>HG995401.1:71187-10071187 GCA_905333125.1 Pheosia tremula | reverse complement strand
ATTATGATAATAATACAATCCTTCCAATGTTACAGGAGCCAATCAAAAATTTCTTTGAGACCTGACGTAGAAAGTGCCCACAAGATTACGGAAGAAATAGCTAGACTGATCACCCTTGCCAATACCGTACTCAGTACTAAGCTACCTGATCTAGCCGCCTGCAAATGCGATAGAAGTGATACTTTAAAGGACGAAAGTATTTGTAATGGACAAGCACTTGAACATTTGAAATCAAATTCTACTTTAGACCTTATCGATGAAAACACTACCAACACGTTTATATTAGATACAATCTTCAATAGCGAGGATGCTATGGATGGAGTAACAAACAAATTAATTGATGTTAAGGACAGATCATTAGCGGATTTTGTAGTGGCATCGTTACCACTTAAATGCGGGTTGGAACACGACTTAAGTGGCGTTAATATGAACGATAAAGATGTAAGAAACACCCAAACAGAATGCAATGATAAGATGAGACCTGGGGATAAAGTCAATGAATACAACCAAGTGATAAATTTTATTGAAGACGAGAGTGGATTTTCGTCCATGAGTTCATTTCAAGAGATCGGTATACCTATAATAAGTGTCATTCCACCGTCCCCCTGTAAGGAAGTTGGTTACATCGAAGAGCTTACAGATATTCTAGATGAAGCTGAGAAATGGAAGAGCGGCTCTATGGATATAGATAAACAAACTGTGAAAGTATTTTGGGTTTAATTTTTTGCTAATGTACAAAATTTGTGCCTGCTTCGTAGTGACGACTGTTAAATTATTGTTTGTCTTGTCAGTATTTCAATTGTGCACAAATTACTTATGATAGAACTCACATTGTGTTAGTATAAGTATTTATGTTGCCTTTGAATGTGTAGAAATGCCGAGTACATTATTTAATATTTAAATTAAGATGAATAAAAAACTCGTATGTACAAGTTAGTTATTGAACCTTAACTTTTAATAAACTTATAAAACTGTAATAGAGATGCGTTGTTTAAGCTATATGAGCTTCTCAGAATTCGACGTGTCTAGAATTATTTTACGTGGGTAATATATTTTGTTCTAGTATCAGGAATAAAGTACTGGACCAATTTGATCGGAGTTTGCACTATTTCATAACCTATAGTTAGGCTCAAAAGATGGGGTTCATATCATCATGCTATGGCCATTGCGGGTCGAGCTGCCGAGCAAAATGGATAGTTGCGTTAGTCGGACTGCGAGCAAAAGTAAACTAGTATTCAAGTGTGAAACAAGTAGCCTTGAAATATTTGTTTTCATTAGAAAATGTTGTCATGGTCATGGATTTAGAAACCCAACACCATTCTATTATCCCAAATCATTAAAATTGTAGACAGATTAAAATGATTACCAGTTTTCTAGACAGCATTCTGTGTTTCAAGTTTTGTGGCCTTTGTATTGACCTTTGTATTGCGCCCGCGTTAATAGCAGGCGGTCCGCACCACATACATTACATTTCAAAGAAATTTGAAGACAGAACTTGAACTAGGAACACATGACATGAACTGCCACAGAACATGTTATAAGTTTCATATTCTCTTTGACACAGACCTTTTTCAAAAAGATATCCTGATTTAAAAATTAATTTGACTGTCACGACGACATTTTAATAAAACAAAAACCATGTCGCGTAATATGTAATTTTGAGAAAATATTTTTTTTATAAATAAATACAAAACTTTTGGCCAAAAAAAAACGTAAAATCACGGCTAGCTAAATTCCAAATTATTTGTAAATATGGATGATACAGATGTTGACGAAAAGGCAAGCGGTGATGCTGAGGAGCAGAAGCCCGAGGAGCCGGTGCCGGAGCCTCCTAAGATTCCGGACGTCGAGCTTATAGTAGACGGTTTCGGATTTATGCCAAAAAAAGAGCGACTGAGCGCGCAGTCAAAGTCTAAGAAGTTCGAAGAAGCCTCGATAGAAAGCGGGTCTTCACGGAGCCCTTGCGCCTCCAGCACCAACATTGATATTGTTAGGAGGTATACTTGGAAGACCAAGAACAGGATGATGGCTCAGGTATACTTCTCGTAATGTAAAAAAATAATATCTCACTGCGGCTGTTTGATGAAATTCTGTAAAACATGTTCAAATTATTATTCAGGTTATAACATACGGCGCTACCATCACAGCCATTTCTGTGCCAGACCGCAAAGGCAACCCAGATGATATAATTGCCGGTTTTGATACGCTAGAAGGTAATTATGATATAATAATAACATCATCAGACGGACACACTATTATACGGTACCTCCAAGCAACGCTTGTTTTATGGGTACCGTATAATGTAGTGAAGGCATAATCAGTACCTACTTAATAGATAAATATCCATGACTCGGGTACAAACATACGTGATCATCACACTAAGATTATCCCGACCAGGATTCAAACCTGACACCCTCGGCAGAGAGGTTATCACGTGGTCATATAGAGTCTTAAAATCAAAGAAATTATCGGATTGTGTTACAGCATTCTATTGGGCTGTGATACCCTTTGTTTGTGGTAGTTGTGATTTGTTTTTGTTTTGGTAATTTTGTTAGTGTTAAATGTTAGGTTTCATCTGTTTTGTTTAGAATATTTTCAGCCGAGGAACCCGTACTTTGGCGCGACGATCGGCCGGTACGCTAACATCGTCAGAGACGCAACAATGATGGTGCGGCCCTCTGGCAGAATGTACATGCTGTCCACCAACAAAGGACGTCATCATTACCATGGTGGACACGTGGGCTTTGATAAGGCGAGCAAGCCGCTTATATACAGGACCACTAGCTAAAAAAAATCGGGAACACGGAAGTGTTTCAATTTAGGATAGTGAAACAGACCTATCATGGTTTATGGATAAAAAAATTAAGCCTGTTGCAAGGATGAAGCAAATGTTTTAGGCTTGAAACTAGTGCATCGCCCCGTTATTACTTAGGTTATGCTACCAGGAAAGGTGGTCCCTCCTAGATTTATGACTCTTAAAACCGTGTAAATGATTTTGCTACAGCTTAATAGCTGCGCAATGTGAGCCTCAAAAGAAAATTCCCCGATCGAATACTTCTATTAAGTTACCTACTTACCTCAGTGTGTAGCTCTTTGCAGCTTAATACCAACAAATCTAAACATTTTAGGTCAACTGGCGTTCGTATGTAAGCGGTAACAAGGTAATAATGAGCCACGTGTCCGACCGCTTCAACGAGGGCTACCCCGGCGCAGTGATCGCGCAGGTCACCTTCGAGGTGACGTGTGACAATACCCTCAAGATCGAAATGAAATGCACCACCAGCGAACCGACTATCGTCAACCTCAGTAACTCACCATACTTCAACCTTGGAGGCCATGTAAGTATTTTTATCAGGATTGAGCTCTCTATTCACTGACTACCAGTTATATCGGAATAAGTACGCTACTTATGCGCCCAGGCTCGGTACGGGTTTTGAACAGCATCAAGTACTGATTTAGGGATCAAATCTTTCGTTAGTTTCGAAGAGAACCTACCGGAAATATGCAGCAAACATAAAATTAATCCATAGTTATCTTAATACGGTACGTAAAACTTACGCTAAAGGGCTCATGTATGTTGGGGATAGGTTTTTTTAGTAATATCGACTAATATTAGCGCCAACATTATTTTAAAAAATAATGGTGGAAGATTTTAGGATGTTTCTATTTTAAAGAGTAACAAAAACACATCAGTACTCTGTAAGTAATTAACAAAACATGTCAAGTAGTTAGTCCGTTGTTGGGCTTTATCATGAATCAAGCTAAAAGAAGTTATAATCACAGGAAATGGTAAGCGTGGAAGTACCTTGTCCTACATTTTTCGTTCAATTCAAATTTAAATGCAAACGCACACGTTACTTGACAATCATTACAATCAACAATGTTTTACGGCTTACTCACAATACTCGAATAAACGAAATGTCAAAAGGTAGACAGAGATACGCTTACTTATATAAGCAGATCCCACAAGTAACAAGGCTTGGCTGAGAATATTTTTTTTTACCACCAGCACGCTGATTTCAACAGTATTAACTATGTTCTCTCTACGAAAAGCACTTAAATTATTCTCATTAAATTACATTTTTTAGTTATTGAGCAAAGAACATAACTAATTTTATGGCAGAATGTAGTCCTTAACAACTTCTTATACTTGAAGCTCTACAGCTGGCAACGACAACAGACAACTTATTTCAACTCTATATTTCGATACTACATTGAGTAGTCCCTTGGATGCCATATTTTTAAATGTTCAGTAAAAATTACATCCCGAAATCAACGTTATAGATTGGGGAATAAGAGTAGGTTAGATTAGATCTCTTTTCACCACTTTGTCGTTCGCTATTTTTAACTGACTTCAAAAAAAGGAGGAGGTTCTTAACTCGATTGTATTTTTTTATTAAACATGCCAATACGTCTAATAAAAATATTGTAAAATGACCAATATAACCGGTGGACCTGATACGATACGTTTCCACTATTTCGAGGGCCCCATTGTGTCCGAAGCAACTTTCGATTTCTTCGTGCGGCGCTTATTTTTTTTCTATTCTATTGCATACCAAATGTCTTTGTGTTTCAGCACGCAGGCACCGAGGTGATGTACGACCATATTTTCACTATCAACGCGGACAAGTACACGGTGGCCGATGACGATGGCGTCGTAACAGGTGAAATATGACATGATTGTCGTTACTTTATGTATGACAGATTGGTAGTATCTCTGAATAATGGGATAGTTTTTTTTTGCTGATGTTATTTTCATAAGTCACACTAAGTCTTTTTTGTCTCCCGCTTTGTAATTTATCTTTCGATTAAATTTGTGCGGGTTCCAAGACAATTAACTTTATCCTGCGACTCGCCGAGGGTCAAACCTCGGTGTCATCATGGGACACCACAGTAGATCCTGGCTTAGAGGAGTGGCAGTGGTGGGAGTGTGTGGCGGGCCTAGAAGTCACACTAAGTAAGATCCTTTATCTTTACAGGCGAGAAAAAAGTTGTAGGTGGAACTGCGTATGACTTTAGAGTACCGCGCGTTCTCCGAACGATGATGCCTAAGATTCCGTTGGGCGGGTACGACATTAATTTCTGCGTGACACAGGGCACCGAGCAGGATCTGACGTTTCAAGCCAGGTATATTTTTTGGTTTTAATGTTTTTTTTTAAAAGAGGTCGGCTATCGTACTTTGATACACCACAAATATTGTTACAACCCAAAGGTATGATGCCTATTTCAAGCAATGGAAAAACTACTTTTTCCATCGATAGATTTGGGAGATATTGACGACTCATAGCTCCGAGGTCGTAGCCCATAAGTGGTGACTAAATAAATTAATATCGCCAGACGAACACACTGACTATACGGTCCCTGCTTAGCAAGGCTTGTATTATGGGTACCGTACAATGGGCTCAGGGCGAACTCAGTATATAATACGTATATACTTGTAGATATTAAGAATGTTCCCTACCAGTATTCGAACCCGGCACAGAAAGCAGGGCACTACCAATTGCGCCAACCAGATCGTCGAAAATCTGAATCTGAATCTACATACCAGCATGTTGATGCGTTATAGTTTATACAGGCTGATTCAGAAAGGGTATACAAATCTTTGAATCTGCGGTTCTTTAGCGCATTTGTTATCATTATGTTACAGCACAACCTGTATATACCACTCCACATCCCTTCGTATGTTAGACGAATAAGGTTGAGAATTGTACTCAAGTTATTGTATTTATTATGTTCCAGAGCTCTGCATCCATTCTCTGGCAGGGTCGTGGAAGTGTACAGCAATCAGCCCGGCATGCAGTTCTACACGGGAAACCTGCTCCCGGATCCTGACAAGATTGTAGAAGTATGTAGCATTTTAAAGCCATTCGCGTATTGCGACGGACAATATGCACGTCCTGCATAAAGTACCGAATCGAGACCGCACGCGGAGTCTCGCGAGGCTTCGGGCATTATGCCGAGTGCGGACTCATAACGTTTGAAAAGATAGATGGCGTACCGCCGAGGTAGCGCGATAAACTGCCTCTGGAACAAATTTGTTTCTACGCTAGCCCGCGCGTGGCATGAGCTAGTATTAGTGTATTAAGGCTACCATCGTATGCTTACATTTAGAAGCCCAATTACAGAACATGACGTTGTTGTCCATGTCGTGTGTACCGTAATAGATTGGGGGCTTAGTTATCCAATATATTTTAGATGCATTCCCATTCTATATATTATAACGGTTAGAGATGAAATATACCTACCTACTAAAGGTATATTGCCGTATTTGGAAAAGTGTAGGTTCAAAGTAAGCGAGAGATAAAAAGCTCGGGAGCTTTGATAAAGATGATGTAAGATTGCTTCATTTAGTCATGCGATCTATTGTCAATGTGGTCTATTCGCAACGGGGCGAATACCAGTATATGACAGAAGCTTGGATTAGCCAGTATACTGAGATATACTGTACATTATACGGGGGGTAGATCTCAAATCCCATCACAAAATTTCATTTCGGTATGTGGTTTGTTTTAGCAAATTGGCCTATCCACGTTGGCACATGCTATGGCCAGCGCATTAGCACACGTTATAGCCAATATAGAGTTCCATTAGCGGTGAACACACCTGCAATCGAATAGGCAAGGCAACTGACCAATAGGATTGCTTGCATGAGATTTAAAAATAGAATAGTTATCTGTATTGTAATGACGTAGGAGTTGCCGGGCGGGGAGGAGGAAGACGAGGCGAAGTCTGAGAGCAGCTCATCCTCCAGTGAGGAAGAGTCAAGTGCAAATGGTAAAGAAACGGAAGAGGCGGAAGAGGCGGAAGAGGAAGGGAGCAAGGTGATTTTGCTTTTATTTTTTTATATCCCGTGTGAATGAAGGGAATGAAAAAGGGGGATTTGAACGTGGAATTTAAGATGATTATGATTGTAATACGCAGTTGTGATGTATCGCATAAAGTGGCTCAGAAATAAGTATCAGGCGCAGAAAAAGTTTATGATGTAGATTTTTTTTGTTTTTTTATTACATTATAGGCAAGTATTTGATCTCGATCTCACCTGATGGTAAGTGACGATGAGATCTACGATAGAGCATACTTGCCTAGGTAGGAAGGCGGCAGTAGATAGAGACGCTACATTCACTAGGCACATGCAGCGCAACTGATCTGACCCGCCATCCATGAATGGCAACACCGAACATCATGCCGGAACACGGCTAGGCCGCTTGGCGACATGGCTTTGTTCAGTGGGTGGTGACTAACCACGGCCGTAGCCTACCACCAGTAAAAAGATTGCAGAACAGAAATCATTATATTAAAATTAAAAAAAAACACGTACAAATTCTGTGCATAAAATTGCGGATAAGATTTATCGCCACATTGTAAAATAGGCCCTAACAAATTTTACTTTGTAGGGTACTAGGTACTCGTAGCGCCACGGTTAAGGAACTTCTTTCGCTACTTGGACTTGTTGCGCCCTATCTGCCATCATTTATTTCATGTGGCAACATTAGTCTTTAAGAGTAAACTTAAAATGGATGTGGCAACACCTCTTGACGGGTAATAACACAATCTTGTGACTAAATAATATCTATGGTGTATATAGTCCGGTTGTTTTATAACTTGGCAAATAGCATGTGATTTAACAGAAGGCTTTAAATTGTGTACGCTTTTCACCTACATAAAGTATTCTTTTATAGGTATAGTTTATGTTGGTGAAACGTTGCCTTTAATTCCATGGTGTAGAATTCTTGTCTTGTATATCTATTTATTCGGGGATTACGGAAAACCAGTTTACCAATTTCAAGGAGGTTGACACTATTCGATAGCCTTTGGTTAAAGTAAAATATAGTATACAAATTAGCATGCTACGACCTTTGCGGGATGAGCAGTAAAGAAATACCTAAGTACTTCGTTACTTTTAAAAATCTATTATCCCTTATTCCAGGGTAAGGTGAGCTACGGCTACGTACCGCTGATGGGGAAGCAAGGAACGTACTACAAGAAACATGGACTCTTCTGTCTCATGCCTCAGAACTATCCCGATGCCATCAACAACGTAAGATACCTCTCTCTACACCCAGAGCTTTGGCTTTTCACTGGGGAAGGATTAGAGTTGAGTTAGCGGGGAATGGAGGATTGCCTTTCTAAACATAGCACTGTTTCCTAGCAATTACGCTATAATAAGGCTAGCAACATTGAATGGCGAAGTTGTTATATATTTGGCATCTAAGCCCGCACGCGTAATTAATATTTCCAATCAAACTTAGTCAATAATCAAATGGTAAACGTGAGACGTATAGTATGTACAATGTGAAACATATAAATAATGGAAGAAAAAAATACAAAATCACAATAGTTATGTTCTTGTTATTAACATTCTATATCACATTCTATATCCAATTGTTGATGATAGGAATAATTTTGTTGGTACTTAGAACTGCCCGCGACATTTTACGCGTGGACTTTTTGGCTATCCCAGGGAACCATCCCATTTCTTGGTACAGTAATTATGTTAGATTGACTTTATTATAAGTTATTCCTCTCGCGGGCATAATTTAATAGCCGATCATTATTCTTAAATAATCTGAGTTAAAATATCAAAATTTTGCTAATCGAAATCCAAGCGGGTGAAGTCGCAGGCAAAAGCTAGTTTCCTTATAAAACCCAGGCATTGTCATATATTTTACAAACCACTTACTACTTTTCTTGTTGTAAATATTTTGTAATGTCATTTACAACAAGAAAAGTTTGTAAGTTAAGTCATTGTAGATGGATTTAACTTTCTATTATTTCGGCATTGAATACTATAAACAATTTGTGTAATATATTTTCAGAGAAATTTCCCCAACTCTGTGTTGAACCCGGGTGAAGTGTATGTGCACAGGATACAGTACAAGTTCGGAATACTTCTTGGTAAATATGTTTAAGTGTCATTGTGGATGTATTGTGTCGAAATAAAAATCGTGAAATTATTAAATTTTGAACAAATTTGGTTTTTCATTGACTTAGGTATAGACATAGAAATATACTATTGAAATATTCTACTCCATTAAATACAAAACATTATTTATGAATATAATCCATTAGTTATACCTACAATATAAATGGTGGTACAATATTATATAGCAAAATTGTATCAGGGACGCGTCTATTTATAAAATAGGTTTAAACATAATTAACTTGCTTGTGATAATGTTCAGTATTCTTAGATTACAGAATTTATAGGTTTTCTTGGTTTGGTTTCTACAAATAGGATACAAGTTATTCATAAAAGTTTCATCTATCAAGAACAGGAAGCCTAACATGTTTGTTTCTTTATCTTGCTGTGTACGAATGAATAATAAACATGAGAAAAAAATGAGGATACACCTGTTAGGTAGTAAGCCATATTATACAAACCATTTCTATTTTTAAACACCTGGAAATACCACCTCGCGATGTCTTGTATAAAAAAAACATTACATAATTAATCTACACTGCTAGAAAAATACATATTTGCTAGGCTATATATATTTCAAAGGAGGCGATCGCTTGGATTGATAGTTCACTAATAATAATACCAGCCCTTTTAAATGTCCCACTGCTGGGCACGGGTCTCCCATCAATGCGAGGGGGATTAGGCCATAGTCTACCACGCTGGCCCAGTGGGGGTTGGCAGACTTCACACATCTTTCGAGGGTTTCTCTCAGACATTGCTACTTATACTATAATTTCGCTAAATATCTGAAACAATCACAACCGAAAAAATCTAAGCGAGGTGCTTGAAACAGAAATGATTTGGTTTTTAGAAGGGTGTGTGATAGAATAACTCATGTCATAATATTCAATAGTTTTACGTTAGATCATTGCAAAACAGTTCCAATGTTACATTGGTACGGTAGAACCATATCGAATGTCCTCTACATTCGATATGGTAGAGTTGACCCGAGTATCTCAAGGCTAAGTCTCATGTCTAAATATATACATAGACCAATCCCCAGCTTTGAGAGTGAACATCAATATGCTCTGGAAATTTTCCTTTAGTAGAAAATGACAACTCTTCTCAAGTCGGCTGTCAGAGTTGAGATCAGGCTTAAGTTACGTCGAAAAACTTGCTGCAAACCGATGCGTTTGGTAAGTACTGTGAGTAAGTAGAACATCTGACGCCAGTATTTTTCACGACGACGACGACGACGACGAATGTTTGTACCTGAGTCATGGATGATTAATATGTATATAAGTATTATATACTGAGTTTGCCCTCAGTACATTGTACGGTATCTATCCATAAAACAAGCGTTGCTTAACGTGGGACCGTATAGGTGGTGTGTTAGTATGGCGATATTTATTTATTTATAAATCTTGCCATGATGGTAGCTGACAAGTCGCATCACGTAAACTGATCAATGATGGTGATCAGATCAAACAGGCATGCGCAGAGCCGCTAACTAAGATCATTTTACGTGATGCGACCTATACATATGCCAGAATAATGTATAAGGTATTTTTCCATCCTGGGAAATAATACAGTTGTCCCGGGATTCGTGTACCAAGTCACGGGCACTGCTAGTAATCAGTAATCACAAGCAAACGAGCACTTACAGCACGATTTTAATATCGTGCTTACATTTGCTGCTGCCAAAGTTTATGGCTTAACCGCGTGCTTCCGTATTAAAACATGCTTCGATACAATAAAACGGTATACAGTAAAAGATAAAAATTGCGTCCAACATCAAGAGCCGTGTTGTTCAACATAGTAAGAAATAAAAATCTACGGTCAATGTTAGAGCCCATTATTTATCTGTTCATTAGGCAATCTGATGGAATTAATTGCATTTAATGAGGCTTGCCATTCAACGTGGCAATGCTGCCAGCGTTTTGGGCACCCTCCCGGCCGATGGTGGTGGGGATTTGTTGAGTGCATTTTGAAATCGGCCTGATTTTAATTTTAATAATATCTCCAAGGTTGATTGCCTCCATAGGTGACAGGAGGGCTGGCTCTTTCCTCGCTCAAAAAATTAGTATGATTATACAGCGAGGAAATGCAGCCAGCATTCTTGCCACCACCATTCCAAGCGGACAAGGTCTTTTTGATTCATACATAGTTTGATTTCATATTGTTTTTAAGTTTTTTTTTTATTTTCCTGTTAGTAAATATTCCCAAAATTACCTAATTTATTTTTAACTAGCTGTTGCCCGCGACTTCGTCCGCGCGGTATTTAACAAAGACAACCGTTGACAACAGCCTGCTCGCTCATTCTGAGCCCGCGGTACGCATTGCAGGTTGTTGCTATCAAACTTAATCAGGCGCTGCGCTGCAACATGGGTTTTAATTTTTTTTCGTGAGAGCCTATTTTTTTTTCTAAAATAAAAGTAGCCTAAGTTACTCCTTGTTACATCAGCTATCTGCCAGTGAAAGTCCCGTCAAAATCGGTCCAGCCATTTCAGAGATTAGCCGAAACAGACAGACAGACGGACAGACAGACAGACAGACAAAAATTGAAAAAAATGTTGTTTCGGTATAGGTAACGTGTATACATCCAAAAGCACTTAGTAAAAAGCAGTTATTTTAATATTACAAACAGACACTCCAATTTTATTTATATGTATAGACTAGCTGTTGCCCGCGACTTCGTCCGCGTGGTATTTAACAACTAGCTGTTGCCCGCGACTTCGTCCGCGCGGTATTTAACAAAGATGACCGTTGACAACAGCCTGCTCGCCCATTCTGAGCCCGCGGGATGCATTGCAGGTTTTTGCTATCAAACTTAATCAGGCGCTGCGCTGCAACACTGGTTTTAATTTTTTTTTCGTGAGATCCTATGTTTTTTTCTAAAATAAAAGTACCCTAAGTTACTCCTTGTTACAACAGCTATCTGCCAGTGAAAGTCCCGTCAAAATCGGTCCAGCCATTTCAGAGATTAGCCGGAACAAACAGACAGACAGACAGACCGACAGACAGACAGACAGACAGACAGACAGACAGACAGACAGACGGACAGACAGACAGACAGACAAAAATTGTAAAAAATGTTGTTTCGGTATAGCTAACGTGTATACATCCAAATGCACTTAGTAAAAAGCGGTTATTTTAATATTACAAACAGACACTCCAATTTTATTTATATGTATAGAAGACTCAGCCGTTGGCAACAGCCTGCTCGCGTTCTGATCCCGCGGGACGCATTGCAGATTGTTGCTATCAAACTTAAATCAGGCGCAGCGCTGCAACATTGGTTTTAATTTTTTTTCAAGAGATCCAATTTTTTTTTTCTAAAATAAAAGTAGCCTATGTTACTCCTTGTTACATCAGCTATCTACCAGTGAAATTCCCGTCAAAATCGGTCCAGCCATTTCAGAGATTACCCGGAACAAACAGACAGACAGACAGACAGACAGACAGACAGACGGACAGACAGACAGACAGACAGACAGACAAAAATTGTAAAAAATGTTGTTTCGGTATAGGTAACGTGTATACATCCAAATGCACTTAGTAAAAAGCGGTTATTTTAATATTACAAACAGACACTCCAATTTTATTTATATGTATAGATGTATAGATGTATTATACTGTGTAGTTTCTACAATATGTACAGTTAACAATATATTAAAACTAGTCCTACTAGAACTAGTATTTTAATGAGGCTTAACATAGTCATGGTGGCAAGTGCATTGTTCATATTATTATCTTAGAAAATTAAAGGGCTCGTGTGGATTACCCGAGAGACAAATTTTACGTAAACGGCGTCGCGGAGCCAGTGTAAAATAAATCGCAGATAGCCTAACCTAACCTTTTCTAACCTAACCTAATTTTATAGTGATTTATTGATGATAATAAAATAAAATTATGTTTCTTAAGGTGACATATGAACTTAGCTGTTACTTAACACTTTTTATACATACCGAGCCATATTCGTGTCGGTACATTACACATTTTTGGATGATATCAATCGTTGGGGATACATTACCTATACAGAGGCCAAATCCACCAATTTTGGAAATGTTGTCTATCTGAACGCGCAAAACGCGAAAACTATTAGACGGCCTACTGATAGCTTACCCGAATTGAAATTAAGAATACATTAAATTATTGATTCTGAAATACCTAGGTGTATGGAATACTTTTTACGTCGGGAATCAGCAGGATTTCTCTTTGATAGTCAGGAATTAATGTCAGTGCGTACGAAATCGCGGGCGCAGTTCGATGTATATATATACATTTAAGCGTTAAAAGTGCAGAGAATAAGAATAAGGAATACCTACTTAATGTTCAAGTTTTCAAACCTTTGTAGCTACCTGATAAGAAAAAATTTAATAACTTAAAATCTAAGCAAAATCCATACCACTAAGTAGATATATTCGTACTGAACGCAGGAATTGGGTGCGACAAGTAAATAATACCGATATCACCCATTGAATCACGTCGCTCTACTCGTGCGTCCATTTGCAACTCTATTCGAACGAAATAAGGAGCTGTTTCTCATGTACAAACAACATCTTAAGGCTATTCGACTTACGATCGCGTCAATGTGATAAGCGCAGGAGACGGGTCATAGAACTTTGCAGGGCTTCGACGCGGGAACGAGACGAAGAATCATTCTATACGCCGATCTAGATCGCAGCCTCACCTTTGCATGTAAAAAGACGTAATATCTGCTCCCCCATCAGCGAGGAACAACACGAGGCGTTTGGATACAATGCATTTTGAAATTTAGTTTTTAGAGGTGAACAAAGCCTATTCCGAACTTGCGTAGGAAGCAGTGCACCGTGTGCCGGCGAATGCGTGCGCTTCTGAGTTGAAACGCAAAGTTAAGAGAGGCGCGACGGGCCCTCAGAGCTCATCATTCGCGATCCGACAGTGGAGCGGCGCGGTCGACGCCTGCGCGCTTGCCGGTCCCGAACAAAACTTTTCAAGATTCGTCTTTTAAAATAACTGGAACACCATGAGGACCGGAGGGGTCCCGGCGACCCTGCTCCTCGTTCTCGCCTCCGCCTTGCTGCAGGTGAGTCAGCGTTTCCAGGGAGCCGGTCCCAGACCAGTCCCGCGCCGGTCTTTCTGAAAAATACTTTTTTGCAAAAACTTTTTTAGCATACCACCGTCTAGGGTCCGCGATTTTATATTTTGTTGTGTGTCTAAGTCATTCCAAGCCACAAAACTTTTTTAATGTTGCTTGAATATGAACTTGGTAAAACAATAAATAGGCAGCGACGACGAAGCCGGTTTCTGCAACGAACATTGTCTTAACTTTTACGATGTTCAGTTCGAGTAGTTGTACAAAATGGTGAATTAAAAATTATACATAGCGTCTTGAATTATATCATAACCGGCTCGCAATGTATTCGAAATGTTTACCAGAACTAATAACTACACAGTAGTACATTATAACGCGTAATGCAGTTCTTGATTAAATTTAGTGTACCTATGTTGATAAAGGGATAATTTGATAAAAATGTATAGCGAACCATTCATACTGTAACTGCTTTGCCGGCTAGCAGAACCATCTACCTATATCCGATTAATAAAGTACACATATTAATTCAGTCACGGTTTACTTTGCAAATAGTGTGTACTGCACAAAACCTATATTTTCAAGTCTATGTCAATCAAACGCTTTACAACAGCAAATTTATAACACGCTATATAGTATTATTACAGCTGTTTATATATTACTCACCTACTTACTTTATTAAAATATGATCAATGTGTGCCTTCGTCGATCTCAAAAAAAATTATAGTACATTGAGCGATTTATATAAACGGGGTCATAAGATAGTATGAAAATGAATACGACATCTTCATGTTTCGTTGTCAATAACGCGAATTGATTCGCTAAATAGTAATGTTTTAAATCAAGTTTTTGGAGTCATTTTATGACTACAAGTCTATAGTCTGGCTTTGATTAGTTTTAATAGCGGGTGTATCTACTTTAATCACCTGCGTGAATTAAGCCGAAAAAATAGTCCTCTGTTGTTGATTTCGTATAATATGTATGTACCATCTACAAATTGTATAGGTACATAAAATGTAAAAAAGATGGTGAATTCTGATATTTTAATACAAATTATATGACATACCGAAGTGATATAATATTACCATCAAATAGTTATTGAAATATACTTATCACAAAGTTTCAAAGATTTTCGGTAAAAGCAAGAAGTGGGAAGAGAAGCGCCGCACCCTCTCTCTGTCACACTCGTCCTCACTTATAGCTGTGATATCACTTGACACTGCATCGAATGCTTTAATTTTTTTTTATCGGATTATTTTAACGTATATTATTTTTTTGAGCTCTTTAGAAAATAATTTATTAAGTTACTAACTGTCCCGGCGGCCTTCGTACAGCCTCAAAATCAAATGTATGAGAAAATTAATTATCTTCATTATTATGTTTTAGTGATTTTTCCCATTTTTTTGATAGTTATTGCCAGTTCTTGAGTTATAAATGGTGTAAATAACACGACATTTATATTCATATATATAGATATATTCAAATTGCCGTCGCAAATGATCTATATACCAACCCTCATACATGTGATACCAATTTTAATTAAATAATAATATATTTGATTTAACACCATGTAATTTAATTTAATAGATACATACACATATTTATTTTTAAAATTAAGGTTTTTAAATTGGTCCAGATAAATATGTATAGATTGAAATTGCCATAGTAAAAAACATGCAATTAACATTGTTGTTTATGGTACCATCTAGTTATAGCAATTATAAAGTAAAAATCCCAAATCGATTCGGTTATATAATTAAGTTCCGAATATCTAAAGTACAAAAACGATTCGCCAGCCTCATCTTGAGACGTAAATATGTTTTTATGGCGTTTTTTGCCATATCCGTTATCACCAAATAATGCATAAATTATCTTTGACCTGAGTACCAAACAACTAGTGTTATAACATGTTCCTTAACAACAATCCGCATTGATACAGACTTTATAAGTAATCTAATAAATCGTAATATGTGTTCAGCTACACTAAAATCTACTTTACAGACTCAATTATACAGCTTAAGTTGTTGTTTGTGGTGCTGTAGTTAGTATTCAACATTAGAACGAATATATCACGTGTTTATGCCAAAAAAATACCATCACGTATGTAATCCTGAGAGAGATAGGCAGGGGTGTAATGCAGTACACTTATAATAATATCGCCAGACGAACACACCAACTGTACGGTCCCACACTCAGCAACGCTTGTATTATGGGTACCGTACAATGGCCTGAAGGCGAACTCAGTATATTATACTTATATAGACTCGGGTATATACATTCATGCTCATCACACAAAGTTTGTCCCTACAAGGATTCCAACCCGGGACCCTGGGCTCCAATCAGGTCGCCAAACTTGCATTTTGACAATAGTATTTTGGGGCAAGCGTTATCAGTATCCCGGACACACTCTCCAGGAGGATTCCACTTCGCTGGTACAGTACAAACTTCTAACTAGTAACAGCGTTATTAGTTAGACTATGTCTCAGTAGAGTTAGAGAATAGCCTCTAAGGACTAATAAAATCTATTTACTTGACTCAATTTTAGCCACGGATGAAATGTGACCAATAAAAAGGATTTTTTTTAATTCGTGCAAGGTTAATGTAAAAGAACCAAGACGGGACAATACTTAAAACATACTTGTCCCGGTCAGCGTATTAGGGCTAAAGGACATAAAAAAAGTCCAGCACGTTAAGGTGGAAGCTCAGGTCAGGGCGCGAAATTCAAAACGTCAATGGTTTGTCAATTTTGTTTTTTTTTTTACGAAAAATTTGGACATCTTTACGATGTAATTTAGTTTTTTGCGATATTAGCATTCTGGATTGGATGTCTCGATGTATTAAGTTTGCTTAAAAAAATACCTAAAGCGATACAACACCATAAAGTTAGTAAAAGTAGCGGTTTTTACGGATGGTATTTGCAGATGGTATTTAAAACTTTCAATTCTCCATAAAAAATGCCTAAATACGTAGACTATAAATTTACGGTTAGCAGTTGGCGTCGGACTTGACGTAGAGATGACAATATTTCTATAAAATTATGCAAAACATGTATCTTACCTTATAGGGCACGCACCCACTTATATGCACAATCAGGGACATTTGCGCGTCACGGCAACTCAATTTTCCGTCACGACGCCACACTTCGTAAAAGCTTTTCCTATTACATACCTACCCACTAAACATTCGCGTTTTCCCACGTCATGTGAGGAAAATCTTTAGTTTTAATCTTCATATAAGTTTGTAGCGGAGTAAGTTTTAAATTTAATTTTTTTACTCATTTATATTCATAACTATGTATGTAGAAAACGTTATATATTATCAAGTGCATCCCCCTTTTCTTCTCACAAGCTGTACCGCTAGTAGTAGGTACCGATTGTATGATCATCCATTCAGTTTATCTGCATGTCAAGCTTACCACGTGAAGCTACGGATCGTCACTTTTGTGCGCCGATTCAGTAATTGCCCACATTAGAATGTTAATGAGACCACATGTCTGCTGCAAGTGCTTCACTATTAGTCCTAATCAGCTTACGTCACCTTTATCAACTTACGTCATATTCCTGCAAGCATCACGCGCAATTAAATTCGGGGGCGTTTAATTTGAATATTATCCTTCATTTGCGAATTCAGCCAAATAGGTACTGCTACAAACTCTAAAATTGTCCGAAACTTCGTCTCTCAACTAATAAAAGCTTTGCACTAACTTTGCTAACTTTTATTATGCACACGCCACGATAGATCTGCTTTGTTTGCTGTGCTTGAAATAGGATATGAGACACAAGTTAGTTCAAGTAATGAATCTACACCACTCAAAGCACTAGGTATTGTTTAGTCTGCATAAGCGAACTCTGTACGTGATACAGTCGACGACCTGTGCGATATTCTTTAGATAAGGGAGCATATTTAAATGATGTTCCTAAATCAATCATCTAAAGTTTGAATTGCATAGATTTGGGTAGCGATAGGTGCTAATGGATGATAACACTCCTCGTTTGCTAATTTAAACTTTATTTTTTTTCGAAAACGATTCAAATTTGATAAAATTAGTAGTGTGATGTGAAATAAATTGTGCTAACATATCGCTAACAATTCAACAGGTGACTGTCGTGAGCTATATGCGAAATAGCGACGAACAGAGACTTTGTAATCTTTGATTAAGCACCCATTTCATTCGTGGGTTCCTAAATTGTGTCGGTTATATTTAGTGTAATATATGTATATTGTATTTTTTTTATATTTGAATGGTTTTAATATGTTATTTTGACAGAGAACATTTTGAAGTTACTCATTACGTATTTTAGAGTATGATCGAACTTCCTTGACCAATTTATTTTTGGTAAATTTTACAACCATATCGGAATAAAAACAATATTTATTTATTCATATTTAAAGTTGGCTCGAGGCGTAGATGGCGCATATGACTTTATAAAATCCGCGACTTTAACGGGGTTATCTCAGTTTCCTGGCAACTAGATACGGTCGCTCCTAACTATGTGCTTAACTTTTGAGACACTTAGCGTTACTGAGTCGACTTTGGACACAAATGATTATTCACAACAAGTCGATTGATGTAGAGTCACATTTTTATCCATACTATAGAGTTAGAAGAACATTTTATTATTATTATCTAGCGTAACGTAAACCCTGAGAACTCTATTAGGTATTGTATGTCTGTCGCTACCGGACTCTATCGTAACCTACTTCTGTAAGTTGACTTTGTGCGGCAGATAAGGGAATTGTTGTTTTGTTTTCATATTTTCTAGTACTTACTTATGTTCTAGCAATAATCTGAGATAACCCATACTTATAATAAATAGTTAATTTGTATTTCACCAACCAAAACTTAAACTCTAAATAATAATTATTGTAGCCTAGTCCTAAATCAATATTATAAGAAGAACTGCGTGCCATTTTACTCTCAATGTTATATTTAAAATTCGATCTAAGTTGTCGTTTAATGAATTGGTATACGAGGTAATAAAATATATATATATATATATCTTACAACTGCTGTTAACCTTCTTTTAAACATGTTAGATTTTCTAAATGGCCATAATCTTACCGATCGCAGGGAAAAAGGCTATGTAAAAAACATTGTGATGTGTAACGCAGAGGTAGCGTCTTAGGAGGCAGCGATTGCACATTTGATGTATATAAAACAAAAACTTATATATTTTTTTGAAAAGTTAATTAATTTTCGTAAAAAGTCGTAAGTGTAGCTGTTGGTTAGAATGTTATTTTGTCATAAGATATTATTATTATTTTACAATTAACCTTGCAAACATACGTAAAATCGATGCCCTATTTTAATACCACGTGTGAATACTATTAATATACATATTTTACACGTCTATGCAAACCCATGTTAATGTGTCAAAAAATGTTCTGATGTCTCAATTATTTATAATTAGACAGATAATAGTCTAATAACCTTTACTTATCGTTAGCATTTTATTTTTAAAATCCAATTGACTCGTGCTTAGAGAACGTTGATCTCTGTATAAAGTTAAGCAGACTAGGGGTCATCTTGTATCTGGGATTTGCAGCTGCCTGTGGCGCCGTATGCTTACGACGATGTCTTGTAAAATTGTAATTAAACATTAAAAAATATCGGTCCAATTACTGTCCGCATTGTCAATAACATTATTTTCTATACATCTATACATATAAATAAAATTGGAGTGTCTGTTTGTAATATTAAAATAACCGCTTTTTACTAAGTGCATTTGGATATATACACGTTACCTATACCGAAACAACATTTTTTACAATTTTTGTCTGTCTGTCTGTCCGTCTGTCTGTCTGTCTGCCTGTTTGTTCCGGCTAATCTCTGAAATGGCTGGACCGATTTTGACGGGACTTTCACTGGCAGATAGCTGATGTAACAAGGAGTAACTTAGGCTACTTTTATTTTAGAAAAAAAAATAGGATCTCACGAAAATAAATTAAAACCAATGTTGCAGCGCAGCGCCTGATTAAGTTTGATAGCAAAACCCTTCAATGCGTCCCGCGGGCTCAGAATGGGCGAGCAGGCTGTTGTCAACGGTTGTCTTTATTAAATACCACGCGGACGAAGTCGCGGGCAACAGCTAGTTATACAATAAATCGTGTAAACGAACGCACTCTAGTAAATTACTTTATCATTCTGGGTACATACGGTGAATGTAGAAATCATAATGTCATTATTCTTACAAAAAGTAGGTCACTTCCCGATACCAGTAACGAGAATTGTGTGAGAGGTCAAGCATGCAGTGTTAATATAATTTAACTGTGTTTTTATTTGATTTATCAAAGTTGATAATAGTTGCGCAAGCAATGAGGTTGAGCTAAAAATCTTTGGAATTATGTCAAAATTCTTGTAAGTGATAATAGGGCAGGTCATACTGGTTATATAACGTTTATAGTATCTTTCGGGTCTTCTTCTTATTTTTTATGTTGGCAATTGGCGACAAAATAGTGCTATATTTGCCAGTGTCAAGCAAAATGTTTCTTCGTTATTTTAAATATAAGTACGCCTGGTGATAGTAAGAATGTTGATGACGATGATGATGGTGTAATGAAAATCCCAATCAGTAAAGCTGTGGGTATAGTATTTTTCAGTTACTTTGTAATTTCTTCTAAGCAAATTGAGCACGTTCTACACTTTATATCATAATGGGCAATGTATCTTTAAAAAATCAGTAATCAGTATTGCGAATGGTTAAATAAAGAATTATATACCTCGTACAAAATGGAATTTGATTTATTTATCTAATAAAATAAATGACATGATTTATATCGCGAGGATAATCGCCCAACACACGTGAAGTTTTGAATTAGCAACCCAGATGACGTCATTTCGCGCATAGACAAGGAACCTGTAAATTAAAAAAAAACACTAATTAGAACGCAAACTGGCAACTGGTTACCTACCAGTATTTATAGCGCATAATAGCGACAATCGCATGATTTTATAAGTGACCGTTTGAGGTTATCCAATTATGTTATCAAGCAGACTATAGACTCCAACTCCATATTTTCTGAGATAAATCAAAGAAAAATATTAACAATTTGTGTTTTTTTTTTGTTTGCCGTCTGGTTATCTGTGGCTACTGTGGTTTATCTCGGCTGACCCTTGGCATGACGCCTTGCACAATACTTAAATTAATACATTTTGATAACACTCCCAATTTGCTTGTAATTTGGTTTAATTATGAAATTGATATTTTCAGAGTACCTAGCTATTGACCGTTTAGTAAACTAAAATAAACAATATTCTCGGACTATGAAATCATTTAGGTACATTATCTGTGCAGTATAAAGTAAAACTGGTATCGGATTGTGTGGAAGTTTTTTTTTATCGGTACATAGGAGCGTCCTCACACACAGTTGTGGCAGTTTTAAAATACAATGTTCTTCTCGTCGCTTAGGTGATTAAAAAAGTCTGCAGGTACGAAAGTTGCATTGCTTTGACTTAAGGAGTTTAATGCATTGCACTATGCGGAAATTTATGAGGTATTGTGATAACAATAAGGTGATAACGCATTTGACCTAAATCTCAGCTATGTTGCTTAAGGTGGATGCAGCGGATGTACTTCACTTGCATTGCAATATAAGCCTTAGTGCGGTACAGATACGATTGAGAATCAAGTGGATTTTATTAGAGGAAGATTTCTTCCGGTGTTGTGAAAAGTCTAAAAAGTGAATGTATTTTGTTCTCGGGACATGGTGTAGTACTTAGGCATTTGTTTTCATGTTTTTCTTTCATATTAGTCTACGGAGTATTTGTGTAGTGTGACGATAAGTTCGCCGGAACAACTTGTATTTTTTAATTAGTTTTTTTTTAAATCAACAAATTCAAACTTGCCTCATTGGTGGTATATAAAAACGTCTACGTTGCTAATAAATAGGTATGTTATATAGCACATGTATTAGCATGTGGTATGAAGACGTAGGTAGGCAACTAGCTTTTGCAAGCAGTTGCATCTTTATAATGCATTCCATATTGTCAACAGGATACAATGTGTCATAATTAAGATGTGTTAATTGCATATTAAAATTGCACAATGGTCGGTATTAATGTCCCCATATTTGTCGGCTCGATGTTTGGTTATCATCATTGTACCTACATCTGTAGCCTTCAGAGCAGACTGGTTGGTTGATCCACGTCATTTAGAAGATCGAATGCCTGGACCCCAAGTCTGCTAACACAATCGATTCATAACGAACAGCAACCGCATAGTAACTGTCACTTTTGACAGATATCCCATACAATATCTGTCAAAAGTGACAGTTACTATGCGGTTGCTGTTCGATTATGAATCGAATGTGTTAGCAGACTTGGGCCCTAGTCTTATGGTACGAGTGTAGGCCGCAAGGCTCACTGTACCAGGGGGTTGCGGGGTTCTTTTTAACTTGACTTAAAAAAGGCGGATGAGGTTCTCAATTCAATTGTATTTTATTTATAGTTAATTCTTCTGATCTGGGAGCTATTAGGATCGCCGCATGTGCTAATATTAATGTTTGCATATGTGACAGATGATTGGTTTATCACGTGATACATTTATTATTTCCTTGGAATTCACCGCGGACGGAATGAGGTTAATTTGTTGTTTCAGAAAATGATCTATGCTAATTAAACAACTACTCGTAATTTTTGTTTTATATCTTTACGCTATGCTAAGCTATATGCTACTACAGTGTACAACCAAACAAGATATAACATCATTGAAATCCGTTCAGCCGTTTTTGCGTGATAATCAGTCAAACTAACAAACTATTAAAATATACACTGTCACATTAATATAGTGGGCAACGTTGAGGTATCGGATTATGAGTCCGTGATAAAGTTAGAATTATTCTATGCAAAGCCACACAGTTGTTAGTCCTCAAGGATAGCTTACCTTATGTTTGCATCTTCCCTTTCAATATTGAATGCAGTCGCAATGAATTGTATTCAAATTTCTATGATGGAACGTCCGACATTGTTCTACGTGACGCGGAGTTTTAATATTCTCATATGCAATTAAGTATTTATATTTAAATTGATTTTAGAGATCGGTATCACGTTCGAAGTTATATTTGGATCGCTTAATTACTCAGATCGCTAGTTTTGACAGTAGCTATTCACGTGAATCACTTGCAGTGAGTATTATAAATATATTTTTTTACGTTTATCTCTGTGTTATCTTAGAATAGTTACTATTCTTTTACTTAAGTACGATGCTTTTAATTTAATAAAAAATGGCAGTTGGGCGGTAAAATGATAATGTAAAGCATTATTTGAAGCATATTTTTATTAAATTCTTTTGATTGTCGTCCTAAATGATAAAGGCATTGTCACAAGAATGAGCATTGTGCATAGTTACGAACTCAAAAACTTAAGTACCTAGGTATTAAAAACTTAAAGAATATATTTATTTTGTCCTTGAATTACCCTCGTCGCACCTTTTTTTGTGTAACTGCGCATATCGCGAAAAGTATTGATGACGGTATCAATATTTTTGAGTAATCAATGAATATACAGGGTGTAACAAAAATTGTGTAAAATATTTTACGAGGTTCACATGTCATAACAATCACGTTTTTCTATAAAATATATGTGTAAACAGTGTTTGATTTCTTAGAAAGCAAGCCAGTACCGTTTCACCGCGCACTTTGTACGTTGTGTTATTTTTTTAAATTTCAAATATCGATTGATTATTTATCGATGGTAATCGCACAATGTTTCTTTAGATCGGGGATCGCCAAAGTGAAAGAAATCGACCCTTTAGGGTCAATATCGGTTTCCCAGGGGTCCATATAAACGAACACTGATGTTGGGGGTCGACGAGGTCTACAAATGTACCCCTATTATTTAACACAAGTTTGTATTTGAAACTTTCAAGATACTGTATAAGTTGTGTTACGTGTACCAACTAAGTATCATTGTACTTTTATATAACTCAACAAGTCGATAAGCGGGCACAAGTTCGTACAAGATGAAATTATTATTTTGTAATTATTTTGCAATTATTTTGTATCAATAGGAACATAACTAGAGATAGGATTTTTAAAGTAGTTTCACTATAGGGGTCTGAGGTATAAAAGGGGTCTCTGGTCCAAAATGGTTTGGGAATCCCTGCTTGAGATGCATCTCCCAGCTTCAGCTCGATATTACATCACCACACCGTTCAAAGCGCGTAGGTACCAAAATAATTATTATTGCACGCTTTTTTGTTTGTTCATCCGATTACGAACAGCGATGCGTTGTTTTCATGGAACTTTGACACTTACGTAAGTATTTTTTATGTCGTATGCGATTAAATAAAACTGTAGAAGAAATACGAGACCTTGCTTGCGGCAGCGTGGCGCGGGACCATGTAATGATTTTAGTAAATCGATATTTAACACGTTGACTGCGTTAGGAGGTCTAAAAGAACTCTAACGTGACTTTCAGCTGGTGCGGCGCCGAAAATCGTGTTCTCCACCTCTGTGCGGGAGGTCGTAACTTCTTTATTTCTATGTGTTTGACAGAGACAAATATACATTTCTACTTCCCGCTGCGAGTTTGATTCAATAATGTAATAAAAAAAATAGGAGATGGATGAGGTCTCTAACGCACTGAGTTGTAATAATATACATCTGTTGCGTGAAGAGATCTTTCGGACCTCCTAAAACACAGGCGTCATAGACGCAAGGAGTGGAGCGCGGGCGGCGCGGGCGCCGTTAGCTCGCGCTCAGTGTTGTTCAAATGTCGATAATGTGTACCTGCGCACTCCATGTAAAAAAAATACGCTCTTATATTTTGTCAGTGTGGTAGCAAAAAAGTCGTTGCACAGGCTGTCACAGTAAATTACGGCTTACATTTAGTAGCACAGATGCATCCAAAACAGCCAAACGAATAAATACACTATGTGTGCAATGCGATCAACAAATGTGTTTACCATGCTTCAATGATGAACATTTTTCTTAAATATATTTTAGGTCACTAAAATATATTTAAGAAAAATGTAAAGCATTGGATTATCATAATTCATCATTCACGGAAGGACAGTCACCATGGTCAGTCCTCCCGTGACCATTGTTGCTGTAAAACAGCCGAAAAGACGGGAACGTAAAAACCAAATAATAAACACGATAAAACCCATAAGATTAGTTTTATTTCAATGTGTACTGTTCGCGTAAATACAAGAAATCACTATTACTATGTTTAAATGATTACTTCATAAAAAGTTTAGCTATCGATAACTGGGCTTTTATTTTAATCCCATCACTAGTCACAACCCAAACGGATCTATCTTTACTTGCGATGCGAGATTCAATGGATACCTAATTTTTTTTTCTTTATATCTCATAACCCACTTTTCATATCCCCATGCGTAGCAAACTTGAGATAGAACAGTTAATTCTCTATTATTTACAGAAAGAACATAGATTGTATCTTATTTTTTGATAAAGATATGAGTTTTTTTAAAATACCTTATTTTAGGAGATGGATTGGGTCTCATACGCACTACAGTGAAGCTCGGTTATGAGGTCGAATAGGTCTCTAACGCACTGGCTGAAAGTCCTCTGAAAATGGCACCGCACTCAAGGTGTTAATAGACGTGTATAATACAGCTCACTGTGAAATATTTGACTGTGTCTTTGTATTGGTATACAAGCGCTTAAAATAAATGTTATCGCCGTTCGTGTTAAGCCTTAACGCCTAAAGGTACTACTCATGGATATAACTAAATTGACGAACGGGTGGTAAAGTTGTTTGGTTTGCATTTTGTAACATTTCTGACGATTCATAAGTACTGTATATTAGTAAAAGAATAAGTATACATGAATAAAAAATATTCTGATTCCGACAACTTTGACTGTGCCAGCAGACTAGTCCTATTGCATTTTAAATAAAATAAATTCCTTTTTCATGGTTATATCTGTATAATACATGGCTTAGCAATTGTTTTATCTGTGGGTTTATAACCTCAGGTCTTTAGTCACATAGTTTTTGTTTTACCTTGTCTAATTGATCAGTTTCTCAAAGGACGAAATGTTAATGATGATTACTTAAACGATAGAGTTCATCTCCACATTTTCTTTATTATATATCTATTGATATTCAATCAAGATTTATGATTTCGAAGTGTAGCGTGTGTGTGCCTCGCATGGCAACACACTTCGGCTTATTTTTTTTGTAATAAACATGGTTGTTAAAAAAGTCAAGCCCGCTGAGTTTCTCGCCGGATCTTCTTAGTTGAGGTCGCGTTCCGATCCTGTTCTATAGTTAAGAAACAAAATATGTAAATGACAATTTGTAAGTGCTCCCGTAGGCCTATACAAAATAAAGGATTTGACTTTGATTTTGACTATATGATCAAATTGATAGTCTAAGGGCATATAGCTAAATTATTTTGGTATGAATCAAATATACAATCACGCATTCATATCAATCGTGTACGGTTAGTATTTATGCAGTGAAATAGTAATTCTGAAGTCAAGAAACATATGCCAACAGATTTGCAATACGTCACGATGCGCTCTAAACAATTACACAAACAGTTTCCCACACTAGCACAGTTTGGAGCCAGCCATGCGCATACGCACAGTGACGATAAATCTAAAATGGCTGTAACAATAAACTGTCATGTGAGCGTTTCGGTAATACTCGTCCTCCTTGATCCAAATGATGAAGTCGTCTGTGTCATCGGTGCTTTACATAAGTTTAGATCATCATTGAAATAAATCTAATTTTACGGATTTTTTGGCGTTTATTATATTTTTTTACGTTCCCGACGGCTTTTCGGCTGCTTTACTGCAACTATGGTCACGGAAGGACTTCGGTAGGAAAATCCGTAAAATTAGTTTTATTTCAATGTATAGTATTTGCGTAAATATAAGAAATCAAACTAGATCATACTCTGATAGTTTTTTAATTCGTGCATAGACAATTCCGACCAGCTGACCAGTGTCCCGATTCACAACCTTACGACAAGTTTTGTACCGACCGATTCGGTTATTAATTGAAACTTGCATTATCAAATGTACTATGTAAAGACAGCGATTGGTCTTATCGAACCATTAGATAGCGTAGTCGTATCGAATCTTTGATACGGTTATGAAGAATGGCTCCGAGAGATTGTCGTGGAATTGAGATAATTTCTAATCTAATCGATTCGGATACTTTTCGAAACGTTCAGAACGTTTCTTAATTAAACATATCGTCTGTCGAATAATTAGATTGTTCTAGTATTGTTAACGATAGGTCTTTGAGATTATGATCTGTGCCGGTCTATTATTAATTGTAGTTTATAAGACACAACTGATAAGTAGGCCTTTACGAAATTAATTATTAGACTTTGATTTTATTGTAGACATATATATCTGGCATACTTTTTGTATCTCATAATAGCTCGTCCTTTGAATAATGAGTTTCTTATCTACACAGTGATCATTATAATGTTCATTGTAAGACTTTATGGCAAACTATATTATTATTCAGACGCTTTTTCTTTTAAAAAGAGCTCATTTTACCCTGAACATTAACGGTTTTTAAAGTGCTAACAAGTATACGAAACCTATAAATAATCCAGCTTATTCCGCTACACGAGCAAACCAGTTCCTCGCTGCATTTGGTGCAGGGATATAGCATTTATGTCGCAACGGTACAAGTCCAATACTGACATTGTACTGAAGTCACGAGTGGTCTGGTGAACAGTGCACGCAATGGATATCAAATTGGACAGATGGTTTTTTTTAGGTCGCAAGGAAAGACCTCTGAGTCACAACGTGTTTGCAGCGAATCAGAATCTGGATCGTGGATCATCCGATATTGTGGTGCGTGCGCGCTCAAATAAGACGTTATACCTAACACAGAAGTCACGGTTGTATTATTATATAATTTTGATACAGTAGGTATCCGCAGTACTACGTGTTTTCTGCTAAAGGAATGTTGTTTGGCTATATTAAAATTCGGTGCATCTGAGACGGCTTGATAATTGACGTTTAGTATCCTCCACACATTAGAGACAGCACTCATATATTTAGCACAGGTTGAGACTGACAACCTGTTATTAATGGGGCCTCTATGTTCAGACGGAGGAATCAAACACGCATTGCTCTACATTTGCATAGGATTAGATTAGATAACAAACCGTATCACGCCGCTTCGACAGCTGTTGAGACGAAATGCTGTAAAAATTGGGAAGTATCCTAGCTGCACTGTACAATTTCCTGTGACTCTACAATTTTTGAAATTCTGGGTTACACTAGAAATCTAATAGAGCTGATGTCCTGCAACTCCGCTAATTAGATACACAGCCAGTCTAGCAACAAATCCGAGCAACTTAAAACGACCTGAGGGTTTGTTAAAAATACCTACACGTGGTTCATATGAACTGTTCGGAAAAATTCGCTCTCAATGTTTGTATGTTTACTTATTACAAATAAAGTCTAGATTAGGGTTCACCTAGATATTATAATCTTGATGATCAGTATACTTTAACTGAGATAACTTTGATTAATCTGTTGTTTTATAGTATGTCTTAATAAAAAATTTTTTTGTTTATTAACAGTGTTATTATAATTTGTTTTATCCAGCTCAAAGTCCTTCTTGTCAGTGGTTGATAAAAAATGTGTGTCGATTCCCGGTCCACTGTCTGGCAATAAATATGTAACACCAATGACACTGTAACATAGATGTAGCCAGACGGAACACATTCAAACATTAGGTACGTACATAATGTAATGCAGTCTCAAGGCTGCTTAAGGCGTTTCGCGATCAGTGGGTAAATAATAGATCGAGTGTCTGGCGATAGACGTTCCGTATGGTTACATCAATGGGATATTTTGCTATGCCATGGTTTCTATGAGACTAGCATACATCCAAGAGCTTATTTGTAAACTCTCATTAAGTTTGAATATAACAATAACTAATTAGGATTCTTAATGTATTAACTAAGAATATTTTTTTTTCAAATCGTTCAAGGGGAATTATAATGGAAACATGACAAGTATATTGTCTAAAGATGAAAATGGTATTCTGCTGAAAATAATTGAGGTAGACTGTCATATCTCCTTTGGACCTGTACCCCGGGGTACATTATTTCTCATCTCACCGTCTTGCTCCAGTAATTAATACATCTCTTTAATTTACTACCTATGTTTCAAGCAATAATATTTCTTTTTAACGTCTTTATGTAAACTTATTATTGCACTACCCTTATAATTCCCCGTACCATAGCTCCCTAGAAGGGATTTTCATAATATTCCTCCAGTTCCTTTTATGGTCGCTTACGTCACTTGGTATTCAGATAAAAAAGCGATTCGACAGCTATAGTTCTCGGCCAGGTTTCGTCGGTGGCTGCGCCCGCGCCGCGCCGCCGCGTCCCTACACCGCCCTCTGACATAATTATAACCATAGTATTTGCATAAAATTCACGTAACAGTACCACATATGGTTTGCAGAAATTATTATCACGACCATCTGAGAATATGTAAGAATGTTGACGTTGAGCAGATGACATATGCATCTACTGACACAAGTCATACTTGGTATTTGGAACTCTAATTTAATCCTGTGGGTATGGTCGTTTAAAACATAATAAAAACATTCGCATATTCAGGTACGTAACATTAAATAATGGTAGGCCCTAATTATTACGTTGTTCAGTGACTTAAAAGATGGTGGTGGTTTTTTCACAGAATTCATAAGTATATTGTTTGACAGAAACCATCGTAATAAAGCAAGTCCTCGAATAGTATACTTCATACGTTTTAGTAAAGCCGTAGTTGGCAAGCACCAAGCAGGCACATTTTGCAGGACGCAACTATGTTTTGCTTCTAATCTTAATAGCGTAAAGTTCAAAGTCCCTAGAAAACTAAACAGCTATACAAAATGGAAAGGAATTACATTAAATTAATGATAACACTCAACAACATCAATGCATTGTCATCGGTAGTCATCAATTTATATTCGGTCTGTTTAATCTAAAAGTCATATAGTTTTGTGAGCATCCGCGCAATACCTAGAAATGATTTCGTTTATTCGTTTAATAGTCCATGTCAAATGCGACGATAGTCGAACGATTGTCTGATTGGCTGCCTCGGCTAATTCAACGAATGATTAATGCGCGGGCGCAGTGTACCCTCATAAAATCATCTATATATAGCTTTTATTGAATTTATAATAAACAAGATAGAACATACTATATTAATCTATATCGTGTCCGTATAGATAATAGTTATTCAGCTATTCGTGGGGAGACCAATTCAAAAAATTCTAAGATTACAAAAGTTAGCCCATCCGTTATTGAGTTATAAATAATGCAACTAACACGAGGACTTGTCTATAATCGCTTATAAATGATATTAGTCACTATGCGCGCCGGCTTCACATCACGCACGCAACTAGATGACGAATTTACTATAGGATACGCGTATTTTAAGTATAGCATTTATAATTATAGTATAGTTTAGTATTTATAAGTAAAGTCACAGAATACTTCGGGGACTTTTTTTTTTATTACATTATAGGCAAGTATTTGATCTCGATCTCACCTGATGGTAAGTGATGATGAGATCTACGATGGAGCATACTTGCCTAGGTAGGAAGGCAGCAGTAGATTGAGACGCTACATTCACTACGCACATGCAGCGCAACTGATCTGACCCGCCATCCATGAATGGCCACACCAAACATCATGCCGGAACACGGCTAGGCCGCTTGGCGACATGGCTTTGTTCAGTGGGTGGTGACTAACCACGGCCGAAGCCTACCACCAGTAGAGTTGTCACCTAGTTGGCACCACCCGGGGTCACGTGTAGGGTATCTCGAGGTTATTGAATTCTCCTACGGACGGAGGACGTGCGCTCGACCGCCAACCAAAGTTTTATCGCAATCGGATGAATGGTATAGGTACGCATAAACAAAAGAACATCCATTTCTATTTCTTTCTTTCTTATGTGCATTATTATTATTTTTTTTATATTTTTAAGTTCTTTTGTTTATTTTTATTTATTTTTTTTCTTTTTGCGTTCACCTACGGTTACGACTTTATATAATACTGTTAAATAGTACCCAGTAGGATGTCCGTGACATCACTAAACGGCTTCCACGGAAGACCAGCGCTGGTTGTTCGCACAACCAGCATACGCTGAGTGGAGGCCGATTTGTGACAAGCATTTGAGCGTCTACCTGAGGTGATGCTCAAAGATGGGTTGTGTTGTGTGTAGTGTTCGGTTGTATTTGTCACAAATAAATGTTTTTTCTTTCTTTCTTCTTTCTTCTTTCATTTCTAGAAGTATACCTAGCCATAGGTATAGGTATAGTCACGGGAATTTATATATCCAATATGTCACTGGAATAATTTAGGAAATTATTACACTGGAAAATACAGCTGTTTAACTGCGACGATTTGTGTTAAGATTACGAACAGTGGTGTACTACATGGATCATGAAGTGCATCTATGACAATCGCTACGTGTAAATATCGGTGATCAGCCGGATCAGAATAGAAATATATAGGTCAGCTTCGATACAAAAAAAAATACGAGAAAAAGGCTGCTATAAACATCAATACGATATCTGACACTTGTTGCAGAAAATATATTGTCCGATGTCGCCGTATACAGGTTGGTTGAGAAAAGGTACACTAACCCTAGTCCTTTAGCGCATTTGTAATCATAATGCGAAGTCTGTAATTTGACATATCATTTTTTTTCATTAAATTGTTATACATCACAATTGTCATTTTGTTGGCAACCATTTTTTTTTTAGTGGACGTTTTCCTATTCTGAATTCATATAAAGATTACAAATGCACTTAAGCCAATTTTAACGGGTTAGTATACCCATCCTGAATCACCCAGTGTATCTAACGTCCAAACGTACATCTAATTTCCTTAATCAGTTTGTCGTAGAGCTCATAAAGCTAGTCGCGATTTACGACTCGTACATTGCTTGTCAGCAATCATTTGAAACAGTACTGCTTCGATGAGTGAGGCCATTTCGCTAAGTGGCGTAAATTTGACACGCATCTACTGTCGACTCACATATTTTATTATTTTCTTTACGACTAATTTCGTTCGGCCGCCATTGTGGTGCATGTACTTGGCCGGGCTGTTAACATACGGCTAAAAGCTATGCTAATTTTACATGTGCTCAATTAAATATACACGGAACAACTCTTTTGGTGGTTTGTTTTTAATTAACTTTACCTGTAAATGTGGTGATTATTTTAATGGTCCGTTAGTTTAGCGTCACTTACCTAAGAGCTAGGTTGGCAAGATACATAAGTTGGCTTCGCACATACTTATAAAAGTCCCGGTCTGCTGTTACAGATGCTACATATTGCCTACAATAAAATGTATGCTTGATTGACTGTGTATAGAGCATTTAAGGTATCAATGTCAAACAAGCGGTAAGGATCGATCAAGCCGGTCATCCTCCGCTATAACTGCCCCCTATACTAGCTAAGAGGGGTTCCTTGTCGGCGCCGCACTTTTCCGCCACACGTCATCTCCTCATATTGAGATTGATGTTGGGAACGGGCGACTTGAGAACCGGCCCCGAACGGAATACTAAGAGGCCAGAACGCCACCATTCTTCCCCCAATTAGCCCCCAATCCTGGGTTTTGTCTCGTTCCCGCCAGCACAGCGGCGCTATTGCGCATACTAAATTGAAGTCATAATTTTTCATGTAAGCTCCCCCCGATTAAAGTGAGAGAAGTTTCTGTAGCGACGATGCTTTAAGTGGCCAGTAATGAGCGTTGTTCTTACGTATGTTGGGCTTGTATTACGTTGTTCACGACTTTTTTACGTTATGGCATTGGTGTAGCTTAACTCCACTTTGGAACATTTCTTTTTGAACGGTAGGTACAGGTTCACGGCCTTAGTAGGATTGTGTTTCGCTAGACCTAGAGGTATATATATACTTATAAGGTGTAAGAATAATTGTGTAAGTTATTTTAACTATAGTTAATTATATTTTTACTATCAGGGAATAGTATTTTTAAACATGGAATAAACTAACGCTTTCTCAGTTGTATACTTTTTAATTTCAAAGAATATTATTTGAACTTGCAGGAATTACAGTTTTATTTTCATACAAACACACAGGGGAACCAAATAAAAGCGTATTCGAACATGTACTAACCAAGTGGTCATGTATTTAAAAACTTCATCCAGATATTGAATCCATAAATGGATTCATACCAATTAATCGTCCGGTACTCTATTGTTCCAGGCATATTTTATATCGCAAGTAATATACAAAAATAAATATTTGTTTGGACGTGTACCTATTGTTCAAATATACTTTTCTCTATTTTATTAAAGCCTATTTTACCTTAAATTTGGTAACCGCGAATCTAGGCAAAAATCGATACACGAAATCTACACTTTTTTATGTGAGTTAGCTTGCCATAAGTTGACTTCTACTACTCTTATAAGTTAGTATACAGAAAGCTAGCATTCTTAGCTAATTAACATGAATACTTTTATCGTTTATCTTCCTACAAACGTTCAGCCCTAAGCCAGCCGACCTACCCTTCGTATTGTGCCCAATGAATTATGAATCAGTTAACAATTGCCTTATAATACGTACTGTGTACATTATACATACAATATGAGATAGGTATTAGAAGATTGTGGATGCTTAAGCGTCATTCGACTGTTGAATGGGCGACTGAGATCATTCTCGGCGGCTTACATCTATCTATACGAGATATTTGATGGCTCTTAAAATATGTACTAGCGCTAAAGCATCCTACTTCATCTAAATTTTTAACATTTGTTTTTTTTAATTTTCATACACTGTTATATAAGCGATACATGTTTAATATATGTATATGTATTTTCTGTAAACTTTTATCATACTGTTTATTTAGACAAACATTTTTGGTGGTATTTAAAAAAGACTAAACCTCTTCTAAGAATCCATGGATAATCCACCACGCTAACTTATCTCTAACCATGAGCGTAAAATTGTGATATCCAACTTATCATATCGGCAAAATGGACGAAATGTACGTCACATTATTGTTCTGTTAAAATTCGTTGACCATAGATCCTTGGAGGCGTTTGATGAATAACAATGCTTTCTCAATCCGAGCAAGGCTTGGATCCTGAGGACACGGTCCTGCCATTACCGTATGAATATATGTATGTCACACTCTGAAACATATCTTTTTGCGACATTATAACAAGCAAGCGATAGCAACTTTGAAACATACGAAGATATTTAGTGCATTTGAGATTCAATATTGTTTCTTTTCTATACTTAGCTTAGTCAAATTTTACCCTAAAAGGAAATTTAACCAATTAACACAATAATCACATTTATAGATATATTCACGAGCAGCGGTTATAAAATAAAAAATACAACCTTTCTTTATTGCTTGCTTGACTGGTTAATTAATATAACTAATGATTGATATCTTCAAATTTGGTATAATGTTCGTTTGATTGCTTTTTACGAATAACTACTTGGTCAGAGTTAGAACACGATGATGTAACTGGAAAGTGGTCAAAAGGTAGCAAAATGTTCTATTCAATCCGAGCTTTGATACCTGATAATATTATTTTTTAATATACTCTACTTCGATACAATCAATTAGTATACTTGAGCAAGATGACCAAACTATTTAAGGACTTATTGAAAATATAATTTGAATCATGTTTAACTTAGTAATTAACAAGCTAAAATAAAAGTTTGAACAAATCGCATTTGCTGCCGAAGAATTAGAAGAATCTGATGGATATATTGCCTACATAGTTAAGTATATAGATACATCATTTCATTTCTGAGGCAATATTTTGAACGAGTCCGTCCACGCCGAGCAGCTATCAACGAGGATTTAATCCCCACTAACGAGAGCACCTTCATAAAAACAATCCCTTATAACCGGGCGTTCGATATCGATCTATTAGGTAACCTAACAAATCTCCTATTATGTTTTGCTTTTCGAAGACAATAATAGTATGTTAAACTAGTGAATCTATTGAAAATTATCTAATGGTTAATTCAGACAATTTTGAGCTTATTTGACATTATTAGCTTAAACCATGTAAGTACAAACTATGGTTTCAGATGAAAGCTTAAGTCATTATTCAACTGCATTATATTCGAATATTTAATTTAACGGTTTACTGATTGATATACGATGACAATGTACTTTGTCTATGCGTTTTAAGCCTTTTCGGATGAGGGCTTTATGATAGTGACGGCATGGCGATGCGACAGGGTGTCTTTTGATGATACAAAGCACGGCTTTAGCTTAAACATAGCTATAGAAATGTTAAATTTAGATAGTAGGTGGCTCTGGGGCGTAGGCGGTTACGAGTTTATATAATCACTTTGCTGAGGTGCCTGTAATTCAAAGTTTAAAGCTGTCCATTATTTTTTAATATTTCGTTTTTCACTAAGTTTTCTCAACCCTTTACTGGACATAAGATATGATGGTGACCTAATAGATAGCCAAATAGTCGAAAAATTGGGTTGGGCTGTGTGTATTCTACTTACAGATTTTTTTTTCACAACTTTGAAATACTCCCCCAGCCTACGTCCGATTAAAAACAATAGATACTAGAGCGATCATTATACCCCTCTTCCTTTACGAAAAAACATGATATTATCTGTAACATTCAAAGGAATCGCGAGGGCCGTTCACAACCTCTAAGCTATAGGTAGGTACTTTTTTCCAGCCGCACTCGAGTGGCAGACATCCCCCGCTTTGCTTACATACATTTCATGAGCTATTAAATCCAACCCCTGAGCGAGATGACAACAGGACACGGCGCGGAGATGATATTACCGAGATATTATTTTTAATGTCAGTTAAATGGCCATTACTGTTATATGAAATTAATCAAATTTTTCATGCTACGTACTTTTTTTTCTACCTCTTTTATTATTACTACCTTTACTCTTATATTATTTGGAGGTGTAAAATTAGATGTCTATCCACCTTGTTGAGCACAAGAAACTAGATTAAAGGAACAGGAGGTCCTTTTAGCTAAAATAATAAAATGTATGTGAACCATTAAATTTGGGTATTTACGGAGAAACACCAACTCATAAGGATATGTGGCATCATCTCTGTAAATATTATTATTATTCGCGCCTTGCGAAGCGCCCTTTTCCTATATTTCATATCGATATTTCCCAGTTACTTTTAAAGTTGGTAAATCTATTTCATAGGAAATTAACCTGCCTAAAGTTCTATGACAACACATTTTTAAATTATGTAACCATTAATTCAGTTTGAAGCAGTTCTTAAACACACGTTTTGTGAATTTTAATAAAGATTCCTTTGTTTGGATATCGATATAGGCAAATGCTTAAAAATTGTTACAAACAAAAAATATTTATTAACAGCCGACATGCTAAAAAAATTGAAATTAACAAAAACACATTCCGGTTATTGTAAAATAGGCGCTAGGCCGTAAGGCTGTGTCCCCAGTAGGCAAACTGTTAGCGGCCGACTGAGTTAGCGGCGTATCGGTTTAGTACGCCCTTCCATATATTTGAAATGGAGTGTTCACAATTTGCTAGTTTGCGCTCACTCTACGCAGTTTGCTGTTTTGCGCGCGCTGATTGATTCAGTGAGCGGCCGACTCTCATCAAAACCGGTTCCAGTCGGCGGCGGCGATATGCTTGTTCGCCGGGCGTAGGGAGTCCGTTTGCCGCAAACTGTCATGTGGACAGTTGACAGTGAAAATTCAGTCGGTCGGTCGACCTAAATAAGCGGCTAACACATAACAGTTGGCTTGCGACGCACGCAAATTGATCTGAGTTTGCAGCTAACTCGAATTTCAGTTTGCCACAAATTTGCGGCTCACTCAGTCGGCCGATAACAGTTTGCCGACTGGGGACACAGCCTTAAAGCAAAAAAAACACAGCATGGATTGATTGTCACACTAAAATCGTTGTTGGCACAGTGTGATACACCTTAGAGTGAAGCAACGTGTCTGTAAAGTCGTGAAATTTGTTGAGCTGTTAGCGATATAGCACTACCACGGATAATTGTTAAATGTCGACAACTTTGTATTGATCACATTATGCCCTAGGTATAAGGGTCATTAAAGTAATTATTCATATTTTTGCTTTTTATGAGCCGTTTAAAAAAACATATTATAACTTTACTTGAAACGGATTATTATATCAGAATCAGAATATTTTTTATTCACGTAGACAATTAAGTACAGTACTTATGAATCGTCAAAAGTTACAAAATACTATGCTATTACTTTACCACTCGTTCGGAATGCCGTTCCTATAGAGAAGAACGGGCAAGAAACTCCATGTTTGCTCTTTTTTTTAAAAGATCTTTTATATTTTTGAGCAATACATTGTTATAGGTATGTAAGAAAAGTTTAGGAACGGCTAATCAGACTTTAGAAGCAGGTCAAAAAAAAGTACTAAATAAGTATAAAATTACAGTTAATGGCTACATGGTTCACACATTTACAAATTACTTATGTGAGTATATATAATATTCGAAATTCGATTAATTACGCACTTAGTCTGATGTCATAAACTTGATTAAGTACTTATCATAAATGATGACTTCATAGCTTGTTTTGCTATGTTTTTTTTTAAATCTTCTAAATCACATTTTAATTTGAGATTAGTACAAATTATCTAGCTAATAGCTGAACATTCTTTGGTCATACCAGACTTAGTGAATTTCAGTTGGTTTCTTTTTTATATTATTCAAATATTCTTTCTCTCACATCATCAATTTACCATTGGTATGTACAGTAATTGCGCAGTGTTTGTGTAACATGATCGACTATAACTATACCAATCCCTAATAATGCATCAAAACATACAGAACACTCATTTACTCCGGGTAAATCTAGGTTAGTAATATTTATGCTGAGCCAATATTTAAAAGTGAATGCTTTTGCAAAGCATTTAAATTTATATTAAGTACTTAAAAAAAATATCGATGTAAATGATCGTTGAGCTTACGATTTTGAATAATAATTACCGTTCTTTCTTACTGAAATATTTTTAATCAGAATATTTTTTATTCATGTAAACCATTAAGTACTTATGAATCGTCAAAATGGTTGCAAAATGTTAAGCTACAACTTTACCACCCGCTCAGTGCGAACTCTAACTCACCCGCGGCAAGAAACTCCATGGTTGCTCTTTTTATAAAGATCCATTACATTTTTGAGCAGTACATTGTTATGCAGCAGAATTTAGCAGCTGGTCAAAAAAAAGTACTAACTCTAAGTACAAGTGAATAGCTACATGGTTCCCAGATTTAAAAATTACTTTTGTCAATGAAAATCCCAAATAGAACCATGGTTTAATGCCTACGTTTCATCGGAGCATGTAATCCTCGCGTCACAATGTCTCTCGGCTAAAACGATACACTTACAAGGTATTACTGAATATGCAGTGATACATATAGTATATCCTTAATACTATAAGTATGTATAGTTACTTAATTATTTGCTGCAGGCATATTTATTGCTAGAATCAGGCGTTACTTTTTTATAATTTTTTATTACATTATAGGCAAGTATTTGATCTCGATCTCACCTGATGGTAAGTGAATGGTACTTAGTAGAAATCTACTGTATACAACAATTTGGGAGAGGAATTGATCATACACCAGCTTACCAACCTCCCTAATTATAAACTGAACTAGTTGATCGATGAAAGAAGAGTTCATTAAAAACAAAATCCCCTTGGTCTTAGACGAGAGTACAAGGTAATCTAGGTATTAAGATTAATTAGGGGGTTTAGCAAACTGTGGGGCGGATTAATGCGTCCTACACCCTCCCTCAAATTGTTATTGTAAACAGAATTACATGAGAAAGTAGTTATTTTTATCGAATAATAACCCAAATAAAGATGAAACATTATCCGCTCCTAATTCCCGCCTAACATTTCTACGAAATTCGTTATATTAGTACATGACTAGAGGTCATGGAAAAAGAATAACAACTAACAATAGTCTTTCAAAATAATGATAATATTATTATTGGCGAATAAATATACATTACAAGCAATATACACGAAGAACAACACACAACACACACAACTTAAAATAAGATGGCAACTTACTTGTGTCTTGTGGCAAAACTAAGTACCCAAGAACTTATCGAAATTTATTAAAATTTCTCATTATATTGACAGTATCCGTAACAATACGCGCCGCGATTGTTCGAATCGGATAAGTATCTACCGTTATCCTTAAATTTATAGAAGTTTTAATCAAACTACAATGGCACTATAGCGAATATTTTCATAATAAATGTGTCATTGTTAATTAATGGAATCTTTTTATTTTGGGGGTATAACTATGAAGTTACGCACTCAAAAATACACTTCTCCTCAAATCAATCCTGTCCTTTAGCGTATCAGTTGCGATACTTAAGATCATTAATCAAGGAGTAATATTACGTTACCATTAGCGACTAATGCAATCTTATCGCTTTGGTATTCTCAGTATTGATGTGTCATCCTCAGTATGATCAGCTGATCGACGCACCGGCCCGGGTTTAAAATACTAGGATATAGTGCTGTACCCAACGAGACTAAATTTGTTTTTATTCGTAGGCTGTACCCACAACTGATTATTGATTTGAGATACTTAGACGATTTTTGTTTTGAACAGCAGTTGAAATTATTTTTGGGGACGTACTTCTTTTGGTTCAAATACGGATAACATTGAGTTACAATTGAAGGTCACAAAATAAGTGCAGCTAATTCGAGCTTATGTAATCATATTACTGACGAGAGCAAGAGTGGGAGTGAGAGAGAGAGACTCACATCTTCTTGGAGTTCTTGCTTTAAACCCTTAAAGCTCATCAACATTGTATTGGCTCGCAAGTTCATCTTCGTCCCAGCATTATCTTATTTTCGATTTCTTCGTATTTTTATCGTGTCTGGGGCTATACTGTTAACCAAAAAGTAAGACTATTTGCCCGTAAAGACTGTCAAAGATGTAAGCATTTGAGAATTTGAAATTAACTTGACGTTAGCTTTACGTAGCAAACCGTAGTGATATTTTCCTTTAAGTGTCCAAGATGTCCGCGATATCGCGATATTATGGTTGATGTAATTAATTATCTTCATTACGAACTAAAATTGACTTATTTTTAAGTTAACATTAGTTATTATTAAACAAATCCTTTCCGAAAAACACAGTCGGAATAGTTCCCAGGTCTATGTCATTGTTTTTGGTAATACGAGTGAATTAAAACAATAACACACTGAGTAACTATGTGAAACGTTAGCGAGCGTTATAAGTACATACCGTGTGCGGTCTAGCGAGTGTTTAGCAATTGTTCAGAGAGAGATGCAAGGGTGGGTGACAAAGAACCCTCGTACTGACGCCCCGCGCCGCGCCGGCTCGCACCAAATACACCGACGCTTATAGCTGAGGTAAATATGAGAAAACTTTTGTGATACCACGACGAAGGGATTTTATTAGATCTCGCTTCGAAAGCTCGTGAATGTGACAGAGTTAACGAATCAAATAGCTTACGATAATAAATCTCAATTTCATGACACCGCGAATGCGAAGGTTAATTATTATAAATTTATAAGTAGTATTAATAGTCTATTAATAGTCTAGTACGAAAATAGGTCACATAGTTGCTTTGTTAATAGTGTTAGCGGTGAGAGTCCTTGCTCTGTGCAAACTTTTCTAGACACCCGCCGATGTTATGCAAGGCCGTTTCAGGTTTATGTGAACAAAATATTTCTTGAATTGAAAATCAAATTTTTGAAATTTGAAAATTAATGATGTGTGGTAGGCACTTATTTTATTTATAATTAGAACTAGCTGCGCGACGAGGAAGCGTCCACCTAATATTTTGACAATTCTATTGAGTAAGTTATCATTGTGACATGTTTTATTAAAATTTGCCAATTAGTGTCAAGTTAATTCGTGTTCAGTCAGACTGACAGACAAAATGTCTATATATATCGTATTAGGTATCTTCATAAATAATTATGTCCCCGACACGCCATTTTCATTTCTTCATGTCACATCCATTATTTTATTTATAATGTGTATTTATTGAATTTAATATTGCTATTAATTACTTGACACTGGCAAAATACCCGCTAAGTTGTGGGTGAGGCCATATTCATATCCATTTTATTTCATCGCATTTCATTTCGTAAAGAAAGAAGAAGAATTATGTCCCCTACAATGTACAGACACGAACCCATTATAGTTTAATAATGTGTGTACATAGTTAAGCAATTTCAAATTACACAGTAGTGTACTTGTCAAGAAATATCTGAGAAAAATTATCACAGTTTAAAAATAAGTGTGTGTAACACGTACATACTGAATAGTCGACTCTATGTTTAGCAATGTAGAGTAGCTACATCCCTTATTTAGGCTACACCGTGCAAGGCTCGAGTCCCTCGCAGCGTCGCGTAGAGCCCATTGCGAAGCGACCGACTTCGTTTGCTTTTCTTATCTATTTTAGAACCATTTTGTACCCGCGGCTCTGATAACGAAGGCTTTATTTTTAGAATATATATTCAGACCTATTCCTGCACACCCTGCCAAATAATAATAATCATTATTATACATAAAGCTTACACTTTAACTTGAATCGTTTGCCAGTTAGGACGACACCTTGGAGGTGTCATCCTAAGTGGCTAACGATCGAACAAGTAATCGATGCGATTTCGTCGTACGTTGAGAATGATTTCTTTGCTCGCGCGATGATTTGTGACCTTCAATTATAAGACTAAAGAGATTTGATCAGTAGCCATCTAAGACGACGCCTAACAATAATTAAAGCTACAATCTAAAGCATGGGAATCAAAACACGATCCTGCAAAAGGGCCTACATAGTCATGTCAAAACAAATATAGATCATATATTATTTACTAGATAAATGGACTTCCAATGAATCCCTGTCTTATCTCGTTGCACCATGTCATGTTAACAATAATAAAACCACTTAGATCAGCCCACTAAGGCATTCATAGAGTCCTTAGACTATAACTCAGCATGTATATACTAAGAACATCTAGCAACACGTAGCAACACAAAATGTTTTTTCGAACATAATATCAACGCGATAAAATCGTTTTATTTCAATTACAAATGGATTTATTCAACCGTAACAGTCTGCATCTCTTTCTATATTAACGAGTATTCCAATATTGGTATAAAATTGAGCGTAAATTATTTCTCCACTTGTTTGTATCGTAATGTTTTTATAGGAAATTCCAAACACAAGCTCCATAGTGTATTGTGTAGCAACTGATGTTGCCAGGCTGACAACAGACATAATGAAGTTGACATTTTGTGCCTGATAGGTAAGTGGCAATTATAACATTACTGTGGGAAAACTATGTTTCCCCTTAGACAACTTGAATATACTTTGTTATACCTGTCAGCGCAATATCAGGCCGATCCTTGAATTCCCTGTTTCACTAATTATATTACCAACCTCAATGGTCTTATTTTTAATCTGTTATGATTTTCGAAGACCTGCCAATTTTGCTCTTAACCAAATTGCCCATTATTTATTTCATTTCGTAAAGAAAGAAGAAGAACCGCTTTTAAAATATAATAAAATAAAGTCGTGTTAGTTATACACCATTTATAACTGAGGAACGGGTAAGCTGATTTGATCATCTTTGATTTGTTGAATTTATCACCGCCCGAATAGCAAATAACTATTAAAACATGGGAAAAAATTACTAAGAAAATAATAATAAGGATAATTCATTCTGAGGTGGAACAAAGTTCGCCGAGACAGCTAGTGATAAATATAATTGAGCCAGAAAATGTTGAGCCGTGTTTCTTCCCAACAATTGCTTTATTGCGTTCCATGATACGCAACAACGTTATTTGCATGTGAATACCTCTAAAAAACATCGAACACTATGTTTAGCGAAAATTCTCATACTGATCTGATTTGTATGTTCTATAAGGACGGTGTTTGTCTTCAAAATTATATTAATTTGGATAATATTTGGCTAATTGACTCCGTCCATTTCCAACGGCGGACAGTGTAAAGACAAACCTGTATCGAACCTTGTTCGTATTCCCTTTTTAAAGCATATGTACATACGACCCGAACATTTGTGATCAATGTTCGTGTTCACAATGTTTGTGTTTCAAAGTGCGTACACGGCTTTAGACGTTCCTTCGCAATCGTCTTTCTAAGAATCGTGCGCATGATGACATCATGACGTATCATGTGTTTAGGTGCTTACTGCTGTTAGCTCGGTATAGTCTGCTACAAAAGTATAATGTTCTCTTATCTGCATTTAATAATCACTAGTTATGCCAGTGGATTGTTACCATCGATTTCGTTTTTCGACTAGTCTCTAAAGATATCTCTATATTAAAAAAAAACAAGTTTTTTTTTACAAAATCCTTTCAGTTGAGTACGCCTTGTGCACATAAAGCGTACAGTATACACTTAAACAGGTATTTTAAGTATAAAATATGCTTTGATTGAAAGTACAATAGGGAATGACGAAGTCACAGATTAAGCTTGCTGGTGTCAGCCGGCAGCGGCGAACTTCGTTTTTAGGTACAAACCGCCAACGGTGAAATTTTAACATTATAGTGGATGCACTTTAAACATTTATTAATACGCTTAGTCCACAACGTTCGATGTCAAAGGTATTGTTAGCGGATTAACCATTGGCCTCGGCCACGGCATTTGAGTGATTGCATCCAACATTGATTTCTCTGAAATACGGTACATGCCTGGAAAATAAATTACGAAATATAATCAAGGACCTATGCGGTTACTCATACCATATCATGGTTCATGTTATTAATAAAACATTTATTTGACTTGGCAACTTATTTTAATTATTTAAAGATATATTTTAGCAGAACACGTAATATGCTGCACTGCATATGAGTATCGGGTAAATGTGACCGGAGTTCCGACATAGAAGTGAATAAGGCATAGATTTAAGAATAAAACTTATGTTTAGATAGCTCTTTATTGTATACCAACAATACACAGACGTTATAAGACAAAAACAAATAATGAAGAGCATTGCACATTAGACGGTCTCGTTAAGCTGAGATCTCTTCCAGACATCCTTTACTGTTTGAATAGTTCAGTTTAGTGATATAGGCTAATGACTTAATGTAACCTGTAGAGTAAGCAGGAACTTATATTTTAGGAGAAAATATCTTGTCAATGTCATACTTATTTATGAAACCTGTAAGGGATGAAAGCCGTTACGTAGCCGAAACGGTACGTAAAAAGGATTGTGCTTGTTCGGAACTTTGGTTTTCTGCATGCCCTGAACACGAATAAAAAAAATATGGGTGGTTTTAGAATCATTTTAGATGACATCATATATCTTAGTTTTTAATCCGGTGTTAGTTAAATCTGTGATGTGGTTAACAGCTTTTTTGTGTCATGTACTAACTACAGTTTGTCTTTAGATACCTAGATTAATATAAGATGATTAAAATGCACGTGAACATTAATATCATTAAAATATTTCTTATGGGTTGTTATTTTAAGATAAAGCTATAAAAATCATGTTATTATAAGTTGAGATATATCAAGCTACAGTTTCAGAATGTAGAAACGGTCAGTGGAACGGGGCACTTATGTCTCAAAAGTTCTCGAGCGCGACTGGGAATGTCATTCTTCAATATCTTAACCATACATTTAAGCTATCATACATAAATACGACTTTATCTTTTTGTGTCTAAATTTTTTTGTAGCTCTAAAAATAAGTAACAATTTGTGCCTTGTGCATAATTTGGCCGTTAAAATAGCAAACTGTTTTGTCCAAAACATCAGATAAGAATGTACAGATGCGTTTAAGATTATAAAATAAATTATTGTGAGTAATTTGATTAGATAGGCAAGTGGATACAAGAAAGTGGATTTGCGTAATCTAAATTTCACAAATGTAACGTGTGATAATGTTATATTGTCATCGGGTGATGACTTAACCGTACGTATTTCGAGGCCATAAGATAAGCATATATATTTAGACCTGCGCCCCGCGGTGTTAGCCGCGATTAAAAAGTATGTCCTTTTACTCTATGTCCTTTTCCGGGATAAAAAAGCCTATGTGCTATTCCAGACTATAATCTATCTCTGTGCCAAATTTCATCCAGATCCGTTCAGCTGTTCTGGCGTGATTGAGTAACAAACATCCATCCAAACTTTCACATTAATAATATTAGTGAGGTTGGGTTTCGCCTTGACGTGTACGTACCTATAATGACTACAGCACGCCGGCGGCGACAGTACCATATAGGCACCGCGCTTAATCGCACAGGGCTTTGCATTAAAATACACAATAACATGGGCTATCTGGTTCTATATAGAAATGTTATCTTCATATTATTTTAGACCCGCACAGGAGCCTTCTACAGAACTTTTTTTAAGCCCTGAGACGAAGTGCGGAGCCTCTAAGGTACTAACTACTACTACTATTCGTACTATTCGTAGACCATAGCAGACAGTCTCATATAAGAAGTTGTGGTAATGACCAGTAGATATATTCTTAAGCATGCTGTCACTGTTATTCTTATTTAAGAAATCTGTGGTGTGACCGGGATGGAAGACGCTCATGTTACTTTAACGTTACGTAAAAAGAACCGTGCTTGCTGCGAGCTTGAGTCACTGTATTACTCTGTAACCATACAAAATTGACGCAAGTACCTAGTACCAACCGAAAGGTAAGTACTGAAATCTGAAGTATAAAAAGTAATTTTTATAATACAGTGTCGGAGCTGAGGATATCAAATCTATAATATGATATTATAACCAATGACATGCATTATTACTGAATATTATTAGATTCCTGCATCGCGACGGCTGCCGACTGCATGTTCAGGGCTGTATGTACGTTTCCTATTACTGAGTCAGACGTACGCGATGGCAGTATGCTAAATAGCACCTACTCAGAATCTATGTAAGTGAGTTTTATAAAAGTTATGCACTTTCTTGGGTAAAAATGATCCGAGTGAGATAAAATTTAATTAATTAGTTAAGTAGTACTTAAGCATTGTTGTCTATCAATAACAATATATGTTTGATAACTCGCAATTTAAAGTTTAGAAACCTCCACTTTAAAAAAAGTAACCACTGATTTTATTGCCGGATCTATCAGAACCAACAATCCGAAGTAGACGTCAAGTTATTCTGTAGGTTCCCATCTATAATATAACTGTTTTGCATTAAGACAAAACAGGTATTATATGTTGGAGAAAACGCACAGCATAGCATTGAAGAAGCAGTCTTATATTTCTTCCGGATTATTGAAATAAGTGGGTATCATACCTTTATATGTCCATCATAAGTCTCACAATTCTGTTACCATAGAGTGGCGTGACGTCCAGTTCCCGCCATCTTAGCTGTCAAGTGTCATAGTCTTCATCATCAGCAAGCTCCTTGAAACTATGCTGTGCGTTTTCTCCAACATATAATACCTGTTTTGTCTTAATGCAAAACAGTTATATTATATGTCTTCGAAAACGCACAGCATAGCATTGAAGACCTGTTTGATCTCTGCTGGTGAACAGAATTAACACAAGAAAGCTATGTGAATGTACTTAATATGGTTCATAAAATATCACAACTCCTATTAAGTACCTGTAAACACATTGTAATAAGAAAGTATATCTTGGTTATTTTAATTGGATAACAAATAAACCGAATATGAACTTCTAAAGAATCCATGAATTTAATAATAAAAGCTTCCGAGTTTTAAACAACTCTTATCACCAATTAATTAACTCATTCATAAAAGTAATAATTTGCTAAACTATAATCTAACAGTAAAGTCACAACCTCAATGTGAAGAATAAACAATCTTAAAGCTGCCATATTACAACCAGTACAATAACTATTAAACCTCTGTAATATTTTGAAAAAATAAATACTACAAGTTTCTCTCTGTCCAGGACATTTCAGAGTATTTAGCTATCTGCGAGATGGTAAAGCTGACTGGACACTACTCAGGAGAGGTTCTAACATAAGCTTGTTGAGAACTGATGGTATAAATCAGTGATCACAAATCTCAAACCTGGTTTAACAACTCCTGCACTAGAAATCTGATAATCTTTCCCTGTTGCATTTTACTTCCTATGTTTTAATAAACTCCCTTATGCATGAGTCACTAGACAAATTTCGATCCTAATGCTGTGAATAGCCAGTTTGATTGTCTCTGGGTACAATCATAAAACTATTCTAACCCAATCACAAATGCTTCTCTGTACATGTGTTCAAAGTAACAAATGGGCAAGTCTATGTAATCTACAGCCATTAGCTAGCAACAGAATTTGAAGGCTGTGCTTCTACTTTTATCAATTAAATAATCTGTTAAGCTGCCCATGGTATTACACGGTTTTGATATAAAAGAATTATTTAACAATATTGTACTGAATATACGGATTTTTTATTTTTTATTGTATAATTTATAATTTTAACTTGTTAACTCTAAGTTACTGAACCCATTATTTTAAAGTGGCACTACTGTTGTTTAGAGTGGAAGGGTGCCATCAGGGTATTAGAATCCTTTAGTATCCAATTCTCCTCCCCCTAACTTTCAAAATCTAAAGTGACAATCTTTCTACCTGTGGTGGGTTTTATCTTATTGTTCAGTCCAGCTTAACCCTCTACAGGTTTTACATGTACTGTTAAGGGGTTGGTTGGCACTCTTACCTGGGGGTCTGAATACCAAAAACTTTGTGTTCATTAGTACCATTACTGTATTGTGGTGACACTCACACTATTTAATAATTTAATGTGTGGCTAAAGGCATTATCAAGCAGCAGTCCCATTTCTTTGTTGGCAACCCAACAATACTATTTTTTAATTATTATAAAAAATATATATGGCAACATATATGTAAATGGATGTGATCCAAACTGTGTGTTTAAGTTCTTATAATTAATAATTATTGTTATATAATAATAATAATATCGCCACACGAACACACCAAATATACGGTCCCACATTAGGCAACGCCTGTGTTATGGGTACCGTACAGTGGACTGAGGGCGAACTCAGTAGGTATATAATACTTATATACATATTAAACATCCATGACTCGGGTACAAACATTCGTGCTCATCACACAAAGCTTGTCCGTACCAGGATTCGAACCCGGGGCCCTCGGCGCAGAAAGCAGAGTCACTACCACTGCTCTAATCAGGCCGTCAATGATGTATGTATATATATATATATATATATTCTCAAAGTGATTCATTTATCTGATATTAAAATCTTCACCACAAAAAACCAGCTTCTCAGTCAACTACTATAGCCTTTAATAACAGACACATTTCAACATCTGAAGTCTAGTTTACATAGGCTAGAACAGCAGCCTCTTATATTGCAAATAAGGAAACTTCTAGATTTCATATTACTATGATGATTAGTATAGAAAGTAGTACATAATTCTCTCACTGGATTAGAATGATTATGAATAACATTATGGCACATACTTAGAATATGTCAACATGGTTGACTTACAAGCTCAGATATTTACTTAATAAATGACCCCAACTTTAAATTATTATCTCAGTGGTTCTCTGTAGCATAAAGCTGTTCTAGTATACATCGTCCTCATGAAGACCAACTGGAATTCAATTTAGATCTCTCAGTAAATAGGATGCTCATTGTTATATTGAGCATATGTCAAAGCCAGCCACCTGGTTGGGTTAACTTGGAGCCTCTGTTAGTCAGAGCAACCTTATTGACCAAACCCTGTCTCGATCCCGAGTCTGCTTGCCAGGGTCAAATTGACAGTATAAACATTCTCTGGGCACTCTACAACCGAAATTCTGTATAGGTCTCCCGGGTCACATAATATTGTGGAGTAGGATAGCAATCTACTACCTCCAATCACCACCGCAACGCTTGTTGCACGATGGGGCACAGTTCTCTTCTCTGGCCTCTCTAGGTCAACTTTCCAGAAAGAGTTGTGCTTTACGACATTAGCCTGGCTCGAGTGACTGCATGTTTGTTCAAATACAACACCCTTAAAACCCTTTTAAACACATCCAGTGGGGGACTTTATAGGCAAGGCTAACATCTGGCTCCGGACGGCCCTCGACAGGCCCAGGTATTCTAAATCGTGAGGAACCCTTGGTTACCACCCTTGGTTACATGCACTAACTCTGGGCCTCCAAGCGGGCAAGCGTTTCCGCAACCTCACCACATGCTTGGGGGGCTAGGCCACGGGGTACCAAGTACACCACCAGACCATATACAACAGTTTCAAATCGTCTCCGCAACGCAAATGAAAACACTGTCAACCGGGTGCCAAAAAAGACTCAATGATTGGACTGTCAAACCCAAATTAGAATATTTTGTATTCAATATTAACACCACTATATAACTTTTGATCATCAGAGCTGCCACAAAACAATATGAGTTAAATTACATCAGCCATTCAGAATGCTGTTAATTAAAGGGTCCTCTGATTATAAATGATTTATATCAAGCATAACTCAGTGATACTCTAATAAAATGCACGGAATTTCTCTTTTGATAAGATAATCCTTGGGCTCACCCAAAGTAGGTACATGTACCTGGGATATACAATACAAATGTAACTTCTATATGTAGGTATATAATCCTTGAGATCAGGAATTGGTCACAACACATCTCTTAAAAACAATGTTCCAAAGAATACTAGGTCCATGAGACGGGCATGGCCCCTTGTAGGTTTAAGAGAATACCACACAACAGGTGCTTTATTGAAATTATATTCTCATTATTGTTATTAAGATTGATAACCACTATGTAAAGAATATGTGCAATTTCCTTATGATTTTTATTATTATTATTTATTTTTGTTAATTATTATTATTATTTTTTATATATATAATAAATAAATAATGTCAGAAGATTTCTCTTGAAAAGTAATTAAGTGACTAAAGTATAATCTAATTTGACCAACTTGATCATGAACAATCATATTATGTACCATTCAACTATACATCTTATTATAATGGTCATCATCAAAATGTGGACACACTACAGGTTTGCCCCCCCCCCCCCCCCTTTCGGAGATTGAAGGGGTGATGGTGTATATCTTATTATTATATTATTCAACTTCATCCACATTTCAATTAGAATAGGTACTGGGTGGCTGTACATTTGTCTCAATGATAAACTAAAACAGCGGACTGTCTTGTATGATATGACTATCTTGTATGTGTTGTGTATCACGGATACCAAAGGTACGAAATTTAAGTAATGTGCAAGCCCATACACAACTATGTAATCATATCAGCTGCTCAAATGCAACTGGAGGTGCCGGGGTAGTTAGACCCGCACAGCTCTCCGGTCTAGTATGTCGAATGACATACTCAAGAGGTACATACTTTACAATATTTGTCTCCTGTGTAACTTACACTCCTGTAAAAATTTGTCATGTCTAATAATATACCACTAGAATAGAAAATCCTGCTCTGATTCACTGCTACAATTACCTGTGTAATGTATTTAAGCTGTATTGGTATGAAATAATATTTTACATTCAACCACACATTTGGATTTATTTCCATGTTTATTAGGGTTCCGCACCCAAACACTGAAAACAGTGCTTCATCATGTTGCCTGTGTATTAAGGGATTCACACCCAAACACTATAAATGGGGCTTTATCATGGTGCCTATGATTTTAAGGGTTCCGCACCCATACACACCAAACAGAGCTCTATCTAGGTACATATTAACTTACAGGGCTCTACTTCTTTATGACTGAACTCGAACATTAAGTCAGACCTGAGGCCCTCAGAGGGAACATAGGCCAAAGATTAATTGCATACCAAATGGTTTTATAAGTCTTATATCTTGGTGAGCCAAGCTCACATATTTGTAAGATCTCAGTAACAGTCATATGAACCTTACTCTTATACCGAGATACATCATTTAATATTCATCTCAGCGTACAAAAACCCTAGACGCTAAGCAGACCTGTAAGGTACTTCTATACATTGAAAGAAACTTACTCTTCGAGCCGAGGTACGCTAACGCAGGGCAGGGGTGGTGCAGGCCTTCCTCACACCTCCGAGGTTGAGGTTTAGCATCCTGAAAGATACCCCTGACCTCGAAAACGACATTATTTTCCATTCCGAGCAACATCTCGCCCGGCTTACTCAGCGTCGTTACCTGCAGGCTCCACTTTTTACGACGAAAACAATGCTGTGCTTATAAAAAACTCCACTAACACTCACACGAAACATTTAAACTATTTATAACATGGTTTAAAATGATAAAACAAAACTTTTCTGCAATTTAAAAGATGAAAGAAAAGTTTTCGTGTTATTCAAACGAAATACAAGAAAGCTATGACACTTGACAGCTAAGATGGCGGGAACTGGACGTCACGCCACTCTATGGTAACAGAATTGTGAGACTTATGATGGACATATAAAGGTATGATACCCACTTATTTCAATAATCCGGAAGAAATATAAGACTGCTTCTTCAATGCTATGCTGTGCGTTTTCGAAGACATATAATCTATAGTGTTCGATTCTGATTATTCATAAGTGCCTGGCGGCCTACAAAATAAAAATTAAATAATTTGACTTGTAAGCGAAAGATAAAAAAAACAAACAAAAAATAATATTATCACGCTGATTCCAAAATGGGTGAATACTTGCCAAAAGATTTACTTAATCGTCACCACCTATTCAATTGTACAAATCAGCTGTTTTAGCAGCTAATGACCATGCGTTGTCGCTTCCAATTAGCAAATGATATCCATTACATCATATGAATACCAGTGGTTGGGCGATAGGCGCTTTTGTGCCGACTAATCTGTTTGTTTGGTAAACACGCTTTGAACACGCTACTACGGGAATTGATCGAGTTGGTTTTAAGTGAATTGCCACACGGGTTTTGATCTGATAGGAAATAGATGTCGTTTACCTCCATTGTCTAACGGTGGGAATCAAGTATCGGACGCGTCCAAAAGACGCGGCTGAGGCCTCAGCCTCGAATATAGCGGGCAGCGGGGCGGCGGCGGCGCGGCGCGGCGTGGCGGCGGCGGCGCGGGAGCGGCAGGATCTTATGAATAAAATCAAATGGACCGGTTCTTGAAAACAGCGGCGCGGGGGCGGCGCGGGGCGGCCAACGAGCTCCGCTCCCGCGCCGCCCACCGCCCGCGCCGCCGCCCCGCTGCCCGCTAAATTCGAGGCTGAGGCCTGACAGTCGTAAGACGAGGACGCTACATAGGGTCGTACTACTGCGTCGGGAATTCCGCTAGAAATCGGGCGGACGGCGTCTTAGCGACCGCGGTTTAAGGACAAGTCCAATAATGTATTCCCATCCTTATAGCTCTATTACCTCAGTGTAAATAAGACCTTATTATTTTAATAACGTATTACATAGCGATACATTTGAACAAAAACATGTAATTTTGTAAGGTTTCGATGGTTGGTAGCACAGATAGTGGTTGGTAGTAAAAGTAATGGCAGTGAGCAGACATTGGTAGGCGTTTGATGTTCAGTAATGTCTTTATTAAACTGCAAGGGTTGCGCTACCAAAGCTTTAACATGCAGAGGTCAGTGCGAAAAATAGCTTAGCGTGATGTGTCAGGACGCAGAGACAGAATAACGTTACCGGCACAGCGGAGGATATTTTTAAATTAATTAAATTAAATCATCTATTTACTCAAGGGGTACAATAATAGATTTTATTATCAAACTATTGACTAACTTGTTCAATGCACTATCACACCTTTTTAATAGTATAATATAGTTTATAATGGTATAATACGACTCCTTTTTTTTTCTACTTACTTTTAATATACCTATTTTAAACATAACACACAATCAAGTAACCAAGTAATTAATTTTCTCGATTGCGACAACCCTAATGGCTAGTTAGAGTTGATAGTGTAAGAGAGTCGCTGACATGGCCGCCCGCCCGGCCCACTCACTGAGAAACCCGAGTAAATTATGTCACTCACTAATAGCTCGCTAGGAGCAACCCTGCGCGATCATAATTAATTCAGTGCATATTAATGATACATGGAAATATGATAAAGTCCTGACATCCAAGATAGTTTTCTTTACCTTAACTTTGAAACATTAACATTTTCCCTCGACATTTGCTGGAGTCGGGTGTCCATCTTACGCGGATGGTTCTAGAAAACTTTTAATTAATGACGGAATATCCCGAAGGTGTAATATCGTGTGGTAAAACTCGTGACTTCATTCGCATGGAAACAACCCTTTCATTTCCCGGGATAAAAAATATCGTATACATAGGTGGTTTATTAACAATTGACTGTAAGTTATTGATGCAAATAAAGAAGAAAAAAAATATTATGTATAATGTGATATTGATTTTCCAATTAATACGTGCATATTGGTGGTGCGAGTCTAACTAACCTAAATTGGCGGTCCATTATGCCTTCGTCGTACGGAACGAAGGACATCCTGTATAGATAATATATACAAGTACATACTATATAAGTGAACCGTATACGATTTTAAATCATATTTATCGTACCGTATAATATATGTTTCTAAAATATTAGTTCTGTGATTAGAGTAAAATATTCATTGTTATCTGATTATCCCATTATACTCGATTGCGTAAAGCTTTATACAGACATGCGAGTCTGAGTATTGTGAAGATATATAATATCTGAGTGCTGTGTAATATAGTCAATTGCTTAAAATAATATTATGCTATGTCAATAGTACCCACTTCACACGTTGAAGCCTGACTGAGTTATGGATACTTTCTTTATTTATAATAACAATTTAATTCGCAGTACGAGGCTTACTTTACCTCGCTGTGTTTCAGAAATGTAAGTCATCTATTAGGCTAAATAAACAATTTCATTTTGGACATTTTTTATACGGTATTATTTGACCTAAATCCGTGGTCGTACGGTAACACCATAATTTGTGTTGAAAGTGTAGGTAAAATAAAATGTGGGGCCTAATGCACCCCGTAGGGCATCTATATTTCTTTTTTATAAATGGCCTTAATTTTATCTATAATAATTTGAATAGCTGTATACAGAAATGATTATCCAAAAAATCAGTTTGGTTGTTGAGTGCACTCCCAAATCGCTAGTCTGCGCCCGGCCTAACATAATAGGGGTTGCCTACTGATCTAGAGATCCATATCTCTATGGACAAAAGCGTTACAAATATAATGATAATGGAATAGTACCTACCTAACAAATCAGTAAATGTTAAGCATTCACTGATTGGTTGTTGATCAATATACAATCACGATAATACTCATTTTCAATCATGATTACCACTTAGCAATTACTTTCATCATCAAAATGATCAAAGTAATTATCATGCAGAACGCTGCATTTCGTTCGAAAGCCGTTTGAAATTCAGCCACCTGTAGTCACATCGCAATTTGAGCCTTCTACTCCTCTAGTTAAGGAACAGTATGGCCAGCATGATAGCAATAAGCTTTCTTTGGTTGCATGTAGACTATGAATGACAAAGATGAACCAAATCCACTAAAAATCCAAACAAATACCACCCAAATCGAAATTTGGGTGCAAAATCGCGAAAATTTACTTTTTTTAATGTAAACCCTCAAGAGGAATCAAAATTAAGCTTGAAGCAGTTCCGCCTTTGAATACAACAGAGAAGGTCGTTTACTAATTGTGAAAACAATTAGACGAGGTTGCCCTCATTAATCTACCTATTAATGAGGAAACTCCATACCTTTTGCCCACCTCAGTGTTGCCCTTCATTTACACTACTTAACTCAATAATTCCGGGAAACATTTTTAGATTTTAACTCGACTATAATTTTACCTACATGTTTATCCATTAAGCATGGCTGTACAAAGCTCTTTTTATAAATTCTGTTTTACGTTACGTAAATATCATGGCGTTCTGTTGAGCCGTGATCTTCATTATTAAAGCCATGTCTTAACACAAATTAATTCTGATAAAGACTAATTTGTAGTAAAGTAATAAATTTACCGTACTGTGTGAGTTATCGCTAAACTATAGGTTGTAGGTACAGTCTGTGCAATAAGAGCAATTAGCAATGTTCCTATGATTTTCAAACTTGGTACTTAGACCTCTAAACGCGAATGTCCCCAACACAGTATATAGAGGTCCTTTTTCCAATGCAATGTTACCAGTTATGCACCTAAGGATAGGGAACTTGGTACTATTATGCCGTCTAACTGAATCATGTCAGTTTCCATTACCAATCTATTTTAATACCTTTCGGAACACTCCGAGGAGTTTATTGAGTTGTGTATAAAGTTACCAGGTCCTAGAGCGACTATTAAGTGGTTCTACACCTTCCGTTATCTTCTTACCACCATGCGTATTAGTTAGTGCTTTGCTAGCTGTGATTTGTACTTTTTCCTACAATTGCGGAGCCCTTACTACGTTTGGAGCATCACTGCTGTTTCATGGTATCCTAGTAATGCGAATGTAAAAAATATATCGTTTATTAATAGTGCGAGTGTACCATGAATGGTGTACATGGTAACAGTGGTGTAACGAATAAATTTGTGTAGATAAAATATAAATAGCTAACGGTTTAGGGTTTTAATAACAAACCGATTGTTTATTAACACAGCTACGCATGTGTTCTTGACTTCTTGACCTAATTTTGTTTCGCGCCCCATTTGTTTCTGTACCGACGCACGAATAATATCAATCACCAGCTCCCACAGGTGGGTAGCGGTTACCTACCATGTTGTAGCTGCCAAGTTTACATTTTACCATCTTTCTGATAATCATATGTTTATGTAGTAGGTAATGTTTTGTAAATGTATCACACACTTATCGTTTCCGTTTGAAGATATATTTTCATTGTGTTACTATGCAATCTCTCAGTGCTGGTTTGATGTTACTTCCCTGATTTTGAATAGGTTCTAGTTTGTACCTAGGTTATTAGAAATATTTACTTAGGTTTTCGGACTAGGATCTTTATGCCAGTGTTCTATTATACGACATTTTAGTACCTTTGCACTATATAGTTAAAAATTGACAATAATGTCCCGACAGAAAAAGTTGTTTCATTCATATTGTTATATAATATTATAATACTTATTTATATAACCACATTATTTTATGACAATGCGAGATTAGAAAAATCAGGAATTATCTATTATTGAGTACTACTCTAAAATATGAGTTTAACTTTTTCTATTTCTGAAAATTCTTGGGGTTATTAATTCATTAGAAAAATATGTGCAAGTATCCTTAACCTTAGATATTAGATAGACACATATAATTTATAAAAATGTATGCATTTAGTGAATAATAAATAAATACATTATTTAAACTAAACAAATTTCATATGACGATGATGAGATGGTGCTTTTAGGGCTTTGTAGCACAATTAATATATGAATATTAATGTTTTAATAACATAATAAGATGAATTTTATATACCGCATAGATATTAAATACGGACAAAAATACGTCTGAATTATCATTCAAACACTCATTTCAAGGCTACGGATAATTCAGGTGCCAACATTTCAACAATGTGGTCGGATCAAGTTCCCAAAGCCGTACCTAAAATTAACTAATGTTAACACCAGGTTAATTGCGTCAAACTTGCATTGTTGTGCCACGGCCAGCGGCAAAGATATTTAACAAACATTATGATGCGGACTCTATTTAAATTGTAAACATCCCAAAAATAATTATTATTTACCTATTGGTACAATACCATTACAGCTGAGGATGTTGCGTATTTAATGTTTCAAATAATTCAAGGTATCAAATGCTGTGTTTCCGCCGAGATTCATTAAAGCGATCAGATCTATTATCTTTGCCAAGGATATGATGATAGTTCATCGCTAGCCATAGCTAGTTAATAACTTGTCACTTTTGTAAAGAAAATAACTTAAATATTTACAAAGTAAAGATATAAAGAACATTACATTATTATACAAAGCAAATATAGAATAAAAATATAATAGAAAAGCTTACCTACTTAATATTTACAAAAAGTGCAAAAAGTTTGGCCAAATCTACTCGCTCAGCGAGGAAATGCCCAGCCCTTTTATAATGGCACGCGTACTTAGTTTTAATTTTGTTCAACTGAACATGGATATCGCATATCAAACACGTAGATTGCACTACACTAGATTCAAGCAGGACTAAAACCTGAGAAAAGTAGCTATACCTAGCTGTTTCTATTAGCCACCTAATCATAAACATGCCGTAGGCTACGTACTTTTTGCTTCTAAAAATCTAGAAGGACTACAATATAATTTTAATTATTGTTTTTTTAAATTGTACCAAATTTTTCAAGATCATTCTAACCATAAAGAACTGTACTCAATGTCTGTTAATATTCGTGTAGATAGTACAAAAATATTCGAGACAGTTTTGTAGCGTTTACGCGAATGAAGCGACGAGCTAGCTCGCTCTGGCAATAAATCGCTCCATTTTCAGCGTGTAAGCCGGTCGAGCCCGACACGTGCGTTCTCTACTACGAACTCTACAGTGTCTTGATTCTTTACTCGACTTTGGAAGAATGGTTTCTTCATTTTACTCTACTTAATACCTTTAATGTATTGGAAATTTTGAAAGTGTGTTTCGGTATTTGGCAATCCCACTAATATTATAAAGTGAAAGTTTGGATGGATGGATGTTTGTTTCTCAATCACGCCAGAACGACTGAACGGATCTGAATGAAATTTGGCGCAGAGATAGATTATAGTCTCTAAACTATAATCTATCTCTGTGCCTCCTATGTGCTATTCTAATAGCACATAGGCTACTTTTTATCCCGGTAAAATGTAAACGCAGGTAACACCGCGGGGTGCAGCTAGTCTTTACATATAGTGTGACTGTAGCACTGTTGTCTTTACATTTAATCAATCTTGATGTAGAAATCGAATTCACTATTAGGTATTAGATTTTCACTTATAACGGAAAAACTGGACGGATTTCAATACAACTTAACGTGATGATAGCTTAAGGTGGAAGCGATCAGTCGCATTCCCATACAAATTTCAACATTGTAATACTCGATACACATACAGTTTTTTAGTTGTACAAGCATTGTTATCAATTCTCTATAAATTAAAGAGCTCGCAGAATGAAATATCAGGCAAAATCTTATAGTAATAACATCATAAAACGATATTAAATTTTAGGCTTGTGTGCGTGAATAAAAGCGCCTCTGTCCAAATTAACCCGTAACTAATAAAGCATCCGATTCTTTGTCTTTCAGTATTTACGGCGACAGATGGCAGCAGGAGTTTTTACTTATAATACATAAAGACATAACATTATAATATATAGAGAGATATAAATTTTCTATAAATAAGTATAAAGATTCATAATAAAAAATTAAAAATAAAAAATACATATAAATTTCGTTCGTCCATCGAACCTACGAACAATCGCATGTACCTACGTTTTTCACTTGAGCCACTTGGGGTGTGTTATTATCTGTGTGTGCAGATCGTCATGTATCCCTATTTCCTGTAATCCAAGTTTTTAGGATTTGTCTGCACCCAAAACATATTTTTTCGGGTTATTATAATAAAATAACCTACATACCTACATAAGGCATGTATTTATTTTTTTAAATAATCAATGAATGAATGAATATGTCATGTTTCAATTGGTTGTAAATATCATTGAAACCTATCAAAATATTCGTCGTCTTGACTAGTGGTCTACGTAGCCTAATGTTCTACACGGTTGATGCAAACGTGTACTATAGCAAGTTCAAATCTTGCCGGTGGGCTTGTCTTTTTGAATGATTGATATTGTTTCTGTAAGTGAATATTAGATTTCCAAAACACACAGCTCGGCCGTGTTACTCCAACATGGTGTGGTAGTAATATAACGAAAATATATATAGGTAGTATGTACACCTTCCAAGGCCATAGCTAGATGATGTCGTGTTACGAAATATGTCGCGCGAGTCTTTGTCGATTTATTGATCAATTTATCAAACATTTTTTTAGGCACTGCCGGGTGTGCTACTGATATATATATATATATATATATATATATATATATATATATATATATATCTATATATACTAGATGCGCCCGGCGGTGTTACCCGCGATAAAAAGTATGAAAAATTAAAACATCTATCCCACGGGAACCATACATTTTACCGGGATAAATAGTAGCCTATGTGTTATTCCAGACTGTAATCTATCTCTGTGCCAAATTTCATCCAGATCCGTTCAGCCGTTCGGGCGTGAAAGAGTAACAAACATCCATCCATCTATTCATCCATCCATCCATCCAAACTTTCACATTTATAATATTAGTATAGATATACATATATATATATATATATATATATCAGTAGCACAGCCAGCTGTGACTAGAAAAAATGTTAGAATACATCGACAGCGACTCGCGCGACATATTTCGTAACATCGGTTTTTAGTAATTATTCAATATTGAATCAATCTGAGAAAATCTACATAGCGACCTATATGTGTACCTATCTCTTCTTCTTACTTACTGACTAGCTATAGGAAGGTACCAACCAGCAAGGCATGTATGTATATATATATATACATACATATATATCCAACCAACTAACCTAACACGATTGGCGATACAAGAAAGCAAGCCCCGGCACCTAGTATGAACGGGTTTTTCGAAATTATAGGGAAGCCTAATGAATGGGATACCCCTTGAACGTTTGAACAAATCAAGTGCGACATAGCTCGTAATTGAATAAATCTAAGAAAACATACCTATGTGCACCTATTTCTCTTCTTTTTACTTACCGATTTATTATAGAGTAGCTATAAATTGGTACCAACTAGAAACCTACTTAGTTTTAGATATATTGATATTACTTTTTTTTTCGTTTCTGAACGCAAAACCTTATACCTCGGATACGAGTACTCGTCTACATAATAAATAGGTGCCTAGGCCGAAAATAACTGGTTTTGATGCACATACATTCTGTACTTAGATATTATGTATGTGCTTACCTACTGTTATATTTTTTAAAATTATTCTCTTTGGATTCTGTTAATCTGAGGTATAGATATTTAATAAATATAAAAGTCGGTAAGCACTTACCAAGTTCTTAGAATGTATAGAATAGTGTTACTTATTTTGTTCTGGGTGTCTACGAAGTTAATTTATTATATCTTGACCAAATTGGCAGCATGTCTATGGTATGCTGATGCCAAATTCCAGAATTATAAAAAAAAATGGACTCACTACTCTGCTGCGACCGATTTCATGTTGTTTGTGATTATGTATGTAAAAACTTACTTCAAAATTCAAATAATAATTGTGTGGGATTTGCGATTAGTTTTGTTTTAATTTGTGTTTTGTTTGCTATTTGAATTGTAATGGAGATACTGATGGAATGTGACACTGGTGAAAGTCGGGACAACTTGGTAACAAATACCTTAGAGCATAACTCGTATTGTAAAGTGGCTACACAACACAAGTTCAATTTCATGATTATCACTTGCTTGTGCTTCGGACAACACAGCCCGATCTCTCTGATTGTACCGGATTGCCATCCCATCGTATTATGAGAGTGAAGAACATCAGCGCATCTAGTGGAATCTATTATATTAGTATAGATTCCAAAGTTGTACAGCAGTGACAGCCTCGTTGGCAGAACGCTCGCCTTGGAACGAGGTGTTCAGGTTCAAACCCTGGCTCCCATCACTGAGATTTCCGGATTTTCATGTGCGAATCTTATTTTCCATAAAAAATATCACTTGCTGTACGATGAAGGCAAACTTTGTGAGGAAACCTGCATGTCTGTCAAAAGTCGTGTGAAGTTCACTAAACTGCACTGGGCCTACGGCCTATATGCCCCTCATATTGAGGAGGCGTGTGCCCGATATAATGGCGATGGGCTCACCCTCTATTACATTGGTACCAAAATACCATCGGTGAAATGTGGGTGCATTGCAGTGTGACGGTGTATGTTGGCCCGTCTCTGGAACGATGATTGAATGATTGAATCTATACATGTCACAGCAGCATTTACCTTATAATAAGTATGGATACAGTAATAATTATTATTGGACTAAACAATTATTTTTTTCTTTTTAGCGGAGGAATGAAGCACAGGAGGTTGCAAGAATCAAGATGACTGTAAATTGTATAGAGTCGATTCTATATCATAATATTAGTATTTGAAACAATGTTATATTTACCTAATTTTAGAATACCAACAACAAACAACATTGTTTCAAAGAAATTTGGAAATGTAGCTGTATCCCTTATTAGGTATAGAACTACATTGCCAAATTTCTTATTCCCTTGTAAATTATAATAAATATTGTTCTTGTTGTTGATCTGGTATATTGTAAAGCGTAATACTTTTACAGTTATCATGCAAACCTTGCTATATTTATAAGATCTATACAATAAACATTATATTTACGAACATGAAAGTATACATTTTTCTTTTCTATCTTTTATTTCTGAAACTTTTAATATTGCAAAGCTCGCAAAAGTATTTCTATTATTTTACAACCGATAAATAAGTTTTTTTATGATCGCTCTACCTGGTGGCATAAAAAGACAACTTTTAGTATGCGAGACTTTTAACAAGTGCTGCGCTCTAGCGGCACAAAAAAGACGTGTATTTGTCTATGTGTGAGTGCCTATTTATACAAGGATTTTAGAAGCCATGGTATCTCATCCATTATAAATGATTTCAGGTTAATGTTTTTTTGGATATTTCAATGCAATGTCGTAGTAGTGCTCGCAATTTGCAACATCAAGTCTCATAGATGCTCGATGTTCGTGTAACTAGTTGCAGAAAAACAGGACCATCTATCGAAAATGTGCGGCAACCGACCCTGAGCATTCACCTTAAAGCCCGTGTCTCAGAATACTCTGTTCCAGAAAATTTTATGAGCTCCGAATAGTCGATGAAAAAAAAAACTATCCAATATTCATTGAATGGATTTTAATGAAACTGTGACATAACTATGTACTTTAAATAAGATCGAATCGGTCGATACCAGACTTGTAGTAAGTGCTAAATCTGGGGGCTGGTCCTGTTCCAAATACAGTTGAAAAAAAATATAATAACATACCAATTAGCAAGTGCCGAATGTATGAATTATATTATTATTACAATATGCTATATTTTTTCGCCAACTAGTGAACATAGTGTCCAGAGAAAAGTCCCCGAAAAGTTCGTTCGGTAGCCATTAGCTTGCACTTCTTGTCGCCTACACTCGTCGACGGATCAAGTCGGACTAACTAAAATTGCAAGAGAATCCCCTCGGCGGGGCCCCTCCCATAATTGCGGCTGGAGTGTCGATTTATTCCCGAAGCATGGCCCTTGCGGCGCTAATGACGATATTATGTCTGTCCGGTAGTAGGCTTGCTCCTTTACATTTTGGTCGCTCGAGTCCATTCCGGTATGCAAATTTAGTTTGGGATTCGTATTTTCAATACTGATAAACTTTGTTGGTTATCTTTTCTTGCAGTGAACTCGGTGAGATAAAATCATAACAATATTGTGACTTATATAGTTTACTTAACCCTACAATACATAGAACTTTTAATTGACGTACAATGGCGTTGTTTAATGTTTTTATTTAATATACCGGAATGTATGTTGCCATACTCTAGATGGCGCTTTATACCCGCTTACCTACAAGTGAAAAAAAATCTTTAGTTTCATAATTTTTCTACCATTACCATGGTTCCTATTGAACTATAATTATTATATTCTTTCTATTTATGACGAAAAGTTAAGGACTGCAACCTATATTAAAAGTATAAAAAAACATAGAATTAACCCTACTTTTAATTAATTGTAAATTGTTAGTAAACTACGTTTAGAGGTCAATTTAGAGTGTTAAATGTTTAATTCATGGTCTTCATTTCATAATGGGTAGAAGTGCAAAAATACACTATTTGCAAAGTACTTACTTCGGGAAGTAACTTAATAAAAACTCAAGGATCTACTTAACTGAAAATATTCGGTGGAGTTACAGAAAGTTTTCCATTTACCACGTAAAATATAGGCGGAGATTACCCGGGCCGAATATTGTGAAGTTAAATCAAGATCGTTATAAAGGCGGGGCGCTTCGTGCGTCCTGACCAATCGCAGAACACCTATTTACCTATTCTTACATAACACCGAAGGGTCTTAGGTACCCGCTAATAAATATTTGTTTACGAAATTCAGACCGCGTGCTGAGTGTTAACTTATAGCAATGATTTATGGAGTATCCTGTGAAGATACCAGAATCCGTAGACATGGCTTTTTCAACATTTTACCTATTTTCAGTTCTTGGCGGAGTCATTTCTGCAATATCCATTACGATGATAATGAAACGAGGTATTTAATATGAAATAATTTATTATTCCAGGTGTCAACGGCTGGCGACATTTACTGGGAGGGCGAAGAAGACGCTTTGAATGAGTACCTCGAGGTCAAAACTGATGATGAGTCGGCCGTCAGCCGACACCTAAAGCGGTTGAAGCGGGATTGGCTAGGTAAGTCTTGTTCGAACATTCCTTTACGTGGACTCATTCTGCTTGGACACATGTCCACTAAACTTTCCTGCCGTGCCACTGGCACCCCAGAACCAACGGTCACCGCCATCAGCTTACAACTGCAATTGCCCGCGATTTAGTCATTCATAATAACGCTTCCAATAAATTATTATTTCATATACCAATATTATACTGGACAGGTTTTACCTAAACGAATTGGAGGCAACATATTGTTCTTTCTGCGAGTAGACTCTAGTCTACTAATTTTCATATAATATATACTCTACTATCCGAATTCTATATATCCTTGTTATGACAAAGTATTTTAAATATTTTACACGTGTCATAATCACATAGAAAATATGTAAAATATTTGGTCTTTTTATTCGGAATATTTAATATGGAAATCAACTTGTTTTTTTTTCAGACCCGTTATCATTCTGGTCATCGAACAAGGACGACACGTAAGTACTTATGTTTATAATAAAACGTATAGAAGCCGTGCGTCACTGTAAATTAGTGTCACATAATATATATACACATACTTACTTACTCTAAAGTGTTTAATGAACAGATAATCTTAAATAAATTATTAATTTGAAATTATAAATACTTACATCTAAAATACCACTGCATGAATCTTAATGCAAGTGAACTTTACTAAAATGGTTTTAAATTTAAACAGTGTTAGATAACTTATTAAAAGGATCTAAATTTAATTCGGTGCAGACTAGAGGTAGGTTATACTCTGCAAAACATATAATTTTATCTAAATGACCTCTCTTACAAGGCCCTTGATAAAATTCTGCTAGATTTAATTTAACATAAGCAAATAAAAAAAATACAACTAGTTAATAAAAGCTTTTGACTTGCGTTGCAGAGATGACAAAGATGATGACGCGGACAACTTAGGCTCCGGGTCACCGGACAAGATCGATCCAGAACCAGTGGAGAGTGAGTATTTTAATGATTACAATTTTAAAAATAGAGCACACATTTCTGACAGTACTGACTGCAATCGAGTGAAACTAATTATTTAAATAGTTTGCTATTCATACAATCAAGGATCATAAAAATCGGCCCACCCGTTCTTGTGTTATAAATGGAACTAACGCGACTTTGATTTATATAAATAAGATCTCCTGCTTTGCAATGAAGGGAATTGGATAATTTTCTTTCAATTCTTCCTATTTGCCTTTTGATTAATTTTCCCGGGACTCACTGAGGGTCAAATCTCGGCGTCTTCGTTGGCAACTGCCGTGGATCCTGGCTTACAGGAGTAACAGTGGTGGTAGCATGTGGCGGGCCGAGCCCCAAAACTAAAACTATCAGTGGTGCTGGTTCTGCTAAGTCTAGAATCAATATTTATTTTGCACACCATTACTGACCACATTGCTGATACCTTATAGGCTGATTTTCCCAGGAGCAGTAGTATTTATGTTCTCTTTACCTAAATTGTAAAATGTGTATGAAAGTCTATGTACTAACTACATCTACAATACATTTTCCATAAAATGCTTTTTACTATTTCAAAAATATATCTGCCTCCTTGTGGTCGCATAAGTTCGTAGTTTGACTTTGTATCTTTATCGTTATTTCAGAAACACTACGTGTTACCTTCGTGGTTATGGAGCCGTATCGCACGCCCGAGTACTCCAACCGGGACTCGCCCGAGTTCCAGAACTTCTCGCGGTCACTGGCCAACGCTGTGGACGCTCTGTTCGAGCAGCTGCCAGGCACGCAGAAGTCAAGCCTCGTGAGAATACAGTAAGTACCTACTTCCGATCATACAAAACATCGAAGCATAATAAAATACTTAAATTGTCTCGTAATTATTTTAAAATTGCAAAATTTAAAATTGCACAATTGCCCGATTTCGTTCGAGACGTTTTTGGTCAGTCCACGGAAACCCTAATATATTTCAAGATCTACGCGTACAAGCCATTCTTTTCGTCGTCATTTATTATACATGAAAGTGATAGCCAAGTGGGTAGAACGCTTGCCTCGGTAACTTCAGCAGTTTCAAACCCCAGCTCGCACCTTTGGGAATTTGTGGATTTCATGTGCGAATCTCATTTTCAACCATGATGATCACTTGCTAAACAGTGAAGGAAAACGTCGCGAGGAAACCTGCATGTCTGAGAGAACCCCTCGAAAGACGTGTGAATTCCGCTAACCCGCACTGGGCCAGCGTGGTAGACCCACAGTGTGTCCCACTGTGGGTCCACCACGCTTAAAAAAGGGCTGGTATTATTATTAAAATAAAGTAATGCACACTATGCCTTTTAAGTAGCAAAAAGAAACGTGATTTCCATATCTTTCAGATCCCTGATCACCGATGACTTCTACTCCAACGTGACCCTGGACATAGTCACCACCGGTTACGACGACACAGACAGAATCATCGAGGTGCTGCAGAATCACATCAAACAAAACCGCCGGTTGGGATCGATCCCAGTGCAGGATGAGCATTTCAAAGCCCAGCTCATTGATCCAGGTTTGTTATTTAGTTTAAACTAAAGACCACTTTAAACTAAAGGGTTATCCTGCAATACTCACTATATCTTTGTAAACTTTTATACGTAACCTTTTTGTCAGAAGTTGTATGGATCATCGATCAAATAAGTCGTGGAGTAGGGTTCATCAGCACATTATGAAACAGGCTCACAATGTAATTACAAATCTTATTTCAATTGCCTTTGTCACTAGCTTACGTTGAAGGCAAATTCAGTTATGACATTTTAATCTATTGATCTGAAACGAATTGTAACGAAAACATTGTTCCCGATCTTTCATTCATTGACAATATACAACACGTTGTGGAAAATGTACGATATTACCTGAACAACATGGAGGGTTGGTACTCTCAAGGAACATTATTTCGCTAGTTCGTTGTTGAAAAATTTTGAATCTGTACGCAAGTCGGTAAGCATTTACAAGTTTGTTTTATGTTCTTATTTTTAATTTATTATTTTATTTTATTTTAAAGCTCTATCATATAACTATGATACGAACACGTCACCCAACACCAATGCACCCTATGGAAATAATTACCAGAATAACATAGATCGGACTCGAGGTGATGGGGACGGCGACACAAGATACGGAGGGAATGATGACGGGCGCGGTGATCAAACTGGATTCAACAACTATGACAACAATCAGAACGGTGACGATGACAATGGATATGGAGATAATAATGTAGAAAGTACAACAGCATCTAGTTACAGCTCTGGATACGGAGGCAATGGCTATGATGACAACCAAACTGGTGACAATCAAACAAATGACAACCAAACGGATGACAACCAAACGGATGACAACCAAACGGATGACAACCAAACGGACGACAACCAAACGGATGACAACCAAACGGATGACAACCAAACGGATGACAACCAAACGGATGACAACCAAACGGATGATAACCAAACTGATGACAATCAAAGAGGTGACGGTGGTTACGGGTATAATACAACGAGTAATACCTACGAATCAAACGACCGAGAGCAAACCAACGATAACGGTTACACAGACAGCCAAACAGTTGACTATGGTGCCGGAGATAACAACGTGGATAGTACAACAGATAGAAGTTACCAAACTGGATACCCTCGCAACGGCGCTGATGCAACAGATGATAATGACTTTGACAATAACAATATCGATCAAACAAATACTAATAGTTGGAACGACAATAACGAAGTTGATAATGATTACCAACCGGCTACCACGCCAGCGACGTCTGCGTGCGAGAAATCGATCCAGTGTGCGGGTTCTTCTGTAATGATATGTCCAGAACAAAGATGCGACAACGTCCCGGATTGTCCGTACAGGGATGACGAAGATAATTGCGATGAAAGAGGGGGTAATTTTTTTTATTTTATTTTTTTATTTAATGACTGCTTCATAAAAATAATTCAGTTTTATAAAATGATGTCACTTAGAGGATTCTTCTTATTATGCAAAGAAAAAAATTACGTCGTGATTCTTCTTCAAATGGCCTCACCCAACTAACACAAGTCAAGTACTTATAGATAGACTTGTTAAGGGTTTTATTTCGTCAAAACGCGTAGCATCAATTAAAATGTAGGCAGCACTGTATCATGCACTGGAATTTTGGCATTACGATACTTGAACTCTTCGAAGCAAAAGTCGACTACTTACATAAAAATACCTTCATTTTATTTTTGTTATCACTACATATTTTTTTGCCTTTATTTGATGTTTTTTTTTTATTTCTTTTATTAAGATACGGATGGGCAACGCGAGAGTTCTCCATGGGACAGAGCCACCACCACCGTGTCACCAACTGGGGGTATTTACTTGTTACAAATTATAACAAAATCTTGTATCAGATTTGTGTCACTATTATAGTTGTGAAAATAGATATTTTTTGTCGTCATATCTGTGGCATCATTGTCGCCCTCATCATTTATCAACATGTTATGTTATACAAAATTATGATTCCTGCAGCTCTCCATAAATTTCATGAAGCACGGACTTAAAAAATAATGAAAACAATTGAATTTCAGGCTGGTTTATTTGTTCTCAGATTGCGCTCCTGACTATTTCCAATGCGACGAGACACGATGTGTGTCGAATAAGCAGCGCTGCGACGGACGTAACGACTGCTACGATCGCACCGACGAGTATGGCTGCCCAGAGAGTGAGTACTAGCCTAGTTTACACCAACGTATGTGACCGATTTTGTTTGCCAGATAGTCCATAGACTAATCTTCGGTTAGGACGAAGTATTTTGCTCTTCATTTTCACTAAGGTCAAAGTCAGTCACGTTGTTGATATACAATACATTTAAAGGTTTATGTTTTATCAGTAGGAGCGTTTTTCGACTTCGAAGATAGATGAAGATTTAATTAATCCACTCATTTGAGCATTGGGTTGTCCAATGCGGTTTTGTTTATCTTTTATTTGATCAGAAATTGAGAAGACGTGTATAAATGAAATTAAAATTTTGGCGTTTGTGACTTTTTTGCATAATAGTTTGCAAAAAGAGGAGTAGCATTTTGTTCGTATTTCGCGTGTATATATTATTTAACAGTTCTAGGTATATCTTGCTTTTAAATTAATATTACGTTGAGTGATCGTTTTTGTCTTTTATAAATGATTTAAACTGAACAAATAAAAAAAAATGTATTATTATTCCTTAGTAATAATAATACTCATTTTGGTTTTGTTACAATTTACGTTTTCAGATTAGTACGTCAAGTGTGAGATTATTCGTAAGATTACTCTACAGTATATAGTTTACATATTTAGTCATATTATATGGACAATTGAACATCGCCTCTAGCGGCCAGTATTTAATACTTCAATTCGCCATACAATGTGTCTAAATGCGTAGCGTTTAAAGTCCACGGTTTAGCTTACGTATAATCTAGCACTTGACGGCCTGAATTTGAAAATGGAATTTACAATAAAGTTAAACAACCCGTACTTTTCTGTTTACGTCTAGGTATTTATTTACTATTTAAGAAAGTAACGTATTGTAGAATACCTACAAAACAATCACTAACTTTTACACAGTACCTGATCTAAAGAGGGACAGAGCTATGCTAAGAAACACTAGCACAGTTGGACAACTGTACTTGCCTATGGCTCCGTCATTGTCAATCAAGTGTCAGATCTGGGCGCCAAGTCGGCCAACTAAATTGTCATAATGGAATAAGAGTGACATAGTAAATGTCACTTTGGGCAGTTTATTAGAGAACTCTGTACTTAATAGTACGCCTTATTTTAAGGTCTTATCTTACCTTATATATTCCTGGTCTTGTACAATTATGCAAGGCTGTTGACTGATTATACCACGAGCATATGCCCGTCTCGCTCAAGTGCTCACTCGAGGTTGAGATGACCTAATTCGAGTACTCATTGCTATTAATAAGATCTACAGTAAGTATGCCTTGTAATTATATTGCACATAATATCTACCAACAAAGCTTAGGAGTAACGTTGGTTAATATTTTTTTCCAAATACAATGTGGAGGATGTTATCACAAATTTCATAGTATTATAGTAGACGAAGCTTCTTAATAATAGCGTACAATATTAGTAGGCTATAAAGGTCACATAAAGGTCAGAATCAGAATCAGAATATTATTTATTCATGTAAACCATTATGTACAGTACTGATGAATTGTCAAAACAGTTACAAAATTCCAAGCTACAGCTTTACCACCCGTTCGGAATGCGGTTCCTATGCAGAAGAACATACAATAAACTTCATGATTGCTCTTTTTAAAAAGATCTTTTGCATTTTTAGCAGTACATTGAAAGGTATGTGAGAAAGAGAGTCAACGTGAAAAAAGGATCCCGATCATGAAATCTGGTGTAAGTTCTTCAGAATTGGCGACTCGCGCACAGTAGTCACTAACAAAACTCGTACAATAATACCATCCTTAATTGTAAATAAGGTACTCGAACGTATCGTCTGACGCTCACTGGCGCCAGAGCTGGTTTCCAAGGCATTTGATAAAACAATTAATTGTTGGTATGTGATGTAATGCTCGCTTGTAACTTCTATATACGGAACAGGTCAGAACAGTTGTAGATATACTGTAATGGCTTTGCTCGTGATATTGCATACCTTCTAATCTGCAATGGACTCTGTGGAATTAGGTCCAAGTTTTCTAATTATAAAATTACAGAACAACAGAAATAAACTATCAATATTATGAGAGGTTTGCCCAGCTAGTTAACTTTAGTTTCTCGAATTTTGGTTTGAAGGTGTGTCTACCTCGAACTTTCATTGTGTGCGTTTAAATGCTCAAATACGAGTACTTCTTACAAACTGACAAACGCCATGAATAGATAGAGATAATGCTTGGGATTAAGGGACGCTTTACTGCAATATTTATCTACATCTTACCAAAAAATAATACTAATCTGTATTTTTTTACATATATTTTTTGTCTTGCAGAATATGTATTAGTCATTATTCCCGTACTTTCCAAACATTTAATAAGTAAAAAGTTTATTCATTTCAAAGCGCATTAGTAGACTAAGCGATGTAACTGACTCACAACCTGTACATTAATATTCAAAATCCATTATATAAGCCATGTAATTGACCATACGGTTCAATAGAACTGCATATTGAACTTTAATGTGGGACTCACGTATTGACCATATTAAGGTCTGTACTTATTATGCAGCTGCTTGCGCCATTTTGATCTTAGCTTGCGCGAATGCGTTTCAATGCGATGCGGACCTCTACCGGACGGGACCGAGTACAGAGTTACCAGAATCACAGGCTTTTTCTAAAGGGTGGAAAATATATTTAGAGTTAGATGTTTATGTCATTTTGCTCAGCAGCTTAACCTCTGACAGCCATGCCGTTATCTGTACCTACTATACGCTTACCAAACCTTACTGAGTACAAAGTTTGCCTTTGTATAAAAGTCCTTTTGAAATCAGTCAGCCGTTTTTGTAGTCTCGAACTACCATATATTGGGTTTAGAGACATACACATAGTCTATTTGGGACTATTTCAATAAACAACTATTCATCAGATATAATCTATAAAATAATACCTACCTATAAGTAGAGTTTTGGACTTAGACGGCCAATTTAACGGTGAAATAGATCTTTTTTTTTTCATCAAAAATATGTTTTTTACATGATAAAACAAAGTGTATCCTTTATAATTATTATCATTAAATACTCGACACTGGCCAAATGGCTCTATCTCGAAGCCAATTGCCAACCCAAAAAAAAATAAGAAGTAGACATTTATAGTTTGTGTGCATGAGAACGCTTTATAATTTATTCTCTATGAAGCTTATCTCTGTATTTGTTACTACAAAAACATCCGTTATTAGTCCACCATTGCGTTTTATTATGATGAGCTTACCATTCCCGGTACCGTGATTCATCTGCCTTGATGATTGCAGAGCACTGCTAATTGTAGCGACGATAACATGTAACAATAATTAAGAATGACCTTACTTATTATTATATTTTCAAAGGACAGATATGGTTAGTCAATCTACATTATGACCTAGTTCGCGACATCCCCAGTGCAGCAATTAATCCAATTGAATAATTATTAATAATTTATTTTAGCGCTTCTTCAAGGATTTCGTCTGGTCTTACAATTGTCGGGACACTGTCCCCGCACATTTATTGAAACAAATTGGATGGTAGCTGTAGAGGCGAATGCATTGCAATTATTCATATTTATGTGCGAACACTGATTCATAAAGATATATATTAATATATATCTTATTTATTTGTTTGTGATGCCGTTCCAAATAAGTTGAAGGGACCAACGATTGACCGTTCCATGAAAGCTATGAATCAAACTTATGAATAGGTAGTAAAAACTTATTGGCACAATATTTGTTAGTACCGTAACAAATTGCTATATTACAATCAATTAGTGTTAATGTGAATGCTTCAGCGACTATACACGCGCATAATTGCAATCCTTATCCGACTATTAATATAAATCAAATGGTCAAATGAAAAGAAATAAACCAATCCCGAGTTATTAAGTTCAAAGCCATAAGAAATTTGTAATATTTCTAGACTGGAATAGTACAATTGTAGTAACATAAAACTGCACGTTTTAGGAGTGTCTTAGTTATTACTAAACATTTACTTGACTAGGCGTTCCTTAATTAGGAAGTGCAACAGCGATTTACGTTAATGCTTTTACGAGGCATAAACATTGCCCTCGTATACGCAATGCAATACCGCAACTGTAATGTAACGGGAAAAAACTTTACGGTAGAAGCATAGGCTTAATTATAATTTAAGTAAGTTATTATTAAAAATATATATATATTGTCAGAATTTTATCGCGTTTACGGGAGGACTCCCGTGACCATGGTCGGCTGCTGTCCTCCCGTGACCATGGTTGCTATAAAGCAGCCGAAACATCGGGAACGTACTCGTAAAAACATTAAAATAAGTTTTATTTCAATGTGTAGTATTCGCGTAAATATAAGTAACTTGCTGCGCCCGGCGGTGTTACCCGCGATAAAAAGTATGAAAAATTAAAACATCTATCCCACGGGAACCATACATTTTACCGGGATAAATAGCCTATGTGCTATTCCAGACTATAATCTATCTCTGTGCCAAATGTCATCCAGATCCGTTCAGCCGTTCGGGCATGAAAGAGTAACAAACATCCATCCATCCATTCAAACTTTCACATTTATAATATTAGTATAGATTATTATTATTCTCGTTGGATAATTGTAATCTCGGCGTGCATCGAAGTCTGAAATAACATTTTCCAGTGCTTGCAAATTCATTAAATAAAACCGAGATAAGTCTCCAAATTAAATGCATTCTACGACAAGACTAAGACTAAGACAACTCATATACTGCAGTATTACGTATACATTACGACGATATGCATACTACACATTATGCAGGCATAAAATGGCACATACTACAACATTATGCAGGCATAAAATGGCACATATTACAACATTATGCAGGCATAAAATGGCACATATTACAACATTATGCAGGCATAAAATGGCACATATTACAACATTATGCAGGCATAAAATGGCACATATTACAACATTATGTAGGCATAAAATGGCACATATTACAACATTATGCAGGCATAAAATGGCACATATTACAACATTATGCAGGCATAAAATGGCACATATTACAACATTATGCAGGCATAAAATGGCACATATTACAACATTATGCAGGCATAAAATGGCACATATTACAACATTATGCAGGCATAAAATGGCACATATTACAACATTATGCAGGCATAAAATGGCACATATTACAACATTATGTAGGCATAAAATGGCACATACTACAACATTATGCAGGCATAAAATGGCACATACTACAACATTATGCAGGCATAAAATGGCACATATTACAACATTATGCAGGCATAAAATGGCACATATTACAACATTATGCAGGCATAAAATGGCACATATTACAACATTATGCAGGCATAAAATGGCACATATTACAACATTATGCAGGCATAAAATGGCACATATTACAACATTATGCAGGCATAAAATGGCACATATTACAACATTATGTAGGCATAAAATGGCACATACTACAACATTATGCAGGCATAAAATGGCACATACTACAACATTATGCAGGCATAAAATGGCATATACTCGTCGTTGATATGATGAGACTCTCGTATGTATTTATGCCTTCAGGGTTAGTAGGCCTTATGTGCATATTTTGAATCACATGAGATAATGAATTATCTTTATTATTATTTTTTGGTGTATTTTTCCCATGTTTTAATAGTTATTGCGATATTCGGGACAACAAAGAATACCATAAAAAAAGGCTTACTCGTTTTTGAGTTATAAATGGTGTAACTAACACGATTTCTACTGTGCGTTCATTTATTGTAAACTTCTATAATTTAAAATGCGACTTAATTTTGTTTAGACTTTAGTTACCGCATCGATTATCATGAATGTAAGTATATAATGTGTTACAAAAGTAGTGTAAAAGGTATCAACGATAAGGGTCACGCTGATAATTATGTTTTTTTTTACGAGACACGAATCAGTTTACAACGTAGTGTTGTTTTTCAACTTTTAAAATTTTGTCGGGAATTTGGTCTTTATATCTTACTGATGAATCTTTTTAAATACTTTTCACTATTCTTTTTATATCCTATATACTAAGTATGCGTTAAAGCTGTCCAAGCATGTCTCTTGACTGAATGGGGTCAAGTGATCGAACGACTATTGGAAAACAGAAGGGGGCGCTTAAATGACAAAATTCATAATAATCCTCTAAATCAAAGCGTGTTAACGATCTTATTATTATATTTTTCTCTTATTATACTGAATAAAAAATAAATGCAATTCATTGGTATAAGCGCAATACTTGAGAACGGCTAGACCGATTTGGCAATGCTTTTAATTGATCATAAATGTCCTAATATGTTTTTCAGGAATAAAAATGAAAGAAAGGTAGGTAGGTAGGTAGAAAGGTAGGTCTTTAGGTATTTGGTAAAATTCGGGAACAGGGCAACGTCTGTCGGGTCAGCTATAGTTATTTTATATAGTTTCAGTACTTGCTTTGTCTCTAGTTTGTCCATGTCTTACTGTGGTATTTCCTACTCGTTTGCCTACAAACAATAATAATATCGTCACACAAACACATCGTATAATGGACTGGGGGCAATCATCCCGGGTAAGATTCGTGCTACCCTGATTTGAACCTGGACCCTCAGTACAGATAACAGGATTACTACCCACTGCGCCGATGCGGAAATGTTTTTAAATTGTAACCTAATCATCACTTCTGACGGCCTATTCACCACCAACAGTAAAATGTATACATTACCAAATTCACACTAAATTCATAGATACGTTACTTCATAGAGCTACATTCCGCTTCACACCTTCCGAAATACAGTCTTTACGGAAACTGTAATCTTTCATGTTTTCTTCTTTTTTGGTTTACGAAATAAAATACTATGGAATAAGATGAAACATAGCCTCACCCACAATGTATCTAGAATTACACAATCATAAAAATTGACGCTCGCCTCACACCTCCGATCATCAGTATTACTTTGTCAGATCAATAAAAAAAACATAACTCAAACAAAATCTGAATGTGTGTGTAATGTAGGATAGAATTGTATGCAATTCTGTCAGTTTGGATATGAAATTCCGTACGTATAAGCCCGCCCTTAACAATAAGCGCTACTGAAAAACATAAGGGTTGCGTTTCGACCATTTCGGTACGGAACGCTAACAAATAAATAACAGCAGCTCGTTCTCGAATACAGATCAACGTAATAGGATGTATCCATATTCCGAAGTGTACCGAAATAAACTGCGCAAATTTATCACTTTGTCTTACTCAGTGAGGATATTGCTAACTATTTCCTGTTCCTAGATGTATGGGATATGTTTTCCAGAATTGTCGTCGGACGATGGATTCCCCATTAAGATAGTATGGTTAATTTCAGTGGGAATGCTATATTTATACTAACCTGTTGCTGAATGTAGTTATATACATTTCCAGGGAAGCGTTATTCAAGTTATCAACACTAATATTTCACCTAAACTTTTATATGTACCCTCAGTTAGGTAGTCTACTGCTAAATGACTTGATGTGCATGCCAAAATATTATATTACCGTTCATGATCAGTTAAGAACATAACTAACTGATGCATCGTTAAGGGTTAACGGATTACCTAGTGATGTGAATAAAAAACATTGTTGATATCGATATATTAAAACAATGAATTTTAACCAATGTGTAATTCAAATCAATAACTATCACCGCATGCTTTATTATGTTACGTACCTAACGTATTTTTATCGATATTTATATATACTTGTATTAATTACGTTGATAAATAATTATCAATAATTTCTGGTTCCTGAGCCGTTATATAACGTTCAGTTTGGCTCCAATTGGTTCCGTCCATTTGGTTCACTGCTTTATATTATTTAAGTAGATAGCAACATATTAACATAAATATTTTAATACGTAAGCTTCTAATATTAGGTTTGAATACATGATAGTATAGTAGGTTCGAGGTCAGAATAATAGAATAATAACACAATCATTGTGTTATGACCTTTGATTGGCAATCACATTATTTCAGTCTTTCGTGCTCAACAATTATCTAATTAAACAAGATATTAAATATAATTAAGATTCATGCTGAGTTATTGGCGACTAAATAAGAATATTTCTTAAATATTCGCCATTAATTTCGTTATTTACTTGATGTCATAAATATGTATTTGTTAACCGTTCTATTTAATTTTCAAAATATTATATACATATATTGATTTCTTATATTTACGCGAATACTACACATTGAACTAAAACTATTTTTTAAGGATTTTATCGCGTTTATTTTTCGTTTTTACGTTCCCGACGTTTCGGCTGCTTTACAGCAACCATGGTCACGGGAGGACTGAGGTGGTTTATGAAAATAAACGCGATAAAATCCTTAAAAAATAGTTTTATTTCAATATCATATACATATTTTAATCATGATTGTACTTATTGATAAAATTACCGTTCGATAAATCCAGCACCTCACTAGCCCTATGGTTTGCGTGCTGTCACCAATCGATATTTAGTTGGTAATTGCATGTTGTCTATTCTGCTTGAATATTATTTCTTGCTTTTCTGTCATGCACAAATTCATAAAAAATTAGAACAACTTTATATAACTTAGAGTCAATACATTACCGTCTATAAAGTACTAGTTTACGAACGCTACTTAAGCCATGTAAATGCAATGTATTTATTCGTATTATTTTTTGGTTATAAATTATAATACTTGTTAAATTTACAAGTATTGACATCAATATGTGTGATCTACCCGATCCTGCACGCGATCAATTTTGTCACTTATCACGTAATCACTACGCTTAGAAGAAAAAAAAAACAATATCTCGTTGGTACCTATGTATTTGATAATGTATATCGTTTAAATATTAAGTACTCTGTCAATAGATCCATAAAACAATCACGTCATATCAATACCAAGAATATTTTAAAGATAACAAAGTAGGTAATGAATGTATAACCAAGACAGTTTCATTAACTCGTAATTTCGGCGACCTTTCAAAAACTTTATTCAAACAAAGTTATTTACCTAATTTGAACCATTTTCTTTGGAATAATGATTTCTTTTCCTTCTAACCTTTGTGTACACGCAAATCAAAGTCTTGGTGGAACTGTCCCCTCACGGCAGGTTTCGTAGTCAGACTTTTGGACATAGAATAATCTTATATTAAATTCTAGATACGACAGGCTACTTCTAAAGGTTAAGCACATGTCTTTGAGATTATTGATTGTGCTATCTTACATTTTGCTTACGATACCTTTATAGTGTATTTAGCGTGGTGACAAAAAAATATAATTTTGATAGTAAAGCAAATTAGCATTTAATTCTTAGACAATAAAGCTGTACGTACACTAATGTAGATAACGTTTATTTGAAGCTTCAAATCGGGATTCGAGTGCATTCTGTGCGTTTCTTGGAGACTACCTAAGGTATTAAAGTGTATCTATAAACTCTCTTATAATCTATGTAATAGTGATCAATTTCCGTGCTTTCCGTGAGCAAGACCAACAACGTCGGTATAAAATAAGTTTCCCTATGAAATTGAATATAGACGTCGCGTGATCCGGTACATACGCCGTGTTCCATTCGATGTCTTTCTCAACCGCTCATCCATATTGGGGCTTTATATTAAATTAGCAATATTGGTACGTTTAAGTACCGATAAGTACCGGTCGATGTTTGTACGAACCTAGATAACCTTTGTTGGAGGCCGTATGTTGTGAAACAATGATAATGGGACATCACACGGTTGCGTGCCAGGTTTTCGTGGTGATATTAATTGGGGTATGAGAGCAAATAATCTCGTTAGGAAAGAGCTGATAGGGCAGGGATCAGGATAGGGCAAAATATAGTAGTAGACTTATAAAAATAGGTAGGATCTTGAAAATAAGTTAAATATTAGTTATCCAGCAGTACCTAGATTTCAAAACCTCGGTTGGCTAGCCTAGGCTTTGCCTGTGACCTGTGGCTTAAGCAAAATCTTTTTGCTGTTCACCCTGCTCACACCACAGCTTTCACAAATATGGATAAAAGTGATAGCTGTAATTTGCGATACCTAACAAAGATTACATTAGGAGTGCCTACTAGGCACATTGCTCATGCGTAGTTAGGCTACTGAAGAACTCTAACTTTGTTTAAATAAAAATGTTTTATTCAAATTCTTAGTGCTTGAATATAAATTACTAACATAAAAGCAGAATCATAATGTATGCCGTAGGAAATGTAAGTTTCAACTCTTGTCATATTAGAGTCACCGCACGCAGTAGGAAACACAGGACATTCCATTTCGTGTCACTCGAACCTATTTATTTTAATATACACGTCACTTTTGTTTACTCGCTGTGATAAGAAATTGGGGTTAAGTGTAGCTGTGTATGAATGGAGAATAAACACATTGTGAGGTTGTCCGTAGGGCTGTTTGTCGCATCGGACGCATCGTGTCGCGGAGACGTCGCTTCCGTCGCGGGCGGGGGACCGTGCAACATACCGATCGCGACATTATCAGTCGCATGTCGCTCGCACACCTGATTTATGTAGACGAGTATGTTGAAGTTCGTAGGCTCATTGCAGACGTCTTGGCCTCGACGGAGACTAACATTATTGCCTAGATAACTATCGCCCTAAACCATGGTGAAACCATATAGGTATCCACAGTGGATATTTATTGATTTACATAAAACTCTCCGGCTTTCGTATAATATAATTACTCAGTACCTGCATATTCATAGATCAAAAATAAAAAACTGCGATTCTATTTTCATATTAAATTTCAGCTAGTTGTTAGTTAAATAAAATTTCCAAATCATAATCATTATATTATAGCCATTCCAGTTTTTTCTTTTCTTTTTTTTTATATTATCTCCTTTATTTTGTAAATACCCTCTTAAGATATGGAAGAGCGGGGCATCCTGGCACAGGTATATTTTTACTTAAAAGGATGTCCCAACACCGGTTTAAAATTATGTACTCTTTGCAAAAATAAACAATTTTTTCATTTTCATTTTCATTCTATTCTTTAGACAATTAAATTTTGTATACAAAAAAAAATAAGTGATCAACTCAATTATGATTAGGTTTTACTTTAGATGTTTGGAACTAATGGTACCTTTGTAGATAATTATATGTTAGGTAGTTGGAAACCAAAGCTATTCACTTAACAGCTGATGTCACTGCAATGACGCCATCCTAGTATTACTGCAAAGTAGCGGAATACCAGTGTGTTATAAATTAGTCCTAACATAATCCTTGAACGATCTCACATGAACTGACTAATTATGAGGTGATTAGCTAAGTCTCATTGGATATGAATATATTAAAGAAGAATTTTATGATAGAATAAGATTTAGCTATTGTAATGTTCGTATTGACTGACGTCATAAGAATAATGGGTCTATAAACAAAAAAATAACTCGCAAAATCGATTGAAAAAAATCGAGAAATTGTATAGGCGTCTCGTTTCAGATACACGTCAGATTAGAATGTAATGTATTTTGCCCTTTAGATAAATGAGTACGGTGAACGCATTTTATTAACATTAAAAATGACATGAGCGATATGTCACGTGAGCCCGCAGCGGCGATGGCGTGAACGTCCACCGTAAACAATGTCGAACCCAAGTACACGGCACGGCTCACGAAAAATACAATAAAATAAAATTACAACAAAGTAAACAGGCGACTGCGAAGAGGCGTTTTGCGAAAGTTCCGTATCAGTGGGCTGTTCAACTATTTTTAGAGCGTACCGTCTTCATTTCAGCTGTAAGGCCTGAGGCCGCGGGCCGTTGCGTGCACTGCCCTCATTTACCACATTTTATGACATAGTTCCGAGTTAGTATATCACTTTTTGTTTAAACTATGTCTGTCAGGGTATGCGCCGGTGATTTTGTCCCAAGAAAAAACTGCGCGCTGCTTCGCATATTCCAATCTGCATATGAAAAGGATACTCCAAGGCTTGTGATATTACTTATAGTATGTACTGATATTTCAAATTGAATAGAGGTGGTTTTATTTTTTTGTAAGTATTAAGTTAACAATGTTCTCTGCTGAGCCGAAGAAATAATGAAAATAAAATATGATTTCTTCGTCTAAGGTTGTCTATTAAAAAACAACTTTGGTGAGTTATATTGAATTTTATGTCATTTAGGAAGTCGAAGAAATAAAAGGGTGCTCAGAATGGGGGGGGGGGGGACTGCCGTGCCTTAGGATTAGGATTTGGCAGAATCGTAGGACAAGACTAAATAAAAAAGGCTTCAAATAAAATCTTGAAAAAATTGAGATTTATAAAAAAAAAATTTACAGATAGTAGTAAATTGCAGTCATGCACACATTATAGTCGGCGCGGTAATCCTTTAATTGAAGGTTTGTTTGTGTAGCCGATATGTACAAAATGCGGTACGCTGCGCACACTTGACGTCGAAATATAGTCTATGAGTAATAGCAACATGACAACATCGCTAATGCACACAAATAACCAGCCTACATTATAGTCCAGGAGACATAAAACATTTTATAATGTTTTTACTCATTCTTCTAACGACCATTTTAATTGAGATGAGTTATAATGTAACATTTGAAGTCTCGAATCTAAATCCTTTCGCATCGTTTAATAAAGTGTTCTCTTAATACGGATTAATCGTCTCGAGGCGGGGTTTTATTTGTAATACATAAAAATATGAAGGTACTAGGCATGTTGTTAACGCCTTTGACAAATGACATACTAACATCAAGTATTCGCGCCACTGCAATTGAGCTTGCTGGATTCTTGGAATGATTTGAATTAATTGAGAAGATCCACTGGCCGATTATATTTATAGAAATTGTGTCATCGTTGTTCTATATTTTATCGATAAGGCTTGCGAATCATTTATAAAAATAACAATTAAAAGCGCTTCTGCAAGTATATTTCATTTATACTCAGTGTAGCATAGAATATGCTCTATTTCAGGCACACAATTTCGTGAGTCAATAACCGATCATTCGTTTTGAAGTGTTATTGCCTCACGAATTATCTAAAATAGTTCTCGTGTTTATCAAGCGTCTAGTACATTCATGAGCATATTATCCTAATTTCTACCGCTAATTATGCTTCGTGTAATGGCTGTTATAAAAAATTGTTTATGCGTACAAATATTTTTACTTTTATTTATAATCGAATACCAAATAGATGTTCTCACTCGCTTCCGCCTCCTGAACTACTTGTTCAGGTTAACGATACCAGCTTCCAGAAAGTCGTGAGTTAAACAGAGCCAGGTCACCGCGATTCGTTCAGCACTGGCGGATGCTCGAACTACACAATTTGGTCTCGGTTAAGAGATTACAAGCGTTCAGAGAATTTCTGTATATAAACAAGAAGTTGTTTAAGTTACACATGATATAGTGGTTTAAATATTAAGTTAATTTATTCTGAAATCCTTTTAATTTTGTTTAACTTAGAACATTATTTAATATCCGAGGCGTTTTTTTTATATCCTGCAAAATACATCTCTTGTCAATCATACTATACGGTATAACAATAACATCAGGTTTAAAATGTATCAAGAGGTCAATTTGTAGGTTATAAAACCACATTCACCAGAAAATCCTCCAATTATTAGCAAAAAAATTAAATCATGCCAATATAGCCACATATAGCCTCATATAGCCACATATAGCCACATATAGCCACATATAGCCACATATAGCCACATATAGCCACATATAGCCACATATAGCCACATATAGCCACATATAGCCACATATAGCCACATATAGCCACATATAGCCACATGCCAATAGGGGGTGCACGGTAAAATGTTATGATAATTAATCACCACATACATAAATGTTAGTACCTTACCTGCTGCTTGCCGTACTGTTAACCTTTTAAAATTTTTTCCTAACACCTAATATTTGTTTTTCTTCTGAGTGTTAAAGGATTATATTCTAGGACCCGTAGGTACTATTACCCACTATCATTGTTCACGAAGGCTTCTCGTTTCAAGAGTCTTTGAAACCAAAGAGTACTGTGAGAAAATTCTTGATGTAACAAGAATTTATGTAAGTAGATCTCAAGTGGCATACGTAGCTAATCAAACAGCGATGACAACTGGTATTCAGACGAAATCTTAATTTTATTCTCGACTAAGGACAAACAGTGATTTTAATGGTGACATAACATGACAGACAGGGTCAATGATCACGGTCGAATGTATTAAACCGAAAGTGATTGACGTTTCTTCAATAAATGCAATGGATTGATGCATCGTCAATGCTCAATTTATTTGACAAGTTCAAGTGAATAAAATACATCTCAAAATGTGAAGTTATGATAACTACAAGGATAGCATCAGATGTAAGTCAGTCCAGTGCTGTCTTTATTAATTATTACATTTATTTATTGATTTTATTATATTTACGCGAATACTACACATTACAATAAAACTTATTTTACAGATTTTATCGCGTTTATTTTATGTTTTTACGTTCCCGATATCTCGGCTGCTTTACAGCAACCAACAGAAATCCAGTATAATATTGAAAATGTTTGTATGTTGCCTTGTTACGACGAAACGGCTGAACCGATTTATATCAGACTAGCTGTTGCCCGCGACTTCGTCCGCGTGGTATTTAACAAAGACAACCGTTGACAACAGCCTGCTCGCCCATTCTGAGCCCCCGGGACGCATTGCAGGTTGTTGCTATGAAATTTAATCAGGCGCTGCGCTGCAACATTGGTTTTAATATTTTTTTGTGAGATCCTATATTTTTTTCTAATATAAAAGTAGCCTAAGTTACTCCTCGTTATATCAGCTATCTGCCAGTGAAAGTCCCGTCAAAATCGGTCCAGCCATTTCAGAGATTACCCGGAACAAACAGACAGACAGACAGACAGACAGACAGACAGACGGACAGACGGACAGACAGACAGACAGACAGACAGACAAAAAATGTAAAAAATGTTGTTTCGTTATAGGTAACGTGTATACATCCAAATGCACTTAGTAAAAAGCGGTTATTTTAATATTACAAACAGACACTCCAATTTTATTTATATGTATAGAAGAACGGACATACGCTAACAAAGTTGCTAGCTTAGCTAGTTATTATTCCTACAATTGTCAGTGGTTGATACCATATACCATCAAAAACACAATTTGTATTTGTTTGCTTTAACTGCATATAGCTGTTGCAAAATTAAAATCTTAATCTTGTATTCCTCGTATTTAGGATACGTCTTAGTACAAAAGGAACTGTGCTCCAACAGGTGGGCTGGCATACTTCATATTAGGATGTGTCTTTCGAAACATCGGGCCGGGAACTAAACCTACACTTGCTTGTGCAACCAGTTTGATTGTAATGACAATACGCGTCCCTTACCTGATTGTCTATTGTTGCACTAATTATGTCCGATCGAGGACACATTGTGTTATGATCGCTACGGGAAACTCTGCTCATTTGCTATAATCCATTTGTCACGTTGTTCAAACAAAATTTTCGATACAATTGTGTGTTGATACACAAAATACCCAGAGTTAAAAAAATATTAAAAATTGTATGATTTCATCTAGGTTGATTGCCTCCACAGGTGACAGGAGGGCTGGCTCTTTCCTCGTTCAATTATTAGCTTTTTTTCTTTTTATTAATTAGCTTGATAATACGGCGAGGATATGCAGCCAGCATTCTTGCTTTTTGATACATAGTTTGTTGGCATACATTTTTTTTTTCCTATTTACTTTAACTTTAATTGTAAATATATATTTATAATTGATATAAACTAAAAGAACCAATTGACTTACAAAATAGCTGCGTAACTCTAATGTGCATCTTAAATTATTTCGTACAAGGTAAGTACCTATTCGACCATTTACAGAAGCACTACATATTCTTTTTATCGCATCGCAAGCACCTTAATAATAAGTAAATAAAGTAGAATTTTCTTAAAAACGTTTGGGGCACTTATGACGTTTTGTAGGCGGCGGCAGCGCTAAGCAAACGCGATTAATGTTACTTAAAGTGTGATCCTTGAGGTGGCTTGGCAGATAGGGTACACACTTTGCTACTTAGGGGTCTATGTTTCAAGCCACTGACTGAGGACCAAATTTATTTTGACTACGAACAATGTTTTCCGTTTTATTTTTTAACGCCCACTGTTTAAAGTTGAAAGTGGCACTGCAGTAAAAAAAAATCTATGATATAATGCCGACAATAGAGCAAAGTTGACAATGGTATTTATACCTCCCAAACGATACCAAGCATGCAATAACAGAAGCGCATATTAATTAAATGTGGTTACAGTTAAATACGCAATCTTGTTTAAATTTGCAATCAATGTATTGTGAAAGCGGTGATAGCTAAGTTGGTAGAACGTGTGCCGTGGAAACAAGGTGTGCACGGTCAAACCCTGCTTCGCACCTCTGAGACTTTCGGATTTACATGTGCAAATCTCATTATCAATAATGATTATCACTTGCTGTACGGCGATGGCAAACATATTGAGGAAACCTGTACGTCAATCTAAAAGTCGTGTGAAGTCTACGAAAGAGCACTGGGCCAGCATCACAGCAGCAAAGGAGCGTGCCCGATATAATGACAATAGGGCCGCCCCTATTATATTAGTACCAAATACCATCGGCAAATTGTGGGTGCGTTACACGTCTACCTTCCCCTTTGTGGATTACAGGCGTGATAGTATTTTATTATTTTCAAGGTAAGGAGTCTGTAATAAGCTAGCACAAGTGAGCGCGATTGTTACCCTTATCGGTAGATAGTGCCTCACACTTGGATCTAAATTCATTGCCAGAACAACCTGTTAAGCTGTTATTTAGTGATGCTACTAGCTGTTATAGCACAAGTTTTAATACTAGCGAACTTCGTAAGGTTCTCTCCTGTAACACAAATTCAGAATGTAATTTCATCAGATTTCTATATCTATATATTTTAATATATATAAAAGAAAGTCGTGTTCGTCGTCGGTCGGTTAGCTGATATTTATGATCTTAGATTTTTCTGATAAGTTTCCGCCCCGAATGGAAAATAATTATTAAAACATGGGAAATATTCATTGAACAACAATTAAGATAATTAATTTTCTCACACATTTGATTCTGAGGTGGTACGAAGTTCGCCGGGACACCTAGTATAGCAATGAAAAGGTAACGCATTATACTTAGTTACCCGATTGATAGAGGCGGGAATCAAAACCAGGCTTCATCGCCAGTACCAGCGAAATGCTGAGCTTATTTAGTTCTTATGTGAATATAACGAGTACGTAGCATATCTATCACTTTATATATAACATAAATTGGTATACATGGTGTTTGAGTTTTTAAAAGGAAACGCACCAATAACGTTCTAAAGTGTACCTATTTAGTGAATATTAGTCCGTTACTCATGTATACAAACCCCCGAATTTATAGACGTGTTATAACTTTATGAAACGTCATATTGTACTGCACAAAGCAAAAGTCTTGTGCGCAGTACTATATGACGTTCGGTAAATTTATAAAACGTCTATAAATTTGGGGGTATATTATTTCATATTTTTGAAACACTACGTAGAATTAATAAATTATCGCGATCAATCTTTTAGTTACCCACATCCCTATTAGATTACTGAGCTAAGGTTAGCGGTGACCGTTCTAATCTACACAGTTATACGTCGTGCCGAAGTTGCACTGGTGCGGGGAAGCCTTAGGAAACCGAGCTAAAGCAAAACTTTGCCGTAAGAATCAAAGGCGTGGACGGTGATCGTGAAATTCTTACAATGTGCTAGCTAACGCTTACCACTGCACTGGTTGAGGGATTTATATCAAACTAAAGTTTGTTTTAGGTTACATATAAGCGGTACCTTTACTTGATAGATGAAGGTGTAGTTTATTAAAGAAGTCATAAAAGATAGTAGTGATATTTAAAATTAGGTGACTGGACGGGATGATTCAGAAAGAGTATATTAAGCCTTGAAGGTGTGCGTCTTTAGCGCATTTTAATCAACATGGCAAGTAAGAATGTTGATATTTCATTTTGTAACAAGAATATTTTTTACAAAAAAATAAATTTGTTATTTTGTTGGGAACGACATCTATTTTTTTAATCGACGTCAATATTCTGACTTCATTATGAAGATTACAAGTGCGCTAAAGAAGTGGAGGCTAAGGATTGATTAGTATACCGTTTCTGAAACATTCTGTACATGAAAAAATATTAATTGAAATGTTCATGTTACAATATCACTAAAATTCGATGATGTTATTATGTTTTTTAGGTATTGTAGGTGACTTATAATCTTGTACTTAAGTCATACCTAGCTATAATAATAATATGTTGATAGCGCAAGTTGAATGATTCCCCTATTTAATAGCAACGCGAAAGAGTCAAAACAAAGTCAATCTCGCGAGTCCTTGCTGAGGGTTCCAGATTGACCGGCGAATTAGATTTCCACTAGGTCCCAGCCGGCAACGAGTTGCCCCTTCAAATGCAGTCATCGCTTGACTTTAGTGTCTCGCGAGTGCGTTCTCCCGAGCGGCTGGCAGTCCGTCAGTGTTCGTGTGCCCGGACACACGTGCCGGCAGACGCGCGCGTTCCCATCACCCCGTAAGTTCCGGACTCACCAACTACACAGGGCCCAAGTGCAGTTACAAATAGCACATCGAATCTTTTTCGACGTTGAAGTAGTTGAAAACTTTTCAAATCGCACGAGGGCTACGAGCGGTACGTCTTTGAAAAATTGTTCGCTCCTATTTTCCCGCCGGTTGCTGAAACTTTTAAATTCGATGTTCAAATTGTGAAATTAATTTGGCATTCGGTAGGTGAGTCTTGTTATCACCTTATCATGGCAAACAATAGTTAAATCCAAACTGAGGGCATCTTCCCGCGCGAGATGTTTTATGACGCTGTAGGTGATCTAGGCTGTGGTGACTAATTTTTTTTTATACCAAAAAAGTTTTTCTAAAGCAATGCATTGGCGATTAAATAACTTAATTTTAAGCATTAAAACAATAGGTACTTTACATCAATACTTAATAACTTTATCAGAGAACTTTTTAGTTGTCATACTCTCCGATTCCACATCTAAGTAGATGCTATAACGTCGTTTAATCATTTAATATAAGTGAGCACTTAACTATCACCCACTTAAGTTTAAGTTTAACCAAAGTTAAAGCTGGATCCATCCGCCATTACAAACCTTTTATATATAAACGTCGCCTCTTCTAACATTGCGTAGACTCTACTAACAAGCTCTCATTTTTTCTATAAAAAAAATCATTTCATTTCTTACTTTTACACGAATCTTATAAGTCATCTAATCGAACAAAATCAACCGGATGTTTGTTATATTGATCTCGTTAATCGATCTAGATATCGGTGTCTATTTAGAATATGACTTTTATAAATTTAATTTACGATAAAAATAATGATAAGATCCTTGTTTCTCACGCGTCCATCCCTAATATTAATTTATTGTTTATCGAATCAAAGACTCTTAATTTATTAATCAACCGGACATTTTTTAAGGATCATGGCTATTTGATAATAAGTGTCTTCCAACAGCTTCCTATATTACTCGTTTATATTCTTTACCAGGACGTTTAATTTGAGTTTTGACATCAAAAAATACCGATCGAGCGATCATAGGTTTTCTTTCCATACAAACGCCGCTAGCGCGGAAACGTACAGGTTTATTAATTAATGTGTGGAAACATTTTATTAAATATATATATTGTGTTTTCTTCCAAGATCGCTGATCTCAATTCTCTCGGGACCAACTTTAAAAAAACATAGAACATTACGTCTGTATTCGTCAATGTGGTAGACAGACGTGCATAGCAGTGCATCCACATTTTATCGAGGGTAGCAATTAACTTCATAAAATCTAATTTAAATAAATAGTTTCTGAATGATTAAATACTACAACTTACTACTTACTGTATTCACTTTTACAGTAACATTGTATTGCCATGACAAACGTGAAACCCAGTATATCACCTACGTGCCTAACTATGTACATTTTCCCACAGAAAAACCCTACTTTGCCAAAACAAAGTATGTTTTAAAGAAAAAATATCTACAATATAAGGCGCATACTTATTAAAAACAAAATCAATTTACCTTCCTGGCATATTTTTTCTATATTTTACTTGTAGAATATATTCAAGTTCTTAATTATCTCATTTTTGACACCTATACAGCCACATGTATAAAGATGAAAGTATACACCCGTTTGATATGAGTAAATATGTTCTAGATACCACCAGTGTAGTTATAGTGTGCCAACGAAGGTATCAATACTAAATTCCATTAAAGCCTTCCAGCAATGCAATGCTACGTTTATTGCGATGCATGTGTGTGTATCGTGTTTGAAATCATTTACTTTGGAATCTTGTACGCGTACCTCTAAATGAAGGTTTGTAGGTTTTGATCGTTAGCGCCTATTTCAATTATTTGTGGAAATATTTTCCATTTAACTCAGCGTATCTATGCTGGAGCAATCGTAACACTTTTTTTATTATTTCCCTGTGCCAAATAAATGTTTGACCCACTGCCTTATGCATAAGAAAATACCTAAAACGCTGAATAAAAAAAGTTAAAAATCCATAGACAAACGCATTGCCGACGAACTATAATCACATCAAATGTTTGCAGATTAAAAATCTTTAGCCACTTCCTTAAGCTCAACGTAAAATAATTTTATAAAATTAAAAATATAAATAATAATCTTATCTGACTTAAAGTCAGATTAGTCCGCAATAGTTGATATTAATCCAATTTCTATTGAATAGGAATTGCATTGTATTGAGAAAAATCAATCTTGTTTAAAATTGAAATTAATAAACAACTATTTTATTTTGCTTTTCAATTGCAAGCTACTAATATACTGCTGAACGAGTACGAATTCATTCAATCCGTAATTACTAACATTGTTGTAACGTATTTAAGGATTATTGAAGAAAAATGGTACCAATGCGTATACAGTACTGGTCGAAAAAAAACATAGTTATTCATAGTTGAGGCTCTAAGGCTCAACGGGCGAGTCTTATGGCCTATAAACTGGACTCCCCGGGTGTGTCCTAAAGTGCATCTGAGCAGCGCCTGCGCAACGTCGGGTAACTAACGGTACCATTTCGTTCGGGTTAACAACCCAGATTTACGCAGGGCTACCATTTCCCTGACATGCATTGATATTATCTCCAATACCCGCGCATGCGTGGACTAACAAAAAACTTGTTACAAGTAATGTGAACCAATTATTCCATGAATTATTAAAATGTAACTATAAAATAACAGTATCTAAAATATTTTGAGTTCAATTTTATATAACTGATATTGAGAATTATTCATCGTTGTGACAAGCGATGTTTTTTTAAATTTATTTGTGTTTCAGTCCGCAGACAACATGTCACAAAAATAAAAATATGAATTGGATATAAAATAATGTACCAGTTGGGTACCTGCCCGCTTTGAAAATAACATAAAAATACAATTAAACTTGTGAATTTAAAAAAAAACATTTTTATTTCAAGAAATAATATAGACTCACCCACATCCACCAAGTTGTGCCACATTATTTTACTTTTGTTTTTTAACATCTACAAAAGAGATTAATGCAATACGTTCTTTTTTTCAATGCCATTTTTTATTTCATTTTAACAACAACATTATAAAATTAGAAAATTCAGATATGTCAGATATGTCAATAGTCACGTATCTGACCAGTGGGTCACAGGTCACAGTGGGGCCAAATATTGGATGTGGTGCAAATCGTACTTCTGGATCATAATTAAATTCAAAAATTCAGTCTTTCCAATGATATTATTACCTTTTTATTTTTAGGGTTGTATAAAATGGCCTGCAGTACTTACATTGAATTGACATTGATGAAAGCTTAACGTCAGCGCTATATTAGTTATATTATAAGCGACTTAAGGCATTATAATCGTGCAAAATTTAAAATCAATGACGAAATAATACGATTATAAGAACAAAGCTATACATTTTGTATGGATTTTTTTGTCAAATTTAATGTAGGCTTAGCTGTACGAGGGTAACGGTATTGCTGATTTCAAATTCTACAGCAATAATTTGGAATAAACTGTCACAATATTTTCTAAATGGTAGCCCTGCGGCACCCGTGGTCGATTTGCAGATGCATTGCTAAATATTCCGGATGGTATAGGTACAGCATCGTACACACACACACACACACACATATAAATTGGTCTCGAGAGTCCTTTAAGCAAATTTCACTATTCACTAGTTTCACATTTGGCCATTCACACACACTTGAAAACTTCAGCCTATCCTATATATATAATGTTAACCTTCAATGAAAAATGCACTCTATTAAAATCTTAATTAATTTCAAACAAAAAGAATTGACACGTTTGACATATTAATGCGTAACAGAGTTTAGTTTGCAACCCATTAACTTTCAGTGAGCCTATTTTTAAAACCGACTCGATTATAAATCGGGTTAGTGATCTAGGTTTGTGTTTTTTTTGTTACATTAGATGTTAGCAACGTAGTATCCGTAATTAGATCGGGCCCATTTTCAACATAAGTTGGTCAAATTACCTATCGAATGATGGCAGTATATCAAGTGCATAGTAACATGGAATCTTTTACATAAGTTCCTCCTTAGAATTTGAACCGGACCTGTGAAATCAATCAACAGTTTGTTAATGGATATGGTACAGATAAAATTCAAGGCCCAACAATGATGGGGTAATATATTTTAAGAGGTCTATCGGTAGGTTTCAAAATGAGTCGATTTTAGGAACAAGTAAGTACATCCCTACAATAAATTTGTTGGCGTCTCTGAAGTTTTGCGTTATTTCACAAACACGATATATAAGACAGCGAAATTGCATTTAAATGATCCTTACGTACTACATAAGATCAGCATTCCTAAACCCGCAGGCTCTATCATCCTACATCATAGAAATAAACAAAGATTTAACCATACCCAACTCACGTTCCAACTTAAGTCTTACTGAATATAAAACAAAGTCGACATTCATTAATATATACTGTGCATGGTATACATTATTATACAAGTTAGCTCAATTACCGCTCACAAAGCGTTGCTATGCGCTTGCGCATCAATCTTGCGTGAGACGTGACAACACGACGATTGCCGAAGGGACGCCCTGTCAGCACCCATGCCGACCGCTTGTCATGTTCAATCTAAACACTACTCAAGTATAGGTAGTTAAAATCGTACCTATAGCGGCTAGGCTAATGATATGATAACGCTAGTAAAACAATATCGATTACTAATCGATACCTAACGATTATATGCAACAACATAGTAGCAATTATAATGTTTTGCATATAAAATGTCTTATTTATGTAATTATTCAATCTTAGATGCAATACTAATAACATACTTATGTACGGCAGGGACAAGACTGGCATTTCAAAGCCTTTATTTTTGATTTGGAAAAAAAATCTCATTTATTCATGTCCATAATTCAATATCCATTTAAAGATTAAATAACTCCTTGTTATAAAGTAATTTTATGTATGCTTAATTACTTGTTAAGTATTTCACCTATATTCGTTATATGTTATAGGTACACCAAATACAACGTAAATATGTAACGAAATAGAACATAATAGCTGCGTAACAAAACAGAGGTCTCGAGAGTCCTTTAAGCAAATTTCACTATTCACTAGTTTCACATTTGGCCATTCACACACACTTGAAAACTTCAGCCTATCCTATATATATAATGTTAACCTTCAATGAAAAATGCACTCTATTAAAATCTTAATTAATTTCAAACAAAAAGAATTGACACGTTTGACATATTAATGCGTAACAGAGTTTAGTTTGCAACCCATTAACTTTCAGTGAGCCTATTTTTAAAACCGACTCGATTATAAATCGGGTTAGTGATCTAGGTTTGTGTTTTTTTTGTTACATTAGATGTTAGCAACGTAGTATCCGTAATTAGATCGGGCCCATTTTCAACATAAGTTGGTCAAATTACCTATCGAATGATGGCAGTATATCAAGTGCATAGTAACATGGAATCTTTTACATAAGTTCCTCCTTAGAATTTGAACCGGACCTGTGAAATCAATCAACAGTTTGTTAATGGATATGGTACAGATAAAATTCAAGGCCCAACAATGATGGGGTAATATATTTTAAGAGGTCTATCGGTAGGTTTCAAAATGAGTCGATTTTAGGAACAAGTAAGTACATCCCTACAATAAATTTGTTGGCGTCTCTGAAGTTTTGCGTTATTTCACAAACACGATATATAAGACAGCGAAATTGCATTTAAATGATCCTTACGTACTACATAAGATCAGCATTCCTAAACCCGCAGGCTCTATCATCCTACATCATAGAAATAAACAAAGATTTAACCATACCCAACTCACGTTCCAACTTAAGTCTTACTGAATATAAAACAAAGTCGACATTCATTAATATATACTGTGCATGGTATACATTATTATACAAGTTAGCTCAATTACCGCTCACAAAGCGTTGCTATGCGCTTGCGCATCAATCTTGCGTGAGACGTGACAACACGACGATTGCCGAAGGGACGCCCTGTCAGCACCCATGCCGACCGCTTGTCATGTTCAATCTAAACACTACTCAAGTATAGGTAGTTAAAATCGTACCTATAGCGGCTAGGCTAATGATATGATAACGCTAGTAAAACAATATCGATTACTAATCGATACCTAACGATTATATGCAACAACATAGTAGCAATTATAATGTTTTGCATATAAAATGTCTTATTTATGTAATTATTCAATCTTAGATGCAATACTAATAACATACTTATGTACGGCAGGGACAAGACTGGCATTTCAAAGCCTTTATTTTTGATTTGGAAAAAAAATCTCATTTATTCATGTCCATAATTCAATATCCATTTAAAGATTAAATAACTCCTTGTTATAAAGTAATTTTATGTATGCTTAATTACTTGTTAAGTATTTCACCTATATTCGTTATATGTTATAGGTACACCAAATACAACGTAAATATGTAACGAAATAGAACATAATAGCTGCGTAACAAAACAGAAGATAATATCTTTTGTCCTTAAAAATTGTTTACAAACGTCAAACGGACCAGCGACGCGTTTGGTTCTTTATCCTAGTGTTTGTGTGTTTGTTGTTACTGGCGCAAATAAACATGGTATAATTTTTACAGTATTACATTTTGGTAATGCGAAGCGAATTACCCACCGCTGTGTCAACATTTAGGGAGTGGTCCCTTTGATCCGCGTCTTTGACATAAAGGATATATGGAGTTAGTTTTACATATTATATCGCGATGTGTGCTGGCTGTTTTATATTTTTGACGATTTATGTAGCTTTTAGCACAGCATAGGGAATTCTCTATTTGAATCAGTGCATGCCACACACACACAGGTACCTTCTAGGCAAGTATGCTCCATCGTAGATCTCATCGTCACTTACCATCAGGTGAGATCGAGATCAAATACTTGCCCATAATGTAATAAAAAAAAATGCAAGATTGAATTATTTCGTACTTTTTAGGTTTTGTTGAGCGGAAATAGCCGTCATTATTCTGCACTATATAGTACAGCGGCTGCTTTTCCCTTTTAATTTCCTAAAATGTTTTAAAGATAATTCATAAATTTATTAAACGATACTATAAAATCCCGATCGTAGTTGAGCCAATCTGTCATTCGTAGATTTAAATCCAAAAGATACAATAGCCAAGTATCTTCGCACATTTTAAAATCACAAGACCTTAAATAGAATGAAAGATTTGCCAATAGAATATTTAAACTCCTTGGATGCGCCAGTGAACACAAGCTTTAGGATCTTATTCGATGTTCTATTATGATCTAGGTGTTAACCTATTTATTTTGTATACCTCAGATTAAAGTTAACCTGACCTATTAAGATTACTAAACATAATAAAAATATGCAATTCGAGCTAAGCCTCAACGTTGCAACAAAAATGTCATGCACAAAGAGTGATAACAACTAGACGCTTACATATCAATTACCTACGGCTGAATTGAGAACACCCATCTACCTTAGTAAGTACCGAAGTACATAGAAAATATATTCTTTGTTTCTTTTATAAAAAAAAAACATTTAAAATTGTTACGCTCTTCCTGTTTTTTTTTATAATTCCTCTAAATGAGCATCACCTACTATGTTTTTCAAGATTATTCTGACACACATTATTATCAGCCGTTGCGCGGCCCTTGCGGACCTTAGTGTTAAATAAACAAGCCGGGTCACTTAGCATTGTGTAAATAAACTTATCGTTACATTGACATGGTAAACTATATCTTAAACCTATCACCTACACAATGGCCTCCGAGATTTTTTCGGGCTCCGTTAGCATACTCCCAAGGTTGAGACTGAGACTTAAGTACTACTTTATTGATGGACTAGCATTTTCCCGCGGCTTCGCTCGTACTACTATATATTTGGCTCTAATGCTCGAACCCAAAGCTCACAGCGTGAGGATACTACCCTTTTTAATATATGTCCAACGAACTCCGTTGACATCGGTTTAAAAGCTTTTCATTAATTCATTGATCCATAGTTTCAATCAATCAATACGTTATATCACGTTATTAATTTAAAAAATAATCTAATATTCCCGGATGAACATACCAACTATACGGTCCTACACTCAGCAACGCTTGCTTTATGGATACCGTACAATCGACTGAGGCCGGACTCAGTATATAATCTATACATATAAATAAAATTGGAGTGTCTGTTTGTAATATTAAAATAACCGCTTTTTACTAAGTGCATTTGGATGTATACACGTTACCTATACCGAAACAACATTTTTTACAATTTTTGTCTGTCTGTCTGTCTGTCTGTCTGTCTGTTTGTTCCGGGTAATCTTTGAAATGGCTGGACCGATTTTGACGGGAATTTCACTGGCAGATAGCTGATGTAACAAGGAGTAACTTAGGCTACTTTTATTTTAGAAAAAAAAATTGGATCTCTCGAAAAAAAATTAAAACCAATGTTGCAGCGCTGCGCCTGCTTAAAGTTTGATAGCAACAATCTGCAATGCGTCCCGCGGGATCAGAACGCGAGCAGGCTGTTGCCAACGGTTGAGACGTTGTTAAATACCACGCGGACGAAGTCGCGGGCAACAGCTAGTACTTATATAGATTTTAAACCACGACTGCTAGTCCATTTTACGGCACCTATAATATACAAGCGTTGCTTAGTGCGGGACTGCATCGTAGCTGTGTTCGTCAGGCGATATTATTATTGTTATTACTACTGAGGTATATTGTGAGAGTAATTAATAAGAAAATAACAGCAAAAGCAAATAGAAGATGCCAACTGAGAAATATCAGTAGATAGTGCCTTAGCTATATACCGAAATCTCCCATATTTATCTCGATACGACCTCTCAACAACTTCATCCATACAAAAACACAAATTTGTTGTCTCTGATTATCACATCGTTACCATAGATGCGGGCTGTTTTGCCGTCGGCCTAATGATTTGTATATTATGTCTACAGCTTAAAAACACGCTTCCAAGTCATGTGATCGGTTTCAAAGTTCTTAGTATTTCGTCAGTGCACAACCAGTGTTTGTAAATGTTAGGGTACACTCCAGGTGTTACTTGACTCTGCATGAGATATGCAATGATATGATGTTATGACTATTCATGAATTACCTAGTACCGATACAAATACCTACAACAGTTTAAGTAGCACCAACTGTTGGCCTAGGTTGGGATTTGGTAATGCTAGGATTGAATTCGGAGAGTATACTTAGTTAGTTAGATCTCACTATAGTTAGAGTCATATTGGGAACCACTACGGGCGCACATACAAAAAATAGTGGTGAACCGTTGAGCTAGAGATCACTGATATATTACCTACCTCACTATTTACGTTCATTTACCTATTATTCAATGTTAATAAAAAAAAACAGAATTTAAAATTTGTTATTCCTTGTAAAATTTGTTATTGTAGGTAATAGAACATTATTATTGTATGTTTGCAATCATTCGCTAACTTGTGTCCTTTGTTTAATATTTATGCCGCATAAGCGCTTAATCAACGGAACCAAACACTTTACTTAGTAGTTCCCAAATTTACCGTAAATAAAACGTATATTAGTAATAACTGTCATACAGAGTTCTACTTCACATACAACTAACTATATTAGTTGGTGAGTGTACTTAGTTAACTAAACGGCTGAAGTTGACGCGAGTGAGTTAACGTTTTAAACCGCGCATCACTAATTAGGGTGCTTTACTTTGGAAAAATAAAGTTCTAGATAATGTTGAGTGAGCGCTTCGACTTTTGACTCATATGTACATATACATAAAGAGCTAGTACTTATATGACATATACTTCGTACTTCGGAGGGCAGGATCACCTAGCGTTCCATATATTTGACAGTTAGGGGTAGATAGAGGCCGTATAAATCCCTAAAAATGTTCAGTACCACTGGCTTGGTCTCCAAGGACAGTCGCTTCCGTGTAAATAGGTATCGGTAATCATTAGGCTGAAAGCCGTCATCAATACAAAAATTGCCATCAGATAGGGACAATATAACAATATAATATATTGTAGTACTTAGTAAGCTATTAGTAAGCATATTGCTAATAACGATACAAATATTAAGGAAACGTGCTCAAAATGCTAGCTAGCGTATCCGTTTATAAACTTCTACTATCTGTCTACCAGAAATCCATTAATTCCCATGGAGCGAATACTAACCAAACAATACTAAAGGTAACCTACTCGTAAATAGTTTCATTCTCTCCGTAAACAGGCTTTTTAAACAATGCCAAGAACTTATATGGAAGCGAGAGGTGGTAGGCAAAGTTTATTAGATTCTTGCGTCTCAAATGACAAAACAAAAGGCGTCGAACCAATCCCGCGCTGAACTTTGAGTAACTTGGTCCGCTAGACACTTCGCCGGAGTGATGAGAGGACTAAAGCTGGTTCGTTTGAATTAACTTCACTGCATTACCTGGAAATAGTAGTGGTTAGAGTTTATTCCTTCGATCCAGAAAAGATTAGGGTTAAAAATAAATGGATATGCGTAGTAATTGTAAAATAAACTTTATTTGTATGGGAAGGTTGGCGTCAAAAAGTATATAATATATTTTTAGGATAGCGACTCACATCTAGTGTGTTAAAATGTTAACTAACATACCTAAATATCCACTAAAAATATAGTGGTAATGTGGCAGTGACCAACTCGTATGGAAGGACGGACAGACACCTCGATCAAATGGTTTCTCGTAGTGATTTCGGTACCCCATAAACAGACTTGTTGACATGTCACAATATACTAACTTTATATTAATTTTATGTTGCTCAGCTTTAGTAAAACTAACAAGTTTTTCGTGAGCACGCCATCATTGGAAATGTCAAATAAAATACGACGAATAACTTCTAATTTGTTTTTGGCGGGAGGTTAAATCATGATGTTGTCAATTTTGTTGTATTTTCCAAAATAAATGTGTTTCTTGAAAGATAATGTGTAATATTTGCGGGATTAGGATAGAGTGAAGGAAATTGAAATAAAATAGTACAACTTTACATTTCGATTGCTCCCAAGATGACCGTTAAAATTGCAGTACAGAGTCCGCAGCGTAACTGATGGGCGTGGTGGGATTAATTTCGTCATCAACATCATGATTATTATCAGGGATACTTATAATTTTAAAACAATTATCAAGAAATAGCCGACACTGATAAGAATAGCAGTATTTTATAGCCGATTGACAACTTATAAAAAAAGAAGAAAGGAAGAACTTCTAATTCGTAATATTACGTGTATCGCATTGTTAAAATTAACGATAAATATGAAGCAAATTGATAGGTACGCCAACTCGGGGCATTAGGCAAAAGAACCTTCGCTTAACAAAAAGATGGTATGGTTGTCGTGCTTTGCCTCACATTTGCATAAAGACCGACTAAGTATTGTCAACGGATCGTGGCCAAATGGAAAATTGGAGCGATTTGTAGGAAAATATTTTTACGAAAATATTTTTACGAAAATAATTAAGGAATACTGTATATCTGTTGTATACAAACGGTCTAAATGCTGGTAGCTACTAGGAGTCTATACGTACAACAGGCATAGCTTCACAGAAGATTTGTTATATTATATACTAAACAAATTGGTCATGGAGTTCAATCGGCCCATTAGCTCAGTTGGTTAGAGCGTCGTGCTAATAACGCGAAGGTCGCGGGTTCGATCCCCTCATGGGCCAAAGTAATTTTTGAACTTTTTTCTTTAAATATTTTATAATATAGAAATTATCTATTTTGCCAGCGTTAAGTAGATTGATTTAATTTTATTCCCTATTAAGTTATGTAATATTAATTATATTTAGAATGTGGTCCTAATTGGGTACATTTTACTGGCCGGAGAAGATGAACCTGAAACACAATATTTCGCTTTAGCGTCTAAATCGGGGCACATCGGTACCGCAGCCCGAGGCACGCAATCCGTGCCCCTGTTGAAATTAATATCAGTTTCAAAATAAGTGTCCCGCAACGAACGCTTGTTGTTCCAACCGCCACGGAGCGATAATTTACTGATTTTGTACATAGCTCACGGTTAACCTTTTCAAATTCCGTACTAGGTTTAGCAAAATGCTCCGTTTCTGTAACTAGAGTTATTTCTGGGTTTCAATAAGCCAATAATATGAGATGTTAACAAAATACTTGTTACCTTCGACGACAATATATTAATTGCCTGCGTTGATCTCAATATTTAGATGCATTTTTGCAAGCACATAAAAGCGTTGTTTACGAATCCACTGTTGGTAAATAACAATGTATAAATTTTACCCCACGAAGTCTTCCAAAGGACTCGCCGTGTAGCCCGTGCAGTTTAAACTGCAATACCTATAATAAAAAGGCTCATCAGTGTGCGTAATCTGATTTTGAATGGTGTAGATGTGACTCAGATGCATGGCCCCAGTTCATTGAATGATAGGCACCATCTCATGGCAGATGGGTTTCTTAACTTGGTCTTCTTCGTCTTCATAGACATTTTTTTGGCCATCTGCTCTCAGAGACACAACCCTAGAATGCCTCATCAGGTAGCCTAGTGTACTCTTAGATTTTTTCACGCTGATTGCCCAGTATAGACAACTCTATAAAGCCACTCTAACTAGCCTAGTATATTTTTCAGGCTGATTGCCCAGTATAATGATAGTTAAAGTTAGACCGACAACCGATGCCACCAGCTTTACGTGCCCTTCGACGCACGGGTATGCGTAGTCTCCGTGACCACGTTCATTCGTGTCTAAATAGTTTGGTAACGTGACCTCGCACTTGAAGCTAGTAACTGGAGATCGCGAACAATGAAAAGTCGTTTAAACACAAAACCCCCTTTGTTGGTGACGACGACGTGGTGTGCTTGCGGTTAATACGCGTATTCAATGACACCAGTGGCTCAAGCAGCATCTTTTTGCGTAGCGTTTGGGTAACGTAAGCATCTTCCGTCCCTCTCACTACTGGCTTCATAAATGTGTATGACAGTGACAGCGTGCTTTTTCGATGACGCTACGTTTACATTAGGAGTTCCTGCTCACCCTACAGTGCTTAGTCGAGTGCACTTGCCAACTTGTTATTGTTATAAGAGAAGGTTTCGTTTTATAATAATAAATCTTTATTTCAGACCATTTGGATCCATATTGATTGTTAATATGAAATGAGCCTTAACTTATTGTTAGTAATATCACAATGCTATGACACACGATATGTCACAGCGGGTGCATGAAGCTCTATCCAGTGGCCCACTATCGGACACTCCCATCTATCACTCAATGCTCTCAGGATGCTGTGAGAACTGGTACGCACTCTGTGGAAGAGGGAGACACATGCTTGAGACTTAAAGCGCTAAAGTTCTTGTCAATGTAGGTAAACAAGGTCGTTAAGGATCTTAGAGCATTATTACTAATCAATCATTGAAACGAATCCTCAATTCGTCCGACGAAATACCTCGTTTTCATAGCAGTAGTTGGCTTGTTCAAAGGACTGGCGCCCTAAATTTAGTGCAATTAGCAAATGGCAAACGCCAATATTTCTATTTATAAAATTGTCTTCGCATTTCCATTAAAATATCGATATTACGTTAGCGCGGTACATAATTAAAATTACCTGCTTCCATTAAAAACGTCCATTCATACCCAGGGAATGACGGGTTTGTTTGCAAACAATAGTAGATGTCCTCGATATTTTTAATCGATTGACAGCAACTCGATACATTCCATAATCGATTCTACGCGATGTATTGATGTTGGAAGTCTAGCAAATAATACGAGCTTTTGATTTGTGGCTGGGGGCTCGATGGGCATTAAATTGTTTGTAATATAGTGCGTTGCATTCCGTGCATCCTGTAGCAAATTTGGGATCTTCATTGTGTCCCCAAAGTCAATCAACGATAATCTTGGAAGGGAACACTCTAGTCCCCTGAATTTCCGTCAGGGGCTATTGTTTAATATTGATTACAAGCATTCAGACTAAATGGTTTTATTGGGTTGTGAGTGAATTTCAAGTCCTGTAGAGAATTAAATATTCAAAGATACCAATCTGTATGGATATCGTTCGTACGTAGTTCGTTTACATTTCGTTCGTATAGGAAAATTAGATTAATTGGTGGTCGATTTAGTTAAATGTGTGCTTACTTAGTATGACTTGTGTTTTCTCAAGAACCACCCAAATGTCTTAACATAACATTTTGCAACTAAACATTTTGCGGGGGCACACTAGCGCCGCGGCGTTGATTAAGGGAAGCTTTCATGGTTCTGAAAAGGAATGACATAGTTCCAAAGGCGACGTGGGCACTTACTTACCTAGTACGTATGATGTTTTCATTCCTTGGGCTTTTATAAAGGTTTCTACGCTTGTAGTGTTGTGTTAGACTTTTGGTGTCGCATTAATTGGCAGTAACCATAACATACAATGAAGGTTTTACTTGATTTTATGTTCTACATACTAAGGATGTTATTTTGTGCACTGATCTATATTTTTTACGGTCACAAAATTTCATCAGGCTTATTAGTAATTATTCCTGGTTGCTTACATTATCACAGTTGCGAGTTTGCGGTGAAAGGTTTTACAATCTCTCGTCGAATCATGTTTTTAATTCTCATGCTTGGTTCTGTAATAAGTCAGAAAAAATATTGTCTTACAATTATCGGACATATGCGCCACAGAAGCCCTCGGCTTCTCACGCTGTCTCCAACGTGCGAGTGTGTGGGTAAGATGACACACACACACACAGCATTGAGATAATACAAATGCATTGCACAGTCATTATAACTTACATGATTATGTAAATGGTGATTGATGTTCAAAATTTGTCAAATGATTAAATTAGAATGTAAATCATGTATAAGTAGATACTTACAAAGTTTTTTTTGGCATCTTATATTTTTGTTAGCCGTTGTGAAAGTCATTATCATCTCCACTACAGAACTACTGCTCACTAAACAGGCCACTGAATCATCGTTAGCTCTTATGTTTTTATTTACAAATGAACAGAATCGGCTTAATGATGAAATCATGGTTATAAATGCCATATGCTCTCAACTCAAGAGCCGCACTGTATACATTGCGCATGTTAAACTATATACCGGTCAGTTATTTTAATGTACGTGCGCAATACAGCGGTACACTGTGTGTTTGTTACCCCAGTGTTACCCAAACGGATGTACCATAGTTTTTTTGCGCGTTGTAAATATGTATCAGTTGAATTATGAAAAATAATGGTCTCTGAATAAAATCTTGCAAGTAGGCATCGGAAAAATTCTACAATTTCTTTTCATTCTTAATCGCTGCCGGAAAATAATTAAGTACTGGTTAAAGAGTATTAACTATATAGTCAATATTTACAAAAAATATTATAACACAATTACAAATATTTTTATTGCCGAATACACATTCATTCCGTTCAGAATCGAGACCTTAGGTCCATGGGGTCCAAGCGCCATAGGTTTTATACAAAATCCATCAAAAAGATTGGGCCTCATTTCCTCGCTCAGCGAGTAGCTTAGACTATTCAGCGAGGAAATGCGGCCAGCATCTGGGGTAGGCTACCGCATGGGCCAAACTTTTTGTCAATATTAAGAAGGTAACATTTACTAATCTATTTTTAATTTATATTGCGTTGTACATATTTAAATATAGAACGTCTTTCGTTGCCGTTCGCCTGATTGAGACAAAACACACAATTATTGATGTCACCCCTAAATAATATACTCGAACTCTTCCTGCTATATATCCTGTTATTAATAAGGCAGAATGTAAGGAACCTCACATCCTGTATGTTCATTATTGTTAGACGTCATTGACTAACAAATGTCAAATACTCTCTACGCGTGTTGCCGGTGTCAAATCATTGGACAACAGACAGAGAAATGCACTTTTTGTTTTGACCCTGCCGATCTGATACGGCCATTTGACACGCCATCGTGGAAACCATCAGCTACGGCTTTTCATGAACAGGCGGATTTTTAAAATGAATAACCAACATCGTGACACAGAAAGAGTTTACTGAACTATATTTGAAACTGCACTTCATTATCGCGTTTTATATGACGTCACAAATTCGTCTCGTTTCTACATACTTAATCACAATTGTGATTTTTCGGTAAAGATTTTGTTTTCAATGGTTACTTCGCTAATTAATGAAGTTTTCAAAACATTAATTAGTAAACGCGCTGAGAACCGCGCCTCGTTTGCGTATACTCCAGATGAATCTGTGTGGAAAAACTAGTTTCCTAAATTATTTCATAATAGTGTATGCTCAAAACTCTAGTGAGTTACAAGGTATTTTATCTCGTTGATAACGCTTAAATCCATATCAACCTTGAATGAGTACATCGTGACGTCATTGATCTAGTGAAACATCTTTTCCGGAGAGAATCTTGTAATTATGTCGATTTAAATGCTAAATTAAGAGAAAGATTCGCCCTTTCAAGGACTTTTCGTATTACAAACATGATGGTTAGAAAGTATAATAATATTTTTTACCACTCATTTATTAATTACACCTTCTTCTTGCAGTCATAAAGCTATTATTATTATGTAAGTGGAATTTGGAACGACTAGAAATGCATCAATAAATATTCATAAAACAAAACCTGAAATGGCCCAAAATCGGTCTCGGGCTTAGGAAAATGAATGACGTAACACCTGCAGAATCCAAAGACATGACGGGCTGGTTCCCTCATTCAATCGCTTTAGTAAATATGTTACCGAATTATTTTTTATTCGGTCAATCTGGCACCTATCAAAAAGAGTGAAGTTATTAGCAAACAAATCATGATTACATTGAGTAGGAGGTGAGTGTACTTAGTGTGTATACAAATGATCTTGTTACCGCGATGCTTGGCTCAACGTGTTGCTTCTAAAGTGAATGACATCATTATCATAGCGTACACAATTTAATTGAGATGAGATCGTGGTCGGAGAATCTGTTAAGAAGTCAAACGTCAGTCTTTAGTATTCCGTATACGCAGAGGTGTTGAGAATTTGGAATGCGGCACTTGCACACACAGCTTGGAGTGAAATGGCGAAAGTAGAACTTTTCATTCAAAAGAGTTTTGTCTCGCTTTATTGGTAGGAACACGCCATCACCGTGCAGAATCGGACAAAATCTCACCTGGCCGCGTCGCTTGCAATAAAAACTGTTTTATGAACTAATGACAGCTGTCAGTTTGACATATGTGCTGGCACCCGTCAAGTGTGCTATATGTCAATACGCGACAAATATAGATGACTCCGCCATGATATAATATGGAGTTATCTATATACAAAGTTTCTTCTTCTTTTTTTCATATCGGCAATTGGCAACAAAATAGGGCCATTTATGCCGGTGTCAAACACCCCTGATGATAATCACGATGTTGATGGTGAAATGAATTGACCACCCGTATCGGTATAAAGATATAAAACTCGAAAAGTTACGCACGTTTCTTTACCTTTAGTTGTTAAGAAAAACCTAACCTATAAACATTAATTTTGAATTTATGCAACAGAATTATGATCCGCGACTGAATCCTATAAAATCTTTATCGCGGTAGACAGCGAATTAATTACAGTCGAGTTTGTTCAGGTTCCAATTAGTCTGCAATCACGACTTAAAATATATAGTCACGAATGACTAAAAGTTTTTTTGACCTAACTGTATTATTTACCGCCAATGCATTGCTACGTCTGCTTATGACATAAATGACAATTATGCGATTTTAACTATTTGAAAAAATTTGAAAAACTTTTTCATCGAACGTGCGTAGTACCTACTGCCAATTTGTTTCTGCACTTGGTAAGCTCTGTGTTGTGGAAATAAGGATCAAATCTCACGAGTTATATCCTGCACCGCAACCTCTCTTTTAGCCAACAAACCAGGAACACTCGGACTGTAAAGAATGAAAATAGACAGGGGGGCGTGGTTGCCCCTACTCCTCACTGCAGCGTTTATCGTGCAAGTTCAGCCCCAATTGATCAGTCGTAAGTATTCTACACTTTATATTATGGCATTGTGGCTTCATATTTCTGTACATAACTGTTACTTGGTTGTATCTGTGATCATGGAATATTAAAAATAAATGTCGGAGATATAATTTTTGTCGTTAGCCAAAAATCCACTTGTCAGATTTTAATAAAAATTTTCGTGGTGATATGTTTTATACGTAATAACATTATCTTTTAAGAAAATTTAAGTTACTGAAATGGAAGGTTTGTCAACGAATTTTCTTTAAGTATATTTTATCCCTTATTATGATGAGACATATATATTTCCCTACTGAGGTCAAAATCTGGTTAATTACATGTAAAAGTAAATGTCTTCTGGATAATCATAATATGATTATCCAGAAGACATATTACATTCTATATTATAGAATTCCTAATAAAAAATATTTATGTCGATTGTCTAAATCAAGACGGCCTTTAACAATATATTTAATAAGACATTAATAAACACGGATTTAATGCTTCCACGAACTGCAATAAGCGATCTATGAAACGGGGTTAAAAACTGTATTAAAGTTTATTAATTATTGAAGATGTATGCAGACATGTAGGTCAGAGATGTTGCGTATTATTTGAACCGATAAAAGCTACACTTGTAAACTTGTGGCCAGGTGGCCTGGTTGTAGCTTCTTTGAACCTCGATGTATGAAGATTCACGACTGGAATAAAAATAAATGTGTTAGCGATTATGGGTTTGGAAACGAACTATTGTTGATGATGGATGCTGTATTAAATAGTTTTGTAAATTAGAATATTTTTTTGTATAGCGTTGTGTGTTAGCGCTGTTATAGTGTACACACAACACGCATCCCTCAAGAATTCGCAAAAACACTACAGAAATAAAACGCTAAGTATCTACGATTTCATGTTCTAAGAATGGCTGAATGAAAATTGTAAATGGTAGAACGAGCTGTGAGCTCCGACTGCCAGTCAGATATTAAGAGTTAAATAATATTTGCCGTCAACATTGGAATGGCTATAAAGTCAAATGTTTGCCATAACCGGTGGTCGCTGAGGCTATGTTTTGCGTTTCGTACCATTTGCGTGGGGCGTATTTAATCATATCTTACTGTTGGGTTGACCCCGCTCTCCTGTAGCGTTGTTCTGGAGTTAGAGGCGGCACAGCTTAAATCACATCTATTAAATTAATATATACAACAGTAATATCGAATGAAATAGCAAAAAATATAGTTACACGAAACTTTACTCAAAATAGTAACATAGTAATGATTTGAATTTCCCATTGTAAGAATGATAGGCGGTCCCATTTTTAGTATTGGCCAGATACACCAACCTGAGCTAAAATGTACTTCTTTAAGTCTTGCTATTTGTTCCCTCGCATAAATTAGATTTTAAAATAGAAGCGTAGTTTTATTTTATGAATTGCAACTTAACTAGCAATGTATGGCTCATCTAACAAATCAGCTAGTTGACAGGCATATTTAATATAATTTCCTACTTTATTATTTTTATCTTGTACAGAGCCTGGGTTGGTTGCAATATTACATACCCTAACATAATTCAATTTGTTCAGTCTTCCAATAGTCTGGTCTGTGGCCCTGCGGTCCGGAGGAGGCGTGCCACAATCAACGCTGCTCTTGCAACAAAACAATAATTGTAGCCGTTACAAACGACTCTTATGTGCTCGCAGCCGGATTAGTGCTCGATGAGGGCATTGCCTTGTCAAATTAACGTTTTATGAACTTTTTTATGTCAGCCTGAAAAAATCACAATGAGCAACATCCAGATTTGTACGGTACAAATAATGCAATATAATACTTGGTACGTAAACTTTTTGCTAACAACCCTGATAAAAAGTGTCCTGTAATGTTTATCCAGAATGCTACTTATGTATTTCTTTTCATGATGGAAAACTAAAGAAATACCTCTGTCTCTAAAATAAAATTATTTATTTATACCTATATATGTGAGATTTACAAAATTACATGTCGGCTTATTTGGCTCGCTTAAATTGTAGGAAGCTGATATCCAAACAAGGTATAAAAACCTGTATTCCACATAAGGCCTCCTCGCAGTTACGATAATAGTCTCAGATTAGATTAAAAAATATGTAATGCATCAAGGAACAGTACCGACAGGGTACAATGCATACCAGACATAATTATTATAAATTAACTGAATTCCACGAGATAAAAATGTATGCGCTAGTGTGCGTGTGTGTTGTTAAATAATTAAAATAATGCCGTTCTTATTCGACTGCTCTTTAGTTATAGTCAGTTACCAATAATAGTTAGGTACCTATAAAACGTCTAAGTAAAAATAAATGAAGCTACAAAAATAAATATATCATCCACGTTAACCGTACCCAGAGAATAATAAAAAAAAAAGAGAATACCAATTCTCTGTCAACGTCGCAAAAAGACCTTCCCTTCACTTTTTAAAACATTGCTTCCATCGCTTTTGTCGATGATTTGCCATAAACAAGTAATGTCGACGCATAGAACAGACCCGTCTCAATCGCACATCATTCTGTCATTGCCCTTAAAGGTTAAGATAAAGCTCCATTGAAATCAATCGGCAGCATGCGTTGCACTCGTACGATTCAATGACAGCACAGAGCGTTGTCTGCCTCGTTAGCGTCTGACGCAAAGAGTATCACTATAGATATTGACAGACAGCCTTTCATTCACATTTCGGTGCATGTGAAAAGCTGATAAGCGTATCGATATGTAGTTGGATATTTTGAATGTGTATGTTGCGGTGAGTGTAATTATTTTTGTATGACGGCAAATAGATAATTAATGAAATATGTGTATAATAATAGTTCTTTCAATGTCCCGCTGTTGGGTATGGTATGAGGATTCAAGCCGTAGTCCTACTACTCTAGTCCACTTTGACTTTACATGTCTTGGAAGAATTTATGGGTCCTCTCACACATGCAGGTTTTCTCACAGTTGAAAATAAAAAGTACGCATTTGTTTAAACTTCCAACTCTTTTTCCAAGACATACATCCTACAATCTTAGCTATCACTGCTAACATGACAATTATGGAAAAGTACTCTTTTAATAACGAACTCAGCAGGGTTATTTTAAACCATTCGAAATCGATATCGGAAACGGAATCGAAAATTTCCGAGCTGGATTACCGCAATCGCTACTTTAATTTCCGAATTTGATTATATTCGATGTATCTTGATGACAATACCAATCGTTTTTTCAAAAAGTTTCCGTCGGAAAGCTCGTCGGAAGCGACATCAACCTCGGAAACTTTCAAATCCGTTTCCGATGTCGATTCCGAATGTTTTAAAATAACCCTGCTGGAGTTGTTATTGTAATAATAAGATTACATATTTTGTTTATTATTTCTTTTCAATTAATTTGATAAACATGCCATAGTTTCATGTACGCCATCGCTTAATATAGAGATATATAAGGGTAAAGTTAAGCCGATATTTGATCTTAAGATCTATCGATCAGTCGGTCAGTGGCTACAATAACTATTGCCCGGGTGATCTCGGAATAGACCGAGACACATCCGATGTCGAACTCGCCACCTGCACGGCCGACGTCCGCTTGTGCATACATTATCGACAAGATCTATGTCAATTATCTGTACAACACACGTACAACGACATGTTTAGGTAAGATGATGCACATTATCTAAAGGATTTTCTAATAAAACACTCGCAGACTGGGATTATGTCGTAGCAAGTTTGAGTCAATATAAAGTTAGACGATAAACGCAAAAACAATGAATTATCCCTTTACAAGATGTTATAGAATATTTATTTAATCTCATAATCATTTGAATAAATAATGTGTCAAAGATTTATTTTGTTTCAAATAATATACATTTAATTATAAAACTGTAACTGGGATGTCAACTCTAAAATATTTACAAAAAAAAACTTGTGCGAACCACTGTCGCGATCGGAACGTGTGTTTAAAACATGAATATTATTAGACGTACCTACTAAACACAAAACTAAATACTTATTTAATATTTATGTGTCAAGGTATAGCTTTAAAGTACTAAAATGACAACTAAGTACTAGGGTAATGAGAACATTCAAGATTTCCAAGCTACTGAAAAAAATCAGTTTCTTTGTTGCTGACTGGCTGTCAAAGGGCCCATGAATATTGAATAGCAAGCTTCATCAGATCAATTACCTAGCTGTGGTGTGGAGCACTCGGGGCGAGGAGCACTTCAGGATCTTTTTGTGACGTCATATGGCACAAAGAGGATTTGTATTAGACGTTGTGGCGGTTAGATTAATATTACGAACGAATTTTACGCAAGAGATACAATTTAAACGATGAATCTAAACAGCATGTTGAATGATAGTTCTAAAATAGGTTTGAGATCCGACCTGACTGTTGAAAATGGAAATTAATTCTGTCACTTACAATACTACCGATTCATACACGGACAGCTTATAATAAATTTAATTATGAATTGCTTTAACAGAAAATGAAACAATTCATCAAATATCAATTCAAATTGTAAAGTCACTGTTATATTTTAAAATACCGTCCGACCTTAAATATCTGAGAAGTACACGAAAATTTGCCAAGTCTAATAGCTTAGAGTTTTAGACAAATAAAACAATATGTTCCATGAAACTAAAAAGCTCCACAAAAACCTCTTGCCGTCTTCATTTATTATGAAGCGAATTTGTATGCAAATCGCGTCTCTAAAAGTAAATATAACAGCAGCTAATGGTTGTATTATGATGTTAATAGGGGTGCATTTTCACTCATCCTAATTTTTAGTAAACGACCCTCGCGGGTTCACGATAGATTAACCACAGACGCAGATATTAGCATCACAGTGACATGACATTTTGCCGCGAAACGCAGACATTTTTTGAACCTATATAGTCACGACTTTACTGAAATTGTAGACTATTACTATACTAAAAGCAAATCCAATGTATGTCCTATTATTATATTATATGTGTTTTGTTGGATAATTTAGTAAAATAACAAATATCTCTTTGGATCATGTGTGCATCTGTAAAAACTTTTTGCATATTGCTCGAAATATGCTAAGCTTAAATCAGAAAAATAAAGCTTCAAACGTCATTCTGAACTATTACGTACCCACTTAGTTGTATAACATTAATCTAGCATGCATGCCTAAAAACAAAAGCGATTGAATAGCTTTGATTATTTACATTAGGGATAGGGCTGCTCAACATGCAACCAGCAAGTAATTAATCAATGCTTTCAAATCCTTTTCAAGGCTGTAAATGGCACTCTCAAAATGATATGTGTTGTAATGTTGTATCAAAACTGTACATGAATTTATATGAGAAATAAGCATAACATGGTTGACGATAAAACGATTTTAAAATTTTGTATCCGTCCGTCGGTGCAAGCACATCACAAAAAATAACCAAAGAAATTTTAATAAAACTTGAAATGATCTTAAGGCAACATAAAAAGTACCACAATCACGTTAGATAAAAGGTTTCTCGATTGTCAAATATGAAAGGCTGGCTTGGTTAATCTAAAATTATTTACAAATACCCTTTGGTGTCAGTACATTTTTTATGCCAAGAAAGTTATTACCCGTTGCAATGGAATCTTAATTACTATCTATTGTCATTCACCATGCCTTTATCCATCGTCAAACCGAAATAGTGTGGGACATCGCCATAATCTAACATTATTTCAAATTATTCCGACCGCATCCGAACACTTTCTTTCAAAGCGTGGACATAATAGGATTATGTTCGTCCCCACATGTTTTGCATATTTCATCAATCGCTATTGTGACTAACGATGTACAAATACGTAATAAGACCCACGTTTGGTATCTTCATAATTCAACTCGCAATGCGTTTCGGATAGGTCGTTACTCCGCACGGACAAGAGATTTGTTTTTGTGAGACGACTACAATACCTCTAAAAATGCCGTGACACTGGGAATTATTTAAATGATCGACAATGCGATTTAAAACGTTCGTGGACATGTTCTGACTATATGCCGTGCCAACATTCGCTTTTGTTTAGATTCTGTAGTCACTGGACTGTTGTAAAATTGTTCAAAAATATATTGTATTAATAGTAACGCTGTATATTTCATCGTATGACTAGATTTTAAACTAGGATTAAATAGTATATTTTGTATGGTGGAATAACAGGATAGTATGAGACCTACATAATGTCTTACATACGCTGTTTATGTTTGGTAGAAGCAAAAAGTAACAAATAAGCTTTCTTTTCTTTCTGATCGGAAACATTAATTAAACCTCTCTAGTTCTTGAAAAAATGTTAATTGCATATAAAATTCGACAGATCAGTGGTTACTGGAATGGTGCTACTCGGCACTTCTTGGGAAATTAATAATCAAATCATTTTTTCCATTACTTTAGATGTTTTTATTTATAACATATCAGGGCCTTCCGCTTTTTTTTGCAATAAAATTTATGTTAACACGCGGTTGTTGATACCATTTTGTTTTCAGTTGTAAGATGCAAAATAAATGTATCAAATATTTTCCTACCTATATTGCTTGTTGCATACTAATGTGTGCTCCACGGTCTGTCGCAAAATCGAACGTAAATCACAATATGATAGAAATATATCGCGATAAACACATCAAAGATAGCATACGTGTTAGGGGATTTGAATAAATACAAGGATTTGATATAAATGTTGTAAAGTGACAAGTATTTCGTGGTTTAACAAATTTTGTATACACGATAGCGAAATTCTGTGCCGTATAACCTATAAATAAAGCATTTTTTTTACAAATGCGTTCCGGATTGTCTGTCCTTGATTAATTGAACGAGTGCAATCGATCTAAAAAAAAATCAAGTATAGTAGTCGAAAACCCTAAAAAAAAAATAACAAAACAAGTTTATCACCGTCGATTTTATTATTATTTCAGAAGTACTGCTGTGCAACCATAATCAGAGTATCGAGCTTAGACGGTTCGGGAATCATAATTTTTCGTCAGTCGAGCAAGAAACGAATTAAGGCTGTAATACAATAGACGCGTTGCACCGATGCGATAACGCGATTTTCAAGCATACATTTTTACTTTTTGGTTTTACCTATATTTAGGTGTATGTAGACTTCCCTGACCTAAATATGTGAAGTAACATTGCGTCTAATGTTCTTTTCGCTGTAGATATCCAACACAATAGACATTTTAGGCTCTACGCTTGAGCCTACTTCTTGACTATCCTGGTACTATACCTGGTACTGGTGAAACTATATAAGGTTTACCATTTAATTCACGTGTTTATCGCGAGTGTATACGTTCCCTTAGTGCGGGCAGAACGCTTTTCATAATGATAAAGGGGGTAAAGAAGTGGCCCGCTCACGATCCCCCCACGGGGACAATTTTGTAATAAGGGCTACCCGTACCTGGTGCAGGCAGGCGACTACTTATTACTCAGTTTAATTTATTTGTCGGTTCTGCTTTGCCAGAGACCTATTACGTTTGGCCATGAATGCACGCTGCTTAGGATACGGTATTTATTTACATTTGGATAGATCGAAATAATGCATTTCTTAGGCAATCATCAAGAAATATATTTTGTTAATTTTATGGCTCCAAAGTTATGTCACGTCACGTTAAAAGTAAAACAACATAGAATACAGATTAATTGATTCTGACGGTTGAATGTTGTGTGTTGTGTTAGCGTGATGTGACGTCACACTCTGTTATTAGTTTTCATGGTCACTTGATGAATAGTATACAGTTTAGATTTATTTATTGCAGTGAGTAATTGAACCAGTTATATTTTGGATAAAAATACGTTGTTCAGAGTTCTTATACAATTACATTTAAAAAAAAACCATAATATGTTATTTGCCCCAACAATTAAATCTCGGTAATAAACCTTCAGTTTCACTTCTAGATTATGAACATATATGTTCGGACAGGAACATATTATACTATTTATACTTAGATTATTTTACAATTAATAAGTAATGTCACTCTTAATAAAATGCCGCATCTACTTGGACTTTGGTTTGACTTAATGTAAGCATTGACTGTCGTGCTTTTATAATGCTTAGATAACCTTGATAGTTTTGATATACTTAGAATAAAAATAAAATAGAGGAGCCGCTTCTATCCTACCAATATTATACCTATTAATATAATAAATCTAGCAAGCCTTAAATAAATATGAGTGTCCTTTCAATAAACGATAGCAACCTGGAACTCTCACATAGTTCCTTTTGTAACACGTGATAAATTTGTCGATAAAAAATATGTAAAAATTACAAGCCCGCTAAGCTTCATGCCGGATCTTGTCTTATGAGCTCGCGTTCTGATCCAGTTGTAGAGTTAAGATTATGTAAAATTATGTCATCCAGTGCGCGCACCAAAGTGCCCGCGCGTCTTTCGAATCAGAGCACATCCTACCATGGATGATAATGTAGCGATAACACGTTACACGGCGTTTTCAGCGCGTTTTCAAAATAAGAAGCTTCTTAACGCCCAGATAATAAAACTGAAAACAGTTTGATACACAACTTATTGACAGTAGCTAACAAAGAAAAAATACATTCATACATTCAATCGGGCAACATAGCTTACTTTTTTATGAGTACGTCGTACGTACCTACTTTGCTGTATCTACTAGTGAGCGATGCGTGGATACGCCCCGCGCAGAAAGCTTTTAATAAAATATTATTACCGTCGAACGTTCCCACATGGGGAAACCTAATTTGAGGTAAGTATTCGCGTATCCAGAGGCTATGCGGGACTACAAAACGTTGACATTTATCACAATACTGACGAGATTTTTGCAGAAAAAAATTTGTCGTTAGTTTGCCAATCTATTTTGAACCAAAAAATACTCCTTGGTGTAAGACCAATGACGCCATTGCTAGGACACCTTAACACCATTTTCGCTTGGCAATACTTAGCTTTACCGCATCGGCTTACTGTGTACCATTCTAACCAAAATGTTCTTAGCACCATTGTCACATAAAACTTTTACTGGAATTATTAGAACTTTTTTACAATTTTAATACGAGTAGAACCCTGCGTTCTGCGTCTTTTATAGCACCCACGCAAATAGCATACAATTCAAGGACCGCTAATCGGAACACAATGCTTAATTTCCTTTTCCGTCTGCACAGAATCTCAATCCTATGTACCTAGTAGTTTGTATGAAATTGCATTAAATAAGTATTATATACCGTTTTGCACCAGATCAAGGAAACGTAACACCCAAAGCGAGTCATTACAATTATAGGTTTTCATAAATAATTACGAAGGTTTGTTCGTGATCTATAAATCGTACAATTAAGTGGGTACCTAATTCATATGCATGCCTTGCCTGCGCTCGGCCTAAATCGCTGTCCTATGACGTCACAAGCACAGATGCTAAATATTTGCAAAACCTTGTACAACTGCCATTATGGGATGTATTGATAAATTGTAAATTCCAATCATCCGATTTTGCAATTCCTAACCTATTGACAATCTGTGAGAAAAATATAACTTTGAACAATAAATTGTAGTGTTCTAAATAAAACATTAAAGTATCTAAAATGACGTCATGTTAAATCTCGACGGTTTTAAAAAGTTACTTGGGTGTTTAACGCGCGGGCCGATAGCGGCGCTCGCCCGCCGACTGTCAAACATCCTCTCGCCTCCCCGCCGCGATACATGCAGCCAAAGTTTGCGATTTCCACAAGCGTACGCGCAAACTCTAAACTCATAATACTCACCTATTTACAAGGTAAGTGTAACACGTAGCAGGCCCGCACCGGCGACGCACAGCACCTGAATTTTAAATACGCGTAGATGTTACTGAAAATGTTTATGGAACAAAAGTGGTTGGAAAAATTGTGCCAACCCCGTTCCCGACTTTCTTTTTTTTATTGTCGATTTATGCTAACTAATACTCCGTGTTCGTGTAATCTTTAGACGTGATCCAGGTAGAACGCGCTGGTAGGTAACATTATAATACAGTTCTAAAATGTTTATTACGGCATTATCTTCAGTCAAAGACGTGTTAATACTATGCCAAAGAAAAATAAAAAAAAACTGTAGTACTGCATGTCAGACTTTTTTCGAAATACATGCAGTTTGCACAGTGATTGCACAACTATTTTTTTATATGTTGGATACTAAATATTTTTATAAATGTTGGTTAATAAATCATAATTTTTCAACAATCACAAAAATAACATAATTTTGATGTTCAGAAACAAATTTTTCGTTACAATTAAACTGATTGTTCCCTCAACAGCCAGTTAAGCGGTTGATAGGCATTACACGACAGTATAGCAATTAACTGTTTAAATACCCGAACAACTACTCAAGTCTCATATGAGTTTAATGCTCGTTCATAACTCAGTCTTACCGTTCGGTTTAAAACTTTAAAAGTTAACATTTTACTACGCTATAGAAAGTTGATGACTCTCTTAATACAGTGACACCTAGTTTATCTGTATATGAACTATATTACACGCAGATAGGTAAACATGGAATAATGTTTCTGTGATTCAGTTTTTAAGTACCTACTCAAAATGTTTTACTAACATCATTAAGATGGCGACTCAACATATTTTTCAAGATGAAGCCGAACAAAAAAAAATGTCAATCGAAGAGCGTGAAATGAACGAACGAAATGCTACTCTATAATGCTCACTTACCACTTGTATATTAAGTGTCAAAATTGGCCAAAACTTAAAATACATATTTGAACTTTTTTTTGACAGAAACATGTGGATCTGACGACTTCCGGTGCGGGAACGATCAATGTATCGAGAGCAGTAGGCAGTGTGACGGGGTCCACGACTGTGCCGACGGATCTGACGAAATCAATTGCGGTAATTAATTACTTTATCATTTACTATAACTTATCCGTAAAAACCATGTCCATATGTCTGCCTGCCTGTCTGTTCATACATATTTATAAAATGTACTTTGGTGATTATTTAAAAGCAAAACCTTGTACCTCAAAATTAATTAAGTGAGTTATAGTGAAACTTGGCATTGTGGTACGTTTCACCCCAGCAAATGAAAGAGTTTAATCAGCACAGTAAAAAAAAAATAGTTCTCGTAATCGAAGTTGGAGGCACTGCGAATGACAGGGCCGGCCTACCATACGAACGAACGAAGAGCGATCGGAACGGCTTGTCCAGGAGCAGAGTCCCAAGGGGCGCTTCAGTCAGCCAAATAAGACAGAGACGTTGAGACGTTGTCGAGATCTTCCAAGTTGTATACTCTCTTGTTCTATATGGGAGCCCCATAATCGGATCTCGCTCCATTCTAAAAATGGCCTCGAGCCGGCACTCGGCGATTGTGTAATAATATTGCATTGTGTATTCCAGCCTGTACCCAGGATGAGTTCCAGTGCGTCAACGATCGCTCCTGCATCGAAGGTCGCAAACGATGCGACGGGGAGAGGAACTGCCCGGACGGCTCTGACGAAGATAACTGTAACGGTAAGTGGACAATCGATTCGAAGTCTTCACAAGGAATACATTTCGCAGCGCAAGCAGTGAATTTGAAGAAAATCGCCATTATTTCATATTATTGATGAGGAGCTACGAGAACCCCTTGGAGAAGAAATCAAATTTGACTACTCTGTGACTAAGATCGAATATTCTATCTAACAACCATTATTGTTTTAAATCTGTTTGTTAAAAGTAATTGTAAATATGTAATTTGAAAAATAGAGTAAGCTTACAAATATCACCGGATTCATTGCATCTTGATTGAGGAATTCATGATTATTTTGTTTTAAGTAAAGTAAATGAATCAAGATGGTCTCTATAGCATCCAACTTTACTTTACTCTGACTGTAACTGAACGAAAAACAGGTCAACATCAGATTCATAATCTATCTTAATCTAAATGAACGTCAATTAATTAATTGGTAATCCTTTCTCTTGGTTCCTCATCGACTTGAAAGCTGATAAAATATTTTCTGCCCATGCGTCACCTCTCGGATAACTTTACTCGGTAAGTGTCTCACATAATGTCATGGACTGGCCACCATGTCTGCCATCAGAGGGGCAGGTTCCGTTGCGGCGATGGAACCTGCATCTCGATACTTTTGCGATGTGATGGCTTCAAGGACTGCCGCGGTGATGGAAGCGACGAGGTCGGCTGTCGTATGTATCCGCTTGTATGCAACTAATTTTCTTGTGGTTTTGCTTAGATTAGATATGGTATATTTACCAAATAATCGGGTATTAATTATCAAACCCTAATAGGACATCAAAAATACATACATATTTTCTTTATATGAATAGTTGGGAAGGGAAGTTACTAAAAATATTTGTCAGAGCAGTATATATATATATATATCTTTAAGTTGAAAGGCTAAACAAAACCACATTAACGCGCTTTTACTAATATAAAAACATAATACAATAAAGGATGTACTTTTAAAAAGCATGCGGTCCGGCACAATGGCAATGCGATCATGGGAACTGTATCAAGCGCATTCAACGTTGTGACGGTCGAGTCGACTGTCCCACGGATAGGTCGGATGAAAGGAATTGCCTCGGTAAGACAGCCACCTCCAAAAATAAGTTGATCCCACTTAAGAACGCGAATCCTCAAATTCATACAGTAGACATGTGATACAATGACAGTAGAGTTAATCACTCAACAACAGCTATACTATGAATCTTCCAGACTAAATTGCTTTGTAATGCCATTGTAAATGGATGACTCCTTTCTATAAATTTGGGGATAAGCATGCACATATCTCACTTTCAATCAACCAACCATATTTCATCAACCATAATTATTCCAACATTACAAATGTTACAACTCACAAACGATACAGTTATAACTCCGTGGTCCATTTCCAAATTTCATTAGCGATGTACGTCTATTTCCAGGAGATTGGTACTTTAGATGCAAATCTGGCAAGCATATTTCCCAGCATCTAAGATGCAATCGCCATTATGATTGTCCGTCAGGAGATTTTTCCGATGAACAAAATTGTCGTAAGTTCATTGTTGTAAAGGGTTCCTTTGCTATCTCATTCTGTCTCATTTTTTTATTTTCCGCATCTTATTTGTTCGTCTTTATCTTCATATTTTACCTTCGAGCCTTCACGGTGATTGGTTCTATCATTTGTAATTAATTACACACTTTCGTTCTTATTATTTACAATATTATTAGTTAGTTTCAACCTTCCGACTTTATATTGCTCGTGAATATCCAATTCTGTGATGATTGGAACACATAAGAATATATATTTCTTTTACCGGACAGCATGTGGTGACAGCGACTTCAAATGCGATAACGGACACTGCATACCTGCATCCAAACGTTGTGACAGGACACGAGATTGTCAGGACGGTTCTGATGAACGCCATTGCACTTATGGTTTGACCCTTTTCCAAATTTTACAAAAAAAATATAATTTTGTAAATTCTATAAATACAACGGTGACGGCTGTATTGCACGTCCCTTGGGCATGATATATATGTCAAACCTATTCATTATAAACACTTAAATTACACAGTACTGAACCTAATTGTATATACGTGTAGACAACACTTAATTTAATTTGCATTATTGGTTACAAATATAAATTATTCTGGATATCAAGATTGGATCTCTAATCTTAATATTCTGAAAAAGCTTTCACTCCATAATATCGCAAGTAAGGATATTTTTCGATGATCTAACTTATTTTTATGGTCATGGTGCATATACAGGCAAAGTTTGCATGGCTTTTGAGTGCACGAGTGGAATTTGCGTACAAGCCGACTCGAGATGTAATGGAACGGTGGAATGCGCCGACGGGTCAGATGAAGTCAACTGCCCCTGTAAGAGGGGCCAATACCAATGTCAAGACGGTTCTTGTATTAATATAGCCTATCTTTGTAACGGTCGCGACGATTGCAGCAAAGGGGAAGATGAGTACAACTGCCGTAAGTAATGCTTCAATAAGCTTCGAATGATATTCTCATAACAATATTCATCAAGCATCAATCATCTACTAGGTTCTTATCTAATTCTAAATTCCAAAAACATTTGATAATTTGACCCTAGTGATATTATTTTTGTAACAAAGATTTAGGTGAAAATAGATCAATCGAAGTGACTCTGATTTTAGCGATTGATGAATGATGATGTTGTATTTCTCGATACTCACGAATCATTTGAATACCATTACGTAGAGACATGTGGAAGTCACTATTGGCAATGCGACAACGGTGACTGTGTAGGTGAGCGACGACGATGTGACGGTCGCTACGACTGTCGCGACCATTCCGACGAAAAGCGTTGCGAACCAAGATATTTGATCAAAGGTCGATTTCTTTAAGATTATGCATGCATCCTCTAGAAGCACGACTAGAATGTTGCATGTTTAAGGCATGCCTTAAACATGCAACATTCTAGTCGTCACGAAAGTGCTTAATTTTTAATAGAGCTCCTCAGAGCTCTATTAAAAATTAAGCACTTTCGTCCCGTATTTAGATACTTATTTAAATTCGTATCATTCTTATCTGTTTACTTTATATTCAAACATATTGTTGTTATTCTTAGTTCTTCAGTGAATTGTTTACATGAAGTAATAATTATTGCTATCGTACCTACTCTATCATTATTTAAAATTATAAGAATATTGTTTTCACAGTGTTAATTAACAGCAGTAGTTATCGGGTATTGTGCTAGTTGTTGGGGATTTCCACTCATAATTGGAGAAGGTTGACATGTTTGTTTGATTTCAGACGTTTCGTGTCCACCTGATCAGATCACTTGCAACGGTGGGTACACACGTTGTGGCGTGAGATGTAATGACATCGAGGAATGTGATGGCGGCGAAGATGAAGCAGATTGTGAAAAAGGTATATTGAAACGTCACTTGGCAAACAGTGAATAACTGTAAGAGCTAGGGACGAATCTAGAGGAAATTTCGTGACGAAAATCCGCCCCAACTGAAAATAAACTGAAAGTGCTAAATCGGGATGGACAAAAGCTGATAGAAAAATGCGTGCCTATGTGAAATGATTTTTCCGTAAGATTTGTCCCTGCCCTACGCAGTAAAAAATATTTTTTCGAATAATTTAGGTGTACATCATGATTCGAACAATGACCCAAGAACTTTATAAATCTTCTAATAATAATGCGTTTGTGAATTTCATGCGTGTTTTGGTCTATTGCATGGGATATCTTAAGGTTGTATTTAACAGTGAATAAGGCGATTAGAAAAACTTCGCAACTACATGAATTCATAATCGTCAAATGGTTCAACCAATAAGCAAAATAACCTTTATGTAGTAGCGCTTATCATACGCACACCACAAAAAGTTCCCACCGGAGTTAAAGGATACGCCAATAAGTCTAAGGATGTGTGTAATAGTAGTTAGCATAAAGCTCAAGAAATAATAATTAATCAGAGGAAAGATTATATTATTCGCTCTTAAGCTACCTACTATTATTATCTCAAATTATTATTATTTATGCGAATACTGCTTAAGCGAATTTATTGAATCAACGATATAAAATTGCGAATCTGTGCTAATGTATTAATGTCTTTACCTTTTTCTAGTAACGATTGTATATGGGTATTAATGATATTGTTTTTAAAGATTGCAGCATAATATGCGGTGATGGTACGTGTATACCAAACAATAAGATATGCGACCGCCGCAGTGATTGTCCAGACGGCGCCGACGAGGCATCTTGTTTCTTTTGCGATGGGCCGAATGACTTCAGGTAACTTTAACTTATCAGTGACGACTCTATAAAGTGTGTGCTTAAAAGCGAATTGCGTTTAATATGTTATCGAAAGCGAATTTGCGTAGCGAACAATTGACACATTGCAATATTGCGAGTGGAATATTTTGTGTTTAACTATGTGATAGGTTATGGTTCCGTTTTGTTTTTAGCTGCAAGAGTGGCGAATGTTTGTCGAGCTTGGTGAAATGTAACGGCCTCCAGGACTGTGAGGATAACAGTGACGAACTCGACTGCAACACCACAATGGTTGCTACTACAGGTGATAATATATAACATGGCAATAGATCTAATTGTTTTTAGTATGCTACATAAATAATGTTCAAATTTGAGTTGCAAACCAAACTACTAAGCTCAAATCTTTCACGGTCTCTCAGGGTTTCGACTCGGGGTTGGTTAACGGGCTATATGAAGCACATATATTTAGCAACATAGAAATAATTTATATGGTAGTTGCAGTAGCTAGACTAAAATGGGACCAGGTGAATATGCCTGATGCTAAACCAGTTTTGAGCTGAGCACAGTTGGCCCCAGGTAGGCAGTCGTCAATGGCTCCCTAGGCCGTCACAGACATAGCGGGATGAGATTACTATTTTGCCTATAAAAGATTGTCTACATGAAGCTCTAGATCGGGAAACGCAGAAGGACGGCTTTTGCCTAGCATTAAAAAAATATATGTAATTAAATTAGGTTCATTTTAAAATTGCTTCTAATATGCTCATGATTTGATTTGATTACATCGTTGGTTACCGTTGTAGATGTATAGATTGTGCCCAACGTACCAAATGATATATTTCATTTACAGAGGTCTGTAGTGAAAATCAATTCAAATGTAACTCCTCCAATGTCTGCATCCAAGATATATTCTATTGCGATGGAAACGAAGACTGTCTGGATGGATCCGACGAGGCTGATTGCCGTAAGTATAATTTTCAATACCTATGTTAGACATCAAGAAAAGACACGTAAGAACGGTAATACTTTGTACCAAGCTTAGGTTTATCGTTTAAACAAATGATTGTCTTGGTAATAACGAATTAGTTTGGTTCCCGCAACATTGCAATTACGGCTTAAAGCTGCAGGGCTCACTAACATAGCTTCCTCATAAAACGTTGCTAGTGTTCTAAGGTTATTTCTAATTATTATAATAATAGCAAGCAGACCACTGTCACGCTTAAGCACACAAATTCAACACTCAAACTTGTTGCACTCAAAGTGTTAAAAGTAACGCACTAAATCTTTGCATCCTTGAAGTATTCAGAAATAGATCATTGTTCAAGTCGAACGTAATCGTAATATCTACATCGCAAAACGGTAACTTTAATAACATGGGATCTGAGTGAAAATTATTTTGGTTGAGTCATAGTTTTCAAGTTACGTAGGAGTGATTATGAATACCCCCGTATATGTCTCTTATTCTGAATGCTCTAAGTGTGCACAGTTATTTCACTGCACCGCATTGGATGTTAGTCCTTCACTCTATAGGCGATTAAGTTATTGTTATCCGAACAGGGTAGCAAAATTGTTTGTATTAAACAATGTTAAAGGTATCAAAAGATAGCAATCGCAATAATGATCAAAATTGATGTAGGTACATACATTTAAATCTAAACACATACCTATTCGTCGTAATACTCTATTGCTTGAAGCAAATGGGTCGAAATCGTTTGACATAATGATGGGTGTCCAGCTTGGTACATGACGAGGGCCTCCCGGTCTCCGGTCGTCAGCACATGCCATCAATCACAGTTCACCTGCTACAACGGACGGTGCATACCGCAAGAGAGGCGCTGCGACAATATATATGACTGCACCGATTTCTCAGACGAACAAAAGTGTTCCAACACCGGTATAGAACGCGTTCAGACTGAAACCATATCTGCGTGTAAAGAAATCTTTTCTAAAACTCTTCGATAACATGCGATGATGTGCTTTTTATTTAATAAGTCGGTATCTATTTTTACGGGTATAGACTGTAGCGTCAGAATTGCAATTATGTAAGGAAGCTTGTATCTGTAGCAGCGCTAATTTGAGTTGCCACTGATGTGACGTATGCAGTAGCACGCAGCAGATTTTGGTGATTTACAAAATCGTTTAAATTCGGTTGGGACTTACTTTCGTGTTTCGTTAAGTTTAATAATTTAGTTTTAATGTCACCTCATAATTGTTTGTGACCAAAATATCATCTGCGATACTTGGCTGAAGCCTAACCTTTTGGAGAATACTAATGTCCATTATTTGGATGTAGGTACCTATTTAATTTTCCTAACATACCCTGCATTTATTGCGCAAAAATGTCTTTAGTTCCACGCAGATATGGAGTAGGTCAAAACAGACTTTATGGAATGCAGTTTGCGTCACCTAAATTGCTATGACCTTTGAGTTGATTGTTTCAAATCCCTTTAGGTACGCTAGTAGATAATTATTGTCGTCCCTTTATTGATAAAATTAATCCCTGTAGAATTAGTTTCAGTATGTATGTAATAAGTTTGAACCCAATCATCAATCATTAATCGACCTAATAATAAGAGTTAAACTGACCGTGTGTATTCAATGCCTATTTTGAAAAAAAAAAACAGTCTGAGGCCGAACCAAAAGTTTGTTGATATATATTTTTAAATTCCGGGAAATAGTAAAGAACTAAATGCCATGTGTTACAGCAAGTCACGGCCACTGCTAGTCTTTTAATGCGGAATATGCATCGAGAATATATCCTGAGACCTAACTGTCAGGCAATTTAAATAAGTGCTTGACTTATTGCCCTTAATTACTCGAGATTAGATTATACAAAATATTGGGATAATATAAACAATATCAAGCCAAATGTCAAATAGCATTTCATAAATAAAATCCATCCGGCAGTAGGTAACCAATTGTCGTTTGCTGTAGAACAATAGAATCGCACTATTTTTGTCTATTATAAGTTGCATGAGTGTAGTTGTAAGCTTTGATCAATCTTAGCCCGTATCACAATCGAGGTAGATTTGACACTCATGCCGCTACTCATTTCTTGTCACTCACTGTTTGTTGCCTGCATTTTATATCTATGGTTGCTGTACTTTTCTAGTCCGTATGAGCTGGTGACACGACCTCTGTTGCTATGGTGCTTGAAAAAGTAGTTAGGTTCCTATATTGTGCGACCGCGAATGCGCAAGGAGTGTCAGTTCTACTCTTTGGTAACATGGGGTGACAATGAAAATATAACTCTCATTATCACGTTTGGATTGGGACGCACAGAAATCGATGTACTATCGTCACAGTCTCAATCGTTGTTGCCTTGCTTTCATATTTATATTATCATTACAAGTAGAAGAGTTTTTTTCCTTTATTTTACTTAATATTTTTAAATTTTACGCATGATTCTAATATATTTTGTGGTAATCATGATAGAAAAACGTAATTAATACAGTACTTTCTTTCTATAGCGTGCTCGGAATTCCAATGTGATAGCGGTGGCTGCATTCCGAACGTATTGACCTGCGATGGCAGGGAAGACTGCAAGGACGGCTCCGATGAGAATGACTGCGACAACGTGTTGCCATCTGATGTTTCCACTAGACCTAGCTATATTCCATCGCCTGCAGAAACCCCAGTGTACACAACACCGCCATCAGTATACTCTGGAAGTTTCCAAACCCCGAACTATCCCGGGTATCCACAAGAAACTGATGAACAATTGGGAGGTAGTAGCCTATCTGGAGAACAATCAGGTAATCGCGGACCTTACGGAGGCTACCCGGGAGGCAATGCTCCGTCGGGCGGACGACCAGGCGATCGAGTTCCATATGGAGGTTACCCGGAAGGCAACGGTCCATCAGGCGGACAACCAGGCGATCGAAGACCGTATGGAGGTTATCCGGAAAGCAACGGTCCGTCAGGCGGGCAACCAGGCGATCGGAGGCCGTATGGAGGTTATCCGGACGGCAACGGTCCGTCAGGCGGACAGCCAGGCGATCGAAGCCCGTATGGAGGATATCCGGAAGGCAACGGTCCGTCAGGCGGACAGCCAGGCGATCGAAGCCCGTATGGAGGATATCCGGAAGGCAACGGTCCGTCAGGCGGACAGCCAAGCGATCGAAGGCCGTATGGAGGATATCCGGAAGGCAACGGTCCGTCAGGCGGACAGCCAGGCGATCGAAGCCCGTATGGAGGTTATCCGGAAGGCAACGGTCCGTCAGGCGGACAACCAGACGATCGACGACCGAATGGAGGCTATCCGGGCAGCAATGCTCCATCGGGTGGACTACCGGGCGACCGAGGAACATATGGAGGTTATCCGGAAGGCAATGGCCCCTCCGGAGGTCAATCAACTGATCAAGAATCAAACGAAGGTTACCCAGGAAGCGATGTTTCTTCGGAAGGTCAATCAGGACCATATGGTGGTAGTAACCCATCAGGGGGACAATATGGAGGCTACCCGGGTGTACATAAGTCACTGGAAGTATCCGGTGATCGAGGTTATCCTGGGGGTAGAGGTGCATCAGGAGGACAAGCAGGAGGTCAAGGACAAGATGGAGGCTACCCGGGTGGCAATGCTCCGTCAGGAGGACAAAATGCTGGGGGTAGTGGTTCATCAGGAGGACAGTATGGAGGCTACCCGGGTGGCAATGCTCCGTCAGGAGGACAAAATGCTGGGGGTAGTGGTTCATCAGGAGGACAGTATGGAGGCTACCCAGGAAGCAATGGTCCGTCGGGAGGACAATCCGGTGATCGAGGTTATCCTGAAGGTGGTGGTTCATCAGGAGGACAATACGGAGGCTACCCAGGAAGCAATGGTCCATCGGATAGGCAATCGGGCAATCGACGACCCTACCCAGTAAACTTTGACTCAACCGGAGGACAAGGAGGTGAGTGCAGAATTATTATATCTAATTAATATACTCAACAGATTTTGTGTTGCGGTTGATTTCGGAAACGTTTGTATTCTCAAATGACTACTTAATAGTACTCTACATTTACAATGTTCTTACTTGCTAGATGTATGCACTGCTAACCAGTGGCGCTGCGAGAACGGCCCGTGCATAGACTCGTTCAGGCGGTGCGATGGCCATATTGACTGTCCACTAGACTACAGTGATGAATTCGATTGTCCCTCCGGCAGTAAGATTCTACTTGCTGACTGTATTAGATTGCTTCATATAATGCATTTGTCAAACTCTTTTTAACATTCATCAATATGTTTGTATATTACAGTAACACGTATGAAACTAACTGTGCAATTCGAGTTTCCTTTATCCAATTAGTTGAAATTTAACATCGACAATATAATGTTTTCTGCTTATTGTAAATCGATAATGTTCGGGCCAAGACAAATTAAATTGGTCTGAGGAAACCTTGGAAATGCGTTTATAAGATGTTTGACTATTAAAATAATAATAAAATGTAACTCACCTTTAATTAACTACTAAAATAACTGACTTTGGTTGGATAGTTCATAAATAATATACGAAGTGAACTGTCAATACGAGTGATTTTGTATACTGACGATTTTAATCTATTTATATATATAATTAAAAAATCTATAAAACTATTAATAAAATACTTACCGGGTTTTTTTTGTTCAGATAGAAGTATGCACTATATACATTTATAGCATAAGAAAAGATATAAACTGAACTATATACCTCTATTTCACCCGTGTCGCAAAAGCGTTAATTTATTTCCCTTCAATTTCATTCTCAGGCGCAGCTGCATTGCTTTTGAGGTCCTACCCAATCGAAGAGTACGTCAGAAATGGTGAGTAAACAAAGCTATTTAGCTCAAGCTCTTAGTGAAACGAGCACATCTTCAAAAAAAAACAAGTCAGTTAGATCCATAACAGTAACTACGCGATGGTCAATCGCCCTATACGTCTATGAAACTTTAATCTAAAATGTTCCTCATTTCGTTCAATAACAATAGGTATGTTCAATTATACGTAATGATATCGTTAACGTATATTTATTAGGCTACCTACATAATTAATTTGATATAAAATTATTGCACCATTCTAAAGGCAAGGATACACAGGTAAATAAAGTATCAAGTAAGACATCAGTATAATTATTTCAAAAGAAGGGCAAGATAAGTTGATCTCAGTAAGAATATCAAATTTGAGGACAATCGGAGATTAATACTATAGCGGTTTTGAAATTCGTGATATGATTTAATTTAAAGTTATACTTTTTTTATACAATACGATTTCAACATGGAACTGAACATTTACAAGACTAGAGGACGAACATTCCGTGGCGGCATTCCACGAAAATAATGTTATTTTGTATTGGTTATGGTTTAATTCGATTTGAAATTTTGGGGATTGCTTCCCGCCAAGATTTTGCGCTTACAGTGTGAAATATACTACATTTCTACTTTCTTTCAATGGCTTTACCCACCCGACCTCATACAGATAAGTTTGAGCAATAGTTAAATAGGTAATTAATAGCAATGTCATTAAAAGACTGTATGTTAGTAAGGCATGTGCCATATTACAGTACTGGGACGAGGCTGCTCAAACATTTCTCTCAGGCGAGGCATTTTCGGACTGAGCGAAACAAAGCAGCCTCGCCAGGATCAATACAAGGCTAATGGTTATCACGACCTGATAGTGTTTTTTTATAAGACTACTACGTAGGGAACATTATAATTATGTGATAATGTAACCCTCGTACAATAATTCCTTTCAGAGAAAATACAGCTCAAGAGCTGTACACCATTATTTTATCCTTATAATTGTATTTCATTGCTTTCCGTACGGTGAAGGAGTTTTAAGGCCACTATCTGGTATAGCTATGGATTTATTATTGTGTTTTTAATGACCTAAACAATTTTATTCCATGGTGGTGGTGCAGAACCAGTTGGTGAGTCGGCTTGCCTAACAAAATATTTTTGGGCAAATTAATAATCGGGTTTTATAATATTTTAACGGCTGATTGATTGAAACGGTTTTTTTAACAGGGCGTTTTTTTGCTTTTTAATATTATATTATGAGAATACGTACTTGGAGGGAGTGCCTTACTTGTTTTACGTACCTACATTTGATAAGTTATTTATTTATTTTTATTATTATATAAGTATTCAGGGTTGTGCATGACAAATAAATTAAGTAAACAGTTTAAAATAAGGATGAGGGAATTTATCATAAAAATTACAAAATTTAGACAACATTTATTTTATAATTTTATCTGAAGTTTAACACCTACTTATTTATAATTATTTTAAACCTTATATGCTTTGTGTGGTGGGAAAATAAAGGGTTATCACTCTATCTATATAACAAGGATCAAATCCATCATATTTTTACCTTTTACTGCCTCTTTATAATATTATATGCTCAAACACTAACTATAGATAATAAACGATAATCCCGTATCATATTGGACATGTCGTTATCATACTGATTCATTTTAAAATTTACTTATTTTCAAATTCACATCGCTTACCTCTCATAACTACTGTCGTTATCATATTTATCCTCCAGAATCCGTTTGTATTTAATACTAGTCTTCTACTAGCTATCTATCCATACACAATCATACATACAACTTTCTCACTCATATCATCTCATCACAACTACGCAAAAGCTACCAACCACCTGCTCGGTGGTCATCATTACTAATTAATATTGAATGGAGAATGCTGCGTTTTGGGACGTCCCGTCAATACCAGTGCACGTTTTAAATACACTGGGTCTTATAGGTGGTGATGTGGTGCTGAGATGCCGTGACGAGGGTCCACTCCGTGCACCAGTAAGATGGGTTCGCGAAGGTGGCAGACCAATCAGGCGAGGCTCCACTGATATTAACGGCAGACTCGAAATGATGACGGTCTCGGTAAGTTCTTGGTTCATTGTTCATAATTTAGGAAAAGTTCGTCTAAAAGTTTGTCTCTGCTAAGATCCGATAGTTGATGATAGAGATTCGTTTATTGATGATTAAGATTCAATGGTCGATGATAGGACTCCGACCGTTCATCCGGATCTGGATGTGAGGAGGGATGCCAATGGACAATTTTAGAAATATGTAGTTAGAATAGCACCAGTAACATATACCATAAACGGCCGTAAACCGCACCGGCTTGAGGTTGAAATGTTTTGGGAACGTGACAAGAAAAAATGAGAAGGATGTGATTAAAATAGTGATAAGTATGAATATGGTAGAATACAGAGTTAATGAAAGCCCTAAGAAAAGACGTATAGGTTATATTAAGAGTGATTTAAAACTCCCTAGGTTGAACCTTTTACCGTGATGAATGGAGGAACGAGACTTGTTGCACAAATCTTAGATAATGGGTATTGGTGAAGAGAATAATGCCAATGACGAAATTAACGTTTTCTAGCCTTCTGATGCTGGCGTGTACATCTGTCAAGCACCAAGCTACCTGGGACGGCCGGAAGCTGAAGTGAAAGTGACATTAAACGTGATTACTGAACGTAAGTATTTCACCGTGAAATTTTGAGATAGAGATATATTTATAAATTTAAGGCTGCAACCAAGTCAGTACTTAAAATTTCGCTTTGTGTACCATTATCTTATTGTGCTCCATATTGGGGTTTTCAGAAGCTGTAACAAATCATCCTTTCTACCGTTGTCGGCCGGATCAGGCTACTTGCGGTAATGGAGAGTGCATTCCCAAGTCCGCGGTGTGTGACAAGAATTTCGACTGTAGTGATAGATCGGACGAAGAAGGCTGCCGTAAGTACACAATTACAGAAGTAAAATTACAACCTTTGAATTGGAGTAGACTTAAATTCGAAGAGTGGCTTGAGTTCAGCCGTGGTACGGTAAAAATAATTAAATATAGGCTTAGACTGAATATTAAAACTATTATTTATCGTATAATTACTTACTTCTTACTTTTATCATCACAAAATATCTAAATATTACAGACCAAGACGGAATGTGCGAACCGAACCAGTTCAAATGCGACAACGGCAAATGCGTCCTCAAGAATTGGATTTGCGACTCTGATCGTGACTGTGGCTCTGATGACGACTCTGATGAGAGAAACTGCGGCCCAAAACCGCCAGGCAGCCAATGCTCTACCGCTGAGTTCACATGCTCCTCCGACAACATGTGCATCCCTAAAAGCTACCATTGCGATAACCAGAATGACTGCAGTGACGGCTCTGATGAAATCGGATGCAGTAAGTGTCTTTCCCTTTCAGTTCCTTGTTTAGAGCATGGTGGCTTGATGTCGTATTAGTGTTGGCCTTCAGTCACGCTTGTGACTACCTGTAACTACTATCAGACCTGATATCAGTCGTAGAATGATAACCAGTCCTACCAGAGTAACGTGCTTCCTAAAGCACTGTGGAGGTCAGGTCTGGCTAAGCCACGCGCCACATTTTTACCAACTTCGCAACTACATCTGCCAGTGGCTTTTAAATCTAAAAAGCATTTTGGAGACGAAAAACTAATGTTCAAAATGATATTCTAGTGCGCATACACATCACCCAAGCTCCGACGCCATCCAACGTTGTACTGAACCCTGGAGACACCCTGATATTGACTTGCCGCGCTGTGGGCGTGCCGGTGCCGTTGATCACCTGGCGTCGCAATTGGGGCCACGTGCCGCCACAGTGCATATCCACCAGCATCGATGGAGTTGGTACCCTAAAATGCACAGATATGCAGGTGAGACCACTTAATTATGCATAAATAAGTGTAATAAGCGTCTTGTCTTCTTCTTGTTCTTTTCCTTCTTTGTCTTCTGTTTTTATCTAAAGCTGCCTTATTCACCTTCTTATATGTACATTACAATGATCCTTTCCTTTATATGACTCATGTAATTTATTCTTGGTCTTCTATTTCAATACTCTTCTTTTACCTTCACCTTTGAAGCGTTTTATCTGTTCTCCTCTATTTCTCATTGTTTTTGATATGAACGTCACTGACACAAACATAGGTATATGTATGTATCCACGTGCCTATTATAATTCGTGGCATCAATTTAGTCACAGGGAGTTAGTAGCGCCGGAATATAAGGGCACCGTTATATTTGTAGACTGAACACAATGGTGCCTATTCATGTGAGGCCATCAGCATCATGGGTACGAACTTCGCCACGCCTGACGCTATCGTTATTGTCAACAACACCGGACTTTGCCCAAGGGGGTACTTTAACAAGTAAGTATATTATACTGTACTGTAATCTCCCCGCGATAATAAAGCTCAGACGTGGTCATAGATAAATCGTCAATTCTCGTTATTTGCCAATGATAATTTCTATGCGATTACATACTGCGATAGGAACAGATTTTTGTCTCATATAATATAATTTATTAACTCCAACACTGAATTGCAACTGGACATGTTGGACACTATTTGATGGAATATAGAAACAAAAACACGCATTTTGTTACAAATAATAAGAAACAACAACATGGCAGACCAAAAAGTGATTGCAGGATGAGCTAGAAGCCTAATTGTAGGATTAGTACAGCAAATTTAAAAACAATGGAGATTGATTCACGCGGCAAAAAGCGTCCGTGTAAAGGCGGCTCATTTATATGTGTTATACTATCTACAGCGATGCGCGTTCAGAGAGCGAATGCATCCGTTGCTTCTGCTTCGGAAAGTCAACGCAATGCCGCAGCGCAGACCTCTTCACGTACAACATGCCCACCGCCCTTGGGGATGGTGGCACCAGGCTCCGCGGCATCAAGCTCACACCTTCGGGAGGAGTGGAACTCGACTCGCAATCCATTAACGACCAGTACTACTACGAGGCTCTGAGAAATGGTGCTACAGTGAGTTGTCCTTCAATTTTTGCTAAAAATTGCCGTACAAACCATGAAATGAATCATTAGTATTATTTATGACCACCTACTGTAATCTCCGATGGTGTGACCACTGACATTCAAAGAGCCGATTCCGAACATCCATCATGTATTTTCAGCACAATTCAATACTTCGAGAAGAACCGCATAAAATATTTGTTTTGTTAATAAACGATTTTTGCAACATCCACAAAAACTCTGAAATCAGTTTTATTCACATACACATAGGACTTAGAAGTTTCACTCACACCTCTGAGAGATGCAGGATAAAGTTGCCATACAGGTTTTTGATGAATGTTATTTTTTTATTTAAATCAGGTAACCAAACTAGACCGTAGATCATGGTCGTCGTACGACTCGCACCCTTACCTATCGCTGCCAGAGACTTACAATGGCAATCAGCTGACGTCATACGGCGGACACATCAAGTACACGCTGGCTCCGCAGACTAAGTACGCAGGAATTGACAACACGGCACCTACAATAATCATTAAGGTATTTATTAAGCAATATATAAATAAATAAATAGGTAAAGTTTATAATGGATATGATAAAGAAACGAGTATAATATTAGGGAAGCCCATATAAAGCCTCCTGCACAAGAACGATAGCCAGCAACTAGTGCCAGAATACTATCCTCGATTGCGCGTTATAATGAAAATAAAATTGTGGTTCAAGGAGCGAACTTGTCAACGGATAAGTGAAGTTTTGATATTATGAAATACTACGACAGGACAGAACAGTATTTTTTTCTAATTTAATTCAGGGTAAATACCGAACACTGGTGCACAAAACCCGGGCCTCCGGCTCCAATAGCCTTACGATCGAGGCTCGTCTCACACCCGAGGACTGGACGAAGAGCGGCCCCGAAGGTGTCGAGCCCGCTGCCAGGGAAGACATCATGATGGCGTAAGAACCCGCTAATTTAATCAAATCTATTTAAATAACAACCTAAGTATAAGACAGGTATAGCTATTTCAAATCCCTATAAGTCGAATGGTGGACACGTTACCTCACAAGAAAATATAATTCTTGGGGAACTTGAAATTCCATGATTCAACACTTCAACACACATAAAAGATAATATCCTACCCCTATAATTAAAAATAAAACACGTTTGGTAAACGACCCATTGGATTGTGGCTTGTCCGAAATTATTGTGTATTAGGAATGGGCTATAAACCTTATACTGGGACTTTTTTATGCGTGCAATAGAGAAGGTTACATACAAAAGTGTTCCTTCATGGTATTTATCACCGATGTGCCATAAGAAAATATTTCATTGTTGGCGTAGCAATCCTATTGCGATATCAAGCAGCGACCTTCAATGTCTTTCGAATATTTATTTTTAGTCTGGACGATGTTGAAATGATCCTCCTTCGCGCGGACTACAACAACGCCGGTGTGAACATCACTGACTTTGTGATGGAGTCGGCTCAGCACATCAACGTAGGCCTCGGCGCCGCCAGCCTGGTTGAAGAATGTACTTGTCCTAAGGGATACGAGGGTCTTTCATGTCAGGTGAGGAGTCAACAGTTGCCAGTTCTCCTTTACTCTTTAAAACCAGTCACTCTTTGACCTTCCGACAGTATGCTACCCGTCTCTTCTAAACCCTGAATTATGAACGTCCGATAAATTATAATAAAACCTATCAGGTGTCAGGTTCTTTAATTTTGTATCACTATTTCCTAGAAATGCGCATCAGGATACGTCCGCAAGGTGACGGGACCATGGCTCGGTGAGTGTGTGGCAGAGGAGTGTCCGGCTGGTACTTACGGAAACCCATCCGTCGGCATGCCCTGCAGGCCGTGCCCCTGTCCACTGACCAACCCCGAAAACCAGTTTGCGAGCTCCTGTTCGCTCAAACCTGATGGAAATATCCAGTGCGACTGCTTACCAGGGTGAGAATTTATTTAATGTCTTTTAACCTTTAATAGAGACAGAAATCCAAGATAACGCGGTGCCACGGTCTAGAGAGGTTTCCTATACAACTGATGATTGCAACCATCAATTCAACAGCATGGTCAAAGTTTGACGTTAGTATTAATGACTGACTCTATCTTGATTGCAGCTACGAAGGTCACAGGTGTGAATACTGCGCCTCGGGTTACATAGGTAACCCGGGAATACCCGGCGACAGATGCGAGAGAAAGCCGAGTAACAACTGCAATCCGACTGGCACCAAGACCGTGCGTCCTCCGGACGAATGTGTCTGCAAGGACAACGTGCAGGGTCGCTACTGTGACACCTGCAAGAACGAAACTTTCTACCTGTCAACGGACTTCAGGTAACATGTTCGGTCTATAGAAAAAGTCCTTTGTATCCGTGTAATCGAAATCTCGATTATTTCGAAATAACCCTAAGAAATAACGAGCATACGACATTTAAAGTGTTCGTTCACATATTTTTGATATGACGAAAAATATTTTTACCATAAAAGACAACTTTGGTGGAAATAATTTACCAAATCAAAAATAGCTCAAATATAACCCAAAAGCAAATAAAATTAATACGCAGAAGCAAAGTTATAATACCACATCATGGATCTTCTACCACATAAAAGCTCACCGCGCCTCTTCCAAACGATTGCTTAATTCCCCCTCAGTCTCTGATAAATAAGTCAACAATCAAATAGGGGACTACAGCCGCCACAGTTCGCCACCAAGCAAATATGATAGGTGCCATGGATAGATCCTTCCATAGATATTTTTGAGATTCCGTAAAGAGTAAATGAGTCTTACTTATTTTATATAAACACTTTGATAATGTCAAAGGGCTGCATGAAACGTTTTTTTAACATTTCGTCATCTTCCTATCACAATCCAACGTTGTCACCATCCATAAGTAAAACATGCACAGATCGAATGGTATTTGGATTTGTTGAGCGTACAGATAAATTTATAGAGAGTACAGTTTAATTTATAGAGGGTACAGATTATTTATAGCTAACATGTTAACAGGCATGGGTGTGCGCAATGCTTCTGCTCAGCCGTGTCGGGACAGTGCAAGAGCAGCAACCTCCGAAGAAAGACAATCAGCGCCCAGTTCAACGTGCCACAGATCGTAGAGCAGCTGAAGGTGCGTGAGAAAAATTTACCCACCCTAACTGCACAGAAATAATCAACAACACCAACTGTACAGTCACAAACTAAGCAACGCTTTGTTATCGGTACCGTACAACGGACTGGGGGCGAATCCAGTATATAATTAGGTTCTTACTTACATAGATATTAAGCGTCGATGACTCAGGTACAAAGATCTGTGCTCCTCACACAAAGTTTTCCCCTGTCGAGATCCGTAATTCGAGCTCAGAATACTTGGTAGAGAAAGCAGGAGTATTGTACTAACTGTGCCAATTGGGCCGCCGAATGAGTTCTTCGGTGAAAATTGGAACGAAACAGTTCAGTAAGTACGGAGTATTTATAATTATAACAATATTTCCATTCCAATTATGTTGCCTTCTACCGTGTACGAGACAGGCGCTGAGGAAATAAGACTATTTGGCCCTATAATATTAGGTTAACTATTTTTTTTTGTGTCCACCTACTTACCCTATTTTATCTTACTTATCAGGTATACAACAGTGCACCGTCCGGTGATAACATAGCCGTTCGGTACATGGCGCCAGTTGAGACCCAACTTAGACCGCAGCTCTCGAGGGGGGATGTTTACCTGGAAGCCGTGGACAGATCCAGCCAATCAGTGTATTATTGGAGTTTGCCTGAAAGGTAACATTGATGTATTTATTATCATGCTATTTAATCGAAACTGTTGGACGACCACTGGTTTGTCGTAGCGGGCGGTAGAAGTACACCTTAGTCCAGTGTCCACGTTTGAATTGATGTAAACAACAGGGTCGTATATTATGATAATTAATGTTTATTGATTGGTTACATTCATTTTTTTTCCATCAGTTTTGCTGGCGACAAAGTGACCGCGTATGGTGGATATTTCCATTACACACTCAAGAACGTACCTACCTCGGTCGATCCCAGGTTCAAAAACAACGCGGCTGATATACAACTCATCAGTGTAAGTATTGTTTGCTAAACTCTCAATATTTTGTATACATTATGAAAAGTATTGGAATGTAAACTATTGTTTTTTTTTAAACAATATAACACTCGTAGTTTAATCGAAACTGATTTCGACAACTTCCAGTTACAAAAATACTGTTGAATGAAATCTATCTAAGATAAGAAAAGCTAATAGAAAAGCTATACTAAGTACTTCGGAAATGTTGGATACGCCGCTGCCTCTACAAATATCTAAGTACTTACTTACCTATGATTTTTTTTGTTTACAGGACAACCAATACATTTTCCAATACGTTGGCAAATTCCAACCATCACAAGATGGCATATTGAACGTTACAATCCAACTGTTGGAGAAGGGATGGCAAAGGTATAGTCGCTTATTTCTCAATAGCATAAAACACACGCCTCACATGTATTTTTAAAAAAGTAATTAGGTAAGTTGAAAAGGACCACAGCAAGCAGTAACTAACACATGGATAACAAAAAACTGCATCCCAAAATTATAGTAATATAGAGACGAGTGCGTATAGTTGAAAGCTTCTATAAACTATTTTGCATATATGAAGTGTAATACCTTTACCTTATACTTTGATTTCATTTCAGACCTGATGGCGAAGAAATACCTCGTGAATTCTTCCTACTCGCCCTCGCCGATGTTAAAACCATTTTGATTAAGGCCACATACTCGAACGACTTCCAAGTTGCCAGCCCCGTGAGTGCCAGCATCGAGGTCGCTGCCCCCGACGGCAACGGGCCGATGGCGTTGCACGTCGAGCAGTGCACGTGCCCGGCCGGGTACATTGGCACCTCCTGCGAGGACTGCGCGCCTGGTTACACCAGGTATGTACTCTTATAAATCTAGAGGATCTAAACATGGCAACTATAATATATTACTTACTAAAACCCGTCAATAAAATAATAATAAATAAACTTAGGATTCGTCTATGAACTACTCTAAACTTTTTTAAGCTCCATTCAAGTAAAGATTATACCAAACTCGTTATCTTCAACAATTTTACAACACAAACCCAGAGTTAACTTTAACTGAGTTTCCAACATTATTAATCTTATTCTAGGTCTACTGGCGGCATTTATTTGATGCTGTGTAAGAGCTGCGAATGCAATGGTAAATCCAACATGTGCAACCCTGAAACTGGTGTTTGTTACGTAAGTACCCACACTAAGAACATACACAATACTATACGCTTTCATTAAGTACTTAGTTTAATTACTTTCCAAAATGCATGCTAAGGTTCTTGGCATGAGCCTAGTGAAGCTATTAAAATAATATGCCAAGCCACTAGATCAATATGCAAGTGTGTTTACACAGGACTGCGCTGGCAACACTGAAGGCGACCAATGCGAGTTCTGCAAACCTGGCTATAAGAAGGACGCCAATGGTGAATGCGTGTCAGATCGAGCGCCACAGCAATGCCAGTAAGTACAGCATTGTAGTCGAACGTACAACACACAAGAAATATACCTACTTTACTTCTAATTGATTATAACAAGACAAGGGATATTGTTAGGAGGAATAATTATCAGCCACCCTTATTTGACCTTGGCGCCTTAGTATTCCAAGGCAGTAGTCGGCATGCAGACATGCCATTTATGGTTGCCTACTTTTTGCTCTGACCAATTAGTTCACCCACATTTGACATAAATATACAGATGGGATGGCAGCGAGACAAATGACTGTATAAATTAGGGGCATTATGTTGACAGCTGTCTGTCTCTCTCTACTGGATGACATGGTTAATATTTGATGTAATTTCAGATGCGACCCTCGCGGTACCTCTGGTCCGTGCGACAGCTACGGCAACTGCTACTGCAAGCAGAACGTGGAAGGCGAGTCGTGCGACCGGTGCCGACCCGGCACGTTCGGACTTGACACCAGGAACCCCGCCGGCTGTCTATCTTGCTACTGCTCTGGAGTTACATCTGATTGTCATGAGGTATGTTCCATTCCAGTGCACGCGACTAGTTGAATGTTTAAGAGTTTAGTTGTTATGACAGTAAATTCATCATGAAAGTTGTTTGTCAGTTTTGACAACAACTCTAGCTATTGATATTTCACTAATAGCCGATTCACACGACACCGACTTGGTCAGCGCAGAATATCTGCATAAGCAAAGACATCTGGACATTATGTTTGAAATCCGAGACAATGTCTGTACGAAGACCATACTTGCCAACTTTATCTGCACCACGGACCAGTAAGCCCAGTCATCGGTCTACACAAACATGCTACGCACGAACAAGATGTTGCCTTGTGATCCTAAGCTGTAGGCTCATATTAGATTGAGACAGCGCGTTGACTTAGTCTTAAGCTAGCTCAGTAATTAGGTACCTGGAACGTATAGGCGGGCACTTATGTGCTCCTACGTTGAGCCGATGGTATTAGGTCCCAATCAATGTTATAGGAGAAGAGCTATCATGCCGAGCACAATTTCCTTTCAAACATTGGTTAGGTATAAGGAACTGTTAAGTACGCGAAGTGGGAGGCCGGACGTCGTCGGAGTAGTCCGAATGAACGTTAGCCATAAAAGCCAAGTACTGAGTTTATTCGTCAAGGGAATAGAGATTATAGCGCAGGCCCTGCTCGTGGCATGAAACTGCCACATATCTCCAGCTATGTACATAAACAATGATTGATACCTTCCCAGGCCAACCATTACACAATGACACTGCTGCCAGCCCCCATGATCTCCGATAACTACGGAGGCTACACAATCACAGATCTGCAAGGTGAAAAGATCATAAAGGACAACTTCGTGCCCCAGCCTGGACAGAGCGAACTGATGTACATATTCCAATACGGCCCTGACACGGAGCTCTACTGGTCGATACCAGTCTTACCTGGTATGCACTTTACACATTTTTATGATTTTGTCAATGTTCTCTTCCCTCGCGACTGGCTGAACTGAAACACAAAATTAATTATTTCCCGATTACTATAAGACTATCTTATACAGGCAATATATCTTCTGTGATGTACCACTGATGTATTTGCACTGTCACGCAACTTATGTCGTAACCTGTAGGTTAGCAGGAACTTCTTATGTAATCGTAACGCCATTGAGAAAGCATGCTATCCATGCCATATTTATTTATGAATTCTGGGGTGTGGGTGGAATGGAAGGATGGTCTAGATGGGGCGTAAAAAAAATGTGCTTTAATATTTCAATGCTAATATAATATTTTTTTCAGGTAACCGGGTCCTTTCGTACGGCGGCTCAATATCCCTGAGACAGATGTTCGTTTCAAACGAGTATGATGTTTCTGAACCCGGGACTGATGTCATTCTTGAAGGAGACAATCTATCTGTATTCTGGACCAACCCTAACAAATTCAATTCTGATGTACCATATGTAAGTAATTTTTTAATCTCGTCTACGAGTACAAGGTGCTCATCATTGTTGATATAAAGCCTACGCCATCTATCGCTGTGGCTTGTAACTATATTGTTAAAAAACCTGTGCAAATAGTGAGTTACACTCGGGGTTTCGCTTGGCGGTAAATACAAAAATTGGAAATCAGGAGACGAAAGTGTAACCGACATAGGTGACTAGACTGATAACATATCACGTTGGGTAGCTAGTAGATGCGAGCGGCGGAGGACCATGAATATAGTGGCGCGTGGAAGTCACACAAAGACGTCCATGCTTACCAATGGATAACTTCCGTATCACTGACAATAATAACATTTATTATCACAGAACTATCAAATTCCACTGAGCGAGGCTGGCTGGTACATCCAAGGCACCTCCACTCCAGCTTCACGCAGCAACTTCATGAACGTACTGAGGAATCTTAAGAGAGTGCTAGTCAGAGCCACCTTGGTCCCCGACTTATACTCCACGTCCATTGCCGACGTGTCCATGGACATCGCCGTTCCAACAAATGAGCCTGATCTACAAGTTGCTAAGGGTATTGAGGTGCGTATACGTTAAAATCTGTTATAACTGGATCAGCTATTAAATCATTTGATCTTATTATCTGGGATCGATCACGTATACCGATTGACTCTTTAATGTAAGCAATGGGCCCCTATGGTAGCGAAAGCCAACTACTGGATATCTGCAAAGGATTTTCTTTGTGTAAACAGTTACAATGTACTGACTAAATGAGGAGCTTCACAAGGCTCATTCACGCTGCCTCACCGTGTGTCCTCACCTATCATTGAAATCAGATCTCTATGTGAGGTTGAACAAATGGCTAATGTGTTAATGATGTCCAGGTGTGCATGTGCCCGCCCGGCTACAGCGGCACCAGCTGCGAGAGCTGCCAGGCCAACTACTACCATGACCGCCAGGGCTACTGCCAACCGTGCCCGTGCAACGGACACGGGTGCAAGCTGGACGCTTACGGCCAAGTCGTCTGCACCTGCGAGCCACCTTACAAGGGACCTGACTGCTCAACTGTCGGTAAGAAGTTACCTACCGCTATTTACCAATTCGCAAAAGATACCATGCAATGTACGGCCGAAAGACGATGGTCCCCTTATTCCCAAATTAGTTTTGTAATAACCCGTAATAGTTGCATTTATTTATAATACATGTATATAGTGATATGAAGCTGATGTATTTTTTTATAAATAACCAATAGGATTAATAATGGAACTTCATCCGAAAATCCACGAGGCCGATCTCGACGATAAGCTGTTACGGCGGGTAACGTTTACATGCAAATACCGGGCGCCGGAGCCTCTCACAATAAAATTCTACCACGAGGACGAGGAACAACGTCCAGCGAAATATTTTAACGAGTCGAAGTTGGAAAAGGATGGATGGCACGGCCATCACGTCTGGCACACCGTGTGGGACACTCGACAGGAAGGCGACATTTACGAGTGCCACACGATCACAGAGAAGGGCTTCACTATCGGTATACTGACCACGAGCTTGCCCGAACCAGGTAGCCGATCATGCCCGAAGATGCTTCGGAAATCGTCGTTGTCCGTCCGCATTTGAACGCCTACCATTTATGTTCCGTGTGATACAGAGTTCCGATTAACAACAACATTGTGTCTATTATGTCTGTCTTCATGTATTTCATGGCGATCAAAGTATTCTCGTAAATAACTACGTGTGCTATTGTTATTTCAATTCGCATATTGTGGGACATTTCAACTGTGTTGTTGTATTTCATTATTTTAGAAAAAGAAATGCTTTACAATGAAATTATAAATTGATTCATAGTTCTTTGTTTACTCATAAAAACCGCTTACTAAACATTTAACCAGATGTAAATAGGTACTAACTAAGACTTAAGATACTGTAGGCGGCTGATTAATAACAGATATAGGCATCTACCTAATTTCATCACTTAAAATATTGATCAAAAGCAGAATTTATAATTTTATTGATGGCAGCTATTTACAAATGCCTTGACACTTATTGTAACCCACAAACAGGTGGAGATTCGTCGGTGTCGGAGCCGCCCACCCGCTCGCCAGTGCCCCAGTCGATGGTTTCCGTCACCATCGTCAGCCCCAAACTCGAGATCAGGGAAGTGGGCGGTAGCGTGAACTTCACCTGCCAAGCCGTGTCTCTGAACACGAGAGCCCACCTGCCCGTCCAGTGGTCGAAGAGCGGCGGATACCTACCTCAGGGCAGATCGTATGTCGACCAAAACAGCGGTCTACTTATGATCACACAACTGCAGGTCTACGATAGCGGCGTATATATTTGCGAGTCCAGCGATGGAGTCAACACTGAACAAGCGAGAGCCACCCTACAAGTGCCAGGTAAGAGTCACTTTTGAATAGATAATCTAACGATAATTGTACTTCGGTTGTCACCAAGTGTTGTGACACGTAAGTACGAAGAGTAATCTATATTTTATATAAGGGCGATGGGTGATGTGAATTTATTTTTAATAATTAACTGCAATGTTTTTTTATGCCTGATCGCGTATCAAGCAAAAAACTACTGATAGGATTTAGATTAAAAAAATGGTGATAGCCTAGGTACACACTGAGTCAATGTACATTTTATGATATTTTTTGTCTCAGTAAATGGTAGGGTTCCTCAGGGAGATTTAAAAAGCTAAATTATACGCATCCAATATAATAATAAAATATTTTTTACAACCCCCACGCTACATTTATGGAATAGTTGTACCGGATTGGGTTTTTTACGCAAAAGGTGAGACTTCTAACGGTCTAGCAGGCCTATATGGTGTAGCACATTTCAGTTCCTAAATAAAAGAACATTTTCAGGCAACGAGATGACTCTCCCCGTTGTGGAGATTACACCAATCATGAGAGAGTACTATGAAGGCGAACCTATCGAGCTAGAATGCAGAGTGACAGCCGGCAACCCAGCGCCGACTATCCGCTGGCACCGGGGCTCCAACCGACCGCTGCCCATTGGCGCCCAATCTTACGTCAATTCCCTCGTCATTGACAGCGCAAGAGTCGATGATGCTGGCGAGTACACGTAAGAGAAACGATTATATATAGTTTTATACAAAGTTAGCTTAAACCAAACATTTCCGGACATCCGGAGAACTTGAAATACGATTTCACACAATTTTATTTTTATTTCTGTCACTCGTGCACGTTTATGAACGTACACAATGGTTAATATCTCACAAATATTATGTACTTATACATTAATTTCTTATATTTACGCGAATACTACACACTGAAATAAAACTAATAAATTAAGTCCTCCCGTGACCATGGTTGGTGTAAAGCAGCCGAAACGACGGGAACGTGAAAACATTATATAAACGCGATAAAATCTGTAAAATTAGTTTTATTACAAAACTTATATACTACTATACTACTACATTATTTATAAAAAATACACATTTATTGGATAGGAAAACAATGACGACTTCAGTTGTTCCGCCAAAAATATCTATTGATTCGGATTGAATAAACTATGTGTTTCTGTTTGTTTAATAGATGCGTGGCTATAAACCCAGTTGGATCGGCCCACCGCACCGCGGTAATCAACGTGAGGCCGCGGCCATCCCGTCCGGTCCCGGAGAAGCTCTCTGTCTCCAACACGTCACCCAAGCTCGACGAGGGCCAGAGCATCACAATCGTGTGCACTGGCTCCGCCAACGTACCAGCTGAATCCATTGATTGGAGCAGGTAACAACTAATGGTCAACATTAAGGGCTTCTGACATGACCAAGCAGCTTGATCACTTAGACACCCCGCGCACTTGGCAGCCACGAATTCCCGGCTGCGGCAGCCAATAGAACGCGCCTGTTTGCACGGCAGCCAGCTAGCTGAGCGCAGCAAGAGCGTGTATAGGCGAATGTATGTGGCTGCTGTCAGTCTCCGCGCACTAGTTGTAGCAGCCAGTCGTATTTTGGGTTCCGAACTTTAAAAAAAATGACTTTCGATACAGAGAAATTCATTGGCTGCTATAACTGGCTGCGCAAATATTCTGGCTGCCGCAGCCTGGCTGCGCAGCCAGGCTGCCTAGAGCGCGGGGGCTCTTAAAGTTTCAGTGTCGTGCAGAATTGCATGTTATTTAAGGTCCCGTCATTCGTGATAGATAGTTTCTCGATTAACATCTTAGAGGAGATCGGTGTTGTTGGCTTATTTTATTATCGATCAAACTTGTTTGGTTTATAATCGAAGAAGTTGACAAGCCGAGGGTCAGTGGTGGGTCCTCTTTTCCCCATAGGTTAACTTAAAGTTTTGTTCTCTTTGCACAAACGGCACACGTCATGCTACTAAATCAAGTAAATGGCATTTCGTATCATATTTTCATGAGTCGGTTCATACCTCGGGATCCCGCTATTTCTATCACACCCAAGACGGGAGCTATGCTTCATAAAGTTAGTCGTGAACACTATCGCGTCAAGCAATAAATATATAAAATAACTTTTTTTTGGTATGTTGAACCTCAGAGCGTTATGGAATCTTTTTTTTCCTGCAGACAAGACCGCGACATTCAGGCCAACGTTCGCTCTGAAAACGGCGTGTTGTATATCAACAACGCAGTTCCTGGCAACCAGGGCGTTTATATCTGCAAGTCTATTGACGGCGAAGTGGCCCCAGTTCAAGTGCTGGTCACCGTGGTCGCACTCGGGCCCCCCAGCGCCGCTCCCGACATCACGGTCTCAAAAGATCACCTCCAGATCCCAACGGGCGGCAGCGCCTCTCTAGAGTGCAACCCGCAGGGTCTTCCATTGCCATCAATCAAGTGGAGAAAAGTAAGTGAACGAAAAAAAATCAAAATGAATTATATCTATACTAATATTATAAATGTGAAAGTTTGGATGGATGGATAGATGGATGTTTGTTACTCAATCACGCCAGAACGCCTAAACGGATCTGGATGAAATTTGGCACAGAGATAGATTACAGTCTGGAATAGCACATAGGCATAGGCCGGTAAAATGTATGGTTCGCGTGGGATAGATTTGTTTTAATTTTTCATAGCGCAAAGGATCGACATGATTTTTTGCGCGGGCAACACCGCAGGGTGCAGCTAGTATTATATTAATTGAAATTCTATATTTTGACCAATGATAGTCAGGTTGGTAGATGGGAAAAGGGTCGCAGGTTCAAACCCCACCGCAAACCAGGAGGGCTAAGTATTATCTACCAAGTTATAATGCCAGTTGGATGACTTTAGTAGACTATTATTATAGTCGACCATGGCCTGCTTTTTATTTTCACTTAATTATATTTTTTTATGTTGAATTTTTATTTTGTTTCCCAACCAGCACGAGGGTGAGTTCGGCTCTGGTGTTAGCCAACGCGGTAACTCTCTCGTCATCAGCAGCGCCCAAGAATCTGACGGAGGATATTACATTTGCGAAGGTTCAGTCGCCGGCAACATGTTCAAAAACTTCTACGTTTACGTTGAAATTGAAAGTACGTATCATCATCATAACATTTTATAATTATCCGGTAGTGGGCACGTAACGAAAACAACAACACGTAATTTTTTTCTTAGTTTAATAGTTTGGTGTGTATAGTGTATAGTGTCATATTCACATAATATTAATACCAGACATGTTGAAATGACTCCGAATTCGATCTCATACTTTAGCCATCAACCCATTAGCTTGAAACTTATAGAACATGTCTTGCCTAACTTGAAAGTCAGTAGTAAACAAAATATAAAAAAAATTTACAGTGGCCTTCATACGAAACGTTTTGATAATTGATATTTTTTGGCCACTTTTTCTCTGTTTTTGTTATTAATCTGCGGAAGACTTTGCTGACGAATTTCTTACTCCTTGTTATTTTCAACACGACCGCTCTGTCCCACTAGAAGGCCGATTCAAGCGATAAAGGCGACTAATATGGTATTGATTACAGGACGTATAAAACCTGTGGTGGAAGTGTGGCCCGAGGGCGAGCAGGCAGTGACTCTGGGCGGTGAGTTCACGTTGTGGTGCCGCGTGATAGAAGGCACACCTGAGCCCATCGTTGTTTGGAGCCGAAGTGGGGGCAGGCCTCTGTCCGCCTTCACGCAAATGCAACCGCAAAACAAACTCAGGTGAGTGCGCTAATAGCAGACCAAGACCATCATACTAATTATCTTCAGCATACAATAATAAAATTATCCATGTTTAATACACAGTATTATAAGGTTATAGTAGCTACTTGTTAAATTTCAGAATCTGGTAAATATTTGTAGTTGCCTGTGAGGCAAAGCAGATGACAATGCTCAACCGAGGCTGCGCGAGCGTGTGCCTCGGATGAGCTATGTATATTTTTGTAAAGCTGGTGGAGAAGTCAGTACACGGTTATTATTAACACTTAATGCAAAGACCCCATTACATTGTTCGTAGTGACCCTGATTTCGGTTCCGAGAGTCAAATCAATCACTTCGTACCGCTTCAGAATCAAATGTATGAGAATTATCTCATTTTTTTGTGATTGTTTTCCATGTTTTAATAATTATATTGCTATTCGGGGCGGAAACAAACTCAAACACTCAAATATAATAAGAATCGGCCCACCTGTTCTTGAGTTATAAATGGTGTAACTAACGCCGACTTTGTTTTAGCCAAGCGCCATACACGGTATGTTCGTTTGGTGATATTGTTTTTTTTTTGCAGTTTCGAAAAGATTGACGTGAACGACGAAGGCGAATATATTTGTACGGCATCGAACTTGGCGGGAGAGTCGAGTGCTAGCGCCACTATCAAGGTGCGCTCCGCTCCTGAGATCACGATCACGCCAAACAACTACTTGCAAGTCGTCCAGGGCGATCCCATCAACATCGAGTGCAGGGGCGAAGGAAACCCCATACCTATGGTGTCTATTAAGTGTGAGTTGAGTCGTTATCCTGATTTATATCTTAACATAGATATTATAAGAATTTTATTTGGTTGTAACTGCTCATAGAATATTTTTGGAAAACAATAATCATAGGTACTTTACGGCACATTACTTTCGATGAAGAAACCGAGTCTGCCGTATCTGGACGGTTTGTCTGTCGACATGGAAAAATCGTTGGAAAGAATTTTATAAAACATGGCATGATGATAGCTTATTACAATATGATTCGTTGTCTCGAGAAAATAAATGGTGCTTTTAGGGTTATTAGGAACACAACTCTATACACAAAGGTACACAAAGTCGCGGGCACCGATAGTAATTAAATAATAAGAATAGAAATCATTCTTAAATATTGTGATGCAGCTCTGAGGGACTACCGTGAAGTGGTGCCCCCCTCGCCCGGGTTCGCCGCCCTGCGCGTGCGCAGCGCCGGCCCCAACGACGATGGCGAGTACGTGTGCACCGCCACCTCGATCGCAGGCACCATTGACGAGCAAATCAGTGTAGCCGTCGACCGAGGCGATGGTGGAGACGACGGGTACGACAACGGCTTCCCCGACGACGGTAAGTGGTCTAAACTACAATTATTCTTCTATCTTTTGGTGTTAGTAAATTTTTTGTCTACCACGTTCTGACTACATTTTTTTTTACAAGCGTAAATGCGTTATAATTCGATACGAGATTCGTTGAGACTCGTGCTGATTTATCGCGCTTTTATGTTGAAATCTCCCTTGTCCTTTATCGTTTAATCTTTTTTCTGGATTATGATAGAGACTCCTATGGATATGAATCCAGTTAGTACTGCCATCTTCTTTTGAGCTTTCTTCTTTATGGTTAGCACGAGGGCAGCGCTAGGATCTAAATTGCTAATTTGTGTTTTGTATCATATCCAAAATACTAGTGTATTCTGATACTTGTTTGGTGATAATCTAAAGTTAAATGTGATTAATTATTATAATATTAAGTAGTAAGGTCGGGTAGGTAAAAAAAGTTAGGATCACAATAAAATTCTTATACTCAACACGTAATTTTGATCCCGCAGGCGGTAGTGGTGAAGAGGAGATTGGCACTGATTCAAGACCATACGAAGAACCGTCGAACATAATAGTCTATGACAATCAAACTCAGACCTATATCGAGTAAGACATTTTCTATATGTACAAGCATTTTTGGTTTCGCTCTGATTTGGGTCAAGAAGCGACTGAAGTCTGTTTTCTGACACGTGATTAGTATAGGACTAGGGGTACCCTAGAGTTATTAGTATCTGACTTGGATATCGACTGTCAACGAAGTGAGAAGAACAACCAGCGGCACAAACACAATCTTTTTATGTAGCGTTTCGGTAGCGTTAGTATCTTCCGTCACGTTCACACTACACTTCATAAATAAAAATGACAGTGACAACATTCTTTCTCGATGACGTAACCACAATTTACTTGTGGTTCAATAAAAATGGCATCGCAATCGTAATACGAGTAGTCACGTATGACGGTTGTCCATACTAAAACTCATACTTGCACGTCATAATATTTACTGTCCACTCACTTTCAGCTGTAACACGACCGCCAAAGTAGAATGGACAAGACCTGGCCAGCCGCTGCAAAAGAACGCCATTCAATACAACTCACGGCTATTCATATACAATGTAAGTTTCTATTTCCTGTTACATAGTTGCGAAAATCGTGTGCCTCCTTCGTGTCTAAAGACTGACACTTTTTTGAGTGTTTTCAATGCTAATGTATATTTGACGTTTAGGTCTCGAAGAGCGATTCTGGAGACTACGTTTGCAACATCTTGAACAGTTACAATGAGGTCGTTAGCGCGGCGTACACCCGACTGCGCGTGGTCACTCCGCCCAGGATCAACCTGTACCCACGCCAGCGTACTGTCCGGCCAGGGGAGTCGCCCACGGTCGAATGTATCGTCGATGGTGACGAAATCATTCGTGTATCTTGGAGACCGGTCGGCAGGACACCTTCTAGGTACGAATTTATTTAAAACGATGTTGGTGAAACTTACGTGCTTTAGTAGTCCGGTCGCAAGAATGGCCTGCCAATAAGTCTTTGATTGGATTCCTGGTTCAAGCGAAATGTTTATTACTTAACTTGTGGTATTATGTTCTAAATAGCAGACCCCAATTTCAAATGAAAAGTTTATTTGGGCAGCCACAATGCCCTGAAAAATGCTCCTGAATAAATGTGTATGGACCAACGCGCTCAAAGGCGGGACGCACGTTGCATCGCTGTCAAGCGAACTTAGGATTTATATTGACATGTTATGTTGTATATTCAGTTGCTAACTCTATCGCTCTGACGTGCCTGTAATCAGCACAAGCCTTATAGGTCGTTTTTACAACTAAAATAAATAGTTTTAATTATATATTTACAGACGCGTCGACACACGCTCCTCCATCCTGATATTCCATCAAATCGAAGTGGAAGACGCCGGAATGTACGAATGTTTCGCTGAAAGTAGATACGGTAACACGAGCTCAGACGTCGAAGTCATCGTCAGTGGTATGTAAATAAAAAACAGATCTTATATAAGTACGTAACGATAAATAGCATGAATATGAACAAGAAAAGCACATCACAGTCACAATAAGTGGTAAGCTGTCAACTTAATAACGAGATTGATAGAAATTAATACACATATATTTATCAAAAGTATCTAATAAGAATTATGGCGATGCTAATAAAGACTTCCTTATTCTATCAATGTCGAATAATGGCGGCCCAAGCCGAAAGCCCTGGGAGATGCTTGAAAACACAACTGTACAGGTTGCACTGTATGTGGAGCCACCTGGTATTTTATTTGCCGTTTGATTGTGAATGCTGAGGGACACACGGCGACACACACGAACGAAACATATAGTTGAATGCTTCACATTTTCATTTCGACCACCGACGGCGGTGTATACTTCAGAGGCTTCTCAATTTTTTTAATCAAACTAAAAAGTTAATTGTTTCAACGGTTTTATTGAACGTATACGCCGTCGATTGTTTTGCTTGTGGGTTCAGTTGATTGCATGATAATAACCGTTCATAGAGGATACGGATCGTTCGTCATCGGTGTCGCACGCTAACGAGCAGTTCGCGCACGCCGGCTCCGCGGTGCACCTCAGCTGCAACGTGACGCACGCCAACGTGCGCATCGTGTGGACCAAGGACGGCCGCGGGCTGCCGCGCTCCGTCCGCCGCAAGAACGACGGCTCCCTCTACATCAGACTTGCTCAAAAATCCGACACCGGGCGATACGTGTGCAGCATACGCGACCCACAAGGACGAGTGTTAACTAGCAATTACATCAACCTGCACATAGAGGGTCAGTGCGAGTCGATCGCAGATTAGCTTAACCATCCAACGGTGGCGCCCGTATCCCTAATACGCTTCGCCCTCCTGTCTTAAGAATTTAACCCCGGCATGCTTAGTGAGGCCGTTGAGTAAAATTTCCACTTCTAACTTTTCCGGTGTGTGTATATGTCAATGATTTTTTTTAATAGTTTAATTTTAATTTATTTGTAATAAAGCTGTCATTTTTCGCTCGTAAAGGTATTGAATGCTTGGAATCGGAGTTTCGTTGTTATGACTACAGTGGTTGCGTTAACGAAACGTTACTTTGCGACGGATACAAAGACTGTCAAGATAATAGCGACGAGGAGAACTGCCTGTCGAGGGATAAGCGTTACTCGGCCGACATTCGGAACCGACACCTTGCCCACAATGGTAAATCCGCGGGTGTGTTGGGATGTTCTCTATCGTGGATGCGGTTGTTCTGTTGGTTCTATACGTAACTAAATGAACGAGTGTTTAGCCGTGTCATGGGACTATGATATATGTTTGCTGCTCTGGTCGCGCAAGTGTACCCGATTTACACATATGTATCCGAGAATATGTTACTGTTTCATGTTGTTATTGGTTCAATTTAAAGGAACGTGTTTTGTGTACGCTACTCACAAGTTTGCTTTTGCATGCCATTAGGTGCCTACCCATCTAGTTGTCTGTGTTTTAACAATATAGTTAAGTATCTACTAATTATGATATAATACTAATAACTTCTGTGTTTGTTTGTAGTAGTTTGCATGGTGTTTATGTTTTATAGAAATATAAGTATCTTTTTTTACATTAAATACAGGGCGTTTCATAGGTTCCAATACGATATTATATAACTTTAGTGAGCAAAACCAAATAAACTGCTTTATACTGTAGGCAACGATATTTAAAGGACATACCGAGTTCAGACCAATTCACTATAATCATTTTAGAGACAATTATACTTTAAAACTAATAAGTATCTACTTATCATTATACATTTCTTATATTGTTTCTCTGATACAATTAGGATTGATTCACAATGTGTTGATGAATCCTATCCACAGCATACTTGTCAACATTTGGGCTATTTGACAAATAAGTAGTGAATACATTATATATATTTAATATAATACTATATTAAAATGGTCGTTACTTACATAACAATACAGGTAAAGGATTAAAACTATTATCTTGGGAACAACGTTTACTACTTATAGGTACACAGACTTGTTATTATATACAGACAACACACGGAGTGGTCTAGCATATAAACACACATAACTATGTCTAGAACTTCTTAATCTATGCCGGGTCGTTTACTGGTGGTTGGCTTCGGCCGTGGCTAGTCACCACCCACAGAACAAAGCCATGTCGCCAAGCGGCCTAGCCGTGTTCAGGCATGATGTTCGGTGTTGCCATTCATGGATGGCGGGTCAGATCAGTTGCGCTGCATGTGCCTAGTGAATGTAGCGTCTCGATCTACTGCCGCCTTCCTACCTAGGCAAGTATGCTCCATCGTAGATCTCATCGTCACTTACCATCAGGTGAGATCGAGATCAAATACTTGCCTATAATGTATAAAAAAAAGGCAAATACTTATGTATGTGGTAACATTTACCACAACAAATGCCTTGAAAACGAACGTCATGTCTGATCTTCTAAACAAGTCTGTGTACTTATATAAGTATTTTTTTTATAATAGCTTGCTTTGTTTCTTCTCTATTACTATTTCACTTCTAAATGTAACATCGTCATCATAATAATATTATATGTAATAATAACAAAACTGGATTTATTTTAGGTTCGTACGAACCGCAGAAGTTGGCCTCTATCAACAAGCCGCAGGGGCCGTTTAGGACTGGTGACAACGTACAAGTGACTTGCACAACCATCGGCAGAGACACCAGGGCTGAATGGCAGAGACCAGGCACTAACCAATATGTGGCTACCCACGTGAGTTTACGTTTTTTTTAATCCTTTGATGTGCGCCTCTCCATAAAATAGCATTTATAAACAGCTCGGGCCTCGAGCGCGAACGCACCATTTCCCCGCACGCGATAGCCCCTATTTTGTCCCTAATGAAGAAATTCAGATGGATGATGGATTTATTATTAACTAGCTGCGCCCGGCGCGGCGGTGTTGCCCGCGATAAAAAGTATGAAAAATTAAAACATCTATCCCACGGGAACCATACATTTTACCGGGATAAAATGTAGCCTATGTGCTATTCCAGACTATAATCTATCTCCGTGCAAAATTTCATATAGATCCGTTCAGCCGTTCGGGCGTGAAAGAGTAACAAACATCCATCCATCCATCCATCCATCCAAACTTTCACATTTATAATATTAGTATAGATTACAACTACTAATAATTTTATGAGATACCTAAACTGTATCTAAGGGACTCTTTAGAATATCTCACATTAGAAATTCAAATAAACATAAGTAAGAAATATGACTTTTTAATGTCTGCTAAACGACGCATGCTAAGTGACGTCAAATGCCTTCTGCTCTGTACTGATTTCGTTTTCCTGGTGAAAAACTTCAAACGTGTGTACTTTATGAAGTTCTGGGAGGAGTTCTGGACGAGTTCAATTAAATTTTGGCTTTCGATACGATAGAAGATGTTCTTCGAATTGGTGTAGACAGATGCCACTTAGCATTACGTGTCCTGGCTTTGTTGTCTTTGGTAGAACATTTCTAGATGCTTATTCAGCAAAATTAACCAACACAGAATATGATACTCCCTTGGCTTGAACCGATAAGGTTCTAAGAATCCGGGAGCATGCTCCCACCAGGAAGCTGATTGGTGATTCTAAATGAATCTTCTTTACAGGCGTATGGTGATGGAGCTATCCTCGAGATCCAGGGTGTGACCAACAACGACGCGGGCGTGTACAGATGTGTGGCCACTGACAATCTCGGCCGCACCTCGTTCGAAGATTTCAACCTTGTAATTGAGCCAGGTGCGATAGTTCTAGGACAAAATATTACATACTTTAATATACCTAAGACGCTACAGGAGGGTTTACCTATGGATAGCTTCTTTCTGAAATGATATAGTATTACACCCAATTGGGTAAAGTATCGTACCTACCTTGACTGGTGTTATATCTGAATATCTAATGTTCGGCGATTCTCAGCCAATCTTATAAAGAAATAAATACACTTTGTACATGTTTCAAAATATCCGTGGATAGAAGAACATCTGAAAGAGCCGTTGCTTATAAATTAATTAAAATACCTAATAAGGTTTTATATTGGATATTCACAAAAAGGATTTTGTAGCAGGCAACTCCGGCGCGGTGTTCCCGTACGGCAACGGCGAAGTGGCTCAGTACTCGGCGCGCTTGCAGTCGTCCGTAGACTTACCCTGCAACCACAACCTGGAGCTGCCCGTCTACATCGAGTGGAGGCGCGAGTTCTCACAGCTGCCGCCCGACGTCAGAGCTAACCAGGTAACAAGACACCTCACCATAATGTCTTTTAGGTCATTGTATCACACAAAGTTAGCCCTTACCGGGATTCGAACACTGCTCCTTTTGGTACAAAGAGGAGGCCAATGGGGTTGTCAAAACCACACAACAATCCCGCGTCTACTTTTTGACCCCATGTCCTACTTGGTACAGTTAGTCGTTAGGGTTGAGGGTCCTGGGTATGATAAACGCGAAAGTGTTAGTATCCGGGTCAAGGACCTTTAATATCCAACATAAGTAAATTGTATACTGGGATTGCCCCCAGTACATTGTAAGGTCCCCATAACACAAGCGCTGCTAAGATTGGGACCGTACAGATTGTTTGACGGGTGATATTTATTTTGATTTGTCCCACAGCCCGTTCTTCGTCTGGACTCTGTGACGGAAAGCGACGCGGGCACATACGTCTGCCGCGTCAGCAACGGTCGCGTCACGGTGGAGGCTAAAGCCGTCCTCATCGTCACCGACGTGGTGCCCATGTTTCAGGGGGACGGCTTCCTATCTCTCCCGACCCTCAAGGACGCCTACAAGCAGTTCAAAATTGAAATCTCCATCAAACCAAGTTGTAAGTGACTATACATGCCATCGCGTCTCGAGTACTTTATTCTGACCAATTTCAAATACTTTTTCTGAAAGATAGGATAGATTGCCCCGCCAAACGAAATTGCCCTCCCCCCCCTTTCCCACCCGCAAATTAATAATACCTACGTAGTTATTAAATTGTTAAATGTCATCTAGTAAATATTCTCTAATACACAGACGAAAATGGCCTGATCCTGTACAACAGTGAGTTGCAAGGTCGCAACGGCGACTACATAGCTCTACAGCTGAAGGAAGGAGTGCCCGAGTTCATCATCAAGACTGACGAAGCGACCGGCCCGCTCACACTCAGGGGCGACAGGCCACTGCAACTCAATGCTTGGCACACAATTCGACTAAGCAGAGTTAACACTAAACGTAAGTTTTTTTTGTCATCTATATTTATCCACTCGGGTTTAATAGAGCTAGGCTTGGCGGCAAGAGTCTTACATGTAGAGGCCCTTTGGGAAGGATGGAGGTTTGATGCAAGTTTTTTTTTAGTAGCTTACATTGCTTACCGTACCGTTACCATACCGTTACCATACCGTTTTATGCAAATGATTGTATTACTTTTATTTGCAAACGCTCCGAGTTCAGTTATTGCTCCAGCTATTAGGGCTAAGGGGTTTAAGTATTATAACATAATAGGGTCGGCCTTACCATAGGACGTACAGAGCGGCCGCTCCAGGTGCCAGGTCCCAGATCTCAGGAGCCGCCTGAGTGAGCAAAATGAGACAAAGTCTTGGATGTAATAAAGATCTTCGAATATGTTTCATGCATACGCACACCTGGTATATATTAGGGGCAAGCAAAGCAAACGATACTAGAATCTTACCTGGGGCCGGCACTGGCGATACAGAAAGTCATATAGTTTATGACAAGATCGTTGTCATGACACCTGCAATACTTGCGAACATAATTTTTGTAGAGACATTTAATTGTAGCGATTGCAAGAACTCGAATGTGTGTCCAAAATAAGAATTTTTCAATTTGTACTAGTGAACATGGATGTGGACAACACTGGAACGTCGTTGGCGGAGTCTGAGGAGCTGAGGTGGGGCGTGCTCGACCTCTATCAACCCTTGTACATCGGAGGCGTGCCCGACTACAACCAACTACCTGAGACTTTATCTGGTGCTACTGGGTATGCTTATAATCTTCATCATCATCATAGATTAAGTAATAGATATTTCGAACAGATATTTCACTCCGCCAAGAAATTTAAATAAATAGCGACTCTTGATATAACGCAATAAAGTTCACTTCAGCTTGCACACCGCTGCATTTACGCGACTGTGTCTATGTCTATTACGTACTTTAGGAGTGGAAACTCCCAAAACGAGTGGAACACTCGTCACACACAGTTGGGGAAGTGGGTAGTAGATTCATCCAGAAGAGTCTGTCTGTAGGTCTTTAAAATGGTATACGATGCCTAATGTGTATGTACCGTGGAATGATATGGTTTGTTTTTTCAGCTACATGGGCTGCGTGAGCATGCTGCTCCTACGGGACAAGGAAACCAACATTATGACCGACAGCCTGGACCGGGAGAGAGTGTCACAGTGCAACTCGTGCACGCCCAATCTGTGCTACAACAACGGCATCTGCCAGGTACTTATCGTGTTTAAAGTCTTTCGCATTTGACTGCTTTATGCGCGTGCGCCAGTGACCTCAAAATAGTGACTATTGTTGCATTGTAAATATCAAACTCTCGGAAATAGTGAGTGAGAAAGTCAGCGTGAGTGCGCTTATTAACACAAGTTTAAGCTTAGTTGAAGTTGCTAGCAGGACTGTGAGTTCATCACTACTTAGTCATCTGTAATAAATAATTGTATTTAAGTTAGGGCTGCCATACGTCACGGTACACTGGGATTTATTCCGGCTTGAACCGTTGTGTCCCACGATGCACGATTCGAAAGGGCTCCGGGCATTTTATTTAGTTTTAATAAATACCTATGTACCAAAATGTTGTCATGAAAACACTGATTTGACTTTTTATCATTACCTAATGTTTCTATTATGTTAATCGACTACTTAAATTATCAAATGTCCCGTGCAGCTTTTCAGCGTTTATGGCAGCCCTAATCTAGATACGTTAGATGCGACCTGCACCCAGCTTTATACTCATTCTGTTTCAAGAGAACCTTTGGACTATGATTTATGTGGTGATTTTTGATTATTATAATAGGAGGCCCTCAATGAACGCGGCTACAGCTGCATATGCCCGTCGGGCTTCGCCGGGTTGAACTGCGACCGCACCGGGGAGGCCTGCCGCCCCGGCCTCTGCGGGCCGGGCAAGTGCACTGACACTGACAACGGCTACAAGTGCGCATGCCCCGTCACACACACCGGCAATAAGTGAGTGCAACATACCTTTCACTCAATAATAATTAGCACGTTTCGACCTTAATGACGCGTCAATAAAACTTAACTCGTGAACTCGTGGTTAATACCTCACCAATGATTGATTACATTTTTTTTTTTTTTGGAAATTGAAACAACTTACATAAAAAAGAGCCCGGTTACAAAAAAAATGCGAACAATTATATGATCTAACTTGTCTACCTAGTTTAACATAATCTAATGTGTACCCACCGACCGCATCATTATATACTTAATGAATGTTGAGTCGTCAAACATAAAAAAAAATCACAAAATATAATAAGACGTGTATAAAAATCCGATTAAGGTGGAAGCTCAGGGTCAGGGCTCGAAATTCAAAATGTCAATGGTTTTTATTTTTTTAGCGATATAACACCATAAATACAACACACAACACCATAAAGTTAGTAAAAGTAGCGGGTTTTACAAACCTTATGGTATTGTATCGGATTACGTACTTTTTTAAGCAAAGTTAATACATCTAGACATCCAATGCAGAATGCTAATATCGCAAAAAACTAAATTACATCGTGTTAAGATGTCCAAATTTTTCGTAAAAAAATAAAAACCATTGACATTTTGAATTTCGCGCCCTGACCTTGCGCTTCCCCCTTAAACATCGGTTAACACAATCGATTGACAACTTAACGGTCATATTTCAACTTAAAAAATTAAAAATAATATTATAATCAAACATTTTAATAATCATGTTAATTCCAGCTGCGAAGTGAAGCAGCAGATCGAGTACCCCGCGTTCTCCGGCAGCACGTACTTCGCAATAAACGCGCCGAACAATGCGCGCACGCTCAAGATGTCAATGAACATCAAGGCGGCCTCTCCAGTCACCGACGGCATCATCATGTACTGCGCGGAGTCCGCCCGCGGGTATGGAGGATTCACATCCCTGGCCGTACATAATGGAAAGCTGGAGTTCCGCTACGACTCTGGTGGAGGTCAGTAGGGATTTGTATAGCTGAGTGCATTCACAAACAATCCTAATTTTAATTTTTATCTTATTTTAATGTTAATTTATTAATATGTTGTTAGAAAATAGGTACAAAGATATATTCCTTATTCATTATTATTAAATAAACTTAGAGGAATATTTACATGTTCACTTGTACACGAGATTAATATTTTTTAAGGTACACTACCCTTTTTAATATACAGCGTGATGCAGAGACGGTATACTAACGTTTTAACCTTTGTCATGTGAAGTCACAATTTCATAATATGTAATATAAAAATATAAAACGATTAACTTTTATGATAATTTCTAAACCTCAATCGCATTTCTTAAATTACTTACGTAATTATTTACAAAATAATCATTCGCGTATTGATCGGATAGACCCTATTGGACGTACTACATAATTTTTTTATGTCATTTCGCCGACGACGAATCATGTTGTGATCTTTTATTAATATGTGAGCGCGGTTGCACATTCGTAGGGGATACATGCATTCGTTGGCGTGACGTCACGTGAGTATATTATGTGTGTTTGAACTTAACATGTATTAATATTTATGCAGGAAGCACGCCAGTGGTCTTGTTGAGCAAGAAGAACCTGCCCGAAAACGAATGGACCACCGTGCAAATCGGGCGTGTTGGCACTCTCGTCTCGCTCAAGATAAACCAGACACGCTCTGTGGAGAATTACGAAAAAGAACTCGACTCACCTAAACAGGTCAGTGACATCTCTTTTTTTTAAACCTACCTCAGCAACGGTGGACTTTTTCAACTCGATTTTTCATGTACCTACTTATGAATTCATTTTCTATGATACCTCCGGCATATGTGAAACGATTTCAATCATTATTTTTTTTCGTTATAGCACCAGTGTAGCCCTATTTATTAAAATCACAAAGTATGCACACAAAGCGCTTGTCAGTACCAAGCCTCTTGCCTCGAGATCATGAGTATATTCTCTAGGTTGCAGCTAAAGACGAACAACTTGTGTACACCTCTTGCTATCGGCCTTTGTCGTAGGTCGACTGACAGTGTGTGGTTGACTTATAATTATTTAAACCTATCTTATGCAGATTCTCAACCTAAACACCCCGATCTACGTAGGCAGCGTAGAGGAAGCGACCATTCTGAACAACAACACCGGCGTCGTCGGTGGATTTAGCGGCTGCATTAAGGAAGTAAGTACATATACATACAATGAGCTTTATTGCAGCGTTCCCTCGAGGTTATGTTATAGCGTAACACTAGATTTCAACTATTAAAATATTCATAATTTTTTTTTGTAACTAGCTATCTCGGCGTTATTTGTATTTGTATCTTCGTATACCTCTTCAGAATTTACTTACTTACTTTTCTTTTCTGTAAGTGAAAATAATATCAATGTTTCTATTCACAGTTGACCTTAAACGGAGCGGCTGTCGACATTATGAACGATACGATCAAATCCGAAAACGTACAAGAGTGCAACAATATCGTTCCCCGCGGCGACATTCCCGAAGTAAGTTCACCTATATAAAGCTTTTCCCCACACCTAGTTACTATAATTTATACTTTCATGCGAATGGATACTAACATTATTTGTTGTCTACTTTTTATATTCTCTGTATTTACGTCCGTGTTCACCAATCGGCAATTGCGACTTGCGATTAAGAAAGTGGTGCAGAAATGTACAATCTAACTCTATATTTCATCCCATCAGTCGGAAAATAAATGCCGTTGCCGTAACGGCGGTACTTGCACCACCGACACAACGACTTGCGTGTGCCCGTACGGGTACACGGGCACGCTGTGCGAGCAGCGGGTCCCGTCCTACATACTGTCCTCGCGGCAACCGTACGGCGACCCGTGCACACTACAACCTTGCCGCAACGGCGGCACCTGTCGCACCGACCGCTCCTCCAAGACGAGATACACCTGCGACTGCGGACTGGGATACGCAGGAGCCAACTGCCAGATGAGTGAGTACCAAACAGTACTAGGATTGATAGATACACTGATTAGTTGGCATTTAAAAAATACATTTTTTGTAAAGATAGTAAGGACGGGTCTTACTTTCCATTCTTGCTTGATCATCAACCCTTCCAGATATCTGGACACGATTTTAAATAAACCCCTACTTTAGATTCTAGATTGCTTTTTATAATCAATTTGATGTCGATCGCTGTATTCGAAATAATAAATAGCAAAATGTAACTGTGCAATTTCCACAGCCCTGGACCTCCTGCAAAGCGTGGGATTCAACGGGAACGGATATCTGGAGCTGCCGGCGAAACTGTTGCACTATGAGCTATTGAACCGGGAGCCCGTCATCATCGCGATGGCCATCCTCACCTCAGAAAAGGACGGTGTGCTGCTTTACCAGAAAGAAGCGCAGAGTCTGTACTCCGACTACGGCGACTACATACTTCTCAGAGGTAATTAAAGAGCATTGTTATTGCATATAGGACTCATTTGGCCATTGACGCTTATTGTATGTAAAATTATATAGATGACAATTTTAGTCCGGGAAGTGACAGCTCACTTCCCGGACTAAAATTGCTTGGATATAAGAGTCCATGGTAAGCGCACTGGTCGCGCCCAGCACATCTATGAACTCATTTAAGTTAACCCGGATAAAGTAAGGCCAATTTTGGTTTGGGCTCAGTTTTGTGTTGTGTTCGGCTCAGTGAGAGAGAGAGACAGGAAAGGACGACTAAAATATTGACTATGTTCTTATGTTTCAGTTGAAAATGGTGTTGCGGTAGTGGAATGGGATATGGGTGGTGGAAAATCTTCTGTGTCCCTAAGCTCAGTGTACATCAGCGACGGTGAACGACATCAGGTATGTTTAGTGTGAAATCTAATTATGCACATAATAATTTGTCTCTTGTTTTGCAATCGAGTGATTTTTTTTGAGCTCCTATTTTATTTTCGATTAATATAGTTGACAAAAAATAATATATAATAAGTCTAATTCGGTCTTCGTAGGAATTCCTTTAGTTTTTTGCGGTAAGCTCTGATCATTATCAAACCCCAAATTGGTTTTGAAATCCAGCCATAATTTCTAATAAGTTGACCAGTAGACACCTATTCACCGATAAATCAGGCTGGTACAGTCATGCGGGTAGTATTTGGAGTTACCAGTACTGACAAATACAGTGCTTTTCAATCGGGACCTGACACGGCTCGCTTGAGAATTTTCCAATGATCTGTAGGGTCTAAATAGGTTTCACCATTTCGCGTAGGCAAATATTAATCAGCAATGTTCTGTTCAGATAATATTCAAGTTGGAGAAGGACGGGCGCGGCACGCTGACGGTAGACGAAGATCAAATCACGGAATCTACAACTGGATTCCTCAGCACTATGAATGCGGACTCCAACGTCTATATCGGTAAGTGCCATCTAAATTTTTTTATTAATAGTTTCTTGTACGGCCATGTTGATGATACCCTACCACTATCAGTAAAACGGTGGATGCTTTACTGCAAAATTACCAAAAATGTTGAGAGATCTTGAAAAGTCAAGTTTTACCATTTCATTTTAATATAATATCCTATATTCATCCACGAGACACACAATAGAGCCAAGAAACAAATCTTTCCGCGCAAGAAGTAGCGATACCTATGCAATTAATTGTATTTAATTCACAGGGAGAATAAATGTCTGATCATTAATGTGCAATTTTTTTTTCGTAGGTGGCATCCCAGACAACATGAACACCCAACAGTACCCTGGCTTCAACGGGTGCATAGAGCAGGTAGAGCTCATGGAGTCCAAGCGTGGCATCAACCTTGGCTCGGTCGCCGTCGCGGGACTCAACACGCAGCGGTGCAAGGAGTGAGTATATATAACACCTACACCTATCCCACTAACCAGGGGTTCCCAAACTTATTTTGTCTACTGCCCACATTGAGAATGAATTATTGTAAGCACCCAAATTTTTTCACCTACTTAAAAACCACAAAAACATTTGTTTTCTGGGTCTCTTACCCCTCGCCCCCATGTAGGACTGCAGCGCCCACCTAGGGGAGTTATCGCCAACTTTGGGAAATGCTGCACTAAGCAATACTTGCCTGGGGCAGATCCCAGTAATACCAGAGCAAATTAAAAATATACCGTTTCCACTTCTACAGCTTAATTGATATAATTAAAACACCTGATCTTTCTTATGACTCATGTGCCTATACGTATTTCCTAATTTTGGGCAAAAGCAGCGACTTACGACGAAATGGGACTGCAGCCTTCTATTAAACAGCTCTCCAGCTATTTGGTTGAAGGCTGGCTCATTTGACACCGCAAATCATTGAAGTTAGATATGTGTGACGTTTCTGGTCGGTACTAGATTAAGGGAATGTGTAATTAGAATGGAGATTCCAGATGCATATCACCATATGCAAGCAACGGCATGGCGGCTAGTATAGTGTGTATCGACTATGAGCTTATAATGAACTAACATTTATGCTTACTAATAAACCCGTTAACTAAATTTCACGCTGCCTGGACCACCCGCCAGTCCAATGTTCCCGGATGTATATCCCTTCTTCGAAGAGGTTGACGTCTTCGAGTACCCCCCCGCCCGCTATCCCTTCAACGCTAACTTGAAACTAAGCTCGAATAGCTTTTCCCTTCTGTTACCTTTTTTCACGTGCTTCCTGCACTCCTATCTATACCTTTTCAATTTCTATAGCGACTGTAATTGGAATTAAAGGTGGGTTGATAGGTGTGTTTCACATTTTACAACTATTATGGTTTTAGGTACTTATACTCTACAGCTGTGTTTTAGACGTCTTTGTATTCAATAGTAGAAATGCATTTATACAATTCCAAGTCTGTTTGGAACTTACATACGCAAATTGTTCGAAAGTAAAAGAAAAAAAATAAGTTCATTTGTTTCTCTTAACTTACCTGCTAGTTAAATGTGACAAACCTACTTACGTTTTGTATATTAACGAAATAGATACTTAGATTAAATTGTTTTTGGACATAATCAACAGTTGGTTGTTGCACTGTATAAAACAATTTCCTATACGTGATAAAAAACAATTGTGTGTCCGAGGTTGCTGAAAATTATTAACGTGTCAAATAACCAATGTTTTTATGTGTCGAGTTTCATCCCCCAGTGTTTGTACTCTGGATTACTAGGTGCTTGCGTCCGGAATTTAAGTATACTAATATATTTTTTTTATTTTCCAGCTCCTCGCGATATTATTAAAACGACTTGCGAACGATTCATCCGCTCCACTTCAACGCAATTGATCGCAGCACAAGAAACAACGTCAATTCGGAACAATCTCAATTAGCAATGTAATCTTGATACTACGCCATGCCGTCGCCGCGTGCGACCATCGCGACCCGAAGATTACATTCTGCTACATTTAATAGGTTTAATCGAGAACAATGTTGTATTAGTATTAAGGTACTTCAAAAACCAGACAATACAGCTAGCTTAGTGAATAGATAAAGTGAATGTTAATTCTATTAATTATAAAATGATCACGTGGTTGTTGGGACATGTCCATTCGCGGAAAGCGCGAGGCTGCTCGTCGGAGCAGCAACGTTTGGTGCCATAACATGAATTATTATAATGTAGTTAGGTGACTATTTACTAATCAAATTATGTAAGTACCAGTGACTCGTTTCCGCAGGGCATTTTTGAAAATCTCTCTAAATTCAAATCGCTTGTTTGTTTACGTCGCACCCAGTGATATGTAATTGTGCCAAACGTGATTGATTGTCCATATCCTTTATGTTTTACCACTGCCATTTCCCTTATTTTTTTATGAAGGTAGGTACTTAGTTAACTTTCGCTTCTTAAGCAACGAATATATTGTTAAGTACTTACTTATTTAATGGATATTTAAAAAAAAACTGATTATGATGGCATTTACCTTAATTATTGTCAGTTTTGAATATTGTTACCTATATATTTTAACTATAAAAAAAATATTTGTGCATTAAATGTATCTGTTGTTAGCTTAAATAAGAATATGTGACTACAAAGTACTGATGATTATGATATTGTAACTGTGTAACTAAAAGAAATGAACCTACCTATTATGATCTATCCGTATATGCTGATATATGAACAAATTGACTAACAATAAGATAAAAATAATATTATGAAATCATGATTTGTGTTATTTCATCTATCCCACTTAATACAAGCACACGACAGTAGCATTCAGAGTTAATTAAGTTCTTTTTAAAGGGCCGTTCTTGGAGGAAAATATACTTACGCGGGAATTAACTGTGGACACCGTTATTTTCCTAAGAAATTACAGACATTTCTATGTAGCTAGTTATCTCGGCGAACAAAGCACCGCCTCAGAATCAAATATAAAAAAATACATGTTTTAATTGTTATTCTGATATTTGGGGTGATGACAAATTTTAGTAATCAAAGATAGTAATCGGCCCACTCTTTCTTGAATTAAAAATGGTGTAACTAACACGATATTCTTTTATATATATAGATAACTTCATTCACAATATTACAAGTGGTCTATTTGTAAGGGGACTGGACCCTGTTCAAGAGCTTCGCTCGGATGCCTCTCAGGCTGCAGTCATCTAGCCAGTTGACGCATTTCTTCTCTACGTTATAATAGATAGCATTGGGGACCACCGTCACGAAGGGGTCCAAAATATCCGGCCGCATCACCAAGTAGTCATTCTTGCCTTGTTCCAAATAAGGTTTATCGAGCAATGCCGATTGTTTATTGGAAAGAGTATGCTTCAGCTCAGTCTCAATCAAGGTCACTTGCTCATCCAGCATGCCTCCGACACCTATCATAGATGTATCAGAAGATTCTGCCTCTGTTCGCAACCATTTTTTTATTTCTGCAGGAGACATATCCTTGGTCATTGTTTGGTAGATACTTTTAGCCTTAGCTAGTTGTTCCGGCTCAATGGACCTGCGACCAGCTTGCTTTAGTTTCGATTCAACTATGAACTGCACTACTTTCCCGAGCGTCATAAAGTTTTGAGCTCGCTGCTCTCGGCTTGCTTTGTTGAATATCTCCAAGGCTTGGATAATATTAAAAAATAATAATGAAATAGTTAGCTGCAACTAAAGAAAAGATCGATTTATGGATGTTAACATTTTACACTTTTCTAAAAAATTATAGGGTATTCTAGCCTAGAACTATTCATTTGATTTATTAACAATTTTCTGCTTTTCATTAGCTATGATAGTTAAGTGGTCAAACGCTATCCTGGGGAACAAGAGTCGCAGGTTTAGGCCCCGGCTCTTACATAGGAGATCTCTGGATAATACGTGGGAAACTCATTTACTACGATGATAGAGTAGCACTTGTTAAAACTAAAGGAAAACAATACAAAAATAATCTAATCAGTTCTTGAAAAACTTGCGATGTCCACCAAAGCGAACTAGCCCTACATGAACTATGACCTGAATCCTTAACAAATTGAATACAGCCCTTTACCAAACAATAGAACATTAAACTGGGATATTTAAATATGTAATTTGAAATTAAAAAATTCTTTTGGATACCGAAAATCTCACACACGTGCAAGCACATTAAACGTACTCTATTAATGTCTAAGTACAGTATGTTAATAATAAAATAATTACAGCTAAGGACATTGTAGCTTTTTTTCAAAATGCACCGCACAGTTAACCCAATGTCATATTTTGTTAAACAAAATAAGCGTACAAAGTATTAGAAAGTTAATCACTTGCGTCAAGTATCGCTGGGATTTAACTGACTATGAAATTGATGTTTTTTTTAATTACCTAACGTATACCTATTGTTTTATTTTGTTCGCAATTGTTTTATGTTTCTAGAAAATGAGGGCAAAACAAAAAGTACCTGCCAACGTTGTTCCGGGTATTTTTTTTACGAATGTCGTCGTTGGCTGAAAACTTGTTATTGAAGTAACGAAATATTGTTGCAAAGAAAGTTTTAAAGGCTTCTCAGCTGCGATTAGGTAAAGTTGGCCAAGTTTTTTTTTATTTATTCCAGCTCTGATTACGCAAAAGTTTCGGAATTAATTAAATTATAAAGCATTATGTGCCCCAAAACATGCAGGGTTTCCTTCACCGTTTAGCAAGTGATAATCATGGTTACAAATGAGATTCGCACAAGAAATCCAGAAATCCCAGAGGTGTGAACCGGGGTTTGAACCTGCGATCATTGTTACGGAGGCAAGCATTCTACCACCTTAGCTATCACAAAAAAAAGAATACAGCTTAAATATAAGAAAATGTTTATTAAATAATGTCGGCGTGGGTTAGTTAGAATCCGGAACATTAACTAGCATATTCTTCGGTTTGTAAGTATCAAAGAACTTCTTGTACTCGGGCACTTCAACCAGCACGGTGCCGGGCTGGCCGCAGGTGGCCAGCGCCGTCTCCACTGACTCCTGATCCAGACCCTTCTCGTTGCATAAATCTGAGATAAAGGTGTGCCATTCTTCGTAGCTCAGCTCGGTTTTGCTGAAAAGACTGAGGGAACTCATTCGGTTTCATATGTAGCATCGAAGTTATAGGCCAGCCCTTTTTTTGCGTGGGGAAATCCTCATGGATACCCGCAAGCCCCGAGGGTGGCAAGCGGCCCACCAGCTATTATTATTGGCCAAGATAGGCCAACCCGAACTCAGGTCAGCGAATACCTACGAACGATATCTCCACATGTTAGACAAAAATACATTTATTAATAGGTAATATACCTACCTATATCTATATTATCGGGCAGCAAAATCAGACAGTTAAGAAGATGTTTGTTTTATGACACTGAATTCCCAAAAGAGTATCCATTTAAGGCAATATCATTTACAAAGCGATTTCATATTTAACTGACTTCAAAAAAGAGAAAGGTTCTTAATTCGATTGTATTTTTGAGAGATGTTTTCAAAATTACCTACTTAGATCAATAGTTGAAACTATGAATTTGGGGGTTAGTTTATAGCATCGCTATGAGGTTTGAAAACACTTAACAACAACTTGTGTTTTCGATAAGTAATCACTCATATTTACCACAACTTGAACCATATAGTACCCGTATCTGTCATAGTTACACGACGATCATTGATGATCTTAGCTTGACGCAACCAATAGTCCGATAAGTAAAGGGTCATCATGGTCCCATCTTTCTTGCTGTCCATGAGACGGGAGAACTTATAGAACTGCTCGTCCAAAGTCGGTATTAGCTGTTGTTCTTCCTCCATAACAAATGTTGAAGTCGATTATGATTTACGTTAGCGTTTGCAGTCCATAGCCACCTTGTTTCACGCATTAAATGGATCGTAGCTTCAAAATTCAGTTCACATATAGAACCGCGTTACAATAGGTACCTGAGCATTTCGCGAATACCTACTTATCTCGATTCTATACTATGTATTTTAAAATATTGTATGGTGTAATAGGCTTTTAGGATGTCTGGAGGTAAATCCAAAACAAGTGCTTGTAAGAATTACTGTGCCTGTGCGTTAGTTGAGTTGAGAACTACTTAAAAAAATACATCGAAAACTACAAGAGCAGTTGGTACAAGCTTTTCACTATTGGATAGCTTATGGTTAGTCTAAATCAATCAGTGATCCATACCGTTTGCATGCTTCTCGGTTGATCCCAAACCATCATCATTATTAAGATGAGATGCCAACGTTATACTTTCTCATACAGTCTACATATGAATGATATTTATAAATTTTGCTATTGGTGAGATAACTATTAATAATGGTGATTTAATTGTTTTAAAAAATAAACTATCGTGTATTTCAAAGTTAATGTTCTGTAATTCATAATTTTCAATATGTGCAAGGATTGTTAACATATCAAGGCCCGCACCGCTTTACTCATAAAGATAGGCAGTTTCCTCCCAACCTCATCTTTATTATCACGTAGAAATACATTAAACAATTAAATATTTTTTGACCTTGGAAGAATAAACTCAATTTTATATTTTACTAACAACCATTTAGAAAATAGCGCTACGCTACCGCTAAGGCGTAAGCACAGGCATAAAGCAAGGCAGAGAAACCAAAACATGGTATCAATACAAGGAGCATAATAAAGCATGGTATCCAAAAACAAAACCAAACTAGCTCTATGACCAAACCTCACGCGCTATCTCTCTATCTAATATCCATTGGTTTCTCTCTCTACAACTGTGTACTACAATATCCATGGATACCGTACATAGAGAATAAATATACATAGAGTACGATGGATACCTTTGCCATTCTCACCATCTACGACATTGACCCTTTGTGGAAAAAATAAACTAGTGTCAATGTTTATGATCTGGTTATGATCTTCCCAACATGGTGACGATATAATTTTAAACCAGAAGCTGGAGAGAAGTCATTTATTGTTCTCTGTGATAGTTTTCTTATTAAAAAAAACCCCTAAAATATAGGATTATTGATTCAACAATTACATTGAAAAGGGCCATCAGGGATAAAGGCTATAACATAGTCAACTTAGTCAAAGACCATAATGAAAACCTACCGTTCGGTGGTTGAGGCCATTTGAAGATAGAAGGACGACGTTCTTACTTTCTTTGCCGGAAAGAAGAAGCTAAAAGATGGGTGACGAAGAACAAGCTACACTAGATGGTCAGTTCTTTGAGTTTTCGAGGCTTTTCGATAACAAGCGGGATGGTACCACCATAACACTCTACCGCTCCGATTACTGGCTGCGGCAAGCCAAGTTAATAGACGATCGGAAGGTCACAATGACAGATACAGGGATACTGTTTAATAAATACAGGTAACGTATCGCATAATTACAATAGTATATAAACAATGGGGGACAAAATTGCTTGGTCATATTAAGGTCATTTGTCGCATACAAAACAATTGCTCAGGTACTGCAGCTTGTTAGGGGTCAACCAGTACCGATAAGAAACCAATTGATTCGTTTGGATACCTATTTTCGTATCGTAGATCGTTTTCTGAGTCATTCGGATAGACGGGAGATCGATATTTTGGTTATCAGTCATGAATTTTAAATAACCCACGATTCAGTTACCAGTTGATCGCCTCATTATTGAACGATAAAACGCTGTTTGCGACGCGACATCAGTTTTTATCAACCGTGAAAAGAGTCACGTTCAATACGAGGAATTCTAGTTTTTTCTAATACTTTCTTTTCAGTAAAACCGAACTGAATTATGACGAATGGTTAGCCATGATAACGGAATTATGCGAACTAAAAGAGATGGATGAGGAGAAGGTGCAGGAGACCCTGACAAACTGCGGCCTTCCTGGCCAGATCGCGGTGACAGTGCCACAGTATAGAGACTTCTTCCTTACATACAAACCGAAGGAGAAAATTATGTTCTGAGTTGTTAAAGATAGCTCTCACCCCATTTTTTGAGATTGTTTTATAGCCTCCAAAATTAAAGATTAAAAGGTGACGTGTGTTTTTATTATACCTATATGATATTTTGTTGCTTATTGCGATTTTGTACGCTTGGATTTTAGTTTTTACCTCGTGGGGAACCTTATAATTTTTTGGAACAATTTGTCTAGATTATAAGCTATTGCTACCTATTCCAAATTTCAGTAAATCCACCTAGTGGGCTTGAAGATAATAACAGTTATTTATGCATCCCAGGCGAGCCCAGAGAACATTGCGATAGTTTTTTAAACTGATAAAAAAAATTTGCCCAATGTATCACTGTTGGGTACGGGCCTCCCGTCAATGCGAGGGGGGGATTAGGCCAAAGCCCACCACCCTGGCCAAGAGTGGGTTGGCGGACCTCACACGCCTTTAGAGAAGTTCAGTCATTGAGAGATCAGTTCATCAGATTCCGTTTACCGTTCATTACTCGTCGAAACATCAGTCGTCAACTTGAAAACAGATGCGATTTGTGCAGTGATGCAAGGCAATAATGATACTCGGACGCAATTGATCTCTTTGGGACACACGAGTCCACTCCTTACAAGCCAGCTCGTATGAGTGGATTCAGTCAGAGCGCACGTTCGTATCGTGATAAAAACTGTATTATAAACTTATAAAAACATTATTTTGAGGATAGAACACGCGAAGCGTGATTTTCTCTATGGAGCAGTCATTTTGACAATCATCAAAGTGAAAACGTGTTTCGGATTTGTAAGAAGTATTTTTTTAGATTAAGTTTATTTTTCTGTCTGAAACCCTTTGAAAATGTCTTCAAGCACATCCTTTGTGGAAGAGGAAAAGGTCGCTGTGGTCCTACAACCTCAATTCGACGAGAGCTCCGAGGAGCCACCGATGGAAGAATGGTCATCACTTCTTATAGAGATACCAGAACAAAACAAGAAGCGCATGCTCTACGAAGAGGATTTGTACGAACCAGGCAGCGGTGAAATATGTACCAAGTACATAGCTATGTCTGCCAGTTCTGTCTTAAGACATCCTTACTACAACTATCCCCCCGTTGTTGACCCCGGCATATTGAAAGCCCTCTTACGACCAGAAGACGTTATCATATACCCTGACGACGGCCAAGAGCTATACTTGCAAGTCTGCAAAGAGATGAACCAATGTCCTGTCAGAATTTTTTACAGAGGATTATTGGAAGAGGAAATAGACTTACGTTACTATTGCGTTAATCCTGTCGGCGTTTGTCCTATGGGAATGGCTTTAAGATTTAACAAAACAGTCAAAGTTCTAAACTTATCTGATAGTTTTCTAAGCGACGATGCTTGCTACCATTTAGGAGAGATGCTTGGGATGAACACTACTTTGGGAGAGTTAAATTTGTCAGGATGCCGCATCGGACCTGCAGGTGTCATGAGACTATTCGCCCAACTGCCTGCTAATAAAACTTTAATGTCGCTTAATTTGAATAAAAATCAGATAGGTGAAGCAGGTATGCAGCATATCGCTACAGCAGTGTTCAAGGGCCTCAATGTCCAGGAGATATATTTGAGCTACAACAACATCAGTGGAAAAGCATTACTACCGCTAGCGGAGGCTTTCGAAACGAGCAATAAGTTTACGCGCATAGATCTCTCGTGGAATAATCTTTTTGGAGCTGGCGTCGTTCAATTCTTGGCCAAATTAGCTGAGAACACCGGCCTTTTAGATTTGGATTTATCTTGGAACGCGATGTCGGGCTCTCGATTTGGTACTGCTATTAAAAATCTCATGAGTCCCAATTTACGCAATTTAAACCTTAGCAACAACAAGCTAGAGGGTGCTGCATTAAATGGTATTATAGCAAAATTGGGTAATGCAAAAAAGCTAGTTACCTTAAACTTGTCTTACAACCCACTATCACCAAATGATGCTTTAAAAGTGATTACAAAAGTTAAAATGGTAGCTGTTAAAGTGCAAAATGTATACATGGACAACGTTTTGGTTACGGAAGAATTTCTTACCAATTTGGAACAACTAAAAACCATGAAATCGAAGAAGAATACAGTGGTAACGTATGGAGGTATAATCAGTAATAAATTGTTTGCGGGTCCAGACCCTAGAGATGTGATACTCAATAGAGCAGAGTTCTTGTGTAAGAAGAACAAAAAGATGCAAATAGATATAGCATTGGTAGTGTACCAGTTTGTAAAAGATGGCAAAACTACATTGACTGCAAAGGACTTTATTAACGAATTACGCTACGCCAGCGTGCCTTTAGATGCCGACCTTACTGAGGCATTAGTCAACCTTTTCGTAGTACCTAAGCCCGGTAAGATGAAGATGATCGATATGGTACTTCTAGCCGACTACGTGAAGAGAAAATGGCCTGAAAGAAAGTTGCCACCCACGCCACCACCTGAGCCTGAGCCCGAGCCTTTACCAAAAGGAAAAGGGAAAAAAGGCAAGAAGAAGTAAACCATGTTAAATAATTCTCTAGGAATAGTGCAGAATGGGTACATTATTTTTATCTTTAGGTAACACTAAGGGTATCACATGGTTACCTACTTACGACCTTGCATTTTATGCTTATTCTTGTACGACGTTAAGTTTTATTTTAGTTTACGTTTTCTCTGCGGCTACATCGAATTGAGCTTCATTAATTAAACATAGATAAGTTTATTAATAAAATGTGTTTGTTGTTTTCTACATCAAAGCATACCTAGTTAAAACATTGAACCTTTTTGTTTATTACATTATAGGTATTTGATCTCGATCGCACCTGATGGTAAGTGACGATGAGATCTACGATGAAGCATACTTGCCTACCTATATTCATATTTTTATGCACTCCCGATAATTATATCCCTTTCACCTGAGACTTGGTAGGAAATGTCAATTCGCATCGCAGAGCTATAGAATGGAATATGTATGGGAGCTCGTATAGACTTTGTGGTAATTGTTGGAGGGAGTCTGATTGCGAATCGGTATACATGAGATATCCAGAAAGAAAAGTGGTATCGTTGGCCGCCTTTATCGTGACGCCTATGTTCTACTGCACGGTGAACTCATCCTTACCTTGACGTTTTTTTTAAGGTGTAAATATTTTGGTGCTTCTAAGTAGACCAATGAATTCAGGTTAAAATTGTTTTGTGGAATGGTATTTTCATGCTGATAATGGATACATGATATCGTAATGATGTTTATGGACCAAATTGAACCTACTGGCACGTGGGCTGGGGTGAAATCCAGAATGCCTGCATTAGTCAATTTAGGTGAACAGCAATGTTTGTGTAGAGCAATGGATTGGACGAACCAATACATCGATAAACAGTATTTACCTCAACATATTATATAGACTGGTATACGACATAACTAAACGATGAATACGTAGAACATATCACACCTTTGTTTTTATTTTCAATTCAATTAAATTGATTTTATTTATTATTTATTGTCGGGTAATGTATGTGTGTAGCAGAAAGAGAGGAGAGTAGACGGTATTAGGCACATAGGAAGAAAGAAAAACATTTATTTTTCTATATTTAATGTTGTCAATAAATATACAAAAAAACTTTACATAATAAATTATCAAAATTTATCACTAACATAATTTGTAGTAGGTAGTTGGTTTCTTTGCGACCGTCATTTTTTGGTTCGTAACCAAACAAAGCGCGGGACGCAGGGGGAGAGGTGGCTATTGGTAAGCACACATAGCAATTACAAAAAAAAGTTGTCATAAAAATCACGGTGGGTGTTTCATTGGTCAGCCAGTGGTCACCAGTTGTCGTTTGAAAAGCATACTCGCGGTTCCATCTCATGTTATTATTGCCTTTTAGTTTTACTCCTCGACAAAAGATGGCGCTCCATTACATGCATACACGCTAGTGGCACTAGATACCTCTTGTATCGTTAGCCATGTAGTAAAGTACACCCCCACACAGTCGAAGCGTTTAGGTTTTGCTTTTGACAATGTATTGCTCAATAATGTAAAAGATCTATTTAAAAAAAAAAGAGCAACCATGGCGTTTCTTGCCCGTTCTTCTCCATAGGAACGGCATTCCGAACGGGTGGTAAAGCAGTAGCATAATGTTTATGTAACTTGACGATTCATAAGTACTGTACAATAATGGTTTACATGAATAAAAAACATTCTGATTCTGATTCTGATTCTGACCACTAGGTAAAAAATATTCAAGTGAGCGGAGTCCGGCGTTTACCCCACGCATTGTTTTATAGGAAATGCCTATTACAACCTTTTTGTATTTGCTCCATGAGTAAGTCTTCTGGGCCCAAGCCGCCAACGCAATTGATTGACTCATAATCGAAATGGAATGGCTTCGCAATTGTCACTTTTAAAAATTTACTACGCCAGACGATTGTGTTAACAAATCTGGGCCTCTTCGCGGTGTTGTACACCGTATTAATGAATATCGACTCAGTCACGCTAACCTGATTTTTAATTACTTACACATAAGAGTTTTATTTAAATAATAATTAGATACACGTATTCATAACTGTAAAAGTATGAATATTTGATATCCTAGATATCAGGGTGCGTTTTCACAGACGAGATAAGGATTTCAAATAATCGGATTGTTCTATTCCCCTCTGCACCGCTCTTCTCCACTTCTGTGGAAGCACACCCTGAATCTTATAATAAGGCTCTTTTTTCAATGTGAACGCAATGAATACTGTGCTAGTTTTTACTCGTGATTATGAACACGCTAATCTCAGGTTTTGCATTTATATTTACTCACACACATTGCATGGCACGCGCCTCGGGTGTTGAACACCTCGATACGTGCCATAAATAACTAACAATACAGTAAAAAAAATCTCACAATCCGTGAACTAGTTCTTAATATTTGGAAATTGATTACTAAAAGTAATGGTATCATACTATTATTTTAGTGGAAGAGCCTTTAAATAACATTCTAAAAGGGAATATTATTCTTACATTTAGGTACACAAATAATCCTACAACCTATCACAGATGATAGGGACAATAAAATCATATATAAATACAATTGCAGTTACTTATTTCTTAAAATAACAGTATACACAACTAGCTGGCTACCTAACTAGAAAGACATTTGTGCAACATACGGTAATAATAGTTAATATTAAATTATAAATTCGCTAAGTAAAAAATTGTACCGTCAAAATTTTACAATGTACCTCACCATCCATCAGACTATATACTTAAGCTGAAACATTGACCATAGGATCTTTAACTAGTATTTGGCTCAAAATGTATTCAATAATGTTCACCCAAGAGCTTTATGAATTACGGTGAAGGGTAACATTGTAAGAAAATCTACATGTCCGAGGGCCAATTAGAACTGGGTCAGTGTAAAGGACAATGGCCTGAATCCCTCTCACTTTGACGGGACGCTCTTGCCCAGCAGTGAGGTATATGTGGCTTAATTATTACGTATTTAATTCCATTGGCAATAGTTACATGGACGGTATCGCGCGGTTACACCTACAAAGGAAACTTACAGCTTAGTGTATGGTGACCGTTGAATGGCGAGGTAATATTTTTTTTTCTTTGAAGGGCCGTTTAGATTACATACCTGACCAGATGGCGCACCAAAACTCTCGAGGAGATCATATCCTCGTTGATTGACCGGACCTTGGGTCGCTGCCCGAATTATATCACCGGACAGTGGGAATTTGTTTACATTCGTACCGTTACCAGTGACGCTCAATCTATGCAGGTATATAGTCACTTATTTTCTGTATCTAGTGCAATTATTTCTCTGCCACTCGCTTTGGGAGACTTTTACCTTTGCTGTAGAACATATCTAAGAATAGACCTGGAAAAGAAATTAGTATGCAGTATAGTGAAACATTAAGAATTAGGTAAGTTCTCGACAGAGATTATAAAGAAGTATCATGCAGGCGGTATAATGCACGGCCAATGTTATAGGTAGAAACGAGAAATCTGGTCAGTAGGTTCCTTTTATAACACCCAATATGAATGTACATTAGAACTCTACGCACATGACGTCACGAGGGGAAGGTGATGAATAATACGCGTTTTTAAAGCTAAGCCTCCACCCACAGGTCTAATGATAACTATACTATTACTAATATCAAATCTTACCGGAAAACACAAGCACGGCGCCGGCCCACTGTCGCGACGCTAACACGTTGCCAAATATGACGACTGACAGAAGCACCGTGAAGAACTTCCTCGTCGTAGTGACCACTGAACAAGGCAGCGGCCCGAACTCAGCCACCTGGATATACAAAATAAACATATCAAATTATATTATATATATAGGAATTCTATTCTACACATCATATCTAATCTATCAGCCGATAGACGTCCACTGCTGGACTTGGGCCTCCCCCAACGACTTCCACACATCACGTTCCCCCGCCACTCGCATGCACCGGCTTCCTGCGACGCGTGTGATATCATCGGTCCACCTTGTGGGGGCCGTCCTACACTACGTTTTACGATTCGTGGTCGCCATTCTAGAACCTTTCTGCCCCAACGGCCATCGGTTCTGCGAGCTACATGGTACACATCATATATGGTATTGTATAGGAAGGCATAGTAGTTATAACGAAACAAATATTTTAAATAGGAGTCAATCAAATTTTTACTTTACTTGGAGTATTTCATGAGATTGTGTTTTTTTTATTATTTAATTTTATTTATTGAACACAAAAGAGGACTTGTACAGGTGTTTGGACTAGAATTGGCTTGGTACCAACTCCAAATAAGGGAATTTTTTTTCCAGTTTTCCCTAGAGTTTGAATTAGGGGAAAACGGGCACATACCATGTAAAATATGAAGAGTTGTCCTAGAGCGCCGACCAGGGCGAAAGCGACGAGATACACGATCACCTCAGGGTACATGGAGACGAAGCTGATGAACTGGAATATCTCACCGCTGAGACACACGCCCAATGCCGAAATTATCATCGACCTGGAACGATAGGATAACGAAGAGGGTAATTTGACATAGCATCATAATGAAATCTGTATGCATCATTGAATTTATTCGAATTTTGATAATCTCGCTCCAGCGGCGTCGCAAGCATAAATCATTCGCAAGCGATTCACGATGGTCTGATTAAGGAGGACGTCTAGTTTCGTGTCGCGTTTTTTTAATTTATGGAATACTGATCGTCTGCTGTTTGCGCAGGCGCATCGCGTCAGCGCAGGCTCAGGAAGGAATGTTTACGTGTACATTAATTTACGAGCAGGCCTCTCCACAAAACAAGGACCTAAATCTGCCAGCACTAACAATCATAATTGAATGAATTACGATTAAATAATTGACAGTTTTTTTCATACCAAACCTGTCAAGTGACAATTTTGATGTGGTTGTCATTCCATTGCGAGTCAATTGTGTAAACAGACTTGGGGTCAAAGCACATTCAGGCAATGGTTCTCAAAATATTAACATTGTACATAACCTCAGATAAAAAGGCTTATGGATTTTAGATAAATCAATGCTGACTTCGTAGAGCAAAATTCGCTTTGAAACACCGCATTCACTTCGTATCAGATTTATTTTTACATGAAATATTTATTATTCGCATTAGCCATTTTAATGTAAAATATTTAAATGGGATCATATATCCCGGGAAAACTCTATCATGCCAAATTTCATTTCTTGCTAGATCCAGATCAATAAACACACAACACAATCAAATAGCAGAATGTTGAAATAGTTTAATTTTAATTTCGACACAGAAATTCTGACTTTACACAATAATGAGAAATGCGCTCATTAAGCGCAGGTTCTATGCTTAGTATAAACCTTCTGAATCGGCCTGTATATTTGTGTAATATTTAAGTATTCTTTTATAATATAACCTCAAGTGTTATTCTGCTACTCACCACCAGTTAGTGTTCAGCATCATGGCGTAAGCAGATGGCGAAGATTCACTTTTGATGCGTTCCTGGAAATTAAGATAAATAAAGCGTGACCTCCTTTAACATATATATTATTAATTAAATGCTTCGTTAGTCTTTGAAGACAAAACAGAATAAGTACCTGTACTGCACCATTAAGACCATCCATAGTAAGTGACAGAATCAAAAGCAGCTCCCCAATGCCAATCCCAGAAGACACTTCTGTTGCCTTCTTCACCTGATCCTTGTACATGAATAGCACCACCCCCGTTACTATCAGAAGCACAAACAGATACTTCTTCAACGGATATGACTTTCGTCCGATGAGCACTCCGAGAATCATCACTGGGATTGGTTTGGCTGCTTTTCCGACAACCTGAAAATGTTTACGTGTATTGATGCAGATAAAAAATGGCACAGTTTTTTGAGATCATTCAACCTCCATCATGAGCTTAATATACAAGGTTAACATGTGGAATTAGTTATCCAGATACATGATAAGTTTCCTATGGGAATTGAATCCCATGCAGTTAAAGGCAACAGCTTGATGTCAACGTACACAATAATCTATATAAATAGTATATTTTTCATTTGTAAATATGTAAGATACTTTATTGTTTGGATATTTTAATGAACCTAATGCTTTAATAAATGTTCAATTCAAATTATGTTTTATTTCATATTCATATTTGTTGCGTAACATATTAACCTGTGTAGGATAGTTGATCCATTGCAAAGCCATCGTGGAACAAAGCATACCAAGAAGATATGTTAGGGCTGATGAGAAGTAATAAGCCCTTCTGGTGGTGTCCGACTCACGTTTCCGAGAGAGCTGTAAAAACAATTGTAATGTTTAACAAACCCAGCATTCATGTACATGTAAGTTTAATAGCCACATGACATTAAGACTCATGAATATGTATATACTTCAATTCAACCCAGATGTACGTTTAACTATGGACAATATTCTTTAAATAAAGTATTTGCTACATCTTATTTATATAGTAAAGGATTAGTTTTGTCTGCACCTGCATTGAATAAGCTTGGAAATAATTGCAAAGAGCAAAAGCTAATCAGAACTTACCATCAGAATCTGGACAAAAGTGAAGTTTATCACACACTGAATCAATACCAAGGATAGGGCACATGTGAATTTATCATTTTCACCATATTTCCCCCTCGTAATTTTCTCCTGGAGCATGGCAAATATTGTATATAGCGCGAATATTGAACCAGCATAGATAAAAAAACGTATTTCACTGCTAGTTTTCATCATGATTGCCGCTTTTGGTTGACAGGTTGTTGAGGCTAAAAAAATTAAAGGTAAGTAATAACTACATACATGTACTATCAGAGAATTCTCTCACAGGCCACTTACAAAACTGGTTTCAAAGGTACCGGGCCTATGGTAAGCCATAGGTATTGCCATAATTATCTATAGTAACTAATAAAACCAATATACATGTATCAACAGTAACAAGATCTACATATACTTAAATAAAACTATAGGAAAGTTGTTACAGTAGCCTCCTCCATAATTGCAAGATGCCCGGTTTCATTCTCATGGGGGCAGATGCAGGATTTCATCTAGGCGGGCTTAATTTTTGTGAGATTACTTATCTATCAGATAATTTGTTCTCGATAAAAAAATATGGTTAAAGTGCTCCCGCCATGTATCAGAGTGGTGATGGCACCTATTGGCCTGATCCCTGTATCCACACCTGCATCCTCACCCTGACTGTTAAGATGAGCCAACTCCCGTTAATCAGACATTACATACTGTTAATCTATATTTAGTAAAAAAATAAATAAGTCATTTTTTATAAGCCTATCATATTTGTTATGGTTATACTTCTTTCTATCTCGGGTTATAATGGGCCACCACTTTAGGTCCAAGTTCATTGATTTAGTTCATACCCCCGGCTCCTTCTAGGTCTGCCACCATATCCTCTGGTATTTTCGGAGATCCACAATATGGTTATTTTTTACAGTCAGTGGATCGGGTTGAGCGTTTATAATTCAATTACTTCAATATACTTTTTATAAATCGAGTATTTTATTTACCTTCAATTAATTCAATGAAGTAAGTAGGTTCGTATGTATTAAAGAAACAGTCTCAATAATTAAAGCTGCACTATTTAACATAAATAATATTCACACAAGTTTATTTCAAAATACTGTTATAAAATATAACTTTTCGTTTTCACATCAATCGCGCGCTCGACGACTGGTTGATTAACAATTCGTTTAACATTATGCGTCCTTATCACACAGCTTTGCTTAAAAAGAGAAGACGTGATGTAGCTGCATTCGTCCACGTGTATGTGACATGGCTGGTTTTTTTTTGTTTACAGAGATAGAAAAAACTTCGTCTTTCGCTCGGCTTCACTCCATCCTATCCGATTCTAAATATCGGATGATTTTGAAGAATGCGTAGGGCAATGGGACCCGGACGTTCTAAGATAATTAGGATAAGATCGGAAGGTATGGAGTATATTATAATGTGAAGGGCAGTTGGACCCGATTTCATCAAATAATAATTAGGAATTAGGATAGATTCGGATTCGGAAGGTATGCAGCGTGGTTTCTTCCTAATGGCCTCACACAGCCATCGGTCGTTATTTTGCCAGTGTCAAGTAGTAAATTAATATGTATGTATGTATTAAAATATTGATGATAGGTTAAACGATACAAAATAGTAAAATCAAACAACTTTAATTTAGGTAAATATAAGCATTGTTATCGAACAGTGAAACATAATTTTCTATGCTGCTATCTGTGGTGTTTTAAATGACGAACTTTTTCATTCGGCTACATTTTTTTTTAATTATTTCAAAAATCTGTTAGAAATAAATTAATGAAACCGACGTTATAACGTGAGTGAAACGGAACGTAGCAGATCCACTTAAGGAATAAATTACCAAAAGCGACTTTATACTGTGGTGTAAAGACTTACTTTACATAATCACTACAGGTATGGCCTTCGATATTATTACAAAAAAATGCTAAAGCTATGCTATGATGCAGATTAAACGCTCATAAAAAGTTATTTTATTATAAGTTCTCATTTTACATAACTCTTTGTCGTATTCCGTCCAATATAATTAACGATTTCATTTTATTCCATGACTCCCAACAGTTCCAGTTATACCTACTTTTTATAAGTTGTTAAAGTTTGGTTAAGTCGTGAATTACTTGTGTTTTGTGTTGTTATGGGTTTTAATTTTTACAATGTGGGAATAGGTGCCTGTTCGCTGAGTGCTGCGATTGTGAATAAAAAATACTTAAACACTTGCTTGCATAAACATAAAGTTGCTTGTTGTGTGTGATGTCAAATGACATAATTGCGGTAAATTCAAGTGATTGCAACGTTTATGTGCCGGATAACAATGGTTTCTGTGATTGAAGTTATTCCAGTGACGAAAGGAAGTTAGTTCTTATTTACGACATATATTTAGGTGCAGGTGCACATCTGATAACGTTTCTCTGAGATGGAATAAATTTATAAGGTTAGTATAAGTTCTTTTGATTTCATTTTTATAAGTAGGTCCTATACTTACCTATCTTATTTTATGAGTATACCTTGATTATGGGTAATAACTACATTTAATAAGACCTAGGTAGGTAATTACATCGGTATTTAATAAGCTATCTTAGTAGGTAGGTATCTACCTACATTCCTACCTAGTTACTTGCGATGACGATGAGATAGGTAGTTGGAATAAAAGAACTAAGTTGGTAGTAAGTAACGATACAACTAAAACTGCATCTAGTGTGTGTTGAGTACCTACCTACAAGTAAGTATTTACCTAATAGGTATAGTTTATAGGTAAGTAATACTTGTAGATTTGTTTAGAGGTCAACCTGTCTATGAACTAGACTAGACGATTAGTTTGTTATGACATAATAACTATATATAAATTGTAGTTTTAGGTATAATGTAGGTACCTATAGGTGTACCTACATACCTAGTTTTTTTAAGCCATGTGAAATAGTCTTATATTAATCCACCTACGTAACTTTCGTAAGTATACTGTGTACCAAGATACCTAGGTATTTTTCAACTAGATAATATTAATGAGACCTTCAATAACAAGTTATTGATTCACTAATATGACAAATACCCAGGTATATAGGTACAGTCGCGAACATTAATTTGTTGAATACATAAATATCTAGTACAGTAAATAGCAATCGTATACGAGATATTATTTTCACTGAAGTTACTACGGGCAACTGCTCTCTGGTACGAGTATGACGATATACAGAAGGGGTCCGAACGTATTGCATTTTAAGTGTCATAGAACATCATTAGGAAATGGTTCCCATATTAATGTTCGCGACTAGGTTCGAGATCGTACCTACGTACCTTCTAATTATTTAATTTCATAGCTACCTAGACCCTACATACCTACCTACTAATTTTAAATAGGTAAAAAGGTAGTGTACCCAATGTGGGGAGAATGTTTTGCGTTTTCCCGCTGTCTTACGCGCTATATAGGTGACTAGCTGTTGCCCGCGACTTCGTCCGCGTGGTATTTAACCAAGATAACCGTTGACAACAGCCTGCTCGCCCATTCTGAGCCCGCGAGACGCATTGCAGGTTGTTGCTATCAAACTTAATCAGGCGCTGCGCTGCCACATTGGTTTTAATTTTTTTTTCGTGAGATCCTATGTTTTTTTTCTAAAATAAAAGTAGCCTAAGTTACTCCTTGTTACATCAGCTATCTGCCAGTGAAAGTCCCGTCAAAATCGGTCCAGCCATTTCAGAGATTAGCCGGAACAAACAGACAGACAGACAGACAGACAGACAGACAGGCGGACAGACGGACAGACAGACAGACAGACAAAAATTGTAAAAAAAATTGTTTCGGTATAGGTAACGTGTATACATCCAAATGCACTTAGTAAAAAGCGGTTATTTTAATATTACAAACAGACACTCCAATTTTATTTATATGTATAGATAAAATAGGTAGTTCAGAAATGATTTACTTATAATAAACAAATTCAAACAAAAAACTTTATTATTTATAAAAACAATCAAACATAAACAGACTTTTTCGATGTTTTCCTTGCATCCATTCCTCAAACAGCCGAAAGACTGTGTTGTGTGACCACTGCTGGACATAGACCTCCCTCAATGACTTCCACACATCACGGTACTTCGCAACTCGCACGTCGGATGTTTTCCTTCGACCGATAACGTAATAATATTAGACCTTTTTATGGTCGACTGTTGGGTAATGCAGTACGTAAAAATAGTGTATTTGAGACATTACCCAGTTGCTCTACAACTTGATTCATATGGTTGAAGTTGATTACCCGGTCCCGTGATGACGTAGATAGCTCGTACCTACTTGGAATATCAACAATCTTCTAAGTGGCAAACGGCCTTCCATGCATGCATAAATAAAACATAGTAACGTAGAGTTACGTATCATCTACTGTTATAACATGAAATGCGGGAGGCATAATATTAGAAAATACATTTTCAATGCTTATGGATTGTGTATCGAAACTTGCTTCGTTTCATAATGCTTAGTAAACGCTAAATACTCAAAAAAAATTCAACTTTGAGAGTTGGGTTTGAGTAGCCTTGAGTAAAACTTGTGGTTTGCCAATTAGCTTTAAGAATCCCATTGTACAGATTACAAACACCTACTCTGATCATATATCGAGCGTAAGGCGGCTCTAACATCTTTGCTACGATACCGCACGCTTTTTTATATTCTAGGGCTCAATATTAAAATATGAGATTTCTATCTGCTTCAAATCTTAAAATCTAAGAGGAATATCATTATTTCCAAATCGAACTGCACTGATCTTGTAACCTGAAACATTAACTTGGAGAAATTACGAAATCTATAACCTAAAAAGCGAACGGTTATCTAAGTTCCTACTAACAGTTGCATAAGTAAGTATATTTTTAAAGTGATAACACTTGCCCACATAGATAAGGACGGATAACCTTATTTTGGTAGGAACCGTAATCAAACACGCCTTATGTGTAATAAGCCTTTTCACTGTCGATCACTGTTCAGTTATATGTAGCATCATAAATGGATTGGACTGTTTGAAGGACCGAGAAAATGTGCATTACAATGTAATGAGTAATCATTATTTTTAAATGCCGTTCAGAGAGATTAAACTCGGGTCTAATCAACCGGAGTTTCACAACAGACGATATATTTCCATTAAATAATTACTATAATACTCTACTATGCAATACTTTAATATTATATTATTTAGTAACTAAATGCATTTTTGGGATTCCTCTGGATGTCTTCGGAAGAATTTGATCATTGAGTCCAGTCGCCTGGAGATACAAATCGGTCGATATAATGCACTGTGAAGGAAATGCTTCTATAAGAGGGCCCCAAAACAAGTCCCTGCATTTGCACACTCATTGCGCTTTGAGAAAAAAAAAACTTTATTCACTTTCATAATGAATAGTTAATTAAAATCGGAAACTTTGAGGGGGGCCATAATATTGCAGAGATAAGATATTGGCGAGATATGAAAAAAAAAATACAAAGTCCAATGTTTGTTTTTGTCATTGTCTGCTATTATTGGCCTTATCTGTCTGTCCTTTCTACTCTCATGATGGGACTATGTTCTTGCTCAAATCAGCAATATTTCAGCCATAGAGAAAATAACGAGAGGGACGATTTATTGGTAATGTTTACATCTAGAAATCGATATTATTTTCGGCATAAGTAATCTTATTTGGTACTTTCATATAAGGAAGTTGACAAGATAATTGTCAATACTTATTTATTATATTTAGAAGTGATAAAGATTTTTCAAATACCCAAACATATTTATTATCCTTGATAGGTCAGTGTTTTTCTAAGAAAAAATAGGCAAAGTTCGTGGAATTTACGACTGGGAGCGCGCTATAATGTGGTCGAGCCACATTATAGCGCGCTGGTGTATGACGCCAATGCCGCTTTTACAGCAGTTCTTCTCACATGCTACATGTTGTACAGTGAGATAGATGATAGATGGATATAGTGAGAATAGTGTACTTAGACTTCTCATTTATGTTGGAAGCACTCCTGTTTTACTTTATTGTCATGGCATATTTTGCGATAATGTAACTGCAATGAGACACATTCTCCATAACACCAACGACTTCTTATAATTTAAATGCTAAATTCTTTCCATTTCATTTGTTCTCTTCATCATTTTCTACTAATTTAATTGTTGCCAATAAATCTATTTCGTCTGATTAATAGCTATTATAAAATTAATTGTGTCTATAATTAACCTATCTGGAGAACATAATATCTTGTTCTTACTGCCCACCGTATCAATATACCAATATTACGTTTACTAAACCTCGAACAATTTACTGCCTTCTGCCAGCAATTATGAAATGGGGAAGGTTTTTTTTGCAAGTTTCTCCAGATATCTAGCTTTTGGACACTCTGTAACCTAAGATAGGGTTCTTATTTATCACATCGAATTGTTAAAAATGTTTTCTCACAAAACTAAAAAACAAAATCTTCCTAAATGAAATTTTTTTTTCTTGCAGATCAAAATATCAAGTTTTTAAAGAGATTCACGACGAAGGGATAACCAATCGCAAAGTTTAGAAAATGGCAGAGAACAGCAAAAAGCGATCTGGCAGCTTTCGCAAATTGTTTCCAAGTTTGTTCTTTTCGCACAAATCTAAAGAAAAGAACACAAACAAAGAGCTCCAAGCGAACACTAAACGCACCACAGAATCCAGTAAAAGTAATCAGTATCAAAATCCACGATCGATAAGATGTGATAAATACACCCAAGAATCCACCGATAATGAACGTATATACGAAAATTTGGCAACACATCGTCATCAGAGCGATAACGAAACGCAAAGTATCAATGTGTCGAGCAATCACTCGTCCAGCAGTACACTCGTATCGGAGAGCGCAAAACTCAAGTTGATCAATGGCAACGGGAGTACTGAGGCAGAGAAAATATCATACCCCGTACACGCGGCTAGACCACAAGTGCCACCGAAGCCTTACAACGAAATGGTGCATTCGCCTAAAAGAAACGAGCAATTAGATAACATCAACAATGCCCAATACCCAGACGTATATTACCATTCATTAGAAAAACTGACCGATAAAATATCGCCCCTCGACGAAGTCGAAATTTATAAAGCTTCCCAAGCTCAAGCCAATCCGGCCGCCGTCGGTGCTGAAATAAAACGAGTGAGTACAAAATTTCTTATTTCACCGAAGAAAGAAGCCGAAGTGCGCACTATCCAACCGATCAGAGCGCGCAGTTTATCTTGTGATAACGAAAATGAACGAGAAAAAATAAACTATAAAAAAACAGATATAAAACAAGAGAAGGTCAAGAAGTCTTACAACTACTCTGCTCCGACTACCCCAATTCCAACTAATCACAAAATACCGAATATGCCAAAAACTGTATCTCCTTATGAACATGTTAGAAAAACTATGCTCGAAACTGAAGAGAAACGAAACTCACTGAGCAGAACAAGTATTAGAAACAAGTCGACTCCGTCTCCTCGCCCTGACTACGATCAAAGATCTATTTCGGCTTCGACAACTCAGGAAACTACAAAACGGGATGTGAATGACAAGGAGAAGATGAGACAAAAAGTCGAAGCTTTTTATTGGCAAAAACTAAAAGAATTAAAACAAAAGGAGGACGAATATTTCCTCAGGCAGAGTCTTAACTCATCCTTGAAAAACCCAATCAGAAATAAAAATTGTGCTAATTCTGATTGCAGTACACCGAACTCATTCGTAATGGAGCCGAGAAGTTGTAGTTTGCCGCGTGGAAATGATTTTAATAGCTACTGCATGAATCAACCAATTTACACTTCATCGCCGTTCGCGCGAGGCGCCCCCGAGAGGCGAACTGACACGTTCATAAAAAGTCGAACCTCTATCGAAGATCCTGAAATTATCTACCGCCATCCGGAATTATTTTATCCTCGCTCGCGGACGTCGTCTGCATTACAGGAACGAAATATGCCAATATTCGATCGCGGATCGCTGACTCAAGAAGCCAGATATCCGGGCCAACATAAACGCGTCAGCTTCGAGGAGAAATATGAAACGAAAAACGACTTTGTAGCGCCCAGTGTTGGTGAAGTAAAAGTGAGTGATTACAATGTTGCTAATCAAAAAAACAGATGTTCCCCGAACCCAGTAAAAGTAAGTGAGACATATTCGAGGGTGCCCCCTCGACCCCCAGTGCGGACTAGTAGTGTTGGTGCTGGCAAAACATTCAAAGTTGGGAACAATAGGAAACATATTCATTTAACTGGTGGCTACTCGGTGTGCTCAGAGTCTGAAAGTGGATCAGAAGCTGGCGAAATACAGCGGATATTGCAAAACAATGCACAGAAAGGTAAGAGAATTAAATACTTCTTTGCTTTTACAAATAATGAAATTATTGATAACATAATCAATATTGTATGTGGGCGTCAAATCAATATTTAAGTGCCAACGAAATGTAGCGTACACTAATTGAATCACGGCATTTTTATAGTCTTTTTGTTAGTTTGTTTCGAAGGTAATTGTATATTATATTGTGAATCGTTACTGCTTACACCAAAATTTAATAGTAAATATTGAAACAGTTTTAGTTTGTGGTGAACAAACCGCAATGTGCAACCCGACATGTGAATTTTGTAAGCAGATTAATTTTAATTAATGCGCTCCGTGCAATTCTATGCTGAATGCATTTAAATAGGGAACTGTTTCCTTTGCCAACTCAATTTTATACTTGTAATTTCAACTGCTAGGTGCATTTGGTCTCAGTATTTTGGTTTGGATGTAACGTCGTTGCGTAAACAAGATAGTCGAGTCGAGATATTCCTTTTTTTATCGAATGTTTCTAGTACAAGGTACATTCTGTGAAACGGAGTTTAGAATTGGAAATTATATTCTGAATACTTGTGTGATTGAATGAAAGAAGAATTAATAAAATATCATGGCTTCTCGCTACACAGTAAATCTCAATAACAACTGCCTTTTTTACCGTAACTTTATTACTGTATAGTCTTGCTCTCATGACGCATTAAACCCTCAAATCAATTTGAAATTTAAACGTTATAACCCACTCACTCACAAATAGGTACCTTCTAATAATTAGATACCCCCAAAAAAACTGGACACAAATATAAAAAAACTGCATTAGTGGGAATGCACAAAATGAAGGAAAATCCTTACTTCCCACTAATTTCAGACAATCAGTAGATACTTACTTTTAAAGAGTTTACAATGGCATCGCGTTACCCTTTTCTTATCAAAAATGTGTGGATATATAGGTAGTAGTAGTAGGGTAGGTATACATATTTACTATATCTCAATTTCCGAGGATAATATTAATATTATAATTACCATATCGAGTTCATGTAATCTTCTATCCGCCATGACACCCCTCAAATCCCGTGGTGGAGTCAAAGGATATTGGTTTTGACTAACATTACAAGAGTTTATTGATAAAGTTTTCATATCAACCAACGTAGATGCGACAAGGGGTACGTGAAGAAACTGGAAAGCTCTGAAGGAGCCCGGATTTCAAACAAAGTGAATCTCTCCCGGACAGGAGGTAAAATTGATTTTAAAACACTTCGTTTTCTCCCACATCTATCGGCAAATTTACAAAAGAAAAAAAGGGTTCTATTTGGCATTTGAAAATAATTGGCCCGAGGATATTTCCTTGGAGTGCTCCATTAAAAATAAAAATTATACAAATATATGACAATATTCATTATTTATCTCAAGTAGGTACAGAATCTGACCTTTAAATTCTAAGTTCAGTAATTAATAGGTATAAGTACTTAATAATTGTATTAAGTATTTTTTTATTGATTCATTTTAAAATTGCACCCTATGTAGTTGGTGGTAGGCGACGAACGTTCAGCAAATAAACTCAAACAAAAGCAACTGGTTGTGAGGTGACGTAAGAGGCATATTACTAAGCAAACTATTCTCGAAGTCTAAGTAAAGTGCTACATGGGGCAGCGGTTTGAGAGGTAGTCGTTCAGAAGCCTAGTTCGGTCAATTTCCCTGTATGCAGATAAATGAGTGCAAATGAAGAAAAATGCTATGTTGATTTGTTTAGTGCCAATTAGCACAGCACAGATAATATTGACTGTGTAACCTGACACCAATGAATCGTTATTCCAGGTGCAAACTATAAATATCTTTCTCGGTGTTTTGGGGTAAATAATGTTGAAATCAAATTTAATTAGTAAGGATGGGGTAGGCGTTGTGAAGTTAGTGGGATGGGTTGGGAGTTTCTTGGTAGGTTACTCGCGAATAATAGCTGGAATAATTTAGCAAATTTAACTCATAATTCTTGTTTATTAGATTTTATTTTGCCGTTGTTGATGCGAGAATGTTTAGAAACTGTCTAGATGCTAACATCTGGACAGATTTATAACTTATCTAATTAACTTAATGAAATTCTGATTTCATATAATGATGACAAATACTTTAATGAAACGCAGGTTCAAAGATTTTTATACCCTTTCTGAATCATCTTGGATATACTCTATTTGTATGGAGCATTTTATTCAGTGCCATGTATATTCAGTGACCTGAATATGTTTCTAGTAATTCCTGGAATCAAATAATTGCTTCAGCAAAACTTCGCAACGATGAAAAATAATTGGATCCTGTCTGAATGTTTATGTAATATTATAAGCTACAAAAATGATAAGTTCAATTATTTTATGAATAAATGATAAAGGTCCTTTATCATTTATTCAGGTAGGTAGATTAATTTAGTGCTAAGGTTAGCGAAGCCGAAATAGTGACCTAAAATGTTGGCTTTTTCTTTGCTTATATGTATAATCAAAGCACGTACACATTATGCCGGAACGTAATGTCTACATTTCTGTGGTGTACTATTTCTGACAACCGAATATTCTAATGTATGCTCATAAAAATCTTGCATATTGGAAAAGTATTCACACCCAATAGTAATGATAATTGAAAGCCAAGCAAGAGGGATAAAAAATATCTTCCCCACGAAACCAACATAGGGTGTTTAACTGTAAACAAAAATAAGCTTTAAATTGTGGCCATCCTAAAATATTATAGCTTTTTGTTACTATTAGTCTTCATTTTTGCAAAAATAAGGTTATTTTCATTAAAATCATAAAATAAAATAAGTTTATTTTAGTTAGGTCACGCGATCGAAAACGCTCTGCATTGTTGGTTGATGCGTTTTGACGACACAATGTCGTAAGCAGTGTCAGGTTGTCAATACAAGTTCGGGAACATTTGAGATTTTAATGTGCAATCAGTATTATTTTTCAAAAGGGTCGCGGGATACGGAGGCTGCGTATTGGCGGTATTTTATTTATTTAAAATTTATCATCGAAATTAAATATATACTTTTTCCTATTAAATAGATAGATTTTCCTATTCTGTCACTAAATCCATCCAATGCAGCACTAATGCAGGGAAGTTAAAAATAAAAGGACGATAGGTAAATTTCCACAACCGCTGGGCACAGTCTTCTCAGTTGAGGTCGCGTTCCGATCCGGTTGTAGAGTTAAGTAAAAAATGTAATGACAATTTGTAAGTGCCCCCGTAGGCCTATACGAAATAAATGATTTGACTTTGAGTGTAAGTAACTACCCTAATTGAAAATGAAAATAGTTGAAATAATTTCTGCATTCCAGTCGGTCACATTATATCCGCTTCCGTCTCATGTCAATGCACCTTCACGTGGCATCCCCCCCAGACTGCATCGTAGCTTGTATTATGAATGAAATATTTGAAGGGGGGTGAGATGGGGTATGCAAGCGGTCGGAGCGTGGGTTGGGGTATTGAACGCCCGGCATCAACGACTGGGACGTCACAGACACAGTTTCAACAAACCGAGTAGGACAACTGACGATTTTAATGTTAATTTTCACTGGAAAATAACTTATTGGAACTTGGAATCAACGTAAAACAGTGGATCTAGTTGTTTTATTTCTTATCCGGGTTGCCTGCTCGACTCCTTTAACTGACTTCAAACGAGGTTCTCATCAATTCGACTGTATCTACGTTTTTTATTGTTGTTATCTGCTCAGAAAATTGTACTTTTAACCGGAAATTTACGAATGTTTTAGTTTGATATTTGATCTCTTTTTTTTAAATTAACCTCATGGTAAATTGACTCTTAAAATTTAAATATGTCTATTTGGATCTTCGATGCAAATTAAATTATTAGTATTTTTTTACCATAACACTGATCTTTATAGTATTTTGGAGCGTTAAGGAAAGTTAAGGAAAACTATAGTTCGGGTTCTATTCAAATTGGTGAACGGGAAGGGCTTCCGAGATTGGCTTCCGATCGGCAATGAATCTATCGAATTGATCTATTAACTTCAAGGAGTATCCTTGTAACATAGGTACGAAGATACGCCTTTATATCTCTTTAAACACAATACACCTTAACTCACCAACGCAAACCGCGCTTACGCAAAGAATGGTAAGTTTAAATGGGTCAACCCACAAAATTACATTCTTTGTAACCCTTTACGGCTTTCTACGAAAATGTCAGTAAAACGTCGAGATAGGAAATAATACATTCTTTGAACACGTTTTTCTGGGGATGAAAGACTAGCAGATGAAAGGCTGTTGTTACACGTATATATAGGAGAAGCTTAATTTTTGCGTGCCACGTTATTTCTCAGTTTTTCTTATTCATCCAACACGATAAAAATGGGCCAAATACTGAATTAACTTGTGTTCAGACTGACTTTTTATTGATCTACGTTTATGCATACATTCAAGCATTTGCATTAATTATTTTTAGAATCTTACTAGACTGTTGTGAAGATGTACCTACTCAAGTCACACACAGTCAGCTGATACGTAAATATACTCTATATGTACGATGTGTCCATACTGCAGACTCTTCTGCAGGATGTGAAATGTGTGGTACCTACGTTGAGTGCGAGTTTTATTGTCAATGACAAATATGCAGTAGGTACACATTGCACTTTCGTATAAACTAGCCCTCTATGCTTGGGAAAGCGTTTCGCGCTCTTTGTAATAAACTTACATGTTGCAAAGCGCCCGCGCAAAACAGCGTTCAGCAACCCATACATGTCAAAAAACGCAGACCCCACAACAAGAAGCGCGAATGCTGCAAGTTCGCATAAGAATTGTATAATTCTTTGACTTATATTTGTATATCGAACGCCTTCGCCTAAATAGTGCCTCGCGAAGTCTGATCTGGAAGTCTAGTCGGGGTCAGGTCTAGGGGTTTTGCAGGATTGTGGAGTCTAGGGTGTCTACACTAGACTCTACTATCCCGCAAAAGCGTTATCAATATTGGTTATTAATCCGCGTTTCAATGCATCTTCCGGCGGCTTTTATACTTCACTTTTTGCATTTCATTAAGTGTCACTCTTGCCGTCTAACGAGCTGACTGGTTTGCCGTTGAAAATTATGGAGTGCAATTAGTTATACTCGAGTAGGTTTTATCGAGCATTGTCGAAGTCTGAAGTGACTTTCCAATTGACTTGTATATAACTTTCAAGCACAGAAAAAAATAAAAGATTATTATGCTCAGAAAGAACTTGTTGTTACCGAGCCATTCCTAGAAAATGAGAATTTCAGAAATGTTTTACCTTATCTATTTTTCCTGGTAATGACACGTTAAGTGGGTATTTAAAAAACGGAGATGTACGTAATTTACTTGTTTGGATTACCTTGTTTTTTTAATATTCTGTTCAAAGAGCAATACAAATCTTGAGGTTATAACTAAGGATGTTAATTATAAATCTTTCTTCGTCCTCCAGTAAATAGTTATTGAATAAGTTATTTAATATTTTGTTTGTGCTAGGTATACGATATTAGAATCATATTTGCTTTTGTAAAATAATGTATTTTTTTAATTTCGTGTATAGATTTTGTATATAGAATAGATGCGACAACGCAGTCACGCCGTTTTTCGGAATCAGATAATATCTAAGACTGTCTGTATAAAATAGGTACATAATTACCTAGATTTATCCACTCAACACGTTTTTCCAGCTACTCCATTCTCAGCACTTATAAGTATACCTATAATTTAGTACTTATCTAATTATATTGTCTGCGAAGAAACTCATCGATATTATATTCTATAAGTATCATCAAAAAGATTACAATTAAGCTCTTTATACTATTTCAGATAGGGTTGCCACCTTTTATTAGAAAAAAAAATATTTTATATGTTCCAACGAAAATATATTGTGTACTTTTTAGCAAGCCAGTAGTCCATACATTTTTAATCATTATGTTTTTTTTTTCATGTATAGGTATTTGTTTGTTCGGTGTTCAGTGTCAAATTTAAGGTTTCTATTCCGTTATGTGGCTACGTGAGTGAGCGACTGAGCAACTCTGATGAGTTTTGCTATAAAAATTCCCATGCGTGCTGTGCTGCGCTGCGGGTCCGTACCAGTCATAGTGACTTAAAAAAACACCACAGATAAATTAGCGATGAAAATAAATTATTTTTCGTTCTAAGCATATTATTATTTTTCTGTAACTTTTATAGAACAGTTGACTAAAATATTATACGGTGGAAACCCTAATTTCAGATGCCTTTGAATGATCGATGGAGTGTTTTGTTTATGAGGCACGAATACACAAATAGAGTATAATAAAATTATCAATTTAAACATTCATTTTGGGAACGTTTGTGTTGTATTGTTGAAACTCGTGTGGTAAAGCGAATGGGGCATTCTGGTTGCCATTTTAATTCTTCTTTTGTTTGGATTACATGTTCCTCCTACAACGAGATTGTTGCAAAACACATACTATACTAAATGTGTGAGAGAAGCTGATAGCTCTTGTGGAGTGACTGATCCGAATGATCTGACCTAGCCGCCTGACCCGCCCGCTCCGACCTAGCCGCCTGACCAGGCCGCTCCGACCGACCTGACCGACCTGACCAATCTGATGACCCGACCGACACAACGGATAGCGACCATTACGAACCATAACTAACTAATATCACTTAATTTTCAGAGTTGCATTTTTATTATTTCATGTATTTCTAACTTGACTTATTGTTTAGGCCACAGGTCAGATGAAAGCGGCCGCTATTAAAAATTAAGTAAAAAATATGTAATACATATTATAAATAGGTGGTGTACAATTTTATAACCAATCACGACAGTTTACCTCAACAATAAAATAAAATAATACCCATTCAATGCTTAATCTGAAAGTCATATTTTATCTTGTTTTAATGATAGATTATACCATTGTCGTGCCAACAACATCGAACGGACTAAATGATTAAATAACTTAGCATGCATACTGTAGAGCATTTAAGAGAGGTGCCAAACGACCTGAGATATCTAACCGCCTAGTATCTAGCACAGCCAGCCTCGTGGCAAGCAACAAACGCACTTGAGACAGTGTACAATTAATTTCTTTTCTTTTCAATTTCCATACTATTATTTAGCCAATACTTCAATAAAGAACGATACATAAATAATAATTTGAATTGTCATTATTACTGAATGATTATTATTATTGACTATACGAATTCGAATAGTGTCAGCTGTAGGTGCCATCACTCGTTGCCGCGAGTGTAATCATATGATAATGATTGCGACCTCTAACGCGTAGGCCGTGTCTATTTAGCATAAATTCGCATGCGCGCTGCACGTAGTTTCATAATCATTAAACCATACCTCTTACACCAGGGAACCCCAAACTATGTTGGGCCAGAGACCCCTTTTCTAAAATGAACGGATACGTCAGACCCCTTACTATAGACAAATTACTTTAAAAATCATAAACAATAGTTTGTTTTCCTATTTATACAAAATAATAATTTCAACTTGTACGAACTTGTGCACGCTTATCGACTTGTTGAGTTTTTTAAAAGTACAGCCATGATACTTTCTACTAAAATATTAGTTCCTTTTTTATCAAGTTGGTTCACGTAACACAAATTATACAGTATCTTGATTGTTTCAAATAAGAACTTGTGTTAATTAATAGGGTTTGATTTTTAGACCTCGTCGGCCCCCAAAATCAGTTTTCGTTTTGTGTCGACCCCTTAGAAACCGATATCAACCATTTTGGGAATCCCTGATCTACACTGTAATTCATATAGGCTTCCTTTACATATGATGAGGTGTACTTGTATTGTGTGTGAGTAATCCTATATATACGAGTACATTGAATATTTTTGACAATGAAATCGCTGTAGTATAGAAAGTAATGCCTACTTTCTATACAGAGGCCAAATCCGTAATTCTTGTTTCTTTTTTATCTCGCATCTTGTTCGCGCTTCACGGGAAACCGGCCAGACGAATTTTGATGAAATTTCGCAAGGTGATAATTATAATTCGGTTCAGTAAATAGGGTTTGTTATTATCGCGGATAACCATGCTTATGAGGTAAACCTGAAGGTGATGTGATGTAATGGTACTTGATCCGCAGGTGTCGATAGTCGGCAGTCCACGAAGTCGATGAGTGTTCGTGTATATTTCGTTTAATAGTCGGACGTTGAAGTAATGTTGGAAGAATAATTTCTAGTGCGCAGATTAGATTTTTATTGCATGGTGCATAATTATCGTAGATAAGGAGAGACAGAAAGACTGTAGCTCACTGTTTAAGATGAATGATCATGGAAATGAAAATGCTACGTAATATCAATATGAAGTAATTACATGATATTGGTGATTTTGTTATAAAGGGGCCATCCATAAATTACGTCACACGAATTTCATGAATTTTTTTCCCTCCCCCGTCCTTGTCACAACTGGTGACATTTGAGAGACCCCCCCCCCCTACCTAGTGTGATGTCACATATTTTGCAATTTTTGTTCCGAAATTGTTTTTATTTCCATTTAAATTATTTTTCAATAAAATAAATAGTTGTAATACTTAGATATAAAATATTATATTTTGAAAAAATGTGATGTCACAAAATTTGGGACCCCTCCCCGCCCCTTGTCACACAATGTCACACTTCGTCGACCCCCTCCCTCCCCCTTAACGTGTGACGTAATTTATGGATGGCCCCAAAGTTAAACCACGCATACAATGGCGAAGTATATAATAAATAGTGTCTAAAGGGTATGTTAAAGAAAACTTGGGACGATGGTTACACTAAATATCGTTATAAAAAATATTATAATATGTATCGTAAACGACGCGGCATCTGACCCGTCAGAATTACGAGCGCGCACGAGCGTATTGAGTTTTAATTTACATTGCAGGTTTAGGTCTTAATTAGTTATTATGGTTTTTGCTTTATTTCAAATGGTGTTGCTATAGATTTCTATTATGATTTCATACTAAAATACATTTTAAAATACTGAATACATGCTTATAATTCCTGAAAAGGTCGACGGAAAATCCCAACCGTGCGGGTCTAGAATCATGAGTTGAGTCCTTGGTATCAGTTTTGTTATGTAGCCAGTTACACCCTGTATTACATTAAAATTCTTTAATGTATACTTATTAAACAACCAAGATAAACTATGGAAATTTCCCTTGAAATGCAAATTGTGTCCTATCGGATTAGATCCAACCGATTTATTCGACCTATTTATTATACACAACGATTTATAAATAATTGTGTAAGTAATTAATTCATATGCAGAATTAGGACGTATACGAGTACATTACAACGGAATAGTGAACTAAACTAGAGTTTATTAGAATCATAATACGAACCACTAAACAATTTCAAATATCTTGATGAAGGCTTATTTGTATAAGAATTTTATCCGAAATATTATAATCTCTATTTACAAGTTATAAAGGATTCCCTTAATTTCTAAATAAAACTCTGTCAAGGTTACTACAGACCGCCTTATCTGATTGCGTAGAAGCTAAATCAGATTGGGTTTGAATAGCTCATTCATTGCGGTAATAAAGATCACAAAGACGACTTCTTGGTTGCTTCAAAAGGCAACAGACGGGGGCGGATTTTTTAAATCTGTTTGTAACACATTACAAATAGGCGATCTACTTAATGAAATAATATAGGCCCTTTCAGTTTCTTGCGGATCTTCGGATTTGTGGTCGCTTTTCGATTTGGTTATAGATTCAAAAGCAAACATCATTTGACTGTTTAAGGGCTGTGTGAAGTATGTAGTCATTTGAGCGTAGCGTGGGAGACTACCTACACTGGGTCGTTTCGGGTTTAATTTCAAGAAATTATATTTTCATCATTTGCACAGTCCATTGTATGGTAGGCACACGTATTGCTTAGTTTAGAACCGTCCAGCGATTTATGTATGTGCCATTTGAATTGAGATACTTCTTTGAATTTATTGAATCCAGTCCGCGAATCGGGATTGGGAGTGAGCTTATATTGTGTGGTATTGGTTACAATATCGATCTACGTTTGCCTAGTTGTTGGCCTAATAATATCATTGCGAATATTACGATACCTATAAATATTTCTCAAAACAATTTTGCGATAAAGCTATCAAGTTGGTTTGTGTTTTGTAGATATCAGTTGTAAGTATAAAAGTTAATAAGCTTAGGCTCTGAGCCGAGGGTTGGTGGAATTCTTTTGAAATACTCTGCATAACACAGGGATTAATTCTAACTGAGCTTTATACCGTTTTATGGGTGTAGATTTATGAATTGTATTTCCTGGAAGAAAATAAACGGTAAGCGAGTGTTGCCACCGTCGTTTCAGATATCTCACGGCCGTCAATGGCGCTCGAAGACCGGGACTCGACGTTGGAAATATCTCTTACAAATCTATTCAGGATGAAAGAGCTCCGGCAAAAATATTGCAATCCTTCAATAAAATTATTGCAATACAGCAGACGGCGTGCCATTTTCTAATACCCGGATATTTGTCAATTGGCAATAAATAGTTTGGTGAGGTGTTCTGTGAACCATAATTATTTAATTAGTTTTTTAGAATTGTGGCTCTATGTTCCGTTCGGCGCTTAGTTTTCTTCACAATTATATCAGGTTTGGAAAATGAATATTTTTTTTCCCTTGAACAAGTATGGCTGTGATTATTGGTCGCCTCGCATCGCATGGAGTCTCAATTCGCTTACCATCGTAAAAATAGGTTTTCCCACTCAGTTGTCGGCTCGGTATACTATGATAACATAGCTGCGGTGGGACGATTTGTACTACGCTTCTGCGTTCATCGTACAAAAGGCGTATTTTTTATAGCTTTTTGTAACATTGAAATTAAAAGCCTTATAAAAATATTGTAGGTAGGTGTTTTCTATGTTCTATTGCATTGTTGAAGTGCATTAAGTCTATATTAACTCACTGAAACCTAATTGCATAAAAACATGTTACTTACAACATTTATGTTACGGTTTGTTGTTTATGATATCCTGGTAATAGTGGCGTTTAGCCTGTAAAAAATGTTTAAACATTGATGGATATATTTCTCGCAATTCTATATCGGGCTAAATGGACAGTCTGCAAAGCGGAGAGCTCCCATTGCAAATATTTCGCCGTATCGTAAATGCTCGTTTAATTTCTACCTTCCGTCCAACACCCACCGCTTAATAACTCAATTCAGGTTATATTAAAAGTGTAGGAGTGCATGCGGAGTTTGTTTATATACAAGCTTTCGATACTATAACACCGTTATATATAGTTCATTATTTTTAGTTTAACTTATTTATGAGACGCGTAAGGCTCGCTTCACAGTGGAAGCTGCAATTTTTGTACGTTTTCCGCCGCTTTCGTGTGATCTGTAGAAACTTTGCTATTGAGTGTAACCTATCTCCTTCGGCTCCGCTCGCCTCGCGCGGTTCGATCGGTACCCAAATCTCGTATTTACCCAAAATTTGGTGTGAAGATACTTTTGAGGGTATCGTTGGGTATTCCACCGCGCAAGGTCGTCGCCCGCATCGATCGTTGACGACAAGCTTCGCGCCTGTGCTGCGCCGCACATGCCGCGCAACAGGCCCAACCTAAACGCCCCTATGTATAGCAAAAACACTAGCCCCATTCAGTCTCAAAGAGGGCGTCCCTGGCCGCAGACGAGGCCCCCGACCCTTTTCCGGCTACAAAACGCCGAACGCGCGGCAACCGTTACGACTAACCACTGTGATAAAACAAAACACCAAAGTAAATAATAGGTATTGCATATAGTAAACTCACCGTCGCCGACCGACTGCACCGGCGCCGCCGGTTGCAATTGTTTGTTTTGAGAATAGCCCATGGGTGTGGTTCATTGCCTTCTTACGAGAGCGTGCCGGCGTGAGAGGAGGCTGGGGTGGGACGGCCACGTGATGTACCGATACCTCCCTGTAGTGACTCCTATCGCGTAGCATCCCGGTGCATTCGATTCTGCGCGTTGCATCTGTGGAATTTAAGTTCTACATTGCAGTGTCGCTCGCAAATATCGCTGCAACCCAATATCAACTGTATGCAACGCAGCTAAGGTCGGTTTTAGGAAATAGCTGCTACACCATTTCCATAAATTACTCGATGCGTTTACATCTATACGATCTTACTATCAGCGATATGTAGTGACTTACAACACGATGAGACAACTTCGGTGGGCATATCCGTACTATAGTGTTTATTCAACGATTGACTGTGAACCTAGTCTAGGCTAACTATGGGCACTCAACTAGCACTGAACCTAGTAGTAGTAGGTAGTGTGTTATTAAGATGAATTTCATACGTACTCACGATACTTTGGTACGTTTACAGCCAAGACATAACATCGTTTAACCAATTGGCATCACTCGTTCAGCATCCAATTCATAGAGATCACGCACTGCATATTAAATCGTAGCGAACGAATAAACCAATAAAAATAAGCATATAATTGAATCTAATAATTATAGACAACTATCTGATATATACCTAGTTAACGATAACAAGGAGATTGTAGAGTGGGTTCTCATTCCCCTTTCCGAATAAGTATGTAATTCCTGCCGTGCATTTCAACTAAATACTTATTAATAACGTGAAATAACATGATGCTCAAATAGTACCTACACTGTCACCGTAATGGCTCATAAGAGTCAATCGTACACCAAAATAATGGTTAGATATCTGTAACAAAAATATATGGGACTAGGCCCGCCACACGCTCCCACCACTGCTACTCCAGGATCTACAGTGGTGTCCAATGAAGACACCGAGGTTTGACCCTCGGCGAGTCCCGGGATAAAGTTAATTGTCTTGGACCATCTGTAACAAATTGAATTGTTTAATTTATATATGTTTTAATTTGGTATTTTATAGAATAATCTATAAAAGATGTAAACATCAAGCGTTATCACCTACCGTACCACGCATCCCGGTTGTAGCACCCCCCCCGAGGCCAATAATTTATACGCGGTACGTGACTTTTCATTATACGTAATGGTTCAGCCGTAAGCCATAAACAACGCCTTTTAGTTAGCTTTTAGTACTTAAATTGGGACATTGACTTCGTGATGATCGCCCCAATAACCTAATCGAAGAGCAAGTTAGGGTTTCCCCTTTAGAACCTGAACTAACTCTCGAGAATTTCTAAATTCTTGATTACCCAACTATAAGATATACTATGTCAATTAAATTTCAATCTTTTCAATCATCAACTCTTAACGAAAAGTTAGGAACATCAAATTATATGCTAGTGACTTGATGGAAAAAAATACTCCCCAAATGTAGTTATGTCGGACATTAGGGACTCCAAATCATGATATTATATATATTTATATCCTAAACATTGAGTTCTTCAATGAATAAATGAATGAACCATATTGTATATTTATAAGTTTGTGTGTTAGGTACAAGTTTTCGTAGTAAAGCTTTTGCTACAATTGTATTGTTAATGGTGAAAACCTATAATTGGCTTCTTGTTACTTAAGCTTACTAGCGTTTAACTAAAGTTTTCCTTCCTATATAATAAATATTGATGTCGTGTTAGTTACACCATTTATAATTCAAGATCCTGTGGGCCAATTTTAAGATCTTTGATTTTCTTAAGGGGGAAGCTCAGGGTCAGGGCGCGAAATTCAAAATGTCAATGGTTTTTGTTTTTTTACGAAAAATTTGGACATCTTTACGATGTAATTTAGTGTTTTGCGATATTAGCATTCTGCATTGGATGTCTCGATGTATTAGGTTTGCTTAAAAAAGTACCTAATCCGATACAATACCATAAGGTTTGTAAAAGGTATTTTTCGTAAAAAAATAAAAACCATTGACATTTTGAATTTCGCGCCCTGACCCTGAGCTTCCACCTTAACCATTATATATATTTTTCACACCGCAGCAATAAGTTAGGTTAGAAAAAGCGTGTTCTATTTAGTATTTTGGCGCCAATTTGTATGGAGAATAGTGTGTTTATATTGGAAGAGTTCGGCTACCAACAGTACCAACCAACAGTATCCAGTGAGCCGAGCAGCCACCATCTAGTAGGTACGGCGCAAAGGCTGGTACCCAGATCATCCTTAGTCATGGGCGTAGTGTGGTACGGGCAGGGGGGGCAGCCCCCCTAGAAAGGCGTACTTTAAGCGGTCGCTGGTCGGCTGGAATGCTCACTAATCGGTGAGTAAATAAATATTAATCGAGGTAAGACTAAAAGTACACACCCCGTAAACGTTTAGGTAAATAAGTGTAATTGAAAATGTTTCACTTTTATCAGGAGCAACCTTGAAAAATAGATATGCCTTATCTTCTCACAACTTGATCCTTATTAGCGATTTTCAAAAACGACGATTCCAGAGATATTTTTTTACAAATGTTATGATGCCTTTTAGTTTATCAAAATTGGTCTCGAGAGCTTCGGATTTGGCCATCCTACCCCACTTTAAAAATTCATAGTTTTATTTATGTCCATAAAATAATGAAATAAAAGCTTATACTTACTATCCTACAATAATTCTGCACTGTACAAATGTTTTTTTTAATACATACATACATATACTCACGCCTGTATCCCATGGGGGTAGGCAGAGACCACTGATTGTCACACGCTACGATCCTGGCATACAATTTTCGCTTCATCCACATTCATACATCTTTTCATACACTTCCGTCGGTTGAATATACTACGGACTTGCCCTTTCTGGAACATACCATTTATCTGGTCGTGGAACGTTTTCCTCGGGCGCCCGCTTCCGACACTACCACTCAGGTTTGCTCGGTATATTTCTTTTGTCAGTCGTCTTTCATCCATCCTCTCCACATGGCCAAACCATCTTAGCATACTTTTATCTATTTTTATTATTACATCTTCCTATATAAAATAAACTTCCTTTTCATGAAAGGATGTCGCAACCGGATTGTAGAATCAACTTTTTAACAAAATGCCTTGGCGCTTTAAAAATACCTCCGTTCTGTAAAAACCTTGTAAAAAAATTGCAATCTATATACGATTTGATTTCCGAATCAACTATTGTTGCGGAGGTTGGATGCTCACCACCAACACTGGCTGGTGGAAACGGAATATTGATATAAACTGACAAATAAAATACATGTCACTCGCGTCGCCAACGTTGTGCATTATGAAACCGTTCCAATTAGTTTTATTAAATAATATTAGCTATGTTTGCCTTTTTATATTTACTGAAACTATTCGTTTTTTTTAACTCCATGAATGTAATTTTGCTTATCTCTAAAATCGGCGACATGGTTCTCTAGAAAATATTTTTCTATCGTATTGTTTCGGAGGTCCCGATACTGACCCGTCTCAAATTACACCTTGTATAAACAAATATATTTACACATTAAAATTAAACGAAACGTCTGGAACGTAGAAACATAAAATGAACGCGATAAATCTGTAAAATAAATATTAATATACTATAATATTTATTAATAATATAGGTACCTAGCTAACCTTTTACATTATTTTGTAGTTCCATATTAAGCAAATAGATGTGGGTGTTTTAGAACGAACCAATTATACTGCAGTCCGCATTCCTCTGCGCTCTAAGAATGTATCGCTAGCCTTTTCATCCCCCTTCCCCCTGTCCGCATTTGCAGATCCTCCGAACACGTATCAGTTGGAATCCGCGTTCGTTTGGGATGGGTCAGGTCTGACATGTTCCAAGTATGGCACAATAACAAAAGCACTGTTAATGCGGTGTTACTTGTGTTGTTTTTATTCCATCCTCGGTTTTTCGAAATATATTGCTGTGCGGTGAAAAAATATGTGTTATTTCTTTTAAAATAATTGTTGGTGTGGTGGCTTTGTTGTGTACATACAAGAAATCGAGTTTGACAGTGAATTGAAAAATGATCGTGAAGATGTATTAACGTAGGCCATATATAATCATATAGGTAACAATCATTAGCCATTTTATCTGCTAGTACTGATAGGCACAAACGAGCAATCCTCTGATATGAGCGGGATTCAAGCCATAAAAAATCGCATACCTTTCGAGAAAGGATCTCCCATTTACATTTCTCGTTAAGCAAGTGATATTTGTGCTATTTACCTAATAATATCATATCTATATAAATAAAAAACCAATCTGTCAGGTCAGCTAGTTATATATTTAATTAAATTCTTAACACTGACTAACTGACCTAAGACACAGCCTAAACCACTGGACCTAGAAGCATGAAATTTCGCACAGGAGTTCCTTATGTAACGTAGGTGAGGAATAAAAAGGAGGGACTTTTGGAAATTCAACACACGATAACCAAACTTATTTTGTTTGCGATAAAAAACATTGTCATTTCAGTGGGAACAAAACAATTATTTTAAAATCGACCTTTCGAAATGTTGACGTAGAAATTATGGAAATTTTAAATATGGTACTTACGACACTTAACACAAAACATTCCGATCGAGTAAAATATTATAGTGTAAAAATAAATCATTTCGCAACACTGATACATCATTACATTATGGTCAATGCGATTTCATAAATTACGTCATATATGTAAACGACAAAGATTGGTGAAGCATGTAATTTTACATAAGTACTTCTTCAGCTACGTCAATGTGATAACATGCTCTTGAATTTTCTCTTCCGTGGATATGTCCACGTCATTTTCACAACATCTATCAAGCTCACATCAAAGAACATTTATTTTCATACAGCAGTAGGTACCTTATTAGGATGGAAATATTTTGCGTGTAGTTCCACCTGTAAACACAAAACATTAAGCACACACATATTTGCCAGTAGGTAGAAAGCATCATTTGACCATACAGAATTATTTGGAAAAGAAAATAAAATAATAAGCCTTGAATCTGCTTTTGTTTAGCCAATTGTACATTATGTGAAGTCAGAATTTGGATAAGTAGTTCGATTTTAAAATATTAAAATGTTACTTATTATTTTTTGTGACCAATTTTTTATAGTATATTAGTGCACGTATTTAAATTATGACTCCATGTAATGATTCAAATGCGCTAAAGAAGCGCACGATCAAGGCTTAGTATCTAAGTCCCTCTCCGAATAACATTGCACATACTTTTAGGCGTTTCTCTATTGAAAACGAATATCGGAGCATACAGGCTGTGAGCAAGGAGTTCAGTATCATCTGGAAAATACTCCAATGGAAAAAAAAATATAATACTCGGAATAAAAGAGCGATTTCCAACTCGTGTTGGTCATTTTCTCCCCTCTATAATTTTTTTTGCTATTAAAACATCGTAAAAGGTTTAAAATTGATAGGTTTTATTGATTCATAATGGATCGATCAAAATTAATCTGGTAACCCTGAAGAACACATTTTTATGCTCCGTGAGATGGGGCATCGATGACGTTATGAACACTGATTAAAAACGTTTTAATAAAAATAAAAGGCTTAACACCGACCGGTTGAATAGATTTAAAACCGGCTTTACATGTGTGTATATAGAGATTAGATATTACGTACCTACATACAATTGGAAGTTCCTTAAGATGACATTGTAAATAGGCCCTGCCTTACACACGACTTGCACTGACTTCCGACTAAGAGTCCGAGAGAGTTATTCATTAGCTAATCCTGCTAACCTATAACTCTGACCCATAGTCAGGACTTACGGATCAAATCAGTTCATATGTAAACTCTATAACAAAATCAATACTTTCGTATCATAAGTATTTAGAACTGGATATTTTGTGATTATTACGACATCCTGCGGAAGTGCACTAAATGCACGCCGTCTCTTTGCTTACCGAGCCAGTAACTTCGCCGTTTTACTACTACGGCCCTAGATGGCGTTTTAAACAAGATTTGGAGAATACTTTTTTAGTAGCCAACTATACGAGTAATTATACTTACACATGTTTGGAGGGAATACGAAACAAAAAAATGATCTGCTTAAAAATGTCGTTGCGACGATACCCTAATAATAAACATTTTTCTTTAGATTTTTGTTCGTCATGCGGCTGTGTGAATTTCAAGTGAATGTTGATGTCAGTATGATCTCCAGGGTTCTGATGATGTCCATTGCGAATTGGTATGCCATAATTTTTAAAATAAGTAAATTTTATATTGTCTTATAAAGTGAATTAGAAAGAATCTTCGCATAATACACATATTTTCTGGCATTATAAGGTTTAAATTTGTACAAATTAACGTAACAGCAGGTGTCTGCTCTGAACTGAATAATGCAAGCTGAGTTCTCGCTGTGTATACATTTCGTCGTATAATCTATTATTTAAACCTAGTTTTAAAGTTAGTCCCGTGTCGGGAGGTGTCCTTCTTTATTTATTAATGGCGTAGGTACAGAATGGAAGCTAAGTAATGAAAGAGAGAGAGGTATAAAAGTAGCTCGGAAGAAGTTATAAATATAATATCATTTTAGATTTAATACCAACGCAAAGGATTGACTTAACGTGATTTAGATTGTGCAATATTATTTACACTTTGGATGCAGAATCTACTTTACTTTTTTAACCGAGTTAAAAAAGGAGGAGGTTCTCAATGCGGTTGTATTTTTTTATGTATGTTACCTCAGATCTCTGATCATTTATGAGACGATTACATTTTTTTTTGAAAGGATATGCTTATACCTTCGTCCCATTTTATTCAAAAATTAGTTCTGATGGTGGGATCCATGAATTGAGAGAACTCCTCAAATTTAATAGGAATACCTAGCGATTTTGGTATTTTCATCAACAAGTCAAGTTTGGCACCAATAATCTCATTCGTTAAATATTTGATTTAGTTAGAACTCATATTGATATCCAATAATCTAAGCCGATAAGTATAATTTGTGCGAATTCACATGTTCGGCAATATGAAATCTGCGTGTGCTATACGGCTTGGTTTTTTGTACCTCAAAAAACCAAGCCTGAGTTTCGCAACGTTGTTTGAGAAACTCCGTCTCTATTATTTCTTTGTCTAAGTTAAGAGTAGAATTCATAATTCAGGTCAACGATGTCATCGAAACTTTCTGGACAGATAAGGAAAAGATAATTTTAGGAAGGAGGGGGGTCTTATTTCGGAGTGTTATCAGATTTATTATATGCTAAAGTCGCTGGAACTAGGTATGTATTCTTAAGTAAGTTGGTAGAATATTGGCTCATTATATGTTTTTATTAGTCACACAATTATTGTTAAGAACCCTTAAGCATTGCATTGATTGAGGCACTTTTGGATTTTTGTTTGTTGGTCGATAAAATGTCGGATATCTTTTTCATGGCGATTACAAAGTATTTCTTTATTCTTAGACGAAGGAAAATACCTATAGAAGGAGTGTCACGAAAAACGTATTGACGCACTTATAACCAATCCGATTTGTGTAGTAGGTACACGCGAATGGGCGTGTACGTAAGGACGCAAATCGCATGTGCCACATACTTCGGCTTGGGTCTTTTGGACTTCAATATGTGTTGTTCGCAACACTCCGTCTACATTATTTCTTCGTCTAAGCCTTATTACAATTTGATGTGTTAAACTTGTTTGAATTTGCGCTTTTTCAACGCAAACTGATGCAAGCATCATCTCAAATTAACAATATATATATAAATAAATAAATATAAATATATATATATATATTGTTAATTTGAGATGATGCTTGCATCAGTTTGCGTTGAAAAAGCGCAAATTCAAACAAGTTTAACACATCAAATTGTAATAAGGCTTAGACGAAGAAATAATGTAGACGGAGTGTTGCGAACAACACATATTGATATATATATATATATATATATATATAGCTACAGATGTGTTCGGTTCAATTCAATTAGGTTCTAATTATAATACTCGTATTAAGACTAACATTGTGGCGATAAAATAGGAGCTATAAGAGATACCGATGCAGATTCAGGTAATTACTAACACCTAGAACAGCTATAACCTACCTATAAGCAATCTGGGTACAGGATAATGGGTATTTTTTATTCTTATTGCTATTTTACTAGTTTTTTCTAGCATTTTGGAATCTTTAATTTGTCGCCATCTCTCGGGATGCATGTTCTCTGATGCATTTCAAGCGCACCGCCCTTTCATCCTAGTTCACAGCTGATGGGGCAGATGGCGTCTAGTTTAAATACTTACATAGTTAGAGATTTTATTTATTCATTAAACTTAAAATTATATGTTGCCTCTTATATTAACTTAAGTCCATCATCAATAATTTAAAAAAATGTTTTTTAAGTTATTAAAAAACCCGGCCAAGTAAGTGTCGGGTCACGGGGAGGGTTCCGTATTTTTTATATTGCACAACAACAGAAGCTTGACTTGGTTTACTCAAAAGAAATACACGGGACTCTTTTCTAATAAAGAGGTTTAGTTTGGTTTTGGAACTTTTCAGTTTATGATAAACACATTATGTTATTTGTATTATTACAACTATGTACATCTTTATTAAACATTTTCAAATAAGTAGGTACATCATTTTAATAGGCTGGGTCTAGCTGACGACGTACAGAAATATGTCTTATAAATTTAGAGCTTGAATCAAATTCCTCAGTAGGTATAATATAGGAAAAGGTACTGAGTAAAGAATATGATGAGGATTATGATTACATACGTTTGAGTTCCGGGAACTGCGAGAGAATTGTTGTGAGGATACCCCATGGGGCATCAGTAACCTAATCACTGTCAGTTACTTTTAAACTAAGGCCATGTGTGGGGCTTGCTAGCGAGCGAAGCGAGCGAGCTATGGTTTTATATTGAAGCAAAGCGAATTAAGTATAATTAACCTACTACATAAAATTATAACATTTCGTTAAGTCTTTTGTTTACAAATTACCTACCGCTTAACGAAATTTTACATAATTAATATCAAACATTATGATGACATTACGATTCAATCGAACCCAATTGATGTATTGGCTTCGATTTCATCGTCGATTGTAGTTTTGTATTTTTTAATTTATGCACCAACATAATTAGCGCCAATAGTTTTATTTTGGCCCCATTTTGAGCAGTGAACAATCATTTTAGGTTTATTTGCAGCGGTGTCAGAAACACCACTACTCTATATTGAATCAGGGAATATTGCTTTCGTAATGGCTGGGCCAGAAACTAGAAAAATATTGTAGATCACGAGGCACGAGGGGTATCTACAAAAGACTCTACAAGCGGGTTTTGAAAATATTTTTTATGGATGTCGTTTAAAATAATTATACCTAACTAAAATAAACGAAACCAAATTTAACAATTGAGGACGCCTAGACCTTTTAGGTAGATCTAATGATGCATGAACATATTGACGATGTTTTTTATAACAAAAGAAATAATTTTGAGCTAGTTGCACTCGCGCCTATAAATTTATACGTTAAGGTTCCGCAGTCATCCGAAGTGTAACGAAAGTGGAACTGCAAATATCGTGTATAAGAGTCTGCACACGCGCAAACTATTGTTTTATAGGTGAAATGATGCTTCATGGTGATGATCATTGATGATAATTCATATTAACATGCTCTTTTAAATTCTAGAAACGACTAAAGTAAATAAACCGGAATTGAAATAACGAATAAACACATATCTAGTTTTTACCATAAAAAACTATCGATTAAACAATCTGAATTAAATTAATAAATGCTTACTGTGTTGTGGAACATTTTATAAAAATGTACATGTGTCACATAAAGTGAAAAAACCACAGTGAATTGTATCGTGATGAGTGATCGTGATAATCAGATTGTTTAAAGTGAACACTGTAAGTGATTCTTTATGTAAGGACGATGAGTTTCAAATGGGACGATATTGATATAGTGAAAAAGTAACAATGTTAAGCCGGTGGAAGAGTAAAGACAAGTCTGAGAAGACAGCAAAGTCTTCTAACTCAAGCGGGAAGAAGAAAAGGAAGGGAAGGGAAAATGGTAAGATTTGTTCTATCTAACTTTTTTAATGTTAAAAAAAGGAAATTGAAGTGTTCAAATTAAATAATTTAAAATTAGATTCAGAAATACTATGGTAGGTATATTATCAATCAGTCAATATCGTGTCGCACTTTTGGTAAGGGTTACCCACGCTCTAATCTCACGTTAAGTTGATTAATCTCGTGGTCTTGCGTCTGCGGTCTTTATAACAGCGTATAATAAAAAAAAATTAAACAGCTTCATTTTGCCATTCATACCTAAATTTAGTTCCGAATTGTACTGATAGGATTCATATTTGCAACTCAAAATTGTTTATATTATTTATAGATTTTTGTCTGCTTTATATTTAATTAATTTTAGTATTTGTTGCTTATTGGCTATCACTGCTTATCACTGGATAAGCAAAGAATTAATTAACGAATGACAGACAGTGAACAGCAGTGATAGTAAAGTTAGAGCAGTGATAGCCAAGTTACAGCGGTGATAGCCAAGTTGGTAGAACGCTTGCCTCGGTAAGGAGTATCGCAGGTTCAAACCCCGGCTCGCACCTCTGGGATTTTTCATCTGCGAATCTCATTTTCAACCAAGATTATCACTTGCTAAACGGTGAAGGAAAACATCGTGAGGAAACCTGCATGTCTGAGAGAACCCCTCGAAAGATTTGTGAAGTCTGCCAACCCGCACTGGGCCAGCGTGGTGGACTATGGCCTGATACCCCTCGCATTGAGGGGAGGCCCGAGCCCAGCAGTGGGACATAAAAATAGGGCTAGAGCCGGGGTTTGAACCTGCAATCCTCGTTACCGAGGCAAGCGCTCTACCAACTTAGCTATCACCGCTGTAACTTGGCTATCACTGCTCTAACTTTACTATCACTGCTGTTCACTGTCTGTCATTCGTTAATTAATTCTTTCGATAATTTAATATTTCCGTTACCAGCCGTCAATTATTTCATAAAAAGTTTCAACTGAGCATTATTTTATGCTTTCCTAATACTGAAAATCCTTAATTTTTTCGAGTTACTGCGAAAAACGATACAAACACAATACGCTATATACAAGAACAGCCATATTCCGTGCAATGATTGCCATTGTTAAAAACATATGATAGCCCCTCAGGTAATCAGGCTCCTAAATCCTTGAGTGGCGTTTGTAAATACTATTTAGATTTAAGAACTTAGTATCGGGGTAACCCGAATACTCCATGCTACTACCCGAACGAGTAAAATATTTATGGTTTAAACAAACATATAATTCCTTCTTAAAAATAATATAAAGTCAACATTCGGCACCATGGATCAGAATTCATTCGGAATTGCATTGGACAGGTTTGTGTTGGTATGTGGAACAATACATAGGAAACAAAACGAGCGTGTACAAAGGAGCGCGCCAAACGCTACATCGCGACACGTGTGATCGCGCAACGCTTGGGCAACGCTATTGGCACTTCAGTAATTTCAGTTGTGGGCCTGACGCGATAGCGGTATCCTTTGACCGTTACGTTAGCTAGGCTACGTAAACTTTATCGAGCGGCACGTCTGTCAAGTACACAATCAGAATATTTGAGGGCTCTTGTTAACGGCCGGTGTTGCGCCGTATGCCGCTCGGCGCGTCAAGACCCCCACGGCAGGAGTATGATGCTTTGGGAGAGCTTGTTAACAATTGGGTAGTTATTTTCACTTACCTACACCAATTTTAATTTAGATAATATTGTCTCTAACAGTGATACAAAAGATAAAGGTGCCAACAAGCCCGCACTGAAACAATCGCTGTGCCATTGAAAATAATTTACGTTGCCCCATCGGATGCCGCGTCGCGTAGCTACTATATCTAATTAAGGAGAAGGGCTCTTATAATATACATAAAAAAGTCGTATTAGTCACACCGTTTATAACTCAAGATCAGGTGGGCGGATTTTTATGATCTTTGATTTCTTTAATTCGAGTCACCTTCGTCCGTAGGAGAATTAAGTACCCTCGAGATACCCTACACGTGACCCTGGGTGGTGCCAACCAGGTGATAACTCTACTGGTGGTAGGCTTCGGCCGTGGCTAGTCACCAACCACTGAACAAAGCCATGTCGCCAAGCGTCCTAGCCGTGTTCCGGCATGATGTTCGGTGTTGCCATTCATGGATGGCGGGTCAGATCAGTTGCGCTGCATGTGCCTAGTGAATGTAGCGTCTCTATCTACTGCCGCCTTCCTACCAAGTATGCTCCATCGTAGATCTCATCGTCACTTACCATCAGGTGAGATCGAGATCAAATACTTGCCTATAATGTAATAAAAAAAAAAAATTGTCTCCACTCCGATTCCTCTATCTATCTATATATGTATATATATTTGTCCTGTCTGACTGATCTGACGTGAAATTTGGACGATAGCTTCCGACGGGGTGGGTCCGAAGGTTGTATGGAAGTTGTGATAACACTATAAATCTAAATCTATCTATCTAATAATCTATGAAATAAATCAAAAACTGTTTCGAAATTTTCCCAAAGGAAAACTTCACACAACATAAATAATTTAAGAAGATGTGAGTTTACTAAAAATCAATTATTTTGGGATCTAATGGGGTCCAATGTTGGTATTGTAATATTTCTGTGAAGTCGTAGAGGGCACCCGTCGAGTTTGGGTTCGTTCGATAATTTATGAAGACTATTCGAAAGAGTCGAAAGACGGTCATTGGAATTTGATAAGGAAATCCAGTGTGGTTTTATTAAAACGCTCTTGTAGTGCACTTTGGTCACACTTTGTATCCAATGTATGATGATGAAGGATGAATGTGGGATGTTATCATTATTATTAGATGAGGTCATGGAGTAGCCCATTGATTTTGGTTTATTTGGTCAGTATTGCAGAGCACCTTCGTCTGGTTTATGTGTTGTTAAAATTGGGTAGCCTTGCCATGTTTCTGGTAGTATATTGAGTCAAAAAATAGGGTACATATTGCTATCACGCTATGACCATGTGGGGTCGAGGTGTGGAGCAAAATATAGTTGCGCGGGCAGAGCCACGGGAAATAATAAATGTAGTGTACATTCGTGCCTACGAACGGCACGAATGTACACTTGTACTTGTACAATGTACAATTGATAAAAATATATGTTATAAATAAATGTCCCACTGTTGGGCACGGGCCTCCCCTCAATACAAAGGGGATCAGGCCATAGTCAACCACCCTGGGTCGGTGCGAACTTCAGGCTACATTCGAGGGCTTGTCTTAGACATGCAGGCTCACGATGTTTTCCTTCACCATTTAACCAAGTCATGGTTGAATGTGAGTTTCGAATAACCATAATATTACAGGACTTTATATTTTACGGAATCACTGACACGATTCAAATTTGTTTCAGAAGAAGACTGGCATGGTGATGGATCCCGAATGGACGGTAAGACATATTTAAAATCTTTAAGAGCATATTTTAATATTATCATTTATCTAGAATCATACCTATGATCACAAATTATGTGAATTTATGAAACTACTAGCTGCGCCCGGCGGTGTTACCCGCGATAAAAAGTGGCCTATGTGCTATTCCAGACTATAATCAATCTCTGTACCAAATTTCATCCAGATCCGTTCAGCTGTTCGGGCGTGAAATAGTAACAAACATCCATCCATCCATCCAAACTTTCACATTTATAATATTAGTATCGATTATATTTTTGAAATACATATCATATTTATGTACCTCACAAGAAATGGTTCTAATTAAATTATAATATAATTAATATGTTATGTCCCCTTAAGCACTGAAGAATAAGAATTATATGTTGCTAGTATGGGGCGGGGTAAACTGCTTGGGCCTAGCCGTGGCATAAGTAATTTATTTATTACACCACACCACTTGTAAATTATTAAATATAAGGCCAAATGGATATGAAAAAGAATGATGAACATGTTAGGAACTCAACAAATTAATTAATAACTAAGTACTAATATTATGAATGGACTACAGTTATTTTGGGTATTGTTGTAATATTTTTTAAGTAGTAACATTGCATTGCTTGCTATTTAATAAAGAATGATATTGTAAATGGTGCTGCCTCCATTCCTCTAACTCGGAAATTCTCACTGTATATATTTACACCCCGCGGGCACAAACGGCAAAAAATAAAACGAAAGTAGCAGAACTTAATTGAGTATCTGAGTTTTTTCAGCTATTTATTTATTTTATTTATTGACATCCGTAAGTAATTTACCAAAGTAAGTATTACTATTTTTGGATAATGATGTTCCTACCTACAAGGACATTAATCTATACATATAAATAAAATTGGAGTGTCTGTTTGTAATATTAAAATAACCGCTTTTTACTAAGTGCATTTGGATGTATACAAGTTACCTATACCGAAACAACATTTTTTACAATTTTTGTCTGTCTGTCTGTTTGTTCCGGGTAATCTCTTAAATGGCTGGACCGATTTTGACGGGAATTTCACTGGCAGATAGCTGATGTAACAAGGAGTAACTTAGGCTACTTTTATTTTAGAAAAAAAATAGAATCTCACTAAAAAAAAATAAAACCAATGTTGCAGCGCAGCGCCTGATTAAGTTTGATAGCAACAACCTGCAATGCGTCCCGCGGGCTCAGAATGGGCGAGCAGGCTGTTGTCAAGGGTTGTCTTTGTTAAATACCACGCGGACGAAGTCGCGGGTAACAGCTAGTAATATATATATATAAGTTGCGTTGTCGCATACTCTGTAGTATGCCGATAGTTCACCAATGGACAGTAATTTATAATACCATTCTTTATCCGGACGAGTAGAAAAGTTATCTCATTCGGCTTATTAATTTGTATTTGTAGTGCTTCTCGTGTTACACACATCTTACGTGTCAAACTGGTGTCTCATTTTTGTCCCAATAAACGTTTCTTATTCATATACGATTGAATTGATCTATCGTACGGCTTTCATACCATTTAAAGTGTAAACAGAGTTAATTAAAATGCAGTGGAATATACTTTACGACGAATAAAAAGGAGAATATAGGTGCCTCCATACTATATTTTCTTGTAATGTCAGATCACAAAAAATGCTGCCCCATAGCAATTCTTTATGCACAAAAGTATCGTATTTCGGGTATATTTTTTATATAACCTGAGCAGGTATATTCTATTAATCAGAGTTCAGAATTATTAATATGATGGGAAATCCAAACTCAAGTATTAGAAAGTAAAAACGTGTACAAAAAACTAGCAACTATTAGAACTTCAATTTGAGATTAGGTCATCCACCATTTACCAGGCTAAGTTAAAACCTACCAGAGTATTTTGAGGCAAAATTTTTGGCTCACTAGCAGAACCCAAGTATTTTCAAGGGATAAAATGGCTATGTTTATACAAAATCTACCCAATAGGTTGTCGGAACAGTTTAAGTTTTTTATACCAAAATTTCAAATAGGTTCGGCTTGTATAATATAAATTCTCAAAATAAATTATTGTTGGTAGGACGATAATTAATATATACGTAAAGTAGAGACGGAGAATATGTAATGTATTCAAGTTGCAGTGTTATTGCAATGTATACTGCGTACAAGTTTTGCTTTGCGCGTTACTATATGACGTTTAATAAAGTTATGAAACGTCTATAAATTCGGGGGTTAGTGTATACCTATAGATGATTAATAATAATACTCGTTGCAACATACCTTCGCACCATCACGGCTGGAAGCCATGCAGAGGTGACAGAGGTGTAAGGCAGTGCACCAACGTTTCGTCGATGTTATTAGATCCCAATAACAATGTATTAGAGAGCGGGTCTCCGTGCAGGAGGGAGACAACCATGCACATGGCTTATAGGAAGGGCGCCCTCTCGCACCACCAATCGTTGCATCTGTGTGAGTGTTGATGCATGCGCACTGGCGGCCGCCAGGAACTTCATCCTTGACCCAAATGCACGGAGAGAATAAGCAAAAAAAATCCAAAAACTCCATTACAAAATATATTTGTGAAATCGAATCAAAACACCATAGGAACCATTACAATTAGTATTTTAGATTTTTTTGTGTATTGATTTTCCTCCTCAGTCATTCGATTAATAAATTCCAAAATATTTTTCATTTGACATTTGAATACCGTAGAAAATAATTTGATAAAAATAACTTTTTTATTGGCAACACTGAGAAAGATAAAATCGCGAATCGGTAATTCGCCAACCCGGACGCCAAACAAAACGTCATACAGATATCAACAAGTACCTGCGCACAAACGTGGGCACAGGCAGCGCGGGTGCGTGCAGTCTGGCCTTTTCTGAAATCTGGTGACTGAGCGCTAGCAATCAGTCTGTTTACAGGCATAGCAGCTCGCGTGACTAGAGCCCATCGATTAAAATACGCGCGAAATGGCTCCTTTTAAAAAGCCTTTTTCTAACATCGTTGTTGAAGATGATTCTAATGCCATATATTTTCTTATTTATATAGTATTTGTTTTTTTATTATTTTGGCTGTACCTGGCTTGGGTTTTTCACGACGCAATAGGTACTTACCTAAAATTATACATTAATTATTATTACTCTTGTGTAATTTTTATTAATTTTAAAAGCTTTTAACGAATTGTTATTTTAGGAGATTGTTGTAAAAAACGCAACGATGAAAGTACACCGGAATCGAGTGACTTTGAAATGATTGAAACAGGTTAGTACTTATGTAAATTTGTTAAAAATATTAGTGATGAGTTTGAATGAAGTTGCGATCGAACTAAAGCCAGCTTGTTGATTGTTTTCGTTGGAAACACGTGCTCAGCAAGATTTAGGTTAACGTTGTTAATACAAACACGATGCCAGTGTCGACTCGCGAACTGAAATAACAACACCGCCGCGCGAAATGCGCCTCCTTGTCGCTGATATTAATTCGTGAGCGTTTTGTGGAGCTTTTTTGTTTGTAAACAAGGTTTCCAACCTCCGTAGCGTGTTAATAATATATTAAGTGCAAAATACAATGGATTTAACGTCTAGTGACTAGGTATATTTCTAGTAAGTGATGTGTCATTGTTATTATAAAAAAATCGCAGCCCTACAAGAAAATTATGAGTATATAAAATATTTACTTACGATAAATTGAGATTTGTGAAAATCACGAGATTTTGAGATTATTATTTGATTTGATTGATTATGAATTATTATACTTATTAGTTCTATAATTTTAGGCGCATTCCATAAATTTTATATCGACGCAAATTATTCAATTTCTAAATGACGCTAACTATCATTAAAATTCGATCCTATGCTTACTAAATCTCTTTAAAATTGGTAACATATTTTATTAGAGACATATTCAACATACTCTCTCGTTCCTAAAAATATTGAAATTCTGAACCAAATGTTTTTTTCCCTAAGTACATACCTTCGCGCTATTTCTAATGACACAACCGCCATAAATGTCTATCATTAGAGTGATTTTTAATTCATTTCTTATTACCCGTGTCTGGATACATTTTTGAAATATGTTATAGTCGAAATATTAGTGCTATAAAACGTTATGTGTACCTAATTATCGGTTATCAGCCAAATTAGGACACACTGGAACAGGGTTGCCACATGTAATTTTCTATTTCTACCCAAATTTGAAATATTTTTTCTCCAAAATGATACAATTTGCTTAAGTTTTACGCAAAGGCAAAAAGTGAATTATATCGGTTAATTACCCTAATGGACGTTTTCTTATTTTTTCTTCCTAATCCTGTTCTAATTTCCAAAGAGAAATAGCAGAATAACCTAACAAACTAAATCATAGAATATGTTCATTTTATGTAGACTGTATCGACCAAGTGAACTGATTTAAACGGTTGCGTTTTTTTCAATGCACCCAAATACATTAATATAAATTGTAAAATGTATTCAGTTACAGCCCACGGTTATACTCTGAAACTAAAAAAAATCTCCATGATTTAGATTTCTCCAATTTTTTCTCCAAGTATTTCATTTCTCCAAGAGCCAAATTTTTACCGCGAATTGCGAAAAAAATACCCAATCTGGTAACCCTGCACTGGAACTCGCTCCAATAATAGAAAGTTAGGAAAAAGCTCGGAATTAAGATTAGATGTTTTGATCATTTTAAATAAATTTACAGCAATATAAGGACATCATGGCGCGTGCGGGGTCGCACGCGCCGGTTGGTGGTGTCCTTCACCATCCTCAAGTAGGTTACAGCAGAAAACATTATAAAGTAACATGTTATCTTTGCTTACATATTATTTTACGCTGTTAGAGTGCTTCAACCACCCAATAAATAGAGATAGAAGAAGAGAGAGTTATGAGGAAAAATACGCACGGCAGCTGTCTGTTTGTTGTTTAAACTCTGTCTTGCTCTGTTGAATTGTTGATCCGATCGTGTAGAAGCTCTGTCCTTTGAAGTGATATGACGTTGTTGGCCTGTAGGGTGAGGCTTAATTTTGTGTTTTAAAGGTGCGGTTTTTAAGTCGCGTGCTTTCATATGCATACATATTTGAAAATACTCATTTTGCGTCATATACTTGAATTTTGTATGAAACCGAATGCACCGTAAATTACGCACCAAAAACGCGACAAATTACGCACAAAGTTACGCTCGTTTGGCCTCGCCGTTATGTGTTATTCTTGTTGTAGTTTAGGGGTTAAATTGCCAAGTAATGGATTGCTTTTGGTATTGACTTATGCGTAATCTTTCAATAGATTTTTATTTGCGTATGTCGATGTCTTGAAATCAATTCAGAAATGTTGAAATAATAAAATACAGAAATTACGATTAAAATTCATCTTATACAGATGAGATAGATAAATTATATGGGATATTTGTGATTCAAGCGCTATGCGGGTTCATCTTCTAAATATTATATTAGTATGATGTCTATCCATTCGTATCATGCCTCCTTACCTTTCAAAGCTCGTCTCCTCATATACCTTACGTGGTATGTTGATTCTTTTCGGTTTTCTAATAAGATATGTGTTACAGAGTACGTACAAAGTATTAACACACACATCTAATGCATGCTTTATTTTCCCAACAAATTTAAATTGATGTCCACTGTAATATAAAGTACGTACTGAGCGGAGCGGTTAAATTGTTGAGACAATTGCCCAACGGGCGATTAGCTCACTGCAAATTCCAAGCGGAGTTTAGGCGCTCTTGAAGTGCCCCTCAATTTTTTCGTAATGTCATCTGCTCTTACCATACATAATGCGATAAAAGGTCGATTTGCCGGGAGATCCGCTTCGCTATAAGATACACTGATAGAGCGGTCGATTCTCCATACAATTCTGAATCACGCTATCAGTGTTTTCGGAGCACGTAACATATATACAAAATCCCGACATTAACCGTCGGAGCGTAGCGGCTAGCCACGCTAGGCATGCCGGTGGTGGAAGCTCTTGTCTTTTCCGCTAAAGTTTCATAGCAATTTCCAATCAATGACGCTGGTACCTCGAGTCTGTACGCAGAATATTGACCCTTGACTACGGCTTGACTTCGGTGTACAACCGGCCTAAACGTAACGAATATATTTTAACATGTAAAATGAGTATACAACGCCTGTAACCTAACACCGTACGGGATTTATACGAAAACAGAAATGTTATTTATATATATACACATTTCATAATAAATGTTTGATGGTCTGTGTGCATGTTAGTCCTAGGGGATCATTTTATATATCAACTCAATAAGTTAGTTAAAAAATAAACTCTAAATATAATCTTCCGAAGAATCATATATTCTAATTATTCTCAGGTAGTTTGCGTGAGAAATCTGTTACATGATTTATCCAGGAAATTTGCTGAGAATAGCCAATAAGCAAAAACAATACCTATTGGGTGTTACAGAAATAGAATATGATGCCAAAAATAATCTGATGTATGTCTTTGTGAAAACAATGATTATTTTTGGAAGGACTTCAAGATATGTTGTGTAGTCAAATTAATACGTTTATTTTATATGTCTTATTGGATAAGTTTTTGATACTGTTAACAATTCTTAAATGTTGTTTCCAAAACATTTATATGTACTATGTATTAACAAGTCAATGTTCCTTAAGTAAATTTGAAGGTTTGTGACATTGTTCTCTCGTCCAGGTGGACTATCCGACGGCGAAGCAAGCCGCGGGCCATCTCGAGGGCGCACCTCCCGGCGCGACGACCCCCGTCGACACACCCTTGCTAGCAACCATCTTTACATTTATCCCCATCACCCTGAAACCATCAACTCTATTGAAATGGAGGTAAGTTCAACATATTTGTAACGTCTATCTGAATTAACACATCCTGACATGATTTTCGTCAGAAACCAATAACTAATCTGTTGCACACAATATTTCTAAGTTGGGGTAATATTAAACATGTAAAAACATGATTACAGTTCATAACATTGTATCTTTTAAAATGAGTCTATGGGTTTATGAAAACATGTCTTAAAATTAAAATCAATCTAAGCCGTTATCGAGTAACAGGGAACCGGTATACAATTATAAATACTGTGAAGAAATAAACCCGTATTTTCATGCTGATAGTTCCTTCTTCTTCCTTCTGTCTTCCTAGATTATGTGCAGTCGGCACAGTATGTCTTTCTTCTATTCATACCGCTCTACCAACCTCTCATACAATCTACTCTCCTGCGTATCACTCTTAAAACCACTATCCTTTTATTTGGCCTTTCACTCGGCCTATATCCATACTCATCACTCTCTTGGTTACTGTTGCTCATCTCTCCTCATCACATACCCAGACCATTTCAATATCTCTTACTGGATTTGTTGCAGACGTTAAAATTACACCACATTCTATACCGATACAAATTTATCACCTGTTCACACCCACCTAGGCCCAGACAGTACGAGGGGACAGTGCGAGGGCACTTGTAAACGATATAATAAAACTAATAACTTTCTAGTTTGTTCAGTTTTCGATTTTCTAAGAACTTTCAGTGTCACCCTCGTACTAGCAAAATGTAACTTTTACAAGATACCCTTAACTTCACCCGAAGCATTGTAAGTCAATAGCTGGTTATTAAAAATATTTCATTATAATTTAATAAAATAAATTAATTCAATTACTAATTTAAATTGGAAAAGCAAAAGGGATATTATGAATTTAGAGTTGTCTAGTTAAATAGGCAATAATAATTTGATTAACCTCCCACTATCGTCTGTCCTCCCACTTTAGACCTTTGAGGAAAATGAGTACGCAAGGCGACCTCTGGTCGTACTTATAAAGAATACATATAAATACCGAGATTTAACATTGCGAGAACCGACTGTGCGCTGATTGATATTATGTCAATGAAAATAAATCTCGACCCGAGGTTGTCCACAGATGTGGGTATATACCGTGCCTTTGAAATGAAATCCCAAAAATACTGCGTGCCCTAATATATTTTTCTTTTGCTTCATTTCTGATATCGATTTACATCGATGAGTTAAATGATGCATTCTAGTAGTATTACTTCGTGTTTTGACTCTAGCATTGCTGTGGGTATTTGATTTTATTTTATAATTAATATATTCTTTAAGTTAAGATTAGGCACTCAGCGTAAAACAATTTTGAAATAACTTAATAATGCGAGTAGGAATAGAAATGTATACGTTAAATCTGGGATATCTGAAAGAATTTAAGATATTTCTAGAAAAGGCACACTTATCCAAGCCATTATTAAATTTGCACTTTTCTTTAGTTTGCCGTACCGTATGTCATTACAATCGAGAAAGTGATCCCTATTAGCGACATATTGATTTCCTACATTTACGCGAATACTGCACATTGAAATAAAACTAATTTTACGGATACTATCGCGTTTATTTTTTGTTTTACGTTCTCGACATTATCTCGACATAATTTATTTTTTTTCAAAATCTATATGTTTAAATTCCATGCTAGGGAAATCCATGCTATTTTTGAGAAATATCTAATTAAAAAAAAATTGGGACCAATCTTGAATTCATTCCAATAAAAAAAAGATTTAGCCACCTGCTCCTTTTTGAAGTCGGTTAAAAATAGGCATCATTATGAATGGACTATACGACATCGACTGCTGAAAATGACAGCAAGTAATATTGTGATTGTGTGTGGAGCTGAGTCCAGCCACTTCACAGAGCACATATTTTCAAGGAAAAAACGAAACCTAATAATAGTTAAACCGGATTATTGTAACGGATCGGCGATCTGTAACATTAGTTTATTTTCATAATGATTATCCGTCTTAGATATATTTAGTATCCAATCAGTAGATTCTTGAAAACATTACAAAATAGATATTGCGTAGGATCTATGAAAACAAAGAAAATAAATACGTAATAGTGTTATTCAGACAGTTTTTGGTTTAAAAACATTATAATCGTTAGTTTATTCAATATATGACGTATACAAATTTTGCGCTTAAGTATATGTTACCCATCCCGGGACTCGCCGAGGGTCAATCCTCGGTGCCTTCATGGGACACCACTGTTGATCCTGGCTTACAGGAGTAGCAGTGGTGGGAGTGTTTAGCGGGCCTAGTAAATCAGTAGGCGCAGTTTCGAGTGCCTATTCACTTTGGTAAATGACGAAATTATATAGTTCCGAAATCAGGTCGATAAATGTCACTGAAATTAGCATAGTCGGCTACTCAATATATAAGTCAACTTCGTGCGACCTGATCTCTCGAGTAGAACCTAAGGCTACCATGCGGCATGTCGCCGAGGCATCCTCGCACAAAATTACGCGGCCAGCCAGTACACCGCTATACAAGTTAACCACTGGCATTATGTTTGTAGTTGTCGGTGCTAATGTCAATTATTTACGAAAATGTTTACTTTTGTTTTGTTTATTTTTTATGATTAGCCGCAATACGGACCTGTAAGGGGGGGTACTCACACGCCAGAGTATGCCATAGTCAACAAGCTGCGGGACCCGAGGCCGAACAGGATCCTAGATCCTCGCATGAGGAAGGTATAGACCACGAATCGATGTACTCGCATACGCTTTTACGACTTCAACTAATTTAATCATACTAACATAACTAATGCTCGCTACTGATCATGATCATTATAACCATTAATTGCAATACTTTTGTGTTATTTACTTAATTCTAACATACAGAAATCTTGTCAGCTTTTGGTTGACCATAACTTAAACCAATTCAACTAGTTAAATTATTGTTAGGTAACATATAAATGACGTATCCATAAATAATAAATTATGTTTAGTTATAAATATTAATCTATAATTGATTACCAGATATTTCCTTTTATTATATCTTTGATTCGCTATTTAAATATTGCGCCAAGTTTTATTATCTCTGAAAATGCGCCATGTGTTTGATTGGGTAAACCAACCAAGGTGGCGGTGGATATGGGTATTAAACAAGGGAATGGAATATCGATCGTGAAAATTGGATAAATAAGCAAGTTTTATTAAAATTTATGGAATGACGCTGAAATTAATATTCGACGAAGAATTTAATATTTGATATCCAACTCTTAGTTAGAGCTATAAAATATCATGGATAGGTTATATTCATCATCTAAAGCAGAAATTAATTGTTTAATTCAAAAGAGCTTTAAAACCTGAGTCACAGAAACGAAATGAAAAGGACGTCACTCAGATAATAACTCTAAAAAAAAAAAAATATCTGTTTAAAGTATGTTCCCGTTGCTTCCCGAATTTCACACACGAAACATTCGTTGTTTTTCAGTTCTAGGAAACCTGGTTCTAATGAGAATGAAAAGCTCTGTGGAATGGTTGAACTCGAAGGCAGCATTGAAACAGTAGACACTCAATTAATAATGCAAGAAATATAAATATTTTTTTGATCAAAAAGCACTAACTTCATTAAACTGAAAAGCAAAATAATTTATATATATAGAAGTCTCTTACTGACGACAACGCATAGCTTAAACCGATGAACATGAGAGGTGAAATTTTTACAGTAACTTCATTTTATGACTAAGCATCCACATAGAAGGTATATTTGGAAATTCGACCCCTAAGAAGATCAAATGGGGGTGGAAAGATTGTATGGTAAATTTTATTATGTGGGTCGATAAGCTTGAAACCTCGTGAATAGATTCTCTATATAAGAATTAATTAAAACCTGTATCGCAATTTTCCTAAAAGAAGACCCCGTGGGCTCTTACGTTTCTATGGAGCAAAACCTATTAAATAGTGCTACAGAACTCCAAATTGGTATAGATAATCCGAAACATGAATATTTGGAGGAGTTGTTTTCAGTTTACTAGCAATCCATTTCTTTGATATGATGTTGGTATTGTGTTCCATAGTTGGTATTCTAATATTTCAATGAGAGCGTGGAGTAGACCCACGGAGTTTTGGGTCGTTAGATCGGTCTTGAAGAGATTTATTTCTTTGCTTATAATATAGTTAGCAAATTCTGCCTGGCTGACTCAACATCTACTGGACGTAGTTGCTTGATATTCAGAGGGTGTGTTTAAAGTAGATTTAAAACATACACTTCGTTTGTAGTTTGGAAACCCTATACCACAGGGGGACGGAGCCGCGTGAAAAAGCTAGTCTATACTAATAATTGACCTTGTGTAACTTAATCTAACATGTTAGGAATGTTGAGTCGATCCCAAATCAATATAATTCGCTTCGACATATTCTTATTAATACTTATTTTTTTTCCATCAGCCCCCTATCCCCCGCGGCTACCCGTCACAGAACAACACCATGCTCTTCGATGATGACCCTGGTATTATGTCAGAAGTCGAGACCGCTTCCACAGGCTTCAGACGCGGAGGAAAACAACGATCCTCTTTACCTGTAGTCCGTACACCCAGCAAGACCCTCGAGAGACCCTTAGGTAAGTTTTCATAATGTGTACACACGATAAAAGTGCAATCTTATTACAATATCTATTTTATGTATATTTGATCGTTAATCAACACATTCACTTATATTATTTCAAACTTGAATAGGCCTCAAAGATTTAAATAATAAAATGTATTCGTATATTTGTAGGAAAAGGGTTCCTTAAGGCGTTTGCAGTTTACACCTCTCTCATTGTTTGAGAGATTGAATTGAGTATAGAACGGGGTATAATATTATATACTTACCTCAGACCGTTTGTACGAAACATTAATTAATGTATAAATTACTTTGGTTATTACCTACTCTGCGTAATAATTGATTTATATACATTGCTATGAACTTTGAAACATAAGGGATCAGCGTTTTGTGTACTTTCATTCAAGTCTCGCCCGAGGATACCTTTTCGTAGCGCTGTCAATTTTCATCGCTTTGCTGTCAACACAACTGTTTATCAACCCCGTGTAAACTGATCCTTAACATCATCAGATCAATGGTTTAAATCAAAAACAAAACACTTACGACGTTGACATTGGCAGAATCGTGGGCCTAGAGTCATTAGAAAAGGGCCAAAAAGTAAAGAAAAAAAAAACAAAACAGGCTACCGCCCGCGGCAAATCATCAGCTCGCAGCCAAACCCTATCGTCACTGTGTATGTCACTCTGATTTCAGGCACCAATCAATAACAATTTCCTTTGTTACAGGCTTAGTATTCCTGCAGTACCGTAACGAAACCAAACGAGCTCTGTTACCGAATGAAATAACATCGATAGACACCGTGAAAGCGCTCTTCGTAAGAAGCTTTCCGAAACAACTCACCATGCTATACATGGACAGCCCTATGGTGAAGATATACATCCACGACTCATCCAAAGATATGTTCTACGAGCTGGAAGATGACAGGTAATTAATAATATAACATTTTTATTGACTTCCAAAAGTTGGTTATCAGTTTAATGCGTAGTTATATTTTTTTTCTAGGTTGTTATCGAATAGCATAGGACTGGCATTTGTGAATCGATTTTGTTTTTTTTTTGCTAGGCTAAAATAGGGATTTAAAGGATTCGATAAAAATAACAAAAGTTTTTATTCGTTTGGGGTATGAGCTAGCATCTGGAAAACCACACATAATCGAGACAATCCATTTCCAATAGCTTTGCCGCCGTGCGAATATTAAAATCGTGTACGATAATGAGATTCCTCATCGATAATGACTATATCCCATTACAGTTGGTAATATAAAACATACTTAAAAGCTAATTGACAACCTATCGAGTGGCTTAAACATTCACCAAGACGACAGACATATTTTCCCTATACACTCGATTAGACGAAGAAATAATAAATAAATAAATGTAACAATGAAGAGTTAAGTACTAGTTAATTTTGTATTAGTTTCAAATAAATGTGCTTCTTTGATCAATAAAAAAAAAAAAAGTACTTATATGATAACGATGATTGAAGCAGTTATATTATATATCACGTTCGTCTGCGTCTACATCTATGTAGTTCAGTCATTGCTCTAAAAATAATCCTCTGGACTATTGTGGCCGATTGCGACTCGCACTTGACCAGTTTAATTTTAAAACTGTGCCGCATGCATGGTAACTGAACTACTTGCATCTATTTACGTATTGGACCGAATATTCGATTGCAAAATACCTACATATATTATGTTTCAAGATATGTAAATACCTACGTACCTTCAATGTAATAAGACTGTATATACTAGTTGTGTCTGTAGTGTAACCTTGTAATCTATACATATAAATAAAATTGGAGTGTCTGTTTGTAATATTAAAATAACCGCTTTTTACTAAGTGCATTTGGATGTATACACGTTACCTATACCGAAACAACATTTTTTACAATTTTTGTCTGTCGGTCAGTCTGTCTGTCTGTCTGTCTGTCCGTCTGTCTGTCTGTCTGTCTGTCTGTCTGTCTGTTTGTTCCGGGTAATCTCTGAAATGGCTGGACCGATTTTGACGGGAATTTCACTGGCAGATAGCTGATGTAACAAGGAGTAACATAAGCTACTTTTATTTTAGAAAAAAACATAGGATCTCACGAAAAAAAATGTAAACCAATGTTGCAGCGCTGCGCCTGATTAAGTTTGATAGCAACAACCTGCAGCAATGCGTCCCGCGGGCTCAGAACGGGCTAGCAGGCCAACGGTTGTGTCTTTGTTAAATACCACGCGGATGAAGTCGCGGGCAACAGCTAGTCTATAATAATAATATCGCCAGACGTACACACCAACTATGCGGTCCCACCCTAAGCAACGCTTGTATTATGGGTACCGTAAAATGGACTGAGGGAGAATTCAGTATATAAAACTTATATAGATAAGATATTAAACATCCGTGACTCGGATACAAACATACGTGCTCATCACAGAAAGGTTGTCCCTACCAGTATTCGAACCCGGTACCCTCGGCGCCGAAAGCAGGGTCAATACATAGGATAGTTTTTATCCCGGGATATGAATGGGCTAGAAGAATAGAAATAGAAATAAATGTACTGTCTCTACATCACTGATAGAGTTTATTATAATACATAAATCGCATCGCCTTGAGTAGATTTCAGTCTAGCCATTATTATTTCAGACCTAGAGACAAAATAGGTCTAAAATAAGTTAATAATATGATGGCTACCAAATAATATTCATGTTCTGCTTGATAAACAATTTTCAACGATATCCACAAAGATAGGTGGAATAAGAAAAATGTTGCTCACTCTATATTTATATTATATGGCTATCTCAACATTGTTTGCGACTCTTGGTAAAGGATTTTTATTTTAAATCCCTATCTCATTGTGCCTTTGAAACACGAGTGAACAGATAACGCTACAGATACACGACAATAGGGCACCGTTTGAACCCTGAACTAAAATTGTATGGACATCGCAGCACTCGTAGCTAACGTAATTTGCCGTCGCACTTTTCGAACGCGACTACCAGCTACCCTAAATTAATTCACCGTTAAAAAAGTTCACGCTTTTACATTTTGAACTTACTTCGTTCCATTAGTATGAATACAGAAATGGATCGGGACAATTGACTTACGAAGGGGCAGTCGGGTGATATCGGTCATTAGAATCGTCATAACCGGTTCCATTTTTATCTTCGTTTGACGTTTTCAATTTGGAGTTAAACGCCATCTAGCGAGTATTTTTGTTTTCTGTTAGTAGTCGTATACACATCTTGATTGATTGCACGATGGTGGCGCTGAGTTTAGATATTTAATAGTTAATCTATAGAGCGAAATTGAACTCATTGCCAATATTTTAAATTATAGGTCGTCGTCTTAACTTGCTAAGGATGTACGAGTAAACGATGTGATTAGACCATTCATAAATAAATCGATTAATTCGAAATTACTTTGAAATAAACATATGTTTTAAATGAATTTTAAATTTTTAATCATAATAGAAAATAATTTTAACATAATAGCTGAGGGCGTATTCCAATACATTAATGAATGTTTTCTACGTATTGGCTCACGTGAGCAATTGCTAATGTTAACTCGTGAGCGATTTTCAGGCTTATTTCAACTGTATTTTTAATCATTAGATTTGTTTTTAAATGGTGCTAAAATCTAAATCATCTAAAGTAAATATGTAAACCAGACAAGCCCATACCACTGCAATACTCAAAAACGTAAAATACATTTAAAAAAAAAGAGCAACCATGGTGTTTCTTGCCAGTTCTGATTCATATATAATATACATTTATATTATATGTATGTTTATTAGAACATCACGAAATAACGGCCGGGATAATTTCTACAGTGTTTATACTATTATATAGCCTACAGTTAGACTCAACGATTAGGGTACACAATGTTATGAAGATTTTATCAAGTTCACTTTGCAGATCGATTGGTTACGAGAAGTTACATACATTGTACATTGTTTTTATTAATGTATAATTATACATTAATAAAAACAATGTAAATTGTTTTTTAATAAATAAATAAATAATTGATAGTATGTAATTCATTACTAATAAATGTAGGATTAGGTATTGGTTTATAAGAGAAACATAAAGTTCGTCTACTTTTAAATTTGCCGCGAATTCTAGCCTGGAAATGAGCTCCGCCCGTAACCTCCTCTCGGGGTCACTGAAAGAGCTTTTCCTTGGGGGCGTGACCAAATCTGCGCTGGTTGATGTATGCTTGTCTCTCTCCCTCGTATCGTCTTCATAGTGTCAGATGACAAATATAATATGAACGAATTAAACAAAAAAACACCATTGTATGAATAGAATATACTATGATTTCAGTAAAAATAATCGTAAAATCATCTAACACACATTTTAATTAAAATAAATAATTAGGTACAGTAAATAACTTAATTTACAGTGCCGTATATCAAATACAAACTTAAAACCGACGATAAGGAGCTGAGTAAAAAAAAAACATTGAATTGCAGAAACATTTATGAAGTAATAAAAAAGGTCACGTGCAAGTCAAACTTTTTTAACAAAAGTATTTTGTATTTTGTCGTAAACTATTTTTGTTTTTCGTTTGTTTCATGGTCCGGGTTACAAAAAAAAACAATTTTAACATCAATAGGTGTTGTTGTTCAAAACTAAGCAGGACTCATGTATGGGTAAGGTACAATGGACACGCACTAAGCGCACAAAAAAACATTAATTGTATATCGTTCCCGAAATCGCCCCGCGCGGAAATATTACCCGCGAAAATAATAAGTTTGTACAGACAGGCCCCGGTCGTGATTGGCCCTACTAGCGCGGGCTTCTCATAGCGCCAGAGACGCCTCTACATCAGTTAACGTCCCGACACAGCTGAATCCATACATTCGCACGGTGAAACTTTACCCCGCGCTGAAAAATACTAATAATGAAACCAAGCCGAAGTTTTATGCATGTACACGACGACAGATGCCCGTAAGTTAGCATTTTCATAGTTAAATATATTTTTGAATAAACTTTTGTGTACTTTTTATTTTTCCATCAGTTCCCTTATACTTTATTGTTTTTCTTTGTATTAAGTTGCTATCTGTGTAAAATTTACGTTCTGTCTGTACATTGCAAACTATACCAGCTAAATAATATTTTAAAATACTAATTTGTCCAATAAAAAAATGTTATTTGATTCATTCTCTATAATTTAAATTCCTTTTTATTTCGCGTTAATTGAATGTCATAACTTTTTAAGTTACCACCCTAGGCGCACGGTGGATAATACCACTGCCATTGTGTCAAAAATACGCTTGAAAGTATAAATGGCTTTGACACCCTCCCACCCTCCTCCTCTCATACCCCTTCTATTCACGCATGCGATATACCTGCGTCAATCTAGTACACAAGTCTCGCCCGCGGTTTCACCCGCTTCAACTTTTAGGATTAATCACGAATGTTGTCATTAAACCGTAATTACATAAAGTAGTAACGTATCCCAATCGTCAGCCAAACGTCTTATTCGTAACGTGTTATCTTGGATTTATGGTCCGTCACCAACATCAAATTATCCCTGCAATTACTATTTGTACATATTCAAATTATTATCAAAAGTAAGGCCTCCAGTACTGGACAATGTCCACAGTATTGAAGGACACTGGATTAAAAGACACGTGTCCACAGTACTGTGGATCCACGGACCGAGTTCAATACAAATCAACTTTACTCACATAACATAACGTAACATTTACGCTGAAATCACTGCTGTACAACAGCAATAAAAACATGATAAAGTGCCCCTTGATAGCTTAGTTAGACCCCTGGGAAGTTTAACGGACACACTGCTTAATCTCAGCGTTACAATGGTGCTTTATAGATACCCTTTCTGTAGATACATTTTTGCAAAGAGAAACTCCGCTCCAGGGTTAACTTCGTCAAATGCACGCTCGAGTTCATGATTCTGAATATTCAATTCAAAATAATTTCGCGAGATCAGCCTTTTATCTACTGTTTACATAATGCCGCCGCAGCTTCCAACACCGCTTTCCACGGTACTATTAAAATTAGTTCAACGTATGCTCTTATGAATTGAGTGTATGCATTCTTGACTAGCAGGTTAATTAGAATTTTTTCATATGTATACCAATTCGGATTCGGTTAGAATATATTCCGTGTTGTACTTTCGGTAACGGTTCGGGAACGATTCGATTCAACCAAATTTAATTTTAATATAGTATGTTGCAAATGATAATCGACTAGGTTCAATATGACACTTGTCGTAAGTTATATGAAACTAATTTGTTTTTTTTTGTAAAGCTTTAATCGCTTTGGTTTGCCTTGCCAGTGTGATAGTGTTCCAGTGAATTTTGTGTTACATTTGTTACACATTTTTTTATAGACTGTCGAGAGCATTGTGCATCTCTGGCGATGGACTTATTTACTTGCAATAAAATATAATTCTATAAGTACTATAGAGGGGCTTTCCTTTGTAAGCCTCGACTACACTAGTGTAGTGTCGAGGCTTATAAAATAAAGCTTCTTACATGCGACTATCCATCCGCAAGTATTATTCGTCCTTAATGTTTACTTGTGCGATCTATCGTACACAATTAAACGATCTAGTGTTAATATAATTCTAGAATTATTACAAAGGAGCTGTAGCCGAGCCTTACAAAATAAAGTTTCTCACATGGCACTAACCCTTAAGTATTATTCCTCCTAAATGTTTACTTCTGCGAACTATCCTACGCAGTAAAACTATATTAAGACAAAGGTGGGTAGGTGCGCTAATTAGTTAGCGCTAAGAATTATTTGAGCGCGTTGCCATAATTTCTTCGTATTTGCGGATGTTTTTCCAATAATTCTCCACTTGCCCGCTACCTACTTTACTGCCCCTATAAATGTAGTTTATGAAATATTGATCTTCGTCTAATATTAACGCCGTGGAAATATTGGTATGCATTAATTTTCTATTCCATCGGATTTTAGAGTAAAGAAATCAGTTTTGACGCGTACCAGCAATGGTGAAACATGTCTTAGAGCGTTTAACATAAAGTGCATAATGGATTTTGACGTAAACTGGTCCGCACGTATCGGTTACCTGTATTTTCTAGGTGGTTAACTTATGATTATTTTGGTAATATGGACCAATCCCTTGATCATTTGCTTCGGAGAGAGCACAACCTGCCCCTGGATCAGACTTTTTGCAACGTCAAGTCTGTATTATAAACTCTGCGGCTCTGCCTGCATGGTCTTCCAATGTAAAAAAAAGAAACCTATAGCGTGTTGTTCCAGAGTTACAGCCTGTAAACAAAATAACCAAATCCCAGTAAGCCTTTGCCGTGTGATGCTCAAGCTTACAAACAAACACATATTCATTTATATAGTTTGTCGTAACGGTTAACTGTCGGTAATCGAATACATGCCAACTCGTATGTAATGTCGCCAGCGGGTGGTCCTTACATGGGTGGTCTGAACACCTCTTAGATTGGATTTTGCGAAATCGGTTGCACGAACATAATTCAAAACGAATACTCGGTAGCAGAGTCGTCGGGTCTTTGATTTTGAAATTATTTTTTTTCTCTTTGGTATTGATTAATAATAAATATTATAAATTCTTTAAATTTGTCGATTACCATGGTGCCGAAAATCTGAAGGGATCAGTTGACATAGGCTAGCTAGTAATATAGATATATTTAAGTGGGTAATAGTACTAATTTACTCGTGTAACATATTCGGCACTCAGGGTGTGACCGTATTTTCTGTATTGATATTGTATCTGTTAGCGCTTTAAACTGGACGGATTTTAATTTATCCTGAAAATGGAATGGTTCCAGCGGTACATAAAAAGAACATGTCTATAAATCACCTAGGCAGATTTTAATAACCGTTAGTGCATACGATGACAGCTGTATATATACAAGGGGAAATTCAAGGGTTCTGCCGTGATAGTAATAAAAAAGTTAATGCGTACAAAGTCACGGGCACTTAGTTTTACAAAAATGGTGCATTAAACTCGATACCTACTGCAACGAGCGACTTCAATGGGCCCTCGCATAATGAGAGCTATTTAATAAAAGCAAGCATACTAAAGACGAACGGAGACTATTTGAAGCAAGTTAATAAGCTATAAGCTTACACTTTAACCTGATACTTACTTTCCATAAGGCGTCTGAAAAAGAACTAGGTTAACAACTTTTAAAATATTAGCGAATACTATGGGAATGTGCCACAATCAAACAAAGAATCAGAATCAGAATATTTTTTATTCACGTAGACCATTATGTACGTTACTTATGAATCGTCAAAAGTTACAAAATATGCTCCTACTTTACCACCCGTTCGGAATGCCGTTCCTATGGAGAAGAACGGGCAAGGAACTCCATGGTTGCTCTTGTTTTAAAAAAGTTATTTTACATTTTTGAACAATACATTGTTATAGGTATGTATGTCCCATAGTAGCCATAAAAGGTGAGAGTAATTTTAGCCATGGCCAGTAAGTATAACGTATTTTTGTTTTTGTTCATAGGGCTCATCTTAGGGACATCCGCGACAGGTCGGTTCTTCGACTGTTCGAAGCCACAGATATTGGTGGCGGAGCGTTCCCTGGAGCAGTCGGCGTCGGATCCCTAGCCATGCCAGCTGGCGCTGCATCTTGCTCCGGAACTTCAAGCTGGGATCAGGTACTGTCTCTATTGTATTATGACTTTTATTATGTAACAGCGATATGATTAGTACCAGTATACTTAAAGGTGGAGGAGTTAACATCAATTATCTTAGATTTATATAAAAAATTCGTGTGTATTGCACGTTTGCGACGATTTGAACAGGCTCAGCACCTACATACGGCTCTCCTTATAATTTAGGTTTATATTCAATGTTCAAAATATGTTCAAGCTCGTAACTGCCGTGTGTCCGTATTGATGACAATATATGTGTATACGAAGGCTCTCCAATCCCAGGATTACGGGCCGCGAAGTGTGAGGGCATTTGAATTTGTCCGCCTGAAGCGGGCCCGCTGCCACTGGGCGTGAAAACCGAGCACCGCATACAAGCGCCTCGTTCACGCGCTAAATTCACGTTAATTAGGTCTCGGAACATTGCAAAATCAGACTACGGCTTTGGCTAATAGGCGAGCCGGCAACCTTTGATGTACTCTCGTTCACGTGGGTCGATGATTGAATTTACCTTCACCATAGTAGGTTCACTTTAATCCGCGCATGTGAGAGAGCTAACTTAATATTGATGAAAGCTCAAAGCCCTTTGAGCTTGTTTTGTTACGTTTTTTTGTCGACATTGGTTCGACTACGCGTGATTGGTTTTTAATATGTTTTTTTTTGTTCTTAGGACCAGAGCTACTTTAGCGAGCCTGAAATCGATTCGGACTACCATCACCACATTCACAAATCTAAGGTAAGTGAATTTCAGGCTCTCGGTTCCAATTTCAAGGACACTCAAGACTTCTGGGACTCTTTATGAAAGTTAAGAGTCCACAACGAAAAAGTAAGTGACACTTACTTATAGCAAGATTACTTAACAAACTACAATTGCCACGACGGAAATTAATATAACTTTGCTCGTATTCACTCTATATTATGTTTTCCTTATACTTTATTATATTACTCATTACATTTGACACTTCTTAGGTTGCAAAGTGACTAAAATGCATTTTTTTAAAGCATTCAATATTTTTTTATACATGCTACGAGTAGTACTATCCAATAAAACAGCACCTTTATATTATTTTATAAGATTTATTTTATTAAAAAAATGGTAACAAATCGGTAAGGAGTACTTATATAACTAGGGAAAAAAGTCTATTAACCATTCTCATAGTTAACTTAACTACAATAAATAATTATGAACACTTACGTGTGTCGCCAATGACTAATTTACAACGACGGCCTAGATATTTACAAGGACGCACAAAACTAAAAACAGTGCACAGTGTTCTTTAACTTTATCAAACACATTAATTAACTGAACCAGAACCAGATTGTTTCGTTATCTTTTCTATAATCAAAATTATGCACTGTTACGCGCCCCGAAACTTAATTGCAGACTATTCTGCATGTCATATACCTATCCAACAGACTCAAATCGATCGAATTCCCAATATTAACTAAATATTTATAATATCAACACTTAAAATAAATGGCGTTTACATTTAGGGTAAAAGTAAGGTGTGAAAGATAAAGGGAAAATGGTGGAATTGTGTACGAAGCTGCATGTTGCATCATCGCTACGTTAACAGTTAGACTTTGTACATTCTAGCCAGAATTGTTGGGCAGGTTAGAAGGCTCTACAGATGGGCAGACCTTTGTAGTAATGTGCGCCACTGTAGAGTTTCTTAGGGGTGCTTCGCCAGGAGATGACGAGGGCTTTCTTGAAGGGTTCGGGAGCACAACCGCTGCAGACCTGCATCACGGCTTTGACTTCAGCTTCGGCTGGTTCCCTCTCGTCCACCTGTAACGTGATATTTGTTCATGCTTTCAAATTTGTATGCACGTAAAAACGTTTGGGCAGTTAAGGTAAAGCGACGAAAAGTCGTTTACGTTTTGAAATAAGTCCCTATCGTATTACAGGTAAAACCTTCAGCCTTTAGATTGTGTAAAGCTTAAAGCAAAATAAAGAGAAAATGTTCCCTATTTTATTTGAGATTTACATCGTCTGCTTTTAAAAGAGCGGGCGCCAGCATAGTGGATGTACGAGGCACTATTATTTTTAAAAGACATCTTTAAACGTGACATAATATGAACCGTGGGCGTAGGTAACAGCATGTAAGTTGAGCTCTTGTTTGATAGCATATTTTATTGAATATGCATCAACTTGTAAACGTATTTAACATAGAGTGTCTGTATAACACAGTGTTTCTGAACCAGTGCTCCGCAAAGTTTTGAATGAGTTATCTATTTAACTACTTATTCGTAAACCATTATAGTTATTTGAGCTCAGTTTATAAAATAACGAACCAGCATTAAAAACTACTTTAAAAAAATCACAACCAATAAATAGACAACAGCCAGGTACTAAGCTGTAGTGAATATTCTTTCGACTCGAGTTACTTGAGCTATGTTGATACGGAATGCGTCAGAAACGAATAAGGTGTAGGAGAGATGACGTGGAGCGGTTTTGGAATGCAATAAGACGGCGCTCCAGTTGTCCTTTGTTTCTAGCCATAAGTGCGTAATTCTCACTTCTCATGGACAAAGACAACACTTTAAATACTTTTTAAAATGAAAGGATTTAAAAGCTCTGGCCTAACCTATTATGTTTATATTAAGAAACAGTAAACACACTAAACTCGTAGTTCTTAGACACCAATTTGATCTAGATTTTAAACAATACAGAAATGAGGCATTCTTGAAAATGCGATTCAAAATTTAAATTGTTTCCAAGTTGCGAGAGCTCTCAAACCGGGCATCGAAACGGTGTTCCTTATCGAGTCAATGGTTCAACCATCTTAGCTATCTCTGTTTTACACATAGACATTTAAAATACCAGTTTGGCACAACATACAATTCGGGTCTACTTACAGTCTCCTTTTGTGTATTCTGCACGGGCTGGTTTCCAACGAAGCCGGCCAAACCGTTCATCAGTTGTTGTTGAAAGAGTTCTTCATCTCTCTCGTCTAGATCTGGAGTGAGCAGGGCCTCGTCGACTATGGAACCGTCAGATAGAGCTACCAAACCACGCTTATCTTTCTTGCCTGAAACATTTCAGTCATTGTGTAAATGTGATAAGTAGGATGCAGTGAGTGTATTGTGTCTACATAGAGTCTCTACTCTTGATATAATTTTTTGCCTACCCTCATGTAATACAGGTAGTCAGTGTTTCTGTAGCATGTAAAATTGAAAATAAGATTTACGTGCAGGCAGACTATTCTAAATATTTTGAACGTTGGAGCTAATATTTTTTTTAACATTTTGATCTTAAATATATTGGTCAATTTTAGTTTCCACAGGGAAATATATTTTATAGTCTTGAAGCCTTATATCTGCCTGCGGTGAAAAAAAGGTTGAGTATTCTATACTTGTGTAAAATTCTTTTGATTGGTTATTCTTTGGTTCGCGTTGTTCGCCCAGCGATAAAAGTTTAAATTGATTTACTCCATCACTTTGATCTTTTTTTTATGAATTGTAAATGTAAGTAAGTCATGAGCTACACGATGTTCCTTTATATAACAAGTAAAAGGTTTTTTCTGTAATATCCCTGAAGATGTCCTTATATGAAAAATTCTAAGAAGTTCCAAATGAATTGGTTTCATCTTAGACGTAGTCTTTTTATCTCATTAAAATAGTAATCAATACGATTATTGATGGCAATTTATTATATTTTCTCATCTATATCTTACCTGACGCAGCGAGTTCTTCCTTCAACTCCTTCTCAGGGTTGTCCCTCTTGTCTCTCTTTGAATCTCGCTTGAACAGATTGTGGGCCACGCTTTCATCAATATACTTCACGTTAGCCGGATTTAACAGCGACCCTGATAGCACCACTGTAGTACCCCTCGATGGCCCAATAGGCCTTGATAACCCTTGGAACCCTTGAGTCTGTGGCCCTGGCGACGACACAGGAACCAAGGAAAGCTGCGGTGCAATCGCTGAGATAGGACCAGATCCGCCAATATGATTCTGGATTGGCTGGACGTTGTTCAGAAGCTGTTCAGATACAAGCCTGTTCCCAAACTGTCCATTTACATATTCTTGTTGCAATTGCAGACCGTTCGACAGCTGGACAGGGATCATTTGCTGTCCGCCAGCCAAGTTTAGGTTCGGTGCTCTTTGCAATTGACCTCCAATTAGGAAGTTTCCGTTGCCCAGAGGGGTAGCTTGCAATGGGGGTGGCTCAGTGACAGCTTCTGTGGATGACTCCAGAGGAGTCCCGTCATGCTTGAAGTGGTGTACGTGATGATGTTTGTGGTCCTTGTGAGCCTTCCCAGCGGTCAACGCGACGTGGTACAGTTGCAGCATTGTAATTTCACCCAACAAACCGGATTGCCCTGCAAGATAGTTACGTTAATGCGAGCTATTGCAATGTGCTATGATTTGTGGTCGAACACTCACTTGGGACTGGTTCTAAGTGGTCTTGCTTGTGTAGCAGCGACTGTTCCTGGCCCGTGATTGCCAAACCGCCTCCTTTAATCACGTGCCCGACGAGCTGTAAGCGCGCAATGCAATTATTGAGCAAATAACTTGAAAATACTTACGCCAATTTTTATGCCACTATTGTATTTCAATATCCTTTCAGAATTGAGATTATATTGTATAAAAATAAGTATGTGTAAGTTATTTGTTGTCGGGTGTCGCAATAATACTCACCCTATTGTGGAAGCCGCGGCCGACCCGCTCCGCGTTTACCCATATTTGCCACTCGCCGGTCTTGCCGTTCCACGACTGGCACGAGTGATACCATCTGGAAAATAGTTTGAAATTTTATTTAAAGCTATAGCCAGCTCGGATAGGATATCGAATAAAAGGGATTCGATTTAAATGCATCATCGTGAGCAGGGTTCGTTGTTTGTCGATCACGAGGATCGAGGATTTTATTATTTACATTTGGATTCAATAGAGTCTTCCGAGAAAATAATGCTCTTAAAGTTCGTATCATTTAGTAATAATATACGCATATAACTTGGAATAATAACAATCAAATCATTTGATACCGATTTATATGCATTGAGATCGAGCCTACAGATAAATGGATTATGATTCGTAATGCGATTTTTTACATTAGACAATTATTATGCAAGACAAAAGATAACCGGTCGTAATCCAGTGTAGATGGACCGCATAATAATCATTTTTATTGCTTTTGGTATGTACATTACATAAGTATCATTACACAGTAACCTGTTTACTGAAAAAAATAACTAATGTACGAGTAATGTGATGTTTTTTTGTGTTGTCAATGCAGATTATTAGTAACGGAGAACGCACACGACTTAATCGGATTCGAACATAAAAAACAAAATTAATTCGTTTAACATTCGCTTCGAATGAGTGGCGTGTTTTCTGTTGTAGCATGGTTCTGGTAATGAACTGCCTGAAACACGCTGACGGGGTGCCAAAGCCACCTCAACGGGAATATTCGTTTTATACCTCTACATATTTGTATCGTAAACATATACTTTGCACTATAACATTCGAAACATTTTTTTTAAATGTGCTCGCCGTTCATAATCATCGTATTAATCGAGCACACTCGGCCGTAGTCCGTGTTTGCATCGGCTATTTTTACCTATTTCAGGAGTCATGGCCATATTTTATACCTAGGTATATTTTGCCGAGACTTGGTCAATTATCGGATGACAATAATGAATTTCCCGTTCTTATTAGCTTGTTCACATACAACTTACGCGTTATTGTATATAAACAACGCCCACATACTATTATCGCAGTACAGTAAACGAGTATAAACTGTTTTCAATGTGCGTATAATGAGCGTTTGCGGTCATCCAAATCCGTTTCTAGATAATATTTTGGAGAACCCGTGTGAAAGTGAGTGACCTTTGATTGAAGTCCAAACGCCTTGGTTTCAAAGCCATGTGACATTCACATATGATTTCCCAATGTTTTAATATGGAACTAATTTGCACTATACATGTCGCGGAACGTGACGAGATAGGCTGTAATGTTTCATTCACACTTGAGATATGTACTGTGTATGTCAGCTTTTGCAACACTGGTATGTTTTACAACTTGCGTCTGTTACTGCATAAGCCTGGTATTTAGCACTTTGCCTCGCTTTTAGGGTTGCCATTTATATTATAATGTGGTGTCAGTCCGAATGGAGCTGTACTTACATTATCAAATGCTCGGCTATAAACTAAACTTTATCACGCCTGATTGCCCGGGCCAGCTTCTCGAGGTCTTAGAGTTTTTGCGAAAGCTGAGAATTAGCTAGTATGAGGCCTGATAATAAAACCCCCATAAAGAGTTCTTCTATAATGCTCAAGCAAGCATATCCACAGACAATAAAAATATAATATGGCCGTAATAATAATGCCAGTGCAATGGTATATATTAATATAAAATATATGCATTTCGTTGGTAAGCAAGCGCATAATTTGAGAGCGGCTGGACCGATTTTGGGATTGTTTTAAATAATGGCAATATTCCGAATAAGGGTCTTCGGTAATAAATAAGTTTGCCGGAAAATGGGAAAATCAACGTCTGTCGGGTCAGCTAGTATTAGATTTCCAATTATTAAGTTGAATGTTCTATCGGTATTTGTATAAGCACTGTGATCTTGACACTCAAGTCCAAATATTTAAACGCTTCAAATTTGAGAGTTGTTTTTGTGAAGACAGAGGAATACGACCGAACCAAACCTTTTATTATGAAATTTGCCAGATTGATGAAACCCGTGAATCGCACGGGAGCGTAGTCGAGAGCAAAACTTACCCAATCATCAAGTCTACATCACGGAAATTTAATATGGCTTGTCTTCTAAACAAAAATTAAAAAGAGGTAAAGTTTGTGATAGTTGATGTAGAGGCTCTTCTCAGAACTTGTGATCCAATTCTAAAAATTCTTACACTTACAGAAAGCTACATTGTCGCTGATTCGTACATGCCTTTTTATCGAGATGGTGGTTCATAAAGGCAGCTAGTCTCAAAGAACACAATAAGCAGCTTACTTGCGGTATAAGAAGGACTTCTTTTAAGTAAAATGTTACGATATCGCTTCAAAGGCTCTTTGAGGATTTACTATACCGTTCAAATACCATGTAATTAACCTGCTTTTATATACGAACATGTTTATGCTGTATTTCAGTTAATACATATATATTTTGGGGGTAAAAGCGTTCGTCTCCAAGGTTCGAAACCGCGTTGTTCATTGTAGTTAACATTTGTCCTTAAAATAGGAATAATAAAAAAAACTCCCAGTGAGCAACAAGTAGGGTGCATTCAGTAAGAGTATACTAAGCCTTGAACCTGTTCTTTAGGGCATTTGTAAAAAGTATGTAAAGTCAGAAATTCGATGCGTCTTTTTTCTTTCTTTACTAAATGAAATATGATAAAATCAAATGGCCCCACTCACAATATCAGTGGGTATTTCGCCAATGTCAAGTATGGAATCGTTATAACAATGTCAAAAACACAACTTAAAAAAAAAATGGGCGTTAACATGAAAATGGCGTCCCCTGTGTATTAAAAAATAAATACTGTCCCAACAAAATGTCAATATGCGAGAAAAAAAAAACTTTCTGAATGACCCTGTATTCGTTGACTTGCTTAGTTAATGCCATGGTTACATACCTACTAAGAACCAACGTTCGTTGGTAAGAAAGCGAGAGTAAATCTTATAACGATTTCAATATTGTTCAATAATAGCCCCATTACATAAATAACGTTGTCGGCTGCACCTCATGTAGTTAAATGACCCAGTTAGGAACATGATTTGGTTGCTATACTTACGAGTGATTGCGAGCGATCGGCTTGTGAATATAACTTGAATAAAGATTAGTGGATATATGTAACTCGTTTATTAAAAAGTACATTGACCTGTGTTATTCTGAACGTTCATTCATTAATTTGATAATATTTATGTTATGGTATTTTGTAAGTAAAGTCGTAGTAAATTCAGATGTATAAAGAATACATGGAGATAATTAATATTTCGTGCTTTACGTAATTACCTCATCAATCTGGTCTTCTACAAATTCCATATAATTTTATAAATAATGTTAGAATTTTATTAAATATATTAATAAATTACATATATTATCCGCTTGCCATTATTGCGCCAATTTGTAAAGACGTTGGTATTATGTAGTATTTCATCAGAATTTGCCCGGCGTTTACTTCCACAATGTTACTTACTTGTTTAAACAAACTATGTTGAAATATCTTAAAATGATCGCAATCTAGTAGTAAAACTGGCAAGTGTTCGTGGGAATCGATGTAATAAAACTATGTACGAGACTCGGCAATAGACCTTTATGGGCATGTTATATACTTACAAAACATTTGACATAAAAATGCTATTCGATTTTATTTGCGCTTACAGTAAGTTAAGTTCGTCGTTGGAAACGTTCACCAGTACAACAATAGTCGATGGCTGCGTGGGAGTTAGTATATGTATTTTTAATTCATAATTAAATGAATTGTATAGAATAGATCTTAAGTCTGGCAGTAAATAGAACGTTACATTATCTTTTAATTGCATGTATTAAGTAAAAATAGATTGCTTCTGTAAAGTATAACACGGCAGGTTTAATAATAATTCAGCACGCACGCCAATATAATCGCGATAGTTGTGGTCCGAATTCTAGTTAAATGCATGAATTCTAATGTGTGCGTGCACGTAAATACATAATAACATCGTCTGGGCTGGGCCAATCAGAGCGTAGCAATTAACATGCGAGCAAAACGCCGTGGCGACACACGGATGCGTTGATTACACTATTGTCTAGATGTTGCGAATTAAATGATTTTGATACCAACCTTGCTGACATAGAAAGTAAGTTAACTTTCTAAGTTCCTACGATTATTTGTCGTGAGAGAAGTTTAATTGTTGCACTTTCAGTTTTGGACATAGTATATCGTCGGTCCACAATATACTTTGTAAGAAAACTCGGCTAAATTGTGAAAGTCTCGCTATTTTATTTTAGGATTCTAAGTGGGCGTGCTTTTTAATGAGTGGAATATATGTGTGAAATAGGTACTTACGTATTCAGTTTTAGAGGATAGTTTAGCCTGTAGAATGTTTGTCCGTGCACAGCCATGCTGAAGTAACTGGCTTCTTCGGTGTTGGAGATCCAAGCTGAGATTTCTTTCGGGCTGTCCCCAGCTGTCGAAAAGATACCAACGATATAGGTGCATCAGCGTTATGCAATACTAATTCGTCCTAAAGCAAAACTTGTCCAGTGTAAAACTTCAACAAAAAACATTTTTTAACATATTCCTAGGGTACTCTCTTTATATGCATTGTATAAAAACATGAAATTAATAAGCTTCAATTTATCGAAGGCGCTCAAGGTTCATGATATTACAGCTAAATAAAGGTGGTTCAAGCGAGATAAACTGAACGCGAGACGACTGAGGAGATAATTGAATGCACTTAATGGATTTTGTTTAATCGGCTTTCGTGATGAAGCCTCTTATATCTATTTCCATTCTAGGTATTATGATTATTACAAGATCACAAGATTTTACATCACATTTAAAAAAATATATGCTCTGTAATGCTAGAACTTGCCTATCTACTTTCATGTACCGAGGTTTAAGGTGACCTGTGCCAATAATTTCGTGTGGTATTTCAATATACTGTGTGAACAGTTTTATTTATCGTATGCAATATACTTATCATCACGGATAGATGTGTCTATGTATCTATCTATCAGCCGAAAGACGTCCACTGCTGGACATAGGCCCAATATTTCCACAACATCACGGTCCTCCGCCACTCACATCCAATTGGCTGTGTAAAGGCCGGGCAAATATTGCAATTTATCGATGACACCTACGATTATATATGAATTTAATTTGCAGACATGGTCCCTTATTATATATCCCCCCTTAGTATTACTACCTTGTTCTACGTGTGTCTTCAGTATTCCGCAATTTCAATTCTGCAACTGTGTTGTTCTATTTTACATTTAAAATTGCGTGGCGATAATTATACGGCAATTTTGATTGCGTATAGATTTACCTAATTACATAATATTATTGAGAAGATACGAACTCTACATGCTACGAAATTTGATTTTGGTCTTGCATTATGATAATTTGGAATTACCAACTTAATGTGTAAACATTATAAAGTTTTTATAATGACCAACATTCAATACCTTCAGGTCAAGTTTTCATAATTGCAAGTATACTTTAAACGTGCCCCCATTCAAAATTTATGAAAATAAATTTACAATGTCATTAAGTACACTTTAAAGTGTTTGCAATATATCTATAATTTTGGGTCTTGAAATTAACTTGTTACGTTACATTTCCTCAGACCTTTGCTTTTAAATATTTTAGTTGACCTCTTATAAAAGTTTTGCCACACAACAGCAGAACACTGCAGTTCAGTAAGAAGCGGCCTCGGTGCCAGAAATAGAAGCTTCGCGACTCTACGGAAAACTTCGCCATAATGAATGCCCACTGAAACCATATCTCGTTTGATGGAAATCTTTACTCGTGCACCTTTATTAATGCTCAAGTGAGGTTTATGTGTGCATAGGTGAAGTCTTTACACAACATTATACAACACAACAGCACATTAGAAATACATCTATAAAAATACGAATAAGAAACTATTTACAAGTCTTTGCTAAAAATGTGTATTATACATTATTCTTTGAACCGATACTCACAAGACATAGTTGTAGGTATTTTATCTAGATTTTTGACCATGACAGTAATGGAACGTCTTCCCTGCAAGTAAGCTTAGAAGACATTCGGTGTTTGTAAAGGACGTATCCTTTTACTGGCTATGTTGATTTTTAGGAATCCTTGGGACCAATCAAAGGATCCTGTCCTACGTAAATATAATCATGATTGTGGCTTGACGGGTCGAAGATCTATGAACATGCTTGTATAGTGTTGCTGAACCAAATTGTGTTTTATGGGGTCCTAGTTTATCCTCGCGTCTCCATGAATTTTGCCCTGCACCTCAACCCCAAATAGTTATAACATGATGATTCGAAACGTATCTATTGAGTCTTACCATGGTAATGCAAACCCGGCTGAAATTGGTTTCATAATGTTTCCGTGATGCTTGAGCAAGCATAGAATCAAATGATAATGCTAAAGACGCTTGTAATGAAATTAGAGACGGTCAAATAGTCTCTAGCACAATTACTTTATCATCTTCAAAGTACAAACGCAGTCGAGTATTATGCAGGAGAGTTATAGTTTTATAATAGTATGCGATAGATCAGGGTCTTGCGAAGTCTTCTATCTCCGTTTCAGTGCATAAAAAGGTTTCCCAAAGTCAAGTACCTGCTGCATTTTGCAAGACGATTCGCGTCTTGGTCTGAGTGTTTCAAAAAATTTAAACTTTAAACAATACCTTGGGCAAACCGAGAGCTAAATCGTGGTGACCAGTAAAAAAAATATTACATAACTGCTTACCCGAATAAGAGAAGAGCGGGTGATCAACAGAGTGATTATGGAACTTGGTCCACATGCAGAGCGTAAACTCCTTCAGATCCGGGAGGTTGTTGTCATACTCCGCGTACTGGTAAAACAACTCCTGGTTCATGGAGATCTTGTAGATGCTGCACGAATCTGACGTTGGTGACGAGGAGCTATACAAGCTGGATGCTTTGTTCCCGGAGACGTATTGAGACTGGACGGGCCTTTGGTTCACGATTTTTAGATGTGGTCTGTAAATTAAGGATAAAATTAGATTGTTATGGAATTGTAATATGGTCAAGGATCAAAAGAAACTGCCATATTCTAGCAAGTCAATATTTTTATCTAGCCTATTTCAGTATACCGATCCATAGCAAAGGTCTTCTTTGATGTAACGATCTATCAAGAAGATGTAAGAAGCTTATTTCCAGAAGAGGCCGCGTTCAGTATTAGGACAATTCGTAAGTGTATTAGTATTTCCGCTTATCCAAATTAATTATTTGACTTTTCCGATTAGTTATTATAAGATAAGTGAGCCTGACATATTCTTGCCATCGAAGGCTTGCTGGGTCTAGTTGATAAATCTATAATGTAAAAAGTCCTGGTTCTGATCGATGCTAGGGCATAGAGAGGTTATTCTTATTATCAACATTATGTATCTATAGGTACATAGTATGAACGGTATAAACTTGTAATGATGACTTGATCCTCAGAAAAGCAATTCGAACAAAGACCGTATAACTGTTTTGTTATCACCTACCCATGATCGAGCGATCTCTCAGGTGATTGGTGGTAGGTCGTAAACGCGACAGTAGCCTCGGGTAATATCGGTTGCCAGTCGTTTTCACTCGCCACAACAGCCACGCTCAGGCCAATCAGGACTAGTAAACGCATTTTCTGTAACAAAGGGAGATAATATATAAATAAGAATAATCTTGTACGATAGACCTTGCCAAAAGGAAAATATATATGTATTTTTCTTCTAATCTTAGATATACATTTGGTTCTTCACCCAGAACCTGAACTATGCACCCAGCCACTACAACTGTGCGGTTGGCCATTACCTAAAAATACCTTGTAATGGCATTGTAAACATCTATAAAGATAAAGAGGCTTGATTTTCAAACAAAGAAGTTCGTCATTTGATTTACATGTATTAATTGGAATTGAAATAACTTTTTACCTGACTGCGCTAGACGCATAATGTTATTTTTACAATCTTCAGGTATACCTCTAAATAACACAATTTTGTTAGACTTTATACATAATCTTTTAATAGTGTGCGTATAGTGAGGTGGAAGGAAAAGTTGCGCGTGCGTTTCCGCGATTGCGTCTTATACCTGCTCCACCATTTCGCTTAGCTCAAATAACGACATGACAACAGACTTCGCGCAGACTTTTTCATCACGATAAGCCGTAAATTTTCTTTTTTTCTTTTAGTGCTATATTCCCCTAATTAATACGGCACCGTAATATAAAGACTATACAATCTGTATAATCAAGTCGTCTGTTTTACTCAACCTACCTAAAAGTATTTAAAAAAACGCAACAATCTTATGGCCTCTATTAGTGTTTTTGCTAAGCAAACAGTATATACCTTATTTTTTTTAGAGTAGTGCAGCCCTAGGTTGATCCTATTTTAATACGTCTACATAAGTCAGATAGAATATTTCAAAGTCTGCGAAACTCTAATAAGAAGCACAATCAAAGGAGAAAAATATCAGCTTACCTCTACACAAAATGGGTTTAAATGCGATCCTTAAGAGATCTCAGGAGAATAGAGGTAATCCCGGTAATCTTGGACTGAAGCCGACAGAGCTGTTGTACTCAAAGCGTTAAAAATAGAGTATTTTCTGACGAACAAGTAAACAAATTACAACTAGTTAAATTATACCATTTAGAAAAAAAAAACATTTTTGTTCGCAAAACATCTCAATTGTCAATTTTTGTTTTTTTTTTACCTATACACATCCCACTTCTGGGTAAACGTCTCCCCGTGTACGGACTTAAATGAAATATGTATGATCAACATAGAGCAAACTAGCAATACGATGTCAATACATTGAACACACAAGTACATAAGTTTCTTCGTCTCTCCAATAAATCTGCACGTGTAACCCTCAATTGAGTATCATTCGTTGTTTATAAGCCGTACAAAGAGATATATTCAATACAACAATCGGACGGTAAAATAACATTTTCATCATGTCGGATACTATAGGTATATTTTCCCGGATCATGTCGTATATCAATATATTTTCCCGGAGATTCGAGATCAACTACTCAAGCCGATCGTTGGAAGCAATCGGTCGGTAATATTATTTGCAATACGGCTTATCGGTAAAATGCAATATTCATTTAGATGCCCGATTTAATATTCCATTTCAAGGGAAGTTCGAAATAAGAATATTTATTAACTAGACATTTAATTTTTTAATCTAGCGCCTCGCTGTCGGCCCTGATATAAATACCTTATTGAATTAAATTTATATATAAAACACCGTCGTGTTAGTTACATTTATAACTCAAACCGTGGCCTATATTATAATGAACATTGATTTATTTAATTTGTCTTTGCCCCGAATAGCAGAATAACTATTAAAACATCGTATCGTATCTTTAACTGACAGTTAATTTTATTGAATGTTTCAGTGGTATACTATCACTGACTGAAATAACGGGGGTCCGAGTTTTCCCCCGGGAATCCAAGTTTCACACTATTTTGGGAACCTTCATGCTCGGGTGTTCATAACAAAGTCATCACAAATCAAAGTTAGCCCTCAGGGACTCGGCGAGTTTGGTCACAAAGTTTGAAATCGTGTTATCTATGGAACGAAGTATGTTCTGACGGCGATGTAATAGAAAAATCCCTTTACGCAACATAAAACACGAGTTTCCTCTTATTCCTTTGTAACATAATTTGACATCGGATATGGCGGCGCTTTTTAAGACATTATAACTCCATTCTACTGTGAAATATTTTATCACGAATATTTCCATCTATCCATTCTGCTAGCAGCCGAAAGATTGAAAGACTGTCGGACATAGGTGTCAAACGGCTTCCACAAATCATGGTTCTTCGGTACTCGCACCCACATGTGCATGATATTAAGGATGCACTTTGTGGCTCTCATTGTTACCCTGAAAAATCGGCTAATTGACTCGTTTTGCATGCATTGAATCATCCATCCACATTTAATTTAGTTATAATAATTACAATGACATGTATAATGCACACGTCACACGTCAATTCCACCGCAATTGAATAGTTAATCCGATTCCGTAGGTACAAATAGCTCGGTCTCTGTTGTTTGGGAATTTCGACCGCGAGTTTTTATTCCGCAGATGAATTTTGTGTATAAACGATTGCTCTCTTCGTAAATCGCCTATTGTTGGTTTTCAACGCTAACATTTTGGTTTATTCTTTATTCTCTCTTTTGAGCCCCAATCGGATTGCGGTTCGTGTAATTGCGCTGTATTGTACGAACGTAATTCTATTACAGCGAGTATATCAAATATGCTAGGCTTTCTTCGCTCGCGTAAGTTGTATTTTTGACGAATTACGGTTCGAGTGTATATAGTTGACTATGCTTGCACAGAATATTAAGTTTCATGCAGGCTTAAGCATATATAATAAAGGCTCCAGAATATGCACTAAGTGCTATATAAGTACGACGTTCTTACTGCAACATGTCGTAATAGGAGTACATGGCCCAACCAATAGTTACAAGGTATGCCGAACGGCTCTAGATTTTAGTCGATTGACTAAACTTAGTAATACCATAAATGAATGCGTTGAACCACATTTTGAAATGTTGTTGAAATTATGGAGCGTAGCAACAACAAGTAATGTCGGCCGTATGTTGTATGAAATTATTCGCTTGTATAACAACATTTTGTTAATTGTTTGTGTGTTTGAATTTTAAAGTTGTTATTACGTAAGTCAAATATTATACACTTTGTTAACGTCCCACTAATGAGTTTTGGCTTTTAGTTATTTGGAGTATATGACTAAATATCATACCAATATATATTTTTTTCTGATATAGGTAAGAACTATTTAATATAATACTTTCGATAAGATACTGAAACTTATTATACTTTAAAAAATATGGGACTAGTGCTTTTTCTGAATGAGTACCCTTCCCTAATTCGGTAATATACACGAAGCTTGGATTTGTAACTAGTCAATTACCGTCCCCGGTACCATGTTTGATTAGCCACCAGCTATACCAGCTACTTTATCGGCGATTTTTTGTAACCGTTTTCGTACCCGATATTAAAAAAACATCTAGAATACAGGATGTTGTTGAGTAAGTTATCACGTCATTATAGTATACGCACAAAGTCTAATAAAAAACATGATTATGATAATTATGTCGTGCCTTAGTTTTAAGTTTAAAATGCCCACAAGTAATAGTATTATTCTAAAAAAAAAAAAAAAAAACATACTGGCAGTCGTATTGTTACAAGAAGTATATGAGTACCCGCTGTCTACGGACTCGTAGTTCCTGATTATTAGTCCGGTTACAGGTATTTGGTTCCTCGCATGGTCTTATTAGCTCATTGAAGCGTTAGACATAATTGGTAATACAACACTGGCGTTACCGCAATCAGTTTTGCGTAAAATCTATAATTTTATCGTGCAAACTGTTCAACGCGCCATGCTTTCTAACTGTATTACATAATTCCTCATGAGATTCTTATCTTAACATAACGTGGACATGTCATTATTCAATTTGTTATACAACTGCGCTGTTTTACTTAGTCACTGAGGTGAAAATTTGCTGGTAATAGTTATTTATGTAGTTTTTTGCACTTGTCTCGTACAATACTACAATTAGTCAGCGAATGTTCCTTTGCGCTTTTTAATTATAGGTCCTTGAATAGGTACTCAAGTGCCTTGATTTAGATCAGACAGGATATGAAAGTAAACATCCTGGCTGACTCAGAAATTAACAAAAGCTGATTTTAGAATACGATTTCTTATATTTACGCGAACACTACACACTAAAATAAAACTAATTTTAAGATAAATACCTTAAAATTAGATTAAATTTAATATTTAGAATATGAATTAAATTAGGTTCCTAATAGCCTTTTCACGTATACGCTCTTTACTGCGTACATAGCTTCTGAGCGGGAAAGAGCCTACGTTTAATGATAGATTCAAAGAAAGCAAGCGTCAGACGCGAGTCTCCCGCTGACGCGCTTCCCATTCTGAAAAAGACTAAACAGTCGTGTGTAAAAGAATTAAGTGTCAATAAACCGTATAAACAATTACTTGGGATTGGATTTGCGAGCTTTCGTGTGTTCGTTTTCGCACTCTTCTATCGCGTGTGAACAAACATTTTACAGGCTAATTTGATTTTACGGGTGTACATTTCTTATGAAGAACCCAGGGGTATAAAGAGAGTCGATTTTTACATGAATATATCACAGCAACTTTGAGTTGAGATTTTAAGCTTAGTTATTTTTTAAAGGCAGGAAATTTATTTGCTCATTAATAATAATATGATTAAGTACGTATATTTACTGGAAATTAAACTAGCAGTGCCCGCGACTTCTTACGTTCGAACTTGTGTTTTTTGGGCTAACCTGAGAAACCTATCTACATCCTGGCATAAGATATAGGTATAAACTTATGTTGATCCGAGTTGCATCTTATCACTATTTCAAGTTTAATCAATCCGTCTACTGGATTTCTGTCATTGGTGTGCGCACAAACAAATAAAATGATGTATTTCACTTCCATTCGTATTTTTGGTCTTAATATTCATATAACAATACAGACAAGCCCATGTTACATAGATAATTGTAATTGATAATTACGTATACTAAACTATGGCGTAATAAAAACAATGGATGCTGGAGACGATCCGCTGTCAAAGCGTCTCGTGGGTATCGCAAAAAAAAAACTTCCTGTATATATCGCTTTTTTATACTCGGCCGGGAGACACAGACAGTTTCTGAATGTTACTTCATTTTGATGCCGTTGTACGTATCATTCAGTATTAAATGCTTTCACATATTTCATACATCAAACAAGATCATTTTCACATTTTTCTCGTAAAATAATAAGTAACGACAGTTGCGCACGCGTCTGCTCGCGTGAAAGTGACCAGATTCCGATGGTGCATTACTGTATGCATTTTAATCTGTACGACACGATCACCGATCCGATCGATCACCTACTTTCTTGAACGTCCACATTGAATACCTGATTTAACAGTTCTAAGTTTGGTGATATGTCAAACGTTTTGGTAAGTGTTACGGTTCTCGAAAACTCTTTGTTTCTTTGAGACTAGTTCAATGACCAATCGAAAAGACCATAGTTCAATTCATGGGTGTTTTTATTGTCGGTACGTATAATAACAAGAATCACATGGATGTTTATTCACGATGTTACTTTTTCGCGTACGTTAGATACATTTCTTATGATACTTGAAATTTTAAAGCTACGCTTATAGTAACATATAATAAAGTCAGTAAGTATAACAGAATAAAAGTGATGATATACTAATTAATAAGTTAATAAATTTAAGACCTCTATCATAGAAAATAAAAGTTCATAAATATTCCATTATTTAAAATTAATTAAAATTTAATAATAATACTTATAAAATTGCCTTTATATAAAGGTCTTATATACTTCTTAATCACTAAGGAAAAATGGGCTTCCATTGAGTTTAGTCAATAATTTGTACCTAATCGTTACGTTACTGACATGAATGTGACGTAAATTATCAGGGGTATGCCGACGGCATAAACTATTCACCCGCGAACGCAAAGTGTGAGATTCTTAGAGCTATGTTGCGAGTGAAACTATGTGCAGCACTGAGCTAGCTAAGTAGGGTTACTATCGCACTGTAGTTATTATATCGTGCGAAAACGTGCACCCTTAATAGCCTAGAGTTTCAATTTTGATACCAATCTTTTAAACCGAATGTTCACATTACTATTAGTTTTTTTTTATAGGTTGGCTGTACGTATTTTACTGTTGTATAATATTCTTTCCAACGAAATTAAAAAAAAACTCAAATGTCATTATTATTAAACACAGTAATATTAAAAATAAATCACTTTCGTAAATCAGGCTACTAAGGGTTAATACGAAACCTAACTAGTTTTCTGAATACGTGTTCGATGTCTGACGCGCATTGCAGCGTCTATCTATGGTCTGATTAATTCTCCCATCCGGCGGGCTGTGTTGTAAAACGACTAATTATCTTTATTGATTGTATCATGCCTGTCTATTATTATAATCTATTTTCTCGCTTCCGCTCTCGCCCCCTCCCACGCTGTGGCCACGCTGTTTGTGAATAAGTGAAATTATTCAACAGTGGAGGTGTGTTCATTGCGTAACATTCTTACGGAGCCATTGCTTACATTACCGTGGTATTTACTACAACCTGATATATGCTAGTCTCAATGATTTATACTTACAATAACGGACTATTACCTGACACTTATTTAACTTTCATTGATACATTCAAAAGCGCTAATGTATAGGCACACACACACACACAGACACAGTTTCTTTTGTTGTTGTTTAGTTTCCATTAACCCTTAATAGCCTGGAGTTTCAATTTTGATACCAATCTTTTAAACCGAATGTTCACATTACTATTAGTTTTTTTTTATAGGTTGGCTGTACGTATTTTACTGTTGTATAATATTCTTTCCAACGAAATTAAAAAAAAATCAAATGTCATTATTATTAAACACAGTAACATTAAACACAGTAATATTAAAAATAAATCACTTTCGTAAATCAGGCTACTAAGGGTTAAAGATTTTCAATCAGTTCTCATTTCAGTTACTCATTTGTTCTCTGCGAGCTTGTGCTTAGTGCAGAGGACACAGATAGGTTTCAATAGTGTACAAGTTTTTTTTGTTGATTACATTTTATATCTTTATATCACCTTTCCTAGGCCGGTCGGGACTAAATAAATTATTTGAGTTTGCTTTAATGAGTTTCTGTATAAATCGAGCGACATTTTGAGTTTGTGTAGGAAACATTTCAATGAAACTGATAATGACACTACTTCTAAAACAACAGTATGTCTAAAGGAATCATAAATCGTACTATAGATGGCTTTTGTCAAGTAACAACATTACACAAATTAATATTTATTTATAATTGCGCAAGAGTATAATCTTATGACAAAATATATTCTGTGATATAATAATAAGGTACCTACTTATCTAATCCTTCGTATGATAAAATATTCACCATAAATGTTGTAAATCTAAACTCATTATCGTGGGTCACGGCAAATACTTTCTATAAGTATGTAACCATAGGTTATGCCATTTTGCATAATTCATCGTGTTCGATATTTTGAGAAACTCTCATTTATTTATTTCGTGAAATACTTTATTAGGTATACTAGCTGAGAATGCATTACAATTATTTGGTTAGATGAATCGAATCCATGCGGATGTTCGTGCACTTACTGGAATAACAATGGTTCACTAATGTAGTTACGCATTGTTGTACTGATAATAGGCGTATAATGACTAATTAATCACGGTCGGGAGGCAGCCTGGTTAGTTAGTACACTTGTGTTCCATCCTTACATCAGCCAATCAATACCACACCTCACTGTCTTCCGCAAATCGCATCGCATCGCAGTGCTATCATCGGTCCACCTTGTGTGGGGGGGGGGGGGGGACTACGTCATCCGGGTGGTGGTCGCCACACCACTCTGAGCTATGTTGGTTATCTAGTTCGTCTACGGATGTACTCATTTCTGATTCTAGAGCATAGCCGCATCTCCATTGCGCGCTGAGCGACCTTGAGCTTTCTTATGAGGCCCATAGTGAGCGACCACGTCTCAGCGCCACCAATAAACACTGATATTAAGAATCACTATCTTGGTACAACTACAGTATGTACACACATATATTGCCTTGGTCAAAATTCTTAAATATTTATGCTATAAAATTAATCATTAACATTGACAGCTTCTTATCATCTCCAGCTCGGATAAACAATAATATTCATATATAAATCACCTAAAATCTAGTTCAATGGCGCGTTAATGTAGACGGGTTTTTTGAGTTCCGATCATTAAGCGGCAGTATAGACACTCCGAAGAATCCACTTCCGTTACGCAATGTAAATAACAGGTAATAAAATTAAAACATTCTGTTAAATTATTTATTTTAATGTAATTGAAATTAATGTAAAATTGATGACGAAATTCAAATTAGTTTAAGAGTTTGGTACTAAAATTCAAATATTTGTTCAACCTAAATATTCGCGGGCTGCCTACTTTCATTTATTTTACGTTATACTCGGGCTAATAACTGTAATTCTCATGTGATAACAAAGATAAATCCATGACATAGCCGTTCTCATTATCCTGCGGATCTGTGATAGCTTGCTCGATGACGTCCATGTTTCAGCTCCATGCGCCATGACAGAGAGGACACATCGCTCGGCGACTCAGGTTTAGTGATACTATACTTTCAAGCACATCGGTCAATGTGTCACATCCCTGACATCTCATCAAATATATATAAAAATTGTTATATCAACGATGTTTGAGGTAGTTATAAGAAGTTTTAGATGTCCTGTTAGACCGCTTTCATGAATATGGCCGTATTTATCAGAATAATGTATCATATTATTTGGTAAAAGATTTTTTTAGATCCCTTTACGCCACAGGAGCGTCGCGTCGCTAGCTCAATTTTGTAATCCTTGCCGGTTGTAATGCGGTATTGACTCATAATTTTCCGGAGAGCGGTGGGTGGCGTCAGAAGGTACACAAAGTATAACTATAACACTTATTCAAAGTAGAATTTTAGCAAAAATAGACTAGATCATATGATTAGCCTACAAATTTATAGTACGTTATCATGGATTCTAAAGCCATTATAACGTATTTTTACCTTTAAAGTTCGTTATAATCAATTATAACCGTCTTAAAATTTTGGGTAGGTGTATAAAAGGTATTTTATCTATTACCTAACCAATCACGCCGCCCTTATACAAATTTTGATAAACGGCCTCCTACATTCTACCAAATTATTTAGGTACCCACGTAACAGTAAGTTCTGTATAGGTATTGAATAATGCTTTATTATATTTAACCGTGTACATTGCTTCGATTAATTAGAATGACATGATTTATTACGTACTTGTAAGACCTTGTGCGCGCACTATTACCATATATTAATAGTAACTTGTAACCATCTATGCCAACGGTTCGGTCTACCAGGTGGTATGCTTCATAGATAGATGAATTATCGGAATATCTTACAATACTCTTGGCTACCTAAATAATACAAGTAGCGCTCGGTTTAAGGGATTCAGATGACAAGTAGGTCGTCAATTTGGTAAGTTCAATTAACAGACTGCTGTTTACACGCTGGCAATTCTCGATCAAGTTACCAGTCTGCCTTCATATTATCTATCCTCGGTCCATCCCTCGGTAAACCACAATTCAATTGACAGATATGTTAATTGGGTTTATTACGCGATCGTCGGAAGTGCATACCAAATATAATTTATGGTAATCCACTCCGGACGTTGTCATGTAGAAATACGCTGTCCAATTACAAAATAATTTTAATGATATTTAAAAGTGTAACCTCAACGAAATACCGCAATGCTACAATAAAGAGTAATAAAACTATACAACTATTAATAGCGTCCATCCACAAGTGATTCAAGATATTATCAGAACCATTAGTAACAGCGAAAATGTTTTCTGAATACCTATCAATATCTGAATAGCTCCTCGACCTGTTTTTAGAATTAATACGTTAAGATGTTATAAGGACGCAGTTAGTAGAAAATAATGACTTATTTGTTCTTATCATTATTAAAAGATATTTGTTTGCTCAGTATTACTGTGAAGCGTACTTAGGTACTTTTTCACTGATCTTTATTCAGATAAGCTTACGTGAATAATATATTTGTTCTTATTTGAAGTGAGGCTCAGTGAAAATGGAATATCTTCAGCAGTGATTTTTATGTTGGAAAATATGGTGATTTCAATAAAACTCAGATCTTGAATCTTTTTATTTTATAAATGAAACTGATTCATTTATAAAATAAAAAGCCCGCTATGTATAACGCGCTTAAAATTGTTTGTGCGCTCAAAAATATTTCATTTCACCACAAGCTTATTGGGAAATAAATAGTTAAAACATATATTATAGGGTAACTCTCTATTTAAGGACATTTAATTTATACAAATAAATAAAATTGGAGTGTCTGTTTGTAATATTAAAATAATCGCTTTTTACTAAGTGCATTTGGATGTATACACGATACCTATACCAAAACAATTTTTTTTTAAATTTTTGTCTGTCTGTCTGTCTGTATGTTTGTTCCGGCTAATCTCTGAAATGGCTGGATCGTTTTTGACGGGACTTTCACTGGCAGATAGCTGATGTAACAAGGAGTAACAAAGGCTACTTTAATTTAGAAAATAAAATAGGGTTTCACGAAAAAAAATAAAACCAATGTTGCAGCGCTGTGCCTGATTAAGTTTGATAGCAACAACCTGCAATGCGTCCCGCGGGCTCAGAACGCGCGAGCAGGCTGTTGCCAACGGTTGTGTTTTTGTTATATACCACGCGGACGAAGTCGCGGGTAACAGCTAGTCTTATTAATAAAATACAATTTACTGAATGTAAGTGGGCCATTCAATGTGCAGACCAACTAGATAGTCTGTGATTCACCTAAACGTATACCTATTGCCTGCTTGTTACAAATTGCAATATTGAAACGCGAGTATTGCGGAACGCGCTTTAGTTGCAAGTTACGAGTGTTACGACTTAAGTGAATCGACTTGCAATTACTTGCAAGTGATTTATAGACTTATTACATTATGTATAACCGACTCGCAGAAATTTATGCAACAACTCGTAATCATAAATACGTAGGCACATAGGTAGGCATATGTCTATGAAAGAAAAAGAGTGTTCGTCTGTAACATGATAGTATTCAACTTGAATCACTTTCGTGCTACATTTTCTATGAAAAAAATGTTGAAAATATTCTGTTATGGTAATGTATGATATTTGGAATAATTCAAGTACTTACTGCTCATTACTTTAATAAGTTCTTATGTATATTCTTTGTTTTTGTAACAGGAAATTAGGTATTGAATATTTTCTCCAAAAAAGAAAACTAATTTGCTGCGAAAAAAAAAATGATTCTCTTTGACAAGTACCTATATTTTTATATTTATAAAGATTCTTTCTGGATTATTATTATATAGTTAACGCACCCGAAGTCATTGACGCTGAACTGAGTTTACGGTCACGGAAATTCGTTAACACCATAACCCCGCCGAATGTCATTGTCGATTGAATCGGCGTACAGTCGGCAGCCGGAATCGATAATCGATTTACAAATACATACTTATGTTGCATTGAACTGAAAACCCTTTTAAAGGAAATATAAAATTTCATGTCGGTATTTTTTTTATAAAAATGTTGAAGTTTTATTTTAAAAAGTTTTAAATGTTTCTGCATAAGTATGTATGAATAATTTTAAAAGGAAAGTTTTTATTTCTGCACGCACTTATGTCATAAAAACTACGTAAGCCAAAGGCACATTCATAAAAAACGTATAAATCGATCGATCCAGTTCAATTAGCTACACTATATAAGGGTAAAAAACAAAAACTTGTCCACTGCCATTAATCTGTCCCTTTCAATTGGGAAATGAAATAACACCTTTGTGCCTAGCAGGAACTCTCGTAACGTTATCGAGAACTGATGCTATTTATTCTTCTTTACAACATATGTTGTGTGAGCAGGACGGAACATGCTTAGGCATCTTTTTTACGTTACATAAAAAAATGCCACCAGCCTTATTTCCTATTGAAATACATTTCAAGTAATTTTAAAGTTCTGCCATAATGTTCAAATTTGATTATTTTCTTGTTTAATTAATCGATCTCAATGAAGTGAAGTGTACCTACTCAGAAATGTAATGCTAGTAGAATATTAAATCTCAGGAGTACATTCAAGTTCGATCTCAGAAATTAGATCGATTTATAAATACCGGCTCACAGGATATAAAAGCAACACGTGACGTGCCATTTTTTATATTTTTTTTACTATTTCATTTTACCTTCGTGTTTAACTTGAAAAGAGTTAAAAATAACATGTACATTCACCCACACGGATACGTATTTGAAGTGATTCGTTACCGTCTAATGATTATTTAAAGTACGTAATGTATAGGCGATTGTGGCTTGTATAACGCTGCAATAGTAAACTGACTGTACACGATGTTCCTTTCTTAATTAATGCGTCGTATACAGCGTTCGTATTAGGTAAAACAAAAAAAAAAAACTAACGAGATTAACAACGCGGTCGCACTGATCGCGTTGTGTTTTTTTTTTCTAGGAAGCGATCCAGTTACCTTTTCTCCGTTCACCTAGTAGGTGTGATTATTAAATTTACAACATCTTCTAAAATATCTTATGTTGCACAGAAATTATGATTTTGCAGGTAGGTAAAGAAAAAAGACAAGAAAGTTGTTTTTATATATCAGCTAGTTTTTTCTGAGGGTGTAAGCGGTTTAGCAATATATTATTATGTATAAACAGAGTAGTTAAGTACTCGTTGATGACATAGTTACTTAAATTTCTTTAGCACTTATATTTCTATCCTTAACAAGCCCAAAAGATAATTCTTTACTGTAAGATGTAAACAACGGTATCCCCATCGAAGTCCTCCCATCACGGTCTTTAATAAGTAAATATAATTTGTTGTAAAAATCATTTTAAATAAGACATGTTATACCCTAAAAAATCCTTACGCTTTTAATATTTCGCGAAGGCAAATAAAAAGAAAACAATCGCATCGCAATTTTACGCGCACTTAAAAGATCGTAAACAGTAAGTAACACTTACGATTTCGCCGTCTCGAAAGGGAATATCGGAGTCGCGAGCGCACGCGGTCGCCGTTAACACACTCACTGACTGTTCGGCGCGCGCGCAGACCAAACGTACCCCACCTTAAAGGCTTTCTTCCGAATCCAGTCTGTTTTAGAGATCACCGATTGTACCACAGAGGAATTGCGTCACAATGGTATGTTGTAATTCTGTTGCCGAGCTTGTCGATTGCAAGTGACGAGGTGCACCGACATTTTCGAATGTTGACTTCTTCATAAAGTACTTTTACGTTTTATATTCTTATTATCTCTTCTCTGCTAGCATTTTTAATTTAATGACTAAAGTAGGTATTATATTAATTTTATTCTATTTATTAAAAAAATTGCCAGTCTAAGTAACTGAACCTACCATGTAAAGCAACTGTTGTATTATGGATACGTATTATATTATAAACTAGCTGGCAGCCGCAGTATCCCAATGCGAAATATCCTATAGCGCTCAGGGATAATGTAGCTTTTTCCGTAATAATTACAATTGGCTCAAGAGATCCGGAGTTTACCCCCTACATCCAAACTTATAAACAACCTCTTTATCATATTAGTATAGATGGATGGTGGTTTCCTTGAGCAGTAGGAGATTGAAGAATATTTTATTCAATTACCAACTACATATCAATCTAATGATACACCCCTTATCTTTATCGAACTTTTAACATTAACTAACTTTTGGTTGAAAAGTACAGATAATAGAATAGTTCTCGTCGTCTCTTACTCTGAAATGTTTGATTAGGTATGGTTCCTTTTCAAGAATGAAAATGTGCTTTACGAGTAAATAAAATCTTTTCTTGAAAAAAAACTGATAAAGTTATCTATACATATAAATAAAATTGGAGTGCCTGTTTGTAATATTAAAATAACCGCTTTTTACTATGTGAATTTGGATGTATACACGGTACCTATACCAAAACAACATTTTACATTTTTTGTCGGTCTGTCTGTCTGTCTGTCTGTTTGTTCCGGGTAATCTCTGAAATGGCTGGACCGATTTTGACGGGACTTTCACTGGCAGATAGATGATGTAACAAGGAGTAACTTAGGCTACTTTTATTTTAGAAAAAAACATAAAATCTCACGAAAAAAAATTAAAACCATTGTTGCAGCGTTGCGCCTGATTAAGTTTGATAGCAACAACCTGAAATGCGTCCCGCGGGCTCAGAAAGCGCTAGCAGGCTGTTGCCAACGGTTGTGTCTTTGTTAAATACGACGCGAACAAAGTCGCGGGTAACAGCTAGTATTATTTATAAAAGTAACTAGTACCGTTAAAGGAACCAGTATATTTCAAATCCAACCACTGAATTGCTCTTTAAAGGAACTCTGCATTTCTCAGGCTTGAGGCCGCTGTTCACATTCATAGGTCATCTGAACAGAAACTATTTCACAACTACCTCGAGAAATAAACCGTATAAAATACTGTTATTATTTCAATCATGGACAAACCAACCTACATGCGGTCCATATCCTGGCAGTTCCAAATTGCTGAATTAATAAGATATCATATTGCTATATGCCTAGGATCTATATTTCATTAAAATTATCAATTAGAGCAGCATGTTGGTTTAAATATAGCCTAAAGCCTCCACACGCATTTAGGGAAGCTCTCGCACAGCAGTAAGACTTTCAAGGGCTAATTATTACGATGTATGAAATAAATAGGTTCAAAACATATGTCATATCTTATAATCACTGTTTTTTCCCCGACTGAAACCGAATCACTCACTACTGTCTATATTGTTAGAAAATATATCGATATTTTAGAAAATATATCGATTAGTGGTCTTGGACTTTAGTGATGAAGAGGGGAGTTCTTATCGCACATTGAATTAATATGTTTGCATTTCCACTCGCCCCGTTTCGTTTAAAAAAAATGGCTATTCTGTATAGTCCGCTCTGGCAAATTATTTCAGTGATGAGTGGGTTGTTTTCGGTATAAGTAGTTAATCGCCTAATTAGTGCGTTTAAGATCGTTAAGCCCGGCCGTTTATTTGTAATCACCGATAGTTTCTAACAAAGCATGTGTTGATTTTGTTAACTGAGACAGGATAAACGGTTGCCGGTTTGCCTCTGATTATTCTGAATTAAGCTTGTTTTCGGTTTATCAGATTTTTTAATTATGTTTCATTCAGGTTAATCGCAATACTCCACTTGATCATACAACTAGGCTCTTAACAATAAAGCGTGATGAAATAAATGATGTATCACATTGTGTGTGAAATTCTGATTTAAAGCACGGTTCGGAGTTTTATGTAAATGTCATGAACAGACACGACTTTACAGCTGCCTTATCACTTTCACGATATTTATAAGGGTATACATAATTTTCAAACCATGTCGGGACGTCCTTTTACCTGTGGCAGGATGCCATGATACACCTACTAATAGATAATAGAGTGGTGAAAGGTCTTAGAATTCATTATGTATATTGTGTGAGATCTACTTTATAAAGCCAGGTGGGGAAAAAAATATTAGGCGGGTTTTTGCGTAGCACATTCGTCCGGAAACACCTATTTTAAACGATAGTCGCGCTACGCCGCCGCCGCCGCCTTTATATACATTTTAAAATGTATTTTTAACTGCAAATACCTACTCTATGCTTTTACTTTACTCACAATAATCCGAATCGTTAATGGATCACATTAACTTTATAAGCCGATTTAAATAATACTCAGTAGGCTACTGAATAGGTTACGCAACCAGTAACTTGATAAGGGGTATACAATGATATAACTACATCTATTTGTATTGGTATGTGTATACAAAATTAAAAATGAAGTTAAAAGACATCGGTGCAACTTTCTCTACCGACATGAACGCACTTATACGCCTTTTTATTCATATTTCAATACATAGATAGAGATACTACAATTACGTATGTTTTGGTTTAATACTTTTATTGTACTGAATGAAAACAATTTGCATAATGTGTTACAATAGTATCCGCTTACCATACAGTACCTACAGTAGTGTGAAACTGAAGATAGTTTTCTTTTGCAAATTTTAAATTTGTACTTAGATTGGGGTCTATGAATTGTGTATTTCATGAGTCTACATTGCAAAAGCAAGAGTCTCATAAGTACATTGTAATTCTCTTACTGATCCCTTAATTGATAAATACCAATTTTAAGAATCAATATTCCGACATATTAAGGGCAGTGTGTATAGGGTTACGAAATAAAATATATTATGTAACTAGCTACCTACATTTTTTTTTGCAAAGGAGTGATTTTATAACTGACTTGTTTTTATTTATTGTTCCGAAGCTGTGATTTGCGCTTATTTCTTTCGTGTGTATTTAGCGCCGGGAATCTCGAGTTCCTAAACGAAATGAAAAAAACGAAGTCCTAAGTCGCGGACACAGGTAGTCATGAAATAACTAAAATCTTAAAATTAATCCATATTAATAATAATAGCAAGTACTTTGACAGCTGCGAAGTGAGCGCACTTGCAGATTGATTCACAGGATGTTCTTACTTTAATGGAGTGCTAAAAGCAACGGTGTTTTAACGAAAAGACAATTACACAGCATACAGAGTAGGTCACCTGTAGTGTGTCGTGTTAGTAATTCAATTGAGATACTAATTGCGTGCTATGGCAATCAGAGTGAAGAGCTAGGTCACACTACTAATTGCAAGAGCTTCCCCGCGCAATTTGTCTCGGTGTTTTGGTAGAATTAAAAAAAAGTGAAGGTCTTCTTCACTTTCTAATCCTTGTTAGAGCGTATAAAGATAATTAATGCCCAAATGAGTGATAATTAAAATGACTGTTTAGTTTAAAAAGTTTTATAAACTTAAAAAGTTTCATAAACTTAAAAAGTTTCATAAACTTAAAAAGTTTCATAAACTTAAAAAGTTTCATAAACTTAAAAAGTTTCATAAACTTAAAAAGTTTCACAAACTTTGCTATTACTGTTATCCAGTCCGTCATTTATAACTGGTGTAACTGGTTTAACTAATGACACAGTGATCTCATATGACTAAGTATGTCATTGTAATTTATTTTTCGGCCTTGAACTAATTTAGTTGTTGCTTGGTTATTAGAAGAATCGCCGTCCATTACACTCGAAAAAGGGTATATCTTCTTTCTCTTACCAAATTATAAAATACTGATTGCTTAAAAGATTGAAACAAAATTACTCAATCCCCGTTTTTTTTATTTTACCGAGAACCCTAACTAACTTATTCACGGATAGTTAAACACAAGAACAGTACGCAAGTAACAAGTAGCAGTTGATCGTGTAAACTGCTGCAGGCAATGTCCAATATAGATTTACTAGTGCTTACTATTAGTACTTAATAGGATTTAATTTATCCGTTTTGTATACAAGTGTACGTACCAGCTGATCTCTGTTTGTTGCAAACTTTACTGACGCAAATGTGCGGGGACTGTACAGTGATGTACGGCAGTCGTATTAATTTTATTAAATCTTTGTTGATCATAGCATATAATGGTCATATCCTTAACTATTCTCCTATAGGAGTCTGTACTGAGAATCGTAGAAACTAAATAGCATATTATTATTGCAGTTGCCAGTTTTTCCACCAACGCTTTTCTATTTGGGGCATTACATCACATTTGTGATTGAAACCTACGCTCACGTGTCGTAATTAATAATACATGATAGAATTAAGGGGCCTACTATAATGATTACGGACACGTGACTCGTGACACCCGGCCCGGTGCTGAGTGGAATGTGAAAGGCCTTGCAATCCCGTATACAAACATAAAGATAAAAAAATATCACTCAACTGGAGTAAAAAAATCATAAAATTGCATTTTATTATTTACATGACGAAAACGTGGTATAATATCTGACCAGAACTATGAAACCTTAGTATAAGGATCACGGTTTTTAATTTAAATATAATTGACCACAGACTAAAAAAAACAAAGCCATAAAAAACCGATTAATGTTGCATTTGTATACAAATTATTGTAAACGAATTCAAACGCGTCGCCTTCAACTTATAATAAAGGCACAAGGCAGAACAAATATCGGAATAAGTTCTTCATCATAAATCTGGTCAAAATTTACATTATTTATGAAATATTACAACTTAGGTAACTAGAGTATTAAAAGGCCGTAATCATAGACTTCCCCCAAATTTATAGAAGTTTTTATCAATTTCCAATGCATTTTTAAGAAGAAAATTGCTTTGTAATTATATTGTAAATGGACGAAAACTGTAAATATGGGGTATACTGTATACATCAATGTAATACTAAAAGAAACCGCATAGATCAGTAGTCTTTATCGGATAAGCTCCGCCAAACAGTCTGACAGGTGTCTTGCTCCAGTCAATAAATAACAACTCGCTGCTTTGCATATCAGATTCTTCCAAAGAACACTTCTTATAGTTCTGCATAATAAATTCAATACCGAGATTCTTAGTCTTAACTGGCGATAAAATATGTGTCATATCAATACTCTCGTCTGGTTGGACATACAGGACACGGTCATACAATTCAACGTTTTTGCAAATTCGTGGCCGTAACGATGGCGGGACATCTGTATAAAATTCGTTGTCTATGTCAGATCTGTACCGGTTTATATCAGGTATACTGTCATCGCCGCCAACAAAGCTGTGTTTTTTCTGCTCCTCATTGATGCCAATTACTTGCCTTTCATTTAATGCATTACCTATTTTCACATGCTTATTAAAATTGTCCCTGGGTATCGAGTGTGTAGAAGGTAAGTTGATCACATTTTTGAATTTGTCAGTTATTTTGACACTCTGAGTAGCTTTATGACCAGGAAGAAATCCGTGATTATATTTAAGGATCGATATTGAATTTTTATTGTTATCAGATTGGTTAGACACGGTCAAGGCTAGCTCTCGTCCTTTAAGTATAGATTCTTGTTCTTTCGGTATCACCTTACGACTCTCGTGCTTATATTTCAACAGTACAGCTGGATGTTTTTTGCCAGGGTCCGATATATTTTCTTCAATTCCACTTTTCCCGTCCTCTGAGTCTACATTGATTTTACGCGGTGTATAATCATTACTGTATGATTTAACATTATGCCATTTGTTACCACCAGACAAACTCTTTGTGTAAATTTTATTACCTTTAATTAATTTGTTTGATTCAGTTGCTTGAGCGTCTTCTGTGAAATATTCCAATGATTTCAAAAATGGCAGTATATTTAATAGGTTGTTTGTATGTAAATCAAAATTTGTTTTGTCGTTATAATTTTTCGTCTTGCTAACTGGTTTCGGCTTGAAATCGCTCTCAGTGCTTCCGCTGCTGTCTTCATGTTCTTGACTGTCAACGTGCCTGTAGAATCTGTGTTGTTTTGGCACGCCTGGGTTTGTAATTTCGACATGTTTCACCTGCGTTAGTGCGTGCGATTTTAAAATATTATTTCTTATATCATCTTCTAAAATTTGTAAATTAATTTGTGGTGTAATTTTTCTGCTATCGAAACGTCTTTCTACAATTTTTTTTCTTTGAAATTGAGGCGAGGGACGCAATTTGGTTATTTTAAAATCTGAAGCATAAGGAAATGAATCCGATATCTTGAACAGTGGTATAGTTGGTGGTACTTTCTTTACATCTTTGGCATGAAATTGAACATTTTTGAGATGATTAAGCACACTACCTGCAAATTTGGAACTCGTCCATTGGCCGTAAACTTTAGTATTCTTATCTACAGGTGGCGGTGTCTCGTATTCAGACAACTCATTCACTATTTTACTGCTTAGTGATTTACCTGGCTCAGTAGGCTCAATACTTAGTTTATAAATGGATTTTGATACATTGGGCTGCTCTGCTTTGAATGTTGCTTTGGAATATGTCTGACTTGATATAGGTGGTGGTGTTTCATATTCCGACAACATTACTAGACCTTGAGCTCCAGTTCCGCTGCCATGATCATTACTAGCCTTTGGTGAAGTTTTAAATATGCCAGTGTGGCTGTATTGAGTTAAATCCCATAATTTTGAAGTGTCACTTGGATGCGTTGTAGGGAAATCCAAAATGTCTTTCTCTTCAGACGTGCTAAATAGACTGGCACTTGCAGGAAAGTTTGAACTAGCAGTTTTTGTTGACGCCAGGTGCACACCAACGTCGTGTTCAATAAAGCTGTTGGGTGTACTGAATTTTATAAAATTTCTTGTTCGCTTTTTTGGGCCTGGTGATTGAGTCATTTCAAAATTATGTTTTACTTCCCCAGTCTGTAAATCTCTTAGAACGAGGTACTTAACGTTGTCAGATTCTCCTTTAATTTTATTTCTTTTGAAAGATCTTTGTCTGTACTGAGGGTCAGTTCTCATAGTATAGTTCTTTTCAATAGTCGACACTAGGAACATATTAGCTCCAAATATTTCTCCTTCCAATCCGTTTTGAGCACCTGCAAATAATTTATAAACACGGGTCATACACAATTACGCCTATATTCTATGAAGTGGTAGTCAGAGGTGCACTGCTGTGTACTCTTACTTCGTTGAGGGTATTTTGGTCCCAAATAAAAAAGAGCAAGTCGGTTGCCGGTCAAACCCTTATTCCGAACTTCACACATTTTTTTAAAGATGTTGGAGGTCGAGAGTTGAATGACGGATCATAATATATTTTTTATTAGAGATAATGAAAAATATTTACCATTTTCATTTGTTCCATAACCTACAATGACGCTGCCGCCCTCTGGCAGCACGAAGCCCTGAAGCTGTAAGATAATTTACTCTTTAATATTGAACACTCGTACGTATCTGTTTATGACATACCAAATGACCAAATTTAGCAATACTTAACCTTATATCCTTGCAATAATTTTAAGGCATGGCAGTACAAAATCTGTGCTCGTTTCACAATCTTTGTCAAGGTATTGATTAGCGGCAGGTTATCGTGATACGAATGATGGAGCCGTCTGTATGGATACCTACAGCAGCCTTGTATCGAGATCTAGTTTCGTAATAGCTGTCTATGTCGATTTATCACATAATAATCTCTATACCCAGTCGTGGCCGGGGCGACCTCAGTCGCCATATAAATTCATGCGATTATTTGTCTTATTTGATATTTTGCGTGAGTGATTCATATAGGTTGTTTATCATGTGAACTTCACGACCTTATTCTTCTACTTTACGTTACAATATAACAAATGACGGTACTACGGTGCTGTTATTATATTGAACTAGGTTTTATCCGAGGTTTCGCTTGCGAAGTATTATTTAGACCAGCTGCTAAATTCTGCCTAGCCGTTCCTACATTGCTCTCACATAACCATAACAATTTACTGCTCCAAAATGTAATGGATCGTTTTAAACATGGCAACCATGGAGTTTCTTGCCCATTCTTCTCCATAGGTACGGTATTACGAACGGGTGGTAAAGTTATAGTTTTTGTAACTATTTTGACGATTCAAAACTACTTTACTTAATGTTGTACCTGAATAAAAATATACTGATTCTGATTGTCAAGTCTTTGGTGAAAAAAGTAGCTGAAGTGTTATTTTAGATTTTCTATAACCTATAATTACCTACTTATATTTTATTCAGATCCTTCCAGCAGTCCAGGGCCCCAAACCCGCTAACACAATCGATTCTTAATCGACCAGCAACCGCATAATAACTGTCACTTTTGACAGATATTCCATGCAATATCTGTCAAAAGTAACTGTTACTATGCGGTTGCTGTTCGATTATGAATCGATTGTGATAGCAAACTTGGGGCGCAGCTTGCTCGTCAGTAAAGTTTACACACAAACTTCTATATTTCCTAACTAGTCAGCTTACAGTCTGTGCCACCTCGCAGGTCACTAGCCTGGCGTCCAGGTAGAGTGCCAGCGCTCCATAGTCGGACTGGTAGGACAGGCACACGTGGCGCCACACGTCTTTCGAAATGTCCACCCTCGAGCTAGACGTCAGCTTCCCGTTGATGGACACCTTCATCTGCCGGCCCCCCGAGTCCAGCCACAGCCTTACAACACGATTATTGCTGTTTGCTAAAACATTAATGAAATAAATTGCATCAGTTTATTAAAAAGTCAATTATTGGAGCATTAAGTCGCGTATCGAGCGCACATTAATTATGTATGTTACCATATTTGCACTAAATATGCCTAAATATAAGCACCTCATTAGAGTGACGACATGCTATTTACAATTGCAAATCGTGTGACTGATTGATCGTTAAGGATTCACATAAGATTTCATTTTATTGCTACTAATAGTTTTATATATGACTGATATACGAAATTCAATGAGTTCAAACAGTCAATTAGTACGATTTCATAACAGAATGTTATATTACACCATATATTCAGGTATACAGAATGATTCAGAAAGGGTATACTACGCCTACGCTTCTTTAGCGCATTTTGCATTAGGATGTGAAATAAAAAAATCGATACTTAAATATCAAAAAAAAAGTTGCTTACAAAAATTCGCAATCGTAATTTCTTGGGGGACAATATTTGTTTTGTTTTAATCGAGATATCGAAATTATGACTACACGCTTACAAATGCGCTAAGGAAGCGCAAGTTTATGGCTTAGTATACTCTATCTGAATCACCCGGAAAGAATTTATCGATTATATACTTTTACCTAGAATGCTCATTTAACATGTTGGTTTATGCTCTCAGGGCTCTGCTAGTCTCTTGTCCTTATTTGAAGGGACCAGTTAAGTTAGATACTTGTTATATCCCTCGGAGAACCATTATATCTCGAGATACAGTGGTTCACCGAGATAATTCCGGCATAAGTTATCTTCGACGATCTCGAAACCACCACAAAGTACAGGCTTTATTAATATTGCCCTATTCAGAAACTCTAAAGTGACGAAAGTGAAGCAAAAAGAAATCATAAATTGTGCAACTTAGGACTTGCAACGATCAAGTTCAGATTTAAGGGGGTCAAATTAATTATAATAACGCAATACATATTTGCTCAATATGTTTTTATTTGTGCTCACACCACTGGTTTACTTTCTACGATATACCGATACAAGTTTTATGGCGACCTTAATAAATTAAACAATAAGTGGAGGTGTTTAATGTTTCAACTTTTAACTTGAAGTCTGCTGCTGTGAACTGACCATTAATAAATATGTAATTAAAGCTCGTTCGTTCAATAAAATTCGTTCAAATCGATTGTTCTTTTACTCGAAAGGAGTTAGATTACAACAATGTAAATCATAGGCGAAGGGACCCTCTCCAATGTTTGGTAAAATTAGTACAAACCCATGTATGTGAAAATACTCTGGTCTCCAAAAAGGTCGTAAATACGAAACCAAGTGCAGAACGTGAACTCTCTCAGAGGTGGTGTGTCAATGTCGTATTGAAGAAACTGAAATTTTAAATTGATAACAATTAATAACTGACCCCAAAGTCACTGTGTAACTGGGACTCAAAACATTTAATTAAAATGCTAATCTAAAACGGTGTTAGTCATCACAAAAACATTATTATGTAAGATCATCTGACCGACAACTTTGATTAATGGACGTCAATTAAAACTTGTAGTAAAATTATGAAGAAAGCCAGCGTTATGTACCGGCTAACACCGCGAAAGCATCTGTTAGTTTAAAAACATTCCTCGCTTAGAAGGCATTGATTGATCATGCGATAATGACCGCCTCGCTTTGGGGCCACAACATTGTGACGTCAGATACTGTCGGATAACTAATTAGGGTAAGTATTTAAATACGAACCTGTGCATATCCTTTCTGGTTGAGTACTATTTTGTATACTGGCCTATTTATAGACGATACCCCAATTGCCGTGACACAAAGTAGAAACATCACCGACCAAGGCATTGTTATAGGAATCCAGCAGCAATTTAAATTAAATTTATTGAGCAAAGCAAAATATCAAACTGACATAGACAATCTAATTAAACTCACTGTACCACATGTGATCGAAATATTAATAGATTTTTTTACTTTATATGCGGAGATGCTGCCTTCTCTTTAACAAATGGTACACTGGCGACTGTTTCCTGTGGTGTGATTGTTAATGCCGACATGATGTTTGTAAACCACTTCGTTATTTTCTTACTGCACATTGTTGTGATGTGATTGTTAGTTAGGAGTATAATTTATATTTCCCTATAATAACATCGGGCTCTCTCACCGTTCAACTGTTGATGATTAGCCTTTAAGTTATTGCGATATACACACCTGCTCACCGGTATTTCAATGTCGGTAAAGCATTGTTTAATTATGCGAGGAATGCTGGAGATTCCAGTGATACTTCCATTACACAAACGCCAAATTGCCGTGACACGTCAAAGGCATTGTAGTGATAATCTCACGAAACGTTTCTTGTTTGATTTCCTCGTCCATTAATATTATCGTTCGGCATACATCTACACATCACGTTTTTGAGAAAGGTTAGGGGTTTATGATCAGACTCAGTCGCTGCTTCTTAATTAATCTGCCCGTGCGCTTGTATGTTATTTAAATATTTGTTTTCATCTTAATATCCCATCGGGCAGTCCAAATAATTTAAGACGATACAGGTGTAAACGCTAAACGTGTTTAAATACACATTTATTTAATAGTTTACCGTTTAAGGATACTGAAAATTTATATTGAAAATAACATTTTAAAAGATCTTGAGAGGAGGGGTGGCTCATTCCTCGCTCAAAAAATTTGCTCGATAATACAGCGAGGAAATGCAGCCAGCATTCTTGCCACCATTCCACGTTGACAAGGTATTTTTGATTCAAGGTTTGTTGTCATACTATTCTAAAGTTTTTTTTTATTTTCCTATTTAGTTTAACTGTAATTGTAAATTTTAATTATACTTAATTAAAAAACAAAAAAAAAAGATCTTGAAAAATTCGTGATAAATATTACGACACCGCAAATACTGTATTTAACAATGAGAGTGACTTCCTAACCTTCAATATTTATGTATATTCTAAAGCATTAGTTTCATAACACTAGTACCTACAGCATCTACTCGTAGCTACTAGTATGTCCAACAATTCTGACTGAGTCTGACGTAAAAGTATTCTGACGTACACCAAGTATGGTGATCCCAGTTCTGAAAATTCGTTTTCTTACACAGGTCAAGGCACCAGCGTACTACATTGGTAACCAGGCTCCTAGCACCCTTCCCCGAGGAGGTTCTATGCTGAGGGCCTTTTCCCCCGCCGCCCCGCCTGTCCCTGCCGATCGCGTCAAGACTCTACCCGGTGCAGGTGCGTAAAAATAAATAATACTAATAAATTTACAGAGACGCCTAAAATCCTCTACGAATGCCACAATTTGCTACCCAATCTGTAGGCCCTACTAATTCGCATGCCAACCCAGCAAATGGGCTCCACAGATTGGGTGCCAAGTTGGGCCGGTAGTAGAGACTTTAAGATGTTTGTATTACCTTGCAAATTGTATCAGCGGGAAGCGCGTTCATTATCATCATTTCCTTGTCATTTGGAATATGAGGACAGATAATTTTCCCGGTGTAATGAGTTAAAAACATAAGGTGTGTTTTGACTGGTTTTAGCTTTAACGGTTCAGGGGTTTTGGATACAGAGCGGTGTGTGTGTAGGTCCCCAAGCGCCTGCCAAGCCGATGCGCACGTACATCCCCGGTAGCGGGTCAGAGCGATGTTTCCCCTTCGCGGCGGAATGCTCCCGGGGGACAGAGCTGTACACGATCCCCGGTAACCCGGCCCGCCTCCTAACAAACTACTAACGCTTACTAACAATTATTTTGCTAACGCTTTGTCTGTAAAAACGTCACTTTTTGATAAATAACACATCGTGATTCAGAAAGCATATACTTATTAGCATTTGAACTTGCGCTTCTTGAGCGCATTTGTTATAATTATTCTGAACTCTACATTTGGATGTCTATAAAGAATGCTCCCAATAAAATGACAATTGTGATTAATTGTAATTATTGTTTGTGATATCGTCAGACAAATAAACACCAACTAGTCTGGACTCACACTAAGCAACGCTTGTATTATGAGTACGGTATATTAAACATCCATGTCTCGAATACACACATTCATACTCAGCACACAACGTTTATTCCTACCAGTATTCAAACCCGGATAGAAGGCTGTGTCACATTCAACTGAGCTAATCAGGCCGTCAAGTCTCAATTGTGACTTCACATAATGATCGCTAATGCGCAGAAGAAGCGCAGGTTCAAATACAAATAAGTACCTTTTCACAACCAATCTGAATTTAATTAAAAATGTTATTATATCCAATTTGTATTCCGTAAGGTATATTTCTTTGATATCTTTTTGTATAGATTCTCCTTTATATTGAATATATGAACGAAATTTCTAATTGAATGTAATTTTTTTATCTCCGTATTTCCACGAGGCTCTATGAAATAATTACTTTTCTACGGTTTTTTCTGTCTCGTCCTCTATGATGTTAGATTAACATTATTATATTAATAATCCAATTCCGCCAAAATGGGATGGTTATTTATTTTTACTATTGAAAACACTACCTCCAGTGATTTTTTTGTAAACTTTTGATATAATTAGCATGCTTTGAACAGTCTTAATTAACCTATTTAGCTTTTTACTATCAACCATATTTTAATATAATTATCTAAAGGCAACACTTTAGTATCTAAATGGCGTATTAACTTGGAAAACAAATCTTTTTATAATATTGAACAGGCGTGAAATAGCGGCTCTCTAAGGGGCAAATTATATTATCATTTATCTTTGTAATATAACTTAAACATATGATTATATCTATGGCCAATTTCCGGTACTTTTTTCATCAAGAATCATATATATTATAGAATCCTAGATATATGTCTTAATTTATAATATACTCCTACGTAACATATTTCACAAACAATGGTTTATAATGCCTATATTAGGCTTTATACGGTGGAAAATTGGACAGAAAACGTGACAGACCAATTAGGATTTTATATATTCTCTTACACATAATGACGCCTTAGAAATTTCATATCGAATTTAGAGACGAATGCTTATATAATATATGTAGTAATGGCAATTATTGAGGATGTGTAATGTGTTCTTATAGGGCACGGTGGAGAAGGTTACATGTCATCTCCTGAACGCGGGGCGGCCAGGACTCCTTATGAGGACCCATACTATACCCAGTTCATGGGCCCGGCTGCCGGGAGAGCCAACATTGCACCGATCATCGACGAAGAGGCCGGGTAATTTGTTTTGCTTTATTATCCTACATTATTTCGTCAAAATTGTGAACACTTAAACATATTTGTAGTTGTTTGGGTGCTGTAAACTGCATTTAATTGTAAGACTTTATAATATTTCGTGTGACGAGGTGAGGTCGTCCGAAGGCGAATCATTACAGTCAACCTCCAAGGTTCTATGCAGTTGTCTGGATATTTGAAACGAAATATACTTCTATGATTACAATTAGCATAGTTAAAATCGCTTCTATTTCCAGGGATGGTGTTATCATAGATGATTCTTACCAGATGTATGGAGTTAATGCAATCACTACCGCCCCGCGGCCCATGCCGCGTCCCCCTTACGACGCCAGGTAACCTCGCCTTCATGATGGTGTCCGAAGGGTACCATTAAATTGTAGAACTTATAATCTTAGCAGCCAAGCATTAGGAGCTTTGTTGATTTCGTACATACCGATTACTAGTACCGATGTACCAAATCTTCGAGCTGTGCTGTGCGATATTGTGGCCACAATAAACAACAACGATGTCTCTGCGATGTACCATGCTAGCGACCTTATTGTTTGTACTATAACCCCCGTTTTCTCTTTTATTTTTCATTCTGCCATACCGATATCTATAATGGATACATTTAAATTGGCAGAAGACGGGATTTTTTCAATTTTCACTTTTCAGGATCCCTCCTCAAGTAGACGAGATGCAGCGCCTCCGTGTGGAGAACATGGAGAGGCAGCTCGCGAATCTCACCGGCCTTGTGCAGAAAGCTCTCCAGGTCCCTAACCCGACTGCTGTGCCAGCAGCTGCGCCACGGCAAGAGTTCCAGACTTACCAGCCTCGTCCGACTACTCAAGGTCAGCTTCAACTTTATCAACCTATTCGTCTATACTTATGTATAGTATGTTTGTACTGATATTATGATTTGTATGTTGTCTACATTACTGCGCTGGATGAGCTGCTACACTCCACGCGATAGAAACCTCTCGCTCCATAAAATAATAACAGTCTTCCTCTTATTTTCTACTATAACCGCTAAAATCTACTCAGATATTTTGTATGTACTAGATTTATCTTCGTGTTACCTACTCAAAGACTTAACAGCTTAATGTCCAAGGCTTTGGTCTTTAATATGGCTTGCGTTTTCCTGCACTCAGATGCCGCGCGATTTGCCAGCAACGAGAGACCTCCCAAATTAGGGAGGGATAAATTTCGTAAGTGTGTTTGGACGCGGTCGAAATTCAAATGCTGATGCATTGCTAATGTCACATCCTGAAACAATCACCGACACAAACGGATGCAAACACTTATGTTCACAATATTACATCCCGGAATAACCGCGAGAGATTTCTCTTGAATTTCAATCTAATGCTAGGAACATAAGCTGGTCAATTGACGTCGCAACCTATTAGCAGGTACGTAGTGGCGTTAAACAAAACCGCAAATTGTAGGTTCAACCACATTCCACCTGCAATCGAGTAAACTCAAGAGCCTAGCGTTGTGATGCTTCCGCAAGCTTAAGCTCTATGGGTAGGGAAAGTGTCGCTTTCACAGTTGTCAGTGTTGTGCGACTCGTGATTTGCCAAATATTGCATTTGGGACAGATCTTTTCTAACGTCTGAGACAGACTTAAACATTGATGTTCGCAATGCATCTAGCAAACTCATAATCACTCCGACCGCTTGCTTGTTAACTCGAGTGATATTTTTTTCTTATTTCCAGCTTATGACAATTGTATAAGGCTCAAGTTCATGTCTCTTAGAATTTGTCCGCATTTTTCTTTATCGCATTTATCACTTATACGAACTCATCGTAGGTACATTTTTAAAGTCCACGGTGACGATTGATTGCTGAAGTTTGTTGATTCATAAGTCATTAGATAGTGAAGGCTTGTTGCATACAATCCATTGCTGGACCAATAGTCGTGGCGACCTTTCGTGGAATAGTGTAAAGTTCAACAATGGAACTTACGAGACACATTTTTGATTTAGTCTGTAGAGCAAATAATTTTAAGTTGTAACATTAAACATATTTTTATCTGACGTAATGTTTGGGTTCTGGTTTTTATAATTTCTTTATTTCACCCCATTATGGACAAAAATACATCAGCAACTTTCAATTTTGTTATGGTATGCTATGGGTTGGTTTAAAATCTTTATTAAGTTTAATTTACTGATTGATCGAGTTCTTGCATTACTTGGGTTGGTTCCTTTTCTAAGTATTTCCCCTTAACACATGAGCTCGAATGGCACTTTGTAAGGAAATACTAGTTTTTCCAGACACAAAGTTTTATCTGGCAACTATACATTGCACTCCGAGTTTGCATACTATCACATGGCACACTTTGCCACACGGTTCTTCCCAAAACCTAATTTTTAAATTCTACTCTAGTGTACAGTTTTCGCCACGTTACCGTAGTGTGTTGCTAATTTAAGCCTTATAGGTATTGGAATAGCATACCGAACCAAGCACCTATGCGGTTGGCTAACAATATTAACTGACCATATCAAAATTTGTGGTTTCAGAGAAATCTGTGTCATTTGAGAAGTCAGTGTCATTTAGTGACGACCCCCCTGACATGAGCTCGCCGAAGACGCACTCGCCACAGCACGCAGGTATGCAAAATATTATATTTTATTAATTCTTGAGTACATTAAACGCAAGTTCGCTGCGTCCGTAGTTACAAGTATTGGGTCAGAGTGAGATTCTCAGTAATATAGAACAGTACCTATTACTCTCCTTGGTGGTGGCTCTTGTTTTGAAACTTCTGATAGACTTAGAACTATTATAACTAGTATACCTCCGCAAATTAATTATGATGAAGGTGCAAGTTGATGCTCAAGTGTCACCTGTTCACGTAATATTATTTTTCTTTATTGTTTTCAACCATATTCTAGAGGAATGTAAGCATAAGTCGTATTCAACAGCGTTAAAGATCAAAATTCAATCGGCAATCCACTCCCCACTGTGACAGAAGTAATTACTTCATTGTACGTACATTCATTATTAATATCAGTTTTATTGTCGTTCAGATAATATTTGGTTTTCATTTCATTATCAGTTGGCATCATTATTATCATTGGCGTTAGATTGGCCACATCATCGGCTCTCATAGTGATGATCTTGATGAACACTTCCGAGAATGAAGTGAAAGTGTGCGTAGCAGTTGTTTGGGCAATAATCATCACACGATTCTCGTAGACGACAATAAATATCCTCTGATGTATATTTCTTCTTGATCACTCTCGTAGTTTATGATCATTTAACCATATTCATAATTCTTGTATTTGATTTCTTTCCGCTTACTTCTTTGCCATAACAAGCCGAAAGCAAGCCGACAAAACCGGCTATCAAATCGTCAACTTTGCCGAGGACATCTTCTCAAGGTAATTGTTTAATATCCATTATGCAATATTTGTTAATAATCACGTGGACGATACATACAGGAATACAGCTCAAACCATACCGTGTGTGATGAAATAGAATTATAAAATTAGTTCTATGGTGACAGTTTCATATTTATATTATTCGACAAAGCTTGTGAGCGGCTTATGATGTTCTTGAAGCGTAATACTCGCCCGTTGCTGTAATAACGCCAATGCAACACTAGCCCGGGTGTCGCGCCTCTATGGTTAGCTTTAGCCTTTGGGGCCGAGCTACGAAAACATCGACAATCTGTATAATATATGTAATTGTATTGCAGAGAGGGACAGGCTGAAGCCGGCGCCACCGCCGAAGCCGGCTGGCCTGGTGGGGCAGCAAATGTCGCTCGTCCCCCCGAGAACATACACGATCAATGTGTCGCCCGACTTTTTCAACCAGTTGCGCATCCTGCAGAAACAGAGCCGCGATCTCAGGATAGAAGTAAGTTGAACACGTTAAGAGTAGTGCTGCCCAAATGCAAGACTGAGACGAGACTAACTTGTAGAGACCGATTTTGGGCAACACTAGTTGAGACTCGTTGCGATGCTGCGAACGTATGTGCGAAACTTTTCGTGTGTTTTTTGCCTACTGCGAACAACTAACCAAGTAATTAATTAAGTTCGATAGCTAAGACATAAAAGATGGTTTAATTCACAGACGCGCAATTTACGTCGCTCGACTCTCACCCATGCCATTCAAATGAGGCAACTGATGGCAGAGACCATAGTCAAAATAGGAGCAATTGCAGCCAGCTTCTGCGAGCAGGATCCAGACTCTGTATGTATAAAAAATATAAAAAGTAACTTGCAAGATTATATGGGATGGTTACAATATAGTTAACATTGTTTCAGCAATTGACTCGAGAGGAAGAAATATACAGGCAAGATATGTTGCTGCTCGAAAATGATCTTTATGAGCTGGAGGCCACCGTGGAACGCCTCCGCGGCCAAGCCGCTAACAGGTAATAATAATTTAGTTTGTAATTGTTCAGTGACAAATTATTTACTGAATTTGTCTTAGGTGTTACTTTTTTATTTTACTTTTATATGTGACAGCACTTTTTGTAAACTCTGGTTCTTGATAAATATCTCAGCATAAAAGTTTAATTTGAAAAACAACAAACCTAATATCACACATAATCTTTTCGAAAACATTGTCATCCTACAGTAAACCTTGAACAAGAAAGATGTAATCGATCAATGGATTTAATTAATCCTTTGATTTTAAAATTATCCCGATAGTCTGGAGAATTTACTAATAGCACTCGTAAAATGTGATGGGTTTTTAATCTGTACTCGATTGGTATTTTAGGGAGACACGTGTGAATATGGCGGACATTGAAAGAATCGCGATGGTACTATCGAAGAGCAGCAAGACAGTCGCTGATTGGAAACTTAAATTCCCTATACTGCAGGACACCATGAAAGTAAAGCTCGCTTCGGAGATGGAAAAGGTATAGTAATATAACATTACAAACTAAAACCGCACAGGTAGGTATAATTTAAGGTGAAATGTCATTATAAAAAACGATGTTCCAGTTGGTCCGCAAGGAAAAGATGCTGGAGGAAGAGCCCGAGCGCCTGGAGCTCTCTCTGCGCAGGTGCAAGAAATTGACTGGCACCCTAGTGACATTGAAACGGTATGTAGATTGTATTTTTAACCTAACACTTGACGCCATTTTCATTTCATCATGTCACATCCATTATTTTATTTATAATGTGTATTTATTGAATGTGTTATTGCTATTAATTCCTTGACATTGTGCAAAATACCCGCCAAGTTGCGGGTGAGGCCATATTCATATCCAATTTATTTCATCGCATCTCATTTCGTAAAGAAAGAAGAACCTAACACTTATTTAGGAGGAGGTCTAAATCTTGTGTTGTTTTCTCGTATTTCATTTGTTTTAATACACGTATTTATGATGATATATACAGGTTGATTCAGAAATCGTATGCTAAACTTTGAACCTGCGCTTCTTGAGCGCAGTTGCAATCATTATATGAAGTTTTGTTGGGTACAAAATGTTATTTTTTTTATCTAAATTATCGTAATTCCGCCTCAATACAATGATTATAAATGCGGTAAAGCCCGGCTGGCACCCCTGGTATATCTGGATTTCATATACGAATCTCATTTTCAACAATAATTATCACTTCCTGAACGGTGAAGGAAACCGCCCGCGCGCACTGGGTGGTGGACGTTCGTGTCTGGAACATGTATTTATTCTATCATTAGGCTTGCATGCGTGCAAGAGCAGCGGCTGCCCCTCGCCGACGGGCGCGTGTCTCCCGTCTCCTCGCAGAGCTCCACGTTCACTGCGGGGCCCTCCTCCGAGGAGTTCGCCTCCGACAGCACCTGCCATGCCGCGCAGTCACACAACAAGGTATTCAATGCAACATTATCCAAGCCCCTAGTAGAATCCATAGATCAATTTTAAACCAAACACGGTTATTGAGTGATTGTTTTTGTTTAAGAAGCCGCAACACGTCTTTATTCTCAAGTTCATCCTAAAAATCATAAACTTACCTACCTACATTAACATCGAACAGAAAGTTCGTTCTAGTATTTTGTTATCACCACCTATTCTGGTCGGTTTTTAATATCTATGATAGGAATTTCGTGTTGATAATAAAGTGCAAAAGACAAATGGTCAATTCTTTCACTCTATTACCGTTTTTGGTTTTAAAACCTAACATGTACGGGTAAGAAAATTTCTTCGAAATACCGCTTTGGTAATTATTAGGTGTTTGTAGTATATACATTGTACGAGTCATTCGTAAGAGATTTTCTTCCTACCTTAACATAGTATGTATAATAATGTTAACTGATATCAGTACGTAAATTGTTTGCAGATAGCAGATAGCTATATTATAGGATATTCAAAGGTTTCAGATACTGTCACTGATATTGTACCATGCGCTTAACAATTGCAGGTTTGCCAAGAGTTATAAAATTTGCATTTTTTTCCAACTCTTTGATTTATTTGCCGAGTGTTATTTATTTGGTTTGCTCCCCACGCCACCCCCGCTTGTTGGGTAGTCCGTACCCTGATGATAGGGCTACTCTGTGCTTACCTAACGTTTTGAGCATGCGCCCCTATTTATTTATTCCACATATTATTAGCATGTTTATTGCACTCATATTGTAGTCTTGCCCTAACATTGCCATCTGTTTCCACAGGCCACCTAGACAACGACTGTAGTCGCTTATTCCACTATGATTTAGGTTATTACTTAACGTTTTGTTGTCCTACAGAATTTTGGACATTTGGACATTATAATTTGTGGATTAATCCGGTTGGTATTGTAGCGTGTATCCTGTGTATTCTGGGCGTTATACAATTGGACTCAAAATTGATATTTACGAAATGCATGTGTGTTTCGTCATTATACTACTACGTACAATGAAATTGGCATAATACATTTAAAGAAACTCAAATATATTGCGTCACGCTCTGTCTTGGCTGCGTACATTTTAGACACAAATTTGACTATTAGACGTACTTTGTTTATTTTTAATTCATCACTAGTTTAACTAAATAATTACCTGCTTCCAAGCGTGAAATAAGTATATTACTATTATTTCTGTATCTTCAGTTACCGGTAAATAAAAGCCAAATTCAAATCACACTTACCGCTCAATCTCCAGAGCTATTCAGCTAACTAAATTGATATTCTTGGCTTCCAATTGGACCAACTAATTAAATATGGGTAGTGTGTCATTAAATTAAAACAAAGATTAGAAGGTGCTAAAATACATTGAATCTAACCGAATTAATATTTTAAGCCTCAGCCACGAGACAGAGTGTGACGAAAACAACAAAACTTATCAGAATACAAGAATCTTAAAATTGTTTTGCACATATCCCTGCAACCAATGCACCATCCGTAAACGTTGCATTTTACCCTGCTTAAGGAAAATAATGCCAATTTTAACAACATGAACATCATCTAATAATTATCGTACTTAGACATCTGTACACGTACCGAGCATACTCTCTCTCTCATCCCAATCTGCTACATCTCCAGTAGATTGTACTCAGGTATCTGGATATTATGTAGTTGATCACACCTCCTACAGTATGTAGATAATAATATAATATGTGTTTAGGATAGAAAAAAATAAATAATCCTGAGATTGGTTCCCAGAATAATTATATATTTTTGCTCTCAAAATATTCAATGTACGAATGTAAGGAATAATTTTAATTTCTTTATTAATTGTTCAATAATATTCAAATCAGCATCTGTTTTTAAACATCACAAAGATATATTTTGTTTTTTAAATGATGCTTAATCTATTGATATAAAATCAAAAGTTTGTGATGATCAAAACAATCGTATGCAAATTTAGCGACGGATCTGTTCTGTATTCTGAGGGCAAAATTTTACATCACAAACATAATAAAAGCATATGCATTAAGCCGCATTTCACACCTGTATGTAGTTTGTATGGTACCCCACTACACGTACCGCATCGCATCGCCGAGTGTGAGAGTAGGCGAGGGCGCTTCGTGCGCGAGGACATCGTACTCTATATATCATTCACTGTTGCGTCACAGACCATGAGTTTGTCCCCCGACACGTCTGTCACAACACCGTCTACCTGATATTTTACACTGTGTCATTGTCGAATTATTTTAACGATGGATTTCATGGTCTTTTTCCCGTGATGGTACCCGTCAGTTCGCCTGGAGACAGAGCCAATTCTTCCGCGAAGCAATCGTTATGAACGAGTAATAAATCTCTTCGTTTTATATCCATTACTATTATTCATTAAATACGTTTTAATTATTTATTTCAATATTTTATACCACATCCGTGTATTTTACTTTATGAATATATTTTACTTTTTGATATTATTATTCCATCTTCTATTTTTATGTGATTTTCACCACAGATTTTTGCTATATCCATGTAGGCATGTTGATGCACCAAGTTTTGTACACATGCTGTAGCAATATTGTAAGGATTGTCCGAAGTCGATTGTCTTATGAACATAATATTGGAAAGACTTAATAGAATTTTTGCATATTTTTTCCAGTTTCACTATTGAAAGAATCGGTACGCATGCATACATAATACCTATATTATTAAAAACTGAACGTTTCAATCAAAATTTCGAGTTTAAGTTGCTCCAAGTTTCAACAGTATTTTTGAAAGCGTATACTTTATTTATTTTTCACATTTAGACATGCCGCACGAGAGAACGCTTTCGGAAATATTGTTGGCTTTTTGAACAATTCACAAACCATTGGCCAAAACGCGCAACTTTCAACTGATTCCATTCCTTTTTTTGTCAGTATCATTTTCTTTACTTTCAGTATATTTATCTCCTAGTTGGAAGTTTGTGGTTCAATAAGTCTTTCAATATTTAATTGGCAAACATAACGTATTTTAACCATTCTTATTTCAAAAGTTCAAAGCTTCTTTGACAAGAACTGTACAATTTCTTCGTCTGAAAATCTTTAGAATGACATCTTGACTAAGCATGTTGCACGTTGCATGCGTTTTAGGTCATTATTGTGCGTGTCAATTTAGATTATAATATTGATTTGACAAACTCGCTTCTGATTCAAGAATTAGGTACTTATCAAGTTACTCCTTGTTTTATACGAATGGAATAGAGACGTGTTTGTCATGATTTATTTTGTTTAGCATACAATTGTGATTTATAATTCACACGAGTAGAAACGCGGGACATGAATTCAAATAATTAGTTAATACTTTAATATTTCCTAGATAAAAAACAATATAGACTTAAGTTTAGTTTTTAAATGTATTAGTGTTTTGAAAACATGTCCACGCTATAAATATGTATTTAGTTGAGTAACAAGCATGTTGTAAATATATTGTATTTAGTGGCTTTAAATGATAGTTTGTGCATCTTGCTGTTTTCTGTTTCTGTTGCAGCGCATTCTCGATAGCAGGAGCAGCTCTCTGCCCAGACCTTCGGGAAATCCATGAAATGCCTTAACAACCACTTTGCTCCCATCCCCTGGGAACATTTCCACTCTATCTACCCATAGAGTGATTTCAGCACCGTAGTCACCATCGTCTCTCACGTTTAACTTTTCCATCATCCTCGATGTTTTGTATACTTTCTTTTTCTAATTATGAAAGATACATTGTCGTGCTCCCTCTGACATCTTCGATCTCCTAACTGTTTACAAATAATTTCTATTTAAAACTGACCCACGCATCTGGAGCACAGGTAATTATTTTTAATAAAGAGATTATTGTACGCTTTTACATAATTATCGTCTTGTTTGAATAATAATACAGCACATTATCGGTTCAAGTTTAATCATTGTAGGTAGCGAGCGCAGTTCATTTTGAGCTTTATTAGATTAGTTTTTGATTAAATTAATGTCACATCGACATAAGCTTCCTTTATTCAGTAGAATATTGTTCGATTAAAATTATTGTATATAAGTACTTACTACACAACACCTATAAAATTTTTGACTAATGGCAAAATCATCACAATTGTTAAGAGTGAACGTCTTTACCTCCATTATCTTTCTTATCTACGTAATTATTATTCAATATGTATCTCTTATAATTTATATCTTCACATGTATATCTCTGGTGACCACCATTTCGGTTGTACCTTAAGTATAGGTCGCTCGTCAACTCTTCCTTTTCATTCTTTGTCGTCGAAGACACAATATAGACCCGAACCTTCGTAGGAAGAAAAATAATTTATTTGTAACAGTTACGTCAGAGAAAACAGGTAAGTTTTATATACAATGCGTATTCGACGACAGAGAAGTGTGGCATTCGCCTTTTTCGTTTCTATTTTATTATTTCTGAATGATTGTGGTCGCATTAAGACATTTAGCTCTATAATATAATTGTGAATACTAAGTGTTCTTAATGGATCTTCTTGAATGATTGTTTCTAAGTGTTTCTATCGAATCTGTGTTATACTTAGTTTTCGTAACAACTAAAAGTGCGTTCGCAACGCGGCCGTTCTCGTGTTGGCGCGGGCGCGTCTCGCGGCGGGAGCGAGCGCGCGCGCCGGGGCTTACTTGCAACCGCGCTTTTATGATGTCTGTTGGAGATCGGCGGGCACAGCTAGAAGTTCGTGGAATGGTGCGCAGGGGACCGGCGGCGCCTGCGGGGGCCGAGTCGCGCCAGGCCGAGCAGCGGACCTGCGACCAGAGAACGCACTCGACGCGCTACTAGACGAACTGCAGACCTTCGCCAAGCCGGCGGAGCGTGGCGCCCGCGGGGAGGGCCCCCTGCGCAGGCTCCACTCGTACCCGAGTGGCAGTGACACCGATGCCTCGCCGCCGGTGCGCGCGCGCGGCCAGCACCCGCCCAAGCCTCCCGTGCCCGAGCGGCATCCCGAGCTGCTGGCGATGGCCGCGCGGCGCGCGCCCCCGCCACCCCCACCCCGTACCACCTCGCGCTCCCCGCTGGCTTCGCCCACCTCCCCCGCCTCGCCGCCCCATCCCGACTCCGAACCACCTCCCGACCCCAACGACGACGAGCAGAGCGCATCTCGTCAGGCGCTCCTCGAGCAACGACACCAGGAACTTCTGAAGAAGCAGCGGGCGCTTCAGGAGCAATACGCTCGCCTGCAGATGATACAACGCAGCGGACCGACGCTCCCGCCGACCGCACAACCTGATTTGAAAAAGACTGGCAGCGAATCTAATTTGTTGACGAAGATGAACTTGAATCTGGCTATTTCGGGCAGTATGACGCACTTGGCGAGCGACTGCGAGCGGAAGAATCCTGACGGCCTGGTGGCCGACAGGCCGCTCTCGCACCAGTCCCAAGACCCCGTAGCCACTACCAACAAAGTTTACGAGACTGACATACTGTGACCATTTTTTGCCATATCTGTTTACTTGTTTGTATTGGAGGCACTAACTTTTCGAGTTAATTATTATTTTCTGTAGACATAAGTATTAATTGATCAAGTATTATTGATTTGGTGTTATGTTTAAATATTAAGTTTATTGTTATCTCATGTTATTTTTATAGGAACGAATCGAATGTAGGGACGCTGCGTTGTACGTATATGAACTCGCGCTACGGATAATAGGTAATATTATTGATAATGCTAGAAAGCATTACAAATAAATGTCTGTGTTTAAAGTTTATCTCATAATATTATGTATTATCGACAATTTCACATCTCATCTTAAACTTAATATTATAAAGAACGTAACTTAATATGTACGTAATCATTATCCAGTAAATTACGATGTGTGTGTACTTAATCATTACACCTTAAACAATTTGTACTACCTACGGAAATTATCTTTAAGCCGCAACACTGTGCCAAACTTCTATCCTGTATTTAATTGAAATATCTTCGGAAGTAAGCGAAAATGATTATATTTTGTTTAAAATCTGGCCTGACCCCGTTTACGTGGACTTAGGATTTGAAAACATTATTTTGTTTCTTTTAAAAGCCGGCGCCGCTTAGCGAAAAGTGCCGGCGGCATCCGTTACAACGAAAACTAACAATCTATTGAAACTTCCAAAATTCTCATTGTTCTAGAAATATTAAACGAACTACTTATATAATATTTTTGACGGCTCGTAATAAACATAATAAAACATAATTATTTTTCGGAGCATAATATTAATCGTCTGTGATAACGAAAGTTACCTATTTAAAATGCATAAGAATTGGATTCATTACCCACAACGACAGAGTGTCGCCGCTTCATTACTTACTTTTCATTTTCTACCGCCGCAAGATTCAGAGTTTGCCACAATAGTTACTAGATGTCGCTTTTGTAAATTTATGTGATTTTAATTGTACAAGAAAGGAAAAAATATAGCTTGCTTCACACCATACTCGCAGTAAAACACCGTCATCAATATTAATGATAGTTTTACCACTCGTTCAACATGTCTAAATAAAATAAAGAAATAGCAAGTGATATTGTTATAAAAAAAATATGTGTTAGAATATTCTTATTTTTAGACTCAAAATATATCTACATTAGTCAAAACGTAATTTAGTCTAGACGATTAATTAAAAACTAGTTATAGATAACACTTATCTCTATGTTATAACAAATAAATGTTTGTGCTTATAAAACTGTTCGTTGCAAATCACACTCATTATGAAAATGTATTCAACTTTTGCACAACAATTTCAAGCAACAAGGAATTAATTTAGTTACGACAGTACTTATTAAACATACATCTTTAATATAGTCAAGCTACGAATGATTTTTGCGCTGAAGTATATAAAATCTTGTGACCGACCAGCGCCCCCTTTATTATAAGGAGGTGTGCTCTGGGATACACGAAGCGCAATTTGTGAAGGAACATCGACCCTAAGTTCATAGACTTCTATACGACATTTAACACAATGTGCTAATTACTTTCGAAACACGGTATAATTAACAGTTTTTATACAATCTACATTCTACACCGAATGAACCCCTCGGGATAAATTTAAAAGTATGTTTATACCTGTATTTTAAATACATATTTATTAACCAACTGTTGCCAAAATATGTATGTTCTGTTTTTGTTAATTCAAAATACAAATTGATTAGATATTTAAATTATATGTTATGAAATTTTTCAGTCTTTATAAAAGATAATTTAATTTATATTATTTTCAAACTTAATGATTGTGCATACAAAGCATTTCTAGCTTGAAGCATTATGAGTTATATAATAATTGTGTTGTTTATTAAATCAGTAAATTAATTACTTAATCATTATTATTGTTTATATCAAAACAGAAAATCATGTTAATTGTATCTCAGATAGCTTGAAAATGTTTTAATGTATAATAAATACTTAAATAAATAAATAAAATACACGTATTTTATTCAAACACCTTATTTACACACATTGGAAACATAGTAGATAGGATATTGGTGAAGTATACACAATGCTCTAAAAATAATTTTCAATGAATACTAAATAGGAGTAAAAGGGGCGAATGAAACTAAAGAAAAAATAAACATAGCTTTATTTTATAAAACGCTAAAATATTTTTATTATGACTTCAATGTTGCGTCCACTCTGGTATAAATATGTCAGTTTGTAGCACATAGTTCATAAATTAATCACTCACTCCAATAGCACTTGATACACTAACGCCATCTATGCGTCCGACGTGTATACCTGTAATGAAAAAGGGCAGTTACAGTATGACGTCAGTGGCACAAGCATTTAGGCTGAACTGCATTATCTATGGTTAAAATTACCAACCGTCAAATCTCTACAGATTCTCTATAGATTTGACACTAGTAAAACTAACTGTGGATGGTGACTTTAAGCATCGACTACTGATGGTGTGATCGAATCTCGTGTACAAAACATTTAATCCCTAGATGGTTATTTAAATAGAGCGATACGAAAAGATTCATATTATACTTTAAAAATGTAAAAACAAATGAGTATCAGCCAATGAACTACCTACTTAAATATAACCATAAGTCAATTGACCTATGCTAACTAAACATCTACCTAATAGGTATTCAGGAAATAATAATAGTACCTAATTCTACACATTTTTTTTTATTACATCAATGATGGGCATTGGTGGTATATGAGCTTCGACCAGCACTAGAAGCACAGCCGGCTGCGACAAAACGAAATGTGAGATGAAACGATTTCGTCTCTTTCCCTTGCATGAATTACGAAAGGGAGAGTGCGACATAATCTGTGGCATAGGTTTAGTCTTGACCTGCGCCCTAGCCCTTCTTTAGTAGGACAGTTGAACATTAAGTACCTTTCTTCTCAACTTCATGTTTTTGCTGTCGACGTACTCCTGTAGCGCCAGGTATATGAACCTGTACTGTGACTTATTCTGCACCATGCCGCTTCGCTGCGCCCGCACCAGCTTCACCGTTGTGTGAACGTCGATCTCGCAGTTTAATCCTGGCAGGAACGATCATTAAAAAGGTTAAACGCCATGTCACTTCGAGAATAAAAAAATGCTTGACTCCGCTTGGTGGAGGCAATGCTGTGCCAAATTTAGATACACAAATAGCTTTGCAATCTTTCTTACAGATATATTATCATCTATATACTTATTATCAAGTTCGCAACGCAAAACAAGTAGCTCATAACAATCGCTACAAAGAAAAAATAAAATTCGCATGAGCAATTTCGTTTGGACACACGACTAAGCACCATTGTCAAGTTTGCGTAAGCATCACAAATGTTTTCAAAAAGATAATCAGTCAAGTCTCACCAGATGATTTGATTTTGTCAAGGAGCATGTCTAGAACTATGAACGTGCCAGTTCTGCCGACGCCCGCTGAACAGTGGACGCACAGTACATTCTGAAAAGGATTAAAGTTCATGTTTGGTTCTAGCACAATTGTGATAGTGTATGGGCAATGAGTAACCTCGTAAATAGCCTCTTCCTGGTCAGACAGTAGGTACGTCACTTGCTTCGTCAAGAAACTCTCACTCGCAGCCCGATCACTGGGATCAAAACCAAATTAGATTTCCGCCCTCGGCATATTTATTATAGAATACAGGATTAGGTTTGAGTATGTGGTTTTATAGATATGTAACTTACATGTATCAGGTACAAACATAAGTGTTAATTACACCTTGACACTTCTTTGCTGAATGTATTTGAAAGTGATGAAAATATTAAGTAACTACCTAACTGAGTACTCTCCTTCATCTATACATATAAATAAAATTGGAGTGTCTGTTTGTAATATTAAAATAACCGCTTTTTACTAAGTGCATTTGGATGTATACACGATACCTATACCGAAACAACATTCTTTTAATTTTTTGTCTGTCTGTCTGTCCGTCTGTCTGTCTGTCTGTCTGTCTGTCTGTTTGTTCCGGCTAATCTCTGAAATGGCTGGACCGATTTTGATGGGACTTTCACTGACAGATAGCTGATGTAACAAGGAGTAACTTAGGCTACTTTTATTTTAGACATACAAAATTGGATCTCACGAAAAAAAAAAACCAATGTTGCAGCGCAGCGCCTGATTAAGTTTGATAGCAACAACCTGCCATGCGTCCCGCGGGCTCAGAATGGGCGAGCAGGCTGTTGTCCACGGTTGTCTTTGTTAAATACCACGCGGACGAAGTCGCGGGCAACAGCTAGTCTTTAATAAATCTTTCCTTGGCTATCGCTGTGCCGTTCTCTCGCTAATTTACGTTCCCACGCTATACTTACATAGATACTCTAGCCTAGAGGCGAATTTAGTGAAAACATGTAAGCGTAAGACTCTTATTATTGTGCTAACTTGTTCACCTGTTCTGGGGCATTGTTCTCTTGCGTAATTTGGCCCATCCGTCTGTTGATGTCGTCTATGAACGCTAGAACTCCATCGGGCTCTGGGGGTGTGCCGTGGTCGGGCCAGGCCTGTGAATGTAACGTAAATGTAAAATAATATATCCTTTTTTTGTAAAAGCATTATTTATTCTTAACCCAATAGTAGGTAGATGTATATAGAGTTTAGCTTTACTTCGCCAATGCCGTATAAATATATGTATATTTGGATGGCAATGTAAGTTATAATAATTAGGTAGGTATATTTATTTTTCATGTACACTGAGATTGTTGATATAACATGTGTACAAAACATGAGATACGCAACTGCAACGGGGAACTTGCTTTAAAAGTAGAGCACAACTCACGGTATATTGGTACTGGTACACAATCCTACAATTCTTATCATCGCTGACGTCGAACTCCCGTAGCAGGTATTCCTCGTAGTGAGTTTCCGAGATGGACTTCACTGTGAGGCTATCAAACCTCTCTTCGTGACCGGACAGAGGCCAGTAGCGTTCGCATTTTTTCTGCAAATAAATAGGAACCGTTAGTGTCTCTTCGGAGATGTCTGAACTGAACATTACACTGTTTCTACCAATTATAGAGATAAACTGGTCCTTCTGAACCCCATGCCGATTTAGACATATCAACGAATATACGGTATCATATAGAGTTCATGTGTAGGTATCCACATGAACTAGAGACGGTAGCAGTACCTACTATTTCAACAGGAATGTGTATATACCTTGCCATTTTCAAATTCATTGGTGATCATGGCTATGACCCGGACCTCCTCCTGCCAGATCATCCGCCAGAAGTCATCCTTCGTGTTCGAGAGACACCCTTGTGCCGCTATGTAGGCTTTGTCTTTCACAACTAGAACAAGAAACCACTATTTACTACTACTTACTTAATTTGGTAGATCAACAGCCGATTATCTTAGTAATGGATATAACAGGTCTGTGTAAAATGTGTGTTTTAAAACAAAAAAGAACCGGCGTGTAGGTACTTACCAATGATTTTATTTAAAATAAATTATGTTACTAAAATCTTTGGCGTGTACCCAAAATGTTGATATAAGGTCGTCCATTACTTACGGCATTAATTTAAATAAATAAATATTATTCTAGCTGACAAACGCAATCACATTTTAAAATTCTTAAAAATTTAAATCTTTATTAAACTAACTTTTTATGGACAACATTAAAACGAAATAGAAATACATCAAGGATATCTATACAAAAATGGTATTTGGACTGCTTAGATGTCTGTAAGTCCAAAACAAGCGTTATTTTGATTGAATTTTGCCTGTGTCCATTTGCCTGTTTGTTAGAGCATCACGAAAAATCTACTAAACCAATTTTGACATTGGATAGCCTATAGAATATAGGCTATAGTATATAGGATACATTTCATCACGCTATAACCGTTTCGGGTTGAGCTGTAGAACAAAGTCGATGGTTCCACGGGTGGACTTTGCGGGCTATACAACAAATTTAAATAATATAGGGGGGTCCATGTAGTGATATATATGTACCTGCATCACGGCACACATTGCCGTTGATCCTGTCCAGTTTGAATGACCTCTTGACCTCTCTTAGAGCCTCGTCGGATAATGACTTCGTTACCAGGGGAGGGCTCTTCTTTGAATCAGTACTTAGGATTAATGCTGTAATTAAAGATATAATAACTCGTAAGATTGGTTACAATTAAAAGAAACATATTTTTGAAATAGCGAATAATATGAGTATTTTAAAGTATTGCATACGCACATTGTTGTAAACCATTATAGCCTTTATTCATACTCACTAAAGAACTAATATTCTTAAACGCATTGTCGGGACAGGGAAGGTCCCACGACACACTACGTTGTAGCCAAATGGTTCTACCAAGTATTGGTATCTACAGGGTGTTTCAGAAAGGGTATACTAAGCCTGGAACCTGGGCTTCTTCAGCGCATTTATAAACACTATTTGAAGTTAGAATGTGGAGAATGTCCATTTAAAAAAAAACTATTGTTCTTAATAAATCAGAATTATCATTTTGTTGGGTACAAAACTATTTATTAAAAATAAACATATTACGATTCTGACTGCATAAAGTGTTTACAGATGCACTAAAGAAGCTGAGGTCCAAGGCTTAGTATACCCTTTCTGTAACACCCTGTATGTTCAGAATTAAGCGAAGGTAATTATGTTCAGGGTTTCCCTAATCAAAACCATTGTAGTTTAGTGTCATTGCGATAGTATAATAGCTATATGAGTAGATTTTATACTAGTGCTCTACCTACGTTGATACTCCAGCTATGAGCACAGCCAGTGAGAAGGACAAACCATGTGGCTAGTGGCACATGGGGGCAAAGGACATTATCTCAGAGGGGATATGAGTGTTAAATATCTAGTCCTAAATCAGGATTTCCAGAACCTTCGCATACAATAAAGCGTAATACTATAATTGACGTGTTAATATTTAAATGAGATTGGTATTTATTCATACCGCTGCACAGAGTACGTGACGATGGGTGAATTAGAATTCGAGTGTTGTAGTCGGCGCCTGCGCAGCATCGACAGTGCCACAATGATCACGACGCGGTCGACAACACGTATCATTTTCCTTATACCCATCCGAAATACCTATACTCAAGATTACGATCTTAATACCCGAAGAGGTAAGGAGTTGCAGGCGGCGAGAATAATATCCTCATAAACTATTTGCCCCTAAATGGTCCATTTTTCTTTCATCTTCATCGTTTACGACCATCCAATAAAGGTAGATACTAAAAGTTACTTCGTCCTTTGCGATTCACGGATTGTATCAGAATGAAAATATTTTTTATTCATGTAAACCGTATACGTACAGTACTTATGAATCGGCAAAATTGATACACAATGCTAAACTACAACTTTACTACCCGTTCGTAATGATATTCCTTTGCAGAAGAACGGGCAAGAAACTGCTGGCTTTTATGTGCCGATGGTTCTTGTTGGGCTTTTGTATATACATTACGTTCTCAGAAAACTCTTATAGTGCGATTCAGAATTGTATGGAGAATCGTCAGCGCCATCTGTGTATCTTGTAGTGAGACTGAAAAGGTCACTACAGTTCCATGGATGAGATAAGGTTTCTAAATTAGAATGAACCGGTTGTGATGATTTGGACGTCTACCTTATCTAATAGTTGGGGAATAGATTAAGCGAGGCAGTGCACGGGATGGCTGCAGGTTTGTTTTCCGCCTCGGCACATTTCAGAAATATCTTTCGGTATTTTGCCATGATCCAAATGTTACTAGGGGCGCCCTCAATATATTGTCTGGTACCCTTGATATAAGGGTTGCTTAGTTTGGGACCATACTGGTGTCTCAGTCTGACGAAATTTATTTATTTTGACCATCCTTGACGGTAAATCTACATGTACTAGGTAGTGACTAGTTCAGTGCACCATGTTACAAGCTTTGCATATTTTAAGATTGACAATTGTGTCTACGTTCGTTTAGTGATGGTTATCTATGTCCGAGCTATGTAATCAATGAATACTAGGCAGGGTATTCACCTGGGAATCTAGGTCATGTAATTTTCAAGTGATTATGAATCAATTTAGGTTATCGTCGATTCTATATGTAAGGACGTTACGGGATGTAACGGAAAATGTAATTCTGGTTAATATTTTAATATATAAAGAGGACATTAGATTCTCAACAGACCACGTACTAAAGTACTAAATAAGTTACTAAATAAGGGCCTGATGCCTATTATATCTATATGAAGCAAATCCGAACAAAAGATAGTCTTCATGTAATCAAAATTGTAACAGTTAGACGATTTGTACTAAGTTCTTATGTGTAGTAGTCAGTTTACATGACAAAAAATATTTCAAACAGATCAGAACATAATATATTTAAAAATCCTAAAAACCAAAAGATAAAATGTCTATGCACTGAACAGGTGAAATCTTAACAAAAAACCTCTCAGAGTTGCTTTCCACTAAAGCTGTGCAAGTAAACGAAGTGGGAACCAAAAAAATACAAACCTGTAGGATTGCTTCATTTTCCTAGCGTCTGCTCTACTTAGCTCTGCTGAAAAAGGGCTTAGCAAAGTGGGGACTTTGCACATATTATATTGTAAGCGATAGATTTCTACAAAATGCTAGCCAGAGAGAAAGAGAAAATAATCTGTTTCACAGCTCCGCCATGCCTCTTCAAACCACCTAGAGTCCTCGCACAGCTTTGGTATATCAACCCTTATGGTTGGTTTTCAGAGTTCAAAATACTAACATTGAAAGCTGTCGAGGCTCTCGTTGGAGGACTGCACCGAACTGGCGGAGTCGCTGAGCCGGGAGGCGCGCACGTAGCTCGCGTTGATGTAATCCGAGTCCGGGCGGTTGTCGCGCCGGCGCAGGACCACGCGCGTTTGGTCATCTGTTCAATATTAGGGCGAGTGAGACTTTTGATATAAAAGCATGCGTAGATAAGTGACTTAAATGTTAGTCAATAATTGTTGTCATAAAACTAGTCTAGGTAGGTATATTGTTAAAATTGTATTGACCTAAATTCTTAAACTAGCCAATTAATTTTCTTAAAACTTACACGGTAGAATATTCCTGTATCTATTCTTCGATATGTTCTCGTGCTTTGTACCCTCATATGAGCTAAACACGTGTCTCTCTTCCAACATCTTCAACGAAAGGAACTCTCCATCAAAGCCATTTTTTTGTTCCAGCTTCTGAAATTCGTCCATATTATCCTGAAACAATTTCAAATTAAAATTAACTATCTATAAACATTCTAGGTATGATTTTTGTATATTTACAGATTAACCTCAAACTTCCGAAACAAGTGTGTCATAATATAATTGTAAAAATATTAAAAAATATATGAATTTAATTGACGCAACTGTTTTAACTTCTATAAGAAATACTATATAAGCACACTACGATGAATAGGAAAGTATTACGAGTAATATTTGATTGGTAAGGTTTTTTTCGGGTTCTTTTGTGCGAATATTCATCCTTCGCCACTGCTCGGTATTCTTTTTGAGACTTAAAAACTAAGAAAACACCGAATACGTACTATACACCTAATCTAAATGTATAATTAACCTGATCGAAAGCTTGCGCAACCCAATTATATACATATCATATCCACAGTCTGCCTACATACGTCCGGAATCCAGACAGAAACGCGTGGCATTTATATAAAATACCTGCGCCCGCGCATGTTGACCAACACGTGCCTCGTACTCTGGCATCTGAGGCGCGCCATGATTAATTCAGATCGTCGTACGTTTAACATTATGAGGCAACGATTGCACATGTCATAACGTGTGAGTTGGTCCAAACACACCATTTGTTTCCAAATATATGTATTTTGGTATCACGGCCGCATAGAAGCTCGTATAGAGTGGCGCCGTGCAATAGATAACAGCACAATTATCTGAGCTCCGGCTTTCAAAATGGACACAGCCAACTTTAGGAAACCAATGGGGACGGTATTTGATGAAGGGAAAATAAAACTTGGTATGCCTTAGCCTTGCATTGTTGTAAGACAAGTTCAAGTATTACGTAACGCAATTTTTGGAATTTAAAGACCCCCCTTCCCCATATGTAAAGTTTATCTTTACTACGCGACCGTTCTGAAGCCACTGTAACGCATCGTAATGTTTCAGAAGACCCGTATTTCGTTACGCAATACTTGAACGCTCCCTAAGTTGTCTTATCAAAATGCAAGATTAAGTCTGGGCATCACTACCCAGGTGCCAGTCACCTGCATCTCCAGAACCTTCCGGTTAATAGCATGCGCCCTCAGCCGGGTCCCGCTGACGGGTTGCAGCAGGCGCAGCACGTCCCCCGTGGTCTCGATCATGGGGTAAGACCTGAAGTGCTCGATCAGGCCCACCAGGTCGTCGAACTGCTCGCCACTGCCGACGTTGTACTTGTTGTGCTGCGGACAAGTGAGGATCGTCATTAACAACTCCATTCAGATTCTTCGAACAAATCAGAAGAATTCATATTTATTGCATAGGTATCGTTTTTACATGTTCTACAATCAATGGTGTTTACAAATAAAAGTTGCTTATTATCCATTTTGTAGATATTATTTAATTGTATAGTTTCTTTTCTCTGTGCTGTACTGTGGATTTTATATACGCTTTATTCCATTTTGTGCTGCGTTTTGTTTAAATTTTCAAGGGAATAGGTAGGTGTATTCAATATGATTTTTCCAAGATTTTCCTATATCTATTTGGCAGGTAAGTATTTTATTTTTATACCATGCATAGCAACAAAAAGGTTTTAATAAAAGAGGCCTCAACACTATGTGTCCCTCCTACGAACTTTATGAAAATAATTATTGTGACTATTTGTGAACGATTTTTTTTATTAACGCGTCAAATTCTAATTTCGTATAATGATTGCGCCGGTTCAAGGCTTAGTATACCCTTTCTGAATGCACTGTTTCCATTTAGATAACGTTGTCCCTCTCCTGTTTGGTGCGCTATGAGAAACGCTTCGTGAACATCATTTTCGGATACTACACAGGTACGTTTAATGACTATTTGTATTTGTAGGTACCTGTACTCACTCAAGGCCAGCTCGCTGTGACAATGGTCACGTAAGATGCTCAGCGTGCTCAAAGCCCTATGGTGTTTCCTCCATGGTCATTGTCATTCCACAGACGAGATTGGATATTAAACATTTACAACACGCGCTTCCAGTGTTTACTATGTTTTTGTGTAGAACAAATGTGCGTAACTCGTTTAATCGCGCGGAGGAAAATCTTTAGCTGTTTTGGTAGTAAAAAAGTTCGTCATACTATGCTATGGCCAAGGATATCATGCCCCGGAACGTTTATATTTCCACTGAGTTCATTAAATATACAAGTACCTACACAGGTACAAGTACCTATACAGGATGATGAAGAGCGGCTATACTAAACCTTTCGGAATTTCGATATGACGATTTTAAATAACTATATGTTGTTCCCAACAAAATTACAGTAAATAAATAAATATTACCAGATAAAAACAAAAGATATGGTCCAAATTGATACCTATAACTATGGTCTAGGCGCGATCCGAGTAACGATCTATACCATATCTTAACTGACAAACCGATATCAATTTATCGAAATGAATCTATGCTCATCTCCTAACGAATCTATCTATATATATAGATAAAACAAAGTCGTTTTAGTTACCACATTTATAACACAAGAACAGGTGGGCTGTCTTAATGACCCCCCCCCCCCTCCCCGAATAGCAGAATAACTATAAAGACATGGAAAAAAATCACATTTGATACTAAGGTAGTACGAAGATCGCCGGGACAGCTAGTAAGCAATAAAACCAATTTTGTCCATGACAAGACATTTAAGTAAATATTTATGATAATGTTATGTTGGTAGTAACAGTAGTGCTGTGGGGAACAGAAAAAGGAACATATCGATGGTTTGAGAAACATGTCGATTCTCCATGGTAGTCACGTGATATAACACAGCATTGCCGTCATTTACATTTCTTATGAAAAACGTCACTTATTGTTTGTCTGTATAGTCTAGGCTGATAATTTTTGTATTTTAATGGTATCAAAGTAGGATTGTACAACAAAATAAACACATACGTATTTGTATCAAATCAAACTGTTTCTTGTTTGAAATATTGTTAGGTGATTTATATTATTAATAAATGTAGTTGTAAGAATGCGCCACTTGCAACAGGGCGTCAGGAATATTTAAAAAAATAAGATTTAATACTCACCTCTACGGATCGCGCAGTCCTAGAGCGGTGTACCATCACGAGCTGAGACTAACTAAGTACCTGGATCTATGTCTATGTTTTTCCAACAACGTGATTATTTACTCGCGCACAATACAACAGCCGGGTGTCCAAGTCGCAGAACAAAAGGCGATCAATTCTCGTAATATAAAAACAATAGCCGCCTATAAACATCTACGTGCCACTGTGTCCTCAAAACATAATGTTTACCTTATAAACAAATCAGAAACGTTCAGGAATCTGCGCACGTTTTGCGTAATGTATACAATTATAGATCGCGATTGATGATGTCCTAGTGCTTTTAATATATCCATGAATACGGATAATGGATTGAGGAGCGCGTGGGGCGAGCGCTGATGACCTAGTGTGCCTGTGGAGGGCCTGTTCCCACGCATGCCCCATCCTGCACTCCTAGTCCCAAAGCAGTTATGAACAGGGGTGCCAAATGTGTTTTTATGTTTATGGACTAACTATATTACTATAAAGTATAACAGCACGCAACAATTGGATCAACTAGTTTTAAACCGTGCCTTTGCTTGGGGTGTTTGAAGACTTGGCTTTGTCTAGTTCTAAGAATATTTTTGCTGTGGCAATCAGCTTACATATACAGGTACAATTATTTTTTTTATATTCTGCATTGCAATCAACGGGAGTGGATAGATACTTAAGTGTATGGTGGAGCAAACCCCTATTTACAAATGAGATGGCCAATAACAACGTACCATACGGTGCTAAATGTTGTCCAGTATTTTGTCTGTAATTTTATCCAGTTTCTTTGGGCTGACTTGATTTTCTTTTAACTACTTCTTAAGTGTTAATTCTTTATATTTCGAGGTTGTATTTGACTATTTACAATATACAATCTAACTAATCAGTTAAAAGTGCACACCTATAAGACGATTTACATATCGATTATTCAGCACTGCAAGTGGAAAAGAAAATAAAATAGAAATATAACAATTTTCTTCCCTTTCAGAAATTTCCAGGCAATACAACATCTTTAACAACCCTAGCCGAGTAGCAATCATCTTTATAAGGAACTCGAAAAACTTCATTCCAATGCTCAGTGGGAGCAACACGCATGTAGGTTTTTATACCGCCCATTCTGTATTGAGCACTTGTTCTACAGGAGCGCGTGATATGGACTGGCAAGTTTCAACCACGGACACGGCAAGAACTAGACTAGAGGCATATCTGAGAAAATAGGATATAACAGTACCGAAAGGTGGTTAAAAAAACCATACGCCACTATGATTATAGTCGGTTTAAATATAAAAAATATTAGGAGGTTTGGTTCTCAAACGGTCTATTTCGTAAATATACTATTAATTAATAATACATTTTATATTATTAATATATTATATTATATACTAGCTGCGCCCGGCGGAGTTACCCGCGATGAAAAGTATGAAAAATTAAAACATCTATCCCACGGGAACCATACATTTTACCGGGATAAAAAGTAGCCTATGTGCTATTCCATACTATAATCTATCTCTGCCAAATTTCATCCAGATCCGTTCCGCCGTTCGGCCGTGAAAGAGTAATAAAACATCCATCCATCCATCCATCCATCTATCCATCCATCCAAACTTTCACATTTATAATATTAGTATAGTAAAGATTATTCTGGAAAGTAACATTATCAAACTGCATATTGTTTAGCAGCTGCAATTCATCGCTTTGCTTAATTTGGGGCTGGGCCTGTTTTACACTGAACTGACTAAACCCGAACTGTGTTGTGTGTGTGGTGTATAGTTAGTGTGCATGCTTGTGCGTGTGTGTGTGCACGTGTATGTGTGTGCGTGTTTTATTTGACAAATGACAAATGTATCAGCGATGTTTGTTGGTATAACTCTATATTCACAATTGTGTAATTATAAACTCTGATGCATATATAATTATATTATCGCTATAGTGCACAAAATGTGTATCAAATGGGGAATACACTTGCGGTTGCTCTGTGCGATTGTACAAACGCTGTTGTCCTTGAACTCTCAACTATGTCAACTCATCAGGGATATGAAAACTATTATATTAATAGGTATCTCGGACGGAGAAATAATATAGACGGAATGTGGCGAACAACATATTATTGAAGCACAATAGTTATTTGTCATGCAGGGTTGCAATGTTATTTGGCGCGAGTGCTTGTATTGAATACCGAGCAAGCGAAGGAGTCTAAGATTGAAACACGGGCGTAGCTAGTGGTTCAGAAATATAATCCTAAGCGAAGCTAGGAATTCTAAGGCACGAGTCTCAAATAATTTTGCAGCAGTTAAAACATACAATTTTTCATCCTTCTCACTACAGCGAGGAAAATGCTAGATGCAACAAAATAAATTTCTGCCAAAGCATTAAGCCTATCCTGCAAACTATATTATCTATCTGGTTAATATCTCACTAATATATCACATTATTTATCAATGAAACACGTTTTTTGTAAAATAATACAACATTGACAACTTCCTTCTCCTGCTTCCCGCCGAACTAAGTTTCTGAACGTTTCATTATCTTTTTCTTATGCATTAGTTCCTCACATTCGAAATTCGAAAACCTTTTTCACTCATGGAGATATAATGGACTATTGCGAGTAGATCTCTAGCAATAAATAATGAGAGAGTTTCCAAACCAGTGAGTTGAAAAATAAATACCAAACCCATTTGTGTTTACAATCCAATTCTCGTGTATATAAGGACGTAATTGGCGCGTGCTACACAAATCAGTTCGGTTTTTTGGGCTTCGATTTTGTTTTTAATATGTTGCTCGCGACACTCCGTCTGTATTATTACTTCGTCTATAAACAAAATATTGGAGGCAACATTTTTTATTTATTTATTTTGATCAAGGCTGTGTTTATGGAGACAAATAAAAAATGACATGGGTAGACGCTAAGAGATCGCAATAAATTAAACGGTCAACATAGACCAGATAGTGTGGGACGCAAATACTACTTGAGGAGTCACGTTTTTCTTAACAGATAATTCATATTTAGATTTTCGTAGTAAGATTACTGGAAAATTTTACACAAATTTCCTACAGAATGATCTCATCGTTCAGCCGAGTATCAACTACGTTTAGTTAATTTCAAAACATTCATGACACCTTATTACGTGATTCATGGTAGGGCAGCTTGAATTCGACTTATATAATATGTTCAAGATTAATATTATTACCGATCAATATTAATTTGGTTACTAGCTCTCTTCATACTATTCTGTGCATAGCACCGGGCATCTAATGTCAGTAGTAAGCAGTCTAATCAAACAGTTTTCAGATTGTTTCAGGAAACTGTGAAACAGCGGTTTCATTGTGTCAGATGTATGGAGAAATGAAAGTTTTATATACTGTCCGCTAGAGGCGCTGTCTAATTTGCCATACAATGTGTGTAAACGTGAACTATAAACTATACATTTGGATTACGAATAATCTTGCAGTTACATACATTACTTTATGTTTATAGGCATTTAATTTATACTTGATCATGATTAATTACGAGTCACACAATGATAGTAATCAGGTATATTATTTCTGTCATCAGTTGTAATTGCACGCATGCGTACCACGCTCAACCTACGCTTCAAACAATATTACCTAATATAGATGTACTGAATGGCTCAAACTTGATTCATCCGAAAGGATTTCTTAGAATTATATGCATCTCACATACAGATCACAACTTTGACTCATCGAAAAACGCGCTACTAAGCAGTGCTTACTATGCCCAACTGACAGATGACGGAGACGTTAAAGTTCTATAAGTAAATCTCGGCTACAGGGTTAAGCAGATCGAAACATGTAAGTATAAAGAACCCGATGTCAACTGTCTGGGCACAGTGGCTGGACCGGCTAGACACAACACCCGCCTGGCTAGACGATATTCCCTTAAGCCATTTAAGGCTCTACCACACGAGTGCGCTATATCAGTATATATTAACGCATGCGTTAATGCGAAATATCATCATGCATCTTTGTCATAAAGCTGCGTTATTAACTGCGTATATTCCCAGCGCGTGTACTGGCCTTTCTCTCCGCACCGAGCCGTTACCAGGGTAGATAATAATAACAGTTAATACAACCGCAGTATTACAGGGCGCAGGCTTCAATTGTTATCATCGCTTTAAAAAAGCAATTATGTCTAAGATCGCAAACATATGTATAGAAGAATCCTATGTAAATAACCCATTGGTTAATCCCCGGGGTTAATCTATACGGGTGCGTTATCGACGCCTATAACACACCCGTGTGGTGGAGCCTTAAACTTTTTAGAGAAGGCATTTTAATTCCAGGCTTAAATTGGAAACATTTTGTCACGTTGGATAAGTGTTTCTCTAATTTTAATACATTAATTTATCGTTTCGTTTAGTTTAGTTTTGCGATGAAGGGGATGGAATATTCATTATAAAACCTATTGATGGTCCCGAACTAAAATTAAAACACAGTTTTAAAAACTGATGAAGTAACTTAACTAGGCATATTTTTAAGGAACCAAACATCATTTTGTTTACACACTGATAATTCATTCTATAGAATTATATTTATCCTTGTCTTTACGTGTAAAAATAAAAACAAAGCGCATAATGAATTGTCAGAGTCGAGCTGATGATGAATAATGGCCGGCTGAGTTCTGTGCCCGGTCATGCTGAATTATAAATCATCTTGTAAAACCAACAACCCGTTGCCAGATCTGTGTTGTGCTTCTTTGTAACAGCAGTTTACATTTAAAACGTATACAAATATATCTAATTAAGTGTATCAATCAACAATACCAAATTATTAAAATGAAATCACATGTCAGAAGTACCGAGTACATGGCTTTCATATAATAAACCGATTTCCCATGTTCTAAAATCAATTAAAAATATAGAAATCCCATTTCAAATATATCCAATCAAATGCAATATTGTTTTTCGAATGCAATAACAATTTTGCGCAACATAATTATAGAGTCGGCGATGTAAATAATTAAATATTTGTATAAGTGTGTCAGAAGCATGATAGCGACGCGGCCTCCCCGCCGGCCACCGCCGACCTTTCCGTTCTCTCAAGTTTTCTGACGACAAATAGATTTTCGGGGCTAACGTGTCGATACGACATTCCGATTAATTGTAGAAATATTGTGATAGCATCCATTAATAGGTATGCCTACTATTTGAGTACTTAAATATTTTCCCTTACTGACAAACTTATACTTGTTATCTATAGTTTTTTTCCCTCTCGTTACCCTCAATAAGTCGCTCGCGAGTTTTGAAATTCGTGCGTCTGTTCGATACGATTGCGAAATTTTCTTACTTGCGAAAATTGCCAAGTGTCACCTAAACATTATGGAATGTGTGTTCACTTTTTGCCTCTAGATATTACACAATTATGTATAATTTAAGTGCAGGTACAAAATAACTCGTCGTAATATAAAAAAAAAATATTAACAAAATATGTAATCAAATTATCATAATACAAGAAATATTTAAACTTCGCGAAGCAAAAACGAAAAAAGTTAAGTCAACATCACCATAATGTTTAAAATCACAAAAATAAATGACCACACGTGACAAACAAAGCTATAAATATGATTAAAAACGTGTTTACTCCGAATTCGTCTACAAATATGTCATAAAACTTACATGATAATGTTCGGAAGTGTATCTGGTGTAAACGGCGGACGCAGATCGAGTGCGCAGTTGGACCACAACAATTTGTGAAACGTATTAGCATATGTAAACACCAGACATCAAGTTGTTGTTTGCCATCTGACACACGGCGTTGAATTGCAGCGAGCATGGTCGTCCCTTGGCGTTACAATATGTTTTAATCTTTGTTACAATTATTTTTACAATATTTAAATATACGTAAGTTAATTTAATATATAGACATTATATATACTCTTAGTTTATTCGACTTAACCCTTATTAGCCTAGAGTTTCAATTTTGATACCAATCTTTTAAACCGAATGTTCACATTACTATTAGTTTTTTTATAGGTTGGCTGTACGTATTTTACTGTTCTATAATATTCATTACAACGAAATTAAAAAAAAAATCAAATGTCAGTATTATTAAACACAGTAACATTAAACACAGTAATATTAAAAATAAATCACTTTCGTAAATCAGGCTACTAAGGGTAAGAAATGATAGGTGACGCGTATCTATATTTAGCTATCTAATTACAAGATAACTTTTTAATAATAAGTTAGACAACAAATCCAAGATAATGATGTCTCATACAATTAGGTCTAAATTATTTAAATTATGTTTAAAATTGAGCAATTAATAAAATAAAAGATAATCGCCACATTAAGCTCTAAATGACAATAAATGACAGCTCTAAATTGTATGCGCTAAAATCTCTTCCTTGAATTGTTTCCTCCAAAAGTATTAAATGCGAAGACAACCTATAAACAAGAGCTGATGTGCCTTGTTGCTTCGACTGAAAGTTGTTTTTTTATCGTCAATATGAGAGAATTAACCGAATTTCTCTATAATGGCTACTCGACGGCCTCTCCGCCCATGTGTCAGCTGCTTGTGATCTTGAATACAGTCATCGGCACTACCCACCTACCTCCCAACGGACCACATTTTAGTCAATGGAAAAAAACGTTAATTATAATATAACTTTTAGATCTTATATAGTTTATTGACAGGACTATCAGCGGTTTAGATGACCCGATAAAAACTTATACTAAGTATTAATTATAAATAATCTATACATCTATACATATAAATAAAATTGGAGTGTCTGTTTGTAATATTAAAATAACCGCTTTTTACTAATTGCATTTGGATGTATACACGTTACCTATACCGAAACCACATTTTTTACAATTTTTGTCTGTCTGTCTGTCTGTCCGTCTGTCTGTCTGTCTGTCTGTCTGTCTGTTTGTTCCGGCTAATCTCTGAAATGGCTGGACCGATTTTGACGGGACTTACACTGGCAGATAGCTGATGTAACAAGGAGTAACATAGGTTACTTTTATTTTAGAAAAAAAATAGGATCTCTCGAAAAAAAATTAAAACCAATGTTGCAGCGCAGCGCCTGATTAAGTTTGATAGCAACAACTTGCAATGCGTCCCGCGGGCTCAGAATGGGCGAGCAGGCTGTTGTCAACGGTTGTCTTTGTTAAATACCACGCGGACGAAGTCGCGGGCAACATCTAGTATAATATGTATAGTTCATTGCATATTGTTGCAAATTCTCCGCAACTGAGTGTAATATTGATGGCAGTGGTAATAAAAGTGTTATAATAGGTAGATAGGTATTGTAAATAGATATCGCTACCTATTCTAATTCTAAGAAAACACTAAACTGCACTTAAGCATACAGACATTACGTAATGGGTCTAATAAAGGAAATTTCCTCAATATCTGGAACTTGTGTTATATTCCATAGAATCCCGCGTGACTAGGTGTTTATTAATGCGAATAGTGGTGCTATTTGCATGTGTAGACTATGGTAAGCATAATAACATAGCTATGCTGTCATCGGGTCAAGGGTACAAGTCAAGGCTACATAACATTGGAAACCGATTGGATGTGAGTAAGAGAACTCAGCGTTTACAGATTGTGCCTACCCTACATGAGATATAGCGTAATCATAGAACTTAAGTTTTGGTAATAATACTTAAGTATGTAGAAGGAAAAAAATACTTTTTACAATACAATGACCAAGCTCCTCCATCAAACAAAATTTGGTAGAACTATTATTGATAGTAGTATTTTGTTATATAAAATCATAAGTAAAAACTGTGAAATATTTGTGAAATACATTACACATAATTCTAAAGATATTTACTAAATGGTGAAGAGAGACGAGCTCCGTACTCTTTCTTTGTCGCATACACTCTGATTTATGGCGGTGACGTCACAGCCCTGCTTTGGAAGGTTTTCGTTTTTATGGAGTTCAAATTATTGCAGTATTCATAAAACATATCTAAAATATTTATTTTTATATTTACGCGAATACTACACATTGAAACAAAACTAATTTTACGGATTTTATCGCGGTTATTTTACGTTTTGGCTTTCGGCGTTTCGGCGGCAGCAACCATGGTCCCGGGAGGACTGTTATTTCAACCTACCTAAAAATGTAATTACAGTTCAATAACGATATAATTAGGTAATTACCTGGATCTTCAAAGAGCTTCTATCTATAAACAACACCTGAATAAATATTGAAAATATCCCAAACGAATAATTTAAACTGATTTCGTCTTTAAATAAACCAAAATGTGAAATTATAATATATTCAGATCGTCTGGAAGTCAATATTAATTACGTCCCACATCCTCCGACCACGTGGTCCTTGAATAATTTCAACAAAACTCAGACTTCCTATCGTATACAATGTGTCGCGAAACATGAGTTCGTCGACCTTGCCTCTTACTTCACACCTCCCAACAGCCAACCAAGTAGGCTGGCCATCATAAAAAACGTATATGAGATTAGCTTACAGTATAAAATACAATAAAAATAAACTGCATTAAAACATGCAGACAGGACTAAGTGCTAAAAGGATTGATCATAAATTAGAGACCTAAAATATTTTATAAAAGATAAAATTTAGACTTACATAAATTTTTAAATATTCGGTTATTATTATCGAATAGTAAGTAGGTACGAAATTATTAGCCTAGTGAAATAGCAACGATGGATATTATAAAATATTTTCAAAGTAGGACAAGTCCCTAATGACACCGGTATAATGGAAAACCTACACACGTCATTTTCACACTTATGCTGGTACGAACCTACGTTTTGTAAAAAATATACACGTAGGTATGATTCATTAAATGCCTTGAAATATCGATTTAGTACGCATGGATTAGTTTCGATTTGTTGATGGAACAGTTTCCAGTTTACCAATGTTGCTGGGCATTATGAATAATGTCCGGTTCTCTTTTCAAGTAAGTATCCAAGTAGCACGTGGACCCTATCGGCTTATAGTTGATAGCTTAGCTAGTAAACGAAATGTATTACACTTCGCAAATTGATTTCCAGTGATGAAATCATGATTAGTCTATGATTCACGTTGTAGGTATTGCTGAATGTGGTAGGTTGCTCTATTACACACGTAGATACCTTGTTGACACTCTACGACATCAATAAATTATTTTATTATGAACGCAGTATGGTTAAGATCGACGCAGCAAGAAACTATATAGAAACACTTATATTAGAAAATATTCTTTAGTAACAGTGCTTCGTTCGCGTGGACTCTAGTTTTTTTGTGTTTACCCTTCCTATCCATTATAGCAACTTTCATTAAACTCCACCGTGGATTTTAAATACAGTTTGTGGTTTACCCCAGGTACCGCCAGACCCATCCATTGCGAGGAATAAAAAGTATCATATATATTGATCCGGATTGCAAGCTATTAACATGACAATGTTCATCAAACTCAATTAACACGTTGAGTGCGGTGCCATTTTCAGAGGACTTTCAGCCAGTGCGTTAGAGACCTATTCGACCTCTTAACCGAGCTTCATTCTAGTGCGTATGAGACCTAATCCATCTCGTAAAATAAGGTATTTAAAAAAAACTCATATCTTTATCAAAAAATAAGATACAATCTATGTTCTTTCTGTAAATAATAGAGAATTAACTGTTCTATCTCAAGTTTGCTACGCATGGGGATGTGAAAAGTGGGTTATGAGATATAACAAAAAAAAAATTAGGTATCCATTGAATCTCGCATCGCAACTAAAGATAGATCAGTTTGGGTTGTGACTAGTGATGGGATTAAAATAAAACCCCAGTTATCGATAGCTTAACTTTTTATGAAGTAATGATTTAAACATAGTAATATTGATTTCTTATATTTACGCGAATACTAGACATTTAAATAAAACTAATCTTACGGATTTTATCGTGTTTATTATTTGTTTTTTACGTTCCCGTCGTTTCGGCTGTTTTACAACAACCATGGTCACGGGAGGACTGACCATGGTGACTGTCCTTCCGTGAATGATGAATTATGATAATCCATAAAATTAGTTTTATTTCAATAAACATAGTGACTAAAAAAATATTTAAGAAAAATGTTCCTCATTGAAGCATGGTAACCACATAATGTTGTTCGCATTGCACACATAGTGTATTTATTCGTTTGGTTTTTTTGGATGCATCTGTGCTACTAAATGTGAGCCATAATTTACTGTAACAGCCTGTGCAACGACTTTTTTTGCTACCACGCTGACAAAATATAAGAGCGTTTTTTTTTTAAATGGAGTGCGCAGGTACACATTATCGACACGTGAACAACACTGAGCGCGAGCTAACGGCGCCCGCGCCGCCCGCGCTCCGCTCCTTGCGTCTACGACGCCTGTGTTTTAGGAGGTCCGAAAGATCTCCTCACGCAACAGATGTATATTATTACAACTCAGTGCGTTAGAGACCTCATCCATCTCCTATTTTTTTTATTACATTATTGAATCAAACTCGCAGCGGGAAGTAGGTATGTATATTTGTCTCCGTCAAACACATAGAAATAAAGAAGTTACGACCTCCCGCACAGAGGTGGAGAACACGATTTTCGGCGCCGCACCAGCTGAAAGTCACGTTAGAGATCTTTTAGACCTCTTAACGCAGTCAACGTGTTAATAAACATTCCAGGATACAGACATTAAATCAAAAAATAGCATTTGCAGCCTCTTTGTCGATGTAAATCCGCTGTTCCCCATTTTTTTAAAAAAACGTTATCAATGTAGATATACGACTAAGTAACGCCTTACTAAATATATGTATGGATTATATATTTTTTACATCATTATATCTTTTATGCATTATAATATTATACCTAAAGTAGCTTCTTCTGAGAAAACGGTGTTACATCAAGCTGTTATAGACTTACAGCAAGGGAAACCCCAGTCCGCGTTGACGCGCAGAATCACTGCGCTTCACTAATTAGAAAATGGAGCTAATCAATACGAATATCGTTTTCCCACATTTTTCCCTTTGAGCCACTCCACCTTGATAACGATATAATTAAAAAAAAAATGCAATAAAAGTTGCATCATAAACGAGTATGACGCAACTTTTATCTCGTTTTGAGTTGTTTACGTCGCCGACGTTTAAAGCCTTTTGGAGCACAATGCCACGGGAAAAAAAACAATTAATTTACCTACTAATTATACACCAATATTTCTTTACGTATCAAGAGTATTAACCAAAAATACTTAAACAAAAGTTTTCTCTCCACATATCGATGTCTCTCCACATATCGCTTCAATTTCTATACACACAACACAATTGAATGAACAAATGAACCCCACACCTGATGTATGTAATGTATATAGTACATGCAACCGATTATCGACCATGCGAACGGAGCGGCCGTTCCAGGTTCAAGTCCCAGGGGGCGCCTCAATGAGCAAAGTTAGACAGAGAATTAAGATGTTGTCGTGATCTTCAAAGTTCCATAATATAATACACTAGCTGCGCCCGGCGGTGTTACCCGCGATAAAAAGTATGAATAATTAAAACATCTATCCCACGGGAACCATACATTTTACCGGGATAAAAAGCCTATGCTTGTATGCTATGTAGCCTATGTGCTATTCCAGACTATAATCTATCTATGTGCCAAATTTCATCCAGATCCGTTCAGCAGGCCGGTTCCGAGTATATACTGTAATCGGCTGACTCTACAGGCTCTTCTTTATACTGTGGTACAGGCTGAATGCGTCGCTATTCCCCATGTTAAGCAATACACGTTCAATTAAATATATATAAGTAATTATAACTTACATATTAAGTATCTAGTATTATATTTACTACTAGCTGTTGCCCGCGATTTCGTCCGCGTGGTATTTAAGAAAGACTCAACCGTTGGCAACAGCCTGCTCACACGTTCTGATCCCGCGGGATGCATTGCAGATTGTTGGTATCAAACTTAATCAGGCGCAGCGCTGCAACATTGGTTTTATTTTTTTTTACGAGAGATCCTATTTTTTTTCTAAAATAAAAGTAGCCTAAGTTATTCCTTGTTACATCAGCTATCTGCCAGTGAAATTCCCGTCAAAATTGGTCCAGCCATTTCAGAGATTACCCGGAACAAACAGACAGACAGACAAAAATTTTAAAATAGGTTGTTTTGGTATAGGTACCGTGTAGTTAATTAGTAAAAAGCTGTTATTTTAATATTACAAACAGACACTCCAATTATATTTATATGTATAGATGTATAGATTTGTTTTTTAAAGATTTCGTGCCATACACAGGTTACTAAAGTAGACTCGTTGGCTTCTCCAATGAGCCAAGGCTGTGTTAAGAGTTCACGTTTTGAATTACGAGAGCGACCCCTCTAACCACTGGACTATTGAAGCTTCATGTTCAAAACAAAGCCAATCGCTTACACACCATTTAGTATGTGAGCCAGCCACAAAGCAGAACATCAATCACGCGATTAGTTCCAAATTTAATCAGATTTCGTCCCCTTTGTCTCGAAGCCTCACCGAGCCTTATACGACGTAAGTATTAATCAATTAAATGACACGTAATTCTACCCGAGACAATTGCTGGTAACGAACAAAAAATAATTTTAAGATGTAGCCAGGTACGCCAACTACATAGTTGTGAATTGAGTTTTTTTACGAAGCCGACATGCGATCGTTAATAAAATTACGTTCAAAAACCTCCCACGCTTGGACGGGTTAAACGAGCGATACTTAGGTAATACTGTTATGCACATATGTATAGCAATAGCATACTTAAGTACATTGAATTAATTGAGTACACGACTTCAGTTTGAGATCTCTTGTTGTTAACTTATTGAAATGACTGTTTAATATATTTTTAACTAGCTAACTAAATTAATGTACTTGATATTAAAAAATGGGAAAGTAAATAAAATATGTATCGAATGTATTTTTCAATATAGGTAAAGCCTCGGTGACCTTATAAGAATCATGGTGGCATCCGACGACAACAAGATACCAAGCTTACTTACAATGCTCAGCGATCGGGCGGGCAAGTGAACTTGAACCAGCAACTTGAACCATTCTGACAGGGACTAGGAAGCACGATATAGCAACGGTAAGATTATCAATATGACTCAGAAGAAGATATTATTTGGTTTTAACATAATATGGGTTTTAATTTAAAATTGTATTCCCATACCAAAATAGAGCCTCATTATAAATATTATAGATTTGAATAACATAGAACCTGAACCAATGTCAAAAGAAAAAATGCCAGCAAACCTCTAGAGCTGGTAAAAGCAGAGGTCAACAGTGTAGGTCGGTACTTCTCAGAACTAAGAATTATGGTTTTGAGAGACCTCTGAATGTCTTCACCTTCAGTTGAGTCAACTAATTGCGGAAGATTTCAACAAATTACACTTCCCAACGGATATCGACTTTCGTTCGCAGAACGTAACTTTTTAGGGTTTCCCCATAACTGGACTTTAATCGGGACTTAGTAATGGCACTGCAGGTTGGTAACTACTTACTTTGTAGGTAACTATAAAGTTGGTTGCCTTATGGGAAGTTTAAGTATGGGGTCATATTACTTATCACTGTGGAAATATCTAAGATAATATTAACATTAAATATATGTGATGACGCGAGGCGACATCCGGTCACCATAAATGGAACTTATGACTCTATATCATTCATGCAATGTCATCGCACCAATTCTAAGATTCATAATTTAAACAAGAATATATTTAAGAAGAAGTGTATTAAGTAGTCCATACGCAGTGTCGCTGATCCCAAAGCTTTGTATTTTTTTTTAAATAAAACGTTCCACCGCTCGCTAAATGGGAGCAACAATGTGAAATTGTAGCGATAAGCGTGACATGGAATTCCTTTAGCCGCCATGCGTGCCGCTGTCACCAAGGATAACGAGAAAGGCCAATGCTGCCCTCGTTTATACGTCAACATGATACATCTTCTCATGAGATTTTGATGAAGCACATATGATTGACGCAGTGATAGACAAGTTGGTAGGACGCTCGCCTTAGAAACGAGAGTCGCAGGTTCAAACCTCTAGGAAATCTGAATGAACCATGATAACCACAAGGTGAAGGAAAATAGTAAGGAAACCTGCCTGTCTAAGAGAACCTCTCGGAAAACGTATCAAGTCTGCCAACCCAGTGTGATATTAAAAGGGCTAATATTATTATTATTACGTATGATTGGGTGAACCTAGTTTAGTTCTTAAATATCTCTCTCTCTCTTCTCTCTCTCACTTTTCAGTGCCACTCCATTTATGAAGGTTGGCAGTCAGCCCCTTAAACTTTATCTAGTCCAATAGAGATGCGCAAACTACATCTTTTACTTGATTACAGATTTATAAATCTTTTCACTCAAAAGATTTAAATCACTCTTTTAAATCTTTAAATCTTTTAAATCCGTGTGTGTCGGAATTAAAAGATTTAAAGAGTCATTCATACGACACATCGTAAATGATTCGAAGAGATTCGGAAGGAGAAAAAGATACATATACTACTGATTTCCCTTCATTCTTATCAGGCTTAGGACTGTCAACCTAGCTTTCATAATTAACTAAACAAACATACAAAGGACTAGGTTGGCGTTATTAAATACCTACTTAGTACTAATGAGGTATAAGAACGTACTTATTTTTGTACCAACACACTTGATCACTACCTAATTATTTACATTTATTAAAGTTTTTAATTATTTACAAAAGTCAAAATATCATTGATAAAGATAAATATAAAGAGTTATTATTTATAGTTTTTGGTTCAATTTACTATTTACACTCTCAAAATAATTTCGCATACGCAATTAAAAGCATCGAAACATTCGAAACATTAATTTAAAACTAAAACAAAACAAACCGTCACTCGATTTCCTATAAAAAAAAAATACATTCCACTTAATTATAAGGCGCAGAAAGAATAGTTTTCTCTGCATTCTACATTATACGGCGACGCGTCGCTCGTATGCAGTACGCACGCGCGAACTTACACATCCTTCTCTATCTCTTTCTGAATCATAATACCAGCCTATAGTCTTCTCACTCCACATCGTAATGGTCTCAATTGAATCAATTTGAATCTTATCCAAAGTGATTTAAAGATGTATTCCAAAAACTTCTGATTTAGTGATGCATGATGTATTATTGAAAAAAGTAAATCTTTTTTTCAATTCACTCAGGATTTACACATCTCTATAGTCCAAAGCTAGTTTGAACAGTTGTTCTACAGTCTTTATGCCAGTCCACACCCTGAGGCAAAGGCTCCCTGATGTTATTAAATAAGTATCCTTGATCCGTAATAATTGCATAAAATTGAACTGCGAGCATTTAGTTATAATTTATTCTGGATATATGAAACAAGCCCGAAGCGCACATTATGGCGGCCTGATTAAATCAGTTGGTAGTGACCCTGCTTTCTGCGCCGATAGTCCCAGGTTCGAATCCTGGTAGGGACAAAGTTTGTGTGATCAGCACAAAAGTTTGTAACCAAGTCATAGATGTTTAATATCTATATAAGTAATATATACTGGGTTCACCTCATAATACAGGCGTTGCTTAGTGTGGGACCATATATATAGTTGGTGTGTTCGTCTGGCGATATTTATTTGTTTTATACTCGTCGAGTGCAACAAGATTTCAAATTTTCAGTCAAAGCAAAACCAGTATCCAAATCATCTGAAATCATGGCCGTCTCATTTTTATAGCGCGTTTTATTGCGATCGCTCCGTAAACAATCGTAAACACACCGTCGTACATTTTGTCACAGATATAGATATTTTTGTTCCATAAAACGGCACTTAAGGAACAATATAGAGCGTTTTGGCAATAAATTTAGCACAATTATTTTTGGGACGCAATAAAGAGTTAACCTTTATTTCAATGGCTATTCGGTCGGTTTTGATATGGGTCAGGTGTTATGGTAGAGACTGCCTTTGGCTAAGTAGTTGTATTCGTTTTATGCTTATTATAGTAAACTGTGTTTTATAGCGATTTAAAATCACACATTTGTTAAGAATTTCAGACTTACCGTTGCCTCTGATAAAGTGAGGGCAATTTTTTAATGCATTTGTAGTGGTAAATGTTCCCAAACACAAATATTTTTGTCTAGTAAAAGGACTCCGAAGTTGTGGACATAGTTTTTAATATGTGTGCGTCTATCTACATGCTAGACCACAGTTTTTTTGCCTTCTTGTAGCGCACGCTGTGTCTTGTCTGATTATATTCTAACAAGTCTGTGTTTAAACAGAAAAAGGTATATATACCAAACTTAGGGATAACAATTTGGTCGTTTTACGTTTAGCTTAGCTGCGAGACAAAACATGAGACGGAAAGACATTCGCAATGCAATCAGAAATATTTTTATAATCAACATACCTGTCGTCGTATCATGACGTGGCTGACCCGACCTCGAACCCGCACCGAGAGTACGAATTCACCGGGATGCGCCTGCGACTCGCGCACTAGAAAAGAGCCGTTCTTGCCCTTCTCCATGATGAGGTGCTCAGCCTCCTTCGCCGACATCACTCCGTGAAACCATCTGAAAATATGTTCGCTACTTAAAATTGCATTGCATTAGGTAAGTTGAATTTTAATTTATTCGATACTAGCTTTGTCCCGTTGCTCCAACCGCACTACAATTTTGCTATACAATTCGAACCCCAATAAACATAGCGTGATGACACAAATGCATGTGCCTGCCTGTGACACAATAAATAGTAGACCAATGAAGCATTTGATATTTAAAAAAATATTAATAAACCTTTTTAAATCTATACCTCTTGATATGTCATTACAGCAGGGCATACTGTATACCATGGTATAGAAATATGCTACGCCGTCACGATAAGTGCTGCCATTAATTGACATCTTGAATAGAATAAACATCGCTCATTGGTTAAAGACGGCCGATGACGTAATCGTGGGCTAGTCACGTGCCCTAGCTATCTCGGGAAGGAAGTACTATTATTGTATCATGGTGTATACCTAACACCCAATGGACTGTATCAGTGACGTCATAGTCAACGTGATAAGGTAGGGTCGTGCACGAGTAGGCCAGTCCTTGGTGCCAACCGAGAACCGAACCAGTGGAGCGAACAGACATCCGGCAAAAAGTGTGCATGCGGTATGCACTCAATTGTATTAGGTATCTACTCAGTTAACACAAAAAAGAACTTTACCATCAAGGCCCTAAAGTTCTTTACTGTGTTTTCTTCTTCCGTTGTTACGTCGTCAAACGCACTTATGGCACGCAACGGATTTCAGGTGTCTGTGCTCATAGTTCAATCTTATAATTTCTTCTTATCAATATCAATCATTGAGGTCGATAGTACCAGTGTCCATCAAACATTAATGTATTGTGTATGGCGATTTCTTAATTTTTTTCCTAATGGCCTTTTTCCATTGAGTCAGGATCAACGCGATTCTGCCAATGTCGACGTAGTGGCGCGATTCTTCTATTAATATTTACTAGCTGTCCCGGCGAACTTTATGCCGCCTCAGAATCAAATGTATCACAAAATGAACTAACTATCGTTATAATTTTTGTATGTGTATTTTTCACATTTTTAGTAGAAATTCTGCTATTCGGGGCAGACAATTCAAAAAAATCAAAGATCATGAAAATTGGCCCACCCGTTCTCGAGTTATAAATGGTGTAACTAACACGACTTTGTTGTATGTTACTTGGTTATGTACTTACATTGAAATAGTTAACTGTGTTCACGATCAATTGTAAGACAATGCGATTGGTTCATAGTAAACTATAGTTATTTTACCTTATCAATAACAATTGAAATATTTCACAAGAAAATCGACTTGCGTTGTTACTTTATAACTATGATCGTTTGTAATCTATAAATAGTTTATTTTTACACCTATATTTTTATGCTCTTTTAATGTAGTCCGGCGCATTGTTAATATTTTTTTACAGATAAATTTGCTGTTTTTAACTGGTTGAACAATAGGCTGGCTCTTAGAGGAATTTTCAGGAAAAAAATATTATAAATTATTTTCACATGAACGTTCCGCATACACAATTTGCCCTAAGGCTAGGCACTCTTACACGACTACACTCAACTTATTTTCGGGGACAAAAAAATATTTATAAAAATAAATCTTAACCATTATGAGCAGTTCGCATAACAATTGGTTTGAGAATACTGACGAGACACGTTAACGGCCTTGATGGGGATCGAACCCGAAACCTCTCAGCTACTGGAGCGCTAGCTACCTCTAACCACGAGGCTGTTGACGCTTAAATAGAATACAATTCGCTTAGACCTTGACCTGAGACTTAGACCTATAGTTTAATGCTATTTTATATAGCAAATGGTCTAAAACAAAATGTATAAAAAAAATGTGTATCCTACATATTTTGTTAAGATTTCTCAATGGTTCACCCCTAAAGTTATCCGGTCGTTCAAGCCAAAGGATGGGATCTCGTGGGACCAGTTTCCAGATGTATTCAAGCACCTCGCAACTTTAGGGGTGATCGCACACTGGACTGCTGACACTAGAGAGGTATTTTTGTAGCACACCTAGCAGCCGAAACGGTAATATTGACAATTTTATATTTCTTTTTACGGAAACGACAGATTTTTAAACTGAATTACACCAGTTTAAAAATCTGTCGTTTTTTAGCTTTATAGGTAAAGGTTTAAAGTCATTAAAAAAGTTTTTTTTTATTTGAACGAAAACCTCAAATAGTATTCAACCAAGACGGCAAGCAAAATAAACAGTTTGGTTACAATTTGTGTCAAAAATGGGTTTCTTTTTTAACCACTATTTTAAAATTATATCTCTTCACACTCAATTATGTGTAATTTACGTTATACTGAAAAAAAAGACTAAGATGTTAGATAAATGGTGAATATCCCATAAGCACCTTTTACAATCATGTCACAACAGTATAAAAAGCAAATTCTCAAATCATCGGTTATGACCCAAGGTCGCGAATATTTGCAGTCCTTCATCGCAAGATCTCAATGCGCGCGCATCTTTATCAAACTAGTGGAGCAGGTGCGCGAGCGCACTGCTGCCGCCAAGCTCTAAGCCTATAGATCGTGGCTGAGGTATCAACGAAACTGGTTGTCTATCTGTAACTAATTTATTTTTGTTATTTCGCTCTTGTTGACGGAAATCTCGATAAGTGCCAGCCATGTTGACAATTTCCAAGTTTATGTCATATCGTTGACTTTGCTATGCTATTAACTTCAAGATTTTCCCTAAATATGGCGTCCACAGTCCACTGATAACATCTGAGATTCAGATAAACTACACGGTAGGTGTATGATCATAATTTAGAAGGTTAATAGTGTAGGTATCAATAAAGCATATTGACACAACATATATATGCGGAACAAGTATATGAACATCAGGTAATGTGACTTATACAAAAAAAAACATTAAACATGAAAATATAACGTTCGAATTAATTTGGGTAGCATTTTCAATTCAAAGTCACAGTCAAAGTCAAATCATTTATTTCGTATAGGCCTACGGGGGCACTTACAAATTGTCATTACATTTTTTTTTTCTTAAGTCTACAAACGGATCGGAACGCGACCTCAACTGAGAAGATCCGGCAAGAAACTCAGCGGGCTTGTCTTTTTTTTTTGAAATTCATTATTTTACAAAACAAAAAAATTGCGTGGTATCAGTACACTGTAATAGAACAAAGGCTGTATTTAGTCCTCAAAGCCACCACAAGTGCAGCCGCGGGCAAAGCTAGTCTTTAAATATAAAATATTACTAGTACTTACGCAAAAATATTTACAAAAAGTATAACATATTTACCCCTGGGATTGAAGTACCAAGATGATAGCCGCCACCATCTCTTTGGGGCTTGAACCCCGTTAAGAAGGTATTTTGTTACTAACCACTGCTGGTGCTCAGTTACTACAAGACATTGCTCCCCTATGATGATCACGATGATAGATGTTATTAACAGGTACTAATTGACAGCCTCGTGCACTGCCGCAAGAGGCAGCTTTAGTTCTAGCCTGAACTGGACTGATATTAGTCTGGTAGCCCGGCTATTGGGTCACTCATTATTTATTAGGTATCCATTTAAGCAATACTTAACTTGCGGGTTGACGGAAAAATAGTAGAAGACATACAAATAAGTAAACAAGGCTACGCTTGTAAACATTAACTGGAATTTGCCTATTCTGTTTTCGAAGACAATGCGCCATTAAACAAATAGTCGTATTTTGCACAATATACTAACCGACGCGGAGTACAGAATGCCGGAAACTATAGTATATATAGCATTTTTTAAACACCTCTACATTACCGACTCAGACGCATGGTGCCACTGGTTCTACGCCATTTTATTTAATTACCCGCATTCGTTATGTTTATGATATACAATCAACATTGCGCACTAATTCGTGTAATATAGAATGCGCAATTATACCACCTATTAGGCACTTTGTCAACAGGTATAAGGGTGGGAAAATGTTTTAAGTCGATTATACGACTTATTAAACAATGCTCGTAGTGCGGTCGTCGTGACAAAGAAACTGAGACGAATCCATTATGACGCGACAATTGCGTCAAAGTCTATACAATATTGAAGAGGAAATGTCGGGAAATCTGTACAAAGGTATCAGCTTTTTGTTCAGTTAACTAGCTCCCGAAATTTAAGTTCCTAGTTGGCTAAAAAAATTAAGACATTGTAACTAGGTATTGTTTTATGTCTACCTACCTACTGTAGAACTCGAAAGCATCACAAAATTGTAAAATATACATTGAAAAGTACATTTGACAGTCAACTCTTGTAATCAAAATATGTGGTAATGGCTTACATGCATCGCTCTAAATCCTTACAAACAGCTAACACAAAGCTAAATCGCTTGTCTTTATGCCGCCGCTGACGCACGCCATCCCCGATTTGTCTAGAGCAAATTTATTTTAATTGTCAAATTATACCGGAGCGAAGACAGCTACACAGTGGAACTGAATGACTTGAGGACCAAAATAAAAGGTACGATTGAAAGACAATAGCCGATAAAAAGTAAATTACATGCACGAGTCTGAATAATGCATTACCTACTAGCGGCCGGGAGAGTTAGGTTGCACATACCAAATACCTGGTCGATATAATATGTACTATAATTTGTATAATTTGCCCTAACCGCTAAGGGGATTTATTTCCAACATTTAACTGTCTCTATTTTCTTTCTTTCCTATTTTAGGTTTTTTATGGCCACCCGAACAGCCGAACATACACATCGGATGCGGCTCTCAGTCGCGACTTACGGACGCCTCCTATAAAATTCTGAGCTAAAGGGTTTATCCAAATGCAATGCAACGATGACGTCATAGTATTAGTCATCCAATTCATATGTTCTGGATGTCCTTATGGCAGTCGAATATTCGATTTTGCTCTTTTTATTTGATGCACGTATGGTTTTTCCAGAAGCTGGTGGGGAAAGGTTTTTAACAACTTTTACATTACGGAAAACATACCAAATAAAATTAGTCCACTAACTAGATGTAGGACCTATTGCACATCTACAAATTTTTTGACAGTGTTTGTAGGTGCCAACTGCTGTCAAAAAATACAGTTCAATAGACTGATCAGTATAGTTATTTTTTAATTGTTGTTGCAGTGTCTACTCTTTTCGGTTGCACTTTGAGTCCGCTATGTCTTTGAATGATGTTTTGTAACTAACCTCCTCCGGGCTTCAAAGGACTAGGTGTGCCTTACAACATTTACCCGCGAAAAATTGACAGCCATGCCTAAGCAGCTTTAAATATCTTTAGAGGGCTTGTTTCACAATGTGCTGCTAAATAAACTCTATTCACAAAACGGCTCTAAATGTAGAGCCCTTAAAGGCAAGCACCCGGGGCCGTTAACCAAAATAATAATATTAATTATAAAACAATATTATCTACATTTTGAGTCACTCTGTACCAAACAATTGATCTCTTAATATTCACCTCCAACCAATGACCTTAGAGCTATGCACACAATCCATTAACATAGCTAAATAATCAACTAGCGTTATAAGTATACGAATACACTGCTTTATTGACAAAACATCCGGAAATAAGTATTTTATCCACGCGTTTACAAAAGTGTTTTCAGTTTTATTTTTACTTAAATCTGGGTTCTGGAGTACTCGTACCCTATGAATCTCTACCAAAGAAAACAACCTAATACTTGAAAGGAGAAATACTTAGTATTTACTTGTAATTGATATCTATCTGGTATCTATAATTTATTGGAGTCGGTGAAGTTAAGTGAGGTATGAGAACAAAACAAACTCATGCTGAGAGAAGAGCATTCAATGTTCTTTGCACGTTCTATTAAATGTATGCTCAGCTGATCGCCTGCTATTTGCGAAGGCCTGTTCACGATCCTCAGATATAGTTATTTCTCCAAAAAAAATGAACGTTGTGACTGATACGATTTCTATGGAAAAACTGTCAGCTCTATTTTGAGAGTATACTTTAACTGTGGATTGTGAAGGCCCCTAATACATTGATAGCTGACAGTAGATAATAATATGTGAGGTTCTATCGGCACCTCAAATGGAACGCGTGACGGTCAGTTGCAGCCTCCGGCAGATTTGGGCATTCCGTCACTCACTGCCACTACTACCCACTGCTGCCCGCTCGTACCCATTTCAGATCGCGACACGTATCATCGAGCATTGTTTACACAAGGTCTTAGGGTTCGATGAGACGATCCAAGTATTTATATTTTTTGCTACTCTCAACTCGGTTATGTTGGTAAAAAATGTGGCGTTAAATAATTTACATCCGGAGTTGTTGAATTGTAATTTAAACCGATGAATTAGTTTAATTTGATTTGGGTAACTGTCATTTTTTTAAACTTCCTGTTGCATATCGGACATAAATAATGTACAGAATCCATTTAGCATATTAATATTTTTTTTAAATAATACTGTTTCACTGGGCATTAAATAAATAATTCGCCGTTGTTGCCTACATGATCCTAAGGACTGATGTCGTGGTATCCGGTGAACTCTTTATAATTCCCAAAATTTGCCCATTTATTGAAAACACCTAGTAGTATATGTTCACCTCTATATAAGGTTGGTCGATGACATCATATGTTTTGCAGGAAACCAGGGGGATGCGTGTGGAAGTCATTGGAGGTCTGATTCCAATAATGGACGTCCTTCTGCTAATGGATTTAAAATAACATGGTCCCACCATAACATCATAAATAATAACTTAAGTATTTATTTATAACGAAAAATATGATTATTTCTATTTAAATTTTCCTTTAAATCATCGACTTAAATGATTCGGCGTATCCCTTACCAATTATTTCACTTAAATGCATAATCACTGTCTTACTTTAGTACCAACCTACTCAATAAAAAAATAACACAAGGAAGGCACTTAAATTAACAGTACACTTCGGAGATTTTTAAAAACACTTCCGGCCACTATATGAAATAATATGTAATTTATAATTTTTTAATATAAATGTTGATGTAATAAATTATATAAATATTTTTTTTATCTGTTTGCACACATCTCGCAAACCACTGGATATTCATAATTTAAATTGGTATGGCGATCGCTTGCATAAAACTTTGATCAACATTAGGCTTTAATCGATAAAGAAGATACTTCTGAGGAGTGGTAAAATACCAAAGACCAAGTAGTATCGGCTACAGCTGCTAGAGAGCTAGTAATTGATCCACCACACAAACTAATTTGATGTGGTAATTTAAAATAAACTTTCTTAACAATTAATTAGCACGCACTGATGTGCTTTCACTAATCTATTTTATAAACTTATGTAGTCATAGGGTCTATCTCGAATGACTCAATGTGTGTGGCAAGCGGCACGATTTATGGTAATCCCATCATTTCATTAGTATCATCGCTGCATCGGTCTGATTGGCCGAGCCTCAGCTACAGTCGTTTTTTAGTACGAGGTTTCGCGTATAGATACCTGTCATGATTTAGTGCTAATGTTGTCCTTTAACGATAGGGATCGTAATAAAATTCATCGATGACATGGATTCTGATTCGCATTTCATAATGGCATTTTCGCAATTACCTCGTTGGAAATATTAAAAAGACTGCACTCGGTGCTATTAAAATAATTATTGATTGAGAGTGCTTGATTAATAAGCTAAGGTAAAAAATACTTTTGTTGTACCAACATCGTATACAAACGCAATTAATCTGATATAGAATAAATCTATTGAATTGGTTTATTTTTTATTTTAGACTTTTTTTTTTAGAACCTAACAGGCAGGAAGGGGGGGGGGTGTAAGCAAACTATTGCAAGAATTATATGTTCTGTTTAAAGAAAACTATCTTATCTCCTGTTAGTTCTGCCCTTATATTGCACCAGTGGTCCAGGACTATGACTAACCGAGTGTAGTCATTCAAGTACTTATTTTTAAGCACGTCTGAGCAAGACGCCCATATAAGGATGACTCGGTTGAACGTTCCCCTATTTGTTTTGTAAATATTGCATATATACCTTCATAAAACTGTAGGATGTCTGTACTTTGATAATATGAGATTGAAACGGTGTAAAGGATATTTGGAGGACTTTGAATCAAGAATCAGTGTATTTAGACATTGGCGCGTACGAGTACGTCATGAAAAGGCTTGCTTGATGAGTTAGGTTTTTGAAATTAGTGAACTGCGACAACTTCCCACGGTTACTTTTAATATTAATAACTTGCACTCTCAAGTGAAAATGCTTTATTATAATTTGTTATAATTTACCCAACAGTTCGTAAACTTATCGTGACTCAAATTCAAAATCATACCAAAATAAGTATTTAGGATCATATTATTTTGGACAACTGACTTGGTTCTATGTTCGAGAACCAAAACATATTATTCTATTACTAAGTATGTTTATTCTTAATAAAGTTATACGTACATGAAAGTTAACAATAAATAATAAGTACCACCTTTTGGAGATACCATTTTTTTTTTATAATTGTCATCTATACGATTGTCATCAAGAACATAAGAATATTATGTAACTGTGCGTTTACTTTATACAATACGTCATACCTGTTTTACAATTAGTGAGAGCCGCATAATAAGATGGTAGTAACACAGTAGATTTCTCACGCTATCAGTCGAGTATACCTACTCGAATAATGTTTACATTAGGTACGTACAATGTCGGTAAACGGAAGGTACGAATTCGGTCGCAAAAACTGTTTTCCGTGGTAAGGTATTTGTAAACATTGATTCTGAAGTCTGAAATGTTTATGTATATACACATACACACAATATAAGAAAACCATTTTGAGTGCTCTTAAGTAAGAGTTTTATGTTTCCCAAGTCGCTCCAAAACGATAAATTGTTTTCAAACTTTTTGTTATGGACTGTGTAGCTACAGTCCCTAATAATGATCTCAATGAATCTGACCCAGCCGGTGTGAGATATTTCTTAACTATTATATATCACATAGTCTACTCACTTTTTAAGCATGAAAGCTTTGCTCAACTCCTTGAGTACGGTAGAGACGATGGCACCGGCGGCCGGCACCGCCAGCACCGACGCGTCCATGCACGCCGACAGTGCGGCCGGCGCCAGCACGCCGAGCCTGCTCAACCTGGGATCCTTCGACATCACTGCTTATCGCTAGACACCTAGAGCCAAGTCCTCTATTCGTGATTAAGACAACGCGCGACCGCAACCGCAAAACGATCCGCTTCGCACGCGATTCTACACTTGAATGCGAGCCTGCGCGTGCGTGAGACGCGACAGACGTGACTCGGCCTTTACTACGTAGTTGCTATTGGCTCGTTCCGTAGTAAATAGAGGGGCTGAAGGCTTTTCCTTCGACCCTTAAGGGCTTTACGTCACTGACGCGTCGTGTTTCCCTTAATTAGTGGTAACTACTGGAGCATGTAGGTTTGTCATGACAATTATGAAAATGTATACCTACTGACTGAGTAATTGCAACCGGTCTGGCCGTCACAACCGGAGTTGCGGATACATATACCGCACTTGAAAAATCGGAAACAAGCTTTTTGTGATTCGTTGACCGCTTTATTTTAAAGCCTTTTTGGATTCAAACACAGACTTGTTTAGAAGTTCAAACGTAACTTTGCCGTTAGCAAAGTGAAGCCACGTTTTCAACGTATTGGTAGCGGTAAATATTACCACATACAAAACTTATTCCCTAGTAAAGTCTAAGAAGTTCTGGAAATAGCTTTTGTATGTGTGTATGAGTGCCTTTGTTTATATGCTAAACTAGTTTTGTAGGCTTTGTTCTATTATGTTTATACCAGAGCTTACGAACATTCAAACTGTCTCAGCTGCATAAAACTAGGAGGGCAACATAGTGTTTTTTTCTAATTGTGTGGATTGTGGAAAATATGTTTCTCCCATCGTGCTGAAAGGAGTATATCGGGAGGTGGTTACTGTAAGCCAGGGCGCGCCGCCTTACGTGGACACTTACTGAACTCATCACACATACTCAAACATCGCTCGGGGAGGATTTTTTCGTGAACCCCAGCTTAGTGAGGTAATGCAGTCTATTCCTGTTTACTGTAGGGGTCATAAGAACAAGGCAGATTTTGTAATTCTTTTTTTTATACTTAAATCCTTTCAAACTAAAGTCGTGCTACAAACCGGTCTCACTAACCTAACTGTAGCATATAAAACTAATAATAACACCAAATTTATAGAGATCCACAAAATGCTTTGTAATGCCATTGTATATTTTTATTTTGAGATTTTTTTTTTATTGGTGCAACTAGCGGTTTAGCGGAACCGCCCGTTAGCCTATAATTCATTTGAACGAAGCCAAAGCTACAATTATCCATAAGTATTAGCAATATCACAAAGGAGAGGCGTAGGTTTTCGGCTCATTTGTAACCGTTGGCGTTCATCTGTGACATGGTTCGGTCACCTACATACAGTTACAAGGTAAGTAATTATACCAATTAATATTTATATTACAAAAATATAATGTGATTTTGCCAATTATATTCCATACGCTCCAAACAAATCTTAGATCGGCGGAAAAGGCATACAATTTTATCTAAAGCTAGGCTAGGTATATGTCGCCACAGTAGTATGCCACGTGCGATCCTGTGGCGACCCACTCAAAGATGGAGAAGGCGGACCGTAGGGTTTTAGCCGCTAAGAGTCTGGCATAACCACACCGTCAACCCCGTGGCGGTGTGGTATCCGTGAGAATTTCGCCACGTAAAAAAAAAGCTTAGGTATATGTACCAGCATATTGTGGTGGAGAAAGCGTTATTCAGAAAGTGTGAACTACTATTTTAACCTGCACTTCTTTGATGCATTTGAAATCATTAGGTATGGATTTTGTGCTCACAAAAATCACAAAATGTCATGTTGTTGGGAGTAATATGGTTTAAAAATATTTACTTGGTGAATAAGCGTCAGCTTATCATAATATAACCATTCTAGGTCATACTGTAGTGTTAAAAGCGTCCTCGGGTGTAGGGCTTAACTAGCACGCAATATACCTCGGTACTTCACGAAATCCTAGGATAAACTATTCTAAAATACATATAGATATATCTAAACTTTCAAAGATTAAGCCGAGCAGAAAGTTATTCCACTTTTTAAATTGATAGCGTTTAGAAGAAAATGAAATCTATACGATCAATTGACTTGTAAGAATAAAATAATAAAGTTATGATAACTGGCATTTTGTAGAGCAAAGAATTAGATTATATTCTAGAGTAGACATTTCGCTAACAATAAGGTCTTATACACATTGTCGGTAATGCTTTAGACAGAAAATTATATAAAATTTTCTATTACAATTTCATGTTATTTAAAATACTTTGTAATGCCATTGTTCATAGATTCATTGGATAGATTGATTGTTATGTAAGAGTGAAAAATAATAATGATTTTATCGGATTTTTTATATCTATAAAAAATCCGATCGCTAAGTACCTATCTAGGTACTTAGCTAAATTAAAGTTACTGTACCTATATTTACCTAAAGATACATAATTTGTAGTATTTATATTTGTATTTTCTTCATAAATATTATTTCTTAACGTCATTTTAAAATACCGGCAATACGTCATGGGTCAATATTTCGTCACCTTCAGTGTATCAGTGAAAAATAACTTAAAACAGTCATAAAGTCTGAAGAAGGTCAAAATGGCGTTGGATGTGCCGTGACGCTCGCTCGCGCGCATATACGCGCATGTAATGTAATTAGCGTCCGCAGTCACGTGATAGCAAATATAAATGTTTAATTTTCTATTTTTTTACTCATAGGTAATTTTTTTTTTGTATACTTGCTGTAAACGATTGGAAATAATTTGACGGCCTGATTAGCGCAGTGGCAGTGGTCTCTTCTTTCTGCGCCGAGCGTCCCGGGTTCGAAACCTGGTAGGGACACAAGCTTTGTGTGATGAACACGAATGTTTGTACCCGAGTCATGGATGTTTAAATGTATATAAGTATTATATACTGAGTTCGCCCTCAGTCCATTGTACGGTACCCATAACACAAGCGTTAAGCTTAAAGTGGCACCGTATAGTTGATGTGTTCGTATGGCGATATTTATTTATTTTAATGATAATTAGGTAATGTGTTCGTTTGCGTTTAGTGTCTACTCCCGTTTTGACTTGTCGTTAAAATGTTATTGAGTGATGGACTCGCGGTCTCAACTCACTCGTTGCTCGAAGCCCAAGAAAATCAAACAAAAGGTAATTAAGGCCCACGCAGTGAATGATCAAACCTCACTGGTCGGTCATTACCACAGGTTTGTGTGCGGCGAATATTTAACAACCCGGTCTCAGCCCAACAATGGGGCAGCGCTTATAAGGGCCGAATGGTCTTCCTAAAGGAAGGTCAACGGGCGGTCTGATGTCACGTAGTTGAAATATTTCCGTGTGCTTTGTTAGTAAGTAGGAAGGGATTCTGTGGTGCGTTTATGGTGTAAGAGAGAAAGGGAAGCTGGGCCGTGGATAATAATATGGTATTATTCCCATTAAGTTGTAATGTTGCGGCTTATGATTGGGGTAAAACTAAATTATATACTCATAGTTGAAATTTTTCTACAGCTTATTTATCACCAAACAGTGATAGGTAAGTTAGTCGAGTTGGAAACGAGATCTGTTGGTTCACGCTTCTGGCATTTTCGGATCACACGTACAAATCTCAAGACAGACCTCGTCATACAACTTACAAGTCTTATAAAGGCCTGTGAATTTCGCCAACCCGCACTGAGCCAGAATGGTGGGCAATAACCCGAATCACTCTGACAGAACTATTACCGGCATTATAGTGTTCAATATTTATTTGTCTGACAACAAATTCGTTTCATAAAACTTAAATTATTTATTATAATATTCGAGTTCACTATTACAACACTAACTACATCATTGTTTCAGATTTATTAAAACAACCAATATCATTTTTTTTCAGGTCCGGATTCGAACTTTCGTTTGTACACTTCCAGCCGAGGGACTTTGCTCTTTGTCTCGACATTTCGATATGTTCCCGAAAGCCTCGTATGACATGTTTTCTGTATACCGTATACAGCCAATCGTCGGAGTTTGAGCGCTTTTTGTCTACGTTCGAGCTTTCGTCCGATTCAGAAATGGTCGTTATGTTCAGGAAGCTCGGTCGTCCGGACAGCTGGCCCAGCTCGCGGCGGTGGTACCTCGTCCTGAGGAGGTTAGTCCGGTCCACCTCGTCTCGCCTCGCCAGCCAGTAGTAGTGCGTTATCGGGTCCCTGGGGCCCCAGTGGCGTGAAGGCTGGAACGAAGACTTCACCTTCTGCGGAAGATACGTTTCCTCTAATCAAGGAAATGTTTAGCTATTCTAAACTCGATCTTGCACATACTAAACGAGGCTGCGGCCTTAAAAATTGAGGTACATAGAGGATAAGTATATTGAAGATAATATTGTAGGTGAGTATGTAGGTAAAATATGTATCACCAGTACCTACGTAGTGTAGGTACACTGCGTAGGTACTACATGGGGATGCCGATGTCGCGTATGCTGCCTACGCAATGCGTACGTGCCTAATGGCAGGTACCAAAGAACACATTTTGTTTTTTAAGTTAAGGAAAATGGCATTCGCATTTGCAATCAATGATCGAGAAAACGAGACAATATATTTTATAAACATTCGCAACTGCCTACATTTTTATAGGGAGCGGTATATACACGTACTTTATTAGACATCTTTAATTAAACACAGAATATAAATTATATAGAGAAGACCAGCGGTAAACCATCGGTAAACTTACTAGATGCCTTCACAATGGTCACAACACAGATGCCGAAATTTGCCCACCGCCAGTCCATATACCAGGTACGTCTACTAGCTACAAAATATCTTACCCCAATACAGTCGTACTGGACCTGGCCGGCCGCAGAAACGACCGCGAATACTACGAAAAGGGTCAACGCCACCAGGCTCGTCACTATCAGAGCGATGGCCGTCCACGGCGGCTGCAGCCAGTCCTCCTGCAACACGCTGGTGGTAGCCCACCACGCGGTGAGCGGCGCAACTATCCCGGGGGCCGCACACCACCCCAGCACCCAGCCCTTGCCAAGGCATCTACTTGATAAGAATTCCACGTCCTCGACTAACACTTTCCAACCTGTAAATAAAATAGACGATAATTTGGGGTCGAGTCACCTTCGTCCGTAGGAGAATTAAGTACCCTCGAGATACCCTACACGTGACCCTGGGTGGTGCCAACCAGGTGACAACTCTACTGGTGGTAGGCTTCGGCCGTGGTTAGTCACCACCCACTGAACAAAGCCATGTCGCCAAGCGGCCTAGCCGTGTTCCGGCATGATGTTCGGTATTGCCATTCATGGATGGCGGGTCAGATCAGCTGCGCTGCATGTGCCTAGTGAATGTAGCGTCTCGATCTACAGTCGCCTTCCTACCTAGGCAAGTATGCTCCATCGTAGATCTCATCATCAATTACCATCAGGTGAGATCGAGATCAAATACTTGCCAATAATGGAATAAAAAAATAAAAAAATTGAACCTATTGATTACCACTATAATAAATTAAAATACTTAGCCGGAAAAACAAATGACGATCAAAGCACACCACCAGCATGCACTACCTTTGCATTATGGATCAAAACCTCTCATCCCCTCTTAATATATATACCTACTTACTGAGATAGCTATCCAGCTAAATCGCACTAGTAATATATAATATGTATTTACGTGATGATCATGAGTCATTATAAGATATCTTCGACTGAAACGGTCCATACGAATACGATAAAAGAGCGGTCTCCTTTAATCTTTTAAACCAATCCGTAAAAATAATACAAAAGAATGCGCCCACTAAAATTGATGCTACGTATAACTTTTGCTCTTAGAGAGCTAGATTATTAAAACCAAAATATTCCACAAGTATTACCATAGATGAAGACAAACGCCAGTATCTCCAGAACGGTGGCCATGCTGATCAGGAGCGGCACCGCCACGTCCTCCAACAGCTCGAGCGCCGGCAGCCGCCCGGCCAGCACCGCCAGAGAGGCTCCCGCGCTTACCACGGACCCGCTGGCCGACACCACACGCCATTTCATCCCGCCCACGCGACGGCAGTGGTCGAACAATGGGTACACGTAGACAAGCTGCAATTGGACGTTACGCACGTACTTAGAGTTTTATATTATCTCCATCTTAAAGGTTGGTCAGCTGTGCCAATAGAGCGGACTGGATAGCTTTACAGCAGCTAGATAGCTGTACTAAATTCTATCAGATTGTAAATAGGGCCTTGCTTTTATGCACTGGTCCAATTAGTATTCTGTAAGCACCTTCTTCATCAACATGGGCATGATGAGTACCCTTAGTGTCCCAAACGAAGGGCAAGCTATTCTTATTGTCACAAACTTCGACTGAATTGAACGGTTTGATGAACTCTTGATTCTAAGTTAAAAACTGAAAATACTTAAAAAGGTTGGAAGGGTGAACGATGCAAGGATTGACATGAATAAATTGGATTTATATAGCTTTTAAAATCCTTATTATTATCTTAGAAAGTACCAAATTTAACATAGGGGGAGGAGGAGTTATAGTTATAAGAATTATCTTATACTTTTCTATAGTTATAGTTATAAGAATTATCTTATAACTTTACTATTAGCCTACACTTACTATAGTCAGAATACCAGAAATAAGCAGAGCAGACATTACGACGAGCGACCACGCAATGTTCAAATGTTCGCCCAACTTGTACGCCTCGAGCAAGACGGCGAACATGCTCGTGTCCTTATCAGGTCCGGTGATCGCGTACCAGAAAAGTAGGCTACCCCATGTTGTAGCGATGTTGGCACCTACGATTGCCAATGTTGTCCTGAAAGCGTAGGTTTTTCAGTTTTTATGTTGTGAATTTTATTTCTTTATCAAGTCGTTTGGTAGTCTACCAAAACATTAACCAATCGCTTCAGAAAAATGTTCAACCTGTAAAACTCGGCTTCACGGAAGCAAAGCATTGCTTAGGTAAGCCATGATTTCAAGTTTAGACATATTTATATGGCTTCGTAAGTAAATAATATTTGTATGTAATGTTGAAAAGCTGTCAATCTAGTCAGTTATCTAGTACGTAGCTGAAGCCTACCATTGTACATTAGTGCTAGCATAGATGGTATCGCCTGCAGATATGAGGTACCCGCCAGCGATCTGCGAGGATAGCAGGGCCTGGATGACCGCGCCGTGCCACACGTCCGGCGCCAGGAAGCTGCGCCAGTTGGCCCTCTCCAGGATCAGAGCGAGGTTGGCTGGATCACTGATGCAAGACACCGTAACTACGACGAGGACCACCACAGACGGGCCCAAAGCGTAGAACAGCCTCTTCATTAGATTAACAGGATTGTAGAAACTGAAAATGTAATACCCGAAAGGACAGTCACTCATTCCGAAGCTATAATCTAACACATTTGTGGCCTGTAATAACCCTAGCAACGACCTATCTGCCAGATGGGCAGTCAAATAAGTTGTGGATAGGGTTTATCAGCACATTGTGATACAAACTCTCAGAATTGAATCAACCTATTATGCGTAAAAGATGTTAAGGGTATTGCCGATATTTCTATAAGATCGTCCACGGTGTATAGGAATGTTTGTGCGTAGCTAAGGTATGCAAAAAAAAAATATCAACCTACAGATGATCAATGTATGGTAATGAAATTAAAATGCAATTATGGTTCTATAGAAAAAATGTGTAAATAGATTTGATATAATGATTGATGTGACAGATTGTGGACCCATAAATTATTTTTGTTTGTGTTTCGTTCACAATGAAATCGTTAGTTAAAGGCACATTGAAAAACTATATAAATATATAATATAGGTGCGGTTTATTATTGATTATTTTTTCTGTGACCCGGTCAAGGAACCTTACTATTCTCACCTTTGAAAATAAACCAAACACCGTACCCTTTTCTTGCCATTTATATTTTTTTTTTACAATGACACTAAAAATTAGATACTCACAGAAAAGGTAGAACTGCCCACAGAAATATCACGATTAAAGCAACAGCCAAGTAATACTCCGGCTTGCTGCTTACGGGCGCCATGAATGTCTCCCTACAACAGATAACGTTAAATATACACCAATAGCTAAGGGCTATAAACATTAGCTCGGTAAAATACTTGGGTAACGATCTTAAAAAAATCTATGCTAAACTACACAATATTACATTTAAAAGGTAAGCACAGCCGAGGAAATGACGTAATTGTACGCACTTTGGTTAAATGAAGCGCAATCTTTCATTATTTATCATAATAATTATATCGCCACAGGTACACACAAACTTTACGATCCACCACATACAATTATAGCACGCTAGCTCCTGTATCTTGATGAAATATAGCCTACAGTAAATACATTCGGGGTCGAGTCACCTTCGTCCGTAGGAGAATTAAGTACCCTCGAGATACCCTACACGTGACCCTGGGTGGTGCCAACCAGGTGACAACTCTACTGGTGGTAGGCTTCGGCCGTGGTTAGTCACCACCCACTGAACAAAGCCATGTCGCCAAGCGGCCTAGCCGTGTTCCGGCATGATGTTCGGTGTTGCCATTCATGGATGGCGGGTCAGATCAGTTGCGCTGCATGTGCCTAGTGAATGTAGCGTATCGATCTACTGCCGCCTTCCTATCTAGGCAAGTATGCTCCATCGTAGACCTCATCGGCACTTACCATCAGGTGAGATCGACATCAAATACTTGCCTATAATGTATAAAAAAAAAACACTCAGCGATAATGTAGCTTTCTTTTAGTTAAACAATTTTAAGAATCAGTTCAGTTGTCCCACCTACATCTAAATTCACAAACTCACATCCTAACAAACTTTTCTTCTTTATCATATTAGTATAGGTAGAAACATATATAATTAATTATAATAGGTATAGACTTACTGAAGACAGCGAGAGGCGTTACCCAAACTTTCATAATCTTCCTGAAAATGAATTATATATATACACGTATTCGTTAATCGATCAATGATAAATTAATGAGTATTTACCCGATTGATAAATTATAGAACCATCATAATTAAAACCAATGTCAAAAATACGAGTTTCCGCTCATTAGAAATTCAATTCTTAAATAGATTCAAATCAATATTATCTTACTTCAGCTGTAACCATCTCTATGCATTCCTGAAATGGTATGGAGTGTCCGATTGTGTAGAGGGTGTAGCTGATTGTGAGTGTCAAGTAGATCACCGAGTACACTGACCCCAACAACGATATCAACAGTCGAATGTACCCGACGCCTGAAACAAGTTTATAGCAATGAAAAATATGCAATCCTTTAAACACTACGGATTATGTATTCAGGTAGGTTATTTTAAATCATTCGGAATCGACATCGAAAACGGATTTGAAACTTTCCGATGTTGGTGTCGGTCCCGAAGAGCTTTCCGACGGATACTTTTTGAAGAATCGTATCGCTATTGTCATCAAGATATATCGAAGATAATCAAATTCGGAAATTTTAATAGCGATTGCGGTAATCCATTTCAGATGTTTCTGATATCGATTTCGAATGGTTTAATATAACCCTGCAGGAGTCGTTTCGTTTCTAATAGAATAGTGAAAGAATTTGACAATCAACAGGTGATCGATTATCCGGGTTGTACCGGGCGTGGAAACTTACTCAAATGAAATCCACTACAATACACAAAGGGAACACCACTGGAAGAAGAATTCGTTGGAAAGTGGATTTCACCAGCTTACTATTTCTTTTGTTCTGCCACTATAGCCACTAGGTTCTACTATAGCTATTTGCGTCACCTACTAATATTTCGACTTTGCAGTTCTAAAACTGGATAATATAATGAAATACATTTTAGAGACGCTCATAATATTATAAAGGTGTTTAGTGGAAAATTCCAGCCAGGTGGGTGGTATGCCTGGGGGGGCGGCCGCTATGCCCCTACAGTTATTTTCGGGATCTTGTCTGTATCTTACGTGCTCCGAAAACTCTCATAGCGCGTTACAGGATTGTACGGGTAAATTGTCACTTGTTCTGAATGCGTTTGCGGCGTCATCTGTGTAGCTTATGGCGACGTTGTATAGGTCGCTACAGGTGTCAGTTGTTTAACATGTGCGGTAACTTTTTTCTAGGTAGGTTACCTACACGTTCAATAATTAGTCGGTGGCATTTAAACGTTTGATAACTGTTACAAACTCACCTCTAAAGAAAGGCACAGCTCGCCACACGCCGACCGCGTCCTGCTGGCTGAGCTGCCCAATGGCAAGTTGAAGCAGCACCACGGGTAGTGCCACCGTCGTCATGGCAACGGTGAATGCCAGCCCGTACTGAAGCCCGCCGTAGCGGAACGCGTCTCTTGGAGCCCGCCATGTGCAGTTGAAGCCCACTGCCGCGGCCAGCGTGCAGAGATGGGCGCGGATCAAAGGCCAGGTTAGCCAATCCTGGGCATTATTATTGACATAATAGAGAAGCGTATGGCACATCAATTATATAAATACTTCAATTACATACGTCACTTGTTAAAAATTTGGGTAACTTTCCTACGTTTTTCGCTTCTCCATTAACCTTGGTAAGTACACAAATAGTTTTATTAATATAAAGTTATTTGACCTAGTGGAGTTCTGCAGATCCAATAATATAGTGAAACTCGATACCTACATAAGTGAACGTTGAATGTTTTGCCGTAAAACGTAATGGTTCTGATTATGCAGCGATGTACAATAGGTATGTAACTATACGGGCACCATTTGACTGCAATATTGTACCTATGCAGGCAAATTATGCAATACAAGACAGGGTCGTGTAACAGCCCGACTATTCATCGACTCGCAAAATTGCAAGAGAATATGAAATTTGAGCGCTGTAGGTGTATATTGGAATTTCAGTTTTTTTACTATTCCATAGGAATCCTCTTATTACTTGAAATAAAACTTGAATGATGACCCAGTTTCATTAAAATCTGTTCAGTACCTTTCCCATAATCCATGCACGTTCAGACAAACATTCTAAAATTGGCCGATTGATTAATTCTTTATTGGAAATACATACACGACTAAACTGCAGTCAAAAAATCCAATAACTTATAAAAGTTTGCCAAGGCGAGAAAAGGTACCTATGTACCCTCAAAAGTACATTCAGTTCAGCTAAAAATCATGTGTTACAAGTCAACAACCTCGTACCTACACTATCTTACCAGTGTAATTTACATACTAAAAACAAACTTACCTTTAATTTCAATGTGTGCAACATTTTGTACTTAATATAAACCACATGTAAAGCACTTTATTTTCACATAATATTAAATAATTGTTCACCACTGCAGTTGTAAAAGATTTAGCAACATTCCTGATAGCCGGGAGATAAAGAATGATTATCTGTGGGGCGCCTGAATCGATCTGTGAATCCGAATTTATCAGCAAGGTGCTCTCGAGTGGTTCCCAGTGCGGCTTATCACGTCACGGCAAAGATACGGCGATGCGGTAGGCGCAAGTGTTTGTTATTCGCACGCCGTAGTACAGACAAATAGTACAATATTTATATTGCTAATACAATGCTCTTAGACATTTGTTTACTAACAATCTCCTATGAACTTTATACAGACTACGGTTGGGTATATTTGGAAGATCTCTAGATAAATTGCATGCAAAATTATTTTCCGTAATTATAATTCGCTCCGGGAAGCGGAAGATAGTCATAAGTACCCATATAGCATTATATGCACACGGATGAGTAACGCTATGACCTCAGTCCAGATAAGGTGCAACGGCCAAGTGGTAAGGGCCCTTAGCATGAGTTTTTAACGTAGTCAAATACCGATCGAGTCACTGAAAATTTCCATGCACAACTTTTCCGCCAGCGCCGACGCTGTGAAATATACGGAAGGATTCGACCACTCGATCGGTATTTAATACGATCAGAACGCGTATATTAAGCCTACTGTAAACTATACTTATGCTAAACTAAAGCAGTGACTGATACAATGTGTATTACCGATCGCCAACTAGCTAAGCTTGCGCTGGTTTATGTGTGAGTAGCAAAAACATACTTATTATGAAACGCAGTAGAATCCAATTTCACAGTATAGGTGTCAACAACCTATATGCTGCAGTAAAATAAGCAATACAGAGATTTCATATTATTACGCATGCAGTAGAATTCCTATACGAATTACCACATCGCGCGGAAAAATAAAATTACCCTAACGCTGCATTACAAAACTTCACCACTATTTTGTAAAAGTTCATATAAAGGTGATTCAGAAAGTGTTTACTATGTCTTGAATCTTCGCTTCTTTAGCGCATTTGTAATCATGTGTTGTCAAATAAAAAAAAACGCAGAAAATGAAAATTTCAATTTTGTTGAGAAAAAAAAAATTCAACTTATCGAAAGTCTGACTTGACATAGTTTTTACAAATGCGCTAAACAGCCCAGGTTCCAAACATAGTATACCCTTTCTGAGTCGGACTGTTTATAATATGTTCTTGCAGTCCACGAACTCCGATAATTTCCCATTATATGTAGACCTTTTACAGAAGGAGAGCTGTTGAAATAAATCATTATATGATGAGCATTTACTGAGCTATAAAATGAAACTTCTTGGAAAATCTTCCTGTAAAAAAAAAACAATTTTGGTTTCCTCAAGCTTTATTATAAAATTATCTTAACAACTATATTCTAACTACATTAGAAGTGAGTCTAAGGTGCAATGTCGAGAAATATTTTCATTTACCGAGAAGGTACAATTATATTATGTTTCAGAAATGTTGTTTCAAAAACTGGCGCACTGTGTTTTTCAATGGGAGCGTTCAGATAACATTCAGAATAAATTGTGCCTAATATAATAACTATACGAGTACGACGACAAAATAAATCACTAGTTATTAAACTTTGGTTTCACATTCAATAAATAGTATTAATTATCTAGATACTACCACATAATATTTTAAAATTGACAAATTAAAATGAGTCCAATGAATATCGGTTTGGTTTGGTAATTGTTAAATTAAATCAAAAAGGTACATTATATTGTTTAACATTTTAAAACCAAGTTAATAGAAAATACATTTCATTAGATCTATCTAACATACTAAAGTTAAAGTATCAATTAAAATATAAGCAAGTAATAATATTTAAACTACGATTGAAATTCGTCCAGTGATATTGCTATACGTCTTAATAATTATTATTATTTTTAATTCGAACGTAGCGTCACGCTACCAGCCAGTCAGCACTCACTAATAGTAAATCAAAGACTTGCTCTTGTCACCAATGTTTGGTGTTAATATACGCGTCACCTGTCTTACAAACATCAACCTTCTGTTATAAACGAGCATTGAATGTTAACCTCTAAATGTATGGACTTAAGGTTTAACAATAATGGTGTATAGTATTTTGGGAGGTTCATCCGTGGTTTTATGAGCACATTTTAACAATATTGCTTTAATCAGATCTAGACTTGCAGCATCTTTCTACTCTAAAATACTAAAGCCCCGCTCATAACAAGAATCCTCTAAAGCGCTTTGAGAGCAATTTCTTAATCAGATGGCCACTGCGGCTGTCGGCAGTTTTCGTACGTTTTCGGTGAGAGTGCAGTATAGTATACAGCACTTAGCCCACATCTACTCCCAAATAAACCGCGCGACTTTAATCGATTACGCAAGTGACTATTCGAGTGTGATATTCGCTTCCAACCTAATGCACACCTGTGCTAACCAAGGAATAGTAATAGTTATTACAAAATGAAGTGACAAGTCGTGACGCGAGAATATTCACCTTCGTCATGTGCGCGCACCGAGGCACTAACGCGTCTCCTGTTACGCTGCACACGTCTTCGTAGATGCAAATAGTCATCCAGCCATGTTAAGTTTATGCAGTTACTCGCCAGATGGCGCTTTCACCATATTTTCGTTATATACCTACCCTCAAATTTATAGCAAGTTATAATGGAGTATAAAGCCATTGTAACGCACTTTTTCCTCCGAGAAGTATGTTATAATGCCATTATAACTATTTATAAATGTACGGGTAAATGAAAATGTTTTGTTTAGTTTTTTTTTTATTTATGGTATATAATATTTCATCATTATTATGAAAAAAATCCTCACAAACTACTTAATCGGACCAAAATTTATATAAAAATAGTCGGTGCACATTGGGAGCGAAATAGAGATGCGAGGTGTCATTAAGACCTACAACTTTAACTAAAAAACAAAGCGTAAAATATTCAATATGAAATAAAAAAGAGCACAACAATTGATTATTGCATGACATTATCTAAACTCTGGGGGCTTACCTAGTACAATTAATACGACAAATATGGATCCCCATTGGTCTATATTCCTCAGTGAATTGATTGCTTAAAGGAATTCAGTTTTCAGCATATATCAGGGAAACATCACTTCCTGGGGGTCATAGGTGTATATGCTCGTCTCAGATATACCACTTTTATAATACAATAATAAATATACCTATATTTCCCCGTAATGTGTACAAAGTCACGTGTTTTTTGCCGCACTATTGACAGTAACTACGATTTATTTTCTTCAATTATTATTTTTGTACAGACACGTTATATCGTTATACCTATTTATATGTACTACGTTTTAAGGGAGAGCTATGGGATGGTTTGTAAAAATAGTGTCGAGATCTGATACAAGGTGTATGTACTGACAAAAATACACATTAACTACATGTTGTTGTTTACAATGAAATCATCACGAAAATACAACATGATACATTAACGATCACTAAAGTTATTTGTATATAAATATGTTTCTTGTAACACCCTTAAATTATGACTATCAATGGAGTAATATATAATTATTGGAACGAAGTTCCTTATCGCGCGTTGCGAAAGAGGGCTAGACGGAAAAAGATCAGACGAAAAATTAAGACGAAAAATTGTAACGACATATTTTGCATTCACATAATGGTCAGTATTTTCGAGACATTGCACAAGTGCATCCGTGGCGCAATCGGCTAGCGCGTTCGGCTGTTAACCGAAATGTTGGTGGTTCGAGCCCACCCGGGGGCGATATATTTTTGTTTCCCAAAATTATTGATTTTTTGTACATAATAAATAATAAAAAATAATAAAGGAACTTCGTTCCATCCGGGTGTCCCTTGACACCTCTCAAGATTTTATTTATTAGAATTATTCATGCTGAGTAGGGACTTTTGTACATAGGAGAGTCCGTCAACCCGTACAGGGTCAGCGTGGTTGACTATGGCCTAACCCCCTCGCATTGATGTGGGGGGTCCTTGCTCAACAGTGAAACATTAAAGAGCGCCGTTATTATTATAGGGAATTTTAGCTATATCTATATTAGTATATATAGCGCTATAATTTAATAGCCGGAGCTTGTTTTAATTCGGTTATTTTATAATCTTATGCTAGTTGTAATACATTCGTACTGTCAATTAGAATGATCGAAATATAGTTGTTTATAACCAGAATAGGACACCTAACATTTTTAAATACCGTTTTTTTATTCGAACATTGACATATCTATCGCACACCGCACAGCGTATTCATATTCTTCAGAGCTGTATTCAGCTCGCGCCACATTTCTAGACGTATTTATGGTAGCGCCTGCTATAATTACCAAAATGCGATCTTATGGCGCTCGCGAGCGGGCTATTTGTAACTGCAATTGCATAGCCGTCGAGTTGCCCTGACTATATCGCGCTACATATGACGCAATCAATGCTAAAGGTGTTGACAATAACATTCCAAAAAAGTATTGCTGGCAATATTGCCGAGCTATAGTGCTCGGCAATATTTCCAGCAAGATGCAGTGTTACAGGGCCTTTAAAAGCCATATTGTGATCTTAGATGATGTTATGTTGTGTTCGTTGGTGAAAGGGTTCAGAAGGCGTGCGCGTGGCGGCAGACGCCGCAGCCCAGCGCGAACTCCTCGCCGGTGGCCGGGTGCTGCACGTGCAGCGGACACTCCTCCGCCGAGCCCGGCAACTGTTCGCCTTTTGGACCTAGCAATATAACAATCCACATTTGAACTTGGCTTGGCAACGATTCTAAACAAATAATTAGGTAGGTTCCTATTAATATAGCATATTTTGAACTCGTTCCAGTGGCATTTTTTTTAATATTTTGAAACTTTTTAACATGAGCTAGGATCGTCACATCATATAGCAATATCATATCGTATACAGGATGCATAAGGAGTGTAAACTTATTAGTTTACACCTTAACTGATCAGTGAAGACAAACTGATATAAGTTGATCGGAAACGGTTCTTTCGGGTTACAACCTTACAACACATTTTCTAAATTACCATAACCCACTATCAACTATGATTACAAGAAGCGACCACTTATCTATATATATAAAACAAAGCCGGGTTAGTTGCACCGTATATAGGTGGCCGCTCAAGGTCGACTAGGCCGATTTTGATGATCTTTGATTTTTTGAATATATCTCCATCTGCGCCCCGAATATCAGAATAACTTAAAACATGGGAAAAGTTCACTATTTTCTTTCATTCTGAGGCGGTACGAAGTTTTCCGGGACAGCATAGAATCGATGTCAAAAAAGTATTCAAACGAAAAGATTAAAAATTTATTATTTCGAATTATTTACAAAGGTTGCTATTGGATGCAGAGAGAGTGAGCGTAAGCTATGTATTGAAAATCATACCTGCTGGACACTGCGGCAGCAAATGTTTGGGTATGTTGGTGACGCGCTGGAAGTCGTCGTGACACGCGTTGCAGAAGTGCGACGTGCCGAAACAGAAAAACACCGCCACCTATTCGCGGCAAGGAGAAATATTTAAAAATAAAACAACACCCCAAAAATGTATTTAAAGTTATAATGGCATTATAACGAACTTTTTAGAATAAAACATAAATACTGTAAATCAAGTCCCGATATATTTGAAGGTCAAAAAGGTTGGTATGAGAGTGCACTGACCGAGCAACAATACCGGCACTTGTACTCGAGGAAGTCAGCGCCGTGCTTGGGGCACGTGCGCGCGCCCGCCACGTCGCTGCACGCGCCGCACACCAGCTCCGCCGGCTCCCACCAGCCGCTCGTCTCCGCCTCGCACCGCGCCAGCCCGCCGAAGTAGGCCTAATAACAACGATATCGACGTACTTACTACATTGAGCGCTCGAAACCATCACTGTGTTCCAACGAACTGAGGTTCCGGAACTACATCTTATTTCTGAACAAGATGTAGTTCCGTACACGTCATTTCTGCAATTAAATATATAGTGGAGTAATAATTATTAAATTATCTATACATATAAATAAAATTGGAGTGTCTATTTGTAATATTAAAATAACCGCTTTTTACTAAATGCATTTGGATGTATACACGTTACCTATACCGAAACAACATTTTTTACAATTTTTATCTGTCTGTCTGTCTGTCTGTCTGTTCCGGCTAATCTCTGAAATGGATGGACCGATTTTGACGGGACTTTCACTGGCAGATAGCTGATGTAACAAGGAGTAACTTAGGCTACTTTTATTTTAGAAAAAAAAATAGGATCTCACGAAAAAATATTAAAACCAATGTTGCAGCGCAGCGCCTGATTAAGTTTGATAGCAACAACCTGCAATGCGTCCCGCGGGCTCAGAATGGGCGAGCAGGCTGTTGTCAACGGTTGCCTTTGTTAAACACCACGCGGACGAAGTCGCGGGCAACAGCTAGTATAGAATATATTTGAATAACGCACGATTACAACAATTAAAACAGTTTTAATTTTAAGAGGCGCACCAAACGCACACAAAAAAGTTTTTACAGAACGACTTAGAGGTTGTATTAAACGGTATGTAAGTACCTTTCCGCATCTGTGGCACACGTAGTAGGCGTATCTGTCCATGGCGTACACGGCGGGGTCGGGCAGCACGCGGCCGCGCGCGCCGCCCGGCGCCGCCATGCCCTCGTACTCCAGCCGCATGAGCGCCTTCCGCTTCACCTCCTCGCGGAGACGCCTGATAGGCGCCAGGTGCTCGTCCAGAGTCCAATGGTTCACGTCCTCCTAATCAATAACAAAGTGTGATATACGTTAAACTCCATGTAATGGACCAGGGGCGATCCCACTACCTCCCGGATAAGGGCAAATACGAAAATATATTTTTAGATGTTTACCCAAGTGTCCAAAACTGGTGTTGTAGTGAGCCGAGGGGGTAAAACAATTAGATCAAGCAGTCTTCAAATTACAATGTAGTAAGCGAAGCGCTTACTTAAGTAAACACTACATCACGTTTGTTATTTTATGATAGCAAAGTGTGCTAGCAATAATGTGGACGTACAAATAAATTGTTTAATAAATTAGTTTTTTCTTGATCCAGGAATCACGAATCAATTGTTATAAACGGCGAACCGCGCTTGCGACCATCACCTTGCAGTACTTACCTTGCAAATGGGGCATTGCGAGAAAGAAAAAGTAATTCTGGGACCAATCCACTTGTTGGCGAGCACCTTCTTGCAGCAGTGCAGGTGGAAAACGTGACCGCACTTCAACTGGGGATTAACATAATCTTATTAGTACGGGAACCGGAGTATTATCGTAACGAAAAAACATATTATTAAGTACACAAATTTACTAACTACTATAAAAATCTGACTAACTCTTGGTTTCATTCATCCAACTACTATTATAAATAGGTAAAGTTTGTTTGTTTATTACTGGGTAATCTCCCGATCCACTGATCCGATTCTGATAATGATTACACTGATAGGAAGCTACGTAATCTCTGAGTTTTATGGGCTCTGTTTCATCGAGGTGGCGGGCAGAAGTTAGTTCAATATAGCAATAATATATAGGTTTGATATTTCGAGTAAAACAAAAAAAAATTGCTGGCCAACAAAAAAAAATTATTAGAATAAATAAAAGGAATAGTTTAAAAAGGTCCATATTTGGCGAGGTGCTTTGTTATGTTGGCGCTGACCTGAACGGCGGGCGCAGCTTGCAGCGGGTCGGTGAAGCATATCATGCACATGTCGTCGGCGTCCTGGCGCAGCGGAGCCGCGTCGTCGGCGCCCGCGCACCCGTACAGGCACGGCAGACACGTCCGCTCGCCGCGCACGCCGCCGCACAAGTGACCGCACCCCAACACGCGGTTGCATGCTTCCTTGCCGTGTTCCTATGAAAAAAAATACATTATCATTCATCTATGGTGAAAATAATCTCATTTATATGACAATGTAATTTAGGATGATAATTTTTTCTATGGTCATAGTTGTCGCATAGCTGATAATTTAAAATTCCCCGTTGCGATATAACGACAAAAGTTTTCATTAACTTAATAGTCGAATACCCAAATAATAGTTCTCCTGACTGAATTTCGGTCACGGCGGCCAATTGACTAGCCAACTACGCAGGAGATAATACAGCACAAGTTCGTAGGCCAACATAGGTACACTCTCTGTTCTCTTACTCTTATAGTACGATGGAACGGCAGTCCGACACTATCGGAGGGAGATCAGGCGACCAACAGCTTTACGTGCTCTCTGAAGCGCGAGCCAACGATAATAATGGTTTAAAATGAGATTTGCACACGAAACCCAGAAGTCGCAAATGTAGTAAAACAACACAACAGCGGCGTAACAACTCCGTTTATTTGTATACCCACATCTCACAATATTAATATTATACTACAGCAGAGGTGCTGTGCTAACAATGTAGTGCTCTAAAATGTAAAAGATCTATTTTTAAAAAGACCAACCATGGAGTTTCTTGCCCGTTCTTATCCATAGGAACGGCATTCCGAACGGGTGGTAAAGCAGTAGCATAATATTTTTTTAACTTTTGACGATTCATGAGTACTAAACATAATGGTCTACGTGGATAAAAAATATTCTGATTCTGATTCTGTGCGAGCCGAGACTATTTAACCAAGTTACCTGACACTGTTGATCGGCGCACACGTTGCCGATGGCCAGCAGGCCGGAGTTCCCTCTGGTGCCGCAAAAGCGGCAGGTGCCCGCCAGCCCCGGCGCGCCGCAGGCTGTCGTGCCGGCCTCCCCCGCCCCGGCCCCGTCGCACACCCCCTCCATGCCCCGGAACTCCGCCAGCGCCTTGAGAGTCCGCCTGTCCACCAAGAGTAGCAGCCAGAACAGCTTGGCTCGGCCGCAGCCCTCGTGGATGTCAATGCGTATAGCGCTCTCCTCTTCCTTGCATATCTAGAGATGAGACGTTATACAGATTACACAAAAGTATTTGTGACAACTGGCAAGATGAAGATATCGTAAAGTTGCGATATATGAAGGAGCTAACTTAGGTTAGCCTCCAATGTTCTCTCGTCTGATCGATCAAGAGTACAACGCTGCGCTCTAAAACTCAAATAGCAGATGGAAGGAAAACTAATGAAGAATTCAAGGGGAAACCCTTGCAATATCGAAAAGGTCCCAAAAAGAGTATTTAAATCCATTTATTTTAATATGTGCTTGGAACGATAGTCTCCAATCAACTTTGTTTCATTTTATTCGTGTTGAAATATCCTCTGAAATGATTACTTTTAAGAATATAGAAAAAATCGAATTAAGTGCTAATAGAAAAATTTGGAGCTAGACTGACCACTCATTATACTTACCATCACTCCAAATTATAAACAAAATAAGTTGATCGATAATACACATGAATAATTAAACCAAAGAACCTATGTTCAAACAGAACGTTCCCGAGTATTATATATTTATATTACAATTAATAAATTGTATGTTTAATTCGGATATTAATTTCTTTTTTAATGAATTATTTGTATGTGAGGGTTATTGTGTTTATGTAGTGTGTGTGTGACCTGTCGCTGGTGCGTCCTGGCGGCGCGGTGCAGGTGCAGGAAGCGGTCGCACTCGGCGCACAGCGGCCCGCAGCTGCGGCACTCCACCACCGCGCCGGTCGCGCCGTCGTCGTGGTTCGCGCAGAACGGTCGCGAGCCGCCGTCGCCGCGCGCGCGACCCTCGCGACCCTCGCCGTTTATCCTGAACATACGAGGCAACTATTCGCACGGTGGAAATAAGACTACAGGCCTAAAGGCCCTTGTGCGTGGTCCCGTTATCAAGGATACAAATGACACGAAGTATAAAGGGCTCGGATTCAAGTTCTAAAGATTTCACTTTCTGACGACTGTTTGTAATTCTTAGATAAAGAGGCGGATAAAATATTGATGCTAACCTATTTTCTGCATAGGTACCTTTATTTTTTCAAAGTACGACACACATACCGTACCGCTAATTTGTCTCCCTGTAACTTATTTACAATAAGAACATAGCCAGGCTAACATACCGACTGTTCAGTATCAAACTAAGAAACGCTTGTAATTTGGGTACCCTAGAATAGACTAGAGCCGATCCTAGTATATTATATATGTTATTAATCAGATCCTCAATATTTCTGTCTTAAATTTACTTATTCCTCGCAGTTAGGTGCTACTTGCATTATTGTAAATGCAATCTTGTTGCGAGTAACTCACAGTTCAATGTGCGACTGCTCGCACACGCAGAGCGCGGCTAAGGCCATCCACACAGTGGGCGCGGCGACGCAGCGCGCCGGCCGCCGCTCCGGCTCCGGCACCTGCGACACCTGCGACACGTACGCCGCGAGCGCGCCGCGCGTCTCCACGCCCCACGCCGGAGACACTTTGTCCTGGACCAAACAACGCAATACAATGTTTTACCGTGTGACAAATTAAATACAAGTACAATTTGTGAGGTACTTTGATATTTTTTTTTCCACTGGAGTGGAATATATAGTGGACTTCGTCTGAAAAGATCCAGCAAGAAACTCAGCGAGATTATTTTACAGTATTTTTAATACGTCTATTGTGTAAGTCTGCTAACCCGCACTGGGCCAGCGTGGTGAACTATGGCCTAATCCCCCTCGAATTGAGGGGAGGCCCGTGCCCAACAGTGGGACATTAAAAAGGGCTGATATTGTTATTATTATAATAATTTTGTTGTCTGTCCATGCGCACTTTGACATCATGTTCGACACCAGATATAAATCCCTTCAGTCCCATGATGATTCATTACCAAGTTCTGTAGTAATATTGACAGTGTTTATATTTTAAGGTAGTTTTAAACTTATTTATAGGTAAATCTCGGCTTTCTTTAAGCAGTTTATTGGGAATGCGTATACATTTCTCCATGCAATAATCATTTATACTGGGGACAGTCGTTATATGTACGAATAGTTTGTTCGTTCCAAACAATGTAGTGATAGTTATTACATTCCGGCGTTGTGTAAGCGCAGTGCAATTAACATCAGACTATACCTCGGCCATGTCGGACAGCAGTTTGGCGGCGAGATGCGCGTGTTTCTTGGCTGTGTCGCCGCGCATGAACCAGAGGGCGGGCGGCGCGGGCGCCACGCTCCCGCCCAGCGTCACACCGCCGCCCCCGCCTCCGCCAGCCGCCCCGCCCACACCCTTCACCTTCACCTGAACCGTGATGGCCTTACCCAAGTAGCACACCAGGTGGTCCAGGAGGCTCACCCTGGTGGAGAAAGTACTGATGCTATAATTCCTTGTATACATGCTATGATAATATGCTACACCATGTATTCTCTTCCCAGTCTCGTAATTGGCCCAAGACGACGTCATCGGCCAACTTCGACCAATGAGCGGTGTTACTTCAATTGAACATGTCAACACTGATCGTAATCTTGATTGGGCCATCGTCGAAAGAGAATACCCGGCGTAGCATATTTTAAAAACTTGCTCGTAATTTGTTCTTGACAATACGATTTTTTTAATATCATATTTTAGACTCTAGGTATTAGCACTTTGAAGCCTATCAGTAGTAAAATAACCGACTGGTTATAAAGCCAATTCTGGCAGTATGGACAAAAAATTTATTGGTCGGCTTTATATTATGATAAATTTATAATTTCACGACCATTAAGTGCAATGATTGGAGGGTAGACCAATAGGCTTACTGCATACTGCAGGACTAATTTCGAAAACGCTTTATCAAACTCAAAATCATTTTTTTGGGTGTCTGAGGATTACTGCTATCGCTTCCACTCCAATGTACGGTACCTACATTTTGGGACCTTACAGTTAGGTGTTTCTGTGTGGCGATATTTATTATAAGCGTACAACTTTTTAGAGCGTAATTACCTTGTGCTCAGTTCCGTTCCGTAATTAATGGCAGCGAGCATTTTCTGTGGCGGTATTTCAGTTATCATACGTCTAAGCAATGATATTACCTGAAAATTATTAGAAAACATAATTAGTGCAATACTAAATTATGTTTAGACTAGGTATCCGGGATAATTTGTAATTTGTGCTGAGCAGTAATTAGCGTAAAAGCTTTGTGAAGTTAATGGATATTTACTAGGCTTAATTGGGTATTATACTATTATAGAATTTAAATTATTTTTATGACATGAACTAATGGTAGTACTTATTTTCAAGATATGTTATGACAATTTTAAAACAAAAGTATTTGCTATTTTTACTTAGCGAAAGCAAGGAGAGGTATAAAAATCAACTTAATATTTGGTCATATATTATGTCACACACGCGTTGACTAATCGTGGGAACGTCATGGATCTTCAGTTTAATCTTTAAGTTTTTTATCTGATAGATAATATTATATGTTTGTATGTTTATTAATTTAAGAGTTATTTCGAATATCATCGTGCTGTAAATAATCGTAAAACATAAATTATATAGATTTACAAAACAGCAACAACCCAATTAGCGAAGATGTTACCTGTCGCTGTACGCGTTCGCTACCGGTGTGTAGTAGCGCCAACAAGTCCGCGAGCAATTCGGTGCGCTGCGCTAAGTGAGCGCGTCCTACTGCGCTGCCACTTAGCGCTAGTAACTGAAAACATAAATAACCGAGGATCTAGAATAAAAGGGGTTCCACACAATCATGTGATTGATTCTACGGAGACAGACAAGACTATATAAATAAATTAGGTGTACGGCAATGTTCTATTTTCTTCTTATAGCTCCGTCTCTCTAAGTTCAAATGATCCGGTCGACTATAACGCTTTTTAGAAATAAAATAAACTTCGAAATAACATTTAGCTGCCCATATAATGACCTCCGTATGTTATTACTTCCCAGAACGTGATCCTTATTAGCGACATTATCGGATATTGAAAAACAAAACACTATATGTTTTGTTTCGTTTTTTAATAATCAACGTGTTAATTTTTCGCTATTCCCCATAGCTTCGGATTTGGCAATACACAAACACTTGAAGAATCACCCAACAGATGTGTCGTTCAGAAAATAAAAATGTTTATGTGTTTATTAAGTAAAAACAAAGCTCTTCGGTGGCATTCGTTTGAACTTCTCAGCCGGATTCTTCTCAGTTGAGGTCGCGTTCCAATCCGGATGTAGACTTAAGAAAAAAAACATGTAATGACAATTTGTAAGTGCCCCCGTAGGCCTATACGAAATAAGTGATTTGACTTTGACTTGACTTTGAACTGTCCGTCAGTGTTGCACACGTGCCCCCGCCCCGCTCTCTTACCAGGGAGAGCATCTCGAAGCAGTAGTTGTCCTGCTGGTGCGGCGGGTGGCGCGGCGGCTGGTCGTCGGCGGCGCGCTCGGCCGCGTCCGCGCACAGCAGCGCCGTCTCCCAGTCGTCGCGGACGCGCGCCGCCTCGCAGCCGATCGCGGACACTATGTGCGACATCACCTGGCCGACACGGATACACGGAATTCATATACCGATGATTCAACCTTGAAACCGCACATATGTAATCAGTATGTGTCGCCAGAATTAAGTAAGGACAACTTTAAAACAACATTTGCTCACTGAAAATCACAATTGCCATTTTTTGGGAACAAAATTTCTTAAAAATCGATATCGAATTTGTGACTACGCATACTGATCAGTTGCTGTAAGTATACTGTCTACGAGTAACTAAACGCGAACGCGTGAGCAAATCAGTCATTTGCTCACACAGTTTGGCCAAGCTATTATAGGTACTTATAAAGAAATATAGGGGTATAACCCCAACGCTGCGGCCGCGGTGTTATAAGTTTGAGGCCTGCGTTTGTCTCGTCTTTCAATGCGAATGTCTGTGTATCTATCCGTGACAACATAGCACCCAAACGCGGGAAGCGCTTGCAGCGCACTTTTTTAGTTAGTGAGTTTGGATGTAAGTCTTATCAGTATCAGTATAGTTCTTAATTACAAAACCCGTGGCGTGAGCGCGACGGAATGCTCTTACGTAACCGTAATCATCAAGATTGTGCCTGAGCCACTGAACAATAAAAACCGTCAAAACTAGCATAGGTGGTCCTATAAAGTGGATGGTTACTTGTCTCTGCAAGGAGGTGAGCTTGTGTCCCGCGAAGAGTATCCCGACGACGTGTTCCCTCAGGTCGCTGTCGTCGGCGGCGGCGGCGCCGTCGTCCGCCGCGGCCGCTGCCTCGCCGCCCGACTCGCTGCCGCTGCGGTCCCACTCGAGTAGCTTGCCAAACACCTGTGCACGAGTGAACGAGCCGCTAGGAAGGCATGCCAGCATGGGAACTAATTACATTTTCAGACACATGATAATATAATTAATTCCAATATTGCCATAATATCGTAGGTATAGAAAATTGTATTAATTTATTTCATTATAGAAATACATCAACAGTATAAGTATTTATTAGTAATACATTGGTTGCATTAAATGAATCAAAATAAGAACTTTTAGATAAACAGTCCCCCATAGTTTTGTATATTTTGTCCAGAAATATAGTACAAGATCCTAGATCTATGTCAAAAATAATGATCATATAACATCCCGCATATGTAAAAGTAACTGCCGGATCCTGTTTTCAAAAAATAAAATAAACATCGCCAGTCGTTTTTACCAACTGTACGGTCCCAAACCAAGCAACGCTTCGACACCATATAACGGACTGGGAGGTAAACCCTGTATACATATAACTAATAGCTAGATACTATTCATCCATAGCTTTTCCCAACCGGGATGCGAGCCTGAGACTGTCGGTACAGAAGGCAGGCGGTCACTGTCAACTGTGCCGGTGTGCCAATCGGGTGGTCTTGCCATTATGCAGATTGAATGCTACGTGTTACCTGCGAGGTAAGCAGTCTGAAGACTCTGAGCGTGTCCGCCTCCGACAAGGCGTGCAGCACGTGCGAGGGCGTGGCCGCGGCCGAGGGTAGCGGCGCGGGCGCGCCCAGCAGCCGCACCTGGCGCACCCGCACCGCCGGCTCGGGCCCGCGCAGCTCGCACCGGACGCGGACCGATGCGCTCGACACCCCTGCGTAGAGACCAAGTTTCACAGTACTTGGTCTTGTCTTGCGAAAATGCAAGACCAAGACTGGACCCGTCTACATCTGAGTACGTAGATAGTATACATAAAATCATGGAAATTACGTACTTTTTTAGATTTAGATAGATTTTATATTGCTGCGCTCAAGAGAGAGTATTAGATATTTCATAGGTTTTTTTTTTCAATACATTCATAGGAAAAAAAATAAAGTTCTCCGTCGTCGTCCGTCCTATCCTATCCCGCCATGAATCTGCGCTTACGCGACAGGAAATCAGCACGACCCCACACTCTCCCCAATACTTTGTTATCTTTAAAATTGTGTATATTTCATTAAAACAACATTTTATTATAAGTACTTGACATTGGCTTGATTATTATAAATCAAATTTCAAAAATAAAACACAAACACAAAATATTACAAATATTTGAGTTGTATTTTGGCCATTCATACCCCGGGATGAAATAGAGACCTAGAACCTTATAAACCAATTAATAAATCTCATAAAATTAAGGTCAAGTACCCATGCGCGACCAGCCAAAAGATGGACAACATTTTAAAAAAGCAGATTTACTATCCTTATCGAAATTCAATGGCAATATAGAAGTATTATGAATTACTTTCTGGCGGGAAGTTGAACCGTTTGAACAATTTGTTTTATGTTACAAGTAGTCAGTAAGTAAGTCTTACTGGGCAAGGTGTAGCACAGCCAGGCGGCCGCCTTGGGGTCCACCTCGATGTCTTGCATGTGGAACATCTCGCTGGACGCGCCGTTGTACAAGAACGACACCAGCAGAGTCTTGTTCTACAAATAAAATCACATTCGTTTTAGCTGGAATATGTTTGAAACGGGTGTATAGTTTTTTGTAATAAAGTTATTCTAATTCTGCTAATTCTGTAGTGAATTCAAGCAGATAATATTTGAGGCGCTGTAAGTACAACACACATCTATGTTTGTGTAAACGCATTCTGAGGCGAGTTTTATATCTCCTTAAAACGCGGCTTAAGAGTCCGCCAGCATGCGAGTAATAGCAGTCAGAATACATAAACAAGATAATCTGTGACTAGTAAAAAGGTAAGATTCGTTTGACACTTAAATTTGATTCGATTTGATTCTTAAAATTCCAATGAGCAAAAAAAGGAATGCGCATTTCCGTCAACACTGACGCGACAGTTTAATAAACAACCACTTCTTAAATAACCGACTAAAAAAGGAAGGTTATTAATTCGTAGCGAATGTTTTAATTTCAGAACTAAAATAACATAAACCGAGTCTCCATTGGTTTGCATACACACCACAGTGTCCCTGGTGTTGTCGATGTGCACGGCCACGATGTGCGGGCGGTCGTCCGCGGTGCCGCCGGGGTACGCCACCTGGATCCACTTGGCTTTGTTGCGGTCCTCATCGCCGGACTCCCAGAAGGTCTCGGTGCTGGCGTCGGTGAGCGCGCCCGCCATGCCTTGCCGCGAGGACACGCTTATGTCGCACCACCCGGTCACGTCCGGACAACTCCATACGTAATTCTCCTGGAGTAATATTACCTTGATACCTTAATAAAGTACTTTATAGGGGGGGGGGGGGGGGGGGAGCTACATAGAAATTGAGCGGAAGACCGAATATATACGATAGAATATGCAACATGAGTCAATTTAAAGAAACATACCGAGTTATCCACTAATTTAAACGACTCTAGTTACTAGTACACAAGTCTAGTTTTAGATACCTGGAATTTCCTTCATCAGCTACACTGTTAAAGGTCTGAAAAGGGAATAACGGGGGCATAGTTGGCTCGCCGAAGAAGAAGACTATATTTTCACAGAAATCACAGAGTATTATTTAAAATATAGCCGATTCGTAAATGGACCAAAACGTTGTATGATCTTTTAAGGTTATAGCCTAGGTATACCTTGTTGAGGTAAGTGTGGAAGCTCTCGTGCAGGGCTCCTAACATGCCCTCCTCATGCGCGGCATCCTCGGAGTGCGACAGTATCTTACTGATCACACTGAACACCTGCGACCTGATCCCGGCAGCGTTAACAGTTCCCACACATATCAGTTTACAGTAAAAGTAAGGCCAACTCACCAAACTCCTGATGTCTTGAGTACACGATTCTTACCAAATGGATTTAGTACACGGTAATAGTGAACAATATTTAAAGAGGACCATCAGTACGTTATAAAGATCACAAACCAAAAACCAAAAAAAGCTCTTCAAATTTTTAGTCGACATATTATAATGGATATTTTCAGCATTATTGCATTTTATTTATTATTGCACGTTCGGTCGGCGCGAATGCAAGCAGCGAAGGTATTTTACGCTGTTCTTGTTTTCATATCGATGGTAATAAGACTCAACCTGTACTCAAACATAAATACTCCACTACACTCCCAGTGCAAGTCGTTTCGATGGCATAAAATAAAACTTGTGCTCCGTTTACATGACTCAAACAAGTTGACAAGTAGTGAGTAAACTTGTCTGGCTCTCACCTGTGCAAGAAGGCACGATCGTGCGCCGAATAGTGCAAGGCCCAGCATCGAACCGCCTGCAATCCGGCAGCGCTGGCCGGCGGAAGCGACGGCGCGAGCGCACTCACTGAGCCCAGGAACGAATGAAACGCGGCGCGAGCGCCTCTAGCCGATCTCCCGCCGGGACAGATGGCGGATGCGGAGGCCGTCGGGATGACGCAGCGATTTACTTCGTTGGTCACATTCTGGGAGAACCAGAAACCTCAAGCTGTTTAATATGAATCAATGCTTTGCCAAACATCAGTAAGTACGAAGAAGAAATAGGTACACATATGCAGGTATTAGTAAAAACCGATGTTACCAAATAGGTCGCGCGAGTCGCTGTCGATTTATTGATCGATTCTAATTCTCTTTCTAAATCTAATTCATGGTTAAATTTTATCCTGAAAAAATGCACGGTTCCTATGGGATAGGTATACTTTTTAATCGCGGGGCGCAGCTAGTCAACCATACATTTAAGACTCTTCTCTATATGAGGGGGAGTCAAGGAACGATCCACCACGGTGCCACGGGTTGGCGGATATTCCACATCCTTCGGGCAATCGATAGATTCTCTCAGGGAAACAGACTTCATCGCGAGGAATTCCTTCACCGGTCAGCAATTGCTAATCATGGTTGAAAATTAGATTAGTATAGAACTTCCAGATATTTTAGAGGTGCGAGTGAACCTTCGAGATTTATTTCCAAGGTTTTGCCGACTTGGCATCAGTGTGTTGCTTACCTCCTTGTTGTCGTCTAGTGCCAGCGGCGGCGGCACGATGCGCGCGTACTTGTCAAGCGCGTCGCAGAACCACCACATCACGTCGTGCACGCACATCGGCTGCGTCGCCGACCGCAGCAGCCAATTCAAGGCCTATAAATATATTTACTTACTACCGTTTGCCCACGGCAAGTATCGATTGTGATCTACAAATCGACCCCAATGTTCATACCGAGGTGATGCTAATCCAATCTTTTACAGTTCATCTATCGGCTATCCAATTGTGAAAACTTATTGGAAACGGTGCAGGGTTTTTCGGGGATAATCGAAAAGGCAGACGTACAAGAATTCTAATAGCTCTTGTTTTGTTATCAGATGCCTCATCCTATGGCACCATTTTTTATATAGCTCGAACATAAACAAGCGTAACTTTATTAAATGTAATATACTACTGCGTATAAGAGTTTTGCTTTGCGCAGTGCTATATGACGTTTGATAAAGTTATAAAATGTCTATAAATTTACGTTCGTAGAGTGAATTTACGTTTCACTATTTATGTTCATAAATCATTATAGTTCATCCCCAACGGCAATATTGCATCGCAAATTTATTTAAGTGGCGTAACTTACATTTGAAAACAGAACGTTACCTCAAAAGCGTACTGCCTAACGGTATTAATTCTGACCGCGGCGTCCATCTTCTGCCTGAACGAGTACAAGTCTCGCTTGTCCAGCACAAAGGATAGCACGGGGCTGGCTATCAACGCCTCGGGGTCCAGGTGGGGGGGCTCGAAGGCGGAGACCGAGCACCCCGCGGTCCACTCCCCGCACCCAACTAAACGCTGGAGAGCCGCGCTCGGCTGCGAGAGTAGGGACGAACCAGCTCCTGGGAGTTTTAATGGAGGGAGGCGGTAGAGTCACGCTTGTATCGTTACAATGAGCCAGAAATCTCATAATCCCATGAGCCAGAAGACTTATGCTCCTCAAAAGTACACGTCCCAGTCCGGTTAAATTTGTTAATTGACAGGCGTGCATAAATTTAATTGCATGCTAGCTGATCCAACAAAGTTGACACATCTCAAATTTCATTCACCGGATAACTCTTCAAGTATTATTTTCACCTTAATCAGACAATTAGAAAAGTTTAAAATAAATGCTATATATGTCAAGCCGTTTTCAAGTGATGCACTTACCAAAGAATCGAATTATTTTTTTTATTATATAGATAACAAGTATCCTATTCGTGTATTATAAATACAGACAATAAATTATTTGCAAAATAAATTTAAAAATTGCTGCCTGTGGAATTCAAGACATACACCACCTTGCCCTAGTGTGAGTTGGCGGACTTAAATAATTACATTATTATATTGGCTGTTTAAGTTGTTGTATCGTCGAGTCTCCAGGCGGCCAATGAGCAATGTTTGTGTGTCTCAAAAGTACAGCCTCAACGCGGTGTATTTGTTAGGCTATTTACCGGCCAGTGTTTCTTGCGGATCGACGGGCGCTAGTCGAGTGAGCGGTGGCCCCACCGCGCCCGCGAGCTCGCGCCCGCCCGCTTGCCCCATGGACACCGACCGGTGCACCCGCGGCCAGTGGGACCCCGCGTGACTCTCTGTTGCACCGAACACTGTTGTCTGTGGTTGAGATAAGACGATATTGAGAATTCAGGGTAGATAACTATTTAAAATACATAAGGCTTCAATGAGTTGTTTTTTTAAATAATTTGTATCATTATTTTATATAAATATTGATGCACATCAGTATATTAAGTTAGTTCAATAGTTTTAAGTCTCACAAGTGGCGCGGCCGGCGGCGGAGGCGGTCGTCCCAGCGAGTGGTATCGCGCAGTGTCCACGGTGGTGCAGGTCCGGGGCGCGGCGCCCAGCGCCGGTAGACACTGGAAGGGCGGAGCGGGCTGCCACACGCTGCCCGGCGGCGTGGGCGGGCTGCGGGACGCGTTTTCATGCCACGCAGATGGGTTTAGGGATTCTGTGTAGAGAAATGTATAAGTAGTTTTGATAAAAAGTTGCATGTTGCAAGTTGCATGATAGGATTTAGCTCAATGGAATAAAACAAGTCAGTCATCATACTCCCATTTTACTTCATACTGGAAATGTATATATAAAGAAACTCAACCATTAAATTTCTTTAAACAAAAGAGAGTTATAGTTTCTAAGAACAAACCAAGTAAACTTCGCGGAATTCAAACAAGTCGAACACTAGTCTCGTTTGCATTGACTCACCCTCCAAATTATAGAAAGTTATAATGGATTATAAAGCTATTATAACGCAGTTTATCCTCTGAAAAGTTCGTTATAATGCCATTATAGTTCATTTTAACTGTCTATAAATTTTGGAGTTAAGGTTCGTACAGACCAAGTATCGTATGAACGGGCTATAAGAGTTAGTGAAGATACAATATTAGTTCAAAAAAGAGTAATTAGAAAATATCTAAAGAAAATAATTAAGATATTAATGAAATTGCTTTCATCTTCATTCTGTACATTATGTAGACAAAGGGTCCTTAAAAGAATATTACCTGAGTTCGTGAGTGGCGCCAAATCTAGCAGGAAGACGGCATTCTCCTTCATGACGTGGTGGTCCACGCCGGACGCGGGCTGCTCGCAGCGCTCGTATGGGATCTCCGATATCCCCTTGCTTCTAATTTGCTTTATAGAAGATGCCGATTTCATAGTCTTGTCGCGGCACTTCTCACAGTACATGTACCAGAGTTGGAACGCTGCGATCATAAAAATATTATTATATTTCAACAAATATGTTTTAAACAACTTGTTGTGAATTAAACACTTGAGTTGTTTTATTATGGTAATTGATGCCAGGAAAATGTTCATATTGAATCGCGTGTCTATCACACGTGATCAACGACAATCAAATATATACATACACACACATTTTTTTGCAAACAAAAACCTCCAGATATACTTAAGAATATATACCATAATTTAAATTAATTAAAAAAATATCTTAATAAGATAACAAAAAAATGGAGGTGATTCAATGATCGTGTGTAAAAGGGTTCCATTGTAAGATGTATTAACTACTTCCATGATAACAAGAACATGCAGTTATTAAGAATTTACATACTGACTCACACAGACTAATCTAAATGACTTAAGAGTATGTTACAAATCTAGTCAAGTTTGCGCCTCTCCTTGTAATGTTATGTGTGGTTACCTGTTAAGCTCTTCTAAATACTAGCTACCTTGTGCCAGCTGGCCGCACGCCGCCGAGGGCACGGACAGGTCCGGCTCCCCCGTCGGTGTGTTGGTCCGCTTGTACGCGCCGGAGCGATCGAACCCCTTGGTGGTGGCCATCCGGCAGCCGGGGTGGGCGTTCCGCATGTGGGCCACCACTGGCGGGGGCACGTAGTTGCCGCACAACTCGCAGCGAACTGGCCACACAATATTCAACCTTAATGTCCAACGGTTCTTAGCAGTGGTCGAACATTCGTTTTCGACAGTGGTGAGTTATTCAAAATATTTGTTAAATCATAGTTTATGTACTTGGTTATTGTGAAAGAAGTAGTTTATTGGCAAGCCAATTAATTTGCGTCGACTTAAGGGAATTGCGAGTTTAAATAAATTTACAAAATACAAATATATATATATATATGTTTAGCTCTATTCAAATAATTATCTTTCAGGATCCGGGTATTTTGTATATATATATATATATATATATATAGGTCACTCTGTCTAGATAATAATGAACAGTAATTTACTTGAATATGGTGTTTTAGCGCTATTCAATGACTTCCACTCTCGCTTCTTGCGGATTCCACCGAACTGTCGAGGTTCTTCGTTTTCATTTCTCTCGGCATTGTCTTTTTTGAGCCTGTGCAATAACACATACCAATAAGAGAATGGATATGAATAATGCGATGTAACTAGACTATTCCATAAGACCTAATGTGGAAAACTGACACTTCCTGTGAAAAAGCACAGAGAACAAAGAGCAGAAGCGTATTGGGCGGTCTGTTCCCTCCTTTTTTTTCTTTTATTTGAATGCCTATGGTGGGTCGGTTTATGAGTTCCGCGATGACCAAGTAATTTCATCCCAATAGTCGTTTGACATGCAGCAAATTTCCAAATAGCAACTCCATGGAAAACATCTGTAACGGCTCTTGTAGCAGTTTTCTTATTTTGATACAGGCAGTCAAACAGACACCCAGAATACTGAATCCCATACCACGAATGTCCGCCTATGCTGTTTTGTCCAAGACCAAGTCGATTAAGAAGAAGAAAATATTACATTCAGAATCGGAATGTTATGTTAAATTTATTGTTTAGTATGTGAGAATAATATAGAAACGGCTAGACAGGCTTGAATGGCTGTTTAAAGTAAGTATTTTGTAGTAGTAGCAGTAAGCCTTAGTCTTATGGCTGTGCTAAGCTAAACAGAGGTGCACTGACTTGTCTGTCGCAGCGGTGAGTTGGTCGGAGTCGTAGAGCGCATCCCAGAGCGCGACCAGGGCGCGCAGCGCTGGTGGCAGCACGTTCACTACCGCCGGCGACGAGCCTGCGACAAATACACTCATTACACATCACCCTCAAACAAAAGAATATCCCAAGGGCGTCGCGTCGCGGTTTTTAACATTATCATTCGCCAGCATCCTACATGTAAAATATCCATGTCAAAATATATTGATTCGACTATTTATATAGGCAGAGTCGTATGTGTGTACAGACTTGTGTGTGTGTGTGTGTGTGTGTGTCTGCGCGTGTGTGCGTGTGTATGTGTGTGTGCGCGAGAGGGCTCTGAGGGTTATATGGTTTTCGTCACTTTTAGATTATGTTTTCGGTCTCGTCGTAATGTAATTAGTATTAAATATTTCTGCAACACATTAAAAATAAACAATGTACCGTATAACTGTATGGTGCCACATTTACATCCTTAATGAATCAATACTAAATAGAACGTTAGTTAAGATACCTGCATCACTGCTGTGCCCGTGCGCATCCTCCTCACTGATAGGTACGTCTATATCAGTCTTGCGCATGCGACTCGTGCTCGCCTCGACACCGGACCGTGTCAGTGTCTCTAATGTCGTCGGATGGATGCGTAGATAATGGCCTAAGGGACACACAACATAATATAACGACTAGTATTATTTTCAAAGTAAGACAATTTCATTGAATCTTATGAGTCTGTTTTAATTTCAATCAAACTGTTTTTTAATGGAACAAGAAAAAAAAACAGAAATTTAATTTAAAATAACCGAGATTACGAAGGAGAAAAAAGATAAACTCCCATTAGAACACATACAAAGGGGGGGGGGGTCTTACATAGCCCATTTCTATGCCAGTCCCCCCCCCCCTTCCCCGTAGAATATAGGTTATGTAACCTGCGTTGGCGACTTCAACGGAATGTCTTTGGTGTCTGGGCGGCGTGACGTCATGCGGCGGCCGCGTCACCACGCGCGCGCCCTGCTTCGGCAGCTGCGGGTGGAACTTGAGGAACGCTGCGCACGCGATTGCGTCGTGCACTATGCCTGTATAACAACACGATAATCATACGTTTCCTTGACTTGTTTTTTTTTATTACGATATAGGCAAGTATTTGATCTCGATCTCACCTGATGGTAAGTGAAGATGAGATCTACGATGTAGCATACTTGCCTAGAAGGTACCTGTTCACTCTCGACTTTTTTTACGCTGAATACGCGAATAAGTCACGTTTTATATAGTTTTTTTTTCCGCAGGGCTGGTAACAATTCCAGCCTGTGACCGTTCAGCGAACAGCCGCTCATTCGCGAGTATCATATTGACCAGTCCATCTGCAGGCGACATCAGTTGTCAATTTAAAAATGGAATAATACTTGTATTGCTTTAAAGCGCTAACAAAGAACGCAAAATGAATATAGGGTTACTTAGTCATGTTTTATGAGTATAAAGTATGATTCATAATATTGTAACGTAACCTAAATAATTAACATGTGCAACATAAATGTAACCTTCATAGTAACGATTGACCGATCAAAATAACTTGAGCACATTATCGTTGTAGGTATAACCGACATATTCTTATGCCCACGCTTTACTACTTACTTATTATTGTGCGTACCCACAAATTAGGTTTTCGTAGAAGTTGAATATTATTTGCACAAATTCGTGGAAGTTTTAATGTATTACTATTAGTTTTCGAACAAAAACTGCTGAGTAATGTCATTTTAAGATGAATATTAATTTATTGAATGAGACAGCATGGTGTATTTTATACAGGCTTATATTGTAAAACATACGTACGAAACAATATGTGTAGCATTGAAATAAAAATATATCTACATTTGTTGTTGACTGACATTGTTTTGGATGGTGGTTGAGACGAGTAAATCTAATAGACAATAAAAATACCACACATCCATGGGATAACAAACCTTCGTGCCACAACAGAGCAGCGAATATCGCCCGAAGGCATTCGGCCTGCGCGGGGCTGAGCGCGTGCTTGCGGGGCGGGGGCGGCGCGGGCGCGGCGCGGGCCGGCAGCGGCGGCGGGGGCGGGGACGCGGGCCGCTTGTACGCACGCGCTCGGCTCGCCAGACGCTCGCGAGCCATGCTCTTGGGACTAAGGCGACCTTCCTATAGCACAAACAGCATATCACGAATGTCATCACCGCACCGATCGTCAGGGACACCTTTTTAATATTGAAGTAATACTATTTTTCAAGGATTTTATCGCGTTTATTTTTCCTTTTTATGTTCCCGACGTTTCGGCTGCTTTATAGCAACAATGGTCACGGGAGGACTGAAAACGAAAAATAAAGGCGATAAAATCCTTAAAAAATTGTTTAATTTCAATGTGTAGTATTCTCGTAAATATAAGAAATCTATTGTAATATATTAACTAAAATATCACGTCCGCCTACTATTACACTAGCACAATGAGGTAGCTACCATATTGTTTAGATTGCAATTTCACGTAAGTAAATTTTGTTCCCAAGAGATACTAAACTCTATTTAAGACACCACACAAACCTTATTCACTCCCATATACAGTTGCATGGCGGAGATGGCGTCGTCGACCACCCTCTCCGGGGAGGTTTGCGTGCCGGTCTGTGCAAGCCTGCTGCTGCTGCGTTGCTCCGGTTCCGGGTTCGGTTCCGGTTCAATGTCCGTCTGGAACCAACCCGGTATATTACGCGATGTTTGATATTTCTTCTGGTCTAGAGTGCCTCTTTGGTAATGGAGATGTCATGTGGCTCTGTTGAGCGAGTATTCTATCTATATATCTTCCCATTAATATTGTTGAGTAGAGCGATGGTTAGTTCGCATGTCACGTTCGTGTACGGGTACTGCAGGGACTGGTTCACATATTTTCTACATAACAACCTTTTATAATTTAGTATACATATTATTTCTGGATCACGGTGTACAGTTGACGTCATACCTATATGTAAGAACTTGCATAATGGAAACATTATTTAAATTCTGAAGAAGTAATCGTTAACTTACCTCGAGTATAGTGTTGACGTCTCTGAGGTTATCACTCGAGCGCTGCTTCACCGGCGACCACCACTCGTCGCTGTTACCATTGCTTCGTCGCTGGACGCGCCTGTCAACACACCTTGTTGTTACTTCCCTGGGTATCCAATTATCAAATAGCATTGCTTAGGTCCGCGTACGCGTAGAGTGTAGCGGTTTGAAAACCCTGGGTAACTCGTGTCATTTACCGGGATAAAAAGTAACCTATATTTCATAAAAATCCAATCTAATGTAGTTTTAACGTGTTGCGCAAACTTATTGACAAAAAATCCAAATGATAATCCAAATCTTGGATGGTTTGTATTATGGCTAATATCAACGAGTTACGGGATGAACGCGAATATGATGAAAAACCGTGATGAAAGGAAGGACAAGACATGTAATGCCGTCCTTAGATAATAGGAAATGGTGAGGGTGATGATGATCGATATTAATTTACCTAGGCGAAGGCACGGAGCTCGCCAGGGACTCGTTGCGAATGATGCGCCCGCGCTTACTCGGCTCAACGCCGAACATGAACGGACTCGAACTGCCGTCGCTCTGTGAATACACACAATAATGAATGTATGCTAATGTGGGCTCAGCGTATAACACCACCGCTTGCATTGTACCATTTCCGCCATACTTTTGACGCAGTCTGTGCACTGAGGGGGGGGGGGGGGTGAGCGCTTACTACGTATATTTGTCATAAGAAAACAATTAATTTCATCAATCAATATAAATTACCTCGTTAGCTTGGTCGCAATGAGAAAATTGAAATCTCCTGTCCTCCATACATGTTATTTCTGAAAGCAAAACACAAATCAAATGAGCTCTAATCATAATTTTAAAATATTTATTCAAATTCTGTCGTCCACAAATTCCGTCAAACTACAAATATTGCTGATTTCCTCATATACTGCTGTTTAGTCAGGTTTAGCTCGTGATGATTAATTATTTTATACGTCCCACTATTCAGTCAGATTTTTTTCTTTTTCTTCGCCCTGTATCCCATCACGTTCATACTTTCCACCAGAACGAGAAACATTATCCAATAACGGGATTGCTAAATGAACACATTAAAAAAGGAAACATATTTATACATTGTTGTAACACTTACCGTTGAGTCCTACGTCTATTTCGTCTTCATTAGTCCAGGAGTGCATGTCGCCCTGGGAATCACCATGGCCGCTCCAGGTACCAGTTAACTCCCCCTGGAATTAAGGAGCAAGTGTAAAGCTGTACAGTTTACAGCATTAGTTCTGAAGAAATAACATGGCGCTGCAGACGACATTTAGAACAATTGACAATCCTCCATACAATCCTGCAACGCGCTATGAGAGTTTTCGGAGCACGTAACATATGTATACTAGATCCCGACAATAACAGTCGGGGCATAGCGGCCGCCCCGCCAGGCATAACACCCGCCTGGCTCGATAAGTTTTGGTTTTATGGTATGATATATTGCTCATAGTGCGGTAACTATACACATATCGTCTAATTCTTTATTTATATAAAAAGGTCGTATTGGTTACTCACTCAACTCAAGGATGAGAGAGTTGATTTTTTAGACCGTTGATTTTTTGAGTTCGCTTCCACCCTGAATAGATGTTGTCTCGTAAAGCACTTCAATTAATGTACCTGCGCAGGGGTGGTGGGTTCTATGGGCACCAACAGAGCGCGGTCCAGATGGCGGTGATGCTGCAAGCACCACGCCACCTCCGTGCAGCTGTCCGCGTAGGCGCGCACCGAGTCCGCGCTTAGCCGGACCCATGTCCCGTCCATATTTACTATCTGAGGAACATGGTACTATGTAAGGAACTTCCGAGAAACGTCATGGAAGATGGAAGCGAGTCTTTCTTATTATATTCCAAACTAAGCCGAATCAGTGAAAATAATATTTCCAGGGTTAAAACCAACAACCTGCTATAAACAGAGTTGTGATTCTAGCAGACCTACACTGTTATATGGCTCCTCGATTATTATTGGGAATCGGATATGTTGCTAAATGTAAAACAAACCAATTCGTTCAGTACTTACTTCCTCAATGAAAGCGATATTAGCACCGGGCGGCACGCGACCAAGCTCTTCCGCCTGTAGGCTAGGGCTGGCGCGCACGCGCAGCCCCGCGCTGTGCCTCGCCGCGAAGCGACGCAGCTTCGTCGGCGGCGACGGGGGCACCACCCCTCCAACCTGTATCCCACGCTCGGAGGGACCGTCCGCTGAAGTCTCTGCCACTTCTATTGTCAATTCCTGAGGTACGATATTAACAAAAATATCTACAATTTTATTTACTCACATCCATTATCTATGGTCAACGCATTTCGATCATGCTCAACACCACTCTAACCTTGTTCATTCCACGGTATGATAATATGCTACACCAGGTATTCTCATCCGATGGCCCAAGACTTCGTCACGATGATGGCCGATGACGTATTCTTGGGTCAATTACGTGACTTAGGTATCACAGGAAAGAGTTCGTGACGTAGCATATTATTATACATTGGTTTATTCTATGTAACCTGTGGCGCTGGCTGGTCGTCGAGTGTGCATCTGAACCCGTAGGCGCCGGGCGCTCGCGGCGTCCACGTGGCGACGTACGAGCCGTCGGGCTGCGCGCGCACCGGCAGGCGCTCGGCCGGCACGCGCCCGTTGTTGGGCAGCCCGCCCCCCGCAGGGCCCGCCTCGTCCCACGACTCGCTCGCCAGCCGGAGCTCTTCGAAAGAAAAGTTCTGGTACACCTGAGGGATAATAATGTTACAAGTAATGTCTCTTCAAGTACACATTGAGACGGTTTACAGCATACTTACACGTACCTGAAAGCCGTTTTCGGCGCGATTTCTGGCGCGACTTTTTTTGGATATACGAAATTACATTTGACTAATTAGGATGGTCAGCTCGAACATAATGAATAAAGATAATTAGTTTACTCAAATATTTGATTCTCAGGCGGTACGGAGTTCGCCGAGATAGCTGGTCGGGATTAATAGGGAAATACTTCCAAGCAGAGACATTTGCTTCGGTGAGTGGGAAGCTGTATTACTCTTTTTAAAGTACATTATTTAAAGCGAGTAATACTAATTACCTACAGTCTTAAACAACTCTACAATTTATTTATTTAGTCAAAATAAATCTGGTTTTCATACAAACATAGATTCCGTAATTATAAACACACGTTTTACACAGACTAATAATATGTTTTTACAACAGAAAAATATAGCGTAACAGAGTTATATGAAAACACTATTCACCTTACCATGAGGAATGATGACTCACAAGTCATTTTTAGCTGACGAAGTAATGTCGAAGCGAATCCAACTAACACGACACAGTTGAAGGAGCACGCCCGCACGAAGGTCACTCATCTACACCGGCCAGATGGGTTCTTGACTATATACGTACCTCATCTACCTACCTATACTATTACGAAACTGTCTGTACAAGGAAGATATTAAAAAAGGAGTGATACACGCTATTTTAACATTTCGTTTTCCAAAAAAGGGATTTCATAATTCTTGTGCTAGTATTACGGTATACTATACTTGAATTTTCACGATTAGGTAGCCCATGGTTAAACTCAAAAGGTTAGGTTATATAAAATACACTCTGATCTTTGAGAGGTGATTTTAAAATGAACATCTTAATTTTGCAGTTCACAAAATAATATTTTCATAGAACAATATTCAAATTCTAAGAGGTTCGTCATTGAATCTAAGCGATGATATCCGTAAACACAACAGTCGGGGTTCATGCACTGAGTTAATTTTACTTTTATTTTACATTGTAAGTGAAAACGCCTTCCACCATGTAAATAAAGTTTAAAATTATATGCAATTTTCGCTTTGCAAGCGCCCGCAGCCGTGTGGATTAATTATATCAATAATCAATTCCGAAGTATAATAATCAAATCCGAGAGCACTTCGCTCAGAAGAGTATACATAGCACCCAGCCATGTGCAAGTGGCTTAATTTCCAGAGGCTTTGTAGTCGCAGCAAACACTTATCCATCAAGCATAAACGTACAATATGAGCTGCCATTTACACCGTCGTATGCACCGTGTGGTTATTCTAAGATTAGTTTCTATCAATAACCTGAGGTCTTCGGTTGTTATGAAAACATTGGCTAATGCCAATTATGAGTTTATCCCCACCAACATTCGCCAAACCCACTCGTTTCAATAACAACCGAGTAACATGAAACTATAGTGTAAATTTAATTTATTACTAGGTATTTACCTACAAGTTATTGTTATAGGGCAAAGAAAGATTATAACAACAACACTGCTAGTTGATTGACCCTGGGATTTTGATTACGCTTTTATTACTTGCTAATTGTTAGATATGAATAATCTCAAATCACAGGCCACGACGGCCAAGTTGGCAAATTATTATTGAAAACTTTCTTCATCATGCACAACTTAATATATTTGATGGTATAAAAGAAGTATTCATTCAAAAAAGGTAAAGGTGTATAGAATTTAAACACCTCCTCATGTTTTTTTTTCGAATTTGGAATTCAAATAATGTTTGCCAGCTTCACCAGACACGATAGCATTAAGGTTTAAAATGCCTGTGCCACCATATGGGCGACTAGGGTAGGTATATAACTACTTACTCGAGAGAGTTGTGTACGTTGTGGGTCAGTCCCGGCACTGCTCAGGTATAATTACCTTCATCATAGTGATAGCATGGAAACACATGGTGTCCCTCAGCGTGGGGTGGTACGGCACGTCCGGTACGTTGTTGCGGTATGCCTCCGCAGTCGAAGCGCGGCTCTGCCGGGGCCCGCTATCCTCTAGCCTCTGGACTATCACCTGAGAATAAAAACAACACGTCTCCATGAACCCGAAACATCCCACTACCAGATTATATTAATCTCCTCGTATCTTGGACGATTAACTCCCACGCAGCTTTAGTGCGGACGACGAGATATATTGGCACGGAACGGCAGGATGCTTGAATTTCGTGTTCGGTCATTGGGTCACGCGACTACTGAATAAAGGCATTTATTTATTAGGTACCAATTGATCCGCAACCTGTTACTCAACATGTTGAGCTAAGACCGGGTAAAGTGAGGTGATTTCAACTTTCATGTGCAACTCTATATGAGCTAGTAATGCATCTATCGTCGTCACACACAGTTGGACAACGTTGCTAAGCCTGTTGCGCCTCAGTTGTTGCTTAGTGAATTATTTAACCAGATTTTATCCTCGATTGAACATTATTGACAATAAGGGAATGACTATAATAAAAAAATACGTCCATTTATGCCATTATAGATCATTTCGCTGAACCTGATATTAAAACGTACCTGCAATACAATCCAAAAGGCTGGGAAATAAATATAACCTTTCGAGATAATACAACTTTTACAGTTATACTAATACGGATGTACGCGTCCGGAGTCAATATACGTTCGGAAAATAAACCATATTGATTTTCCGATAGGGCAATACCAGGTGCCATCACGAGCAAGAACTAGCAATAGAGTGCAGGGTTTTTTGTAACTATTACTCAAACTCGCGCTCGCGGTTCATGGAAAATTTCGTGGTTAATTGTTTGAGCGTAAGCCATTCGGCTTACTACGCCAGTTGGTTGCGGTTTGTTTTCAGAAATTTTCATTTCGTACCCTGATTTGAATGATAATGGAATCGCCTCCAGTCCATTGCATGGAATATATTGTTATGGTATGGTTAAATTCCTGGCTAAGGATTTTTTTTATATTTCCCCATGCTGGAATTGAAGCTGTTGATCTTGAAAAAAAAACAACGTACTGTATTAGTGCATCAATCAATCAATGTCGCTGATAAGTATTATGTTCAGGGAAGAAATTACATCCGGCAAACTAAAGCTACTAAACGTAAATTATGCAGTTTTAGTTTTCATCAAAATCGGTCTCGAGAGTCTCATGCATTTTTATTTAATATTTACTAATCGCTATAGTTTCAGATTTGGTCATCCACATGGTGATTTTTAAAAAGGGAGACCGTTTCCAATTCACCTTGTTTAATTATAATAAAGCGAGTTATGAAGGTACGAATTAAAACACCCACCTACCCCCTCCCGCGCTCGTGATTTTATAGTGTGGGAGCCGTTACGAACTTAAGAGCTCCATACATCACCAATAGTTGGCAACTAAGCGGCACGTGCTCGCGAGGCTGATTGATTTATACTTTGATAACAAAGCAGGTACATGAACATAGACATCGAAAAATAAAAAAAAAACTTAAATTGATTCGCATCGTAAAACAATAGGACATATTAAGGTTTCTGAGCCATTGCTAGACAAACACACCAACTGCACGGCCCCCAACTATGAAGCGCTTGTAATAGTACAAGCAAGTACAAGTACAGTGCTCATAGGAGCACTGTACACAGAACTGCGTGCGAACCCAGTGTTTATAATACTTTAAAATAGATATTTAACATCCAAGACTCTGGTACAAATATTCGGGATCAGCACACATAGTTTATCCCTACCAGGATTCGAACCCGAGACCCGCAGCGCGGAAAGCAAGGTCTGAGCTAGCCAGGTCGTAAAATATATTCTGTTAATAACTCACGCTCAACACACTCTACAATAGCCATGAAGCTGCACCAGCTAGAGATAACTTCAATTTGATTTTATACATAAGCGTGATCAGTATTACCTACTCGTTAACATCTTGAAATAATTTACGCTTATTTTGAAGAGAAAGGCAGAAACCTGATAAAATATTCGCGAAAGAAAATCTCTTTAAGTGGGCTCCATAAAATTAATACAATAAGAAGACTACGCGATTGAAAATAAATACTCAGGTATAATTTTCTAGGAAAAACGTAATTCCAGTATCTATGAATACTCAAATCCTTTGTTCATATTTCTGCAGTACGTAGTACGTAGAAACGTTGGCTGGATAATATTTTAATATTGTTTTTCGCGATATTATTTGGTCGGTACGTTCTATTTTTGTCTACCTTGTTAAGTGGTATCTTTCTCATAAAGAAAGGTTATGAATCTAAGTTAGTTAGTAGCCAGTCGAGTACCGAGTATATTACCTTGATGGTAGTATTACTGAGGCCACTGATTACGAGCAAGTAATCAAACAAGCTTAAACACTCACTTATTGATTATGAGACAACGCTTTATACCAGATGGATAGATAGTAAAAAATCACATTAAACAGAGAATATATAGTTGAACTACCTCGACTTTAAGGGCGGGCGATGAGACAGACTCGCCGTATTGATCGCGCACGAGCACAGGCAGCGTCACCCGCACTGATGGTCTCGCTGGCTGCGCGGGCGCCTTGAGCTCGCACCGCGCGGGCTCCACGCGAGGCGTGGGCGCTAGCCAGCGCGCCAGCCGCCCGCCCGCGGTACTCTCAGCGCCCGCCACGAAGTCAGATAAAAACTGACGTTCGGTCGACACGGATCTGTTGACAAAACATCGCCATATGTATTATATTAACAATAGGTTCTAATACCTCTCTAATTAACAATAGGTACGTGTAGTTTTACTCAGAATGAGAATATTTTTACTCATGTAAACATTGCAGGTCTCGTAGATCAACGCATGTAAACTATTACAGTAGTTACTACTGAATTGACAAAATCACTGCAACATGTAATGCTGCGACTTTACCGCGCCCGTTCGGAATGCCACTTATATTAATTAAATTACGTGGCAATATGTCATTTATAAACGCGTCATATCCAGTCGGAAATATTACTTAGAGGTGTCTATATGAGATACAACACGGTATACGTATTAGAATTCATGCGGCTAGTTTCAGAGTTAACAACCACGAAAACTAAGTTTGCCCATCCTGCTGGACATAAATTAGTTGTCCTGGACGTCAACGAGCAAATCTAATATTATACGGTCAAGGTCCATATACCTATCTGATTAAGATGCGGCTGGTTATTGGATTGTGGCTAGGATGTACCGTGCATTGCACGCTTCGGCGACACACCCAACTCATAAGATACACAGGTGAATTTTTCAAGATAGATTTTTGCAATAATAAATGGGGACATAAATATTATAAAAAATCGACTGATCAGTTTTAGTTTTCATCAAAATCGGTCTCGAAAGATTTAGATAATCTCTATAGTTTAAGATTTGGCCATCAACGGCTACTTGAAATTTTCAGCCTGTTTACTGTGAATACTGTGATACACCATTTGTAGACACCATATAACTACTGCACACATGTAGTAATTAACAATGTCTTTCATACTATTATTATCTGAACTATAATCAGGTAGGTACTTTCTACGAATTCGTTTCAGTTCAACCATCTCGCTGACAAATAACAGGGCTTACGTGAAGTTTTATTAGGATTTTAAAATAGGAAATTCTAAGCTTTTACACTCATCAACACGCACGTGGCGATCTTTTCCGCCCTTGTGTCAGCCAAGTTCGTGAGCTCACACGGGAAGCAAAAGGTCGTTATGTCATACTAACTCAATTAACCTACGTACTTTAGTTACCGGCTAAAAATGTGTATTATCTTATTCATTAATACTAGATACATAAACATTTACGAATATATATACAATAGCTCGTTGATAAACGTGTAGAATACTGTACGTCAAGTGCGAGATTGTTCGTCAGCTAACTGTATGTACTAACATTGTATGGCAAATTAAACAGGAGGCGCTGTTTAATTTGCCATACAATGTTAGTACAAAAAGTGGTAGCGGGCAGTATTTAAACTTTCAATTCTCCATACAAATGTGTCTAAATACGTAGACTATGATGTATACGGAAAGTTTACGAATAATCTCGCACTTGACGTCCTGGATATAATCATAACAGAGCGTTAAAACTGGACCTACTCCCACTGCTATAGTTTACATACAAAATATTAACAGAACTTTTTAAAAATAGTTTTAAGCGCAAACCGCAAGCGAACATCAATAAACTTTGGTACATTATTGAAGGAAACTCAAACGCCGCGTGCTCCAACAAAATAATCCTGTATAATGAGGCTTCTGACGATGAGTAGCCTTTTAAAGCTTCTTCTCTATTCTTTGAGAGAGGCAATTATAATATAAACGTAGTTGTTTGAATAATATTAAATTGCGAAATAAAGATATAACTTTCAGTCATTATTTCAGGTATAAAGTTCGACGATATGAGATGAGAAGCATTTATCTAAAATAGTACCTACTGATACAGATTGTGGATGCATACAGAGGAATACCAAAGGAAAAAAATGTATTTTAATAGGTGGCTAGAGGGGATGTTAGTGAAGTGAGTGCATAAAGGAATGAACACACCATCCCCCTATAAAGGGAAAAGGTAAGATGATGATGATGTTGATGACCTAGTCGAGATGTATGTCAGAAAAAAAACTGATGAAATATGAAATAAATACACTACGTACTACATCAAAATACCGGGTGACTTAAATAAACTGATAATAATGACGCCAGGCGAATACACCAACTATACGGCCACACACTAAGCAACGCTTGTATTATGGGTAACGTACAATAGACTGGGGACGAACTCAGTATATAATACTTATATAGATATCAAACATGCACATAGTTCTGATCTCGAAGATCCACCTCGCCGATATTTCTTATTATATGACGATAACAAACAACGAGAAATTGTTTATAATTTTTTTGACTACAGCAATCATGGACCACTAAAATCTAGAAATGTTTATCTATTATTTCGGGTCAGTGGTAAGGCAAAAAGGCGACGTTTGGAAGTTAACATCAAACGCACGTTTGGTAGGTGATCAGATCACATTTCTTTTAGATATAGGTAAGTACGACCGATTGTGAGTGTTTTTCCTATTGACATTTGAACCCGCGGGTCCGACCGCCAGCTTGCACCAACGCAACGGCATTCAGCGGTGTTGCCAACTTGGATCGACCCAGCCCATAATTGAATTTGATTTATTTAATACACGTTAAGGTGATTACTTACGTATGTAAATGAAAAATGTATAACAACTTACTTAATATACAAAGCGTAACAAAAATAGGTAGTGTGTTATACTGATATTGTTTTTATGTACAGGGAGATTTTTTTAGGTATTCGTGGATGGCCACATCGGCAACTATAAGTAATAGCGAAAAATGCTTAAGTGACTATCGAAACCGAATTTGATGAAACCTAGTGAATCATTGGATTAAAAAAACAACATCAGTATTATCACACCATACTTACCAATATCGTCATACTATTAAGATTCATTAATCTGAGATTCAAAATATGTACTTACTAAAATATTTTATTTATTCATGTGTTAAAAATACATTAACATATTTTGTCAGACCCTATATATCTAGTTTACAGAAAAGTCAAACAGGTAACAGCGTAACATCAAGCACGTCCAGCCCAGTAACGGCTCTCCGTTTTGATTACCAGTTTAACCAACTTCACAAACAGATTACGCACTAGGAGACTTCGTGGTGATAATGAGCATGGGTTATGTTTAAAGTGCATATGGTTGTATGGCAGGGTCGCCGCTACCGCTAACCAGCCACCCGACGACCTCCGTATCTTGCTTGATGCGTAGTGATGGCCGCGTGGTGTTTATCGATAGTCAACAAACAAAAATGTTATATTTTACGTGTGAAATAAAGTAATGATTATTGTATAATACAAAAAAAAAATATTTCGTAAAAGAAAATATATGACCATGCGATGACAATATCTAGTCTTTTGTACGCTCTTATAATCATTAGGAAGGCATTATGGATGCATATAAAATTACCTTTAGTCACATTTCTAGTAGGTAATCACATTAATAGCTTTTAGTGCACCACGAACTAATTAGTTTCACGAGAAGTTATAATGGATAAGAAATTATTTGTTGATTATGAGAAAACAATAGATTTAAAACCCATGCATACAATAACAGAAACTTATCTGAGCCGATAGAGGTAGGACAAATCTGACAAACGCTATTCATGAACATGATAAAAAGTGATTCATTACGCACACACCAAAAAATATACGTAGTGTTTTGTTTTTTATTTTCTACGTAGGTATATTTTCGTCCACGTCCCGTTTTCTACGAAGCAAGTTTAAACAAAACATTGATATGCGTACCTATTCTTACAGTTGAATATTTAGCAGAAAAATATTTTTTATCTTCTTTTTTTACGAAATGAAATGCGATGAAATAAAATGGATATTTTTTATCTCACTAGCTGGGAAAAGCTTTCTTTATTGTTCGAAATCCACGCGCCAAAAGTCAATTTTATCCACTAGAAAAAAGTTATTCGAAATTAAATCGTGACTTACTATGGTGGTGTACAAACTTTTTTTTTCTATAATAATACACATAGGTATTGAAACGTTCCGAAAACTAGTTCTTACATTGTATAAGAAATAACTATTGATTTACCTCTTGATTGAAGTAATAACCTAAATAACCCTGAATGTTCACTCCCCGTGTTCCTCAACTTGTTAGTAATTTTTAATATTGAGAAGCGTTAATATTTGTTCCACGAGTAATTTATACTTAGCACTTTTCTTAATTATGAATTCAATTGAACCCTCACGTTTTAACATTGAACGCTTAGTGTATGCCGCGCTAAATAATACAAATTAAATAGCATCATCGATATCTGTAATTAGTGAGTGCGTCAATAAATGGCATCACTAGCGTGTGCCGGGAGACAGCGAGCGATCCGCGATACCCGCAGCCGGCCGGCGGCAGTCAGTCAGTCAGTGCATGACACTCGTCGCGCGTGAACCGCCACGCTCAAGCGCCGCCATGGGGCCGACCCCGCTGCTCGCGCTCGCGCTGCTCTCGATATATCCCATAGTGAACGCCGAACACCATTTCGGAGTTTGTAATTTGCCCTTCTGCGCTTGCTTCCCGGCGCAGCATCCTAGATGGAACATAGTGAATTGTTCTATACCGGCGAATCAGGTAGTTCTGAATTAGTATACCTATTTATTCCATACAAACAAAAGTGAACGTGGTGCGCCAGATGTACGGTCGGACACTTCTGTGTGTTATTCGGACTGTTTTCTAGGAATGCAGTGACATAAAAGTTTTCTGACAATCGGTCTTCTTCGTTTGTTGCGTCTTTCCGGCTATTATGCGCCCACCGAATTAGGAACAAAGTTTGCCTATTTTAAACAATTTAAATCATTAGTTACTTATTGTAAATCAAACAAATGATAAGTAGCTAGGAAAAGGAAGCGATAAACAACGGAAGAAGCAGTCTATTCTGATTCTCGGCACGTCGAAACATGTCCAAGTAGCATTTACGACTAAACTGTGGAATAAATGTGTTACAACGAACAAAACGTGGCAAGCACTGATTTAATGTTGGAGTAGCATTTCGAAAATAGCACTGCGAATACCGAGATCATTTTCGAATGGGAATTATTTTAATTTCAATCACAGTGCCAACAGCACCGCCGAGTTGGTACCTACCTACCACCAGAATCTAGACCAGATTGTAACGATATCGATCGGTATCGATCGTAAGTCATAAACTCCTAACTGTTGCATCAAACAAAGAAAATAATATCGGTTTCCCTAGTACCTCAAAACCATAATCACCAGTTATCTGTCCATTGGAATACTGGTATATTAGGTAACATTGTTATTTGGCAACTCTAGTTTTAACAACACATTTTTCAGGTATTTTGATGTTGTTATAGGTACCATAAAATTTGTAAAACTTAATATAAGTAAAGCGCGTACGATGCCTATAAGTCGCAAAAAGTTAACCCCAAAAAAAGTCGTAAGTAAACAAAAAGAAACCTACCTGGCTCTGAGCCCGCGACACATTGTGTGAACGCGGAAAGGCGTGCATTCATAACGTTTATTGTAAAATATAAAAATATAGCATTCCATTAAATCAAAGGCTTTAAAAATAAAGTTTTACTTTTGCGACTTCGTTCGCGTAGCCTTATAACTTTTTTACCGTCCTATGGGAAATTCATTCATTTCTTCATTTCCCAGCAAGAATAAAAGTTTCCCATTCTATACCCAGAAACAATATGGCACGGTTATAGCAAAAATACAGCTTATTTTAGCTATCAAATTGTACTCAATAAAACACTTGCAATAACAACAAAATAGCATATATAAAACACTTTTGTTCTCTCTTTTTAAATATTTATTAGGTATACCTGCCTACATACACACTCCAGCACTATTTTATAATATGTTAGAATATAATGCGTCACTCCATATGTAAGTAAGTACTCATTAATGAACGCTAATGATTTCATGATCTAAGCACGCACCAAACATCATTGTCTTTGTCAATACATCCGACGCCTATACTTCGCTATAGGCAGACTAATCAAGTATTGCAGGAAGATACTTATTAACTTACTTACATATTAATTTAGTAGTAACTTATATAAAACTATCAAGGACCGCGGCTTCAGTGTGCAGGTTAAAATATATATTTCAAAATAGATAAGTGGGTATTGAATAGCCATACCACATCAATCCATAGGTATGTTAATTAACATCCCAATAAGGGGTAAAAAGAGTGAAAGCTGCTAGGGCAAGATAGCAAACAATTAAGTAATGTTGTATGATGGATGACGTGTTGGCTCGGACATCGTATTGGGCACTATTGAAACAGGCCTGGCAAACTTGGACACGGTTCAAAACTCGAAAAATAGCAATATATGTCAACGACCGTTTCGGTTTGGCTCCGCTAACGGATTTGGGCAACTAATTCATAACATTCGTAATAGGAGCGCGTTCATCAAGAAACAATTTTCGAGAAAAATTTAGCGTATAGTCAGAATAGTCGTTATTGGAGAAAGAAGCTTTGGACTCGGACACTGATAGAAATCTAGTAATAAATATAGTAGGTACAACAGCGAATCTTCAATAGTAGAAACTCATATGAGATAGTTTGACATTCAAGGACATACCGGACGGATTGATCCCGCTAACAGTACATTATCGCCGGGATCAATACCTACTTGGACGTTTGTCGATCCCGCTGCAATGGTCACGATTGTAGCACCGCATAAAACAGGAAGTCAATTACCGTCGCAGTATGCCCTTGTGGAGGCATTGTCTACAGGGCCCGGGCGGGACCAGCGGGCGGTACATCTGCATGCAACATGTCACACACACATAGAAACAGTCGCGTCACATTTTATATTAACAGTTAATTTAAAACACAAGTCAGTTCAGTATTAATATTTGAATATTAATGAATATTTTGGAATGTACTACAGCGTGTAGTAGGACAACGGCAAGGCAGCAAATATAGCATGCGAAGTTGGTGATATCGACGTAAGCTTACATTCCCCAATGCAAACCGCAGTAAAATTAATATATGCAAAAAAAAACTGCGTTTCATGACTCGATCACAAGAAAATTCTAAAAAAGTTGAAGGGAGTCGAAGTCATCTCCTATAAAAAATAACAACACATGGATGCACAAAGTACACGTTCTTGTTACCTACTTTGACTGCAACAAGTTGTGAGAATTTGTGAGCACAGTCGTGTGTCGTAAAAAGTTTGAGCCCTCCACCTGTTGCTCGGGACACGAACGGCAACTATGTTATCTCGCTCTATGGGGAAAACTGGGATAACATTCTAGTTACTGTCGCAAGTTTTTAGATGTTGGAGACATGCAACTTATACAATCGGAATTGAAATTGTGGTATGAGCCTTTGAACAGTTTTGACATTATACAGCATCACAAGGATTTGTAGATAATTTAATATTTTACCATCTACCTTTTTGCGGTTAAACATAACGAGTTACAAAATAAAATAAGATCCCTCTAGTTTCAGTTATACCAATTTCCATGTAACGACGACAGCTCCATTTCGTAGCACACAATATAGGTGCGTTTGTAAAAATACAATCGAAAATACCGCTATCCCGTAACCAAACAACGAAATAGACGGATCCAGTGGGGAGAAAAGAAAATAATCATATAAACCGGCCTCTGCACGCATCGTGAACGCAGCGCGGCCGGGCGAGAGCAACGGACAAACCATAAAAAAAAACGTAATGAGAGATCGCTTCCTGCGACGGCCGTGGCCTCTACTACGATATTTCGACGTTCTGATACCGCGTTCCACTTTGACTATTTGAAACATTTCGGGATTTGAGATGCGAGCGTAAACAAACAAGAAACCACTCGTATCGTCTAATGATCTTCCCACGCATTTTTGTTTCAATATTACAATAAATAAATTTATTTTTGCGATATAATACGATACTTGAGAATGAAATTGATCCGCTTACAAGGAGGAAAGTCTATCAAATTTTAAGTTAAAATAATTTGCACACTTCACGACGTCTTATACAAGTCAATCGAGGTAATATTTAATGTACACAGGTTATAGTTTTTGTTCTGATAAGTGTTATGATTGTAGCTATTGTGTAATGACTGGCGTACATGAGTATTTTTTCAACAGAATACATTCAAAAAGAAGTTATGAACACAATATGACAGCCTTTTACGTTAATACTTACAACGGTATTATACTTCAGAATAGAACTTATCATAGATACCTGGTACTATATACTAATATAGATAACTGGTACAAGGAAATATGATTTACAAATCAGAACGTGTCTGCGATCAATCCAAAATATTCGTAATTGCAAATGCAATAACTTCTAGCAAGTTGGCGACTTGGAGAAAAAGGCCGTTAAAGGTATTTAAAAAATCTCTACTCCAGCTGATATCAAAGTTAAATGTTTTGTTTTTGAAAATAACACGAATTATTGTTTAATTAAGCCCGCAGATGCTATTGTTGACAAAAACACAATTAGTACATAATTAGTCTTCTACCAGGTTTTTCGGGAATAAGGGTAAAAACCACGATAGTTTCTACGGAGTTCACCGAGAATTCGCAGCAAATATTCTTAAAATGAAGTTAATAAAAAAAATGTAGACATTTTAATAAAGCACCACATACTAAGTGTGCGGTGAAACGCTACTGAGTCGCCTTCTTTATATAAATTGAATGTTCATTTAACATTTATTTTATACAGCAACACGACCGCTATGACCAGAGTCGTTCAACACTTAAAATATTTTTACGATTTATGTTGCACCTTATACAATAAGTAATACTTTAATAGATCATTATCTGTCGCTCACCTTTTAGATGCAAACAGTGTAATACCAGCTGATAAATTACTACTAACTACCTCGCTTTGAAAGTTCTCTTTTTACAAAATAATTACTTTGAACTTTCATCTTGTGAATCGATACCGGACATGAGAAGTACAAATGGAATTACATAAGTAACTTTCTCCACAAACTGCGATTTATTGGCATCTCTGCATCTACTCTTGACTCTTGAGCGCAGCAAGTAGCCTCCTAGTTAGGCACCCTAACGAAATCACCAACCGATACAAACATTTATGATTTTTTTTCTATTGTCGGTATCCAAGTCTAGATTAGATATCTATAGAGCAGTCCTCTACCTGAGTACTTTTGCAGAATATATGACACATCTGATTTTTTTTATCGAATCCACATCAATATTAATACAAAATACTAAACCGTGAGTACCTTTCATTTAATAGAAAGAAGAAAAAAAGCACATTCAACAACGATGTAACTATTTTTACATGCGACTTTCGTGATAAGATAAAGGGAATGAATAGGATTGTTAAATAAATATAGACCTTGTTACTGTTAACATAACAGACAATAATTCCATACGGTTCAGATAAATACTAATTACGGTTTAAACAAAAAAATCATTAGTACCTAATCTTTCGTCAGACATACAACAACTCTACAAATAAAAGCTAAATGATAGTGTGACGAGAACGTAGAACGATACGATTTTTTTTAATTCAGTGCGTTTTAAGCAGCCACTTTATGAATTTCTTTTTACTACCATCGTCGCGTTTCAAGTAGGTGAGCTTGGGCAGAGATCATTCAACTATTTCAGTAATAGTTCACCCCACTCATTCACACACAGTACGCCCTCCGTCCACTCAATAGAGTCCGCCACATTCCCGGAATATTGTCTAATATTATAATCAAATGGCTGTGTCTAGATCCACCGCGCAGCCGCGTGAGTTCGGCATGCGAGTATGGTTTGGATACGGCTAATCTTATACCCGGCCGCTTCTCTATCACGTCTGCTCTGCTCATGACATTATGCATGTGCAAGTTTGGCCAGCAGCGAGCGGTAGCGTTATTGACTCTGCATTTACCTAAGGAGACGCCTGTTAATTTAAGTCCCGGGTAATTGGACGACAGAATGGACTGCCATAGGATTTTCTAAATAACTTCTAGATATGAGGGGGTAAGTCTTTCATAAATTCATTAACTGAAGCACTATCGTCTTATTTCATATTTTTGCTATAGAAATAATAAATTAATTTCAAGGTAATAAAATAGAACGGTACTTCAGTATATAAAGCGGCGCGCGGCTTCAACTCAATAAGAGGATTGCTACATATTAAAGTTGTTTTAAAAGGAAAATCAGAATTATACAGGGTGATTCAGATAGGGTATAATAACCTTTCAACCTGTGCTTCTTAAGCGCATTAGAAATCATTATTTCGCGATAGAATTTCGATATATCCATTAAAAAATAAGATTGCTTGGAATGTTTTTTTGAAATTATGTATTAGAATAATGATTGCAAATGCGTTTAAGAAGCACACGTTCAAAGACTAGTATACCCTTTCTGAATAATTCTGTATAATACGTAATGTGCAGCAGTGAAATAACAGCTATTACTCGAGATACTCGTATCACTCCTATACAAAAGAATTCGAGTACCTCCCATCATAAATGAATTCATCGATATTTAAAGCCGATTACAGACTCTATTAATATGGTAGGAGTCTATTGTTTTCCAACGTCATGGCTGGAGTATTCCACGTCCGTATTGCAAAACAAAAGGCGAAACTAGCTTGTTCTTCGAAGAAGGTGGGGGCTCAATGCCAGAAATTGAACTGTACATTCACGTTGATATCCAAAACGTATCACCTAGCAAGAGAGTCGCCAGCCTGTGGGATAAGGGGGACAGACGAAAGATAGAGGATTTGAATTGAAGATAAAATAAATACAATTTGGAAAGTTTTAATCGGGTGCTACTAGAATAAAGATCTTAATTAAATCATAATCTTCAGCCGTTTCAGATCGCAACGCGCATTTATTATAAATTGGTCAATAAATTACTTTGGATATTATTACATTTTTGCGAATGGTGGAGAGTGGGGGGCAGCTGCCTCCCCTACTATCTTGTTGACGCTCTTGCTACAAACATAATTAGTATATCTATATCTATACATATAAATAAAATTGGAGTGTCTGTTTGTAATATTAAAATAACCGCTTTTTACTAAGTGTATTTGGATGTATACACGGTACCTATACCAAAACATTTTTTTTTACAATTTTTGTCTGTCTGTCTGTCTGTTTGTTCCGGGTAATCTCTGAAATGGCTGGACCGATTTTGACGGGACTTTCACTGGCAGATAGCTGATGTAACAAGGAGTAACTTAGGCTACTTTTATTTAAAATTAAAACCAATGTTGCAGCGTTGCGCCTGATTAAGTTTGATAGCAATAACCTGAAATGCGTTGCGCGGGCTCAGAACGCGCGAGCAGGCTGTTGCCAACGGTTGTGTCTTTGTTAAATACCACGCGAAATCGCGGGTAACAGCTAGTAAGATTATAAGTACAGACGCTATCTAAACTATGTATTGTATATTATATAGGTAAGTATAACATGCGGGACAGAGCTATAGAATATAATTAACTAAAAATACTCATAGATACGTGAGACCAAGGTGTACAAGCATTTAGAACATACTATTATCAAACATCGCACAACAACTACATAGGCACACTGCAGTGACTTTTAAGCGATAGCACTTACTCGTTGAACCGATTTAGAGACAAAGCACTCGACGTTTCCTCATCCATAATACTCAACTCCTTATTGCTTTATACAGGTACTAACAATATATAGACTTGGTCCTTTGTTATTAACATAACATAACAGTAAAGCCGTGCACGCATTATCGACAAGATTTGTTGCATAGCATGATACGGAACAACTTTGTTCGCATATTCGTAACACTAGCGAACATCGAACACTTTGTTCGGTGAGAACGTTCGTTAAATAGATAGTTTGAGAACTTCGATAAATTATACGTAACATCATATTCATTACTGAACTCAGAGAGGTATAGAGCATGTGGGCGGGTGAGTAGAGCCTGGTATACTTTAGCTATCGGCCTGTATACTAGTGACACTGTTAGGGGGGTTGTTTCACGAACCTGTGTTCATATTCACTTTGCCAATACACAAGATTCACGCAATCGCCGCCGTTCTTCGTACACGGTTTCAAATAATACTAATGTAGTGCGCCAATTTAAGTATTTTTTCCTAATCGAGAATAGGCTAAAAGTTCATTGCTGAGACGCTATAAGCACACACTGTAGCAGAAAATGATGTTAGCGGAATGCGTGGATATTTATATTTACATAATAGCATAACAAAATACTTTTAAGGAGTCGCAGAAAGACCTCGCCCGTTACAGCAGTTTATTATACTTGGACATAATAGTACCGTAGCATTATTATAACATTTACCGTAACTAAACACGTTAACATTACCTGACTGGGAATATTTATCCACCACTTATTAAACATTGGCATTATATATTATTATTGTGTCTATTTCATTATGTATTGGTTTCAGCTTTCAGTAAGAGCTAACTAGGCTTACCAATATTTACACGGAGCTTCCCTCCGATACACTACTAGTAGGTTTACTGATAACTTAGTGAACTTAGTGAACGGACTTTGGCTATCCAGTCGACTCGGACCGCTCTGTCAAAAAACAAAAGAAGTTCAAAACAGCGAACGCAGATTAGCTATGAAGTCAACTCGGATCGCTGTCAATTAGGAACGCGGGACCAGTTGCATACAACAACGACACATTCGCAGATCTCGTACTCAAATGCTAACAATATAATTTTTTTCCACAGTGCTGTGACCATATTTCTCTGACACTATAACAAACAAGGAGTCTAGAACTAGAGCATTGCGATGATACTCGTAACAGACCTCATGCTGTAATTATTATCTACGAAATGATCATTAAAAATAATTTAGAGCATATCGACATATGAAACAGACAGCGCATTGTGCGGCGGCAAGGCCGCCCCACAAAAACTATTATAACATGGGCTGTGTACGTAATGTAATAACTAATTACTTGTATACAATCCTTGAGCGCTATTGAAAGTAATAGAAAAATTATTCACACACTTCCGCGAAATAAATTTGATGTGATATTTACCAGCCACAAGTTATATCGACGACCTGACGTGTTTAACACTTTAAATAAATGAATAATGCAATTACGAAAAAATACAATATACTCCTTCTGGCGCAGTTGGGTAAAAAAAATATAAAATATATCAGTTAAAGAGAAATGTTCTTCATAAAATCTCGCCAGCAAAGCATCTGTAATCGGAAATCAGAGCTAACTCGTTTCTGTGGTGACTCAAATGGCTCGATAACACTTGAACTCCGTGTTGTATTTGTTTGAACGACAGCGAACAACGTTTAACTTTATGCGAAAGTAGTAGAGTCCACTCTAGAGCAATTTATTACTTGAGACGTTTCAGCGCTTTGCGCCTCAAATCTGGCTAATTGGAGCTCAATGAAAGATGTGAACTCACTGATCCAAAGAGGTCGCCAACTAAATTATTTAATTTATATGGTACTCTTATGTAAGGTCGGCCATTGTATGATGGTTTATCAGTTTTGCCAAAACCTCCTAGTTAGTAAAACCTTAAACATATTATTGTTTCCTATCATTTCAATTCAAAGCTCTATATATATCTAGTGAATATGAAAATTCTTGAAACTGAATAAAATAAAATTATTAATAATTTTATTTGTTGTGTTATTAAGCAAAAACAAATTACGCACACAACACACCCTCGGAAAGTAAATATGTCGATAGTAGAACCCAATAAACGTACAAGACTTATTATCTGTGGTATCTTACACAAAATATACCTACTTTTAAATTGAAACTGTGTTTTGCATTCATTCTGGAGCAGATATAATAACTAATAAAAAATAGGCATTTAATTGATACCGGCATGATAGCGCAGGAATATTGTTAAGGGGGAAGCTCAGGGTCAGGGCGCGAAATTTAAAATGTCAATGGTTTTAATTTTTTTACGAAAAATTTGGACATCTTTACGGTGTAATTTAGTGTTTTGCGATATTAGCATTCTGCATTGGATGTTTCGATGTATCAAGTTTGCTTAAAAACGTACGTAATCCGATACAATACCATAAGGTTTGTAAAAACCGCTACTTTTACTAACTTTATGGTGTTATATCTTTAGGTATTTTTTAAGCAAACTTAATACATCGAGACATCCAATGCAGAATGCATTGGATGTCTCGATGTATTAAGCTGATGCTATTATCGCAAAACACAAAATTACATCGTAAAGATATCCAAATTTTTCGTAAAAAAATAAAAACCATTGACATTTTGAATTTCGCGCCCTGACCCTGAGCTTCCACCTTAATAATTGTATATAGGAAGCACGTAGGTGGTTAGGTGAAGTAATATAGCGATCACACCCATCTATTGTTCTTACTGACTGATACCCCATAACTGTCGACGAGAGTATCCGCAGTCCGCACGCATGTGTTTGAAATCGTTCGTCGATTCTGTCTAGTTCCGCAAGGTCGAAGTAGTGAACTATATTATGACAAGGGTCACTCGGCAGGTCGCAGTCCTATCCATGTCGTCGGGCGTTCAGGATTAACAACTCATAATTGCGACCTATATTACGTGAAACGAGCCACGCTGCGCTCTTGGTACGTACCCACTCAACAGGTTTCGTACGCAACAATGTCAACTACCAACGGAAATCGTCGAACACAACTCTCGAGTTGTCCAGTAGTTTACTAGCCATGAATTCATCATCACGAGATTTGCAGTGTAATTTAATGAACACAGTCGGAACTGTATGTGTTACTTTGTTCGTCTCAGTATAGAGGTATGGATATAAATTGTTTACTTTTCAAAGAAGTCGAGGCCATCTCATAAAAACCTCACGGCACGAGCAGTTTGCAAATGATATGTTGAAGAGCGAGTCTGTATAAACAACGCCATGAATACGGCGGCGCATCAAATAAATAATGCAAGTAACATTTAAACGGTTATATGCGTATCCGATGTTTATTTCACTGTACCGATTAAAAATTGGTAGCGATCCGTGATATCTGGCGGTCATCACTTCGTCGAAGCGACGACACCGTAAATGGCGAACTTTTACAAAACAAAAGAGTTCGCTCTCGACTCGTGAGTCAAGGCTGATTGAGTGCGCAGCGTCAGAGCACACATGCAAGCTTTATGGAATATCTGCGAATTAAAAATCAAGCCAAAATGTAAACCAACGTTGATGTAACCATTTACCGCTTGAGTCAAATGAGTGAATATATTAAATTGATCTCCGTTTCCGTTAGAGATTTCTACAATTAATAAACATTATTCAGTTTACTAGTTTTCAGACACACAACAAAAACAAAAATAATTAAGAGCGCAATGACGGGATATTGTTTTGTGCTTGCAAGTACCTATAATAATAATATGTGGGAGCGGACCTGACAGCTATTCGTGTCTTTGTATCCATAGTTCATGGTTTCGAGTCTGCCCCATGAATCGGCAGCAAATTCGAAAAATACTCCAAATGAAACGCGTATGTTACCCGAGTTCAAATTAACAACGTTCACTTGAACTAATATTTATCTATCTGTTATGAAATTTCGAACCGTGCATTGTTCGGACTATCTCGCGGGTGAGTCACACACGTTATCTGTGGCAGTGGGCATGAATGCGAACGACTCGATGTTACGTGTACAAGAAGCCGCCGTTGGACAGATAACATAGCTGATACAGGGATAATTTAAACGTTTGGACCTCGAAACAGCGAAAGGGTATCGTTTATAGATCGATTAAGTCCAATAGCGGCATGGATGCGCCGGCGGCGGTGTAGGTGTCCACCCGCCTCTCGTACTCTTCCCCCACGCATTGTGCGTAATTTAATCAGCAGCCCGTATCCACTGAACCCCTACCTAAATTGGACCACCCGAATCGTTCTAAAACATTGACCTCATTCATTTAAAAAAATGCGTTAACAACGTTAGTAGTAGTAGGTGTAAAATGTGGGAATGGCATGAATGATACATAGGTACGAATTATATCTAGACTCTTATAATAACTATTTGTTTCTCTTTAGCAGACAAACGTAGGTAGGTAATATTTTAAACAAAACTTTACTACAGTAGAAATATTCCTCAAGTCAAGATTTTCTGCCCATTGTTTGTCATACTGACAAATTTGACCAAGTTCCCTCCCTTCAAAACATTTTTAGAAACAAATTACTATATGCAGCTGGCATTCGAAACTGCGCTTTAATATATGTCCTACTTAACTTACATACTAATTATGGGATCGAGTGTCTTCGATATAATGATGGCGAAGGTGTTCGTAGGTACGTGAACGAAACGAATGAAGAAAGCTTCATATATCATTTACCATATTATAAAAGCCCAAACCAAAGCGGAAAATGATTCCTGGCCAAAACTATTAGCGGTTACGTGTTTAAGTTTATATTTTCTCAAAGAAGTTAGAGTAAAAAAAAGTCTATAAAATTCTTGTTTTGTGGTTACAGAAACTCGACATCCTGGAAGGCGATCTACCGCCAAATACGACGGACTTGATCATCTCCGGAGGAGAGGCGCTGATGTTCGGAGCTAACGCCTTGTCGCACCTAAGGGACCCCAGGCAAATCTCCTTGTCTAGGACGAAGATCGTGCTCGTGAGGAAGAATGCTGGCTACAGGCTGAACATCCTCCACTTCTATCTGGACGTGCAGTATTGCGATATGATTAGATTTGAAAGACAAGCATTCAGTGAAATTAGAGGTAAGTCCTTAACACTTGTAAGATAGGGTTCGGATACCGTTTCTACAAATACATTAAGCGGTTTTACGGGGTTCGGTTCCAATATTTAGTGCGATCAATTGATAGTGTTTCTCCAGTTTGAACTAAACTGATTTATCCCATAACCCTCTGCTCGGCGTAAAGGAAAACAGAGAACCAAGGATGTTGAATGTATCAGCAGCCGCGGTAAATCAATGACGAAAACCGGAATTTACCGTTTAATAGAACATTAACCGTTCTATACCTTAAAAATCGGTCAAGCCTACGGAATAGAAGTTAAGGATAGCTAAACCGTAACTTGAAGCTTTTCATATAAGTGGGTTAGTGCCTAGTAATTGTAAAACCGGTATCCGATCCTTGTGGTATACTTCTGTATATGCGAATTTTACTGCCTGCGATACAACTACGCTAAGCGTTTATGTTATGTCATTGTACTTGCGTCACAACAATTGCGCAGCGAACTTCAGGATAATAATGTTGACTGTCAGACACTACGCCTTCAGTAATTTATTTTGTAGGGCATCCACACCACATAAAGTAGACTTTAGCTTTCGAACTGTTGTTTGGGGATAAATAGGTGTAAGCGTTAATATATCGTATCAAAATAAAAATGTTGAACTTCCCTTAAATTCCGTGACCAGTGTAACCAAATTATTTGTGCACTAATGGAACCGCTGTTGTCCTAAACAATTGATAAAATCAATGACATTGTGTAAATGCCACGTTTTACCACCATAAACAGCTAATTTGGTTAAAACAAGTACATTACCAGCTACAAAATACATTATTTTGTATAAACTTTACGTCAGCTGAGCGCGGGTATTAATTTAGTTGCAGTCCGGCCACAATGGACTGACTTTTAATAATAGCATTGTATTTGAGACTATTGAATAATGTTAATAGACTGCCGGTTTGTTCGTAACAACACTTTCGTCTGGCGCATGCGACGCAGCAATGTAAATGTGGTTATGTGTTATTATTGCTTAAAGTATAACCGGTTTCGTGTGGCGGGCTGTCGGAGTGGCGAGACGCCGGATGGGTCCGATTATCGGGCCGTCGGCCAATATTCAACTAGATGGACGAGACATTCATTACTTTATTTATACTGATTGTGCATGGGCTCTTGAGGTGAGGAATCAGAAACGTCTGGACCATAGATATAACTAAGGCTAAGCGCTCATTCCAGCTGGACGTCAAATAACCCCTGTTAATATAGCGTTGTTTTCTAGAGCCTAAAAAGAGAAGAGAAAATAAAAGAAAAGAGTGAAAAAGGTATAGCTATGCTATTCAGCTGCAAAAGAGATAGTTAGGTCGATTTGCAGACTGTCCACTTCAGGCCAGTGTAGTAGGGACCTTCAATATGTAATGAAAAGACGAATAAGTAGTAGTAAAAATGTGATGGACTTAAAAGGAATAAGATTAAATGTGCCCTCACACACAAATTAGTAGGTAAACTAATTTCATAAGGTTGAGATTGAGTCCAAAAAATTATAAAACAACACAACGAGTCCAAAATTAATAATAACTAATCAATTGTATGACAAATTTTATGATTATGTAGTCAGGCTAAATCCATTAATGTCAGTTTATATTAAACTTGTTTTTAGATAAGGTTTAACAGTAATAGTGTAAAATATTTTAAGAGATCCATAAGCAAGCTATGAAGGGTCACATGCCATAAAAAAATATTTAAATTACTTGTTCTTTTTAAATTTCACTTCACACTAAGTGCGCGGCGAAACGGTACTGGCTCGCTTTCTCAGAGAAAAATAAAACCCTGTTTACACATGTATTTTATACATAAACGTCATAGTTTTGACCTGCTTGTTAACCCGTTAAAACATTTTACACTATTTTTGTTACACCTTGTATAGAGCTCAAGTAGGTAATTCATATTTGATGGTAGTTTGAATGTCACATTCCACGATAAACATTGCAATTTAAAAAAAAAGGCTAGAAAATAAATGGTCTAAATGTTACTTCTAAACGAAAAAAGGCACAAACATTTTCAATATCTTTCGAACATAATACGCAAATGTCAATACATATGTTTCGCTGATACATATGTCATGATCCCTAAATTCATTTTTATAGTGGGCAAAAATATTACCGCAACGGGTTCACCTAATTAAAACTTCAATCTAACTGTTCATGTTTACCAGTAATGCACGTGCACTCAACAGTAACGTTGTTAGCTGATATTGATAGTGCCTCCGGGAGAACTGTACGTGATGCTACACACCACCCAAACCTAATTTAAGATTTCTTTGTGTGTTATGCATTCCTATGCAACTTCGCACACCTAGCCACGCTACCCGAGCCATATGCGTCGCGTTTTCGCCATACATTGTGGGTGGCTTTGCACTAGAGCTATGCGAGGATGCTAAGCGGAGAGCGATGTAAAGTCCACTCTGCGTGAGGGTAGGAAATTGAATCTTATAGCAGCACTGGTGGTTGCTTGTGCGAGGAGTTGTCATAACAAGTTAACCTGTAATACACCGCTTCCTCGCACCACTTTATTGAAAAAATACCAATTCACCGCTCTCGCCTATGTACGCCTCCTCGCACTGCACAGCTTCCTCACAAATCTCTAGTAGAAAGCCACCTTTAGCGCTACTCCGCGCGTGCGGCCCTCTCAAGTGTCTGTTAGATACAATATTTTTGAAATAAATTCTGTATCAAATATCAAAGCGATGATAATTATTTGTAGGTAGAATGTTTCTTAAAATTATACGATTCTACGATGAAATTTTGAAATTCTAGATAATTTTCTATTCTACATGATGTCAAATACTAGTGGCGTATCTACCATAGGGCTAGGCAGAGCTGTGTCCCTGATTCCCCAAGCTCGACTTAAATACCTACCCTCGCCTTCGCCTTGGCAGATAAACGTCTTGGATAAAATAGCTTACTTTACTGATTGTGCAACAGTCTACTATAGCTTCGCTTTATTATTACCAACAATAAGGAGATGACAAAGATAAAGCACCTTTAAAGTATTTAGTTTACTTTAAAAGGAGCCTCAATTTAATTGTTGCCCCGGCGCCTGACTTACTTAGTTACTCCACTGTCAACTACATGCTCCATTTTTATGTGTATTATTAAACATACGTAAAGGTTACAGTTTATTTGGACACAGACTAGCAATACTTTTTGATAAACAAGACCTAATTTAATCGACAGAAACACAAAAAAGAGGGGGTTTATAGTTTTAATTTATTTTCTGTTGCTAGTTAGTAATAGTACTACCTATAATTAAATAATATAAAGTTTGTTTTACATATTGCGTTTTGTACAATGATGGCTTTGTGTCCTGTCAGAATAGCGAATAATGATGTGTCGCGTATTGCATGACCACTATCCCGATTACAATATTATTTAAAACAAACGCCAAGAAATGTATGAATTTCTACATGTAAGAATACATTTTACATGTTATCAAAATCAAACTGACGAGGATTACAAAACCAAATTCTAAAATTACATCATAAAATTATAATCTCGATTATTTCCTGTAATAACTATGTTTATGACGGTACGGTCGCATCATTAGTTAAGTTGCAACACAGCCACATGTGCACAGAAGCTGTGCAGTGACGCACATGATATTATGTCGCACGGCACACGGACAGAAGCAAAACAGTAGCTGGAAGATGCGAAGGCATATCCCGATCACCCGTATGGGCCATAAGATCAAAGACCGTTGCTTGGCTAAAACTAACATAGATGAAATAAAAATCAGCGCTGTAAACTTGAATTACTTCTCTAAGCCTGAATTTTGTATTGAGGCTTACTAGCTTCTGCCTCTTTCTCTCTCGTTCCCCAGATTGTTTTTATTAATTTAGGCCCGGCTTCCACTAAAGCGAGGCAGAAAGGGAATGTGGGGAATAGATCAATCAGATTGTTTGAAATCCTCCATTCGGTACCAAGCGGCGTTTTTTAAACAATCTGATTGATCTATTCCGCACAACTCCATCCCGCTTCGCTTTGTTGGAAACCGGGCCTTACAATAGCTTTTCAAAGCATTTTACAGAAGTAACATGCTTTGTAATGCAATTGTAAACGGATGATAACTTTCAATTAATTAGGAGTTATGAATCTAACCAAGTTGATTGAGTTTTGTTCCCGATGCAGGATCTAGACATAATATGTCGTTGACGCCATGGTTAGTTTTGATTGATATTATATCTTGTCCGTTTGCAACATATTATCGGCAGTCGAAAGATGAGTTAGCAAGTAATTCGGGCAGTTTCAACAGGCGCGCATACCACGGTGCGGGCGTGGACGGCGGTACCGCGGCCGCTAAACTGTGTTATAGGCACGGGAAACGCTTGCAGCCTCTCAAAATATCCCACTATGAAAATAATCCACACATCCAAACACCGAGCACATAGAAAAGGAAATGATTAACGTTACTAAGGCTCGAGAATTTTCTTAGTCTAGACGCGTGGGCGAGTCTCATTATTCTGCCTTAAATATAAATAATTGGATAAATTGTATATAATCGACGCCGTAAATGTAGTAAAATTTGGTAATTCAATAACATGGTATTGATATAGTTAATTTGTGCTTCGAAGTTAACATCGCAGCTATAACATTTCACATAAAATTCAGGATCACAATTCTTGGTATGAGTGGTAGTAGCCTGATAGTATTTTATGCACATAATGACTAATGCGAAAATAAGAAGGTATGTTAAGGACAAAGAAATACATCTAATATTTTTTCCCTGTACCTACACAATTTTTATTATAATAATATTTAGATTTGTTTGCTCATATAAATAGTTGTTTGAAATGGAGCGAGTTATTCAAACATAATTGTAGCTACGTTTCGCGAAGTCGGCCCAAACAAACAGTGGTGTCGGTGTGGCGCGATGACTAACTCCGGCTGGACTATTTGTGTCCCCGCCGTTCATAAAGAACTACACGTCTATGTGTGCGCATAAATACTTGTACTTACTGCGCCACCGAATAACATGCTGTTTAACTGTACAACATCTGTACAACTGTAAATTAAGTGTAATTTTTGCGAGTTTCACGGCCAAATATGCTATTAGATTTGTGTCTTGAAGCAATTATAGTCGCGAAGCGTCACGTGACGGCTTGAAATGTTCCAGAAACCCACTGGTTGACTAAGAATAATCTTTATCTACGCCAGTTAATGATGCCCTGGATATGGCGGGTATTTCTTTTTAAGACTCACATAACTGGCTGCCCGCCCCGGATTCGTTCTATATTTTATGAATTAACTAGCTTTTCGGACGAACTTCGTGAAGTGATTTACAGTATTTTTTTCCCATGATTAGTTCTTGAGTTATAAATGGTGTAACTAACACGATTTTGTTTTCTTTTCACCTGTCTTTATATACAGAATGATCCAGCAAGGAAGGGCATACTAACCCTTGAACCTATGCTTCTTTAGCGCCGTTGAAATCACTAAATCACAAATGTCATAATGTTGGGATTTTTTAAGTCGACTAATCTATCGAAATGCTGACATCAAATAAGGATTACAAAAGCGCCCATATATAGACCTTTTCTGAATCAACCTGTTTACATAAATACTACTATACTGCGTTGTATTCGTATATCCAAGTCTTCTTACGTTTCTCCGGGGATGATCGGATATGATCCAGAGACGTGTACCTACCAACATATGGCATACTTAAAAAAAAAACTTATTATAAATTAGTAAGTAAATTAAGGATTTCAAAAGATTGGTGGTATATACACGCAAGTCACCTGAAACCAGTTCCATTGGGCTTAATGCAATCTTTAATCGATTGGTATCGTAACCAGAAATGGAAACCTCTCGACACACTGATCGCTCTCATTTACTCTCACAGCAACACGTAGAACGGGGTCTCGTTAGCTGGTCGTCATTGAAGTACCCATTCCACTGAACTTAACCACCGTTATACGAGTTTTATATACCTGTTAATATAGAAAGCTCGCGATTGTAAATATGTATGAAATACGACGTTTAATAAAGTTCAATAGGAAACTGCGAAATTTACCAAGCCGCTAATGTTATAACGTTAACACTTCTTTGTATGGCAAAAATAAAGACCATATAAATATGATAAGATAATATAGCAGTAAGGACGATATTTGTCTAATTATCTGAGTAATCGAGGACACCTTTCAGAGTTGATAGGTGGATGGCAGCGGTACGTCCGTCCGCGGTTTGCCATCTAAAAATAAATGATTTCGATTTCCCCGACTTGAGAATCTTGCTCCGCAGGGTAATGACTCATATGACGCGCTGCAGTACAGAAGCTTCAGAGCACGTACACAATAAATACAAAAATCAAGGTTATATTATGTACTGTAATTGTGCAAATTAAACACCAAAAGTTTTTTAACTTAAGTATAAGCAAGTTTTCGTAATTAATTTTATGATCATCGTCACAATTAAGTCACTATATATTAGCTTTTATTGCAAAGAAAATACCCTTCCCGTATTTTTAACTTATAAGTAGACCATTGAAGATTCGTCTTCATAAATTCAAAGGCCTCCATAAAACTTAGTATTAGAGACGCAATAAAAACACCATGGTAGGGTAGGACTCAAGCATAAGGGTTCCGCCCTTATGCTTGAGTCCTACACGCACTTAACAAAGTTTTTTTTTTTATATGGCTGCACCTTACACCCTGTGGCCGCATCTCACTCTTGTAGAACAAATCTTACAAAAATCGGTCACGCTACACGGAAATAAAATAGTTAAAACACTTGATGATGAGCCTGACAAAAACCGCGAATGCTTATAAAACTCTTAACCAGAACAAATCACGAAGATGGGAACCATAAAGAAAGCGATTTAATTCAGTAGTTAATTTGTTTGTATATTTCCAGGTCCTCTTACGGTGCGCATAAACAACTGCGACTACGTGTCCACCGAGGGCGAGGCGTTCTCTTGGCTGCTGAAAATGCACATCATCGACGTAAAGACTGTGAAGCTCGGGCAGGGGGCTTTCGCGCTGGACCCTTCGGCCGCCAACATCGGCGCGCACGGCCCCGGAATGACGGTCAGTATACGACAAGTCACATCACCACTGCGAATGACAGCAATGCGAATAACACCATAAAACCCTTTGATATTGTTGATGTGAGTGCTGCTATAAAGCGTGACATTTTATCTTTCAGATCAAGATAAAGAACGTAGTACTGCAGGATGTCCCGATGCAGACGTTCGGTTCCTCTGCCGCTGAGATCATACTAGACAAAGTTGTGATCAACACCGTCCATGCTGGAGCGTTCTCCGCAAACACCTACAACATCGTGATGGCGATCAACTGCTCGATTCAAAACATCAACGAGGATGCATTTTCTCAAAGATCCCTAATAAACAGTCTTTCCTTCGTCGGATGCAATATTAGTCAATTCTCATCGAGGGCGCTACAATCGGCCGTAGGACACTTACGTATTTCGCGGACCAAGTGAGTAGTTTTTTTTTCTATGATATAAACTCAGACTTAATGAGCTATAAACTAAGTATTTTTATTTTAACCGACTACTTCAAACTGTTTTTTTCCTGTTTCAGACTTGAAAACATAAGCACAGGTGCCATAAACACCACCGTTGCTAGCGCCGTAATCGAAAATACCACATTCATCCAGTTCATGGAGCGAGGTATAGAACTGTCTTCCTGGACACTGCTAAGCCTAAAAGGGAATTCATTCGATGAGCTAAATTCAAATGCATTCGTTGTTCTCGACACTATTAACCATGAGCAATCTTATCACAAGCTTGTGATCCTAGAAAACGAATTTGAGACCGCTGCTCCTGGAAGCCTGAAATTCATAGGTCAAGCGCAAGCTCACCCAGCGTACGATGTGTTATACCATAGCAACTACTTCGGACAACCATGTAACTGTAACGTCACACAATGGTTATCCGAGGTCTTGCAAACAGACGTACAAGACCCATACTTACTAGAGAGTCTCTGTACCGTCGACGAATTCTTTGCCCGATGCTTCAATCTATCAGAACCAAACATGGTATTAGACAGATTTTTCAAAGGAGTATGTGAAAGCAGTAATAATATTCATTGCGAATCATTCAAGAGCAGAAGCGACGGAAGTGTTACTGAAATTAAAAAGCCCCGCTTTCCTCACAAGAATAAGCAGGAGCAAGGTATTAGCGATCGCAACAAAAAAGTGATTGGAATTGTCATAGTGACATGCTTGGGTTGCGTGATTATAGTCCTCTTTATAAGCTTTATAAGGTGGATGCGCCGAAAAGGCTATTGTGTAAATTTTAAGAACTTCCTTATTCGGTCCAATTCCTCATGTGGCTCGTTTTGTGATCGCCTGTGCTCTTGTGGAATGTCCAACGGGCTAGATAATGCGAGGTCGATCTCAAGATTATCGGTCAATGAATATTCAGAAAGACATCGGTTGAACGAACCGACCCGGGTTCAGGAAATGGTTCAAGAAACGATACTGCAAGACGAAACAATTCCGACCGAAGATAAAACTACTCAAACTTTACCCGAAGAATTGACCAAAGAGCTGTTGGAGAATCTGAAGGGAAAACTAGATAATCCAGAAAACTATGCGGAGGCTTGCGAGATGGTGGAGCATCTATATGTACTAATCAAACTGGAAGAAAGCAACAACACTAACGCCCGACGGTTAACCGACGTCCACGAGAACATATACGAATTGCCTTTCCAAGACACAAGTCCCCGCATCGGCAGAAACAAGAAACAAATGATCAGTATCGGGACCCGGACGCCATCGCTTGACAAGTTGCTGCCGTTGTCGCCTTACAATAGACAAACTGCCCTAGTGCATGAATACTTTGAGCCGAAAGACTTTGCCGTTCTTGCCGAATATGCCGAGATAATCAATAACGATAAGGAGAAAAGGACACTACTCGGATCCATTCCTGATGTGGTATCTGAGCAGGCGATGCCGCGAGGACCGTACCTTCGTTCTGTTCGCGAAAAAAAGGTGGCGACCCCCACCTCGTCAAAGTCCTTCAACAACTCCATCGGTCAACCAAAAGGCATGACGATCAAATCTACATCGTCCAATTCATCTGGCAAAATGATGAATCGCCCGTTGCCGGAGAAGCCCGTCACCCTAGACCCGGGAGAGGGCACGTCGTTCAAGTACGCCTGAAATCCGGCCAGGAAGCGAAAGGCACCGGCGGACGACTACGGGGGAGCGCCAAAGAAGCCCCGCAGACAGTTAGATCGCTTGCCGCGCTCGCCCACATACGTCGTACGCCGACACGGGCTTGGATTTTAACTTGAACCTGGATCGATGCGTATTCCATACCCATCTCAATAGACGAGAACGCGACGATGCTTAAACATTTCTTTGCTGTGATATTAATTTGTTTACTTTTAATTTGTACCTATTTTGAGTGATCGTGTCGTGCCAGACACTGTTGTATGTTTATTTGTAAATAATTTTATGGATTGTAATTAATTTTGTTGTGTCACACAGATTATGTGACGTGCCCATATTATTAGAACCTATATTGGGTTCGATTTTCTATTTAACAATGCTTATATATTTATGCTTCGTTGTTTATAATATTCAATATACAAGCTACGACTAATGTTAAAGGTAACACTATAAAAACCGACATCCGCAAGTATTAAGGGACGCCGAGAAAAATAATAACAATCTACATTTATAAAGTGTCAATGTATTTAAAAAAAAAACAAAAAAAAACACAATATTTTGTACCATGGTAAGTATCCTAGTTTAGTTAGGTGCAATATTTTAAAATAATATATAACGGTTTAACCATACGCTGTTGAAAATCGAATTTCGAAACGGAAAATACTGTGAACTGTATTCGATCATTAACTATTGTATCAAAGGAATATATTTATAAATTTATAACTAAACAATTGTGAAGTATTAAAGTATGGAAGGTATTATAGTTACTTACCCATATATACACATAAATGTGTAGGTTTAGCGTTAATTGCATTTTATACATTAGATAAGTGAAAACTATTGCATTTTATGATAATATCTAAATGTTGAGTCGGAGTTACCTATAGCTGTTTAATCACCAATCTAGCGGCCAAATAAGACCTGCCAAGGTGTGTTTTAATCCAACTATCAACTGCTATTCTATTGACGCGAGCCCCCTCCTAGAAAAGGGTTCAGCCGAGTCGGAGGGGCTATATATCGGGACTAGATGTAATGTGAATGTAATCAATGTTAAATATAAAAAAAAACAATGAAAAATTACAAAAAACAATTGTATGTTTATTAGAGTTAAATTATTCAATGTCACCCTACTTGCGCCCTGAAGGTTAGTGAATGTTTTTCGTACAGACGAAAGAAATTATATCCTTACTAATGTTTTGCTAAAGTTTACACTGCAGAGGATGGAGTCATATTTTGTACTCGTATTGTCAAAAAATAATTAAGATAACGCACTGCTCAATTTTCAATTACCTAAAACACACTAGATGATGTTATATTTTATATATAAAAAATCCTATTTATTTTAGTCCAGAACCTGTCCCGTTCGTAAATTATATTTAAATAATAATATATATACATTATTGTAATAGTTCAGTAAGTAGTTTATAGAGATTATACTATAAAAAAAATCGATGTTACACTTTGCCATAAACAAAATAGTCACTAGACTACAATAAATTATCATTTAAATAAATATTCACCAAGTAGATTACACACTTTTTAGACATATGATACGTATGTTCCATTGATGTTCCATGATAAATAAATGTTTAATGTGAAAAATGTTTGTGTTCAATTCATTGGTACCTAAACAAATAGAGATAAACAAAAACTAAGATAAGATTAGCAGATTGCGAAAAATGGTAAGTAAGAAATGGAGACTATTTTAAAAGCCGAATAAGCAGTTGATTAATAAAAAAAAAAAACTAAATATTGAACCGGGAATTGCCCCGGCAAAATACACCGTATTTTTATGATCAAAAAGTATAAATCTCCTTTGAGAAAATGTCCCATCTCAAATACCTATGTAAAACACAAGTACTCATGTGGCATTTCGATGGGACGCGCTTCATAATGGCAAAATATACAATGTATACCTACTACATTACCTTTCAATATCCTTCTAACTAACCACTGGACACAATTCCCAGTAGCATTTTCTAAATGATAAGTACTTTTATCTAATCGTTTATAAATGTGTATCGCATGTTACTTGTGTGGCTTATGATTAAGCAATAAAGTTATTTAATACAATTCTAGCTGACCTGTCGATCTTCGTACCGCCTCAGTAAAAAATGTATGAGAAAATGGAATATCTTTATTTTTTTTTCGAATTTTTCCATTAATAATTATTCTGCTATACGGGGCGACGAAATTAAAATATCATAGATCATTGAAATCGGCCCACTCGTACTTAGGTTATAAATGGTGCGACTAACAACACTTTATTTTGTATACTTATATAAAATAATTTTAGTAAATCGGTCGAGACGTTTAACCTTCTTCTCCCTGATAGTCTTTCTTTTTTGATGTTCATTCATTTATCATTTCAAATATGTACAACTGCAGAAGCACCTCTGACAAGCCTTTCGAGCACTAAAACGTGTTGTTTTTTTATTTTACGGACATGTATACCTACTATGATAAGTTCGTTAATTACCCTCTTTATTTAGAAACGCACTTCGTTGACTGTAGTAGATATTCCCAGAAATTCAAAGATAAGTTATACTGAGGGGTCGCGGGAAAAAGCCATAAATTATCTAAAAGAACTGATAAATACCAGTGTCTTTTATAAAATTGCTTCAATTAAATTATTATAATCACTAATCATATTTTGTTTTTATTGCTTTTGAGTGCATATTTTTTTCAAATATATATTAAAATGCACATAGACATAGAAACATGTAGGATGTTTCTATTTATATCTTACCTGCACCTTAATGTATGTGTCAGTGCAGTTGTGTGAGTAATACAAGCTGTGGATGTAAATTGTATAAACAAATACTCACTCGTCAATACTTACGATAGCCCACCGCCCCTGCCGCATTCAAGCAAAATTAACTGCCGGACGGAAGGCTGGACTGTGTCTCGCTTATGATTCTCAGAAAAAATATCACCAAAGTTTTAATTTGGGACTGCAATCACTTTCACAAATTATGTATAACAGCGAACATGCTTTAAAAGATAAGAATACGGATAGAGTATCATGAACGTAGGGTGTAATATCATCAATATTATTGATCTACTATACTTAGATCAATGATCAATAAAGATAGATTTACAACAGCCTTTCCCAAAGTGGACGATAACGCTCCTTTGTGGGCGCTGCAGGCTTAAAGGGCTTATTGGTAAGAGGCAATAATTAATTTCATTTAAAGATATAGTGGTTTTTAAGTAGGTGAAAAAATGGGGACCCTAAAAAATAATTCATTCTCAAAGTGGGCATTAGACAAAATAAGTTTGGGAGCCCCTGATTTACAAGTTCCGAAAAAATATTCGAATCTAGTGTAGTCTTTCAATACAATTAAACCTTTAATCTTAACCAGTTAGCTATTTGACGTGGTTGTGCTGATAAATAACAAATCAAATACCTAACTAATTGATACCGCATGTTTTTAATCGATTATAAATGTTCTAAAACCAGTCTTCGGCTGATATAAAATCACACATTATATTCCTGTATAATTGCGTGATAGTGTTTTAATCTATACATATATATTTAAGACTGGAAATTGGTACTAAGTGCATGCTTATAACTAACTATAGAACAATCTCAGGTAATAGAATAAAGATCTACTGCAGGTATATCCCAAAGCAATAGGGTAAGGGCTTATTGCCATTATACCGGGCACACACCTCAATCCAACACGGATTAGGGCCATATAGTCTATCACACCGACCCAGTACTGGTTGGTGAACCTCACACGGCTTTCTAAGTCACAGACTTCCTCCCAACGTCCGCCTCCATCGTACGGCAAGTGATATTTATCATCACAAATGTGGTTCGCAGATCGATCTGTTCATGCACCTACGTTGGTTAAAATACATCGTCCTAATTCCGCTGTAGACAAACGGTTTGAAGTTTCCGCAGATATCTACGGAATATTTCCAACGCACGTGTATACTTGACTGACATAGTTTTAAACGACAGGTTACTGTATTGTCTGCGCAGATTGGCTCTGGCCTGTGGTCTCGTTTACGAGTGTATATGTATACATATACATACAGCAAATCAAGTCGAACTATATACAGGGTGTAACAAAAATACGAAATAATATTTCTGGGTATGAATGTACCCATAAAAGCGAAGAACTTTCCCCAGGGAACATAAGTCGAAATCTTGAAAAAAGATTTCCATATAAACTTAAAAAAAACCATTTGTCTAACATTTTTCGGCAACCCTGCGTATGAATGAACACCGCCGCCCCCGCCTCTATGCCGCTACACTCCCCGCTGCCGCCGCGACACTGCCCGCGCCGCGGCCGCGCAGCCGCCCGCGCGCCTCGCTATCACCCTGTCTGTACCCACCGTGAAATTTCTACATGATTTCCATTCGCATATTTAACATAGGTACCTATCCTATCTAATAACTAAATCATCATCATCATCATGTCAGCTGAATGACGTCCAACTGGGCATAGGCCTCTTCCCCATAGACCTCCACTACGCCCAGTCTTGTGCTTTTTGATTTTAGCTGATTCCCGCGACCTACCTAAGCCGGGTCGTGATAACATAAATAAAAGTACTAAATGCAATCATTAAAGTTTTATTAGGTACAGGTAACCCAATCTACTTCAGAAATCAAAACATAGTCAGACACAGTAATCAAACAAATTCAACAAGTTAATAACAATATTATCATAACACGATTTTCGAAAGCTTAGCGACTCATTACTTACAGTTTTATTTAATTTAATTTAACAACAATAACAATCCTGATATCTGCCTACGAGTAGGTAAGTAGGTATACACACAAAAAGATTAGCTCCTACTGGGCACGTCTACAGCGTTTTAACGATTTTAATCACAAACAAAACGATATCGGTAAGTAGGTATCTACCATACAAGCTAGTGAACCAAATTCACTAGCGACATATTCCTAATTTCGTATGTAATTATGGTAACCATAACAATAACAAAAAACTTAATATGTAGACAACCTTTGTACCTACCAGATTCGCATTTTACACGTATGATGGTATTCACACAAAAAACAAATTAGGTGTTTATTATTATCACACAGCATAGCACAGCACACATTCTTGAGACTACGTAGGTGTCTATCGCATCCATCACTATTACGCATGTTATAAGTATGGTTCAAACTGAACCCCTTCTTTTTCGATACAGGGCATCATCCTGCGCAAAGTTGACGCCCGGACGTTCTGTAGCATCTGTGGGGTTACAGAGCTGAATGCGGAACGTATTCTGTCCTCCATCTCCTCACGCGTGGTGCACTTTTCAGCGTACATTGTGCTCTTTATGTGACCCCAGAGAAAAAAGTCCAGTGGAGTTAAGTCCGGGGACCTAGGAGGCCACGGCACTGGCCCACCTCGGCCAATCCACTCAGGGTACCGGGCGTTTAAATACTGCCGGACGACGCGTGTGTAATGCGCTGGCGCTCCGTCGTGCTGGAAAGTCATGGCCAAGTATTCAGACAATGGCAACTCCAATATTGCGTCTTCCACGTACCCCGTCAGATGGTCCAAGTAGTTCGTGGAGTTGAGACTATGGGGTAGGATTATCGGTCCAACCAGACAGCCTAGAATACCAGCCCAGGCATTAATCTTCCACTGATGCTGGTAGTTGTTTTCAGTGGCCGCGTGTGGGTTCGTATGTGGTGGCTGGTGAAGCTCGCTTCGTCGGTCCACAGGATCCGCTCGGTGAAACGCGAATCAGTAGATACGCGCTCCCTGTTCGACTGAAAGAACGTCATCCTCGGCACATAATCCGCTGGCGAGAGCTTTTGTATCCGCTAGAAGTGGTAAGGGTGTTATCCGTCGTCACGGAGAGTACGCCACACCACCATGTGATTGACGTTCAACACAGCAGCGGCACGGCGAGTGTTCGTCCTCTTGTCAACAAAAAATGCTGGAGAATCGGCGTCTCAATCTCGGCCCCAGCGCGCAGATTGGGGCGGCCAGCGCCCGACGGCGCGCCACCACGGGTCCCGCGAAAGTAACCGGTCCTATGCACCCGCAGGCAAAGATTGCGGAAGCACGTGTATGATGGAAGCCGGCGCTGTTCAACAGGCGGCCTTCCATCACTGTACTGATGGCGGTAAATATTCACCGCCTCGAGAATACTTCCCCGTGCTTCACTCAAACACAACATCGTTTCGTAGTATTCACTATTTGATAGTAAAAATGAGGCATTGCTTCTTCAATTTACGCGCTTACACCTTAAAAGACTCGGACTAACTGGACGACTTGAAAGCGGAATCAAACAAAATGTGCAAATGCCGACATTTCCGAATTGTTGGGTTCCCATAAAACAATTAAAAAACCCTTTCAAATAAATACACGTACATAAGCGATGGAGCGAAGCAAAATAGAAAATCAAAAATTAATTAAGTGCTTAAACAAAATTTAAGACACAAAATAACTACTTTAACGTTAAATGGTACCAGAAAAAAAATATTTCATTAATTAATTAATAAAAAATAATAATCGACGGAACCAATCAATTCAATGAATAAAAATAGCGGTGTGAAAAGGGCGTCACTCATTTTGTTTGACATGTGCCGACATTTCTTTGTACATGCCGATGTTTGTCGCTCCCAGCCAATGAGAGTAATTGAACATTTGGCGCGACTTTATCATTGGAGCGGCGACGCCAGCGCAAAGGATTTCATTGAACTTTGACCGTAAGTCCACGTGGACTACGCTGTCGTATCAAAGACTAGTTATTGGTAGAATGATGAATTGGTAAAATGTTGTCTCAGATCTGTAAAGGTAACAGACTTGATACAAAAAATACCAATTTAACATTTAAATTAATTATGTAAATGTTTTATCGAAATTATAACATTTTATTAACTAACAAATATTAGTTATAATTAGTTTTTAAGCAGCAGGTGAGTACTAAATACCTAGTAAAATAGGAACTGATATGAAAATTAGAAGAATAATGAGTAACATAAATGGTATTTTAATGCTGAATTAAAATCAAAGATATCAGTAACTTGCGTAATGTTTATTGTTAACCTTTTGTGTCGTAGGCAAGAAACATATCCTATTTTGTCACGTCTGTGAAATCGTTGGTCTTAATTGGAAAGACTAGACACTGATTGTAGGGTTGCACTTAACATTTTTTTGGCAAAAGTTTAGACCTCATTATCTCGAGTCCTAATCACTTTTCGACCTATGTGCTAGAACAAACGTTGTTCAGTGTCATTAGTACTTACACCTCTTGAAATATTATTTCGTATTTTTGTTACACGCGGTATATTCATTATAGAAATATAATAAGTATGTATAATGCATATTCGTAAACTAGTTTTATTTGCATATTCATCTTAATGTCATCTAAATCCGTGGATCCAACATAAGAGTAGTACAAAGTCGTTCGACGACCATCTCTAAGTCGCGTCGTAATGAATCTATTTGTTTTTATTGTACCCTTACAATTCGCACTTACGTGAACATAATTCTAGTACGAGGCTTGCGAGTATTACCTTGAGTAATATAATGAGCAGCAATGTTCCTGATGTCATCGGATAGCGTATTACGCACTCCGCCGCATATTTCATAAACGTTTAATATAATGGCAAATTGCGATGGAATATGAAAAGTTGCTCCGGCTGAGATTCTCGAGATCAGTGCATATTGAGCAGTGTTTACGTTTTTAAATTATATGATACGGGATCCCTTATGACATCTGTCGTGTTGTAACCGTTTTGGAATAACCGGCTAATCACTTCGATCACTGTTTCTGCTAAGGAACATTCTATGCATCTCCTTCAAACGTATGTCAGGCGAACACGGAACCATCCAATCCAATACAGTACTTAGGACGCTTAAGAAAATTCATATGTATTCACTGGCCAACGAGGTCATAATACATAACCTTGCAGATAATGATGTAATGATCAATATCAATGTTTAAAGAAACGCATTTTAGAGCCTTGTGTTAATCATGAAACCATTATAACCTAATATGTTACGGCCTCCCTACAGTATATCGTATTGAGCGACCACCCTCATGCACAAATACCTAGTCAGCGACATATTTCAACGACAACTTATTCCGCGGACTTTTCGAGGTATTCAAGACACTGTGGAAGTCACCTTGTTTCAGTGATTAGTGATGCAAGTGGCAAGTTGTTTTGTTTTTTTAAATTTCAAGCGTCTGCGGCTTGTGTTTATAGATGGCAGATTAAACCTACTAACGCCCGCAAGCCCACTCCTTAGAAGAAGGTTAGGCTTAATTTCTGGCGCTTACGGGACTTCTAGTAAGTTATGAGTGAATCGAATTATGCATATTAGTAAATTTTAAAAGAAAACAAAAACGCCCACCGTCCAACATTAGAAGTTGTTGCATTTGAGAAGTTGAAACACGCTGTACATTCACGCTGACGAGCAGCATTTACGACTCCACTGAAGTTTATCGTCATTCACAGTTTAACTTTACGGAACTACTTCTATTTTCGTGTATGTTACACAAATATTTCTAGTAACTATCATTATGTAGGTAACTTTAGATTACATTTCTACAAATCTGCGCATCACGAATGTGGTGGCTGGTTGTTACGATCATATTTTTCAATCTATTGTCGTCGGTGATGTAACCAACGTTATCTATCTGATTTATACAATACGGATAACCCGAGGATACGTATCTGTGGGTTAAACTCAGTCGCGTTTCGTTCCGTGCACACATTAAAGTGCATCGCCGCGCTACCCTTGCACTCGCGTCGACTGCCGGGGTTCAATGCCGCTGGGTTATCGGTTAACTAAACACATTTTTTATATGAATTATTACCCTCTTTCATATTTTAAAGGTTAATTGTTTGATGACCTTAGCAAGAGGAGTCCAGATTTCGCCAGGTTTGTGATGGTAGCCTATCAGAGTAGATGATAGAGTTGGTTCATATTATGATGAGATCTAACCGTTTCTTACGTCAAAATAATGTATATTATTAAATAATTCATTGCCTCAATTGGAATAGTACAATCGCGACGATATTCTCCGAAGGGGTGGACAAAGTAGAAGGTGCACTCCTTCACGATCGTTACCGACTTTCACGAAGCTTACTACTGACTACAAAGAAGGCGACCCAGTTGAGCTTTTTAAATTCGAATGGGAAACACATTGTCTATTAAGTTAGATAAGAATCGGAAAACAAACAATAATCGAATGATAATTGACACATAAAACGAACTTATTTTTTTATTATTATCTATTTATAAGGTAAACAAAATGTTTAACTGTATCATTATATATTTAATACTATGATTTAACTAGTGTATTCCCTGAAAAAAGAACTTAGAGTATAATAACTATTGTTTGGGTAATCCGCTATTTATATAACGATATCTACTTTAAAAGAACTTATAAAAGGTTCTTCATTTAATTCATAGTTCCGAACAAAACATGCAAGATGGAAGCCATATGGACCATTAATGTATCAAAATACTTTTGTAAAAGGTTCCTGCATGTATTATAAAACAGAAAATCACAAACCACAAAAACCAGAGGCCGTTTCAGCAATTATATCAAGTTACAACAGGTACGATAAAAAGCCACGCAAAGAAGCACTGTTGTTAAGTGGAAAATGCCGAATAATATTTATTATAACACAAATAAAACATATTGCGAAGGGTAAAGGTATATAGAACACTGAGTTTCAAAAAATTAATAAGTGTAACACGTATGATCAGGTCGACCCCAAGATTTTACCGGTCTAAGTGCAAACTTTCTCCGGCTTAATACCTACGCAGCGGAGTAAAAATCTGAATATAAGTCGTACACTGCGATAAGATCGTAGCTTGGTCGTGTCTGTACATTTTTTTTAATAATTGGCGCACTGGAAATTATGTTCTATAGTGAGGCCGAACCCGGCATTTTTTGAATTTTAGTGTATCTATCTGTCTGTTCGCGGATCACGGGAAATTTATCAGGTGGATTTTGTAATTTTTTTTAATGTATTTCCGCGAGTTAGCCCAAAAAAATTGTATCTTTTAATCCACTGAATGGATTTGAATGAAACTTGGCATGGCGGTAACTTATACCAAGTTCACCATTTAGGAGAATTTTTGATCCTGGCCTCGGGATACTTCCCCGGAATAACTAAAAAACTAATGTACATGCGTACACAGTCGCAGGCACTGCTAGTTCAAACAAACTTTATAAAATTAGTTGGTGTTCAACAGAGTAATCAATTGTTTTCAGTAAGTTTAGGTTCTCAACCTGGAATAAAAACTACAACTCACAATCGAAGCTAATAGATATGACATCAGTGCTAATGAATATCATAAATGTCAAGTGATGTAAAGTAGACTTTATTATTGAGGTGATTGAGCTGAGGAGGAGATAATGTTCCAACTTATAAAGTGCTATTCGTTGCGTAGCAATAACTGACTTTATTCCATATTTTTAAATGTCTTATGGATTAATCTAAATTGCAGACATACGCAGAATAATGACTTCAAGCACGTTCTCAAAACTGATCGAATGTGGAATTTATACAGCTTTTTAGATATTTTGTATAAAACGTAATTTATTCAAAGACGTTAGCGGCGCTCTGTAAATTAGAGGAGTACCTAGATTGAAGGTCACACAGGCGGCGCAGGCGCACCTCTCGGCCCGCCTGCTTGACTTCTTGTATCAGTCGCTTGCGCGGGAACCGAACAAAACCGACGCGCGCATTGTTGCGCACACTACGACATTTATAATCATTTTATATTTTTTTATTGCAACCCAAATAATAACATTGATGACAAACGCTAGGAACTTTATAATTATACCACAGTTATCAATTTTAATTTTTAATTTGTTATTAAAAAGTCCAACGCATGTGTATAGTTGTGATTTCACGTCTTGTTTACATATAATCATTTGTTCGAGCTCACAGGGGAACTGCTCCCATGAGGTTAGTATCAGTGATTTTTATTCAAGCTAATATTGGCCATTATAGTTGGCTCGAGCTCAATGTTTTGCACCAAACACGCACCTCTTGAAAATATAATCTAAATAGTTGTTGTGCGTCAGTATTGAGTGTAACTACACAGGGAAATCGTGCCGTCGCAAATTGAATCATTTATTACATGCATGCGAACAAATAATCCTTATTATAATCACAAACTGTGTGGGTCTGTGTGTTAGGTATAGGGAACCTCTAACTAAAATGTCTGAGTCATGTCTGACTTAAGGGATCTGGAATCCGTCCAGTTTTTTTAACCGGTTACTTATTTTGAGAAAGGCAAAATTTTCTTTATTATACTAGTATATTAAAATGTGTGTTTTAAGAACAAGTCAATGTCTTGTTTCAACCACAAAAATATATGTATAACTTCTGAACAACAACCCACATTCTGATACTAAATCATAATTTTTGACGATTTCTCTCTTATCTACATTATGACAAACTATATTGCTTGGCATGAAGCTCTATAGGTACGTTTCGGGCATGGTGTCCCATAAGTGCTGTTATGTGTAAACAAACTGGTCCGAGTTTTGAGAACTGTCGATAATGTAAACGGACACCGGAGATAGAGTTTAATATTCATAGAAGCCTTTAAATTCTCTGTGTATTGTGAGGAGAAGAGTACAACTATACTGGTGACGGATCAAGTTTTCAAAATATTTTTATTCATCGAACTGTTTTCGTGCAAACATGTCGTGAAACCGTCCATTTTTATGAAAGTGAAATGTACCTTATGTACCTACGAGCATATCGGGTCCATGTCATCAATTAAAGGATTCATTGTATGGTTTTTATTGTATCCTTCAGGATCTCGAGTGAAATGAAGTCAAAATAAAGAAAACAGTACGATTGATACCGAATCATGTAGACAATAATAATCAACATTTGAAAGTGTTCGATGGAAGGAACATAAACGTATTAAGCAATATTTTTTTAAAATACCGCTAAGTCTTTCATGAAATGGACTTACTCGAATGCAATAAAGAGTTAACTTGGTGCCGGGAAGCGTCCTATTAAGGGCTAATTCGATAACGACGACTGCGCGACTGCAGTAAACAGATTTTACACTTCGAAGTGGATGTTATCTCAATTGAAAAATTTCACGTTTACCTTTCATATAAGCATGCGATCATAACTATGTATTAAACATGTATAATTTTAGACACAAATAAGTTTATATACAAAGGTGTTCAAAAACTTGTCAAATAGCTCTACTGTACGTTCAATTCAAATGTCCTTAAACCTTCTAACGACATCTTTTTTTACGTTTTCTCTGGATATTTATTTAATGTTCCTTTTTTAAAGTAAATATATGTTTTGGATAATTTCGACTATGGTGACTGTATGACACCGCCCATTGTCAAAGAACGTTAAATACCTATGACTTGTGCACTCCGAAAAGTGGTGAGCGGTGGGTCGATTCAGAACGTTTGGACAAGTCTCTGAGTCGATTCGATTACAAATTTTCTCATTTTACAGACCGATCTTTCAGAGCCTTTCTTCATGACTGAATCGAAAATTTGATACGACTATGCAACCGAATAGTTCGATACGATCACTCGCTGTGTTAACATAGTAAATTTCTTAATGCAAGTATCAATTAATAACCGAATCGGTCGATACAAGACTTGTGGTAAGATTGTGAATCGGGGGGCTGGTCAGACAGTCGATAAAGTAACCGTTATATTTATGCGCAATAAAAGTCTTGACGATGATCACAAATATGAGTGTTGCAACAAAAACATATCTGTAGCGAACAATACGTTGCAAACACAGAATGGTACTTATGTGTCTCATTGCAAGACTCCATATTACTCGAAATATTTTGGAATCGGTGAGAAACAAAATGCAAGTATTTATAGTAGCTGATGAGAAAACAAATGTAACCGTAATACCTAGTTAATTATACAACTTATAAAAAAACCTCGATCGTGGTTTTTATCTTATACATTGTGTATGTCAGTCTGTCTGTTCGTGCATCATGGGTAATCTACCGAAAGGATTGTGACGAATCTGGGCATGGTGATAGCTTATATCAAGTATAATATTTAGCCCGGAAAATTGATAAGCTGCCAAGGGATGGCAAACAAATCTAAACCACAACCACAACTCAATAAATGACGTGATTTAATGAGAGTTCGGTATTGCTATTGCAATAATAAGTACGATTAGTTATCGACAATCCTTTTATTGATTGACTACATTAAATACACTTAGGAAAACATCGAAGAACGCTGAAAGGAAACCACTATCTACCCTCCAAGAATCAGTTCGATGGGTATATTATTCAACAAATATACAAGTAGGTATTAGCCATATAGATATTAAGAGCCATTATTACGAATTATATAGGTTAAAGAGATGACAAATTAAATCTATTTACCGAATCAGGTCACCTCAGTGAACCCAATTGACCCCAAGTTTTACGTGGTCATTTCTGGTAATTAGCACCGAGTAGTTAAACCTGTGCAGACCAAGTATACCTATTATAAAAAAACTGTGTAGTAACGTCATTGTTATAACACATAGTGCATGACGATGTACAGCTATTCAAACAAAAATAATGAGGAATAATAATAAAAATAATTAGGTATGTATTACGGAATTAAAGTTTTAAGCTGTTGAATTTTATTAGAGAACTGTAAATATTCTTACTGTTATCCGCTAAAATTAATAATTACTGGTTTATCGTGAACCTTGATCTCGTTACATTACGTAAGTAAGCCGTTGATAATGTTTTTTTTTTCACTTCACATTTGTTAATAACTAAACGTCATAATGCCTTGCTAAAATCATTTCGTTATTATTTTTTATTGGACACGCGATGTTGCCAAAAATAATGTGGGAATTGCGCGGTACAAAGTGAAAACACCTTAGTGAAGTTTAAAAGGGTAGGTTTAGACGCTTATCCATGCTAATGATATTATATGTTTACGAGTCTAGCGGGCTCAGGTGACGGTGAATCATATATTAAACTAGCTGTTGCCCGCGACTTCGTCCGCGTGGTATTTAACAACGTCTCAACCGTTGGCAACAGCCTGCTCGCGTTCTGATCCCGCGGGACGCATTGCAGATTGTTGCTATCAAACTTTAAGCAGGCGCAGCGCTGCAACATTGGCTTTAATTTTTTTTCGAGAGATCCTATTTTTTTTTCTAAAATAAAAGTAGCCTAAGTTACTCCTTGTTACATCAGCTATCTGCCAGTGAAATTCCCGTCAAAATCGGTCCAGCCATTTCAGAGATTACCCGGAACAAACAGACAGACAGACAGACAGACAGACAGACAGACAGACGGACAGACAGACAGACAGACAGACAGACAGACAAAAATTGTAAAAAATGTTGTTTCGGTATAGGTAACGTGTATACATCCAAATGCACTTAGTAAAAAGCGGTTATTTTAATATTACAAACAGACACTCCAATTTTATTTATATGTATAGATATATTCTATGGAACTAGGATCTATAAAACTATCAACAATGCCACAAGAAGTCTTGTCAGTGCCTATGCTCTATGCTGTATTGTCTGCATCATCCTTTCTTGAAAGATATTTATGGCAAGTGAGCTCTCATTAAAAAGTTACATTGCATGTTGACAAAATCATATTATCATGCCAGTAATTAATTAATTAAAGCAAGTAATTATTCCACATCACTTATTATCAGACCCTCATTTTTATAATGTAACAGTACATGGTATACAAGCATTAATACTGTTGTTTAATATCATTGGGTACAGGTTTGTATATACATAGGTAATGTAGGGCGTTTAAAACCATTAAATATAAAATCCCACAGGCTGAAGTGGTTCGTGCGTGTGGCTTAGCGTTCCGCATTATGGTTATTTTCTTTCAATAGCATATCGAAAACTTCCGCAGGGCCGCATTTGTTCTTTACTTTAAATAAAATGTCAAAATACCTATGTTTAGTTTTATACTTTGTATTGCCGGTCTTTTGCTACGTGTCTATTTATTTTAACTATTTTTATATTTTTGAAGTAAATCTAAAAATTGAAAGTGTATATCGGATTAGCTTCACATGTGATAGCGGCAGCAGCAGGTTTAAAAAAAAACATTAACGAATGAGGTGTGTAAGCACCGACAACTAAGAACTCTTTTATTCTGCAAGCCTGCATTGGGCTACTATAGAAAAGATAGGGCCAAACAGAAGGGCAAATTAAAAGAGGCTGATATTGATATGTTTATATTCATGTGTTAGTTAAGAAAAATACATCTCTGCGTAAACGCTAGAGTGCCTCGGGCCGCAATGAATTATATGAGTTCTACAAGCAATACACCTCAGTGCCGCGGATATCAAACATGAACATTTTATATAAGTATATCAGTTAAGGATTTTTATTTAAAAGCATAATAAAGGTTCAAGCAAGCTGTAAAATATGTCCATACTAAAAATATTATTAGTGCGAAATTGTGTATGTTGATGCCATTATACAATATTGGCTGATTGCAATTAAGCATATAGGCTTATTTTTAATGCACGTGGAGCCGCGGGTAAGGCTAATTTATTTTATACGTCAGTTAGTTGTTATATGGTTGTGGTAATAAAAAAAACTTTGAACGACAGATGGGTTTCAAGGCTATGATGGTAACTTGAACTATTTTAAACATTTTATTACTTGGTCCATGAGTCACGTGGTTTTAAATCATGATTAGATAACGTATCATCTTTTAACCAATTATTACCTACTCGGAAACTCATAGAGAGCGAGAGATAGATAGAGCATTAATTACTAATACCTAGTAAATATTAATAATAGTGTACAAAACCACGAATAAAATATAACCTTTGAAGATAATACTAAAACAGATAATTTCGGTTAACAAGCATTTAACATATTTAGTCAAGAACTCAGACAATAACATGTGACTTACGTAAAAACAAGCAAAGTAGCAGGTTTGAGAAGGTAAATGCGATCAACATATTCTAGTCACTTTACGACTGTAACACGAGTGGCACATGACGTAATCAGTGAACAATCAACTAGATAAATCAGTGAAGCCCACGAAATCGCCTTTATAGCTACGTCGATTTCATATTGAGCGTGAAAATGTATAACACACATAACCTTACTGTGCCACGTGACATTGACAAAGACTATTAGGACGAGAATCAACACTTCTCGGGCACACACTTGACCCTGGCGCTCATATTTGCTAAGTATATTGCAGGCTTTATTACAATATAGTTAAGGTTAAACGTATTGCGGTAACAATGCACATTTTTTGTTATATTATAGCGATATCATAAATAAATGATTGCTTTAGAGTCATTCTACCAATTGCTGATTTCAGAAATCCATCTATGTTGTCGACAAAATTTACTATAATAAAATAATACCGGATATAACAACGAAACTATAAAATTCGCAGAGTGCATTGTAGAGGCATAACTTGCATAATCGCGTTACCAATACGCTTGCAGCTATGCGGTAGGAAAACCATTAAATATTCAAACTAAGCTTGCCCGAATGCACTAAAAATGTTACCGAAGCTAGTCGACCCAAATATTTGTGAGCATTTAATACGCAGCCAACAACATAAAAAGCAATGTCATTAAAGACAATAACAAATTCAATTACTTATCTGCATTCGTATAAATATAGTTTTGTGATCGGTTAACCGAAGCCTGCGGCATCATTGCTTTCCTTTTTTTGACTAGGTATCCCGATGGAAGCTGGAAAATCCATTAATTGATAGCCCTAAATATCTTCTAGCTTATATCCGCGGTACCTCGACGAAACATAGCCTTAGCGCTCGCGGATAATGTAGGTTCCTACTAGTGAAAGAATTTTCAAAATTAGATCAGCAGATCCGGAGTTTACTCCTATCCATACTCACAAACTTTACCTCTTTATAATATCAGTGTTCAGTATATTTATATTGTGGTGTCGATGCAATTTGAACGTTCATTTACATAGTTGTCTATGTGTTACGTGCACCTTATTATCCGAATATCTCGAAAGCCTTTATTCACCTACAGTGACACGTTGCGAATGCTTAGCACGTGTTGAACTGCTTGTGCTATTAGTATTGAGGAGATTAACATTTATGTCAAATGATAAATCGGATTGATCGAAATATTTATAAAGCTTAACAGGACGAGGAAGAAGTTATATGTTGTCGTAAGAGAAAATATTAAGGTTTGAGCATGTTGTATGGTATATTTTTTTTATTTATTTTATTTTACTATGAATGCAAAACAATCGGCAATAAAACAGCGAACACTCAACATGAATGTGCCCTGGTATGCGTCGCTCGTAATAAGAAATCTGAAACTCGCGATAACAAAATGCGTTGTGATCGCATATCGTGGCTTGGGTCAGTCTTACATTGAGCTGTTAATAACCTACCTTAATGCTAATATCGCTCTCGAGAAACTAATGGAAATAATTAGATTAGTTTTTACTGTGATAGGTAAGTTAGACGGCGCGGCGGAGTTTGGATCAAGAATTATATTAGAAACTAGCTGTTGCCCGCGACTTCGTCCGCGTGGTATTTAACAAAGACTCAACCGTTGGCAACAGCCTGCTCGCACGTTCTGATCCCGCGGGACGCATTGCAGAATGTTGCTATCAAACTTAATCAGGCGCAGCGCTGCAACATTGGTTTTAATTTTTTTTCGAGAGATCCTATTTTTTTTCTAAAATAAAAGTAGCCTAAGTTACTCCTTGTTACATCAGCTATCTGCCAGTGAAAGTCCTGTCAAAATCAGTCCAGCCATTTCAGAGATTACCCGGAACAAACAGCAAAATGCATTTAGTAAAAAGCGGTTATTTTAATATTACAAACAGACACTCCAATTTTATTTATATGTATAGATATAAATCCAACCAGGATCAGTGTAAACAAGGACTCTTTAATGTAATTGTAACTGCATCGAGATAGATTTGTGACCACAGAAAACTGCGGTGTGAGCGAACAGGACGACGGTACCATAAATTACCACTAAACTTAAGCTACGTGAAATATTGTTTTTGATGCAGAGTTCTTTTAAATAATAACTTAAACATAAATGGGCATTGACTCTGAAATATTTTTTATGCTCTTTGTTACATCGTACCAGACAAAATCAAAGCGTATGAGAATGCCATCAACTATTGTGAACAGCAAAGTCAAAACCTCCACACGAAACTGGAGTCACCTCACAAACAACAAGTTTGGGACATTTAGCTATAGAGTAAATCCTGTAATATGATCTAATTATCTCTCTGCTTATTATTACTCTTTCTCCCTTCCAAGGAACCAGTGACACAAGAATGACGTCAAGGATACGGCGAACGAAATGTATTTCGTCATTACAATCATTCATCATAGAGTAGGTATTGTTTGAAACAACAATGTTGAAAAGTAAAAACATCCAGAGCTATTGCACGAAGCGTAATTTGTTGAGCAGTGTGTTTATGAACGGAAATTACTCTAGCGCACTCATAATGAGCGCAATGAAACCATTATTCATAATTTTTCGCGTACCTACCACTACGTTTTCAGATGATTCATTTGGAAATTTTCAACTAAAATCTGATGTAAACCAGTGTGCTATGATGAAGGAAGACCTTTTTCAAGTAAAATAATTTAAAAGTCACACATTATAATGTCTTAAGCTGACCGAATTTATCCGGGTGGTCGAAAATAATTTGTATACTGCAGTAAGTAAAGTATCTAAACAAATCCTCGCGAACTGAAAACAGAATTAAATAATAACATAATTAGACACATCAGTGCAGCATACGAGTTGATCGCAGTAACGTCCGACAGCTAAAATAAATCTGAAAAGCATATTCCGAAGTGACGTGCTCACTAGTCGCGGTGGTGTTTTAATGCGAAAATAACTCGCTGATCATAATTAGCATAGCGAGCAGACGCGTCAAGTATGCGGCGTTTCTTTTTGGCTACCGAATTAAAAGGACGAAAAGGGGAGTCATAAAGTATCTGTCTGCGAGTCTGTACTTTTAACTTTAGAATCAGGGTTATCGGAGATGATGCGGTTTTAAGGATTTCAAATAGCCAGGAATGATGTTTATTACTTGCCTTTCAAATCAACCAATCAACCATATACGGTATTAAAAATTTAGTAGGACAAGATACGTTACACATTGTAATGTTTATCGTCACAGATTTTTGAGCGTTCAGTCCGAGCCTGCGCCAATTGGGAAAGGACGGTGGAAATGATGTGGTATAGAGTGAGGATATCTTAAACTGAAAGTATATGTTTATAAGCTAGTACTGGAAGCTAAAGAAGTCAACAATGAGTTGGTGTGCAATATGAACGAGGCCTTCAGCTGATAGCGAACGTGTGATAGCGAGTTTGGTGTTGACGACCTTTATAGTGCTATAATATCTCTACTTATCTATGTCGATTTTCTACCGATATAAACACACCTCTCACTCACTCACACTCATCAGTACCAAATTGATTTCGAATATAGCAATATACTATATTTTCCATCATTACTAGCTGTCCCTGCAAACTTTGTACCGCCTCTGAATGAAATGTATAAGAAAATTTATTATCTTTATTATAATTTGTAGTGCATTTTTTCCATGTTTTGATAGTTATTCTGCTATTCGGAGCGGATAAAAATTAAAAAAATCAACGACAAAAATCGACCCACCCGTTCTTGAGTTATAAATCGTGTAACTAGTACGACTATGTTGTATATACATATATAGATCTCAATCAAATATAAGTTACAGATATCTAAACTCTCTGTTATCTCGTAGGTATATCACATTAAAATTCCCGAAAGGAAGATATATAATTTTTTGTTATTAGTCCGGTAGTGCGATATAGAAAGGCAGCCGTACCCTTTTAAAATGTTGTGACGGTTTAATATGTACCAATTTATGATTAAATATAAAAATTACGCACATTCCGAATTGTCAGTTACATTCATATTTTTTATCTGTGCTCCAGTAAGCCAACACCTATCGTCACGTATCTGATAAGGCTGGTCGCGATAACGCCCGATAACTAGCTGACTCAGATTGATTCTACTAGCCCATGCACACGTTAGTTTTAATGAAAAGTAGAACACCGCGAATATAATTAAAGTGTGTACAAAGTAGCTATTGAAAATCGCTGTGTTTGTTTCCAGTGTGAAGTAGCCAATTGAAATGGTGACGTGACACGCTAGCATGCGCTGGTCATGGTGGTGGTTCCTGGTGGCGCTGCACGCGCGCTCCCTCGCACAGTCCATCACGCCCACTGTGTGCGAGGAGGAGGCCTGCCGGTGCGATCACTTCACCAGGGTCATATGCAACTGCACCAAGGACTATACCGTAAGTACTTTAAACCGTTTGAATCATACCATACGATCTATCATTATCTATATAATAACAAATACCAATCAATAACTATACATTATTTGCTATTTTCCAGGAGTTGACTTTACGGCCTGATGGAGCTTATAGAGTACCATCGACAGCCACCGGCATTTTCATAGATGGTTGCACTCGGGTGACGTTTCTACCCGACACTGTTCAAGACCTCATACAACTACGCAATATCGAGCTACGGAACGTCGAGCACGTGATCATCGGAGAACGGGCACTTTCTTGGTCCCCGTTCTCCAGTCGTAACGAGATGAATCCCGGGCTGCGGATCACGATAGACAACTGCACCGTGGACGAAATCGCGTCGCACGCGATACAAGGACGTGTCAACGATGTCATTATCAGCAACAGCAACATTAAGAACTTGAAGCCATTCGCGCTATCCAGCCTCACGGGTGTGAACAATATAGAATTATCGGACAACACATTCGAAAACATAGAAATCCAAGCTTTGAAACAATTCACCACTGAAAACTTCATACTGCGCGGTGGTAGCATCAACAGGCTCCCAAGCAGGTTCCTTTCCGACGTCGAGGTGACAAACTTGTTCCGGATGGAAGGAGTTACCGTCAAGTATTTGTATAGTTTAACTTTTCTTGTCAATGCACCAAAGAGGGTTCTCATAGAGAGTAATAACATAGGAACATTGGAAGGAGACGGATTTTACATAGTTACAAAAGGACCTATAACATTTAGAAATAATACTGTGACGGAATTAAGGAAAGGTGCATTTTTCGGGTTCACGGTGGATATAGCAGTAGCATCGGTGATGGGGCCCCAGGAGCTGCTGATCGACAACAACACTGTAACCAGCTTGACGCCAAACTCGCTGATGTACAACCGCACGGCTCTGACGTTGCGAATCGACGGGTTGAATCTTAACGAATCGTGCTCCTGCCAATTGGCCGAAGAGTGGCGTGACCTGCTAAAGGAGCAGGGCGGCATCGTCACTTGCTGGTACGACCTCGAAGGGTACTACATGTCGCTTCCTACATTCGTGGACAGTAGATGCGGTGCTTTCAAACAAACTTTTTGGATATTTGTAATTATAGGCATACTGTTAGTGTTAATTGCGGTGGCTATTGCTATCTTCTTTATAGTGCGACGTGAGAATGAGAAAAAGAAGAAAGTGCAAATAGTGATGCCGGACGGAAAGACTTACAGAGAAACCGAGTTTCATATAGTTGTGGAAAGAGCCGAACTACTGACGACTGACTTGTAATTACGTATTGATCTTTGTTACTTCAATATTAGAAGTATACTAGAGATGTTTAGTTGGTTGAATCGAACATTCCGTGAGATATTATTGCTAGCATAGTCTACCTCAGGAACTCGATTCTGTTTTATTTTTATTTACCTTAACCACCTATGAACTTACTAGGAAAATTCTGTGAAAAGTACCATAAGCATCTATTAATATAAAATGTAAGCAGGATTGTACAATTTGTAGTGAAGTGCCAACTTTAGTTATACACCGATCAGTATTACGCGATGTGGTGTTGCAAATTATATCATAAGTTTTGTTTGTAATCGCGTTAAATTATTGTGATGAATATAAAGTGCAACTGTTGTAGTGTTTCATTGCTATGCTATACAGGGTGGAACGTCGAGATAGGTCTGACTATAACACATTGCAAAATATGTGCTAAGACACCTTGTCGTCGATTTTAAGATTAATTAAAACTAAAAAAAAAACACTTACATGAATCAGAAATCGAACCCGATCATCTTGTAAAGTAAACTATGTTATTTCATTACGATATTTATTGTGTAGGTTGCAAGGAGTAAATGTTGCTATGAAATGTATATTTATATTTATTGTTACTTATTACTAAAGAAAATGTGTGCCATTTTCATCATTTGGGCACTGAAATAAATAAAATATTATTAAATACAGTATTTTCTTTGCATTTTGGACACAACGTTTTATATATATTTTTACTGCGTACAATCAATAAGGCAATAAAATAATATATTTTTTATATCTTCAAAATGACCCGGTTTGATTCCCAATTCGTCTATAAGTTTAATCTAATCTAATAATCTTAAATGGACGAAATGTTTCCTTAGAACATATTGTTCTATATGTCATCGTTTCGGAGGTCCCCATATTGACCCATCTCGATGTTACAGCCTGTATAGTTCTGTTACCGTGTAATGCGAGCATTAGCTGAGCATGCGAAAGTATTTTTCATACTGTAAGTATTAAATGCTGTGCTGTGCGTCATTGCGAACGTGACGATATAGCCAACGAGTTACAAACTAACAGTAAATTTGCATATGTTACAATTTACATTCCAAATAGCGGTGCATTACTTATATTATGCTACGGCAAACGATTTGCTTCTGCGAATGAATGTGTTATATGTAACGAAAGTACACACAATTTCACGCCACATGATCAACCAACATAATTACACACCAACGGGATAATTCAATTTTAATCAGAGATACATGTATCTACTATCCCTCATATTCATAGTATATTTTAATAAATTTAGAAGTGCGTTAAGCATTCATCTGAAATGGACACTGTACAGTATAAATGCAGAAAATTAAGCTACAATAAAATTATAGAAATTAATTTGATTGATTCTATATCTCTATGAAACGAAGAACTACGGGAACAGCACCTTGCCCCATGAATTTGTTGGTAGATGTTAAAAAGTTATATAAACAAATAAGACGTGAACTGCTTTGCTAATATTACTTTGTGATCAACATTTTAATATGCATACGAAGTTCTGTAGCAAGCGTATACCAGGCGTTATCCAAATGCTTGGTCGTAGTGCACGACTTTGACATTTTGTAGCGTGACCTATTGCTCTTTCGAACTAAAAAGTGTTCCACTATTCTCATTCAAGTTTCAAAATAATGGAATGTTCTAGATTCAGGCCGAAGCCGAATCTTATGTATGTGTTTCATAATTGCAGCTGTATTTATTGGTTAGTTTGACCGAATATCACCCATAAACGGCTTTACGGATTTGGATAAAGTTGGTTATACTCTATAGATTGTCAAAGATTCAACAGGATGTCATCTTAAATGTAAATCTCAATGTTTGCGGACACATAACAAGCATGATTTTAGCTTTCACAATTTTCAATATGCCATTTACTATAGAAAAAAGAAATAATGTGTTCCTTTTTGTAATCACTAGGTGTCTACAACCGTATTACGCTCTAACCTAACGACTATTCTCACTGTATGCCACCGCCGCCGACTGCCACCGCGGCCAGATGCATTTATTGAAAGCTTTAACGTGATATACTTACCATGGTTTTATACATGCACCAGAACTATACAGCTATAAAGTATATATATATCAAAGTGTTTGTTTGTAAGATAAACGCCTAAATGGATTTGCATAAAATTTAGTACGGAGGTAGATAACATAAATATTTGGTTCAGTAAACGGGTCGTGGCAGAATTATGAAATAAGATTATCGGGATAATTGTTCTCATAATAGCGAACAAGTTTCCCCGAGGTTATTTGGCGAAATATACAAAAATATTTCCAAAATACTTTTTGGATTTGGTTCTAAATTTTCGAGAGTGTATACCGTCCGTATGTACAGGCCTTATGACCCTATGATGTGTAAATGATATTGGATCTTAAGGTGGTGACTTTCTTGATTGACTCTACAAACCCCACCGCCCCATGCTTGACTCCACGTTTACTTTCTCCGCTACAATGAATCCACTCGCCTGCATTAGTTCGTGGTTTGCATACACTCAGTATACCAGGTGTCTTCGCTGGACAGGATATGGCTATCACCAACCCTAAGCTTAATGTCATCGCCACACCCTCCTACATTTTCAAGCTACGTAATTATACAAGGTTGTCAACACCACAACTATATTGCATTTTATACTTACATTACATACTCATTGGTGGGAAGCATACAGATAGCTGAGCAGAATGAAGAGTTGCCACGTCGATAGCTTTGGCGACCTGTAGGGCTTGCCACAAAACTGAATTGATGTGGCAAGAGCATTTACAGACCTTTGCTATTTTGATAGGTACATACTAGGACACGTATTTTAAAATAAGGATCGTATTATTTTGTTTTTTAAATCAGATTAGCGAATTTCGAAACATTTAGATTTAAAAAAAATCCTAAGTATATGCCCTAGTACATTAATAAATTATATAATTGTCTGTTTGTTTATACTTACAGAGAAAGTATTCAGCGTGTAGAATATACCATACCACGCATTTAAGAGTAGGTAAGATGAGATTTTTTTTAAACATACATTAAATATATTTTTTAAAGCTAACTATGATTTCAAATAACCAATTCCCTAATGATATAATATTTAGAAAAAACTACAACCATACCATAAATACTGAATACTTATGCGTTATTTATTACTGTCACCCACATAAAAAGTTTGATAGCACTTATTAAATCTATTCAACTCAAATAAAGACTTATAAGTTCTAAGCTCATCTGATCAATAGAGTCTAGAATTAAGTTCCATCAAGAATTATTTTTATGAAATTATCCCAAACTTTTTGTATAGTGCGTATGTTCTTTACTTTTAAATGCGCAATATTTTGTTGTGGCCACTCAACTTTGTTCCTCCATAAATACATTATACACAAACTATAAATTCCTACAAATGAAAAATATACGAAACAAATATATTCAGACAATGAATCAATGGCATTATTGCCTATTCGGCCTGCCTCAAAGCAACGAAAGCGATCAACGTCTATAACCACTTATAGTCCAAAATTCACTTACCGCAGCAGCGGTAGACCATCCAGCACATGGTGTATAGTAGGTGGCGAGGACAGCTCCAGACCCCTGGACAGCAGTACAGCCTCACTACCATCCTGAGCGGAGTCGCCTTCAGCACCGGTGGGACTCCCGCCTATTGCGGCGTGCATTTGCACTTCCACTAGGGTTGCTAAAACAAAACAAACGATGAAGCATGCCGCTGACAATGAGCAGGAGCAGAGGGATGATTTCAGACTCAAAGTAATATATAATATAGCCTAATGTATTAACCATACGATTCATAATCGCGCGAACGCCGCACCTATTTTATTTTCGGCCGAAAGCGCAAAAATACACATGGAATGGAATTATATGTGATATAATGTATTTAATATTATACACATACATCCTAAAAGGTTAATCCATATAATGATGTCTGCGAATTACATTAAGCCAGAGTGCAATACTTATGTCCAGACTGCCGAGAGAACTCTAATAAACACACACGATTCACAATTCGCAAGTATTGCTATCTTATGGTTGCAAAAGGTGACAGCGATTAGTATGCTGCAAATGAGTCTCATAAGAGCACAATAGGCTGCACACACCTGCGCCGTCGCATTCCGGTCACGGGCAGCGTTACTGAGGAAACGATTAGACACAATGTGTCATTAGACGAAAATAATTCAATTATCTCATGATTTGACCGATTTTGGTGCATCGCGGGCATGATTATCAACCGTATTTGATCCGCTTTTAAGGATTGTTTGAATATTTATGGAATTATAAGTGGGGAGGATATGAAGGAAATATAATTTAATGTGATTATTTATATTGTACTAGCACGATAACATCACGAACGCAGCGATTTAAAATGTTCTTTAATTTTGCTACTGTGAAGTAGAAGTTAAATAAAATATATTCATCGCGATAACATAAGTATAATTAACACTAGCTATCCCGGCGAACATCGTACCGCCTAAGAATCACATGTATGAGAAAATGAATTAACCTTATAATATTTTCTTTTGTCAATTTTCTTTTAAAAATCTGAATTGGACGTGTGTAATATCGCCGTATAAACCTCGAGAATCGGAGTAATATAAGTACTTACAGAAGGTCAACGGTGGTATATCCAAGTCCGGTGCAAGAAGACGCGACGCGCACGAAGCGCCGGCATACACCAGCTCCATTTCGAGAGCAAGCAGACTCTGGCGCTGTGACGTCAGAGGAGAGTCTTCGTACCCGACGCACAGGCATCGGAATCCGAAGCGATTGTCCTCACTAATATTTTAAAATAGATAAAATCTTTTATATGTATAGTATGATCCCATTCATTTACAATGACATTAAAAAGATGTTGCCAACTATTTCAAATAATTCTTATTGTAAGATTACATATAGGATGACTGCGCCTACGTGAAAGTTACAAAGCTTAACATCCGAAACATACAGTTTCTATTATAATTCATGGTTTTATAGGGTATTACACTAATATCAAGTCAAGTATATTTTTAAGTAGATAAAAAAAATCCAATAATAGGTAAAATAAATAGTGAGGAGGGGGGAGACGACTATGTTGCTATGCCTGAAAAAATCTCTGATTTCGCAAGTGAAGACGTCTGTTAGTTTTTTCGAAAATTGATTAACATTTACGTATATGTTGGATTTTTTTTTAAATCTAGTAATAAGAACTGTAAATGTAAGTAGTATCAGATAAACTTTGTATGATGACCACGACTGCTGGTACCCCGGTCTTGGACGTTTAATATCTATAGAAGGACTATACACTGGGTTCGCCCCCAGTCCATTATACGGTACCCATAATACAAGCGTTGCTTAGTGTGCGACCGTATAGTTGGTGTCTTCGTGTAGCGATATTATTATATCATGTTTATTATATAGACCACTTAAAAAAACCCTTACTTGTTAGTCTTGTTGTACTCGGTTAAATAGTCGGACGCGGTCTCTAACGAGAATATAGCTTCATTGCCCGGTATAAGTAGAGCTTTTTGGGGCCACTCGGTAGCGCTGCAAAACCATAATAAGTAGAGTTCGAGTAAACATCGTGAAGGTATTGTGGAGTTAGCTACTCGATACATAATTATAAAATATGTCTACACATTGAACTCGCTGGGCCGACGGCATATTCCGGTGGTAAAAGCCGCTGATGATTGGTGATAATACATTAGCCCGGCGGCAATAGCCACCATACTGTGCCGCCGGGGCCAGCGGTTTCAGTATGTAGTGTGTAGAACCTTTACGCTTGCTGTACAAAATACGCGCTAAAGTCTCAATACAGAGGTAATACCTTAAATAGTAATAATGGCCCTCAGATCATATTGTCATGTTTAAACCTTGACGGAAATACCGAATTATAACATCCATTTATCATCTCCTTCGTACTTCAGAGGGCATAATGCCCTAATTATTAACTTAATTGAAAGTTGTTAACGGTAATCAGAAACTAAAAAAATCTGTTAAATTGTCTTACACTACGATCACCGCCAATCTCATTGGTTGAGATGAAAATCGCTCCGCGTTAATATCGGTAAACAGACAAAGCAGAGTCGACTGGAAGCCGACCACAATACGAAAACAACGAAAAAATGCAAACACACGTGTCGAATTGTGAACGTCCACCTTTTTTATGTCGGTTAAAAAGTAAAGCGTAAAAAGTATGTCGTTGTCATAGGCCGTGTCATAACTATTGATGAAGGCGAGGTGAATGACAGATGACAGCGCTCGGGCAAGTCAGCGCTGGTCACGGCCAGTAGCGACGCTAGGGATTGCAATATTCGCCAGTACCATAAACTCACTTATTAGCCAGCTTGGGCGTGACGCTCACGTATGTGCAGTTGTAGTGCATGCACGGCGCGTCGGCGTCCCCGTCGTCGCCCAGCTCCTCGACCTCGCCTTCGGATGTCAGTTGGACGAGCCGCTATACACAATCATGAATAAAATATGCGTATTATTTCATGCAATAGTGATAGAACTCTCGAAAAAGTAAAAAAAATATAAAAATTCGGACATTAAAAATAACCGATCAGAAAAAAAGCTACAGCTTCATTGCAGTGGTGACCTACGACGTTGACGTTACTTAACACCGTCAAGTGGAGAGAGAGAAGGGCCGCCCTCTTTGTCCTTCGCACCCGTGCTTACGACTCTCTCCCCACTTATTTATACTGAAGAAAATTATTTTACATCATGTCATAATAAATAGTACTTATAACCCGTTCGGGTAAATGATGATATTGAGCCTGTACTGTCGGTATGATACAGTACATAAGGGAGAGTTCAAGTATGTAACGAAGTACGTAACGAATTTGGGGAGGGAGAGGGGGTGGGGTCTTCTTAAACGTTACGATGCTTTACAGGGGCGGGAGGGCGGCTTTGAACTACGCGTTACGTAACATTGTTTTAACCCTTCAGAATGGTCGCGTGTTTTACTAGGGGGGGAGGGTAAAGAAAAAAGTTACGGTGCGTTACATGGGGGGAGGGGCGGGGGGGGGGTGGTTAAAAATCTCCGAAAATTGCGTTACGTAATACTTGAACGCTCCCTAACTAGTCTGCTGACAGTACAGGCTCGATGAGCCGCACGAACAGCGATCCACGCGGTAAATAGCGCACGTGTAAAGGCAATGAGATGAATGATCGACTACCTTGTATACCTTACGGAACGGCGGGCCGGCGGTCCTGGCTTCGGTGGGGCAGTGGCAGGGGTGTTCCGGCGTGCCGGCCACCGCGTACACTGTCAGCGTGTCCTCCGGCTGCGCGGTCACGCTGCGCGGGTCCATCTCCAGGACCATCCAGGACACGTTGTTGGGGAACAGGACTCTGGGCAAATGGTGCAACATGTTACACATAAACTGAATCAAGGAAATTATCACCATTTCTAGTACATTTATTAACTTGGTATATTTCATAACACGGGAAGAGGTAGGTTTTGCTTCTGGAAATGGATGGTTCTATGCCCGTGTTAGTAAGGTCTCAATATGACTTCAAATGAGCACCTCAATTGATCGACATTCCAAATTTGTTCCAACGGACTTGATTAAAGTCACACAATATGTTTCAATTGAAGTCCTGATTTGAGTCGCATTAAGTTGGTCATGGTAAAGGGGCAGGTCGGATGTATATGACTTATGATTTAAAAATAAAAGGAACCAGTAATGGATTTTCGTGCACTGATCAGATGACGTTTCTAAAGACTGCTAATGTAATCTAAACACTAATGTACCAATATGGAACACCTTCCTGTCCTGCTCGCTCGCTAGTACTGTGCCTTTCTGTGACTTTATCGAGCTTAGGTACAGTAACGCCGGTAGATGTAACACCAACCTCATGTTAGTAACAGTGGCCTGTTTGTAGGGATGCTCGCTCTCGACCCACGTGTAGTAGTGCGTGGTGGTGGTGGCCGCCTCCTCCACGGTCGGCACCAGCAGGTTCATGGCAGCCACGTGCGGCAGCAGCTGGTGGATCATCTCCAGCAATTTGATGACGCTCTGTGTGGAAAAATAACAGCCTAACAATAAGGTTGTTCACATTATACGCAAATATATACTTTTTGCAACAGTTTATGGTATAAGGACGTTGAAAATTCGTTGTCAACTTACGAACTTATGTAATAAAAATATACCGTTCAAATGCTTGCAAAAATTACAGAGTGTGACGTCACATCATCTTGATGTCAAGCTTCAATCTCTATGTTTATTCTATTTAACCTAACATTGAAGATAATACCATCTTCACACCATGACAATGCAGGAAGTTTCATCAGAATTTTCAATATAATTTTGAATAAAATACTAAAATTAATTTTATTTAGGTTAATTACACAGCATTACTTTAATCGTATTTGCGGAACAGTGTGTATACGACAATATTATTCAAACTGCGGCTGAGCGCATTGCGAGACGCAGCAGATATTCCTACATCACTTGTGTCAGGATATGGCATTAGGTACGTTTGTTTAGTCTGACCATCGGGTGAGATAGAGATCAAATACTTGCCTATAACGTAATAAAAAAAAACCTTATCGGGGTCCTATTTACCTTCGAGTCGTCGAGCCCCTCCAGGTTGGCGAGGGTGTACGGCAGCAGCACGTTGACGGCCGGCGACTGCTGCAGCACCGCCGCGTTCCTCCGCAGGTCCTCCGCCGTCAGCTCGTTGCGCAGCGTGCAGAACAGATCGGCGCCGCGCTCCATTACTATCGAAGCCACTCGGAGGGTGATCGCTCGTAGTGCTGTTATCAGGCTGTCGGTGCTCTCTGACGTGTTTGACACTGATTTTGATGTCCTGTAGAGTAATCAGGCTTGATATAATCGTGACGTCATCGAAAGAGGACGGTGTCTCATATTGAGGTGTACGAAGACAGCCCGCAGACTGATGACGTACGAAATTTAGGACACCATTACTATTGGATTATAATTTAATTGTGACAGCCGATTTGGAATCCCCGAAGATTGTTGTGCTCCTATATTGATATGAACACCTACCCGTAGTAAATGAGACAAGGTATCTGCCCTCTGGCCAGAGTCGTGCCGTTGAAGCTGAGCGAGCACGAAGCGAACCGGAACGTGGTGCCATCGGGGCCCTTCACCGACGGCAGCCCGCAGTCTCCGTTGGCAGTCCGGCCGCCGTGGTTGCAGAGTCTTACGGCGTAGCGGAGATCTTCCTGTACACGCATAGTATCGTCTTTGAGATAAAAACAGTTGAACTACATTCCGTGATTCCCAAACCAACCGTTACAGAGAAGAATTTTCTCTGTGTCTCATAATAATAAATATTGATAGATGTTTTATAACTTGTTAGGAATCAATATATCATGTTAGATGATACAAAATCTTTGACCCCAAATGTTAGTAATACTGATTGGATTACATAACTACTCCAAAAAGATCAGATCACAATAATATTATATGACATCAAAATATTTACGATCTAGGTAGTTTGAAATCAAGCTGTTGTATGGATGGGCAACCATATTTGTGTATAAAAGAATAATATTTTATGGCAATAAAGGTAAAATTCATTTTGGTATACCTTCAACGGCACCGGCCGGTCGAACTTGAGCTGCACGGTGTCGTGTTGGCAGTCGGCCGCGGAGAACGCGCCATGCGCGATCTCGACACTGACCCAACAGTGTGCCGGGTTCGACTCCTCGCCGTTCGCCCGTAGCTGCTATGAGGAATTTACCCATTGTAAACATCCATACATATTTATTTACTTGTGGTGGCCGAGTCCAACCATCTATAGGATAAGCAGGAACTCCTAATATAATCGTAACGGCGTCGAAAAAGCATGCTGCCACTGTCATACTTATATACGAAATCTGTGGTGCGAAAGGGATGGCAGATGCCTCCATTACTGAAACGCTACGTAAAAAAGAATGTCCTTAAGGTATATACCTCCTCCGTGCTTCTAAAGACACGATATCCTGTTGGATCAGATTATTACACCAGGAAAATTCTACCAAGTGGTCTAACCCTCAGTCCCAATAATTGAGTCTCGGAGCGCAAAGTGCATATGGCAATTAGTCTGTGTAAAAATCAAGGTGGACCGATCCGAACAAATACATAATTTAAAACAGTTTTCCTTTTTTTTATTAGTATGGCTAGGCGGAAGACTCACTCGCACATCGTGCAACAACTCCAGCGAGTACTCGTAGTTGCCGAGGCCGCCGTACACGCAGACGCCGGCCAGCATGACGCCGGGCCTGTCCACGGTGAAGCAGATCGCGTCCGGGCTGCCGTTGCCGGTGTTCCAGGCGCGGGACTGGTTCACGCGCATGAACCGAGATGGGGTCACTAGGTTCTTCACAGTGTTCGTGTCTAGGTCCTCCTGTTGACAAGATTAATTTATTTTGATAATAGCTTTTGATTTGAGTGATCGATTTTACTGCCTTACCCCTTTCCTCAATGGTCATAAAGTATGTATATGTATCAACATCTTTTGAGTCCAGACTTATTGAAAGCCCCGTTGTTGAAATGCGTTCAAAAACGCATTTTAACAGGCTTTCAAAAAGGCTGGACTCATGACGTGATGTTTTTATAACCAAAAAACGTGATGAATGAATGACACAGAAATAAAATCTAAAAAGACTTGTTTCGGATTCAAAAACGTAACTAGCCTATTGCAGCATTTTTTTATTGTGTTCAGTGTACATACATAGTTACAGTTTTTAATAGTATATATGTCCACTTACCCTTACATTCGTGGCACTATACGACAACTCAGCAATGATCCTGGCAGTCAGTTTGCAGCTGAACTCCGCTATTCTCTCGTGCTGTTTAATCTCCCCGTGGTCGTGCGGCTGTCCACACTGCCGCGTCATCATTTGCTGCTTGATAGGGATCAGGACTATGTCCAGGAGTCGAGGGATAACGTCTAAGAGGTGCCAATCGGTGTGGTTGGGTTTAGCTTCCGTTGTGTCTGGTGGCTGTTGAACACATTACTAACATTTTACCAGTATAGCACATAGTACAATTATTCTCCCCTTCTGCAACTGCGCAAGTCCCTACTCTTACCATAAGATATCAAAATCAAATTCGTTATATCATAATATTACAAGCTAACCTTCGGAGTCTCTCTGTTGCTCGCTCTAGGCGGCACCGGCGGCGGTTTCTGCGCGTGCGACGATCGGGGCACCGTCGCAGATTTGGAAGGCCCTTCTTTGATCACCTGGAGAGATAGATAAAGTAAGAATGGAGATATTAGTCTTTTCATAATCCCAGTAATATTATAAATGTGAAAGTATGGATGGACGGACGTTTGTTACTCAATCACGCCAGAACGGCTGAGCGAATATGGATGAAATTTGGCACAGAGATAGATTATAAACTGGAATAGGACATAGGATTTTTATCCCGGTCAAATGTATGGTTCCCGTGGGATAGGTTTGTTTTAATTTTTCATAGAGCAGAGGATCGACATGATTGTTTACATAGGTAGTGGTAGCTTAGGGGTCAGAAAATGACATCCCGGATTTTTTTTTATCCCGGAAAAATGCACGGTTCCTATGGGATAGCATACAGGAACCGTGCATTTGCAAAAGGGCATAGAGGGGAAAAACATAGCGGATAACACCGCGGGGCGCAGCTAGTGCTTAATAAAATTTTCATTGTTTGTAAAAAATGTGGGTGTACATGAGTGCACCCCTGCGGGTCATACCTTGCTGTCGGGTCTTCTGTTGTCGCTGGTCATGATACAGCTCTGCGTGACGGGCACCACGTACTGCAGCACGTCGCGGAGACTCCGGGACGCGCACATCGCCGCGCACGACGACGACAGCTCGCGGATTTGTGATGGCGGTACCACTCCATCCTGGTGTACACAAATAGGGAACATTTGCCGAATCCCTCAAACTCGAATGGGTTTATATATAAGCTTGTTGATGAATCATTTCGTCCAATTGGTATATTCATAAAATATTTGTTTTAATAGGTTTGCATTGTACTTATTTCCTAAAAAGAAACCAAACATATACTCTTTTTAACTTAACTCGTTAACAATCTCCATAACGTCTAATCAGATATGCGATAACGTAACACCCAAATAATCTTTAAGACTTTAGCGGAAAAGGGAAGATCTTCCAGCCAGGCGAGTGGTATGCCTGGCCGGGCAGCCGCTATGCCCCGGCGGTTATTGTCGGGATCTTGTGTATATGCTACGTGCTCCGTAAACTCTCATAGCGCGTTTCTGGATTGTACGGAGAATTGACAATTGTTCTGAATGCGTCTGTAGCGCCATCTGTGTCGCTACAAGACTTTTAGAAGAAATTATTGTAAATTTTCATCGTAAACGCGAAGTATAATCACACACACCAATTGATTATTGCAAGTATATAAGAACTTCAGGTCTTACGGTTACTAAAATGTATTTTGGTTTAAGGGTAAATTATGATGGGTTTAAGTTAGGGCACAGTAATGAATGATCTCCGCATCAAGTCACTTACACGAAAATGTAATGCCAATAACTTCTCCACTTACCTTAACATGAAATAGGAGCGAACATAAATGATTCCATTTCAATGTGGGCGTAGGGAAGAACGCGTGGAAGCACGCTGTTATAGTTTCGTGAGCTTCCTTCAGTATCGAGTTCGTCATCTCCAAAGCGAACTGAACGTAGCAAACCCTGTGCGCTTTGTTCTTCCCTGTTTTTTTCGGCAGCATGGCGCAAGTAGGCGTAGGATCGGCCATTATCGCCTGAATCAAGTTTCTGACGTCTGCGATCGCCTCAAAAAACGACATGTACTCATGAGAATTCCTCTTCTTATTGTTCTGCGGGTATATCTCGTTGATATACGACTTCACTAATCTAAGGCATGCTCTGATGACGTACACCAACCGTTTCTGATGCTTCATGGTGGTTAGTTTTTGGTAATTGATTGGAATGAGACCGTTCGTCTGTAGCATGATGTCTTTAAACGTATTCCAGCTCCATTCGAGGAGTGTGATCAGGGATCTGAAGCAGGGAACTGTTACTTTTCGAGACAAGTTTTTGGTGAGAATAATGATTGGTTCGCCGGTGTCGATCGTTCTCGGTGGTACTGCGTGGTCAGGGCTGACCGCATTGTACAGTAGGCATGGGATTTGGCCGGCATTGACGTCGGTACCGTTGTTGGACTTTTTGGAGGTTTTGAAATGGAAGCCTATCTCGTCGCTAATGACCATCGCTTGGCCCGATGAGCCGCAGTCGGAGGAGGGGCCGTTGATGCATGCCCACGCGACGTACCATCTGCTTGCCTGATGATGATTAATACATAACATTAATATTGTAGAGCATACATCTTATAGGGATTGTTTTTTTTGGCTATATTTACTTCTAAAGCTATAGAAGTAAAGCTTATCTTGGAGGGCAGCGATAGTGGATATGAATCTGACGCTTTTGAATAAAATATTTAAAACGTATGATTGAAAGCGACTTCGAGGCCAAACTAGCTTATATTTTATGGGTTTTAAGTCGCGTTTTTATAGTTCGTGCAATTTAATTTGATATCGGAAAACGTGTTGTTTTCAGAAGTCTGGTAATCGCTTCATCACGGTTGACTTGATCAATAGAGACAGGAAGCTAAATTTAAAATATTGTATTTTTTTTATGAAAAATGCGGTCATATTAGGTACATAAATATATCATCACATTTTTGACAGCGACACATTGCATTGCATTTATTTATTCAATCATCCATCCATCAGCCAAAAGACGTTCACTGCTGGCCATAAACCTCTCCCGAAGATTACCAGCCATCAGACTCCTTTGCGACTCGCACCCACTGGCTTCCTGCGATGCGTGTGATTTGATCCTGATCTCTCTCCGCTCATATCGCATTGCCACCCCATCGAGTTACAGAATGAGGGAAAAGAGAACGAACTTCTGCACTATAATATCTCCTGCGCAGATGGCCTGACTCCACTGAGATTAGCCGTGACCGAAATTCGGTCAGGATGATAGTGATATATGCGTACCGTGACCGGCACGGGCGCGTCGAAGAGCACCGGGAAGCGGTCCCGCGGCGCGCACTCGTACACCACCTCCTCGCTCTCGGCCAGCAGCTCGCCGTCGCCCTCCTGGTCGCCGCCCTCCAGCCCGATGTCGTACAGCTTGATCTTCGCGGTGTAGTCGCCGCGCCCGCCGAACAGCCCGAACCCACCTGGCGGGATAGACCAATGCCAATACTGACGTAACTAAAACTTAATTCAATTTTTTTTTGTGCTGATTTGAAGCATCTCCGTGAACGTCACTCGAACTACATTTAACGTTGAATAAAAATGGGCCTGGCGTTGATAGAAGCGCGTTTGTATGTATGTGTGGTGTATGGATTCTAGTAAAAACAACACATAATGAAGCGCATGCCATTACAGTGTTTCTGTGAGTTTTATGAAGAAACACGAACAGTCAAAGCAAATACAGACAGGAAAAGAACTCGCTCGACCTGGAAGAATGTGAGCTATAAATTCAATTGAACTTACCAAGCAGTATATCGGTGTCGCACATAAAACGTATAGCTTCGACAGAGTGCCCGGAGTAGCCCCAGCCGCCGCCGTGGCTCTCGAACCGGCTCACAGTGAGAAAGTCCTCCTTGACGGGCGTCACGGGCGACGCTGTGTGCTCCCGTTTGCATTGCACCTGGTTTAGCCTACGAATAATACAAAACATATTCAAAACTAGCTGTTGCCCGTATGTTTATATTGATATAACTTTTTTATTTATGAACTTATTGAAATAAAACACAAAAACAATAAATGTTACGTGAAGCTACAATACATTAGTGAAAACTTCACCCAAATCGGTTAAGCCGTTTATGAGATTAGCGCGCCCAGACAAGCAAGCAAAAATTCAAACAATCATTGATTTGGGCTCTATTGCGTTGATAATGGCCCCTAATAACAGTTTTTTCTCATATATCTTCTATGTACAGACAGCGATAATTCACACTTTTTTTATATGTATAGATTCGAACAGAATAAGTTTTAATGATTTGATGAATAATTTATTGACGATTTTAACATCGTGAGCAGAAGCAGGCCCTGACACTGCGATACCACAACGTTTTGTTACCTATGACGATTGCAACGTAAATTTTAAATTAGAAAATCAAATGATACTCCAAAACTTACTTAGTATCATGCGCATACGTCAGCGACTCCAAACAACCGAACAGATGTAGCGCTGCATGTATCCTGGTGACCGAGCACTCTGGAGCCGACGGTATCGCCAGCTCCTGGTTCAGCACGGACATGTTCGACAGCGCCACGTTGTTTACAGGCCTCTCCTCAACATTACACGTCAACTCCAAGTTCTCCAAGTTCTGAAAGTCCTCTAAACGCTTCATGCTGCCAGAGTTCGGATATTCACATTCCTCGTCCCCGAAATAGCCCTCCGGATCGTTATTGCAGCTTCTTTGCAGCTTATGGGAGTCGAAAGCGAGTATGTTGTAGCACTTCATGACCCTCATCTGCGGTTGGTAGCACCATAGCACATCGTACAGCGGGTCTAGGCAGGTGAGTGTGTTCACGAAGTCGACTTGCTCGGGTCCCGTCCAAGCGTTGCATGTGCCGTCCGTTTTGTTTATCGTAATGCATTTGAACGTGTGCTCAGGACGGTTGGGCAGGATTACTGGAAGAGAGATTTACACTGTAGTACGTACAACGTACAATTCAAAGTCAAAGTCAAATCATTTATTTCGTATAGGCCTACGGGGGCACTTACAAATTGTCATTACATTTTTTTTTTCTTAAGTCTACAACCGGATCGGAACGCGACCTCAACTGAGAAGATCCGGCAAGAAACTCAGCGGGCTTGTCTTTTTTTTTTTAAATTCATTATTTATTTAAATTCATTAATTAGTTCAGCTGGATAGAGCTCAGACCCGGAGTTCGTGAGGATGTAGGGGAGGGACTTTTGCTCAGTAGTGGGAACAGATCACTTTATTAAAAATAGGAATCCAGTCATAAAGAAGATTATATTGAATTGCAAATAATACATGATGACCAAGATCAAAAGTAACGCTAATTCTCATATAATTAAGATCGGGACGATGTTTTTTTTATTAAAATAAAAAGGTAATGTTAAACTAAATGGGACAGTGCTTGGCTGATGGCTGAAGGGGAATGGGGTCTTCTCCAGCACTGATTTAAAGATTACATTGGAAATACAATGCCGACCATACAACCACGTGACCTCTATAAATAAATATGTAATATGTATTGTTCTCTGAGCTTTTAATATATGTGACATGACAAATAATCTTTTTTGTCTCCTGCTTTGCAATGGAGGGAAGTGAATAATTTTCTTCCAACTCCTCCTAAAAATAGGAGGAGTTGGATTAATTTCATGCGGGTTCCAAGACAATTAACTTTATACCGGGACTCGCCTAGGGTCAAACCTCGGTGTCTTTATTGGACACCACTGTAGATCCTGGCTTACAAGAGTACTCTCTATTGAGAGTATACTCACCTATACTGTTACTATTAGCGGTGATCGTGGAGCTGAACAGTGTGTCGGTCTTGATGAGCGACTGCGAGACTCGCACGAAGGTCTGGTCTCCGGACGCGCTGATCCACACCGCCTTGCACGCGTGGCGAGGGCCGAGGCGAGGCACGCGGCCCGGGGTGGCGTACCAGATGGGACACCGGTCGGTACGCGGCGTTTCTTCCTGACGAGGGCGGCCGAGGGACCCTTTCTGTTTGAAATAATAGAACTTGAATATAATGAAATACTGGTATCAATCATCTTGGATGCAGGGTAAAAAAAGATATAGCAATACGAGAAACTAAGATGGCGAGTTCGGTCTTTACCCCCGAATTCTAACGCATCTAAAACGGATCTTGAGAACCGAAATGTGTTCGGACCTCCTGCCTTTATTATATTCGTATCAGTGGTTCTACACGTTTAAGAAACTCTCTATTTATTCCACGCTGAAGTAATTCAAGCTCTACCTGTCTTTTAATGTGCTCGCGTAACGATGTACGGGTGTGGACAAAAATAATAAATCTAATGCAATGAGTCTATTTCGCCACATTATAAAAAAAATAACACATATAAATGTAATAAATAATAAACAGACGGCTACAATGTCCCATAATTATGAACAGCTCTATCCCCGTCTTCACCTAACACCCGACCACGTTATCTGCAGGGCATTTTTAAGATTTTTTTTTCGTTCGAGATGTACACTTACACCGAATTAAAAACGAACAAACCTGATAACTGCCAAACGTGTAAAGCTCTCCCTCCCTGCTCAGTATAGCGGTGTGATTGCTGCCGGCCGCGACGGCAGACGCGCGAGGCACGCGCACGCGCACGATGCGGTGGTGCGCGGACACATCGCCGGCGCCAAGCTGCCCGTACTGGTTAGATCCGAAGGTAAGGACGTCGCCTACAAATATCAATTTAATAAGTAACAATATTAAATATCACCAGACCTAATACACGAATTATCTGTGCGTATGTGCACGGTAATCTCAAAAATGGCCCCGCCAGGCATACCACCCGCCTGGCTGGAAGATCTTCCCTTTTCCGCTATAATCATATTAGGGGTACTATGACAACGATGAAACAACTTTCCCGATACAGACAAGAATGGCATTACTTTGTAGCCAACCTACAAGTACCAAGTATTACCAAGGATTGGTTTGTACCAAGGTTGTACCAAGGATTGCCAACCTAATAAAAAAGAACTATAGATATATACTATTGATATATGTTGAGAGGATGGATGAAAGACGACTGACAAAAGAAATATACCGAGCAAACGTGAGTGGTAGTGTCGGAAGGGGGCGCCCGAGGAAAACCTTTCACGACCAGGTAAATGGTTTGTTCCAGAAAGGGCAAGTCCGTAGTACATTCAACCGACGGAAGTGTATGAAAAGATGTATGAATGTGGATGAAGCGAAAATGGTATGTTAGGATCGTAGCATGTGGCAATCAGTGGTCTCTGCCTACCCCCATGGGATACAGGCGTGAGTATATGTATGTAACTATTGATATATCTAACTGTTGCGGACGCCGAGCCTCGACACGGCATAAGGACATGCGAGTTTTGACCCCGTGCGAGCGAGAGCACCGATTTCACTGGGCACAACGCCCACTAGTTGTGACCCCGAACCTTTGCACATAAGCCCTGTATTTTTGTAAATAAATTCACTCGCCATTCTACCTCTACGATCAACAAGAGCAACAAAACAAGAACCGATCTTTCAATACAGTCTTTAGCGGAAAAGGGAAGATCTTCCAGCCAGGCGGGTGGCATGCCTGGCGGGAAGGCCGCTATACCCCGACGGTTAATGTCGGGATCTTGTATAAATGCTACTTGCTCCGAGAACTCTAATAGCGCGATTCAGGATTGTGACGTCATTGTCTATTGTTCTGAATGCGTGTCTGCAGTGCCATCTGCGTAGCTTGTGGTGAGGTTAAAGTGGTCGCTACATACAAGAACTATACACAACACTAACCGTGTTCGCTCAACAGCACGGTGTGGTGCAAGCCGCACGCGACGGCCGCGACGCGGTGGCCGCCCGGCACGGCCACGCGCGCCGGCGGCAAGCACGACACCTTCATGCTGGCGTCGCGCTCCGTCTCCGAGCCCGGCGCGCCCTCGAACATTGTGTACCGGTGTTTTTCTTTTTCTACGAAAAACACTCTCATTTTTTTTTAATGCATTATAGGCAAGTATTTGATCTCGATCTCACCTGATGGTAAGTGACGATGAGATCTACGATGGAGCTTACTTGACTAAAAGGTACTCGTCACTCTCGACTTGAAAACACCCAGATTGAAGTCAACGGGGAACAAGGACGCCGGTAGCGTGTTCCATTCCTTGGCAGTTCGCACGATGAAAGTAGAAGCAAAACGCTTAGTATGTACCGAAGGAATGGCAACAGTGTACGGATGACACTTGTCTGTGCGTCTTGTCGACCGACGATAGAATGGAGATGGGGGAATTAATTCGTGTATATCCATCGCACACTCTCCGAAATGTATTCTGTAGAAGACTGATAGGCTGGCAGTTCATTCCTAGTTCAGCCTCACCTAAGAGCCCACAATAGGAACCCAATCAGGAGAGCTTTCAGCGGTCTTCATACAGCGATCTTAGTAATGCATGAGTTTTATAGCATGCTATGAGCGCTATAAAACCTAAAAATTGCAAGGAGCGCTCTCTTGTACATAATGGCTCTAAGAAACTGCGCTACATTAATTCATTCACATAGCGCAGTACCTTAGAGCCAAATATATAAATAAGTATTTTTTTAATAGCCTTTCAAACGTCTCCACACGTCTCTGTCTAGGGCCATATTCTGCCATGTTACCACCGCAATGATGTTCAATTCATTTTTCCATATTACAAATCACATAAATAGTATTGAATTCACCGCTTCGCGTGTCGGATCGCGATGGCTCGCCGTCGTCGTCCAGGTCCGTGACGATGCGATCGGGGCGTGCGGCCGCGACGAACGCGTCCACGCACCGCCGGCACACGCCGCAGACACCGCAGCCGCTGTCGCCCTCACCGCACCCACACTTCCTGGGTAACAAGCATTTATATGCACGCTACTTATTTATCCAACTAGCTGTTGCCCGCGACTTCGTCCGCGTGGTATTTAACAAAGACAACCGTTGACAACAGCCTGCTCGCCCATTCTGAGCCCGCGGGACGCATTGCAGGTTATTGCTATCAAACTTAATCAGGCGCTGCGCTGCAACATTGGTTTTATTTTTTTTTCGTGAGATCCTATTTTTTTTTCTAAAATAAAAGTAGCCTAAGTTACTCCTTGTTACATCAGCTATCTGCCAGTGAGTCCCGTCAAAATCGGTCCAGCCCTTTCAGAGATTACCCGGAACAAACAGACAGACAGACAAAAATTGTAAAAAATGTTGTTTTGGTGTAGGTACCGAGTATACATCCAAATGCACTTAGTAGAAAGCGGTTATTTTAATATTACAAACAGACACTCCAATTTTATTTATATGTATAGATGTATATAACTATCGATTCATACGGGAAAAGTCGTAAATATTGTTTCTATATAAACAAACAACATATTACAGCCCCATAATCTAATCTAAAATAAATCTTAGTGATTTCATTGAGCTTACTAGCAGATATCTAATGTAAGTTTTTAACCTAGTCGAAAGAATACAAAACTCGTAGATAAGCTTATAAAGAGAGCGCTATCCTAGATTGGTGTGGTCTGTTAGCGGAAATAATGTACACTCGAACACTATTTGAAAGAAATAACGCGCTAACTTGTTAAAGCCTAGCTATTTACCGCATCTTTGGTAACGCTTCACTAATTTTACTCTTCTGCTTGACCCTCAATGAGAACAGCATGATGATATACATCAGAACCATAAGCTACGCAATAGTAAAAGCAGCTTTGAAATCGGGTTTATAGTTTTTCGTAGTTTCTCGGCTTGCCTGATTGTCTGGATGTTGGAGCATCATTGAAACACCCTTTTTTTTTATTACATTATAGGCAAGTATTTGATCTACGATGGAGCATACTTGCCTAGGTAGGAAGGCGGCAGTAGATCGAGACGCTACATTCACTAGGCACATGCAGCGCAGCTGATCTGACCCGCCATCCATGAATGGCAACACCGAACATCATGCCGGAACACGGCTAGGCCGCTTGGCGACATGGCTTTGTTCAGTGGGTGGTGACTAGCCACGGCCGAAGCCTACCACCAGTAGAGTTGTCACCTGGTTGGCACCACCCAGGGTCACGTGTAGGGTATCTCGAGGGTACTTAATTCTCCTACGGACGAAGGTGACTCGACTCCACCCTTTTTGAGTCCTCGTGTATGGATACTCACTCGCCGGGCACCCGGTTGGGCAGGTGCGCGCAATGGCACGCGCTGGAGAAGCCGGTGCACTCGCGACACAGCGCGCACACGCGGCAGTAGTCCGTGGTCCACGTGTGCGTCGCGCACAGCCGGCTCTCCTCCCTAGCGCTGCTCTTACGACGCGACGGGTAGCCTTCTGGACATACGAAAACCCCAGTCACTTTTGTATCTCCAGAAGGCTGATAAAATCACAATAGAAACAAACATTCGTTTACAATTTTTTTTCGTATACGATATTTGTATTGTGTCTTAATAAATCATATTCGTTATCTATCAAACATAGATAAGTATATTTAATAGGTCTTATAGATCTTATATATGATGGTAATATTGCGGTATATAATCGGGTGTAGTAGCCATATTATCTGTGTAACTTTTGACGATTCATAAGTACTGTACATAATGGTCTACGTGAATAAAAAATATTCTGATTCTGATTCTGATGGCATGGCTAAATAAAACGTAGGAAACAGTAGTAGTCAGTTAAAACAATGTATAAGAAATTTTATAATGATCTTAAAAAAATAAATGGGTAGATGCTTACTTTCTTTGGTATATCCAAATTCCCGTCCACACTGACCCCTGTTGTTAATGCCGAAAGTGTACACTTGACCGAAGTTGGTCAGCGCAACACCGTGGGCTTTACCCAGCGCTACCTGCAACAAAACATTCCTCCATCCATCACATAATATTTCTATGAACTAATCGAATATAATCATAATAAACAGACATCTCTCCAAATGGAATGGGGTATAAAAATCAAACAATCGAAAGCAAATCTAAAAAACAGATTGCTTGTCCTAAGTCAACATTCGATCTTTAAAAATCAAAAAATTAAAAAGTAGGTACGAATTGACACTGGCAAGCTACCTACAATAGGGTGAAGCCATGAAGAAAGGGTCTTGGTTATGCGGACGGACGAGACACAGGGATCCTAATAAGGGTTACGTTTTTTCCTTTTAAAATATGGAACCCTAAAAATTTGTGATACTTTGGGAAAAGAGACGGTACCTGAATAACTCTTTCCTGTCGCAATCCCAGCATGACGCCAGCGGTGTCGCAGTGCTGCGTGTCCTTGCCAAACATGAGCAGCAGCCCCTGCCTGGTCACCAGCGCGGTGGAGCCGTAGTTGCACGCTGCGTACACGACGTAGTGGCCTTCAGCCTGGATAATGGAGTTACACTGACTACTAGGTTTCAAGTACGGTCTGCCAACACAATTGCAATGGAATGAAAAAGATATCATTAGTTTTACTTTTTAATAATATAAGTATAGGAATCCGTCAGATTTGACAATTATGTATACTGACATTAAGCTATAAGCGTATTGTATACAGACTCAAGGGCCTGTACACATGCTAGGGTAGTTGGGTTATATAAAGATACTGCTGTAAAGTTGTACAGCAAAATATGTACAATGTATAACAAAAATAGTGTAAAATATTTTAAGAGATTTACACATACATAACACACTCAGGTTCATATATACAATAAAATAATTAATAATGTAGGTATATATATATTTTAAAGAAAGTAACGTTTCACTGTGCACTAAGTGTGTGCTGTTGTTTTAATTTTCTTCCTGGAGACGTCATGTAAGTAAGTAAGCATGTCCGGCGCGCCCTCTTTCCACCACGATGGTAAAGATCATTTTATTAGGCATAATTAAGAATGTTATACGAGTATAACTTACCAAGACATGTGCGGATCTAGCGGGCGTTTTTAAAAAACTAGGATACAAAGTACAGATCGGGTGTTAATACCTTGAATATCTTCTTGGGCCGCGTGGGTTTGGGCGTGCGGCGGTGCTTACTCGCGTCGCCGTCCTCGCCGCGCCGCGCCACGCCCGTGAACAACGCCGACCCATTGTCCAACACCAGGATCGCGTGCACGCCTTCATGACCAACTGCCACCTATAGTTTCATACATGAAAGAACAATGTACACTGAAATAAGGACCCAGGCCCGAGTGAAATCGAAATCAACCATGGCTGTTATTATAGACTAAACTCATCCTATTAACTCCGGTTTGTTTATTATAACATAATTCTGTTTAGTAATAAAAACTTCCATTGCTTCTATAAATGTCCGAGCTGCGAATACCGCGAATGACATAAATTGTTTTTTTAATGCTATTCAATGCTCTTCAAACATAACAAAGGAGCCAGGTATATTGATTAACTTTGATAATGTAAATGATATTCCTAATTCGAAACCCACATTCTTATTGCATATGCTAAAATTAAGAAAAACATAACTATATTTTTTAATATTGATATTTTATGAAACAAACTGGTTGCATATACGGGCTTTCTCCTTTTGATTAGTGCTCAAAGTTAAAAACTATTACATCATAATAGAACATATATTTGAAAAAATTGTGCCTAGCTTTCACGCCACCCAATTAGTTAGTACCTGCGTACCTGTACAACTTTACATTTCTTAATATTAGGCGCTTCATTTCTGGCGAAGACAGTCTCCTTCATCAGCGTCCACCGGTCTGTGTGAGGCGATGCCGCTTTGTAACCCAGACTACTGCCTTTTCCCGTATAGTACACCTGCAAAAATATCAATTGTTATGAAATCTGTCCTGTGAGTGGGATTGAACACGCTTAAGTTGTAATTGTGCAATAAATAAGTAGTTAAATTACTATACTCTATGACATAGATCTGAAATTATATGTATAGTAATATAATTTAATCACAATTGTTCTGTCTATGATCTGATCTCATTAGTGGTCGTGACTCTGCTTTCTGCGCCGAGGGTCCCGGATTCGAATCCTAGTAGGGACAAGCTTTGTGTGATGAGCACGAATGTTTGTACCCGAGTCATGGATGTTTAATATGTATATAAGTATTATATACTGAATTCGCCCTCAGTCCATTGTACGGTACCCATATCACAAGCGTTGCTGCGTTGCACCAACTATACGGTCCCACATTAGTGGGACCGTATAGTTGGTGTGTTCGTATGGCGATATTTATTTATTTATGATCATAGTTCCTGATAGTTATTATGTATATCGTACATGATATAATCCTAGATCTATGTCATGGATTCTGTGATAACCCTCTTAGGACTATCATAATACCTTTCCCGAGTCAGTAGTCAAAAGCGCAAAGTCCTGGCCACAACATATGCTCATAAGAGGATCCTCATCACTGTCGTCCAACTGCATTGCCACTGGAGCGTCCAATTCCAATGTTCTCCTAGAGAAACCATCTTCGAAAGGACTTCTACCTAAGACCAACATCCTTCGCCTTAGAAGGTGCACGTTAAGCTCCTTCCGTGAGGTCAGGGTTGTGGTGGTGGTCCCTTCGGGTCGTTCGGTCGGTATATCAACGTCGAACATTCGGATTGACAGGCTATCCTGCGATGTGGAAGGAACAATATTAAAATGTATAATAGTGCTATTAAAAGTTGATAAGTTTACCAAATTCAGTTTGAACTAGACTCTGCAATTCCGTAAAATTCGGCCAAATATTCTAATCAACAAAAGAGAAGTGCTTGGTTACTGTCGCTGCTATGAAAATTTTACACCATGATTGATACACCTTTGTAGAATAGGAACTTACAAAATTGGTGAGAAGTGTCAACCCCAGCTGGTTGCCGTCTGTAAATACGGCCGATTTGGGTTCGACTGGGGCGGGTTGGCCGGGCTCCAAGCGAATTATGTTAGTTACTTCCAACGTTTCCTTATCAATTTCATACACGTCAGTCTTTTTCCTGCCTATTCTTAGATATAACTTATTCTGGAAATAAAAATCAATGGTTTAAGTTTATAAGTATATAATAAGTAATTAATTATATAATAAGTATATCAAGCATTTGGTCCATTTTTTTGCAGAGATAAATGCAGGGTTGCGGTACAGGACGTCACGTCCCAATGTGCCTTATCCGCACACGCAACCATAAATTATGTCATATGAATTGCTCTCCAATATTGATTGCTAAAAATATGCACATTGAAAGCAGAGACCAATACAATAAAGATATTGAACCAAGGTTCCGTGCAACTCTACCACAGCTAAGCGGTGGACATGCAACAAGTATTCAATGTAGCTCACCTTACAATAACCTAGCCAGCCGTGCCGGTCGCTAGCGAAAAAGTCCGGCTTGTACAAGTAGACGTGTTGCCGTATCGAGCTGCCGTAACCCGAGCCTATCTTCAGCAACCCTTTAGACGTGAACACGTAGAGGAAGCAGCCGTCGGAGACCAGCGAGCGGACCACCAGCTCCGCGGAGCCGATCGTCAGCTGCGTCGGCAGGTCTACCGGGAAGCTGGTCACTAGTGACTGATGCGGGACGCCATAATTCAACCATTGGTTGCGGGACGGAGGACCGAGTATTACGGATTGGACGCTGCGCTGGAGTGATGTTAAATTTGATGGTATCTGTAATGGTTAAAATCGAGTTTTATATGTATTAGTACGATCCCCTATCATTTCAGTCCCCTATGATGTATGAAAACTGTGCCACAGAATAAATAATTACTGGAAGGAAATAGCATTTAAGTTGGCCACGAGTCGTACACCGACGGCGTATCTACGAAATAACTCACGCGTCAATTTTTCAACATATCTCTGTCTAGCTATATGTCTATAAGAGCCATGTGTAGCTGGTCCCCGCGACTTCGTGATTATGGCATGCTATTGAATATATTTTTTTACAAATTCGGTGATATTTATGGCTTCTTTTTCCAAGACTCACTTGTAAACACTGTTCGGAAAGCGCAGGGGCAGCCATAATGAGGGATGCAACCGCGTTCAGTATGAGCTCGGCTTCGCCTCTGGCCACTGACAGTGCTATGAGGCAGGAACTGCTAAGCGCCGTTAGTGCGGTCGGCGCGTCTCCCGGCCCGCCGCCGGCGACCTCCACCAGCATGGAGTGGAGGTTGGATATTATCTGAAACAACATCAACAAATTATATGCCAATATTATTATTAATATTGTAGGATACATTCATTTCGATACAGTACCCGAATCCGCCATAATTTAGATTTAAATGATATGTTACTCAAAATTTCTCACTTTATTATAAGTAGCAACATGAAAAACAACAGATACATACATCAGTGGGTTCCTGGGCCAGTTCCTCAGGTGTGTGGCCTTGCAGCACATCAAGCAAAGCTTCAAGTGCCTTCTCACAGAAGTGTGCATCAGTGACCTTGGCCTGTGATATTAAAGCAAAAACTGATCGCAGTCCAATGCCGGTAACCTGAAATAAATAAATATTGTTGTAGACATGAAACAACTACAAATACATATACTAGTTCAATTCCAAACACATGTTATGGAGTGGGACATCACATTATACCTATTTGGTGTTAGTCTTTATCACTGAATTTATAGACAATTGTATAACTTTATCAAAAATAATATAGTACTGTGATCAGAAAAAACTCCTTCGTTATATGACATTATGTTTGTCTATTATGTTTTATCTATGAGTCATTATTTTTAAGAAATATATTAGAATGTAAATTTACAAGTTAATAATTAACAAATTCATTGTGGTATTTATATTTAGACAAACAAACATAGGTATTAGATGTATGTACAGCTGTACATCAAAGAGGTTTGCGAATTATCAGTAACCAACCCCATTGTTTATTAGGCACTACAGTTTTCAAAAATGATTGCACCATCATCATATTTTTAAGCCATAACTATATGGATATGTGTGATCAAAAAGGTCTAACTGCAAATAAATTATTCGATCTAATTTAGTATAGATAAACATAAATTTGTTACTTTTCTAATGCTAGTATAACCTTGCAGCAGTCTTGTCTCAACAAACCTGATGATATTAATTTAATTTACAATTTAATCACCTTGGGTAACTTAGTCAATGGTAACTGGGATGATGTTTCATCATTGTCACTGTCGTCGGATAGCTCCAACGCTGTTCCTTGCAGATGTCTCCAGCGAGCTAGCACTGATCTCCTGACTGTGGCGTAAACAGCAAATTGGGACGGGTTGCCCAGCAGCACAGGAGCGTAGCATGCAGCCAGTGCATTGGACAGCTTAATTAGACGGAGCTTCTCTTTCTTGCCTAATTTTTTCTGGGATTTCTTCTCAAATTTACTAAAAGTAAATATAATACGGTAACTTAGCTGATTGTTTTAAATAAGACAATGTTCACAGTAGTGCAATATATGTGAACATATTTGCAAAAATAAATAGTTATGACTGACCCTGTTCCACTCCAGCATAAAGCTCTAAAATATTTCCTGTAGTTCTCTGGCTCCATACATCTCAGCTCCGGCACCTGCATCCTGAGGGCCATGCTGCCACTTTGGATCTAACTCTGTAATATCATCATTGTGCACCATATTGAGTTGAATAACAAAAGATATAAGAAGGAATCATTCGCAGTGCAAACATGCATAAAACAATGTTCTTACTCAGCATAAAATCAATGCGCCAGGTGTCTATTTAAATTAACTATAATAATAATACTTATTTATTTTATAGTAATGTTTACCATAACATTTGCATTGTTGTGTATGTCTGTGTTTTAGCTTTAACTCTGAATTCATTTTATTAAAGGCACATAACACATATAAATTGTTTCAATAAACATATCGCATTGGCTTATTCATACAGAAATCAATGCAAGCAATACACAAGAAAGAAACACTTTATGTATAAATAATTTTCGCGAATTGATCGTCTTCTGTGGACATTTTTATTTCAATCACCTAATCAAAACTTCAGAGTAGAAATCATTCATGAAAATGTTATCACCGCTAGTGGTTAGAGTCCAGGTTGCTCCGCGCACTGTACTTAATGGTTTTCGGCTCCATTCCCGTTTTATAAACCAATACCATTTTATGGTAGGAACTCATAATATAAGCGTTGGTTAACTTGAGAACATACAGTCAGTGTTCTCCTGGCGATAATAAATAAGTATTAAAAAATCTGCACATTATACCTGATATGCTAATAACCGCATTCTGTGATTTTTGTAAGTACACAAGATTTATTTCATTTTGAATTCATTTCAAAAATCCGCAGATTTCACCAGTTTGCCCAGTATTTAGAACGTCAAAAAAATCAATAAACACAGTCAAGTATTCCGTTATAGTGTGGCAATCGGTATATACCGTAACCGTAAATTACGGTAATTCTTTTTCGTCTTTTTGAGGCTGGCAACAAAATAATGTTATTTATGCCAAAGTCAAGTATTTTAAAAATGTTATAAAATGATAAGTACTCCCAATGATAACTATAATCTTGATGACAATGATGAATATGAAATGAATCCCCTATCACCACTATCAGTAAAGCTGTGGTTACTTGACCAGAAATTTACAGGACTTTTTGGGTGAACTTGAAAAGACATGTTATATTATGTCATTTGATTTTCTTGCACTTGTACACATTTATAAATATACAATAGTTGATATCCACTAGTATTTATCAATGAAACACATATTTTGCAAAATAAAACAAAATTAACATCTTCGCTTTTCAACTTCCCGGCCAAAAGTTGTTTCTACAACTTAATAGACTACAGTTCAACATCGTCGTTTTGTGCCTATACTATTTGATTTTCATAATTTTAGCGCTAATAGAATTGATATATCATCAGTATTGAGTATATGTAACATCATTAGTATATGTACCAACTATACTATAGATTACTTTACTTATATCATAATAATAATACATATTTTACCTTAAAAAAAATCTGAAGTGTTCGTTTTTACTAAAATACAGAGAAATACAGGGGCGACCCAATTTCATATTTCACTAGGGATGAGATATACTTGTAAATTTCAATACAAGGACTTCCAAGTACGAGTATGCAAAAATACCAGGGTCAAAAACCAGGTTTTAAAGTACTTTAAAGATAATGGCAGCTTACACCCCAGCTAACCAAATTATTCGACCAACGTCCATGCCTGAAGTACCACACGGATTTCAGTTCGTGCACTCGGGCAACTTGGAAACATCGTGCACGGCCACTGAGCCTCCAACTTACAATCTGCGCATGCCAGAATCGGTGATGCCGCGTGCGTGCCCTGGCTTCCAGGACTGGAAATACTTCCATTGGAAATGATCCTTATATCGATAGATATATAGAGCAAGATTGTATTTACGACAAACATAATTGAAACTACAAAGATGTTTTTTTCACAAATACGATTGTGCTCCTTAATCATATAAATATACTACTAGGGCTAGAATCAGGGCTTTGCTTAAGTGGAGCTTAAGCTAAGCCCTGATTCTAGAACTTTGTAGCGTAATACTATATCATCCTATTTCTCTTTTCACTACCGTGCAGCGTCCAATTTTAAAATGTACAAGGAATAATCAAGCAAAGTGACGGCCATTTGTATTGAGTATTGAAATTTACTTCTGGAGACACAAGTACTCTCTTTACGTGACAGTTAGGTCACATGCCTGGCACAAAACTACATAATCCTCCAATAAGCGTTGTCAATTCTATTGACGATGCCAACATTGATCTTGACATAGTCTTCGACCATCGTTGCAAGAGAATATCTGGAAATATTACATCACTATCGATGTCATATGGGTGAAATGATGGGTCTATGATCATATTACTTTTGTATTTTAGGATACTCTCCAATATTAATCAACGGAGCAATCAGCACATGTATCATTTAAAATTGTTCTGTTCCATAAGAAATAGAGTGCACGTACTTTATTTTTTGTCAGACTGAATAACACTACTATTAGAAATGGCAACAAACACCGATGTTAGATTTCTGTTAACAATCACATCAGTTACCGGTTTTTTGAAGTTTCAGCACAAGATGTGCATCACTAGCCCGCCATTGTGGTGGTTGGTGTTCCAATAGTTTCATAGATAAAGAAAAATTCAAAATAGTTTGTCATTCTTGTCCAGACTGTGCAGCTTGTGTTTTTGATACATTTTAGGACAGTAATGAATATATTTTTTACGAATGTTCTAGTGAAAATAACAACAGTGACAATAATGTGTGCCGAACCTTTTATACCTGACTAAAAGGCATCTTTCGAGTCACCACGGTTAGTTCAAATTGATGGCTGAGGTTATTTGTTGTGACATAGGTAGTTATATATATCTGCAAATTTGTCATCAGCGTTTATTTAAATTATCATTTAGATTCTGGAAGGCGCACACAACTGGTGAATTTATATATAATTGTCGCCATTCGTCATATTTCGTGCCGACAGTACCATGTTCTTCACAATATAAAAGAATGCAAGCTTCCCGACCCTCCTTAGCGTTGGTCGTAGAATTTACAAAGAAAATAACTTCATACTGTGATCTTTGGACAATTTAAAAGAGCACCACATTCACGATATTTATAAGTATATTTCATTATGACCATTGAGTAGATTGTTATATTATCGTTATTTCTTTATGGAAGCATGTTGTGACAACCTCCCTGTGGTAGGTAAAGTTAAACACTAAACTGCCATCAAATGAAGTACTGGTTGCAGAAGGTAAATAGTGCTTAATCTTGGAGTGCAATAGGATTCTAAAGTATGAAATATAAAAAATTACCTTGTATTTTCAAATTTTTTTAGCTTCCGTTTTTTTGGCTGATATTCAATAGCTCATATGGATTGTATATGAATGAAATTTATATGAAATCTGTGAGTTATGTATAGGTATTTAAAATATTAGTTTATGTCTAGAATTATTAATTTTTATTTATTTATTATCAGGCTAAAAGTTCATACAACTGATATATACCTCTATCATGTTCTCCTCCACTATGTTTTATTGCAGAGTTAAATCATATGTTGAGTTTATTGATGTGTGAGTGATGAGACCATTTTCTGGGAGCAAATTTATAATGAAATTAATAGCTATATATAACTATTAACTCTACAATTTAAAATTTGATATTAACTTCATTACAACTTATATAATCACACAATTTAGATAGCAGAACTGTTAGTATTTTTTTTGTTTATTTTGGAGATCCAAAAGAACACCACCTATATGGTCCCACACTAAGCAATGCTCAGTATATAATACTTAAGTAGATATTAAACATCTATGGCTTGGGTACAAACTTTCATGATCATTACTCAAAGTCTTCTCCCTACCAGGAATCAAGCCTCAGACCCTCAGCACAGAAAGCAGGGTCTCTACCAACCACTCTAGTCAGTTTATCATTTAAAGTTTTATGGGTTTTTGATCCACTGCATGTAGGGGTTTTTATTATGACCATGACTCCTTGTACACTGACTGTACCAAATATTTGGGCACATAACTACTTGTTAATTTGATAAGTGGGCAAGCTAATTGGGTCAACTACACTGTTATAAGCATTAAAATTATATGTTTAAGAATCCGTAATTCCTTCCTGATAAGTGAAGCTAATGGAATGCAAGTATATCCTACATGATTTTGTTTAAAATTCAACCTTGTACATAAAATGTTTATGTAAAGGCATTACATCGATAATTTGATTTAGCAAGGTTTCAAACAAATGTATGAGTAGTCTTTCTTTAATTTATATATCAAAACTTGAACTCAACATGTCCATGTCTGTTTTGAAATATACTCATTTTGTATATAATGGTGTGACACCAGCCATGTGTTTTGCTGTACACATACACACATCTGCATAGCCTTGCCCCTCTATACCCGCGTGGGGGCAGTTTATTTCAATAAGGTATATGGTAGATACACAATACATGGGTGTTTCATGTAACTTTAGTCAAGTTTTGCAAGCAAATGACATTTTGTAATCTGTACAGCATGGTATATATTGAAGGCGTACCTTTAGGTTTTATTTGTATAGAGACAAGACGAGAAACTACTGGATGGATTTTAATATAATAAAACTTAGAATGATGAGAGCTTATAGTGGCAAATAGTTAAAAGGCGCATTCAATTGCAGAATGTCGTGGGTACAGCTAGATGCGGCTACTAAACAACTGAACGATGCTTGGTAAAAGATATTTGTATTAAGCATCATTTATTGAAATAGATTATAATTGTGCATTTTAATTTGTATGTTATAATTATATGTTCAAATTATGTCATAAGAAAATAGATTAAATAAGCATTATCTTTATCACTTTATAATGTTGTCTTATGCGCTGCTCATACAGTGATCCATCAAACAATTTAAAATTGAGTTATTAATGTTGTATTAGGTGCAGTAATGTATTCTTATTTGGCACCAAGCAACATATGAGCCAGATATGGTGGTTGTCAATGGAAGACATAAAAATTTACATGTTCTTTTTGAGTCATGACTATTCAAAATATATTGTCCGTGGATAATATGTTAACCCCAAATGATTACCTGACGACCTGAATAGCGCAGTAGGTTTCTGGGTTCGAATCCTGGGAGGGACAAACTTCTAGTGATAAGTGTGAATATTAAATTAGTATTATATATTTGTTTCGCCCCTTGACCATTGTACGGTACCCTTAATTATTGTGGGATCACATGGTTGGTGTATTCTTCTGGCAATATTATTATTATAATGTATTTATAATGCCAATGTTTACTAAAAAGAAATGTGTGGATAACATTTAAGGGCCAATTTAATGACGTTAGTTTTTTGATGTAGGCTTCTCCAGTGTGGTCAGCGAGCAGGGGCAGCTATGGAGGCTGGAGCGCGCGCCCTGGACGTTCTCCCGCTGCTGCAGGAGCGGGTTGCAGCACTGACGGGTGGCCGCGATCGTCGCGGGGGACCGATTATATGGTTCCCGGCGAACTCGAGACGGGATCGAGTTGCTCCAGATGACTATAGACGTTTGCTGCACTATCTAATCAGTATACCCAGGTATGTTGTTGAAAAATTAATGTTCACAACTCCGCCTGATGATTGGACTAGTATAGTAGGAACTATTCCCAGCAGCCAGGTGGGAGGATATTGCTTTCGGTTTTCATGTGCAATCTACATGATAAAGTCTTCATTGGTGGAATTCCTAGTAATTAATGAATGATGTCTACTCGTAACAGACACCTATCAACAAGAAATTCGAACAATAGATTCTTATGCTACAAACAGCTGATTTCAAACAAGTCTGTTTGAAATTTCCCTGTTTAAGACAGTGCTAAGCACAATGACTTAATGACTAAAAGTTGATCCATCGAAACTCGAGTGATCCACTAGTATTACTTAATTAGTGTTATTTTATATTACTTTTTAGTAGTTTTTTAGTAGCGTAGTTTGGGTATGCCTTTTTTGAGAATACGGCGTGTTCAAACATTGTATGGTTCCAGCTGTTGCGAGAACTAAGCCACTATTCTTTGAAAGTGAAAGCAAAACATCTGTTTCTTTGTCCTTCATTCACGCATCAGTAGTTGAGACAATTTCGCTTAAATTTTGCATTCCTCGTTTTGTTATGAAATTGGCTTTTGGTATATTTTGTTTATGTTGTGGAGGCTAGAAGCATTAATTGAGAATATACCCTGCTTGCTGGATTTCTAATGAAATACTACCAAGCGGTCTAGTGGTCCGAGGATGGACCGCTCGGCACTGCAACGGGTTCGATTCCCGAAAGCAATACATAATGGCTTATTCGTAATTTGCTCTGGTCTGGGTGTAACTGGAGTCGCCAGTCTATTGTATAATGTCTTCATTTTAGTATGTGACCATACGATATATACCATTAGCCTTGCGATATTATAATATGATATTGTTTTCAGTGATTCGGTGAGATCCCATGGCTTCACAATATTGATCGACATGAGAGGTTCAGCATGGGCAGCAATCAAACCAATATTAAAAGTTCTGCAAGAACACTTCCCTTTATCCGTCCATCAGGCACTGGTAGTTAAACCTGACAATTTTTGGCAAAAGCAACGCACAACCATAGGAGCACATAAATATAAGTTTGAGGTAATTCAACAATTTTATCATTCTGTATTTTTGACTATAGATACTAAAGGCGAGATACGGCGAAACGATTGCGTGGACCAAATGTAAAGCAGGCGCAGTTGTATCTATGTTTTCATAGCGGTTGTTCTCTCGTCTCGACCATGCCTAGTTCACCCATAAGCTTAAGGCTTCTACACATTATCTGGCGGGACGAATTACTGCCATACCGCCGTTATACATTGCAGTATAAATGTAGTGCTGGGCCTCGCGCGCCAGGCCCGCGTAGCCGGTATCTGTGTTGTGTAGGAGTCTTTACGATTGTACCACAAACTGTATTGCCTTGCTGATCGTGGTTGCAAAGTACAAGAGGGACAGCGAAGTTGGCCTCTCTGTCTTCACCTTGCCTTTTTCGGTCTGAATTGTGTATATTATGCCTTTAAATAACAAGGTCGTCACTTCGCGTTATGAATCGCGAGCTTACCTCGCCTAAGGTACGCTCGGCATGTCCGGTTAGCAAGTGGGTGGCCGATACCTATCTGGTGTAGAGGGTACGTTAAGTAGATGATTTAGGCTGACGTTACGTTGACGACCTTGATTTGGTTCAAACTGCAGGGTAACCTGTCTTGAGGTATCACGCGATAAATTTGCAACGACCTTAGGTTTGTTCGCCCAGGTATGGCGCTAGCTGGTGTATTTTAATTTGACACGTTGATGGTCTTAGTTCTAATCACTATCGGGTTTTGGATATATTCGTGCCTTGTTAGGGGTAAATATGATTTTAGGTCGCGGACGACCTGATTAGCTCACTCGGTAGTGACCCTGCATTCTGTGCTGAAGATCTCGGGTTCGATTCCTGGTAGGGGCAAACATTGTGTGATGAGCACGAATGTGTGTACCCGAGTCATGGATGTTATATATGAATTATATACTAGGATCAGCCCCAGTCCATTGTACGGTACCCATAATAACAGCGTTACTTAGTTTGGGACCATATAGTTGGTGTGTTCGTCTGGCATTATTATATTAGGATACATTTTTTTGTCAAACTGTCGGGAAAATGTCCCATAAATCCTTCCATCCATCACGTTCTCCAACTCCCACGTACCAGCACCCGTCTCGTATTATACTTATTTTTTTTTATTTCAGACAACAATGATTAGCTTAGAAGCACTGCCTAAAGTGATAGATAGTTCGCAACTAACGGCCGATTTAGAAGGCACGCTGCAGTATGATCATCCTCAATGGATCGACCTTAGATTGGTGAGCAAATCAATTTTGTAATGGCATGTAAACAATTTACGATTTCAGGAATATTGTGGGTTCGATAGGTGAGTAACGATGTCTCATCTCCCGTGATGCCCACATCTTTCCGCGAACGTCATGCTTATTTCCGACTTGTACACTCAGAGTGGTGACGTCATTACCGTTGTTATTAGTACCGTACCATACCGATTCTAAAGTCAATCTTTACGCATAATTATTGAAGGCTTATAATGAATTTCGGCACGGCTTAGCGATTATATTCAAGAGATAAAGGTAATTTCGTCTGTCAAACTCTTAAATTACATTAGAAAGGTACATCTATTACCCTGCTGTCATTTTAAATTATACAAAGTATTTTTTGTTTGTTGACATTAATATCTATTGTCGATGAAATTAGGTCTCATAACCATATTGGTTTAAATGGTTCTACGTACCTTCAGTGAAATTTAAATAAAATAGGTTGCATGATACAACAAAGCAAGCGTTATGTAAACAGCTAAGCAGTCTGGGAAACAGCTCCAATGAGCTGGTCAGTGAAATGTTTCTGATATCCATTCCATTCGCCACCACTCCAGCCCGTGTAGGCGAGACGTGTAAATAAGGCGGTAACAAGCTATTGTTAGTATGATAGCCCAATTCAACAAGTGAGGATGTTGCCCTAATATTTGCCATTGTCATTGAATGATAAATTAGTTAGTGAAGGTTGTGTACGCTGATTTATATACTACATAGAGTGAGGGTAGTACAAAATATATATATAAGTATGAGTGAATAAAAATATTTTTTTTTCCTATCTATAAAGTTTTAGTACTACACACAGTTATGACTTCGATACGATACGATTCGCTGACATAGTAACCTGGTTTTCTAATTTAATTTCACGATGTACTCGTTTTCAAATTTGTTTCATTATATCCTAGGCTCTGGAGGAGCTGATGTGGCAAGCTGGGGAGCTTCTGGATAGACTGGACGATTTGCAAGAGGATGTCGCGAGGGCCGACTTCGCAGATGACGTCACGGGTGCGAGGCGAGCCATTGACGCGCATGCAGACATCAGCAAGCGGCTCGCCAAAGTGCCGGTCGACGAATTGGAGGCGCAAGGTCAGTGGAAAGAGGTTGACATTACATGATCATAGGTTAATCTGGTGTAAATAATTTTCCTGGTTTTCACCTCATTTTTATTAGTTTTTGTTTATAAAGCTTTTAGTTTTGGGTGCAATGACATCAGATAAATATTTTAATAAACAATATAATATGTATATATATATATATATATAAGTTATATACTCCAAAAGAAAAGTTGAATGCTTGACTGATTATTGCTTAATTTGGCTTAAAATTTAATTAGGAAATTGAAAACGGTATGAAAAAGTTATAATTGCAATTAACGCGTTTACACTCATTGATTCTGTTAATTATTAGCTTATCCATCCTTATACGGCACGGTATCTAAATGCGTGTGTAATAGTGTAGCGGCGTTTTAGAAAACATTAAATTGCGGAATTGAATGTTTATAGATATTTGATTAATACGCCGCTGTCACGGATGACCGACCGGCAGCGAGTTTAGTCGGCGAGCTAGCCGCACTAACTGGGTTGTATAACCTCAAGTTTCGGCACGATTATCGGTGCAGTAGGCCAGGTAGTGATGTAAGACGATCCAGTCCACGATCTACACGAAAACATTGTTCAATACGCAGTTTCAAATATCCTTTGTTACGGCTCACCAAGTCAGACAATTACTGTAGATATTTTTTTTTCTCGAGATTTACTAAAAATTATAATAATATCTAAAAAAATAAACGTTTTGAATGTATAGACAAATAGTTGCCAAAACCCACTCTGGGTGGAATCATACTTTTTTAAATTTCGTGCACGCAAATGATATGTTTGTAAACACTGCATTTGTTTCAAAATATTGATGGTATACATAATTACGTTATAATTTTTATACAGGAAAACGATTTTGCGTTATTAGCGCAGTTGTTATCTTCAGATTTTTAAAACCTACGTCCCATTGAGCTGCGTCATGTTTTCAAATATCATTAATTAGATTCAGGTATCGCTGTACATAGGTATTATTTATTTCGAAGCAACACTAACGCTAGTCCGCGTTTCATAACACTGAAATACGTTTGACGAAGCGGCGCAAACCTGAATGGTATTAACAATGTGTTTCGATTGTCTGTGGTCATGTCAAGAGCGCGGTATGTATTAGATTTCATTTAAAGAAAATGTCTTATTGTATTCATAGTTTCTTCATCAATTATTGAATGTTAAAATTCCATTATATAATTTATTCATTTTAATCTAACACTGATTTATACTTTCGTGTTTAGTTTAAAGATTTCACTATTGATTGTTAAATTAGATGTTGTTTATTAAGGACATTACATTATTATATTTTGTGTTTGCGTGTAGTCTTAAATATGATTTTAATATTCAATTCCTAATTGATCTATACTAATATTAAAAATGTGAAAGTTTGGATGGATGGATAGATGGATAGATGGATGGATGTTTGTTACTCTTTCACGCCCGAACGGCTGAACGGATCTGGATGAAATTTGGCACAGAGATAGATTATAGTCTGGAATAGCACATAGGCTACTTTTTATCCCGGTAAAATGTATGGTTCCCGTGGGATAGATGTTTTAATTTTTCATACTTTTCATACTTTTTATCGCGGGTAACACCGCCGGGCGCAACTAGTAAATTATAATTTAGGATAAGTATAGGTATCCGTGTTTAAAAGTATATGTGTCGTGTTGATTGGTTTGTTTGTTTGATAACCATGACAAGATAATAATAAGGAGTTCTCTTTGTGTTCAGGCGAGCGAGTTCTTCAGCGCCTCGAGGCAGCGGAGGCGGCGTGCTCGGAGGCGAGCGGCAGTGGTGGCGAGGCGGCCGCGTTTCACTGCGGCTCGCCGGCCGCGGTGCGCGCGCAGCTCTCCGCCGTCCGCTCGGCGCACGCGCACGCGCACAAGCTCTGGCAACACAAGAAGATGCAGCTCGATCAGTGTTTCCAGCTGCGCCTTTTTGAACAAGACTGCGAAAAGGTGCGTATTTTTTTCTTCTCATGCTATGGTAAAATACCTAATAACAGAAGTCATTGAGTCGTATTTGCATGCAGATGTTGGAGTGGATTGTGAATCACCGCACCGCATTTCTCGCCACCTATGTCGAGATAGGTCGCTCATGTGCGGCTGCCAAACGATTGCAGGAGGAGCACGCCAGGTACGAATAATTTAAACTCCTACAAAGTTTTGTTTACGTAAAGTACTTGTCGACTATAATATAAATATAGGTTACTAGTATTTTTTATAAAAACATTACTAGTAGTGCTATTTAGCACTTTTAAATAAGCTGCAGCTTATGTCAGGAGTGGAGTAAGGTCAATAGTTTAATGGCTAGGGTTGGTATCGAACCTTTATTAGTTAATATAATGTTTGTGGTCGGTGCAGGGTCGCTGCAGCGTGTACTGGCGGCGGGCGGCCGAGCGTCGCCCGCGTCACCACCGCCGCGCGCCGCCTCGCCGACAAGCGCCACTACGCCGAGACTGAGATCTCTGCGCTAGCGCACCGGCTGGAGCGGGCCTACAAACAACTATCAGCCGGTCAGTAACACTTGGTAACTTTATAATAATATAATATACTTACTTACAATTGCATTGAATTGAACTTTTCATGTTATGATATGTTTTTCTAATATTACAATGCATGCCAAGAATCTTATTTTATGTTCCGAGAAGTATTGTAGTCTAAACTTGGACTATTCAGCTCATTAAGTTGGGTGGTTATAGTGTTTGATTTCCGTTCGGATAGATTTGTGTTTGTCTAGGGTTTCGTTATTGAGTCGAGATTCTCTTTGAATAAAGATGACAAATATTTGTATTTTCATTGAAGTGGAAAATAATTATTATGATAATTATCAATAGAAATATTTCAGATTATTATTGTTGTTCTAAATATTGATTCCTGACTACTTTATTTTGTAAATATGGTGAAATTTTAAAGGTAAAATTAACAACTATTTTGCTAAACTTCCATTTGTTCCACCAGGTCTCGAGGAACGATCAGCGGTCTTGTCGTTATCCGTGGTGTTCCACCACAAGGCGGAGGCGTACGTGTCGGCGGTGGGCGGGTGGGGGGCGCAGTGCGCGGTCGCCCTGCAGCTGGCGACGGGGCAGGGCGGGGCGCCGTGCAACGACCCGCGGGCGCTCGAACAACACGCGCAGCGGCACCGGCAGCTGTACGAGCACATGTGCCAGGCGTACACTGAGGTACGACATTTGAATAATAACAACGATACAACTTAGATGGTAGTGACCATGCTGTGTAGGGTACCAAACCTTTGTTTGATGAGTACAAATGTGAGTACCTGAGTCGTGGATGCTTAATATCAATATTAGTCTTATATACTGGGATCGCCCCCAATATATTATTCGATACCCATCATAGAATTGTTGCTTAGCTTGGGACCGTACGGTTGGTGGGTCTGTCTGGCGATATATATATAAAAATTGTAACCTGCAACAAAGTTCATTAGAAGAAAATCACGAATACTGAGCTGAATAATCAACAGCCTAATGCTTTGTACAGGTTCACTCGACAAGCAAGAAGCTGCTGTATCAACTCGATCATTTAGTTCAGGTTTGCCATCAAACTGATCCTGCGGACATGGTGAGTACGGAATCCATATAATTTCTTTATTTATGGTTTTGAAGTATTTTATATTGCTGATACTTATGCGAGATTATTCTTATCGCTTTCATATCATGAAATCCTTCTTCAAACATTCCCGTATCCGCAGAACGATGGCACAGTGAGCAGTGCTGGAAGTAGCGGCGGTGACCCGGCGGCGGATTACAGTTCTGGCGCGAACCACGTGCTGGCGGTGATCCACCAGATCCTGGGCCACCACCGCGCGCTCGAGGCCAGGTACCATCAGGCAAGGCTCAAGCTACACCAGAGGCTCGCGCTACTCCTGTACAAAGAGGATTGTAGGCAGGTGAGTGCATACGTGAAACCTTCTTATTCTGTTTTTTACCTTGTATTAAGATCAGCTTTCCAGTCAGATTATCGAAATTTACATGAAACCGTGTGGGACCACTTTTTAACCTATATTATTAGAGACGGTACACTAATGAATAGACGATTAATTGATAAAAATACATGTGACGCCGACCACGTGTAAGGGAAAAGGTGGGACAGGTGATGAGAGTAAGCTTCAAACAGTGGATATTGCGATGGAACTTGAAGGAAGAGATGAAGGAGTGAAGAAACATCCTGAACATCAACAGTTCTACATGAAGTCCTGAGCTCAATTTATGTCATGAATAAAAATAATAATACATTTTCAACCACATTCGGGTATTTTGTAATGATTTTTAGTCTGAGAAGCAAGTGATGACGCAATTTTAATTGTTTCATTTTGGTAATTTAAATTTATTATGAGTGGCGGCACATTATTACCTACGGACCGTGTTCTATTTCAGCTTCTGATATTTATATCTTGCAGCTCATTTATTATCGTATTTCGACTTTGTATTTCAAATTGGGTTAATGTTCAGGTGCTGGACTGGTTGGCGAATCACGGTGAAGTATTTCTGCAGAAGAACACTGGAATAGGAAGGAATCTTCATAAAGCTAGAGTTTATCAGAAATCTCACGAACATTTCGAAAACGTGGCGCAAGTAAGTACTTACTTTAATTTAACATGCTAAAACTACATAGGCCCTGATACTTTTGACTATGTTATCGTATTAAATAAGAGCTATTTGAATGTTTGGAATCGAATGCATAACCTATTAGTCTTTGTGATCCAGTAGTTTTTTTAATCCACTGACCTCTATGGTATACATCGCTGGACTAATCATAAGCCCGGTTATCGTGTGCCTATTTGATTTTCGCCATTTTGGCGCTGATAGCGGCAGTGAGGGGGAATGGAACTAATAATAGAGATGGGACAGTGATATGATACATCGATAAAAATGTTTATGCTTAAACCTACCCATGCAGTAAAATGAAAATAATTATGATCCATTCCTTTAACAATGGCTAATGTCCAAAATAGTCGAGTGGTTAATACTAAGATGAAGCAAATAATGATAATTATTAGCCGAATCGCTCATGGGTAGGGTAGGTAATCTTAGGATAAGCCGAAACCGGACTAAAGGGTGGTATGTGACTAGCTAGATCCTACTTAAATAAGGATTGTTTTTTAATTAGAAATGAGGTAATGTAATGTTGTTTGGGAAGCAATGGAGTAGGTAAGGTATTAATAGAAAATAAAAATCATCAAAGTAGTAAGTACATGAGTTATGTTTAATAAAACAGTCATCAGAGAAGTGTTTTGAACAGATGTAATCATATTTTTTCGGACGCCAGCTAGGCTTTTCAATGTTTTTGAGCCATAATTCTAGTCTTCTATTGTCAGTCGGAAACCTGTGAATTAGTGTACATTGTTTTAATATAATATGTATTTGATAATACAAATCTGTCTTCGGCGATTTTTACGTTCTTGAACGTTCTATCTATTTAAGATATTGATAGAAAAAATATCGATAAATTTTATCGACAAGGAACTTTAACAGCACTATTGAATTTTATTGTTTATAAAAAACCGATAATACAAAGACAAATGCGTTGTAATCACGTATAAATAAGATTAGTAACATATTTTTAAGTGCCTATAATATCAATAGAAGTTTTAATTTCTTGAATATTAGCCGTAAATTCACTTACTTGTGGAATGTAACCCCACTTCCCTTCTGGTAAAGAGTTTTGCATAGCACGCACTCTATCATGGTTTACCTATTAACTAACACCACTTATTTATGTATTAACTATATTAATACGACACAACAAACACGTTTAATCGCGTTAAACCTTCAAAATCACTTTATAAACACGGAGACAATGTAAACAAAACAACGGCCATTTGCATTTTACGTCAGATTTAGTTCCTTTCCCCCACGTTGGGGGCGCTTCAAATAGGCATAATAGATAGCTGTCATTTTAAAGGGTATCATTAGTCTAGCGTACTTGTATCATGGACGTCAGTGTTTTAATCCCAGTGTTCTTATTTTAATGCTACACCCATCAGTCGGAAGACGTCCACTATTTAACATGTGTCTTTCCCAATGACTAGCATACAATATGGTGATGACGGTCCCGAACCACGTAGATGCACCTTATGGCTCATATGCGAATACTTATATAATCATTAATTTGTCAGAACACATATACGAACGCGGAGAAGCTGCTCGCGGGTGCGGAGGAGCTGGCGCGCTCCGGCGAGTGCGACCCCGAGGAGGTGCTGGGGGTGGCGCGCGAGCTGGAGGCGCACGTGGCGGCGTTCGCGGCGCGCGTCGACCGCCGGCGCCGGCGGCTCGACCTCGCCGTGCTCTTGTACACGCACGAGAAAGAGGTACGTTCACACTCCACTGACGCGGGAATACTTAGAACAACACTGTAACTTGGTCTTATCCGTACATTGATTAATTTGGAAACAAAACAATATTTTGGATACAGCACTAGTAGCACTAGGTGGCTATGAAAAGACAAAATCTAATATAAATCGATTTTGTCTCTTGCACTCATATAGATTTTTTCTTGACTCGCGTGCTAGCACCCCTGAAGCCGAATCCACCATTCACATCGCATAGCTTGTATCCTCGGTTAACATTATGGGATACTTTAATTCCAGGAATAACTTATACAATATGAACATGGAAGAGAATGGAACTGGAATGATAATGGAACAATTTCTCCAGGATATATATAAATGTATAAAGCAATAAAATAATTGACAAGACCCCAATTGAATGTATTGCCCAAATTGCATTACTGAATCAGTATTTCCTTCACAGCCTATAGCTAATTTGATATCTTCAAGCGTTAATAATTCAGTTAAATTGTGTAAATTCATGCTGTCAAATGTCAATAAATACAGTTTTTATTCTATCGATTCTGAGTAATTCGAATTTAAAAATAAAACTAGGTCATGGTTGCGATGTCACATTGGCGTGTTGCAATGTTATCTTACAGCTTGATTGTTGCATTGCACGTAGTGTACGACCCCTGCGAGTCCAGTCCAGCTACCCAGTCCCCGTTCTATTTCTGGGCCCATTATCAAATTGACTTATTGTCTCATCCCATCCAATGGACCCTGTCAGTGGCTGGCGCTTAAAATCCGAGTCATTGGGTCCAGTCACTGCCAATATATTAAGTCTTTATGATACCGAAAGTGAAGCCATCATGGCGTTTTATCTAGAAGTTAGTTGAGGATTTCTGTTACGATTAGTTGCTGCAATGGCTGGAGACGCTGCGCAGCGGCGGCGGCGTGTGCGCGTCGGACGACACGCCCGAGGCGGCGCGGCGCGCGCTAGAGCAATGCGCCCAGCATCGCGCCGCCAGCCTCGACGCTTGCGCCGCCACCATAGCGCAGGGCGAAGCGCTGCTGCAAGACTTGAGGTGAGTCACATTAAAAAATGAAGTAACCAAATTACACATATTGAGATAAAATTAAAATATATTCTTAAAAGAAAATATATATGTTGTGATCCCGCACTGTCTAGTCGGTGAAGCCGACTATAGAGTACCTTTTGCAGTTGGCGACTATAAAAGAAGAAATGACGACGCCTTGATGTATGTATCGAAATTTTATCATTACATGCACAGTGTTTAGTGATTGTTTTCACCAGAAGATGAATATTGAAAGGAGAAATAAAATGACACAACATGAGTAGAGTAGAGTACCCCCGACATGTTAAGCTTGGATCGACAGTTTGCGGCCAGCTACCAAACCCTATGTGAAGCCTGAGGTAACTGGGGGTTCTGATTATATAATATATATATAATTCATCCAAGTTATGTCATTTGTAACTCAAGAACGGATGGGCTAATTTTTATGATCTTTGATTTTTCTGAATTTCGCTCCGCCCCGAATTACAATAACTTTAAGAACAATCAAATAATCAAAATAATTAATTTTCATACATTTGATACTGAGGCGGAATTAAGTTCGCCGGGGCTTTATGTGTAAAATAATTTTCTTGGAATAACGTAAACACCATGTAATGCTTTCATATATATGCTAAGCGCTTTTTAGATCTCTTGGGCAGAAACATTGGATTCTGATTCTTATGGGTGACGGCAACGCTTGTCCCATTTCAAAGTTGCCCCATTCAGAAGGTGGATCGCGGCCGCTGTCATTTCTACGGCGGACATCTAAACGCTGTGCAGCGCGTGTTCTTCCAACTAACAGGGGACTAGACAATAGTTTCATTGTCTTGTCGGCTTTTCCGACTGAAAGCAATTCTCTTGAAAGAGCTTTTATTCTTGTTACATATTCCTCAATGACACATATTTCGGAAAAAGAACGCCCGTCAGCAAGAACAAAGATTGAAGAAAAATGAATACGGAAACTAGCAAAATGATTGATACCTATGTCTATACTACTACGTCCGTCTATTCCGTGAGCCCTAACTGATATGGCCCATTTCCTGACGAAACAGTCGTTTTCGCAATAAAGTCCACGATGTTATTTTATTCGCATTCTTTATTTTTTTATATAAAAGAACTCGCGACACAATGGCGGCGGTATACCGTCGCATCACACACGGGACGTTACACAACGGTATGCGACCCAATTTCTAAGAGTAACGCGCGACGTTACTGTGTTTTCAGTGAAAACTCAGCGGCGTCGGACACGCGACGCAGATATGTGGTGCGAACAATGTATTATTTATCAAAGCGTTTTACCGGACGACAGATTGACGGCTGTCTAAGCGTTAAATGTTGTGCCGGTACCTCAAGAGTATCTTGTGAATTGTACACACTATATTGCTTTTGTATCTACGTAATCAGTCGAAAAGTTGTAATAATAATTTATCTATAGTATTTATTTCCATCGCGTTACAAGAAATGAGAGCTTGTGTCGATTGAAATTAAAATTCGTAACGAATCGAAACTCTGAATATTATCAAACGTTATTTACACGTAAACGTTAAACATATTTCATTAGGTATAAAAGCCAGGAAGTTTATATCAAGTATTTGTCAGAAGAGCATTAAAATATTTATTATGATATAGTCTACTTTCCAAAGCGCAAAATCGATTGGAATACGCAATGTATTCTGCGGCTGCGTTTAGTTTCAATATGCTCTTAGATTAATAGCGCCGATCCCTTATAAGGTCAGGGAACTTGGCGCATTTCCGTCGCGCGCGCAGCCTCTTACTTAACGCGTAAAAACTTGCCGTTTCGTTCGTTCGGCTCAGGCTGGTTTGCGACTAAATACGGCGCTAGTGTGATGAGTACCCAGTTTACTTATTCAGTACTTTATCCTGCACATGGGCAGTATGTTTACTTTCGTAACTCTGCCTGTGACCGAGACCAAAGAAGGAGCATGACCAGAAGAATATTACGGAAACCCATTGTCATTTAAATTATAGGCTTTGAGCAATTTCATAATTAGGGAACTTGCGTATTTTTTATTGGATAAGTAATTATGTGTATAATTTATGTGGTGCAATTCTTAAAAGTGAAACAATGTCCAAAATAACACAAAAAATTTAATACATTACATACGCTTATGCCTGTCAAAAAAAAACGAAAGGATATATTGCAGTGCCCGATGATCCCACCCGCATTGCCTCGTGACGTCACCGCCATAATTGAGCACGGGTTTGGCAGAGCTTGAGCACGTGGCTTCACTCTTTCCCAGCGAATATATTTATTTAGTTTATTTATTTTTATAGTACGTCATAAAACTATTATTTCTTATAATTAATTATATCAAATGTATATAGGGAAAAGAAATATATTCCCTGTTACCTAATGAATCGACCGTTACCTTATTTAGAGTAAGTATCTGCATACTTACGAAAACTTTCTAAATTATTTCGAAACCGATTGTTGTCATTGTAAAGTAAAACAACTCGAGTGAACGGTTTTACTTTTAAATATTATGGATAAACGCACGGTGCTAATAATAATCCCTGGATACTCCATTTATAGCCATGCATGTTTGTAAGCATTATAAATAATTGGTACGTGGTGCAAAATGAATCGGACCCTGTCCAAGTTACCCTAACAGGAAAAGTGGACTCACCGGCCGAGCCGGGAACTTGCGGGGGAGCCGCAAACTGCATACTTTCCAACAAAAGCGTCGCCACGACTTGGCGCCACTATCCGAAGAAAAAAAAAACAAGATTCAAGTGTAGAGCTGATCACGTCATCTATACGAAACTAGTTGCGCCCGCGTTTTCCTATGATTGGATTTATTATTGTTATGTGTACAACAAAATATAAGATACACGCATTTACTGAAGCCCATTCAAGATTAATTCTAGATTTTTACCTACCCATACCAAATTGAATCCAAATCTGTGCAGCTGTTAATGCGCGCTCGTCTGTAACAAACAATTTCATATTACACTATAAAGTAATAAAGTGAAATCATCGCTGAGAGTATAACCTATTACCATAAATCTTATTTAATATCGATCCATTAATTGACGCGTGATGCTTGTAACATACAAATTTCAACAGTTTTACCATTGACCTCTGTATCAGCAGTATTGTCAACTGCTTTTTTATATGCACATACATATTTAATGTACGATCTATGTAGATAGTCTTCAAGTTGCCGTACCGTTTTTTCAATTGCCCAGCTTTTATGGGTATTGAATACCACCCATATTTATTTGTTAATTTTTTTAACAAAAAAAACGCGTGCAAAGCTATTATTTCTATTGTTTTTTTTTCTGCATATAAATAAATAAACGAATTATACTTACATCAAACATGACCTCTTAGTTTACGAACACGCACATTATGAAATTATTGTCAAATTACAAGTGCGTATTAATATAAATGTACACACAGTGGTAACGGGTTTTGTTTTGCGTCCCTTCGGTGATGCAAGTGTTCCATATTCAAAACACAATATAATAACAGCACTACGCACACACGCATGTACGCACGCATGCCATTGAGTATGAATGTTTGTAGTATGTACCTATAAGTATTTTAAAGTGATTAGTTTAAGCAATCATTGGAAAATACTAGCGCCTTAAAAAACTAACTTTCGAGGTATAGCACCAGAATAGAAAGAGACTTTTCCACTATCCCTAATTGCAGCTAAGATTACTGATATTGAAAAAAAACCGCTGTACTGCGTTGATACATAAACGGCAAATCTTTTCATATAAAGTAAAGTTGCGCTAGTTACACCATTTATAACTCACAAACGGGTGCCCCGATTTCGATCTTTGATTTTATTTTATTAAAATAAAAAAAGCACTAAAAAAGTAATAAAAAAGATAATTATTTTCTAATACGTTTGATTCTAAAGCGGTACGATGTTTGCCGGGACAGCTAGTATTTGAAATAAAAATGACACGAAGGTTGTCGGTGGATTGGAGGTATCCCACATCGTAATTACAGAACTGGCTTTCACTCCCACAATATCGGTATTGTCACCTGTCGATTTAAATCTACCGGCCAATGTAGGCCCCGTCAAGCACATTGCATATGCAATTACTCTTGTTCGTAATTGGTTAACCACTGGACAAGCGGGTTTTGTTGTACCACGTGTAACGATATTCTGAGTTCAAAACCTTAAAGTCGAGAGTATGCTAATAACGATATAATTGGACAATAACTTTCCCGCGATGCACGTTTAAAGAGACAATCAAAATTCCCAAATTTCGGGTTCGTTCGGCATCTGTATCGAAAATAATGCCCGCTAAAACTATTATTTTTTCCACATATATTCAGCATAGAGACACCACCAACTTACGTTCTTATCATAAGTATGAGTAGATTGAAAAGCGGCATGCCTAGTTGTAGTTTGTTTTGAACTTAGCAGGGGGAGAGATGGAACACAAAGCCTACTGGCTCCCTACTTTATTTGCCCCGTACTTGAATGTTTTCCGTTGTTATTCGATGACGGCATTACAATTATATTTATTGAAAAGCGATGTAGGTACCTAGCTTGTATATCAATACAGCATGTGCTGTACACATAAATTTATTTTGGTAGAGTGGTATCACACAATGCTATAAACAATCAACGTGTTCTATACACACATTAATTATCATAGTTTCAATCACTTTACTGATTGTGATGATCCTTTATTTACCATACGAATATTGATAATGTAGAACCTCTCCATTGATTGTAGTTTATAAACGTTCAGTGTGTTGATTGTATAGTAACGGTAGAGCAAGATATCAAGCATAATTGATATTTTAATATCTCAAAATTTATACTTTACAACCAATAAATTATAATTTCAGCCCATTACTCCTATGTGATAGTGCAGCTTAATTTCCTTGTGAATTTTCTCCGCGACACAAGATTTTCTTTATTGGATTGTTGTGTAGCGGAGGCACTGGCGGCGCATGCAGGCTCGCGGCTGCATCTCGCTCAGTCCTCTGTCGGGGAAGAGCGCGGTTCGACGCTCTCGCCGCACTCGCAACTACGTTTCAACCGCGAACTCGCGCCATAAAAAATCGAATGTATTTCTTTTAAAGTATCAATTTGAAATTACTTAAATTGCCAGCATTTAAATTCTGAGCCCATTTATTTCGTGTTAAATGCGTTTCTTTTCGTGTGATCAGTGTAAATAAATTTTACGCTTTGCAATTGATTAGTTCAGCGTCAGGAATAATAAATTAGCTGAAGAAGCTAAGCCGATCAGGCCATAACGAATGGTCGCCAACAATAATGAACTGCCAACTGCGTGGCGGAGTTACACCATGCCCCAGTGTGCCGCCGTGTTCTGCGTCAATATTGCATTATATTTGCGCAATTAATTGTAATTTATAAAAAAAACAACATTATTTTCGGAGATGTTATATTTTCTATCGATGTTGCTGTTGGTTTCAGTATCGACGAATGAAGTTAACGGTCCCCTTTTAATTATAACTATGGCATTGGCGGCCGCGATCGAATTCCCGCAGTGGGGATCGAGTTAGTCCAGCGGGTGTCGTCGACTCATTTAATAAGGCCCATTTGCGATTTGGTTACAGCTGTTAGAATTCTTTGGTAGGTATTTATTGTGCTGTTGATATTTTGGACTATACAATCTCCATTTCATAAGGAGATCCGTATGTGAGTTATATTCGGCGATCTTGTTGTTATACTTTTAGTATGTTTCACTATCATTGAATTTAGTCGATATATTGGTTTTATTAATTCATGAGGACATACTAATATGGCATATTTAGATTGGAATCATTTTCAAATATAGTTATAATATAATTTAATTAAATGATATTCGTTATTAAAGTATTTGGTAAAAGTTAATGTGGGGAGAGTTTAAGTAGGCACGAGCTCTTTATTTGTTATTGCAGCCTTATGACGGTAGCTTTAAAAGCCTGTTGCTCTAACTGCATTCGCTATTTTTTATCGAATTGTTTAAACGTCTTTATTTTTGTCATTTCGGCTGCTATTCCGAAAGTTTCAGCTTTATTGTACCGAGTAGTAATCGTAACACTTTAACATATATAACAAATCAAATTTATTTTATGATTGACTACAAACCATTCAAACACTCTATTGTATTCATCGTTAGATGATTTATATGTCATACCATTGCTTCGAGCCAAAAATCAACATTTCTTATTGAAATAAAACTATATTTTCCGATTCTATCGCGTTTATTTTATGTTTTTATGTTCCCTACGTCCTCCCGTGACCATGGTTGATGTAAAGCAGCCAAAACGTCGGGAACGTAAAAACATAAAATAAACGCGATAAAATCGGAAAAAATAGTTTTAATTCAATGTGTAGTATTCGCGTAAATATAAGTAATCAATACAACAGTTCTAAGTTATCAAACGATATGAGTCTGTGACTACAGGCGGATTCAGTAACTTATGGCTATAGATAATCTCTCAGTAGTGTCCAATCAATAGAACCAGTCGGTGCACGTCCCCCGACCATGTTCGGTTTAATACTCCAAATGCACCGGTGGGGAGCCCGTCCACCCTTCTCGTCTCTGAGCCGTATGAATCAAAAAGATTTTCATCAATGTCAGCCCGATACAGGAAGGGACATCTAAAGGTCCAATAGCGATGTTTATCTGTAGGATTGTATTTGTTAAACTCGAATATTGTCGTTTTATATAATAATTTTAGCCCTGTTTAATGCCCCACTGCTGGGCACGAGCCTCCCATCAATGCGAGGGGGTTTCGGCAATAGTCCTCCACGCTGGCCCAGTGCGGTTTGGCGGACTTCACATGTCGTCTTCCCTCGGACATACAGGTTTCCTCACCGTGCTTATCTTCACCGTTGCTTGATGTGTACTTAAAAAGGGTAATTGTTGTTTTATGCATACTTATAAAGGTTAACTAAGTTTTGTTTCCAATATGCAGCTGTTAATTAATATTTTGCCGCTTGTTACCCTTAAACTTAAAACGTCGGTACTTACATCTACGAAAACCGACGTTGATTAATAATTGGTTTCCGTGGTTGGTGCTCGCACAAACAACGCATTTTCCATTAAGGACGAGTGTGTTGTATGCCACCCGAGAGTGGTCTCCCACGATTGTGCAAAATGTGCTTTTATTCAATATTTGACAATACTCGCTGTTCGGGAGGGCGAGGAACAAAAACAAATGCCGAAGTAATAGATTTGAAAAAAAAAACAACTGACTATGATATGACACCTACTATTCGGGCGCCGAGAGTATGCGTTCCTGACACGTCGTGTTGTATCGTATTTCTTTCGTTTAATTATAGTGTTGCAGTATTTTTATCGTTTATACGTACTATTGATGAAATCCACTCAAATTATATTAATATGTCAAGTATGACAATAAACAATATAGCTTAGGTCTAAATAAAAAAAAATTGAGACTCCTCTCGGCACCCGTACTATAAAATGTAAATTTAGTTTATTTTGCACAAAATCAAAGCATCTTATACCTTTTGTGGATAAAGGTCGCACTGATCATCTTGTCAGTGATTTTTAATTTGATATAAATATTTGTGTTATTCTAGTCGCTCTAAATTTTTTAGCCAGATTTGTGTACCGATACAAATCCATATCGTTTGCTTGGCTTTGGAAGACTCATTGATTAAATATGTCACATAGTAATTATAACGGCAGTTACAGCTACGTAAGTTGAATCGATTGAAAGGAAGCCCTGTAAGTCCCTTGGGATAAGTCGGAATCCGAGATATGCACTTCGATCCCTCGACGCCGCGCCGGTCACCTAATTGCATTTATTAACATTTCTATCCATTAATGGACTACATAAACATTGGCTCATATTATGCCATGAAATAGAGCTCCATTTAGGATAACGCACACCTATCACGTTCCCTCATTTTCAACATGAATAAATATATATTCACGAAGAGTTGCCAAATAAAATTGCGGCGAATTACGTTGTAACGACACGGATTTGACGCTTCAGATTGTTTCTTGCATAATGCTACACTTACAATCTTCACAACATGATCCTCATAAATGTTGCACTTAGAAATGATCTTGCGTTGCTGCTGAATATATTACAAATGCTGCTTCCCGCGGCTCCACCTGCGATCCTCTATGAAATATATCTCATGGCACTCATGTATAATGTGGCTTTCGATTAGTGAAAGAATATTCGGAATCAGATCAGTTGTTCCTTTTTTTTTTTTTTTTTTTGTTGACGGGGGGGGGAAATCTTCTATAGATACCCGGCCTCTGTGTGGGAGAGGGCCGGGTTATGTGGGATTCTTACCCACTAAAACCCCCCCGGTGGCCGCCTTCGACACATGTTGGAGGGGCTCCGGGATCTCCAAACGGAACGCACCGGTGCCCCTCTTGTGCCTCGCCCCCTTATAGGGGCCCGTCTCGGGGAGCAGATGTTTGCTCCCCCTGCGCCCTCGCTGCGCACGGCGGCGGGGAGCCACGCCCGCCGCCGTCCTCCTCAGGAGTCGTCATCGTCACCGGACGTCCGGGGCCCACACCCCAGTCGTCCTCGACCCCGAGGGTAGCCCGTTATTTAAGGCCCTGGGCATCAGGGCCGGAGATCAGTTGTTCCTGCGTTGACCCCTACATCCATAAACTTAACCCCTTTATGATATAGTAAAGATATTGATAATTATATATATCAGCCGTATATATAGACGCGTCTAAAATCATATCTACTGCCACTAGATCATTTCTAATTAAGCATAGCTTTTCTAATAAATAGGCTTCTATCAAATTTATTTCTAGTAGTTACACGATTTCATAAGTTACCGATGTACGCACAGGGCAAAGCTTTGGTAAGATATTAATGCAGTTATACCACATCTACTAGGTAGTTCAGTAACATTTCCATTAGTTTCATCATTCCTTGACCACAAAGATACTGAATCTTCCCTCATCGTCTACGTAATATTGAACAGATGACAACCTTTTTGGTTGTGTCCAAAGCATACATGCCCCCTTTATAAGAGCGCCCCGGGGTAGGCTGGTCAACAATGTTGCTTGCACAGTAGAAACTCGGCGGTTTTGTTACATCAAACCAGCTAATAAAACGGCACTCTTACATTTTAATATCCACCATTTGTTTACATTCAGTTATCCATAGACTTATCTTTTCTATAAGACGAAATCGATTAACCCGTCTAACGAAAGTTACGTCGACCGAATTTTATGCTGTGTTGTTATTTGTTTTTCTAATGACGGTTAAATCATGATTTGTTCGTTATTGTTAAAGTGTAATTCAGAATCTCGTACTCATCAGTTTTACACGTTATTTTGTGGACAACTATACTTCAAAATAGGGTGGTCTGCGACAAGATGACCAATTTGGTGTGTCGAGCCGGATACAACTCACATTGTACCATATTTGTAGTTCCATGTATGCAGCAGGAGTGCATTCAAGTCTCCACACGCACACGGCACGACATCAATAAAGATTCTTAAAGTTCGTCTTTCAATCCAATAAACGTTACGCAGGTCATTTTTGCTGCCGTAATAGCCGGTCGTGATTGTGGTCGGGAAGTTAGCAACAATGGCTGCTGGAGATTTAAATTGTCTCACAATCGTCTCTTCCGGCGCGCTGGTACGGTTAAGGCCGCCCCCGCTGACTGTGTGCTATACGACCGCCCCATACGAATGCCCGCTTGACAAATACGTTCGATTGTTGCGCACTTGAGACTGCCATCTAGCGCTTGTTATCATATTATGTTATGAAAAATTATTGTTACCGACCGTTATGGGAAAAAATCTCAGACGTCGTTTGTTCGAAAGCAGAAATTGACTATCTATGTTTACATCGATAGCTACAATAATCGCATTCCGTCCAACTTGCTGTTATACTCCTGTGTTATACAAGTTTTTTCTCACGCTATTGTTTTATTACATCTCGGTAATAGCACTTCGCTTGCGCTATTCGCCAAACCAATCTTACATGGCTGATTAGATTAAACTGCGCAACTTCTACGCTTTTTTCACGGCTGTCTTACAATATTTTCCACGTTTTACCGTCGTATTGAAATAGTTTGTCAATCGATTTATTGTTCGTAGCTCAAGTACCTAGTCTTACCGCCTGAGGTATACTCAAATGAATGGCGGGAGTTTATATCGATAGAGTTGTCGATGGGCTTGTAAAAGAATAATTATGCATCGGAATCGCTCTTGTTGAGCTGAGTGAAGTCACGGTTCCCCTCCGGCCTCTCCTCGCTCAACCCTATTCATTTCAATTTCCAGCTGCTCTTAAGCAACATTTTATAAAAAAATACCTCTACTTACAATGGCTGTGTGGAAGAACGTGGTTCGACACTAATGTTTATTAAATTTAATCCCCCGTAATATTTCAACTAACATGGCATGCTGAGAGTAAAAATGGTTTCGTGCTAATGTTGCACGATTTCTCACGTTATTTATGTTTCTCATCGATAGGTGTGCGTATCAATATGTCGACAATACTTCAACATTAATTAAATTATAAGCGATGCGGAACCATTGTCTCACAAATAATTATAGTTTGCTTTTTATCGGTACGAATAGAGAAAGCTATGTTTGTGTCTATTGTCGCCCGGGAAATATGTGAATCGAAATCTCATTGAGTAAGAAAACTTTTTGTTAATATAATTGATGATTTATGTACTCAACAGAACAGACCTGCTCATTATTGGAAAGGTTTTGGAATTGGACTAGTGGCTCATGGTTATCAAAATCTCATGAAGTTTTTACGAAGGATTTTTGTGATTTTGTTTATCTATTAAACATTTTGATCCGTGTCAACCAACTCCTTCAAATCTTATTACTCGGGTCCATCGATAAATGGGAGCATTCGACCGCAATTAATTTGGCACGGTCACATTGTTTCTATTGATGTGTGATGCCCTTGAGCTGTGTTGACGTAACACAACAAAGCACAGGAATGCAACCGCGTAGTGTGTTTATTAAAAGTCGTCGCTCACGGGAGCGCGGCGCAGGCGCAGCTACCAGTTAGATTGAAACAGTGGTCGCCGGTGACTACGGTACGCAATTCGTTATGATAACATTAAACGGTCATGTATATACCCGGCACAACATGTCTCTTGCACCAAAATAATATTATGGTAGGCGCGTAGATAAAAAAATAAATCTTAAATCCTGTACACATACAGTCTAATGGCAAAGATATGATCTAAAGATAAGAACTTGGCCAAACTTTAGGTTAGGTTAGTCAGTTAATAGATAAAGCTCATACATTTGAGATAGCGTTTCATCCATCCATAGGATATTACCATGCTAAGTTTCTACCATGATACGCGAACTGACAGACGACAGTCAGACATACAAAATTAATGTCTCCTATAATTATTTTTTTCTCAAAATATTTAATGTAGGTATAGACACGACCAAGTTACAGCGTTATTATATGTGTAGAATGTAGATAAATTACCCTTAAAATAACCTTAAATAGATAAGCGATCTCTTATGGCTACCGAAATCACATGGAAACAGACATACAACCCGCTATCTGCTGCAATATTAAAGTTTGAAGGGTCCACACACGCTGCCACTTTCTACTGAACCGTATTATACATGCACGTACGTACGAACATTATATATGTATGTACATGCAGTCTCCTACTTACACCGTTCCATTATTGCACATTTATGCGCGTTTATTGCACACAAATAGGTTTCGGCTTTCTACGTTGATGATTGTTGCTGTCGTATTTTATTGCTGTTTTGTGTCGCACCGAAGTTTTGAATGATAGCGATCCAGCCGAAGAAAATTATATGACGCTTATAAGACAATTGCAGTACAAATGATAACAAGCGTGCACCGAGGTGACGCCAGTGCAGTGGGGCGTGTGTCGTGGGCAGAAAGGCGCCCGACGTTACTTTACTTTTTAATCCCCATACACAGCAGTGGTAGTCCACGGCAATAAAGCCGGATATAAAATGTCCGTCGATGGATGCATTTTAACTGCACATTAAATGACCACTGAGCCCTAATTGTCCAGTAGCTAGGGCTCGCTTTCTCGAGGGCTTCTGTTTGCATCATGAGCAGAATTTTTACGAGGTTCAATGCTCATAAAATTAAACAGACAAGCGAAGTACGTACACTCCCCGTCGGTTCACCGGGTTCATCATTTTCGGTTTACAACTCTGTTAACCAGTTATCGGCGTTAGATTGATTACTTTACATTAACAAGTATGTTGTTTACGTCCACTTTTAGGGTCTGGTAATAGTTTTCTGTGTAGTTTGTTTTCTATTATGTAAGGAATAATATCACGCGTTGCGCTCGTAAAGTCTGCAAAGCAGATATGTTAGAGTTGTTACTTTCTATACTAAAAGTGAGCAATCCCTTACCATGTCCAATCCGTGTCCCTGTCATAGAGTGAAATTTCTTGTTATAGTCTAAAGTTTGAAATTGAAAGTGCGCACTGAGCGTGGTCCGTCCGAGTCCGCAGACGACATGACATGAAATCTAAATGTGAAAATGGGCTACACTTAAATCTTACCTTAAAAAGCATGACTGTGTTTTATTTTTTTCAAGAGATATAGTTTATTTGATGGTTTAGATTTTTTTTGGGTGCTAAGTTGTGATTGTAGTTGGAATTTTATTTATTACCCTGCTAACTGTGGTGTATGGTTGAGAACGTTATGTATCGTACTCCAAACTTGCGAGACGTTACTTCAAACTTATATTCATCCTTGAATTAAAAACAGTCCTGATAACTAAAAACATCCGAAATGGAGACTCGCCAACTCAACGAGGTACGATCTGCCGAAATGTCAATGTCAAGTGCATAAGATAATGTCTAACACAAATGTGGTGGAAATCTGTCGGTTCCGATTGGTCGCCGACGCGTGCGGAATGCGCCTCGCTCCGGCGACACTAGCAACGGTCTCGTGCACCGGAATCTGTGCATCTCCTTCTCTATACATAATTAATGCTTCTCTCAATAGATGGGACAGATGAATTTCTAGCCATTTTCCATCTGCGATTTATTATTGCGAGTCGTTGGTAATTAAAACACTTTCGAAGGAAACAATCTTACTCGTATAGCTGTTGCGATATGCGGTGTTTGTGATCCACAAAGAGTGTTTCACACATGGCGGTATATAAATATTTTCTTTAATTTTTTTTGCAATATACTACAATAAGATAATATTTCGGTAAACGTGAAGCGCAATGCGTCACATGCAGCTTGTGTGATACAATCAAAGTAAAATACTTGATACGTAAATTGAAATTTAACAATAGCATGCAGGCTTTGGCGATTATTTAGTGACATATCTCTCAAATATTTCTTTTTGTTCTTATGCAGTGTACACATAAAACTTTATGTTCTATGTTTAGGAACATTTTTATAACATGTCGTGATTTTTGTCATAGATGGCTGCGAGATTCGACCGAGCCAAGGGGCGCTGTGTGACAAGTATATGTACGTCGTTGTTGGCAAAATATACCTAGGAATTGCGGGAACTTTCTTCGAATTAGGCACGCAGCTCGCGTTTCGCTGGTGGCTTGCATTATCAGCGGGTACAATCGACGTGAGCACACGTAATATCGTTCTTGTTAGTCGGTCGTCGTGTCAGACCAATTACACCGCTCCAAGTTTTTATTTAAAAACAAAATAATACGCACGTTTGTATTTGCATATTAGACTTATTAAACTTGCCAGCTTACTGTAACTAAATCCTGTCCAGTGTCCAGTTAGTCAGATTATCTTAGGTACTCAAATGACGCAGACCCATCACATGTTCTAAGTTGATAGATCCATCAATACGTGGTTCGTTGTGCAACTCAACGGTACTTACCGTTTGTTCAATTGCAAAATACGTCACGCAGCATTGCAAATAAGCTAATCATTAAAATTAAGGCAGTTTGTCGTTACTTAGACGGTGCGCGCGCGTACAATGATGGGAAATATCACCGTCCGTCCGGTTTGTTTTACAAACATTTAATTGATAATGCTAGTAGACCTAGCTAGACCAGCTAGCTCATGGTATAATAATATGCCTGGTATTCTCTTCGCTTGTCGCGGCTGCGTCACACGTTTGGCCCAAGAATTTATCATCGGCTGTGGTGTGATATTAATTGTATTGAAGATGTTAATTAATAGCAACACTGATCCTAACATAGTCTTGGGCCATCGCGGTAGATAAATACTTGTCTTAGCATATTATTATACCGTTAGCTAGACTAATGATTTATGGAAGTTATCTGTACCGATGTGGAAGTACTTTATCTTAAAGCGTCTATGGTCGCCTAACGTTTTGACGTCTCATATTCAAAACTAATTAATACTACTTAAGGGCTCATTTTAGTAATGTGGCCGTGTGGAGCCAGGTATGAATGACTGTGTATCCCCGTGGATTAATTACTCCAATAAAGCTCCATGTTTGCGAGTGTGGGTCCAACATCTGTCACGTACGCGGTTCTCCTATATTTAATTTGTAACGTAATATTTATTCGGTGGAAGACACTTGTAAATGCCGGGGTAACTTCTGTTTGTCCTAAGCGGTCGTAAAAGATACGCACGCACGTACGTGCGTTGACCTACGTCTCGACCGTTTCTCGTTGACTTTTTATCTAACACTTCTTCACGTGTCTGGTACTAGAACAAACCGCTTTATGAAGCTTTTATTTTCTTTTTATACTGCACCCCATTTATTAATGGATAGAATTAACTATACCGTGTAATAATTCGGGCGTGTGAAACACTGAGTTAGTTATTTTTTTATGTGTGAACACAATATTTCGTAAACAATTTTATTTGCATCATAACATAATACGTTATGTTTACTACTACATTGCGTATTCGTTTCAATTGAGACGAGCGTGTTTTTCAAAACATTGCGTTTGCAACTGTTGAATTGAATTGCAGGCACATGTAGAAAAAGCAGATCGGTTATAAGATTTACTATCCGACCGTATCAAATAACAGTAGGCAACGGCCGCAGGCGCATTACGCGGGCCGGGCTTTAATCACCATCTCCGACCGTTGCCCGGAACATAAAACACATAAAAGGGACAGTTGAAATAGCATTTCAATCGCACCATTGTAGCTATCGCACTCGGATGATTAAAAGAAGGGTTTATAAAATTTGTTTCTCTGGCAACACTCTGTCAGTAATTACTGCCCATTATAACCTCCTTTTACGTGTTAGAATTAAAACTCTTAATTTAAATGCTGGCAATTGGTATTCGCACAGTCAGCGCAGTGACTCCGACATAGGTTAGCGACAGTTGTGTGGTATCGCGCCCGATTGCGCCGGTGAAATGAACATTTTCGTGCAAAATGCTCAAATATCATCGGCGATCGCACAGGCATAAGTCGCCGGTACAGTGCTTGCGATGGAGGTACGAACCGAACCGATGCATCTTTATGATGTTTTGGAAGTTATCATATATGGATAACGCAAAAATGTTAGCATAAATGCTTAGTGAAAACTATGCATCAATGTGAATGAAAATTGTGATTCCATCTGCATCTTTCTGGCATTATGTTTATAATTAACAATATAATGTTTGTAAATAGGTACAGTGTGCTTAATCAATTCACGCATGTTTATTGTGTCTAACCAAATCTGAAATTAATGATGTGCAATTAACAATACAACATATGAATTACTTAGGCTGGTGACCGATCTATGATTAAATTTAACTACTCTCAAATCTCTAAAGAAACGCTCTGATTCTCTATACATGTGACTGTAGTTTAAATTTAATCATGAATTGTCACTCCATCCTTAATATTGATGTGCATAAAATGCGGAATTTCTTTTGTTTAGAATAAAATTTAATATTGAAGAATAAAATACAGGACGTTCAATTGCTAAGAGTAAATGCGCGACCACTAATTAACTCCCAGATTGTGAAGATACTTCGTGTGCACTTATGAAAAAGACACGTACCGTGGTTTGAAATTATTTGGATTTATGTTAGTTATGTTTGGTATGCTACTTTTTGTACTTGACCGTTTGCACCATGTAGGACTCCGTCGTGGTAAACAAGCATTTGGGGCACGTCCATTTGCCAACCGAAACTATTCTCCGTTGACAATTTTTTTTTGTTTAAAACATCTTTAAAATAATGTGTTAATTTTCTCAGATCCTCTGGGGATTCGGATGCGGCAAGCACTGCGGCTGTGGAGACGACCTTGGAGCGGCTGCGGGGCACGCGCGGCGCCCTCGAGGAGCTGTGGTCCGATCGTGAAAGGAGACTGGAACTGACGCTTCAGTTACGGCACTTTGAGAGAGACGCTTTAGAGGTGACCACTGGACACGTCATAACCTTAATTAAAATCCTATTATTTTTTCATATTTCACCCCAGAGCAAAGACACTTCATTTAAGCATTTTATAGCCGTATAGTTGCAAAAAATAATTTAATAATGTTCCAAGTTTCCTCAATCCCACAACTCGTAAAGTCTGTAAAAATATTGGAGACAAACGAGTACGAGCGGGTCGGTCGGCACTTCGGAAGTTAATGAGGGAAGCTCGTTAAAAGTTTCATTATTCGATCTATGGCTGAATAAATTCTGAAAAATTGTTTTAACACTATATTTACGTTTTTATATGCATTCATAGCCTGTGAACAGTGCGGTTTCTTAATTTGAAATACCTACTCAGTCTACGCCTCCTTTACAATTCCGCTTACGCGCCAGAATATGAATAATTACAAAGATACATACGCAAGCCACTTAAATCGAATTAATTAATCTATTCAATATAAACGGTTAGTTAAAAATGTTTGAATACGTCGGTCACCCATATAAGTCCAGGCTGTATAATAGGCTACTAATGTAAAACAATTTACTGGCAACGATCCAATGACCTCACCACGGGCAGTGAATAGCGCGTCGCGCTCGCCACTGCGCAATGAAATAGTTAATTGCCATTGTCGGTTTCATGTACCTGTTCATTGCGGTGATAAGAACTTGAGCTGGTCTTGCTTGATGCAAGGTCGTAAAGTTCATCCAGCGGTTTACTGGTTCCTATTTCATTCCTTAGGAAGTAAATGTACAGGGTTCAAAGTATGAATGCGAAGAGAGGTGACATTTTAATATTGTTTTATTGAAGGTGAGAGTATATGGCATATAATACTATATATTATAAAGACCCTTATAAATACTTCGTTCCGAATGGCCACTCTCTGTGACTTGTGACCCAACTATCCTGTCCGATCCTATGACTTATCTGATACCGGGCCTTCTCGTACGTCTATCGGGATTCGAACCCGGAACCCTCTATACAGAAAGCAGGGTCACTACCAACGATACCAATCTGGTCGGGTCGAAACTAGTTGGTAGATTCTAACACAAGCTAAACTTGATGATAAATATTTTTATGTTAAAACTCTGTAATTAATATGTTAAATAAAATCTCAGGTTTCCGAGATACAAGCTTACGCTTAGTTTAGGCACTCGGCACAAATAATACGAGGTTTAATGAAAGAAACAAATTGTTAATTGCTTTTTAATCTGCAGGTGTCATCCCGGCTGGAGCTATGGGGCGATGAGCTGCAGCGCACCGAGCCCCCGCGCGACCCGCAGCAGGCCGAGCAAGCGCTGGCCGCTCACAACGAGAGCGTGGCCAGGATGCAACACGCCACCTTCCAGGCGAGTGGACTGCTCCATGCTTGCATTTGATAAACTCTGGCTAAAGAATAGAATAAGTTACTCACTTGAACATAATGTCGCAGTCATATGTTCGCCATTCCCAGGTATTCACTAAGTAGCAGTGCTCTTTGTCATGTTAGCCAATGCAATGTTGCGAGTATTTTCGGGAAAACTTACATTTTACCGTTAATGCAATACCCTTAATGTAGATGTATGGGAAGATTTATTATCTCTATTATTATAATTTTTTTGTAAATTTTGTATTTTTTCTCATGTTTTGATAGTTATTCTGCTATTAAGGGTGGAGACAAATTCAAGAGATATCATATCATAAAAATTGGCTCACCTGTTCTTGAGTTATAAATGTTGTATCTAACATGACTTTTTTATATAAATATGATTGATTTTTGCTTATTAAATAAAAATAGGATCGACCCTTTTTTTTGTTGGAATGATGAAAGATTTTGATGAAATTTCCTATTCCCTCAGAATAGGAAATTTCATTTATGCAACAAACTTGGTTAATAAACTTAGTCTTTCTAATAAAAGGCCTGGAGTAATAGAATAGATGTATTCCATAAAAAAAAAAACAAAATTTATTCGGATGTCACTTGTACGGGTCACTTGTACGGTACGGGGTTCTAAGTTTCTTGAACATTCATCTTATTATAAGTTCGCTCACATAGTAATGATTACCAAATGATCAACAACCAGTGTTACATGTGTGCAAGCAGGTGGTGCAACAAGGGCAGGAATTGGCCGCGGCGATCGCCGAAGCGTCCGATGTAATGGCGGGCGCTGGTTCGGAGGGCTCGGAGGCGGCGCCGCTGGACGCGCAGGCGCGCGTGCAGCTGCTGCTCGAGTTCCTGCACGACAGGCAGCTCGACCTCGAGGAGCTGGCCGAGGAGAGGCGCGCGCGGTTCGAGCAGTGTGTGCAACTTGGTGAGCATATATTATTGGACCCATAAAATGGGACTAGGCCCGCCACACACTCCCACCACTGCTACTCCTGTAAGCCAGGATCTACAGTGGTGTCCAATGTAAATATTATTGGGCTCGTGAATGGTGGCCTAGTTTTGAGGAAATTTCGTACTGCAAGTGTATAGTCGTCGAATTGCTGCCTATTTGGCGCAATTAGGAAGACCACCTTTTTCGGAAGAGAGTTTTTGTAAACAAAAAAAAATGATTTATAGATGTTCTTTTCTGATAAAAACAAAGCAAAATTATTGTACTTTAGATAAATTCAAGATAAAAATGATCTGTTTTATTTTTAAACTCATGAGATAATATACCCAATATTATCACGCTATAACCATCGGGGGTCAAGTTGAAAACCAAACTCGCTGGTAGCGCGAGTGAAACCGCTGACAAGGGCTAAATGTTTACATTAATCAACCTATATACCTATATCAAACGCGTTTGTAGCTTACAATTAATAGTGATACAAATTAATCCTCCTTGTTTTTAGTAATAATAATTAGTATATGCTATTTATACGATTGTTTATAAATAATAGAAACACTACAGGAAGCATTTAGTATAAAATCCCTTATATATCCTATAAAATAAATACTGTAACTTTAATCTATTTAGCTAAGTGCGCGTAAACAAATACATATTACAATATCTAGCTATGGTAAATCCCTAGCTCCGCTCTTTGTACGTTTAACAATCAACGGATATTGGACTAGCATAGTTAACAAGTCTAAATTTAGTTTTATAATTTATTTGCAGATGCTAATTTCTATAACCAATATGCAATTATTTTAGCGGCATATAAAACTGCAGAAAACATAATGTATTTTTAAATTAATGTGTTAATAATTTTATACAACTAGCTGTCCCGCCGAACTTCGCACCGCCTCAGAAACAAATGTAACTGACACAAATAAAAACAAACATCACCAAATGCAATACACCCATTCTTGGGTTATGAAGTTAAATTATGATGCACTCACAGCTTGTATTACATATTAAATATATTATTTTATGAAATACATAAACCGTTTGCTATAAGGAAAATGAGGGAACACGATGTTCATTTAATTGTTGTTGCGATTGTTTTGTGAAATGAAGTCGTGTGGGCACTAACTGCACCTAAAATCTGAATCGAACGAAACGCGTATCCAATTTTCAATTATTCTCACATGTGATCACTGTAGCAATGTCACAACTCACGTATCGTTACAAGATTGCCGGTATTCGTTACATCCAAGCCATCATTCCGTTTCTGTCGAACAAGCTCCGGGAGCTTATAATATTTATAAGTACGTATAGACTATTCATTATTCTTGTAATTTCTATTTTTATTATTATTTTGTTGATATGAATTTTATTTGTATTCAAACAGTATTTCTTTATAATTTATACCAAGAAATAGAAATGTTGAAGGAAGAAAAATAAAAATAGAGTTCCGTAATCGAACTAGGAACCCTTGTAGTGTCACCATGTCGGTCTGTTCTTGTCACAGCCGTTTTATTGAGATACCATATGGCTGAAGTTTGATATATGTTTAGATATTGCCACTGTCATAAAAATGTGAACTAAAGGTGAAAAAAATTAAGAAAATATGAGAGCGATGAATACCTTTTTTGAGACCAATCTTGAGTGGTTTCTCGTTAAATAGTTATTTGGAATTATGACGAGTATCATTTATTTTCTAAATGCTCATCACACAAGAAAAATAACTTGGTCGGTTATAGATAGTGATCTAGTAGTTGATGTTCGCGGACACATTGACATGAACAGACTCAATACAAGAGACAAGTCGACGTATAATAAAACTTATTTCTTCTGCTATGTTTATTTTTAATATTTGCGAAGTCACATAACGTTTCTGTCAACAGGTCAATTTCAAAAGGACGCGTCTCAAGTGGTCAGTTGGATACGCAACGGCGAGGCGATGTTGGCGGCCTCGTTCTCGATACCGGGGACGCTCTCGGAGGCCGAACAGCTCAAGCGGGAGCACGACCAGTTCCAGGTGGCCGTCGAGAAGACCCACGCAAGTGCTGTGCAAGTCAAGTACAGGGCAGACGCGCTCAGGGCCGCAAACCATTACGACCCGCACACAATACGGTTAGAATCGATTCCGATCGAACCCAAACATTATGACTGACGTCAAAGTAACTTATTGTTACTTATAGTTGGCATCTTAAGTAGTGGGCCAACTTAATAGTAACTTTGCGCAATACTCGGCCGCCTTGTCTACATGCCTACTAGCGAACATTCTGAGATTTTTACACGAGGCCAATCATGTTTTCCTCAGGCGTGTAAACTGGGCGTAAGTCATGATATGTTTTATCTAAGGATAACTCGGGTGTTTGAATAATATTTCCCGGAAAAATTAATCCTGATTCCAGGATAAATGTACGACTGCATTGGCGGTTAGTGGACCGTTTGCTCACACTTATTTTAACTTCTCCATATTATATCTAAGTAAGGACTCTCGATACCCTACTGGCCGGTACGGACTGCCAATGCCTCCTCGCGTTTATCCTAGAGTTACGAAACCTGCTAGTAATAAGTAACTCAATTGTGTTTTTTTACAACCTGTTTAAATCATTATCAACTTGGACAAGTGTTGACGTGTACACACTTGCGCAGAGGGATATCGGAGGAGGTGACGGAGCGCTGGCAGCGGCTGGTGACGTGCGCGGAGGAGCGGCACAAGCTGGTGACGGCGTCGCTCAACTTCTACAAGACGGCCGAGCAGGTGTGCTCGGTGCTGGACTCGCTGGAGCGCGAGTACCGCCGCGACGAAGAGTGGTGTGGCTCCGCCGCAGTGCCCCCGCCCGATGAACAGGCGCAGGCGCAGACCATCGCTGACAAGGCCGCACAGGTAAACATTACAACGTCGGGTTCATCGCAGAGACGCTCACTTGAGTCGCATAAAACTCTCGTGCTGGTACGACTCGATTTAATACGCTTTATTAAGTATTTCTTCATCATGTTCAGCACTATTCTCTATTCCTACGCTAATTTCGATGCTTGCAATAGAGGATCCTAATTTATTTCAAATTTAAGTTAATCTACGTCAAAACTTTGTATATAATTAAGAAAGTTCCTACTTAAGCTCTGCAAACGAATTCATTATTAGCCATTACTAATGTTCTTGATGGTCAGAGATCGATGGTGAAAACGTATGTAGGCTTGTTTACATCAAGCGATAGTTACAATTTATATTCTCAGGACATTGCAAGTAAACTTACTAGTCCAGCCTTAATTCCGAAAGCCTAACACTTGTCACATAGACGTCACTCGTTGTTTTCTAGCAATCAAAATATCACTTATACTACGGTATCTCAATAGCTAACACCGTGTCGCGTTGCAGGTGGCCGCATTGATAGTGAAGCACGGCGAACAGAAGGAGGCGTTCCTGAAGGCGTGCACGCTCGCGCGCCGCACCGCCGAGACGTTCCTCAAGTACGCGGCGCGCTCGGCGCAGGTGCACGGCCAGACCGCCGCCGCCAGCAAGGCGCACCACGAGCAGACGCGCGCCATCCTCGACACGCTGCTCGCGCAGGAGAACAAGGTGACGTCACACGACCGCTCATACAATTCATTCGGATACTATAGCCTAAGCAGGAACTTCTAATTTTTTTTTTTTTTTTATTGGTTCACCAACAATTGTTAACATTAATACATTTAGAAATACATATACAATGACATCACAAATGCAACAATTACTTATAGGTAAACACCACTTGCACCACACTACAGTTAACACAGACTATAAAAAAGAAAAGTATGTAAGACAGTCTGCGACACACAGACACAGAAAGTAAGAAAAATTAAAATTAGAACAATAAAGACTAAAAATTAAAAAAAAACTACAATTGAAACTAAACTACTAAAACTAAGACTAACTACATTTAAAACTACTAATGCTCTCGTGACGTCATCGAGAAAACATGCTGTCACTGTCATATTATTTATGATATGTGTGGTTTGAGCGTGATAGCAGACGCTTACGTTACCGAAACGCTACGCAAAATGGATGCTTGAGGTACTGATTTATGAAATGAACATACCAAATGTATGGTCCCAAACTAAGCGACGCTTGTATTATGGATACCGTACAATAAATTGTAGATGTTTCCAGTATATAATACTTAAAAAGACATCTATGAATCTGGTGTGCGATTATCACACAAGTTTTCCAGTATAAGTATTCGATCACGGGACCATCGGTTCAGAAAGTAGGGTGGCAATACCAACAGTGTTAATCAGATTGTGTTATGATCCTACCATACTTAGCACTTCGAGTTTCAAACAATAAAAAAATTCATAATACATGCGGTGCTATAGCCGATAATAACTTCACCAAGGATAAATAATAGTAAAGATGAATACAAAGCGCCGGAAACGAAAAAATAATAGCACTCAATTAAAATCCTCCACATATACAGTCATATTCGTTTTCATCGTTGAGTTATTTCTGTGCGTCGCCTTTATAAAACAAACATTCATTGCGGATTGTTTATTTGTTTACAAATCTACGGGCGATTCCAATTATGTAACATGAAAACATAAGCGAAACTGTGTAATTATTTTCTCGTGATTAGCGGGCGGTCGTGTGCCATTGCCAGTGTCAGTGTCAGAGTAAAATGGCGGTGGAAACAATAAGGCTTTTGTTGAGCGCCCACCGATGGTATCGCAAGGGCATAGCTCGGGCCGCGGGGCTCGCGCCCGCCGCCTCTCATGGTTATTGACGCGCGCGCTCCGTGCGACCATGCTAAAGTCATTAGTTACCGTGATTGTGCAACCCGCATACTTTTATGTAATTTATTTAATAATTTTATTAATCACATTCGTGCATAGGTGGTGTACGTTATAACGAAAGTGTTACTGTCGTGTGTAAAACTTTTCCGTCCTCGGTAACAGTTGGAGAAATCTCAATTTGTTATAGCAGTGATGCCAAATAATGTTGCTTATCCACAATTTTGAAACACAAAACGTACATTGTATTATATATTTATGTAATCCCGGCTTGTAACAGGTGTTGGAACACTGGACGGTCCGCAAGAAGCGTCTGGAACAATGCCAACAGTTCGCTCTGTTCGAGCGGTCGGCGCGCGCCGCCGTCGAATGGATCAAGGAGACGCAGGAGCGCTGCGGCGCCGCCGCGGCCGCCGCGGCGGGTGGCGTGGCGCGCGAGAGCCGCGAGCGAGTCCGCTTGCTCGCCCAACTCGCCGACGGACTGGTCGAGAAGGGGCACCCACACGCAGTGCAAATCAAGGAGTGGGTCGCTGCTGTTGATGCTAGGTAGGACAAACATTTTGCTACCGTATATCTCCCTAGTCCAGGGGCAAAGGTGTCTGTGTAATGACAAGAATCTTTGAGATAATTTGCGGGTGTTATTTTGTAACTTAATTGGCAGCATCCTTCCAAGTTGGATCACAGTTCAATTAAACTGTTCCTATAGATATGCCGAGTTCAGCGGATCCATGGAGGGCGGGGAGAGTGAGCCGGAGAGCGACTCGGGCGTGGCGCCCTCGCTTGCCTCCGCGCAGTCCGTCGAGAGCGACACCCGCGTCGAGCCCCAGCCTGCGGCCGCAGGCGATGAAAAACGGCGCAGTGCACGCCGCAAAGAGTAACCACCTAATACTTCTTCACTTTAAGATAATAATCTCCTGGCATGAAGCAATTTATTCTTCACTTTTATTTGTGTCATAGAAGAATTTTAGGAAAATACGAGCAGCAGTGATGGCTTTTTTATTGCCTTGTAAATATCTCACTCTTGGGCAAAGACCTACTACTCCAAATGTCTCTGTCTACGGTCTCCTCCTGCCATAAAGTTCCCATAAAAGATTTATAATCATCTCTCCCATCACCTAGGTCCATGGACCTCCATTACGAATCAAGTGTGAAGTAAATTTTAAATCATATCGTCGTGTCCACCACAGGTTTATTATGGCAGAGCTGCTTCAGACGGAGCGCGCGTACGTGAAGGACTTAGAGACGTGTATCAGTTGCTATCTTCGCGAGATGCGCACCGACCCCGGCTCCGTTCCGCCTGCGCTGGCGGGAAAGGTGAGATTATATTTTGAGATAAAAAATATTCCGACTGTTTTTATTTGTAAGGTTTAATTAGTAACTTAATCTACATTACCAAGATTCTTTAGTTAAACGAGAAACCATGACAGTTTGTTATAGTTTCGTCATGTTTCTTCATATATTACACACAGCTATTTGATTCAGAGACTTTAAGAGACCATACAGAGAGTATTGAGTGCCAGGTGCCGGCCGACTGGCGCATCAGTCACGCAATATCAACTACTAGCTGAACAGTGATAAGAGTTCAGTAGGTGCTGATCTCCCGCTGTTTACGCGGGCGCTATAGAGCCATTTTAAAAACGCTTAACGTTCTCCAGTCCGTGAGTACTATGCATCGGGGTTGCATTAGGAATATTACTTATTCAGGTGCAAATAATATTCGGCAACATCGAGGAGATCTACCGGTTTCACGAGCGCGTGTTCCTGCGGGAGCTGAACAAGTACGAGACGATGCCCGAGGACGTGGGCCACTGCTTCGTGACGTGGGCGCGCGAGTTCGACATGTACGTGTCCTACTGCCGCAACAAGCCCGACAGCAACGCCGCCGTCGTGCAGAACGCCGGCGACTACTTTGAGAGGTGAGACTATCGAATTTGAACGTTATGAGTGTCGATATAAATAGAAAAAAAATTAACCTGACTACTTAACAAAATAAAAATCATCCTTTCATACGATTTTATTCTAAGATGAACAATGTAACATAAAAAATGGCGACTATATATCACAGCCTTTCTAAAAATGATTGTGTGATAAGCTGGATATTCAACAACATTATCTGAAAACAATTGTTATGTGTCAAATAACAAATAACGAAATAGTGCCACACATTCTGTAATAATATCATGCACATTTAGGATCTAAATATAAATTTTAAAGCCACCACCTGAATATCTAATGAGCGAGAAGCAAACAAACACAATGTTCGTATGCTATTATAAAAATATAACTACGCGTAGATTCGACACTCCAGCTCCTAACGAACTTGCAGTAATACTAGGTAAGTGACTACTTACATCACCCCTGGCAATCTTACTGCACTTAAAAATGTTTATTTTTATTTTTATTATATTCTACTAAGACAAATGCCAAGTATCTTGAAATTGCATAATCATGACAATAGTCAAAATTTATGAAACCTCGTCTCCCAAGATAAGATCCATTGGATCAGTTTGGGAACCACTATTCCATGAAACTGTGATCACCTTTTATTGATCTATGATCTTATATAAAGTCATATCTCATAGATAATGATATAAACGTCTCTGAGCCAAGATCGATAAACAAGAGAGTGAGAGCGACAAAGAGAACTATGCTGTAGCGCCCACATGGGCGGAGTACGTAATTATTTCATTCGTATAAAGAACACGAGTGTCTCATCTATTTCTATTTAATCTAAGGTATTTGCTTTGCCGACCGTCCGTAGAGTCGTTTAGTATCACTACATTAAGGACGCAACTTCACCGATAACCACTCACAACAAACGATTGTCGTTATCTACACAAATAACTAAACACAATTGACATAATGAGTGTCATTACGGGGCAAACTTCACATAGCTTGCATTTCGTTGTGTAGAGTGCAACTTAAGAAGAAGCTGGAACATCCGTTGGCGGCGTATTTGATCAAGCCAGTGCAGCGGATCACCAAGTACCAGCTGCTTCTGAAGGACCTCCAGGCGTGCTGCGCCGAAGGCCAAGGGGAAATCAAGGTAAGCCAACATTTCGTAGACGTTACACCTATAAAATATATTTTAGTAAGCCTATACCAACGGCGAAGGAAAACATCGTGAGGAAACCTGCATGTCTGAGAGAACCCCTCGAAAGACGTGTGAAGTCCGCCAACTCGCACTGGGCCAGCGTGGTGGACTATGGCCTAATCCTCCTCGCATTGAGGGAAGGCCCGTGCCCAGCAGTGGGACATTTAAAGGTATTATCTATACTTCTATACTAATATTATAATAAATACTTAAATACTTACTAATATTATAAATGTGAAAGTTTGGATGGATGGATAGATGGATGGATGTTTGTTACTCTTTCACGCCCGAACGGCTGAACGGATCTGGATGAAATTTGGCACAGAGATAGATTATAGTCTGGAATAGCACATAGGCTACTTTTTATCCCGGTAAAATATATGGTTCCCGTGGGATAGATGTTTTAATTTTTCATACTTTTTACGCGGGTAATACCGCCGGGCACAGCTAGTTATTATATATTATTATTAAGCCTATACCGAACTTATCACTAGTTTGTTGAGATGCACTTAAAATATGGCAAATGATTTTGAACCTTGTAAGCTTCTCTCGGCGTTGAGTATATTTACTCAAAATAACGTTTTACAAGTTACGGTTTCATTTATAAGAACATAAAATTACGTTTCAAACCTAGACGTTGATAATATAATTTTAATGTGTTATTATGTTGATAGTGGATGTGTAGCCATCCAGGTCAACGCCTTTAGTTATTTATTGTGTAATTGCACCCGTTATTTTCCGATCTTAATTAAGCTATATCTAGCAGAATGTATTATTTTTGTATAAATGGTATATTAAAAATAGACTGTGTGAAATGCTTATTCAATATTTTAAAATACAATAACATAATACCGCAATTGATTTATCCTGTTTGATATATACTGGATATAGCAATGCCGGAACTTACACAGTATATGTGACTTAGCGCTAAAATTGTATAATTGATTAAAATAAAACTAATTTTGCGGAGTCATTAATGTAATTGAATTCAAAACCAAGCGCACCATTACAAGTCCTAAAGGCACTGTGCGGACTTTCGGCATAGATCGGACCGCGAACAACAACTAAATATGAGGGTACCCTAGTTCAAACTATGACACAAGGACGTCAAACACCTCAGTCCCGTGACCGTGGTGGCTGTAAAGCAGCTGAAACGTCGGGAACCTAAAAACATAATAAACGCGATAAAATCCGCAAAATTCGTTTTATTTCAACTAGTTACGTCAAGCAATAGCTTTTTTGTAATTTTCAATAGACCAGAATCCTATAATGTAGTCTATTGTTATCTATAATTATGTGGTCTAGCGACAATGCAAGTGCAACACTAGCTGACATTCTCGCGTTCATGAAGCGCCATCTTCCATACTTCAGTATAGGGCAAAATAGTCTAATTTAAACGAGTTTACCTAATCTCAACGGAGAATCTTGACTCGTTGAGCTAACTGGCATAAACCACATACATACTTTCAAGCAGGGCGCGCATGCACGATTTAAGACGATGGAAACAAGGCAATGATCTATCTTACACTATGTCAGTAGCGCCTCAGTTCGAAAGGTTGTAAAGTTACAAGAGATGATAGCGTATAGACTGTTCAGTTTACGAACTACATAATATGATGTTATCTCAATAAGTACAAAAAACATAACATTCAGTAGAAGTAGCAAAGAAACAAAATCCTCGTCCTTCGATGACTTGTATCCGACTTGTCACTATTTATCGCAGAACTGTACCTTTAGATTACCTACTGACCATGATAAGATAAAGGTGGGTATGGGAAAAACTCAAGCGTGACGTTAAGTAGTAACGCCAATGCGTCTAGTCTATAATACAAACATTTCGTGTAAAAATCTTATACAACTGGAGTTGTACTTGAACTGTGCCGTTGTTCTGTGGGGGCTACAAGTTAGGTCATACCTATATTGCTTGCTATAGATACGTGTATCAGTGTTCTTACTCGTTTCTTAATAGGTAAGTTTTATTTGTGTTCCAAGAAATATAACTTGTGTGAATAATACTGATTATCCGGTATTAATATAGAAGTACAAAATTTACGTCAATTTGATAATCGACATAAATCACTTCAAGGAAATTATACCTACCAGAGTCCCGTTTAATGAAAACCGCATTTAGGATAATCTGTGTAAATACCTGTAAACGATATTAGTCACGTTCTGACTAGGGCTCGTGACGTACGAGTAATAATGTTCCATTTGTGTCGCTCTGAGGATTTTTTGTGTATGAGTAAACCTACAGGCGTATACGGTCCGGTGCGTTTTGCGCTCTCGTCTATTATTCGTTCTTAGAATAATAATCTATTCAGTGAACGCGATTCGTTTAACTTTTTTGTTATATGCCTTCAAATAAGTGTTTATGCGAAAATTCGTGACCAATAAAATAAATCATGCCATCGCAGTTTTTGATTTTAAAAAGTGATGATATACACAAATGTTCTATCAGTGAATGCATTTATACCGAATATATCAATTTATTTACCCATTTAGTCGTTAAGAGAGAACTTATCAGTTCTTGGAAAGCAAACAAAACTTTGCTGTAATAAGTAAAGTTAATATTTTGTTGAATACACCCTTAGACGTTTTTATCAATACTTAACGACGTTCTTTAATGGCGTAAACTCATTACCTTGTATCTGACTGACACATGTTTATATTGGTTTCAACTTAAATATATTGGACGTTGAATCTGTGTGAGATTAAACAACTAGTTCACTTTGTGGTAATTACCAACGGATTTAGTACAATATTTTCCTTGTTACTCACGCCTACACTACACCCATGTGCTACAGTCCAGGCCCTGCTAACGAATACATTCGTCGTGTTATTGTGACAATTCATGTTATAATTCGTACCATGTAATGGTGTTCGCGGGGGTGGAACTGTTGACATCCATAATGTTAAAATATTTAATTAATGCAAGAGCTAATAGAATTGGACCACTCGCGGTAAAAAATGTACGTATTACCTTTTTATTGTTTCTAACTGATAATAGTGATTTTTAAATATTATTTCCGTTCTATTTAAGTATTATATTTTGTTTTTTTTTTGTCAGTTAAATATGTACCTAATGATTAAAAAAGTCTTAAGACGAGACATGATGATTCGCTGACAATTTATATTTTTTGAACTTTATACCTACACTTAGTATTGTCATAGAAAGATGCGTCAACTCTATTATGCACAGGGCTTAATGTGTCACAAAATGGCGGTTACAAATATGTATGATTTTTTTGTTATATCATAAATTAGAAAAGTGTATATTTATTTTTTATCCATAATACTACATAAATGTGAATGTGTGTCTGTGTGGGGAGTTTATTAGTTTGTAAGTTTTGACTGCGCTTCACGCAAAAACGGCTGAACGAATTTCACACACTTGTACTCTAGAATAACCTATGGGCTACATTTAATCCTGTAAGCTCACGCGAGTAAAGCCTAGTGATTTTATAATACTGTCTTTTAAATTAATAGTATACGTAAATAATCCATGTATGCCATGAAAATGATATGGTTTAAATGTATAAATTCCAAAAAAAAACTTGACTTATAACCCAACAGGACGGGCTGGAAGTTATGCTGTCCGTGCCAAAGAAAGCCAATGACGCGATGCACCTGTCCCTGCTGGAGGGGTGCGACGTGCCCACTGACAGCCTCGGCGAGGTGGTCCTGCAGGACTCGTTCCATGTGTGGGACCTGCGCCAGATCATCAAGAAGGGCCGGGAGCGGCGCGTCTTCCTCTTCGACCTGCACCTACTATTGGCTAAGGAGGTGAAGGACTCCCATGGAAAAGCGAAATACATTTACAAGACTAAGTTTATGGTGAGTTCTGTGCTTTTATTATGTTCTTATAGACTAGTATCTGCTGTTTCAATAAAACCCCTTTAGGGCAAAATTATCTAAAATATATAAATATAAATTTTAACATGTATGTTCCTTTAGACGTCGGAGCTCGGCGTGACCGAGCATATTGAGGGCGACGAGTGCAAGTTCTCAGTGTGGACGGGTCGGGAGCCGATGGCCAGCGATTGCCGCATCGTGCTGAAGGCGCCTTCCCTGGAGGTCAAACAGACCTGGGTGCGGAGGCTTAGAGAAGTTATACAGGTAACACAGCTTTCAAAGACAACGTAGTATGAAAATCTTTGCCGAGTTGATGCGTGTCCCGGCTTACATACCTCACGTCAAGAACTTAAGACAGTGCCTTGCCACATTTTTGTGCCGTTTGGATGCGAGTGCTCGCCGTAAGCATAGGTGGCATATACGCACAGCCAGGTGACCGAAGGCATGTTCAGACCGAGCAGAGCACCACGTATGGACAGGTTATATGTTGTTGCGGTGTCTGATGGATCATTTTAACTAAACAAAGCGTTTAGCGCGAGCACTTTGTGCGTGATGGCTCACCGTCTCGCTTTAAGCATATGACATCGTCGAGATGCATTTACGGGACTTCGTTTGCCTTGGTTGGAGTTATTTGTGGCGAAGCAATCGGGCCGCATGACTCGAATGCTAGTCGGGACACGCCTTAAAATATTAATAAGTAATTTAATGAACTCGATATATTTCTAATATATGTAGCCAATAAGTAACATTATAGCAAATTAATAGGTAATGACGATGGTGAAAACCAAAATCTAAGCCTACAAATAGCGCTGATAAATAAATTTATCGCGTATTGTTTACCACCAAGTTGGCTATTTTCGAATGGAAATATTTTATGGTGATGAGTGAGTCATAGCGTATTGCGGGCGGAGATATCTTCACACGCGTTGTGGTCCGTAGGAGACGTACTTCAGCGGAGCCTTGCAGCAGCCGCCGCGGAGCCCGGCGCGCGTGCGACCGACCAGCTCGCAGCGATCCAGCAGGTAATAACAACGTCACACAATAACTGACCTCTATATCCTAAATAAGGTATTATATATTTTAACAGGGCTAATAGTAGGTTATAATGATAATATTCCCAAATAAATAAATCAAAGTATTAGACATTTAATAAATGACACCTTGTACTGAGCGCATGGCCAAGCGCTACTGGTTCGCATTGTGAGCCATATACTGATTGTAAATAAATAAACCTTGTCATTTGGCTATGCATTACAAATTTAAAATTTTAAAGCAAATGTGGCTACTACGGTGATCTGTCTGTTCGCGCATGATTGGCAAACTGTTGGACGGCTTTGATAAAACTTTTGATCTCGGAAAATGGAAAGGTTAGCCAAGCTCGGGATAGCCGAAAAGCTAAAGGTCGACGGTCGTACGAAGTCGCGGAAATAATATCTATGAGATGCCTTGTTGGCTTCAATACCTACATGTGAGCAAACAATGAATTCCATGTACTGCCGCATTTTCCGTATTCGATTCGTTTTGATGTCAATCCGGTTTTAGGCTTTTAGATAAGTACATAAAATGTGTGATTAAGTTATACAGCAAAAATTGATTGCTATATCCCCGTTATTAATTAGTCACTACTAACTAATATTTTCGCTGTATACTTTAAGAACCATATAAATTTTTTAATTTCCGACCGTAGACCGTAAGAAAGTACGAGATAAATAGAAAGAAATTCACTGTATTGTTTACGCTGATTGGGCGAGTCTTTTATTGGATTTGAAAAAAAAAAAAACATTCTTGTAATCGTATGTAATTGCAATGTAATAATAATATTTGTAATTTATATTTTTTGTTACCTTTTGTTCATCTACAATATTACTATTCGGTTTGTAATTTAATGAAATTTAATTTGATATATGTGGAGATTATTTATTATCTGGAATTAAGAATGGTCATATTCTTTTACTTGAATTGGTCGCGGACGGGTATTGAATTTATAGAATTTTTGCAGAGACCTTGAGGACACAATCCTGGATGAAACAACAGAGAATCTTGACCGGAACTCACTGGCGTCCTTCGGCAGCGGCAACACCACTGATTCAGACAAGGTAAGTGATCTATTCCCAATGTTTAGCTAATACCATCTTGAAATACCCTCAAATACCCCACGACCTGTGCTGTATGTTGTCTCCACGTACCATATGGAAGGTTTCAGATTTACGACGTATTTGTTTTCGGCATTTCTTGGCAACTATAAAATGATCTTAGTGTAATTGGCCTTTTTAGATTAAATCTACTTCGTCCTCTCGATCTTCTATAATTGTTTCATCAATAAAAATATGGATATGTAACAAGGCTCCCAGCGATCAATAATATTGTTTATATCGTGATAAAGGCGATTTTTCTCTGCATAGTTGATAATTGCGAACATGCGTAAGTGCCTACTTATATTTGTTATATTTCTGTATAATATTATCACACACTGCAAGAATTTTAGACATTGTAGCCACACCCGAGAGAGAGCAAGCCAACCTTGACCCCTCTGGTCTTTTTTCAATAATAAGAATTAACAAGGCCTTTTTAATTCCGAAATTGGCGTTCCAGTCACAAAATATAATTGTAGTAGGCATATGGATGACGTAAGGTTTAATGTGAGATATTGACATATAAATAAACAATAATTACAGTAGGCTATTATGATTGTACTAGTATGTATAATGTAGGGGATTTTTAATTATATAAAACGAGCTTATAAGTACATTAATTTATGTATACTTAATTAATGGTAAATTGTGTGTAGTATCCTTCTATAAAGTTATTTCAAAAGTATGCTATCGCCATTGTTTTACGTTGTCGTACAGTGAATATAAATTCTAGGCTTGGCATATTTTTAATCGGGACTTGCAACAGCCACCGCCACCACTGTTACCCCTTAAGCCGGGATCTACAGCGGTGCTCCACGATGACTCCGAAAAAGCTGAGTTTACCGGAACACGCAACGAATTGAATATAATATTATTGCAATGTACAGTTCGGCCTAGTATTAAACAACAGGCACAGACGACTAATTAACTACCACACCACGCGTATAGTTAAATGCAAAGCGTATCGATTCACGGCGACCCTCTAATTAATAGTAGTCCTGGGGAACGGGCAACAGTTGTGTACAGACAAACGGACGATTCTAATTAATGTTCTAACGCTTTGGCAGTAGAGGTCAATTTTGAATTATGCATTTTTAAAACACCTAGGTGTCTATGATTTTAAATACTTATTAGAATTTCACGCACACATTCAAGTGAAATGAGTTTATGGCCAGTCTTAAAACAGGTGTACATTAGATATTGAGCAGGAAATGTATGTCTGGTGAGTAGTCATCAATCCGAATTAAACGGATAAAATTTACGTTGCATATTCTTCATTATGGACAAGTCCATGGCCTTGTTACTCTTAAACGTCGAAACGGAGAGTTAAGACGGTGTTATCATTAAAAACTAAATACCAAGCAATTACGTATGTTTCGAAACGCATGCTACAGCTACATTATTTTTATTTGTACAACTTTTCGTATCTACATTCCGGTATACTGTTTGCAACACTCAGATCGTTATAGACTTCAAACGTTTATCTGCACCCTATGAAAAGCAATACACAAAGCCTTTAGTAGATAATTCCGCTAAATTCCATTTCACTGCCCTGCAGAAAATGAATTATCTTGTTTTTTTGTGTATATTTCGCATGTTTCAGTTGTTGTTCTACTATTCGGGGCAGAGACAAATAAAAAAATAAAGACCATAAAAATTGACGCAACCGTTCTCGAGTAATAAATTGTGTCACCAACACGATTTTGTTTTATGTATATAGATATATTGCTTAGTCAGTTTATATTATATTTGTATTTTTTGTCATATATGTCAAAATCCGGTAAAAATGCTATTCCTGCTTCGATCAGGGAAATCATTTAAAATTGCGAAAATAACTAAGTATCAAGATGTTTCACGACTCAGTACTTCGTGTTTACTTAAACATGTCGCCATACGATTAAGCGTTGCTATGTAAGCACTAACTGCGTATACAGTTTAATTTGTAATATTATAGCGTTTTATCCTGCAATATTATACACACAAAAAAATAATCTTCAGAAATAGTATCCTGATGTTATTGTTCATGGAGATCATTACAGTAGGTACTTATGAATCTTTAATAGTGCGTATATAGCAACAACCAAACGAAGTACTGGCCGAGCGAATAAGAACTCTATGGAGTCAGCCCGTGGCATAATCAGTATACCTACCGAGGATTGTCAACAAAGACGCCCTTGCATAAATACCCGCCCATCCATTTTATCCAGCCGCTTTGGCGGCGCGATGAACTGTAAAGCTTCAGCTTTTTATTTTATTTTAAGTAGAAGAATTAGGTCGACTTTTCCATAACATTAATATTATCATCATATTATCAAAACTGACTGTGATCCGCGGCTCTGTTAGCGTGATTGTCATTTACGTATTCTGTGGGAACCAGGGAAAACGGGTAATTATATCAATGAACATATTTACATACGTGTAGATATATGCGGTGCGGTAGCGAAATTTACTTATTTAGCCACGACCACGAGCAGCACTTACAGTATTTAATTTTTTAACGTTATGTATGGACTTCAGTGTAATAACACCACACTATCTTTTAAAAGAAGTAATTTAAGAAACGTAACGGAGACTGAGTAAACTTGTTTTACGGCCGCCGCGGCTGTATCTTTCTAAAATTTTAATTGGTGTTAAATAAAGGTTCTTAGATTGTTAGCAATGCCCGCGATTTCGTACGCGTCAACTTTAGTTATGAGCCAATCCAAGGGAAACTCTTCCATTTGCCGGCATACAAAGCAATTACTTCGCCAGGAATATCTAATATTACTTCGTAATTTCGGTTCTAGAGTGAATATTGTCGAATGGAAACAATGATTCCTATCTTATTAGGAGCTAGCGTTGCGAAAGTTTATTACTTCGGCATATAAATGGGGCATTCTCGGGAACCAGGTTCTCTCGTGATTTTCGTTATGTTAATGTCGAATAATTTATATCAAGTTCATATAAATGCCTTTGGCCTTTGCCTAACACTTCTTATAAAATGCTCTTATATAATCTTGATGAAATTCTCTAAAACTAGCACGGCAAAAATTACCACAAAAATCACGGGAGATTCTGTTTCGCGTGCATTACCCAAATATGGTTACACAATAACAATTAGCCATCTTATATATTCCACTGTAAGTAACGGGCTTCTCCTCAATATGAGGAAGAGGAAGATTCCGCCCATAGTCCACTAAGCCCAGAGTGTTGGTGGACTTCACGTTCTATACCATATTAGGTTACCATATCACGTTCTATACCATATTACATCGTTTGGAAAGTGATAGTCAAGTACGAGTATATTGAAAATAACGTACGCACTTGTAATCACAAAACCCATAGGTGAGAGCAAAACTTTAACCCGCGGCCCTTGTTTTCAAGGCGAGTGTTCTTCCAATATCACTGGTTATTTGTTTTTTATATCATTTAAAGTCATACAATAATTTTGTATAGTATAATGCAGAGGGACAACAGACAAAGGAATAGGATAAGGCCCAAATCGGAGCTCCTCGTGATAGCCTGAGTATCAAATTGAAATTCATTCGTGTCTGAGACAATAGACGAGGCAATATTGCCGATTCGGCAATCCTCCTTGTCTACGTTTTATTGTGAGTACCTACATAATTGTCTTTGATTCGATTGATTAACTTTCTGATATACTTCACACGAACATTGGACTACATTATTTTCTACAGTACTACATTATTCAAAATCAATTAACGAGATTATATAATATAGCTGTTGCCCGCGACTTCGTCCGCGTGGTATTTAACAAAGACAAACATTGACAATAGCCTGCTCGCCCATTCTGAGCCCGCGGGATGCATGGCAGGTTGTTGCTATCAAACTTAATCAGGCGCTGCGCTGCAACATTGGTTTTTTTTTTTCGTGAGATCCTATTTTTTTTTCTAAAATAAAAGTAACCTAAGTTACTCCTTGTTACATCAGCTATCTGCCAGTGAAATTCCCGTCAAAATCAGTCCAGCCATTTCAGAGATTAGCCGGAACAAACAGATAGACAGACAAAAATTGTAAAAAATGTTGTTTCGGTATAGGTAACGTGTATACATCCACATGCACTTAGTAAAAAGCGGTTATTTTAATATTACAAACAGACACTCCAATTTTATTTATATGTATAGATATATACGATTACCTCGTTATGTTGCTTGTATGAAATTCATTGCGCTAGTGACGTGACTATCGGCACATGCATTTGGCGTGGTTCCATGAATATTGCGTGTGTGTGCATCACTCACAACAATGCCCATCGCTGTGACATCCCGCCCCCACCCCACGTACATACGTACAAAATAGGATAATTATAGTGTTGATAGACATACCGTGACGTTATATTGTATAGCCGGAATTCCATTGTGAGCATTCTGACAGAGTTCATGAGTTCGAGAATATCTACAAATTAATAGAAGCCATAACAAACAAGCGTATAGCAGCCTAATTGTAACAAATTAACTGTAAGTACTCCAAAGTCGGGGTCGGACTCTAGGGAGAAAAGTCGTGCTACACGACTTATGTATTGTATTGAGAACATAACTTTTCAATTTGTTGGCAATGGAAAAAAATACAACGATCATTCCAGGTTGGTGACACAAAGTTAGGATTTAGTGCAAAGTTTACGTTTTTGCGTGCCGAGTGACTGTTATATTTAAACATAGCCAATACTCGTCTAAGCCTCCGTCTGACGATTGTTTTCTTTTTAAACAACATTTTATTCTATTTACTTATGTACAATACCACCCCTCTTTATTTTCAGTATGCCATTTTCATTTATATCGATTATCGATACAAATCGCTCGTATCCATATACAATTTAGTCATATTATATCATTGGTACGGCGTAGCTCGCCGCTGCCGCCACCCTCAAGGTCGCGCGCGACTCAGCTGCCAACACCCTGGATACGTGTATGCGGGCGAAGGGCATCCGATCGTGACTTGCAAAAAATACCTTTCATAAATATCCTACTCCCTTCGAGCACTCCTCATATATATCATTTTGTATGTTCGGTAATTATATTGGAAATAAAATTGTGTGTCTTTATTCGAAAATACATCTATCTGTATAAAACAAAGTCGTGCTAGTTACACCATTTATAACTCAAAAACGGGTGGGCCGATTTAAAGAAACCTTTTGAAACCATTTTGGAAGCTAAGTAAGCTCTCTCTAGCTATATTGAGCCAAATCCTTCAGTCTTATTCAACCTACAAAATCAGTTGTATCATTTGTTTCAAAATTAACGAGTGAAATGAATACTTTCGTTTGTAAAGGTCAGTGACAGATAAAGAATGTAATTTGAAGGGCGCACAGGCCGTTTCCTACTTCCCTACTAGCGTTGATATTGAACCAGTGATGCTGCAATATTGACATAGGTCGGATTGCGGCGAAGGCGCGTTCTACCGGGGTCTCTGCTTCATATTATAATAACACAGATTGTATTAATATATATCTTATATACCACAAATTATGTGTTTTAAGTCGCCTCCTCTGTGTGGTAATGGTTTTAAACGTATTGGGGGGGGGGGGGGGGGGGGGGGGGGGGGCTACATAGCTAAAACATCCGATCCCTCTTAAACTTACAATAGCATTCAGAGCCATAGTTTTAACTTTCAATGAATTATACTGAATTCAAAGAATTACTGAATGTTAATTTAAATAAGTAGCTAATATAGACATCTATTGTGCGTATATGCTGAACTATTGGAATGTGTCAAGCTGCGATTCGTTTCGCCGTTGCCCTTGGTAGTCCTGATCCGTTTCGTTGTGACTGCAAGTGAAACGGCGCGGCACCGCCGGCGGCAGCTCACTGCGCCAACCGCTCCTCCATTCGCCGCTAACGGATTAGGTGCGTCCTTCGCACGGCTCTGCGGCTAGTGCCTTTGTGGAATAAATTGGGGAAGTGTAGCTCAATACGGAGGCTGCGTAGTGAACGAGCTGAGTGCGAACGCTAGCGGGTGGCGCGGTGTGGGGCGCGCGGCAGTGGCGACAGGGCCGCGCGCCGCGTCGGACGGAGCGGGCGTCGCGACCGCTCCTCCCGCCCGCGGGCACGTGCCGAGACCGGCGCAATGACCGCGACCCCACCGCCCACCCTGCCGAAACAAAATAAGAGTCGTCGGAAGATATCGCTACCATGGTTCAGGCAGAGCTCGGTGAGCGCGCCTCACGCGACGCTGTCGAGGCAGCACACCATCGATACACCGAGCTCCTTCCACGCGCGCCTCCTCAAGGGCAACCGGCAACGACAGGTGATGCACCGCGCTTGTGGCCGCCGAGTGCCGTGCGACAGAGATGCATCCCGCGGCACCCTCCCTGCGATGGCGCAGGTGCAGCGCGGCACCGCGTCACTCCCGCGCTTACACTGCACTTCCGCCTAATTGCATAGCACCGTTGGTCTAATCACGTTAATTACTTCCAAACTGCGTCTACATCGCCATACCATATCTTACATCTACATATTCTTAAATAACTACAAGGAATATAGATTGCAGTCAAATATTTTGGCATTTATTAGAAAATGTGCCTGTATATGTACTATAGGTGTAGGATTTTTAATACTACCTACAAAGATTTCAGTACAATAATTTTACAAAACAAAACGTAAAATTGTGTAGGTATAATTTTAATCCACTATTAATGTGGTATTTGACCATTCTAATTAGGTAGTTACTTCTTTTATGGATAATAAACGTCGTATCATCATGGTTCTAAAAATTTACACACTAATTTGTACATTACGTATTCGTTTGCATGCCATTTTTCTGTTTTCGCTGTTGTCTTTTTGGTTTCTTGACTCGAATACGGGCCGAGAAGATTATGCGTACCAAATTTCAAGCTCTTAAATCTAACAGCTCTATTGGAGAGCGTGATGAGTGATTCACTCCAACACTAGTTTTCGTTTTTATATAGTCTTATAAAAGAAAACTCTGTCATGACGCGTAAACCATTTTGGTCAATTGCAATGACCGAGATAACGGATCTGTTATCTATCATTCAACCGGGCGTAGCAGATTATCCAATATATCAATCTAGTAGCGAGCGAGCTACGCTGTCGTTTTATTAGTTATAACAAACGAGTGCTAAGGCATCGGCACCCTAACAGCAATACGAGTGGTTAGCTGAAGTCCCGGCAGAAACTGATTTAATTTAACGCTAAACAAGTATCTACATGTATAAGTTTAACAATGACAATTACCTACTAATTATAACGCTATAAATATAAAAAATAGCAGCGTCGTAATAATGATACTGACACTTATATTTGTTGATAATGTCACCAGAATCCATAATAATTGTTCGCCGTAACAACGTTGAGTCCGGTAAATATTTGAACACTGCTCCACTTCGATCAAGGCCGTTGTTGAACCGTGATAAATATCTTATCTATTCACCTATAAGAGCTTGTCTATTACGATTAGACTAAACACTTAAAGAAGCATCAATTTCTAGACCAGTCTTAAAAATAAATTGCGTACATCAAGCAAGAAATATGTATTTCTTGGTGCAGTGTGTATGACTTTTTACATTCAATAATTTTAAATACATGCCCCAATACTAAGATACTAATATAAGTCAAATTGTGCAAAGTTTCGCCACTTCACGTCTTGCCTTTATAAACATAAAATTATAATGCTCTATCATCAAGAACTGCCACCTACCACCTGCTAGGTTGCTGATTGAATATTAGATCACAATAAATGGTATACAATTTAATTCGGTTATGGGTGTGAATCGGTACATAGCAATACACATACGCACATATATGAGAGTCATTAAAGACGCAATAAAAATCGCAAGTAAAACAAATATCCGCCGGCGCTTCACCGAAATTCTGCGTGTGTTTGATTTGATCCCGTTCACAAACACATCCGATACATGTGTTGTGTGTCCAACCCGACGTTTTATGGTAAATTCGGGGTAAATATTTACAACCCGTTTAAATGGCCTGAGGGAATATTAAATAGCGACGCTTTTTTTTAAACAATACCTAACATTGTTACACTTTAGGGGATTGTTACTTTCAACGATCACTCGAGCTTTCAGAGCCCCTTAAATGTGTAAGACTCTGAGATCACGTACTTGTGTCGTTGTTTAGTGCTTTTAATGTAGTTCTTATTTTATGATTTCTTCTTGTTTCATGCAAGCTTAGAAAGATGAGTGAAGTCATAGAAACGCAAGCAAATACTAATTTATCAAAGACCATACTGTTGAGGCAGGTGGTTTGCAAAGATCGTAAGCTCCGGTGTTATAATGATATGTCGTAACATTATCTTTAACCGACACACGCCTACCATTTGCATATGTGTGTGTCATTAATCATATTTACCCACACGACTTTTAAGTTTAGTTCAGCGAGTGGGCCCAATGTTACAGTTTTTGTAAATATTTAATTATAAAATATTAATAATAATTTGGTGTAAGTCATTTTCTTCTATTTAAATTGATTTTTTAGTAATCTTATGTAGTTATAGTTTTCGACGTATTTGTTTCTAGTAAGTATTGAAGTCTGTAGAGTGTAAGTAGAAATAAAATAAATAAACTTCGATACGTACTATATACAAACAAATCAGTTGACTTAAAAATAACATGAAATTATTTTTTAACCTAATTATATTATCAAGGTTTTTTTAAATATTAATACACAAAAAATGAGTGATGATATTTGCTCAAGGCTCCAGACCCGTGTTTGTCCCATGTAATAAGTTAAATCAATTTTCTGGGCAACTGTACTTATACAAATTGCTCAGTGGTACCAGTCGAGCGAGTCAATGTCGAGTAGATGCAGCCTGAGTCAACTGGAGCCCTTTTCAATTTGACTGAATTACGTTATTGAGATATTTGGAACCAAACCAATAACGCTTTTGATTCAGTCTGCAAATATACTTGACAGAAACGTAGCTACGTATGGGAAAGCAACGTCTGTCTAGACAAAGATGTCAGTTTAATATAAATTTGTCGACAACTCGTATTTACGGCGGAGCTGTTCTCGACGACCCTTACACCTTAACGTTTCATGAGGTCAATTAACGTGGCTTAGGTGACGAATGCGGCAACACTTAAAAAAAGTTAGTTTCGCGAATTTACTGTAATGGATGGATGACGTCGCATGTTTAAACATCAACAGAACCGCCAGTCACCATCAGTTTCAAACTTGTAACAAGGAATATCAATTTGCGCCGATATAAATATCACAGCTAATTACTTAACCGAACTCACGGATAGTTGATGATATTTATTATGTGGCTGCGTGTTAATACTAGAATCTTCGGATTATCCTAACTGAGTAAATTTCTAGTTCTAAACGCTTGTCCCTTTATATCCCTTATAATTACACAAGGGGTTCGGGATGATGGTTCGAAATTCAAAGTGGAGGGTGACAACGTCATGTATTTCTCGAGTTCACACAAGTCGTGTTAGTTACACTATTTATAACTCAAGAACCGGTGGATAGATTTGTATGATCTTTGATTTTGTCTCCGCACTGAGTATCATAATAACTATGAAAACTTGGAAAACAATATATCAAATCTGATTTTCAAGCTGTGCGGTATTCGCTGGGACAGCTATTACTTATATAGATATGTAATAAACCTAAAGATGAATCGTTATTGAATATAGATAATTATGTGGCACATCACCCATGAAGTAATGTTTTAATTTCGTTAAGAGTCATCTGTATAGCCCACGTATTTATTATTCTCAAGCCTAGTTAAAGCCACCATTTATAATATTTATTGTTGCAAATATTGTAGTAATGGTATTGTTTTACTGACCCAACCTAACGTGTTAACCTTTCAACAGTGCTTACATTCAAATTCGCCTCATATTATGTTATACTGAATAAAGAAATACATAAGTATATCCACCCGAGCGGAATGTGAAAATGTCGTACGTACATGGAATTATACCTACACGTAGTGGCGCGCCTCAAGCAATCGATCAAATATTATTAAAATGTTCCCCTATCACCTCATAGGCATGGGCAGTCCACGGTCGCCGTGTGAGCTCATCCGCGAATACGTTCTGCATAAGCGTATTAAGGTATAGGTACATGGCCTCGCCGCGTTTTATACAGGAATTTTGTTATTGCAATATTGTCAATGGGCCACGAATTTAATATATTTTATTTTATTTCTATTAATTTACCCCAAAAAGAAACCTAATACAATGTTAAAACCACCAGCTCGGAGTATCACTTTCAGTTGTAAGGGCCGGCATGAAATATTAGATTTCGATAGTTACTCTTTAAAAAAAATTGGTATACATACATTCCCAAGTTTATCAGCGCTATGGGCGCAAGCAAGAACAAGCAACATAATTTTCGCGATACTAGATAACAATACTTTACTCATTCATATTTTTTCATTATATTGAAACTCTAAGATTCTTTTAAACTAGGCAGCCAGCTTACAGAGTTGTGCATCCACACTTGGATTTACAGTAGGATGTTATGGAAGAATATCGAAGATTTGGAGAATAACTGTTTCTGTTCAGTTGTAGCAAAAATAAAAAATAAGTCCTTGGTGTCATGTGGAAAATGGGCGGGCCATTGGTGCTCATAAGTAGCACGCGATAACGAGCATTTCAAAGTATCATCCAATACATGGAAGAGTAACCCCGTCCACAAACATATACTTAGTAGGTAGATTTTCTAGCGTAAGCACAAAGGAATACACACTGACACCACTACTGGAACACTCAAATGTATTGTTTGAACGGGTTGTTTAGTATAAACGCACGCCCTCTACGTTTAATGGCGTAGTGCCGGATGACCCTTGACACCGGCCCTTGTTTTTCATCACGAGCCGCACAATAGAAAGGTTGGAATAATTCGTTCATCTGGTGATAGACATCCGCGGAAGCAATACATCAATATAGAGTACTTATAGCTGAGAAGCGTGCAACGCGCAACACAATTCTGGACGCATGAATCATGGCAATGGAACGTAGTCGCACTAAAAAAATCTATTTTCAATTAATATCATGTTTTCCACGAGGGTCGGAATTGGACGTGTACATTATCTAAATCCAACTTAAATGTCCGTTACAGTGGAACTAATATAGCAGTTGTCGAATACCACTACAAGTCCTATCTACATTATGTGTCGCGTTTATCAGTGTCCGTATTGTTGTTGGCGGCAAATCTTATCTGGTATCGATGAATTCTGTTATCGGAAAGCTCGTATTGAGCCGCCATCGATCCCCCGCTTCTGAGTTCCGGGCGTTCGCTGAAGAAATTGCTCCGTGATATTCGACTTGTGCTCTACGCCGTAACCGAATTAGGGAGCCCCTCAAAATTCCGCTTTCAAAATTCGATGTGTGCCCTTGGGCATTAAATCGAATTACCTTCACACCTTTTGACCTGTTTACTTGTTTGTCCTCATTTTATATATTTTCCAGCTGACCTGTATTTTACACATCCCCGTTCACATTCCCGCCTAAATCATTGTCCCTGTTGGAAGGGCGATCTTAAAATGTTAAGTCAATCTATTTGAATATATTGATAATCTTAGTTTACGTTATGCAATTATGGTCCTAATGTGGATGCGTATTGCAGGCGGGACCGGAGATGACATGGGTGGTGGCGGAGCACACGGCGGCAGGTGCCGGCGAGCTGTCGGTGACGAAGGGCCAGCAAGTAGAGGTGGTGGAGTCGTGGCAGGCGCGCGCTGACTGGTGGGTAGTGCGCGTGCCCGGCGAGCCGCCGCAGGAAGGCGCCGTGCCCGCACACGTGCTCAAGCTGCAGGCTCAGCACCACCAGCAGAAGACCTCTCCCTCGCGCCGCCCGCTCAGCCAACCCTGCGAGGAAACTTTGGGTGAGTTAGCTCACTTCTTCTCTAAATTACCTCTTTGCGCATTTTAACGGAATTGAATTGAGCATAGAGCCAATATTCTCGCTCCAGAAGCATATCATATAGTCATATAACTTTATGTGATTAGCATGCATGGTTGAACCCCCATCATGGATGTTTAATCTTATATCTATACATATAAATAAAATTAGAGTGTCTGTTTGTAATATTAAAATAACCGCTTTTTACTAAGTGCATTTGGATGTATACACGGTACCTATACCGAAACGACATTTTTTACAATTTTTGTCTGTCTGTCTGTCTGTCTGTCCGTCTGTCTGTCTGTCTATCTGTCTGTCTGTCTGTCTGTCTGTCTGTTTGTTCCGGCTAATCTCTGAAATGGCTGGACCGATTTTGACGGAACTTTCACTGGCAGATAGCTGATGTAACAAGGAGTAACTTGGGCTACTTTAATTTTAGAAAAAAAAATTGGCTCTCACGAAAAAAAATTGCGCCTGATTAAGTTTGATAGCAACAACCTGCAATGCGTCCCGCGGGCTCAGAATGGGCGAGCAGGCTGTTGTCAACGGTTGTCTTTGTTAAATACCACGCGGACGAAGTCGCGGGCAACAGCTAGTAAGTTATAAATACTGTGATCCCCACTACATAATACTAGCGTTGCCTAGTTTGGAACCGTGCAGTTGGTGTGTTCGTGTGGCGATTTATAATATTATGATACTTTTTCCCTTTGGTGGAAGTTCCTGGCGGCCCAGAAGTGTTTCAAAATAACCATAAGCTGACTCCTTAGCACTAATTATATTGAATATTTAATTGGTAATTGTGTAAATGAATGATGACTTTCGTGTCGAGTTTTGTGACAACGCTAGCCCGACCTCGGATTCGAAAAGCATTAGGCGCGCCTTCAAGACTATTTATGACTTTTTTATAGGTTTTACTTTTTCTTATCGCTATATAAAATATTAACGGATATTTTGAAATTTCCCTCTGAATTATAGTAAATAGTATTCTACGTAGAATAGTTTTCTTACGCTCGAGAAACTCCGCATCGGTATATTTGAAATGGCAGTCTGAGTGCGGCGAATAGACTCGGAACGAGTTATCAAAGGCGAGGCTTGGGTCGGGACAAACGATCGGTCCCCACAGCGACCCGCCGCCGCCGCGCTGGCTCGTGTCAATCACACAGACATACAAAACAAATCTGAAAAAATACCTACTTCGTACATTAGCATATTACAATAAGCAAACACGTATGTATGGACCGAAATCAGCAAAGAGAACACGAAAAATGTATGACCCATGTTCGTGAACACCCGCTTTGTCACCGTCACTGTCAGAAGCCGAAGCCAAGGACTACAAACGGTTGAAAGTAGGTCATAGTGATTTTTTTTTCACTAGCGTTCAGCGAACGTATAAACTGTAATGCAGCGATCAGTGATCGCTGAACACAGTGTTCGATGTTCGTTAGGGGTACGCACATAGAAATGACGCGCTGCTAAATACTACAACGCACGAAGTAGTCGCGTATCAGGCAACGATACTTAGTGCAAATGTGCGTACACTACTTTCGATTACCAACAAATTTATGACTAGGCTAAACGTTGGAAATATGGTGATATCGTAAATCAATTACTCTTTAGCGCATCTAGTGTAGACTTCGTCACGAATACGGTGCAGTGTCTTGCTCACTCCGCCCCGCTGGCGCTAAACGCTCGTAGATTAAAGTATTTCATTGCGACGAACTTCGCTTTTGCCAAACATACTTCAGTCAGTAGTATATCTTAAACTCCAAATTATATATTCGCCACAAAACATTGCGACGAAGTAATGTGATGTATTTACTTCGTCAATAACGCGGTTTTCTCGCAAGAATATTATCGCAAGGTAGGAAGCCCCATCATTGAATTAGTTGGTATAAAATAAATTGAAATGTCCTTTTGAACGGCACTCGTAGCTACCATACTGTTGCGTGTCTGGCGTGAAACTTTGTTAGAAGTATTTTTTTATAGTCAGCCTTTTAGTCCTCATGAACTCTGAATAAAATTACTGACCCAGACAGGACATGCCGAATTTATATCGGGTTCTTAGTTATACCATGAATCCATAAAATGGATCTCATCGAACGCGTAGGCGTACACATAGGTCAACAATTCGATCATATATAAAGCTTTAGTTTTTTTACTTTAATATATTAAATCATTATAATTACTTGCACAGAATAAAATGAAACAAAATGCTGTCCTCTCTGCCGCACTACACGGACCAAGTCTTTGTGTACATACATGTGTTTCTCCAAAATTGATAATTGCCCCGGTGTTTTATTCAGACAACTAGCTGTTGCCCGCGACTTCGTCCGCGTGGTATTTAACAAAGACTCAGCCGTTGGCAACAGCCTGCTCGCGTTTGATCCCGCGGGACGCATTGCAGATTGTTGCTATCAAACTTTAATCAGGCGCAGCGCTGCAACATTGGTTTTAATTTTTTTTCGAAAGATCCAATTTTTTTTTTCTAAAATAAAAGTAGCTTATGTTACTCCTTGTTACATCAGCTATCTGCCAGTGAAATTCCTATCAAAATCGGCCCAGCCATTTCAGAGATTACCCGGAACAAACAGACAGACAGACAGACGGACAGACAGACAGACAGACAGACAAAAATTAAAAAAAATGTTGTTTCGGTATTGGTAACGTGTATACATCCAAATGCACTTAGTAAAAAGCGGTTATTTTAATATTACAAACAGACACTTCAATTTTATTTATATGTATAGATTACTAGCTGCGCCCTGCGGTGTTACCCGCGCAAAAAATCGTTAAGAAAAATTAAAACAAATCTATCCCACGGGAACCATACATTTTACCAGAATAAAAAGTAGCCTATGTGCTATTCCAGACTATAATCTATCTCTGTGCCAAATTTCATCCAGATCCGTTCAGCCGTTCTGGCGTGATTGAGTAACAAACATCCATCCATCCATCCATTCAAACTTTCACATTTATAATATTAGTATAGATTAGCTCCCGAACGTTGGATATACGAGTAGTTGCAAGTAATTAATTGATAGACACGCTAATTATTTGCTTGGCTCTATGCTCACAGTACACAGCGATACCATAGTAATATGAGGTTTATTGAATACCAAGGCAATAAAGCTAGACAGAATTTAAACGTTTTCAATATCGATTGCATGAGCGCCACGAGCAGATTCACTGAAATCAATTCCTTGGATACCAGTAGTATCTTGCCGAAAAACACGAGAGCGAGAAAGGTCGCCTATTTAAACGAAGGGAAGAAAGAGATGGATACATTCTTCTTATTTATTTCTTAAGTAAATGGTATACGAAAAAATCGTGTGATGGGTTTGACTATGTGATCAAATGAGTCTGTGACCATTATAATCAGTAGTTATTAGATACTGACACACCCTCAAGTAGGATATATAAAGGACAATGGCACCGCTCACTCGATGACACATACCTATAGGCACACAGGGATGTTGTAGCTTCCTATTAGTGAAATAATTTTCAGAATCGGATCAAAAAATCCGGAGATTACCCCATACGTCCATACCAACAAACTTTACCTCTTCATAATATTACTTTAGATATGCAGTATACATCTATAGGTCTATACCCACAACTCGCTGGGTAATGAATATCCTCTTTGGACATCACAACGAATTCCAGTGATCGATTTGCGCGTCCGGCTCTCAGCCGGGTATCGCCGGCTTGCCACCCTACCCCGAGTTTGGTACTTATAATTCGCAGCCACCGCTACGACCCGCTCACTCCCTCGCCCTGATTAGCACAAGGTCCGTTTATTTTGGTCTGATTAGTATAGTTTAATTAATTGTGTCTGTGTTATTGGCCCTACAACTTATCGCGTTACATGTGTTCACATTCTTTATTCGTAAGCTTATTACAAAACGACGTAGACGTAGAGGATGACGTGTTAACTAAATAAATAAAATAATAAATCTAGGAATAGTCGTCGAGTCGAAAATCAACCCGGTGCTCCAGATAATTACATTTTGTTAATTATGAAATGCCTAAGGCACGGAAAAGAATGCACAAAGAGATTCTGCGTCACAAAATGCTTCTAATTAGCCGTCTGCTCTTTTGAATTGAACTGAAGTTTAAAATGTAGTAGGAACGGTATGCGCATATTAAATTATGATTTTTAAATTATGAGGAAGCTCTTGTAACCCCGTACTGTAAGTACGTTAACAAAAACAATTTTTGGCTCCTAATTGCTAATTCCTAAAAAAAACTGCGTTGAAATCGGTCAATGCGCTTAGGTGCTACAATGCCGCGGACAGACAAACAGACAAAAACCTTAAACTTATTACGCCACGACGCGTGCGCCAGTGTTTAAAAAAGTACCCAATTACAGAGATTGTATATACACATGACACATCTTTGGTGCTTTGTAGTCGAACCCATTGACAATTAATTGTTTTATCTACATATGTAATAGGTACTTTAATGTCATGGTAAACAATATTGATATTAAATATTTAATTATTAAATGTTGTTTCGTAATAACGGTAGCCGATAATTGCGAAGTTGCGCCCGGTCTGGCAGCGACGCGCCACAGCGATTGGTCGCACTGCAGTTTAAGCCTTGGGTTTCGGGGCCCTACCCATCCCACTGGCTTTGCAAAAAAATATTATCTTCTGCGGGTAATATTGATTGTCGATATGTGTCTAGCTTAATATTACCTACTTGCTTTGTCTACTGTAGTACTCAACCAGACCATCATGTACCTGACCTAGCTTTGTTTAGGGTATTTTTTTCTAGTGGGCATGAATAGCAAAATCTGAAACTATAGCGAAAAGCGAGGCCGATTTCGATAAAACGGCATCACTTATTTTGTTAAAGAAATCAACAGTGTAAAATTTAACCATCTTATTATGGGCCGTCAAGTCATAACATTTGTCAATCTGTAGAGAAGTGCAAATTTGTATGAAGGTACTATTTTATTTCTTGTCCACAATGATGCTCATTGATTAGATTTTTTTTTATTTCTTAGATTATAGCCTAATCGCGACCTATCTGATACTTAATAATAAATAATAACATGTTGGTGTGGTTCCGAATGTTAGTGATTATAGTTTAAACAATTTGAATACATAGTTGCAATGTAAACTTGAAAATATAGATAATTGATTAATAAAATAAGCACATTTCTTTAGATTACTGTACGTCATTGCTAGCGTTGCCAGACGTCCCGTATTTCCCGCGACGTCCCGTATTTTAGGCATAGTTTAAAATGTCCCGGCGGGACTGAATCTGTCCCGTATTTGAACCGAACTTCGTTTTTCATTATGAAATCGATCCAAGTATTCACACACGCAACGTTCGCATTCGGCTTCAGAAAATAACATTCTCTCCAAGGTACTCTTTTTAAATAATAATAAAATGAAATAATGATGTAAGAATTATTTCTTACATCATTATTTCAGCTATATAGTACATTTATATGTACCCCTAATTTAATAAAAAGCGAGTTGATGACCGTTTTTAATAACGATTATAATTATATTGATTTTTACTGATATGTTAGAAGTTAAGAAAAAATATTACAACAATATGCCTAGTCAAACATAAAAAAAACAAATGCATGTTAAAACTAAAAAAAAGTACACAAAAAAAATGTTTTTCATTTGTCCCGGGTAAAAACTGAAATCCCGTATTTTTTGCTCATTTTACCATTTGTCCCTTATAGGCTGAAAAAAAACCTGGCAACCCTAGTCATTACTCACCAGAACTTGATACTTATTAGCGACATTGCCAGATAGTGCAAAAATTAAGCGTGTTGTTTTTTTTTTCGGAATCAGCGGGTTCTTCCCGACTAGTCAAATTATGTTTTCTTATCATCATTCGATTAGATTAACAATTTCCGTAAGCTAGATTTTTAGTTTTGTTGACCTAAAAATAGTTCTGTTCTTTACATACCTATAATAAGTCTGTAGCATGACCGTGTCGTATGAATACATGTATATCATTTTTTTAGATCCGTCCGTTAAAATAGGTAAATCCTATTTTACCAGTGTGGGATGGTCAGCTAATTACTAAGTAAAATCTTGTTTAAACTAGAAGTGGCCCGGGTCCGGGGCTCTCAGTATAAAACCAGTAAAGGAGGGTATTCCACAATCAATCCCGACAAGTCCTTGGGGAAATCATGGCCTATGCCACTTCTATGAAGGTTCTTCTCAGTGCCATATTGACGTATACTGGCGTCACTAGGGCGCTGACAGCCAATATTTGCCAATTAATCATGGTTTTTTTTTTACTCCTCTGACTTAAAAAGTGTTACTCTTTTATGGGGTCAAGGGTTAGTTCTCAATAAGATTTGTAAACCACTATTAGTCCCTCGCTCTCACCTTGGATCAAATTTAAGACTCAAACACACACATAAATGAATCAGATACTGTTGAAAGTATTTGGTCCAAATATAATAAATAAATAGTGACATGCTTATTGCCATCCTTACCTCTAAATACGAGTGTGATAAGGGCCATATTCTTCCACTCGATAGTAGTATACAAGTGCACTGTGTGCTAACTTTAGGGATTAAACCATACCATCTCAAACATTTCAAGTAAAAAATGTTGCCATGTCCCGCCGCCCTTAAAAGTTTGGAAAGCTAACGTAGAGCCAAATCTTACATTCTAATTATACTTAAATCAATCGACCTTGACACTCCATTCAATAATTAAATGATACCAACAATTTTATTTAAATAAATTGTGTAACTTACAATCACCCGTTCTTCGTGAAATTTTGCCTTCGCTGTTTTTCATTCATCAATGATAGTGTTTGCAGCGTTTAATGCCCTTTCTCAAACTCGGGCCAACATTATAGACGATTTGTTATTGTCAACAGTACGGCGAATACGTAACTATTGCAAAATCGCCGCCGGCCGCGATCTTACGTTGTCTGTAGGTAGGCGCGCGCTGGCCCACACCACTATTATTTGTGTCGTGACGCTTGTAATCGCGGTTAAATAAGGCACAGTGTAAATAAAACCAGCCCGTGGACTCGTTGTGTCTTGGGCGCTCTTGAATCAGCGCGATATCTCGTGCGTGTACGAGAAACATTGCAAATTTGAATTGTCTTTATGATGATCCGTAACTGTTCGACGTAGCAAACTTTATAATGTGATATCTGAATTGTTCAAATTTGATTCCCATTGTAATGGTGTTTTGTTGTTCTCGAGTATTTTATTTGGAAATTGGAGATACTGTTGCATACGACGAGCCAATAGTGAATGATGTGCATCTGCGTGTGTGGTGTGTGTAGTGAATACGCGTCAGCGTGTGCGTTAGGTTGTAGTTTGTAGTGCGCCGCGGTGGTAGTGGAGGTGTCAACAATAGATGGGCGTGCTTCGGCCGGGAATCGGTCGGGCGGCACGCGCACGCCCGGTCCTCGCCCTCCGCGGGGCTCCCCGTTGCACGCAGCATCCCTGTTGCAACAGGGCCCGCCTCCCGGAAATCCCGGAAATCATTCACTTTTAGAAAAGCAGTCATACCTGCACGCAATTCCAGACAGTTCACACGTCGAGCGGCCTGCTATCCGGCTCCAACCGATACCTTCACGGCACCGGTGGGAGGCGGATCGCAGCGGAGGCTCCGAAACGTTTCCGGGATTTCTTAAAAAATAATGTCGCGCTTGTTATGGCTTTCTCCCGCTAGTTAGTTCTCGGTATGGAAACTCCGACGCGAAATGTTTTCTGTTTTTATACGAGACTGTCCAAATACTTCACAAAAATGAATGGAGGACCAAGTGAGTATTATCATGTTACTTTAGAGTTCTTACGTAGATTCGATTAAAGTTATATTTCAAAATACTACATTATTATCTATAGACTATTATCTATAGAGGCTATAGACTTTTTTCAAATATTATACCTGCTCCATGGTTAGTAGCATCATGTATCTAAATGCTTTTTCAAAGGGGCATCACAACAGTTTCCGTGACTTTAACTGTAGTCTTATTTCAGGGCTGGTTTCGAGGATTTTCAGGAATATGAATTGCCGATGAGCTTTATGGTGCTAATTGATATCATAAATCGTAGGTGCTAGATAACAAAGACCCTTTTACTTAAGCTTGTTTTAACAAACACATGTTAGACCTAAAAGCTGATTAGCACTCAGTTTCATGATGGTATCACTATCATTCCAATCGCCTAAGCGTTTGCATAGCTGACCAGCGAGTTAAAATTGGATACAGATTCTTACCCTACTTATTTATCCTTACAATATCCCCATCCACAAAAAAAACACAGTGTATAAAATATTAGGTACATAAGGTATAAACACATTGCAATTCGTTTACAAACAGCTAGCGTAGCTTATTACAGTGGGGCAAAAAAATTTGGAACTAAATATTACGCGGGGGGTACGTAAAAGTGTGCGAGTTACACAAAACAGAGCTGCATGACTCACTGGCCGGCCGCACCGTAGTAAACGGTGCACACTATCGCGGCAATATATCAGCAAAGTTTGTTTAACCATTGCTAATACACACTTGAGTTACGGCTCGGATGTGCTCCTGGACATATTGCACAAGTGTGTCGTCGCTTGCACTTTCTAGATTCCGCGACGCGCGATTCACTTAAAAGGGAGAATAAAAATGAAGACCCATTTATGTTGATACCACCAGCATAGTGCTGCATGATTTCGCGTAATGAGAAAATGTTCCGCCCTAAGTTTCTCTCCGTTTGACGTTTAACGTAGTCTTTATAGTCTGCGATAATGATTTGTAGGGAAAAATAATTAAGAACATACTTATTTATACATACGTATTACATCGGTTTAGTGTGACGTATCGCGATCACTCAAGAATGTGTTTATAAAATCTTATCAAATTATTTTGTTGATATTAATTTCTAGAGAAATATCTAAAACCACTTGAATATTTTATTCACCACCAGATTCCCATTCTCAATGTCTCATTGTAAATGTAACGCAAATATATTTTGTTAACCTGCCCGAAATTCTAGAGTATCTAATCTATATGGGAATGCTCCAAACCACTTCCTCTATTTATTCCGGAACAAAACATGCAGACAACATTCATATGCCAGGCGGTTGATGCACACGCATTGTTTGATAGTGAAGAGCGCACGTTGGCAAGTAACGTGTATTTATTGATTCACTGATGGGCACTTCTATTATTGACGCTTTTCCTCGCACCAAATCGTAGGATACGTACGATTAGTACTCCGATGTTCCGGCTCGTATTGCATGTCAAATGTATTGTCCGTTACCTATAAAGCCTTCACGTTTTTTTCATACTTCAGTCGTCAATAAATACAATATAATTCTGTTCGCCAGTTCGGTATAGAGAAGCCGTACCACGTATATTTTTCATTCGTTCGTGTATTATTGTAACCCTTCACAGAATAGTGATGTAGTAGTTTTGTATTCCATTTCCATATTTATAACAATAGCTTCCGCAATTAATTTCATAGCGGAATTTGAGTATCTGAAATCCATAGCGCATTCCGATTAACGTGTACCCATTAACAGTGATCCAATGATTTATTTACAATTTGATTTGTGACCATTCTGTTTCTACGCTGTAACTGTCCAATGGGACGTGCGCGCGCGGCGGCTACCATATTTGAAATTGAATGGGACCCGGCACGGGTCTTGCACAATAATGTCCGACTAGTGAACTCGTGGAGTCGCGATCCGTCGCACCGATCATTAGCCGTCCTCGTATTTAACACTGATTGATGGTCGCAATATTGTGCCTAAATGGATAAAGACAACGGTAAGAGTGGCCGGTGTGTCGCGGAGCCGCGGCTGGCTTAATCGACGACTAATGATCATCTCCCCTCGCGATTTAACCACGACCACGTCGATTCGGTTTTGGTGCCCAGTGAATAACAGTATTTACCTATACTTAACGCGAAGCCGTGTCTTTAATATTTGCTCGAGACCCTCAAAATTGTAATTTCGTGACTTAAACTGAGCTGTAAATCTCCTCAAAAATTTAAAAGCACTTTACTTCGTCGGTGTGTGTCGTGTCTTGGTAAGATGTATGAATATTTTATTAGGCACTTTGATCAAAGAGACTGATAAAATTCGTTCTGCATTTCCTAAGCAGCCTCTAGCGGGTTTATACTCGGGATTAAGCTATGTTAGGTGCTCATACGTCCTATGAAGCATTCGCTAGGGTAATGTGTGAATCAATCATTTGCATGTTGGGTAGGTACTCTCGGCGGGGTTTGTTTTTACTTAAAGTCCAATAGAAAGTAAATCAAGTTTTCGATCGTAATTAATTCCACTTACGTCACATCCATTACACTACTGATTTTAGTGACATAACTGCGGTCGGAAATGAGTGAGGAAGTTTCAAAAGTTTGCAGACCAGTTATTCGAGGGCCTCACTACACTGAAATTATCGAGGCGTGCAACTGTTGGACGCCAATTTAGAACTCAAACTTTGACGTCAGAGTATGAGCATCACTTGTTTGAAGTCCGTCTACCTATTCACAGTTTGCCACATACTATTGCTAAGCTATTAGTACCTATTATTTATTATCCAACTGGCTCGGGAAGCTCGGTGCTCCCCATAGACGGGCATAGATTCCAGAATCTGCTAACTGCAAACTGTAATCCAACTGCAAAAAAACTCCACTGAAAGAAAAGAGAAAACGAGCCCTAACATTTTGTTTCAGCATTGTAGAATGCAACATGCAATATATTTTTTTCGTTTTGTTGTTGCACATGAAAACTATTCAGAGCCAACGTCAGGCTACTTGAAATTTCGTGAACAACATACATTGCATACCTTCGTACAAGGTTATTTTTTATTTATTTATGAAGTGGGCCAGTCCTACGAGTTTTTGATTGCGGGATCGGCGCGGGGCGGGTGGGCGCGCCGTGCTGCGCCGGCGGCGCCGCGGCGCCTAGCGCGCGACACGCTGCCGCCTGCTCCCAAAATAAGCTTTTATAATATTATTTTAATCCCCAACGATGTGTGTCATATTTTTGTATCGCTACATTACCTATTTAAATATTTCTGGCGACCGCCATAAAACTTGTCTGTGAAATAATTTGTTGTCAGAAAGTCGAAATTGCGACATGACCGGATCGTCGACCTTTTATGAAGATCTAATTACCTACTTGTTTGAATAGGGATACTCGAGACAATAGCTACGTGTTAGTCGGACCCCAAATAAGATTGATAATCAACTTTAAACTAATTTTAATGTTGAGAAGTAAATAGTTCTTAATATATTAATTACCTTTCACAAATTCCCCAAAGCCAATGAGCCAGGTACGGGTACATGTTTAAACAATAATTTAAAAAATCACGTCATACCCCACTTGACCTGTCTCACTCAACCATTTGTATAAACTATTTAGGCACCCCTAAAATATTATTTCAATTTTCAAATAAATGCTGGGGTGAGTTGGAACCTCAAATAAATACTTTAGAAGGAAATTCAAGGGCCGAGTGTGTCCGAGACCATATTGTAGCTGGTTCAATGTATTTTTTATAATTATCTATAAGTAAAATATTATTAATTTTATTATGTATACTAGTGTAACTAACCTGTTATCGTATAACATCTGAAATTGGCATTAATTCATTGTTAAACGCCAGTTTCGAATAATATCAGGCACTTCAGAAAGCTTTCTTACAACCACGTCGTCAGTCATTTTAACAAGTTATAACAACGTTTAATAGTAGTGCAAGCCCATAGTCGGCCGTACGTGTGACGCACGCGTTCCGGAATTCAACCTTAACATTGCAGATGATCGTCGTGATTTAAATATAGGCAACTTCGCATCTGTACTTGTACAATTTTTTTCTGCCGCTACAGCAATGCAATTTAGACCGTATTTACTAAACTATATGTCTCAACGACCGCAGATATATTTTGTATTGGCGGCGTACGCACGGGGTTCTACAGCCGCGATCTACTTGGCCACTGGGTTACTAAATCCATATACAGTGTGTATCCATCATAAATGACACACATTTATTTGACTATCGTTGAAATTAACAGGTTAGCATAATTGGTCCAGCCGTCCCCAAGTGAAACGCTTACCAACGGACAGCTTTTAAATTTAATTTATACAGATAATAATTGATAAACTGCAATACATCTCTGATGCATTTAAACTCCTAATGGTTAATCTGCATGTATATAATTATTGCGGCTTCGCCTGTATAGTATTGTAACATGATATTCCATATATGCAACCACAATTAGCTCAAGCAACGTACTGATTAGTGCGTAATCTGCGATGCGGCGGACCCTCCAAGTCGCCAGTCTCGTCCACACTTCCGTGCACATTATGTACCTGTTTATTTGTCACCCCTCTTGCCAACTCGTGTTATTGAATATGAAGCGATGAATCGATTTAGTTAGCATCCCGCCCCGCTGTCCCCCAGCCTAGGGGAATTACAATGTTCATTAGGTACCCTATGTAGGACGATTCAATCCGCTATCGGCTCCTGATATCACGTTTCGTTTGCCTAATAATTCTCGGGTTTTACCCTACATACTTGCTGAATTGACGGCGCTTCCTGCGCCGACGCGACCGACACAAGGATGCATCTATCATCGCGAGTGGCTAGGCCACCTAATATAATACGATTATCCAATAATCAAACGGATAGCGCATACCTATTCAATTCAACGAATAATATAAGAACATTTTCAAACATTTCGCGGTGTTATTAGTTAGTATTCTTGCGTCCTGAACACGTGTTTAATACTTTTTTTGATTCGCGTCGATTTTCGGAGAATTTTATGTTAATTAGGATCCCGACACTCATGACAGACAGTTTCTGGGCTGACATCTTAGAGGAGTTCCGTTTTTTTGGCTTCTTTAATGATCGATTAACTTGTTTTGTTTATAATTGGAAAAGTTGATAAGCCGAGGGTCAGTAGTGGGTCCCTGTTCCCCCATTTGTTTTGTGTTCTTGCAAGTTATAATAATAAGAAAAATGTTTGGTTATGTGTTCGTATAATATCCTTTGATGTTCAGTTGAAAGTGTTATAATGCCAGCATAAAACTGCAGTTTTATGTATTATTATTATTTGTTGACCACATTATAAACTTATCACTTATTATAGACTAGCTGTTGCCCGCGACTTCGTCCGCGTGGTATTTAACAACGTCTCAACCGTTGGCAACAGCCTGCTCGCGTTCTGATCCCGCGGGACGCATTGCAGATTGTTGCTATCAAACTTTAAGCAGGCGCAGCGCTGCAACATTGGTTTTAGTTTTTTTTTCGAAAGATCCAATTTTTTTTTCTAAAATAAAAGTAGCCTAAGTTACTCCTTGTTACATCAGCTATCTGCCAGTGAAATTCCCGTCAAAATCGGTCCAGCCATTTCAGAGATTACCCGGAACAAACAGACAGACAGACAGACAGACAGACAGACAGACAGACAGACAGACAGACGGACAGACAGACAGACAAAAATTGTAAAAAATGTTGTTTCGGTATAGGTAACATGTATACATCCAAATGCACTTAGTAAAAAGCGGTTATTTTAATATTACAAACAGACACTCCAATTTTATTTATATGTATAGATGACCGTCTCGGTTGCTCAACGTAAACCTTTACATTACACGGTTCAAGCCCTTAAAAATCTCTCACAACCATGACAATGAAACCATAATGTTTAATCTTTAACAATCACTGGCTAAGCCATTATTGCAGCGGTGTGAAAAAATAACAATTAGGATGGACGGTAACGGTTTTCACACGACCATCTCAATCGGGTACAAATGGACTATGAGTGGAAATTAGTAAATGGCAGGACTATTCACTTTTGCCTTTTTACGACATGCAAAGAAGTGTTATCTGACAATTGTAAGTGTAATTCAACATTTGTAATAAAAAAATGCAAGCATAAAAAATACAATCGAATTGAGAACCCCCTTTTTGAGTTTTTTCAGATCAACCATTTTATTAAGCATTTTCAGCACAGCTTGAGAACAGCTTTTCCCAGTAGGTAAGACTTCCCCATACTATTGCATACTTCGCAATTCTTATTCCGTCCTATGTAATTTTTTCAAAATATTTTTCTAGAGTAGTGAACTTTATTTAGAGTCAAGTGAGCCTGTAATTAAATTGAGGTAAGTCGGACCTGGTAATTTATTCGGTATAGGAATAGTTCTTTGGTAACTACACAATCTGTTAATTGGTGAATTCAAGAAATGGTATTGATTGCTTATTAAGCGTATCGGATAATCGAATAAGAAGAACATGGCTACTACGCGCTGAGGCGGAATTTCCATAAGGCCGACTAGTCCGGGCCTAAGCCCATCAGCTATTTAAAACGGCACTCCAGTGCCAGCGTACAGCCACAATCAGCAAAATTGTGTGGCTGGTCCACAGCTGCCTAGACTGCTAGTTCATCACTGGGCGCTGGCTTCCAACCCCGACCGATAGGAGGTGACGGGAGCTGGAATGTCACTGGGCCGCATGTTCCTCTGCACATTGTGCTTCAAATATTTTCTAATTCATTCATTAACGCAGAGGCATCCTCTGCACGTTATGACAATAATAAATCATTGATAACTCCCATTCCCACTCGTGTTAACTCCCACTCGCGTCAGCATTCTTTCCTCTTGTGACGTCAGCTCCTTTGTCAGAACTGATGTGTCGTTTCCGAACCACTTTTAATCGGCGTCCTTGTTACTTACTACTTTTTAACGCTTGCAAAAAGTTCGGCGGTTCAACGCCAATAAACAAGTTCAGAAATCGCTCGCTAGGCCGGCCGGATTCGTTTCAATTATCGAGATTGCGAATTGCGATACTGTGCTCTGTTTTTGATTGGAATTAAAAGTTTCATAATTGAATTTGTTTATTCGAATGCTTTTTGGACAAATTTTAAAAAGTTGAAACCATTTTTCATCTTTCCACCTAATTAATTTGTAACAACAAGCAATTTTCACACTGCAAATGAATGCTGCACTAACAATGAATGTAGCTTTCGCAGCTTATATCGAAGTACTGGCCAGTACATTCCTGTGACCTTCCACATGTCTTTGTATTTAATGTACATCAACTCCATTGGCTGCTAATAGAATTACTCCCAAACACGCACGGTTTGTGTCCTAATTAGTTTCATGGTACGTTTGCCGATGCTATCTTTGTCATAATTTAGTCTACTATTGTTGGAATATATGCGACTTGCAAGCACATTCATTTCGCTAGTCAATCCTTGTTTACTCGCGTCATCACAAAACACAGTTATATGTTTGTATGTAAACCTTTATTAAATTTAAAGTAAAGTATACATGAAGAATAGTTCTTTACAAAAACAACTATGTTGGATAGCTCGCCTTGTATGTTATGTAATTATAAAAACCAACACGTGCTACGAATTTGGCTCATGCATTATATAGTTTAATTTATATTATGTTTAACATCCATTTGCATAAGAAAAATAGGGTTTGTATACGGAAGTTAATTACAACTATTAAAGATGATCAATTCTCCACATTTATTTATTATGTGATAATTCGTATTCCTAAAGCATTAAAGTTTTTTTGAATAATAACTTGCCTTAACATTTACTCATGTTATTTCGTTCGTGGCAAAATAGCGGGCGGGCATTTCTCCGAAGCGGAAGTGGAATTTAGTTTCAATCAAAATTGCCGGAGGTTAATAGGATAAATGTAGCCTGTAATAAAACCAAGATTGATTTTAATGTAAATTGGTAGGAGGGTCTATACGTCCATGAGTATATTGTTTAAAGTGTTTTTAAAAAATATAGAGACTGTCTTAAAGCAGTAACCTTATTCTAACAAAAAATGCTGCATGACATTATCCTTGTAAGATTGTTTCAAACTTTATATCCTAGTCCATTATCTTTTTCAATCTTAAAGCAGCGATAAAATCGTGGTGGCCTTTACCGGGTATATAAAAGAATACAAGTGGGTACAGTACAACGTAGCATTGACGATGATACCTAATATAAAGCTCTGGGAAGTAAGCACTATATTTCATTTCGTCGGCTCGTGTTTGCCAATTTGTCCACCTAGCATTTATGCATTGGTGCAATGTATATAATTTTCATGTACCTACCCGACGTTGCTGTTGCGCCAGCCGAAATGTGGGGAACGTAAAAAACATAAAACAAACGCGATAAAATCCGTAAAATTAGTTTTATTTTAATAACTAACATGACTTTGTTTTATATAAGTATAAATGATAGAATATTTTTGTAATTGTAGCACAAATTAAATACAAAAATAAGTAATTTGTTAAAATTAAATGTTTTTTATCATATTTTAATTAACACCGTTTATTTAATAACAAAAATATTAGAAAAATGTTTAGACGTGTCGTTTTATGATTATATTTTTTCTCGCAAGTGTATTAACACACGTCGTATGACACGCGTCATTACAGTCTTGGCTATATTACGCCCTCGCCTTATAATAAACTATTTACAGGACAAAGGGTAGGTTGTAAAAATAAAATTTACAAAAAACACTTTTAATATAACATAATTTAAACGCACGGTCGAGGTTGTGGTTTAAATTTAATCATTTTACTATTACATATAAACGTGAATGACATAACCTACTTGAAATCATCTTGAAATATTTTAACCTATTATACACTTATATAAGAATCCCACAATATTTTTATTGAATTAACATTATACATTCCTGGGCCTCGCTGGAGCCCTTATTATATGTGAGAAATCCCTACAGATTTTCGTACATTATTTATACCTACTAATATATATGCTAGCGAATTTGTAGCGCGGGGGAAGTTATCCCGTCTAACGTCCATACAGCGATGGAACAATGATAGCATTGCCTGGAACACACGATTATCTGTAACGTTGTATAGTAACCGTTGCATATTGCGTTGCGTGTGCTTCGCCTGATTTTTGAACAAAACAAAGTTTCCCGTGAATAAATGTGTTCGTGGAACGAAATGGAATAAGCATGTGCAATTGACAATGCATCAACCTGGTGCAAGTTAATTTGATGTGTTTATTAACTTTAATGTTTTTTTACAGAAGCATCGAATTCGGACCCCGGAGGCAGTAGTGTCAGCGGCTCCAGTCCAGTGAAACAGCGGAAGGCATTTAGTGGGTGAGTACAGTACCATTTTATGCGTTCGTACCTATATAGGGATATTCATAGAAATATTCCCAGAAGATCGCGGCTAACAAAATCTAAATCCATAAAAACAAAATAAGCGATCACAACTAGTTAAAGTAAATATTTAAGAGGCGCATACAAACCATGAATCTCCTGGTATTCAATACTTATAACTATTGAATTGAGGTCCGTGTTTTGTGTTAAGAAGTTTTGATACAATACAAAAATATGATATCCTTGGGATGACTCTGTAGAGCGGGTCACTATTTTCCCTCTTATGTGATTGTAAAGAGCGATGATACTCCTCAAGTCTTGCTCTTCTTCGGGTGCCGCTTCCCGCGATTGGTCCGTCCTTTTTCCATTTGACAACAATGTTTTTTGCTTCTTTCTTTTCGGTCATCTTATTTCCTCCGAAAGAACACCGTTCTTTAAGTGTACCATGTTCTTATTACACCATGCTGGCTTTCGTGTTCTAATATTGTTTTATTTGTTTATTAAGACGAAATCCATAGCCCGATCCCATCCATCCTATGATTAAACGTTATTCTAAAAAAATATTTCTGTAACTTTTGGCGCGTAGAGTCAGACTAGATGTGTGTGAAAGCTATGCGTATGGTAGTTGTGTTGTGTCTTCATCTTCTTAATATCATTGTGTAATAAAACTAATCCTTGGTCAACGTGTTCTTTATTTTGATATTCAAACGAGACTTGTTCTAGCTGAATCAATCAGCCAAAGGTCTGAGTGAGTGTAAGGTATTATAGGTGGATCCGAGCAGATCTCAGTAATAATGTAGCTCAATATAACCACTGATATTTGATATTATCTATCCTAGTTTACTAATCAACAGCAGGATTGTAATTAATGTCAAAAAAACTAAAAGGACGGATTAAAGTAGGATTTCCTATCCGATATTGATATCTCGCAGTGAATGATTCGTCTTTGTCATTAGTCATCCCTTTATCTTGGATGGATTTTATCTAATTTCTCGGCGATAGCGCGCGCCGGCTCAGTTCCTCGCGTGATGCTTGGCGGCGGCGCCGTACGCGAACCATACGATGTCTTCAAGCGACCGCGGCTCGCGAAACCTCCGCCGCTGTGCCAACTGCTTCCTATGTGTCAGGTGGTTTCATCACACTCGTTATCTTTTCCACTCGAACCTTCGAACGCTTAGTTGTATATATATCTTCAAAGAAAACATATTTTTCATGCGTCAGTGATAACAGAATTGAATCGCTCTCGCCACGATTTGATTTGTATCACTATAAAGGTGTTTGTTGAATGCAAAATATTAATGTTTGTGTATGAGGGTGCCATTGCGTAAGTGCGTAAGACTTTGACGTAAGCGAATACATTTTCCATGAGTCTGCTCACCGTTAAATAGGTGAATAAATATGTATGACCATTCATAATTCAAAGGTTTTGAAATTACGCAGGCTTTTCCGCAGTTAGGTGCCTATCTCTGGAAATTTTATTTGATGTGTGCAATAACATGATGTTATATCATCTGTCACCATTCCTTATACATTTTTGATGTCTTTCGTTCTCCTGCATTTATTGTTGTATAATCTTTAAGTATCTTTGTTTGATATGAATAATACCTACCTAGTCATTATGATTAGATTCCTTTCCTGAGTGTCTTAAAAGTTAAAAGGAGAAGCTAGAAGAAGCTACCTAAGATTGACGGTTTTATTAACTTTTGAATTATAATATCCCAAAGTCACGTTCACCGTATTGTGCTGCGTTCCGCTTTCTTTGAAATATATGGGGTGCTGACCGTTTGCTGTTTGCGCGGGTTCAATGATACATAATTATGCGCTCAACGCGCGCTGTGTGTTTGAGCTTTTTTGTTTTTTACTTTAGACATAAACTAGCTGTCCCGGAGAACTTCGTTCTGACCCAAATGTATTAGAAAATAATTTATCTTACGAAATTCTCCCATGTATTAATAGTTATTCTGCTATTCGCGGCGGCCACAAATTCTAAAAATCAAAGATTATAAAAATCGGCTCACCAGTTATTGAGTTATAAATGGTATTATTAACACGACTTTGTTTTATATACCCATTGAGTGTATAAATGTTATGGCCAGGCGCTTATTAGCATAACACAATGCCTAGATTTGTGTGTTACCTAACGAGCCGCCCGTTTCGCCTGTCTATGTAGACGGCTGTGGTAAACATGGCGGGGCTGCGACGCTCGCGCCGCACCTAGGCGGTGCAACAAAGCCGCTGGCTAAATTGTTTCCTGAAAGGTCCCTTTGGTCGACAACTCGATTAACGAACTGGTACTCTCGCTTACGAACAACTTTAGTTTTAGTAATATTAATGAAAACCAATTGAAATGCTAAAGCAGCCGTTGCATTGGCGATTCATTCTCTTTGGTTCTATTTTAATGAACAATTGAGGTCATAATATTTTTTCTTTGATATACCAATAAACATAATATTGTTACTATGTTTGTAATTCTAAAAATCGATTCACTTACAAATGTAACCTAATGTGAGGTTCCCTTATCACTTCTTTACACTGAACGTTATCTAATCTCACTCGTTCTTATTGTGCATACCTTGACAACCAGATAATTAAATATTTCGTAATTATTCGCATCAGCCGTATTACAAGTCCTTTAGCGATGGTACGGATATTAATTTGATTGGCTTTAACCGAGCGGGTTAAATTAATTTGCGATACACGTCATTAACGGTTTTCACGTGGAGTGGCGCATCGTGCCATGGGAAGAGCTCATTAATTGATATGTAATGGAGTATCCAGCCGCGTCCGCAGCGGTGGTGTGAGCGGGGGGGGAGGCGGCACCGTCTCGTATAATTATCGTCGTAATCTGTCGACCGATACGACTCCTCGTCAACGCACCCCGATCAGATATTATTTTGCTCCTTCGAAATAGCACCCAGATAACACTGTTTGTGCATATTTTGAATGTCAGTCAGTGTGCACGTGAGCGCGGCGGCGATCGTTCGTGGTGGCTGTGATGTGGTGTAGTCGCTCGCTCCCCGCACCATGTGGAGCCATGTTGTTTACGCGAAGTAAGTTCAGTGTACCTAGCAGGGAACTCTAGCAAAAACGTAACGTCATAATGCTGCCACTGACATTCTTACTCTTGAAATCTGTGGTGTGAGCGAGACAGAATACGTTTACGTTACTGTTACGCTACCTAAAAATATTGTGCTTAAGCTACTTTTCTGGGTGAGTCGAGAACCCTGGCCCGGCCGTGCATTACGCAACACGAATGATACGCGAGCGCGTTTATGACATTGAATGTTCCTTTTGAACAATTTTGTATTCATCGTCGGGTGTTGCTAACCGTATTGCTATATCGAGCCCAAGGAGCGTGTATTGGAAAAGGGGCGTTACAAACCTCTATGTATGCCTGAAGCATTGTTGAATATGCTTGGGATACAGCAGTGAGACGTGGTCATGCTTGGAGTATCGTGACGCTATAGAACGTGCTATGACGAGCAGAGCACATGATAAACAGGCGCATGTTGGGGTAGTAAGGTTCTGGAATAGTTGGCCCATGGCCCCAATACTGATGACCTCGCACTCGTCTTACTAACTCGATACGAGTGCCAAAATACCGTGATGTGTGTAAGTCCTTGGGGGAGCTCTGTCCAGCCGTTGGACGTCTTCCGTTTGATGGATACATTTTATTCTTTATGAAACACGCGTGTAATCCACTCGAAACTGTCAACAACTACTTCATATTATGGTCCATTAATCAAAGCCGAATAACCTTTGATGTGGGTGCGGTGCGCCAATAGTTACCTACATTAAATAATTTTGAAGTTGAAAACGTTATATAAATGAGAATAAACTTCCACATTTTCGTCGATGCCATTTGCAGATACAAAATATGTAGTTTAAAATTGTATTCGTTAGTATTTCCAAACGGAAATAAGCAGGTAGCTTGGGTCCTGGATCACTCGTACGTAAGAAGCTGCACATGTACTCAGTCGTCCCGTAAATATAAATGCACAAAGAGAAGTTTGCAACCATTGAAGGGTGTACGGTGTAGGAATTTTGCAATCCTCTAGATGTGCAGGAATTCGGGGAGCACGCGTGCCCGGCCGCCTGAGACTCTATTGTACGTCAAAGAAATTATATTGTCAATAGCAGTCGTCGCTACATACTTCACACGCTATCGTAAACTCAGGATATCCGCTTCGAGTTTGTTTGTAAAGTCATCACATTATGAAAGGTCGCTGCATTCCTTTGTACTAGTTCGCTATCATACAAATACTGAACGCAACAGTGAAACAACGATATCTTATGTTGCACACCCAGGATGCTATTTTTTTTTACCATTTGCTTCCAGTATAGTCATCCCAATAAGATCTTTGAGTACCTATTAAACCAAATGGCTAGTACCTTTTTGCCTGTTTTTATGTTTTCTACACAATCAAATTCAACCAGTATTCGAACGAGGCCATAACGAAAAGTTAACCGCATAGTGTTTGCACGGGACCCTAGTATTCGTTTTGAAACTATTCAAACAAAGATGGAGTAATAGAATGACAATATATTTATTTACTAGTAAAGTTGTACGTTTCCGATACGAGCACTGTTCTGAATGTATCACTTGATCTTGACACATTCGATCATTTGATCGGTATTCGATGTTGTACTAAAACCCCGGATCCTCTCAAATTTCTACTCAGTATTTCCAACAGAAACATAATGATCGCCAAATTAATTTTCGGCTCAAATATTTATAGATTTTTATAGTACATATATATGTTATGTGCTATTATGTATGAAGTTTTATATCAATGTGAATACTTATGTTGAAAATGTAACATAAGTATACTGACGCACAACATATCCAATAGAAGCAATGCGGTTGCAGTGTCGGATTACATGTGCGATTGTGGTCCGCTGTAGGCCCCGCTGGCATTGAGCTGCGCCTAAAACCATGCAGCTGCGATCCATGAGCTTTGATTGAATACCACCCCTTTACAAATGTTCCCATGAGTGACCGAAGTGAATACATAGTCTTGCTGTTATTGCACTATACCTAGTAGTGATCAATTCCTACATTACTTACATTATAATGCTGGAATACTTTTTTTATTGTGTTATATTTATTTAAATAAAACTATGTTTATTTTATGTTATTACGTTACGGAACGTAATAACATAAAATAAACGCGATAAAATCCGAAAAAATAGTTTTATTTCAATGTGCAGTATTCGCGTAAATACAAGAAATCAATGTGTTATATTTATTTTACTAAATCTATATATATATAATCTAATATATATATATATATATAATTAACAAGACTTAATTATAACAAAGATATTAAAAAAAATGTTACAGGCTATGTGGATCTGAATCCAAAGCAAGTGTTTTTAGAACAACTGTTTTAGTTCGACATAGCGGAAAAAGTGCTAGACCAATTAGAACGGGATTGTCATTATTCCATAGCCTCAAAATATGCAACCCATCTTATGATTCTTAAATCACAAGACCATGGCCATAGGAGGTCGAACTTAAAAAAATCAATGGTTGTGTGGGCGGAGCCGCGGGTAAAAGCTATTAGCTATGTTAAATACAAATAAATTATAAATGCTAATGACATTGAAAATAAAGAACACCGCAAAGCATTTTTATTTAATGATACAATGAACATTTTCATATGAATTGAATCGGAAAATAATAGCTTTAGCACTCATAAGCCTGTTCATAAGCCTCTTACACGACTCGTGCATTTGAAGTGGCTCGTTAATAATGCTGGTAACATAACGAGCTTTATTTGTGAACGTGGTTTGTACCCGCGTATACGTATCATTTGTCATATCATTTTATTTTACTTTGACTGATATCACCCTATTTTTTTTTCAATGTGTCGCTCTCTTGAGTTTCTATAAAGCTAAATAATAAGCTAATATGCTTGCGTTAAGATCAGGGTAGGCTCTTATTGTGTCGCTGTCTTGAATTACTATTCGCTAATATGCTTGCATTAAGATAAGAGTAGGCTGGTGCCAAATCTTTAATGGTGGTGAAAGAACCTCGGTGACTCGATTGTAAGGGTGTCCTCTTACCACTAGGCAGTTGACGATATATAGTTATGCTTTGTTACCAGTTAAAAATAAAAAATCATCAATCCAATTTTTAATGTCCGGAATTGCTGCGATGTCAACGGCGGTGATCACACAATGTCGCTCGGTGCATTGTCACGTCGTTAGTGTTGATAAAGCTTTTGATGTTTAGCGAGAGGGAAGCTCGCCAGTCAAAGCTTGCATTTACATTTTAAAACACGACCCCACTTCCTCTCCCTTTTGGCGTTACATTGTCCTTTTATTAGTTTCGCAACTTTTTACATTGCAATGTTATCATTGAATTTGGTTTGGTGTTCCAAATGTCGTTATTATCTATGATATTACTATAAAATTACTACGAATGCCTCTAACTTTCAGTTAGTTTAACGTTAGGTAAACTCGGTGTGTAAACTATGTTTTGTGTCTATTATTTATATATTTTTTTCATTAAATAGAAAACGATGGCTTCCGAGCCTTCGAAAGCAGTCTCAAGGCAAATCGGAAAAGGCTACAAGCGGTGCGCAATCTCCAGCTACTGCCGAGAAGCCAGCTCCAGCGCTCAAGAAAATACCTTCCGATAGAAAACTCAAGGTAACTTATAACTTTCTCGCTCCCAGATAGGTACCAGACATACGCTGACGTCGAAAGTTTTTGAGCCTTAACCATTTTATTAGTGCAAAAATTCTATCATTTAGATTTCTTAATTGCAGAGACCAATCAATCGAAAATTAATTTATCTTAATTATTGTGAGCATCTTAAATTGTTGTGAAAGCATGTATTCAAATAATGTTGGAATAAGTCTACAAATTCGGAAGATACTCAGAACTTCACAGAGAAAAAAACATCTGCAGTTGAATTGAAAAAAAAAAGTCGGTGTAAAAATTGAAATCCTATGTGAAAGCCGCTCGCACTGTACAGAAGGCCATGAGCCGTGCAACGTTTTTCCATGTGGGTTCCCGGAAAATGTGGAAAAGGCTGCGTTGTTTATGTATTCTCGCAACAAAGGCGGCGGTGCAGCTGTTGTTCGCTTTGTTGGCTTCACTTTTTTTTACAAATCTGAATTTTTCGTACCTACATTACGTCCTTAATATTTTTTTTGCAATCAATGTTGATATCGTTTTGGCGTAGCTGCCGTACGGTGGCGACAATGGGCGCGCCGACGACCACGAGGCCAGCAAGAGCGCGGGCGCGCTGGACGAGTGCGAAGACGAGGCCGCTGACGTGGAACTGCCGCCCCCGATGAAACCTATTAAGGTAAGCCTAATGATGCACAATAAGGTTCATATAATCATTCTTCACTACTGTCATTAGGTGCCGTGGAACCGAAAAGAGTGACCGTAATTAAACTAGAAACTTAAATTTGCAACACAAGGCAAATACAACAATTGAAAAGTGTCAGTGTTAATGTCGTAAATGTCACCGATACTGCCAAACATATACTACGGGGATAACATATATACAAAACCAGCGCCCTCATATGTTGTCTGCTCCTATCGATTGCAATGCAATTATTCTTAGGTACTCATCTAAGGTAATATCTAAAATCCTTATAAAAATAATTACCTACTCCAATTAGATGTGATGACATTCTATTGACAGGAAAGGCTCTCGATCTACGCACATCCTTGTTAACGTGAAAGTTTAAGCTTAACCCAATTTGTCAAAAATAATATTTACCTCGTCGAATTTGTATTCGGCCTCGGGCTAGCATCACCGAGATTGAGGGGCGGGGACCTCCCACTTGGTTAAGGGCCACACACAAGGACAGTGCCTCCAACTTATCTGCTTACGTGACGGCTTTCTTAGGATATCTTTATGGTTATTGATAGTTTTCGTATATCCTTATGTTGTTCTTCATAGAACTGTAAGTCATCTGTAAAACAGTCGACAGTCGCCTTTAACAGCTTTTCCAGACAGCAAATGGTCAACATGAGCCTCGATTTTCTTATTAAGAAACCTGCTATTATTTCATTTACGTTGCAAATTAATTTGGAACAATAAAGTATGGAAATTTAAAAAGAATATTTAAATATTTACAAATTTTAGATAAATTTAACAAATTGAAAATAGATAAAACTGCTATCAAAAAGCTCTCGGCAAATCCCCACCATTATCGGGTGGCACGGTGCTCAGAACTGGCATTATTGCCACGTTGAATGGCAATGTTGCTAGCGTGTAGTTGTCTTGGCTATAAAATGTGCCAGAGTTCTAGTCACCAGATGACTGCACCAGGCGTTTTGAAATCTCTCTGAACATTCGTTGGGCACCTGGTCCCCACGGACCCAATTCTCCCATTTTAGTCGGTATTTTTTTTTATTGTAATATTTTCAATTAAACTATTTGTATTCTCAGTCATCCCCTTAAATAGGGAAGGGGTGTTGATTACACGGCGGTGACGGCGAGCGTGGCACCGCTTCGCCCACGTTAACTAACTGCCGCGTACGCCTCGATAAATAACGCTTAAGCACCTAAGCGTCGCCCATCCTCTATCGAAGGCAACCGAGAATATTATCACACGAAATAAAAGAAAATGCTGATATAATTTACCGAGCTATTATCAACTGACATGCTTATTTATATAAGATCTGACAAGATTTGTAGTGTAGAATATTTGGGTTAACGCGTTGTGTGTATCATATTTGTATGTATTTATGGTAATGGTCATTGTTTTGTTTATCTGTACTAGCAAGCTCGTCTCGCGATTGAGGTTCATTGAATATAATCTTAATTTTATTATTATTTTGTAAATTATTTCTTTGCTCACCTACAATTTATATCTTCCAGCCCCTATTTATGTTGTGCAAATTTTATTTCTGTAATTAAACCGAAAATACTGAAAGAAAATAATCAGCTGCGGCTGCTGACGTAACAAGTGCAAATTGTAAGCGCACAACCACGTTCATTTGAACTGAGACGCGCCGAGACGACGCCTTGTAATCCATAACGTACACAGAATCAAAATAAACCGCTTAAGCACAACCCTGGCTAGCCCTGACCTTCGTCACGCCCGCGGCGCCGCCACTGTCAATGTACCGCAACTTTCTTATCCAATCCCACTTGGCACCACATAATGTGCTGCGTATTTATCGACGCTACTCTCGTGACGTCACACCACCCAAATTAGAGCGTGTTTAGTCTATAAGGACGATTTGATTTCCCACTTCATTCGCGCCATACGCCCGGTCCGAATAACTAATATACCGGGCTATCTACACATAAATGATATTAAAATGTCCGACTGTGATTTTAGGAGATATTCAATGTGTTTACCGAACGAACTCTAATATAATATTAGTGCTGCGGCAATGACCGTTAAACTAGATAAGCCTTCGCAGATGCCATGTATTTGTACAGCGTGTTCCTTGTACGTTCAGTAAGTTCATTCGTATCTTTGCTAATATTACAGTATATCCCGTAATTCTCGGACTTAATTATACCTTCCCAACTAGATTATTAGACAGTAAATAAGGTGTAGGTAATTTCTGCACGTTATGATTTTCATTATGTCTTTCCGTTTGCGATATAAAATACTTAGTTGGTAAAAATACTACGGTAACCTTGTCTGCAGCCGTCATCACTAATGTTTTGCTGTTGACGTATCTCACTATCATGAATCTACTTATTATTGTGCAGAACCCGCAAGCGGTGCTCCAGCAGCCGACGCCGGCCGCCGCGGCCTCCGCGCCCGCCACCCGGGTGAGTGCACCACTCGTCCTCGGCTCCCCGCTCGCATTCACCTTCTAACAATGACTAACTTTCACTCGAACACTTCTAATATTAACTCGAAACGAACGTCCGAGGGGCCCGTGCCTCGTGCACATGTTACATGTTGGTGTACGTTTTCAGAACTCGTTGGCGATCGACGTTATCGAGAGTAACGGTGGGCCGGCTGATATCGCCGAGATAGAACAGATTGTGAAGGAGAAAATGGTTCGGCTCAATATAAATGCATGTTGTGTGCATGGTGTTGTGTTTTTTTTCGCTCATTACACCGCTACACGTACTGTTCAAAAGTATTTTAAAGCGTATGATCCCGACGCGCACAAACTTTCAGGGTTGCACTGTCGTTACGAAAAAAAGGTGTTAATTTATTTATGGATTAAATATAATATAAAGATTTAAGGAAGGAAGGTGATAGTGTGGTGTTTTGATAACTAATGTGATATATACCAACCCTGTATTTAATTAGTAAACGATTGAACTGGACCATGTTCCATATGTTGATCTTCCTTAGTTATATTTGATACTTGTTTTATTAATTATGATCAATAGACGCAAATCATTTGTACACTAACTGTATTAAAATGAAGGCGGAGAAGCTTATGTTTGTGCAAATCGTTCAAGGAAAATTCGCTGACAAATTAATGAACGTAAACAATTTATAGACACTTGTTTGAGAAATATTTGAATAAAATAGCAACCGATAAATAACAGTAGGTACTTCATATTTTGCAGTTATGCTGCACGGTTAGGTTTGTTTGCATTATGCATCCAGTTCCTTTGAACAGTATGCGTAACGACGTTGCAGCAGTTTTCACATCAGTTTGTTTGATTTGTTTTCATATCTGGATGTTGTTTGATCGGCAAGTAATTTTGCCATTGCATAGACTCCGCAGGCAACGAAGAGTGTTTCGCTTTAGCAAGAACATTTGCTATTGTATTCGGTTCGAACTTATTCGTGTAAGGTGCTTGTTATCGCATGAGATTAGAAGATGACGTCTTAATTTATCAACTTATTTGATTTAGCTACAGTATAATTATTTTTGCCATATATACACGCTGCAATTCATCACCTTATTATATTTCCAAAATATTGGTGTTTTTGTTGTGCAGTTTTGAAAACGACTGATTTTGAATAAATTTAGCCACATATTTTTTTTAATACTCTATTTGCTTCCAACGTATTGTTTGCTTTGTAAAATTAATTCCTTTTATTCCGTTATACTATCAACAATCGCTCAAGGGTCAATTTATCAGATATATAATATTTTTTATGAAAACTATTTCGGCTAATTTAGTTTGTCTATTGGTACTGACAATGTCGTGGCAAGATGCAACTCCGGTATCCCCAAAGCGGCACGTTTATGACCAAGAAAGTAACAGTCGTGTGTACTCATAGGAACAGCACGGCGGCGCTGCCGGGCCCTCGGGTCGCGCGGGCGACGAGGATGAGCCCGAAACCCCCGGGCCGCTCTCCGACGAGGAGACCCTCAAGAAGCGCGAGTATGTGCTGCGCGAGCTCGTCGACACCGAGGAGGTCTACGTGTCCGACCTGCGGCTCATCTGCGAAGGATACGTGCGGCACATCCAGGTCAGTGTACCTACCAGAACAATGCTGTCATTCATTGTTATTTATGAAATTTGTAGTGTGAGCGGGACAGAATACCGTGTTAGTGTTTTTTTAGTTCATCTAGCGAGATTACCTATTTCATTTAAACTTACAGAATGGCATCTTTGTCCTGTAATATCTCCGTAAATTCTAGAATTATTTTGTTAATTATTTATTAGCTTGAAAGGCGACCAATCCAGTGCTGTCCTTTAAAGCTGTTTCTTTTAAATACGAATCCCCTATGAAGTTGTAATATTATTATAGGCTCTATAGCACAAAACCATACCAACCATAGGTGCAGTATACCCGGACAATGACAATAGGCTTTCCCCTGCTTACATTAGGACTTCGTACGGCGGTGCACCTCTGCCTACCCCTTGTGAAAGTACTTGCGTGCTGGTATTTATGTTATTCTCTCTGGCGGCAGGACCCGAAGGCGGAGCCGGGGATGCCGGAAGGGCTCCGCGACCGGCGCTACCGCATGATATTCAGCAATATCGAAGCCATATACGAGTGGCATCGCGAGTGAGTACCTACTGAATACATATAATTTATTAACTCGTACGCTGAAAAATGATTGTTCCAAACGTTTAATATATATTTGCGCCTTGTTTTACTACGTTTTCTGGCATAAAAATCATTTTTCTGTGTATGCTTATGATTTCAAAAGCTTAGTACTAGATTAATACCCCGTCTGATTTATAATATGGTAGCCGTACGTAAGGCTATTTTATTACTAATCTAACGGGGGCTTGATATATTATAGTAAACTCATGTTTTGAAAGTTATCTATTCACTTAGCTCTGCGGTTATGAGGATATTCAACAGTGTGAAATCGGTTCCCATACGACTGACTACAGCTAGCGAATCCATTGCCACCATAAAGACTATGTGGCATTATAGATATATTTTGTCACACATTATTTTTGTGTTTATCATTATAGTGCTGTGTTTATGTGCCATGCGAAACAAATTTGCGCTTTGCAAGTGTATGACAATTTTGTACATTATAATAAATATACTTTTAATAATACCGTTTTTAACGGCATTCTGTTGTATTTCAATAGCGAACGAACAAGCAGACTATGTCACAACCAATGCGATTTGCGAGTCCTATCAACTGTTAAGTGCTAGCGAGCCGGCCCGGCAACGAGAAAACATCCCAATAGAACTTGCCGATTGATATGTGAAACTGATACCGTTCCTGTGGAGCAGTTTCACGTTACAGACAAACATACGCGTCTGAGAACTATTCCGTAATAATGTATAGCGTTGTGGTGATAGCAGCAACGTTGAGCCGCCATGTCGCAACCTGGCGGCTCACAGTCCGATGGTATGTGCAGCAGGTTCGTGCTGGAGCTGCGGCTGTGCATCGAGCAGCCGGAGCTGCTGGGCCCGCTGTTCCGCCGCTTCCTCGAGAAGCGCATGTTCCTGTACGAGGCCTACTGCCGCAACAAGCCCGTCTCCGAGTACATCGTCTCCGAGCACGACCCCTACTTCCAGGAGCTGAGGAACAAACTCGGACACAAACTGCAGGTGTGTGTTGCACTTGACCGCCACCGCGGTACAGGTACAGACACCAAAGGATGCTTTTAGCACTAAAAGTACCATGCTGAATTGACAAGAAAATGTAGCGCATACAAGTATTTAATTATTGGCATTGTTACTACGTACGCTGAGTCTATATTTCAATGTATGGTTTTGCTTTGTGCGTCTACACTACGATTTCTTATTATACGCGCGATTTAATCTTTACCATAAACTCGGTTTAAAGTTTTGCGAGAGGATAGGTCATGCTTGAAGAAGACGAAATTGCATGTAATTTATCACATGCAATCGTTTATTATTTAAAAGCATAGTCGATCTACGTGAGTGCCCTCTGGTGTCTGTATCAAATATTAAAAAGGGTTTTCCTAATATAAATGTATACACAAATGCATGTTCTGAATATAACGTTAACGTGAACGAATACAACACGATAAGGGTGGCTATACACATTCGGCTCGGCAATTTGTATTGTGAAACAAAACCGATGCTGTGAATTTTGCCGAACCGAGTATGTGTTAAGTACCCCTAACAGAAATAACTGAATATTTAGGGTTGTTCACTATTTTCTTAGCTAACGAAGCAAATGCGCATCAATAAGTCGCTGTTTGCTACGCTCTTGAAATGTTTAAGAACAAATTAATATTATATATTCAATCAATCGCAAATTCAATAAGCAGCTATGAACAAATACATTCAGATCATAATATCGTACAAGATTACATCTGTCACTAAATTATGATACACATTTTTTTATGTTGCAGTCCAATGTTTAGATCACCCTGACTGTCCCAGTCCCCAGTGACCCAGTCGCCGTGTGGTGCCGGCTTCGCCGTGTGGTGCCGGCTCGCCGTGTGGTGCCGGCTTAGAATAGCACCATTCCATCTCTTCCCGTGGATGTCGTAAGAGGCGACTAAGGGACAGACCAGGGGACGGGCAGCAGCGTCCCCCCCGTGTATAATCAACAACATACTGCGGTCACCAATTCGTCCTTGCCAGGCGCGGTGACTATGGCAAAACCCCCCCAAATGACAAGCACAATAAAAAAACGGCCCCTAGTCCCCGGCAGCCCTTCTATTCCTGGTCACGGTAGCGGCCATGGTTACGGGAGGGCAGGGGGTGCGAAGAATCCCCGGCAGAGATCCGGCTACCAAAACCGACGACGTTTGGACCTGGCCACATACAACACGAGGACACTAAGGACCGACGAGAAGATCACAGAGCTGGAAGAAAGTATAGCCAAGTTACGCTGGGACATTATAGGATTATCTGAAGTCCGAAGAGAGGGCGAGGACACGATAATCCTCAAATCTGGCAACTTGCTATACTACAGGGAGGGCGACCAACTGTCCCAGGGTGGTGTCGGGTTTGTCGTTCACAAGACCCTCGTCAACAATATTGTGAAGATCGAAAGTGTGTCGTCGAGGGTAGCGTACCTTATACTCAGAATTACCAGCCGGTATTCGCTGAAGGTCATACAGGTATACGCTCCTACCTCGGCACACACGGACGACGAAATTGAGGTTATGTATGAGGACATCACAAAAGCCATACAAACCTCCGAAACACATTACACTATTGTGATGGGGGACTTCAACGCGAAGATGGGTGAACGAAGCGGTGAAGAGCTGAGAGTGGGGCAATTTGGATATGGGCAACGGAACCCTAGGGGACAACGCTTGGCCGACTTCTTGGAAAAGGAGGGACTCTTTATGATGAACTCTTTCTTCAAGAAGAGGCCAAACAGGAAATGGACCTGGATAAGTCCCGACGGTTCCGTGAGAAATGAGATTGACTTCATCATGTCGACGAAAAGACAGATATTCAGTGATGTCTCCGTGATCAACACGGTTAAAACCGGCAGTGATCACCGGTTGGTAAGAGGCACACTGAATCTTAACATCAAACTGGAAAGAAGTCGGCTGATGAGGTCTACGCTCCGCCCTACATCAGCACATATTCAAAACCCCGAAATCTTTCAGCTCGAGTTACAAAACCGCTTCGAAGGTCTAGAAATATGCGAAACTGTGAACGACATCAATGACAGGTTCGTGGAAACTGTCCATACGGTAGGGTCAAAGTTCTTTCGGCCCCGACGTACAGATAGAACCAAAAAACTCTCGGACCAAACTCTCAAACTCATCCAAGAACGCAACGAAATGGGGTTGCAGTCTTCAGAAAATTTGTCGGAATATCGGCAGCTCAACAGACGGATCTCCAAATCCCTGACCCGCGACATCCGCCGATTTAATACGGAAAGTATTAAAGAGGCTATAGCGAAAAATAAGGGATCAAAAGTATTTGAGAGAGATCTGTCTATTGGGCAGCGACAGCTGACCAGGCTGAAGACCGACTGTGGCAACATCGTTTCGTCCAAGCCGGAGATTTTGAGAGAGGTCGAGAAGTTCTATGGACAGTTATACACGTCATCACAAGCCCCTGTTGACAGTTTAGTCGAAGACCCAAGGGCTAAACTTACCCGACACTATACCGAAGATATCCCGGACGTCAGCCTGTACGAGATTAGGATGGCTCTCAAACAGCTTAAAAACAACAAGGCACCAGGTGATGACGGAATCACAACAGAGCTTCTGAGGGCGGGTGGAACACCAGTTCTGAAAATCCTTTAGAGGCTATTTGACTCCGTCATACACGAAGGTACGACGCCAGAAGCATGGAATAGAAGTGTGGTGGTACTGTTCTTCAAAAAAGGTGATAACACCCTATTGAAGAACTATAGACCCATCTCACTTCTGAGCCATGTTTACAAGTTGTTCTCGAGAGTCGTCACGAATCGTCTCACGCGCAGGTTCGACGAATCCCAGCCACCCGAACAAGCCGGGTTCCGAAAAGGCTTCAGTACCATAGACCACATACATACGCTGCGGCAGGTTATACAGAAGACCGAGGAGTATAACCGGCCACTATGCTTAGCGTTTGTGGACTATGAGAAAGCCTTTGATTCGATCGAGACATGGGCAGTACTACAGTCCCTCCAGCGTTGCCATATTGACTACAGATATATCGAAGTGCTGAGATGTTTGTACAGAAACGCCACTATGTCGGTCCGGATCCAGGATCAGAGCTCGAATCCCATCCAGTTGCAGAAAGGTGTGAGACAGGGAGACGTCATATCTCCGAAACTGTTCACCGCTGCACTGGAAGATGTCTTCAAGCTTCTGGACTGGAAAAGGTCCGGCATCAATATTAACGGCGAGTATATCTCTCACCTTCGATTTGCAGACGATATCGTAGTCATAGCAGAGTCGCTGGAGGACCTAAGCTCAATGCTCGAAGACCTCAATAGAGTCTCCCAACAGGTGGGTCTTAAAATGAACATGGACAAGACAAAGATCATGTCGAGCGTTCATGTTCAACCCAGAACAATAACCGTTGGGAGCTCTATTCTCGAAGTTGTGGACAAGTACATTTACCTAGGGCAGATTGTTCAGCTAGGTAGACATAACTTCGAGAATGAGGTCAACCGTCGAATCCAACTCGGATGGGCAGCGTTCGGGAAACTGCATGATATCTTCTCGTCCAAATTACCTCAGTGTCTGAAGACAAAGGTTTACAACCAATGTGTGTTGCCAGTGATGACATATGGTGCCGAGACGTGGTCGCTGACTATGGGCCGCATAAGAAGGCTCAAGGTCGCCCAACGCGCAATGGAGAGAGCTATGCTCGGGGTTTCGCTACGCGATAGAATCAGAAATGAAGAGATCCGTAGACGAACTGGAGTAACCGACATAGCTCAAAGAATTGCCAAGTTGAAGTGGCAGTGGGCAGGGCACATAGCTCGCAGAACCGATGGCCGTTGGGGCAGAAAGGTTCTAGAATGGCGACCACGAATCGGAAGACGAAGTGTAGGACGGCCCCCCACAAGGTGGACTGATGACATCACACGCGTCGCAGGAAGCCGGTGGATGCGAGTGGCGGAGGACCGTGATGTGTGGAAGTCGTTGGGGGAGGCCTATGTCCAGCAGTGGACGTGCGTATCGGCTGATAGTTTAGATCACATTAACAACCCACATCAAACTAGTCTAAATACATGCAAGATGTGTTTTTGGGTATAAATAAAATCATTAAGATCTATAAAATAACCGACTTTGTAAATATCGAAGCGTTTTCTGTAGCGCTTTTATTCCAAAGATTAAATAAGAAAAATATAGTTTCGAAAAGTTGTATAAAATAGAATATATAACTTAAACGAAAACGCGCGAACGCGCATATATAGTGATGTAACTGCTCCAAAATATCGACCTTCTAACTTCCGAATCATTGTTCAGACAAATTGAAACAATGGTCGCAACTAAAATCTTCGCGAGATTTAAAGATCCACTTTGCAAAGTGATTCCATGTAATTTCTGAACAAACTGAATAGTGCAATACAGTAATCAATCAAAAATATTTTTTGTTGTTGACATGGCTACAGAATCCTACTTTAGAACCCTATTTTCCTATTGTGACCCGATTCGCACTTTGCTGTTTATGGTTGTTTTTCGAATACTATAATCACCGTCTTATAGTCGAAATCCATTACCCGTTTGCTGTGACATGTTATTGGGATTCTAGGTTCTCTTTAACGAACGCGAGTCCCTCAAGGGCGCTCGCGGTACTCTTTGCCAGGTACTTACCATAGTGCGCTACGCACTACACTACATAAACGGGGCAACGTTGGTACGATTTGCCGCATTGGTATCCGAAGTTTAGTCCCATAATAGTTGGAATAGCTTACACGATAAACTATTCTGTATATTTTTAAAGCGGATCGAAACAAAATTGTATCCCATTTTGTTCTATTATTTGTACCAGCCGTGCTCTAAGTTGCTGACACTATTCTCGTAAGAGCTGGGCGGAGTAACGCGGCGCTCTGACGATTGTAGTACAGCACTATTTTTGTAAAAAATTCAATGTATACTTGGCGAAGTGGACCCGCCGTAAACGTTATTAGTCTGCAGAGGGGGATAGCTGTATGAAAATAGAAAGCTGGCCTGTTCCTACCTATTGATTTATTATTGTGTAGAGGCTTGAAGGATCGCGACATTATAGTTTAAATTGACACCTGATCTCGATAAATAAAACTTTTGACATTTACTACGATTTTGCGGCAGTCGTCGCATGTTACGACATTGTTTTTTATTTATTCTATACTATTTTGCCATAATTGTATTTTGGAGCTACCAACAAAAACTGTTCACAAGATTTATGTATGTCAAATTTGTTAATGCAATATAAGTAGATAAGAATGTTCAGTTCACAAGAAAAACATCAGTACACAATCCCATACTACACCGCGTACATAGTATTAGTAATTTGCGGCAATTTAATTGCCTCAGCATCATTGTACCGTTTAAGTTTTCGACGAAGGCATCAATAAACAGCGTATATCGATATTGACATATCATTTACGGCAGGTACTCGCTCGCATGTATCCCCCCCACTGTAAAACATCCACCCATACACCAAACAACACCATTTACAATTATAATTTCGGGGGTATTCAATTTATTTTTCACACGCACGACACACACAACATGATCCAGAATGTGATGTACTTGATGTCGCTTCATGTATGTGCATGCGCGTCGACATATCTTTTGAAAACTAGCGGTCATCTAAATCATGTTGGGAATGTGTTTCAGCTGGCGGACTTGCTAATCAAACCGATCCAGCGTATCCAAAAGTATCATCTGTTGGTGAAGAAGATCCTCGCGTACTCGGAGGTGGCTCACGCGCCGCCCCACGTGATCGCGTCGCTGAAAGAGGCTGTCGAGTGCACCGACATCATTCCCAAGAATGCTAATAGCATGATGGACGTGGGCCGACTGCAGGGCTACACGGTAAGAACTGCTACGTACCACAACATTTCTCTATTGTTATTTCATCCTTATTGAATTCCTCTGCGAATGTATATTAATGATTTTAATTAACACAAAGCAGTTTTGGGGTCATAATATTGTACATTTAATAGTACAGTCATATGCGTATGTAACAGCATGGCAGCTATTGCGCATTGCGAAACGTGACGAGCGAATGTGATTTACAAACATCTGTGGTTCGTTGATAACGAAATAATACCTTCTTCGCCTCGCGATCATATAGCCTAGCGAGACCAAACGGTCAATAAAAGTACGACGTACAATATGATTAGACGCTGAGCTAAAACTAACTAATATGTTGTACTGACCATCTCCGGTAATCGAGTACTCTGCTATTTCTTTATCTTTAAGTATACTTTTCTTGTTCTAGGGCAACATAACCAGCCAAGGGAAGCTCCTAATCCAGGAGCTGATGCCGGTGGCCGACGTGTCCGGTCGGGACAATGACCGCGGCAAGGATATGCAAGTGTTCCTGTTCGAGCAGTGCATCATATTCAGCGACTGCGTCGGCAAGAAGAACCAGTACGTCGCTCCCACCTACCACTACAAAGCTCATATCCAGGTAAAGTATACTACCAATTTAGTTTTAAGTACAGTATGCTATTTCTCATTGGAGGAAATTAGGATATCTACAGAAAGACCGAATCGTGCCGTTATAATTAACAATTTCTAGTATACATGTACGCAATCTTTAGGCGTTAAATGAGATATTGTAGAAAATTAAATTCATATTTCAATGGGCTTCCTGGGCTTTTCTTTGGTGCCCCGTGCCACGTAGTGATTATTGTTGTGGGTGTGTGTGAGTTCTTGAGACTCAACAAAACAAAAGAAAATCGTTTATATATTTTTTGATATATACATTACAATACAACTTAAAGGTGAACAAGATGGACTTCAAAGAGATCGACGGCGGTAATGCATTCATAGTCCACTCGGACGACCCGAACAAACCGCGGCAGTCGTTCCTCTGCCGGCCGTCGGAGGCGACGCGTCAGGAGTGGATCTCGACGCTGTCCAGGAGCCTCCAGCTGCAGAAGAACTTCGGCGCGGCGCTGGAGAACCCCGGCGCGTACCTGCGCGAGCAGGAGCACCGCGAGCCCGCCGCGTAAGTAGGCAGCCCGCGCCGCGCGACTACCTACCTACCTCCTACACTCTGCTCGCTAACCCTCTCTACTAATCGTACTACTAACAACAACCACCTTGAAGCACTCGACTCGCGTTCGATCTAGACTTCCATTATTTATAGAATAGCGCACTTGAATATTTGATAGGTCGTATTGCAGTTTGATATTTTACATTTTAACTTGTCAAAATAATGTGTTTACAACAAATACTTTGTTTTGTCATCATTTGTAAAGATTGTAGCTGTTTATTTGCGTCATGTACTCTTTTACCTATCTACTGACATGATTACTCATAAGTTCCTGTAATATTTTCGATCGCATTGATTTGACGTGATTTCTCCTCATTCATTCGCGTAGGTAGTTGCGTAATACCACTTTATATTTAGATTGTATCAAAAAAGAAAACGCGTAGGCGTGTCAATGCCAAATAACAATAAAAATGTGTCGTTGAACCAGACCGTCCGTGCTATATATTTTAACTGTGAACTACACTGTTATTTATTACTATCTTGAAATGAGAGGTCTAGTTGAACGGCGCCTTTACTGTTCTCGTGTATCGCGACTAACCATTTGCTTATACGACGCACCAGCTCGTCTCGCTCGTTCGTCAAATGTGCTGTCGGCAAAGTTGTTTTTGACGAGCGAGCGGTGGGCTTGACTAACGCATTGAAGCTTCGCTTACCAGAGTGGGTATACACGTTACTTTGAGCCCGTACAAAACACACGGTGATGGGTATTTGCAGGGAACAACTTTTGATTTGAACTTTCTGTGTAGTGCTTGTGGTTTCAGCGTTCGCCGCTGGGCTCACTGCACTTGCGGGCTTATTTATTTACGTCTAGGCATATTTATTCTATTTTCATACTTTATTAACCGTGTAACGATGCTTGCTAGTCAATTCAACCATGGTGATGGGTTTGTTATAATTGGCTGATATTGTTCTATGAGTAAGGGTGTGAACCGGGCTAGTGCCCGCACTAGAGTACGAGCGAGAGGGTAACGCGAGGTCTCATCGACTCGCTTTCGTCCATTTTATAGGTTAACACGTTGGAATTGATAAATTAGACGTATTTAAAATTATTTTTTAATATCAAATTATCATTCTTCTTTTTAATATCGAGTCATAGTCACCAAGCTCGATAAACACCGACTTCATATAAATTCACACATTATTGCCGCTCGTTTCTTTCATTGAGTCTGTGATAGAGACGGCAATATGTTAAATGAAACATTAATTGTTTATGAATCATTAACAATTAACGTTTCGCAATTTTATTGTGTTAGTAATTTAATCCCAAGTGGTTATTAGTCTGTTGTTAGTAACCCTGTATTTCTGAACAGACTGGATTTTAATTGAGAACCTCAATACCAACATCTTGTAGTAGCTCAGTACCTTATATGTATATGGGAATGCAATAAACACACTGCCGTGAAACTATAAAACACGCTAAAAACAACACTGCCTGTCGACATTAGGTTGATGTTATTTGTTAGCCGCGAGCAACAGCGTGCTTAGTAATAAAATTAGGTACTTGAAAAGGAAGCCGCCGCTTTTGTGTTGGATCTTGGATTAAGTCATTTCCATATATGGTGGGCGTAATAAAGTGCAAACGTCATGTCTTCAAATATAAATTATACGTGTAATAACATTCACTCGTCACCTATGAATAGCGAAACAGCAAGCCAGTTCGTCCGTATCCTATAACGCCATGGGTGTGGACTGCGCCTCCTAATCGACATTGTGGCCCTGATGCTATGTCGTTTACATTTCATGAAATCAATAGGACAGTAATTGTATCGCGAGTGTTCTGAAAGAAATGCGTCTCAAATTAGCATAAATCTGTACTATCGATATAAACATATACAATATACGCTCGTATTCGATGGTAGTTAGGTATCTATCTCATCCCGCGCCCTAAGATTATCTTCGCGCCGTGACACTACACGACACTGCATAACAGCTAAGTTTTGTCGCATCATAACAGTATCATTCATTCCATTCTCATTCCGTTCACCCCACAGTGTCAGCGCTCTTTTATTAGATTTCAGAGTCGTGGGAGTGGTGGGATTACCACGCGAATGTTACTAATAGGGTTTGTCGTATATCCAGCAACCGTGGACACGTTAGGACGTAAAAAATGTACCATCAACCGGTGATGAAACGATTATAATATCGCTTTCTTATATTTATGCGAATACGACACATTGAAATAAAACTAATATAACCCATTTTATGGCGTTTTTACGGTCCCAACGTTTCAGCTGCTTTACAGCAACCATGGTCACGGGAGGACTGAGGTGTTTGATATCCTAGTGTCATAGTTTGAAACGGGGTACCCTCATACTTAGTTGTTGTTTGTGGTGCGATCAATGCAGAAAGTGCTCACAGTGACTTGACGTCGGGAACGTAAAAACGCGATTAAATCCGTTAAATCAGTTTTATTTCAACGATTATAATATTAAAATTGTCGGTTAGTTGTTAAGTAGGATTCGAAGAAGACTGGACATAAGGAGTGAACGAAAAGAAATTATGGATGATTGGATTTAGATGTATTGCATGCTAGGGTAAGGCACCGGTCGGAAGTAGTTTAGACATAGGCCGCCCGTTACGCACGAACTACTAGATCTTTGGCCCCCAAAGAGCATCTCAGCGATGTGCCACTGCAGTGTAAAGTCCATCCGGGATCAATATTTAAATGAAAATCAACATTTATTAGGTGTTTAACGTATTTCCTATAATATTAGCTCCCGTCGTTAAATGTGTAACTAGCATTAACTATTGTTAAGTTGGATCACTGTCGCTGTCAAGTGTGTCGATACAGTTTTAGTTCACTGCACATGTTTCATTTAAAGGTAACCTCTTTAATGTTAACGATACGTCTATATTTAATGATACTTCGTTTATCAAGGTTCGATCTAAATTATTCTTCACGTATAGGGGCCAATTTGCGTTTAGTTTATTTCAAAATAATTCGTTTCTATTGAATTCTCTCATGTATTTTAAGTGTGAACATAACCAGCGATTAGCCAGTAAGGATTATGATGATAGAAAACAATCATTAAATGCTTAATGAATTCGGCTTTCGATGTTGATAGTGAATAAGATATTCTGAATAAGTGATGTATTTGTATTGTTTGCCGCGGTGTACGAGCCGAGACAGGGACGATGCGCGGTTAGACATAGTCGAATTATTATTGCGCGAGTTTAGCTTTGCATCGGAGAAGGCGGGTGCGGGACGCATTCATTAGACACGCGTCACGCACGTGCCTCACTCTAACAGAATATATTTTGTTAATAAATAATGTTAATTTGAATTGAGGGATGCGCTTTTAGTATGGAGCTATCTACGCTTACTCTAGGCTTTCTAGTCTATCACTTAATTTTATACTATATGATGATTTTAGTTTTAAATTGATCAGCAAAGCGACTACCGAGCCGATGTTGCATTTGTGATCATTTATGTATTCTGCTTCAATAAAAATGTAATAAAATCTAAAATGAATACAAGAGAGTTGTATTTTCACTTCACAATCTGTGAAGTTTTTGTCGTTGGTATTATCATTTGTACTAGTTTATATTTTATTGCCTCCTAAAATGTACTCTTAAAATTTTAATGCAAACAAACATATTTCTGATATTTTCGAGTGTCTCGGCGCTCTAGCATATGTATATATCGTCTGTCGGATCCAAAGGTTATGTATATAATACTAACATGTAACACTATCTGTAATACTCGACTATTATGTTACATGCATAACTAATAAATGTGAATAAAAAACGCTTGTGGTTTTCTGCTTTTAGTCCCGCATGCTTTTTTATCTTTCGTTTCGTTTGTTTAATTACAGTTTTTATTTGGGGCCCAGCTTTGGCTAACGACGCTATTAGACACACCACCAAGCCTAGTGCTGTAGATAATAACACCACTCGATTTACTAACTCATTGTACTTATACTTTAATTTTTTGGAAGCTAGTTCCCACATTTATACAAATTTTAATAGGTTTACAATGGTATTAAAATGCATTTTTTTAGAAAAGTACTTTGTAATTCCATAATGAATAGGCAAGAACTTTGTATAAATTAGAGGGTACGCAATTTAAGATGCTGTCGTTTAGTGCATAGAGATAGTACACAAATATTGTCTTGATAGTATACATTCTTGTGCTACCTATATCATTATACTTTTTATTTCGAACCCCTTTTTTATGTTCCCACGATATATAACTTTGTACATTACATATCGTAATACTAGAACGACTACGAACACACAAGAGGTCCTCTCGAAGCTGGTGCGCCCTTTTTGTTTTTATTTTTAATTTTTTTTTTTTAACCAATCCTATGCCCGTCCCATTAGTGTAGGGGATGGTTGGTGCGGGCTGCGCAAGACCGAGAGCGTGCCGCCGTCGGTGGGCAGGGGGCTGGCGCCGGAGCTGCGCCAGCGCTCGCAGCGCCCCCACGCGAAGGCCAACACTATTAACCTGCCCACCAGCACCGCGCGAGACGACCGCAAGAAGACCTCAGCCGTGAGCCCCACCTCGCCGCCGCACGCCAACGTAAGTACACCCGCAACGACCATCACTCACTAAGTGACATTGACAGGCAACCTGACTATATACATGCAGGTGGTGGGTCAAACATAGGACATTCTAGCCATTCGTACCTTAAAAAAATAAACATGCAACCGTATTTTTATTATAATTTAGCGTACAGTAGGCATTTTTATGTTTTTGATTACTCGACAAAATTCCAACTTACAACTCTCACAAATCAAAAAAGCATCACAATCGGGTCGGAACAGTGTGATAAGGGGACCGTACCAATATGTTAAAAATGGAACCCTTATGGTGCAACTGTGTGACTTATCTTTTTTATATGGAAAAGCTTAAACCCCGACATCTCATAGAGCGCTGATGAAGGATTTACACGAGAACTATTTAATCTCTATAGCGATACCTGCAAAATAGCTTGTAATATTGGGTATAATCATTATTGGTTGTAGATAGCTTCATAGTATGACAATTGCAACAATATTAAATACTCGTAAAAGATATGAATATTTCGAGTGCCTGTAAACTTCTTGCTTTTGCTATTTAGTAGCCGATTATAAGTCTGATTTGACATAACTTGGTTTCTAAATCAGTTTTATTTTTCGAAATATGATTATGCCTGTGTCAAGTTATTTATATATTGATAAAGAACAAAGGTATGCGTTACATCAAATTTACTTATTTAATTTTATTAGTTAGCAAGACGTAGTTTACGCTAGATATACTTTAATGTGAGGTCATCAGCCCCGCTTGAATATTTTCATAATGCTCATCGTTTTTATATATATTTAGTTGGTTTTAATATAGCATGTTATCTACATTATGCCTTCATCTTAACTTTTTAACTTTTCTTTCTTGGCACTATGCTCCACCTTTCTGGTCACAATAATTTTCCTTTTACATTTGCACTCGGGTTATCGCTTTTCATTATCCTTTGCATGTTTTTTATTTTAACGCTTCTCTATATTTCTTTTGTTGTAGGTATGATATACACGGGAATACATTTATAACATAGACTGTGATAGCGGGCCGACTTGATTGACGCGCAACACCAACTATTGTGCTAAGTGTTTCGGAATAACCGCCGTTGACTATAAATAAGTTAATATATTGTATATAGTAGATGTAGTATAAAGTGGACGTTGTCGGCGCACGGTGAGCATGCATGCGACGCTTGGAGAGTAGAGTGCGGGCGCCGCCGGTGACACGTGTGTGCTGTCACAGGGCCTGTCCAAGCGGCCGTGGGGGCTCAAGCTGAGGCGGGGCGGGAGCGGGGGCGGGGGAGCGGGCGCAGGTGCGGGTGGCGGCGGCGAGCCCGGCACGGACGGGCTTGTGACTGAGCTGCGCGCGCCCGAGCTGGCCGAGCCCGCCGCCGACGTGACCGTCGCGCCCGGCGCTTCCGCCACGCTCGCGTGCCGCGCATCCGCCCCCCGCGCGACCGCCGCCTGGCGCAAGACGGCGCCGGAGACCCGCGCGCTCCGCCACGGCGGCCGGTTTGCTATCACGCTCACGCCCGACGGCCTCGCCACGCTCACCATACATGCATGTCGCGCCTCCGACGCCGGCGTCTACTGCTGTCTGATCAGCAACGAACTCGGCGGCGTACAGTGCTCGGCTCGGCTGACGGTCGGCGCGGGTGGCGCCCCAGGGGTCCCGGCAGTGCGTGCGCATCCAGGCGGCGGTCTAGTCGTGCAATGGGACGAACCGACAACCGCCCATCTGGAGTACTGCCGGGTCGGCGAGGGCGAGTGGCGTCGGGCGACCGAGACTCCCGCTGCGGCGAACACGCTGGTGCTGGAGGAGTTGCCGGCGGGCCAGTACAGCTTCCGTGTGGTGTGCGCGCGGTCGGGTGCGGCCGGGGCAGCGTCCGGCCCCGCGGCGTGCGGCGGCGGCGGCGCCTGGCAGCGCGAGCAGTTCGCGCGTCGCTACAGCGTCGAGGAGGAGATAGGCCGCGGCCGCACCGCGCGGGTGCTCGCCGCCAGGGACACCGGGACGGGACAACGCGTGGCTTTAAAACAGGTAAGTCGAACTTTCATTGTTTTGTGTGTAAACTTTTGAACAGTGATTATCGGTAGTGAGAGGCAAAAGAGCTCCACTACTCGACGATTGTCATTTTGTTGGAAACAAATATTTTGTTTAAAATTGCCATTCAATCCTTTGTCTAATTCTGACTTCACATAATTACAAATGCGGTTAACAAGCGCAGATTTAATGGTTCGTATGCCCTTTCGGAATCGTTCTGTATATGATCCTAGACAACATGTACATGAAACTATCTAATCATATGTTTGAATAATATGATCATAATATAAATAGGACATAGAGATAAATGGCAATGTGAGGATGGGCTCTTGTCACGGATGGTGATGCGTGGTGTTGTCGCGCAGGTGCTGGCAGGGCGCGGCGCGGACGCGGTGCGCGAGTACCGCATCTTGTCGCGGTCGGCGCACGGCGCGGTGGCGCGCGCGCTGGCGCTGTTCGCGGAGGTCCCGCGCGCGGGCGCGCACACGCTGGTGCTGGAGCTGGCGGCCGGCGGCGCGCTGCTGGACTGGGCCGCCGCCTCGCCGCACCTCTACACACAGCATATGGTCGCGCACCACACCAAGCAGCTGCTCTCCGCACTCGATTGGCTACATTCGATCAACGTCGCACATCTCGACGTCAGAGTGAGTGTTTATGGTCTCCCGATATGCTCTACGAATTCTCCTTACGAACGAATACGACTTGTATAGAATTTCCACTGTCGTATAAGTTCTTTTTATAGAATCAGAATATTTTGATCACGAAACTTTCTAAAAAGATGTGCATTTTGCTAACATGCATGATATTCTCATAAATATATTGGCATGGCACTGTCAAAATATTAGTTTCGTTAATTTATATGTCCAGTGTGTCCCTTTATTTGGCAAAATTACCCATGATATGAAGAGCTTCCTTTATTTTCAGCCTGAAAACATTCTGGTTGAACTGGGTGGTGCTCAGCCGCAGCTGAAGCTGGTGGACCTCGGTTCAGCGGTGGAGACGGCGGAGGGCGCGAGCGGAGCGGGGCGGGAGGTGCTGCCGCCCGCGCCCGCGCAGCTCGAGTTCGCGCCGCCCGAGTGCGTCCTGGGCCGCCCGCCCGCACCCGCCTGGGACGCCTGGGCGGCGGGCGTCTTCTTATACGTTTTTCTCACAGGGGTAAGCGACATTTTAACTTCCTGTGTTCCTGTTATAATCACTTTATTTGGAATATATGTAAATTCATTATAATTTTGTTTTGTATAGTTATCACCATTCCTGGACGAGTCGATAGAGGAGACAACGGCTAACATTATAAAGTGCGACTACTGCTTCCCGCCGGAGCACTGGGCGGGCGTAGACGAGCGCGCGCAGCGGCTCATCCGCGGCTTGCTCGAGTCCAATCCCGCGCACCGACTGACCCCGCGCGACGCGCTCGCGGACGCCTGGTTCGACCAGGTAGGAATTGTGTTAATTACTAAATGTACAGTTAATTAATATATATCTTTTTTTTTATACATTATAGGCAAGTATTTGATCTCGATCTCACCTGATGGTAAGTGACGATGAGATCTACGATGGAGCATACTTGCCTAGGTAGGAAGGCGGCAGTAGATCGAGACGCTACATTCACTAGGCTCATGCAGCGAGCCTGATCTGACCCGCCATCCATGAATGGCAACACCGAACATCATGCCGGAACACGGCTAGGCCGCTTGGCGACATGGCTTTGTTCAGTGAGTGGTGACTAACCACGGCCGACCCCTACCACCAGTAGAGTTGTCACCTAGTTGGCACCACACAGGGTCACGTGTAGGGTATCTCGAGGGTACTTAATTCTCCTACGGACGAAAGTGACTCGACCCCCGAATCGATCGTAATGCCTGATAGTGATTGTCGCGACGCATAATAGCGAGCGCCGCGACCTTAGCTTTATAACATAAGTGCTTAAACAACCTCTTGTGACGACATGAAGTCGTCAGCAAAACAGAGGAGTTCGGATGAATGGATCATCATGTATAAAGGGTTTTTTTTTTGCAGCCGCTCTATGATTATCGATAGGATTTGTGTTTTTATTACAGAATCATATATAATATCTATACTTATCGTATACGCAATCATAATATGGAACAATTTTTTGTTGTTTAGTGATATAAAAGTATTATGGTCAGCATCATAAAATGTAAAATTTGCTGCAGGCACCGTCAACGGCCTTATCGGCAACACAACTGAAGACGTTCCTGGACCGGCGGCGGCCTTCGGGGCACGGCAATGCGTTGCACTCGCTGCGCTCGCCCAACGACACTTGACGCGACGCGCGCGACCCGCCCGCGCACTAGCCAGCGCAGGCGATGCTCACACACGCCTCGCACGGGCGACACACGCCGACACACCGATGCACTCGTCATGATAAAATATCTCCAACAACGCACCATGCCGATTGACTGATTTGATAATACAACAAAAGATATGTTTGAACATACATCACCTGCAATCGCATAATACGCTCATTCCCGGATGCATCAACGATTCCAATATACAATACGACAGGTGAAACATCGCTTATCGAACTGATATTAATATATGAAGCGATTAGAAAACTCGGATGTTTTCTCTTGACTAAAATAACCGTTCTTGTTATTGGCAAGTTTGTATGTGCGTATAAAGTAACAACGGCGCCAGGCAAATGTAGATCTTATTGGTTATTCACTCAATAGATATAGGATTACGTTTTTTTTCTCTTAAGCTGTAGTTAACTATAATCATTCTTATAGTCATCGTGCCCACCTGTTCAGTTCGATATTTTAGTTACTTCAAATTTATTGGCGATTCATTGGCCCATTGTTTTCTTTTTTAATAAATAACCAGTTGTTTCACAGCAATGTTATATTTGACTCGATCTTTGCGTTAGGGAGGATCGTCATAGCCAGGGTCTCCCCATGTTTTAATGGAATTTTCACCGGCCATTTTATATTTGCGATTTTAAATTAATTATACCAATGAATTGATCTATAATGTAGATTTGATAAATTTATATTAATCCTACAACGGCCGATTTAAAGAAAGTGTCTGTGATTTATGTTAAAAATGAACTGTTTCATGCTTATTTCTAATTTTAACGTATGTACTTGTTGAATAAATAATAAATTGAAGATAAACTAACGAATTGTATATAGAACTAAGTTTTAGTGTGTAATTTTTGACAAAAGGCAAAATTATAAATGTTTATGTACCACGACACGACACATTATAGTGTATAACTACCTACTACGAGTATACGCGAGATAATATGTAGTACCGTATAAAAGCATAGTTATAACGAATTAGGAACCCCCCTCCGCACAGTGCCGCTTGCAGAGCCCTCCGCTCCTCTGACGGCTTGATTGTCTTGTAATCTTGTACAAATCCATCGATAACCACACATTTACAATTTGATCACATTTCATATTATTTATATCCATACCTGGGACAATTCTGTCATTATTCTTCAGCCCTTACTGTTCTTAGATTATTTCTTATCATAGTAGGTAAGTAATACGATTTTATTTCATTATAAACTATCAATAATATCTGTGATTTTATTTATGTATTTTAGTATTCTGTTATTTCCGCAATAATTTTAATGTTCACGAAACGTTCCAATTTAATAATTATAAATTATGAATGAATGTTAAACGCATACAATGAAAATGAATGTGTCGTCTGCCTCTATGAATATAATAACCCTTTGATAACTATTTTAAATGAGTATGCTAAAAAATATATATCTGTAGATACAGATGAATTTAGTGCACTTCTAATGTATTTCTGTTTCCGTGAGTGATTCGGAGGGTAATTTTATGTGAACAAATTATGATATCCAAGCACGCTCTGCGTTTATATTAGTTGCTATATTTATACATATTCCATAATCTATCCAAGCAGAGTACGCGCCAGTGTCCTACGTATCATAATGTTCTAAAGCTGATGTATATTATAAATTTGAATAAATAATTTTGAAAAAAGTTCGTGTTTTCATAAACCCTTCTCATATGGACGATTATAGTCATATTTGACGTGTTTTCATGCCTACTACAAAAGAGATAACTTGCATAGTTACACCCCAGAAGCAAGGCCCACTACTAAATATCTATAATAAATTATCTTTATTATTCATGTCAACCCGAAACGAGGACACCATGAAAATAACAACTACAGCTAGGTTTGAATATTTATTAAATTAAATCAAAATGCATCCTTATCCTTAGGAAATAAAGTTTATAAATACCTATAAATATGGCTAAAGTGAGCGCTAAAAAGTATTACAAAATGACATACTGACAACGCGCCTATGTTAGTAAATCACTAAATACAGTAAAGTTGAAAGTATTTTTGGTTATTATAAAAATATGTTTATTAGTTAAATTGGTATAAAATCACATCGATGCAGTCATTCAGAGAATTATTTAATCAATGTTATGACATTCGAAAATATGAGGTATGAATCGTTCTATACTGGTTTGGTCGCTATTCTACTACGACACTGGAACACAAAATAAATTAGTTCAACTATTCATATAAATACAACTACTTAATATGGATTTTTACAAATGCACGTATGTATCAATCCACCATTTAATACTGCAAACACAAAAAGGTAATCGACAATTAGGTACAAAGTTATTAAATATAGACGTAGGTACCCATAATAAAATGTAAAATTACAATATCACAACACCAGACAAGATTGAACGACGTACATTTATATTTAGAAATAAATTAGGTATAATCTTAAAATGCAATAGGAGATTGACATAGAATTCTCTAAAATAAATAAACTAAGTATGCCCGAGCTAGCTTTTCTAACGAGATTCTAAACGTTGTTGTATTAATAAGACACGAAGTAATGAACGTTAACGTTACTCGTTAACAATACAAGATTGATTGTTTAATAAATTCAACATTGAAAAACCAGTTGTATGGCTCAAGTGAATAAATTCTACAGCTCAGTCACGTAACAAAATGTTAGCTAGGACAATACCTATTAAATTTACTACAAAAGTATGTATTTAAAATTGAATTCCCGCCTGCACTTTGGCCATGAGTTCCGCAGACTTGTGGAGGCTGGCGCGCTCGGACTCGGTGAGTGGCTGCCGGATGACGTCACACACGCCACTGTGCCCCAACACGCATGGCAGGGACAGGAACACCTCCTCTTCGATGCCGTGCTCGCCCTGTGTTGAAGCAGAATTGAAATATTATTACATAGTATGATTAAATTAATTTGCGGACAACCTTGTTGACAAGTATGTAACAAGTACATAATATCATATTGTTGTATAGTAAAAACATTTTTTATCAAATCAAACACTCAATTGTACCGACATTGTTAATGATTAACAACGTCTGTTAGTACGGGAATAACTTCTGAACATTAATGAAATACATACAGACTAGATACTAGAAGGTAAACCAGTAACAGTAACTAAACTATGGCTGACCCTGATTGTAATGAACGGTAGAGTACCTTCAAGTAGGTCGAGACCGCATGGACGCTATTAGCATTAGAGATGATGGATCTAGCAAGCTGCGCCAGCGACAACCCGATGGCCCAGGAAGTGTAGCCCTTCAGTCGGATCACTTCGTAGGCGCTCTTTACGACCATCTCGTGCGTCTCCTTCCAGTTCTCAGGATCAGAGTCGGTGCCGATCTTCTGATTAAGATCACCGAGGCGGACTCCTGCGATGTTCACACCCGACCAGACAGGCACTGTAATAAGGTTGATTTATATATTGACGCGTTATCCTTGTCTATTCTCATATGCGCGCTCTTTCCCGTGCCGTAGTCAGCAGGCGGTAAAGAGAGAAGACGGCTAATGGGCACTCACCGCTGCTATCGCCATGTTCGCCGATAATGTACCCGTGGCAGGAGGTGGTGGCGATGCCCAGCTTCTCCGACAGCAGGTAGCGGAACCTAGCCGAGTCCAGGTTCGTGCCTGAACCGATGACGCGGTGCTTCGGCAAACCGCTGATCTTCCACGTCACGTACGTCAAGATGTCGACGGGGTTGCTCGCAATTATCAGAATGGTGTCCGGACTGTATTTAACTAACTGTTATAGGAAAAATGCAAAGTCAGTCATTAAAATGTTTATATAAGGAATAAGGATTGTTACTAGGCATAGGCGTAGCGATGTAGGGCAGGGGGGAGGAGCTGCCATCTGCAATGCTCACGAACCAGACTAAAAATATAATAATCGTAATAAAACAAAGTTTACACCCCGTAAATAGATTTCTTCGCCTACCTACGCCCTTGTTACTAGGTTTCCAGATCCATACCTGTGGGATGATATTCTTGAGTACATCAGTGTTCCTCTGCACGAGGTCGAGGCGGCTCTCGCCCTCGCGCTGCCTCACGCCGGCTGTCACCACGCAGATCTTAGAGCCAGCTGATATTGAGTAATCTGTAACAAACGACGCGAATTATTTTCCTGAACAAGGCTGATTAGGCCTAAGCACAGTAAGTCACAGATTTGCAAAGGAAAATAATAGTTAGCTTATTCACAGGTTCGCGCAAGCAATATGTACCAACTTACAACACCCAACGCACTTATATTAGAAGACAAATGATCGTATCCTAATGGACGGTTTATGAGGACAGTTATACATGTGATTTAGTAAGACAGGGAAGATTTTTAGAGTCGAAAATTGTTTGGCTTTTCAGTTTTTTTTAAATTACTCTTCCTAAATAATTCCTATGTTACTCGGTTCCGTTGTACCTGTGCTGGCCTGGATTTTGGCGTTCCTCATAAAAGCGGAGCCATGCTGCAGGTCCATCATCTCTCCCCTCAGCTTGTCCGCCATCACATCCACCATCGCGATGTTGTTCGTCACGCCCTGCAAACAATCATATTGCACAAAACAATAGTGTTATTACCACAGATCACGAGAGATATGCCGTGCGGTTCAAAATGTATGGGAACTCGCTGCCTCCGCTTTGTTCCCCACCACTCTCTAAAACCAACCAATACGAAGTCTCTTCGGTGCGTGCTGCGTCGCCGCCGTATACAGCGGCCGTACCACGCGACGCACCAGTTTATTCAAAGTATCGTTAGACGATCTATACATTGCCTCGTACATTCACTCAGTAGCGAACATAGGTGGTACTTAAAGAGCCATGTATTTTGTACAAAAATAAAAAAGTCGTTGTGCTACATGAAAACTAAAATAACATAATAAAGGCATTAAATATTTTTTGATTTGTTGTTTTTAATGATTTTAAAGACGAATAAATAAAATACTTAATACTGGCTGGTGAAATGAGATTCCATCTTTCGCGTAGTTAACTTTGCTGCTAGTATTTTTGCACACAACCACGGAATAACACGGCATTTAAAAAAAAAGTTAGAGCTCCGATACCGACGTGCAGTTGCAGTCGACTGACGGCGAAAACTCTATGTTAGCGTAATTTTGGCTAAATGTGAGCGCAAGCCCACCGCTTTCATAACATATCTCCTCTCATATATCTGTGGTTATTACGATATGTTGAATAATGCCTAGATGTGAATAAGCACATCTAGGCATATTATTCAACTAGTAGGACGTCCGGGTATCCTATCAGACTAGTAGTAGTCCACATTAGAGATTTCGATCCAACTAGTATGACCACATGTCCGTTCTTCTTCATAGGAACGGCATTCCGAACGGGTGGTAAAGTAGTAACATAGTATTTTGTATACTTCGACAATTCATAGGTACTGTACTTAATGGTCTACGTAAATAAAAATATTCTGATTCTGATTCACATCTGCACATTCCATTCCACTTATGAGCATAAAGCAATTCTCGCCATATTATTAGATTAGTCAGAAAAATATTATCATAAATTGTAATATTAGACGGGAAAGCCATTTTTGTAATCGGTTTCCGACGTGCAGCCGATAAGATTAGAAACCTCATAGGTATCGTATGGGCACGCAAAGGGTGACTGTTTTGCATCTATATGTGCATGTAAAATAGGTATACTAAAGTTTAGTTTATTATAGTTAATTGTAGTTAACGTTAGTTTAGTATAGTAAAATACCGTAACCCAGTCTTATTAGCGCGAGGTAAATTTTGATGACCGCGTACCCTCGTGCTCTTTTGTCCGTCCTAATAAATCGAGTCTATCTATCTATATATATTATAATTAATCATGATTACCGGTCACAGCACGCATTGAATTTGAGTTACACTATAATAAGAATAGTATGAAAGTTTTTTTTTACAAAAATGTGACAACAATAAAAAGTAATGTAGGTGATGTCACCATTAAAATACGTATGTAGGTAAGAAGTGACGGGTTTGATGCCAGTGCGGTTCATAGTACAGCCCAGTTAATTATATAACGTGCTTAATTATAATGATAAATTGCCGGACTTATGTTAAGCAACGACTGCACCTTATTGTGCATTCTGATTTATCTATATCTTATCCGATTAGTATTTATTTCTTCGATTTCATTATGTCGCATTCAATTATAAGTATGCGCACACGCACAGTACCATGGCCAGCGTCACGTATGCCTCGCCCTCACCATAGTGGACTATGTCCTGCCAATAAAAATAGCCCGTTTGCCTGCCCGCATGAGCGCGTTCAGAACAAACCGACGTTTGCCGAATCTTTTAGTTTTATTGCGATACATCGATCATGAGCGGTCACTCTGTTTGAAGAATATGGTGTTTTGCTTCAATACAGTATCATCGGCCAATATGTATTTATTTTGGCTGATTTATCAGCTTGTTTATGCACGAAATGAAACATTGCAGGATGTTATGATCCATTTGGTTTCAACGTAAAATACCAAACTAAGATTAGAGTGTATTCGCGGAACAAAGTCTGTAATGATGCGTTATTGAAAGAAATTATATTAGCGATATTTTTAAGATTTTACAGACGATTACGCGTCGTGAACTATTTATTTATACATTTTCATAAACATTCTAGTCAAGAGTTGGGTGTGTAGTAGTGCCTAATAATAATTGTCTTCTTAGTTATTAAAGAGGCGTTCACTAATTTATTTTAATTTATTATATTATATCTCATTTAGCTGTGTCGTTTCTACAATATGTGCAATAAAAGGTATAACAAAATATAAAACATTAAATTAAATTTCGCTGTTGATTTGGAGTCCGCCATTTAATTTGGAGGATGATGACTGGCATCACAAATGGACCAGTAGGGCACTTACTTATAAGTACATTTCAAAACAAAGTAGGTATGTGTATACAAAAATATCCTTATTCATTACAAGCGAACTACTTTACCAAGTAGGCACAACATTAACGGTCACAATGCTTGCGCAACTGTTGCTTTTCTCAGAACGCGAACTACGAACAATGCGAACACCGTATATGAAGGCACCAGTTATAACATTCGTAGACATCTACCTACCTACATCGAGACGATCAGACGTCAATGATATGATGAATTTAAAACGATGACTAAACACATACGACTGGTGTGGATACATCTCCACACCTACTCATTCTCTCGCACAGCCCAAATTGTGTATTATAGTTCTCACGGTAATAGTACTCAAAACATCCCATCTATGAGCAACCTCTTCATAATCATATCATCCACAACCCCCATCAGTGATAATCCGCAAAAGAAATCGCAGGCTCGTACTGCGAAATCGTAGTTGACTGCAATGTGAAACGGCGCAACGGTACTGCCGGCATTTCACGCGAAATGGTTACCGGACGCAATACTTACGCAGAGGGCATTACATCACGTTTGCGGTACATTTCATCGGGGACAATTTAATAAGCATCTTGACGATTTCAGCGTGCAACCATAATGCGTACATGCGGCTATACTCAGACGCCTAATTACCTACTTACGAAGACTTTCCATATCGCCAGACGAACACACCAATAGGGACAAACTTGTTATGGATGTTTATCTATACATATAAATAAAATTGGAGTGTCTGTTTGTAATATTAAAATAACAGCTTTTTACCAATTGCATTTGGACATCCAAATGTACCTATACCGAATACACGTTACCTATACCGAAACCACATTTTTTACAATTTTTTTCTGTCTGTCTGTCTGTCCGTCTGTCTGTCTGTCTGTTTGTTCCGGCTAATCTCTGAAATGGCCGGACCGATTTTGACGGGACTTTCACTGGCAGATAGCTGATGTAACAAGGAGTAACTTAGGCTACTTTTATTTAGAAAAAAAAATAGGATCTCACGAAAAAAAATTAAAACCAATGTTGCAGCGCAGCGCCTGATTAAGTTTGATAGCAATAACCTGCAATGCGTCCCGCGGGCTCAGAATTGGCGAGCAGGCTGTTGTCAACGGTTGTCTTTGTTAAATACCACGCGGACGAAGTCGCGGGCAACAGCTAGTTATCTATATAAGTATTACATACTGGGTTCGCCCCCAGTCCATTGTTCGGTACCCATAATACAAGCGTTGCTTAGCGTGGGACCGTATAGTTGGTTGGTGTTCGCCTGGCGATATTTATTATTATTATTATCAGCTACCATTTAACTTCAACTGTACAACGCTGTGGTGAACGTAGATTGATGTTACAACCGGACCGTTACATACACTCACATTGATTTGCTGACAATACGCTATAAGCTATGGATGAGTAAGCTACAATTATATCCTGAAAATAGAGAGCGGTTAATATAATAAAATAGGTTACCTTGTATAAGGTATAAGTGAAAACCTTGAACGTATTTACGGTACATGGATTTTAATACATTTTTGATTTTATTCCCTGACCTGTTAAACCGTATGCTGTATTACTTATGATTTATTCTGCGAGTTGTTCAGTCGTCCTTATCATTTTCCCGTGGGGAAGGCCCCGCCTAAACGTAGCGGTGATGGAATTAAACCAATTTTCCTCGAACAAACCACCGCAACACGGTTCACTCTGGCAATATGTGTCTACAATAAATATTATTCGTGTCGTTGTGTTAGTGTAATGATTTATGTTGTTTAGAAAATTATATTTACAGTAACAGATAGACGCTGATGATAATTGATAGGCGACCCACCTATCTGATAGAGATATTTGATAAGTCGTTCTGTAGCTTGGTCGCTCGTTTCTGCTATAAATTAAAAATATTTAGAAAAAAAAACGTTGTTTGAGACTTGATTTTTAATACAGAAATCGAATACGTGGATTCGTCGAAGCGAATTCGCTTCGGAAAGGGTATGTCTGTTCGCGTATCACGGGAATACTACTGGTCGGATTTTGATGAATCTTGGGAGGTATGTCGTCATACAATGCAACCCGGGTCAACATATAAAATACCTGGTCTCGCGGGAAATGGTTTGGTTACCAACAGATCAACGCGGCGCATCCACTTTAAAAATATAGCTAATGGCAAAGTAGGTACCTGCACATATAAAACATTGTTTTTGCAAATTTAAATCACATGCTGTAAAGGTGCCGGAAAATTCATATTTAACCTGTGAACACTCAATTAACGAATAAAAAAAATAAACAAATCATAGCCATGTTGTATATTCGCAAGGACAGATGACGTAACAGAAGTGAAATCAAGCGCTAATGAAATCCAACATTGTACTTATGTAAAGTATTTAAATCGAATAGCACTGTTAGTTTAAGTACCCGTAAGTTAACATTTGTAATGATTTGCAAAGGTTATATGGAGTCTTAGATCACGACATCAAATATTATATTATTTAATCGGGTACGTACATTTATATAATTCATCTATACATATAAATAAAATTGGAGTGTCTGTTTGTAATAGTAAAATACCAAAACAACATTTTTTACAATTTTTGTCTGTCTGTCTGTCTATCTGTTTGTTCCGGCTAATCTCTGAAATGGCTGGACCGATTTTGACGGGACTTTCACTGGCAGATAGCTGATGTAAGAAGGGGTAACTTAGGCTACTTTTATTTTAACAAAAAAAAAGGCTCTCACGAAAAAAAAAACAATGTTGCAGCGTTGCGCCTGATTAAGTTTGATAGCAACAATCTGCAGCAATACGTCCCGCGGGCTCAAAACGCGCGAGCAGGCTGTTGCCAACGGCTGAGTCTTTGTTAAATACCACGCGGACGAAGTCGCGGGTAACAGCCAGTGTAAAATAAACACATAGCTAAGAGGGTGCTACGTGTATGAATCGATATTTTTGTCAGTCTGTGGCATCGTACCTCAAAAACAAATAGAATATACGTATATCAGTACGGTTTATTTTTAATTGATAGCTTGTATTTGTGTGATAGTATCTAAAATAATCAATATCATTTATTTTTATGTTAATGCATATGGGTTATAACGCCAGTGTCTGTGATTCAATACCTATTTATATTGATGGGGAAAATATGTAGGGGACCATGTAAGCCGTTGCTAATTACACATTCACAATCGCTATCGCAGTGAGTAGAATTTAACCCGCGGAACAATTACCGGAGTACAAACTCCCTTATATTTCGTCACATTTTTTAAGTTTACATAAAATAAACATTTTATTATGATCTATTAACTAATCATGCGCGTGATCATAATACGATAACTACAATAATTGTAGATCATGAAGTTTGACGGACACATTGATTTATGTATTGCCGTTCAATACTACATATTTTACATACAAACACAAGTATGAAGGCGGCAGGCGGCCAGCCTGCTGGGCACTTTTGGCATCGACGACGATGTGGAGGCATTTTTGTGTATATAATTTTATTTTTATGTTATTTTTCAATGTCCTAGTAATAAGTATTTTTTAGTTTTTTGTTTTTTCCATGTACATAACTATTGTATATAATTTATTGAAATAAAAACTTATATGTGTTATGAAAGTGCCTACATAAGAAAAACCTGTATACAGTTTTTAAAAATCGATTCTTAAATAATCAGGCTTAAGATAAATAATCGCTAGCAAATTAATTAAGTTGTAGGTATACCTGCGTTAGCATGGAGAACACCGCCGCCATGCCGACCTGGCCGACCCCGACCACGGTGATCTTGTTGCCCGTGTCATCAGACTTCTGCTGCATCGGCTGGAACAGCTTCTCAATTGTCGCCATTTTATCTAACAAAATAGTCACAAGCTTAGATAATATTGACTGGCAAGGCTTAGAGCTTTGTAGGTTGCTCTTTAGAAAACTGCGCGCAACAGGCCCCATTCACAGTTCTACCGGAAACTACTAAAGCGAGTGTGGTTATGCCGTTGAACCGACCGCCTGTCTGACCGTAGCCTTCGCGGTGTTTAGATGAATTACATCATTTGCCGAATTGTAGGTGGAGCCACTATGGCGGCGTCTAGATAGAGCTGCGAATTGTAGGAACGCCATGATAGATCAGATTTCCTATAAACAATCTAAGTGATGACATCATGATTATGAAATAATTACCAATGTACCTACCCACTCTATTGTCATGTCACTACGTGGTGCAATTTTATATGCGTCTGTGTTCGAGGATATTATTTATGGATCCCCGACCTGTTTGTCGCTTAGATTTTTATCAAGTTTAATAGGCAGTCAATTCAGGTACCTATCTATTTAGAACCATTATGTTAATAAAATGTGCGAAGGAGGTAAAAGATTGGTCTTCTTTGTCGTGTGTTGTCTATTCTGGTGAGTGTCTCAACCTTTTAATGGCATGACCCTAGCTCACTGCTAAGTCGGTAGGTCTATCAATAGGTGCCATAGAATTATTTTTAAAATCATTGAACATTATGAAGGTTCTCGGGTAATTTTATTTTATACTATTTATAAAATAAAATTACCTGAGAACAAATAATTCAAAATAATAATAATATTTATTACGTACCGACTGCTAATATACTTATTAATATAACTTCCTACAGTCGTTCGTAGGTAACCTACTTACGAAGGTAAAATTTATAATTTCATAAAAATATATTGCTGCGATTTATTTATACCGAAGATATACCTATTAAGTTAGTATAAAAATGTTTTCACTGATTCGACATTCGTTACATCTATACTAATATTATAAATGTGAAAGTTTGGATGGATGGATGGTTGTTACTCTTTCACGCCAGAACGGCTGAACGGATCTGAATGAAATTTGGCACAGAGATAGATTATAGTCTGGAATAGCACATAGGCTATTTTTTATCCCGGTAAAATGTATGGTTCCCGTGGGATAGATGTTTTAATTTTTCATACTTTTTTCGCGGGTAACACCGCCGGGCGCAACTAGTATTATATATATTAGGTAGATTTTTAAATTAGATTTTTTTTTTTAATAAGTGACATATATACTTACTAGTTGTTGTCACTAAAGATTTTAAAATCGATCTATTTTTCTGGGTAATATAACAATTATTATAACATCATCGCGAAATAAACAGAGAATCCTAGAAATCAAGATAGAACAAAAACTACTGAACCAATCACGAGGAAATTAAAATGCGACCCTCTGAGGTATACATACCCTATTCAGTAAAAAATAATCATCCAAATCGTACCATCCTCTAAAAAGCACTGCGTGTTCAAACATTCAAAAATATACGCGTCTAAGCGATAGCCCCCTCCATTTTTCGTAGATTAAAAAAGTAATTTTAATTATCTAGATCATTATCATTTCGAAAGAAGTAGGTAGGTAACTACATTGAGAAAATAAAATGTATGCAAGTATCAACTGAACAACTGTAAACTGTGTGTAACCTAGCAATTAAGAATATAATACAACACGTGATAAAATGTCACTAGTAGGCACCTGGTTCCTTTACCAGGTATTAAATGATACCTTTGTAGGTAGTGAATCATACCTTTCGATCAAAAAACGCAACCATGGGATGCATTCGACAAATGCAAGTCAAACGACAAAAGGTACAAAATATAACTTACGGGAATTGCCATTTTGGTAGCTGTGCCCGTTGGTTTCAGACATTATTAAGTTAATTGTTGTTAATACACTTTATAAATAAACACAACGACCTAATTTACGATATAAATATCGATAATTCGATTGTGAAATAAACCCGTGCTCACTGAATAAGCGTCAAACATTGACTGAATTCATGCAACGACTTCTGTCCTCCTTATATATATTCTGTTCTGCCCATGGTTGTTGTAATATACGAGTATTCCGAACGCTCACTTGAGCACAAAATTCGAACCGACAGAGAGGTTGCGATGGAGTGTGTCCCTTTCTAAGCGTGCGACCATAATTGAAGGCATAATATGGATTATTGTCGATTGTTATTTTCAGAAAATTAGTTTGATCATACAGCGAGGAAATGCAGCCAGCATTCTTGCCACCATTCCACGCGGACAAGGCCTTTTTGATACCTAGTTTGTTTTAATATCGTTTTTAAGTTTTTTTTTTTTTTTTTTTTTAATTTTCCTGTTGTAAATATTTAGAAAATACTTGTAAAAAGTGAATTGCCATTTAAATACAAAATAAGAAGAATAAATACATACCTTTTCCTAGTGTTATGTAACATTCAGTATAATTTATGAATACAAAACTTCACAGATATATACTCAAGATTGTCTTTACCCTCATTTTAATTTTTCCGCTCATATTATTTTTCCTCGAACAGAGTCATAACCTGAATCATTTCCAAAATTAGCATTTTCATATAATCATAAATTTTAGTTATCGAAATAAATAGGTACCCAAATAGTTTGTTGGTAAAATATCTTCAACGGATGAATCAGAATCAGAAACAGAATATTTTTTATTCATGTAAACCATTATTATACAGTACTTATGAATCGTCAAGATGTGTTCCAGTAGATAGTAAAACAGCTGTTCATGTCCAGCCAAATGTTACATGAACGTACTTTTACTAGTGGATATTGTTTGTTATTTTTAAACATTTCCGATATATTATATTTTTCAGAGCTTTGTAGTTTTGAATTAATTTTGAGAACTAAAAACCCCGGACGAATAAACAACCTGATAGAGATATGCAGAAAAGATATAACTATTTTTTATATTTTATTTTCATAGCTGCATCGAGCTGGGAATCCGGCCGGGCTCTAGAATTTCCGTATTTGCAGTCCGACATTTTCAATCATTTTTATCGTCACCCTACACTGAAGGGTTTTTAAACAGCTGTCATGTCACAATGTCAAGTCCATTGCTATGTTCGATTTTCACGAGGACAGTACTTAAGTCACAAAGCCGGACCACAGAGCTGGGCTAACCCAGCTGGGAAATGAAAGAAATATTTTATGGACACTTTCTACTTGCTGAACTGTTCACACGAGGACGCACTGACTACTTGTCTACATCGTGTAAATCGAGAACCTAAGTACCTTATGCAATTGAAAGAAAAGAAAACACCTACACATATGAATAGAAAATGTTTAGCTTTCGGTAGTTTAAATAAAAAAACTGTGCCAATTGTAGGTATTAGGTACTGAGAGCAAGTAGATATTCCAACTAACTAATCAGTATATTTAATCGTTTATCCGGTAGCTATGTCCATTTTAAAATATTTGTTTAAATATTTTAAAAAAATTACCAACCTACCTATTTATCGAACGAAACTGAAACGTAGTGTGGCAAAACGGTCAAAATTCCATAAATTCATATTTATTTAAGTAGTCGGTATCAATATTTGCATAACCGAGTTTGAGGAATGCCGTGAAGCGCCGTGAAAATAAGGACACATCATGCCTACTTACTCATCCACAAAAAACATAAGCATACATTCCACCCTTTTATTTTTTCGACCATGGTACGGTGAACATTACATTGTAAGGAAACCTGTATGAAAGATAGAGAACCTAACCATTTGTGAAAAAAAAGTGTAAAGTTTGTTAAACTGCACGGGGCCAGTGATGTGAACTAGGTATGGCCTGAATGAGCTATATTATAATAGCATAAATAATAGTTCCTAGCTTTCACCTGCGGATAAAAAAGTAGCCAAAAGTCTTTTAATATTATCCAACTTCTTTACTAAAACCGAACATCCTCAGTCACTTTTGCTTGAGTACTTTATAATTATAATTTTATGGATTATCAGCTGAGGGAGTTTCAGCAATATTGCGCTGTGTCAATCTAATAACTTTCCACGTAGTTACTGAACTAACCTGCTGCTGCTACCGCTAAGGCACTGCTATTATACTGCAAAACATCGCATATTGGTGATAATCTTGGCAAATGTAGTTTACTTATTGTTTGACACATTATGAAAGCGATAGCACTCACAGGTGGGTGCCGGCGGCGGTGCGGCGGTGCGGCGCTGGGTTCCGTGTGGCAAGTCACGTAGCTGTTGGGGCTGGTGCGCGTCTACTCGCCTCGCCGGCCGGCGACGCGGATCGAGCTCAAGGTGCCCTTCAACAGTTAGTTTTGGATGCGACGCCATCGCGCATGCTCGAATTAAAACCACCATCCCATTAAAAACCAACCATATCTATTCACAGTACGGCTGTATTCACGTTGCCCCCAAACTTTGATACAGGACATCCAATTTATGAAATGTCTCTATCAAGTCTCGTAAAGTTTGGACTGTTTGCTGTTTGTTTTAAGATTGAAGTTTCTATTACAGCTATGATGGTGCTTATTTTGCTTATAGTACAGGAGTCTAGTATTGTGGTCCATATAGATAGTATTCGGCAGCATTTTTACTTGTAGAGTTCATTAACCTATATTAGAAACATGTTTCTAAACAAGTTAGACATTTTATTCAAGATAAAGAAGGATATAGAGTACGTTGTTGTCAAGAAACTTTGACTAAAAAGTTAGTGGTATGATACTTACTTATACCTACATAGATATTCCTAGACACCGGCTCATATATTATTATCGAAAAAACATTTCGTATTGCCTTATTTGTTTTGTACTAAGTATTCTTATTACCTTAAAAAAATAAGCGATATTGTTAACGAACGGATGGAACTGCAACCGTATGACAAACATGACGATAGGCAACTTAGTACTTTTTACGGAAGTAATTAATCAATTAGATTAAAATATCTGCGGTCAAAAGTGGACCTGGGTACGTGTAAATAACTATGTAGACTAATAAGAGATGAAATGTTAGGTGTAGTAATTGGAACCCATCTGTTAATTAAGAGTAACGACCGCCTTGAATTGTGACCGTTCCACCAACAACCCACGTAGGTAGGTATTCACCGGTGGTATGCCCTTCGCCCGCAATGCATGCGCATGCAGTTTCTCAACATACTACAGCAGGGACTTCCAACGTGCACGATATCGAACCCTTATATCGGTTTCCCAGAGGTCTACATAAACGAAATCTGGTTTTAGGATCGACGAGGTCTAAAAATCGACCCCTAGTAATTAACACAAGTTCTCATTTAAAACTTTCAAATACTGTATAAATCGTGTTATGTGTACCAACTTGTTATAAGAATGGCTAATATTTTAGTAGCAAGTATCATTGTTGTACTTTTAAAAAACTCAACAAGTCGATCGCGTGCACAAATACGTAAAAGATGGAATTATTATTTTGTAATTATTTTGTTATAAACTAGAGGTAGGATTTCTAAGTAATTTGGCTATGGGGGTCTGAGGTATCACTTCATTTTGGAAAAGGGGTCTCTTGCTCAAAATAGTTTTCAAATCCCTGTTATACAGGGTTGGCTCAAGTCGTTATGGTACATATAGTAGATTTTGAGTGCTATTAATTCTCTGCAAATCCACATAGCATAGCGTAACTCTGGGCGGGGAATTGTCGAAAAACAAACTGCAAGCGGGAAAATCTTCGGCTTGTGTTCATAAGTCTGTCTACACATCTCTCTCATTGACCGCCAGGATAAGGTGACTTTCAGACGTCCTCTGGGACCGAGCGGGCGCTTGAACCAAATATCCCGAATGCACCGTAAATAGACAGTTTATTGCTTACAGACGACTGTTTTGCGTTTTCAGGATGCAATAATAACGATACAGTAAGAGGATGATTACAATGTGCATAGAAATTATAGGTAAAGCTTACCTGCCCATATCCGTAGTATACACTATTTAACCATATTGTCAGGTGTGGCTCTTTCTTATAAAATTGGCAAAAAAAAAATGGATTTTATGCAACAATGTAAGAAATTAAGCCAGCAATAATTTTATGAGGTCAAGACATGTTCGATATAAAGGTACCTACTTATAGTTAGCGTTCTTCTTTATGTTTTCTGTACATTTTGGTAATTAACGCCATAATTATTACTAGTTTTATTATTTAGCTCTTGATAACAGAGGTAGTTGCGTACTTGTATGCCCAACTAACTACAGTATTTTGAAGCTTTTTTTTGCCATATCATGTATTTATTATTATGTTATTAAACATGTTACTTATCACGCAATTGACCAAGGAAATAAAACTATGATATCCCAAGCGGTCTCTTTATTTTAATTGTAGATAAATTTGTTAATATTACGCAACAAAAAGATAAATTAAGCCTTATTTGATAGTGTTTAAGATAGCCAATTTTTGCATTTGGCGATGTCAATAGTAATTCAAACACTAATAAATGTAATTGTAATCACCTAGTCGTTAAAGTCTTAAATTGATTGCATTATACAGGTTAGTTCAGAAATAACTCTTTGTGAATCACTCTGTCTGTATATGTAGTATATTTGACACAATTTTTATTATTCACATCTTATATCAGCTCGCGACCGGTTCTCCGGAAGGGCATACGTGCTGCCGGTCACTGTCACCAGCTTATGAAACTACGAGACGAGCGGGACAATTCCAAGTAATCGTGAATCACGGAAATGTCAAAACTGTTCCTGTAAATGATTACATTATTTTATTCATCATGACTTGGGGTGTTTGTTATTTTGATAACAAAATAGTGTACGGCCACAGTTGATAGCGCCAGCTGCGGGCTACAGTGTATTAAATAATAAGGTCGGTCAAATCACAAAGCGAAAAGGGTTTGACACCGTTTTGAAGAACATGATGCATGTCTCATAGCCGTTTTTGTCTTTTATATTCCAGATTGATAGCTACAGCACAGCAATTAAATGATGTTCTTTTTCTTAAACGAAACAGTTGCGGGAGAAGAGTTTTAAAGGTGATTGAGATTACACCACGAACGTGATGCATAAAGTGTTGTTATAAAAAACATTATTTATTACGGCAGCAGGAATGCAGCGGTTATATTTAGCGTTCAGCTGACATTAATTCGCAAGCTAATCTGACATTTATTTTCGTTTCCTACACAGAGCTGAATGAGTGCTGATAAATGATAGGTAGGTAGATGTTAGTAGCATTAAAATAAGCATTTATATTACAAAGTAGACTTTTTACAGAACGCTTAACGCTCTTCTGTTTGTACGGGCCTTTAACCAAAGTATATTAGGTACTGCTAGGTTCCGATAATTTCTTGATTACGGAGTAAATACGGAGACAGCTTAAATGCAGAGGACGTTGCAGATAAATATTTTGGTATATTTTCTCACAGAGAATATTCTCTTTGATGTTCATTGATGAAATACTCTACGTTTATTGACATTTCTCTATATTATATTTTCTCTACGATATTATGATTTTGAATTGATTTGCATATTTTATAAAAGTTTATTTTCTATTATTATTCAATATTATGCATAAACATATCGCAAGGTTTACACTGACTGTCAATAATGTAAACTCATTATATATTGTGAAACCATCATCGAATTTTGATTGCATTTCACCGTTTCGTAAGTAAAATTAAAATTGTTTCACAGTGCATTTAGTCCAAGATATTTTTGTCTATAAACCAACCAACAATGGAGCTTTTATAACCGGTTTTAGTTAATGACCCTAAATCGAAATTTATTTTTCGGTTACGGTTATAACTGGGGCTCGTTTTGGACGCATTCATATACCAATCGAGTGATTGAATGTTTTCATTTACCAGTGAATCTGCATGCATTATCCAACTGAGGGCGCTTTGTTAAAAGATTTGATCACTTGATCGGTATTTACGCTTTCAAAACTCGTACTAAGAACTTGTCAATTTGAACGATATATAACATTTCGTTATCCTACCAATACGGGACTATAGTAAGCCGTAGCACTGTCACTCATAGTACAGCAAGCAAGCAAGCAGTAAGTGGCCCAAACTCTCTGTTTCAGATACCAATGAGAATTTTAAGAAACAGGTAGAAGTCTCGTCTTCTTCTGCCTCGAAATCCTGTAACACCATAGATAAACTCTTTTCCAAGTTGGCGACAAAGAGTATAGTTCCCAATAATAAGATCACTGTGGTTGGATCTACCACTGTAACCGCCGCGACTGCCTTTACTCTACTGGCTAAGGTATGCAGAGGTGCAATACGGTAAACGACTTTACACCGATGGTATTGGAAGCCATTGGAGGTACTTATCACCACTACTGAACCAATAAAGCAATCGCCAGTACCTGTATGTGGACGGTGTCTACCTCTCCCCACTATGTCGATATTCGCGATAGAAATACCAACCCTACGTAGCTGATTGACCCATTTCCTCTTACTGATGCAACCTGCGGTGTCAGCTTGAAGGTGTCCCGATGGTCTACGTCCGCTGCCTGTATGCATATCTATACCTCATTCATTAAAACATAAGGCGTGGTTCATTGGATAAACAATTCATTATAATATACCTACGCAGAAAATCACTAATGAGATTTGCATAATCGATGTGAATGATGACCGATTGCTGGGTGAGCAGATGGACCTGCAGTACGGTTCCATGTACCTTCAAAACGCCAAAATAGTTGCCAGCAAAGGTAATTCCTACTTAAATTAGTTGCCAGTCATGGTAGTTCCAACTTAAATTTAGTTTTCCGTTAGTTTTATAATGGGTGGGGAATTGAAATCTATATAAGAAGTTCAAGTAGGGACCTAGTCGATTTTCCCCACCCCAATTTGAGAGGGATTCGGGACGTAGTCCAATCACAATGACCCTGTGTGTGAATAATGAACCACACACAGCTTACGAATGATTCGTACGCTTCGTCAAAAAAAAAAAATAGCAGTGTAGGTAATTTGTATATATGTTTTCACAGATTACGTTGAATCCGCGGACTCGAACATCTGTATAATCGCAGCTGGTGCCCCGCAGGGTAAAAATGAAACTCGAATGGAATTCATTGCGAAAAATGCGGGCATCATAGAAGCTGTCGTACCACCGGTTACTATTAGTAGTATAGATTGCTCACTGGGTTGTTGATCTTGTTGTAATCATTAGCTTGCTTAGAGCACTCCCTGGTCGTACCAGCGAGGTCTTGGGAGAGGCCTGAACCCGATTCTCATTAAATTTAGCCAGGGGCGCGACATTTAATGAGAATCATTCCATAATAGGTGTATTATGGAACTTGATTTTAACAGTTAAAAGTTAGAAACTACGAAAAAGGGTAGTTCAGCCCTAACATTATATTATTTGGTAGGTATAGTTGTTGGCGTGCGTTTATATTGGATTATAAACTTGTTCTATAGCTTGTGAAAAACAGTCCAAACGCGAATCTTATAGTGGCAAGTGAGCCTGTGGATTTGCTGAGCCACCTGACATGGAAGTTGAGCGGGCACTCGATGAACCGCATCATTGGCACCGGCACGAACCTCGACTCAGAGAGGTTTCGGTACCTAGTTGCCGAGAAACTTGGGATAGCGCCAGCTTCTTGCCATGGGTGTATTATTGGCGAGCGTGGGGAATGCAGTGGTCTGTATATTGTTAAACTACCTACTTCCATATGTGTTTCGTCTATTGTCTGTCCCGGGGGATTTATCAATTACTGGCACTCAAGTCGTTCTTACATAATATTTGTTCGAACTTCTCCAGGGATAAAGTCGTGTCGTGTGTGGCTTTTAGACTTCGCGCAGGCAAAAGAGCAAAATGTTTCATAGCGCCCGTGTACGCAGGCGATGGTCAAACCGATACAATTTCAAAGAACGCGAAAGGAAGAAGGCTCTTCTGTGTGTTTGATGAATAATTAAAATTGTATCTACATGGATTTTTGACGAATTGCAATGGCCTGCGTAGATATAAGCCGCTCTGCTGTGTACCAAAAAAAAGTTAGACGTAAAGTACACACATCGAATCACAAGCTTCAGACGATCTTTTCATAATTTGCTCCGCAGTTTTCTATGTTACCGAGATGTTCCTTTAGTCCTATGCATGGTAATGTAACCTACCTGTAATAAACGCATCGCTTAGCGTTGAACTATGCAATAGGCTCTAAATTGACAATTGACAGCATTTAGGCAGAGCAGCGCGAAACCTTGCCTCGGGTGAGCGCGTAACGAAGGTCTCACGAGGCTGCAAATTCTAGACATGGCTTTGACTTGAATTAGCTAGTTTTGACGATGTTATTGTCCGGTTTCCAGTCCCTGTCTGGTCCAGCGTGAACATAGCCGGTGTCAGGCTTACAGACATCAACCCCCACATCGGCACTGACAAAGATCCTGAGAAGTGGCAGGACTTACACAGGAAGGTCGTCACCAGCGACGCCATGCTGCGCAACCTGAAGGGCGGCGGCTCCTGGGCGATGGCTCTCGCTATAGCTAACCTTTGCGAAGCTATACTTAACAATACTAATAGCGTACATACTGTGTCTACGTACGCTAAGGTATGATTATAAGCTGTTGTTTGGCAGACAGTTTCTGGATACATTCGAGGCTAGATTGCAGCCAGAGCCGAGAGTGTAATGACCAATACCAACCGGTTTTATTATACCGCGTTTGCACTCTCGCCTCGCACCTCGTTAAAAATGACAGAGCTGTCAATTTTGCGATTTCCTACAGCAACGACTTGAGTTTTTATGATTAATTAACAACATTTCTTTTGTTGTTTTTCTAATCGCTTCTAGGGCATGGGTCGCAAGATGCGAGGTGAGATCAGTGTGACGAGTGCACCGTTTACACTCGCGACTCGTGGCTCACCACGTGCGCGAGAGTTTAATTGCGGCATAAAGTGCACATATGTATGCCGACTTATGCAGGGTGTAATATCGAGATGGTTCCGTCAGGGGACCTCCGAACCAATACGTGCTAGAAACATAATACGTTCTAAGGAACCATGACATCGATTTTAGAGATAAGAAAAACTGCATTCATAAATTAAAAATCTCAAAGTTAATTGGCGAACTGTAAGACAGGGCGAAGGTAAAGTGAAATCAGGAAATTTCCAATGGCTACTATAACTTTTTTCAGGGTGAGCATCGTATATTTGAAGAAGTGTTCCTTTCGTTGCCGTGTTTGCTGGGTCGCGCCGGTGTTACTCAGATTTTAAGACAAAACCTGACCGACCCCGAGGCCATACTCTTGCACAAGTCCGCAGAGTCCTTGACTAAAGCGCAGGAGTCACTTAAGCTATTGGCTTAGTTAAAAATGATGATTATGTTTTTTTGTAATGATTTTTGTGAATAAATGATTTTACTACTAAATTAATTGTTTTGTGCAGCCATGCAGGTTCGATAGACCCAACGACCGTTCACCGCCAAAAAAAATACGTTCCAAGGAAAATGACTTCACTGGACAATAGAGTATTTTTTTACGTATTCGTTCCGTAGAACTTTTTAAGTACCTACCTACTAGCATTTCATCCTACCCTACCTCACATCGTCTATGACAGAGAAGCATGATGCTTATTTGGGAGACCTTTGGCTTTGCCCTGCTCTGGGACTAGATAGGTAAAACAAAATAAAAAAGGTTTGTTGTTCCATAAAACATTTTGAATAAATCGCAGTGCGTGATTACCCTAATTTGTGTTTTTGTAAAAAAAAAAGTCTCATGTATAACGGCGATGGCAAAATATGTTAACCTTTTTTGTGCAAAAATTCTGACAGTGACGATAACAACTCAACACATAGGTATCTACATTTATTAGTTTAAAATTAGCTTTGATTTATAGGTAACGATATTTATCCTCGTTTTCATAAATAAATGTATATTTAAACAATATTAAGGTGCTTTAGAGTCGCAGCAATGAGTACCTGGAGGATGGCTGGACTCAAGTAAGTTCTTAGCCTTATCATGGCACGTTTTTTTCTATGTGTCCATGCAAAAAAAACAAGGCTACACACGCTATAAACACTAGGTTCTATTCTCTTGGTCTCTCAACTGTTGTAATTATATAAACATATTTTAGGGTTACTTACCAAAATGGTCCGAAGGGTGTGCCAAAGCTGTATGCCCGGCCGTCTCTGGCCAGCAGCCTCTACTTTCTAATCTAAAGGGAATAGGGACCTTAAATACACGCGATTTTTGAATGAATGACCACCAAACGAATAAAAACTAATTAGTTTATCTTCTATGTATACATATGCTAAAATGTAGCATGGTCATGTCTGTACATTGTATATTACTGAACAAAAAAATTGCAGGGATATTGTTTTTGAACGCTGAGTCCGCCCACCATTTTTGTATGTCGAACTATTCGCGCATCACGAGAAATCTCCCGGGCAGATTTTGATAAAACATGGCATGGTAATAGCCTGACCCGAGTCAATAAGTGACTACTTAATCCCGGGAAATGACTATGGATTCCGCGCGATAGCTAGGTATAAAACTATACCCTCAAATTACGTAAAAATTAAACTGTTTGGTAATCTGTAATATTAAATTGGTTTCGATTGCTTACGATATGGACTTGTAGACTAACATTTTCAATGTTATCTCCGAGCTATTATCAACGCCATATTTTGGAACCCTCCATAATATAATGCAAGTCCGACTTGGACTTTACAAGTTTTTATTGTTATTCCAAGTAGCGCGTTAAAATATATTGTTTCATTAACTTCCCAGTTACGTTAACTACTCGAACATAGCTGCAAGAGTATTGAGGAAGTCCCTGAAGAGTAACTTGAGAGATGAAGCGGCTAAACGGGACCAGTCCTTCATCAAGTGTTTCTACTGGTCGTCTGGCGAAGTACTACGTGAGTTCCTCTCATTGACATACGACACGTTTTGCGGTGCAATGTGGTGCAAACCTTAGCTTTGTGTCACAGTATATTATCTCAGAATAATTTGTATTAGTTACAAAATACGAAGTGTGTATTTTAGTAATTATTTTATAACTGAAAGACTATTTTCAAACTTTACTCATGAATTGTAGTGGGGAGCCAGTGGGGCTATACGTCTTTATAATTAAGTTTGTTCGTTTCCCCTAGGGAGGGGGGAGGGGCACTGCTGTGATATTTATGGAAAGATTCGATCTCTTGACCGGTATTTTCTCCTATCAAAAATAGTATACCACAACTACTATTCACAACTTATTTGACAGAAATTGTGTACTGTCCAATAAGTTGTGGAATTGATTTACCAGTACATTGTGCAGAAACGACACAAAATCAGAATCTCAATTGATCTGTATCGCAAATTTGTACCAACGAACTTTATTTAGGTGACAATGTCATTCGAGTTCCTGATTTCAGTCGCAGTAAAGGGTCAGGACACAATCCCTAACACTAGCTTCACACCTTATCCGATCCTAATCATCGAATGAAATCCAATAATTTATAGGATCAGTAAGGATCGGGAGTGGAAATTGATTTCGCATTGTCGCAATACTTATATGAAACTTTGTTTGCAGCTGCGGGTCAAAAGCCAGCTATTGAGAAGAGCAAACCTCCATGATGCGATTGTTGTTTTATAATAAATTATGACCACTAAATAAATACATTTTCAATCATTTTACAATGGCATTACAAAGTATTTTACTGGAGGAAAGTGCTTCAAAATACCATTGTGACTGGACATAACATTCCTATAAATTTGAGGGTAGCTAAATAGTATGTTTCGAGCACTATTATTTTGTTTTATAATACAAACAAGTTTTATTCGTACGAAATTACCATAAAAATCAGTATCAGGAAAATAACGGAAAATCAGCTCCGATGTTTAAAAAATCTTACGTTTGTTAGAAATGTTGAGAAAAATAATTTAATTTAACAAATACTTTATTAAAATAGCACATCACCTACCTCAAATACAGATCACTACATTATCCCATTCAGTCGAATATAAAATATCAAAATTTGGCATTTTCTATCTAACAACCCCTCGCCATCATTATAAGAATTCCTGCTGATATCCAATAGTTATAAACAAAATAACGTTACAATTAACTATTTATATATTTATATATATCCTAATATATTGGTCGCAGACAACTTATAAAAGTAGGTGCAGGGCTTACAAATAACATAATATAATATACATATAAAATTGATTAATGCAATAATCAAATCCGATTGATCTATATGTAGAATGCATTTATGTGCGGGAATATAGGCTTTATTGGTGTCAAAGAAAATTTCAAATTCTACAAATATTAAAAACTCTTAATTATAGCGTTTGCAAGATATGATATGCTTAATTTGAGATTTTCTTTTGATACCATGCATACGATACGTGTTCTCTATCATACCAAGGCACTTTGACGTAAACAAATCAAAATAAACTTATACACATTGGCTTAATTCTTAAATCTAAGTCAGTAAGTATGGTATTATAATAATTCGACTTGTTTTAAAAAACAACAACTAATAAAAAATGAGCAATTTTAAAACCGCTAATAGGCCTCACAAAAATATATTTAAATCACAGACTTATTCAGAGTTTTAGACGTATCGTTGCCACTAGTATAGTGAAGCCACCTTTTCAGTGCATTTGTCCACTACAAATGCACTGAAAAGGTGGCTTCACTAAATGTTACCGCATACAAAACTTTATGCCAAGTATATAGCATAGACTAAGAAGTTCTGGACAAGGATGTTATATATGTGTGCCTGTGTACATGCTAGACCAGTTTTTTAGGCTTCACTAAGCGCATGTCGTGTGTTGTCTTCAAAATTCTAACGAGTCCGATTTTAATGAGACATTTAAAAAAAAATCTAATTCATTTTAAAACCTTTTTCTTACGATTGCAGTCAGATGTTTTGCTTTGAAACAATGCGTATATTTCATAGCATGCCATAATAATATCAAATTGACTTTTATAAACTGATCAAAACTTCTACAAATTTTATGGTACTAGTATGTACCATATGTAACAATTATTCGCTGGGACCGAAATTTATTGCAGAATCTATAGTCAAAATTCGGAGTCAATTTAGTCAACAAAATTACTACAAGTAGAACTTTGTTTAAAAAAGTAATACGATAGTTTAGCATGAATTCGGAAAGCCAAAAGAGAAAAAAAAATTGTATTTAATAAACAAAGTCAATAATTTCATAATCGTGGTCAAACAAAATATGCCAGGAAAATCGCAATTTCTAAATTGGATGTCATAAAATCAGATAAACCGCTTGCTTTAATATAATTAATACTAAATGAGTAATGAGTAAAATGTGTCAACAACTTATTGTTTTGCAATTCCGTAAAGTTGCCACAACATAAATTTCATTTACTTAGTTTTCCATTTACAATTTAAATGTATTAAAACGACATTAGAACTATTTTCCACCCACGAGCGTTTTCTAGGCTCAATAAAATTTAGTTGACTTGTCTGGTCTATTGACGAATAACATCGGATTTGAGGTATATGTAGGTCTAAAGTATATTTTGTCTCCCATAATTTGTAAGGGTGTCCATCCGACACAGGTTCGGGTTGATATATCCTATATTGACGTCAAATCCGTTTATATATTACGGCCAAACTAACGGCCGTCAAAAAGGACGAAATATTTCGGTCAAGTTTAGTTCGTCCCTCAATAAAATCAGCACCATATAGACCAATTATTTTGTCAACAGATTAAAATTAAACTAAACATATTGCTGCATTTATCATACATTATGCGACAAACAAGGACAGCAGTACATTTACCCTCATATTTATAAAGGTTTCAATAAATTTACCGCAGCATTACAAATTATTGTTCAAAGGGGATGTGTTTTGTAATGCCGTTGTAAAGTATACCAAAACTTTCCACAAATGTACGGATTTGCTTAGTCACGTTTATACGAGTCCCGCGGAATGGTGAAACAATATGTTACCATCTACGCGAGTATAGCGCTGCGTCTACGGGACTACCTATGTGGAATAGATGACTCCTAATGATCCCCAGCCTCTGTATCCACTCTGTCCGCGTCAGTGTTCACCACCTGGCTCTCAGGACCATCATCTTCGAGGGCCTGAGAGCGCGTCGGCCAGCGACACTCAGGGACTATCCCATTGTACTTGCACATGCCAAATATGAGCACCCCGAAGCCGATCAAATGCTGCCAGTGGAACGCCTGCCATCTGACCGCAAGGGACACCATCCAGATGACGAATGTTCTGGAATCACACTAATCTTATAAATGTGAAAGTTTGGATGGATGGATGTTTGTTACTCAATCACGCCAGAACGGCTGAACGGATCTGCATGAAATTTGGCACACAGATAGATTATAGTCTGGAATAGCACATGGGTTACTTTTTATCCCAGTAAAAAGGACATACTTTTTAATCGAGGGTAACACCGCGGGGCGCAGCTAGTCTTAATAATATAACACAAAATATACCTTATAGAGTCTAGCACCATTCTCGTGGTGGCTGACATTTCTTTGGTGACGCTGATACCGGCGAAGTTGAAGAACGCAATGGATATTATACTGCCCAGTGTCGCGAACATCAGGAGCGGGTTGTTGCCTGCAGCAAAGTACGTTCGATTAAGACACTAGTCCTCTAACACAATCGACTTGTAAGAATGTACGTTTCATTCTATAACATGGGCTAAAATGACAAAAAAAATTAATTATTAAGTTTTAGAATTCACATGACACCCCACCTAAGTATGTATAGTAGCGCGTAGGAATTAAATGGTTAGCGTGAATTACTCTCATGTCCAAAAGGCGAAAGAGATATAGTGTCTGCTCAATCAAATAATTGTTGTTTATAAGAAAACTAATAAAAAAGCAATGTTACTTAAAACGAGACCTTATTATTACCTAGCTACTCACTAAAGCAGCAAATCCTCTAGGGTTCCGAGACCTCCACATCATATAAAAGTACAAAGTACATGATAAAAAAAAACGATCAAGAAATAAAGCGAGCGCACGGGTTTGGAGTGGAGTGTCGAAAATAGAATTCTATTTCCAATGTTTCTAGGACTTAGTTCAGTAAATTTCATTGTGCTATGACTCACCCAACTGTACTAGGCCGTCGATGGCGTCCTCCACGGTGCCCCGGGCGTTGTTGCCGAAATGCGGCGGGGCCGGCGTCCAGTAGAACACCACCAGGAGCATCGAGAGCACCGAGAACCCGAACACGCCCTCCCACCCCACCGCCTGCATGGACGGAATGTTCAAACCTGAGAAACAAGCAAATTGTATGAAATATCGCTCTAAATAAATTGCCTTATTGCTGATCTCCCTACTCGCATTGAGGGGCTCGTGCTCAACAGTGGGACGTTAAAAGGGCTAATTTCATTATTAACTAGCTGTTACCCGCGACTTCGTTCGCGTGGTATTTAACAAAGATACAACCGTTGGCAACAGCCTGCTCGCGTGTTCTGAGCCCGCGGGACGCATTTCAGGTTGTTGCTATCAAACTCAATCAGGCGCAACGCTGCAACATTGGTTTTATTATTTTTCGTGAGATGCTATGTTTTTTCTAAAATAAAAGTAGACTAAGTTACTCCTTGTTACATCAGCTATCTGCCAGTGAAAGTCCCGTCAAAATCGGTCCAGCCATTTCAGAGATTACCCGGTACACACAGACAGACAGACAGAAAGACAAAATTTAAAAAAAATGTTGTTTTGGTATAGGTACCGTGTATAAATCCAAATGCACTTAGTAAAAAGCGGTTATTTTAATATTACAAACAGACACTCCAATTTTATTTATATGTATAGATTTTATATGCACTTACTTACATATATTTACTCATACATAGTTACATATCCTCTGCCACTCACACATACTCGCAAGGGTGCCGTTGTGTATACCAGTGGGTTAGCTAGTAAGTCTTGTTGTGTATTCATTTTATTTTTCTTTATTCCTGCACAAGATATCGGCTCCCCATGATAGAGCATTGACTTAGTTTGGGAGCTACCAATCAGTGAAGAAATAATTAACGTTTTGTTACTTATGCCACAAACCTGCCACATATTTCTCCTCGTACACCATCTGGCAAGCTGAGACCACCTGCGCGATGATGATGAGCAGGTCCCCGGTGATGAGACTGTTCCGGCCCTTGGACTCGCTCGACTGGTACAGAGCGTCCGTAACGCCCACAATCAACAGGCCCAGGATCACGTTTACTGAAATAATACAACGAAATTGTCTATGAACCTTAAGGTGGAAGCTTTATTTTTTTACGAAAATATTTGGACATCTTTACGATGTAATTTAGTGTATTGCGATATTAGCATTCTGCATTGGATGTCTCGATGTATTAAGTTTGCTTAAACAACACCATAAAGTTAGTAAAAGTAGCGGTCGTAAAAAAATAAAAACCATTGACATTTTGAATTTCGCGCCCTGACCCTGAGCTTCCCCCTTAACGAAGTGGCCTATGAGCATTATAGTATTAAATTATTAACAATAACGATGTATGGCGATGATCGCAAATAGGTTTTAGATTGCTCTCTTATCCGGCATTGCAGCGGCAGCTGTTACCGGGTATAGGGTTTGTTAATTTACCTTATTTATTAAATTGTGGTCTAAAAATATGGATTATATGATCTGAAATAATTTAATTTCATTTTTATAATTTACCGGTCTATAAGTTTTAACGAAGAGGTCTATAATGAAATGGTATGAGCATTTAGGAAATGTTCTAGAGGCATTCTCGAATATATTTGTGAGCAATAACAAAGCGGTTGACGGCTATTCATGAAGAGATCCTTACAATTACGAATTGGCCAATGCACATTGATTTTCAATTTGTTATGTAGCATAGCTATACCGTCAGTTTTGTTACCGAAGTAAAAGTTCTTTAATTTATATTATCTTCTATTTAAAAACTAGGTGACCTGGAGAACTTTGTACCGCCTTAGATTCAAGTGTAGACGCAATGCAATTATATTGATTTTTTTTTCCATGTTTTAATAATTATTCTGCTCTTTGGGACGGAGACAAATACAACAAATCAAAAACCATGAACATCCATCCAGCCGTTCTCGAGTTATAAGTTGTGGAACAAACCCGACTTTGTTTTAGATATATATAGATATAGAAGATTGCTGTGAGTATGTTGCAGAAAACATATTACAGTAGACTCGTAGGACTGGGCTCACTTCAATAGTTTAATCATCAGCTTGGATTTCGAACACGGAGCCTTTTTTCGTAACACCAAAGGCTATTAACATTTTGAATTAGTGGTCCTAGTTTAAAACAGAAATTACTCTTTTAACTCAGAAGATTACAACAAATAATTCAGTTAGCTCACATTATGTTTTCAAATTGTGTCATTACAAATAATGGTAACAAAACTGACATCAATAATTGTACAAAGGTCAATAGGGTTCAAATGATTTACTCATGGTATGTTTGCTTTGTCTGGATTTGATATTGTCAACATCATTATGTATCAATTTACAAATGAGTCATTCGGCAGTAATGTGAACGTTGTATCTGTGCTGGTCGCACCACATTGTTAGCGTTGTGCGCTCGCAAATGTTGTTCAAATCGATGCCTAGCGATATGGGAAGAGAATATTTTGAACAATGTCGCCGAAGCTGAGCGAGTATGCTCCCCGATTTCACGTTCGCTAACACGCTGCGCTTGTTTGATAACATCGCAACGAGTTTACGTAATCATCGTATGACAATGTTACGGACAACGCGGCTGTTTCATGAATTTGCACGTAAACATCAATCGTATTATTACTTTACAGCATTGTACTAGGAATAGTGTGTCCGATATTTGCTGTAAAGGCGCTGTATACGTTGGAATATTAGGGTGGGCGACACAAGTCATAATCTTTTGAGTATGACGGCAAATTTATCAACTTTTTTTGGACATTTATTTGATGTATTATCTAGTTGTACAATACTATGTATTTAAGAATCGTGTTTAGTAGATAGAACTAGCCCCTCAACATTGCAATGCTTGAAGAAGACCGCTATGTCATAAGTACTAAAACTAATGTCAGACCAATGAACACATAGTTTGCAATAAATGTTTGAGTTTGAGTTACTTATCTAAATCTTTTTTGTGTAAATATGAAGGTTGTTATTTTACTTATTTGCAGATTATAACGCTCCAACCTATTTTATGTGTTCATTCTATTCATAGGTTTGTTCTTATTTACAGCTTTAAAACTAAACAACTCATCAGTGCATTAATAATAATAGCCGAATAGTAACATAACATTATAATTCTCAAAAAGGGCCTCTGCGTGTTGGACCCATGTCTCTGCGCAAGCCTTCCAAAGATCCGGGTATAACACGTGTGGAGAGAGACGTAGTTTCAATGTTACTCATTTTAAATCCTAGTTATTATATTGTAATAATAAAGGCATACTCACTGATTCCAATCCACTCTCTCTTAATGACCCGTCGGTCGAGAAAAGTCATGGACAGCACTGCCACAAAAACGATGATGGACCCTCGGAACATCTGGAAGCTGCTCACATACGTCAGCGTCAAACCGATATACATGATGGATGTGCCAATCTGTAAACCAAGTTGGATCAAACATTGGTTAAACGATACATTCACGCTATGACAAGGTAACATTACACTTACTAAATCGAACATGGCTGCAGGCATCAGAATGAATGGATTAAAGTTTTGGTTTCCATTTGTGAGCGAATGCCCGCCTCTGTTCCTCGTTACGAAGTACACCAACTTGAAGGTGACAAGGCATAACATCTCCCCCAGGAACATAGCAGCCGACTAGAAACGGAAAAAGTATTAGTAGTAGGACATTGATTTATTTTTTATTTAAAAGCAAGATTACTTAATAAGGCTGAATGCAATTTGGACTTTGAACACGATTTTGTAAAAAAATAACAATAACTTATGTTGTAGTGAGAATCAAAATTTTGTTCTGAGGACTAAAAATATTAAATGATTTAAATTTCCAGTATAAAAATATAGTATCACATGACAACACTCACCTGTAAGAATGGATGCTCAAAAACTCTGACAACACCATCTGATCCCTTGGCTTGCAGTTTGTCAGCCCATTTATTGCTTAGCGAGTTGATAGAACCAGTCACTACTAGCATTAGCGCCAAGAACTTCTGGTAGCCTGTCCACGCCATTCTGTACCAATAGGTATTACAAATTAACTATAGATAAAACATTAATTTAGTGAAGTACCAGCCAGAATTACAGGATGTGCCCACCTGTTGTGGGCATGCAATGTTTCATATGACATCAGAAATGTAATGTAAACTAAGTTTGTATATTGTTAGCTACAACACACACATCTAACACATTTGGAAGTCCTCTGACACCTATAATTATGTTTTGCGCAGTGCCTCATATAAGTTTATTGTAGTACATTATTATATTGTCATACACTAGACCTAATTTCATCAACAGAAACAGTAAAATAGGGTAAGGAAGTAAAAGTTGACTGAACTGTTAATGTTTATCACAAATTTATAAAATTAATGTAACAATACTTGTTTAACAAATTGTATACTATGTAGTGAAAACACTAAAAAGGCCAGCCAATGTTTAGATAAGTGATATGAATTGTAGTTATAGCATTAAACATGGTGATAATTCAGCGATAAAAATGTTGGTTCAACTTGCTTTAGGAAACGGCGAGCAGGTTCAAAGTAGCGTACAACTCAAGTATTTTCAAATTTCATTTACAACCATGATAAGCTTTCGAAAGCCATAGGATGTTAACCAGCCCAGCACTAAGCGGACAAGGTGAACTATGGTCCCCTTGCATTCAGTGGGACCGTACCCAGTATAGTGGCAATAAGCTCGCTATTATAGCAAAATATGAGGGCACTGCAGAGCACTAGTAAGGAGTGTACGTCATGTGATGGCAATAGCAGTTTTCTTTTGAGAAAGGCTTTGAAATATATTTATTAACGAATACTTCCATGAACTACCTTTATAAGATATAAGGGGTACAGGGCCAACAGTAGGTTATAAAGATAACATTCCCAAAGAAATAAATCAAATTAAAAGACATTTACAACACACACCCTGTCCAGAGTGTACTGTCAAAGAAATAAATCACATTAAAAGACATTTACAACACACACCCTGTCCAGAGTGTACTGTCAAAGAAATAAATCACATTAAAAGACATTTACAACACACACCCTGTCCAGAGTGTACTGTCAAAGAAATAAATCACATTAAAAGACATTTACAACACACACCCTGTCCAGAGTGTACTGTCAAAGAAATAAATCACATTAAAAGACATTTACAACACACACCCTGTCCAGAGTGTACTGTCAAAGAAATAAATCACATTAAAAGACATTTACAACACACACCCTGTCCAGAGTGTACTGTCAAAGAAATAAATCACATTAAAAGACATTTACAACACACACCCTGTCCAGAGTGTACTGTCAAAGAAATAAATCACATTAAAAGACATTTACAACACACACCCTGTCCAGAGTGTACTGTCAAAGAAATAAATCACATTAAAAGACATTTACAACACACACCCTGTCCAGAGTGTACTGTCAAATTCTACTGGTTTGCCTTTAAGAAAAATCAAATTTAATTCATACAATCTAGACTATACTAATATTATAAATGTGAAAGTTTGGATGGATGGATGGATGTTTGTTATTCAATCACGCCAGAACAGCTGAATGGATCTGGATTAAATTTGGCACATAGCTAGATTATAGTCTGGAATAGCAAATAGGCTACTTTTTATCTGAGTAAAATGTATGATTCCCGTGGGATAGATTTCTTTAAATTCTTCATAGCGCAATGAATCGACATGATTTTTAACGTGAGTAACAGCGCAGGGCGCAGCTAGTTATTTTATATATCAATGTGATCCATATAACTGATTCATCAGTTAAAATATGTACACAATTTTGTTAAAGACTTGTTAGAAGTTACAAACAACTTATCGCCATATCTTGTCTGACGCCAGTTAAATTAAATTTGAAGCTTGAAATAAATCTCATAGGTAGCGGCATAGCGGGCTTCTTCACCTTCTTACTTTGTATCGACGGAAACAAAAAAATTGCTAACCGCTTTGTTCAATGATTTTGTTTGCATATGTCCCAATTCATAAAATATACAAATAATTTGGGAAAGTTAGCGTTACAATAATAGTCATTATGCATCTATTACATACCTGTGATTGTACTATTCTCCTGCAGTTGCTTATGAAGAGTTACACTATAGAAAATAAAACAAAGAAAACTTAAAATACACCACACTCATGCATAGATACCCCCTTATTTCCTATGCTTCTGCCACCAAAGAGAAAAACAGTAGCTTCTACTTGTATAAGACAGACTCAGCTTGTAATCATCACAGAATATATTACTTCATCTTTTTTATGTTGGCAATTGGCTTCAAAATTTGTGCCATTTTGCCAGTATCAAGTAAAATGTTTCTTAGTTATTTTTGATGAAATTAATTCCTTAACCTCAGTAATACTGTGAACATTTTACTGCAAATTTTGCCAACTGACATCGTGGATGAAATTTAAAATTCAATTATATTTTATTACTGTCAACCAAACCAACATAACTGAATAGCGATAATAGTCAGCAATATCTCTGTCTAATGGCATATTGTCGAGTTTCTTTGGCTTAGCCATAGATAAAGAATGTTTGCTTTGAACCATAGACAATAGTAAGCCTTCGATATGGTCTTAGATATTTTTGGCGGGAAGGTTAAGACTAAGTGCCGTTTAGCAGTTGTCAATTTTGTTTTAGTTGGTAAATTATAAATGTGTTTCTGTGGTAAGTATACTATAAAAAATATACTGATTCTGATTCTGAATTTCATCATTATTATCGTCATAAGTAGGTAAGTACATATACTGTAGTATTACCTATAACATTTATTTTACTTCACACTAACAAAAGTAGCTCTATTTGGTAGAAGATTGGCTAGTAGTAGATAAGCTGTACTCTCGCCGGTGTATTTGGGATCAAATTCATAGTTTATTTCATGTAGGTATCAAGTTACTTCTAGTACTCGGAGGTATAACGCGGTAATGTATCGTAAAAGGAATTAAATTCTTCATTTAGCATTCTTCTTTCATTCCTTTTTTCTGCCTCCTTAGATGGTTAAAATAAAATTCTATGTATACTTATATTTTTTTATTTAACACTGAAACAGTGATGACAAAGACAGTCAATATTGTGTTTTCTGTACCTAGACCCTACATAAAGCTAAGCTTTTAGGCGACTATAGGAAAATAAATAAAAGGCTTCCATTTATTTCCTATTCAAATGACAATACATTCGTGTGGGAAGACCATGCCGCGGATCGGGACTTGAGGACATGCTGAAACAGAAAATTTATGACTTATTTACCTATTGTATTATCTTTTAGTCAGCCCCACCCCAAAACGTTACGTTTACATTAAAAACGACATTATAAGTGCACTCTAATTCGATGGCATAGTTAAGATCGACTAATTATTTTTACGGGCCAAAATAATGTGGGATAAAAACCCTACTAAGTTCTGTCGTTAGTCCTTAGTTTAATTGGCTAGGATTTGAACCCTAAATCTCTTGTTTACGAGGGCAGCCTATGTAACCACTAAGATTAATGACTTAGATTTATGTTAGTACCCAGCATCCACTCTGATCATACCTGTCTCACATCGCTGCCCGTAGAACCCAGTTCCTTCACATTTACAAATGAAGCCGGGATCTTGCATTGTCTGAATACATGTACCCCTCAAACATGGCATTCGATTGCAGATATTTGAACTTCTCTCTGTAATCAAAAGAAAAAGGTGTAACCATACGACCTAGTGCAAAATATTTTCAGAGATTTTTTAATTTATAAAAATCACAAACCTTAAAAAATATGAATCGATTAGGTAATAATTAAAAAGAACACCATGTAGGTAATAAATACGTGTTATGAGGAGGCGCGGACCTTTGGCGCCGTGGTGGTTAGAGGAAGTTAAAAAAAAGTTCAAGAAGTTTAGTTAGGGCCATAAGTTTGTACAGTTATTTACCATTTAGAGCATTGAGGCAGGCTTGCCTCGATCTGTAGATAAATTCGGTCGGGCAGCCGAATCCACAGCTGCATGAACTCCCGTAAATCTTACATCCATTCACAGCTTGATCCGGTTCACATGCCCATGCGGTCACTGGCAAAAAAAGGATGATAACGAATTAGGATTTAGAGTACCTGGATCCAGATTGCATCGTTTATATTTGTACAAAACATTGACTCGATTTATGTTATTATTTTGTTTTAGTAGTGTAATTGCACGTAGTCAACTACAAAACGACACGACACTTTGGTAGGTACTATGATAGCCGACTGGCTTTTCCCGCGGCTCCACCCACGAGAATTTATACTTTACAGTATAAATAGTGGCATTGTCATTCCAAAGTACAACCAAATTTCCTTCAAATTCGGCCAGCCGTTTTCGCTCAGACAAACCAAACAAACACGCTTTTACATTTTATAGTATTAGTAATGATAAGAAAAAAAAGTTATAAGTACATATTTTCAATTAAATAGATTGCTTATGCTTCGTCGCATCCTGAAGCATATATTTACTCGAAGTGCCTACCTAAGTATATCCTAGGGCAGTAGGTATAACTTCTCTAGGTAACTCATTGGTAACTTATTATAAGTCAATTTAGCCATACTTCACGATGTAGAAGTATTTGGTTCAATAGTTTATCTTATACCTACAATAGCACGTTCGATAGTTATTAATTTATAATATACCTATTATTTATAATCACACGTTTCTGAATAATATCGCATCGTATCTAATATTATTTACATCGCAATCAACAAAAGAGGGCTATGTTCTGCACTTCATCCTGTTTTTATCTTACAGTTTCCGTCCATTCCGGTTTAGTACATCCTTTGTGTTCAACGTGCGATAAATAAGTATACTTATTCCATACTTACTGACTCTACTTATTTAACTAATACTTATAAGCATAAGTTAAATAGGTATGTATTTCTAGTGTTTAAAGTTTGATTATTCATAAGTCGTATATGGGACAGAATTCCCGACTTGTGACGAATGCACAGTAGGTAATAAAGTCTAATCTCTGAATTTATAAAAAGTGTCCGTATATTTACAATTATTTTTTTTATTTCTGAAAAATGCTTTGAAAGTTCCATCGATTGAGGCGATAATTAAAAGAATTAAGTAGGTATTTGAATGTTATTCTAGCCAGCCTAATAAAGGTTAGTTTAAACCAAAGTAGACGTTAGTCCCGAAAATGCCCGTAAGATAGCAACAATTTTCCAACTGGGTTTATATACCTCTTACTTTTTTATTTTTTTTAAGGTAAATAGATGAAGCCACTTAATGTTGGTCATTACGTAAAGCTTTGGGAAGATGGCGCGTCAAGCTGTGAAGTACAGTTTTGTTCAAAACGTACGCAGAATAGGTGATTTGATTTATGTATAACGGAACTCAGGAATCTGGAGATTCTCGATGACATTTTGTTAATCCATCACTTTGACAAGATTAGGCGGATCTCGTGTACCCGTGGCTATGGCCGGGAGCTATATGCATTATTGTTAAAGGTTTTAAGTACTTACTTATGTACATTTTGGGCAAAATGAATATACATATGATTTTGTATTATTTAATTTGAGTTGCAATGCGATGTCAAGCTTAAAGTAGTCGTAATTTCAAAACTACAGAATTGGGACACAATACGTAGATTAGATACCATGGTATAAATATTTATTAGGCATCAGCACATTTATCGATACGTGCACTTACCTATCCAATTTTGCACTGATTCTATTTGCGTGAATTCCATCTAGTGAGATGATTACTTAATCCTACATGACCCACATTCAGAATTTGACTGGTGAGTGACCTAAATACCTACCTAATGTTAGGATACATTTCAGATTGCAACAGTGTTTTTCCTTGATTTGGCATAATTATTTCAATTAGAATAACAAAGAATAATATATCGTATTTATCGTCGAATGTAACTGACCAACCCTATCTGTGCAAACCTATATACTATTAAAATAAAATAGCCACAGAAATATATACCTTTTGATTTGAACGGGTTAGTTATTATTGAATAGCCTTAGTTTAAAAAATAGGATATCACATATATCAACGCGCTGTATCCATTAGGGGTCGCTGCAGAGTAAAATCGATCGTTCCGCAGGCGGACCCGCTGGATATAGCTATACATAAGCGGCCACTAATATACAGTATAGTTTATATATAGTTATCGCTAGTTAAAATATTAAGAACCACGCGTCGGCCGTGCCTAAGGAACCTCTGACCTCCCGATATCGAATGCACTACTAACAAACAAGAGCCCACTATATATAATACTGATAGTTTGATACACCTATAAATGTAATATATAAGTAGGTACAACAACATATACTTAATACACTTGTACAGTTGATTATGAAGGATATTCTAACCCTTGTTGAACCTTTTATGTGAAGCCCGAATTTAGAGATGTCAAAAAAAAATTGCACAAAAAAAAAACACAATTGCCATTTTGTTGGGAACATATGTCTTTTTTAATCGTCCCCGATATATGGAGGTTCTTATATATATAATTATGTCGTAACATAAATTTATATGAATTTAAATTAAGTCTCATTACACTCTTTTTCAGCAAAATCGCTACATACTAACGTAAATAATAGAAAAATAAATAAACATTCGCATTGGCTTATCCAAAAACAAAAAAAAATAACTTGAAATCAGGGAGGACTGACGCGTTGCTTGTATTTTTTTTTAAATATCGATAAACCGATCTATCGGACTATTAATGACCTTTAGAGACTCCGTCGGCATACTCACGTTGTAGACACAGTGCAGTAAATAGAAAGGCTGTAGTCCCGCCCCGCATGGTCGCTAGAGTGCACACTATGGAGAGCCGAAGTGTACTGATACTAACTTCCTACAACGGGTGTGAACGGCCGCAGTATCAATTTTCTATCTACCATCCCACTAAACTATCACCCCTAAATTTGAGCGCACTCTTTGATAGCGTTGGCTAGCTTGAAACGATCCTGTATTATCTACTCATTTAAAAAAAAATATCCGTCTACATTGTTCAGGAGATCATATTTTAATATGTGAGTGAAAAAAACAGGAGGTAAATACGTGGGTAATTAATAAGATGCACTAATAATTAAAAAGGAAGCGGCATTCCGAACGGGTGGTAAAGTTGTAGCTTAGCATTTTATAACTTTTTGACGATTCGTAAGTACTGTAATTAATGGTTTACTCATTCTGATTCTGATTCTAATCTATTACGTTAGCCATGATGTGCTTTTAAAAATAGATCACAGTTTGTAGCAGCGTAACTTTCAATAAATAATCAATATAAAAGTTTATTTTTAAATATCTATAGTCTTATCATAAAAGTGACGAGTTCATCTGAGTAAGAATATATAACTTTAATCTGATGTCTGATTTTGATTCTAATGTCAAATTCGCGTGATTGAATGAAGAAAAAAAGCATAACAATACGTCTAGGTATTGATTAAATTATCCATGGTCATAAATAAAGATTTAAAAAAATATATTTAAATTTTGAATCTTTGAATGTCCAGAATGCATGTCCCAAACCATATTGTTGTTAAGTACCTATATGATTACGGTCCATGAGTATACAGCGTTCGGAACACATTATTATCTCAGTTCGAACGGCAATGAAATGTATTGTCGAATCTGTGGGTCGTTGTCCGCGGCTATACGAATGATGCACTGTTATCTGTTCCTACAAAACAATTTTATCTAACATTTCCATTTAATACGTGCTTTTTTGTTTAACATTATGCAAACCATTAATATAATATTTGTCCACAATACAAAAAAATTGTTGGTACAAAACACTGCCCTATTTCCATACTTTGCCAAATACCTAACAGGTCTTGAAATGGGAATTATATCGGCATGTTTTCTTCTATAACATGCCTTGTTTAATCATTACAAATAGGGAATGACTTTAGGAATGTAGGGTTTGATTATATATTTGTGCCTACACATTATTATCATAAATAATACTGTAAAGGTTTCAATAGTTTCAATTATTGAAAGTGTTTTCCATTCGATACTAAACGTTTTTTTTCATTCAGTAAAGCAGAAAACAGTTTAGTTTCCAGTAACCTCCAGGCTAACCAGATATTGATAAATAGTAGATAACGGCCCTGCATAGCCTACCGATAAATAATGTCAAGGTGAGTAAAACTGATTTAGAATGTTTCCTCTTTAAATAGTTAAGTTACCGTTTTCTCACGGCTGCGAAATTGAAATGAGAATTTTATCTTTACCACTAGCTAAGCCCGATCCGACTCGAGCGACCGAAGCCAGGATTTTGTTGTTCGACAATCCAGGGACGATGCAAGTAGGAACCGAAAAATGTATCTATAAGCTATCATCATACCAAGTTTCATCAAAATCCATACAGTACTTTTACGTGGTGAGTCGTGCTCGTTTTAGAATACTGTACGTCAAGTGCGAGCTAACCGTATACTTTATAGTCTACCGTATTTAGACATTTTGTCTGGAGAATTGAAAAGCGTCTCTAGCGGACGGTATTTAAAACTTTCAATTCTCCATACAACATTTCTAAATACGGTACACTATAAAGTGTACGATTAGCTTCGAGTAATCTCGCGCTTGACGTACTGGTAGAAACATGTAATAAAACGGTATTTGTTTTTGTTTTGGAGAATGTGGCTGTAGGTACTAGGTAAAATAAGAATCATTACTCATCTTTCGAACGGTTAAGTAATATTTAACAAGAAAAATAAAAAAGTAATTCACTGTAAAAATATTATTTATTATACGAAATGATACAAAATGTAGTGTCATTCCTGTAAAACGTATCACATATTTATGTACTTTGAAAAGTTATATAATTTTAGAAATATAGCCTTGTTTTCAGGAAACAGCTTTCCATTTAATTAATTGATGCACACTTGGCCGTTCGCTTTGTTACATTGCATGCTTGTTTCATACATATCATTTTTATTTTGACATTTGAGGCTGAAAGCTCTGACCGTTGACCCCTGCGGTTGCAGTAAGTTTTTTAAATTTTATGGTGATTCAGAACAAATCTACTACTAGGCTTTAAGCGATACTTCAATTTCTACAAAACACATACTTTGTTCACAAAAAAATCACAGTTGTCGTTTTTTTTGGGGACAACATTTATTTTTTTAAATCGCCATATCGAAATTATGATTTCACGTAAAGATGACAAATGCGAAAAAGCACCGCATGTTCAAGGCTTAGTACCCTTTCTGAATCACCCTGTGTAAATTGTATTTATTTGCCATGGCAATACCATACGTCGAGTGTGCGACAACTAATATCTTCTGTCAAATTCTACACCATCTGTGGTGTTGTATACAAGTTGAGGAACGGCGCGTTCTGCCCCTCCTGCAGCCAGTTGCCTGGAGAATAGTTATTGTTCTTCTTCTCCACCACGTGGAAGATGTACGCGTGGCGGCTTGCGTCGGACTTGTTGTGAGCGCTCTTGTGAACCACGTTACCGTGGAGGAGGATGCATGTTCCTGGAACAACGGAACATGTAGATATCATGACCGTAATCTCTAGAGGTATGCTCACTCAGCCGCGTTCAGACCGACCGCTTTGCCTCGCGAGGTCAAAGGTATTATTAACTAACAGTTAAACATGTGATTATGAATTGCGAGCTCAGTATACTGTAGTATATAATGTAGTTTGCACCAATATATTTTCACCCAATACTTGACAAAAGCATTCCATTTAAATATCCGTACCTGTCCAGAAGATAAAGATAAATAAGGACTGACAGCGCTACCTCACAATTTTGACTTCAACATAATGACATGAGTGGCAGCCGAACACTCAGCTCACGCGATGTAGATGAAAGCACTCGAATGTGACATCGAAAGCGATTTCCTTGGGTGAGGCAAACATCCCTCATAAGGATGTTCGGTCGGCTAATAGGTACGTAGCTTTGAGGAAAGACAATGTTTGGTCAAGGCAGCGCGAGCATATTCTTCGAGCGAGTCAGTAAAGCCAGACTCGCAAGGCTACTCGTTTAGTGAGTACACGGCTATTAACGAACCTTTACTAACGGGAACCGGTGTGAAACTCGACTGCGGGTAGAAGGGCGCTGGTTTGTCATATATCAGGGTTTCCTTGCTGCTCTTGTCAGGGTTTCGGAATAGCAGCCTGTGGACCCCCGACTTGTGGGAACCGCGCGATATCCAAAGGCAGCCGTTCTGAATTGTAGCATCTTCTAATGCAATCCAGAAACCAATCGGTGCTATAGGCTCTGTATGCAAGTAGGTCACATCTTGATGTGCTATCACTGGAATGAAGATTGAATAATAAAATTAATATTGCTACAATAAGAAAATATATAGGTATGAGAAAAATGTATAGATTTCTGTTTGAACAGTTATTCAGCTTTTCGGGCGGAGACATTAAAAAAATCAAAGATCATAAAAACCGGCTCACCCATTCTTGAGTTATAAATAGTATAACAAAAAAATATGTAAATTCAATTTGTAAGTGCCCCCGTAGGCCTATACGGAATAAATGATTTGACTTTGACTATAACTAACACGACTTTGTTTTATATATATATATATATATATATACAAAACAAAGAATATATATATAACATATTTACATAGATAGGTATAAATCCCTCGACATTCACAGTAATAGTCAGAGGTTTTATAACAGTTAGTCAGGTATTACATGTACCATAATCTCTGTTTATTTTTAAACTATACAATTATCAGGATAAAAATAATATTTTCTGATATCCATTATGCAGCTTCTCTAACCAGTCTGAGCCGGGATTAATGAAATCCTAATACGCGCGTAGTTTTTATATCAGACAACCTAATTAATTCAGCTAAATCGGGTCGTTATGGGTGCGCTTTTTATGTTTTATAATCGATCTTTAGTTGAATGTCTTATTTATATTGATTGAAAATAACTTAAATATTTACAAACAGGAAAAAAAAAAAATTAAAAATAGTATGACGACAAACTATGTATCACAATTGATTAATTGATAGAACTAGGCAATACTTCATTTAAAAAAAATGGGGATAGAGGGACCCACCACTGAGCCTAGGCTTGTCAACTTTTCCAATTATAAACCAAACAAGTTTATCAATAATAATTAAAGAAGCCAACAAAACCGAACTTTTGAGATGTCAGTCGAGACTCTGTCTGTCATGAGTGTCGGGGCCCTAAATTAATATGCAATTGCCCGCGAAACGATGCGAATTTAAAAAAGTATTCGACACATGTTTCACCTCTAAACGAGACACCCTCCGAACGGCTGGAATACGATGAATAAACGACGTTATATATTTTTTCGAAATTATATATGCTGTTAGTGACAGATGACCTTAACAGCTTCAGCGAGAGGGCGAGCACTAATGGCGGTCCAGCCAGATATTTATTTATTTATTTGTAAAAGACACACCAAACAACAGCGCACAGAATTTTACATAAATTAGAAATATAGTGATCGACTAGACAGTGTGAGCTATATAAAGTTGGTGTGTATGTACAACATTGTTTAAATAAGATAAAAATAATACTGGAAAGTTATACAGTATTAGTTATTTATGATAAGCAGACAAGGTTACATGGGAAAATAATATTAATTTTAAGAAAAAAAAAATAATAACAATGTCAAACAATTTTAATTGAAATACTGAAAATAAATGATGTGCTGTTTTACTTAATTATCGATCTTCTGTAACTATCAATCAATTTGTTTGGTCTATAATTAGAAAGTTGAAAAGCCGACAAGTGGTGGAGGGTTCCTCTTCCCCCACTTGTTTATCTATTTTTAGGCTTAGGAAAAATAAAAACAAGATAAAACAGTGTGATTTGCCAGTTATTTTTTATAAGAACACTTTGCAAAATAATAAATTCATTTATGGAGCGGGAAAGTTGTTGGATGCAACGAAGTTAGTTCTCTGAATGCGCTAAGAGAATTAATCAAGTATAAAAACAAGATTGATATTCCAGGTTACGAAACGCCGCAAGCAACGGCTGTGAGTTAAATAGTTTGTTGGCTGTGGTAGATTTTTCCAAATTGAGTAAAAGATTTTAAGGCTAAGATTACATGATCATGTGAATATGCGCGATGGCAAATATTTAACAGAACAACTATAATGGTGTACATGGAATCTGCGCTGCGTTAGCGCATTTGTAATCACTATGTATAAACTGAATTTCGATTTATCAATTAAAAAAAAGATATGCAAGAAACGCAGATTCAAAGCTTAGTAATGCCCGTTTCTAAATCACCTATATAACGTGTGTTAACGCTATGGATAAGACGCGACCAACCAATCCCTAGCTTTATAATAAAAAAAATCTTGGACTGATCTGATGAAAGAGGCTCCTGTTTTACACTGGCTTATAAATAGCACACATTGCTACATTCCGTAATCCCGAAATGTTATACAAGTTTCTTGTGTCCACAACTTACAAGTTGTTTGTTCCGAATCGCGGTTAGCATGCAGTTCATGAGAAAACATACTTGTGGTTTGAACCTTACCATGTTCAAACATCCATCTATGTACCTTCTTTTTTTTCAGGTTGGTAGTCAGCTACAAAATAGTGCTATTTTGCCAGTGTCGAATAATTCTTGATAATTGTTATTCATTTATAAGTACCTCTGATGATAATGATAATGTAGATGATGGTGATGAAATGAATATCCTACCCATATCAGTAAAGCCGTGGATATCTTGGGAGAACTTGAAAAGTCAAATTATACTATTTTATTTCAATTCCCATCACGCGTGCGCGTTTATGTACACACAATGGTTTATCCCACTAATACTACAAATTATTAATAAAAAAGAAACACATTTTTTGGAAATTAAAACAAAATTGAGAACTACAGGGTTCAACTTCCCGCCAAAAAGCCATCTACCTACTTTTTATAGACACACATACACGAGACTTGTTCAGACTGAATGTTGAAGGAGAGTTTTTTTTTTGTAAAATGTCGCAATCAGACAATTATGGTTTAAGTCTTTTAAAACTCCAGTTAATTAAATAACTGCATGTTGCCCCACGGTTGATGCCTATCGGATATTAGTTTTTTTACACAAATGTACCTGTAGTCAAATAAAATTCTGTACTACACGATCTCTTTGGGTAACATGAACCTTATTAACTTTTGGGTTCCAACCGGCATTATTTGGAGGGCATTATGCGAAACTTTATCTACAACTAACCGGTGGTTTAAACTGTGAGTACCTAGTTTGGTGGTAACAACTTGGATACGAGTTGATAATTATTGCACCAATGACAAATAATACAAATACAGTCTATGGTATTAATATTATACCATTAATGAGACTTCTAATCTTAAGGACGAGCTGTGTGCTAGAAAGTGAAGTAAGTATACCTTCAGCACCGACTCCCGGGTTCTTATAGATGTACATGCTTTGCACGATTGACGGGTCCTGGAAGCTCAGCTCTCGACAGACTGTCTTCACTCGGTCGCTGTATGTGTAGCATCTGAAGATAGGGTGGAGTAGATGCAGTGCGTGTCCAACCTGACGATGGAGAAAATATTTAAGTAAAAGAAAAGAATATAGAGATTCATTGAAATAAGAGCGGATAAGTGAACGTATATTAATATGCATAAAGATGTTGATTGTGGATGAATTGAAACGTTGGTTTTAGTTTAATATTAACATTAAGAAAGGCCGTCGATATAAAATATTTTTTATGAATTATGATAATTAGAAAGAAAATAACTGAAATACTTATTTACTAACTAATATAAATCGATATAAATAATTTTACACATGACATGTACATACCTTAGTCGAACACAAAAAAGGATGCAGTATCATGTACATTCTAAATAATAACTAATAAAATAGTCTGTGACTGGGTCATGTCTGTACCTTGAATATATGTATATATAAACAATGCAAACAGGCAATGAACGTCTCTGAATCCTAAACAAAATGTTTTAAGAATCTTGTGCAAAATTAAGTTGTTGTTTTTTTAATTATTTAAAAAAAGTTTCGAATTTTTACGTTTTCTGTGTGATGCTATCAACTCCATAGTATATTCGCCTTGCATGTGGCCAGTTATATTTATATAGAAGTAGAGAGCTCCCGACACAGAAAGCTAACGTGGTTGTTGTGTCACTGAGATTTTAGCGAAGCACACACAGTTCGTTTTTTTTTTGCCAGACCTCTGTTAGTAATTATAAAGTAAGTAAATAATTTAAAACTTGTTAATACCTTATTTAAAGATACACTAGGATCTACTTTGAGCTCGCCATCCGGTGCTAATGCAGCTTCCTCGAAGAAATAGCTAATGTTATCGTTGCTCTTCAAGAAGTATTCGTCTTTTAGTTGCTGGGGAAGTAACAACCGTTTTGGATTAATACAATACTCTCAGGAGGAAATTTGAGCGTCCACTAATTGAGCATTTGTGTTGTTTATCATCATCGATCAAGTCAATTTAATTATCTATTACATACACTGATCCATCACTATATCGCTGAAACTGAAATTTGGCATGCAATTTCCGGTTGGAAACTCTGTGATTGGTAAGGCGTAAGTTTCCACGAATCGCATTCATTTCAGCCAGCTTTAATTGGACAGAAGCACACCGGAATAGGCATACATGCCCGGATCCAGCTACCAAACATCCTTAGTGGACTGCCAGCCTTAATTACTTTGCGACCACACAGATGGTATATTTTCAGGTAAGTTATTTTTTATTTGAATTACCAATTTTTCAGCATCTACGGTAGAGAAGATTATTCTTTCCTCTTTAGTAGGCAGGTTCTTAGCCAATTCTCTGCCGGCCTCCAAAAGCTCGTCACATTCTGCTGGTCGGAGGAAGTCTTCTAATACAACGTATCCATCTTGCTCCAACTGGAAGATATCAGAAAATGGTAAAAAAATTAGAGGTTTAAATACACAAAACTCAACATCACGCTTGTATGCCTAGAAGGGAAGACAGACGTGTACGCAGTGCACCGATGTACTCATATTTCGCTAATGCTTTATAATATTACAATATAATTTTTTGAAATTAATTGCATGGAAAGAGATTTTGTAAAAAGAAATAAGTAGGTACATAGTGATTCAGGTTAGTATACCATCGATGTTTAGCATTTAGTATTAAAAAGACATCATGAGCTTTGCCTAAAAATACTCCCTGAATATTTAATTAATTATTGAACTAGTTTCTCAGTCACCCTTGTCAAGTTTGTTTATCTACATATTATGGATTTACGGAATACACGAAGCATTCTGCTAAATATTGGGTAGAAAGTTAACATAAACAAACGGCTAAATATGGGGTAAAAAGTTAACCTGAACATTTGGCCGAATGATCAATTTTGTCAACTTTTATGACCAATAACATAAAAAGGTTTAATGCGTTATAAAGCTGGCCACTTAATTAATATTACTAAATGCATATTTCTGCATGAGAACTTTGGAATACAAATAAGCAATTTAATTAAGAATTTAACTACGTATGTTGCCTAAGATCCAATTTTAAATTACCCACTTGCGTAGACTAATGTTTCTTTAAAACCTACGGCATATTATCTAATCTTTGCCTACGGCTGGTTTATTATTAGGTCCATCTCTAGTTGTTTTTTTTGTAATCATTCCTAGTTTTTAAGAACATAATGTTTGCAACATTACTTATGCACTAGGTTCCTCTTTCTTATCATTGCATGCTTTATCTTTAGCTCATTTAATGTCTGCACTTTGTAATATTTTTATTTTGGTAGTGCAAATGCAGTCCTCCATTAACTGCCATTTTTGATATCTACACTTTTAAATAGGCTCCCCTGTGTTGGCCTTATTGGAAAATACCAATGGATTACTATTATATACCCACATATTATTGTGTACAATACTGCCAGCACGACTGTCTATTCCCTAGGGGAGAACAGGCGTAATCATATTCATTATAACCTAAGAACTTATAACATTCAATTCACAAATACTTTCTTGCGATGTATTTTAATATATACCTAGGTACATAGTGTCGACAAAATCGTGTAAACTACTGGTGAAGTCTAGCTTCAATATGTAAACAGGGGCAGGGGCAGGGGCAGGGGGAGCATGCGCGTGCGCAGCGCCGCGCCGCGCCGCCGCCGCCGGTCTGTGCCGCCCCCACGTGGTGTGGCTATTTCTGGCGTATCCGATATCGCGACCGCGACGCGGAGGGCCTTGCGATGCCAATGGCAAATCCGATTTATAAACAAAAACACGTTGTTGACTAAAGAATATAGGGCGAGAGGTTTTCTTTTGGTTATCTATAAGTATATAATAATATAGGTACCTATAGGGTTATAAATAATAGAGGCGGATTGCGGTCAATATCGGCTGGACCTCGGCTTGTTATGTATTCATATTTACTAAGTACCTATATAATTATACACAGACATGTAAATTCGCAGAGCAAACAAGTATTCGCAATCGCTGCACAGTCAATCAGTTTACCATTACATAATAAAATAAAATCGCATGGCACAAGAAATATGAAACGTAAGTATAAAGTTTTGTCAAATGGCAAATTCGATAACCGCCCGGTGAGGTGGTCTGAACGTAGTATGATTCAGTCATATCCCTTTCAATGTGTTCAATGACTGTCTCGGAAAATTTTGGTAGCGATATTTATGTAATCTACTTTACTTTGGGCTGGGTGTATTAAAATAAGCCTGTTTAGTTCACCGACGCACCATAGTGTTAATGAGTTGTGCTTGACACATTTATATTTATTTATTTAACAGGTATTATTCCAGCAGTTTCAAACAAATTCCAAGTCTCTGGTAAATATACCGTTTGGGCCCTGGGGCGGAAAATATAGACTTCTTGTTAGTTAAATAATCATATTTTTATTTAATACTCAGAACACTTTTTATAACCAAACGATGCCACGGAGGCGCCATAGAGAAGAGAGAGAACATTATATAGAACATGTTTCATAGATTATTGTCCAGTCTCTACATAATTAAATAAAGGAAAAAGAACTGATACAAACTTAACGTTAATAAATAAGTACTCGAAGCAACATCTCTACATAGTAATGGATATCGTGCATTCCTTTGTTCTCGTTGCTGTTTACGTCACAACCCCTTAGTTTTTAAACTTTTCATATTTAACACGCGACAATTAAACAAACATTAAGGCACGGCCTGCAATCGTTTTCACCACTTATCGATCCGTTTGTTGTGGCACGAATGTAGAGATGTATCGTTACAGAACAATTATAAAGTGCTTTGTGAATTTCTATTGACGATCGTGTCAAATCGGCGTTGGTCTAAAATCTGTGGTAAAATATTTAAACTTTACACTTCAATTAAGAGAAATGACATGATTTATATATATATTATAAAACAAAATCATAATTTAACAACGAGTGGGTCGATTTTATGATCTTAGGTTTTTTGATTTGTGCCCCGAATAGAGAAAACTATTAAAACCAATCATAATAAATACTAATAAAATTATTAATTTAGCGGTAGGCAGTACGAAATTCGCCAGGACGGCTAGTAGATGATTACGTGTAATATGTCTTAATTACATTATAGGTTATATTTAGCTGTCCAGCTATAGTTATTTTTTTTTGGGACTAGGCCCGCCACACACTCCCACCACTGCTACTCCTGTAAGCCAGGATCTACAGTGGTGTCCAATGAAGACACCGAGGTTTGACCCTCGGCGAGTCCCGGGATAAAGTTAATTGTCTTGGAACCCGCACGAAATTAATCGAAAGATAAATAGGAGGAGTTGGAAGAAAATTATCCACTTCCCTCCATTGCAAAGCGGGAGACAAAAAGATCTGGTTCTGGAGCTATAGTTACACGATAAAAACTATAACAAGGACCACAGATTAACTAATAGTTCCAGGATGCCGAATAATGCTCACAGCTGGTAAACGGTACTTAACCGTACGGAAAATCAGGACAGTACCTAGTATACCTTGTATTTCCATATTTCACGGATTTAGTAAACAATCTTGGTAGATCTCAGTAATGATATTTTTATAAATACCTGTTTAGCAAATACCATTATGCAAATAGGTTAATAATGATAGTCAATATGTAAAATTGTAATTAAACTTTTAATCATTTTAAATGACAAATTAAATTAAAAAGACGAGCCAAAGTTGTTTACAAAATCTTTAAAATCGAAAAATAATAATGTTTGGGGATGTTTTTGATACATATGGATTGGATAATTATTTATTTTTCTAAAATTTACTAATCGCATAATTAACATAATTATATGACGCTTTTGATGAAAGAAATCATGTTTTAACCGACTTCAAAAAGGAGCAGGTTCTCAATTCGGTTGTATTTTTTTTATTATTCCTACGGACAGATTTATCATGTAACTAGTTAAGAAATTGGTTACCTTTGCAACAAAAGAGTTTATTATAGGGCTATTGCACGTGTGCACGGTGTCACATCCATCTGGGCTTAATGTGTCATATGCTATAACGAGACAGATTTGACGGACATGACCATTTACGCCGAAGTAAAGTGCATAAGGGACTGATACAAAGCTGGCGGCGTCTGGTGACGTCATCACAGAAAAATCTAGACTCAAATAGGTATTACAGTCTAGATTTTTCTTTACAGTTAGGTACCTATGTACGCGTGAGTCAAGATTTACGAAAATTAAAACAATGTAGGTTTTTGTTTGTTTGGTTGACGAAAATATATCGACACTTATTAAATGGCTGTCGAAACATTAATAGTGCTAAAATAAACGCGTTAAGATATCGACGTTGTTTTCTAGTGATATTTTAAAAATATCAGTATGTTTACTCTAGCTGGACGCTTCTACTGAAATAAGAATAGGCGAATAGCGTGATGCTGAGCGTATAATAGAGTTCCTTAATGTTTGTGTAATAAAAGGCAATTTTGCATATTTTCAAATTAATTAGCTTGTCGTTCTCGTAAGTGTTTTAAATATACGCCTTTAGTTACAAGAAATGGTTTCTATCTGACCTTCGAGAGTCGACTAGAGATAACCGATAACCTAAGGTTAAAAACATTTATCAGATGTTATCAACATTCTGACTGTCCGTATAGAATGTCAATTATCTTAAAATGGCCATCAAGATCGCCAGCTTAGCATGCCCTATGAAGCATAGAAGAGTGTTTTAATTCGGTCACCCATCCAAGGTTCGCTCGAGCCACATGATGTTGTATAGGAACGTTTTCACATACTGAAATTACGACCTCTCCCTCTAGCAAATCCGACTACGAAACCCTAACATGAAAATGTTCACGTTGAAAGACCGTATCATAAATTCTAGACATTGCCAAATTCTAAAATCAACTTCTACAATATTCTAGGGAATTTGAAAACAATATTTGAAAGCGTTAATTGCGTTATGAATGAAAGTTATTTTAGGCAAGTTAGGTTGGGTGAATGTCAAATGTTTTGTCACGTCGCAATGGACATACAGCGTGACCAAATATTACGTGATTACATGATTATTTATAACCTTTTTGAACCAAAATTGATAGGACCATCGATATTAATAAATAGCACCAGAAAAACATAGCAACTGTGTTCACATTTATGGACGTATCTTTGTTTGTCCCGTATACATCCCATACTATACATACATCTGATTGTGTTATGATATAGGTCGCATTTATAAAATGGGCAAAGATGCTGAATACATACAATTAAGCGTGCGAAGTGCGGTCATCTTTACTCGTTTTGATAAACAAATAAGAAAAAAACAACAAAATTCAATTATTGATCTAGGCCAAAAAAGCATTTAAGAATAATCAAAAGTTACCAGCAGTTCGGAAAGTTGGTTCCACTGAGAAGAACCAGCAATAAAGTCCGTAGTTACTCTTTACAAAAGAGTTTATTGTAGGTACATTCAACATCAAAATCAATGGCATATGAGCAGGCAGCAGATTTGTTATGACAGTGCGCACGCTCGCGACGGTTTCTGTAGCATTGCAACGCACGCTGGGTAGGTACTCGTACAAGTAATTGTGAAAAAATATGAGTACAGTACACCCACGTCACTTGTTTAATAGATAATTTATATTCTATCATAGTATACTCCACAATATTCTGCCTTACCGATAAGCGGTAAAGATAAATTAGTAATGAGTTTATGAACCCTATTCTGATATTATTTTACAAAATAATATATAATAACGGCACGCTCTCGACACTACAATTTACCCAAAGGTGTTAAACCAGGTTTGAAATAAATACACAAATCTATACACATTGTTGGCCCGACCTTCTATGATCTACACATAATTACATATGGTTTTTTTATTTTCAAATATGTTAGTCCCTATGAGCAATCAGCTCGTCACCAGTCTCAATTGGTACCTACTCTGATTCCTATGACGCAGCCCAGGATAAATTATTATTAGCGATTGGTCAGTCGGCCCACGGGGATCGTCACGAATCAGCTTGGCTAGCTCTCGTGAATTTGGTATTAGTCATATACAACGTACCAAAATGTATATAAATATGAAGTTTTTGGCTGGAGCTTTGCGGCTTTGGTATATAATTCATAGTGATATGGCTGTGAGCTTTATTGTAAATGTACCTTACCGAAACCGTAACCTTATATACTGATGAACGTGTTACTGATTTGATTCTCTTAAGAATACATTATTTCGCGTCTTTACTGACGTTTTTGAGTACTTTAATTTCGTTAAAGTGAGTAGGTACCTCACGTGGCTCAATCAGTGCCTCTTTTCTTTATTTTTATTGTCAAAATCTGAAGACTTAAAAATACATTAGGACATAAAAAATATAATCGTCATAGAGCCAGCTACAATTGTTATGCGTAAAAATAATGTATCAAACTTACAATAACACCGTGCAAAATCTAATAGCTTTACTTCATTGGTAACTGACATTGATAACGAGTAATGCTTATTTTATAATAGTTAATTGCGTAACATTAGAACACAAATAATAGAAGTCGTTATAATACTTAAATATTCATTAATTTAACTGTCTCTAAAGCTTTGTAAAATAATAAGATGAAATGTTCATGAAAACTTGACTTTCATTCTCGTTAAAGGCAACCAGAACCCTCTAAAATTCTGATAATTTGGCCGATGACAGTATATACCAAATAGGGCATACGAAATTGTCTATATAATGCTCTGGCTCTCTCTGAAATATCTTAATGTTAACGTCTGTGTCAATGCGCCTTTAATAAGGCGGCAGAAATGATTAGTTGTATGATAGACTAATTATGGATAACGTTAAATAAGCGCGCTAAAACCCTTTGTTCTGTCAAGAACACCGCCACCTGAGTTATCGTTCAATGTCAATACTAATATCGTTAGTCAATTAACACGCTAAAGCATATCTGCTTAGTGATATTATCGTTAACGCGAAGAACAGGAGTATAATAAAAAAAAATCAAACTTGGTTTGTTTTTGGTAAATTACAAAACTCGTCTCCCCGCCTGAGTCACCGGAGATGCCAACTACATGAAACACTTATTGAAAATAGTAACGAGAGACATATTTTTAATTAATATATATCATATGTGTTTAGACTGTAGATAAACAACGTGGTATAGACATTCGCATGCAATTAAAACAAACCCCCAACAATTGCAATAGCTAACATCAAATAGATATTCTTAGATACTTACAGTAGATAATAATATTTTAGATTCATACCTACATAGAGCAAGTTCTTGATCGATTGACGATCGATGATTTTTTATAAATAAACAATAACTCTTTTGGGGTTATATGTATATAATATAACCCCAAATACTCTAACGCAAGTTAAATGGCCGGATGACGATGTCTCAAACAGTTACAGGACTTCAATATTTAAATAGCATTTCAATATTTAGCGGTGTATGACGTAAATTTTTCTTATTTATTTCTCGAAGATGTATTAACGACAAACAATACAGTCTGCCCAAGCATTTAATTTAAATTAAAAAAAATACATTTAATATATTTTTTTAAAAGAATAACAATAGGTACCTGATTCCTTATTGTATCGTGCATGATACTTGAGCTTGCGTCTTAAAAAAATAACAATATATGGCGAAACAGGCGGCAATAACCAGAAACAAGGCACAACTGAAGCAATGTCGGTTGAACAGCGTCTGGTCGACTCCCACACGCATCGGTCACGTCACCTCAATCCAAAATACCGCATACAACGTCGCTCGAATACTCAAGCGATGAGTAAACGTTCCTTTTAACCGAGCGGTGTACTACAGCAGACGAGAAACGGCAATTTATCATATGTGGGTAATGCGCGAGCGCCGCGGGGCGGGGTGCGCCTCATGCCATATGTGAACGATTTACTTTTTTACATATCATGCAATTTTTTGTTTATTTTGAACATTTGCAGACTACTTGAATGAGTTTATTCACGCTTTATGAGGTGAAAATATCGATAACCGGTGCCAACATTCATGTCAATATCGTCAACGAATGCTTATAAAAGACTTCTTATTCATGTCACATAGCACCACATCACGTCTCATATAAATAATGTCCTTCTAAACTATTTAATAGTTTATATCTAGATAATATCTAGCTAAGCTCTCTTTGTTAAGCTCATAACCAGTGACACTGGCGTACTAATGCAGACACACGCTTAAACACAGAAACGAGATCTGTAATTCGCAACTGCAACTCGTACAGGCTGAGTGTCTGATGCCAAGCGTGGTCGCGTAACGCATACGCACCCTTAAATAATTACGCTGCGTGTTAGAATTTTAGACGCTCCGACTTAGCCCCGAAATACGCTGCACTATTAAACTAGGAATCAAAAAAATAGGACAGAAGACAGAAAAGATAACTATTATTCATTAAAAAAAATAAAAATCGTCGACATTTGAGAAGTTGTTCAAAACTGTGTCGCAGTGTCAAATCTGTAGATATGAGAGAAATTACACGAGAGACGTTTAAAACATACATATGCACTGGAATATCAAGGTGTATAAATTATGTAATTAATAGCTACATACAATACAAGTAAGTCGTTGTGTCGTCAAGTTTGTTACTTCGTAAGGTCGAGCATTTCTCGGTTATGTTATATCCTCTTTCTTCTTATCCAGGGTAATTGACGTCACACTTTATACACTGACCCACTTTTGTAAATGTGGGAACAATGGACTTGGGCATGAACGTCTAATTATAAAGTAATGGTATCCTAGTATGTGCAAAGAAAATAGAAATTGGAATGATGATAAAAAAACTTACTATACCTGCTTAGAGGTTACAAATTTTAAAAAAAATGGCCCATTCGTTAGCGCACAAACGATGATAGCCGTATTTCCCGCTGAATAGCCATAGCTAGTAGCTGAACGAGGAAATGCCCGGCTCTTAAGTCGCCCGTTGGGTCGAACAGTCTTTTTCAAAGGCTTTATATCAAATCTAGGGCTCTCGGACCCCATGGATAGGGTCTCGACTCCAAAAGACTCCGACTTGTGGTTCATTTTAACCTCCTACCTAGCTATTCCTAGATTATTCTCGCATACTAATAGCAATGTATAAAAGAATAAACAAGGAGTTTCCCCTCCTTGCCCCTCCCCTTTCCCCTTCTCCGTGGGAACGGCATTCCAAACGGGCGGTGAAATCTTAACATATCATTTTGTGGCATATACCGCACATGAATCATCCAGATTCATGTGCGGTGAAGGGCAGTACAGTACCTCAAGCACAATCCTTCTTACGTTCCATTTCGGTAACGTAACATCTTATGTCCCTTTTACACCACAGGTTTCATAAATAAGTATAACAGTGACAGCTTGTTTTCGTTACGATTACATTATACGATTACGTTTGACATTACGATTTCATTAGGAGTTCCTGCTTACTCTACTGTATGGGTTTATATGAATAATAAATATGCTGATTCTAGATTGTTTATAGATAATATCCCTAAACCTGCAGAAACCGTGCATACGGTAGGTAAACTAAAGCTGAATGAAGCATTAATAAACTTATATATTTACATAAAACAAAGTCGTGTTAGTTACACCATGTATAACTTACGAAAGGGTAAGCCGATTTTTAAAAGCTAAATTTTTTTGCAATTCTATCTGCGCCGAATAGCCGAAGAACTATTAAAACATGGGAAAAATAACTAAGAATATAATTCAATTTCGTATACATTTGATTCTGAGGCGGAACGAAGTTCGCCGGGACTGCTTGTTATAAATAATTAAAGGCTGAAAGTTATCTGCGGTTAAAATCCTATATTATGAAGAAAATAAACATTTCGCTTAAGGTGCTTCTATCCAAAATATGAAATTAGTAATGTGCCGAAGCTACAAGTAGCTCGCACTTGTAGCTTCGGCAAAGCTCGCTAACTTGCAGCTACTTGAGTATGCTCGCCCGCGTAACCATAAACCCAGTTTAAATTTTGATAGACAATGAATGAATGAAAGTTCATTACACTCTTTTGTGTATGTTTTGTCTAGATCTGTTTTATGTAAATTGGTATAGTATTTATTTATAATACCTACTTTTACAATACTTACCTAAATAAAAAAAAATATTCGCATATATTTTTTTAGGTCCTTATATACCTAAATAAATGTGGACTAACGCATATTTAATAAACAAACTACCTATACAATTGACAGATTAGCTGCATTACAATAGGGAATCCGGTTCTATCACTTTCGCTTCAATATAAAATTCCCGTAGGCCAACATTTTGGGTTGAGGTTTCTCTGAAGTATTCAAGGTGAACTTAAAGTTTGCAGGCCTAAAATAGTTGTTTAATTATTTGAATATACCGTTTATATAATTATTACACAGGCTAAGACACGCCGATTTCAGCGTCCATGAAAAGGATGTAGAAGTAGGCAACAGGCGCGCGCTTCGGTCGCGGGGTGGGACCGGGAGGGGTGACTCCGGGCGCCTGGATAGCCGCCCGCCCTACGTCACTCCAGCGGCAGTATCTGCCCAGATCGTCAGCCGATCAGGGAGCCGTAGCCACCGCGTAAAAGTTATACCGTGAATAAGGGGCTGGCCTGGTGTTGCCGCCGACCGCGTCTAACATGAGTAACTTCTACCGCACTTTCTAAATTGATGTGTCTCAGAGTATTTTTTGAACTTTATTGAGTAAAACAAAACAAAATGTCGCTTATCGTAAAATTAAACCGTTTCAAAGTATTGAAATGCAAAAATGAAAAGTTCGCGCGCTTGGATTTTCGTGGTAAGTTTGTTTGCAGGTGTGGTTTGACATGGTTGCATATTTAGATTGTTTATAATAAGTTATTAATATATTGCAAGAGATGTTATTTTTGTTCTAAATTGCCCTCCTTATCTACTTTCCTTTGTTGAATGAGTTTATTTTGTTGATATTGTGAATTCAATGACTTTTTATCACCAGTTAATAGGTAAGTAGATATTTTTTGTTTGAACAAATTCATGTTTAACAATTATTATATTAATTTACTCGCTAGGTCAATAACGCTAAAGCAATCTTACTACTGTAGCTAGGTATTTTCACTGCGCTACACGACATGTAACCGCGAAGGTCGTAGGTATTAACACAATAAACGAATTTTCTCCGATTATTCCAAATTAAGGCTTAAACTAAATCTACTCCTAAACATTTTGGTGTTTTTTTTATCTTGACAAAGTCTTAAAAATATTTTCATGTTTTACGTTGGTCAAAGTAAATAGGAAGGTATAATTTAAATATACATACATTGTAATATTCAATTTACAGATAGCTATGTATTGCCTCGTCTAAGTTTAGATCTGTTATGATGTTGTTTTAGGATCCGGTTGCTACCCGGCTATCTTCATTGTTATATAAAGTCTACAACAATTGTAGTTAGAATTACCATCACCGGAGCAGGGATGAACATAATTATAGTAACTTGTACCAACTGTAAAAGAGAGTAGTGCCATCATAACAGAGATGAACAAGGATTTACCAAACTCACCTCAATTTCAAAACGCCTAACTTTCATACCGTACAAACTTATTAATTTTACATCCCCAGCGAAGCCGAGGGGAGCCGTAACAAAATAAAAAAAAGTTTTTTTATACGATCCTATTCGCCAAAATTGTTACAAGTGCGCGTCCGGGCGATTGTTCCCATACAAATATATTATGTAGTTTGTTTATTTAGGCTCCCAGGTAGAGTTATAAGAGATGCACTAGAACTGAGTAATTCTAATTAACGATATACCTAATTTAGCGCTTATGTCGTCTTATAACCGTTAACGGTGACGTTCAATTACGTCTACGGTATGAGAGTTAGGCCTCGGCATTATGAAATTGACGTGAATTCGGTGGGGCTCATCGTAAGTATATCAGTATGAGAATTTATTGCTCCAAAAAGCGATACATTAGTAAGTACTGCCAAAGTGATTGCCACAGTTATACGCTGTCAAAGCATCTTTATTTGTTTATACAGAAGGACCTCTTTACACTGGTAGTTAGCTCTTTGGTAGGTCGCATATAGCAGCCCGGGTTTTATTATAGCTAAGTGTTTCGTGCTGTTCCGCATCCCATTGTTCCTGCTGTGGTTAAAAGCCACAAAGGCAGTGTGGGAATTGAACGAATAAATATTTAATGTATTATTGAATGAGGATAGCCCTACGGTTGCCCTATTTTAGGTCTATTACAAGTGCAAAATAGTTGGGTCTTTGTTAAATAATAATAAACATTTTCATTCGGAACAAACTATTAGCATTCGTTTATTTTTCATTATGCCAACTAGAAAATGTGTATTCCAGTTGTTAATTTTTTTTTTTGGTTTGGCAATTGTCTAAAAAATAGTGTATTTTTTGCAGTGTCGAGTAAAATATCTTCAGCGTTATTTTAAATATAATGATAATGATGCAGATGATTTACCGGACACCTTGGGAGAATTCGAAAAGTCAAGTCTTTATACTATTTATATTAAATTTCTTCACTTATGCACGTTTATGAACACACAATGGTTCACTAATATCAATATTCCACTAATATCAAAGAAACACATTTTGGAAAATAAAACAACTTCACGGTTCAACTAATCGAAGTCGCCGAAGTCTTTGTAATCACTTGTAGTCACTTTCAAATATCTAATAATCATATTTTTTTTATCCTTGTAGGTAGGCCTGCCTGTGAGGCATTTAAGAATAGCCAGAATGTTAACATGCACCTACCAAGTAAATATACCTCAACGGCTAATATTCACATTTCCGAGTGGATAATTTATTCATCCCCAATGACGCTTGTACCCACATCACGTGCAAAATTGCTTCTTTATCCCGTGAATAAAATAAAAGCTTAAGTGTATGCCGGAAATGGCTAAACAATTCAGTCCTATTTACTCTTGAAATGATCAAATCAGTTAAGGAAGAAATATATCGGTAAAGAATCTTGAATACAGTAATAATGTTCAGTAATAATAATAACGTTTTTTGGAGCTAGGTATAAATAATTGAATCAAATCTTAATCTTTTTGTACATGGCACATGCTATAACACTCTATTGCCACTGCTATAGCAACTTCTTAGCATCATATGATGAGACCACGCTTGTTTCAGCGAGAACATTAAGCCGGTGTTACTAACCTCTATGGCAGCGTTGTACAGCTGGTTAGAAGATTATAAGAAGTTTCAGCACTAAAACTTGTTATGTAACGAAAGCTATCTATAAATTTACGGGTTAGGTTAGGTGTAGGGGTACAAACAGAATTAAGCGTTATTATTAGAAGCGTACTTCTGTAAGTCTACTGTCTTACCAAATAGCAGCCATCAAGGATACAAAGGTATGCATAAAACAAAATACAAATCCCAGCCAATTCGCGTAATCGGCCCTTTGAGCGTGTTTCGCTGGGTCGCTGGATAATTAGGCTGAAGGGCGGAGTAGAAGCCCTTGCACACAGTTACCCTTACAAGTTCATCTTCCTTTTAACTTTCTTAGAAAGATCATAATTACGGTTCTTAAAAACTGCTCTGCTTTTGTCTGTATTATATTACTAAGACTTCCAATAAAAAGTGTATGAAATTATGAATTCATTTTTAAATTCTACCGAGCATCCGCCAAAAATGATATATAGCAGGGACCAACGTAAACTTGACAAAACACGTCATCCATCGCGGAGTGAGCTCCGCGACGGGTAGCGGGTGGCGCGTGGGTGGCTCTATGCGCGCACTGGATGACGATGATCTTTGTCTTCACAAAGTAGTGACAATATACGATGATCCATCTTTAAAGGAGGTTATCAATTCGACTGATATCGTTTTTTTTTATAAAGTAGAGATGGTACCGTGTGTATACGATGAAAGGACTTCGATCGTTCTTGTTAAGTCCAATAGGAGATAAATCTATTACGATATCATTAAAAAAAAAGAAAACTAGCGCTAGTAGGGTAAAAATAGGTAATAGAGGTGAGGTGGTCCAAGGCAAAAAAATGGGTCGATTAACAACATGAGATTTGTTTGGCCTAGGATTAGCAACGACTCCATATGGACACTTAAAAATAGCAGGTTGTTTAACAAGTGTATGAAGTGGGTCATTTTATCAGAGAAGTTTATCTGCCCGAGCCATTGGCGAGGGTAGATATTGAAGACAAGAAACAAATTAATACTTTTATGCCCGAGTCCGACTCTGCTTTTCACTTCGATTATGTGAGAATTAAACAGTGATGTTGCGTGAGAATGAAATTTAAAGTGTATCGTAGTCATACAGACCTAATATAGAAAAGAAAACATAAAAAAACTTCTATGACGTCTATGATTACTGGCGTTTTTTTTAATCTTTCTACATGAAACATTAGGCTCGGGTCGAAGCCTGATGTTAACCTGCCTTGCCATAAGTGCATTTTATATATCTCAGCAATTCCCGGTATTTAATTTTCATGTGGCTATAGTGAACACAGAAAGGTAATTAAATTAAAGTAACTTAAACTAAACTTAAAGTTAAGTGAATTTTATTTATATTGCCCCAACGTTTGAGGATTCGGTTCTTTAATATAAAAATAATATAATCAGGTATCTGGCACAGTATATACTTCTTATTTTTCTTCGCGTGCTAACAGACCGAATAATGTTTTATATGTATCCAAAATGCTTAGAGTACCTAGAAGCAATAATACTTATTCGTTAACACACTTCGAGGGACGTGGTGTGATCAAGACTGTTGATTGCTGACACGAATTTACTGTGGAAAGTGTAATTGTATAATGCTTATACCGCTAAGCGATAAGGTTCACATTAAATGTGAAACAACTTAATTTTAGCGACTCATAGGTACAGGCACACACAGACGTGAATTTTAAATACCCATTCAAATTCAAAGACGTTCTCATAACCTAACTATTGGTTCGATTTTTACGGCAGTATTCTCTGCTCGAGCTTACACTCGGTTTTTTTTCGGACCCCGCCTGCTCCAAGACCCTCCGGGAAAAGAATGTTCGGAATCCCTCATTGTAAAAAAACTCATGCCCTATACTTACATATTGTTACTGTTGCGCTCGCTGCTGCTGCATTATCTTATTTATATGCTGTATCGATGCTCGGTTCACACGATTCAAGGAGGTACTTGACTCATCTCTTGTAAACAACTAGCTATGTGTAGATAAATGTTCACATCACTCTGGAAATTGATTTGAAGTTGACATACTCGTACCACTTGTTAAGGATACATGCTACGCTACTCTGACTGAACGCTCGTACCCTGGAATGTACCTAGGTCGCAGAAACATTAACGAATAGCTAATTTAAAACCACGACACGTCTTCAACTATTCAATTCCACGTGTTTCTCAGTGTCTGTCATGTTGAATAATAACCCTTTTTGTCATATATTTAGGTATCTTTATACCGCAAGTATAAAAAAAAAATATATATAAAAAAAAAAAAAAAAAAAATTTGGAACTTTGATTAATGTATAAACTCTGTATAAAGAAATCAGCAATAAAGGCTAAAAAAAAAAAAAAAAAAAAAAAATACCGCAAGTATTAGGTCCGTCTATATAAGCTGTAACAATAAACGTGAAAAATATTTTCACAGGGCCAACAGTAGGTTATAATGATAACATTCCCAAAGAAATAAATCAAATTATTAGAAATTTAAAAATGACACCCTGTAATATCGCTACTGGTACGCCTTGTTGAAAAAAAATCAATCATCGTTTCCACAATCGTTGCGACTTACAGATTCATCTGTTAAAATACTTCACACTATTTTTGTTATACCTTATATACTCGTATCTACTTAATATCTAGTGATATTTTTATGCGATTCCTATTCAACTGTACAGTTCACAGTTCCCTCAATTAGATTTTAATCTAATTATTTGTTAAACGACAATCAAACAGTAATCCTACCTAGGCAAGTATGCTCCATCGTAGATCTCATCGTCACTTACCATCAGGTGAGATCGAGATCAAATACTTGCCTATAATGTAATAAAAAAAAAAAAAAAATGGCGGGATTGTACTCAGGTATTGTAACCGAACCTTTTTATCGAACTTATTTTCTTCTCAATTCCTTTACAAAATAAATTCTACAGTTGAAATTGGCAGAAAAAAACTACATTCCCAAGAAACCATTATTTATTTAAAAGGCAGTCCACTCTCCCTCCGGAGAACTCCTTAATTAAAGTACCAACAAAGTTCCGATTTACTATAGTTTACAAAGTTATTTATATTCCAGACCACTTGTTCCATTTGTTTTCGTTCATAAAACTCACATAGCTCCCATTTGTGATACTTACGAATGAAAACTGAAAAAAAAACACTAGACTAGCTTTCCGCCCGTGGCGTGACTCGCGTAGGTTACACGATTTATTGTTGAATATTTGCATACTAATTCAGCCATGCCTCATCTCACCTTAGAGGGCTTAATTTCAGCAAAATGCCTTTTTTATAATGTATTATACCTAAGTATATACTAAATGAAACCATATTGTAGAGCAAAATGGGTCGATGTAAGAAACGCCATTGATTTGTTCAGCCATACGCTTGTAAAACGTAAAAACAATGCATATACTCGTATTGTTCTGTGGAAATATGAATATACCAGATCAGCTCAAAGACCTTTTTAGTGAAGGCTTAGAATTAAGGGCGTCATGAAACCATAAATCCAGACTTGGAAAAAGTTTACCATGGGCTTACAATTTTTTTGCATGAAAGCAGAACTTTTCAGGCATTTTCTAAAGCAATTGTTTACCTTCATAAGGTGGAGGTTTCTAAGACGCGCGCATAGACTTTAGCTACATGTATAATAAAAAAATACGTATTACTTTATATTTAGCGGTACATACAACACATATGTATGTATATCTATCTGTATGACATTGTACAAGTTGACTTTATATTCTTCAAAATACCGGGGCTACTATCGCGAGTAACGTTCCTAATTTCATTTTATTTTCAGAAATATTGACCAAAAAAATTATGACCCTATCACAGTCGTGTCTATGTCTTAAACAAGACGTAGGCAATGAATATTACAACTATGTTAGCGTCTACGAGAATGTACTTAAGCTTTAGTGGAGCCTCAATATTGTCGACGAGTGCCCTAAGGGGCTCGCTCTCAATAGCAGTAGTAGTTAACCAGGCAGTTCTGAAGGACCACTTTTCTTTAATAATTCCATTAAGTTCATACTGTACATCAGGACAGGGGAAATTGAATTTCCGATGCATTGGATAGTTCCACACGATATCCGATGGTACAAGCTTACGAGAGCGTTATGTAACCTAACCCAATGATCTATGTAGCTGCTGTTATAATATAAGTAGGTTGCAATAAAGTATTTGGTTTATGGTCCAATTGAAACAAAAGTGTAATAAATTGTCCCAAAATTTTCTCATCTCCATCTTGCTGTACGTTTTACCCAATACTATATACTTTGGCTGCACACTGCTACTTTCAATTGTAGAGATCCAATAACAGCTACGTGGATCCAAGAGTTATCTTGGGAATAGGTATTTACATAATTTCGTTTTAATATTAGGTTTTCTGTCAATGTGTGACAATTGTTACAGACTTAAATTTTAAAAATATAAAATTATTATGATTTTAGGAATAACTGTACCTAGATGCAAATTGAGGTGAAAATGTATTAACCTCTCATAATTTGTAGAGACTTAATTTACTCATGATAATTAGTCAGAGTTGGTGATACCCTGTGGAGGTACAGGGAGTAGTTATAGGTACTTAGTGGTAGATGGATTAGATAGATAAATGACAGAAATAAAAAAAATATTCCCGACTGGAAACATTTCGAAACTGATATCTTAATTCTGTTGCACTTATTATATTATGCTTAGTTTGGGACTTAAGAGTATGGCGTGTTTGTTTAGGAATATTTATTTATACCTAGTAGATACTAAAAACTAAAACACATGATCTTTAGAAATCAAGCACAAATGGTATATTTAGCTGTAGGGTTACAGCAATAGATGCGGGAAAACAAGTAAATAAGTAACGACAGGGCACCAATTATCCACCGCCTAAGTTCTGCTGCTCGGTTCCGTGTCTTGGCTGGCCTCTTGTTACACTAATTGAGATGGAATACCTTTGTTTAAATATGACCAATCATGTGTCTAACTTACGGCACAAAATAGGTTGATTGGTCAGTTTTTGTCTATAGTATTTGAACAGGTGTTTATGTAAAATGTATGTGGTTGCGAAGAGCAATTGCGCAATGAACGGCGTAAGGATGAGACGTATTTAAGCTACCAGGGCTTCACGTGCTCATTTTCAATACAAGCATTTTCAGCTACGAAAACCAGTGCTCGAGCGCGGCGAACAAGTACTTTCACACCTGCAATTACCTACCAAATACTTTCAAGTGTTTAAACACCTGGATTTCAACTCTGGTATAATTTACATACTGAGTATTATATACAGCCCTGGTATTGAATTTTGCGAATATATCTCATCTCTGGAAAGGCGACGAATTGACAGGTTTTACTATACCTTCAGTTTAGTTCGGTACCTTAAATTGATTTTCTTTTACGAGATAATAAGTGTCACAAAACATAGAAGAATACAGAAGAATAAAATGAAGATCATTTTTAATATGTTTTCCATTATAAAAAAACCATTACATTTAAATTATAGATGATTCTATTTTTATATCGTAATATAGATACTGTAGGTATATCCGATAATCTATAGTTACCAAAAAAATATAAGTATTCCCCGGTTTTCAACAACGCCACGCAAAAATTTAAACTTGCAGTCACTAATGCCTTGGTTACACGTAACTAGTAAAATGGCAAGCAAGACAGTGCTCTCGGCCGAGTGCTTGGTAGGCTTTAACAGTGCTCGCTATGTATAATTCGTTGTTACTCAGCTGAGCCCTCGGCCAATAGCACTGGCTCGCCATTTTGCTCGTTATGTGATATCATGCTATACTTAATATATAAATTCTTAGAACTATCTCATGACTGATATTTGTAGCTAACCTTATTTATTGGACCACCCTAAAAAACATAACTACTTTATATTGATAGCACCGCACCGTTGCCTCCCCCAGAATAAGAATAGACTCACAAGTATTTATAACAAGAATAAATATTATCTATATGCCAGTTAAATAAGATATAATAAATTAAAAATAAATTAAGAATTACAAGAATTAAGTATATTCATGTTATTCTATGTTTTGTTTGATATTCTCTATCGAATAACAAGCAAAACAATAATGGTCCACACAAATACTCGAGGGTCTTGGATTTTCAATAAAAATATTATACTAGTAATCTACTTGCTAAATGAATTGTAGCTACAAAGGTCTTCAGTACTTACAAACAACAAGATTTACAAAATGCGTGTATTATTTTAACTGAAATAGAAATTGAAACGCTTTGAATGAATTTTCATTAAAATAGACAATCGTTTTTTGTCAAACTATTATTGAAGAATTCATAGAATTTTAAGCTTGAAATAAAATTTTAAATCTTGAGAGGAAAAACTAAAAATTCCGTACTTTTAGATTAGTGAAGGTTGTTAACTTACTTATAAGGGATATTTTTTTTTGTTTTGGCTCTCTTAACTGAAGGGTATAATTCAGTTCGTATACCAAATAATGACCTGAGTTCATAATTTTTGTAATTAAAACCAGCAACTTCTGTTCTTTGACAATATTGTGAAAATCTGGGAATTCCATGTGTAGAAATTTGTCGTGCTTTTACAGGGAAGCTGATCATGTATACGTAGTCTTAAAAAATGCCTGGTTTCGTATATGATATCAGAGATAATGTGGTCATGAAAGGTAAATGTTCGAAACACCAGCTTGGCGCAGCGTTAAGTTATGTTACCGTCTTGTAAAACCTCCTAACTTTTATTAAATTCTTCCGTTTGGTAATCTAATAGCGAACGTGATGTAATGGTCTCACTGTATTGGATAAACGCGTTTTTTTGAAGATATCGTGTGCCGTCTATCGTCACATAAGTAGGCAACTATAGCACAGATCTTGGACGTCAGATTTAATAATAAAAGATAAATTATCCTATGCGTAACAGATACATTAATTTCGTCTGTGGTCTATGTATTTATTTGGATTTCGGTGTAGGTATTGAATCACTTTTATCCGGTATATCTTAAATTCAGATCGAAATAATCTTGTTGACGTGACGGCTCGGTGTCGGCGGCAACAAATACCGGACGCGGATGAATTTGCCAAGTAGACATTTGAAAAGGCCCGTAGGTAAGCACTATCTTCCCATTATTATGAATATGCCTTTTGTAACTGAAGACGTTTCGGCAAAGTAGACTGATTATTCAGTTATTATTAGCGATATAAACTGTGCTTTGTGAATAAGCTACGCTATGTACGTATTACCTGTTATATATAATATTAATATTTGGGTAATAACGTACCACGAGCTTTCATAGCAACATTTACACCGTACAATCTAGACAATCAATGTTTTGTTTTTGAAAATTTCCGTGTTAGATTCGAGATTCACGTATGAGTTTTTTTAAATCTATTAATGTAGTTTTGCTTACTTCCAAAATTGATGACATGGGTTCCTTAGAATATATTTTTCTATCATTTATATTGTTGGTGGTCCCCATACAGATCTATTTCGACGTTCCATCCTTTCTGAATCTCGCTGAATAATAATAACATTAGGTATTTGGTGAGATTTGCTCTTATACAATGTGTGATGATGCTGGCCTGTGAATGAGGGTCTCTATTCGTTGGTTCATTTGAAATTAAGTACTTACTCAAGTAATAATAATCTGTTTTGTTCCAGGTTGCAACAAGTACTCCCACGTGCTTCCCAACAACGACGAGATCATCTTCGTCAATGAGGTTAGTTCATCACTTTTTCCTAGTAACTGAACCACTTAGCGGGAAGCGAGAACTTCTTATGTAATCGTAACGCCATCGAGAAAATCTGCTGTCACTTTAATAATTTATCAAATCTATGGTGTGAGAGGTATGGAAGACGTTGCGTTACCAAAACGCTATGTTAAAAAACCTCCTCCTTTAAGGGTTGAAAAGGACTGTGCTTGTGGTACAGGTCACACTGGTATACCAAAATGTATGTATGTGTATATATCTGTGTTGATTTCCGAACCAGTCCTGTTCGAGATGAATACGCTTGTATATATACAAATCTTGAACTCTCTAGTATTAAGTTGCTATTTGGTATTAAGTATATTTTGTGTAACTAGTGGATTAATGTTATAGTTTGAACAGAATAAAAAAGCGTTTTAGAGCTATTCAACTAGAATAGAACATTTAAAATATGAAAAAGTACAAATATATTTGACAATTAATTAAAAATCAGTTGCGGCTTGCGGTGTCTGAGGTTTTGAGATACAAAAGTACATCAAGTCTGTAGATAGACGATTGGTGTACATTTGATGATCCACCTAAGACAGGAAAGTAAGGACAGGAAGAAGATATCAGTTGAAACAGGCACGCAGGTGACACAAATGCTAACAACAACATAAAAAATGAGAAAAAAAACACTCACTTTGAGCGTGTTTCATTGGTGCCCGTATCTAGTTGCAAGTAATAAGGTCCGCCTTCAGCGCAATGTTCAGCTCTTTAGGAGCTTCTTTAAATAAGATGAGCTTACTCAACTACTTTTAGTATAAGACTTAACTGTAGATCTTGTGGCTAAATCTGTCGAGAGCTTAGTAAATTTGTATACTGACATCGTATATGTTATAGGAGTGGGAAATAATGCTGATATAACACACGGCTTTACAACCCTAACACATTTTCCACCGCCCCACGCCACACAAATAGGATTTGAAATCGGATCCGATGATAAATGTACCTGTGGAGTCTGTATACTTGTAGTTTACAGGACTATGATTTATATTATATTGCTTAATGCTGAGTTATCGCTTTCAGGTTATATACTCGTACTCAATAGCTGGATACAAGCGTATATGTTATACAGGGTGTAACATGGTAACGAAAACTTTGGGTAAAGGCAACTTTTAACACCGTGTTCAAAACAGACGGTCCGCGCGATACCCGACACGTGCGGGTGGCGAGCGCGCTCGAACGTATCGAAGTTTTAATTTACATTGCAGTTTTTAATCAAACTTAAGTAGTAATTATATTTTTTTTATGTAAAAATATGTAATTGATGTATACCTCAATTATGATAACATGCTAAAATCAATTTAAAAATACTGAAAAAAATTGCATATCAAATCTATAAAAGGTTGACAGAATATTCTAGGTCTGGGAGGTCCAGAATCATGCCACTTACAGCGTAAAATTTATTATCCTAGATTCAGATATTATAAGGTTCTATTCTCCTCTCCTCGAAAAGTAAACAGTGAGACCTCGGAGAATCACTTTATTGTATATAACTAGTGATTAATAATTAAGTCCACTGCACTCACAGATATGACAAGTTTTAATTCAATGCTGTGATTTATCACCATAGTAAATTTTATAACTTTTCGTCCAGCAGGTTTCATGTGATGCGCGTTCAGTCACACATACACCTTTTATTTTCCAAAAAAGAAGGGCAACTATTCGTTACAGTCTCACAGAACAAAGACAAGATAAATTTGACGCTTAGGAGCTTGGGACTATTTCTTTATGAACTTAATAACATTAGTTATAAATCGCCTTAGTTGCTATAGTTTGAGTTTGTTTTATTACAGGCTAGACCTTTGTGTGTATCCTTTAGTTATTTTCACGTGTTATGTATCTTCTTTTTATTAAATAATAATTCCAACCCTTTTTTATGTCCCACTGCTGGGCACGGGCCTCCCCTCAATGCGAGGGGGGTTTAGGCCATAGTCCACCACGCTGGCTCCATAAATATTTTATTAAATAACCGTACGCAACTTACCCACCTAATTTTATTTCGGTAATAATTTCATTATCCAAAGAACAGTGAACAGTTTAGGATTTCTGGATGTCATGTGCGAATATCATTTTCAACGATGATTATCACTTGCTAAACGGTGAAGGAAAATATCGTGAGGAAACCTGCATGTCTGAGAGAACCCCTCGAAAGATGTGTGAAGTCCGCCAAACTGCACTGCATGGGCCAGCGTGGTGGACTATGGCCTAATACCCCTCGTGTTGAGGGGAGGCACGTGCCCAGTAGTGGGACATTAAATTAAACAGGGCTGTTATTATTATATAATATTATAATTATTACAGTGAAGCTGTATAAACTGCACATAAATATGCGTAGTGAGACGCCTGGCACGAGCTATGAAATACGTAAAGCCTCTGATTAGAGTAGTGTTGCCATGTTGCAATATAAAGCAAACTTTCACACTATAAGAGGTGAATTTAAATTAGCTATTAAATTGAGATAAAACTAACCTTACGAATTTTATCGCGTTTATTTTATGTTTTTACTTTCCCGAATCCTCAGTCTTCCAGTGATCATGGTTGCTGTAAAGCAACAGAAACGTCGGGAACGTAAAAATATAAAATATACGCGATAAAATCCGTAAGGTTAGTATTCGCGTAAATATAGGAAATCAATTAGGTATATTAAATGTATAGTATATATAAGTAAGTCGCCTATGTTCTGCCTACATTAGGTATTAAATGTTATAAATAGGTACCATAGTATTATCTAGACGTAGTTCTAGTAGATTTGAAATGATTAAGAATAAAGAATAAATATATAAAAATCAGCACATCACAATATAAAGTCAAAGCCGGAACTTTAAACATTGACCTATGGATTTCTAATAACCGTCTTAAGTACTGGGAATTAAAAAAAATCTTATTTTTTAAATAATACATTAGCTACTTATAAATTCACAAAGGTATTTTTTTATATCGTTGGTACTAAATGTTTGAAGCTTGAAATGTGTCCTGTGAATACGAGACGCATGTTGACCCTACTCGCTAGGGCCCGTCCTTGTGGCCTTGGGCGTGGAAATGAGGCCACGGCGCGGAGTGTGAACCGGGGTAACGTTACCTTATACAAGGATATGGGCTAATATGTAACGAACGTGTTTAAATAATCATGAAGTGTGAATTGTTTCTGTGCTTTGGTTCACTTTATGAAAGAGCTTCTATAAGCTAAGCAGTGATTGCCAAGTAGGTAGAACGCTTGCCTCGGTAACGAGGATCGTAAGTTCAAACCCCCTCTGTGATGTCTGGATTTCATGTGCGAATCTCATTTTCAACCATGATTATCACTTGCTAAACGGTGAAGGAAAATATCGTGAGGAAACCTGCATGTCTGAGAGAACCCTTTGAGAGATGTGTGAAGATCCGTTCAGCCGTTCTAGCGTGATTGAGTAACAAACATCCATCCATCTATCCAAACATTCACATTTATAATATTAGTGGGATTGATTTACCTTGACTGAGTGCTAGCAATAAATTGGATATTCAAATTAATAACAATTTACCTAATTGGCAATTTGTCATGAAATAATTTACCTATACAAGTTTAATTTATTTATTACGTAATCAGGATATCAGGGTTGATTATTGTTTTCCCAACATTTTTGTATTGCCTTTAGCAATTAATTAGCAATTAATTTATGAACTTATACTCATTTAATTGAAAATAGATTTTTCAATAAAACAAGCATCTCATTTAAAACACTATTTTAAACTCGACCTCTCCGGGAGAAAAGATAGATAAAAGATAATTCCATGCGTCCAGAGCCGCGGGCACCTAATAACAACCGCAATTATTCTCAGCCTGTCATCGGGAAGACGTGATTCGTGTACAAAAACGTTCATGATGTTTTGATGTACCGAACTCGAGTTTATACTTTGTTAAAGTTCAACAATGGTATTACAAGTGTTGGTTTTTAGAAGAAATTACATTGTAATGCAATTGTAAATTGATGAAAGCGTTCTATACATTTTGGGGTTTATGTATCTTACGCGTGTTGCCAATAAAGCTAGAAACAAATTTCCGTGGCGTGGCGTGGCGTATCGCGCGCTAAGAGGTTACGTATAAATGTGAGTAGGATGAGTGATACACCCCTATATTGAGTAATGTGGACGTTTTCAAACCAAATGTATAGATCCTTAGGTTACCATTGTAACTCGATGGAATGATGCGATCTATTTCTATCTTTATAAGTACTTAAGTGCCTCTTCTGATACCTCTGATACCTCTCCTGATCCCAATATTTGATCCCATTTTCGTGTTGTTATCGGCGGGACCCGAAAAAATATATTTTAATTTCCCGATGGATCCCATCCGAAAGAGATTGAAGTTTCTAATGAAACCACTATGTAGAGTAACAATAAGGAAAGAAGAGTAAAAGTAGGGGTAAAAGTCGCAGGAAGCTAGAAAATGATGTCATATAAGCTGATTTACTATCTAATGTAATAATACTACCGTTGAATTTAAACCACTATGTATAGTAAAAAATAAGGAGAGCAGAGTAAAAGTGGAGCTGAAAGTCTCAGAGAGCTAGAAAATCCTGACGTCATATAAGCCGATTTTCTAGTTACGCTACCGTTGTCAATAAACGCATCTAGTCTACAAAGTTTTAAGACTGTTTTCTCTTGCAGCACTTCGAATGGCCGGTCTCTCGCGTCATCGAGCCCGGCGAGGTGTTGATCTTACACTTACTGTCCCGGGTGCGCTGGGGCCCGCCCCGGGTCCTCGGGGTATACCGCCTCGGCTTGCAGATCGTTGTATCAGATGGCCAGCTCTCCGTCACCGATACACTCGTCGATGACCACAATAAGGCAGTACCGGTACGTTATATTTTTTAATTTGTACCGTCAATTATAACGTCAAAGTGTACGTGACCAGGCAACACACTGATTTAAAATAAATCCTTAAAATAAGATAGACCCACTAAGTTTCCTGCCGGATCTGCTCAGTTGAGGTCACGATCCGATCCGGTTATGTAAAATCTGCATTTTTAGGTCCCTGTAGGTCTATACGAAATAAATGATTTGAATTTGACCTTGACTTATATGTACTATAGCAAATATTGAAATACCAAGAACACTACTAATCTCGACTCTTTTTGGATTTTGTTTTTTATTTTCTCTGCTCCGGAGCTCGACCCCACCCGAATTGAAGTCGTGGCTACGGCCATGAATATTCTCATACCTATATAATACTGGCAAATATGCAACCAGTGAGAATATATAGTTTTTTTGCTTGAATTCCGTGTAAGTTGGAATCGTTTTCCGAACAAAACCGATTCAATCGATAAAGGAGGTTAGTACTAGCTACGCCCGCGGTATTACCTGCGATTAAAAAGTATGTCGATGCCAATCGGGATAAAAAGTAGCATATGTGCTATTCCAGAATATAATCTATCTCTGTGCCAAATTTCATTCAGATCCGTTCAGCCGTTTCGGCGTGATTGTAGCTAACATCCATCCATCCAAACTTTCACATTTATAATATTAGTGGGATTACACACCGTTACGAATGCTGATAGTTACCTGTATGTAGGTTAAAATCTGTTCAAACGGTTTGAAGCGACACAGATTACATCAAGACGAGACAGGCCGCCACGAACTCGATCAAGTTTCACCCCTTTTCATAACTTGGTTTGGTAACGCGATCCAACAAAAATCACTAACGCACACACTTGGTATAATCTCGAAACAAGTTTGGAATAATTCCTTCTTGAAATGTATTATTCATCTTTACTACTTATGGAATAAAGCTCAGTATATGTGTTTAAAGTTGTATGGTTGACGTATAGAAACATTGACTCTACTTCTAACTGTGTTAGTTGGAATTTTTCAGTATTTGATTGCAGCATAGACTTTTTGCACAGCCTTAATCCAATTTCTATCTATCTCATCAAGATGCTTTTACAACAGCAGCAGCTGACCTAATTTGATTCTTAACTGTAATCTTCATAGCTCCGTCCGTCTCAGCTTTCAGTCTGATATTTTGTAACAGCTTTGAAGGCAATCTTCCCGACTTTCATAGCTGATAAACATTTTGACCACATCGCTGCTTCACTCTACAAAGGCTACTAGTTAGTGCGTTGCTTAAACATGATCACGTAGAGTATTACGATCGTGTTTGTACATAAGAGAGTGACGCGGTATATAAACTTATGGAGGCTCTGGAGGGTGACTTTCTAGACAAATATTTTAAGTACTACTTATAAAGTTACATTGAGGGCGTATGACGGACTTATAAGTAAGTAAGTAAGTACTTTTCCAGTATTATGACAATCACAATACTGGAAAGGAATAAACCTTTTAGATACAATATAACTTAAGTCTTACAAACTAACAACGACTCGGAAATTGTAAACACTATACAAAAGAGTCTAGTCAGAAGTCGGAATCAGAAAAAGTGAAGAAGGATCTTTGAAGGATTACTAAGCCTAGGTATCTTAAAGGGCCCCAGTAGAAAGGACTACGGCTAAAAGTAATAATGAAAATGGGTATTTAAGCTGGGATAATGCTATGTACTAATAAACCGAAAAATATAATAAACCACCACAATAAAAAACCATCTACAGGTAACTTTTTAAATATTTGTACCGTACAATGGACTCCGCCCAGCGCTCTAGTGGTCTACGTTCAAAGTGCTAAACCGAGCTGTCGTCATTTATAATTATAAAAACACGGTTTTATAAAGCAGTTAAGGCGGTAATTAAATTTGATAATGAAAGGCAATTGATTTAACCAGGTGTCCTGCTAAACTTCATTACAGTACAATTAAAATTTTCCATAAATTTTATCGGGCATCATAGAAAACAACAAATACCCTTGAAAGTATGTTTAATACTTTATTAATTAATTGATGATTATAATACCGAATGTTTTTAATCTCCGGATTGTTTACTTATTTGTTTTGAAATTAATAACTGGTGGACTGGTGGACTTTGTCCGACATCATATTTGATTTATTGGTTTTCCGACACAGCGACAATGCGTCTCCAATATCCAATTTTGGTGAGCGGTGTATACCTACTCCAATTCTCTTCAACCGATTGTAATAACCCTCAGACATTGCCAAACATTTAATATTTATTACATTTATTTATAAAAAAATATTAAAAAACAAAAAAGTCAAGCCCGCTTAGTTTCTCGCCGTTGAGGTCGCGATTCGTTCCGGTTGTAGAGTTAAGAAAAAGAAAAAAATTCAAAGACTATTTGTAAGTGCCCCCGTAGGCCTATACTAAATAAATGATTTTGCTGTGACTTTGACTTTATTTACCATTCTTTGATTAAATAGAATTATGTAGTAGGTACACACAAAATGTTTTAATCAGAAGCAAACAAAATGATAACCTTATATTTACTTGCGGCTAGTAGGTAGTAATAAATATGGCAGCGGTTTATTAGTTTCAATATTATCACCCCCTTTAACCAAATTCACATAAAGTTGGCAAGCCTCTTTGCGAGTGTTCTTTACTTGACATGCGGGTTTTTGGGTGTTATATATAGATATATAGATGTTATATAGATATAGAAAGATATATAGAAAATGTATTCCACCTGCAAACTGCGTATTAGTGTTCCTACATCAATTCGCAGTTTGTAGGTGGAATACATTTTCTATATATCTTTACTATACCGAGTAGAGATGGCAATCAGAAATTCTCATTGCTAATGTGTGTGTGCAGCCGGTTGCATCACAATGCTGTGTGCCTCTCATTCTTATGTATGAAATCTAGAGTGTGAAGGGGACGGAATACCCTTACGCAAAAATTTAGTGACATCAAAAGCTTGTGCTTGAGTCAGAGTTAAGGGATGTAAGATATGAAAGGCTCGAAAGTTTGGACTCAAGTTGCTGGATCGAGGCTGAGTATATTATCACATAGACCATGAAGCCCTGTGAGGCCTGCCTCGCGCTATGTGTCGCGTGTTGGCTGCCTGTACGGTAAATGACATATAGCACTCGAGCGAAGCAATTTGAACCCAGGGATTGTTACGTAATATTTCTTATCAAAACGTCGGACTTAGTACAATAAACTATTTAACCAAACACTATTCGACGCCAGTATTAAGCCATCGAGGTAGCTAATAATCCTACATGTTTAATAATTTCGTTGGATTTCCAGAAATAAGTAACAATAAACCTAGTGCTCTGTTTACATAATAATAACCTATCCGCGTAACCCCGTATTGTGTGCGGACCCCAAGGGATACACTTCGTCATAACACGACGTGGAGGTAGCTACTTGTTGCGCTCCAGGCCGTGCGCAGTTAATTTTAATTTAACCTACCACTTTCAGTTGGATGGCTGCCAGTGGCAATTTTTGTTATGCAGCGTTTGTCAGTGAATTGTTTGCCTCCGTTGCAGCGAACGCGAATGATGATAGACATTATGCCTTTTATTTCGTGCTATAAAGGCAATATAATATTTTATAGGACGGTCGTTGCGAGACAAGTACGAAGTTAGGAGTTAGGTACTTATATTTGTTAGAATTAAATAAACTTAGTACTGTCATATTCTGTAGGTGCCTAATTAAACGATGACATATATGTCGCTTATCTTCGTTCTGTAATCGATCTGAGTACGGTTGTTTTTTGGATTTCGTACCTAAGCCGTCCAAACGCCAAACACTAACCTTGTCCATCCATATATCAGAGGTGACTAGTTTCTAAACGAAATGAGATATGAGGGATCTGTAGGTAAACTTTTGACCGCACCGAACGAATACTAAAAATAGTTTACAATAAAATAGAAAATGGGGAATATAATCAAATAATAAGTCGCTGGACAACGCCAATATGTATGATACCAATGAGTGTATTGAGAGTGTATGCTTTGACACCATACAACGGGCTGCGGACGATCCGAGCTACAAAAACATTCGGCCAACAGCGGGCGGGGCGTGTGTGCATATGTGTGCGTCCGAGATGTGCCCCAACGGGTACTGTAGCGAAGGTTTAGGTGTAATGAGAATTAAGTAGATAGTTTGTTCCCAAGTTCGGAAGTTCGCTTCGGGTACCGTCATGTGTTCTTAGAGAGGCAAAATGGACAAAAGCTCGGAATGAGTGTCGAGTGCATAGTTTAAATATTTGCAGCGTGTTACGAGATATACTACTCGTATTCTTTATCACTGTATTATATATGCAACTATAGAATTAACGCTATAATACAAAGAAGGTTTCCATTTCGTTTTTAAAGTGTTAGAATAGACCACAGCAATAAAACAAATAGGATTATAGAGCCTTTGACACATAGTTTACTACTATTAGGTACTTTTAGCACACCTTATATCCGTCCATTAATATTACTCAGCCTTCATGTATCCTATGCCAACAATTAATTTTTTTCTATTTTCTTGAACACGGTACGACGCCGTGTCTGTCTGAACACTGCGTGTACATTTAACCTGTGTATATAATTAAAACGTTAGTGGGCGTGTCCTTATGCAATGAATTGAAAAATGATGCAAGCACGTTACGTTACGTTACGTTCACAGTTGGTTATACATACAAAAACCTATTTATGGCGTTGAAAAAAGCTTATAATCAACGTTCATACAATATCCTGTCTACGATAGGACCTTCTTCTGTCGGAATATTGTACTCAACATGTCAAACGTGGATGTTCTAAAATCAGTTCAACAGGCTCCACACGTTTTGCGATCCTATCCTAATTATGGGATGAAATCGAATATTTTGTAGGGCAATCGGACATCCTAAATGGGGACATTTCATCCGATAATTAAGATAAGATCGGAAGGTGTGAAGCCCCTCTATTAAGTAGATGGAACGACAGCGTGGCTAGCATAACGCTAGGCCAGATGTAACACGCCAACCAAGGATATTATCATAAATTTCAGAAGCCCGGTACCTGTTTTAACTCACACACTTTTCTTAAATTTCGTCTCCATAAGTCCGGCCTTTTCCCTGTAACAATGAAAAGATAGGATGTAATTTCCTTTTTTCTTTTTTTCGGAATATTAATGTAATGTACAGGAAAATTCTCGTCTAAAACAATCCGACATTTTCCTGCAACGTTCTTGGATAATGGAAAGCGACTGTAGGTATCAAGTGACTTTCATAGAAGGCGTGGTTGTGAGATGTAATTTTTCTAGAAATGTTGATATTTACTTACCACTTATGTACTACTTGTTGTATTCAATTTGCATCCGTATTTGTAAGGGAATAGAATATCATAAGCGTCTTTCTATTAAGGTGGAAGCTCAAGGTCAGGGCGCGAAATTCAAAATGTAAATAAGGTTTTTATTTTTTTATTTATTTACTCAAAACACTAAATTACATCATAGAGATGTCAAAATTTTTCGGAAAAAAAATAAAAACCATTGACATATTGAATTTCACGCCCTGACTCTGAGCTTCCACCTTAAGAGACACAGATGGCAACGGCCACTCACGTTGCAAGTTTCCGAAAAAAACGAAATGGAATGTTTACCGAGTAAATTCTGACCTACTGTGTACAGTGTTAGTTGTAGGCATTTTATAATCAAAGTAAAATTCACGGGTAACAATTAAGCATCAGAACTACATAGTTAACATCGTGATCCCACTGTTACATAACAAATATAGGTACAGTACACAATACATTATTTACACTAAAATATAGTTCGGCTAGTTTCTGGCTGGCGGCCATCAATAATTTAGCAGCTTGCTCCGCCTGCTTCTGCTGCGGCAAATATCATTTAATCAAACACAATAAAAATGTTAATTACTCACAATTTTGTTTCATAATATTGTGCATTTTTATCTTTTTTATTCTTTTACGCACAATACAAGCGTCAAGATGCGAATTATGTATTTTTAACCGAATTAAAAAAGGAGGAGGTTCTCAATTCGGTTGTATTTTTTTTCTCGCAGATTTGCCGCTCTTTAGCAAAGACGTTGAAGCGTATTTTTTATTGATATTTATCCGTCCGCTCTTATTGCCGGCCGACGCATGGTAAACGTACATGCCCTTTCTATAATACTCTGTTCCTTGTTAATTAAAGCAAGATTTTAATATTTTGTATTCATGTAAAGTGTAAACCATTAAGTGCAGTATTTATGAATCAAAAATGTCACTAAAAGCTAATATTTAACATTAACACCACCACCACCATGCCACCATGACAAAACAGCTGCCCAAGTTATAGAGATTTTATTTCAAACGATCAATTACAATTTGCGGAGTAAATTGGGTCACGCAATATATCTTTTCTGAGAATGCAAATGGCCCAAGGAAATACCTGAAGGAATTATACCTAAAAATATTGGTTTAATAAATCAGAAAAAATATAATCTACTACGTCCAAATGCGACGAAATAACTATTATTAGTCTAAAGAAGAGAATAGACTTAACCCGCTAGGGATTAGATACTAAGTTGCGGTTATTTTCATAGACCTATGTCTACGGTTATATTAGACTTATGTGTAGACATCAGACTTTATTGGCTTGATGCTACGAATAAAGTAGCTCGTTGGATTGATGTAGGTCAAAGCGTAGTCTGTCGATCTTGCGATACAATAATTCAGTAAATTTAAATCGTTAAAAAAAATTGCTTTCGAACTTTTTGTAGAACTTTATTTTCTTTAACTATATCTTTTTTACGATAAAAGAAAAAAAACATACAGAACTGTCGTGATCCGGCCAGTGGTGGCGGAATCTGACCCGCGTAAATCGTAAACCGGGATATATAAGGACAAGGCCAAGGCGCCAAGGTCGTGTACGTGACACGATTTCTGACAACTTCCTTATACATACTTGACTCCCAGCCACTTAAGACAATTTTCGCTTGAATGGTACAGTTATGGTGCCGTAACAAGATGTAGCACAAAAGCTAGTATTGCCTTGCGAAAATGATTGTATGATGTCCAGGCAGTATTTCGATGAAAACCAGGTGGTGGGAAGATGCTCTTTCTCAGTCGCACCCGTGCTCATTCATATACCAGTGACGTCACTTAACACTGCGACAGTATTTTGATATTTTTATGTTATTAAAACGGTATCAGTATTCGTTAACCTGTCTACATAATGCCCTTTAACAGTCCTACGTTTGCATATTATTTATACCTCTGATCTGCTCTAATCCCGTGCAAACTCATTAGTGCACGCACTATGTCTACAGTAATCCGCTTCCGAGTTTCCAGATAATATGTGACATTCTGGAAATGTAATCAAGTAGGTTACATTACGGTATATTTTTCAATACTTTACGGAATTAGTAAACAAACCAACCTTCGCCCAGTAACACTATTGTACTAAGCCAGCACACTTTATAATAATGTATAAATGTGTTAACACTTTTAGTAGGGAACGACTAACAATTATTGTTTTAATTCAACCGTTTTCAAACACGTCATTTTATTTTATTATTTACCTTGGACCGATTAACTAACCGTGCTTTTAAATGTGTTTGCAGATTAAAACAAAATTTAACGCGTTCAGAGAAATCCTTTCTCTATAAACTGTAATTATTTCATATTTTTCGCTTTGCAAACTTCGGATAATAAGGAGGGTACACGGTACGGTAAACGAATTATTTAAAAAAAATGATTTTGTGCAAATGTGCCCATCATAGGAAACCCCACTTGACCTTAATATCCTTACGACGAAATTTCGAGTTCTCCATTTCTGCCTGTTTACAGCGATTTTTTTCCAAGTGGCATGCACAACCATTGATCCCACAATTCGTCCCTACTTTACCACGCTGTAAGATATACACGAAAATGAAACGAAAACGTTTATCGAGAGTTTATAGCCACTTGAATACACAACTACGTGGGAAAGAACAGAATACGTCATACAAAACGAGTCCATACAAAATCTCACGTCAGAATTCTCCTTTGCCCGTTATAATATCCTAGCGGTTTGAACTCTTTTCTATTGATTTTTTATTTATACTTGCGTGTATCTACAACGTTAATGGCAGCATAGCCGAGTGTACGACTTTCACGAATTAACATTAAATCTAAATGATGTATTTTTCTAGAATTGTTACTTATTTTAATAATAAAACTTTTATTTCAGTCGTGAGCTAGGCTTTCTGTGATTAATTTGTCACAAGTATTGTCAGCGGTGGGTAGGACTGGGTCGCAGATGCTTAGCCGGCAGATGCTTAACCTTAACCGGCTTCATCCACTTGACTTAAGAAAATAGGTACTAATCTTATTGTTATCCGATTTCAGAGTAGCTATACTCTATCTATGTCTACATAAATGCGAATCCCCCCCCTTTGGCACAGATAGGCATAGTTTTCGTACTGATAGTCCCGGTCTCATATCCCACTCGGAGAAAACTTTGTGTGATGACAACGAATGAATCTCGATGTAGTCATTATATAGTACGATCGCCCCCAGCCGGATGTACGGTATCCACAATACCTTCAATGCCTAGTTTTAGACGGCGTAATCTTCAGGCGATATTATTATGCACTGAAAATTTAATTGAATGTTTTATTAATATTAGCTACACATTGTCCATTTTTAGTAGATATATAATTATATATTGCCATCCACATTTAGATTTTCATTTTATTTACACAATATGTACACCGGAAATATAAATAAACAAGAGAATAGAAAAGCTTAACTCACTTAATATTTACCAAAAGTGTAAAATAATTGGCCCATGAGGTAGCGTACCCAAGATGCTGGCCAAATTAATTAATTTCTGTTTTCCAGTTTTTATATGTGTTATTCTAATAATTCTGCACAAACCGATGGCGGAATGGAGAAATGCTTTTTCGAGATATCTATGTTTCGAGTACCTAGTTACTTCTTTGAATCAATTAAAAACTCGGTTGTGTTTTCGAATTCGGGAATGCTTTGAACTTAATTAAGGTAATAGCTTCGGAGAGATTTGTTTCCATAACAAAGTTTTTCAATGAAGTTCAAACAATCTAATGACCTACTTCGGTATAACTTATTTATAATTGAAAGAAAACATGAGCGTAATGCGGCTTGAAATTATCGTTTTATCAACCCTTATAATAAATCTACCGTAATAAAGTTAAACGTAGTTCATTGGTAATCTTCATCACTTGATAAGGGCTGAACCGATTTTTTTTATAAGCGTTTTAGGATATAATGTAGGATGGATATATAAAACTAAGTCGTGTTGGTTACACCATTTAAAACTCAAGAATGAGTGGGCTGATTTTTATGATAATAGATTTTTTGAATTTGTCTCCGCCCTGAATAGCACCACAGCTATACAACATGGAAAACATTCACAAAAAATAATAATAAAGATAATTATTTTTCTCAAACATTTGATTCTGAGGCGGTACGATGTTCGCCGGGACAGCTAGTAACATATGAAGGAAATTGAATATTGCAAATGTTAAAATTTTTATATGAACAGGAAAGCACCCGTCAGATAGTTATTAATAAATTCATAATGACTATGATGATTCTATTTCTGTGCAAACTGAGGCCCGGACCCGGACCGTTTCAAAGATCAAGGCGCCATCTTAATCGCTCCCACTTCACAATACCTCTATTTATTATTAAAGCTAATGGCGATTCTGTAGCAAGGATCTGGAGTCACCGCTGATAAAATATTAACACAGGTCAAGTCTGAAAGCTCTTCAGCATCATCGCTGAATACCTTATTCATGAGGCATCACACTGAACTTAGAGGGCTTAGTTATTATGGGCGTGGCTAACTGTTACCCTTTCTCTATCACACGGTACGCGTGCTCACTTATGGTAGTGACGTATGTCGATTTTACTTATCATAGCACATACATTGTATAATCTATACTAATATTATAAATGTAAAAGTTTGGACGGATGGATAGATGGATGGATGGATGTTTGTTACTCTTTCACGCCCGAACGGCTGAACGGATCTGGATTAAATTTGGCACAGAGATAGATTATAGTCTGTAATAGCACATAGGCTACTTTTTATCCCGGTAAAATGTATGGCTCCCGTGGGATAGATGTTTAAATTTTTCATACTTTTTATCGCGGGTAACACGGCGGGCGCAGCTAGTGTAAAATAATACACATACCATACATTAGCCTAATTAAGAATATTATTATCCGTACATCTAACTCTTGGTTTCTATTCCAGGTATTCGTGGATATGGACGTATTCTATACCCCGCCGGCGCTTCCGCCCGCGCTAGCTCGCGATGATCTCGCCAACCGCAGCGAAGGCATCTCTATCAAGGGATCAAGTCACGCTGATATTATGCCTCTAGTGCATGGCTCGACCTCAGGATCCGCCCACGGATCTGCCCCCGGCTCTACACCGGTCTCTGCTCACGGATCCCTACCGGGCAATTCTCCTAAAGACTCTGAAGATAATGTCTTGAATGACGTCGAACGCAATATTGCGACTCTGGAGCAGTCCATTCGCAACAAGGAGATCGCCATTGATATGGAATTTATGCAGGAGACTCGCACTCATAAGCTGAAGAGTGCTGGGAAGCGTTTCTTGAGGTAATATTAATGAGTCCCCCTTTTAACACAGGTTGTTGTAACTTTGAAGTTAAGTGTCTGGTGTAGTGTCGGGCGGGAATTTAAAATCCTTTGACTTAAAATTTCTTATTTTCACAGACGTGGTTTCACGCTCGGAAGCGAGAAGGTCCCCTTCGATATGCCAGAACGCAAACAACCTTCCACCCTCAAGAGCGTTAAGAGTTTCATGCGTCTCGGTCGGGCCCGCCACCACGGTGGAAGCGGTGACGAAGAGCAGGGCCTTTTGAACATTGCTGGCCCGTCCTCTGATCCTGACCGCCCCTTGAGCCAGGTTTCAATGTCCTCGGATGAGGTCCTCGTCGATATGCACTCGCCTACTCTCCCGGATACACCGAGGATTAAGAAAATGTAAGTATTTTATTTTTAATACCTATATTAAACTATTTTTACTGCACAACAAGTTGCACATAGATTTGGGGCATTTAAGGAGATTTTTTTTAAATGTGTTGGAGTATCATAGCTTTAAAAACGGTTGTACTGGACGTCTCATAATAATTATTTTCTAAAAACAATACTATCTTTATTAGTACTGACTTCATTAATTTGACCCTGCTTATGCCATACTTGAATTCATACGTCATTCTTCTAGCCATTTTAAGTCGTAGCTCTCAAAAGCCTTGTGCCTTCTGATTTGACTGACCACGCAACCTTACGAAGCTGTCTGGCTTAAGCAAAGTTCTCACATAGAACCGGGTTGCCAGCGAAAAAAGAGCTCTTGAGCGTACGCGAGGGTTTGCCTCGGATGATTTACGTACTTTCTGAAGCTACGAAATCCGTTATGAAGGCAATAAAGGTGACTTTATTTAAAGTATATTGGATACGAATAGATAACAATTGCTACCTTGTCATCATACTAAGCAAAGTTAAATACACAGACTTATTTTCTTCCAACAGGCGCGCTGCCATCGACACAGGCATGCCGTCAGACTTAAAAGCTGTAGACTTCCAAGTGTGCGTCACCGTGATCGAAGCCCGCCAGCTGGCTGGACTTAACATGGACCCGGTGGTGTGCGTACAGATTGGTGAAGTCCGCAAATACACTAGTGTCAAGGAGAGCACCAACTGCCCGTATTACAATGAGGTGGGTCGATTTACTTTATCTATTTTCTATTCAAGATAGATATTTTTTTAAACATTAACTTGTGTTCGCTAGATGCCTCCGCTCTTCTGTAGAATAATATAATTTTAACGTAAGAAAAGTTGACAAGAATGATTGCAATAAATGTGGACGGTACAAGTCGGAATTACACATTGAGGGTTCTGAACTATGGCGTTCATAAGAGCTCACAGTTAAAGTAATTGAACTCTACATTTACTTAAGATTACTTGGACTGAGCACAGCACTCATAATCGAAACATTATTTTGTTGTCTTTACGTATTACTAATTATTGTTTGGTCGGATTGTTATTATTTTTGTTCGACACCTAAAGTATGTTTATTTATAACAGGTAACCTTATTTTCTTCTTTTGTTTTCCTATTGGCACAGAAATAGCAATATCACTAATTACCTCATTGGGGCCGGCTTCCAATTCACTGCAATTTCATCGATAATTACACGTAGCGGTTGATTAGGTACCTCCTAGTCTACCCAACAATGATTATGACGGAAAATATTGTGAGGAAACCATTACTGGACGTTAATATTTCCTTCTTCAAAAAATTGTTTATAATATTTCTTAAAAATATTATAATGCCAGTGTAAAGTTAACTTCTGGAGAACTCAGTTGAATATCCGCAGTAGGTTTGTATACGTTCTCGTTCCTACTACCGTCAGTCGCGTCCCGCGGCGCAAGTTGCAACTGTAAGGTGTCATCAGCAAACCCTCTCCGTATTATAAATAAAGAAACGATTGTACTCAGTAAAAAAATATATAAATCGATAATAAATTCTACCTAGCTGCTACCTATTGTTGTTCTAGTTTTCAACGTAATTGTTCTATACTATTTAAAATATAACTTGGTTATCTTGAACGAGCAAAAGTATACACGCGGCTTTTGTTTTGGTAAGAATTCATGTCAGGAGCGGATAAGTTGCACAAGGACTTAACACTATGTAAGTTTGCCAGCCTCAACCGCAGAGTAATATACTGTATACCCGTAAATAATTAGAATGCCGTATTACATGTCGTCTGAACGTCAAAACCTCCATTAGACAAAATGGTAAACGATAACCAACTACATTGGAGTATGACAAATGCCATTACAATATGACTAGCGGTAACATAATCAGCCTAAATGTTAACTAACCGTCATCCAAGAGTGAGGCGTTTTGTATAGCGTCTAGCCGTTTTATGAAAGAGCGGACTCTACAATTCGGTTACGACATATACAAACCGACGGACATCGCAATAAACAGATCTCTTGAGTCTATGTATAAGATGACGTATCACATTCCTTTACGCAAATACCATGGTACTTACATTTCTTTGCAAAACTGAAAAGACTGCATTTATGTTTAGGTATCCTTTTGAACCGCTTCAATGTTACCGTGCAAAATACCTTCTCAGAGTCTTTTTCCGCCCACTGTTTATATGACATGCTCAAGTGGATACCGATCATAGAGTAGGTGCTTATAATACGGGCTTAAATACCTAAGCCCTACCTTGCGCCTTATGTTTACTTATATAAGTACTATTTTAGTGTAACTGTATTTTTTTGTCAACAGTACTTCGTGTTCGACTTTCACATGCCGCCCATAATGCTTTTTGACAAGATCATCACGCTCTCGGTAAGTCAATGCTTGTTCTGTTGTCCTATTAGCAATGTTACTATTTGGAGCTAAGCGATTACTTGCTAGCGTTTGTTTTATCATACTTATTTCATTACCGGTCATGTCGGGTACTGCTTGTTTGAACAAGCATTAACACAGCCTATTTTTTGCGCAAAAATATAGATATAGGCACCGTGTAAAGAGTTGGATACAACATAATAGAATAACATATATTTATATATCTACGTACGAGGATGTTTATATAGTTTTGTGTAGAATCGCGGTCTGCTCAATCCTATAGAGCCTTTTTATATGTAACGTTGTAGGTATGTTATTGCTTCGGTACCATTGTTCTGATTATGTACCTAATTTGAGTGGTGGTAACATCATTGCCATAAAAAAGGGGATATTCATTGCCACTAGCTCGTAAGTGTTACCTGTTACTTGTTGCATAAAAAATCGCGTTCGCCCAAAATAATGAAATATTAAAGCGGATCGTTGCTCTGGCGTTGGAAATCATGGGTTCTTGTGGTGCAGGGATTCCCAAACTATTTTGGACACGAGACCAAAATGAACTAATGCTCAGGCACCCATACAGACACATAGCCAAATTACTTTAATAAAATCATATCTCTAGTTTTTTTTCCTATTGATACAAAATAATTTCAAAATAATAATTTAATCTTGTACGAACTTGTGAACGCCAATCGACTTGTTGATTTTTAAAAGTACTACAATGATAGTTCCTACTAAAATATAAGTCATTCTTATAACAAGTTGGTACACGTAAGACAACTTATTATACTGTTCTTATACTAACTTGAAAGTTTCAAATTAGAACTTGTGTCCATTGATAGGGATCAATTTTTGTGTGCGCTGCTCTTCTTTCCTCGTTTTTGTTTCTTTTGTAATGTCTGTGTATTACTGGTGTACAATAAAGAGTTATCTATAATTCCTTCAGGGCTATGACGCGCGCATGTCAACAAAACAAAGTATAATTCGAAATTCAAAACGCAGAGATAATTAAAAGAATTTACTTTGTTCCCGGTGTACAATCCAATTACAGATGTGTTTGCTGTGGATCTATGTAGGTACTTGTATCGCTCGGCTAAATAATAATTGGAGTGTGCCAGAGTGATTAAATAAAGGCGATTTGTAAATGATCCTCTCAAATTAACTTTCGATTAGGGTGAAAGTGGAAAGTATATTTAGGGAGATACATTCAATGATGATGTCATTATTAAAGTACTTAGTATCTAGTATTAATGTACTTAAATATCTGTAGCTAGTATTTTCAGAATCAGAATCATAATATTTTCTATTCATGTAAACCAGTAAGTACATTACCTATGAATGGTTAAAATAGTTACAAAATGCTAAGCTACAACTTTACCACCCGTTCGGAATGCCGTTCCTATGTTGAAGAACGAAGTGATAATCATGGATGATTAATAAATTATCGTTCATATTTCGAAGCAGAATTTAAAATATTGCAAATGTTCTCAAAATTCAACATTATTACTATTTAATGGAGTCCCGCTGTCTTATAAACTCAGGCTTATCAAACTCACGGCCGAAGACAGGCTTTATGAATTATATTTTTAACTAGCTGTTGCCCGCGACTTCGTCCGCGTGGTATTTTATTTTGGTTTTCATTTTTTTTCGTGAGGTCCTATTTTTTTTCTAAAATAAAAGTAGCCTGAGTTACTCCTTGTTACATCAGCTATCTGCCAGTGAAAGTCCCTTCAAAATCGGTCCAGCCATTACAGAGATTAGCCGGAACAAACAGACAGACAGACAGACAGACGGACAGACAGACAGACAGACAGACAGACAGACAGACAGACAGACGGACAGACAGACAAAAATTGTAAAAAATGTTGTTTTGGTATAGGTAACGTGTATACATCCAAATGCACTTAGTAAAAAGCGGTTATTTTAATATTACAAACAGACACTCCAATTTTATTTATATGTATAGATTAGCACACTGTTAAAGCTACATAAGTAGTCTAATGTTTATTTTTATTACTTCAGCCATTGGCAGGTAGTTCTGCTGTTGTATTTTTCTTAGTTTTCGTCGATCCCTGGTAGGGAATATAAAGTATTCCACTCGTACCGTTCAAAAGGCGATATTATGAATTCTCGGTGGATAAACAAAAGCAGGGACTCGAGCTGTTATTCCCGTTTACATAACGTTCTATTACCGGCTCGCTACCGCCACATGCGGGAAAATGACATTCTGTAAGAAATAAAGGATCCTAGCGTTCCCTGTATATGAAGACAGTTTATTTATGTCGTATTTGAGACATAAATATTAGGAAGTTATTCGGACACTTATTATTGATAAAACCTTAATAAAATTGAATTTGAAAGGTAGGTATTCGGGTAGTCTAATGAATTTTCTAAATAGCCATCTACTGACTGATGAAGCACAAACATTGAGAACGTATTACTTTCCTATTCAAGTAAAAATCATCCTCTGAAATTATAGCATAGGCGGTCTGTTAAGAAACGGACAAATATTTGCAAGCAATTAGACCTGTTGGCGGCCGTCGACCCGCCAAGAATAAACCTTTTTATAGATATTTTAGCAAGTAATAGGGGATTATAAATACCTAATAATTCATCAGAATACATAATTTACCTTATTTATTGTATTCCAATATCGGTATGCTGTTTTAATTTTCGCAATCGAATTCGCAAAGACTCATACGTATATATAAAAATAATAAAATAAGGATAATACCAGCGTCGTAATGTACCACCTGTTGGGCACGGCCTCCCATCAATGCGAGGGGGGTTAGGCCATAACCAGTGCCCAGTGCTTTCCTTCATCGTTTAGCAAGTGATCATTATGGTTGATACTGAGATTCGCACATGAGTTTGAAACTGCGACCCTCGTTACCGAGGGAAGCGTTCTACCAGCGAATAGCTTAGCTGGTAGAACTCTGGCTTTCGCTTTTTTGTACGAATATCTTGCTAATATGAGCAACGTTATTATATTTAATTTAATTTAATGCTATACTTAACTATTAAGAAAAACATTTACTATTATTGCATTAGCAAAATTTTCAAACTATCCTTTGTTTCAAAGGCATTGGGTTTTAAAATTCTGACTTCCAGGGATCTCCAATGTTGGTACGCACTATAAACCTATTGCAGCTTAAGGACTAACGGAATGAAACAATCTAGAGAATTACCAAAGAAATATAAATTCAGTCCACGTGTCGTTCCATATGCCTTCGAAATTGTTTCAAGGTGCTGTTTTATATTTACCTGCTACACCTGCGAACGGGAATCGACGGAATTATTATTATAAATGTATGTGGCTTCGGTTCCTTGAGAAAATAAGCATGGATTATAAAAGTTCTCCGTGTTTATTACCCAACATGAATAAAGCTTGTTTTGTTGGAGATACAAATCCAGCCAACCTGCTCATTTTGCGTGCGTATAGAATGTAAAACTTTGTACCCACCTATTAAACAAAATGTACAGTCCCCGGCATTTGATAAGCTTGGCTTTACATACATATTTCTCTGTCACTTTATGATCTGAATGGGTAACTTACAGCAAAGGGTTGAAATCACTTCATAACTCCCGAATAAAATGAAAAGAAAATAATGTGTGTGGTCTCACACAGTTTGTGACGTATGGTTGCATTTGGATCATAATCAAATTATCAATATAACATTATAATTAGATACTTAGCGCATTGATTTACGAGACTGAGTTGTCTTTGTTATACCAAATCATTGCCTGTCATTCTAAAATAATTGGCTGCTTATTTTGTACCGCCCCCTATTTCGTTGTTCTGTTAAATAAAGCAATTACGTAGGTACTTAGACACCTACCTATTAATACCACTTATATGTGTGGCATCAATACTAAAACAATACTTCGTTAAAAATTGCGCCTGCTAGGATCATGTATGCATATATTACTTAGCATTTTATAGCGAATATAAATGATACGGGGTTCTGCGCAGTTGATGCTCGCACGTGACAAAAGTGGGTCGCATAGAGATTTCATTAAAATTCAGTGAGTACTCGCCCTGGCTGTGACGCGTCGAGCCATTCACCTGGGAATTAGAGAATCAGAGATTTTTCTCGTTGTATAAGCAATTATGATCGTTGACCTTTCGACCATTGTTAACCTTTCAATCATATTAAATGCCATCGAAACGAACTTTTTCAACAAAATGAGTCAACACACACATTCATACACACAAACATACACGCGCACACATTCACATTTTATTGCGGTTTTATTGTTCAGCATATTAATACCTATCATAAAGGCTGGTATCTAAAAAAAAAATATTTTAGGGAGATACCAAGCTACAACATACAATACTGCATAATAAATGCTGCTCTTAATGTAAAGACTATTTTACCAATTGTTTCGTTTCATAAATTTCTCTCATTATGACATATATTTTCGTCACCATCATTATCATGAGCCGGGAGACGTCCACTGCTGAACATAGATCTCCTATTTGGTGTAACTTTCTATTAATCTCCGATCAAAATTGAATTGGTATAACACTTGCCTCGGTAACGAGGATCGGAGGTTCAGCTCACACTACTGGGATTTCAGAATTTAATGTGTGAATCTCATTTTCAATCATCTTCACATGCTAAACGGTGAAACAAGACATGGTGAGGAAATCTGCATGTCTGAGAAAACCCCTTGAAAGCGTGTGAAGCCCGCCAACACGCACTAGACCAGCGTGGTAGACTATGGTCTAATCCTCCTCGCATTTGTTGTAGGTCCGTGCCCAACAGTGAGATATTAAAAGGACTTTCGAAAACTCCTTGACTCTGTATATTTTTGATTTTCTTCCCTTTTGGCTTTTTGCCAATGAGTCAGGCTCAATATGGTTCTGCCATTAAATGATTTAACTAACTTGGTTGGTTATAAAAGGAACTACGTATAGGTCGTAGGCGGACGTCCATCAACAAAACAAACACAAAAATGTAACTTGTCCCTTATATAGCACATCTTTCTACAGAACCATGAGATAACTCCCTCTTTCATTCAGTTTTTATTTGCATAATCCACGTTGCAAAATGTATTATTCATTTATTTAAATTACTCTTATACTCACATCCTTTTTCTAAACATATTATTACAAAAGTAAAACTTTATAAATTCCACAGAATTCCAAATTTTTTAGATTACATTACGTTTATTTATTACTACTAAGCACCTAGATAGTTTTATTTACCTACCACAAAGCGAAGAATAAAATATGTATTTGCCGCATTTAGACCATAAGAAAGACCACATCTGTGAATCGTAGCGTGAGCGAATAAAAAAGCGATAGCGTGATATATTACCGCGTGTAATTAACAGAGACGGAGACTGTTACTTGTAGATACGTTTAGGTAATTCTGGATTAAGCAAACGCAGAGCCTGTAGCAAATGCGCGGGGCTTCTGTAATCACTACGCCTATTAGACGGTAGGTGGTATAGTATACCTATCTCACTTGCTAGATGTTTTCGCACACAGCTGCCAGGCCTCCTTAGGCGCGGGGCCAGTAGCAGTTGCTGACTCACTAAATAAAGGAATGTACCGGTAGAATAGGAGTCTATTACCAGTAGGTATGATAGTGACAGTTAATGGTCGGTTGACCGATGCCTTTAACAACCGTATTATAACTATCGCTGTGGTGTCACACTCTGTTTAGTGGATTGAAGTAGTATTTTTAGCAATATTATCTTGATTACCTAAAGTCACCTTGAATATATTTAACCATGCGTCTCGCCATTTCAATTTCTATAAACCCCCACGTAACTTACCTCAAGGGTTTTGAAAGGTTAGACATCGTCTGAACTGATCTTAAGCTCTTTAAAAATATCTGATTTCAAAGGAATCAGTAATAGGTACCTACATACCTTTAGAATAGTTACAACTATAATATTCTTGAAAGAGCTTTTTACACACTTTTTGCATTTTATTACGCCCAATCAAACTTTTAAATCTTCTTATCTAACGCCCAAGCGAAATTCAAAAGCGTTCTGAATTTATGTTTAGTATTAACATAAAAATAAATTATACCTTTAGCTGAAAAAAGTATTTTATTTACAGCGTCGTAAACGGATTGATGCGTTAAACCGCGGTTTATATCGATTATGTGCCATATATGTGTATAGATAGAGTTTCTTTGCGAATGTCGTGCAGCATAAGGTTTGTTTCAGGTGCTGCATTCGCGCAACATCCTGCGCGCCAACAAGCTGCTCGGCAATTTCAAGCTGGATGTGGCTACCGTGTGGAGCCAGCCTGGTATGTAGCATTTATCAGCTATTTAACCACGCGTGAATTTACCTTTATTATTTTGTAATGTTTCTACAAATCAAGCACCAACTTATTATTAAGAAAACAATGCTATTTAAAAACTAAAACATTTTTTTAAGCTCGTAATTTTTTAGAGTTATGTAAAAAAGTACCTAAATTATAATAATCATAGCCTCATTGAAGCAAGAAAGGAGAAGTAAGTGAATGTTCTAGTCCCCATATTAGGAATTCCGGTGTCGTGGGCACTAGAATTCAAATAAAAATACAAAAAGAGATCTTAAATATAATAGTTGCGAATGAAAGCTGTTTTCTTTTACAAGGGTATTTTTTCATTATCGCTACAATTTCCTATGTCACGATAGTGCCACTGAACTCGGAACATAAGGCATTATAAAGCTATATGTTGCAATAAAGAAATATCTTATATCGATACACAAAATTCCTGATTTAAGTATATCCCTAACACATTCCTTACGCGCACGTGGTAGTACCATACGCCGAATTTATGAGACAAGCTGTCCCCGAGGTAATACAGACGACATTCTACATTTGACTAGCTCGGAGAGCAGTGGCTACGTTAATGCGATAGGGTTGTAAATATATTTTTATTACACAATGTTTTAGAACTTTTTAAAATTATTTAACACTATTATTGCGATGCCTTATATAAATCCATTTTTTTCCGACCTTTTTTTTTTGTTTCCCAGTTGAAATATTTTCCGCAATATTGCTGGTCAACTTAATATTCTATAAAACGGAATAATACATAGCTACTGACAATGCCGGTATCGCCCTCGCCTCGCCCTCGCTTCGCCCGTAAGCGCGTATGTGGTCTACCACACACGAGCAGTGGGTAGATGAGAGATTGCATGGGCTCAGACAATTTTCCGAGAAAAGAACCAGCGCGCTACTTACTTTCCTTTGCCAATCTTAATCAGACAATTTCTTTGAAATATATCCTATATAATACGTTGTATTTCGAAAATAATTTTACAGTATACATAAACAATTAAAATTATTTGTTGTTTTCTTCAATATATTCATATGAGATTGCAGCAATAAAAAATGGTATCATACAAAGTCAGATAAATTTCGGAAAGCATGGTTCAAACTGGCTCGTAGAATCGCATAGATATAAATATCCTACCCTAACATAGCAATGGCTCGTACGTAGTGCCTACGCATGTTATTACATACATAATTATCTAGACTTCAATATTCTTTTGATGTGCCTAAAAACGTGTATCTCCTAATGGAGACGACTAATTAGTAAAGAACCAAACCAAATATGAAAAAGCATAATATTTGTTACGTAAACAAGTTTTTCGTTCACTCTGTTTGTTTTCAAAATACGTTTGCTGTATAAAATATGGAAAGCTCCATCATAATGTTATTTTATAAACAAAACTGGCCGTGCAGGATTACGCGATGTGATGTCTGACAATGAGCGCCAGACTTGTCAATGTGTATTGCCTGAAGTTAATGAAATATCTGGATGGCTGTGAAATAATGTAAAATTTTGAATTGGAGAATATCACAAAGTTACCTCTACCACATGTGAAGCTAATCTGATAACACCTATTTTTTTTATTAATACTTTAAAAATCCGCTGGCCAAGGTCAGTTGTCCCATTTTCAAAAATAATTCAAAAAATATAAAAACAATTTAAACATGAAAACGAAATAAAAAAGTAGCAAAAAGTCGGCAACAATACCCTTATTCATATATTAACGCGTAATCATATGATTATAAAAAAAAAGTACTAAAACATTACAACTATATTGCACAATGTATGGCTAAACATGTTTAATCCTGGTGTAATCAGACTTTGAATTAAAGAAACAAAACGAAATTAAAAAGGATTTAATTAGAACATAATTTAAAATAGAACTAGGTGTAAACGCGCCTCCTGGGCAATATTCCGCACGTCAACCACATAGAGTCCTATAATAACAGGTGATAACGCCGAGTACACGGCCGGCTAATTAAACCTGTGTAAGTCCCAACAAGGCCCCGCCAGCCGGCCCCGCCCGGAATGTTTAACTATTTATGCTATAGCCCTCGAGATTATTATAGCGTAGCACAGAGAGTAGCATTTAATACGCTACGTTCCTAATTCCTTTGTCTGGACCTCTTCAACTAAACTAAACCCATACTTTAACTCAACCCAAGCAATTGTTACCAATCAAAATTAAATTTAAGGGGAGCTTTCCCAGTTTTAGATGAAAAAAGTCTAATGTGTTATTTTTTTATTGAGTACTAGCTGAATTGACATACAACGTTCTATCAATACGTGGTAGGATGTGGCTTTGTAGTAAACACTTATGTCGTAAACAAATACCAACAGTAACCTACACAAAATGTCCACGATTTTCGCGAGTCACTGAAATTCACTTGCATTTTGTATCGCTACGCTTTGTGCTACGCTGCCGTCCGTAGCAAAAACAGCTTGTACGTAACACCCTATATTATTCCAAATAGAAGGTATTTCGAGCGCCAGTTCAATTTGCTTGAAATACAATAGTAAGAAATATTAACAATGTGTGTTATATAATTATGTTGTTAACAGTAATTAATATTAAAAATTGTGTGTTTAGCAATAATTGAAGCCATTAATCATACCAAATTATTATCAAAATGTTCCGTCTAACTATTTTCCATTAATCTGAATAAATAACTATTGCTGGATTGGTTGCCAGATATTAATTATAGACAGTTAAATCATACAGTATTTAAACAAAACTTGCTACAATTCCGAAATAACCTCATTCACATGTTACGGCTAAAAATAATAATAATAATAAAATTCTCATAAGGGGTTCTACATTTTGGGCCCATGTTCCCGCGTAGGACTTCCAAAGGTCTGGGTATAGCCCGTGTGGAGAGAGGCATAATAACAATAATATCTCCAGACAAACTCACCAACTATGCGGTCCCACACTCAACAACGTTCGTATTATGGGTACCGTACAATGGATCGGGGGGGAGGGGGGTAATATTACGTCCGTTACTTTGTTACTGTGCAGGTATTGTTCTGTAAAGCTGTTTACTGCTCGTAATTTTGCGAGTCTTACAATTTCTTTATGTCCTATTTTATCGCAAAAATAAGTCCCTTGAGTACTTGTTTTAAACCATTGGTTGGGGTTAGACTCGGCGTATAGGGAAAGTCGCAGTCCATTGAAAGTCTAACAATAATTTTTATAAGCTACCCCATCTTGTTGGTCTGCCTAGTTGTGCGAATGCGAGTTCTTTATTTTAAATGTATTTACAGGTAAATACACTTAAGTGCTTTTAGCTTATAAGATGAAAGACGTTGATAAACATAAGTATGTAAATGCTTTTTAAAACGGCTTCGCTATGATCTGTGATCGTCATTTATGTTACCTTGTAAGACGTTATGCGTAACAAAGTTACCTCATAAGAGGAATATTCTTAAACGTAGTTATTTTAAATTGAACACTGTGCCGGGCGGCGTAGGTTATTTTTTGTTTATTTAATTTCTAATTGCACGGTGGGCTGGGCTCCGGGCTTGTCAAATGATCGCTTGCACGTGAAACGAACCATGCATGCATTTCAAAACGAAGGTTTGTAAAAAAGAGTTATTTAGAAGGCAATTGTAACACGCTATTTTGTTTTCTATACTCCACTGAATAAAATCGTTTACAATTTTAAATAATAATGCTATAAAATTCTTCCATTTTGTATGGATATGTTGATTGATTCTCTCTTGTTAATTAATGTTATTTTCTCCTACAAACATATTACAAATAACGTTCACTTTATACTCTTACGGCACTATTTTAAACATACCTTTATCTATGTACTCCTGCACATTTTATTGCAAGCTCTATCTCTGTCCAGCAATGTCTATTTTATCTTCCGACTATTTCAGAACATCCCGGAGGCGGATCCCAGCGCTTATCCTGGACTTTGTTCAGGTGATAAGTATACAAATGTTAAATGAAGCTTTCTGTCATGTGAATGCTTTTTATTGTTTAGACGTAGATATTGGTATATAGGTAGTATTGTTTTTAATTTCAACTTAAAGGGCCGTCCCAATACACATTTTAATATAAAATACACTCAGTAGACATCGAGAAATTTCATTTAGAAATAGATTTAATCAGTTGCAAGAAATATTCGTAAATAATGATAAATTAGCCGTGAGTACCAGCACTAAATTGAATGGGTCTTTCTTGCAACTGAGTGTATGCGATTTTGAACCTTGTTTTGTTATATTGTTGATCGTAGCGGAGACGTAGCGTCCCATAACGTGGTTTCGTAGATATGCCAGAGCGTTTGAACATAGCTTTCTTACGATAATGAAAGAACTTCCTACTACGCGGTTGAAATAAAAATGTGACTGTCAGAAATATATTTTATCTTGCATCTCTTATGCTTGGTTTACTTACAAAATGATAATACGCAAGTAACAAGTCAATATGTTTATAGATTATAGCTTATTTCTAAGTTGGAAATTTATTCCGGATACTTGAAACTTCGTACTTGCGTACTGTCCTCGTGTGAATCGAGCATAAAATTACAATTGATTACAAATGGATTCTAAACAAAATGGCGTTCATACAGTCCCATTCTTATTCTAAGCTTATACCTAGTTATTGAGATTTTTATGTATATTCTTAGGGCACCTTTCGTTGGTGATGACAGTGAGAAAATAAAAAGATAGGAAAACAAGACGGTGTGGCGTGACACAAACGTCTGTCGAATGCAAACTTCTAGGAGCTAATTTTATTCAAGAAATAGGTAGACAATAAAATTCAAAACAAACAATTATTTATGAACTCGATTATTTGAGATTTTTTTTTGGATTTTTATATGATACCCTAAACATAAGCAGCCCTCGAATCTGAGTTGCGTTTGAGTATTTGGGAGTTTAAGGGTAATTCGATTGTTCACGTGTAAATTGCAATACGGAATTAGATAAATTTTTTTTTGGAGGTAAATTTATTCTTTAGCGGGGTAATTATTGTGATCATTTAAGTCTACATGGGTGGGGCTGCTGGTAAATGCTAGAGAGTAACGTACCATAAATGACGTCATAGTTTCCATAATCCTCCTAACCCGAAGCTACCTTAGAGCTAACTAAGCTTAGCTGGGGAAGACATTCAGACTAAACCTTACAAAGTGGCTGGATTAGCTCAACACATGAAACTTGTGTGATGTTGTTAATCCATATCTAAGGAAAGGAGTGAGGGTGTTGGCTAGTTTGTGCTGCAATGCTGTATAAAGTATACTACTAACCTATATCATTAAATATCTAAGTACCTTCTTAATATCTATGCGATACGTGGAAGCGTCTTGTTGCCCGTCTGTAATAACATTATTTATTGACATACAAAATATTTATTAGCAAAATCCATGTTTATACGAGTAAGTCATTTAAATGATGTACATAAGACATGGCTTGTGTGATGGATACTGCTGCGAGAGAGATAGCTGCTCGCTCATAATAAAAAAAGAAATTTCCCTCAATGTCATATCATGTAGGCGTTGAAGGCATAAGTACTTATCTTTAAAGTCATGTTAAGTATATAGTTTGAATTAAAAGTAATCTGAAGTATTTTATCGCGTTTATTGTATGTTTTTACGTTCCCGACGTTTCGACTGCTTTACAGCAACGATGGTCACGGGAGGACTGAGGTGTTTGACGTCTTAGTGTCAAAGTCTGAACTGGGGTACTAAATATGAGTGTATAATATATAACCTCAGATTTTAATCATTATAATTTTATTCACATAGACTTTGCTTGTTCTAATTAATTATGTTAAACGAATTAAGTAGCTTTTTATAAGTCCTAAAAGAGACTATCAAATATCAATTACATAAGCGTATTTTTGCGTTTATAAAAATATGATTTCAATGATTTATCATTCTAGATTCAAAACACACTAATTGCAATTTTACGTTACTTCACATAAAGTATATAATAGACAGTATCACATCAAAAATAGTTATTTATATACTTAAGCATTATTTGTAATTACGCTGAGCGAATGTAAATATCTTTTATATGTAGTTACGTTAGTATGTAGGTACAAGTAATACATTATGCAACCGGCTTATGTAAATGGTGATATTATACATCTATAAAGTGTAACAAAACTAGCGTAAAAAACCGTAAGATATTAAAAAATAGACCATACCAATAACGATTTGTATAAAATGAATGGGTAAATAGTGTTTGATTTTATTTTAAAGAACGTGTATCTACTTACATGGTGATATTTTTAAATGTGTTATGCCTACGTACCTAATTGTTTATTTATTGAAATGTGATCATTGATTTACATTTATTAAATTACCCACGAATTTACTTCATTAAATATTCGTCACTATTTTTGTTACACTTAAATCAAGTTCATATAAGAGCTTTTTATGTAAAAAAAAAATATAAAAGGCTTTTACAACATTGACGTAAATTATTTATAGATAATTAACCAAATCAAAAAATACCTACCACTATAATGACAGGAGCATCTGTTACGCGATTTATATTTAGACGGATAATCACTGGTGTTTTATTGGTACGCGTTTCTTGCAATGCGAAATTGTGTACAGTAAATTACAAGCTTCCAAAATGTGTTACATCGATAAGGTTCTTGGAGGTGACAAGACAAGTTATGTTGCGATTCTTGTTACATTTTCTAAATGTTGTATTAAATTATGTATACCTAGTAGAGAGTTTTCAATTGAAAAAGTAAACATTAATTTAAGAGAATTCAATGAAAAAGTTTTATTTAAAATTCTTCAAATAGTTCGCGCGTACTCGTATTATCTTCAAATAGGTGGAAGGTCTCTTTGAATATTATCGTGAATTCCAAAATAATAGCTGTGAGAGGATTACTGTAACGTAATCTCCTCACATATTATCGCCCACGTCTCTAAAAACAAGCATGCCCCAAAGCTAATATTTAAGGTATTCAATTGAACTATGAATTGAGATGCCGAAATTTCGAACTCGTTTTTCTATTGTTACGTATCCTTTATTATCTTGACGTTAACTGCCACGTTCTAATTCATAATCAAGGTATGTTACTTTATTCAATTTTTAACACTTATTAGATCTGTTTACAACAATTATATTTTTGTGTTAGAGTAAAAGCCACATAGCGGGCGTCAAAATCTACACATTAAATTTACCTGCTTTCAATATTTTCTGTATTATAACATTCGCTCACCCAAATAATAACTTCGATCAATGTTACGTGAAAATAGTAAATATATCATCTTGTATCTGACAAAGGCAGTTGGAGATGCCTCATCCAATAGCATGAAAGGCATTCACGCCGCCGCCGTCAACCTGACAAATAAATTCGAAGCATGATTGAAATAGACCATACGCCAATGAACATACTCAACTACAGCAAACCTCGAACAATAAATTCAAAGGCGATCCTCTCGCAAGAAATCTCATAAAAGTTCGAGCACGTCTGTAATCCGCTCCATGAAAATTGATAATAAAATAGGGGAATATTTGATATTGCCAACTGTAGCGGACTCAAACACCAAAAAATGGAATCTTAGTGATGCCCAATACAATACTTTGTCGAAACTTATTGAGCTCGTGGAACACTCGGTTAATTGTGTTACAATGGCAATATAATTATTTTCTTTACTTCCATAGAATATTAATAATCTATAACTTAACCAATTTTAAATAATGACAGCAAAATGCGCTATTTGTATTAGTGAAGTGGTAACTTCACTTAACTTCACTTTTGAGATGTCACAAATTTCTACATGATCGATCATCCAGTGTGCGTACTCGCTCCGCAATTTCATTCTTATTGCTTAGGTAGCTTAAATCAGACCTTGCTATATATTTATTGATTATGTTAACACTCAGTATTGCCGCAATCTTCCGGATTGGTTAATATTTCTAAAGCCGACATAGAATATTCTATGTCAGATTTAGAAATACATACTTAGAATTAGAGCTAGTCGTAGTAAGTAAACACCATTTAGAATTACTAGGCTTCTAGATTACCACCGCGAGTGCACACAAATTAATATACATATAAAAAAAAAATGAAATGCTTTTTTATATTAAAGAAAAATAGACCTGAATTGGCTGAAGCCAGAGCGACACTCAACCATATGTTGTTACAATAATAAACCCAGAATTGCAATATTTCTGGAAAGAGCTAAGGTTAATTATTATGTTGTCTACTTACTAGTTTTAAAGTTTAAACTTGGGGCTATTTTGTTGGCAGACCGTCAATTCTATCACAAGTGGGCGCTCCTGACGGACCCTGATGACGTAGCCGCCGGTGCCAAGGGCTACCTCAAGTGCGACATCAGCGTCATTGGAAAAGGAGACACTATCAAGATTCCTCCCAAGAGTGAAAAGGACGAAGACGATATTGAGGCGTAAGTGCTTATTTTTATTACTTATTGGTGCGTTCCTTTACTTTTGCGCTGTTAGAAATTAGTACATGCAACGGGGTCGGGCCTTATCATAAAATTAAATGCATAGAATAAATATATGTATTAATATAATATGGTTGAATTGAGTTGTTATGGTTGTTCAAAATTGTTCAGAAACACGAACTCTGTGTTCTCCTCTCCCCTTTTCCTGTAAATATGACTAAGCATAGAAGTATAGATACACCTACATGAAAATAGTCCTCCCGGAACCCATGTGGGTATGAAAGATTTAAGATAAATATTATGATTTGATATTCAACTACAACGAATGGAGGACCAAAAACAAAAAATTTTTCACAGCCTTTCTTTTTCCGCGTCGTAAAAAATCCATAAAAATAACTTTACCCGATTTGGGGTGCCCTTCAAAGTATCGAATGGGACTTAGTATGGTATACGTGGTAACTGGTCGAATCTCAGTGAGAGTGTAACAAAAGTATTTTCGCAATGAAATTCTTTTGTACTAACGTTGATTTTACATACAGAGAAATAAGCTCTAATATTTAATAAGTTAAGGATCATAGTGGTATATCGAGCCCCATATAATTTGTGGACGCTACCTTGTTTTTTATTCGTGTATTTTTTTGATGATTGGAATAACTGGAACATAATAACATCCATACTAATAGTAGCAGGGGATCAGTTCAAAAGGGGACTTGACTCTACTAAAATAGACTTAAGTATTTTGACTAAATGTTGGTTTATTCGTTTAGGTAACAACATTTTTGGTAGGTGATAGGAATACAGCCCCCGGATCGGTACCATCGACGAACAAAATGTCCTAATTTATGATATATATCATGATATCTGTTTTGCCATAGCATTCAATATGCATTCAAAGTACCTTCTAGAAATGGTCAGACAACATTTCATTTGCAACATGAACATAAACATGTCGCACACAAAGACTATGATATTGTCACATGTCAGGGTTTCGGAGCGGCAGCGACGGGAGGCTGCCTCCCGGGAATGCCCGGAAACATTTTCAATCGACAAAGTTTGGGTGTTCGTTCCCTCACACCTCGCACTTGTACTGACGCGGAATAAAATTGTGATTTTATGCTATAAAGATTTTTTTTCAAAATATACTTCAATATGACGACCTGATTAGCGCACTTGGTAGTGAACCTGCTATCTGTGCCGAGGAACCCGTGTTCGAATACTCGTAGGGACAATCTTTGTGAGGTGAACACGAATATTTATACCCATGTCATGAATGTTTAATATCTATTATTATTATATTATATACTGATCTATAAGTATTATATACTGATTTCGCCCTCAGTGTATCTTACGTACCCAAAATACAAGCGGTGCTTAGTGTGAGACCATATAGTTGGTGTGTTCATCTGGTGATATTATTTTGATATGTTTGTTTTAAAACTGGAAATAGATACATAAACAACCAATCATATTCGTAGGTATATTAATACAGATAAGCAGCAGTATCTATTAGTTTTATTTATGTACCTGTGGGTCACCCGAAAAATCACATTTATTTGATTCCATATCTCGGCCGGATAATGTTTTCCTTTGTATATTATTCATGCGGGGGCAACTCGGAGTGCGATGGTCACAAAAGCTAAACTGACTGGGTTAGTAGGAGTTACATAACATGTTTCTGACGGAGTTATGTAACAATTTACTGACCATTTTACGTAATTTATAATATTCAAATGCATATTAAATCTCATCATATAGCCAGTAAATTATTTGAGTTACCTTTATAAAATATTGCAATTCGAGGATACGCTGTTATTTATTCTAGGCACTATAATCATAATAAACTGAAACATCAACTTTTCAGGAACTTACTTCTGCCTGACGGGGTACCGATTGAGCGTCAACGCGCCAGGTTCGTGGTAAAGATCCACAAAGCCGATGGCTTGCCCAAGATGAACTACTCACTCTTGGCCAACGTCAAAAGAGCCTTCACTGGGGAGAACCATGACCTCGTCGACCCCTACGTGCAAGTGTGCTTTGCTGGCATGACCGTGAGTTGCATACACAGGATTCATAAAATTTGCCCCTTTTAAAATGATGTTTTTTTTGTATATAGAACCTGTGGGATTCGTTCATTAGACCGATGCATAGTGAATGGTGAAAATCTAGTATATAAAAGTAGACCTATTTCACCGACAATAAAAAAGGAGCGCCCTGTTGAGTATTTATGTCGATATAGTCTTAGAATGGGGCCATTTGAAATTACACTATGTAATTTTTGGGATGTAACTTTTCATCTCGCATCACCCTCAATGACCCGCTAGACACCGTCACGCTGTCTAACTAAAGTCGATGGAATTAGTTCGCCCGTGATCTCAGACTATCGCTAGCTCAGACCAATTTAAAAAAAAGCACATCGAATTAAAAAAATACTCCATAATTTAATTTAAAGCCAGCTTAAATTTAAATTAGTTACGATAAGTCGAGCTACAGTTTATTTATAGTTCGGCATTAGAGATTTGTATTAATCCAGTAGATTGTTTATTATTCACTGTGTACATTATCTGAACCACCTCTCACGTGTCCAGGGTTGCACATCAGTGCGCAAGACTTCATACACCCCTGTGTGGAATGAGCAGATCATCTTCACGGAGATGTTCCCCCCGCTGTGTCAACGCATCAAAATCCAGCTCAGGGACAACGACCCCGTACAACCCAACGTCATTGGCACACACTTCATTGACCTCAAGACTATTTCCAACGATGGCGAAAGAGGTACCTTCAATATTACAATTTAATTATGATAGATAATAAATTTTCAATTAGGGATAAAGTAATAATATTCAAGTATTTTAATGAATATTACCTACAAGTAATCAACTTTTTTAATAGGGTTTCTACCTACGTTCGGTCCAGCTTATATATATTTATATGGCTCCACTCGAGATTACAGCCTGCTTGATCAGCACGCTGGATTGAACATGGGTATGGGTGAAGGAGTCTCATACAGGGGCAGGTAAAGAAACGATCATCTATTGTTTAATGCGATGATCAAATTGAATATTTTACACACCCTCGCTTATCCTTACAGAATATTGATATCTATCCGTACCGAGATAACGGAGGGTATTGAGTGCACCGCATCCGATGTTGAAGTCGAGCCGATTCCACCAATCACTGAGCCGAGTTTTGAGAAGAACGAGGAATTCTTCTTGTTTGGTAGCGTTTTTGAAGCTAATATGATTGACAAACGTCTGATAGACAAACCATTGCAGTTTGAGTTGAGCATCGGCAACTCTGGCAATAGTCTGGACGGACACAACGAGTCTGTCAAGAGACCCCAAGATCTGGAATCTGTGGAACTTGGTATACATGTTTTTCTATATTTTATTGATAGGATCCTAGAGCTCAAGAACTCAAGGCTATGGTACGAAGATTGAAACTATTATAACTTCAAATTTCCCTTGCTAGCATTTGCTCGATTTCAGTTGCTATATCCTTAAAAAGCCAATGATTAGGTAATAGGTACTTACGACCAAAAGAAATGCCGTTCTCTATCGTTCTTTGAAATTTGTTTAAGTAGTAAGTATATCAAGGAAATTTTACCTCTGACGATGTTTTTAGATGAAATTTGTGCTGACACGGGGTATTGGCAGAGTACTACCCAATCGATGAGAGCGTCGCCGTCGGCCGTGAAGAGCTACTATTATCTCCCGTATTGGGAGCACAAGCAGTGCATGCACGTGCGCAGCATCTGGCCTGACCACCGGCGGCGCATGTACAACTCGAACCTCATAGCCAATATCATTGAGAAATTTGTGAGTATAAATCAAGACCTAAATACTTACTCAGACTAAAATATAATTCTGTAGCGGGCTTCTACACGTGCTGTTTATACCATGTGGATATTCTTGTGAGTGCGTAGTAATATTGTTTTTACTTAAATATGGAGCACTCATAATCTGGATTGGTATTAAGATTACGCGGTTACAATACGCTGCTCTGATCCGTCCCATTTCATTATAACCCGATCATCAACATATATTATAGCTCAATGAATACGATAATCAGGTTTTTTAACGAGACATAGTTTTATATTTTAATGATTCTATCTCGTCTCGTGCTTGTTTCTCTCCCAGGAGGAGGGGTTAGCAGACGTGCAAGTTGCAATCGGCACGGATTTTGGCCCCAACACCTCCAGCGTGTTGGCCCTCAAGTCCACGCTAGAAGCTGCAAGCAACGCGTGCGCCGCCTACGTGCGTCACATGAGTAATGCGCCATCTTTCGGAAACACCAAACTTGATAAAGAGCGGCAAAAGCTTTGTATGTTCGAAATCGTAAGTTATTTTTTTATAATGATATATAGGTACCTACAATATAGTCATTAGTCATGCCCGTGTCCCATGGGCGTTGGCGGACTGACGTACTACTTTTGCTTTGTCCCCATTCATAAATTTTTTCATACACTTACGTCGGGTTAGGGGCTAGGCAGACTTGACCTTACTAGAGAGACCATTGTTCTCAAGTCTGATCGTTGTACATATTTCTTTTATGAATCGTGTTTCATCTTTGCTCTTCACACATCCAAACTATCTAAGCATATCTACTTTTATTAATCTTATTAACTATATCCTTGAGCTTAGTTTGTGTAGTATTGTCTTATTATCCAGCAATAGTGAGTGTTTAAATATATATTGTATGTAGCTACCTGTAATGCAACTGGTAACTTTTAAGGATCATATCTCCATAATGACAAAATCTCTGAAGGCTTTGATCACCAAACATTCTATAAAGGATCGTCTGCGCACCGCTCACACGTATCTTAACAAGCTGAAACACCTTTGCGAAGATGTGAGTAAAAACTAGTTTATAATACTTACCTAATTATAGATTTATCTTTAGTATGTATAGGTACTCATTTCTTGTGTTGTAATTATAGGCCCAGCACGCAATGCCAGACATCTTTATATGGTTGGTGAGCAACGGTAAGCGATTGGCATACCACAGAATCCCAGCCAGAGATATTATTTTTTCGGAATTCCCCGAAGAATCTGGTAAATATTGCGGTAAAATGCAAACCTTGTTTTTGAAGGTAAGTAAATTCGGCTGTCCTTAAGAAAAATCAATACCTAACTAACCTTAAAAATACGCTAATTCACCGTGATTTTAGTGGCCAGGAAAGAAGGCGTCTACACCACGCGGCTGGGGTATTCCTGCTAAAATTAATGTTTACCTGTGGCTCGGAATTTTGCAAGACAAAAAACATTATATTGATGGCTTGCCACAAGGATACGAACTCGGCTCTGAGCTGCGGAATGCGGACAGGCTTCGGTCAAATGCCCCATCAGCTATATTTTATGCTGAAAAACATGTATGTGGAATAACTTTGAATTACTAATCCTTATTCACACTTGGGATTTAACAATATTCGCAAATTGTAACTCAAACGTTTGTTGTAGAATTTCCAAATGAGAGCTTATGTATACCAGGCCAGATCTCTGATAGGATCAGACTCTTCGGGTTTGTCTGATCCATTCGCGCGAGTAATTATAGGCGAATGCGTTGCCACTACACAAGTCATTGATGAAACTTTAAGCCCCACTTGGGACGAGCTGCTCGTATTCGACGATATACTCCTCTACAGCACCATCGAACAGATCAAATCTGATCCTCCGACAATAGTCATTGAAATATTTGATCAAGACAAAGTGGGCAAATCTGAATTTATAGGCCGCACATTAGCCAAGCCCCATATCAAGGCATTTGAAGCCATCCACGATAGAACTCAAAACCCACCTTCTCTGGAGTGGTACGAAATTACTAGAGGTGATGACAACGCCGGTGAACTACTCGCAACTTTTGAACTGCTTGAAATACCCCCTAAGCAAAACGCCTCAATACTACCTGAGTTACCGTCGCCCAGAGAAGGCAATGGGAAGCTTCCGTTAGACACCAACAAAGGCCCAATTCTCCCTGTCCCGAGGGGTATACGTCCGACGCTGTCAAAGTATCGCATCGAAGTATTGTTCTGGGGATTGCGCGATTTGAAACGTGTCCATCTGCTTACTGTCGACAAGCCTAGGGTCGATATTGAATGCGCAGGAAATATTCTGTACTCTACTGTGATACAAAACGCAAAACGTAATCCTAATTTCATGTATCCTGTGAAGTTCGTCGACGTTGAACTTCCAGATCAAGACTTATATCGACCGCCACTCACGATCAGAGTTGTCGATTGCCGCAGTTTCGGCAGGATCACCCTCGTGGGTACTCACACTATTAATTCAATACACAAATATATATACACACCGATGAGCAAACGCGAAAGAGACATCGAAGAGAGAAAAAAATCTCTGATCCCGTTGCAAAATGTTGATTTACGAGCGAACTGTATCTTGCAAGATGATATGTTCACCATCGAAAATGAAAAAGAAAGTTGCCCACTGTTGAACAGGGATTGCAGAGTTTCGTACGGTTCAGGAGTCAGACCACCGATGCGCAAGAAGTTTACCAAGCGTGAATCGATGAAGAAACGCAAGGCCAGCACTGAATCCATTCTAGATGATGATGAAGGGAGCAAAGACTGGTGGACGAAGTACTTTTCTTCTGTTGAATCTATGATCGACGATGAGAAGGAAGCAAAAAGGGAAAGGCAAGGCTTCCTGCAGCCGACTCCGACGAGTCATGTTGAAGAGATTCGCTCGCCACGCGAAGAAGTTCACTCACCGCGATCAGACCACGACAAGAACAAGAGCCGCCAGTTAACATCTCCACGAGTCAAAGTCTTACCGACTCTGATCAAGAAAAATGAAATACCACGTTCGGCGTTGACTAAAGTAAGTATAGGTTCAACAAAAATTTATAAAAAATCAGTATAGATATTATGTAAAATGGGATATCTGTCGTAGATTTTCCCTCATGAATTGGAAGCTGTACCTGAATATGATGAGTTTAAGGAGTGGCTCCATTCATTTGAATTATACAGAGGAAAGAAGACCGGTGATGACTCAGAAGATGAAAATAGAGTCGTCGGCGTATTCAAGGTAATCTTTGTCTAAATCACTTTCTGTATCCATTTTCCTTATGTATACTCACTCATCACGAAAGTATACACGAAAGTGTACTTCTTATATAAGAAATCTGTCATGTAAAACGACGACGCAAAACACGCAACGGACCAAAGGTAACTTGACACTTAACTTTACGGGTTGCGTAAAATAATCTCCATCATAAGCTTTCTTCCTCTCCTTTTTGATTTTTCGCATACGCGCTCTCTCTCTCTCTCGTAGTATCTTTTACTATTATATTACTATAATATATTATGTATTATTGTTTCTTGTTTTGATTTGATAAAATACCTTTTATTTGTAGGGAGCTATAAAAGTGTATAAATGGCCTTTACCAAGGAGAATCGATGATCATACAGTGATGGGATTTGATCCGAATTACGGATTCTTCCAAGGAGTTCCAAATAATGATCCCATTCACGTACTAGTGCGAATATACATTGTGAAGGCCACCGATCTTCATCCTATGGATCTAAATGGGAAAGCTGATCCTTACATAGTGTTACATTTAGGATCAAAGAGGATAAGCGATAAAGAGAATTATGTGTCGAAGCAACTCAATCCAGTTTTTGGAAAGTGTTTTGAAATAGAGGCAACTTTCCCACAAGATTCTATGCTGACTATCCAAGTATTCGACTGGGACTTGCTCGGAGCTGACGATTTGATAGGAGAAACCAAAATCGATCTAGAGAATCGTTTCTATAGCCGCCACAGGGCCACGTGCGGATTGCCGAAGAAATACGAAGAGTAGGTGGAGTTTGTAATACCTTTTGTTTTACTAACTGCATGTGGTAGTTTACTAACCCGCTTTAATATTCAGGCAAGGCTATAACCGGTGGCGCGATGCTATGAAGCCGACTCAGATATTGGCAAAACTTTGCAAGGACGGCAAGTTAGATGCTCCGGTGTACGAACATGGCCGCGTTAAGGTTGGCCGCACGGTGTTCAACATGCCGATGGACGATACCGAGTTGTTCTCTAACCCGGACACCGTGGAGGAGCAGATGGCGCTAGTTGTGCTCCATCGCTGGCAAGAGGTGCCACGCGTGGGGACCAGGCTAGTTACTGAGCATGTTGAGACTCGGCCGCTATATAATCCTAGCAAACCAGGTAGGGATGATAATTGTTGTATTAGTATTTAACAATATCACCCGCTCAGATGTTTTGCCAACGATCGCAAGCCCATACAACGATGAGCCGCGAGGGATGGTAGTGAGATAGGTGTTCATCAGCACACCGGTGGGAAGTAATACACAAAAAGATATACCAGATGAGTTACAGTTAAAACAGTTGGTTTAACAAGTATATCTAAACGATTAATTTATACTCAATTTTTTTATCAGGGATAGAGCAGGGTCGTTTGGAGATGTGGGTGGACATGTTTCCTATGGACATGCCTCTGCCTGGGCCTCCGTTGGATATATCAGCGCGCAAACCCAAGTCCTACGAGATGAGGGTCATCATTTGGAACACAGACGACGTTGTGTTGGAAGACGACGCTTTCTTTACAGGCGAGAAGATGTCGGATATCTATGTGAAGGGGTAAGCTACTCCGTATAAAGTTGATCAGTGGCTAACATTCTGCCCTGGTTTATCCATTGCTGTTACACTTAAAAGCATGAATTGGCTTTCGCAGATGGGTCAAAGGACCTGATGACTGTCAATCAACTGATATACATTACCGATCCTTAACTGGCGAAGGGAACTTTAACTGGCGCTTCATATATCCATTCGACTATTTGGAGGCCGAAGAACGCATAGTAATATCTCGCAAGGAGTCGGTATTCTCGTGGGATGAGACTGAGTGCAAGATACCCGCGCGTCTCGAGCTGCAGGTGTGGGATGCTGATCATTTTTCAGCTGACGACTTTCTGGGTAAGTGTAACAGTCTTATGCAACCTTTCGTTCTGCTTTTAATGTAGCTTCAAGCTGCTTAATATCGACCATAAAATCTTCGCTGTGCCGTTAGAGAATGAAAAATAGCACAGCTTCTGACAGGGCCTTTCTTTACAGTGTTACTGGTTAGTGTATATTGTACTTGGCTTCTCTTGTTGTTATTGAAAGTATTGAGTCGCGTTTTAAGTTCCTTGTAATTTTTTTTCTAGGTGCTATAACCTTGGATCTGAGTAGATTCCCACGCGGGGCGAAATCTTCTAAGCTGTGCACACTGGATATGCTCAAAAACGACGGTTCTGTACCCATGGTGAATATCTTTAAGCAGAAACGAGTGAAGGGTTGGTGGCCATTTTACATAAAACGTGACACCGAAGAAATGGAACTGACGGGAAAAGTGGAGGCCGAGATACATCTCTTGACTTGCGAAGAAGCTGATAAAGTGCCCGCTGGGCTCGGCCGCAATGAACCGGATCCTCTAGACAAGCCCAAGTAAGTAATGTTACCGTGTAAACATTGAAGCATCTATTTAGGACCTAAGTTAACATGTACATGTAGTTTGATAGTGCCGTCCTTAATCGTAAATAGATATGTGTATATAACTAAATCTCTATCTACCACATACGTTAATTACTACTGTATTTTATATCCCCACTCTTCGTTTCGTAAATGTTTAACACACGATGAGTTCAAGTAATTTGTGATTTTAACTTATATTATTTTAAATTTCAGCCGACCTGACGCCTCCTTCATGTGGTTCTTGAACCCGCTGAAGTCTATTCGCTACATAGTGTGGCACAACTACAAGTGGACCATTCTAAAATCATTTGTCATCATCCTGGTCGCGCTCATGTTCTTCCTCCTGGTATACTCCGTACCAGGATACTCAGTGAAGAGAATGCTGGGCGCTTAAATATTTTTTACTCATATTATTATTATTAATTTCAATTGCTGATAAAGGAAGTATATGAGCTTGAAATAGTATTAAGCTAGCAGTCCACAGCGGCGCACGCTATACATGAGAGTTCTGCTGTATTTACGCTTCTAAATCAAGCACTTATATTTTGATGACGACGCATTCCTTCGTGGTGACACCGGTCGCCACGCTAGTGTGACCACAATATAGGCCACCCCATTCCTTAAGACATAATATTACGTATTATAGCGTAGCATGTGTCGCATTGGACGGTTAGCTTTTTTAATTCAACTTGTATCTCAACGTTCTTATAAGTATTACCTACTTTATGCCTACATATTATACTACAACATATTATGTACTTACAACCAATTTATGTGAATTTAATAATCATTAATCAATTTATGTGCATGTAATTGTTAATCAATTAATAAACGATAAAGTATTACCTTTGTATGCCATCGTAATATTGCTCTATACATTGGTGTTTCATTAAAGCTCCAACACCCGAAAACAGTCTAGGGCAAGTCCGGGCAAAGTGACTACCTTAACGTTTAGAGGGCTATAACAAAAGAACCAATAGCAGCACACAAAAACCAATAATCGATATGAATTAGAATGTTCTTAATATAATTAACAAAACATATTTAATATCAGTACTTAAATGTTTAATGTTAATAATATTGCACGCTATCTACTTTCCTCAATGCACCGGGTAAAGTGAATATGACAATTGGGCAAGGTGAATACAAGTAATAACTAAGATTATAACTTCAACGTCGAAAACGTCCAAGCTGAGCAGTTAAACTGCCTTTTTCCCAGTGCCTATAAATATTAAATCGGCTAAAAGCATAGCACGAATTTTTATTTGAATTTTGATAAATTCGTCGATAGCGACGCGTTCCGCTAGCTCAGTTTGTTTTTGCGATCGAGGGAAAGTGGATGGATGTAATTTTTCAAGATTTGTTAATTTTGGCGCGTCATTTGCTTATGAGGGTTTTCACTATGACCAGACCTCCCCCCTATTCTTTTGAAATAGTAAAGTAGGTGCCATAGTATATTACTTTATTAGGCATCACTTGCTAGTATACAATACAATTTACAAACAATAACAAAATAAATAGGGTACAAAGCACACGACAATTTACTTCACGAAACTACAATAAAACCGCCTGCTGACTGCTGACTCAGCACCGACGTCGTCGTCGTTTCTTTCGGCAACTGCGCCGGCGTCGTTTCTTGCGCTTACAACAGCAGCTCTTCTTCCGCTTGCGACGCCGGCGTCTCCCGCAGCCCCTCTCACGAGCCGACCAGTTCTTGTAATGAGAGCCTTCCCTTACGAGGAATCCCAGCGCTGTTCCATTTTCCAATAAAGACATAACAACAGCACCTAACTCCTCCGGATCTTTTCGGCAGGATCTCTGAATATGACGCATTATGTCTGATATAGTAGCGCCTTCCCGTTTCTCTTGGAGATATTCCACGACCATCCTTCCCGGAGGTTCGGACGGTCCAGCTGCTTCCTCGTCCAGTATTTTAACATTTGTTTCAGACATTATTAGACGGTAGGTATCGAAATTAAATGTTCCAATGTGAACGGATTAAAACGTAAGGGACCTACGAGCCATGGATGCGCCGAGACGAACATTGATTTTTCTCAATAAATTAATCAAAATGATAGGTACCAAATTTGCCGAACGGATGTAGACAAATCGAATAATATTACTCGAGGGTAAGATTTTTAAAATACTACTTCGTTTATGATTTTAAAGAGGGAGCCAAAGATAATAGGAACACACGGGAGGATTCTATTGAAATGTCAATTTGAAAGTTATTAGTTCTTTATTTGAAACGTTTGAAACAGTTTATTATTATATCATAGATCTTCTCCTGAGTTTCTAAGCATTGACCAAAGAGGTAGGAGGTAGATTATACAGTTATATGGCCAGTAAAACAAAAAAATGTCTTATCAAAGATTCAAAAGCAAATAATAGGTACCTATCTTTTTAAAGGAAAAAGAAGAGTAGCCTAGTAGTAGGTAAACTCTACTCTTTCTCTTAGACTCTACTTACACTATTAATTGCGACCCATATCACCATCTGTGGACCGTGATACACAGATCGTGATCCACAGCAAGACATTGAAAGTAACTGACTCGTGGAACTGGCCACCCTTTAATAGATAAGCCCACCTTTTAAAAGATAGAGCCATAATTTTTAATTGTAATTGAAATTTGTTACCCTACGTGCTCAATCATTATCTTTATCCACCTCAGAGCTTGTATCATTCGCGTTGGTAGATTGTCAATGTTTGCTATATATATATTTTTAATACCATCTGACATCAGTGTAATTAGAAATCCTTACGATATTCGATTTTCATTTCATCATGTCACATCCATTATTTTATTTATAATGTGTATTTATTGAATGTGTTATTGCTATTCATTACTTGACATTGGCAAAATACCCGCTAAGTTGTGGGTGAGGCCATATTCATATCAATTTTATTTCATCGCATCTCATTTCGTTAAGAAAGAAGAAAGTAGAAATCCTTACCATAAGATTTATTCGCTTTGTCTGTACCTTTTTCTCTTTGGTGTTGCCTTCATCCGTTTGGCATATTTGATAGGTACCTAACATTGTTTAAATTATTCAAAATTACTAACGTTTAAATCCATCAATTATAGATACCTACCTAACTCGACAAAATGTCTGAAACAAACGAGTCAATTTCGGATGAAACAGCAGCTGGGCCGTCTGATCCTCTGCTTAGGACTGATTCACTGGAAAAGATGGTAGTCGCCTACCTCCGAGACAAACCAAAAGGCGATACTTTACCAAACATAATGCGTCATCTTCAAAGATCCAGCCGGGAAGATCTGGATGAGCTATGTGCTAATGTTTTGAATTTGAGAGTTCTGGTAAGAGTGGACCCCCATTACGAGAACTGGAGGACTCGCGAGAGTTGCGGGCGTCGGCGCCGTCGCAAGCGGAGGCGAGACTGTGGCTGCCGACGGAGCTGCTGTTGCCGGCGGAATTGCTGTTGTCAGCGCAAGCACAGTTGCCCGAAGAAACGACGAAAACGACGCTGTTGAGTATCAACTGGCGGTTGCGGCATTGTCGTGCTTAGAAGTGATTAATTGTTACTTGTTTGGGTGATTTGTATACCTAACGGGAATCAATTGATATCGAAAGCAGGGTATATCTACGAAAAGGTAGGTATATCCACTTTGCACATCAACTGTGCCTCGTTCATCTGCAATCCCTCTGTAATGGAGTCGGAACGCGCTACACAAGAAACGAGCATACTCAATAGTTTAATTCAAACGTTCAGCGATCATGTCGTAATGAACTAATGAAAAAGCTGATGGAGTCGTAATGACCACTCCATCAGCGAGTGCGATGCGACACATACACACTAAACGTGTTTTTGTGTGAACGCATCTACTACCAACTAATGGACTAGCGAATGCTATATACAGAATTGCGAATATACTAGATAAGCAGCTTAATAAACATATTATACTTATTACCTACCTATTTTGGTACTAATTTCATTATAATTATTTTTCAAATAATTTTCGCTAGCAATGAATAGGTATTTTGCCAAAGTTAACAAAAAGTATGTAGTAACTTTGTCTTCACAAGTAGACAGACAGTTGCGAGGACACTTGCTGGTAGAATGTTGACTGACACTATTTAGATATATATCCTACATAATTAATACAGCGAAATAATACCACTAGTATTTATGTTGGTGTGATATATATGATCAAATCCCTCTAATAAAAAAAAAAAATAAAAACCAATGTTGCAGCGCTGCGCCTGATTAATTTTGATAGCCACAATCTGCAATGCGTCCCGCGGGATCAGAACGCGCGAGCAGGCTGTTGCCAACGGTTGAGTCTTTGTTAAATACCACGCGGACGAAGTCGCGGGCAACAGCTAGTACAAAATATATACATTCCCTATGACAATATTTATCATACTAAGTACCTACTGAAAATAATGAGTAGTAATACGAGTTCAGTGATAAGTATAGAAAGTTTTGCATAGCCATAAACTGTGGCACAACACAGTATAATACCGCTATCGCATTAACAACTGGACACACGAAATAAAAAACAGGAAAATCTGTGATCATTATTTATTTTTTAAATCTATTTTATTCAATATTTACACATTTTTCATATTACAGTACCTAAACATACAATCCGATATAATAATCGAAACTTTTAACAGTAAGATTACAGTACACTCCAATACACTTATTGCTTCATTTATCATCCCTATGAGATGTGTGGCAATAATGGCTGTGGGTCGGTCGGCTTGGGTACTGGCGGCCCTCGCGGCTACTCCACTCCAGCGCAGCAGATATACGACCAACGAGTTCACGTCAAACGTGTATAGGCAACATCAAGATACCGTAACATGCAGATAATAAAATTGTCATCTAAAACATCTACGGACACACATATAAATTTGGAGAATGTCCATTCGTCGAAAATGCATATTATGAAAGTTATCACTTACCAGAATTGAACATAGAGTTATAGAGTTAGAGTAGAGTAGTTAGAGTTAGAGTAGTTATAGAGTTGAGATACAGGGATGTGAAGACAATATTACCGATATTTTATACCGATTCAATCGACTGTTTATAAACCTTTGCATCTGGCGTCTCGTCTGGCGTCTGCTTTTACCCAGCCCGCTAGTCATAATATTATATTGCATGCACAGTAGCGTACCGGCCGCCTTATTAAATAAATAATGTTTACATTTTTACAGCCTTACAATTTAAAATATCTCGATTAGAGGTAAGCTGACAGCCACGTCTTTAGACATGGGTGTTGTGACGGGCGCACTCGAGTGTTCCCATTGAGTAGTACCACAGAATAAAAATATACACATTAGACACAGAAGCTCGTTTCAACAGTCCGGGGACGGGCACAGTCGCGAACTTTAATTTGGGGCCCATTTAAGGTTGAATATCGTACAGCAAACATATACCTTAAAAGCTGCTATTTCGACGAACTTACTAGGGGCAACTGATCACAGATATGAAGACGTACAGATGTGTGACCTTATTGCACTGTAAGTGTCATTGAAAACATTAGCAAGTGGTTCCCATATTAATGTTCGCAAACGTACATACGCAGTGCTCGTACACGGAATACCAATCTTGCTATACAGCTTTCGAATACAAACTCAAACTTGGAAACACACGAAATTCCGTTGAAACTGGCACTACGTATGTGTGGGCGGCCGTGCGTTACCTACACTGCGGTCTTACAATACCATAGATTTACATCAAATATTAGTTTCTAGAAATTACAATTGGGTACTGATGAGTAGAAGACAAGGTATTCTTTTCTTTATAACTAGTAACGATTCTAAAACAAATCATTTTCACAATAGTTAGTGTTTAAATATCACACATATCGGTTAAAGTTAAAAATAGGTAAGTACCTATCATACAAACGGCGAACGGATGGCGTTAAGTTTAAAACGAGACGCTGGTTTTTTTTAAAATTAGGTACACGTAGAAGACAACTACACAATAAATAAAAAAAGAATTTTTAATATCTTAGGCTTACGGAGATCTGGATAAATGTGTGAGAAGCAAGGTGATGATGATTAATAAAAAAAAGTGATTATTTTTTATCGAGATTTTTTTATTAATCGCTTGTTCACTTATCGTATTTAAGACTATGATTCAGGTTGCATGGATTTAGATATCAAAGTCTTAGCTCGCCAAGCCAAGATCTGATCGATGAACAACGCTAAAATTAACACAGGCGGCCTCTTAAATCGTCAATTTAACCAGCGAACTGTTAGTAAGTAAATAGTTCAACACATCATCAAGCAAGTGCGAATCGTAAAAAAAGGCATTAAAAATCATGGTCTGACTTTCAATGCCTTTTTACGATTCGCACTTAGTTATAGAACTCATAGGTATTACTTGATAAAGGCACGCGACAACTTCTCGGTACGCAATTAATTTCACGCATACAACTAGATCATCGATGTGACACGAAATCTATTGGGCTTATTTATCGATCCATAATTATTTATACCATTGATTTTATCAAATTAAACTGCAATCAATTAAATCGTCATTAAGTATTTACTGCATGCATACTAGGGATGAGACGTATTTCCGCTACAAGGTTTTAAAACCAGGGCTTCGGGCTCTGCTACGAAGTACGGGCGGGAAATACTTGCTACTGTCAAAATACTCGCTAGTCGCGCGTGAGACCCGGCTTTCAGTGCTGAGAATACTTGCATTAAAAATAGATCCTCGCCTTCATATAAATAAGTAGCACATTCGTATTTACAAAAAAAACATCCTTGAACGTCTACGTATGTTTCTCGTAAATAAGATTGTGCTCCTTATTTATATGAAGCTAAGGATCGATCCAATGCAAGTATTTTTTGTCGGAGCACAGGCGCGCCACCGCTGAAGCGCGCCGCGAATCACTTTTCAACCCTGGTATTTTTACATACTCGTACTTGGAAGCCTTGGTACTAAATTTAGCAAGTGCATCTCATCTCTAATGCGTACCTAATTTGGAAGAGATCGACGTTGTACGGCCGGAAACAATAATATGGGACCACATTTCCTTAATATTTTCAATGACACTTATAATGTAATAAGGTCGTATATCTGTATATCTGTGTATATGAGAGCAGTTGCTCCTAGTATCTCTTATATCTAATATGTCTGCTGTACGATATTCAACGTTAAATGGGTCCTACATTAAAGTCCGCGACCGTACCTATTCATAACGACTCATAATATCCTGACATCTGTTTCACAAACAAATTAATTTAATTTTCTATAAATTATTCCGCGGACTTGAGTGGTAACCGTTCGTGGAGTGAGTGTACGTACGCATCTCTCGAACTCAGTCAACAAACGGTTAGCGTATACAGATTCCATAGTTTTATTAAACATGCGTCCGCAACAAGTAGCAGTGTGACACCACCATAAAACACGTTGCCATCATACTCGAAATTTAATTAGGCCCAGTGCATGTTGGCGGACGGCATTACAGAGGCTTTTAAATTCAGAAAATATAATAACTCTGATCGTTCGATTTTTAATTTTACTCGTGACGCAGCGTGGGGTGGATATGAGTTTATTTGTAAGCAATATTATGCATGAACCATTATTGCATGAAGAATTCCATAACTGAAACAACTGCTGAAACTATCTGAAGACTAAACTGAAAGATTTGAGCTTGACAAGCTTTGAGGTTGGATTATCTAGGAACAGGTATAGAACGGTCAGGCCGATGTAGGATTTCAAGTGACAAAACAAATCGGTAGCCTACAAATTAAAACTGTATTACGATAGTCTACGTTACATTATTTTGTGCTAAATAAAATCATCTGGAATACCGTTTCTCGGGTGACATGCACCGTTGACACACCACATCATTGGAAATGTTCCCATATAATGAAAAATTAAGGCAATCATGCAACAGTTTCACATGAGTTGGTAAGTTATATTGCATCGTTATTTCATACAATATGCTAAAAAGGAAAAAAACCCAAGTTGTTAAAAAATATGCTGGATACAAACAAAGTATATACAAAACATCCATATAATATTTAAAATTGTATATACATAAAACGCTAAATGTAAATACTTAAGTGTAGCTCGAACTGTTAAACTAAATTATAAAATCGGCCATCTGCCAAACAAACTTTATTTAGATAAAATTATTCAATTCAATATGAGTTCAATATAAGTTTATGAACAAGCCGTCTGTAGGTACGAAACTATACACAACATTATAATTATCCCATCAGGTAGGTAAACACCTGTTTTATTATGTATATACAGTAAAATGTATGAAAAAATTAACTACACAAATTAAAATAATCAAAAATTTGTAATTTTAGTAACCTCCGACGAAACTGTTAGGAATGATACAACTAGTTATAAATTATATTTTCTTATTATTGGCGTGATTACGGTTTCACTTCATAAGCAGCTCGTCGGAGGCAAAATACGCATCGTTAATTAATAATCTGAAATAAAATTATCATCTCAAATAAAAGCTGTTATAAAACGCGATCTGGGACCACTGTCTATGCGAGCCGGGAACGTAATGCACAATAATGAGTCATTCAAATTTAAAATCATAGACTAATACACATATATTATCATTCATTAATAAATCATTAATAAAATAATATTACTACATATTTTAATGAGCAACACAAAATATTACCGTTAGACTTAAGCTACACAAGATTTAGTACAACGTTAAAATATTTTTTTTAATAAATAATGTCCCCGAAATTAGGAAACGAACATCTAAGTATGCTTGCACATCATATTATTTCTTATGAAAATTGCATGACAATTCACACCAACGATTTGTAACATATTCACCTTAACATTTATGGGTGGTTAAATGAATCAATTCCTCAATTGGGGTTAACAAGAATCTCTTTTATGTATTATCACGAGCGATATGACGTTAGAAATTGACTAGAAATCTGCTGAATAGCTATCTCCGCTCGAGCGGTGGCGTGACGCGGCGTGTGCCGATATGTACGGATGATGAAAGTCACAGACACACTAAATAGATGGACTATGAACGATTCAAGCGAGACAGAAAAGCCTTATTTAAAAAAAGATTAGGACTTTAAGAAAGTCGCCGGGCCATGTAGTTAGACTATTATGTCCGTGACTTAATGGTTTTTCTGTGTGGCTTGAGCATATAGTGCCAGCACACACCGATGAAGTGGCGGCAAAGAATTCATCGATAACAATTGAAAATCGTCATTTCTCACTTTAACACATGCCACTGGACCGCGCTTCGAGCCGCCTACGCTGATTTTATTTCCCTATACTAATATGAGTCATATATAAAATCAAATAAAGTTATATTTCAATTGTTATTAAATAATATTAATTGTTATTCGCCGTCACTCTGTCGGAGCGATCTGACCCTTACGTGGATACTTTACGCATCGTATTGTAAGCAGTTGCCTAGTAGTTTAAACAAAGATAGCTAATGCAACGCAGGTCATAGGTAGCATGCGAGACAAATAAATGCTCAAGGATAATTTATCTTGATTGATTTATGAATTGAAGCCGAATTTATGAAAATCAAAAAATTTGCTTGCATGCACTTTGTAAAAAAATAATAATTGCGAAACATTTTGTCCAAGCCGGACATATTAGCGTGATAACTAGGAAGAAAAAGAAGAAAAATTAAAATATTGACCAGAGATGGCCAACGACAGAATATCAAATACCGTGGCACAGTCAAAGCCCAAACCAAAGTCCCAACAACTGTATGGTTAAACCCGTAACTTAAATACCCTAGTGTTATTCACGTGTAATCATACTGCACGCGAATCAAATTGCGTGAATGTATACCACCGACAGGCAATGCAACACTCACATCCTTCATTCATACTATGGCAATACATTTGGGTTGATTTGTTATAGTAGCAACTAAAAAATATTTCATTATTTCGCTTGTGTTCGCAATGTGTGATCACATGTAAGAAGACTAATGGATCATTCATCCAAGTATAAACTAAAACAAAGGAAGACGAAGGCAAAGAAATGCAGAATGAGAATGAGAGGCAGGGAAGGAATTTTCTCAGATCCTTAGGCATTTAATTGGTGGGAGACGATCACGTCTTCATGTCAAATATTTCGCAATAACTCAAGACTATCATTTAAACAATGCGTCCTGCCCATGGTCACATTCGGATCCAATACGTAGACGCTCCCAAAAAAGATAGCGTATACAGAATTAGACACACACAAAAAGGCGCTGTTAAGCATTGAGTATTTAACAAATGGAGCCGCCAGATCTGTACTGTATTTATTTTGATAATTCTTAAGGGACAGGGGGTAATTTTATTTACAGCTCATTGGCAAATGGGTAATGCTTTTTGGAGGAGGGCTACGCCTTCCGATGCCACATCCAGGCTTACAGGCGTGCATAAGTGAACTTAGAGAGATACTGACCACCGGCCAAATGGTCCAATGACATCAGGAAGGTAGCTGGTACATATTGGACTAGATTATCAGAGGACCGGAACGAATGGCGTAAATGAGGAAAACCCTCCAACAGTGAGTGGACACAGGTTAAGAGACACAAACACGATCAAGTTAAACGAACGAGAACAGCCGAGATTGTGACAGAAACCTCTATTGTTGTACATATCGGCTAATACCGTAGTTAAACAAGTTGCACAAACTAGACACCTGGGGCCAAACAGTGCAATTAACATGCATTACACGATCATGCAATAATATTAAAAAATAAACACTTAAAACTCCCATCCAACGGCCATAACACATGGAAGGCACAGTATATTTGTTATAAGTTGATTATGCACTAGTCGAGACCGCCAACGAGCCGCTGTGCTATGCGACGTGAAGTGAACACGCAAAGTAATACTAGCAGGCAGCTCAGTTTGATAAACTACGGGGTAACATTTATAAGACTATAATAGCTACCTTTACACGGCACGTTCATTCACACGCGATCGGTGCAAGGGGAGACTCACACGCGAGACTCACAAGCGCCGTTTTTTGGCAGTTGTTCTTTTACGCACGACATATCCGTTTATGCCTAGAACGGAAACAGCGTATGTGTACATGCTAATTACGCGCGAATCTGTGGTAGAATTTCTCGGCAGTTACCGAGGCTGACGCGATTTTACGTTCTCCTTGTCATTGCACGCGCGCTCTTTCCCGCACTAAGCCCGATTCATGCGGTAAAGATCGTGTGTATAAAGGCAGCTATTTATGAGTGGATGTCAAAGTCAAGTCAAAGTCAAAGTCAAAGTCAAGTGTCAAAGTCAAGTGTGCCCAGAGATATAACATATAAGATACATAATATAATATTCGATTAGGAGCAAGGAAATGCGGCGTATGTGGGGCCGGTCTCGCGAGGCGCGCGCCGGTGGATACCATCGACTTGCGCCGAGACCTGCGCCCGGGCATCGAACATCATCATGCAATGCCCGGTTCCTATAACGTTACTGTTGGTCATACATAATTTAAAAATATTATTCACACATCGTGCCTGGTCATTTTAATTACGTACTATCTTTTGTTGTCCTTATATTCATTTGTTAACATTATCAATAATTGTGCGCTAATTTTCGTTGCGTTACGCATTTCTAATAAGAAAAGTATAAATAGACGAGCACTAAGCGATACGATTTTTTATATAGGAATCGGGCGTAATATGGGTGTCGATACAAGTGTTATATCTCCGATGGGTTATCACAAGGCGAGTTATAGTGAACACGGTCGCGGCGCGGGGCGGCTCACACGGAGTCGATGTCCCCGACGTTGATGCGGTCTTCGGCGGCGGTGACTGAGAATCCCAGGATGCGCGCGTCAATCTTCAGCATCTTATTCTTCTTAGTCTTTTTCCCCTTACCCTTCACCTCCTGGTAGTCGGAGCCGGAGATGGTTCGCGGGTTCACCGCTATGGCTGGGGAGCACAGGTCGTCCGAGGGCGTCACCATACCAACGCGAAGGAGCTTCGACCTAGCAATGAGATACACCTGCTCTTACACTGCGTAAATAGTCAAGTATCTCGAAAGTCCGTGTGAAGTATGCCGACCCTCAGTGGGTCATTATTACATTGGGACTAAAAACATTCGACGAGACCCGCTCCGCGGAGTTGAGACTCCAATGTTATTTTATTATTATATTTTATTGAAATAAAACACTCACCTTCTCTCGAGGAACTGGCGAGCGAAGTCATTGGAATCCTTCGAATCTCCCAGGTAACACTTCACGTAATCCTTCACCTCGTACGGCGACTCAATGTCCCTCAGGAAACCGATGAACGTTGGCACTGTTATTCGAAAGATTTTTCATCAGATAATGTGACCGATTCCGCCGTACAAGATCATGAAATCTATATCTCAACAACATTTGCATTATGGGCACCGAATCGATAACTGGACGCAAACTGACTATGTTATTCAATACGAAGATATTAAACTACTATGACTCGGGTACAAATATTCACGCTTATCACACAAATAACGTGGCTCGCTGCACGCGTTGGTTTAAACCGTAAGTGCAGTTAGCAATTGAAATATAAATAAATAAAGTTAACTACCACCGAGATTGGAAACTGGTACGCCAGTACATATTATAGCAGGATCACATAACTACCAACTGTGCCATTAGGGTTAACAAAATATATTGATAGATGCTAACCGTCGATCTTCGCGCTCCAGGGCGCCAGGAAGGTGGTGCACCAGGTCTCGAACTCGGCGGCGGGCGAGACCTCCTTCTTGGCCGGGATCGTGAGCGTGATCTTCTTCTTAGTCTTGCTCGGCTCCGCAGGCTTCGCAGGCTCCTGTGGCTTCTCCGGCTTAGGCAGCTGGTTAGGCGGTGTATCCCAGAAACCGACTAAACATTCAATAAAAAAATATTAATTGTGTGCTTAGAAAATAAAATTTCATATGGCCTGAGGAAGTATAGGAAACCACCACAACAGAAGCAAAAAAAAAATCATTGTTTATATATGTGTAGTTTAGAAACAAAACTGGTCAAATCTGTTCGGCCCCAAACGGATTTGACCACTTTTATTTCTAAACTACACATATGTTACTCCGTTAAAATCGGTACAATAGTTTTTCATTGATGGTCGAAAAAGCTGACATACAAACGATGATTATAAATACAGTTATTTTCTTTATGTAGCGGTTCAAGTCACAGTTTCTAGTATTTTAACCAGTCTTTAGACAGTTAGTAAAGTAATAAACAATGTAGACCACCCTTATGAGAACTGCAATTTGGGGCGATGGACTCAGGACATAGTTTGTCATGCGAATTATAATTCAGTTTTCAGAACTGAGATAGGCTGGTATTAAGCAGAATAGCAGGCTCTGAAGGCGACTTGCTCCCGCACAGATATAAGAGCGTTCTGCGTTCCACGTTCTATTGCGCCTATTTGAATGGGCGAATTTAAATCCATACCCCGGATCCCCTCTTCTGTGTTTTTAAACTCTAATGAAGGAATCATTACCCCCGTTGTGGGTGTTAGCCCATGGCGCGTGGTTGGTTTGCGGCGGGGCTGCCGCGGTCAACTCCTCGAAAGCCTGAGCTTGTGCAGCCACCACCGCGACCACGGCCTGCTTCCTCGCTTCCGCCTGTAACGACATATCCCCGCAAAATTGGTAGAACCACTGATTTTATTAGAAATTTGGTGGAATCCGAGATTCTAGATTATCGCTAGCCCGTGACGAAATATACTGTTGAGAAAAATCTCCTTAGTGATATAAGCACGGCAGGTGCGCTAGGACACGAAATGTTATTCCCAGGGTGATATAAGGCTAGGACATAAATAACACTTTGAGAAATTGCAAACTATCTGTATGAAATATATCACATAAATATTTGGTTTGTCACACAACTGTAATTGTAGGGTTTAAAATTTGTAGAATAAATATCCTCGATTTTGTAAAAAAAAACTTATAATTTGGGTGGCAAAAGGCATCGTAATTTATAAACTTATTTTTGTATGTTTTTGGATTTACTAACTGCCATTAAAAATATATATTAATTATTTTGTGTATGTTGTTATTATTTAATATGTTTTTAATAAGCAACACAAAGGTCACATTTTAATTCTATATTTATTATTTAGCATATTAGTGATTGGGCGTAAACTGTAAGCCACATTTTTTTATAATTAAATAAATAAATGACGATGTCATAGTTATGCAATCGCGACTCAATTGCGTTAGCAGACCTGGGTGGGAGAACACTGTATTCTAACCTGTATCTCGGTCAAACTCGGCCCGGGTGCGTTGAAATTGTTCCCTTTCTTTTTGGCCCAACCCAAACCAGCCTGCATTTCCTGTGAACAATTTTTAAAAATAAAATAATGGATTGTAAACAAATCATATAAAAAATATTGTGCAGCGTCGGTACGATTCCAAGAGCTTGGTATTCACGTAATAAGCTGTAGGTAGGTCCAAATACTCAACCCCCGATCATTTCGGTGTGCCCCTTGTACGACCCTTCTTCTGAGGTAATCATGAATAGATTCGTTTAATAGTATCTTTTTACTTACTAAGTATTTTTCCTTTATTTTTGATGTATGTTTTATATTAGGTGAAAACACCCGATTCTTTATATATATAAAAAGTTCATGACTCAAGTGCAAACATTCGTGTTTATCACACAGTTTGCTCCTACAATGATGAAATGCAATTCAAACCCGGGACCACCAACTTTTCCAATAGTCTTAAATTTTTAGGTATACCCATAGCGAACTGTATAAATTGTAAAATATATGGAAAACAAGTGTAAAAAAACAAAATTCAAAGTAAATGTAAGATGTAATATAATCCCTAATAAGTTATAAATAAAACTATTAGTATCCCACCAACCCCACTTTAAAGAAATAAAATCACAATACTGGCTATATTATCTTAATAAGAAAATAAGAAAAAGACTGAAGCATGCTAGAGGTAGCTCTTAGCCGGACCACGAAGCGCCCGGAGGGAAAGAAATACAATGTGGTAGCCCCGTGCGGGTGGGTGTACTCGCCTGTTCCCTGGCGAGGGCGACCGCTTGCTGCTCCGCGATGATCTGCATCATTTGCTGCTGCTCCTTCATCTGTTCCAGCTTCTTCTCGCGCTCGAGCCGCTGAATCTCGGCGAGCGTGGGTCCTTCCCTGTGCACCGCCTGCAGCGTCAGGTTGGCGATGGCGGACCACGGCGCCTTCTTCACCGCGGACTCGGATGCTTGCCGCTGCTGTTGCTGCTGTTGTTGTTCCTAATCAATATAAAATATTGATAAGGTCTTATTACCAAAAAAAAACCTTCTTCGTGCACCTCTAGGGTACTCAAAGAATATATCCTCGAAATTTCAATTCTCTAGGCCAGGGGTTCCCAAACTTATTTTATCTACTGCTCACTTTGAGAATGAATTATTTTTTAGCGCCCCTATTTTTTCACCTACTTACAAACCACCATAACTTCAAATTAAAGGAATTATTGTAAGCCTCTACCCAACGCGCCCATTTTTTTATGGATCCATTTAGGCCTGCAGCGGCCACAAGGGGCCGTTATCGCCCACTTTGGGAAAGGCTGCTCTAGACGCACCGGTTTACTCTGTGCGTTGTCTATCTGTCAGTGTTAAGACTGAATAGATATCAAGCTGGAAGTCTGCCGTGAAATAATCTCGCTCCCTATGCCATTGGTAATATTATATAATTAAGAACCAACACACTGAAGATACCAAATCATACATACCTGCTTTTTCAGAGCTTCAGCCTGTTTCTTTTTCTTTTCTTCTTCGGCAGCAATTCTCTCCTCTTCTTTCCTGCAATTCAATCGGATCGAATGTCATCCAACATGTTATGGCACGATATCGTCAAACCACATATTTAAAAGATACGTAGTTTTATAATTGTGATTCTGAAGCAGTTAATTAAATTATCTGACCTCTTGCGCTCCATTTCCTCGGCGGCGCGGGTCTCCTCCGCCTTGCGCTTGCCATCCTTGGCGACAGTCTTCTCGGGACCCTTAACGATGGTAAACCCTTCCTTGATCCATTCCTAGAAACATGGTCACTGCGTACTACACTCGTGGCCACAACTTATGGCAATCGCACGAATATTTGCATTTTTTTCTAGCTGTCATTGTCAACAAAAGGGGTTGCTATGTTCCTTCGTTGACACTTGTTAGTCAATATATACGAAATTGTATTATTTATGTCACAAGCGAGAATAGCATCTATGTTGTTTGAAAACAAAGGTCAAATAAGTTACCTTTTTCTCCCTCTCCAGCTCTTTTTTAATATTATTAGACTTATCCTCCTTCTTGCTTTTAGACGGCGACGACTCTTGTGATCGTTTCTGTGTGGAAAATATATTAATGAGTATTACAGAAAACCTGAAAGAAGTTTTATGGACAAAATGTCAAAAACTAGAATAAAATCAAAAATGCAGTGTAAGTTTACGAATGTTTCATAAATATAGTCACAGATTCATAAAAAGTAGGAAAGAATATTGAGAACTAATAAATACAATAATTATGCCAACATAGACTAATTAATACAATTTTGACATCCTGATTAGCTCAGTTGGTAGCGACCCTGCCTTCTACACTGAGGGTCCGGGGTTCGAATCGTGGTAGTAAACAAACTTCGTGTGGTGAGCACGAACGGCTGTACCAGAGACTTGGATGTTTAATATCTATGTAAGTATTATATACTGGGTTCGCCCCCAGTCCATTGTACAGTACCCACAATACAAGCGTTGATAAGTGTGGGACCGTGTAGTTGGTGTGCTTGTCTGGCAATATTAATATGCATTAAAATAAATGCTATGTATGTTGTACTGTTAATGACAATTTGCGATTATAATCTTAGTTTTGAAAGGATGCATAACAAGTCCCATGCGTGTTTGACATTTTGCAAATATGACAAAAAAAATGTAGTGTCCACACGTCACTAGTTTGAAGAAACCTCACCTCAGCCTTGATGACGTCATCCTCCTTGGTCTTGACTTCAGCGGCTTCATCCTTCTTTTCATCCTTGCTTTTTTTGCTCTTGTTCTTGGTGATATTGTTCTCTTTATTCTTAACCGCCTTGTCGTTGTCAGCCTTCTGTTTCACTGCCTTCTGCTCCACTGTGGCCTTGCTTGTGTTTTGAGCTTTAGCGTTGTTCGACTCGACTACAGCAGACTCGGGTTTTGTCACTTTTTCAGTTTTTGGCTGGAACATAATAATAATTTAAATTGAAATCAACGTTGGTAAGCTTTGTGTAAATATTGGAGGTACGCAAGCACAGCCCGCAGCGTTCATTACTTTTTTCTTTGGCTCCGAATAAAGTACGGTCAGTGCGTACTATATATTTTTTGGCTAATTTAAAAACAAAATTTTAATTCGTACTCGATTTATCATAAATACTCCATTTTATTATAGGGGACCCTTCGGCAACCGATCGTAGCGGTTGTTAACTCGACAGGTCCTGGCCGTGTCTATCCTGAATAATCGTGAATTAATAATTTAATTGTATTCTGGCTTTGGCTGGCCTGTGCAGCTCCAGCGATCAAAATGTCATGCCATGCGGTCTTCGCGAAGGCACCTTATGACCTAAGAGTCTATTACTACACTTTTCTTTATAGCGACCTCACCTGTGTATCCGTGGTCTCGGGTTGCCGTAGCGGGTTGTGGTCTGCGGCTGGCGTGCTGCCAGTCAACGTGTCCTTCTGCATGAGCCGATGCAGTTCCTCCAAGTTAGGCGTGGCATTGATAGCGGCGGCGAAACGATCGTCAGGTTTCGCTGGCGCCGCGGCGCTGGCAGCCGCCTGTTCCATGAATGGCAATGATGCCGGCTGCGTGATGTTCTGCGAAGCCCTCAGTTGCGCCAAGATCTGGTCTTCCGTCTTCATCTCTTTCGTTATCTCTTCGGGTAGGAGGGCATTGGAGGCGATGGCAGACGGCTGCAATAATATATTGCATATATGAATATGTGATAATCGGAGAAAATTTAAATAAGGCATGTTTTAGCTTGGAACAGACGTACCTACTCAACTCGTAGATAGCACAGCGATAACTATACTTTAAGTGACAATCGATATCGCATCGGCAAGCCAGCATATCCAATTTCCTAGCTTACAAGCAGACTGCTTACTATTGATGAAGCTACAGGCATGTGTACCTATTCCAAACTCCAGGGCCCCAACTCTGCTAACACGATCGATTCATAATCGAATAGCAACCGCATTGTAACTGTCACTTTTGACAGATATCCCATACCATATTTGTCAATAGTGACAGTTACTATGCCGTTGCTGTTCGATTATCAATCGATTGTGTCAGCAGACTTGGGGCCAAGGTCGCATGTCCAGCAGGCAAGTGCTAGTAGGCAGAGTAAAAATAACGAAGCAATCTATGGCCTTATTCGGAGCACCGCTTTGGTGCACACGAGACCTTAATGTATTATTGTGTACTTGTTATAGTGGTGAATCGGGGTTTGAATTACTTTAAACGATTAATCACGGTGCGTAATACATGGTGTAAGTGGCTTCAGAAAAGAAAATAATACTATGGATTCAGCTTATGATTCTGGACATGAATATGGGCATTTTTTTTCAGCATTTTAAATTGCTTTTACCAAATAATCGTAATACAAGACTAATCAACGTGATTTTTTATTTAAAAAAGTCATAAATACTAATTTAGACTTAAATGCAATGTCAATTAAAACTCGATACGCTCAAGTGCGCTCACCAGTTTCACGAGTTGGTATCGCGTAGAATGTTGTGTTGTGATCGCATGATTTGACTATCCACCCATTACTCGCTCAAAAATTACATCATATGATTTCTATAATTTTATTTTAATGTAAAGTGTAAACTTTTCCTTACCACGCCCCTTACACCTTATATAGTAATTAAGTATTGACTTCCATATGTTCGCGCGCTTGTCAATAAATTTAAAAAATATATATTGTAGGAATCCCCTATCCCAATAATAAAATTATGCAGTTTTAATAAGAAAATTTAAAATTAATAAATGTTAATAGGTCTTACCTTATAGGTAGGTACCTAGTAAAATAGATAAATAGAAAATTTCAATTATTTCTGGCTTAGAAATTTAGATGCAGCTATGTTGATGCCGCCTTTATTTATTATTAATCTTGACCTTTATTGACTAATGGGCTTAATAGGGTGTTTCTTAGCGCCTACTTGTGATAATTAAAACGATATGCAAAACAAGAAGCAAATTTCATTTGACAGTAGTCAAAGCGTGCAGAAAAGTCATGTTTTTTTATAGCTGTTAAAGGGGCCGATCATAACTGCCACCTAAGATGGGGAAACCTTTGAAACACCTTTTACGGGAACATCGTGGATTTTTTTTTAATGTTAACAAAAAAGTATATCTCATAACTAGACCGACTGACTGACCACCAGCATAAGCCCACTTAGCGTGTGCTAAGCCCAGGCCCCCCTTTTTCTAGTCCGCGAACCCGGATCGTCTATGGTGTTGAACTCTTAGAACTAGGCCAAAATATATGATAGCATTAAGCACCATTTAGTGCGTGAACTAATAAATAAAACTAAAATATTTAAAGGGAACGTATTGGTGAGACGTTACGCGTTTATTTTTATTTCATAATTCCTTGTCGTTACGTATATACCTACCTACACAGCATTGGCGTGATACTGTATGCCTAGCAAGACCTCCGATGAAATCTTAACCTTAACGCATTCTGCTACTGTCATTCTTATTAATATAATGTGTAAGTGGGGCAAAATAAAATTACGTTAAAGTAACACTACGAAGAAGGACTTTGATTCGATTTGATGTGATTTGAGCCACTGGTTGTACTATTAATGATAGCGAATTTGTGGTGAAATTATTATAATTTTGCGGTAATCTTTTTTTTACTGATTACCTCTCTAAGCTTATGTTCTATTATATTCTCGGAAGGCATATATTTGATAGTTTTTTAAAATAGATTTGAGGTGATAAAGGCTAAGCGCTCGTCAAGGATCAATGCAGCTTAAACGCTACAAACGTAAAAGGCATTCTAATAGAGAGCTTTTAATCAGCATCAATTAAACAAATCATTATAATAGGTATAAAATGAAACAAATATGTAGGTCGCAATCTGATTGAACCGAGTAGTTGTCCCTTCCTATCCGTGATGCCAGGCGCAAAGAAAATAAATCAGATACTCATACAACAAATACATCTATTCAAACAATATAGTTTTTGGTAACTTAAATGTACCTTTATAATTAAATACAATGTTGAAATGACCAAATTATTAACTAACCGCCATCGTGAAACAATACTCCTACCTCTTAGCCAAAAACAGTTTCTTATGATTCCTCAGTCTTTCAACAACGACATATATAATTATTTTTACATAATAACAGCCAGTTTCAGTAAATTCGTACACAAACTTAACTATAGTTATAAAACATAATATATTTAATTTTAGTAACATTGTGCGGGAAATGAAATGCCTTATGAGAAAATAATTTCTATATAAATCCAGAATAGATTATGTAAAATAAAACTAAACGATAGGGGCTGGCCCTATTTGGAAATTTTATTAAGAAATAAATTATTATATACCTACCCCTGTTTTGCAATAACCTTACATTCTAAATCCCATGCGGTCTAAAGTTTTTCACTTTTTCGTTCATGAATGACACTTAGAACAAGATGACAGAAAATATCGCGTAGTATATAAGTTTCTACTCATAAAAGGACAAATTGTTTAGTTCCTAAATATCTACATCTATGAAATCAAACCGCACTACACGTTTGGTAAGAGTCAAACAATTCCGTGGGTCTCATTAGTGAAGGCAAGAGGGCGGTGCAGGGCCAGGGTACCTGTTCGGTACGGCCAGGCGACGTATTTGTAATCTGTTGTATATTATGGATCACTTGATTCATTAATGTCCTGTATTAATGAATCAAGTGATCCATAATATACAACAGATTACAAATACGTCGCCTACACAGAAATAGGACTTTTGCAATCTTAATGCTTCATTCATGCATAGGGAGTGTTCATACATATTTTATCCATACAAATACATTTCAACAGACATCTAATTAAGAGATAATCTTTATATTAAAGCAAATTATTTATATAATTGCCCCGCACCGGCTACTCGCCTTCTTGTATCGATCTTTCCCATGGAAAGCTTTCATATAATGTTACTAGGTACTTAATTAAAAATTAACAAGAAATATCAAAATACCGTGAGATAATTGATACCCACTATACAAATGCGTAGTGCACCTTAGTATGTCATTGAATATTTTATGTTTAAAATATACATCAGATCTAATAAAGAGCTTGTGGAGAATCTCCCAGTCATATTAATCACATCACATAACAGACAAATTCTGCGGCCAGACATAGTACAGACCGGATAATAGGCGTATTTCGCGTTCTAATTATATTAGACATGTATACACCAAATACATTAAACATTCATAATATGACACACAGTTGGAACAACTTATTACTTAGTAAAGAAAAACATCAATATAATTGTAACTGTGTTACCGATTAATATAATAAACTACAATTTTGAGACTCCTGGTGTGTGAGTAGGTACTAATCAAGATTAGCTTTATACATTTTTCAAAATTGTAAAAAAGATAAAATAGGGAAAGCAATGTTTGAGTAACATCAACTATATTTTATTTTCTCTTTCAAATGCATATAGGTACATACATTAAGTACATTTACTTAATTTAAGATGTGTTTTCTCTATTATAAAACCATTTTGATAGAGCGTTATTCTTCCCTACATTTGAAAGAACTTCCTCTTGATTATCCCATAGCCTCTGAAAAGCAGCACAGCGCTCATTTAACTAATTGATTTACTTGGAAATATGGTAGGAATCATGAAGGACAATTTATAAAAATAATTCTAAAAAAATCAAAGCGATTCTATTTATAAAAATCCAAATTCATTGTAACGAAGGTTATGTGAAACGCTTAGTTCAAATTCAATAAACGCCGGGATTACAATTTCGATCATTCATACTAGCGATTATTGATAACACGTATTGTCCCCATATTCGGATTAAAACAGGTCACCTTACTAATCATTTTCGTTATTTATTCATCAGAATTTAGTTTTTTTATTTATTAGAACATCCCAGATTTCATTTTAACCGGATAAGATTATAATAAGTATTTAAGCGAAAAAATAACTAGAGTAGATAACAAACCGAACGATTCAAAGATGAGTGATAAACGATAATTTTGTAACAAAATACGTACATCGAAAATTATGAATATTTAAAATAATATTATCTGGCCTGGGCACGCTTTCAGAGATGTGTAGTTAAAATATATTATACAAAACCGAGTCGTTTATCAAAGTTTGAAGACATACTAACGCTTGGCTTAAACATAAGCCTATGACATGCCTTACTACATGGAATGAACAGTCAAAGGTATTTTTATAGATTTTATTTTTAATATCTTTAGTTTTTTTCATAATATGGATATGTAAGTCCATACACATTATCTTGAAATATAACTCTGTAACAGCATAGCTTTTATAATATATACAGCACGTTTGTTCACGAGCTGGTGATAATATAAGACCGCGGAATAATACTGATTTTTAAGAGTTTTTTGAGATTATCTCAAATAAGTACTATAATAACTATATAAAGTATAACAAAAATAGTGTAAAATATTCTAAAATGTTAAGTATGTCATACTAATTACGTTTAAGTATAAAATATTTGTGAAATTGATGTTTTTTTTATGAAGTCGAACCAGTCGTAGCGGTTCAACGTGCTCTGGTGTATTTTTTATATTTCTAATAATTTTATTTATTTCTTTGGGAATGTTGTCTTTATAACCTACTTACTGATCGACCTGTGAAAATATTTTTAAAGGACTTAAAAAAAGGGCGTCGTTCTTAATTCCCTCGTTATATTTTTTTATTTTATGTTTGTTACCGTAATTTACGAACCGATTTAGAAAAATCATTTTTTATTTAAAAGGCTATTCTTCCAGATTGGTCCCCCCCCCCCCTTATTTTCCAAATTTAGCTGTTTGCTTGGCGACAACTTCACATACGTTTCATATTTGATTTACTTAGGTCAGGTAGATTTCAAGATTGCATTATGTTTTGTTTTTTAAAAGGTATTCTTCGATAAAAATGTTACATATTATATGTAAAAATAATTTTCCCTAGTTAGATAAATGTTGTGATACTCATATAAAAAAATATACATATTCCCAAGGAAAATAAAGAAAGTATAATATAATTTCACTATTCCAATTAGGGGCCATCCATAAATTACGTCACACGAATTTCATGAATTTTTTACCCCTCCCCCGTCCTTGTCCCAACTGGTCACATTTGTGAGACCCCCTCCTACCTAGTGTGATGTCACATATTTTGCAATTTTACATTTAGAAATTTATGAAATTAAAACAGCAGTGTTCCGAAATTGTTTTTATTTCCATTTAAATTATTTTCCAATAAAATCAATAGTTGTAATACTTAGATATAAAATATTATATTTAAAAAAAAATGTGTTGTCACAAAATTTGGGACCCCTCCCCGCCCCTTGTCACACAATTTCACACTTCGTCGACCTCCTCCCTCCCCCTTAACGTGTGACGTAATTTATGGATGGCCCCTTATCACTAGTCCGTGATCGAATACTCTGTATACATGGTAACGTTTTTGTTTGAAAAGTTGTAAGATATGTTCGTTCAAGCACGGATTTTAATAAAATTTGGTATATATAGAGGTAGGTATATCTAGATGAACAATAGTCTGTATTATTTTTTAATTCTACGCGAGCAAGGCCGCTTGTATTAGCTAGCGAGAGAGAGATGAAAACAAGAGCTGGGTTATGCGTGCGCTAAGTTGCGCTATATACATGGTGTAAATGGCTTCGGAACGAAAATTTATACCATTAATTATACGTTGTTTTCAGCGTGTTCAAATTGAATTTAGCATGAAATTATAATAGAGCTACGTGTGTAAAACAAAATTACTAATTTAGATCTAAAACTGCAATGTAAATTAAAACTTCATACTATTGAACGCGCTTTTCACGATACGTTGCGCGCTCAAAAATTACAACATTTGTAACCCATGATATTCGACATAGATTATTTATATTATTTTATTATAGGCATTAAATGTTACTTTTACCCAAAGTTTTCGTTACAATGCCACTTACATCCTGTATTAAACAAAGGGAGTATTATGAAAGATTATACAATATGATACAATTTAAATAATATGATTGTAATATTCAAGATATTGAATGTCTGAATGAAGAAGTTACAACTTATTCTTTACTAAAATATTATAGTATATAGTAAATACAAAAATAAACTAGGTATATTAATATCAATTTATATAAAGACAATGAGCGCCTATACTTGCTGTCAAACATTTGTTTTAATTGGTCCAAAGCATGGAGCCATGGAAATAACTATGTGTTTTCATAGTAACCTCGATAATAATGCACGGAACACATTGGCTGAGCAGGGGTGGAGTGGGGGTAGAATCGCCAATTGATATTTCCTTTTATGTATCCCTATAGGCAGTGATAGCCAAGTTGGTAGAACGCTGGCCTCGGTAACGAGGATCGCAGGTTCAAACCAAGACTCGCATCTCAGAAATTTCTGGATTTCATGTGCGAATCTCATTTAGAACTATGATTATCACTTGCTAAAAAACGGTGAAGGAAAACATCGTGAGGAAACTGCATGTCTGAGAGAACCCTTCGAAAGATGTGTTAAGTCCGCCAACCCGCTCTGAGGCAGAGTGGTGGACTATGGCCTAATCCCCCTCGCATTGAGGGGACGCCCATCCCCAGCAGTAGGACATAAAAAAGGCTGGAATTATTATATATTTATTTATGTATCCATTACTATAATTGCTTAGAGAAAGCTACATCGCAAAATGAATGAGGCAGAAAGAGACAAATATCGTTGGGATACATTATCTGAGATAATGTGTGTGTATAAAATAAGTTTCGTGTATAGAAAACTATTTTTTCTATTTTCATGTTATCCCAGTACAGAATAGATAATTGTGAACGTTCGAATAAACTGTTATTTTGTTCCCTACTGACTGATTATTCCTTATCCTGACCGATAGAGTCTGAACATCCGATTTCTTTACATAGAGGAGCTGCGCCCGGGACACCATCCAACACATCACGGTTGCATGCAAAGCAATAGCTCAAACAGACTAGAGACACCGACACGACCAAGTGGCTGACATCATGAACCAACAAATTGCCTGTCAATAAGAAACTAGTCACCAACATGCAGCTTTGCTACAACTATAGCCCTGAAAATGTCCTAGAGATATCCACAATAATCCAGACCGAGAGACTAGAGATGACTATAAAGCCAGTCAAATATAACCGGCCCCCTGAATACATTACTTGCAATAGAGTAACAATAGTAATAATATCGCAATATTCGAACTTAGATCGCAAATTCATTTTACACGTAACATAAGGTATACATTAATTTCCCCGAGCTTATGTGCGCAAAGGCGCTAGATATCTCTTTCTCTTTCTGTCATTGGTTGTAACTGTGAAGGTGTTTGTGTACCCAAATAAATGCTAATTAATTAATTTAGGCTGTTTAATTGGATATACTTTAATAGGTTTGATCGGCTTTTTTGCTAGTTCCAAATTCTTTGCGTAAAAACATTATAGATGGCCTTAACTAATGATTAATAAAAAATTATAATCAGATTTTGTTGTTATTTGATCATTAAAATTAAAATATAATATTATGAATAATAAAATAAATGTCCTTTCAATTAATCGTCTTCTAATAATCTCGTGCTTGTTTTATATGAGAATTGTACTCAATTAACAAGTTCTTGTATAAGCAGCTCGGCCTATGCAAAATAACAAGCGTCCGGAAAATATATCCATACATTTTCAAGATGCTACTCGATACGTTGCTGTTAAAAATCGAGCACTATAATATAAATTTAAAGAAATTATAACAAGGTTTGTAAAGTAACTTTTTTTTTTTGCTTGTTGCTCTTTGCCTTTCTTAGCATCATTCCAGTGTCGCTTAAGTAATAGACATCATGATCAGTATGCATTACGACCAATTGACGCGTTGGTTTCATACGGATGCAATACTTATTAGACCATGGAAAACCTATTTACGTATAAAAAACTCTAAAGATAAATTTATTTCACCAAAAATGTATGCAAATCTTTGAAGATGTGTCCAAACGTAGCGCGGCTTTGTATTTTTGGCTTAAATAGCATGCGTGCACAAATATTATGTAACGCAAATATTCGCCAAAATAAGTTATGGCTTCATTTGAAAGTTTATCGATTTGTTTTGTTGCCCATAACATACTAAAGTTTGTAAGTACATAAACGCTATGTGAAGAGTCGCCTTGAGACATACGGCGAACTTCAGAAACTAAAATGAAGGCTGGCTTCGAGTTGTCAGTCGCCATATGTCCAGACAAAAAACAAAGGAATGTCATGACACAACTTTGCAGACGGCAGGTAAGACGCGACGTTTTCTAGGGGCGGTGTTCTAAATTATATATAACGCAGCGCGGCACGCGCAGCTCTCTAGTCTAATTCCCGCTCTGTCTGGACACGCCTTATGTCGAAACACGATCGTAAAGAAAATATTTAAAAAATTTACACCGCAGCGAATACTTAATTATCTAAATACTATTGAGGTTAATCCATTTCAATCAGGAGACTTGAACATTTGTAAGGCCTTATGCAATACGTCAGAACTTATTTTATTAGCACTGATATCTAACACTCTCGATTAGTTGCCTAAGAACAAATCGGCATTTGTTTTGGCAAATGCATTCTGAATACCGATGAAAGTTGTTTGATGTAAATACCTCTTTGCAAATAAAACTTATCAGGTGTATTTTTTGACGATTATTTTGGATAAAAATATTTCAAGTAGTGAATTGACCTGCAATATCACATAAGGGTTAGCGCAAACCGACGGAGTGGCGGCGAAGCAATTGCACTGACTTCACCTTAATGGTATTAAAACATCATGCAAGTTTGACGGACGCATTGCATCGACCTCAGCGCGGTAGCTCTAGAGATTATATATGATTTTTGGTTATTAAAGGGCAAGCCGATTTTTGGTCATGTATGAAGTAAAGTTTTGTGAGAAAACTTTCAAAATTCAAATTAGAATAGGTACAGGACACGAAACAATTATACAGTCAAATAACAATTGCATGCGTAGCCATGGTAAAGCGTCGACCGAACTGGCGGCGCAAAATAGGCCGTTTAGCGACTATGGCCTTTAGGCAATTCATTTTATTGATTGATTTGATTCTATTTTAATCCCCGACGAAGACATGGATTGCTATTAGTATCAAGCTTTCGTCCGTCTATCTCTGTGTGTCTGAAGCATCATAGCTCCCGAACGAATAGGCCGGTTTTTATTTGAAGAGTGGTGCTGCTGATGGCAAAGCTGGTGTAGGATTTCCAAAGACAAAACATAAATATTTTAGTCATGTTAAATTTAGTTCAGTCGTAATTCGCGGACAATAATATCCGCACCTATGTCGATCCACTCACCTCATTTAATCGTATGCATCAAGCACAAAAACTCGCGTACAGTTAAGGGACTTTCACTGCTTACTCTTAAAGCGATTCATCACGAATTAAAATCGCTTAATACATATAGTCCCGTCCATCATAATCAACTGAATACCAATTAAAAACCTAGAGAGACCTACAGTTTATTTCCATTTAGATAGACAAACTTACATATGAGATGGAATAAAGGATTAATCCAAGCAGCAGTCACCTCTAAACGTTACGTAATTAGTTATGTGCTACAATAGCTATGTGTTTGAAGATAAAATAATAGGACCACGAAATAGACGCTAGATGACTGAATATTAATGTATACTCAAGTTTATAATCAAACACAAAGATATTGATTTGTTTTTCATCACGTAATGTCCGTTACGTACCTGGCTCGCGGCTGACATCTAAGTTGTTGAGTAAGTCCGAATTGCTACGTTTAAGATGCTTAGGAGAAGGCTATGGTTGTGGACTCCATATTAACATGCCTAAGATACTACTGAGGTGTACAAAAACTATTCGATTCCAACTAAATATTTAACTGTAACGGCAGCTGGTAACTTTCAAACCTTATTAACACAAAGTGGCAGAATGTATTAATAATTATTATTTATTAATTAAACCAGGGGTCAAATTAATAAACAATAAGTTACAATAACCCATTTAAAATCGGAATGTCCCCTAAGACTAAGTAATTTAAAAACAAATTTGGTATATAAGAATTAGGATCTGCTAAATAAGTATTTGTCTTGAAACGTTGGCCCAATATTGACGAAAGGAAATGAATCCATAAAGTAACCATAAGCGACCATGACCAAGAATTATATAAAAAAGCTTAAACTTTAAGCACCCACTGCCCTTAAACGGTAGGCGGTGAACCGGTGAAAATAGAGTTCAGAAACATTGTAAATCGCACTTTGAAAGGTCTCTTTGGAAACAAAGTTAAACAAAGCCACACGGACCAATTGATTAGCACAAATCATAAAATTGGGTGGTAATTTGGTTAATCATTATATAACAATAAAATGTGTAACACAATTCAAACTGAATAAAAAGGGAAGCGCAATGATGTTAGAATATTACAAATTAGTGCGTATTGGTTTTTAAACAGGAACAGCGGAGATTACATTTTTTTAACAGCTTTATTTTAACGAAACTCTCTAGAAAAAAGACTCCACAGCAAACGATTTAATATTTTCCAAATAATTGAAGAAAAGTAATTTTCGCATTGGTAATATAAAAAAAAAAATGCAGTCTCCGGCATCGCTGTCTACTTCACGTACGATAATATATTAAACCACTTTGTGTCAATGTCACGTAACATTTCTGGAGTATGCTATATAAAAAGCAAGTGAAGCACTTTAAGGAATCATGAATGTTATAGCTTAACCTTATCTTATTTAAAATGAAGCATACGCAGGCCAGGTGTGAACTAATGGAAAGGTGTGTAATTAACACATTTTCATAGAATCAGTTTGCCTACTGTGACTTATCACACAACCATTGAATTCAAGTCTAAGCCTAAACTAAAATACATAACTTCGCTCCGTTCTAACTTTCTGATACAACTTTATACATATTTAGCTGTAGCAATGCAAAACAAAAACCTTAAAGAAAATAAGGATATAAACATATTATTTGCTGAAAAAATAAGGTTTCCCCGTTATGTATTATTTAGAGGTATTGTGGATCGTTTAAATAATTATCATATGATTTACTGAAATAAAATGTATTCTATACGTTAATTTAAAGGTCCGTACTACATTATGATTCTCAAACAGTCCAAAGAATAGAACGTCATTGAACTGTCGAATTTAATAATCTGCAAACCTTTACTATCTGTTATTGATCTATATATCAACGCTTTTTTATTAATAAACAAAGATAAAAACATCTTTAACCACAGCATGTTGATGTAAAAAATCGTTTTGTGAAATGGATAGAGATAGCTCTCTGTAACCGAACATAGCTCATGATATAAATATATTAAATAAAAAAAAATCTTTAATTTCATTATTAAATTAAATATTTAGAAAAAAAATCGTAGGTGACAACTTGTCAGTTTAGGCATAATTGGGAATTTTATGCACGGATTTTGATGAAACAACATACTATTCGACAGTGAAAACAGTGGACGTGTATCAGTCAAAGCCAAACAAAATGTTCATAGTCGAACGTAATTAGTCAATCTTAAAAGAACTTATCTCTAAACTGGGCCATGGTGGTTGTCTGTAAGGATTCCCTATTCCATACCACTGTTTCGTATTCAATAGAGTTTAAAGTTACTTATTTATGTTATCAGTACTCTGTATTTACCCATATTGCACAATATGGAACGATCTAGTACGGACCCTTAAATATAACTAAAACATAAAAATAATCAAATCGAAGAACGATACCGTTATATTATAGAATAACAGCTCAAACTAACATATTCTTAAATTGTCGTTCATGATTCCTTTACTTTATGGAATGCAAAAACTAGGAGGGACAGCACGACATGAACACACTTTTTTTAATATTCCAAAATCATAGCATCTTTTTTTATGAGCTAATGTCGTGCTTAAGTGCTAGGTGTTCCAAAATGTTTGTTGTTAAATGAAGATTAAAGAACTAAGCCTATTAAGCCCGTTGATGTCGCAGTCGAAATCGAATCGAGTGGCATAACGTAAGCGATTTATATTTCGTATGAAACTGCGTTAATTGCTTCGCGCATCTGCGCGGTTTATGTGCACCATGCTTCAGGACCAAAGGCATCTAGTGGTTATTCATTCTAAAATATAGAACACACAAAGGATACCCTCATTATGGTATTCGTAAATCAAAGTCAGCTGTGATGTAATACAATCAAATTATAACCATTCTCAGATGAGTTTTGAAACTATGATAATATCAACAGAAATAGTATTTCCGTTAATTTCGTAAGAACAATATTCAGAAATTTGGAACACCTATTAAAATACAATTTTAGAAAGGACATTATTGACATAAATTTAGTTATATCAAGAAACAGATATTGAAATATACAATAGAGAGAAATCTTTTCAGTTAGGTAATTAATACCTTTCTAAAACTGCATTGAAGAAGGCAAGCATTATAAGGATAATTCAAATGGATTTTAGTGAAAATTAATTCATTTTTATATCGTTGTAATGTGCAGTTAGTAAATGGTTTAAGAACAGCCAGCAAAACTAGCATAGATAAGTTAATTGATAATAAAAATATTGTGCATGATATTTGCTGACTGTGCCAGCCATAGTGGTAAAATAAATAAATATATCCATCTGCATAATGTAATGTAATGAGATTGCATAATGATACTGATACCAAAATTACATTATGTAGACGCGAAAAAAAATTTGCGACCACAAATATACATACTAGGTAATGTTATCAATCGTGCTGTTTAAATGCCAAAACATTGGTTATATTTGTCAGACTGATGCAAAGAATTGATGAGCTAAATAGTAAGTAGATAAGATCGCAAACTTTAGGTTAAATGGTGTGGGGGACATACCTGCTGATCCCAGAAGAACATAGACAAGTTGTTCACGCGCGAGTCATTGATAGAATTGTGCATCCACCTGAGATCGTTTGACGGCTGGCCCCACAGTAAATCCACCTGCATAATGTTATCACCATTAGTATTTTATTAATAATTAACATAATCGTTTCAGCACACTGTCAACACTTACTACATCTACTATTTTTAATTATATAATGAGTTTAGACGAAGAAATAATACCGACGCACAGTGTAGTAAATGTCCCCAATTTCGGATCTGTCTCGATTTGGTCCAAAATTGAATATATCATTAAATTTTAAAGCCAAAGCAGAACTATCGTATCGAAAATCAATATTTTTGAAGAAAAGAATCACCATTTTTGTTGCGTAAAATTGTAAAAAAAACTGTTTTTGAAAAGTAATCCACGGTTTTAGGAGCTGTAATTAATTAAGTTAATAATTGAATTTTAGTCGCCTGGTTTTGTTCGTAACCAAAATTAACATTAAACTGTATTTTGATTTAATTATATTTGTGTTTTTTTACAAGCGTTAATGAATATATTTAAGTATTAAGATAAATTATTATAATTACATACCGTACATCATTATTTTTGATTTTATTTTCTCGCCTTATGTGGATGGCATTCTATGTCAAAAAATATTCATAACCTCAAATTGCTCCTCAGATTATGGCAGCAAGAGGTAGCAGCATTTTCAAACCAAATTTCGGAATTTCCGGTGTTAGGATCTATTTTTTTTCAGAAGAATAAAACTGGAGATTAAAAAATAAATGTTTAAACTACAGCATTTAGACACGGGAATTCTACTCTGGCGTTCAAAAATTATTGATTTATCGATTTTTTTACCAAACAGAGGCACGTTCGAAATAGAAGTCTCTTAACACACTGTGCGACGGAGTGTCGCGACCAACATATTGAAAAACAGAAAAACAAAATATGTTGCTCGCGAAACTCTGTCGGAAATAGTGTGTTACATAAATAGTGTAAAATATTTTAAGATATTTAGGAGTAGGTCGAACCTCCACATTTATACATGTATGAAATAAATGTGTTAATAATTTACATTTTATTACAATTAATCGAACGAATTACGTTTCGGCGCGCACTTAGCAAATAGTGTTTTTTTTTAATTTATAGTAATTTTATTGTTTTTGGAAATATGGTTTATATTAATCTACCCTATGATTCTCTTAAAATATTTTACGCTTGCAACAATCATCTTATATACGATATGGAAGCTCCCTAATAGCGTCAAACAGGCCAAGCGCACACAAACATATAGCGCTTGTACATACAAACACTGCTTATGTGTGCACACCAGTTGGGTTTCAGAGTTTACCCACTATACAATATACTATAAATATCTACAGCTGTGCTCCAGCTTTATCTTGGACAGACCTTTATTTTACATACAACTAGTTAAGAACCTAGGACAAAATAATGAGGGGACAAAGGGAAAAACGGAAGACGCAACAAAATCGCTCTACCATAGCAGTTCAACACAGAACGGAACAAATAGTGTATCGTTCATTATTGCAGATTATTACCATCGGCCGTGGCTGGTTAAATGTTTGTATGCCCACTTGTCTCACAGATCCAAAGGGTACGTGTTGCACGGGCGGATTATTGGGCCTATTAATTTTCATGACCTAGAAATTAACAAAGGCCTTATTACTAACAAGGCGCTAGCTACATCCCATTAGTATTATATACTCCCAACCTACCCTATACTATTCAGATTTTAGGTGATATTTATACTGAGGTCGCCTATCTGAATATGAAGATTTCCAGTCTAAGATAAATTATGTGCACTGATTTTATCTGTCGTGAACATAAACAATACGGCCGTCGTATAATTATTGTCAATACTTTAAATTAACAGGAACTACGCATGTCTAATAAACGGAGAAAAAATCGTATTTGCATTAAAAAAAATATTATTGTAAAATTCCGTTAGCACAAACGTCGCCTCCAATGTATAACAATTTACAATAGACAAAGACTGAAGGATAAATGAGAAAGCGACAGAATATTTAATTAGTGTTTGCGGTCACTTGTGAAGCAGGAGTTTGGCATGGTGATAACAAGATCAATATCATAGATTATTTTAAACCCAAAAAATGGAAGTGTTCCCCGAATAATATTTAATGTCTACGCGTACGAATTTGTGAGCATTAATAATATTTCTAATATAAATATAACATAACTTTCATGTATAGTGTTCTCACGTAACCCAATAGCCGATACACTACATTACAAAACTAGTTGAACTTGTGTTGGGTCTACAACTACGTATACCCACCCATATTGATTTCTTATATTTACGCGAATACATTGAAATAAAATATTTAAAATGATTCGATTTTTATTCGAGGCGTATACCCATTTTATTAAAAGAAAAGTGTTTAAATCCAACTTATGCGACTGTATTATAGCGAAGTCTCTGGCAGTTTTTTTACCTTTTCTCATATGACTTAAATATTTTTGTATAAAATTGTTCGTAAAACATGTGAGACACTCTAGATGAATTTTGCGCAAGGTAAATGATGATAATAATATCAACTTACGTCTAATCCTAGACCAGCTTGTGAGTTCATCATAGTCTCGTGAGCTCCTTGAGGGCGCGCGTCGTAACTACCGGACATGGGGAACTGTGGCATCATGTCCTACGCAAATAATAACATTTTAACTAACACATTCCGATATAATAACACAAACATATCATACAGCATATAAATTTATTTAAATTTGCAATAATAAAAAACATATATTATACATACAGACTGACAAAATCCACGACGCGTTTCGTGTCTCAAAAGAGTAATTGACTATTATTTTCATTTAAACTTGTATCATTACTAACAGTGGAACAATTTTCGAGATGAGCTGTAAAAGCTACTAAAATACTTTTTAATGCTGCCGGTTACGAATAAGGAAAACAGTGCAGATCTACAGGCATATGACGTCACCGGTGCGTACGTGTGTGTAAGGGAATGAACAAAGGCCCACTTTCTTTCTGCTTGCCTTTATCAAACTTTAACCGTGAATATCTTCGAAGGTATATTGTCACAGTAAAGAACATAACATATGATTCAAGTCAAAGAATCACCGTCATTATTTAACATATAAGGTGTAACAATACTAGTCTAAAATATTTAAGAGGGCCAACAGTAGGTTATAAAGATAACATCCCCAAAGATATACATCAAATAATTAGACATTTAAAAAATGACAGCCTGTACTGAGCGCATGGCCAAATGCTTGTTGGTCTTGTTTAAAAAAACATAATGTACACAATTATTTTGTACATCAACGGAATCCATATAACTTACTGATTGATCTATTAAAATATTTTACACTATTATGTTAAACCTTGTATAAATATCATGAATGCAATTATAGTCAAATTCCCTATTCTGCTAACACAAAAACACAATCAACTCATAATCTAGGTTTATATTCTTACCATTGTAGTGAACGGCACCGGTCCATAGGATCCGAGTGGCCTCATGCCGGTCTCGCACGCGCGGCGCACCATCAGTGTCGATGAAAAGAACCCAGCCCGGTACCAGTTCAGCATATCTCGCGTCGAAAATGGCCCCTGTATATTACTCTGCAACAAAAGTTTTACTTTATTTTATTTACTAGTAGCTGTGCCCGCAACTTTGTCAGTGTGAACTTAAATTTGATGAATATCCCAAAAGTATTTTAAATCCTATGTGTTAAAGACAGCCCCCTGTGCAGAGGTTGGGGCCCGTAGATTTGAAAAAAAAAAAAATATATATTTTTTTCATGTACGCCGAATAAACATTTACCAATACCCAGATATTTACATAAATTCGTAAGGTTGGTCACACTGAGAAGAACCGGCAAGGAACTCAGTGGTTAATATTTTATAGAAGTTATATCATGTACATTCAAAATCAATAGGCACTCATGTTCGACCTAAGTGCGACGGGATGGCCAACTACCGAGTGAACAACCTGGGGTCACTTGTTTGTAGGTAGTAAGTAGGCCGGCGGCACCAAGAAGCTGTGCAACTTCCATACGAAGCTTGAATGGCTGGAGTGACCAGCCTACCTTCCTACACAAAATAGACGCACAGTTCGTCTCTGTAGAAGCAGAATAGGAGAACTCTTGCATATCCCAGAATCAAAAATAGATCATATACATTGCCCCAGTACGTAAGTTATACAAAGTTCATTATAATATGACAAGTGACTATATATAGTCATTCCGATTTCCCATGATTACAAATGCACGAAAGAAGCACTGGTTTAAAGTTTAATATACCCTTTCTGAATCACTATTTATATACGGGATATGTAGCCAGACACTATCATTCTAATCTCACAAGTAAATTTTGAATTATCTTACATATTGTTTGAAAACAAACTATGATACAATCACATGTTGTTAATCATACCTCTGGATCTTCATAATACCACTGTTCAGCTGGATTAGGCATATTGTTGCCATACATAACATTCCCAAACCCACTTTGAGAGCCTGAATGTTGCAGTGCATGCATGGGGTACATGTTGTTCTGTCCTGCGTGATTCGGCATAGGTATATCGCCTGTAGATGGCATCTGCTCAACAAACAGAAAACAAGAAATCATAATTAAGCAGCGAGAATAACGAAATAAATGTAGTGCGTGAATGAAGACTGTATCAGAGACAAGAATCTACGGATTTCTGTATAACAGATCATGTTACTCAAACAGCAGTAACACTTATCTGAAATGTTGCGGTAAACACTTGTGTGTATCCCGGCATGTCTGTTGCAGGGAGCAGGCGAAACAATAACGTATTAAGGTGGGATACATCATTGGTCTGAACTCACCAAAAACTACAGCACAACGCAACGTAATCTTGCTACAGATATATTAAAGATATTTAATGTTAACTAAAATGCTATAAGTTTAGTACTTGCTGGGTTGTGTGACTCGCTCGTGTTTAGGTTTCCAAAAGAACAATCAAACTTACCGCAGGATTATTGGAGGTCTGCCCAAGGAATAACGAATTATTTCCGCCAGTTATACTGTTGCCAGGTTGGAATCCCGGTATATTCCCACCAGATTGCATCGAAGCGTTGCCTATTGCAGCCTGCATACCCGTCGCGCTCATATTGTCCGCGTTAGGATACACAGGCTGTGGCACATTCTGGAGCGGCATTCCCATGTTAACTCCAGGTCCGATCGGCAATCCCAATGAGGCATTCAACGCCGAATTAGTCATTCCACCCTGTTGAATCATCGATGACTGCATATTCGGATTCTGTACTCTGGCCACATGCATGCTAGTTGCAGGCATCCCCTGATTTGGCAATCCACTTGCGTGTATACCTGGATTTTGCATTACCCCTCGTCCCATACCAGAGTTTTGTAATGGCATCGACATTCGGGCAGTTGATACAGATGGCATTCCATGATTCTGCATACCCGATGGCTTGCCAGAACTTGGTAAACCAACTTGTGATAATCCAGGGTTTTGCATACTGTTTGATGGCATTCCAGTATTTTGTATTCCGTGTTGTGACATTCCGGAGCTGTGCATAACAGTTTGCTTTCCAGGTTGCATTCCACTTGTAGGCATACTCTGCATTTGCATCCCAGATTGCATTCCGATTGATGGGTGAACCCTGGTTTGTATGCCAGGTGTCTCATGTCCAGATACTTGTATATTTTGCTTGTTTATATTTAGATCCATTGTTAACCCTTGATTTGGCATGGCGGCGCTGGACATATGCATTTGCATAGTAGAGTTTTGGTGTGACATTGTACTTGTAGATGAGTTTAATCCAGCTGACATACCGGTACTTGATAATGTCAGCAAAGAGGAGTTGCTGGGTGAAGTTGATGAGAGAATTTCCAATTCATTGTAGGGCATCCTAAACATATTGTTAACTACTAATACATCCTCTTGTGATTTGTGAGCTGCGTGATCTCTAAAAAATAAAATTATTTATTTAAATCAGGCCATTCTGATGTCAGAAGTGGACAGCTTCATTTAGCCTTATATTTTTTTAGAAAATGTAGCAAATAGAGGCAATATGGTTGTATTGTAAACTAAGACTAGCTCACGATGATATCAACCCGCCATTTAACACTCACGAAGTTATGAAGCCGTGACAGACCGAGATGGTCAGAGACTGGATGGTCTTAAAAGTGTACACATTCTAAAGGACACACGATTTGAACACAAATAAAATACTTACACATCTGGTTTGTTTTGAGAGGATGATGTTTTGGTACTTTGAGTTTTAGATGATAGTGCTTTATTAGGGGGTTCGTTGGCGGGGACCATGTTTTGGTGTTTCTGTCGTAAGCTATTGTTAGGTGCTATAATGACCGATTGAAAGTTCCCCCCTCTCTCATCATTGGCCTCATCCATGTTTATATCTGACCGCATTTTCCCATCAAACGTTTTGCTTTCTGCATATTTGGTCTTGTATAGTTTTTTCCCGCCGTATTTGTCTTCATTTTGGGCAGTGTTGTTGGGTTCAGGCGGCTCCGGCGCAGTCGTGTTTTCCTGCTGCTCTTGCGTCTCATAGTTAAGTTCATCTTTATTATTGCTGTTTTTATTGCCATATTCTTTGCTGGTGCTTGCCGAAGGCCCCACATCAGAACTTAACTGCTGCAAATTTAACAATTTGGTAAATAATTCAATTTCAAATATTTAATAATGTCGCAATTTGCCCTCGAGATACTTTAGTGTATGTAACATTACCAACAATTTTCACATACACTAAAGTAATAATACCTTTTTGAATTTAATGTCGCTTGCATCAAAACGCTTTGGTGACAATTTCTTTGCTTTTTCCGAAGCCCACCACTCATCGGAGCCCTCTTCTATAGTTTTTGATCTAACAAAGCTGCCGTGGGTATGGGATCGTGTCAATGCTGCAATAAATATACACAAGGTTAATAGATATAATTTTTAATGCGCTGATGACTGCACACAGGGCGTGAGACATATTAAACCAGTCAACCCATTTCTACGCACTTTATGCACTCGTGCATAGAGCTTGTTTTGAATGTCTCCCCTAACACAAGCACGACGTCTACGCAACAAGCTCATTATGCATTGTTTCGATTTAATGCAATAAAGATTGCTGTAAGAATTCTAGCAAAATATGGCAACACCGCGGCCGCATTGCGGAACGATAGTTGCGTCGATCTAAAGGAGCTCTCATCGCTTTTCGAAAACGACAATAACGACCTCACGCGAAAAAAAACACGTTTATACTAAATTCTTACTAAAAAAAAACTATCTGCTGTAGAATCTAAACAGCTGTGACAGACGGACATAGTCTCACTCCCATAAGGATTACGCTTTTAACGTTTCGTTACGGAATCCTAAACAAACAGTTAGAAATAAGGTAACACTTACGATGTGATGTCTCCTGGGTTATAGGTAGATTCGTGTCGTCATTACTATATCCGTGGAATGCACCTTGCGAATCAAACGTGCCACCGCATTCAGCATTTTCACCAATCCTGTTGGGCAACATGTTACCTTATTCTCGAAAACAAAATTCAATGTCCCATACTAAACCGCTATTGTATTATTTGAAGCACTAGAGCAAATTACGAACCAACCATTAAATTTTTCTTAATTCCAGGACAGATCTTCTGACAACCAACATTTGTATTTTTATTTATTTTGACAAATGTTAATTATGATCTTAAAATAGCTTGAATAAAAGTTCGGTCAAATAAAACTAACCATTCTGGTAAATTTTCATTGCTGTGTGTATCGCCACTGACCCATGTGCGTCTATTTGTATTCCACGACGACTGAGGTTTATCTGCGCTGGGCCTCTCGCCCCAATCGCGATCTAAAACACAAATATAATAACAATAATTATCCCAGACGAACACGATAAGCCACGCCTGTAGCATGGGTACCGTACACGGGACTGGGGGCTATCCTAGTTTATAATGACCTACTTATATAGATATAAAATATCAATGGACCGCGTATAAACAGTTTGCTCTCTGCTCTCAAGGATTCGAACCCAGGAACCTCGGCGCAGATAGCCGTGCCGTACGAATTGTGCAGTCAGGTTGTTAAATAATTGCAACCTACAGTTTGATACTCTTATGAACTTTCTCATGTAAAGCATGCATGCGATCTTATTATCCACTTGACGGGATTTTTTATGAAGCTTATAAATATAACGAGGTCAACATCAAGGATCATTTCTGCTCCGAGAAATAAAACGGGTCCTGCGAGGTACTCAAAAAATTTAAATCAAAGCGTACGAGGTCGCGGGCGCGGGCAGTTTAAAATAATATATTTTCCATACCCCACTTCTCAAGCTGACGCGATCTTCCCGGCTCTGAAGACCGCCACTCATCGCTTTCATCTCTCGTCGGATGTTGTCGCCAGTTGGTATTAGCGCCTTGACGTTTACTAGAATAAAAGTAGGATTTCGTTATACGTTTTGTTGCTCTTGAGAAAATATTAATAAAAAAAAAACTTGATAGAGGAGAAGTATTTTCTAAGCAGTCTAAGAGACGAATTTATTTACACTACATACTCCAGTATTTAGTATATTTGTATTATCAAATCATAAGTAATAATTCTATGTACCTCCTATACGTTTTGTTTGCCCAATCCGTTTGGTCCCCACTGTTCCTGTTGGCGAGACTGTTATTATTCCAGGGACGCATTTGGCCGCCGTCCTCGTCTGCGCCCCCTCCGTAACTAGGCGTTCTGGTGCTGCTTACATGCCAAGATCCCCTGAAATAAAAATAAAAAATATTATTTTCCCGCCATTTTGCTCTGCTGCCCGACCGACTATGGTTAGAACATGATTTTACTATTTTATTATGTTTGTGTATATTTGTCGAACCATAAGCCATATAATATTGAGTCTAGTCGTTTTTGAGTTATTCTTGGACAAACAAAAGACAAATCGACATAGACAAAATTCCACGGTTTATTTTTATAGCCATGGTAGACATAAATCTACGAGTATTGACAATATAATTCGTAACAAATTGCAGCGACACCTAAATAGCCGATTTCTACAGTTGGTACATTGCTCGAAACGTCGAAGCAAAATATTATGTATAAGATTGCGTGTATTGAGTGTTACATCTGTACAGTTGGTAATTGTCTTTCAAAGCATTTCATATTTGGATTTTACACTAAAAACAGCAACATACCGTTTGAATTCAATTTCAAAACAAGGCTAACAGGCCTAATTAATACCTTATCGCACTTCAATTTACCAATATGAAGGCAGATTTAGCATCACATATACCACAACATATTTTGTAAAATAGTCACAGCTGCAGCGAGTGCTTAGCCTAGCTTTGCCCTAAGTTTAGTAAGATTTCGGCCCTACTAGATCCAGTGAAGATTAAGCGTATTTTGTATTAAATAAAACAAGTGGAGAAAATGAAACAAAGGAACCTACCTTGCAGTAGTTGATGGACGTGTATATGTGCGGGCACCGGTGCCGCGGCCAGTGCCGGTGCCGCCGCGACCCGCCCCGCGCCCCATGCCGTACCTGTCGGCCGAGGACATGCCCCCGACGGGTGGGGCGTTGCGCATGTTGTCTCTCTGTAAACATTTAACACTATTATTTTAAGTCTTTATGAATTAACACAAAACCAAAACTAGACATTTGTCTTTGGAGTAGAATTTATTACGCTATTTTTAATTATATCATTTTCCTAAACACAAAGCATTATTAAAGATAATATTTCACCCCTTAACGCGGAAAGTGCTGCCGCCTCTGAGTAATAACTCAGAGAGCAAATATAACAACCTTTGTATATTTGAGCTACTTGGGGATGAGGCTATAGGAACCAGCACAACTGGTCGGCAGGCAACTGTGACCGGAGGGTTGGCTCGTATCACGCACAGATAAATAAGATTGCCATTTACAGCCTACCTTCTAGGGATACTACCAAACTACGGTACGATGTTTATTAAAAATATGATTTGCTTTATCATTCTTGTTGATCCAAGTTATTCATTGATTAGAACAATACGAATAATAAATAGTTTAAGTATATTTTGCTTAATAATAATGCTTAAAAAAAGAATACCTAGATGAATCGATCGTCGTATGCCGTTCATTCGACTCACCATATCATCTTCGAATGTGTTGTTCAATGCCAATGGCTGCTTTCCACGAGGTTGGTATAAGGTGTCTATAAATTTCAACTCAGGTGGTGCATCTGCATTTCTATCATACAGAGCGAGCATTTCTTCTCTGCCGTATCTGATAACAAAATATTTTAAATTTAGGACGCATCATTAAGATAGTAACCCCAAACCGCTTTTGGAACATTAAATATGGAATAGAATAACCATCTCTTTTAATATCTTGGAAATTTTGATAGCAATAATAGCGACATGACAGTCACAATTTCATCCGATGGTCCTATCTACATGCTGGGTGAAATGATACACCAACGGTAGAATTTATGGGGAAAAGCAAACTAGCGAATCAATTGCGTGCGTGCGCAACTTAAACCGACAGTGGCAACCATATTATAATAATATAACTTCGCGTTTTAATTAAGCCAATCATGCTCCAATTTAAAGGTTTTATTAAGACATGCATCCCTGGTATGAGAGGGATTGAAGTTATTACTCAATATATACATATACACAATACAATATATATATAATAACAACTAGATATACCATAAATTCATAATGCCATATACAACAAACGAACTTCGTAGTTACTGAATTTTTAAATTCTCGAAAACTGACGAAAAGTGTTTATTTACTTAATTGGTTTGGGAAACAAAAGAAGCTTACTAGAGTGACGTCATTCTAGTAACGTTTGGCGCACTCCGGCCAGTCGACAACCTGTGGATTGCCTAACCTTTCACCACAATGCAAACCTAATTTTACCATCTATATGACAAGAAGATTTTTCTGGAATCATTATAAATCGTATTGAACTAAATACTATCAGAAGGAGAACAGTAGCTTTTGTGCGTCTTCGAACATTGTGAAGTCATTTTGTTACCGCAAAATATATCTTATTTTGATGGAATACTACCCAGCATGTGTTCATTTCCGTACACATAAAAACAAATGCCGAATCTTAACTATTCAAAGTCTACCAAGTAAAGTATACTCTACTTTACTATTAGGGTAAGAAGGCGATGTATTAGGCCAATTCTATGGATTAGACCTGCAGAGAAACTCTCATATAAGGTATTCTATTTGAAGTTCGCAAAATAGCCCGGCTGAGTGACGCCATTTTGATAAAAAATAGAGTTAAGACTGTCGCGTTTAATCATTCAAAACAAATACCTACAAACAGGAAAAATACACTTGCATTATGTACCTACATAATAACAATCAACTAAATACATACCAATATATTTCACAATATTATTGATGCCAGTTAACTATAAAACAAAATTTACGCAACGAAAAAAAAATACTGCTGTCTTGCTCATAACTTACTACCAAGAGTAGGACGACGAATACGGTAAGTTTAGATTGTGCGCTAATAACAACAGAATCAGCAGAATCATCGCCAACTACATGCACCAACATATCTGTTTAGGTCATGTTGTTATTATGTATTTTTTTTAATTGGAAGGAAACAATTGAATGCTTGTAATAAATATGAATAAGTAGGCAGCTAACCAGCTTTATGCACAAAATAAATCGAAATAAACCCCTTAGTTTGATTAGTTTATTAAGTAACCCTTTAATTTTGTAAGTTTATTTATTAGTCTAATTATTTTTTATAACTATCGCGGATTTTAATTTGGTCACATTTAAAGTTGAATACCGTAAAGCAAACGTAAGGTACATAAGGGTATTTTTACTACGAGTAACTCCTCTCAGATATGACGGATATTGCGACCTTATTGCATTATAAGTGTCGTTGAACATATTACGGAAATGGGTCCCATATTATATTTCGCATTCTCGTCGGTTGGTACTACCTAGTTATAAAATCAGGAAAACAAGAATTTTATACTTGAAAATACCTACTGAAAAAAATACCTACTTGCACTGTTATGATTTGGAAGTCGAAAACAATTAGTAGTAGGTACTATAATGCAAATTATGTAACTTTTGTTTGTTCGAGTCTCGCCCAAAATATCTACTACTGATCCTAATAGGTACTCAAACACAACTCTACTCTGAGAATTGCCTTATTTTAAACAACGCATACAAAGAAAAAGATAGCGTCATTGCAAACACCTGTCGAGCTGTATCGCAAAATATAAAAATGTGCTCACCTAAGCTTAGCTAAGAGAACTTTCGGTGGGCCAGCCGTGTTGTGTGTGTTCGTGTTGTTAGCTGTGTTCGATGCGCCATTGCCCGCTGCGACTCCACCGGAGGGCCCGGCGGCACCAGCCCCCGCAGCGGCGCCCATGTTAGAGTTAGCGGCCTGATTGTTGGACGCTCTGACCGCGCTGCGCTCCCGTGACAAATTGCGCAGCCACTCTGGCCCGAACTTAATGGGATTGTTTCGGTCGCCCATCTTCTAATCTTTACGAAGTTTTTTTTAATTAATTACCCACAGAACACAAGTAATCTGCACGCAGGAACAGCTGTAACAAAAACTTCGTTTAGAAAATAAAGGATATCTTCTTTCTGTACAAAATATGAGAAAATAATCAGGAAGGACAGGTATCAAATATTCATTAATTTTCTGAATGGAACTGTCTTGATTAGCTTTTTATAGCTTGGTAAAAATTAACCTAACCATACTGGATTTTGATAAGGCTAAAGGAAAATGGTAAAAAAAATGTAATGCTTGCAATATTTTACTCTATAGTATTATAGCTATTATAAACATATAATATCTATAAGCAATGAAAACATCATATATTATATGACTATGGGACTTCTAGGTATTTCGTACTTTTTTCAGTATATGAATAAAATACCTAGAGATATGTTGTGAAAAAAAAGATTTACAATTAATCACTGTAAAACCTCGTAAAAGAAAATGTCAAAGATTGTATGATGTCGCGTCAGATTAATTTAAATATAAACTTATAAAATCGCACAGCTTTACATGTATATGCCTCAAAGTTCAAAAACATTATTATAATAGTGACTTATTTTTATTTTATCATTTTGTTTACCCACCACAGATAGTAATTAAAATCTGGTTTTATCAGTAAGACTTTAAATTGGACATGGCTTTACATTTAGAATTTTTCTTTGTCTGTCTGTTCACACAACATTGAAAATCTGTTGAACAGATCTTGATCAAACTTGGCATGGTTATAGCTCATCGCAAGATCAACATCTAGAGAAAAATAATGATCCGGAAAATAGAAAGGTTCGCCCGGGATAACAATAAACCAGTTAGTAAAGTTGCGGGCGCAGCCAGTTAATACGTAAGTAAGTACCTATCTACATAAAAGATAAATTACAATTTATATTGTAATAATCTGTTGTGAACCTAAATTGGGCAAGTGACAATGTTTATAGATTGCTCTGAACCTACATATAATCTTACTAGCTGTCCCGGCGAACTTCGTACCGCCTCAAAATCTTCGAAAGATACTCGGCCTCTGTGTGGGAGAGGGTCGGGTTATGTGGGATTCTTACGCACTAAAACCCTCCCGGTGGCCGCCTTCGACACATGTTGAAGGGACTCCGGGATCTCCAAACGGAACGCACCGGTACCCCCCCCTCTTGTGCCTCGCCCCCTTATGGGGGAGCAGACGTTCGCTCCCCCTGCGCCCTCGCCGCGCCGTCCTCCTCAGGTGTCATCATCATCACCAGACGTCTAATATGAATTCAATTTACACTTCAGTCTAAGTAACACGTGGCCGGCTATGCTAACACCAAAAATTTAAAAAGTGGAAATAATTGAATTATACGGTATTTCGTTCACTACAAAATAAATTTAATTAATTTTATAGCGTCAACAACACGTGGTAATTATGCTGTTAAAATGTAGCTTATATGACACGTTCGTAGATTTACCATAGCAGCGCCATCTATTGATTACTTACTCAACCCAGTCGAAAGCTATCGACATCTGTTAGAATCATTTGGAGTTAACAGATAATTGTGACTGTGAAATAATAACAGACAAATAATTAGCAATAAATTAAAATTGCGACTATAATTTGAGATTTAAACTATCCTATCTCTCAAGTTGGATCGAACTGCACATGGTGTGCGAATTTTATTATAATCGGTTAAGTGGTTTAGGAGTCCATTGAGGACAAACATTGTGACACGAGATTTATATATATTAAGATAATAATAAAACAATCTCTCTCAACTTGTAATCTTAAAATAATAATACTATCGAATTATAATTGGTAAATATTATAGGTACAAAACATGCGCACAATAGCACTTGGATATAAATGACAGAAAGGAACTATAAATTTATGAAAATAGATTAAGCAGCAGGACCGAAGTGATACCCTGACTGATGTGTGTAAATATAATTAATGATGCTCAACTACTAAATCTTAAAAAATCATACTTTACTCATGTAGGCAATGACTTACATTCATTACAATACAATTCGCTTCCTCAAGGTTGAAAATAGTGGTGAAAGAATGCAACAGGTGGCATAGGCACAGTCAACCTCAAAGCTAATTAATTAGTGTCCACCCATATATGCTCTATACAATATGCACTCAATCAACATGTACAATACAGTTTGGTGCACCATACTCTATGAAAAATAAACCACCGAGCCACCATTGAATATCACAACAACATGATTGTTGCCAATTGCCAGCTTGGTTGTCATCCCAGTGAAATAGTTTATTTGAGCCCTAATTGAAAAAAAAATAGGTTTCAAGTGAAATGGAACACTCTGGCAACAGGTCGGTGTTGTGGTAATTATTTCACAATACAGTGCACTATAACTGCATTGCTTACGTTATAGTTTTTCTATAATAAGAACAATACTTAAATACCTATATACACTAAAAATATTATAGCCTAGTATGCATTTAATAAATAAAATAAACTTAACTTTTTAAACTAATATCAACAAAAATATGCACTTTTACATGGGCCGCACAGCTAATAAATATGTATAAGCTTGCACAAAATATTCAGGTCTTCAAGTCGCAATCAGCATTATTTTGAACACATTGGCAGAAATCATCAACTGAAGCAGTTATAATGACACACAATTCATATTATAGATATGGTACAATGTGGTGAGATCCCTAACTATTCATATTATATAAACAAAAAAAGGGGGCTAAAGGTGCCAGCAGGTCAGGTCAGGTCATATACTTAAATATTTTTCAACCATCTTTTCAGGCTCATCGATAGTGTTATAAAACTGAAACATATTGTTTATGTGCATGTATAAATGCATTTAACTATTTAATCATCTGTACCTCTAACACATGTATATTTAGAATTTATTTCATGTGCTTGTAACTTTGAGTATCATAATATAACTCAGGACAAATTTTGATTTGGTTTTTTACTAATGGATAGCCTATTGATACACAAAAACTTGCATACATATCATTGCACTATGTACACTGAAGGTTAAGCTGTAGAACGCAATTGATTGTTATGTTTGCCGCAAGCAAACAATGGTTTTAAATACTCGTAATAACAAGACACAAAAATTAAGGTTTACTTTCATTCCTAGTATTCAATTCTATACCACTTGGGTCCAAGGGGGATACCAGTCATAGATATTTTTACCCTTATAAACAGCCCATACTCGGGGAATGGAGTATAACTCTGAAAACTAGCATTTTTTATATTCCTATTAGAATTGGTTAATTATGGGACATACATGTTTGTATTTATGATATTTAAGTACACACTGGCATGTTTGTATGATAGGTGTATCTCCACTGGTTTGTTCCTGGCTATGGACTGGATTGTTTTTTTAAACTTGTACATCTATACAGCCATGATTATTACCTTTTACTATAAATACCTGTACCGGTACCTGACTATAATTAGTGTCATAATTCAATCAATCACTGATCTATATGCGCTGAGGCAGGATATCATAAGATCACTTTTGCATGGTAATACTTACCTCTACCCTATGGCTGTGTGTGTATACTATACTCAAATAATTTCTTCAATTGCCAGATCACTTAATGGTTGTTTCAACCAATTTCAAACAGTTTAACAGATAGTGAGCCTTTTGCGATAAACACAGAGTTCCTATTAGTTGACACATGAAGATACTGTTGTCTCACTAAGAACTAGTAAACAAACCTAAAATTCAGCTTTATATTATATAAGCTGTTACTAAGTAAAAAAAACAGGACAATAATAATACTGATTTAGGTGATGGTACATAAAAATCTATTTTATTTGTTTTTGCAGTGAAATGTATCAAATCTAAATAATGGCCAATGATAACAATGAATATTCTGATAAAATTACGATTATCAGAATATTTTAGCATGTCTAATAATATTCACTGCCAAACTTGACAATATTTGTGGGTAGTTCATGATTGAGGTAAAAAAGCAAATTCTAATTTACACACTAAATAGAAATCATCAATAATAGTGTAAATTAAGTACGAGATTCTAAATAATAACGCTCCCGTGGAAGGTACCTACTTACATACCTACGTAGATTAGCTCAGCAACGATTGATACGAAATCACAATAGAAACAACGTGGTTACCGCGGACAACACTGTACTGGAATCATCATATTAATAGAAGAATCCAACTGTGACGACATAACACCGTAAGCACCTCGCGTATGTGACTCCACCAGATTGAAACGAAACACTCAATCCAAGAGTCAAGGTGGCAGTAGTTAAGACACGGAATTAACATGCGTTTTCAATAGAAAGGGACGCTATGATTAGTCCAATCCATCAATCTTTGAGTAGAATCAGCTTGAGAAAACAAAATACTTCATCCGAAATTAGATTACAGAATAATTACCTAAGTGCTTGAGTGATTCTCGCAAATCGCACGCACGGAGATAGACAGCAATATGGCCGGCCGACGAGTCGAGAAGTGAAAAAGTTTTTATCGTCTTAGTGTTGCCAGTCGTTACGATACATTCAAATTCATTCTTGATCTTAAACATACAATAACAAAATACAATATTTTATTAATTTGTTGTTTCTGTAGACGAAATCATATCTCACTCGGTTTACTACTCTTACTACAGTTTACAAGTAATAATTCCGTACTGCCCTCGGGTAAACCGATGAAAAAACAGCAATTTTTTAGCTTACACCCACAAATGAGTGCTTAATTTAAAATTTTAAAAAAGGCGATGACATGAAAATTGTGAATCCCGTAGACACTTAATTCGTACCATTGTTCTATGTTATACGGAAGTGTAACAGAGAAGTTGTCAATTTTGGTTTATTTTCCAAAAAATGTGTTTGTGTGAATATTGGTGTTTTTTTGATAAATATTAGAGGAATTTTAACGATTGCATGTTTACACATGAAATAGTATAACTTGGTTTTCAATTTCTCCTAATATGTCCGGTAGATATTCAATAAAGTACCCACAGATTTAGTGATAGGGGTAGGGGATTAATTTCATCATCATCATCGCTATCGACTTCATTATCATCAGTGGTACTTTTTTCTATTGAGATTTTGTAGACGATTGCCAACCTAGAAAAAATATGAAGAAAAAGGGAACCAGGGTGGTATAAAATGGAACTAACATAATTAATGAGACAGAATCAGGGCCCGAATAAGTAATTAAATGAGCTTAAGTCGTTCAAGGGATTCCTAATATATTATACTTACCCATCCGAACGTAACTTTCCCTTATGAAGGGGTTTCCCAAAGATTTCTGGGTTTTGAAACGGATTAAAAAAACGAACTTTGTTTATGAAAGATCCTTTTGAAAAGCCTTCGAACCGATTTTGTGGGGTTATTTGGCTTAACCGAATGAAAACTTATCCAGTTTTATAAGAAAGCCCTTTCAAAAGGAGGAGGATGTTCAAAACTCCAATCAAAACACGTTCATTGGTTTTCCAGTTACTGTTACAGTTATATTACTTCAATAAGGGACACACCATTTTCATATCTTCATGGCGAATTCATTATATTATTCATAATCTACTGCTTTTCAGTTTGTCTGGGCTGGCAGCACTGATTCCACTGAGTAAATTATATTGATCTTGCAGAGAAACAATAAATACTTTTTTTGGGGAAGTTGTCAATTTTATTTTATTTCCCAAAAAATAATCTATACATATAAATAAAATTGGAGTGTCTGTTTGTAATATTAAAATAACCGCTTTTTACTAAGTGCATTTGGATGTATACACGTTACCTCTACCGAAACAATTTTTTTTATAATTTTTGGCTGTCTGTCTGTCTGTCCGTCTGTCTGTCTGTCTGTCTGTTTGTTCCGGGTAATCTCTGAAATGGCTGGACCTATTTTGACGGGACTTTCATTGGCAGATAGCTGATGTTACAGGGAGTAACTTAGGCTACTTTTATTTTAGAAAAAAAATTGGATCTCACGAAAAAAAAATTAAAACAATGTTGCAGCGCAGCGCCTGATTAAGTTTGATAGCAACAACCTGCAATGCGTCCCGCGGGTTCAGAATGGGCGAGCAGGCTGTTGTCAACGGTTGTCTTTGTTAAATACCACGCGGACGAAGTCGCGGGCAACAGCTAGTACCAAATAAAACTAGTGGTCCTGCGAATTATAGTGAGTGATATAAGTGGAATATTAACCATTATGGGTTCGGTAAAGTGCACAAGTGTACGTAATTGAAACAGAGTGACGAAACATGGCTTTTCAGTTTCTCACAAAAAATCCATGAAAAATCTTTCGGTAAAGTATCCATCACTTTACTGATTGAGGGATGGGGGGTATTTTACTTGAGCCTAGGCTTTGGGCCTGTGCATATGCTCAAAAACAGAAAAAAATATATTACTTGACACTGGCAAAATACCTATGGTGATGCCAAATAAAAAAAAAAAAAAAAAGAGGATAATAGAATGTTTGGCGGGAAACTGAAAAGTCATGGCGTCAGTTATGTTTTAATTTCTAAAACTAGTGTTCCTGCGAGTTATAGTGAGTGATATAAGTGGAATATTAACCATTATGGGTTCGGTAAAGTGCACAAGTGTAGGAATATGAAACAGAGTGACGAAACATGGCTTTTCAGTATCTCACAAAAAATCCATGAAAAATCTTTCGGTAAAGTATCCATCACTTTACTGATTCAGGGATGGGGGGGTATTTTACTTGGGCCTAGCCTTTGGGCTTGTGCATATATTCAAAAACAGAAATAATTTACATTACTTGATACTGGCAATATACCTATGGTGATGCCAAATTTAAAAAAAAAAAAAGAGGATAATACTACTCTAGTGTATGATATACTTTGTTTGTTATGTTTACTTAACGACTGACTAAAGGTTATATTATTTGTTTTTATGTGTCGTATTCTTTGGTTCCACATGAGCTATTTCGTTCGGTATCATCAAAAGAAATTTAATTCCCATGAAAAAAATACTTCCTCCAAGGTAAATCTTCAATCGATCGGATGAATACACACATACTTGGACTATATTTTGAAATGGAACTAATAGAATTTTAATGTGTGTTCGGTGGGCTAAATAATATAAGTAGGCACTTACCTCTCTTTTTGGTGGTCTGTTGATGAGTTAAGTTATCAGTTAGATTTTATTTACTTCCAAAAAATATGTTTTTGCAACATATTTAATATGAACACACTTATATCGTCAATCATGTAAACCCGCAGAGGCATGCTTAATTGGCGGAGAGGATTGGAAATGAATCAAAGCCAGAAAGAGGTATAGACCTAGACATGAAGAAACAGGAAACAGAAAAAAAGGTAGAAACCTCTGGGGTGACATATCTACTTTAACTATATCATGAAGGTGGCTAAGATTTTATAGGAAACTAGCGTTTGCCCGCGACTTCGTCCGCGTGGTATTTAACAAAGACTCAGCCGTTGGCAACAGCCTGCTCGTGTTCTGATCCCGCGGGACGCATTGCAGATTGTTGCTTTCAAACTTCAATCAGGCGCAGCGCTGCAACATTGGTTTTAATTTTTTTTCGAGAGATCCATTTTTTTTTTCTAAAATAAAAGTAGCCTATGTTACTCCTTGTTACATCAGCTATCTGCCAGTGAAATTCCCGTCAAAATCGTTCCAGCCATTTCAGAGATTACCCGGAACAAACAGACAGACAGACAAAAATTGTAAAAAATGTTGTTTCGGTATAGGTAACATGTATACATCCAAATGCACTTAGTAAAAAGCGGTTATTTTAATATTACAAACAGACACTCCAATTTTATTTATATGTATAGATTAGCCTTTGGTCTTAAACAAGTGGTTGATTAGGGGTGAGCTTATAAATTCCTTACTTAGCTTATAAATTCCTTTTATACCCCTTTTGTAACTGTGTAGACATTTACTGTAATGAAGTAAGTACTAAATAATTATCGTTTCCTTTTCACTGCCTACCAACTTAAGCCTGCCTAGTCTTATATATAGTTATAAGTACTTATAACTTCCATTATACAGAGCAGACATGGAGTATCTGCCTTTCCTTCATGGGAATGGCATCAATTGGAATCAAATCTTAATATCACTTCATTGGTAGCTTTTTTGGCGATTCATATGTAGTAATTTACTGATTCATTGTTTATAGGCATCTAAAAATTAGCTAGAATATGTCTGCAAGGCTTCTTCCAATAACATAATAATTCTCCACCACTAATAGACTGGCTCTCTGTAATGACCATGCAGTGAACAGTTCTGTTGCTGCTCTATGCACATTGAATTTTGGAGACTTGTACCTAAGTACCTTCTAGATAAGTAAATATAATAACCATAGACAATAGTAAAAAAAAACATTGTTATATTTATTTGAGGAAGGGAAATAAAACATGGACAATCCTTAAATATTATTTATTTTAATACTGTAACGAAACAACCATTTCTAAGTAGGTAAATATCTAAAATAGGTTGGCTAGTAGGTACTTCATACCAAAATATAAATTCAGGAATGACATCCCCTGAATGGTTTGAATTGTCAAATATTTATTAGGTACTTAATTATGTGTCAATTCAATATAGGTAATACATGATATTTTTCAAACAAGTAGGTACATCTACCAGTATTAGAAATTGTGTTAGTATTTGCTTAAAAAAATTACGTTCTTCAAGTACGTTCACGCTATTTATAACGTGAGATATACTTAGGAATATTGTTTAGTTAAAACCTATCTTGACTTATCGCTAATCACTATATTCTCCAAAAAAGTCCTGAATCTAATGTGGTTACTAGTGTAGAAGACATTCGTTCGGTAGATGTTAAATCTGCATAAATAACTAACGACAACAGCCGCTTTTACACGTGAGGCTTTCACCGCGGATTTGGATATCGCTTGGGAAAGAGAACGCATATAAAGATAGATAGAAGCGAAAGCGAGCCCGGACGGAAAAGTATCCCGAATAGAATCGCGCGTGGTTAGCTTTTAAACGTGCAACCTTTCCTTTCTAAACAAATCAGAACAATCACGCGTGAGTGAAATAAAGTAGAACGTACAAAATCAACTCGCGATTGCGCGTCCGAGTATTCGCTTGTTGAATCCCGCACACTTTGATCGCGTGTGAAGGCAGCTAATGACGCAGATATTACTGCCGTGTTGTTTTCTACAAAAATATACCTAATATATTAAAGTCAGAACATTTGAGGTGCAAACAGCCACGCAGCTAGGTATAAGCACAGATTTGTTTAGAAGTTCAGACGTAACGTTGCCTGCCAATAGCAAAGTGAAGCCACTTTTTCAATGCATTTATATTGGTAAATGTTACCACATACAAAACCTTTCGCCTAGTAAATGGTCTGACAACGACAAATAAGTTCTGGACCTAGTTTGTTTTTATGTGTGCGTGAGTGCGTGTACATGTTGGACCAGATTGTTTTTTGGCTTCACTTGCAGAGCATGCCATGTGTTGACTGAATATTCTAACAGGTCTGTGGGTATAAGTTAAAACATATCTGTATGCAGAATTGGATTATTAATTGTGACTCATCGGGACTGTACTGTCAGCATTTTCAGGAAATATATCTACTGTTATTGTTGCCCGCTAGTACAGGTTAAATGGGCCTTAATTCATAATCTAATTCTTTGTCCGGACGGGTAGTACAATAAAACAATATTATTTTTTAAAAGCCAGGAATAAAGGCGGACTTATACATCCGGAATTTCATATTATGACAATAAACGGTCAGTTTTAGACCAATCTGACAGAATGATACTGACGCTCGGAGGTGTGAGGAGCGTGCCCGTTTTTTAAATTCTGAAAGCGTTAAGTCCACCTTAATTCTCGACATAAAACAAAACACTCTTATGCCTACACCTAAAACAGAATGACTATAACACGATGATGTTTTTTCATTATTTTCTTTTTTATAATATAGTCATTCGTATTGCCCATACATCCATAGTGTTAGTATAGGTATCTAAATAAATATTCCGAACTTGTACAAGGAACAATTGAGTTACTCTACCTAAAGCAAATAATATAACGCTTGAAAGACTTGAAGAGGCCGGCAGAGGTGTTCTAGCTGTTGTTTACGGAGAATCCACAATGATGTCAAGTACAGTGGAAGAGTAATACCACACATTTTGGGCCTACTAAGTATATACCTATTAAGCTTAAGTGCGCATTCATACCTACCAGGCTTTTTCTGCCGGCGAATAAGTGGTGAGTGTTTAGAGGTTATCACACACTTAGACGAACATTACCTGTACCCATACTTTTAGTGGTAAGTACTGATAACAAACTGGAAGCGAATGTATCTTCTGTATATCGGAGTTTTGGAAATAGTTTCTTATGATGCGACCCATCTAAGTGTTCGTTACCCTTAATAAGTTGGTCATCAAGTTAAAAACAATGGTCTGTGCTGGATGTGATTTCTCATATTTTAATAATAAACAACTTACTCAAGTTTATTTTTCTCACCGACAGCTCTTTAATCTGAGTGCGCTCTATTTACTTGAGTTAAACTTTGAGACATGATGGACGACTGGGGACACTAGTTTTGTGACAAAAACCAAACATTACATAGCCAGTCTTTAAAGTTAAGTATATAGAACTATAGGTATGTTGTTACATACTTTTAGATACTATCTACTATTGAGATTTATCAACATTCTGAGTTTCTGTTTCCTTACTAATTATTAATAAGAGTAATAAGTTAGTTGGGCGATCTCGACAATAGATCTTAAGTGTTTGCACCTGGAAGGACCTAATAGTATATAGATAAATGCTTCAGTTCACAATTTGTCAGAATAGCTTGTTATGAATATCTATACTACAGCAGTTACATTATATTTTTTGGTAATAGAAATGCTATATTTTTTTTATCACCAACATGTTCTACTTCTAGACCCCAAAATTGTAATCCATTTGAAGGACAATCTGGAAAGCTGTAATGGGCCATAATTGCTAAAATCTACGTAATATTGTCTACTTTCAAAACAAATAACATTTCGTTTTAAACTTAATACTTTTAATATTATAATTCATTTTGGTTAACCTAAAATTGTATCACATTTCGATAATGCACTAGACAAATTCTCACACATTTATAAAAGTAGATTTATCTACAATTCGCTTAAATCTAAAATGGCTACATAGTTTCGGGGCTAAATGAATGTAAGTAGTAAGTAATAGGAATACACAACCTGCTTAGTATGAATAAATAAAACTTTCATATCCAAACGTAAATAGATAACAATGCTACTTAATGCCAAGCACTTTATTGAGCATTATAGAGACATTTCAGAGAATACAAATTAAACAAGAGTGACAAACACCACAAAGTACCTACGTATAAAAATACTAAAAGCAAACTAATATTAGGTACAAAAATTCATAGGTCGAGTTGTATAAGACATCAGTTTAGGGATACGACTCATATCGATTAAATAGAATCATCAATTTACATGAAATTACAAGGTCATAATAAGAAGCTCGCACCACATTTTTACCTACTGCCAGTAAAATGGTATAAAAGTTTTGCAAACATTTAGTACTTATTTGAAATAAGCACCTAGTTAATGTATGATAATAATAATAAATGAGAAAACAAAATCCCCATTATTAGAATACGGCAAATATATTTCCAAAAACCATAGCTATGAACCATCTGACTTATACCTATCCAATACTCATAGAAAAACCGCGTTGAAATCGGTAGCCAAGATACTACAAACAGACAGACCATGCGTGTCCCATGATGCATCGAGGGTTTAAAATCCCATCTATGTGAAAAACCTTATAAAACTCGGCCTTTAGCTTAAAAACAAATCTATTGAGCCTTATTCTACGACATAGTCATGCGGGGGTGTATTATTCTTTATTGTTTATGATGTCTATAATGCTCACATAGGCACCCGTTAAGAAACCGAGAATTCCGAAGGAGACCATGAAAAGATTCTTCCAGAGGACCCAATTGAAACGGCCGAGGCCGTTGGGCCGGTTCCAGTACGTGACGGTTTCAATGACCGCAGGGAAGATCAGCCCGAGGAAAGAGAGACAGACCGCGCCAACCAGAGAGATGAACGGACCGAGGTTGGGGATAGCTATGGCGATGCACAGTGTCATCACAATGAGCCCGATCCTGATGCTGTACTCTGCAATGTTCTTCTTCGCGCCGAACCAGTGCCGGACATTTTTCCAGATGATTTCCATAGGCACGTAGAATTGCAAGCTGTACGTAAAGAAGATGGCGACAGCAATCATAAGTTTCACACATTGACCCAACCTGCAAACAAATGTTACGTATGTGTTACGCAAACTTTATTTCATTTTTTAAACTTATCTATCTTTCATTCTAATCAGGCGTAGTAAAATTATCTTATATATTCTTTGCAATTTAGGGACGTATATCTATTTATAAAAAGAAGAAGGTTTTTTTAAGACCATACTGAAAATTTTGATCATAAAAAATCATGTCGTCAGCGTATGTGCGTATGCTGCCTGCTCTTCGGCCCAATGAGTGCGTCTGGTTAAATGTTTCAGTCTTAGACAGGTTTTATTGACTGTCCACCCATAATGACTGTATAGATGTTAGCTGAGACCGCCAGCTTAACGTGCTCTCCGAAGGCTGGAGGTTAATGGTGAGCTTCCATACCTGCCCCATATCTCCCCCTTATATATACCATGCATACTACACCATTACTACCCTGTTCTAAAATTAACTAAAGGTAAAACTTACGGTTCTGATTGTGGTAAATTCAATGTGATGCTGCTCGCGGTATCTTCTCCATACTTCAAGTAACCGAAGAAACCAACGAACGCATACAGTGATACTACAAAGAACATTCCAAAATTGAGTACGCCCGGACATCCGATGAAGTGAGTGGGGGTCTTCATATTGTTCTCCAGAGGCATTACGACGCCAATGCCTTCTAGTGCGAAGATAGCTGTGCCGAAGAAGGTTGGCAATCGAGCGATGTCAGCGTAATGTTCACGATCACTAATACTCGGGATATTTTGGAAAAGATAGTAGAACGTGATCGCCATTCCAGAGGCAACCAACATATTAGCGATCATGGAGAAAGGCGCTAAGTACTTGAGGTTCCGGATCATATTCATAGCAATGAGCAAGGGAAGGAGAGCAGCCATATAGATGCGTAAATGCACTTCGTGCCAATCGGTGCCTGTCGTGTAGAAATCGACCACTTGTTTGATGTTCTTGGAAACGAACACGATGTAAACGCAGCAACAGCCCAGTAGATCGATCACAAGGAACCAGTTCACCATAGCTCTGAAACAAAGACATCCATGAAATAAGATCGGAAATAGTTTTATATGGAAAAATTAATTGTAAGCGATGAGGTAGGAGAGAGGCGGCAATGTAGGATTTAGGATGCTTACTTAGCGAGTCGTGAAAACTTGTGCACCGCCGGAGGTCCGGCTAGGAAGGCGGCTTCAGCGGTTTCTGCGAAACCCAGCGAGGGTTTCTGCATCCTCCTGCAGAGTTCATGGGCAGTTCTGACGAGCACATGCACGCAATAGGTGCAGATGCCACCGATGGCAAATGTGGCTGCCAAACCGAAGTACAGACCCGCATTCTGGAAGGCCATTGGCATAGCGAGGATACCACTGCCAAGGGAACCTTTTAGCAAATGGATAAGGGTGTCCATGTCACTGAAAAAAATAAATTATTGCTTTTTAAGAATTTTATTTTTAGTTGCTATATCCATATTCAGGTTAAATTCTGGCGCATTTTATTTCGATACAAAAGATACCTTGTCCCATTTTACTCGCGTGGTAGAAATGTGAATGTGTTTTCGTTGAATGTTTCGAAATTCTTTTATTAGGAGACGCGGCTGCTTTTGTTTGAAATTGACGCATTTTTTCAGTTATTTTTAAATTGATTTTAGCATTAAATCAAAATAGAAGTTTATCTCAATGCGATTATAAATAAAAAACAACATAATTACTAAAGTAGACCTAAAACTGCAACGTAAATTAAAGTCGACTATTGCGCGGAGCGTTGTGTTGTGATCGCGATGATTGCGATACATTGTGCGTTTAAAAAAAACTACATTTGTAACCCATGACTTTCGACATAAATGATTTCTACAATTTTATTGTACGCAGCGCTCTTTATCACGCCCCTTACACCCTGTATTTAGTATTTTTCTGGTTTGCTGTAGCAGTACAAATCAGTTTATCTTATTATTTTTTATCAAAGTCATTCACTTACGATGTAGGATGCGCTAGCTTTCTATGCTCGAATGGGTTGTAATCCTCATCGGCATCAATGTCCCTCCCCGGGATCTCCATGAGGGGTAGGGTGGATCCCGCCTGTTGTTCCACTGGGATCTCATTTGGGTCAACTTTGTACCTGTAAAGCATTCCCCACGACCTGTTATAGCATTTATCGCAAACAGGAGAACATTACAACTAAGTAAATTAATGTAGATAGGTTAAGAGTGAGGTTCAAGAGTGTAGTTACATATCATTCGCTGAATTTAAGCAGAACTATGTAAAGTTAGCGACAACATACAAAGCGCCACATTTCAAGCTATACTATGATGTGATACGAGCGCGGGGTGTGGATGTCGCGGACGCGGCTTAACAATAATAACAATGATACTACTTCCAACTAAAAGTTAACTGTAACTGTGGCAGCTGTCATCTATTCGCGGATGTTTGAAAGTTAACCATTCATATTATGTGTGTAAGTGTTTTGTGTGAAGTGTGATACATTCATTATGGTCTCCAAAACAAAGTACAGAATATTTTGTTTTGTGTGCGTTTCACTTTGTTAAGACTTGGCATTTACAAAAATATGGCTCAACCGTTAAATTCAATACAGCTTTACGTTAATCATTAAAAAAATATTTAAAACTTAACGGATGTAGGTAAGTGGCAATTGGACAATCAGGTTATAATTTTGTAGTGGTACCCAGTCTAACAGTAGGTAATTTAAGTGCATCATTATGATTCAAGGTCACAAGTTGAATGGAAAATATGATAGATGTGAGTATAAGGACATAAAGCTAAATCAAATTTGTACAAATCGCCAGTTTGCGAGCCAATCCCGAGCCTGAACAGAGATGGCGCACGAGTGCCCGCCACGCTCGGCCGAGCGGCGCGCCGCCGGCGCAGCGGCGACGGACCCGGGCACTCCTCATATGTAATTCTTTCCAAATTTTTACCATTACCAAACAAATTAAATAAACACAATTGAAACCATAAAATGGAATGATGTACCGGTGTATGAGTCCATTGCAAGATGATCAAGGTCGTCGAACGACTTTAATCTCGTGGAAGCAGCACTCGTCTTCCCAGATCGTCTCCGAACGGCGTCGAGCATATTAGCTCTTATAAGGAGCGAGTACTTAACAGTCAACATACAATATAAAATACCACGACAACACACTTGTCATTAAACATGGATAGGGTCGATGTTGGGCCACCGATCGCGGCGTATCCCGCGTCGCCCGTGCGCACAGGCAGGTACTCGGTACTAATTGCTACCAATTTAAGTTAAACTTGACAAATATAATAAAGAAACATTTTCATTTCAACTTCCTGTAGAACAAAAATGTCAATATTATTAGGTTCAAGACAAATTTGATAATACATTTCCACAGTCATAGAATCAACTGGCTGAACAGGAAACATGAGATAAGCTGTGACGCATGCTTTATGTCGCTTTCAATATCTATTCACTAACTAAGCAGTAAATATGTACTTTTTTTACGAATGTGACACCCAGTTAGTTAAAACTGACAACATATATTAGGCGAAGCTAGTATGATCGTTGATCTAATGATGGCATCTCCTCGCAGACTTCTACGGAACATTATCACTTACTTGACCATAACGACATCTGACAAGTCATTTTTGACTCCTTTTTTCTTAGGGTCATATTCAACTATCATAGGCCGCATTTGAGGTTTCTGAAACAAGCAATATTATTCATGTCAACCAGACATTTTCTGAATAACCCACAATATAAAAAAAAAACATAAGCAAAGTGTTATCTATTCTAACTTTATACTTCACAATAAATTATGGCATTAAACTTTTATAAAATTTATGGTCATAGCATAGTAGGATACTGTTCCAATATAATGTGTATATTATTTTCTTGATCGTCATGTTGGTAAGTAGGTAGGACGTGCTCCGCTACTTGCGTGACCAGACACAGACAGACAACAGAATCCACCCAGGCCAGTGGCCGTGTAACCAATCGGTCGCTATTTTGGGAAGCCATAAAAAATAGACACGCTCCTGCTCCACTATGGAATACAGATCCCCAGATCGATCATTGGCGAATTACGTATTAGTTTGACATCTTCTTGCCTTACCGGTAGGTATGTAGCTTTCGAACGAATCGAACCGAACTATTTGTTTGTGTATTTTTTTTGGCGTTAACGTTATACAAGGTATAACTTTACTATGTCAAATATTTTAACTGGTACCTACATCAGTAGGTAATATAGATAACATCCCCAAATAATTATATCAAGTTATTAGAAATTTGTAAAGAAGCACCACGTACTAAGTGCGCGGTAAAATGCTACTGGGCCGCCTTCTTTATAAAAAAACACAGTTAATAAACTCATTCATTTTATACAGCAATGTGATCGTTATAACCTACTCATTGAACCCTTTAAATATTTTACAATAATTAAGTTACACCTTATATATGCTTTGAACGATTCAAGTATATCTATGTAATTTATTTATATTTATTCACTTATAACTTAGATGTTGTTATTTCAGAAAATTATCTCTCCATTTTGATAAGCTAGAGTAGGTAGGTATAGGTACGTATGTGATTAGAATGAGCTAGATATAACCTCTCAATGCTACGCCTAAATAATTACAAATTTTGCAACTAATGTGTCCACTTTGTATCCAGTTACTTTTATCTAGATTGATGTGCTTCGTAGTGGTACGTATTAATATAATGATCAAAATAATAAGGAAATATAACTCGCTTGCGTACATAATTATTCACACTGAAGCTTTGAATTTTCAGTTCATAGTATTATCTTTTTATGGGATCTAGGCCACAAAGGGTTACTTGCTACGGGTAAGGGGGCCCGGCTGTCCCCTGCAAGTGAGTCATACTTACATAAAAGTACCTACTGAATGCTTTATACACATGCCATTTGGTTCCCCTAATTTTTATTTAATGGAATTTAAATGTGAATTAAGTATAAGCTATTTTAAACTTTGTCACTGTACAATTAGGTAGGATTTGTATGTTGATGCTACATGAGTATATATGGTTGCAAGTGTTCTGCGCTCACGGGCAAAACAGCTTGTGCGAGGAACTGGATTGAACCGGTTTCGAATATAAATTTGGAAGAAACCGGTCGCCATACATGACTGCAAAAACGCGCAAAGCTAGTTATAAACATGCCATAAGTTCTGCTTTTTTTTCGTTACCGCAATACAGTTGGAGAAAGTTGGCTATTTGTTTTGTATCTGTGATGAAAAACTACTTACTAAATAGGTCCCTACAGTAACTACCCACATAAGTACTAAGTATAGTATACAGATGCAATAATATGATGTAGATCCTGGCTTACAGGAGTAGCAGTGGTGGGAGTGTGTGGCGGGCCTAGTCCCATAAAAAAAAGATGCAATAATACTGTTACATGATAAAATCGCCCTTAGCTTGTATGCACCGCGTTCTTTGACAATCTCATACTAGTTACCTACCTATTATTAGGCACACCACAAGTAGAATACCTAATCAATCATAAGTACCTACATGCGACTAACTTCGTGCGTGAGCTGATTATTAAACGGAAAGGCCATTGATCATACGTGAGATTGCGTTTTATTTTCGCACAACCAACCCTGAACACTTTCCATAAAATTGACTGTATCTAACAATGCATTTTATAAGGTAAAATATGTGTATAGAAGTGTCAAAATGAATTATTTTCGTATTTTAATTTATAAATAAGTAGTTCAGTGTATGTACATACATATTTTTATGAATATTGTATATTTTAAATAAATATAGGTAAGTACTTATTTAGAATCATTTTAAATATATACCAGCCCAGTATAACCAGGCCAGTGCTGTGAAACGATTAGAAGGATTTGATTCCTCTATCAGTATTTGATACTGTCAAAACTCGTACCAAGCTTATTATCCAGTTGCTATGGAACCTTTTAAAATCTCTCAATAGAAACCTGGCAAAGATTCTGTAATATTTCTGTCCACAACTGGCCAAGCTTCCTGATTCTATAAATACGTGGCTACTGCCTGCTTGTTTCAATTAATAAAATCATGAGAGCAACTACATGTATCGAGGCGTCTCGCTTTGGTAGCTGCGCATACGCATAGAGTATCGCAATTTGGTTGCGCATGAGTGACAATAAGAGCATGGGATGTGACGATCGTTCTCAACGAAATTGCGCTTCGGGCCTCAAGGATCATATTTGATTGTTACGGAACACAATCATGCCGATTGGAGGGCTGAATTGTTTAGGTACCGACATCCGTCGGTTGCAACACGCGGGGCGTGCATCCAGAAACGTGAGTCCTATGTATTTCAGTATACTATGTTACAATATTACGTTAGCAATTGAGTACTACGATTGAGATATATGTACGATTGGCGCGAAATTCAAAATGGTTTAAATAAAGTAACACCATGGGATTAGATGATATGGGCCACCACAAAAGCCCAGCTGGTCGCATTCGTTCCCCTGGCCACAGGTTGAGTAGAGCACCTCTACATCGTTTTAGTAGCAGGACTGTGTTAATATTTGCAGCAAACATGACCAGTCAACACGAGACACGACATCAATTATATCCATCAGTTGATTCTATAATATAATAGCTGGTGTTGTGTCAATAGTCACGCACGATGCTCTAATGTGTTGCCTACACTTAGATTTCCGACGACAACGATGGGTATTGTTTGATCATCAAGTTTTGTGCGCACTTCCATCTAAATCACTCGCCAAGGCTATTCTGTGATACAATTATTTATAAAACACACGCCTCCCGACGTTGTGTGCTGTCACATACAATTATTTCGATCACGACTCTTAAATAAATTAATATTTACAGTATATGACTATCGTGTTATGATGATCGATGATTGCAATACACAAATACGTGTCACGCCCGCCTTATTTTAATGTAAACTTTCGGTTAACCAACTATATCTAGAAATAACCTAAAGTAGCCGGTTTGAATATAAGGTGCACATAAACGGTAGGAAGTGAGCTACCGAGGGGCAATCAATAACGCATGAAAACCAGAACTGCATCCGATAGAAATTGAAAGTTAACATGCGCAATGCACATTTAACAGAGAGACGCTGGCCTATCTCTCCATCACTGTCGTGCTCTAGGCATTTATCAGCATGAGACAGAGGCGGAAGTTTATCCTTTTCTACCTAGTAATTATATAATTGCTGGTCGTAAGCAGCGGTAGGTATCTACAGGTAGTGCTGCACTCTATAGCTCGTCTGAAGTCATGCGATCCTAATACATTCACACTGTTTTTTCAAAATCTCACTTCGACAAAACTATCATTCTTTGAAACTCTTGTTTTTGAGATGACAAGGTTGTAGTTTGCGTAGCGAGTAGAGTTTTTGAGTTCGATACTAAGGCAGCAGAAACTTTAGGATGTTTGGTAAACTGCAACTGGGACTATACATGATGTTTAAAAAACGCTTGCATGACTATCGGGCATAGAACTTTAATAAAAAAATAATTTCCAACATTGATCTACTAGACATGCTACACCTTACTAATAACTTAACTGTGCCGTAAATATTATTTCAACATTTTATTAAACGTTTAATTTATAATAACTTTTTTTAGATCACAATGCTACATTATGATACAAGTGAGTTATGTTGGTCATTACAATCGACGCGGGATTACATCGCAATAGAGTCGAGACTGTAATGACTAATTGTTCAAGCGTGTCAAACGTCGTTTTTCATCACACGTGTGAGGATAAAACCCTTAAAATAAATAACATTTCATAAAACACTCACTGAACTCATGTAGGTATGAGGTGCGCACTATTTTAGTTAGGAACGTTGCTAAGTTAGGGTCAGTTTGTCTGCTAGTGATTGGAAGTAGAGCATAAAGAACCAGGATAGCAGAAAGTGTTAGAGCTTAGTGCTCCCGTGAGACCTAATGCGCAGTTACTAAAGACCAACATGCGCTGTGTGGATAGACCACTGAGTATTGAGCTGAAACTGATGCCTTGGCACCAGGAGATTAGGAAGCTACAGAGGTGTATTCGAACTTTATAACTAGTATTATGTGTGAGAAACAGCGAACTTGCTTTGGAAACAAGGTGTGTAGGTTTTAAACCCGGCGCCTTGGTAGGTGTACCAACATCGTCGTCGAGTATTCCACGAATTACTGGCGCCAGTAATAAATTCCGCAAATCAGAGATCTGACGACCTGATTAGCGCAGTTGGCAGTGACCCTGCTTTCTGTGCAGTTTCATTCTCGGGTTTCATTCTCGGTAGGAAAAACTTTATGTGATATTTGTACCCGGGTCATGGATATTCAATATCCCTAAAGTATTATATACTGAGTTCGCTCTCAGTTTATCAAACAGGCGTTCCTTAGTGTGGGAACGTATAGTTGGTATACCTATATATTATTATTTGATAATTGGAACCAGTCCATCATCAATTAGACTTCAACTGAACAAAACTAAACATAGATAGTAAACAATATCAAACGCCACACCCACAAAACTATTTTTAAACAGTTCATTCGTTTTTAGGGTTCCCTAGTAAAACTAAGAGCCCTCATGTTTTCGCCGTGCCTGTCTGTCTGGATATAATGCCCGATATTACATACATTTTATTCAGAGATTATCAGACCTAATAAGACTGAAAATTGGCTCAGTTATAGATATTTGACACTGCTACAAAATTAACCCACATTAACAACTGAATAAATATATTCTACATTGCCTTCATACGGGGAAAGGGACGGTGCATAATTTATCCTGCGAATTCTGATCCTCAATTCAGAAAAAATCTGTAGATTTAAGCTAGGATTCTAGCGCATAGTTAGTTATTACAACGAAAACTATCGCGACGGTCTAGGGTCAACTTGATCACGAACTAGTTAGTGATGATCGGCTGACAAATTAGTGCAAAGTTGATTCTGCAACCTAGCAGATACCTAGCAAACTCTTCTTATTTGTACTTCTGTTTTTCATGCAATTGATTACTTTAATTTACCAAAGTATCTACAGTACATTTCCATTTTTTACAGGGATACGGAACCGTAAATTGTGCGTAATAGATCCAACACGTACTTGGCTGGTTTTTATTTATTTATAAGTTATTGCTGCTTGGCAAACTTTCAAAATGCGACGCCGGTGTTTTTAAAAGCGGTCGCTGTTTTTGGATTCTAAACAATTTTTATAACTGGTAGCAGTTTTTGCGTTTCTCATTTAGGTAAGTACAATTCAGTATAATTTCAGCGTGACTTTTGCGAATATCACCTTCGGAGTTATTGAAAGCAGTTTAGAGGACAAGATTATTATAAGTGCCTAACGATGTATCCATTAAAGCCGGCCAAATATGGTATTCATCTATAACTAGTCTCGGTTGCCAGCGACTATTGTAATCTCCTCACAAACCCTACATCCCTGGTAGTAGGGACACGTGGAATACGTTACCACGTCGTCCGAAACTTGTGTCGATGACACAGTGCTTGCATCGTCAGCAAGCGTCAAAGATCCAGTATATACCATGTAGGTATCTATCTACAAACCTCCCTAATGTTAGCTAGATATCTTGTCTCGGTTTGCTGTTAATCTCTGTCCGAGCTTTGTTTTCCTAGTAGTCGGGACACGTATTGGCTATTCAGTGCTTCGTAACAACTTTGTGTCGACGACTCTGTGTTTGCAAAGCCTTGTAAGCTCGCAGAGCCAGAAAGCACTATAGGAAAGTGTATCTAGTCATCTATCTACATAATAATTATACACATTATTATTCAAAAATACTTTTTAGCGCATTAGAAATTATTATCTGAAGTTAGAATTTCGAGAGACGATTTTTGGTTTCAAATAAAACGACAATTTACTGAGAAAATTTAACTTTTTTTTTAAATTTGCACATCTAAATTTTGGCACCAAATAAAGATTACAAATTCGCTTAAAAAGCACAGGTTCAAAGTTTAGTTACCCTTAATGAATCACCTGTATACCTAATCTACTATATAAAAATAAGTCGGGTTTTCCTTCCTGACGCTATAACTCCAGAACGCACGAACCGATTTCCACGGTTTTGCATTCGTTGCAAAGGTCTCGGGCTCCGTGAGGTTTACAGGAAAGAAAATTCAGGAAAAACCAAACGAAATGTTACATAAAACGAAGCCATCTGGTGGCGAAACGGAGTTCGCTGGGTTTGCTAGTATTAGCTAAATATTGCCTCGGTTTGCTATAGATCTCTGTGCGATCTTTGAGTGCCTGGTACTCGGAACACATTATTGGTGTATATCTTGCTTCAAAACAAATTGTGTTGACGACACTGTGTTAGTGTTTGGTGCAATGGGTGCAATTGCCCCCTTTCACTCACGACTAAAGAACCTTTTTTTCAACTACTATATAAAAATAAGTCGGGTTTTCCTTCCTGACGCTATAACTCCAGAACGCACGAACCGATTTCCACGGTTTTGCATTCGTTGCAAAGGTCTCGGGCTCCGTGAGGTTTACAGGAAAGAAAATTCAGGAAAAACCAAACGAAATGTTACATAAAACGAAGCCATCTGGTGGCGAAACGGAGTTCGCTGGGTTTGCTAGTATTAGCTAAATATTGCCTCGGTTTGCTATAGATCTCTGTGCGATCTTTGAGTGCCTGGTACTCGGAACACATTATTGGTGTATATCTTGCTTCAAAACAAATTGTGTTGACGACACTGTGTTAGTGTTTGGTGCAATGGGTGCAATTGCCCCCTTTCACTCACGACTAAAGAACCTTTTTTTCAACTTACATTATGGAAATTCCTATACTATATGGTTGCTTCGGCGCGCACGAAGCAGCATGCTTTTCTTTATGCTATCAACGATGTTTATAAAATCTATGGTTTGTTCTAATGAGGTTGGCAATGCTGACTATGGACCGGCTAAAAGAAAATTGCGCAGTTTAAATTACGGAAGCTCTAAATATATCCCCATCCTAACATTATCTGCATGACGTGGTAAGTAGGTACTTATGTGATGATTTAAGTAAAGATAAGCGGTCACTGTGTACCGACTTCATAACCGTGGCGTTATTAGCACTGTTAGTCAGAGCTGATAACAAAGCCTTATGTTGGGGGAGATGAAATTGATAAGATACGAACCGAAATCACAAAATCAATGCACTGATTAGCCTAAAAGGTGGTTCTGAAAACGATAATAAGGTAAATAATGCTAAAAGCTAGATACATTATAAAGTTATCATACCTTTGATTGATTACATTTAGTCCTGAAACTTTTATAATTATATATTTATTACATATTTAAGTGGTGAAAATAAAAGTCGGTTTTTAAATGATCAATATTTTGTACAGAAAACCCATATCAACCTAAGGCCAGAAACTAGTGGGCTAGTGTTGTCTAAATACATTCATGGCTTCCATGTATTGAAAGATAAAATAACGCAGTATCTTGGCCCCAATTGAATTGAATCGCAAATTTGATCCGAGGTAGCACTAACTAAACCGGATCAGAACGATTTAGCACTTAAAAATAATAAAATGGACTGCTTCCGAGGGGTGTAAATGTACAAAGAAATGGCTAAGCAGTTGTTGGAATGAGAGTAGAGAATTATAAAGCGAATTATTTTGTGTTGATGAGTACATAATTGTGGGTATATACCTGTACTTCATTTGTTTATTCAAGCACGCAAAAGCCTACTCATGAATATGATTTTTGTAAACAATTTACGCTGTCATCGTCAACTAGCCTGACAGTCAGCCTGGACGCAGCCAAGACCATGCTCTGCAGCGGTCTGTGTACAGCCTAAAATATACATAATAAGTAAAACTGGCCAAACGACGCTGTTTGTTCTTGCCAACCTTCACAAGTGACATGTGTACCATTAACTAATAACGATATATTTACAAATTTATCATACAAGGTTCAATGTCACGACTAACCGAAAAGACCGCCAGTGTTTTGGACTAGAGTCAAGATTCCGCGTAACACGATGACTGAGACCGACACGTTGTTTGTAATGCCCCATGGATATTGGCGCGAAATGTAGCCGCATGTTGAACTAGGGTTGTGGTTTATATTCTAGTCCACCAATGTGTTGGGCCGATTTGTAGGGTCCCTACAAATCTGCCCAACCCATTGGTTAGTCATTAACATACCCATTGGTATGTTAATGACTAGCCAACTTGTATCTTGACATGCCAGTTTGTAGGGACCCCATAAATCGGCCCTACAGATTACCTGCTAAGTTGGGCCACTGGTAGAGGCATTTAGAAAGATTCAGGAGTTGATCCAGGATAGGATAATATATCTTATGCGCTCCTAGGTAGTTTAAGGAATTATTTAATAAGATCATGTCGGCAAGTTGGAGATGAAACAACTTTTAAGTCACAGTCCTTAACGAGATGAGGTACCGCGGGCTCAAATCGCACGACGACTGATAGCCACACATTGCTAGTAAAAAAATACTTTGGGTACTTATATAACAAAGTGTTGTATTCTGCTCCGCTGATGGTTTTTAGGACTACAGAGACTTACCTTTTTATTTCAAAGTAGCTGCCCCGACAGACTTTGTCTAGCACAAATAAATTTTGTGTATTTTTATTCTAATACCTTATTCGGACAAGTGTGAACATTGAAAAAAATAGCCTACCCTTCTCAAATGATGCGCGAACCAAATATATTGTGTTCGAAATAGTGACAATAATGTAGTAAAGAAGATAGTAATGTAGATAGTAGTTGACAACCCTATGTACCCTTGGGTGAGTGATCGATCGCATGGCTGCCAAAAGCACGTGACTACATCATCACAGGTTTGGTTTAAATATACCAATTTTGTGGCGTAGTAGGCAGCTCTGCAGCTTTCCGTGAAAATGGATTTAGCTTGGCCAAAATAATTTCTCCAAAACATTTATTTGTAAATTATAGTTACATCGCCAACCTTGGGAACCATTATTATAAAAGGACAAAGTCCAAAATTGCTACCTCTGTACCCACATAGGGAGGACCATCTCATCGATACACCTTACAATTACTACAGTAGCACAGACAGAGCCATAAGGGTCGCAAAATACCGGTTCGGTAAAGTCGTCTAAGGAGTAAATCTAAGCCATCGACTCGAAAGAAGAAGTACAGTATACTTAGTACAAAATGTATGCATCTCAAAATACAATTATTATCACAGCCCCATTGATATACGCTCAATAACTTTGACTCTTTATGCAAAATTAAAAATGGCTTTAGAAAACCGGTTTAAACGATTAAAACTCCATCTGTCCATTGGAAATACCATTCAGCGTGCAACGAGGGGGCGAGTGGGTTGGCAGATCGGTACCAAGCGCAGAATAGTCGCAGGTTGGGCTCGGAACAATGGACGGCGCGTCACTTCACTGAGTACGGCCTTGTGTCTCGCCGGAAGTCGACACTTAGGCCCTGCTTACACGGATCCAGTCGCACAAAACTATACAGTGGCTCAACCGCGATCTTTTTACGTAACGTTACGGTACAGTATGCGTCTTTCCGTCCCTCTGTCAAATGAGAGTGATAGCATTGTCTAGTTGACGGATATGTACATTACTAACGAAAGTCCACTGACTAAACATAGGGTACGTCCTATCTGTGATTTTAGCATGCGCCAAATTTTATGCACTTGTCAATCAAACAAATTTACTTTTCTACACAAAAAAAGTATGGAAGCATAAGAACACTCTGTCGATTATCCCTATTCGGTATCTCTATAAGCTTAAAACTCATAGTAATGGTCCTGGTTTCGTTTGAGTAGCCCCATGTGAGAAGGGCCTTAGATAGATTTTTTCGTATGAATAGCACTGTAAGCAATAGGTAACCGTTAACTAGATAGAGCACAACAGATATGATACAGACAACCAGACGCACGTGACACAAGCATCTGATGTGAGTAGCAAAAATCCATTAGTCATGAGCGAAAAGCAAAACAAGAACGGGACGATTTAAATACAAATCGTGCGTTGGTTTACCATTATTATATAACAATGTCAAGTGTTATTACAAGCACTTCTAGTAAATTATGTCAGCCGCATAATTAGGAAGATGTACCTGTATAAGATGCTAGCTGTGCCCCGCGAAGTTACTCGCGATTTAAAAGTATGTCCCTATGTCATTTTCTGACCCCTAATCTACCACTACCTTTGCGATAAATCATGTCGATCCTTTGCTCTATGAAAAATTAAAACAAATCTATCCCACGGAAACTAGCCTTTGTGCTATTCCAGACTATAATCTATCACTGTGCCAAATTTCATCCAGATCCGTTCAGCCGTTCTGGCGTGATTGAGTAACAAACATCCATCCAAACTTTCACATTTATAATATTAGTGGCATTGGCTGAGTAGAGAGGAGCAAAGCCTAGCGGCAAAATCGCTCTTTTCTAGACCCGCCCTGACTACTTTGTATTATCTATCTATCTACTATACCTACTACTACTAAACATCCGTGGTATGTAGATCTATATTTTTAACGTAAACCATCTGTTAGGTGACGACCCAAATTACCAGTGTAAACTAAAAATAGCAGCTGGAGATGTATGAAGTTAATATGAAAGATTTTGGTTGGCACGAATTGCAACTTTTTCAGGGTATCTACAAAAAGAAATATCCGCGCACAAGCTGGAAGTCTCGTCAATGTCCCCGAGTACTTTGCGCCGGCGCTTGCCAAATAATAAACCCGTTTCTAATGTTAATATTAAAATTATAATAAGAAATTACTAATAGTGTTTTTTTTAAGGAAACATCATCTTCAAAAAAAATTAGCGCCAGGCGTCTTCGATGCCTGGCTTATGCTGAGCTGGACACCTGTTTGGCGCAGCCATGAGACACACATCTTCTAATTTCATATCTTTTCGTATGAAATATTGGTTTGCTAACGTAAACAGGACTTTCGGCCCCTCTACTTCCGACGCCAACGCAGCTCAGTTGCAAGAATGTATATATTTTATCTCTGTTAGGTACGATATAAAAGGTTTTCACAAACGGAGCAATAGAAATATTGGCGCAAAATTATTTTTGGCCGAACATACATAAACATGAGAACTTCCGAGAAAAACATGAGAGAGTCCGTTGGTCTCAACAAAAAACGAAAATAAATTCCTTGAAATTCAGATGATTTATTATAGAAAGGAACTTAACATAACTCGTATAAATAATAATATCATTAAGTCGACTTACGATAACCGATCACTCTTTAAAATATTTCTGTGATAGGTACTATTGCGTTTGATTGGTGCTCACCACAATGGCTTGTGTGGGTGATTCCTTGCGATCACGACGCCACCAAGGCCGTCCTGATCACTGCACCGCATACGTAACGATGTGTGCTCGATTTGACACCAAATTGCTTGTACGCAACTACATATTAGAGATGATTGAGTCCGCGCCGCTGTGTGGAAGCGAATTGGTATGACATATTTAATAGACGCATGAACATTGAATGATACGCAGCTGATATTTTGTTCATTGGCTTGAAATGGGAGTGTAATAAAACGGACCTCCATGACAACGGATGCACTTTTTAAGAGCTGTTTTAAGACGTTATGTGAAAAATGAGTGATAATGTCAAATTAGACACTTACTTATTTATCGTAGGTATTTGAGTATTTAGGCGATAACTTCTGCTGTTTTTAAGAACCATCCAACTAATACAATTCTTCCTCAAATATTTTTTCTGCAACACTCTATTTCGTAAAATTGATGAGCTATTATTATATGCCCCTCAAAATAGCGCTAAATAAATTTTGGTCTGAAACAAGTCCAATCCCCATAAATCAGTCCTAAATTTGGGGCTTAATGCCCTTAGTTGGGAAGCCTGATTTCAAGCATCAGACAAAACCTCACTCTAGTGCAAGTATAAAACGCAATACCTCACTCCATTCTAAGAATTCATAACCGCAAAGATTCTATGATGCCACGTAATAACGGGTCCAGTATTAATTGCTCTGAGTAAAAAATAGTTTCCTATTCATTATGGTACAATTGATTCTGATTCTTGGCAGACGTTCATGGTAATGTCTTCTATTCGTAACATGAATGTGGATTTTGGTCCATATATTGAATAAGAAATAGGGCTTGTTATGGGAAATGAGATCGACCTGTGACCTTAATAATAGAGATAGCCGACATTTGCAGTTCATCTAGAAATTATCAGATAGTTATTAAAATAGAAAATATTGAACTGTATCACAGTATAGCTGAGAGGATCTCGAAATATACATTGTCACAGTATCAAAATTTGACACTTCATTAGCGATTATCGTTCAGTAAAACTGATAATGAACGTCCTATTCCTGAAACATAACCTTTATACAAGTGTATATGCTTGCCCTAAATAAATTTAAAAAGCAGCCACTTATTCGTTGATTTGACTTTCGAATGTAATTTCTAGAGTATGTTTGCAATGTCGAATGAAATGAAAATTAATTTTTTTGGGCACCTTCTCATAAATAAGTATACTAGAGTGGTGTAACTTCACCCAAGAGATGAAAGTAATAAAACACATTTTTATTAATCTTCTGCGTTGAACCTACTCATGAAGTGACTGTTTTAAAACATTCGACTTATATGGCGTTCGTATATCAGATGGAATCATAAATTTGCGATAAAAACTTAACGTCCATTGCGTCAGTGTTAGCTGCATAAATTAAACGGCTTATGTCAAATATTAGGCTTGTTACACATAACAAATGTATCATCTGAAAAGGGCTGTGATATTGAACTGATCACACCGACACTATTACAGGGATGGCGAATCAATGATAACTTAAATTTTATATTAAAAAAAACTACATTTGTGGTGATAGCGACATTGTGAACTGGCTTAGGTGTCGCAGGCGATAGATTTCAGTATTTTCAATAAGATTGTTTGTTAGCGCGTCAGTCGTAAACACATTTAAAATACCAAGCTTGGAAAAAACATTACCCTCGTTTTGGCGCAGTCGGGTAAAAATAGTATGCAATTATAAAACGGTACGTCATACTAATCACATGTAAACCCAGTGAACGCAACATGCATCTGAAGCAAAAAAGAAATATTTCCGCTGAAATGCCAAGTTTTACACGGTCATCATCACACGTAATTAAACATGTGAGTACGTGTATATTCTTTTATGTTCAATTTATTGTCGCCTAGGATCCGGGTTCGATCTCTACGAGACGTTTCAATTGGTTTCAATGCTGACTTGCTTGCAAAACGCCTCGCGGGGCATTCTCTGTTTTTTGTTATAATTTCAGCAACATTCAGACGGTAGATGGTTCATTCAAAAACTTTTTCAATTTGATCTTATTATAAGTAGGTATAACTAATCAGTGTATATTGAGATAGGCACATGAAGCTTTTTTGGCTATCCGCGAGAGCTTATCCATGTCTCAAGAAAAAGTGTTATATTGAAAGTGTACACTATGGTAATGGGAAATTCCTGTAAGCATAGACAGACAAAATGGAGAATTCGACCTTTATTCTGTATTGAAAATGACGACGCTAATGTGCACAGACAAGGCAAAAATTTCAATGTAGACACTCAAGACTAGGTATTGAATATTATTATATAATTATATGTAATGCACTAGTACGCGTAAATATGTCTGATGATGTAACAAACAAGAAGACGATTTGAAGCGAAATGTGTGCAAGCACGTAACATTGTATTCAAATTACGTGACTATAATTTTGTGACATATTGATCAGTCATAAGCATATTGTATAGAGAGTGTGATGCAAATAGTCGAGGGTTCCACGACCAGTTTGAAAAGGGCCAATGGGACCTTGTGCAGTTACATGAATATTTACGAATGTTGAACTCTAAAGCATTTAAAACTTTGTATCTGCACTGTGTGAACATTTCCTAAATACTAAAGAAGTCTGCAATGTGTCTTTATTGGAATCAGAGTTGATCAAAGAAATACTTTATTCATTGGCGATTATGATTGAACTGGAAGTGATCTTGAATTCAGTGGCAATACAGAGCAGGTTATTCACAGATCATTTACCTCGATATCTCTCAGCGAGTGAGCGGTGAACAGAAAAATAGACCTTTCTTCTTTCGTGACCTTGTGGTGTCAATATCGGACGTCATAGCTATAGGTATATTGATACATCTACAGAACATAGTTTATTTTCGATCGCGGCCTGCTGGTCTAGGGGGAAATGCGTGTTTAGCACGTGACGCAACTGTCTGCACGCCCGCGCCACCCCGCCGTGGCGCCAAGCTTGCCAACCAAATATTCACCCACCTACCCCTCTTACGTGACGACTGAATGTTAACCTATTATAGTCTCTTGTTTTGTAATTTATTACATGCAATAGCGGTCATATTTGTATCTGCAATAAACTCGTTTATTCAGCAAGGTTTCAGCATTTGCGATGGCGCTTATGTATGGATTGTTATGATTGACTAGAGATATCCATGAAGGATATGTAATCGTTAAGATACCAAGAAGTTTTCCGAGAAGTTTCTCTGCTCTGTTTCACAAAATAAACTAACATCAGTATTTTTATGTTTCTACTTGGTGACACCATTGTTATTCAGACAGTTAATTAATAAATATTTTTAATTAATACGCTAGCAAGATGCAAGATACCCTATAGACCATCCATTCATTAGTAAATAATGGTTTAATTAATCAAAATATTGTGTGTACGCTGCTCAGTGTATATTACCAATACTCGTCCATTTTACCAAACGACCAACAAAAATAACGCATTGATATAAATAATTCCAAGTAACAAGTTTCAGAAATTAAATTAAAAGAAAACCAACGACACGTTGCTTCAATATCCCGCCGTTATTTCAGGACGCCATAAGAAACAATTATGAATGTTTCATAGACCAATTAGTTGTATTAATTGACAGACAGTCACAAATTGGCGATTGGCTTTATAATATCTATAAGCAAATAATTGTGTCAACTGATAGAACGATTTCAGGTCGATCATCGAAGGACAATCGACCTTAACCGTTCAAAGCTCCCAGAGAACGAGTGGAGTTGGTTTCAGGTCGGTTGCAAATAAAACGTGTGTTTTACAAGAGAAAGGCAAATCAAAAATCTGTCTACTGACAAATAAAACAACGTCCTTGACCTGATAAAGTGACGCGTGAATGTAGCCGTCGCGGATCACTCAGTGAAACTGATTTGTTATTAGAATTTGTTTCTACTCATTCAACAATAGGTGTAATAAGAATCTCGCCTGACGAACACACCGACTATACAGTCATGTGGGGCATAAAGCAAGACTTGTATTATGGGTACCGTACAATGGACTTAGGGCGCACTCAGTATACAATAATACCAGCCCTTTTCAATGTCCCAATACTGGGCACGGGCCTCCACTCAATGCGAGGATGATTAGGCCATAGTCCACCACGCTGGCCCAGTGCGGGTTGGCACGGATTGGTTGAACTCACTATATAACACTATAGATATTAAACATCCATGACTAGGATAAAAACATTCATGCTCATCACACAAAGCTTGTCCCTACCAGGATTCGAATCCGGGACCTTTGGCGCAGGAAGCAGTGTCACTACCAACTGCGCCAACCCGGTCGTCAAGGTAAGTTATAGTTTATAATTTATCAGTTTTGCTGTTTTGTTTTAATGAAAGTTTTGACAGATGACAAATTTTCTTCATAAAATGTGTCTGTACTCAATAATTTAAAAAAAAAGGGACGACATTGTATTCGTGAAAAAAAAATTGAATTTTATCAATCTATTCACGCATCAACTTAGTGGATGGATTTCGATCAAAATTGGTATGCTTATAGCTTATAAATGGGATTATTACAATAAATATACGATAACTTTTACGCGGGACATGGATTGTTACCCACTAGATAGCTAAACAGCTTTATCTAAAATCAATATTGGATCGAATTTAATTAAACTTGGAATGGATACCTAACATATAATATTTTTGGCCTAAAAAAGAGAAGAGCTCTCCGGGATAGTAAAAAGGTATTTTGAGATAATTTAGGAAATAGTATTGTAGCAATTCTCCCAGGTTTGGTTGCTACTGGGAACGCCCATATGGTACTCCTAATACAAGCGTTGCCTAATTTGGGATCACGCGACTAGCGAGCGGGTTTCTCTGGCTTAAAGAAATCTTTAGTCATAAGTATAATAACGCAATAACCATATACCTGATATTATATAGTGTTATAACAACCTTTGCGCACACTGTGACACTGACAAGCTTATCTTAATGGCAGTGTGAAGAGATTAATTCTACTTCAGTGATATAACTTAGCCGAAACGAATGTTAATTTACGAGCCATCCACATTGTTTATCGATAAATCGATTTATTAATCGAATGGTTTTACGATAATTACAAAATTCTCCTCATTGTGAGTAATTTAATTATTGATGTAAAGGTACATAATGTTTATGTTTCGCGGCGATAGAATGGATATGAGAGGGAAGGGAAACCATCGAGTAAAATACAAAGAGATGATCGTTTAGTATTTTTAACGAATGCGCAAGCGAGAAATAAAACTAATTATTGTCGTTTAGGAAAACTGATATCGATTTTATTCATCTTGTGTGACAGCAAAAAAGGCGGAAAAATATTATTTTTATTAGGTAGGTACCAGAAACAAATAAGGCTACCTATATACTACAATATTATTGTAAGGAATGCTATTCATTTACCAGTACTAACGGCAACTGTACACACCGCGGTCAGGAGGAGACTGCATGGAAATGGGGTTACTGCACTCCTCAAGCAATGGTAACCGAGGATAAGTTTAAGTAGGCTATTTCTAAGTACGCGCGGTTATATTGAGAAAGTTATAATGAAATGAAATGGCTTAACTTCGGTGTCTGTACCCCTCATCTCATTTCCAGCAGATTGCAACGCGTTCTTTTTATGTTCACATAATAATTGGCTTACCGGTTCAGAGATTAGTTTTTAAATGGAAATTTGCAGTATTTTTTGTTATACCTACTTATATTTTGTAAAGTTATACTTCGTAACCAATATGGACTAATTTGATCATTCAAAAAAACCCATATTTTTAATATGTATGTTAAATTATAAAATTGCCGATGAAATAGTTGAAATGAGGAAACAGTTTCTTTTTTAATATATAAACCTAGCCCTTCTATGTTTGAAACATATCAAGATATTATAGAAACGGACGTGCGTTCGTATCTTTTCTCCGTGCAATTTTACTGCAAGGCCGTATCGTATGTGTAAGCCGTGGACACGGTTAAGTGTGCGAGTATTACAATAATTATACATGTGCAAAGGTACACACACACGCAGACATATTACGTAACTTCCGTACATTTGTCCAAAGAAACATCTACCGAACTAACATTTCAAAAAAGCCAATTGTATTTTTTTAATCGCCATGTAATTGCTTATATTGGCTGGATGCTACAATTACTGCAGTCGTAACATATGTCTTTGTGTGCGTGCTTAGAGAGCAATCGTTCGGATCTTGTTCCGTAGTAAGTGCTGTGTGCTAGCATGCGGTCGTCACGTGTGGCCCGCATGCGCCCGCGCCGAGGTTACAGGGCTGCCCATACCTACGCGAGAGGTTTTTTTTTCATCAATAAATTAATCTAGACATTAATATCCGTTGTGACTATGGGAGCAAGTTCTTTACGAAAGGGTAATATATATTTATGGTTAAAAGACCAGATTAATGTGAACTTATAAAATAAAAATCAAAGTCCAAGCTAACAAGGCAGCATAAAAGGGATGACAAGCCGTATGTACATTTTGCAACCTAAATATCGGAATTTTAATTCTAAAGGTTTTCATGAAAACGTTAAATTTGAACAGTTTGAATTAAATAATGCTTATGAATTATATTATTCAAATAACTGGTACTGATTGTAATGCAATCAGTACCAACTTACAATCAGTACTTACTGCAAATTAATTACAAAGGAAATATTGCATAAATTTTCCATAAAATATTCCCAAAACAATATTACGCCATTGTTGTTTTTAGTTGATTGAATCATCTGCGGTGGAAACTTATTAAATTTACCCTATTATTAGGTAAACACTTATAAATGTGAACTAAAACAAGTTAATTACATATTTGTTGTTATATTTTGCAGCAAAATTATCTGAATCAAACATTTCTGTAGCCTGCCCAGTTTTTTATTGTGATGGGCCTGACTTCCAGTCAACCTGAGAGTTTTTTGGGGCTTACAATAGTCGTATCTATATATTTTTATTCTCTAAATTGAACTTCATGTTTTCATGAAAATACCTTTTCTATGTCGCTAATATCATTACGGGGCAGACCAAAAGTCCGTTCTCTTTTATTAATCTTTGACGGAAACGTGAAAGCCGTCGGCAGAGGAGTGTGCGTGGGATTGTGGATGTGTGCAGTTTAGTTTGTTCTGAGAACCTGGCAGGGTGTTGGCTTACATAACCGTGTTGAATACTTACCCACAATTCTTATAACATAGGTTGTCAACGAAACTAAAAAAACTGCGAATGGAACTATTAGGGTTCGTTTTTAACCCTATAGTTCCATATGGTTTTTTTAAACGGCTCTTCTTATTATAATCTACGACTTTTTGGTAGGGATGTGCCTACAATGGTATATATCTAGAATTATTTGTATAATATATTCAGCATTTTTCCACTTATCTTGCAAATTGAAAAAAAAACACATGAATCGAAAATATTAATTTCACATCAGCTATGCAACATTTCTCAGTTAACCGCGCCGAATCCATAAAACTCACATACCGTTATTTTATAGTTAAAACTAACCTTTAAAGAAATAATGAATCTGGTCAGGTATGTACTAATTACCTTACTCTAATATTGAATTCCATTATGTTTATTTTAAGTGCATACAGTAATTTAACGTGTTTATAAAATTCGAAAGTCGAGCTTTTTTAATTTTGCAAGAATTTTAATAAAGCATTATAAGTAAAGTGTTTTCATTCGAAACATTCTTCGGAGTTTAATGAACTTTTTTCGTATCACCACGTTATTTAACAATACACATAATGTATAGCGTATAGTAGGTAAATATGTAGTGTGTGACGTGAATTACATATATTCCTGAGCGACTCCGTGCTCGGTGTTAATGAACTACCACCTATTTTCGTTCTTCAGATGGAACGATGAAACGATACCGTAATAGAAATTGCCTATCCTATAACGTTAGCTAGCTGACAGACCAAGTTACTAAGTTTCATTCAAATTGATCAAAATACAGGATACTTAAGCTTTACATAATGTAAAACTTCTCGATAATCCTGTAAATGACAAATATGTAAAATGCATTTCTTAACGACACAATACCCGATACGTGATCCTAATAGCAACTTCTCATACATAGGCCGGTATTTATAAACTGCCGCTCCTCGAATGTTGACACACGCGGGTGGGTAACCGCTTCGAACCGGTTCGAACCATATTATCTCATTATAGAAATGTATTTCGCCTTTAATAGCGACCATTGTGGCCTTTTTGGACACCGTTAAACATTTGTCGTTCCAATCGCACTTGTGCTCAACAATTTCATTGGTTAAATTTGTCTACTTAACTATTCTATAAGTAATTTACCTAAATTTTATTTCAACCAAAGGCATCGGTTTACGTGAGGTTTAATAAATTCATCACATTTTTGAAATGTGTTTACAGATGTGGGTATAGATTGACAGTCTCAATGGATGGCAATCGCATCAACAAGTTGGCATCACTGTAACAGTTCGCGTGGTTGAATCAATAACGGTTTGTTAATGCAAGCGGTCGAGTACTTGCATTGTCAAATACAAACACTGAATTAATAATTGAACCATGAACGCAGCACGTTTGTCGTCGAGAACCGAACTCCCTATTGAGAACATACTCAGTAAGTAGGTACTACAGAGAAAAATTCAGAGGTTTATCAAATTGCGTGCGCTCTTTATTTTTTTTGTTGAGTATATTTTTTTAATGCATAACGTTTGAAAGAGATGTTTCACAGTTTGCGTTTACACATTTTTATTATTGGAAAATAAATAGCACTAACAGTTAACTAAACACAACAAAAGCAACAGTTGTTCCTTATGGATGTATAATAAGTTTATTCAGTACATAATTTGGTACATAATAAACAATAGATTGATCATACATGAGTGATATAAGTACGTTATGGCACGTTTTTCATATTCGGTATTCGATCGAATATTCGGTTAATGTGCCGAATATTAACTGAACTTAATCATTTTGTATTCAGTTTGATCTTTGGTTGCTAACTTTCAAAGTTGAGCCGCATTGCAAACGTCATCTCTTTGAAGTGACCACTTCCGGTTTACAAACGTTTTTCTTGTCCTTTAAGTTGTTAAGTATATATAATTGAAGCGAATAACTCGGCTGGATATTCGGTTCGGTAAGCGCTAAACCAAATAATGTTCGGTATTCAACTCGGTTGAAAAATCCATGTTCGGCGCGTCTCTAGTTAAAATGTTTATTAAGTTAGTCTGTCTTTATATTGCTTATATGCAACCGGTTATACCTATCAATGGATAATTCTTATCATAACAATTAATCAGTTGCCGCGATCTTGAAATCGATTTCCGAGGTATGATCACAATGATATCAACATTTCACACAACGATTTCGTATCGTTGCCTAAGTGTACTTAGGCAACGACGTTCCTACATATGTAGGGGTGCGTCATGCGATAGACTAGAAATGCAGCCGTGACGCTACACATTAAAGATGTACCTATTGTGTGACAAGCTTTGTTGATTTAAAACGCAAATTTTCTAGACAGCGTGAAACATTGAACAAGAATTTCCTAATTACCAATGTTTCATATTGGATTACGCTTTTGTTATTACCGGTAGACTTATAGTCGAGGGGAGAGTAGTCGACTCAAAAATTAAATTTTATATTTACTAATAATGATGCTAATTAATAATATTATACAACCTTTTATTATTCTTCAATAAAACACATTTGTGGAAAATAAAATGAATTAAAAATAAATTACTATTAAAATTAAAATTAGGCATGTTTCGAAATGCACTCAGCTTTCAAAATCCCCACCTACATTGGCCGGCAGGGTGCCCAGAAGGCTAGCAGCATTTCCACGTTGAATGGCAATGCTGATGTGTTGGCCAAAATATGTGCCTTCGTTCTGGTCACCAGATGTCTCCACCAGACCAACTTATACAAACTTGTTCGTCATATACACTATGTACAAGTTTAAATAAGGCTTGTTGGGAAATAATAAATGAAAAAGTTGTCCGGAAAATTTGAAGTTCGGGAAAAACCGATTTTGCCATTATCTGGCCTTCTTGCTAGGAAACAATAAATATTGCCAGACAAACACCAACTAGGCATACGGTCCCAAACTAAAAATGCATCATGGCCAACGAATATGCGTACTGGTTGAGTGCTGGTTCCAGTTTACATTGTAAGTCTCCATAAAGTGGGTAAATTTATTATTCCCGATTTTACTTAAAAAATATTGGTTCAAGCTGCTCCTATTATCATATAATATGTGCATTTTTCCTTATATAAATATTAAACAAAACTTATTAGAAGGTAAAAATATCATAAAAGTATAGCATTACTCGATAAATATAGTACCAGGGGGAATTTACGCTACGCCTTTGAATTAATTGATTTCTGGAGCTTTTAGGTCACCATGAACTCAACCAGAAACCCAGGAAATTAACTGAGAATGTGAGCCCCAGCCAGCTAACCTTATATTTATCGAGGTACTGGAATATCATGATAAACCACCATCAGGTGCCATGCCAATAAACAGCCTGCCGCGCCCACGCACCGGGCACGTTACATAGGAGTGCCCCTTATTTATTCTCCCATCAAAATAATTAGTAAAACGTGCCATGGCAAATGGCTATTTATTTACCACAAAAAGATTCCGCTCCTATCAAGTGGTCACTAAGCATTTACACATGAACTTATAGTACCTTCTACTAACTTTTTACAGAGTATGTCATTAGCATCTATAGATAAAACAAAAACAAGTGTTTTTAGATTTATTTTTAGGTCTGTTCGTTCTAGCAAAAGTAGAGAAAAATGTGCCTGAAAACCAGCAATATTAAACCCTGTACCAACTCAAGAAAAATACATTTTTTTATATAGAAATCTATTTCTCTTTGATTTTAATGCGCTAGCCCCCGTTTATATTTTAGTCACGTGGTTTGAAGAAATTTAACGGCTGTTGACCTTCGATTATCGCGTGGTCGATTGGCAGACAGCAGATTACTAATTCCGTTTTATTGCCAACTGCTAAACACTTCCTTTATACAGCGTTTAATGTTCGCGTTTCATATGTTTTGAGTCGCTATCGAGAATTTCCTTTCCCCGTCTCTCCTTTAAGTACCCACGTTGAAACCTGTGAAGTTATCTATTGAATGGTCATGAAACTAGTAGGTAAACGCATTTATACAGCACGTGCACGATGCGAATACGAAACGCCTCAAGTAAAAAGGTGATAGCCATAGTAACCATACTTATCGATTTATGTACGAAGCTGACAAAAACCCATGATCCACAAATAAAGCTTTTCGGTGACGACACTTTTTTTTTAACTAGATTTTAATTTGAGAGCATGTCGCCCATTTTCATCACGGATTTAGCGCTGTCACTTTGACTAGAAGTTCCAAAAGCTACGAATTCATGCCAGCAGATGTGCAAGTTTCCTTCCTATGATTCCTAGATTCCTAGTCCTTCCTATGAATTCGCTGATGTCGAGGAGACACCTCAATTTACCGAAACTTTTTTAACAATACTCGAAGCTGAAAAAGAACAGTCAAGAGGCGCCATGTAAAGCAGAGCTAAGCCAAGGACGGATGGAGCTTATCTTATCGGCACGGTGCTCGGGGCTATCGATGGCATTGTAAACCCATGCGCGTTAGGATTTTTTGGATATACCTATATTGAGATGATGTAACCATTTTATCAGCAGAACACTAACTAATTATTATATCCAATTTAGACTGGGTTTTTCTAGATTATAATTCCGTTTTGGGCAATTTTTGTGTGATTTCACTTATCATTCAGGATAATTGACATTAGTCGCAAGAAGTCCTTGATTCGCGAGTCAGGAGGGGCAATTGAAGTCATTGCCTCCCCACCACCCTCCGTCTACGCCGTGTGTCCCACCCCTGCTTAACAAGTATTATATACCACAACTATATCTCGCACGGTGTAGATAGAACTGGACTAACAGACAGGAAGCGAAGGTCCGGCTGATATTTTCACCGCTGAGTATTTTAGGTCAAGGAAATTGTCTGGCGGAGTGTGGCGGATTATGATAAGGAAAAAAACGCAAGTAATTTCCTTGGACTGTGCGCACTGTACTTACACTATCCATATTTGTATTATTTGTCGCAATGATTACGCTTTGATCATAGAATGTTTCTAGGTACATACCTATGTTGATCAAACTAAAACGTGATTAAAATTTTAATTCGTCCGGAAGCAGACCGTATCACATTTCTTGTGACCAAGGGGCACATAGCTGAATAGTTAGAATGCAAATTTTAGATAGGTAAGCATAATATTTACGGTTCAGACTATCTGTCCGGGCGAACTTCGGACCACCTCAGAATCAAATATATTAGAAAAAAGTGATTTTTCCATTCTTTAATGGTATGTGCAATGGTAATAGTTATTCTGCTATTTGGGGGCGGAGACGAATTCAAAAAACCAAAGGTCATCAAAATCGACGAACCCCTTCTTGGTTATAAATGGTGTAACTAACACGACTTTTGTATATATATAGATTATTGGATCTATTGCAAAGTTTACAATCACACAATCACGTAATCAGGGGGCCGCCCCCTGATTACGTAACTTGCAATAGCCTAGCGATAGCAGTAATGGCGCAATATTTGCTTTTAAATTGCTAATTTGTACTACGTAGCGCTGCGACGCCATACAAATCGGCGATTTGAAAGCAATTATTGCGAGATTATTGCTGTCGCTTTGCTATTGCTAGGCTAGGCAAGATACGTAATCAGGGGGGTCTTTATTCACGCTCGTTTACACAATACCATAATTATAGTTATCGTTACATTCATACTCTCCAATACAGCTGTGTCTACCTAGTATTACTTATTGCGGGCTAATCTCGGAAACTGCTAATCCGAACCGATTACGAATTCTAACATAACATGGCACGATTGTTGACACAATTCGATATGGGGAACAAACACTTGTTACTTATATGCGATTTTTGTTATCATTCGGCAACCACATAACGGTTTTTTTTTCATTATACCTACTCCACTATAAATGTTTGTGAAAAAAAGATTATTCTAATCAAATGTTGCTTATCGAATTTTTAGGACGTCCTTTTTGACTTTGATGGAACAGGTTAAAAGGTACTTAAGTACTATAAGTATCGTTGTTTAATGTCAGTATCTACGTCAAAAGCAAGTCAGTGTGTAAACTAAGTTTATTATCCACTGTGTGTGGAGAATTGAATGTTTTGTTTTAAAAACCGTTCGCTAGAGGCGCTTTTTAATTAACCATACAACACGATGAACACTCAGACTATAAAGTATGTGTATAGTTAACTAAGAAATACACTCGACTAACTGGATAAGTAACATAAGTACCTAATGATAATAAAAAACTGAACAACAGCTTGGTTTAGTGGTTTAAGCCAAGGCCGTTCGGGCCACTGCACCGGGTCGTTGCGGGTTCGATTACCGCCTGGGCAAATTTCGGAAAGATCTTTTCGTAATTTGCCCTGGACTGGGTGTTACTGGGATCGCCCCCAGTCCATTGTACGGTACCAAGCTACAATACTATAATACATAATAATACAAGCGCCGCTTAGTTTGGGGCTATACAGTTGGTATGTTCGTCTGGCGATATTAATTGATTGATTTATTTATATATCAGGACTAAGTTCATTAGAAAACACGCGTGCAGAATTAATTCTCTATATAAATATACGCAGATATAGCTATGTCCGTATTGTTCGGTATAACTGCGTGTCACATTTGATAGGTTCGCGGGCTCTTTGTGCGCGGCCCGACGGACGACCTCATTAGTATTTCAAGTGCAGTTTAAACAATAGCAATGTGAAAGCCGCGAAGGCAATCTGCAACACAGCCACCCACAGCGCGCGGGCCCACGCTCACAGTTTATCGAGTGCTTCAACTATTTATATTCGTATGTTTATTGCTAGTATTGAAGCTAGAGTTTTATTAGCGCGATGACGATTACCATGCGGCGTCAGTCCGACTGCACCGTATGTCAGTTCAATTTACTCTACTAAGGCCGGAGTGCACCATATATATACTTAAATTTAAATACAACAGTAGAGTCTACTAAATTGTAGAGTCGAATCTCTACGGATTCTTTATCTTAGGTTAGACTCTTACGGTTAGATTCTCTATAGATTTGACTGTAACCTGCCTGTACTCTACTTAGGTAAATATTTTACTAAGTATAATTTTTTTTTATTGAATTATAATTACTTATTATAACAGATAAATGTTGTCATATGTTCTAAAAGTTTTATATTTGCTAATACTAATTAGTAAGTAATATATTAGTAGGTATACTTACCGAACCGAACCGCGAGCGCATGGAACACCATTATTTACATTTTTTGTAAATAATATTTTATCATTATATTAAATTTAGAACGTTACGTTTTTTTCTCTCATATCAACACGATTTTATCTAAATGTATTTCTTAATTCGTAGTAATTAAAATTCTTCATAATGCATGTTGAAATATCTACACTTATGTTATTTTTAAAATGGGCATCGCGTTTGCGTTGTATAGACACTCCAACATCACCGATCACCAAGGCACTACATCAAATTGTAAACGCGAAGTGGTATTACCGCGCTTTAATAATTTTAGACTTAATGTCTATTGCTTTAGAGTACAGGTTAGGTCTCCACGTGTCCGTTAAGGTATTAAGAATTATCTTTCTCTGAATCAGACGTCTGCCGCTTCGTTTAAAACCTATTATTTTCTCAACGGGATGTATTCGTGTAAGTCAAATGTTTGCTTGAGCTTTTTAACCATGTAAGTACCTATGTATAACGAATATAAGGGAGATTAAACTTAGTTTTTTAAAAATCAAGAGTAAATTTATTTGTTTATAAATCATTTCTTTACTTAGCTCATATAAAACAATTAGCGCGTGGGTAAAAGCCACGAAACGAATTTAGCAAACAATAACTTGGAGCTGTATAATACATTTTATATTGTTCAAGATGTGCAGTCACCGATTGCCGGCTACCAGGAATCGAGAACAGGTAGGTACCCGTCCAATATAGAATACAAAAGGCTACAAATCAGACGCTTCATTTTTTGTCGCTGTTACAAATTATGAGCGCGGGCGCTCAGCTCTGCTCCGCTTAAATAGACAAGTATCATTCCGCTAAGAATCACCATGATTACGGTATATCTTAAAAATCTTTGATACTACATTTAGATTTAGAATGCAATTATAATTTTCTATAAACAATTAAAATGTCAACGTGGTGATTAAAAAATTATATAGGTAGGCTACTGTTTTATACCTATAATGCAAATCGGTCTTTCAATGGCTCGAACAATAAGATGGAGCGGGTTTGTATGGAACCCTTTAAAATCATGAATGGGGAGAGCTCGAGTCATTGTCGTGAGAATGGTATTCGGTCGAGCGAATGAGGCGAGGGGGGGAGGGGGGCAAGCGCCGGCGTCGGTCGGCGTCAGCGGGGCGCGGGCGCGCGGTGCGCCTCTAGAAATTTCCATTGCTCAAGCGCCGCCGCATAACGACGTGTACATACTTAACCCGAGAGAGAAGGCAAGAGAGAGACACGAATAACGTTGCCCACCCGCAGCAGGGCGACTGCACGCGTTTCGAATCCACACAACCAAACTAGACTTGCAGATTTTTCCGATTCAAAAACGATACATTTTATGTGACCAGTGCCCAATCGCATCGCTTGTTTGAATCGTGAAACAAACTTATGTAAAATCTATGAGGTCACCCGCAAAAATGAAGTTCAAATTGAATTTCAAATAGGTGCGGTTGTACAGTCGACGCGGTGAAACAACCGTTGATTATACACGAATCTTTATCGCCGGCGAATGAACAGTGTAGGAGCCAAGTCGGCCGCGGTGGCGAGTCGCGCCCGCCTCTACACTCGTCGCTGTTTGGAGGCCACCAAGTTGCGCGTGTGTGCGGGTTTCGGTTACACGCTTCAGTAACACGGAGGCCATGCAGACGCTTTTGGGTGTTCATAAAACAGTTTTTGGTTAAACCGTATAGGATAGATTTAGTATTACCTACAATTTGTACTTTGCAGAAAATAAATTGTTAACTGGTAAACTAAAACAAGCATGAGTTCTGTGAAATATTATTAATAAATTGCCATGAATCACATGGAAGCCATGTCATGGATGATTTGAAAGATGAGATTCAGTCACATGCTGTTACGGTACCTGATGCATATGCATAAGGCGCAAAATCACATAATCTGAATGAGTTTCTAATAGAATATGGGTCCACTTCAAAAGTAAGTCGGGAAATATAATCAGAAATTGTTAAGCCGAAGTACTTGACCGTTCTATAACTAACGGTTTAGAAACTCGGCTGCCTTTAATTAAAACAATAAATTGTTCAACGCAGAGAGGAAGTTTGTTAAGGAAAAATGAGTAATGACTATAGCTCCGGCGGTCTATTTGTCCGATTGATATTCCATTGAAGTCAGTTATGTAGTGGGCAGTCGCAAGCGCAAACAAGCGACTGTTCTTCTACCGGATCATGTAGACAATGCCCAATGCCCACCTGACACTGTTTATGGATAAAGATACGCGAATTGTTATAGATAATTATAATACACATACTCAGGCACATGAATTATTCCAAGCGGTTTAGTTATGCATTTTTCAAGCGAACTATAAGGTTTAACTCATGCCAATACTATATTTGTTCAAAGTATAATTTTATAACATAAAGGGACGTATGAAAAGATATAACGTTGTAGATATGTAGCTTTAGTAAGAAGAGAATAAGTCTGTTTTCCGTTGGCAGGAATAGTAAAATCGAACCTGCCCAAAGGGGGGAATCGTCCAAAATATTTTTGATATCTTTATAAGATGATCTTTGTTATTACATAATATTTTTATGACTTACTTATTCTTACTGACTAGCTGTTGCCTGCGACTTCGTCCGCGTCTTTAAATTGATATACCTTTTTATTTATTGACAGATTGAAATAAAACATACACTGCAATTTAAGAGAAGCTTATCACAATGCATTATTGAAAACCACACCAATCAGTTAAGCCGTTATTGAGATTAGCGCGCACAAACTCACAGACTAACAGACCGAAACAAAATCTAATAATCATTGTTTTGGGTCCTATTGCGTTCTTAAAGGTCACCAATGATAAGTTTTTCTCATATATCTTACATGTACAGACAGCGATTAGCTACATTTCTATTATATTTATAGATTGGTCAATAGCTGTTACAACATTTTAATATCATATGCACTTGATATTTTGTAACATCTGAGTAACAATTTCTATAGTAAGTAAGTATATCTAATATACAATTTTTGTTTTTAAAAACCCTATAATAAAAACTGCATAAAAATATAGAACATTATTTTCGTATTTTATTTAATGAGCACGCAGCCTCGCGAGGCTTAGTTTTAAGACAGCATTCGCGAAGATGACAAATACTCAAGCTGACAGCGAGGCGCATGATAGATGACAGTTCTCGGACGAGGCAGCTCAAGTGTTTGCCTCGGGCTATAGACATACATGAATAGTGATTGCTCGTGTATCAACAACGCATTTTAGTGAGTGATCAATCATCGCGGTACGCAAATAGATCAGGGTTTTTCAACGCCTCGCGTTTAAAGCATTTTCCACATGTTGCTAGAGTGAACGATCTTTGGAAAAACATTGTTTATTTTGGGGCCCGCTGATTATTTATACAATTTGATATACCCACTACAAGATTACGAACTGTCAGCACAAAATACTTGGGTACTGCAAAATGCCAAATTATTATATTTGTGTAATAATAAATAATGACATGTATAATTATTATATATTAGTATAGATGTGGCCGGTATTCGAATTCTTCATTAGGTTATACCCAAATTTTGTTGTCAGTAAGACATTAAATATTACTAAAAAATATTGTATAACTAGTGGGAAGTGACAGACAATAAGAAAATTAGAATCAATTAAAAGAACATCAATAAACTAATATCGCTACTATTACTATTTTGGATAATAAACCCGAAATCGTTGGTGACGTAATCCCAACCGTCACCGTCAGACGGAGATACGGTCGAGCGATATTGACTCAAAAAGAACACGGTGACAGTTAGGCTATGTTTCGGAGTGCCAACATCGCCAAATTAAATTCAAGGGCATAAGGAACACAAAAAAACGATTGAAAAACAAAAAAACACTCTCATAGTTTAAACAGAAGATTGACTATCTACTTATTTAACTCGTGGTAGCTAGCTTTTATTTAAACCAATACTAATCTAAGCACATACCTACCTAATAGTTGGATTTGCTTTGGAATTGTGGTATCTAAATTAGAAATGAATTGGCGAATAGTGAAAACTAACCAATGAATAATGATTGTGGAACGATTTCAATTTCGGCCGCTTTGCAGCAACCATGGTCACGGGAGGACTGAGGTGGTTGACGTCCTAGTGTCATAGTTTGAACCGGGGTACTCCCATATTTAACTGTTACTTGTGTGGTGCAAGAGATTGTGCTTAATTGTTTAAATATGTTGAATGAAATTTAGGTTTTCAAGGGTGTATGAAATTACTCAAGTACTTATATATACATTCAAAACTGCACGTCTAAGTCTGTCTATTTTTAATGAACGTTTGTGCATTACAAAAATGAATTGTTAACGATAAATAAAACCACAACAGATCACGTACCCATACTTTCTACAACGCGTACGTATAAGGAAAGCAAAATGCAATAGATTTAAATGATGTTTCTGTACGAGAAAGCTTTATTTTGTAATATTAATACATTTGATAATTTAGTATTTTTAAATTAATTGAGGATAACAATAAAGTTTACAATTAAAGTTAATAAATAAATAGAAAACAAATTATGTTTCAAAAAGACCTTGTTCGCATGGAATGGTAGCAAGAACGCTGGCTGCATTTCCTCGCTGTATTGTCATGCTGATTTTTTGAGAGAGGAATGATACAGCCGTCCTATCACCTGTGGAGGCAATCAACCTAGGGGATAATCTATGCATCATTTTGTTTTTTTTTTAATATAAGTAGGTACCATGATTAGTATGAAGTATTATTTCATAGTTCGTATGCAGAATTTGCAAAACATCTGTCACAAATGTACACATTCCGAGTTTTTTAATACTCAGTCATACAAAAACAATTATCTATTTGTGTATAATATATACTACGTAGGTATTAGACTTAGATCTGGTATGAGCATTGGCTTTTATATATTTGTGAAAGTAGGTACAGTGCGAGAAGTACACAAGCAACGCTGAGTCTTTAGTTTTATTTCCGTCATTGCAAGCTAGTTAGACTTTTCGATGTTATTTATTTTACTTTCACGTCATTAATGTTGGCGATAACTATTCTATATCGTTATAGTAAAAAAAGATAAATAAACATATTTAAAAAAAAAAATACAACCGAATGGAGAACCTCCTCCTTTATGAAGTAGGTTAAAAACTATTAAAAATGTAATAATTAAATTTTAATAGGACTTTTATTTTTCATAGCGTATGGTTATCAGATGAGGTAGATTCATATAATCTTACTATCACCACGCCTGAGTAACCACCAGAACTTCTGATCATAGTATTCGGTGACACTGACTACTATGATCTGAGTGCAGAAACAATACAAAATGGCAAGGCAAGAAATGGCAAGTTGATAGAGTTGTACCAGCTTTTAACTTACTCCGCGAGCCCAACCATCAATTTTATAATCTCGCCGTCTCGAACGTCAATAATCATAGCATAATGATACATACATACTATCCGTTGAATCCAACTATAGGTTATCCAATAGTAAACGCAACTTTAATATTGGTCCAGTAGTTAATCAGTCAAGCCCGAATAAACAGACAGACAGACAAGAATTCTAAGCACGTTTGAATTGGATTCAAAGATATCGAAATATATATTTTTTTAATTTAATTTTATGTACAGATTTATAATATAATAAAGATAGATAGAAGGTTTAAATTTACCTGCACTGATTATTATCACTAGGTAGTTAAGTTAGTACTCATAAAGTAATCAAGTCATAAGCAAGGGCTTTTCCGTATAACGGGAAACCAGTCTAAACTAATGATTAACAAAGGTAGCTCATGTGTATGTCTACGCGGCTATCATAAAACAGCAAGACAGATTTTAATGAAATAAATTTTTGGTCGTGTCACGATGCCCTTTCGACTTGTATGTAAATTATAGCAATACTCAGATTATATGGAGCGCCGATGGACCTGGTGGCAAAGTAGCGTAGATTGGTCACTTGTATTGTCGCGACACAGGTTTGAATCCGACAGCCGCCCGTTAACATACGAGAATAGATGCAGAGGTATACAAAAACAAATTCAAGAGTGTGAAAATTTAGAAATTAAAAAAAGGTTTTATGTTATCTTATTCAATAGGAAAAGATCTGTAAAGTTAAAAAATAACAGTTTTGAATCCTAGATATGTTATAAAGACAAATTCTCGCAAGTGAAATATTGAAAGATAATTATGAAACTCGTTGATGTCTGTTGTACTACCTACAACTTTTTAATCTGTCATAGTTACATACTTTAAAAGGGATACGTACGTAGTTTATATAATAAAGGTCCCGATTTAATTCTGTTGTAATCTTTAAAAAAAAAGTGATCCACCAATGACATCCTTGAGTGTAAGATCGACTCCCTATCGCACAGCATGTATATATCCCTGTAGCTAATTCAGTAAGCAAAATTATACAGTTAAAATTGCCTTAAATTATTATTATTGCAATCTGCCGTCTTGAAACGGTACTACACTTGGTAATTTTATAACTCATGGAAGCAAACTATTCCACCGTACATACGAATACGTTTCTCAAAACAGGTAATTTATTACATTATAAATTAGAATCTTGTACATTTATGGACGAATTAGAAATTTAACGGCTGTGTCGCGTGTTCTCATGACGGGACCAATTTCAAGCGAATCATTCTAAGCTGATGTACAAGAAATTATCGCATAGCACTCGAGAAACAGTCGTCGAGTTAACGGAACAGTATCCTACACATAAATAACATTCGCACAAAATGAAAAGTAAGTGATTATGAAAGACTTACCTTAAACACCGCCGGAGCTAACGGTATAGCAGCTTGATTGTGAAGATGTTTTTTTGACATTTTCGGTTCTGTTCCCGTCCACGTTTATTATACAGAAATCGCCACCAATACTTGATTTATAAACTCTATATTACTTAAATGACAATACTAAATGATTCGTATACTGAAAGCGTGTTGCGCTCTACAAATCGCCGATGTCTATAATAGCGATGCAAGTCTTCGCCGAGCGAAAATTGTTTTAGATCGTAGCGTTTTTATAAAATCGCTAGTCGTTTGATTTTGGGCATATTCGATGAGTTCACTATTTGGAAGTTGTAAAACTGTGCCAAAAAAGTTAACTTCTTTAATTTTTTAGACGTGTTGGCAAGAGCGCCGTACGTCATTACACTTTAGCGGTCAACTCGGCAATGAGCGAGTGAAGAAGCGCGACTGAACGCGCCAAAAGTAGTGAGCAGCGAGTAGTCGGTATGGTGTGGGGCCGAGCCTGAAGTGGGGGCGCCACCGCTGCCGTCGCCGGGTGACGTAAGCGCGTCTCGGTCAACACAGCGCACTGAAGAAGCGCTGCGTTACAGCGGTGCGCGCTGCCACTATTTGGGTACATAATTTTCAGTGTTGCGTCAGTTTCCTATGACGGTATGAGCACGCCCCTAGTCCAAGAACAGCCAATACGATTCGGTTATTGGTATAAACACGTGACTCACGCTATTTCTGACGTGAGGGATATGGCACCTACGTTTCTTTGCAGAACCTATTTGGCGCCTTGTACTTGTTTGATCAATTTCAGACCTAATTTCAAAAGAATATTGAAGTATATTCGTGCCAGACTAGAGCATTTTAATAATAGTGGTAATATGAAAAGATATGAAGTTGCAGCCTGGGTGGTAGAATGCAGCCCTATGATGGTTAATTCAAACAAGGCAAAGCCGCTACTTTGGGTGCATCCTTGCCTTATAGCAAGAGCTATGTCCAAACTTGATTAGGCTACTAAATCGTGAGGGTCAATGTCAACTGAATTATTTGCCTAATTATGGTGGCTGTTTTTTAACACCTTTCAAGTTTAGCTAAAAAGGTTTTTTGCAGGTTCCAGAACCTTTCTAAGCCACTGGGCGGCTAGTCAAACAACGATAAAATACACCTTATTATTAGTTTCGAGGCCAAAAATGGCCCGACCTACAGCGCCTCCGCACAAAGTTTTGACTTTATGTTAACAGGAGAAAATAGAAAATTCCTAAAAACTAAATTGAATCTTCAGAATTTGTAAAGCTTTGCAAGGACCAATTCATGACTAGCATGCAAGGCTTGAATTAGCCCAGATTAAAGGATTACGAAAATACACAATTCTGATGATCATATCACATAGCTAAACATTTATGAAAATCCCTAAAAAGTAGAATTTAGGCGCTATGTTCTAAAATGTACGTGCTTTGAGTGAGTACTTACCGTATTTAAAAAACAGGTTTTCGAATAGATGTCCTTTTATACTTGCTTAGTTTTTTATTTAAGATACCTAATTAATAATAAGCAAGACAACTAAGTAGGTATTTCGTTCTTTTAATAAACAGTTATTTTGTTTAAATCAAGAATTTAGAAAATAATTGGTTTACCCTCGCCACGAGTCGTGGACGCCCATCGAAACTAGAACTTTCGCTGCATAGTCAATTTTACTTGTATTCACAAAGTTTGAGCATTATAGACTACCTCAAGCCCCATTGCGTGTCTCAATGATTTAATTTTCAAGGTCCATTTAATCCGATTTATTTGGAACCAGCGTAATCCCCGCCCACTATGAGCCTTAATAGCAAACGAACAATTGCACGTTGCACCTTCAACGAATGCATTGTATTCAGAATGTATATGAATGTGTTAGTATACGCTCCAACGCTCATTCAGAGAACAGGTAAAAATTTGTGGTGTGAGGTGAACTCGATAGAAGCACAGATTAAAAGATCCTTGTGGGACTACGAATAAATATACTCCCTTTGTGAGAGGAGAAGACCGAGAGAAGAAATATTTTTTTTCTGTTTGGAATATAATCTCTTTAGTGACTTTTGTTAGTTTGCCTGTGCTCGTTTTATATCGATATTTATTTTAATATTGAATTTGAATGCATATTTAGCAACATAGATGTGTGCTGTAATCGCCTCCCCCCAGAAAAGGTAGCGTAAATTCAGTACAGAAACTAGCGCCTGCGTCATACCCCTGTAATAAATGTTCGATACTATCGTTTTAAAGTAGAGGTACCGTACCAAGATATCGATACCTCCTCTATCTATCCCCTCGGGAAAAACTGGCGTTTGTATCTTTTCCTTTTGCGACAAATTCGCTCCCCATAAAATATTTAACGAAATAACAGATTTGTAAAATACGTGTATCTGAATGTATACATACAACTCCAATTTGTCACAAGGAAAATCATTTGCAAACCTAAATAACTATGTTGTTATTGTAATGGATGATCTAACCATGAAAACCTAAAAATATGCTATAAGGTATAACTTACTAATGTGTGAGCAAACACATGCAATTATAACCAATAAATCACTGAGCTGAAAGGCTAGAATTGTGGAATGGTGTTATTTATGGACTTACGACGAACACATAACAATAAAAAAAAATATCCAGCGTTATGGAAAACTCCACTCGAACAAGCCGCCGCAAAATCCTTCCTACAAGCGAATAATGTCAATAAAACGGTATTGTCGAAACACGAGGCGTCGCCGGTCGTTAATCATTAGTATAACGAGTGTTTTGCTATAAAGCAAACAATTTAATCGACCTACGAATAGCTCGGCACTTAAATATTCAAATTCGGCACAGTTCCTCATGACGATTCTCGTAAAATGAGTAACGTTTATGAGATCAAACAGATGACATAAGTGTATGCCCGATATGGTGCGGCATTTGAATCTGTGGACGAAATTGGAATAAAAAAATAATCGCACATGCATGCTCTATTCCAATTATTATTTTGTTCACGGAATTTACCATGAAGAATATGATTAGTTAATATTTAAAGCAGCGTGTAAATTATGTGTCAAAAGGATGCTGTTCCTGTGTGCTATGCCCAGTGGGGCCTGCCGTTGTTTCTGGTGTAACGTTACGATTCTGTACGTCGAGTGCGGTTTCATTAATAAGCTAACAGTATACTTTATACTGAGTCTGGAGTGCGCCATCATAGTTAAATTTAATCTGGGACGGTGCACTCCACTCTTAGTCTTAGTATTTTACGATTTTATACGAAGAAATGAACATTTTTATATACCACCCGCCAGAGGCGCTCGACAATTTGCGATACAAAATCACAAATACGCAACTTATGTACTTGCTTAGTATGATGTTTCGCCTTCTACAAAAAACTTGTAACCGAAGCTCATGTTAAACTTTGATACTAAGTATCACATTTATATGGATAATCATACAAAACCGATGAAGAATAATAAAAGTATACTTAGTAACGAGATGCGCGGACCAATTTGCAGGTATAGTCCTTTTCGTGGACCGACAATACTTGACTCAGTTGTTTGTTTGGCGCCAACTTCACATTCGTTACATATTTGATTTAGTTAGACAAGGTAGATTTCAAGATTAGATAATTTTTTGCTTTTTAGTTTCATGAAGACCGTTTTCTTTTTGGTAAAAGGATTTTTTTATTAATATTAGTATGTTGATTTTTTTACCCAGCTGCATATAATGTAACATAACAGAAAACACAATAAACCACAGAACGTGACACAACAGGTGGGATGTATAGACCTTTCCATTGCGGGTTTGCGTGCGTAGACTGCAACAGCAGGCAGCTATGTATTATGATGAGTCCGACGGTTCAGTCTTCAACTGGAAGTACGCATACTAAGCTACATTACGCTGGGGCTGTACAAAGCACCCTCGACACCCAAGCTTAAATCCAATTTGACCTTATGGGGGCTCAGAATTTGTAGGCTAATCAGCCTTTCATTAATTCATATACAATCAGATATCTAGAAATAGATCTGGATTAGGTAAATCAATTTATTTGCCATATAGTTTAGGACATACCTTTTATACATTCCGTTTATGACCACACATTTAATCCTATATCATTCTATACCGTCCTAATTTACTTTAATCGCAGTCCATATACCGGCGTCATTGACCTTCAAAACAGAATCACGATAATTGACTGTCATTCCACCGACTCACCGAGTCTTTTTTTATGAAATTGCTGCAAACACGAAATCAATCATTATTCGTGATTCGACAAGTGATTGTATCGTGCTTACAGAATTTCCCAAAGCGCAATAGAATCAGGTTGTTTCTGGTTACATGCGAGTGACGACTACAGATCAATACTTCCATAAAAAAAAACACTTTGCGAATTGAAACGTCATACAATTTATAGAATCGTGCAAAACAATGAACAGTCCGCCGTTTAACGCCTCCCGGTGCTAATAAATCGGTCAATTTCATGGTCCCAGACTCGTTTCAGAAACATCTTATTGTAGCTTGTTATCACATGTAGGTATATGGACTGCCAATTGTTTTCTTGTAATAGGCACCTACGTAGATACACACGTTTTTCGCTTCGTTACGTAGATCTACCTAGGTACTTACTTTATTTTTCTGAAATAAGTTGCCGGGTGTAATTTAATTTAATTCATAGAACTATGTACTTCAAGGAATTTGATATAAAGAGAATATAGGTAAGTACCTATATTAGTAGATGATGATGCATTTTTTTCTATAAATATTTTCGTGACTCAGATGAAAATAAAATACCTACTTATTTAATTTGTCATCTAGCTATTTTCAGCGTTAAGCTGAAACAAAATAAAACAAGAAAATAATCTAGGTTTCTAAACCTAGTTTAATGGTAAGTATTTAGATACTATGATTATTTTATGTGAAAATATAGCTATGAATGACATTTTAGCTAATCTCGTGTGTTCTAAAAATAATATATACTTACCTAAACAGTTTACACTGCGCAGATTTATCAAATCCAGACAAGCGTGATTCGTGTACATAATCAGTCACTGCTGAAATTTTACAAAATAATTATTAACCACACGGTTGCGATAAACATTTGCTTATTGTTTTTCAGATCAGACAATGTCACACATTATCCTTTCTCATGTAATAGTGGTCCCAAGCGCAGACTGTCCAAAAATCAATCACTAAGTCCTGGATTCAATATACGGGTCGGGCAGGGTTTATCTGGTTCACACAAGGAGTGTTTCGTTCTCGCCGAGGACTGTACAACGGTGCTCCGGTGCTAACCCCTTTGTGGAATACATATTAATAAGATATTTTTAAAGGTCAAGCCATCAATATGGTACTCTGGTGGAGTCACTTCCTGGTACTTAGTTCTGTTAGTCCCTCTAAACAAACTCAAATGCTCGTGTCAGGAGTGAGCTCTCGGCAATAGTTTAATGGCCAGGGTGGGGATCGAACCCGGAACCTCGCAATTACGAGGGCGGCCCCTCTAACCACCAAGGCTATACGTTAGTGACATATGTTTTCTATACAAGTATCTACATTGAGTGTTCTTGCCCAAGTTCATTGAGTGCTATAAAGCCTTTTGCGTCGATAGTAAAGTTGACCGGTTATCTGATTAGCTATTCTGCCTCTAAAGGAAGTAGCACTAATAAGGTAAGTATCTGGTTGTAGCCACAATTTTATATAAATGCCTTCAAATTAAAAGGTAATATATTTTGCAAACAAACAATATAGGTAGAGACGACTATTGATAATTGAATTAGACTCCAATGTATGGCGAACATTGTAAATAATTGAACAACATACCCACTCCTAGTCAATATAGATATTTAGCTAGATACTTTACACGACATTTTCACCGTGTCTAAAGCGTAGGCACCGTAGGTACTTAGTTAGAAATGATATCATAGAAATGGATGTACAACGTTATTTGTATAAAATTCCACTAGTTTCATCACCATCCGTGGCCAATGGATGCGATCGCGATTTTAACCCGAATGGTCCAAAACACACGTATAATTCACGAAGACTAAGCTGATAGAATTTCTAGAGGACTCCACATGCATGCCAAAAACAATTGCGGTTGTGTGATGGTTTTGCCTTGAGCTGAACGTGTTTATCTTGCCTCCTCCAAGAATTGGCTTAATGCATTCAGTTGAAACACAGTTGCTTGCTATTTTCTTTTTCTAAATGGTTAAGATCAAGGATCTATTTTGAACTTGCCGGAGAAATACACACGAGATACACACCCGTGATTTTCCTGAATATGCTTATCAGTCGTTATCTGTGATCAGTATTTCAATAAATATGATCGCGTCACCTTATGAGCGTGAAGCGAGGTGAATCATATCACATCACATCAGGTTAGCTGATAATTTATTGAAGTTGAGAATAACTTCAAAATCAGGATTGATGTCGCAGCCGGATTGCAGAATCCGCATTTTCACAAAACGGCTAGACGCTTTACAAAACGCCTCAGTTCTGTAAAACATCAGATCAACGTTTCCTTTCGAATCAATACATCCAATAAAACGGATGCATTATTTAGGGGCTTTGTAAATATAATTAGATGTAGGTATATCGTTTATTACTATCATTATCACTATCTCTAAAATTTCCCCAAAATTAATCATGTGAAATGCTGGGCTAGGTCGATTATCTATTTTTAGGTTTAAGATAGCCAGGAACCTGACATGAAGGGAATGACGGGGGCTCAATTAGCTCACTTTGCTCGCTCGTGTTGCCCCAAAATTCCAATTCGCTCGCTCACACGTGCCGTTGAGCAGTCCGAATAATTTAGGACGATGTATTACTATTCGGCTATACGTAAATACGCCGCATTACAAAACGGCGCACGCTAACCATCCGCAATGGAGAAAGCGAAAACAATTACAATAAGGCTACAAGTATTGGAATCCGCCTAATAAATGTTAGCCAGCCATTTTACAGTACTAAAGCGTTTTGTAAAGCGCCTAGCTGTTTTGTAAAAGAGCGGATTCTACAATCCGACTGCGTCATTGATATCAGTATGAAGATTGGGTATGGAGTCAAAACAAGAACGATTTTTAACCACTAGTTCTTGAGTCATTAAGTAAGTATAAATAGGTAAACACATAAATTCAATAAGTTAATCTAAGCAGACCTTATTTTATTTTTTTAAACCAAATAGTAGGTAAATAAATATAGACCAATACTAATATTGGGTCTATATTTATTGATATACTCATTTACTTCTTTGTTTCAAAAATAAAATAATTATGAGATACTTTTAAACTAACTACATTAACAAACTAACTAACAAAAGATTATAGGTATATTTGTATTTTTCAGGTAGGTGCATCTGCATTTATATAATATTTATGGGACAAGGGTAAAGGAGGGCACTGAGTTCATTGACTAGTTGTTGAGTAATTTTTGACAACGACCTAGCTAGACGCCTCAAGTTTATATTCACAGTGAATAATAAAAGAAGACCAGCTGTATAAATAAAGGATTTGGCCGTTTTATTTCAGGTTTGAAGAAATCTGTCAACACTTTTAATTTCTGAATTTTTGTTGGTGGTTACTGCCAAAACAAACGGTGTGAAATGGATACCAAGTGCCTCATAAGAAAATTATATATTATACTTTTTTACGCATATTAATATCGTAACTAACTACTAGCTGGACTATATCTAGCTAGAATAGGAGTTTCAGGCATTCAAGACTCGAGACGCTTTAAAAAAGAAACTACCTCGAATTTGGAGAGTTTATTTTAATTCCGTATCTTGTTTACAACTTCATTCACTGTTCGTATTTCAAATAGGTAGGTACATTTAAATAATAACCGCAGTGTTTTGGCACCATTTTAACATGACGTAGAATGGGTGGTCTAGTTTCAAGCCCGTTCAGCGGCTAGATACTCATACATCGGCTCCCTAACCTTCGGCACAAAAAAACGTCGTGGAAATGTAGACGCCAAGTAATTAGCAATAATGTTGTGTAATGGAATATTCCTCGAAGAATCAACCACGAATATGCGGGCGGCGCGGACAAAAAGTGGTTACAGAGTGGATACCTACGAGCGCTTTTTGTTGAAACTGTGACAGTAGATAGGTTGACTTTTTTTAAAGTAGGTATTAACATTTCGATGTCCGCTAAGGTGCAGTGAATGCAGCTATGGGATGGATTGGGGTAACCGGTTAGTCGTTGGTAAGCCGCTACGTTACTCGTGACCTCCCGCCCTTTATCTACCCTGCGCGGCGTCAGAATGTTGGAGCTTCTCTAATGCCTATACTACATTCACACATGTACTTACCCCCTCACATAATAGTGCTTGTTTTTAATTAATAGCATTAAGGTTGACTTATGGTAGGTATACTAATGTCGGTGAATGATGATAGAAAAGTAAATATGGTTCTTAAGCTCGGAAAATATCACCACAAATCAAAATCTTATATAAAATTAGCTTATATTATTCTGTGTTGGGATGATCCTGCAGCGGATCCAAATTATTATAAGGCAATCTGGAGGTGGTGTTTATGCAATTTAACCCGTCGCTGAAGATCATCTGTAACGCCTACCAATCTCAATTTTTCCCCCACCGTGGTAGTATTTTTATTTTGTATGTACTTTAAAGCACAAAACTTAAGCATGTGCGTTGTGTAACCACTATAATAAAAAGCCACGGTTGTACAACGGTATCTCGCGAGTCGGAGTCGATAATGAATCGTACCACGACATTTCGATAAAGCTGTCAAAATATTAGTAGATTTCCGAGGTAGCCATGCCACTACGATTATTGACAATTATATTGGCTAACAGATTTCCAATATTAACCAAAGATTTCGGGGATTGTTGCCGGTCGACCGTAATAGTTCGATTGTGATAACAGACTTGAAAAAGTGTAAAAGTTCTTTCTGCGCCCTTTTATTCTTACGGCGTCCAAATGCAAGCATTAATAATTTATCCATTAAACTTAGGTACTGGTAGTTAAGTTAGGTATGTAAATTTAAAGCAGCCGAAACGTTGGAACCGTAAAAAACGTAGAATAAACGCGATAAAATCCGTAAGAGTAGTTTTATATCAATATATATAATATACTTACCTGTAAACTCTAATATTCAAACCCCACCCAGCATTGTTATTGATAAATGGTGTCCTACATAACAGACTTTGTTTAAAGGTCATGTATTGAACGGGAGCTCCTGGAAGAGGACGGCCGAGGGGGCGTCATATGGCCTGGATGCTGGCATTGAATGGAGAGCCACAATCGATGGCGTTGGCGCCGCTCCGTCTGGCCCATGGCTTTGACGTCACGGGGAAAGTAGTATCTTGGTGGGAGGGGTATATGGATTGTTGTTGACCTACTATAGAATAATCATTATGTAAGATCGGTCAAGATATTTCATTGTCACCCAATATCATTTGTTAATCATGACGCCAATTGCGCCCACAGAAAACATCTGTACTGTATTTTTTCTGCCAATTCTTGTGTGACGGGTAAAATTCAAAATGGCAGCGATCAATAGTGAACTAGTTTTTTAAGTAGCTTATGGGCAAAGGGGCAATGCTTAATGGCAAAGGAGTGCGCTTTTCGATAACACGTCCAGGCTTATTGGTTGGAGTAGTAACGTAGCGTAGGAACCAATTATGCCCCATTTTTTTTGGTACCTAAGTATATCTAGAAGCTATTTTTTGTCTGAGTATGCAAATGATTCGACATTATATAGTGATAAAGGAATTTGGCCGTCTTTACATGCGGTAGGTAGGTACATGCACCTGTAAGTGCATAACTCTGTGTAGTCTCACTTTCGTTGCAATTCTTAAAGTTAGTACCAATACCGTGGTTGAATCAACAAAGAATCGAATTACTTACATAGGTATTCGCAAATTCCATACCTACACAAATGTTTGTATCAACATCGTAAACAACGTCTTCATGTTACATTATTTCTTTGACCAACAAATATAAACTGTACATAATATTTTCGGGGGATCACATCACATATCTTTTAATCGCTATCTATCGGGAACCGGGGGTTAAAAAAAACAACGTTAGTTAATAGCGATATTGATAGTGTAGATTGTAAGAAGTAGAAATGTATATGAAACCTTGTGTCCTAAATGAAAAGAAATGCTGTATTCAATATTATTTTATTCATTTCAGTACCTACCATAAATGTTTCAAATTACACCCATTTTCTTGAGTATCTAACACGTAACACGTTTAGGTAATTATTGATTTTCTTGTTTAATTTTAGACACAAGGTTTGATAGGAACCTTTACTTCTTACAACCTACACAATCAAAATCGCAATGAAATAACGAAGGTTTACTTTTTTAAAATGGCCGCTCTCGATACCCGATTATGTATGATTTTTTTTTAAACATGAATGCAGTACTCTTATCTCTAAAATCCACTACATGATTCTTTAGACCATATTTATCTATCTCTTATAGTTACGGAGTTCCCCATACTAACCCATCTGCACCGGGAAACACAGGGTTTGGTACCCCTCGTAATGAACGCTCTAAGGCAAACCCGTGGGTATTGTTCAACACGAACAGACTTAATTTGATGGAAGTATGTAGACTATTACGAAGTCACAAAATCTCCTTGTCAAGAATAAAAAAAAATCGAAAATATAGGTACTATTTTTTTAAGAAAGTGCTCATAACGCCCAATCAACATTAGTAAATTCCGCACTATTTGTTACAAGCGTGTAACAACTCTAGGGGCCACTACAAGGCCAGGACTTGACGGAGAGAGCTCTTATGCTCCATATAAATATACTTACGGAAAAGCAATTCGATTAATTGTATTTCCGTAGTCCGTGTTTAATATGTAGCAAAACTTTATAGCTATAGGAAACGCTAAATGTCTCACTGTAGCGCCACCTGTGTATATGCTGCTGTAAAATTTTGGGCAAAGGTTCATACTGTGTAAGGGCCCAGTTGAACATAAAGTTTGGCTTTCTTGAATGGCGCCGGGCGGCCGGAGGTACCGCATGAAACATAAATCTTTCGATGGCGATCCAGGATGTCCAGTGTAAAAGGCACCAAGTGATTTGCAAAATCGATAAAAAAAATTGAACGATTATATTTAAGTACCTACGTTACAAATAAATATTTGGACCCACACGATGCGGGCCGGGCGTAGTTCGAACGTCACAAGTACTCATATTTTAGGATGGAGTGCACCATGGTTACTTAAATTTAACTTAAGTCAAATGAGAATATGTATAGTTAAATTTAGCCAGAGATAGTGCAATCCAGGCTATGTAATTGTGTGGTATTCTTAAATGACGATTAACCACCTATCCTACCCAGTTATACAGAAAATTATGGCGTGTACTTTGAGATTTTTATTCATTTAAAACGTTAAGTACAGTACTTATGCAACGTCAAAATAGTTACAAAATGCTAAGCTACAACTTTATCACCCATTAGAAATAACGTTCCTATGGAGAATAACGGGCAAAAGTTAATAATAATTCAAATGTACTTACCGAACTTACCTGCCTACCTCGTTTTAATTGATTATAAAATGATAATAAAACCTATTGAACAAATGTTAAGAAGTAATTGTGGGTGTAGAGAAAAACACGTGTAAAACCAAATGTTGCTATAGTTTAGCAATGTTTCATAAGTAAGTAATATACCTATACGGAAAGACATTACAATGTAAAAAATAAACTTTTAAGAGATCAGCTTTGATTTGTTTGGCAAATCAGGATTCAACTCCCATTTTTGTGTCTTAAAATAAACGGTAAATATATCCAATTTTTCGGCCAGCGCGCCATAAAATCATAATTATTTTAGTTTCTATATATTTTCATTTATAGCTACCCTTGGCACTTTCTTAGCAATCAATACAAAACACTACTAAACGATAAACCGACATCGCTCATCACTAGTTGCGTTGCAGTTTTGAAAATAAAATATTTCACAGATGTATGCTATTTTGTATCTCTGTTTTACGTATGAGTTTTTAATATAGCTATCTCTGTCTGTCTCTATTTAATGCTCATATTATCAGACGTTGTAGTTGGACATAGAATGCAATGCATGCACCCCAAACAAAATTCAACATGGCTTTTGCTTCTTCTTTCCAGTGTGTAATGGCAGCCAAATAGGTAGTGATAAATTCAGGAATCTATGGCAGCCCAAGGAATTAGAAAACATTAGTCATCGCTTTCAGTTAACGTGAAAGAATTCATTTTGTTTTGATCGGTTTGAAAGTATCAACTTTTCGAGATTAGATTGTGTTTAAAAATTGTCTTCTTTTTAACGTTATTGCTAGGCGCAGGTGAGGTGATATCTTGTCAATACCTAAGTGTATAGATGAATGAATGAGTTGTGGCCGGCAATGCGGTATCCCCTACAATGAAAGGATATTTTATCTTGTGGTAAATATTATTAAAAAGGGAGCTGTATTCACCATTGCCATTGTTCACTATACATTGTTTTACTTCAAATTGTGTTAGCTCTGGGTACTCATATTTGTTAGCAATGTGGCATATCCGATAAGCACATAAAATCGATTAAAATCCCAATAAGTACCCATACTAAAATACTGAAATGATTTGAGATGTTGAATGTTTTTCATTGCATCTCATGTTAGGTAGCATTGCATTCTATAGGAATATGTTCAGTAATTATTCACCATTAGGCATCTTATTATAGATTTATATTACTTATCATATAAGTAGGTACCAAGAATTATAAGAGTTATAGTATACTACCTAATAGCCTTGCCCTTTTACATCGTGTGGCAGCTAATATTATTAAAAAAATGTGCATAACAGTGTGATTCTGTCTAGTGCTTCGGGGAATACAAATGTGATAGTTTATTTTATATTTTAATTCAATATATGGGCAGCCATTTCGAATTAGCTGTTAATTTATTTAGACAGCTCAATGGTTTTGTTGCCTAGAGAAAGAAATGAGACTGAAATTCAAGAATCCCAACTTTAAATGACTAGGCCGAACTGGAATATGAATTAAATTGTCATTGCTAGGTTAACTTTCAGATTTGAGACTGATATATTGGTGTAGCCCTAGTTTGTTTAGATATGCAGAAGAGCAGTTAAGTTGAGTTTGCATAATTATTTTATAGTTTTTGTTTTACTCTAAAATTACTACATGCTACAATGGATTCAGCCTAATACTTAATTTTGGCACCCCCATATGTCTAGTAAACAGTTGTAACTTACAAACCTGCTAAATATGTGTAATGTTTTTTTCTTTAAAAGCTCAAAAAGTTGCCACTAATATTTCAATGTTCCTTTTGTTTTATAAAATTCTGCCAAAAGATTTTTTTTAATGTCCCACCATTGGGTACACACCTCTCAATGTGAGTAGGAATATTCTACTACCAGTTAAAATTAAAGTTTTTTAGTGCCTATCTATAAATATGTATCGGATTAGATCAATGAAAAATAAAAATAGCTTTATTTGTTAACCTGTGCATTCTTAAAATGATTTCCACGCTATTGAACTTTAAAAAATTCTACAAAATATATCATAATTCCCCAAAAGTTTGCTAAGAATATTTTGCATAAAATAAATGATTACCACCATGCTGGTTGTACAAAAAATAGTAAGTGATTAGCATTTTGACAAAGCATTCCTCAGAGCCCTTTATGTGCCTCACTATTCCTCTTAGTGCGCTGAGGATATTTAGGTAATAATAATTTTATACTGAACAAATTGTGCTCGAATAACATAAAATTTTACGCGATATTAGTAAACATGTTAGTAAGTTGATAGGTATGCAATACTGCACATTATTCCATTTTAAGAATCTTAACTTTGTATATTGAATAATGCCATTATACATTGTCAGTCTCATTTTTACTGATTAATTCTCCACATTTTTATATGATAATTCTTATCTCCAATCCTCCAAATGCTTGGGGTAGGTAAGTGGAATAGAAAATCACAGTTATGGTGTGAACCAAATTTGTGTGTTTCAAATATAGTATGCTCAGAGGAATGCTCCACTTTGTTTGAACAATGAAACTGAATACATGAGTCTGATACAATTTGAAGTGTACATTCAGGGCTGGTATTCCACATTTGTTTAATTTATCATTACACCATGTTATATTCATTTGTTTTAATCATTTACAACATCGTAAGGCTTCCATGAGTTCAGTTCAAAATGTACTGGTGGTTGAATATTAGCATACTGTATGTTCATAAACTTTTGCTAGCGCATTGTCATGTGGAAATCTTAGTATGTAGTACTAAGTAACTTGTTATTATAGGTTATGTTTGGGTATTATTCACAGAGTTTAAGTTAATAATGCGGAGTTCATAATGAAGGAGATGGTAGGAGGATGCTGTGTGTGCTCAGACGAGCGAGGTTGGCCTGACAACCCGCTGGTCTACTGCGACGGGAATGGATGCACCGTTGCTGTACACCAAGGTATATAATCAAAACCAATTTCTATATCTCATTGAATGTTCTTAATTATTTTCTGGTTGGTTCATTAGTTGATTTACCCTGAGTATTGATAATTAATTATGGTATAATTTGTTGGGATTATTCATGATATTGATTTCTTATATTTACGCGAGTAGTCGATTTAGTTTTATTTCGATTAATTTTTTTTTTAAGAAAATTTATTTTTTGTTTGTTTCAAATATTCTGTTAATATAATTCAGTCAGGGTGTAGATTAGTCCCATCGAGGTTGGGTTTGTATCATTTTTCTCAAAGAGAATTACTCAATATTATAGTTTCTGGGCTCTGATGATGGAATGTAAGCCCATTGAGATAATTTAGTATGTCTTAAGTAGTACTTTTGTCATAAATAGTGACAAATTGTGTAAACAGAAGGTGGTCACAGGACTCTAAAAAAAGTGCACAGTGGGGGTGCACGGCCAAGGCTAATTATTTGCATTATGGTAACACCTAATTGGAGCTATTTGTTGGTTAACACTTATGCGATTATTTTACAGCCTGCTACGGCATCGTAACAGTGCCGACTGGTCCCTGGTACTGTCGAAAGTGTGAAAGTCCTGAAACCAAAGGCAAAGTGGCAAGTATTAATGAGATTTCCTTTGACAAACTTGTGGTTTATGATATTAAGATGCAATACTGAATTTGTAGTAGGCATAGTCCCATTATAACAGTGATAGCCAAGTTGGTAGAATGCTTGCCTCGAAAACGAGGATCACAGGTTCAAACCCCGGCTCGCACCTCTATTTCATGTGCAAATCTCATTTTCAACCACGATTATCAGGAAAAAATCGCCAGGAAACCTGCATGTCTGAGACAACCCCTCGAAAGGTATGTGAAGTCCGCTAACCCGCACTGGACTATGTTTTGGGATCTGGCTTACTGGGATGCGAGGTGACTTGATAATTTGCCTTATTCTGGGTAGTTATTGCATCACCATCAGATCATGTATGGTACTTACCCATAACACAAGAGTCGCTTAATAATTCCAAGTGATCAATGCGTTTATTATAATGAATCTACAGAGTTTAATTATTGTTTTATTTCCCAGAGATGTGAGCTATGTCCATCTAAATCTGGGGCTCTGAAACGAACCGACACGGGCGGGTGGGCGCACGTCGTCTGCGCCCTTTACATACCTGAGGTCAGGTTCGGGAACGTGACCTCTATGGAACCCATCGTGCTACGACTCATACCACCTGAGAGATATAATAAGGTACAAATGACTTACTTATTTACAAATCGGTTCATAAATATAATCAAAATTTACAATTAAAGTTTAACTAAATAGGAAAATAAAAAAACTGAAAAATAGTATGACAACAAACTATGTATCAAAAAGACGTACTATGTAAGATACAAATTAAAATTAGAATAGTATTTTTACGCCATCTACAAGGCTGTAGGCAGGGAGGGATTTGGGGTTCATACCCCATCCGAAATACCCTAGCTAATCTAACGTTTTATTCATAGTTACTTTCTTAAATATTTACGACTCCATGGATTGTTGTTTTTGTTGCTTATTGTCTCTGGTTGAGAGCTCGACAGCCGACCTACCACAAAATGGTACTGTAAAATGTAACTACTGATAATTCTAGTGGCACAATACTATAATTTTACTTTACAATAAAATTACAATTCTTATTTTAACTTCTGCATATAACAACATACATTCTATACACATTGCGTACCTACTCCCTGTATCTTTGTTGTGTATAAAGCTAGAAGTCTAAAATGTATGTTACCAAACCTGTACCCCTAAATTACATGTTTGTACCTGAATATTATAACGAAATATCTCCAGTCAAAGTTCCCTTATTTTCACTTTATTCATTTCACCGATCTTAGATCGATGTTTTTGATAGAAATCGGATCCGAAGTAATCCTAATTGACCATTAGTTATTTTAATAAAGCAATTCATCAGGTGTGTGTTCAACAGACGTGCTACATCTGTCAGGACTTGGGCAAAACGCATCGGGCGACTGCTGGAGCCTGTATGCAATGCAACAAATCAGGTAATTGCAGTCAACACCATTCCCAAATTATAGCGTATAATGGATCTTAATGACACGCAAATATTCTCATTGTTTGCATATAGGAATTATACGTTAAGGACGAGAAGTATGATTCAGGTAAAAGCGCAAGAGATATGTTATGTTTATGAGTAAAGCTTTTTATTTAACGACAAACAAGCAGAGAAATCAATGTGCCCGGTTGAAAAAGCCTGGAAAAGCCACTAGCCCATGAAGAAACTTATAGGTCTCGCATAACTCAGATGTTATAGAGCCCTTTGTGGGATAGAAGGTTTACAAAATATAGGGCTGTACGCTGGTAGCATAGGACCATGATAGTGATCCACTGATAGTTCTTACGAATATATATTTGACGCCGCAGACATTTAAGTGGATAGTGGCTCTTGATACCATGCAATAAAGTACAATTCAGCTTGTTTAACAGCCCCAAGTTGTCAGATAATTTAAACAAAATAATAATAATATTACTAGACATACCCTATTTCCCTTGGTTCCGTTTTCTCGATAAGAGTTTATAACATTACTTTGTTCTCCTTAAAAAAACACATTATTTTTAACTGTAAATCATTGTGATTATAAATCATTTTAAATTGTCAAAGGTTGCAAACAACAATTCCACGTGACCTGCGCTCAGGGACTGGGCCTTCTCTGCGAGGAAGCCGGCAACTACTTGGATAACGTGAAGTACTGCGGGTACTGCCAACACCACTACAGCAAGCTGGTCAGTCCAACATTAATATGTAACATTATATTGATATTTAACTTCAGAAGATAGTATCACAATATTATACATTATTATGCTACTTTTTATAATGCAAGACTTTTTTTCTAATTAACCACATTCCAAAATACTACTTCATAAAAGACCACTTCCCATATCTGGTGAGTACATATAGCTTTGTAGACATACATTATCTGTTGGATCTTTTTTTTTCCCTGTTTTATTGTTGTTGGGGTCTAATATTCGGCTCCTAATCCCATCGGAAAGTTTTTATAACTGGCCATGTGTAAATATGAAGTGGGACTGGGAGAAACATTATCCAATAGATTTTGTCACTAGTTGCTTCCCTTTCTTAATTCATAACGAAAATGAGACAAATATTATCTTGTTATTATTGCCATCACCTTTGTGCTTGATTACACGTAATATGTAACTATGCGAAGCAGTACTCTCGGCCGAGTAACATGGTTTTGATGTACCAATCACTGTTTACACCTACCGAGCATAAAGCCGTGAGCACTGTTTCATCATTTTACTGGTTACGTGTAATCAAGGCGTTAGTCAGATATTGATCTAAAAAGTATCATAAATTACATATCCTTTATTTTAACTACAGATACAGTAACAAGCCTTAGATTCTATGCATGCCTAACAAGCCCATTTAAGTTCTGATCTCAAAAAAATGCTTTCATAATTTTGATTCTATGATTAATTGTGATACACTTGAAATCTGTTTACAGCTAAAAAAATGAATTAATTTATTTTTATTCTCACATATTTTTACAACAGCTCTCTTTTAGGAAAAAATATAATTACGTTATATGGGTATCCATGCAAGAGGTAACCTATATAAGTAATTAATATATTATAACCCATATCATTATGTATGTGCATTTTTTAGTAAACTGTTTTTGAAATAAATTTTTAGTGTTCGCCATTTATTTTTATGTTTTAAATTTATATAAACAACATCAACATTCCATTATTATTTCTGTGCAATGAAATTTTTTTTCATAATCATATTCATAATTGCTGCTTGGATAAAGCTTTGTGTACATCAGTGCAATCGAAAACACTCAATATACGCACATATCCATTATTCGAGGGGAATAACGCACGTCTGTGAGTCTGTTGACATTGTTCCATACTATCTGGATCAGACGTTATAGTGTGTCAAAGAAAATTGAGGATTCTTGTACACTCATGTGGTTATTTTCACTTTATTATGTATCATCAGTCAAAACAAAGTACTGTGCGCTTCGGCTAAGAAGATAATCATGATCCCATTTAGCCTCAATAATATGGCTACAGTTAAAACCACTTGCTAAGCATAATGGCTTCCCATAGTTGTGTTAAGTGGAATCGCATAGTATACTGGATCAGGATATTGTCACAGTCGCGAAGATGTGTGTGGGGTCTTACTTTAAACTTTATCTCGAGGGTTTAGTATCTGTTTTGGGGTATCATTAGCTTTGATACATGTCGCGATACATTTGCCAAGTCTGCTGTTCATTAATGCTAACAATCTGTCTTATTGTACGGGTTTGAGGTGTGAATATGCGTATCAAATCTCAATACCAGCTGGAGCGTGGCGACTCGAAGTGCATAGCCATTTCTGATCACCCTTTTCAACCGACTTTACAACAATTATAATAATCTAGCAAGATCGTTAAAAATATAAAACCTAAACAATCTTACCGTGTATTGGTCGACACCAATTGTAAGATACACCCGGTTGCAAAGGAGTACGATGGCCGCGGCGTAATTCCTATTTCAAGTAAACTTTTACGGCCACCACGCCACGGTGCACCTAGCCCTTGCGAAACGTTGCCCGCATTATGCATGACAGGTATTCATTCATTATCATTTTTTGTAGTTCACCAATCATGATGTCACCATCATCGCAAAGGTACTAAACCATTTCATATTATAACAATTTGGAAGTCACATTATTTATTCAGATCAAAATATACATTATTAGTGTAAAGTTGAGTGCCCATACGTTAAGGGTTATCAATTATTGAATAAATATCCTGTTTCACGAGCATTGTTAGCGCGAACGCATTGCAACTTGACGCTGACGCTAATATTGTTTGTGAAACGTTGATTGTGCAGAAAAAAGGCGGCAACGTTAAGACCATACCGCCATACAAGCCAGTGTCACACGACAGTCAGTCGAGCGACTCCAGCTGCGAGAAAGAGGGGGAAGCGTCCCCCATGGCTAGCGGTAGCGGGACGCCGACGCACACAGCCAAAGCTAAAGGGGTATGTGTGTGTACTGTGTGTGAGTTTAATCTAAATTTCATTGCTTCATACCCTCTATCATTTTCATTAAACAGTTTCCTATTAAATATATAACGCACACTAACGTAGGTACAGAACGCAATTAGCGCTTAATTAACCGTATCGGAATGTTTGTTTGCAGCCTGGCCGCAAATCATCGCACACTAGCACTATGGTACCGGGAAAAAATACACCAAATTCCTCAAAGACTCCGACTAACACTGCGCAGCCCATGGGTGAGTTGTTCCTGCTACAAATATAATTAACACTAAAAAATGTACTATCAACATTAATAATATACTTACTTAAAAACACACAGACTGTTTGGTTTTGTTTTTCTTCGATGAGATCGACGGCTCCTGCGTATATGAATTGTCAAAATTAACAAAAAAAGTATTGCATAAATTGCAACATTTTATATTGCAATTTAAAAATTTTATATTTCTGCCATTCTACTACCGGTCATAGACGCTTAATATATTTATATAATGAGATCGCACCCAGACAATTGTATGGCACGCACAATACAAGCTTTGCTTAGTCTGGAACCATACCGTTAATGTGTTCGTCGGGCGACATAAAAATAATTATGTAGCCATAATACATTAATTTGTACTGATATATTTATATTAATCATCGCACGTATTATTTTCTACCACGAGTCATATCGGACTTTGTTTTGAAAGTCACAGGTAAAATGTAATCTAACCGATTTCTAAGGAAATCAAAAACAAAGAGATGATTCCAGTAAATTGAAACATAACGCTGTCCTGTCAACCACTTGGATATAGATGTCACTTTATACGCAGCGAGCGTCGTGATGTACACCCTAGCACAGTTCCCTATACTAATACCAAATTGGCTTAAAATATTCACATGAGTGAAGCCTCTACTAAATATGCCATGTAATACATAGCCTATGTAACCTTTATCCTTGCTTAGCCATCATACGTGTCTAATATAATATTTTATTTACAACAGCTATTTACTTCCTCATAACATATCCTGGATTATACTTAACTCATTTTGCCTGTACTAATATTACCATTATTTAAAAAAATCTGACTTTTTATTTAGTTATCTAGTTTCTAGGTCTAATAGACTATTGAATTTATAAATAGCAATTAATCAATTATAATTTTATACGCCGCTGACGGCAGATATCGCTCAGGATAACAGCGAGGGCTCCTCGACAGGCCGGAAACACAAGTCGGCAGACAAAAGTGTGTCCACAATACGTGATACTTGTAGCTGTAGCATGTTCGATTAGATGTTCGCTGTAATATACGCTTTTATGTTAAAAAACGTACTGTATACTAGCACTTGATATTGGCACCACATGACTTAACAGAGTTTTTGTCTCGTCTAGCCTCTTTAATTGAGCTAGGTTGTACGGTGGTCTGGCATCTAGGAGACAGGCTTGGACCTCGGAAATGGTGATGATATTTTCAAAAGTAACTTACATGCTTGCGCTAATTGTCATATTTATTAAGTGTCAGTCTGGCATCAGCGAGGCCATATTCTCTGCACCACTTACGCCAGACCAAGGTCTTGTCAGAGCAAAATGTGAAAGCTTGTTTTTTTTATATTGTTCCCATTTATTCTGTGCATCGTCTTATATCTTAAAATATTCCTTACTAGCTTTTGTTCTCAGCTCCGCCCGCGAATGCATTGTTTTTTATCTGTTCTTTGACGTTTTGATATGTACTCTATCCTATGAGTAAAACCATAGGCTTCCTACCCTACAATAGCTTTAACACTTACAAGAATTCTAAAAACTCTTGTTTTAGATTCATTGAAGGACAAATAACTTATTGAACCAATTTCTGTTAAATGTCGTCAATGTGCAGCACAATTATAGTTGTAATTATGGCATTCGCGTTATGGTTAGACGCATTACAAAAAGGTTCAGATCACTTCATAGTCCTCGAATAAATTGAATTTAAAAATAATAGCCAAGTGATCTTAAACTTATTGTAATGTATGTATATCATTCTTGTTTTTTTTTAAACATTCCCAACATATAGAAACCGCATTATTTTTTATCAGTAATATATATGTTGTAGCGGTCTGGAAAATCCTTGCACGGTATATAGAACTTTTCATATATGAAAGAAGACCAATTTTAGTACCTTTAAACAATAATTTTAAAGGTTTCGTAATGTGCACTCATTGTATTAGACTAAGCAAGTGTTCAAGTGGTTACATGTTTATAATTTTAGTTCGTGTTTCATTATTATCCGTTTTGAATGCTATTTTAGTGTATTATTTATTTTATTTTATGCAGTATGCCTCATTTAGTAGTTTAGAATATTGGTACAATTTGGCTTATTTTGTCAGTAACGTGTAACAATAACTAATCAAGGCGCTGCTCCAATTATTGCCTTCATACATCAATATATCACGAAATAAAATGAATTGTCACGAAATAAAATGAATGCAAGTGATTGAAATTAATTTTCCGATAATATCGCTAGTAAGGATCAAGTTCTGTAAAGTAGTGCCATAAGAAAACTAAAGAAAGTATGTCTTCTTTCAAATACAGCTTCACTAACCGACTTTAAAAAGAAGGAGGTTCTCAATTTGGTTGTATTTTTTTTTCATACATTGGTTTAGACTTAACCGAATTAATTGTTCAAAATGATGCTCCCTTGATGATTTGACCACCCAACACACTTGAAAAATTCACATGTATACTTATAATTGGATGCATCACCTTGTTTAGTGATTACCTTAAAATTATTATTTTAGTTATTTTATTCATAGTTTATGCCCAGAGAACCCTGTAATAAAAATGAATCCTATACTAACCTGTCAGTATATCCTTTTCAAATCACATTTTTATTTTATTTGTAGACAAGCATTTCAATCTCGATATACTCCGGTATTGCATATTATTACATATTTATAAGATATCTAACAATATTGAGAATGCCCACCGAACTATGGAGCCCAGTACCAAGCAAATTGCATATATACAATTCCCATAGCGATGTGTTTTTTTTTGAAACCAAACCAGGTTTACAATGGTATTTCATAAAACTTCCAGTAGTAAGTTTGCTACCATTCTACCGCGACCGAAATAAAATGTTATTTACGCTTAATGCTTTCGCAAACCAACTTCAAACTTAACAGAGCAGCGCACAGTATGAAAAATGACCTCAAAAGCGGTCATCCAATTTTTATTCTTATATTCGATAGATTAAATGATTTCAAATGCATGAGTAGAACTCTCGCAGATCAAATGTACGTAGATCCAGAGATATGATTTTTTTTTCATAAAATCTATGGAAATCAGAAAAAACATAGAAGTAGCTGTAGTTTAAAAGGCGTTTAATATTAATTATTGATTTAAATGCCACATTTTAAAAGAATAAATTCCCTTTATTATCAAGTGAATATTATAATTTTAGCGCTATAAATAACATAGAAATGCGAATTTAAGCTTATTTTCGTAAATATTTTTTTTTCTTATCTCTTCACGTATTAGGATTCAATTCTTAGATTAAATTATTCTTCAGGTCCCACTTGACATGTATTAAAAATCTGAAATCTTAATCTCGTAGGATCTGCAGATTATTGGGATTTAAAGAAACTGGCTTAGGGTTGCTACCTACCGGACTATTGTGTTTATCAAGTAAATATAGGTTAAAACAAATGGGTTGATCTGTTAATAATATTAACGGAGATATTATTAGTAATTTTACATATTATATTAATATCTATCTAAGTATTATATACTGTACGGTACCCATAATACAAGCGTTGCTTAGTGTGGGACCGTATAGTTGGTGTGTTCGTCTGGCGATATTATTATTATGTGTGTCTCCACACGGACTATAACCCGGATCTTTAGAAGGCTTGCGCGGGGACAAGGGTCCAACACGTAGAGGCCCTTTTTGAGAATTTTAATGTTACGTTTTATTATTATTATATATATAAAAATATTGTATCTTTGTAATTCAAACTTAGAAAATTCCGATGAAAGGTAAATATGGTATGGGGAAGGTGTTCGCCCTCGTAAAGCTTAAGCTAAAACCCTATACCTTTACATTTTCTCCGGAGGAACGGGGGCGAGGCACCATGGAGCCGTCAAAGACCCATGTTGCCACTATTTTCAAACGCCTATTTTACTCCATTAATTTATGTAGCAATTTAAATTAACAGTGTCTAATTATTTGAAACTATTTACTTTAATATCGTGCCCCTAACTTAAATAATATAGGACTTTCGTAGATATTTTCAACCCTTTTTCACCGCCTTAATCCAGACCTTTCGTAAAATCCTTACAAGGACCATACTTGCCAAATTACAGCCTTGTGTCGAATGTCTCGTACTTTTCGGAATTTTGTGTTTAGTCAGTTTGGTAATGGCATTTCAATTTTATTAACAACAAACGTCAAACTACATACTATAATGAGTTTGATCACTATATTCGATGTCTAATAGGTTAGAAAACATTCACAAATTATATCTTGAAAATAATGTGAAAACACTTAATTCTGTGTGAAAACCCTAAAACCATAGAAATTATGGAAAATCTTTAGACGCTCATAACTCCAAGATCCTACAAGATTAGGATTTGATTTTTTTTTATATCACTAGCACAATGTCAGACATTATATTAATTATGATTTTGAATCCAAATATGGCAAAATATAGGAATAAAAAAATAAAAACTTTTTTTTCTTCTTTTTCAAATATCTTTCACGCGATTGGAGTTACAATCTGCTAGTTCCAAACATTATTTGCCTACGTAGAACCGTCATATGAGGACACCAATAGATTTACGAAAATATTTTTTTAACTATAAATTTTTAATATTCTGTAATTTCGCAAAAAATAAAATAAAAATTAATATCTTTGGATCTAATTACTTTTGACTTTCGGGAGTTCTACTCATGCATTTGAAACTATCTACTCCTTCGAAAAGAGGAATAAAAATGGGATGACCGTTTTTTTGGTCTTTTTTCATACTGTGCAGCGGGGCCAATCGGTCAAGGTGTTTAACCCAAAATTTAATTTCCTCGCGAAACCCAGATGCCTGTTGCAAATGGATTTGAAACTTTAAGGAAAAGAGCTTTGGTTTGGGCATTGTCAATTTGTAAAATTATTTATGTAAACTAACAAATGCCTGTTTTATATGTCATTATCGCTAGCTTGAATGACTTACTCGGGTAACAATGATATAGGCGGAAAATTACATCACTCATCAGACAAGAAGAAGCCGTCGCCGTCGCGCCGAAGGTCTTCGACGGGAGACGGGGGCGGGTCGGGCAGCAAGTCCAGCACGCCGGCGCCCTCGCCGCAGCACAACACAGAGACCGTACAGACTCAGAGTGGGAAAGGTATGGGGAATAATACGCTAAACAGGGTCTTATTCTCTCTTTACAGTAATTGTTGGGATTGGGATTAATTGCACGTTTAACAATTGATGCTTTTTGTCGTATTGATGTAAATAACGACTAAATTTAATTAAGGCCACCATATGGCCTTAATTTGGTTGGTACATCTCATGGCCCATCTTCCGCGCTGGTGTCTTCGCTTTTTCCTCCACTATATGGCGCTCTATGAAGACGCTTCCTCTTTAAATTTATAGACTAAATTATATGAACGAGTATTCTACAAAAAAAAATATTGGCCATCTTATTTTTATTGATTGCAACATGCAGTATTATTCAATATACCAATGATAAATAAATATTTTCTTTATTTGTATTTGTTTAACAGCGCCCGCAACACCTGGCGGGTCAACACCAGCCGGCACCGGACCTAAGGTGGCGCCACCCGCGGCCTCGCCCAGCGCCAACAAACAACAAGAACCGGTCGGTGTTATCAGTTCCGTGGCCTCGGCAAACGCGGCCTCAGCCTCTACTATCACTACTGTGCCCACTAGGTAAGCACCCTTAGGCCTCATTCAGACGATTCGGTTTTAACACACGAATAGGCAGACTGCTGTGAATAAGCAATAACCATTCAAGTGTTGGATGTGTCAGACTGCATGCAGGCGACTCGTACAACTCATGATGTTATAGCACAAAGTTATATTGTACTAAAACGATTTAAATGAAATGAGAGACGTTCTTAATATACAGTACTTATGTGTTAATAAAAATGGCATGTGAAAGTAAACAGCGTACTAAAGTTGTCGAGATCTAAGAGGCCCGTTTTGCAAGCTAGTTATGACAATAGAATGTAACTTAGCATGATTTTTTTTTATTTCGTCATCCTACAACTACATAAATATATAATTCTTAGCCTTTAGTGCAGTTCTAAAATATGTCCTTAATTTCTTAGCGTGGCGGTATCGACTTCAGTTGTTCAGATCGCGACATCGAAGCCGATATATCAGGAGTCGGTGATAACCAATACTGAGGCGGTCGACACCAGGCAAACTAAGAAGAGGAAGGCAGTGTCCGCCGCGAACAGTCTCAACACACCGGTCGATTACGCCACCTCTCAACCGACTCAAGGGGTACGCCACCTTTTATTTTTATTTTGAATTCTTAATTTGAAACAACAAAAGACTTTGTTACGTGACACGAGAAGATAAATTATTATAAATTAGCACCAAAAGTTACTGCGGTAATTGTTTTTTTTTTCATAACACCTACAGGCGCGTTTAAAATAATATATGGATTCCTATTTAAATAACGTTTTATATAAAATTAATAAATATTTATAAGTGACTTCGATGGAAGTATTGGCAGATATAATTATTGAAACGATGCCATTTAACACGAGGACTTAAATGTACCTGAAAAAATATATTATTAATATCGGAAATGTTAATTTGACGGTGATATTTCTTTGTTTGCATAGAGAACAATTAACTGGGACGATAGGCAACATGAGTAAGAAGTTTTAACCGGTGTTGACAATAATCCCACAGTTAATTTTTACTCAACGTATAACAGCTCGGTTTATTTAAGAACGTACCGCTTGCTTGGTTGTGAAAATGCGTGAATCATAATACTAGTAACAACCGGAATGCAAATATATATTAGTAATATAAAAAGTTTATTACCAGAGCTATGGCGTGGAATGGTTGGGCTTTACATAAAAGGGGTGGATATCGTGTTACCTCCGTTTGGTTTATCGTTAGCCATGCTCTGACTGACTGAGCTCGCGCGAGGCCAACCCTCGCGCTGGCTGCCTCGAGTAATGTCATGTAACATGTTTAGATCGATTGTATACGGTCAGTCAGTCAGTACACGGTTATTAATTTGTAGACTGGTATAGCTATGGGTCGGGCTATGAGGAGCGGTTTTCGCATGACGTCATCACCGAGTTTCCTCAGCTTCATCGTCAGCATGATAGAACTTCTTCATTCAGGTGACGGAAGCGGGCTTGCAAAGTGCCGCCGCCTGGGAGAACGCCCACGCGCAGAATGAAGTACAGGATGCCATCGATAGTAAAATCACCAAAAAGGTCAGCAATGATACGCAATGAATTGGTTCTTGATGGCCACTACGATCAAGACCTGATCCCACACGTACGAATTATTCGAACCAAATATTTCATACAACCAACGTCTTTTATTATTTACATACAGAGTAGAGTTTTAAAGAAATATTAAAAATACGTACCCATATGCGTCTGTGGGTACGTAGCTAAATATTGTTAGAAGTACTTCGTACCAATGGTATTAGGTGTTATCATGGCCATTCCCTCTAAAACTACCACAGTTAAATGTATTTTGAACGTCTAGTAAAGTCGCAAGCGTCGCTAGAACTAAATTTACTTATTTCATTGTAGTAAAGTTTATTTTCTCTCATTGCCCTACTTCTGAAACAAATTTCCTGGTCGCTTACTGCGATCCAATCAGAGAAAGTTAAATAGTACAGAGCTACAGACATTGTGACGTCATCTGCCATAAGATATAATTTACGCAACCGTGAAAGAGCGCGACGATACTCTCACCCCATATCTTATAAATTAATCTTCTATACAAATAAATAACATTGGAGTGTCTGTTTGTAATATTAAAATAACCGCTTTTTACTAAGTGCATTTGGATGTATACACGTTACCTATACCAAAACAACATTTTTTTACAATTTTTGTCTGTATATCTGTCTTTTTGTTCCGGCTAATCTCTGAAATGGCTGGACCGATGTTGAAGGGACTTTCACTGGCAGATAGCTGATGTAACAAGGAGTAACTTAGGCTACTTTTATTTTAGAAGAAAAAAATAGGACCTCACGAAAAAAATTAAAACCAATGTTGGAGCGATACGCCTGATTAAGTTTGATAGCAACAACCTGCAATGCGTGTGCAAATGCTCAGTACGCGAGCGGGCTGTTGCCAACGGTTGTGTCTTTGTTAAATACCTCGCGGACGAGGTCGCGGGTAACAGCTAGTGTACAATAAATTAATAATATGCTAGTAAGTAGTTACTAGTTAACTGATAATAACGAGTTGGGGGGAGGGTTACGTCATCTTCGATGAACACAAAAAAGATCATAAATGCTGAATTATTCAAGTGCGCGTGGATGGGCAAATTTGAAACTATGAAATTTCCAAAAATGCTTAAAGGACTCTCGAGACTCATTATGATGAAAACTAAAACCGCATCAATAGATTTAAAAAAAAATCCCAAGTCAGGAATTGAATCTGTTGATTTTGAAAATGAAAACAACTTGCTGTATTGTTGCACCATCCATTGCACTTAAAAAAATGGTTTATCTCACGGGTGATAAATTAATTATTGTTGATTTTTGATTCTGTATTGAAGGGCGCTGATCTTTTTTATATAAGGTTTAAGAAAAATTGTGTAAAATATTTTAAGAGGTTACCAGGTGATAACGATCAAGTTTATGCATAAAATATATGTGTATACAGTTTGTTTTTTGTGGGCAAGCTAGACAGTACCATTTCGTCGCAGAATTAGTATGTGGAGTTCATTTATAAATTTCAAATCACGTTATATTTTTTTAGGGAATGTGACCCTTATAGCCTACCGATGGAGCCCTTAAAATATTTTACACTATTATTGTTAAACCTTATATAAATAAAGTATATGTAATGGTGAAGGGTATTCCCATGTTCAGAAGTTACGATTATTACACATTTGACACACATGTGTGTGTGACCTTAATTTCTGTGCCGAGGGTCCCGGGTTTGAATCCTGGCAGGGACAAACTTTGTGTGATGAGCACGATTTTTTTTACCCAAGTCACGGATGTTCAAAATATATATAAGTAATATATACTGGGATCACCCCCAGTCCATTTTACGGTACCCATAATGCAAGCGTTGCTTACTGTGGGACCGTATTCCGAACGGGTGGTAAAGCAGTAGAATAATGTTTATGTAACTTGACGATTCATAAGTACTGTACAATAATGGTTTACATGAATAAAAAATATTCTGATTCTGATTCTATAGTTCTGTGTTTGTCTGACTATATTTATTTATTTATCTTTATTTATTTATATATTAGGACATCAATAAAATTAACTTAGTCAGTATGGATTTTAAGAAGAGTATCATTTCTATTATTACTATGATCTGCTTAAGGTGTGTGTCAACTATTTGCTACGAACGCATGGCATGCAATGGATATTGTGTACAAGTTTTTTGTTTGGACCCTTTGCGTATCTAACGATGAAGGTTCTCATATTGATTTCTTATATTTACGCGAATACTACACATTGAAGATGGCGGTTCTGTGCGTATTTATTAAACACGAACTCCACTCGAGCAAAAAAAACATGTATTTACAGAAATACTAAGGCAACCCACACACAAGCAATAGTTTTATGTAAAACTTACGGTCCTTACCCAGGATCTGGTAGAGGGTACGCCTTGGGAAGTCCAAGTCCAGACTCATTAGTTAAAATACAACATTGTAATTTATTTATATTCTTGTAATTTATGATTGGTTTACTTACAACACATTCTGTAAGTTGTGCGTTGTTAACATTTGCCGTCACCAATCAAACACGTATTTGCGTGATTTCTGTCCGAAGTATTTAATTATATTTTTTCGATTCAATATATAACAATACGTTTATCGCTCAAAAGTTTTTCGATTAAGAAAGTAATGACAAACACTTCGCGTTCTCGAAATTGATTCGTTTAAGCGATCTCTGTTGTGACGCTGTTGTAAAAATTGTAATACAAGATAATAACGCCACGATACGAAAACATTATCGCAACTATTTCATGCTTGGGTTAGTGTTCCTAAAGCAGCGCGTACGTTTTCTAACGTACTAAGTAAGAATTTATACGAGTCATTTGATCCGTACGTATATACTGGCATTAATTTTGCCATTATTCTACCGCAATAAAAGTTAAAGATAATAAAAAAAGTGTTATGCAAGGTTGCAAAGTTGTTATTTGGTGCGAGTGCTTGTATTGAATACTCGGCAAGCGAAGGATTCTAAGAGAAGCGAGTGGTTTAAAAATAGAATCCTGAGCATAGCAAGGGATTCAAAGGCACGAGACTCAAATAATTTACCAGCTCTGGCAGTCAAGTTTAGCGCAACTGTCAAAAAGAACGTTGCGAACTTGAACATTCCTAAGTTTAAAATAAAAATAATGTACTCACTTTAGCTTCAATCTGGATACCGCACTGTCCAAACTGCATGTGCACAATTTCCTTCATATTTGTTGTTTAATTACTATTAGTATGTTAAACTAAAATATTATTTTGATTATTCCGGCTCTGTTAGTTCCCGTAGCGAACGACGCACGGACCCGTCGCGCGTATGAAATGAAATGAAAAGGGAACGGAACGGAAAAAGCGTCACTCGGGGTGTGCGAGTGTTGGTATATCAAGGAATTTCGCCTGATATTGGGAAAAAATATATTTCTAAGGTGTATCACTTACAATGTGATTCGCGGATGACTGACATAACATAGCTAACATAGGTGTTAGGTGTTAGGTGTATAGGTGGTGTGGGTGGCTAACATAGGTGTTAGCGTCGTTTATGAATAAAATGCACGTAAATTGCAATTATGTTACGCTAATAATTATCTACTGATCAGACGCTACTTTATGTAACGTAGTCTGTGAATATCGCGATAGCGAATAGTTATGTGAAATATTCTTTGATAATATTAATAATGGACAAAGCTATTGCATTATATGATTTGTAATAATGGTTTATGGTAACTACCAAGTGGCTATGTGTTCTATAAGGAAAGTAATTTAAAAGCTCTTTTATGAAGTATCTAGTATCAATTTATCTTTACTATAATTTATTTTTATAAACCTGGGGGTAGATTTAGAAATGTATCGGTAAACCTGGCCGCGTTAGATAGTATTTCAATCGGAACATTACGAAACTTCTTTGCAGTAAAATAAAAATAAACTGAATCAACTTCTTCAAATACCTTCGAACTTCTGCGATGAAAGCAAAGTCTGCAAAAGGGAAGCCTTGACGGCCGGTGAAGTTTGTTTCTGTAATTATTTGACTTGTAATACAAAAGTAACGTCTGTTGTGTTATTTTCATGCTTATTAAAAGTTTATGGTGCAACAATATGCTATTTGCAATGGTAATAAATCTGTCAGTTGTTATGACGTATGCCTGATAATAATAATGATTTGTGACATAAATAGTATGTACGAGTTTGATATCATATTTGAGTATTATATTATTAAAGATATTGTAGTCAATCTATGTATAAAATATCTTAAGAGGTTTTCGAGTAGGCCTTAACTATCAGGTTTTTATATAATACATATGTGTAAATAGTGTATCCTTTTTTCCTCCGACTATGGCCAAACGAAAAGGAAGGGCTACGATTTTAGCTAATATGCATGTCATACCTGGCATGATGATGATGCCAACCCAGGTCAATGTACGATATTTTTTATCACGAGAAATGGAGCTTCCATCCCCCGACGCAGATATTACTTTAGTCCATTTACACTTCGTACGGAAGTCGCGGGCTTTGCTATCTATTATTTTTTACACCTTATATTTGAGTTAGAAATATCAAGTAGTATGCAGAGGGTCGTGACATGTAGTTTCTTTGTCGCATTCGTGCTGGCTTCTAGCTTTATTCACGCTACGTCATTATGCATGTAGCACTATTGCGTTACTGCTCACGTTACTTGTACGCTTCTATATACGCTATTGTTCGGAAATCTTAATGTGCTTTGCAAACACTCCTTTTTTTCTAAACCGATGTAGGTTCGTAGGTACGTGCACAAGTATTCCTCAACGCTTGTGCACACCAAATGAGGTAGAATTTACCTGTCATACACTCGCGTTTAACTATGCAATCAGGCTTGCACATGTAAGTGCGAAGGATCTCCTGTGCGTGCGTTCCCGCCCACACGAGTATCCCTCTTTTTCATTGGCATTCGGCTGCAAGGTTAAACCAGTCTGCCAGTATCAATTTCCCTCATAAAATTAAAAACAAAAATCTAGCTCATGATGTAGGTTCATCGTTTATAATGTATGTTGTATGTTTCAGCCTAAGACTGACGGGGCGGACTTTCCGCCGGCACAGCACTACGCAAGTGCGAGTTCGGCTCCACAGCCCCCGCCGCCGCCGCCCGCGCACAGCCCCGCGTCGCAGCCCAGCCCGAGGTAGCATTCCTTCTACAATTAACTGAATACTTGATAGTTTTTGACTGCCGAGTCAACATAAAAAGCGGCGGTTGAAAAGATTGCTCGTGGCGTCATCAATTGAAATGTTGCCTGTGTTTATTATGGAACTTGCTAGGGATGTGCCGCATATTAGGTATAATAATCCAGCATAGTATTATGTTTGGTATTTGGCCGAATATTCGGTTGATGTGCCGAATATTAACTGAACCATTGTTTTAATAGCATACAAGCACTCAACTCAATAAACATTTATGAATGTTCCAAATATTTCACATTCTATATAAACCCGTACGTAATATGAATGAATATATACTAAAGTAAGACCCGAAATTAATGGTCTTAGAGCCACTGCTTTTGTACCGTGAATGTTAAAAAAAGAGTCGAAAAAGAGAATAAAGTGTTTGGGTCGAACTGTACTAGCGGCCTAGTAATTTTGTTAACAAATATTAAAATATAGAATCGTTATTAAAAAAATCTAAGAGTAAGTGAATCAAAATCAAAATAAAGAAAATTAATGTATTATAACTAAAAAAATACTACCCAGCTGGCCAAAATCCCAGCACGCAGTTGAACCGATTAATGTTCGGTGTTCAGTTTGGTTTAAATATCCATGTTAGGAGCATCTCTATTACTTGCTCTAGTTCGGTTTCAAACATGGAACGTGAACTGCTTTTTTTGTATAGAGTTGACAATTTGCAAGCTGTCGTATGTATCATTTAAGTTAGATAAATGAAAGTCTAATATCTCATGTTTATCCGCGTGAAGTTGGCATCGTGGAACTTTAATACTTTTTTCTGTTTATTGTTAGAATTTCAGTTTTCTTATTCACAGACACCTTCCAAGTCCGATGCCCGGCCCAAGCGGCCTGCATATACGTTCACCATCGCATCACCAGGTCGGTTATCTGAGACTTGATTATTAATCACTATAAGTTGTTGGCACTAAAATAGTGTTTTAACTTTTTTGAATTTAGTATATTTGATATATTAAATCATAACACGCTTATAATTTAAATGTCATATAGTGAAAGAATTTTCGAAATATATGAAATAATTTCTAAGTGTAATTTTGTTAAAAGCAATAGTGTGGAAAGCTCTGCTGTGTTCGTTTTCCTGATCGAAAACTTAATCGTTTGAATTTTAATACTATAGTCATTTTGAGAATTGTTTCACCTTTCGTAATCATACGACTTACATTATACGTATTAGTACAAATTAATAAATTATAATTATGTCATAAAAAAATAGCCAAGATCCTATTTGCCCAGGTTTTGTAAACTCATGGCAACGAGTAAAGGCACTTGGGAATGTAACGACAGTGATCCAAAACTATTGCGTCACCTCGATGAAGTAATCACTGACATTATTTCCCTCTGAGCCGACTTATTTTTGTTATGTTTGTACAGTGCAGGGCCATGAGAAGCCTCAGTGTTAAGTATTGCCATGCCGAAAATATAATGTACTTAATAAATAATAAAAGTCAAAGTTACACTGGAATAAGAAGTACTATCACTCGTTGCCGCGAGTCTAATAATCCGTAACAATTATTTGATTAACTCAATATGCTTAATGCTCTCAATACAACTGGACAAACAAAGACTCTAAACATATCATTTACTTTTCCACACGTCTGTACTGGGCTAACTATTGCCACGATGTACCTATAAAGGTGTTAAAATTAATCTCCCCATATTCCCCTCCGTTACCTTGTATATCGGCGACTGACTTCAGGAATCCAGTTGGTGTTCATATTTACATGCGCGCGACATGCTTAACGCGTTCAAAGTTCAAAGCAATCGCCACTGTTGACGCTTTTACACGCACTTAAAGCGCGTCAGACGCAACTAAAACGAGCTGCGGACGCGGCGATACATTTCAAAGTCAAATCATTTATTTCGTATAGGCCTACGGGGGCACTTACCAATGTCATTCGTTTTTTTTTTACTTCGCTATAGCACTACTCAGTTCGCAATTGAACGCGCGTTGCTTGTGAATAAGCCGTTATATGCAAATACCCCTAGCGTCTTGGTTATATAAGTCTAAAACAAATATATGATATACTTATTAATATTACTCCTGCTCCACCTGCGTCCAGAAGCGCAAAGTAACGCAATCAAATATCTGTCAGCAGATATGACCAACACTAATGTGTTAATTTACTAACGAAATTAGTACTTAGTGACATTGGACATTACACGACAACTCGGGTGGCAGTTAGTTCGATTCATCTAAGGGTTATAGTGTTTTAAATATCGTTTATGAAAGTATAATATAGCCACCCGTTTAACGTGTTGCTTTTAACGCCTTATTTAGGGCGCATTTTGGCAGAGGTAGGAGCATAACAACGCTTGTGCATCCATCATGTATCGGCGACAGCTTTGCGATGGCAGGAATGCGGCCAAATGCTTTACGCACTTCACTACAATTATCATAAAAAAAGAGATATTCGATATTTTTTATTTATTTCTCATCAGCATCCATAGCAACCGGCCTGACATATTGTTGCCTGCCCTTAAAACTTTATACTGATTTTTTTGGCTTTGTTCGCATTTAAAACTATTTGGACACATATCTGCTACGGCTATATGTATTATGAAGCTTAAAACCAGGTAAGTGACGGCTAATTTATTTTACGATATGTAACTGGCGATCTTTAATTCGTATTTACAATGAAAATTTTGACCTGTTTGAGTTTAAAATACAAAATTACAGTTCAATTAATATTACGGTGAAAGCTGCTTGGCAATAGAGTTCATAATACCGCCATAGAAATCTGCAACAAAATACAAATCACGTTACGTTACCTTAAACAAAATTATTAATCTGTGGTCAGGGTTTCCAATATAAACGAGATAAAACAATTGCGAACTTGGCACTTTGGTAAGGTATTTGGCGATTGCACGGAAATATTACGTGCTCCTGTGCTTCTACCGATATCACTGGCTGCAATATCTCTACTAATCCACTTTAATAATACTAACGTCAAAATTTTGAGCCTTTACGGTAACGACGCAAAGCGGGCGGGTCGGGACGGCGGCGGGCTACGAGGAGGCTTCGGCCTGTTGTGATAGACTGAATTGTATTTGCACTATACACAGTGCTGTCGCGCTCGCCGGGTGACGTCGCGTCGCCGTCACGTCAAGTGGGAAAAACGGCAGGATGTCGCGTCGGCTGTGCGTGCTCACGCCCCGCCGACCCGTCGCCGTGTCGTCCCGCCCGCGTCGTGCCTTTAAGGTAACTGCACAAAACGGGCTGGATGTGAATAGTCATTATGTAGTTGTAACCTATACACGGCCGGCGGGTGACGTCGCACCGCCCGCCGAGTCCGTAGAAGACACGCGCGGAGTGGGCGTGCTACGAGCGCAATTATAGATTGTAGTTTTGATAGATTAAATTATATTTTGGACTAATACTAACGTGAACTCATGCCCACTTCCCGGTGCCGTTCCGTTCCCCGTGTGCCGTCTGAAATTCGGCATCGCTCGCGTTTGGCGAGCTGCATGTACCTACTAGGCACTAATGTTTTGTCATGCGTGGGTTGTATAGGGCGGGAAGGCAGGGAGGGACGACCTGGTCACTACGCTGCTCGTCTCGGTGCCCTTGCCCTCCACCAGCCACGGCCTCAACCTCTCGGCGCACTCACAGGTTCATACCAACGTGGAATGCATGAATGCCGCATTAGTCTCACTAGTGTTTATTTCACGGCTTGTAACCTGAGCGCTAACCTCCACCTGCACAGAAGTCAAGTGCTCTGGGTCTCTTGGTGTGCGCCATTTCGATTACGTGATCTAATCGTAGCAAAGCAATTCCCAGTCTTTCCCCAAGCGCTCATGTTACTTGTCGAACACTGTAGATTTGCCCCAAAGTTTATAAAATGTTAATGCCTATTTACAATGGCAATGGCAATTACTCAAAAGTGCTTTGTAGTACAATTTAAAATTCATGAAAAATATAAATTTTGGGTTTCCTTTTTTAATCCTTGGCGTCTTATGTTTGATAAACATCTCTGATAACATGTTTATAAATGTTTTACAATTTGGAAGTTTAAAAGTGGAAGTTATTATAACAACGTACCTATACAATACAACAAGAACGCAAGATAAACATGTTTCCGTTCTTAACGGTTAATAAAAATATCACAGAAGCTCGTGTAATTTTAATAAACTAAGGTCTGATTTTTCAATCGTTAGATAAAGTTTAGACTTTAAATAAACTTGAAGTTTTGACAGTTTGTCCGGCAAAATTTCAAATCTGTTTGGAGAATAAACTTTATCTTACGATTGAAAAGTCCGTCATAAGATAACGTACGCAGACGTCAAATTATCATCGTGTTTATCATTAATTATCATTACGTGTACACGATGCATTATATTTTAAAATACTAAAATCGTACTCATTTATGCAATATTTCTAATATGTACGGTCTTTTAATTATACTAACTGTTGCCCGCGACTTTATCCGGTAAATCAGAGCAAAGTAAATCATTATAATTATGATTCATACAACGTTAAACCGCGAGACACCTAATAAATTAAATTTTAAAAATCTTTTCGCGAAGTTTCGAGCTTCTACCCACAGAATATTTTTTTACATACAAACTTCGACCTCCTTGGCATCGAATCTCCAAAAATCTCTGGCTGGGTGCTCACTACATAAAATATCCATATGTCATGACTCCAAGTCGTCCGGTTTAGGCTGTGCGTCTATCGGGACAAGCATTTTTATACTAAGATTCATTGCATTTTAATTACAAAATTATCCGGCAATTGTGCGTTTGACGAATATTATGATTATTTATAGAACATCCCATCATTTAACCAGTGTTGCTTATTAAAATTCCTTTATAAACTAGCCTACAAAAGCTTATAAGCTTCTTAGCTGGTGCCATCAAAATTTACCGCATGTTACACGAAGCCCGAAACATTTTCATTGCTATATATTGAAGTGCAAGTATACGATTCGACACACCACTTATTAAACTTGTACTCACCCAATCCATTACGCCTGTAAACCCTGAAAGGGTATCGTGGAGGTTCACTGCAGACCACTCATATTTCGACAATGATATCTGGTTTCAGCGTAATGGGTGGCGAGACTTTCCCTTATATTATACCAGGCACATTGGCCCTCAATGTGCGGCAGATTAGGGCCATAGTTTAGCACTCTAGCAAAAATATGTACATAACACAACTTATTTTTTTATAGGCACTGGGGCCCTCAGAAATGCCGAGCCCATCGCCGCATATATTTCACCAACCACAGAAACAAGTAAGAGTTTGATTTATTATGCAAGTAATTAAACAACTGGGCTTCGTTCAGTTGTAAGAGTTTTGATTTCTGTGGCAGTTAGCCTCACATTATTTTTTGTCCCCCGCTTTGCAATGGTGCTAAGTGGATAATATTCTTTCCAACTCCTATTTTCCTTTCGATTGATTTCCAAGACTTCCATTCCCCGGGGGCTGCCGAGGGTCAAATCTCCGCGTCCTGGTCCTGGAGTAGCAGTAGTGGGAGTGTGATGCCGGCCCCGGCCGAATCCCCTTTAAAAAAAACATGGAATTATTATTAAGTTATGACACATGAAAGGGAAGGGAGGGTTCTTATCCCATCAGATGTTGGTGAATGAATACTATCAACTAAGCTATTTTCTTAAAGCTATAGTGTCTTCTGTTAACCTTCAAATGAGTAATTTTAATGCATACCCAACTAGCAAGACATTCGAATAAGAAAGCAGTTATTCAAATAAAGATGGAATATGTTTTGAATAGCTTTTCTCAAAATGTTAGCTTTTTTTCTCTATTATGTACTAAATCTATGTCGTGTAAATGTTTATTTCAATGTTTACTTCACTTACATTCACGTTGGGATCTTTATTCAATTAATTAGCTGAAACAGAAACGTGGTCTCGACTATTATAGCACATCCTTTTGCTAGTTGTGTAGTTACTCATTTCGGACTAAAAAAGTACCAAAAGATTTCGGACTAAGCCGATTCACCATTTTCAATTTTATTTACTATAATCCAATTTAAAAACGAAGGAATCATCAGTTTTGGTTTAGTAATATAAAATGATACTTATGAGGCGACAAACTACAAAAGAAAAAAAAAAGAAAAAATAGGGGTGTAAACAAATCGACTTAAAAGACCACTCGCAGTGAACCCTGTTTACACAATGTATATTGTGTAAACAGGGTAATATACTGGCGCGTACGCCGAGTAAAGCTACCAACCATTTTATAGATATGTGGCTTGCACGTGCTGAATAGACAAGACAAGCCGTTGTAATAATAACTACTCTGCACGGTACGTGTAGCAGCAGTCAATACACTTAACGTTTTATTTTTTAAATGTAGCTAACCTGCTATTACTAGTTACAAATTTACTGTTACTAGATATACTTGTATACTTTTAGTTACTCATAATAAAAAAATATGTAGTGGACATTGACGGGAATTATTATTTATTACATCTGTATTTTATAAAGCATAGCTTGGTGACATGCATAGTGTATGAATTATCCCTGAAACTTGTTTGTTCGGAATCAAGACGGATTCAGTACAGTGCAGCTCGAATCAGTTATAAATTTAAAAAAATTACAGCATGTTATTTATAATGCCTTAACTGCAGTAGAGTATGGTATTTATTTTTAGAACATTGAAAATTTTAGGATATCAAAATGCAAAACATTTATTTAAAAAAATAATGCGTATATAGATATAATATAATTATAAGACTTTTTGTAAGCTCAACGACTGGCAATAGTATTTTTTCGCGAACAAACAAAGATAAAACTAGTGTTATTTTTATGTTACCTTAAAACACGTGACTAATAATATTAATAAGGGTAATATTAGCATTCCGGGAAAAGGCATAGCCGTAGCGTGACTGGCGCCCCAGCCATGTCGGATTGCGATTTAATACCTGCCCCAACCCCTCGCCTAGGTACCTGCCCGTCGGCGGCACAGCATGCGGGTCCACTTCGCGCCATTCAGTGATCCCGGCGCTTCGGCAATGGATACATCTGCCGCTTTCATAAACATTGTGAATGACACGTTAAAAGTTTCGAGACTGTGCTCGTGGTGTCACCGTTGTTTTTAAAAAGTGTATTTTTTTTAAAACGCAATGGTATGTCTAGTTTCGGTTGTGTACACGGAGTTGCTTTGTAAAATTAACACGTGGTTTTGACACATTTCTGGAGGTACAATAGTTCTGTATTCCGTGGTTATTTTGTTCAGTTTACATCGTTATAATGTGTGTTGTTAAATGTGCCACTGTGTTGCGACATGTACCAAATATTTTTTTAAATAATTCCTGTAGGCCTATTTAGGCGTGTACTTTTTGCATACTTTAAAAATAAAACCCGTACCAAGGTACGCATGGAATCGAAGTGGTAATAATTATAATCGTAGTTTTATAATATAACCTACCGATACAGACAGAAGCCAACACCATCTTATCTGCATGCTTGCGTATCACTCGGAAATTACTAGATGGAATTTAATATAAGTTACCAGAGTTAAACTTATATACAGAGCCAATATATAGGTAGCTTCTGTGTATAATTACTGTTTAATATGTAAAATAGTCAATTACTAACGACCTTATTACAATAATTAAAAGAAAATGCATTAAATGACTTTTTTTCGGAATACTTATTGCAAGAAGAAACCGACTATATATTTACTTATTATCCATTAAAAACAAGGCACCAAAAATAGTTGTATTTAAATAATTATATTTTTAATCAACTATTGTTTAATATAATTATTGGGATCTCTCAGCTCGGCTTAAGAGAGAGTTATTTAGTTTTACGCAATGGTACAAAACCACTCAAATGTTCCATAAGTTCTGTTGAATTCGTCCATACAAAGTAGGTCATTAAATACGACTAGCTACAAAAAAAATATTATTCACTTTAAGCTCATTACAGAACACTTACACAAATCAAATTAAAATATTAATTCCGTGTGTATGTCATAACAAACTGACCCATTTTTTAATGTCAGTGGCTTGAAATATCACCGGCTGTCTGAAATGTTTTATAGCAAGCACAAACAATTCACATAACTGTACATTAATGATTGGTAATTTATAATGGAGACGGTTCCGCACATGTCGGCAGTGATGTCTTGCGATTATATACATATTATATTATGTTTTTGGGTTTGTCTCGCAGTTCGAAAATAGATGGTTCGTAAGATAGTTACAAGACTTCTACTTCTCGTCGTTAAATTTAAAATGTGTTAATATTATTGCTAGTTGGATAGTGTAAACAATACCAATTTTAGTCGGCATTTTAATAATTTTGAAAGATTTTGAAAGACCCTTCGAGTACGCTTGGTATACGCTTACATGAATAGTCATGTATGCGAGGTTGCACATAACGTTTTGGAAACATTTATTACGATATACCTTGTTGATATTATCCGAACTTATGTTGGAGGTTGTAGACCTGTGAATTAACATTCCACGTGTGTTATACTAGGCCGCCATGGAGCCGAGCATGCCAACGCATTCATCGCATGCTGTTCCGAGCCGGTCTTGGGGAGGGCTGAACGTCGCTTATGAGATGCAACAGGATCCGAACAAGCCTGGGTAAGTATCACAGTGTTACGTATAATACATGAGCATGTACCGTGCTAGCGATTGTACAGGGTATATTCGCGAGCACGGTACATTTGCATGCTCACTCACAAAGCAATGAATGAAGATTTAGAAGCGTTGCGGTGCCCTCACTCCATCCGCCAAATATACGTATGTTGATTTTTGCTCATGAGGAGCGTGTGATCACGACTCGTGCCGATATCTGTATAACAAACGGAGGTGCATAAAAATCTGGTCATGCTTTGGAATTTTCATTTTCGAAAGGCCCATTGATATTTTAACATTACACAACATAAAGAAAAGGACTATACGCCTTTTGTATTTTCCCTCGTACCATATAACATTGGTGAACTGTGATAAGACATATGCTATATTTTATTAAAGCTCTTCATTTCATTTTACAAATAATATGCATAATTTTATTTGAAATAAATAATTGTTTATTTTTAAAACAAAACACAATTTTTGCTTGCTGCGCGTATGCATAAAAATATGAACGTGTTACTAATAAATAGCTTAATATGCTTTGCATCTTACAATGCGAATGATATTCTATTTCAATTATTCGGATATTGATTTCTTCTACTTACGCGAATACTACACATTGAAACACAAGTTTTTTTCTGATTTTATCGCGGTTATTTTATGTCGTGTTACTGGGACGTCAACCAGTCAGTCCTGCCGTGACCATGATTGCTGTAAAACAGCCGAAACGTCGGAAACGTAAAACATAAAATAAACTCGATAAAATAACTTTATTTTTATCAATTAGTCAAGTTTAACTGCGTAGGGCCCTGTGTCAGAGATGGTGGTTTCAGGTATTACTTTCATAATTAGACTGCATATGGGAATACTGCGTTATTGTCACGACCAGCTGCGCGTAGTCACGATACATATAAGTACATTAGTATCACGCACGGTACGCGAATATATATTTGACCCTATCAAACTACACTACAAATGTTCTACAAAATTAATTTTGTGCCTCTGCAATTGTTTTTGACATAATAACTAACAATATTGTTATTTGAAGCTTTGCGCTCATACAAAAACATTCGTATCCCACTAATATTATAAATGTGGAAGTTTGGATGGATGTTTGTTACTCAATCACGCCAGAACGGTTGAGCGGATCTGGATGAAATTTGGCACGGAGATAGATTATAGTCTGGAATAGCACATAGTCTACTTTTTATCCCGGTAAAATGTAAACGCGGGTAACACCGCGGGGCGCAGCTAGTATTCGTATAAAGAGAAGAATATTCTTAGGTCATATTTCATTTGTTACACAACAGAGCAGCAAACTCTCCTCTGTACAGGGCTCTTAAACACAGACTCGTGCTCAATCACGTGTCACAGAGCCTAATAAACTTTATTATGTAGTGTGACCCAAATTATTTACGTACTTAATATAAAATATTATACTCAATATGTGTAATATCTTACACAATTTAATACGTTCATCTTAATCATAATAGTGCTGGCACGAATTAGGACAAGGCTTTTGTGTATTTATCTGTTTTTAATAAATTTGTTATTTATTCAGGCTGCTAAGGCAAGAGAGAATATAAGCGATCAGTGCTGCGCGTGCCATTGCAAATTTACATAATTATTTTGTTGTGTTACGGTTAAAATGTTCTAGTGTCTACGAATTGTAAAGTGGAATAGTACTGGGCCCAGTGATGTTATAATGCCTTTGTGCGACACGTATACATATAAAATGGTCGAGGTTTTCCCAGCAACTTATTTAGTAGTATTCAATACCTACCTGCACCACGAATGTAAAATCTAAATATTATGAAGATTTTGTGTATTGGCTTTTAATTTTGTCCTGTTCTCTAGTGTCTATACCAAGTTAGTCGCAATATTGCCACATTTTGCCATATTCTCACCATTATATGTTAATATCTACAGTGTGAGCGGTATGGGAAACACCAGCAAAGACATGGGACAATCCACTATGGGGCCCACCACTATCACCATCAGGACAACAAAGAAACGCGCCGCCATGACCAACATACGTAAGTATCTTCATCCAATATGTCATCATATATACTTATGCAGGACATAGATAGGTAAACGTAGTACTATATATAGACGTTAACCTGTGTGTGCAAGTTTGAAAGAAGGGCACGCATAAACACCTGAATAGATTTGAATTAAATTTGTTATCCAGGTAGGGTATGGTCTGGAGAAAAGTCGCCATAAGACTATTTTTTCTCGACAAAGTCTACATGGTCCGGCTGCGGGTAAATGCTAGTGTATGAACTATCTTAATTTCTACTTGACTTTGTTAATATACGTCGACGTACGAATGGCACGCGGTGGATTACACAAATATGGTTTAGGAGGAAACTATATTGAGTTAAATCTGGCAGCAAATCTGATCATAGATAAAATATAAACGCCTATCATCATCTAAATCATGTCAGTCATTAGCACATGTATTTTCTCTCGTATAAGACTTCAAATGAGATGAGTATAACTATTGATGCACGGGACATACTCTAGTTTGTCTTTCAACCGGTGTACCTTATAAAAGTAAACATGAGGAATAATAAAGGCGCCTCTCGCTCCTAACATTTAAATATTGCTAATCTAAATATGGTTTATGTCAGAATCATCGTTGACACAGAGCTTGGCGGCTGTGCGCCGACAACCGCAACCAACCCCTCCGCCCATATACCAAGAGACCATAAAAGACTCGCCACCGAGCTCACCAAGTAAGTATAACGTCTTGAGTTTATACTAGTGCTGATTAGGGAATGCAATGTCCCAATAATTGAAGTGAAAATCATTTTTTATAATAGGCTCTGATTATTTTTGCGTTATTTTAATTCGTTTCGTTATTTACTTCCGTAGCCAATTTAGCGGTGCAAGAATTAAAAATACTAGTCTTAACATCACAAAATATTTAATTACTACCAAAAGAAAACCTCTTCAACACCTTTTTTAGAAAAGAAATGTATTTTGAATAAAATTTCAATGCACATTGCAAAAAAGTTATAAATTGATTAAAACTTGTATGAATTTGGGAGTGAAAACGTCGTTTTTAAATGCAAACATACACCCATAACACACACGGTGCTTAGTTTGAACCCGTTCTGTTGATGCGTTCGTTAAGCGATAAGCTTTTAATTTTTATGGATTTTTAAAGTATGAGACTGAAAAAAACTTCTTAAGTTATTTTTATTGTTTAAAAAAAATTGATTGGACACAATTTGGCTTGATTAAACATGTGGTCTTTTTATACATTTCCTACATAATAAGGAGAAAAACATCGAAGAAGAATGATACTTATTGATAAATAAATATATCTGAAAACGATTGATAGTCGGCCCATAACATAATCGAAGCGACGGTTGGAGTCTATGAATTATTCAACTGCACATTTGAAATATTTCATTAGATTTATATGTATTTTTTGTTGCAGGTTCTGAAAGACCTTTGAGATCTAAAATAGAAACAAAGTAAGTACCTACATAAGCTGGAAATATATTTATTTATGTTTGAAAATAATGAATAGTCTTGCTTTACGTGTTTAAGGAACGTAGAGTAAGAATTAAAGGAATGTAAGTCAATTGTTCATCCGCAATATTTCTTTTTAGTAAGTCCGACTAATTCGTATCAATTTTAGCGTATTCGGACTAATTTATTTTGTATGAATATGTAAGCAGCTAAATAGTGGCTGGTCGTTGATGTCCAAAGCCGTCGCCAACCCCTCATTGTGGTCAGTCACAGTCAGGGATTTGAACAAAGTAGTAAATGTAATATATACGCTAGGAGAAATCAAATATCAAATGTACTATCGTGAGTCGCTTTAGTACAAACGCACACAGAGAATTCAATATCGTATTATAGAAAAAGAGTGTAAGTATCTACTTTTTTTTACGTGGGGATATTCTAATGTATACCACACCGCCACGGGGGTGACGGTGTGGTTATGCCGGACTCTTACCGGCTAAAACCCCACGCTTCGCCTTCACCGCCTTTGAGTGGGGCGCCACAGGATCGCACGTGGCATACTACTGTGGCGCCCCGGCGGCCGGGCTGGACCCCAGGCCGCAGACATTAGGAGGGGTGCCTATTGACAACAGGCACCCTCCGTCGAGGGACTTTGCGTGGGCAGATGGTCCCCCGACCCCCTGCCCAAGTCCCCTTCGACGTTCAAGAGTGTATCTACCTACCACTACTACAGGTCGTTTCATATGTTGCCAGGGCCAGCGTTAGTTGCACAGCCCCCCACATGCTGGGCAACGAGCTAAACCCGGAGAGCGGGGCAGCGGCATGCCTCCAGGAGCAACTGAACGCCGAGCTGGCTGCACACGCGGCGGGCAACGGCGGCATGGATCCCGTAATACTGCCGCCGCTCGTCAACAAGGCCGCACCTGTAAGCTTGAAATAAATTCCCCTTGAAGCGAATGTGCCAATATGTCGAGATGACTTGGAGAAAAGTGTCTCACAGTGCAAAACCAATTGTTTTTCGATGTTGATGGGCGGTTTTGCCAGACGGCTTTGCCAATCTGCATATTGAAGAACCTTAAAAAAAATCTATAAGATTGATTTATTTGTTTGTCTGCATGTGCATTGCAACTACAGAGCAGTATATAGGTGTTAGTAAGATTGTATTATCTAATTAGTTTAACACTGGGCCAGCGTAGCGGACTGTGGCCTAAATCTTCCTCATATTAAGTAGGAGCCTGCGCGGTATAATGGCAATAGACTCACGCCCTATTACATTAGAACCAAATATCTTCAGTGTTGCACTGATCTGCATCTCTGCCTACCTGTTCGAGAATATCAGGCGTGATGGTGTATTATCGTTTTAGTTACGGCGTTTACTTTCCAACAGGGTACCAGCAACAGTTCAGGGCGCGGCTCGTCAGGCGCGCAGAGCCTCGACCAGCTGCTGGAGAGGCAGTGGGAACAGGGCTCACAGTTCCTTATGGAGCAGGCGCAACACTTTGACAGTGAGTAATACGAACATCCTTGATGAAGAGCTTCACTTACCCAGTATTATAATTACTCGGACAGTAATCCCTGAAGGGTATGGTCAAAAAACAAAACCGCGTTCCCTGCTCGCAAAACAATGAATCAAACTGGTGCTAGTTTCGCTATTAAAAGTACTTAATGTAGTCGTTCCAATTCCAAGCCAAGGATGCAATGCGTCAAACCCGCATAAAGATAAACGCACGCAACCTCGATTATACTTTGTTATTCCATGGGATTATATGAATTTATTTTCATACCAAGCGAACCCAATCTTATTATTTGTATAAAAAGAACAATTCAGTATTATTTAAAGTCACCACCAATTCAAAGATTGGATGATAACCATAATATTGTGATTTTGTCGATGGTATACATGATCATTCCGAGAACAAAATTTGATAACTGTAACAAGGCAATGTTAAAGCAATTTGCGTTTCTGAGCTTTTGCGTGTTCGAAGATTTGCTTGTTTGACATTAAGGTGGCGGTCTGTTAACAGCTTGGGTTCCGAAACATACAGCAGAGCGTTCAGCGTCGCACGTTCTACGAAATATGTTCTATGAAATGTATGGATTACACAACGCTCATGCACAATAGGCGTTCACCAACCCACACTTTTCATAGAACTCCGAACGTCGAATATAAACTGATCGCTCTTCGTCTGTTTGGGATTTTGAAAGAGTGGCTTAAGCACAATCTCTTTACATTGCGTTACTTAACGTAAACATGTTCGGTGCCGCTCACACGACATACTTCATAAATAAGTATGAAAGTGGCAGCATACTTTCTCGATGACGATGAGCTTATGCTTTGGGTACAGAAGGGCAATCCGAGGGGGCTAGTATTAATGCCACCATTATGATTGTAGTAGCATCACTTCTATCGTGTCTGCATCAACTGCGCACAGAGAACGTGCGCCTCGAGGAGCACGTGGGCAACTTGCTGCAGCGCCGCGATCACCTGCTCGCCGTCAACGCTCGCCTCGCCATACCGCTCACCAGTGGTATGTGAACATTCAGTGTTTTGACGGCCTGATTAGCGCAGTGGTGGTGACTCTGCTTTCTGCGCCGAGGGTCCCGGGTTCGAATCCTGGTAGGGACACAAGCTTTGTGTGATGAGCACGAATGTTTGTACCCGAGTCATGGATGTTTAATATGTATATAAGTATTGTATACTGAGTTCGCCCTCAGTCCATTGTACGGTACCCATAACACAAGCGTTAAGCTTAAAGTGGGACCGTATAGTTGATGTGTTCGTATGGCGATATTTATTTATTTATTTTAATTTATGTGCCCTACACAGAGAAGCATGCTGGGTTATGGGAGAGATCTTTGCCCAGCAGTGGGACGGTAGGGATTAAAAAAATGATTACTAGTAAGGACGATAGACACATTAATAATCATCTTTTTAGCCCCTCCAACTAAGCCAGAGCTGGCATTACTAGTGGGCTCATGTCAATAGTTTAATGTACAGGGCAAGATCGATACCGGAACCTCTCGATGGCAGACTAGTAACCACTAGTCTATTGACTCTTTATGAATGTTGTATAACTTAAAGCTATCTATACATTTGCATGTCAATGTTAATATTCCTAGGTACCAGTTACGGGTTTAGGCGGTCGTAAAAGATGAAGTAGAATATGTTGACACATTACAAGTCTATGACCTTCCACGGTCCACCTTGCTGTAACTCTGTGTCTGATAAACAATAAAAAACGATAATGAATAGGCATGATATAGGTCAACGATGTAGAATATAAATGTATGTCAATTAGCACAGCTTAACACCATAAAGAAGTATAAGAAACAGTAAAATTATAAAAAGATAAAACTATGAGATACCCAGTCTGTTTTCCGCCTTTTAAACAAAGGGATTAGGGCTCTCCGAGACCAAAAATGGCTCTCAGCTCACCTTGTGCTGGCTAGTGTCAGTTTCAAATAAGACCTTGTACATCACTCCACGTACGTAGTGCGTGATTTTTTATCGTGTACGTATGGATTCGAACAAACGTTCTAATCATGGAACCAAACATTGCGCTCGCAAATCAGCCAACATAGGCCCTGCTTATATCGGCACTGTAATTTGATTCGTCGGCGTTAATCAAATTCAAAGTACGAGACACATTTTACAACTAAATGTGTATGTCAGTAAATACCATGCAACTGTCAATAATAATAGTAGCCGACGCACTTTCAGTCTACCTATAATTTATATACGCGTCGAAATTAACAACCTCCTTCGTTTTTTCGTCGGTTATTAAAACGTGAGTTTGTGTGAAATGCAGTAGTGTTGTGACTATGACCTTTACTTTCTTATTCTGACCACTGAATAATCTTACGCAATTCAAATTTGATGGTCGTTCAACTTTAAAATGGAAAATGTCGATACCGACGATTATAATTATTAATAGTTTGAATATTATAGGGTTTAAATATTTGAGTAGCGTTTGAGTACCTGGCCTTGTGTTATAAGTGTTGCGGTAAAGCTTTATGTTCGCACCAACAGCGAATACTTATTGTATTGCGGGCATGTATTGCACTATGAATATTATCACAAGTTTAGTGCTTTCGCCGTTCTTGATGTGCGTATCTATTCAGTGTTTTTGTTTTATGATTCTTGTGAAAAATCTTAATATGTAGAATTAGAATAAGCTTTCATCGTTCGCTATCGATGTTGTATTGTAAGAAATGAAGAAAAGTGTTGTATTGGAGAAAAGAACGCCTTAACGGAGAAGAAGACGTGAGCCAACAACAGGATTGTCATCTAAAATGATGCTAAGTATGTTTTTTATTACAAATGATATACCTACTTTGGTAGAAAATAAAAGCCCGATGTTAACATCGTATTGTTTTACTATTGGTCTCTATAATCTAAGAATAAATGTACAAATAATATACTTTGTGGAAAACGAAAGGAAAGATAAAATGTATGATTATATACATAAGAGTTTGTTGTGAATGTGATTTAAAAGAGTAACCTAACTACAAGGTTCTGTACCAATATACTAGTAGTAACGAGAGGTCTCAGGCAAAGCTGACAACAAACATTTGCTTTTTATAATAGCAATACCATGAAAACTTACGTCGGAGTCATCTCTCATCTGCCTCCTTCCCGTCGGAATAATATTATGTTGAGCCAGCCTAGGGGCAGTTACGGGAAATTTATAATATTGCGGAGTAGATCCATTGAGAGTGGGTTCGGTTGATTGGTCTTAAAGAGTACTTTGCTTTTTACAGTAGCCATATGAAAAAGTTTGTCTGTTTTCATATTGATTCTCTTAATGTTCGCGCACACATACTACAATATTTTATTATGAGACCCCGCCATGACAGCATAAGTTGAATGAGTAAAGAGGACCAAAGAGAAACATACTACGACCAAAGAGAATATAAACAAACTAAAACTAAATGAGTAATCGACTAGTATCTAGTAAATTATGTTGATATATAATTACACCCCCACTTATCAAAATATAGCATACATTTACGTTTTATAAAAAATCTGAAACTACAATATTATTTATACTCAGGGTGGAATTTAAACATTTATGGTCAAATTTATAGAATTTATAATGACAAAAAAAACATTTTTGAAACGAATATGCAAAATCGTGTTTTATAAAGCTTATATTACATCTCCATTATTACACTTATAAACATGCCAACTTTATAATAGCCTAGGCCTTAGGCCTATAAAAAGATGCCCCTAGGCCTTAAGGGCATCTTTTAAGCTTGTATAAATTCACGGATTAGACCGAGAAGGAAGCATATGTTACCTACATCAATCTCCCTCACACGCGCGCATAAAAACTAGAAACTCAGTGAACGTAAATATAGAACGTAGACAGTGCTGGGACAACGCTTTATTGTGTCAGAATTTTCTTCATAGTAACTATCGTTTACTTTTAATTGAAATATTGAAAATGGATATATTAATCGACCGTCGTTCAAGATAAGCCAAAACTGACAAAAGTTGTTCGCGCCCAAACCACTTCAAAGAAAATGGTGGCCACTTTCGTAGCGAAAACAGATCACTTTGTGGCGATTGAAATACAGAATCGTAGGACAATTATTGATTCAGAGTGGTATACCACAGTCTGTTTACCAAAATCTATCGGCGAGCTTGGGAAAACCAACCCAAAGTGACGCATCATCCTGCACCAGGACACAAGCTCGCGCATCAACGGCTCCGGTATATAGTTAAGAAGCAGTTGAAGCTTTCAAATCGGCGATCTTATGTACCTACCCTTACTTCGGAGTGGAATAAATGTTATCGAGGGTGTGGAAAAGTGCATAAAATACCGTGGGGAATACTTTTATAGCAATAAAATGTTTATAACGTTCTAGTTGTTTATATTTTTCTTAAACCACAAATTATAAAAGGCATGTCACGTTTACTATATTATTGGGTACTATATATCTAACATATTTGTTAATTACAATATCATCATTATTAGGTACATTTATAGGAGGTAATAAATAAGTAGTAAATAAATCTCACTGTCATTACATGCATGCATGCATGACAATTGAATAACTTTCGTTCCGCGACTGTACAACTGATAATTATTATGTTTTACTTTACAACGCGGACTATGTCGGGGCTAACATTTAGTGTTAATATTTGATTTGAATTGACTTCTTCAGATATAGACCAGAGCAAGTCGTACAATCCTAGCGGAGTGACGTGCACGATCACGGGCCCGCCCGAGCCGAGCCGCCCGCGCGAGAACGGGTCGCAGCCCCGCCCGCCCTCGTCGCGCCCCGCCGAGACCGTAACCTCGGAGCGCTCCCAGCAGGTGATGATGGATCGCGCGATGATGGACCAGGTAATCATCGCTGTATATTTATTATTTTATAAGGTTGTAAACTAAGGGCCTGTTTTACAATATAGTTTACTCGGCACACAACTTAATTGACAGGTGGCCCATACAAATTCTGCTACATATGTGGATATTGTTTATAAGAATATTTTGAAGTAGGCTTAATGTTAGATTCTACAGTCTGTGGGACTAGCTTTGGCTTTCTTCGTTTACCATTTAATTGGGGAATTAGTTTTGTCGCAAATTCTGCATTTCAAAGCTCAACATAATTGTAATATTTTTATTGATTATTTTTTCGTAAAAAAAAGTGTGAGTGAAAGTTGTATTGCAATATTTCAGCTGATAATGCGTGAGGTTCAGCAGAAGCCCAGCTGAAAGGAGCCGGGTGGCGACGGCGGGCCCAGCGTACCGCCGCCCGCGCCCGGGCCAGCGCCCGCGCCCGCGCCCGCGGACGAGCCCGCGGCCGATCCGAACGCTCTGCGCACCGTCCAAACCTACATCATGCTCGAACAACGCCGCCGGCACGACTTCTCCATCGACTCCATACTCAAGTTCGACCACTAGACGCCCAGGTCGGACCGACAATCCTATAGCTAAACATGCGGGATCTACACGCGTTGACTTTACTATAAATATTATTAATATCGATCACGTGTTACGTACATCTATTTTGTTATCTATAAAAAATAACTCGGCTGGTTTAATATAAAAGATACGTCTTTTCGATTTAGATCGATCGAAAAAAAAAAACAACCGATCAATTCAATATGAACGGTTGATTTCAATTTGACATTGTGTAGAAATGTCCTATATTTTGAATGAATTTTTTTGTATACACTATCTGCTCTGTTTCGTAGCATAACTTTGACAGGTATACTACCGTATTTTTGTCACCTCTATACCTGCATTTCAGAAAAAGCGATAGTAAAGTCAACTCTATGTAAATCCCGCATTAAAATTATTGTGCACAACTTTGAACTTTATTCGAATCATGGAACTTATAATTTTCTTGGCCGGGAAGTGTAACAGAAATACATGGACCACCTTATTGTTTAAAAAAATGGTGGTGCTCAATATATTTACTCGCAACTGGGTTGTCATTAGTTATATTTGTTAGATAATCGGATTTCGAAGTAGTGCTCGTGGTCGCAATATTGTCGACGCCAATAACATGCTGGCGCCGACGTGTGCGCGGTTCGACGAGCGGCAAGATTTCGAAATTGACCACAAGAAGCAGGACTTTTCGCGTATGTAGTGACAGTGTTCGGTTCGGAGTGTACAGGCGGGTATATTTTGTTTGCTACGAAGGGTGGGCACCTCTCCACCGCACGCTAAAGACAATGATGTTGAGCGATGACACCCGCACCGCTTAATTAAATGACTTTACGCGCGGCGACGAGCGATGGCACTTGTGACAGCTCACAATTCTTCCATTCATTAAGCGCGCCACAGCAGTACCAAGGCAACGGAATAGTGACGCATCTCTGTGGAATCCCATCATTTAAAATCGAGGATATGTATTCTGTCACAAGAGCAATTATTCGCCGCCGTGATTTTAATACATTGATGTTCAGGTCGAATCAACTTTTTTTGTCATCATAAGGCTACCCCTCAAATTCATAGTACTGTTAATCCTTTCACATTCGATTTCTTTATCAACACATTAGTCCAGTGTAATGTCAATGCATTAACATTGTCTATGACTTTGGGGAATCATTTTTAAATAACATGTTCCGTACATTATTTTAGTTTTACAGTACTTTTATGTTATAACGTTTATTCATGTCGAATTCGATGTCTATGATATTGGGAAGTCACCGAGATTTAGGATATTAAATGATGTAATGGTTGTTTGCGTAGTCATACGCAATACAATGTGTTGTTATAACAGAAATTTGAGAAAATCATTGAGATATTGTAACGACCATTGTACCCGAAATTAGGTATTCCGAAAACGAACGCTGATATAATATGCAAAATATTTGGCTGACTAGCGCGAACAGTTCGATTGTGTTCTGCACGATTCCTTCTTCTAAGTTGGAGCCGTCGCAGTACATACAGCTTAGTGTGGCGAAACACTGTGAAATACGCGAACGAATATCAGCGTGGAATCTCGGCGCTAACTGTGAGCGAGTGATTCGCAACTTGAAAATCGAAATCGAAGTTATTATTTTTGAGGCCGTGATCACAGAAAATATATTATTGGATGATGGGAAAATGTTGTAATCAGGGTGAAAATAAGCCCAACGAAATGTTATATTAATGTCGCAGATTTTTTGTAAAAATCGGAATATTATTTGTACCGGAATTACTGTCAACAAGTACAAGATTACAAACTACATAGTTTCGGTAAAGGAATAATCAACAACAGTTTCATATTCTTACATTTAGTAATAAACATGTCGGTCAAAATATGTGTTGTCTTACCGAGATACAGAAAATAGGTCGTACATTTTAGGACTCGAGAAAGATTGATGATAATCCTTAAGATTATAATGTTGCCAGTATGAATTTAATATTCCGGGTTTGACAATAATCCTTCTACATAAATAAATATTGGGAGAGAGTATTGCCATTATTTTCAGTGTTATATTAAATTAACTCTTAATGTAATGTGGAACTTTGTGTGTTAGTTTTTACGAAATACATTGTTAGCTCAGTATTATGTGTTCATGATGTTAGAGTATGTTATCCCTGTTACGTTGCCCCCGTTGTTTGGAACCGTCGAACCACTCATATAAAAACATTGTTGTCTCTGGCTGATAAAAAAAAAATTACACCGTGTTTTTATGCGAATGTTTCGTCAGTGTTATCTCACAATTAACTAATTGTTCTAATTATCCAAACCTGCCGTATCATCTAGACACTACACCACGGAGTATATACAGAGATTAACAAAACTATTAGTGAAACTGCGCAAGGTGATTAGGCCTATTTCTATATTTTCCATCTAGCTGTGAATAACAAAAACTAAACGTGGTCTAGCCATATGATGCGAGGTGTCTCTAGCTAGTAGCATAGTACAGGTATACCAGTTGGCGTCAACATTTGACGAGCAGTAAAAGAGAATAATAAACTGGGAGCCTCACGCAAGCGTGCTGTTAGAAGAACGGCCGCAGACAGACTGACCCATCGTGATGACGTCGGGGCTTAACTGAGAATACCAGTGCACAGTTGGTTAGGACATCTCTGTATACAATCCGTGTACTACACTGAAAAATTCTTACACTTGAAATATAAGTAATAAATGTGTTGTAACGAACGCGGCACATCTGAACCCAAATATTTATAATGAATCCAACAAGTTAAGCTACCTGTGATATGGTGCACAATTGTTATGTTATGGATAATTTACTTCCAACTCCTTCTATTTTTATCTTTCGATTAATTTCGTGCGGGCTCCAAGACAATTAACTTTATCCCGGGACTCGCCGAGGGTCAAACCGCGGTGTCTTGATTGGACACCACTGTAGATCCTGGCTTACAGGAGTACTTAGCAGTGGTGGGAGAGTGTGGCGGGCCTAGTACCAAAAAAAAATGTTATGTTATGTTATAAAAACCCGTTGCGTTGGCACATGGCTGCTTTTGTATATTTACTATATTTGTTTGACGTGAACTATATCACGGCTGACTTAATTCGTTTGTTAACTTAATATAACGACGACTGCATCACACAACTATTTGAAAATTCCAATAATTATCTAATGGAAGTGTAGTGTCTCGTCCAAATTGTTGTTCAAACCCATATTGACGTAGCGATAATCGTTTAATTGTTAAACCTTATTGCAATATAACCTTCAATGTTGTTATCGATGTTCAATTATTCATTGATGTTAAATGTTTTAGTGGGGAGCACGTTATTCGTTTGTAATATCGATCATAATAACCTAACCTAACCCTCAAATTCATAGACAGTTTTAAACCATTAATTGCAAATTACATTTCTTGAGAATAAAATAAGTATAACGTCTATGTTCATTGTAAATTGCCAAAACTTGTATAAATTAGGGGCTATTTCTTTTAATTACTTACTGTATTTTAATAATGTTAATCGACAAAAATATACCTTGATATTTTTTCGAGTCCGTTGACCGAACGTATGTGGCGTGTTGTACGTAATGTGCTTCTAATGGTTGTTCGTGCTACTGTTGACTGTCCCGATCGCAGCTAGTCCCATCTTACCCGCGGTCGATAACAAACTGTCGTGCTGCGACAGATAGCAACTTCTATTACGTGGGCGCAGGGTTTAAATCAGCACGAATTGTGACACAATGATACTACAATTTCATATGTGCTTAAGTGGACAGGCAGTACAGTCAGCGATGGTACATACCCAAGGTCACAAACATCGTTCCGGACTACTTCAATTATCTAAACCTCTCCTACATTCTGTACTCAGTGTTTAAGAGTAAGTAATTGCATTTAAAGGTCATAGGTAATTATATGATTAATTGATAAACATTGAAGCGAATTTGTTTCCTATATCACGGGAACCGTTTCGCTTGTATCCGTCAACGTTGTTAACATTATTCCCTAAATAACTACCCACTTACCCCCAAATTAATAGTCGTTCTATAAATATATGAAATGTCATATAATACTGCACACAATAGTTTTGCTTTGCGCAATGATATAGAACGTCTGTGAATTTGAGGGTTAGTGTTTTCGACTCGATAATTGTTGTATTTAAGGGGGAAGCTCAGGGTCAGGGCGCGAAATTCAAAATGATAATGGTTTTTATTTTTTTACGAAAAATTTGGACATCTTTACGATGTAATTTAGTGTTTTGCGATATTAGCATACTGCATTGAATGTTTCGATGTTTGAAGTTTGCTTAAAAAAGTACCTAATCCGATACAATACCATAAGGTTTGTAAAAACCGCTACTTTTACTAACTTCATGGTGTTGTATCGCTTTAGGTATTTTTTTAAGCAAACTTAATACATCGAGACATCCAATGCAGAATGCTAATATCGCAAAACGCTAAATTACATCGTAAAGATGTCCAAATTTTTCGTAAAAAAATAAAAACCATTGACATTTTGAATTTCGCGCCCTGACCCTGAGCTTCCACCTTAATAACATGCAGCCATGGCACTATTGGTTTTATAATAGTGCGGCACTACCTAATTAGTACGACAAAGTCGTGAACATTAAAATGTGTGTACAGCACCCGGCCGAAAATATTGCACGTCAAGCTTTAGAAAGAGACCATCGGCTAAAGTCAAGAGCGAAAGAGACAACGCTCTACAAAGCCGAATCTTTTTCTATAACTGAAGTGCAATATTTACGGCCGGATACTGTACCCTTTTTCCATAATGTCACGCACTCTTCAATATACTTACGATAAATTATATTTATTATAATCATATTTTACGATCCACTTTATTCGAATCTGTCTATTACTATATTTTTGTATCTCGGTATTATATAATTAAATAAATTATGAAAATTAAGCTGATCTCGAGCGCGCGATGTCATAATAATACCTACCTGCATAGTTTCATTTTGCTTCAAAATGATATCTGTTTTAGGAAAATATTTGTTTGACTCTACTTATCGACATGTCCGCTAATTCTGGAACTATTTGAGAATGTTTTTTGCAATACATTGACAAGTGTGGGCGCTAATTGTTACACTGTCATCTTAATTCATGATTTATTTTAAACGCAGCCCACGCTCACGAGACAACGCCTCGCTTTAAGCTTTGATCGGGTCATACGCAACATGAAGTAGGTACGCAAATCGTCATATGTTTCATTTAAATTGACTGGGTCTATGTATGGCCCTATTATAGGTATGTAACAGATTTTAGCATGATTTGTAGTTATTCGATGGGCGCTTGTATAATATTTTCGGATATCCTTACCGTTGCGATTTAATGGAGAAGTAAAATGTATGTGATTGTATGAAGAACTTTTTAATTTTTCGTCGACGACATTGTGCACGCTGCGAACAATTACATAAATATGTAGCGGCTCCTGGCTTTTATAGCGAGGCCTAGCGTTTTTATCGTGACCGTGGGCTATTGTAATATTTTGATTGATTATATCAACTTGTAATACTTTAAATTGTAATAATAGTAGCTTAATCTAAGAAATAGAAGGTAGGCAGCATTACGCACACTCGTTAGTGACGCCCGGTCACACGCAGGATAACTAGGTATAGTTAAATCTAACTTAACTGTAATTACATCAAAGTCATCGACTAGCAAGTCGGCTTCATAAGATGTTATCGCAATTTATTTAGCCGTACGCAGACTACGTTTCTATAATGTAATATTAGATTCAGGACAGGTTAAAATTTGTATCATCATGTTTTGAACAATCCGCATGTTTTGAAATTACTATGTGACAGTTCTATCTAAAACATATTATGTTCAAAGATTTTATATATTTTGTAAGCTTCATATTAATGACTCTTGTATTGATTTGTAGATTTGGATTCAGAGTATTATGCGTTGAACAGTTTAACTTCTGCACAAACATAATGACGCAAATAGATGAACAATGGTGAATTTATACTGCTTAAATATACTTACTTTCCACCTCGCCTTGCAGGGAATAAACGATCACTCTGAATCCAATAGCATGAGTGTATTCTGGAGCGAGTCCGTCGTAAGCTTACCCTTCGACACATCTGATTGTTTAATATATATTACCTACCGACTCACTCCTTTTCTAAACCTACCGCCAGCTGAAACGTATTATTTAATTGCCGTACCTGAATAATTTATTAATTATATGTCTATTCATTAACTTACTACATTTAGATTTAAACACATTTCATTTCGATACTTTACCTCGTCCCAAACGTTAAGCCTCTCATCCCTCTAAGCGACCCGAATACGCCCATGTAATATTACTATAAACTTACATGTTTATTGTTAAGCTACTTAAGGTACGTAGTTAAGGTAAAGGAAACTTCTTACGGAGTGATCTCAGTCGATAGTTGTTGAATATCGTATTTTTACTTTACGTACTGGAGTACTAGCATAGCAACGAGATCTGCGTTAAAACGATGATATATAATACCAGGAGCTCCTCAGTATGTCCTGCCATGGATGACTGCTAAACTTACAATCGCATTTAACGTGGCAAGTATCACTTTGATAATAATAAACATTGTTTTAGAAACAACATACACACAACTTGCTACACATACCTTCTTTTATGTATAGTAAAAATACGTATTCGCGTTAGCAAGATAGATTATGACTGATTTTATGTAATTAGGTATATAATGAACCGAAACAAATTCATGTCAAAATCAAAATGTTTTATACCCCGCCGTTTTATGATCCTTTATTCGCAACTTATCAGAGTGTAAACTCACCAGCGGACAGATTTACAACCTTACGAAACGTCTGATTCGGTGCTTTATCGTAATTACCCAATTTACAACATGATACATTAAATGTATGAAAATATTCGATCACTCAATTGATTGATCAGTTACTATAAATTGGTCAGATCAGTGATCGAATATTTTCATCAAAACTTTCACATAAAGCGGCCTAGGACACGAGATAGGTCTGAATCATCGGATCGACATTGCACTTTTCGATGTAACCGAATCAAAGATTTGATAGTCGTATCACGCAACACACGCAACACGCAACCGAACGGCTTGACTCGACACTTGTTGTGTTTCCGAAGTACATCATTTCTTAATGCATGTTGCAATTGATAACTGAATCGGTTGATGCCAGACCTTTCGTATGGTTGAGAGTCTGGAGGCGGGAGGTTGATTCGTAACGTTCCATATTAAATAACATCAGCTTGAAAAAAAACTACCCGTTTTTTTGTATCTATTTATTATAATCACAGATTTTTTAATCATACTGGTAGAAAAGTACTACCAGTGTGATGCAGTATTGCACAATGAAGGGCAGGTCTCCCATGACACACGAACGGGGCAAATTACGTAATAACATGCTATAAATTTCCCCAGGTGAAAATTGAACCCATAACCTCCCGGTGCAATGAGTAGTGCCGTCAAAAAATGTATCATTGGTTTGTGTTTATAATTAAATTACTGGGACGAGCCCTAGCTCATCGATAACCGTTCTAACCATTTAATCGTTGTACCCAACATATTTTTATATGCTTATTGTATTAAGTAAGTATATAAAATTTTTAGATTATTCACTTGCATGTACTCCACCCGAGTTGCGAACCCGGCTGGTTGAGAAGCTGGCAAGTTGTGAATGAAGTATTGCTATGATTATCATTACCGTCTATGGTCGGTTCATTGCATTTATCATCGATCTATCATCTATACACGTACTAGTACCTTAAATAAAAATTCCAATAAAAAATGCTGTGTATTATTTAAACCCTACTCATAAGTACTAGATATAAGAATACTGATTACAGCATAGAACTTTATCTGGACACAGCATACACTCAATGCAAAAACAAAGAAAATACTGTCGACACCTTCATTTTTGTACTCACAGTAATCCTCATTCCAGACGGTCACCTACAGCTTATAATGAGTATGAATAATAGGGATGATGACTCATCTTCAGAACTGCTTTTATTTATCAGATGTACCCTTAATTAACATGAAAATAAAATTGTAATATTTATAAAAAAAAAAATACTTTTTAAATTACCCACCGATAGTAAAAAATGTCACGTGACCTGGATATATGTCACGCCCGCCGCTCCGCTCCTTAAAATTTAATCAGTAATACTATGCACGTTGTCCATCAACGGGTAAATGATACAGAGCAATCGTGAATTAAAAGTAGGCCTGCCAGAGAGCACTGTCCAGCAAGCCCAGTGTGATGTTGGAGCCTGCACATCATGTTTACAAGCGTTCTACCATTTTGGCTATCACGGTTTTTTTAATATAATTAGGAGGTACATAGTTTCATAGAGCGGCCATGGGTAGCGTTAGCGTTACGTTTCGGCCACATCTGGGCAAACGTTAGTGTCAATGCCAATATACGCCTTAAATAAGGCATAAAAAATTACTACTAAAAATTTCATTGGATTTCTAATCTGTGCCAATTAAGGGCCTCTATCGGTACCTACACCTAAAAGTAGGTCAGTACAAATATAAAATATGTTTATTATAAAGAAAGATAACATTATATACGATATGAGTAGATACCTATTTACTTTTATGATGATAAGGTGTTGATTTTAATTAAGAAATATCATAATCTGTTCAACAATAATCCCACCTGGTAGCTGGTATTATGTGTCGTTTTTATCTTGTTACGCAAATACGAATGTAGAAAACATTTTGTAGGTACCTACAAGATGTAGGTATCTACCTAATAACTGTTACAAAGAGGACACCAAATACTTGCGGTGTTATCTATTCACTCAGGCCTAATAAATCGATCTCAACTCCGAGCAGCACCTAGAAATATATTTAGACTTATATTTCTATAATATATTTAGATATATTTCTAGGAACGCCCTCCGAGTTATGGTAGAGTGGAAATTGATAAATCAGGAACTCACTTAAGTTCGCTCCGAGAGTTGAAATCAATTTATTAATTAGTTTTTAGAGAGATAGACATTGCACTATCACACACACACACAAAGAAGTGAAACATTCGAAAACTATGATCATAGATAAAAGCATTGTCATGTATTAAATGTTTTTAAATTTAACTTTTGAAACTTTGTTTTAATGTCGGTGGTTTTTTTTAAATGTTTAATTGAATTTTTATTGTATGCTTTTTAAACTTCAGTAGTAGTAGTAGTTTAATTCGTCCAGTAGGACAGGCGAAGGAATCAATCCATACTGCCAATTCTGATGTTGTCAAAAATTTTTTTTTTTAAACTTCAATTCTCGTATTATAAAACTATAAAGTAAAAGACAGTTTTTTTTTAATCCAAAAATTTTAAGACGCCTGTAGGTACCACACTTGTATAAAATATTTTCTTCTTTGACTTGACACTGTTTTTAGTTATGCACCAATCAGAAAAAGGATAAGGTAGGTAGAAGTCCAGTAACGATTTTAGGATTATTGAATAGAGCGCCCGTACATAGTCACGTTATACCTACAGGTATCAGACTAGATAAAACGGTAAACTAAGCCTTTAATCTGAGCTTCTTTAGCGCATTGGTAATCATTATGTAAGATAGAATTTCAATACGTGAATTCAAAAAGAAAACATTCTTAATAACAATATTTCTGCACCAACCTGTATACAAAGATATGCAATTCGCGCCTAAAATATGGTAGTCATTATTAAATTGATAAATATCTAATTTACGATATTGTATAGAAGCAAATGATAATAATGCATGTGCCTTAATCAGATTTGTATTTGAATTTATCGAGTTCAAACTTATTTTCCGATAAAAAGTGTGTGATGGTAAAAAGAATCTAATGGCTGAATTAGAAAAATAATCTTGGAGTCCAGAGCTGGAATTCAAACCCAACGCCTGATGATTGCGTTTGCGACTTTAATCCAACGAAGGAGTGAAGAAATTCAAGTTTTTAATTTACAAATAAACAAACCAGAATAATGATAATAAATATCAAAGATGAACACATCAACATTATGTATGGTCCCACACTAAGCAACGCTTGTATTATGTGATACTCCATCATACCATAATAGGGCGATCCCACCTACTACGGTACAAATATTCGTGCTCATCACACAATTAGCCACTACTCGGAAGCTAACCTGGGACCATCGGTGCAGATGGCTGGGTCACTTCCAACTGTGCCAATCAGGTCGGGCCCATGAATATCATGTTTGTTATCGTTATCAATAGAAAATAATATATATCAATGTAATTATTTTCTTATAATCTTCGCCGGTCAGTGTTTAGTTTACTTTCAGCGAATGGTGTCTTATTAAGTTTTTAATAATTGTATTTTTTTATAATGTGCGGTGTCATCTGCGGCGCGACCACCACGGTGGTGGGCGCCATACTAGTGGTTGCCACCAGTGTAGTCAGTTTTGTATACTTGCCCGGTTTTATTGAAAATGTTATCATAAGTGTAAGTATGCTGTGAACTAGGTATAATGAATTTTCTCTGAATTTTGTAAATAACCCCTTTTACCCCCAAAGTTCCGCTACACGAAATGTGTTATACGTAGTGTACGTAGTGATTTTCACTGTACGAATTTCTAAAGACACAACATTTAAATGCATAAATAATATAATATTAAATAGCTATTGAAATAAAACTATTTTTACAAATTGTATCGCGTTTATTTTATATTTTTACGTTCCCGACGTTTATGTTCTTACATTACATACATTACAACAACCACGGTCACGGGTATTACTATCATAGGATAGTTACTTTTGACTTAATCTTTATTTTCTCGTAAACCAAAATTTGATTTACGTTTTAAGGAGTCGCAAGCTAGTGTACTTATGTACATTTTTTTTATTTCATAGGAAGTTGTGCTGATAAATGACACGATACAAATGGAGAGGTTCCGAGAACTCCCGTTTCCGGTCAACTTCACCGTGCGTGTGTTCAACTTAAGCAACGCTGGCGATCTTGAGAACGGAGCCGTTCCCGTCGTCACTGAAGTGGGGCCATATGTTTACAGGTAGGATCATATCACCTATTATTATGTAAGTGGCTGTAGTAGTGATTAAGTCAGAGCAAAAAAATTAGAAGACGAGTTCCTACTCGATTCGTAGCAAGATGTCTGTTAAAAAGAGCTGCCTTACAATTATCGCGCGATAAAATGTTACAAGCTACAAAGAGCCATAAATAACAGAAATGGAACTGGAAATTGGAATTATACATGAAACCCCTTCAATTTACCTTCTCAATTACCCAAATCACGACTGTGTGCGGTTTCCTGGGACTGATTCGCGCATCACCCTGAGATTCTAAGAAAAAGACGTACCCTCCTGTCCAACCCTATTCAATATTAAATTCCCGCTTTTAGACTATTTCAAACACGAGAAATAATCAGCATGGATGAAGATACAATCAAGTACCGTCGACGGGAGCGGTTCGAGTTTGATCCCATAGCTTCCTACCCCAACACCGAAGACGATATGGTGACGGTCATCAACGTGCCTTACCACGTAAGTAATAAGATCTTAAATAGTTGTAATATACACTCCAAAGATAACTGGGTCCGTGGGGACCGGGTGGCCATTGGATCTACAGTGAGCTCTCAAAACGTCTGGTGACCAGAACGCTGGCACAAATTATTTTGGCCAACACATCAGCATTGCCATTCAACGTGGCAATGCTGCCAGCGTTTTGGGCACCCTCCCGGCCGATGGTGATGGGATTTGCTGAGTGCATTTTGAAATCAGCCTAATTTTAATTTTAATAGTTAATTAACTTAATTGTGTAATATTTGTTAGATATTCCTGTTTATTTAACTCTCTCTCTCTCTCTCTTTCTCTCTGTTTATTTATGTTTGAGATTGCAATTGTTCTCTCAAACTCTAAAGTTTTGTGTGCAATTGCGATTGAAAATGATTGCTAGTTGCAAAGCGATTTTATGTATCAATTGTTGTTTAGTTCTTGAGTTGGTATCTACTCATGAACTACACATGTTTATCACACAACGTGTTATATAATATATTAGGTATCTGTGGCAGGGTGACAGACATGACAAACGTCAACAGAGAGTTCCCGCTTGTAGGGAAAGTGAAGGACAAGCCATTTTCATATCATCATGTCACATCCATTATTTTATTTATAATGTGTATTTATTGAATGTGCTATTGCTATTAATTACTTGACATTGTCAAAATACCCGCTAAGTTGTGGGTGAGGCCATATTCATATCCATTTTATTTCATCGCATCTCATTTCGTAAAGAAAGAAGAAGAAGGGAAAGTGAACAGAGTTCTGTTCTATATTTGTAATTTCTTATTAAAAGTCAATAAAGTATAATTAACAAGCTTATATCATTGGATATACGGTAACAACACACGAGGTTTAACAATTAATATTATTCAAATAATATAGTGAAAATGATAAATTGATAATAATGTTATTCGAGTATGCAGAATGGTATTTATTTTGCCGGCTCCACTACAGCTTAAATACGGCCCAAGCCGTGCACGCGATTCAACTCATCCCCCATCACTTTAGCTGCCTCTGTGTTGCCTAGACACGTTCAGTGGGAGCCTATAAGCGACGCTTAATGCACAGCAGGTTCAAACATATTTTAAAAAACACCTGAAACTGAATTTAGCGTTGCGTCTGTAGGTTTTATTTAAATGTTTAGCCTATTAAGTTCTAACTACTGCTAACAAAATACACTAAAAGTCATCTAGTGTTTAAGGTATGTGCCGTCAGTACCTTAAACACGGTAAAATAATGAGTTTCAGGGTAGTCTTGTGTACTTTTTGAATATGAAATATGTGAGCGCCATATTTTATCCTCATTAGATGGGTAACTCATATCATACTTATAAATACAAAGTAAAGAATATATAAATACTTAAAGGTTTTTTTTATAATTGCACTATATATACCTACTTTCTGCACTCGTTATAACTATGAACCTTAGTTATTCAATAAGATTGCTAGAATACTTTAATATTGTCCTCGCTCTTAAAAAAAGATGCTTCCATTAAGAGAATCTGTCTACAGAAAGAGTAAGTATTTGTATAGTTCTTATTATTAATTAGACTCGAAATAGTTTTCCATTTAGATCAAGGATTATGTGCAGAGCTAATTAAAGTCAAGCCGAGAATAAAATAATCTAGTTAAGACGTTTATTCCCTCAAAAGAGTTCTCAGGCAAATTAAATATATATTGTGTATAAAATAGGTAGATGTCGCTGCGCGACGTGCGCGACCAAAAGTGTTTTTTAAATTTGTTGATATAAAATGTTTGTGATATCTTAATACCTAACGATTGCATATCTATGGTAGATAAACATGAATACGGATTGCGCTTCATGAGAAAGACAGGTGGAAAGCATGTTTTTTAACCCATTAAAACAAACAGGTAATACCGGATGAAATACAATAATTGAACGACACAAGAACTAGGTATGCAAATTTAAAACTATGGCTGCCCTGAGGTGGCTGACCTGCTAAGAGGGCAATTTTGGAAAAAAAGTATTTTTGAATATCGACTTAAAAAAAGGAGAATGTTATCAATTCGATTGTTTTTTTTTTACTATATGTGGATATGTTTATGCTTAGAAGGTGTAGTCAGTTTCACGCACGTATTTCTTAATTTTACTAAATATTCGATGAATAAGCCACCAGATAGATTAGTAGGTACCTACTAGTGACTAGAACTATCTCGGTCAACCTTCTCCGTGTGGTTTAAAATAAAATATAATGATATCGCTAGACGAGTACACCAACTATACGGTGCCACACTAAGCAACGCTTGTATTATGGGTACCGTACAATGGACTGAGGGCGAACTCAGTATATAATACTTATATAGATATTAAACATCCATGACTCGGGTACAAACATCCGTGCTCATCACACAAATATTGACCGAATCAGACTTCGAACCCGGGCCCTTCAGCACAACGAGTAGGGTCACTACCAACTGCGCTAATCAGGTCGTCAAAAATTTATTATTGGCATACAAAAGTAACAATGATGCATTGGCTACACTACAACATCTAAGATAGTGTTTATATATTTTGCGTTTATACCTACAAAAGATGTAAACAAGGTATTATGAACCAAAAACTTAGCTTATAATATAGAAATACACGTTACACCTGCTTGTAAACACATTTGAAAGGCGTCACCAAACAGTTACTGGAAAATAACCAACTAAACGTAACCAACTGGCAATGGCTAGCTGGCTAGGTAGCTCTAGGCTCATTATGTAATGAATCAAACGTAATAATATAAATTCATGACGTAATAAACACCCCAACTCCTAATAATAACAAGTAAAAAACGGTTATATCTGCCATGTGGCTATCTATCCTGTGGTGTCTGAAATGCCTGTCGCAAATTTGATTTTGTCATACAAATTTGATTGTGATTCAGTCTGCCGCGCCACGTCGCCTGGCTTCACGGGCGAACGCTGCTGATCCAATCCAACCTGACGAATTGACAGCTATAGTTCCACAGAGATGATATTTAACGAAATGACCAAAATTTGCGATTAAAAAAAAACAAATCTATAATTGCGCTTTGACATAATTATACAACAACGAGATCGTTATTTGTTTGTTAATATACCGAGGGTCCTGTCCTAAATTTATAAACATATTTGATTTATTCGAATTCTTATTTAATTAAAATACTTAGCACATTTTTAAATGAAAGTTTTCGACAAGACGCTATAGAGAAGAGAGAAAACACAGAGAACCTTATATATAGAGAGAATGTTGCACATATTATTTTTCACTTGTAGGTAACAAACTACTAGCAACACCTGTCAATAATATATTAAATACAACATGGTAAAGCACAATATAATCCTAACAATGTATACAGATAAAAATAAATAATGACTACCCATTTCTTATACCAAAATTAGTTGGGATGTCCGAGGTTTTGCGTAATTTAAATAACACGCTGTATATATCGAGCCGATTATGTAAATGAGCTGACATCGATCGCTTTCTTCTCTATCTTATCGTGTACGTAACGTAATCAATGAAATCATTATATAAGGGAATTAGTAAAGTCTCAAATACGTCAAGAGTAAGATAAATGTGTTTTCATGGCATATACACTATATAAAGGGTACTCCTATTCTATACATTTACAGGTGGTCCCAAAATCCAACGTACGTTAATAGATACCTAGTATAGTGATAATTCATATATTTGAATTTATCATGAATAATATCTATAATTTATTCCAAACAATATTAGTGATTTCTCAATGAAGTATTGAAAGAATTTAAAAACATAAATAGATTATAATTAACAATAATTGCTTATTAATTAATAATAAAAATGATCACTACGCATCATCATCACATCATCATCTTCATCTTTAATCGCCATAAAGACTTATAACTTTATCAAACGTCATATAGTACTGCGCAAAGCAAAACTCCTTTGCGGAGTACTGTATGACGTATGATAAAATTATAAAACGTCCATAAATTTGGGGGTTAGTTATTTTTTTATACAGTTTTTCCCTTAAAACAAATCAACAACACATAAAAAAATAAAGTGGTAGTTTCTCAGAAAAATATGCTGTGTGTGAAAAATATGCTGCAGATAGAAAAATATGCTGTAAAAAACCATGACATTGATTTTAGAAATAAGAAAAGCTGCATCATAGATAAAAAAAATCACACATGAATCGGGAAACGAACTGAAAATTTAAATAAAACTAAATATACGGATTGTGTTGTTATTGGTGAAATCCTTAAAATTAATTTTATTTATAAGAGTTCAATATTGAATTGAAAAGTCTAGAAAAATAAAAGAAAATCAATAATCACCTGAACAATATCATTATTTCTCAAGAAAATGGCTGTATATTTATTTGAACATTCAGTTTATAAATAAAGTTGTTTCTATGGCTGCCCACACTTTCAAGGTAACAATAACAAATACCGAGCCTGAATGAGCCGGGCTCCTTGTTACAGTTAGTAATTTGTAGTGCTTCCTTGCTTAGGGACGAGAAGAATTCAGAGTACAGAGTTTTAAAACCAGCTTGCAATACCTGTGATAGTACTAAGTAGACGCGCGTCAGCACCGGCTTCCAAGGCTGAGAGTACTTGCATTGGAAATTGATTCTTAATGTCATATAAAATAAGGAAAAATAAGGAGCACATTCGTATAATTGTAAATCACCGCTAACAATTACTTTCACGCCTGAAAGTATTTACCGCCCGTACTAGGGCGGCCCAACGCAGGCTTGCGCAGGTTTCAAGGCTGTGTGGCTGTGTGGCTTTGGCCGATGTTGCCACAGTACACGAACTTTCTACGTTTTATTTTTTTACATAAGTATACAATAATATCCTTAACTATAAAGCAAACTAATAAGGTTTCCAAGATACAGGCTTTCGCTTAATTTGGATCCGCAACTACCGTGACAAATGCCTAAACTGAAATAAATTTACTTAAACTTTTAGAACGTCTCAGTCAGTCGGGTCGAAAGCTACCAAATAAATTCAAGAATGTATATTTTATGCTGGTTTTTGATCCTGGTATTATTACATACGCGTACTTGATAGCCCTAGTATTTAAAACAATGTGACTCTGATATTTTTACATATTCCGCATACTTGGTAGCCGTGGTATTGAATTTTGCAAGTCTATCCCATCCCTAGTGATTCTCGCACCGCTCTCAATAAAGCACTCCATCCTAGGTCAAAGGGCTGCCTGGGTTATAAATAACGGAACTTGCTTAGCGCAAGTTACTTGTTTTGAACATTGCTATTGACCTGTACATTGCAAAACTCCATACAAGTTGGTAAATACTGTGACTCCTTATATTATTTAGCGCCAATGCTAATGAAATTGGAATAACGTAACATAATATTAATATGTTTGGAAACAGCTAAGTAGGTAATCACCTTTTTTTAAATCTATGTTTCTGAGAACTTGTCATGTAGATGCATAAAACATTGTAACTGAACATGAAACAAAATCATTTGAGGTTTGCCCATACTAAACGATTGAAGCATAAACATTGGTTTGTTTTAAAAATATCGAAACGTTGTAGGTAACCTACCTGTGGCATGTTTAATTCAACGAGTTGTTATCTACCAATTAGCAACACAAACAGATAAAACACGTGATTATTAGCTTTTAGCAGATAACCAGTGAAAATTGGCATTAATTCCAAATTCTTTGATTATAATATAATAATATTATCTTTGTTTATAGTTGATAGCTACCTACGTAGGTAACCTACCTCGATTATCAAACTCAACAAGGGGTATGAAGTAGATTTGGCACACTATAAACGGATCCTATAATTTATAGGTAGGTATAATTTATACGATAATATGGTTGGTAAAGAGGCAATCGCCGTCCGTCACCTACGGCCTACGGCGTAGCGCCTGCCCGCAAGTGGCATATTATCCTTTATATATCTGACTACCATGATTCCATAACATATACCTCGGACGTCATATTTATATGATAAAGTAATACAGACGTATGATACACAATCGAATGAACGCAGAACCTGAAACGAGCTTGTTCAGGATCGAGAGATGAATTGATTACATATGTACTTATTAATATAAATTAATTCTTACTAAACATATGTATATTTATCGTGTTAAGACTAAACTTTTACTCACTCTACGCACTCATTATCACCCTTTGCTTAAAACACGTCACAATTTAATAACCTCTGGGATTTCTGGTTTTCATGTGCGAGTGCTTTTCAACCATGATCATCATTTGCTACACGATGAAGGAAAACATATTGATGACATCTGCATGTCGGAGAGAGCTTCTCAAAGGAAGTGTGAAGTCCACCAACCCGCACATGGCCAGCGTGTTGGAGTGTTAGCATTAAAAGTAGGCTATTATTAAGTAAAATTCAATAGAAATCAGACGGATTGTCTGAAGGTTTGCGTAATTTCAATATCGCGTTTATCCCGTAACCCTAGAATTTGCTTAGATACTTCGAAATATATATAATGCAATAAATAATGAAAAAAGCTTACTTTTAATTAGATCTGATAATTGTATATCAACAAACGTTTACTTCGTCCAGGAACAACTACAATTGGTGTCTTAAAATCTAAGCATGTAATCGTTTAATTTAATCAGTGAAGTAGATACACCCTGAGTACTAATTTACTTAGTATCGTGTCCACGGTGCCGCCTGTTCATAGATTAGGCGTTTATGTTCCTGGAAATGTGGAACCAATTTTTTCTTTAAATAGTGAATATTAAGTTACTGACCGGCTCTTCTTAATGAAATCTACAATCCGAGCCAGTGGAAAATTCTGGATACCCATCCATATTTTGATTGTTCATCTTTATTCCAGGCAATCATACAAGTAGCTGAAATATTATACCCGGCCTTAGCATCAGTGCTCAACTTGGCTATGGGCGGTATCTTCGGGCAGTACAACTCTCCCGTGGTCGAGGTTAGGATACGAGACCTATTGTTCGACGGGCTACCCATCTGTGTGAACCCTGGCCTGGTCACAGCCGTCGCGTGCAACATCATCAGGACCATAGGAGCCACCGCTCAGAACTTAGAGGAGATAGACGATGGATCTATTTTATTCTCAATTTTAGCTTATGTAAGTATTATACAGCCTTTTGTCTTCGATCTGTTGTGGGCCTAGCATAACACATTTTTATATATATATATGTATACTATGTTTATCTATATAGACTACGAAATATTGTGTGTAACTATGTATACACAATATATATAGTCTTAGTATAACATATTATATCTAGATTACGTAGATAGTAATTATACCTGGGCATCATGTGCATTCATTGCGTGTTTTGCCCTCAATAATTCCACCGCACCTTTTGTGTTCATTTCGTATTTCAATGGACTAAAAATAACTACTGCACCTATACATTATTTTTCGAAAGCCGTGTACTAACTGAGCGCATTACTTCCCGAGGCTACAGAGGGACCTAGCTTTTCGAAGTAAATAAATAGATAGTACATCATAGTGGTCGTACAACCAATATTAAAGCAATTTCCAGTGGGCATACCACCCACTGAAATAACACAAACACCCTGTTAGCCCCCGACTCCCTAGCTTTCACGGGAAATGCATTTCCCTGCGATCCGGGCTCAACAGGTACAGAGAAATAGCTCACTATGTAAAATATAGGGCTTCGCTGAAATTTGATCAATAAATAAATAAAATATCGCCATACGAACACACCAACTATACGATCCCACATTAAGCAACGCTTGTATTATGGGTACCGTACAAAGGACTGAGGGCGAACTCAGTATATAATACTTATATACATATTAAACATCCATGACTCGGGTAAAAACATTCGTGCTCATCACACAAAGCACAACCAGGATTCGTGCCCGGGACCCTCGGCGCAGAAAGCAGAGTCACTACCACTGCGCTAATCAGGCCGTCATATACTATTACTACACATATATTATATGTATCGGGCTTTGTTGAAATATGATCGATAAATTAAATGGAATGGATATTGTGTTGTGAAGCAAGATGTCAGACGTGATGTGATTACAGCGGTACAAAGGAGTCTACTAAAGTATCAAGTTACAGCTGCAAAATTATAATCATATAGGTGATAAAAGAAATATGTATTTACCTTGAATCATATATTCATTTTCAGAACACAGGATGGCAGAGGCTACTGTTGTCATTTGCTATTCATAGACCATAGTCAGATAATTATCTATATAAAAACAATGTACCAAATAAAGAATACGCCTTTAAAGAAACGAGATTATTCGTAACTTAACCGTATAATCTATGTATTTAGACATTTTGTATTGATTGTTCAAAGTTTTAATTACCGTCTGCAAAAGGGGCTGTTCCATTCTCCATACAAAGAGTCTAAATACTTAGACTATATAGTATGCGGTTAGCTTATGTTTTCAAATATAATAAACTAATCATGTTAATACTTCGGAGTTAAAACAATGGAAACCAACTCCGCCATCACTTGTTGCTTGTTTAATTGTTTGAATACAGTTTGTTTCGCTATTCATTCCTATTAATTTGTGCATACACATACGCCCCTATATATTGAGTTTGTGAAGCCTTTACCTATGGATCTCAATCACAAGGAATACCTCGCTGCACCTTGCCCCCGTGCATGCCCCTCCTAGACGCAAGCGGCTTTCAATATTAGGTATATTGTAATAAACACGCCTCAGTTAGTTACACAAAGTATGGTGGGCACTGCTACGGACTCTTGATTTCTATGGCGATATACTGAAGTATTTACTTTGAATTTAGAACCAGGTATAATTATTTTCTGATAATACACTAGTTAAGAACTAAGAAAGCTTGACCTTCACAATAAATAAATAAATAAATAAATATCGCCATATGAACACACCAACTATATGGTCCCACTTTAAGCTTAACGCTTGTGTTATGGGTACCTTACAATGGACTGAGGGCGAACTCAGTATATAATACTTATATACATATTAAACATCCATGACTCGGGTACAAACATTCGTGCTCGTCACACAAAGCTTGTGTCCCTACCAGGATTAGAACCCGGGACCCTCGGCGCAGAAAGCAAAGTCACTACCACTGTGCTAATCAGGCCGTCAAACAATACTATGCCCGCGATGTCTTTCGTCATCTTTTGTTTGACTATCTGAGGGATAATTTAATTTTGCAACGCAGGGTAAGTTCTATCGTGGTATAATGTTACGCTACTTCACACACATTCTCTGATGATGATAGCTTAAGACTACATCACAATCAGTGCATCCAATAATTGACACCTTAAATTGAAATAACGCTGCTCATTGGTGGAAGATAGCCAATCACGTGACCTATCTGTCTCGAACAAAATTCCCGGGGTAGCATATTTTTATACGTATGTCTGTTGTGTTTTGCATGTTTATAATCTTCACGCAGGATATAAATATTTCATGCAATATGCAACCACAGGCATCGGTCCATTACAAGTTTAAAATCATTATTGTAACCAAAAGTTATGGCGTAACAGTTCTTTGGGGTACACACTCGGACAGAACTTACAGCACAGCTTCAAACTATACAGCAATTAGCATCAACTATAAAGGGATAGGTCGGCTGTTCGTACGTGTAACCATGCCATCGGCCGGTGGCAATGATACGAAAAAAAAAACGCACAACAAACATCTCTCACATCAAAAACTCTTTCAGTCTTTCTGTATCTCTAATATTTTAATTACCAGTATTACGACTTGATGTCATATCATCACTTTATATCATACCGTCTTATCATCATACGGTGATTCGTGTAATGTAAAATTATTTTAATATAGTACACGAATCAGCGGACTAGGCGTGCGGGGTGGTGGGGTGGCACCGGACTAGCGGGAGGTTTTAAGCAAATATTCCTGTACAAAATAAATACGCACTAATTGAACTTTCTGCCTGTACTGATATTATATATGAAACGTCGCATGGATCGAATAAAAAATATATGGATTATTCAATGTACGAGTATTATATAAAGGATGAAATAAATAAGAGCTGTCTATGTCGTATTATTTTGAATGTATTTTATTTATACATGATAACAAATAGTACGTTTTGGTTATAAACAAACACATTCGACAAAGGGGTTTATCAAACCTCTTTGTATTTAATCCGTCTTTTGTGTAAGATCACATTGTGCCGCCGCATAGGAGGTTGTATTGTATTTTAATGTATTTTTAGAGTTGGAAAACAAGCTTCTTACATAGTATAAGAATATTCTACGGTCGGCATTCTCTTTCGTGGCAGCTAGGTCACGTGATAAGCCCAAGACTACGACATCAGCCATGTTCAAAGAAAAAGAGCGGTGTTCATTCTATTGAACATGTGATTTACCAGCAGCACTGATCATGACGTACCGTAGCCATCGTCGGGAGAGGATTCCTGGCGTAGGATATTTTTATGCCGTGGCTTCTACCACAACCACTAATTGGTGACTGTGTATCACGCCTTTCCATGTACACAAATGCATGTTTAGTTTCAGGTGAAGTCAAGTACATGAACTCAAACTACTTAAGCTCTATAATAGCCCGTCGATTCAAAGCGTAATCGCTTTTGAATCAATAGTTGTGGAACATGAAGCTAATAAATGCTACTGTTAAATTTATATTTAAAAGCAACCTCAAAAGTGTTCCCTACGATATTCTTACGAGAACAAAACCTAAAAAATACAGTCATTTATAATATTTAATTCGTTGCACAGAAAGAAAATTATCCGAGTGAAGTGTACGAGGTTCGAAGGGGACTAGAAGACCCCGCGGATCTCGGGCTGATCGTAACGTTCAACAACGAGACATCATTTCCGTTCTGGGTGAACGATATCGATGACTATGGCAACGAGACGGCGAGCGTGTGCAACATGGTCAACGGCACGGATGCTGGCATCTTCGCGCCCTTAGTCAACAGAGATAATACTATTTACGCCATTAACACGGACATTTGCAGGTGAGCGGCATTTTTAGTTTATAATACTAGCCCTTTTTTCATGTCCCACTGTTGGGCACGGGCCTTCCCGACGGGGATTAGACCGCTCTGGCCTAGTGCGGGCGGACTTCACACGTCTTTCGAGGGGTCTGTCTCTCAGCATGCAGCTTTGCTCACGAGGTTTTCCTTCACCGTTTAGCATAATCATGGTTGAAAATGAGATTCGAAATGACATCCAGATTTCCTAGAGGTGCGAACAGGGGTTGAACCTTGGCTACCAACTCGGCAACTTGGCTAACAATGTTTCTTTGCTTATCCAGTATAGTTACTGTTGTTTACTCTTTTCTGAAACATTTTTTGATACATAAGTATGTTATATTTTTCCTTTTGTTATATTATATTTAAAATATATTATATTTGTTATAGTATATTTAAACTATCTGTCAGATTTCTGTTTGGTTGGTCATTGGTAGAGTTATTTTTGTTCACATTTCTTAATTATTATATTCTTTCACTGTTCCTACAATTCAGGTACTAGCTTATTTAATTTATTCAGTCCACATACATCCGCTATAAGTACATTACGATACCATTCATCGGATAGTGATGAAACTTAGATTGTTGTGCTCACGCGAAGGTTTCTGTAGCATTGCATAGTTGAGAATCCGCTAACTTGTCTATAGATATACAGGATGATTTGGAAGAGCAAGCCCTGAACATGCAGTTTAGCAAATATGTATTAACATTATGTGAATGATATGTCGATCCAAAAAGAATAATTCACTTAGTTTTAAAAAGTAATATTATAAACCCAGTGCAAATACTCTGATCATTGTCATTTGTCACGCTACCTCTTTCCTCGTATCAAACCGTGTACCGCGCGCGTCATGTGTCCAACACAGCGCTGAATACTAAAATGCAATTCAAATTAAGCGCTGCGTAATGGTGAAACGTCCCACAATTATGAACCTCCGTACAAAGTTGCATCGAAATCAACTCTTTTTTTATACACTTCACATATCCTGTTAGGTAGGTAGGTAACTCCCGCAGTGAAACTTTAACAAACAAAGTTTAAACAAATCTGGGATTCGAAGTATTTAAAACAAACTACTAGGCAAGTTCTTCTCCGCTTACCTACTGCTTCTCCGGAATGTTTTCTTAGCTGCGAGTGCAATCATTTTGCCGCGAGAGACGTAGTTATTGACGTAAAAGCAATTTAAAAATTAACTATATTGCTTAGAAATACGAATTCAAAAGCAACACAGGAACGGGGCTAATTAATTAATATTCTAGCATAAATGAAATTCTCCATTGGAAACTCACATTCCTGATGCGACTAGATTAAAAAAAAATACAAAAATAAAGCTATTTAGGTATTTTCATCTGATAGGAGGGCTGGGCTGGCTCTTTCCTCGCTCAAATAGCTTGATAATACAGCGAGGAAATGCAGCCAGCATTCTTGCCTCCATTCCACGAGAACAAGGTATTTTTGATACATAGTTTGTTGTAATATTATTTTTAAGTTTTTTTATATTCCTATTTAGTTTCATCTAGATGCATGAGATAAATTAGTACCATGTATGGGACCAGTAAAGTAGCTTGACAAGCTGCCAGCTTGGACAAGACCAAATGTGCGATACCTCCTATATCTACGTCATCCCAGTATTTTTGGAAATTATAAAAAAAAGATCAACTCGCTACGACGACATACCACAGAATACATACTAGACATGTTTCGTCTTGAAATTGGCGTATGTTTCATCAACTCATCTATCACAGCTTTTGCATGTTATGCACCTATATTGCAATATACGAGTAGTACCGTATATTATGATCCATAATTATAATAACAATATATTAAGAACTTCAATCTCGCAGGTTTACAATATCTAGGATGTCGACATTAATTTAGCACGAGTCCCAGCGCTATATGCAAGGGTGGTGGGGCGACGCCGACGGCTCAAACAGTATGATGTCATAGTAATTATATTGCATATATAGGCATACACATACCCAACAGCCTGACAGATGCCCGTCCGAACATGCCACCCTGTTTCCAACATGCCCCCCCAGTGGGGGTTGTGCAACAGGGTGTTTAATGAATCGCGGAAGGTGGTTTGCATTAATTCGCCAACCTAGAACAACAATTAATAGTTTTCGTGTTTCGGTTAATTTTAGCATCGAGTACTTGATTTAATCGTCAACTACTTGAACTGTTTAATATATTAAACAGTTGACGTAGTACGTAGATCTAGCAGAAACGTTAAATAAATCATTCAACGAACTATACGCAACGCTACAATATGTTTATGAGTCATCGGTGCGTAAAAATCTAATAAGAAATTAGTTTAATTATATCAAAAAATACTAACCCCCGTCCCCCATATAGGATTCAGTAATTAATTTCGAATATAAATATAATACCTAATCGTATACTTAATGCGCTCCGTCGCGTCAGTGTTCGCGTCACGAATGTCTTGTTACTATACAAGCAATTTATAAAAGCATCACAAAGTTCTATTTTAGAATAAAAGTGGTATATACCTAATACCATTGCAAATTAACATATACCCCGAATTTATAAACGTTGTATGTATATAACGTTTGATAATTTATGGGACTAGGCCCGCCACACACTCCCACCACTGCTACGCCTGTAAGCCAGGATCTACAGTGGTGTCCAATGAAGACACCGAGGTTTGACCCTCGGCGAGTCCCGGGATAAAGTTAATTGTCTTGGAACCCGCACGAAATTAATCGAAAGATAAATAGGAGGAGTTGGAAGAAAATTATCCACTTCCCTCCATTGCAAAGCGGGAGACAAAAAGATCTGGTAGACAAATGTCCACAGAAGTAAGACTATTACAGCTGGACTAATTCCAGGTGTAAGGCACCACGGAGAGTTTAAATACTAATATATATTATAAAAGGTCTACAAATTCGCGAGAAACTTTTTTAAAATCTCAGGGAAACAGTTTTACGGTATCTGCTCTAATCTAATAAACTAGATGACGAGTTGGCTATAAGTATTTGTATCTTGTTTTCCTGATGAAGCCGCTCGTAATTGTGGAGGTAAATACTATATTAAAAAAATATGGAATCATAATTACTGTTGCCCGTCGTTGGGTAGTCGCCGCCACCCCCGCGCCATTGCAATTGCGCAAGGGTCACTTTCACTAAGTCCTTCGCGTATTCATAAACCTAACCAAGTATTAACAGTTAAGTATTATATAATTCAAGGATTTATTTTAAGATATATTTATTATCGAATCGAGTCGCAATGTTGCTTTAGAAATGTTCCGAAACGACTTCTGAATATAGACTTTCATCTTTCATATAAATGTATCGTACCGCCCAATGAAATCTGTCTATCCGAGACAACTAGGAACTAAATTTCATGCAAGAAATAACATCAAACTGTTTGCATTATCATTGTAAAGTTTCAATGAAGAAATAAACTAATTCCACTATGAAACTGGGCATTCCGCAATATTCGTTTTAAAAAAACCCTTTTGTACACCAGTTAATGCTGACAGCAAAGCTTTCAGGAGGAAACCCCTTCATCGGTAGAGTATTGGACCGGATTTTTAATGGATGTCAATATAACGCCGCTTTCAACAGGAAGCCCCTACCGTAGAGTACACTATTGGACCGGATTTTTTACGCATTTCAATATATCGACGCTTTCAGCCGCACAGAGCTTTTAACAATATTTATCAACAGCTCTATTTTGTTAATAATGTCACGTACAGTATACAACATGAAACCTTGAGCATATCACAAACGCTTTCATTCCGTGATGTCTAACTCTACGTACAGAGATGTAAGAGTAACCGTATTGTCACACTGACACAAACAAATGGAGGAAGAGGAACTCACCACTGACCCTCAGCTTGTCAACTTTTCTAATTAAAAACGAAACAAGTTTGATCGATAATTAAAGAAGCCAGCTACACCGAACTCCTCTAAGATCTTAGTCGAGAAACTAGCTATGACGAATGACGCTCCCCAAAATTAAATTAAATTCTCCTCGCAACGAATCTAAAAAAGTCCTCCGGAATGCTGGGCTACGAATGTTACAAAGTTCAAGAACCTCAAAAGATGAGTATAGGTAGGCGTAACTGGGGCAAAATGTATTGACATGCAAATATAAATCACTGATGGCCTTGTTCGAATAAGTGGCTAGCCTCATACTTTAGTAGTTCATAACGGGCAGGGAGCGTTCAGCGATCTTTGATATTTAAGGCTATATATCCTGCTGATACTGATATCATGTAAGCATACGAACTGGGCGAAAGTTTGCTAACACAATCGATACATAATCGAACAGCAACCGCATAATAACTGTCACTTTTGACAGATATTGTATCGCCGGCTCAAAGATATATCCGAATCATATCTGAATAATATAACGCACTTTTGTAATAGAGCCCTTTTTATAGATTAAGAACATGAGTACTAAGTACATGTAATTAATCTATAGGTTAATTAATCTGTGTCTAGAACTATACTACCTATACAATGTAAATTGACCGCAAATTATCTGCGCCTGACGGGGCGCATCAAATTCTCAGTATCAATTAGTTAAGTACATAATATACAGTGTACTGGGCAACGCCAGGGATGATGTAGGATCACGCGCTATTTACATTATGATGGTACCTGTGTTCATTAAAAGATAACCCCAACAAAATTATAGTAATTGTTGTTTTATTTTGACCCTAGACTAGACCGCCAAATTTCACACCGCCTCAGAAACAAATGTATGAGAAAATAAATTACTCAATTTTTCACATGTTTTTACAAATAAAGCGCTGTTTGGGTCGGAAAACAAAAACAAAAAATATCTATGATCATATAAATCGGCCCACCCGGCTCTTGAGTTATAAATGGAGTAACTAACACGAGTTAGTTTAATACAAGGCAAAATATAGATATCTCATTCCTATCACATTATGATTACAAAACCGCTAAAGAAACGCAGATTCAAAGCTTAGTACCCTTTCGGCATCACCCTACTTATGCATATATTGTATATCTACCTTATACGAAATAGATTTCCTTTTTTTTTTGGTGCCTTGACCAATCAGAGGCTTTATATACAACTGCCCGAAACGGATCTGGTAATCCGCCCTCGCCAGTCTCTAAGGATTTTCAATCATGATTTATGCGTCTTCGGCGGGTAGTGTAAATATACTTAATTATAATATACTTTATATCAATATGCAATAATGCCACATGCACGCAGGAGCATAGCGTTCTAATTATTATGCCGTCAAGCGATACGTCTATAGACGCAACCAGATATTCAATTTAATCGATGAATACATGCTGAGACAAAGACCATATTGCATGTTGTAGTAATTAACAGCTAGGAATTAATATCCGTTAATAACTAGATGGGGATGACAAAACATCCAAACAATGGTCGAGAAATACATAAATTGAATTATAAAAAAAATTACTGCATCTTTAAAAAGCTTTCTTAGTTTATTTTCATTTCCATTCCAGCAATTTATAGTTTTCAAATAAATTTAATATATCTAGCAGTATTCTTATACCAACAAACTATCGAGAAACCAATAAGTAAAGTGTATTTCTTTGCGATTAGAGGCTTCGACCTATTTAAAACTTTGAGCTCCAAGTGAGACTTTTCAGTTTGCTTCTAACCTATAGTTACTAATCAATTCCGTCAATGCCAGGTCAGTAGAGCTCCGCTACCAGTACGACACGGAGTACGAGGGTATACCAGTGGTGCGGTTCTCCGCCAACGAGTGGTTCCTAGACAACGACGATGGATGCTTTTGTCTAAACGTCACCGGTGGCATTGGCCGCGAGGATGGCTGCCTTCTGAGGGGAACTATGGAGTTGTATAGCTGTGTCGGTAAGTGCCAATAAACAAATCTTCACTGCTTCAAAATTGATCCATTACTTAGAATCGAGTAAAGGGCTACATTTTGATCTTGAATAGTGATTCAAGATTAAAATATACCTCCTGTGAGTTCTTTTTTAATTTTATGAATGCTTTTGATTTGATTTTATCTCAATTTGTTGTACAGGGCTAAAGTCTGTGATTTTTATATCAAAGCACACGTTCAAAGGAATAAGCTTTTAGAAGCTTTCAACTCAAACGTTGGATCTTAAGAGATGAACGAATGATAACACTGACGAGTCGCTTCCCACGTATAAACTGCAAGCCTCTTGGGCTACGTTTAGCGGCGTGTTTGTGATAACATAAATACGGATTATTTTAAAAATGATAAAATTTATAGCAACTATTTTGGTGTAAGATTCACGTATATCTAATGAGCTGGATTGAAAGAAAATTAAAATTTACGTTGAGGATGGCATATAGTTTCGACCATTCTTTGTACACAACTGAGGAGTTTTAAATTTTAATATATTTTCCAACTGCTTATATTAAATTTTCCTCAGCAAATAAAAGCATTTCCTCGGTATTAAACTGAAGGCTTCAACTAAATCAAACTAGAATCTCATCTCCCTTATAACGGTGCTCCATGCAGCCTCACAAAGTCGCTGTAGAGAATATTTCCTAAGACAGATTTTTTTTTATTCGACATGCATAAGTTAAGATAAAGGAAGTCTTTGTTTGCAGATTATTTTCCTGTCCTGAAGAGTCCTTTTATATTACATGTTTTCGTAATCGGATCTCTAGATAAACATTACGTACTATACGACCTATGACTGGTTACGATCTGATAATTGTACCTTAAATAAGATTATTATCTCTCCGAAAAGTATAATTACTCAATGTATGAGTATAGCAGATTATAATTTTGTAAAGAAACAAAAAGGTTTCCAATACATTTGTCGCAAGGATGGACCGAATGCTGATAGCACTGCGTGCAAGGTTGAACCGCACATCGCAAAACTGATGTGTTGGCCAAAATAAGTCCAGCGATCCTGTCACGAGATTTCTTCACCAGACGTTTCGAAATTTTTTATACCTATTTAGAACATAGCTCAAGGCAAAGATCTTCCATGAGAAATAGCAAATCGAAATATTGTGACGCACTAGACAAAGCGAAGGCACATTTTTTTCTAGAGTTATTTAATTTCGCAGCGTGGAAGATCGTGTAGTAAGTATTTATATTATACTTTCAATTTAATGAAAAGCTTTCATATACAATAGAACGGTAATCCGTTTTATTTTGTTTGATATTTTTTTTATAATACGTACAGTCGGGGACTTTTAAGGTTGTATATCGTACAGCAACCGTATACCATCAGGGGTACTGTTTTGACTGACGTTACTACAAGTGATGTGATGATATACCGATATGCGACCTTATTGCATTATAAGTGTCATTGAAAATATAAGGGAAATGGGTCCGATATTATTATTCGCGATCGTATCAGCAATATCATATCAAAACAGTTTTCATGTAAGAGTTGGTTAGGAATATAATCAAAACAATACAACTGATCTAATATTGTAGGTCGTAGTGTATGCACCCACTGCCCCCCCCCCCAGCCCTGTGCTCGCGCCTGTTGTAGCTGTCGCTAGCTTCACCGAACTGTCAAAATAACAATGATAGTATAAAATACCTTAACGGGGCCAACAGTAGCTTTTAAAGATAACATTTCAAAATAATTAAATGAATTTATTAGAAATTTAAAAAAATACACCTCGTACTATGCGCACGAGGACCAATATAGATAAATAGGTATCATAGATAATTAACTAAATAGATAAGTAGATTGATTCGGTGGACAATCCTGTTTATTGGTTAGTTCAGCACTGAAAGCTAGTATCTAGGTCTTACGGATTTAGCAGATATGGCTATCGCTAATTAGTTAAAGATAAACACGATTTGTAATGTAGAAAAGCAATATTTATTAATAAAGAAATCGTCGTATATTTACATTGATTGGGTCAGACATAGTACTGTGTACAGAGAGTAGAAATATACAACACGAAAATATAATACACCAGACGGCGCTGCCATCGCACTTGCGCAATCGCGCTCCGCAGGCGCATCTGTATAAATAGATGCGGGGCGCCCGCGGCTCGTCCATTTCGCCGCCGGCCGCCGTGGGATACAGACGTACGTCGTGATACTGCAGCGCGTGTCGACGTGTGCTACGTGATGCAGCTACAGTACTCCCCCTCAAGCGAAGCGTACCGGCTTACGAATAATCCTGCCTGAGCGGGTCCTTAGCTCAGATCCTGTTTCCCGGCTTCTGTCAAGTACTCCTGTTTCTACGGGAATGTCAAGTGTTATTCCTGTTTCTGTACGACTTTTATCATGCTGTGATGTTTCTATTCGACCGTCATGTCTTGATGTTTCTATGCGACAGTCTGGTATCGATGTTTCTATGCGACAGTCTGGTATCGATGTTTCTATGCGACAGTCTGGTATCGATGTTTCTATGCGACGGTCTTGCATCGATGTTTCTATACGACGATCGACGGGCTTCGATGTTTCTCGGCAGAGGTCATGTGCCCCCAACAAATTTTTCTGTGTTTCTGCTCGGTGGCTGTCAAACGTACCCGGCACCATACTTCGTGTTTCTTCGGCTGCGTTGAGCGTGTAAGCGGGCTTCAGGCGATCAATCGACACGGTCATCATTTTTCCTCGGACTCTGATAATGAAGTACTTCTTGCTGCGCTCGACAACTGGGTATGGTCCTTCGTAGGGCCGCTGGAGTGGCTTACGCACGGCGTCGATTCGCAGAAACACTGACTCACAAGTTTGTAAGTCTCGGTGCACGAATATACTCCGCTTGTTTGTGTGCGGTGCGTAAGTTGGTGTGAGTGCGGTGATCGCATCGTGAAGCTGTCGCACGTAGTCTTGGTCCGGCGACGATGACTGAGCGGATGGGGCAAAGAAATCGCCTGGCAGTCGGAGTGCTTGACCATAGGTGAGTTGTGCAGGACTAGTCTTCGTATCCGTGCGGATGGCGGTGCGTAGGCCCAATAGTACAGTGGGAAGTTCGGTGGTCCATTTTGTATTTGATTCCAGACGAGCCATGAGCGCTGCCTTTAATGATCGATGCCAGCGTTCAACAATCCCGTTGCTCTGCGGGTGGTAGGCAGTGGTTCGAGTCTTCTCGACGCCTAGTAGGCATGTTAGGGCGCGGAACAGCTGACTCTCGAACTGTCGTCCTTGATCAGTGGTAATAGTTACAGGGCAACCAAAGCGAACTATCCACGCTTCGTAGACGGACTTCGCAACGACTTGCGACGTCATATCCTGTATAGGTATTGCTTCGGGCCATCGCGTCGTTCGGTCGATCATCGTAAGTAGGTATCGATGTCCAGTTGGGCTTGTAGGTAGCGGGCCGACAATATCAATGTGTAGATGTTGAAACCGATCGCAGTCTGGAAACGTTGCTATGTTGCTATGCACGTGTCGGTGAATTTTGGAACGCTGACACGGTATACATGACTTAGCCCATGTACCGACATCGGCGTTCATTGATGGCCAAAAAAATCGCTCTTGCATCAGTTTGCGCGTTGCTCGCGTACCCGGGTGGCTTACTTGGTGCACGGAGTTGAATGCATCTTGTCGAAAATCACGAGGTAGGTACGGGCGAATTTTTGATGTTGACGTTTCACAGTAGATAGCATGGTTGACGTTTGGCATTGCGATTTTTTTGAATTGTAGGTTTTTCTGTTGCAGGAGTTGTGGTAATTCATTATCTTGTTCTTGGGCGGCAGATAATTTTTCGTAGTTTATTGTTGATGGACAGTTGATTTCTTCGATACGAGATAGAGTATCGGCGACTATGTTGTCCTTCCCGCTGATGTGGCGAATGTCGGTTGTGAATTCACTAATGAAAAGTAGTTGTCTTGCTCGGCGTGGGGTCTCACTGTCGGATGATATCTTCTGTAGGGCGTAGGTAATCGGTTTATGATCGGTATAAACGATAAGATTACGCCCCTCAAATGTCTTCCGAAAATGCTTCATTGCCATGTAAATTGCAAGTAGTTCTCGATCGTAGGTACTGTACTTTAATTGCGTAGCGGTGAATTTCTTCGAATAATATCCCAGTGGTTGCCATGCTTGGTTCACATGTTGCTGTAGTACCGCACCGGCACAGGTGTTTGACGCGTCACACATAAGTGCGAGCGGGACAGCGTGGTGCGGGTGTGCGAGTAGCGCGGCGCTCTGTAGGCTTTTCTTGCATTTTTGGAATGCTTGTATTGACTCGTCGGTCCACTTTATCACAGTTTTGTCATTTTTCTTGGAGTTATGTAGGTATGTGTGAAGCGGTGCTTGTATAGATGCTGCGTTGGGAATATGTTCTCGGTAATAATTTATCATGCCGAGAAAACTTCGTAGATCTTGGACGGTTTTCGGTCTTGGGTACTCACTGATGACTTGAACTTTGTCTTCGGGTGCTCGTATGCCTTGACGAGATACACTGTAGCCGAGAAATGTCACAGAGTTCAGTCCAAACTTGCATTTTGATATGTTGATTGTAATACCAGCGCTGTCGAGGCGTTGGAATATAATGTGCAGGTGTTCCCGGTGCTCGTCTTCTGATGATGAAGCCACGAGTAGGTCATCGATGAATGGGAAAACGAAAGTCAAACCTCTGAGTACGTCGTGGATGAATCTTTGGAACGTCTGACCAGCGTTTTTCAAGCCTGGGCACATCCATGGAAATTCAAATAGTCCAAATGGTGTGATGATTGCTGTTTTCTCAATGTCTTCTTCTCTGATAGGCACTTGGGAGTATGCCCTATTCAGATCGATGGTGGAGAAAATATGTTTTCCGGCGAGCTGGTAGGTGAAATCTTTGATGCGAGGGATAGGGTACCTGTCTGGTTTAGTCACTGCGTTGAGCCTTCGGTAGTCACCACACACTCTTATGTCGCCGTTCTTCTTAGGTACGACATGCAATGGGCTGGCCCACGGACTCTTGCTGGGCCGGCACAGGCCTTGCTGTCTCATGTTTTCGAATTCTTTCTTCACAGCTTCATAACGGTGTGGAGGTATGGGTCGGGCTTTTGCGTAGATAGGTGGTCCGGTGGTTTCTATATAGTGCTCCACGTTGTGTTTGCTGATGGATTTCACTGTTGTTGGTAGCGTGACGTCAGGAAATTTCTCGAGAATGTCATAATACTTCAACTCGTTGTCTAACGTACGAACTGTAGGTACTGATGACTTGCAGACTGGTGCCTTGATTGAGAGGGTTGTGACCTTGTCGACGATAGTTCGTCCAGCAATGTCCACGAGCAGCTGGTGGTGGCGCAGAAAATCAGCGCCTATGATCGGCTTGCTGACTGCTGCGATGATAAATTTCCAGCGGTAAGGCCTTCGTAGATTCAAGTCCAATTCCATAGTTTTCTCCCCGTAGGTAGGTATGACGGAATTGTTCGCCGCGTAGAGACAGAACTGAGTAGGTGTGGTCGGCATTCCTCTTGTTTTAGATATGACGGAAATGTTGGCACCGGTGTCAATCAGAAAGGATAATTTTGAGTTCATATCTTTCACGAATAGGCGGTGTGATGTGTTCCAAGCGCCGGATACCGCAGTTACCGACGCTGGTTCTAGTTTTCCTGCGATGTGTCTCCGTCGAATTTGCAGGGCCTCGTGCATTTCTGTGCTCTTCTGCCAAAACGGCGGTGATAATAACATATCCCATCATCAGGGGACTCGTTGCGCGGCGACGGCTGATTCAGGCGATTGCGGAACGGGCGAGAACGTGAACGTGATCGTGAGCGTGAGTAGTAGGGCTCACGTTCGTCTCTGCGGCGTCCCCATCCGCCGCGTTGATCCTGTGCTTGCATCTTCAACTCTGATATTTCGTGCATTAGCATGTCAATTTTTTCATTTATGGACAAGTTTTCTGCTGATAAGGTGGATGTCGAGGCTTGCGGTGTGGTGGGTGGGTGGCTTTGTTTGCTGCTCACGGCGGAAATTTCTGGCAGTGTTGTTTCAAGCATCTTGTCTGCCAAAAGCGCAAGGTCTCGGAGGTCGGACTTCTTTGCGATGTTTTCACTGACGGCTATCACTGCGCGTACAGATTGCGGCAGGTGATTTGTCCACATAACACGGAGGGTTGCTTCGGCGATGTTAGTTCCGGCGAGGCTCTGCATTCTGCGCAGTAGTTGTGAAGGCTTCATGTCGCCAAGTTCCATTTCGGATAGAAGTCGCTGCGTTTGGCGCTCCGCTGAATCTTCGTAAACTTGTAACAGGCGTTCTTTCAATGTTTCATATTTCTTGGTTTCGGGCGGTCGCAGGAGAATGTCGATGATTTCGTCAACGTCCTGACGCTCTAACTGGCCGAGGAGTTGCTCGTACATTGCTTGATCACTTTTCCTTTTAGCTGCAACGATGGCCTCGAACTGAATAAACCACACTCGTAGTCTGTCGCGCCAAATTGGTGGGATGCGTGGGGCCGCGCCGATGACAGACACCTGGGCGTCGGAAACATCCTGACTGTCCAATTTTGCTGTGGCGGAGTTGTTCTGGGCTTCTTCAGTGGCCATTCTTGATAGGTAGGTAGGTAGGTAAGGCTGATGTTCTTGAAACGTTGGTGTCACCACTTTAGCAGATATGGCTATCGCTAATTAGTTAAAGATAAACACGATTTGTAATGTAGAAAAGCAATATTTATTTTTTTTTTTTTTTTTTTTTTTTTTTTTTTTCGGAATGACAAAAATGCTGTTGGTCGTAGGGACCTTTACAGCTTCACCGGACGAGAGGGCGAGCGCTAAAGGCACTCCAGCCAGAAGGGTGGGGGGGCAACTAGCTCAAGGGCGCCTCCGGAGGCACGACCTCGGCTTGGGCTGTTGCCAATGGGTGGGTTGACGACGGACGACTGCTGGGTGCGAAAACGCACCTATGGGCAGATGATGTGTTTCTTCGACCTCGCCGGCGAGGTCGGTGTCTGTTAGTGTTGGGTGTTACGGTCTGGTCACTCGAGGTGTCCAGTAGCGCGGTGAGGTCGTCGGGGGGGTCGGTCAGAACGTGTTTAGGACGGCGGCGGATTTTCTCTCCCTCCGAGGGAGGCGCGGGTTCGTAATCGGCGGCGGCTACGATAAGGGGGTTCGGGTGAGAGGACGCGTTCTTAAAGTAGCGATCGGACGCTTCTTTAAGGTATTTGCGGATCGAGCTGAGTCCTAGGTCGGAATGGAGGTCTACATTCCGCAGGTACCAAGGGGCTCCGACGGCTTTGCGGAGGAAGCGGTTTTGGATTAGCTGAAGGCTGTCAATGTGAGTGTTGGCCGCGTGAGCGAACACAACACTCGCGTAGGTCATTATGGGGCGAATGCACATTTTGTAGAGTGTCACCTTATTTCTAAGGGACATCTTACTCCTTGCGCAGATCATGGGAGTGAGGCGACCGAGCACAAAGGCGGCTCGATTTCGGACTGAGCGGATGTGGGGACCGAACGTGAGTGCGGAGTCAAGAGTGACGCCGAGGTATTTGACCTGCCTAACCCAGGGGATAGCCTGGTCGTATAGGGAGATGGTATCTATTCTAGATCTGGGCGGCCGGCGAGCATCTGCGCGCGTAACGACGGAGAACCTATTGGAGAAGAGCACCGCGGCACTCTTATCCGGGTTGACCTCGATTCGCCACAGACGGAACCATTCGCCCAGAGTATTGACTGCGCGTTGAAGAGCGCGCGTGATATAGGCCCTATTGCTATGGGAATAGTAGAGAGCGGTGTCGTCCGCGTACAAGGCTAGTTGTACTTGGTGCGAACGAGGAATGTCGTTCGTGTACAGGCTGAATAGAAGGGGGGATAGCACGGAGCCTTGCGGGACTCCGGCACGTATGGGATGGGGGGAGGAGAGGGTCCCCTCAACACGATATCGAAAAGTGCGGTTCGACAAGAAGTCTCGTAAGATGAGCACGAGACTATCCGGCACACCGAGTTGATATAGCTTGTATATCAAGCCGTTGTGCCAGACTTTGTCGAAAGCTTTCGCGACATCGAAGAAGAGGGCACCCGTGTGGATGGGCCGCGGCCTGACTTGCAAGCCGGTGAGTATGTGCTCCGTGATGCGGTGCACCTGATGGACACACGAGTGTCTGGTCCGAAAACCAAATTGCTCGTGTATAAGAATGCCCTGAGAGGTCACAAATTCTCTGAGTCTTGTGATAAGCAAGCGCTCATAGAGTTTGGCCAGGGATCTGAGGAGACTAATGGGGCGGTAGCTCGATGGAGAGTTTCGCGGTTTGCCGGGTTTGTGAATACCGATAACTATTGCCTCTTTCCACTCGGTGGGGAAGACGCAGTTAGTCATGGCGGCGTTCAGGATGGCTACTATGAGGCAGACAAGCTGGGCGGGTAGGGCTTTAAGTACGCGGTTGGAGATGCCGTCGGAACCGGGTGATTTCTTTGGTTTTAGACCCTTTATGAGATCCTTGACTTCGGACTCAGTGATCGGGGCGAGGGGGGTCGTAACGGGGAGAGATGTCCTGCGCTCTACTTCCCTATTGACACGATCCAGGTGGTCGGGATCTATGGGTTGGGTGCTGGGAGTACATTGACTCTCTAGGGCGTCGGCAAGAAGTTCGGCCTTCTCGTCATCGTCGAATGCTGGGGGATCGCCTGAGGGGCGTGTCAAGGGGGGCATGGCAACTACTGTATCGGATTTAAGGGCTCTCGCCAACTTCCAATATGCTTGGTGTGAAGGCGAGAGTTCTTCTAGAAATCCCCCCCAGCGGGCGTCCCTGAGTTCCGCGATACGTCGCTTTACGTCCCTCTGTAAAGCGCGCATGCGGACTCTGTTAGCCTCGCAGGGGAAGGAGTCGTAAGCGCGGATGGATGCGTTTTTGTCTCGGATTAGCTCCTTAACGTCATCCGGCAGCCTGAAGCGGAAGATGTCTCCCACTTCAACCTGCCGCGAGGACTGGCTAACGGCTGTTCGAAGATGATCGGTGAGGGCGCCTATGGCCTGTGAGGTGTCCTGAGGGGACGAGATGGGGTCCGGTATACGATCGAGTAGTGGTGAAGTGTCGTCTGCTAGGGTATTGCTTAGCACACGCCAATCCACCACCGATCTCAGTGTGGGCTCCGCGGTGGGAGGGGGGCCTAATTGCATTAAGACGGGCCGGTGGTCGGAGTCTAGCTCTTGTAGCACCTCTAGAGAGCGCAACCGTAGAGTTACGCTCTTTAGTAGTGCTATGTCCAAGATGTCGGGACGGTGGGCTAAATTGTTCGGGTAGTGGGTGGGATGCATAGGCGCGATAATGTCAAAGTCGAGCTCGTCGACAAGGGCATCAAGACGTCTACCATTCGTCGAGGTGACAAGACTATTCCACCTGACATGTTTGCAGTTGAAGTCGCCTGCCAGGATGACAGCGCTTCCCAGATTAAGGAGTGCTTCGATGTCACTCCTGAGCAATACTTTGTCAGGCGGAAGGTAGATGGATGCGATGACGATTGCCGGGTGACCCGTTAAGGAGACGCGACAGACTGAGGCTTCTATGTTAGTGAGCGCAGGGGGATCTACGGGGATGCAGTGCAGGGACCTTCTATAGTATATCAGAGTGCCACCTCCGCGTGAGGTGGGTCTGTCGTTGCGGACGAGGTTATAATTGGCTATTTTAGGATCGCGGCGCGAGGGTTTGAGAAGTGTTTCCTGCACTAGCATGATATCAACTTGGTGATCACGTATGAAATCACCAACTTGATCCCTTTGTTGGGCGAGACCGTACGCATTGAAAAATGCGAGGGAAATCTGTTTAGGTTTAATTCTGCTCGGGTGTGAATCCATTATGCGACGTATTTAGAGCGGAAATTGGACAGGGAGTCGTAGACGTCCATATACCCGGATATGGCGTTTAGTACGTCACCGTTAGGCGGTGAGCGGATAAGTTTCGCTAGCGAACGAACTCTTTCCATGTCGATGCTGCTGAACAGCGCCCCAACCAAGGAAAGGTCGTCAGTTAGATTACCTGCGGACGCAGAAGGCGTCGCGGTAGGGCGAGATGAAGCAGAGGGCTTCTGAGCGCGGTTCTCTGGTGCTGAGGGCACCTGCACTGAGCGCACGGGCGCATCAGGCGATTGAGCCGGTGAAGGGCGAGGACGCAGGGAAGCTGTGTTCCACGCGTTCGGCCGAGGAGCCGGGGTGGGTAAGAGGGGCGCTGCCGGTGCTACGGGTACCGGTGCGGGTGCGGACGTGGGCGCTGAAGGCGCGGGAGCTGGTGGACCTGTTTGCGCGGAGGGCGCGTGGGACTGAGTAAGAGGGGCGGGAGCTCGAGGGCGGTTGCGTCTAGCAGCCCTGCGGTTGCGTTTGGGGGCCTTGGGACAACCGCGATAATTTGCGGTGTGTCCCGAAGTCCGGCACAGCACACAGCTGGGCGGCTCGGTCGCAGTCTCTCTAGAGCGATCGCACTGGGTGGTGGCGTGGTCCCCGAGGCATTTAACGCATCGGGGGCGAGCGTGGCAATTTCGGGCAGAGTGCCCGTAGAGTTGGCAGTTGTGACACTGGCTAGGAGTGCCACGTTTATGGGGGACCTCAATGTTAATACCCGAAATGTGGCAGAGGGTCTTCAGGTTGAACACCTGTCTGCCCGCGGGGGAGTCGTTTAAGACGACGAGAACCATGTTGTATGGTTCCTTTGTGCGAGCCTTGTACATGCGGTGTACTTGCTGCACTGGGAGGGTCTGAGCGGTTAGATCGCCGAAAATGTATTCGGTGTTGATTTCGGCGGGTATGTTACGGATAACTACCCGGAGGACGCGCTCTTCCTCAAGAGCGTAGGTATGGTAACCTATCTTATTTGTTCTTAAGAACTGGGATAGTTTTCGGTGCTCGTCTGAGGACGGCACCTTAACCATGATCCCATTTGCGGTAGACCGCGCATGGGTGTAATTAATATGACGCTCGTTTAGCGCCTTTGAGATGACTTCCCACCTTGCCTTGTCTTGGATGACAAGAGGCGGGGGCGGACCAGACCGTCGCTGAGGCGGGGATGGAGATGGTGAGGGACTCGCGGGGGAGTCGCGGGTTACGGCCGGCTGTGCGGCAGGAGGAGTGGGGCAGGGGGACTTAGTGTCCTCGGCCCTGCAGACTTTCGGGGGGGGCATGTCGCGGGTCTTTCGCGCGCGCTTCTTTCCCATCACGGGGATGAAATCTTCCTCGGACGAGGAAGCTGCTGGCGAGTCCGAGAACTCGACGTCCATATCGGATTCGACACCTGAGCAGGACGGGGCGGCGGTCACGGGGGACGCGGTTAAGGGCGCGGTCGCGGGTGACGCGGTCGCGGGGGACGCGGTTGCGGGGGACGCGGTTAGGGGCGCGGTTGCGGGTGACGCGGTTGCGGGGGTGCGGATGCGGGGGTCCCTGTTTGAGGGACGCTCCAGTGAGGCTGGAGATGCAATTGCGGTGTCATGGGGCGCAGTCGCGGGGGACGCGGATGACGGGGACGCGGATGAAACAAGCTCCTGAATTATTTCAGGATGCTTGGCCTGAATGAATTCGAAGAGCTTCTGAAGAAGCTCTACGGAAGGAGGGGCCATGGTGACCGTCCCTCCCTACCTTCAGAAGGTAGGGGGGGTGAATACCTAGGTGTACCAACGCGCGATGTGCAATGCGCGAGGGGTGAGTACCTACGGACCCTGACAGCTCTGGGGCAGAGGAACCGACACCGGCGAGCCGGTTTGGATCCAGACAGCACCCAAAGGATGGAAATAAGGAAGGGTAGGGTGGGAGGGAGATGTTTGGTGTCGGCGAGGGGAGACCCCAAGGCCGGTGGTTCCAAACCCAACCAAGTTTTCCGTTCCCAGGAGGGAAAGGTGAGCGCTTGGGTCTCGCTCACTGCCAACTTGTTGACACCGTTAGGTTTCCCGTTGGCAGATCAAAGGAGCGTCCTGTCCTATATGAAACAACTACGGACATGCCGTGAAAACGACAGTGTCCGGACTGCGGCGCGAGGCACGCAATGACGCACGATGGCGCGACGGATGGCGACGGCGACGGCGCGGGGCGCGTCGGGGCGTGGCGTCGTCGGCGGCTGGCCGAGCGGCAGTGGAGGGGAGCGCGCGGAGCGTGCTGAGCGGGACGTCCGACCGTGACGGCTGCCACGGTGCGAAATGACCGCAATATTTATTAATAAAGAAATCGTCGTATATTTACATTGATTGGGTCAGACATAGTACTGTGTACAGAGAGTAGAAATATACAACACGAAAATATAATACACCAGACGGCGCTGCCATCGCACTTGCGCAATCGCGCTCCGCAGGCGCATCTGTATAAATAGATGCGGGGCGCCCGCGGCTCGTCCATTTCGCCGCCGGCCGCCGTGGGATACAGACGTACGTCGTGATACTGCAGCGCGTGTCGACGTGTGCTACGTGATGCAGCTACACGGAGATATTTTCATTTTATATAAATAGTTTCCGAATTACTTTGTACCGTTGCGTGTGCTTATAAACTAATAAACTTTAGAGAGTCCACTTTAAGCTTATCACCCCGATACAATCAGTGCAATAATGTTGTCAGTTTTAAACATTCTTTTATAAGTGTGTTCGAGATAATATGCAAATGGTAGCACGGCGACACTGAAATATGGATCAATTAGTGTGCTTGGAAGTATCGAATAAATATAGCAAAACACGTCCGTCCGTCACACTAAATATATTCCTACTTTTTTATTATTATTATGAATTGACCCGACACACGTTTCCCTAACCAAATTCCGTAGAAAAAACTACTTTTGGTTTTCCCGAACCAGCCAATATTCCAGAAAACATTCTTTTTCATTTCCTACAAACCTGAATTAGAATATTACCAACAACAAAAATTGCCAATTCGCTTCAGACGTTCTCAAGTGAGGCGCAACGAACACCAATTTTTATTTATCTAGATCAGGGATTCCCAAAGTTGGGGTCGTTATCGGTTTCCCAGGGGTCGTCATAAACGACAACTGATTTTGGGGGTCGACGAGGTCTAAAAATGTACCTCTATTAATTAACATATGTTATTATTTGAAACTGTATAAGTTGTGTTATGTGTACCAACTTGTTATGAGAATGACACATATTTTACTAGGAAGTATCATTGTTGTACTTTTAAAAAACTCAACACGTCAATAAGTGAGCACAAGTTCGTACAAGATGAAATTATTATTGTATTAATAGGAAAAACACCTAGAGATAGGATTTTTAAAGTAATTTGGCTATAGGTGTCGGAGGTATCAGTTTATTTGGCAAAAGGGGTATCTTGGCCAAAATACTTGGGAATCCCTGATCTAGATGATATCCAAAGTGTGGTGAAAGTTAAGAACATTTACTATATATCACAATACAATCTATTAGTGTTAACGAGATAACGAAACTCTGACTGTAAAAGTAACTTAGCTTCATTAATTACATATTGATTTCTTATATTTACGCGAATACTACACATTGAAATAAAACTAACTAAGACACTAGGACGTCAACCACCTCAGTCCTCCCGTGACCATGGTTGCTGTAAAGCAGCCGAAACGTCAGGAATGTAAACTCCAAAATAAACCGCGATAAAATTCTTAAAATTAGTTTTATTTCATTAATTACGTTAAAGATTCTTGCAAAAAGTTCTTAGTAAAAAAAATACAATCTGATTGAGAGATCCTTTTTGAACTTGGTTAATACATCCATAGGCGCGATGCTTTTGCACCTTCGTAGTGTAACGTGAACTTGCTCTGTGCTTGTGTAAGATAGAATTAAGTAAATATTAAAGGTCTTCATCGTTTTGTAGGATTATAATCCCTGATCAATAACTACGCAACAGATTTTTCTATTTTAAACGAACTTCAGATTAAGGCGTTAATTCATAAAATCGTTTTATATTATGTTATTACGTAATTGGATTATCATAAGTATACTTACTTGCCCATTATTAATAGCGCATATACATGCTCAGATTAGAATGGATTATCCCTGTACTGTGGTATGTAAATTGATTCATTCACTAAAAACTTTTTAATAATGTATATAACTAATACCTAGTAGGTACCTATAAATCCATCATTACCTTCGCATGAAGAAAAATTAATTCTATGACTTAATATCTATTTAAAACAATCGTGCGTCACCTTGTAGGTATATTTCGTCATTAATTATACTCAATAATATAATGTTCAAATAACACAATTTTAAAGTATTCTTTTAATAATGTCATTTTAGCAACGGATTTTAGTAAATGTTTGACAAAGTATATTATTCAATTAAACATAGGAAAACACATATTAAACAGAAGTCCTCAGTATCATATAACAAATGGCATTTAAACTGATTGATAGCCACGATTGCCGGGCTCAGTGTATGACGTTTGTGAATTTACGATTATTTTTACGTTGAAACTTTAAATTAGGCAACAGAGGCCACCGTCTCACCTCTTGACCCTCCGCGGAAATCCATACTGTTTACATACTCGACAGAGGATCTCAACCTTTGCGCGACCTTTAGCCAGACAGAATGGAATAAAATAATGCCTCAATTCCTCGACGTGAAGGTAACTAACCCAAAATAATAAAAATACATGCAATGTTAGTATTTTCATCACACTTACTAATTATCAGAAAATCAGTAGATAATAATCAGAAAATGGGCATTTTTTTCATCTGTCACACAACATTAGAAAAATGTACCTAATTAACATTTTAGGTACATTTAAGAAACGCTCATTGTACGTGAATGAAATAGGCAAGTTTGGTGCGATGAACAATGCAAGCATGAGTTTGAGCATCACTGGGAGGTGCGCCGGCGATGTTCTCCAAGGTGAACCGCCAGAGCCCGGTCGACGCCGCGTCCTGTCGCGGGGCGCCGCTAGCTCGCCCCACACCACCTGGAAATAATAACCTTTATCTGCGCTCTAAAATGCTCGGCAGCTTAACCCGCAATTAAGATTACAGTTAAAATACGGGCTCGACACACATCGGACCGACGCGCGGCGGGAGAACGACAACTACGTAAAATAGAGTGCGCGCGCGGCAGACGGTCAAACGCACGCCGCGATGTACCGCGTCGCGTGGTGGACGTGTGCGCTCATCGCGCTCATCGACGCGCGCATTTACGAGCGATGCGAGTTGGCGCGCGAACTGCAAGCGCTGGATGTCGACCCCGACAACATAGCCACTTGGGTGTGCATTGCCTACCACGAGTCGCGCTTCGACACCGCCGCCCGCAACTCCTATAGTGGCGATCATGGGCTCTTCCAAATCAGCGAGCTTTACTGGTGCGGGCCGGGCAAGGCCTGCGGACTTCCGTGCTCCGCGCTGCGAGACGAAGACATCTCCAATGATCTGGAGTGCGCCCTTCAAGTCCACGAGGAGCACACTCGGCTTCAGGGCAACGGTTTCTTGGCGTGGGTGGTGTATGCGCAACACTGTAAGCACAACACCAAGAAATATCTCGTAGACTGCGACACATCTGCGAAGAACCCGACGCCATCTAAACCGCGTACTCTAACTTACAACGATAACGATTATACGAACTTTACGTCGTTCAGGAAATACAACGTAGAGGGCTTGTTCCCACCGTACCTAGCGGTCGGGGCCCTCTACCGAGGCAACTACGGGAAAGTCCAGGACCAAGGCAGAGGTAGGGTCGATTGGATTAATTACAAAGTGGACAATATTGATGAGCTCAAGCTTCCTGTGTTCGGCGCGGCGCCGGCGCCAGTCACCACGTCGCGCACGACCACCACGTCTACTATGACCACCTACATACCGCCAGTGAAGCCCTGGAGGACAATAGAAACAAATTCGTTCCGGAAGAAACAGCTGTTAAATGATAAACCCACCACTAAAGAGGAATACGTACCAACGTTCCAGAACTGTACGACTAGCACTACAGCGAAACCATTACTGACTACACCTACCACACTCAAACCATTCTCCTTGTCAAGTACTACGTGGCACTATGTAGCGACAACTTCGACGAGACCGTTTATTGCCACAACTTTGAGGCCTTTAACATACAAGCCATCATTTAACAGTTTTAGTTCTACCTATGGAACCCCAACACAGAGGGCCACAGAAACACAACCCTTCTTCACTTCCACTACAGCAAGACCACGACAAACCAGTACTCCTAGGCCTATCACCACAACTAGAACACCATTGTTCACAACCACTAGCCGGACGGTACCAACATCGACTTACAAACCATTTGCCTTCACGTACAAAATACCGTCGATAACAACAAAAAAACCAAATTATTCATGGTACACATTCACGTCTAGGACTGCTAGTACCACTCCAGCAACCACAAAATTCGCACCTTCATTTACAAAAACGGCTACCACATCGCGATCGTTTACCACAACCACAACTAGGAAACCAGGAACCACACGGAAACCGAGAACCACACAAAATATATTTGATTTATACTTGAATCCGACCAAGCCACCGATGCTGCGGCCTTTCCAGTTCAGTTCTGACAGTGACAGAAGATTCAAGTTGAGGATATTCTCCGATGGAACCACAACTATCGCACCAAATCTTAGATCAAAATCTAGCGATCCTGACCAAAAAACTGAATACAGAGGAGCAGCGAAGAATTACATAAGGCGACAAACACTCGAGTCTCCTACAGATTAGGTCTAGAATTTAGAACATAATTATGTACCTACCGCGATAGCATGATCTCCATTATCTAGTTCTGCGTCGTATTTTTTTTCCTTATACCCAATTATAATAATTGTATCCCTACTTACTTGTAAAGACATGTTTAGAATCATGATTAGAACGTAAAATATGACAGAATTCATGGATATATTGCCTTTGTATTTAAATATCAGCTGCTCATACGCATGCTGAATGCAAGAGGCACGTCATAAGACGTGTGAAGGCACACAGTAGAGACCTACTCTTACTTTATGAATAAATTGAAAACTTATACGAACGTATTTACTTATATCAAACCAAAAAGCATTTACATATATGTACCTATTTTATATTAATAAATATTAAAAATATACCTTACATGTGTTTTATAAACTTTTTTAAATAACAGCCATCGGCGGCCCACTAAAAATAATCAAGGTACCCATATACTTAATAAGAAAAATCAAAATGTATAATAACAAGTCTATGGCGGAACTAAGTCGAGGTGCGAATGGCATTGCTGTTGTAGGACTAATTACGCATTATAAATATTGACTTAATACAACAAATATTGTGTGTTAATAAAATATATATTATAAAGTCGTCGGCGGCGATCCTTTAAATCAAATCAAAGTTCCAAAAAAAGTATTTTAATAGGCTAGCAGTCCTAGATATTATATATTTTTCTAATACCTATTATTATACAAATAAGTAAACTAAATGTTAGACATCATTATGTAGGTACCTACAGTCAGTGGACATTAAATTATATGATCCGTAGGTATATTAATATTCATAATGTGGCATCCATGAAGAGTGATTCGATCTTTGGTGGCGCGTCGTAGAGCCGGTTCCATGTGGTCGCCAGGGATGTCGCGAACGACATTATAAAATTGATTTATCAGCAATTAGGAGACACCACGACCTTCGTGTGTCATACGGATAATACGATATGATAATATTTGCACGACGAGATACTATCGAATCTTAAAGGTAAAGCTCGCATGCCCGTGTGCCGTGTGTGGTGTGTCGTGTGCGTGTTAACAATGTAATGTTACACGTATAAGATCTTTTAAAAAAGACCAACCATGTAGTTTCTTGCTCGTTCTTCTCCACAGGAACGGCATTCTAAACGGGTGGTAGAGTCGTAACTTAGCAATTTGTGACATCTCTGACGGTACATTAGTACTGTACCTACTTAATGGTTAAAAAATATTTGGATTCCGTTTCACCATAATTCCGAAGACAGTATCATTTAAAATGTTTAAATGATTTGATCTAAAAAATTGCTGAGAGCGTTTGCCTCGGCCAAGTGTGTCACCTGTCATACACCTCATCAACTCCCGATCCCTAGTTCAAGGATTCATTTGGGGCACATAAAATGATAAAAGTTTTTTAATAACATTATACATTTGTAATTATATAATAATAAGTATATGTGTACAAACAAGTAACAAACCACGAAAATAATAAAATAAAAAAATAAAAAAAATTGTTTACAATCGGTGGTTAACATTTGTAAGTACTTATAACTTGAAAAAAAGCAAAGAGAGGTCCTTGTGCGCTTAAATTGAAGCTACGAGTCAAAAATAGTTTTATTAAGTAATTAGTTTACCTGTTGAAATCGAGAAATTGTGAACACTTACGTATTAAAGCATACATCATTCTAAAATATAGTTTTACGGTGTTCGTTTGAAACAAGGTGCTTTCGGTTTAAGACTATTCAGTTTAAAGATTTGAGATCAGGTTCAAAAATTCTAAATATCATTCTCTGTTTTTTTTTTCTATTAAATGGTGTGACGCTTCATAACATAAAGAATAGACACGCTTTTTCTTCATCTTCATCTTGGGAATATAGGTACACAGTATCATGGAGGCGAAGACGAAGCCACTGCCAAAAGCCAGTAGATATAAACCCATAATTATTTGTAAGTACCTGTTAGCGACGCGATACCGTTATGTTTATTTAATTAAAATTAAGCTTTAAACTCCTATACTTAAGTTGCCTATGTTTAACTATTTACATCTAGATATAAGTACCTATTGTACACGGAAGCGCGCGGGGTACGGGCTGAGGCAGGAGGGGTGTGCGCCCTCCACCACCTTGTTAAAGCAGTCTATGTAAGATCCTCTTGTACGTTGCACGCTTTCGCCGCTTTTAAAAGTTTTGTCATTGCTACCTTCAACTTGGAAAATATACCCCCATGCAGTGAAAATTTTGGATATTTTTTCCCCTGCTTCACCACGCCTTCTACAGTGGCCTTACGAGCCAGATCTTCATGTTTATTACTCCGCCGCCGAAGAAAACAATGGTGAACACACGCAGTACCGCAAGCAAACAACTGCAAAAGGAAAAGGAGCTTCAGACAAAGCTACAATCGGATACGAAAGCACAAGAAATGCCACCGCCTTCACCTGGAACTAGTGTTAAGGAGGATGAGAACAAGATGGATAAACCTTGCGTCGGGAGTGTTGTGAAATCGGAACGATTCGTGAACTATAAGCCGCCTTCACAAACTACGCGTCACTCGATCAAGTCTAAGAAACCCTCATCGTCTTCTTCGTTGCAAGCCCAGAAAAAGAAGCTAGAAATGGAAGCAGCCAAGGCAAAAGCACGTATAGAAATGGATCTAATAGATAAACAATTAGCGGCGGACCTCGCTGAACTAGATGAAGAATACAGTCCACCATCGGAAATATCGGAGCATAAGCACGGTGCTGGTAGTGATGTCGAGAGGTGGGTGGAACGCAGTCAACAGGAGCTGGAGCTGCAGCATGCCACTATGATTGGAAACGACAAAGGCAAACTGCACACGTCGGGTCACGCCGACACGAATGGACCAGTTCAACAGCTGGCGACCGCACTCAAAGATATGGTCATCTCCTCCACCGTCCAGCAAAACACAAACCTACTTAGTCGTCTTAGCACACCTAGAGAACTACCTATCTTCAGCGGAGACCCAATGGAATGGCTCCAGTTTAAACAGGCATACGAAGAATCCACTGAATTGTGCACCTTCACCGAAAAAGAAAACATCTGGAGGCTGCGAAAATGCCTTCGTGGTCACGCACGTGAAGCTGTAGCTGCCCTGCTCATCAGTGCAACCTCGCCTGCAGTCGTGATGTCTACGTTACAGCTACAGTTCGGAAATGCTGACGTCATTTTATCCCGCATTGTAATCGACATAAAGAGAATGTGCAATTTATCGGCAGATTACTATCGTGAAATAGTACCATTTTCTATAAAAGTGAAGAACTACGTGGCGGCGGTACGAGCCCTTGGCCGTGAGGAGTACCTACAAGGAATGGAAGTGGCTACAATTGTTATATCCAAACTGCCAACTACTCTTCTCTCCAAATGGGCTGATTATAGTTACCCGCTTATTACCGTCGGCTCAGCTATACCTAGACTGGATTTGCTGTCAAATTTTCTTACACAAGAAGCCGTAAAGATATCTACCTGTAGTGCTAACCTAGTGCAACCTATAACGAACAATTACAAACGGAAGGAATGCGACAAAGTGAACAATATACAAACTGTATTAGCGCAAGACGGACAAAGTGAACAAAAGTGCCGTTACTGTCGTATCTCTAAACACAACTTAACCGAGTGCAAAAGGTTTAAAAAATCGCTACGCAAGGACAGATGGCAGCACGTAAAGCGATTTGGTATTTGTTACAAGTGTTTATTAGCGCACCATCGCAGGGAGACGTGCCCTGCACCTAGCTGTGATATAGACAATTGTGGACAAGCTCATCACCGTTTGTTACATTATGTACCACGTCAGGACACATGTGTACCCGTGCCAGTATCAGAAACTGAAATCCCGTCCGAAACAGTGACCCACATAAGTATCAATAGTTCCGTGTTATTAAAAGTGGTTCCTATTACCATTCACGGACCGAACGGTATTGTTAACGCGACTGCTCTGCTCGACGACGGCTCGACCATATCACTGATAAGCGCCGCCCTCGCCGCGCAGGTGGGGCTGCGCGGCCGCCGGGAGTCTCTTCGTGTGCGTGGTGCATGGGAAGATACCGAACTAGTGTGCGACACACAGCTGGTGAATTTGACTCTGAGCGGTGTAAACAATAAACTGTATACAATTAATGCGCGCGTTATCGACGAACTTAATCTACCTAAACAAAACTTAAATACTATAAATTGTAACAACTTTAAACACTTACACAAGTTAAACTTTAACCTATGTACAGAACAATTAAAACCTCAGGTTTTAATTGGCCAAGATAACTACCATCTACTCTTACCTTTGGAAACGATGATGGGTAGACCCAATGAACCCTGTGCCACCCGGACTCCTCTGGGTTGGTGCCTGCATGGAAGGGTACCTGCTTGCTCACCTGGTCCTGTACGTCACTCCACGTTGTTTATTAACAGTGATGTCATGGAAAATGAATGTATCCTGCGAGAGATTCACGAAGAAGTTCAAAAGTCGTTCTCCATCGAGTCCATGGGCGTATCAGCTAAACCACGGCAGAACTCGGAGGATTTACGTGCTGAGAGTATTTTAGAACGAACTTCTACACTTATTGATGGTCAATGGCATGTCGGACTACCTTGGAGGGACGAGAAGAGCATAATGCCAGACTCGTATCCGACTGCTATGTCTAGACTCAAAGGAGTTGAACAGAAGATGAAGAAAAATAAAGAGTATGCACAAAGATATACAGAACGCATACATCATTTAATCGAGAATGATTACGCTAAAAGGATGAGTAAATTGGATGATACGCCTAAGACCTGGTATTTACCCCATTTTGGAGTCGATAACCCAAACAAAAAGAAATTGCGTTTGGTATTCGACGCTGCGGCCAAGACAGCTGGCGTATCACTCAACGATTATCTGATAAAAGGGCCCGACCTACTGATGTCCTTATTCGGAATCATGTTGCGATTTAGAGAAGGGCGAATAGCTGTGTCCGGAGACATAAAGGATATGTTCCTAAGAGTAAAGATACGACCAGAAGACCAAAACGCTCTTCGATTTTTATATAGGGAAAATCCGGACGGGCCTGTGAGTACCTACGTTATGACGTCGTTGATCTTCGGTGCAAATTGTTCGCCATTCATAGCCCAATTTATTAAGAACAAAAACGCACAGCTACATGCATTGTCTATGCCTACCGCAGCAAATGCTATATGTACACAGCATTTTATGGATGACTACGTCGATAGCCTACCTGATGAAAAGACCGCAATACAGCTGGTTCATGACGTCATGTCTATTCACAAGAAAGGCGGCTTCGAAATGCGCAACTGGACTAGTAACAGTAAAGAAGTACTGGACAGTCTACCTAAAGATACGCTGGGAGACGCGGCTGTGCAGTTTAAAATGGGACAACAATACGAAGGCGAACGAACACTTGGATTAATCTGGTATCCGAGCGACGACACACTAAGATTCGACGTATCTTTCAAGCGAATACCAGAAAACCTAGTAAATGGTACACAAAGGCCTACCAAGAGGGAAATGTTACGAGTTATTATGTCTATATTTGACGTATATGGCTATTTATCACCGTACACGATTAACGGTAAAATTATATTGCAAGAAACCTGGAAACTTAAAATCAGCTGGGATGATTACGTCACTGATATTGTGTTTGATAAATGGGTTAAATGGATAACACAATTGCAAACCTTACGTTCGGTGCGCCTACCTAGGTACTATCCTATGGCGACAAGATATGCAAGTGCAAGCGAGAGGAAAGGAGAACCGGTTCTCAGTAGCCGGTCGCCGCAGACACGGTGCGGAGCTCCCGCGCATCGAGACATTGCGCCTGCCGTAGCAACCGAATATACATGCCTACAGCTGCATATATTCTCTGATGCATCTACGAAAGCGATGTGCGCTGTAGCTTATTGGCGTTGGCTATACGATGATTGCGAGCACGTAGCATTTATAACTAGTCGATGCCGCGTAGCACCAGTCAAACCTGTATCAGTGCCACGTTTAGAACTCCAGGCGGCTGTGTTAGCCGCTAGACTGGCTGAAACTATAAAAAATGAAGCATTGAACCACGGCACTAAATGGACTTTTATACCACCCGCCAGTCCACACTGGGGTGGGGCCTGGGAACGGCTCATTAGAAGCGTTAAGACTAGCCTGAATGTTGTGCTGAGGGAACGCGCTCCGAAAGATGAGACACTAAACACGCTATTGGCAGAAATAGAAAATATTGTAAATAGTCGCCCATTGACCCATGTATCTGTGGACCCGAATAACCCCGAAACTTTGACCCCTAATCACTTTCTAGTGGGAACATCGTCTAGCTTACCTCATATTGGGCAATTTGATGATTCTGACCTGTACCTGCGTAAGCAATGGCGAATATCGCAAAGACTAGCGGATATGTACTGGCGCAGATGGGTCAGGGAAATATTACCGGACATGTTACCCCGCAAGAAATGGCAAGAAGAGCAGAGACCATTACAAGTAGGCGATCTTGTACTTGTAGTAGATCCAGACAGTCCTCGTAACCTGTGGCCCAAAGGATTAGTGCAGGAGGTAGTTCCTGGCAGAGATGGGCGAGTGAGGATGGTCAGGATCAAAACTCGATCTGGGATTCTTACGAGATCAGCCACACGCGTCGCTCGAATTCCAATAGATAATGAGTGCTGCTGAAGCAACACTAGGGTGGGGAATGTTAGCGACGCGATACCGTTATGTTTATTTAATTAAAATTAAGCTTTAAACTCCTATACTTAAGTTGCCTATGTTTAACTATTTACATCTAGATATAAGTACCTATTGTACACGGAAGCGCGCGGGGTACGGGCTGAGGCAGGAGGGGTGTGCGCCCTCCACCACCTTGTTAAAGCAGTCTATGTAAGATCCTCTTGTACGCTGCACGCTTTCGCCGCTTTAAAAAGTTTTGTCATTGCTACCTTCAACTTGGAAAATATACCCCCATGCAGTGAAAATTTTGGATATTTTTTCCCCTGCTTCACCACGCCTTCTACAGTACCCAACTATATATAAACACCGATACAAGTTCGACGTTACTAAAATTCAGTCCTGACGACCCTATGATGTTGACAAAACATAAATTATGCTTTTTATGTTAATACACCTATTTTTAAGCTCGACATCAAATTTTATTTCACAAGGAATACATCTAACAAAAAGAGGAATAAGTTAAGCCAAGTGTCACGAATGAATTCTAGGAATATGCAATATTTATACCAAGTCACATCTAATAAAATGTGATCATAAAAATGTAGCTGGCGTTATCATTACTATAGTTAAATGTTGTTAAAATATAAAGTACCTACTACACATTTATTTAACAATTTTATATGTGTACAGCGACGTGTGCTAGTGACAGCTATGCACTTAGATATTCTAATTACAAGGCATTCGTGTATGTATATACTATATCTTAGTAATACATATTATATAAGCGTATGTGACTGCCTATCGATAGAAGAAACTTTGTAACTCCACATTTAAAGTAAATAATTAACCGCATAAACTAAAACCACATTGATTATACAAATCGCACGCCGGCTGGACATCCGAACATTTTCTTAGAACACTCTAAAATAAACCGCAGATAATAATATCAAACATATTGGTGTTTTTGTCGTATTATTGTCATTATTCGTATTGACGAATACCGACAATAATATCAATACACCAGTGCCCTTTAGAACCGTCCTTGGCACTACGACGTAAGCGTATTATATTATTATAGAGGACGAAAAGTTACTAATAGTTACTTGTTATTGAAGGAAATGTCGTAGGTACGACTGTAATTATAGTTTCCTTATCACACTTTCCATTTTTGACTTTCAATTTATTATCTGACTGCGTTGTTGGATTGGAATACAGTGCCCGGCGCTGCAATGATTGAGGAAGTGTGGAAAATTGGATCGCGATTGCTCATTATGTCGGCAATCGGTTCTAGTAAATGGAGTTCTTAAGTAAGTCACCAAGATAATTAGATGCTTTAAGATTTGCCGTACCTATACATTTTTACTCATATTAGGACTTTTGAGTACTGCAGCAAGCTTTTAGCTCCCAAATCTTGATTCAGTTAGAGGTAAGTAACGTCCGTGACAAGTAAAAAAACTTCGCCTTAGTGCCTATTTACAAGGATGCTGAACTGACTGTATCCGCGCTATATGCTCTCCAAAGCGTTTTTGTGTTAATCGGACACAGACTGCACTAGTTGCATAGCCGGCTGTGACAAGACAAAATGTGGGAAACATCAATTTTGTCTCTTTTCCGCATATAATCTACGGAAGGAAGAGAGCGAATCGGTGGGACATAATCCGTGACACGCGTGCTAGCTAAGTGAATATTTCATAGAGTATTTTTTCATTTTATTTTCCTTCCTCCATGTTCTTCTATAAAAAACATAGCGTCGCCATATTTTGCCAGTCTCGTATATAAAGTAAATTTGGTTTACTTCATCGTACCTATACAGATATTTCAAATCAAGTCTTCAATCATTTGCAGGCCTTTGGCTAGGCCTAAATAATCTCCCCTTACGCGCAGTAAAGTGGTGGATATCTACTTAACTGACAAAATATTATGTTATATGTGGTGGATACCTTTTTTTTTTTTTACATGTGGAAATGCAATTACGCATTCCCCCACGCCCCGGTGGGGACGAGAGGGATATGTGGGACTCCCCGGCGGCGGCCGGTATTGTGGTGGATACCTACTTAACTGACAAAATATAATATTATATTCTTAGGTGAAATTAAAAAAAAATATTTAAACTTTTGATTCATATGCATGTTTATGAACATATAATGAATAATAATCATATTCCACTCATGTTAGGTACTGATTCTTTTCAAATAAACAAAACACTTGGAGAATTTAACGATAAAAATAACATGTTTCGAATTACAGTCAAGTACCCAATTATTATTGAAGTTTTCTGAAAAAAATATTGTTTTCATATAATATTAAATTCATAATTCTCTTATACGTCTATTATTATTTTGATACGACTTAAGTATCCATTAGTATCTACTTAAACTCTCAACGCTGGCCACTTGAGCAAAGAGGCAGCCAATCAAGATAATAATAGCAATATTAAGTCTGAGTAAATATTCATCGATAAAGTTATATCAAACAAGAGGCAAATTTTCAATAAATAATATTCCTTTCATGCCATCTTTCCTTTCTTTTGAGCGCCTTGCATGTCGTGCACGACACAGCGCGGGTGACAAATCTCTTTTACCTAGCGTTACTGTAAAATAAGTGTCTTCCGTTCCGTACACACTGCAAACCTCATACATAAGTATGACAGAGACATAATGTTTTCTCGATGACATTACGATTACATTAAGATTTCCTGCTAACCTACCTGTTGTCACCTCGCACCTTCAACATCTATGTCGCGCCTTTAAACGCTCCTTTGAAAACTTGCTCGCAAGCCGATTAATAATTAAACATTAGTTAACATTAACATCTTAGCCAACATAATTGATGAATATTGTTCCGTAGCAGGAAGTATGTTGGTACTGAGATAGGTTCTGCCTACCGGTTATAGATAGTTAGCTATTGATTGAATTCTAACAAAGGATGCGACCATCACATTGTCATCAGACGTTTGCGGTAAAACACTGATCAATCACAAACTACCTAGCTATATAAATACAAAACAATGTCGTGTTAGTTACACCATGTATAACTTGACATTATAACTATGAATCGTGGGACATTTCACAAGAAGAAAATATATTAGATTCTTAGGTGATACGAAAAATGAATGGGCACCACGTAAGATGACTACTATCTGTTCATGAAAATATCCAGTTTTTCGGCGCTCTCTTCAAGGGTAGCAAGTATAGGGGAATACTAACCAACAGAAGGATTTTCCCCGCACTCGCCCGAAAATCAAGTTCTAGTTTTGTTATTTTTTCCCGTAAAGTTCATATTTTGATCTTGCGACTTTATTCCATAGGTGTTGCGGCCTAGTAGTTTTATTTTATTTTTAGGTTTACTTAAGGGGGAAGCTCAGGGTCAGGGCGCGAAATTCAATATGTCAATGGTTTTTATTTTTTTACAAAAAATTTGGACATATTTACGATGTAATTTAGTGTTTTGCGATATTAACATTCTGCATTGGATGTCTCGATGTATTAAGTTTGCTTAAAAAATTACCTAATCCGATACAATACCATAAGGTTTGTAAAAACCGCTACTTTTACTAACTTTATGGTGTTGTATCGCTTTAGGTATTTTTTTAAGCAAACTTAATACATCGAGACATCCAATGCAGAATGTTAATATCGCAAAACACTAAATTACGTCGTAAAGATTTCCAAATTTTTCATTAAAAATAAAAACCATTGACATTTTGAATTTCGCGCCCTGACCCTGAGCTTCCACCTTAAAAAAGTGTTCTTTAAGACAAGTAAATTCTTAATAAACTTTGCAATGATAAAAAGTATATAAGCGTCTGTTTTTAAGAAAATAAAGTCCAAATTGCTTATGAATTGTTTCAGGCGCATTCCTGGTGCTATCCTACCCTCATTTCTTGTATGCGGACATGATGTACAGAAATAACGTGCTGGGGATGACCCCCATCGAGGAGGATCACAGAATTTTCATGGATCTTGAACCGGTAAGTATTTTATAAATTTAATCAAATGAAATAAGAGTTACAGAAGTTTCCAGTATAGTAAAAAACTAATTTTAACATAAAATTATATCTTTGATCATAGTTTCCCATTGAATTTGCTTGTGATCACATAAATGAATTTGTCTAGATAAATGATGTTGCAATATCTCTTTTAATGCAATAAATCCGTCTTGCATATGATGAGGCCAGAGCAACTGCAGGGTTGCAGGGCGCAAGGCCGCGAGGGGTGGGTGGTCGGGTGAGCCGGCGGGGGGGAGCGTGGGGGTGGTGCGTCGCGGCCAGGCAGCCGTCCGTCCAGAACCAGCCTAGTGCTGCGCTCTAATCGATTTGCCCGGGATATTGCGTTGTTCGCCGCTAGCTGCATACAGGGCTATTTTTAGTAACGGCGCATATCGAAAGTGCACTAGAATGAAATGCCTGGTAGTAATATCCGGATTTAATTTCCCGTTTTACCTTTGTTCATGTAGATCTATCTTTCTATTTGATTGACATGAATTTATTTTAGATATCTATATAATATAGACAGACGAACACACAAACTATACGGTCCCACCCTAAGCAGCGCTTGTATTATGGGTACCGTACAATGAACTGAGGGTGATCTCAGTATATAATACTTACTCGTATTAGACATCCATGACTCGGGTACTAACACTCGTGCTAACCACACAAAGTTTGTCCCTACCAGGATTCGAACCCGGGACCCGCAGCACAGAAAGCGGTGTCACTACTCACTGAGCTAATCAGGTCGTGATCTATAGGTACAGTGCGTTCAGTTCAGTTGGTAGTTTCGATGTATTACTTGTAGGTAAATATTTAATTTACTTACATATATTTTCGTGCCTAAGAACTATTCCAAAAAAACCTATCTAATTAAAATTATCAAGAAGTACTTAGATAGCAGTGATAGACCATTTGCTATAACGCTTGCCTCGGTAACGAGGATTGCAGGTTCAAACCCCGGCTCGCACCTCTGGGATTTCATGTGCGAATCTCTTTTTCAACCATGATTTTCACTTGCTATATGGTGGAGGAAAACATCGTGAGGAAACCTGCATGTCTGAGAGAACCCCACGAACGATGTGTGAAGTCCGCCAACCCGCACTGGGCCAGCTTGGTGGACTCGTGCCCGTGCTCGTGCTCGCGCCCGTGCCCAGCAGTGGGACTTTAAAAAAGGGCTGGAATTATTACACTTATATTTTATTAGAATAACATACATGAGTGTTTACTTAGTCACAAGGAAAGGAGTAAAGACAAGACATAAGTTATGTTGGGTCGCCATCCCGCTCCAACTGACTTACATAAATTTACTTTCACTCTAGGCTATGTTTCCCTCGGGTTGCTGACCGACTTAATTTTCCTGCTAACTTATCAGTCTGTCTGCTTACTCCCTTTTGCCTTTTTTAAGACAGGTGGCGGCAGAATACAACCCTTGTTTTGCCGCCATTTATAGCTCAGATGTAATTGTGGTCAAAAAATGGCAACACTGGTCGTCGTAGTCTTGGGCCACCGTCGCCGGCGCAAGAGAGTACCTGACAGGGTATATTATCATGGCATGTAGCTATATTCCTATTCGTTGATTTTAATGTGGGTTACTTACGTTGGTTACAGAACACTGGTACACCAATAAGGGGCGCAAAGCGAGCCCAGTTCAACATCTTCATGCGACCGATCTCTGGAATTGCAGCCACACAAAACTTGCGCAGTGCTTTAGTACCAATTTTGTGGGTTGAAGAAGTAAGTACCAACTTACCGTATAATATTTATTTGAACTGATACTGCTGTTATCGAATAATATAGGTCGCAATGTACCTGTAGAATCGAAAAAAAATACTTTGGGCGCTTACGCCCAAAGTAAATTTGTTTGTTTGTAACCGGCGGATTGCTTATAATCCGCCGGTCTCACTTGCTTAGTAGTACGTATCCCAACCCCGAGCATAGCTCTCTCCATTGCGCGTTTAGTGACTTTGAAATTTCTTATGAAGCCGATTTGAAACGATTTGACTCTCTGGACTCTATATACATATATGTCACTAAGGAGGAAAAAAAGTAGTTTAGCGGAAAAGGGAAGATCTTCCAGCCAATCGGTCGGTATGCCTGGCGGGGTGGCACGATTGTATGGAGATGTTTCAATTGTTCTGAATGTCGTCTGCAGCGCCACCTGCGTAGCTTGTGGTGCGGTTGAAGATGTTGCTACGGTAGTATATACATATAGAAAGCAGTAAGGTCACAAATCTAAGTTTTTTTAAGCTTTTGGTATTGTTTAAATGGTCTATATTCAAGTTATTTCAGATGAGGCTATACTAAGCCTTAAAACCTGTGCTTCTTTAGCGCATTTATAATAATTATGTGTAGCAAAATTTTCGAGAGGTCTATTAAAAAAACGTAGGTATCCAAATTCTGACTTGACATAATGATTACAAATGCCCTAAAGAGAGATTCAAGGTTTAGTATATCCTTTCTAGACACCTCGCCCCCCCCTCACTTTCGTGTAAAGTACTTTTTTGCGACGATTTCCAATAATTTTTTCTGAAAGATGGGTTATCACCTAATCGTCCCCCTTAACAAGAGACCTGGCTTTACTTATCTGTTAGATGAGAAATGAATACTTAGGTACTTGATCTGACTAGATTACTTGTGCCGGTGGCAGCACAGCTGTTCCATGTGGCTATCGAATGCTATAATAATTATAGTGAATACTCACTTCTGTGTTCCAGGGCATTGACTTACCTCAAGAGTTTGTCGAAGAGCTGACGAATAGGTTACTATTCAGTCTCAAGCTGGTGGATATACTTATACCAGTATTGATTGCCTTGTGTGCAGTCGTGATGGTCATAGGACTGATTTATACGATGAGGGGGCGGAAAACCACAACCCCAGCGAATCTGGCCAATGGTGTGTTCGAAACGACAGTACCGAAAAGTGTTAATTAAATTTTATAATCTATTAAATGTGTTTTTAAACTTTAGTTTTTTATTTCCCTAAAATATTGGCCTATTAGAGCATTTCTGCATGTCAACGCAATAAATTTCTCATAGAGACATCTAGCACAAACGATTTTTGATTGACATGGAATGAAGATTGACATGGAATGAAGATTGACATGGTACCTTATATAACTATTCATCGAACAACTTAATTATACAATGAAGAGTGTGCCTAGTTGTTATTAGAATTAGAATTGTTTTTTTGGTGAGACGATAATTCGTGTGAAATGAAAAAAAATCTACTGTAATGTAATTTTACTGGGTACCAAACTTGTTGACCTATATGAAACATAGCGAGGTTAGTTATATATTATTACCAGACTCAGCATATATAATTATATACGATCAAGCCTGTATTAAATAGAGGCAATTTTCAATTTGTCAAAAAAAAAACTAAGATATTGTAAAATAAAAAGCAATGTCGTATGATACTGTATATTTGAGTACGGTGATAAGGGCAATGAAATGAGACATGTTTAACATTGAGCTTTATTCAAGAATAAAACTTGGTTACTACCATTATTTTAAACACAAATCATTTTATTCAATTACAGCACACAAGCCAATGAATATACTTGTGTAAATAGAGAAAATAATAAGTCTTCTTTTCAATAATATATTGGAAATTAAGATACCATAATTCTACTGCTGATTCAACGGCTGATAACGGGTTTTGTCTTTCCTTACTGGACTAGATAAAGACAACGAATACATGAGATTTCACATTTATGTAGAACATTGACCACCGCTACGCAAAATTATCTAGTGTACTTACCTATAAAATAGTTAACAAATTACTTAACTCAAAATACACGCACTCTGACCGCGTTATCAGCCCTGTGTGGACACGGCCTACAAATAAACGCGCTACAGAATTTAAACATTCAGTCCATCGGATGAAATATCTATTACTGCTGAATAATTTTATGAAAAAAAAATATTGAACACACATTCGATCGAATTCATGATAACTTCAGCAAATATTTCAGCAAATGGATTTTAAATTAGTACCCACATACATCTGATAATCATTATAACAAACACTCGGGGAAACAATCGAGAACTCACAGTAACTAGTTAGGGTTTGTGCTGATGAATTATTGTGCTCATTGCATTCTCTAAATTAAATAGATTAATCACATTCAACTTTAGTTCGTCACGATTTTTATATTAAATTTGTGTGATTTATGAATTTTGCGGACCTAAATATTTTTCAACCTATATCTTAAATTGCCTCAACGGCTAAAATAACTGTTCAGACTTTGTTTACTTTTGTAACATTCCCAATGGATGTATATAAATGTTTATAAAACATCTTAACCTATAGCAGGGCCTACAGATTGTTTAACGGGACAGGACTCGTCAGAGTTCTCAATTGATAACCCCTAGTGAAAAGCTATGCTATGTCAGCGACCGCGGCCTAATGTTGTATAAATTCACGTAAGCACTGACCCATTGAACAGACCCATTCTGGATATTTTTCTTGTCTGGGCAACAAATACTGACTTGCGAGGTTGCGCGTCTCTTCACTTCAGTCGTGTATTTAGGTAGTCGATATTTACCAACAATGGTTTCCAAATACACCTGGTCGGTAAAATTTTAATAAATATTAAAAAAACTTATGGCGTGAAGAAAATACATCGTGTGAATGAAATAAACAGAACACAATAATAATAAAACTAACTTATCTTTGAAGAAAAGGCAAAAGGCTAAAGCAAGAAAAGGAAGTAAGAAAGAACTGGCTTTATATAAATTTCAAGAAAAATAAGGCCACTGAATTCGGAGAGAGTAAATGGATAAAAAAAATTAACGAGACGGGGGATGTAATTATTCAGCAGGTCATCAATGGAGTTATACGTCAAACCGTCCCACGGCGTGGTCGCTGACATACGAATGTTACCTTTAATGTAGATGCGCGACTATAGACATAATTACTTATATAGAAATTGTATGAAAAAAACATCAGTTCCAGAATATTATTTTGAAATCAAATACATTTATACGGGACAGTCAGTCGATCGGAGCGGAATCATACAACATCAGAATAATTTCATCATATGAAATACATACATTTACATTTTAAATACATTTACTTATTGTTATATCGGACATTAAGTCCGTCGAATAAAATCATTTCAATTTTATGACATAATTTTCAAAGGGATATATATTAAGTTGATTGAATTAAAATCATAATACCAACGGAATAATTTCATCACAAAAAAATACATTATCGTCACATATTAGAACTTAATGAAAAGACGCCAATTATATAAGTTTAGTATTATGCGTTGGTACTCCACCAAAATTAGGTAAGCGCTCATCTTGCGTGCAACAATCAGATCAGGTTTTTTTTATCACATCAGTAATTAATCCATTAAGTCAGTACATTGATTAATTTCCTCTCGACAATATTTAATTTAGTATATTTGAATAAAATAAAATGATATTACATCAATAAAGTATGTGTTTCCCAATATTGGAAACATATTTTTGAAAGAATGTTTGGAACACTTAACACTGGAAACATAGTAGAAGAGAAAAGACTTGCAATACATACTACCTACATCCATTGAATAAGATATTAAGCATACATTATTATTTTTTTATTTCATACAGTTACTGTATGGATATGGTTAGTCTATGGTACGACGAAAATTCAATATAATTTACTTAAAATTCCCCGTATCATTTTCGAAAATCGGTAGGCGAAGAACCATATGCTATGGTCGCCTTCAAAATATGCACATTTTGCTAAAATTTCGTTATTGTTAACAATTATTTAATAAAATCAATCTTCACAGTCGGTTGGCTCATTCAAAATTGAACTAAAATAACGCTACAAAAGATATACAGTATTTACACAACTCAATTCAATAAAATTTTAGCTTTAAAAGTTTCTGGTCAAAATGTCATGAAATATGACACTTATAAAGAACTAGAATATTATGTACATTGTATTTACAAGATTAATATAATCTAACCCTCAAATTAATAAAGTTTTAATCCATTAGCAATGGCAGTACAGAACTTCTCTTTTGAAAATGCTGTGTAATGCCACTGTAAATGGATAGTAAATTTCTATAAATTTGAAGGTAAGAAGCATACTTTACTCGACCAAATGACGCTTGTCGTCATTGTTACGTTTTCGTCCTTTGGCGTGTGCTAACATTGTAACTAACTTCTTGTGGCTGTCGCCAACGATCCAGCCGTGCTGCTGCAGGTGCTCCTGCTCCTCGTCGCCCTCCGAGGACCAGTAGTAGTCGAAGGAGCGCGGGCGCGGCTTGGGCCCGGGCGGGCCTAGCGGCGCGTGGGGCACGGACGGGCCCGGCACGTCGTATGCTTCCAGGCAATCCCCGTCGGCGGAGTGCTCACCCCATCGGCTTCCCCGAGCGCTGTTGGTGTGATTGCTACTAGCTACCCTGCCTTCGACGTTTTGCTTTTTAAACGTAACTTGTCGACTAAAAGCACGTCGCCCACCAGACGGTTGCCCGTCTTTCTTTTTCCCTTTCTTTCTGCGACCAGAGCCAAGCACCACTGACTCGGCGCTATTAGGGCGCGGTGGTCCACCATCTGGCTCCGACTCGGAGCTCCAAGTCTCAGCCAGCACATTCTGCTTGCCCACCGTGCATTTCCGTCGCGCTCTTTGCCTTGCTACGCCCATATCGTCTTCCGCCGAGATTTGGTCAAAAACTTCAGCACTGTAGTCATAGCTAGTGCTAATTCCTTCGTCTAATTTCGTCAAAGCCAATTTTTCTTTTGCCTCGCTTGTCTTATGCGCTATGTCATCACTCGTGGGAGGTAAATGCTCTGTGTCCTGTGTCGCTCCGATCATGTAGCTCTTTGATGTTTTTGAATCGCGCCTCTTCGATGACGTAGTTTCTTGCTTTGTCAGTGATAGTGATCTGTAGGGTTTGCGAATCGTCGTATCATGTTTTCTAGATGATGTGCTAGGTCCACAGTCTATGGTCGTATAAAGATCGTCATATCTTTTGGATGTCGAAGGTATAGACAAGTCATCGAATTCTTTGGGCGATGAGGTACTATAATGCTTTCGTGAGGGAGAACTGAATTTGGTCGGAGATGAAAATTCGTCTCCACTTGGAGGTGTGCTATTGTTGCACTTGTAATACTCCTGAGGATGGTCATATTGCTTTGAAGTTACAGATTCGTCTTTTCGTGGAGACAGTGCATCATTTTTCAACATAGAGGAATTAGGATCATCTTCAAGCAGGCTGTCAAACAACTGATCCAAGTTGGCTTGTGGCTTTGATAATTCCTTGCATTTTGTAATCTTTTTATCACTACGAACTGCGTTGTTTTTAAATATCTTCCCCATGACAGTGTTCTTTTCAATTGCATCTTTCCTTTTTAGTGATGATTTCTTAAGCTCACTGGCCACCTTGTTGCTTACTTCGCAGGACAACAAACTGTTTTCGGTTTCATTATCACTGCATACATAATCGTCAGACATATACACGAAGTCGTCGCCGTCTGATACACTCTCGCTAGTGTTCTCTACTTCATTAACTACTGGATGCAATTTGGAAATAATTGCAGTTTCTTTATTACTTATACTTTTGAATCTTTCCATTAGAGTCGATGGCCGGAATTCAAAGAGTTCTGCGTCTTCATTATCCATGAACTCGTAAACATCGACTTTCTTCTGTGGTGGTAAGCTATCCTTAGTACGAGGGTCGCTATCGTACTTCCCACTCGACTCTGACTCATTTTTGGATCTCTTTTTCTTTGAACTACTCTTTTTCTTCTTTTTCGATGAATTCTCTATGGACGTAACAATAGCAGCAATGTTTATGTCGGACGTGGGTATAGATACTTTGATGCCGTCGAACCCTTTCAGCGCACCTTTGGTGAGCACCTGCGTGCTTTGATGAACTTTCTTGGAATTTTTCTTACCCTTCTTTTTTTCAGATTTCTTGCGGCTCTTATGACTGAAATACCAAATAACACGAGTTAAATTTACTAAGTAATGCTTGTTTGGCATTAATGGCAATTGAGTGAACTAAAGTTTTAAAAAGATTGTAGGAGGTGAAGCAATAATGTTTTTATTTTCAATGTCATGATTTTATGGGACCTGTGCCTGAAATAAATATATTTTTTTAAAAATAGAGTTATTTATGTTCCGAGCGATAAACTAAGCAATTCAATAAGAATAATGTGATTAAGCTAAGTATTACCTGGTATAAGGTTCGGAAGGTGTTTTTATTTGTTTCGCTGCAGCCGCTTGGGATCTACATTTTCGCTTGATTTTGTCAAACTTGTCTTCAAACATATCTATGTTATCGATTATATCTGGGTACAATTTGGTTTTCACTTGAAACTTTTTCTTTCCTTTACTTCGACTGACTGATTCCTGAACAGGTTTATAGCTGTTCATGGGCTCATAGGTTTCGCCCGCGTTGGGGTTAGTGTAACTTAAACGTATATCTTCGAAGAGTCCGACGTCACTGACACTCCGTTGATAAGGAACTTTTGTCTTAAGTGTGTTAGCATTGGCTGCTTCTTTCAGGCCACATATCAAATCGTTCTCGAGGTTTCGTACTTCTTCACTTTCTAATATATTTTTAGCTGTAATTGAATCTACATCACCATCGCCTTTAGTTGGCTTTTCTAATAAATCATATTCTTTGACAGTAGTCTCTGTGGCTGGGCAAGTATACTTACTGTTCTCACTGTTCAAATTAGTAGTATGTTCAGTATTGACATTATTTTTATGAGATGTACCGACATCACTTTTATGAGATTTCAATAGTTCGCAGCAGTCTAAAAACAATGCTTCATCACGGCTGAGCAATCCTCTTTGGGAAAGTTGTTGTTCTCTTATGGTTTTGTTTACATCAGCTAAAATTTGATCTAACGTTGGTAATTTTATTTTCTGTGCCGATCGAGAATTCTTCTTCTGCTTAGCTAATTTGTTCGTAAGAATTTTAAGTTTGTCCATTTGTTGTTTATACACTATCAAGTAATTCGGTTCTTCGTGAATGGGTACTGTTTTAACTTTCATTTCAATCTCCGACAATTTTGATATATGTAGTAATGTCATCTGGTGTCTTAAATAATTATCAGGACGGCGAAATTCTTTTTTACAAATGCCGCAATAGCATGGTAGAGGTTCTATATAAGTATTCTTCCCTCCACGTTTAGCCATTTTTCTAGAACCCGATTGTTGTTGAGCACGTGAACTTGTACCACCTTCGATAGATTTTCTGTTTTCGTTTTGTAAGGATCTTTTTGCACGTTCTTTATAACCGAAATACATGTCGTCGCTATCATTAGCTATAACGTGAAAGGTTTCTGATATTTTCTTCGAAGCTAATAAATTTGATTTCCGTGGTTTCCTTTCGGAGAAGAAACCAAAACTTGCCATAAATTGTTCAGAGCGCCGCTGTTCATCGGCTTCATTTTGAACCCTAGACTTGACTAGATCGTTAAAGGAAGTAAGCGTGCGTCTATTTTTCTTTCTTTTATAATGTTGTTGTTCATTCACGTGTTCAATAAGATCAATATCACTGTCATCATCATTAAGCATGTCAGCGGAATCTTCTAATTCCAGAATTCTCTTTTCTTTCTCATCTACGTATCTCTTCAGAGGAACATCGCTTTTTGAAGAATCGTCCGAATCACTATCATCATAATCTTTAGAGCAACTCGGTGGCATTTCCATAATTTTATCAGTATAATATAGTGGTTTCTTCGGTTTACTAACAACCGTATGAGTTTTAGACGGCGTCTCTAATTTATTTATTGTTTTACAATTAGTTTGCTCTTGATGGTAGGAGCGTTTTCCCAATTGGTTACTGTACGAGTTTTTATTAGGTGTGAAACTTTTTTTCCCGAATGTCTCTTTTTCGATCATGTCATCCAAATTAATGTCATATGGATCGTAAATATCAGCTGTAGAAGATTTTACAACAACAGATTTAGAACGAGTTCGCCGTAATGCAGGCATATAGCACGTGATACGTGTTTCTGTACTCATGGAAGGCTCTTCTGTATTTTGCACATTTAATTCTTGTATAGAATCATCATGCTCCTTGTTTTGTACTTCTTTAAATACTAATTTTGTCTTTTTCGGTTTGGCACTTGGATCGTTCGTTGTTAGTTTTCTCTTTTCTGTAGATTGGATTAGTTTGTCGCTATTTTCAACCTCTCCTTCTTTATCTTTAAAAGTAATTTTATCTTCATAATCTTGGGAAATAATGTCCATCTCTTTATTTGTCACATATGGCATTGTACCGTCCACACAATGTTCATTTTTTGTTTTTGGGAGTGGTATTGAACCTATATCAATAGAACATTCGGGAAGTGATGCTGATTTGGAATCTTTGTATATAAAGTCTGAGTCAGCATCTTCATGAAAGTAAGCGATATCAATGGATTTATTTTTCTTCTTTTTAGCCTGAGGAGACTTTTTTCGTTTTGTTGCTTTACTTTTACCAGTATCTCGGGCGTAGTTTTGAATATTACTTGTAAGTAACGTAGTATCTGAGACTATATCAGTATTATGAGGGATGACATTATGCCCATCAATTAAGCCTTTTTCAGGTGTGGAACTAGCTTGACAACAAACAGTGTTTTCTTCCTCAAGCAACAATTTTGAAAAAATCAACTGTTTCTTTGTAAGTGGTTGCTTTTCTTCCATTGTTGATTCATTTAGTGCCACGTGATCTGTTACAGCTAACACACTTTCGATAAACATAGACTTCCCGCGTCTACTACGCCGAAGAGGCATGGAAATATTAAATTCTATTTCGGATTCTAATTGTAACTTTTTTAGAAGGGTCCCTTTAGATCTATCCATATACTTAAACTTTTTAGTTTTTAATTTCTTTTTGATTCGTTTGCGTGAATTTGATGCTATTCTGAAAAAATCTTGAGACAAACAATTCACCTGTTTTATTCCTTCCGCGCCTGTTACATCATTATCATCTTGATCATTAATTTCTGCACTTAAACTATTTCCCTCAGTTGGTTCAACAGAAACAGTAGCCTCAAGTCCAATATTATGTCGTCGAAGCGGACTAGATATTATGCCATCCTTTAATTTCCTAGATTTTCGCAAAATCTTTGTCTTTTTCTTAGATTTTTTTGTATCAACATTCAATGATGTAGCAATATTATCGTAATCAACATTCATTGGAATTTCTTGTATTTTATCTTGTTCATTGACCTCACTTATTAGGTTGACTTTTTCTGTTACCTCCAATGCTTTTTTATCATAACCAGTGTTGTTATTTTTCATGATAACCTCAACCGGTCCAGGTTTTTCACTAGTAATATTATTTAAAGTCTTAATACCCTCGGATTGGTTTTCATTTCTTGCATCTATATGAACCTCTTTGTTTTCTTTAGGTATTTCAATTGCATACTCCACGCTTTCTACATTTTCTTCTGTAAATAAATCATTTGTTTTCGATGGATGTCCACTTTCTTTATTTATATTAGCCTTATGTATATCGGAATAGTCTGCTATTCTAGTGGTAATTTTGTCGTTATCTATACTTTCTGTTTTGGTTGTAATATCATTAAGATGGTTGGGTGTCTGGTCATTTATGTTAACTGCCATGGGCTTGCCAATCACATCTTTCAGATCTTTCTTATTACTATTCTTCTTGATATTTTTAACCTTTTTATTGAGCCTAAGAGCCGTTTTCTGGGCCAATTTTTGACTACTACTCTCCAACTGGTGCACCAAATTGTGTTGATCACGTTGCTTTTGTTTTACAATTACGGCTAAGGAAACATCGTCATCAGATTCTTCATCACCTGTGACAACTTTGTGTTTTTCCAATGATGGATCCAATACCTGGGAAGACTTTACTTCGTCACTTGAATCTTGCTTTATTTCAGAACTTTGATTTGCAGGATAATTTACAGACTCAATTGCCACGTTGCGGGAGCTACTGTTGCCTGGTGCAGCCATAGATTCATCAACGACGCTAACATTTTGATTCTTATATTTTTGGATAATATTGATGTCATTCGAACTTTTCCGATCCTTGTTTTCAACCACAATGGACGAAGTTACTAATCCAGATTTGGAAATAGGGTTGTCGGTCTGTATCAGGTCTTCATCCTTCTTAATAACAATTTCCTCAGTTGGGATAGATATTCCTCGTGAATTTTCCGGATGTGTCTCAAGCTCAGTCGGTGAAATGCCCGTAGGAAATATACATTCAACTGGAATATTCTTGTTTCCATGTTGGGTGCTACTCACCTCTGCTTGTTGAATAGCTAAAGATTTTTTCGGTTCAGATGATTTATTTATCTCATCATCAGGGTCAATAACAATCGCCGAGAGTGATTCCAACTCGGTTTTTTCTACTGCTTGACTTTGGAACTCTACGGTAGTTTTCTTGAATATTTGACTTTCTGGTTGTATTGTAGACACAGACAATATTTGCGTTTCTGTCTCTATTATGGTTTTAGTATATAGCTGTGTTTCTGTGGAAGCGGATTTGTTTCTTTCGGACTGTGTTTTAATACGTACAGCTCTCAAACTGGCAGTTTTGTCATTAACCTGTCTTTGTTTATCAGTTTTTAAGATGGTGGTATAATTTGTAAAATTTTGAGATAGTGAAACCGTAGGTCTTGTCAAATCTTTCGCGATTTCAAATAATTCCTTATCAATTGTCATGACATCTTTAGTGAAATCGTTTATTTTATTTTTAGGATCGCTCATACTACTGTGCCGTTCATCATCGACGTTTAGTAATTCTGAATCTTTTTCTTCTTTAGTACTTTTCACAGTAATTAAAGGAGGCTTTATGTCACAAACTGTTTGCGTCTCAATTACTTGAGAGCTCTGTGGTAGCATAGGTGGTAGTGGAGGCGGCGGTAGGGGTGGCGGTGATTGTGGCGGCAGCGGTGGAGGTGGTGGTGGAGGTGGGGGTGGTAGAAGATAAGGAAAGGAATATTTTTTATCAAATTCGTAATGGCAAAACATCTGTGACATAGATGGGTGCACATTTGCAGGCATGCAATAATTTTGAAGTGATGTATTCATCGTTGACAATGCAGAATTATACTTTGGAAATGGCAGAAGATCTCTCTGAGTGTGTTGATTGTAAGGTAATGTTTGTGAAGATATTTTGGACATGGAAGCGCTAACATATGTTGAGTTTTGTACATTCACTTCATCGTTAGTGGTCGCAGTTGTTGTAGTTGTCACATACTGTGGTAACACATTTAGAAGTTGATTCCTATGGTCAGCTGGCATATTGCCTAAAATATCAACTAACTCTTTCGGTAACAAAGCGATTTTTCTAGCCGTTTCTGGATCTTGCTCAAAGCTTTTAGTTTTGATAGTTGAGCTTTCAGCAGCTTTTAGCACTTGGTCACTCTTGTTTTGCTTATCGATCTCTAAGCTAGTTTCCCCAACACTCGCTTCTATATTGACTCTGTTATCTGCCACTTGCCCCAATATAGAACCATTATCGGGCACTACGTTATTGTCTATAGGTGATACAATAGACGTGCCTGCTAAAGTATAAACTGAAGTTGTATTGGCAACAGTCGAGCTTGCTATACTAAGTTCCGTCTTTGACAAGGTAGTGGCCATTGAAGATTCAAATTTAGTCACAGATATGCACGCATTGGCTAATGTATAAACAGGTGTTGTGCTTTCATATGTATTGACAGAGGTTGATGATATTACAGTATTTGGTAACGTGTACACGGGAATAGTTTGTACTATAGTATTTACTGGTACATTCAAAGAATATCCAGTATGTCCTTTAGGTAATTTGTCTAGGCTTACGTTTTGCGTATTCATAGAAGATTCATAATTTGATGAATTTTGTAACGATTTAGGCAAGGATATTGCGAAACTTGTAGAAGGTACGTTAATCAATGGAGTAGTTGTTAATCCACATGTACTAACAGTGGACACCGAAGAATGCAAAACGTTATCTTCTAAATTCACGGGCGTAGAAGCTTCTGGTATTTTATATTGCGGTATCTTTAAAGTTGGATCATAAACGGGTTTTTGTAGAAGTAAAGGTGACTGCTCTGACCGATAAGGTGACTGTGAGTTTTGGATGTTTATCTCTTCACTTGTCTTTGATTCCTTATCTAGCTGTGCCTTTTTAGGCGAAAATCCTTGTGTTGATTGAAGTAAGGTAGTTTCCTCATCAGTTGTAATGTCACCCTGTTGTACATTTTCAACTTTTGTAATTATAATTGCCGAATCTTCGTCATCTACAGTTAAATCTGAAGAAACGTAAATATTATCATCTTTGGTATTTATTACTGGCACATCAAGCCCGACCGTTGTGACTGGATTAATAGATTGTATTGAATGCTTTCCAGATAAATCAGTCGGTTCCAGTGTAGTGATATTTTCAAATTCTTCCGTCAATTTGGGTTTATGACTGGACAAATCTTGTACTTCATCTATAAATCGTTCGTCATCATATATAACTGGCTCTTTATCATATGTAACAGGTTCTTCATACATAGGTCGTTCAACTTGATTTTCAACTGAAATATTATCCAAATTCCCCCTTACAGACAGGTCAGTGGGCATGTTATTATCTTCACATCGTCTAAAAGACCAGTCATTTCTATTATTGATATCGTTAGCCGAACTATTTGCGCTCAAATCTATAGAGCCTTCGTGAATACCTGATTGCGAAAATTTTATGCGCAAATCTACAACACCCTCACCCACATTAATATCATCTCTAAGCCTCTGCCTGTCAGAAATCTTATTGCTTGATAGGTCTAATGATTCATAAGAATCATAGTTACCCATAATCAGCAAATTGTCATGTTTTGATAAGTCCTCCGAACGCTCAAGAGGCATTTTACCGGACAAATCCAAGGGATAGGTAGTAGGACGCAATATATTCCTTTCGTTAGTTCTTGCATGAGCTTGGGGTGGTGATACGGCGCTTGAAATTTTACTATAATCGGTCTCTGAGTATGCTTCTTCAACGCCTTTATTTACCATTTCTTGCTCAGGGGAATAATTATCTGTTGTGGGCTGCTCTATAGGTTTTTCAGGATATAAGATCGAAGGTATAGTTCTGCGAATTTGACTCGTTGGATAAGCTTCTGGAGTTGCCTTATCCTCCGTGAAAATTTGATTATCCGTTAATGCATTTTTTTCGACTGACGTATTTATGCCAATTGGTGTTTTCGTTCTGGTAGAGGACGTTTTCTCCACGACTGGACTTTTCACTGAAGATTTTGTATTGGCAGATAACCGATTTCCATTTAGTAAATTGTTTTCTTCATTGAATGTTCTGGTTTTAATCAGGGGTTTTTGTACTTCTGAACTTCTATCATCGATTATTGATCTTTCTTCTTGGGTGAGCAAGTATTCGTTAGAAATTCTCCTTTCGCCAACTCTTGGCACACTTAGAGAATTCTGTTCATAAATAGGTCTCTGGTCCTTCAAAGACCCATTATCAACCGAAGATCTTCGCGCATCCAGGACTCTCACATATGCGCTTTGATCATTTTTTTCTGTTCTGTGATCTTTAATCATTTGCTGGGTCGCTAGTGACCTTTGATCAAGCCATCCTCTGTTTTCAACCGATGATCTCAAATCGTTAGGTTGTATTTCATTGTACAGTCTATGATCAGTTGGAGATAGCTGTTCAGAATGCGATTTTTGTCCCATAAATGTCAGTTGCTCTGCAAGTAACTTGTGTTCACTATTAAATGTTTGCTCTGATTGCCTTTGTTCGATAGAATGGCTATGCTTGACAGATGGTCCGCGCTCGACAGATGGTCCGCCCTCGTCAGATAGTCTTCGCTCTTCAGATGATCTGCGCTCGTTAGATGGTCTGCCCTCGACCGATTGCTTGCGCCCAATAGATTCACTACGCTCTATAGATTGCCTGTTGTCGTACGATTGTCGCTCAGAGAGTAATGATTTTTCATGAAGTGGCATTTGTTCGATGAAAACTCTCTGGTCTGAATTTGCTCTTTGGTCCAAATGAGATCGCTGCTCATTATGGGGCATGACCTCAAGAGCCCCATTGTCAGATGTTTGTCTTTTCTCAACAAACGCCTGTTCCAACTGTGGTTTCTCACAATAGGACGTACGAACTAAATGTGGCCGAGTCTTAGTGTGTGGTTGCTGTTCAGTATTCGGCCTACGATCATGAGGCAGTGACTCATTATGTCGCCATTGGTCTCCATGAGACCACTGCTCAGAATGTGGCCACTGATCAGTTTGCAGTCTAGGTGCAATATAAGCACTTTGATCAGTAAGCGAGGTTTGCTCTAGATATGCATGTTCATTGAGCAATCTATGATCACAGCGAGGTCGAACATCCGTATGTGGTCGCTGATCGGTCATTGACCTCCGCTCAGGTAGTTTTCTCTGATCTTCCAGTAATCTAAGATTAGCGTATTGCAGCTGGTCATTATAGGCTTTTTGATCGCTATAAGATGTATCGACATAACTCCTTTGTTCTCCGTATGCCATGAGATTAGAAAACTGTCGTTGTTCACAATGTGTTCTTGGATCAACGAACAACATCTGTCCTGTTTGTGACCATTGCTCGATGCAATGCTGATCAACTTGAGCTCTTGAATCTGCACGTGACCGATTCTTAGAAAGCGTTTTCTGTTTATTAAACGGTCTCTGTTCGCTTAATAATCGCTGCGGTGCCATTGCTTTTTGGGCAGCCAATAATAGTTTCTGGTCAGGGAACCAATTCCCGAGCAAACTATGATATTGTGGTTCTGAATACATTTCTAGACGTTGGCCTTGCAACGCCTCATTTTTCTTGTTAACTTCGTGATGTTTCAGCTTTTTTGTATTGGTTCCTGGAGATACTACCACCTTCGTATTGGAATCGCGACGTGTACGAGAAGATGTAGGTGTTTTGAAACTCACGTCTAATACCTGCGGAATCATCTCTATCTGAGATGGTAAATTAAAAAGATTTTGCTGCATTTCAGTGTTAGTACGAACATTAGATCTAGTACGCGTTGATTTACGTTTACCGAGTACATCTTTTTGTTTTTGTGGTGTTGACATTTCAGGCATTACAAGGCTGTTTTTATTTTTTCCGCTCCCCCTATATTTTGGATGTGTGACAGCTTTTTCGTAGTTAAGAGCCCAGTTGGTAGATGTTGGTTCCGGTTGTATCTGTAGATGTGCAGTCTCGTTACAGACTTCAATTGCCCTTTCGGGAGGTAATACAAATCGAGAGAATACTTCCGCAGGTTTGGGGTCAATTTCACTATCAATTGTAGGTGCATGCGCGTAAAACATAGGATCGGTATCAAGAGTTTCCGAATTTTTGCATTGTACATTCGTATTTTTCGTATTGAGAGCACTGGGTACTGGATCTGCCAACTTATTCATTAGCATATTGATACAATCATTTAAACCTTTCTTAGGTTTATTAAATTTATTATTTTTTTGATTCGCGTTAGGTTCCGGGGTAGGAGGGCCGTTTTTACAGGGTAAAGGCGGTTTATCTAGTCGCATAACAGCTGCTTCATTTTCAAATAATTGCTGTTGTCCTGTAGGTCCATGATGTGCTATGTTGATACATTCTTGTTCCAGTAAATACTGCTGTTGCAATTGAACTGATCTATCATATGTTTCCAGATTTGCCGTTAAGCTTGCTATAGAATGCTTCAACGGCGTATTGGGGGCTGGTTCGATGTTACTATTATTTGCGTTCTCGTTTTGCCTACTGGAACCAGGCTGCTCGTTTCGCGGGCCCAATCCCCCACGACCAGCGTGCTCTCTGGCACGAAACTGTTCGCTATTCACGTCAATCCTTTCTGGGGAATTATCTGCGGGTAAGCCTTGGTTTTGCCCATTGCTAGCTTTTATACTATCAGATTCGCTCGTTTGGTAATTTTGTTGATCGTTTGTCTTAGTTTTAATGGCATTTAAGCACTTAATTTGAATTTTTCTCTTTGCTCTATTCAACACAGATTTTCTTTTAAGATTTTCACTTTGGCGTACATTTTTAGTTTGAATTCGATGCATCTGTGGCTTTAGGGTCTTCTTATTATCCTCGTCCTCTTTCGAGGTCTCGCTATTATCATCTCTATTTATAGGATCTGACGATTCAGAGCTGTTTTTTTCTTTTATTGAGCGCACTCTCCTATTTTTAGGATCTTCTGAAGAACGACGTTTCACCATCAGCTTGTTGCGTTGTTTATCGTGTTTCCGACTAGATCGTAACATCGAGTTTAACGGATTCACCAACACTCGATGTCGTTTTGCTGGTAAGTCAGCGATCATCTTTCGTATGGTCTCGGCTAAAAAAAAGTATAGTTTTAATTATACAATATGCCAAAATAATAACTTAGATCTAGAATATACAGTGCATTTGGTCTGAGACTTGCGATTATTTTAGTTTGAAGTATTAGACCTATTTTTATAGATAGAAATTCTTAAATAAGCCTGGAGATGCATGAAAATACTCTCATTCGACACGATTCGATCGATTCATTTTATTTTATCTAAGTGTTAAGTCAAAGCATTTACGATTTTATTAACATTTGACACTGATGCAAAAAAAAAAAAAAATATTTAACAGAAAACCGGGTTATTATTTATAATGCTATTGGTTGATGTGAGCTACAAAAAATCGAAATGTCTACTATAAATCCCTTTTTTATGAAATAGTTGGTCTTGCTTTTTTTACGTAAATCATATTAAATAATATATGTAGTAAATAGTGGTACGTAACCATAAAAACCAGGTGAGGTATGGAACCCCGATTTTTGTGTATCAGTCAATAAAATTAGGCCTAGTCCATAATCTCAGATTATTTATAATTCTTAACCAAATAAACAGTTTTAAATAATTATAACTTACCATCCCCAACTTCAGATCTTATTCGGGGCCGGGATCTCATGTGGTTCTTCTGGCAGTGTCTCGTTCTTATATCTTTTCGTATTTTCTTGCGTATAGTATTATCTGGCAGCCTTGGTCGGCGCCTGCGTACACCAAAAGGTCTATAGCGACATTTTCTGCGCACTGCTGGTGTATCTCCAGCACAGTCCAACATGTGCTGATGTAAGTCTTCTAGAGAAATAGACTTTTTGCATTTAGTACAGTCTCGAAAACCTCTAAGCGGTCTTGTTCTATTATACACCTGACTCGGAGGAACGTATAAATGCTTCAATATATCAGCATTCAAAAGAGGTTCCCCGACAATTTCATAATGCTGCACTTGTGCATTGGGATGTTCCGCGGATATGTGTGCTGACAGGGCTCTTGAATCTCTGGTTTGCGCGCCACACGCACAGCAAACATAGCACCTAGATCGCACCCATTCCCCACTGAGCACTGCTGGTTTCACATCAGGACGCGGTGACAATGGGACCAACCCCAATGAAGCCGGTAACTCTATTCCATCTCTAATCGGACTAGGCTTTCCTGTGCATCGAACCAACTCAGTCGATGACGTCGGGATTTCCCTGCTCTCCAGTATAACTTTAAGCTCTTTTCCAATCGTATTTAGCTTTTCAGTCTTCTTTTCAATAGCTGAATTGCTAAATTTATCTTCGAACTTTCGCCTCATACAGAGTTGCGTCCATATATCCAAACAAGAAACCAGACTTATTATACAATTATTCGTATGCGAGTCACGCTTTAATTGTCTATAGTTTGAAAAATTCTTTTCATTTTCAATGGTGTCCCATTTCCATTTGTGTTTGGGCGCAATGCCTCGTGGCATGTAGCTGTCAAACACATTTCGCGAATATTGCTCGCAAGCCAAGAGTATCGGGAAGCCTTCAGCTGTGTTAATGACAACATTGTTTTTGGACTTTCTTGTTTTTATCGTATTGTCTGGGTCTGGGTTAAAATTGAACGACCCGTCAAGAAATTTTGCTAAATTTTCTTGCACATTACTTGCCACTCTCGTATAGAAGCTAGTATCAAAACATTTTTCAAATTTCTGGGTTGACTCATCGATCGTCCTAAACCAGTCTCGTCTTGTGGATTCTCCTGCCCTTGGCGACCGGTGCACGACGCCCAGTCTTGATAGTATCTGATCCGCGTCAGTATTATGGAATGAAAAATTTGGGGGAATTCGCTTATTCCACTGTATATCATCTAAAACAATGACTGCATTCTTTTCAATCATTGCATTACTTCCTAGGCTTTTGCTGGGTGGCAGGATGAAGTTAGTAGTTATATTTTCTTCTATATCTGCCCCTTCATGCACTTTTGAAGGTTTTAGTTCGCATGATATGACTATGCCATTAAAGCCACCGTCTGTAAATTCTCTTTTCATATATTGGTCTTCTTCACCAATGTTGAGTTTTTTCTGACTTTTCTTCGACCCGGTTGACGCCTTTTGGCGTAATTTGCTACGGTACGGTTTTTGTTTCTCGCAAACATTGAGCTTGTGTTGAGCCAAGTCAGAAGTATAGGTGAACCGGGTGTGACAGTCCAGGCAGGCAAAGTACTGGTTGGGATGACTGTCGACCATGTGTCGGACGATATCGTTGGCTTCAGCCTCGGCATGACTACAGAAGAGACAGCCAATGAAAGAATCTTGTTTGGAAGTAGAGAGGTGTATACGCCGAATATGTTTGGACACAGTTTGTTTGGATGCAAACTTTCTGTCGCAGTATGGGCAAAGAAATTGCGGAGTAGCGAGATCATCGGGGTTATTCGGCGTCGGCTTGGACGGGGTGCTTGTTCTCTTGGCCTTGTCCTGAGCGACCTTGCCTTCAGTTTTTCGTGCAGTTTTAGTTTGTGGGCTAGGTGCATTGGACTTCCGAGGTCTCAATCTTCCATTTATGGCAGGCGAGGGTAAATCTTCACTCATGGTTCCTTCACTAAAATAAAAATAAAATGATGAACCGTCGTTTTCACCTCAGTCTGGAACGGTGCTTAATTGCTGGCGAAATGCCTGTAAACTACTTCATTCGAAACAAACATCACTGTAAATAATGACACAGGGTTCCTACCGCCTCAGCTAGGGTTTGGATTTGACACATACTGAGAGCATTTTTTATATGTGCCGATAAACCCTATTCTCAACTTTTTAGACTGTATGGTCAATCTGTCAAATAAGTTGTGGTTAGAGTTTATTAGCTTAATATATATAATAATCTTAAGCCAAACCCATCCGACGTGCCCGAAATTATAAAAAAAACTGGCCAAGTGCAAGTTGAAAATCGAGATCCGTAGGATCAGCAGAACTTCAAATGTAATCCGAAAGTTAAAAAATATTGTGCTTGAGGTACTGATCTTAATTACATCCCGCCGTTAAATTGTATTACAACCCTAGTTTTTAGTAGTATATAAGTTCACCGTACGAATTTTAATCCCTAAGTCAATTTAACACTACATACACTCGAAAACATACGGTTTTACATATTTTAACAACGAATAAGGTCAAATATCCACTGTAGAATACAGCCGACGCAATAGGTGAGTACAAAAAAACTATTACCATAATCTATGAAACGCCTAAAAATACCCAAATTATGTGTAGTATTTACTGCAATACGTCTAGCTTCTGGCGGTTACCATAAATTATATTATTAAAATAAAGAAAATAAAAAACAAAGGACGATATTAAATTATAAACAGGTTTAATTATTTTTTTTTTGTGAACAGAAAAAAAATGTTTTTTTTAAGATTGTTTATATATTATTTTCATTTATTGCACCTAGCATTGAAGAAGTCAACTTATATGCCCCTACACCAAGTCCATAAATCTTTGCAGCCCCCTCGTTCAAACGCCAAGCCTGATTAGCGCGGTTGGTAATGACACTACTTTCTATGCCGAGTGTCCCAAGTTCTAATCCTGGTAAGGACAAGCTTTGTTTTTGTGATGAGAAAGAATGATTGTATCCGAGTCATGTATATTTAATATATATATAAGTATTATATATTGAGTTCGCCCTCAGTCCATTGTACGGTATACATAATACAAGCGCTGCTTAGTGTGGGACCGTATAATTGGTTTGTTTATCTGGCAAAAAAGCGCCCAATTACTAATAAACATAATATGATGTATTTTAACTAAAAGATTCGGCTATACAACTTATACAGCCGAGTTGTAGAGCATCACACATCAAATGAGCAAAACAAACTTTGTTTTTATTATTGGCATGGCTACGGAACCCTACCTTGCGTGAGATCAGACCCGCATTTGGCCAGCTTTTATTTTTTAATGATCGACGCGAAAGTATTATACAAGGTCGTGGCGAAAGAATACAATAGTTTATAAAAAATACACAATTGTCAGGAAAATTGGTAAACACAGGCAGCAGGACTAAAAAGTCAAGTAGGTACCTAAAATAAATCTGAAAACTGCGTAGGTAGGTAGGTCCAAAAAACACTTATTTTTATCTATGTATAAATGGTGTAAGACCACGGGCACTAAGTCGCGCTTACTAAATGTAAGAATGACATCATTAATTGCGGTCTTTAGCCCCTACCAACATACCCACTTACAACTTTAGGTCTTTACAATAATAGCATTAAAGAGTAGTACCTACTAACTTTTTTCCACTTATTAGCAAGCTACTCACCTCTGAAGAGACATCAGATGATCCGGGGAAAGTACATTTAAACAATCGTGTGTAGCGAAGGGATCGGGCGCGATGATGTCCGGGTCCAGTAATTCATCGCTCTTGCTTTGCGCGCCGAAGTTGCGGGCATCGGAAAATCTAGAAAAAAATATAAAAATCACTTTCTATGCTTACATAATAATAAGGCTGTAACTTGGCCGTCATTAAAATGATTTTTTTTCATTATTACGAAAATTATTTATTACTATTTTCGATGCAAAAGCCGAATCCACAATTTTTGGTTTTGTAGAACTAATCCATAGAAATAGGCTTTCTTGAATAATAATCGTCAATTTTAATATACTAATCCTTAAAATCGGATTACTTTTATGCATTGTGTGTAACCTCTACCAAAAGGTAATTTTTTCTACCCACGTGCCTTCATTCATTAAAAAAAAACAGGAACAATTGCTGCTACTCGTCGGAGCCCATAGATTTTATGCGTATACGCTTATTCAAATGAATTTGTTGCTTTCCACGATACGCAAAATCAAAGAAGTATTTTTATAACTTTCAAGGCATCGTTCCCCACGCCGCCCGCCCGCCCACCGGCCGCAGGGCGAGCGTGCCACCCGCTGCGTCCCAAGCTACCCACGCTACAAACCAAAACAAAATAAGAGCCACTTTTTTGTTTACATTTCGGCAGTTTATGAATGTTATGTTATCTGAAACGCCCGATGCTTCGAAACTTTTCGGTAAACTTAATATTTTCTTGAAATTTCATGAAGGCGAGAGACAAGACAGAAAACAGAGCCCTTGTGCATGCAGCTCACTGAAAGACTCCCATATTCAAGTGTTGCCGTGGGCAGCAAACTTTGCGGACTTAAATCTAATGGGCCAATTGACTGAACCATTGAAAAGTGCCAGGGAAGCAATTCCAGCAGAAAATGTGAGCCGTTCGATGAAGAGCAGAGGAGAGGAGGGTGTAATCGTTGCAAAGAGCCCGGGCAAGTTCGTGACGGACCTGGGGCCCAAGTCTGCCAACACTATCGATTCATAATCGAACAGCAACCGCATAGTAACTGTCACTTTTGACAGATATCCCATACAATATCTGTCAAAAGTGACAGTTACTATGCGGTTGCTATTCGATATGAATCGATTGTGTTAGCAGACTTGGGGCCCTGTACATCGTCGGGTAAGGGTTCCGAAATATGGCGTTTCTAACAGCGCACAGTTGAATTAGAAAATTATAACATATCACTTAAAATAATTTCGCCGATTTATAAAACGAGGAGATAATAATAATATGTATCTTGGGCCGACTAACTAAATGTTTTGCAAAGGGCTTTCGTTAAAATTTTCGGACCACAAACTAAGTTAGTTTGTAGATTTCTAAAAAACTATACGTATATTACGTAAATACGTAGCGTTTTATGTTTCGTGTAATATTTACATATATCGCTTAAAACTGTTATTACTACAGTTCAATTTTGGAGATATGAGGGAGAATGGTATGTTTTATATTTTTTACAGCTACTATGCGGTATAAAAATAAATGAAAACCTGTTTTGGAAAGTCCACACTAAGCCCTGCATTTGATACCCCACAATACCTAGTATATCTACTTTGTAATTTCTACACACCCCTATTTTTGCCCGCTTACAACGAAAAAAATGATTACATTTTGCCATTTAAAGAAGTACCCCTCTACTAATATTTTTTGTTATATAATTCGCTGATTGCCGTGGTAAATAATTACGCAATACGCTTGTACACATTCACGCAATAAACAAAATACACATGATTGTTTATTTTCATAATTTGTTTTATGCTAAAGGAATGAATGAAAATGATGTTATTTTTCAATGAAATAAAAACTTTTAGTAAACTTTATATAACACTTGATAAAAATTAAATAAATATATTTTTTTAGTAAGACTACGCTTTTTTATGTTTAGTATACATATACAGCTGCACTTCACCTTATTTATTCGCTTGGCAGTCTTTATTAAATTATAATAAATGAACAAAAACAATAAGACTCGCTTATAAAATAACATAATAAATAAAAAAATACATCTCATTGCAAATTCAGCAACTCTATGCAATCGGAAATTGCGTTCGCAATCTAAGATTTGTCACAAATTATTGACCAACAGGTAACGAAAGTTTACGCTAGCAGCTACGCATTATATTCTTAAATTGTAGATTTTTTGGTAACCTATTACTGGGTAGTTCAAAAATATTTAAAACATTGATTTAGTCTGTATACGAACTAATTTCAGCAAATATAAATTAAATCCTACATTACTTATAAAGGTTCCACATTAAATCAAAATAAAAAAATATATAATCAAAATGACATACCTGGGTTTAACCCAATCTCCGTAACACATTTTTTTTGTTAACACTGATACTAACTTCACAAAACCGAAATAAAGTGAGATGACAATATTAAGTTCGAAATTTAGCCACTCATAATATAACGATAAAGAGCCATCATCACTCTTATAAGAAAAATCATCATACAAATAAATTTAAGAAAAATAATCGCAAATAAAATAATCAACATCGTTACGTTTCAGCTTCCACGTCTGATCCAGACGGGAGAGCAGCGCGAACTAGGGTATAGCATTCGCCAGTCGCCTAGCAGGTAAATATTGGATTTTGTTAGTGTGCGTGTCCACAACAAGCAATGCACTTACAAAATATGGAGTTGTGGGGCGGCGCAAAGCGCCCGCCCCCGGTTGTACGCAGGCCCACACGTGGCGCCTTCTCCCCGGTGTGGCCAATACGCAAACGACGATTACGAATTATCTCACAGCCTGCACGCGTAGTCACGGCCAGCTTGATGCAGCCCGACGCTCATATCAATCAAAAACACCTGGAATAACGACCAGAAAAATTATCATCTTGCGCATGTATTTGCAATCAAACCCTGCCGCCTAGGGGTGGAGTTACCCCCTCCAACAGCTTTGTGGAACGACAAGCGCGCCTCCCTCACCTCACCCTCCTCACCCTCCTTACTCCCTATTTAGTAGCCGTGTGCTTCTACTACTACTAAGGCACAGTTGCGCACTGAAACGTACTTGTTGCACAATAAGCAACAAGCTCAATTGTATTTATGCATGTTTAGTTTTGTTACACTTTCGCAGTAACGTACGTGCAAATAAGTTATTTGTTGAAATGGAGGAGATTTGGGAGGCATGTGCAGGAGTGTCATTATGGCTTTTCTTAGAGTGGGCAAAAGTTAGGCCAATGAGAAGCAACTTAAAGAAAACAAACCCAAGGGCCGGACGTTTTCTCACTCCACGTGGCTTTGTCTATATAGCAATGGTAATAAATGCCGACAAAACTTTTGGTACGCAATTTTTTTCATACTTTTCTAATAATAAATAGTCTTATAATGTTATTCTATTTTATTTTAAATTTACTTTTTGATATCAAGCAACTTAATAACGTATTAGACTAGAAGCTTTTATGTAGAGATAAGTTTAAGTGCAGGATAAATTAGTTTATAACTAAATGGAAATCGTTATTATATTTTGAGTTTCCTTAGATCATAAGAATGATACAAAATTTGAAAAAAAATATATAGAACAAACATTAAAAGGCAGATAATTCATAAATTGTCTGAAAGCTTTTTACAAGAAAAACGCTCGACAGATTTTACCCTCTAGGACTGAGACAGGGTGACGAACCATATCTACCTACTCAAAGCTGTCGAATATAGTTTTTCGTAAAATTTCAATAATTATGTTTTATATAGGGCACTGAAATTGTGAGAACTACCCCTGTGAAAGGGTGGGAGGCCGGGGCTGGGCTGGAAGGGTGAGAGAAGTCTCCCAGAATTCGCAGTGCTGACCCCTGGGAATTCTACAATTAACATGGCGTAACGAAACATACTTTTTATTAGTACGTAATATGAATCAGGTTTTTATTTGCTTTAGACATCTCGTGATCATACACGATTGTGCATGTAAGAACCCAGAAAAGTTCACAATCACATCTAGTAAGTATACATTCTGTGAAATCAGTATCGGTAATATCCAAAAAAAAAGAAACCGCGCGAAAGATGCGTAAAAATATATTCCTGTCAGGTTAGTACTATTGTAGCTTATTTTCTCGTAGGGTTTTGGCAAGATCTATCAAAAAAAATAACTTTTCATATTTGCTTAATGAAGTGTACTCTGCGAATTTTACCATAGGAATATCGAACAACGAAGTTGCCTAATTTTTTTGTTTTCAAAAAAATATTCTGTTGATTCGTTTAAAACCTTAGAAAAAGCCTACAATGAGTCAACATTATTAAAAACAAGAGCTATGAGTGGTACAAAGATTTCGAGGAAGACCTAGAAGTGGTTGAAGATTTGCCTCGTCTGGTCGGCCTTCATCGCTTCAGATTGAAAAAAAAATCAAGAAACTGAAGGATATGGTGCTGATAAGTTGTTACGCGAGCTTCAGAGAGCTGGCACAGGAAGATCACATATCTCAAGAATCCATTCGCAGCATTCTGGTTACTGTTTTGAGCATGAATTGCGTCGCGGCACGGCTTGTTTCGAAGGAGTTGGTTATTGCGGTATATTGAGCGGAACTTCTTAGCCAAAAAAACAATGAATATCATCAAATCATCACCTTTTTGCCAGATATGACCCCCCGCTGTGAGATTTTCTTGCTACCCAGACTCAAAGTTCTACTTCGTGGTAGACGTCTTGACTTTTGATTGAGGTCACAAAACAAATTTCGCTAAAGGAATTAAAGGCAATACCAAAAAATGCCTATAATAAGTGCTTCGGTGAAGACATTTTTCAATGGAAAAATTCTATTGCGTCCAATAGTGCCTATTTCGAGAAAGACTGTTGATTTTATTAAAATTCCCGAAACTAATTAGTCGGAGTAGTACCTACAGACAGTGTATTTGGTCCAGGACTAACGACAATGTGGCATCAGAAACTAAAGGTCATTTCATTTTTCATTGTCTTTATTAGAATACTAGCTGTTACCCGCGATTTCGTCCGCGTGGTGTTGAACTAAAAAGTTTTTCTAAAATAAAAGTAGCTTAAGATACTCCATGTTACATCGTGAAAGTCCCGTCAAAATCGGTCCAGCAATTTCAAAGATTAGCCGAGACAGACAGACAGGCAGCCAGACAAAACTGGTAAACATTTTTTTTTTGTTATATGTACCGTGTAAAAAGCGGTTATTTTAATATTACAAATAGACACTTCAATTTCTTTTAATCTCTCCAATCTTGTGCGAGTCGGAATACTCAGAAAACAATGAAGTGATCTAGGTGCTCGTATTTAAATAAGAAATAAGATCCATCGGTTTCCTCGTAGCGTATACATAACCCTAAAAAGTTAAATTATACAGAAAAAAATAGCATACACCTATTCAGAAACTTCTATACCGGCCCAAATTGAGAAAATGTATTACTGAAAATTATTATCAGATAGAAGTCCAAAATTTCAGTCGCGGCTTAACCTCGCGATGATGGCGTGATAGACTCTATTTCATGATTACGCAATTATGATGCATTATAATCACTAAATAAAGAATTACTGGAAAAGGTATGTAAGTCGGCCATACGTAATGAACGCGCATACGAACAGGGCCTCCAAGTCTGCTGACACTATTCACACTTTGACAGATTTTCCATGAGAATTCTATTATGCGACAATGCCGTGAACGTTCAATTGTCAGTCGATGGTTTTAGTATTAAAAGCCGACTTGGAGCCTAGAATCAAAGCTAATCAATCGAAAAACACTTGTCAACCCTTATTGGTCCTTACCATACTAGTGTCGTAGTCGTAGATCGTAACTACAGAGCGGTGTAGCGGTAGCGGTGTAGTAAAACAATAATAACAGTATGAAAGATCCAACAAAATTGATCAACATGAGTAATGTGCGTACGTTAAGATATGAGGAGTTGAAAGAACCGGCTACCACAGTCATATTATCTATTTTTTCTTTAAAGCTAAAGTTTAAAAATAAAGCTTTCTATTAGTTTAGAAACTTTTGTTTAGAAGTTGATGAAGTTGGAGTTCCGAATATTACCACTACATCCGACCTCACAAACTTTGCACCTTTGTACTATTAGTATAGAAGTATACATTAATATAAGTTAATGGCGGATGGCATAAGGTTTTGAATAGTAATCGGGTTTTTTCAACAGGTTGTTTTCACCATATAAAATAATTTGTATAGCCACCATACCATTTTCTCAAAGTTTAATCAATATCTGGTATTCTGTCCCCAGGAATTACCTCTTGTTTACTATTTCTTATGAATCGAATGAGTCAAAATGTGTTATACATTGTTATTCCACTTTTCTTGTGCACCACTGATTCCTATAACACTTAAGATGCCCTTGAGAAACAAAACCTTATAGAACCTGCTGTAGGTATCCTTCATCATAGACAGGTTTGCAATATGACATTGAAATGATTCTTCATTTATCAAAGAGCTATACTACTTCGTTATTAGTTCAATAGCTTATTAATAAGACCATTAACAAGTGATAAACTAACAATGATTGATATGACATCTTCAGTTAAAAGTTTTGTTCGATAAAGTAACTTTTGTACCTCTGAGTCAAAAGTTTATGTGTATCATGTCCATCCTTTTCTATTACAGGCATCCGTCACTCACTTAGCCCATATTACACGACTACGACCCAAGTCTGCTAACATTCAAACTTATAAATAAATGGCGCTGAAAGTTGTTATTGGTATTTTTTCAAATACAAACCCTCCATTAAATAATTCCAGCCCTTTTTTGTCCCACTGCTGGGCACGGGTCTCCCCTCAATGCGAGGGGGGTTTAGGCCATAGTCCACCACGCTGGGCTAGGCCATAGTCCACCACGCTGGTACCTCCCTCCATTCTCCTCAACCCTCCATTGGTAGATCGCAATTGTCATGACACAAAGGATTTGGAACAGTTGTCAACTTTTATCTAAATTAGATTATTACCTCCGCAAATCTGGCACGTGAGTCCTTCGCCGCAAACGTACATAATTATATATAATTCCTTGTTATTTTATTAATTTACCTTCTACAATATTCATAAAAAGGCTGAGATTGGTTGGTGCTATCTTACAGCGTTCTACATGGGTAATCAATAAATATCGGAAATTATTTTATATAGAGTTATCCGAAATTACCCTTGCTTATAAGGTGTCAAGTTTGACGGAGACATCACATCGGAGGGAAATGGCTCTCTACAGAAATTACATGTCTACTGATTTTGTAATAGGAACTAATAAAGTATGTTCAAATTTAATAACTTATTACTAATTTATCTTTTACCATACATGTAGTAAAGTAAAATAAAATTTTTTTTATTGGCTACAACAATGCAGTATATCTATTAATTAGAAACTGGGTTTGTAATGCTTGCTTATACAAGTAGTCTCTGCTCTTGTGCTGGGAACACATGATTAGCTTGAATAATGTAATAAAAAATATATGCTGATTGAAACAAATGTGATTATGTTTTTCCATGGATTAATATATGGCTCGACTAATAAATCAATAAACCCAATTGGTTCTAGAATTTAATCCTATTAAAAAGGAAAATAAGACTGATCAATGAAGGTAGGTTAAAATAAAGTTGACCCCAGAAAAGATAAGGAGTAGTGAGTACAACAAAAGAAACAGCCTTTCGCAATAGTTTAACAATAAAGATTTATATTTTATAATGAGCACAGTAGTGCAGTTAGGAAGTTATTTTCGATTAAATCTTTCTTCAGATTATACAACTATTTTATGTTAAAATGCTAAGAGATACCACGCCATCATGTAAACCACCATAAGAAGCAATTGGTTTGGTCCAATCTTAGGCGTGTGACAAAATTATTTGAATGCTTTCTCAGCACATTGATTATCATGCTAGTAGCCCTGGTAGTAATTTTAATATCATTGTCATGATGGGCAGTCAGAAGCCCGAACATGTTCACTAATGATAGTAGTCTCAAGTTACTGGTAGTCCCACTAATTAGGTCTCAGAGGGCAGATGGTAATTACTTTGTGTAAAAATATAGGTGTCCCGAAACGCTCAATTTCAAGCGAGTACCGGGCGAAAGACCAGGTTATACCAGTTCTGGCAAAAAAAAACCATATCACTTAGTCATGTAATTAATAGGCATATTTTAGGAAATATTGAAAATTTTCACCTTAGGCCATATCTACTACCATATTATAAGTACTATGATCACATATAAGTTAATTTTAATTATCCCAGACAACTATTATATTAATCACATTCAGAAACAATTAATGTTGTTAGTTTAGTAAAAAAAATGTTTGAGTCATTGTTTAAAAATAGTATAGGCTAGCTTTGACACTTATTTTTTTTATTAATGTTCTACACCGCCAAAGGCAAGATTTCAAAATGGTGCAACACATACCAATTATTCCATAAAAAGTTTTATTGTTTTATTGCCTTGCCTCTGCAAAAAAAAGATCTTTTTACAAGTTGTGTGAAGCTCCTGGTATTTATTTCTTCTGCTGCTGCAATAATTTTATGGTGCAGTTTGGTAAAATTTTGTATAGGTTTTGAATAAACTTTTACTTTTATGCAGCCCCCATTTTAAAAAGCAAGGGGGTTCAGAGAATAAAGAGGCCACAAATTGACCAAAGTGCCCAATCCATCCAGTATAATCTGTGTTTAAAAAATCACATACACTTGGCAACTATCTTGCTAAAACCATATTTCATAGTAGGTGTGGAGTGGACATTTAATCTTTCAGGTAACTCCAATGGTCTAATTGTTTGTCCTTTTATATTTCCGGTCCACAAGGTTAACTTTAAATCAATACTGGGACAGGTCTTCATGCATTAAATGTGGGGTTTCCACATGCCAACCTTTCTTTCTTCCAATCTTAATTTATTTATTTTATTTGCCAATCTTTCTTTAGATACACAATAGTATTATTTATTATGACACAAGTTTTTGTTCTCAATGTGGACCACATTTTGCAAAAAAATTGCTATAATTATGTGATGTTTCAAAGTTAGTCTAATTTTTTTTTAAATAATGACTAAGAGAAACTATTTTCGTTTCACTTTACTAACGACATGCATTGCATGTGTGGCGGGCCCAACAACATGCATTTTTTTGTTTTCTAAGTTTTATCTGAATAGCATGGTTATTTAAAATTAAATTTAAAAAAAACACAGCATAATTAGCTAAATTGTGGTCACAGTAACTCAAAGAAATGGTCTAAGGTGTCCATTTAGAATATTTTCAAATATATAGCTATTATTACTTAAGTAAGTGATATGGTTTTTTTTTTCTATTTTGCCAGAACTGTTACCTATATAGTCTGGCCTCTCGCCCTGTACCTGCTTGATGTTGAGTTTCGGGAACATATGTAATCAACCTATATCAAGGTAGTCTGAAAGGCAAATGCAATAACAAAAAATGAAAATTGCCCTCCCAACATTAGGTGCCAAGCACTTTTAAATGAATCTTTTTTTCTTGTTATTGAATGTAATCAACTTGTAAACACATTTTTTTAGTCAAATACCTAAGTAGGTACAATTGAATAAAATCTTGTGTGTATTTGTTATTACATTATTTGTAACCATCAGCAATTAATTTCACATTCAATGGATCCTTGGATATTGGGCGAAGATGACACCTAGTGGCAGTAACAGGAACTACAAGTCCAGCATGAAAACATTTTTGTTGATATTTTCTCTTAGAAAACTATTTATGTTTATTCATGCAAATTTCATAAAGGAATATTGAAATTATACAGTTGGCTATAATATATTAAGCCACAAAGAGCATTATTACCATTGACCTGTTTATTTATAACAAAGTAGGCATGTATCCAGGTTGTATATTATTCCAACCTAAGTTCATACAGAAAGTGGATTTTCACAAAGGTACAAATAAAACTAAGTTAACTTGGAATTCATAGAAAGCTAATAGTTGACAATGTATTTATGGCCATATTGCGCAAATCTTCATTTTAAACTTTTTTTCAAATAAAATTGTCTCCAGCTATACCTACCTATGCGAATCATTAATTAGTTGTCTATGGTAATATGTAGACCAAAAAAATGCCATGACTATAATTTTATTTACAAATGTAAGCAATAAATCGATCGATCCATGTCCATTGTCACTTTTTCAACAAATGGAAGTGAAATTGTACAAATTATTGAGCACAAAAGCTAAAAAAGCCTCTATATCTATAGCTACTTACTATTATGTAGTTGGTACCATGCACGTAGCATTAGAATATGGAGGATGCATACCAGAAATCATCGAAAAACACCTTCAAACTGAATTGTGTAACTAAAATTGTGGATATAACAGCTATTAAATAGTGTTAAAAAGACTATTATGATCATTTTTAGTGATAAAGATCAAGGTGGAATAAGATATGTCCTCAATTGCCACACAATCGTACCGCCCTACGCTGATGTTGATGAAGCTAAAACTTGTACTTACCTCACTCGAAAATGACATATTCCACGTATAAATTAAATACAGATGTAGAGAGATCAAATCCGTATCGAAATTTTACAATGATTGTGTAGAATTTAGTCAAGTTTCACAATTTTTTCCACAAAACAATAACACTACACGGAATCACTATCGCACCACACACAGACTGAAGTTGTCGACAACGAGATCAATACAGACAACTTAACAGCTGCAATAAATCAATTATTTTGGAGGTACTTCGTGCTGCGCAGTTGAAGATTTTATGGTAGGTAGGAATTCATTTGTCGAAAAAATACTTTTTTTAACAATTCTCTGTAGAAATATTCATAATAATAAATCTTATATATAATTGGGCTCTTTTTAGTTGACTTAATTTTTCAGCTGTATTAGTAATCGAGCTAGAAATTTTACATCGCAAGATAATCTAAATAAAATAAAGATAATTGATGTATAGTTATATTATACTAATTTGTAGTATTTATTACCTATAATTTAGTTCTTTTACTAATTCTATGGTCTTCTTCTTCTATTTCAGAAGCAATCGGCTACAAAATAGAGCCACTCGTGCCAGTGCTAAGTAAATTTTCTGGGTCGGTCGGTGTTTCAAGTAAATATAGTCTTCGGAGTTTATGGTCTTAACATACAAGTTCAAATTTTTAGGCAATGTTTTTTTCTAAGGCAAAATGCCATATTCGGATAGTTCTCGAGATAGATCACCATAGTTGGTAGTACTAGCAGTGAAGGCAGACCCATCTATTCGAGCTTCCGCGACAACCCGCCGATATATAGGGCCGAATTTTCCTGAGGCCTCGCACACGTATCCAATTCAAAAGAGTATCCTGCTGCCAACACAACTGAAGCGAAGTTAATGTCACTAAATTACTAGTGATTATACGACTTAAAAAAATGCCACTTAGGTTAGGGAAATGTCGCTAAATTGGCAACCCGTAACGAATCTAATGACTTCATCCCAATTCTCATCCCTGCTGAAAGGTGTGCGGGGTTCCATATGATTTCTTATGAGGAATTCAAAAGTCATATCGTTCGGCTCTTTCAGTGTGTACTGATGGGACAGGTGTGCATGTATTAGTTTTTTAGGCAGGGTCATCAACTGTGTTATGCTCGATGTTCACGAAAATACGAATAGCAAATAAACATCAATGCTTACTAAAAAAATTGTCTCCAGATAATGTGAATTTACATTATGAAGTTAGCCGTAGGACCTTATATAGACTATATCCGGTGTATGCACATAATGTATATCTTACTTCAATTTGACATGATTTGTTTATAAAACAGATATGTAAACATGTCTCTACCCAAATAATATATAATAATTCATTAACAATTATCAAGATTTGCTCAACACTAGCAAAAGTGGCACTATTTTGCAGCTGATTGCCAACCTAAAAAAATAAGAAGATACGCCATAGACCATACATATAAACTGAGCTACCAAACAGTCTACGCACGCTGTGACCACAATAACGGCTGGTCTACGCTTTTGAGTTATTCTGTTCTCTCTGTGGCAGAAAAATTAGAGAACTTGTTCGTTCTCATAAATCGTCTGTGGAATCAAATGTTGTGGTGCAAAATATATACAAAAAAATCAAATTTAATAGTATCGGTATAATATATAATTGTATTATTTAAAAAGGCGCTGCTAGCGCCTTTTTAAGGTTCTGTAGTCAAACTGGGAACTCGATGGGTTTGTTTTGTAAAAATGAAATCGATAAGCCTATATAAAAAAGTTTTTATGATGGCCATTGTGCTGTGTACTATATTATTCGTTTTTTTCTGGGCAAATATGGAAATATTAAGGTATGTAGGCATTCTTATTTTATTAATATCTAAACGTAGTGCAGTAAATTGTTTGCATGTAAATACATACTTACCTAACAACAATAAAATTTGTATGCTATGTACTGATAGATCAAGGCTTCTTAGACAGGCTTAGTCAGTAGACGACTAAAAGTCAAAGGGAATAGGGAAAGGTGCATTATGGTATCCTGGCTCACTCTCATTAGCTATATTCAGAAGCTATCCAACCAGTGAGTCATGCAGGAGGCTGGGGCCTCCATAGCCTTCTAGACCTGGTAAACAAAGTTGAGATTTAAGAAAATTCTGAATGCTGGGTATTAGAGGTGCTTATCCTGGTTTATTGATTTTCTGATAACACCCCTATCCACCTGTATGTTTCTAAAAGTCCTTTAAATTATTATCTAGCATCTAAGCTGATCCTTCATAATAATACTTCTTTATAGAACCCTTATCTTAATGTGTATTTTATAAGAATAGGGTTAGTCCATAATAATTACCAATGGAACTTTATCACTTCAAATATTGCCTCAAGTATTTATATCTCCTAATAAGCCTTGTAATTTGGCTGCCAAACTTTTAACATGTTTTCCTTGCGTTATAGTATGGATAATGCAAGCAGCATGCTGCAACTTAAAGGGACACCACTGAATGTAAAAAACAAAATATGCTTTGTCAATTTCATTGATGATAGAAGTCATATCAACAATAAGACATCTGATCTAAAGATGATATACTTTGTGACGCCCACATACCCTCGACCAGAGCAAGTTCCAGAGTTAACAAGACTAGCCCACACCCTGATGCATGTCCCTCGATTACATTGGATTATAGCTGATGACCAGCCAGTCTGTTCTGACATAGTTTTCGATATACTAAGGTGAGTTTACTTATATTTATGTAAATACTACAACTTGAAATATAGCAGCCAAACATCAGGAATTAAATAAGTTTTATTTCAATACTAAGGAGAGCTTTGACTAAAGTACAGCTTATTAATGGCCACACGTAAATAGGTTATTATACTAAGAGGTCGATTTACATATCAGGGAACCTGAACGCAATATGAAATACATATAAGAAAAAGTTTATGTAGACAATGTAAAACGTCCTACAGTAGTATCAAATTACAAGCCTATTTGATGAAATAAGTTTAATCTAAAGACATTGTTCCCCAGAACATCCAAATCACTTTCCATCTAAAAGATGTGTGGAAGAGATTGGAAAACTCTATCTAGTTTATTTATTACTTATTTCAGACGTTCAGGCCTACCATTCACCCACATATCTAGCCCTAAACCCTACACGTATAGAAGCACGAATTTCCCACGAGGCGTTGCGAACCGTCGAGCTGCCCTCTCGTGGCTAAGAGAAAACGCACAGGAAGGTGTCTTGTACTTTGGCGATGACGACAACACCGTCGACCTACAGCTTTTCGATGAAATAAGGAATACGAAGAAGGTGTCTATGTTTCCCGTCGGCCTGATCGGCGAATACGGCGTGTCGACGCCAATTGTGAAGGATGGAAAGGTATGTATACTCATAGGGTCGTACACACTTTATTGTCAATACTTTTCAGGTACATCTGGTTGCTTAATAAGCCCAAAGACATAATTGGTTTAATATGTAAGTGAATTCTTCAAAAAGATGATTTCATTTTGAATAATTACGGTTTAACAACAACTATGACTATTCTATAGTTTTCTCTTTCTCTCTCAGTTAGTGTAAAACCTCAGAACATACATTAATGTTAGTTAAAGGTTGAAGATCAAAATGGTGTGATGTGACATTACACTGTGTTTGCTGTCATCCGATAACAAGTATTAATTATATGAGTCTCAAAGTTGTGTTCATTATTTTCCAGGTGGTAGCATTCTTCGACTCTTGGCCTGGCTCCAGGGCGTTCCCAGTGGACATGGCAGGTTTCGCCATCAACATCGAATTTTTAAATCCGTCAGCCTCGATGCCGTACATCGCTGGCCATGAAGAGGACAGATTCCTCGTCAGTCTAGGCCTCAAACTCGACGACATTGAACCTCTGGCAGCCAACTGTTCCAAGGTACTGGTCTGGCATACTAAAACTGCCAAATATAAAAAGCCATCTCTAAGAATTAATATTGATAAGCTCGATTACCTAACCGACTACGACAATTTTGTTAGCCTCCTTAAAGAAACCTCTAGACTTGGAATGGCGAGCATCAACTCCAGAAACGGTACGAGGCCTTTCATCATCAAGAATCGTAAGCAATACGAAACGTTGGGAGGATTACTTTAGGCTAGATATTATTAACTTTTGTGGTAATCAACTTATTAATTGTGAATTTAAATTATCACGGACCCCTTATAACGCAGTTGTACTCTCTTGAAAAGAGAATGGGCGAATATATGGGCATATGTCGAAAGGCCCACATGGTTGTCTCGATTGTCTATTAACTTCTATCATTATTATAGCTTCATGAATTGTATAAATACTTATTACAATTGCCACTCCACTGGCTACCTCTAAATACCTTGTTGGCGGACTGACAGTTACGCCAGTAAACTCGCATTTAGCTGACCGCTCTTGAAATGAAAAGAAAAAGCGCTACGACCAGCATTCCTGTAGACCATACGCGAAGGTATTTTTTATGAATATTTTCCTATAACATATTTAGATATATTAGGTTTACTGTGGGACAAGTTTTTACGGCGCCAAATTTAAAAATTATTCTGCTTTAAAAAGTCTTTTAAACGAGCTATTTGCTGACACTTCATCTCAGCATTTGTCTTAAGACGTTATGTGCATTCTTTTTTCTTTTAATATCCTATAAGATGCGCTTCACGTGAACAGATTGCTAACGTGCAATCTGTTTATGTGAAGTTCAATGAATAGATAGGCCTGATCTGCGCAGTGTGATCTTAGGCGCTAAACATTACAGTTGTAGCAGGAAAACAGTTATTTGCTGTTTCCACTTCCCGTATTGTTGGTCGACTTAAACCGTCTATAGCTTGCACCCTTACTGCACTAAGCTTAGATTTGTTTGCGGATGAAAAGGCTATGACTTTGTTAGAATATTTGAAGTAAGTGGGTGCGACTGGTTGTTTACCCTTTTTTATATTGTTTAGGTAGTATAATTATTGGCATGTGGCTTGTTTAATTAAACTAGGGTACATAAATGGAAATAAATTTTCATAAACAGCAAGCTAAGAACGTCTGAAATAAGATGCACTCGGGTGCCGTAACGCAATCTTTCACTTGTGTGAGCCTCGTAGTGACCGAAGAAGGTCAAGTAACGACACGAGCCTTCACTATCAGTTGATAATTTAAAAAAGCGACAGCAATAGTATTCTCAATCCTAAAACTCTTATGGATCTATTTCACCGTGTCAGTTGACCTGAATCTTCCATATAAAAGTAGCGCTGGGAATATTATTTGGATTATTTTATGGATGTATTAAAAAATATGATGATGAAATATGAATTAGTAGATACCTACTAGGCAGTTTTGATGTCTGATGATGTGCATAGCTTTGATATGATCTGAGATTAGGTTGTTGTTTTTAGTTAATTTTAATATAATTTTCTTTATAAATAGCGACGACTTATTGGATGCTGAGTAAAAGATAATTGAGTAACTTTGCTACATGAGATAAACTATGTACTTATAGTGTGTATGATAATAAATCGACTCACAATGTCAACAAAAAAGCAGTGGCAAAATTAGGCAGACTCAAATATTCAAAATGTCTGAGACTGTTTTTTTTCGTATGACACGTCTCACTCTGAGTTGCATTTGATCATTCAGCGGGGCGGTGTGATTATATAAGTAGCCACATTAGCTATTTGTTTTCTTAATAGATACCTACCTAAGTTTTGGTGTTAATTTTGTTTGTTGTTTGAATTTATGATAATAATAAAACACTATTTAGTGATATTTTCGTGCATAATATAAACCATTATTTTAGATATCACTTATCATTATGTAGTTCGAAATATTATACGACACTAGATGTACCTACTTAATTGAAATTAAGTAAAAACCAACGCCACTGATTACAATTTTAGTTTGCTTGAGAAGTTAAGTCTGTGCAATCCTGCAACATCATCTCATCCCCGGCTTCGATGGAATTGTATATTAAGGGAATAGGTAGATGTCTCGTGGTTTGATCCTTACTTAAAACATAAGACGGAGCATGGCTGAATAAACATGACGTTTGGTGCGAGATACGAGAGCAAAGTGCGAGATACTATAATCTCTGATGTTAAGGTGGAAGCTCAGGGTCAGGGCGCGAAATTCAAAATGTCAACGGTTTTTATTTTTTTACGAAAAATTTGGACATCTTTACGATGTAATTTAGTGTTTTGCGATATTAGTATTCTGCATTGAATGTCTCGATGTATTAAGTTTGCTTAAAAAAATACCTAAAGCGATACAACACCATTAAGTTAGTAAAAGTAGCGGTTTTTACAAACCTTATGGTATTGTATCGGATTAGGTTCTTTTTTAAGCAAACTTAATACATCGAGACATCCAATGTAGAATGCTAATATCGCAAAATACTAAATTACATCGTAAAGATGTCCAAATTTTTCGTAAAAAAATAAAAACCATTGACATTTTGAATTTCGCGCCCTGACCCTGAGCTTCCCCCTTAATACAAATGTTGATCGACAGGAACTCCTAATGTAATCGTAACGTCATAGAGAAAGCATGCAGTCACTGTCATACTTATTTATACAATCTGTGGTGTGCACGTGACGGAAGACGTTTACGTTACTGTAACACTATGCAGGAAGAATATGCTTATTCTATTATTCTGCTTCACTTAACTTTTTTAAACGGTTTGGCTTCCATCGTATTTATTCGCCGCATTAGTCTCAGGTTTAATCTTTCTAGGTTGTAAATAAGACAAATGATCGTGCTGATATTATAGAATTTAAAAGAATACAGCATATAAAAGTATCTAATTTATATTAGAATTGCAATAATAACAATAAGTTTTATTTTTTACAAATTAAATATAAATCATTATTTTTATTACCTCTGTATAGTACATAGTGTTGTTTGATTTATTTTATTAAAAACGCAGCATTAGTTCAAATTAGGTTAGTAAATATGTTGTACTACGTATACAATATCGCTTAGAGCTATGCTTGATAACCCATCGGATTTTTATTTTTACAAGACAATAATGTAGGTAAGCATTATATTTTCTGTTACACAGAATACGTACTTTTAATTACGTTGGTTTTCACTATGAAATATAATATAATATATATTGATATAAAATTTAAATCGCTCAGTAGTTCGTAATGGAATATATACCTGTATATTAAAATGAAGTTAATGTGTGTGGGCGGTATGAAATAAATGAAAAACCTGAATGCTTGTGAAATAATTTAATCTCTTAATATCAGAGAAAATCAAAACTTACCACTACCTCATGTGAAGCAAATCTGACAACACTAACAATGTTTAAATAGACTTCAAAAAATATCAAAAGCAATAACGAGTAGCAAAAAAAAACTGAATTGAGAATCTTCTCCTTTTTGAAGTCGGTTAAAATGTGGGCAACATCTGTATACGTGACCATAAAATTATTCGGTCGACCGTGTGATATTTTGATATTCTACTACTCGTACAAGGTGCCCACCTGTACAACCTTCATGCCCCAGGGTCACCCTCAGTTTCTGTCTATCTCTCTTTCGCTATCTATTTGCATTCTGCAATGACGAGTGATCAACAAGTAATATTTATCTGACATATTATATAGTGAACAGCCGGATTAAAAATAAATAGCAAAATCATAATAAAATATAATAATTTGAGTAAATTGTTGATCCATTTTGTTATTTATAAATGTTTTTGAATGAATTGACAAGAAATGTCCTTGGTTTTGTATAACCAAATGTGGTAGTACCATTGTAAATAGACGAAAACTTTCCTATAAATTTGGGGGTTATATAAACCTAAGATTTCAGTCAATATACATTGCGATTGTCATTGTATAACATGATCTAAGTTTTTTTTTTACATCGTCGAAATTACTTTACAGTTTCGTCTTCTAATCTCGTTCTGAATATAGTTTTTGTTTTCTTGTATAATTTTATAAAATAGGCATTATGATAATACAATATGTTGGACATGTTTGAAGAAATACAATTGTTTACAATATATTCTTAATTATGAAAGTAAATATGTAAAGGTGTATTAAGTACTCATATGATACTATTGGTTTTTTTGACACATTTTATGATCCAGGTTGAATATATCGTTCCAAAAACTTCGATATCGTCATGAACGTTCTAATAAACGATTTAATATCTAGTTATAATGCCTATGACTATGTGTATTAAAGACTGTTACGAATTAGGCATACATTAGGTTACTTAATGAATCTCTCCTTTGCTTTAACACGTTAGAGGCAATAGGTATAAGAATGTCTAGATTGTTATCAAAGAAAGTGGTATTGTGGTGGATAGGTATTAACAAATTTCATATTTTTTCAAACATGACCATTCCAGCTAGTCCATCGTGTACATATTTATGAGACATCTATGTTATTGTATCTGTGTGTCATAAGTTCGAACCCTGTCTCGGCGAACATCGTTGTTGTTTGAAGATCTTGAAAAATAAAATAAATATGATAAATGTATCGTTTTATTTTCAATATAATACCGTGAATACAACACTAGTGAAGCTGTTTACTCTAGGAGATCAATTATTCAACTTTGTTTTGTACGATTCCAATTCCACGTCATCCCAGTGAAGTGGCACGTCCTTGAAGAACCTGAAAATATACATCAACGCATAAGTGGAACTGAAAATAGTACATCCTCATAACTTCAATAAAATGTGGGTACGACTCCTAGACTGTGGGAATCATCGTTTCTCCTCTTGCTTTGTTTAAATACAGTCAAAAATTGGAATACAGTAAAATTCGAATAAAACTTTAGACTCAGTGAAAGTTAGGTATTTCCAAAGACCATGTAGCTCCGAAGGCTGTGACCTGAGGGCTGTGTGGTCTATGGATATTTCTAAGTCAAATTATAAAACAATCTCTTACCTAGTCTGCAACACCGACAGGACCTTCTGTTCGTGGGAAGTCAGCCCTTTATCCAACACGTCTACAGTGTCACGAAGCTGGTCTACGTTATAGAAACCGCATATGTTGGTATCAATGTTGGGCTGATTTAGCGTGAACCAGGTGGCTAGGCGCGCTAACTCAACGTTTTGTTCCTAGAACAGGAAAAGGACTCAATGGTAGCTTACCTAATAATGTACTATAATCAACATTGGTGAGCCTCCCTTTTATTTTAGGAATAAAGTGGGTAAGAAAACTGTTAAGATTGTGTACGTAGTCCTAAAAACTTGGTCAGAGTTGAAGTCCTATAAAAAAGATAATGAAACACCCATTGTTATCTATACTCTATACATATAAATAAAATTGGAGTGTCTGTAATATCAAAATACCCGCTTATTACTAAGTGCATTTGGATGTATACACGGTACCTATACCAAAACAATTTTTTTTACAATTTTTGTCTGTCTGTCTGTCGGTCTGTCTGTTTGTTCCGGGTAATCTCTGAAATGGCTGGACCGATTTTGACGGGACTTTCACTGGCAGATAGCTGATGTAACAAGGAGTAACTTAGGCTACTTTTATTTTAGAAAAAAAAACAGGATCTCACGAAATAAAATTAAAACCAATGTTGCAGCGTTGCGCCTGATTAAGTTTGATGGCAACAACCTGAAATGCGTCCCGCGGGCTCAGAACGCCCGAGCAGGCTGTTGCCAACGGTCGTGTCTTTGTTAAATACCACGCGAACGAAGTCGCGGGTAACAGCTAGTTCAAAATATAGATGAATGCAAGCAACAGATGATGTGCTCGTGTCATTGTAACCGACATTTGAATTGTGTGTCTCTAACAATAACTAGATCGTTCTGGGTGTAGGTGTGCCGTATGAAAGCGTACATTATTTTAGCCAATATATCATTTGTTTTAATAGCTTGTTATTTTTTTAACCAAACCATACTATACCAAACTAGATTATATGTTTGAAACGAATTTTCTAAGTAGGTATTATCATAAAAATTGCTCCCTCCCCTCCCCAAGAGACTCCTGTATCCGCTCTTGTGGACAACTAGGTATAATAAATGTACCTACCTTACAATAATCGGATGCTTGTTTGCAAATAGCTTTGATGTGATCGCTAGCGGGGTGCCATGGCTGCGGTCCTTTGTTGCACAGAAGACCCATCCCCGTAGCGGCCGCGTTGATCACTCCCACGCCTCTACCCTAAAAGAGTTCATTAACTAAGTAGGTTTTAGTAACATACCCATACCTATTGCTAATTTTATAGAAGTTGAATAGAAAAAAAAACTATGAAGGTAAAATAGACCGGTTTTCTACTCAAAATGGCTGGTAGCTGGCTGAATGTGGTTACCTTTCCAATAGCCTTTAAGCCAATAAGTTCTTGCGTTACAGCCAGGGTCGTACCCAGGAATTGACTTTGGGTGGAGTCGAGCTCTGTACCAGCGCCCCCCGCATCCCCAACCCCCCAGCCATTGCCCCTGTACGATTCAAATGACTTTAGTTAAGTGGGCAAGCAATAATGTGTTTTATGGGTATCTACCTTAAAGTATGTTGTATAATTCTGCAGTCTATTATCAGCAAGCGTCGACTTAGCATAAGAGAGTACTGTGGATATCTTTCCGTCGGCCTCTTCTACTACTTCCTTCATCAGATCAATGTCATAGTCAGCTATTCCTATGAACCTCGCCTTTCCAGCGATCACGGCGCGTTCCAGAGCTGGTAACGTTTCTTTTAGTACAATAGATATGTCTGGTGCAAACGTAAGATCGTGAATCTGCAAAATAATGTAGGTACTTAGCAATTAATTGGTCATAAAAGTATATATCGCTAAACGAACACACGAACTAACTATACGGTCACACACTAGGCAATGCTTGTATTATGGGTACCTTACATTGGACGCGGACCCAATGTAGGGTAGACTGGGTACGTTTGTGACAGTTTTCATTTGAGGGCCAACAATTTTGTTAGTGTGGCAGTTAGCTATACAAAAGATTTTATTTATTGTGAAGAGTACATTTGCCTACGTATAAATACTAAACTTGTACTTCTAAGTATTATGGTTAACCTACAGGAGCAGGTTAGAAAAAAAAGAGAAAATGTCACAACCGACCACACCCCAGGGGCGGTTGTGACAGTACTTGGGGTCGGTAGTGACAGGTTCAAAAATACACGAAATAGTTCAACAATCACTTTTATTGCACGAAATATCCATTCTTCTACGTTTGTTACACAAGAACATTTAATATTATACTCATACTTTAATCAGTCTTAAATTACAATCAGTCCAAAAAGCTAACTTAATTTTTTTTGAGGTAACAATTGTCAAAATAAAAACTAAACCACTAATAAATGCTATATCACTTCTACAACTTCAATCAACTTCTATAAAAATATGAAACATTAATGTAAGTATCAACATACAAAATAAAAACAATAGAAGAAATTTTCATTTTAAATTTTAAATCTGAACAAAAACATATTTGACGATCTAGTCAGAGTCATCACAATTATGACATATATAATGGCGACTACCATCTGTGCACTCTAAGTGGGACCAGAGATCACATTTTACTTGGCACTTTATCCATTTTTCGCCAGGCCTACTGTCAGAATATGCGCCTACACACACCAGACAAAAATACTCTTCTTCATCTGATGACGGTGGTGATGTATTCCGTTTCTTCGCTTTGTTTCTTCCTTTTCCTTTATTTTTTCCTTTTAGTTCGTTAAGATTTTTCTTCACCTGTTTAGCCTTCAAACGTTTTTCTCTTTCTTCATATTCTTGCCTTACTGCCTCTTTTTCAGGCGTATATTCTTCTTATACTTCTATATAAGCTTCTTCATATTTTCCTATGTCACATTGGCCTCTTTCCGTCTTCCTCAAACGTTTTCTTGGCATCTAAAAGCCAAAAAAAGGAATTTTAATTTTGTCACAACGGTACCCAAAAAATATGTCACAACCGTACCCAAAGCATTCATTCGCAAAAAAACGATTACTATGGCAATATAAAATAATGTACGTACAAAGTAAGCACTGCTATTTAACCACTAAAGTTTAACTAATAATGAAAAAGAACACTCATTACGGTATCTGTACACATATAACAACAATCATTAAAAGACATTGAATAAAAATACTTACTTTTGAGTGTTAAAAAGTAATGAGGACCTCTGTTAACCCCAACGCCGCGCGTTGACTAACGCAATACTGAGAAACACGTTCAGACACGCATGGCGCTCCTTGCCCCCCGTACACCCTCCCCGGTATTCCTTATAGTTTCGCTAATATTGCGATTGTCACAACCGTACCCTGGCACAACCGTACCCAGTCTACCCTACCTATATATAATAGGTATTGCTTATATAGATATGCATTAAATCCTCATTAAATTAAGGTGGATCAAATCTTCCCAGTAAAGGGTCCCGCCTGTTAGTCACTACTGGACGTTTTTTTCTCTTTAGTTATTTTTTTACGCAGTTGGGATCTTTGATTTTTTAAATTGACCTGTATCAAGTCAACGTAGTCCAGGCCCAGAAGTTGTAGCGTGTTGTCGATACCGGCTTCGGTCTTCTCTGTTGAGAAATCGAACATCTTTGATATTGAAGTGTCGTATCTTCCAACTTTACTGCCGATAAAATACGACTCTCGTGGGACGCCGACCAGCGCCTGAAACAATTGGAAATAAGGGATTGGAGTGAAAGCCGGCGTTACATATAATCTATACCCAGTATTGCCAAAACTGCGATATGTGCTCATGCGTCTTTATCTTCTTCTTGCGATTGCAACACAAGACTTTGGACAACCCTAATAATATACTTATATTTCTATTGATTTAATACTTTAACATATAGCTAGTAAGTAGGTACTAAGTTTACCTTTCCTATAGTCCTCTCGGAAGTACCTTGGCCATACCAAGGTCCGGTTTCCACATAATTAATTCCACATTTAAAGGTTTCTTTAATCAGTTCGAGACTTCGGTCTTCTTCGTAGGGCCTGTAAGATAAGGTGTTGTGCACTTGGATCTTTATTTAAAAACTAGCTTTAGACCGCAGCTCCACCCGCACAGCGATTGATTCAGCTCTTCTATTCTACTGTGAAACTAACTACTACTTTATCAAAGATGTCTAACAATAAACTATCCTATAGTGAAAGATCCGTTGAAATCGGACCGGTAGTTTTATATATATATATATATTGTATCAATCGACGAATTTAATGGCGACAGCATGTATTCGGGTTATTTAATCCGACCAGCGTGGCAATTAGCAAATCCATTGACAGCTCCCCACGTAGAGACGGACCGACTGATGTTTATTACGGGAATCTTCTATATATACAAACTTCCAGGAAAACTTTTATAGCGTGTTTCAGAATTGTCGCTAATAACTACCGAATTTCATACTTCAGATCAAAGTAAACAATTAATTCAGGAAGAAGTGGTGCTTTATGATCATGAGTATTAATTTCAAACATTAGCTTTTGTGAAAACTATTTTGGTCGCAAAATTCCGCAATTTATATCGTACAAAACTACTATTTTTTTAATTAACTCAATTTACTCCAAATTGTAGCCTAACTGCCATGTTACACACATAAAAGAAAATGGCATATAATAGTTTAATTTGTTATTGTAATTTTACGACATACTTAGGTAGGTTAGGTACGAACATAATATTTATTATTGGTGAATGTTATCTGTACAAACTACAGATTCTCTTTCCAAAATCGTGTACACTGTTTTTTATAAGTCTTTTACACGATGGCACATGGCACATGCATAGCCAGTGCGTGTGCCAGGGGTGCCAGGGGGTAGGTATTTGGTCGCCTTGCCGTTGGCCCTAGAGCTGGCTGTGCGAAAAGAGCTGTATCAGACGGAAACCAGCGGACATCCCAACAACAAACTCGAAAAAAAGTTCATTTATTATTTTATTTTTACAAATAGCTTTTTAAGATGTTCACTACACGTTCACAGACAGCCAGTATTACACTTATGTATGCCAATTCATATGCCAGTTTGGTAGAGGATGCTTTAGTTAAAGATGCACTGAAACGAGAATATTTTCCAATTTCTTCATTGCTAGTTTACATCAGCAGGAGGCTTCTGGTGTCATCATACCCTTCGGGTGAGGTTACTTTAGAACATCCATTCATTGTTTACTATAAGCCATAAATCCATTTAGGAGATAAGATTTCTCTCGAAGCTCAGGATAAACCTTATTATACCTACCTCCTTAGAAATAAGATGCATTTATACTCCCGCGCAGTATTCAGTCATCATAAACATCCATGACTCATCATTGTTGGATAAAGTCCGTACAGTCAATACAGTCTAGAATCTAGACTGTTTGATTATCATATACAAAAATATAAGAAAAAACGCCACCTTAGATGGTGAATAACATCGGTACAACATAATTAACTTCCCGCGGCTATTTTCACCAGTCGTCAGAATAGGTATAAACAAGCCATTATCATTTGACATTGACCCCAGCATTGAGTGAGTCCGTCTTGTGACCACTTGTTAAAGTAATTAATGGAACGTCTATCAATTATGTCCTACTAGTACAGTACCTACCACTTTAATGTGAAACATTAGCGTATTAAATCACGAGTAAATAAATGATAAACAATGAAAAAGATTGTATTCCAGTCGACACAATCTTAATAATTATTGACCAGCTTGGCTTCAAACATGGCTTCTCGACATTACATGTAAAAGGAATGGAAAAATATATACCGAATACCTACCCGTAAATGTTGCTAAAAGTTGCGCCCCCCAGACTGACGTGGGAGATCTTAATGCCAGTGTTACCAAGCTCGTTGTATCTCATTTCGGGAGAAATGTTATTTAATTTACGCACAGAGTAAGTAGGTACCGGCCGTCCAGTTATAGACTGGTTGAACATAAGCAGCGCGAGCGGCGCGGCGGCACCGTGATAAGCCACAACACAATAACATATCAAATTAGTATACAGGTATCTATAGTGCTGTAGATAAAAAATGATTGTGTTTAAAGGTACCATTTATTATAAATTATATAAAATACTTAATCTAATCAAACCGAAATCAAACAATATCAACAACAAACAACCGCTTTGAGTATTATTGGCGTGGTCCCCTGAATCCCTGAATTTTAAGCCATTTTATTAATTTATTAAACTTCATTTATAGTACTACGCACAAGAGTTTTGCTTTGCGCTGTGCTAGGTATATGACTTATAATAAATTTATAGCTCGGGATACTTTAGGGTTCTATATTATAAACCTTAATCACACCGACCAGGATCACACCAATGATCAGCTGCGCCATCCAAGATCCATCTATACATAGTAGCTACTGTACCTATCTTCTTTTTGTTCTGTGATCCATTATTTTTGTTTGCTACTTGGAATCCTTAGAATAATAGAAATAATGAGTCATTATTATTATGAGTTTTGTTACATGTTTACGATTTAGTAGTTAAAATAACTTTTATGAAAAAAATGTGACGTCACCATCTTAGTTATTTTGCCAGAGTATAATGTAAAGCTAATCTCTGGATATGTAACCAGTATTAACACTGCAAATGTCCTTGCATTGTTCAATTTGGGTTTATAATTATTGAATGCGTCTTTTATTTATTATAATATAATTTGCAAGTGTTTTTTTGATACCTATGCCATTTTAGTAGTATTATAAAAACCCTACTGGTAACACTGATTCACGCTGTCAGCCAATTAGTGCTGCAAACTCGGTAGCTTTCCACAAAATGTGGTGGTTTCAACTTCCTTGGCAGTGAGTAAATATGAGGGCGCCTTTTTTAAATAGGGGGGAGTAGGCCCAGATCACAAGAAAAGAAATCCTTGTTGTATTAATTACAAAATACTACGATGGAAATACTCCTTTACGTCTTCTTTTATCTTTATTATTTGTTTATTAACATTTTATCACTGATTATTGTGCAACTGTAACATCGGATATTTTGATAATGTGTTAGATTATGTTTTCAAATTCTGTTTAAATGTTTAGTGATATTGCTGCTAGCTTGTTAGTGTTAGTCATAAAACCCCTCACGTTTTATTAATTTAAAATTGTTAGGTAACAACTTGAGGAGTTGGCAACTCTGCAGTCAATCAACCAATCCAGAGACACTACATAGAGGAGACAGCCAATCGGTATTCTCCTATCCTCGCTTACCCATACGTCGTGCTCGCGAGTTGGCTGCATTCTGCTGCAGGTTTTCTCTATGGCTGCAGTAGGTAAGTGGACATGCATGCGACGGTGTAGCGTCGGGCTGAATGTTAGATGTAAGGTTAATTTGTGAATTATTAAAGAATAAAATTATTGCGTGGTTTTGAGTTACATAAAATGTGACTAGTGCTTTTGAAGGCTCTTACAAAATTTAAAGGTAAGGGGAAATATTTAGGAGTGTGTTGGTAGTGTTCATTATAGCAAGCAAGCGTCTTTATTGTTTACTGTTTACGCGAAGTCGATTGAGGAATAGCCAATTTTTTTTATGATGCCAGATGATTTTTCTGTATAAACTTCACATGCCCGTTAACAAATTTGAGTATCTGCTGATTTATTGTATTTTTTAGTTAGATGTGAATACGATTATGTTCATCATTTATATAAATTTGGGACCATAACCGGCTTTAAAAAGTAGTGAACTGTGTGTTGTTTGGAATAGGATGAAAAGGACCGAGATTTTTAAAAAAGCTTTATACAAGACCGAATTTAAAGACTAGTTCGTATTTTTTCTAATACTCAATAGGTATTTACTTTCCTTTGGATTACCTAGTAGTTATAGAATGTAATAACATCCTGTTCAAAATATATATTCAGAATAAATGCTTTTATTATTTATTAGAGTGACTCATAGAAAATTAACAGTCCATTCCAATAAAATCCAGGTCAATAAAAGCTGCTTTTAAAAAAAGAAAAAAAAATGCTTTTTATGAGTAGCTTATTTACCTTAAATAATTAAAATTAAATTTAACACTTTTTTGAGTGTATAGAAATGAGATACAAACATTATTCTCATTTTTGGAACTTTCTCCTGATATAATTGTTTTCCTCATGATTATTGCCTGTCAATATATTTGTTATGTATTCTTAACATTCCATTTTTATTTCTTAACGACTATGCTATATAAATAAGTTGGGTTCTTTATTAAAGACCTTAATTGTACATTTATAAAATAGTAACACAGCTTATTTTTGCACAGCACCCATAATGAGGACCAGGGTGCTTCGGTGCCGGCTGTTCTCCACCCGGATCCTTCTTCTTTTTGTGTTCATCCTTGGATTTGGAGCATACTGTTACTATTACACATCAAGTCCACACAACTACTCTAAGCCAAGTAAGTGTTCTTAAAATCATTTGGCTCTGTTCATAATATTGATAATTTTTGACTATGAACTGAATCCCCTTTTCTCTAGGAGACTGTGGTCCAGTAGTGTGTGACTGTGCTGTACTGTAGTGTGTGTATTTTGTCTTAATTTAATATGGATATTCAGAACAATCTTTGAAGGGAATTTTATTATCATATGCAAAAATATGTTTACATTGTGTACAAAATTATATTTTATAATATTTATTTGTTGCCACTTCAAAATGTCCATACAGATTTACAGTCGCCTAAGCCCCCCATTCGGCGAATACTCGTATCAAGAGTAGCCTAATTATATTATAAATCAGTTCTTTGTATAGGTTTACACTTACAGATCAATTGGGTGGATCTGTACCTACTTATTATACCACCTTATTCCCCAATGACACCCACAACCCTTAAGTTTCCATATTCCCATTGCTCATGTTTTAGGGTTCCTTACCATTGGTAAAAACAGAATCCTTACGGTCCGACTATGTCTGTCTATCACCTGATTATTTTTTTAACATATTTCGCGAGACAAAATCTCATTAATTCTCGGTAATATAAAATTTAATTACATCCTAAAAAAGTTTAAAGCAACTGTAGCTTACCTTTTGAGTTAATTGTGAACAATAAACATTAATAGTGTGACTTCTGTATATGTTTATGTTACCGTCTCCCTACACTGAAAGAAATAATGAAAATCATAGTAATAGCAGGTAGTGCCATCGATGAATTCCCTGTCTACGTAAGAAAAGATGCGTTTGGTACGTGCAGGCTCGCAGTAGCAAGCCGTACCACCAATGTACCTATGTCATGCGATAACGAGCATAAGGTCTCCAAGCAGTACCGTTTGCAATGTAATAATTGCTTTCTCATAAAACGACTTCAAATATGTCATGCAAAATGTATAAAATCCAATAACATCATAACACATTCTCCACCATGTGAAGCTTCACGGTCGCATGGAAAGCGTTTTTCAGAACTGAGTTGCTAATTGGTTCGTTCAGATAATCAAATCTAATTTAATGCGGAGGTCAATCATTACGTTTATTTATCACCCGGTCCTCGATCTTGGTAGTAGGTACTGTGAGCACGCGTTCCGAAGTACCTAATGCAACTCCCAGTGGAACTCCTACTTATTTACGTTTTCAAAGCTGAAATGTAAAACAATATTGTCAAATAGGAATTTAAGTTTTGAGTGAAATATTTATGTAAGCATTCATAATTTTAACGGCACTATAGGCACAGGCCTCTGTTATCTGACATCTAAAGTTTGTTTCGCTCTGAAAATCAAATTGGCAATGAAAGAGTAATCTAGCTCTGCGACCGTAAAAGGAAATCGTTCAGCAATTACTCGCTTAACTTTTATTTTAACTACGCACCGATATCCAATATTTTTATGCGTTTATCAGAATTTTCGAGGTATGTTATGAACTGTTGTTATGCAACGCGATGCTTATCTATAATCTATACATATAAATAAAATTGGAGTGTCTGTTTGTAATATTAAAATAACCGCTTTTTACTAAATGCATTTGGATGTATACAAGGTACCTATACCAAAACCACCTTTTTTAAAATTTTTGTCTGTCTGTCTGTCTGTTTGTTTCGGGTAATCTCTGAAATGGCTGGACCGATTTTGACGGGAATTTCACTGGCAGATAGCTGATGTAACAAGGAGTAACTTAGGCTACTTTTATTGTAGAAACAAAAAATAGGATCTGTCGAAAAAAAATTAAAACCAATGTTGCAGCGCTGCGCTTCATTAAGTTTGATAGCAACAATCTGCAATGCGTCCCGCGGGATCAGAACGTGCGAGCAGGCTGTTGCCAACGGTTGAGTCTTTGTTAAATACCACGCGGACGAAGTCGCGGGCAACAGCTAGTCATAAATAAATGAGAGTCGTATAAAATGTGACAATGTGAAAATTACACGCTACTTTTACAATTTCTGAGGCACCAATAAGTGCGAATACTGTGTGAAGGTTTTAACCAGGTTCACACATGCCTCTCTTGAAGAATATAATATTGACATGTTCATATCTCTTATGGGCACGCGAGTCTTTAATTTTTAGTGATTCTTACATATAATGTCGTCAACCCTCTGATTGTAGTTCAGTGAAATGGTTGCTCAGGAGTTGAAGATTGATTGGCATTATTTTGACTCGCACACACCATGCATCCATGAGGGCATCCATGGAGGTATTTATTTGTTTACCCGTTTATACCGAAGATTTTATTTAATGATTTTGAATATGATTTTGGGGTAACTGATAAATGTATAGCTCAATCAACACCATCTTTTTATTGACATCTTACTACTCGTATTAGATTTAACAATGAGTCTACATATGCCTTCCCTATCCGTAAATCGCGTATTGCGTGAGATGAAAAAGTGGTATTGACCTTCCGCGTTCATTCTGCAAATACGGCAGGCTGGGACACCCGCCGTCGATGGACGCGATGTGTGGGGGGAACCAGTTTGACGGCATAAATGAATTGGAATACCTGGCCATCCTTAACTAGCAATCGATTGTTCGATACTCGTGTTATGGAGTTCTGATCAGATATTCTGAATAAAAAAAAAGAATCAGTTACATATTCCAACTCTTTCCACCAATTCAAAATATAAACCTCTATCTCATTCGAGGGTCAAGTCAACGAACATTAATAAATGTGGTTAAAACTACGCTAGTTGCCCACATACTTAATTGGTTTTGTATCCGACTGTGGGTGTTATCAAGGAAAACACGATGTAATAAATATAAAAAAAAAACATATTATGAATAGAACTTCTAAACAACTCAACTTTCAATAAGGATATGATCATATGTTTTAATGTTTGTTTACTTACCCACCGGTGTGAATCCATAGGTTGGTGTGTTGCAAACTTACACAGAAGAAATTAATTTAATATTATATAGCACCTATGCAACACTAAACATTAAAAAAAATCGCAATTGTCTTGCACTTTACTTAAACTGCAATAGATAACCTTACTAGAAATTTATAGTCTTTCGCTGACCGAAGGAGCTCTGTTAAGATTTTTTTTTTGGGTTTGTCATCTAATAATATTATTTTAGTATTTACGGGGTGTGTTATGCCGTTTCTGATATATATCATCATTAATATCTATCAAGTAGCTCTAATTATGCTACTGATTTGCAAAAAAGCAGTTACACGAATTACTAAACTTACATACACATATAATTATTTCTGAAAAAAAAGTAAAAGTATTTTAAATGTAGATACTGCGCTGTGGTATACTCAAGAGAACAATGCATAATGAATTGTTCTACATTTAAAATACGTTTTTACTCGGAACTCGGAGATATTAAAACGTTGCGCGATTTATTGATCAATCGATCCGCGGGGTCCAATTAAGCAGCCAATCCAATTAACCTGTGTATTGCAGGGAAAACCGCGAATACGAGTTACATAACAATAACGACCGTCGTATGCACTCAGAGGGTTGTATACACATTTTCATTTACTTTTAATGTGCATCTAGTATCTACGGATATAGACACAGCTAGAATTGTTTATTTCAGTTATTTCCATAGTGTTATGTCCTATGGCATCTTGCTCTGGGGTTGCTCTGCAGATCTTAATACTATCTTCATCTTGCAGAAAAGGGCAATACGAGCAATTTATGGCTTGGGTCCTAGAGACTCCCTTAAGGATAAATTCAAAGAAATAAATATTCTAACTGTTGTGTCTCAATTTATTTATGAAAATCTAATGTATGTTAAGAAAAATATTCATAATTTTGAAAAAAGGAGTGATGTTCATGTTATAAACACTCGTAATAAGGATAAACTATCCGTGCATGTCACTCGTCTCCACAGAATAAATAATTCTTTTATGGGGCAATGTATACGCTTCTATAATAAACTTCCCAAAGGAATCCGAGATTTGCCCATTAATAAGTTTAAAACAACTGTAAAAAGTAATCTTTGTCGTAAGGGTTATTACAGGATCTTGGATTATTTGGATGATAAAGCAGCCTGGGACTGATCGCTTAAATATCAATATATATAATGTTAAAGTGTAGCGTGTGTGCGCCTCGCATGGCAACACACTGGAGCTTGCTTTTATATTTTTTGTTTTGTAAAATAATGAATTTCAAAAAAAAAAAGACAAGCCCGCTGAGTTTCTTGCCGGATCTTCTCAGTTGAGGTCGCGTTCCGATCCGGTTGTAGACTTAAGAAAAAAAAAATGTAATGACAATTTGTAAGTGCCCCCGTAGGCCTATACGAAATAAATGATTTGACTTTGACTTTGACTATCTATGTGCAATAAACTCAAAGAAAACTACCGAAGTTATTAGTCTCGTATTTTCATAATTTCGTTTTCAAGTACTAGAGTTCATTTTAGAATTGAATTGTCTGATTCAGAACTCAGATTTGACGTCACTAATAAACTGACTTCGTTTTACAATCCAAGGAAACCGCATGAGGTTAATTATAGCTCCCGTTTTTCCTTAGGCACGGGATAGAAGACCTTGCCGAGGATCATATCTTTGTTTCTACGTTATGAACCGACCCACTGTAGATTCTGGCTTACATTACATAAGCAGCAGTGATAGACGCATGTAGAGGGCCACATCCCAAAATGACCGTCTGTTTAAGGGATTTCGACACAGCCTCCATAAATAAGCTGCCCACTGAAATATTGCTATCGTGTTATCACTATACGCACGTTTCCTAAATCAAACTGTCCATATCTATACACGTATGTATATAAATTGTCTGGTGCCTCGGGTTTGACCGTCCAAGCATCATTCAGTAGTATTTAAGCTTAGCCGTCAAACACAGTCTGGACATTTGTCGACGTTGGATTATCGCAGCCGGTCAAATGATTACATGCACATCAATAATTGATTGGAGAATATACCCATCAACTCAGAAATAACTTATTGATTAATTATACGTTTTATTATATCCGGACAAGGTCGACTATTCCGAGCTATTTTTATAGAGAAGAAAAATCTTGGCTATTTTCGTCTTGTAACATTAATAATCTAATATAGCATAGTTGAGTCTTTTTTTTAATATTATTGAATGATTTAAATGAATATGTTGACTGTCGTGCATCTTTTAACATTAATTAACAATTTTATAAATACAATCTTACGTAGATATTGGTTTTGTAACGAAGTTATCAATCGGTAACTAAAGAGCGAAAATTATTTCAGACTGTCCGCGCAACCATTGATTGATTTTTATCAGCACCTCGATTCCCCTAAGGTCTTAGCGTGATGATAATGTACTCTACCTTTTGAATGTCACCATATAAAACTAACCATATATAGGCTATCCAATAGTGAAAATACCGTTGAATCCGCTCCAGAAGTGTTTTGATGATTCTTGATTGGAATTCTGATATGTTGACGTGATTTTTATTATATTTTCTATGTACCACCAGACCAATTGCATCATAGTATGGATAACTTAAGATTTAAGTTGATTTCAAGTATTTCGTGAATTGTGACACATACCTAATATTAAAATTTTTAACAATACCAGCATAATAAAGGTTGCGAAGCTCACGTACAAAATAAGAAATATATAAAATGATGATCTAATATCAATCCCGGTTATGTTAGCTGCCAAAAACTAGCACTTACCACAGATTCTTCAAGAAATATTTCGGAGCGGTTTGTTTGAAAGTGTGGACAATGAAATGCGGTTAAGTACCGGCGGTGGTGGCGGTACCTACCACTCCGCTTCCATCAAAAGTATCAGGAGTAGGTAGGTAGGTAGGTACCCCAATTGGGAGCCTTTGATCTGTGTCGTACAACTCGCCAAATACACTTAACTGAGGCGACTAAAAGCTTTTCACTTCGAACACACTGGGACCAGTTATTAACTTTGTTCTGGCTTTTCCATTCTCTATGTATCGGTTCATATATTTAATTATAAATATGAAATTTTCATACAAAATAATTTGCTCGTAGCAAGTAACATTTTGCCCGAAACGTTTGAAAGCTCCGCTTTTATGGGCGGGCGAAATAATAAGCGCAAAAAAGTATAAGTTCTTAATGAATATTTTTAATTACCGCACAATATGATTTTAGCACACATACCAGCTTCGAAGGTTTCAAAAACTTGATTAAAACGTGATATAATAGTTGGTTCATAATTTCCCGGTATGTGTGTATTTCTATCTGATTGTTCTATACCGCACACGGCCGACTTTTTAATACGCCGACCTGATTAACTAAGGTCGCGCGTATGGTTCAAATCTCTTGGTAATATTTTTTCCATGCGTTACAAGTACAACGCATCTGCAGTAACCATAGATCTCTAGCGCACGGCATACCGTATTTCCAATATTCAGTATATTGGAACTAGATATACCGCGCACACCACAAATAAAAGAGATCACGTGCCACAGCGTGCCACAGTGTAAAGAGGTCACACATATCTTTGTACAACTACACACGTATGCCGGCCCAATAAGTTATTCATATATCCATATGATGCTGGTTAAAATAGCACATTTCCCAATACTGTGGTTGTCTGTCGTAGGGAAACGACTATACACACTGTGCTATCAACACGCCATCAACCAGGGGATATATATTCATTCGGTCAGTAAGTCATTGTTTACCTCCCCGTACTTCGCTGGCTTTAGTAGTGTCACTCTTCTCGTGTAACATTATGTAAGGAAAAGAATGGACCTTTGTGACATTGTATCCAGGTACATATATCATTTATAGTTCGAAGGGTAGTATCAAAGATATATTTTTCATATACCGCTCTGTGTGATATATTTGAAAGGTAACAAAACAAGTCATCACACAAAAGTGGGGATTGTGGTGGACCTGGATTCCGTGTCGTCATAAACGATACAAGACGTAAGATGTGTGAAAAGTTAATGGACTGTAAATTAGGGCTAGGGATAGATTTATAAATTTTTTTAAGTAAACTAAAATCTTGTACTTGAAAGGATTCTCACTTCGTGGTTATAAATGTAGAATTATAAAATACAATATAGTGTACTGAGATCCGAAACAAGCTGTGTTAGTCAAGCGTTCGCGTTCTGTGTTCTTTGTAATGTTTGGTTGTCATGCGCGTGCGCAAACATCAGACGGCATCTATGTAACATCTCGTGTGAGTTTGGGCTTCAAAGTATGGCATAGATCATCTATGAAATGCATCAACATAAATATTGCCGATCCCTGGTTAGCGTGTCATCTATAGATTCAAGACTTTCTGTTTTAAATATAGTTCATGGAATTTCTACCATGCGGTATACACATAGAGCAAGTTGAAGTATTAAATAAACTAAAAAATATAGTAGGCGGCGTTCAATAACCTCGCATTTAAAATTATTCACGCACTCGTAAAGGGGTTGCCGGTCAGCTGTGAGGGTGAAAGCCCTTCGTTTATTAATTTAAAAGGAGAGTTACGTATGATAGTGAGTTTACAGGCGAAAGCGAATTATAATATAGGGAAGTTTTAATTATTTTCTGCTACATTATGAAATTACAATGAATACATTTAATATTTACTGCCCGGTATAATAATGTCTCCTTACCCAGTATTGGACTTCAAGGGCAAATATATTTGAAATTAGGTAAACTATAGTCAAATTTATGTTAAATCACTTACGCATGTCATTATACCGAACTAATACTCGTAAAATTCTATTGAATTAAATATATCATGTTTTTTTTTGGTGTTTGTAGGAAACTGTTAAGAATTTCTTATAAACAATTTAGATGCTGAATACAATGTCTATTTGTTTTTTCAATAAATCTGTCAAGGTTTTTTTTTAATTGCCTCATATTATCATAAGTAATTAGTACTAAAAAGAGCTAAAACTGGCTAGACTATACACAATTATTTTCACCTCAAACATGTTAGGTACGTATTACACGACACCAATTTTGTGCTAAAATCGCGACCGCAAATCCCTAGTTGAACATCATTTAGTTTACCGGTGATGCGTGAACAAAACAACAAGAAATTCAAAATTGCAAATTCAGCTTCTATACCAATTTATAACACATTGTCTGCCTGTTTTCTTTTTCAAAAATATTGAATATTTAGCCACACACGACCAAGTTACAGTCTAATCTCAGTTTATAAATAAAATGTGACATTCCTTATTTTATGTTTGCGCCAGTCCCGACGGCTGGATGTTTATAGTTTCCTTTAGTACCGCTTTCAATTGGGTAGTAGACTACTGTTGAATTTAGTATATTTTTTTATGTTGAAGAAGGAGGCTGCCCCAGATACAGACAGGTGGAAAGTGTTTCAGCACTATACTGACGACATGGGTCTTACGCTGAAATGGGAATAAAACGTACTAATTCTGTTGTAACATAATGTGAAGGATTTTTTTCTAAATATTATTAAAAAAATTCAAAGGTCATCAAAGTTTGGTAGAAGCAAGTAGCTCTATTCTGTTTAGTTTTGACCCTACTGTGCGAATGTACGTTAGATAGTTATAAAATAATAAATTATGGAAAAAGGATACACAACCTAATTATGTGGAGTTTTGACAGTCCAGACTAAGGCAGAAGGGTTAGTCAATATCTGGGACAAATTGGTATATACTCAAATTGTTAATATCGACGATCCTGAACTAATTACATCATATATATTTATATATAGGCGTATAACGAACTAGGGAGTCGTTTTTAAACTTAAAAATAATTGAATTCAATACCAGAAAATTAAAGCCCAATAACAAAAAAAATTTGAAGGTAAGATCAAATTTTTTTTGTTAATGTTTGAAAGGCAATTTCACTGTAGTGTAATTTTGTATTGATGGATACCTCAAAATATTGAGTACTATTATTGTTACACCTTATATACTAACAAGAAGATTAGTCCATTAATTCTTGTAAATCATGTGCATGTCCTCCCTCATCGCGCATCGCAATGCGCCGACAATGCTTCCATAACTAAGATCCTATGGCTTCTGCGGCGCTTTCCTTCTTAGAAGTGCCTATAATTAAATGCGGATGTTATTCCAAAGAGCGTAACTTTTCCTTGTTATCTACGGGAAATGTTCCACATTAATATGAATATTTGTATGAAGAGAGACAAAAACGAAATGTTTATACGCACTTGACTTAAATAGGGGTTATATTACACCAATTGGCCTGTTTAAGAACGTGCTGGTAAAGCCTATCCATAAATTATTTGTCATTTTTTTATCGGTTATATGTCATATACGAACCTTAAAACGTAGTACGGTGCATCTGCTATCTATATCTATACATATAAATAAAATTGGAGTGTCTGTTTGTAATATTAAAATAACCGCTTTTTACTAAGTGCATTTGGATGTATACACGTTACCTATACCGAAACAACATTTTTTACAATTTTTGTCTGTCTGTCTGTCTGTCCGTCTGTCTGTCTGTCTGTCTGTCTGTCCGTCTGTCTGTCTGTCTGTCTGTCTGTCTGTTTGTTCCGGCTAATCTCTGTAATGGCTGGACCGATTTTGACGGGACTTTCACTGGCAGTTAGCTGATGTAACGAGGAGTAACTTAGGCTACTTTTATTTTAGAAAAAAAATAGGATCTCACGAAAAAAAATTAAAACCAATGTTGTAGCGCAGCGCCTGATTAAGTTTGATAGCAACAACCTGCAATGCGTGCGGCTCAGAATGGGCGAGCAGGCTGTTGTCAACGGTTGTCTTTGTTAAATACCACGCGGACGAAGTCGCGGGCAACAGCTAGTGATAAATAAATTCGAATCTGCTTACGCACTCAAAGGCACAGCTAGGATATAAACGAACCATAATATATAATCGGTAATCCATCCAACATTGTATTTAGTCCCCGTAACATTTATGCTTGGGGAGAATATGTTATGTACTTATGCATCGCTATATGTTTGTGCAATTGTGTCAATCTTTCTTTATCGTTATAAGGGTGGTCTTTGTCTTGGTCTTTGCGAAACTGCAATATCAAGACCAGACCTGCAAGACTAAGACCGATTGTGGGCTATACTACTTACAAGATCTATGATGCTGTTAGTATGGCCGCTAACAAGCAAAGCATTATTAAAATTTAGATCACTGTAGAATATTCATGAAGCTGCATCTCTCTTGCAAATTGCATACCCTATATGACCTTAACGCAAAGCTCGCCGTTCCTATGTAATAATGTTTATGCTATGCATGTTGGTTTTTTAGCGGCTGCCTTTGAAGGAAACAATGTATAAATGTAATATTGATGATTCGTAATGAAATGATCTACCACACTTCGTCATGTCTTTGTATATTTAACTACATTGCCGGCCGCCACTTGCGTGTGTTTAACCAACACTGGTTTCGTAGTTCAATAGAAGTTTGATTTATTTGAAGATAAATAATTACGGAAAATCCGAGCTTTTTTTCATAGAAAAACTTATGGAGAGGAGACGGTTGTGTAGACGGTACACTAGATAAATTTGCATCAAAAGTCTTGTGGGCCCATGTCTACGTTCGCCTATTGTAGTATAGTCATGCATATAGGACACATAAGTGTATGTGTATAATATGTCATTGAGTTACATAAGCAATATTCACGATCTCAATTTCTCTTCCCGAGTCCCGGTTTTTTTGTAGTGAAAATTATATTTATTCGAAAACCAGCTTCGCTTTTACAACCTAGTAGCTTACTACGATAGTTTTGACGGCATCATATCTCGAATGAGTGATTAAATTTTATAAAACATTCCATTAAACTATCAGTTTTTGAATCTTGTACAAACATTTTAGTATGCATTTTGAACATAACATTACTGCATATTTAAAAGTTCTATAACTTGATCGAAATTGAATGCTGTGAAAACTCGTACGCAGTCCTGTTTTTTTATGAAAATACTTATTAAAAAAATCAAGTTCCTTTGTTATATCAAGGTTGATTAACACGAGTTTCCTATACGTTTATTAACATTAAAATATAGCAGGAACTGACACATACGAAATCTCTGCGTTTCCATTAGGACACTATAGACATGGAGTGATTTCACATAGCAAGGTATCTTTTCATAGATTCAATACACTCACCACTAATGTATTAAACGTTTGTTCTTTTAGGATAAGTACGTAAAAGGCTCGAACGCGCGCCTACTTTTATTGAGACCCGTTTTTATTAAGCTAGTCCCACGTCTACAAATTATACCTTTCGTTTCAAAATATAACATACGTATAAAAACAACATATCCTCACATATGTATCAGAAAATATCAAAGTAACTTATGTCTACTACGACGTTTTTTTGAAAATATATTTAATTTTCGCGTACGTAAAAGTACGTAGTCTAAGTAAGTAGTCTTATTATATCTATATATATAAAACAAAGCTGTATTAGTTACACTATTTATAACTTAAGAACAGGTGGGCCGATTCTTATAATTATAGATTTTTCTAATTTGTCTACGCCGCGAATGGCAGAACAACTATTAAAACATGAACAAAGATCACTTAAACGATTGTAATAAATATAATTTATGTTCTCTTACGTTTGATTCTGAAGCGGCAAGTTCGCCGGGACAACTAGTTATTATAATCAAAGATTACTATTAACATTGTAGCGTTTTCAATGTCTGCTACCTGTGATTCAATGAACTAAAATCTATTAAAAATAGTATGCTTATCAACACTGGACGCTAGTGCGCATTAATACTGTTGTTGTTAATTTAAGCAATTAACTATACGCCGAGTTCCATTTATCTTTTTAGGTTTCTGTACCAAAATAGTAAAAACAGAATCCTTATAGTGCGACTATGTTATTATTATTATTTTTTGTTACGTTATACGCAAGTATTTGATCTCGATCTCACCTGATGGTAAGTGACGATGAGATCTACGATGGAGCATACTTGCCTAGGTAGGAAGGCGGCAGTAGATAGAGACGCTACATTCACTAGGCACATGCAGCGCAACTGATCTGACCCGCCATCCATGAATGGCAACACCGAACATCATGCCGGAACACGGCTAGGCCGCTTGGCGACATGGCTTTGACATCAGTCACACCTGTTAACCCAGAAACTACTAATGCTATCAATTTCAAACTTGGAATAGTTTTAAATCATGCTCCTCCAAATCTGCTGCGTATAAAATAATTTCGACAAAAAATATGATTTCGTTGTACATGGGTAGAAATGGGAGTAGTGCGGGTGGGGGTAGAAATATCCAAGTGGAAATGTTACTAGGTCATTTGGGTGTCATATGAATAGTTTTTACCCTTATCTCCAAAGTTTACCAAACGTAAAATCTGAAATAATAACAGCTTATAAAGATATTTCTAAATATTACACGAAAAATAAAAGGATATTTCTATTATATTATTATTATGTTATTCATAAACCATAGTATTTTTTTAATCTGCGAAATTCGTTTATAAACTAACCTAGTTATGCGTTCGGAAAAATCAAACGTTAAACCTTTACAAAATACATAGTTAACTAGCCCAAGGTATTATTATTTCCTTGTTTTATAAATCGGCTAAATATTTTAGTTAAACCTTTTTAATTCAGCTGTGCGCTGTTAGAAACGCCATATTTCGGAACCCTCGATGTGCAGGTCCGACCTGTTCGTGCCCGTTTTTTTTTTGGATTAATCATTATACATAACGATATACATGTGTATTTAGATACTTTAAATAGTAAAATGGCGCGGTGTACAAATCATGCTACTGATGTGTAACATGAAATTATCTTTATTTCGCTCAAGCAAGCCAACTTAATCTGTCAGAAGATTCTGAGATTAGAATGAAGAGAACGCGCACATAGAATATGATGCGATATTGATAAGCAGGATGGATAATATAAATGTAACTTCGTCTCCTCTATTAGTGGATTAATTACTTGGTTCTTTCGTAGGCAAGTAAATAATACCACTGAGGAGAATAGATAAGATAATTATGCGATAATAGCACGATTCCGCTATTAAAAGTCTTCGTTTTTTTTAATAGCCGTCCTCACGACACTAATTTAACACTGAGTGCACTCGCGGTAACGACTTGTGCGGTGCAATGTCTGCGAAAACCAAGTCGGCGCGTGTGGAAGTCGCACTACTACACGTCGACATTTACATAAACCTTATTTTTTAATATTCTCCAAAAAATATAGTAGGTAGTAGTTTTAACGTTATTTTATATCTGCTTATAGATATGATAGAACGTCAGTCGTTTTAAGGACTGTGTATCCGTATTTATGTTTTAGTTACGTATATGCATTCTAATAACAACAATATTCGCCGAAGACTGGGCTGAGCGTTTATTCATCGACTTAGAAACAGACAACATAGAGCATACAGAAAAAAAAAACAATGACGAAACGATCGACTCGTGCGTTACATCATTGTGCCGCTTTTTGTTGATTATTGTTCTGTGCGAATGTTTTCTTGTGTGTTCACTTTTATTCAATGTCTTTGGGAAACTGCTGTGCGTTTTTTGTACCATTCATCGAGAAACCTCTGTCATTATTCTTAGAAGTTTTTCGATGATCGCGTAGGTATATCGTTTCTATTTTATTGAGATGATCCGCATTCAATATTGCTTATATATTTTTTAAGGTTCATAGAACGATTTTCCTGAAGTAGCTATTATTCGAGAATTTAATAAATTAACAAGTAATAATAGCTAATACATCTTTAGGTCATATTACATCAACTAACACAGTGCTGACATACTAGTCTCAAAAATAAAATTACGAAGTTTTTTGTCGCCTTCACGTTTCCTTCTTTTTTGTGCACTTGGTGTGATCGCATGCAGTATTTATATTTCGTGTTCTGTGTAAAATTAATCAACTTTGCGAATACATTACGTGGAGCGTGCCTCCAGTCCGATACAGTATATTTTTTCTTCTATTTGCCCTAGAATCTATCATGTTCCCGCACGTGTGACCTCGATCCGGGACAGAATAACCAAGCCAATTTAAATACGTATAAAACGTCAGGGTTCCATTAAAATTCAATTTCCAGGATATCTCTCCGCACTGGCAAATAAGCATGAGCAAATGTCCCTGTGCACAAAGTGATGTAGCGTCAAATGATAGCTGCATCTGGTATAAGGTACAATTTTCAATGTTTGTGACACGAGGAGAAGATTACTCGCTTCCGTGGATAATGGGTTATGCTATATTTGTATGATACTGACATTGGCCTCGGCTGGACGTCGATTGGAAGCGTGTTTGATCTGGCAACGCAGCGAGAAGTACAAAGTTGCATGATTACCACGGATAAAGCGTATTATTTTAAATAATAGTTCCCGATACAGTGGTAACTTATATTATCCTAAGAGAGCAGAGAATAAACGTGTTATCCAACCAGATTGGAAGACATCTTCATTAATTAAAGCGTCTCTATGTTATTTATTTAAGGTGTCCGACATTGCTGTGGACCGTATTTAGCATGCCATTTTTTTAAATTGAGGTCAACGACTGCTCTTTTTTATTAAGGTCTTCTCCACAGTTCTTTGTGTTGTCGCCTTCTTGAATATACTTACTGCAATCTGTCACTTTGTATTGTATATTTTAATGCAATACGGTGAAGCATCAAAGTTACCAATTGACATGACGACGTTGTGTATTTTCCGTTTTCCCTCCCAAGATTAGAATCTAAGCTACGTAATTACCACTAGAAAATAAATTGCTAAAATTACTTCGCGTTTCAATTACAACTCAGTGTGTCTCGCTGGCGTAAAGCATAGAGCGTGGAATGCACAAAGGTGATATTGCTCGGCTTACGCTAGTCACGGCCTACGTATAAAATGTAAGCTATTGAAGGTAGGTTCTCCTAGCTAAGTGCGTGTGATAACAACCCATCGACAAGTGGATAATTTTCTTCCAACTCCTCCTATTTTTATCTTTCGATAAAATTCGTGCGGGTTCCAATTAGACAATTAACTTGATCCCGGGACTCGCTGAACGTCAAACCTCGGTGTCATCTTTGGACACCACTGTAGATACTAGCTTATAAAAGTAGCAGTGGTGGGAGTGTGTGGCGGGCCTAGTCCCATTAAAAAAACCCTTCGCCATTTGGTTTATTTTATAAATTATCTTATGCCCGCGGCTATTCCCTCGGTACCTCGATAATAGTATCCTATATAGCACTCAGAGATAATGTACCCTTCTATTAGTAAAATAACTTTTGGAATCGGATCATTCGTTCCGGAGATTACCCCCTAAATCCTTATAATCCAAACTCACAAACTAAAAAACTTAATATTAGTAAGGATAAAGATGTACACACATTCTTGGCAATTCTTTTGGCGTACGAATCACATATTTCTAGTTACAATTCATCTTAAACACGATGTTTAATTTATAAAGAAAAGTAACAGTGATAACGACAAAATTAATTTATTTGTTTTTAAGAACGATGTGATTTTAAATATGTACTCCTACATTATTTGCTATGGCTTATCACTGGTCTTCGACCTATCGGAGTGTATTATTTGTATTATGGAGCTCGTGTACTTTGCAATGAAGAGTTTTATCACCACGTACCTACCCACCGTAGTGCATTGGCCGATTTTATAATACATGATTGTAAAATTCGAAGGAGAATTCAAAGTAGAATGCTGCGTAACTAACCCAATAGCAACTCCGTCGACAATTATTTCCCCCGTATATTGTTTAGGCAGTTATTTTAATATTTCCAACGGTGAGCTTTAACGACATGTTGAATTGATAACCTCCTCCTTTTTAGTCGGTTAATAACTTGTATTTATTTAAATCAAATGTAGTCGAAGCGTCATAAGAGCACTCATTCTAATTTATGATTCGACAGTGCGTAGATCTAGCGTAAGAATTCTTATTAAACCCAGTTTTACCACAGATTGACATCATATAGTGTTACTCAGAAAACAATCTAACCTTCTATGGTTGTTTACGATTGCGGATTGCGTTACTGAAAGAAAGATTTTGATAAGATATTTTTAATTGAAAAGAGTCTGCTTCAAAATTGTGTGATTCCTACGTACCCAGCACGCGTGTTATATCTAATCAATTATACGAGTGTACATTAGTATCTGTCAAATTCGGATTTTAAATAATTATAACATAGATTTCTTATTATATTTCTCTAGATATGTGGATGAGAGAGAGGGAGAGCATATAAATTAATCCACACGCTTATGCTACTGCATCAATTAAGTCTATTTGAATGGTACTCATGGTTGCCGATTCCATGTAATGCAGTAGCCAAGGTGAGTGATAAACTGACAAAGACCCCTCTTGATTTTGAGCTTTAGGGAATATTAAAAGACCCTTAGCAGATAGAATAATGAAAATATTGTGATGATTTCCTATCTTCATTTAAAAAATTACTTTGTAAATTTGGAAACGTGTAGCTATTAACTTGTAATTATATACTTAGGGTTAGTACTTTTTAACCAGCTACTCAAGCCTGCCAAGCTGCTACATTGTTCTCACAAACTCGTAATATACAGTTTAAAAATGTATACGATATGTTTAAAAAGAGTTACCATAGAGATTCTTGCCTTTTCTTCTCCATAGGTACGACACCATCCAAACGGGTGGTAAAGATGTAGCTTAGCATTTCGTGACCATTTTGATAATTCATAAGTACTTACGTACTAAGAGGTTTATATGAATAAAAATATTCTGATTCTGATTAACATGGCCATGAAATAGTGACATTTATAGACCATGAAATAGTGACATCTGATAAAGATGAATGTATAGTTCAGAGCTTACAATGTCATTACCTATCGTGGGCATGATGTTAGTGCCAGGGCGGGTTATCGCACATTGTGCTCTGATAACCGCGATCTTGAGTAAATCCGCGGGTGACCTCGTCTGGGAGCGCGTACATTTTAATTATAATATTTCCTAGTGAATTTTCCTTAAAGATTTCTGTTTGTTATAAGGTATTACGTAATCAAATAATTGTTGATTCTGATTTGTTTACCGCCACGTGGTATAAGTCGTGGAAGTTATAAAATGTTAAGTCTTAAAATGTTAAGTAGCGTGAAATGTGAATTTACGTGAAACATCTGAAGTGTTGAACGTAAAGTTTTTAATTAAAAGTGATCGCCAACTTTTAGACCCGATCATTGTTAAAAGGCTAGTGGAAAGGGGCGTGCAACTCCATGATACCGTGATCACCAATGAAATGAATGGATTTCCTTATTTGAATACGGCATTTTTTTTGTAAAGCTCCTTACTAGCGATTGTTTATTTGCACGAAAACATTGACAAATATTTATGAACAGTAACTGGAGGACGATTTTCTTATTTCAATGTGTCACACACCACACTTTCTAGCAATGTTTATATTAATTATTTTTTGAACAAAAATGTATGTATACCTAAAGAATTTCATATGATGTTCACATTATTTATGTAGTAAAAATAAATATCACTTTCGATAGTTGAATTTAAAAATCTTAACCGCTATCTGGGATGGACTATCTGAAGCACTTCGTTTTCATAACGTCTCAGCAATAATAGTGGGATTTTAAGTGTTTCGGGTCGCTTCTACAAAATGAAAGTTTAATTTGCTTTGATAAAGATTTAGCAAATCTTGACACAAAATGAATTTGATTACTGTTATATTCTGAGCTTGATGTCTGTAATACTGGATCATATAATACCTTATTTTATAGTTTCAATATGGCAGGCATATGGTGGCGTTGATTTAACTATCTGTGTCTGATGTAAATCTAAATTCAATTTGCAATTTGAGACGACAATTGAAAGGCATTAGTATACTGTTAGAAAGAGTATATATTTCATTATCATTCAAATAGTACATCCTAGATCTATCTATCTATATATATATATATATACTGTATATATCTCTTCATCGAGGAAGCATGCTGTCACTGTCATTTTATCAACGAAAATAACATGCGATGCTTAGACGGTTATAAATAAGCAAATCACTCACTCCAAAGCAAATGTCAAAGCACGTATCGAGCTAAAGCCATCGTAATACTTCATCACAAGTCTATCCTTCAAGGTTATTGACTTATTATTCATATTGAATATTTTTATTCATGTATATGTACGATACATGGTATACGGTTTGACTTTATTGATAGATTAGATATAACGATATTTCTATGATTGACGGAGTATAAGTATTTTTATTTCAATCAAACATATTGGATAATATTTTACTAAAAAATGCTTGTAATGGTTATATTCTGACAACAACGTCGTGAACAAAGTCGACCTTTCCGCGATTGAAACTTGAATAGACGCCAGCAAAGTTATATGGAATTTAGACACCGGCAATTTCCTATGTAAATCCATTATTATCGTGTTTTGTTTCAAAAATAGTCAAGTACAACATGATTTTATTCAGAAGTGGCTGTCCCGGCGAACTTTGCTACCCAATCAATATTATAAATATTTTTTCTATGTTTTATTAGTTATTCGCTATTCCAGTCGGAGACGAATTCAAAAGATCTAAGATCATAAAAATCGTCTCACCCGTTCTTAAGTTATAAATGGTGTAACTAACAAAACATTTTCTTAGATATACCTAAAGATTTGGCCGTACACTGAGAAAAACTGACACCGTGCTTCATAAAATATAAACATGAAGAATTATATCTAATTTAGACAACCGTACATCTAGCATGAACATGTTGGCATATCGTTCCGTCGGGTTCGATTTACGTTTTACAACTACTAGTTAACGTGAACGTAATGATTGGATTTTATTCTGATGTTTATTGGTGAAGCCAATTCATGTTAAATTGTTATTATTTACGCACAAAGTGTCCGTTACAACTCTTGGTCCTTTTTTAACAGGAATACGGATAAAAGTTGCAGAATACCTTATAAATTATTCGTAATCACGTAAAGTATTTTTCTCAGTGTATAGGTCCGCCAATCATCATTGCCTACTGAAAAAAAATAACGTTTTATTTAAATTACTCGCCTTAGACCGCAATGACTGTGTTGCTGGCATCGCTAAATCATTAGCCTCAGGCCTGAAGCTTAGCTTAGCGCTTTCGGCTTTCAAGCTTGATCATCATTGCACCCTTGCTGTCCACGCTACATTATTCCAGCTTCTCCATCAAGGGCTGCATTGCTGACCGCGCTGTGCTGGCCTGGGGCTGCACTAAGCTGCACTTTAGGCCCTCATCAGCACTGCCAGCAACGCAGTCATTACAAACCGCGGCAGTAATGTACTATTCATGGAAATATACCTTGTATGCATGCGCCCTTATCGTTGAGTAGTTTCGCGTATTTCTGCCTCTAGGGTTAGTCAAAGTCAAATTATTTATTTCGTATAGGCCTACGCGGGCACTTACAAATTGTCATTACATTTTTTCCTTAACTCTACAACCGGATCGGAACGCGACCTCAACTGAGAAGATTAACTTAAATGCTGTAAAGACACCCACTATACATATAATTATTCTTTAAAAACGCACCACATGCGCTATCAATTCACTGTAACTTTTACCTGAGTTTAGTTTAAAACTGAAAACGTTTTCCATAAAGTTAATTAGCCGACTGCGCAAGAAGAGGGGAAATGGTTTTCGAGTGTATGTATATGTATGTGCCATGCTCAACAGCCTAAACGGCTGGTAGATTTTCACTCTGCATTGCTGAAATCAAATTCTAGAGCTTGTTTTTTTCATTTCAGTGAAGTGTTTTTGCAGACTGGTTTTTTTAGTTTTTTTTTTGTTATGTTTCTTGTCACAAGCGTTTACTTCTCTTGTACAATATTGTTAATCGACATTTATAGATATTTGGATTTTAGCAATAAACACTAGTTGAACTACTTTTGTATATCTGCCGATTGAAACTGTGCTAGTTCGAAATTAGACAATTCATCCAAGCATTTATTTATCACACTGAAAATGATTTTCGCGTTAACTGAAGCGTGCAGGATTGGATGAAATACGAGGGATGAATGTACAAGTATATGTGCCATAAATCCATCTACCACCTCGTTAATTGACCGCCCGCTTGGCTCAGCAGAGGTGGTTTAATTACCGTCGGTCGAAATACATGACCGGTTTCACTATGTTAAAATATACGCATGTATAATAATAAAGTTCACTAGATTGCCGGGGCAATTGAACTTATCGGATCAGTGGTTCCGGAGATTACCTCCTACAGCCAAAGTCACAATCTTCCTTTTTATAATCTATTCTATACAATTAAATAAAACTGGAGTTTGTAATATTAAAATAACCGCTTTTTACTAAGTGCATTTGGATGTATACACGGTACATATACCAAAACAACATTTTTTACCATTTTTGTCTGTCTGTCTGTCCGGTTGTTTGGGCTTATCTCTGAAATAGCTAGACCGATTTTGACGGGACTTTCAAATGTCGTATGTGGGCAAGGAGTATGGTAGATTATTGAATAGTTCTTGTGAACTATTCGAAAATCTGTGACCATACTCCTTGCCCACATACGACATTTCATATTTCAACGGTTTAGATACAAAGTAATGTATTGCCATGCGAAAAGGGCCTTTAAGGCGTCCAAGCGGCAACGACCTTAATTATATTGACTTTACAATATCTATTTAATATTTATTCTGTTATCTGAATGCGAAAGAATTTTCTGGGAACCTGACGAGCAAACTGAACTTAATACGATTCTGTGAAATGTTATCATAACAGAAATAAATGGATCAATTGAAGCTGTAGGTACTGATGTCTAATATAATATACCTATTAACTATTACAAAAATCTCATTAAACTTCAGCATCATATTCGTCCAGAAATGTAGACGACTTTTTTTTCCCGTTTAAAAAGTAATATTACAGTCTAATTAATCTCTTCAATAATAAAAACTATGTTTTATGTATAGATACATTTTTAATGTAACGCCTTCGTGGCCTGAATAGGGACAGCTTAATGCAATTAACCACGACGATGTATCGACTCTCAATAATTGCACCCTAATCCTGTTGAGAGGGGTGGCAGACGCCCATGAAAGGGACGACGACCCGACTTAATGTTGACCTCGAATCGCAATTTGTTAAGATGAATTTGTGTTATCTCTTAAGCAGTAATTTTCCTGAAGAACATGCGTAAATAAAGCCTATGCAAATATTCTTAGTTTCCAAGTTATTTAGTTTTATTTGAACACCCAGACTCATTGCTCCCAAGTGTACAGGGAAAATAAAAGAAAGCAATGTAATTTTTTAAATCTGTGAGTGCACCACTGGTTATTATACCTTAGTCTAGCTAAGCTTGTTTGTTTTCGTTGTGGCGCAGTCGCGAGCTCAAAGGAATAAATTATTTTCCTTCCATAGCCTGTTTCAGAAGAAATTTAGATTGCACAGGGAATAGAAATTAAATAACTCAAGAGAGGCGGAGAAGCATTTTATATTACAGGAAAATATTTTGTAAAGAAACCAAAGTCTGATCATCATTCCGATTTACAGAAAAAATCTTTTAAAAATATATTATTGTGTACAGGTTTAATTTCGTCCTAGTTTTATTTTGATAAGACGCTTTGTCAACGCTCAGCGGCTTCTACCACGATAAGCACCTGTCTTTCGCGCAGCTTAGAAAATAAAGATTCACTATTCAAGTGAACATATAAAAACTGAATGTAGCTTTGAGACCACGTTATGGTGAGTTAGAATCGTGACGACGTTTAATTATTCATCAGTCGATCAGGCAAGTGTTTACCAGAAGCGACTCTATTGCCGCAAGAGCGATCCGCCGAATATGAGGACCTAAATCCCTACATAATAATATCGTCAGTAATTGTATTGTACATAAGGGTCTTAGTATTTCCGGAAAACCAAATGGGATAACACAAGGATGAACATTTTAGTGCAGCACTAGTACGAACACATTCGTAATACCTATTCATCCGAACATTACGTCGCTCAACTGACAGCTGCTCCAGGGTATGACTTGTTTGTACATAGTGCTGAATGGGTACGTCGACCTGTGGGCCGCGGACCCATCGAGTGTGTTCTATTAGGCAGCGGAAGGCACTAATGTACGCTACACACGATCAACTTTACCGTCCAATTTGCACGAGATACTAAGGTTCATCAAATATGCACAGACGATATATAATATTTTCAGTGACATTTGTATTGTATACGTTTGCAATGTTGGATGATGACGGTATGGTGGTGAACGGTTTTTTTATGAGCTATAAAGCTTCAATAATAACGATTTAACTGATATTCCGACGATCCATTCGAAAATTGCATGTGTGCATTCTCATAAAGTATTTGAGCCTGATGGGTTATGGGCAGCAAAGTAAACGATGTAGAAAAGATAGAAATGGATTTAATAAGTAAGAATACACACGGACATGTCGTAGAGAAACTGACAAGCAAGTGACAGCTTTGCTTTTCTGTACACAGAGGAGTTTACTATCTAACACTCCCCCTTAAACAACTCCGACATAGTTCAAAACATAAGACATACAACTTATACTCACAGCAAACTAAAAAACAACAACATATCAACATTCTTAAAAACAAACATAACTAAACCGTCATAGCATATGACAACTCTAACTACCTATGTCTAATAACCTTATTATAAATTAGACAAACATAAACCTTTAACAAACTGTTCATGTTTTTCTTTTGTCAGAGGTTTAGTCAAAATATCTGCTATCATCAAATCTGTTGACAAATACTTGACATCAATAACATTTCGCTTTATTGCCTCTCTAATGAAATGATGCCTCACATCAATGTGCTTAGTTCTGCTGTGGAACATTGAATTGATAGTTAACTTCTGAGCAGATTGGTTATCGTTGTACATTAAAACTTTACAATCTTTCTCTAACAATTCATACAGAAAGTTGCGAACAAAATAAGCTTCCTTGCAAGCATCTGACATCGACATATACTCCGCCTCTGTGCTTGAAAGAGCAACTGTCTTTTGTTTTCTACTCTCCCAGGCTACTAAAGACTTTCCAAGTTTAAAAATAAAACCTGTGTATGACTTCCGGTCAATATCGTCGTTAGCCCAGTCAGCGTCAACGTAGGCGGTGACACTGTCCAGTCCTCCTTTTTCAAATGTCAATGAAAAATTGGACGTTCCTTTTAGATACCTTAGTATCCGTTTTGCCGCTTTCCAATGAACTTCTGAGTAAGTTTCGTTAAATTGGCTCAGCACACTCACAGCGTGACCAATATCCGGTCTGCTGCATACTGCGATATACATTAGACATCCAATCAAATTTCTATAACTATACTTCTCTTCCTTTCCTTTTTCATGCGAAAGTTTTAGACCCTTTTCCATTGGTGTCTTGGCGGACTTACAATCTGTCATCTGAAATTTCTCTAGCACTTTCATTATATAACCAGATTGATCAAGAGTTATTTTATTATCACTCTTCTTAACTCTCATACCTAAAATGTGGTTAACAGGACCCAAGTCTCTCATTTCAAATTCCTTCATCAAATCGCTCTTTATTTTCTTCTTTAAGACCGAATTAGTACTTGAAAACAATAGAATATCATCAACGTATAAGGCAATGATCAACAATTCACCTAGTATTCTTTTAAAATACACGCAGGGTTCAGACGAAGTTTTTCTAAAATTCATTTTCTTCAACAAAACTTCATTTATTTTATCATACCACATCTTGGATGCTTGTTTCAGGCCATAAATGGCTTTATTTAATTTATAAACCATTTGTTCTTTACCTTTCATTTTGTAACCATCAGGCTGCTCCATATAGACCTTTTCTTTTAGATCGCCATTCAAGAACGCAGTTTTCACATCGAGTTGATCGATATCCATATCGTACTCCGCAGCTATAGCCAGTAACATTCTAATAGTAGAGTATCTTACCACTGGGGAAAATGTTTCTTCGTAATCTACACCATACTTCTGAGTATAACCCTTTGCCACGAGGCGAGCTTTATACCTCAAGAGTTCACCGTCCAGACCTCTTTTCTTTTTGAATACCCATCTGCACTTTATAGGTTTTTGGTCTTTTGGTCTCTCAGTAAGTGTCCAACATTTATTATCAATGAAAGATTTGTACTCATCTGACATAGCTTTTCTCCACTCAACTGCTTCTGAACAATCCATGGCTTCCTGTACGCTTTCTGGCTCATCACCATCGCTGCATAATTTCTTCACCAGCAACACAGACTGCGCATCCATCTCTGGATCTTCACAGTCTGACATGTATGATGTATCGTCCAAGCTCGTATCACCTGGAATATATGTTGGATCCGCACAGCTATTTGATTCAAAAGTGTCGTCACTATCTGAGTCATGTACTGTATTTGTACTCGTCCTTTGCCCTCGGTCATCAGACAACTCTGGACTTACAGTAGATAGCTCAGACGGTCCATCAGGCTGTATAAATACCAAGTCCTGATTATCATCATGTGACCTATTCTTGTAGAAACTCTTTTCCAAGAAAACCACATCACGAGCCCTGACACATTTATACGAATCAGTAGGATCCACAAGCCTGTAGCCTTTCGTATCGTCACAATATCCAACGAATATATATTGTTTTGATTTTGAATCTAGTTTGTTTCGATTCTTTAAAACAACTGCATAAGCTAAACAACCAAAAATACGTAAATGGTTTACGTTCACCTTTTGATTGGTCCACTTCTCCTCAGGAACTTTTCCAACTACAGCCTTAGTTGGTGTCCTGTTTTTCAAGTAAACGGCAGTATTCACAGCTTCCGCCCAGAATTTGTTCTCCAATCCTGCATCTCGTAACAAACACCTTGTTTTCTCCACAATAGTCCTGTTCGCCCTTTCCGCCACGCCGTTCTGTTGTGGGGAATACGGGACTGTTGTCTGATGCTTGATTCCACTTTTCTTTAGGAAATCCTGTAATTTGGAATTTACAAATTCACCACCGTTATCACTACGAAGAATTTTTATTTTGTGATTAGTTTCATTTTCTACCACCGCTTTAAAATTCTTGAAATGCTCAAATACTTCATCCTTCGTCCTCAAAAAATACACATAAGTTTTTCTAGTGTAGTCGTCGATGAACGTCAGAAAATACTTTTTACCGCTAAAAGAAACACATGGCATAGGGCCACACAAGTCTGTGTGAATCAACCCTAACACTACAGTAGCTCTGGTGTATGACTTCTCAGGGAAAGGCAGTCTAGTCTGCTTGCCCTCAATACACGCAGTACACGGATGAAAAATATTTGTATTATAGTTCACTCCTGTCACCATACCTCGTTTCAAAAGCGTCATGCTCCTGGAGTTCAAGTGGCCTAAACGACGATGCCACGTCTCCTGAGACTCCTCTGCTACTTTACCTTCCGAACTTGATGAAGCTCGCAAGACCGTCTTGCGATCCGATTGAAGTTCCTTACCATCTGTCAATGCACTGAAAGAAACAGATTTATTGTTGCTCCCTACATAAGGTTTACCGATGATATCGAGTTTATAAATACCATCCCTTAATGTCGCAGTAGCTAGAACTCCCTTAACATCGGATATACAACACATATGTTTATCAAAAACTATTCTATAACCTTTCTTTACTAAAACGCTCACAGATAGTAAATTTGCTGAAAGATTAGGTACATAATAAACATCTGTTATTGTCCTTACACAGTCTTTAAGGTTTACGGTAACCTGTCCTCGACCCGCTGTCAACAGCTTCTCACCATTTGCTACATTCACTACAAACGGCTTCTCACACACAAAATCGTGCAATAAGTCTCTGTTGTTGCACATATGACTCGTCGCTCCACTGTCCACATACCACATGTCATGCTGGATATTCGCCGTTAGTGCTGTCAAGGTAGCCTGCTGGTGTACCTTGTCTTTAGTCACCTTCTTGTTTCCTTTCGGGCAATCCTTCATAAAATGTCCAGTTTTCTTACATCGAAAACATCTAAATGGTTTCGTAGTGGTTGACAAAGCCATTGTATCGTCAGTTTTCTTGTCACGACGTCCGTACTCTTGCAATAATTTACTTTTTACAAGACCGCTGGACAGCTTGACGTTCGAATTCTCGAGGGCCATCACGAGAGGATCATAGTCGGGTTGCAATCCGCTCAACATGACAACCGCTAAGAAATCGTCTTCCAGGGGTGAGCCAATGTCCTGCAATTGTTGTGACAAATCTGACAATTTGGTGAGATAACTTTCCATGCTGCTGTGCTCATTCAGTTTCGTACTGAATAGTAATCTTAACAATCCTAGTCTGCGACACAGTCCTCTGTCTTCGTAGGCTCTACTTAAATTCGCCCACGCTTCTTGCGCGTCCTTCGCATTTCTAATGTATGGAAATGCACCTGGTTGCACAGACAGAGAGATCTTCGCTAAAGCCTTCTGAGACTTTTTCGGACAGACTTTTTCTTCTTTGCTATCACCTTCAATGCAATCCCAGAGGTCATCGTGTATTAAAATCATTTTCATCATGAACTTCCATGTTGAATAATTGTCGATACCTCGTAATTTATCGTTACATTGAATCAATGTGTTTGCTGCCATCTTTTCCAAAAATCACCCGATCGAAAATTTAATTATTTAATTTCACGAAAAAGGTTTGGAAATATATTTACATAACTACAGGGAACTACGCCCTGGGCCCATAACCTGATGGGTTATGGGCAGCAAAGTAAACGATGTAGAAAAGATAGAAATGGATTTAATAAGTAAGAATACACACGGACATGTCGTAGAGAAACTGACAAGCAAGTGACAGCTTTGCTTTTCTGTACACAGAGGAGTTTACTATCTAACAGAGCCACTATTGCATTTATTATATTGTCCTTGTTATCAGTAACTTTGGATACAGATAAAATATATTGTACATCGTTGAAATGTCTAGCATTCCTTTTAACAATGTCAACTGAAACCTAGTTAGATTTGCTTTCTAGTTAGTAGTTTACAACCACACGACGTGTGTGTACCGTAAATCGTTGTTGCGTTTCGTATTTAAATACCTTATTTAATATTATTGCTCGGAATTATTGTTATTAGTACCACTGCATCTGAGCGTATCTAGCTAATTACTGAAAACAATCTAAAATATTTCAAAACAACTTAATTTATAATATAACTACGGTATCGCTGTAAATTATATTTTTAGGAAATGGGTATAAAAAAATCTCCTTCGTAAAAGTATGCTCTCAAAAGTGTGAACGATCTAAAGACTATACTATACTATCTACTTAAGAATGTTTATATGTTTCACACAATATGTTCGGTAGTTACCAAGTTCCTAGGTCTTTTTCCCGTTGCGTGTCAATACTGCGCTCGATGCTGTAAATTCGCACATCTATCACGTGCTTCTATTTCCGCAATGCGCCTGACACGCGCATGTTATTGTTCAGCTCTTACTATTATGAATCACTTTGTGCTATTCTAATACCTTTACATTTATGTGGAACTAGTTGTTGCGCGCAGCTCGACCCCCAATGGTCACAACATCACTCACTAGCAAGAATACTAAAAACGCATACTTCAGATTCATTAATGTCCTTTAGAACCATGTTTTTTTATATGTTTTACGTACATAACAGCCCAGAAATCGTCTGTAAATATACATTTACTATCCAATTTTAAAAAGCAATGTCTTTCAGCCAATCTATAATATTTCCTCTGTTTAATATTTGCGTCTTTTAATATGTTTTTATATCCTAGCATTTAATCATCACCAGTCGTAACTGTTTAAAGGAATATTGTCTTACTGCTGTTATTGGTCCGGCAAATATGGTACATGACTCGGCAGTACGGCGCCAAAATAATATTTTTGAATAAACTATATATATTAACATTCTGGTCGCCGTGGGTACAGCGGCGAGCCGCTATCCAAATACGGCTATTGAATGATTTAGAATCAATACGGTGAGAATTAGGAACTAGTTTACGGGACAGTATGTAATATAAGTTTTTTGACGCCACATTTCACTTCATTTGAATTGTTTGAAACTACACGTACCAACCAGAGACACCATTAAACAATTGAATAGGTATGAAGTAACGATTAACTACATACTTTAAATTCTCAAATATACTTTAAATTCTCAAATTATTCAATAAGTATCAACAAAATACTATTTACACATTTATTTTATACAAAAACGTTTTTGGTAATATTTTACATTATTTGTGTCTTGCCGCGTCTGAAATTATCAAGAATAAATTGTATCCTTCAAATTAATTAAACTGAATGTATTTTTTTAACAACGAAGTGAAGACTAGATTAAATCATTCAAATGAATAATTGAGCGAGAAATGTGATTTCGTCTATTATGTCGGTATACTGCTACCATTTGCATTGCGGGATCGATTTAGCCGTCCCGTCTATGATTTGCGGATGATTTGCAATTTCCTGACAGTGAATTAAGCCAGCAATGTTCATTTCATCAGGCAAAACCATTTTGAGCTGTTAAAGTTTATATGCGGTGTGCTTCAAATACACTAAAATAATATAAAATAACAAAAAAAAATACTTTTAAAGTTTTTAAGCATGAAAATGATTGAGACATTGTATTGCGTTGATTTGGGGCCGGTACCGACCGCAATCTTCTTTAATTAATTAGGAGCTCTTATGTCACCTTTTGTTCGGGTCTGAATTGGGTTATGAAGCCGGTCTTATTTTGTATCATAAACAAGTTATTATGTCTCTAATTGATAACCACTTTGAAACTTACCAAAAAAGCGAAAAAATCATTAATAAGGTAGGGAATAAAGACCCCCGTTGGTGCCTATTTAAAATGTAAATGTATTTAAAACATAACTAGTTAAAATAATTTTAGGGTCCAAGTAGGTACATAGAATATGAGACAAATTACTCAGACTATATAAAAGCTTTAATGCTAAATCACAACCCGTAAAACCCTTCCAGTGAAAAAACAATGTTTAGTAATAACTATAAACATTGTTTTGGTATATCATACGAGCGATGCATAAGCGGAGCCGGTAGAACTCGGCTGTGAACATGGCGGGACCAACTTCAAAATGAGTTTATCGTTGCAGCGGCGGCGTTATATTTACCGGTGATTTGCGCATTAGCGACTCACCGTGCCGGCGCTTAACGTTAAGTTAAACAGCGCTTTATTGCTACTTATTTAGTATGCCAACACGCTGAGATATTATAGACAGTATATTACTAGGAACTATTTAACTATGCTTAAATTTGCAGTGATGCGTCGACTGTGATGCTATCAGACAACACACACGCATTCTCATGTTAAAATTTGAACAAATTCGATAAATTTATTGCGCAAAACATGGGTAAACAGAATTGTGTTAAGAATATTATGATAAAAATAATAAAGCAATTTGCTTCCAACAGCAATTATGCCTAATTAGCCCTATCAGCTTTCTTTGAGCTTTAATCCAATCAAAATGGAATCGGGTTAATTGGATCTAGGTTATCTGCAATGATCCATCTTAGTTATATTTCGCATCGAATAATTAAATTCTTCGTGAATATACCAGGTAACTGGTAAGAATAAAGATTAAATTGAATACGACTAAATATAATTAAATACTGTTGACAGTTTTCTATTGAGCCACGTTTGTGCATCAGCTTCGACAATATTGTGGACAGGCTACCGTGGGATGACGTTGATGTATTTCATAGAAAAGAACGTCATTGTACGTGCTACTACCAGTATTCCCTTATCAGTTAGTAATAGATATATATTTTGTACGAGTTGCATCATGAAAGTTCCCTATTATATCCATTTACTCTGTTTTTCCCATGTACTTAGGCTGTTGGGATCTGAAGTTTCATCGGCACGATTAAATTATGTTTATCATTGAATAATGATTGTGGGAAAACGAAAGTCTTAAAAATGACCATTTGTTTTGTTACAGGCAACAGTTTGAGTAGTGGTGAAGAAATCGACCTGAAATCGCCGCAATATTTTCATGAACCGGCCCATCTTCAGGAGGTACATATTTTATAAACGCAATTTAGCTATACCCATGAGCGTAGCCAGAGTCTGCTTCACAGAGTGTAGAGCATAGCAAGGAAACAATAATTGAGCCATTATCTTTTCTTCGTCATAAAATCTGATACCAATAGGGAGTCGCTCTTTCCTTGAAGTTACTGCTTTCATTTACCAAGATACTATAGAGGCACATCATATCTTGACATTAGTAATGATAAGATCTTAAATATTTCGCTGGTGCTCATTTTTGAAAGAAAGTTAGTCAGTAAATTGTAGATTACACTTTTTCGCTGATGATATTTTCCACAGCATATTTTTGGTTTCGTTCAAACAAGATGAGTAGATAGTTTGCTTTTAGGTTATTGCAATGTTACTCAGACAGATATTGTTCATAATATTAATTCGTACTTGGTATCACTAAAATAAATCATTTTACTCACCAGTTGACACAACATTTTGCTTTGGCTATCTGTTTATTTAATGCCTTGACTTACATAAATAAATTTTCCCACAGGTTCAAGAGCAATGTCCAGATTTAAAGGAAAGCGTTGCAGACATCGATACGGTCACAATCTACCCGAGTTTCGAGTTCCAGGTACTGTGTTACAATACGCCCATATTTCCACATATTTTATGAATACACGTGCTCGTTCACCATAAAAAGGGATCCTGTCGATCCATTTGAAACGCGCTCTGAAAAGCTCCCAACAAATAACTGACGCCCAATGTAATACAGTCGTGTGTGTGTGTGTAGTCAAGTGAAATGGAAACCCAGCCGTGTGTAATTTCAATCTTACTAAACAATTGATAAGCGATTTTTATCCAGATAATTTTCTCTACGACATATCTATTCTACATAGACACTATATTTGCATAACATTCAGATATAACTATGTAATATAAAAAAATATATAGGCATTGTTTTTAGATACGCGTTATACAATCTGTATATAATGTAGATTTCAAATTAGACATGTATATTTTGCTAGCTTTTTCGCCTTAGCAAAAAATAAATATGGTATAGAACAGTCCTTCTCCCCTGTTTAATAAATCTCGCAGTTCAGACATCTGCTTCGAAGGTAAATGAAATGGCCGCTTCAGGGGCAACAAGCAACGACAATATCCAGATATCATTTTTACAAACATATTTCACTGAGTATTCAGACCCCCCAAATTCAAAGAATGTGTTTATCCATTTAAAATAGCACTAAACTTCATCACTCACTTTCTTCTGAAACGGATTTTTAGTGCCATTGTAAAAGTAATGAAACATTTTATGAATTTGGGGATTGTAAATACCGCCAGTGTGTTGACGTCTACGCGTAACCCACGCCCTACTTGCAGTAATCTCACGCATTACTAAATGTACGTTATACGTGAGGCCAAGCAAGCTACAACAAAGCTCCTAATAAGATTAGCTGTTACGAGACAATGGAAGCTCGTTACGTGTTTTTCACTAAGTTCATTAAGTGGGTCAAGTTAATTATGCCAAGGTGTCATTGACGTCTCTGACCTGTAGATATCTCCTATGTATAGCGTTCCGCGGGAGTGGATCAATTGCGTAAAAAAGTGGGATAAATATCAAAATCAATAATGTGATTTATGATGACCCCTATCTTACGGAATTCATGGTTACTGTCAAACAGGCCTCATAACAAATAGATAATTTTATAACGATGATAGGTACTATCCACTCAAGTTCTGTACCACAAGAGGGTACTGACCTAAAAGAGTCCCTATATACTGAAAGACTCAAAATATACGAATTAGCATAAATTAGCGATCCAAAAAACTTCGCTCGCCAGCTAGTTTTAAATAGCAAATGTTGTTTGTGGCAGAGGTTAGTGACTGTCTAGTTTCTCACCCATTTGAAAAGGGTTCATTTGAGATCGATCGCTCGCCTAATATAACATTTATTTGTGCCAAGGCTTTTAGTGAACCGTTACGTATTTGATATGTAGGTAAAGTATTGCGAGGGAGATTCTATTGTTACCACGGAACGCGCGAACATCGGTGCGTTAGATATTTTTTGTTGCCAACACCAACCAGCAGTGGTCTGTGGATTAATTTACGTGTACTTGTAATAATGATAACAATAATTCAAAGTCAAAGTAATTAGGTATCTATGTCTCCTGGCCGGATCCGTCAGCCTTTATCCTGTTCCTTAATCTTACGTGTCCTAAAATCCTTGTTTGGACTATTACGAACGTTGGCAAATCAGTCCAGTGACGCGCGAAAGGGTATTCTACTAAACCTCTAACCGACGCTTCTTTAGCGTATTTATAATAATTATGTAGTCATAATCACGATAGGTCAATTAAAAAAAAAATCACAATAATTATTTCGCTTTTTTAATTTAACTATTAAAATTGTGACCACTTAATTATTACATATGCGTTAAAAAGGCAGGTTCAAATAGTAGTTTGTCCTTTCTAATCACACTGTGTACCAGTAAATTGTAAATTGTAATGGGGTTTTGTATTTATATCGTATGCCCATCCCAGCTACACATAGGTAGCAACAATACAATGAATGTTATTTAAAATTTCATTTCCAGCCCAGCTGGCTGCGCTCAAAGGAATTTTGGGATAGGTCCTTTGAGGAGCGTTATGAAAAGACACACAATGACACTCGACGGCCCAGATTGAAGGTAAAATTTCCTAATAACGCAATATATAAATAGTTTGAATGTTTATATAATAATAATTCTTAATACTTATAAATAATGTTTGCTAAGTATACTGATCTTGTTTCGGAGTCCTCGCATCCATGTTTTCAAGGCATATTACAATTTATAAAAAAAAAGAAAACATAAAGATGGAGGCTAGAAGAAGCACAAATAGGAGGGTCTGGAATGTCACTCGTCCATTAATTCCGTTTGTTTTTTTGATACATTAACATGAATACATTTTAATATATTTATGCCTAAACGAATAAATAAATAATTACCAGGTAATCGTCGTCCCCCACTCGCACAACGACCCCGGATGGCTAAAGACCTTCGAGCAGTACTTCGAGTGGAAGACGAAGAACATCATCAACAACATGGTGCAGAAACTGCATCAGTACCCGAACATGACCTTCATATGGACGGAGATATCGTTTCTGAACGCGTGGTGGGAGAGGTCGCACCCTGTCAAACAGAAGGTAAGGCTTATGTATCTACAGGCTGTAACCAAATTAAGAAATAAAAGACACGACATATCGACCGATCGTAATAGAAAAATTGACCGGCGTCGCATTTTCCAAAAATCCCCCCTTAGGGTACCCAAGGATTATATCATCCAAATTTGTAATCCATAGGTCCACCGGTTAAGTCGTCTAAATTGAAGCATCCATAAACTACTTATCATCCCTCTTTAATCCTTTGACGCCAATAGCCAAATTATTGATCGTGTGTACTACTACTGTTCATTGTAATCAATTTGTATTCCAGGCATTCAAAAAGCTAATTAAAGAAGGTCGCGTGGAGATCACGACGGGCGGCTGGGTGATGCCGGACGAGGCGTGCACACACATCTACTCACTCATTGACCAATTCATTGAAGGTACAACATTGCCTCTATTTTTAACAAAGATTACTGTTATATATGTACAATAAAAACATTACTAAATATCAGATAATATTCTTTGGACAGGCCATAACTGGGTGAAGAACAATCTAGGAGTGACACCGAAAACGGGCTGGTCCATCGACCCGTTCGGACACGGACCCACAGTACCTTACTTACTGGACAAGAGCGGCCTCGAAGGTACCATCATCCAGAGAATCCACTACGCGTGGAAACAGTGGTTCGCCGAACGCCAGATCGAGGAGTTCTACTGGACATCGGGCTGGTCATCCAAGAAGCCATCACTCATCGTCCACAACCAGCCATTCGACATCTACTCCATCAAAAGCTCCTGCGGGCCCCATCCCTCCGTCTGCCTCAGCTTCGACTTCAGGAAAATACCAGGCGAGTATTCAGAATACACCGCTAAGCATGAAGATATAACTGATCAAAATCTCCATAGAAAATCCAAGACCTTGATCGAGGAGTACGAGCGAATCGGGTCCCTCACGACACATAACGTCGTCTTAGTACCGTTAGGAGACGACTTCAGGTACGAATATCCCGCAGAGTTCGACTCCCAGTACGTTAACTACATAAAAATGTTCGACTACATCAACAGCCATAAGGAATTGTTCAATGCCGACGTTCAATTCGGAACACCCATCGACTATTTCAACGCAATGAAGGAGAGGAACCATAACATACCCACTCTGAAAGGAGATTTCTTCGTTTACTCAGATATATTTAGCGAGGGAAAGCCGGCTTACTGGTCGGGCTACTACACCACGAGGCCCTACCTGAAGATCCTCGCTCGCCAATTCGAACACCAGCTTCGATCATCAGAGATTTTATTTACACTCGTCTCGAATTATATAAAGCAAAACCCTAACCAAAAATTCGTAGCCTCTGAGAAACGATTAGAGAAGTTTTACGAGCAATTAATATATGCGCGGAGGAACTTGGGACTGTTTCAACACCACGACGCTATAACGGGTACATCTAAAGCGAGCGTCATGTACGACTATGGCACAAAATTATTCACAAGCATGTACCACTGTATACAATTACAGCAAACAGCGTTAACTACAATAATGATTCCTGATCATTCGCTGCACTCTCAGAGTATTATTCAAAGCGAAGTAGAGTATGAAACATACGGGAAGCCTCCAAGAAAACTGCAGGTCTCCTTCGTCGACAAGAAAAAAGTGATTTTGTTCAATCCTTTAGGAGAACCGCGCACCGAGGTGATCACCCTCGCCTCGAACACCTCTAATATCCGTGTTTACGACACACACAAGAAGCAATACGTCCCCTACCAAATAACCCCGAACATCATGTACGGTGATGATGGCAGGCGAGTCATCAGCGACACGGACTTCGACTTGATGTTCGTAGCGACGATACCCGCTCTCAGCGCCATTACATACAATCTAGAGGAGCACACTAACACTTCGAATCATTGTGTAGTGTTCTGCAACAATTGTAGCGACATACAGAAATCCAACTCGGAAAAAGTTGATGTTTTTACTACTAAAAAAATGATGCCTGGTGACATCCAACTAGAGAATACCGTATTGAAACTGCTCATTAACAGGAACACTGGTTTCTTGAGACAGATATATAGAAAGGATATAAGGAAGAAGAATGTAGTCGAAATGCAGTTCGGCGCTTACCAGAGCGCCCAGCGGCATTCGGGCGCTTACCTCTTCATGCCGGATTACGATTCGCCAGAAAAAGACGTATTGCGTCCGTACGCCAATTGGAACTCGTTGCAGGATGATAACATCATAATTGTCTCTGGGCCGGTTTCCACAGAAATCACGACGATGTACTTGCCGTTTTTGGTGCACACCCTTCGCATATACAATATCGAAGACCCGACGCTCTCGCGCTCCATTTTCATAGAGAACATCGTCGATTTCGAAAGCCCACCGAAAAATAGAGAAACCGAACTATTCATGAGGATACAGACTGATATACAGAACGGTGACGTTCCGGAGTTTTATACTGATCAAAACGGATTCCAGTACCAGAAGAGAGTGAAAGTGGACAAGCTGGGCATCGAAGCGAACTACTATCCTATCACTACGATGGCATGGTTGCAGGACGAGGAGACGCGACTGACCTTGGTGACCAACCACGCACAAGGCGCCTCCGCCTTCGATCCCGGTCGTTTGGAGGTCATGCTTGACCGGCGAACGCTCTACGATGACTTCAGAGGCATCGGCGAAGGCGTTGTGGACAATAAACCCACGAAATTTCAGAACTGGCTCTTGCTCGAGTCGATGCCCGGTGTCACACGAGCTGAAAAGGAAACAAGCGAAAAAGTGTTCAAACAAGCAGACGAGCGCCAGTTCAGCCCCGACCAAAAGAACTCTGCGTACCAACTTCCGTCGCAGACGGCCGATTACCTCAGCAGAATTCTTAACTATCCAGTGAACGTGTATTTGTTGGATACGAGCGAGGTGGGCGACATTGAGGTGAAGTCGTCACAAACATTCGTACAAAACTTCCCGACCGGCGTGCATTTAGTTACGTTACGGACTATCACCGACGACCTGCTGGAACAGTTCCCGAGTCCCTCGTGCTACATGGTACTGCAGCGGTCCGGCTACAGCTGTGCAGTGGGAGAGAAAAATAAGAAAAGGTCCGCTGCGTTCTCACCCAGAACTAGATTTAATGGAATAACTATAAACAACATCACTTCAGTGAGTTTGACAGGCTTAAAGACTTTCAAGTCTCTGTCGGGACTGCACGACATCCATCTGGAACCGATGGAAGTGAAAACATATAAGATCAGATTTTAAGACTGTTAGTGTAAATATATATAAATAAAATCATTTGTAATTTTATAGTAATTTACAAACTTTTTGTAAAAACATTTGCCGGAACACGCCTCAGTGATGCTTATAATAAGTGAAAATAATTATAAAAGTGGATTTTTTAAAGCAAAGGTTACACATTGCGAAGCCATGGTAACTTGTCCAGATATTTTCAAATGTGTTTATTTTGTAAAATATTTATTTATGTTTAATATCGCTCCAATTGCGATAATATGTTCGGCGAGAATCTAGATCAACCTAGATGAATCTACCTCAGGACCAAATGATATACCTGCTTGAATACCTATTGATTATATGTTAATGTGTTAGTTCAATTTATTAATTTAGTCTTAGACGACGCAGTAATACAGACATTGCTGCTAATTCGCTTGCACACTCTCTAAACTTAACTAAACTAGCTAAAATTTTAAGTATAGTTTAGAAATCATTAAAATCTATTCTGTTGTTACATCGAACTTAACTTAAATATCGTAATTGACAGGACTAATTTGATTTTGACAGCACCTAAATTGAATTGAGGTATGTTGCCAGTATTTAAAAAATATATCTGAAGAATGAATGAAAATAAGGTGAATGGATAAGAAAATCGAAATAACATGATTAAATTATTTTAAAATAACCTTAAAATATGTAAAAGTTTAATTTAAAATATATGTCGGCGTCTAAATATTTTTATTGTAATTTTTTTATGATATTTACAATTATAAATTATAGAAAGTTGTTCTATATCGTCTGTGGTTAAGTGTTCCATATCTATTGTTCTGTGGTGAATTCTATTTTGTATCTGTTGACAGTAGGTAAACAAAACACCGTTTTCAGATCAGACGGGTGTGCTACATTGTAATTGTTGTAATAAGTTATCTAGTGGCTTGAATCTAATATGGAAAACGATAGGAATCGGTCTAACAACATCAAAATAGCGAGGGGTAAGCATTTTAAAGGATTGAAAGTTTTGTTTTACTTAAAATCAATCAATGGTTATAGTTACATCGACGCGCGAGGACATCTATCTAAAAATCAATTATATTTTCAGGAAACCAAGCAGATTCTGCCGTGGTAGATTTTTAGGGGGCCCTACCAACCACGACGAGCTCAACCAACTCGGCTGCAGAAGAACTGCACAGCAGTGGGAGCATGTAAGTTTTGTGTTCTGAATATTATGCATGTTTTTCGTCTAAATGGTTTTTATATGGTTTTTTTATCAACAGGTTTGGAGTGTGTGGGTGGCGAAGTTATAGACCAAGGCTTGCAAGGTGCGAACTTCAATAAGCGCCACAGGTGGCGGTCTGGCAGGAGGAGCCCCGACAGACATAGAATCCAAAATTTTGGATATTGTTGGGCATGCCTATGTGGATGGATTTTGCCGCCTGGAAGTGTACCATAATACTATGTAATAAGTTAGTAATACTAAGCATTTATTGCATAGTTGTTATCTTCGGTAGTGCCATTTTCATTGAGTGTGGGCAACACATGGCCCCCATGTGCAGAAGCTTGTTGTTTAAGCCTTTCAAATTCTATTACTTACAAATTTGTTTATTATTTTGATTGTTAATTATTTTTAATGTTGATGTTTATTATTGATTATTGATAACATAGTAATAAGTAAAAAGCTTTATTATAATAATTCAGAAATTAAAGTCTTGTTTATGATTTGCCATACTTTTATTAATTTTGAGTAAAATAGTGTTTATTAACACTTGCCAAATGTGTCTTGCTTCAGCAAGGAAATTGTTTCAATGTACTCTTCCACCATAGATAGCTTATCAGTATGATCTAAATCAATGGTATAATTCTCATCCGTATCTGCAAAAGTAGAAACATTTACATGTTATAACTTGATGTCAAGATATTTTTTTAATGCTAATAAAATAATGGCGATATTTATTTATTTATTTGTTTATAATGTATGAGCTCAAAAATTACTAAACCAATTTAGTGGATATGAAATGAAACTTACTCAGTTTTTGCAGATTCTTTCTCCGTCTGTGTTGTAGGGAACTTTATATTTTGGGGTGTCAATTGTTGCACAATTATGTTCAACACTATTCCCAAACATCTACTCACTGCTGGTTGGCTCATTCCTGGTAAACTATCTTGGCCTACAGCAGCCTGATAGCTCCCATGAGCGTAAAATTGCAGTGCTGTTAAAATCTGCAAAGTGTCATGTTGATGTATTTATAAACAAGTAAAAAGTACTTAGGTATCTGTATAAAATATTAAATCGCAAACCTTTATATGTTTTGGGATGTGCCCCTCCACTAAGAGCGGATCATCTAGAGTATTCAGTAATTGAAGTGCTGCAAACTTGTGAAGCCACAAAAGATTTTTTAAACTTCTCTGCTAATTCGAAGGGCACATTCCAATATGTGCTCTTAGGCCTTCGAGACGTATTCTTTCTTCATAGTTTCTACGGTTAGAAAGCAAATGCCTTAATTTTGTGTTTCAAGTAAGTACTTTGAAGTAGGCTCTGTTTTATTATTATTTTGGTAAAATTAGCACTTTCAGATGAATCCACAAGAGCCGCAACCACATATTCCTCCATCGTGTTTGATAAAATAGTTTTTCACAACTTATCTTAATAAAAACATCACCTGAAAACCTACGAACTAAATTTAGATGGCACCAAATTAGATGCCGACCAAATAAGGCGGATTATAGTTTGACGTTTCTAATTTTAGACGCAATTTGACGTAAAGTGTGTACAACAGAATACAAAAATGACCAACTAAGCTAAGTTGAGTAACTAAACCAATTTTAGGAGCTGTCAAACCAAAATTAGTCTAATCTGCTGTTAACAGAATAGCGAACGCCGTTTGACAGGAGTAAACTATAATTTGGTCTAGTTTAGGCTAGTTGGTGCCAAGCGAATTACGAGCATTGTCGCGGAAACATTGAACGACAAAAAACAAGCTGATTTGTGTCGTACATGCGAATTACGTTCTTACGTACAATTATACTACACAAATCGGTTGTTCGCAACATTCAGTCTATATTATTTCATCGTCTAAGGTCGTATTCTATTTGAATCTCCTAAAATAATATAATATGAATCTTTATTCAATTATTTATTTTATCACTATAGTCTTACATGTTTGTTTTTTATTGAACAATAGTGTTTTGGCGTAACAAATTCTACTAACCATGTCTCGTGATTGTTTTGCTATCGGTGACATTTCGTCTTGCCATGCGAGGCAGTAATTCCAAGCATAATAATTGTTTGCTGTGATAGTGTTCTTGACATAATACAATTTATTAACTCACATAGTTACCACTATTCCGAATGTTGTTCTTAAGACTCAGACCACATGAGGCTAGCACATCTAGCCTGGATAGTAAAATGAGTATCCCTAGCAAGCTAGTAGATTTAGCATCGTGTGGACAAAACTATAGCATCATTATTTCACTGTTTCTTTGCTAGCTTGATAATTTTAGTAGTGTCTGCGGCACCCCATTCATCTTTTAGGGATATAATAGCGAAAATATTGTTGTATTAGTATTTAGTCAGAATTATAATCTTAAATAGTTGTCATAATCAGCTTTCTTTAAATTCTCACTATCTCACACCGCTTATGCGAAAATATTTCCTAATAGGTTGTGCCCCATCCGAAACTAATTATGATTAAGTTTAAGTGATATTTGAGTTACATTTCGTTTATTTAAGCTGTATTTTATTCCATTAATAATAACAGCAACAATCTGTTGCAACAATATGTTTTACATTAATCTTTACCTTAATTGATCTTCATGTTTCTGAATGCAATACATGTGTGATTAAAACAAATTCTATGGAATGTGTGTAAGATCTCAAAGCTAATGATATCTATTTATATTATGCATTTGATAGTAGGCAGGTAGGCAGAGATGACGAAATTTTGTTTTTCTAATGAATTTGTGGCTTAGCTGTAATACCTTGCATTTCCACTTTATGAACTTGTTTACGATGTAAATATTTTTTAAGACTTATTTAACACGACAAAATTGCCACTGTTTTTTTAATAATATATTTTTATTATTTTAGTTAATGTTAGTATTATATTTACTTATAACATTATTATGTTATAATTAATATTTGAAAGAATTACCATTGATATTTTATTAAGCAATAAATTAAATGTAAAATGATTGATTATGATGTTTATTAGTCTACAGACCCCGGTGTAGTGTATTTCACAAATTTTATTTTCAAGTATATATTTTATTTTTTGATTTGGGTACACTTAATGTAGTTTAATCATGGATATACATTAGTTACTAAAAGTATAACTGTACAAATTTTGTTCGAAAATGAGTAGTTCAAATAAAAATAATAAAACATACAAGAACATGTTTAATTATAATAATATATCCCATTCGCAAAACAACGGACATAGATCCTGATAGGTCTAAATATATAATAAACTTACGAAAACATAGTTTAAGAATTAAAATATTATGTCACATTAACAATAGTCTAATTTGTAAAATTACTCGTCCTTATCTGAGATGTCATTTCTTCTTGATCCGGCTCGCGATCCACTCCAAACCTAAATGTAATCTGAAAGAAATATATGCATCATTATACATATGTAACTTTCCATATTCATTGACTGCAAAATCCTTAAGAGAAATGGCGGTGGGCAAGATAAACACCGCCCGCGTTTGCTCTTAACTAATTTAAATATTAATAAGACGCTCGAGTAACCGAAGTAGAGAAGCACCTATTCGCGGAAGTACACAGTGAAGCAAGGCTACGACCTCCGAGACAAAATAATTCATGATAAGTTGTTTAAATGTTGTGTATTAGATTGCACGCAAGTATACGACTATTATTTACAATGGATGTAATAAATTATTCAAATAACTGATAGGATAGGATTTTAGAATCAAGGCTTATAAAGTGAGATTAAAATAGGAGGAAGACACGAGTAACTAAGCTTTGTATCTTTAAGACCAAGTTATCTCAGTTTGTTATTGACGTATACGTGATTTGTTATTTTCTGGTTTTATTTCAATAGGGATGATGTAGTATTTAAGAAAAAAATATTAAGCTGCCACTACGGGATTACTTTTACTAATCAATGGTGACTAATAAAAAAAATACTCATTGCATCCCACTGACTCTAACTTAAATCTCTATGTATCTTAGTTAAGTAACTTTTGTAATCACAATTTCATCTCTTTATAGTATATACTAACAGGCGTCTATTCCCGAGTGGGAATAGTCGTAAATAAATGTATGGATGTTAATTTATTATTATGAAAACATAGCTGCGCCCCGCTGTGTTACCCGCGATTAAAAAGTATGTCCTTTTCCTCTATGTCCTTTCCCCTAAAATACCACTACCTATGCAAAAAATCAAGTCGATCCTTTGCTCTGAGAAAAAATAATCAATTAACAAATCTATCCCACGGGAACCATAAATTTTACCGAGATAAAAGAAGCCTATGTGCTATTCCAGACTATAATCTATCTCTGTGCCAAATTTCATCCAGATCCGTTCAAGCGTTCTGGCTCGATTGAGAAACAAACATCCATCCATCCAAACCTTCACAATAATATTAGTGGGATGTGGGATTGGAAAACTAAAGAAACTAATTTAACAAAAAAAATTGCCACGAACCCTTCGCCAGTTAGCGCACAGCATGCTTGTATGTGCCACGGATGCTGCTTTATGGACGTCAGATCCAACTGCTCTGATATCTCCGCCGCTGTCATCGAGCCTTTCACATCCTGGAATTAATATAAAACAAACACGTTTACTGATAGTGTAGGACGAAGATTAAATGTTGCTACAAGACGAATACTCAAATTTGAGACCCGGATAAGAGCCTACATGTGCTTGCTAATTTCGATGATGTTTAAGCGATTGGGAGCTCAGTATCTGTGTAAGTTAAAAATACCTCGTTTTTTGCGTTTTTGGGCGTGTAGCAGAAAATATGAAAATAATCTTATCATCATCAAGAGAGCATGCTGACATGCAATTCTTGGGGCACTGAAATTCTCCCAGGACAGTAAAATGGTGGGTAGTCCCGGGACAGTTAAACATAATTAAGTCCACGCATACGAAGTTGCAGGCATCGCTAGAAATAAAGTTTTTTTTTGGAAATATCCAAAAGCTTTATTCCTAGCTGTGTACCCTGAATTCGTACGAGTTAACCATCGTTAACTCGTTCCGTCAGGTTAGGATGGTATATCTGAAGTTATTAAAATGTATAAGTATTTACGTTTTTGTGAATAAACACGGCTACAAGGACGTCAAACACGTTGCCATAGTATAAGATACCTTGAGATACATATTATTATGCAAACGCGATGATGTCATCGATGATTGATACAGGTGGCGACGCGCGGACGTGGGACTTCGTTAATTGTCCAAAATAAATTATTTTACTTAATAATATAAATAACTTCGATGAGTGTTTATCTATATAATTGTTGTTACCCCTGAACCCTACTTTTTATTATATTATAAACTATCTCACTAACCCTCCAATTTATAGACGTTTTATAACTTTATCAAATGTCATATAGTACTCCGCATAAGGGTTTTGCTTTACGCAGTACTATATGACGTTTGATAAAGTTATAGTACGTTTATAAATTCGGGGTAAGAATTTAAAATAAAATCTGCCCAATAGAATTTGAGGTAGTTTTTTTTGTGCCCTGTCCCTAACATTCTGTGACAAACAATGACCTGGGTTATGTGCTATCACCATGCCAAGTTTCATCAAAATCCATCTAATAGCTTCCACGTGATTAAATATTAGATTAGACAGACAGTCAGACAATAAAATCCAAATATGGCGATTTCGGCTTCTGTTACGAAAATTATCACACATCTGCTGGGATCAGACAGCTAGTCAGGCGCGGACACAGGAGGGGGAGGGGTAGTAGACGATACTGCAAGTCGTACCTGCCGAGAACTCGGCCAAGGTCTCTGTCTCGCCATTTTACTCGTCACGTGTATGGGCTTTTGGTTTATACTTGTATGATTTCAATTTGTGTCAAGAGAGAACGAGTCTAATATTCATACATGCGACGACCTGATTAACGCAGTTCGTAGTGACCCAGCTTTCTACGCTGAGGGTGGCGGGTTCGAATCCTAGTAGGGACAAGCTTTGTGTGATGATCATGAATGCTTGTACCCGAGTCATGGATGATTAATATCTATATAAGTAATATAAACTGAGTACGCCCTGAGTCCATTGTACGGTGCCCATATACAAGCGTTGCTTAGTGTGGGACCGTATAGTTGGTGTGTTCGTCTGGCTATATTATTATTATTATATACCTGTTTGTTAGCGTACACCAGCAGGCAAGCACGACTCAACTCCTCGTGCTTGAGCATCCGGTGGAGCTCTTCACGGCTTATGTTGAGCCGCTGGCGGTCCGTCGAGTCGATGACCATAATCACGAACTGGATAAACAAAACGAACATGCATTTATTAATGACGGCCATTAATCTTTACGGTTATAAGCAAATCGTGCACAGTAGTGTTTGACTGCACTCACTTTAGTAATAAACACGCGCAGCTTAGTAACATGAAATATAAATGTTCATAACCATTGCGTAATATGTATATAAGCCAGTAATCCCTTATTAGTGAAACACATGAAGGGCGCATCATTTAAAAGGAGCAAAGAGAACTGCCATCGTTGCTCATTTTAGAGCATTCGACCTAAACTCTGGGGTATGAAAGGTTTACTTATGGTGTAAGAGTAGTAGTTTAATTTTGTCAACCCGATTAGCACAGTTGGCAGTGAACTTGTTTTCTGCACCTAGGGTCCCGGGTTCGAATTCCAGTTGGGTAAACTTTGTGTGATGATCACGAATGTTTGTACCCGAGTCATGGGTGTTTAATATATTATGTATAAATGTCTATACAATATCTATATCATAAATTATACGTGACAATGCCGACTTTTATCTATGTTTTGCTTTAATAGAGAATCCTAAGAGTCCCAATTTGTTTCTAAAGCGTACTTAGCGCTAATTGGGAACACTGATATAGGCAAATGGTAAGTAATATCGAAGTTAAGACAGCAATAGCGAATTATTAAATTTCTATTGATTGTTCGTTGCTTGCTGCTAGCAAAATAAAATTCAATGCATGTTAAAGTATGCCGGATATAAAAACAAAAAAAGATTTGTACTCTGATAATGAGTCTTATTACAACAGTTATCGAAAGGACGTTGGAGGCTTGGAAACAATCAGTGTCGTGTACGGGAGAGTTATTGTCAGTCGCATAGCAAGGCGAACCGGTTCAGCCAACCTGTTCTCAAGTTCTTTCGCTACAAGGCTACATTTGGCGTGACCATTTATGGACGGATGATGCGAGGTCACTTTCGACTTAAAATTAAAACCTATAAGCGCTATGAGATTGTTGAAATGATTTTATCAACTCAAAACATTTATTGGCACCTTTATTAAATAATAGATTGCATTATATGATCCGCTGTTCAGCGTAAAGATAATAAATGAAAAGGAAAACACAATCACGCCTATAATACCTGAAAGGGTAGGCAGAGGAGTGCCAGGCAAACATTGTGAGTTGGTATATAAACCATTTTTCGTCTTGTGGTGTTTATCACACTGGGAAACTGAGGCATGAGATCCATGCTATGGAATTATGTGCACACCCTTAGCCTTTTTCATGCTATTTACCCAAATTATATCGGGATCGGCTTCCACACCACCCTCCAAGACTCAATATTAAAATGATAAATGAAACCCTTAACATGCCTAAGAAGCACAGAACACCCATTCATAATAACCTTATAAAAATCGCGTTTCTGAATTTCATAATACAGTTATCATTCGCATGTAGCTACACTGATAATATTTGATAAGGTAAAATATCTACTAGCTGAAATTTTGATTATAAATTTCATTACTTAAGATTATCCTGTTTATTGGAACTACATTGACGGGTTTCCTTTATTGCGTCTAACTAAGCATATGATATGTAGAACGATGGTTAAAATGTATATATTGATTGACGTCAAAGGGTTACAGTTTATCATAATAACACCAATACATTTTATTCTTAGAATTTCGACCTTGTTATAATTAAATTTACTTATACATCATTTATGTCAAATAAATTGCTTGCTATATATGAAACTTTGCATATAAGTAAAGGTTTGTATAAATTCATATCCTTTATAAAAGATAACTTCTTTATTCACATAAGATGCTGACTATTTCCGATTATTAAATGTTGCCGACCTTCACTAGTTGTGCTTATCAGTGATTGATGGCAGCATCTTTTCTCACAAAAGATCTTATATGATGAAAGACCTGCGCCATTGATAGACTCATCAACTAACTTATGGCTAGGGCTCTGATAAATAAGGACTAAATGTATAAAAAAAAAAAAAATATCTGAACTTAAAAATGTAAACACTTATGGTAAAATATGTATGCAGCCAATAATAAAAAATATGATACACTAAAAAACATGCTATTAAAAAATATTGGAGTAAGAAGTCAACTAACCCAGGAACACAAACTCAGTCAGTATATATTATACACAATCACATATTATTTTTTTGTGATGTCCATTACCCCATAATTTCACAGAAAAAGGCTAAGAAAAACATGTAACAAATAATGATATGATTTACACCTGGCATTTTTTAATTCCTTCGAAAAGTTTACCCATGTTAAGATTGACTTCACTATTTATATTTATGTACTATTTAGGTATATTAGCTATAAATAAATCTATAACAATATTTCACTATGTTACTACATGCAGTTTGTTCTCCAATATATAAAATACTTTTAATGTTGACTGTACATAATAATAAGTGAAATGCATAGCTTAAAAGGAGTTTGTTACCTCACTATTAGTGTAGTAGGTGTTCCAAGCTGATCTTAAGCTCTGCTGGCCTCCAAGGTCCCACATGACAAACCGGAGGTTCCTCCACACCACTTCTTCAACATTAGATCCAATTGTAGGTCTGGTGTGTACAGCTTCTCCCAGCAACAGCTGATAGAGAATTGTCGTTTTGCCAGCATTGTCCAGACCAACGAGGACTAATTTGTGTTCTGTAGATACCAACAAGTACTTAAAATTTTGATTCAATCAATGAGCAAATCCTGCAAATCCTTTCAAACCGTCTTGAAAAAAAAAATGACATTTATGTTGATGTGAAATGCAGAAAACACAAGGGTACCTGGTTGGGTCTTGAAAGAAAAATACACTATATTAATATACACATTTCCTCATAGACACTGTCTGGGTTGACCTCATGCAGGATAGGTCAAATAGGGTTGTAAAACAGCTGTCTATCAAAATGACAATGACAAATTTTGTTCAGAATTCATCAAAGTATCACAGTAAAAATCAGTTTGTGAATAAAGGAAAAGTTGACCTTAAGCACCAAGCTTAAGGTCAACTTAGGCTATCTAACTCAATGACAAATTATCTCAATATTGATCAATAATAATTTGTTTATGTGTGACTTGGGGCAATGTTAATGTTAACAATACTACAAAACAGGGTTGATTGATTTAAATTGAACAGATTTTTTATATAAAAATCCTTTAATTTATTACAATTATAAATCAATCTGACATGTTTCATAATTGTCTTTTTAAAAGGAACATTAAAAGCTACACATAAGATTATGGAGTTTTGCTTTGCTCAAATAAATTAAATTGAATAAAACAACACATTTATTTATTCTTTAATAACAAAAATCTATCTTAAATTAAATGAATCATGATTTTAATTGACCTGGAACTTGTCATTAATAAGACAAAACCACTATATATTTTATAAATAATCAAGTAAATGAAACAATATTTGATTTTTATCACCCTTGCTGGAAAGTGATTTTTTTTTTGTAAAGAATAGATAGAAATGAATAGAACTGCCCTACATTTTAATCACACTGAACAAAACTTAAGCAACATACAATGATTGTAGCATACCCTCTTTACCACCACAGGGGAAAATTTAAAGATATTTTTGCATGGTGAACAAAGACAGAGATACCGCTTATCTTTACTTTCAGCTTTGCAGTATTGCTAAATTTACATTAGTCACTATTAAAAAAAAAAATTATAGATAGCCAGTTTCAGTTACATTTTCTAGCTAAAAAATAATACCATGAAAGTTTCAGGTATACTCGTCGATTGAAACAGGTGTGTCACTGTTACTAAATATTAGATGCTAGCATTTTCATGGCTCCACTCATGCAAACATTGATTTTCTCTGCCCATTGAACCCCTCAAACAAACATACACACTGAGAAGAGTTCTACAAATAACCCTTTTGGATCTAGAGATCTGAATAGCATATTGCAGTAGTTTTTTTTATATTAAATTAACAGACATACCAATTTTTTTATAGTAAGTACATATATTGTTTCAATGACATCTTAGACGGTAATTTTGATGTTAATCAGTACATTTATAAACATACCTAGTGGTAAGAAAGTGTAGAACATATAAAAATCATGTAAGTAGGTATATTAATTTTATTATAGTATAATCGTGGGTGAGCTCGACAGTCTACCATAGGCGCTATAGTATACGCTTTGGTTTCGTAATAATAAAATGACACGTCTCACCTTCATTACCAAACAAGCTCCAAATCTTTGAAATCAGGAGACCCATTTTCGTAATCGCAGTCGGAGAATTAACGAGACAAAAGAGAGGCAACGTATCACTTATTATCCCTCATCTTTATCAAATTCCGAGTTTACTGTATGTTAAGAGTTCTTTAAATTAAAATAACTTAACAAATTACTGTTCAAACACTGTAAACTCTGATTTACACAAATATTCCATTTTTATTCCTTTGCGTTGGAATAATATGTTTGATACAAACAGGTACTTTTCTTTTCACTTGCTAGTAAAGAACAAGGTACATTCACACATCACGTCCATATAAAAAATAACAGACTAAAAATGTGTGTCGCGCAAACATGTCATAATCATAAATTTAATATTATGCTCGGCTTACAATAGGACAGTACGCCAGTATGGTAAGCGCACAATTGACAGTTTCTCTCCGCAAATTCACTTTAAAAATTCCATGAAATCCTGAGTAAAATGACTTGCTTACTCGCAACTTACTGCAATATATATACTAGGGCCTCAGGATTCTTTAGAGAATAGGACACTTTCAACTTCTTTACTGTCGTAGATACTGTCCTCGTGTTTATCGAGCAATAAAATATTGGTACACGCATATCTATATGCGCCAAGAGAAACGAATTTTCATGAGATCTTGCACACCTATTCCAGCTTACAGAACTCGTGTTGCCAACAAATTAAGAAAATATGACCTGACCTCTGTGAGATGATGAGAGGCCACTGACGTCTAATATACAAGTACGCATAAGAGATGTATTAGAGGTCAGTGTGAGAGGCCCTCTCGATTACCACGGTAGATTGGCGGGAACAGTCAGTGGAACATTGTTTTTGTTTGATCTTTACTTATACATACTTAAACGCTTAAATGTTAGTTTAGAAAATAAATTAAAAATAATGCTAGCTGGATCTTATTTTATAAATAATAGAGTAAAGATAAATAATTTTATTTCGCTTATTTTTTGTATTTAGTGAGGTATACTTACACTCTTAATTCAATATCCAGACAAAGAAACAAAAACATAGTTAGGTAATCATTAGGTTAATACTCAATCGTAGTACTTAATAATTCAATGGGTTGTATGAACAATTTATTTAGTAGGTAGGTAATTAAAAATATTAATTACGTATGTGAACTAATTACTTAAGTAGTTATTATAACTAAATAAATTACATAAATGAAGAAAAATAGCTCACAGACAAGTTTCCAACTTTAGTAGATATGTACCTACCTGCAGATTTACATAGGTACCTACCTAATAATAATGTAAGCAAAGTGAATGTATTCTAAGGTGTAGATACGTATCTATAAAAATAATCAAAAATATACACGCAATGTTGTTATTTCCATCGGTGGAAAATTAATAAGATTAAAATGAAAAACGGGAAAGCCATCATTCGTTCCAGGGAGATTGGTTTGGTAAACTGATGTTATATTGCGAAGTATTTTGTCCATTGCGAAAGAACTTTCCCCGCTACAGTGCCGATGTACACCGTAATCTATTTGGCAAGAATAACTGTGCCTGTGCAAAATCATGAAAGCAGAGCTTGGAGTGTACTTGTGTAGGGCACCTCTGTTTAATATGATCCTATAGTTTAAAACTGACACATCGCATGGAAATGACGTCTTTATCAACGGCATAAACGCATAGTAGCAGAGGTCCGATTGATTTTTGTCAACGATGAATATGTCCAAAAGGTTGTTTAAGCATTCTCCCAGATAGGTGGCTGATACACTAGGTAATACCAACTCGCTATTAAATGGCCGGCCATCGCTAGGCCGAGGTTCTGCAAGATTCTCTAATAATATGAAATGTCTATGACATGTAACACTGCTGTCTGCGAGACCTTCGTTAGTTCCTCGTCCATCATTGAAGAGGACTCGCCTATCCAATATAACGACTATTTGACCTTCTTGCAAAGCGGTCACACCTTGAGCATGGTCTGTTATAAAAGTCAAACGGCTTTTTTTATCTTGTATAAATGCCATACTTGTAATAGGGTAAATATTAGACTCTATACGCCTACTGATATTTAAAATACGAGGTGTGTATTGAAATCCATTATTATCGGTATACATTTTTGGGGCATTACCGTTCTCTATATCAGTTTGTATGGATACAAATAATTCGATACCTCGATTTTTGGGCGATACTTCATAATCTACTTTACTCTCGATATATATCCCTTTAGATAAAGGAGTATTAAGTAGATTAAATATTTTTACAGTATGTTGTAATAAACGACCATATATTGATATCATTTCAGTTACTACAAGTCCTGATACAATCATTATTGTCGTGGACTTCGTACCCAATCTGTATGGTCGTAAAATATCGAATAAAGGTTTACTTACATTCGTATTGAACAAAAACATTCCCGAATTAATGCTAGAAGCCCTAAATGCGCCATAATCTATTGAAATTATCTTTTCCTTGTTTGTTTCTTTTTCAACAACTGTTTTCAGAAAGCCAGTAATTTCATCGAATATGAGCCGATGTTTATAATTTTCCAGTTGGATGTCCCCAGTTTGCATCGGTTGAACGCTAAATGGAAACACCGCTTCATCATTTGAAATTTCGTCCACTTTACAAGACAAGCAATAAATAGTTGCTGCGTTTTGCGAGCCGTCGTAAGTTTCTTTAATTTTAAACAGTTCTAATGTCATTGGGGGAAGAATAATAACAAAATTGATCTTAAAGAATCTCCTCGATATCATAATTAAATTGTCCGAACTATATTTCCATACAGGATTGATTTGAACCGTTATGTCCTTTTTGTTATGATCAATTATCCTGACATTAGGGTACCTCGTTATAATTTCGACCATTTCTGTCCTTTCGTGGCTCAAGGAGTTGAATACATAAATTTGATCTCCTGGAGAAACAGTCCTAAAAACAGAGATGAACTCACCGTCTCTATAAACGTATTTTTGCAAATATGGCGTGGTTGGTCCTGGTTTCATACTAATAAAACTAGCAGATACTTCTTGTATGTACCAGCAATCTTTGACAGTATTTAAAATGAGCTTATGAACATAGTTTAGAACGTGTGCCGTAACTGTGCCGCTAACAACATTACGGTCGAGCAATCGAGCTACGGATTCTCTAGCTCTTAGTAAGAGCTCAAAAATATGGGTCATGTTATAGCCGCGGAAAGAATTTAAACTTAAAGCAAATGAGAATAGTATTTCAGTGGTTCGGAGTGTTGATTGAACACGTCTTAACAAAATTTTTGTAAGAGGTCGCGATGTATAAAATCCTGTCCAATATGCGGGAATTCCAGAATTGATGTCAGCAAAATTCAGAAAATCACCTTGTAGCGTGGGATAATCTTTTTGCTTTTCAAGTATAGTATTGAAATAATCTTTGGGAGTCCCGAATTCAATAGTTGCTTTGTAAACGTTTTTATTCATATTGATGAACTCTGCTAATTTCTGGTAATTGTTATATTGATAATCAACTTCTGGTTGCACTTCATAACTGTATGGCCCTCCCAAGGGCGCAATGATAACATTATGTGGAGATATTGTCCCTGTCTTTGAGTATTGTTCCAGGAGCGCCTCTGCCTTCTCTTTCACATTGTATGTGCTGATGTCGAGATTTCGATTCGTCTTAGCAAAATTGTAGTCAGAATTGCAAATGTTCCCATTAGGTCCGCATGCCTTAAAGCCGGCAGAATTAAACTGTAGATAGTGTGCCAACATCGCATGTTTCGGGTACCGCTCATGGCCAATTTTATTCAAGGCATCGTTGATCGAGGTTGACATATATTTATTACTATCCCAATTCTGGATCCAAATAAAATCACTGTATTGATATTCTGCAAGATATTTTTCCCAGGAATAATGGAGGTTTGTGAAGATTACTTGTTGTATATCTGATGCAGATAGAATATAAGACATTGTAGGGCTGTGACTGACGCTGTTAGTGAGCCAAGCCACCTTAGGATTATAATTGAGATGATCTTGTAGCCATTGATGACCTGTAACAATTTATAGGTTGTGAATTGTATTGCGTCTATGTACGCGTCAGATTACCTAAAATTGTAAATAGAATACTTAGCAATTAGCTTACCTTCAATGAGTTGATGCACGAGTCCAAATAAATGGGTAGTGGCTTCATCCGGTTCTATCCATCCGCCTGTAGTTATTTCAAATCTTCCACATTTCACTAGCTTTCGTAGAGCCTGAAAAGAAATATCGGCACGATTATAAAGTTAGGTAAGTAACTTTAAAGCCACGTTGGGGCGGTTGGAGCATTACAATACCTAGTTACTCAATGAAAAGTGGAAGGATACCTATATATTTAAAAAAATATTTTTCTTACCGTTCGACTTTTGGCCGTTGTAGTTTTCCACCATTGGCTCAAGTGCGATACTTCATTCCAAGTGAACGTGAGATTACTGTAGAACTGAAGCTTCTTCACTATATTCGTCAAAATCTTGTTCACTGTTTCCTTGTGATATTGCTCAAACGATCTCTTCCATATAGTGTCCACGTGTGAACGAGGTATTAAAATAACCTGGTGAATAATAACACTATGAATTATATATATATATATATAATTAAGGTGCATGTTAAGGAGCATAGATTAAACTTTCCTTACCTTCAGGGGCGGCCATTTTGGATTTCTCATCAGCGATTCGTAACGGCTGTCAAAAATATCATTCCAGTAATGTTTTTTGGATAGCCACGGTGGCTGAAAAAATATGTTGTGATATTATGATATATAATGTACCTTCTCACTACTATAAACCTACCTGCTAAATAACAATAGGATCAACATACAGTTACCTGCATTAATTTTAAGTAGGTAATAAGAGTAATTTATATGTTTACTCACCTCAATATCAAATTGAGAAAACGTTTCCTGAGCATCGATGACTGCTTTTGATTGTTTGACCATATTGCAAACATATGGTTCTTCAGAAATATTGTAACTATAAAGTGAATTCTTTAAAGGTACTCCTTCAATTAGAAAATCTGCCTTTTCATCATTCGGATCTGTGTCCCATTGGATATCGTGATTATTGTTTTTCTGTCTGACTGGCTCTAGAGGCTTGATATTGGCTGCAGGAGCTGGTATAAGTATACTTTTAACTTGTAAAGTAGAATTTCCTTTTGGTATTTCTAAATTTCTGGGAATCACAATGTTTTCTCTGCTATTAGTATTTTGTTCTATACTTTGTAGGTCTTGATCCCCGAAAGCAGGAAAAAAATTCGATATTGCGTGGATTTCATTGGCAGAAGTTGTTTTCATGTTACTTTTATTATTTCTTATATCTTGTCGTTCTGGATTCAGGTAATTATCAGCGTATGGTTGTGCGTATAATATGTCGATGTTTGAAAAGTTATTTGGGAAAAACGTATTTCTCGCTTGCCTGAGTTCGTTAGACAAATTATCGTTTTTTGCCATTTTTATTTTGGAATATGCAGAATTACTTTTACTCGTTTCCAGCGCCGAGAGTACCTTTGATACTTTGGGTCTCTGCATTTTGTGAAACATTTTCATTTGAGCAAGCCCAGGGAATCTTATTTCGTTATCTTTTATGGGATGCTGTTGTGGGTAAGTCATGTTTCTCCATACTATGTCTGCATCACTGGGACCACTGAATGGTCTTTGAACCATTTTAGATTGATTTCTTACAATCTTACGTAGTGCTGTAAGTAAAAGGGGAGGTCAGGGGGTTAAGGTACTTAAAAGTATCCATTAGAGTATCTAGGTGGGTTTCTATTGAAATAGAAAGCATACGCGCAAAACAAGTTTGCGTCAATGAAGTCCATAAGAGACGATGAACTTAATTTCTTAGATGTCAAAGGACGTTGCGGGAGCGGGTTGCGTCTAACTTCACCAAACCAAACTTATTTTGGGGGCATTTAAATTATTTCAATAAAGAATTTCTTACTTTTTTCATGGCAAATGATTTTTGGGGCGCACAGAAGGATCGTCAGAATAATCCCACACACGTGTCTACACATTGCCGCCGTTCGACTAATTTAGGGCAACTACGGGTAAGTATATTGTTTTGGAATGCGTTTTTCAACATCACATTGTTTTCCGGGTGTCTTGTAAACGGTACGCAAAACATTATTCCAGATATTGTTGACTTGAAACTGATATGTTTGGTATTACTTTCTATACGGAAGTACACGGTAGATTAAGTGCGTACCTACTTAGCTACACCTACGAGTACTCATGTCATCAACGTTATTAAACTATTCTTCGTATGCCTGCGGAATGAAATCACCCGTATGAAAACAGAAGTGAAAGGAATGCTTTTGCCCAGCAGTGGGCTAGTAGATAGGCTTAGAAGTAAGGATACTAGTTGGTAGTCCCTAAGTGCTGGGCTCTGTATGATTTGTCTTCTGGAAACCTAGGACCTATGACAAATAGCTAGGTATAGAAGTAACATGCAGTATTTAAAACGAAATCAAAATTCCATTGCCTATACTCATCTCTTGCGTCTTTACGCATGCGCTAAGTATCAACTTGAAGTTAGTCAAGGAATACGCGCTACCAACGTACGATAGAAATGGGCGGGAGAGCTTTATCGATCCACGCAACCCCTAAATTCCCTGATACCGGCTTCACCCTCTCGTCCTTTGGGTAGTTGCCCACTGTGTATTTTATGAAGTGACTCTCAATTCAGGCGATGGTAAGTAATGTTTCTGACATAGTTATACCTGTCACTATAAAGTTTAATATTTACCGTATCTACATCCAGTTGTGTGTCTTATATGTAATGTGTGTCTCATATGTATGTGAACATGGGTGCATTCGAGTAGATAGACATGTTTACTGAAGATACCTATGTTAACAATCGCGGCTGTGCGTTTACTATTGAACCTATTGTTATAAAAGCAAAAGCGAAATTAACAATTACATTTTATGCTGTATCTACTTATTTATTCTGTGGTATGTTCTGTGCCGTGTGAAGGAAATTTTAAATGATTAATTATTTATATTATTGTTTTAATAACTTCACACCACTTTTCAGTACCTAAAATAGTACTAACCTTTCACAGGATACGAATGTTATGACCACCTCTGGTCTCCTAGAATGGGAGTTCTCGTTACCTTCGGACCAGATAATCTCCCATGGCTGGTACCATGGAGCGCTCAGCCGCACTGCTGCCGAGGGCTTCCTACAGCAAGACCGGGAGTTCCTCGTCAGGGACTCAACATCGCAGCCCGATAATTACGTCCTTAGCTGCCGATCCAATGGACAACACTTACATTTCGTTATTCAACGGGTAAGTTTTTCGTCTATATAATATAATTTAAGGTCTAATAGTATGTATAGTGCAAACGTATAAGCAATGTTAATTTTTGTGGTGTACTTAGTTGTGTAGATAAAGGTACAGATGCAATTTTGTGCTAGCTAACTGATATAATTTCCCGCTGCAGATACCTCAAAAAGACTTGTATATAAGTATAGTACCTACCCACCAGTCCTTTGTGTTTATCGTCGTCAAATGTATCTTTCCACTTAGGTAGGTATATGACAACAAAGGGTATTATTTGTTAATTGTTGCCAGATTGTCGCGCATCCAGATACCGTTTACGAAAGACATCAATACCAATTCGAAGATGAAGCTTACGATACGGTGGCTGACCTCATTACCTCATATGTTGGCTCCGGGAAGCCAATATCGGCTGCCTCGGGTGCAAGGATCCAGTATCCAGCGAACCGAGTGACGCCTCTTACGAATTACATACAAAATGATGATATGAACTCCGTCGTGTCTCCAGCCGGAGACTGCTCGTATGGCAATCCCTACAGCTTATACAGCCACTTCGCAGCGAAGCCCGGATTGCAGTTACGAGTGCCTTTTAAAAAGCAACGCTCTCATTCCTTAACACCCATGGATATGAGTCAACATGTTAACCACGGAAAAAGCGCCAGTGCTGATGGTGTTATACAAAGTCAAACAAGCAAGCACGTGAAACATTTCTCAAGTGATTCAAACTCAAGTTTCAGTACTTGGGATGCAAACCTGCCAACTAGCCCACCAGCTAAACCAGCTAGATACGATGGTCCGAAAGCTGATGACAGAAGAGTGGAGCTGCAACGGCTCTACCAAGTTTCGGGTTCCGATTCTGGAAATGGATCCGGGGATTCTACTCAAAGTTCCGCTCACAGTGACCCAAACAAATCGAGAATTGATTCAGATTACAATATGGCGACACCAACAATGAAACAACAATTTGATTATGACCTTACAGAAGCAAGGCTTTTGCAATTAGAAAATTTAGATTACGTTGTAGAGTCGAGAATAAACCTGGAAAACTTTCAGTCGCAAATCATAACGACTGGGTTAACAAAGCCGCTGGAATCCGAAACACTTCATACGATTAAACTGTTGCTCAGAACTTCAGGGCCGCGAATTGCGGCGAATCATTTGACGAAAGTAGATCTATATTTCCTGTTTGATGATGCTATGCAAGTTGAAGGTCTTGATAAAACTGCATCTGGATTAGAACTTTTATTTTTGCCTCAAGGCAGACCTTTGCGCTTGGATGTCATTGAAAGGTAAATTTAAAAAGAGCTTAGTAACAACACTTAGGTACCTAGTAGGTTACTTACTAATTTGATTTTCATATTTTTAGGGTCGAGACATTCCGTCTCCTAATAGCTGTAACAATACTGACCTGCCAGACGGACAGACAACGGGCAGACACCATCAACGACTGGATCCTATTAGCAGTCGAAACAAAGACTGCACTCGGAAATCTTTATGGATTCTCCGCCATTATGTTTGGACTGTGTATGCCCCAGGTACATAACTGTATGTTTTAGAAAGGTCTAGCAACAAACAGAAAAGCGAGTTTTCACCAGTCTATTGGTGATGTTTCTCTCAGCTTCCTCCAGTCGCTCATTAAAATTGTATAGTCAGACGGAGACTCGAGGATCTAGTTTCTTCGTTACCTGTTATATTTTATTCACAGGTGGAGTGTTTGGAAAACGCATGGAATATTTTGCGACGCGTCTACACTGACAACGCTTTCATGTTTGAGGCTAAACTACGGCCCTGCTTCAAAAGCATGAACGAAGGCACAAATCCGTTGCCTCCAAACACAACAACCCCTTATATTTTTCCACCTGTGCTTTGTTTTCACTTGTTTGGTAAGTTTATATTATATATATATATAGGACTATCAGTTCTGCAATACGGTTTTACAATTCTGCCTATCTTTCCTACATAGATCTATTCGGAACCATTCGATAGATAAGTATCCGAATTAATGATATCACATATTTTCTCGTGATATAGGTAGGTACTTAGACATCTTTCAGAGCCTTCTTAACAATCGAATCCAAGATTGGATGCGACTACGCAACCGAACGGCTTGACTCGGGGCTGCAAAGAATAACTATGGCAATTAATGCCGGGGTACCTCAGGGGTCCGTTCTCTCTGCTACTCTTTTCTTGCTGCATATAAACGACCTGCTTAGACCCGGTATCTTTGGGTATGCAGATGACAGCACAGTATCAGAGAGATACATGTCCGACGCTCGTGCCGGAGCAGCGCTGATACAGTCCAATCGAGAGACCATGGTCGATAGCTTGAATTTGTCCTTGCAGGCAGTCTCCGAATGGGGCGATGCCAACTTGGTCAAATTCAATGCTTCTAAGACCCAAGCGTGTCTGTTCTCCGCGAAACGGAGTCCATTCCACCTGACTCCGACTTTCCGGAATGTATCTGTGCCCGTGAAGGACCATCTAGAGCTACTGGGTGTAACTCTCAGCTCCAAGCTCAATTTCGGTTCCTTCATTGAGTCCAAAGCCAAACTAGCTGCTATGAAGTTGGGCATCCTGGGGAAGGCCCGAAAACAAAAAAAAAAAAAAAAAAAAAAGGTCAGGCGGTATTTCACGCCGGGACAGCTTCTAAATTTATACCAAGCTCAAGTCCGATCATGCATGGAATACTGCAGCCATCTCTGGGATGGGTCTGCTAAGTATCAGCTGGAGGTTTTGGACTCCATAGATAGGCGGGCTAGAAAGCTCATTGGCAACGAGACCCTAGTGCAGGCCAAGCTACAGAGCCTGGAACACCGACGTAGGGTTGCCAGCCTATCAGTTTTCTACAGAATACATTTCGGAGAGTGTGCGACGGAATTACACGAGTTAATTCCCCCATCTCCATTCTATCGTCGGTCGACAAGACGCACGGATAAGTGTCATCCGTACACTGTGGACATTCCTGCGGTACGCACTAAGCGTTTTGCTTCTACTTTCATCGTGCGTACTGCCAAGGAATGGAACACGCTACCGGCGTCTTTGTTCCCCGTTGACTACAATCTGGGTGTTTTCAAGTCGAGAGTGAACAGGTACCTTCTAGGCAAGTATGCTACATCGTAGATCTCATCGTCACTTAACATCAGGTGAGATCGAGATCAAATAATTGCCTATACTGCAATAAAAAAAAATAAAAAAAAAACTATTTCATAATGGAAGTTACAAAGAATAAGCGAATTGGTCGGTCGATACAATACTCGTCGTAAAGTTATCAATCGGGGAGCTGGGCATACTAAACGAAAAACTAGGTATTTAATTAACATTTTTGGTATTCCAGACGGAGACGGAGGAGGCCTGCTACAACCGGACGACACGTTCCCTGGCAGTTTAATGAGCAGCCTCGACTTCGACTTCAACGCAACCGCAGCCCACCTGGAAGCGGCTCGCCAATTCCCAAACCAAATCGAAATGTTCAAGCGCAACTCTAGAACGGTCGTTCAAGAAATGTCTTCCCTTGGACCAACCTTGGATCCAACTTTACTAGAGCTCTTCCGTGCCGAATTTCATATAAACTTTTTGTGGGGGGAAAGGGGGGCGTTGACCACCGCAAACCAGAGGTTCGCGAGGCTCACGGATATATTGACAGCGATGGCGAACAAATTAGCCAGTCAGCCTCCTGACGCTGATGACAGTGTGTGATCTTTAGCACTTTTACATATCGCCGAAACAAAAGTAAAACGTTTTGTGCTATTTTTAGACAACGGTATAAGATTGATAAGATTATAAGCATGTATCGATCATTATTAAAACTTAATTTAGTAAGTTCAATAGTAATCAATCATGATTAGCGAGAAGACATCCATTGCAGGAAATGCCTCGCACAAATACTTCCATGCGGCTTTAGGTAGGTAAGTATAATAATTTATAACAAAAACAGATCTCATTTTAATATTAGTTACTAGTTGTACCGTACTAATAACTATGTTTGTATACATTTTGTAAAACCTTATATACCTACAGTACTTAAATCAATTTAAATACAAAAATATGTTTTATTTGAAATAGGTACTTCTTTTTTTATGTTTGCAATTGGCTACAAAATAGTGACATCTTTGCCAATGTTACATAAATTGTTTCCTCGTTATTTAAAATGCAAGTACCCCTGGCCATAATTATGTTGTTGATAAGAAGATGATGATGATGATGAAATGAAACCCCTACGCCTAGCTGTGGATACTTTACTAAAAAAATACCAGACATTTGGAAGGACTGGATAATTCAAGTTATACTGTTTTATTTTAATGTTCTTCACTCGAAAATGTTTATGAACACACAATGGTTAATATCTTAATATTAAAGAAACACTATTTTCACTATTCAACTTCCCGCCAAGAAGCTCAGATAGGTATTTAATAATGCAGTCCCGTATAAGTGGCCAGTGCCAATATTAAATATTTTACAATACATATATTTATTATTTATCGGTAGTCCATTATAATATATTGGTAGAAGCCAAAAACATTCGTGAAGCCATCACATAAGTACCAATATGTACCGGTTCACATGGCACCTACCAAATGGATCGGTGATTTTTATATCGTCTATCCTGGAGTCAGGAGCGGACGTCATAGCGCGTAGCTAGTGTAAAATAAAAATATATAGGTACCAAGTAAAAATTTATTCCATACACAAAACCGAATATATATATATAAAAAAACATTCCTATTGAATAAGTACTTACATAAATACATTCGTTAAATCCTCTACATAATATAGTAAATAAAAATATACGTCAACTCTTCTTAACTTTCACATTTTCTTATTATATTTTTCTTACTAGTTAGGTTGGTACTAACCTAACCTACCAATCGAAGTAATGTCCTGATGCGCACGAATTAAAAAAAAAAGTTTGTAAGGAGAGCAACATTGGAATCTTATTAAAATTTTGACAGAACAAGCTCTGTTGGGTTAGCTTATTTAGAATAACTATTAAACATAGTTTAGAATATATATAATTAAAATCATGTGTAAGATAGAAGATGAAAAAGATATCTGAATGTATCCCTACAGCGATGTCAAACATTATATAAGTACTTAGGTAATTTAAATATATCACCCCTGCATTTAGCGGAACATAAAAAGGACTGATAATTTATATGTTTCATATCTTTTTTTCTTCTGTATATATATTTTTTAATTAAAAGGATATTGTAATAGCACAGATTAGGAAACATATAATAGTTAAAAATGACAATTGTAAAAAAAAACTGCAATGACCTTGAATTATTAAGGTAAATATATGTTTATACATTTTTCATGTTCTGCTATAGGCTATATTTAGCAGAATATTAAAGTGTGGGTATCTTTTTTTGTCATTATATAATTTTTATTCTAAATATTTTTACCCGATCGCGGAAAAACCAAAGCAATGGGGGTCGGGTTACAAACTTATGAAGACAACTACCACACCATGGGTATTTTATGATAAAGCACATTAATTATTGCTTACTAAGTTGTTACGACATAATTATTGATCACAAATAATTATGAAAAGGCAGCATATACAATACTCTTACAAATATAAATTACATTACTAAATATTCACGATTAGATACTAGATACGAAAATTTGTCCCCTGTGGTCTACATAATGTAGATATGAACCTTAACCTAATCGATATGAGCTATTTGATCGAGTCAATTGATACCCCGATGTATAGTCTGAAATGCGACAGTGTGATATTAACTATATCGATAAAAGGCGCGATTGCTGTGTACTATTTTCGTTGTTTTTTTTAAATTTTATAATTATTATCGTACAATGTCGAGTATATGCAATGAAATAGAATTAGTCTAGATAATTCCCTATTATTATATTAGCTTAATATGAATAGTTGCAAAGGTCGCGCCAACTCCGGCGTCGTAAGAGACACATCTATAATTTAAATATATAAATACATCGTTAAAAATACTATGCATATAAAATCTATTGCCATTTACCAATGTGGGTTGGATGTTTCCATTACGACGTCAGAGCGGGGAGGTGAGGTTAAAATTTAAATCAAATAGTTATTCAGTCTGTCCTGAAGTTAGATAATTTATCAGAACTTGAGAGATTTAGCGAAGAGCGCCACAGTAGCTTGTGTCTTGTCGCCATTGAAACGTCTCAGCTCCACGATAGCCTGCAATTCAGTCAAAAAGAAAATAAGCGAATCATGAGTTAATATATACTAATAAATAAAATTGAAGTGTCTGTTAGTAATATTAAAATAACCGCTTTTTACTAAATGCATTTGGATGTATATACGGTACTATACCGAAACAACATTTTTTAAAATGTTTGTCTGTCTGTCTGTTTGTTCCGGCTAATCTCTGAAATGGCTGCACGGATTTTGACGGGACTTTCACTGGCAGATAGCTGATGTAACAAGGAGAACTTAAGCTACTTTTATTTCAGAAAAACTTTTTTGTTAAATCCACGCGGACGAAATCGCGGGTAACAGCTAGTACATCATATAACTGCAAATGATTCGTGGAGCATTGAAAAAGTATCATCATCTTTACCTGTTCTCGGGTAAATCCAAGAGAGACGATCTCCTCAACTTCAGACTCTCCGAACCGGTCAGTGGGTAGGATGGTCTGGCTGGGGTCACCGAGCACTTAAAGAAAATCATAATAAATTATACACCTATTTTCATCAAATAAGGTGTTTCTTTTATGTAGCGAACTTCTTGACTGAAGTAGATTCCTTGGTTTTCGAAATAATCAGTTAGTTTAGAAAATTTTCTGTGACGAAGTTAAAGAACTAACTAATTCTCATCTACCAACTGTTAATTAAAATACCTCATGATAAACATTTTAAATCTTAGAAAGGCCTTGTAATGTCATTGTAAATTCATTAAATCATAACATTTAGAGGTAAACAGGTTGTGACGAGATGGGTCAGTCAGTATGGAGGCCTCCCAAACTATGAGATAGAAAATTGTTGTTAGGAACCATATCTTTTTCTTCTCTTGTTAGGTTGGCAATAGTCTACAAAACAGTGTCATTTTTGGCCAATGACAGGTAGTTCTTATAAATTTTTATAAAATTCTAAGTACCCCTGATGGTAATGTCGAAGACGACGTGAAATACTTACCCATCCGTTGATTGCCTTGTCCAGATGTGGATTGAGTGCTAGATCCTGGTCGAAAGCCTTGGTTGCCAGCTGTCACTGCCAACATTTGCCATGTAAATGTAATCATAAAAAAATGTAGTCAAACTCTGTGAACTAAGTATTGAATTGATTGAATTATTATATTCTATGAATAAGTTCTAATTAATGATACCAGAAGCAACACTACAGGGATTCCCAAACTATTTTGGGCAAGTGACCCCTTTTCCAAAATGAACTAATACCTCAGACTCTCATAGCCAAATTACTTTAAAAATCCTATCTTCAGTTTTTTTTCCTATTGACACAAAATGATAATTTCATCCTGTTCAAACTTTGTTTGAACACAAACACTTTGGGAATCCCTGCTCTAGAAGACAATGACAAATGGAAATTAAAAATTGTATGGAGAATATTACCATACCATACCATATATCATCATATCTATAACATAGATCTAGGACGTCATATTTATATGATAATATGTAATTTAGAAATGTCTATAAGCGTAGAATCAATGGCACAGCTGCCTCACTCTGGCTCATGCAGTAAAGTGAAAAATATAAAACCATATCAGTATTCTTTCAAAAAATATAAGGCTCTATAATATCTTGGCAAAGAAGGGCAGTGACATGTACAGTATTAGCTACTCTCTGTTAGTATCATATTTTTTAACAAAGAAAAGATAGTGGTTCAATTCGAGTTTCCTTGATTTTCATGAATGTTTCATATTATTTATATGGTGTGATAGTGATCCTAGATTGTTGTCATAGACATGTGATAATATAATATCCATTATGACAATATATCATATCTTAATACGAGTGTACAATACACTAACAACAAGAATGAGGGTGATAACAGACTAAAGACAACAATAGATAATTTACGTACCGAAAATAATATAATTTCGTGCATAATAATAATATCTAGTGAGAGCATTACTTATCGGTAGGACGAGCGGGTCGAGCAAACATTTTCTGAATGTTTCTTTTTCTCGAAGTTGCGTAATGCCGTTTCCATTAATTGAACCAACTTTCCCCATAAATATGCACCACGCATGCATCCACATACAAGCTATTTCGCTAGTCACCGCACATGCAATTGACTACACAGAAACGAGAATTAGTTTTACGATTTTTATAATTTTTAAAACTGTTACTATTTTTTCTTTGAGTCCAATTACTAATGACAATGTCACCACATGTTAACACATTTGTTATGTTTCATTTCTTTTTGCCGCGCCCACCTTGCTTTGACTTCTCTAGCGCTTCTTTGACCTGTCGTTCCTCATGGTCCCGCATGGACTGGTTCACGATCTCGTCTTCGGAGTAGCCGGAGAGTCGCGCGCACTCGGGCAACTCGGATTCGGGCAAGAATGGCGTTTCAGTGCCAGTTGTGCCGATACGAAGAACGTTCCGTTTAAGGTCTATATTGCACTGAGCACAAAAATATACATTGGATTTATATCTCTATAGTTGAAACAATGATAGATAAAAGGAAATATTGATAGATATAAAATTTTAAACATCTTTTGATATAAATATGGTTAAAATAATGTCAGATACACAAGTAAATCTACATTTTGAATTTAATTATCATTAAAACTCACTTGATGTCTTTTGAGCATGTCAAGGCCTAGAAGCATGTCCATAGGTTGTTCCTCGAGCACTGAGAATGAGGTGGTGAGGAAATCCTTTTCAATCCTCATCTGCACCATGTGAATGCGGCCAATGATTCTCTGCACACCCACACCTTTAGCAATGCCAGCCCATCTGATGAAAAAAAATATGTCAAATACATAATTTATATACTTTTAATTATTTATACAACTTATATGAATGAATAAAGTTAAGTTATAAAAGCTATTTTTCACACACTCATAACAAAATTATACTGGTAACACAAAAGGAATTTAATACATGAATACACATACCTCGTGTCAACAAGACGCATAATATTACACCTCTCGGCACATGCCGCTGACATTATAGTTGTTTGAGCACCAGAGTCTATAAAAGCTTTCACAGGAAATCTAAAACAAGTTGAAGACACAACAACAAAGTTTCATACAAAGGTTATGTTAACATTATATTGGGTGTTTGCCCAATCAGTGTTGGCAATAACAGAAGTGTTTACCAGCATGTGGCATTTTTGCAAGACATGTTTGTATGATGGATATTCTATTAAAAGATTTAGGTATACTAAAGACCATGACACAGACATTTCCGCACGTACATTTATTATTACATTAGCCATGTGCATTAGCAATTAAAAAAGAAACTGTTTCTTCATACTAACTATGACTCCCTCAGGGGTAGAATTAAAAATTTTAAGGTCCAATGGCTTAGGCTGTGCATTGCCTGTCAGTTAGGCACTGTAGGCACTGTAAGGAATTTATTTGAATAGATACTGACAGCAGATATGGAGTCACCAAGTCTGGCTTATCCCCTGAATTACATTCTAGAGAAGGAAAATAAGTATATTATGAACATACCCATTAACATGACAATTGATATATAACATGACAACAGTGCCAAAGGTTTCCGGGTTGTACTCCATAGCAGCTTCCATGTTAGCTTCGATGTTTTTCTGCCTAATCTCCTCAGCAATCATTCTTTGAGCCTCTGTATCAAATGGATCTGAATTCATCATCCTGGAAATGAAAATCTAATCACGTGAGCTTTTCTCAGACCAAGTGAGAATGTATTAGGAGCATATGAAAACCCATTGGTTAAAACTATAATGTCTATCATAGTTTCACCTTATTCGCTGTTGCTGCCGTTCAGTCCTAGCCAATATCTGTTCACGAAGTACAGCAGCAAATGTATCTATGGAAAACAGTTGGTTTTAAATTACAAATGACTACCATGACATTTGAAAAATAAATAATAAGCATCACATTACCTCCTAGCATGTACATACCAAGGTTACCACTTAAGAGAGCGTCGGCTAATCTAGGATTGTTCTGTTTGAGCAATGCGAGCTGATCTGGATTAGCCAGGAACATCTCCCTGATGATACGAGGGTCTTCTTCCACAGGAGTATTCCTTGCAGCCATGGAAGTGCTGGCCCCCGCCGGCACTCTGATGCTACCGAAGTCTAAACTCGCTAAGCCTGTTGGCAAAGCTGCCGGGCAGATATTTTCAAATTTATTTTAAAAAAATATGTATCCCCAAAAATATTGATTGACATGCAATGTCATTGTTATTTTTTTATTATGTGCAAGGATCTTTTTACTATGGTGAGTTCCCTTTGTTTTAATTTTTTATGCCAGTGTGTATTTTGGCAAAATGACACTCAGTGTCACCTATGACAATAGGAATGACAAAGCATTTTTTACATAGTGATACAAATAGTGGAAGTAGTGTACCTTGGCTTGAATCGTTCTGGTTGAGGTTCGAGGCTGACTGCATCATGTGTAGGAGCACGATGACATCCCCGTCGTGGACGCCATGCTCTTTGAGCGACTTCTTATCGTCCAAAAGCGGCTTCCCATTGTAATTCAGAATAATGTCTTTCGCAGGGAACCCGGATTCTATTTCGCAAAATGCTTTGAAATTTTCCAGTTCCAAGTCTTCGGATACGTCGAGAGCAAATATCTCATCGTTGAGTGTTGTCACTGTAACTTTCATTGTGAAATTTGGATGTGGTGCCGCGTTTGGACGAACTGTGCTCCCGGAGATTGGATTAAAGCGTGTTATTTGGTTTATATTTCGGAAATGACTGTCCAAAACATTTTAGATTTACACGCCTTTTGAATTGTACACAGAGTTTGAGGACACACACAAATAAAACTTTTGGAAGCGTTCCCTGCGATAAATCCGCAAAGGTGGCTCGAAGTTGCTACTAGAGATGCACCGCACCTGCTTGATAACTATTACGGTTCGATTAAGGTTACTTACCGGTATTTAAAAGGTATCTTAATTGTAGCATTGGAGGATTTGACTGCCAAGTGCTAATTTCTGTAATGAATTTGAGCGGCGAGCTGAATCGTACAATACATATCTTTAGCAGCAAAGAAAAGGTTAGTAGGTCGTCAATATAAAGTAAATTAAAATATACCCACATAATATGTTTACGGCTTTTTATATCAATATAAAAATGTATTGAAGAACAGGATTATTTCTTAATCCTCGTTAAAACTTGATAAAAAGAGTCTCTGCCGTTTTGCATTCATCACTGAATTGAACCAACCTTCTTTACCCTCGTACTGAATGTCTTGAGGTATGCATTAATCAACATTTTTAACTTTCATTATTTATTTCAGTTCACCCGGTTAATCGGCTATTACCGGTTTTCTTTTGATTGTTATCAAACGTCAGTCAGTTAACATGGGACTACACTATTAAAAAAAAATCAATGTCGATGCGAAGTGAAAACTGAAGTGAAAACCACAGACGTATGAATTAGGTCTGTGGTGAAAACTCCAAACTGACTGAAAGAAAATATCAGTATATTTCAGTGGAAGGAAAACCTTTGTTATCTGGTTATTTTTATTTCACGAACCTTGTTAAACGTGCAGTGCTATCTCACGTGTATAACAAAGCTCAGAAAAACAATGAGTTTAATCTGAAATAAAAATACGGACTATTCTTCATCTCTAGTAGTGATATATCTAGGGTTTATAAATTTACAATGTGAAATCGACAAATGAATGACGTAGAATGGTAAGTATTTATGAGTAAATAAATAATCAGAAATTTCTGGACACTATTGAGGTAGTTGTTGGTAATTATTTTGATTGTTTGGAGAAAGCGGGTGTACGCTAATATGTGATCGTGTTGACGACATGAAGACATCATGTTTTGTCATTATTATTGACGCATTTGAAGTCTCGCTTTCGTTTTGATACTAATAGGTATGTGAGCTGAGCTGCAACTTGTATTTACAATTATAGCGCGAGTTGGTCTTAGTCTATCCAATAATATATTGTGTTCCATTCCATGTTTTGTGGAAATCATTACTAACTAAGGTACTACCTACTTTAATTCTATGAACTACCTACTTTAATTCTATGAACTACCTTCATATAAGGCCATTCATTATCAGATTGTGTAATTTTGAACATTAACAAATAAATACGAAATCTACTTTTAAAACTTTTTTTCTAAGTATTCATTATAAAGCAATAATCTAATCACATATTTTTTGTGGAATAACACATTGCTCGGTTGGACCATGTCCATTGTTTGGAGGGTATGTTAAACTAGCAAAATCTGATTAAATGGGCTTTGAGATACCAGTAGTCACCAGCTGTGTGTCAAAGGGAAATTGTAATCGCTTGATACAAATATCAGTTATTTTCCAAATTAGGGTAGATGGACAGCTTTAAAGCATCTATCCAATTTAATTTAATCCTTTTATTTTCAGTGCACCCAAGCTAGTATATATACTTAATTAATAACCACTATATAGTGACAATGTCATCAGTGGGACAGCTCGTTCCTCCAGTGACCAGGAGCCCCCCAAACATGACAATCAAATTCAGTGGGCCCCACATTGAGGGATCCTTTTGCACCTCCATTGATTATAACTATGACCCCATTATAAGTGTACTATGTGCAATGTATATTGTGTTTGGGATTGTCTACACCCTATTTGGTAAGTGGATTTTATTTCTTCTTGATTGATAGAGTTCTAATAGTTTAATAGCAAAGGAATCCGTGATAGTACAGTTGCACACTATAAAGAATTTGAAGAAGAATATTTGATCAAAATTATTATTAGAAATGACTTATTGAGTTCAATTGTCATTACATTGTTATAGCCTTAAGCACCACTTCAATCTCCCTTGCAGCAATGGCCAATGCAGAAATTGCTCATGTGCCAATCTTCATAACAAGACCCACCGTCGAAAGTTGAACATCCTTATAATATAAATATTTAAAGTGTAACAATAATTGTGTATTTAAAAGGGATATCTGCATATATTACAATGATTACATTCCCAAATCAATTAAATTATAAGTAATTAAAAAAAGTCCCAAGTGAATGGTAAATATTCAGAATGTGCAGTTCAAATCATTTACTTACTATAAGTAGTCCTACCTAGAAAAAAAGTAAATGACAATTTGTAAGTACCCCCCACTTACAAATTGTACTTTACTTTTTTCCTTAACTTTGAAAAAAGATGGTCACTATCGATATTGTCTAATTAGAGACACCATATCCACCATATGTGATGTTGCCTTTTATATATTTAGATTAAAGGTGTCTCGCTACTGCATTCCTCAGGTCGAGGCATGGGGTGTGAATTCTTGGCCACATATACTTCAGACGGACGGTATATTACAAATTCGTGTGCTCGCCATGAAAATTCGTGGCATATGCGTACAGCGCGGCAACAGCCACAACATAGTGCGACCAGGGCGCCTTGTGTGGACGGGTTATTTGTTGACGATTTACTTTATTTTCATATTAAGTTCACATAGACATGTTTGATTTGATAATTTCGTATGCCTCAGTATAAGACATGAGGCAAGACATTCGCGCTGCATGCCTCGACCTAAGTCATGCACGTCAAGACACCGCTTAATCTAAGTATAAGAGACCGAATGTTAAGAGAAGGGTCTCATAGCTACTTTATACACCGATCTTGTTTCTTGTTGTAACTACTTATTACCAGTACATAAGCATAACTGCTTTTGTACACGAGCTGCACGTGATGGCGCAGATCATTGGCCCGTACCAATGATTTAGCCAGCGAAGTGCGGCGGCGCGGGAGAGGTGTCTCACATTTCGTGACTAAAGATGGACAGTGGCCATACTGTTTATAGAAGTATTAAAAACTATGTTGTAGATATCTCTTTAATAGGATTCAACGTTTCAGGATACCGATGTTTCAAAGCCAGCATGTTTCTAACAGGCTTCACGTTTGGATCGGTCATAGTATATCTAATATGCCTGCAAGAGTATCTGATGCCGCCGTACGGTAACGTTGGTGAGTAACGCGATCATACTTAACCGTTTGCGGTTAAAAAACATTGTTTCACGGCGCTTATGATATTAATAAATATATATGTATGTGTGTAGACGTGTTTACTAGACACATTTTTAGTCTTTTACACAAATACATTTTGACATGGAATTAGGTGTGAATAGTGAGACTATCATAAATAGACCATGTTTCGATGCGTTATCTACGAAACTATGATGCCTACAGACTGGAAGTTCGGTACTCGCTTAGAAATTATTCTACATGGTGCCCGCTTTCGTGAAGAGCAGGTAGTAACATAAATAATAATAACAGAAGAGACAAAAGACATTATGCACGCCGCCGGAGGTATCTACTTCCTGAATACTTTTCATAAACTTCTGTTTTGCTGTAGGTGTCGCACTGTGCGCCGGTCTTCTGTTCGGGCTCATCACTATGCTGATCCAGTACGTGGGTCTGTTCATGACCGGATTCCACACCGGCCTAATGCTGGCCGTAGCCGGCCTCGCCATCTACGACCACTTCCTGGAGAGTCGACCGGCTACAGTGAGTATTCGGATTCTTAATGTTCTATTCTACTATGTTTTGTGTGACGTAAGGCAGATTCAAGCTATGGCGGTGGTCGTAATAAATACGATTCCATTTTTTTATCTCTCATTGAATATTCCATTTGCTTTTAAATATTTGACTTTCATTGATTCTGCAAGATGATACCTAACCATATATGCAGATCTTATTCAGTTTACTGTGGCGAAGTATGCAAAAGATGGTTCTTGTTTATAGATTAAATCTGTATAATATATGTCTATGCAGAAATAAAAGACTAATAATAGCTTCGCGCATCTTTATTTTTTAGAATATTGATCACTCATCGATTGGTATTTGACGCGTCACCAATTCGACTTGTGAATCACTTTTTATCTCATGTCAGTTGAAACTTCAAGCCTGCGTGGACTTGACACACTTTTGGGCTATGAAACCTCAATGACCTTCGCCAATATTGAAGTATTACGTTTTCTAAGATGTTGGAATTTGTTTAATTTATAAATGTGAACACTTCAATTTCGTATGGTTTCCACTACGTTGCGCTAGGGTTGGCTAAAACCGGGATATTTGGAGATACGATTAATCAGGGCCCCCATCACGCTTGCGATATCTTGTTATTGACTAAACCTTTGTACATTGTTAGTGTTATGTAGAATATGTATAACACACATTTCCGGCCGATTAATGAATGAAATAAAATTTAACGGATTCCCAACCACATTTTCCAGATTTTAAGAGTTGAATTTACAAAGATAATGAAAAAAAAAAATGGGACGCGTTCTAAAGATTCCTTTATTTAAGTTAACTCTTATATCAAAAGATAACAGCGCGAGGTTGAACAACAAGTCTGAATGAATGTCAAAATGTTTCGCGTTTCCACTGCATAATTTAGTTACGGAAATGCACGAACCACAATTGTTGTCTACAATTAGAGCGTATTATAGCTGCATTCCCTGATGAACGCCACTGACTATACACATTACTTTGTTCGTTGTTGTGTTAATATTGAGTATAGTGAACTTGGTAAATGAAACTTAGATAAGAAAAAAAAAAAATTGCCTATTATTGTTTATTGAAATCATTAGCTCACCGTAAGATGGATGAATTTTAATCAGAATTTTGAGAATAGATAGATAGATAGATAGATAAAAATATGGATTGGTACGATATGTATCTACATCATATGGGGTTTTTAAACTATGAAAGCATGCCAAAATTGTGGCCACATTTAAAGCGACATTTATGAAACAAGTTCCTAGAATAGGTATATTGTTTTAACGGCCTGATTTCCTCAGTTATTAGTGAACCTGCTTTCTGTGCCGATGGTCCCGGGCTCGAATTTTGATAGGGACAAACTTTGTGTCTGATGACTATGAAATATTGTACCCGAGAAATGGATATATAATATCTATATAAGTATTATATACTGAGTTCGCCCTCAGTCCACTGTACGGTACCCATAATACAAGCGTTGCTTAGTGTGGGACCGTATAGTTAGTGAGATAGTCTAGTTTATTATTTATTGGGGTTATGGGGTCGAGTCACCTTCGTCCGTAGGAGAATTAAGTACCCTCGAGATACCCTACACGTGACCCTGGCTGGTGCCAACTAGGTGACAGCTCTACTGGTGGTAGGCTTCGGCCGTGGTTAGTCACCACCCACTGAACAAAGCCATGTCGCCAAGCGGCCTAGCCGTGTTCCGGCATGATGTTCGGTGTTGCCATTCATGGATGGCGGGTCAGATCAGTTGCGCTGCATGTGCCTAGTGTATGTAGCGTCTCGATCTACTGCCGCCTTCCTACCTAGGCAAGTATGCTCCATCGTAGATCTCATCTTCACTTACCATCAGGTGAGATCGAGATCAAATACTTGCCTATAATATAAAGCATAAAAAAAATATTTATCTATTGTATTGGGAAGATATATCTCACTTCTCCCATGTCCTTATCAGAATATTAGCATATCTTTAGAACTATAGTTATAAATTTTTCGTATGCATGATGATATTTTAGAAAAAAAAAAAATAAAAACATTTAGTTATAGTTAGATACAATATTGTATTTTAATTTCCACTGTAGTTATCTGACAAGAATAACAAGTTAGATCTATCTTGGCGATGTCTTTTGGTGCCACCTCGTCTAGAGGACAAATCTGTGCCGAGCCTAACAATGAATACAAATGAAAAGGTAGTTCGAGATGACGATTGAATCAATTGTCCCAAGTTAAAAAAGTATAATAAGTAACAATATCTTTTTAATAGCTTACAAACGAATTTCTTTATATAATATTATTATGTTATCATTAAATGTCTCCAATTATACAGCTAATTCAAAGAGGGTATACTAACCTTTGAACCTGCGCTTCCTTAGCTCATTTTTAATCCGCATGTGAAAACAGATCTTCGATACGTCCATTTTAAAAAAATAATGTTGTTCCTAAGCTAACTGTAATTGTGATGTTTTGAGAAAATAAAAAATAATGAACTTATTGTAATTCTGAATTCACATAATGGTTGTAAACATGTGCTAAGCATGCGCAGGTCCAAAGGTGTATCCTTTTTCCTTTGTATCAAATTTAAGGTAATTGTAGGTCATAATGTAATAACCCTTAAATCAACAGGATACGTTTTGACCTCGATTGTATGCATCGATATGTTTCATTCCCAGATGTACTCTACTTGTGCCTAGGCTAGGTATCATGTGGTCAATCCAAGCTTGTGTAACGAGTATATTATAGTATAGTAATTGAGTCTGAGCAGCCTTCCGGGTATCTGCTCAGTTACAGGTTGTGGTAACGCCAATTTTGTGTTCTGAATAAACAAATAAGCTTTGTCATTCATAATAAAAAGCCAGAAAGAAATCGTTCTTTTATTAATTTCATTCTTTAATTTACTCTTGGATTTCTCACCGTTATTAAGAATAATTATTCTGTTTTGAAACCACTTTTTACGATCTTATTGCGATCACATTTCATTATTTGCGAATTTCAATTCGTGTTTTATCAGTATCCCGCTTTTATTAATTCGCTACGAGCGACGCATTTCTGTTCACGTTTTGTAACTTTATCGAATCAATGAAGGTATTAAATTCAGAATATTTTTAATGTTTTATGAGCAAATTTGTATAAAATATACCTACCTACAATATGTTATTTGCATTGAATAGCAAATATTGTGAAGACACGTTTTGTCAAGCTTTTTGTTTTGTCCATTGGTCTCAAATAGTCCAATATTATTTTACACTATACTATAAGCGCTCGACTGAGGTGGCTCCGCTGCCACTGTCGTCTTCATCTCGATTTTATCAATCGCGTCCTCCGGGCGCCCACGGGGTCCGCATATGAGACGTTTTTTTATAATACACTGTTTGTTCGTTATTAGTATTAGGCTGATACGTACCGTTAATATTACTGGCCGTTTAAGACGCGTTGTTACGAAGTCTAACTAAGGGAGGGGGAGGCTACTCAATCCAATAATAAACAATTTAATTAATTACTGTTTTGTAAAAACACAAACGTGTTTTATATACATTAAGTTGCTCAGTATGTATGTAAACAAATAATACATTTTGAAGTACTTAAAATATATATTATTATTCATTATAATAGTGAAAGTTCAGCATTAATTTTGTTATTGAGACACACTTAACACAATGCACTATTTAATTAATGTATTTGTAGAACGTCATTAAAACATTTTTCAACATAATTAATGACATTTATTTAAATGCATTCTACTGTACTTATATACAATGATTAACTATCATTACAAAGTAACGTCACGCTTAGTTCATAGTTATGTAAATACTATTGTAGGTAAATACTTACAGATAATTAATTAAATTAGCGTCTGGCAGTTTATAACCATGCGAATGTTTTAACCAACTAATTGATAATGGAAATATAATGCTTCCGTTACACAAAAACAGAGCTGCAATGGGCCAAGCACCTATACATATATTATGTAATATTTGGCAATGTTTTCTTGCGACATGACGAAAATTATTTTTTCTGCGGATATATGCCGGTGGTTCGACGCCTATTTTTCTGTATACATTATTTGATATGTCCGACAACAGATTTTGATTATTATTTTTTTGATGGTGATATATATACACTGTGGTTAAATTGGCGATTAATATACTACTACCTCGTGACAAATATTTTTAAGTCGATTTTGTTGGAATAGAACGACACCTTATTTGAATGTTCTTATTATAAAATGTATATCTGTCACTTCTTTCATATTTGTATATGTGTCACTTCCCGTCTTTACGAAATACAATGTGGATTTATAATCATCGTTTAATTTAATATTCCATGATATGTAGCCAATTCCACGCCTTCAGATTTTAAGTACGAGTAGAATTTAGATAAAAGGATATCGGTTAGAAGAGTTGGACTGAATTTAAGTCGGCGAAAGTGAGAACTCGATGATTCATTAATGAGTGCGAGTTAACGATGCGGATTGCTCGGCGAACTGAGGTTTTAAATTGCAAAGCGAAAGTTCTTTTTTATGCCATTACGACTTCGTTTCCTTTGTTTCTAGACTGTACCTTCAAAGCGGTACGTATATCGAAGTACATAAGATAGAGTTAGGCATGCCGTTTAATTACATCAGAATCGCCGACTAGTGATAATTTGGCATATAGTTACACTGGTGTGTGATTTGATGACGCAATTTTGGACAAATAATTGGCACAGGTGATAGTGGTCCTGCCTTCTGTAAATTTTAATGTACCCATGTTTCAAGCGTTGCTTTGTTTGGTATGTTTATCTGGCGATATTACGATAATTATTAAGTGACCCGGCGATTTTCGCACCGCCTCAGATCCAAATGTATGAGAGAATTTTTTTTTTTTTACATATTCCCATGGTGTAGTAGTTATTCTGCTATTTGGTGCGGAGAAAAAATCAACAAATCAAGGATCGGTTCTTGAGTTATAAATGGTGTAACCAACACGACTATTTGGGTAGAATATTATTATAACAATTTACGTTGGAATAAAACTATTTTTTTAAGGATTTTATCGCGTTTATTTTTCGTTTTTACGTTCCCGACGTTTCGGCTGATTTACAGCAACCATGGTCACGGGAGGACTGAGGTGGTTGACGTCCTGGTGTCATAGTTAGAAAAAAATAGTTTTATTTCAATGTGTAGTATTCGCGTAAATATAAGAAATCAATAAATTTACGTTGGTATAAAAAAGGCTACTTTTTTTACTTGACAATGGATACACTATACTAGGTATCCTATATTCCAGTCATGGGATTCAGCACATGGTAGGTATAGATAGTGAGTGCCATAGTGAGCGATTATAGCGACACACAGTGTACTGGAGAAGTGAATATGCATATGCGAGGTATACTTACTCTTTCGCTATAAAACCCACGTGAACGCTGTCACGTGCCTCTGTGCAATATTAAAACATGATTTTATATGGCTGAGCGGAGTTTCTAAACGTTTTCCATATATTATTTGTTACTAAAAGAGGTTCTATGTGATTGCATATACTGTTCAACAATGCGAGACCAAACTACAAGAAAAAAAAAATATACGCCGATATCCTCTTTTTGTAAAGCTCTGTCTCTTTCTGTTGGGTGTTGTGCCATGTATATATTAAACTGGTATATGCTTGCGAGTGGTGAAGTATTCTGATACGTGAAAGTGACTGGGGATAGGCCTTCATCCAGCACTGGGCCTTTTCAGTTAAATTAACCGTTGAATCAGCTTCGTAAGAGAAAATAACACCAAAAAATTACCATAAGATATTTTTTATGTAGCTGAAACTGAAAACTGGAATGTGGTCTATGTCTTCTGAGGCTAACACACGTTGTAACACGCTATTTAAAACGCTACTACTAGAGTAAATGTGAAAGCGTATGTTTGTTAGTTTGACTCATGATTACACAAAAACCGCTTAACAGATTTGAATGATATTTCGCGCAGACATAGGTTATAACCTGAATATCATATAGGCTTCTTTCTATCCCCGAAATCATCTTGGAAAACGTCGCGGGTATAGCTAGTGCGTTATAAATACTATAAAGCAGGACGCCCTACGCAGTGACCCGTGAGCAAAGTTAAAATTATGGTTGGCATAAAAAGTAATCATACTCCGGTCTGATGCTCTTGTGAATTCAGCGGATGAAATCAATGACGTCATATTACCACCCTGACCTAAAATCATAACATATGCGAATGTTAAATTCGTATACACTGTTTGTTTGCACTTTGTAAAGGAATTTTCAATTATGCATCCACGCGAATTTATGATTTGCATTTGAGTTTTATATTGCGTTGTTTCGTGTCGAAATCATAGATTTAAAACATAAGTGCGGTGCAAAATCTTTTAATTAGTTTCTTAAAATTGTCTATATTCAATAAACGACAATATTTTTGACGTCCAATGTTATCATCAACAATTTTGGTCTATCCCAAAGTCCAATAAGTTTTATATAGTTCTATGGTCTATCCCAAATAGATGATTTAGTTAGTTTAGACATAGTACCAATCGTTATCGTTAAAATACCGATCTTAATCTTATAGCTTCAAGAATGACCGATTTGGCGTAACTAATATTATAATTGAATTGTTTCAGTATTGGCTGTGCGTTGTAGTGTTGCTTTGCTCAGGGATATTCTTCGCAGTAATCAACCTGTACTGGAAAAAAGGTAAGCCTACCTTATCTTATCGCGACGCAATAATGATAAGTGGTGTGCCGTTTGTTAGTGGCTCTCATGTGTATAGAAATGTTCATAGATTCTAAATGAAATTATACTCTGCTTTCCTTACCTTGAACAAGAGTTATTATATTCATAAGACGTATTGTTGTCTCTGTCCCCCGTCGATCAGTAGGTTGGGTCTCCCCATCCTCACCTAAGGAGATTTGGTCTGCAGCAAATGTCCTTGATGGGTTATGAGCAAAGAAAGACAAAGATTGAAGGTGGTAAAAGAGATATATTTGGATAGAAAATATATAACGACCGTATAAATGCAATGACAAAAACGGTGTCAGAAAGTTGACGGCACAATTTTCTTCTTTTCTATAATTGTACCTTTTAGGTATTGGTATGTGGTTTACATACTCCCAGCAGTCCACACTCGCGGTTTGTCATAAACGCGAATAAAGTAAACGACATAGAAAACTCTCATTTTGCGTCTAAAAATATCAGTACCTGTAAATACTCAAAAATCGGTCCAGAAATATGATAGTAAAATGTTTATACTGGAGACTAGCGTTTCGATATCTTTCTTTGCGAATCTTTTATGCTATTGATTGTTAGCCTTTTGCGCTTCCCATTTTGACTGTTCCATGTCTGTTCCAGTGCTAACGATCTTCGGTACGTGCGTGTACGGCGGCGCGGTGGTGGCCGCCTCTCTGGACTACTTCTTGGAGCGATTGATGATGCTCAAGTGGGTCAGTATATCAGTGTACGCTCGCATTATTTACACGCTTCGGATGTGAATGCGAGCACTCTATATCTGGAATGTCATCTTTTGATAGATGTCCTAAAATATTGTACAGTTTTAATAATACACCTTCTTAAGGATTTTATCGCGTTTATTTTCCGTTTTTACGTTCCCGACGTTTCGGCTGCTTTACAGCAACCATGGTCACGGGAGGACTGAGGTGGTTGACGTCCTGGTGTCATAGTTAGAGACGGGCTACCCTCATATTTAATTGTTGATTGTGGTCCGATCTACGCAGAAAGTGCTCACAGTATCTTGAGGTCTTGCAATGGTACGCTTGGTTTTCGATTTAATAATATTAATCACTGGATCCCAAGTCGGTGGTAGCACCCAGCCATCTTCCCTATTGAAATTAGGATGTTTTTTAATTTCAATGGCCTCGCGTATCATCCTTGGTCGGAATCGGTGTTCTTTTGCGAGGATCTGTGGCTTATCAAATCTGATATAATGGCGGGTGCGATCTTGTACATGTTCACAGATTGCAGACTTCGTGGAGCGCCGGTGTTTCACGTCAGCGATGTGTTCTTTTACGCGGGTTTTTATTGCTCTTTTAGTTTGTCCTATGTCCTATTGTAAAAGAGCAATAAAAACCCGCGTAAAAGAACACATCGCTGACGTGAAACACCGGCGCTCCACGAAGTCTGCAATCTGTGAACATGTACAAGATCGCACCCGCCATTATATCAGATTTGATAAGCCACAGATCCTCGCAAAAGAACACCGATTCCGACCAAGGATGATACGCGAGGCCATTGAAATTAAAAAACATCCTAATTTCAATAGGGAAGATGGCTGGGTGCTACCACCGACTTGGGATCCAGTGATTAATATTATTAAATCGAAAACCAAGCGTACCATTGCAAGACCTCAAGATACTGTGAGCACTTTCTGCGTAGATCGGACCACAATCAACAATTAAATATGAGGGTAGCCCGTCTCTAACTATGACACCAGGACGTCAACCACCTCAGTCCTCCCGTGACCATGGTTGCTGTAAAGCAGCCGAAACGTCGGGAACGTAAAAACGGAAAATAAACGCGATAAAATCCTTAAAAAATAGTTTTATTTCAATGTGTAGTATTCGCGTAAATATAAGAAATCAATAAATACACCTTCTATTTATTAAAATAAATATATGAGTAAAAATACCAGATGTCAATTGACCTCAGGCATTAACTATTCATAAAACATTTTCAGGAATACAATAGTTGTGTTGTACTAAAAATTACATTGAGTCACATAAAGTAACGATTAATTATCCGCACGAGCTAACTGGTAACGAACTGTTTCACAGTATGGCAATCTGTGTATAGTTTAAGAATAAAAAACTTTTTAACAAAATAAAAACCGTCTTCAAAAAACTAAAAAGCCAAAAATAATCTAATCTTGAAATCTACCTTGTTTAATTAAATCAAATATTTAACTAATCTGAAGTCGGTGCCAAAGAAACTACTGAGTCGAGTATTGCCAGTCTGCGCCAAAGACTATACCTACAAATTGGTCCACGCATCTCGTTACTGTAGTATACTTTTACTATTCTTCGTCGGTTGTTTATTTGGCACCGACTTCAGATTAGTTAAATATTTGATTTAATTAAACAAGGTAGATTTCAAGATTAGATTATTATTGGCTTTTTAGTTTTTTGAAGACGGTTTTTATTTTGTTAAAAAGTTTTTTATTTTACACTTTTTAGTGGATATATTTAGTATTCTTTGTCACTAAAAAGAATTTTATATCAATAATTTTACTGGATAATACGTATACCAAATACAACATCATCGCGAGATAAATATAGATTCAAAGAAATCAAGATAAAAAAAAACCATTGAATCAGTCTCGCTGAATTTTAAAAGGGTAAACCTTATTCTGTAAAAAAAAGAATAATCCAAATCGGAACATCCACGAATGTTTTATTTATAGCCAAAGTGCATCCCATAATAATTTCAAAAAGCCCAAACACGGCTTGGATACATTGTTTTAGTACAATGTTCCGGTTCCTCCTGGGTTTATCATCAGATCAGTTCGATGGTACCATATTCATCAGAACCATTTCTTTAAATTTGCTTTGTCATAGTCGCTTAACGATCATAATCGAGATTATCTTGGCGCAACCCGTGAAATACGTATCACTGACAAGTTCCGGTGGCCATTTGTGGTCTTCTTCATCACTTTCACTTCAGCAAATGATACTTTCTGAATGCAAATGCTTGAGTTCTTGATGAAAATACCGAAATTGCTATAGGTTTGCCTATAAAATTTGAGGAGTCCTCTCAATTCCTCATGGATCCCATGATCAGAACAATTTTTTGAAAAAAATGGGACCAATCTGTAAGCATATTATTTTCTAAATCGGTTCATAAATGACGGAGATCTGAGGTAACAAACATAAAAAAAAAAAAAAAAAAAAAATACAACCGAATTGAGAACCTCCTCCTTTTTCTGAAGTCGGTTAAAAAATAGGCTGTAGTTTTGAGCGAGCCTTGTCAAGCTATAATCTTCCGTTTGCTAAAATGTCAGTCGAATTCGGCTTAAACTGGTTGGTAATATAAACTGGTCATATGTGATGTTTGACAGTCGTCGTGGTCATTTGGCAGGTGTGGGAGCGTGCGAAACTCGAGCCCGCCGTGCCGCCGCCCTGCCGGCTGTCGTGGCTGACGCTGGCCGCCTGGCCGGCCGCCGCGATCGTCGGCCTCACCGCGCAGTGCGCCCTCACCGCCACCGGCGTATACCACGAACAGAGTGAGTTTCCAATTCCAATTAATTTGTATGGCTCCATCGTTTACCGATGATTTTGCCAACAAGTATACAGTAAGTGGATGACAATTGACAGGTAGTTCGATAGCTGGTTTCATTTGGGCATTCTGTAAGAAAACATAAACAACATGTTAGTGGTATTACCATGTACAGAGTGAGTTGTTTATACTATAAGCCAATCCGCTTTGACAGACTTGAAAATTCAAAATTAAATCTTGTAAGAAATTTTAGCTGCAGCAGTTTAACGAATAGGACACGTGAGGCCATAGACAAATTTAAGTGAAAAAGCGAGGCGAAATTTGACGTGCATATAATGCGCGGGATTTTTGCCGCGTTAATTCATGACCTATCAAAACCTGAATTATGCTTTCTGTTCTCGGATTTATATAAAAAAAAACGATATGTGTTCCAAGGTATTATCATACAACACAAACGAGGGCGTTCTGCGTGCTTTGTAATGTATGGTATTCATAGTGCCCGCGCACATAGCATTCTGGCTCCATTCTATAAATTATACCCTCAAATTTATAGAACATTTTCGTCCAGTTACCATGTATTTATATTTGGGTGTAGTTGATAGCACCCATTATATATAGAAGTAGAGTAACTTTGTGTAAATATATATATACTTAAGCTTAAGCAACAGTATTTTATTGCAGGCATAAGTGCACAGAAGCGTCGCTTGAAGGCTCAACAGACGCGTCCAATCACTCGCGAGCAGCGCGCCGAGATGAAACAACGCAAGTACAGGTACCTGTACCAAGTGCGCACCGCACATGGGGATGTCATATCACAGGTATGGAATATTCACATACCAGCAATATCCACCCTTAAAGGTCCTTTACAGGTACGCTATATACCGCTCGAATTTGATGCGCATGTTTAGTGATAGAATAGCGTCGGCTGCGCAACTCGATACGAGTCTCCTGCACTTGATCGGGAACAACATTCAGATCGGATCACATTGACAAAGGAGGTGCCTTTATATACTGGTGGGGCTTTAAGTATTAAAGTCAAGAAATTTTATGTATAAGAGAGTCTGTTATAAGATTTTCCTATACAACGATGCGTGACATTATGCGGGACGAGGGAGAAGTTGGGCCCCACCCACATGTATATTTTCCATCTAGCAGTGAATACCAAGAACTAAACGCGTTGACTATGTCGAGGTTACTATATCGTTTAGATATATGAAGCAGTAGCATGTGGCGTCATCTATTGGACGGGGTGTACAATCAAAAGAGAATAATAAACTGAGATGCAAACCTGAGCGCTGTTTAAATTACGGTTGCCGACAGACTCATGAAGGCCACGCCCACCGCGATGACTTCAAAGCTTAACTGAGCATCACAGTTCACAATTGGCTAGTAAAACTTCCCTCTCTGTATGTACTCCGTGATTAAGGCGGTTCACAATCCACAGTCGTACGTGCAAGCGCTGCAGAAGAAGGCCCAGTGCGGTAACTGGAGCGGCAGCGGCGGCGGCGGCGAGTGCAGCACGCTGCAGAGCGACTCCACGCACCTGACCGTGCTCGCCGGCTCCGAGCACGCGCCGCCCACTGACTCCGACGACGACCTCAACCAGATCCGGGCGGTGCACTAAACGCGCAAGTGAGTATTGCACGGAGTCCCGGAAAAAAAGTAATACCCCTCAAACCGATACGAAATATCCCAATATAATCCAATAATTAATAGCCAAAAAATAAAACAGTTTACCTAATAATACCAGCCCTTTTTAATGTCCCACTGCTGGGCACGGGCCTCCCCTTAATACGAGGGCGATTAGGCCATAGTCCACCACGCTGGCCCAGTGCGGGTTGACTACAGTTTACTTATTCGAACGTATATTCAAATATATTTTTTTCGTTTTCTTAGGGTTAATAGGTGCTATAAAGCCTTATAATAGGATATACTGCAGAGGAAAACGCAGAGGCCAGGCCAACATACAGCACAATGCTCAAGACTTTTTGTCTATTTTCACTTGTTTTGGTCAGATTTGTGGAACCTGTAAAATAGCCCTAAATAAATTTAGGCCTTTAGCCTTACAACTCTAGCAATACCAATGATAGCGCCCACTCCTATGCCACGCTCGTACCCTAGCGCAATAGTGGAGGTCATCCTCGACCAACAATGGACTTATACATTATGATCTCTTAATAATAATTATCTCTATTCTCTTCCAGAATGTCATTCTATGAGATTTCAAGTACGAAAGTATACAGATGAGCGGAATTAATTTTCATTCTATGTATCTTGTATTATCGTAAGAATTCACTCACTATTATTACTTACCAATTAGTCGTCAACGTCATTATGAGTAATCGTATGTTTGTATTCAATATCAATTTATTATTGTATTATTAAAAATTAAATAATTGAAATATGTTGTGCGTGGTGGAGTTCACGGCTTAAATTTATTTACTGCCAAATATTTTATTAGAATTAAGTGCATGTCAATTGACGAAAGTTTTTGATGAATTTACATAGCTGGATTTTTCTTACAATCTTGTTTTTATTTTTTATCTATTGGATTCATTAGACGTTCATACATGTGTCAATAGATGCAATTACATTACCTGGGTCTTATCATGACCTCAATTGACCTACATTGCAAATTTTTAACAACGGACTTGACTATAGTGATATTATATTCCAATTTTGAGTTGCTATAATAGCTCATGGTGAAGGGCTGATGTTCAGTTATTTTTACATGTTATCTAAACAACTTGGTCAATAGACAACAAAATTGAAAGCGTCTACCGGACCGAGTGTAAAACATTCCAAAGGTTAGTTAAATATTATTTAGTAATAAGAAATGAAAATGTGTGAGTTGCAACACTGATTCAAACAGTTGACTATAGAGATCTATAGTTAGCGCTGCCAACAACTTGGTGACTTAGTGTTGTCATTGCAGTCTTGAACTCCTTGTAATTGATATAATGGTTGTGTTGTTTAATGTTTACTTTATAATATAATAATGACGTACTGATATTTAGTCCTTATTTTTTCTTACTTGGGGAGTATAGTAAACAGTCTTGATAGATCTGTTAAATGATATTTTTTTAAATACCGGTTTAGAAAATATAATTACTAGTACCCCACACGAAAATAGGTTATTTTTCTTTAATAAACAAGTAAGAATTTTAAATAACAAATTAAATTAAAAAGACGTGCCAAGATTGTTAACTAAATTCTCCGAGTAAAGAAAATTAAGGTTATAGTTTTTACAAGACGGCCCCAAAACATTGGAGCCGTGGACTCATGGCATATAGAGTTGTAAGTTGATGTTTATATCAGTGTAATATTACAAATAAAGTCGCAATCAATTTGGCTATAAATAAAAATAAATGGCGACGATTTTTTAGCCAATCAGATAATTGTAATGAAATGACAAATACAATATCTACGACTACTGACTACAATAAAAAAATAAGTTTCCCTCTCTTACGCTAATGTGAGTATGATGCCCTGTAAATGCGCAATTAAGTATAAATATTTCGATTTGAATGTTTAGGTTTATTTCGAAAACAAGGTATTGTGACAAAACCGACCGCATCTGACTTACGGTTATAGGTAAAGTTACCCTTCACTGTTGGTAAAATAACATCGTATTTGATTCGTCGACATTGTCAACTTACATCTCTTTTGCATTAAATTATCTCTTAAATGATTAAAGAAATTGTCAAAATTCCAATTAAATAAAGTAAGGTTTGTATTATACCGCTAGCGATAAAACTGAAAGTATTAACATTGATTCGTAGAACCTAATGTATTGTGTATAGCTTTCAGTGGTTATAGATACGTTATTCGAGGGCTGTCCGTATATTAATAAATCGCATTAAAATGCATTGTATTTCAAAATTAACAATGCAATATACTTACTTATGTAGCTTTAGTGTAAGAATACCGAGAAATCGATTACTGGGCTTATTATGAAACATCACACAAATCTAATGTTTTACACCAAACGCAATACTCAATGTATAGTAAAACTATCATGAAATAATGTTAGAGAACAAATCACAGTTGATGAACAAATCACTGTATGCATTTCAGAAGCCGCTGGCAAAAGCTTATAGGTGTTACTACCATGTGATAACCGATTGCACTAATTCGATTCATATTAATTTCTTGCCAAAACCATCCTTTGAGTGGAGTAACGAATGCTTCGACTGTCCATTCCGTAAAGTGTTTATATGCATTTCTATATAAGTAATATTGTCTTTAGAGCACAATGCGATTTGGATGTGATGAACGGGTACACTCTTATAAAGAGGCTTGCTAGGGTAAGTTAGGATACAAAAATGTAGAGATCGAATTTCATGCAAAAATAAAATCTATTCTTTATTGGTAAATTTGTCAATATGTTTAAAGGAATTTAACGCCAATGCATAGCAATTAAGATATATATTTAAATGTATTTTTTTTACTATGTACCTACTGATCATTAAAGCACCGTGTTTCAAGAATGCTCAATTTGAAATGGTACGATTTTGTTATGTTTTTAGCTTATCATAAATTGAATAAAGGCTCTAATTAATTAATGCTCTGTTATAAAAAAGCATTTGCTCAAAACACAAGCACAATCCCCAGCTGTGCTCGAGTGATCAGTTTTATTTAACGTACATTCTATACTGTGTGATAGCTACATTATTTGGCCAAAGTTTATTTAAGTTGTTGTTTGGCTTGGAGCACAATATGTTGTTGTTTTTATATTATCTTTTAAGTATGCAAATGAAAAATGTGTGTATCGATTTTGATGTTTAACTTTTTCATGTATAACAGTTATTGTCAGTAAACTGATAATTTCAGATTTAAAATTAAAAGATTAGTGTATTGGCAGCAAAGCAGTAGAAGGTAGTGTTTAAAAGAGATGATTTATTTTTTATGTGGGAACGTTTATGATCTAAGTATTGTTTTCCAGAGAGCTTAGGTTTTCCCCACGAAAAAAAAAGTTATATAATACATATAAGCTTTCCTCGCATTGGGACAGGCTAAGATTGAAATCTCAGTGTCTTTGTTCGAGACTACTGTACTTTGGTCCTGGGCTATTAGGAGTAGCAGAAGAAGGGGTGTGTCCATAGGCTAGATCGTTAGAAAAGCATCAACAGCTATATTCCCTTAGTATTTTTTTTATGAAATCAAATCATGTCATAGGCAATATATTTTTTTTATAGCAGCTATCTTTGAAAGAGTTTGATAAAGTTACTATACTTTTGTTATTATTGTTCAATATGTTCAACATCTAAAGATTATTTAATTTGGAGAAGGGTAGTGTATTTACTGAAGGTATTCGTAAGATAGCGTACATAGCTAGTGTAGGACATTACGTGACAGGTTTGGGAGATAACATTATGTTCCTTGTCTCTTTCTATCTCTAAACATTATTTAAACCACTTGATCGCTCAAATTCTAGTCCTTATTTTGTTTGTTTTCCAACAATTGTTCCATAACGTTATTTGCTATATGTTACTCAGTGCAAACTCCATAACACCATAGTTTTAATATTCATATAATTATATGTATGTCTTTTAACGTATAGCAGAATCTACATTTTAATTTGTTTAAGTACCTTATTTATTACATGCTAGATTATGTTTAAACAATTTTTTATCAAATATGAAATTATTTTATTACAGTTATTTATGTTATATTTTTTGTAATTTAATTTTGTAATCGACATTCTATCGTTTATAGTGAAGATTGTTTTGTTTTATTTATCGCCCCGTCCATCTTATTTATCTCTGTAGTGTATATATTACAAGATAGACAGTGTATAGGTATGTACATTATTAATGTATTTTTAGCTCGATGTTACATTTACTGACCTTATCTAACCTTGTCAGGTTGAATATCTATTATGTAAACATCAAGTATTGTTACCTATGTGTTAATTTACTGCAAGAGTAAAAAGAAATATTGAGTGATATGACTGGCACATAGGAATCTAGTTAAAAATATTTAGTAGTTTGGTGCATAGTCGAAGTGGGTTTCATTCTGTCAATAGATATATACAGTCAAAGATTTTCTTATAGGGTGGTAACGACATGAGGATATAAATTTTAAACGCATGTTCGCTATAACATTTTCAAACGTTATAGGTAATATAGAGATTGTTAATTGTAGAACCTCCCTAGCATATTCCACTAGACATTTTTTTCGTGAAGCTATAATAATCCTCTGACGTTTGGAAATGTTATACGAAACATGCGTTTAAGAGTATATCTCCTATAATGTTTCTATTAATTTTAAATAGGTATTGGTAGTCCAAAATAACAAAATAATCTTTCCTCCATGATGTCCAGTTAATAATTGTTAGCAAATAAATAAGCTCTCTAGAGGCGTTGTCAATACCTAATGCCCTGAAAACAAAACACTGCCGAAGTTGAACATAAAATAAAGAAATAAACCTTATGAATATTTCTAGAGTTTTATATAAACCATCACACCGATATTATTCGTAGGGGTGGACCACAAGTGCGTTGCAATACATTTAATACAATACATTAAATTCTATTTACATTGGCATCAAAAGCATTACAAAGCACTTTTCTTGTGAAGGATGCCTACAAGAAAAGTACTTTGTAAAGCTATTGTAATTCGATTAAATCTTTCTATGAATAAAATTTGGGAACTTACCCCCAATTAGAGCTTGCCTAAATCTGAACATATAGGATCGTTATATTCTAGACCGCTAGATCGCTAGGATTCAGCTTTTTTAAATACAAACCCCCTATGTTAAAATAAAATTGAATCTTACTAGTGAGGGCTAAGTTACAAATTAACAAAAATAATGTTAAGATTTACGAGAAATTATTAAAACTAGCCATGCTGTGTCGGCCGGCGGCCGAGACGTAAAACGGGCGATGTGTTTATACGGTCGTCATTTTCGCTTAGTACTCGGTCTTGACTCACCAGATTTCCAATCCACCAGGCTCTACTCACCAGATTACCAATCCACAAGGCCCTTGACTCACCAGATTTCTAGTCCACCAGGCTCTTGACTCACCAGATTCCCAATCCACAAGGCTCTTGACTCACCAGATTCCTAGTCCACCAGGCTTTTGACTCACCAGATTCCTAATCCACCAGGCTCTTGACTCAGCAGATTCCCAATGCACCAAGCTCTCAACTTACCAAATTCTCAACTCAGCACGTTCTCAACTAGTTATTGGCGCTTTTAGTATGGGGAATCTGTCTAAAGTGATCATAACGATTGCATTAAAACTCAATTGTGTTAACATTCTTATACCTTATATAGTTTTGCGTTTATGACTCCAGTCTCAATCTATTGACATTGCATGGGTATAACTTTTAGTTGAATCACAAAAGTGTTACCTATAATATCCAACACTTTATTTGAGATTCACAATAGATCCAGAATGAAGAAATATCCGTATAGCGCATCGCTCGGATGGTCCACGGCTGGATGACGATAGAAAACTAACACGTAATGCTATTTTTGTATAAAGACGACGTAGACTAAAAAAATATATTTTCCGATACGAACGGTAATTCGATACCATTCCTTGCAAAAAGTTTGCCATTTAAGAGCCTTTTGAAATATAAAAAAAGTACTTTGGTATACATTAAAGTCAATTTAATTGGACCTATGTATGTTTGGATAATTTCGCTAGGAATGAACTGCCTTCTGCACTAAGGAAAGATTGCAATTAACATTCATAAAACATAATAAGTTATAATACTACTTATAAACATATAGTAGTATTATAACTTTTACGTATCTCGTATCTAGTAACATGTTTACTAGATACGAGATACGATGATGATATAGATACATAGGTGATTGAAAAAAAATCAATATCCTATTTTACCGTTTTTGTTTATTTTTAAATGTTTTTTTTAATTCTGTATGTTTCCCTGTTTGTTTAAGTATCGCTATAAAACTACAGCACCTATTGCAATCCAATGTTGTGTGTTGGATAGCCAATAGTTAGTCTCAAAACATAAATACCAACAAGCTATGTGTATTCGGGGTCGAATGGTAAAGCAAAATCGATGGTTAATAGAATGTTCTGGTCGATGTCGATGTGTTTTTCCCATAGCAAACAAAACGAGATTAAACTTACTTAAAATACATTCTACAGTTCATTATTTAATTTTTCTAATGATACGTATTTATACATAGGTGTCATAGTTATCAATATAATTGTATAAAACAATAATTAGATGGAAAATATGTTGTAAGTTTGAATAAAAAAATCTGGAACAAATTGCTGTTAAGAGTTTTGTCATTGCAGATTTTTAACTACAAATCAGGTTAAATTGTAATAAGTGTTTTCTGGATTTTAAATATTGGAGTTTCTGTGTCTATCAAAGTCGTAGATTAAATAATATACTTATTACTTCATGTCTAGTTAGCAACGGTGTTAGCTGAGTTGATGATAAACCAGCCACCACAACTTTGGTCGAATGTCGAAACTTTTCTTAGCATATGTTTTATCGAATATGTTGAAGTTTAGTTATAAAATACGCGAGCTTATAATTTCCTACATAATTATTTATGTGGTTATTTTTAACATTTCTCTATTACCTTAATACCTTAACATTGAAAATAAAATAACCGTACGATGTATGTTATATTATGACTGTGACATATTAACATATATAAACATGTACATCATGCAGTATGTGGATGATTACCATCCAGTTAAAAAAAAACTTCGAAATTTCAGTATATAACACACAAAGATTTGTATTAAACAAACGCCTCTGTCATCAAATAGTATCCCCAATAGCATTTGCCTGTATTAATAGAGATCGCTAATATTTTATAGTGTTTCATTCCGACATTTGATTTTATGTTTGTATTTTGATAAATTGTATAACACGTAAACTTATTCTTGTACCTTATTTAGTACCGAGCTCCAAGATACAGACATTGTCTAGTTTGGCGCTCACCAAAACTCTGTTGTTGTCAATGTTACTTGGTAATAAACTATTCTTATTCTTATTAATTGTTGTCACATCTACTACTTTGTTGGGATCTATAGCGCGGGTCCCGGACGGGAGACATGCTATTTAATTATTAAAAACAAAGTTCGAATGACAAAAAATTAAGTGTAACTCGGAATTCGATAAATCGATATTTTTTGACCAGCATCCGTTCTTGCCAACACTGTAAATACATTATTTTAATAAACAATTTGTTGTCATCTCAAGCTGATTTTAATTTCATTTTATGACTGTAATAGGTAGGTATACTCGTATAAAAAAAATGATTAAGGCAAACCGTCTTTTAAGCTCGTCTAATTGAATAGAAAAACAAAAAATATTATAACTATAAATGTTTACTATGTAATTGCGTCCATTGAGTCACTTTAGACCATTATCGCATATACGTAGATTTTGCGAGTCTACCCCACGGGCCTATATTCACCAGATCCAGCATTGCACAAAAGATCACCATGATTGAACCTAGCAATAGGTACAAACATATTAAAGGTTCAAAGAAACTAAGTACTATTTAATCTTAAACAATTTATTTATATAACAACACTTTGGTTTAATTTTATATATTATAAAATAATTTACATCTTTAGTGTACAAACATGCCTAATGTGTATTAGTTTTCCGTAAACTATCTTAATTGTATACTCTCCTATGGTACATTACAAGACGCGATTGTCTCAATATATTTATATTTTTTATTTTCTATTATATTAACCATTACATGTATGTCTCGTAAAAAGTAATTAGGCTTATATAACGTGTAATAATAATAATGCAAAATATTTTAACAGGTTTTAGTAGGTTATAAAGATAACATCCAAAGAAAGAAATCAAATTAAAAATATATAGAAATGACACCCCGTACTGGGAGCACCGTTAAACGTTAACGGTTCGCCTAGTTTTATAAAAATAAACATCATTGACACAATTATTTTATACATTAACATGGTCTATATAACTTACTAATTAATCTGTTAAAATATTTTACATCATTTTTGTTACACCTTATATAATCAATGACATCATAAATAGACAGACGGTGCATAGCAACGTGACATTACATAATAATAATGATGGATAAGTTGTGTTGAGCTTGCAATTTGCAGAATTCAACCTTAAAGAAATATTGCGATAGTTATTAAAACTCTTTTTATGTACCACAAATAAGTACCTACTACCTTCACTTAAAGGTGCCTCCGCAATGGATTTTAGTTGATCGTTTCTTATAGTTAAGCTAATTTGTGAGCTCCGATGCACGCCGTGCAAGCGAACTTACTGGTCGAGGGGTCCTTAATTTATATTTATAATTAGCTTAGGCCTAGATTACACATAAAGAGCAAGTGATCGGTATGCCTTATTACATATGTGAGCACTCGGCCGTAAGCACTGTTTTACTCGCTACGTGTAATCCAGACATTATATCCGAGATATAGGTTAAATAAGCCAATGTAGTATTTCATCTAATCGCGACAGTCGATGAACCATTTCCCAAACCGCGTATACCGCTATCCATTTAAATTCATCACACATTATTGCATCGCAACTGAAGCGTACAAATTTCATTACCCACGTTAAATAACGTCAACTTTTTCAAATCTGATGAATCTTCAATGTGCTCGATCTAGTTTTTTATATTCTTTCTGTTGCCTAGCGAAGCGTATCGTGGTCAGTATAACAAGAACTACGTAACATTGAAATCAGCTGGCAAAAGCCTAGTGCCACATTGAACTGATAAATCTACTGTTGCTCCGAAAAATCCTCTGTAATTGCTTTTTCGTAACCGGCGGCGGCTTGTAAACGGACCGTACAAATGAAACTTAATCTATTATAAGAATCAAGCCTATCCCTGTGTGCCTAACTTCAAGTCCGTAGACGGGGAATAGGTTGCGCTTTTATCATATTTATAGGTATAGGTCCCTTTTCGTTCGACTTGGATATGAATGATCTATCCTTTTAGGTAAGGTTAAGATTATAGTTTTTATCGTAAGTACTTATTTGTATTACAATAATTGTTCATTATGTAGTCTAATTAATTTGTAAGTTTAAAGGAATCACGGGTAATCACACGTATATTTGGATGCATCTGTTCTATGGATGGATTCATATTTTAAGTAGGTATGTGTCCACGTGATCAGTGCTCGCCAAACATTTATGCGTCACTTAAAAAGTTGCATAAAGTAGTTAAATACTTTACTTTTTCCTTTTGTAATCTAATGTGCCTATATCTGTAGGACTTATTACACAATCCTGAATACAAGCTTCCTAGCTCTCTTTGATTTTATGAAAGTGAAATCGCATTGAGCACTCTAACTAACTTACCACGCAATAAACTATCGCGTTGAGAATCCAATGTTAATAAATGAGCTAGGAAGGTGATTTAAAATCGTTGTAATAGGCTCTTGGTGTAACAAGGCAGAATTCTCATAAGCGTCAACGAATTTGTAGCCTTTTATCTGGTGACACTTCAAATGTTTTAAGTATTATGTCCTTGTAAGTGTTTATATGCATGTGGTGATCTCTTCGACGTAGGATGACGGAAATATTCCGTAGATGCCGTTCAAATCACCACTCCACCAGCCGTCATCTTGTTTCTCGTGAATTATTATAATGTCGCCTGGAAATAACAAAAATTAAACACTTTTAGACCGACTAAAGTTGTTATGTGCACAGTGATCAAACAGATGTGGGTAACATTGATTAATTCGCAGAATAGCCTTCGATGCACGGTCATCGAAATCATTTATACATTACATCTATTAGATACATAAATGGCCAAGTCAAACCGGTCAACCGGCAAAATGGCAATGTGCAATAAGGTTTTTAAATAGGAAAAATGCGTTTATTTTATGCTACTTATTTTACTAAAATTTAGTACGCAGAATTAAATACTAATTTATCTACTCTTGGAAATAACATTTTTTACGACTACAACTTATAAAAAATTCGCTTTGCAATTTATTCACACAATAGTTTACGAACAAAAACGTTGTCAGTGTTTAGTAAATATCTGAAACAATGTCTGACAGCTGGCCAAGGCTTTTCCTGAGTTACAAACAAATAATAATTAGGCACTTACTTTCTGAAAGGACCTCTACAATGTTCCGACTAACATCTGATTAAAATGTTATCTAGAAATTATAATATAAATATATAAATAACAAAAAAATGGGGTGTGGCAACTTTAAGGCCATAAAGCTAATTAATATTTTATTAGTCCTAAATAAAATATATAAATCGGGTATGGAATGGTGACGTGCTGTGTTGAATAGGTACTTAGGAGTATCACCCCCACACACACACACACACACACATACACACCCCACGTACACTAATAACTTATTGAATAATATCAATGCAGGATGAAAGTGGTTAGTATCGAAAAAGGATACAGCGATTCAGCTCATGATACCTACTGGAGTTGAAATTGTACGTTGATTTTTTATTTTACTCAAAGTCTATGTTAACGTGATTTTAAATTCAAAAAAGAACCATTACTAATTAAGACCTAAAACTGCAATGTAAATTAAAACTAGATACGCTCGAGTGCTCTCGTCACTCGCACCCGCCGGGTATCGCGCGGAGCGTTGCGATGTGATCGCGTGGTTAGCGATACATTGCACGCTCAAATATTACAACATATTACCTATGACCTTGAATAAAAATGATTTCTATAATTTAATGATAATGATTTATAGTAGGCATTTAGTGCAACCTTTACTCAAAGTATTTCGTACCGTGCCCCTTACACCCTGTATACTTATAATGATAGAATATAACCTGGTGTTAGTGTGAGTTCGTCGTTCAGCCTTGCTTCATACGTATAGAGCGCTCGGCACTTGCCCACAGAGGGCACCGGCGCCACCACGCCGTTCTCGTTCTTCATGATGTCAGTCAAGTCCGTAGAGCTGTCGCTTTGCGATGAGAACTCATCTGGAATATGAAGACATGTCAACAATCCTGGATATGACTATAATTCAGATTACATGCTTTGCGATATCGATGTATTGTGTAAGTAACTCGCAAAACACATTATTCTGTAGATACTCATCATAATATACCAACAGCTCAGCAGAAGCCGTCACAAAATTAGGAATCCCAAAAGAAACGATGAATGGAAGTGACCGTCTCATCGATAGTTACACCAGTAGCGTACCCACCGAAATCACTATCTTGCTGATTGGACAGCCCGTCACCAGCACCACGCTCGCTCCAATCTAGAGGGCTCTCCGGAGGTAAAGGCGCTTCTAGAGTCGGGGTCTGCATGGTGGGTGTCGCCAGCTCGGCACTAACAGGCGTCGGTGGCGCACTTTTAGTCTCCGTATTCCGTCTAAACGAGAGATGCTCTATCCTTAACTTGCTGGAAGCTCTACTCATTATAGAGTCTCGTCTCTCCCTCTCTTCGCCGCCATTAACGCTCTTTGTCAACGCGGTGTAGTTTGGCTGGAGGTTTTTGTTCACCTCGTTTTGATAATCAGCTTGCAACCATGGCGGTACCTAGGAAAATAGTAAGCGTAAGCATATTTTTATTTACGATGTATTTGTTAGTTTTAAATCGCCTCATACATAAGTTAGGACTCGCATATTATGCTTCAAGGACACCCCAAATCCAGGCACATGGTGGTGGTTGGGCTGGCCTAACGGACACCATTTTTGCATCGAACCAAATGTAATTTAATTTGCGTGCAGTTTGGAAGATTAACATAATTATTGACTTCGATTATCTCTCTCACTACTTTATAGTGTGTGAATAGGTACTTACTTTGAGTATACTCTGTTGCAATCCTTGTTTGTCCCTAATAATTTGTATGTGCGAGGCGAGCGGGTGCTGCACGGGCGGCCTGCTGTCCAGCTCGTTCAAGCTTGCTGTGATTTTGTATCTCACTGCTTCCAAGTATGTCAACATACTTCTCATCTATAAAGAAATTATTTATATAATATAAGTAGGTTTATAAATATGAATGTTTGTACTGACTGCGTTCCTATACAGGGTGTTACAGAAAGGGTATACTAAGCCTTGGACCTCAGCTTCTTTAGTGCATTTGTAAACACTTTATGCAGTCAGAATCGTAATATGTTTATTTTTAATAAATAGTTTTGTACCCAACAAAATGATAATTCTGATTTATTAAGAACAATAGTTTTTTTTTTAAATGGACATTCTCCACATTCTAACTTCAAATAGTGTTTATAAATGCGCTGAAGAAGCCCAGGTTCCAGGCTTAGTATACCCTTTCTGAAACACCCTGTATATACATAGTTGCGATAAAACTTTGGTCAGTTGTGCGCACGTCTGTTAAGATTCTGTGTCTGTGTCATTGCATCGCATGCTGGATACTCGCTAGTTATCAATGAAATGAGACAAAGAAACTTGCATGACCGATCGTCGGCTATGGATGAAGAGCAGGCTCATTCTATATTGCATACCTAGCGATATTTATCTTGTTTCTAATCTTTATCTATCAGAATGTACACTTACGTGATAAAGTTTGTCAGCAACGTTTTGCTGTGAATCATCGTTGCCAAACGTCGGCGTCTGTTTGATGGCCATCGATAGCTTTTCGAGGCCCTGCTTGGATTTGCGCTCCCTGTCGATGTCTTGTTTCACTAACTGGAGGATCTTCAGTAGTGCCTTCAAACGAATAAAAGTAGCAATTATTATGTGGCATCAATAATGTTTGAAAATACGCATCCTTGAAAAGAATTGAATATTGAATATATAGAATTGAATACTCTCGCTCCTAATGTACTTGTTGGGGTCGCACAAATAGTATTACGACTCGATTCAGCCGAAGTATAGGATAGAGGAAGGCATGGACCCCTCCGTTAGTAGTACGTGGCAAATCAAATAGGATAAGAACTTCAATTTCAAGTGTTAGACAGATAGAATTTTGTCTCACTCAAGTAGGATATCATTCGTAAGGTCTACTTGGCCCACCTCTTCGAGTATATCACCGGAATATATATTATAATATAATTTTAACTGACCTGTTTGCGACGTTCCTTGTTCATGGCGAGCGTGGTGTGCTCGCAGTAGAAGTCGGGCAACAGCTGCTCGCTTACCGCCGTTGGAGCGGACCGGACCCCACGAACTACCCTCATATCAGTGTTGGCATTTGCGTTCTTTATAGGAGTGACTAATACATTTGTCGCCTGAAAATATCAACATGTTATTGTAGGTATCCTTTATTCTTAGGAGATAAAATGTCGAGCTATTTGCCGCGTACATAGGGCTTAGTATATGTTTTACTAGCATCAAGTGTCGCGTTTCTTTGCTGCAAATCACCTTGACAACTTCACCAGACCAACTGTGTGCTCTTAATCTGTACAGCTTACTATGGGGGCAGTGTCAGAAGGTCCAGTAGCATGGGCAATCATGGTAGACCATTCCCCCCGCTCAGTATTACTGATATAATAGCCATAACATTATCTGCAAATGGTACTATACCTCTGCTAGTTGCGAGGGCACTGCAGCTGTAAGCCTGAGGTAGCAGTCAGCTGCTGTTTTCAACTGGGCAAGTCTCTCTTCTTCAAGAGACTCCAGCATTCCGGATCCTTTGACCACACATGTTTCCCATTCCAACCTAAGAGACGGTTAGAGTTAAGTTTGCTTTATTAATTCGAGATTAAGAATCGCACCCAGTCTTCTTGTGATTATCGTGAAAATCGACCTAAGACATTGAGGGTGCCAATTTAAAACCAGTTTGCCTACTTATGTAACGACCAAGGTATCAGTCTTTTAAAGAGTATGTTGAATCAGTCATTGTTATCAGTAATGTTTTACCTTGCTCTTTCTGCTTGTACACAGACATTATAATATTCCGCTTCGGTTTTCTTGACCGCATCTTCTGTCTTTTTCTTTTTCACCTGAAGTTTAGCGGCGTCTTTTTCACTCGTAGCGTTTGGCAGTCGTTCCGCTCGCGCCGCGTTCAGTATGGAGTGAGCATGCGGTATATGGCCGACACTCGAACTACGGGGCAGACGACTGTAAAGAAACACGCTAGCTAGTGACTCATTCCTAGCTTTGTTTCAAAAGATTCGCCATAACACATAAAAACAATTCGCATAGCTACTCGCATCGGCAAAAAGTGAAGGATCCTTCCGTTTTTGACTTGAGCGGCATAATGTCCCTAAAGTCTATTTATTGTAAAAAAAATCGGGACATTAGCGCCGCCCAGTTTATCGCAAGAGGCAGACCTAATCTCCAGCGAGGCATCCTGTAATTTTTCATTCTCCCTCGCAGCGGTGTGCGACTGTTTCTTTGACTTGGCCTCGGCTGTCCTCCATTCTCCGAGCGCTCGCGTCGTCTTGTCTACGTTCCCTTCGATCTGCAATTAAAATTTCAACGAATAAACCGAGATGTCGTAAATGCATCGCTTAAATAATCTTGCGTAAACCTTAACTCACCTTCTTCCTCAGTTTCAATTGATTGTCCATTACATGTTTCATTGGTTTCACTAGTTCTTCTGATAGAGCACTTGAGTAATTTCTGAAATGTGGCAATTTCGTTACGTTTAAATTCTTTGTGAAACATCCAATTTACCTACAAGTTTATCTACGGTTATGCAGACGTTACCTATGTATTTCTGATCGTTTCTCCATCTCCATAGCGACATGCTTCCACGCTTCGGCGCACGAGCCAACGCTCTCCTTGCACGCCTTTGTCAATTTGGTGCCGAGCTTCGCTAGGCATTTGGAATAGTAAATTTCAGCCTCGATCCTGAAAAGAAATCAGTGCAATACACCATAAGCATCTGAGCGGTTTCGCAATGTCACGGAAACAGGACACAGTCACTGCGCAGTAGGTATAGTTATTTGTTTTTTCTATTTGCACGTCTCAAGTGGTGATAATGTAGTCTCTACCAATGGGAGATGACTTTTTTGAGCGTGCGTTATTTATGTCTCGCGTGTTGGCCCACTTGGCGGAACCCGCGACGCGCTATTTTTGATTTTGTGGCCATTGCCGCGCCCTTACATTCGGATGCAACAGATTGCGACGCGCTGGATATCTGTATATTGGCGAAAGTAACGCGTGCGTACGAACGATATACTCGTATGTTATAATCAATTATTATGCGGCATGACGAGAACTTTCGCATTGTCCCTGCTGCGAGCGGTTCGATGGAGCGGCCCATTCGCGATACGAAGGATCGTTCGAGCGGTTTGCTCATAAACAATAAGCTATTGTTTCACCATCACGCCTGTGGAAAGTAAACGTTACGGAGAAATTTCGATAAGATGTGTTATCTATTGCGTGCACGACTCGCTCTGAGGCTGCGCCGCCGGAGCGTAACGCTCATTGAAATGATGCGTAACAATTAAACCAGTTAGTTTACCAGAAAAAGCGATAGTACAGTTGTTTGCGCTAGTCATGCGCATACAGGTAAAACATTGCTATCTTTGCGGTTTACTATTAATGTAGAATTGAAGGTCGAAAGATATGCTCTATATTCATTTCTAATATTTCCGCGAATACTATACATTGAAATAAAATGAAATTTACAGATTTTATCGCGTTTATTTTATGTTTTTTACGGTCCCACAGTTTCGGTTGCTTTACAGTAACAATGGTCACGGGAGGACTCAGGTGTTAGACGCCCGGCCCTTGTGTCATAGTTGGAACTGTGGTACCCTCATATTTATTTATTGTTTGCTGTCCGATTTACGTAGAAAGTGCTGACAGTGTCTTGAGGCTTGCAACGGTGCGCTTGGTTTTGGCTATATAGAGCAAATATACTCTAATTATAAATTGACCGTGTTTGGTGTTATATGAATGCTATGTTCGATTTCTAATTACAGTCAAGACAATGTCTTTAGATATATTATGGGACATTGCGGTCTCCGTCGGAGTTATAAAATTGGGCAATACATATAGAAACATTGGCCTTGGCCGAAGGGCCCCCAAATTGATCACTGCAATACTACTATTTTAATTGTGGAACCTACATTATTTTAGTTTGTTGCATCAGATGGGATTCTCTAGGAGATATAATGTAATACTTTTGGTAGGTTTTTATACAATAAAGTAAAGTAGGTACTATCAAATGTCCACGCATAACTCCTAGAGTAAACTGTGATAAGCCGTGGTTATGACACAACCGATAAACTACAAACCTACCTTAAAATTTAGAAAATAGCCACAGATAGTATTTCTAAGCAGTTTTCATTTGAAAAACGTTTTGTAATGCTATTATAAACACCTATAAATATGGTGGTGACTGCTTTAAATTTTGTCCTAAGTCTAGATTTGTGTGCCAATAAAATATTGTCACCTACCGTTCTTGCAATATGGCTGATAATTCCTTGCTGAAATCGCTCCCTTGTTTCACGTAACGACGGAGCTCATCAAAGCCATTCTGAGCCTGAAAAAAATAATTAAATGTAGAATAGTTTTAAGGTTTTCAGTAGACACTTATACATAAGTGGGATAGTTATCATACATCTATGACAAGATCCTCGAAGATATATGAGACTAGATAAAATGTATCAAAATATTATATTAACCGATCGGTATTTGTTTCCGCCAAAACTCGTACATAGCCAAAGTATTAAGACCAAATAGTCCGGTTCTATATGATAGTCTAAGTGTAATTGCTTTAGTCACTTTTAAAATCATTGTGTTATAAATCCTAATTCCTCCTTCTAACGACCTATAAAATTTGAGGTTTATTCAAATTGCACACCTAATATCATCAGACAATTTGTCATAGGGCTTTTCTATCTATACTTTTGTAAAATCTATCGTATACAATTTCATACTTTAACAGTCGAGTAATAAAGTTCATAGTCGAGTGGTGGTGGGTAAGTATATAAGCTTAAATGATAATGATAGCTGGTTGGTATATAACAGTTGTAGAGCTAGATAGTGAGAAAATTAACACTGTTGGTGTGAGCAATATACCTACCTATATACAGAGCATTTGGTCACAGACTAGCGATAATATTGACTCAAGAACTACACCCAATTTCAATAACAACACACAAAAATGGCGGGCTATATCTCTCCCCCTTAGAAATGGAGGCTATTTTAAATTATCCTTGGATTGACGATTGACATGAAAATACATAATCAAAGTCATTGAAATATTGTGTAATAAAGTAAATCTCGTAAAATTTTTAATAAGACCTCAAAAGAGATTTTGTACAAAAATCTTGTGAATAAGTCTTTCTAAACCAAGAGTATAGATTTATATATCATACTAGCTGCACCCCGCGTGATTACCCGCGATTAAAAAGTATATACATTTTACCGGGATAAAAAGTAGCCTATGAGCTAATCCAGACTATAATCTATGTCTATACCAAATTTCATCCTTATCCGTCAAGCCGTTCTGGCAAGATTGAGTAACAAACATCCATCCATCCAAACTTTCAAATTTATAATATTAGTGGGATTATAATTAAGTAAGCATATATCATGATTAAGTAAGCACACTGTTCAAACGAAATTTCATAACATCATAATGCAACTCAATTAGATGAATATTTTATATTTATCTCTTACAATAATCATGTCACATAGAATAAACCGCCTCAGCACGTCAAGTGCGAGCTAACTCTATAGTCTACCGTATTTTGACATTTTGTGTGGATAATTGAAAAGCGCCTCTAGCGGACGACATTTAAAACTATCAGTTCTCCATACAAAATGTATAAACACGGTAGACTATAAAGTATACGGTTAACTTACGCATTATCTGGCACTCGACGTACAGGTATCATGAAATACTGATATACTCGATTTGGCATTCTGTTAAGTATACCTTAGAACTCGTACTTCTCAAAAAATGTGTGGCACCTTACCGTGTAAATACGGCTTATCGGTTTGGGGTAAGTATAACCTCCAGATTACCCAACAAGGAAGCACACGCAAATTAGATGAATGATCTGTTAGGTCGAAGTGTTTTCATTACAATTATAACCCAATAAGTGATAATTGAAACGTACTTCAGCTTTCAATGTCTAGGCCAATCTGTTCACGATTACAAGGTCCACAGGCATGGTTGGATCGTGATAAAATTGTTATGGTACCGTTAAGAATGATAATTATAAAGGACTTTGAGGGTTTTTCATGAGCGCACAAGCGCGGGCAGCATCTTGAAAATAATAAACGAGGATTTACTTACTATTCACAGTACCTAACTCTTAAACTTGTACAATTTAAATACAATACAAGCAAAATTTGTATTTAAATTGTAAAATTTAAGTATAAATTTTAAATTTCAGCCTGAATCACGCGTGAGACATAAGATTGATTGACAATCTTATATATATCTCACGCGTGAATCCTAAGGTAGAATGTAAGATTTGTATTAAATTTTTACAATTCACTTTCGCTCACGCGGGAGCCTGAAGGCCTTCTTACTAATAATAGTGCTTCTTATGTCTCTATAATGTTTACGGTAGTTGGAAGGAGACAGACTTGAGATAAAGGTAGCGAGATAGAGGTAGAAGCTTGATGTCAAGACATTATAGATCCATATACTTAAGCATTCGAATGTCAAAGTGAAATTTTGCAATGGTCATACAAGAACAATTTCATAAGTGCTATTTTATTTCAAGGCAACACCGTCTCATGTTTGTTATTCACTTATCAACACTATAAAAAGCATTTTCTACTGGTGCCGCAATGAAAAGTCATCACTGAGTTTACATTATATATTTACTGTGTGTATTTACTGTATTCGCGTCACTCGTATGTGAATAAGGCTCAGTGTATGCTGAGCGCAGGTGACTTAGTACCTATATAACATAGTTTAAGATTGTCAGAGCAGGGAGTCGACCCATAGCATAGCTCACAAATGTATGTTTTAGTGCATCTCAATGACACAGATATGCGTAAGCGCGAGCCCGCGTCCTCACCGGCGTTATTTATTAAATGCTCTGCCCTGAGCTGTGTTGTGCCTTGTGCTTTGTCGCAAGTCTCAGCATAGCCCCAGCCTAATTATTTATCTGCATGTCACGAGCGCGCGCTACCAAACCTATAGCAGCCTACATCAATGGATTAAATTATACACACACACTTATACAAAACACACACAATAACTTTCTTTACAAGGCAGCTTTCACTGTAAACAAAAAAATACCTCTGAGAGTTCAGAATAGAGTTCGAATTTGTGTGTGTGATCCTATGGAATTGATTTTAAAATCGTATGCGCATGATTCGAATGCCGACGTGCGTACGCGCTTCCGCCCGCCCCGGGAAGCACACGCGTTGTAATTATGGCAGCGTACTTGAAACAGATAAACCGAATTTCAAATGTTTATGTAATAGATTAGATTAGCATAATTCAATAGCCGAAATTCGTCAACATTTTGTCTATGAGGAACTACTTATCTATTACGACTTTTAACTCTTTTCTTAGTGACTTGATACAGGTAGACTTCTCTAGCGATGTATTTATTCATGTCAGTTCACACAACTGTAGAGTAAATATGAATAGTTGGTAAAAAACACTTTTTCCTTATCAATAACGCTTATCTTAGTTGTGTGTGTAGCAATATTTACATTCACTTTCATAGTTGCGGAAAAACTAGGCGTCATGTTTGCTTATCATTAATAAATAAATATCGCTAGACTCGACAAGAATCGAACCCACAAGCACCCGATAAGCAGTGATCCGAACGGCCTACGACCAGGCCATTCGAAGCCTAAGCTGTCGCCACCGAGAAATCATACGACTTTTGAGTGCCTGATTCTTGGGTAAAGCCTTATTTCACCACAAATGGCACCACAAAACTGGGCTGGGCAGCGCACCTACTACCCAGTCTGTTCAGTATAGCTACATGGCAACGACGCAGTGCAACATATAACTGTCTTGCTTTTGCCCTTGCTAGTTCTCATGCTATCTCGTTTAGTGTGTACAATCAAAATACGTTTTATCATAACGTTCACGTTTTTGCGTGGCTGTTGGGACATTAAATAACATCGCGTTAGTACTGACATGACTTGTCTACGTTTATTACTTCAATGTCAATGCTCAGCCCCATACACTACCATACAACTTTAACCCAAGCTTTTCTGATGATCACGCAAGAACCACACTTTTTTCTATTACTCTAATAACAGTTATAGTTTCACTGCAACCCACGAACTTATTGTGACCGCAAAACCTCTGATGTCTTGATATCTATAACAACTCCTACGGTTAATAGAATTATGAAAAAAAATTACACCCGATCTTAGTTTAGGGTAGCTCACACAATGTAACTTATCCTATCGGATGATGGTCGTGTTTTTTTACAGTGACCTGTCGCTAATATGGTTCTGCGATCTGTTTCTCAGTTCTGTATTCCGTTATTCACATTGTCTGAATATACTTTGCCCACGATATGGAAGTGAGACCAGTTAGTGGCAAATTAAATGAAATAAAACACCCGTAAGATACAGACATTAGATAAGACAACAAAAAGTATAAGATAAGTGATGTTGACTTCAATGTGACTGGTACTGAAAGGCGTTTGGCTCAGACTGAGCTGGGGGTAATGAGGTCCTACAGCTTCAGCCTAAAAGATATATAATATTGATATCAGCGAAAAAAGGGAGGTTCAAATAGAACGTCTATGGAAATAAAGCATTATCTTAGGTACCGTACAGAATAGTAACTGGAGTTATTGTAATATTATGTCAATCTGGATACCCACGATAAGTTCTGACACTTTGCCACACATTGAATTTATTATTTTGGCTTCAAATGAACTCGATTTTCTTAACGATTAATCCCACAACTACTAAACATCACTGCTATTCCGTCGACGACGTTATACGACTGTAATAATGTTACCAAACAATGATTGCGCTCTGTATAATAAAGCATGTTGTTACTGTTATTACGTGCACAATCAATCGTTTTGACATGTACACAAATATGTTCTTGCGGTAGAACATAAAGATATTATCTATATAAATAACTAAGCAGGTACGTGTTCGTTCTTTTGCCTATAATAACTTTGTGTCCCCACTTTGAAGCGGGGTAAAGGCTGGGATACCTAATATTAATATTTTTGCTGCACTAAGTAGATGTAATTGTTTATATTTTCAGAAACTATTTGCAATCACTGTCTATATGTATATAATGTGTAACATAAATACTTTATAACACTTAAAGAGGTGCCTTGTATATAAGTAGAACATGAACAACAATTTTTAGCGTTCTCAAAAGTGAGGGTAAAAAATACGTAAGTATCTCTATAGTTAGGTCTCCTTGAATAAGTATGTTGAATTTCTTACTTTTTGTGTAAATAAATATTTCACGAACTCACCCAATAATAGTCCTTAAAGACTTGATTGTTCGTGGACCGTAAATTGATCATCTCTTCGAGTGTGTTCTGCCACCGGTCCATACCGGCGGCTATCTTGTTGGAGACGTTCTCCCGGTTCATGCCGGCGTCTGCTGCCTCATCAGCGGGGCTGGCTGTCGCAGCATCACTGCTCGGCGCTTTGCTGCTCGCCTCCTTGCTGCCGGACTCTTTACTTATTGCGCTGAAGGTCCTAGAAAAGATGACCGATTTTTACATGCTGATATTGAAATCGAACAGATAGATAGGGGCATCGGTGCGCTCTGAAGAAAAAGAAAGCGGCCGTCTCTCTATGATTTTAGTGAGTAAGAATGTCACATAACTACAAAGGTAGATAATAGACTAGCTAATGATACTAGAATACGAATCCGAAATATACTCATAAGAAAAAATGTAGATAATGGATTCTGAATTGTTAAGACGGTCCTAAATATCTAAGTGGCGTTTTAGTATTCGGCTGATTTAATATTATAGGCGTCACCTACCTACTGTAGTATGCTGACAGTACAGACTCGATACTGGATGAGATGCTATTCATAATCCCATTCTTTAACTGGACGGATAATGAGTAGGTATTATAAATGAGTTATAAATATCGAACACCACTATAGTTACTTTTTAAAATAATTTCGGACTGCCTGTCAAGTCCAAAATCATTTTAAGAAGTAAAGTGTAATTTTGATCTTAAGTAACGTCCAAATTATCATAAAGAACCTCCGGCCTCGTTATTATTATTTCGAGATACGCAATAAATGCACTCGTTACGCATGCAAATGTAAACATACAAATATATATATTTTTAATTACCTGTCGGCTTAACAGAATTAATTTAATTAACTATCAATATTTATTAATTTGTTGGGAAAATCCACAGACACAGAACTACTTCGAATCGATTTGAGAAGACATCTGAGTCACGCTTCCTATATGGATGCGTAACATTAGTTACTCACCGTTTCCTATAATTATGAACATTTACCTACCTCTATACAACGTGGATGTGAATCAACGCGAAACCTATATTGCGTTAAAGGCCGATCGAGTGCTCGAATATTTTAATATACTTACGGTAAATCGTAAGTGACATTTAAGTATGAAATCATCCAATCGGTATTTAAAACTATCAGAACACATAATAATCCGACGGAATCACGAGCAGAATCTGTTGCCCTATTTCATGGGTCACCATTTCACGAAAGAATGATAGCATTACGCCGCTTTTAAGATTGACCGAACTCTGCCTTTTCATTAACAACGCGAGTTGAGTGCTCGAGCTCAATCGGATTGAGCAACCAGGTGCATGCGCAAGGGCATTGAGCAATCGATCAAGACTTTTAGGATAACTTTTAAAAGTGCAAGTGAATTATAGTTAAAGATAGATCATACAATGCTTTTGCTAATACTGTTGGCACACACATTAAACTCGATAAACAAAGTGTATCGCTGTCCCTCTCCTACTTCCTAGCTTTTCCTCATTTTCTTTTTTGTTATGAAGTGAGTTTCTAGTTTGCAAGAGGCGATTGTCATCTGTCAGTCATCCTGTTCTCTGGGACCCAACTAGAGACTCTCTGGTAGCCTAAGACCGAGCTTCGATTATCAGGTCAGTTGAGGTCGGCGCAGAGCGATGTAGAGCAAATGTTAGCCGGTAATATTTGTAATAGCATTACATTAGTAAATCACTTCGCCGTTAAGCAACTCGCGGCGGGTTGCATAACCATTGTTGAGTCAATAAAGATGGAAATTGACCGAAATGAGATAGCTAGGGGGTGTTATGAAATATACAGGATACTAATGAGCAAAGTGTATAAAGTTATATCTTCAGAAGGGCCTGTTTCAAAATTAGGCGATGCACCCTATCCACTATTTATTTGTTAGATATTTATAAAATAAACTGTGGATAGGTTTTAGGGGTACATTTCGAATCTATTTAAATAAATTTAATTAATAAAAATATATTGAATGGAAATAAAACATACCAATATCTTTTTATGTAGCGTTACATAAGATATGCGTTTACCATATTGTTAAACCAGTGTGGTATTTTAAACTATAGCGCTCGCACCATATATCTTATAGAAAAAGAAAGATAGTAATCAAATGCTTTCTCGACTATCGTATCTCGTATACAGACAGTAAGATGTTGAATCAGATGTCTTAGTAAATATTTTGCTCGCTTTGATTATCCACTTCTATTAAGTACTTACATAGATATCTTTTTCTTAGCGGCACTTGTGATTCGAATTACTGACCTCATTATCTATAGTTCTACTGAGGGTATACACTAAGCTGACAAACATCTAGAAAAAAAAACAGGTTGAGTATCTTTCGTAACATCACAGTAAACGACCTCATAATGATGAATAATAGCAATTGAAGCTACAGATGGATCTGGTGAACAGCCATTAGGTTTTTAAATCCTTAAGGCCTGTACTCACACATCGTGATCCGGTTCTGGAATTCCATATTCAAATGATATATATAATACACACAGCGTATGCGACCGATATTGTATGAACAATTTCTCCTGATTCAGTTGTCTGGAATCTTGTACATTCTGTTATTTATAAACTAGGTCAAAACTTTCCTGCAGTGAATATTGAATTAATATTATCACCTATTTATATCAGATTTCGCTACAAATTTGAGCGTGGGTCGCTCGGCTCACTGCACCAGTGGCAGCGGGATAGATTCCCACTTTGACTAATTTTGTTAATTATATTTGCGTTATTAATTCTGGGACCCGTAATACCAACGCGATGTTTATAATTATATTTTTTTTTGTGCCAGTGAATATCCGCGATGCCGGATCGGTCAATCACGCCGGCAGTGTGCAAAGGTCTTTACAATGCACTCTAATATTTGCCGAAGGTCGGAAGCCATTTGCCGACACACGTAACTAATTGTTGTGATGGAACAATAGCGGACGCATAATAACGTGTTTTTAATTATTGGTTATTTGTTGTACTGTATATTATTTTGGGAGTATAATAGTTTGAAGTGCTAAGGAAATGGGACGAAAGGAAATTGAGTACTGTCACCCGGATAGGTGTGTTGTTTTTGTTTTGTCACCAATTAGCGACGGGTGAACTCGTCAACAAAAGTGGTTAGCCATTTAGTATTTTTTTTTATTATTATTTATAAAACATATTCAAGTATATTGGTAGTGGCTTGGCTCGCTCAAAATCGTATTCATTCGTTTGTAACAGTGTTACTACCAAACCGAATATAGAATTTATATATATGGCAACATTCAGTTATAGGTTGTGGTAACGGCAATTTTATATCCCGAATAAACAAGTAAGCTTTGTCATTCATAAACAAGCCCGAATTTTTTTTTTTTGATAATGTGGCAATTTAAGGAAATTAAAAATTGTAGATAGCCTGATTTGGTAAACGAAATTATCTACGTCTTGTTTTCAGAAATGACACAAAAAAGTGGAATCCTTATCAGTGATGGAGCTAAATAACTAATAATGATTTAAAATATGTTTAGAGAACGTTGTAAGTTTATTGGGACAACACATCGGGGTCACCAGTATTGGTTCGCGCCCCCGGGGTGAATCTCAATAATAAACGTTTCATAAAAGTCAAAGTATAATATTAATTATTCTTCAAATCATAGGTACAAGTGTTCTGAAGCAACTTTACTAACGCACTGGCATACTGGCCTGTCCCCAGTGACTGAACCCTGCAAGGTACCTATTAGATATTATATAACAACGGGTTGATGTTATATAACTATTTTACGTAAAAAACCGTTAAATATATCCAAGAAAGTATCCGTGACCCTAATTATGGTATGACTGATAGATAATTTTATGGCAACGAAAGGCTACGAGCCCATCAAAGCGTTGCGAGTCTATGCTGTGCGAGGAAGCGAGGAAAATCGCGAGAAATTATCGCTTCGATAAAACAACTCCCGTAAATTACCTACAAGCTGATTAAGAACTTATAGATAAGTAACCGATCGATTCAAGTGTATTTCTTCATTTATTATAATATTTCAGAGCCATTAATAACAATCGAATTGTAAATTCGATAAGGCTATTCATCGAACGGGTCGACTCGACCATTCGTCGTGTGTAAAGAATACATAATGCATGTTGCTAATAATAAACGAATTAATCGATACAAGTCTTATCGTAAGGCTGTGAATCGGGGGGCCGATTGTCAAATGTTTTTCTGGTGGATGCGATTTCCTCGCTTCGCTTGGAGCTTCAGCCGTTACTAAGTATATATTAGATAAAAGAGTTAAAACTACCTAATCTACCTTGATTGCGTAATTTGAGTTGACAGTTTTCACTCACTTATAACTCGCTACCGGTATGTGCCGTACTATTCAATATTAATGAGAAGGCTACGTCTCCACACGCTTTGTGAATTTTTGAATGAGTAATTTAAATAATTAGCTCGTCTTCTCGTAAATAGTTTCTTTGGTCTTACCTCTATCTATATCAACAGTAATTAAATATTTCATTATGTGTACTTTATATTTATTTTATATCTACCATATACACACCTATAAGAAAATAATATAAGTTAAATAGGCAATGTCGGTATGTGATTATATGTATTTAGACAAAAATATTTTGTCCTTGCGCTTAAAAATAAACAAATCAGGAATACCACAGGGCCCCAAGTCTGCTAACACAAATCGGTTCATAATCGAACAGTAACCGCATAGTAACTGTCACTTTTGACAGATATGACTGGAAAGTGGCCCTGCCCGCACTCTTCCCCGCAAGCCTCCCATGCCGCCCTCGTTCTACCGTATATCTGGTGCTCAACTGTATTTGTGTAAACTTTACTACTTATTAAACCTTTGTATCTACATAATCGCTTAAGCACCTACTAGTGTAATATTTGACAAGCCGACTTGCACAGCTGGTAGTGAACCTGCTCTCTCAGAGGTTCCCAGTGTTGAATTCCGTTGGGAATCATTCATGTGATGATCACGAATATTTGTACCCGATTCATGCATGCTTAATTCAAGAATTGCTTAGTTTGGAACCGTATAGTTGGGTATTTTTTTTGGGCAATATTATTATTAATATATTATAATGGATTACGAATGATATACATGTTGTAATTACTCATTTAGTTTTTACAGCCTGTAAGTATATTGAATGCGACCAAAAGAGAGCTCACTACAGTTCAGCTGTGTAAATACCGACATTATTAACGTTATAAGTACTTATGTATATTGCCTGTTCGCAAGAAACGTAAACGATCATCTAGAATGCAATACATTAGCCGACAATCAACATAATGTACTAACATATCAGCGATGTCAATAAATAGACACTTTTTACATTGGTAAATGACTATAGATAATAAAGTACAGTCAAATAACGTCTCTAAATCGATCCCAACAAGATCGAAAGTCACATACACAGCTTTGTGTATTTACAAACTTGTTATGGTCAGTTTCGTAAGTAAAATCTTGACATTATCGGAGTTTTTTTGATTCGGTTTTATAAGGCAAAGATTGGCAATCTTGATACAGCGATATTATAATTACTTAAGAAAAAATAAAAATAAAATTGGGATACAAACAAATGGCGCCTTTTATAATGCTCATTAATCGCATTGTTATCTGTGATTTCTATCATTGAACTCGGAATGGTTATCAAAGCCTATAAGAAAATAAAATGGAATTATTACACGCCGAATCGTTTCATACCTTGGCCAAGATCCAAATATTAAAAAGCTTTTTAATATTTACAATGAAAACATTCACGTTACATTCATCACAAGAAGAATGTGTACATCGTGTTCATGACGCAACAGAAAATCGTAGAAATTAATTTGCGTAAGTACCTACTCAAAATGTATGATTAGGTACCGCCCCGAATACAAGCACACATACAATAACGTACTTAAGCGATAGCTATCAACACATTATGCCATCATATACCCACGTAACTTATACCAGAGTAGATTAATTTCATAAGGTGCCCGGTGCAGTATTAGAAATGTGAGCCGTCCAACTTTACGCAACAGACAGCTACTAATATATGCACATTATTACAGCATAGGAACATTGATAAATCACAGGAATATCAAAATAACCGTGTATCGCATAATTTGCGCAGTTGGTAGTGACCCTGCTTTCTGCCCCGAGCACAGATATATTAGAGGAGATATGTTATGAAAGCGGTGGGCTTGCGCTCACCTTTAGCCAAAATTACGCTAACATAGAGTTTTCGCCGTCAGTCGACTGCAACTGCACGTCGGTATCGGAGCTCTAACTTTTTTTTTAAATGCCGTGTTATTTCGTGGTTGTGTGCAAAAATACTAGCAGCAAAGTGAACTACGCGAAAGATGGAATCTCATTTCACCAGCCAGTATTAAGTATTTTATTTATTCGTCTTTAAAATCATTAAAAACAACAAATCAAAAAATATTTAATGCCTTTATTATGTTATTTTAGGTTTCATGTAGCACAACGACTTTTTTATTTTTGTACAAAATACATGGCTCTTTAAGTACCACCTATGTTCGCTACTGAGTGAATGTACGAGGCAATGTATAGATCGTCTAACGATACTTTGAATAAACTGGTGCGTCGCGTGGTACGGCCGCTGTATACGGCGACGACGCAGCACGCACCGAGGAGACTTCGTATTGGTTGGTTTTAGCGAGTGGTTGGGAACAAAACGGAGACAGCGAGTTCCCATACATTTTGAACCGCACGGCATATCTCTCGTGATCTGTGGCCCCGAGTGTCCTGTGTTCAAATCCTTGGAGGGACAAGCTCTGTGTATGAGTATGAATGTTGGTACCCGAGTCATGGATGTTTAATATCTATATAAGTATTATATTCTGGGTTCAGCCCCAGTCCATTGTACGGTACTCATAACACAAGCATTGCTCAGTGTGGGACCGTATAATTGGTGAGCTCGTCTGACGATATTATTATTATTATCTAGCTCGAGTTTAAAATGTAAGTGCACCCTATACCTACAACTACGTTACCTAAGTAACCTATTCGTGATAGAGTTAAGCATAGTATGCCTAAGCATCCATTTTAGATTGATCCCTTGAACATAAGAAGATTGAAGTGTAAATAGGTCTGTGGTATTTGGTGCAATCTAGCCGGGGGAAATCGGTCGTGAGGATCGGCCTCCGAATGACAATCGATTTACTGCGACGAAAGTGTTGCAGATTCGATGCCTAGCATCGATTTGTCGACTTTCACTAAGTGCCAGTGACCGACGTGACGTCACGCGACGTCATCTCTCGCTGACATTGATGGATCGCATGCCCAGATTGTTGATATTTAGTATCTGTCTGTGTTGTTTCTTTATTTTGTAGTTGTATACTCAACATCTACATCTACGCGCTCAAAATTTTATTTAATTATTTTCGTTTTTTTTTACTGGTCATTTAGGGTGATTGCAAACTCTGTCACTGACAGAATTATCGACCAATTTATCGATGGAAACCAACATCATAAGAAGCAGAGTAAAAAAATAAAAGGCTATTGCGCTCTTAGCAGGTAACTTCCTTTGATTTAAAAGTCCTCGGTAGCTCCTATAAGACTTAAAATTTTTAACATACATTGCCTTCGATACAATATAATAAAAAAAATCTTACAATTACGCTGGAGGTACACTTTCTTCTATTCATCGGCGACAATGCAATCGGCAGTTACAAAATCACTTTGAAAAAGTCCGATGGTCACGTTGCGAATGCAGTACAAGTGAAATTTAAAGTCGAGCCTTGAATAATAAAATTAGATTAGACATTTTGATCACTATTCCCGATAATGTGGCCGTGTTATTGGCATGTGTAACAAGTACAACGGATAAACATCGAATTATTAGATCGATTTTATGTAGATAGATGTTAATCGATGTTGGAGTGACCTAGCCGACTCGATACCTGATTCTCATACAGGTTTTGTTTAGAGTTCGTTTGGCGGGTTTTGTTATTAGGCACTTTTGAGATAGATCAATCGAAAAAAAGAATAATAAACCAAGAGATCGCTAGTTGAGTAGCCCAAAGGTTATCTCTGCGTCTGGTTTTTTTTCTCGTCTGTTCTAGGCCCAAGTTACCTACATCATGTTTTTACTGAATTGTGTAACCTCTAGGCTAACACATTAATAATGAGTCAGGTGTTTTTTTACGTTCAATCACAACATAGGAGTACATTACGAACATGAAACGACTATCCGACTCAATGACAATTGTCATTCGACACAGAGACCTTAGAATTAATTACAATTATTTTTGAAAGTTATATTTTTGATTTATCTGGACATGCATATGTTATTTTATTAGATGAATACTTATATAAATAAATTCGAATAAATACATTCGAGTTTGTCAAATGCTATTAAATTTATTCTACCTACCCAGTCTTGAATAACCAGTAATTTGGCCGATATCAACACTACCCATTTAATAAGTATACAAATCTCGAAATTAATACTTATGTACCTAAGTATTTTTACGACTTGATGAGCTTAGTTGTTAGTGATCTGGCTTTCTATGCTGCGGGTCTCCGGTTCGAATCCCAGTAGGGATAAACTTTGTATGATTAGCACGAATGTTTGTACCCGATTCATGGATGTTTATTATCTATATAAGTATTATATACTGAGTTCGGTCTCAGTCCATTGTACGGTACCCATAATACAAGCGATGCTTAGTGTGGGACCGTATAGGCGGTGTATTTTTTTTTAAAATTAATTTATAACCTACCCAGGTAATACTGATTCTAACAAAGGTATTATATACAAACTTTTATTGGAAACGCCTCAGATTAGATAGATACTCAAAAGGAAACACAATAGTAATATTTATGGTAGAAAAAGACAGCGATTTTAGATACACACTTTTGCATGACCTTTAAACTAAACACTGAAAATTACAATAATTGAATTAAGAATTAAGGTTTAGAAATGTTATTGTGAAATGGAACGCAACCCATTTGACAAAATATAGACTATGCTTTTTCCTTCCTTTTTCATATATGTATAATCTGTTGCTCGTTCAAAACTTCTCTCTAAATATATTGTTCTTTGAAAGTACTGCGGATTTTAATGAATACTTAATAAAACGCGTCTAATATCAACAAGAAAGCTTTAAACTAGAATAAATAGAAACAACATTATTTTTAACAAAGACCATTTACGTCAAGTGGAGTATGCTATACTTCATTTACGTAGACCTTGTAGACCAGCACACACATCATGGCTATGCCCCAAATATTCTATATTTATAAAAAATACACACTTTGTTATCTGTGCAATCTCTTGTATATGACCGGCACAGTATCGTGTAGGTAAGTGTTACTGGCTGTACTCGACTTGGTGAGGGCACCACTGAGTTCTCATATGTACTCAAATATTTATCAGTAAATGCATTGACATTCTTAACGATGATCAACATGTGGTTTAATTTTCAAGGGTGGTATTTTTTTTTTTTTATATTTTAGTCCTACACTAAAAGGTCCATAGTTACGTACAAACTTGAGACTTAGAGATATTCAGGAGGTCTACTACGCTCTCTAGCTTGGTGTCTTTTATCGGTACAGTTTTTAACTAGCACGGAAGGTAAGGATTACGTTAAATTGTATACCTACCGCCATTTTTATCCATGTTCTGCCTATTATGGTATTTACTACCTACTTACGTAATGTACACAACTGTTTTGTAGGTTTGATTTAAAAAAATGATTTGATTTGATTTGGTATAGTGCTTAGGGTCTAGATTTCCAATGATAATAGTAGCCACAAATAACTCAGTGAAGCGTGACGTTTCAACAGATTAGTGGACCCGGAATGAACGCCACTCCGGCAATCCAGATGGCTTGCTTAGATACCGGCCGCCACGAAGCCTCTCGTCGACAATGCTCACTGTTCTGTGTTCCTAGAACTGTTTGCTCTACATTTATTGATCTTGATCGCTTACCTATTAATTAACAGTAGCCACCTAGGCTAAGCTAGGAACGATACCAATCCAAGGCTATAGGTAGGTAGATATACTGCTAGTTTATTGATATAATGATGACAGATGAAAGGGTGAAAGAAAAATGTATGAAATTCAATAGCAACCATAAGCTTCACATCTATCATTCTAATTTGTTAGTATTCCATTCTAACCTAACCAGTCTACATGGTATTAAGGAAGTTTTAATAGTCTTATAAATCAAAGATCTGAGTATTCTGGTCAGTAATATACTCACCATTTATATTAAGTCGCGGTAATTTTATCTGACGATTGCAGCGATTGTTCGGCTATTTCCCACGTGCGTTTTACTTTCCAAAACTCTACATTACGACAATGGTCTTATATATGGTATTAGTAGGGGTATAGATAACGAAAAAAGTTTGCCAGCTAGTGACGGACTATTTTTCTGTATATTCTTAGTATCGAATGATTATCTTTTTCTATAGGAATAAATACCGAATAGAAAAGAAAATTATACAATTTGATAAATTAGAGACAACAATGATTACTGACGCTCTGTTGACTCTATTCTAAACACCACTTTTCAAAGATAAATTAGTTTAAAATCGAATGGTACTTATTCACTTATTATTAACGAATTTGAAACTTTTATATTTTCGAAATCTGTAAACTTTCTCGCGCTTCATTGTAATTCATATCAAGTATTCAAATATAGAATTACAATGGTAAATATTATTTTCTGATTGGCTACAGATAAAGCCGAGATTAAAGAGTGCCAAGAGCAGCGTTTATACGACACATAATGATTGTCTGTCAAAAGAGTCTCAGATGGATTAGGCTAGTATGAGGATTAATGATTTCACTTCACAGCCACCCGATACGATTTCAATTTGCAACCGATACGTTCTGTTTCGCGGAGCCCAGTTATGCCACGTTCCTTATTATATGAAATTAATCTTGTTGCTAATTTCGACCTACAAACAGTGCCTTCTGAGAATGCAGCGTGCCTCGCGGAGGCTGCAGACGACATTGATGCTGTCAGAACAATGCCGCAATTTAAAATGATCTCGCTAATTGAATCTGTTTTTGTAGCACAAAGAGATTTTTTTAGAGTTCCGCACCTGAGAAGGAAAAGGGTTCTGTAAGGTCCCTATTACTAGAATCACTCTATGACTGCTATTTATCTCAGAAACGGTATGGCGTATTTGTATATATTTTCTATAAAAAAAAAAAAATATTCAATGGAGGCATATTGGTAAGCGCTTCGCTTGATCAATGTGGCTTTTTTTATTTTAAATATTCCTAATAATCCAAGTTAGGTTTTCAGGCAAAAAAGGTTTTAATAGGTGTCCGAAAAAAAAACATCGGTAAAACTTGAAGTTCGTTTTTTACAAAACAACGGCTGTCGGATCAGCTAGTTCCTAATATATACCTTAATATTAGGAAGATTAGTCTTTACACGCATATAATATTAGTATTGGAACGTCAATAAGTATGTTACTTTCAGATTTACATAACTCCCAGCATGTGCAATGCAGTCCATGCTAAGTGACTCAACGTCCAATCGGAAACAAGCAAGCCTGTTCATTTCATTAAGATAAAGCAGTAACTTCGATATCCATATAAATGTGACTACATCGGCAAATCGTAAAGGATAACAACCTCAGGGTTTACAGACCCTTCAAATTAACGAGGTACAGAAGGACAAACTGTCATGTATCTATATTTGGAAACTTGTTAAGAATATGGTTTAAATTGATTCGTATGTGTCGTAAGTTGAAATCGCACTGTTGCATGTTTGCTTGGTAAACTTGAGATAGGTACTGTACAATTTTAGGATAGGTATGGAACATTTAGTACCTATAACAATGTACTGCTCAAAAATGTTAAAGATCTTTTTAAAAAAAGAGTAACCATGGAGTTTCTCACCCGTTCTCCTCCATAGGAACGGCATTCCGAACGGGTGGTAAAGTAGTAGCCAATTAATAATAATATAATATTTTGTATTATGGTGTAATTATAATATTTTGGGAATTATCGCTTTAAAACTAAAGAAATAGTTGCGTATTGATCGACTGCATACTCAGTTTTGATCTGAGCAATCGGTGGCTCAAGTACAATCATTTTACGTAGCGTTTAGGTAACGGTAACGACTTCTGTCCTGCTGACACTAAGGATTTCATAAATATGTGCAACAGTGACAGAATGCTTTCTCGTTGGCATTACGATGCATCATGGATGGCGGGTCAGATCAGTTGCGCTGCATGTGCCTAGTGAATGTAGCGTCTCGATCTACTGCCGCCTTCCTACCTAGGCAAGTATGCTCCATCGTAGATCTCATCGTCACTTACCATCAGGTGAGATCGAGATCAAATACTTGCCTATAATGTAATAAAAAAAAAAAAAAAAGATTACATTAGGAGTTCCTGTTTACTCTATCGTAGTGTACCAGGAACCTCTAATGTAATTAGTAGTAACTTTATATAGAAAGCATGTATTCACCGTCATTCTTATTTATGAAATCGGTGAAGTTAGCCTAACGAAATACGCTATCGTTACGGAATGGCTACGTTAATTTTTGTACTTGAGCCACAATTTGTGAGAAGTTATGTATGTATAAGAAGTTTTACCATCAGGTGAGATCGAGATCAAATACTTGCCTAGGTATAACGTAATAAAAATAAAATAAAAAAAGTTACATACCTATACAGAAGGACTGATAGTGAGGCAATTAACGGATGACAGTGCTCGGGCGAGGCAGCGCGAGCGGTTGCCTCAAGTGAGACACGCGCTGACTAGGCAAAGCAAGGCAAGCCACCTCTCGGGGCTGCCTTATTACAAGTTCACTTTATGAGTGTATTTGATATTATAGGCAGGATATATATTATGACAGGTGATGATGTCAAAACTTTAAAAGCGGCAAACGGGGCCAAAACTACAGTAGGGTATACAATTTAATATAAAAAAAACATGATATTGGCAACACAGAGTTCAATTAGCGCACTGGTGGTCATGGTCGCGTGGACACGTGAAAGGGATGCGGAGGCAGGGTTGCCAAGCGTGTTTGTAATAAAACAGGTTTAACCGAAAACTTAATGTGTAGGTATTAAGTTCTTTACGCTCATCACACTTGAGATTAATTATCTTGACAAAATTAAATAAAGTTGGTATATCCGAATATTTTTTTGTTTTGTAGCTTGTTTTTTAAATCTGATATTATAACTGATAATACACTCGTTTTAACGGCGGCATATCATTTTGGGAGGACACTCTATCTTGATGTATATCTTATACAATCATAATCTATGGCATAAGAGCAATATTTTTCCAGGTGAATGACGATTGAGTATTTAATTATTTACAGGGCTATTTATTAGATCATACAACCAAGCTATAGATCAATCAAGAAAAATAATAATAGCTGTCTTATATCAAGAAACTGTTTATATTGGCAACCCTAGTCGAAGAGTAATACAGATGTGTGGGAAACTGGTGGCGACGCGAATAGTTCGCTCGTCGTGCTAGTTTTTATTGCAAACGCACCTGTACGGCGCGGCGCGGCGCGGGCGCAGCGAGCGCAGCGCTTCTGCGTGGCGATTTAGGGTGAGGCCAAACGAGCGTAATTTTGTGAGTCGCGTAATTTACACTGCATTCGGTTTCATATGATTTCGAGGACAAACAAGCGTAATTTCGTGAGTTGTGTCGCGTTTATTGAGTTGCGTCTACAATGTATGTACCTACTCATTTTGCGATGTCGTCTGAACTCGGTAAAGTGTTTTTTTTTCATGTTTTAATTGTTATTCTGCTATTCAGGGTGGAGATAAATTTAAAATATCTAATTTCATATAAATCGGCCCTCCCATTCTTTAGTTATAAATGGCGTAACTAACACGACTTTGTTTTATATATACAGATATAGATAAGATTATGTGGTTTAGGCTTTAATTACACATCATAGACCTCACACCGTGTTAATTTGCTGTCAGCAGTACCTATTGGAACTGTGATTTGTACCACGCCACCACCATGCTTGTAAAGATTACACATATCGCACTGTTCCGCTAGAAATCATTCGAGTTGGACGAGTTTATGCAACATATCGCAACATATATGCAAGGGGATAATCGCTTTTGCGACACATTTGTAATTACTTATAATGCCACAATGCAGCTATTATGGCACTCATTATCTAATAAGTAGACGAGAATAAACTGATTTGAACTTATTGTGATACTGGACGATGATCTATGAAACATGCTCTATATAATGTTCTCTATGGTTTTCTCTCTCTTCTCTATGGCGCCTCCGTGGCATGGTTTGGGTTTAAAAAGTGTTCTGAGTATTAAATACAAATATGATTATTTAACTAACAAGAAGTCTATATTTTCCACCCCAGGGCCCAAATGGTATATTTACCAGATACTAGTACCTAAATATATATTATTATTTAAAAATTTCCCATATTTTTTGTGATGTTACTACTTATTATGATGGGAATATGATATGACCACGTAAGAGTGGGGCCCACATGCGGCCAGGCGATGTCAATAATAACGCTGACGTCACATCCGCGGTGCAACCGCGCAGGATATACGTCATCACGGCGCCATGCGCACTAACTGTGGTCTTGTATAAATTACTCTTTCTCAGGAATATTTATGTATAGAATAACTGGTGTGTCAAACTGAACTACTTTGACACAGACATGAATAAATTGTAATTTTTTTTATTAGTTATTAATATAATCGTAGGCATAGCGGAATCTATTTGTTCGTACAAGGTCGCAGGGATACCTGCTGACTGTAGCTACCAAGCATATCACACAAAAGTATTAATATTCCTGCTCCAATGTGACCAGTAAAATATGATGGTGATATATAGTTTATCATAGACCATAGATATTTTGATACACAAACTAAATTTGGTTTAACTATAGCGTGTAAAGATGGGCCGCCCGGCCCGGCATGCTCGCCCCGGGATCAATCTGAACCGTAGGTACAATAAAAATATATATGAGTCGTCTCTTAACACAATCTTTAACTTAGTTAGAACAAGAATACTAATAGGTCCGGCCCTGATGCCCAGGGCCTTAAATAACGGGCTACCCTCGGGGTCGAGGACGACTGGGGTGTGGGCCCCGGACGTCCGGTGACGATGACGACTCCTGAGGAGGACGGCGGCGGGCGTGACTCCCCGCCGCCGTGCGCAGCGAGGGCGCAGGGGGAGCAAACATCTGCTCCCCCGAGACGGGCCCCCATAAGGGGGCGAGGCACAAGAGGGGCACCGGTGCGTTCTGTTTGGAGATCCCGGAGCCTCCAACATGTGTCGAAGGCGGCCACCGGGGGGGTTTTAGTGGGTAAGAATCCCACATAACCCGGCCCACTCCCACACAGAGGCCGGGTATCTATCGAAGATTTCCCCCCCGTCAACAACAAAAAAAAAAAGAATACTAATAGGTATCATATTTATACCTTATTTCTAGTAATAATTATTTAAAAAAACTATATTTCTAGAACAGGGATACAGCTGTTTTGCCAGCTACAAATACCGATCGACTGATCAACTCTTTCCATGCATTTTTCAGTAGCGCCCAACCAGGTCACTGTAGTAATTAAGATGTGGTCATCGGTCATCGATATTTGAATATATCCAATAGTAATAAGTATAATATATTATTAAAACATCCGTATGCTACCAAAAACCAATTGACGTTTGTTACAATACATTGATGATATATACATTCATACATGCGCCATTATCATAACATAAAAATGTATCACAATATGAGAAGACCATAAAGTGTAACATGTAATAGACTCATCCTCTACTTTTTTATATAGGCAAAACCAATATGCAGGTTATGCCAATATAGAATGATATTTCTTAATCGTTGTTTTTTTTTTTGATTACATTATAGGCAAGTATTTGATCTCGATCTCACCTGATGGTAAGTGATGATGAGATCTACGATGGAGCATACTTGCCTAGGTAGGAAGGCGGCAGTAGATCGAGACGCTACATTCACTAGGCACATGCAGCGCAGCTGATCTGACCCGCCATCCATGAATGGCAACACCGAACATCATGCCGCAACACGGCTAGGCCGCTTCGCGACATGGCTTTGTTCAGTGGGTGGTGACTAACCACGGCCGAAGCCTACCACCAGTAGAGTGGTCACCTAGTTGGCACCACTCAGGGTCACGTGTAGGGTATCTCGAGGGTATTTAATTTTCCTACGGACGAAGGTGACTCGACCCCAAAAAGTATTGTACATACCAACCACTGATGATAATGATGATGCCGACAATGACGATGATGAGAAGAATCCCCTACCTCTATTTGTATAGCTGTTGATACTTTGTGTTCACATCACACTTGGCCGGATTCTTTTTTGTCGTTCACATATTTATAACGATTGCAGTTTTAATGGATCACAGCACATTCGTTTTGTAATATTGATAACTTATGTAGAACAGATTTGTTTGGCAAATATAATTTGAAATATTAGCGTAAACTCATACTAAACAAATGAACTTTAACTATTCAATGTAACTACGATGTTCTGGCCTGTTCCTAGTCTATACAAATAAATAAAATTGGAGTGTCTGTTTGTAATATTAAAATAACCGCTTTTTACTAAGTGCATTTGGATGTATACACGGTACCTATACCAAAACAACATTTAAAAAAAAAATTGTCTGTCTGTCTGTCTGTTTGTTCCGGGTAGTCTTTGAAATGGCTGGACCGATTTTGACGGGACTTTCACTGGCAGATAGGTGATGTAACAAGGAGTAACTTGGGCTACGTTTATTTTAGAAAAAAAAATAGGATCTCACGAAAAAAAATTAAAACCAGTGTTGCAGCGCTGCGCCTGATTAAGTTTGATATGCAACCTGCAATGCGTCCTGCGGGCTCAGAACGCGCGAGCAGGCTGTTGCCAACGGTTGTGTCTTTGTTAAATACCACGCGGACGAAGTCGCGGGTAACGGCTAGTATTAAATAATATCAGCCCTCGATCGTTCGAAAGTTGTGTGTTTACGGTACGAACATCGCGCCGCAACCTTCCATATATGATTACTCAACACGAAAAAAAATCGAATGAATCGAAGGTCGATCTGGTATTGATACTGAACGAGATAGTATCGTAAAAATTCTCGATACCTGGATATAATTGACAGTTGTATTGAGGATTGTTGATAACATTACATTTGTTAATAAGTAGGTACAGACTGATTGACTTAATAATTTTATTATATTATTATTATTGTGTTTCCTCAAGTTAAATACAAAAATACCCATACATAGATTGTTTAATCATTCATGTCTTTGTATTTAATTAGTTATTACATATTTGATTACGTTGTTATTTATTATATTATGATTGCTCATCGGCTTGTGGTTTGCTCTTTACAGTGAGTTCAGTCCGTTTGACGTATATTGGGTTAATCAACAACTAGCTGTCCCCGCGAACCTTGTACCGCCTCAGATGTATGAAAAAACCTTATTTTTTTACAGTAGGTTTGCAACGTCAACGTGAAAATGTGAACTATTGCGCTTAATTTAAATTTTTATCCCATTTTATTTCAAGGGCGGTTGGTCAGCATGGCTCAAGTTGTGAAGGGACATTTATATGCGTTGTTTAAAATTACGCTGTGACGCATTTCTGATTATTTTTTGTAGCAATATTCAAACTACAACAATTTAAACACTCATATCGTCCGTGCACAGGTCGATACAATATCTACGCACGTATTGAAGCCCTAAAAGCGTAATTACCTAAGTAAATCGATTATAGATTGGATAGCAAATAAGCCTTCAAAGAGTCAGAAAACGTGTTACGAACACAAAATTATAATTATATTTGTCGGTCTATTTTGAGTTGGCCAATATATCTGTTGATATGGACATCTCGACTTAAAGGAATCACATAAGAAGCAGCTGTCAGAAGCAAGTTCTTCTTCTTTATTTACGAAATGAGATACGATGAACTGAAATGGATATGAAAATGGCCTCACCCACAACTTAGCGGGTATTTTGCCAATGTCAAGTAATTAATAGCAATAGCACATTCAATAAATACACATTATAAATAAAATAATGGATGTGACATAATGATTTGAAAATGGCGTCCAGAAGCAAGTTAATATTACGGAGCAAGTGTCATGCGCTGTCACTAATGTGGCAATGACGTCACACTTACACACACACAAACACAAATACAACATTACGAGATGCTTCTCAACGTGTCAGCGACAGGGAATTGTTTTAATGGTAATTACAAACTAATGGCCTCCTTCATCGATCTATTAGTCGTTAGATCAATGGCCTGCTTCATAAATGCTATGTCGGAATGACGCTTTCATTTTTATACTAAATATATATTACTATAGTAGTAGTGTAGTTGGCTATCCCGGGGACCCCCTCCATTTTTTGAAATTAAAATGATCGTGTGTCTGTTAGTTGGAATATCAAAGCAAAACTACTGAATCAATATCAACGGGGTTTCCACTTTTGAATAGCATATTATTAGACTCAAACGATATGGTCATCACGATATGGTCATCACGATATGGTCATCACGATATGGTCATCACAATATGGTCATCACGATATGGCCTTTGGGTGGTCGAGACGCAGAGTAAAACGACTGATGTGTGAATAAAGAATGCTGACTCAAGTCAATATAAGTACATAAATAAAAATATTTATTATAGGCAGGGGCTCTTATTTTAATCTTATACTAACAGTTAATCGCGAAGCCAAATTATGCGTCATTACCGGTCAAGTGATAAAATAAGACATGCAATTAAAGTTATAATATGCGAAAGTTACTTTTGTAATCTAATTAAGAAAGCGTTGACCAATTGGTCGGTTATGGACGTTTCACCGACACCTATTTAATTATATTTAAGTACAGCTTTATTATGCCAGTTTTCATATGCTTGTAGCATTTCTTTTTTCTTTAGACTATTGCTAAGAGCGCTACATCAACTGTGCAATCCCAAGCTATGAAACGCCGTACTGGGGCCGGTAGGTAGGAATGATCCTTGTTCATATTTAATCATTTAACTACATAGGTTACTAGTAATTATCGTTGGTCGTACATTCGGGCAAGTGTAATTATAATATTGTAATAGCTACTTACTTTGATCTTGTAGATGGAGAAAGACAACAACCACTCCCTTGTCACATATAATTATCCAACCTTCATGCCAAACTCATTTGAGGAAGCATGCGCCAACATTTCTATTATCTGTCGACCGTAGAGGTCACTTTTATAATATAAATTTCACGGCAATTGTAAATTGAATTGGCAAACTTCCTATTGTGCTAGTTGTCGACAAAAACAATCGTTGGTATCGAGGCGATAAAGTCTGTTCATTGTATCCGGTCCTTATGTTATAAAACAACGCTATACTAAATCAGGGCGAAGGAGCAAGCCGCTGGTGATTGGCTCTACAAAAAATTAAACTATACGTACAGACTTTACTCTTCTAGTGTTGGTAAAACATTTTGTAGCTGCTTTTTCTAACTCGATCGCAGTTTCACTCAGTGCCTACTCATTTGAGTCGTCTCGAGTTCGTCCCTGGTAAGAGCGCGAGAGGTAGGGGCACGTAGGAAAAATAGGTAAGTTATAATTTCATCGAAGTCTGACGCATATAACCACAAGGACAATATGTAGGTAAGTACACAAATATCAAATCTACGTAATCCCACCATATTAGGAGTGTGGTGAATTTTTACTTGAGACTGTGACCTTGCTCTCAAAGTTGACTGAACTGTGCTTGACGAAACTGGTAAATGCCCAAAATAATATGACCAAAAAAAATATAGACAAGGGGCCTGAGAATGAGACAGCATTTACACTGAAAAGTAAAAAAGTAAAATTGTAAACACACGCACACACACACGCAAACAATCGTGAACTAACGATGCACAAGCGTTTATAAATAACAAACAAACACATACCACAGTGTAAACACCTATGTAGACATTCGAGTACACCAATCATTTAAAGTAAAACTTCCAGGATGCACTTAAATAGTGTCATTGACACACTTATCATTAATCGGTATCAAATTCCATTCAAACAAGGCTTCAGGATCGAACAATGCCCCAATTGGACCGGGTGTCAGATGGTGAACAACTAGGTTTATCCTTTCGATTTAATTGTCACGTCCGTGCAGGCGGCGGCTGGGTCGTTGGGCAGGCTACTGAAGGCCTGTTACAATAGCCCACTGAGCTAACATCTATTTACCTAATCATTTTGATACAGGAATATATATTGTACCTACCTTTTCAATCAATCAAGCTTAACTAGATGTCTCTGATGTACCTGATTTTCAATATAAACCATAGTCTATACTACAATAAGTTTGTAATAGGTAAATAAACTACATGACCCATAATAGGAAATGTATGCTTGGAAATTATGTGATCAACACCTGATTACTTCTGTGCGCGCAATGTGGATTTAACAAATCTGGTATCAATGGCTATCGCACTACCACGATACACCATTTTTAATGTTTTTTTTTACTTTAATAAACAGCGCCGGATAGAGTATTTGGGCGCCATGATGGATACGCGAATTCAAATAATTGTCAATTATCGCAATACTCTAGTATCCCTAGAGTATTTCGATAAAGATTCATTATTATCATTCATTTCTCCGCAAACTTGTCATCTGATTAAGTAACGTAGAGAGAGTTGAATGTCGTGAGGATACAAGAGATATGAGATTTTACACGCCACAGAATGCTACATGATGGAATGGCATAGCGTGTGATTTTTATACGACGGTAATTGTCCGGTGCGTTAGGGTAGCCGTACAATTTTTAATGACATGATGTTATGATTAACTTTTCGCAGTTCACAGATTTATTTTCGCCATCATGAAGACTAAGAAATACATTCACAAAATTATCAATAACCTACGTAAAATCTATTTCACTCGTACAGTCATAATATATTTTATCGTTCTCGATCATTCCTGACCTTTACACAGAAATATAAGTAATTCATTTATGTTCTCGTAACACGACAAACAAAAATCAATATGCAATAAAATGGTCGCGTTTTTAGGACCGATACTACGTAAGGTAAAAACTACCTGCCTACGTGAACGCGTGCGGCCTTGGCAGTAATAAGAATTGAATATGAAAACGGAACTGAGCCCTACTCTAATTCTACTGTCTGTGGGATTTCGGCTATGATGGCGTTCCTTTGTCGCTAATAATGTTTCTGCTCCTGAACACCTCTATCAAATACCGGTTATGGTCATTCCAAATTTACGCGGGAACGGGGATGGTCATCACCTTCTTATTCGAATTGAACTGCCAACCTGATATAAAGGGGAGTCAGTCTTTGATCGTGATTTAACGTTATTATTTTCAATGTATATTTAGGAAAGCGAGGAACCCAATACCTCAAAAGTCTAAACCTCGCTCAATCCAATCATTGGTAAACGATAGTAGCCCCCTAATGTTTATATTCGCCGGCCTCATGTCGGCCTCGATGGGAGATACCGAATTCTACCGACAGCCAACGCACTCGACCGCACGACGAACGCTTAGCACGTAATATATTAATAAATTAATTACCGTATGCAGGATGCAATTACGCGCGTAAACTTTGCTATGTGGTATAGTCGGGTATAGCGGCGCATGTAGTTTCTATCACCTTAATGGATACAGAACCTAAGAAAATCGAGGATAACAAATGAATCGCGAGAATGGAACCGAAAGAACCGAAAGAGGACCGATTGAGTTAATACGACAGAAAACAGGGGGTCTACTACGAGTTTTTAATCACAAAAACTTGCACGCAACAATACGATGCATATTTTTATATGGAGTTTAAATTAATGGAAAGGTTCCATAAAGGTTTTCACAGATAGTAAAATCGCATTGACCTTCAGTGATAAATATAAGAGCCTTAACACACTTCGACGTTTTCACGCGGAGTTAAAGTGCGTCAGACGCAGCTACAACGAGCTGCGAACGCGATACATAGTCCGGTCAATTTAGATCAAAAAATGAGAGTAAGGTTGCATAAAGTCCCAACAAGCTGAATTTCAGTGAAATTGTTGAAAATATAATTATAAACAATGTCTAAAAGTTCCCCATCATTCCCCTGTAAGGAAAAAAAATTATTCAAGGTCAAAGGTCAAAAAAATGAGTTTTTCGCGATTTTCAGCAAAACGGTAAGTTTTATCATAAAGTACCTCAGACAAAAATTGTAGATCATAAAATTATCTATAAAAAATGTATCAATACTTTTTTATTACGAGCCACTGTTTCTGAGATATAACGATTCAAAAAGTTATAAAACGCGCTAAGTACACTACCTCATAGGTGGCGTGGAAACGTGTGCATATTATGACGATAACAACTTTTATTTTTTGAATCGTTATATCTCAGAAACGGTGGCTCGTAAGAAAAAAGTATTGATACATTTTTATAGATAATTTTATGATCTACAATTTTTGTCTGAGGTACTTTATGATAAAACTTACCGTTTTGCTGAAAATCGCGAAAAACTCATTTTTTTGACCTTTGACCTTGAATAATTTTTTTTCCTTACAGGGGAATGATGGGGAACTTCTAGACATTGTTTATAATTATGTTTTGAACAATTTCACAGAAATTCAGCTTGTTGGGACTTTATGCAACCTCGAATGTCTAAATTGACCGGACTAACATTCGCTGTGCTCATACTTTGAGTTGGCAGTTTGCAGCGCTGTTGACGGACGAAGATTGCGCGCGAAAATCTTGTCATGTGTAAGGGCCCTATTATTATAATGATTGAAATTCACAAACTTCGTGTCATGATATATGATGTTAATATGGGTACGAGTATAAAATAAAAAAAAAATTTCTTAAAATAAAAATATATAAGTAAAACTTAGTTGTTGTTTTCATTTCCTTACTCGTCTGGGTTGAACCTTCAAGAGGTTCTGTAAGTTTTTACAATAAATATCATATTGATCCCTAGAGAAACATTGCGGTTTCAGAGTCTCATGCGGTTTTCATTCAATTGCGGTGTAGTATAAGACGATAACGTTACTTTACACCGAGTCTAGACTTCCGATGTTATGTAAGCGTCTTTTTAGCCGGCACTCATAACATAATAACGGAACACTTTGCATATTATTAAAAGCTGTTAGTTATAATTATTGTCGGTTCCGAGGCCAGATCTTGTTCACTTTCTATAGAAAGATATTATTACTCACTTAACTAATTAGAAATATGTAAGTTCTATCTAATTATTTTTCAATGACTTGATATTTCAAGGAGTTCATAGTTCTATACATCTGGTCGATGCAAGTTGTCTAACGTAGCCGTAAGAAAAACAGAGTCCGTTTTTCTCATAGCTCTGTGTGTCTGTGGATTCGTTTTAAAACTAAGTAGATGATTTTACGGATATAGCGATAGTGAAATGTATTATTTTCTATTCGACTCCGCGCACCAAAATGACTTTAGGTAGAGGCATCACTGATAGGTACTAGGGTATCATGCAATAGATGGAAGTAAACCGATATTTTTCATTCAATACTATCGCCCATCTCAATTTAAGTTATCGTAGCCTTGGTGCGCTACGTATAATAATGTCAATGCGATCTATATTAGACCGATTAAATTGGTGCACTACCAGGAAAGCTCAATTTAACAATAATTCTATATCTGTTTCTTTAAACTCGAGAGATTCGGATATGTTATCAAAAAAAAAACCATAAATTAGACGATACACGGCACGGTATTAAAATGTAAAAAAAGAACTCACAATAAGAATTGTCGTTCAAATAAAACAATTGTAACATCTCTAGCGTATAAAAAAATAAAAAACCGTAGTTTAAAAAATGTGATCTCTATTTTTCGTCAAAGTAATATCATAATATGCTTTCACTATTCTTAAACACGCCCCCCCTCACTCACCCCCCTGCGCCTCCACATTGTCTCACCCACATTATGAAACCTCGAATAATACTTGCGTTAGGGGAAAGTATTTTAATGTAAACTTAATTGGGTTCCGTCTGACGCTCTCCAATTATTCGTTATTACACTCGGCTACTGCGCACGAGTCGTTTATGCAAATGCAGATAGCCACATTAAATTGAATTATTTAAACCGTTTACGTAATCATTCAAGATTAATGCCGCCTTTTGAGGTGTTCGGAGCACAATTGATTACTCAGATGCCTTTTGTGTTTGCTAATAACGCGCTGACTCTTTTGATGACTGGACATTGACGACATTGAATCACGAGTTTATTTTAACAATGAATAGCGCCTAGTATTAAGATATATAGCATGGCGCCTCCTACCCTGCACTATAATCGGGAAGCGTATCTCAAATCGTATAATGGTATTGAGCTCCGTATCAATTTGACTGATTAAACAAAAATGGTACGCACCGTACGTATCGAAGCGGCGGCGGTGACGCCCGCGCCGCGCGCCGTATTGACACCGCGCATCCCAAGCCATACATGCTACCTAGCCATAGCGATACGCTTCAGTGATACGGATACGATTATGGGATTAGCACAAATAGATCAGGCCAGAATATCTTGATGAGGAGCTCCCGTAGAATGTTGTTTTCAAATAGTAAGACTTAACCGATGAGCTTAGTAAGCGCGGTCTATACTAATCTACGATAATTTAACAACAAATTTTTCATAATCTTTGTGCCAAAATGACAACACACCGCTGTAATTTCACAATAACTAACATCAACAGATCCGTTTAATTCGCCGCGGTGTGACGCTCAATTGAGTTTAATAGAAGGTCGAGGTAATTACATTAGCGATGCTCTTCTAATGTGTAACACTGACCCGACTCGTCATAGAAAACAACAGTCCAAAAAAAGGAGAAAGCCCCATAGTGGAACTGGACTATTGATCCGAAGATTATGGCAATTTCCAACGTGTATCGATGGTTGCGGAGAAAAAAAAATGACATTATAGAAGATATAAGGGCGACTACGTATGTTGAAAGTAAAGGCGTACCTGATGATATCTTTGTCACGATGGGTCCCCGAGCACTCGGCCGTTACAATGTGATTCACGATAAGGGCTTCATACATTACTACGGAGCGGGCACGGAAGTATCGACAACGATGTCATGCAAATATCCTAACCAATGTCAAACATTATCAACCCTGGACTTTATTATCAGAGGCCGTGCCAGAAACGCTGAGCTAAAAGCTTTAGCAATCAATTCGTCGACATTTTTTCAATACATTATAGCGTGGTCCGTCTTTCAATACAGTATAGCGCTCGGCTATGTTAAGGCTCGCACACATTTAGACGGACCACCGTCTAAATGTGTGCGAGCCTTAACATAGCCAGTTGACGGATAGATGTCGCGAGACGCTAATGCCTCAATCTGGGTCAGTAGTACCTACAGAGCGCACGAAGAACTAACAGACGGTATTTGAACAAAGATCGGTAATAGGGCGCGCTACAAACTGGGTTATGGTAATTGAAAAATAACGCGCAATATAATATTTTCGAGCGCATTGTTTTAATTGAACACGTGTCGCAATGTTTGGTCAGATGAGGTGGAACGAGCAGTGCTCGCAATTTAGAAAGGTGTCGAGTTTATACAAGTTCGGTTTGAGTGTTTATCACCTATTAAATTTGTGGACAATGGGATGTTTTCGTCCCCAGAAGTTCATAATTTACATTTTTATAGCAATAGAATTAATAAAGCAATTTTGTAATGTGGCTATCCACCGAAAATAACACAGGTAATTTTTTGTTCCCACAACACAGGCCATGTTTGTACATTAGATATTCCATCTTTCATTTCTTCGAGTCCACACGTTTGCGTAAACGCCTGTCGAATCAACCGTGCGAATAGCGTCTATAGGACGCGCGTTTCCTGCACAAGTAGGACTACCAAAAGTTATGTTCTATCGGGACTGATCGCCACAACAATATAATCTTCGACAAGGTTCTTAACGAAAGTAGTTCATAATGTATTAAAAGATTGACGTCTCTAAAAATATTGACCTTCTTTTTGGACTACTTGTAGAAATGAATTATGAATGTTCGTTGAATTTTTAATTTGCAGCGAAGTTTTTAATAAAATAATTTAATATGCTGCAATTTAAGGTCAATTGCTAGTGGCATTCAAGTTGCATCTTTTATCACAGTTATATAATCGTCAATAACATAGTGGTGAGAATGGCCACCCACCCTCTTAGTTGTGAACTTCCGTGTTCGATCCCCATTGGGTACAGTCGGCGAAGGACGATGTTGAATTTGCCACACAAAATAAGAAAAACGTAGATTATAAAGTATACTACATGTTAACGAAATGGACAGTTTTAATGACTGGTTGCCGGCATGGACAGTACATGTCTCCCTGTCACCTCACCCGTAATATGGTAGTCCTACACGATACAATGAAAATGATAGACAATGAGGTTGTGTGAGATTTACTACAAACAAATGCATGCAACCTTGCTGCTTGGCTGACGGTTGATAACTTATCTGTGTGTTTGTATAAATGCTGATTTATTTTATGAAATTTTTGACGGAGATAGATGACCTATTATTTTATATGGCCTGTAGCTGAAGTAATTCAAGGGTAAACTTGTCGCATGAGAGATGGATGATGGACTGAATATTCAAATGTGAGATTTTCTGTAAGGCAGTTGTAGAATTCGGATGAGTGTTTTAGAAAAAAATACCATCACGCCGATCATCCCCGAAGATGTGGGCACAGGTGTACTATAGTACACTCATAATTTGCTGATGGATTTTGGTCCCAATGGGGCCCTCTAGTTGGTGTTATCCCAAAATTTAATCGCGGGCGCTGCGTAAACTTTCTTTTTGTTGGTCGAATTAAAGAATTGTAATAAAGTTTATTAAGTAGCCCTCCTGCATAAAGCATGCACTATTAACGACGAGGCTAAGCGCAAAAACACATATAATCACCATTAATAAGATGGAATACACCGAGCACCATTTGGCATATCACGAGCTCAGACCGTTATAACAACCTTCGGCCATTTCGTTACTGCATCATTAACACTTGAAAAATTTGTTGAAAACGGTATAGGCAGGCTTTGGGTTAGTGTAACTCTACCCCTCTCTCACATGCCAAAGCACTACATGTTTTTTATACTTATACTAGATAGCTGTGGCCACGCTTTCGTATAGAAGTAAGCTAATTGTCATGTTCTGGAGAACCAATATGATTGCCCGAGTACGAAGTATAAGAAGTTTCAGTATAATCCACGTAGTTAACTTTCATATAATTTCTTTTGGGTATTCCGAGCTGAAATTTGTGTATACCAGAATAAAATTAATCCTAAATGTCACCTATTTCCAGAAATATTGCACACACACAAATTAATCACGGTATTGTACTTGTTAATCATCATTTAACGTTTTCCTCCAAAATCCTACGGCGCTTTTCCCTGTCAACGCCAATACATTTTTAATAACAATTCTCATGTTTTATTCGTCAAAGAATGAACCATGAATCGGCGAGACTCTACAATGGCCATTTCAGTCAGAGATAATGCCTCCCAAACCGCAACTTTCGCTTTTTATAGCGGCTAAGTTTGGTCCATAAATATAATTCATATTACATTAAGTACCTACGTGGTATGACTATGATTTGGACTAGCCGGATCCACCGCCACCACGCTCCCTGCTTATAGAAAGGCTTCCCTACACTATCCATTAGGAATCTTGTACACTGATCTGCGAAAACTTCCATGACTCACCATCTTTATTAACTCTCAAATTGCGTTCCCTAACAAATATCCGATTAGATAACGAGATAAGCAGAGAGATATTAAGTTTATAAAAAAAAATACGACTATATAATACACGGTATCCGATTAAGACTGCCTATTTGGCTCGCTAAGCGTTCCCTTCTTGGCCACTCCTGTGTTTTTAGAGTTTGGTACCAAAATGGTAAAAACCAAACCCTAATGGTGCGACTATGTCCGCCTATCACGGCTATCCGTATGCGTATCTCTTTCTGACCACTCTTTTTAAATGGTGCAGGCTAATCCCACGACTCGCAGATCCAGAGTCCCTACCCTGTAGTGGTTACCGGAGTAGTGTGAAGAGATGCGTGTTTGTGCCACAGTCTAGAAAGATGAGCTGTCATTTTTATAGTTCTTGTATCGTCATCCCTTTTGGCAACCGAACGTACTGACTATACATATATATTAACTGTATACTTATACATTACGTGCGTATGTAGTCAGTACGTGACGCATACATACATTAACTTCTTAACACACATTAGATTTGTTTTTTAATAACATATACAGTTATTTTACTTAGATGAACCCATGAGAAGCGGGCCGCATTGTAATTTAGCAATTGCAGCAAGGCATCAGGAAATTTGACCGTTATACTACCTGGGTACTTGATGAAAAAGGTTATGTTAAGGTCGAAAATGCAGTTGGATGAATTTTACTTAGGTAATATGACTATTATATTACTCAGTTAAACAAGGTTCGTGCATATACGAACCTTGTTTAACTGACATGTACGAGTACATATGTAGATACCCGTTGAATATATGATCAATGTAAATGTATATATGATAAACCGACTGGATTATGGACGAGGCTAATGCATGATAGCAATATTCTAAAAAACCGGAAATGATTGAATATTAATTAAAAAATATAGACTCACACTTCCTCATTAAATAACATGCAGATTATATAATTCATTAGCTCTTGTACAAAGATACAAGATTTTAGTTAAACCTAGCTACCGATGTGTAAGCACAACAATAAAAACAACATTTAAGCAGTGTGTACTGTGCACATCAACTATACAATGGGAAACTTGTTATTACAGTTGACACTAATATTACCCACTAAGTAGTGTTCAACGCAATGAAGTATAGTGTATAACGTGTTGAAATATTCTAATTTTGAATCCCGAACCTACGTTATGTCGGTAAGTGAGGTAGAAATGTCGGTAAATCAGGTTATTGATGGGTTGCCACGTGTAAATTTAGAGTTACCACTATTTTTAAAGAGCTGTCAATTACCCGCTAAGTTCACATTTAAATGTATATATTTAAGGGAATTTTAAAACACGTTCGACTTAGTGTCTCTCAAGATCAGCCAATTAGCTGATTTATATACGGAAATAACGTGCCTAACTGCGAATTCCTCGTAAACACGACATTACATTGCCAATAAATAAATTCTATTAGAGATAAATTAACAGCGATAATACTAGAAATTGAACGGGGACCTAATTGAGTGGAAAGTCGAGTAAAACCGGCGTTGCAGTTTATATATTCGTGATTAAATGCTCGTGTCATTAGCCGTTTCGCTTCTGAGGAGACTTACTCAGTCCACTGGCTGTTGTAAAAGCCATTGCCAATTATGGTATTTGTAAGGTTACACGTAGGTAAATACTTTAGCCATGGGGGATATTATAAGTAACATATGTAGACAAATGATACAGTAAACTAATGCCACCCAAAAGCAACCGCACCAACAGATCGTTCACGGAAATAGTGCAGTGATTCTTTTTCCATGTATGTTGTCTGATTCTGAGTGCGGCTCATAATTACAGCATAAAGGTTCAAAATACCAAACGTCACGCTCGAATTGTTCAAACTTTTTCAGAAGTGTTTGTACCTATAATATTTTTTGCCATTGTACTCGCTGACGATACAAGCGGTGAGCGATAATTTCTATTGATATCTTGTGTTGATACAAATAACCTGCATTTTATACTTACTTATAATAAAACGAGTGGCAGGAAAACATTCACATAGAGAAGCGCTTCAGCGTGCAGACAGATATTTGCACAACACTTGAATTATATTTAGAATGTTGCTACTGTCTGGCCCGAAATACGCGTTTTATGTTCAAAACTATATAAACACCAACACATGAATTACACAAATGCTAACATTTCCAAGAGAAAGACTGTGAGAACCACAAGTTATGATGCTTTTAGGAATAGTCTCGGACTACGATACTAAGTTCTTTTCATTTCGTACATGAGGATGATACCATTATTAAACTGATATTGGAGCATTGAAATATTTCCTAATATGCGAAAAAGTAAATACTTTTGTTTGTAAAATATTTTAATAAGTACTTATTGTAGAATAGCTACCTATATATGTTTGAGACATTAGGTTATATACTACTCTACTACTACTCGTACAGGTCTGTCACAATAATAGTTAACAATTCGAAAATATAGAAGGTGAGTAAAATAAAAGTAACACATAAGCTTAATACATTCTGCACAATTCACGCTGTTATCATGCAGTTTTAGTTTGCGTCACTCGAGTACACAGTAGATATATCTTTACAACTTATGCTCGACTGGTAATTAGTGTGACGCGGTAACCACATGACAAATGCTTGCGGTTGATATTATTGCAGTAATAGTTTTAAACGTTAAACAAAAATTACGTGATAACGCCTGTACATTGTGGACAATGTTCTTCTCTTCTTCTTTCTTTACGAAATGAGATGCGATGAAATAAAATGGATATGAATATGGCCTCACCCGCAACTTAGCGGGTATTTTGCCAGTGTCAAGTAATAGCAATATTAAATTCAATAAATACACATTATAAATAAAATAATGGATGTGACATGATGAAATGAAAATGGCGTGTTAAAGAATGAATTCTACTAATAAAATGTTACACTGACAAGCGTCTATAAGAATATATGACGATTTTCTTCATTTTATTAATATTCTAGTATTTTGGAAATATGTCAAATAAATTCAAAGATAATTTCGCTATATTTTTTTAGAGCAAGTAGTGGTAGACGGGCTGTGCTCTTTCTCTATCACACACACGCTCACGTATATAGGTGAAGTCTACGCTACGTTGTGTACGTCTGCCATTTCTGATCGGCAATTTTAAATTGTGTAATTTTTTTCGCTGTTTGCTTACATTATTGAGCAATAAAAAAGGCATACTCAGTCTGCTCTAATGTTTGAAAAGGCTTATTTACTTTATAAAATGTGTTAGAGATTAAAATAATATATTTCACAATTTGTTTACTTTTGTTGTGATATACATAAGTATAAAATTTTTGTTAACTGCGTATAATGTCTCCATCACGGATTTGCATAATCATTATTATGTTATACGATAAAATTTGCATGTGACATATTATCTATACCAGAAAAAGTAGCCCATCGGAAATCGGAACCAAGTAATAAATTTAAATATGTATGAACTTACTCAGTAACATCTTTCTTTAATAGCACAAAATGATGATTTATCTCATCATTAAATTACCATTTAACACTATATTTGCATTTGCTTACGCAACATAAATCGTGAACCATGCATTTTAGATTTCAAATGTATCGTTTATTCGGATAGCGGGCTGGAATATTGAGAGGTAATTTGAGGATTACGTCACATATGCAAAATGGCCAGTAGGACGAGCCTACTTACCGAGAAATTGATTGTCACCCTTTCTAGTATCGGATTATAGGGCGTGCACGTTGACTTCTTTACCTAGTTTAGTTGGAGCGTAGAATTCTTTATTTACTTTATGTCTGGTTACGTTTCTATAGATTATCGATATTTATTCGAGGGAAACCAAACACGGTATTTATGTAGCAGTCAACACCTAGGTACCTACATACGTACATTATAGGATTTGAATTGTAGTTGTAGTGTGGTTGTGGTTGGTACTCACAGTTAGACAACCTATAACAAATGTAATTTTCTGAGAACCTATACCTACTAAATTAATTCTGCCTGGGCAGATTTTTTTACGACATGACTAAAATTGTATAGGTACCTAATTACATACTTATTTAATTTTATAGTTAATAGAATGTCATTAACGGTGAATAGAACATAACATTATAGTATAATGTAGTGTCGGGTGATCGGTCCACGGTCCACCAGCCACCTGCGGCCAAGCATGGACCATTGCATCGACAAATGGGACGAGAAACGAGAGTTTCTATTCAAATTAACATCAGCATCATCCGTTGTATGTAAAACAAGGGAGAGTAGGCCCCTATCTATAATATAAACTTGATTATCATCCTCATAATATGTTGTAAATGGAAGTTATATAAAAAATCATATAAACATAAGTAATTACATATTTGAATTTTTTTGAGTATTCAATGAGTGTACATCATATGATGAGCTATATCCAGCCCGCAGCCAAGCAGGTGGTTTAAAGTGGTGGCGCAATCGTTTACTTACGCGATCATACATGTTCGAACTATCTACAATAGTTTATAAAAAATAAATTAGACCAAATAATAAATGCAATGTCAGTACCTATCTATGTTGTTCAACATTTTTTTTCATTCAATCATTCTTCCTATCTCATATTTGAGTTGGTATACTGATGTGATATTACTATGGAAGATACATGAGCCATAATGCCATACCTAGTAACAAAATCTAAACATAAACGTTAACGAGAAAGTAACTCTGAAACGCAGGTATGCAGTGGCCTGTCTTGTACCGGCGTCGGGTCAATGAAATTTACACAAGTGCCCTTTCCTAATAATACTTACCTATCGTCTTATGCTGCCGGTACCCTGTCCCCGTTGTTACATAATGTAAGTATGCTTTTAGAATTCTTTCGACACACTTATTGGTCGATTGTATCGATACAGCCTTTTGTCTGTTAAATAAAACTTGAAGACGACATTGTTTTTTTATTATGTTGTACTTACAACTGTTGAACAATAGTTTATGAATTCCGTGTGCTTAATTTAATTAATCAAAATGTATTCTTCTTGTCAGTTCCTTCTCTTCGTCGTAAAGAAGTTTTTTTGAGAGAAAACTACACTTTGTTCTTAAGGTAATTTATTCCTCGCCAGCTTCCCACGTCTGAGATAGACAGACAATTTGCTGTAGCTGTATACTTATGTGTAGATGGGGTTCCTACTGAGAGCTCGCGTATCAGGCTCAATCCGACAATCGATCGATTATGTGAAGAAGCCAGAGGAAGTGATCTTAGTTAGGTTATGGTATTTTAATGTTCAAATATAGTAGGGTATCTTACACTTCATATCTTAAATAGATACGCAAATGTGAAAGGACTTTAGCCAAGTGATTATGCTCAACACTGATGCGGTTTTTTTAAGATAGTGCATATAAATGCAACATTTTCCCGTGTCAACGACTTAATAATATCATATTATGCAATTGTTTTGTGAAGGCAACACTTTCACCATAAATATAGCGCCCTGCGGTACCGCTTCCTACCATTATCACTGTTACGTCTACCAATGGTTTGAAGAAGATCATACGTAGCTATTGTATTATATGGGTTGTTTCAGGAATGTAACCATTTGCCACAGTAGTATGCCGAGTGCGATCCTGTGGCGCCCGCTCAAAGGCGGTGATGGCGGACCGTGGAGTTTTAGTGGGCATACCGGCACCCTGCCGGGGAGTCCCACATACCCCTCTCGTCCCCCCGGGTGGGAGGGGATGCGTAATTGCATTTCTCCACGATAAAAAAAAAAAAAAAAAAAAGGAATGTAACCATTTAAAGACCAAACATGGAGAGCTTCTCGCGTTCTCTGTAATGTGCCCGCACAAACAGCAGGCTGTCAGAACCCCATACATTTTAAAGATGTCAGAATGTGGAACGTATACGCTGCCCGCTGTCTCGCAGGGTTCTTAGACATTTTGGTACACAATCACCCTCTTACTGTGGCTCCAAATAAGTTGTAGCAAGAGATTAGAGATATAGGAAATATATTACTCCTATCTCATTCTCTTTTATGAATAGAGGAGAAAGAGGTAGCAGTGGCCGAAGAAAAGACGGATCAAAAATGATCATAGCGTTGATAGAGCCGCAGATACCTATTTTCCTTCGTTTATCAACGACCAGACGATGACGATGATGCATTTAAAAAATTGGAGCTTGAACAATCGTACTGTACTCACCTACTCTATGAATACCAATTAAAATCATTATATAAGCCGTTGAAATTAAAACAGTTAACAATTATTGATTAAGATCATGAAAGTTAAGTGAAGTGCTAATTATAAAAATGCATTCTGTGTACCAACTTATACAAGCATATTACGTCCTTTAAGCATACACCAAGAAGCGAGAATATATTTGGATATTTTTTATGCCAATATTAAACGAGCCGCCATATTCACTTATTGTTATTGAGGTAAGTAAATGAACGACGGAGTTTCAACGCAGTCAATTTATAAACTAGCTGTCTCCCACGACTGCGCACGCGCCGAGTAAGATATTTTCTTAGAGAGTACCTAGAGGCCGAGGGGAACCCGCGTGGGTTTTAAGTCCGTGGGTGTTTTGGATTTCGTGATGAGTTGTTGGATCAGTTAGTCAACAAGTTTAGCTTATTAATGCGGTTAATTAAAGGTACTTCAACGTTTACTTTAAGGTATTTTAATTCATACATTCAGATGATTAGAATTGATTCCTAAAATGTGCTATGACGTGTGAGAGGCAGGACGATTACGATCACCATACGTACCAACGAGATAGCACTGCGGTTCCCAAATATAATCGACTGTAAAATAATTAAATTGCCCTTTTTATATGCCAGTTCTTTTAAGCAACATAAATTATGCTTTAATTTGGCAACATTTCAGCCGTTTATTCCGTTCTCAATACCGAGTAGTAAGTGAAGCAATTTCCTTACATGCACCAAGGTCGCGGCATAATCAAGACAGGATTAAGTATCGGAAATTAATTATATGTGTGTGTTCGGTGTTTGTCGTACGATTACTATCGAAATATCACTCAGTCACCTTGTGTTGGCACCTCTCTTGGAATGGGCACTCGTTATGGAGGTACAATATCGTAGGAGGATTTGTTATTGCGAGCTTCTTAAAGTTGAGCAACACAAAACTGTGCGAGCATTTAGACAAGTGTCTTACTTGTAGTTATTCTGTCAATTCTTGGGGAAGTCGAGATCGTTTGTTTCTTCAGATGCATACTATGGCAATACCCACACACAATCCTTAAACACGAAAACAAATATTGTGGCACTCCTGGGAGTATAGTATGAGTTTTGACATCATCAAATACCGATCGGATGAACAATTTTTTCTAAATATTTCACAGCTGAGATTGAAAACGTCCTAACTGATAAACGTATTAAAACATTAGGCATTTATAGACTGGTGGTATTTGAATACTTATCTTTAATTTATTTATTTATTGATAACGTTTAAATAAATTAAGCTCAAAACCTACCCTAAGGATATTTTAACGTAACTTCAGTTATTTTACTATAGCAGAGATTGACTATAAAAGGGCTTCTCTTCTACATAGTTGAGTCTAATGTTCAACAGAGAGAGATAGAACTATTGAACTTGCGGTATTTTCCGATTCGATGCACTCAGTCAGGTGTGAATTGGACAAGAATTGTTTGGCATTAACAAGATTTTTAAGCACCAATAATAGCTACTTATAGTTTTTTATGACAATGTATCAGTTAATTTTAATATCGCTGATTTGTTTAAAGGAAAAATGTTAACTTAATTGGTAATTGTTGTTGCCTATTTATCCTGCTAATTAATACAAGATAGCTACTTAAAGTTAATCTTTTTCCTTTATAGTTTATATTGCTTGCATCAAGTTATGTTTACAGGGCCCCAAGTCTGCTAACACAATCGATTCGTAATCGAACAGCAACCGCATAGTAACTGTCACTTTTGTCAGATATCCCATACAATATCTGTCAGGCCCATACTGTATCATACAGACTTGGGGCCCAAGAATGCATTGAGCTCAGTAACTATGCGACAGGTAAGCTTAAAGCCATGAACCAAGAAAGTCAGGGACAGATTACCATAGTTTAATTAATTTATGACATTATTTCTCTTTGCACACAACTAACAAGCAATAGTAAAAATAAATGCTTTGCAATAATGTTTGAATGCATCCATACATAAGTTGGAACCTTTCACCGATATGTATATCTATAATATTGATAAAAACATGAGAATTTTTATTTAAAACAAATACGTTCGTATTCTACTTCTGACCGTTCTCCCAGCCGGTTTGAATGTCATGTTGAAGACTACTGGCACGGTCATACAATTGCCTTGTTGTGGTTAACAATTTAATTTTAATAATTTTCACAATCGACGTACGTGCCCAGCTGATGAAATATTTTATGATTTTACCTTGAATCGACGGAAATCCGTCACTTTCTATTACAAGCCCTATAAAGTGTTATATTTTTGAGAGTGCATTATAATATAAGATTGCATAATGCGATATTTTATAACTTTCAAGTTTCACCGACGAGAGACCTATAAAATATTAATTGCACACTGTATAAAAAAATAATTAGTCACTCTAAGATGCATGGATGTTAATAAAAAACTTATTGGTTTCGTAGGGTTGTCGCGATTGCTTTAAAATGAAATTAAAAACATGAAACCTTTCACTTTGCGGCGTCATGTGTCATTTTTATTAATGTCATTCCTATTCAATTCTCAGGCTATTATGAAAATAACAAGAATCAGTGTATATACAATAATGACAATCACTTCAAGGAAATAATGTTCTACAATAGGGACACACAAATTAATTCAAATAAATAATACCTACTAGTACTAAAATTATATCCAACTCATGCAGTGCAACAGGTCAGCTTCGATCATAATATCATGACCTCTTGAAATTTATAGGCATGTAGCATCGCATATCAGATCAGTTTCCACAGTCTTCGTAGTAATAAATTCTTAGATCCTTAAAAAAAAACTAGGCTAAGGCACTTTTTACCTCGCTCAATAAACTTGCAAGCTACAACCCTAGAACGGTTACCCACATACGACCTTAGTGAAGGCAAGTGAGTTATTTCGCAATTAATTAGTAAGTGTTATTTGTGTGTTTAGATATTAATACATGCGGCTGCCCACGCGATGGGTGTCGCGGGGAAAGACACGTCTATAATAAACACGGCTTTATATATTTATACGACAGAGGTGGTCTGGCTAAATCCGAGTGCAAACTTTTGTTTGATTAAAAAACAATTTTTCTAAATGTAAAATTTTGTTAAGTGCTTATTTATTTTACTTTTAAGGACACATTTAATTTTGGAGTTGATTTCTGATAATGTTGTGACCATAGTTATTATTAATCTATAAATAATGATTCAAATCGGTCTGTGTTGTATTTTTTTTTTTTTTTTTTTTAAACTTTCATCCGTGGCGAAATAACTTTTGATTTGAACTTCATTTAAATATACTAATCGGAATGAGTAAACACCTTGCATTCTTCTGTCAGCCAACATCACTTAATAAGTGTATGTAGGTGCTAACCGAAAACTGAACCGAAAACTTTAATGAATAATAAACAAAAAACAACTCACCTCTTAAGCAAATTAGCCATCTCCGTCACACATAAGATCAAACAATAAAAAAAATGTCAAAAAGTATACCAAGTCATACAAAAGCCGTCCTTAGTCCGTAACAACAGTACATTATCTGCACGGAGAGTGCTATCATGACAGATCGGGGTGTTCTTAACACTTTATCGCTTGTAATCTAAAAACAACATGTCAATCATGCAGACATGCCGGCTATCTCGCTGCCTTTGATATTCAGTCTCAGTGTAACGTCATGTGGAATTATACCCATTGCTCGACTGAGAAGCTTGAAGTCGTTTGTCGAACTTATTCACAAATATAAATAAATGTATAAAACGCTACTCAAATGAAGTCAACATGCTACTTAAGTTTATGTACTTACCGTAGTACGGTCGCAAACATTAATACGAGACCCAATTCCTTAATATTTTCAATGACATTTATAATGCAATAAGGTCGTATATCTTACATCGTCATATCTGAGAGCCAGTTGCTATTAGTAACGTCAGTCAAAATAGTACCTTTTATCTACTAATAACTCGTTGCCTTTTATGGTTTACGTTTGCTATACGATATTCAATCTTAAATAGACTCATAATTAAAGTCTGCGTCTGTACAAAAGTACACTGAGAATACTATAATGAGTTCGTCTGTGCGATTGTAGGTACCATTTAGTAATGTATTGTTAGTAATGTTCCAAAATTCATATCAAAAGGCATTTCACCTGTGCCTTAATTTCGGCCCAGAATAGTTCTTAGTTTAAGGTCAGAGAAGTATATAAGGAGGTATGTTCACGAATAAAATACAAAATAATTTTGCTAAGATCGAGTACCCACATCTTTTGCAGCAGGCGTCACGACAGTGTAAACGTCTTCTATCTCGCTCACACCATAGATTTTATAATTAAGAATGACAATGACAGCATTCTTTCTCAATAACGTTACAATTACTCTAGGCGTTCTTGCTTACCCTACATAAAACTTTTGATTTATTCATATTGGAGTAATAAAAATCTAGCTATTTATAACTACATAGATTTGTTTGTACAAATACTTCAATAACAATTTTAGACTATTAAGTGTTCTTTAATATTCAGTGGATCGATGGACACCTATTCAGCCATACCAGTGATACATTGTCTAAATTGAAATACTGCAGACTGGATACTTTATAAGATACTTTATAAAAATAAGACTTGATAAGAGCACTGCTCTACCCTTAGCTGGTTTGATACATAAGTTATTCTACTGATAAGATATCATATTTACACGAATACCTACTAAAATTCGGACCTCGGCCTGAATGTAGATCGACAACGCAACCACGAAGATCAATACAACGTCCACGTTTCAAATTACCGATAGTATTGAACCCGAGTGTGGTTTGAAGGCGAACGAAGTACAATCTCATTATACGTGAAGGCATGTATATCGATTGAATATAACTATAAATAAATATTTTATTAAAATAGGTACAACTATTTTTTGGGTGTCGGAACACTGCCTGGGCCCCAAGTCTGCTAACACAATCGATTCATAATCGAACAGCAACCATATAGTAACTGTCACTTTCGACAGATATCCCATCCAATATCTATCAAAAGAAACAGTTCATATGTGGTTGCTGTTCAATTATGAATCGATTGTGTTAGCAGACTTGGGGCCCTGGTTTCCTACCGTAACTCCAGTATCTCGTCGTATGATATCGCCGAGTCGTATCGCTCGTAGTAGGTTGTTAGTTGTGAACGACATTCGTTTTCAGTCATATCTGCTTTGATAATCGGATCTAAATAGAACGAGTCCCATAGAAGCTGACTTATAGACCGAGTATATGATACGTTTACAGCGATATGTGATACGGATACGTTGATCGGATCGGAGATGGTATGTTAAGGCCAGGTCCAGTTAAGGATACTAGATATTAGTTACTAGACTAGTTTGCCTTGGAATCCGAAAATTATACTGAGATTCTGCTCGTTACGGATTTAATGGGATTTTTAAGTAAGTTATCGTTAGATGTTATAAATACCAGCCCTTTTTTATGACCCAATTCTCAATTCAAGGGGGATTAGGCCATAGTCCACTACGCTGGCCCAGTGCGGGTTGGCGGACTTCACACATCTTTCAATGGGTTCTCTCAGATATGCAGGTCTCCTCATGATATTTTCCTTCACCCTTTAGCAAGTGATAATCGTGGTTGAAAATGAGATTCGCACATGAAATCCCAGAGGTACAAGCCGGTGGGTTTGAACCTACGATTCTCGTTACCGAGGCAAGCATTCTACCAACCTGGCTATCACTGCTATTATTAAATACCTATGTCTAATTTTGTGAAATTACGGGAACCAACTAGACTTTAATTAGCAATGTCTGTGATGGTGGTCGCATTTACTATGAAATAGTCACGTAATTTTACGAGAGTCGAGTTATGTAGCCAGTTGGTAAACGTGCATCTGATCGCTTTGCCGTCGTTACGCAATAAAAACAATTCTATTGGCGCGTTTCCAACAACATGTCAGATAAGTTTGGTTCCAGACTGCAATGATACCTATCGTGGTTCGATTCCCACTAAAGACCATTTTAGGAGTGAACTTTTTGTATTAATTTATTGATATTTTACCATATTATCGCACGATATCACCTGAAATTCTAAACATAAGGGAGACATAACATCTACAGATGATTCAGAAGGATACTTACATCGAACACGCACTTATTAATTTGTGCAGCAATTTGTAAACATTATGTAAAATCAGAATGTTGAATGATTGCACGTGCTCAAGAATCGCAGTTTCAAAGGCTAGTATATTCTTTCCGTATAATATGTTTATAACATAAAACTATGACTACATTCATATGATAATATAATTTAGACACATTTATAAGTGTGGGTATAAAGAAAGATAGACTAGACCTAATATTATTGATGGTCCAAGGTCGTAAACTATTAGTCATATGCTACGACACTTATAAGGGCTGCAGGTGTTCCTGTTCTAACCTCTGCACGAAGGATCTAAATTATTTTGGTTTCAGAATACTACTAAATTAATACCTTAATTAAACTACCTTATGAATCAAAGTTTTAAATACCTAACAATGTCTCGGATCCTTGTCCTGGAATCGGTTCGATTTCGGCCACATGGGGCACCAGTATATTGAACTTGTAGTCTCGTGTTTCGAGGAGGGCGGAGGCGCCTTGAAAGGCTTTTGTTATGCTCGAAAGGCCAATGTCGCGCCGCAACCAATGCACATACCGAAACGCTTATTTTTTTCCTAGACTACGAAGTATTGCAGCGTAATTTAATTATACAATTTTGTATGTTTCGTAATGTATTATAATAAACCACTATACCGAGTACACAGCCTAACATTTAAAGAACCATATGAATGTTTTGTCCTGAAAATTATAAGACGTTACAATAACCACGTGAGCAAAGTCGTGGGGATTACCTAGAGTCAATATGTATTTCATGTGTTGCAACATGTGACTTGAACGCTGACGTATCGAGTACATCGACCCCATTTTAATGGGAACACAAATATAATAAAGTATATGGGAATATATAAATAGTTTTATGTTCATTCGCGGGATATATTTGTATCCTCATTTATATACTTGGTTAAGTTTTAAATAGCCATATAAACTTTATTTAAAAACTACTCTGGTTGCTTGGTATGCAATAAAATTATACCTAATTACTAATTGCTAATCCTTGTACATAATTCCCTTATTTCAACTATTTGCTTCCTCTTTAAGTTATTATAAAATTAGTTTATCCTGCTATTTATACGTAATTGCTGTATAAACATGCTAAAGGTAAATTTTAATTTTAATTTAATTAAATATCTTTCGAAACCTATCTCCGCTCAAATCATAATTTGATTTGTTGGGTAAATTAGGGTCTTTACCTGTCTGATTTTAATGGTAAGGTAACGAACAAGGCGCACATATTAAAAGAACTACAAATTAAAACAAACTTCTTCAAAACTTGAACATCATTCATTTTCTCTCAATATTCTGTAACTATCAATATCCATCCAACAATAGCAGAGGACAAATCATCAATGATTCTGCACTACACCGGCGACGTTCATTTGTCTCTAACTTAAAAAAAAATATTATTGTTTCAGTTTTCCTCATCAAGAGGCTTGAGTGAGCAATAAATCTGTTGAATGACGACCAATAATCGTGTCATTGCATTGTGCTATCCGCACTTACTATAGCTGTTGAGACTTCTGGCATTCCGATATATACACTAAATATGCGATGAGCAAAGAAAATCTCTCTTTTTGTTGTAAATATTTAGTGAGATTTTAAAAATAAAGGAATACAAATAAATAAAAACGAAGAAAATGATGCAGATCTTCTCGTAGCTTTCCTAAATATTTGAAATGCTAAGATCATAAGTACTTTATGACGATTACATTCAGACATTTAGGATAATTATTTTTTTGTCTCTTTGAAAGCTACATATCGAATTGATTTCTATTCACTTCGCGTATAAGTAATGGTTCAAAAACCAATTGTTAACAGTTCTGATATTTGAAACCACTTGTATTGGGTTAAGCAACGGTGAGAAAGTGCAGCAAAATTCAACATTAAGGGGCCTATTCTAGTTATCACTTCTTAAAGGATTTTTACACGCTATTAGGGGATCATACATTTCATATTATAATATCATAATACTAGTCCTATTAATGTCCTACTGTTGGGTACATGCCTCCAGTCGATACGAGGGGGATTAGTTAGTAGTCCACCACGCTGGCCTAGTGCGGGTTGGTGAAGTTCACGTGTCTTACGAAGGGTTCTCGCAGCCCTGCAGGCTTCCTCGGTGGTGTTTTCCTTCGCCGTACACACATTTAATATTAAATAAACATTTTTTATAAGCTAATTCTCGAATCATGCCTAGTACATGCATAATATAAGGTGTCAATAAAATTGCTGCTATACATCCTATACCTCATCGATGTAGTATTTTTTTCACATTGTATTTAAATCTATAAGTATTCTTCTTCCTATCACAACAATATAAATAACCATCGGTATATTATTAGTCATAATCGTATCGTCATCAAAATCATGCCGCTATTTTTCTCGCTTACTAAATCTGTGACTTGATTCGGACGATGCTAACGTAACGCTCCTATAGTAATTCTTGGTTAGCCTACTAACATTTTTGAAGTTGACTCTGTGGACTAGAGTGATTTCGTCGTATGGAGGTAAACCTCCAGTTTGGATTGCCCCAAGTGTCCGATACGCCCTTATTTCTCCATTCTATAGTTTACGAGTTCAGACGTTACGTAATTATGCTAGGTATTAGCACATAGTATTACACTGAATGTTGTATATAGCCTGTAGGTATTGTTTGACCTAATACGACTGAGCGGTCAAATGTAAATAATATGAGGTAGGTACGATTAGAAGTTTATAACTAGTTTATTATTAAACTGGCTGCGCCCGGCGGTGTTACCCGCGATAAAAAGTATGAAAAATTAAAACATCTATCCCACGGGAACTATACATTTTACCGGGATAAAAAGTAGCCTATGTGCTATTCCAGACTATAATCTATCTCTGTGCCAAATTTCATCCAGATCCGTTCAGCCGTTCGGGCGTGAAAGAGTAACAAACATCCATCCATCTATCCATCCATCCATCCAAACTTTCACATTTATAATATTAGTATAGTATATAGTATATTATTATATAGTATATAAGTATATATAACAAACATCCATCCATCTATCCATCCATCCATCCATCCATCCAAACTTTCACATTTATAATATTAGTATAAGTATAATATTAGTATAGATATAGAAGTATAGATTAAAAGAACATAATTATAAGGTTTTACAAAAATAGTGTAACTTATTTAAATACGTAAATTAGGTAAGTTGTAAAGATAACCTTTCCAAGTAAAATTAACATTAGTAGGTACCTACATATTTGTTTTATTATTTATTCTATAAATGTTAACGGAATGACGAACTTCTTAGTTTAAATTAATTTATATTTTTAAATACAAACGTGATCGGACCGCGGTTAGACCTTAAAATATTTAACATTATTTTTGTCAGACCATAAGAGTAATAAAAAACATAAGTTCCAGTGAATATATGTTTGAATCATTTTGAGAAACTACTAAACTAATATAGAAAATAAGGAAAGGTTGCCCGAGCAAAGCATGACCAAAACGTTTTCATTATGATAATTATAGAAAACGAGTAACTTTTATATACCTTCATATAGTATTATAATTACAACTGAGAATCACATTTTTTATTCACGTAAAGCGGAAACTATAACAATGTGAACTTGTGAATCGACTTTATAAATATCATTTTTCTGGATTATTTAGATCACTTCTGAGAGTGTGTAAAATAAATGATAGTATTGACGTGTTATAGATAAGTTTGCAGTTGCAGTGAAGGACATATCTACAGAACAGATTATCAATTACCACGTAGAGTTTGCTTCAAAATGTCCACTCGGCAAACGCGAGCATGATCGTTATACGTTGTCTGCTTTTACGTAATAGATAATCGGCGGGCTATGTTATGTTATAGCATCGCCGGGCAGGTGCGGAGCCGAAGCCAAACGTTTTCCATTTACAATACATTGCCAACTTGCAACTGTGCATTGATGATAATAGAACAACACATTATGGCCTTAATGTGTACGTTGTTAGTGTTCATATAAGCGTATACCTTTTTGCAATTTCCATACATGTTTGTTTTGACGTTTATAAAAGTAAGGTTGACTAATTAAGGTTATTAGTTTCCCCCCTCCCGTTAAGTGGGGACCGTGGCTCAGTGGGGCATTACCAGAGCTGGTTATGGTTTTTTAATGCCAGTATATTGTGGGGTTCAAAGAGGATCCCCGTTTATTCATGTTCGCCTGGGGAAGTGGGGAAATCCAAAATGATAGCTAGGTAGGTATACCTACACGTAATGGTGAAACCGTCACGGTAGCAGATTCATTTGATAATAATGTAATGAGCTGGAACTTGCGTCACTGTGTCGTCCTATTCATACACCTGCCTTTCATACCTACTGCAATCGGTGGCGTTGTTGACAAACTATAAAATGTTTGTCTTTATGCTTAACGTATTATTTATTTCTTGTATATACTATCGTCTGTGTCCAATAGACATGAGTAAATGTGCATTTTTACCGTGGGTACTCATTAGTTACAAAGTACACATTTATTGAATTCAAAACAAAACAAACTCTTTCATGAGCTCAAAGGAAGATTTTTTTTCTTGTTTTGTATTGAGGTGACATTGGAATTATGACAGCTGCGTAAGCGAGATAACATGCTCAGACATTTGAGTTAGAAATGCATTGATATTTTTGTCTTGCTCAACTTATTGGTTTTTAATAGTTTGCCACAAACGAGTGCGAAAACTTGTGTTAAACAAATCTGGTATAGGCTGATTAATTATCTGCTCATTTGTTACCACTGTAGGTTCATTTGTTACCATAACGTTTTGGTAACGTTGTTAACTTTAAAATAGCTTTAGTAAGTATGCCTATTTAAAATCAGTACTAAGTTATGTTCTTTTGTTTCTTACGAGTATTATAAAGGATGCGGGGAGTGTAATAACGTATAATACACAAAGTGACAGCACGTGTGGCTACTGATAAAAAATAACACTTAATCCTAATAAATACGGTCTATTTTGAGGAGCTAGTGCCCCACCTCTCTATTCTGTTCAAATCGATGGTCTGCGTTGTTAAATTTATACCTCTCAATTTAAAAAAGAAACCGCCGCTCAGGTACCTACGTATTTGCGATAGGTATTATTAATTTCAACTAGCTGCTTCCGAACCTGTTACTATCTAAGTATCTGTAACGTTCATAATAACATGTATACCTGCCGAAGGCAAGTTACCTAACCTACTCATCGTTAACAAAATTTCCATTATCATTCCAACGTATGTACTTATATACGTACGTACAATATCAACAAAACAAACGTTTGGCCGCGTTCGGTTTTAAGAAAAACTTACTAGAACGAGACTCACCGATGCGTTGGCGCTGCTATTAACAAACACCACAGTCCAATCCACTCACAACGACGTCCACAGACGCGGCAATATTTTGTTTTATTTCACTTGGTTTTCTCGTAAGGAAAACTAATGAATCGTACAGTCCGCAAGCATGTAGGCGTAACAACGGCACACACCCGACCCACGTCCGCGTGGAGCGCGACTGAGCAGCCGCCGTGGCCGACTCTCCGTTGGTCCCACCACTTGGATATATTCAGCGTTGTAAAGCTGCGCCGGCGCTGGGGACCTGCCTGACCGATTCGCCTCGCTGCCGTGCCGCGCCGCCCGGCCGCTCCGACCGTTCAAACAAGAGATGTCACAGATAGACTGTGAAATCCGTTGCATAATCCATCTGAACATTTTGCTTTTGCCCGACTTCAATTTCCCATTGCGAGAGCGGCATAATTAAAACTTTTTGGATGCAACGATTGAAAAAAAAAAAACTTAAATCAATAAATATTTCTAAAATATCAATGAAATGACTATGACAGTTAAAATTGAGATTTCAGCGCAACGAGTTTAGAATAGTTTCAGCGATTTCCGCGGAGTTGCGAATTATTGAAAATTTAAGCAACTAGCTAATCAAGCATGGATAAAAAGCGTTCAACGTTAACTGTAAAAAGTGATAAAGAGATAAAATCAGATGCAAGGGATATTACAAAGAAGGCAAAAGGTGACTGCGATGTTTCAGCGAGCTCCCATACACACTTTTATAAAAAACCGAAGTATGAAGAAGATTTCGAGCGAGTCACTAGAGACCAATATTTGAGTATATCGGAATCAATGTCCGGATCGTCGAGAACGTTCCACTGCGTCCACGGCCCTGAAGGCAAACAATACACGGAGAAAGGGCTGTTGAAGAGGAACATACTAAAAGAATTGGATCCTGTTTCAGTTGGTAACTAACGAATTTGAATTTTAAATTGTACCAATTTAGTTGAGATCAAAATAATCGTATGCAAATCAACGTGGATAAATATATTAACATTTCGAAACCTTGATATTTGTAACTAAATTGGTAGCGAAAGAATAGATAATTTATTTAAATTCAGATCCAGCTCCCGGGATTATTAAAAAGTGCATCAATTCACTGACTAAAGTAAATCAAATGATATGTTTGAATGAGTACAGTTTAGGAGGAACTTCTGCATTTGGATGCTGTCTCTGTCGATTCATTTCAGAGCCTTAGTATATGCTTTTAACATAGGTATCCAAATACCGATCGAGATGAATACTTCTATATATTAACCGGTTAACCTGCATGTCTGCACTAGGAACGCTACTGAGAAATGTAAGGTAATACGCCACTGAACTATTGTCCAAAACATACCTAATAATAACATACAGCAAGAGGACATAAGGGCTCAATGCCCCAATTTGGGTTAATCATAAATGTATAATCATAGACTAGTTTTCTCGGCGAACTTTGATCAAATGTATGAGAAAATTAATTGTTTATTATATCTTTTTTAGTTAAGTTTTCCCATGTTTTGATAGTTATTCTGATATTCGGGGAGGTAAATCCAAAGACAAAATTCAGCCCACTTCTTGAGTTATAAATGGTGTATCTATCACGACTTCGTTTTATGTATGTATAAATGAAATTCCAGAAAGCTTGTGATTTATCTGCGTCAATAACACTCATAAAAAGTGTAGACTTGACAAGCAGACATTGTGTAGACTCAGATAGAATATTTTTGCGAGTAGAATTGGTACGTCACACGTAAAGGAGAATGCAATATTATATATCGATGTGGGTTAGTATAGGGTCATATATTTGCTGAGCTATAAGGCTAACACAACAGTTTCCAAATATTGTTTGGCACAGTATTTATGAAAGTGGATGTTAATAGGACGATTTTTCTTTTTTTATGGACACTTTCTTCGCCTACTTACCCTTTAATGAACAACCGATGTAATACTTGAGCTGGCCTGCGAACCAACCATTGTCTAGCATCCGTAATTTGATCAACATTTTTATTTTTTATTTTATTTACATAATAACAAATTGCAGCTTTTAAGTTAAGATGCTGCAAGCAATAACAATTTGTTGAAACACATTTTTTACGCTAAATTCGTCTACCGCCTATCGTAATAACGTCTATATTCCATATCGGCAGCACAATATTTTAGTAGTAAGAGTACCTATTCAGTACAGTTTTATCATTAAAAAAAAAGAAAACCAATATCATCGGTTTTCAAATAACTTTAGGTAGCTTATGGGATAAATGTGGTGATTATACTATCGTTTGTGCTAATTATTCATAAGTTTTAGACTTACGAAGAGAATTTCATTCGATCATTATTTAAATAAATAGCAATAATCTAATCCTAAAACAATTATTTGTCTGCGATTTGTGTTGTATGGTTACAAATGTTTTAATTACATCATGCAGTTTTTTAATTATGATCGGTTAGTTGAAGACAAAAACATTTCTAAACAAATTTCATAAATAATCTTTCGTTATTATTATATGAAACCCATTGTTAGTGTACTGGAGTTTTTGTGTGAACAAAGCTTTGAATATTTTCAGGTTTGATTCGCTCTTGTGTTATGTTACTCTAGGCGTCTCCAGAAACTTAATGTTGTCCTTGTCTATTTATCGTCAAAGTCTAATAACAAGCTCTATTAGTCTCCGTGGTTTTTCAGAACGAAAATGGACTGAAGAGTGCTTCCCGGCGTATGAATGGGGTATTGCAAAGACGATCGAGTTCTTGGTCCTGGATCCAACAGTAAGCCACCAAACATCTCGACTGGAAGCTCATCTCCGTGATTTTGCTAAATATTCAAGCAAAGGATATGTATCCTTTTCTAAATGGAATGAGTAGATGTATGTATCAATTTCATAAATATTTTATCTATTCCGAAAACATTTCCTGATAACATATTCAGATGATTAACGAACTTGGAAGCGTAAGCATTATTTTAGACTACTTAGTAGAGACTATGCCGAAGTCACCGTCACTGAAAGAGGGGCTTGAATTACTGCTGAAAAACCTTGCGAAGCCAATCAATTTGCATGTTGCGTCCGATGTCCTGAAGTATTTTGATTTGATTCAAGATTTTATTGGATTTTTGGGTAAGCCGATTTAATCATGACGATTATTTAATTAAAGGTCAGTATGAAAGTGTATGTGTGCGTTGAGGCAGTACAAAATGCAAATAAACAAGGTTCATAAATTCCTAACTAGAACCTTTTTATTTGTCCAACCATTACGTATAGGCACATCTATCAATTAAGTAAACAGAAAAATAGAAAATCCTGATTTGGTGGTTTCTGGTCGCTCAGACGGTGCGTGTCGTACCCTGTGAGCGTTTTCATCTGTCATTTCTCGCTGGCATATTTACCAGCTAGTTTCAACTAAATGTGAACAAATTGCTCGGATCAAAATTGAGGCGGCCGCGGTCATTTGACTTGTATTGCCTTTCTTGATAGGCTTGCAGGTCACTTAATTCGTTTGGACAACCGGCACCATCTGATTGTACTGACATCGCAAAACGAGCTATTAAACGGCACTGAGTATCCACAGGTATTATTAAATGTTTAATCTGGGTCGATACAATATTGGCATGCCACCGGCTAAAGGGGGCAGTGTCAAACGCACTCGCGGGAGTTTTACTCCATTTATGTCGTCACTATTATGGACAGACCGCGTGCTTCTCATGCTAATTAGTTCGATGAATAATGAGTTTAACTGCGCCTGACCTTTCGTTTTGTGACACTCTCTAATCCTGACGTTTGATTGGATGGTTGTTCACCTCTAGAACGAATCTCTTGATGATATAATTATTTGTGTGTGAATAGCCGCGCTATGTTTAGGCGTAACTCGCCAGAGGAAAACACTCATGCTGCCTTGCCTGATCGCTATCATCTGTCATTTATCCCGCTATCAGCTCGACTTTTAAGATCAACTTCGACCGAGGCTTCACCATCGGTCAATACGCAGCTATTTATTCAATGAATTCGTCCGTGCGAGTTTTTATTTCTGTAACACACTGTGTACTTATTTATTTAACTTATTGAGTTATCATTACCTTTTACTTTAGACACTTTTGTAATACAGGTGATTTTACTGGTTCTTTATTTACTGCAATACCATTCTAAATTGTTCACGTTGTTTTCATTTTGCATTTAATTTTAGGGTACTTGCTACTGCGCATGGAGAGTGATGATCACTTCGACTTTGTCTCTAATGCGGTGATCTGGCATCTGTCCGCGCCGGACTCTCTGCGGGGCGCGGATGGAGTCCAGCTGCGCTACTGTATCGCGGCCGCCAGTCCTGTACTGCACCAGTCCATCGTGAGAATGCTGGCGATCGCTACCAGTCATAGGTTCCCGACCTTTCTACGTCTCGCCCTCCTGTTGGCGTGCGATACCGTCGATAATTGTAAGTTGTTGAGATCAAATATTAAGTTTACCGGTACTTAATAATGTAGCTACAAAAAATTATAGAAGTTTACCTAAATTTACAAAGCCATTACAAATCATGTTTGAAGAAAAGTGATCTGTAATACCACCCTTACTAAAAATGTAGTGTAATCTAAGGGTAGCGGTTCCATGGCGCGTGGCGGTAAATGCAACGTCATATATGCACAGGAGTCGAATACATCGAAAAACACATTAGACGCCACATACGTCAACGTCGACAACATACGCGCCAAGTATTCTGTTAATATTCTTAATTATTTACATGTTATTGGCTGGTTACTCTGTTTACCCACTACGATTTTGAAAACCAATCGGGCTGGTTTGAAATAAAAAAAATAATACTCTTATGAATTTGACCTGGATTTCTGGTTGTTCTACTGAGGAATTAAACTAGGCCCTGTATTTTTTTATTTTTTATGGACTTTGTGTTTGTAGGTATACATTCGTTTCATTATTAACACTGTTACATGTTCGCAGGTATAGCAATGATGAAGGAAAACATTATAGAGAACATTTTCTATCGCTTCGATCCTTACTTTCCCAACAAGAAGCTACCATATTACGACATAAATCCAGCTTCTATGGGCGACCACAACATAAAAGTAGGTACGTAACAGACATAGGGTCTACAAACTTCATAACTTATACAACTTCTTTTAGGGATGGCTAGGGAGACCTAAAATAGTAATGGATAGAGTTTATTATCGCATGTATATCCTTGACAGGCGACAGTAGTATCAACATAACTACAACTTTAACGCTACTCCTGGTGCTCGGGAAGACTGTTGCACAATTTCTGGAGGAGAATCCGCAGTACCGGAAAATTCTTCCGTATCCTGATTGTTACTCACAAAGGTAATGTTGATTGTGTATATTATGTATTTTTTTTATATTAAGTAAATAAATAAATAATATCGCCAGACGAACACACGGCGGCGAACCCAGTATATACATTACTTATATTGATATTAAACATCCATAACTTGCGTACAAACATTCGTGGTCATCACACAAAGTTTGTCCCTACCAGGATTCGAACCCTCTGCACAGAAATCAGGATCACTATCGACTGCGCTAATCAGGCCGTCAGAAAACTGCTTTTTTTCTTCATCAAAGATTAAATTGTTGTTATAGTTATTTCATTGCTGCAGATGTTTCATCTGGGCGTACAGATGCGAGTGCCGCGCCCGCGACCATCGCCACGAGAGGAACACCCTCACTGTCATCGTCACGGTGCTCCTCAAATGCTTCGGCAACAAGTTGACGACGTTTTCAGCATTTCTCATGCCAGGTATTCGATCAGATTGCCGCCTGTGGCCCCAGTGCTATCGAACAGGCACGGAATTACTTCCATTAGCGAACTTTGCCGACCATAATTTGAGGACTTTCACTGCCGATATGATTGCGGTTTTTAAAGAAGAATTGGTGTCGCTCAACCGTGTCTACGGGAAATAGGCGGATCTGGTTCATTCGTATATTTATATATTGTTTGGAATCCACCTGTTATTTTATGGTGGTTATCGAAAATGCCTAGTTCTTTTACCTATACCAATAATGGTTCGAAGAAATAAAATATGTTACTTTCTAATTATTACATAAAAAAGTAGAAAAATATTTAAAAATGATGTTTTTCCTCAGACATTATGACGTTGTCTGTATTGACGGAACTACCTCCACGGAATGACTGGACGAGCACCGTGAATATGAACACAACCCAACGGGACGTTTACTTCAAGAAATTACTCATTTATTTATGTGTAGATTTCCTCAAAGTATTCCCGTATAATCAATTCGTAAGTTTTTTTTTTCCTACCGGGTGAGGTGTTCTATTTGGCAACTAGTTACAGCTGCATGCGATTATGGCACCTAAAAGTACACTTTTTTAAATTATTCTAATTAAGTCATCTTCTTCAAAATCCATGTAGGTATCTTCCTTTCTTTGGTAGTAAGCAGAGCTCTGATGATTAAAGGGAGCAGATGTAATTTCTTATTAAAGTAGATATGAAAATCCTTCTTCAAACTGTTGTTACAATTTCCTTCTTTCCTAGATGATCGAATCCAGAAACTGGCTGATGGGTCTGATGTACCTGTTGGACCCTGGCTTGTGCCATCTCAGGGCAAACTGGCCGCCGTCTCTGTACGCTGAGATTCGTAAAACAGCCCTGCAAGCCTTGGTGTGCACGATACCACTAACCCCGCATAGTTTAATTAAAGACTATGGATTGATTAGAAGGTGAATCTTTATATTTATAAAAGGCAATTTCAAATTCGAATACTGTATAAAATGGAACGATGGAACTTTGACACCTTTGCAATTCAGTTCGTGATACCGTAGCACCCAAACCCAATTGCAGTATTTTTTGTTCGACTGCTAGAAAAACGTAAATACTAAATTGATGGCGGTATCCTACAGTTTTAACATTGCTGTATGTATATAGTAGATACAAAAAGTGATGCCACATTGCAAATCTGTCATTTGCAACACCTGCTACGTCAGTGGCGATGGACTGACCTCACTAAATTCTTCCGTATTCAAACAAGTGCCATTTAGACGTATTTTATAGCTTATCTATAAAACCAAGTGAACTATGTTTTAGCCATTAGCATTTGGTTTATGCAATGATTTATTTTACTAGTTATATCAGCGTCTTCGATTGCGTTCGATTTTATAGATTGCGCTATACGTACATTTTATAGAAACCCTTTCATTTCTATAAATAAAAAGTGGACTAAGTGCTATGTAGATAGTCTGCTCTAGCCAGAATATTAATTAATAATTAAAATTAAAATCCATCTAGTGGCTTCTACGTGAAGAGGCAGACAAATAAATCAGGCAGGCATGTGTGACCTCCTTCAATAATTATTATGTATCGTTTATATATTTATATACTTTTATAGTTGCTAATTTTGGTACGTTAGTGTATAGATAGGTCCTGTTGGTAGTATCGGGGACTTTACTTCATACTCACTTCACACACTTCACGCTATCATGCGCAAAATGTTCGTTTGCGCACGGTACATACCAAACGTAAGCGCAAGAGCTAATAGCTGGATTACACGTTACAAGTAAAATGGCGAGACAGTGCCCTCGGCCGAGTAAACAAGGTTTATACGTACCGAGCACTGTTTACACCTACCGACCACTCGGCCGAGAGTTCTGTCTCGCCAATTTACCTACTCGTTAAGTGTTCTCAAAGGAATCTTATTTCCTTGAAATATAACTTATAGGCGGTTAACTAACATGTTGGGATACCTACTAATTGAAAGCTATTGTGACAGATTAATGTGGTACATAGAATGGTACTCTGAGAGTCCCTATGAGCTGCCGTCGCTCTATTGGTGTGTAAGACTGCTGCAAGTTGCCACGGCTAAAAGAGGAGATCCGACGCGCAAGACGGCTATTCGAGATCTATTCGATACCCACGGAATTATTATACTCATCCGTAAGTCTGCTTAAGGGTACCCTACCGTACCTACTTAGGATTATAAATAGGGGACGTCGCTAGTCTCTTTCATCTGTTTCTAGCAGTAGTTAGTTTACCTATTTATCATAACTATCCCTGGCTGTATGCGTCTGTACGAACTAAATGTTGTTATTATTTATATTATTTAGTCGATATAAGATTTTTTTCTTATATAACGAACCGCTGAAAGCGCTAAACAGCGCAAGATCTCACAAATCGTATTTATTGGCAAAATGTGGTCCGCAGCCGGCGACAAGTAGCCTCTGTGCACGCACTGCATGATAATCTAATAATAATGTAATTATATTGTGACGACACACAGTGGTCACAATAAAATGAAATGTTAAACTTTTTTATTTTATTGAAAAAAATAACGAAAATCTATTCTCATGAAATTCAATAATCGAACGGAATTTATAAATTCGTATTTTAATTGAACTCATTAAATACGATATACGATTAGCAGAATATCTATTAAAACATGGACAATAACTTTTCAGAAAATGTATGAGAGCTCATACATTTGATTTTGAGGCGGTACGCTGTTCGCCGCGCCACCTTTTAACTATTAAGAAAATAAAATAAAACACTTGTTACTGTGTTTATTTAAAGAATACTTGGTTCTCTCTCACACCAACAGATCTCTGCTACACTCTAATGGACCAAAAGCTCCCGCCCGTAGAGAAGAGTCAGGTGATCATATCCCTGTGCCTGCGCATGATAACTAGCGCGATCGAGGCGAACCAGCGCATCACTTGCTGCGTGTACCCTTATATCAAGTGGCCCTCGTCCATCAACGCCCTGGCGAGGAAGATGATGGATGTTATACTCTATTCACTTGACAAGGCTTTCATTATTAGTGACAGGTTAGTCTTCAATACACGCGCAGATAGAGACAGGATTTGGTTTGGGGGGGCAATTTCATATGGGGGGGGGGGGGAACGGCATTCATGACCCCCCCTATCTCATGAATAAATGAATTAGATGTTATGATTGATCAATGTCAATTTCAGGTGGCTCATATCATTATTGAATTTGATTTGGGAAGCGATTATATGGAAGGCGGACTACAGGGACAACTTTGTCGCCAACGATGGTATCTACAAACTGTTGGATCTCATTACAGTGAGTTGAATATAAATTTGTGTTATGTTTCTCTTAAAACCTATTCGATACATTATACTTTCTTGTTATAGGAATAGTCAATCTTAGTATTAAGTATTTAACACAATTTGTGACGAAAACGCGCCCTGATTACACATTAAATGTATGCTTCGAGTAGGTTGTTACCCCCGAATTTATAGACGTTCTATAACATTATCAAACGTTATATAGTTAGTACTGCGCACAAGAGGCTTACTATACGCAGTACTATATAAGTGTAACTAAAATGTGTAGTTTTATAATATAACAATTAGCTGTTAAATATTGCCGACAAAACTAAGTAGAGCTGGGAATAACGTTCCACACGTTTTGAATGAGGGTGCTCCTATTATTTTGGACTAATTTGCCCTCGACTCGTACGCTTGGACTTAAGTTTTTTGTTTACCCAGAGGAAACTCATCCAATTATTGGGATTAAAAGTATCGCATGATGTTCATAAGCTATCACCACGCCGTTTTAGTAAAATGTACCCGTGAAATAGAGTATTTTTGGCTCTAACTACGGGAATCCATACTAATTACTTTATTAGCCTTAATGTTGACGCTGGTAAACTTATAAAATATTTCTTAAGATTGTATAAAACTTATAAGTTATCATAATGCCAAGTTTTTCTAAAATCCACTCAGAAAGATTTTCCTGTTGCGCGATTCAACCGAGGGCTTATATTTTTTTAACTAATTTTAATCACAAAATATACAATGTAGGTACAAGTTATAATCCAATTATGAAGATAGAATAACATACTTAGTATCGCGGCTATGGTGCTGCTCACATGGCTATTTAAAAGAGTAACCACTGCGTTTCATGCCGGGTCTTCTCAGTGGTACCAACATTCCGAACCATTGGTAACAGGCGACTATCAATAAGCCTTCTGTATTTTTAAACGATTTTAAAAAAAAGGAGGAGGTTGTCAATTCGGTTGTATTTTTATTTTTAAATGTTGTGATAAAAAAATATGAGTGAGTCTTAATACCTAAATTGGTTAAGTATGTTAAAATAGATGACACGAGCCCCCGTCCAGTGCATCGCTTTGGCATTGGTTTGCGACATCACCCGGGCTGGAGATGCAGTATGTCAGTTGGTGTCATGGCGCGCTAGGTTCAGTGCAGCCAATGCTGTGAGTAGCTTTTAGTTTCAGTGGTGTGCCATGAACTTGTCATCCACCCATCCCAAAGCCCGAAAACGCCCACTGAACAGGCCTCCGTCAATGATTTCTACTTATCAAGGTAATGTGTGCGTGTGTGTGTGTCCCCATTGCTATTTAAGTATTGCAACTCTTAGGGCTGTCGGTTACTTTATTTCGTCCACTGGTTAGTTGTAATTTATTAGGGACTAGGTAGAAATATCCGCGGTCTTTAGTTTTCTCTATCCCCCCTAAGGCGTGCCAAATTCTTACCAATATTTAAGAAAATTATTAATGGAGCATTACTTGATATCCTTAGTACCTAGTTCTTACATATTCTATTCATCTTTAAAGTATCCGAACATTGTGAATCGAGGAGCTACAATAGCTACTCTTATGGCTGCTATATTCCGTGACGAGTGCATGAAGACCGGAGTAAAGTTGGATGAAAACGGCATTTTGCAAGGTTACATAAATGTAATTATTATTTAGGTTCGAGTTTAGCCACGAGTAACGTAAATGTATAATAAGACAAACAGCCTAGAGCCAATAAAATAATGCAACATTCAAGGCTTGGAAAAGATTTTTGGCTGATAATAACACCTATAAGAATTCATCATTTCGTTTGAAATTGGCCGTCAATATTACAAGACAATATACTTACATTGAAGGTAATTATGCAATTTGTCACAGATGCCTTAACACGTTTGGTAAAATCTGTAATCAATCTGTTCACTAGATTTGGACAAACCCATAATGTCTTCTGTGGTATGGCAAGAAATGAACGATCCGGACTACAAACAGGACAAAAGTCGCCGCACCACTGTCTGCTATCCCGCGGCTGATTTGGCGGGATCAAGATTGTCCAAGGTCAATAATGTTTTATACTCCATTCAGCTTCAACTTCTGGACAACTGAATAAGACCTACCACAGACAATAGAGATACCGTACGGACGTTAGCTAGTCTGCAAAACCAACGAATAGAGGGGAGCTGTTCATAAAATTGTATGTTGGTACCAATTTTTACTTAGGTGCCAACGGGATAGATGTTTGATAGAAGTATTCAATGAAATAAATACTCAGTGCTGATAAAAACTGTTTCAGATCGTTGCGTTGCTTCACATGCTGTCTGAAGACTTGGAATACCGAGTGTCACTAGCCGATGAAGCTTACAACATGTATAAGAACATAAAATTAGCAGCGGAAGACGAGGTACCTAAGTAATAGCTTACCGTTTACTTTATTCTTTAGATTTATACAAAATATATCTAAACAATTCAGTAGCCCATATAATATTGGTACCAAATACCATCGGTGAATTGTGGGTATATAATAGCAATGCACCTCGGTGTACGCCATCGGGAATTGGGATGCAATTATGAACAAAAAATTGGTTTCACGAAAAGGCGTCGGTCTCATTTATTGGAAATTTTGCATTGAGTTATATTCAACAAATCTTGATACCACTGACAGAACTCAAACTAAGTATATTTTCTTCTAAAACATGAGTAACTGCCAATACAAATTTATTGTAATAAAAATAAAATAAAAATACTTAGCATCTATATTATAATTCTAACAGTCTGTGGTGCATTGCCCTTTAAAATACAAATGTTATTCTAGTGCCACCACATATGAGATATTCAGTCTCAAGCGGATTTCTCTTCAAAATAATAGCCAGAAACAGGGTCCACATGAAAAATGTCACTAGCATCATTATGTAGAACAATAAACATTTATCCATAGGCTGTCCTGATCCTCTCTACATACTACCTGACTATGAAGTTAAACGAGGTGTGGAAGGAGACAGAAATACAAAATCCTGGTCTGGTAAAAGAAGACGAATGTATACTAGACGAATTTTTGAAGATTGGCATGTGAGTAAATTTTAATAATCAACATCTTCATTAAATTCAGTTTTTTTTTCTTCAATCCGCTACAAATTAGAGCCACTTTTACCAGTATGGAGAAAACATTTTTAATCGTTGTTTACAGTATTGAAACTACACCAGATTATGATAATGATGTTTTACCTAAAACATTTTATTTTAATTTCCTTCAATCGCGCACTTTTAACACAGCGGTTAAATATTACACATTATTTATCTAAGAGACATATTTTTGGAACAAATCAAAAAATTTACAACGTTCACTCTTCAACTGCCCGCCAAAAAGTGAAATCAAATCTAATGATCCGCAAAGTCACTAAACTCGCGGCAACAAATGTTCGCCTTGTGACAGCTTACAATTAATTATGTGTTTTTCCCGAATCCTATACTTTGTGGTCGCCTACCAACTACGATCAAGTAGGTACCATACAAGGAACAATAAATACGCAAAGCGCCCATAAATAAAATGAACAGTAATGGTGGCTCTGCGCGTGCCTAATATTGTAGGCAACTTTCCACTTATGATTGATCAAATCTCGATCAAATCAAAGAAAATTCGAATAATTGACACATGTCATAAGTGCCACTATGAGTTATCGTGAGTGTAGGTAAATTTGATTTCATCAGATTCGGGCATCGGGCACAGAAAGTTGATATAATCAATAAAATCACACTTACCCACTTATTTCAGAGGTTGGGCAAAAGAAATAAAGCTTAAACAAGAAGACATTATTGAAAACAGTCGAAAAAAGGTACTTCTATACTTTTTAAATCACGGAACATTGTTAACCGACGCGACTTCAAAAAGGAGGAAGTTCTCAATTCGGTTGTTTTTTTTATCCCACACCATTATATTACTTAAAATTCGATATAGGTAATTTGAGTATGTAATTTGACTATAAATTGCAGCTTATCACTTATAATGTATGCTGACAATACCTAAGAAGCTCAATGAGTGCCTACTTTATTAATTTCCCAGGACGTCGATGAGGAGTGCTCACTCTACTCGTTCCTAAGTCGTGTTCGTTTGAACATCGCACTAGACGCGTTGAGGGCGGTGCGTTGCGTTGCGCGCTCAACAGACCGCACGCGCATCACACGCTTGCTGCTACAGGACGCGGTGCGCGCGCACCACCGCCGCAACCTATTTGCGAAGACGCTAGCGGCGCCCGTATTGCGAACATATGGAACTCCGTTGGACGATCAAGTGAGCAAAATATGACGACTAACATATTATACGCGCAGATTCAGAAAGGGCCAAAAATAAGCCTTGAACATGCGCTTCTTTAGCGCATTTGTTATAATTATGTGAAGTCAGAATTTCGATAATTCAATTTAAAAAAAAAAACACTACAATTGCCATTTCGTTGGGAACATTTTATATTTTTAATCGGAATTTTGATCATTAAAAATGCGCTAAATAAGCGCAGGCCCCAAGCTTAGTCCTTTGCGAATCATTCTGTATAAACAATCCTGATTTTCACACGACCAGGATTGATCATAGTAAGTAAGTATTCTAAGATAGATTATTAGCAATATAGAGGATGGATAAAAGACCAAACGGGAGTGGTGGTTACGGAGGGGGACGCCCAATGAGAACCTTTCAGGACGAGATAAATTGTCTATTCCAGTAAGGGTAAGTTAACCGTCGGAATTGTATTAGATGCATGAATGTTGTGAAGGGAATTCAGTATGCCAGGATTGTAGCATTATGTACCACTCAGTGGTCTCTGCCTGCCCCCATAGTAAAACAGGAGTGAGTATATGTGTGTCTATGCCAATCTTCATAGCGCGTATGGTAAGTGTATAACTTGAAGTACTTATGTTTTTATTTATATTTCATTACAGAATATCACTGGCCAGAATGTGAAAGTATACAGCATCCTGCCGAAGGACAAGAAAAAACCAATGGAGATTTCCTCTTCTTCCTCTTCCTCTCATACCAGTTAAACTATTACTCCCCCTGTACACCTAGCTATTGATTTGATCGAAGTCATTATTGTTTTATTTATTTACCTTTTATTCGATTAGAGTAATTATAAACAGCGATTGAAAAAGAAAATATAAATGTGTAGTAAATTACATACCTGTAGGAACTTTAATTATACTTTGGTAAGTACATCGTAAAAATAATAAACAATGTTATTAAATGTCCACGTACCTACCTGAGTAGTATTTTAATTCGGTTAACGATAAAATGTTGTGTTCAATGAATTTAATATTTATGCTTTTATGTGAGTTTTATCATACTAATATTCGTCATAGATATTCTTAGTTTTATTGCAATATAAACTTCTATAAAAAATATCCCAATGTCTTGTCTATACGTCCCAACTCAAGTCATAGAAAAAAACTCAATTTCCAGGCTTAACATTTACAATAAGAAGCGACACCGACTCGCAGGGGGACCTGCCCGACCTGAAGGATATCGTGCCCTCCTTGCAGAGAAAAGATGTTCTATATGACAACATGACATCTGATTTCAATACGATCGACCTGGAGAAATTGAACTTACCGAAAATCAAGGAAAAAGTCGATAGCCTCCGACTTGATTTTAAGAATATGAAACCAAGCAGACGCCAAGCTTCGGTCGGTGTAGGCAAGGGATCGTTCATAGCCGTCTACGACCAGAGATCCAGGAGGAAAATATGCGATGTAATGCTACAGACGATATACATGGCGAGGCATAAGCTAAAACAAATGGCACGCAGCAAATATTTCAAGGTCACCGACACCGGCTACCGTATTGCATACTTATACAAAAATCTATCGGCTACACTAAAGAAACTAATAACTATTTATTGGACGATGAGGAATCACACAGAAGAGTGGCTGGATATCCGGCCGTATCTGATACTGCATCACAAGGCGGTGAGGTTTCAAATTGATTTCGATAACATATGGTGGGTGATGGTGCGATTGGACGGCGTCTTCAAGGACCGCCAGGCGAGAGACAATACAATGTTTAAAAGCTAAATACATCAATATGTAAAATAAAGGAAGGAAAACACAACTGATACATCCAACACTTGTTATATTTGGTATTACAGCGGTTAACAACGTCACTTTACAGCTAAATATGTTTTCTGATCGAATTTTTTGGGTTCCGCCTATTTTGTAACGAGATAGGTAGATACCTCGATTTTTATCCGAAATTTTAATTGATATCACTCAGACAATTGACTCCTTGATATCATTTTTTTCACTAGTTGACCTCAGGCGAGTTACTTAAACTGCGGGAGTGGCGCGAAAGAAAAAATTAAAGAAAACTAAGCCGATTTGAGTAGTACACTCGAATTACGTACTTACATATTTAATTCATTCGTCTAAGGCAGCCTTTCCCAAAGTGGACGATAACGCCCCTGTGGGCGCTGTAGGGCTACAGGGGGGCGGTAAGAGACCCAGAAAAAAATGGGGGCGTTGTGAGAGGCTTACAATAATTAATTTAATTTGAAGTTATAGTGGTTTTTAAGTAGGTGAAAAAATGGGGCGCTAAAAAATAATTCATTCTCAAAGTGGGCAGTAGACAAAATAAGTTTGGGAGCCCCTGGTCTAAGGTTAGAAAAAAAATCAGCATCTAGTTTGGAACCGGTAAGGTCTTAGAGGAATGAATAGTAATACATTTCTACTGCGGGCTGCAATGACTGAGATGCTGGCAGCGCTGATGATAACCGAAAGCGCAGCTCCAGGTCAGAATTGCAGCCCTTGATAGAAAAGCTGGAATAAAGGCCGAGACTGTACGTAGACCGTATTTCGTTTTAGTGATGGTGACTTTTTAAAGAAGTTTTTATGCTATGTTCAGTAATGGTTCATACCATCTTATTAAAAAAAAAAAAAAACATTTTGTATAGTGAGTATATTTCACATTGGCGGGGGTTTAGTGTATTTATTAAGGGATCTATCTACCCATAGAATCCTTCAATCGTCAGTATGTACAAAATTAAAATTATTACAAGGACGAGGGTGTCTAGCACAGCTTAAAAAGACATTTACTATTTCGAATGTTTATTAATTTATCAATAATGCCGCAAGATTCCGCCAGGAGCGCTGCTGGTTAATGTTTGTAAAGGTTTTTGATCGCAAGTGGTTATTTTTAAGGTGTGCGCTAGACCCCAGGTATTTATTTACCGAATCCCAAATTTATAGACATTTTATAACTTTATCAGACGTCATATAGAAATCCACACGAAAGTTTTGCTTTGCGCATTACTGTAATATGACGTTTGATAAGTTATAGAACGTCTATACATTTGGGGGTAACTATATATCTGCCTCGTGAACGAAGCGTAACACTGTTAATAATATTTATCCTTAATACATTATCTTACGCTTAACCGAATTCGACAGTTACCTACCAATAGTGTATATAGCTACAAAACGATGACTGAACTAAAATTTATCATTCACTTAAACCAATTAAGAAGCAAGTTGGAATTATTGGCACAAAATAAATGTTACATTCAACCAATTTACAAATATATTCCAAAAATTCAACGCAACATAGACTAAATATCTGTTAGTCGTGTATTAGCTGATCGCGCAGCCCTACGAAGTTCCGGCACATGGTAGCTTTTTTATTATTTAGCAAAACAAGAATAATTCGAAAAGTATTCTACCAGAGTCAATAATAAAAGATAATAGCAAAAATCATGGATTATAACAAATTATATTAATTAATAAAAATACGTCATTGATAGCAATATTTAATCAATAGAAAGTTACATGGATGACGCTAACTGATGATAGACAAATAGTAGGGCTGTCAGCGAGGCAGCTGATAGAAAGTAACATTTGTTCCCAGTTTGGACGAGGCAGCGCAAACGTTCGCCTCGGGTGAACCAGCACCGACCGAGGCGATCAGCCAGTACACGACAAATGACGAACGACTTGTCACATTTCACGGGATTCACCTAGTTGAATCTCAGTCGATAAATTGAAGGCACTCCAATTTGTGTTCGTGATAACAAATATTCTTTATAGAGCTTACAAAGTTGGCCGATTCTTGGCGAGCACACACGAGTCGAGTGCAGTGTCTAAGAGCGCGTCAGGACGAGTGACACGACCTCATAGGCCGCTCGCCTTGACTCGACCAATATTTACAAGCGCACTTAGTGTAAAAGGCCTCTGATGATGCCGCGTACACCTGATGATGTACGTTTAAAATATTTGCCTATGAATAAAAACAATGGAATTGAAATCTAACTATACGTTGTCAGTTTCAGCGTTGTGTAAATGCCAAATAGATTTGTATATTTTTCGCGGAGCGCATTTGGCGATTCTCATTTTTTTTCCTATTTTGTCGCATGAGCCACATACACATTCGATTCCAAGCTGTTCATGTCTGAGCGAGCTTATGCGTCTGCACAGCATAAATAATTTCTATAATAGTTGCATGACTAGGCAACGTGACTATACCAAATACATTTCGATTAAAATCTAAATATCCCGTACTTTATAATATAGCGTTGCAGGTGTATAACATTTACCACAGATTATGGCATACGATAAAAATTACAGGTAATAAAATTTCAGTTTCAATTAACAAGTGCTAATAATCGATTCGACGTATAAACATAATAACGTACATAATAATTATTATAATTTTGATACATTCGCCGAAAACATTACATTGAGTATGAGAAGATGGCGAAGACACATACAAATTGGTAAAATATTTGAATACTATCTAAGTAAAATATTTAAAAGTCCACGTGACAACATAAATTTACCATGATCATTTAATAAATATTTTCGATAGACTTACATGACACAATACATTTAACATAAAGAATAAAATACATCTATATATAGAAAACAAAGTCGTGTTAGTTACACCATTTATAACTCAAGAACGGGAAAACAGAATAATTATCATCAAAAAAGTAAAATGATCATAATTCATTATCTCATACATTTGATTGTGAGGCGGTACGAAGTTCGCCGGGACAGCTAGATACATATATACCAAAAACAACTTCCCGTCAGCGGTATAAAAATATTTCTAATATCTATTCTATTATTATAAATTTTTAATTTAAAAAAAACATTACTAATAATATATGTTACTATTCGTTGAAGTAAAAAATCTAAGGATTGGAATATAAAGCGGGGTATAAACTCATTCACTCACTCGCTCATTTTGCCGGACTTACATCAAGTGAGCGATGAATATTGCCATGCTATGCCTTCAGATGAGCATTTGACACCTTGCCTTTTTTCAACTGCAAACGATATCCATCTGTCGATCGTAGACACAACGTGCAAAACAGACTGAGCGCCCTTTAAGCATTGACAAGGTGGGTTTGCTCGCTTTACTACACTGTTTTATATGCCATATCATTGTTTTTCAATTTACAAGACCATTACAAAGAAATTTTTACTTTTATAAAAATGTCATTAAGTACGTCTTATTTACTATCGTGTAACCAGTTTTTCGGGATTTTCATAAACTAACCATGTATTTTATACTAATAGTCTACGCATTTGGGCACTTTGTATGTCGACTTGAAAGTTTAAGATAACGACCGACCGAGGCCGCGTTTTATTTGCTTTGTAAATGACAACAGTTTTTGCTAATAAAGAAAAAGTTTACACTTGGGGTACAGACAGGCATACTAAAGTTTCAAGTTCGTCACCAATCATAGATACGAGAGCGACACTGAATTTTTTTTAGAACTGGCCACATGTAAACGATATAATAAAAAAATAAGTTCAAATTTTGAAAATGGAACTCTTTGCCATCTATATGTTATGTAATCTATATTGTTAAGTTGTAAACGCTTCTACAAATACGTTGTGGCGTATCGTGTTACCGCCTATTTTGAAACCCCGTTCGATTTAATTACTCATGGCTGTAAAAAAGTTCATAATATTGAACCGTGAGAGCGAGATCGTTTACTACCAAACGCAATATTCATATTTGCCGATTAGCATTAAGGGAATTCCTTCTTGATGTTTGATGTTCGAACATATTGTGGTATTATCTACGGGGCTAATAGTCTAATAGCATTTTATTTATTTGGGTGACTTCACTTGTTACTTCAATGCATACTCAAGCTTTTTTTCTGGTCAGAAACATTATTCATATAACACGTAAAATAATATACAATAAGATCAATACACATATTACCTATTAAATATTTTATATCATAATAAAACCTCCGCTATTCGCGCTTAGTGATGTCTGAGACTAATTGTCATTAAAACGTATGCAACTTGAGTTGGTCAATATGTTGGTCAATGAGTTGGTCAATTTCATTACGTACTGTCAACAATTAATAATGATTTAAAAAACATATTATATTATTGGAAAAGAGAGAAGAGAGGATTTTCGGTGAGCCTAACAAAAAGACACCGCCAATCCGCATTGAGCCAGTGTAGTCGGCAATTACCCCCGTCGCGTTAAGGGGAGGCTATGACCAGCAGTGGGACTCTAAAATAGCCATTTACATTTATTAAGTCACCTCAAACACATCCAATAAATTCATTCGCATATATAGCTTAAATGTCTAAAACACGAACCGGTCTAGGAGCGATCAGAGCCGGTTTCCGAGTTGCTGAACATTGACGCAACCATGCTGTCGAACTCGGGCACAGCGTCCTCGAACATCTTGAGCTGTCTCGACAGCGACTCTGAGTCCGTGGAGCCACTGGCGTCGATCACTATGTCCGTCCATTCGTCGCTGACGGACCTGGCGTGCAAGCACTCCTGGTAGAAATTCGCCAACTCCGCTATTGGACTGCCGTCGGCAAAGGGAAACTCCTGGAAATTAGAGAAGTAGTCTCAAGCCAAATAACCTATATTGTAGTATCGAGGAATACGTTGCAATACCACAGAAACCTTCGCGGGCGTGAGCGCATATGCTATTATTATGTAAAAAAAAATACTTTCCTATAAAATAGCAATTCTGGACTTTTTGTGGGGAAATATTAAAAAATTACGTCAATTGTGACGTCACAGAACGGTTACTAAATAAATATCATAGAAAAAGAATAGAAAATATATCGCAAGACGAACACACCAACTATACGGTCCCACACTAAGCAACGCTTGTATTATGGGTACCGTACAATGGACTGGGGGCAAACCCAGTATATATTACTTATATAGATATTAAACATCCATGACTTGGGTACAAACATTCATGCTCATCACACAAAGTATGTCCCTACCAGGAATCGAACCCGGGATCCTCGGCACAGAAAGCAGGGCCGCTACCAACTGCGCTAATCAGGCCGCCAAAGCTAAATAATCGATCGATCGATTAATTTTATACAGACCAACGCGAGCACGCACAAATTGACATTTCACATTGTTTTCCATTAAACCCACTTATATTATTCATCCTCGTTTCCCTTAGCTTATTCCCACATCGACTCGAATTATGATAATTTTATACTTAAAAAGTATTATTTTATTACATTAGCTAGATATAGATTGTGCAACCCACCAATACGCACCATACTCTTTGTATGAATCGCTACAATGCATTTACATAACATATTGCTATTGTGTTAGTTCCATTAGCGTGCACTATATGAAGACGTGTGAATACGCAAATTAATATTTAAAGAAACTATACAAAAACTCTCTCATACAAGCTATTAGGGCGCATCTTAGAAGTTTGAACTATTTATGTATATTTTAACTCATAAGGATAAAAGAAGTATTACCATCAGTCCACTATATTTATCGCCATTCTTAGACTTCGGTACTTCTATAGCCTTGCTGACAGCGTGTGCTGACGAGCTAGGAGACTCGCTGCTGCAGCCAGGCTTGGCAGCTGCGTGGTCGGCCGTGGATAGGGTCTTCATCTTCTAAAAATAATATAATATAAAGAAGTAGGTTAACTACCCTGCCTTATCCCAAGTCTCTCATGATTTTATAATGCACCAAAGTGAGGGGTATATTGCAATTTTATTCTCACAAGCATTACTGCTGTGTACAAGTATTTTTAAGGGTAGTAGTAGAATCTTTTAATGAAAATGAAAGGAATAACTCACATTTTCCATCTTTTCTTTCTCAGCAAGAAGCCAAGCCATCGGGGGCTCTGGTGGTAGTCGCTGGCTTAAAGTGTCATGTAACTCTTTAATTTTGGCTGTGTCCACGAAAGCGCCCGCTGTGAGCGGCTTCGATAGGTCCAATTCCTTTTTTTCATTGCGGTTTTTCCTATAACATTATTAATGAAATAGTGATGATAAATAATGCACTATGGTCTTAAATATTTTTGTCATGATTTCACAGCAGTTACTCTAGCACAGGGGTATCCAATCTTATTTTGTCTACTGCTGTTTGTTTGACAATGAATTATTTTTTTAGTGCCCCCATTTTATAACCTACTTAAAAACCACTATAACTTCAAATTAAATTAATTATTGTAAGCCTCAACACAACGCCCCCATTTTTTTTCTGGGTCTCTTACGGCCCTTTAAGCCTGCAGCGCCCACAAGGGGGCGTTATCACCCACGTTGGGAAAGGCTGTCTAGTACAAGCACTTTTATAAAATCTCAATGAAAATGATGATGATACAATAAATATCCAGTAACCAATGTTTCCAATACAAGTTCCCAGCGGTCTCCTCGTAAATGTTCACAGATAATTATGTTACTGAAACGGTTGCAGCTGTTGTGATAATCACTGTATGTTGCTGTACGCTCGGCTAGTAGTGGCGATCAAGCGAAACTACATTCGCAACAGAAGATCAATGTTTGCAACAGATGTTTATGAGTCTGGACATGTGTTTAACTTGTCCATTAAGTGATGGTTGGGGTCGGTTGACACTTATCTCCGAAACATTGTTTCAGTAAACTTTTATGTTGTGCTTCAGAAACTAGATATCCACGAAACAATGCTTTGTAGAGTTTATAAGTAAATTTATTATTTTATATGTTAATGTTGAAGTTGATTTGCTCTCACTTGGGACTCTCGGTGAAGAAATGATCACTTTTAACCATAATGTCACTGGTCTTAGTTTGCGCCTCATATTCAATCTTCTGTCTCACAACTGGCAGTATCGTCATCTTTGTCCTGTACACCACTTCTATCAAAAGAGTACCTATAGGTGTGTGCAGTTCACTCACTTTGACTGTTTTCCGTTTTTCACCTGTAAAAATAATAATCATACTTTAAATGATAATCAAACCTAATATTTATTTTCTTCATAATTTAATCCTTTTTTTTATTTATTTAATATTTACTTAAAGGTTGTATTGAGTAGTTGCCACTTTTAAAAATTCATTCAGCACAGCAATTAGGACTTGTTAAAACATTCCTTTGATGAAGCAGTGGTATATATAATGGACACATGTAAATTCTTATATAAACCAAAACTTTGAGTATAAGATGTTGGATTCTTACCTAAAATATCATAATTTGGTTCACCACCATAAATTTTGTGGGAAATTTTATATGATTCTTTATGTTGTGACCTAGAGAGTTTGTACGCTGGTGTTATCCTGGATATAGTCAGTGTAGACTTCAGCATCACGCTCATTCGGTAGTAGACTGTAGACGGGGAACATAATTCACTTCCTGGAGCCAATTTGATGGTCCAGAGTTCAAGCACCATGTCATCCCCATCTGTAGTGTGAAGTGATATTTCTATACATAAAACTTTCGTGAGGGCGTCCACAACTTCTCCATTGAGCACGCGTTTTGTGTCCTCGTTCACCCCAGGCTCATCGGGAATTGATAAATTGAACTAAAAACAAAAATAACAATTGTTAGGAGTTAATAATAAGGATTATTTAAAAGGCCACCTATAGTAAGAAGCAGTATAATGATTTGCTTTCGCGTGAAGTAAACCGCGACAGAGAGTGAGAGAAGATGATGTTATTATTACATTACTAAAAATGTGACTGGCTGCCTCTTAATGTAGGATATTAGTGACATTTATTTATTAAAGACTAGCTGTTGCCCGCGACTTCGTCCGCGTGGTATTTAAAAAAGACAACCGTTGACAACAGCCTGCTCGCCCATTCTGAGCCCGCGGGACGCATTGCAGGTTGTTGCTATCAAACTTAATCAGGCGCTGCGCTGCAACATTGGTTTTAATTTTTTTTCGTATGACCCTATTTTTTTTTTCTAAAATAAAAGTAGCCTAAGTTACTCCTTGTTACATCAGCTATCTGCCAGTGAAAGTCCCGTCAAAATCGGTCCAGCCATTTCAGAGATTAGCCGGAACAAACAGACAGACAGACAGATAGACAGACAAAAATTGTAAAGAATGTTGTTTCGGTATAGGTAACGTGTATACATCCAAATGCACTTAGTAAAAAGCGGTTATTTTAATATTACAAACAGACACTCCAATTTTATTTATATGTATAGAAGAGATACTTGACTTTCCATGATTTGCATTAGATAATTAAGTTTAAACTATTATTTCATGTATTTTTTTAGTTTTGATTAGGTATAGGATTAGGGTATACACAAGAAAACTATAAAAAAGTAGTACACATTGACATAAGATACAAAAATTGCGAAGCATGATTGAAGTAAAAAAACATGTATACACATAGTTAAACATTAGATAGTTATAAGTTTCAATTTAGCACTAGAGGATTGGCTACTAATAAAAATAAACAAACATAGTTATGGATGTTTAAAAGAAACCGCTATATGCCAATATGTTTTTATTTTATTTTAAACATAGTATATTAATTGCTAACTAGGTATATAGTAACTAATTGGGTAATGTTGATCATTTATTTTAAGGATTAGGCGTGCATAGGCCTAAAGCTCACACCTGCTTTTTCTCATGCTTGTACAAAATTCCTCCCAAGAATGGGTAGAAACATTTTTATATGTATAACGTATATATATACATATATATCAAACTAAACATCTATCTTGTACCATGTAAAACCTAATGATGCAAATGATTAAGTCTGATGCCTAAAATGGAAATTAATGGACCTATAGAAATACATAGCTTTTTTTACTTTTTCGCATAGCTCTATCTAGCTAATTAGAACAGGAGGTCTTACACATTAAGGAAAACAACATTGTTATAATGATAAAGGCTGCATACACATAAATAGCAATACTTTTCGTGCGCAACGTATAACCCTAAAGAAACATAAACTGTTTAATTTATATCCCAATATTTTCGCAATTATTTAATACCAACTGTTGGGTAGACCCATAACTGCTCGGTTATTTTAATAAATATGGTATAACAGTATTGGACATACACAGCAGAAATAAATATGTTATTATGAAGTATATAGTAAGAGTGAGCATTAAATCAAACCTGTGATACTGATAAAATACCAATGTCAAAGATAATAATAATTTAGGTACTCGTATATTAATACAAATTTATTATGTACATCGCAAAGCATAAGCAAACAGCAACATTGTTAGAGTATATAAATAAGTGTGGTAATACTCGTATCTTGGATTGAAATTTGTGATGTGTGTAGCAGGTATGCACTAGATAAATAAATAGTGGCCACACCAACCACCAAATTTATAGACATTCTGTAACTTTATCAAATGTCATATAGCACACGTTTTAATTTACACAGTATACTATATGACATTTACATAGTTATACAATGTCTATAAATTGTGGGGCAATTGTATGGCTGTAATACAAGCAATGCTGATAAGTACAAAAGACAAGGGATATAATATCAAAACAGGATAATTTGGTAGAACTTAATTCTACATAAGGGCAAAGCAGTAGTAAGTATTTATCTCGCAAGCAGGTTATTCATATAACAATTTATTTAATGGGAAGAGTTATAATTACTTTTAAATATTTTTTGAGCACTTTATGGTTGTGAGGCCTCTAAGGAAAATAAGGTGTAATGCTAGAATAATTTAATTGTGACTAAATCGACTACTGCATGGGACTGCTGTTACTGACTGTAAGTGATAAGGAGATCTCAGATGATAGGATATCAAGCTTTGGCCTTACTGCAAACAGTCTAGATGCCACTGATCTTTGTAAGAAATTAAGCCTTAACTTTTGGGCATAACATATCCATTAAATTAATTAAATTTTGATATCACGAAAAAATATTTGTACTGAAAAATTTGTCATTCATCACAAATTTCAATTACTTATCATCATTCAGTTACAAAAAAACAACACTATATATTCACACAACATAATATAAAGGCTAATTATGTTAGAATGTTTAGGTAAATATCTAAAAAAAGATTACCCATTGTGGTGAGGATTCCACACCGATCTCCGGCAATTTTGTGCATTCATGCGTGATTTTCTTCCCGTGTCTGCTCTGCACCACAATCTGTGCCACTTTCAGCGTCAACACCTTCGCAAACTTGTAGTAAAGCTTGCTTCTGTCTTGCAGATCCACGCCCGCGTTCGTAGATGACATTTTCATTTAATTTAAAACAATTAACGAGATAATTTTCATCTTACTAGAATTATTTACGCAGCGAACGAAAATAAGATCGTCTGATACCACAACACCATTATCAGTTATATTAGTAGCTTAGGTCCAAAATATTTTTTTTTAATATTTAAATTCAAACATCACTGATTTCTATAAACATTTAATGTACACAGTAACAACAATAATTTGTAATACTATGCGAAACGTAAGCGCAAAGTAGAAGAGAAGAGAACGCCAAAAGGTTATAAAAAATCATATCACACAAAAAACTTTGTTAGCATGATCTATGCCCATTCGTTATTACTAACATAAGTAAACCTTTCATTGGTAGAAATAAAATAGTGTTGCCTAGCCCAATTATCTATTGGTTGTGTCAAACTGAATCTATGAGCAAGCAAGAATAGGATTCTCAATTTCATAGAGGAAAGCAACTGACCTGTAGCTAATACTGGACGCTACTGGACTTGCAATACACGACATCGTCGTTTGGTAGTGAGTGTCCACGGAACTAATTATACAGATTTGACATGGTGTCAATTAAGTAGAAAAAAACTTACCCAAAAACACAAGGTAACTTTGGAATCGGCTAAGTTAAACACAAAACCCCTTCGCATGATTTTCCCATATATAAAACATCTCTGTCTTTCATAAGCGAAGTATCGTTTTTATATTTTGAATCAAAACTTAGGAAACCATTGGGTAACCCCTTCATGGACAAAAGGTTTCAATGTGTAAGTCAATTTTTGGGCAATTCCAATGAATAGGATACCCTTTGAACACCTGCGGCTCGCCGAGCGACTTTTCGGGGCCCTACATCCATCACTGACTCGTTGATTTTGTGTTGATTGTTTTATACGGATAATGTAAAAGACCGAATGATAGCGTCCCATTTCATCGATTTTTCCAAGAAGATCATCCACGTTTTTCGTCACATTTTGCATACTTAGATAACGTCAAAGTTAAACGCGGAAATACGAACCCCTTTCGATTTGTTCGATTGACGTCACAGACGGCCGGCCGGTGCGGGGCGGGATGTCACGTGGCCCGCGTTCAATGCAATAAACCCGGAACAAAGTATAGGGTTCGTGTAGACTTCATTCAGAGTAAAATATATCCATTATTCCAGAAAATAAATCAAGTCCAAGGTGTGCACCTATACCAACAAGGAGACATGGCATCTCATATTACCTATACCTACCATGCCAAACATAAAAAACAGACCTCCTTCCTAGGTACCTCCATTATTTAGGCCTCCTATGAAAATCCGTTCGCCCGCCTGGTAGGTATGAGAAACTGCCACTGCCTGTAATCGAACATTCAGACTTGCGCATTGGGACCATTAAAACTACGCAGTTAAAATAGATCGAATTCATAACTAAGGAACTAAATAACGCGTCCGAGATCAATAAAATAGTAAAGTGATAACTCGTTCCGCAATTTTACTCAGATATTCCGATACATGTACGTACATGGTGAAATGTGAATATAAAATAAAAATTATCATTTCCCTCCCAAAAAATAGATCAGTACCTGACCTACCCCAACCTAGCGCCTTGAGGAATCTACTTACTTATCGGGGTAAACATTTGAGTGCCTGCATCAGTGAACGTAACGCGGCTACAGTGCACATATATCATTGTCATTATCACACCGGGAGCTATGGATGTGTCTCGCCTACTTTCGGAAGTCCGACTGTACAGACTGGAAGTAAGTGAGTATAAACAAAAAAATGACGATATGGGCCGAACATTATTATCCCTCAATGAAACAATAAACCTCAAGCTCGAAGAATTCGACAGAAAACAATGTGCCAGGGACGACGAGAATATTAATCTGCTTCGAGAATCATTTTTCCAACTGCAGATCGGGATAAATTTCACGGACCAATTAAATATGCGTTCCGAACTTGAATTGGCGGGAATCCCAGAGCAAACTGAGGAAAATCTCTGTCATATTGCGATGATAACAGCAAGTCATATTGGCGTGGAACTAACTGAATCAGATATTGACGATGTTTATCGTGTTGGCCCGCGTCGGCGTCACCACATCATAGAAAAACCGAGGTCGATCGTGTTAAGACTCGTTCGCCGTGCAAAGCGATCTGATATATTGAGGGCCGCCAAGAGTAAACGCCCGCTTTCCTCTGAAGTTATTGTTCCGGGAACCTCCGCCAAGGTTTATATCAATGAACGCCTGACTAAAAACAACAGACAATTATTTCGAGAGGCTCGTATGCGAGCTCATATGTACGGATTCCAATTTTGCTGGATTCGGAACGGAAACATCTTTGTGCGAAAAGCTGCAGATATGCCACCAATCCCAATTCGTACCAGCGATGACTTGGATGAAAAAATTGGTACTATCGAAATTGTGGACACTTAAATATTAAAAACCAACTTTCTACGACTAACATAAAAAAGACGATGTTGCACGGACCAATTATATTGAAATTTACAACCTTGTGTAGCAACACAGCTGAGATATACTTCGGGGCGTAAAGTTCGGCTTGCTTACGACTACAAGACCTTTTTTTAACGCCACGTAATAGGTATTAGCTGATATGTAGTAATTTAAAAAGCATAGGTAGCAGGCGTAACCAAGCCGGCTTCCGTCGCATATTTACCTTAGACCTTAATTAAATATTATATCTACAACATAGGTATCTACTTCAACAAAAAAAAACAATCGCAAATCTGACGATAGTGGGTACCTATCTAATTAATAAATGGTGTCTAGTCAAGAAATAAACAATTAAACGGTCAATATTAACGAATGTAGTGAAATCCCAAATTGTTGCATAAACATTTACATTCGACATTGCTGACTATTATATCCGTAGATACATTATATTAATTATATGTCTTTTTGGATGGTTAGATTATTTTATGTACGCGACTTACCTAAGAACCTATATTTAAGTATCAAAGTGTATTAGTAAAATTAATAACATAAATGTTAGAAGCATTGAGATCATGTTGATAGATCATGACGCGTGGCGACGTTCTCATTAGCTAACCTACCTTATTAATAGCAGAAAAGTATTAGAATTATGAATTAAATAAGTTACACGTACGTTTTTTAACCGTTGTATATACTTATATAACAAATAAATAATACATCCCTCATGTATATTTTTTTTCGATACGAATACTAAGTAAATGAGACGAGAGGAACCCACCACCAACCCTCGGCTTGTCAATCGACTGACATCCTAGAGGAGTTCGGTGTTGTTGGCTTCTTCAATTATCGATCAACTTGTTTGCTTTATAATTAGAAAAGTTGACAAGCCGAGGGCTAGTATTGGTCGAAATTTGTATAGAAAATGGTATGTTCAAATGTTCTACGCGGACGAAGTCGAGGGCATAGATATTTATAAATAAAACACTTGGTTTTTTAAATAAAACAGTTTATAAACAGTAAAATAGTTTATTTAAAATAAATTCTTATCACATAAATTATTTAAGTAGGTATACATAATTAATTATTATCTAAGTAGTACTTAATTTAATAAGACTACTCCGGGTGAATGAATAAACACGATTTACACAGGTAAGTAGGTACCTAAGATTGATGGAACTATAGGAGAGTAGGTACTTAGTGAAAAGGGCGATTATTTAAAATGACATTCTAATACCATAGACACCACGGCGATATCATCATGAGTATCATGTAACAAAACAAAAAATATATGACGAACTTTTCACCATATATTTACCCCCGAATTATAGACGTTTTATAACTATATTAAACGTCACTAAATTCGGAGGTTAATGTTTTTTTCGCCAATACTACTGGCAACATCGCCATGAGATCCCAGTGCGACCAGACCACACCAAAATACGTACGTATACCTACATACATCTAAAATATACATTAAAATATATAACAAATATACCGAACCCTAAAAAAATAAATAAAAATAGTAATATTTTACTGATGATGATGATAGATGCTATGCTGAGGTTACAGACGCCGTGTTTTTCAAATTGTTTAAATCGGTTATTAATGTAACGGAAAACGTCAAATAAAATCGGTTTTCAAAAATTACTGGATTAATAAATCTAAACGGCCATAATTCTTCAAGTGTTCAGGTTTCAGAATATTAGGGAAAAAAATATATTCAATGGGGCATTGTTTGCGAAGCTGTTTTAAGTCCCCATGTAGGCTACTTTTGTTAAACCGACTCATGTTCTAAGTATGTTCAGAGACTACGAAATCCATCATATGTCTATAACTTCATCACAACAACATCAAGGTGAAATATTACTCCAAGCTCATCCTTATGCCTTCAACAATAAGGGACTGTGTACTATAATAACATTATACACCATTGGTTCCAAATTTTTATGGTTATATATCACAACTCACGAGTGTTGTTAGAGGTATTGTATAGGCATTGGGCATAGAATGACGAAAAATTACGTATTAATGAGGAATTAAAGCGTCACTGTTAGGGTTCGAAGTCGAACCCGGACGGTGAAACACTGCCGATGAAATCCCGTAATATATAAATGCCCATGAAACCCCGTTAATATACATATAAATAAGGAAGACCAGGATGTTATAAAACATGTAGCTACAATACATACCAATATACTACTAATTTAAACCCATATTTTTTTTCCAAAAACAAATCTAGCTAACTAGCCAATCACTAAAACTATGCTTAATGAAAATAGATTAATTATCATGTTTGTAATGCATGTGAATTTATTCTAACTATATATGAATTCGACGATAAGCCTGTAGCAGAACAAATTTTGACTATATGTAGTGAAATGATGATGATTATTGTCAACAATCACTCTAGCCAACCTATACAAGTAAATGTGAGCCGAAAAAATCTCAATGTACCAGCCATGCTTCGATAAGACTCGAAGCCATTTTTAAGATTCATTGCAATGCTAGTAAAATTCTCCTTGAAAAAATGGTCATGATATGTGAGCATTTAGTTGTAAACCCATTTCCTAGAATGTTTATTACAGGTGAAAGCTAACGTCTGCCAGTTCCTTTAGAGGATGACAATCTTACAGTTTTTAGATACCCATATGTACAGTCACAAACTTAAATTGAAGAAGTTAAAGTGTCTGGGCGTACACAGAGCAAACATAGTCTACCCGGGAACATCCCTATTTAATTTTATAGTGTTGAATCTTATATTATGGTGGTGGCAGTCCTAAGGTATTCCTTACCAATCGCTCAGTGATCATGTTAAACTGTTCACGGTCTTCTCTCCACATTTTTGCGGCATCAACATTTGCGCCACTCTCGTCATTAGGCTCTGGAATGGGAATATCTTATAAATATATCACCTGTGTGTTACATTAAAGTGGCAGACAGTTTTATGGATAAATATTATAACTCGGAGCAAGTCTTGTCAATCAGAGAGACTGGATACTCTTTATGTGTGTTCATCGTAGGGATAACAGAACCCTAGAAATCTCACTATGAACTGTTAGTCATGATAAAATAAGAAAGGATACCCATAATATTTAGTTATAATACTGAACTAATATAGAATACATATTGTGAAGAGGCTGGTCAGCATTTGTCTTGGTAAGACCTTTGATTGGTGACCGAACATTTGAAGAGTCCATACTACAGAGACTAATTGGTGGGCCTAGTTGTTATTCTGACATTATTGTCAGATGTTACCGGCATTCAGAAGCCTGAAAATCTGATATATGATTTTACCTTTAGGTTACCATCATAGTAGTTGATCATCTCACTTGTTGGAACTAAGATACAAGCACTCCATTTAAATACAGGTTATCAAGCAAATAAGGTTACAATGATGCCAGCCCCAATACAAAAATAGGAAAAATTACTAAGAAGATAGAATATGTGAAATATTATCTGGAATATGCACAAATTAAAAACTTACCGGCTAACATACTGACTACAGATAGCAATATTTTCTCTACACTCTGGACAGGTGACCATCTCTCTGCACTGCTCTCGTATCCCATGGGGTCATCGCCAGGTGCATGCAGAATGGATATACATACTCTACCATCTACATATACTGAAATAATTAAATTTGTTTTAAGACATTACCCACTAGATTATTTATTTGCAACGGTTTCTATTATATGCCCTTATGAACCAAATAGCCGCTTAGATTTCAATGGAAGTGGCAGAACAAGCCACACTATGCAGAAAACTTACTATTTGGATGGAACATTTCACATATGAATTGCATTTTAGGTGGACTGAGTGGGTAATCAGGAGGGAACACCAGCTTGGCAGGAAATATGCCACCTTCAAAACATGTACCCTCAGGTCCTCTGTGAAAAAAATATTAGTAATTAATATGGCAGTATATTTAACATAACCAATAAACATAGTGATTAACAAGTCAATTGAACTTGCCTTTGATACAAGGGTCACAGATTCTTACAAATTTGCAGTTTAGGGATTTCCGTAGTTTATAAGGGTATCTATTTTGATTGAATCATGATTATTGCTTGCTAAACCTGCATATCTCAGAGAAAGTAACCTGTTCTTGAAAGCTGTGTTACAAATGCTGGGCAATAATTTCCAACAGTGGGGAATTTATAGGTACTTACTTTAATAATACCAAAAAATATTATAGGGTGGAGAATTTACAATACAGATGAAATCTTAATACTTTTCCAAGATTTAAATCACAGGCAAATAAACATGACAGATTAGATAATTTAATGACTAAAAATAAAACTATTTTTCTTACGTTATTAAAGCCTCCCATTCAAAGAAATTTTCTTCATTTATTGGGCCAGCAATTATACCTTCTGGTGGATTTAAAGTTAATTCTGGAACAGAATATTATACTTCAGCATGTAAGTTTGGTAAGCACCTACCTACCTATCTGAATCTTTGGGCTAAATGTTTACACTTACGTTTGTACTCTGCCATTAACCTTCTCAATGCTGACCCAGCCATTTTTGTTGTAATAACTGTTGGCAAATATAAAAAAAAACAACGCTGTGTTCTCTTCAATCTTGTACTCCGTTTCGCAGTCTGTGTGGTCTCCCAGCAGTAACCTCAGCCAATAGCTGTAGATGGTATCCTGTTTTATTTAGTTTTACAGTGTTATTAAAATTGTTGGAATTACCACTTGTCTCAATTGCTAGCTGGCTATTGACTTATAAACGGAGGGACTCTACCTAACCTACTAATTACTCAAATAAATAGAAATTTTAAGAATGTAGGTGCCTATGGCACAGAAGAAAATGCCTACTGCACTACTCTACTGCCCACAGACAGAGCATGTCACAGAGAAAGTAATCACTAAGCATGTAGAAAAAAAGTTACTATATGGTATAACTGGCTACTAAAATTGATGGATAGATAGGACTCTCACCACTCTCAGTCCCACCACCAGCACCTGCCTTTTTCCCATACACTGTACAGAATACCGAAAATATCGATGTAAAAAATGTACAACAACGATCTAAAAATAATGCCATAGACTATCACTGTCGCAATCGCATTCTCAGTCGACGAATTTATCTCAGGTACTCTTCTTCTTTCTTTACGAAATGAAATGCGATGAAGTAAAATGGATATGAATATGGCCTCACCCGCAACTTAGCGGGTATTTTGCCAGTGTCAAGTAATTAATAGCAATATTAAATTCAATAAATACACATCAGGTATCAGGTACTCTATCAAATATCGTTTTGTAATCTCGTAATGACAATAGAGTGTCTCCAAATCTAAGACCTAACTAGTCTGTGGATTAAGGCACAGAGAAAAAAATCATCTCGATGGTATTTATTCCAGTGTTGCCAGTGGTAACTTTTATAACCTTTTAGGTGATTTTTAACCACGTCGAGCTACTTCTAGGGTACATGACTTAAGGTTACTTTTAGGAAAAAATATGGAATTTGTTATAAAAATATTTTTATTTGAATCCAACATGAAAAAGGAACGTAGCATTCTTTTATATTTTTGAAAACATTAGTAAGGCAACTCTTTCTCTGGCTACCTGATGCCATCGTTTGTTGGTACGTATAGTGAATGCCTCTTTTGAAAATATGTCTATTTATCTCGCACTTATGTATAAATGACTAAATGTCTTACTTACTCGCTCGATCAACCAATCCATCGGGTTCGCTCTTCTCAAGGAGGTTGGCTGCCCTCAGGTGACTATTGTTATCTGTGGTCATGTCGTGATCATTTATTGTTTCTTTGTAGTGTTTTGGTGTATTGTTTGAAACAAAGAGCTGGATAACTAGGTACCTAAGTGTACAAATTAGTAAGTAGGTAGTATTAGTTACTTGATAATGATAAATAACTTTTTTTATTAATACAACTATCTTCTGTCTATAAACTTTTAGTACATTATTATTAGGAATCAAATATGAAAAGTTACTTCACACTATGGGTTACTTTTTTATCTATTTTAGGTAGTTTATGACAAGACCCATCTGGCAACACTTATTCACGCGGTTAAAAAACATGTTTTTATAAGTACGGATATTTTTAAATGTGTTGCACAAATTAATAGGAAATTAAATAATTGCAATTTTTTGCGAAGTGGGTATAATAAAGAGAATACAATAATAAAGCCTGTTGCAATGATGACTGCGAATACTGTACAAACTGTTGATGTTAGTAAAAGTGCCACTCACTCACCTAAAACTACAAAAAATGTTTGTAAAAAATAAAGAAGTACGAGTAGGTAGCTAGGTGTATTGATTTCGACTTTACTTATTACTTTTAAGGGGGTACCTACCTACCCTATACGAATACAGACGGAGCGTCGCGAACAAGTTGAACTCCAGCAGACAAAGCCGATTTGTGTTGTAGGTACACTCGTGTAGGTACTACACAAATCGGTTTTTTTGTGTTTGGGTATGTTGTTCGCGGCAATCCGTCTGCATTATTACTTCTTCTAGGGTAGGTTACCTACTCACTAGGCTAGGCTACCTACTCACTTACGAAGTAGGTAAGTACTTATAGTTAATTACAAACATTGTATGCAATTATTTTGTTATTAGGAATGCTTTAGTACCTAGGTATCCAACTATGTAGTACTTATATGTTATGGGTGACGTGCTACCAAATAGTGGTGGGTATTTGCTGGGTGTTTTTTGTTGTAGGTACCTACTTAATTATTTAGGTACCTACCTACCTATATCTTTGACTTATAAATACATATGTTATTTTAGTATGTTTATTATGTGTTAATAATGTATTTACCCTTCCGAACAGTTCATAACTTCAGTAGGTAGGTACCTACCTACCCACTATCACTAATAATATCTAACTAGGTAGGTAGGGGCTTACATAATAATGAGTGTCCTAATCTATTTAAACCGGCCTCAAGACTACTTTAGGAATTATTTGCTTTCCTATAGTTGGGTTCAGCCAAACACGCCCACTTAAAATAATCATCCTGCCCCTAACAAAAATTATAAAAACAGCATACCTACCTATTATTTTAAAGCTAATATTGTTTTATACTTATTTCCGACGCTGAACCAATCTTAACATTTTGGGAACCGATCAACACAATCACCTATAAAACTACCTACGATGATTCTAAAGTCGCAGTATCCATTGGCATGGGAGGAGAGGTCTATTGCCAAATTCATATGCCGCATATGCATGAAAACATTCTATAATGAGGTAGCATTGCAAAATCATAGGAAAACACAACACGACGGAGAGGGAAGCGACAGCGAAGTACAGACTCTGGATTCACAAAATGATCAGGCAAGATATATATACTAATACATTATTCATTTACATAGCAGTAGTAGTAATTACTGCTACTCACAGTGGTACAGGTTGGTACCTACTCCACTATCTTCTGCAGTACCCTATTGAAAAAAAGTTTAGAATACCTAGCTAGCGATTGAATTAGGTAGAAGTGTATTTGTGTTAAATGCAAAGTATTATCTACATCTGTATAAGTCATCAAGTTAAACAAACAAAATGGTGGCTTTGCGCATGCCTAATTAAATGAATTCGGCATGCGCAGAGCCGCTATCTTTGCTCATTTTATTTGATGCGAGCTGGTGACAATAGTGCTGACAACCATTATTTTAAAGCAACTTACTTAATGTGATTTATTTATTTAATAAGTAGGTTAAGTGGTACCTTCCTACTGTAAAGAAGTATTATTCCAAGTGGGTCTAAATCAGTTATAACCAGGCGCGCGCTAAATTCATCATCTACCTGTAACAATGACTATTACTTGCAAAATGTTGATAAGTAAACATCGTAAGAAACTTGCAGGCATGTCTAAGACAATCTAAGCGTCCTCAAAAGATATATAAAGTCCGCCAGCCCGCACTGGACTAGGATGGTGGACTATTATCTAAATCCCGCTCGCGCGGGCCAGTAATCGAGCTAATTCATTATTATTTTATACCATAGAACATGTATGTCCACTGCGGTTTCACATTCATACCTCTAAAATCATCTGGTGATGAAGATGATCAGACCACGGGCATCAATGGGCTCACCACCCAGCTGTTCTCTGAGGACACCACATTCTTGATCGTGAAGATCGAAGACGACCTTGACAGCGACGCAATGAAGCGGTCGCGGTTAGACAGCGTTATTAAAAAGGCCCAAATGAAACCGAAACAGCCTGTGGATTTAAGGTATACCTACTAATTAGAGTTATTTTTGTATGAATCCTACTATTCCATGTCAAGAATACGATGATGATGATAAACGTTATTACAGGGGCCCTTTCACGTGTACATTTCCCTCAACCCTCCGTCCCGATATCCAATGCCGTCAAATCTTCTTCAACTGCTGCGATTACTCCTTACATTACCGAGAAGAACACACCAAGAGGCGAAAAGCAGCTTTGCGCTGTCAAGTGTGCGAGAAACGTTTAGACCGTGACGTCTTCCCTTTGGCTTCATTCCCGACACAACTCCAACCGACTAATCAAATTACGTTCTCGTGCCGTGCGTGTGCGCAGACATTCCTAGACAGCACGGAGTACGACGAACACAATCGCATCGTTCACGCGAAGATGAAGCCTCATCAGTGTTCCATTTGCGCCAAACGTTTCACCCAGCAAGGGGGATTACAGCAACACATGAGAATGCACACTGGAATCCGTCCGTTCGCTTGCACATATTGCCCAAAGGCGTTCACGCAAAAAGCGGGTCTGGACCAGCATCTCCGCACTCATACGAAAATTAAACCGTTCAAGTGTGTGATCTGCAGCAAATGTTTCTCACAATCCGTGCACCTTCGCCAGCATATGAGGACCCATACAAATATACAACCATTCGAGTGTCCGGTATGCGGTAGGAGGTTTAAGCAGAGCAGCCATTTGAACTTCCACATGCGTTCCCATGTCGGTGACGAGTCGTTGCTCGTGGATAATTGTGCGCAAGTCGTCCAGCACGATAATCAAATGGAGTATCTTAGCTTGGCGAATTTACAGCCGGTTCAGGATGGCGAGACGTTATACTACGCTGCCGAGTTGGCTGCGGCTCCGAATGTGCAAAATGCGTACGCTTATCAGCCGCAAGTGATTATACCAGAGAATGTTCTAACAATGTAATGTCATATCGCGCTTAGCGTTAGATTATAATGTAGGTGCCTAATGTCGGCACGATTAATTCACAATTTTCTTTTTAGTTTTCGGCCACCCCACTGATAGGGATTAGAAATAGTCAAATATTATTTTATTTATAAGCTTGAATGCATTTTCATTTTAATTAATTATCTCATTTCTATTCCATTATTGATAGGAAGGTAGGTATATATTTTGCGATAAATGCAATAACAAACTCAATGCCATAACTGACCTACATTCGCTGAGAACGAATGAATTTGCAGTCTGCAAAATGCAATCCGAACTGTGCAACTTGTGCATTCACGATACTAGGGGATCATAACCGGGTGAGGTGATCTAGAACCTACATACTTAGTTATATACGACACAAACTGTACAAGTCTAGACTCCACCCTCCCACTCTTGTATAGTTGGAACGGGTTATCGAGACTTCTATACCTTCCTGCTTGCACACTGCACCGCGATTGGGTGCATCTGAGGTTGCGCAGTAAGCATTTTACGGCAGTACGTCCGCGAGGGAGGCGGCTGACGGATCAGGAGTAATCAATCATCCTAATGTACACACTATATACGTATTGCGTCAGTTGTAATTATTATTTTGTGTCGTAAGTGGGTATATATAATACGATCAGCGTAACGTTACAACTTTGTACACACACACACACACAATTTTTCACTACCTTTAAAATACATCTTAGTGGAAGTGTTTTTAATAGATTCCCTTCCTAAACAGTGCCGGGCCCGATTCTTTTAGATGGAGCGAGATCTGACTGGGGCAACCCTTGCTTGCCTCTAATGTATACCAGTTGAGCATGAAATCATAGATCTTCGAAGATCTTGATAAGTACTTAAGTCTCTCTCTCTAATTTGGCTCTCCATGCCGCCTCCTGGTACTTCGCTCCGCTCGCTTAATGGTAGGGCCCGCCCTGCTTCCTATCATGTAGGTAAAGATTGGAATTTAGAAGTGACGCATTTTTTTTCCAGTCATACTTACAGTTCAGACGTAACGTTGCCACTAGCAAAATGAAGCCACTTTTTCAATACATTCTTAGTGGTAAATATTGCCACGTACAAGGTTTTTTGCCTAGTCAATTGTCCGGTACAGACTAAGAAGCTCTGATGTTTTTTATATGTGCGAGAGTACGTGTGTTTACATGTTAGACCAGTATTTTTAGGCTTCACTTGTAGGGCACGCCGTGTGTTGTCTGAATATTCTGACAAGTTTGTGTTTACAAAAGGATATCGCCGCAGGAACCTTGAGGGATGCTTTTATTCACAGCCATGATCATCTTTGTTGTTACAATGTTAGATATCTTAAGCTATTATAATAGCTGGAAGCGCGCGGTCCTAGATAAGTCAATTTGATCTAGTAGTAACTGAGAAATAGCTGTCACAACATCCTGTAAACTTATCCAGACAGAAGTTGAACCGATGACGCGTCGCGATCGTGGAAACACGAGGTCGCAGCGTGTGGGCGATCGTTTCGGTTACATTTCGGTGTCTTGTATATTTTGATAGAGCCGCGTATGGCGTGCCACGAAAACAAAGGGAGCGGACTGATGGCTGCATCCTGACCAATGCACACCCTTTTGTTTTGCGTTCAACTCTCAAATGATCGTAGCAGGAGATTATCAATAAGTCTATGACGCATTCTAAATTTAAAAAAGCAAATACTTCATAAACGCAAAAAAGTACCAGGTAAGCGAAGTGATACTGACCCTGTTTTCTATGCCGAGTGTCGAAATTCTGGTAGGGTCAAACTTTGTATGATCAGGAGGAATGTTTGTACCCGAGTCATGTTTAATATCTATATATTAGTATTATATACTCTATCACCTTCAGTCCATTGTGCGGTACCCATAACACAAGAGTCGCTTAGTGTGGGACCGTATATAGTCGATGTATTCGTCTGACGATATTATTTTTTAATAACCCACCATTACGCCTGTAATTCCACACACACTATTGGCGATGGTATTTGGTTACGGCGAGCCTATGTCGCCTCCTCATTATGGTTAGGATTTAGGGCATAGCCAAACACGCTGGCTCAGTGCCGGTTGGTGAACTTCACACGAAATTCGACAGACGTGCAGGTTTCCTCACGATGTTTTCCTTCACCGTACAGCAAGTGATAATCATGACTGAAAATGGGGTTCGCACATGAAAATCCGAAAATATCTGACGTGTGAACCTGCAACTTTTTCTATCTAGTTTTTTTTGTTTTAACAATGCTATATTTCATCACAATTTGTCACTAAACACTTGTGTAGTCCTGTGCATGTTTAGCGAGTTCACACCTTATGTTTTCGCCGCGTTATCTTCTACCAGGCCTGTTGTAAAACTATGAATATTTTTTGTGTCAGAATCAGATCAATTAGTAGGTATGTTTTTTAACCCTGCACGCACATGTGGCTGTGCTGGGCTCAATGATTTACATTTGTTTACATCCGCCGCCGTCTGAGGGTTAAAACGTAGTTGAACGCGAGTGTAAGGGTTGCATCATAAAATGCCAGGCTATTGACCAAAAAAAGTTTTGTTTTAAAAGAAAGCCCATAGAAATTATTGTCATTATCGAATCAGAAAAAAAAATCGACGAGAATTGTATACTTACAGATAGCCCTATTTACAGTTTTAAATTGGAGTATCTATGGATAAAAATACAGTAGGTAACTAATGAATTTATTTAATAAATTTGAAATCTGGTATTTTCCAGACCTACCTACCTACTCCATGGTCTGTCTTCAACGCCAAACGTTATGATGTGTAATGCAATTTGAATTCGTCTCATGGCGTCAGATTCCGCTTAATAATCTGATAAGTTCAACGTACACAGTAATGGTACATTGTCTTAATCTCTCCGCGCGGCTCGAACAAAAAGCGCTTGAAGGATTTAAATTCCCCCTAATGCCTTTTAAGTCGCCGTCAACCGATGACTGTGTTTACATTTGCCGGCCGTTAATGGATCGTGTACCATGCAAATGCACGGCGTAGTGATAGAAGTACGTCTAATATTACTCTGAGCTATTATAGCGTATATCAAAACAGCCGAACGGTTTGGTTTTCACAGGTTTGAAGTTGCTGTGCACATAACTACCAAGGTGTGTATATATATAAATTGTCCTTTTAATTGAAATACTTTTTATACTTTTTGTGCCGTGAATAGTTATTAAGGTGGAAGCTCAGGGTCAGGGCGCGAAATTCAAAATGTCAATGGTTTTTATTTTTTTATGAAAAATATGGAATATGGAAACACTAAATTACATCGTAAAGATGTCCATATTTTTCATAAAAAAATAAAAACCATTGACATTTTGAATTTCGCGCCCTGACCCTGAGCTTCCCCCTTAATATGATTTGTCTTAAAATTATTCCCTAATAAAATGTCTGAAGCTGCCTTTCTTAAATGTTCGGGGTCACCAATATTGCGGGAAAGAGAAGATTCTCTAATTGAGTTGCCGGGGTTTTGTATACATGTTACTTGCTCTGAAAACTCTCATAGCGGGTTTCAATATTGTATGGATCTGTCCATCTTGTAGCGAGGTTGATGAGATGAAGCTACAACGTCATATGACAAACGTTCCCCTTTTTTTCATTTGTAACTAGTTTTTTGCCCATTATCCTGAATTACTACGCTGTTCTCTATCATTCTCGTTCACAAGTCTAAATCTAAGAACACTTATTTTCCACACCTCGGTCAGGTAATTAAAGTAGGTACCATTTCCAGCGTTGCATTCAAAGTAAATAACTTTTAAATGCATTCTCACTTGGAAAAGTAAATAAACACACCCAAAAACGTTAAAGCTGAGTTAGTGAACTATTTATTTTATACGCCTGCGACATACCAACGTTTTTTGCCGACACTAAATACTCATGTCTGCACAATATAAATCATGGTCAAACATTTGGTTCGTTTGCTTGTTATACCTATCTTACAAATTGCAAGCCCCGATTCGCTTGGCGTGAGAATTATTACATGAAAAAATGCAAGTGTGTACATTTTTGGAATCGACTGCTATGAACGTTAAGCCGGCCGCATACTGAGCAACTGCAAACGGCAATTCGACAACTCTCACTGAGAGGGAGCACGATCGTTTATAAATAGTTATACAGCAGGCAGCAGCAGTGATAGCCAACTTGGTAGAACGATTGCCTCGGTAATGAGGATCGCAGGTTCACACCCCGGCTCACACCTCTGGGATATCATGTACGAATCTCAGTTTCAACCACGATTATCACTTGCTAAACGGTGAAGGAAAACATTGTAAGGAAACCTGCATATCTGAGAGAACCCCTCGAAAGATGTGTGAAGTCTATGGTGGTGGACTATGGCCTAACCCCTCTCACATTGAGGGCAGGCCCGTACCCAGCAGTGGGACATTAAAAAGGGTTGGTATTATTATTATACAGCAGGCTGGATCACTGATCAAATCGTTAACATTAGTTCCTTCTAGCTCTGCAGTTTACTTACAAACGTTTTACCAAAAACTACCACAGGATGTAGGTACTTAGTCGATATCAAATACGAGTAGGTACATGTTGCAAGAACTGAAAAATCTGTTGACCCAACAATGAAGCGAGTAGCAGGTGTGCAGACGACTTATCAGATCACTGGATGGATTCAATACATGGATGGACGTGTTATCTTTGGAGAAATGCCGAGACGCCGACATAGTCGGCGAGTAGAATTGATGTGAGCGACAACAAAAGCTTCGCACTAGTGCAATTCGGATGCCTGCGGGTAGTAAGCAAAATGTAAATTATTACCGCGCTCCTTTCAGATTTAACGAAATAGATTCTAAATTTAAAGATTATTCTTGTAAATCTTTATGCTGTGTTCAATACTGATATACGTTCGTAAAAGATAAATGCGCAAGATCTAAAGTATTCTCTATATCGTTTACTGGCGCAGGGTTTTTTAGTGGAGCGTTAATACTATCTATATTATATATCTGTCTGGTCATCGATGGTGGGTCTTCTCCATTATTTTATTGAATTTAAGTATCCTACCTTACTTAGGTACTAAATCGATTTTAAACTTCAAACCCAGCTGAGCCAGCTCGCATTCATCTAGTCCTTTCAAAAATACATTGTAAAATGATGGAAACGTTCCAGCTAACGTGTGTCTGTTTCTCTTTACGTCGCGGTGCGGAGGTAGGTATGAACATACCTACTCGGTCACGCAAATCTCTCTCTCTCAACGTAGCTTCCCTCCGTTGACGGACGTTGCGCACATGGCCGGCGCGTCATAAAACGTGATTTACTACCTTGATACATGCGCATACGCCTTTCGCTAGCTCTGTACTGTACCAAAGAGTATATAATCACTACGTTTTAAGAGACGGCACTTAGAACATTATCTGTAGCTCAAAGTCACGCAGAATAGTAGTACCAACATTGTAAAAATAGGAAAGACTGCCAACATTTCCGTACAAAAGTCACTGACAGTTAGAGATGTGCTAAATATTATCGATATGTAGGGTTGTACTTACGTTAAAATTAAAATGCCGATATCGATAGACAATGCTTGAATAGCGGGCTTTAGAATGACTATATTTAGAATATTCTAGGTGTAAATAAAAGGCATATGAAATTAGTTTTATAGCTTTATTTCAAACATTATGTTATCATCCCATGTTTACATAAAGTTGTTTCTTGTCATTATATTCACATCAAAATATCATACTGAAAAAAAATATCGAGCAGCACTATTAGCTTAAATATCATAATTGAAACTCATATCACACACTTTTGGAAAGATTTGCTGGCCATGTTCATCAGCAAAATAGAGTCTCTGTCTCGAAAATAACTCGTTTACCACAAGCACTCAGCAGAATCACTAATAGGCGGAATCTTCACGCTAAATCTCAGGAGAAGGTCTCAACTTGACGATAGTAACGGAGAATCCAAACACAAATTAGTAACAGCTGTAAAATAACAAAAGAAATACGCAAACAGATCCGAAATCGGCCGGTATAACTTTGTTATTGAGGTTCTATTGACGCCATCTTGCTTGTCATTTTGCACGACGTACCAGCATTATAATACGAATGTATGATTTTTACGTTGACTTTCTAATGTTGGCCACCCAGGTCTATGTGAACCAAAATAAAATGAACCCGTCGAGTACGTTCTACAAACACATCATAGTCCAAGAATAATTGGACATACTCAATGTATGGAAGTGTCCACCCACTGTACTGTACAGCTTTTATGTATTGTTGGAGAGTGTTATGGTGTATTTCAAATCTTTTATTCAGGGCTAAGTTTGAACTGAAAATAGTAGTTATAAGATTTAAATCAGGATTAGAATTTTTTTTTGTTAAGTAGGTATATACCTGTAAGTATAGTGAAATATGATTTGTCGAAATAGTGCGACTCTACGGCCTGTTTGGAGAATTTATTTATTTATTTTTATATATAATAGTAATAATATGGATCAAACCCGGAACCTTTTAGGTTACCTTTCAACTCGACTGTTCGAAAGCTTTACTATGAGTCGGTCAAGCTTCGTAGGACGATATACAGTCTATTATTACAAGGGTCGCAGAGATTCACGGTACCTAGGTAGTTGTGCCTAGGTTTATAGCCAGTTAGTAACTGTATCATATAATGCACTGGGCAGATTTCAATGAACAAGACCAAAATGGTGTATAATTCTTATGCCGGTATATGTGTGGGTGGGGTGATGTGGGTATTGGGGTCGAGTCACCTTCGTCCGTAGGAGAATTAAGTACCCTCGAGATACCCTACACGTGACCCTGGGTGGTGCCAACCAGGTGACAACTCTACTGGTGGTAGGCTTCGGCCGTGGTTAGTCACCACCCACTGAACAAAGCCATGTCGCCAAGCGGCCTAGCCGTGTTCCGGCATGATGTTCGGTGTTGCCATTCATGGATGGCGGGTCAGATCAGCTGCGCTGCATGTGCCTAGTGCATGTAGCGTCTCGATCTACTGCCGTCTTCCTACCTAGGCAAGTATGCTCCATCGTAGATCTCATCGTCACTTACCATCAGGTGAGATCGAGATCAAATACTTGCCTATAATGTAAAAAAAAAAAAAAAGGGTTTCCTGGGACAGCCGAAATACTAAAGTCCACGCGTGGGAATTCACTGGCATTCCTTGTACAAATTAAAAAGCACACCAGAATAGCTAAAGTATCTACTTGCCTACGATATTTACAACGCTGCACCTAGATGTAGTTGTGGCCAAAGTCTCTAAAGACCAGGACTCGAGTTCCGCAGATTTTAATTCTAATAATAGATTACAATAACATACATATGAGAGAAGGTGCGTGCCTGCGTGTGTCTATAATATTATATTACGTAAGTGTTTATGTTATGTTTATGTGACATTGTTTTAGTTATAGTCAGTATGTTAGTGGATGAAGTTGGTTCTCAGTGGATTCATATTAAAGTTTAAGGAGCCCTTCGTTTACTATTTTTACGTGCAAATGTAGACATCGTATTCATGCAAATAATCGATGTACATTTGTATATGTACTGAAGCTAGTGTAGTGTAGTAGATACGGCACTCCCACTTCAGCTTCTATTATAGGTATGTAAGGTGTACAAGCGCGGCTAGACGATTTCACTACCAGGATGAAAGCTCTGTTAGGAGTACAATTGAATTTTTGACAACATCATCTGCTGGATTATTATCTCCTGGTGATTTTTCAAAAGTGCAAGGTAACTATTTCCGTGTATAGCCACTGTTCCGTGTTACCGAGCGATACCTAGAGTGAAGGGCTTCCAGATTCTGAATGACACACAGATACTGATCGAATCTAGATGCTGTTTTATTGTAAAATTATATCACATAGCGCACTAACTCAACTTGGCTGCCAGAGTTAACATCGGTTTATTTGGGAATATAATTTTAGAGCGTCTGATAAAAATTAAGGCAACGACTATGTCGCAAATAGTGTCGGAGTTAAATATTTGAGTGGCGATTGAGTATTCATTAATGCGACACGTTGAATGAATTCACAATACTACGCAGGCACCAATTATATTAAAAGGTAGGTAGCGGTTCTAAAAAGATTTTTGATAAGAGAAAGGAAATGAATATATGTAAATATTATCTACCTATAAGTAACATAGGTACACACCATCCATATTCTTGCTAGCCACGCAGTCGGAAATATGGCGTCATGTTTCAAACAGGCCCGTGACCCGGAATAGCGTCAACGAATTTCGTTACATTGTTCTTCATAGCCCCAATAAATAACTGGTAGTTATCAGTGCCTCAGGAAAGTACTGACAAACATTCGCTTAGACAGGTCTCACTAAATTGACACCGGATGTGCTTCTAAACAGCTAGGTAGGAATACGGTGTTGGCAATGTTTCACATTACATTGTAGGTACCTAGGTAAGAAGGTACCATACAGGATGATTGAAAGGGTAACTACACTAAGCCTGGAATCGGGGATTTCTTAGCGAATGTAGTAAACAATTGAATTTCGCTATAATAAAAAAATTCCGACAATTTTGATTGGGTGCGAATATATTTTTTAAGTTGATATACGTATCCCCAATTCTTACTTCTCATAATGATGGTAATATAGTAAGTGGATGGTTCAGCGATTGACGTGACACAGTGTCACCCGTTGCTACTGTAGCACTTGTAATTGGAATATAAGGTATTTCAGAATGGGTATAAAGTAGAAAGGGTACCTTTGAACCTGCACTTCTTAAGCGCATGTTTAATCATGTGATTGTTTGTAAGCAACTTCACAATAATGATTTCAAATGTACTAAAGAAGTGCAGGTTCAAGAAATAGTATATACCCTTTCTGAATCACCCTGTATACCTATTAGTTTCCGGGCGTCTGATCTTCAAACGCACAGCGTGTCGGGTTCCACATTGTAATTTTTTATTACCATTAGTAGGTGTAGGTACTCAGATTTATCGAGCAATATAGGCACGCATCAATATTATATATACATATAAATAAATTATAAGGTATCGCTTCGAATGCGGATTTTCTGAATTTCTCAGATTGTAAATAATGTTCGGAAAATCAATTAAACTGAAGCAATAAAATGTCTAATTGCACACCAAAAATTAAGGCGAAACCGTTAAAACCTCAAAGAAAATATCGCTAGATCGTAAAAGGTGATGAATGGAGGGTTCAAGATCAGGCAATGATCCGCGCCGCCTGCGCCCGCGCTGCGGCGGCCGCGCCATCTTGTGGGCGGGGCTTCCCGGCCGAGCCGTCACAGACCGCATTATCCTTTTAGCTCGGAATACCTGAAACACTGCGTTGGAAAGAGAGATATAGCTTGAAATTTTGAATACGTAGGTGAGATAACTCTCGAAGTAGGTTCATCAGCCAGAGGAGCGAAGGTTGGTTGGTACACAAACCAAGATGGTGCTGTCAGTGTTGGAGCTGTAAGTGCGTAAGTACTGGGTGAGTCATATGCATAGGTAGTTCAGGTGTAGGGGACCGTGGTTATATCCATTTTGAATTTAATGAATAATATATTAAAATGAAAAAAGACCCACACCGTCAACAGAAATAAGAGGTCCATTATTTTATGTGAATTTTGATATGCCAGCTAGCCATATTAGCTAAATAATGATAGAACATGAAAGGCACCTACCCCCTTTGCATTAGAAATAGGTGTTAACATACGTACCGTGTGAAATTCAGAACCTCCTCCTCTTTTGTCATCGGTTAAAAACTATCTAGGAAGTGCTGATAGCCAAGTTGAGTGTTTTATCAAAATCAAATCATAGACGAACAAAGGGAAACTGAAATAATGTTCCACCATGATAGTATTAAATGTTTACTACCAACACCGATTGTTTACAGGAGAGAGCAGCAACCCGGGGCGCGGGCGCATACGCCACGACTACCGACTCATATTTATAGCATCATTCAATATTTAATGATTCATTTATTTATCATGACATTCATATTACATCATTTTAGTAGTGTGTGAAGTCAAACGACAGTAAAGTTCCTTTATAAAGATAACTTGGAAGAGTAACCATTTCAAATCAAAAGGTAATTTTTGGGTTGATAAAATATTAGCAATATTTTTGCTAATGGCGTAAATAAAATTATTTCCATTTACGTCAGTCTCCGAATAGTTTGCGTCTATGAAATATTTTTTCGTTTTTCTGTTGTCGGATGACAAGGCAAAGTTACCAATCCTTTGTTTTTTTATTGTAATTTAATTGATTTGGTAACTTGGCTCACGTGTGCTTTACTAGTGATCGCACAAGGGCCCTGTAAAAATTTACAACATCGCCAAATAGAATATATAGCCTGATGAACAGCAATAAAGACGATGTTTGTTCATCGTTTGTTACAATGTCTTCTCTTACATTTGCTTCAGCAGTATGAAGAACTGCTGAACGCCACTGATTCTTCATATCACAATATCTATTCTAAGTCTTACTGCCTCGACATAAAGTTTGTTTTTTATTGCGCACCTTCGTTTACACGAGTGCGGAGTAAATAAATCCGGCAAGTTTAATGCAAAACTTTTGGTTTACGCTTTATGGTAAATATTTGGTGTACATCGTATTACTGTTTTATAGTTCTAGTAAAATGTTTGGTTTAATTGTGCTAGGTCAAGAGCGGCCGTTCGACAGGCGTCCTTGCGACGGGTAAATATTATTGTCTAAGCGGGTTTTCCGCTGTTTGGGTGTTTGTGAGTTTGTGGATCATACCGACTGGGGCGTCCGCGGATGCATTGACCGCACCTGGTCACAGCGCAGGGAATCCTACAAAATTTGATAACTTTCTACTAAAGTCTAAGAAAGTGTGGTTTAGTTATTTACTGGTACAACATCTAACAAATACCGATTAGTACTCACAGACCGATCATCAGGCCCCAAATATTGTCATGCCGCGTTTGTGGGAAGATACCGAACCAAAGCTCAGTCTTCTAATACAATCGACTTATAATCGAATGGAAATAGTATTTTAAATAAATATATTTTATGATTTCAGATTTTGTAGTAGAGAACTGTCAAATGTGACACTTGCAATGCCATCCGATAAGTCAATTTTGATAGCAAATTTGAGGCCCAAAACAGTTTCTTCCCTGCTGTGCCTGTTACCATTTTTGCTTCAATGGTTTTTGAGTGTTGGATTGCGAATGATCGTATAGAGGCGGCCGTGGGTGTGCCGGGTGCGCGGCGGTGGGGCGGCGCCGGGGCGCGGCGATGGGCGGCACGGCCGCGCGTGGTAGGCGGCTGCGCCCGCGCACTATTAGCCAGTACGCGCACCGACGCGCACGCGTACGCATGAAGACCGAGGACCAAGCCACCGATGAGGCGGCGCGCCGCGCGCCCGCCACCCGTCGCCAGGAAAAACCACCCTTCTCGTACATCGCCCTCATTGTCATGGCAATACGTCACTCCCCGAACAAGAGACTCACCCTCAGCGAGATCTACGCGTTCCTGCAGCAACAGTTCCCGTTCTTCCGCAGCTCATACCAGGGCTGGAAGAACTCAGTGCGTCACAATCTCAGCTTGAACGAATGCTTCGTAAAGCTGCCGAAGGGTCTGGGCAGGCCGGGCAAGGGGCACTACTGGACGATCGACCCGTCCTCCGAGTTCATGTTCGAGGAGGGTTCGTTTAGGCGGCGGCCGCGCGGCTTCCGGCGCAAGTGTCAGGCTCTGAAGCCGCAGTTCGGGAGCGGGGGTTACATTTGCGGTGGTGGGGTGCCGGCATTGCCGCCTTCGCAGCCGGGTGGGTACGAGCTGGCGAGCGGCAGCGGCGCCGGCACGAGCGGGAGCACGAGCATTGATTACGGGGGCTGTGCGTACTCGCACACGAGCTCGGGCCAGCAGCTGACGTACGGCGGCGAGTACTGTTCGTATGGAGCGATGAGTGAGCGGGAATGGTCGCTGCCTTATGGCGCAGTTGACCCGGGCTATCGGCCGCCCCCGGCGTCGCCGTCGCCGCACCACGACTTGCCCGACCTCATACCAAACTACCAGTACGCCGTCGCCAACGAACATGGTAAGTATTTTTTTATCATTTCTAAAGTAAGAATACATATTGGTCTTTGTAGAGTAAAATCTATGACTGAAAATTTGTTTTAAGGTACCTAAATTAGATCGTTTACCTTTAAGCAAGTTAATAGGTATATATGAATATCAACCACCAACTTACATCGTTGTTGGTATTATCTTTTAGAAAAGATTTATATTTTTCTGGGCAGCCCTCAATTAGGTTAACCAAGACTGGGCTTGGCACTTTATTATATTGATTTAAAATGTTGTCCTAATGACCGACCTATGGAATTGTTAATTAGATTTAAAAAAAAATGGATTCCGTACCTAAAGAATCCAAACGGATCCCCTATTTTTGTGCCAATATTGGACCTGCCTGACCGAACATCAAGTTCATTATGAATAAGAAAAGGGGGCGTACATAGTCTCAAACGGGGGACAAACGTTTTTAATGGGTTACTCAGAGGTAATAAAAAAAAATGCATACGTACTTTTTTCGTTATTTCTTTGCTAAATTTGGATATCCAAATCTTCAAATTTAACTAGGTATGCGCTTTAAAACCCTCAATGTGTAAGTCCGAATTATACTTGCTGAATTTATACAACCCGTGTAGAAAATATAAAAATACCACATTTAATTATAAGTATAGCAGGTACTATATAGTATTAGGTCGACTTCGTACAATAATCCCACACGCGTTGAAGCAATTTATCAAGCATTAAATCAGGAACCCCGCAGACCACTCGAGAGGCTGTCAACACCTCGCTAACCTGGTTCCCGTCACCTCGAGTGGAGGTTTTGAGTGTTCACAGAAATAAAGCGGGCTCGGCACGGTTGTGACCACAGTGATATCTGTGGTTGTGACACACGTAAATGAAAAAAGTATAGGTTTTTTTTAAAACCGTTATAGAGTCTGATTAGGTACTACTATTTAAAATAGGTAGGTATGTAGGCATACATATGTACCAAGATCGTTGTTTATTAAAAATCTATCACACAAAATGTGGAAACTCGACTTAATTTAAATATATTTGATAAAGTAAGGAAATTAAATTGCCATTGGAATACAAATTACCTAAGTATCTAGCCTATCCTAATCCTATCAATAAAAAGTAAGGTCAAATAAAAACGGATGGTATCCTAGCTGGTCACGGTTAGTTAAGAAGCGATAAGCCGTGTGACCTTTCAGTATTCTGGTGTTTATACTAAGCCTTGAACCTGCTAATCTTTAGCGCATTCGTAATGATTATGTGAAGTCACAATATCGATATATCGATTTAAAAAAAAAAGCAGTATTGACTTTACCTACATATTGATTACAAAAGCAAAATAAGATTTTTTGGCGGGAAGCTGCACCGTGAAGTTATCAACAGTAATTGCAATTTCAACCCGTTCTGGAAATATACTTACCTAGTTTTGGTTTGATGGTACTGCAAATTCACTTCCTCGTGTTTCACATCTCCTAGTAATTGATTGAGTGTTACACTTTTAGACCTAATTTGGAATAGCGATCTATAGCAGAGAAAGCTCTAACAGGAAGTGGGTCCTCAAACAGGTTGCGTTACTAGGGTGTGATAAACTTTAAGTTCTGTGTGAGTGTTCGTCCTGAAACCAGCGCTTCTCAACGAGAGGAAAAATACCCAATAGTCGAATATGAATCGTGTTAGGTATATTTGATTCAGGAATTTATTATGTCATAAGCTTTCATGCAGGTGTTTATCTTTTAGAGTATTAGGAAGAACAACCTACCCTATTTCGATATTTATATGATATTTCATAACATAGAAGTAGCTAAATAGTTTTTTTTTATGTAAGTCTTCTTACTCTTATAATAAATGTAACTTGCATGCAAATTTACTTTGCTGATTGTAGATCCTATGTATAATAAGTATTTTTAGTGTGTTATGAGATAGCTTCATAACATAATTGATGTATGAATATGTACGTAGGTACTTGCACAAATTATACCATAAGCATAATATTCAAACTGCTATGGAATTACCCAAGTAAATGTATCTGTGTTCGAAATTCGAATCACCAGTTGACCACATGCACCTCACATGGGTCACATTACAAGGGCTCCATAAAACGCAGGGCACGGTGTGATGGCATTGATGACGTCAGCTGTCTGGTAGGTAAGGCCTCAATGCGTTTACACGGCCTCGTGGTAGCGCCACCAACCCCTGCGCTAATTACTACAGAATAACTGACTTTCAAAGTTCTATCTAACTACCAAAGTTTATAGGATTATTTATTGGTAGATAGATACAACTAGTTAGGTATCTGCAACCATAAACGCAGTCATAGTACCTAGGTACTCGTACATTTAAAAAAAACAAAGGATAATTCCCAACACAACCGAGACCGCAAATTTAAACATTATTTCTTAAATTTATAACTCAAGAATAAAATCTATAATTTCGCCAGCTCAGTCATAGCCATGTCTGTAGAAGGAAAGGCTCGTCTATTAAATAGGGTAGCACAGGTTTAAGATTCAAATCTCTGTATAATAATATACTTAGTAAATATGTTTTCTAAATTCACGCGGGAACTAGCTGGTACTCTGTAATGAGTTTTAAAAAAAGGTATCCTAGAGTCGCTTGATTCAATAGTCTATGTAAAATAAGGCATTTAGTGCACCGAGCAATGCAAAAAAGACTGACCACATGGGTAAACTCGTAATAAAATATATTACCGTATAATCGTGAATTAATAGCGAGCGTCAAACTCACACTGGTTTTTTTTTTATACATTATAGGCAAGTATTTGATCTCGATCTCACCTGATGGTAAGCGACGATGAGATCCACGATGGACTATACTTGCCTAGGTAGGAAGGCGGCAGTAGATCGAGACGCTACATTCACTAGGCACATGCAGCGCAACTGATCTGACCCGCCATCCATGAATGGCAACACCGAACATCATGCCGGAACACGGCTGGGCCGCTTGGCGACATGGCTTTGTTCAGTGGGTGGTGACTAACCACGGCCGAAGCCTACCACCATTAGAGTTGTCACCTAGTTGGCACCACCCAGGGTCACGTGTAGGGTATCTCGAGGGTACTTAATTCTCCTACGGACGAAGTAATAATTTATTTCTTGAAAGACTATTTATCATCATATTAGTACTGGGTCTCCTTCCTGGACTAGGATATTCAAAATCCAGTTCGAATTAACGAGGAATTGCCCGGCATCGGGACATGAAAAGCGCCCATTTTGCCCCGTTGTCAATATTAATGAAAATTCGATATGCTCGAGCGCGCTGCTCACTCGCACGCGTCGAATATCGCACGGTGAGTGTGTTGTGATCGCGTTGTTTACTATACATTACGCGCTCAAAAATTATAACATTTGTGACCATGTCTTTCGAAATCAATGATTTCTATAATTTTATTATAAGCATTTAGCATCATTGTGTCACAATTTAGATACATCAAGAAATAAAATCATACTATATTCGGATTGTAAACAGTTAATTCAAGATAATAACCGGTTCACTTAATAACCGAAAACTGGTATAGTAGATCAATAGACAACTGATAACAAATAGGTTCTTTGCACTGATCGTTTAATGACCCAGATATATTTTAATCGAGTGTCTACCGGTATTTAATAATCGGTTCATAGCCCTAACCCAAACAGGTTGTGTTACTGGGATCTCATAAAGCAGTAGGAACCAACTAGTTTATCTATTAGTGTCCGTTGTCTCGGCACTAAGTATATCGTTAAATTATTTAGCCGATTTAAAATGGGTGGATTCTTTGTACTAATAAGAGGAAATATTCCGTCAAGGATTTCAATCCTAATATGAAACGTATCTTAGCTGATAGACATTTTTTTTAAGTAACTACTAAGTATCTGGTAGTAACAGGTCATGTGAGTAAAAGGTTTGACGAAGTACTTATGATATAAAATATATTTTTGGTTAGAAAGAAATCTAAGACAATTTCGCTCTTCTGCTGCATTTCGTGTCGGAGTGTGAGGTAAACTCAGGCTGACGTAGACATCAACTTTCACTTTTAATATGCGCAGCGCTGCACTATATTGATTTATTTCCACTATAATACAATATGTATAATGATAAGCCGTCTCGCTGTTTCTGAGTTCCTGGTGCCTCAGCGCGAACGGATTGCACAAATGCATCTGTAACATAGAGCAATGAAACAAAATTAGTTCCTTAATCTCATCTGTCTTAGCTACGAGTACTTAATTTAAATGCATAAAAAAATAAGAAATTTAATTTGTGCCTCGAAATATATTATTAAATATTAATTACTACTTCAGTACGTTGACATGCCTACAAGATAAACATTATATTAGCATAGCTTAGCATATTGTAGGCTAGTATGCAATGTCAAAAAATATAAAAGTAAAAATCAATTTACATAAGCAGTACAAAGCTTTTTTCCTTGAGTCAACGCCTTGATCTTAAAATAAAGAAAAACAGAGTAACATTGCAACAGCGAATGCAAAAAGTGTAAGGGCACTTTTTCAGTGGCGTTACACTTTTCGCATAGTGTTCGTGGTCATAACTTATGGCTAACTAATAGCACAATTGCCAAAAAAAATGAATTCGTCCCGCACTTTTGTCCTTTACTAGTGGAGTATAGGGGATCTGCCACTCCTAAGCATTCTAGACTGAGATGATGACATATGCAACACGATATTCCAATAATTATGCCAATATGCACAGTCAAAACAGGTAAGTACTTGGTGCTTTTTGTCCGTGGTCTTAGGAGTGCAGGACGTCAACCGATAATAATCTAGGAAAGAAGGCATTATGACCCTGTATCACTTCTAAATACGCATAGTGCTCGTCATATCCTGCATATTATAATGCATCGAGATAAGGGCCACTGAAGTTCCACATACCTCCTATAAATTTCAGGGTTCCTAGTGCACTATGGTCCCCTAAGGCAATCCGCCCATAGGTGGAAACACCTTAGGAATAGTGTAAACGGTGTCTTGATAACAATAGAATGGAGGGAAGAGCTTAGAAATTGCTTTCTCGGATTGAAATTAATTTCCTAAACCTCCACTCATGTGGAAACTTATATGTGTAGATATATAGGGACTTACGAGTATAACTAGAGTATCTTCTCACATAATAATCATACCAACTTCAAGTCTACATTATGGTTTTTTTACATAAATATTATTATTTATTTCAATAAATTTATATACAATAGGTATTTACATGGAAAAATACATTATGGTCATATCTATCTACGTTTATCTGGATCTATAATATGTAAAACTTTATCGATATAATATACTTCAAAAGGCCTTAAGTCATTGAATATCCATTACACATTTGATTTTTTATGTAGCAACATTAATTTTAGCTTTTCGCGATATAGCTCATTCTGATGAAGTAGATGAATCAGAATCAGAATCAGAATATTTTTTATTCACGTAAACCATTATTGTACAGTACTTATGAATCGTCAAGTTACAAAAACATTATGCTACTGCTTTACCACCCGTTCGGAATGCCGTTCCAATGCAGAAGAACGGGCAAGAAACTCCGTGGTTGCTCTTTTTTTTTAAATAGATCTTTTACATTATTGAGCAATACATTGTTATAGGTATGTGTAGGTATGTGTTTATAATATGTGTAATACATATATATGTATGTAAAATATAGGTAAGTATATTTATTGCCGAGCTTCTCAACTCCCTTACTTCCTGGTGACAATATCCTCAGCTTGTTACCTCGAATCAATACTGCGGTTAGTGAATAAACTGAAAACGCATCTGCGCTGTGCAGCCAGGATGTTATTGACGAAGTTGGTCCTCAAACAGGTGGTAGTACTAGGACCTAATAAAACACTAGGAACTAGTTTATTGTGCGACCGTTTCCGTTGTGCCACGAGATCGGTTTATTATTTAATGGATTTAAATAAATAGATATTTGGTATTCTTATAGTTCTTTGCAGTTTCAAGTTATGCATTGAAGTGTATTTCCAGTTTACCTGATTTGGCTAATTACCGATATCTACACGGCTCGAATTCCCTACACTCCGTGACCCAACTAGTAACCAGTAACCTAAGCGTATAGCCATGTATTAGAATTGTTAAGCATCTCTTCGGTATCAATATTTCTAACTGGCATGTTAGTAATATCCACCGATAACATCGTATTGTTTTGTGCATATATTCTGCGTTTAATTTTTTTTTTCTGCTCTGCTTAGGGGTTAATAGAAATCGTAGTAAATTCAAGAGACTTTTGTGAATAACCAATAATGAATGAATTGTCAAAAAATATTTCATTCATTTATTCCTTTCCCTTGGTTTTAGATTAGAATTGCGTTAATGTTAGATCGATATGTTCTGAAGTACCTATGTGTTTCTTTAAGTCAGGTGTGGGTGTGAGGTAAGGCTGTCATAATAAGAAAGTATTATTCTTCGAACCGAAAATTAATTAAGACATTTATAAGTTTTCATTCGGTTCCATTTCGTGACGGGGTATAAGGTATGCTCAGAGTGACGCAGACATGAACTTTCACTTTTAATGTGCGCAGCATTGCACTATATTGATTTATTTCTACTATATATATTATGTATACTCAAATGTATTCTCTTTACTTCTGAGTTCCTGGTGTCACAGCACAGCGCCAACGGAATGCACAAATGCATCTATGACAAAGAGCAATACATACAAAATAAGATGTGAAACTCACCTGACTTATTATACATAATTTTCATAAATTCGAAAAGTGTATAACATACACAGTTTAACTTATTTTTCTCAGTTATATGTAATGTAATTTCAGAAATAAACTACCTAGTGTTGTTGCCAGTTTTGCCCTAATTAAGTCAATCTATATTTATTGCTTGTGTTGATTTACCATACAATTTCAAAATATTGAGACAATATGTATGACCAAAGCGCAATTCTTAATAAAGAGCAAGAAATGAATTGGCAACTCTTAACAAAGAGCAAGAAATTCATGCGCATAGCTGTAATATACCTGTGAGTACGTGAAGGTTTTGTGAATTTCTCCTGTTTCATAATAATTAACATCTTATCTCTTGTTATCTTATCTTAAATGTAGATCGTGCCAATTCGAGGCTTAATTTAATTCTAACCGCGTTAATTAATTATTTTATCTTTATTTCATTTCAAAATCAGGCCACAGTTAGGACCTTATAATTTTCCTTTTTATCCGTAGGCGCGCCTTCATATGTCAAGCATTTTTTTCGATTCTTGTTAAATAACACTGTTTATGTATGAGGTCTATTACTTATACCTACGTGAAACCTACATAGTGCATTTCTCATTGCCTGAACGATAGTCTTTAATGCATCGAGATAAAGCCTAGTGCAAGTTCACGACTTTCGGATATCCACATACCTCCTCTGAATTCCAGAGTCCCTGGTACTCTATGGTCCTCTAAGGTAACTGTGCCATAGGTGGAACACCTTAAGAATGGTGGAAATTGTTTCTTGGTAGCAATGGAACTCTCGTTGAAGATGGAAGATAAGTTTTCAAAGAAATTGATGCACAAAAATGAATAGCCTCAAACGCATCCCTTGAAGTTTGTTAGTGATGTGACGTCACAACAACGTTTGTATTGTATTTTTTTTTGCAATTTAATGGAAGCATATCTCAACTTACATACTTATACTCACTCACTAGAAATTTACTTTCTCATGTTTCTCATCTCCTGGTAAACGCGTTTAACACTTATATGCCTATTTCAAAATTGCCCTTTATACTAGGGAAAGGCTAACAGGAAGATACTCCTTAAACAGGATGTGTTACTAGGGTATGATGAACTTTAAGATCTATATTTGGTCCTGCAACCACCTATCTTATTTCTCTATTGTAGTCAATATCTCGATAGTTCAAATTTGCTCATTATTGCTGCGATCTTATTTATTACTAGCTGTTGCCCGCGACTTCGTCCGCGTGGTATTTAACAAAGACAACCGTTGACAACAGCCTGCTCGCCCATTCTGAGCCCGCGGGACGCATTGCAGGTTGTTGCTATCAAACTTAATCAGGCGCTGCGCTGCAACATTGGTTTTAATTTTTTTTTCGTGAGATCCTATTTTTTTTTCTAAAATAAAAGTAGCCTAAGTTACTCCTTGTTACATCAGCTATCTGCCAGTGAAAGTCCCGTCAGAATCGGTCCAGCCATTTCAGAGATTAGCCGGAACAAACAGACAGACAGAGACAGACAGACAGACAGACAGACATACAGACAGACGGACAGACAGACAGACAGACAGACAGACAGACAGACAAAAATTTAAAAAAATGTTGTTTCGGTATAGGTAACGTGTATACATCCAATTGCACTTAGTAAAAAGCGGTTATTTTAATATTACAAACAGACACTCCAATTTTATTTATATGTATAGACTAGCTGTTACCCGCGACTTCGTCCGCGTTATATTTAACAAAAAGTGTTTTCTAAAATAAATCCTTCCTTGTTACATCAGCTATCTGCCAGTGAAAGTCCCGTCAAAATCGGTCCAGCCATTTCAGATATTAGCCGAAACAATCAGACAGAGGCAGACAATTTTTAAAAATATGTTGTTTTGATACATGTACCGTGTATACATCCAAGTAAGAAGTGATTATTTTAATATTACAAACAGACACTCAAATTCTATTTATTTGTGTAGATATAGATGTATAGATATACAATAATTACAATATAGTTATAATAAGGATCTTCGTGTTGAAGCCACGGGTATTGACACGTGCTCCTAACGCGAGTTCTAGGACGAGAGCTCCAGGAATCGTAGGGCCTGGTGTTATGACGTAAGCGAGGAGAGGTGGGCCTCAATGAGAGACAGAGTGCCTCTAGTTAGGTTCATAACATGAAAGTTGTGTTATTCTTGTTGTAGAGTCAGGGGAAGACGCTACCATTGAAAGTAAAATATTGATAACATTACTTCAAACATATAAAAATCTAAACACATACCTAATTTGATATTCACCAACCTGTTTCGTATTGAGATGGGGCTTGATACTAGCAGTGAGACCATTAAAAAAATACACATACGACTGCTAAGCCGAATGTATGTCTACCTTCGCTTTGTACCTACATAAGATTAGGTACATAAAGTTCTGCATTTAGCTATTAGATTGAAAGTAATTGTACTTAATATTAGTGAAAAGCATATATTTATTTCCCAGCTTCTCAGTTGCCTTACTTCCTGGTGACAACACTCTCAGCTTGTTACTTCGAATCAATACTGCAGTTAGTACATAAACTGAAAACGCATCTGCGCCGTACAGCCAGGATGTTATTGAACAGTTTGTCCTGAAACAGGTTGTGATACTAGGATCTCATAAAGTTGCTGGAATTAGTTTATTGTGAGGCTGTTCCAGTTATCCTAACATATCGATATTACATAACAGATTTCCAAGTACGAAGGGTTCATTTTAGTCTTCCTTACTGATGATTGAATCTATTAATTATAGCATTTATTGAAAGTTACTAAGTGCGTGTGGGATCACGCAGAGTTGTAGTTGTTGCACGGTTTTTTTCAGGCTACTCTAAATGGTTTCCATTGTAAGTAGGATGGCCAGTATCACAACCTGTTTCAGGATGATTACAATTTTCTAGGTCTAATAACATTAACAAGTCTATTTCGTAAATGGCAGGAATGTTCTGTTAGAATCAAACTGTACCTATGTCATCCGTGCTGACACCCCTTCAGGGATGCACTTAATCTATATCTATATCTAAACTAATAAATACAATTGGAGTGTCGGTTTGTAATATTAAAATAACCGCCTTTTACTAAATGCATTTGTATGTATACACGGTACCTACACCAAAACAAACTTTTTTTTAAATTTTTGTCTGTCTATCTGTCTGTCTGTTTGTTCCGGGTAATCTCTGAAATGGCTGGACCGATTTTGACGGGACTTTCACTGGCAGATAGCTGATGTAACAAGAAGTAACTTAGGCTACTTTAATTTTAGAAAAAAAAATATAATCTCACGAAATAAAATTAAAACCAATGTTGCAGCGCTGCGCCTGATTAAGTTTGATAGCAACAATCTGCAATGCGTCCCGCGGGATCAGAACGCGCGAGCAGGCTGTTGCCAACGGTTGAGTCTTTGTTGAATACCAAGCGGATCAAGTCACGGGGAAAAGCTAGTATCTATATAACATTAATCCCCACTTTACATGCAGTGTTAATTTGATGACATCATATTTTTTTAGAATGCGATAGTTGCTCAGATATTGTTAGGTCCAAAATTTTGACAATATTTTAGCCGATTCTGGTCATGTGTTTTACTTAAATTTCGCAAGAGCTTTGGTCTCGGGTAAGACGAACTTTCTCTTATAATGTGCGCAGCATTGTACTATGGATTTTTCTCTACTAAGTATAAACATTATATATACAGGAATAACTATTCTAGGTACGCTTCTGAGTTCCTAGTACCTCAGCGCCAATGGAATGCACCAAAGCATTTGTTTTATAAAAGAGCATTTGTGATGCTACTTGTTTTTTTCCTAAGAAACTTATTTTTTTTCAGAATTTTACCTTCCCTGTTTACCTTCTAATTCAATACTTTAAATAATCTTCTTTTCTACAAATAGCAATATTTTGAATTGTTTTCATTTAAAAGGGTAGGCTATCCTTAGTTCTCTTGAACTTTACAGTGCACATCTCGTCGTCTGCACAATAGACCAGTGCATCGCCATAAGGGGTAGTGAACTTTTATACACCTCTTTTCAATTCCTGGGTATCTAGTACTCTATGGTCCTCGAAGACATTCCTATCAGAAGTGCAAGCAACTTAGGAATGTTAGCTATGGTGTCTTGATTCCTATGGATTAACCTTTAGAGTTGGTAATTAATAAAACGGAAAAAATAAAAAAAGTTAATCAGCGGATCTAACGCTAGGATACACAAAGGGGTTGTATACGTGATAGATCATGTGAATAACGGTAAAGAAGTCGAAATTTCCTTATTATCTTAAAAACAAAACTAATTAAGAAAGGTGTGCGATCTGAGGCACCGATACGATTATGAAAATTATCTACAGCAAGATTTACACCCGTATTCAAGAACACAGAAATAACAAATTCCGATGCACAGGGTTGCATAAAACCGAAGTGTACTTAGTTTGGTTATGACGTAGCAAAAGTTTTACTTTCACCGTGCGCACTATTGCATTATTGACTATTAACCTATATGTAGGAAATAACCCTTTTGCGTTCATCTTTTCCTAGTGTTACTGCATTATTATGATGCACATCTAATGCAGTCTATGGCTAGGAATAACGAACCCAGTGACGGTTATAGCTTTGACAAGTTGATCTACGGTCTAAGTTAATCAATAAAGGGCTAACGAGACTACTGGTACCATAGTTTTAACAATGATAATTTTATATTACTAATAGTCGTTATGAAAAGCACGCAAATGCACATCTGCAATCCAATGAAAATAGATTTGGAATGCATTAAAGGTGTATCGTTCATAGGTACCTAGTTTTGTGAGCAAACAACTGATGTAGTCAGTAATAAATATCGTGGATGTCTAAATAATCTGGATTTTTTTTCGATTGTACATATTTTTATTATTTATTAAGTGTCCGTTGTAGTAGGTACTTACCTATTAATGTAAATACGATAAATGCATAATATGCATCCTGCATTCCACGGCTTAAAACTTAGGTGTTATTGTAGCGGGTTAAGGGTACAATTTTCCGGGAGTAAAATCACCAGTACCTCTTTATCAGTTCAGGGTTCCTGGTAGCGTATGGTTCTTGAAGACCATCTGTTGAAGGTTTATGGAGTGGGGAATACATTTCTTCCTTGATTTAGAACCAGTGCAAGGGAAAAATTGCTCATTAATATTTCATCCAAAATCATACAAATCGATGACGTTATCGATTTTTTTTTGTAAGTCATCCATGTATTCGTGTAACAATTTTTAAGTGGCATTCAAAACGAATGAATATTTAGAGTTGCACCTTGCACTCAATTTCCTTACACCGCGGGAACTAGACTTTAGGTCGACGAAATAAGAGCTTTGGATTTCAATCCAGAAATGCAAGCCTCCTACATATTTCAGGGGCCCTGGTGTTCCATGGTTCTTAAAGACCATCTACCGGGCAATAGAGGAGCAATGAAAATGCACTTGTTTGGGTTTATTAACATACTCAATGTCCAAAAAGTAGATCATGCATTGGTCTAATTTTACAATATAACATTCATTGCTTTCGAAATAGCGCCAACATGTATAGAATGTTTACATTTATGGCATCTGACAAATGCTACTTATGTGATGTTTTTCTAAAGTATATTTTTTTATAAATCCGGTGGTTAACTTTTTTACCATAACTATTATTCCCATTCTCGAATTCAATTTCAAATGCCCGAATGCATTCCGCTCGCAATATGACGCGAAAATATTAAGGCGGAGTGTACATTGCTAGCCAATAAATATCCCGAGTTCAGAGCAGGGCCGGATAATCGAGGATTTATTGCCTCCCATGTGTGCTTTGGCCCGTTTCTGAGAAGCACCATCACTCCCTTACGACGGTCGTAAAAGCTGCGGTAACATGTGCAACGGCATCGCCTGCATCAGCTGAACGTGTCTGTTCTGTTGGATGTTCGTTTCAAATGTTGGGTCAGGGAAGCGGCAAGCGTGCATGTGCTCATTGTTCTGCTTCGTAGCTACCAAATTGGATTGACTGTTTACGAAATTTTTTTTTTTCATCATCAAAAAGGCCGAGAAACATAGGACGCGCACGCACGCTTGACTTTTCATTGGTTTTTTGAATCATCTGACATTTCACTGCCTGGGCGCCTCAAACTCTGTTTCAACTAGCGATAATAACTATAGGGCTAGGGGTTGCTCTACCAAAAAAATGTGTATTCAATAATGCAGTAATCGGTCTTAATTTACTAAATCTAGGTCGATATCCGTTCGTCCTGCACTATTGCATCTCTATATTGCCCTTTCATATGAGTGTTCCTGAAGTGAAATGGCAAAATGTAGAGTTTAATTTCATTCCATCCTGAGAGTGTGCAATGAAAAGCCACTCTATATATATTATATCTCTCTATAATAAAATAGTAGGCTGGATCCCCATCTGCAAAGAGTTTACAAGCCCCACTTCTACGCAAAAAGATGGTAGATAATACGCTTCTAAAAGTATGTTCAAATTTGCTGATACTCCAACAGTACTATTCATCTGATTATGTACAGACTGTTATATATTAATTATCAATTAAGGCTGTCCACAAAATATATAATTATTATTAAGACTCGCGATGCTCATATAAATATTTATACCAAACATCGTTAATAATGTAGTTTCATTGTTGATTTTATTGATCACCGTGTAACAATAACAACAAATAGGTAATGGTCATTATTAAACCATTTTGTGGTACAAGTGAGTTTTCATTTTCTTAAGAGGTCTATCAATGGATTAGCACGGCACAGCGGACCTATTACTTTAATATTTTATATTACCTTAACCTTGTTTTCCAAGAAATAAACAGATCTCTGTACAACTATAAAACGGTATCTACCCAATTCAATGTGCCTACTATGTACCAGACACTAGACCGTAAAATACGATTTACTTGAATACAAAACTATCATAAAAATATAAAAATCTGTGAGTAGAGAGCGTGGTGCGATGTGTTTCAGTTTACGTGATGATAATGGCGCAGCGTTGCTTGCGTAGACGCCGTTGACTAGGGCGGGCGGCGCGCGCGGGCGGGCGGCGCGCGCTCGCTACGAGTATGATGTGTTTACACGAACGCCCGTTTGTTCAAACCGTTTGATCTTTATAAATGCAATAGGTATTTCAAAAATATCGCCGTCGGCGGAACTCTAACGTTCGCTTTAATAAAAAAAAGATCGGAGAATGATTTTTAAGAACGACAACCTTGATGCGCTGTTTATTCTCGACTATAGATGGTTTATGAGCATTTTTTGATTTAATGTAACTGACGTCTGTTTGAAAATGTTAATTTAGTGAGTGCGCGTAGCGCCCCTATCGGCGCTGGCGCAGGCCCCGCGCGTCGTGACTAAGCCTCGGAACACAAAGACGCAATGTTTTTTAATTTACGGTGGTTTATTTGTATCGTTGGTTATAATTCTGTAAATATAACTCTTCATTATTAACTTTGCCTTTTGCTGATATTGAAAAAGCTCTTTTAGAATCGTATAAATCTTGATTATTGAGAAATGTTTTTCGACGAAACCATAATGAGCACTTTTCTCAGTATTTTAATCACTAATCGTAAACATGATGTCTGCCATTCCATATGCTACTTTAGGTATCACAAGTGCAATGACTGCGAAAGTAGATAATGGTCGATTTGAAGCTAGATTTAATTCTATGTTGAATAACGTTCTAAGTAGGTAGCAAAGCCCGCGCAAAAAAAATCTACAATATGTTTATGGTGTTATAAGGTATCACAATGTTGGATTTCGAGAAACAGATAATTTTCCCGATATAAAGAGTAACCTGATTATAAGCTATCACCCACACACCCCACCACAGTCAAGTAGTTTTCCCGGGTTGTGCTAACAAACAGACAAACATAAATGATAGATTGGGCATTTTTTTATGTAATTTTTGTTATAAATCATTGTTTTATAACAATGACTTAATTTTCGCATCTTAATCGAAAGTAGAAATATGACTATTGTTGGTAGGTACCTTATAAATAACAAATTTCCATTGTTCTATTTTGTACTAGTTATAAATAACTCGAGTTAGGCATAGATCAATGCGTTGGAGCCGATGTGTGCGGTCTTGTTTCAGAATCGATCCCGGGCTGCGTGCGCGCAATGTCTGCCCAATGGACGGCGCATCCATACACAACGCTATTGAGGCAAAACTCAAAAGATGACAAAAATGATAACGGTGAGTTTTTGGCAGTCATGATAATATTATTATTTAGACAGTTAAACTGGTCTGGTGATGCAGTAGCATGTGATAGCGAGATTACAATTATTTCTATATTAATTTATGATCATTACTTATATGGCCCGTAACAGATTAATAATATTTCTAACTATTCTAATTAAATAGTTTTAAGGGGAAGAATCCTCGTACAGCTCTCAAGAGAAACTGCATATAAGTGGGATGATAAAATTAAATGTTTACGTGGGTAATCGAATTTAAATTAAGATCGATATTCAATTAGGATTCTAAGAAATTAATAGCTAACAACAATACACATAGCATGGTTTATGGGTGGTCCCGCAGCAAAACGCAACTGAATCCGTGACTCCTGTAAACACAGAAATCTAAAAAAATAACTTACGTCCCTTTCGGTATTGGTGCGTATAAAAAAGGGTTTAACCCTTTCATATGGCCACCTTGATCCGACTGAAAAAAATGTTGACTTTTTACAAAGCAGTATTAAAAAAAAGATGATAAAAAAGTTGCAAATTATTCTGTGACTAATGATTTTTTGTAAATACTTACCTACTTATGTCGTTTGCTTGTTTTTCTTGGACTGTACTTGTAGAGTCATGATTTGTTATATAGCAAATTAATCAGGTCGGTATCAGCTCCCATAGTATAGGTAAGTATAGGTTTTTTTTTATTTAAATCCTTTGATAAACTTCGTCGGTTGGGGTGCCCTACTCTTTTGAAAAAAGAATACAGTTTAAGACAGAATAATGTATAGTTTTGCTTGATCTAGGGAGGATCGATGGCGCAATACCAGATTATCTTCCAACGTATGTGACTTGAATGTAACAGTCAGACGTCGAAGATGATGTTATTCATCAGGTATTATCAATTTCAAGTACTTGCGCTCTCACCGCGAATTGTAATTATGCGATGTCTTATATTTGTTTTATAAATGCCAATATAAAGTTTATGTACACCGCCTTTTCATAGTTTCTTTCAAAATAAGGTTATTTACTCTATCACTACTTATATAAGGTGTAACAATAATAGTGTATAATAAATATGGCCAAAAGTATATAAATATACTAATAGTCCCAAAGAAATAAATAAAATTATTAGACATTATAAAATTACACCATATAAAAAATTACCATTAGCGTTTAAAAAAATCAAACTTCATTTACACAATTATTTAAAATATTTTATACCATTTTAGTTAAACCTATTATAAGGTGTAGCCATAAAAATCTAAAGTATTTCATGAGGTTCATCGACACGTGATTTTTTCTGATGATCCTGAATTATTATATTCGCGACTCAAGTAGGTTTTAGTGGTCATGTAAGTACGTCAAGTGCGTGATAATTCGCAAGCTAACTGTATATAGTTATTGTATTTAGACACATTGCATGGCATATTGAACAGCGGCTCTAGCGGACAGTATTTAAAACTTTCAATTTGCCATACAAAGTGCCTTAATATGTAGAGTATGAAGTACACGGTGAGCTAATTAATAATCTCGCACTTGTCGTCCTGCAAAATTATGGGAACAGTGAAATTTAAATTCAACAAGCTTAATTTTTGCGATATCAAATTCAGCACATCTTCTCGCCTGCTAATTTGGTGGGAGCTGGGCTTTAGGCATAGCGTGAAAATAAATTACGGAGTCGGTGTGTAATACAGTATTTATTCCAAAGACGGTGTACATAATGTAGTTTGGCAATTCTATGGTGATTTGTTCTGGAACATTGCGTCCTCGTGAATCCTTAATGCCAACAGCTCACTAATACGTTTCTATTTCCATACACTAATCGTTCGTTAAAATATTACTAGTTCGCTAAAATTTCATCAGTGCCATAAATGAAATGCTGGTAGGTAATTAAAGAAACATGCAAGATCTAATAAACGAATAATTCCGTTTTATCTGTTTGAATGACTTCAAAATATTTTGATTGCGATCGTAAATTTCCGGCATTCAGGATTCACATAATTCGCTGGCTATGTTTTATATTTTTTTTATTGACAATTTGTATTTAAAAATGCTATTGCTGTGCGACTTATGCGAATTCTCACTTTATAATAGTTTTAGATGGTTTCCCGAAATACCTATATCGCCTTTTACTTACTGAGTGCTCGTAATGGTAGGTACCACCTGAGTGTGCCACTTAAATTCCAATAAATCCATAGTTAAACTGAGTAATGTAATCCGGCATTGGGTAGACGCGGGCGCTTCTCCGGCGCACATCGCTCGTCGCCGAGCTACTTGAGAGCAATTTATTCCATCGGCGAGGCCCTCTCCCTCGAGTGATCTACGGCCTTTAAAAAGCGATGACAAGTACAGAGTGTAAGCTTAAGAAACGTCTACAATGGAATTTATTTAAATAGGTAGGGTAGGTATCTACCTAATTATATTCAACTTTAGCTGTTCCTAGAAATTGATTTACGATTGCCTGTTTTTTTTATAAAAGCGAGCTTGTCAAGAGTACGTACCTAACTACTCGAAGTTGTTATATGATTAAATTAAATATTTATTGTATTTTTTTTAAAGAAACGAGAATATTCGGTACAGTTTGTTACGTTTACTAGAATCTGTAGAGTGTTCAAAAGATCATAGGTAGACTCGGTTAGAAATAGCGTGCATTGGTAGGTATTCTCGGAAAATTGTAACTGTCGGCAGGATTTAATTCCAAAAAGCGCCCAATTGGGAGCCGTTGGTAGGTTTGTTTAAATTATGGCTATTAGATATCGGGCGTGCACGTGGCCGACAACAGACGAGCAGCAGGCGGCTGCGATCGATGGGAACTGTGCAATTATAGCCCCACCATCTACATATTTTATGTGGAACATGTTGGTGTACGTGAGGTTTTACACCATCTTAACATTTATATCATCGCGTTGTCAGCGAGCGGTGCACTGATAATTTCAGTTATTTTTTCCACGTTTCGGCTACTTGAAACTGTGGAGTCGACTGAGGAGTAAGATAGTTTTACCTTGGTATTAAATTTGTGATACATTTTTGGCTATTGTCAACGCGTAGTATACTATTTTGTCGATTTTGATGATACATAAATCCTGTAACGGTTTACATGAATAAAAAAAGTACTAAAAACACACTAACTGTGCGGTGCCAAACTTAGCAACACTTTTATTATTGGTACCGTACAATGGACTGGGGGTGAACCAATTTACAATACATACAATATACACGGCTCTGGAAAAAATATCCATGCTCATCACTGTTGCTTTTTGGAATAAAAGATCGCTCCTACCAGGAATCGCACCCAGGACTCTCGGTAGAAGACAGGGTTACTATCGACTGTGCTAATCAGTCCACCCGCCAAAGTATTGTGATTCTGAAACGAATTCATTTCACAAAATAAACATAGCATCCCAATTTGTTATGCTAAGTTAAATCAAAATCCGCCACTAGTTTTCTAGGATGTATGTTCTCATTCGTGACGCTTATGGAAATCTATTATTCTCTACATGATTCTCTTTTCTCTATTACAGGCACTACACCGATGTTTAGTATGCGCGGTGTGCATGGGCAAATGCTATCTGGTGGCTCCTCCATCAGCGGGCTGGGGGGCTTCGGGCTGTCGTCTCCGCTGCCGACGCTCCCCGAGCGCAAGGTGTACTCCACGCCGCCTCCGACGCCACTGCCAACCCTCCCCTCCACCGCGGCAGTGGCACCGACGCCAGCACCTCCTCCTTCAACGGCAACGAACGTCCACGCCTACTACCAGTAGGAATAACTCATTAACCTTGTGTCTTCTATTGCCCTAGTCCTCGGTATTGGTCGAGCTGATCTGTTCAGAGCCGATCGGTGTGGTTATAGTAAAGAAGGCAATTGTGACGACATGCTGCCAATAGTGTAGAGCAATATAATACCCTAACTATGAGTTTGGAGACTTGCAATCACGACTGACTGATAGAGTCGCCCTAGTTCAATAACCATTTGGGTTAGGTATATAAATTTCTTATGGAAATACCTATGTCTAGCTAAGCATGTTTCTACCCTGTTTGCGACAATCAGTCATCCTTATAGTTGGGGTACAGGTATTCTCAATGTGCGTCGCATGTTGTGAGGATTTCCTGGAACGCACACAAAATGTGATATAAAGCTAAGGAAATTGTGTTTGCTCTATCTTCTGGACGTGTCAAATGACGTCATGTGCGGCCGGGTGGGCAACTCGGCACGCTCGTCGGGGCAAACCGATCACCTGTAGAATATTTCTAATGAATACGAGTGTTTGTCCATGAACCAGTTCTAAGAGGTAACAATACGCCAAAGACTAAATTGACTATTTATACCTAGTACTTAAGTAAGTTTTATTCGCATCTATTGCACAGTGATTATTTATATTGTGCATCTGTCTGATTTGAAACCAAATATTATGTTTTACTGTTACAGGTAGGTAGTAGCCTCTACCTTTTATTTATATTTACCAGCACTGTAATCATAGAACTGCTGTAAATTATTACAGAAGTTATGTTACTTTTTATTAGTAGATCTTATTTGATAAACTCTCGTTTACACTGGTAGGTTTGGGTAGGTTGCATATATCACGCGGTTAAAGTGGTCCATTACTTACTCAGTTTGTTGAAATATCACATCTAATATGATATTGCAGAAGACTACCTATAGTTCGGCCGCGCAGATAATACGTCCCAAACATTAACAAAATTTGGCTCCCACAAATAGTTGTTTATAGTAAGTAGTTATAATAATATTTTTTTAAATTAAATTGTGTCCGTGGTGCATGTATGTAAACGATGAAAAACTACAATGTCATCATCATACGAAACAAATACGATACGAACGCAACGGCGGCCGAACTTTTGTAGTTATGTGCCATACTAACGAGAATACCAATTCCGTTCAAAGGGCAAGATATTTTTAAAAATTATAATACCTAGGCAACACACAAATGTTCAATCGCATGCTTGTACCTGTACAAAATATTTATAATATAAAGAAGATATACGCATACCCAATACCCTAATATCAGATGCGCCTATAGCTTTTTATTTAATGGCAAGATACTACTCTTTACTCTATCGTAGCATTGTACCTAGTTGTGTTGACCGTTTCTACAAATACGTAATTAGTTTATAAATCTTAGTATTAATAATTGTAGACATGTTTTCGCTTTGTAGACAAAACAAAAGTAGATATTTATAAGTTAGTATCATTAAAATGCATCATTCGTAGACGAATGGGTAGACACATTTGTAGAGTTTGAGATTTTTTTCATTTTAGTTTGCGACCTATCTTCTTAGGAAAAGACAATATTTATTCACAGTTATAAACATGCCCGTTAAATTGTATTCGTTGGCAGTTCTTTTGAGAATAATGTGGAATGTTTCCCTATTAGGAAATAGACGTATGCGGGAACAGGTTGCGAAGTATATATACCGTATTCAGTACTTACTCGTACGTCCATCCCTATTTACAATTTGTGAATCAAGCTTTGTGCTGGAACGGTGGGAAAATGAGTCGTATGATAGTTTCTATAAAAGTATTCCGCGATACGTTAGAATTTAACATGGTAATTTTTATCACCTAAGGGTAAGGCAGTGTAAGTCGAGTAAGTCGAGCCAAGGCACTCCCTGTCTATCTTACTTTTTTTTAACTTTTTTTTGAACTTAATTATGAAAATAGTCGAAGAAACTTATTTTATAAGTTGGTAGGTAGGTATAATCTGTAGGTTATTAACAAGTCATTACTTAGTGAATTGCTAGAATAAAATAAATTTTAAGTCACATATAAAAAAGTAAGTATTAAGTTGGTAAGTACTTAAGTAAGTAGTCACTTGTGTTATTATTTTCATCACCGACATTGTCTACGAAAAAGATGCGATTTATTTTTTATTTGTAAGCTGTTTCTTTTAGAATAAATAAACCATATTTAGTTATTGTCTTTGTCTCGATATCTATCTGCTCTATTCTGGTCAATGTTTTAAAAACACGTATACAACATAAAAAAGTCAAGCATTTATAGCGTGCACAGACATATTGTATGGTGCGCGCTTATCTCGCTAGCTACCGTTACACTTGGTGACAGCTAGTTGACAGCAGTTTTCGAGATAAGTGCTCGTAGGTGTCGTAAATATATTCAGAACTTGGTCCAACAAAAACTACACTTGTTTACTGATATTTGTGTGGTGATAATACTGATGAGAGGTTTTCAGTTTGTACTTAAATATGAAATGATCATCATTAGCCAGTGAACGACTACAGCTGGACAATAAGACAAAGGGCTTCAACACAGGCCTTCGTCACTCGTTACTCACTATTAAGTAAACTTAAGTACCAACGTATAGATGCATATTCATTGAATGAACCTTACTCTTTTTAAATAGTTCTATTGTAGACGCGTAGCGCCCCGCTGCGCTAGATACTAATCCACAATTGATATAAATATTTAAGTACCAGCTTACTATGCCGTTTGAATAGAACGCATATAATAAAGTTATTTATAATGTCATTGCAAGTAAATTAAACCATATTTTTATATATATTTGCGGGTACATCTATGGAGTACCTACAGCATAGCATAGCCTTGTATTAGAGCCAAATCCTGGCACAGTATTGGAAATTACCCTCTGGGAAAGTATTGAAACCTACACTATCAGCTTTCTATATAATAATATAATGAGTCCCTCCCCTCAATGCAAGGGGGTGATTAGGCCATAGTCCACCACGCTGGCCCAGTGCGGGTTGGCGGACATCTTTCTAGGGGTTCTCTTAGACATGCAGGTTTCCTCACGATGTTTTCCTTCACCGTTAAGCAAGTGATAATCGTGGTTAAAAATGAGATTCGTACATGAAATCTAGAAATTCCAGAGGTGCGAGCCGGGGTTTGAACCTGCGATCCTCGTTACCGAGGCAAGCGTTCTACCATCTTGGATATCACTGCTATGTTATACATTGCTGCGCGTGTTATGTATACGAGAGAGCAATAGGTACGCGCTCGTATGAGTTATCTTTAGTCTTTAAAGATTGATAGAGCTTCAAAATCTATATTTGGACTTCAAATTTTTACAAACGGGTACACGACAACCGGCAATAACCATCGTACGTGCTTGCTCATTCTGGTAGCTACGAAAGTCTGCTGTACCTAAACTAAACCCTCGGGTCGGCAGTCTACCCCTCTTATCTTCGTCATACGATGACTTGGGGACAGTATATTCTGTACAAATACATTTGTTGTTGGTCGCTGAAACGGAACTCTTATGCTTCAAATCCTGAATAGCGAATGCAACATACTTGGCATCATTTCGGCTATTCAGGAAATTGCAACTGACTGCTGTTTGGACATCGCAAACATGACTTGCTTCTGGGCTTCTAGTGACAAGAGCCGTGTGGGATGCGTTTTGAAGATCGGCTGTAGACGTACACTTGTGCTTGAAATTGTGCTCTCGACGACTGCCGACGGTCTGTGCAGCGATGGCCTTTGTGTGGGTTCTGGCGAAACACGCTACGTCCGAAGTAAGCTGTAAATCACCTTGATCCCGCTCCTCCTCAGAATCGAACTCTAATATTGTATACTGTTGACCACATTTGATGATTTGCCGGCATAGCCTTCTTGATATGTCATTCATTTCTATGTGTGTGGTTCCTTTATTCCCACTTGATTCCCAGTATTCCCACTACCTACGAATGGGTCCCCTTCCCTAATGCCCATTGTCATAGACTAAATAACGCTTAGTCTTTCTTTTCTTCTTTTTTATGTTAGCAATGGGCTACAAAATAGTGCAATTTTTGCCAGTGTGAAATTAAATACTTCATTATTATTTTAAATATTACTTAAATACACAATTTTCAGAATATGTAACAACATTTCTAATTCTAATAATTAAAGTCTGCCTGCTATGCTACAAATTGAAATGCAATGAAAAAATATGACTAATATCGATTGGCAAAATACCTAACAGGTAATGCTATCATTTTTTAAGGAAGAATACACAGATGACACTTGACAGTGACATTCGTACACTGACATGTTTTCTATCCGGACTCCCTCGAGCCTCGAACTTCGAACTTCAATTTCGATGTGCTATGAGTTTTCATGATAAATTAAAACCCATATTAAAAGTCTTTAAACTAACTGCAATATGGGGCAGTGGCGGCTTATTTATCTCTTATCAAATCCACCAAACCTACAAGTCAATAGACAGAATCGTAAATCCTAAAGTTTTAGACAGAGAAAAGAAACATACGGCGGAGTTTATTTACATCGATGACCCTTCCTACGATCACACGTTAAAATTAGAAGAAGACCGTGAGTCGAAGCGCTCGGTGGGACTAGCTCGTATATGGAAAAGCTTGAAACACTCATTAGCTTGGAGGCTACTTTGGTTGTGTCGTTACGGGAACAGAGAACAGAAGAATATAGCCCTCCAGCAACTCGCTGCGTTCAAAAACAATAAGGTATGGGACTGCCTGAAGCTCGCTCAGGCCCTGGATAAGAACACCGCCGTTCTACTCGCAAGAACTCGCGGAGCAGACTTAAGATACTTCCTCCCACCCCCTATTCACGTTCGTAGGGCAGCTTTGTCCTCCCAACTCATGTCGTTTCAGCTACGAGACATGATTGTGACAATACAAAGTATTAACCCGCATAGTTGTATTCAACACTTTCTCACAAAATACTTTGCAAATATACAAGAGGAGGCTATGGAAGCTGACAGTGTGCCGTCTAAACCAGACAATATTAGTGAAAGAGACCTGTGCCTATTATGCATTGATGCTCTTCATCATCATATCAGTTTGTTTCATGCCAAAGAGTATTCCAATGATGATTCAATAAAGGCATTGATAAACATGGGTCTTCTGCCAAAGCTAGCCGAGTTAATGTTAAGAAATCGTTATGACCATGACTTAGATCTGGCTGTGCTGAAAATACTCACAGTTTTGAGTGTGCATTGCAATTTGCTGACTGAGTTTTTCCAAAATGGTCTTATTAAAGAACTATCGAGACTTATAAGATCTAAAGATGTTCGGTTGTCAAGCTCGGCTGCAATTTGTTTGGCAAATTTATCAGGTGAAGAGTGTTATAGACCGGGGCTTTATCTTTTGCATCCCATATACAGGAGCACCTCACCATATTCCTGTGATACTCTCCTGGTGCATGGGCTGAGAGGAGGAGTATTTGTTACATGGAGACAGCGGGATAAGAAATGTGCGGGACCAATCGGAATTATAGAAGTTACCATTTCAGATGTTGACTGTGATCCATGTGAAGAAGATATAACAGATACCAAATATCTTGATCCCGAGTTTCAGCAAGTTGTGGAAGACATGATAGAAATGGAAGATGAGGCTACATTGTCTGATATAGAAGTTGTACTACATGATATTCCAATCGAAGCCAGGAGAGAGCCATTGTCTAATAACACTTATACAGCCATTAAAAAACGAAATGCCCTGATAGAAGAACAACAAGATCATTGTCACTACACACTTTGTTGGCCCAAAGATTGGCTACCAAGAGACTGTAATAATTTGAGAATACTTGGTGTTAATTATTGGACATCATTATCTGAGTGGTTAGAGAGATGCCCCTTGCAGACTGCAGATATTGCAACCAGAGCAGCTGAAATGGTTCCAACATTGGTTGATGCTGGTGTGGGTAACAAAGACATTCCTGTGGTGTGGCTAGCACACTCCATGGGTGGACTCATTGTGAAGCAAGCGCTGATTGAAGCTGCTCAGAGCAATCAACCGGATCTTAAAAGGATATCTAATAACACCAAAGCTGTGTTGTTTTACAGCACTCCTCATAAAGGTAGTGCTGTAGCTACAATGCCCCGAGCTGCCGCTGCAGTCCTGTGGCCATCAAATGATGTCAGGCAACTTCAAGAGAACTCACCGGTACTACTAGAGCTACACAAATCTTTCATACAATTTGCAGAAGCTCATAGTTGGGAAACAATTAGTTTTTCAGAGACATTACCCACTCTTGTGACTGCATTTAAAGTACCAATTCATTTTGTGGAATCCAATTCAGCTGATTTGGGCCGTGGTGTGTTTTATCAACTTCCCCTGGACCATTTGTCTATATGTAAGCCCGCCACGCGGCAATCAATCTTGTATACCACAGTATTAGATGTATTACAAAGAGTCACAGCCAAAGATGAAAAATTAAACTACTCAAATCCGTTAATACAGTGGTTGATAGAGATAATAATGTGGATTTTTAATATAAAATTAATAAAAGTGACAGACAACATTGAAGAAAAACAAAGCATAGATGGTCTGCGATGGTTTGAGAAGGCCTTACTCGATACTTTCACTGATGGATTTACTGATTGAGCAGTGTTGAAACAGCAATGCTGAAATAGAATCTCTTTCCCTACTTCATTACAATAATAGTTAACTTTACCATGAAAGTTCCTAATGTTTACTAAGTTTTATTTATGGGAGGTACAACCTTCTTGATTTATTTTTTGTGAATTCTTATGGCATAAAATTATTATTGTCATTTATTGTAAATGTAAGTAAAATTAAAATTGTGATAAGTGTACATCATCTATGAAATACATAATAAAATAAAAAAAGTATTATTTTTAAACGTTACCATGTATTTTTATTTATTGGTATTACTATTTTAGTAATTTATTTGTTAAATAATTTTATTTCATTGTTCCTAATCAAATACTGCTTCCAATAGAAGATACTAGGGACATCTATCCTTTTTTAGAAAGAACTACGACGTTATCTTATTTCAAAAGTGATATTGTAAATAGCGACCTCTATCCCGAATGCATAAAACCATAACATGAAGTGGTTTCTGTAGAATACCGCTATCAGTAATTTTAGACAAACCATTTAGTGGGAATTGCCCGCACAAGACTTTAGATGTCGTTATGGTGCAACTTATTATAATAAAAATTATTTGGGGTACTGTTTTACAGACTGTAGTAGGTATCTAGAGGATAGATCGGTGGAATGCATTTAATTTTTTAAAAGGCACTACCCTTTTCCTCACTGATTACCTACTACCTACAGTCACTAGGTACTACCTGCCCACTTAAGTAAGTAAACACGGGTCTTTTTGGGGGTAGTCGAAATGACAGGTTATCAATTTTGAATTTTTATGTGAAAAAAATATTTCATTGAAATATAATGTAAAATTTTGGTGGAATATTAATCATTATGTGTTCATAAACGTACACGAGCGTAGGAAAATAAAACTTAACAGTAATCATGACTTTTCCAGTTTTCCCAAGAAGTCCGGTAATTTGTCAGTAAAGTATCATCAACTTTACTGATAGGGTTAGGGGCTTTATTAGGTTATATTAAAAAAAAATCCACTCGACGTTGGTAAAAAACCTACCCAACAATGTGAGAAGACATTTAAAAAAAAAAAATAGGTATAAAAACCGTTATGCTAGAGCCAGCGCTTACTATACGAAAACAATTTTGATATACGTATAATGTCCCCAATTATACCTACTATTGCCAACATTCTTCCTGAACAAACCAAGTACCGTCCTACCTACCAACTTTGTTCGCGGACCGCACAAAGGGACTCCAAATCCAGATTAACAGTAGGTTGTACATAACTCAATTTAGATATGTCCGAAAAGTCGGCCACAAAGTTGCTATCGCCATGGCAACCACTCCGTTTAGCCCCTCCTATCGATCCCACAAGATGTCTCCGCGCGGGAGCGGACTGTGGCCCATATACCTACCTACCATGCCTCTATACCACCAAACCCTCTCTCTACACCGTACCTCTTACTTATGAAATAAAATAAGGACAGGAGCTTTTTTCTTACCCGACTGCGGAGGGTAGTCTTTATCAGCGTATGTATGTATGTCTGCCTGTTTGTTTGTTCCTTTGTGGCACTGTAGACACCAAACGCGTGGGCCGTTTTTGATGATTCTTACGTTACTCGATTTGCTTTCATGTCCCCAAAGACATGGCAGTAATCAAAATGCAATATATTACGAAAATGTCGCTTTGATCAAGTGCAATGGGTACCCACTATATAAGTACCAAAAAAATCTCCATTTTCCACCATTCATTTTAACGAAACAGTGACAAGTACATCTTGGTGTGATGCTAGTCATTTTATATGACATCACGACACAGCTAGACGTAAATACCAAAGTCAATGTAGTGAAATAGCTCGAATGATAATATTCGATCGATTATTTGGTCTACGACTAAACCTGAATACAAAATTATGAGATACTAGCATAAATACAACCGAGGTACCTACACCGGTAAAGTATGTATCTACATGTATTTATTGCGATACAATAACGAACGTTGCGTATTACTTAATTACAAACCGAGATAGATGGGACATTGTGAATGAATAAGCATTTTGGATTTCACAAAAAAATGTTTATGTAGCGCAAACCTACCTACTATCATTTCACGCGTCGTCGCATTGTCGAAACGCATGCACGGCACGCAACAGATTGAAATTATTTTGTCACAATAATAATAAAAAAATAACTACCGAATTGAGAACCTCCTCCTTTTTGAAGTCGGTTAAAAAGTAAGCTTTGCTAGATTAAGTTTTCATTCACAATTCTCATATTCTAAAAGCTTTTACAGGCTAAAAAATATGTGAGGATGTAGCGATTACTAATTGCCGTTAAGGTGGAAGCGATCAGTCGCATTCCCATACAAATTTCAACATTGTAATACTCGATACACATACAGTTTTTTAGTTGTACAAGCATTGTTATCAATTCTCTATAAATTAAAGAGCTCGCAGAATGAAATATCAGGCAAAATCTTATAGTAATAACATCATAAAACGATATTAAATTTTAGGCTTGTGTGCGTGAATAAAAGCGCCTCTGTCCAAATTAACCCGTAACTAATAAAGCATCCGATTCTTTGTCTTTCAGTATTTACGGCGACAGATGGCAGCAGGAGTTTTTACTTATAATACATAAAGACATAACATTATAATATATAGAGAGATATAAATTTTCTATAAATAAGTATAAAGATTCATAATAAAAAATTAAAAATAAAAAATACATATAAATTTCGTTCGTCCATCGAACCTACGAACAATCGCATGTACCTACGTTTTTCACTTGAGCCACTTGGGGTGTGTTATTATCTGTGTGTGCAGATCGTCATGTATCCCTATTTCCTGTAATCCAAGTTTTTAGGATTTGTCTGCACCCAAAACATATTTTTTCGGGTTATTATAATAAAATAACCTACATACCTACATAAGGCATGTATTTATTTTTTTAAATAATCAATGAATGAATGAATATGTCATGTTTCAATTGGTTGTAAATATCATTGAAACCTATCAAAATATTCGTCGTCTTGACTAGTGGTCTACGTAGCCTAATGTTCTACACGGTTGATGCAAACGTGTACTATAGCAAGTTCAAATCTTGCCGGTGGGCTTGTCTTTTTGAATGATTGATATTGTTTCTGTAAGTGAATATTAGATTTCCAAAACACACAGCTCGGCCGTGTTACTCCAACATGGTGTGGTAGTAATATAACGAAAATATATATAGGTAGTATGTACACCTTCCAAGGCCATAGCTAGATGATGTCGTGTTACGAAATATGTCGCGCGAGTCTTTGTCGATTTATTGATCAATTTATCAAACATTTTTTTAGGCACTGCCGGGTGTGCTACTGATATATATATATATATATATATATATATATCTCTATATATACTAGATGCGCCCGGCGGTGTTACCCGCGATAAAAAGTATGAAAAATTAAAACATCTATCCCACGGGAACCATACATTTTACCGGGATAAATAGTAGCCTATGTGTTATTCCAGACTGTAATCTATCTCTGTGCCAAATTTCATCCAGATCCGTTCAGCCGTTCGGGCGTGAAAGAGTAACAAACATCCATCCATCTATTCATCCATCCATCCATCCAAACTTTCACATTTATAATATTAGTATAGATATATATATATATATATATATATATATATACATATATATATGTGTATATATATATATATCAGTAGCACAGCCAGCTGTGACTAGAAAAAATGTTAGAATACATCGACAGCGACTCGCGCGACATATTTCGTAACATCGGTTTTTAGTAATTATTCAATATTGAATCAATCTGAGAAAATCTACATAGCGACCTATATGTGTACCTATCTCTTCTTCTTACTTACTGACTAGCTATAGGAAGGTACCAACCAGCAAGGCATGTATGTATATATATATATACATACATATATATCCAACCAACTAACCTAACACGATTGGCGATACAAGAAAGCAAGCCCCGGCACCTAGTATGAACGGGTTTTTCGAAATTATAGGGAAGCCTAATGAATGGGATACCCCTTGAACGTTTGAACAAATCAAGTGCGACATAGCTCGTAATTGAATAAATCTAAGAAAACATACCTATGTGCACCTATTTCTCTTCTTTTTACTTACCGATTTATTATAGAGTAGCTATAAATTGGTACCAACTAGAAACCTACTTAGTTTTAGATATATTGATATTACTTTTTTTTTCGTTTCTGAACGCAAAACCTTATACCTCGGATACGAGTACTCGTCTACATAATAAATAGGTGCCTAGGCCGAAAATAACTGGTTTTGATGCACATACATTCTGTACTTAGATATTATGTATGTGCTTACCTACTGTTATATTTTTTAAAATTATTCTCTTTGGATTCTGTTAATCTGAGGTATAGATATTTAATAAATATAAAAGTCGGTAAGCACTTACCAAGTTCTTAGAATGTATAGAATAGTGTTACTTATTTTGTTCTGGGTGTCTACGAAGTTAATTTATTATATCTTGACCAAATTGGCAGCATGTCTATGGTATGCTGATGCCAAATTCCAGAATTATAAAAAAAAATGGACTCACTACTCTGCTGCGACCGATTTCATGTTGTTTGTGATTATGTATGTAAAAACTTACTTCAAAATTCAAATAATAATTGTGTGGGATTTGCGATTAGTTTTGTTTTAATTTGTGTTTTGTTTGCTATTTGAATTGTAATGGAGATACTGATGGAATGTGACACTGGTGAAAGTCGGGACAACTTGGTAACAAATACCTTAGAGCATAACTCGTATTGTAAAGTGGCTACACAACATAAGTTCAATTTCATGATTATCACTTGCTTGTGCTTCGGACAACACAGCCCGATCTCTCTGATTGTACCGGATTGCCATCCCATCGTATTATGAGAGTGAAGAACATCAGCGCATCTAGTGGAATCTATTATATTAGTATAGATTCCAAAGTTGTACAGCAGTGACAGCCTCGTTGGCAGAACGCTCGCCTTGGAACGAGGTGTTCAGGTTCAAACCCTGGCTCCCATCACTGAGATTTCCGGATTTTCATGTGCGAATCTTATTTTCCATAAAAAATATCACTTGCTGTACGATGAAGGCAAACTTTGTGAGGAAACCTGCATGTCTGTCAAAAGTCGTGTGAAGTTCACTAAACTGCACTGGGCCTACGGCCTATATGCCCCTCATATTGAGGAGGCGTGTGCCCGATATAATGGCGATGGGCTCACCCTCTATTACATTGGTACCAAAATACCATCGGTGAAATGTGGGTGCATTGCAGTGTGACGGTGTATGTTGGCCCGTCTCTGGAACGATGATTGAATGATTGAATCTATACATGTCACAGCAGCATTTACCTTATAATAAGTATGGATACAGTAATAATTATTATTGGACTAAACAATTATTTTTTTCTTTTTAGCGGAGGAATGAAGCACAGGAGGTTGCAAGAATCAAGATGACTGTAAATTGTATAGAGTCGATTCTATATCATAATATTAGTATTTGAAACAATGTTATATTTACCTAATTTTAGAATACCAACAACAAACAACATTGTTTCAAAGAAATTTGGAAATGTAGCTGTATCCCTTATTAGGTATAGAACTACATTGCCAAATTTCTTATTCCCTTGTAAATTATAATAAATATTGTTCTTGTTGTTGATCTGGTATATTGTAAAGCGTAATACTTTTACAGTTATCATGCAAACCTTGCTATATTTATAAGATCTATACAATAAACATTATATTTACGAACATGAAAGTATACATTTTTCTTTTCTATCTTTTATTTCTGAAACTTTTAATATTGCAAAGCTCGCAAAAGTATTTCTATTATTTTACAACCGATAAATAAGTTTTTTTATGATCGCTCTACCTGGTGGCATAAAAAGACAACTTTTAGTATGCGAGACTTTTAACAAGTGCTGCGCTCTAGCGGCACAAAAAAGACGTGTATTTGTCTATGTGTGAGTGCCTATTTATACAAGGATTTTAGAAGCCATGGTATCTCATCCATTATAAATGATTTCAGGTTAATGTTTTTTTGGATATTTCAATGCAATGTCGTAGTAGTGCTCGCAATTTGCAACATCAAGTCTCATAGATGCTCGATGTTCGTGTAACTAGTTGCAGAAAAACAGGACCATCTATCGAAAATGTGCGGCAACCGACCCTGAGCATTCACCTTAAATCGTAAATGTTTAAAATTAAATAATACCTAAGTCTTTGGAAAGATGCAAGTGGACACCAAATACTGAAACAAATTAAGAACACAGTGATAATAGATGATTACGTAATACACAATGCAGCTGTCGATGCCAAAAACTTGTCCTATATAGTCTACATTATAATATCTACTAGTAATAAATGTTTTAATTAAATAATTAATTATATAATTAATGTTGAATGACAGGTTATATTATTAAATAGTATCAATAACCAGTGCTAGATTTGCCACGCAGGTACCTAGCAAGAGTTAGCAACTGCTATAGGCCCCACGCCTTGGGGTGCCCAGCTATTTTATCAAGTAAGATACCTACTTATGGTATACCACCTACTATCCAATAGATAAACGTAGTAGTTATTACAGGCCCCGCGCGTTTGCTACAGGCCTCGCGCTGCCTCAGTCCGGCACTGTACATAACGTTGGTAAGGTGTGTGACCCACGAGCCAGGTGGACGATTGACCTGAATATGGGGGCCAACGGTTTAGATAAAATATTCATCACTCTTCACTCAAATTATTCTGGCTACTTTAGCTTTGTGTCCGAATCTACAAGCAATATTAAAAATACAAGGATCTCGAATAAAAAAAGTGTGAATGAAAATTTTTAGATGTAGGTAACTATATTTATACATACTTCGGTATCATTTTAAAAAGTTATAGGCTAGGTATATAGGGAATATAAAATATCTCGTTATGAGACGTTTTCAATGATGGGGACTGATTTTTTCTTCTGGTCACTTCGGTCAATGCCTTTGAGGACAAAATGTGACCATAATTAAGCCAAAACACGAATCTTTGAAGATGTTAAGGAGTCCGGCTTCACGTTCGTTACAGTTAGTCAAGGTAGATTTATAGTTTCAATGATTTTTTTTTGGTTTATTAGTTTTTTGAAGACACAAATAATTTTCCAGAACCATTTATAAATGACGGTGTTCTGTGGAAACAAATATAAAAAAGTACACTGGAATTGATAGCCTCCTACTTTTTTTTGAAGTCGGTCAAATAGGATGTAAACGTTCTGCCAAATGAATACCCAAATACCGCGTTACGCGGAAATTGGGTCATCGATCGAGCGACTCGTTCTTTGTCCATGCACGGAATATCTTTATCCAGCATTCAGCTTCTGCCCAAAGCCAAGTTTTTTAAAGCAGGCTTAAACCTTCACACATAATATTATAATTATCTTTTATAGCTCAAGGGTGGGTGGACTGTTTTTTTTTATTTGCCCTAATAGCAGAATAATTAAATAAGAGGAAAATTCCCAAAAAAATATACTAAATATAATTAATTTTCTCAGGTGGTAAGAAGTTCGCTGGGACAGATAGAATGTGTAAATAAGGATGTTTCTTTAAATTAAGTATGATGTCTGATTTTTGTGGAATATTAACCACCGTGTTCATAAACGTGCATGTAGGAAATTAAAACCAAATGGTAAAAACACGACATTACAAGCTCTACCAAGAAGTCCAGTAATTTGTTATTAAAGTATCCTCAACTTTACTGATAGGGTTGCCAGGGGTGTCTAGAACATATAATATTGCAATACGAACTCAACACATATACGGTCCCAGTGTGTGTACCGTACACTGGACTGGAGGCGATCTCAATATATATTACTAAGGTAGACGAGAAATGTCAAACACTCGGGTACAAAAATTCTTGCACATCACACATTGTTTTTATCCCTACCAGGATTAGAACCAGGGACCAACAGTGCAGAAGGCAAGATTACTAGCAACTAAGCTAAAATTTGTAAGAATCATTTGTTACTTAATATAGGCATATTACCTACATCGTTTGGTGGGGGATATTATTTTAATGGAAGAAAGACTATAAGTAGGTACGTTCTTTCTTTCTTTGTTATATGAAAAAATATCTCGGAGCCGGAGGTGAAAATTCAAGGAATCGTTAATTTGTATAAAGCTTTAGAACAACGGTTTATACTTATCTATTATAGGTCATTGGTCCGCAACTCAGAGGCAAGTTTTCTTTGTCACTAAATCGTGCGAACGTGGAGGACGTTCTAAGGGATGAGCGAAAAATGGGAAAGATCGAATAGAAATCTTTATCTTTACATCTTTACATATAAATAAAATTGGAGTGTCTGTTTGTAATATTAAAATAGCCGCTTTTTACTAAATGCATTTGGATGTATACACGGTACCTATACCAAAACAACCTTTATAAATTTTTTGTCTGTCTGTCTGTCTGTCTGTCTGTTTGTTCCGGGTAATCTCTGAAATGGCTGGACCGATTTTGACGGGACTTTCACTCGCAGATAGCTGATGTAACTAACTTAGGCTACTTTTATTTTAGAAAAAAACATAGGATCTCGCGAAAATAAATTAAAACCAATGTTGCAGCGTTGCGCCTGATTAAGTTTGATAGCAACAACCTGAAATGCGTCCCACGGGCTCAGAATCCGCGAGCAGGCTGTTGCCAACGGTTGTGTTTTTGTTAAATACCACGCGAACGAAGTCGCGGGTAACAGCTAGTCGTTCATAAAATTACCTACTGATTGGCTTTTACTTTGACTGTTTAGAGTAGGTAGTTGTCGCATCGATTTACATTTGCATTACTTGTAGCAGTAAATCTCGATATATTCTATTTAATTTGGCCATATTCATCGTATTTTCAAATCCAAAAGACTAATTAAAAATACATTAAAAAAGATAAAAATATGTTATTTCTGTAACCATAATTAATACATGAGTTAGGGATTTTCTTTTATGTATAACTATACCTGTGGCAGAAAACGTTAACACCTACACAAACTTTTTTAATGTTATCTTTCTTTATAAAACTAAATAAATCATCCTTCACTTTGAAAGAAGATTTTTGTAAATAAGTACCTATCTATGAAAGTTCCTATCCAAAACATTTCTTATAAGACTCCATTTCTATCAGTGTGCGGCAAATTGATACTTATTAACATAAAGTTAGGATAATAATTTTGTTGAAATAAAACTATTTTTTAGTATTTTATCGCGTTTATATTTTGAATTTACGTTCCCGACGTTTCGACTTGGGATCCAGTAATTAATATTATTAAATCCAAGACCAAGCATACCATTGCAAGACCTCAAGACACTGTGAGCACATTCTGCGTAGATCGGACCACAAACAACACATAAATATGAGGGTACCCCGTCTGAAACTATGACACCAGGACGTCAACCACCTCAGTCCTCCTGTGACCATGGTTGCTGTAAAGCAGCCGAAACGTTGGGAACGTAAAATCAAAATATAAACGCGATAAAATCCTAAAAAATAGTTTAATTTCAATGTGTAGTATTCGCGTAAATTTAAGAAATCAATATAATAATTTTATAATTGATAAAAAATACAGGAAGTTTGTAAAACGAACGCCACATATAGACCTCCGTTGTGCACGTCGCGGTGCGTGTTTCCCATAATTCATACGCGTATATTAACATAACCCTGTGTTAATTACATTGTAGGAAGGCGTAAGGAGATAGAGATGGGAGTCGGATATTAGAGTACCGTGGACTCATGTCGCTGATATCTTCATCCAATTGGAAAAGAGAAAGGCACAGCAATAAATGGATTATAAAATACAGATTATATTATTTGTATAGCCTGTGTATGTAATGTAAAATATCCGTCAAATTGACCACTGCTTACGGCCACAAATGCGTGGGCAATTTCTTTTTATTTGTGGTGCAATAGTTGTTTGTATTACATATTAATACAATGCGAAGCTGCATCGCCTCTCCGTACTGTTAGATCACTTCGCTTTCGGCTTAAAAGTTAAAGAAGACTACGTCAGTATTTACACGGTTATTCACTATGTTAAAAAAATGCCTTGTGTATGTATAGTTGTGGAATCGAATCCGGATCCAAGTCCTCAAAACGCCGCACCTACCCTACCCATCTCTACACGGCACATGTGCGTGGTCCGTGGTGACGTAAGCCGGTGATGTCATAGTGCCCGGCCCGCACGATCTACTAGTTCCATGGCTAATGCTAGCGGCTTAGAGATCCGCGGGTAAAATCAACGAAACATGATTTATTTTGCACTTTGCAACTTATGGAAAACCTGTTACTACCTATAGAAGTTATATAATACCTTCTGTGGCTAGTATCAGGTTTTCCTTAAGCGAATATAAAATGAATATTACGAAAAACAGAAAGGAAAATAGCCCAACCGAGACATAAGAAATCCTTGCACTTAACAGTGCATTAAGAAGCCTACCAAGATGTCCTGTCTGCGGAGAGTATTATGTGTTGTGATGATTGGGTATTTACTTTGTTGAAATTTGCACACATTTTGATCACTTTAATATAGGTATATACCTCGTACGTACTTCAACGTACTCATATAATATCTCATAAGCAACTAACTACGTTATAAGTAGTAGGTATAATATTGTAGTTATTACAAATTCTAGTCATACTGTACGAGGTAAATTAATTACTCGCAGCAATAATGCCTTTGTAGCAGAACACGAGATTCGCAACTATTGCATCCGAGGCACGCCCCAGTGTTTGAGTTAGAGACATGCCTCTTGCTTGACGGAATATAAGTACCGCATAAGATCATAAAAGCGGAGGTACATCTCACTCTGGTTGAACCCAAACATTGACTGTTTTAAATTAAATTATATTCTCAGTTAAAACAAGTGAATGCGATATTATTCAAATACGTACCCAATAATATTGTTTAATCGTACATTTAATCGATATTATGTAAAACAAAGTCAGTTACTTATAACTCAAGAACAGTTGAGACGATTTTTGTGATCCTTTATTATTTGAATTTGTCTCCGCCCTCAATAGCAGAATAGCTACAAAAAACATGGGGAAAATTTACTACAATTTTAAAATAAGTATAATTTATTTTCTCATATATTTAATGCGGAGGCGGTAGGTACGAATTTCACCGGGACAGCTAGTACCTGTGGTTGCTAAGAAGTTGAGCTAAAAAAAATCATACCCTCACATAAATTGCACGTAAAACTTGTACCTACTTATCGAATATTTATTTTTATGGTATTTTTTCACGTGGTGTCATATAGTGCTACTACTTAACTTCAAACAGAAGAGCGCATCTGTTTTCTTTTTTTTATTATATAACCATTGCTGAGAATCAAATCTATGCGGAACCCCTACCATGTGTTAATGATTCGTGCTCACATTTTTATACTTTTTGTAGCGCGGATTCCACACCACATTTGGACTCCCCACTTACATTTCATAGCTGATTTTAGATTCGTGAGCGGTGACTGCGTGGCTGTTGCTAAGGGCCCTAGTAGGGGAGGCCCCCGCTACAAGTATGCAAGCTGCACATGAATGAGGTCAAGGTAATCGTGAGTCCGGGATGCACCACACTTTATCTAGTACTTAGGATTCTAGAAAATTCTATTCACGCGATTATGAGCCTATTACAGGGTTGTTTAAGCTTTAATTTGAGCAAACTGATTAATATTTATGTAAGTAGGCAAACCCCTTAAGGTGGAAGCGATCAGTCGCATTCCCATACATATTTCAAAATGGTAATACTCGATACACATACAGTTTTTTAGTTGTACAAGCATTGTTATCAATTCTCTATAAATTAAAGAGCTCGCAGTATGAAATATCAGGCAAAATCTTATAGTAATAACATCATAAAACGATATTAAATTTTAGGCTTGTGTGCGTGAATAAAAGCGCCTCTGTCCAAATTAACCCGTAACTAATAAAGCATCCGATTCTTTGTCTTTCAGTATTTACGGCGACAGATGGCAGCAGGAGTTTTTACTTATAATACATAAAGACATAACATTATAATATATAGAGAGATATAAATTTTCTATAAATAAGTATAAAGATTCATAATAAAAAATTAAAATTAAAAATACATATAAATTTCGTTCGTCCATCGAACCTACGAACAATCGCATTTCACCGATAAAGTGAACATAACAGCCACAGATGACAGTTCCTGTAGAAACTTGAACGAGCGTCATTTTTAAATTCTGTATACATTATTTAATAAAAATATGCCGCTTACGCACGTACAAGGTCATAGCAGAGTCGGAGAAACTGATAGGGATGGAGCTATATTATTATTTCATCTAAGCCCGTAGGTAGGTACCTTCACAACAAAATCGTTTATTTATTCATCTAGTAGGTACGCTATGTATATTTTTTATTGTAAACTTGACAAATAAATAAAATACGTAATTCATGTTAGTCTATATATTTTAAAATTCTATATAGGTAGGTATTTATTTTTGGACAATAATCATTTCATTACTATCTAGGCATATCTATACCTATCTAGGTAGGAGACATCATTTTGTAATGTACCTACGTTTTTTTCTTGAGCCACTTGCAGTGTGTTATTATCTGTGTGTGCAGATCGTCATGTATCCCTATTTCCTGTAATCCAAGTTTTTAGGATTTGTCTGCACCCAAAACATATTTTTTTCGGGTTATTATTAAAATAACCTACATACCTACATAAGGCATGTATTTATTTTTTTAAATAATCAATGAATGAATGAATATTTCATGTTTCAATTGGTTGTAAATATCATTGAAACCTATCAAAATATTCGTCATCATGACTAGTGGTCTACGTAGCCTAATGTTCTACACGGTTGATGCAAACGTGTACCATAGCAAGTTCAAATCTTGCCGGTGGGCTTGTCTTTTTGAATGATTGATATTGTTTCTGTAAGTGAATATTAGATTTCCAAAACACACAGCTCGGCCGTGTTACTCCAACATGGTGTGGTAGTAATATCGCGCGAGTCTTTGTCGATTTATTGATCAATTTATCAAACATTTTTTTAGGCACTGCCGGGTGTGCTACTGATATATATATATATATATATACATATATATATACCCGGCAGTGACTAAAAAAATGTTTGATAGAATAACACAGCCAGATTGTGTGTTTTGGAAATCTAATATTCACTATATATATATATATATATATATATGGCCTTGCTGGTTGGTACCTTCCTATAGCTAGTCAGTAAGTAAGAAGAAGAGATAGGTACACATATAGGTCGCTATGTAGGTTTTCTCAGATTGATTCAATATTGAATAATTAGTAAAAACCGATGTTACGAAATATGTCGCGCGAGTCGCTGTCGATGTATTCTAAACTTTTTTCTCGTCACAGCTGGCTGTGCTACTGATATATATATATATATATATATATATACCACCAAACCAACTAACCTAACACGATTGGCGATACATAAAAGCAAGCCCGGCACCTAGTATGACCGGGTTTTTCGAAATTATAGGGAAGCCTAATGAATGGGATACCCCTTGAACGTTTGAACAAATCAAGTGCGACATAGCTCGTAATTGAATAAATCTAAGAAAACATACCTATGTGCACCTATTTCTCTTCTTTTTACTTACCGATTTATTATAGAGTAGCTATAAATTGGTACCAACTAGAAACCTACTTAGTTTTAGATATATTGATATTACTTTTTTTTTCGTTTCTGAACGCAAAACCTTATACCTCGGATACGAGTACTCGTCTACATAATAAATAGGTGCCTAGGCCGAAAATAACTGGTTTTGATGCACATACATTCTGTACTTAGATATTATGTATGTGCTTACCTACTGTTATATTTTTTTAAATTATTCTCTTTGGATTCTGTTAATCTGAGGTATAGATATTCAATAAATATAAAAGTCGGTAAGCACTTACCAAGTTCTTAGAATGTATAGAATAGTGTTACTTATTTTGTTCTGGGTGTCTACGAAGTTAATTTATTATATCTTGACCAAATTGGCAGCATGTCTATGGTATGTTGATGCCAAATTCAAGAATTATAAAAAAAAATGGACTCACTACTCTGCTGTGACAGATTTCATGTGATTATGTATGTAAAAACTTACTTCAAAATTCAAATAATAATTGTGTGGGATTTGCGATTAGTTTTGTTTTAATTTGTGTTTTGTTTGCTATTTGAATTGTAATGGAGATACTGATGGAATGTGACGCTGGTGAAAGTTGGTAACAAATACCTTAGAGCATAACTCGTATTGTAAAGTGGCTACACAACACAAGTTCAATTTCATGATTATCATTTGCTTGTGCTTCGGACAACACAGCCCGATCTCTCTGATTGTACCGGATTGCCATCCCATCGTATTATGAGAGTGAAGAACATCAGCGCATCTAGTGGAATCTATTATATTAGTATAGATTCCAAAGTTGTACAGCAGTGACAGCCTCGTTGGCAGAACGCTCGCCTTGGAACGAGGTGTTCAGGTTCAAACCCTGGCTCCCATTACTGAGATTTCCGGATTTTCATGTGCGAATCTTATTTTCCATAAAAATTATCACTTGCTGTACGATGAAGGCAAACATTGTGAGGAAACCTGCATGTCTGTCAAAAGTCGTGTGAAGTTCACTAAACTGCACTGGGCCTACGGCCTATATGCCCCTCATATTGAGGAGGCGTGTGCCTGATATAATGGCGATGGGCTCACCCTCTATTACATTGGTACCAAAATACCATCGGTGAAATGTGGGTACATTGCAGTGTGATGGTGTATGTTGGCCCGTCTCTGGTTGAATGATTGAATCTATACATGTCACAGCAGCATTTACCTTATAATAAGTATGGATACAGTAATAATTATTATTGGACTAAACAATTATTTTTTTCTTTTTAGCGGAGGAATGAAGCACAGGAGGTTGCAAGAATCAAGATGACTGTAAATTGTATAGAGTCGATTCTATATCATAATATTAGTATTTGAAACAATGTTATATTTACCTAAGTTTAGAATACCAACAACAAACAACATTGTTTCAAAGAAATTTGGAAATGTAGCTGTATCCCTTATTAGGTATAGAACTACATTGCCAAATTTCTTATTCCCTTGTAAATTATAATAAATATTGTTCTTGTTGCTCGATCTGGTATATTGTAAAGCGTAATACTTTTACAGTTATCATGCAAACCTTGCTATATTTATAAGATCTATACAATAAACATTATATTTACGAACATGAAAGTATACATTTTTCTTTTCTATCTTTTATTTCTGAAACTTTTAATATTGCAAAGCTCGCAAAAGTATTTCTATTATTTTACAACCGATAAATAAGTTTTTTTATGATCGCTCTACCTGGTGGCATAAAAAGACAACTTTTAGTATGCGAGACTTTTAACAAGTGCTGCGCTCTAGCGGCACAAAAAAGACGTGTATTTGTCTATGTGTGAGTGCCTATTTATACAAGGATTTTAGAAGCCATGGTATCTCATCCATTCTAAATGATTTCAGGTTAATGTTTTTTTGGATATTTCAATGCAATGTCGTAGTAGTGCTCGCAATTTGCAACATCAAGTCTCATAGATGCTCGATGTTCGTGTAACTAGTTGCAGAAAAACAGGACCATCTATCGAAAATGTGTGGCAACCGACCCTGAGCATTCACCTTAAGATAAACGTAGTTCGTAAAAAAATGTTCGTAGGTAGGCTTGGATAAAATTCTCTTTGTTCTCAATAGATGGCGCTGATGGCACAATGCGGATAATCTTGTTACTTGTTATAATAGTTAAGAAATTGTTTCGAAGTTTACTTTGTTATAAGAAAAAGTATCTGATTATCTACATAGTACGTAGAACGAGGTTCTAAGAATTTGTTTTCTAGGTTTTGTAACTCAAATAGAACAAAATACTATGCATCTTCTTCATTTTGCTCGAAAACGGTTTGGCGTAGAGAATGCAAAGGTGTGCCCTTGATGACGGCCACATATTCCAATAACTATATAGAGAAATAGTCTCCTTAATGACTTATTTATAGAAGAATGAACTTATATTACTGCATATATAACTACTCTTTTATTATAATAATTCGTGTGTTGTAAAGCTCTAGCCTTTGAAAATCATAAATAATAAATAATGCAGATTCGATCGCTATGCCAAGGAAAACAAACCATAGATACTCACGACGTTATGCGCTCATAGAGCGAGCGCTGAGTAGGTATTGATTCTGAAATCATCGTGACCTACTTCCGGTGCCAACAAGTATCTTGCATCCCTTGTGTATTTCCTCGCACCTCTATACTACCCTGTCACCCGGCTTGGCCTTCGTTTTTATTTCGATATAGAGAGAACATTGAAATAAAACTAATCTTACAAATTTTATCAATGTGTAGTCTAGTTTTATCGGATTTCAATGTGTAGTATTCGCGTAAATATAAGAAATGAATATAGAGAGAACATACAATTGCAGAAAACATTAAAACGAATTTTACAACCACCTTTACTTAATTTATAGAATGAAAAAAATATTGCAAAATGTCTTAGTGGCCAAGTTTCCCTGCCGGTGAGTGTATTATAAAATACGATTGGAATGACTAGATAGAGCTGCTAACATTATGTCGTTTAATCAGTAGTCACTTAATTGTCTTATTAATTAATTACTGACCTATATCTTCTTTTCTCACACTCAATTAGAACGATGAAATATTATATTTCCATTTTTTTTGATCGAGCCTTTTAATTACTTCTGGTAAAATGAAAAGTAGGTAATTTTGTTTCCAAAATAAAAACAAATGATGAACAAAATCCCAAGCGACAGATCTTGTGAACAAATGCAAACATACTTTTATTTAACCATAGAAGCGAAATATTTGTCGACGCCTTGGATACACTGTGGTTACCGACCTAACCACGCTGTGTCCAAGAGACTTTTAAACTGTAGTCCAACTATGGCTTCTAGTCTAACATTCCCACAATATACTGATGTCCATTGGCTTAAAGAACCCATCTTTAAACTGTGCTATTGGTGTGTTCAGACGGCTCTCAATATCGATTCCGGATTGAACATGTATATATGCAATAATGTCTCATACCGATGCAAATATATTTTATTGTAAACTTTAACTGTTAAGTAATACAGTTCAGAGTTATACAGAATATTTGCAATAGTTGAAACTCTATTGAAAGTAATGGCGAATTCATCTTGACCTAGTTAGGCGGTGGGTGGATTGCAAGCGCTTTGTGTAACTACCTATCTAAAGTATCTACAGATAGATATGAGTCTGGTATCACCTAAACTCTGTTAGAGAACCCGATTACATTTTTACTTGCATTTATGGCAACAATGTTTCAGGAGCACTCAGATACGTATTTCGGAAATTGATTTTCGGAATATTGTACTTATTTGATGGTTTGGTTTCAGCAATATTTATTTTGATTCAATTTCGAGTATAGGAAACGTGTCAAATAGTTAACTTTATCATACCTACACATTACAATCAGAATAAATTGTTGGGATACGTACAAAATATAAACTAAATTGATCATTACATTAGAATATTTCACAGATCGTAAAGTACAATTTGGTGTGTCGAGCATAACGTTTGATAAATGTAACTCGCCTGTTATCGATAGCCTTGGCCTGCTTCCCTGCCGGTCCCACGTACACAACGCTGTCTTTGGATCTAGCATTTAGTTGTTTAAAAATATTTCTACCCGAGGAAGTACTTATTATTCTATGTAGATAGGTAACGTTTTAGTAGTAACGTAATTAAACATCGCCTTAAGCTTTTAATTATCATTTTATATAATTACACGAATTACATGGCCTCAAACTAATCAAAGTTTGGTTTTATGGGTACCGAGCATTGGATTGAAGGCGAAAAAAATATATACATCAAGTACTGGGCTTGATGAATTACTTATAAGTATGTATATATTTTTTGACCATGTATGGTCAGCCAGTGCTCCTCTGCCAGTGGTCAGAGCCCTTGTTTAGCAGTTACAGTTAAAACGTATAGATATTATTACATCCACGACTCAGGTACAAATATTTGTGCTACTCACACAAAGTTTGACCCTGGCGGGGTTCGAACCTATGGAAGTTCGGCACAGAAAGCAGGGTTACCATCAGGTCATCCATTAGGGTCATCAGGTCGTCAATATAGAGGAGCATTTCCCTTTGAGCTCTCAAATTTGAATCGCACCAATAAATAGACACAAATATTATTATTCTCATTAACGCACGCGCCTTGGTGCGCAAACTTTTAACATTAACAATTTACCGTTAATTTTATAGCTTGCCTAGTGATAAGTATGAATTCAACAAATAATGTGGATTAGACCTAGAAATAAGTAAATCATGTAATTCACCCTTTGGAAAACCTTAACAAGGGACTGATAGGGATGGGGCGCTTTTTATGAAACATGTAGATAATATTGTTAAGTGTTAACAATAGAAGTCGGCTCAACAAACGTTTCAAGTATCAAGATTTTATCAGAACTATTCCTTTTTTAAATTATAAAATTTGCAAGAAATTAAAATCCATATATGCAAAAATCCAACCATACATCCAGTAATTTGCCACAACGTGCTGCATGGTGATACTTTTGACGTGTGTATAAGGTTAAATGAAATAGACGCATAGTCTTGTGGCTTAGTGATACGAAGAAAACTGAAAAATGCGTTCATGAGTTCACAATCGAACACGACTCTACCGTAGAGCGGTGAATCACGCATTGCGTAATGCAGCCATTATACATTTTACTTCATTCCAATGCCAAGATCCAGCGAAGGCCTTTAAGTACCTGATACCTAATAGAACCATAACAAAATAAATATGTACTTAACAAGTTGTCTCTAAATTATGCTAGAACTATCTTTTACTACTACAAAGCTACTTGTGATAAGATATTATATCAATGACCATTTTTCATTCCATCCTTTTTGGTATTTATGTCGAATATAGGCGCGGCTCCAGGATTTCGTTGGAGGGGCGCAATTTCTTAGAAATATCGTTCTAATCAAGAAAAAAAAATTGCAAGGCACTTTTTTTTGAGAATTGTTGTGTAATATTTGATATTGTAATTTAATTAATTAATGTTTTATTTTCTATTCTCTTCTATTCATGTAAAAATTAATAATATCTTCGGGAATTATCGAAAATCTAGGGGAACCTATGAAAATGGACACAGAAATAAATTCTTACTCAGCAAAATTATCATAAAAAAATACGCAAACTGGAATTGTTAAGTCAGAAACCACTTATTACGTAAGTAATTTCATTATACCGAGATAGCAATAAAGGTCAATGAACACTGTAAATGCTCCGAAAGTGAAGGTAACGAATTACCCAAGAGTAGGTAAGCACCGTTGCAAATATTTCTTAATGAACGTTTTCACTTAGATATTATGGCATTATCATAGAAAGTCACCCCTTGACTTGGGCAAAAAATGAGTTGTTAATTTCAACTTCTTGTGCTCAACATAAAACATAATATTGTATGTTATTTTATTCTACGGCGAACCTTCTTTTGGCATTCGTGTAGTGAATACGTCCAATCAATCGTGGACCTCCGAAACTACATATCTACTATCCCCTCACCGAAATTTGGCAAGCGAGAAGGGGGACGGGGAAGACTAACGATTCACTGGTTATGTTACACTAAGATACAGCCTTCCTCTGCAGAGCAAATAAAGTAATATGGCACTTAGTAGGTTGATATAAGAATTCAGCCAGCGACAAGATATATATTTGTAATTATACTCGTTGGAAGCGACGCAGCTGTTACCATGCGATTTTTATCTGAAACGGTTTTTTAGAAATTTGGCTTGAGGTAGAAGCTATAAAACAGGAGGTAAATATAATTTATGTACAGTTATTTTTCGTTGGATCGCCTATCAAAATAAAGCTTTATCGATGGTTCCGATTCGATACGTTTTACTCACAGATTATGTAGCTGTGAGTAAATTTCACTAATGGCATCGTCGGCATGTCGATGAAGATTAAATTTTACAGCAATTTATAAAATAATTTATGCCATTCCTGACAGTGTATGTACCTACTGAGTGACAAACATTTTAAAATATAGATCTAACTAAAGGGAATGTAGGTAGACCTATAATTGAAATTAGTTAATGCCTACAAGTAATCCTCTGAATTAAAATGAATCTACGGGGTTGCACCGAGCACTCTGAAACCAATCGTGAATTGCCTATAGAGTCGAAAGAAGGGATCGTACCGAACAAGCGGGAAATTGCTCATAATCACATCAAATGCCTTTTACGGTTCGCGGGTTCGGAATAAAGAAAATAAATATTTTTATATAGTTAATGATGACATTACCATGACAAGAGTCATTATTAATTTCCGGAATTATGAAACATAATTTCTGCACAAAGCTTCGTGTTCATTCATCAAAAGTCAGTTGCCTTACGAATACTTATTACAACTACAGTCTGACTCTTTTAGTACTTGTTATTTATAGCTTCGATATACAGTTTCAGTGTTAGTTATACAGCGTGTACCATCAACGTGGGTCAGTATGGGGACCTCCAGAACTATAACATTTACAAAAATATGTTCTAAGAAACTATATCGTCAATTTTATAGATAAGTAAAACTTTTTAATACATAGTTTGTTGTCATACTATTTTTTTGTTTTTATTAAATTTTTTATGTATTGGTATATTAATCTGTTAATAACTTTTATAAAAAGAAGAAGTAAAACTGCATTCATAGATTAAAAAACTCATGCCTGAATCGGGACTCGAACCCGGCTTTTTTTAAGGAAACCATCGTTATTTTATTGCAATACATATTAATACGTAACTAAACCCGCGCATTTACCCGTAATCTCATAAAGCACATTTTCTAATATCACCCTATTAAGATAAGCACTACGTACAATGAAATGATGATGATGATGATGATGATGAAATGAATGATCTTCGTTTTGAAAAACATGTTACAGACGCCATCCGCAATGGTTTTTACAGACTAAAGGTCCTCTATAGAATGCGTCAATTTCTAAGCGAAGATCTGCGTGTCCTTCTAGTGGAATCATTGGTGCTGTCTAGGCTAAATTACGTGGATACAGTTTATGGCCCTCGTCTTTTATCTACAAGTGAACGTCAGATACAAAGACTTCAAAATGCCTGCGCGCGATTTTGCTTTAATATTCCGGCAAGGTCACATGTAACGCCATATCTCAATAAACGTAACTTACTGAATATGAAAGCTCGACGCAAGCTTCACTTGGCGAGTCTTTTATTTGGAGTCATCAAGTCACATGCACCACTATATTTATATAAAAAATTGATTTGGACTAGCAGATATAGAAGGGAAGATGGTAGACACCGACAATGTGCTCAACAATTACCATATCCACGCCATAGGACCGCAGCATTTAGGGGTAGCTTCCGCTACGCGGCAACTAAATGTTGGAATAACATCCCTCCACCAATAAAGAACTGTGACACTGTTACGACACTTAAAGCCAATCTCAAACAATTTTTATTAAGTCATCAGAAGAATTGTGAAAACATACGTGCGAATGTTTCCGTGTTATAGCGGTAGTTTCTCATTTTACTAGTCTTAATCGACTTTTCGTCGATACACAATCAAACACACCATTGTATTTATTTTATTGTATAATAATGTTCTATTAATAATTAAAGATAATAATATATAGATTTAAATTTTGTGAATGTAAAAAAATAATAATTAACATATATGTACCGACTCATGTTTAAGTCTGTGGGGTTATTAGCATAAGCATCTTTATTTTGTAATTACTTAAGTTAGTTTTAGTTACGTGCTCCCGTCACCCGCGGGTTGCAGCTGAAAATCAGCGTTGGGTGCGCATTTATTGCCATTCAACAATAAGCTGAGCTGTTGACCCTTTTGGCAAAATATCAGCGTTGTCATATATTTAATTGTGTGTAGCTATTTCTTTGCCAAATAAATACTTTCTTTCTTTCTTTCTTTCAAAAATAGGGCTTTCATTAATGACACCACGTTCAAGGTGAGACCAAAGGGCCTTGCTGCTGCTTGGCTCGCCTCAGACCGCCTCGTTTATTGTCGTGTGGACTATTGATATGTTATAATAAATTATCCAATAGGTAGAGCAGGAACCCAGTGATGATCGAGGACATTGTTCATTTAATAACTATGATGGGGGCTTATAGCCATGATGATGAGTGAAAAAAATAACTATAATTATATAAATATATATATTTTTTTATTTTTTTATTAGGCAAGTATTTGATCTCGATCTCACCTGATGGTAAGTGACGATGAGATCTACGATGGAGCATACTTGTATATTATATACTATTAGATTATTAGTATACTATTAGATTATAGTATTTTTTTATAAAGTATAGTAATTTTTTGTAACCAGTAAAAAAAATGTTTTTATATATCATTTGATGTCATAAAATGTTGCCAGGTGACCCGGGTTGGCTAGAAAAAAATACAGATGTATATTTTATATTACAGCTCAATAAGTCCCCAGTATTATAACAATATCTGTTGTAAGATCGCTTAATAAATTAATTAGCAGTTAACTTATCCATAAATTTTTAATATACAATGAATGATTGATCTATAAGAATCCTTCCCATTAAATAGATGTGTATGTAATAAAAACTCCAAGGTACGTATTCCAAATGGGACGTGCACGATGTAGTGGCTGCAAACCATAATAGATAGTAAGTAGTTGTACTACTTGTACTAAATGATATTGAATTGGTACCAAGCCTGACTTGACAGCGTTTAGCAACCTAGTCGAGTGAGACCGAGGTCGCCACCTACCGTCCTAGATCACCGACCACGCACACATGGGAGCCCAGAAAAATTTCAACTTTGGCTACTTATTTATTATACTACAATCATTTTCATTTATTTATTCTACTTTTGTGCTGTGACGGAATAAAAAGGTTCATCACCTCAAAGTAGACTATTGCTTGCAAGTGTAATGTCAGTAAAGTTTGTAATGTCAACATTCCAGTGCAAGAAACAGTACTGGCAACTTTTTAATAAAAAAAATCAAACACCATTTAAAAATTTTTTTATACATAATCAATTATGTTGATATGACCTACAATTTTTTTAAATTATTTTAGTTACTTTTTATATATATTTATATACTTACCCACTCCAACCAGGAAATGTGTGTTATATTGATGATTACACACCTTATTGATGTACAGCCAGATATGCTATATCATACATATCTCCTGAAGTATAATTTCATTTCTTTATCTTTCTTTACGAAATGAAATGCGATGAAATAAAATGGATATAAAAATGGCCTCACCAACAACTTAGCGGGTATTTTGCCAATGTCAAGTAATTAATAGCAATTAAACATTCAATAAATACACATTATAAATAAAATAATGGATGAATAATGGATGGCATGATGATATGAAAATGGCGAGTCATAATTTCATTTATGTAAGTATATAATAACATTAAACGTCAAAATAACGCGCAATGTAACAGTGTAGTGTAGCTTATCGCAAAGTTATCTCTCCGACAACTCGTGTTCGGACTTCCTCAAACGATAACCTTGGCTTCGTGTTCCAAGTCCCTGGTGTCTGCGGTCTCAGCTCGGTACGTACGCGTGGTGACGCGCCGGCGATGTTGTCCTCTAAACCATTATTGTCTATTCGCCTGGCGGGTACTCAGCAACACACGTTCACTCATCCAACCATCAGCATGTTATTTGAAGTACCTATATACAATGAATTTGATAACATTGGCAATACCTACATAAAATTAACTATTAAACTACATATGGGATATTTAAGTAACAAATTATAATGACAAATAAATATACATTTATTTAGATAACAATTAGAGAGAAAATAACTGAAATATTTACAAACTAATATAACTTAAAAAGAGTATAGAAAATCTACAAGATGTGTAAAAAATTTGGCTCATGCGGTAACGTGCCGAAGATGCTAGCATTTCCGCATTTCCTCGCTGAATAGCCAAAGCTACTCGCAAATTATAATTAATCAGAAATATTAAGATAATATCCAGTACCAATCATTAGTTTCATAGGAAGGTTGAACTATTCTGTTGCAAATAGTCGTTTAAATATTAAACATTTAGCTTTGTCTTAGTATTTTATTTCTCTATGGTATTTCTTTATTATATTTTCATGTTGGCAGCACGCTCTCTCTCTCACCCGAAGTTCTTCGGGAATTATGCGTTAAAAATAATACTATAATTAATTAAAAATAACTATGTCGATTATTAATAACAATGGTATTAAAAAATTACCTACTCAAAAACGGCGGTTTGGTACAATAAGTAGATTAATAAAATGTATACCTAAGTACCTATATAAGCAAAATAAATGGTCTCCATTACGGATGTGATTATTTGAATAAATTTCATCAGGAAAGTTGTGAAACCTATGAACTTAAGGAAGTTATGAACCTAGCAGGTACAAAGGAAAATACTTAACTAACTTGGTGGTGCATGTATATATGCCAACGTAATATTTTATTTTATCTACTACTTAATCAAGAATGGATAAAACATATAAAAATATCTACATTTATATTTTAGCTAGAAGAAACGGTGACTGAACGCTGATGAAAATACTTAAAAAAATTGGTACCCGTATATTGTAAAATAATAATAGTGACAGGTAGCTAGGTAAAGTTCCTACGTTTTCTTCTGGTTTTCTTTTTTATTTTAGCACGATATTCCCGTTATCTTTGTTATATAAAGTGTTAAAAATATAAGTGAATATATCTATCTTCAAATAGAACCAAAATAAAAAAAAATTACTTCGATCATGAATTTCTATGCGTTTGTTGGTATGGACCACCGAATACACTTGCGTCGAAAATGTACAATCTAACCATAATGGACTTTATTGCCAAGCGATTAAAGTGTTATAACTGTTGTTTGTAATTAGTAGTTAGAAGTTGCTCAAGGCGGTCGACTCGTGGAGTCAAATCTTGGTCAAGGCCTATATGCAGTCAAATGGTTGTAATAATTATTTTAGCACTCTCTCGCACATATTTGGTAATACCTAATAACCGACACTTCATGGTAACAATAGGAAGGAAATAAGGCGCTTATCTTGAGGAAATCCTTTAAATTTATATTAGCGTGGTGCTCGTTACTGGGCACCTACATGCTACATTATTAAGAGTTAGTTACATTAGTGAATATGTTTGTGATAATCTAGTGTTTGTACGTCAACGTCAGACGTGGAGATAATCTATACTAATATTATAAATGTGAAAGTTTGGATGGATGGATAGATGGATGGATGGATGGATGGATGTTTGTTACTCAATGACGCCAGAACGGCTGAACGGATCTGGATGAAATTTGGCACAGATATAGATTATAGTCTGGAATAGCACATAGGCTACTTTTTATCCCGGTAAAATGTATGGTTCCCGTGGGATAGATGTTTTAATGTTTCATACTTTTGATCGCGGGTTACACCGCCGGGCGCAGCTAGTTTATAATAATTCGAATCGATATCGGAACGGATTCGAAGACATTTCGATGTTGCTGTCTCTCCCATAAATCTAAATATATACATATGTATATAACAAAGTCGTGTTAGTTACACCATTTATAACTCGAGCACGGGTGGGCCGATTCTTATGATATTTGATTTTAAAAACTTGTTTGCAAAGATATTTCATTACACACTTACATCTGTCACACTTATATAGCGATTGCGGAAATCCGTCTCGGGCTATTTTTTAAATTCCGATTCCGAAATCGATTTGGATTGATTTAATATAAGCTCCGCAGTTAAATATTAAAACGTTTGTGAAACAGGCAAATCTTTACAATTCTGCACAAACAAAGAAAAACTGTACAAACTAAACAGTAGTTAATACGTAACCAATGTAGGTGCTTACATACCACACAATTTCGGCCATACCAGATTGTTCACGTTCAGTCTACTTTAGCCGTTATCTTGGTTAACATAGAGGTTATGATGGCCTGCGTATGCAGGGCAATATCGTTTAACCCTGTAACCGCCTGTACCTACCGAGTTTCGTATTGATCAGTATCGTGCAACCTTCAAGGCAAGCCCCAACGAAGTATAAGGTTATAGCGCATAAAGAACAAAGACGATGATTATAAAATGGGACTCGGTTACTTTTATGTTAGAAATTCAGTACGTGGGTTCCTAAGTTAGTTAGTTTAGTTACATGATAGAGATTATTATACAGGGTGCTTCAGAAAGGGTATACTAAGCCTGGAATCTGGGCTTCTTTAGGGAATTTTCGAATATTATGAGAAGTGACTATTTCGACTGTCGAATTTAATAAAATATTTTTTTGTCAACAAAATGAAAAGTGCGACATTTTTCGACCATTTTTTATTTAAATATTGACATCGAAATCCTGTCTTCGCATAATAGTGTTTACAAATGCGCTAAAGAAGCGCATGTTCAAGGTCTAGTAGTATATACCCTTTCTGAAACATTTTGAATATGCTCAAGGACGTACGGTACGGTGCGACGGACGCACAGAAAAATACACTTAAAAGTATTTAACGATATCTTACAACAGGAGCTAAAATGAAATGTTGGAAATTTTCCATTGTCTGGCTCACAATGTTTATGGTATGTGAAGTAGTGTGCACTGACTTGTGTGACTGCATCCACAGTAAGATATTGCGTATTACATCTTCTATTTTTATTTGATCCTAGTACTTTTCATTCTGAGTTGATTTGTAGTATCGATATTCTATTAGATGTATAGTATAGTGTGTCAGATACATACATATACATAGTGCGTTTTATTTATTCGATTATTTTTCTAGGCGCTTTTAAATGTTCCCATTGATCTAAACAAAAATAGGATTCCCTGTATCTTGAACGCTAAACAATGATATAAATACCTTCACAGCGTGAATCAAATATTATAATCATTTGAACCTGCTCTAGAATTCCAAATATAAATTAAAAAACAATTGTATAATCTTTCTGAATCACCTTGAACGACACGTTTAAAAAATTGTGAAAGATCTAAATTTTTAAATTACTATAATTCGAGTACAAACAGTTAGTGCTCATCCCAATTTTTTGGGTCCTTCTGGTTTCCAAAGTTATTTCGTTGCATTTTTAAGAGGTTCTATTTGTCCATTTTCGGCTCATAAGAATATTATTTTATGTTGCTTAAGTTATTCATCTCTCTTCGAATGGCTATCCAATGTTTGAATATGCCAGGATTCGAACAGGGGACACTCAGCACATAATGCCGGTTCACTATATACCAACTGAGCCAACCGGACTAGGGACAAATTATTATGATAGAAGTGGCAAAAAATTTAAGTGGATATTTTAACCGACAAGGTCCTACCCGCCCCTTTTAAGAAGGTGCGCGTATAATGCCCGCATTGTCGCCTGCGCTTGCGCCGAATTTCATCGGAGTCATCGCACTGGAGTGCCCTGGTTAGATATTTCGATAGAATGTGTCACCGTTTCCTCGCAACGACGCGAATACTGAATGCTTTATCAAACATATAATTGTGTCTATTATTATAATTAGGTTAATAGATTTAATTAAATCGTTTTAGCTTTAGACAATTCTCCACCATCCGACCTCCTTTTTATATCGGTTAGACTACGTGGATAAACAAATAACTCGTACAAAGAGTTATTTACCATACCTTATTCAAGCCCTGTATGTCGTGGAATGTAAATATATACTCTATTGTTTATTAGAATAGAGTCAGTAACTATATTTGTGTGGGCTCGCTCGCCACACGTATTTACTAAGTCTATGAATTGATCTTCTCGAGCGCTTCTGTATCGAGTCGCACGTACCCAAAGTACCACAAAGATTTCAGTAAGTGGAGAGTGTGATTTAAATTTAATGTGGGCAAGAAAATTTTTGCGAGACCCTCTGGTTGCGCTAGGTTACGTACTTTTCGGGAAAAAATAAAACACTTATCCCCAATTTAAATACGTGCTATAACTTTATCAAACGTCTATACATTCCTGGTACACCTTCAAGGCGCTAGGCTCCCGGACCGCGAGACCTTGGGCTTGTGACGACGTCGCGTCGCCCTCGCCTCACGCTGCCACGGCGTGGAAACCGAGGCGCGTACGCGACTTGCAAGTATTTTCCGCACTTCGAAGGAAAGCCCTGGTTTTAAAACCTGGTTGCGTAAATACGTCTCATCTTTATATGGAATGCATTGTACAGATTCGTATCAAACATCGTCCGTCCACTACCGTCTTCAATTGTTTTTAGAGAACCGAACTCGTGAAATCCGTAGCGTGCCATGCGTGCTAGACAGGTCGACGCGTACATTAAATATACACTGAAGGTTAGTTTTTTAACCCCCGATGCTTGCGGTTAAACGTTTTGGAGCTGTCTGTCTCTCTGTGTGTCTGTCCGCACCATTGGACCACCAAAATGATGGGTAACTCTACTTATTTTTAGATCTATCAATGCTATCGTTAAGCTTCGTAGGAATTTTGTTGAAGAAATATAGCCCACATACCAACCATACGATCCCACTCTAAGCAACGCAGTATTTAATACTTATATAGATATTAAACATCCATGACTCGGATACAAACATCATGTTCACACACAAAGTTTGTCCCTACCAGGAGTTGAAACCAGGACTCCCGGCAAAAGGCAGGGTCACTACCAACTGAGCTGATTATTGGCCCTTCAACGTTAATTGCTACCGATATGGAGGGGCTTGCGAACGTGACTGTACACATTTTCCGGTGGGCTTGCATTTTCATTGCATGATTTTCTTTTGCAATGAACTTATGTAATATTATAGTTATTTTGCATCTGAGTTGGTTCCTAGTAAAACTGTCGGCTAGATAGAGTATACCCGAATCGAGTAAGATGGTAAATATAAATTTCCTAATTATAATTTTGTCGAGAACAGGGCCGCGTCGCGGGTGCCTCGCCCGTTGGCTTGCCTCCAGTTTTATATTTAAACGAACTAGCTACCACTGACATTTTATGAAAGTGATTTTGAAACATTCCGAATTGTGACATCGATCGTCATAAAAATTTTTTTTTTTTTTTTTCGAATCTATACGAGGTGTTAAGCGAAACGGTGGCTAAGAAAGCAGCAATTATTAGTGTGACAATGATTTTAGACGCCCTAAAACTAATTTATTTGAAACTATACTGCATTTAATGGAAAGGTATGAATAATATTTTTGTAGTGAGTATGATTTACATTGTTAAATTAAATACAAGTTGTAGGATACCAATTGCCATTTGGCCACCATTTGCCATGTTAGTTATTGAATTTTAAACAGATATTGAAATAAAACTAATTTTACGGATTTTATCGCGTTTATTTTAAGTTTTATACATAGCTGAAGTTAACAACTGCTGCTTTACAGCAACCATGGTCACGGGAGGACTGAGGTGGTATACGTCCCAGTGTCATAGTTTGAACTGAACTGAAACGTCGGCAACGTAAAACACATAAAATAAACGCGATAAAATCGTTTTATATCAATGTGCAGTATTCGCGTAAATATAAGAAATCAATATTTAAACAGATATTTATAAACAATGCGTGTCACTGTATATTATAGGTATATGTCTACGTCACCAATGTGTAATGAAGCACACATGGCCATAAAACTGATAATGATGAATACAAAATATATCGGAATAGAACGCAACCCTATATTATTGGAAATATTATGCGTATCTTTTTAAATAGTATTAGCAATTATTTTCTTGAAACTCAAAGTTGCAAATCCTTTGATCCCACGAGGCTTGATTCCGAACCTAGGGTTGTACTAAATCGGCTTTCACCGCGTTTACAGATTAGTTTCCCTATTATTTCTATTGTAGATACCCGTTTTGGAGTGTATAGTGAAGTTGCGAATAATTCCGTCTGTTAACCTACTACCCAACGTGCTGCGTTCCATCAAACCTTGTGTGCTGAGCTTAGAACTAGCTAAAAAAAATTATAAAATTTGTATTTTAATAAATTACTCATAAACCTGCCAAACTATTTCCATTCCTATTGCCTGACGTTTAAGATTGGTTTACCTAATGAAAATACGTATTTGATAGGAATTAGGACGTTATGGATGCGGTAACTTGGGGCGCAATGAATATGTTTATTAAGCATTAATTTATTCCAGCAAATCTAACTAGTATCAACTTCCTGTATTCATATTATGTACTTACGACCGGTTGTGGCGATAACACAATTTTAATTCGAACTGTTTCATTAATTGTGTGAAATGAGGAAGTTTATATTGCTAACCCGATTGAATAAGCATGCACTGATCTGGCACCATACATGTAATCAATCATAATGTTCCTGTGTATATTTAATCATCAGTATAAATTGTAATAACACCATTTATCTTTTCATGCGTAAAATAAACAATACAAGCAATAAATGATCTCTAGACACTAATGCAATTCAGATCTTCCTCGTTACCGCTTTCCATTCGGATAGCGTATCACCTTTATCATTGTCGGCATTCTATGACCTCATTTTTACATCAACGCAACAATACACAATCACTGCGACTTAACCATTCCAATCCACGATCGAGCCCGTTATATTAGAAATCCCCATACATAGAACAATTTTGGGCAGCACGTACCGACATTACCTTTCCGTCGTACTTAACAACCGCTAGCCGAGCTTCGCGTCACGTCATTAGAAACCGCTGCGCCTGCGCCGGCGCCGCGCGCGCCGTTGCGACACAATAGTCGCGGAGACTGATGGAACGTGGTCATTGATTAACGGATCTTGAGATAGCCACTTTCTTGATTCGACCTTTTGTAAGTGCATGCCACGTTTGTGTTGCCTCTGTGCAGATCTCTGCGGACTGTTCGTTGTGATTCGAATGACAGTTAGACCCGGTTCCCACCGAAGCGGACAGGAGCGGTGCGAAGAGGAATGAACTAATCAGAATGTTTGAAAACCGCAACTCGGTAACACACGGTGTTTTTAAAACGAACTGTTTGGTATAAACGTCTCCCCGCTTCCACCGCTCTTCTCCGCTTTGGTCGAATTCGGGCATTATGGTAGGTTTCATGTATGGCAGTCATTAGAGGACACTTTACCTGGCCTTTACTTCTACCAGGTACACGTCAACAATTATTACAAGTGGTCCTAACTCGGTAGACCCACTGACGTACTGGAACTCCAGAAATTTACCAGTATTCAGTTAGAATAGCTGTCTGTGATCAGACAAACAATGGGTTGGGGCTTCGTATAAATATCGTTAATGGCGATATTGTTGGAAGCTGTAATCTGTTCAATGGTAACTAGAAATAAAAAAAGTTTAGGATGATGATACCTATAACAAATAAGGCTTACCAATCATGTCACCTCAAAAGTGCCACTTCACAGGTACCACATAGGTAACCAGAAGCATGTAACTGGCATGTGTGTTCGCTGGCAAGCCAATCCTATTCAAGTCAGCTATAAACATAATCAATGTTTTTATCTGGACAATGGCTTAGAATAGCACCAAAATCAGAATCAGAATCAGAACATTTTCATTCACGTAGACTATTATGTACAGTACTTATGAATCGTCAAAAGTTACAAAAATATTATGCTACTGCCTTACCACCCGTTCGGAATGCCGTTCCTATGGAGAAGAACGGGCAAGAAACTCCATGGTTCCTCTTTTTTTAAAAAGATCTTTTACATTTTTGAGCAATACATTGTTATAGATATGTGAGAACAATGTACGAACACCACTCCATCTCATCCCGTGGATGATTTAAGAGGCGACGGGCAGCAGCGTGCTCCTGTGTAAAATCAAACAACATACCACCGCCGTCACTACAGCAAACCCACCACAATGACAAGCCCAATTTTCTAATCTGTATGCCTCCGCTATAGCAACATAGGTACATTCTTTCTCAAATAACTTTGGAGTGAAAGTTCTTGTCGGCAGTGAGTGGGCCTTTTTTGGCATTGCCAAATGGTATAGTTTAGAACGGCACGGCGCGCTTAGTAACAGGCATTTAGACTGTTCTCGGAACTCGCAGGCCGTGTTGTCTATCTGCTTGTGATCTGAAAAGAAAGTGGGTACCCAAGTTGCTCCCAAATTGTAGCAGTTTTGTTTTGATATACCTAGTGAAATGCTGGAACTTTCTACTATGATTTTATGTACAAACTTTTTGTTCGTAGGCAAACCTTTTTGGTCAGAGGTTTTCGCGTCACTATGTTTTGACGCTGTGGTATTGCGTACGTCTCGAAACGAGATAATAACGTCCTCGGAACCGTACGAGTGACGCAACGACAGTTGTGTTATAGAAAACGTTTGATTTGTAGTTGTTTAAAGTTTTATCAACATAAATGTAGTCTTGAATTACTGTTCATTGTGCTGACTATTGCGCGCACTGTCACACCAACACATTTATTTCCTGATACATACGATACGTAAGCTATTATGTATTTAATCGCATGGTCGCGATTTGATACAATAGGATCGTTCACTTGTTATTTGAAATTCTTATGTTCAATGTAAGACTGCAGTATTTCTTACAAACCTCTCATAAATCAATCATTACACATAAAACCTTTGAAAATATATGTAGGTAAATTATATATTTTCCGCTAATGCCTGGTGCGCCTGATATACTACTGATTTACTGGAGCTAAAGCGCACTTTATGAACATGTCATGGTTCCTTAACAACGTCACCCTCAATGTAAAACAACGTAAAATAGGCATGACTGAAATTCTAAACGCGTTACGATGGCTTAATCCGACGACACGCTCTGTAATTATAGTCACGTGATATCAACTAGGAATCAGTCATATAACCGAGATTTCTTTATATCATGCCATAAACTATTCATAAAATAATATTGTGTATTTGAACGCGTTTAGTGTATACAGCCACATTGCGAAAACTCTCCGTGACAAACACTGTACAATTTTGCAACGGTGACGTCGACCACCAATAGTTCATTATGTTATAACTGTTCAAGCCGAATCGGCACGATGCGAACACAATGAACATTAGCACGAAAGAATTTCGCGTATCACCCCGTCCTATTTCGGCTCATTAGATTCGTACGTCCATCTCGTTCCAACACATTTCACCTCTAAAATGCTACGGCTCCAGACAGGGCCGAACTTGCTGGGCCGGTTTCTAAAAATAGCGAAAATGAAGCAACCAATTTTTTGAGAATAGCCTAAGGTCCGGCGAATCTAACATTGGTCAGCCATCTCGCTCGAGGTAGGTAGATGAAATGTATTTTTGTAGGTAGCGTAACCAACCATTAATAAGTTGCGAGAAAATGATGGTTAAACTGTGGTTGTTGTAACCTATTTTTTTTAGTTACTTAATAACGTTAGCAACTTAATATACAGCGATATTAATGTCAACTAGGATTTAATATAATGTTACGCATTATCCAACTTAAACTGTATTTATATTCTAAAATGTGACAAGAAAGTGCTACTAAAGTTATTTTTTCTTAGGGTTCCGTACCAAAATGGTAAAAATGGAAACATATGGTGCGATTATATCCGTCTGTCTATCTTTTTTATGTAAACTTAATTTTTTTTTTTTTTAATTTGTAATTCATTCAATTTCTCGTTTTGTTTTACACCTAGGATTAACCTAAGTGTAAAACAAAACGTAATTATAAACTCAGTCTTTATATTATTATTATAAGTAAAATAATAGTTCGTGACCACTGAAGCGAATGTACGTAACTAAGTGAAACCCTATAAAATAATGTATAATAATTAAATATTCGGGAAAATGTGATTACCTCTACGACAATCTAAAGCTTGTCTGACAACCAACAACATTTTAAGTAGACTTAAAAATTATATACCTAAAAGAGTTTAAACTTACAAAATGTAGACACCATATAAACAGCGAACATTTAACAGTTACAAAAATTGCCATTCAATAAACTACTTAATTGTTTTCTTCACAGGGAACAACTTACTTCTCTGAGAAAGGAGTTGCACCAGGTTCCATCCTGGATACAATCTTGTATATATTGTACTGCGCTTACTATACAGAATAAGTCGAACAATAAACCTATCATATAATTTGCATCTCAATATCAATAAAATAGCATTGGGCTATTCGTATCGCCTAAATGGTCTCGGACCCATTCGACTCTTGAGAATCAATCCGCATACCACTAGATCCGTATAAAGTAACTCACCTCTTAAACCAGCAAACAACACGTATATAACATGGATTTCTTCTATATGGATTTCAAAGTTTTATTTTGCAACGCCTTAATTATTGTTTGTGCGTTGGTTAACTATTAATAAGCAACCATGTATCGTACGCGATCGTAATTTTAAGAAAAACCATCATACAAACTATAACCCCCTTAGGGGTAAAATTTCCTAAAATCACTCCTTCGTGCACCTCTAATGTACTCATGGAATATCATCCCAGTTTTAAATCTTTAGCTCCACCGGTTTGAACTGTATGTCGTTTATTGAAATAAAACTATTTTTTTAAGGATTTTATCGCGTTTATTTTTCGTTTTTACGTTCCCGACGTTTCGGCTGCTTTACAGCAACCATGGTCACGGGAGGACTGAGGTGGTTGACGTCCTGGTGTCATAGTTAGAAACGAAAAATAAACGCGATAAAATCCTTAAAAAAATAGTTTTATTTCAATGTGTAGTATTCGCGTAAATATAAGAAATCAATATGTATGTCGTTTGTTAGAATGATTAAAAATGATATTTGTAGGTCGTACCAGCCTTTCAAATTATTTTCAAGGACATAATGGGCATTGTAAGGGTCAAATGGGTCCGAGACCGCCTCAAAACCCCTCAAACTTAACGAACAATATACGTACCTTTTGATCAATACATCTTTTGATCGAGTTCGGCGGTTGCCAAATTTCCATAGAACTGGTATTATTGGTTTGGGAGCAGCCAGGCGAGTCAGCCGGGCGATCTATCATCGACTTCGCACGCCTGAGTAATGTATGGGCTAATGTTGCCCAGGTTTGGAGAATTTCCCAGAATGGTGGGCAACATCCTTATAAAAGTGGGTGGCTTTATAAAAACTGACCCGAGTAAAGTTTACTAACGTAGGTTACAAAGATTGTTAATTTCCATGAGTTAATATGAGCTATTACTTACTAACACACTTAAAAATCTTGTTAGATACATGCAGGACCTATGCAAAATCATTTTAAATTAAAGTTCCATCCAAAATAAGCAATGCTGGTATTACGTTCAAGGTCACCATTCAATACAACTAAGTAATACCTAGATCGAGGCAGATAATAAAATGATCGCACGAGAATCAAACCCACTACCTCAGGCATACAGTCATATTACGCATATGTTTGTTTAATATCTAGGTGTTATGATAGTTATCGTTGCGAACGATTTATGGAAACAATACATCGATTACTTAACACAGTCGCGTGATTGGAGTTCGGAACATTAGTATAGGTCATGGTGGAGAGTCGAGGATATTATGTGCAAGTAGTTGGCAGCATTCGATCATTCGGATACGCGGCGAACCACTGATGTGTTAACGGTTTCAAACAGATTTTAGAGAAAGCGGGCTATGACGTCAACAATGTTACATTGGTGTTCCTACCTACTTACTATTAGCAAATAATTTCTCTCTGCGATTTTCGACTACTTACACTTACATTTGGGTGGTTTAAAATCTTTATTTATCCAGGCAGTAGTTTATATTACGCGATTGTATTAAAAAACAAATGAAATGCTATTGTGTATAGACGAAAAGTTACTATTTTGGAGATTGTAGGCTAATCCAACTAGGAGGTACATACTGAATCTTCAGGCCCAACTCCCAATGTCAGTATCAGTTTAATTTTAGTCCGAATGCATTTCAGAATATCAATAGGAATTGGATTTCATAAAGCACTTCGCATACGAATAAGCGATTACCAATTGCACGGACCACTGACTTGTAATATAGATGATAATAGCTTTGCAGATGGAACACGAATATAGTAAGATATATTATATCTACTTAGAATAAGCAATGGATCATTAAGTGTCGGGTGCCAATTTCGGAATATCGGAATGGAATAGTCCAATTGAAAATTATCAACTTGTAACACAAAGTCATCCAAACCCAATAACAGAATCATTGGTACCTTAACTTGAATAATTGTGTTGGAGAATGAAGCTATCATTATGAGCATCTGCTTAAATAAATAAATTAGTATAGAGTTTTTTAAGAAAATCTCTCTTTTTCAGAGGTTTGTTCGAAAATCTGCGAATACAATTTTATCATCTTTTCAAGTGCCTTTATCGACAATCCACGGCGTACATTTCCTGTGAATATACCTGTAAATCCCTTACAGTTTCAGACTTAATCGCCGGTATATGTAATTAAGTAAATGATTTAGGAAGTCCTTAGTAGACTGTGCCAAATTACAGGTTGGATTAAAGTAAAGTAATCTAATTATAACACTCTCAGTCGGCGAATATCTACGGTTTCATGCCCGCTAATCCGGCAAATAGCAAACACAAAATACCATAATTACTGAAAACGTATACTCTTCTATACTCTTTTTAGTTTATATTAGTTTGTACATTTTTGGTGGTACTTATTTATAAACATTTTGAGATTACAACAGGTTCAAAAACTTTGAACTCTCTATGTGGTTAGTTTTTACGGAGGTTGTCCTCTAGTTAATTGGACAGTATAAAAACTCAAGAACGAAAAGAAAATGTTTATGCCAAATAGCGCGATTATTTGTGGGAGATATTGTGCACGAATAGGAACATGCTAACTATAAATGAAATCTCGAAACGGTAATGCTGAGGTAAGCGCAAGCTAATGTTACAAGCATTGCATAAGAGACATGGGACAAAGGATAATGTATGAAACCATCAGATACTATCATGAAAAGATAGAATCATATCTTGTATAGTGTATATGCATTAGGTTTATTAACTTGTGTGGCTCATAAAAGTACTGTTGCAGTGATATGGTTTGATCCACAACCTAAATTAGATTATCATAAAAATATGACGTCCTAGATATACGATAATGTAAATATACCCTTTAAAACAGTGTGTAGGTAAACTAAAATGCATTTTAGTTGCATTTATACCTTCCTTGAGTGAAGCGTTGAAAAATAAAATACAGGACCGTCTCGAAATGCTTTGGTAGTAAATAATAGTGTAAAAATGTCCTATAATATTGTCTATGTTGTGACTCGAAGCACCCTCGCTTCGTATAGTTTTTTTTGTATTTAGCACCGACAGCTTATTAACAACTCAGAAAGTCCTTTTCATATTATGAAGAGGAAAAATGTTTTCCGATGCGACATCGTCGAGAACCTTATCGCTCTTGTAACAGGAATTATAATAGACTGTCGTTCACTATATATATTTTTTATAAAATATGCTGTAGTTTCTAGTCACTTAGACACGACGGAGCATCTTATGAATGTAGCATCACGTCTCAACAATGGCGTTTAGACGATTTTACAAAAATGTTGTTCAGGAATTCGCAGACGCTTTATAAAGTACCCTATAAGTTCGTATTTACCTGTAATATTATTTACCGGCGTGGGCCAAGGTATATTATTTCATTTACGAGTAGGTATATGAATCTAAATATATTGAAGATAAAAGAAAACAGTGCATTGGGGCACTTGAACGTCCTTCAATCCACGACAAGTGCTTAGAATTGTTGTCTGAATCACTACACAAATCTGAATCAATTTCAACGGGGATTTGACTATAAGGATAAAGTTAAGTAATATACTCAAGATTATGGGCATTGAGAGTAGCCGTAGAGTAATATCGGAGCCGCTGGTATTAAATAATGACAGAACGTCTGGATCAAAGGGGTGCGATAATCGTGAATAGTACCTTAGCTTTGGCCTTTAAGCAGCTTGTAACGAGCCCTTTGCATAAAGGCAGATATTAGGCATCTACCAATCCATTAGATAATAATATTTTTAGTCCGTTTAGCTAACGAAGATAAAGGTAAAATATAGTGTAAATATAAGGTAAACGCACCAGTAATGGTCAGCGCAGGTCATTTGACATAAAAAGCCTTCCAAATAACAATAACAAATGTTTTGGGGAAAATGGCACCCCTGAACTAAAAACCATGGACAAACCGAACCGAACCGAACCATGGACCTTGTCAAAAATGTTATTTGGAGTCTTAACGTCTTTCATTTTTAAAATGGTGGCCATTTAATCGAGACGCCGTCGAAATGTTCAAAATTTTTAAAGATTTTCTTTAGCGGGAGGAGTACTTATTCTGTGTTTTTTTACTACGACAAAGCGTTGAATTTGCAAATAATTATTTGAGTATACCTTGCTGATTTTTAAAGTATTATATCGGTGCAACACAACTTACTGAATAGGTAGTAGAATCTTTTTATGGAAGTTACTTGAGTTTCAGTCAGACAAAAATAAAACAATCGAATAATATTTGCTTTCATGCCCACATACCCTCCGGTTCGCAAGTTATTTACTTATTTTACTGGTGGTAGGCTTCGGCCGTGGCTAGTCACCACCCACTGAACAAAGCCATGTCGCCAAGCGGCCTAGCCGTGTTCCGGCATGATGTTCGGTGTTGCCATTCATGGATGACGGGTCAGATCAGCTGCGCTGCATGTGCCTAGTGAATGTAGCGTCTCGATCTACTGCCGCCTTCCTACCTAGGCAAGTATGCTACATCGTAGATCTCATCGTCACTTACCATCAGGTGAGACCGAGATCAAATACTTGCCTATAATGTAATAAAAAAAAAAAAAAAAATTATAAAACTCTGGACTCTATTGCTTTCAAGTTAAGTATTGTTTGGATTTAGCAAATTGAAGTAGCGCTGAAAAATGTCTATTATCTATCCAAAAGTTACACAACATATGTTATATAAATGTGTCCAGTAAAAACGAAAGTTTTTTTTCACAAGTTGTGATTTTTATTCATATGCAATGCGCACTTAAGTCCACAAAAGTGTTCGACCCAGCTTAAAAACATGTCTACTCGTTTAGTAATATAAATGAAAGAAGTGGTTAGACATAATTATATACGAACATTACTATAATAAAAATGTTTTTTCATAAACTTCTTCTGCCCGCTCAGCACACCTTAACAATGGCTTTTCATACATTGTTTTCGTCCGCATATGTGTGACGTCAGTGATGACGTAGGTACGAATTTTTTGATAGTGTGATGCCTTAGTATGCATATACAGAGTGATTCAGAAAGGGCATGCTAACCATTGAACCTGCGCTTCGTTAAAATTACGAGAGATCGATTTAAAAAAAACAATTAATTGACAATTATGATGATTTTTGAGCAATTTTTACTCAATCACCTGTGTAGAACTAGTATGTGATTCTACGAATTAACATAACCTTCCCAAAGAATTGTCAGTGAAAAAATCAGGTACTATGGAACCTAGTGCTTATGATTTTCAAACCTAACTGAATAGTATATGGGTCAAATTAAATAAGCATGGATATGTAGCCCCAGTAGCAAGATAAATCTGTAATTCAATCAGCTCTCGCTTCGGTTTTCAGGTTCATGTAAATATGTTTCATTTATGACGAAGGTCTTTTGCTATTTGAAATCAGGTTGAACGATTGCATTAATGCGCAATACATTTAAATGTAGTTTATTGCACCTGTCCTCGTTTATTCTATTGTATATTTTACTTTCAATGCTATTAAGATACCGTAAGGCCAACGAAATGACTGTAAACTGTCATGTTATTAAAGGCGATATTACATTATCATAGACTTCCTATTTATATAATAATAACACCTTAGACACTTAGCTCCGGCTCTTGCATTTTGATTTACCTCCTCTTCAACAAGGAGACAGACAAATAATAATAAAAAATGAGACACATGATTTTATCTATGTTCTTAGATTCCGACAGTTACAGAAATGTTGTACACGTTTCGTTGACACTTATATGACATATGTATAAGTGTATGTTCTTCCAAACTCCTCACATCACTCTGTATGACGCAGTGAGGTAGTCAGCAAATATTTGGCCTCAAATTCGACCTGTCGTAATGCCGATAAGATAAGTCTCCAGGGCTACCCGACGAAATAACCGGACATGACACTTACCACCTCAATACCTCCATAACCACACGAAATCTAAACCCTGTACTGCAAACCTATGAGACATGTCTATTTCTTAATTAATTTCGACCTTTATGAATTCCTAGACAAAAGGTTAAGAACGTCATTTTCGCATAGCAATACCTACTTGGCTCTAGCGTAGCGCTACGACTTGCTAGAGGCCCTCTATATATTTTGATGTGAAAAGTACCTAAATAAGCCGGTTATAAAGTCCCCGCTACGGTACGCAATGGTTTCTGTTTTGCAACCTTTTTATTTTTTTTCATGGGGATATTACTTCCTAAGTCTTGGGAGGGAGGACGCAATGGTGGTCCTTCTCCTGCCTTGTGGAGGGAGAGGGGCAGGGTAACGCTTTCGAACAAACTCGTGACTGTGTTCCGACTGCTCCAGCACATACTCACTATTATACTATAACCCCCTAAATCTTAAAAGACTTAATCCATTAAGAATGGCTTACAATACATTATTCAGCTGAATAGTGCTTTGTTATGCCACATGAATTGGAATACACCTTATATAAATTTGGGGATCTCGTCTTCAGTTATGTATAGTGAGATATTGCGACTGTACTATCGAAATATTTACACCTGGCAACACTTCGCAAGTTGAACAATCAGATTCATCTTATCTTTTGTCACTTCGCCGAGCGCCGGGAGGCTGTGAAACGGCGATGTTGCTGTTTCACATCCCACTGCACTTTGATTGTCACTATTTCGGTAACATTTTGTCAATGACGAATTAAATAGAGAAACTGCTTACTGGAGTGTGACTACGCTAGTGGCTCTCGATTTTGATGCGTTTCTCTTAATTTCATTTTAAAATGGAACCATTATTTGAAAGCTTTTGCAAATGTATGCAAATATATGCTTCTGGTACCTAACTAAAACTGTAGGCTACAGGTCCTAAGAAGTTCGAAAACTAAATAATAATTTAATTTAGATTTATAATTATATAATACTTTACATCAAACTATTAGGTACTTATAATAGTTTGGGGATATACCTAGCAAAGAAATCTACTTAGATAGTAGTGGTAAGGACGAACTTATATACCTACCTACCCTAAAATGTTATATTGTGTATCATTCTATGACGTATAATTTGAACCGCTATTGTTATTGGTCGACGTAATACGTAGGTGTACTCTCAAGAAGAAAAGCATTTCGGCTTCGGTGAAAAACCAATTTGTTTAGTACCTACCTATACAATATATACGGGTGCGGACTCTGCGGACTGTCGTCGGTTATCAAAGAAGCAGGAAAATGCATTTTCCACACTAATCTAATTTTGCTTTTCAGTTCAAGACGTCAGGAAGGTTCGACGGAACAGTTGTTTTCAGTACTCATTTTTACTACCTCTTACTATCTACTATCTCTACTTTAAAGCCCAAACTCAAATATCTAGGTTTCGGCTGAGAAATGGCTAGTAGCGCTACATGTTTGTACCGTGTGCTGAAGATATACTATTAAGGCCAAACAAATAAATATATCTATATAAAACAAAGTCGTGTCAGTTACACCTTTTAAAGCTCAAGAACGGGAGGCCCGATTTCTATGATCTTTGATTTTTTGAATTCGTCTCTGCCCCGAATGGCAGATTTTTTTTTTACAAAAACATGTGAAGAATTCACCAAAAAAAATATAATTCATTTTCTCATACATTTGATTCTGAGGCGGAACGAAGTTCGCCGTGACAGCTAGTAAATAATAAAATATTAGTTATGTGAGACACAGATCTTAAAACATTATTTAACTCCACTTATAGAGCTTGCTCTACAATAATATATAAACTATCCCGCCACATTATTAAGTTTAATTATGTCTGACAATGCATCTCTCAGAAGGAAAGTGTGCCTTGTGATATAACTTTATATACATTTGAGAATACGTAAAATAAGTTTGTTTATATCTCCTTATCATTTTTTTATAGAAAAGATAAGGTTCTAGTAGAAAAGTAATTCATAAATATTAAAGATTTTTCTTTATAATCATTCATTACGATGTCAGTGGATATAAATGAATGGATTGGTATTAATACAATAATTACTTACTAACGTGATCTAAATGTTAGTATGTACGCATTTACAGCATGTTATCATCGTCACGGTAAAACAATACCAGGTATACGCTGACGTATCCCATGTGATCATCATGGTTACTCATTATATAGCCAACATACAAGCAGATGAATCAATTGTTTAAAAATACTCGTGGCATCCCTCTGCTGGCTAGATTGTCACTTTACAGTTTTATAAAAAAAATAGAACTATATCAGTACTAACTATTGTAGAATTAATTAATTAATTAATTAATTGGGGTCGAGTCACCTTCGTCCGTAGGAGAATTAAGTACCCTCGAGATACCCTACACGTGACCCTGGGTGGTGCCAACCAGGTGACAACTCTACTGGTGGTAGGCTTCGGCCGTGGCTAGTCACCACCCACTGAACAAAGCCATGTCGCCAAGCGGCCTAGCCGTGTTGCGGCATGATGTTTGGTGTTGCCATTCATGGATGGCGGGTCAGATCAGTTGCGCTGCATGTGCCTAGTGAATGTAGCGTCTCTATCTACGGCCGCCTTCCTACCTAGGCAAGTATGCTCCACCGTAGATCTCATCGTCACTTACCATCAGGTGAGATCGAGATCAAATATTTGCCTATAATGTAATAAAAAAAATATATATATCGCGTAATTAAATAGAAGCCTGGTTTCTTCTTCGTTTTTTTGAGGTTGGCAGTCGACTGTAAGATAGTGCCATTTTTGCCAGTGTGGAGTATTTCTTGATAATGGTTATAAGATTATAAGTAATCATGATGCTAATGACAATATTGATGGCGGTGATGTTGATAATGATGAAATTAATCCTATCAGTAAAGCTGTGGATACTTTACTGTGAATTAACTGGATATCTTGAGAGAACATGAAAAGTAAAGTTATATTATTTTATTTATATTTCCTTCACTTTTATTTTTGGGTGCCCCCTTCTGACATTCCCCTCGGTACGTATATAGGTATCACGTCGGGATCACCAGTTATAGGGAGATTTCTTCTTTCTCTACGAAATAAAGTGCGATGAAATAAAATGGATATGAATATGGCCTCACCCACAACTTAGCGGGTATTTTGCCAATGTCAAGTAATTAATAGCAGTACTAAATTCAATAAATACACATTATATGTAAATAAAATAATGGATGTGACATGAAGATATGAAAATGGCGTGTCCATAGGGAGATTTTATTCTTCTTCTTCGTTATTGGCGTTTGCAGCTATTTGCCACAATTCTGCCAGTGTCCGTGATGCTAGTGAACAAGAACAAGATAAAATCCCAAGGGACACACGTCACCAAGCAAAAATATTGATTATCATAAATTTTGGATTAGGATCGTTAATTATTGTGAACAGTGGAGTATAAAATGAGGTCGCCACAGGTATATTTCTTTCGTTATTCGACTTTCATTCATTATTTATTTATTTATTTATTTAGAGTTGCCAACAGAGTTTACAATGTACATGTTATATAGTAAAAAAAAAAAGAGTGATATTAGATTATTATATAATTGTGACTCTAATAACAGGCAACCACATCATGTGCTACAGATACAGTGTAACATATAATAATAATTAAAAAAATGAGATCAAATGTAGAGCATACTAGAGGTAGCACTTAAACAGAGGTTCAACAACAATAGACGTAAGTGGTAATATAGGTAAAACATGTGTAAATAAATCAATGAATATAGGGTTCAAGAGTTTATGTTATGTTAGAAACATTAGAAATTTCGTGCTTAAATTTATAGAATGAATCGTGAAATATATCGAGATCACTAATTCGATCCACGAATGTGTTATACAGACAGGAAATACGAGGAATAGGTGCGTGTTTACCGAGATTAGTTTTGCAAAACCGGACGTGCAATAAGTGACGGGGCTTTCGCGGCGGCCTAGAGGGTACGTTAATAGACAATTTGTTTAGAATAGGAGGAGAGTCAATAATGGCGTTTATTATTTTATATAAACACGACACACTTAAAAAATTACTTATCTAATTTGATAATTAATTAATTATCTGAATATGGCCAAACTATTTTAGGATAGTTTTATTGATTTTAGTCACCATATCTTCTTTCAGTTTACATTTATATCATATCACATTAACCGTCCCCCGGTAGACAACAACCACACATATTTAAAAAGTGCGCATGTATACACGTCTTAAATGTATATAGTTATGTAATAATCCCCTACCTATGTCCGATGCACCAGTGGATACATTATATACTTACCATTATTTACACAAATACCTTGAGTTGGCTGCGTGCGGTTTCACATTACATCTCAAGTCGTAGAGTTTCACACTCCAATTCCTTTATTTAAAACTTTATACCAAATATGCAAACGGTGCTTTTGTTATACTTAGCACGTCATATAATGTATATACAAATATAATAATAATCATTATATTTTTAAATGTCCCACTGTTGGGCACGGGCCTCCGATCAATGCGAGGGGGATTAGGCCAAAGTCCTCCACGCTGGCCCAGTAAGGTTGGCGCAGTTCACACGTCAAACTATATATACAAATAAATAAAATAGGAGTGTCTGTTTGTAATATTAAAATAGCCGCTTTTTACTAAGTGCATTTGGATGTATACACGCTACCTATACCAAAACAACATTTTTACAATTTTTGTCTGTCTGTCTGTCTGTTTGTTCCAGCTAATCTCTGAAATGGCTGGACCGATTTTGACGGGACTTTCACTGGCAGATAGCTGATGTAACAAGGAGTAACTTAGGCTACTTTTATTTTAGAAAAAAAAAAAGGATCTCACGAAAAAAATTAAAACCAATGTCGCAGCGCTGCGCCTGATTAAGTTTGATAGCAACAACCTGCAATGCGTCCTACGAGCTCAGAACGCGTGGGCAGGCTGTTGCCAACGGTTGTGTCTTTGTTAAATACCACGCGGATGCTCTTCCAAAACACGGTCAAAACTCAAATTTGAGGGCAATTTGCGTTGTATTTGAGTAGCTATTTGGCGGTGAATGACCAACCAATTCCGGGTTATAAAAAACAGCAAACAATTTTAACGGTCGTTAACTTAACTAACGTCATCTATAGATAACATTGAAGTGTCCAAAATATAGGTGTGATAATAATAACACTCGATCGCATGTATGTACTACATAACATTATTTTAAAAATACATCCATAAGTGCTATTATTTACAAGAAATCGTAACAATGACATTATAATACAAAACTGACGATATTCTTCTGTTTTAACTGAATAAATTATTCTGACATTAGCTTCCTCTTTACCAAAAAAAAAAAAAATTAAAATGAGAATAGAAAAGCTTACCTACATATTTACAAAAAGTGTAAAAAAATTGGCCCATATGGTAGCGAACTCAAGATGCTGGCCGCGTTTCCTCGCTGCATATCCAAATAAAAGCCAATAAAATGCGTGAGTCGCCGGTTGCGTGGACCAATCTTCCTGATAGATTTTGTATAATCAGAATCTATGGCGCATAATAATATTAGATATAACTACCATACAACATTAATACATAATTATTTTTTCAGGTGGGCGCGGATGGAAAAAACGAAAGGAGTCTCAAGATCGATTTTGTTGAAAACTAAACAACATCATTAAATCTATAAAGAAATAATTCCCCTAGCCAGGAATTCAACCTGTTATATTTAAAAAAAACCTAACATATTGTAATATTACACTATCCGATAATGTCGCTAATAAAGATCAAGTTCTGGGAAGTAATGAACAGAACCCTTTTATATCTTATTATAAACTATCAGTATGTATAATGTTATCCAAATCTATCACGTAGACGTGCCTGCAATTTCCGTGAAGGGCAACGGACAAAAACAAGCCAAAAATGACGGATTCGGATCGAAAATAACCCTAAATATACTTACAGAAATTTCCTTCTAACACACTTAACTAACTATTTTAATGTATATAACAGAGGTTATTCCAAATAATTAGCGAATTACTTGCATATTTGCCTACACAAGTGCAAAATTATAAGGAAATTTGACCAACACCCCCGATAAGTAGGTAGGCAGGTACAGTTACACCAAGAATATTTTGCCTCCTAATTTCTGGATAATTATTTATTTTTATGCTTGATGACGCAATTATGAAATTATACTATTAACAGAAGTTTGAGAGCTATGCCCGTTTATTTATAACTAGGTGCGCCCCGCGGTGTTACCCGCGATTAAAATGTATGAAAAATGAAAGCCTCTATCCCACGGGAACCATACATTTTACCGGAATAAAAAGTAGCCTATGTGCTATTCCAGACTATAATCTATATGTGTGCTAAATTTCATCCAGATCCGTTCAGCCGTTTTGGCGTGATTGCGTCACAAACATCCATCCATCCAAACTTTCACATTTATAATATTAGTGAGATTATAAAACTTTTACCGTCTATTCACCAAATAGGGATAATCCTAAAAGGTAAAACATGCTGTATACTTAATTGCCGAAGTAGCAAAGACGTCTTCAATTACTATTTTGCACACAACAATAAGCTTGCTTTACAACCGTTATATCGAGTAAGAGTGAAGCTATATTACCATTATAAAACGGTTATGTAATCAAAATATTAAACAATTTAATTACTGTATATCTGTTGGTTTGAAAGAGCCGACCAATTGGATAGCCATAATAACATCTAGGTTCCCTCTTCGATTAATGTTTTAGCCGAAATAAGAAAAATATTTTTTTTTATGTCCAGTGTATAGGCATCTGGATTTATTTGAACACTAAAATAAAAAGTTGTATCAAATCAACTATTTATATTGTTTAACTCAATAAATTACCATAGTTTGGTATTGTCGCATTCCACTGTGCAATTATTAATACCAACAAGAACTCTTGACTACTATGTGAATATATTTCTTAAAAGGAAAAAAAAACAGGACTCTACCTTTTAAAACCTATACGATTCGACTGCTCTAACCATTCTTGAATAGGTGGCTTGACAGCTGTACTTGGATCTGAACAAGTATTATGTCTAAAATTCTAATATTTCTATTTGAGTCTTAAGTACTCAAATATAAATATGAGTTTGTGTAGAGATAACTAGGTATAGTAGGTGTCGGCGCCGTTATTTCTATATTCAAGAGCGTGGTGTGTAAGGGGCATTAAAGCAAACATGGTCACTCTGCCTACCCCACCTACGCACGCAGCTCATGCACCCCCACCCCACCGCTCGGAGCGCACTCGACAATAGATCGTCTTCGTAGAAAGACCGTTCATTTCCAAAAAAAAAACCCAATAAATTTCTTTTGAGTTTGACTCGCCTATTTTTTTTATGTTCCCGTACTGAACTGTATCTACTAGTCAGTATATCCTTCTATTGTTACAATTGGTGGAAATAGGTTTTGCAAATTCGCTAGGGGCATTTTAAGGAGTTCAAATCGAATGTTCATGTAGATAATACTATCTCACCTACCTACCAACCAACATTTTGCTTTTAAGTTATTCCCTATATAACATGACTACTACTCATTCGCTAAGCCAGTGTATTTTTTCTTATGGGAAGAACTGTAAAACATTTCGAGGAATTATTGAAGGTCGTGAAGGGCAAGGATGTGGCACGCTATTGGTCGCGCGTGGAGGGGGCGGGCCGGGGATGCTACCCACCCACACACCTCCACCGCATGTATGCGTTCCTATGCACACAATGTGTACAAAAAAATAAATAGAACATAAAATAATTTTCAAATTTAAATAAAAATATCATCCGCGAATAAAAAAATCATATTAGCTTTCGAATACCTATTAAATCAGTTTAATATAATAATAATCGCAATGGCTAAATGACACAATTTACACAAAAATCACTATGCATTCAATCAGCAGTCGCAAAAGGCAGTAAGAAAATAAATATAAAGTGGCTGCGATGTCGTAGTGAAACGTAACAGGCTGGAACAAAACAGAATTTTAACAAGTTTTAAATACGTAAGCTGTCGGTTAAGTTCGCGCGTCTTCGGCGCGGGAGTTGAAATTTAGGCAACTGCGGGTGTTGCGGCGCGGGGGGGGGACATCCGTTCGCTTGCGGATTGCCCAATTCCCGCCACGAGCGAGCGTGCCGCGCCGATGATTATATTTCGATTTCGTCATGTACAATGACTCAAACTAAACGGTTACGACACAGATATTTCAGGCGGAAGAAATAGACACGATGATACAATAGAAAAGAGAATATTTGCAGACAATATATTCAAATATCCGGCCAAGTCTTATGCAGAAAATTCAGTGATTTCGCAGCCGAATAAAATGACAGCTTGCGTAATCTCCGACGTCACTGCAGACATAGCCATAAGCAGCGCGGACGACGATGTCCTCCACAGACGGTTGCGACGTTTACATGCCGACCATATAGGAGAGAGAAAAAGACTGACTGAATTTACCGAAGTCGAGTCAATTTCTCCCCCCGACACGGAGGACATTCATGAATATCTTCTTTCTTGAAAACTTATTCGTCGGACTGTAAAACTGATTGTTGCAACGTGTAGCTTCTTCTTCAATAAAATTCTTGAGCTCGCAACTGTAATAAAACTTTATAGGAACGTAAAGGCGACACGTGCGCACGAAGTACTAGTTGTGAAGACGTGAGTCACATGACTAACCAGCAGGAAAAACTGACTAATAATAGCGCTATAAGAGTGTATATAACAGCACGCTGACCGACTGTGCTAATCTAATAAATGATCCCTACTGAATGAATTAAAAAAATCCAAAATGGCTACCCTACCGTTGCGGAAGTTTCAAAAGTGGGTCGCGCGAGCATCTCACAAAATTTAAAATAAAGATAAATTTAATTTTAAAACACTTCATAATTAATTTAGGATCACTACTGGTTCGTATATTCCGTTAATTTAGCCGCGGTAGAGATCGCACGCTACAAAAACTAAGTTTGATAAATTCTTAACCAAACTTTAACTTGCACTAGTGTACTGTTAGACCGGAGGGAACGACTAAAGCGGGCGGCGACCAAAGTGCGAATGGTGGCGCGTAGCGGAGATCCATGGCGTAGTGGCGATCGGTGCTAGAGGGGCGCGGCGGGGCCAGCGCGGGTCGCGGCGGAGGGGGGTGCTAGGCGTGCTGCGCGCGCAGAGAAAGGACTCAACTCAAGTGATGATGTAATCGCGATCGATGCACTCTGCTGACTGCTCCGTGCGTCGCAACCATCGCGCATAAAGCAACTGCTCGCCACACACTCGTTTATCAGATATTTCGTCCAAATTAGTCTCGGAAGGTGAAAACAAGTACTTATGAAGATAGGAATTCAGTTTTTGGTGTTCAAGTGGAGTTCTTAATCTGTGCTGACCGTTCCGGGGAGAACAAGAAGGGATACGTGTAAGTGAGGTCAGTGACCCCTGTAGTGACACGTGGTGTACTACACGTGGACTAACAAAGAATCCGTCCAATGCATTAAGTCGGCGCGAGCGCACTCTTGAACGATATGCAAGGATAGAGCTGTATGAGGGAGCGAGCTAGACGAGAACTCAAGTTGTACTAGCGTAAAGCGTTCAGTATTGATTAGAGTAGCAGCGAGCGGTAGAAGCATTCGGCGGTGGTCGATAGTTTCCGCGCGCGCTCGGCTTCTATGTAGGTCACACGTGTAAACGTTATCCCCACCACACCGGCCTTGGCTTACTTTTATGCCAAATGGCACCTCCCCTTCTCCGTAAACTCCACACCCGCAATCAGAAATCTTCGCAACTCGCACCTACCTTGTTTGTTAGCTCTTTGTGATATTAAAGAGTTAACGTACACACTACTACGATAGACATGAATATCGCGATGTTTATAAAAATTACGTATCAATAAAAAATATTTTTATAATTCCGAAATAAATAATTATCGATAATAGTATTGACCTCAAGTTCAATACTGATATACGTACTCTAACGTTAACTGTCTTTTAACTATTGTGTTTATACGCGTAAAATGGCCAATTACTGATATAAATATTAAGTTCGATATTGGTTGTTCATAGTAAGTAGTAGGTGTGGTACCGGGACTGCAACGCTCCTCCCTCCAACGAATGCCTTATTGTTTTTCAAATTATGTATAGTTTGTCGAAGGAGTTCAATATGCTCGCTACTTCCGCGATGAATCAAGGCAAAATGCCACAATGAAGCAATGTGATCCATAGAGAAATTATCAAAGCGAATGATTGTGAGTAGGTGCGCGACGAGGAGTGAGCGGCGCGCAACGCTAACTATCTAACTTGGTATCTACGAGGTCACGCAGCCCAACGCGGCCCCATCGAATAAAACTCGCTGCTGATGATGAAAACAGCGTTTTGACCTCGTTCGAATCTAGGACAACACCCAAAATAACTAGGGCACCGTTACTGCGCAGTCGCTAACGCAACTTGTAGTCATAGCTTGCGTTTTACAACCAACGTAAGCAGAGCCGCGACAAATGACGCGATTCCGGCTCCGAGCGACATGTAGCATGCAGCCGCAGAGGTAGGGGGGACCATGGCCAACTGGTGAATTTGGTTGCCGAAATCGACCTCTCTGAGGAGGTTCATGCTCTCTCTAATACACGTCTGAAATGTTGTACTCATGGATGGGAAGTTGAGCAATGATTGGGATTCGGATTCCGATTCGAAAGCAGAGATCGCAACCATTCTTGAATATAAATAAAATTGTGATAAAATACTTGTAGACAAAGACATGTGTGAAGAAATTACAAGTTATATAATTGATGAAACAATAGAAATGAAAAAAGAATAGATAAGAAAATCTACTAAAACCTTTAAGAGTTGATCCTCAGAGAAACATACTATTAAAACTAAAAACAAACCACAGTTACATAAAGTAAAAGTGAACACAAGCAAACAAAGGAATGAATCAGGAGCTCAAAATTGTGAAAAATATTAATAGATGACAATCAACTTGTCGATTTCAAAGAGTCTCAGAGCCTTTTTCGGGATCCAATTCGGTATTTTATCGTACGATGCCCTGAAACTTGGGAACGCCGAAATTGACAAGTAATCGTCAATTATGCCAAATAGTTATAACAGCATCTCATTGGAATATTTTGCGATATAAGCTAGACACGAGCAAAATTATGATCGGTGAAAATAAGAAATGTTAAATGTGTATTCAGCAATCAAAGGAAGTATCGATTTTCTTATGTAGGAACAAAGAAAATAACATACTTTCGCATACATACTTAAAAGAACAAAATGCGACTAATAGCATGTAAATAGTTCACAAGAAGCTATTGTAGTCCAAGTAAACAACCGTAAAAAAGGTAAACAATAGGTGAAGTAGGTTATGTTGTGGTGATTATTAATTTTGAGTAGCTAGAGTAGAAAACAAATGAAGACATATAAAAACAAAATGTATTCGTATTCAAGGTTGAAAAGTTGTTCTTTGGTGCGATTACTTGTAGTGAATACCGAGCAAGGGATTAAAATGCGTGAGGCTCAAATAATTTTGCAGCTGTGCGAAACAATTCAATTATTATAATTAATTACCATTTCATTATTCATAGCATTTAGCCTACCCTGCAAACTAAATTATCCATCTGGCTAATATCCCACTAATAATGGACATATCCATAAAAATACCAAACGACCGCCAAACGACATTTCTGAACATTTCGTTGTTTTTTTAACAGGTAGAAAAAAGTTGTTTTCAGCCAGTCCACCATTAATAAGTTCTTATGGATTAGTTCGTCTCGTGCGAAAATTGAAAACCATTTCTATCAATTAAAAATCAGAGGGTGAAAAGAGAGAGAGAATGAGATTTGAGCTAGCATATAAGTGTCTCATTTATCACTTCCAGACAGGTGAATGGCATATTCAAATAAAAGAGCGTGTTAAAAAATGTCTAACAAATCACAAGCACTTGGCCATCAAGGTTATCATTGCGACTTCAATTGTAAAAAAAAGTATTCGTTGGTATTTGTAGTACATCTATTTAAGTGTGTGCTTTGTGCGAGTAGTGTTATTTCTTAGAACTGTACTCGTAGCATACAAGTTGTATATATGATCATTAGACATCCGATATGTAGCTAGCTAATTGTTGAATATGATTTAGATAAAAAGTATAGAAGGATATTTATAAATAAAATAAAGAAAAACGTTCTCCTTTATGGTAGTTATACAATTTATTTAGGCTATGTTTTTCGTGTTTAATCAGGATTATTACTCGATAATGCATAACCAACCAATCAAAATTCAATTACATGGATGTCGTATAAACGGGTTTATTAACTCTTATACATCGTCAATACTAATAAACTGTAACATATACAGCCTAAACGTCTTGTAAGAGGGTTTAATATTTGTATATAGTGCACGGTTATTGTGGACGATACATATGAGAGCTAATCTACGACGTTTATAGATAAGTACGTCCCGTTTTTAACGATGATTTTAAAGCCCGTGCTACAATAGTAGAGCTTCAATTTCTTGCTTCACGATGTTGGTAGGCGTGAGTGACCAAAGAATCTAAAGGAATTAACGATTAATAGGTGGTATCTATACACAAGGGCAGATGGCATTTATATTTTCTCTTTCAATATGCCACGCGCATGAATGTTGCATTTTCCTTTGTGTAGGTATATAGGTAGTACTACACACGTTTAAGTGTCATCGTATTTTATTATTCAAATATTTTATTTCGGGTCATCCGGTATTTGGTCGTTCAAGACTGGAAGTGATGTCACCGCTATAATTCGTATAGGGTGTGGTTCAACGTTGATATAGGCCCTATATTAAAAAGGCTATAGATTAGTTTGTGCCGGATGTATGCAGACGGTCGTAGCATTCAATGTTAAACAATAACATTCATATGATCTTATTATATATTTAAATAAAAGCAAAAAAACTTTACTACGGCGTAGGTAACTTTTATTTTTATTTATGTACGAATTGTCAGATTGCAAACAGGTTTGTATGGGTGGCCGGTTAAATTGCGAATTCCAAGAAGTTACAGCTTTAAAGAATCGTTTTAACGATTAAACAAACGTTTAAAAATAAATTCAAAGCTAAAAACCGTTTACCGAACGCCGTGTAGGTGGGTTATTGAATACGTTTGTTAAGTGTTAACACTTCAGGCAGTGAATTCCTAATAAGAGCCACTTAGGTATTGTAGGCGCCTCGAGCACGCCACCACTACCCAGCCATGCTGATAACACGCGGAACGTAATTGATAAGAACCGGAGGCTATTAGTCGCGAGTTTAGTACAGTACGGTAGAACACGAGTAATACACACGCACACATATTTAGAGGAACACATAAAATGTATAAAACCATAGATTCTTCAAAACGTGAAGATTTTTCTTGCATTTTAAAATATATAATAAATAAATACCAAATATGCAACATACTTAGGTCTGTTTCTTCTGTAAAGCAGTTGATAAATCAGGGGATTTAATGCTTAAGAAGATAATACATTATCATTATATCTATGAAATAGATGTCGGATAACAAATATGTGACCATAGACATATTGTATGAAACTGTCAAAACAATGATCACAATGCAAATGATTTGCCTAGCTGCCTGAAAGAAAGAATATGCATCTGGGCTTAATTAATTTAGGATTTAAGGTTGCACGGTTCGTAGCGGAAGTTTTTTTTATAGACTTTTAGACTCCTAAATCCAAAATGGATTTAATTAAATCTGCTGTTTGAAAATTATTTTTATGGGCACCTAGGTAGTAGATAAATAAACCGTTGGTTTTGTATGCTGACTCCTACGCATGAAAGTTGACGTTCGTAGCTCACTTCACGTAATAGAATACAAACAAGCAGGTACAGTTACCTACTATAAACATGTTCGAAACCAGAACTATCAAATCACGTCAAAAACAAGCGAGGTTGATTATGAATGGCATATCTAACGAGCCCGACCACACCAGCCTCGATAAGACCGCGATAACTCGTGAAAATGTCGCTTGCGCAACAGTCATAGTGGAAACTCGCTGAGAGGAATGCTATAAGCGCGCAGCGGGACTCACCTAGGAACCGGGACGCGGTGTTCTGGGCCTCAGTCGCTGATGGTATGCCGGTGGCGACTACTGAGTTCTGTATATTTATGACGGTGGCCGCGGCTTGTACGCTGGCGCGCGGCACCACGTCGACGCAGAGCGATGCCGCATTGTGCTCTATACTGTATACCTACATATGCGCGGCTAAGACCCTCCCCTCCCCGCTCGCCTCGCACCCTTCCTCTCCATCAGGCAATCCAAAACGACGTAACCGCAAGTCGAACAATCCAATACGAAAATCAACCTACCGCCTCCGAAAGAAATTTTATCACTATTGGCAAGATTGAAACGGTTAAGCGGCGTTACGAAAATATTGAAATAGGCTTTGTCGTTACTGACAGACAACGCACAGCCCAATCCGCTGGACATAGAGACATGAAATTTATACAATAGCTTCCCTTTATGACGTAAGCATCCAATCAGAAGGGATTTTTGAAAATTCGACCTTTAAGTGATGGGGGGGGGGGGGGAATTATAAATTTTACTCTGTAGCTCGATTCGCTTGAAACTTTGTGAAAATACTCAAAAGTTGTTTCGCGATTTTCCCAAGAAAAGACCTAACGGGTTCTTAATGGAGATATAAAATTTGTATGGAGAAAATGATTAAATAGTACTACAGAACTCAAATTGATAATAATGTTTCGAAACAAGAATAATTGTGTGTGGAGGAGTTATTTTCAGTTAACTAGAAACCCCTTTCTTAGGAGTCTCATCATCGCGTTAGTATCAACATGACTTCTCTACCTTAATACTTCAAAATCATTGAAATCAACGGTTGGTTGGCTACCGCCCTGCAGTACACGCATCCATTCGATTGATTGGATAGCTAAAATTCTGGTCCCAAGTTTTGAACCCTATCTCAACTCGCTTAGGGTCACGTTATCGTGTGACACAGTTAGTGAAGACCAAACAGTATTAATTAATGTTACTATGTTGCTTTATCAAACTTGTGCGAATTATTTTTGCTAATCCAAACTAAGGTCAGTACCAACGTATATGCACATGAATCACCCAATACAATACTGCCCTCGTGGTAATGCTGGACTGCTTAACGCAAAGGAGGGTAATGTGTTTATCAACCTGTGTATTTATGTTTGTTCCTGTATGGCGCTCTAGAGACCAAACGTGAGAGCCGATTTTGTTGATTCTTAAGTCAATTGAATTGTTTTAATCTTGCGAGTATATCTAAAGATATGACAGTTTTTAAACTTAAATACGGCGACAACCATATTGTGAAAATAAAAAAAAATTAAGTCATCGAACCATATCATCAAATAGGTAGGTGTATGAAAATCATCTTTTGGTTTCTCTTATCAGTTTTGAATTTGAATTACCATTTAAGACATGATGTACAATAATTTACAACAATACAATATGTATTTACAAAGATATTTACATTTCAGTCAGCAACCATTCTTACTTACATTTTCAGTACTTATAAGGTTATGTTTATATTATTATATAATCGCATCATAAGTCTTATTAACATTAAAAATAATAATCAGAAAGTCTTAAATAAAAAAATACCAGGGTTGTTTTGTGAATGAAGCAATGTAAATATAACCCTGAGTTATTTTTGAAGCACTCCAAATGTTCACAACCCACTTAACCTGTACTTTCTTCTTATTTAACTTTTTACGGCTTTACCTACCTACTTACGGAAAGAGTAAGTGTTTCGTAATAAAGTTACAAAAAACTTCAACGGTTTCTAGTTTGAATGTAGAGGGAACGCTAAAAATACCGAATACGTATCTACTTAATATGTTTAGGTACCTAAATGAAAAAAGAAAGAGTGAATTTTTTTTTTTAATATTTTTTATTCTTGTTAACCATTATTGTACAGTACTTATGAATTTAGATTGATTGATTAGTAGTCGTTATTAATTTCACATTCAGTGTCTTCGAGTTGATATGGTATGTACTTGGAATTATTTAGGTAGTAACACTAATTTTAAGTTCCTATACTAACTGACTAGCGCGAAGGGGAACGCTGGTATGATTCACTTACGCACGTAAATCACAATACTTACAAGTCAAAAACGCATAAGATCAACAAATCTAGAATACATTCCTATTATAGCAGTACCTAATCTTTTTAAAATATCTAAGGGTTTCTAAGGTCTGATCAAAGTTTATACTTTTTTTTATCGATAACCTTTTATTTATTGAATGCGTTTTCACATGATTTAATGGTTCGAATTATATATTAAATCCCCTGTGTGTTTAAGATTGAAATATATAAAACCTTTAGAATATAGAATCAGGTGGGATGTTTAATGTTATATTAAGAAATTTGCTATCTTGTATCAAGCCAGCAAGCTCTACATTTTACTGAAAGTGAATTTTCCAAACGATTAACGCCACACAATGGATTCGCGCTTATCGAATAAATATTTTTTTGTGTATTTCTTACATGCGAACAACAAAACTAGCGATATAATCTAGGCCTGCAGCTCTGTTCTACGTTTTTGAAACGGTGTTTTACAGCTATTCAATAACTCGAAACAACGTAAACCTGTTGAGACGTGTCTAACATGTGCTACCACTTACTTTGTTTGCATTCTGACCTTCCAAACCAAGGTAGGTTTCGAGGGAGGCTTATACCTATCATCTAAGTTTATCGCTAGATAAAGTAGATAAACCTAAAAGGTGTTACAATAACAATTCTCGCAGGCTCGGTTATCCATAATTGCAGATTGCGTGTCCCTAACATGTATCGGAGAACTCTGGGTAGTTGATCCTTATGCGGTAAAATCCCTAGCTATTGCGCATCTTCCGAGTATTTCTCATTTCCGCTTAGTGGAACCTGGAGGTAGGTAGGTACCACGCTCGCCCCGACACCGACCTCGCCGCAATCCTCGCATTGTTCATATCTAGGTCAATACTAATAATTGTAATCTCAGCTGTACGCGCGAAAGAGAAAGTACCTACCTGTGCTGTTGTTACTCACTGAATTTTAACGTTTATCTATTACACTTTCCCCGCTCTCGATGCGTCCAACATGTACTAAGGAATCAAAATATAACTAACTAGTTCATATTTGAAATCACGCTTCCGTGGTTTTTTCGGTAAGGTAGCAAAAAAAAAACAACATTCGCTAAAGATATAGAGCAGCAGCGGGCCAGCAAGGAGGGGCGCAGCGGGCGCTTACGTGCCATAGCGGGAAATAAATAGGTCCCGAGTGGGGTGCACGGTGCGGGGCGCAGGAAACTAGGTGGCCTACATGTGCACAGGCCCCGCTCCGCTGCACAGCGCTTTTTAATCAAGTCCACAATCGCGGTAAATGAATTATTCGAGGATCCCGCTCGCTGGAATCGCCGGTTTGTTTTTATGAAACATTTTACTTCGATGTGTTCAACGCTGGGCTTTCTCCGTTCTATTGAAAACAATACGTAAAGGAAGAATCCGTTAATAATGCAGCGTGCAACACAATGTAGTAGGTTATTTTGCCTCACCGTTTGAAATTTTCACAAGATACCCAGATATCTATTAAAACGTTCTTATCTATCAAAGCGGTTCTGATACGAAATCCGTATGATTATCACCGTGCCGCCATCTTATCAAATCGCGCCATGCTCGCGTATTTTTATTTGGCACGTTCATGTGTCAGTACATGTAGATATCACAAATCAAGGAGACCCAAATAAACCGATAGCCTATGGACTCCGGCGGGTTTTAACTATCACTAAAGTCCAGTGACTCTTAGTATTATCGAATTTGCGAGTACTCCCTCCGTAGGTACCTATTTGATAAATGGGGACGAGGGGAGTGCACCGGCGCTGATAACTGGACTATTGCTAGGGTCGCCAGTTCATTCTAGAGGAATAGGCTCGAATCTATATATTTGAGCTCGTTGGCTCGAATAGAATTTGGTGGTAGGGAAAAGATAATGTCTGTCACTATTAGAGGGTACCTAAACTCATTGTGTAATCTAACTCCAGTGGCCTGAAGGCAGGCTAATGGTAATAATAAGCGGTTTGTTTAAGACAAACTATTTCTATTTGGGCTATACCTATTTTAATATATTAGGGGGAAGCTCAGGGTCTGGGCGCGAAATTCAAAATGTCCAAATTATTCGTAAAAAAATAAAAACCATAGACATTTTGAATTTCGCGCCCTGACCCTAAGCTTCCCCCTAATATATTAAAATAGGTATAGCCCAAATAGAAATAGTTTGTCTAATAATAAGACAATATGATGTAAGGAAATCCGAGTCAGTTGCTATGGATTTTTTGTTTGAGTTAATCTAGGTTAAATAAGTAAGTAATAAAAAAAATCGGCAATAGTACATTTAAAAAAATATTTACTGTCGGTCGTTGAAGTAAAGCACTTTCTGAGCTAGGAACAGCGATGCCACAGCCCTAGAACAACTCGCGCGCATTCTGTGTAAGATGAGCCGATGGGCTGACCTGCCGCCGGTGAATTTTATGATAGGAAACTCTCGTTGGACGATGATGATAATTATACAAAGTGATTAAAAAAGGCATACTAGGCCTCGTACCTGCGCTTCTTTAGCGCATTTGAAATCATTATGTCGAGTCAGAACTTCGATAGGTATGTTGATTAAAAAAAAACAATAAAATGACAACTACCGGGAAGTTGAACAGTGAAGTTGTTGTTAGATAGTAAACTCCTCTGTGTACAGAAAAGCAAAGCTGTCTCTTGCTTGTCAGTTTCTCTACGACATGTCCGTGTGTATTCTTTCTAATTAAATCCATTTCTATCTTTTCTACATCGTTTACTTTGCTGCCCATAATCCATCAGGTTATGGGCCCAGGGCGTAGTTCCCTGTAGTTATGTAAATATATTTCCAAACCATTTTCGTGAAATTAAATAATTAAATTTTTCGATCGGGTGATTTTTGGAAAAGATGGCAGCAAACACATTGATTCAATGTAACGACAAATTACGAGGTATCGACAATTATTCAACATGGAAGTTCATGATGAAAATGATTTTAATACACGATGACCTCTGGGATTGCATTGAAGGTGATAGCAAAGAAGAAAAAGTCTGTCCGAAAAAGTCTCAGAAGGCTTTAGCGAAGATCTCTCTGTCTGTGCAACCAGGTGCATTTCCATACATTAGAAATGCGAAGGACGCGCAAGAAGCGTGGGCGAATTTAAGTAGAGCCTACGAAGACAGAGGACTGTGTCGCAGACTAGGATTGTTAAGATTACTATTCAGTATGAAACTGAATGAGCACAGCAGCATGGAAAGTTATCTCACCAAATTGTCAGATTTGTCACAACAATTGCAGGACATTGGCTCACCCCTGGAAGACGATTTCTTAGCGGTTGTTATGTTGAGCGGATTGCAACCCGACTATGATCCTCTCGTGATGGCCCTCGAGAATTCGAACGTCAAGCTGTCCAGCGGTCTTGTAAAAAATAAATTATTGCAAGAGTACGGACGTCGTGACAAGAAGACTGACGACACAATGGCTTTGTCAACCACTACGAAACCATTTAGATGTTTTCGATGTAAGAAAACTGGACATTTTATGAAGGATTGCCCGAAAGGAAACAAGAAGGTGACTAAAGCCAAGGTACACCAGCAGGCTACCTTGACAGCACTAACAGCGAATATCCAGCATGACATGTGGTATGTGGACAGTGGAGCGACGAGTCATATGTGCAACAACAGAGACTTATTGCACGATTTTGTGTGTGAGAAGCCGTTTGTAGTGAATGTAGCAAATGGTGAGAAGCTGTTGACAGCGGGTCGAGGACAGGTTACCGTAAACCTTAAAGACTGTGTAAGGACAATAACAGATGTTTATTATGTACCTAATCTTTCAGCAAATTTACTATCTGTGAGCGTTTTAGTAAAGAAAGGTTATAGAATAGTTTTTGATAAACATATGTGTTGTATATCCGATGTTAAGGGAGTTCTAGCTACTGCGACATTAAGGGATGGTATTTATAAACTCGATATCATCGGTAAACCTTATGTAGGGAGCAACAATAAATCTGTTTCTTTCAGTGCATTGACAGATGGTAAGGAACTTCAATTGGATCGCAAGACGGTCTTGCGAGCTTCATCAAGTTCGGAAGGTAAAGTAGCAGAGGAGTCTCAGGAGACGTGGCATCGTCGTTTAGGCCACTTGAACTCCAGGAGCATGACGCTTTTGAAACGAGGTATGGTGACAGGAGTGAACTATAATACAAATATTTTTCATCCGTGTACTGCGTGTATTGAGGGCAAGCAGACTAGACTGCCTTTCCCTAAGAAGTCATACACCAGAGCTACTGTAGTGTTAGGGTTGATTCACACAGACTTGTGTGGCCCTATGCCATGTGTTTCTTTTAGCGGTAAAAAGTATTTTCTGACGTTCATCGACGACTACACTAGAAAAACTTATGTGTATTTTTTGAGGACGAAGGATGAAGTATTTGAGCATTTCAAGAATTTTAAAGCGGTGGTAGAAAATGAAACTAATCACAAAATAAAAATTCTTCGTAGTGATAACGGTGGTGAATTTGTTAATTCCAAATTACAGGATTTCCTGAAGAAAAGTGGCATCAAGCATCAGACAACAGTCCCGTATTCCCCACAACAGAACGGCGTGGCGGAAAGGGCGAACAGGACTATTGTGGAGAAAACAAGGTGTTTGTTACGAGATGCAGGATTGGAGAACAAATTCTGGGCGGAAGCTGTGAATACTGCCGTTTACTTGAAGAACAGGACACCAACTAAGGCTGTAGTTGGAAAAGTTCCTGAGGAGAAGTGGACCAATCAAAAGGTGAACGTAAACCATTTACGTATTTTTGGTTGTTTAGCGTATGCAGTTGTTTTAAAGAATCGAAACAAACTAGATTCAAAATCAAAACAATATATATTCGTTGGATATTGTGACGATACGAAAGGCTACAGGCTTGTGGATCCTACTGATTCGTATAAATGTGTCAGGGCTCGTGATGTGGTTTTCTTGGAAAAGAGTTTCTACAAGAATAGGTCACATGATGATAATCAGGACTTGGTATTTATACAGCCTGATGGACCGTCTGAGCTATCTACTGTAAGTCCAGAGTTGTCTGATGACCGAGGGCAAAGGACGAGTACAAATACAGTACATGACTCAGATAGTGACGACACTTTTGAATCAAATAGCTGTGCGGATCCAACATATATTCCAGGTGATACGAGCTTGGACGATACAACATCATACATGTCAGACTGTGAAGATCCAGAGATGGATGCGCAGTCTGTGCTGCTGGTGAAGAAATTATGCAGCGATGGTGATGAGCCAGAAAGCGTACAGGAAGCCATGGATTGTTCAGAAGCAGTTGAGTGGAGAAAAGCTATGTCAGATGAGTACAAATCTTTCATTGATAATAAATGTTGGACACTTACTGAGAGACCAAAAGACCAAAAACCTATAAAGTGCAGATGGGTATTCAAAAAGAAAAGAGGTCTGGACGGTGAACTCTTGAGGTATAAAGCTCGCCTCGTGGCAAAGGGTTATACTCAGAAGTATGGTGTAGATTACGAAGAAACATTTTCCCCAGTGGTAAGATACTCTACTATTAGAATGTTGCTGGCTATAGCTGCGGAGTACGATATGGATATCGATCAACTCGATGTGAAAACTGCGTTCTTGAATGGCGATCTAAAAGAAAAGGTCTATATGGAGCAGCCTGATGGTTACAAAATGAAAGGTAAAGAACAAATGGTTTATAAATTAAATAAAGCCATTTATGGCCTGAAACAAGCATCCAAGATGTGGTATGATAAATTAAATGAAGTTTTGTTGAAGAAAATGAATTTTAGAAAAACTTCGTCAGAACCCTGCGTGTATTTTAAAAGAATGCTAGGTGAATTGTTGATCATTGCCTTGTACGAGGATGATATTCTATTGTTTTCAAGTACTAATTCGGTCTTAAAGAAGAAAATAAAGAGCGATTTGATGAAGGAATTTGAAATGAGAGACTTGGGTCCTGTTAACCACATTTTAGGCATGAGAGTTAAGAAGAGTGATAATAAAATAACTCTTGATCAATCTGGTTATATAATGAAAGTGCTAGAGAAATTTCAGATGACAGATTGTAAGTCCGCCAAGACACCAATGGAAAAGGGGCTAAAACTTTCGCATGAAAAAGGAAAGGAAGAGAAGTATAGTTATAGAAATTTGATTGGATGTCTAATGTATATTGCAGTATGCAGTAGACCGGATATTGCTCACGCAGTGAGTGTGCTAAGCCAATTTAACGAAACTTACTCAGAAGTTCATTGGAAAGCGGCAAAACGGATACTAAGGTATTTAAAAGGAACGTCCAATTTTTCATTGACATTTGAAAAAGGAGGACTGGACAGTGTCACCGCCTACGTTGACGCTGACTGGGCTAACGACGATATTGACCGGAAGTCATACACAGGTTTTATTTTTAAACTTGGAAAGTCTTTAGTAGCCTGGGAGAGTAGAAAACAAAAGACAGTTGCTCTTTCAAGCACAGAGGCGGAGTATATGTCGATGTCAGATGCTTGCAAGGAAGCTTATTTTGTTCGCAACTTTCTGTATGAATTGTTAGAGAAAGATTGTAAAGTTTTAATGTACAACGATAACCAATCTGCTCAGAAGTTAACTATCAATTCAATGTTCCACAGCAGAACTAAGCACATTGATGTGAGGCATCATTTCATTAGAGAGGCAATAAAGCGAAATGTTATTGATGTCAAGTATTTGTCAACAGATTTGATGATAGCAGATATTTTGACTAAACCTCTGACAAAAGAAAAATATGAACAGTTTGTTAAAGGTTTATGTTTGTCTAATTTATAATAAGGTTAATAGACATAGGTAGTTAGAGTTGTCATATGCTATGACGGTTTAGTTATGTTTGTTTTTAAGAATGTTGATATGTTGTTGTTTTTTAGTTTGCTGTGAGTATAAGTTGTATGTCTTATGTTTTGAACTATGTCGGAGTAGTTTAAGGGGGAGTGTTAGATAGTAAACTCCTCTGTGTACAGAAAAGCAAAGCTGTCTCTTGCTTGTCAGTTTCTCTACGACATGTCCGTGTGTATTCTTACTTATTAAATCCATTTCTATCTTTTCTACATCGTTTACTTTGCTGCCCATAACCCATCAGTTGTCAACTTTATTTGATTTTCCAAAAAAATGTGTTTCTTCGATAAATAATGTGTGCCTAATATTAGTTGGCACACAATGGGTGTGGTCATAAACTTGCACGAATGAAGGAAACTGAAATAAAATTGACTTGACTTTTTACTTCTCCCAAGATGTCTGGTAATTTTTTCAGTAAAGTATCCATAGCTTTACTGAAAAAATAGGGGATTCATTTCATCATCATTATCATCATCTTCAACATCGTCATTATCGTCAGGAGTACTTATAATTAAATAACAATTAACAAGAAGTAAGTTTTGTAGCCGAATGCCAACGTAAAAAAAATAACAAGAAGACAATTGACAGTCTCCTGATCAAAAATATTATTTTTAAATTGACGTATTGAAAATATGAATATAAAAAAAAATGCGCTAAAGAAGAGCAGGTTCAAGGCATAGTATAGCTCTACCCTAAGTGAACTAGCCTATACTATCGAACTTAGCAACTTACACTAAGTTCTTATGACACACCTTGAGAGCGGCTGAGCTGTGTGCTACACACATGTTTTATCTTCTTACTTACAAAACATAAAACTCCTTGCTTAAATAGGGGTAAGTATTTAAGTAATTATATACTACCTAACTACTTTACAGATATAACATAAAGAAAACCGAAATAGTTCAACTGTTAATAAGTATAACAATAACATAAAAAATATCAAAAACGCCCTCTACGTGTTGGCCCCATGTCACCGCGCGAGCCTTCCAAAGTAGTACACCTAGCCAATAATAACCATTTCAGCGAACAGACGTAGGTATTTCAACAGTCAAAAATGGATCGCATCACTCCCAATGAACACGTGGTGGTATAGATAAGAGCCGTATACATATTACATAAAGGGCCCATTGACAGTGTGAATCTATTCCGATCCTTATTCAGACCGTTGGCGCCGCCTCGCAAGCCTGCCTCGGCCACCGCCTCTCAAGCCTGGCCGGCCGCGCGCAGACTAACAGCGACAGCTACAGCGCTCGCCCGATCAAGTCAAGACCCTTGTCCGAGTATTTACATCTGTCCATTGCCGAGCCACTTGCAACGGGGCGCGCTTGGTATATGGATACGGCTACTGACCACTAGTTTGATTCACTGACTGACTACATACAGGAATAACCAGAAAATTTCGCCATCGAATATTATATAAGTATATTAAAATTTTATTATTAATGTTCATCATCACAGGCGGGTAGGATTTTTCTATTCTTCAATGAATTATTACTTACACATAACTTAATTTATATTTAAACAACGAACATTAAGTATGTATGTATTATATTTATACGTAACAGAAGGTTGTCCGACACTCGTTAAGTTTTTTATTCCAGTTAGCCTACTTCCGTAAGACACATCTGTGATTCCGGTAAGATAGCCTGCGACCACGTAGGTCATTCCGGTAAGATAGCCTGCGACCACGTAGGTCATTCCGGTAAGATAGCCTGCGACCACGTAGGTCATTCCGGTAAGATAGCCTGCGACCACGTAGGTCATTCCGGTAAGATAGCCTGCGACCACGTAGGTCATTCCGGTAAGATAGCCTGCGACCACGTAGGTCATTCCGGTAAGATAGCCTGCGACCACGTAGGTCATTCCGGTAAGATAGCCTGCGACCACGTAGGTCATTCCGGTAAGATGGTCTTCCACCACGTATGTGATTCCGGTAAGATTTATGCGTCTGTGGTTCTTATTAGAATATTCTTCAGACACGTCTGTGATTCCGGTAAGATTAGTGCCACAACGTCAGTGATTCCTCAGAATGTGCGTCAGATACGTTTGTGATTTCTGTTAGAATATCCGCCATATAGATATGTATGTTAAGTTAAGTTCTATTCAATATGCTGTACCGTAGTACCAACATACTGTACTTAGCTCGGTTTAGATAAAAGTTCTATGGATCCCAACATTGATTTATAACTATACTATATCTTGGGGAAAACGTTGCATTCCCGGCATAAAAAATAGGATCCTGTCTGAAATTATGACCGAGAATATACATATCTAGGTATATGTTTCCTTCTTGCATCTATGTATGTATGTACTACAGTTATTAATTAAGTATGCCTTCTGATGCTGCCGACTGATAATTCTAACCACCCAGCACCCGCCAACCAATTTGTCTAGTTCACCATTCGGGACGGTCGTGAGTCCGGGTCTTATTGACGTGATCTAGGTCGAGAGCCACGTCCCACTGCCAAACACACATGGACACCCCACCGGCACACACACAAACGAACACACGCACAGATCGCCTCGTCCAAGAAGTAGGACGAAAAACTTGCGGGCTTGCGTCGTCGCCAAAGAGTACCATCGTCGCCAATACATTATAGCTATTCATGTGCCGCGATATTACAGTATTTGGAACAGCTAGCGTCAATAAAATAATATTTGATCAAATATTTCGTGCCTATCAATTAAGGAGAACGAGTGTTGATAGACATCTCATTTGATTTGAAAACAGAAGTAAGTATATTATGTATGTATACAATATCCCCCAAATTTATAGACGTCATATAACTTTATCAAACGTCATAAAGTACTGCGCAAAGCACGGCGAATCTACAGCACCCACAATGTAACACAACGTACCTATAGGTACCTCATATATACAATAATATTTTTTTATCATTTATAATGTTTTGTAATATTTTCAATAGAAGTTGAATACACATACAATTCTTTTAATTACATGTGTATTTGTTTAGCGTGTGCAACCTTATTTAAAACTGACCACGGAACTTTAACTTGTAAACATTCTGTGATGTATTACTTTACTATTGTGAACGCTACCGTAGATGTCAATCTGACAAGTGACATCTGTCTCGGATTTAATATAGAATTATGGCACGATTTATTACATCATAAAAAGTGAATCAATAAACATCCACATTAAATATGCGTGTTATTATTTATTAATAGTATTGGAAGGTCCAATACACGCGAAAATGGCGACGAGTACAAAAGGATTTCGTGGATTGTTTAATTTGTTTTAAATTTGAAAAAAGTTATCGGCATGGCGTCGAACATTTCTTTCAACCCGTTCCAAGAGGGTGATGATGTCAACTGTTTTTTAGAAAGAATAGAGCAACACTTTACGGCAAATGACATACCAATAGAAAGGCAATTGCCAACATTGTTGATTTCATTGCATCAAAATGTGTATAAAATTTTAAAGAGTATGGTGCATCCATGTTTGCCAAAGGAAAAGTCTTACAAGGAAATCGAAGAAACATTAAAGTTGCGTTTCCAGCCAAGAATTTCACATTACAGAAAAAGAATAAAGTTTCACAGTCTAAGGCAGGCTGAAGGGGAATCGGTATCCAGATGGTTTGCAAGAATAAAAGAAGCTGCAAGTGATTGCAACTTTGGACAAGATATTGAAAACAATGTTAAAGATAAATTTGTTACAGGTTGTAGACCAGGGTCAATACAGGATCGATTGTGTGAAGAACCAGTCTCCAAGGACATCAAGGACCTATTAGAAATTGCATTAAATAAAGAGTCAGCATGTCAGCAACGAAGTGAACCTGCAACTGTGAATAAAGTTAATAAGGTAAATTTTAAAGATAAAAATGTAAAAGATAAAAGTGTCAATGATAATATTTTAAAGTGTATACATTGTGGTAAACCTAACCACTCATTTGCAAAATGTAAATATAAAACATATAAATGCAAAATTTGTAACAAAGTAGGCCATTTAGCATCAGTGTGTAAAAGCAAACTGACCAATAATGTGGAGGTAGAGAAGGAGTCTATCGATATTTTCACTTTGTTACCTAAGAAGGATATACTTTATATTTCTCCGTTTAATATTAATTGCCAAATAAATTCTATTCCTTTAAGTATGGAACTTGATACAGGGGCAGCGGTGTCCTGTATTCCAGAACATGTTTACAAAGAAAAATTTTAAAAATATTAAATTAGATACAACACAGTTACAATTAAAAACATATAGTGGTGAGTTGATTAAGCCGGTAGGTAAAATTACAGCTTTACTAGAATTTAAAAATAAAAAGTGTCAGTGTTCATTGTTAGTAGTTAAAAATGGATGTAGAAATTTATTTGGAAGAGATTTAATGAAACATTTAAATATTAATATGTCAAATTTGATTACTTTAAATTCAGTGGATATACCTAGTTTAGATAGTATTTTGCTAGACTATTCAGAAGTTTTTAAGGATGAGCTGGGAGTGATTAAAAATGAAGAAATTAATTTAGAGTTAACTGAGCAAAGTAAGCCAATTTTTGTAAAACCCAGACCCATTCCATTCGCATTTAAAGATCGAGTAGATCAGGAGTTAACCAAATTAGAGAATGAAGGAGTAATTACCAAAGTTGATAGTTCAGATTGGGGTACACCTTTAGTTCCAGTTATTAAAGAAAATGGTAAGTTAAGACTGTGTGCTAACTACAAAATAACTGTTAATAAGTATTTAAAAGATATTAACCACCCATTACCCAGAATAGAAGACATATTTACAGCTTTACAAGGAGGTAAAAAGTATACTAGATTAGATTTAAGAAATGCTTTTAATCATTTAATTTTAAATAAAGCTACGGGTGAGTTATTAGCATGGTCAACACCGAAAGGTATTTATAGGTTAAATAGATTGCCATACGGCACTAAGCCGGCAAGTTCTATATTCCAGGCAAAACTGGAGAAAATTTTACTAGGGGCTAAGGGGGTTGTCAATTTTATTGATGATGTGGTTGTCACAGGGGTCAATGACCTTGAACATTTACAAAATCTAAGGGAGGTTTTGAGACGTTTTAAAGAGGCAGGCATTAGGCTGAATAAAGGTAAATGCACATTTTTTCAAGGTGAGATTAAGTATTTAGGGCATATTATTTCTGAGGAAGGTTTAAGAAAAGATATTTCCCATTTAGATAGTATTTTAAAGGCACCCCAACCCAAAAATGTTTCAGAAGTCAGATCATGGATAGGTATGGTAAATTACTATGCGAAATTTATTCCTAATTTATCTGCAAAATTAAAGCCTATTTATAATTTATTACAGAAAAATTCCAAATTTGTATGGTCATTAGAATGTCAAAAAAGCTTTGAATTAATAAAAAAGGAAATTATTTCGGATAAAATATTAGTTCATTATGATAGGAACAAGCCTATAAGATTAGCATGTGACGCATCTAATAATGGTATTGGTGCTGTGTTAAGTCACATTATGCCAGATGGTTCAGAGAGACCTATTACTTTTATTTCCAGAGTTTATTCTAAAGCTGAACGGGGCTATTCTATGATACATAAAGAAGCATTAGCTATATATTGGGCAGTTAGCAAATTGTACCAATATTTAGTAGGTACAAAGTTTGAATTGTTATCAGACCATAAACCTTTACAAGCTTTATTTGGTGAACATAAAAGCTTACCTCAGATGGCAGCTGGTAGGCTGCAAAGATGGTCATTATTTTTAACAGGGTTTAATTATACATTTATACATATTAAGGGTACAGATAATGTAAATGCAGACTGTATGTCTAGATTACCCTTATCTACTCAAATTGAAAGTGATAAAAATTTAAAGGAATATGATTATATTAATTTTGTAGAGGATCAAAATGTAATTGATATTAACAAAGTTAGATCTGAAACCCGGAGGGATCCTATTTTGAGTTCAGTATTTAATATGTTAAGATATGGTTTTCCAAGTAACTTAAGTGATGTTTATAAGCCTTTCTTTCAAAGGAAAGATGAGTTGTATGTTGACAAAGGTGTCATCATGTGGGGCTACAGGGTAGTAGTACCAATTAAATTACATAGTTCATTATTGAAAGAATTACATTCTACACATGAAGGTATTGTTAAAATGAAAAGTAATGCAAGGTCATACTTTTGGTGGCCAAACCTGGACAAAACAATAGAAAATTATGTCAAAAGTTGTGATGTATGTATGTCAATGCGTCCAGAACCACCTAAGGCTAATATTGTTTCATGGCCAAAGACTAATGTACCGTATGAGAGGGTTCATGCTGATTTTTTGGGTCCAATAGATGGCAAAAATATTTTAATTATTGTAGATACATATTCAAAATGGCCGGAAGCTTTTATTATGAAAAGTACTGATTCAAAATATACAATTGAAAAATTTAGAGAATGCTTTGCTAGGTATGGTTTACCGAAAATTCTTGTAACTGATAATGCTAGTGTGTTTGTGTCAAAGGAGTTCTCTGAATTTCTCAGTAAAAATGGTATTAAGCATGAGACATCTCCACCATTTCATCCAGCAACGAATGGATTTGCTGAAAATTGTGTTAAAAGTTTTAAATTGGGTATGTTAAAAGCTATGAAAGACAAAGTAAACTGTAATAATTCTTTTGAAACATTAATGAATAGATACTTATTTCACTATAGAAATTCTGTCCATGTTGTAACTGGAGTTTGTCCTTCTCAATTGATGTTTCAAAGAAAACTTAGAAGTAGATTAGATTTGTTGAATGTCAAGGAAGATACAGGAGACAAGATTAGGAAAGGGAGTAGGCAGATTAGTTTTAAGGAGGGTGATATTGTTTACAGTAGGGATTATAGGAATCCAAATAAAAAGCAATTTGTAAAATGTGTAATTGATGAAGTATTGGGACAAAGAACTTATTTATGTAAAGTTATAGATGAGAATTTAATTTGGAAAAGACATTTAGATCAAATCATAAGTTCTGTGCCTCAATATGAGAAAGAAGTAGAGAGTAGTAAAACTGATAATTGTAATGATTATAATATTCCATATTCTGAGGATATAAGTATGTACAAATCTTCTGAAAATGTTTGTACTGACGATATTTCTGACATTAATAAGGAATGTAAAGTTTCAGAAACAAGTGTGTCATCTGATTCTCAATCTAGCTTAGAGAGAACCCAAGATACTTGTATTGAATCTGTTTGTAAGCCTATTAAGGTTCCGAATTTAGATAAGCCAGTGGCTACCCCAATTAAGGGTTCTGAAAGTATAATTGTAAGGTGTTCACAAAGAGTAAGAAAGCCTGTTGAGAGACTCAACCTGTAGGAGGGAGTATATGTGATGTATTACTTTACTATTGTGAACGCTACCGTAGATGTCAATCTGACAAGTGACATCTGTCTCGGATTTAATATAGAATTATGGCACGATTTATTACATCATAAAAAGTGAATCAATAAACATCCACATTAAATATGCGTGTTATTATTTATTAATAGTATTGGAAGGCCCAATACACGCGACATTCCCATATGGTTAACAATTTGCTTACTTACCAAAAACATTCAACAAAAATATGCATCACAAAACTAGCGGAGAGCGTTGGTGGTTGTTTGAATCTTGATTGTTTGGTAGGTAACATAAGGTACTCAGTCGGTCGCCGGCATACCTACTACTTAGGTACTTGCTCTTGTTTAGATTTTGTGAAACTCTTGAAAAACATAAATAACTCGGACCGAGTGGGAATGATGAGGTGAGTTTTCCTTTAGTTTTTCCTTCATTTACTTTGAAAAAATCGGTATGTAATTAGATATCAGCTAGATAAAGACACATCTCAACTCTACAACCGGATCGGAACGCGATCGACGTGTTAATGGTTGTTATTTAATAAATAAGTAGGTCCCTACCTAAAGCCGGGAGTATAGGGGTAGAGTAAATGGCATAGTAGCACGGTAGAGTTCTAAATATGGTAATAATTATACCAATGTAGACGGCATTGGTAGAGTAGGGTACTAAATATGGAAGGGTAGAGCGGCTTGCGTCGCGGGTTTAAGTTACTCTCCCAATTGCCTTCTCCACCACAGCGCGTTTATTCTAACCTACCGGCAAATCAACCCATATATATACAGTTAGTAGAGGCTTGTCCAATAACACAGATCACGAGAGATATGCCGTGCGGTTCAAAATGTATGCGAACTCGCTGTCTCCGTTTTGTTCCCCACCATTCGCTAAAACCAACCAATACGAAATCTCTTCGGTGCGTGCTGCGTCGTCGCCGTATACAGCGGCCGTACCACGCGATGCACCAGTTTATTCAAAGTATCGTTAGACGATCTATACATTGCCTCGTACATTCACACAGTAGCGAACAGAGGTGGTACTTAAAGAGCCATGTATTTTGTACAAAAATAAAAAAGACGTTGTGCTACATGAAAACTAAAATAACATAATAAAGGCATTAAATATTTGTTGTTTTTAATGATTTTAAAGACGAATAAATATAATACTTAATACTGGCTGGTGAAATGAGATTCCATCTTTCGCGTAGTTCACTTTGCTGCTAGTATTTTTGCACACAACCACGGAATAACACGGCATTTAAAAAAAAAGTTAGAGCTCCGATACCGACGTGCAGTTGCAGTCGACTGACGGCGAAAACTCTATGTTAGCGTAATTTTGGCTAAATGTGAGCGCAAGCCCACCGCTTTCATAACATATCTCCTCTCATATATCTGTGTCCAATAATATCTCGATATCCGCCGGTCATGGTGTTACTTCTAGTAAACACTGATTACTACTACTAGCAAAATATAAATTTACATAGAGACGTTTCTGTAACAAAATTGTTATAGTACCGTACAGCCAGTACTGGAAACTGGTGGAGTTGTGTCACCTAGCATGGATACTTGGCTAGTTGACTCTATTGTACCGTTTACTCTACCTGTGGTGTGTGCTCCGTATGTGTGAATAGATAGTTAGGTGTGATAATAACGACAAATAAATTAAGTCTTTGAAATCGTTTTCTACCATGTAAATTATTCCAATTGGAATTTCCCAGCTAAATCGATGTTGGTGAGGCAACGAATGTTAAAATTGCATCGAACAAGGAAAAGTTTTCGCACACAAACATTTCGGATCGTTGCATAAAAATAGTACCTCTGTGTGGGTGGGTTTTCGACGTATTTATAACGCCAAAATAAGTTGAACTCCTATATCCTTTAGTTTGTTTGGGATCTTAAACACTTCGGGGGCCAAATAGACTGGGCGGGTGGTTAGTTAACATACATTGTTAAATTATGTATCTGTGTGCATTTGTAGCGCCTAATTGATACGGCTGTGGTGGCCGCCGGGAGGCCCCTTTGGGTGTTTATCACAGACGAATTGTGTGGACCTAGCATCTTTCAGTGGAGAAAATATAACACGGTTAGTTAGGTATACCTAAATCTTAGGTAAACCTTATTGTCTAGCCGCCCCATACCGAACCGTAATGAGGGAACGATTTTAGCTCTTCTTGTTTTGTCGACATTGTGCCGTGTATCGTGGACAGTGGTTCAAAATTATTCTCTGAACATATTTCTAACAAAGAAGTTTTAATGCGTTTGTGTTTAGGTACAAAAGTGCTAAAGAAACACAAACGAAGTATAAAAAAATATTGAATTCAGTTAATTTCATTTGTACCAAAAAATAAGTGCGAGGTCGCGTTGAGGTAGTGAACCCATCAGCCTTATTAATAAAGATAGACTAGAGCAGGATTAACTTCACTCCAAGGTTTAAGGTAATATTTATTCATAATAGGGTAAAATGTTATTTAACAATAAGGTAAGTGGTACTCACGGAGGGTTTTAAGCCATACTCGGGGCCTTACCTTATTCCCGAATCCTTATTCATATTATATCGTTAAGTACTATATCTATACATCTATACATACATATAAATAAAATTGGAGTGTCTGTTTGTAATATTAAAATAACAGCTTTTACTAAGTGCATTTGGATGTATACACGGTACCTATACCAAAACATTTTTTTTTTACATTTTTTGTCTGTCTGTCTGTCTTTCTGTCTGTGAGTCTGTCTGTCTGTCTGTCTGTTTGTTCCGGGTAATCTCTGAAATGGCTGGACCGATTTTGGCGGGACTTTCACTGGCAAATAGCTGATGTAACAAGGAGTAATTTAGGCTACTTTTATGTTAGAAAAAAACATAGGTCCTCTAGAAAAAAAAATAAAACCAATGTTGCAGCGTTGCGCCTGATTATGTTTGATAGCAACAACCTGAAATGCGTCTCGCGGGCTCAGAACGTTCGAGCAGGCTGTTGCCAACGGTTGTGTCTTTGTTAAATACCACGCGAACGAAGTCGCGGGTAACAGCTATCAACTATAAAATGTGAAAGTTCATTTGTAAGTTTGACTGAGCATCGCGAAAAAACGGCTGAATAGATTGGTATGATATTAGCGACGGAGACATAAGTTTCCTAGTCTGGAATAAAAGTTATCGATTCTGTAAATCCACGCGGGCAGAGCCGCGAGTGAGGCTAGTTTATTATTAAAAAAATAAATCAACAATCTACTTACGTAGCCTACCTATAAACGGTTATTATTTTTTGAATTATGCGTGGGTAAGCGATAGTTTTACATAGGTAAGATGGCAGACTAAACAAACGAGTAGGTTGTTAGTAGCAAGTACTTATTATTACCTACTTAAGAGCAGTGATAGCCAAGTTGGTAGAACGCTTGCCTCGGCAACAACGATCGCAGGTTCAAACCCCGACTCCACCTCTAGGGATTTCTGGATGTCATGTACGAATCTCATTTTCAACCACGATTATCACTTGCTAAGCGTGCGTGCGTAAGAAACCTGCATGTTTGAGAGAATCCCTCGAAATATGTGTGAAGTCCGCCAACCCGCACTGGGCCAGCGTGATGAAGGGGAGGTCCGTGCCCAGCAGTGCGTAATCTACTATCCGCCCCTTGCTGAAGCTGTCCTTTCGGTCCCCTCAACATATTCTCGCTTTGTGATATAATTAAGATAGGTTTCATAAACCACCTGTTTAAAAACAAATCATTTATATGGCAAGAGGCTAAGCCGTATTGACATGCGAAAATGACATTAAAGTCTACTATAGTCTTCAGTAACTAAACCCTAACAGGAAAGGAGGAGGTAGATCCAAGTATTAACTCGTGTCCAGCCAGAATAGAATAACACAAGTCACTACTTGAGCGCACCCAAGGGTAATGTAGGCCTTTTGTTTATACCTTTATAGGGGAGGGATCTTTGAAAGATACTTAGTCTTCTAATCTGAGCTACCTACTATGATAAAAACATCAAAAATCTCAATAAAGGTTTTAATCATTGACAGTGGGGACACAGTTTTGCTGGAGTTATAATTATTTCAATCTGGTTTGACCTGTTTGCGGTTGTTAAGAGGGAGAACTAGTTAACACGAGGCTAGGGCTGGGTGTGGGGCGCTTTGACACCGCCGGCCGGCCTACTTCCATTGACCCACTTCCTCGCGTCCTGTATGCTCTAAATTGGTGACCCCGGCTTGTTTGGAGCGGCACATAGATGCGATACGCTATTATGTGTACTTCCATATACTGGTACCTATTTATTATTACTGTTACTCTGTGGACTGTCCCATGTCAATGGTATAACTCTGTAATTGTGTTATTATTTAATTCAAACCTTGTCTAAGTCTGCATGCCAACTATAAATTATATTATGCTGAGCTGTCTTACTCAAAATAGGCACTTTTGGATATTACTAGCTTTTAAGCTACCTTTTAACAGTTTCTTCTAAATTCTTGATTATAGAGCACTTATAAGGTTCAATTGGATTCCCTGATAGTAGATCTCAGAGTTTCGGAGATTTTGGGAGGAGTGTGTCAGTTAGTGGGTTTTGCTTTTAAATAAATATATATATATATATTTATTTATTTAAAAGCAAATTAATATAAATATTTAAAATATAATATAAATAAATAAATATATGTGTGTGTGTACGATAGAATAGCTGTTTACCACAAATATGTGCGCGTAAAGAAAATCCTTACACCTAGAGACCGAAACGAACACGCGTACGTAATTCAGGCCCGTAGGTCTCATAGTTTCAGAGATATATTTAAGATACCAATTAGAATATTATCCTTATGTGTCGTTAAATATAGCACAACATTAAATGCTAAGATTCTACCACTAGTTCGGAATGCTGTTTCTAAGTAAGGAGAAGAAACTCCATGGTACCTATAGCTACTCATTCTTAAAGGAGGGTACATACATTCTTGTAAAGTTTTCAGTGAGGTCTGTGGCACGTTACAAAAGTAGTAGGCAAACAGTTCATTACGGTTTTGGAGTACTAACAAAGTGTAAACCTTGAACCTCTAGGTGTCGAGGTACCAGCGTGCAAACATAACTGGGTCAGCCAGCAGGTTTTCAAACATGCATAAGCACAAGCCGCCCGCGCAAGCGCCGCGGCAAACGTATTATACGATGCACACATAAAATTGACCTCGACGTTATGACCTAATTTCGTGTAATTCGGACGTTGAAACTAGGGCGACATAGTTTGTCCGTGGAATGTAGTACCGATGTTGATTTGCTTTTGTCCAATTACAAACATGTTACGCGGCCACTGTTTTTGTTTTGATTATAAAGCTTGTCCTTGGTTGATAAAATAATTTCTACTAAGTAATACTTCGCGCGTGTGTTGTTTAGTTCTTGATTTCTTTTACTATCACAGAGGACAGTGGCGTAGTATGGGGGGAAGGGCGGAGGGTGCGGTCCGCACCAGGAGGTACTTTCCCAGGGGCGGCATCTCACAGGTGGCGGTTAGAGATATTGTTCAGTGTTTTTACGTATTTTTTTTTTGTCGTTACCATGCCCCAAATTTGTATAATGATTAACAAAAATAAGAGGGCGGCAAATTTGAAATCCGCACCGGATGCTTATGACCTATGCTACGCCACTGACAGAGGAACTCTCTAATTCCTTGTGTACTATATACAAGTATAACATACAATGACTTATCGTATAAGCTATTACCTTGCCATGTTTAGGGGAAATCCAGCCCGTGGATTTTGAGATGCAGGCTGTTTAGTAATCCGCAGTAACTCATCCATTTCCCGGGATTAATGAGCGATCACCATGCCGCGTTACATACAGATCCGTGAACCGAAGACCGATGAACAATCCAAACATCGCGTACCTATTGTAGATTTATGTATCGAGAATAAATAATGTCACCTAAGATTATTATTTGACTTAACCAAGTCACGGTCTTATTATAGGTAGATTATTCTAACATATAAGTTTATCCTTCAGGTTATTCACTAACGTTACTCACGTTAGCAAACCATATAGTATTATTACTAGCTACGTCATTAAGGTCAGTGAATTAAAAAAAAAATATTTTGGCACAGTAAGTATTTATTTAGTCTGGTTGTGATGTCGCATTAGCGCGGCGGTGGCCTTGGCTATATCGCCGTTAGCGGCCTTGAGTTCCGCGCAGCAGTCCTCCAGGGCCGCCTTGCCGTCCACGGTCGCTTTTACTCGCACCAGCTTGATAGCGAGATGCACGTCCCAATCGCTCATTTCCAGGGCCTCTAAGCACTGCTCAGGAGTCACCTGTTATAATACAATCGCTATCATGACATGACATGACATAATAGCTCTCATGTTATATGTCAGGTTACAGAAAAAAAAACCGTCTACTTTTTGAGGTACAGCTTTGGTTATCCGGCAAAAGACGATGCCGGTATAAAAAGTAAATACTAAATCTGCCGTGGCAAACGAGAGGGCGATAGGTCAGAAAAGGCGGTTTCAAGATAATTTCGACTTACGCGTTTTTATAATATTATATGATTGTGTAATAACTATATACACTCATGGCCGAAATAACTATAAATTCGGCGGTCCATTTTCTTAATTCACATAGAGGTATGAAACTCGGATAGGACAAAAAAATACGATTAACATCAAATATTTGTAATAAAAAAAAAAAAAAAAAATACAACCGAATTGAGAACCTCCTCCTTTTTTTGGAAGTCGGTTAAAAAAAAGACAAGAATCTGACAAACTGCCTTCTCGATTATAAACTATCACCTTGCCAATACTCATTAAAATGTGTTAAGTAGTTTGCGAGTGATTCGCGTTTAAACTGACATAAATTACAAAAATGGTGGATTCGGTTTGTGTATCCAAAATAATGCCTTGGAATATATTTCATGTAGTCACGTTTAACCTATAGTGTTATTATTTCTCCATTATTTGTATGACGCACCTGTTCCTTAAGCACCTTGCTCATGATCCTAACCTCGTCGGACTCGACGCCCCGCTGCCGCCCGCACGGCTTCTGGTCCGCAAACTCCAACAGATCCTCGACAGACACGTGGTCGGTGCAATCTGTGAAACGCGGTGTGAAATGGAATATCATGGGCTAAGTAAAAACACCTAATGTAATCTTAATATCATGGAGAAAGCATACTGTCACTTTCATACTAATTAATTAAATCAGTGGTGTGAGCAGGATAGAAGTCGCTTACGTTATCCAAACACTACGTATACGCGTCGACCTGTCGGTATGCACGCACGACACGGAACCGATATTGCTTACTTAGGATAGATTTTCACAGAACTGTGACCCCTATTGGAAACATATGCGGTGACTGTCTTGTGCTACAACTTTTTTTCCTTGGCAATCGGCACATAAATAAAAAACTTTTTATGAAGTACCACAGACTAAGTAAAGATGACGATGATGAAATGAAACCCCGCATCTTTATCACATAATAAGTACATTTTTAAATTGTGTATCAGGTGAAAATGTACCTATCATCTTGGGGTTATAAATACATAATGCGTAATATTTCTACCATAATTATAAATCTATAGGTATATATAAAACAAGTGGTGTTAAGCACACCATTTATAACTCAACGAGGAGGTGGGCTGATTTTTATGATCTTTGATTTTTTTAATTTGTCTCCGCCCCGAATAATGAAAAACTAGTATAACATGAGACAAATTCACATAAATATAATAATACAAATTAATAATTTTCTCATACATTTGATTCTGAGGCGGTGCAGTTAGCCGGGACAACCAGTAAAATATATTTCAAATAAAAAAATAACTACAAATTTCCTACATTCCTTACCAGCAAAGTCTGACCGGGGTTTTTTAAGCAAAACAAATTCTTGATATACGTTGCGTGCAACACTCACGACAATTAATTTAAAACTAACCTTTAACCAGCGCACCTTCCTTCGTATCCATCACTGAATCCTTACTATCTTCGTTGTCCATCTTGATATTGGCATCAATATTGATACCTCCATTATTGTCATTGAAATAACTATGAAATGGATTAGCCCAACTCGGCCCTGCTTCATTGACAAAAGGGTTTGTATCCTTTCCGTCGACGCCATCATGAGTTTCGACGCCATTACTTTTTAATTCTAACTCTTTATTGGCCTTAAGTAAAGCAGGGCACGTCGCGTTCTGGTAAATGATGGGCTTGTCCAAGATCGGTGTGGGTGGCTGCGAGTCTGGAAGCTTCAATGGATATTTTCTGATGTGTCGACGTTTGTCCATCAGTTTGGGTTTTGTTGTTCGCGGCGGCAGAGGGAGCTCGTTTATTGCCTGCAATTGGTTTCCTTGTCTTCATTTGCGTTACGGCAATGTAAATTTTGCTATACAAAGGCCACTGGCACCCCCATACAAGGATTGAGTTATAGCTACTTACTACTACACATGTGACATTATGCCTAGGGCCCAAGTCTCCTAAAACAAGTGTATCTCTCAGTAAGTTGACAATGAAATCGTAATGAAGTTAGAACTACTAACTACCTACTACTACACATGTGATAATGTGTAGGGCCCAAAACTCTTAAAACAAGTTTTTCTCCGAGTATAATGACAATTACGTCGTAATTGGCACTTTTATATTTTCATAGTTCCCACGCACAATGACATTGAGATTTCTTGTTTAAAATTACTTCATATTTTTATAAGCTTTATATAATTAGCAAGCAACACCAACCATTGCAAGCTTCAACTCTCATTCAAATGTCATTATGTTACATATTCGCTTGGTGATAGATTTTTTAATAAAATTGATGATTGATGTCATAAACATTTTAGAAAATAACATTGTTATACGGAGCAATTAGTGGTAACTGTTTATAACGAAAACTATCGGAGACTATAATCATATATTGGATTGAAACATTTGTGTATGCCCTAGATATAGACCAGGACTGGCAATCGCAAATATATTTTATTCATTACGTAGAAACACTTAGTGTTGCCTTTTCCCTGACAAGGGAAGGACTACTTACGTCATTATTGAATCCAAACTCGGAATCTCCTGCAGATGATATACGATCTCTGAAAAAGTAACACATGATACAAAGGGAACTGAATCAGCACAATAAAAAAAACAATAGCCAAAGAAAACATACATAATTTATATTATATGACACACCGTAAAATATTATTCGTAATATGTTACATAATTTCGAAGAAATTACTTTTGAAGTTGGGTAAATGCTAGTGGGAAGAGTGGGACCATGCTCTTGCTCTGTCATATCTGTGCTCACTTTTGCCAGTGACGTCACAAGGCGCTGCGCAGTGTCGCGAGCAACATAATTATGGAATCACAAAAAAGCGAGCCAATGTATGTGTGTAGTACACACGAATAACGACCTTGCGTAAAATTTATTTAATAATTTTGTTAAATATATTTACTTTAACATATATTTCGTGACACTCCCGTCTACATTATTTATTGGTCTGAGGTATTTTTCTAATCTTTAGAATTATTTATAACTCTATTGATATCAACAAAAATAAGTTTCAATAGCACAAACTCGTTATTTTTAGACAACCATTCTATACATCATTTCGTTTTTCACACCATTTGTTATTCTAAAAGTTTACATTGAGACCCTGCGTTGTTCGGCTACCTCTTGGTATTAAATGTGTAATGTTATTTACCCGTTTCTCGCAGGTATCGGTTTCTGGAGCGAGTGGAACTGCATCTTCGGCGCCGTTCGGATCGGCATCGGTACCGTGGCCGGCTGGTGCGCGCCGCCCGAATCATTGCCGATGTGTGATATGAGGGAGGCGGATAGCGTCGGCCCCTCTATCAGACTTGTGTATGCTTGCTTGCTTTCCTCTGTGATCGTCGACTGGAAAGGCATTTCAAATTAATTACACCTCTTGTACTTCCTATTGAGAAGTGGGGGGGGGGGGGGGTTATTATATCTTTTGAATTGCAGTATAATAAAGGGAATCTATAATGGTTGCAGTAAACAAATATTGAATCAAATAAATACAAAAAGTGTTCGATTAAAGAATAAACATACATCAATGACGTCAAAACCAAAAGCGATAAAGTCCTTCAAATAGTGTAAAATATTTCAAAAACCTTTCATATTATTTCTAATGGTTGGCACTTATGATTTTTATTAAAACAATTATAAAAAAATGCATATACTCTATTGCACTGAACTGACCTGTATATCTGGAACGCTCTTAGCCTCTTCGCTAAAGTTACGACGCTCCTGCTTGCCTGTAAGTAAAGGATTTGCTTTCATATCTTCTAGAGACGTTATTTAAACACATAATTAGTACAATACACATGCAACATTACCTAAAACGAAGTACAGCGTATAAACACCAAAACAAAAGTGTTGTAATATGACAAATTTTCTTGCATCTCATTCCAATACACTGAAACATGCATATCACTTACGGAATCTATTACAATACGCCTTCACGTAATTCCAGGCTGGGATGAAATAGAAATACATTTGTTGGTAGGTAAATATTATGCTACTAACTTTCCACCATGTCAGTCGTTATTTGAGACATCACATGCGTCTACCTACGTACTAGTTATTTAGCGAAATTGTATATTGGAGAATTATATAAGCTATATACAAAATGTATCTCATTAAGGCTGTACAGCCGTGGCAGAAGCAAATAATGTAGTGTATCTATTGTATGTGCTGTTACAATTGGAATATGTGTCATGCGACCTAAATAATATGTTATTAATTGCGTTATTATTTACATGCACTGATTGTTTGCATAATATTTATATATTTTTTTTAAATTATGTAGCATTATTCGCATTACAAACGAATAAAATGTTAGTCAATGTATCCACACATTTGTATTCAGACTGTTTCTTGTGTCATTGTGTCTGTGTCGTGTGATTTGTTTTCCTTTCCTTTTCACAGGAATGCTCGATTTACACGAGCACTACACGCAAGTAACAAATAAAGAAATTAAAATGCACGAGTACTCATGTAAACCGGGCAACACGGCAAGTCCACACACTATGCTAATATCAAAGGTAACCAAAAAATGTGCCGTAATAATATGAATAGTAATAAGATCGTCATTACACAAACGGTACGGTCCCAAACTAGGCAACCCTTGTATTATTGGGACCGTAGAAAGGACTGGGGGCGATATCCCAGTACATAATTTCATATATCGTATCGTAGATCTCATCGTCACTTCACAGGTGGGTTCGAGATCAAATACGTGCCTATAACGTAATAAATATATATATATAGACCCTAAATATCCATATCTGGGGTGCATTCATTCGTGCTCGTCGCACGGAGGTCGCATTCCGATCCCCATGTAGATTTAAGAAAAAAAAAATGTAGTGACAATTTGTAAGTGCCCCCGTAGGCCTATACGAAATAAATTATTTGACTTTGACTTTGACTTCGTGGTTTGCGGGAATCAAACCCAGGACCGTCTGTACAGGAAGCTGGGTGCCTAGACTGTGCCAAGCGGGTCGTCATAATAATATGTATATGGCTCATTCGTAGCCCAGCGGTCCTGAGGATGCCTCGTTTAGAGGCGAAACACGTGTCGAATACTTTTATAGATTCGCTTAGTGTCGCGGAGAATTGCATTTTATTTGAAGTCCCGTCACTCGTGATAGATAGTTTCTCGATTAACATCTTAGAGGAGTTCGGGTGTTGTTGGCTTCTTTTATTATCGATCAAACTTGTTTGGTTTATAATCGAAGAAGTTGACAAGCCGAGGGTCAGTGGTGGGTCCTCTTTCCCCATAGGTTAATATGTATAGATACTGTAATTGTTACCTGTGTTATCTTTGGCTGGTTCCAGTGGTGTGGTGTGGTGTAACGAGACCAACGGGAACTTGAAGTGGAATTTGGAGCGGTCGCTCGGGGAGATGACTGGCTTCTGGTCTCCGTCCAGGTCATTCATGGACCTATTTAATGTTAAAATTCATAATCTATTGATTTCTTCTATTTACTTAGATTCGATCAGCCACAGATTCCCCAAAATAATACCGTTTCGTTACCGTATGAGGTCATTGAAGCTAAAAAAAAGTATCGTTATTTCAATAAGGAACATGGCTGGGTGTTACCGCCGACTTGAGATCCAGTTATTAAAATTAATAAATGCAAAACACTTTTTGCGTAGATCGGACCGCAAACAACAACTAAATATTAGAGTACCCAAGTTCTAACTATGATACTAGGACTACTATAACAGAAGCCGAAACGTCAGGAACGTAAAAAAGAAAAACGTAAAATTAGTTTTATTTCAATGAATCATAATCTATGTAAATAAAAATGAAATGATATTCGTTGGTAAGCGCATCACCCGGGCACAGTTGAACCGACTTGGCACGGTAAGTTTGGATCCATTGTATACTCACTTGGTTGTTATTTCGTTGGCCATCGCCACGGCAGTTTCCAATGTCTTCTCGTCGTGCGCAGACATCGGCTTCATGGTGCCTGTATAGAAATCTTTTTTCTTGTCTCCCTTGCTTAATGTGTGTGATCTGAAATAATACGAAACAGTATCTATGTTGTTTTAAAGTTTTCATAAGTTCGCCACCAGCAGTGAGTGCAGTCTTGAATAAAACTGATGAATGTTCTAGCCCTAATATCACCGAAGCCCATTTGTTGAGTCTTAGACGGCAGTCATTTTGACAAGTTTTCGTAAAAGCATAAACAGGGACAATTAAGACGGAATTTATTTATAACGACGGACGAACGGATATTTATTGGAAAAGTAAACAGGCGATTCAGCCAAATCATATTGTTGCCCAAATTATAACTTTTGCCCGCAGCTTCGCTCGCACCAGCATCCGTTTTGTTTTACAGGTACCCATATGTCATAGGGCGATGATATGGAATTTTTACTTTGCAGCCTAACCATCAAGCCTAACTATCCTATAATGAAAACCTCATTGAAATTGGTCCAATAGTTTTCCGTGATACTCTAACAAACAGACAGGAATTCTAAAAACACTTATTTTGGATGTATACCTTTCTAAATAGCCTTTAAATTTATATCAAACATTGTCACCGTACAGACACATTCACAACTCAGTTGCAGTTTTATAATAGTATGTATGGGGACTTACCTTGCCATGGCATCTGTGTCACTATGTTTTCCCGTGATGCCCTTAAAATTAGATGTTACTATTAGTTTTGCAGTAAGTTAAAATGGCTAGACATAGAACATCACATATCTACCACATACATTTACTAGTTAAGAAAGTTAACAACGAACTCGTAACTAAATAAATAATTTAGTTGATCAAAATCAGATAAAAAGCACTATTAAGGTATTTTTTTAATGATAATATAGCTTGCTTTTGTTAATGAGAATAAATATCTACTATAATAATTATTATGCGCTATTAAATAAATAAAAATACTGTTATTTAATTACTGGCAAGGTATATAAATGATGACCATAAAAGTGTAAAATATTTTAACAGGGCCAACAGACAGCCAACCCAGCCAACAGGTAGATTTTAAAGATTACATTCTTAAAGATACAAATCACAAGAACTTAACAAATTATAAGACATTTAAAAATGGACATCTAATACTGAATGCACGGGCGTACTCTACAGGCTCGTCTTCTTTAAAAAAATATAAAACATCATTCTCATATTCATCTATGTGATCCATTTTCCTTCCAACTTACTGATTCATCTGTTAAAATATTTTACACAATTTTTGTCAACCTTATCTCATACACTCTCAACCAAATAATTAAACCACCAAATGTATATCACCAATCACCAATCCTAATTTGTCGTATTATACAAAACAGATTTTTCCAGACATTTATAAATGCTGATCGACGCTCGTTTTTCAAAGTGTGCAGGTTCGAAACCCAACTCGCACGTTTGGTATTATTAGACCTTATATGCTATCGAATCTCTTATATACAGTAATGAACATCTTTGCGGTAGAAACAATGTAGGCAAAGATTGACAATTATGAACAAACTTACACGTCTTTCGCCAACCCGCACTGTGCCTGTGTGGTGGACTATAGGCCGAATCGCCCTCGCATTGAGGGTGAATGTGCCTTGTATAATGTTAATAGACACACCACCTAACACAGTATCACCAAATATCGTCTAATATGGGTGCAGTGAAGTGCACAGACGTGATGCGTGTTTATTTCCTACAATCTACTTAAATGAGTATCTACATTTGTACTAATTGAATTAACACAGGGTGAAGCACTCAATTGCTGTTACTTTAATTAAAATTATTCTTAGTTTTTAAATTGACTTGGCTTATTCCGATAAGGCCCTAAGATCACATTTCAGCTTGCATCAACTTACTTATAAATTAACTTACCTATAAATACTCTTTGAGATGACAATACAGCTCTGCGCGTCAAGAGCCCCTATTCAATAACGAACCCAGGCTTACATGGCATTGGATAGAGGCGTTTTAAAACGCACCGAATAATACTTACAATTACATTGCCAGAAATTGGATACTTCACCCTACTACATAGATACTACTTGGTATACAAAAAAAAAACTAAACCAGAAACCCCCCACTCTCACCGTTATCCGAGAACGCATAGCACCTGAATAAACGAATTCATACAATAAATATAGTCATATAAATTGTGAACGACAAACCACTTGTAATATACTTTTATTATATGTAAGCGTGACGATAATGCGAAGCTTTCAGTCCATATATCGATATCTCTTCGTAGGAATTCTGGAAAATGTTGGTACAGTCAAATACGACGGGCTAGGGCAGGTATTTGATAACTTATACATTATATTTTTCCTATCATGGATATATTTAAACGTCCATGCTTGGGTCATAGTTTTCACACTATCAGTCGTAATATCGTAATATAGTAGTCGTAGTATCGGTAATGTTAATGAAATATGAATAGAGCGATAGAGCAGACATGCAGGCAGCAGAAACACTAAACAGAACATTATCTTTACACATACATATCATTATATATATTTAAAAATAGCGATTTCCCAGGCGGAAGACGTCTACTGCTGAACATAGGCCGCCCCCAATGACTTCCATACAACATATTCATGTCTTTTAGCAGTACGAGTCATCACATTGTTTTAAATGAGCTAAAATGCACGATCTGAGATGTACTATTGGTTGATAGTAGCACATACTACGCGCAAACCAAGGAGCTCCTCCTCTCGCGCGTAATATGGTTGGCTCACTCCTGCGCAGACCATAGTATAGTAAAGTGGTTAAAACAGAGTCCGTATCAAACAGTACATCACTATTCGAAGTATTTCACATTCTACACATACCTTAAAAAATGTTAGTCTTCCATAAGTTTTACGGAATCTTCCAAAAATGATATTCTTGATTGATAGCAAGAATGAAAATTTAAAGTTTTATTTAAGACTACTATCAGTTCCATTGCGATTGCAGTACATTCAATGAGAAATCTGAATTGGCAGAACAGGTACCAAATGACGTCAAATTATTGTCTACCTAGACGTCTAATCTCACGGTCACGGTCAAAACGCAATAACGCTTCACGGTTTTAACCACCAGCGACAACCGTCTAAATAAAAAGTAAGACTAACTCGTATACGTCATAAGGTGATAACAAAAGTCACATATAAGATATGAAACCAGAAACACCAGGCGTTCAGAGCACGGCGGTTTTATATCGCCCGCGAAAACGCGAACGCTCTCTGTTTGTGTAGGATCTAAGCGTTGCGTTCCACGTTCCGCGTATTTGAACACTTAGCCAAATGTTTTGTTAAAAAAAGGAATTGTAGATCTCCGTCTCCGGGAGAAGGATGTAGCGGTAAAATCGCGCAAAATTTCAAAAAAACAGCTTTATTTCGTTCCTCGTTTTGTCTGCTCGGATGTGGTGACAATTAATCTTGATGTCCACTTTTAACATAACATTTTCGCTAGTTTTATCCTTACCCTACACTTCAGTTATCATATTCCCAGATTCTCAAATCTAAAAATGTATAATAACCTAAATCTAAGTGCAATAAAACTGATCCTTACTGGTTCATCCCGCCGTCTACTGTCTAAGCTTCGGAACATCGACTCCATTTCGTCGAGCAAGCTCTGGCTGAAGTCTGCGTAACTCTTCTGTAATCGCATAGATGGCGTGGTAAGTACCTAATCCCTGACTTTTATTATTTAAATCTCATGCTTCGGTTTGACGAGCTGATTAGCGCATTAGCGCATGGATGTTTAATATCTAAGTATTATCTAGTATATTGAAGTCGCCCTCAGTCCATAATACAAGTGTTGCATAGCGAGGGACCGTACAGTCGGTGTGTTTGTCTGGCGATATTATTGTTACTTAGTTATAAAAGATTCTTACGGCTATTCCTGGACTACCGGGATGAGTAAAGTGTTCCGCTCTTGCGTCTGTGGCGTTGCTTTCCTGTAAATGAAAAACAAAATCATAGATTTCGTACATTTTGTTCGGTAGTTATTGCATATTTTTTTCCTGCACAACTCACAAAGATTTTTTATTACAGGATGTTCTAAATTCTACGTATCTGATTCAAAAGACTCGTGCACCGATACATTTATTCAACGAGGAGGGTGCATTCAATTGAATTTAAAACTGTGAATGTTAAGAGGCCAAGACTATTTAATTCCTATAGAATGGTGTCGAATTTTTAAAAAGGGTTTTTGCCTACCGTGTCTGTGTCGGATATTTCATGGTATTCATGCACTTCGTCAGAAGCCGCTTCGCATCCCTTGTGCGCTCGGCCTAGAGTTGCACTTTTCACCTGAAAATATTAAAATTCTACTAGGAAAACAAGAACCACTGGGAACCGGTTTGACCCTCAGATTATCGGTACTCCTTACTAGCGGCTCTCGGTTGGCATTGTGTAAACGGCCAAATCATAGAAAACTGTCAGCTGAAGAGTTTTCATGAAAATAGATGTCGTTGTACTAGACTTATCCGAAATTTCCCTTGACCACGTGTTTGTGTTTTTATTTCGTTTTTCATCATCTTCTATCATTCAAATTTGATTGTGGTGAAACTTGAATTACAGCTTACCTTGTTCAGAATACTTTTGCTCGTCGTCGGCTCCGATATTGACTTGTGTGTCGATTTCTTCAGACTTCTCATTTTCGTTTCACCTATGACGATAAATCAAAAACTTTATTTACAAATAATAAAATACACCAAACCTTTTTAATGTCACAGTATTGGGCACGGGCCTCCCATCAATGCGAAGTGGATTAGACCCTAATCCACCACGCTAACCCAGTGCGGGTTGGCGGACTTCACACATCTATAGGATGGTTCTCTAAGACATGCAGGTATCTTTACGATGTTTTCTTTTACTGTCTAGCAAGTGATAACCATGGTTAATAATGAGATTCGTACATGAACTCCAGAAATACTAGAGATGCGAGCCGAGTTCTGAACATGCGATGCTCGTTACCGAGGCAAACGTTCTACCAAATTGGCTATCATTGCTTTATTTATATCTATACTAATATTATAAATGTGAAAGTTTGGATGGATGGATGGATGGATGTTTGTTACTCTTTCACGCCAGAACGACTGAACGGATCTGGATGAAATTTGGCACAGAGATCGATTATAGTCTGGAATAGCACATAGGCTACTTTTTATCCCGATAAAATGTATGGTTCCCGTGGGATAGGTGTTTTAATTTTTCATACTTTTTATCGCGGGTAACACCGCCGGGCGCAACTAGTAGGTAATATTTTCTTTATAGGTATAGGTCGCATCGAATAAAGCACTGATGTGGTCGGCGCATGACGAATTCATACAAATAGTCACGCGCAGAGCCGCCATCTTTAGTAATTTTATTTGATACGACCAATACTGCATCAGACAATGGTAAATGCAACAGAAATGACCGAACACAAAACAGATCATTACAGATAACATGTATGAACGATAATTGATTACACTGAGAAAAATACATTACATGATTACGAATAATTTATAAGGTATTCTGCAACTTTTATCCGTATTCCTGTTAAAAAAGGACCAAGAGTTGTTACGGACACTTTGTGCGTAAATAATGACAATTTAACATGAATTGGCTTCACCAATAAACATCGGAATGAAATCCAATCATTACGTTCACGTTAACTAGTAGTTGTAGAACGTAAATCGAACCCGACTGAACGATATGTCAACATGTTCATGCTAGATTCACGGTTGTCTAAATTAGATATCATTCTTCATGTTTATATTTTATGAAGCACGGGGTCATTTTTCTCAGTGTATGTAAATGCGATGGTACTCACACGGCAAGCCAATGGCATCGCACTCCACTCTCCCGTCGGTGTTGTGTGGGCTCAGGATGGGGTACGGCGGCGTGCACGATGCGGCCGACAAGTGCGACGGCGAATTCGGATTTATCAAAGGAACCTGCTCCAAGTCTTCTGAAGGTTTGTATGGTGTAACGACCTGCCGCGGTGGCTGATGGAGATACAATAAGTGTTAAGTATTGTATTGTTGTTATAGCCATCAGTTTTTGTAGTCCCTCTGCACTAAACTTAAGATTAAATATATATACAAGATACGTCAGGTTAAGCTCTATTCTTCTATCCTAGGTTAATCTCTATGATTAAATAAAAACTTCCTGCGAGACAGGCCTGACCTAGTGCAGGAAGTTTTTGTCAATAACTGTGTTGCGGACGTCGAGCCTCGACATTGCATAAGAACGTACGAGTTGCGACCCCGTGCGAGCGAGCGCACCGATTTCACTGGGCACAACGCCCACTAGTTGTGACCCCCGAACTTTTGTATATAAGCACTGTATTTTGTAAATAAAATCACTCGCCATTCTACCTCAACTACGATCAACAAGAGCGATAAACAAGAACCGATCTTTCAATACAGTCCACCCTGAACCTGAACATACAAGAACAAACTGGTAACAGGTATTTCAATATTATTATTAAAATTGTAACCGCAGTGTATGTATATGATACCTGTAAATCTAAGTAAATATTGTCGCGCAAGATGTTTCTTGTTATTGTGATATAGTTATGTTAATTTTGTGGGTTTATGGTTAAAATCTGTATATCGGACAATAGCACTCCATTCAGTGTTCCTATTCTAAATAAACAACATTAAATACATTGGCGAAGATGTGTAGATGTAGGTATCTTTCCAGACCTTGATGTAATTATCAAACAATGACTTATAATGTATACTTTTTAAATTATCGGTTTAAATTTAGAATGTAAACTTAAATTCTAATAATGTTAGTTTCCTTGCACCAAAACATAAAGTCATGACATGTATTGAATAATGAGAAGCGTATTAATGATTGCAATGGATGGAATGTGAAAGCTGTTTTGGGATAATATAAGTACATACAGAACTTAGCTAGATATCTACTAATTTTTTTCTTGACCTGAAAATATAACTCGCGTACCCAATCTACTTAAAAAAAATAGATTGTGGAAACGGATTATATTTACAAAATTTTAGGATAGTATTCAAACATTTTACAATTGCGAGGATATGGTCGGTTGGATGATTTAAAACAACATCCACAAAGCCTTCGCTATACTCACGCATCCAGCCGGGTCCAAGAACGATATGTCGCCAAAATATGCTCCGTCCAGTCCTACATGTCCGGTGTGCTTGACGTCCCCCTGCGGACTGGATATCATGCTCCTGTGTATCGTCCGTTTGCCGGTGTACGTGTGCCGTTTGACGTCAGACCTCAGCAATGACGAGCGGATGGACCGTGCGGAACTGCGAGTCGGATGCGGTGACATTGACCCCGATACGAGGGGTTTCTGGATGGAAGATTGTGATTGGCGATAGAAGTCGTCTGTTGTTTAAAGCATGTTCGAATTTCGAAATTGATTTATACTTATTTAGTTATACTGTGGTGGATGAAAAAAACTAAACGTTTTTTAAATACGCTTGGAACGTCAACATGCAATCTATGACTCGTAGTTAATAAAGATATACACTACTAGCTCAATTAGCTCTATAGCTATATCGTATAGCATACTAGTTTTCAACTATCGATTTTGTCCTGCAGCTAGACCTCGTATGAAGAGTCTAAACATAGGCTACTCAATATATAAAAAAAACATCGATAAAATTGGTCCAACAGTTGTTCGATGAACATGAAACAACTCTTAAAGAATTCAATTATATAATAAAAAGTCTAATTGACATGTTTTATATCTCCATTGGTCAGACAGTCCAGTTAAAAGTTTATTAAAGTAAACATTAGATATAGAATAAGCGTTAGGTTTAAAAGTTCTTGAAACATCTAATATTCAGCGTCTATAGTTTACGTCGAAGTTTCTTTACTGTTGTAAAGTTTTAAGGTTCCCGATAAAATATAGAAAGCGTGGTTTTTATTTTCGAGACGTTGGGATGCCGTTGAGACGGCGTAAAAAAGTCTCCGAGCACACAATTATTCAACTGGATCATGCTGCTTAAATCCAATAGTTACGTGGTGGTCGTATATTGCATGAGTACTATATATCTATTTTTTTTTGTAATAACAACAAACAGCTTCTAGTAATGGCTAATACCAGAGCGAATGAAACAAGTAAAAGAATTTCAAAATAAAAACACACACAAAAAAGTGATAGCACACACTATTAATTATGATAAGAACTCTAGAAAGCAAGCACTGGCTGTGATTTTTTCAATGAATGGGTTCAAAATTACAATAGTACGACAGTACATGAGTGATGTAATAAGCGTACCCAGCCTTTGTACAGTAAAAAAGCACCAATATCAATGAGCACTAAGAGATACAAAACGTCTAGGAGTGTTCTTAAAATTCCTGACAAAGTATTGTGCATTTAAGATAATTCGATTGGATGGTTGGATGATCGCGGGTACGAATTTCGGTAGGAACAAACAATGTGAACCTTCAGAGACTATTCGAAAATTCAGTTTGACATGGCTATACAATTAAATAAAGAATTCAAACTTTTTAACCAGCCTAGAGAAGTGATCTGATAAATGGAATGGGTACGCTCACTTACATTATAAAGATAAATACAATGAATAACACACAGTAATATAGCGAATGTCAAATTGCAACTGCCACCTTCAGCAAGTATATGGAAGTTCACTTACATCTGGTTTTATGTAAGGTACCATTTGGTTCGGATCGAATATACCGCATGCGCCTCCTGGGAGCACTCCGTACCATAGCGGCGATTTAGTTATGTTGCTGGGAAATAAACAACAAGAGAGATAAATCAGTGGAACGGTTAAATGATATTGATTGATCAATTATACATTCGCGATGGACGTCGGTTTAATGCAAATGCTGCAATGGAAGGTTGGATGCTTCAGACATTCGGCCAAATGCATGTAAAAACAAAATCGTTCGCATTTTAAGCAGTGCTCAGCTCGCGCTAAACCACCATCTAAATTAAAAGATTTTCACTCACTCTTTCCCTAAAACGGTAATAATGTCGCCAGATTTATATTCGAGGTAGTTATTTCTTCTTCCGTCCTCTGGCTTTTGGAAATTTACAGTAGCTTGTACCTGAAATATAGATGATAAAACATGAAACATGCAACTTTGGCGACTCCAGTGCCTACTTTTGGAATCTCGAGCCATCTTATAAATAAAAAAATGTTTTTTTATACATCCCAATGTACGGGCCTCGCCTCAATGCAATGGTTATTGAGATGAACTGATCCCCAACTTTTTTTCGCACTGAGCGACCATATCCAACGCCCAGAGTGGATTAGCGAAATATACATCCCTTTAGATAAATGGCTAGATTCTATCAAACATACAGATTTCCTCACTATGTTTTCATTCATCATTTAGGATGTTATAATAATAGTTGATAATATGATTCATTCATTCAGAGCAGCGAGCCGGTTACGCCTGTTTTCAGGCAGGCGACTGTTCGTCTACCTTGGCAATTACTTTATTTTGATAATACATGCAGTAAGTACTACAGATCCTGTATGTATATCATTGACCTAGTGTAGGGTGGCTGGCGGAACTTTTAGCTGGAAGCAGAGCTTTCAGTCCTAATCACTACTGAAGGCCGTACGGGATTAAGCAACAGCAAAGGCAACCCTACACGGGGAAAAAATTGGATACATTCAGGTAGTGGTCGATAAAAATAGTGAGTATAAAATAATATTACTACACCTGTTCCGGTCGTATTGCGCGTAGCTTTAGACCCAAGTCTTTGAACTTGGGCCTCTCGTTTGGATCATGCGACCAGCATTCGAGCATCGTTGTGTAGTACGCTTCAACGCAACACTCCGGCCGCTCGAGTCGCTGTAAAATATGAATGTTCGTGACTGCATCTTGGGTTACAATGGTGTGACCAGTATGAGTAAGGTCGATTGCAATTGAACCTAAATTATATTTCAATGGATTTATTTTAAGTATATACCATTTTACACTTGTACCCCAAACTTTAAAGCGTTTAAAATGCCGTTACTTCACGGGGTAAGGGACAGAACCAAAGACAATTTGAAACTACTGATTTTATTTTCTCTTTGAACTGATGTCTGGACGACTGTTTTGGCGTTGTTTTTTTGGCCTGGCTAAACGAGCTACTGATATCTTAAGGATTAGAAAAGTAGTCAACTTTTTAAAGTTTCTAAGTAGCCATGAAATCATAAATAGTAGAATGACAACTAGGAAAGCTAACTTAACAGGCCTTCTTATTAATCTACTAAGGAATGTACACTAACCTGGAAATTAGGGGCATCTATAGCTTCCAATATCTGCTGTCCAGAGAATGCGGCCCATGGTTGGAACCCATACGTGAACATCTCCCAGAGACAAACCGCGAAGGCCCACACATCACTTGCCGATGTGAAACGTAAGTACAAAATGCATTCTGGGGCACACCTGTGGCCAAGTACTTTATATGTTAATGTCTTGAAGCTGCTAAAGCGGGACACATACGTAGACATTTTCGTAAGAATGAGTGGGATGCATTGATTATACACTTACCAAGCAACGGGTAACTTGAGATTCACGTTGTAGTTTGATTGGTAATAATCCTTCCCGACGCCTAATGCACGCGACAAACCAAAATCGGATATTTTTACCCAATTCTTACTAAACACTAAAATATTCCTTGCCGCTAGGTCTCTGAAAAATAAACAATTCAAGCTAATACTACTACAACTGACTTTTGAAGCACCAGCTACACGGCGCTACGCCTAAACGCTATCATCTTATATTTCGCAGTGACATATAAAAATTGCATCAGTATTAGAACAAAAATAAACTTGCAATTGTAGTGAGAGTAGAGATGTTACTGATATTTTTAATAGTTACCTTACAGTAGTTGTTATGATAAAAAAGTTGTAGGTACTCACCTATGAATCAGTCTTTTGTTTTCTAAATAAGTCATGCCATCACAGATTTGCTCAGCGAACTCGCATAGATTCGGTACTGGGAAGCTGGGCCTAAGAGATACCTCGCGGAGGCACTCCAAGAGAGACCTCAGGGGCGCCAACTCAGTCACCTGTTGACATACACATAGAACTGTATCACAATATTATGTTTTTAACGAGATACATTTTCTCGTAATAAAATCAACGGCGATAAAATAGGCCTTTTAGTTCATCTATACTAATATTATAAATGTGAAAGTTTGGATGGATGGATGGATGGATGTTTGTTACTCTTTCACGCCCGAACGGCTGAACGGATCTGGATGAAATTTGGCACAGACATAGATTATAGTTTGGAATAGCACATAGGCTACTTTTTATCCCGGTAAAATGTATGGTTCCCGTGGGATAGATGTTTTAATTTTTCATACTTTCTATCGCGGGTAACACCGCCGGGCGCAGCTAGTCAAACATAAATGTGTTGACTTACGATACGCACATACACAGAATTATGTATTCATAAAAATAACTAGCAATATGTCTAAGATTATAGGAATTGTAAAAAACAACTAGTACTCCACTGCCTGTTCGGAAGCTGAGCTTTAGTAACACTACCATGAAGCAGGCACTATAGTAAAGGCAGTAATAATGACAATAATTGTTATAGCGCATATGTCATGCACAGGGTGCATAGAGCTATAGAAGGCCAATGAAACGTACCAACATCAAGGAGTCCAAATGCAAAACAACACCATACAGTCGCACAATGTTTGCATGCTCTATACTATGCATCACAGCTGCCTCCTTCAGGAACTCTGTGGAGTTCGAAGTCATGCGCTCATGGCCTAGGCATTTTATAGCCACTTGCAGCTGTAATAAACATCTATATGAATACATACTATAGATAAATTATAACACTCGTTAATATTACTTGCTAAAATAATATTAGGCTTATCTTCTACTACATTGGGACCTAATACCATTCATGATGTGCGGCTGTTTAACATTGCACTTATTTGTACAATTTACAGGCAAGACAGGCATGTATATTTAAAATTTATAATTAAACTGAAATGTCTTCTTGTGTGATTTTATAATTCACTTTTTAACACCAGGTGCGGAAACATTTGTCTTTATCTCAAAATCAACCTTTTTTCACACACAGCATTATACTAAATTAATGTGTACTTACTCTTTGGTTCCCTGTAGTCCATGTGCCTTGTTGAACCACTCCAAACTGGCCCATGCCAAGTTCTTTGTTTATGGTTATATCCTCTATGGATATAATGTGTTTTGTAGGAACTTTAACATTGTTCTCTGAAAATGGTTGTAGCTCTACTGGAATGGAACTATTACCATGGGAATACTAAAATAAAAATAAAACATGTTTATTATAGATAGGCTTAGTAAAATACAAAGATGGTGATCATATGTGATCATACTAACTTGGTCATTCTTTTTATTTGAGCTTAATAGTTTCTTTATCTTTGATATATATGGATTTGGAAAATGTTTTGAATAGATCTTCTTGTATTGTCTCTGTTCTGGTTTAGAAAGACCAATCTGGACCAAGTCCTCGGTCATAACAAATTTCAATTGTGATACTTTTTTAATTTTCAAGATATCCCTGAAACAAATGTAAATATTTTCAAATTTCTGTTTTCAAAATGTGTTCATTTTAACTTTCACTAGATGTTTAATAACTTTATCAAATGCCACATACCTAATACTGCACATAACAGAACCCTCATTATGATTTCATAAAGTTATCAAACATCTACAAATTCAGAGATTACTTATTATAAGTATAATTCGCTACCGTTTTATTCAACATGACAATATTAAAGTAGCATTGCAGAAAATCAAACAAATATATATAAAAAAATCGCTTTGCAGCTCCAACGCATTCAAGTGAACACAGAACAAGCACAGCCGCAAAGCAAGGTAATACGTATTATGTGTTGAATAAACATCTGTTCTTATTTGAGATATTTAGCTTATATTTTAAAAGTGCAAGGTCGTCCTAACCAGCTAGTACAACGCGCAACTTGATGGCTCGAATTTCTTGGTATCACAACAAATATTTATGAAAGTTATGTTTACCTAAATAATTCATAATACTGCTGAAGCTCTGCTTCTTCGAGGAAATCATTTAAATTCTCACGTTCATCGGCTATACCTTCTGGAAAAAATAAACCCGAAACAACATTCACAATACCAGGACAAAATACTACTAATGTAAAAAATACAATGTTATTGAGAAACTCACCCATAATAGTAGCGAAAATAATGATACAATACAAAATACACCGGTTTAAACTGAAAATAAATAAGATAACTAGAAAAATATCAAAGTGTAGCTTTGAACAAGTCTTCAATGACACCAAAGCAAGCTTGCTTACCAACGTATGAGTGAGAGAGAAAATAACAAACACAATCGCAGTGTGGGGGCACAATGGTCGGATACTATTGATCGATAGTGTTAACCTATCAGAAACTGTATATTTCGGTCTACACTATTGATATTTTTGTTGCGTGGGTGTGATTTCATCTGCGACTGTCACTGTGTACGCCCACTGTGGTAGACATGTTAATATTATTGAAGTATCTACTATGATCAAGGTGGAATAGTAACTTAATATAATTTGTAAGAAACCAACTCAGACTTATAGTAAAGTAGAGTCGATACTGATATATCGATCTTTACTACATAACTATTACATTTCATCCATACGTGGCAACACTTTATCTGTCAAAATCGTTCGCTGGATTATGGATTCAATGGATTATGGTATAGGTTGCAACGCCTAATTTTAAATAATGTTGCCATTAAAAAAGTACAATGTGGATTTTTTTCGTACAACGGGAGTAATGTAGATTAGGTAGACACTGTACTACTTACTACCACACTTTCAATACCTAACAATCAATAGAGTTTTAAGTGCTAGTTTCTCTAATGATTTTTAATGCCATATATTTATTACTTAATTGTTGGATATACATGCACATGAGTACAAAATAAAATCATGTCTATACACACACATGCTAAAGGAAAACCTACACATGAGTTCTAGTTTTATAATATAATGTCAAAAATGTCAAAAATTTGTCCATGACTCTTTGTTATAATATTGTAATTTAAAAAAAAATAACAAAACTTTGCAACAAGCTTTGATATAATTATGCATTATTTATATAAGTAAGGAGGTAATTTTATTGGTAAACGTACTTAAATAGTACTATAATATAATGTAATGTTAAATTTATATTGTTTATTTAATTTTGATATCAATAATGTTGATCAACAATCCTGGCATAGCTGGCCGTGAAGAGACAAAATATGAGAAATATCGATGTACGATATTTCTCTAATTTTGTCTCGTCACGTTTACTCTAATTACGTAGAGAGAAAGTGACTTGGTTTGTCATAATTCGTGACATAAAGTTATATCGCATCATCTCTACAAGTATACTACTTCCTTTATGCTGAGACTTCATTTGGTATTGTACACTACAAAGCATTGCATTATGACTGTCTCAAATTTCATGCAAGTTTATTTGTTTCAGTCAGATAAGCAAATTTTATATAATATACCTACATAACAGATTTTATAAAATATTCATCATCAAAATATATGATAGTAACGTGCATCAGTTTATTCATATGCATTTTTAGTTCCAGTTTATCAATTATAACTACAGTTATTAAAATTACTATTGCAATTATAAAATAAAATAGTAAAAAAATAATAAAACGTACGAAAACATTCTTTGCTCTTTGTTGGTACATTTTTGTCAATCAAATGTGGCAACACTGGTGCCGCAAATATGGCGTAGAGTTGTACAAAATGCAGTGGGATATGTTTGATAAACTTGTCAATTCCAAGTTCTAATAAAAAAGACATGTGCCTAGGATAATACTTCATAAATCAATAAAAGTGAGATAGCGGAGTTTTACAGTGAAATGTGAATTTTAAGCAATGTAGGTAAACCATTCGGTAATAATCTGATTTGAAAGTTAGGAATTTCTCATCATCGCTATAGTGTTATATAGTCGTTTGTTTTTAGTAAGATTATTGTTTACCTAGTAATTGTGGTTAGTTCTGTCCCACAGTCGTTAATCCTCTGTTTGCCATGTAGGTAAAATAATCAGTACAGTTTTGTCAAGGCGGATTTTAGGTTGTGGTTAGTTTATTATAAAATAAGTCCTATCCCACCCATTTATAATGTTATCTTCTAATACCAACGCAATGTTTGCAATATAATTGTATAATTTTACATACTCTTGTCGAATATAAATTATAATTGTCTGAGTGATAGTGTAAAATTAGATTTAGTTAGCCGTTGATTTTATTGTAACATGTTTTTGTTATGGACATTAAGTTATCTTATTGTAAATGAGAAGCATTAAGTGGAGAGTCCCTGCTGGCGGCAACATAAATCTACATTCAAGGTGAGTGAATTTTATTCGAAACTTATTTCAAAACACATCATTTATTTAATTCCTATTTTCCTCTACCTACCTATTTTATTTCATTTCATAAACTTTTTCTATAAGTTACCTGTATCACTTAGTTTGACATATTGTATATCAAACTATAAAGTTGGTCAGTAGTCAAACAATAATTTAGTTATTCATGACTAAGCTAACTTATTTTTATATCAGTATTGCATGTATTGAGGCATTTATTAGAACCAAATAAAAATAATTATGAGCCGCTTTAATAACCTGGTTATTTGACGAAAATGTTACCTGTAGATTTCTTTAATGTATTTGTCAGCAATTGAATGAATGAAAACGATGACAATACATAATTAATCAAGCTTAGGTCACTATTAGACTATTGTTTGTCCATGTAATTATCACTGAAGGTAATAAGTAATCTTTCTCATAGTCTTTGTCCCATTTCTTTTTTGTATTGGTGTTAACATCCAGTCTACCCTGATTTGATTGGCTGATCATCTATTTATTTAGCAGTATTTTGAAATATCTGTCTGTTCTCACTGTCACAGATGTGAGAATGATTACCACAAACACCAGGAAGGGATGTTTTCAATAGCTTGGAGGAGTTTAGATGTTATAATTTGGCTACCCATCCAATTATTTAACACAGCTATGTACAGTGGACCTATTATGTAAATATGTTTCAATCATTTTGTGTATTTCTATCCACTAATAAGGCGATAGAAATATTCGAGAATATTGAAACTAGATTTCCAAAAAGATTTTGGAAACAAATTACAATACTGTTACAAATCAGTTTTAATATTTTTTTGTATTCCTATTTACCTAATAGTCAATAGAAGTATATGCAATGATTGAACCAGAGTTACAAAATGGTCTGTTGTGTCTTTTATCCGCCTAGGCCACAATCTCAAGATAATATGTTATAATTACCTACATGCTAAAGACTTTTACATATTTTTCTGCAGTTGAATCACACTTGTTTATTTTTTAAACATGTACCAATGTGGCATGACAGAACAAAGACATGAAAATAATTATCCGTTGTTACTGATGTACAAATGATTAATTATCAGACTCATTAAGAAAAAAAGCAATTATTATCATCACTAATTCAATATTCCATTAAGATATTTTGAACTTGAAGTTCTTCGTAAAGGTCCATAAAAATTAATAATTATCTATGAATAATATTGAATTGTATTTCTTGTCTAGTTCTGGTTTACTAACTACATATTGCAATGTTGTAGAGTTAATAAAATGAAGCCCCAAAAAAATTTATTTGACTCTGGCGAGCTTTGTGAGCTTTTGTGATGTTATTTGAATAACATAATCAGTTCCATTCAAATCCTTCCATTGAATTTTGACATACAGTTTTCTTCTGTCTTGCTAAAACCCACCAATTTTGACCCAAGCTATAAACTGTCGCTTTGTTTTATCACAATCCGACCAGGCGGATTCGCGTGATGCGCATGTACCTAAGATCCTTTCACTTACGATTATTTTTGCACTAGTACACGACTATAATATATTCGTAGGTATCGATTAAAATACCCTCATTGCTGTCATCTACAGTGCTCATTATATCATATCCATGCGAATTATATTTATGATTTTACAATCGTCAGCACACATATGTTTCGCCTGCCTAATTGACCATATGGTGCACCCCTGCTCTAAAGAATATACAATATTTAACTGCGTACTACACACTCGACAAACGATTTGCTGTTCTTCTAACAGTGATATAAGGTTCGATTTTGTAAGCCATTTGTTGTTAATTGAACATGTTATACAAAATTGGTTAAAATCTAAATCTATCTTTTTATATCGCATTTTGAATGTGTAACTATTAGGAAAAGTATTTCTAATATTGGAGTTACATTTATAACACATCTATTATGTGGTATAACGAAGGCATAAACAGGCGAAGAAATTAACCGATGGATTGGAATATATACTTTTATCGTTGAAGCCCACTATTATCATTATTTGCGGATGGCCGACGTAAATTAGAAAATTAAGTCGTAATCCCGGTGTTAGTGCAGTGTTTTACTTATCAGTTTGAGCTCCGTAACCCAGGGCAACAGCTATGCTACAGTGTAACCGGTCCAAGTGACGAGAAATAAAATATTTTTGTGAACGACTTTGCCGCAGCTTCAAATACATCGTACAAAATATAACCGCCTTTATGCGTGCACGCCATTTAAGTTAGTGGCAAGTGGCTCTCGTCACTGTAATATGTGTTCGGTGAAAAAGATGATCGACACCTACTACAACATCAGGATTAAAGAAGGCACTTCATTCTAATTAAGCCATCAGGCGACCTTGATTAGTCGGGAAGGGATGGACCTGACCAAAGATGTGGCGTAATTTTACTGATTGAAAATAAAACTCCATTATATTCCACCTCTCACACGCTCATTGGTTGTTTTATGGAAGCTATTATTTGTGTGTTCGATGTGCTACGATATAACTACAAGTAGCATACAAATCATCTTAATACAATTATATTAAGATTTTTAATCGTTGACTTTGAATTGCGTAAGTTCATTAATTTTCAGACTGTGCCAGCGCGAAATAAAATCTTTACATAAAGTACGGTCTAATTTTAATTAGCATAACTACAAACGCTGAATAGTTACTATGAATTGTTACATATTTCTCGCCAAAAGTAAATTTCTTATGGCGAATTCTACATTTCACGTCCTACCATTGATCTCGGCAAAGGTTCCCCCTTATCCATAATTACACGGGATCACAATATGACTGATTTTTTTTATTAAATACTAGCCGTTCCGGCAGGCAACCTTTGTACTGCCTTAGAATCTCATATTTTTTAGACGACTTGTTCCCATGTTTTAATATTTATACTGCTATTAGGGGAGGAGACAAATTAGAAAAAATATACGCTCAAGCGTATCGAGTTTTAATTTACAATGCATATTTAGGGCTAAATGAATAATTATGTTGTTTTTATTTATTACTAGCTGTTGCCCGCGACTTCGTCCGCGTGGTATTTAACAAAGACTCAGCCGTTGGCAACAGCCTGCTCGCGTTCTGATCCCGCGGGACGCATTACAGATTGTTGCTATCAAACTTTAATCAGGCGCAGCGCTGCAACATTGGTTTTAATTTTTTTTCGAGAGATTCAATTTTTTTTTCTAAAATAAAAGTAGCCTAAGTTACTCCTTGTTACATCAGCTATCTGCCAGTGAAATTCCCGTCAAAATCGGTCCAGCCATTTCAGAGATTAGCCGGAACAAACAGACAGACAGACAGACAGACAGACAGACAGACAGACAGGCAGACAGACAGACAGACAAAAATTGTAAAAAATGTTATTTCGGTATAGGTAACGTGTATACATCCAAATGCACTTAGTAAAAACCGGTTATTTTATTATTACAAACAGACACTCCAATTTTATTTATATGTATAGACTAGCTCTTGCCCGCGACTTCGTCCGCGTGGTATTTAACAAAGATTCAACCGTTGGCAACAGCCTGCTCGCGCGTTCTGATCCTGCGGGACGCATTGCAGATTGTTGCTATCAAACTTAATCAGGCGCAGTGCTGCAACTTTGGTTTTAATATTGTTTCGAGAGATCCTATTTTATTTTCTAAAATAAAAGTAGCCTAAGTTACTCCTTATTACATCAGCTATTTGCCAGTGAAATTCCCGTCAAAATCGGTCCAGCCATTTCAGAGATTACCCGGAACAAACAGACAGACAGACAGACAAAAATTTTAAAAAAGGTTGTTTTGGTATAGGTACCGTGTATACATCCAAATGCATTTAGTAAAAAGAGGTTATTTTAATATTACAAACAGACACTCCAATTTTATTTATATGTATAGATCAAATTGGGATAAGACTTTATCATGATTTAATGCTAAAAACAATTTTAAATGAAGTGAAAAAGTTAGTAAAATTCAACCATAGATCGAGGTTCAGAATCATGAGTTGAATCCATAGTATCAGTCTTCGTTCCGAGGTCACTTAAACCATGTGCATATAGATAGAAGATAGATATTAAATAGTATGATTGTGCTTGCAGCAATTTTTCGTTTGTTACACATATCGTTATGAATAAGTCATACTATAATGAGACTCTTCGGATTTTATTATCCAGAAAACGTACCAACTGTGCGACCACGAAAAGCACAAAGCGGTAACCATTCGGCGGCCACTCTGCGAAGTCGCAGCAAAATGAGAGCGTTACGCAATGTAAAGTTATTTTATAGCCAGATTACACGTTTTCTCGAGAATTGGTATGGACAATAAATAATCATATTAGTCTATACAATTGGAAGAGGTACCTACATCACAAAGTTTCCAATTTATGTTGTAACTACTCAATATGGCGTATGTAGTATCACAAATCGAATGCAATACACATCGATGATATTTCACGAGTTTAATGTAGCGAGATCTAACACTTAATAATGCGAGTCACGCTGGAATATTAATCTGAAATACTTTTTTAAGGATACGAACTTATGGCAGCCCATCGTTATGCATGGGATACAACAGAAAAGAGGTTCCTACAATATCAACCCTTTAATGTTTTGTTTTATTACAGAACATTGAAAGTATCCGATCGCGCTATATGAAACATTAATGAGAAAATTTAAATGAAAGATTACGCCGGATGTTGTATTTCATTTCGTATATACAACACGAGGTTATGTATGTATGGCGCATTACATTTACGGTGTTCTATAGTTCGATTTTGTTATTATTATACTTGTACTTAGTGTGTAGTTATTTTATTCAATGTTGTGTATTAGTATAAACTTGTACTGTCGTTTAGCACAATATATTATTCATAACCCATTTCACTGTGCTATTAGTTTAGTACTAAGTAGTACAGCATTTATTGCGAAGGCTCGAACATAGATCAACCGTGCTTATTGAATGATCCATGCGTAACCAACTGTGACCTTCTATCATTGCCGGTGACCACTACCTGACCTGAATATTTATACTTATAAATAAAATTAAAACAATAAAAGGATACCGGGATAAACCCGTAGACAGTCGAACGCATATAATTACGTCACATGTATGCAGGGCTACGATTTGTAATTATATAATTGTTCACTTATAGTTTTCTATTAATTCTTTCTTAGTCGTTATACTTCTGACAGAGTTGTCTTCGTATACTGGGATTCATACACCTTTCTGGCGCTTAGATGTAAAGGACAAATGTCTTAGATAGGCAGACAAGTCTCGAATAGCTGCATATAATCATTAAAATATGATTTTTTCTTCTTTTAATAAACAGTGTCGGTCTCAGTTTGCATAATTAAACCTGCCCCTATTTAGAAATAGGTAGTAAATCATATTTGATAGTTACAAACACCCAACGTTCACCATATTAAATAGCCTATCCTGAAAAATATCAGATCATTCGACGCTCACTGTGAAGTGCCCGATGGATAAAATCTATATTTCTTTGAACGCGAAGCTGAAAGAAAGTCTCTTCGGGCTGTAAAACCATTTAATAATTGCACTCAGCTCCGCTTGTCCCTTGTACCGAGTCTAACAAGATAACCCACTTATTGCATGGTGCATTAGTGGTCGGCGATTCTACATCGATACGGTTAGCAGAATAAAACATTTTATTTTCTCTTTCTCTAAATCGAGACACAATTCCAAGTTGTTTTTGCGTGTGGATAAATCTGGATACGTTAGACATTCTAGTAATTTGGTTACCATTTAACGCTGCTTTGTCGGTTTAAATCGACTCGACCATTATCTAGTTATTTATTCAGATCCTTATGTCTAACATAAGAGTAATGACGTAAATGCCCTATACTTGTTAAATAATTTATTAGTAAGATATAATTAACCCTTTAAACCAAATGTTTTATTTTATTTAACGGCTAGGGGTCACAATTTTCTATTGAACATTAAATATTGTACTAACTTTACGTTATTTGGCCTGTGACTAATTTTAACAATTGTTAATTTGATCGATATTATTATCGAAGTTTATTCATTGGTTGTAAATAAGTCAATATTTTGGAATACATATTTAAATGTAAGTAACGGGCTAAAATGTGCAATGGAGAGAGCTATGCTCGGGGTTTCGCTACGAAATAGAATCAGAAATGAGGAGATCCGTAGACGAACTAAAGTAACCGACATAGCTCAAAGAATCTCAAAGTTGAAGTGGCAGTGGGCAGGGCACATAGCTCGCAGAACCGATGGCTGTTAAGGCAAAAATATTCTAGAATGGCGACCATGAACCGGAAAACGATAGTGTAGGACGGTGGACCGACCCCCCACAAGGTGGACCGATGATATCACACGCGTAGCAGGAAGCCGGTGGATGCGAGTGGTGGAAGACCGTAATGTGTGGATGTCATTGAGGGAGGCATATGTCCAGCCGTGGATGTCTATCGGCTGATATTGAAACGAAATTGAAAATTCGAAGTAGGTTCCTTCGCGGGATTCTCGCGATATTAATTTTGCTAGCCAAGAATAAATAATTACCGTTTTATCGAAAAGTTTATGAAATATTATAAGTAATCACGATTACATTGCGAGCATAAGTTTAATTTCGTTAGCGTATACCTACATAATTTTATTGCTGACTGTATAAATGGATTACGCCGTCTTTGTTTTTGCATACCTACGGTCCTATGATCAAATAAAAATGTATCCTAGCTTATTGACTTTGACTATAATGTCCAATAAAACGCCATGAGCCAGCAGCGCGGTAAAATGTAAGGTATAAATTCCGCATTTTCGCTACGTATCGGAGTTTTTGGTGGCGTTGCTCCAGGCGTGTATATCAAAGGAGCTGCGTGGTACAATACTCGTCAGTTGGTATCTTACTAGGTATATAGCCACTCCGAGCTATCTGCCAGATGGCTTCCCCGGGGAATATTTCAAGTACCGACAAGCCGACAACGTCGTAGAAATGTTACCCGTCCAATCTCTACGACGCGACGGAATCATTTTATATCTACGATTTGCGTGTGCCGTTTAGGCTAGTACCTATTGGCATTCATAATTCACAAAATCATATTAGTTAATAATTATATGGTTGGAGATTTATTCAGCTTGGAAATTATGTAGAGGTTTTCTTGTTTTTCTATATCTATCAATTTTGTATCTACTGAGTTTTGGTGCTCTTTAAAGAAGTTTTTTTTTTATATTTAACCAAATCTGCAATTGTAGAGTCCACCTCATATTATTTATATGTCCGCTATTTGCCTTACCTGAGGGAGTAAGACGAGCTCCGTTCAAAAAAGTATTTTAAGGCTTTTCTTCAAGAAAATAATCCGATTTAGACTCTGAGGATAGAATGAAATCCCCCTTTACTGAGTACTTATATACAAACAATCTTCTTATAAAGACAGAAATAGTTTTCTTTAGCATTACGTACTCGTATACACCACCTACGTTTGTGTGGTTATTGATCAAGTATTTTTGCCCACGATATTGTACCTTTGTAAAAATATTTTAATAGTAGAGTTTAATCATTATTCGGTGGTGTTATGAGTATGGCAATAAAAAGCTTTATGTTGTTGTTAATAAACAGTTATTTTACGATTACTCTGCTACCTTCCCCTTTTCAGTGTACTCTACAAATGTGTATAACTGCATTTTCATCCTCTCATATTTATCTAATCAGTTGTTTTTTTCGCCTTTTTGCTGCTAAGCCAACGTTTAAAGTAATATTTTTTGTAATAAAAGCTCGATTATGATCACTTGGTCTCGCAACGCAAATTTTATTTTTTTATAAAAGGAATAATTAATTTAATGTTTAGACGAAGAGAAATAAAGTTGGTGGATGTAAATGATTATCGTACAGTTTCATCTCTGAAAGCTTTGCTGGGTATTTGATTTTCGATTCATAATGTGGGCATTCTAAAAATAAACTATTCAAATGGAAGTTGATTAGACGAGGTTCCATTATTCTCAAAGGAACATTTTCAAAAGAGTACTTACAGAGATCCCGATAATATAGGTATCTGACTGAACATGATTTCAATTTATATTTTATCCATTCACCATATTTTCACTTCCATCTCAGGTATCGTTCATTTATTTGGACGAGTCGATTTTTCCGACCGCTATTATTCATCAAAATTCAACGATTCTATGAATGACCAGTAAAATGTGTATCTAGGATATATTTCCTGTTGTTCGTTTCCAACTTCTTCGAGTCATCTTTGTATATCCGTTATATGAATTGTTTTTTTCACCGATAATAAAAAAAAAACCTGTGTTCGGTTGAGTTTGCGTGTCTAGGGCGCATTTAACCTTCGCTGTAATTTCCGCGATGAATGTATAACCCCATTTGGTTTGGATTGTTTAGGGCAGTGCATTTATAAACACTTTGTTATGTAATATGAGGTCAGTTTCGCTCCATGTTTCAAGTTACCGTTATTTTTGCGCTACCAGCGCTCTGTTTACGGCTTGCATAATTGTCAGTAATTGGTGATAATGCGAAAAAAGTATTTTGTGATATTAGTTCAGTATGCGTACAGGTTTTTTCGTGACACGCGTTCGGGCAACATTTTTTCACCAACAGCAACAGGCAACATTGAAAAAGCTCTACAAATTGATGCTAAAAATTTAGGATTACTCGTCAAGCAAAATAATTGAATATATTATGAATATCGATGTCCGATTGTTGCGATTGTTCGGTATAGCTTTCTCGTCGGACATATTTTCACGAAATTTTGTATATTGTGAGCAGTAAAAATGAAAAGACCGACAAAGGTGACAACTTTTTGGTGGTAGAGTCCCGTAACGTCTTTAGAAGTCGCATAATATTCATGTAATTTACACAAATCGTCATTTGCCATGCTGCTTCGGCAGACGGTTCCCTAAATTTTATGGCGCAAAATATTTCTGTTTAATGACTCAACAATTATACCTAAAATCAAAATGGAACGTATTTGTTAGTTTTGGTGTGGTTTTGGTAAACCTTAAATGGGGTAGTCGACAATTTATGTTGCTTATGAAAAGTTTTCTGGTAAGTGTAACTTGTAATAGGTCCCAACTAGGGGAAGAAGAATAGCAGTTATTTTAAGTTTATATTGACTTCGCTACATCCCTTTACTCTATCACATTATTTTAATGAGTGGCATGTAAATGTATTGTGCATTGAAGTTAATGCGTACATAATGTGTATGAATATGTATGTGTTTGTATGAATTATGAATTTAATGAATCGGTGAGCAGGTAATTTATTGATAAACAGTCAAGTTCTTTAACATTACACGTTTATCACTGCGAAATTCGTAACGAATTAAGCGGTGTAGTACTAGTAATTAATACTATAGTAATTAGGCCAGCAAGGAAGAGAAATAAGCCGGTGGCACACGTGCGGACACAACAAATGAACATCGTCCCAAGATGTGACGAGTCGGAATGATTATTTTAAGGCCCGAGCGAACACTAAAAATAAATCGCCGGTGTGATGTCATGAAGTGTTACGCACCTATCCTACAAGCATTTGAGTATGACATCAGTTCTGTCCGCTACGATCATCTGTTCGCCGGCTGAATTATTATCACCGAGAACAACCGTTTGCAATTCACCGTATTTCATTCTACGAGTTAACCAGTCTAATATGTTACATTACCGATTACTTTTCATAGAAAGCTGTACACTTAAGAGTATATCTTTCTCCTACTATCACGTAGGTTCATTAATATTTAAATAATCCTTTTGGTATAAAAGAAAAATTGCATCCTACGGCTAAACGTTTTTGTCAATTTTCTTGTTACTAAAACATGGTTTTCAGAATACAGTTTTAATTTAATATTTCGCATCGGCTACTATCGTCGCCGATTCCTGCTCTAGATGCTTGTAACTACCGTAGACTATCTAATTCACATTTTCCGAAAATAGCATATAATATAATATTATATAACAGAAACGGTAGTCGCGGTAACTAAGCTTCCACATAAACAGTTGATGATTCGTCGTGTCTCTCAACACGGCTTTGTTTTTTTGCGCCATTACGTCGCGTTGCCGTGATGCGTCACTCGTGACCCTGCGTGCATTTAATTTTGCTAGGGATTGCACTCCGCCGCCGATCCGGCAACACACAAGCTGCATGCGGGCTCACTGACTGACGTTTGAAGGTTAGCCATTCCAGTTAAAAGGCGTTTATGCTGCTCGCGATTAGAGATATAATCATAGTCGGTAGATGCTGCCGCTGTATAGCCTGGACTCGGGCCAGCTCACTCAGACACTGAGAACCACTGTGACTCGTTCGTGACGCCGCATATTTTTAACGTAACAAACATCGCAGACACACTCTCGAGTGCCAAATGTAAAGTTCACTAACATAGATTTGGCAAGCGGTGCTATTTACCCGAAATGTCTATTCTTCTAGTCAATAATGTTGCATGATGCACAAATTTTGTGATAACGACAACGGGCGCTCGAATAAAGCCATTTGTAATTTAATCCTTTGAATTATTCGATGCGCAAACCAATCGTATATTATATTACGTGAGGCAAGTCATTTTCAACACCAAACCAAGTACATAATAATAGGTATGGTAACAATAAGGTTAAACCCATGTTGGTGCAGCTTATAAAACTCCCTCCAATTATCCAGGTCTAGAGGTCCACTTTCAACTTTTTATTTATACATGCATTGCCGCCGTGTAATACTTAGAACCTTAACTGTAGGTTTGAGCTCGGGAATCCCGGGAATCTCTTGTAGGAAAGAAACCATTTTATACTGTCCACGGTTAGAATTGTGTTTTGTCCTTATAATCAGGTGAAGCAGTTTTTTTTATAAAAAATCTTAATTGCAGTCAAATGAGGAAAAATAAATGTATTATTGTGTATTGAGTAGTCAGATTGCTTTAAATGTTTTTTTTATTTAAAGGGAGATGCGATTATGTAATTTAATTCTATGATCCATAACGATCCGAAAGCGACCTAAGTCTAGACATTTTCTCGAAAGGCGCTACTATTTACAAACGAGTTACTGCCTCGACTTCAAAGATCTTTCTTGATACGTAATAGTATTTAATATCCAATTACGTTGAAAGCTTTTATAACTGATACTTTATCCATTCAAATTGTGAAATAAATTTGTTATCAATGCGCAGTGTTGCCAACCCTACTGAAACATGGAAGACTTTTTTTTAAGAATTTCCTTTACCTAACCCACTCTATTAGTCCGCTCCGAGGCCTTACTGCCACCTAACGTGATATTAAAAAAATGGCCTCCTGACCAAATTTCGGATACGGCGGCCAACCTCAACAGAGACTACTATTATAGTGCACAAGTGTGTGCGTACATACATGAACATAGGTGCACTGTCTATTCCCTCAGTCGGATGGCTGGATAGAGATCAGGCGCAGGGCCGATGGGATTACGTGCTCTCGGAGGCACGAAACTAAAAACAAAACAAAGTTTATGATCAAGTATTGACAATTAACTGATTCGTTCGACACTTATATTACAATCTATGTTGTCAAGAAATAAGTATACATAATTATTTTTAGAAGGAAAATTGACGTATGCACTGACCATGACCCTGTCGGAACCAAAAGTAAAAAAAAAACAGTAGAAATATGGACAAATTGAGAACAGGCATGATATGGTAAAAATAGTAAATTTACTGTTAAAACAGTAGGGTTGGCAACACTGTAAAAATGATTCTTCGAGTTAGCGATAGATCAAAGAGCCATGTCATAAACATTAGGAAATTTTCAAAAGTATAGGTAGATAATCTCGAGGAACAGTTGGAGTAAAGACGCAAGGTTTTATAACTCTGAGTTTCTCAAACTATAAATTAAACGCGTTGTTACTAAAGATAGCGGCTTTTTATCTTAACAATGGTTTCGTCTTGTTAACCAATCTAGCAGATATAATTCTACCGACAATTACAGGCCCAGAAGTAGTAATCAACATTACCAATTAGCATACCTTAAGATGTAATGTTGCCAGACGCACTCAACAGACGGTAGGTATGCATAAACTAATGTCTCACCATGATGTCTAAAAAAGCGTGATCGAACAAGACTAATAAGTTTGATATAGTTTCAAAATCTCCCTTTCTAGTAATTATACAAGGAAATAGTGAGCCTTCAAATGTACACTGAATAAGTCATAATGTTATAGTAAATTGCCTGGTTCCTAACTACTATGTTACTGTCAGACACAAATAGTTGGGACTGACAGTATCAGATGAATAAATTCCCCGTCATTATAATCCCCTAAGACCTGATTTCCTGTTATTAGACCGATACATTGGATTCACCTTTGACATTTGAAAATATTTAGCATGACAGCCGCGCGTACGCTTTCATCGCTCTGTTATTCCTGAACGCCTTTTGTTCTATAACCGTCACCTCAAAAGCGTCTAATTTATGACAGCAGCGTTACCGTTGTGTTTTTTTTAATGTGAATGCCTGATAGCTTCACGTGGCTATTTTTATTAAAAAAGTGGCTTGGAAATATTTTTGTATCATGAATCGTCTTCAAGTTCTTTTACCGGTGCCATCCCCTTTCGGAGGTTGGCGATATATGCTCACACCCTTTGCCTTCGCCGCATTATCATTAATGTATATTTAATTAGTTTGGGCATTTTGCTTGTAACCGGTGCCGGATAAATTATTATCTTCAGAATATTCTTAATCCATATATTGTAATACACATTTAAAAACGTCCCTAGTTTAGTGATAAATAATTCGCTCCACTACAAAGTGTTTTAACCATAAGAATCAGAATATTATTATTGGAGAAAGAAACTCTCAATGGTCTCTCTATATATAGGTTTTTTAAATTTTTGCTTTTTAAATATGCGTTTTCAAATTGTTATTGGTGTGGGCACCTATACGTGTTGGTATTGTACGTAGCCCCACATTTCAGTCTTATCAATACAGCGTGGGCTCCGAGTTGTTCATGCCTCGTGGTTCTGATTCTGATATCATCGTGATCAATACGGCTTCGAACGATTCTACCGTGGCTAGTGCGCAAGTACTCACAGTGTATTTATCTTTGTCGAGTCCTAGTGGCCTGAAACAATACTTAAGTTCTTAAGTTTTAGTAGTTAATTTTGAGTTTACGCTTATTTGTACCTAAAAGTTGTAAGTTTAGATATAAAAAAACTACTTTAGTTTTTTTATCGGTGTCAAGAATACCTATCTGCTGTTAGATATACAATAAAGCTACACCGCAAGACTGCTAACACAATTGACTCATAATAAAATTGCATCCTAATTGTAATTTTTGTTAGTTTTACCTTACTTGATTCAACCTTTACAATTACGATTTCATTGTAATTAAGATGCAAGTCAATTCTACTAGCAGACTGAACCCCAAGTCTGTCCTATTTTCAATGATTTCAGGTAGTAATGTCTACTTGTTTTTACCGCTTTTGGAAGGAGTTACTATAATTTTGAATCTGGCCAGCTTATGTATTAGTTTTTGCCATATTTTTGGATCGTTTTGTGCTAGAAATAGTCAAAAAGTATAATAATATTATTATAACATTGGATCTTGCGTAAAATGATTTGTAAGTATTATTTTAAGCCGAGGTTACGATACTTCACTACGTCCGTGGTCGACACAACACAAACGACGTTATTGATGATTGATATTACTGGAGTTTGTTTGTTTTGGATACCAAAATTATAAATATTCTCATTTATAAATAAAATCATTTTCAATCATGCGTCAACACTAGTCATCATTGAAAGACATTATGATACGATGAACAATTGATGTGTCTAATGAAGGATCGGTTTTGCGGCATGTGCGCCACAATCCCATTGTGTACGCTCCGCGCGGTGACGTTATCGCTCTGATTACTTACAGCCTATCAGTTTGCTGAAAACGTTTCAGGTGTCTACATTCTCATGACACCAGTGAATGCCGATCCACACTGGTAATTTCAGATATTAACTTGGATCATACAACATTTTACAACACTGTGGTTTCATGATTCTATTTAGGTTTTTTTTGTAAATCAAGTTTTGATATGGAATGTGTGGATACCGCGATCCGATGCAAGGTTTAAGTATTGCTGGCGATGGGATGGTTGGCACGGTAGGGTCGAAAAGTGAAAAACAGCCAGTGCTATTTATAATTATCTAAATGTAATGCTATGATAGATCAATCGACATTGTTCTAGTTTTAAACAAATGCCGGCAATGAACATACGCATAAGCTAAATAGGTCCGTAATACCTGTGCACTGTGTAAACAAATCGTTTTTATGTTTACAGTCTTCTGTAAAATAAACTGTAAACAATATGTTTAACATTACACGTAAGTTAGATCAAAAGAGTTGTAAAATTGCAATAGCTATATCACCACTTGCTACTAACACTTCATGACGATGTACACATAGTTATACCCCGGACATTATTAATCGATTTCATCTCAAGTTCTAATTTGAACATCTAAACTTGTTCGAAGCTATATTTGTTTATGGAGTAAGTTCCGGTGCTAAAGTTTGAGGTTTCGTTGTATAAGTAAATTGGTCGTATTATACGAACTCCCGCTACTTAGTTAATCGTTTGTGAGTTTCCGTAACAAGCTTAATTCTACAAAAGAGCTGAAATACGTGTTAAACTTGAAATGGAAATGTATTTACCTCAAATAATTCTATTGTATTCCCTATTTATATTGTCGAAGTATCATTCTGTATTTTTTTCTGATGAAGAGTCATACAAATGTAAGTTAAATACTTAAATAAAATAATGACAACGGCAGAACATAAGTGTGTTAAGCATACTTAAAATTTGAATAGGCCACTGAATCTACTGGAATCCACTGCCTACACTGTGCAATTCAATTTAGTTGTGACATTAATAATTATTTTACAAGTCTGTAATAATATTGTATATCCTATTATTTTTCTTTAGTAAGAGGTCGTAAATGTTTTGTCTCTTAATTTTCGTCAAAAATAGTGGCAAATATACACAGGAAGATCAACCTCTGTTAGTTATTGGGGTAGCAAAGGTCAGAGGACGTACAATACTCAATGCTCGAGTTTAAAATATGAAAAGATCTGAAATGTACACCATTTTTGTGGGGAACGCTGGGTTTTCTCCCTATGCACCCCTGTGTACTAATTTCTTGCTCCGTATGAAGTCATCACTGCCAATGTAGCTCTAAATAAAGAGTATTATGAAATATTTCTTTGTCATCATTTCACTAAACGTTCGACTTACTCGATAGTCTTGAAACCCTTTGTTGGGTAAGTATACTCGTGAGCGTGCATTCGGTCTGGAAACTGTGTAGGCGTGAACAAGGGTCTCCTGACTTTTATGAGATCAGTATATATTTACAAAAGTATGATCATTTGCAACTGAAAACGCAAATGTTACCTTCGATCTGAGTGGACCGAAAACTGTAAATTGAAGCTTTATTGAATTATACACGGGATGTGTCCTCAACAATGACAAGATGCAATGAAAAATAAGTGCGATTTTAAATTCTGAAAAGATGTTTTTAATATTCAAGATATTTTATATTCAGTGCATGTCTGCAAATATGTGGCGATATTTGTTTATTGCTATTTATCTCCTAGTTTGTGAATCAAACCCAATAGTAATTTATATACAATGTGATTTACAAAAGGTATGATGATTTATGAAATAGCTATGATATATGAAACTGCAGAATATGTTAAACCCCTCTCACACGCCTGAGCACGGTAGTTAATGATGGCATTGTAACGCATGTACTTCTTATATATTTTTTAACAAAGGTTCGATAACTATTACATTGACTTAATTTCTATAGTAAAGATAGGTCACACTTTCTTTCTACCAATTTTAGGATTACCCCACACGAGTATTGTATTTCATTATTACGATGAGATAGATCTTGGATTTAGCACCATCTAGGGTCGTCCTTGCAAATTTAGTTTTCATCCAGCTTTTCGCTGAACCATTCGGCTGTAATCTTCGCACGTAACAAGTTAGTTGAGGGCGGAGAAGAGCGCCATCTGTCTTACCAGCACTGAACTGTGTCGTATTTTGGTTCAGGAAAGTTATACAAGATGGCGCTATCACAGTAGTAAAGAGAGTTACAGCAGCATGTAAAACAATCTGGAAATTGAGATTTTTTTAATTAATTACTTTAATATTCTCTATTTTACGAAATTCCAAGTAGGAGTAGTATGGAAAGGTAATAATATGAGTTAGCTTGAAAATGTATTTACGATCAAAATGTTGAACTTTTTCGAATTAAAACGTAACCTTCGATACATTTGAGGGTTAAAGTATGAATCCAACTATTAAATATTTTAATTCAATCGTTTAAACACGTTTTTTTAATTAAAAATAATAACAGAAGGTCTGCCCACGGATGGTCAAGGACATAGCCATATTGACATTTCTTTGTTTTTTTAAACGTAGGGTTAAGCCTTAAGGAAAACTGAGAAAATACGTTGAAAAATGAAAAAAATATTACGACCGATATGAAATTAAAATGAACTTTTGCGGGAACTATTTTATTGTTAATAGGTAAGATTATATTGTTTAATAATTAGAAAGCGTTTTATTCGTTATTGTTTGTTTGATAAAATATGAAGATTTGTCATTCAGTCTTCTATTAGATTATTATTACTGAGTTATTTCTCAACCCTATCAAATTGTGCCTGGTTGGAAATTCCGTTGGAAATTCCACCGTCTTTGTTAAGCACTTCCATAAATTAAGTAAAAATATACGGTAGGTACTTACGTGCTGACTAATTGGCAATGATCACGTGACCCCCCCATACGCCAAATTTCAGGGTGGTGTATGCTCGTCATCTGCCCTCGCTTTTCATCCCGGTAATAAGGTACCTACAGGTAAAATGAAGTAGCTTATTAACTAAGCTAAATGCTATTTATGTCGTGACGGTATACTTGATTATTGTTTACCATAAAAATTGCACTTCTTGCCCGTTCACCTTCTACTTTAGTTGCCTGTTGAATAAACCTGATATTTTACATGAACTCTAACTACGGATAATGTAGCGTTAGTACATCGGATAATGTAGCGTTGGTACATCGCTAAGGTGCCGTGGGGCCAATGAGGAATCCTTATAAACAAGCTTGATATAAATCCTGATTAAAAAAAACAAAACATGATGTTTTTTTTTATTTAATGGTGGTCTAACTCATTAACTGATAAGTCTTGGGTGGATTAAAATAATGTATCGCATTAAAATTTTGATTTATTTAATATCTGTAAGATATTTGTAGTTATTACAAAAAAGAAATAAACAATGTTTTTTTTTTGAACGATTCATGCAAAGAAAACGTTTGTTTCTAGTGTTGGTTAGTTTGTTTTGTTTTTGTTAAGTAATAATATAAGTCGTTGGTTGAAATTAAAAAAAACTAAACAAGTACCTGATTTCTATTTTTAACTTGAGAATGGAGTTGAATGAAATAAAAAACATATATATTTAAATTTAATTGTATCATACAAGGTACCATCATAAGTCAATAAGCACTATTGACCTAATTTTAGGTAGCTCGATTTCAAATTGGGAACAACTTTAATTATAGAATGTGACCTCTCACGTTACTGGACCGGGCTGATCGACTTTGCAGTGTCTGGAAAACTTAACTAAGGGAACTTATTGCGTTCAGCCATGCATTTCAGCTACCTAACAGCTCATCATATCGATCGTATCTCATAGTTATAGTCATCCTGCACATAATAGCATAATTATTCGGATGTAAGATAATTTTTACACTGGTGACACTAAACTAAATCTGTACGGAGGTCAGTAAGTCCAATAAACCATCGTCTAATAATCTCAAAAGTCTCCAGAGATCATCATCCCTACGCGGCCAAAGAAAATGTCACAAGGTCTCCACCGACCATGCGTTGGATATTCTTAGTCCTCCATTACCCCGTATATAATTAACTTTCGTTTGGGTTACTGGATATAAGATATTTAATGGTATTTGTCTTTTTATATTCAGACCCTGCGAGTGACTGATTACTTATAGCCTTAGGTGGCTTCCTTATTTCAATTTCCAGGCAGTCAATAGAGATTACGTTATAGAAATGAGGGCTAAAAGATATTCGTACTTAATCTTTCTTTAATCGTATATTTTTCTAGTTTTACAACAACAAAACCTTTACAGTTATTGGAATATTTTCTCTGAATGTTTTGCTTGCATACGATTTAGTTATAGGAAATTATTAGTAACCACTAAAAAGTGTTGTTTAATTTATGTTTTGAACGGCATTGCCTGTTTTGTTTTTGTTGAATCGAACTTTTTTTATCCCATTTTTAAAACGTTTTCGTTGAATCCCGATTCTTTTCACATTGCCATTGTATCCAGGTTTGATATTACAATTTTTGGTATATAAATGTAAAATGGTGTTTTGTTTTTTTTCTATTTTGTTCACGGTAACTTTAGTTACTTAATTCTTTGTTGATTTCTATAAAAAAATGCTGTAGCCATCATTTGTTTTAATTAATTCTGGAATATTTAATGTACCAGTCACACTATGTCAAGTTTAATTATATGTATATTCTAATCAATAATGGATTCAGGTCCGTCTCGATATCGATTTTATTGTACGACGCGCCACCGGAATCCTTTCTGCTTTTAATATAAATTAATAACGGAGTTAGGAAATAGCCGTGTACGTACTGACTTTGTATCGCACATTTTGCGCGTGCCTCGGGCGAGGCAATGCTCGCGCTGCTTCGCCCGTGCGCCTTCTCGTCTGTCGGTTGCCTCGCTGTCATTGTGACGGTTATAACAGACTTTTCGTGATCAAACTCTCAGAAGGAAACTAAGCCTGGTGAGAGCGGCATGTGCCCGTGCCAGCCTTGCGAGGCTGCACCGGTCAGTCAATATACGTTTTATACCTACCAAAAATATACCTAGACATACTTAAATATAAAAAAAAACTACGATCGCACGGACACTAAGATTTAGGCTGTTGTCTTTGGCGCGAGTCCGGAACTGTACAGGCGTTAATGACTGTCATGGATAATTTTTCATTTGCCCATTTTTCAGTTCTATAAGAAAAAGAACATCCTTTGTTAATGGTTAGTTTCGCTTCTATTTTATTAATTTAGAAAAGCTTTTCTCCTCTTCCGGGGTATGGCGCGGCGGTGGCTGATGGAATCATGTTGCAAAGTAGATACACCCCGAGTGCCGTAATGCCATGCATGTAAGTTATATAAGATGCTCCCATACTAGATGCGAACCATTTACAAGCTGTCTCGGTGTATTTTAACGTATAAAATAAAACTTGAGTGATTATCGAATTGATAGAAGGTTACAATTCAATTATAATAGCTTTTTTTGTCGCGAAAACTTTTTGCAATGCTATTGTGAATTCTATGAGTTTGGGAGTTAGTGAGTGATTCTATACAAGCCTAACCTGTTGATTACGTCTATTAACTCTCCCTCCCTCCTTCCCCTTAACCCTTTCAATAAAGTAGATTATACTTTACACACACATTATTGAACTTTTTCGGGGTTTTGACAAGACAAATTTCACTCTTGTTTTTAAATGTTTAAACCTGAACTAGTCCACTTTTACGAACACACACCTACTTAATGGTTAACATTTCGTATGAATTAGACTTTATAATTAAAAGGAAACACATATTTTAGAAAATAAAACAAAATTACCTTCCTCTCCAAATACCACCAAAAAGGTTTCTATATATTATTACTTAAACCTTTGCCGTAGAGGTCAATTCGAGGAACCCTTGAGGATGGTCTCGATATAAAACAAACAGTATTATTGTTTGATCATTTATTCACTGAAGCCTTAAATGGTCATCGGATGGCCCGGGCGAATGTTTTTTAATGTGGCAAACATTTTAAAGCACATGAAACCTTCGCGTATTTATTATGGCTTTGTGGTGTCGATACGTATAAAAACTCCGTCATCCGTTTTTCATTATTGTAAAAGACGCATAGAGTACATCAATGTGAAGTATAGTGGAAATCAATTCCCGAATTAATAAAACAAACAATCGTCTTCAGAATGCGGCTTCGCAAAAATAAAATAAAAAATTAGATAACTCTGTACCTACACTATTGTATTATAATTGTTCTGAAATATTCAGCTAGTCGCAAAGAGGCCGCAGTGCGTCTGTTCTGTTGCGATAGGTTTGGTAACGCCATCGGTAATCAGCTTGCGTGCGTGACCACTGGTGCATGGTCTTTAATGTATGCAGCACTCGTCCAGCATTCGAAAAGAGCTGCGTCCAGTTGTGGTGAACATAAGGCCTTATTATGTTGAAAAAGTATCCTAAAATAGCGGAAAATTTTAATTCAAAATTGCTAGCCGAACGTATGTTTCTCCTTTGTTTTCTTTATACACAAGAAACGAAGTAAGTATACGTTTATTTAGGGAATCTTCTTTCTTATTTGTGTCGGTGATTCGTTTCTATTATAGAAACTTATTACAGAAAAAAAAGAGATAAATTGCTGTGACCAACAATGTTTTCTTGTCCGGTACCTAGACAAGTTTCTCTATTTGTCCAAATTGCGAGGGCCGTAGTCCGCTTGAGATTTTATTGATCGGCTCCTACTACGCCTCTTGAAATATGTTGTAACTTATCTGTAGGCGTTATAGTTTGTTTCAGAAACACTAATATTAGAGTTCTTATATCAAATTACGAGTATATGACACTGATTGAGCGCTTAAAGGATTGATTAATTTAGTGTCAAGCAAATTTATTTATTGAATACTAGATACGTTTTATAACCATATTGTATGTGAATTTATATTAGAAATAAAATGTTGGAAGCTGTTTGTAATTTGTTAGTTCGCATAGATTCAATGTTTATCAACTACAGATACGTTATCATTGGTTCAAAATAAATAACAACAAGTGAAGCGTAGATTAGGTTCCAGGATTTTACATATGATCAAGCACGTTGAATATGAAATCCGAAATATAAAATAATCCGCGCACCAATATTCAGTTCTAATTTAATTTCGGCACTGGTTCTGGATGCACTGTAAATAAAATCGACTACATTGGGCAGCGGTGCGATAAATTATTCAACTACTTATTCATATAAATGGCAGGTGGAGTTTTTCGAAACTGTTAAATGATAGACCATGTCATTATGAATTGTAAATATTTATTGCGTATGTTGCTGAGTATCAGATCTGGCATCGTGTAAATCTGGTGATAAAATATGTGCATTGGTGTTTTTTTTTATGGAGGCGTTTGTGAATTTTTAATACTTTCTATTGTATTTTGCAGGCTATAAGCTAGAAATATGGTAAGGTTGCATTGTTAAATAATTGTGCACCACGTTTTCAATAAACGGTTTTGGGGATAACTAACACTAATTTGTTTGCAAATTAGAACATTTAATCTCATATTGTGAATCTCATAGGTATAATATTGCCTGCGTAGTTGCCGCCGTAAACGAAATCTGGTCCGGAGGGCTATTATTTATTTTTTTACGTTTCTTCTCCGTGTTTAAGTAGTGAAATATAAGACACACGGACGGGCCTTGGCCAAGTGGCCAACCTTGCTTGCTTGCCTTTTGCATGATGGGAACTATGGTGATGATGATGAATTTTGGAGGAATTTGCGAGTGTCACGGCAAGTGTTAAATATAACTGGTTTTTGTATGAATGTGATGTCGATTTAGGCTTTTGAAGTGTATTGAGGTTAGTCTGGAGGGTGCTGGGAATGACGCCTTTGGTAGAAATAACTGGGTATAATTATAACGGTATCTACTTGCCATAGTCTACTTGGCTTTATCTCAGTAGCCAGGTCTATGTACTTAGTCATTTTCTCCGTGTGTGTAGTGAGTAGGTTATGTGTGTTGCATACCGCTATTATTATTAATAATAATTACGGCAATGGAGCGACAAACAATGTTTCCTTAATATTAATCTTACGTTAAAATTAATTACACGATAAACTCGTAATTAGTTTTGTTTCACAATATAGCCATATGAAGTAATATTGTTTGTTAGTGTATGTTCGAATGAAGCCAGTTCCTTAAACTTGGATTTAGTGAGCAATTCTATGGCGGACCCAGAGCAGGTCAGTGGAATTTATATGCCTTTGAAAACTTGTTTATTATTCCGTTACCCCACAATACGTTTTCAAAACATAACTTCACCACTAGGTAGGGACGCAATTATACAACTTATAATGTACCAATTCTAAAATGAATTAAAATGGTTCACCTACCCACCAGGCACCTACACTACACACAACACGACATACGACGCGACGTGCTGCCTCTATGGATATCAAAGTTAAAACGAATAAAAAACAGTGTTGCGAACGTTTCAAAGGTGTCACCTGAAATTTTTGTTTCCTGTAGGCGATGCAAAGCTCTGAACGTTGCTGGAGTGGACATTTTTAACGAACGAATAGTGCACAAGGTATAGGATTAACGTCCTGTCGTTGGGCTTGGCGTGCCTGGCGTTACTTTGAACCTAATACTGTCATGGAGACCTGTCTACTACTACGTAGGAAAGTATGCGAGGTGGTATAGACATCAGAAAACAATGCAGTCGCAATAAAAGAATATGCAATATGCAGCAATACGTGTGCTGATTTCTGATACAATATTTCACGGCAGCTATCAGATTGATGAACCAACAACACATAAACTTCTATATGGTACAGCACACAAGTTATCTGACCGACTACTGTTGACAGCAACTTTCACTGACCCATCCTCTATTTTCTCTCATTTAATATCTACCCGTGACTGTTTCAGCTCTAAACAAAATAGTTTTACGACGAGCTTAGACTGATATTTGTTGCGACAGCTATACGAGTTTATTCAACATATTATTTTTCAACTATACACGGTGCAACATCTCTGATACTGTAAGACAGAAAAATGTGTCCTAAAGAACCATGTCGTCGATTTTAGACATAATAAAAAATACATTCATAGTAGACGAAAAAAACTCGTACATTAGTCGGGAATCGCACCCAGTCATATTGAAAAAAGAAATCATCGTTGTTTCATCGCGATATCGATTGTGTAGGTTAGGAGTAAATGGCGCTATGGACCCTTGTTCTAAAATTAAAGAAAATCATTCGTAAGCTACTCGAATTATTACTTCAGAAAATGGTTTACATTTTGAAGTTTTAGGTACTAGATTTTATATTAAATAATGTTTTCTTTTAATTTTATACGCAATGTATTTACTTAAAAAGAAAATCGCAATAAAAAAACGATGTATTCACGAATGAGTTTTTTTGAAAATCTATGAATGAAGTTTTCTTATCCAAAATCAACGACGTGGTTCCCCAGAACATATTTCTCTATTAAGCATAGTTTCGGAGGTCCCCCTACAGATCCATTTCGATGTTTCAGCATGCATACTGTTCAAGGACATTTGACCGCTTTTGTTCTTCAAAGTACAAGCAAATGAAAATGGCATGGTAAACTTATTGGTCATGCGTGAGTTATCCATAAATATATATTTTTTTTTTATTGCGGATAGATTCAGTTTAATGCAAGGATCATTTCATAGTACCGGAATATAAAAAAAAAATAAGTACCTGTAAGTGGTCATACACCATAAGTAATATAATCATGCAAATAATGGGCATACAATGAATAGTGGCTTAAACATCTTCTCGGAACAAGATTATACGTCAAAAATGCCCATCTAAGTGAATGCTTGCACAAGCGTAGCTTAACCTCGTTTACCGTGTAGTTACGCCCTCCACTCAACTAACTAGCGTTAGGTATCTAAGTAATTACGTCAATTTGCGTGAGTTTCGCTGCCGCTACTTCCAAGTAACCGCATCGGTCCCCTTAAGTCCCCGACTCGGCAGCATAATTACTATCAAACTAGGTACTTGATTAAACACTGTATAGTTTTACAATTAAGGTAATATATACAATGGTCTTAAGAATGATGTATGATCAACAACGATACGATATAAAAATCTGATTAAAAGACGAATGACAATTTATAATATTAAATTAGGACGTTTTAAATGTGTTTACAACTAAATTTCTGCCTCCCGTTCTTCTACATAAATAGATCTCTATGCCGATCGGGACAGTTCGAGGGTAGATATTATGTTGTGATGCTTTTATTTAATACAAGCTGAGCTGAAAGACGTTCTCTTCTATATTTTCCAATTTTTCGGTCAGTTTTTTTTTAATTTCTTAAAAACTTTATTCGGTCTATTACGAATATTAAAAAAACTAAACTGGACAACCGTTCTCAAATGATGCGCTTACAAAATAACAGGATATTTTTAAATTGAATATTCATGCTATCTATGCCCTTATAAAATGTTCACCTTCATACATAGAATATGTCAAATAATGACTAGTAATGGTTCTATTATCGGTCTACGCTAAAAACCAACATTCTGGTCAGAGTAATTGACATATTAATTATTGATATAAATGATTTGATAATTGCTAATTGCGGTAGTTATCTTAACAGTATAGTTTCTTCATAGAATAAATAATCTGAGTTTTAAAAGTCAATAAAAGTTACACCTTATTTTGCGCGTCGAGATTTTGGTCGCGATTTGATGATGTATCGTCGTAATGAAGGCGTTGTTGCCGACCTTTCAACTTGTACTTAAATGTTGCTCGTAACTTAAAAGCATTGCAGGCGTAACTACGCCCGCTTCATAGAGGAATGACTGACACCGCGCGTCCGCTGGCGCCGCTGCGACCGCGTTACACTTTGCTAAACAATTTGTTGGATGCTCTTAAATAAATTCAGATTGGCATGTACCTCGATCATGATACTGACATACCAATTGGTATATTCTTATATCTACAAGAATCATAAAATACTAATTTTGATTTTCTCGACAACGGCTTGCACCTGCATGGCCAAATTTAAATTCTCATAAGTCTTTCACCTACCTATTCTAGTATTTATAAAGCCAGCTTCTAGTCGCCTGGAGTCAGTTTTGTCTACCGCCATTCACTTGCATTTGCATTGATGGCGTGCGCAGATCTACATTTCTAAATAATCCCATTCGTACTGAAAGCGGTATTATTAACTGTTAGTTTACAGTGCACTCCAAGTATCTACTGCACCTTTATCTAAACTAGACTTGAGAGGATTTTAGTGTAGTCGGTCTGTCTTACTTGATCTATTTTGTAAATCTAGTTTGAATAGATGTGGATAGAGGTGCCTACATACATTTACGAACACCTTGATTCTATGCGACGCTTATTAATAGTAAAGAACTTCATATATTCAAAAGTCAAGGGGTCCGCCTAGTCGTTACATATTTATTACTCGTTACTTAAATATTGTTCTTCTTTGTTCTCACACTCTTGACAGATTGGTTGTAGTCGGGATTGGTGGTGCTCTTAACAATTGGAAGCCTAGCCTCTCTCACTGTCGCCTTCCTGGCGTATTGATGGAAAGACGACTTATCGAAGTTTTGATTTGGTCAGTGAACTCATGGGTGATCTTCCGCGCGCTCTGGTGCCTTCATCTAATATTGTATACATTACACTATATATCCCCCTGTCATATTTGTCGATCGCATCGTAATAACCTGTTATCAGGCGTAATCTACAGTACCAATCAATACTGATCCAATAATTATACATTTTAGACAGTTTTGATCATTTTAGACAGTGTAGTTCGCATAAATCACAAGAAGCTCAACTTTATCAATGTTATTAAATTTAAACAATCTTCTACGAAACAATTAACAAAGTCTACGTTACAGGGATGATCGGCAGGTTCGCATCCCACTGTGATACAATAACGATATTCCCGGATTAATTATACAATCTGAATTATTCCTGAGATATTATAATTAATTGAAGCGGCAAAAACGTATCGCATTTCTACTGGTTGTAATTCAATATACTGTTATACTTTTCGTTAATATCTTCGTTATATATTGTGTTTAAAATATTTTATGTTGTAATCAAGCAAAAATAATCGTTCTGAACGACGAGGATGACGTAATTCGTGGAAACACTAACAATAAGTAAGCACTCATTCAACCATTGTCCACTAACGAATTTATCAAACTTGCCCTTATGTATCTAGCTTGGGGTACCTTTATTGATTTCTTCATATAAATCAAATTCACGGGACGGGTGCGACTAGTGACAGGTTGTGCTGTAAACTTAGTTCTAGACATTACGCTGAAATGAATTTGGCATGGTATGATGTTACTCTATTGAAATTAGTAATGTAGCCTTCTTTCGTGATCGGAGCTTATACTTTTTAAAAAGCAATAATTCGTTCTTGTTTAATAATCTATAATTAATTAATTCACAACATTCTATTATGGGCAGATCAGGCTATATTATTATAAAATGTTATTTAGAGCCAGATAATAATCCAGTTCCAGACAGGAATCCCAGAAAGACCAGAGAATAATCCAAGAAGACCATCAAGCGCAACCACTGCGGGATTTAATTAAATTTTGTTTCAATGGAAAATGTATAATCCCGTTTAGCTGATGAAAAGTTTTGCTAGATATAGTTAATATTTATACACCTCCCCAGTAAAAAGGTTTTGATAGCGGAGCCAAAAGTTATAAAACTCAGTGATTGCACGGAATAACAATACGAGTACAAATAGTCTTCTAATAATCTTTATCAACCAAGATGTCCTTCGCTAGACATCAATGCTTCTCCAAATGAGCCCGACATTATTCCTTTGCCATCCGCATTTCTATGTTTTACTTCTCTACGTTGACGAAGCCCCGGACAAAAGCTAGTCAATTATAAAGTAATTCAGGTGATTACTATGTCGATGTCTCCAGCCACTATTATGGTAGCGACAGACATCATTACCCTTCAGCATTCCCTGTCTGCCCTTAAACGCCCTAACATCTCTATTATGTCACTTTAAGCGTGAACCATTGTCATAGACTTAGGTGTACGTACTTAAGGTATTGTTTGACGCATCATAGCCAACAAAGAATAATAGTATCTAAGCACATCAAATAGTTATTGCTTTTGTATTGAACTCTGTTTGTGACATGAAATGACTTATTTAGGTTTAAAAACAGGCAGTATTTATAACATACTAAACGGACTAAATAAAGCAAGCAGGCAACAACATTTCAACGTTACGAAAGCGTTGTTGGAAATCGATATTTTTAAACAAATAACACGTTAATTTCACGGCTAGATTGGATTTCTAGTAAATATGAAATATGTTAGCACTGAATATTATTGCAACCGCTGCCACAACGGCATTTTCTGACTTATTGGTCCGTCCGTCTGGCAACGCGTCCTCAAATGTGAAAAGTAAGTTGCCATTAAAATATAAATATGTATACAATATATTTGGTCGGAGCTTACCGATTATCTAGAATCACGGACTAGACTGAAAAATACTAAAATAACTGGTCGACCATTATTTTCACCACTATTTAAATATTATATGGGTATTCGAAAAAAAAAACCTTAGCTAATGTTATTTAAATGACCGCCATTAAAAAAAGAGGACCACATGCACTGTACAATCGTACATAAAAGAAAATGTTCGATATAGTATTCCCATTTGCCAATCAATTGAACACTAAAGCCTTCGGTTTACGATGCCGGCCGTAAATCCGGTCGACTAACCGAATAGACACCAAGCGGCCAGTGTCGTGCGAGGCTCTGCGGTGATTTGTTAACTTAGTTGATCAGTCGAACGTTAGCTTGAACGCAGCCCGACCAGCAACACTAACGAGCGCACACAAAGACGACCCCAGGTTCCAATTATATAACATCTGTCACATGCCATTAGCGGGAATAGCATGAAATAATCATAGCGATTTGGTGCATACTTTAGTTGGATGTGATAATGTTTGTTAGTTTTATATTTACCGCTTGTGGTCAGCCGCTAGTACGTATAGTTAATACTATGTACGTGTGTGTTTTATAAAATTATTTTTTGGCATATTGAAAAATAAAATTACTCTTTTCCAATTCATTGCTTTACATAATAAGATCTTCGGAAATGTGATTAATCTAAAGCTGGTCTATCTAAAATTCTAAACCCATACAAGTATAATTTGTTAAATTCGTATTTTTATATAAAAACTAGGAACATTCCATTAAATTTTAGTGATTCTCAAGCACATTTAGACCGTGTAACACAGGGATGCGCACTAATCTATAGAGTACGAGTATGTGTACTAAGGCCGGGGTAAAGTTTCAAATTGCGCCAATTATTCGAAGTCTTATACTCAAAAAACGATGGTAGCTCGTTACGTACGATTCGTCTTTACTGAATAACTATAAAATCAGATTCGGTATATGTATTTCAAATATTATTTTACATTGCTAGGATAGGTATGCAATGCATTAATTAAACTTAGTTTGCGGGTTCATTGTTTGACTTATACGTTAGTACTGTCTGTTCGCTTACGATATTAAAGTCACGGGAGCGTTATAGTCGTGCAAAGTTATTGTTACTAGTCGATTTCATATTGCAGAGATGTCTTGGGATGTAGGAATAATCAATTTAGAATAAGATGCGGATATCGGAGATAGCGACTTGAGCGAGTCGTAGCGAGACAACGAGACGCGTGTGAAATCTAGTGAACTTGTTAGTATGTATAAAATGATATTTTATATTGTGTGGTTTCAGTTTGTTTTTTATGTTTGCTTTGGCTATTCAGCGAGGAAATGCGGCCAGCATCTTGGGCATGCTACCGTATGTGCCAATTTTTTCACACTTTTTTTGGCTTTTCTATACTCTTTTTAATTTATATTAGTAAAAATAAAATTTTACAATAAATATTTCAGTTATTTTCTTTCTAATTGTTTTCAGTTTGTACTAATTTCGAAATTTCCAGTGCCATTAAAACGTTGGTATACAAATTCAAATACATTTAATAAATTAAACATAGTTGTAAAAATGAAGTGTTGTCTAGTGACAACCTGAATATCCCAAGCTCGTTATCTTAATTATGGAGATTCATCGGCCATCCTAACGATGTAAATGGTTAACGAAGTACGGCCTTAACATAGTTATGACACCACCCTTTTAGTTGGACCGCGGACTTATCGACTAGGAGTAGCCTTTTATTTTAATTATGACTTAGATTCAGTAGACGTTGTGTATACAGAAATGACGTTTAAATCATAACACATGTGGGAGATTTCTATGTATATGTCTTATTTTAACGCCTTTCGGTACAGTTTAAACCTGAGATCAATAATAGTCGCCTGCCTTGTAAATAAATTATAACTTATTTCGTCGTTTCCTATGTATTTGTGTATACATGTGTCTGTGCTGAATACACTTTTTTTACTTTCATTTTCAAGTGTAGCACGGTGGTACCACTACACTTAAGAAAACCCTATATTACACTAGCCCTGCCCGCGATTTCGTGGAAATACGCCCATGATGTTGTGAGTTTTATTTAATTTCTAGCTAGTCTGTTATTCTGTTCATGACATGAACAATCCATTTATTTGTTGAAAGCGGACGAAGAGTTTGAATGATGAATAGCTATCCTGTCAGTTCCAATGTTTTATTTAAAAAAAAAAAAATAATGGTGTGTTCCTTTTAGCAAACCTAACACGTGAAACGTTAGTTTGATACCAACCCTAAAAGATAATTTATTAATCGTGGCAGTACACTTGATATTTGGAAATAAATAATCGCAGGGGAAATTAATATCGAATCAGGCAAAATACGCCTTTTTTTGAGGTTTTGTTTTTCTGTCTGTTTGCGCATTATGGGGGAAAATACCTACTACTACTAAATACTACTAACATGGCATGGTGTTAGCCTACAACCCGGGTTATCATATTGGAGAAATCTTATAATAGATAGTGGGTGAGTTCGTGCGGTGTGTAGTCAAATTGTTAATTTTATCACAAAATTCATTAGGCGGAAAAATATGTCATATCAAATGGAAGGGATTCGAGATTGCTTTTGTTCACTTTTTGTTTTTTCGTCACTTTTCCATGAAAATATGCATCAGAGGTGCCGGTGAAATTAACATTTTAAACTGAAAATGTGTGAACCTTACGTTGTGAATCATTTGACGTATAAACGGGATGTTTTTTGTAGCCTTAATAAAACGGATGGAGCACAGCAGAACGTTGACCTTTAAATTAAACGACCACATCTTTATAGCGATGTAAACTTGACAGTCATTCTACACATATATAATACTAGCTGATATTCGCGACTTCGTCCGCGTGGTATTTAATAAAAAAGTTTTTCTAGAATAATAGTAGGCTAAGTTACTTCTTGTTACATCAGCTATCTGACAGTGATAGTCCCGTCAAAATAGGCTAGCCATTTCAGAGATTAACCGAAACATACAGACAGACAGACAAAAATTGTAAAAAAAATTTTTTTGGTATATGTACCGTGTATACATCCAAATGCACTTAGTAAAAAGCGGTTATTTTAATATTACAAACAGACACTCCAATTTTATTTATTTGTATAGTAATACGAAGCCTGAATCATGAAATAACTCTGATTCTCTGAAATATAGTTAGGTTTCTCGTAATTCCTGTAGCTTCTGAGCGAAGTCGCTCCGTGTAAACATCTGCTATCAACCAAATCAGATTAAAATCTGACCGCGACAGAATTGATAAAATGCGCGCAAGAAATAACATACCAGTACAACGAGAAATATATATTTTGTTATAGCAGGCCCCGCGTGTTATAAAAGCTATACTTCCTCCTGTATTTGAAAGCTGTGTATTAGTATTAGGCTTTGGTGACATACATAGCTCCCGAAGGCAGGTGTTCAATAACGACATGTGACATGACTTTCTAGTGCACCCAATCAATAGGATAGTTTTTAATTAAACTTCTTCAGCATATATCTAATCCCACTAATATTATAAATGGGAAAGTTTGGATGGATGGATGGACGTTTGTTACTTAATCACGCCAGAACGGCTGAACGGATCAGGATGAAATTTGTCACAGAGATAGATTATAGTCTGGAATAGCACGTAAGCCACCAAACAGTTGACACGGAGGTTGTATAGGTACCATCATGAGGTACAGGATTATCGAGATGAGTTTTTAAAATATCTTGTATCAAGTAACTTATATTATTAACAACAATATTCGAGTGCGAAATCGCGTTATTTCGGCACAAAATTTCTTAAGACGCTACCTTGCCGCGGTACCCCTCAAACGAATCGATATCTCGCGAAACTTAGGACGATACCCTATTCAAAGCTTCGTATATAGTTAACGGTTGTTATAATACCTATTATCTTCAACAAGCCTTTGTGTCCCGCAGACCCATGTCACCGGATGCCTATACACCTCACCGTTCAACGGGACGCCATCTTTACTATTTTACCAGTAAGCTTTTTAAAATAATGCACATGTGTGGCGATAATATTTTCAGTAAATTCCTGGAATTATAATTATTGCCCAATTTTGAATCAGACCTTATTAAGTTTGAATTGATAACATGAGGCGGTTAATCATTGATATTCGATGTTTGATTTTTTTATCCGTGTGTTCTGATATCAAAGGCTGCATCAATTTCGCGTCATCGCATGTGTTTTTTGCATTGTTTTACGCTCCTAGTTTTTGGACTTTGTCACGCGCTTCCATAACGAAGCGGAATATCAAGCGAATCGTTAACAAAACGGAATATGAAATGAACGACCTCGGGTAATATTCAGTTATATTGGCCTCGGTGACTGTTTTTTCATACGTCACAGGCGTTGCTCTGGGAGGCTGTAGTAAAACGATGTTGTCGACGACGACTAATTATTACGTTATAAACTATCGATGTTGATACGTTTGCAGGAAGCAGCAAAGTGACTCAATTACAGACATGACGTTCCAAATACGTTTTGTAAGGAAAAATAGGTAGTCACTCGTATGATACGTACCTTCAGCCTCGAGTATAGAACGACGATTTGTAATTTTCGCTATATCCCAAACCGTCTGCAGGCCGTGGCTGTGAGTACCCACCGAAAACCAATGAAACATACCTATAAAAATAAACATTATATAGTGTTCGTTAGTAAAGGCATCACCTAAGAATGCATAAGGTTATATAGATATGAAAAATTTAAAAGGTATCCGGAAAATTCGGGAAAAACTATTAAGCTTTTTCTATGGGAACTTGGACAGCTGTACTAATGTAGGGTCAGCTTTCATTAAAATTACCATATATACATACGAGATGTTGCTTATAGAGTATATACCTACTTTTATAAGTAGACTCAAAGGTATATTCTTAGAATCTGAATCATAATATTTTGATTAATGTTACCATTAAGTATAGTACTTGTGAATCGTTAAAATTGATACAAAATGCCCTAGCTACAACTTTACCATCGGTTAGGAATGCCGTTGCTATGGCGAACAACGGGCAAGAATATATTTCATACAACATTCTTATAATTTTTATAATCGCTATTTTTGTAAGACTATACAGATATATAAGCATAATTTAACTATAAATGAATAAAGTAATTGACAGTTGTATAACAGTGATTAAACAAATATTATTTTCCATAAATATTTGCATCTACCGCGGCTTATCTTAGTATTTGCTTGAATGCATGCAATATTTGCCGGCAACAACTTTTGCACAATATCGTATATCGTCGTGAAATAGGGCGCGCAACTTGATCCGCGAATATGGAACTATAGGTGTACCGGTTAGGAAGAGATCGCAAACACATGCTAGCGCGAACTCTCAATGTGTTGGAACTACTATTTTTATTTATGCGTTCATGTGCAATGCAATGTTTATTTCGCATCTGTTCCGATTTAAATTGTACCCGAAAGTTTTTGGTTGTGACTCAATGCGGGCTATTATGTTAGTTTTGTTCGTATTAAGTATGTTTTAAAACGACATCGCAATTTATTTTTAACGTGGATTATTATTAGAGATTAAATTTTATGTTTTGACCGTACACATACCAAAAATATTTAGGATCGTTGCATAGTGCTCCAAAGGTCTCGAAGGGGACTTAAATATATTATTGATAACATTTTAAATTTATTATTGATTCGTTATTCACTTTTTAATTAATACACACACACACATGGGGAATAATAAGGAAAAGGATTTAAAATTAGTGACGAAGACCTTGCCAAAAGCTGTACGTTTTGTACTAAAAATACATTATGAACTTGGAAGGAAGGAAGGTACATATTTAAAGTACAGTTTTTTAATACCACAGCTAATGATCTCTAATACTCATATAGAGAGCAATAAACTTAAACCAAATCTATATACTTACCGGTTTATTTATTTAAAACTGCAAATTATATTTGAACGCTATTTGTCAACTAATCGGGTTATCAAATCAAACCGTTAATTATAGATTTTTCTTAACCCACTTCTGACCAGACTTTTATGACGTGAACGACCAACTCGGACTTTAAAACTTTTTATAATTCCTATACCACTTTGAAATCGAGTAAGAATACGCTATTTGATACTCACTTTTAATATTATTGGCATTATGGTTGGTTTATTAGCCGACCTTGTACGTAGAAAACGCTGCGTCATAAAATAAACTTAACTACATCATAAAAAAAATCCGGCGCAATACCAATAACCGGCACGTTCATATTATTCGGTGAACTAACAGCAAATTATTGATCACTAATTTGCTGATAGGTTACTGAATTATTCCTGTGAAAGGTAACCCGGTACAGCTGGCCGGTCGCCGTGTTGGAGCCGCTAATATCAGTCGCCCAGAATATATTGATAAACCGCTATTGTGTGCAACCAACCCCGAACTCTCGATCGCTCTACTTGAGTGTGCTTACTTTTTATTGAGGGCTCTTTACGCCGCATTAATTAATATTTTCAAACGTTACACTAGCCTGATCTTTTAAAGCTTGAAACTTAATTCCTTCCTACGTTGCAACACTTTGTGTTATAATAATATTTTTTTAAGTTATGTATATTTTATATAGTAGTGTTTTTCACATTACATGTGGCATGAAGTTATCGCCATAATTTCTCCTAAATTCGTAAGTCGTGGCGAGCGTAAGAAGCAGCGGAAATCGATATGCAAAGTAGGTTGGTTAGCAATGTGGTGTGGAGGTCGCGGGCTCTGTGCGTGCCTATGATCAATGGTATTGCGTGCGTCTCCGAGGCGCGCGGTGAGGTCGCGCGAATGGCCCGCGGGCTTCGCGGGGCCTTCATCCAGCACCGGAGGGTGCCGTGACGTGGCTTCTCTTTGTTCCATGCCGCCCACACCACGGTCGCCTCCACCGCCTTCGCCGCGTTACCCGCTGCCGCGCCTACCTGCCATTGCGCATGCTCAGCGCGATTCTCATGCGTCCCCACTACGTCACGATTTAAAATGATATGCGGTGCAAAGTAGCGTACTTTCTGTCGGTACGTCGTCGTAGTCGTCGGGATTTTCGGTGATGCGACCGACCGCTCCCATAGTGCGCTCCTGAATCTGACGGCGGTGTGGCCGACCGTAGTTGGGAACTGAGGAGGGAGCGCGCGGCAGCGGCGGTATCGATCTGAGCGTTTCGTGTAGCCCGCTCGTGTGCACGACGCGACGCGACGTTCTCTCGGGATATTCGCCCAGTGGTCGCCGTCGGCGCCGGCCTTGCTGCAGTGTTTACGCGCCGTATATATTTATTTCACCTGCGCGATCATGTTCGCTGAAGCTAATTGATAACGTGACACACGCACCCGCAAGCGCACCGGTGAACTGCACTCGGCTCCTCGAACGCATTTCGCTTAACAAGACGACCGAAACTTTGGTAAGTCTAGTTTTAGCTTTTAAAGTCTCGCATATTTATTTTATCGCCGCATTATGTTCGAGAGATCGGTGCGAATGTTCTACTTTAAAAGTTTCAAAACAAATAGTTTTTTATTCTGTTTATTCTATAGCACTTTTGTTTTCAATCTCCTACACTTTTGTGATTCTCTACGATCATCCTGATATCCATATAATCTTAGTGTAAGAAGTGTTCAAATATTTCTATTGAGTGTTGTAGCCAGCCATCTGGTTTATATTCTAAAGTTAGATTGTAAAATCGTAAACCACAGGGAACCATCTGTATATAGGCGTTCGTAGATCGGTTTTGCTGAAAGCAAACGACTCGCATTGAAAAATCTCGAACCGTCCATTTAAGAAAACGTATAGTACCTACCTGTAGTCGTTTCAGTCTTTTATATATCCGAAATTGCGCACCGACGTGTAAGAAAAGGACTTTCACACGTGATATTTCTTATTCTCACTGCGCATGTCTTTCGAGTTTTTTTTTGTTCATACATCTGACAGTAGTGTGTCCGAAATCGGTAACTGTTGATTCGCTGAGCGATGAACATGGAAATACCAATCAGGCACGTTTTGATGCACCAAAAAAATCTCACAGAGTGGACAGACAGTAGACATTCAAATGTCGACTGGTCACTTAATAACTACGTTTAAATATACACAAAGGTTACAAAAGCCAAACGAGTATAACAATAATAAAAAGTAATTTATTTTATAATAATATAATAACTCCACGTTGATATTTTGTTGTGAATTGCCACAGACGCAATATTACATAAATATCGATTATAATATTATACCTACCCATAATACATATTATATAAGGTAATGTGTGGATTTAGTTGATTATTATATCGTATTGATATATATCGTAGTTTGATTATTATATCACGTCTCTTATTGTTGCTTATAGGTAGTTAGTTACATAAATAAATAAATATAATTAGCAAAATCGTGTCGTTCCAATAAGCACTTGTCAGGGATATACTTTCTCAAACATATTCCCGCACGGACTATCCAATTTGTTTCACGGTTTTGCCAGTCTGTTAGTCACCTCATCTTATTTTACTTATTAATTCAAGTCATCACAAAAATAAGCCAAGCGTCCGCACTTTTATCATAGCCATAAAGTCCACAAAGCTACGCATGCGTCGTCCCGACACAACTATAAAAACACTATAAACCGTGACAAAAATGTCTAGCCATCTGTTGACGGTATTTTCACCCAAAATATTTTCAGGAGATGTTCACAGAACATTTCTAGCGATGTTTTGTGTCTGTGTGGAGACGAGCTTGCATATACGTAGTGTCACTTGATACTGCGATTCGTTATATGTATTACTAGCTGTTGCCCGCGACTTCGTCCGCGTGGTATTTAACAAAGACTCAACCGTTGGCAACAGCCTGCTCGCGGGTTCTGATCCCGCGGGACGCATTGCAGATTGTTGCTATCAAACTTAATCAGGCGCAGCGCTGCAACATTGGTTTTAATTTTTTTTCGAGAAATCCTATTTTTTCTAAAATAAAAGTAGCCTAAGTTACCCCTTGTTACATCAGCTATCTGCCAGTGAAATTCCCGTCAAAATCGGTCCAGCCATTTCAGAGATTACCCGGAACAATCAGACAGACAGACAGACAGATTTTTTTCAAAAAAAAGTTTGTTTTGGTATAGGTACCGTGTATACATCCAAATGCATTTAGTAAAAAGCGGTTATTTTAATATTACATACACACTCCAATTTTATTTATATGTATGTATAGATGTGTTTAATACCTACCTTTATATCTATATACACACTTCGTACGCGTATAATTGGGTTAGAGTCGTTTGGTCGGGTTAGAGCCCTTTCGTTATAACGCTGTTTTGTCATCGTTTTTAATGTCCATACATCGGTGTGTGGTAATTTGTCACAATCTACATTGCGTCTATTAATTTTCAACACAATTACCTATTCTGTTATATAGACACGTAGTGCTTTCCGATGCGAAATATACAGGTTGGACTCGTTAAGTGCTAATTGATCATGATTTACCCTGTCTATCGTAGTCTTTTGTGTTTAGTAGAGATGCTCGATATAACATTGTCTATTCGCTTTGGCTAAAGGCATTTTGCTATATATTGCATTGTAATAAGACAGCTGACAATAGATACCTACTACTTTGCTACACTATCCACACTGGACTGCCATTCCCGACCGAGATTTCCAACTAAGCCATTTATGGGAAATAGAAAACTGGGAAAACCTAGGAATTCTAATTAGCCGATCAGTCTAGGTCCGATCAATCTTTCATTGGTTTCCTGTTCCAGTAATAAGTTGAAGTATTGAAGAATTTCCTATTTTATTGGATTTGGATGTTAACTTATTGTTCACGCGCTTAATGTTATAAGCGCGTGAACAATAAGTTAACATTTGTAAGCTTATCTCACGTAATGGAAGCATTCTACGGTCTTCGGATGTAGACCAAACATGTATTAATCATTACAATAAAACTTATATTACGGATTTTATCGCGTTTATTTTCTGTTTCTACGTTCCCGGCGTTTTCTGAAGCGTCATGAACTTCGGATCAACATTCGCATTGTTCCTAGTTCACTTACGTGAACGTATTAGAGAAGTATATTTAAAATAACTGCACGTAAAATCGCTAAGTGTGCTACACCAATTCTCACTGAGAATATGTCAAATGTGTTAAAGAAACAGGCGCTGGAGAATTGCATTGCTTGAATAAGATTTACTCCGCAATGGATAGGTTCCGTAATTTAAAATCGTTTATTCCTACTCCATACAGAAGGAAATAATAAAGTATTTGCTTAATTCTTACTCTGTTGTACGTGTTACAATAGTTTTTTTTTAAGATTTCCATATTGTTTTGGTGTAGGTTGGTATAGTATTATATATGTATTTAGTTTTTAATTTCAGGCTTGAACGTCAACGTTTGACCTCCAAATTATGTTATATTTAGGCTGTGACTCCATGGTTTCCAGCGGAGGGAGCCTACACCCCCGAGCCACCCACTCAGTAAACTTATTAACACGTGAAATCCACGGCATTGATTATCTTAGTCCGATTTAAAAGTCTGAAGACGATTTCATTGGGCTTAGGTTTGATCAGACAGTAAATATAACACTACACTACTACACTACTATAGTATATTTGATTGTTATCGGTATTCTAAGTCATGTCGAAACCATTGGATATATCATATTCTTCGGTTAATAGAAAACTTTTTAAACTCTCGCACTTGAAATTAAGAATGTAAATAGCCTCGAGCACGAAAATAAAATTTAAAACAATTATAATTTATTGGATTTAAAAATGCGTCGTGTACTGCTAACAACGGAATTTTTATTCCCTGTTATATTGTGACGTATTTTTAAATTAATTAAATATTATTTTACACCTTTTTAGTTTTTCTTCTTTGGCTAATATGCCCCACAGCAGCCGTTTTGTTAACGGACAATTGAGGAACAACTGAACCTGTACCACACGAACTGTACCACATCCAACATTTTTTTTTAATACATAAAAACCTCTTTAGTCTATCCGTTTATGAGCTTCGATGCCACAAAGATACACATTTACTAGACTAATGGACAAGGGCTATAAATTTGTAACACCCGACTTTTCGTCGTTGAACATCTATGTACGATAGTATATAATAGTCTATACATATAAATAAAATTGGAGTGTCCGTTTGAAATATTAAAATAACCGCTTTTTACTAAGTGAATTTGGATGTATACACGTTACCTATTCGGAAACAACATTTTTTACAATTTTTGTCTGTCTGTCTGTCAGTCTGACTGTTTATTCCGGCTAATCTCTGAAATGGCTGGACCGATTTTGACAGGACTTTCACTGGCAGATAGGTGATGTAACAAGGAGTAACTTAGGCTACTTTTATTTTAGAAAAAAAATAGGATCTCACGAATTGATTTCTTATATTTACGCGAATACTACACATTGAAATAAAACTAATCTTAAGGATTTTATCGCGGTTTATTTTTTATTTTACGTTCCCGACGTTTCGGCTGCTTTGCAGCAACTGGGTGCTACCACCAGCTTGGGACCCTGTAGTAAATATCATAAAATCCAGAACCAAGCGTACCATTGCAAGACCTCAAGACACAGTGAGCTCTTTCTGCGTAGATCGGACCGCAAGTAACAACTAAATATGAGGGTACCCCCGTCAAACTATGACACCAGGACGTCAAACACCTCAGTCCTCCCGTGACCATGGTTGCTGCAAAGCAGCCGAAACGTCGGGAACGTAAAATAAAAAATAAACCGCGATAAAATCCTTAAGATTAGTTTTATTTCAAGGATCTCACGAAAACAAAAAAACAATGTTGCAGCGCAGCGCCTGATTAAGTTTGATAGCAACAACCTGCAATGCGTCCCGCGGGCTCAGAACGCGCGAGCAGGCTGTTGTCAACGGTTGTCTTTGTTAAATACCACTCGGACGAAGTCGCGGGCAACAGCTAGTATATAATAAGGCCACTTTCACTGTGTACGTAAACCACGTAAAGTCTATTTTCGTCTATTGTAGCATAAACGGCGCAAACGCACACGTGAAATAAAATAAATAATCCCCGAATGTGAAGGATACGTCGCGCGCCGCGCCGGCAGAGACCACAAAATTATTCGGAGATAAGTGGATTGGCACCGCGGGCCGAAAAAAATATGGAAGGATGAACGAATTTTTCAGTTGCACCGTTCGATAAACAAGATTGTTTATCGATAATTTCACAAATACCTTTTTTTTTGTTTGGTGCAGTATTTGATTAAAGAAACAAAAAAGGTGTTATAATAATTGAGAATCAAGCCCACGTGTCAGGCGCCATGCGAGGTTACATGGAGATCTATAAGCCGACGCATTTGATTTGTTTATCTATGCGTATCTGACAAATTTTCCTATTCTTGTATTATGTAGAAGTTGGAATGAGCGAGTGGAAAATATTTTTCGGGGATAACTGCGCCCGTCGGACTCTTATCTGCTGACATTGGCCTTTCGTGAATCGTTTCCATTTGCTATATCAGGGTCAGACATCTGAACAATCTACACACATATTATGTCTCCGTCTCTCGTTGAGATTGTTGACTGACGTAAAAGGACAAACAGTCCCCATCTTAACGGCTACTATGAATGAAATTGTGAGATATTCAGTTTCTTATACAGCGGCACCTACGTACACACCTACCGTTTATCTAGATAAATATTAAAATGTAGTGGCTTCTTAACTCAACGTCTTACCGTGACACCGGAGCTTACAGGAAAAAATTTACGTGTTCAAACCCTATTACCCCATAGAGACGCGATGAGTTTGCACGCCGGTATTATTATGGTCCCAATTTCTCTAGCTTATTAAGAACAAAGACAAACTAGATTTTTGGTAGGTATAGTGTACAAATAAAAAAAACAAATGTCACAACTTTACTTGCTGAAAATTGCAATTATGGTTCCTAGTGTTTAAAATATTTATAAACAATAACTCGTAAATTTGTCTCGAAAAGATACTGTCGAACTTAAAAAGTTTATGATATAATTATTAGATAGTTAAATATCATCTCAATACATAAAATCGGTAGATGCCGACTATGTTATACACGAGTTACCCAGATACTACTGGTACACACGAGTCGGAATTAAATTCATGTCAACACGATTTAATTAATCCACATAGAGAATATTCTTGTAATGTTTAAACAAGAGGCTCGATATATAACAATGCTAATTCTACATTAGGTAAGTAGCTGTATTTGAGAGGCATCTCCTGATTACCCACACGTTCCAACTCGCTATCAATAATAAAAACAGCTTTGCCGCGATTCGTAAAGATTGAAAGCTTTTTAATTGGATGTCGATGTACAATCATTATTAAACATAATCCGATTTCTTTTAGACGGTGCATATATAAGGTTTAACATTAATAGTGTAAAATATTTAAACAGGGAGACCCAAAGAAATAATCAAATTACGAGAAATTTAAAAATTAAACCACCTACTTACTAAGAGCACATTGAAGCACTGCTGGAGCCTTTATCAAAAAAAAAACTTAATTTCCACAATTATTTTATGCATAAACGTGATCTTTTTTTGGCATACTTGTTAACATGTTAAAATATTTAACTCATTTTTTGTTATACCTTGTATAATTTAATGACGTAAATCGTGTGATTATTGAGGAAACTCCAGTTTTACGATGTGATGTGCACTTTTATAATTTTTGTTACGCACAAAAAGTTTTTCAGTGTAGATTTTTCACTTTATTTTCGACTGGCAAACAATAAATAAGGATGCGTGCATCGAGGCAGAAGGTATTTTCATACAGCATCAGACATCTGCACGTAAAATACTTAATCGTTTTCTACCTGTTACTAATCTGCTTACAAATATAGTGGTAGATCTTTTTCTTTGCACTATCAAATTAATATTTATAAATTTGTTTGGATTTTATATTCAACCACATTCCATTACGACTGTCAATAAAGATTGATAATGATTTTATAATACACCTCCAACGATACTCGTGGTGGTACTTGGTTTTGAACACTTAATTTTCCTGAAATTTTAATGGACTCAATAAAATGGCTGTCACCCGGACATATCGACATGGCGACGCTATAAGCGTAGCTAGTTTGGCTACAGAACCCTAAAAAGGTTGAAAAAGTCATTATCGTGAGTATTATCGAAAAAAAATTTAACAGAAAATAGCATTAGGTACATATTATTGAAATCTCGAAAACCCAGTTGATTATAGATCTCTAAGCTGTCGGATTACAGATCCTGAAGTCTTAAGACTCGGGATTAAAGACGCAAACAATAAATAGCAAGGTTAAACTGGATTAATTAAAAATCCGTACGTTTTATATTTAGCTCTTATGACTCATGACTAAGTCGAGCGTAATAAAGGATAATAAAGATCGATAAGTAGTTGGATGGGATAACAAGAATCTGTGAATTTCTATGAAACACTGGGAAATAATTTTCGCATTATTATTAATTAGTTTGCTAAGATACTCGGTACTAAGGTTTCGTAAACACAATAAAATAATGGGAAGGTGGGATCGCGCTCTTATATCGCGAGGGCGTTGCAGGCAAGGCCATTAAGCAATAAAAATGAAAACTCAGCCATATTACTTTCAGGTATGCACGCTAACTCCTTAGTAAGATGTAGTAAACAAGATTGTAGATGTGGAATATATTGCTTTATGCGATGATGATAGGCAAAACAAAAATTGAAATAGCAATAATGTTGTCAAGACGAAAATGGGCGGATGAGCATGACTTGAGCGCTCTCCTGAAATATATTAAACGGATGTGGGTGTAATCCGTTCTACAGAGCCACCACTAGCTAGGACAAACACAGTAGGGAAGACGAATCTATCACCATAAAACCATAGACAAAAAAACTAGAATTAAGCGTCAGTATACTGGTAGAAAGAGACTGCGTCTACACGCACATGGGGTAAGTTAGCTACATGGATCTCGGGCATTCATACATACCTACCTCTTTTATGGCCGTAAACACTTTTAAATATAAATGTTTAACAGTCATGCTTTTAATTTGATTAGGTAAGTGTCTATAATTACTTATATTTTCGGTGGCACTACAAGAGTAAAGAGGTATCACAAAAGCATAAACCTTAAATAGGCCGTTTAAAACACAGTTTATATTATTTGTATACCTACGGGAACGGCAATGTAAATGCTGCTTACAATATAAGTTGGTTATATGTTCTATATTATTAATAGTTATTTTGTTATTTGGTGCAGAGACATTAGCAAAATCAAAGTTTATAAAAATCGGCTTACCCGTTCATGAGATATAAAAGGTGTAACTAGCACGACTTTGTTTCTTCAAACAGAAATCTAGGTACTCACCCTTGATTGGCGTTTACTAATTGCTTCTTATAAAATAATAGTACTTGTCGGACTTATGTAGGAGGTACCTACTTCAAATAATTGGAATTAATTTGTAAAATAAGGCAACATCAACTTTTCGCTAACAAATGTGTGTTACAGTACCTACCTACATGAATTAATCAGGTGGCGACAGTGACTTTGTCGGAAATAATTAGAGACTTTTTGTGATGATGCAGACGATGCCGTCCAGATGCAAGGCGTGAGCATCTGCATAGAGCCTTTAAACTTATAAAATACCAAGTGCCTCATATAACTTATCGAACTAAGGTACCAAGTATACTAATTAACACTCGACGTTAAATCAAGTGGCAGTTTTATTCTTGCTTTTCGATTTTGTAATTATCGTTTGCCAGCAACCCTGGGTTCACAGACTTTTTCAATTAATATTTTTATGAAACGTATCTGGAACCCCTTTTTAATTATAAAATATTTTTAATACCGACCAATATCAAGTTTCATAGAATTATATAGTTTCAGAATGTCGGCCGGGCGTGATTTCTGTTAGAGTTATGCGATTCAAGTTTAATATATCCCGGCGATATTTACCGTCATATCCGATGCGGGAAACAAGGTGAATGTGAGTGATTAGCGCCGGTGTGAGCTTCCCTGCTAACATGAACCGCTTCATTACAGACGTACAAACTGTGCCCCGACATTGTCCCGGCAACTGCATGCATGCCTGCACCTACTTAGTTCGCGGTAACGTGTTGCTCAAATAGCGTTATCATTAATCCACCGGTAGCATGGAGTATTATTAGGTTTTTCTTTTTATTAAGCGTATGGTTAGAGGTTGCATGATTCAGCTGTAACCATAGAACCATTTTTAGATTTTTTTTTAAATTTCTGTCATATTTAGATAATAATGCAAAACTATCAAGAGATGTAATGGTCAACTTGATCTCGCGCTATAGCCGACAAAGTTAATGCAAAGTTGAACCCGCATATCTGCTGTAAATGTTCTATGGAGAGAGTAATCAATCATTTAATTAGACCACAAATTATTTATTCAATATATAATTATTATTGATGCAATATACCATAAAAAGCTTGTTATAGGTATAACAATGCTATGTAGCGCGCCCCCATTGTTATTGTATCGCGATGTACAATTAGCTACTAATACTTATTATTCAACAATAGATTATACATGTGTTTACCATTACACGAACATTATAAATGACCGTAAAAATCATCCTCTGATGAATATATAATCACTGTATCTACCTGCAACCCGAGACTAATGTTGCAATTTCTAATTCGTATATACCTTACTTGGCAAACGTAATCCAAGCCTTAAGAGATTATATTTCATAGCTAGTGAATGACACCGGCCACAGAAATTCAACCAATATAACCTTTTTATTGCCGATAACGAATTAGAGAACTTTTATAGCAGAAATTGGGATACATTTTGCAAATACATCGATATTTTTACAGTGAACGGGATTTATTTAATTGCTGAAAAAGGTTTTAAATGGTACAGCAGCTAGCGGGCAGTTTCTGTGCAATTAATAATATGTTTCACTGGTGTATGAATACTATTATGATACTGTCCGTCGATATCAACCTTTGAAGTATGGCTCATTGTGTTAATTAATAGGGATCGATATTTAGATCTCGTCGTCGACCCCTGAAATCAGTTCTCGTTAATGTCGACCCCTGGGAAACCACTTTGAGAATCCCAGGTCTATACTGTAGTATGTTGCCAGTACATACTCGCTACTCTGCTCGATACTGTCGGGATACTTCAGTATAGTCTATAGTTTGCTGACAGGGGCTCGATGAGCCGAAAATTCATAATTCCATTGTATAACCGGACGGGGGGGTAGTGTATTTATACATAAGTTTGCTTTGCCTACAACAACTGAGCGAGTAAACCCGGCGAATGTAATTTCGCGAAGTCGCAACCACTCACTACCCTTTTACCTATAGCAGGTTATGAAAACCTATCAAAACTTTCCTACGGTCGTAGGTAGAGTGCTGCTCTCAAAGCATGAATCAAATTATCGACGGATATGTATTTAGGAAAGTGGCCATTTTGTTGGTAATAGGTTATATCAGTGTGCAACCAAGTTTTATATTGATTTATCATCTTTACAATTATATTTCAACTTATACAGGAATATATAACAAATAACTGATAATAATTAAATAAGTGGTTCCGTTTGCATAAAATATACGATTGTACATAAAATACGAGTACAATATTGCGCCTTGAAACTACTAGAAACAACCCATTAATCGGCTTTCATTCACGACTAATCGGTAATCGACCTGAGATGCAATCGGTACATATCGGTGCAACTCTTAACACGTATTAAATATTGCACGTTTGCGCTGCATACGATCCTTAAATCTGTGCAAAAATTCGATCAGAACATGATGCGATTGTCGTGATTAGGAATGCGATTTACTTGCAAAATTCAACACCAGGGCTTCCAGATACGAGTATGTAAAATACCATGGTCGAAAACCAGGTTTTAAAATAATTAAAGGATTTGGCAGCTTTCAACCCGGTTGACTAAGTAGCACGTGCCCATAGTACAAAAAAGATTGTGTTACGTGCACTCGAGCAACTTTGGAATACTTCGGGCACGGCCAACGAGCCCCAATCTCGCAACCTGCGCCAGCCCGTTTGAAAACCCAGAGTAAAAGTACTTGCAAGTCGCGTGTGAGGCCCGTCTTGGAGGGCTGAAATACTTGCATTGTAAATCGATCCTTACGTGATATTTATAAGGAGCACAACCGTATGAAGACAGGGATTGATTTCCAATGTCAGTATTCTCAGCACTGAATGCCGAGGCTCACGAGCGATTTGCAAGTACTTTCACACTGGGGTTTCAAACGGCAAACTAAAATATGACTTCTAATATTTTTGTCTGAGGTAATTATAATCGGTCTTCTTAATTCAGACATTTAGACTGGGTATACTATGAATTTAGGTTACGTTTACTAATTATCTTAATTTTTCTTTCTAAACAATCAATAAAATAATAAAATAAATAATTTTGGAAATAAGATCTTTAAAAACCAATGGCATCAATAGTGCTATCTCCCAATTTACTTGTATGAGACTAATAAATGTAGCCAGCGGCCGGAAAGAAGGGCTCCTTCTGCTTCGAGATAAGTTGGTTTGATAATTAATAATATAGTCGTGCAACAAAGTCAAATACTTTCTTTTCATACCATCAGATGCAGAAGGTGGCATTTCTTGTTTTATTATTTTTTTCGTAGTCTTCTAGTTCTTGTCTGTTTAGTGTGAGTGGGAATTTAAGGCGGGAAATTTAAATGAATTTGCGCGATTTGATGCTTGCGGATCCGCAGGCTGTAGCGGAATCCCAAACTTCCTTAAATTATGCTGGATTCCACTGGATTGCGGGATCTGACTTTGCTGTATTGTAATCTCTATACGGTACTACGTATAAAACATCCTACCAATACGTGTTGCCAATATGCGGATAGCCTCATCGAACTTTTGTTCTATTGTGTTCCGAAGTTAAGCTGATAAGTAGAATTGGTACAATTATTTCCTGAGCTATCAACGTTGTTGTTAATATGTGATGCGTGAAAATGCATCCTACAGCCTTTATTGCAACCCTATACGCTAGTTTATAGGTAGTCTCTTTGTTACACGCCCGCCCAATAATAATAGCTTCAGCCGGCGTCAATTTATGGAAAGCTCCAAATTGTTAAGGCATTATACGGACACTTTGGATACACGGACCCAATTATACGTTTACCCACAGCTCCGTGTAGTATATTTTGTGCAATATAAAATATGTTTATTTTTAATTTATGCATTCCACTGAACCAGAAAAATTAAACACAGTCGTCGGTCGGTTATTATGCCAAAATATATACATTTCCTTTTCTCTATACCATTGGATCTTGATGGATCCGAGAGTTCACCAGGATCCCCTGGGAGGAGTTTGCTAGGGGATCTTAGTGGACTGCAAGTAGGTATTGTAATCATGGCTAGAGACACTTCGCTCTATAGCAGATATATATAAGTAAAACATTATTAAAGTCCTTACATCTTAAGTTGAAAAGAAAGTACATAACCAGTATACAAATTGTATAAGTTCTCTTGTGCGCAGTATATTTACAACTTCCCTTCTAACGTCACAAACAACTTTCCCGAGCGCGAATATATTCAACTAATTTGTTCACAATTTCACTCAAGGAAAAGTGTTAATTAATTATTTTTACAAATAACATGTTGTGCATACTTGTTTTGCAAACATACATGAAAAACAGTGGTAGCCAAGTTGGTAAAACGCTTGACTCAGTAACGGGGATCGCAAATTCAAACGCCGGCTCTTACCTCTGAGATTTCTGGATTTCATATGCGAATCTAATGAAGGGTGAAGGAAGGAAACCTGTATGTCTGAGAGAACCCTTCGAAAAACGTGTGGCGTCCGCTCCACTGGGCCAGCGTGGTGGACAACGACCTCAATTCCCCTCACATTGGTGGGTGGCCCGTGCCCAATAGTGGGTAATTTCAAGGACTGGTAATAAGTCTGTAACATTAATCTTTCGAGCCCTGAAAAGGACCACATCTAGTCTTAAAATGCCCATTCTTCTATTCTTATTAGGCGTTGGATTATCAAGAACTGGTTAGAATTACGAAATCATTTATTGGATTGGACAGATGACTATTAATAAATCCAACTACTCTTTATTTTGTTGTTACCTGAATAAACAATAATATGAAGTGGTAATTATGCTCCCACTATGATATGAAAAAAATCAACGTTACACAACAAAATTTCGGCACTCCTAGTGTACCCACACATTTTTTTTTACATTGAGGTTATAAAATGATTGCGAATAATTCCAAGCAGGGAAGAATCATATCAAAATTAAATATACCCTGACATGAGAAGATCCTCTAGTCTGAAGCAATAATTGTCTACTGAGTCTCGTTCGTAGCACCTGCTATTCCTTTGTTTATTTATTGTTTTCACACGAGTTTAGTATCTGTGTATTTTCTTTTGAAGTGTTAAATCTATAAATGCATCTTGAAACCAGATCTGGATAGATGCCTTAGACCCTTTTTAATGTTTACGGCGGAATCAAAACGCCTCTACTCCGATGCTTAACATCATTTGTTCCTTGATTGAGACGGGCACACAAAGCTTGCTCGAACTTGATTTAATCCCAATACCGATTGAGCGACTCTGTAGATTACTAATTAAGGCAGGTGCTTTGTTCGAATGGAGGCTCTGTTCAGGTCCGCAACGTGTGTAATCTATGGATGGATTTAGAGCTTCTCAAAGCGGTCTAGAAATTATCCCCATTTATGGGTCCACTGGTATAATACAGCGTTTTTGATGCGAAAAGTACAGTTTGCCAAAAGTCATAAGTTGCAGAATATCAGTATAATAATTAACTTATTATGTTGGCATCATATCTTTGATACAGAGACTTATTAATATAGTCAATCTATGCTTTGATACAGCGTTATTGGCGTTTCCTTTCTACGAGAATTACTTATAAAATGTTCGAGGCGGCGCTTGAATGAACGTCGGATGTGTGCACCAGTTGTTTTGTCTCACTTATAGCATGTCTGTGATAGGGAACAAGACAACGGCGGTGGTTGTGCAGCCTTATGTCTATTGGTCGTGTTTGCCATTAGCTATTGCCACCATATTTTTTTTATGTCCGAGCAGTTACATTTGATTAGGGTAGGTAAGCAGGAACTTCTAATGTAATCGTAACGTCATCAAGAAATCGTGAGGTCACCATCATACTTATTTACGGACGGGAGACCGTAACACTACGTTAAAAGATTGCGCTTGAGCCACAGGTAATAAGTACGCATCGTATCATTAAGTTTTCGTTTACTAAAGATTTAGAACAGTAGATGCTTTGAAATGTATTACTGCGTATTTTTAAGGGTGTAGATGTAAATGTTTGTTGTTGGTGTAAATGTATAATATTAAAAGGGGAGCTGAGGGACCTGCGGGATCCAGGTGCAGGTTGCATGGAGCCGGTGATTGTGCGGGTGCGGGCTCGGGTGGCTGCGTTTTGATGCGCGCGCAGCTCCGCACAAGCTTGCTACATTTCTGTGTAGCTCAGGTAGGTAGAGTAGACGCGTTCCAGCTTCGGTCGTGACCGGTCACCATCCGCGTTAAGAGCCACATACCAAAGAGGTAAGACGAATTCAGAATTATTTTTATTTACTTCGCAATAGTTCGTGTATTTTTTTATAATACCTACCTAACTTTATTCTATTAAGATGTTTCCCGATGTTTCGGTGAATAAATACATTGTATTAAAATGTGTAAACCAGTTTATTTTCCTTAATAACACCTAGTGTGGGTCTCGATTGATTATGTAAAGTGAAAAAAAGAATTAACATACCGTAGGAGTTAAGTAAAAATGTTTATTAGTATTACATATAACACATTTATGTGAACTATTCCAGGCATTATATGTAATCTGGCTAAGTATGAAACAAGTTATCAAAGCATATAATGGCCCCAAATTTCTTACTGTAAATGTAACTTTTGATAGTTTTCGTATGAAAAAGAAATAGCTATAAAGAGATTGTATGAAAAAGAAAGAACTAGGTATAAAATGACAATTACAAATAGAACGATGCTATTTCCTTTCGATTAGGATTCGATTGTGATCAGTAGGATACGCAAGAACTTCTAGTGTGGAATCGTAATGTAAACGAGAAAGCATGCTATCACTGTCATTCTACTTATAAAACCGGTGCTGTGAGCGAGACGCAAAGCGCTTATTACCGCAACGCGAAAAAGATTGTGCTTGATCCGCAGGAATTTCGGCAGTTATTCTAATATTTTATTTTTCCTATATTTTTAATATTTGCTCGTATCCAGCGTGTAAATATTAAGTAATAAGTAGGTTTCTTTTATATGAATTTTCTATATACATTTAGTATGTGTTTTGGCCTTTGTATCGATGTGAACAAACTAGATTAGCTACCATTATTATTAAAAAAAAGATAACAGGATACCCCTTTGTGTGTAAGTTTTATTATATTGTATTTTTTATAGCTTTATATGCAACTATTTATCTCAACAGCATATAGGTTAAATTTTATAAATATTTACCTGTTCAAGTTTTAACACAAATAAATAAAAGCCGAGTGCTCGAACGAACCGTGGATCTTTATACTGTGCTACAGGTGTGGGCCTGAGTGCTGCTTATCCCAATCTCATATGCATGGATTCAAATTCTTTTTCAGCTCTAGTAGATTTTGGAACGTGTTTTAATACAATGTTTCCGATTCTGTACGGCATTCGTGTTATCGGTCCAATACATGCGAAGAGCGCTTTCCTACATCCAATTTGAAAAACTTACTTTCAATATAAGTTTATTTGATATCACACAAAATACATCGTAATACGAATTATTAACGCTTGCATTCATGTATTTTACTTACCGCTACAAGTTACGTTGGTGCATAGCAGATTTACAGTACGTACATTGAAACACATTGCACTGCTACGATCCACTCCATGGTGTAAGCTGCTTACCAACGTTGTAACACACGTTGGTAAGCAGGTTATTGTTAAAAGCTTTGTTATTCATATTGTTATACAATGGCGTAACAATATTTTTTTCAAACTTTCTGAGTTCATTGTTCAAATTTTCAAATTGGCGTATAACAATTATATCAGATTCATACATCAGTTTATTACCAAGCAATACATAATATGAATTACAAAACACAAACATGAAAGAGTGATCCTTTTAAAATTCTTTACGTGAAAAATATTTTTTGTACATCTGGCTTGTGAAAGGCTTTGATAGGATATGATCAACCGCTTTGGATTTCAAACTCGCTGCAGGTAGGCAAATTCTAGCAATTATACCAATCGGTACAATAATCTGTCCCTACGTGACTGTCCCCTTCGATCGCGTAAGCAAATACATTATGCATTATCTGGCGCCGTAAAGGGTCCATCTATGATTCAAATTATGCCGCCGTCAGCTGTCGAAATGTCATTGAATTTGTACTTTGTTGGCATTACGTCTGATACAGGCTAGCAAAGCTGAGCAAAGCATTCTTTTCAGCACAACGCGTTTGTTTTCAAGCTTAACTACAGATAAATCAACCAGAACACCATTGTGTTCCTATGACATTTCACTAAAATGGTGATATGAGCCAGAACAATTTCTTTCGTTTTCTATTTTCGTTCTCTTCTCAGGTTTCAAAACTTCTTTAAGTTGTGATTCATGCATTGCCTTATTGCTCTTGGACGTATGAAGTGCAGACTTACACTAGCAAGTGATGATCGAAACCCAACCTCAATTAGCGTGAACGGCCTAACACTATCGTTTTCATAGATCCATAAATTGCCTGTTTTCGATGCATCGATGTTACTTTTGACGCGCGTCAGCGCTATTATGCTGTTTTGAAAGCCCCTACATTTCCAAGCGGCTGACATGTCTAACAGCCATTGTATCCAGTAAACGAATAGCTAGAGCTCTCCTATAGCCGGTATAATGGTTCATCGACACTCGCGTCTGTTTGTTGCACTTATTTTTCTAATGCGTGCAAATAGCTATTCGCTTCTAAAGGAGTCAATTGAGAATAGATAACATTGGAGGCACATGGTTGGCGACATCGCCTCATCCAGAGACACGCCAATACAAATGACACCATACAAATAGGTATATGAGACGTTTTAAATTTTTATTTATATTTTTGTTATACCTATTAAATCACAGGTACTCACAATTTAATCACATTTGCTAAAACTAATTGGTGCGGAGAGTGTTGGCATGTTTTTTTGTAAAGTGAAGTGATCTCTTTTCACTGTCTATGGCGACACTATATACGCAAAGTAATATACCGATATTTTTGCCCTTTATCTTATCGAAAATTTAATCTTCAACCTGTAATTTTTTGACATTTCTAAAATTGTTACACTTAAATAATGTAATAAAAACGCATATTTCGTTTCCTAAAGTAGGATCCTAAGAAGGTTCCATGTACCATGTACCAATCAATTAGTAAAATTATATGGTGCATTTAATTGTTGATTACAGTTTTAAGACATTTTGTAAGCTTTTTAGACTCAATAAAAAAATCCATTAGATTTTTTATTATCCGTTCGCGTAATCTTTGAAATTAAGCCCTGGAGCGAAATCAAGCTTCAGCATGCGTGAAATATCTGTGATTGTGCTCGAGAAAGAACGTACCTACTTAACAATTTATGTTTAATTAAAGTCCCCTATCGGAGTCTGGACCCGTATTCATTTCAACAAGAACTGCGCTGTATTCAGAACACTGGCTGTGTTGTGAATACCGCGCAGTTCTTGTTGAGAACGACGTGAACGTCAGAACTTTTTATTTTTGGGCAGATATAATCTGGGCGCTAATGAGATCTCTGACGCCGCTTATGCGAAGGAAGGTATTCCTGAGCAATACATGGACACAACAGCATCGCGTATTGAATTTAATATATATTTTCAAGAAACTCAATGGCGTAAAGACGTATAAGTACCTATCTACTCGGTTCAGCCACCACGCAGCCCACCAGTCGGCCTCAGTCGTGCGGCTTTCCTCAACTTTGTCTGAAGATTGCAACTTAGACGAAAGAAAGTGGTTTATGTAATAAACTTTCCAAATTTATTAATTGTATCACTGTGTAGTCCTGTACAGTAATAGTACGACAGCCGGTGCTCGTTAGTCGACTTTATATAGCCTTCATTACTCTCACACGCTTGCGACACGGCGCACGTTCGCTCAAACTCATATAAATTGGAGTGTAAAACGGTGTTCTGCGGGATGTTGTGTTTAAAACTGTGCGCTTTATTATAACGCAGTGTCTTTGTAATGCTGTAGTGGTCATTTAATTGCAGTGGTAATGTCAGTCGGCTGCCGGCATTCGTGTAATTGTGAAACGCGACTCGACAGCGACGTGACCGGCATGCCGCTTGTTCGTATTAACCCTCCATCTATCGCGAACCCAGTTAAATCAGACTTTCCTGTTACACATGCGTAGATTACGAAACGCACTATTGTTGCCGACTCGTATCGACACGTTTACAATAGGTATCTAAAAAGGAGTCTACTAACACAACTGGTTGTTGTGTGATACTAGTAGAACCAGAGCAAATATGCCCAAAGGATTCACACATATAAATGAGGCTATCCTTAAAGCTAAAAACGAACTAACTAAAGGGACAGTAAATATAAATAAATAATTGGCTTGAGCAAAGACAATTCAGAATCAGAATATTTTTAATTCATGTAAACCATTAAGTACAGTACTTATGAATCGTCAAAATTGTTACAAAATGCTAAGCTACAGCTTAACCACCCGTTCGGAAAACCGTTCCTATGGAGAAGAACGGGCAATACTACATGGTTGCTCTTTTAAAAAATATTTATCACAATTTTGAGGAGGACTTTGTTATGGGTATGTGAGAACAATGTAAGAACGGCTAGGCAGGTATGAGCGGCTGTCAAACTATGTTTATAATTACATGGTTCCCACAAATTACTTTTACACATTTACAAATTACTTTTGTAAATGAAGATAAAAGGAAAAGGAGAAATTCAAAATTAAAATAGTCTGCTCGAACAAGATCATTTATATTCCGAGGTGAGGTGCAGGACCAGCACCTAACCAAATTCGCAATATTAATTGTGTGTCTCTTTAGCAACAAATATAGAGATTAGAACTGTGGCTGCAATTAGTGCCGGTTTTTCGGTAACCACCTCTCATTGGCCCTTTTAAGCCGGTATTGTCTAATCCTGGACTTGAGGGATCTGCGTTCGGTCAAAGCGTGTTATTTACGTTGAAACAGAAAACATAAAAAGAAAACTACCTGCCCGCTATGAATATTTCATATCTCATTGCGACAGGATAAAACATTGCCTGCTCTATCGTGTCGTCTCATCTCATTTATTCACACCAAAGCTTAAATACTCAACAAGGCAAAAGGACTGGATAAATTATAGCGTGTCGCCAAGCCGTGACCTTATTTAGCTTTCGTTCTGATTCTCATGATATCTTAAAAGGCAATTGAGACGACGGCGCGTTAAGATACTATGATATATTTCCTTAGTTTTATCCACAAATAATTAATACCATCATTACAATACTGTCCGATACAGTAGTATTACCACATCATTGATGCAAATACCGACTTAACGATGACGTAGTGGAATGTTGATATTCCGACGATCAGACGCTAAAGCCGGCGATAGCCGCACATTATTCAGAGTGCAGTTGAGTCTGTGGCGAGACCTATTCACTCCTGGCGCCATCGCTCGAACAATGAGAGCACATCCAGTTATAAATATTCCTTCAGAGAAATTGTGTCCCAGATCCAACGCTTTCATGTAATGTGGGTTTATACCAAGAATAGTCTATTCTATTCCATTTTCTGTGCCGACAGCCCAAGTTTGCATGGCTTGACTCGTGGACATGGCTGCATAATTTTCGTATTATGTAAATTAATTAGGCTACAGACAAATCTAGCGACAAAATTACTCGAAGAATTTCCTGTTCTGTTTAACGATATGTGCACTCAGATAGTAGTGGATATATTTTATTATTATGACCCAGTTAAGCTAAATTGAGTCATCAAAAACGATCACTGTATGGAAACATATCCTAGGCATATCCAGAAGCGCGTCATGGTTTATTTTAAAGCTAAATAATTACTTATCACACTTCAGCTTCTTATGGTGGTTTGAATATAACTTTTCTCTGTCTAGTAAGTAGTTGTAGGTATTAACAAAGCTGCAGAGAGTTATAAACAAGTCATCTCGAAAAACTTTTTAGGATAAGATTTTTAAATGTATAATCTCATTACGGAATATATTGCAGTTTCCACGCAGTTTATTTTTGCATATCATTAACAACTATTCAAATATTCAATTGTATATATTTAATGCATTGGCAATCGTCATCAGTATACCTAATAAGAACGTAAACAATGCGTCAATTTATGAACGGATGCTTCCATAATTTCGACGATATGATGATGCAGTAATACGCGTTCAATGAGTTGGATAACGAAACAATACTTATCGCAATTATGTTTCCAGCCCTAGCATTAGGTTTAAAAGTCATTGGTCATATAAAAATAGTAATAAATATTTTAAAGAGCTAATAAGTACTTAAGGATATCCTACGGATATCATCGTGTATGTTTAATATAAACGTATAAATCCATGAAAAGGCCATCACTTGTTTGTAATGCGATTGTCAATCGTAATGCATGTTATGTGTGAAAGTTCTTGGCAAGTATTCAGAATTCTAGCAAGGATACTCTCACTTACCCTGCAACAGTATAAAGACAAATAAATTGATCGATAGATAATATTTTTTCGCTGTGGTCCTCTCGGAGTAGTTTTACGTATTTGACCTTCGTCTATTTAGGGGGAACAAGCCAATTCACAGATAAAGTAATATTTCTCCAATTTTTCATAGGTACAAATGTATACTTAGGAGAAATACTACATACCATTTACCGAACAATCGGGACAACGAGTTTTCAGTTTTCTATTTATTCTCTTGTCTCATTTGTGAACAGAATTCTGTCATATTACGTATTAACTTCGTAAAAAGACAAGCTTATGCTTTTCAGATGTAATGTAAATGTTTCACCCTTCACTCAGGTAGACGTGTAGAGATTTTACCCAATTATAGCTTCTCATACAAGGTACTACGGTTGTTGTTTTAAGTCTCATTTGTAATGGATATACTGGCTAGACTCACGAGCAAAATTACTAATACCACAATACTATACACTGCTCTATGCCTGCTGGTAAAATAAATGGCATGCTTAATTATTCACTTGGATTGCTTTAATTATAAAAAAAAACCATTTCGAACATAGATAATAGATACCATTCATTAGTTAATAATGAAACATAATTTAAAATCACCATATTTTTATTGGTTAAATTCGATTGACATTCATTTGCCCTCAAAATATGACGGCCATATTTGAAGTAGGTACGGATTTGTATATTTTTTTCCCTTATTTAATATCTAAATATTCTTTGCATTGCCTACGCAAATACATAAAAGATGTAGACGTCAATCAAGAGAATACGAAATGTCAGGGCTTCCTTTTTGTGCCCGTGAGCTAACAGCATATAAATTGTTTAAGTGATGCCGTCTCGCGAGTGGATCATGAAATATTATTTAAATCTGTGTAGTCAATGTAAATATGATAACTCAATATATTTCCTAAAAACTCTTAAGTATAAAACAAATGTGGAAAGTGTGTGAAATGAGTGTCAGCGCTGAAGGAGCCACGCTGCGCTGACATTGTCCGTGATTGGGCAACGTTCCATTGTCTGCAAGCGCCTTTCCTGGCAAATATTCGATGCAAATATTCCACGTCGTATGCGTAGACACGTCCTACCTATTGCCTCGACATGGTAGACATTGAAATATTGAATGAAACAAGTGATCTTTCCTTCGGTATAATCGTAAAACTATTTTCGTGTATCGACTGTTGAGTGCGCGTAAATCACTTAAGCTATTTTTTCCATAGCGTATGGAAACATCTCAAAATAACCATTCCCGTATTGCTTTTGGTGACGTAACGCGGACCGGTACGAGGAACCGCTCCGACTTAGTAAAGTATTGCAACTTCCACATATTACCATCTGGCGCCTAGATCTAAGAGTGATCAAGGTTGCTTCGCGTAATATGATTTGGGTCTTTCTTCACGGTTTCTTGACACTAGACAAGTTTGAAGCCCAATTTTAAGTTGCTTCCTCCGATGCTGGTTAAAGTTTTCTCATTAGGTACTCACATAGGTGTTTCAGGCGTCATGTGTAGTACGGTCTTGTGAAATATTGCCCTTATATCGGCATCTTGGGTGCACAAACCTACGCTATAAAACATAAGATTGGCCTTATTTATAAACTTAAGACAGGCTTATTCACTTAGCAAGGAACATTTTATAATAATTAATTACCAAAACTAATTAGCTGTAGCTCCTAATGGCGGGCAATCACCCCAAATGCCCATAGGTCAATTTGGACCAGTCAGCGGCCCGACGGCTTCACGCCGATGTCTAAATAAGGTTTGATGGATTTGTTCGGTGACGCTGCATGTTACGGAGTGCTTCCCGCTCGGCTTTATGTTATAAAATTTCCCTTCGATGCCGAGTGAAAGCTAACTCCATTAAATTAACCTTCGTCGTGGTGATCGGGAGCTAGATTTTATGAATATGTTTTTTTCAATGAAGCGCAAAAGCGCTAAAGCGCAGCTTTCACGATACAATATAGGAATTCTATTGTTACAGTTATGTGTGACGACAATAATTCGACTATAAATTAGTGCGAGCGGTCAGCTCGTGTGAGCCTCGAGCGCTCCACATGCCCGACATTTGTAAACGTCCATTCCACCAATTACACTAACACCGACACAAAAAAGCGTGACAAACTAAAGTATTATACAAATTTAATTGATAAAATTCATTAAACGCTTAGTCCCACAACGCGGTTTATTGCTAGCAGTAAATAACAAAATACGTGTTGTTAAGTTCTATTGTAATTTAGTAATGAATGTACATATTATTGTTCATATGAAATGGGTACGATTATCACTGCACAACGTTGTGGACATTTTTGATTTTAAAAATAAAATAAAAATGTAAATGTTATAAATTTATAAATAATGCATCTTTAATTAATAATTAAGAATAATAAATTCGACACAATCGAACCGGTGGCACAATGAACGTGTTTTTTTAAAACATCAAAATTCTAACTTCACATTGTGTATAAAAATTGGCTTAATCAAGGACTTTTTCAATAAAAGACAGCAGGAGTGTGGTTTGTACGATAGGAAAGCGTATAATAAAATTGAACAGTCATGTCCATACAAAAAAAACTTAAAAGTTAACTTAAACCGTAAGTTTAGCTACAGCGGGACGCATTGCAGGTTGATGCTATTTAATTTGGTCAGGCGCTGTGCCGCAACATGCCCCCGGGCGTTGAAAGCTGTGCTTTCAACCCGAATCTGAAGTAACAGGCAGTGGGCAGATCCTATTGAAGGCTCTTCGAACAACTCCAGTAGCAGTCCGAATGTCAGCTACGCGAACGACTCCATCAGAGCCTGGGTGAACCGCTACAACTCTTCCTAGTCTCCATTTAAGCGGCGGAAGATTGTCTTCCTTGATTATGACCAAGGAATCTAGCTTCAACCCATTCTTGCAGGAACGCCACTTGGTTCTCTGCTGCAACTCCGCAACAAACTCCTTACTCCAACGAGACCAAAAGTGTTGACGGAGTTGTTCTACTCGTTGAAAACGAGTTAACTGACTTGTGGAATTATGCTGTAAGTCGGGCTGCGGCAGCGATGTAATTGGCCGGCCGAGAATAAAATGGCCTGGCGTCAGCGGCGTGCAATCTGCGGGATCTGAAGACAACGGCGTCAGTGGACGGGAGTTCAATACAGCCTCAATCTGGGTTAACGTGGTGTAAAGCTCTTCGAACGTCAGATTACAATTTCCCAACACTCGCTGAAGATGATATTTGGTTGACTTGACACCCGCCTCCCAGAGACCGCCGAAGTGAGGGGTATAAGCGGGAATGAAGTGGAACTTAATTCCATCATTAGCCAAGCTTTCACTGAGGCAATCGCAATTGGCCTTTAAAAATTTAGACAGGTCATTATAAGCACCCACAAATGAAGTACCGTTGTCGGAATATATGTTGACGGGTTTACCTCTACGCGAAATAAAGCGATATAAAGCTAGTAGAAACCTATTGCTAGTTAAGTCACCTACGAGCTCCAAGTGAATAGCTTTAGTTGTGAAACAAATAAATATTGCGATGTACACCTTTACTAGCCTACACCCGCGACCTTGGCGACTAGCACACATGATCGGGCCGGCATAATCAACGCCTACAGTTTCAAAGGCATAACCACCTGGAACAAGCCGCTGCTGTGGCAAATTACCCATTATGGGAGTAATGACATTACCCTTCATGCGATTACAACGTACACATTTGTGATAGCAAGACTTCGCTAAATTTCGACCTCCTATAGGCCAGTACGATTCCCTAATAGATGCTAACAATAATTGCGGGCCTGCGTGCAACAACCTCTTATGTTCAAAATCGAATAATAATTTGGTAAATTTATGAGTGGACTGTATTAAAATAGGGTGCTTTTTATTATAATCAAAATTTGAGTTATCGAGACGTCCTCCTACACGCATAATATTTTTGTCATCTAAATAGACATTAAATTTTAGAAGGGCGCTCTTTTTAGGTAAACTATGTTTACTAAGAAGTAATTTATGCTCTGGAAATGAGTCACTCTGGCTTTGAAAAATAATGACATTTAAGGCATCCTGTAATTCATCTTGTGATAAAGAGATGTTGTAGAAAACATGTTTTCTACAGGATTTAATAAAACGCAACGCATATGCTACGCAGCGTACAAGCCGTGAGTAATTAGAAAAACGATTAAATTCTATAAAATTATCATTTTTAATGGCAGTATCCATCACAGCACACAATGAAACGTGGGGTCGAGTTTCGGGCAACATTTCGGGTTCTAAATGCCTAAGTTGAGAAGGCCAACTAGATTGGTCATGTTTTAAAAATCTGGGACCATGCCACCACAGATCTAGACCTTGCAGAGTACTAATATCCACACCTCGAGATATTAGGTCTGCTGGGTTCTTGTCAGTTGGGACGTGTCGCCATGTACAGTTACCCGCCTTATCTAAAACTTCAGCGACGCGATTGCGTACGAATGGCTGAAGTTTTGAAGGCAACATTTGCAACCAGCCCAACACTATGGTGGAATCAGTCCAACAGTAAACACGACTGATCTTTACTCTTAGTGCACTTGCAACCTTTTCATACAATCGCGCTCCGACTACGGCGCCGCACAACTCCAGTCTCGGGATCGTTGTGGGTTTGATGGGCGCTACTCGACTTTTTCCCATTATTAGGCGAACCATGTACTCACCCTTATCATTAGCGCTACGCACATAGGCGCATGCACCGTATGCGCGTTCAGACGCATCCGTGAATATATGGAGTTCTATCTCCCTGTAAGAATCGCAAACTACAATGCGTGGAACCCGGAAATCATTTAAAAGTGGCAATGATTTAACAATTGAACTCCAAATTACACTAAGTTCTGGGTTCAGTGGCTCATCCCATGAAAGTTTATCTAGCCACATTCTCTGCAACAACATTTTCATGGTGACTATACAAGGAGACAAAAGCCCTAAAGGATCGAAGATTCGTGCTATTGCTGAGAGCAACTCTCGTTTAGTATTACCGTAAGAAGGTAACGTAGAACTAATTAAAAACCCAAGTTCATCAGAATCAGAGAACCAGTCAAGACCTAGTAACCTGTTGGGCTCACTAGATCTAATATTCAAATTGAGTGATGATGGGATATCCTCAGGGACCAGCTGAGGTTCATTCGATTTCCATTTTCGCAATGGCATGCAAGCAGATGCGAATTCATTTGTGACCTCTCTACGAATAAATTTTACATCGTCTAAATCATCACCACCAGTGATAAGATCATCAACATAAAAGTCGTGGGTGATGATATCTGCTATCCTGTCATTCCTGCAATCAATGCCTAATTGTTTTAGACACCGTGTGGCAAGAAATGGCGCACTAGCCGTACCATATGTGACGGTGTTCAACTTGAAAACCTTGACAGGGTCGGTTACGTCATTACGCCACACAATTTGCTGCAAGTGCCTATCAGACGGATGAACGACCACCTGTCTATACATCTTCTCAACATCCGCACACAAGACGTACTTGTAAATTCGAAATCGGATGAGTATAGACATGAGGTCGTCTTGAACGGTAGGACCAACCATCTGAACATCATTGAAGGAAACTCCTGACGAAGTAGGACAGCTTGCGTTGAAGACTACGCGAAGTTTAGTAGTGCTGCTACATTCGCGCAGTACTCCGTGATGCGGTATGAACTAGCCATTGGAGCTCACATCTAACTCCTTATTTTCGGTCATGTGGCCTAACTTCTCATATTCAGACATAAAGTCATGGTACATTTTACTAAAATCAGGCCTAGTATTTAATCTACGTTCTAGAGAATATAGGCACTGAGCAGCCCTATTAAATGAATCACCCAGAACAGTAGGACTTTGTTTAAGCGGTATACGCACACAAAAACGCCCATCATCTAAACGGGTCGTATTTGTTACAAAATGTTCCTCGCAAAGCCTTTCCTCTGGCAAATAATGAGGGGACTGTGCGCTTATCTCCTCTAGCTCCCAGAAACGGGTTAAATCTGTTCGAATGTTTGCCAATTCACAGTCGGATGAGGAATTAATATTAGCTAAATTGCACCTAATATCGATAGAGGGGAACTTATTATAATTATAGGTTATAGGGCCAGAGACTATCCACCCTAACCTTGTTTCACACAATACAGGCATTCCGTTACCTAATTTTATTCTCTGCGAGCCTAGCAAGTCCCAAAATAGGTCAGCACCAATTAAAATATCTATATCAGAAGGCTTGTAAAAGTTAGGATCGGCTAAACAGATATTGGACGGAATGTTGATATCAGATAGATTTAACTCGCGGCACGGTACAGCATTGGTTATTAATGGCAAAACAAAACAATAAAGTTTAGCATTAAAACTGTTATTAAGCGACGTCATATTGACGTGACATGTTTTGCCTACGTGAGAAGTCACGTTGTTGATGCCAAATATCGGCCTATCTACCTGATTGGTTGTTAAATTTAACTGTCTGCATAGTCTCTCCGTCATAAAGGACGACGTACTGCCGCTGTCAAGCACTGCGCGAACTATATGTTCGCGATCATTATGATCATGCAGCTTGACTAAAGCGGTCGATAACAACACGTCGCGTTGCTTGAGTTCGCCATGAGACGAAGCGACACTTGCAGACAACGCCACACTATTATTGTCCGCGGTGGGCGATCGTAAACACGATGATGGCGGCGAATGATTATCAGACGGCATATTATTTGTTTTAGGGTCTGATACGTGAATTAATGTATTATGCCTGCGCTTGCATAATTTGCAACCGGGCTTCCTACAATGGTTGGCATAATGACCTGCACGAAAACAGTTGTAACACACTTTATAACTAGGCAGTAATTTTAAACGGGCATCATTACTTAAAGCGAGAAACGGCGGACAATTATTTAAATTATGGTCACCGTTACATTTGGGACAAGACTTAGGAGCTAAATCGGTGCTAGAATTGTTAGGGCTGGATGTCGACACCATAGATTTTAACTTAGGACTCGATTTATTATGACTCGTAGATGGAGACGAGTTATTGCGAGATAACTCCAGAGTTTCAACCAAATCAGCGCGATTACGCATGAATTGGATGAATGCATCGAACGTTATCGCGCTGTCCTTGTCTATACTGGTTTTAAACTCCTCCCACTCACGATATGTTTTTTGGTCTAGCTTGCGCGTGACAATGTAAATCAAAAGAGTGTCCCACGTCTTGACTGGTTCACCTAACGATTCTAACGCTCTTATGTTTTTATTTAACTGGTCTATTAATCCCTTCAAGGCAATAGACGACTCCTTAATTATGCTATCTATGTTGAATAAGGCTGACACATGGTTCTGTACTAATAATCGCTTGTTGTCAAATCGATCGCCTAGTAATTTCCAGGCCACAGTATAGTTGCTGGCCGAAAACTCGATCGACTGGATGACCACAGCAGCAGATCCTTCCAGTGATGCTCGCAAGTAGTGAAACTTGTTAATATTATCAATTTCATCATTGGAATGAATGAGACTAGTAAAGGTGTCACGAAACTCCAACCAATTGCTATAGGACCCATTAAACTTCGGTAGTTGTATTGTAGGCAACTTAATAAGCTTATATTTAATGGCATGAGTACTTATATCGCTATTCACCGACTCATGTTTTATACGAGTAACTGACTCGTTATACTTACTCACGTAATCCTGTGCCCTAGCTAACGAGTTATAGTAAAGTGACTCAAAGTCTGACCGCTCTGAGTACTGAATTGTAGCATCGTCAACAATACATTCCAAGCGCAACTGTACGTCATCATACTGCTCGTATAACGACTCCATCTTACCTATCCGCAGCTGTAGTTCCGTAATCTCGGAACTAGATAACAGCCTATTTTCGAACGCGTCAAGGTAGTTGATGAATGAAGTTAAACGGCCTTTGAAGCTCCCTCGCTTCTTCACTAGTTCCCTCTCCTCGGTCATTCTGGAAGTCGAGTGAGGTCAACCTGGAATTTATACAGTGACAAATTGAGACGAAACAACAGATCTAGGTATCCGCGTACTATGTACCTACCTACCTATCTGTTAGATACTAGATGTAGAATAGAATGTTACGATGTAATAACCAGTAATTTAATTATGTAAATACAATAAATAATAAGCTTTTAAAATATTAACTTTTATTTTCTTGTGTGATGTGAAGGTATGACCTAACTACCTACCTACGAAATTATTGTAATTTAGGCATAAATACACCAATAAAATCCTCGAGTACAACAATGATTAATGCTATAACGGTAAATGACGTTAATTCCGGAAAATAATTAACATTCAATAATATCTAACACTACCTAACTACAATTATTATTTCGTAAAATCACCTAAGTACCGGTTTAATAATGTGTAAGACAACAATATAGTTAAAATATGTAGGACAAAGCTTACTATACTATAAAATAAGTATGATTTTAAACATAATTGCTGCTAATTGTACAAAAAAATTACATTCACAATGCAACCGGTTACTGATGAAACAAATCGAACAGTATAATAATTAGTAAAAAAGGGCGTACTAACCTTAATAATCGATTAATTACCACTAATTACTACCTGATTGAGTGTTGGGTAACGATATTAATGTATAAACTTTACACCGTTGAACTTTGTACTCGATCCACCTTCCAAGCTATCGACGAATAACTTCCAAGTCCAGGCCAATCGAATTCTTGATAATTCCACAGCTTTTGATAGATCTTGAAATCTTATTCTGATTTAAATATAATCAATATCCGGCCTCACGGACCATGTATAAAAATTGGCTTAATCAAGGACTTTTTCAATAAAAGACAGCAGGAGTGTGGTTTGTACGATAGGAAAGCGTATAATAAAATTGAACAGTCATGTCCATACAAAAAAAACTTAAAAGTTAACTTAAACCGTAAGTTTAGCTACAGCGGGACGCATTGCAGGTTGATGCTATTTAATTTGGTCAGGCGCTGTGCCGCAACACATTGATTACAAATGCGCTAAAGAAGTTAGTATACGCTTTCTTAATCAGCCTGTAAACAGTACGAGAGCTTTAGTATGCACATTATTTGCGTTTATATTCGAGTAGGTATGTGTGGAGTGCCCGTAACCTCTGAATCGCGCAATGAAAAGAAAAACATGTTCGTTAGTTCTGTTAGGTATGTTACATTACATAAATAGTATATTTTTTCTGACAATTGTGTTTCTTTGATATGTACTGTGTAATATTAGTGGGATACTCGTATTAACCATTGTGTACGTACACGTATAGCCTTACTTTTCGAGTTCTCCCAATATGTCCGTTAAATTTTCAGTGAAGTATCCACAGCTCTACTGATAGGGGTAGGGGATTCATTGCATACGCATACAATGCTACGTAATTAGATATTGGTTAGGCCACCTAACAGCAGGTAGGTGCGTTCAAGTTTTTTAAGAATTTGATAATCAATCAAAGCTCGGCAAGGTCCCCGGAAGGCTGCGGGGAGAGGTACGGGCCACGTTTTATCTTTATCGGCACTGTGTCCGTGACATTTCCACGCCCTAGACCCTCCGCCGTCGCATTTAATACCATCCTTTACCCACTGACATCATGAACACGGTCTTGTAACGAACAGTAAATCAGCTCTCTGCACTCGCCGTGAAATTAAACAAAGACAGCGAGTGAGATGCAATCGAGTATTTGAATAAAAAAATGGAACGTAAAATCAAAAATAAACCGCGATAAAATTCTTAAAATTAGTTTTATTTCAAAAAAAATGGAATTTTGACTTTATGTTAATAGAATAGTTATCATAAACAATACATACTTATCAATTATCGACATTGATAAATTAATTAGTAACAATTCTGTGACGTCACACTCACCATCGTCATCCAGTGCGCGGACCGAGGCATCCGCGCACTGTCCACCGTGGAGCACACCCTGTCAGGGGTTTATGTTGTTTACACGCTAGCTTACGATTTCAACGCGTACTCGGTACAAATTAAATAATGAATGTTCAATTTTATTTAGCTAACTTCTTTATTATCTATACATATAAATAAAATTGGAGTGTCTGTTTGTAATATTAAAATAACCGCTTTTTACTAAGTGCATTTGGATGTATACACGTTACCTATACCGAAACAACATTTTTTACAATTTTTGTCTGTCTGTCTGTCTGTCTGTCCGTCTGTATGTCTGTCTGTCTGTCTGTCTGTCTGTCTGTTTGTTCCGGGTAATCTCTGAAATGGCTGGACCGATTTTGACGGGAATTTCACTGGCAGATAGCTGATGTAACAAGGAGTAACATAGGCTACTTTACAAGGTGAAAAAAAAATTGGATCTCTCGAAAAAAAATTAAAACCAATGTTGCAGCGCTGCGCCTGATTAAAGTTTGATAGCAACAATCTGCAATGCGTCCCGCGGGATCAGAACGCGAGCAGGCTGTTGCCAACGGCTGAGTCTTTGTTAAATACCACGCGGACGAAGTCGCGGGCAACAGCTAGTCACAAATAAACTAGCTGTCCCGGCAAACTTCGTACCGCCTCAGAATCAAATGTATGAGAAAAAGAATTTATTGGTACTCAATGAAAAATTAAAACAAATCTATCCCACGTGAACCATACATTTTACCGGGATAAAAAGTAGCCTATGTGCTATTCCAGACTATAGTCTATGTCTGTGCGTTCTGGCGTGATTGAGTAACAAACATCCATCGATCCAAACTTTCACGTTTATAATATTAGTGGGATGATCTTTCAGACTCAATACCGCCGCAACTTACCTGACACGTTCGACCGTACCCAAAGATAAAATAATTCTTGTGAGTCAGTTAACCTACTCAATAATAATATTTATATGAGTATAACTGCGTCTATGGTTAGCAATTATGCGTAGGAATAATGCCACGGCTATTGCATTTTTTATAACTCCAACCGCAATGTCAGGTGGTAAACTCGATCCCATTACGGCCAGCAATAACAGTCAAAGAATAATTTAGTAGCATATGCAAGGCCTTGCATAATTAGCTCTTTACTGTGAAATAATGAAAGCGCGGCGCATTTCTGGGGAATGTTATCAAGTGCAGTGTCAAGCGCAGGGGACGTCAAGGCTCGACTCGTACAATATAATCAACACATTGGATCAGCTGGTTTTTTTTTTCGGTGTTTGTTCGTGCACTAACGAATTTTGATAAAACTTTGGAGCGGTGATAGATTATCATCTGGGATATATTTAATCCTAGGAAATGCATGGGTTCCCGCGGGATACCCAATAATTTTGTAGGCACTTATCTCAATGCTACTGGGTCGCCGAAAACATTGTATCAAGTAATCTATTACAATCCAATCACCGATCTCTTTGAGCTTAAACATTTGCAACACAATGACTCGTCTTTGTAATTCGCCAGTCATTTGTTTCCGCAATTACCATGTTTCATAGATCCTAATATTGGTTCTGTAGCTGTGCGCTGTCCGTGGCAGGTCATTACGGGTACCGGTGCGTGTGCAACTCGCATTGTTTGACTCAATGTTCACAATGTTAAATGCAACCGGAATTACCCATCCATTGTGATTTACTAGCTAGCTATATATACTTATGTTGAATCTAACTTCAACCAAATTAATCTGTCGTATGGAGAAATTCAAATGTAACTTTTGTAGTCGGAATGAAACAATGATTTTCGAGTGCTTTCATGGAACATACATTGAACAAACTTCAATATTATAAATACAAGTATGTTTGTAAAACTTTTCGGAACATGAATAATATTTCGGATATGAGAATAAAATTAAAACACAACGAGCATGTTAGTGCTTTTCCACGAATTTCTGGATGGAAATAGAAGAATTGTTATGGCTGAACACGCTGAGTCTTATAGTATGAATTAAAAAGTGGGGAAACTCCATACAAAGTCAGTCTCTATTTCTAATTTTCCCAACATACTGTAGAACCTAATGATTGTTGGCCTCTAATGCTAACTAATGCTTTGACAGCCACTGCCTGGCAAAACATCGAATTTTCGGTTTATTTAGTTTTATTCTGCCAATGCATGAAGAGTAAATAAATAAAATAGTTTATTATAACTATAGAATACCTGATAGCTTTTAAAGTATCACATAATGGTTTTCAAGATATAAGTTAAGCCTATCGCCATCACGGCAGTCTAGACCAGACTGCCTTGAACGAAACTTTCTTATCGCGCTCGTGAAAGTTGATACCGCCGAAGACATAGTATCAGCGATCAAATATATTTGATTAAGACTAGATACTTTATTCTCCACGCAGTGTAAGATATTTAACTTCGGTATACCTATACAATTTATGTTTAATATATTTTCGTTGAAGACATACTATTTTTCAATTCGACTTCGATTCCATAGCGCTTACATTTTAATACCACAATAATATTTTCCATAAAGATATAACATGTGTATTCACTTTATTATTTTATCTACCTTTTGTTATCAGGTGGCAATCTAAAACACGATCTCTTTTTTGTTGCAGATTAAAAATGGGTTGCTTTGTCAGTAAAGACAAACTTACCAAGGAGGACATGGACTTCCTAAAGACCCATACATCTTACGATGAGACCACCATCAAGGAGTGGTACAAAGGGTTCAAGGTAGGCTGTTTAGTTATCCTTAAATGATACTGCCCTAGCGCGTTAAACGACTCCCACACCCTTTGAGCAAAATGGGAGCATAGCTATAGACCTTTGACAACATCTGAACCGATTTCAAACAAACATTAGTTAAAATGTACTACCTATCTGACGGAATAATTTTCTGCTATTAGTAAATTAAAAAAAAAAATCATTTGTATGAAGTACTTTTTCGATATGGTATCGAATCTACTTGTTATTTCAGCGAACTCATTTAAATGTTTATCGCTGGATCGCGATTCATCTCGATACCTGTAGTAGGTGGGAACATTCGTGTTTGTAAAGGATTCCGACGCTGCTGCTACTGTTGCATAATGCACTTCGTCTGGAAGTGTTTGTAAATATTATTGTTTACTGGGGAATTGAAAATGAATTATACTCCATCTGTTGCATTTGCAGCATGAAATTTAGCAGAATGTCTCTTAAAAATCCAGATTTATAATTGGACAGGGTTTTATATTGTTTGTGTTGTTAGCAATGCTTATCATCTAAGATCGATCGGTTGCAGTTCATCTATTATAGAATGCTGTTATTTTTTGTCTTTATAACCTGCGGCGCAAAGCTAGGGGTGTTATTAGTTTGAAGTATTTGCACTTATATCTTTGGTGTCGTAACTCCCTTAAGTAAGGATGTAAGTACTACCGTGTGGATCTTTTAATTTAGAGGTTCATAAATGCTTACAATATTCGATCACATCCTACATTGACAGTCTTGTTATTTGAAGTGCAACTATTTTACCTATCTCTACAGGCTTATCGAGAACATTAAATTGAATCATCTTAGTTATTTGGCAGTAACAAAAACGCTGTGAATTATTACTGAAATATAAGTTTTACTCAAATAAGATAAGCATCGTCAGGTAAAGAATCCTTGATAGTTTACAAAATTACCTATCAAAGTATCATACTAGGCTCTCTATTCTCCTAGCACTTGGGCAATGCGAATCGCAAAAACAGTATGAAACATTTTCTTAGGACTTCTTTTAAGCAGCTTGTCAAAGTACAGATTTCTTCTCTAAAGTTGAAGGTGTTTTGGGTTGAAACTGGAGGCACTGGAGACTTTCAGTTTGATATTTCAAACAAAATCATGAGTCAGATGAAATGTAGGCGTTGCTAGCTATCTACGAACAATCGAAATTTAACTAACTGTTGCGTGCTATCGAACTTTCCGCATCCATTAAATCAGTTTAATTTATCCAATCTCTGTCTGACACTTCATCGTTTGTTCAGATTCCACTATCAAACGATAATATGCTGCAAATGCGATCCACAATCACAGTCAGCTGGGAATTAGATCTCGTTGCCAGCCGTTGTGAAGCATTTCCGAAATTTATCATTTTGTAAACCACCTACTAACAAAACAAGTTGCAGCTACAAATAGCGATAATAGTAAGATAGCTTTATAGGGCAATGTTTATGAGCAAGATTGAGATTTGTTTTATTAAAATGACCAAAAGTTCGGTCAAATAAATTGTATCCACCTACGCTGTAACAAAATAAATTTAAATATTATGTTTACTATTTTACATTGTAATAATTTGATCTATATACTGTACATCTCTGGCGATATTATATGGTATTTTCCATTGCAGCAAGACTGCCCTAATGGGAGGTTAACACCAGCTAAGTTCGTGGACATGTACAAGATGTTCTTCCCCTCGGGCAATGCCGTTGAATTTTGCGACCATGTGTTCAGGACCTTCGACATGGACAAAAACGGCTACATAGACTTTAAGGTAACATTTAAACCAACAGGTATAACGCATATTAAGTAGCTTGGTGCGAATTTCTGTCACTAATTAGGTAGTTCTAATTGCCTGCTCGGTGAAACATACATCCCAGAATGCAATGAATGGCTACAATAATGTTTAAATCATATGTATTCGACAATCATCCATCCGAATATGAAATGAAGTAAAATTCTTTGCACTGTACCATCCATTATTTCTGCGATAATAAACGCCGTACAAAATCAACGATGCGAATGTACGCCCAAAGTATAATTTGTAAATCATTGCGAACTCGAATTTGTTCATTAAATATTGCTGTTGCGAGTTTGACCGTACTTTATTTGTGATTTTAATTGTTAACGGTTGTTCAAATTGTAAGTCGCTCCGAACAAGAGACTCCCTAGCGTGTTCTTGTTGGTTTTGGTCCCGACTCCCGGCGCGTATCGAGATGAATGTGTTTGTTGTAGGAATTCCTCCAAGCCATTCACGTGACATCAAGTGGCACGCCTGAGGAGAAGCTGAAATGGGCCTTCCGTATGTACGACGTGGACGGGAACGGCGTCATAGACATCCAGGAGATGACGAAAATAGTGCAGGTTAGTGATGCTTTTTAAATCTCTCTCTCTCTCTCTCTCTCTCTCTCTTTTGGATAGTAGAATTGCTACATGCGGTGTAATATTTTGCATCGCTTTTAAAATCGCATCCTTTATTTATATCGCCAAATGCAAAGAAAAACACTAAACCCCGTCAGGAGGTTTAAATTTAAATTCCATTGGACGTCAGAGAAATTTGACAATTACGCTCCTAAATGATTGCCAAATTAGTTCAATGTTGAATTAGACCAAACAAAAGGTGGGCTTAAGTGAAATCCGTTGCACCGGAATATTCGGTCAATTGGATTGTTCGGTGACCGTAATTGGCATTAAGGCAACAGGTGCTTTTGGCAATAACTTTGATTCAGATGCATTTGGAATGCGATTTGTGGGAGTAATGTCAGTTGTATTTGAGAGATCCGTTTTAACAGTCAAACACCTGAACTGAATAGGTATGTGTTATATATTTATGTATATGTTACGCATACATATTTCAATAATTAAACATTGGATTCACAATTTAACCTGAACTTTTAATATCGTTCGCTGTTATACAAAAATTTTGACACCAATTTCCAATAACGCGTTTGTAGGTTGCTTCCGTAGAGGTGTACTGCGACGTACATGTTTGCTTCAACGGGGTGAATAATTTCTATGCCATAATAAGAAAAAGAGCCGCTTCTTTCATAGGCCGTATAAACAGGGTGCCGCCAAAACCTCTGAAGACAAGGTGATAAAAGGCTGTGAGACTATCTTATTATCTTCTTTATTGATCGACCTGGTAGGACTTGGTAATCCGAGGTTGGGTGCTGGGTCCCTCCCCTATATTATTATCGATAAATAAATACAACAATAAAATCTCACTTTTTTTAAATTCATTTTTTTTCCAAAATAATTTTCTATTGTAATCCTAAGCTTTGGAAAATGGATAGTCGTAGTAGAATTGCTATATACTAGGACTTAAATAATTGGCGCTATACATTACATCTTAATCATATAATCTGTGCATATAATTAGAGCAAGTGGTTTTTGTTTGAGTTGCCACCAGGCTCAGCAGAGGAAAATCGGTGCGGGACCGCCGCCGTGGGCTAAAGCTAGCTACTTATAAATACACTTTAAATGCGGGTTCAATGTTCAAACTCGTGGTTCAAATACGGGATGGCTTATAAGCTAGCATTCGTTTATATGTCGCCCCACAGCCTATTGCCCATTATTTACAACATGAATAAAAAGCCCTCGCTTGCCATAAATAATGGCTATAACTCATGATTAGAGGCTATAATTACCATGCTATGAAAATTGGAAGTCATCGTAAACATTAGCAAGGCTAGCGAATTAACAGAAACGTAAAATAAACCTTTAAACAATGAAATACGATATTAACTATTATAGCTACTTGCAGGCACCCAGTAGTGATCATATTCTCATAGGACTTATAAATTAAGTAAAAAAGTATATCAAGTTAATCAATTTGTTATCAAATTATTTCTAACGAAGATACAAATTCAATTGTTAAATATTTAATAATAATTTAGTAAATGTGCACCCATAAGCAAAATATACATAACTTCTTTATTACCCTATTGTAAAATGATTTGATTCAATTTTAATCTTCTTTTAAATTATAAAAATAGGTACTTTATAAAGGGTAGGCCCCACAATGGAACCCGTTAAGTTAAATGGTAGGTATTACTGGTAAAGTCCAGTTCACTAACAGATTTCGTGGCACATAAACCTTTCGAATCCTTATAATAGGTCCTGTATACAATTGTTGGCCCCAATTGAAGTATTTAATGTATGTATGATTATAAGTTAAGGTGGGGTATTCGAACCTAGTCGCGGTCGTTCATCCTATCCAATTAGCGTCCTTCTGTGTAGCTCATTGCGTGTCAAAATGATAACCGATTTATTCGACAACTACACACTTTCAGGGGTCGAGTCACCTTCGTCCGTAGGAGAATTAAGTACCCTCGAGATACCCTACACGTGACCCTGGGTGATGCCAACCACGTGACAACTCTACTGGTGGTAGGCTTTGGCCGTGGCTAGTCACCACCCACTGAACAAAGCCATGTCGCCAAGCGGCCTAGCCGTGTTCCGGCATGATGTTCGGTGTTGCCATTCATGGATGGCGGGTCAGATCAGTTGCGCTGCATGTGCCTAGTGAATGTAGCGTCTCTATCTACTGCCGCCTTCCTACCTAGGCAAGTATGCTCCATCGTAGATCTCATCGTCACTTACCATCAGGTGAGATCGAGATCAAATACTTGCCTATAATGTAATAAAAAAAAAACAACGACGAAAAATAATATGATATTATTAGAACTAAAGGCAAACCCGCCAAGTTGTCCCCGTCGGATCTTCTCGGTCAAGGCTACGCGCCGAATCAGTTGTAGGTAGCTATCTATTGAAAAATATGAATAATACCGCAACCGCGGCTTAGTCATAGAAATACCAGTTTGAATCTGTTTGACTATCTTAAATGCCATGACCTATTGCCACTTGTGCACGTGCAGGACTTTAAACAATCTAATTTGAAGAATTTAAATCTAAATTTTGTCGTTGAACGTCGGGAACGTAAAAACGAAAAATAAACGCGATAAAATCCTTAAAAAATAAGAAATAGTTTTATTTCAATGTCTAAATTTTGTGTTCGTTATTTTCGGAATATGCAGGATTACGTCTCCTTGTTAAAAAACATTGTATCTTCCAGGCTTAATAGTTTTCTGGGATTAATTATTTATGAAATTACAAAAGCAGCGAAAGCTCTACTTTCCGACTGTTATATTCGAGGCAACGGCCGCGACCTTACGGCGCGACGCGGACTTTGCCCGTGATTCGTCCGAAGGTCCCATCAGTCTTCAGCTCTTGATAAAGTTGAAAATCGCCTGGCACACATACATCAGTGCATACGTACCTCAATGGCTTATTCACTTATCCGTGCGTAGCGTGTCTGTGTGCCACAGAGGGTAATCCCGCGTCTACATTTTGGTACATAACGCAACTGCATAGCCTCTCCGTGCGCAGCAGCTGGCCACACCACTAGCATTTCAGCCTATGCCCATTGTGAAAATGGATATGGACTAAACAAATGAATAAAGATTTATCCGTCTACTATCTTCACAGTGTAAAAAAACGATCAGTGACTAATGAGTTGTACACGCACGACTGACCTGTGTTTATTTTAAACACTAATTGTTAGCGTGGGCATTAGAATGTTTTATTGCCTACTGGCTATACATCTCTATCTCTATATCCTGCAGTACTAGCACTGCAGGGCGTGACACGACATAAAGTTAGGCATCAATTTTGTGTAATTTTCTTCTATTAACCAGGAATTGGGAGAGCGACTTGGTACGACATATTGCGTCACCAAGGCTAGGCTTGTTTCACATGCTAGCCCTGCTGGAATATCACCTAACACCATGTTGACTTTCATTAAAATCCTCTCTGTGTTGCGCGATCAGACGAACCTAAAAAGGATACAAATATTTAGGTTTAGATACTGCTGTCCATTACGAGTAGGTAACAAAGAAGGTTTGGACCTACGGACGGACCACAAAGTGATCGTATATGGGTTCCGTTTTTTTTCATTTGAAGTTTGGAACCCTAAACAACCTTAATACAACCGTCAACGGATTCCTTTGTATTTGTATGTTACAAATATAGACTTACCCATCGGGAGCTGTACTAATGTATCTAGATATCCTAGCATTTTACCTGGCATTTTTATATAAAAGTATTAGTTGAAATGTTTGCATATTACAACGAGAGCATCTTGAAATCTAATCCAACTCGTCTATGTTACATTGAATTAGATTTAGGTCAGTGCTTTTAAACTTACCCAAGTAGTTTCGTTCGCGAGCAGAATTTAATTTTCTATAAGGGAAATACTTCAATATGCGAAATATTTTCACAGTAACAGAAAATATACGATCCTTGTGTATTGGTATATAAAAGTTCATGAACTTTTAGATGTCATTAAATATAATATATTTAATAACATCTATACAAATAAATAAAATTGGAGTCTGTTTGTAGTATTAAAATAACCGTTTTTTACTAAGTGCATTTGGACATTATTTGTATACACGGTACATATACGAAAACATTTTTTTTTTCAATTTTAGTCTGTCTGTCTTTCTGTCTGTTTGTTTGTCTGTCTGTCTGTCTGTCTGTCGGTTTGTTCGAGCTAATCTCTGAAATAGCTGGACCGATTTTGACGGGACTTTCACTGGCAGATTGCTGATGTAACAAGGAGTAACTTAGGCTACTTTTAATTTAGAAAAACTTTTCTGTTAAATACCACGCAGACGAAGTTGCGGGTAACAGCTAGTCTACAATATATTATATCACATCAGCTGAAACGTTTTCGTGTTGTTACCAATTTTAGCCTTACAGTTCTAAAGCAACAGCTCTGCGAGACTTGTGTCTTGGTCTTGCGAAAATGAAAAACTTCGGGCAACACTAGATATATATGTCACCGCCGGGTTGCAGCATCCGCTCTATTACAAAACGGCTAGGCGCTTTACAAAACGCCTCTAAACGCCTCGTGTGAAGACCTGTATTCTAATACGGCTAGCTATATTGTAATGGCGTTTCGCGTTCTCCAACGGCTGGCTAGCGTGCGCCTTTTGTTATGCGTCTTTTTGACGTTCAGCCGAATTATAAAACGGCGTCCTAAATATACACGGATTCAGACTGCGCAAAGGCATGCAAGAGTGAGCGAAGTGAGCTCCGGAATTAAGGAAAACACGACTTGGATGGGTACGTTAACCAGCCATTTTACAGAACCGAGGCGTTTGGTAAAGCGTCTAGCCGTTTTGTAAACATGCGGATTGTACAATCAGGCTGCGACATACATACAAAATCTGTAATCCCCAATATTAATTAATTAAAATGATCTATCTGGCCATATTCCAGGCGATCTACGACATGCTAGGTGCGTGCTCGAGTAACCGACCAGCCGACTCGGCCGAGGAACGCGCCAAGAACATTTTCGCCAAGATGGACGAGAATAACGACGGCCAGCTCACGCAGGACGAGTTCCTCAAGGGATGCCTGCAGGACGAGGAATTGTCGAAAATGCTCGCGCCATAAGCTGGCCCCCGGCTTTTCACACCCCCGGCCCGGTCTCGCACACCCTACCTCTCGTGAACCTCCGATAACCCGACGGCGGCGTCCCGTTGTCCACACGACAGCCGGCAATTCCGAATTTAACATTTTACGAATATAATTTTACAAAAAATAATGATATTCAACTCAATACTTTCACCCGTTGAATTGGGGTTTCAAACCGTCGAGCTTTGGATTTTTTTATAATTTGAACACCGTAGATAAACGGGTATTTTTTTAAGACATATATCTCGTTGTACGGTCATGTCGTGTTATTGCTGTCGTGTTGACACACCAATTTAGTATATACCACCAACAATCACTGACGTCCGTGTTGCCAGATATATTCAATTATATTAATAAAAACAAATATATGATAAACACCCACTTTTACCATCATCTCAAGAAGTAGCTTATCAAAACTTTCAAATCGGTAGTTAACATGACTATGTACTGGCAACATCATTGAATCGTAGCGGAATCGGCTGCATTCCGTTTGTATGAAGTGCAGCTTGCATTTGTTTGCAAATACCAATTCCGTACTGTGCTAACTACAGCAATCACACGCCGCACTGAAGTGCCGGCTCGATCGACCCATTGAACGCAGCAAAGCCATGCGTCCATCCATGATATTTACCATGCTCTCGGCAAATCGGAGCTCTAAAAACAGATACCAATTCACAATACAGGGTACACCACCAATCAGCGGCTCGCGGTATTTTAAGCACATCTCCATGCGAGTGCACGCAGCGCTTCCCAATTCATTTGCCCCGAGATGTGTGATTTTTCCGGCTTTAAAACATATGTAAAATTAAGCGATTATTGTAGTAACGAAATTGACGTCAATGAATTCTTGAATATAGAAATTGTCCATTCCTATTGATAAATGTATATGATTGATAATTGTATGTCAAATATTAAAATTCTATATCGCTGTCGGTATCTCCTTCGCTAATATTATAAGTATTGTGTCCGAACCATTCAAGATTAGATGTACGACTATCCCCTATGACTCGGTCTATCCAGTCCATTTTCCGATCCGCAGAAGGGTTACACATTGCACATAACTGAAGTCAATCTTAACGTTTTAATATTAGGGTAAAAACTAGCGTAGCTATGTATGAACATAATCAGTCAGATTGGATGTACAAACAGCCGCCCGGCAACAAGTACACAGCAACAATTCGCTAAAGAGCGCCACACGATATATCACAATCGCATACTTACCAAACAATCTGATCAGTTTTGTAGGTGTTAAGTTCAATTTGCGTAAGTTAAAATACCTAGCCATAATATTTTACGAGTAAAGTTTTTACTACCATCGTTTTTATAATATCGGTGTTTATTATTCGATGTTAAAGACTATTCGCTCAGGGATCCTCAGGCCTCGGCCAGGCTTAGGGCCCTTTTTCAGAAAACTACGAATGAATGTAAACTTAATATAGATCGTCTTACTTTCATATATAGAAGCCTTTTGTACGCATTTATGTACTGAGTTATATTTGGAGTCAGTGGTTTGAAATAGGACCCACAGCCGGGCACTACACCGCTTCGCACTCTAACAGCTTCTGTTATGTTTTCCTCATCCATGAGCCAAGCAATAGATAGTCACTTTCCATCGATAAATCCATTTTATACTATATATTCAATTTGACTATAAAGACGATTTCCCAAATCCGTGCCTTCTAGTTCTCCGTGTAAATAGTTTACACATTCATTCTCATTGATTACTTTACTATGTTATAAGTTAAGTTACACCATACATTCTACTAACTCTGCCAAAGGTGGCCAAATGATATTAACAGCCAAATGTTAGTGTGCCCCTAGTCTCTCATAACACCATTAGTTGGAATAGTTTAAAAATAAGTTGCCATGACCGCACAACATTAAATAAGGGTCGCGATTTTATTATTTTACATAAACCTTATAGTTGTATAATTTAAGTCCTGATAATTTACAATTTGCTACCAATTCTCAGTGTATATTAGATTTAGAATGGATAACATTGCAGAAATGACGCACAATCACTTAGTTGCAACTATTTTATCGAATGCGGGAGAAAACTTAAGATCTATTTATACAACTTGATGTGTTTAAGATTAACATTATAACAATGTTAAAGTAACATAATGTTCAGTTCGGCAGAAAATAATAATTAAATTGCTTGTACAATAGTTGCAGTGGTTGTCTTGCTCTGAAAACCAAACCTCCTCGTGTTCATTTGCTGTCGAAACATTCCATTTTATTATGCACTACAGTATAGTTTTAAAGTGTTTCAAAATGTAAGCGTTAATCATACAGTGTCATGGTCGCTTTTCTATAAATCTCATTTAACTCATATCAGTATAATTGTGTATATGCTGTATCGTTTTCATAAAGTATTTTGGAGTAGTTTATATTTATTATCATATTAATTGCAGTGTCTACAATAAACGTCTGTCGAGCCATTTGTAAAAAAATGCTATTCTCCGCAAAATCATAAATAGATACAGCGCACTACGATAGTTCACAGATAATGACCACAAACTGACTGAATTTTATACGTGTAGGGAAGAAGAGGGATCAATCAAACTCATCTCGACCTGAAGGTAGCTTCGCAGACAGGGTGTTGTGTAACATATCACGAAATTGGATTTCCAAATAGAATTTTGGTAAACATTATTTTGAAAAACGTCTCTACGATTTATAAGAACGCGTCCTAGACGCAGTAACCTCAGAAGCGTGATACACTTAGGTACATAGATATCATCGGCTTACTACAATGCCTTGCATATATGTTAATAATATTATTTACAAACTGTTCGAGTAGTAATCGTTACGCGACCCAGGCCAATGCATCAGTTGCTTTTGATCCCCTGTTATTTGGACCGAACTAAAAGAAACTCTATGTCATTATATCAGTACTCACTTATTTCTTAACTCTGAGCTCACTTTACACAAGCTTTGGTCCTTTGAAAGCTCTTTTCAAAGCACATAAACCGCACTAAACTATTATTATAATATCTAACATAGTATTAAAATCTCAATTCTTTAGTGATATAAATTTATGAATGTCAAAATATTATATTTTTGTTTTCACTGTATGCTTGAGAATTATGTTATAAAATAATGTGCCATCTGCTGTTTCCTTATACTTATTTTGTTGTAAAAATTTGGTAATAATGCGCGGAGGAAGCTAATGTTGCACCAATAGAACAATGTCCCCTAAGTGAGAGCGTTCATGATACCGACTTTGTCATTGATTACGCTAATACTTGTCAGTCATTAATATAAAAGTTTTACGCTCAAGTTGTTCACTGACTGTCCGATCGACAAGTCGGTCGTAATGGACGCAAGGGCGTTCAACCCATGGTTCGCTTTGTGCATTCTTGCCATTTTTTTTTACTTTAGACTGCTAGGCCGTAAGTGAATTATATTCCTCTTGGTCTCAAGTGTAATGTAACATCTCAATTTGTAAACATAAGGAACTACTCTGTTCTATGTAGACGTAGCTTTTTACATTATTTATTTAATGATAATGTGTGATTTTTATATTAAGCTGGAAATACAATGAATGAATGTTAATTAGAAGTTATTAAGGACATTTTCATTTATTTCTTGTCATAATAATCATTACGTTCATTGTAAGTGTTATTTAAAGTTTTGTCAAATGAATGTTGTGTGCAAAGTATTGTACTCGCTTTCCAGGCTGCCTCAGTGTCCCTTAAATTGAAGGCCAAAACAGGCAGTTATATTATACCTTATTGTCGGCCCCTTTAGTATCATATTTCATAGGCATTAATCTCATAAAGTGTCTCGTGTTTGCAATTACATTTTTATTTACACACCCTCAGAATTATTCATTTAAATAGGTACTCTCAAGGATTTTACCTTCCAGCCACCTTAAGATCATTTACGCATCGCAGTACTTAGCTTTAGTTGTACGGCTTACTAAGACCGTACCGTGTACCATTCAAAGGAAAAAAAAATAAGGGAATAAATTGCCCGATATTACGTGTAAATGACAGAGTAGTTACCTTTAATTTAATCAATTCTTTAATTTGTAGAATAAGTATATTTAATAGTAAGCTTCGAGCGCAATTCATTCGATAAGACGTATTATTTCATTCAATGATATACATGTACTAGTTGTAGAATATATTAATTTTAAGATTATATTTAGTGGCGGATTAGACGCACAATCAGGTAGTGAATCCCAAACACCAGAACCTTCCCCTTAGATTTTATAAAATCTTCATGGCGTTTCATTCGAGCACTCGATTGTAAGTCTTGGAACAACATCAAATTTGTTGAAATAACCATAGGTCTATCTCGAAGGTCTTGACAAAACTGTGCTACGATTGTTTTTCCTCATAGCGGTGGCGACTTCCAGCAGTCAGTAAACTCAAAGCCCGTTAAACTTATGTTTCTTCAAGATTCAGCGAAGATTTTTCAAAAGTATATACAGTCCGCAGTATACTCATCGTTTACATATAAACATAAATTTCAGTTCGCGGATTATGTTAGTGTATAAGTCATTTGTGGAATGTGTCATTATTAGAATCTATAAATAGGCAGGCACTTGTAATAGTCGGAAGTTACCACGATGTCCCATTGAGTCTCTGTTGTATTTCTAAGAATACATAATATTTTTAATGATTCACATTTTGCCTATTCATGTATAATATACAAATTACAAAAAAATATATATAATTATTTGTCTCATTACGAAAGTGTGTAACGACAACTTAGTTAATATATAAAAAAATTGCTTATTATATTATAGAATTAAGTCAAAATCATGTACTTGATGTTTGAATTTGAGGTATGCTGCCATTTGCTTATACGATTAGTTGCATCATTTAGCTTGAATGATTTATATTTTAAATAAAGAAGTAGTAAAATAATTGAGAATAATTTTCCTAAACCATTCTTGCGATAGCTAGTTGCAGTAAAAGAAAGAAGTAATCTAAGGTTACATACGCTGATATGCTAGGAAGCATGACTAGACGCTTATAATAACTGCTAGGCACTTACCTACTCATATATGAAAGCGCCTTCTAAGGCCATAACCAACTGCATGGCATGGCAATTTTGAACACTCACAATTATCTGCGGAGTATAAGGAGCCTTCCACATTGACGTCGGCGCGTGTTACTAACTACGCGTAATAGTAATGACAGAGCTCTTCATCATATTTTTTATTATTATTAAAGAAGATCCGGAAATAGTCCAGAAATAGTGGTGTCCAGAACGATATATGGGGCTCGATACGACACGGCGAAACGGTACGAGGATCCGATATGGCACTCTGTTAAAGATAGCGTTCCTCATAGTAGATACTTAGACTACCTATACCCGAATAAGGCGTCGTTCTAATTGGCTGGCGGTCGTGCAATCGGACGATGCAATTTTGTCTCACGACGAGAATAAAAACACAAATACTTAGATTTAGAGTATCTTAATTGAAGCTCGCAAGACATCGCGCTAGCACAGTACGAATTTTCACGGCGCGTTGAAATCGCATCGTTGGCTCGTGCGATCGGTGGCCAACTAGGACGTCGCCTTAGGCTACGTAGACGAACTTAAAATATCTAAAATTTCACACTTAATAGAGCAACATGTAGGGAATTCGAAGCGCGAAGACGCCCACCGCGCGCTAGAAATGTGGCCTGCTTAGATTTTTTGACATGATTTAGTGCGGATGTCCTTGATAGAGTTATTTCGAGATATTATAATCTTAGACATATTCTTTACGTAAATGGTCATGTGGTTCATAGCACCAAGTATCAGCAACTGTACGCTGTCTGGTTAAGGTATCCCTATTATGCAATTCGGCAAGACCACGTGGCTTAGCCGATCGGCATGAAGAGGATAGTCGTTATATTACCAGTCATTATTCTGAAACAATACATAGTCACCGTGTAGTCATGCCAGTCTGCTGAAAAGCCCGTTGTCAAGCCGCGCTACACGTTTTCACATCTGCACCGACGTAAAGCAAGCGACATCAGTCAGTTTCCAATGGCCATTACGTCTGTCCTTTGATGCCGTGTTGCACGTCTCCACTTGTAATGTTTTGATTACACATAACGTGTAAAATGGCAAGACAGTGCTCTCGGCCGAATGTTCGGTGTATTCAGTGCTTGGTACGTATAAACCTTCACGTTGAGACTATAACTCTTAACAGCTCTGTCTCGCCGTTTTACTCGTTAGGTGTAATCAAGACGCTTTGCTCGGGGTGATGTTCCGATTGGAATTGTGGAGATGGGCCTTAATGTTTGCTTTAAAGCAAATCCCGATTATGACAATATGGCCACGCAGTATTTCGTGGCGCATCTTTATCTACACTGTTAGTAGAGTCTTGCCCTATAGATTCGTCTGAAATGTTCGGTAACAGTCGTTTTCCAATCGGCATGTCTCGGGATGCTCAAATCACAGCCGTGGATTGCGTGTCGACTTGGTTGGACTTGCTTCGGTGGTATTTAGCGAACCATGTGACTTTTTAGCTGGGTTTCAGATCTAGCAGTGTAGTTTAATTCGCGCCGATCAATTCAACAAGGTTAAGTGACTATGCCGATCCGTTTACGGGGAATACATCCGTTCATAATCTGTAGTTAATATAACATAATATTTTAATATATAGGTATAATAACGAAACCGCCCATCTAACTCACTCATACACGATAACACCAAAAATACAAAAAATTACTTCTGAAATTTACACGTCTTCCCATTGGCCCCTAGTTACTGATAAAGGTATGAAATAACTGCGCCCGCGCATTTGTGGGGAATAACTAGTTAGACTATAGTAGTTAAGTATTCGTCCCATTTCGTCAAACTCCGCAAAGTATTGTGATGATAGAGCTATTTACCTATTTTTACAAAACATAAAAATTATGATTACCTACTTAATATTATTAAATAGGTATACACATGAACAGTACATGATTTTGACCAATACTATTTATAAGTTGTCGTATACATACTCCATTTTATAATTTTGCCATTGAACTCATTGCTTCTAATGCTCCGAAATTCCATAGCATTGTTTTCAAGGCGATGATAACGTCAGAGATATTTATTTTTAATTAACAACATAGCTATTTATTATACCATCGCAAATGCAGGTTTCTTCTCCATCTGACTAGCTAGCTGCCAGCTCTCTGGATTCAAACAAGAGTAATCGCGCTAGGGTTCCTAATTTGAAATCCAAGCGCTGCCATTCAGAATCCTATTTAGACTAAAGCTAGGAAGTCTATGTTAATGAGTGTAATAATTATTATCTTTAGGCTTTCCTCGAAATTCATAGAAACGTTGATACATTTACAATGTTTTGCTGATTAGTTTTCAGATAAAAAGATTTTTGGAATGCCATGGTAAATACATTGTGACATTAAATGAGTTTGAGGGTTTATTTACAAACGTTATGTAAGTATACATTTTCAGACGCGTCGTTTTAAACAGATGCACATCATAGTCGCACCTTAAGGGTTCTGTTTTTAGTACTTTGGTAAGGAGCCCTAATAATGGTTGTTTAACGTTTGTAATTAATGCGCTCGTTAGTACCTAACTTAGTGCGATTTGATAGCTGTTACTATATTTTTTATTATTCTTATGCAATAAAACTGCAATATGTTAGATCAATCATTTTGTAAAAGTGCTTCTTGTATGCAATTATCCCTTTTGCTTCCCTTTTATTTTTGAAATATAACTAATTGTTTTGACCGTGCAATTTTGAGACAAAAGGTGGGCTTTGACCACATTTTTTAATGGGAATGTACTAAAATCTTGGTTTAATAAAATAGTCGTGTGCTTTGTGAAACTGTTCACAAACTCACAAAAATGTTGGATCCGCAGACCTGCCCCCTGATTACGTAACTTGCAATAGCCTAGCGATGGCAGTTATCGCGCAATATTTGCTTTTAAATTGCTAATTCGTATTACGTAGCGCTGCGACGCCATACAAATCTGCGATTTGAAAGCAATTATTGCGAGATTATTGCTGTCGCTTTGCTATCGTTAGGCTAATCAAGATACGTAATCAGGGGGCCGGCTTTATTTGAACGTTATTATGTTTTGTAACATACTTCCCTAGATAACTTCGACTCCTACAGGCGATAGCGCCATTATTATTTTCAGCATACTTGCTGCGCTTAGTTTATTTTATAGTAATATAATTTATATCATACCCATCGGTGTTAAGTTTTTAGTTGCATCATCTATGTATACCATAGCTTAGCTCTGCATATTCAATTTGTATGAACAAAACAATTAATTCTTAAAACCGTGCAGTTTTATTGCTGTAGATGTTCTTAATTGTATTTCATGATTAATTATCAATATTTATACCGTCAATTTGTGTTGTGTTTTAGGGCACAAGAATTAATTAACTAAAAGAGAGCAGGTTGTGTTATATTATATCGTTATATTTCACAATATAAGGAAATTACAAAAATGGGTAAACAAAATAGCAAACTAAAACCAGAGGTTTTAGAGGACTTGAAGCAGAACACTGAATTTTCAGGTAATATAACATGCCTTCTTTATTTTTGTTGTACGTGAGACTTAAAAAATATATAAAACGTGACGATTGTACGACAATTAAGTAGGCCGGGGTGCATTTACTACAACCATGCCCACAGTTTTATATCAGGTGAAAAGTTAAAGGGGAATGAGTAGATTATATATATTTTCTAATACCGGGAATTCTTCTAAACTGTTGACTTCACTTGGAACTCCTTAGCAAAATTCTCCAAACGACATAAACTGCGGATTGAACACCCCCACATGATAGGCAGGCTGCGCTTGCGACTACTCAACCAATAAAAGTAGCAGCCCTAGTAAAATGTTTCATCGAATCGTTCTTTTTTAAGTTTATATGGACATTTTGAAAATTATATTTTGATATGAATTCCAGATGCTGAGATACAGGAATGGTACAAAGGTTTTCTAAAAGATTGTCCTAGCGGTCATTTGTCTGTAGAAGAATTTAAGAAAATATATGGGAACTTCTTCCCGTATGGCGACGCGAGTAAGGTACGAAACATTGTCATAAATATGTTATCATAAAGTGTACATCATCATCATCATTTACAATGACAATTTAGTATGTTTGTAGTTTCACATGTTTCCATTATGACTAAATTATAACATCTGGTGTGAGTTTGTCTAAATTATAACATGCCAAGTATATAATTATTAAGCAGTGATAGCCAAGTTGGTAGAACGCTTGCCTCGGTAACGAGGATTGCAGGTTCAAACCCCGGCTCGCACCTCTGGGATTTTATGTGCGAATCTCATTTTCTACAATGATTATCACTTGCTTAACGGTGAAGGAAAACACCACGAGGAAACCTGCATGTCTGAAAGAACCCCTCGAAAGATGTGTGAAGTCCGCCAACCGGCATTGGGCCAGCGTGGTGGACTATGGCCCAGCAGTGGGACATTAAAAAATGGGCTTGAATTATTTTATAAGTATATTACATCATATCCAATACATTCACTCACTCACTTGAATTTGTCACGTTTCAGTTCGCAGAGCACGTGTTCCGAACATTCGACGCGAACGGAGACGGCACGATAGACTTCCGGGAGTTCCTGTGCGCGCTGAGCGTCACCTCGCGCGGCAAGCTCGAGCAGAAGCTCAAGTGGGCCTTCTCCATGTACGACCTCGACGGCAACGGGTACATCTCGCGCCAAGAGATGCTCGAGATTGTCACCGTGAGTGACCTTATACCTATTTACAGACGCCATTTTCATATCATCATATTGTCACATCCATTATTTTATTTATAACTAGCTACGCCCCGCGGTGTTACCCGCGATTAAAAAGTATATACATTTTACCGGGATAAAAAGTAGCCTATGTGCTATTCCAGACTATAATCTATCTCTGTGTCTAAATTTTATCCAGTTCCTTTCAGCCGTTATGGCGTGATTGAGTAACAAACATCCATCAATCCATCCATACTTTCACATTTATAATATTAGTGGGATGTGTATTTATTGAATGTTTTATTGCTATTAATTACTTGATATTGGCAAAAAAGCCGCTAAGTTTTGGGTGAGGCCATATTCATATCCATTTTATTTCATCGCATTTCATTTCGTAAAGAAAGTAGATACCTATTTACATACATACATTACATACATATATACGCGTAGAACTATCTCGTAATGTGATTTGATCGTCATCGAGAAAGCTGGCTCTTAGGGCCCCGTAGCGTGCATGCGAATTAACGCAATACCTAAAATTAGTTTACTTTAAATTAATAGAAGAATCTCTGGCACTATTTTTCGTATGATCATTGTATTTTTATTATAATGTTTAAGCACACAATTATAGTAAGTTAATAATTGTTTGGAACCATTAGAATATTAATAAGGTGCAACTAGGTGTATTTTACAATAATGCCTAAAAATGGAATGGAATGGAAATGGAATACTGGAATAAATGTCTTATGTTACCTTCGATAATTAGTACTTTGTCCGCAAATTGACGTTTCATTCGTCCCTGATCGAATCCGAAGCTGTCTTGAAATTTAATCATTTACTATCTTCATTGTTTCCCCATATCTACTACTACTACTAAACGGTCACATTTATAACTAACAAAACTTAAACAAAACAATTCCAGGCTATCTACAAAATGGTGGGATCGGTGATGAAGATGCCGGAGGACGAGTCCACGCCCGAGAAGCGGACCGACAAAATATTCCGGCAGATGGACAGAAACAAAGACGGCAAGCTCTCCCTCGAGGAGTTCATAGAGGGCGCCAAGAGCGACCCCTCCATCGTGCGGCTGTTGCAGTGCGACCCGCAGTCACAGTGATACCTTATATATTATGACTTACTACGCGTTGACTACCACTCAGTCTACCCACACACATATGGACGATATTAATATATCGATCTTAAATCTGAGGACGGACATTGAATTTACATTCTAGTAGATATCTTACACGAGTTCACTCTCAAAGTTGAAATCGATTTATTGTTACCGCCCATGATATTGTTGTATAATATCACCCTTATTACAATGCTTGTAAGAGCTAGTGCGCGTCGTAAAGCGTCGGTTACACATTAAATCCGTTTGTTGTCCTGTTGCTTGGCTGATACTTGCTGTATTTCTGTCTTTAATCTTTTAGCATTGTGCATCACACTTTCAACGTTAGTATAAACTACTCGCGATCGAGTAAACTGCGAACCGATCGATGTCAACATGTTGTAGTAATTCGTTCTTGTAAATGTATGTAATTTAAAAGAAAATTTTAATGTTGTAAATGTTGTTAAATTAAATTTCGATGTCTGTGTTATTAAAATTGTAAAGTACAAAAATTGACACCAAACAAAAGATGCATCATTATTCTAAAGAATATAACACCAATTCTTTTAATGGAAGAATATTTAGATTAAAACATTTGGATAAATGTGTGTATAGTTAATTAAGAATTTTATTAGAATTAAAAAGACGCGTTACCAAGTCTAGGTAGAATATACACTGATTTGTTGTCGTGAAATCTCTTTCCTAGCGGGTCATGAGAAAATCGTATGTCTAAGGGCACAAAAAAACCTCGTCTGCGACTTGCCTTCACTTTTCTTCTGAAAAATGCCCTGTAATGTCAACACTTAAATCAAACTATGCATTTAGGTGAACATGTACCACTCAACAACTCGTGGCTACATACAAGACGCTGGATGCGATAAACACTTTTCATCATTCAGAAGCGGACCCAGCGTTCCTTTTATCTATTCCCCTAATTCATTGAAAAATTCAATCAATTTACAATAGTATAACTAAATACTTTTCTTTAACAAAAATGTTTCGTAATGCCATAATAAAACGATTAAAACGTCTACGAATGTGGGTGCATACTTACAAACAGCCAAGCAGTAGGACAAACTATGTACGACTGTAATGTGTATAGTGTTAGATTTTTCCCCATAATACTACTTAGTTAGGTTAATATACACATTCTGTCCACAAATGTTTTGCGGCTTGCTTGTTGTTTACGTGGGCGGTGGGCGACGGGTGCGTGGGCTGTTAGGAGGGGCGTTATTCAAATCGTAGATACAAGTCTGTGGTTTTCTAGATCGTAAATGCGTACGGGGCCCGAGATCGACAACGCATATTATGCATTTACAAAATAATATTAAAGATGATGTTTTAATGACATAAATGGGTAACCACTGTTGGACGACACGATTGGCACATTTGGCAATAACCCTGGATTCTGTATCGACAGTCTAGGTCTAGTCTAGGTTCGAAGTCCGGTAGGTGCAACCATTGTGTGATGAGAACCAATGTTTAAATCGAGTCATGGATGTTTAATAACAGCGTGATTCAGATAGGGTATACTATTATTTGAACCTGTGCTTCTTTAGCAAATTTGTAATTATTATGTGAAATCACAATGTCAAGCCAACCTTAAAAAACCGGTCAAAAATCACTATGGTCTTGTTGTTGGGGGCATGTCTTTTTATATAAAGAAAACTAAAGAAGCATATTTTCATAGTACTGTACCGTGCCTGTTGTATAAATAATTGTATACTGGGATCGCCCCTAGTCCATTGTACTGTACCCATGACACATGCGTTGCTTAGTTCGAGACCGAACTGTTGATGTGTTTATATGCCGATATTATTATTACCTAGGTATTCTGTATACATAATTGTATATTTCTTCTTATCTCTATACGAAATGGAATAAAATCATAAAGGACCTCAACCACAAATTAGTGGGTATTTTGCCAGTGTCAAAAATACAATAACGATATGAAATTCAATAAATACACTTTATAAATAAAAAATGGATGATGACATGAAAATTACGAATCCGTTTTTGGGTTTTCAAGAAGTGTCACGGTAGTCAAAACTGACACGAATCAGCACCCGTCTCGCCCCGCTTGCCCATGTATACTACCTATAATTTTCAACTATCTCCTTATACTATTGATAATAATCTATAAGATCTTCGAATGTTGAAAGTCCCAATCATCACTATGTTGATATTGAATATTAGAATTTTATGAATTAACTATGAAAATTATCCCTTTGTACTATCATACGTATTATTATCTGATTATGGGGCCACCTATGCTGATTTCGGTGATGTTTATCGATGAGATCTCCGTATCGACCCAACGGTTTGATATTAAATTTGGACCCAAGAAACTTGAAAGCTTTCAGGAAAATTTGCATTGGTGGCTTCATAATTGGAATGATTATCTTAAAATAAATGTAACTTACATTATAAATAGATAGCCTTATCTGATAAGCTGACGCAGTAGTTGAACTATGCTCTAGAGGACTCGTGTTTATTTACAATAATAATGTGATGAATTTTAGTTACGACTCGTAATATAGTCGCGGAGCGACGGCGTACGCGCACTGTCGCACTTTAATAAAGCCTTATATCTCAAACTAGTAACTACGAAATGCATGATTATTTATAGAATACTGTTTTGTCATTGTGTTTGAGCTGCATTAGTTATCCGACGGTTTCCAAATCTAGTTGTATGAATTTCGGCGCAGATGGCGCTGATGACTGAATTCGTTCCTTTGCCACGAGATGGCGCCGTAACCGATGACTAGTAATAAGCTTGAGCGTGCGCCGTTGCAATGCATTATAGTTCAGTTTTAATACGACGTTGTACCTACAGCTATATCTCCGCTGAGACGAATCTGTTATGTATAAAACTGGGTATATGTTGAGCGAGATACAATATCTGAAAAAAAAACACAAAAAATGTTACGTACCTACGAAAAATTTACCGAATGAACTAATTATTAGTATGAAAAACAGATTTTTTTACATCAGAATCGAATTACGATTTTTTTCATTAAACAATGACATTGCAGCTCGTAAATATTTTATTTCCACGAAATGAAATATGATACGTCGGGTGCATTTCAGTCGCCGCTATCGAGTTGGTGTTGCAATGGTTTGTAATAGAAAAAAAAGGAAGAAAGAAAATGCTTTCTTTCCTTTCTTTCTATTCCAGTACTTAACATTAATAATCCGCACAATTGTTGTTTGATTTATATTTTTATTTTTTGTAGTAGTTTATATGTAGTGCGGTTCCAATGCATGAGAAATATTCACATTCGCTCTCATTATTATGAACACGGCTTGCATTGCGAAGACAGATAAATCATAGCACAATTACGAAGACAATCACGCCACAAACTACACATACAAATATAATGATATACACAGTAATTTTTAATTTATATTGCTATGAATATTTATGCTGATCTATTCACGTAGCTGATATTATTAAGGTTTAGTTTTTAATTATTGAGAAAAATATTATACATGAAATCATAATTATAGTCCTGAGTCAGCCTAAGTATTATTATTCGAATTGTTTTGTTATAAAATGATTTGTAAAGGATTTTTGAAATGGTTAGTGTAAAATGTAACATTTGAGGGTAGTAATATGTTGTTGTGTCGTTCGTTGTTCTGCGGTGGCCGTCTGTTCTATGAACACCAACATCAGACTTGAGGGCGGTCGCACGTGGACCACCCATTCGATGTTCCTCGATGAAATGAAGCAATAGCACATAAATATAACATTTGTAATCAGTAGTCATTTCAGTATAATTAATACAAATGGAATTCCGTGTTACTAAAGTTCTTCTATAATTTATTGATGTAATTTCGCAAAATGCACGTAAGACTGCAAATAATGGTTATGATGTATAAATAGATGTTTAGATCCCGCTCCCCTCGTCTGGTATTTCTACGAAAGCCCTGAAATTAACGCTTGGCGCTTTGACTGAACTAATTTCATAGGTAGTTGGTTTCGACAACGGCGTTTCGGACATACGACTGAGGACAAATTACAACGCTGCGAGTCCACGACACTGTAACTAGATAACATACTAGTATTATACTAGACAAATATCTGGAATGGATCAAACAATTTATTTGTTTTAATATTTAAGCTAGTAACTATTTTTTTTTTATTCGAACTGGTAACACCGAGTATGTTCCTTATTTTATATCTCAATACCTGCAGTTCTAGGTGCTTGCGTAGGTAGGTACTGATAGAAATATCGCAGCGTCGTTTAGCGTTTCGGGTCTGAATGACGCCTAATGTTATACAATTTCGAATTCGCATATATTTATTTGGTACATAGTTATTGACATTTTATAATCATTTATAATAAGATATCTTAACTTTATTGATAGGTACCTACATCATGGGTATCTATATTAAACAGTAAGACGAATATTTATTAGATTAATGGATCCCACTGATTATTTATGTTTTACATATTGATTTCTTATACTTACGCGAATACTACACATTGAAATAAAACTAATTTTATGGCATTTTACTCAGTCCTCCCGTGACCATGGTTGCTTCAAGCAGCCGTAACTTCGGGAACGGTAAAAAACAAACTAAACGCGATAAAATCTTTAAAATTAGTTTTAATGCAATATTTATGTTTTATTTTTTGTTGTTTTTATAATACAAACATTTGACTTTCGATGTGATTGATTCATCGTAAATTTATTGATCTAGTACCAATAACGTTTGCGCTAAATCCTATTTTCCTGTGCTATCTTGTTATGGAGGATAAGCGTCCATTCTCGTGCCCAATCACATTGAGTATATACAACATTTGTTTGTATTATACGAATGACGGTAAATGGCATGCCATGTACACCATATGTAATTTCTAGTTATTGTTTCTGTATAATCTCAACTATGCCATGTAATACCTATTGACATATTTCAGTATTGCAATCATCTCGGCATATTATTTTTTTTACCACAGCTTCTAACTAATACTAAAATATAAGCACGCTTTCATTTTATTTGTGGTTATTTTAATTGCTTTATATCAATGTATTAACAATGAATTCTCATTTTTTTTTATAATAGATATATTATACAATCTTAAATTTGATTTATAGATATTTTATTTCGCTTCTGTTATCCGGCTAGTCTGTTGACCGAAATATTGAATCCAATATATACACACACACACACACACACACACACACACACACACACACACACACATACACACATATACGTACACACATACCTAATGTTACACATACATTAGGTATACTGTGTGTGTGTGCATTGGACATCAATACTCCGTATACAGATGATTCATAAAGGGTATATCAAATCTAGAACCAGGGCTTCTTTAGCGGATTTGTAATCATTATATGACGTCAGAGTTTGGATATCTCAAATTCCAAAAAAATCGTTTCCGATTGCAATTGTCATTTTGTAAGGAACATCACATAATGTTGGTTACAAATGCGTGGTTACAAATGCGTTAAAGAAGCCCAGATTCCAGATGTAGTATACCTTTTCTCATTCACCTGTATATTTTTTGTTTCTGCGCACAACACCATATACACGTACGGATCACTGTGTTTACGCTAACAACGTGGAATTGATGGTACCTATATTGATAACATTATTTATGTATCAGTGCTATTTATTTATTCATAAGTATGTCGGTTTTTACAATATATAACTTGTACTATTCGATGCGCCAAACTTTTGTTGGTGTCATAATGGAATTGGAGAAAATGTGTTGCGCAAGTCCGCCCGGCACGGCACGGGGCCGCTCCGGAGTCATTCCGTCGCGCGTCGGACCGCTCGCCACCCTTCTAGGTAAATAAGGTGTAACTCTAATAGTGTAAAAAAAAAATTGGTACATAAGTACCCTATAAAGATGCTATTCCCAAAGATATAGATACATTTATTGGAAATTTTAAAATAGCACCACTTACTAAGTGGGTGGTGTATTTTTTTATTTATTTAGAATCATGCGAACCAGTAGCATGTGACGACTTATTTAAAAATAAATAACTTCATTTACATATTTATTTTATACAGCAACGTCATCGGCATAACCTACTCGTTCAACCCTTAAAATATTTTACACTATTTTTGTTACACCTTATATTAAGGATCAATTCTATGATTAATTATTCTGTTGTAAATAAACATATCGCTGAGCTACCAGGCTTTGGATGTTTACCTACTCCGCAGTAATACGTACTTCGACATAGTAAAGTAGTAAAAATGAATATTTTTAATAACCATTTTAAACTATGTATGTACAAATTGTTAGATGTTCGATCAAATTTTATATATCTATGTCGTGTTTGAGATTAATAGACGCTTAACTTCTCCACATTACTTGAGTATTGTCATTAAGCCTCTACTATTTCAATTTATACTTGTATCGTCGACTGTAAATCTATGTTTTTCTTCTACCAAAATACATTTTTCAAGGAGAGCCGTGCCTATATGCTGCCAACTGTGTAGTTGATTCCGTACTTCCGTTTCGTAAATGTGCTCTAAAAACAGAGTTTTGGGATGATTTGTTGTACGTGAACACTAAACAAAAGGTTAAAGTCGGCGACGGGAACATTTCGAATTGACAACCTTCGTGTAAAAAAAATACGATTGTGTTGTGCACGGTGCGGCAACGTCGCGCGTGTGACGCGCCGCGCGGAGCGGCAACGTCGAGTGCCCCCACCCTGAGCGCTTCCAGGATTCATTCTAGCAATGTTCTACATAAGGAATCATATCGCGCCATCTCTCTGCGGAGTAGGCAGAAAGGCTAATTAGACCACTTAAGTTGAATAAAGCTTCTCTTGTATATACCTACATGAATTCTGAAAAGTAAACTGATCGCTTGGCTAAAGTGGAAATCGCATCGTAATTGTTACTTTTGAGGGCTTCTGTATGAGTAATCTGTAAGGTATACACATTGTAATCGTAACGTCATGAAGAAAGAATACCGAAATTCACATTTACAAAGCCCTTGGTATGAGTGGGACGCAGGACACGTTACAGCAACTACGTAAAATTATCTGCTTGAGCCACCGCGGCACCGTTAAAAGAGACAATCACGATGCGATCCCTATTCAATTATGAGTCGAAGTGTGTTAGCAGCCGCAAAGCCCTGACATCAAGCAAAGGTCGTATGCCTGCTGAGATAAGAGTCAGTTTACGGTGCTGTACGCATGCCCCGCGGCCTATTCGCTATCCGTGGTACCGGGCGGGAATACGAGGGGGGGGGGGGGGGGGCAATGCTGCTGTATCCGCGCCTGAGTGGCACAGATTACGTTACCGTCTTCCAGTATTTTAAGCTGTAGAAAGAGAAACTCCATGCAATAGACCAGCTAACTGCATCTCACTCGATTTATTACGAGCACAAAAAATAAATGGGTGCTAATTTAACATGTAAAATGTATTTACTTTTTTCTTGTAACTGCCCGTTGTGCTTGATTGTATTAGGTATGTCTATATTTATATAGGCCCCTACTATGTCTTCCGTATGTGTCGGACGTTACTGTTTTGTAGCAAGTCATGCGATTGCTCTGTTGGGTTGCTTGGTTATGAATGTGGTTGTGATTGAGGAGTAGGGTTTGGCTGGTACGAGACCTCGTGTTCCCCAGGGTTTAGAACACCTTGTAGCATAGGTCGCATTACTACCTTTTTGATGTTTTTTAACCTAATGTATATTCAGTGTGTGTATTCTGTGTTGAATTTATGTAAAGTCTTATATTCATTACGTTCTGGATTTCTCTGTAATATTCTGTTTGGCTGTCCCGTTTGGCGGTTTAAATTGAAATTTACTTAGTTCGCCCGTTTTGCCTCTACCAGCCTCTTATAACATATGCTTAACGCTTAATTAAGTTAAAGGTACATCATGGAATATAACGGTTATGCGTCAACAGGCAATATTTTTCAACATATACTTATATATGTATAATATCCGACATATTAATATGGCCTAATCAGTTAAAAAATAATTCACAAATACAAATGATGGGATATACCCAAATTTATGACAGAAATTCATTGTTACATATGTTTTGCTGTGCTACCCAAAAACAATTACCGCACAATTCAAATGATAGGTATTTACAATATGTCGATTTTAAAAATAGACGTTGCTCTAATAACAAAATGTTTTTTTTATTGTGGTACAGAATTTTGACCTCACCTACTTAATGATTAAACATGCGCTAAAGAAGCGCAGGGTTAAGACTTAGTACAGCCTTCCTTAATCACCCTGTATAAGTTTTTTTTTTGTAATAACTGATACTGACTAAATATCGCATTTTGGCACTTAACGAGTCCAGCCTGCATACCTGCTATTTAATATCCTAGTACCCAATTACTTATCATCTATGGTGCATACGATGTTAAATTATAGTAAATATAAACTGTAGCCCTAGTTTGGTTATAATGTGGAATATAACTTCCTTTCTTTGGATAACAACTTCCTGAAAATTCAGCAAATGTTTATTGGTTAAAAAAATAAAGATATAGTGAGACAATAATACTAACTCTGTTCGTATAAATAACACCAATAATAATGAGTTTTATATTATTTTTTATTTAAAAACAACAACAACAACGCCACCAAGAGTGGTATCATAGCATTTGGCTAAAGACCTTTGAGAGTTCGTTCCAATACTCTTTAACTACAAATATGCATGTAGTTAGTAGGTACCGACGGTTAATAGATCGAAAGCTATTTAAAATCATCTACGGAATCTAGTTATGTGACTAACCCCCGATTCCCAAGCTTACGACAAGTCTTGACTGAACTGGGTCTTTCAGGTACTTCATGCATACATCAGCACGTCAAGTGCGAGATTATTCGTAAGCTAACCGTATACTTTATAGTCAACGTATTTAGACATTATTATGGAGAATCAAAAGATTGAAATACCACCCGCTAGAGACGCTGTTCAATTCTACCACACTACCACAGTGTTAAGAGGGTGATGATACCTAGTACGTGGAGTTTATGTAAGATACATTTTGACAAGTTTTTTTTACACTATCACACGCCATTGTGCAGTCGGAGACAGATTTTAAAACATCACACCGAACTAAAGCTACAGTTGTAGATTTTTACTCTTATTTGGAAGCACAGATTTGTTATCATAAAACATGCAACACTCGGTGACCGCTAAAAGTGAAGCCTTAAAAACGATGGTCTACGATTTTAACAACTTGCTAGACCAGAGTTTTTTAGGCTTCACTTTTAGCGTACCCCGTGTGTTGTCTAAATATTCTAGCAAGTCCATGTTTGTAAGTATCAACTGATACTAGCTATAACATTATTATTTAATGCCTAACGGTATCAATATCTCAGTAGTTATTGTTAACTTATATTGACTCTAGAAGTACCAACGCGACGGGCCGGGTACAGTAGAACCAGGATTACAGACTTGGAATATCCATTCATAACTTTAAAGAGTCATACCTACCCAGCTTCTGTAGTAAACAGACATTGTAGATTAAAGTATATTTTGTGCGTAAATACCCTATTCAAAATTCTGTGGTCCAAAATACTTGCGTTCTAATTCTCAGGGGTGTGTAAGAAAGTTGGTATAAAATATGTCTATGTTTTGCCTACATTGGTGGAGACCGTCGGTCGCTCGCCGATGTGGGCAGGAAGCTACATGAGAAGAGCTATCGAAAGAAGAAGCTTTCAAGGACCAAGAATGTACAAGTGTGGTAGAACCAACGTTATAACGCAGGGTACCCTAATGATTGGATCTTAGTCGGACGTACCTCCTTACGGACATCTACATTAATTGTTGTCTACGACATATCAATTGCTTATACTTAGGTCTTCGTTCTTCGCTCACACTGCACCAATATCGTTCAGATGCCATCGATGTTTGAACGTATACCTTACCTATATGATACACTTACAATTAATAGCACCCTGCTCTTTAACTTTTGTACTATACATTGAAGTTAATATTGAATATGTCAGCTTACTCAACCCATGAATGTTAAGCTCCACCATTGCCTATATCTATAAAAACATTTTGTCTTGACTTGATTGTTCTGTGTAGTCATCTTGTATATCCTAAAATAGTTTTCTTTAAAAAATCGACCTTCTAGTTCTGATACTCTGTTTTAGATTAAAGTTATTATTATCTATTTATTAAATCTTTCTTCTCTTAAAGGCGGTTTCATTTACTATCCTCTAACTTTGATATAAGTATACGTTTTCCATTAAACATAATTAAATCAAAAGATCTGACCAAAGATCGGATACGAACACTATGCCTGTTGCTGTTTATATTATTACTGAAATAAATAAGTAGCGGATTTAAAAGCACGAGCACATTACCTTTTCAAAATATGTCACAGAAACGGTGTTGCGTAGAAAATTATGTTTAACTGTGCGACAACAAAGTTCAAATTTACTCCATAGATTCTATAGTAAAGGCGACAAAACAAAACACGGCATTTATAAAAATATTGGCAGTACTTTTTTTGCACTGGAATGTTGGCATTACTGTTCTTGAGCTCTCGCAGGCAAACGTCGACTTTAAGGTGAGGAACGTTTTCATTCCGCGCCTGTACATGTGTGAAAAAGTGTAAACTGTAAAGCATAGTTGAGCTTAGCCAAAAGAGGTGAGCACGCCATGTGAAAATAACGTGGCTCTGCAGTGGCCAGTAACACCCAGACTAGATCAAATCACGTAAAGTTCGATTCAAGCTAACGCAGAGGCGAAGCGTCAATCTAAAAGCTAACAACGAAATTAACCCTTATCTCCACAACGCACACAATGCATATATTACTGCTGAGATAAAAAAAGACGTGCGTATGCGAGCGCCCTGCGCTAAATGGCGCGCGCGTGTTAGCGCGAATCCAAGCGCCTACAACGCAAAGACACGCATCTATCGTCCATCACTACTAAACGTAAAACTGCAACTTCGCTTTAATTGTAAAGAATTTGAGGCTTCGATGCGCTTCGACTCAGCGCTAGCATGAATTGACCCTAAAGAACATCTTTGATATTTGCCCCATCGGGATTCGGAGCCGTGCAACTACCCAGTACAGATGAGCCAAGCAGCCTACGCTTAACCAAGCTGTCGTCACAATTGTATACCTCTCATATCTGCGTCTATCTACTATATCTAAGCCTGCTTTACCTACGCAAGTGTCTATGACGTAGTATTAGCCTCATCGGGACTTTCCAACAACTTGTTTTGACAGCGAGCTGTTATTTTCCTGTAGCTGTACATGACTAATGAAAGGCAACATCGATTCGAACATTTCACCTGATAAGCCTACGAGTACACTCTGTAACGGTTCGGCCACACCTGGGTTAACGCCAGCGTTAACGTTAATGCCAATAAACGCTTTAATGAAGGCATTAAAATACCACGTTAAAACCTTGGCTACACAAATGACGTTAGTAAATTAATGTGTCAAGCTGTTGGCTACGCCTGCTTAAATGACATTATTAATGCACTAATTAGTGCACTAAGCCACAGATGGGGCCGTAGCATAGTGGTGTCATTGTAACATACCTACTTATGAATATCTTACGGAGCCCGCAGATGGCTGATATGCGGTGGTCATGGACGGGGTAGAATGTTACTGTATAGGCAAAATCGTTCGATGGTTACGTTAAATTTGTGGTCATTGAAATGAATAAGAATCCCTTTAAACAACTTAAAGTTATTGCACAACATGTTTTTTGATTTCTATTCAAAACCCTTGGGAAGCCCCTTCATATGGGAAAGTTACTTTTATATGCAAAGTCGCTCGATGGTTAAGTTAATTTTGAGGTCATTCAAATGAATAGGAATCCCTTTGAACAACTTAAAGTTACTGCACGACTTGCCCGGGCTCTGAATACACCGAATGTTACACACAGTTGTTTACTAGGCACTTGTTTTGATACAATTGCCGAAAACCACGTAGGTGAACAAATTTTTATGTTGTATCTACAGTAGGTGCGTTCTACCCAATTTTCCGATAGACGCGGCTACTATTTGATTCCAACGGTAATATATGAAGCAAATATTGCCATGCTGTTAAAACTTGTACTTATCTCCTATAGTAGGTACTGTAGTGTGTGAGGTGAACGATACGATCGCAACTCGCAAGTCAGTGGCAATCAAATAAGTTCATTAACTCTTTAAGTGTAACCAATGATAAGATATAGGTAAGTTAGTCAGTGCCTATCTGAAGCTGAAAGCCACGTAACACCGGCTTTGTGCTTAGCGAATATCACCTCAAACCTTCGCTTGAAACATCAGCTTATCGAAATGAAATGCAAACTCGATAGCCGACATCCATTCAAATTAAAATCAGCTTAATCCAAATAAAATTACACGCCAAATTGATTTAAGCCCAGCACACGTACTTATTATATAGGTGGGTCCAAATTGCGTATTTAAATAACCTACCTATCTATACAGAAACACGTATGTGCGAGTTTATAGAGCCTGCCAGAGCTAGTTCGCTCTCTGTATGGTGTATACTATGCGTGAGGGGGAGGTCCGAGGGTGGCCAGAGAGGGGGTGGGGGCTGCCACCCCGCGGGTGGCGTTCAGGACGCGCCTAAGGGGCGACGTCCAGAGAAAGTAAAATATCCTGGTGTGGGGAGGCTAGTATTGTCAAGCGAATGTATAACTATAGATTTAAACTATATATTGGGGGTCCATGCTATAGCCTGTGGAGTACTTATTTACATACGTATATAAGTTTATCTATTATGCAGACATAGGAAATGGAACAGGTTAGGAAGGGGACGTTGGGAAATTTGCTTCCATGTATTGGACGTGAATTCGTCCCAGTTTGTAATATTGATTCGGATTTTCAGTGAAAAGTTTTCATACTTAAGTAAGTATTGTAATGAGTGGGACGGGACGGTGAGGATATGGGATCTACTCCAATGTGACCTTGGTCCACCTACGATATAATACCGAGCAAAGATTTACATAAAATGAGCAGTTTTTAAGACCGTCACGTCCGTTGGAATAAAATGTAGATAAATTAATTAAACTATATTTGACTTAGCAGCCATATTTGACGTTGTTATACCTAACCGTATCTCCTTCCTCCTAGGTTCCAGTAGGACAGAGCAGGAACGGTTTGAAAATTGCATGTTTACATAATTGCTGACGGAAGAGACAAATTCAATAAAACGACAGTAGCAAACTGTGGTGCGCGGTTGTGCTAAATTTCCTCCAAGTAAAAGTATACGATCTTGGCTCGGTGACTACGTATGGTATATATTCACCAACCCAGTACTGCAGAACTTTAGTTTTCTGTTTTACTGTGTTAGTGCTTAAAATCAATAAACAATGCACACCTGGAGATTATCTATACATATAAATAGTCTCAGTGTCTGTTTGTAATATTAAAATAACCGCTTTTTACTTAGTGCATATGGATGTATACACGTTACCTATACCGAAACAACATTTTTTAAAATTTTTGTCTGTCTGTCTGTCCGTCTGTCTGTCTGTCTGTCTGTCTGTCTGTTTGTTCCGGCTAATCTCTGAAATGGCTGGACCGATTTTGACGGGACTTTCACTGGCAGATAGCTGATGTAACAAGGAGCAATTAAGGCTACTTTTATTTTAGAAAAAAAAAATAGGATCTCACGAAAAAAAATTCAAAACAATGTTGCAGCGCAGCGCCTGATAAAGTTTGATAGCAACAACCTGCAATGCGTCCCGCGGGCTCAGAACACGCGAGCAGGCTGTTGTCAACGGTGGTCTTTGTTAAATACCACGCGGACGAAGTCGCGGGCAACAGCTAGTTATTCAATGTAATAGCGCGCCTTTTTTCTATTACACCAGCCACACTAAAGGTCTGGCCTAGATAGGTTGGCAAACGTCCCACGGCTGTCCAAAGACGTGCAGGTTTCCTCACGATGTTCCTCCATTGTACAAATAATAATCTTTTTAAGTAGGTTCCTAACTATGATTCGCACAAAAAGCCAATCAAGCCTATGTTTCGTCGCAAAGGTACAACCAATTGGTATTAGTAATCATTACGTATAAAGTGAACTTATACTATACAATATTGTAGGATAACAGTACTTATAAGTTTTAAATGTGGATGTGAATCGGTAAATTAGATTATAAAATTGCTAAGTGCACCGATGGCTTATTACGATTTACCTAAAAGATAGTGAAAGAATGAACTTTTCCAAATAAGTTGTATAATTTATCAAAATTATATAATTATGAAAAATATTCACGTGTTCGTAATTGTGTTGATTTGGGATTAAAGATTTTGAATAATATTTTCCATAGGTAACGATATAAATAGGGCCACTTCCTCCGCATCGAAATGATCCACGTGTTCGAGCGATTAGGGTGATACCTACTCAGACATTATTATGCGAAACTTTTAAAACTGTTCATATTAATATTCCAATTTTAAAAATCATTATGCAATTGTTTTTATATCGTACGTAGATAACCGAACTATCGCATTGGTTACGTAGATTCAAAGGTAAATTGATACGTACCATTGTTGAATCGTATTCAATTTATTGTGGCCAAGGCGTGCGTGGTTATACGTTCAAGTGTATCATGTAAGGCCAATGACAAGTCAATTGGTCAATTGCGAATCAACAGCCGCCTCTCTGTAAACATGGGTAATACAATATGCCAGTTAATGTTTAACCCCCGACGCAAACGCCAAAGGGTATTTAACATTTTTCTCTGTCCGTCTATGTATTGTAGCTTCAGAACAGCTGCAACTATAACAACGCAAGTAGGAGGATATTAGTAATCGCAATCGATAGTACTGTGGCTGCAGCTATGAAACAAATAATACTGCACGTATTAATTTCCTATTCCAGGAACTATGTTTCATTAGCAATTAGACACTGACGATAATCTAAACATTTTTATATACAGGCTTTTAGCTATGGAGTGGTAAATATAGAAGTACAAATCGAGTTCAATAAAGAACTTTGATAGGCCTTCAGAAGACTGATATTAGCTTGGCAATAATAATTCTAAGTATTTTTTTTATCCGTTTAATTTGATTATTCTATGCTAATTCTAGTAAAACAATGTTCATTAAAGGCTATGTCATAAATAGCGCGAGCTTGGGCGCTGTGAGCCAAAGTGTTGGCCGGCGAAATTGATCATAAGAGACAACGGTAGGGGTTGGGAGTTCGGCAGAAAACATGCAATAGACCGTATCGCGAGGAATTAGAGATCAATTTATTAGTAATGCTCCTGCAACTATGAAAACGTTCCGACAAGAAATGGGTATGTGTGTATCATATAAAATTGATACACGAAGGTAGCTGATGCATCCTATTGATAATATGGCAGTAATCCTTCGTTAATTCTTGACGCCGATCACCTGAACGTCATTATTTTCATCAACAAATTTGGTGTCCAGTTTCTTGGCTATAAACTCTTCCAATTCCCGATATAAAAGGGATACCATATACCTACTTATATTGTCATAATGAGGAATTAAAAACATTTGCCAAACAGCGGTTGGATTAAAATGATTATTCAACAACAAACAAGGTATTTACTCCATTCATAAATTCGGCGAAGGTCTCAGACTTAATACTAAATAATGGATAATATAATAATGTTTGAATGAGATGTTGATATGCGAGACTGTACTGCCCAGCACGATATTAGTGCTGGATAGTACAGGAGGCGCATGTAAATACGTAGCAGGGGCGGCGGCAGTGCTGCTGGCCGGGTCCTACAGCCGCAGTAGCCTAAATCGGGAGAAATGGAAAATATATATCAAGCCGAGCGAAAAGTCCACTACACACCCCGAGGGTGGCGGGGCCCGGACGTGCGTTCGATTCAAACGAGCCGTAGCCGCCTCCCTATACGCGAAGCGAGCCGAGCTGCGCTGCGTGCGTGACGACACCGCGCGCGGCACTGCACCGCGACGCGTCCGTGCCGCGCCGCGCCGCACCGCACCGCGCCGCACCGGAGCTCATCAAACGACAGACAAAGAACCCGACCACCCGGTTGGGTGGACGGGTACTCACCATGTACCTATTCCGAGCCCACTGCAGAAAACGTTTTACAGATGTAATTTCAGATTTTTCCCTTTCGCCTCGAGAAACTCCCGCGGAAAATAAATATGCTTAAACCCGACCCCGCTCAGGAAAAAGAGGAAAAAATATTAAAAATTAAGAAAATATTTGTTTTACAGTTATGTAAACATCTCTAATTACGACCTGTTCAAATTATTATTTTTTCTTTGCAGCGTGCGAGGGGCGAGCTCTAATTAACATCTATTACAGGTATTTCGGGAACAGAGGAGTATCATTTGGCGAGGGTGCTGAGTACACTCAATTAAACGAGGCCGGTCACCCCGCCTCCGCAGCGCGGCGCGCTTCGCCCGCGACCAGCCGCTGACCTGCAAGAATACATTACCTATAGCCATTGTGACTTTAACAAAATTGTTCATGAAACTGCATAGACGTTGTATTAGGTCAAAGGGATCGCCTTATCAGCTTATAGATCATTAGGACCTGTTGGACGCAGCGCTGGGGCGGCGCGGCGCGGCGCTGTGCGGCAAGCGTGCGGCGCGGCGAGCGGCACCTCCGGCGTGCTGGCAGCCGATAGCTGGCGCACGTAAGACCGGCCATCCGACACACTGGGCCGCCTCCCCGTGGTCACCCGTTCGGAACGGCTCGCCCGCCACCCCGGGCCCACCGCCCGCCACCCTCTTTAAAAGCCACTGGCGAGCTTCAAGAGAAAGTGCCGCGTGTGTACTCTCACATGCGTAGAACCATCTTTGGCGAGGGCCGGCGGGGCCTCCTCGGATTATGGGGGCGACTCCCCCTCCCCGTATGCGTAAGTGCGTTCACACAAAGCCTTCCAACATACATTTGCATAGTGACATTGTACGGTAATAATGTATGTGACCACTCGGCTCGCCCCACGGCGACATCTTTCAATAGATCGCCTCGGCGCTGGCTCCGAGCCTCCCGATGGCTCGCCTCCGCCCTCCGTGCGCCGCGCCACACCAGCATTTCCCGGTATCTAATTAAAATACATATACACTATACCCGTTTTAAATTATTTAATTGTTTAGAAATCGTATGTGTATTAGACTATCGCAAACCTACCTATCCATAGATAGTAATATTATGAAGTGGTAATTATTCGTGAGTTTTGATGTAGAAGGTAAACTCCGCAACTAATATCCGACTCTGAAAAATATTTCAGAAATACATAGCCACATTATGTGCTCTATATATCAGGTACTATACATCAAGGTGCGCTATAAAATTATATCTATACAATGCCAGATTTGTATAAACTGCAAATCTATCTATCTGCATATGACCCCTGCATTAAGATCTTATCTTAGGATTGGATTACAGTACTTACATTGATCAATTTATGAATACCTTCCTGAGCTGTCAGATACTCGTACGTTCGATTTGTATCTAATATAAAAACAAATGATAATAATATCGATTTTAATTATAAAATAAAAGCTATTGAAATAAGGCTACCTCTAAATCCAGGCACTTAAATAAGCTGAGTGATGTGATAAATTAGATCAGTTGAATGTATAATTTTGATTTACATAGTGACTAGGTACACATGTGGCTACAAGAGGATTTCTTGAAGTTTCGTCGATATAATGTGAGGGTGGGTCGGGTGGCTCGGACGTACGCACACATGCGCCGCGCGTGTGTGCGTACGTCTCGGACATGCACGTTACGCAGATTTCTCTAACGATTTTCCCGGAGTGTGAAATGTAAAATAAGGGGTTAGACGTGGCTGAGCTCGGCCCCCGTCCCGCGCGCACCCCCCCACCACCCCCGCTGCTCGCCAAATTGATGACCAGCCACCCACAGGGCGATCTGTTCAAATTTAACACATATCGTATTTAAAAGTAAAACGGTCGGAACCTTATCCTCTCTCATTAATATTCCTTTCAAATTGTTAGAATATTTTGTTGGGAGTTTTTTTTTTAATTTTCTCTTAGAACCTAAATAATTCTGAATCCAAGATTCCTGTGTTTCTTGATATGCATAGGAATAATAATTGTATACTATATAGGTAACTATATAGGTAAATATAACTTCCAGGAAAGTGATAAGTTAATTAAACTTTCTTATACTCTTATCTAGCTCGAGAATAATAAATCGAAACATGTGTCTGACTTCATAGACATACATACAAAAATATAAAGTAAATTATAATATGTATTAAAATTGTCCCCAATTTAGTATAGAAATGTATAAGGTATGACGTCAAAAATGTAACTGAGGTAAAGTTTTGTAAATGTATGCAACGGATTCAGAATAAAAATTTTGAACATGTCGGAACTAGGGCGCATAAAAGTGTTACGGCATTCAGTCTTCGGGTCATCCAGCACACTAAACTAGCCCACATTAACCCGGTACGTTTTAACAAACTAAATAACAGTGGTTGTTCTGGAACCGGTTTCGGCGCTCTCAACTCCCAACCACCCCCGCGTAACTGTATTTATCGTTTTTTACGACGCACGCTGCATTCCGATGCGCCCCTATCATCCCCTTCCCGATGTGCGCTCGGCTCCTCGGAATCACGATCATTTTATTAAAACTTCTACATTTACTTGATGCTGACCTTTGGCTTTAGCCAAGTTATTTGTATATCATTACAATGTGCATCATTCATAATCAATTAATTAATGTAATTACCATTTTTTTTTATTCTTAGCACGCTAACTCTAACTACTCGGTTTGAAAAGGTATTACTTAGATTTTTAAGACTACATATGCGATTCTTCACAGCATGTATCTTAAATGCTTGACATATTATCATGTTGTATTTAAGTATGAATCCCCCGAGGCGTTAGTATTAATGATTGGTAAGGCAGCGAGAGAGACTGAGTAGGTATATAACTGCCAAACATAAACTTATATGTAACTTATATATCCCTTAAAAATAAATACTTATTACGACAATCTTCAAACATAGTCCAAAAGAGTTTCAATGCTGTACTATCCTCAAAATTGCGAAAGAAATCCGAACACCCAATGAACTGCGCAGGCGCATCATTGTTTTCTCAGCGCGTTTGTGTGCATGCGGGTTAGATTTTTTCTGTATCACTAACGCAGCAATGTATAAGTGTGCGTGGCATTTCTTCGAAACCTCACCTTAAGTTTTGTAAAGTTTGCATTAGTGTGCGTGCAACGTGAAATTTACACCTGTGATGTGCGTCTGTGTGTGAGTGTATTTTTTCACGGGTGGGGGTGAATGCGATGTTGCTAGATGCATTTTTTTAGTGCACAGATGTAAAATTGACAACGTCGCGCAATTTGGATGCATCGCTAGTTCCCTTATTTTTGAAAGTTTGAATTTCGATCGCAAGGAATTCGGATTGGGGTACAATTAGGCGCAGTTTAAAATTAACAACAGTTTGACGTTTAAAATTATAAACATATTCATATATATGACTGTATCTAGGATCCTATATAAATTATCCTAGCAACATTTATGAAATTACCGCAAACTATGGTCTTAGGGAAAATTATATCACTAAATTAAATTATCTTCTTTATAACACGTTCTGATCTCTGGCAGATAAATTAAAATAATAAGGACCTCTTTACACTGTATTTCTACTTTAGATCTTAACACATTGGATAAGTATAATTTATTATCTGAGTACTTATAAAAAATTAGGCACTAAGTATAAACTGTAGAAAAATAGTTATTATTCGGACAACTTGATAATTACCTGTTATATTACTCAGCGATGAAAGGCTGCTTTGTGTGTGGTTTTTACAATGACGTTATACCCAAGGTAATAAGTAAGTGCCTACTCCATACCTAGTGCACGCAATCGCAAGTGTGGAGAGAGACTTTATGGTGGTGCTAGCCTACCTGTCGCTTACTACACTATGACTGCGTTAATACTGTCACTGAGCAGATGTGGCCAACAGTTTAACACATTAATTTACTAATGACGTTAAACATTACCAAAGCGAACTCAGTATATGATACTTATATAGATATTAAACAACCATGATTCGTGCTCATCACACAAAGAGTGTCCCAGTACCAGGATTCGAACCCAATCCACGGCACAGAAAGCAGGGTCATAACCAACTGCAGTAATCAGGCCGTCATATATATCGTACTAGCTGTTGCCCGCGACTTCGTCCGCGTGGTATTTAACAAAGACTCAGCCGTTGGCAACAGCCTGCTCGCGTTCTGATCCCGCAGGACGCATTGCAGATTGTTGCTATCAAACTTTAATCAGGCGCAGCGCTGCAACATTGGTTTTAATTTTTTTTCGAGAGATCCAATTTTTTTTTCTAAAATAAAAGTAGCCTATGTTACTCCTTGTTACATCAGCTATCTGCCAGTGAAATTCCCGTCAAAATCGGTCCAGCCATTTCAGAGATTACCCGGAACAAACAGACAGACAGACAGACAGATAGACAGACAGACAGACAGACAGACAGACAGACAGACAGACAGACGGACAGACAGACAAAAATTGTAAAAAATGTTGTTTCGGTATAGGTAACGTGTATACATCCAAATCCACTTAGTAAAAAGCGGTTATTTTAATATTACAAACAGACACTCCAATTTTATTTATATGTATAGACTAGCTGTTGCCCGCGACTTCGTCCGCGTGGTATTTAACAACGTCTCAACCGTTGGCAACAGCCTACTCGCGTTCTGATCCCGCGGGACGCATTGCAGATTGTTGCTATCAAACTTTAAGCAGGCGCAGCGCTGCAACATTGGTTTTAATTTTTTTTCGAGAGATCCAATTTTTTTTTCTAAAATAAAAGTAGCCTAAGTTACTCCTTGTTACATCAGCTATCTGCCAGTGAAATTCCCGTCAAAATCGGTCCAGCCATTTCAGAGATTACCCGGAACAAACAGACAGACAGACAGACAGACAGACAGACGGACAGACAGACAGACGGACAGACAGACAGACAGACAGACAAAAATTGTAAAAAATGTTGTTTCGGTATAGGTAACGTGTATACATCCAAATGCACTTAGTAAAAAGCGGTTATTTTAATATTACAAACAGACACTCCAATTTTATTTATATGTATGTATAGATAATAATAATCATGGTTGAAAATGAGATTCGTACATGAAATCCAGAAACCCCAGAGGTGCAAGCCGGGGTTTGAACCTGCGATTCTCGATACCGAGGCAAGCGTTCCACCAACTCGGCTATCACTGCTGTATATTATATTGTATACTAGCTGTTGCCCGCAACTTCGTCCGCGTGGTATTTAACAAAGACAACCGTTGACAACAGCCTGCCCGCCAATTCTGAGCCCGCGGGACGCATTGCAAGTTGTTGCTATCAAACAATCAGGCGCTGCGCTGCAACATTGTTTTTTTTTTTTCGTGAGATGTATTTTTTTTTCTAAAATAAAAGTAGCCTAAGTTACTCCTTGTTACATCAACTATCTGCCAGTGAAAGTCCCGTCAAAATCGGTCCAGCTATTTCAGATTAGCCGGAACAAACAGACAGACAGACAGACGGACAGACAGACAAAAATTGTATAAAATGTTGTTTTGGTATAGGTACCGTGTATACATCCAAATGCACTTAGTAAAAAGCGGTTATTTTAATATTACAAACAGACACTCCAATTTTATTTATATGTATAGATAACATAATATATTGTATATCATAAAGCAAATATTGGTACCATATTATAATGGATAATAATTGCCGTTAGTCACTTCACCTATTTGACTTACTAAGGTCACTTTGGATGCAGTCGGTTCTCCGAACTCTCCCGTTTTTAGGCCAATAGCACCAGACAGACATGTTATTATTTCGCGATTATTAATCAACATTCTTATATTTGGCATGTCGGAACATGCAGTCGGCGATCACGCAAGACGATGGGGTCGTTTCGGTGATATTGCAAGTAATTACATATTTGTAATAATTATTTATTATAATTAGAAAGAAAATAAATTAAATATTTACAAACTAATATAAATTAAAAAGAGTATAGAAAAGCTACAAAAAGTTTAAAAAATTTGGCCAATTTCTAAACCAAAATTACATATTTAATTTTGGTTTAGAAATTTATTTTGAGCTTTAGTTCGTGTGTCAGTAACATCTGTAATATTTTCAAAATATCCATCAAAAGGACTATATATTTTTCGTTTGTATTTAACATTGACCAGATGAGACCTACCATATGGTTTAGATTCGGCAGAAAATTTAAAAAAAATCGCACATACCTAGGGTATCTAATCGGATAATTACCAAGGAGCTAAGATTTCGGAAAGAAAGCTGATTTCGTCTCAACCTTGACAATAGAATTAAAAAAATGTAATAACCATCTACAACCCACCTAAGCTGAATATTAATCATACAAAAGTTGTTCTAATCAAACGTGCAATACTATAACTTTTCTGTAGTAGATAACGATGCCTTTGTTCAGGCGACTTTCGGATTTACGGAGAAATATTTATTGCTTTCTTGTTAAAGATAAGATATTTTTTTAGCAGCACCATTGTTATAATGCTGTTGTAATCAGTATACACTTGTCTTACAACTCTTTTTGTTTAGACCAGGTGTTGTTTGAAGATTGTGCTTTACTGCTGGCCTATTTTTACCGTCCTAGTCAATTGTTAAAGTGTTAGCGCTATCCATTTCCTAAAGGATAAGCGCGAACGCTATGCTTTGAGTGAGTATATTTATGTACTTTATGTTTGTTTCAGATATAGAGCTTAAAACAAAAATAGATCAAATAAATCTGTCCTATTATATTTGTTCAAAAACTTATTTTCTATTAATTTAACTAATTTTCTTCATACAATCTTTAAAATCCCATCACGGGCGGCCACGTTTTGGTTATTTCGGAAAATTGCCAAACACCTATTTAATTAATTCATATTATAGGCATTTTTGGTGTTAGTCTAGCCACAGAATAATTCTTTTCTATATAAACATTTGCCCCCCATAATGATGGAATATCCAAAAAATCCCTGCTTAATGGATACTTATGTCATAAAAGTTACTTTCCAAACTTCTTGTCTCTACGTCTAGCGGTTGGGACTGAGCGTTGATAGTTCAGTCAGTCAATAGCTAAGTCAGTCAGTCAGGACAAAGAATTTACATAGACAGATTATGCAACATTGTACGTACACATACAACTTATAAAGCTGGAAGTCTCACCATATCAACATGATGAGTTACAAAATAAGACTTTGCTAATAAGATTGATAGTGATTGTCATTTGAATTAGTCTGTGGCACTTTGCTGATGTTTGGCGGAGGGCGCGGGTCACACCGCGCGCGGCTTACGGCAAATGATTGTTTCAATTAGTTACCAAAATAGTACTTCTATAAGTGCTAGTCACCACACCGATTGTTTACTTTACACCAAGTGAAGTCCTATTTCTAAAGAGAAAGAGTTGATTTTAATTTGCTTCCATGTCAATAAATATAGTTCGTAGCAAAATGGCGGAACTCGTAGCTTGGACACATTTTCCTGGAGAAATAGTAGAAGTGTCTTTTAAATAACTATGTAACTTTATTTATTAATGAAAAATGCCGGAAAAAATATTTTGTTAAAGAAATATAGGTGTAGTTTAGAAAAATCCAATATTGATTTTGATGCAACATGATACGTGGATCTATTATAGATCCGTGAGCACCAATATTTCCGTCATTAGGTACGTACCTAGTATAACTGGGACCACCCCCACTCCTTTATAAGGTAACTATAATGATAGCGTTGCTTAGTTCCAGCCAGCGCGATATCATGTCTAAAATCTCCCTCCCCCACCCCCTTAATATTAATGGGAGACCCATGCCCAGCTGTAAATATATATTTATTTACATATTTAATTATTATGTAATATCGGTCACACGTGAAAAGGGAAGAGACCACTTTATAGTTATCCTTTGGTTTTACTAAATATCATTCACAATATTCAATACCTAATTAATGTTATAAACAATTCGCTGTCAGTGGCACCGCGGACCGCGCAAAACTTGTCGAAGCTGAACTTTGTTTGTCAGCCTGTGTGTTTATTGCCATCGTCCCTCATAAAATGTTATGAATGATACAGCTCGCGAGGCAGGGATTAACCGTTTAGTAGCTCCGTTTCGTATCCATTATACGTTTAGTTGGGCCTCTTTCAGACCTTTTTGTGTTGAATATTTTTCATTTATATGATATAATACGGACGGTGTCCCGCGGTATTTTTGAAACAATAACGCGAATGTTGCTTTAACTTAAACGATTGTTTTAGTTTTTAAAGAATATATTTTGAGTTAGATATTTTAAATTATAATTAAAAACGAACGGTACTATAGTAGGTATTTGTATTTTAATACTTTTCGACAGGTACGGTTTAATTCTGCGAACTAACATCTTATATATATATATGTAGATGCATTTCTTCATACTTTATAGAAAGTCCCTATGATTGGCGTAGATATCTTTGTTTTGAATACGTCACAAATACTAACTCAGCGACTTCAACAAATGGCATTAAAAACATTTACTTATAAAAAATGCTTTAAAATACAATTGCAAATGGATTGAATTCTTATGAATTGTATGTGAACACAATTTCAGTAATTATTATTTATTTTGATTTGTGCAAGGTTCTGATAACTTCATACCAATACAATCATGCCCGTACACTTTGATAGCACATTTCTGTACGGATAAGGTGTCTAACAAAGTGTAAAATCGCGTTGTAAGGTGTGCGGGAACAAGGAAGCCTCTTTATATCTGTGAGGAAGCTATCGGCACAGTCCGAGAAAATCGATGTCGGCTCCCCTCATAGTTTGCATGGCCAACGTGTCCGGCCGGCCGGGCGGCCGGGCGGCCCCCGCCTGCCCGCCCGCCTATATACCCACCGAATTTCACTTATGTCTACAATTTTATTGAATTATTAATATACAAGCACAAAGATTTCTCGGACCTTCAGATCCGGTGGCGAGGTGTTTAGAAAAATATAAGAACCGCGCCTGTCCCCCCCGGCCGACCCTCACCCCTCGGACGTCCGCGATGCAAAATTTTCAGTGCTTTGCGCACCGCTCGGCCATTCCGATAATACAAGCTTATTCTGTTACTTTGTTCGAGCAAGAAGTTCGTGTTCAAAGATGATGTCATATTGAACTTATGATGATCAATGTTAGCTATCTGTATTTTTACTTTATATTGATATGTAATTGTGGTTCCATCTTAGCAAACACCTACACGCGAATATAACTATAATTGACGTCGGTTGAGTATATTATAGCTAACGAGTCCGGTTGTTTGCTGATTCATTGGTCTGTTCACTACAGTCGCGAATATCGCAATCTGAAACATTTGAATTTTTATTCTTTTAGCGATTCATTTCGACCTTTTTCGGTTCGATTTCTCGGTTATTGACTTCGAATAAGGAAATGACATTTGCCTGTCATCTAAGTATTGCGATTTATTAATAACAATGCACCACAATGCATATGTGTGTGTGATTGTTTGTTTTGCTTCTGCGATCAAACCGGTTGATGAGAAGGTTAACATTACAAATTTCAATATCAAGGTGACTCGAACCAGATACATTTAGTTTTTAATATTTATATATTCAAATAATTCATCGTTATGAAAAAAATGTACTAAGTAACTTAAGTAAGTATGTTTTCCGTACAACAAAATAAGACCAGATTTAAAATTTAGAGAATTTCGTCGCAAAGCTCTGGCCGCCCGCATTGTAAGGGTGGGTGCTATCGCTGTCCTACTCGGACGCAGCTTCACCGGACATTTCGACCGGGCATTTCAATTTTGAGAAAGAGTAGGACCGGCCTCGTCCCCCGCGCCGCGACCACCCCCGAGCCACTGTCTCGCTCGCACCAAGGACACACAAAAGGACGAAGGAGCGATAACTTCATCACCGCGCGACGCTCTCGCTCGCACGCACGCCTCGGTGGGGGACGACGACGTTGCGAATTGTTATTGAAGTCATGCCCCCGAAGGCGACTTCGGGAAGGCTGTCAGTTGCTAGTAAACGTTCGCAGCGTCCGTACCCGGCGACCCGCGACGCCTCCGCGCCGCACCTACAGTGCAAACTAAAACGCATCGCGTCTAGGGTTACAAACAAGTGCCAACTTAAACCGCCACCGCCGCTTCTGTGATTTTATTTAGTTGTATATACTTGGCGATAATTAGACTTTGCAAGTTCAGAGTTGTTGTGTGACGGACAATGAAACTTTTCGCCAATTGACCGCGAGTGAGTTTCGCCGGCGGCGTACTGCAGAGGACGGCGGGCGCGAGTGTTTACCGGCGCGCACGTGGCTGCACACCCGCGCGCGGAAATGCCGCGAAAAACTTTCTTGGAAAACATTGCCGTAGTATAACCGAAGTCGCGAGCGGAGACGCGTCGCCCCGACCATGACTTTAAACTGTAGCGCTTGACTCCACGCGGACTACATGTACGTCGACACGACGAGTGCCGTTTTTTTATTATTTTTTTTTCGTTGGAGGAGACGCTGCTCTCCGCTGGATTGATGGTTTAAATGGCTAACAGCAGCGCCGTGTCGTCGACCTTACCGTCGAGGGACTATCATTGTAAGGTTTGCGATCTCTACTTGGACACTGTTGACTCGCTCGAGGTACACTTGCAATATCACAAAGAGAACTTGTACGTGAAGTGGGGTACGCAAAACTCGCAGAATGATACCGACAACAATAACGGTGTGAAAGTGAAGACAGAGACTACAGTGTCGGCGGCGGCTGACTCGAGCGACAACATGATCACGAAACCCAGTCCTGATTTCCAGCAGCGGGCCACGCCAGAGACCTCGGCGCAGTTCCCGCACCCTGCCACCCCGCAGAGCTACCACAGCGCGCCCTCGCCCTACCAGAACCCGGACCAGACCAATTTTTCGCCGGGAGCGCAGTTCGGCAATAATTATACGCACTCCAGTTTCCAACAGAACCAACATTCGGAGCAGATCAATTGGGAGCAGTCCCAGTATAACCAGGAATACCACAAACCCAATAGATTTCACCCGTACAACATGCAAGAGAGGGTGTCTCAAGTGTCATCGTCAAGTCCGCTCTATGGGCAGCCCTTGAATCAGCCTACACCTTCTCCCTCGCCCAACCAGTGCGACAAGTGTGGCTTCGTATGCGACTCCGCCGTCCAGCTGAACGAGCACTGCAACTCCGCACACGCCGGCGCCGGCGCCACGCCAACAACTGCCGCCATACCATTCCAACAATACCCAGGCAAGCAGTACAATAACACCGGCTATCAAAACGACAACGTCAAGATAAAAGAAGAACACGAAGAATCCTCGGACATTTTAGACCTCGATTCACAAAAGGTCGTGTACCAAGGAAACGAAGGTGAGCAAACCACCGCTACTTTCGAAGATGCCCCGCCTCAAGGACGAGAAGTCAACACTCGAACGGTTCCCATGATGCCCTGGGAAGCGCAAAAATTGTACAGCAACCCACAAATAAATGGGGACGTCTCGTTATTCAAAGATCAGAAAATGTTCACTGAACAGAAAGTCTATCCGTCGGAGACGAAGATGTTTCACCCCGAGCAAAAATTTTCTTACACTCAGGAAAAATTTATCGGCGTACATCACGATCAAAAGCCCTTTATGCATGTAGAACAAAAAATATATCCCGGTGTACAGATGGCTCCTCTCGCCGACTATTCTGGGTCAGTGGCTTCTTCTAATCCTGACATGAAGCCGCCGTACAGACCGTATGACTCTCCTGCGGCGCCGCAAATCACGAGCACACAGTCAGCAAACCCTACGTCTTCTACGCTTCCTACGATCGGAGGCAAAGGCGCGAACTGGAAATCAAACGAAGCACGAAGACCAAAAACCTACAACTGCACGGCTTGTAATAAATGGTTCACAAGTTCCGGGCATCTAAAAAGGCATTATAACACAACGCTACACAAGAACGCAGTGAGGTCATCGGGCCAGCCGGATCCCGCATCACTACCCATCTCGAGTCACCACCATCCGAGTCGCGATATGCAAAATCGCGCGCAACAACAGTCGGCCGATTCCAACACACAGAGCCCCGTCCCTTCGGAGGACGGACGCAGCGTCGACGACGCTGGCCTCCAGTCACCGTACGTCGCCCAAAACTTCGACAGATCGCACCGAGTCGCCACCATGCAGTCCAAGTCGCCGTACACGCATCTACAGGGTAATTTAGATAATAATTTCAGTAATAATCCGTTAGCTAATCACCCTTTACAGCACCAGGTCGGGTCGCATCCGCTTAATATAGGTAGCCAACCGCCGGGCATAGGTAATCCAAACGATAGTAGTCATCAGGCTTCGAAAGGGGTAGCACTAACAACGGCAGGAAATCCCCCAAACGGGGAAGCAGGTCCCTCTGTTTCTCAAAATCACCATATGAGGGGCCTGCTATCAGTATCAACCAGCAATATTTCAACTCCGGTTCTAACGCAGAGTACGCCGGCGCTTACAGCGCACACGCTGCCTCCGTTCAGTCATTTGGGTGTCAACCCGTACAGTCCGAGGTCTACGGATCCTTTGGGGCCTTCGGTTCCGGACCCCACGCACACCCCTTTATATTTGGGTCAGAATTTTCAGCAGACTATAGCACCGAGTTACCCAAACGGGATGGCCCCCCACGTTATGGATATGGCTATCAACAATCTGCCTATAGCCAATCCGGCTACTTTTGGTGAAGCGACACCTGAAGAAGTCGAGGTTATGGAACAGGAAACGAGTGAACCTGCCGGCGGACGCCTGCCCAGTTTCGCGCAGCTCCAGACGCAGAGCTTCAGCGTTTATGTTTCTAACTACATCACACAACCTAACGTGGGGGGGCAAGTCATCGCTGACGAGTCGACCGCCGGCTACGTTATTATCGACCCGGTCCACTCGCCGCTGCAGTATGCCAGCACCGACCTGTGCGGGCAAACCATGGACTATGATTATAGTTTCTCACCTCGAAGCGTCAAGGACAACATAGTCAGCTATAATCCTGATCAGAAAATGTACCCGTACGGTTACGCGGTCGAAGGAAAAACTATAAAACGTGAGGATGATATGATGCGAACAGACTCGAGCGAGCTGCAGATATTAAAAATAGAGGATATAATGGATTATGCCAATAAGGAGAACTATGGCAGTCAGATGAAGTCGCCGGCCAGCCCGGAGAGCGCCAAGGCCGAGAACGAGAGCCGCAGCTCGCCCGCGGTGTCGTCCACCGTGCCGGGCACACCGCTCACGGAGAGGAATCAGGTCAAAAAGACGGCCTCGACCACCGTTCACAAATGTTACGAGTGTGACAAACTATTCAACAAAGGGTGCTATCTGACGCAACATAACAAGACCTTTCACTCGGGCGCCAAGCCCTTCAAATGCATCCGTTGCGGCAAGCGCTTCTCCGATGACGCTTCGTACGAATGGCATTGCGTGAAACATACCGACAATAAGCCGTTCAAATGCAACGAGTGCCCCAAGTCGTTTAACCATAAGTCGGACCTGCGCCGGCACATGTGCCTGCACTCGGATTGCAAGCCGTTCACTTGCGACCACTGCGGCAAGGGATTCATTAGAAAAGACCACATGGTAAAACACTTCGATACTCATACAAAGAAAAAGTTGCGATCGTCGTCGTCACCGACGACATCCGCGGTTTCCTCCTCGTCGCCCACGTCCACCATGCGCGCGGTGAATATCATATTTAATTGAGAAATCTAATCAAACGCGTCGTGTTCACATATCATCCTATAATCGCTGATAGTTTCCACGTATGATATGTAGAAACTTCCTAATTCGTCGGATTGGAAGTTGCTATAAACGGGCAGGGTCGGAGCGCGGCGCGACTCCGACACATGCATTCAGATCGCAGCTTGTTTTTTGTTGTTCATTCAATATAACCTTGTCCGGCGCAAGGTGACTTTAAATGCCTGAGTGTCTGGGCACTAAACATATAATTACATGACGTTATAGTAACTCGACGATATCATTTAGATCGAACCATATCATTTTACATATTGAAATACTTACAAAAGATCTTAGAAATAATTAGGTAAAGTAAATGAAGTCGTTTCATTTTGAAATGATGTAATGCGGCACACGCTACATATCTTATTTTATTGTATATTAATACCAAACTAGGACGTGTTTTATTTTAGTTAAAATTATATGTTATGGGGGCTTAGTACGAGTTATGACAGCATCAATGATCGAAGAGTGATCGAATCTTTTCATATATGTATTTTACAGCAGCGCTCTTAGCGCACTCGTGCTCTATTGGTTAATGTTTAAAATTATTCAATCACTTGATCGGTATTTGAATACGTTCAAAACCCATACTAAGGGCCCGGCCTATGATTGTTGAATTTTAAGAACGATATTATGTGTATTTTGAAAACTATTTAGAATAATTTTTGTAAATATAATAATTTGGGACTCGATTGCCAGACATTACATTTTATTTTAAGTAGGAACTGCGGTAAAAGTAAACAGAACGTATACCAGGTTTAAGAAGTGACGTTGTTTAAATTCTACGAAGAATACAAATTCAAATGGAATTATTATGAATATTGCCAAAACATAGGATATAATGTTGGCAGGGCGGCGGATAGTAATGGATGGGTTTGCGTAGTGTAGGGCCCGAGGGCCGGCCCGCGCGGCAAGTCGCGTCGTTTTGTTTCGTTGTCGAAGTCTCGCCTCGCACAGGCTCCGTAGTCGCGTCGCGTCGCGTCGCCGGGTAGTGTGTAGCTGTTTTGTTTTTAAGTGTAAAATCTTTTATTGATTAAAATTATTACGCGTATATGAATATTTTCCCGGTGCTTCCTATTATTATTTTGTCTGTTGACATTTGTTTAAATATTGTAAGCTAGTTGACTTTCTTTGTTTGTAATTCTGACTTTTTTCTTAAAATTATTAAACTAATTTATGTCCAATTAAGTTACCAATATGTTATTTGAGCGAATTTAGTTTATATACATTCTGTTTCGTTAGTGGTAGGAAAGTAGTCTTCCTGAACGTTGCCAAATTAGTACCGCCAACTGTCTGTTGCGAAACAATTTAATTTTAATGGATTTTAGCCTAATGATAATGAAATTCTCTAGCAATAATTTAACATAATAATGTAAATGTTTTTTGTATAGTATAAAAATGAAATGATCGCGATTATTAATTTATGTACTAAACAAATTATATAAGAATCATGCAATCCTTGTATATAATGCGTGGTGTGAGCAACGGTGGAATCACATTGAGATGGGACATATCAAGGCCGCGGTGCACGCGCGAGGGCGTGTCAATATATTCGCGTCAGTATTCATTATGCGCGTCGCGCCGATGTGTTTGTGTTCGCGCTGTACTTGTGCGCGCCGGCGCCCGCGCCGCGCCGGGGACCGCGATGTATGACACGCCGCGCGTGCGCACCCATATCACTGGTCGTTACAAATACTGCCAATCTATTGATTTATCATAAAGTGCAATGTAAACATTATATCGACTTGATTTTTGATAATGTTTGTATTTGAATGTTGATTATATTGCAGAAATATTTTTATATACTTACATAGAATATCTAACACTAACAACGTTGATCTACCTCATCAGCGCATGTAAATCGCATCTGAAATTGTAAACAGTTCTATAATGTTGTTTAAGTTTATTATTGTGAGTGTTAGATTCTGAGGCCTACATCTAAATCTGTCTAATTAGTTCGAACATTACAACTGAAGTTAGAGGCCTGTATCGTTTACTAAACTTGCCATTTTACAAACTTAAAACGACTATAGGCTCTAAGACTCAATAAAATAGAGACCATATTAAGATAGCACGGAGTAGATGTGACACTCGTCTACATTTCTTCATGTTTGTTTTACGAATGCGGCTAGGTACTAAGAAGCTGAGTACTAGTACGCCAGTGCGAATGTCACATCTACTACGTTCATTCTAAGAGAACACACAATATTTATCATGAATTATATAAAATGTTTGCGCAGAATACTAATTCATAAAAGTGTTATATCGTTGAGTAATATTTGTAAAACGGAATCGTGTTTATAACAATAATGTGTGACACAATACATGAAACTTAACTACCTCAAGTAACGAGTAATAGGGTTAGAGCGTTGTGAGGGAAGCCCCGCGGGCTGCCGCTTGCCGCCGACCATATACACCGGAATACCTCAACTTGCCTTCCAAGTTTAAGTTTAAGTTTAAAGAATGATACGATACAATATACAAAGCAGAAGAAACTGTACCGCGCAAGCGCGGCTCGCGGCCGCCTCTCCTCCGCATATATATATATTTTATTAGGCATGTTTGTCTACCCTCATACTGTTTAAACACACTAGTAGTACTACTTAGATATTAACTTATGTAAATATAATATTAATGATAAATTTGTTATTTATCATATTCTATTATCGTACTTATCGATAGACTTATTTTGAAATAAGTTAAACGTAGTAATTTCAAGTTTATAACAATATAGTGAATAAGAACGATAAACTAGTAAGATTTTTGTGATGATTATATTTGTGTATAATGTTTTAATTTAATGATCAGTTACCAGATGAATTCTGTTGCATTGAGTTGAGTAAAATCGGAAGAGTTAATATGATAAGATGTTGTTTTCTTTATAAAATATTGTTCCCTCGTCCAGTGTCGGTATGTCTGTAGTGACAGATATTGCATGCATTTTATTTTATTATTAACATTTGTTAGCGTAGCGGCAAATTAAACAACTGCGGACGTCGTTCGGCGCGGGCGCACAAACCTTATTACCTCCGCGATGCGGGCGGTGCAATCCCAGCGCGCCTCGGCGAGCGTCGTGCCGACTAGAGATAAGTCTTCATTATACATACACCTAGTTTAAGGCGACAGATCTGTCACACCGCTACGGCGAAAGCACCACACTGCGCCGTGATTCGTTCACATTGTGATCTTTACATACAGTATAAATCATACGACTATAAAGCTCATTTTAGATATGTCTTGCATAAACGATAGTCATAATCGTGAACGAATCACATGAAAACAATTCTAATGCGAATTATTTTTGTATTTACAGCAAAGCGATTTCTTTTTTTTTCTTTATGTGTATTTGTCATTGTTATCATTTCCCAGACACGGACTCGTGGACGGGAGTATAGGTATTGTTCCAATGTTTTACTGCTGGTAAGATTTTGCATAATGTCTTCATAATATTACGCTGTAGCAGTAGTGTTTGTTTCAGATCTGTGAGTTAATATAAATTTAATGTGAAAAATTATTGTTGTTTCATTTTCTGTGATCCTTCACTGCCGAATGCGAATTTTGTATAATTTTTATAATTGGTATTTAGGACCCAGACTATTCCGGTGTATACAGTTTTGGAACCATTTCCATATCTACTTGTATGGTTTGTTTGGCTTCTGTCTTGGCTCCTTGGTTAATCACGTTTACTTTAAACATAGATTTCGCAATATTTTTTTTATCGACTAGGTACTTTTATACAAAATAATGACGAAAGAAAAAAAAGAGTTTCCTATTCCATCCTGAGAATGGTGAAACAGCACTTCATATGCAGTCATTAATTTTATAAGTTATGACACAGCAAACCTATTAAGTGTGTACCTCAAGTGCGAGATTAGCCCTAAGCTAACGGTATACTTTTTATTCTACATATTTAGACACTTTGTATGGCGAAATGAACAGCGCATCTAGCGGACGGTATTCAAAAACTCGTCTTAATACGTAAATTATAAAGTATACGTTAGCTTACGAATAGTCTCAAAATTGACGTACTGATCACAATATTTGTAGGTTATTTAAAACATAAATAGGTTTTCATAGACTATTTTTTGTTGCTAAGTAAAGTACATCATAATGATAGAATCAGAATGAGAATATTTTTTATTCATGTCAACCATTAAGTACAGTAGCTATGAATCGTCAAAAGATACAAAATGCTAAGCTACTTACTTACCACCCGTTCGGGATACCGTTTCTATGGAGAAGAACGGGCAAGAAACTCCAAGGTTGCTCTTTTTTTAAAAGATCTTTAACATTTTGACAAAGTACGAGTGTGGACCATCACCGCGGAGAGAAATCATCACAGTCGCAGAGAGTTCAGCGCAGTTGAGTCCGCAAATATTTAAGTATTAATCAATTTACTCGTAAGTATGGAAGTCAATAACAAAACTATAGCCATTGAAATAAAATATTCGCATTTAGTTTTATTTTGGTATATTCGTTTCGATCAAACTGCAGCATACTTAGTAAAATTTGTTTTATTTCAATGGCTGTATATGGTATAAAATCGAAATCATTGCAAATATTTCGAAATCATTGCAACTATAACTCTATTCGATTCTGATTATTTTAGGATCATTTAAAAACATATTAATTGATTAAAAATAATTTAGAATAAAACTGAAAATAAGACAAAGTTAACATTAATGATAACACAGTTGAGCAATACGTTAAAATATCCATTCGTAGGTAATGGGATACCGCATCACCTATTATTTTGTAAATAGTATTCTACAATTATTACAAATAGTTTAGTTTAGTCTAGTGATTTCGATTTCACCCGGTATATAAGGTGTAACCATAATGAGTAAAATATTTTAAGAGGACTGACTGTAAAATATTTTAAGAGGTCCAATGGTAGGTTATAGAAGGGGATGTGGCCCGTTTGAAATAAAACAATCAATGAAGCGAATGTAAACAATAATACCACTTGTACTAAGTGCAAGGTGAATTGAAAGTAGTTCGCTTTCATTAAAATAAAAACAAAACTGTTTCCATAGTTACTTTATGCATACCTAGACGTGATTGGTGGGACCTACTCGTTAACCTCTTCTCATATTTTACACATTTTATTCTACACATCATATACAGGTGATACAGAAAGGGTATACTAAGCCGTGAACCTGCGCTTTTAGCGCATTTGCAATGTGTGTAAAGTCAAAATTTCGATATGTCAATTTAAAAAAAAATTGCACCCGACAACATGACAATTGTGTTATTTTGTAAGCAATTTGTGTTTTGACTTCACACAATTACACATATGCGCTAAAAAGGAGCAGGATTCACTATTTGTATACTCTTTCTGAATCACACTTTATATACTTATATTTGAGGAAATAAATATGGCACGGGTTCGAGCCCCAACCTAGTTCAACATAGTTTATAGTTAGGTAGGACCAATAAAAATAGGTTTACAAAAACAACTATGTTGACGTATATCAACCTGAACAGCGAAGGTTTATTGTGACTTTCGTTGTATGCTTTTGTCACACATAAGCTAGGTATGTATAATAAGTGCATATACCGAGCTTACATCACAAATTATGAAAATCTACTTTATTACAATAACTTAAGACTAAATAAATATCAATTAAAAATATATAATGATGTTTACCAGAAAATAGATGATATAATTAATAAAAAAAAATGAAGTCGGTCTTCACATTTATATAAAACAGAAAGAAGTCGGTTAATAATTGATTAAAAAACTAGTTACTCCTTAATTAATAATTAATTAACTTAAGGGTGCTTACGATCGGTAGAATAAAAGACTTCAACGGGCATCCACTTAACTGCTAGAGACCGCACGTAGAATAATACAAGTGCTTATGTTTACATTGTACTTAAAATATTAATTGTGCGCGTAAACGTCTGTGTAAACATTTATTTCAATGACTGAAACATATTTATCGAATGTACCTAAGTAATAAAAATGATAAAGTGGTTGTAAATAAATAATAAGTATATAAATAATCCCTCTTAATAAGTCTGTTTTTCATCTCATATACTTCACAACTTTACTTTCATAGATGGATAATCCACTCTATTAAACGCAGGGCTAGCACGCAGGACAAAACAAAACATATGGCACGGATTATGTCTCATCTCTCGCTTTCGTAATTCATACGAGGGAAAGAGACAAAATCGATTTACTTCACATTTTGTCTTGTCACAGCCGGCTGTGCTACTAGTCCAGGTAAGTCGCACATCATTGGCATAATTCCGTTAATGGTGCAATTGTATCCTACAATGGTATCTTCTGCTAGGTGGTAGTGTCAGATTTTATTAACTTAATGGTATAACACACAAAGAAAGCTGCCTTTTTTATGACTGTGTCCAGACCGTAGCGAAATCTCACGAGGCTGGAACGGGCGTATGCTACGTGCTGACTGATAGGGAGGGAAATTGACATGGCATTCGCCCCAGTTAAACGTTCGCGCTAGCTCGCTCCAGGCGTGTAGCTATTACAAGACCAACAAGCTTCTATCTATAAAACAAAATATATCTATGTTTCCAAAGATACGTAATTTACGCTACTCATTACGCTTGTTGAACCTTCAACCATTTCAAACGAAATCGAACGAATTCACCTAAAGCTGCATTCCTCACACCACTCATACGTATCATATGCATTTAGTTTGAAAGAGAACGCGCGTGGCGCGGCGTTCGTGCCGGAACGATGACCCACACCGGTTTCGCTTTCGTCCGAAGGTCACCAGTGAATCAGAGCCGACGCTGCGGGACGGACAGTGACCATCGGACATCGACATCGATAAAGCTAACTGCAATAACAATGACTAAATGCTACTATACGTAGAATCGTGAGCAGTAGTATTTAAAGCACATTAACAGTGAAAAAATGTTTGCTTATCGTTAACGAAACTTATGATGACTACTTACACAAATATTGTGTACATGCGAACTATGTTCCTAGTCACCAAACTCGGTTTGTCACTAGTAACAAAACTCGGTTTGTTCCTAGCAACAAATCTCGGTTTGTTACTAGTAACACATACAACTTTCAATGTAATCGAAGTTCAATTAATTTTAACAAAATTCAAGTTGAGAAGGTAGGTAGGTTTAGGTACCTCAGTTAGGTACCACAATTTTATCAAATCTATTGAAATAAAATTAATCAAGGAAAATATTTGAAATCAGCTAAGTACAACTGGCTTATTTTTAAGTCAAAACGTACCTACCAGCAACACTTTGCACATTTTTAATCGATACAGGAGTGCTTCAGAAGTGACAGTGTCAATTGACTACTTACTATGTTTGATCTTATTGTATCGTCTTGAATATTGCTAGGTTGACACTGGGAGATTTAAGTGGTTGGAAGACTTGAGAACTGGGCCCCAAGTCTGCTAAAACAATCGATTCATAGTCGAACAGCAACCACATAGCAACTGTCGCTTTTACAGATATTCCATACAATATAATTAAAATAAAATGAATGATATAAACTTTCCGATAAGAAAAATATTAATAAAATGTGCTTTATCATCGACAAATATTTGGCAAACACTGGCGCCCAATAATGTCGGGATTCATCGCTGTAATAACAACATTATTTAATTGAACACACGTTGGTGACATACACGATGTACAAACGTTCTTTACATATATCTTTTTTTATTTATCTACTGGCCGTATCTATAGCAAACGACCAACTGATATTTCAGTCTCTTTTTGCAAAATATAAATTTGGATGAGTTTCATGATTGTTCAAAATATATCGTTTTGTTACTGTACATAAGTACTTATTTTAAACAACCACTATCAGTATCGAATTCTGATGACTTATAGCTTAGCTTAGCGATTTTAATATGTTTTCTGAATGCTTTAACCTCAGTTGTTTGTATCGTTTTAATTTATTATTCGTAACGTTTTTATTTTATTGTTGCTGTTAGCTATACGTAACCACTCGTACCACTGGGATTTCCGAAGTTCATGAGCAAATCGCATTTTCAACCATGATTATCACTTGCTAAACGGCGAAGGAAAATATCGTGAGGAAATCTGCATGTCTGAGAGAACCCCTCGAAATACGTGTGAAGTCCGCTAATCCGCACTGGGCCAGCGTGGTGGACTATGGCCTAATACCCCTCGCATTAATGGGAGGCCCGTGCCCAACGGTGGGACATTATAAGGGCTGGTATTACTATTATTATAAGTAAGCAAAACATTTGACAACGATAATTATTCTTTAAGTCAAATAAATTCGGTTTACGATGTGTCAAAAGCGTTTGAACGCTATCATTAAAATCTTATAGCTCAATTTACGATAATCTGATCTTTAATTAATTTAAGTATGATGTCGGCTGAGATATATTTAAATCGAGCTAATTACTCTATGCATAACAACAATATCCAACTCTTGTAGATGCAAATGTCGGAAATGACATTTTCGCCGATACGAACTCTTAATTAATACTTCAAAGAATATTTAGTACCAAAGACAAGTGAAGGAATATAATTGCTGATGTTTATTCGATTAGTTCGTATTATATAATCGCATGGGTTCCCGCGGGATAGCCAAAAAACTATATCTAAAAATCCACAGGGTGGATTCTGCTAAAATTTGGCACGGCGGCGGTAGCTCACATCCCGCTTTAACCATATAAATATGTATAAAATATATTAAATTAAACTAATTGGCTCCCGCCCGCAAACGGTCGTATAAATAACTTACTAGGAATAGCCGACAATATAATATATAGAGGTTTTAAAAACTTGTTCAAATCGATTGTCTGACAATTCTTAAGGCCTACGAGAGTAATTTATTCGGTATTCAATAATTTCCGGTCCCACACGCGCTGTGTGCGTTGATAACATGAATTACGCACCGTGGGCGGACGGAGGCTTTGATGTGGTCCCTGCATCAACATTTTAACATCCTAGCCAGAGTAGACCGAATACTAAGTTAATAAAATGAGAAAAAAATATCTTGTTAAAATAATCTTGCTTATATAATTTTAAATAAAAAAAAAATATAGTAGTACAGGACAGAATTTTCCAGCATATTTTGTGAACAAAATGAAATGTAAAACGGGATGGTGTTACGATTCGATGATTGCCTGGTGAAGACTTTCTACATTTCTGTAGCAACTAAAGTCTTGAAATGACATTTGTTGTAAATATTTTTATTTAATAAAATGAAAAAAAAACTAGAAATTAACTTTATCATCAACATTTTAATAATAGGTAGGTATATATATTTTTATAACATAAGCAGCAAGGTTAACGTGACAGTCACTGGCTAAATAATATTATTCCTCAACGTTAGTGTACTTTTAAACTTCGAGTGTGGGTCAATGAGCTCGAGATTGTTTTGCGTTGCGATTTTAATGAATTTCCCGGAGGTAATAAATAACTTATTATAATATTAGTAGAAAAACACATCAGTTTCAGAATGAGTATTGCCCTTTAATAACACACATTCGGTATATTTTGGAAATTATCGCAGTGGTCTTTTCATAGCACGAATATACGTCACCCATAGGCTAAGGATTTTTTTGAGAGGGGGGGGGGGGGGGGGGGGGATTATTATTCTTTGAGTAATATGGGAATGAGCCTCCAATCTCCTGACAGCCAGATAAATCCTGGATCCAGCAAACAACCGGCGCCAGCGCCGCAGTCAAAACCCATTAGCTTAATCGTGGCTGGTTATTAATGGTACTCTAAGCTCTAATCCCGTCTAATCTGTCTGAATACTATAACAATGGGTATGAAATAAACAGGTCTGGAGCCGCACAAGTCGCCAATTATTGCATTCGATAATAAAATCACTTCTTCGATGCTAACGACCGGCTGCACTTGAGAACGAAGGTCAGTGTCGCAGCGCCACTGCGCGCGCAATTATAACTTAGATGTGAACCGAAATGCGCATGATGCTATATGTTGACGAGATTCGGCGCATTTAAGTTCAAGGACACGGCATATGGTGGAACAAAGATAGAATAAAACATTTTAGGGAAGTAGATTTTGGGTAGTGAAGAAAAAAATGTAAGTATCGATAAATATTTCGTTAATATTAATGTTATATATTCGTAGATCATTTAGTGTAAATTTTATAGCGAGATAAATAGTATAAAATAAATTTATATTTTTTTGTACATGAACATTGTAATTCTATGACCTACTACTTCTTACTACTTAAAATATTTTATACTATTTTTATATACCTCTTACCTTTACACATTTTAATTTAACATATGAAGTGTAATTTTTTAGTAGTCCGATTGTAAATGTATTTTTTTCTTCATAAAACTTTCAATTGGCGGTTGAATATCTAAATATCCATCCTAAGTGCACTTCTAGGTTATTCGAGAAATATGTCCTTCAAATTTCAAATCTCGTGGTCAACCAGCTTAAGCTATGCGCTGTCAGTTAGTCGATGTTAAGAATATTAGAAAATAGATATTACAATTGGATCCAATCTATTTGTCCAATCAGTCATATAAATGACAGTAATAGTATATTATTGCCCTCAAATTTATAGAAAATTATAATGGATAATAAAAGCGAGTATAACGCTCTTTTTCATATTATTTGATTGTATAGTGGATACTCTAAATGTATAGTGATTGTATAAATCAAAAGGTATGCAGGATTCAAGAAATGGAATAAAACGTATTTGTGATTGTATTATGGGTAGGTACGGTAAGTTTTGCTGTGAATTTATATGCACACAGTACACATACAATTGCACATATTTATAGTCTTATTACAATGCTGGATGCAATTTAAGCGACAATAGCATAGTGGATAGGGGGGCTGTACCGGTAATCGTGAGGTTTCAGACTTAATTCCCACTTAACTATTGACGAGCACCTACTCAGCAAACATGCTTAAGTTAAGTTGGAGTAACTAACGGGTCCACGCACTAGTAACTACAATTAGTAGTACGGTTCATAGTACATACGGCCTTAATAGTAATCTAATATAATACCATAGACTAACTTCTGTCTTCTGGCCGTGGTCCCTTGTTCATCAAGATAAATGGCGTAAAGCATTCGGGGATAATGTAGCTTTTTATTAGTGAAAGAATCGTTTCAGTAGATCTATAGATTACCCCCTACATCCAAACTCCAAAATTAACTTCATAACATTAGTATAGATAAAGGAATAACAAGATACTATCAGTGATCCTTAAAAAGTGTAGCACGGGATGCCGAAAGCAGTGGAGTGCGGATCTACACGCACAAATCAGAGATAAGTAGTTTGATCTATACATCTATACATATAAATAAAATTGGAGTGTCTGTTTGTAATATCAAAATAACCGCTTTTTACTAAGTGCATTTGGATGTATACACGTTACCTATACCGAAACAACATTTTTTAAAAATTTTGTCTGTCTGTCTGTCCGTCTGTCTGTCTGTCTGTCTGTCTGTCTGTCTGTTTGTTCCGGCTAATCTCTGAAATGGCTGGACCGATTTTGACGCAACTTTCACTGGCAGATAGCTGATGTAACAAGGAGTAACTTAGGCTACTTTTATTTTAGACAAAAAAAGGATTTCACGAAAAAAAATAAAACCAATGTTGCAGCGCACAGCCTGATTAAGTTTGATAGCAACAAACTGCAATGCGTCCCGCGGGCTCAGAATGGACGAGCAGGCTGTTGTCAACGATTGTCTTTGTTAAATACCACGCGGACGAAGTCGCGGGCAACAGCTAGTAATGTAATATAATATATGTGTAATGTAGTTGTCATATTGCATTACACACACGTGTACTCGCCCAGACGTGTGGCCTGGTACATAGAATTTCATGAAAGTTACCAACGCACGATCCTGGAATCAAACTCGGGACCACTAGACCGAACTACTCAAATGACAAATCTGACTTAGTGTTAGGTATACATTGAATATAATTCAAGTCAAAGGTACCATCTCGAAAAAATCACCGCTAAGATATCTTCATGAGTACGCCATTAAGTAATATTGCCTTAAAAGACTCAAAAGCCTGAAACAAAAAAAAACATGTAAATACTTTACTAAACAATCAGAAGGAAGATCTTATCAACAGCAAATTTATTTAATTGCGCAAGTTTTGTTATGCTATGTAAAATTCTATGATGTAAATATTTTTAAATCCTCCAACGATCACTGTGGACCAGTTTTCCATGGGCTATGTAACTTTTTAATCGGTTTTGTAATAGTTTACATGAATAAAAGACATACCGATTCCGCACGTTTCTCTTGGTGGTTCTGTGGAAGTTTTTCGCATGCATTAGAGCGAACTGCGTTCCACAGCTTTTGCTGCGCACATTGCTAATGTTTTCATTTGCGCAAATACATAAAAAATCATACAAACAAATGAATATCGGCACCCTTCCTTATTGAAATTTGTAATATTTAAATTTGTCCTTGTTGATGACCAGATAACCTCGGTCAAGCAGTACCTACGTAAATAAAAATGATTTGATTCGGTAAAAAAGAAGAAGTACGCTTGCACTGGTGATTGGCCTTTCAGTCTCAAGGAGATTGCAAGGGGATAGGGTCCCTGACCTATATTGAGTCGCTTGCGCATCTCACGCAATTTATTTACACTTGTGTTTAGCACTATACTGGCAAAGAAATAAAATGGCATATAGATTTCCTTAGTTTACCTAAATACTTATAGGTACCTTGCTATATGTCTGCACTCAATTTACTCGTATTTATCTAAATCCACGAACTGACTCACTGAACACGAAACTTATAATTTGGCGTGCAGTTTCCTTTTGGCCTCTAAGAGTCAAGAAAGGATTTTTTTGAAATTCAACTCCTACACGGGGAAAGGGGCGGAACGGTTAAATTTATAACAAATAGTTTCTATCAATCAAATAGGTAAATGTGTAAGTAATTATGCGCAGGCACATGGAGCAGAATCTTCATTGTTTTAATATAGAAGCGATAGAATCCTTCTTATTTTAAGTATCATACCAAGTGCCAATTATACACTAGTTGTCGAATTAAAAAGTAAAACCTCTCATACAAGTTTTTAGAAATCAACCCATAGGAATAAAACGGGGTAAAAACTTTGCATATCTAGTAAATATTTGTTGTCCGGGATATTCAAAAAACATAAGTCCTCGCATACGAATTCATGACACAGTTAACTCCATATATAAGGTGTAATAAAAATGTGTGAAATATTTTAACCAATGAATCAGTAAGTTACATGGATCACGTGGTCTGTACTTGTTAACCAGTTAAAATATTGTACACTATTTCTGTTATACCTTATATATAGTCATACGTATATATTGACGGCCTGATTAGCGTAGTAGTAGTGAATCTACTTTCTGCGCCGAGGGTCCCGGGTTCGAATCCTGGTAGGGACAAGCTTTGTGTGATGAGCACGAATGTTTGTACCCGAGTCATGGATGTTTAATATGTATATAAGTATTATATACTGAGTTCGCCCTCAGTCCGTTGTAAGGTACCCATAACACAAGCGTTGGTGTGTTCGTATGGTAATATTTATTTATATATAATTTTAAGTGCATCTCTAAATCTCCCAGCACATAAGCGTGTCTCAGAATACATTATCTACAGCACGGCAATTAAGTTATGTCCTTGAATCTCAGACGACCTTAGGACACGAGTTATGCATAAAGAATCAAACGCTAAATTGGGGCTTGAAGCAAAACTGGTCGGATTGGTCCAGGGGTGACGTCATCACGCCAAAACGCGAGCGCTTCCGATGAAACGATATATAGAAAACGACAGCGAAATAACTGTCTGAGTTCTAAACTGGACTTAATAGGCACAAGGTTAACTGCTCTGACTCCGAGTGAACAATGGTTTTGTTGATCTATCTAATGTGGTGAATTCGATCGTGTTGCAGTGATTTCTCCATGTCTGAGAGGGCAGGGTGTCACTTATTAATATATTGGCTACGCTGCGCCGAAATTTTAACGTAACAATATTGATATTCACAATCATATTTGTTTGGAACTAAGGAGTTTAATAGCAGTGATAGCAAAGTTTGTAGGACGCTTGCCTCGGTAAAGAGGATCGCAGGTTCAAACCCCGCCTCGCATCTCTGGGATTTCATGTCCGAATGTAATTTTCAACCATGATTATCACTTTCCAAACGGCGAAGGAAAATATGGCGAGGAAACCTGCATGTCTGAGACAAGACCCCTCGAAAGACGTGTGAAGTCCGCCAACGCGCACTGGGCCAGCGTGGTGGACTATGGCCTAATTCCCCATCGCATTGAGGAGAGGCCCGTGCCCAGCGGTGGGACATTAAAAGGGCTGGTATCATTATAAGGAGTTTAATGTAACCATATGAATCCCTTGAGACCTCATCGTTTATAAATATAATTTCAGTTTACATATAATTAAGAAATTATTTTTTATACTTCCACTTTGCAATGAATGGAAACTCTTACTAACTCCTAAAGTAGTGAGGATTTCTATCAAATTTGTTGCGGGTTACTGCATAATTTATATTTAAATTGTTGCTCCAAATGACAATAAATCTACGCGAACGCAAAAGGGCATCTTTCTAGATTGCCGTCGGTGTAGTAAATCATCATGAGGAAAATTCTATTTCTCAAAAGATGAGAAAAGTCCACCTACCCGTACACAACCAGCATGCCACTATGGCCTGAGTCCGGCTCGCGCTTTGTGGGGACGCCAGTGCCAACTACTGAGATATACATATTAAAACTGAAACTGAAATAAACTTTACTTTATTAATAACCCCTTAAAACCCGTTCGATATGGTCTCCCACTATGGAAACCATATCGAATGTCCCTTTATTAATTCATTTTTATTTTATTTTAAATAAGTATACCGTGTATTATTCGTAGCACATACATAATTTAATTACCTTAGACACAAGTTTTTTTTTTTCGTAGCATTAATTCGACAATCTAGTTTTTATTGATACTGATACGTTTTTATGGGGTAAAGATATTCAACAACTTCCGGAAATGTGTGGTCACCACGAAAGTGCGTGGAACTTATTCTCAGGATTGTAAATAGGGTGACAACATTTTTTTTAGAGTATACATATTTATTCAAATTACACCTCATAGTAATTGGAACCTTTCTTTCAAATTAATATCAATTTACTTATTATGTTTTCCTTTTTATGTAAGTAACCCGGATTGGATGTGGTGTGTCTAGAAGAGCTTACAAAAATTGTAAGCCTCACTTGCATTCTTGTTGAGTTAACACAAACACCTTTTCTATATTGATTGCAATAACAACAAATAATAATACTGGTATGTCCCCCAGTATGCACAAGCAATGGCCACCACGATTTCTCAGTATTTTCGTTTTGTTGCAAAAAGTGTCGGTTACTCATAGGTCAATGGCGCGAGGCCGCCATCTTATTAGTTTTTTATTTCCATATAATTTATATACATTGACAATGGAAATACTTGTTTTATTTGTATATCACAGCGGCAAGAAACATTTAACTTACAACATATGTAAATGAACTATAGTAAATATAACATAAACTTGGACTATATTTATAATTTGATCTCAAATTTTACCACCCCCAAATTTATAAAAGATATATCCTTCTTCACTGACATTACAAAGCATTTTTTAAAATTCATATTAAAAATACTTTGTAATGTCCATAACAGGTTCTCATTTGTTACTTACCTATAATATATATATACGAGATATAAATGTATGACAAAGTTTTAAAAAGAGTAAACATGGAGGTTCTTGCCCTATAAGAACGGCATTCCGAACGAGCGGTAGAATCTCATCTGAAAATTAACATGTCCCTATTTTTTTAATAAATAAATATTCAAAATTGTAAATCAATGACTAGATTAGAGCTTGCATATTACACATACACCTACAAGCAACTTACAAAGTGGCTTAGTGATGATTTCTTATAACTTTAAAAACACTTTTATCGGAAACCAGTTGTCCCGGCGAACTTCTTGCCGCCTCGGAATAAATGTATGAGAAAATCAATTATCTTTATTATTATTTATTTCGTGAATTTTTCCCATGTTTTAGTAGTTATTCGAGGCAGAGACAAAATGCAAAAGATCAAAGATCATAAAAGGACCCACCGTTCTTGAGTTATAAATGGTGTTACAAACACGACTTTATTAATTATCTCGAGAGAAATATAGTTTTATTTTAACAGTGGTAAGCTATTGACAGTTCTCTAACCCAAAATGTATATAAGAAGTTCGAAATGGTCTTTATCTATTGAAAAATGGTTTGTAATCTTATAGTAAACTTCTATAAATTTGCGGTTTATTTTGTAGTCACTTGTTATGTTACTGAAATGAGTTGGAACCATACATAGTTAGTTAGGTACTAAAAGGAAATCCGCGGAATCAAAAGGAAGTATAATAATATATGGGTGGGCCCATATGCTCTAACCTTAACTATTCTCAAGTATAAATAACATCCAACTAACCATATATCACTATCAGTTTCTGAGTATTAATGAATTTATATATAACATTATAATTTGCATAAATCGAACCCTATGATACAGGCTGTTCTACATAATGTGAATTAAATTAAAATAACACAAATTATACGGATTTTATCGCGTTTATTTTTTGTTCTATACGTTACTTTTCGGCTGCTTTACAACAACCATGGTTAGGAGAGTATTGACCATAGTTGCTGTAAAGCAGCCGAAGCGTCGGGAACGTAAAGAACATAAAATAAGCGCGATAAAGTCTGTATAATTAGATTTATTTCAATGTGTAGTATTCGCCTAAAAATAAGAAATAAACGCATACGAGGTTGCGTTCACAGCTGCTATAGTGATTTAATCGTAATTTATTTACAACAACGCCCTGTGTATATATTCTCACGTCCGTGAACACCCATTTTATTTATTCTAACTGCATTATTAAGAGGTTAGACATCGCGGTAGTCTAGCGGCGTTTTTGATGCATCACCTTCAAATAACATTAGCTGTTACATCGTTTGTTTTTCACGCAATACGAGGCACCGATCGCGTAGGTAGGTATGTAATCTATATTAAACTTGTGAATAAATTCGTCCGTCAGTATACCCACCAAATAGTATTATATTGCTAGTTTCTATTTTATATGTTACTGTCACTAAGAGCTCGATCTGCCGTTACTCTTAAGATTTAACAACTCTTATAGTCTATCTCTAACCTAACCAAATCCTAAAATTAACCAATATTCGGGCTTGTACATTAACATATTCCTACATTGTTCTGTAAAATAAATTAATCACTGGCCTGGAATAAAAATTAAATAATTACACGGCTGATTCACAAATATAAAAATATATGATAATATTCAGTGCCCATAATATGAGTAGGTATATCTGTGTGATAAAGTTAGTTTATATAATACGTTTTGCTCAGAGGTCGAAACGGATCAATGTAATTATTTCTCGTTATAACAAGATTTAAGGCTAGCCTTAAGGTTTAATCATTTATTTTTGAGCTTTTTATAGTAATTATCATAATTTGTATTGATTTATCGTCAAAACCACAAACACCTATCTCACTTTTTTTAATATGACGGAAGTGAATATTGAGATGAGATTTCCCAGATATTTGAGAATACAAATTGTAGAACGACCTTATTTTACGTGATCACTGTTGTATTTATGTATATTGTTGTGCGCTAACAAATGTTCAGTGTTTTAAAAAACATTGATATGTAACATCAAATCGGTATCGATCCTGAAAAAGATAATTATAGTGGAAGCACAATGCCTATCCTCAACCTGCCTACAACGCATTGTAGAAAATTTTAGCCACATCGCCACGTGTAATATAAGGTACGTCAGCTCATCTATACATACATATAAATAAAATTGGAGTGTCTGTTTGTAATATTAAAATAACCGCTTTTTACTAAGTGCATTTGAATGTATACTCGGTACCTATACCAAAATAACCTTTTTTAAAAATTTTGTCTGTCTGTCTGTCTGTTTGTTCCGGGTAATATCTGAAATGGCTGGACCGATTTTGATGGGAATTTCATTGGCAGATAGCCGATGTAACAAGTAGTAACTTAGGCTACTTCTATTTTAGAAAAAAAATAGGATCTCTCGAAAAAAATTAAAACCAATGTTGCAGCGCTGCGCCTGATTAAGTTTGATAGCAACAATCTGCAATGCGTCCCGCGGGATCAGAACGAGCGAGCATGCTGTTGCCAACGGTTGAGTCTTTGTTAAATAGCACGCGGTCGAAGTCGCGGGTAACAGCTAGTATTCGATATAATTATTGACTTATATCGAATATGAGCTGTACTAACGTAGATTAATCAATCTAATAAGGTATCCAAGATACATGCTTCCGTCTAGTTTGGATCCGCTACTTAACTGCCATGTGTAATGCTTAAACTGAAATAAACCTTACTTTACTTTACTTTAATTACAATATTGCGCGAGTATCGATGACACCGAATAATTCGGTACCCAAGTTTTGACATTTACAGCTTCGGATTTTCACGCCGTACTACAGAAGTTAGCTCAACAAGTTCAGCGTGCCAAAAACTTGCGGCGAGCATCGGAAAGCCGGATTAAACAGCGCCAAGTTAATAAAATTATATAGAATTAACTAATCACTTTGACAATCTCGGAATTGCTGGTAAATAAAGCAAATGTCAATGTTTTCGCTAACAAAACTTCATCGATGATCTATAAAGTTTACTTTTAATTTGAAATAGGGGAAAGTAGTTTTAAAACCTCAGTGATAAAACTAGTTATGTTCATGTACATTTTAGTGGAATTTTAGTTATAGTTACAAATGAACTATTGCATCGGAGTTAACGAAAGTGATTCAGAAGTCGGAACCCTTAGAGTATAAATTTTTCATATTAAATTCAACACACTTACCTACAACTTGTTATAAAATATAAAGAGGACTATTCCTTAACTTTCATACAAAAATGGTCACCTGATTCCCGATACAAACGCGAGATCGCGTGGCGATTGCAGCGATGCAGTAATTGAGGCCTCGGGAAAAAGGCGCGCGTTGACTACAACTTTGATTAACTGAAGTACCTAACAAATACAGAGTGAATTTGAAAATATTTAAAAAATATGCTTCTAAATAACGTATATATTATTTAGTATACCAATATAATTAATCAATATTATAATAATATATACTTATAAAATAAATCATCGGTCATTTTAATGCTAAGAAATTATTTGTATCTAGCTAACATAATAACGAGTTAACGTAAGGTAAGGAGATGCAATTATGTATTTTACATATCCTGTTATTTCAACAGATTAATAAGTAATACAATTAGTTCAATATAAAATAAGAAAATTTTGAGTTAACCCTTTTTTAACATTCGACAAAATTTTACTCAGAATAAAATTTGTGGCAAGAAAAGTGGCACGGCAGTGAGTGGCGGAGGACCGTGTTGTATGGAAATCCAAGGGGAAGGCCAGGAGTGGACATCATTCGGCGGATAGAATATAACAGAATTGACTTAAACTATGCAACCCTTGTATTTGGTATTTATATGAGTATTAGCACAGAAAAGATAGGAAAATATCACTATTGCAATTTGGCTGGCATGGAAGTTTAACCAACAACCATAGATCTGGTGATAGTATAGTGAGCTGGTGATACAAACACATTCAATTAAGTTGGGTATTGGCAAAGAAAATTCGTGAAATCCTTCGCGTGCTGTGCATACGTTCCGACAGATTGACGCGGACTTTTACATCGTGTTTACGGATGTTTTACAAGGTCGACGCATTTTATGACATGTTTATACATAGTATCTAGCACGTGTTCAATTCCAAGGCTTGAAGTTAGCTGTAAAACGCACCGTGCCCCCGTTCCTGTCGCCATTCATCATTAAGGTGGATATATAAGTACCTATTTGAGGGGTCGCGATTATTATTTTCTAACGATTAAATGGCGCTGGATTATGTTGACTTGTTATCAATGCAAAAATAATACTGACTAATTTTAAAACATGTTGATAAAATTGTAATGTACAATTTAATTTGATGTTTTTAGACCAGGGTGTTTAATTTATTTAAGAACATGCAGATACATTTGGGGTATTGGTTTGGCGATATATATTATTTTAAACATACTATAGGTGCCAGGTCTAGTTGTAATTTTAACGTTTACTACTAAATTTATCGATTCCTTTTAATGGATATAGAAAAAGTCACCAGTCCGTTCCAACCCTTAGATACCGTGCATCGCTTGAAACACACGCAAGTTAGGGGCACTCTCATATTATAATAACATTTGTAAATACATATATACTTACAAACCTATGTTTTACAAATAAATTACTCATCGATTGAATATAATGATCGCGTCAACATTACTATGAATCCAGTGGTGCAACGGTTTATGGATTTTTTATTAGTCTATTTATATTTTTGCACGCAGAAAGAGAATGTATTCATATAATACAATCATAAATAAACGGTAACTTAAATTATCAGCCTAATTGTTAAGCTATTGATACATGAAACATGTTAATAAGCCCTACCCTACGTCACACAATGAGTGTAATTTCCGAGCAACACAAGCGCCCCTTAGCGCCGGCTCTATTGTTAGACCTGTGACCTCCGTGCCAACCACTGGATGAGGCAAAGTGTACACTATAGTGAAAATATAAGGCCCTAATACATCGCACGCTTGCCTAGCCTAGGTAGGCGAACTTTACACGTCGTTTACACACAGATAAGCGAATAGAAGAATATATAAGAGAATAGATAAGAGAACTTATTTTCTCAGATATACAGGTTTAATCACAGTTTTACATTCCCTGTTGAGCGGTCCAGCTCATCATTTCATTTCGTCACCCGCGAAAGCTCACTCATTGAGCAGCCAACCAAATTATAATAGCCATAGTGATCTCTAACATCAATGCGTCAGAAATATGAAAGAACGAGACTACAGTGAGTGAAAAATATGAAAAATATTAAGCCTAAAATTGATTGTTATGCAAAAATTGTAACCACAAATAAATGTAACCGCGCACTTTCGCCTTTGTTTATTACACGACAAGGAAAATCACAATCTCCTATCGCACTACGATGCATAGGTGGTATCTAAGATTTATAAAGCAAAGCCTGCCTAAGATTTTAAGCTCTAGTCTGTCTTAAAAAGCAAGCGCTAAAATAACTAACCATCAGCGACAAAAACGTCTGAAAAGTAAAGGTCAATGAATTATAATTAACAGTGCACGATAGCATGATAGTAACAATTAAAGTAGCGTTTAGTGAAGGAATTAATGATTTATAGCGCAGTTTGCGCCTTATCGCCGGTTTATTGGCAGCGCAGCGCAGTCCGTACCAACCCGCAACCGGTGGCGAAGCAGCGTCAGTATACACTACACGATTTTATCTGCAAAATTATTTAACTTAGTTAAAAAGGTTATCGATCGATTAAAAACTCTCTGGAATACGAAACTGAAATCACTTTGTTGATTCTCATACGTTTTGGCGAGACCTCAGAAACCCTACGACATCTCAATATGTTTTTTTTATTAAAACGTTCGGTATTGATATATTCTCGATTTTGATAGATAACCTTTTATATGGATACTAGCTGTCTCGGCGAATTTCGTACCGCCTCAGAATAAAATGTATGACAAAATGAAATGTATGATTTTATCTGAAATAAATATTGAATTAATTTTTGTAGTAATCAAAAGGACAGGACAGGATTCCGCGTATTTGAATTGTGAGATGAGTTTTCTAGCACGTTTAAATATATTTTTTCCTGGCTGTTGTAAAGTTGTTTTGCCAGTAAAAGCGACGGTCGAAGTGTTTTGGCAGCAGCATCATCGAAAGATAAACATATCACTTCAAATTCATCCACGTGTATATATTTATTGATAATGTGACTTGGGTAAATACAATTACCGGCCTAGTCATAACGGTAAGCCCAACTGCTCTGACATAGTAAACTAAGTGTAAAGTCCCATAGTAGGTACTGATGAATTATTTAAACTCTTCGTTATTTTTCTTTTCGTTGCACGGACCGCAAGCATTTTAACTCGCCTAGGCGGCCACTTTGCACCAGACTACTACAGCGGAATGTTTCACCGCAAAGTGCAACACAAAATTGCATTTCAAATGAACTGAATTGTTTAGAGGTTTTCTACTTACAGCTGTAGGTACGGTAGAGAACGTAGGGAAATATAAGGGTACGGTCGCGAACATTATCATAAAACCCAATATTTTCAATGGCACTCATAATGCAATAAGGTCGTATATCGTCGCATCTGAGAGCAGTTGCTCATAGTAATATTAGTCACAATAGTGCCACTTAAGGTTTACGTTTGCTGTACGATATTCAAACTTAAATGGGTTCCAAATTAAAGTCGCGACTGGTCAGATCGGATGTTATAATAGGTTTAAAAATTTTTAAGTATTTTATACATAATACGGGTCTTGTTATTCGATTCCGTACATTAGTCGCCCTGGATGGTGTTAGCATCGATTTCTGTCCAACTTGCGCGGCCCCAAAATTGTTGCATTTTTTTTAAGCGAGCCAACTATCTTATAAGAACAACTTATACAGCTTTATGTAGGCAATTATAGGTTATTAATCGGCATATATGTATTGCAATCGTCTTATTACGATAATGAGGAACGTAAAGTAAAATTCTATGAATGTGATTAAAATTTGTTATTGATGTATATTTCTTGTTGAGTTGTGTTAATGTAGTTGTGATAATATACTTATAAATAACTAGGATAAGTAAACATCTGAAAGCAGCCACTTACTCATATGTTTAAACAAACATTTAATACTTGTTCATTACACGTATAAATAAAGTGTCATCATTCCAATGCAATATCGTTTCGTAAATTAATATAATTCATAAAAAAAACTCCAGAGAGAGACCACCCCAAAACAGCAATGTTAATAATAGACAAACAAATGGTTTTGAAATGACAGCGACAGAGATAGCTGCATTGTATTAAACGCGGGTGTAAAAGAGATAAAATATCACGGCCACAGTATGGGTGGTCGACGTTTTTTGGTTGCAATTTATGTTCCTTTAGGAAATGGTTTATGATAATTTTAACGTTTATGTTAAGAATTAGTTTTACCTTGTGCTTAAGATAAATACTATTTATTTAGATATTTAAAGCAGGAACAGGGAGTCACGTGCTCTCTAACTTATGGATTAGTCAATTGATCGTCAATATCCAATGGCCTTTCAAGATTTTTCAATATCAATCTATACATATAAATAAAATTGGAGTGTCTGTTTGTAATATTAAAATAACCGCTTTTTACTAAGTGCATTTGGATGTATACACGTTACCAATACCGAAACAACATTTTTTACATTATTTGTCTGTCTGTCTGTCTGTCTGTCTGTCCGTCTGTCTGTCTGTCTGTCTGTCTGTCCGTCTGTCCGTCTGTCCGTCTGTCTGTCTGTCTGTCTGTCTGTCTGTCTGTTTGTTCGTTCCGGCTAATCTCTGAAATGGCTGGACCAATTTTGACGGGACTTTCACTTTCAGATAGCTGATGTAACAAGGAGTAACTAAGGCTACTTTTATTTCAGAAAAAAAATAGGCTCTCACGAAAAAAAATTAAAACCAATGTTGCAGCGCAGTGCCTGATAAAATTTTGATAGCAACAACCTGCAATGCGTCCCGCGGGCTCAGAATGGGCGAGCAGGCTGTTGTCAACGGTTATCTTTGTTAAATACCGCGCGGACGAAGTCGCGGGCAACAGCTAGTAGGAAATATATATTCAGAATCTAATATTACCCCAAATCAATCGAGTTTAGTGCTGGTTCAACCTATAATATCCTAGTAGGTCAAATTAATAAAATCCCTGCGTAGTTTTGGGACATAATAATTTATTGTTTACGATTGTCTAAAATCCATTTCCGTATGCCGAATAGTGAAGTCGGGATTTATAGAGATAAGAAACATAATCCGATTTCTTTGTAGAAAATACCATGGGTAGCTACCCATTAGTTAGTACGAAAAAAAATCCACATAATTTTATTTAAATCTGAAAACATATTGAGAAAAGCTGTACTTATAAGAACCTAGATTAAAACTTCACGACGATGACGTCATACATGTACGTTTATGAACGTCATATATAGAGTGTGAGCAATTTGTTGCAAATCGATTTGGCTCACGCAACAAACACTATGCCTCAAGTTGGAACGTCTAGCACGACTTTACTTAAACCGAAGTGGGACACCTTGTATATAAATAACGAGTGATGGTACGATATAAGGGTGTGTTCATGGTTTTAGTATCCACTTTAGATAGACATTTAATTCATTAATATCATAAATAATATTGATAGTCAAAATCAAATTTAATTATACAAAAAAAATTGCAATAGTATAATAAATATATCCACGCGCTACGACCCGCTACGACATCGTAGCAACCTACGAAAAACTCACCGCCCGCCCCGCCAAAGCAATTTCCTGATTTCCACGTAATTTTCTTACAATTTCACGTATTAAACCAATTATGAACGCGCCTCAACTGGATCAAAAGGTTATTATTATAGGATATTCGCGCCGCAGTAGGCGGCAGACGGTGCCGTGGCGAGGCGGGCTTACAACGCACAGCTACCCGGTAAAAGTTTTCTTGTCTAATATACTTACTTAACCGCGACTTTATTGCGGCTTGTTTTGGCTTCGGTTTCAATCACGCTTGTTATTGTGCGATGTTGTTTATGCGAGTGACGTTATTTTTATTCTGTATGCGACGTTTTGTAGTTTACAAGTTTGTTTTTTTATTTGTTCACCTCGATTATTCTACCTAACTTGCAAAGTAAAAAGGGTACCTATTATATTTGTCATTGGCGCTGCACATCAAGAACGGATAAACGAATTTCAATACAACAGATAGGTAACGTTATTTTTCAAATACAAGCACTAAATACTTGTTACATTTTGTTTTTAATCCTTTTCGTGGCTCAAGCTTAGTCTTTTAACGTAACGTTTCATTAATGTATAAAACATATTTCTTCTCAATCGCACGACAGATTTCATGAGTAAAAATGCCAGTGACGGCAACTTTTCTCGATGTCGATACGATAACGATACAAAACTTTGCTTTGGCTACTATTATTATTAGTTGAGCTATGGGGATGTAGTCATAAGTTCAATAGCAGTAACATATTTTAGTTTTAACTGCCTAGCCATTAATAACTTACAAACAGCAAGACTATTTGTACTTGTATAGTAATACTTTGCTATACTACTATCAGTAATTGACGTGGCTAAGAGTATATATAATTAGAACAAACGGCTGTTTAGGAATGTCATTGATGATTGATTCTGTAATTTCGGGTAAATTATTCACCCCTTATTGTAGTGTATTAGTGTCTGAAGAACTTATTACGTAGAGTAGGGCATCTCAGCTTTAAATTAATGTTTTACAGGATAAAGCAGTACTTTTTTAAACTTGTCTACCACGTTCAGAATAATGAGAGTACATAGAAATAGAGGTGGTTATTGTATTATGGGTGCTTCTACTGCGGGGCTATTCCAAGGCATTTTGAATAGTGGATATATGTACGTGCGTATCTACGACTAATAACTAGTATTTTCGTTAGATCAACTTTCAAACCCCGTTTTCGGTCAGCTCAATTTTTAGCGCACCAATTTGCAACTAATATATTTCATATAGAAACCGATTTTAATGCCTCCATGTAAACATGCGTATCGAACGGCCTCTTTGATGTCAACAAAAGCTGCCGACAAAGGCGCCGCCAGCAAGCATCGTTCTGCACCTATTGTTAAAATTAACTTCACTGCAGTACTTTTAACAGCAATAAATGGCATAGATAGTAATTTTGTAGTTATTGTTTATGTGTTAAAATGTAACGAATACGTTTGGTACAATGTAAGCGTTTATTTTTTTAAATAGTAATTTAGTTAATTGTTAACACAGACACTTATCTATGGTATGTTTTTTTACTTTGCGGAAGTGGCAAATAAAGTCGGTGGATTTGTAACTATATACAATGTGATAGGGTTGGGAAATAACGAATGATTAAGTCAATAATAATAATAACGTGTCAGAAGAGTGAATGACACATTTTCGTCATTTTACGTTTGACGCAAGCTATATTGCATAAAACACTCCCAATGGTTATACAATATAATATGTATTTGATATCGCTAATACTTGACACTGGCAAAATACCCACTAATTTGTGAGTGAGGTATTTCATGGTTCCACTGTTTTTCATAGCATTTCATTTTGTAAAGATCTTTCTTTACATGACAATATGGCAGTATGTGCCCGAGGCAGCATTGCGAGCAATCAGTAAATGCTTTAGTTATCCGCTCGACGCATGTATACCTATATATTATTTGGATGATAAAGCAGCCTGGGACTGATCGCTTAAATATCAATAATAAAATATATAATGTTAAAGTGTAGCGTGTGTGCGCCCCGCATGGCAACACACTGGAGCTTACTTTTATATTTTATTTTGTAAAAATAATTAATTTCAAAAAAAAAGACAAGCCCGCTGCGTTCTTTGCCGGATCTTCTCAGTTGAGGTCGCGTTACGATCCGGTTGTAGACTTAAGAAAAAAAAATGTAATGACAATTTGTAAGTGCCCCCGTAGGCCTATACGAAATAAATGATTTGACTTTGACTTTGACTTATATCGTTTTTGATTTCTGCATTCCAAGAAATTATACTACACACACAATACAATGTATCTATGATACTTTAAGGTGATTATCGCTTGGCAACAGTTAGTGCTACGGCTTGCTAAAGTCGTCTACGTGGAGAGCGATTTTATACGTAAGCCAGCCAATTTTTGAGTTATTATTGTGAATTAATATTTTATTTGTTTCTGTCCGCTAGAGGCGCTGTTCAATATGCTATACAAATCCGTATACTGTGCAGTACATGGTTCGCTCATGAAAAAACTCGTACTGGAAGCTTAAACACCTTTAAAAATTAAAGTTCACATAGAAAATAGTAAAGTCCCCGATAGCCATCAACGCAACGCATTCGCCCAGGGATTATGTTTTATAAAAAAAATATGTTAGTGATTCCGTTAATATATACATAAGATACATTTTTAAAATTGTTTTATTTCTGAACACGCAGTTTGATCAAATTTAATTGAATTACGTCCAATAAAAATTTTTTCGCATACAGGGTGTCTCATAATGTCAATTATTATTTCTATCAACTTGCATGAGGAGCCCCATTGAAACGTCCGTCTTTCAACTAGCGCTATGAGCAGTTGTAAAAAACAATCCGAGAGAGAGACAGATGTATTTTCTAGTGTGAGACATCCGTAATAGTTCCCACAACGATTACCTTCACCTGAGATTCCTATAGGGTTGGCGAGTTTTATTATTTTTAAATATCGATAAAAAAAATATATGTAACTATTGAGACGATAGAGAACTCTTATGTGAAGTCAACTGATTGTAAAAACCCTTTTTTCCAGTTCCAGTCACAAACAATGACCTTAGGGCCGACATGACAAGAATATTGCGATAAAAAATACACGTGACTTTCACAACATCTGGATAACCAGTTCATCGATCAATCGATGGATTTAATCATATTGTCTAGATTATCTCATATATTTTTCTTTGGTTTCTTATAAACTGTTTCCTCAAATAGCAAACTTGTTAGCCTTTAAATAGCCTGATTCATAGCAAATACTATTTTTTTTTTCAAATAAAAATAAAAATTGGAACATTTTCAATTTTATCGATAACTGTCATACCAGCCCTAACATGTATGCACCTTGACAGCACTAAAGGAAATAGTTTTTTTAATCACGTTATTCTTCACTATAATATATCATCCCTTTATTTACTTGCCGCTACATATTCGCGCACCCGGCTTTGTCTGTTTCGCGCAAGGAAGGGTGGTACGGCCGGTGTACCGATTCTATAGAAATTATCACCATTGATGAACGACCTGATGCAAGAATAAATGATAATATAGAACAACTAGATCATTATGAGTTATGGGAACTTAACTATTTAATAATACTAATTTTAACCGTATTTTATCAAGACGTTAATTTAAAAGTGATCTACACGGTTGGATGGCTGATTTAACCTAGAGAGGCAGGGCTATATTAATACAGGAGACAATTATCGTGCATCTAGTTTTGCCTTATAGATTCGTCTCTCTTTAGTTAGATTAACCAGCTGACCGTGTAGCACCCTTTTTCACTAACACACATTATAGGAATAGTATGGAAGAAGTGACAGCTACACACAATTAATACTCATATGCTACTCACAACCACTAGAAATCGGAACATAGGTAGTAAATAATAGTTAGTATATATGTATGCAGGTACTGCAAGCGCTGTGATTAAAAGCTACAATTGATTAAAATAAACATAAAAATCGCCAAATCTCTGAACTGTTGCAAAATAATAAAATAAATACAAATAAACCCATTTTACTTATACAAAACATGGGCCAAACGATGGGCCGTGTTCGTTTGCTCCGTCCAAGTCTAGGGGTCATCTATTGTGATTGAAATGTCCCAACGGTTTGGAGATCAGGATGCGGTAGTGTTGTGACCCGCTTTTGTCAGCACTGACCCAGTTGCAGGTGGTATTGTTGGTCACCCATGTGCCTGGTTATTGATACAACTGGACGGAGCCAGTTCCCGTGGATTTGGCTGAACCGGACTAACAGGTGGACTAACTTGAATGTTTCGCGGAGTTTATCTTACCATTATTTTGTATCCTGATTATGCGTTTATAGTGTAGGTACAGTATGGTTTTCTAATGAGTTCTATGACATTTTGGAATAATATCCTTTCGCAAAGCTTATAATATCAGCTTTCGTCAAATTCTTTATTGTGGTTTCTAAAGTATTGTATGACTATCTTTAACAGGTTTTTTGTTTTTATACAATTAAATCGCGAGGTAACCAAGCTTCTATTGTTTAAAAATTTTCGTTTCAAACAAACGAGTTAGTGGAAATTATTGTTAACACAAAAACATCTATCTATCTGTACAGTTTAGACAAACCTATTGTTCAACTTCTTGAGCTTTCCACAGAAGTTTTGAGTATTTTGAAAAGTCGTTTCTGAATAACACGATTAGGTATAATCGGCTTTTAACAACAAAGATGCGAACATAAAACACACTTTATTTCGTATATACCTACCTACTGTTTCAATTTATAAAAAAAAATAGTTTGTTCCATTTTTTAATCATATATCTTGTCGTGATATTAATAATTTAAACGAGCAATTGTAAGCATACCACAACATACATATATATGCATGGCGCATAGTTAAGTCACAGCTAATAATCAAAGTGCAATACATGGTCACGCGCGCTAGTTTGCTCACAAAACTCAACAGAGATCGTAGGGCTGCATCGTGCATTTGGCGCCTAGCGAGATACGTAGCTTTTTTCAACAATTATTAAACTTAAATTCCTGAACTCATATCAAACGAAATCCACACTTCTGTTGCTAAACAAAAAGTCTAAAATCCTAAATATCTCCACCATTGTGGTGGAAATCTAAGTTAATCGTATAACTATCCCCGATTTTCTAATCTTGCCCTTAAATATAGAGCAGCATGGTCGAGATTTCTGTGAATTCGGATGTCCTTGAGCCGGGATAATAATAATGCATTTTTTGTTATCCAAGATGTCGGTGTGCGATGCAGCAGTTGTCTGTGTGTGTGTCTAGTCTTGCAGCTGTGCCTATTATTTTGACGTTGTGTGTGAGTTTGGTATACTGCAACTGTGTAGGTTTGATACTTTTAATACATAATAGGAAATATCTCATAAAAAATAATTAATTACACACAAAATAAAGTTTATAGATAATTCCATGTATGTAAACATTGATAAGTAAAGTTGAGGACTACTTTTAGGACTAAACAAATCACATATTGATTTATTATATTTACGCGAATACTGCACATTGAAATAAATCTTATTTTACAGATTTTCTCGCGAACGTAAAAACATAAAATCAACGCGATAAAATCTGTAAAATAAGCTTGGTTTCAATAAAAAAAACACATTAATGATAATGTCACTGTATCGTGTTGTACCAATTCGGACGTTCGTTGACACTGTTCCCTTCGAAACGACGTGGAAAAAATTTACGCTTTATATACAAACGTAAATCCAAGGCTGATTATGTCGTACGATGTCGCGTGACACTGTGACATTCAACTTAAAAAGTAGGTATAGTTTATGGCGCAGGCGGTTTAGCTAAATGTGTTTGTATTCCACTCTGTAATTATGCAAAGCGAAGATAATGATTCTGTCAAGTCACGATTAAGCTATATACGGAATTTTTAGGGAAAAAACTTTTGGTGATGTCAAATGTGGTAAAGGTTTCCGAAGGAAATTAGGTCAAAATAGGGTAAGTATGCAAATCACCTGCCTTTGTAATATTAAATTATTCTGATAAATAGGCAGTAAAACTTTTGCGAAATGCAGTAGCTACGTTCTATTAGTATTGTGCAGTTCTAAAGTTACACTTTGTTAAGTATTTAGGTACAACTAATAAAATAAAATAATGTTTAATTTAACTAAAATTAATCATCAGTAGTGTCACTATAATAATCCCAACTAATTTCACAAATCAAATCGCACGTGTTGCTAAGATCAAGACTATTTGTGTATGCAACTGAATTGTAGAGAAACTTTTTTTTTGCACCGTTGGCGAAGCCATTCCCAAGAACATGTGGACCGCTACGTTGCTAGATCAAATACACCATCCTGCCGACATTGTAGTTCCTTTATCAATACTTCCCAAAAAAATCCTTGTAAAGCATCCGTCTCGCTCTAATCTATTATTATAAACCCCTTAGTGCAAAAAGGACGGGCATAGTGGAACATCTTCAAATATAATTGCTTCCAAAATGAATAGACGTTAAACAATACCCTCAGGAAAGAATGACAAACGCTCGCGAAGTCTCTTCAGATGGTACAATTGGCAATTTCAGCTTAGCGCTTAAATTATTTTTTGACAACGGCCATTGAACCAAATCTTTAGTTTTAAAATAATTATCAATGAAAAAAAAGATGTTATTAGGCAAAAGGTTACAAACCAAACTATTGCAGCAAAAAATATTTTATTGAATACCTAATTATTCATATTCTCTTGGTACCTTTGATTACCAGTTAAAACTCATAAGGCTAAATATTTAAACGCACGGCGCTCTTTAGTTGTTTGAGACTTGGTTATCTATATTTTTTGTAAGGCGGATTAAAATTAACAGCATTCAATTTAAATTTGCGTATGAGTGTTTTGTGGAAAGATGGTTACTGTTGTTACTTTAATTATAACATAGACCAGCTTCAAGCCTCAAACCAGAAATACCATAACTCAATATTTCCGAGGTCACCATCAAAATAGTCCCAAAATACACTGTTACTTACATACAAATCGCTTCGTTATCAGGTACAAATGGCAATAAACCCCACGGAATACCAAAAGCGCGTAGTTCCGTGATCGTCCTTGGGCCATCGCGTACTCCCGAGGACATTATAACAATGCTTCACTGCAGAATACCATAAACACAATAAAATTTCAAACAGTGCTTACCCACGATAGATTGAATTAATTCGAATCGTTAGCGACCTTGGGGTGTAGTGAACTTGGATGTGATTTGTCGTGTCATTGCACCTGGGTCAAAATGTTTTGGAAGTTTTAATATGGAATTGGAAAATTAAGTTAGATACGAGTATTACAGTTTTCTTGTCACTCATTCAATATAACAAATGTAGGAGAAAAACTATTACTGTATTTTAGGAGCCGAATGAAAGCTCTCTAGAGCTTTTTCTACTACGAGAAAGATAACACAACAAGGCTTACTAGTACAAGGTTAACACCATTTTTTTTTTCAGAATATGCAATGTGCCAAACTTCATCTCCAAGAGCGGTCCAAAGTAAAATCAAAATCTGACAATCCAAAGTTGATTGACAAACCAAGGCGGTATTGTCAAAAGCGGCTAGTGAATCCAATACATGAAGAAGACCCAAGGTGGACTGACGCCTTGGAAAGGTACTGACCTGTTTAGTAGATCAATTGTAGAAACTTACAGAAGTTGCCAAATAAATTGATATCCTCTATACTATTACATTAAAACTATGTGAACTAACTTATTCAAACGACGCGTTTTATTTGCTTAGATTTAAGCAAAAAATTTGCTCGTTCTTTCTAACTACAAACCCTTAAAAAACCTTTTATATTCATATGTAGGTCAGTAATGTAAGTCGCGAACTTTTGTTTGGGACGCATTTAATGTTGAATATCGTACAGCAAACGTATACCACAACAAGTACTATTTTGTTTGAAGTTAGATGTAATACCTTATAACATTATACGTGTCATTTGAAATATCAAAGATATGGATTTCATATAAATTTTTACATCCGTAACCACTTAGTAACATTTTTTTGTTGACAGATTTTACTGCAACACCGATGCTGACCATAGCGATAATCAACAATGTACCACTGAGGCTCCTCATGAGAACGAAGACATGTGTCTCACAATACAAACATTACAGTTCAAAGGAGATGCAGAACAAGAAACAGTGAAAAGGCCTAAAACCAGTTTCAAATATAAAACAGTTACAGATGGGAATACACATAGAATGTTTATCAAGCAACCCATAACTGAAGATAATTTTAATGACGAAGACAGATCATCACAGCTTACGTGCTACTACTTCGATGATTACGTAAAATATTTATTCAATAATGATAAATCACGACCAAATTCAGGCAAATCTAGTATAAACCTCAAAGGTGTTAGCACTAATGTTAAACAACATAAAGCTACACAAGTGGATCTCGCTCAGAAAGATAAAAATAAGAAGCCACGTTATGCAGATTCAAAATGCAAAGAGGTTAATTTAAAATCTGTGAAAAATGAATTAGAAGAACATATAGAAAACGGTTCTGAAACTGTAGACAATGCAAAAATTACTTATAAAAAATCTGGCAAGCGGAAAAGCCTAACGATATCTCGAGCTCAAAGCCCCGAAACTGTGCAAGTAATAAGAGTTGATGTCATTTGCAATTATGCTAACAGCGCAATGTCAGATCACGACGATGATAGTACAAATGAAATCGGCACTAACACTCCCGAACTACAGTTTCAAAATATAAGTGTGAAGAATTCACACTTTGCAAACAAGTACCTACTGACAAACACAATTAAGACTTTAGATGAAAATGTATCCGGTGGAGCTAAAGTCACGTTGCTTTGTAAAACTTTTAAACTATCGGACAGGTCCAAATTGGAAAGACCTAAAATAGGAACAGACAGAAAACATACAAGAGCTCTCAAAGATGTTACAAAGAATGACATTAATATGAGAACTCGGAAACAACTGATGAAGTAATTTCTTACTGAATTTCTACAGAGTATTTATACAATATAATGTTACATTTCGTATCTCATAGTAATTCTATAATGTAAGTATTTGAACAATAAGCAATAAGCGAATTACTATAATTCAATTCACGACTACATTATTTGTAAGCTAACTGTATAGTTTTTAGTCTACCGGATTTAGTCATTTTCTATGGAGAATTGAACAGCGCCCCTAGCGGACGGTATTTAAATACGGTAGACTATAAACTATATTGTTAGCTTACGAATAATCTCGCACTTGACGTACTGGTGTCGTTGGTACTAAGTAGTTACAAACCATTTTTCACGTAAAATATTGTTATAATTATTCTAATATGGAACACTTATACTGGCTTGTTTCTACCTTCTAATATGTATATGTATGTGTGTTTTCAAATAATATTTATAACAAAAAAAAACTTTTATTAGTGCCCGTAATACCGAGAAACTTAACTGTTTTAGAGAGTACTTAAAAAAAATTATTTTAGACTTCAGGACTGCTAGCCTAATATAAAATAAAAAATATCCTAAACTATTTACAAAGATTTTGAATACTATAATAGATGTAAATTGCAAACTATGAATATTCTATGCTAATAAAATATAAATGTATCTCAGTGTGGCGACAATGCGGATTGACGTTTAAATACCTGCGAACCTCCCCTGGCGTCACTGTGGCGCCACCCTTACTTAAATTGGTGTTTCTCAAAGTTTTGGTTCAAATAAATTAACGTGTGCATTAAAATCAAGGAGGAACTGAAAATGCAATATCAAACTTTAATTGGGATTGGCGTTTTTTAAATCTTAACCAGAAGAATGTCTGGGCCATTTTGCCTATGTTCACCGAAATGATATGCCCAGAATAAAAAGGACTAAGTATATTTCTACTTCACACAATTACCACTAAGCAGGATCGGTATTCGCTAAGCTACAAATCAGTGCAACAATTTTTATTTCGCATCGTTACGTGTCTAAAAGTTATCAGCCAAATTGCCAAAACAAGTTCAAGTGTCAAAGTAAATCACCTGTCAAAAAGCTTTGGTTAAGTATAACACAAATATGAAACATTTATTAGGTAATAATAGAGGAAGTGAAATAGTTATCTGCTTAGTTTCATTCTAGGAATACATTTTGCAGGACAATTAGTAGTCCAAGTTTTAAGTAGGCTTATATCTTTTATGAAATTTAATCTTATGCTAGATTGAGGTTTCATCACTACAAAAGAAAAATGTTTTAGAACCACACTGGCTTACGATGAAAAAAACAGAAACGTATACTTTCAAAGCCGGTGATTTAGTGAGACGATGCGCACAATTTAAAAAAAATCGTTTAATTTACAAGAATAGAGAAACAAAAAAAACACAAACGTTTTGTAATCAATCTTATTTCTTATATTCACAAAAAAAAACAAAGTGGACAGCTTGATTCTTAAAACTATTAACAAAATTATCTTTAATCAAGAATAATAAGATTGGATGGGGAGCATGCGTTTTTAAGACTTCCGAAATAATATCTGCAACCTTATTAAATGGTGACAATGTTGGCGGGTGGGTGACGTTAATTTAATGAACATGCGATGACTGTTGCCTATCGCCAATGCAATGTACAGGATACTGTGTTGATCTATTGAGCGATACGATGACGCTATGCACCTAAAGATATCTTTACCTAGACTTCATTAGTACTTAATGAGTATTCAGGCTTGAATAATATTCATGCTTTGTGCGATACTGCTCCATTAAATTAGTTACGCTAAGGACGAGTACCCTGCAACCTCCATCAACTTAGATAAGTACTTAATACTGTATAACTTGTTGAATGGCTTTTAAAGTAAGTAGATAGATAGGTACTGCGGATAATGGCTTCTATATTTGATGGTATCAATACCTCGAATTAAAAATATTTCCGTGATCGATGGGACGATATTTCTAAGACTTAACTTTATTATTGTAGCCAACTATCGTACTAAATACGATTACGCTCTCAGCGCCATCTCGTTATATATAAGAGAATTACTGAAGGCAACAAAGAATGACAACGTGAAGTAACATGTATAGGCCAATATTTACAGTATTACCATTGGTACCTCTCTTTTCGGCCTTAATATACCTAAGGGCTAATAATTAACGGGTGTCTTAATCCTCAAGGGACGGCCATGCACGTACTTAATAATTACCTAAGCCTTTTTTGAGTGGCCAGCGGCCGTTTGAAGGCTAGATCGAATTATGTTAATATTTGAGTCCGAAATTGGGTAAGCGATAAAGATAAATCAAGCCCATTTTTTAGGTACGTCACTAGAAATGACTACGTTAAGATCGTTCTACCGCTAAATATTTTACACGTGGTTACGCGTGTTAAAGTGTCATCTCGGTAAAAAAATATACTAATAGGTGAAAATATACGTCTATCTTCACTCACCGTGTAGGCCTATAGCATAGTGAGTGCTTCAGAAATTTTTGCAGAAGCTTATATCGATAAGTTAGCCGGTAAAGATAATTACATATTAGCTGTAACCACTGATTATAATCTTTGGTCTCTGCTAACCCAACATTTTATATAGAATATCTGATCTGATAACCCGTTGAGGCATGGCGACAATGAGATGTATGACGTAGTGCATGATAGCCCCCCAAAAGATGGACCGATGACATCCACGTGGCGTAGCAAGCGGTTGGAGTCGAGTGGCGGAGGACCGTGATTAAAGTCATTGGGTACACAGCCGTGGACGTCTTTCGGCTGTTGGATGTAAGTATATACCGTGCTATGGTTGTGCCATTAAAAGCTAATTCACTCGACATCATCACGACTCATCGGACTATGAACTATGGCATTTTAATATGCTGTGTTCTCATACTTTAGGTATTAGTGTAGGTACTTATTGAAAACTACTCAGTGTTTTTGTTGTTGTGATTTCTTTGTACCTAATCTGCGTGCAATGGTTATAATGACCTACAAAACTTTTGCACGCAATTTCAACCGCGTTTTTTGTAACCCGACTACGCCATCTGTTGGTGACAAAAGTGTGATCGTTTCTGTTTGGTTTTTATAGAAAAGAAACTACAGGAAGCACTGCATATTTTATTTTCGGACAACTGCGAATAAGCACTTGATTTTTAGTGATTAAGATGTGTTATCGCAGTTTTGCGTTATGCTCACCGCCAAGTGTTAGATAGTTAAGGCTATTCAATCCAACGACTTTTAATTACGAACGATTTTTTCCCATTTTTATGTCTAAAGATCCGAGTCCCTGAGCCAGCCAACACAATTCACAATAGCGTCGTGATCATTGCGATGTCATCACAATTTAATTATGAGTTAAGGTAAGCAGACTTGGAAACCTTATGTTTTCACAATTTCAAGTGAAAGAGTTCACTAGCACTGAACTACTATTCAAACTCTAAGTTACCTAATCTTGCACGAGTTTTCACATAAACTTGAAAACTTTCCTTATAATCAGAACTACCGGAGGGCCTGCGAACCTACATTACCTAAGCTAAGGTGTAATACATTATATATATCCGAGATCAATAGCAGAAATGGCAATGATTAACGATAGCCAAGGAAACGTTTGTGAATATTAATTTGTAGTGGAGGTCACCGTTCAGTAAGTGTGACACACTAGAACGAAAGGATTGGTGTGTTTTGGCACACCCTCCCGCGGAGGGGTAAAATGTGTGTGCCGAATTTATAGGTGTGAGAGATGGAACTTTAGGGTAGCTAAAGGGTGAGGTGGACTTTGGACCCCCTCACTTGGGGGGGTACTGTAAACCCCCCAATTTGCCCTAGTCCGGCACCCCGCCCGGGGCTCCCTGTCCAAGCGATAAGAGGAAGAGGGGTGATCGTCAAATGGACGTTTTACGCATAATTTGGAGAAGTAAATGGATTCGAACTGTATCCACAAAGCATAGGTACGTATATCAACACGTTGAATGTTTCATATTATTAAAATGGTGGACCTAATTTCGATTAAGTACGCAACAAACAACATTTCAACTATACTCTGTTAAAGTACTCTACCTATTATTTTGTATAAGGAGTACTTGAATCAAAAAAAATTTTGCTTTGATAAAATTCTTAAACCGCGCTAGCTAACGCTGAAATAGCTTAACCTAGGTTTCCTCTACGCGCACGAGGACTAAGATACAACGTTTTTTTATGTTACATTTTATGAACACTAATCAATTTATTGACACCTTTTAAGTCAAGCAGAAATAGCTTGAGGAAATACTACATTACAAAAAGTTTGTTTATTAGGACAATGGATATGTTAATAAAAAATAATGGTAGCCTAGAAGATTTTTTTCGAAAAATCTCAAAATCATTTACCATTTCCATGAGCCGAGAACTCGTAGGTAATATTAATTTATAAAAAAAATACTTAGGCGTGCTTTGACTAAGTTTTCGTCTAGTGCAGTAGTAATATCAAATTGAATTTCTTCCGGGTGCTTAAATTGTAGCAAATTGGTCAGTCGCACAAACTGAGATTATATTTATATTATATTGAATCAATTATGAGTATTTGTAAATTTTAAATTTTAACTAGGTAGTAAAAACAGGCACCTTATTATAATAATTTTTCAAAAGAGTAGATAGTACTTAGGGTATTCCTGATCATTGATGGTGTAGAACTTTCATGGCCACAATTTACTAGAGTTGTATAAAAATAGATATCTAGGTATCCAGGAAGAACGACAGTGCTTCCGCCAAGTCTGAGTCAAAAGGCGCGGCAACCCTTAAATTGTGTCGTTAAATATTTCTTAATGTTCTTGAGTTTTATTTTTCACTGGTTTCTGTTATTTAGATGCTGTTATAAGGTTTCTTACTTTCGCTTTTATGCGATTTGATTCTACACACTTTTTGCTCAAGAGTTTTTAAAGTTCATGTAAACAGTTTATTTCCGTCTTACTCAGATGTTTTGTCAACATATCTACAATACGAGTAACGAAATACGAATAATTAAACTGGGGGGAAATGCATGGACATAAAATTTATAAAAATAACCTTGTTAAAATTCGTTTATTCACAATTTTGCATCGACTTCTTGTATAGACCGATTTGGTTATTAATTGAAACTGGCAGGATGAAACTATGTAAAAACCGCTGGTGGTCGAATCGAACAATTTGGTTACGTAGTCGTATCGACTGTTCGAATCGGTTATGAAAAATGGCTCTAAAAGATCGTTGTCGAAACGAGAAAATGGCTATTCTAATTAACTTGGATACTATACTGAATCGACATGAAGGTCCCATAATAATCATTACATTATTAAAGGGTTATATTATTAAGTAGTAAGGATTTCTAGTTCTGGTTTCTGTAAAATCTAATGGCAGACTTATATCTATCGTAAATTGGATTCCCTTTTATAAAAGTTGTGGGTTCAAATTCAATCCTAAGCTTCTAAGTTTTCATAGCAACGAGATAGATAGAAAGTCATTTGACGTGTTTTAGTCACAACAATTGTTTCAGGTTTTTCGCATCCAATAAATCTGATATTTCACACATTATAACATTTTATAATAAATGATATAGACCGTTAGTAATTAATAATTAACAGAAATTAGTTAATATGTGGTAATGGTGAACCGGAGTGTTAGACCGGGTGTTCCTAACTATTTCTTTCTATGAAAAAAAAACATAGTGCAACATTCAGAAGCGTGTTTCTTCGTTCGGGTGAAGTGGTCAATTTTGTTTTATTTTCCTAAAAAAAAATTATTTGATAAATAATGTGTTCTATTTCTAGGACATTATCCATATAGATAATATAGCTTGCAGGGTAGGTTTAATGCTATGAATATTGAGTCTCGTATCATTGAATCCCTTGCTATGCTCAGAATCCTACTTTGAACCCTCCGTAAGGCTGTGTGCAAACTGTCAGCGGCCGACTGAGTGAGCCGCAAATTTGTGGCGAACTGAAATTCGAGTTAGCTGCAAACTCAGATCAATTTGCGTGCGTCGCAAGCAAACTGTTATGTGTTAGCCGCTTATTTAGGTCGACCAACCGACTGAATTTTCACTGTCAACTGTCAGAACTGACAGTTTGCGGCAAACGGACTCACTACGCCCGGCGAACAAGCATATCGCCGCCGCCGACTGTAACCGATTTTGCTGTGCGTCGGCCGCTCACTGAATCAATCGGCGCCCGCAACACAGCAAACTGCGTAGAGTGAGCGTAAACTAGCAAACTGTGAACACTCCATTTCAAATATATGGAAGGGCGTACTAAACCGATACGCCGCTAACTCAGTCGGCTGCTGACAGTTTGCCGACTGGGGACACAGCCTTACGCTTGTGATTCAATCTTAGAACCTTGTGCTTTTTCAGTATTGAATACAGCCACTCGCACCAAATAACAACTTTGCAACCTTGCATAGCAAATAACTTATACACACACGCAAGTGTCTCAAAGTTGACCACCAACTTCTTCCGTCTCGTAACAATTTGGGGTCGAGTCACCTTCGTCCGTAGAAGAATTAAATACCCTCGAGATACCCTACACGTGACCCTGGGTGGTGCCAACTAGGTAACAACTCTACTGGTGGTAGGCTTCGGCCGTGGTTAGTCACCACCCACTGAACAAAGCCATGTCGCCAAGCGGCCTAGCCGTGTTCCGGCACGATGTTCGGTGTTGCCATTCATGGATGGCGGGTCAGATCAGCTGCACTGCATGTGCCTAGTGAATGTAGCGTCTCGATTTACTGCCGCCTTCCTACCTAGGCAAGTATGCTCCATCGTAGCACTCATCATCACTTACCATCAGGTGAGATCGAGATCAAATACTTGCCTATAATGTAATAAAAAAAAACTATGAATAAAAAAGACTAAAAAAGTAGGGTTTTAATTTAACACAAATTTTCAGAAAATCTTTTCATAACTTTTTCTTTCTTAGTCGGTCGCTGCGGATATCCCCCAACGCACACAAATATGCAATAAAAATGTGTCCCATGCCCTGGAATTTCTTCTGGACGGGAGTGATAAAAGATGAATTACTTTGTTCGGTCCGTGTGATCAACGAAGATTGTACTATGCTAGTGTTGTATACTAGGCATCTCCAATTACTGAGTACGTTCTAGTACCTAGACATAAAACAGGCGACCTCTTTCTACAGCTTCAGGGATTACGGATGTGAAGGTATCGGCAAGAAACTTTTACTCAGTACTTCCATATGAGTAAGTATGAACTCCATTTTCTCGTACTCTAGTCGACATTCACGGATTATGATTAAATTAAATTGAACATGACTAAAAACATTACTGATTTGCTCACAAAAATTGGGCATGAGAAGGACGGGACGGCATTTAGTACAATAGTTTAGTTAATTTTAGTTTGTTCACCAAAAATCTGGCGCTTCAAATGTTAGGTAAGGCAGCATTAGATTTGGCTCGGACGAGATTTGTCATCTGTTATTTGCATGGCTGTCAGAGGCAGACTCGCGAGGCTGCACGATCGGTCTAGATACGGCTAATTGTTATATGAACATATTTTAATTTCATTAGGACAGACCTATCCCTAAATTTAGATTATTTTCTAGATGTTCGGTAACATTGCAGACTAAACTTACAATGTTACAGAAAACAAGTAATTAAATTTTTAGACAGCGAAAGCATCTTCTTATTATGAAAATTAAAAAAAAAACTTTTTCCACCTTACACGTACAACACAACGTATTCCTACGTCCTTGATTTCAACATGAAAAAAATAGAGATTTGTAACTAAGTAGTTCATAAATTAAGAATGTATACAAAAAAGAGTCTTTTATCACACATCTGTATCGTGAGCACTAAGTGTCACCGCTAACTGAGTAACGTGACGTCGACAGTTAAGCTAGCTATTGAATTTTTAACCGCCAAGCAACCCTTTTAAATTACCCATTGGAAATGGGGTTGCTTCACTGTCCAACCCAGGCTGACAAACCTTTTTGCGATGTTTAATTATTAACAAACATTTCTTAATTTAGACATGAGAGTAAAAATCGTGGATCGAACTTTAACATTTTTATTTTACATACTTAGACCACTATACGAGTAAGTAACTGCACCGCGAATTTATATAAAATTGTTTTATATTTAGTTAAACTCCATAAAAAATTAGGTATTATTTATTTATAGGACTTATCACTTCCCAATTCTTTCTTTTACCAAACTTCAATGGCAATAAATATCTTAAGAATTATGTTATAAGTATATTAGAGACCAAAATCTAAAGATTTGGCTCCCAGTTTGGTCTCTAAAAAAGTACACTGCTGATGCCTAGTGTCAGGGCTAATTAGATTGATATATATTTATAGCATATATATCTCGTATATGTATAATAATTTAAGCATATGATCATTTAAATATACGATAAAAATGACACATAAGTTAAAAGTAGGCCTAGGCTAAAAAAAATCGAAAACATCTTGTGTAGGTACCAACTGTATCGTCTTTTGGTTACTCTATTGCATAAGATAGCGCAGCTAGTGAGTTTTTAAGGACACACTGAGCGGAAATAATTATGACGTCATAATGTCTTCCTGCTATAAATAGGAAAGCATTACGGTTATTTAATTTTGAAAAGAAGTTTTAATAAAAAACTAAGAATTCATAAAATTAGAATTAACTACCTGAGTAAGTAATGGTAACCTATTAAATAATTGAGTCTTAATACATTTTAATATTTAAGATTTTTGGTTTTGGGTAATTAAAAATAATTAATTCCTTAGTTATATTTTTTTTCATTTATGCATTCCTCAATGTGTAATAGATGGTTACTAAGTACAAATAATATATGCCATTGTGGACCCTACTGGGCATAGCAACAATGTAGGAGAGAATGTGAATTAATACGTTATTCACCTTCTTCTTCATCATTACACTCTTGGCACAGTGATCGTGGTCACCACTTAAGGGTCAGTAGTACGCTTAACAATCCGTCTTCAAATTAACCTACATATTATCTGTCGTTACGAAAAATCATAAAACCAACAGAAAAAAGGGAACTCATCGACGTACGTTAAAAATCCCATAGGCGGCGCAATAAACGCTGAATTTTTACTCTGCGCTATTAAAAGCTCCCCTTGGCCACATAATTACGAACAGCGAAGCGGGCAAATCCGCGAGCATAAGAGATACATATTTATACGAAAATTTAAGCCGGGCCGAGCGTCGCAAGTAGGCCCCCCCGCCACCCCAATAGCCACCTAAGTCCGAGTAGGTACCTTTCTCCTGTGCCGTGTGTGTGTGTGTGTGTGTGTCCGGTCTGGTGTGTGCGCACAAATTTCATAATAGGTGTGCGCTGTGCTACGCTCAAATTTTACATCTCACATCTCATACGTATAGGGTGATGTTAAATTAGTTAATTTTCGATTTAGTTGGCCGAAAAATATATTATCAATTAGGGTCTCTATATGTTAGTCTTTTAGATTAGATTAGACACATCAGAGTCATCATATGCACCGGCTATGTGAAATCCCACAGATATAGACCCAGTAAACTGAAAAAAAGAACGTCATTCCCATTTATGTTGGCGCCTTCAAGTTGCTCTAGTGGTGTGTGCGTACGTCACACGACTCCCTGAGCCTAGTGGTTGCGGGTTCTGTACCCGTTGGGACTAATTTCGTAAATAAAATATTATTTTTGATCCGTGTGTGGGTGTTTCCGAGATCCGGTCGTCTTGTTTATCGGTAACCATAACACAAGTTTTTGATGATGCAGTTTGTGTATTTCTCTTGGAATATTTATATTTCACCATAAACAGTCTCTTATTTAATACTAAAATAATTCCGATTGACAAATCGGAACACCCCTGTTCTCGTTACTCAACGGACATGCGTGCTATACCTATCCATACCAACGTAGGTACGTTATTAATTTATCTGTAGCGGAGAACTAACCATCGCCCGGCGGGGTAGCCACACCCGACCCCCAGCTTCACTGTTTAAACAAAATGAGTACCTATGCAGAAGATTGTACATGGCCACGCGTGGAGCGCGCCCCTGGTCGTCTAAATTACTGGGGCCTTAATTAAAAGCCTAGCATTCTGTTCATGACAAGTATTCCGGAGAATCAGCGACCTCTGATAGTACACACTCAGTTTCACTACTGTTATAAGTTAGTTTACGTTTAAAATTTTAGTTTTGTTTAATTTGAAATTGTTGAGTATCGAGTTGGTAATTGAAGAAGGTAATCCACTGGCCGATGAATACTGTAGGATTTATAGAAGTTACAATCGATTTACAAAGGCGTTGCAAATAGTTTTAAAAAAGCTGTGTTATAAGTACCGTTAAGAATTCGGTGGTTCGCCTTATAAGAGTAGGTTGTATTGAGAATTTTATTTCGCGCTTACTAAAGAACATTTTCGTTTGAATGGTTGAGGCAGGTCGTAGCAAACTGTTGCGTTAAAGTTTAACATAATCACGCAAAAGTAACCTTAATATAGGCAGGCAATAATGTCTACGTTAGTGCAAAGAAAAATTGTGCATTTAAAATTATACCTACAACAAAATATACGACAGTCTATTCGTCAGTATATGGATATTGGATCCATACGTTAAGGGACACTCCCTGACATCAAAAAACGGCCGTAAGTACGTAGATAATAAGGCTCTAATCTATATGTGTGCACGCGCAACTTGTCGTCACGTAAGGTGATATAGTAACTGCGCATCACTACGGACAAATTAGCGGACTTCTTGGGGGAACTTTAAAAGTCATGTTTTATTATTTAGTTTTATTTTCCTACACTCGTGCACGTTTATGAACACATAATGGTTAATACTCCACTAAAATTACACATTATATTTCATTCATTATTTTCACAAAATAAAATAAAATTGATAATCTTTCTCTTCGACTACCCCTGCGACCTCTATAGGTTTAGTTTTATTCATCACGTATGTCAGATTGACTTATGTCAAGTGTTCAGGCAAGTCTGCTAACACAATCGATTCATAATCGAACAGCAATCGCATAGTAATTGTCACTTTTGACAAATATTGTATGGGATATCTGTCAAAAGTGACAGTTACTATGCGGTTCCTGTTCGATTATGAATCGATTGTGTTAGCAGACTTGGGGCCCAGTGCATATGCAGTCAGTGTGCCAAATCCAAAAAGTATTATCTCCTAGATTTATCAGGTGTCTACCCCCGGAAGAGTTTTAATACTGAGGGATGTATCTCTGAAAGCTTTAAAATACGAACGTTTCCTTTTCAGACTACATATGATAATATTATGTAGGCAGTTACTAAGTGAAATGACTGAAGCTGCAAGATTATGCTCTACCAAGAACTTCTTAAAGCGATTATGTAATCAAAATAAGTGCGAATAGGTGTATAACATTTATTATTCAGTACTATTTAGCTTTTATATTATAATCCATTGTAGGATGTCTAAGAAATTCTTTGCAAGCGCCATCTAGTGATACGTGTTATAAAACTTATATAGTGGGAAGAAATGTTACTTATACAGCATAATCGAAATCTTTAAGTGTATGGCCATATTGTCCTATGTTTTTTTTTATAATGACGTAGAACGTATCTTCAAAAGTTTAGCCCCCTTGCCGCTAGTCAAAACCAATAATTCTGACTAGCAGCGCCACTTGCGGAAAAGTGCGGCGTTACTGTGCGTTTAGGATGAGTTTTGAATGAAAATCTAGAACTATATCATGTTTTTTTTTAAATATGTAAAGAATTGAAGTCTGTGGCTGCTGGTATATACAATGTATGTATGTGTGAGTAGATTCGATATCGAATATCGTATTCGATGCTGGACAAATTTGTTCTACGTTTGTATAGTACTAAGCTCACAAGACTCTGATGTACGATCGACGTTGTACACAATCATATTTTTGCTTTATAAATCTATAGTATATTACCTTCCAAATGTGTAGCAAGTTAACAATGACATTAAAAAGCATTTACAAGAGAAATTTAATTTATTAAACTACAGTAATCGTTTCAAGTATCCAACAAAGACGGCACTAAACTCGACCACTACCAAGATCCGTAACATGTTGCATGGATTCCCCGGACGAATGAATGAGACGATTCCACGGACATGGCGCGTTTCTGAACAACGACTTAATAACTCCGCCATTCATAGCCGGGCTTAGTATTCGCCTTGAGACACGGGAATTAGTCGATTTTTTGCATCCCAAATTCTCGAGACAATCCCGAAATTATAAGCTTAATCAGTGTTTTTAATAATTATTCGTATTCAGAGAACGGCTCAAACATATTTGTTAAAATTTAAATAGAAACATGATAAACGGATCAAATAGGTTTGAGGTATCTACCGGTCACGTTAAAATATTTGTGTATAATTTAAAATAATGTAATAAATAGCTTTTTACAATGTTATTTTTGGATTTTAATGTAGAAAGTAATTTATAACTCGATAATGAAGGTAAGTTAAGTAAAGACCCCCATAAAAGTCCTATGGTATAAGTAGTGACAACAAATACTATTTAATAACAAAATCATACTACCTATATTCTCGTATATATTCATATAAACTTTTAAAATTTTATGTCATGGTTATTCAAAAAGAAAACAAATAATCCGTCTACATCAAACTGAACCTTTTTGTTTCTTATTTTACTCTTTTAGTCATAAAGAACATTATCACAGCTATATTATAAGCACCCGTACCAACTTTAAATGGTTATAAATCCTAAATGGTTATTCTAAATGCAAAATGATTAAAGAAACCTAAAGATGATTTTCAAATACCTATTCAATGATACCCCACTTGACATAGTTCGTCAACTTTTATTTTTTACAACATGGCGTTTGTTTGTCGCCATATTTAATTTCGATTACTGTCACTACTGTCCTCATCAAATCAAATTATTTTTATCTCGGTAAAAAAAGCACTTACGAATAGTCAGAAGAATGTTATTTCGGTTCGAAATGGTGGTTCTACTGAGAAAAACGATGCAAATAGAAAGAAGAACCCGCAAGTAACTCAGTGGTAAAAAAGAGATTGCTGTAGGATTCAAAATCGACGCAAGTGAGCAGGCAGCACCCTAGCCACGATACGAAGTAATAAATAAATAATCAAGTAGTACTTAACAAATGATTGCAGGTTAAATCTAAACTCGCTCAGATTCATTTAACTAGGAAGCTAAATGGCAATAACAAGGACAACAGTTTAGTGAGAACTTTATTAAGAATGTTAGAAAGGGAATATTCCTCTACAGGGACTATGACAAGTTACTATGAAGTAGATCGGTGAGGTATGCAAATACCCGGAAAATAGTAGAGCAAAATTATAGTATACTAACCCCCAAAATAACGACGGTCTTTTCATCTGAGAGATGTTTTGTACTTGATACTATTGTGAACTGATTGAAACATATCTATAAATCTAGGCAAAATACACTTTTAATGAAAACCAAAATAAGTAGGTAAACTGATAAGATGACGCCATACAAAAGAATCCAATCTGAAGCTGAGTTAAAAAATAAATTTTATAATATTCTTAGCCACTGGTCAAACGTACTTTGGCCAGTGGATCCAATGCGTGGACTAGAAATTGTATAAAATGTGGCCGAGCATTTCCATCGCCGAGGGAATTTGCACAAGGAGGAACAAGGAAGAAACGGGTGCACCCCTTTCTCTGCGGGGTTGGGACGTCCGTCCGCCCTACATACGCACGAGGGCTGGCTGTTTACAGCGCCGGGCACGCACGCCGTGCCGCTCTGTTCTACAGAATCAGGGCTGCGCGCCGGACAACCAGGGCTGCCACAACTTCGATTATTTCGAAATTCTAAATATTATTATAATGTAAAATATGTGTATTATTATAGTGTCATTTTAATACGTCTATTTGCATATTTATTTTCGACATAAACGTGATTGTAACGTTAACGTCGTTAACACCATAATATATTTTGCCCCATTATTGTTAAGTCATGTTTAAAAACAAATTCTTGATTTACAAACTTAATATAATTACATGTTTCAGTTTAATTTGGAGATCAGACATGCACCTAATGACCAAAAATAGGTTAGAATAAAAACTAAACACAAAATATTTTGTTATTTTGTATATTAATAAGTATGAATGGCATAACCTGTCAAATTTATAGAAAGATACAATTTATTTTCAATAGAACTACAAAGCATATTGGTTCAAATAATGCTTTGTTATGTAACTTCTTATTTCCATTATCTATATTTAGCTATTATGAGATGGTCACGTGCCAGATGAACCCATTTCTTGATTTTTCTAAACTTAAGTACCTATGACATGTATAATTGTTGATAATGTTACCTACCAGAAACTTTTAATACTTTTTTTCGAAGAGCAGCGCCTTCAAAGGTTGTTCATACAATGAACTGAGATTAAGTGACGTGACTTACTTGTTATTGAACTGTTTTGTTTGTAAACAACTTCTGTTTATGTTTTAAATAGTAATAACAGAATAGTTTTTTTATCAATAAATTTATTATTGATAAAAAAACTATTCTGTGTGCATATGCAGTAAATATTTAAAAATGACTCAGCACAATAGCTTGCAACTTAGGTGAAAAGGCAATTTTCTTGATTGGTTCCAACTCTATAAATCGACTAGACGCAGAAAAAAAAATACTTTTTCGGATTATTATAAAATGTCAGTATCGTATTTATTGTAGAATACATATCCTACATCGAAATCAAAAAAATACTGTAAATTGGAAAATTTTAAAATATTCAAATGGCCTTAAATAGTTGGAATTAACCCTAGCGTACTAGTCACCGTACTAGATGACGCAGGGTGGTCGAGGAGGCATGGGGGTGCGAACGGCGAGGCGGGGGGCGCGGGGCCAGCGGCGGGTGGCGGGGTGGCGGTTCACCCCCTCCCCTCCTCGCCCCGTTGGCCAGGACGCGGCCGGTAACACGAGTGCCTATGCGAGGCATGTATCTTGGACGGGCAGATATAACAGAGAAGTAGCCCCCAGTACCCGAGCTTCTCGCGAACGGTGGGGAAAATGCTCTACATAATATTTTTTTTATTTTTTTAGCTATTGGAATTCTATGGCTATTGCTATTTAGCCACAGTGTCGCATTGCACACGCTTGCCCATGTCAAGTAATTATACACAACTTTCTACTAAAAAGACGATACTCACTTGGGTATTATGGCAGCCTCCGGTTTTTAATATTTTATTGGATAAAATTTTAGCTCTTGATGAGTAAGGAAGAAACATATTCTAACTTACTCTGAAACACTTTCGAAAATACATAATCATGTTATATAAGACATTTAGGGCCAGGGTCATATGTGTCGTAATCAAAATGTATAAAAGCAAAAAAATATGTTCTATGGTATGATACTCTAACTGACAAATTACGGCATAGTTTAAAAATAATGTAATATCACCCATATGCAAAAATGTGACCGTTGCTTAGGCTCGACCTCTAGAATACTTAAAGTTATGTTAGGTTTAAAAATAAAGTCATTTGATACATTAAACAATTTGATACTAGAACCGCCTCAAGGTTCGTACATCGTCATACATCGTTCGTACATCAATCCTTTATAACTTTTAGGCAAATACTTAATACTAAACTCACAAAAATCAAATTAACCGTTATATCATATTTTTTTAATAAATCTTTGCATCCACCAGTTCAAACATATTCCAAATGTTTTCTGAATAAAAATTAAATTCTAAAGTAGAGCAACATTCGAAACGTTCGTAGCTATTTTACATGTGCGTGGACTATAGCTAGCGGCTACGTATTGGTAGGTAGCGAAGTCCAAATAGCATATCCAGAGAGCCTCCCAAGTCCCGACATGTACCCAGCAGTTTGTATGTTGCTTTGAAATGTAAACTCCAATCAGTTTTTAGAGAAAGTGTTTTCTACTGGCCATTGGGGCGAGAAATAATAATAGAATTTTATGTTTCATGAACTACATACTTGTTTAATTCAACTTACACTACAGGCTGTCTAGTATATTAAAACGTCACTTCACATGCGTACTTTTAATTTTGACTGCAAAGACTGTCGAAAATAAATATTTTAATGTACAGAATGTATATGTCTAATAAACCTAAACAAACAGTTTGTTCTGTAATATTCTTATTTTTTTCAAAATGTCATTTTGCAATATTCCGCTAAACAATATTAAAAAAATGTTTTGCAATATTCTGTGGTAGCGCCGAAATGACGTCATAATGTAAAACAAGATGGAATAAACATAAAGACTGAAGGTGAATTTAAATGAATTTTTGATTTAGTAATTCAACTATATATGAGTACCTACTATTTCTACCTACTACCTACCTACCTACTGTCTTAACCTACATATTTTTTCTTATTTCATCACTTATCTATACATATAAATAAAATTGGAGTGTCTGTTTGTAATATTAAAATAACCGCTTTTTACTAAGTGCATTTGGATGTATACACGTTACCTATACCGAAACAACATTTTTTACAATTTTTGTCTGTCTGTCTGTCTGTCTGTCTGTCTGTCCGTCTGTCTGTCTGTCTGTCTGTCTGTCTGTCTGTCTGTCTGTCTGTCTGTCTGTCTGTCTGTCTGTCTGTCTGTCTGTCTGTCTGTCTGTCTGTCTGTCTGTCTGTCTGTCTGTCTGTCTGTCTGTCTGTCTGTCTGTCTGTCTGTCTGTCTGTCTGTCTGTCTGTCTGTCTGTCTGTCTGTCTGTCTGTCTGTTTGTTCCGGGTAATCTCTGAAATGGCTGGACCGATTTTGACGGGAATTTCACTGGCAGATAGCTGATGTAACAAGGAGTAACATAGGCTACTTTTATTTTAGAAAAAAAAAAATGGATCTCTCGAAAAAAATTAAAACCAATGTTGCAGCGCTGCGCCTGATTAAAGTTTGATAGCAACAATCTGCAATGCGTACCGCGGGATCAGAACGCGAGCAGGCTGTTGCCAACGACTGAGTCTTTGTTCAATACCACGCGGACGAAGTCGCGGGCAACAGCTAGTATATAATAAGAATACGAATAGTGTATTACCCAGTAACATCGACAACCATAAAGTATTGGTGAGGTCCAAACTAGACAATGTCTGAATCTTGTAGCTCGGTACACTAATTAAGGTACAAGAATAATGTACCTTACTTGTTATGGAATATATATAAAATGTGTATTTGTTTGCGTTTTGTGTGATAAATACTATTACGGTTTTCATGTATTGAATTAAAATACGGTGATATCCTTTCATTTTCGACTTTAAATCTTATTGGATAGAATCTATTTTGCTGTACGAAATTTGACGAAACGGATTAGGTTTCCTAGAAATTTCTTTTATTGCTATATTAGTAAAATAATGGCGTGTCTATTAGTTACATTTTTTTTTATTAGTATAGAAATATAAATTAAACAATAGTTAATTTATGGAAGATTTTTAACAACGGTGTTAAGTGCATCTAAGAATCTATACCTTCACAACTAACCTAAGATACATAAAAAGCAAATTATAATCTAATCATGTATTTTTTTTAAACACGTAAATGTCTACAATCGCTCTGCGAAGTTACGACAGAAACGGGGAGTTCCGGTTATAATGGTGAACGTGAATAATTACTAGTTTCCAGTCTAACTTGACCTATTAATAAAAAGTTGCACAGGAGTTTTCTAGGAATATAAAAGTACCTTTACAGGTTTTCGTTATCATGAGACGTTGGTAGTATCTTGTTTGATGTCACTGCTCCTAATTTTTGACCCCGGACGCAATGGAAGGATACTGGCTGTATAGGTAGGCTTTTTAATAGATTTTTCAATTTATAATATGATATTTGTGATAATAGTGCTATCGTCAGTGAGGTGCAGGTACTAAAGCATCGCACTGATTGGTATAGAAAAAAATCCTTATTTGAAGAGTACCATCCTTTTTTGAGTGAATGGAGAGCTAGGTTAGCCATTAGCATTCTTCGCTTGTTACTCTAATAGGCCAAAACTGAAAGGTGGATTAAATGATATTTCAATTGCGTACCAAAACCTATTCCTATTTCAAAACTTTTCCGAGATTCACTTTTATTGGTTTTGTGAACATAGTCATATTATGTTAAAACTTTAAATAACTTGAGGTAATAATATTAGGCGAATAATTAAGTGATAAAAAGACAATATTCCCAATAAAACAAATCAAAATAATTATTAGACATTTAAAAATAACTTCAGAAAAAAAAACACGATTTAGATTTTTTTTAAATAAACGTAATCTGTATGACATACTTGCTAACCTATTAAAATATTTTACACTATTTTTGTTATACCTTATATTATGATTTATAAAAAAAAACGTCAATTCAATTCATAATAATATTGTCGATCAATTAACTATCTACAATGTATCTCTCATATTTGGAATAGGAAACAAGTGAAGACCATATTAATATTTATAAAGAATCAACGGCGGACACCGCGACCCCTGGGGATGGATCCACTCGGTCTACCCCTTTTATGGGGTCCACTGTATTTGCGAAACTTCTCTCTTTTTTAACTGATTTCTATATTCTATGCTAATATTTGATTTTTTTTATATGTTTTACATACAAAATTTCATAGAGTAACATCTTATTCCTACAGTACTTCTTTACCTACAGGCTGCTTCAGAAAGGGTATACTAAAACTTTAAACTGCGCTTTTTTTTTTTTATTACATTATAGGCAAGTATTTGATCTCGATCTCACCTGATGGTAAGTGACGATGAGATCTACGATGGAGCATACTTGCCTAGGTAGGAGGCGGCAGTAGATAGAGACGCTACATTCACTAGGCACATGCAGCGCAATTGATCTGACCCGCCATCCATGAATGGCAACACCGAACATCATGCCGGAACACGGCTAGGCCGCTTGGCGACATGGCTTTGTTCAGTCAGCTTCATTAGCGTATAAAAATATTTGTTCGCAAAAATCACAGTTTTTTTTTAAACCGACATAGCGAAATTCGGACGAAGTCCAGGTTCCAGGCTTAGTATACTCTTTCTGAATCATTCTGTATAAATGCCATTAAATATAATTATATATATATATATATTATGTTCTATAACGAAAATATCCACGAATCTCATCGGCGAATACAAGCGTAGTGATGGTGGTTATTCATAAACGCGTTTGTTTATACACAGCCGAAAGAATTGAATGGCGTGACGTCATCAAATGTGGGTCGACTGGCCCACTAACAAGGGATGTCGTGGATATAACAACTTGTCTTTTTTCACTCGACCTCCGTTCACAAAGGGTATCATAAACGTTCTCTTAATATTGCTTTGGTTACTTTTTAATTTTCAAGTATTATAATGTCGTATCGTTTTTGTTTCCTAGTTATTTTTATGCCAGTAACAGTTAAATGTAGCGCATCTAAAGTCGTTATATCAAGGACGGTAGAAGTACCCAATATTTCAGTTATAATATGTTTATAATGAAACAGCGGAGAATATGCTTCATGAATGTTTTGTAAATTTCCCACAGTGTCATTTTACGGGCTCTAGTAATTTAATCTCGCAAGTTAGCAGTAGTTGTGGAAACTTTACATTACAATAATTGCTTACAAGGCTAACTATTAAATAAACTTCTAGGTATTCAGAATTTCAGTTTCAATGCTGAATTCATATTGCTTTATAAGTCAATGAACTATGCATTCTTATATGGTTTGTTTTGCTACCTCATAGAAGGCCCACAATTCTTTAAAAATATTTCAATATTTTAGATTTTGGTATTTGAACATATTAAAAATATAATAGAAAATTTTAAAAAAAATCCTGTTGGCGCAGCTCGTAAAGTCATAACGAGCCTTGGCGATAAACAGCGCAGGGCCGGGCGTGCGTTCCGAAAGGCAAATCTGTAAATTCAATTTAGGTTCGAGCATTTTTCGGACACAGGCGTCCGGAGCGAGCCACGCAGCCCTTCCGCCGCGGGCTCCCGCCCCCGCATTGGAAAATTTTCTCTCGAAAATTGAAGATATTTCGTGCCTTCTCCCTGGGGCCGACTCGTTTCTCGACACTTATGGTCGGCGTCCTTTGGGTGTGCAGGAGGCTTTTTACATAAAGTCCACACGTATAGGTATCGATCGTGGGCGGCCGGACAGGGAGTACGCAGATGACGGCCCCCGACGCCCCCCTAACCCCCTCGCTTCCCCCTTTCATTATGTAAGTGCGTACCTAACGCGTGCTCGCGCGGACCTGATTAGGGGGACTCTTTTTTAACTGACCCCCTCACTTGGAGCGATTAAACTTAATTTGAGAGTGTCCTGCGAGATGCGATTAAGTTTCACTAACAACCAAGACTTGAAATATTGCTCGTTATTTGTTACGCTTCGCCGGAATCACAATAGACACGTATAGACGGTGATATACAGCGCCGATAATGTTGGACTGTTGTTGGGTTGTTGTTTATGGATTTGTGGGATTTTTTCAGTTCCATGTTAAGCAATCAGTTGGTGTGCTTTGGCACTCGGTGTGTAGCTATTTAAGCAGCTATCTACCTAAATAAAACATTCACCGATGCATAATTATACAATTTACAGGTCAATATAACATTTCCTTAAGAACTCGCGCTAAAAAAACAACCATCAACCCTTCCCATTGTGTACGTTCAACTCACCTGTTCTCGACAGCACGCAAAACTGATTCCCTTCATCTTAATTTCAGAAGAGTATAATTTCCACTGGACGAGTCCCTAAAGAGCCCAAAAACTTCTCGGAAAAGATGAAAAGGGGTATGTCTACATTAAGTATTCGAAAAGTGGAATTGTACAAGAAAAGCAAAGTCTTGTTTTAAATGGGGACGGGTCTTATATCGAACTTTCCCAATGATCGGGCAGCGAAGAATTTTTCAATATAGATGTTTGGCGCATCTCCTATCATTTATATTTTAGTATTTCGGGCTACAAGCTGATGGAGTCGACATTGTTTTGGTATATTTTTTTTTAACCCAGATGTAACGCAAATAATGATTAGAATGTAAGTTTGTTAGGTGCCTACGTTTACAGGTTCAATGTGATTTATGGTCTGCTGCTATCGTCAGTATAAATCAGTTCATGTATCAGGCCGTTAATATGTACAATGAATGATTATTTTAAAGATTAAGTGAACAATAATTATTTTCGATTGTAATTAATAATCGTCTATTTAAGTATTTTCAATCCATATATATTTCACTTCATTTTTTAAAACATTATGGCTTCCATCACACCTACAATGTCGATGAATTTCCGAAAAAGATATATATTTATATATACTTATTATATAAAGGTGAAATCCCCTGATGTGTTGACTGACTCATCACGTTATCTCCGAAAATATTAAGCTAAGTGCTCTCTAAGAGAAGATTTTACTCAGAACGTACGGAGTTGCGGGAATAGCTAGCATAAGTATCAATTAGTATAATCACAGAATTATTATTAACTGGTTTTTATACTTACTAAAACAAAGAAATTAGAAAACACGAAATTGCAGAAAATACCTAATTTAAATAATTTATTTTAAACGTTATCCTCTCCACGTAAGGCTCTGTCCGTCCCAACGCCCAAGCCTCGAGCGCGTTATACTATAGATAGATAGTAAAACGCCTGTAGATTTGGGCAAATTTAACATCTTTCCGTGTTACTTAGGTACATTATATTTTTATACTTCGATAGCTGCGGGGCAAATAATTTTCCCTGGCATTGTTTATAAAAAAAACATAATTAACCATCTAAATATGTAAAAGGAGTAAGATAAAATATAATAATACGTTCTGTAGCCATTTGAACAAGGATAATTGTTTGTCTTGTAACTTAAGTTTATGAGATAATAAAGTTACGAAGTTAGCGTATTCAAAGATTTGGAGACACGCCTTACCAGCGCCATCTAGCGACGACAGCGGGGTATTTTGTTAGGTGCTCTGTTTGATAGTCATTCAACTTTTTTATTTTATTAGAACCTAGCCGGCTCTAACTAACCATAAATATATTGGATAATACAATTAATATAAAGTTAAATACATGTTTAGTTATATTATTTGGCAACGAAAAGGCATTAACGGAGTTCCTAAGATATAAAGATCCCAATCAGACGCGCAACGATGAGATGTGTAAATTATATGCATTTTTTAGACATTCATTCATTTGTAATAGATTTTGTATTAGACCTCCGATACTTTAAGTTGCATCTAACTTCAGATGTTTATACATTCGGCGCCATCTAGCAAACAGCACCATCTATCAGAATAAAATATAACTACTATACGAATGTTCCATGAAGTGGGCATCGAAGAGGGGTGAGTAAAATTGATGTTTAGAACCACGTCTTACTAAAGATGCTACCTTCGTATTGGTTCAGTTACTTACTGGTTGAACCTCTAGATGGCATAGTGATAGACGAATACGGAAAATCGGGAGTGGGCCGTTATAGTACTAAAGTTTCTATAAATAAGTAGGTAGGCACTTACAATTAGGAACAATGTATTTTTTTTAACAGATACTGGGACTTGGGCCCAGTACTGCCATTTTAATGTTAGTAGGTATCTTCTGAATCATGCAGAATTAATTCGGTCTCCCATCCAAGCTGCGTCCGAGCTAGAAAATGAATTTAAATGTAACAAAAAAATTAATCCGTTAACGCACCAATTATTTATCGGGCGCTGTTCCAGCTAAGCTTATCGACCTTCGCACTAATGATTTAATAAAATGAATCAATTAGGATTAAATCGTCAATCCAAATCCTATCCAAATCGAAATAAAAGCCTTTCTATAATAATAGATACTAGAGATAACTAGGATATTCTTTAAAAAAAATATGGCTTCATCTTAGATGTTTTCCAGTGTCTTTTTTTTATTACGTTATAGGCAAGTACTTGATCTCGATCTCACCTAATGGTAAGTGACGATGAGATCTAGATCTAGATCTACTTGCCCAGAAGGTACCTGTTCACTCTCACCTTGTCACTGTCTAATATTAAGTAGGTAAAGGACTACGAATAAATATATTTAAGCTGTTTGGTAAAGCCAGCTACACACCTACCAACTTACATATTTAAGCTGTTTGGTAAAGGCAGCTTACACACCTACCAACTTACATATTTTGAACGGGGATTAGCGTGCCGATTTTTATACCAATTTTTTTTGTTTTATTAAATCATCCGTCATGTAGTAAGGCTGCAACCAAGTCATAAGATTACATTATAGGCTCACCAATGAAGGCTGGTTCCAATCTATACATACAAATAAATAAAATTGGAGTGTCTGTTTGTAATATTAAAATAACCGCTTTTTACTAAGTGCATTTGGATGTATACACGATACCTATACCAAAACAATTTTTTTTACAATATTTGTCTGTCTGTCTGTTTGTTCCGGCTAATCTCTGAATTAACTGGACCGATTTTGACAGGACTTTCACTGGCAGATGGCTGATGAAACAAGGAGTAACTTAGGCTACTCTTATTTTAGAAAAAATAAACCATTTAAGACGTGATAACCAAGTTGGTAGAACGCTTGCCTCGGTAACGAGGATCGCAGGTTCAAACCCCGGCTTGGGATTTCTGGATTTCATGTGCGAATCTCAATTTCAACCACGATTATCACGTGCTAAACGGTGAAGGAAAACATCGTGAGGACACCTGCATGTCTGAGAGAACCCCTCGAAAAATGTGTGAAGTCCGCCAACCCGCACTGGGCCAGCGTGGTGGACTATGGCCTAAAGCCCCTCACATTGAGGAGAGGCCCGTGCCCAGTAGTGGGAAATTTAAAAGGGTTGTTATTATATATATATAAAAACCATTTTTCCTTTCTGGCGGTAGTATAGTAGACCTTTGATGCAGTAATAATCTGACAGAATCAAGACGTTGGCCACCCCCAGCCCGCCCCCCCAGCCCAATAAGGCCTTAAAGATGGCCTGGCCCAATGTCTGTGGGCCAGAGCTCGACCCCCGCCCCCGAACTGAACTCGACCTCCCTTAAGTGAATACCCGGGTCACGGACGTTTAATAACTTTATAAGTGATTATATAAGGTGTAACAATAGTAGCGTAAAATATTTTAACTGGGCCAACAGTAGGTTACAAAGATAACATTCCCAAAGAAATAAATCAAATTATTTGACATTAGCTGTTACCCACGACTTCATTCGCGTGGTATTTAACAAAGACACAACCGTTGGCAACAGCCTGTTCGCGCTTTCTGAGCCCACGGGACACATTTCAGGTTGTTGCTATCAAACTTAATCAGGCGCAACTCTGCAACATTGGTTTTAATTTTTTACCGTGAGATCCTATGTTTTTTTCTAAAATAAAAGTAGCCTAAATTACTCCTTGTTACATCAGCTATCTGCCAGTGAAAGTCCCGTCAAAATAGGTCCAGCCATTTCCGAGATTACCCGGAACAAACAGACAGACCGACAGACGGACAAACAGACCGAAAAAAATACACGTAGTAAAAAGCGGTTATTTTAATATTACAAACAGACACTCCAATTTTATTTATATGTATAGAGTATAGATTAACAAAATGACACCCTGTACAGAGCGCATAGCCAAACGCTACTGAAAAAAAAATCAAACGTAATTTACACAATGGTTTTATACATTCACGTGATCCATAACGGATGGTGAATAAATAAGCTATACCAGCTTAGTTATTTATACACTATTTTTGTTACCACTCATATACTGGGTGTGCCCCTAGTCTATTTACCGGTACCAATAAAACGAGTCTGTGTGTTTGTCTGGAAATATCATAACTATTCTAAAATACTTAGGTAAGTGTTTAAATTAAGAAGGTAAAATACATTTTATCAATAAACGTCCATGAACCCATCATAAAGAGGGGAATTTAAATGTTGCGTGTTAGCTTAGATTAAGAGACCGGCTTCGTGTTACACCCATTAAGACGGCGGCCAAACGACAGAACACACAGGACACAATATAAATGCCGGCGCTGTCCGCCCGCAACATCAGTCGCGCAAATAATAATATTACCAGACGAACACACCAATTGTATAGACCCAACCTAACCAACGCTTGTATCGTGGGTACCATACAATGGAGTGGGGTCGATTTAAATACTTATAACGAAAACTGATACTATCTATGCATTCGACTCAAGATTCTGAACCCCCAGAGTTAGAATTTTCTGTCGACCTTTTCACGAATTTCACGCTTATTTTTTAATAATTTTAAATTTATTTTAGCATGAAATCAGAATTCAAGTCTATCCAACGTGCTTATAAATAAAAAAAACATTCTTACTTATTTAGACCTAACATTGTAATGTAAATTAAAAGTCAATACGCTTAAGCGCGCTCGTCACCCGCACGCGTTGGGTATTGCGGTGAGCGTTGCGTTGTGATCGCATTGTTAAAGATAAATTGCGCGCTCAAAAATCACAACATTTGAAACCCATGACATTAAATGATTTCTCTATTTTTTATGGACTTTAAGTGTAACCTATACTCAAAGCTTTCGTTATCATGCTCCCTACATCCTGTATAATTACTTATATTTAGATATATACCTGGAATCAAAAACGTAATCCTTGGTAGCGGCAGCATGGTCATTACCAAATATGCCATTCGGTCTGCCAAACGACTAATAAGATGTGGTTTCGTAGCAGCGTAGCTTATAGCAGGATGGCTACACTCGTGGCTACAATCATCTTGTTCAACATTGTAGGTAGAGTAGCCATAATCTTTGCCATATTCGTTATCAGCGACTCCAAAAACTTCGGATATGTAATCCATTGTACCTATTCTCATATTTGACAATGTTACAAGTAAACTATTTATCAATACAAATATAACTAGAATAAGAAACATTTAACTAAACCACATAAAAAAAAATCATAATCGTAAAAAGTACCCAGAAGGGCTTTTTCCCTATATTTTCTAATAGAAATCGCATCCAAAGTCTTGAATTTCAAAGTGTAGCATATTCATAGTTATAATATCAAACATATCTACGTAGTTAAAGACGTATCTAAATAAGAAAATTGCCTACTATTACCCTCTCAACCTCAGCCGCACTCGCCACTACGCTGCAACCAAAATGCGGATAACTTGAGCGCGTGCTGTAAAATATTTTTGCGATTTAGGTACAGGTACTGTACCGTGCGCGTGAATGCGTAACCTTATTTTAGGTGAATACTGGTACCGCCATTTATTTAATGTCACTTACAGCTGTGTTGTCTCTTTAAAAAGTCGTCGTGTGCCAGATATGCTTATGATAATAGATAGCAACCGTGAGGCTGATGTACAGAATACAGTGGGTTGCTCGAATTCGCCTGTTCTTTGAAATGTGACCTGACTTGGAGATACCTGTTTGATATGTTGTTTTTTATACTTTTATTTAAGATGACAAGCCTGCATATTGTAGGCATAGCCAAACCTGTATCCTGTAACCTAATGCACTTACAATTTCACAAAAAAAAGTTTTCTTTTTAAGACTAGAATGGGGATGGGTTCAACAAGTGGAAGCCCATTGCATATATTCTATATGATAAAGGTATATATATATATATATATGTTTAGACAACATATGAAGCAATAAAACCATCTTCTTCTTCTGTCTTTACGAAATGAAATGCGATGAAATAAAATTGATATGAATATGGCCTCACACACAACTAAGTGGGTATTTTACCAATGTCAAGTAATTAATAGCGATATCACTATAAATAACATATTGGATGTAGCATGAAGATATGAAAATGGTGTGACCAATAAAACCATATTATTACATCATGAAAAGACATCTGTGGGAGTCAACTGCTGTCAGTAGGTGACAGCTGTAGGAATTTGCAGATCTGTGTAGGAATAATTGTTTGGACCGAATTAACTGTTGATTTTTCATATCATCATGTCACATCCATTATATTATTTATAATGTGTATTTATTAAATGTGTTATTGCTATTAATTACTTGACATTGGCAAAATACCCGCTAGGTTGTGGGTGAGGCCATATTCATATCCATTTTATTTCATCGCATCTCATTTCGTAAAGAATTAACTGTTCACAAAAAGTAAAAGTGGTACCAACTCTTTGACTGCCACTTACCTAATCAAAATGTTTCTTACCGGCTTTACATATTAGAACTCTTTAGATCAGTGAAAAGTTGTTCGTATATTTAACCATTTCTAAGTCCATGGTAGGCCTAGTACTATGATGAAAACAAGTCAAATTTTAAACGAAGATGAATCGATCTTTAAGATTACATCGGATCTTATGAAAGGATCCACCAGCTGAAAGAGAATTGTCACGTGGTCATCGATCGCATCCTTTGCGAGAATAATGAGGGCTGAATAGTTAAAGCCTCCACACATTTCGGCAACGCTGCGCGCTGTAGGCTGGCGCGGCGGCGTATTGGGGCGGTAGGTTCGGCCAGACGCGAGGGGAGGTCGATAAGCAGTGTCATTCGGGACTTCGAGGAGAACGGTCGCTCTCCCGTGCCGCCTCCCGTTCGACACGCTCGCGACTCTACCGCGCAACGTCACTCCGCAAGTGGCGTGCTCTCTCGATACCCGTATCACCACCGACGCATTGAGGTCTCACGTAAGTAAGCTTCCAGACGAACCTACATTCTGAGTCGTATCACCGCGTGAACTCGAATTTACTGAGATTAAAATAATCCTGCTGCCCCATAATATTATTGTACTACTTATAAACAAAACTTAAAGCGACTCCGTCAAACGTACACATTCCGGATAATATAATCGGCATATATATAAAATCTTCTTTGCTATGCAGTTTTTTTTTTTACATTATTTAATATGGCCAAAACACCCTCGCATTGAGAGAAGGTGCACCCGTTATAATGCCAATGGGCTTGCCCCCATAGCTCAGCAGCGGTAATATTTGGTTGCACTGTATGTACCCCTTCCTTAGGAGATTACAGGATATATAAATGGTGTTACATTTTGTTTTTCATAAGTACTACTTCTGAAATAGTTTTTGGTTAATGCAATCATATTCTTATACTGGACGTATATGTTCATTATTTATGTTCAAATGATAACAATAAAGAAGTACACCTACGTAACGATTGTTTAAGGTTTGAGTCGCGTTCGCGCCACGCTATCATTCCGCAAAATTATTTCCGATGCACCTTAGTCGTGGTCTGTACCACAGTTGAGGGTACGTTTTACGTGCATTGAATGAGGCCATTGTGTTAGCGCTCGTACGAAGGCGACCCCAGTTGTGGACGCCCCAGAAACGATTCACCATTTATCTTTCCCATACTTACTTTCGTTTATGCAAATTTAATGTTATTTGAGAGTAAAAACATATATTTTAATGTCACAGTAACGGAAACATATATAAAACGTATAGTTGGTTGAGAAAATAACTCTTTCATATTATAAGAAAAGTAACTGATGAGTATTGGAAAGAAGGCACATTTCAGCTTGTATTTCAGATATATCAGTTTTGTATTAACAGGAATACATTATGCAGCATTCGTTGATGTCATTCTAATACAATAGTCAATTTCAAATCAATCGTAGTTACTATTCATGTACTTCTACTGACAACATTTTGATTCGACTGAATGAATACTAATATATTCACAGAAAATGAAAGGTACTCTACTTAAATTACAATAGGATGACGAGAAGGCCATTTACAATATAATTTATCAATAACTTATGCCTACATTTCAGAGGCTTAATCACCTTTGCTCTTCACAAAAAATATTTGTTTATTCATTTCTTTTTGATACTCGCTTTATGATTTTGTTATACGTTTTAAAGTTTGACGAGGGGCCTTAATTCTACAAAGTAACTAAATCTTTGATTTCTTATTCCCGTTATTTGTAATTTCTTAGTTTATTATCACTTAATTCTTCAAGGGGATTTTCGTTAGTACTTTTTCAGTTATCAACATTCGAATAGACATATTTAGTATATAATAAATACATATCGCCAGACGAACACACCAGCTATACGGTCCCACATTAAGTAACGCTTGTATTATGGAACAGTACAATGGACTGACGGTGACCCCAGTATATATTACTTATAAAAATAAAAAACATCCGTGACTTGGGTACAAACATTTGTGCTCATCACACACAGTACATCCCGGGACATACCAGGATTCGAACCCGGGACCCTCGGCACTGAAAGCAGGGTCACTAACTACTACTACTACCTAGTAAGACTACCTACTACTACTACCTACTACCACTACCTATTACTACTACCTACTACCACTACCTATTACTACTACCTACTACCACTACCTATTACTACTACCTACTACCTACTACTACTACCTACTACTATTACTACAACTAGTTATTATTCAAACGGCCGGATTAGCGCAGTAGCTAATCAGACCGTTTGAATAATAACTCTTGTATTCATAACGCATTCCTGAAAAAGACATTTGAATACAAAAGGCTTTCGTTTCCTTTAGCATGGAAATCTAATTCAAGTTACAATAGAAATGTAGTTTGTCCTAACTGCGAGAACTACGAAAAGATAGAATATAACTAGGTACAGATTCTTGTTGATTCAACCATGAATTCATCATTCAATACCAATAAAAACACATATCTGGATATAGGTACCATCCGTTTTTCCTATATGTATAACTTTGACACTTTTGGACTTTCCCTAGAAACCTCTTATGAAGTAAAAACCTCTGCCTACCCGGGGATTACATGATTTTATATCGTATCAATTATAATACACAATCTAAGACATAAAGGAGGTCTTATATTTTGAATGTTAGACGAAAAGATCAGCATCATAACATTATAATACTTTTTCCGAAATGGAAAATACGATAAGCCGTTAGCAGTTGGGGTCTTTTCCTTAAAAATAAAACTTGGTCACGGTCTGTCATTCCATGAAATAATTCCACTGTGTAGGAGGGGCATTACAGAATTTTCTTTGCTCTACTTGGAAAATTATTTTTATATTATAAAAATTGCATCGTTATTAATAAAACCAGTTTTTATTTCTTGGTTCGAAACCTAGATGGTGCCTTGCATTTAAAATTGATTTCGCAAGTACTAGACATGATATTGTAATGAATGCAGAGGGCAAAACCATCACATATGGAATGTTTATATCGCTGTCTGTCTGAACGTGCATAGCTTAACAACGACCAAATGAATATTACTTTTTTAACCGAGGAAAAGGAAGGAACCGGACGGCCTCCGTGAAATAGCCGAATCAAATTCACACGCACGAAGTTGTGGACACAGCTAATAATTTTGGTTTATTAATGCACTTAGTTGCTGGTAAAGTAATTACTATAACCCGCGAATAAAACCTTGATTGAAAATCATAATCCGTTTTCAGTACGTTGATGGATGTGGTCAACTATAATATCAGCTCGCCTACGGGTTCCATTTAACCCAATTAAGTATATTAATGTACATATTAATTTCGATCGAATAAATTATCGTGCACCGAATATTTTGTATATACCCACCTACTACCTACCTACCTAATTACTTGTACCTACTGTGAAAGACTGCTAAAAATCCCTTGACTGATTGTAACTAAAAGTAATCGATTCATCATAGTTGTACGTCATGATATTCAACATTTTATAATCAATTTGCAACTCTTTTGTAACTGTGACGTAAGCATAAACGTAACCTATATTCAATCACACCGCTGATCTAAATTGTCATGCATTTTTTTATTATCATACATTTGAAAATAGTCTGACAGATTATAATAATTGATTCTAAAAAATACTTATTTCAGTTACTACCGAAGATAACTAATTTTAGATTGCATACCATCTACTGGTGGTAGGCTTCGGCCGTGGCTAGTCACCGCCCACGGGAGGTCAGATCAGTTGCGCTGCATGTGCCTAGTGAATGTAGCGTCTCGATCTACTGCCGCCTTCCTACCTAGGCAATTATGCTCCATCGTAGATCTCATCGTCACTTACCATCAGGTGAGACCGAGATCAAATACTTGCCTATAATGTAATAAAAATATATATATATATCAAAAGATATTGTGATATTATTGTCAGTATATAAAATACTGTTATAAAGATAATATCACGCCAGTCCATAATTCATTGTTCACCATTTTACACGACACCCGATTTGACAAAGGTCAAAACATTGGTGGTATATTGTAATTACTGAGCCTATAAATTTTGATCTCCGAAATCGGTCGCTTGTAATTCATTAACACTTTACGCTTTGAATACAAATTGGTTCTTGCACGAGTGATTGATCACGTAATTTTTGAGCAAATGCTATTGTTTTCACATAAATTACTTAAATATTTATAAATTAAAGACTAAATAAAATACTTATAATGAAACTGGTATCAGCAAAGCATTCAGCAAATCCCCACTACCATTGGGATTTTTTTTTTATACATTATAGGCAAGTATTTGATCTCGATCTCACCTGATGGTAAGTGACGATGAGATCTACGATGGAGCATACTTGCCTAGGTAGGAAGGCGGCAGTAGATCGAGACGCTACATTCACTAGGCACATGCAGCGCAACTGATCTGACCCGCCATCCATGAATGGCAGCACCGAACATCATGCCAGAACACGGCTAGGCCGCTTGGCGACATGGCTTTGTTCAGTGGGTGGTGACTAGCCACGGCCGAAGCCTACCACCAGTGAAATGTACTCAAGCAGCAGTGTACTCAAAACGCTAGCTTTGTCGCTGTTTTGTTAGTCTTGGATGTTTAGAAAAAATATTCTCCAAGCTAAGTAAATTTTTAAAATGAGTTTCAGCAGTACTGCTACTGACAATGGGATGGGTTACTACTATCTGCGTGTAATAGCAGAAGTAGTATTTCGTTTCGATCTAGAACGGTTTTTGTTTGTGCTACGATGTTTGCTACGAGAATGCTACAAAGAGCTACGCGTGTTTAATTTATGCACTATCTATTGTATAGCGTGAGGCTTCCATACACAAAATTTGATACAAAATAAGTACTTTTGTTTCACATAATATGTATAGGTTAACCTACCTTTGGTTGCGTAGTCGTATCGAATCTTTGGTTGGGTCATGTAGAACGTCTCTGAAGAGCGTCGTCGAAGCGTTCTGAATCCACCAGCCGGTGCGGCAAATAAAATTGTGACAAGACACAAATTTATATTGATGTGAGTCGCAGTATAGGTGGGGCATAGCGCTAATATTAACATTGGCGCGAGACTCTCTGGCTGCTATAAAGCAATTGGCATTCAGAAATTGATTAACTACTTATTAGATAAGGTTAAATTTAGTCGTATAATTACCGCCATGCCTGTATTCCTCGAAGGGGTGGGCGGAGATGCTTTGCAATGCAAACACATTTCGCTGATAGAAAACAAATTCAAAGTAATTTATTTGGTATAAGCCTACGGGGACACTTACAAATTGTCATTTTTCGTTTTAACTGAAAAGATCCGGCTAAAATTTCAAAAACCCTTAGTACTGCACACTTACTGTTTTTCAATTCGCTAAATATTCAATGTGATAATTACATTCTATTTATGATTGAATATTGAAACAATCAGAGGTACATAGCCTATTATTGGATAGTTTTTTTTTATGATTAATATCTTATTTCATTTTATATTACATGCGCCCATTCCGCGCGGTGGCGGCTGCGCATAGATACGGATAAAATTTACGTTTTATGCTAGCGCCGAATTTGCATAACGGCATATAAGAACCCGTGCCGCGATTCCACACGCGCGGGTAAAATAATTACAATAAATATCAGCTGACATCGTTTTTTACCCTTTGTAAATTAGTGTAATTCTGGTTAAACTATTTAATGTAAAAAGAAATAGTATACAGCACAAACACAAATTGAAGGTATAGGTTTCCTACCTACATCGATAGTATTTCAGGGATTTTGATAGGTTTTTACTTTGAGAAGCCGACCGGCAGCCAGAATCCATTAGCTTTGATCTATTTCGAATAGTGCGCATCTATCTTAAAATGGGACTACTATATTCCTGATCCATATTATTCATAACATCAAGCCCGCGGTCCAATAAGCATCATGCCATTTCCAATACACGAACTGGAACTTGACAAAGGCTTCCATCTTTTATAATCATTCGACGTCAAGATGTAGAGCAAATGGGGTGTCGTGATTGTGCCAATTAGTTTTCCTTTGTCCGGTAGCTGGCGCTAAAAATGGTTGTATAACTGCGAGGAACCACTTTTCAGGTGTTTATATAACCGAGTTACGTTGTGGTTTCACGCTCGTCGGGATATCAACTTTATATTTCTCTAAGTACTAATATTAAAACAGTGTAGGACCCTATATATGTTACCTTGGTGCATTTAGTTCGTTCTACGTGAAATATAATAATAACATTATTATAGTTTAACATTACACCATAATAAAAATCTATTCGTTGTTTCCTTTAGTAGCATTTAAAAGGCTTTTAAATGCCTGCCATAATATTCAATGAAACACTTGTCCCCTTTTACGTCTATCCTTATATCTTGTCTAGATGAAAAGCTCTGAAATAAACTTGTTTTATATATTACTATCCCACTAATATTATAAATGTGAAAGTTTGGATGTATGGATAAATGGATGGATGGATGGATTTTTATCCCGGGAAAATGTATGGTTCCCGTGGGATAGATTTGTTTTTATTTTTCATACTTTTTAATCGCGGGTAACACCGCGGGCGCAGCCATTAATAAATAAATGATTGTAGAACAACCGAAATATTATAGGTTTTTAGTAGTATGTTTTAATATATTGGCAAATAAATAAATAATAATCTTGTATGCTAATCTTGTATATAATGGATACTGCACAATGGACTGAGGGGATCCCAGTATATAAAATGCTTATACATATATTCATTATCGATGACTCGGGCATCAATATTCGTGCTTATATAAAAATTAGCTTAATATTTTTTTATACCAACTTAGTTCGTTGTAAATCTGGCTTATTGTCTAGCTCGGGCCCAGCTTACAATTAGCCTCTGTATCAATACACTTTTCCATCAACTTGTATATAAATTGATGAATATTCTCGTGAAGTTTTTACTGATTTTTTTTATCCTATACAGGATAAAATACTAAGATGTTTTATAGATTGAAGCGGAGTATTTTTTTATTTCATACTGGTCTGTAAATAAAATGAGGCGTTTAGCCTAGAAACTGCAGACTTCTTAGAGCCAAGTCAGTATCATCCTTAATTTCAAATGTGTAATAAAATTAATAATCGTTAAGTGAGTTTATCCGTCTAGTGCTCGAAGTTTATGGCGTACCCCATAATTACAACCCCATACTAAAGCGATGGATACTCGATACTGGTATCATATTTATTTTCACTGCCCAAAATAAAGGCCGCGAATAAAATTACAAATATTATTATTTAATTTGACATTACAAAATAATACAATATATTATTTGAGAATATGTGCGTAGTTCAAAATACCCATTTATAGTAACAGAATCAAACAAATGGCAATGTTTAACTTCGGCTATCTGGAAGCGATAGCCGAAGCCAAAATTGCTTAAGACAAACAAACACTGATAATAGTTTGTTACAAACAGACAAAGCAGAGTTCGAACAAAACCTGTTAATAAATAATCTACGTAACGTAGTCGTGTAGTACATACGAGTTACATAATACAAGTGTTGGTACATTTCTTGGTTATGCAACCAATTGTTTACATTGCAACATTGGTTGTTCAAATACCTATTTATTATCATGTACTAACGTTTCAATGTTAGCATTCATATTGTTCGTCGGTAACCAATCAGAACCTTATGTTACGTATCGCTACGGTGGCTACGACGTCGTAGCAATAGGTATGCAGATTAAATATTCATTGGATGTTCTTAGCTACCTCGCGAACCGTAGGTCTCTTCTTAAGTTTCAAGATTATTTTAATGTTTCAGTGAAAATTCTTAGTCTATTCTTAAAACCAGTCGAGAAAACTTTATTTGAAACGACCTCAACCATGTGGTGTTGACTTATTAAGAAATTCTGAAATAATATAATATTCAGCTTAGTTAATCGAAGGTTTACAATGTTTTCAATACAAACAATCATTTTGTTACCGATTATCAAAATATGTGATCGCATAATGATCGAAATTTGATCCATGCAATGCTAATAATAAGCCTGTGAATATTGAAACATGGTGTTCCAAGCTTGTAGCCGGAAACGTAAGTACATCCAGGTAGGTATTAGTTATCTACGTGAATATTTACCGAGCAACGTGTTTATTTTGGCTGCTGGTTCGCGGAATTTCTACTTTGAATTTGTACGTTCACTTTGTGTCAATAAAGATCATTTCGGTTCGGATGCATTGTAATGTTCAATGAATTCTGTATTTGTTATAGATTTGAAATTACTGGTCGGTTGTAAGTTGACCTTTTCGTTTAGGATTTACACTGAAATTTAAGTATGATTAATGTCAATTGCCCCTATACAAATCTGAAAATATAGATGTAAATGTACAAAGGGCTCTCAAGAGCGACTTTGATGTACACTTAAACTGAATAATTATAGATTAATGAAAATACTTAGCCAGAATTTAAACCCAAAGAAAAACAAAATACTGTATTATAACTAAACTAACTAACTAAATAAGTTCTGGAAAGTAACGACAGCAAATACAGAATTTAATTTTCATCCTCGTACTATTAATATTATATAGATATATCACCCATCTTATAAAAAATACCGTAACCCAAGGTGGGCCAAGCAGCCCTGATGCCTACATCTACGTTACCACCAAACTATGTTAATTTCATTCCCCTTATTTTAATTTTGTGGTCTTTAGTGTGGTATCCATTCCTCTGACCCCTCAAATATCGTCCTGAATCAACACACAAGTTGAAGGGACCATACGGTTACCCACAAATCAATAGAAGTTTATAATGGAAAACTTCTATAAATTTGACAGCCTTTTTCAGTTGAAAAGTGTTTTGTAAATAACAAATAAGTCAAGCAGTTGAATATGGTTTATCAACACAAGTTAACATTAGATGATGGAACGCTTTTAAATGATAAATAAATGGTTAATGGAGAACCTACTTAATTGAGCTAATTTTATAGTCGTCCGCACGAGGTGCAGTGCTCATAAAAGTACCAGTAGAATGAGCACTCAATTGTGCTAGTTAAATGTTGTTTAACTACGAAAGAGTTGCATACTTACTACCTCAATAATTGTCATTCCATGTTCTATGATACGCGAAAGAAAGAATGGTAATTATTTGGTTAGTAAGTATATAAGTTTTTCTTAGTAAATAGTCTTGTCACCACGACATCTAAAATCTTACCAGATTCAGTACCTATTGAGTTACTAACACGATACGACATAAACAATTGAACTTTTCAAATGAAACCCAATGAAACATGAACGTAATCTATAAGAAAAAAATCTGTAAAACAGGAACGTACCTTAGTCTATTATAAAAAATATATAAGCACGTTGTCACTTAATTCAGTCTCCCCACGAAGCGGCTCGGTGGCTACGAAAATTCGGCGCATTTTCAATAATTTCCACAGCGATGGTGGAGCACATCTAATTTTGGCTATAAGTTGATTACCGCTGTACGCTCGTTTGGAGGTACGCTTTATCGGTTTGGTGATTTGAAATTCGTACGGTTTTGGAGCTACGAATTGTGTAGCATCGTAGCGATATCATAGTTTCGTAGCCTCTGGAGCGTGACGCTGTAAATACGCTTTGTATAATCGTCATAACTTTTATATAATATTTTTTTGTAGCACTCACTGTTAAACATTTATGTATAGCTATAACTTTACTGACAATTCTGAATTCAAATAAATGTCATATAGATAAATATAGAACTCTTCGTATAGAATCAATTCTCAGGCGTTGTGGCGGCGCTCAGGCTCTCTTGTTTATTAGGTTATCCTTTGCTATATTCTTTGTAATATCTCGAAATAGGAATGCTAATAGGAGGATATGCAAAACAAAAATAAGATGTTTCTAAAATCATTGTCTAAATAGTCAAATTACAACTGTGCAGGACGTTTCACGAATAGACTTTAAGTCTTACTTACGTTAGCTTTAGACTACTAATGACTACTTATTGTTAAACGTTTTTTAATCACCTTCGTTTAGAATAGAGAGTTTTCAGTGACTTCTAGCGGGACAAATAAAAAAATTGGGGTCAAGTCACCTTCGTCCGTAGGAGAATTAAATACCCTCGAGATACCCTACACGTGACCCTGGGTGGTGCCAACTAGATGACAACTCTACTGGTGGTAGGCTTCGGCCGTGGTTAGTCACCACCCACTGAACAAAGCCATGTCGCCAAGCGACCTAGCCGTGTTCCGGCATGATGTTCGGTGTTACCATTCATTGATGGCGGGTCAGATCTGTTGCGCTGCATGCACCTAGTGAATGTAGCGTCTCGATCTACTGCCGCCTTCCTACCAAGGCAAGTATGCTCCATCGTAGATCTCATCATCACTTACCATCAGGTGAAATCGAGATCAAATACTTGCCTATAATGTAATAAAAAAAAGCTATATTTCATAGTATAATGTCTCTATACTATAAGATGTAACGATATTCAACTTTATTAATATAGAGTCAGTCCATAATTCTGGTATTGAAAATCATGAATCTTTATGTAGCTGACTGTTTGAAATGGATATTGTGAGACACGGTTTTATTTTTATCTGAGACAATTTTCTTACTGAAACTTGACCCTTACAACAGCTACAATACATATCGTCTGGGTGGTGGTTAACTGCTGTACCGAAAAAATAATAGCCGTTATAAGTTAATTCATTAGTTTAAGTGCTTGTCGGGAACCTAGAGACGTGAAGATTAATTACAACCACTTCCTACGCCAAACGGTATTTGCGGTGGCAAAATATACATGAACGGTATGATAACTTGAAGTCATCGTTATGAAACCGATATTTTCCTGGTAACTATGCTACAATGAATCGGTAGAAAAAGAATTATAATATAACCTATGAGTATTAGGTGGGTTTTTCAACTACCGCTTTTAGTTTAGCCGACTTGAAACGAGTAGCCTTTATGTTGTAAGTATTATTTTTAAAACATTACCAATATCATTAAAAGGGTCATGGTCATTTTTGTCTCCTCCTTTCATATAAATATTCAGAATTTGTATTTTTTTTTAATTTCTATTTTTCTATAAATTAAAAAGTAAAGGCATTGTTCCAATAAAATGTTCAAATTCACCGTGAATATTAAATAATAGATGTTGGTCACCCTAATAGGTATTACCCCTAGGACTAATAGACTACGATACTATCACATAGTACGAAATTTCCATTTCAATTATCAGAACAGTCAAGGCACTATAATAGAACAAGGCTATACGACCTAATGCAAATATCCTCTACAAGTTCGTTGCTGCATGACCCAACACGTACTTAATGTTTAATAAAACAAACATTCTGCTTACCATTAAAATCAAATTACGAAATATCTGCCATTATAACACCGTCCTATTTAAACATAGGCCAGCTTACAACATAGGTACAAACTTGATCCCCAATTTGGTAGCGCAACACCTACCTACAGGTGGAACGGTCAATACCGAGCCATGATTGGCTGATTGAGTTCATACACTACTCTATTAACTCGAAAATGGGGATTGCACACGTGTCTGCACTCTGCTACCAATTTACACTAAGCCTGAATTGTTACATTAATTTTGTTGGGATATAACAATGTAACATATTATGTGCCTATGTCACATTCATTTGTTTTACAGTCATGCTGGGATAGAAAGATTCCATATATATATTCATGGGCTAAGAAAATCATGTGGTTTTGAGACAACCGCCATGCAATGTTTCGTTAACTATGTACTGACTGAGCGAGCAGCAAACTGTGGCTGCCTTGGGGAGATGTGATCCGACCAGATTCGTCTGAAGTTAAAGTATGTATACGGAAAATCTGCCAGTGAAAAGCGCTCGGGCGAGGCGATACGAGCGAGAAATGTGCTAACTTAGCGAGCAGAGGTAGCCTTGCGCAGCTGCTCAGTCAGTACATGGCCTAATAGTTTGTTGTAATTTATAGCAACTTGAGTATAATTTGGCATGAAATTATTTCCTTTTTTCACAGGTCAGCGGCTAGGTGCTTCGATGTAGGACAGAGGAGCTGAACAACGCACTCTTCCAATATGCAGAGGTAAATAGCTTATTATGACAATAAAGACTCCGCAAAGTTTAACCTTTAATTATGTTAGTTTCATCGTTAACCGCATGTTTTATGTGGGTTTGTGCAGAAATTTGCCGTACTTTTTTTTACAACTTAACGTAAACTTCAACAAATACTTATCTCTTATAGTAGGCACGGGCGCTCGGAGGACGTTTGATGGAGGTGTACTAGCACATACTCTCTCTAATCATGGGATAAAGTAAACAGAGAAAAAAATAAGATGTTTTTTAAATTTTAAAACACAATGACTAAATAAAACTGGAGTCACCCAAGTTGGAGTTCAAAATGGTTGAACGCCTTGTCAATACATTAATTGTGTTCTCCTTTACACATTTCCGATATCAGTACAGATCTAACATTTTCTTAAAAAACAACCTGCACTGCGCCAATGATAGTAATTGCATAAATAATACGACTGAACGAACGCATCTTTATTACTAAAGAAATATTTTTCTGTGAAAAGATTTTGCTATTTTACCTTGGAGCTCGCTTTAGGACGAAAATAAGTTGATGCTGCCCCATTGTCACCTGTATCAAGCTATTCACATAGATAAATTGACCCATCGAACTGGAAAACTAGAAAATGTCAGACTAGTTTGTACAACTTTATCACTTAACAATTTCCAATTATTTAATCTAATCTTAACACTTTGTAACTCCTATTAAAGTTTTACAAACTTAATTCATTTGCTTGCCTCAGATTATAAAGAAGATAGAAACAAACAGTCACGACAGTTGTCGCATCTGATCCGCATATATTTTTTTAATGTAATCCTTTACCTGGTGTTTTTCATGTCCAAGCAGTTAGACCACGCGAAGTTAGTCCCAGAGTACATAGAACTAAGAACAGTGAGAGGTACTAGTCTTTGATAGCCTCGGCTTATTTGCCCAAGTTATGCTAGAAGTCAATGAGAGTGGGCTGTGAATTTAACATATGTTTTGCACAATGGAATAAGCTGAAAGCATTCATATAATTATAGGTTGCTACAATGTATGGTGTTACAGTAATACCGACCTGGTGAGGTTAGGTTGAATAAAGACTAGTGATAGGTATAAAATCGGGAGATATATCGCTCGACTTTAATGGCAACCTCGAGCGATGGTTAATGGTTGTGACGAAATATCAGGAAAATATAGAGAAAAATAGTTTGCTTCAGACGATGATGGGGCATTTGTTCCTTATTGAATACGACCGAAATGTTGGTATCCATGTTAGAAGTTTAATTATGTTACTTATCGCAAGAGTATTTTTTCTGATTATTATTTAAATGTATTCAAACGAATATTATTTCAATCAGGAATTACTGAAGATTTGTGCATTGATGCATCCACTAAAAATCCGTCAAGTGTAAAAATAAATACGTAAACTTATTTGCTCTGAAGCATGAAGTTTTGACGCGCGCGAGTGAACAGATATAAGGATATTGCAGTACTTAAAAGGAATGGTTATTTCAAGTATTGAAGGAATGTTAAGAATTCAAGTACTTAGGTATATTTTAAACCATTTAAAATAATAACTTCTATGCAATAAAAAATATTATTGTTATGAAACAGAACTAGAGAAGAAATCTTATAGTCTTAAATTACTCATATTTTTGAAGACCATTTTTTATATATTAAGACCATGTTACTGACATGTACCTAAACATGCAACCTAAGTATATGACCCCAAAAACATAAACCCGGTGTCCTGTTCAATATTTTGCAATTCGGCTGACCCCACCACGACCCAATTTCAACTTTGCCTAAGTTACCCCTTCCAGTTCAGCTGGTGTCTTGGTTTCCGATAACTTTGGTCCTTTAAGTTTATTAGATGGCAACATCAAACAATAAATACACTTTTGTGTGATATTTCCTTTCGGATGGGTGGAAGCTGTTTCCTGTACCAGGATTCTTTTTCATACTAATCGTATCCCTAGTCTCCCATTTTTCAGTGAGAAATATATAGACTTTTGTAAAGAATATAGATGGCGTTAAAGACATAATGAATTTAGGAAATGTTTTACGATTAGCTGATTAACCCCACCCACAACATATTTTTTTTTGTTTATTAGGATTACCAACGATTGTTACATTGATACAAATATCTGAAACATTTTCCATATAAATCTATGCTTAAATGCACAATCACTTAGAGGTAAACTCAACATATGAGTATATTCATATTTCATACAAGGCCCATACAAATTCTGTCAAATCAGTCAAGAAACAGACAATTACTGACAACTTAATGTCTTTAATGTTTATGCGTAACTTATCATATCGTCTCGCCTCATCCACATTATTATGTTAAAAAAAAGTTAACTTTAAGGTTTGTTCGTAGTTCATTGCGGCGTTTCCGTGAGATCGACTGGGGGGCAGTCCGCAGGGACAGCCACAACGTCTTCACCAAACTCATCCGCACGAAAGATCCTCGCGATGCTGAAACCACGCAGGAACTTCCCGTGCCTGGGCAACAACGCTTATCGGTAAGTATATGAGGAACTGTAATTAATAACTTTGTGCTAGATATCTTATATATATATCTTATATCTTATATACATATCTTATATCTTATATACATATCTTATATCTTATATATATCTCGTGCTAGATACACATTAATTTCTTATACATTCTCATTCATCTCATTCTCTCACATTACACGAGTGAAAGGAAGTGAGAGGAGAATCAAATTCAGTGGGATTTGTTTTGTATAGGCCTGCAAGAGTACTTCAAAATCGAAATTTTACAACTTTTTGATACCCTACTACCAGATCTGAGCGCGATCTCAACGACAAAGATCTCGTAAGGAACTCAGTGAACTTTATCTAGGCACCGTTATTCTCACCAGTTAAAATGAGAAAATTGCCTTTAATTTTTATGTCAATTGCGTTGGCAAAGGACTTTCTGCCCGCATTTCGTCCTACACCGGCTAATATTTTATTATAAATCGTAGGTACACGTTGCAAAGAAAATCTGGGAAATTTTGTGCTTGTCAAAATCCATGCGATGGCCTTCGTTTTAAAAACCTAAGTATATTTTTAGTACTATGTTTATTTATGTAGTTTCTTTATATGAGACCATTAAAAACAAGACTATTGAAATTCCATGTAATATTCAGTTTTGTACCCTTCCTTTATTATTTTGAGACAATCCCACTTGTCACCATACTTGCTACATTACGCTGTAAGGTATTTACGTAAAAATAATTTGAAATAAAAATTTATAATATGGATTTGTCCATAAAGGAAACCTGCAAGACGCGCCACAACTTGGCCGGAATGACGTCACTACACTCAGAACGCCCCCTCAATGTTAACTGTACTTTTCAAAATCCTGTACATGCACAACATAGGTTTCTCTAACTTTAACTTAACAACATTTAGTTCCAAACAAATAATACATAAGAAAACGTGTTTACGAGCATAACATTTCAAGTACCAGGTTGTTTGGCTTTTATATAATTTAGTAGGTATAGTTAATATAAAATCGTAATCCTTTTGTTTTTGTTTAATACCGTGAACGTATAGCAACCTCGCTACACGATACACAGATAGCGCTGACGATTCTCCATACAATATTGAAACGCGATATGAGAGTTTTCGGAGCACGTACATATATACAAGTTCCCAATATCAACCGTCGGGGCATAGCGACCCGCCCCGCCAGACATACCACCTGCCTGGCTGGAACATCTTCCATTTAGCGCTTAAGAGTAATCGTCGACACATATATTCCTTGATAATTTCCAAAATATTCCTTATTTCGGTTAAAGCAATAGTAGAGAGAGTAGCTGATCTATGGGGTGACGTCACATAACTGTAAATCTTTACTGTGTTAGTATTTTTCTGATAATTTTGACATTCTTAGAATTATTTGTAATATTAATTCACCGTTATATTATATAGTGTATAGTCAAGTGTAAATGTTGTGAAAATTTACTAAAGAATCAATTTACTCGCATATTGTTAAATAAATAAGTAAAAAAAGGAAAATATTAAATGTAAGTACGTTAAAATAATATGGAAAACGTACCCAGACACAAAGTATATTGGTTTCGAAAACCGCATTCAACGCACAATTTTATTGCTTTGCTGCATTTTTGCTGCTTTATTACAAACTTCAAAGCATTGGAACTTTTTGATAAAACAACATGCACAACAGTTTTCAATTTCCAGTCAGATTTGATACCGGCAAATATTAGGACTAGCTGCACTATTCTATCAAAAGACTTAAATCTAAAATTCTGGATACAGAGCTACCATCACATGTATGGTAGCCCTATATTAATATTATTTTTGTAGAAATATTCTTATTGACATTTTAAGTAGGTATATTTAAAAATTGTATGTTTCATTGTGTAGTAAGATTACCCGAGGAAATATTTTTATCCATTCATAATAGGGTACGATTAACGTATTAATTTATTTCATTATACATGCCACATACATCCGCTATAGTACAAGTACATAATATATTTCTATAATGCATTTACAATATGTCATAAAACAAGTCATACAAATATACCTTCCTACAAAAGTCATTCAGTAATAGACCTACCGTATTTTTTCAATTACAATTATGGCAAAGGAAACATACCTCGGCACGAACGTAGCAAACAAGAGACTTGTGTCAATACAGATCCCAGGCTGTTTGTCAGGGGCTCGATTACAAAAAAATAGAGATTCCCACTGAAATAATATTATCATTGTCTCTGGTTAAATAAAATTATCATTATATTTACTTTAATTGTACTACTGCTTCCGATCATAGAATATCTCGAATTGTTCCATTAGCGATCTCATTCCATAAACTCACTTAAATAGGTACCTACTTGTACCCTTTCACTCCAAATGATATTTTTCATATCCCCAATATCACATATCGTATGCCTTTATTTTCATGTCTATATTCGTTACGTTATCCCATGATGCACACGAATCACATGCATAATATATTTTTATATCTGAAATGCTGTTAGTTACACACTAAATAAGAGTACTACGAGTGGACGACCGTGATTTTCGATTTGTCCGATATTCGCTGTCCATATTTCGTTTCTATTATGATTAGTGGTTTCTTGTTTAGCTCTTATGTGCCTAGAATCTACTTCAATGTTTTAAAACTTGCTAACGCTTTCTCTAAATCTATAAAAGCTGCAAATGGTGCCATTGTTATTTCTGTAATAACTCAGTACGGTAAAGATAAAGATAAAGATATATTTATTTGTAAAAACATAAGTATGCTTACATATAGCACGCAAGATGGACAGTTGGAATTTTGTGCATACATGTTTAGACTTTACATCATATAATAAGCGCGGAAGCCATTTTTAACCGACTTCAAAAAAGAGGACGTTCTCAATTCGATTTCAATTTTTAATTTTTTTGATGTATATTAAAGCCCGAAGATATAAACTGTTCTTTTAGCATTTTAATATAAGCTAAGTTTATAAACATGCATACTTTGTGTACTGTATATATTAGAAGCACCAACAAAGTAGTTTCAAAAGATGAGCGCTACTTAAACAGACACGTGAATTTATATATATATATATTTCACTTTCAAATAAAACGATTTAACCATTAACCAAAGATGAATGTGCAGTGTCAACAAAACTTCGAGCGGTTTATTTCAATAGAATTTGAGAACTGTTTTTCAACTTAAATTCCAGTGCAAACTCTTCACCGGGAAACTTCGATTCAAAAAGTTAAACAAACGAGATACTTACCTCAGCCAGTTCGGTTGCTATTATGAATATTTGACTTAAAATATTTGCATTAGGGTATATTTTAGTTTATATAACTTTAAAAATAAGCCCTCGTCTGGCCGACCAATAGGAAAGCTGTTTTTTTAAAAACGATTGGATAGCCATTGAAATATTTAGATAGTATTACATCACGGCCTTATGTGAAATAGGTCGGCACACTTCAAGGTTTGAGGTTTTCATAATATTTATTTCGCATAACTGACTTCAAATGAGTTAAGCTTGTCGCGACCACTTCCACTGCACAACAAGCTACACAGATGGCACTGCAGACGCATTCAGAGCAATAGACAATTGTCATAACAATCCTGAAACGCGCTTTAAGAGTTTACGGAGCAAGTAACATATATACAAGATCCCGACAAAACCGTCGGGGCATAGCGGTCGCCCCGCCAGGCCTACCACCTGGCTGGAAGATCTTCCGTTTTCCGCTAAAAGCGGTTGTATTTTCTCATTTATACGAGAGTTATTCAGTAAAATTCTTATTGATGACGACGTTTGTAGGTATGTAACGTTAATAAACAAGTAACCGACACACAGTTAATTGTTAGCTGTACCCATTTATAGTTGTTTGACAATTAATTTAGTAGTCTCTAAATATAGTTTAATTACGGACTATATACGAACCATGATGACGTAAATAGCTCTACTTACTTTAGTTTTATGTGAGTACTTATTTATTATAAAATAATTGATACTTGATTTAAAATATCTTGAAGTAATTGAACTATAGTCATACGTTCTTTTATTGATTTACAGGGCATTTTTTCCCTAACTGCTGTTGATTACTATTAGGTAGATGGAATAATTGTCGCGATAGATTCTCTAGATTTACCAATTGTCCTACCAACAGAGATCAATGCAGGCCCGTGAATAATTAAAAAAAACGTCAGGCTAATAAGAATAATGACGTGCAATTTGTACGTTCATAGACACTCCCCTTAATAATAATAGGGATGATGGTCTAATGTTATCTGTACAAATATCCGATATGCGATTAAAATTCTTTCACTAATAAAAATATTCAAAAAAAAATATTTCTTAGTTTTTCAGAAAACATTTATAACTTTCAATTGAATATTACAAAAACACAAATTAATCACTGTTATCATTATAAATAGATATTGATAGAGTGTTTTTTACATAAGAGGTAACTCAAAACTCTAGTATTAACTTACTTTTGTTAAATGAATATGGATCCTATTTAGGAATAGTGCTCCTGATACTGCCCTTAATTATTCAACACATAAATTGTGGGTGCTGCTTTTATTTACACAACGTTGTTTAACTTTACTATTGACGGCCCAGCCTAACAAGATATGTTTGTTCACAGCGATGCCTCACAACAATGGACCTTACTTCTCTGGGCGTGGGCTCATGCGTGGGCACCGGTATGTACTTGGTGGCAGGCATGGTGGCCCGCAAGTTCGCTGGCCCTGGAGTCGTGATAAGCTTCATTATTGCTGCTATGGCTAGCATCTTCTCGGGTGAGTAAGAATAATGAAAACCATAATACCTTCTTTTTGTAAACTTATTAGTGTACTTTTACTCCAACCATATGTTTTTTACCAAGCTATGTTACTGTTACTATTAAGGAAAGTAGACCCAATAGGATCGTGGATAGTGACGTGATTGACCAATTACAAGGGAAGCAAGCAATGTCGTAAAAGAGCACTGAAAATTTTAATTAAATAAAAAATATAAATTTCATGACGTCATATCCATCGCCATTTTGACGTTTAACCTTCAGTCTTTATTTCTATTTGTGGTCATACATTGAAGTTGACTTAATTTTGAAGACATTGAATAATTACCCGAATGAAATTAAGAAATTATATTTTTATGATTATACGAATACCTATATAATACTAGGTGGGGCTTTTTGACAGTGCAGTTGTCAATTTTATTTAAATTTCAATAATGTGTGTTTTTGATATATATAATTTGTATTAGTGAGATATTAACCATTGTGTGTTTAGGAAAATAAAATAGTATAACATTATCATCAGGGGTACTTATATTTATAACAACGATGACACAATTTACTTGACACTGGCATATATGTGACTATTTTGTAGCTAATAGCCAACCAAAAAAAGTATAAGTAGATAATTACTTAATGACTGATTTTTTCCATTTGTTTTTTTTTGTTTTTCATTTTATTTTTTTACTCGTTTCAGCTTGAAACGCATCACACCAGAACAATTATTTTCAATCTCCATATTATTGTAAATGGGAGTATGCATGCACGCTCCACTAAACTGTTGGCTTCGTTGTTGACCATTAGTTTTGCTAATTGAATCTGAAAGAGTTAACTTACAATAATGAGTTGAGAACTGCTTGAGTATTTATTACTAACTATCGAGGTTATGGTGCCGCCTGCTCACATGGAGTTGACTTTGATTCTACTTTGACCGACAAGAACCAATTTTTAAAAGAGTAACCACCAAGTCTCTTGCCGGTTCTTCTCAATGAAACCAACATTCCGGACCGGTGGTAACTTCTGCCTATTCGTAAGTGCTTTTTCGGCCTACATGAATAAAAAAAATATATTTTTGAATCTGATATGAACTGTTTATCGTTGTTCTCAGGTGCGTGCTACGCCGAGTTCGGCGTGCGCGTCCCGAACACGACCGGGTCCGCATACATGTATTCCTACGTCACCGTCGGCGAATTCATAGCATTCGTTATCGGATGGAATATGATTCTCGAATATTTGGTAAGTGCACATTGAATGAATATCTCAAAAAGACCGTGAAATTCGTTATGGGTTTGATAACTATTTAGCGTTCCCGAAGGCTGCTCTACGATTCGGGTGTTAGTGATACTATTAGAGACTATAGTCTGGAGCTTCTACGAGTATCAGGAGTAAAAATAATAATATGGATTTTCAATATTAACTGCATAAAGTAGATACCGAGTACCAAAGATATCCAAAGTAATAAAAGTAAATTTTTTGCAGCTGACTTTTATGTGAATGTTTTTTTGCAAGAGTGTTCTTTTTCAGCGGGAATTATTTAATAATATTAGATCCAAGATATTTATTTTTATTTATTGTAACAAAGAGCCAACTTCATTGGCGGATGAGTATGGTCACCTACTATTATTAATATCCGGATGCCTACGGATTAACACTTCGGCTTCGACGAATAATAACTTTTATTCATTTGTCCATAGATTGGCACAAGCGCTTGCGCAAGGGCGTTGAGTGCTTGCTTCGACTCTATTTGTGACGGCACCATTGCAAATGAACTTTCAGGCAAAGTCGGCACCATGTACGGTGAGTACCTTGGAGATAAGCCCTATAGTTTTCGTTTTATCCTAGTGGACATTATTTTCAGTACAAAAACTAAAACACCAATACTTGGAATTTTCGTACGCCTGTCTGTTCACGGGACCTTCATGTCGCTGGAAATGGGAGGAATACCTGAGATAGTAAAAAATAACAATGACGTCACGACAAGGTTGTGTTAGATTGTGTCATTGTTTTTGATTTGATTCGTCCTGATGTTATCTTTCTTCTTGAAATGCAAAGTGCGATTAAATATTTATTTGGTCCAGTCCACTTAAATATCCAAAGTCCACTTAAATATCCAAAGTCCACTTAAATATCAGGCTGCTGTCTTTACAATATGAAGTAAAACACGCATAAATAAGATGTCGGGTCTGGTATTAAAGTCTAAAGTAAGTTTGTATCTGCTAGACAAAATACTCTTGACATCAACATAAAGAAGTCTTGAAAATATAGAAATGGTATAGTATTTCATACGAGTTTGATATGAATAGAAATAGGTTTCTATTTGTGTTGGTTATTATTGTTTTCCAAGAATAAAACATTACAGCCCTAGATAATGGCTCCAGAAAAAATGCTCTGCAATATTAATTAAGTATAGGTACCTACATATTATTGTGTACGAAGATAGATGAAGAAATAAAATAGACAGTGTCGCGACTCGCGAACGACATTAGAAACACTAATCCTAAGCCATTTGGTGTAGTGCACGCGAATTTGTGTGTACTACACAAATTGGCTCGATTCTGTGTTCTACAATATATTGTTCGGGACACATCTATACATCTATATACAGATAAATAAAATTTGAGTGTCTGTTTGTAATCTATACTAATCTATACTAATCTATACTAATATTATAAATGTGAACGTTTGGATGGATGGATAGATGGATGGATGTTTGTTACTCTTTCACGCCCGAACGGCTGAACGGATCTGGATGAAATTTGGCACAGAGATAGATTATAGTCTGGAATAGCACATAGGCTACTTTTTATCCCGGTAAAAATGTATGGTTCCCATGGGATAGATGTTTTAATTTTTCATACTTTTTATCGCGGGTAACACCGCCGGGCGCACCTAGTATTAAAATAACCCTTTAACTAAGCCTTTTATAAGCCTTTTACTAAGTGCATTTGGATGTATACACGGTACATATACCAAAACAACATTATTTTCAATTTTTGTCTGTCTGTCTGTTTGTTTCGGCTAATCTCTGAAATGGCTGGCCCGACTTTGACGGGACTTTCACTAGCAGATAGCTGATGTAACAAGGAGTAACTGAAGCTACTTTTATTTTAGAAAACCTTTTTGTTAATTACCACGCGGACGAAGTCGCAGGTAACAGCTAGTCGTATGTATTATTTCTTCGTCTGAGGATACACAAAATAAAATGGTCAACACCCCTATTGTGTAATATGTACTAACATCTTATTTGTATGTAAATCGATGGAGGGCAATTTAAACTGGGCCTGTGCGCTGGTACCGCAACTGATTTGCATCTGGCCGCCATTTTAAAGGGTCAGGAACGATCAGCTAGTTAACTGCTGTCCCTGATCAATACCGTCATGTTTATTCTTACTGATTCAGAATAAGTTTAACGTATTAACTGGAGAAGCATATTATTATACCATGCTTCTAGCTTTCTCTCTGTTACACATTCCTAACCGTATCCATTTGCGTCACTCCCGTACTTCAACAGAGTGGAGTCCTTTATGCATCTTCTATACCCGCCTTCTACACATTCATCTATGGATAGTTCAAATACACACTAAGGAATGTGTAAACAATAGAACAATGGTTAGTCTTGAACTCCTTGAACCTCTCTAGTCGTTTGGACAAACACAAGCCACAAGAAAAACGAGTCTCTGAAAACTAAACAGCTCAAACAGTCGGAACAAAGGTTCAACTCTGAAAGGGTCGGATTCCGTGGGATGTGTTCCAAAATCAACAAAATCCTTAGAGGAATTGCGAATTAAATAGGACATTTTAAATATTTGATGAAATTTAAAATAATAATATATTTATATCAAAATGCGGAGGGTAATGTGTTTAGCAGCCTATGTATGTTTGTTCCTTTTCGGCGCTCTAGAGAACATACGCGTGGACCGATTTTGATGATTCTTACATCAATCGATTATAATTATCTTAATCTTGCGAGTGTTTATTGCTGCTGTCATAACTTACCAAACGGGAATACCCGTATACCGGGCTATAAATAATGGTTGAACGTGGGTTGGATTAACATACCAATTTTCCTTTGAAAGGCTCGTTTATAGTTTAGACTAGCTGTTGCCCGCGACTTCGTCCGCGTGGTATTTAACAAAGACTCAGCCGTTGGCAACAGCCTGCTCGCGTTCTGATCCCGCGGGACGCATTGCAGATTGTTGCTATCAAACTTTAATCAGGCGCAGCGCTGCAACATTGGTTTTAATTTTTTTTCGAGAGATCCAATTTTTTTTTTCTAAAATAAAAGTAGCCTAAGTTACTCCTTGTTACATCAGCTATCTGCCAGTGAAATTCCCGTCAAAATCGGTCCAGCCATTCCAGAGATTACCCGGAACAAACAGACAGACAGACAGACAGACAGACAGATGGACAGACAGACAGACAGACAGACAAAAATTGAAAAAAAATTTGTTTCGGTATAGGTAACGTGTATACATCCAAATGCACTTAGTAAAAAGCGGTTATTTTAATATTACAAACAGACACTCGAATTTGATTTATATGTATAGATTAATCTTTAGTCATAAAAAATATAGTATATTACCCTAGCGGTGCCTGCGGCTTTATACCCGTGGGCTTTGGTATGTGGTTATCCCAGCATTCCTTAAATTTTGCGGTTATTATTTTATTTCCATATATTGATCTTGTTTTAAAATATGAGTAAAATTTGCCATGTGGAATTAAGATACAGTTCCATGTAATTCCCATGTAATTAAGTATCCTGCGAGACCCAATGAGTTTTCCGAATTTAAATATATCCTTTATGGTTACCCTAGCTATAAGCTATCTTAATACAACATTTTATCAAATTCCGTCCAATAATTTTCGTGTGATATGCGAACAGACGAAAAGTACTATATTGGCAGATTCAGATTGTTATTTAATTTAATGTAAATTTTTACTTGTTTACAAAAATACGAGCCAGTCCATAATATTATTTAAATATTCACATATTTCTAACTTTCTATTTTAAAATAAATATGAAATAAAATTTAACTATTTAACTAAGTAGATATTAATTACAATCAAGAAACTCGATAAAGTTTTCTATTAGATAATTGTAAAAAATAGTATAGTACGTTATTAAGTATTCAAGTTTACATAAAACTTTCACGTTTAACAGAGATTGGTTTTTATTATAAAATGGAAGTAGCTTAGTAATACTGTGGAAAAAATGTCCTAGCAATTGAATCTGCTGACGGCGCAAATAACAAAGTTTGCCTTGCAAAAGATAAAAAGGGCAAAAGGTAATAAGCAAGGAGGAGGGAAGCCTGTAAAGTATCTTTTCCAGTGTTATATAACATAAGCTGGGAGTGCTTCGAGTAAAGTGTTCTTTAATAATAAATACGTAACTATTAAGAGAGCTTTGTTTTAGCTTTGCTTTGTTAATTACGTTTAAACAACGTGAAAACGTTAATTATCTGCAGGCTAATCCCCTGGTGGGTGCTAAGTCTCTTGAACCAGCTGCAGCGGTTCAATTCAGAACGTTTCGACATGTATCCGAATCGATTCCATTAGAAATTTTCTCGATTCCAGGACGATCTTTCAGAGCCATTGTTCATGAACCAATCGCAGAGTCGATACGACTACGCAACCGAATCGTTCGATTCGACCACTCGCTGTGTTTACATAGTACATTACATAATGCGTGTTTCGATTAATAACCGAATCGGTCGATACAAGACTTGTCGTAAGGTTGTGAATCAGGGGCAGTATAAAAAACACAAAACACTTCCCATCTAATAGCAACGTGGAATTTTCCGCTCGCACTTATTTATTTCTATAACGCACTGAAGATAATACCGCTTAGTACAATATATTTATTCCCCATGCGAATAGCACATTACTTTAACGAACTGATTAGCTCAATGGGTCCCTGCCTTCTGCGCTGACGGTCCCGGGTACGACTCTCGGTAGGGACAAACATTGTGTGATGAGCACGAGTGTTTGTACTCAAGTCATGGATTTTTAATATCTATATAAGCATTATATAGTGGGTTCGCTCCCAGTCCACGTCAGGGATTCCATTTCATGTGCGAATCTCATTTTCAACAATGATTATCACTTGTTATACGGAGTAGGAAACCATACTGAGGAAACCTGCGTGTCAGAGAACCCCGCGAAAGACGTGTGCAGTCCGCCAACCCGCACTAGGTCAGCGTGGTGGACTATACCCTAGTTTCTCTTACATTTACAGGAAGCCCATGCCCAACAGTGGGACATGCAAAAAAGGCCTATTTAATAAGCCTAAGCCCAATCCCCAAAATTGATTCTCTCAGTATAATAATAACGACAAACATATTAAATGCCACGTTTAACATCTTTCATAATTCTATCTAAGCTGTTATACATTAATATTGAAAGTGTCAATTGCATTAATATCTAATGGTCCGGCCACACCTGTGGCTTAATGCACTAATTAGTGCCTTAATAATATCACTAAGCGGATGAGGTCAACAGTTTGACACATTAATTTATTAACGTTATTACTAATGGCGTTAGACATTAAGCTATAAGAGCAGAACATAGCCAAGCGTTCAACGTGGTATTTTAATGCCTTAACGTCAATCCAGGACCTTTCGGCGGGAAGTTTAACCGTGAAGTTGTCAATTTTTGGTTTATTTCCCAAAATTAAAAATAAAAGTTCTTCGATAAATAATGTGTTATTAACCATTGTGTGATAATACACGGGCACAAGTGAAGGAAATAAAAAAAATGCTTATACTATTTTATTTCAATTTGACTTTTCATGTTTTCCCAAGATGTTCGGTTATTTTTCAGTAAAGAATCCACAGCTTTACTGATAGGGGTATGGGATTTATTTCATCATCATCGTCGTCACCAACTTCATAATTACCATCAGGGGTAATTATAATTTACAACAATTATCAAGAAATACATCGACACTGGCAAAATATGTCACTATTTTGTAGCCGAATCCCAACCTTAAAAAAAGAAATGAAGAAATCGTTGACCCAAATGTGACTGCACCATAATTAACATTTTATAAAAATAGGGAAACTGGTTCTCTGGCGATTTTACTGTTAGATTTTTTTTAAGTTACCATTTCAGGGATCCAGTTAACTTCTTTTAAAACCGAATAAATGTTTTTTGTTCGCACCACATAGCAATCGCACCGTCTATATGATTACATAATTAAAATACGCAAAGTAATCAAAACTAAATCACCCCGGTGCTGCCGTTGTTTTTCCCATTACAAATGAAACATTGTCGGGCCGTTTAATTTAATCTTTATCGCTGTTATAGTCATTTATAATACAAAATATAGGGGGGGACAAAAAAAATACCATTCCGCACCTCACAAATTTTATTTATTTGCGCGTATCGTCCTTTACTATCATAAAAGCAATCTAAAAATATTTATGAAAAGTTTTAATTGAAAAATTTTAGATACCTACCAACAACATGCGTTTATAACATCAATAGCAGTCACTGGTCTCTTTAGCCCTGGAAACTAAATTAAATGCTCGTGCTAGAATTAGGTTTACGTAGAATGTGAATCAAAGCCGATATATCCCGCTCAGTAAACGAGCCCTTTTAACGTTAGGGCCTTCTATAACCTGATTTAAAGCAACTTCCCACTCTATCTGACTAAAAGCAAAACAAAAATAGTATAGTACCTACTGGAAAAAAACAAAACTGTAGATAAGCGTCAATAGGGTCTCTACAAAAGTCATATGTTCCTCTTCGCCTCATTTTTGAACGATCTTATTGGTCGATTACTTCCACTCGCTCACTATTGTTACTCGTTTAGTACCTAGACGTGCATAATAGATTCAATACTGATCCGTTCAGTGGAGTGATGAGCGAGTATAATGCAAATTAATAGGTAAACTGCATGTAATCGTCGGGCTGGACCTGATAACTGCCTATTACTACAGGTCACACGGCTGCAGGAGATTCTTATTATATTACTAGCTGTTGCCCGCGACTTCGTCCGCGTGGTATTTAACAAAGACAACCGTTGAAAACAGCCTGCTCGCCCATTCTGAGCCCGCGGGACGCATTGCAAGTTGTTGCTATCAAACTTAATCAGGCGCTGCGCTGCAACATTGGTTTTAATTTTTTTTCGTAAGATTCAATTTTTTTTTCTAAAATAAAAGTAGCCTAAGATACTCCTTGTTACATCAGCTATCTGCCAGTGAAAGTCCCGTCAAAATCGGTCCAGCCATTTCAGAGATTACCCGGAACAAACAGACAGACAGACAGACAGACAGACAGACAGACAGACGGACAGACAGACAGACAAAAATTGTAAAAAATGTTGTTTCGGTATAGGTAACGTGTATACATCCAAATGCACTTAGTAAAAAGCGGTTATTTTAATATTACAAACAGACACTCCAATTTTATTTATATGTATAGACTACCTTATTATCGCGGCTCTGCCCGCGCAACCATCGATTTTGCTCAAAGCAAATGTATATAAACTATCTATATAAACATTGTAAGTATGTCCCTATTGTACGACGGCGTGAAACAATATAATCATTGGTAAAAATGTAGTGTTCACAGATTAAAGAATATACACTTTTTAATTTATTATAGGTGCCTTTTATTATTGATTGTATATAACGATGAAACACACGTGTCGTAAATATATTTGCTAGTTACTACTATTACTGTTTATTTTAATTAGTATTTGTAAATAGTGATGTTTCAAGAACAACGATATACTGTAAACTATATAGATATTCACAGCTCCACCCCAGTTATCTTTAGCGCTAATATTATATTTGCATACTTTCCAACTATTATTTTTAATGATCGCGTTTCCGCTGCTACCCCGCGTCGTCGAGCGACCTTCCTAGAAACGGGGAAAATGTTACATATAATATACGTTTCCACAGTACTGTACTGAATTTAGAATCGTAAACGGCGCTAATTCGTGGCACAAACATACATCCAGAGACGCATTATCGAGTATTTGATCTCCTTAAAATAGTGTATCTCAGTATAAATTGTGTGGCTTTATAATTTCGTTGCCACATGAATTCCGGGAGCGTAGTAAAAAGGCTTTCCGTACTGAAGTGTTAAATAACCACGGAACAGCATAACAGACAAGCTGCTTCGTATCTGGGGAATTAAGCTGAAATTAACTACATCATATTTACAAGCTGAGAGTAGCTTCAGAATATTTACAAGCTGAAATAAATTACAGAATATACACAAGGATACGGTGACACGAAGCGATGATGAGGAGCAGTGCCTAAATTAAATGTTATCCTATAGATATTGATCTTGTCCTGTCTCTTAACTTGGTGAGCTATCACTGTACCAGATTTAATAAAAAATTGGCTAGTAAACACCCATGGTGATTTGACAGACAGATTAATGCGTAGACAGAAATACGAAATTAAAAAAAATGCCTCAGATGTATTCAGACTCAATATGGAAAAGTCGACTTCATTTTTATTTTTTTAATATCGTAATACTTAAATAAATTATCACCAAAGGAGCTGAAAATACAGAATATTTATAGGGGTACGGAGCACTTTCTTAGATATTTATTATACCGGAGTGACTGGTGTTGAAAGTGGAATGGCACTCAGATTAAAATATGAAATTAAATAAGTAACATCGTATCTGCTAGAATTTTTTGGGACAACATTATTATTCGCGTCGCTTCAACGCTATGTACAAATAAAAATATATGATAATGTTGTTTAAAAGGTACCTTCTACCTTATTCTGAACTGTTATAATAATATCTACATAATAAGGTACATGAGTACAAAAGTGAGTTTCTGTAATGCTCTTATTTTAATGAATTCCTACCTTCTATTAACGTCCGAAAAGTACACGAACGAGTAGGTAAAAAGCTAATTAAATAAGTATTTTCATAGAGGATTATTATTTGAACTCCATAGCGTGTTTCATCGGTCAATCGGTCGGTTCACTCGTGATCGAAGCGAATATGGACCCACATCAAGGGAATGATTCGAACAGACTTTACCGTTAGATTTCACATTCAGGCAATATTTTCAATAATGAGCGAAAGGCAATGTGGAATACTATTACGAGTATAATAATGATGCACATGAAATATTTTTTAATTACAATTTTTATTTAATAAATTATATACAATAGTTATGTACATGGAAAAACAAAAAACTAAAAAATAATTATTAATAGGACATTGAAAAATAAAATTATATACACAAAAATGCCTCCACATCGTCGTCGATGCCAAAAGTGGCCAGCAGGCTGGCCGCGTTTGCGCGCTTTTTTAATTGGAATGGATTTGATAAGACTGTACAATGTGTATGTAACTGAGAGTATATATCGTGTGATACAAAACATCAAAAATATCAAATATATTTTGTTTCTCTTATGATGGAATATTTAGAATATACACATTTATTTAATCTGTATATGTATATATTCTCGTACTTATTCAAATAACTCAAACTTTTTCTTATTACGTAAGTACATCGATGATAAGTGCGCTAAACGTTGTATGATAATAACTGAAGGCTCATCTTCTATATCAATGCTGATAGCAAGCAATTTACTGATTAAGTAGATATGTATCACAACACAAATCTACTTAGTTAAGTAGTTATAAATTAAATCATATTTAATTGTAAAAAACTAGCTGTTCTGTTTTTTTTGTGAGTTTTGTCCACGTTTTAACATTTATTCTGCTATTCGGGGCGGAGATAAACTCAAAAATATAAAAGATCATAAAAAATATCCCACCCGTTCTTGATTTATAAATGGTGTAACAAACACAACTTATAGATAGATAATGAAATAGGTACCTACTTACATGAAACGCAATCGAATCTCGCAAACATTCCAACAATATTGCATTGCCATAGCATTACGAGGCAACTCATGTAATAATTACGTCACAGTAGTGAGTTGCGTTGTATCCTATGACCGAATACACAACATACCTTAGCCGAGAATTCTGAATATGTGCAGTATCAAACGGCCCGATACATCGTTCATACAAACTAATTGTGCCCATGTAATTGCTGGCGGGGTTTGGATGTTAGTACCACATCAAAGGCATAGAGCCTGTGCACACGACGACATTTTCGCTAGCAGTGGAATCGCATTAGACACATATAAAACGAGTTTCGAATGCGAAACAGTTGCTATGCTATACTGCTCAACAAGCCGTTTGCAGAGTTGCTGCGCGTTCGTAAATCTAGTGTCGAGTGCGCGCGAAAAGTAATCTTATGTCTTATGCTAAGTTCGTTTCGAAGCCGCTGCTCAATAACCACTCTCAAGGCACAACTATTACGTGCTGCGTCTCAATGGAATTATGATTAGTGTTTTGTTTTTAAACATGATTAAAAAATCAAATGCTTGGAATTCATGTAAGACATAAAAAGACTTATAAACTCTGTTTACAACGAGTTCGGAATGTTGGTTCCGCTGAGAAGTGCGCGCAAGAAACTCAGTGATTACAGTTTCAAAAAGAAGTGGTTTAGGTACATTCTTAAGAAAACAACGTTATGGCCACAGCACTATAGCCACGATTCTTATTCTTATTTAAATTCGTAATCATCTCTCGCAGGCAAACCACCGGATTTCTTGGCGTTTGGCATTACCGTGCTTATGATGTTCGTGCTCGTGGCGGGCGTTAAGAAGTCACTGTTTTTTAACAACGTCCTGAATGCCATCAATCTCACCGTTTGGGTGTTCATCATAACTGCTGGACTCTTCTACATCGACATCTCTAATTGGACTGACCACAATGGATTCTTGCCGTATGGATGGAGTGGGGTGAGTAACTTTGCCTAATTCTAAAAATATGAAGGGCTTACGTAGAGATGAAGCACATTCGGCACTCATTTATTTTTAACTTACGTGTACCTAATATTATTACGTAGATTTTGTTTTCGGCTATCCCGGGCAACTTTGCCATTTTCCGGAACATAGCACATTCTCAGAAGTTATCTTGTTATAATCTATCTCGAAGACACGTTTCAAACAGACAGACGAATCACAAAAGGTCTATAAACGGCGGACTTTTGTTGCTATTGTTATAGTCAAATTTTCTAAATAATATATATTGTTTGTTGGCTTATGCTTGTTTAATAGGAAAGTGGGCCGACTTATAAATATAATAAATCTATACTACCATAGTATTCATACCAAATGAGTACTAACCAAAATATAACAACGTATAGAGATGAATTCTACAAGCTATAGACAATGTACCTATTTACTGTAAAGGTAATACCTCCTCATCAACACTAGTAGCACAGCCGACTGTGACAGACAAAATACGAGACAAATCGAATTTGTTTCTTTCCCTCGCATGAATTAAGGAAGGGTGAGAGCGACTCGGTGCGACATAATCTGTGACAAAATCTCGTGTCGTGTATGCTGTGCTAGGAGTGCTGGCTGTTGCATTACGTCACTTCCAAAACATTTCTAGTAACAGAGGTTGAACTTCTTACGACTTTTTTGCTATCCTGTTTTATTATGTCACCACCGCTCAAAGCAAGTTGATGCCATGATTGTAGTAAAATTTTCGTAACAAATTTATTAGTAATTACTAATAGGAATATATTCACAGCAGGCAGTAGGTAAGGGTGTAGGCAGGAACATTTGTCATTTTCTTTTCTTGCTTGCAATACACTAACATTTTCTCTACTTAATTATAGATTTATAGTTTTTATTAGCGACCAGTTTAGTAATTAGAAAATAACCAAATAAATTTTATAAATAAATAAACAACAAACAATTTTTACTGTACTATATGTTAAGGAAGCCCCCATTTGCCTCCTACAATGCAATGATAGTCTTAACCACAACTTATTCGACATATATCCCATACGAATTCTGGGAAATAAGTTGTCGATAGGGTTTATCAGCATATTGTGATATATGCCTGAAGATTAATTAGTTATTCATTATTCTTCTCTCTCGACGAACTGATTAGCACAGATTGTAGTGACCATGCTTTCTGTGCCAAAGGTTCGAATTGTGGTAGGGAAAAACTTGTGTGATGAGCACAAATGTTTCTACTTAAGTCATGGGTGTCTAGTATCTATATAGGTATTAATACAAAAGCGTTGCTTAGTTTCGGACTGCTCAGTAGATGATCGTCTGGAAATATATAATTATTTATTTATTCTGTGACCAGGTATTCAGCGGTGCAGCGACCTGTTTCTACGCATTCATTGGTTTCGATATCATTGCGACTACTGGAGAAGAGGCCAACGACCCCAAGAGGTCCATCCCGCTGGCCATGTTCCTCAGCCTCGGTATCATCCTGATTTGCTACGTCACCAGCTCTGTGGTACTAACCTTAGTTGGTGAGTACGAATACATTTTCACTACCAACTTTTTTTTTCACACTTTTTAACATCGACGAAACTTACTTAGCTGCTTCCAAAGTTGACTTTTTGTGATTCTTATTAATTAATTTACCTCACAAGTAATTAGTTTGACATGTTTACCCAGGTAAATATATTATTCTAACTGTAAAAAATCTGAATATATGATTCTGATTTCTGACTTTACGCACTGTTATAGCCGGAGGTCTCGATTGAACGAACTACATTATTTTGTATAGACTTTAGTGTCTACTTTTACTGATATTAAAATGTACTTACAATACAATGTTATTACTTTTCAAGATCACTATTCTAAATACTTCTTCATCTGGCGTATGGATAGAACGTTAGGTCAACACCATTTCATGCGCCGCGTTCAAGAATTCTCGCATATCTTCACGAGAGATTCCCTATAATCCAACACACATTCCTAACCGTCGTACGCTAGCCACAATTCCTGGGATAACTTAAAAATTTCTCAAGCTATAAAATATAGTTTCAGTACCACAGAATGGCTTTGTGTTGTTAGAAATCTAAGTTCTGCGAAGCGACTGTACGGTGAAGATTTTCCGCCAGTATAATTTCATTTTTCAATTTGGCTTCATCGACTTTTGACAGAATGAAATATATTCTTTTTTAGAAATTAAATTTTGGAAAATACCACTTCAGCATTTTCATCGCCATAGCGGTCAATCGACGTCCGCCATAATGTAAGAGAATAAATCCTCCAAAATCAATGTATTGAGCTCAATAGTCTGATTAGCACGAAGAGGTTAAACGTCAAAATGGTGTTGAATGTAACAACGCACTCTGTAATAAGCAGTTTGCGGTTTAAAAAACATAATAACTTACCTAATTTACTTAACTTACCTAATTATAGGGATAAGAACTAAGACATACTACATCTACACATGAAGTGAAATCTAGAGATTTTTTTTAAAAATAGTGATGTTACAAACACCTTACACTAGAGTCAATAAACTGCCTCAACCAAATTTAGTTACCTTAATTTCAACCTACAGTCGTTTGTGAAAAACAATAAAAACGGATACGCTGACCAAGGCAACAAATACTCAATGCACGAATCTCACTTACTGCTGTAATCACTATATATACTTTGGTCTAAACAAAAAAATATACTTTCTCTTTGGTTTTCGATCACGCGATACTTCAGGACTTTTTAATCATAGATTTAAATTTAATTAAATTTATAATATTCTTAACTAGAATTTATTATAACCTAATAACATAAAGTTTCAGTATTCTTACAGAATAAACTATTTTAAAAAATACTTGTATTGGAGGAATTTCGCAACGTCGAGTTGAACCGTCGCTTTAGAAATAAATTACAACGATATTATATTTCCAATGAATTTTGCGCGCTTTTATAGATACAATAATAGTGAAGAAGTTACGAGTAATGTTTGGAAGAATTGTTAGGAAGTCTTCTTCTAAGACATGAAAACATTGACAATATACCTACTTAATTACTTCCCTGTTTTAGGAATAACATATGAAGTATTGTGGTGCTGTTAAAAAGCTTATGAAAATATGCACTTATTCAAAAATATTGAACTACGGTGAAAATTTTAAACAGCGCATGCCGGCGGTGTTAAATTAACTAAAAGTTCAAAACACTTGTTCTCGCGTGGGAGCGAGTGCACTCCACGTGGAGTCGTTTTAGCGGTTTGCTTTTCAGCTGCTTTTCAACTGAAAACAGTCGAGTGAGTGCACAGTTTAAAATCGCATTTGAGGTATTTTTGTTTGTAGGAGTCGTGGTTCACTATAACGATTTTTTAACTAAATCTACTTAATAAAATTATTTTTATTAGATACTAGCTCTGCCGGCGAACTTCGTACTGCCGCATAATCATATGTATGACCAAAAATAATCTTTATGACTATTATTTTAGTGTTTTTTTTCTATGTTTTTAATAGTTATTCTGATATTTGGAGCGTATACCAATTCAAAAAGATCAAGATCATAAAAATCACCCCACCCGTTCTTGAGTTAGAAATGGTGGAACTAACACAACTTAGTTTTTTTATATATAGTTGTAAAACTACGATTTTCAGTATTCTTATACTATAATCTTTTTTTATAGAAATCAAACCAATTATTTGCTATATCAATTATGGTATAAAATCCTATGAGGTTTTAAGCTATTTAAATTTATAATTTTGTGTCCATTTTGCCTGCATTCATTCAGGGGACTTCAAACTTGCTACCCTTAAAAAATATTTTTCTTTGATTAGTACAGCTACAGGGCTGTAGCGAACTGTTGCGTTAAAGCTACTTATGTATTACCGTGTAAAATAACCATAAGGTGGGTGTAGACTAGACAGCCCTAATAGTAAATAGGTATTGCAATATGAATACAATGTGGTACCGGGGGATGACGCGCTACCGCCGCAGCGACCGCGGTAACACGATTTGCATCATGATGGAGACTGTCAGCAAGAACTGGTTTCATTTAACTCATCAACCTGAATCAGTGACGACAGTATTTAACGACACAATTATATGCAAGCCCGCTGAGTTTCTTGCCGGATCTTCTCAGTTGAGGTCGCGTTCCGAGCCGGTTGTAGAGTTAAGAAAAAAAATGTAATGACAATGTGTAAGTGCCTCCGTAGGCCTACACGAAATAAACGATTTGACTAAATTATAAATATGGTAATAAATTTTAAATAAATTAAGATTAAAATTAGGTGGGTTCCAAAATGCCTTTAAAATGAATAAATATTTTATTATTATGGTTCTCTCAACACGGGCTATACCCGGGCCTTTGGACGGCTTGCGCGGAGACAAAAGTCCAACACGGCCTTTTCTGAGAATTATAATGTTACGAGTATGATAGCGACCTACTGGTGTCAACTACTGAAAATTATAGCATTAACAACGAATCGACCCCAGTAGGCGGAGGAACTGTGACAGTTAAATGAATAGATAATTGAAAATATGAATTGAAGTTTGGATGGACATTGGATAGGACTATTGAAAGGGTTGCGGACACCTGCCATAGTCGGCTGTAATCTAATTACTACTGGCAGGTGGTGACTCGCCACTTATTGTTATTATAATTCAATTATTGAATTTGTAGATAGCTTTAACCAAAATGCACCATCACGCCATTAATTCTCTAAGGGGTAAGCGCTGTACTGCACAAACATTAAACGGATGGTATCTGGTCCCTATGCAATACGGCTTATATTGCGATTAAAGCAAAATGCTAATGAAAATACATAATGGTCTCACTTTACTATGCATGCATGCAGTATGTCTTTAGTCTGTCTCAGGTCTGAGTCTGAGGTCTTACAAAAAGATATTTTTTTTTTTCAAGTTTCTTTTTTATTTTTTGTAACTCTGAGTTATCCGTGAATTCTCTCGCACACATATATATTCAAATCAATAGTTTGCGCCATAGCTAACGTAGACTATAAAAATAAGCAATATCTTTATTACTTACAAACTTCGTACCGCCTCAGGTATATGAGAAAATCACGAGAAAAATCTATTTTTTCCCCATATTTTAATAATTATTCTGCTATTCGGGATGGATGCAAATTCAAAGAATCAAAGATAGAGAAGAGATTATAAATGGTGTAACACACCTTTGCTGTATCTATATAGATTAGTTCTTTTATTTTATCTTTACTTTGCTTTCGCCACTTTTTTATCTCCATTGCCTCACCATATTGTGTGTTGTTTTAATTTAACTTTTATTTATTGTATACCGCCAGGGTAAATGAAAAGTTAATATCAATTTATGAGCAGACGGTCTCTACTAGCGTCGTGTAGAACCAACTGGAACAAAATTATTAGTGACGTGTTAAAGAACACTGGAGGTATAATAGTATCTGACACAAATCCACGATGCTAATGGAAATAAACTTAACTAACCTAATAAGCTACACGATAAATAACTTTAGCAGCTGTATTTTTAGTTTTATCATAGCTTTGAGAGGACAGCTTTATTTTTAGAGTTTGTTTCTTTAATATATTTACAACTAGCTGTGCCCCACGGCGTTTACCCGTGCCCCGCGATTAAAAAGTATGTCGATGCCTATGTCATTTTCTGACCACTAAACTACCATCACCTATGCCAAAAATCATGTCGATCCTTGGTCTATGAAAAATTAAAACAAACCTATACACGGGAGCCATACATTTTACCGGGATAAAAAGACTATAACCTATCTCTGTGCGGAATTTCTACTAGATCCGTTCAGTCGTTTTGGCGAGATTGAGTAACAAACATCCATCCATCCATCCAAACTTTCACATTTATAATATAAGTGGGAAGTACCGCTTAAGAAGTAGCACATATTATGTTGACTTTGATTGGTAGGATTAGATAACTGCCGAGATAGGCTATTATGTATATCCTATATATTCCTGACACCTCTTGCAGTTTACAAATAAATTTGTAGGTTTACTAGATAAGACAATTTTGAAATCTTTTGACCTCTCAGCTTCTGATACGACGAAGAAATAATATAGAGGAAGCGTTATAAACAACATCTTAAAGCACAAAAAACTGAGCGGATTTGAGTCGTGCACACAACTTGCAGCCTACGCGAATTCGCGTGTACTACACAAAACAGCTTGGTGTTTCGCTCTTCAATATTTTTTCGCGATAATGTCTATACGGTATAAGTGACTTCGTATTGAAAACTATACTATGGATTCTGCTCATGATCCTATGCCCACCAGAGTCGGAATTTTCCTTCGATCTTTCATGAATACACGCATTTTTTCATTATTTTTTAATTTATTTTGGCATGCAATCATCATAGAAGTCAAACTCAACGTGATTTTAAATAAAAACAAATATAATTTCTGATTGAGACCTAAAACTGCAATGTAAATTAAAACTCGGTACTCCCGAGCACGCTCTTCGCGCGAACGAGTCGGATATCACGTAGAGCGTTGTGTTATGATCGCGTGGTATACAAAACATTGCGCGCTCAAAAATTACAACAATTGTTACCCAAGATTTCCGACATAAATTATTTCAATAATTGTATTAGGCATGAAGTCTAACATTTACCAAAGTGTTCGTTACCCTGCACCTTGTATTATTTCTTCTTCTGAAATTACAATACTGTAAAACATATCACCAAGGAGACCTCTATTACCGTGGTAACTATGTAGTAGATGGTCTTGATTACAATCTGAGTGTTTTCAAGTCGAGACTGAACAGGTACTAGGCAAGTATGCTCCATCGTAGATCTCATCGTCACTTACCATTAGGTGAGATCGAGATCAAATACGTGCCTATAACGTAATAAAAAAATATTAAGGCATATGTAGTATTAAAATATCAATTTGACTTTAGTTTAGAAGTGAGTGCTTAAAGTGCAAGCAAACTTGCGTACAGAATCGATCTGTAGTTCAGAATCAAGATTAGTGTCACGTGCAGGTACAGTACAGGCGACGATTAAGTGGGAAGCTCAGGGTCAGGGCGCGAAATTCAAAATGTCAATGGTTTTTATTTTTTTACGAAAAATTTGGACACCTTTACGATGTAATTTAGTGTTTTGCGATATTAGCATTCTGCATTGGATGTCTCGATGTATTAAGTTTGCTTAAAACAGTACCTAATCCGATACAATACCATAAGGTTTGTAAAAACCGCTACTTTTACTAACTTTATGGAGTTGTATCGCTTTAGGTATTTTAAAGATAAAGTAGTCCAAATTTTTGGTAAAAAAATAAAAATCATTGACATTTTGAATTTCGCGCCCTGACCCTGAGCTTCCACCTTAAGCCGCTCCAATTATCAGCCGATATTGGTCGTAACGTATCACGCTAAGCTTAAGGTACCTACTGCAAAATATTTGCTTGGAGCATATAATTGTCAACATATTATTGACGACGTGATTAGCGCAGTTGGTACTAAGCCTGCCTTCTGTACCAAGGGTGCCGGGTTCGAATCCTGGTTGGGACGAGCTTTGCGTGATTTTTTGTACCCGCGTCATGAATGTTATGTATTTTATAATATTGTACGGTACCCATAATACAAGCTTTGCTTCGTGTGGGACAGTTTGGTGTGTTTGTCTAGCGATATTATTATTTATTTACTAATTGGGTAGAATTATGTTGTGAGTATATAGTATACATAGTTATAGTTGTGAGTGTGATATTAGATTTCATAATTCAAAGATTTCGTTACAAATTATTGTAAAAGTTCATTATCAAACGTTTAGTTCAATTCTGGTTTTAGCTTGCAACCACTTGAGCGAAGTAATTTACATACAAGCTCTCTGATCTATGTTGCTTCAATTTTGTTCGACTATTATTTTTATTAAGTATTTATAATTTCTTTGATGGAATACTGGAATGGAATTTTCGAATCCTTTTATGTATATAATTTAATTTCAAAATAAATCTCTGTGAATGTTTTATGAAACAGGGGTGAGGAGAGGGTGGGATGGGTATTTTTTTTGTTACGCACTAGCGCTGGAGTATGGCGCGTGGCGGTGCGATAAGTCTGTACCTCAAGTAAAATCCTTTTTTACGTACCGCTTCGGCAACTTAACGTCTTCCATCCCGCTCCCACCACAGACATCATAAATAAGTATGACAGTGACGTCCAGATTTCTCGATGACGCTACGATTACATTAGAAGTTCATGCTTACCTGTCATGCTCTTGTCAACTTATCGGAATATTTAAATATTATTACGACATTTGTTTTACTGTTAATTATTGTTAAATCTAAATAAAGTACGTAATCTGTAAATAAATAAATAATCTGTATTAAAAAATATAATATGTCTATTAAAATGATCCTATGCCTCATTCCTCGCTTTTAAAATATTTTTAAATCGTTTGCGACGACACGCAAATAATTCGTGGATGATAAAATTAAAAATTGTGGCAAGGGCTCGCACTGATAAGTTTATTTTTTTATTGTTGTTTGTACTGTATGACGTGGCATATGGAGAGACTGAAATGTAACGTTAGTTAATAGCTACATAATTGCGACGGTCACGCAAATATATCATGGATGGATGACGAAGACGAAGTGTTATGCCCTCCAATTAAGTATTTAGAATAAGATACCGGCATGTCTAGCGAAATTGAGTAGGCACTTATAATTTAAAAAGATTCAACAAAAAGATCACAGGTATAATGTGTACATTATACTGTGACCTTTTAAATCACACACATTATTTACTCATAAACACTTTATGAATAAATATTTGAGCAGTTGATAACAATTCAGCTTTTCTTTGCATTAAAACTACACTCGCCTGTCGCCCACGGATTCGCTTAACTGAGAAACGTTTGACTTTATGCGCAATAATATTTTTTGCCTCACCTACAATAATGCATAGGTAAGCACTCATAATGTAGCCTTTTTTTAGCGTGGGGAAATCCTCATGGTTATGAGGCGTGATGCGTTATGTCTTACTCTTACCGACTAAAACCCCACGGTGGTCCTTCTCCCGCCTTGTTCGAGGGGGGGGGGGGGGGGGGGTAGTGACACACATAATGCAGCCTGCTTTAACCCTTTACCTATAATACGTTATCATTTCAGTCTAGGTCTATTATTTTCATTTCAAATTATATATTTTTGTGATAATCCCAGATTGACGACATGATTAGCCCAGTTGGTAGTGTCCCTGCACTCTGTGCTGAGGGTCTGGCCTCGAAACCTGGTAGGCAAAAACTTTGTGTAATGAGCACAAATGGTTTGTCCCGAGTCATAGATGTTTAATATATTTTTATGTTTTATATACTGGGTTCGCCCCAGTCCATTGCACGCTACCCAACATACAAATGTTGCTTAGTGTGGGACCGTATAGTTAGTTTGTTCGTGTGGCGATATTATTATTATTTGATGTTCGAGTTACCCTATAGGACGTATGCTCTTGTCCCCAGTGCCCTACGATCAAGTGAACACGGAATCAGCTCTGGTCCAAATGTTCTCGCACGTCAATGCGCCGACGTGCAAGTACATCGTCGCCATCGGCGCCCTGGCGGGCCTCACAGTGTCCATGTTCGGCTCCATGTTCCCCATGCCTCGAGTCATCTATGCCATGGCCTTGGATGGACTTATTTTCAAGTAAGGCTTTTTTATCGTTAATGAACTAAAACTAGGCTTCTTCGGACATGTGGTGACATATTAATTCAGTTTTTGAATGTTCTATGAGGCAGAAATAGAAATATCATAAAGCCTTATATTTTTTTAAATTTTCTAATGTTACATTATAATATTTAGTACTTAAACTTAAGTATCTAAACGATTACCCAGAAACTGAAAATATTTTTTTTTACTTGGACCCGCTATAAGCGCCTCGTGCGTAAAAAGAACTATAGCACGGTATGCTTTGCAAGACGGGATGGAGAACGTACAACACAAATACCTTTTATCTTTTTTCTTATTCCTTCTTATCGACCTAAATTAAAGCACTAGACTTATCTAAAATGACGTAATAAATCAGGTTAACATACCTTGCTTGCTCCAGGAAACTGGCTTCGATCTCCGAGGGCACGGGCACCCCAATGTTCGCTACCATATGCGGTGGGCTGGCCGCTGCCATCGTAGCGCTCATCGTCCAGCTGGAGGTCCTCGTCGAGATGATGAGTATCGGTGAGTAGCATCTTTGTATCTATTGTTATTTTACAGAGTCATAAATAATATAATTTGGGAAATCCACAAGAAAATTAGAGCATTTAATAGGTGAAAACATCGAAATATTGAAACATAGGAAGCCATCTAACAACAGTACCAATAATGAATTGAAATATCACAACGCGTTCATAAGTAGGTACTTAATTAGCTTCTACTTACAGGTATTTAATTATTTTTAAGTTTAGACGCAAATCATAAAGCATTAACGAAGTGACGAAAGTAGCTACTTTGCCATACGGGGATGGCTTGTCGGAAACTTTAAATTTACGGACATTCCATACCTTGCATACAAATTAAATATAATTTACTCTTATTTAAACCAAAATAACTTTATGCATGGAATAAATAATAGCTACTCCTAATCATAATTTCTATCTGCTGCCTTTTAGGGTGAAAGATCTTGAGGGAAATGTATATCTAAACATGAATCCTATTCGAAAACTAAGAGTCGATCGCAAACTTTGTATTATGATTGTACCATCGTTGGCAACTTTTTTTTTTTTTTTATTACATTATAGGCCAGTATTTGATCTCGATCTCACCTGATGGTAAGTGACGTTGAGATCTACGATGGAGCATACTTGCCTAGGTAGGAAGGCGGCAGTAGATCGAGACGCTACATTCACAAGGCACATGCAGCGCAACTGATCTGACCCGCCATCCATGAATGGCAACACCGAACATCATGCCGGAACACGGCTAGGCCGCTTGGCGACATGGCTTTGTCAGTGGGTGGTGACTAGCCACGGCCGAAGCCTACCACCAGTAGAGTTGTCACCTGGTTGGCACCACCCAGGGTCACGTGTAGGGTATCTCGAGGGAACTTAATTCTCCTACGGACGAAGGTGACTCGACCCCAAAACGAATTGTGAACATTGAAAAATCACTTTTGTCTTGACTTTTTGTTTACTAAAAACTAGCGATAGTTAAGTTGAGCAAATGTTACATTGAATTATTTAAATATTTAAATGATTTTAAGGATCCTTCATTGCGTTATAAAACAGTACATAACCCGTAAAATAATATAATCAACATTATGATTAACGATTTTCAATGTAGATCACGTTTATACACTAAAATGTACGAGGATCACAATACATTACCATTAGACGACGGCATGATTTATGTACCTACATTTTTTTTTAGAAAGTCTTATGAACCGACTAGAGGGACGGAAGCACGGAGGAATAGATAAAAACAAACTGTACTGACAACTTTATGCAAAAACTAAGGTATATTCTAGTGCTGAAGGTTGAAAATTTGCATAAGGAAAGCCTGAAATAGAAAACTGTACCTGTGAGTGCACAAATCCCCTCATACTCAATGCGGTTTAGATCATTTGCCACTGGGTTCTACCGCAATGATTGCCAGATGTTGTGTCTATGTACCACCTCTCCTGGAATACCAGATACAATATGAAATGTCGTTTGCTATGTATCAATCTATAATAATGTAGCATGATTGGAATGATACGTTGTCAGAACATGCGGATTTTAGATGAATAATATTTAGATCTTAGATTTAAAAGCAATGCAAAAGTCTGCCCAGCCATTCCTACATTGTTCTCACATACTCATAACAATGTTCTGCTGAAAAATGTAACGGATCTTTTTAAAAAGAGCAACCATGGAGTTTTCTGCCCGTTCTTCTCCATAGGAACGGCACGGCGCGGCGTTCCGAACGGGTAAAGTTGTAGGTTAGCATTTTGTAACCATTTTGACGATAAGTAAAAAAAATATTCTGAATCTGATTCTAAACAAGTAATCTGTAGTAGAAATAGGTATAAAATTCATCATGTTAATTAAGCATGCGAATCCGAACAGACATACACACAATTATTTTCTCATTCAACATCTTTTCAGAAAGAACAATGTACAGAAATTACAGACTAAAATGACAATAGTACTTACTGAGGTAATTAAATTAAGCTAAAGACTAATTAAAATACCTAGTGTTCTTGTTTTCTTTCTTCTCAATGTTTTTGTGTGTCGGGCATAATCAAACTCTTGAAAGCTTCAGACCAATTTCATAGATCCCGATGTTCTCATTTAGTAATAACTCCACGGGTAATAACTAATTTATTGTGGTAACACTTTACGGAACTATATGTACCCTAGAGTCTAGATGCACGAATTTACGGCCCTCAAAACACATTAGTTAATCGCAAGAGCCATTTAATTAAGTTCGGGAATGTTTCATCGCAAAACAAACTCTACTCACTGTATAAAGAGTCCTTTGCTGTGCCCTACCTGTGTCCTGCGTTGCGTCAACTCCCGTGCAAACATTGTTTTGCATGGTAATGTTTGCACCCCCGTTGCGCCCCTACTTTTGCACTGTTAACTTATGCGTGCACCGAATGGAACAGGTAACGCCTTTTTTGTGTTCTTGCGGAATAAGCTATTTCCACCATCAAAATATTCGTAGACAAACAAGAACAGAGTAACATTATATATACGGCTTTAAAGTGATAAAAAAACAAGATTTTTAAAAATGCCATTCAAAACCACTAGTCACCCCGACTTTGGACTTAAAGTTTTGGCTATCCCGCGGGAACTATTCCCGAGATAGAAAATTGTGGTATTCAAGCTATTAGTATGGCAAGTATAATAAATATCCGCCTTGTGAATTTGAGTTACAGTTATCTGGCCAACCTGCGGGTTCCCATTAATTTCCTAGAATAAAAAGTATCATATATGTTATCCCGAGTCGTTAGCTATTTCCATACAAAGTTCCATCACAATCCCTCTGTTAGATTTCCCGTGATAGACAAATAGACCGAAATAAATCCCAAAAAATTGCGGGTTCGGCCGTATCTTAAATATCCGTACCGTATCTTAAACGGCCTAGTTACAACCTTATTATATATACATAGATAAGGTACTGTAAATATATACTTACAACAGGTTTTTATGAAATAGAAAAGCTTAGTCTATATTTTCTCAGAAAAGCCCGGGAATAGAGATTGCGATAGTAAATTAATATAAAATCTATATAGACTTCTTTTGTAGCAGGTAAGCCTCTAATTAAAATCGCCTTTTCTACGAAAGAGCGTACGATATTTTTTCAAAGCACCAATTAGGTACAGAGAACGGTATCGTTCATCTGATAATATCGGCTTGTATTTGTAGAGCTTCTAAGAGATCGTCTATTAATAAAGTGATGTTTTTAGCAACTTTTTAACCCCCAACCCCCCCCCCCCCCCCCCCGGGAGATACGCGGTGCGGTTTAATACCACCTTCCACTCGGCCCCCAAACCACGTGTATCTTTTGGTACAAAGGAATCTTACAAAAATTACAGGTATAATTTTATTTATTTATAACTTTACTTTGACTTGTGGGTTTTGTACATTTAAGGCTACTAACAAAACCACCTTAAAATTAATAAAGACGTTACGTACGACCTCTTATAACTGCTTGTAACGCGTAGATACAAAAAGTAACTATTCGTACTGTATTATCCAGAGAGTCGGCCTCATATTTTGTTTGTGTTTTTGAACTAGGAAAATTGGTAATTAAATGAAACGTAAATATAATTATATTCGGTTCCTTTGTGCTCTAACTTTTTAAACGAGAATAAAATAATATTTAAGTAAATTAAATTATTCCAAGCTTATACCAGTGGCACCTTGCTACAATTTATATAAGGTATAACATGGACATAGGTAAGTATGGGGACCTCCAAAACTATAGGAGATGAATAAATATCTTCCAAGGAAACGTGGAATTCTCGTCTATTTTAGAGATAAGAAACACTGCATTCATAGAGCTCGGTCATTTTCATCGTTATTTCATTGCAATATTAATTATGCAGGCTGTAAGAAGTAAACGTTGCTAATAAATCACTATCGAGTTGATTATTTGCATTTGCAAGGAGCATAAATGAACAAAATATCTTTTCATTTTTGCTCCTTACAATTCCCACAATCCATATCCTGCTCTTTTTTCTAAATGACGGGCTCTGATTCCTGAATAATGGCTGAGTGCAGTTACTCTTACCACTAAAATGGACTGAGATGGTTCCTCGGGACTTATTTTTCTATCTCTTAAAGTTTCGGAGATCCCCGTACTGACTCATCTGTATGTTACATTGTTACACTCGAACCAAACACAAGGCTTCTGGAGAGGGGTTCCGAATTAAGTAAATCTTGGAATAAAAGCGAGCCCATCCAACCAACATAAGGTTAACATCGGCTAACTGTAAGGGTTCGCAGTGGGGAAGCTACATCTGCAAAGCCTCCTACACGACGTTCACTATCCGTTCGGAAATAGTTTAGGATCATCACGAGAGAGCCATTGCTAATAATTATGTGCAGCCTTTTATTTAATTAATAGCTAGCCGGACGCACGCTGTCCAATCCTGAATTATTACAATTTGTCGGACAACATTTTACTTTTTTCAGTCTAAGTACATAATAAATGGGATAAGTGACATGGAATCTAACACCCAGCCCGACCGTGGCCCGAGTTGGAAAAGCACCCAAAACTTAGGAATAGAACAAATAATTGTGGTTTAGGGGGTTCTACTTCCAAGAAACCAAATATGGCGTAACTTGCACACGACCAGCCTTTGTAACTGAAGTGAAAGACTCCTCGCGTAGAAAAAAGTTGAGCACCTTTTTCATCTTCCATTAGTTCAAACTATTTATGGGCACTAAGTTTCGTCAGAACATTAAAGCTTTCCATTGTTCACTTATGGATCGCGTACCGTTTCTACTAAGCCGCTTAATATTTAAATAGACTTAAATTAAACTGGATTCTTTTATTTAGTTAGGCTTTACATAGGAAATTAAAAAAAAATTAAATCCAAGTCAAACTAACAAGTCCCGATCCTTGTTCTTATTAAACTCTGGGAAAAGTATGCGAAACTAATTTCTTCCTTCACCCTTCGAATGACCTTCGCGACATTATCGCGAACATAAATATTATACCAGAGACTGTTACCGCAAAAGAATATAAAGCGGAACGGGGGCTTCGCGTCTCAACATTTCGTTGAAAACTTTCCTGCTTAGCGTTATCTTTTACAAAATGAAAACTACGATTTCTTGTGAGCATTTCTTTTATTTGACCTTTAACATTCTTACTTTACATAAAAATTACAAATGCGCAAAAGAAACGTAGATTCAAAGGTTATTGTACTCTTTCTAAAGCATTGTAGCGAACTCTTCAACCTCGCCACAAGCTACACAGATAGTGCTGCGGACGCATTCAGATCAATAGACAATGCTCAATTCAATCCTGAATCGCGCTATCAAAGTTTTCGAAGCACGTAACATATATACAAGATCCCGACAATAACCGTCGGGGGACAGCGGCCGCCCCGCCAGGTACGCTGACCGCCTGGCTGGAAGAGCTTCCCTTTTCCGCTAAAGCATCTTGTAGATACCGACTTTTTTTTTTTTATACGTTATAGGCAAGTATTTGATCTCGATCTCACCTACGATCTACGATGGAGCATACTTGCCTAGGTAGGAAGGCGGCAGTAGATCGAGACGCTACATTCACTAGGTACATGCAGCGCAACTGATCTGACCCGCCATCCATGAATGGCAACACCGAAAATCATGCCGGAAAACGGCTAGGCCGCTTGGCGACATGGCTTTATTCAGTGGGTGGTGACTAGCCACGGCCGAAGCCTACCACCAGTAGAGTTGTCACCTGGTTGGCACCACCCAGGGTCACGTGTAGGGTATCTTGAGGGTACTTAATTCTCCTACGGACGAAGGTGACTCGACCCCAAAATCTCCCCAAAACTCATCAAAGATACAGAATACATATACAGCAGCACTCCAAAAAAATATTTTACAATCAATCACACCTAGCATTAGCCCAACATGATCAGATACTATAAACGAGATCAGAGTCAAAAAGATTTATAGATTTATTAATGAAGATTTCGGATATCCTACCTGATCTTCTTCCCCGGGGAACCTTCTTTGTAATGCTGAACCAGTTGAGTGCCCTATCTCACTGTCCAGTACTATAGTACGACGTTGTGGTACCACTGAAACATCATTTTACCATACTTGCAATAAGAATTAATTATATTTTATGCTGCATTTTGCTCACCATGCATGAATTGACTTTGAAATAAAACATTTTTATGGAAAGAACAAGAAATATGGCGTAAAATATTAAAAGAAAACAATTAACTCAAGTTAAAAAAAAAACAATTAAACAATTTATTGTTTAAATCATGGCAATGCTAGGTAGCTCCTTAAGTAAAATAGTTTACACAATTTTCGTAACACCTTATATACCTATATAAAACTCGCGACTTAGTTATAAAATACCGCTACTTCATTTCCCTTCTTTGCGGCTTTAAGTTATCTGGGTCACCGTTAAAGTCGTATCAAACGCGAAGGCACGTTGTTTTCATAACACACACAATGTACACCAATCGAGGTACCCGTGTGTACCAGTGAATAAGCACTTTTCGCAGTCAAAACACATTTCCAATTCGAGGCATTGCCCGGAATACATCTACCGTTGACTTTGTAAGTTAGATACATTATCTCTCGAAGGAACCTTTGCGAGTTGGCATGGAAAATATTGTTGTACCTGTTTCTGCCTTAGATAGCCCGTTAAGATCGACTTTCAGCATTCTTCACAAGTGTGCACTTAAATCGTACATCTAGTTAACATACAGATTAGCGAGCCTTTGCCTCTGTTCGCTCAGTCTGTAAGGGCTCGCTCGCGGCCTCACTATCAGCCCGACGGTTTGGGTGTATCCCATGGGTACATTTTTGTATCAATACGGCCTGCCGTGTACGGCTTATGCCAGACCCACCCAGCAACTAAAGTCTTAAACAGAGTAGATATTTTTATTTCATCCAGTGAAAGAAAAAACCTATAATAAAGTAGATTATTCGTAGAACGCACGGGAAAATGCTTTACACAATTGTTATGTCTGATCTTGAGGAAAGTATACGGGTAAACAAAAACAATGTGGAGATATTGTAAAACTTGCAAAGTTACGTTATACGAACATTGGCTTAAATTGAATTTAAGTGAGTTACCGCGCTGCCGTCAATCCAGTGATTACGGCCATCCGATCCTCAGACATGGATCAAAATGAATCATTGGAAATTCAGTCCAATTATACACGAAATTGTTGGTTGAAATTTGCCAGTAGGTACTAATTACAATGCTATTATCCATCCCGCTCAATCTGAGCTAAACTCCTATCACAACATTCCACATAAAGAACGAAATACTATATTATCGTTATCATGTTTCTTGTTATATCCTATCCTTTTTATTGTCCTCATTTATATCTGACTAGCTGACCCAGCGAACTTCGTACCGCCTCAGAATAAAATGTATGAGAAAATTAATTTATTGGTATTCTATGAAAATTTTAACAAATCTATCCCACGGGAACCATACATTTGCCTATATGCTATTCCAGACTATAATCTCTGTGCCAAATTTCATCCAGATCCGTTCAGCCGTTCTGGCGTGAAAGAGTAACAAACATCCATCCATCCATCCAAACTTTCACATTTATAATATTAGTATAGATTATTGTAACCGTATCGCCAACGCGTATCATAATCGCTGGTATGGATTGGTCCCAAGCGTCGAAAGGCCTCCGTTCAGCGTAAATATAGTAAATATTAATACTATACTTGTATTTACTAATACTACTTTACTTTAGGGACCATGGTTCAAGATCCATTCCCTAAACACACACGTAATCGTAATATCATTGAGAATGAATTTGTTACTTTTATTCTTATTCATGTAATATTTGTTGGGAGGGGGATAGAACATGCATATGTTACGCCACATAAAAAGATGGTGCATCGAGTCGTTACAATAGTCCGACAGTTCCAATATGAGGTCTAAAGAAGTCCAAAGACAAACGTGTAGGTACCCGACGACGGGCTTGCTTCTCCCGCGTCTATCTCTTATAACTTTATATACAGGTAGCCCTGAATGTGCATTTTTTTAACATAAGTATTACAAGCGAGCACGCCCCCAGACATACGTTGAGACTCACAAACCGGTCGCAATATGAGCCTTTGATGAAGCCGACAATATAGATATGCTGAAAAATTAATTTAAATTATAGGTTATTATTGATATTATTATATTTGAACCCAATTTTTTTTTATTTTTGACTCCTCTATATGCCTTGTTATATATTGACATTTGGCAAATAAAGGTTTCGCAAGTGCAACAAAACGTGACCTCAACACTAAAATTAAAATAGTCACGTACCTAGCGCTCAAACTTTGTTTGTGATTTGTTTGACCATGATTTTATCGGGTCCTTTAAATTAACTACCAAATATGTAACTACTGAAAGATAAGAGCATACGAGATAATTCTGTAGTAAATAGTCTTAAGTGAAACTCTGAAGGAAGATTTTGCAAAGTGCCGGTAAATAACGCAGTTGTAAGTAGCGAGCTACATGTGACCATCGCAAGACTTTGGCTGGTCGGTAAGGAAATGCTTATCTTAGTTGATGAAGCTGTTTTAGGTGTAATAGTTTTTTTTCTGATTGGCCTGCAATTGTCGTTAAAACCATGCAACTCTATCTATCCTTTCGAGACATGGAGCGTAAATATAGTTTTTATAAATCAATTGCGCAACATGCTGTATGTGGGAAACTTCAACACTTTAGCAGGAATCTTGGTGGAGTACAACTCTTAGAGCATGTTGAAAATTAATACGACTTATCTGAAATTTGCGGCGTGGGCAAAATTTATGAAATAAATACACTTTAACAAACAATTTTACCTGCGTTGTTTACTCGCGTGCCTTCGTAATTATATAAAGTTGATGTGAAAGTAATAAAATATTAGGTAGGTATTACGATATCCTTGTAGATACAGAATTCGGAAAATCTTTTCCAACTGGTTTTAATTACAGGTTAATAAGCTTAGACACGTTTAATTAATAATGATGTCTTATCGAACACAATATTTACAAAAACTCATATTATTATTTAAGTTTTCAACAACTTCTTCGCATTTTATATCATACAGTATTTTAATGCTTCACGGAAACTTGGGTCGGTCGAAAAGATTTCTATCAAAAGAAAATGTACCTTTCGTGAACGTGTTAAGTATTTTAATCCATTTATGATTATGATTTTAGCCATCGCGGGAATGTAACATCCACAATGGACCAAAATAGAAATAATCGCATTATGTCGAACCCATCGGAATTCAAATCAATTTCTGCGGGTAAAACAATATTTTTTCTGTGAAACCTTTGAACCTTTCAATTGAACCTTTGAATTGAAAATTAAAAGCTTTTGTACCTTACCTACCATCTGATTGAAAACCTCAGTAACACTTTAAAGCCACCAAAAATGTAAAGTCATTATTTTTTATAACGAACAGATATATTTTTTTTATAAAATAAAGTTGAATCCACCATTTCTGTATTTTTGGTCTGTATCTCTGTTTGTCTGAACGTGCATTACGAAAAAACTCCTGGGTGGAATTTAAAAATTGTCACGGTGCGCCCAGGGCAACATTTAGGATCTACTTCTAAACCGGGTCAATATACACGATACATTTTTAATCCCGGGAAACGGAAGAACACCTCCGAAGCAATAAAAAATCGAAAGTCCGCTCGTATACAACGTCATGGGCACTGATAATAACTAAACAGTATAAGTACACAAGTCATCGTAGTAATATGAATTCTCATTTATGTTCTACCTAGGTAAGTTCATAACTTTACGCGTACGGTAACCGAATAGGCTCCGACGCTTTATACATACGAGTATATGGATATCACTCGTACCAATGCGAATATTAACCTACATATGAGTTTTGTACGGATATTCATAAGGATAAACAATTAGGTTACTATTAAAGGATTTATTTTATGCCGTACGTTTACTAACTTACCGAACTTTAGGACTTCTTGGCTATACATTCTGAGATTTCTGGTGCAAATCTCATTTTCGTCCATAATTATTACATGCACGCCTTGGAGAACACTTAAAGCCGTCGTCGGGGTCCTGCGGCTGATCTCTCTCTCTCTCTTATCGTTTCGGATGCCACCTCTCGGACTATGAGAGTAAAGAAAGCGAAAGCGCACCTCTACATGCTTACCTACACACTTGTTCACTATATTATCTCGTGCGAACTTAAGCGTAGGCTAGTCTCCGTTGAGAAACTAGTCTGAAAGTCGGTTGAGACAATTTTACCGAACTTAGAATAAAGTAAACTCAAGTTGTATTTAAGAGGTATCTTGTGATTCGTGATTAATTTATTATCTTGTTACGACATTGTACGATGCTCAGTTGGTGTCCTTCATTTTATGCTTCTCCATCTTGTGGATTCTCACCAAATAAATATGATTTTTAAATATTGAATTTACCACCACACATTGTGGAATTCAAAATAAATTAATTTCCTCCATTTTCATTACAATTGAGCTTAAACTTAAAAATAATAACGCAAAATAGAGCTAAAAGTTATCAGTGCAAATAATGTTTCCTATAAATTATGAATAAACTAAATTTACACAGCGCAATAGTATTACACATTTTTTTTTTGGAAATTTTATCTATATGATGGACCTGTTAAACTATTTTATACTATGTTTGTTAACACAAATGTTAAGTAAAAACACAGCAATACGTTTAGTTTTGTCCAGTTTAGTTCGGCACACTACCAACATGATATCGAGAACAAATCTGTGAGATTTTATTGATTGGCTTCGTGCAGAAAACGTACCTCTTTTTTAATTATTTTTTGACACAGTTTTTTGAGCCAGAACATCGATCAAGATAATACCTGTCATCGAGTACAGTACGGTGCACTGAATCAGAATCTTGCTCTGGCCAGGTACCCTGCTAGCTTACACGCTAGTGTCGACCTGCGTCCTAGTGCTTCGCTACCAGCCCCACTCCACCAATCTGATCGAGCTACTGCCTCAGAGCCTCCGCACACCCGTGGAGCCTGAGGGAACTGCCTCTGCCAACAGGGAGACCACCTTCACTGTAAGTACCCACATTGATGTACGAACGAAGTTTCATAACAGATGTTATACCTACACCTTGAGATTTAAGATCACAATTTGACCCCGCGCGTCTTGACCGGAACATATTCAACAACATATGATATGCAGTTGTACCATCTAGAATATGTCCATGTATAACTATTACGCCTTGTAAAAAGAAGGAGAACTATGGAGAAACCGACAACATTTTTTTTTAGTAATAGTTCACACGGGTAAGCACCGTAGTTTTTTTTATACATTATGATTTTAGGCAGTGATCGTTACTTTTTATCGAGATAGGGATGAGGGTAAGATTACCTAGGTAAGGAGATTACCTTAATACCGACCTCCCGTTTACTCAGCGCCTACGACTTAAATAATTATAAACGATAAGTAGTAACTGGCGAAAAAAATTGTTTGTATAAAAAACATATTGTAGTAACTTTATAGGTATGTACATTTGCCGACACACTGCAAAAATGATTGGTTATAACCACCAAACTTTTTTTCCATGTAAAAATGTTGGTGGTTTTCGTCGGTCATCTTTGTAAATAACTATTGTACATAATTTATTGAAATTAAAATCTCACATTATTATGTATACCATTTTATTATTATGTATTCAGTACCTAAATAACATCATTAAATAAAATATTCAATTTATTAAGTGACCCGGCAGATCGAGTTTCTCAGAACACTCTCTCTTGAATCAAATCCTAATTGCTACTATAAAATACTGAAAGCATTCTCTGAATCTGCTCTGAAATTTTGAATATATTTCATTTTATATCACGAGTTAGGCAATGTTCTTCGTAAACTGGTTAGAGGCATACTTTGGTACGCCTACACGCCGCCCACCCTCGTACCTACACCGGACCTAGCATACGACATCTTTGACCTTGCCCCTGATGGTGTCAGTTCTAGTAACACCGATGCGATAGTTGAAACTAGCCAACTAAGTAATTTTGTAACTACGAATTTATTAAACGTGTAATTTTCATTCGAAATTTCATAATTGTAGAACGTAGAAAAATAATAACTAGCTCATTTCGATAGGTAGGTACTCACTTCGTTTGGAATTGAAGATATTAAATTGGTTTGACGAAAGCCAATTATGTATAAGGCGAATAATTAAAATTTTCATAATCCCCCCATTATGTATACGGTTTCACAAAAATAGTGTAAAACATTTGAAAGGGTTAACAAGTAGATCACGTTTATTTATAAACTAGCTGCTACCCGCGACTTCATCCGCGTAGTATTTCACAATGACACAACCGTTGGCAACAGCCTGCTCGCGCGTTCTGAGCCCGCGGGTGCATTGCAGGTTGTTGCTATCAAAGTTAATCAGGCGCAGCGCTGCAACATGGGTTTTAATTTTTTTCGTGAGATCCAATTTTTTTTTTCTAAAATAAGTAGCCTAAGTTACTCCTTGTTTCATCAGCTATCTGCCAGTGAAAGTCCCGTCAAAATCGGTCCAGCCATTTCAGAGATTAGCTGAAACAAACAGACAGACAGACAGACAGACGGACAGGCAGGCAAAAAATGTAAAAAATGTTGTTTTGGTATAAGTACCGTGTATACATCCAAATGCACTTAGTAAAAGCAAAATTACAAACAGACACTCCGATTTTGTTTATTTGTATAGAATACATTCGTATACTGTTTGGTTTTCTTTTTGAGAAAGCAAGCCAGTATTGCTTTACCGCGCACTAAACTTATTATGTAGTGTTATGGTTTAAATTTCAAACAATTAGAATATATTTTGCGGAAATGTGAACTTCATAACTTACTGATGGACCTCTTGAAATATTTTATACTATTATTGTTATACCTCATATAAAACTTCATTAATACCTATTATTAAACTTATGAAATATAACTTCAAACTTGGTCGCAATGCTAGTAACTGTGAGGATTACATTCAGTCGGTGCGAATTGTCTGACTACTTGCACGTCTGACCTACTTTAGACAGGGTTGCACAGTATAAAACCTGAGCTAATTTTGCAATATATAGGTGATCTACTTATATTCAAGCTAATTTTGAGAAAATAATAAATAAACCATTTATAATGACATCGTGTTGCAATAAAATACCATTTGAAGATTTTGAGGGTAATTTATGTACGTAGTATTATAGCTGCCGCGCTGATTTATTTAATATCGTCTACAGGTCATAATTAGCCCTTTTATACCCCACTGTTGGGCGTGGGCATTCCCTCAATGCGGAGGATTCACGCCATAGCCGCCATAGTCCAACACATTTGTCCTGTACGTATTGGCGGACTTTGCATGTCCTGCGAGAACAGCTTATTCCCAGTGGTGCGAGCTGGGGTTTGAACTTACGATCCTTAATTGTTTCTAACGCGAGCGTTCTATGAACTTGGCTATCACTGCTTTTTTAGACACTGCAACAGCTACAGAGAAAATTATATTCAAACCTCCGTACATAAAACAGTTTATGGGAATTTATATATGATACACATACACCTATACTGTAGGCCTTAAACCTGCGTCTCTTTATCGCATTTCTAATTATTATGTGAAGTCATAATCTCGATATATCTACATATACTAAAAAAAACATATCGTAAATTATAAAAAAAACAATTGTGATTTTTGAGAGCATTTTTGCTAAATTGACTCTGGCCCTATAAACCAAACTTCTGACTTCACTTAATAATTAAATGCGCTAAAGAGACGCAGGTTCAAGTCTTATTATACTTTTCTGAAACACCCTGTACAACTCGGTCGTTCTTAAAGGACCGGAGACATAATGTTCTATGCAGGCGTGCCTACGACACAGCCCTCAACGTTGGTAGCGAATCTCTTGATTGTAAACCGCAGAATGTTATAGTACGTAGAATTTGTTCATATAAAGCTGGCTGCAAGGATGCTGTAACTTATTATGTTTTGTAACTTTTGTTAGATTACATAGTTAGTCTTTGTTGGTAGTGTAGTTAAAGCTTAATTTACCGCATGACATAAGTGATGCGACCGTAGAAATTCTCGTTATTTATGTGGTTGCCAGTAATGTTATAGAATCAAATAATGTATTATGAATCTGTGATCAGAAACCACAGCAGTAGAATAATAGTATTGCACTTCTGCAACAAGTGCCAAGTGCCACGTTACCGCTGTCGCGTGGCACGGGGAACAAGGTACTTGCTAAGTTCAAATGTTAGGCAGCATTTGAACTTGTTATAACTTCTCGATGGCCGAAAAATAATTATGATCCTTACAATTATCTTACAGTATTATCCAAAGTAAGTGGAAATTTAGTCAAAGATTTATAAAGTGAATTCCAAGTAATAAACGGCGCAAATTGGTCTCGATATATTTATATGGGATCATCGTTACATTTAGGCCTCAGCCTCGAATTTAGCGGGCAGCGGGGCGGCGCGGCGGCGCGGCGCGGGAGCGGCAGGATCTTATACGTACAATCAAATGGGCCGGTTCTCGAAAACAGCGGCGCGGCAGCGGCGCGGGCCGGCCAACGGGCTCCGCTCCCGCGCCGCCGCTGCCGCCGCCCCGCTGCCCGCTAAATTCGAGGCTGAGGCCTAAGTAGTATACGTCAATGTTTGAGTGTAACAAAATTTACTTACAAAATATTTAAAGCCCAGTAAGGTTTGTTTTTTTTTTAAATTAACCTCCTGATCGCCAATGTCATATTGTATATAAAAATATGTTATGAGTATTTAAATACTTTTTATTAAAAATAATGTATGACCCATTCTTACTTAGGTACTTTGTGAGAAAAATGGCACTTTAGTGGATTAAAACATTATCATATATCTATGACTTACATCTAGGACGTACCATGTTTAACATGTTAAGAATATACCTCCTTAACATATTACCTGTAATATGTCTAAATTGTCTTAACTAGGTATCTTTAAAAACGAAATAAACGCTCATAGATAAGCGCTATTTTTGTATGATCACATAACGTGTATCTATGTCAGAGATGAAATATGAGGCTACTAGCTGCGCCCGGCGGTGTTACCCGCGATAAAAAGTGTGAAAAATTAAAACATCTATCCCACGGGAACCATACATTTTACCGGGATAAAAAGTAGCTATTCCAGACTATAATCTATCTCTGTGTCAAATTTCATCCAGATCCGTTCAGCCGTTCGGGCGTGAAAGAGTAACAAACATCCATCCATCCATCTATCCATCCATCTATCCATCTATCCATCCATCCATCTATCCATCCATCCATCCAAACTTTCACATTTATAATATTAGTATAGATGACCAAACTGACGCATTTGAGGCTTCTCATATTAAATATTTGATTGATGACTATTAATGACAATAGGCCTATTTAGAGTGTTTCGTCAAATATTGGTAAACGTATTAAGTCTCAGTACCGGCTTTATCGACTAACTATCAACCAATTGTTGCGTCTCCATCAAGTGAGTTGATCACCTTTAGTGTACTAGATTAATCCAATTTAGCGCCAGACTAATTAGAAACACTATACAATTATAAGCTTGGTACTATCTACTAACTAAGTGAATAGAATATCCCACTAATATCATAAATGTGAAAGTTTGGATGGATGTATGCATGTTTGTTACTCAATCACGCCAGAACGGCTGAACGGATCTGGATGAAATTTGGCACAGAGGTAGATTATAGTCTGGAATAGCACATAGGCTACATTTTATCCCGGTAAAATGTATGGTTCCCGTGGGATAGCTTTGTTTAAATTTTTCATAGAGCAAAGGTACGACATGATTTTTTGCATAGGTAGTGGTAGTTTAGGGGTCAGAAAATGACATAGGCTAATTTTGTGCATTTGCTAAAGAACATAGAGGAAAATGACATACTTTTTAATCGCGGGTAACACCGCGGGGCGCAGCATGTTATTCATAAATGTATCATTAGGTAAGAGTGTGGGCTGTATAAAAGAATAAAATTATATGTCTCCCCTCTTTACACTAATTGAGCTTGTAAGGTAACAAGGCAAAGCGGGTTTAAGGACTAATATTCATTCACGTCACGTGAGCAACGCAGCAATGCTGATTCGTCCTTTATAATTTAATTTCTCCGCATCTTTCCGAGGATTTAGTTCTCCATACAGAACGAGAGCTGTGTATATTGTTTCACAAGTTATTTTATGACCTTTTCGGATTATATATTTAAAAAAAAAAACAACCAATGAAATCACTCCTTATCATTCGCGTGAGATTTCATAACATTGTTCAGCACGCATAGCAGTAGCTGATTCCATTAAGTTTTCCAGAACATTAAAGGACAGTGTGTAATTATGCAACGTTTAATCAGGTCTCCAGAGGCTAAACGTGAAATTGGATCGCATAATCTGCATAGCTATCAGTTGGGAATAAATAATGCCACCCTATTCGCGATGACGATGCTAGGTACCAACGTGTATACCATATTCGCGTATTTGCAAACGAATTCCATGTTATCTAATAAACTAGGTTGTGTATTGGAGATATTAAAAACAATAGCAATATAAAACTTGGTAATGTAATCTATACTAATATTATAAATGTGAAAGTTTGGATGGATCTATACTAATATTATAAATGTGAAAGTTTGGATGGATGGATGGATGGATGGATGTTTGTTACTCTTTCACGCCAGAACGGCTGAACGGATCTGGATGAAATTTGGCACAGAGATAGATTATAGTCTGGAATAGCACATAGGCTACTTTTTATCCCGGTAAAAAGTATGGTTCCCGTGGGATAGATGTTTTAATTTTTCATACTTTTTATCGCGGGTAACACCGCCGGGCGCAACTAGTTAATAAATAAGTACGAGTATTCACTGATGAAAGTTTATGTTAGGTTGGGTCAAACCAGCTACGTGTTGAGGTAGGATATTCAGTTCTTGTTTCTAATGTATTGTGTAAAAAATATGTAGGTATAATATTTGTTAACTAATTATTTTAGTCTACATGTGCTATTTTTGCCTGTACCCAGCAAATATATAAAGTAATTATGAAGGGAACCCGGATATTACTGTGATGACCATGATGCGAGACTTATTCCAATGTTTTTAGGGATTTATCTGATTATTATTTTCTTGCATTCTTAATATTTTATTAGTTACGTGTAAGCATGATTTTTATGAGTTTGAAAACGTATCTCGTTTAATCTAACATAGTGTATAAGTGAAAATATTTTTATTGCAGGCCCACGCCCAGACACAGATTATAGCAGGCAGCCAGCGCGTCATGGTGCGACGTGTCACCCGAAGGTAAAAAGCCCGCGAAGCCACATTGCGAATTGCCTCTAAGCTCGCGCGAAAGGCCGGCCGAACTAACCTTTGCTATACTGTAAATACGCTCGTGTGTTTTAGCTAAGCGATTCAGCTATTTTCAGCTCCCCCGATTCTGATGACACCCTGCCAGGCGACGAGAGCGAGGAGTACGGCAGGGATGACGCGTTCCTGGTGAATTCAAATACGGAGAATAAGTTTTACGGTGAGCTCGGAATGCTTACTAAATATTTTTATTTTACTAGCTTGCGTGATAATAGGAATCAACTGACTGACCTAATTCGTTTTTATGGTCAAACCATTGATTTAACCTTTGTTTATGGAAATAAGTTTATGTTCGATAAAATTAAGCGGTTACTTAGTACATAAGTAGTAAGTCGCTACCTGCCAGCAATAATTGGGTTGTTATGGCATGAGTCTGAACGCTTCCAACTACTTAGAAGAAGAGGGATTGTACTTACTTATCTCGGAAAAAATATATATTATTAAAACGTATGTTAACTATTGAAGTACCTATATATTTATAAGTTACAGTTACTACATCAAAGGTGAGTATGTATGTTATCTTTATTCTACACAAAATCTCGTAAAACGGGTGAAATTGAACGAGAACTTTTTGCGGGCTCTTTTCCACGCCTGCCAATCTATCGCGTGACGTCACGCCGTGATATTGTCCACCCGACCATGTTCTAAATCCTAATAAAAGCGAAATATTGGCGGTGCAACCCGTGTCAGCTGGCCCTGTCATACATTGGTTGCGTCATGCCGATAGGAAGCAAAAGAATCTAGGGAAATAGTCTATAATCTAGAATCTAGAAACTATAATCAGTAACATAAATATTGGAGTAGGGTTTGATTGGCCGAAGCGTTACTACTTACTAAAGCTTAGCCGCCGAGAAAATGCGTTTCTGACAGGTCGGGTTTTATCGTATTTCTCTCGCGATGATGATGGCACTCGTATAGATGGTATTTTTATCATTTATTTGCTAAATATTTTATAATTTAGTTTAATAAAATTATTATGTCAAACGAAATCAATTAGTGGTAATTCAAACATTGCTTGAAACGTATGCTCTCGACGGCCGAACTATATTAGCATATTTGCACAATGTTTATCAGGTGCAGTTCCCGGCGGGTCTTCTGGCAACAACACCGCTTGTGGACGGTTCTTCAGCGCCCTCTCTCGTCGCCTGCATGCTATGTCGTATCTCTGCCCTGGTCTGTTCCCGTGGGTCGACTGTGGACCGGCTACTGAGCATGGAGGTAAGGGTCCTGTCATCACCTTATGTGAATGAGTGCTACAAACTAACCGAGCGGCCTTGAGGAGAGGATGCCCAGAAAGTGGAATATTATCAACTTTATTTATTATTTGTTACAAGACTAAGTCAATAAGTGACGAAATTACTTTGCAATCACCCTGTGAAGAATTAAATTAAGAATATATATATGAAGTCACTCACTGTTAAATTTCAAACGGGAACACAGTCAATATGTCTCAAAAAAGATGTATAAACGGAGGCGTTTTTTGTTTTGCGAGGACTATTCACCTTTGGCACCTGTCGAACCGCGTGGATAATCCCATACAATTATTACAGGAATGTTCGTGATCAAAGCGGTCGGCATTATGTACATCCTGATCATCGCGTTGGACATGTTCGCCGCTTACGGCAGCCCCGGCACCTCGACCTGCACAACTGTCATCATGCTGTTTCTCCTGCTCTGTATCATCATGATCTTGCTACTTATCTCCAGAAAACCACAAAACCGGTATTTTATCCAACGTTTTCATTGATCTAGCTGTGCCTTCGACTTCTGACACGTGGAATTTAGTTTTGGAACCACCCTTTGTGAATATTTTCTTCTCTCGGTTCAAAATTACATACAATTACACGATGCAGTGTTGTATTTAAATCCGTCCAGTAGTTTCCTCCTGATACACGTCCGGAGGATGAACAAATATTCTAGAACAAGCTGTTTCTATCGTTAATAATATGTCTACTAAAATTATATTTGTTTCAACTAGCTTGTTACCCGCGACTTCGTCCGCGTGATATTTAACAAAGACTTTAACTTATACCTATAAATTTAACCGTTGGCAACAGCCTGCTCGCGCGTTCTGATCCCGCGGGACGCATTGCAAATTGTTGCTATCAAACATAATCAGGCGCAGCGCTGCAACATTGGTTTTAATTTTTTTTCGAGAGATTCTATTTTGTTTTCTAAAATAAAAGTAGCCTAAGTTACTCCTTGTGACATCAGCTATCTGCCAGTGAAATTCCCGTCAAAATCGGTCCAGCCATTTCAGAGATTACCCGGAACAAACAGACAGACAGAAAAAATAAAAAGGTTGTTTTGGTATAGGTACCGTATATACATCCAAATGCATTTAGTAAAAAGCGGTTATTTTAATATTACAAATAGACACTCCAATTTTATTTATATGTATAGATGTATAGATAACAGAAAATTGTAATATTACTCATCATATGGATCCTTCAGTTGAAAGTATATTGCGTGGAACGGCGAGTTTCGCTTAATAAAGGCCGAACGGAATAATCCCTGCGGTACGCATGGATGTGCGATAAATACCCCGCGGTTTCGCGACCGAGACCGTTCCGCGTAAAGGAATTTACGTCTTAAGATCTAGAAATCTTGTACTGGTATTTAAAAATGTACATTTCTAGAATTACTTTTTCTGCATCTTACAGGCATACTTTAAATATAAAGTACTCTGTCTATAACGGTGGTAGTCAGCGGAATCTAGTACTTATTGCATGACATATACCTATGTAATCAATTTCAAATTGCTATCTCATATTACAGCTCATCTCTAATCTACATGACCCCCGGGCTGCCAATCGTGCCGACCATCGCTATCATCGTGAACATTTACCTGATTTTGAACCTGTCCATACTCACGCTCGTGCGCTTCACAATCTGGATGATCTTGGGTAACAAAACACAACTCTTATATCTAAGTACTATATGCGTGATCTATAGAATGTTGCTTAGGCACCGATGTGTTCGAATGTAGCCACTTATTATTTGCAACAAATGAATACTTAAGTAAAATTGATTCAGTTATGGGTTTACAAATATACTTTTTTTTTTTATACGTTATAGGCAAGTATTTGATCTCGATCTCACCTGATGGTAAGTGACGATGAGATCTACGATGGAGCATACTTGCCTAGGTAGGAAGGCGGCAGTAGATCGAGACGCTACATTCACTAGGAACATGCAGCGCAACTGATCTGACCCGCCATCCATGAATGGCAACACCGAAAATCATGCCGGAACACGGCTTGGCCGCTTGGCGACATGGCTTTGTTCAGTGGGTGGTGACTAACCACGGCCGAAGCCTACCACCAGTAGAGTTGTCACCTAGTTGGCCTCACCCAGGGTCACGTGTAGGGTATCTCGAGGGTATTTAATTCTCCTACGGACGAAGGTGACTCGACCCCAAAAAATATACCTACCTATGTTATAAATATTATGATCTTTGATATGTTTAATTTGTTTATACTTAGGTATGATTATGTACTTCAAATACGGCATCAAGAATTCAACCCTGGAGACTGACCCACCTGTGGCCCCACCGCCGACGCCGCCAATGCCAAACCCTCTGGACCGCACCACGATTCCTCCCCCTTCACCCTTCCAGCCTCGTCCGGTTGGAGACCGCAATATTTTCGAAGGCGACGGAGCCAATGGATTTTATGGAAATGTAGACTCGTAAGTACATAATATTGTAGATACCGGAATAACGTTCACGTTGCACAAAGATTAGGCGCTGAAGTTCTACTCCTAGTTCATTACGTCGATTGCGAGATTACTCGTAAGCTAACGGTATACTTCATTTACGTATTTAGACACATTGTATGGAGAATTGAAGGTTTTACATACTGTTCGCTAGAGGCGCCGTTCAATTTGCCACACAATATTATGTCTAATTATGTAAACTACAGAATATACAGTCGGCTTACGAATAATCTTGAATTTAACGTACATTTAATTCGTTACAGATAAAGTATTTTTATAGATAGGCATTAAAGCAGCATAGCTTGTTCCCGTTTGGACTGTATTACGGAACTCTAATATTATTTATATTTGAGAAGGTAGAGTTGTAATTCTATCTTTTTTAGGTTCCCGGAATCGACCCTCACTTGGCACGAGTCCAACATGCCGCCGGCGCAGTCCACGAGCCACGGCGCCGAACAGAACAATTACATGCTAGTGGAGACACGGTGAGCGTTTTAACCTTACGGACTGCAGCGTTATTTCTTTTTTCATGCTTAGAGGCATAAACTTGCCAATCTATAGACTACCCAAAAGCTTGGGTGAATTTGCCAGATGACGGTTGGACACCCTGACTATTATACAAAGACTGGCATCGACAAAAATTAATGATGTCTCTGGTAGGTGGGTATCTATCATGGATATATCCGTCCTGTCCATTGTTTTGTGGTCTATCATGGGATCGTCTGCATCAAACAGCGGCACTCGAATTTGATCAAACTAACAGCATGAGAGCATTAGCAGAAGAGTTTTAAGTTTAAGGTTCGCCTAAAGAAATTACTGGGCGAGAAACTATATGTTTACACCGAATATTACATATTTTCTTATTGGTACACTTTGGTGAATGTTTCAGTTACAACGCGAGGACTAATAGCACAACGTCACACACTATGAGCCGACCGCCGTGGGCCTACCCGGACTCTGCTTACAACTGGGACGACTAAACGCCTTCAACGGACTGCTTACTTCTAAAGAGGTTTAAACTTCTCATAAATTAACCTTAAATTTTTTAACTGTTACTCATAAAATTACAAACCTATTTCGTTTCTCAGAAATAATAATCTGCGAATAATTTTTATATCCTTTCGCCGTGAATCATGAAACTACTAATTCATGGCATATGTTTTATATTTATTTTCATTATCACTCTGTTTTGTTTCAATCTTTACTAGTGTTGTTTGTTTCTGTATATACATACAAACATATTATACCTGTTTATTAATATTTATACTTAATTAAGTAGTTATTGGCCGTTTACTGTAGGTGTCTCATTCATAATTATTGTATTATCTCTTTCATTCGTTTATTTAGTGTAAGTGTAGTTTAGTGACCATTAAGTGAGTATCACATACAATAATATAATTTGAATCTAAATTTAAAATTTTAACTTACCTAAAACATATCAGATGAATTTTTATTATAAACTATAAAATTTTCTGGTAGCCCTATTCCCTGTTAATAAAATGAAATGTAATAGTTCGGATGTACAGAAAGTCGTTATATTTTGTATTCCATATACGTGTAGTCCTATGTTAGTTGAACCTACTATATTCCTACTCCGAGTTTATTCTTATATTGCTTTTAACCTTTTTACTATTAAGTCATGTTGCCTATACTTATTCATGCCCCTACTCATGAAACTGTTGACTAATCAAATGATTATGAATTCGATTAATGTTAATTAATTACTTAGGTATATTTTTATAATACTACGTCGTTTAATTTTTATTTTATGTTCAAGAAATATATCATCAAGAACGCAAGGGTGTAGCCACATTAGAGGCTGGCTGACAATAATTTTGGGTCAAGCGAAGCTTAGTTTTAAATGTTTGTCTGTCTGTCCGTCTGTCTGTCTGTCTGTTTGTCTGTTTGTTCCGGCTAATCTCTGAAATGGCTGGACCGATTTTGACGGGACTTTCACTGGCAGATAGCTGATGTAACAAGGAGTAACTTAGGATACTTTTATTTTAGAAAAAAATAGGATTTCACGAAAAAAAAATTAAAACCAATGTTGCAGCGCAGCGCCTGATTAAGTTTGATAGCAACAACCTGCAATGCGACCCGCGGGCTCAGAATGGGCGAGCAGGCTGTTGTCAACGGTTGTCTTTGTTAAATACCACGCGGACGAAGTCGCGGGCAACAGCTAGTCTATTCATAAAATAGACTGTAACGCGGTAGTGTTCTGACATTAAATATTCTTGCAAAAATAAAATGTACCACAATATTACTGAAAATGTGTCCATTATTTTTGGAGTATTGTCTATCTTTTCGCGCTCCTCGGGAAACTACTGGATGGATTTCGATTAAACTTGGCACGGTGATAGCTTATAACAAGATAAGTAAGTATGCCAAACACTTAATTTCACACGTATACCTAGTCGTGGGCACAGCTAGTTTGGTATATATTACATAACATGCGTAACTGTCTATCAGTGTACCTATATTATAGTGATTTGAATAAGGTATTCTAATAAATGTGATATTTTAAGTAATATTTGACACTATTGTAACTCTGTACTCTATGATATGTATCTATCTTCAGTGTGATTTTACTGTATCGGTAACAATTCACTCGGACTTCACACTAACATAGGTACGTATAAGTAATTTTATTAACATCTATTCATAGTTAAGGATATACCGATATACTTAGTTCATAAGTATATCGTTCATTGTATAAAATTAAATTTTTGAGGTAACGGCGTCTTCATATCCCGAAAATGTATGGTAGAAAGCGCATGTGGGCTAGAAGTCTAAAGACCGAATTACATCAACGCGAGGAGAAAAGAAAATCAATAGATTTATTAAAAAAAAATACTACTTCATACCGAAAGGAGGATTGTAATCAATCTGATTTGTCTCCGCACAATCTCCTCTCCGCTTTGGTGGAAATCAGGCTTAGGTATCATTTGCCCTGTGCGCCCGCGTCTGCATCGGTGCTTTCGTTGCGCGATATTACTTTACATTTAGGGAAATGCAAGTGCCATCTTCCTTAAATAAATTACTAATGAATTTATGAGTGTTAGTAAAAATTTGTTTAAAACTAGTCGCTTCTTATAATTACGTTTTGTTAGAGGCTAATTGTACTGATCCATTGGAATTTCTACATTATTTAAAGTATTTATAGTAACGTAATATATGTATACATATCTGCTGGCCTGTTTCGTTGTTTATTTTTAATTATGCAACTAGTAAACATTCTAATAGATGTAAGTCGATAGTTAGTTAAGCGTTTTATCGAACTCGCGAATTTTTTTATCTGGGTAACAAGTTTATAAAAATTTGGATATGCCTTATTGCTAAAATTGTTGATGTTGTTTGATAAATAAAACTAGTAGTTGTTGGCTTTTCCGGGCCAGACATCAGATCGAGACGAGTAGAAATGAAGGATGTATTTTAACTTGTTAATAGCGGTTCGTTAACAGCTTACCTTATGTCATATGAATCGATTAAGACGTTTAATTTTGTATTGCTAGTCCATACAAAAGAGTATATTTATAAACTGACATACCGGACATGAAAACCAAGGAGCACATGTTGTGTTTCCTTGCAGCATGGATTTTACAATAGCTCGCAAGGAGTTATTAAAAGACAGATAACATTGACTAAGGCAATTAAATGCCAAATGTATGCCACTCGTGTAGGTACACTCGATTAAGAGCCTCGGCGGCCTTATCGTGCGATAGCTTGGACCTATCCGTTCGCACGTGTTCCGAACGGTAGAAACGTTATAACACTATCGTTGAGTATTGTCTCGATGCAACAATCGATCCCTGCATTGAAAACTGACATCGCGTCCATTCAAATTGAAACGAGAATGAAAAAGCTGCGTTCCGTTATCCAAGTAGTACACAGATGTGATACGATATCGGACTTTCTAATATAGTAATAGGTTATTATAGATTCCATGTGAACTCTCGTAATCCTGTTTGTTAGTAAGCTCCTTCTATCTTACAATGTACCTATTCATTGCAGTGGTATGGGCATGGCACTATGTGACAGGGAAACTGTTACTTAAGGATACAAGAATTCCATTTATCCTATAATATATTTTCCAATGCGCACTTAGTAAAAAATATTTTGATAATGAAGATGAAAGTGGTATACAACATTAGGTGGACTATACATCATCGCCAAAATCTGGCCCCCCACGTCATATTGAGCGAGCCTTATGTCATCAAAACTGCAAAAAATTAACTTAAACACAAATTCATAGTGACTTTCGCCCCAAACTTGTTATAAAACTAATTCATTTTCATTCTAATCATTAAATCTCAATCCGTAATATCTTTTCCAAAAAAGAATATAATAAAAAAAATGCAGCCGAATTGTATAATAGGCCATATTTCGCATCCCCTAGGCAACGCACAGTGTGAGATTTTGGCCGAGTTGCGGTCATGCCTTTTTATGTTTTTAATACATAGAATTGGTCAATTAAAAGCCCCCAATACAACTCCGACGAATTTCCTATAGGTAGTTTAGAAGATATTATTTTTTTTTGTGAAGGGTCAATGACCTCTCAAAACTAGTTACCTATTATAAATACCTATAAATTAAAAAAAATCACCACTACAGGTACGAGGTATTATTAAAAACAGTTAAACGCATAAAATACATAAAATTCAGCATTGTAACTAATAATCTGACGGAGTAATTAGGGTTCGCGTAAATTTGAGTTTTTTTTTAATATCTCGGTTTCCCATTGGAATCTGCATTTTATATTTGTTTTAAAATATGTCAAATACAGTTATTTACAATACCTGAAAATTTAAAATGTTTTCATTGCAGGACCGCTGAGTTATTGAATTTCTAAAGTTTATAAAAAAATCTATGGAAATAGGGTTGTCGAAAATACAACTAACTAAAACGTTTTAGGTTATTTAAAAATGTACTCAGGCTTGTTATGATAACTATATTTGTTCGTGACTACTGATAACTATATTTGTTTGTTCGTTCGTTCGTTGTAGTATTATGTAGATTAATGTATGTTTGCAATAATCCGTTAGTTTCTTAAAATTCTCTATGTATTCCGTTTTTTTTTTCGAGATAAGTTTCAGTAAATAATAAGGAATTGCAATTCGCCGAGTATTGTAGTCATCTTGCAAAATACAAGTATTAGATAACGAGCCGATATTGGCCATCATCAGAAGAATAGAAAATTTCGTCATTGGTCAGTACTATTCCACCCATATCAACTTCAGATGGTATGCTGATGTTATCATTTTCTGTTGGTGGTTTCAGTAGTGATATTAATTTATCAGGGACGACAAGACTATTCTTACTTTTCTATTTTTTGTGCAAGGAATGCATTGAAATATATGGATCTGATGACTCGAGGGCACGGTGGAAAAGATCGGTTATTGTAATTTTTCGATCACATTTTCGGGTATGGTGCTCCCGATCATACCGCCAATATTTATTGCGTGACTGACCCGCTTGCTCCGATAGCATACCAATTGGTAATGTACTGGACCTTATTATTTCACTAAAGGGCGGACCCCTTCCCTGCACCACATAAGATCTTTCATCGAAGATAATACATATTATGTACACAGTACTACATACTTTACTTGAGATGAGATTCTTCTCACTCTTCAAAATCATTTATTATTTATAAATCAGTCAAACATTATTAAACATCTTTAAAATAAATACTACTACACCAACAGAATGCGTAAACTCAGAATTAGTAGTAATTGTATTTTTTTTTTGTTGGTGACAACCTTAACCCAAAAATTCAAAATTCAATAACTCAGCCGTCCTGCGGTTTACTCACTTAATAATTGGTACAATAATAGTACATAATGTAAGGTTGCTTCTAACCTTTAAAGAAAATGCAGAACTTGGAGGACACTCGAGAAATAAAATATTTCTCAAAAATCATAAAAAATCGATTAAGAAGGTCTATGATGGAGTTTTTGTTTTTTTTTTTTAAATACATTTGTACGTTAAGAGAGTTTCTAATCGACGATGATATTAAAAAAAAGAAATAGCGACGCATAGACGTGCAAAATCGTTTCTATGGTTTTTTCTATGATTTCCAGAAAACTTTCATATTTCCTAAGCTACCTATAGGAAATTCGTCGGAGTTGTATTGGGGGCTTTTAATTGACCAATTCTATGTATTAAAAACATAAAAAGGCATGACCGCAACTCGGCCAAAATCTCACACTGTGCAACGCAACAAAACAACGCGGTTTTATTAAGCACTTATGCGAAAGTTAAATATGTTATACCGAAATTATACGATTCGGCTGCGACAGATAGGTAGGCACTAAACCAGCTCAAAACTTTTATTTCTAGGTTAAAAAAGTAAAAAAAAATGTTTCATTATTAATTGTTGATATGAACGATGTATGTACTTACTTATAATTAAACAGAGCTGTTAAGCCTATTTATTATCTTTATGTAGGTAAGAAGTATTATAATATTAAGCATAGGGCAGACAATTCGGGTTCGCGAAGCACTCGAGAATATTAAAAATATTTCGAAGTAAGATTCACCAGGTAACTTGGACTATAGTCTTCTAATTCACCACCGCAAGATTAGTCCTATATCGTCGATTCGGTTATTAGTAGCCACTGTTGTCAAGTGGAACCGTTTGGTTACGTAGTAACGAATCTCGAATCGGATTTTAACAACGGCTCTGAAAGATATCTACGACACAAGATAATCCGTCATCGCATCGATTCGCTTACGTATTTAAACAATCTGTTTACCTACTTAGTAACGCGTTATGAACATGCACATTTCCGAAGCAACAGTATATTGTGTCCCCTTTAGGACTACAAATATTAAATTGACCTAATAAGCTCTAAATAATTTGTCGATTTATTAAACGAGCATGTCGAACCCGCATTGTCTGCACTAAGCTTTAAAATACATGGATGGTTTACATTGAAGGCGCGGGGACAGCGGACCGGCATTACACGGCACTGTGGCGACAATTTGAGTTCGGATTATTTGTGGGGTTGGTACCCTTAGCCTTTAGTGGAGATCGGCGCGGTGTATTTTAATGTGTATCGATGTTCTGACCACATGTAACCGTTGATGTTTTTCGAGCACCGTATTCCGTGAAAGCGGATCGATATTTAAATGTTAGCAAGATATTTGTTACGGATAACTGTTTCGGCTTCCAGTGCCCTTACTATGAATCTCAATCCAAATATTTAGTATTCATGTAAATCATTACACTACTTATGAGTCATCGAAATGCTATTCTATGATTTACCACCCGGAATCCTGTACCTATGGACAAGTAGGGGTACAAAACTCCATGCTTGCTCTGTTTACAAGGCAGGATTTGGCTAGCCAGGATTGAGAGTGGTTTTAACGATTCGAATAATTCCTACAATAATCTTGCATCTTTACTAGTAATTTTCGTATACGTTAAAACTCATACTAAGGGCACAGAAGAGATATAAATGTTAGGTAAGTACCTATAAGATTATTTTATGTTTTTTATTTTACATAAGGCTTGTGTACTATTATCAGGAGTGGATACATGAAGAACAATGTAGTTTTGGGAGGACTGTTTTGTGTGATGGTACCTCTTTCAGATAATTCTTGAAATTGGTCAAAAACATGCTTGAGTCAAAACATTTTAGGGATGTATCCGTGCATGATTCTTTATTATTTAGATGACCGATCCGACGTCAGAATCGCGAAACGTGCCGTGAAGACTAGTTTCGGAAGATTAATACAAACCGTGACCCCATACATCCAAATATATACTCAATAACCTATATAGTAGATATGGAGTATATATATGTAGTACGGACATGTACGTGGATCGGATCGGCACAATGATCCATTATGTTGACCAGCTTATTGAAACTAGGACAAATAGGAAATAGCTAGGACCATTAGTCTAAATTCCATCCAAAGGTGTTTGATATAGGTACCTACATAGTATTACTAGATATTTATACCGAAACCGTTCGCCTGCAAATATTTGCGCTTAGGTTTATACATCAAAACACGGAGTAACAACATCTGGTTTGGTCCTTTAAGTCCTCCAAGTATTGTAGCATTTGAATGGAAATTGTAAATCGATAAGTATAAAAACTCTCAATTAACATCATAGGATATGGGAATTAATTCCCCCATCTCCATTCTATCGTCGGTTGACAAGACGCACGGACAAGTGTCATCCGTACACTGTTGACATTCCTTCGGTACGTACTAGGCGTTTTGCTTCTATTTTCATCGTGCGAACTGCCAAGGAATGGAACACGCTACCGGCGTCTTTGTTCCCCGTTAACTTCAATCTGGGTGTTTTCAAGTCGAGAGTGAATCAGTCAATACGCGGCTATTGCACAGAAAATTAAGGATCCAGTAGGTTGACCCTTGTCTAATTTCGAATTATAATTGTGCAAACTCTCCTCTCGTGTAAGCATCTCTTATCTTAATAAGGATTTCAACTTCGGTTCTTCTTTACCTACCAACTAAGTACATGTCTACCTCCAACATAGAACTGACGACCAGAGGATCTAAAAAGGCCACTGAGCAATCCATCTAAAGTGGACTTTTTAGTCCCCCATATCCTGACTATAGCGGCGTAAGCGCACGGTATCATTAGTAGTTATATTCCGTCCCTATCACACCACTGATTCTATAAATAAGATCGACAGTAACAACATGATTTAATACGATTTCGTTACAATAATATTGTGCTATACTTAACCCGCCGGTGAACATTCAGAATGTACCACTGTGTTAACCAGATGTTGTTGTCCCGTGTCCTATAAAGTATATAAGCATAACATTACCAACATAACAATAAGTACATCTATGTTAGAATTGGTGTGATTATTATCTACATATATGTTTATTCATATGTTATGTACCCACGCCCCTCGTGAAGTTAATTTATATACTTATAATATGTATTTTAATAGGTACATGGGTTAAGTTTTTATAGTTTATCAAGTATGCGTGTATGACTAGATATTAGTATTACACTTGTAGTAATGAGGATGTATATGAAGCGAGCCAGTGAGTCAGCAAGACGGACCTTAGTAAGTTTTGAATGATCCAATATCTTCATACCCGACCGAGTGATAGTTTCTCGACTAAAATCTTAGGGGAGTTTCGTGTTGCTGACTTCTTTAATTATCGATTAACTTGTTTGGTTTATAATTGGAAAAGTTGACAAGCCGAGGGTCAGTGGTGGGTTCCTTTCCACCCATTTATTTATCTTCATACCCGTAAAACTCCACGCTACTGCGAAATGTATGAAATTAATTGATCACTCTACCGGTGTTAGATGCTATCAAAACTCGTACTATGCTCCCTGCATTGCTCTGTTATATAGAATAGACGGCTACGAATTTTAGCGTGATGACTTATTATTTCTGTTGCGTGCCTCGATATACATTCGAAATAATCAATTTACAATGGCTTTACAAAGTAGTATTAGAACTATATTTTTTTGTAAGTAATGCCATGGTAAATAGACTTGCTATAAATTTCGGGGGAAACTCAGGGTCAGGGCGCGAAATTCAAAATGTCAATGGTTTTTATTTTTTTTACGAAAAATTTGGACATCTTTACTTTGGATTGGATGTCTCGATGTATTAAGTTTGCTTAAAAAAGCTCCTAATCCGATACAATACCATAAGGTTTGTAAAAACCGCAACTTTTACTAACTTTATGGTGTTGTATCGCTTTAGGTATTTTTAAAGCAAGCTTAATACATCGAGACATCCAATGCAGAATGCTAATATCGCAAAACACTAAATTACATCGTAAAGATGTCCAAATTTTTCGTAATAAAAATAAAAACCATTGACATTTTGAATTTCGCGCCCTGACCCTGAGCTTCCACCTTAAGAGATTAATATAAATCTAGTCATACGCGTAACACGAGATATTAATTATACGCGCACTCCTAGTCACAATTTATTTTTGTACTGCCTTGTCAACTGCTGTCGCCGAAGCATTCTGGCTCGCAGCAGCCGCGGTCAATATGACGATCTTAGGACTTGAGCCTAGAGGATTCAGACGAGAACGATTAGTTACTTAAATTACGTAATGATATTCTGCCTATAACCTATGAGAGGTGAGATAAGCAAGTATTGAACATATCTGTTTCTATAAATGCATCTTAGGCCTCAGCCTCGAATTTAGCGGGCAGCGGGGCGGCGGCGGCGCGGGAGCGGCAGGATCTTATGCGTAAAATCAAATGGACCGGTTCTCGAAAACAGCGGCGCGCGCCGGCCAACGAGCTCCGCTCCCGCGCCGCCGCCGCCGCCGCCCCGCTGCCCGCTAAATTCGAGGCTCAGGCCTAAGATGCATGATGCAAGATGCCTAAGGCAACACAAGTCGCAGAACACGCACACAAGTACCTATTACAGCCTACTTTTTATACGGCGTATACGTTCATAGACTTCATATCTGAATACTCTAGGTATGAGGAATATGGGGTCAAATTCGACATGGGATTGTTATAAGACTATAAATGGATAACGGAGAAAAATCCTCCAGTAGCATATATCCAGTATAACAAATGTCTTCGGGCCAACATCGTTGTTGAATGAAATGAAAATGGGGTGGGTCCGGTTAGGTGGTTTGCTAGACAATGCGATCGAGAATAGGTTATGCGTAGGAGAATTTCTGACCACAACAAAGAGAACCGCGGCTGCGGCGGCCCAGAATCATTTTTTTGTGATATGTAAACGATTGTAGTATTAAGTTCAACCGACTATAATTATAATGTTTAATAAATCAATAACATTCGTGTTTTATTTCACCGTACTATGCTCGCTACCGAGTAATCGCAGTAACAATACTAAGTGATCCCGGCCTAGATAATTACTAGCTAGGCAACTGGGTCAGGTTACTAGTTAGCCAATTAGGTTACTGGCTAGCCATGTAGGTCATTACGTAGCTAACTGGCTTCGTAACTAGTTAGCTTCCTAGGTTAGCTAATTAAATAATTAGCTAGCTTAACCTGTCTATGCTACGGAAAGAAAGCGGACGTGGTAAAAAGTACCTAGGTGTATAAACGGATTACTTACTAAAATATACCCTAATAATAATGAAAGTAAATAATGAATTGATTAATATAAGATTAGCGACCTACGTACGAAAAGGCAGAGACACACTACGCTATATGCGTCCATCCCGCTTACACAACACAGGCACCAATAAAAATAAATATTAGTTACAGTTTAGTTGGATCTACGTATTATAATTATTTTCCACATATGGCGCATCGAGTAGTCCAACTAAGTATAGGTACATGCGTCAAAACAAAAAAAAACCTTTTGGTACAATATTTAAAACAGAAATCTTTATTATAGGTTAGGTACATATCCTATTCATAAATTAATAACACAATTTATAATACTTACTCGAAGCGTCGGTACGCGATGACATTTTGATTGTTCACACAAAATGGAATTGCTCCTACTATTATTATATAACATACCTACATTAATATTTCAACAGTATCATAAGTATGAAAATATGTTATATTTTTATAAGTACAAATTCTAATGTTTTAACATCAATAATCATAGCTAGTCGTACCCGGAAATAAGTATCTTTTGCTCCAATATTTGTATGTTGTTTTAGCCATTTGCATATGAATTTATTCAATACGTGCGTGTCGAAGTATGTTGTGTGGAGTACACTTTAATATTTTTTTATAGATTCCCAACACATAATACAACTACCCACGATTGCCGTAGGTAAAAATCCAAAATTTTCGGTGATTCCATTTTATTGTATGGAATTATATAAAATAACATCGCAAGCCAGCGAGATTTGACTATGCCATCGAATAACATGTGATTCGCACACGACCGACTGGTATCAACACTCATCGTAAGATATTTTACATGTAAAGGTACATAGTGTTAACTTATTTTCCGTTTGCCGATCAGGTACCGAAGGAACGATGCAAAAGACCTCGCGTTTGCCAACTCTATTGACCCGTATTTGTATGGTAATACCATCATTCGTCGATTCTACCGCGAAGCGCGCTGTTCCCTATTCGCTAGCTATCGCGCTATTCTCGCAAGGGATATAAAGAGAAGCGCATATTAACACCACTGTCGCATAAATACAGCAGTGTCCGAGCTGGAGTACACTTTATTGCGTTATAGCCAGAGTCGCTATTAATTTAAATATCTTTTCGGAGTGAAATAATAATAAGCATAGTCTACATGTCTGTAGCTTCTTAAGTTTTCTTAAATTTAGGCTACTTTACGCAAGGGCAAAAAACAAGTGTCTTGTAAGAATCTCTTATGAATTACCAAAATTAAAAATGTAAATCAATATCGGGTTTGTGCAAATGGAATAGCGGTTTTTAACGCCATTTTAAGTTTTATCTGCTTTTCAATGCGCAGGCTGAACATGTATTTTAATTAAATTCAGCATGGAGATGGCTTATTATTAGGCTATATAAGTTAAAACCTAGTCATTCAAGATTTGCATCGAGTATACCATACTATATATGTACCAGTGCTGTAGGTACATTACATAGTTCGATCGGTACCTAAACGCGATTTTAAATAACATGACGGGACGTAATATACAATAAAACAGCTGAGACCAACAAAATATAGAAATAAAAATGGAATATACACATGCAATAAGTTATCAAATGTGGAGTTAAAATATAATATTATATATTATTAAAACTCAATTTCCTACAAGCGCTTTACACAAAACGACGTTTCTTGTTAAAATCACAACCATCTACTAAGATGATTGATTAAATAATAAACTGTTTTTTAATGTTGAAAAACAACATCCTGGACGCACAGGACAGTCTGATATTGCGCGTGTATAATTAGTAGACTTCGTAGACAGTGGACAATAATTGCATTACCAAATTTATCAACATACCTACAAAAAAATAACCTTATCTACGAGAAGTTATTATCCACAGAAGGTCTTACATATATAGACATAATATACCTACTAAACTTTGGTGTTAAAAATAATAAAAACCGCGCAACATTTTGTATTCAACCCAGACCAATAGTCTACATAACTTATATATATATATCAATTTATTCGGCAGCACATCAGTCCTTCATTAAGTTTAATCGTGAAGGACACATGTAATTGAGTGAACTATTATTGCGTCACATTATAATTGACAGCTGAATCTGATAAATTGTGATATTGTTGAGACTGGTTATTAAAATGCATTATCATCTAACATCTCACACACACTATTAATAGAACCTTAATATAAATCCACCGCACGCGATGGCGACACAATAAACAGCGCTCGCGTGCATTCACGCCGACTAACATGCAGTATAGTCTAAGAAATTCAACAGAAATCACATTGGCATTACTGATCTTGGCACTTGGTGTCAAGGTTGTTTTGTTGCTCAACGGCGTGTGCTGTTTGAGCTGTGGCGTCTGTGTTCGAAGTCTTGGCGTCGGTCGGCGAGCTCTCGTCTTGCTCCTCGATGGAGCCATGCTCGTTCCGGAGGCTGGCACCGCTGCACTCGCCGGTCGGACGCAGCACCAGATACATGAGCAGATCCGACAGCGATATGATGCCGATCACTTTATCATCCTCGTCCACTACCACTAGACGATGCACCTGCAAATGTTAATGGCGTGATGAGTGTCATATATAGAGGGTATAACATCGAGATGGGTCAGTATGGGGACCCCCGAAACTATAAGAGATACATAAATATCTTCAAAGGAATTTTAAAGCTCATACATGAGACGGGAGACGAACTCAGTAATTTAGAAAAGTTAACCATCGTTATTTCTATGCAATATTGATTGTGTTTGAGTTACAAAAGTGCTATGAAACCTTTTTAGTAAAATTAAAAGAAAATCAATTGTCACCTCAACGAGTCAATAATTACTCATGAAAACGGCTGTAATTTAAACATTTAGGTACTAAAATCAATAAAATTACATTAAATACTGAATTTTCTTGTCATTTTGGACATGAGGTTCCAACGAAATGATTACTTTTTTTCAATCGATATCACGTAAGAATAACGTTATCAACCGACTTCAAAAAGGAGGAGGGTCTCAAATCTGTTGTATTTTTCTTAATGTTTGTTACCTCAGATCTCCGTAATTTTTTTTAACAGTATAATGATTAGATTAGGGCTCGAACTTTCTCGGTTACGTGAGCCTTTCTAACAATAAGACTTTTGACGCTTGCGAGTTTAATGAAAGAGCTATAGCCTTGTCTGGATGATAGATAAGGAAACAAACATACCTCCGCGCGTACTATTTTCTCCATGACATCGTATAAAGTCTCGTCCAGTGTGCATTTTTGAACACCCTCGAACCACTCGTTGCGATGCTCGTTAGCAGTCTTCAGTGACACATCCAGATTGTTGTATGTCTTCTCAGCTGCCAGGTTCTGAAATATACATTACCCAAATCTTAAATTTCGTTATTATTTTTCCTTCTTGGTTTAAAACACCAGTTACTGATGTAGACGGGCATTGGCTAGCTCATCAATGGCGTAACAGAATTTTGTCGAATATCGATATAGATCTAAGTATTCGTGTGAGCCGAGATTAGGATATTAATAAAAAAATCAAGTAAAAGTTTGTTTTTTATTATCTACATCCTACTGTTTATTTTGATCAATATCGTCCAACAACCGGGTAAACTTCTCCCCCATAATCTTCTACGCTTCGCTTTGTAAGTATATGTCATCTATGGCCAATTCGTTCTGGAAGCCTCTACGAACGGCCCAATTTAGTATCCAATCTGTAGGGACGATTTGTAGCGTCCTTACAAGTTGGTTATTTATAATTGGTATAGACAACACACCGGCATTACAAGTTGGCAAGTTGCGCCATTCGTAGAGGCTGTTAACCCCGAATTTATAGACGTTTTATAACTTTATCAAACGTCATATAGTACTGCGCAAAGCAAAACTCTTGGGCGCAGTACTATATGACGTTTAATAAAGTTATAAATCGTCTATAAATTGGAGGGTTAGTCTACATCTGTATTATATCGTCATTCCATTTTTTTTTATTTGTTATCAACATGGGTATTTTGCCAGTGTCAAGTAATATAAATTATTTCAGTTTTCGAGCATATGCACTGGCCCAAAGGCTAGGCCCAAGTAAAATACCCCCCATCCCTCAATCAGTAAAGTGATGGATACTTTACTGAAAGACTTTTTATGTATTTTTTGTGAGAAACTGAAAAGCCAAGTTTCGTCACTCTGTTTCAATGACCTACACTGGTGCACTTTACCGAACCTATACCGGTTGATATTCCACTTATATCACTCACTATAACCCGCAGGAACACTAGTTTTAGAAATTAAATCATAACCGACGCCATGACTTTTCAGTTTTCCGCTAAAAAAAACCCTATGATATTATTGTTGATCACACTCACGATGACGTCAAACTTGGCGTAGATGTCCTTGAGCCGCCCTTCCGCGTCGATGAGCGGCAGCGCGGAGACGCGTCGGTTGACGAACTTGCGCAGCGCCTCGATGATCAGCGTGTCCTCGGTCGCCGTCTCGATGTCGGCCAGCGTGCCGATGCGCAGCTCGCGCACCTTGCACTGCAGGTACGCGGGCTTTGGTAACTCGTTTATCTGCAAACAATAGGTTAACCGTTGCATATTACCGCCAGTTTTGCCGTTTATAGGTTACTAACTGCGCTACGCGGTGTTACCCGCGATTAAAAAGTATGTCGATGCCTATGTTCTTTTCTGACTCCTAAACTTCCACTACCTATGGAAGCTCTATGAAAAATTAAAACAAATATATCTCACGGGAACCATACATAAAAAGCCTATGTGCTATTCCAGACTATAATCTATCTCTGTGCCAAATTTCATCCAAATCCGTTCAGCCGTTCTGGGGTGATTGAGTAACAAACATCCATGCATCCAAACATTTACATTTATAATATTAGTGGGATATAACTAAACTAAATTTAATATGACTAAAATATGTTATCTTCCTCGAGTGATTTAGAAAGGGTATCCTAAGCCTTGAACCGGCGCTTGTTTAGCGAATTGATAATCATCATGTGAAGTCAGTTTAAATACTGTTGATTTATAAAAAAAAACGTCCCCAACAAAATGAAAAATGTGATTTTACGTGAGCTAGTTTTTTTTTTAATTGACGCATCTAATTTCGAATTTCCAATAATGATTACAAACACACTTAAGAGCGTAGGTTCAAAGCTTAATATACGCTGAACCACCCTTTCTTTAGACGATGAAAACCACGACCATTCATTTAACATAGCTAATTTCATTGGCAAGCCAACTGAACGAATAATTTACAAAAAGACTCTTATAAATTCTATGTAATTGTGTAGTCCCTTGATAGACGAAGATAGTAAACTTCATGAAGTACAAATAACAAATTATCTGCCACGTCAAACTCATTGAATTGTTGTAAATATTACAATTTGACTGTACGGTCCCAAACGAAGCCACGCTTGTATTATAGGCGATTTCAATATGATGTTAATCGTACATAACACAGGTACAAACCCATCATGATCATCATCGCGTGCACCTAACTGGGACCCCCTGGTACTCTTTCGGGCCAATCGGGTCGTATATTAGATTAGGAGGTATATTGTTAAACTCACGTATAAGAAGAGGAACCGCAGTATCCTCTTGTGCGTCAGTATATACAGTACGTTCCCAGTCTCCGGATCTATGACCGGCAACCGATGTATGCGGCTGGTAATCAACATTCGGATCGCGTCGTACAGCGACGAGTCCGGCCCGATCGAGACTAGAGGCATCACTGACCCTTTCAGCACTTCTGCGGATCAAAATATTCAAGTTTATTGTACGAGTACACACACACACACCATCAATCTAGATGACGTGTGTGACCCCAAAGGTAGGGGTTCCTGTTTGGGGCTATTATATATATTGGGATATCTTTGATAGTGTGAAAGGCCCCATCGAGCATCAATTAACAACTGCATTGGACGACTCAGTTTGTTCTTAAACTAAATGGAACTTTCCGTATAAATGTATGCCCATTGACGGACGATTGCCGTGGCCTAGGATTTTTTCGTATGGGGTGTTGTACAAACGTACCATCAGACCAGATCAGAAGCATTGGAAAACTTGTATTAGCTTGGAAACTAGCTAGAAGTAGGCATCAAGTACTATCCCCAATATTAATTAATAGCTGCGCCCCGCGGTGTTATCCGCGTTTACATTTTACCGGGATAAAAGTAGCCTATGTGCTATTCGAGACTATAATCTATCTCTGTGCCAAATTTCACCCAGATCCGTTCAGCTGTTCTGCCGTGATTGAGTAACAAACATCCGTCCATCCAAACTTTCACATTTATAATATTATATAGTGGGATTATAATAAATTTCAGAGTAGATGTACTCACGACGCCACGTCTCAAGTCTGTGCTCTTCTAGTTCGTCCATAGCGACATTCGGACTGGTGTAGTACATTTGTAGTATCTTTATGAAGTCCGTGATGGTCAGCATGCCAACGAACCTCTGCCGCTGCGAGTCCCATAGGGGCGCGGCGCGGACGCCTGGCGACAACGGAACACAGCTTTGGCATACTTAACAAAGTCCCCAATATTGGCATAGTCGACAATATGTACACGGTAACTAAGCGAATGTTGGTTGTGAGCCAATTCTAAATTATAAACTCACTAAAATATCATATAATAATGTATTCACAAAACTATTACAGCCGGGCAATCATGATAGCATTCCAACATTAGAATGAATGTCACTTCGGGCTAATTCGTCGTTACATTCCAAAAACTATTTGAGAGTATTTACGAGGGCGATTTGACTAACCATTTATTTTAACCGCGACTATATTCAAGTTATGGTGTCATATGGAGCGGACGATGACCGCTCATCGTGTATGGTGCGCAATAACAACATTTGTTGTGGACGACGACATGTCAATTAGACGTGCAAACGCCAAGTGAAATGGAACGATGCCAATGGCACGGATTTTGTGGCGAAATACGGCACAATAGACTACTGAAACACGGAAATTACTTACACAGGTGATTCAAAAGGGCTATACTAGAGATAGAGTTTCGATACTGTACTTTAAAATTAAATAAATGTTCACGAGCAATCACAATTATCCTTTTATTGGAAGCAAAATGTTTTATTTAAAACCCATGTGTCAAAATTCTGACCTCTGACATCAGCCCACTTCACCAGTCCACCCCTGAATAAGCGCAATGCCTAGTCTAGTATACCCTTTATGAATTACTCTGTAAAGTTTAACCGTTAGCGATAGTGGGCTGGGCGAAGCTGAGTATTATATTTATTTAATTTTGTTTAAGATTACAAATTACATCCATTCTACTTGATCTTCTACCAATAATTTGGTATATGTCAAGGGATTAATTAGTCGACAGAAAGACAAGATATTATTGAAACCGATTTGCGACAACGTTTTCCAACCTGTTTCAATTATCTCGCGTATTTCTATCAACTAATTAGTGGTTAGAAATACACGAAATTATTGATGAGTTATATCATAGGCCTACTGGCTGATACAAAAATGTAACCGGGTGAATTTGAATTAAATATATTTGCGAACTAATATTAAAAATAGTCAAAATTGTTAGTGTCCTTGTCGTAAACACGTATTTCCTATTTTTTTTTCATATGCTTATTTGAGCCGATGTCATTTAGCCGTGACCCTCTTTGTGGAGATCGAGCTGCAGAGAATAAAATAGAGGGGTGCGCTGGAAAAATCTAGACTTAATAATGGCCGGCGAGCTATTATACAGAATCAATCATTAGCTATTGAGTATAACGAGCGCCGTTGCCGTCGTACAAACAAAACAACGCCGAGGTAAATGACACCCCGATGCACAATATGTACAATCATGTACAAATGTATCCAGTCATTACTTTTCATGATTGCCTCGGACCGTATACTTAGTACCATTAATTAGAGCCCTAAGAAACAATACAACCGCGCGGTACAGCATGTGAATTTGAAATAACCACCTGCGAACACCTCAAATAATAGTATCATTTTGTAAAGTCTACGGTTGACCAATTAGCTACTCATGTAAAAGCTCAAAGTAATATATCTAATAATGATAAACATATAAAAGCATTTTTAAACTATTTGAATGTATATTAGAACGATATACACCTTGGTTTCCATGGCAACGGGGCCATATTGTTTCTTATGGTTCCGCCGTACATTGGGAACACCACAGCTGTATCAACATAAATCAAAAGTTTTATATATAATATACTTGCAAAACATGAAGAATTCGCTCCGCATTCCATATTTGCCACGGACACTGTTGCTAGCAAGAAATAGTACAATCGCATTTGCAAAAATCAGTCGCTGGCATATAACAAGCTTTAAAATAAATCTTATACGATAATGAATGAGGATGAAACATAAATTAATATATATGCATACTTATTTCAAGTCATGAAAAATACGCGACAGTTGTATATAATTTGATGACTACGTGGGAAATCACATTATCATATAAATAAGACGTCCTAGATTGATTACATAGACATAATACATAATGTAATATCCATATTATAATACCAATTGTAGGTTAGGGTTCTCAACATACAAACGATACATTGAAAACGCGTTATAAAGTGAAAAGTCTTCATATAGTAGCGAAATGCGTACGTTTGACACATGAACAAATATGCATAAATACGCGAGCGTTTGTTTCACACACTAACCGTTGTAGACGAGAGCGAAGAACGCCTTCTTGACGAGTAGCTGCGTATCGAACACCACCAGCTTCGCCGACGTCGGTATCAGGTCGTAGCACTTGTGGAACTTGAAGAACTTCACGAATATCTGGGACTCATCCTCCTCTGTAACGGTCATAGTTTTATTATATCAATATATACACGTTTACACCAACATGCGTTATACGGAGGACTTAATAATGAGAGTTGAGTCATTGCAAAAGTTATTTATAGAGATATGCACACTAATATTGTACGAGTGTGTGTGTAGCATCGGTTGTTATACGCTCGACCGCCACACAGTGGTGTTATCGCTTTCTATACAGCGTTTGCCGATATGAGACCAATGTGTTGAGTGCACTCTAGCTAATCAGGATATTAAACTGATTTATGTGAAACACAGACGGCAAATAAGCTTTAAGCATTGCAAAAACATCCATTACTTTCCTAATCGTATCATAGGCCTAATTTGTGCCGTTTTGAAACCAATTTTGAAAGTGAATATATAAGGAGTAACTTTAATGGTGTAAACTAATTTTAGAAGTACACCAGAAGGTTATGAAGATATTATGATATAAATCAGATTATTAGAAATGTATAAAAAAGTACCACATACTAAGAGCGCGGTGAAACGTTACTGGGTCGCTTTATTTAAAAAAAAAAAATTGCAATATTTTTTTATACCTTATAAGTATACCTACGTAAAATATACTTGTAATATACTGATGAATACGATAACATCAATAATGATTTCAGAATATCACATATCACTTATAGTTAAGGCATATAAGATTACAGGTTGCATGTTTTAATAACTAGCACAAATAAATATTCATGCGTAAAGCTACGTATAGACCGGTAACAGTAAATAATTGTACAAACAAATAATGTATGTACCAAGATATGAAAATAAGGAAATACTTTGATGTTAGCAGGAAATCATGCATCAAAACAAGTATATTGGCAAAAAAATATTATATACATGGTCCTTTCTGGTCTGACGGTGTTTTACTTTTATCTAAGAAATAACAAGTATTTATCTGTTAATGCGAAGGCTATGTAAGTTTTATAAAGGATCCCGTTAATGTGGCTGAAAGGATTCCAATATGGTAAAGCCGTAGCTTTTGCTTTTTTTTTTTTAAACTCTGTAATACTTAATGTCACTTTATTTTCAAATATTGCAGTAACAGTTAACAATAAAAGGGTAAACATTTTTTGTGGCCATAACCGCTTTAAAAAAATACTTTATACACTAGCTGGGCCCGCGACGTCGTACGCATGGACATGTGATTTTTGACTAGCCCAGAGGAATCCTTCCTTTTTCACTTCATCCACAGGCTATGTTATCTAGAACGGGCCACATGTCGATAAAATCTGCCAAGTAGATTTTAAGATATAGCTTATTGGCTATCCCGCGGGTAACCATGCAGTTTCTGGAATAAAAATGTATGTGGACTTTTGGTTTTAAGACATTCCAACATTCAATATAATCTGTCCTTAAGTTTTCCCGTGACGCACGAACACAAAGAAAAAAGAACCTACAATGGAAAATTCAAATGATGTATATTCAAAATAATGTCCACTACGTCATTTTAATGGCATTGAAAAACTAAATAAATACGTAAGTGATAATAAAACACCAACGTTTACGAGTGCGTTCAATTTACACAGCAATTTGGACCTTTTGTTTCGTTTAAGCCTAAATAAATATCACAGTTGAAAACAACTGAATAATTAACGCGGAATAATTTATACCCAAAACGCTGTCCGAATCATACAACATGGTGACGTCCATGCGGGCTACAAGTATGTTAAAGAAGTTCGGAAAAAGTTGTGTAAACCGATTCAGCATAGCATTGCGTGATGCGAAATATCGATAACCTGCATTCACTCAATAGTTTTAAAAAATAATGCCGAATAATATCGCTCAAACTGCATTAATTAAAAAAATATATATTATTTAAGTAGTTTTTAATGGATATTGGCGACAAATTGGTCTAAATGTTGGAGCGTTGGCCTGCACCTTCATTCCGAATATGATCTGAAGTTTTTTTTCATCAAGATCACCCCCGGGCCATTATACTGACCAATTCTAAACGTAACTTAATTTGGGACCGTTCAGTTTCTGTGTTCGTCTGAAGATATTTTTTTACAAAAATGACACAGCCGGTATGAACAAACCTACGTTCTAACTTCAACGAGGTATAGCTATTCAATGGGCACTGTATATGCGTTTACACGCATTGATGCGTGATTGTACTCGGATATACATACCATTTGCGTACATAGACGGCGGATAACAATGTTGTTATTGTATGGTAAAATAATTAGTTAATCAAATATAGCACGTGGTCTGAAGGCCTTAAGTCATAATTTTAAGTTGTTATATTCATGTTTCGAGCTGATAGCTATTCGCTTTAAGATATACCTATGAATTTAGTGATTATTTTATAAAAATACGTAATTTACCTGATAAATTTATTCCAATGTTTAAACTATATAGTAAGTAACGTTACAAGACTAATTTAATTTTTAGCTTTTAATATTAGCTATTGGAACACCACATTATTTACGCAGTAAATCCATTCTAATACAGCCAAAATACATTTACATAATATACTTATGAAACAATCAAATAACGTGTTTCATACAAATTTCAATGAATTTACATTTGTTGCGTACTAGGCTGACGTGCTATTTATAGGATCGTCCACAGAAAATTGTCACAGGTACATTGAAAGACTATGCTGCTCGTGCGCTATTGGTTGCCCTTACGATACGATACATAAAAAAAATCTACGATGCCCCTCAAGATGGGTATTTATTGAGTCATTTTAACACATCGCAAGTCAGAGGTTGGCAATAACCTGTTTGCTAGTAACAAGTTTAAGTGGCTACTTGATTATGTCATGTGTTGCCAACGACCTCGGATTGAGAGACATGAGATTGTGTAATTTGTGCAGCGAAAGAGTCACCCTATAACGCGAGAATAACGCGTAAAATGTTCAATAGCTGTGCCGCGACGCGCGCCCGTAGCCACATCTCTCCATGTGAGGTCATATCTATAATTTACGGACAAGGAAGTCGTTTGAAGTTTACATTCGTACGTACTATCAATGCCAAGATATGCAATACCAAGTTATCGGAATCCTGAATAACCGGGATTGGGATTTTGCGGGCCTAGTGCCGCAAGAATTCAAGTCATAGAGACGATGTCATTTAACTGCTATTCTTGTGGGATCCCACTGAATTAAGAAAGTTCAGCTCGTAAAAACCGATTTAAAAATTTTGACGGGTGATTCCCTTCCCTATTTATTCTCGACCTAGCTTACTTACATTCTTGGAATTTTAATGTTCATATTATAAATAACAGAGCGTAAATATTTATTACTGACGTATTCAATCAATTATGCATAAATAAGAATAGGAATGTGGCTGTAATATAAACGCATCAAATGACAATGAATCGCAATATGGCTTATATTCTAGATCTCATGTAACTCAATTCCAGAAATTGCACCTGACACTGAGCTACTTGATACACTAATATGTAGGTACCGACATACCAGGGATTACAAAATTGGCTAGCAACCCGTTGATATACGAAACATACTCGTATATAAGTACCTACTGAATAATTTAAAGCTGTTTATATAAACATAATCGATAACATAAAGCAAGAAAGCTACAATAATACATTATGATACAAGTGAGCTAAAGTAATGCTTTATTAAGACCACGTCTCCGGCTCGGGCTGCAGTCCCGCCTCTACTGTAATGACTAAATCCTCACGCGTGTCGTACGACGTTTTTCAACACAGGTTGTAAGGAAAGAAAAAAAATATAAAAAGGCACACAAGTACTGAGACACATATTTTGTGAAACATAGTCATAGTACTAAAATGGCGCCCGGTTTTTCTTTCGCGCCCCTGATGAAAGAGAGGCGCAGATAAGCAAGCCGTAAAACAATCTAATACGATAAATATCATGAATTGAATACTTGTGTTTCGAGTCACTAGTAAACCACGATCCAGAATCATAAGAAATGTTTTTACCTCGGCAACTTCCGTGTACTCGTCTTACAAAAGTTTTAGGAAGCCAACAATGGGAATGTTTTCGACATCAAATGGACTGAAATATACGGCCGACGTTCTCTAGCAACGAGGGGCAAAGTGCAATAAAGACGTTATAATTCTTCGTAAAACCTGTTATGACCTGACCAGACGATGGCGTGATACTTGAGAGTTTGTGAAAAATATGTACGTATTCATGAAGACGTACCCGACATGAATAGCAAAGTTAAGCAATACGCAAGCGGATTGAATTGAAGTATTGTTTTGGGTGTACTATAAACACACACTTATTGTATTTTTAGTACAATTCAAATTATTATTTATACTAGGTACCTATATATCCCTTTATAAGTTGCGGAGATTTACGAAGCATTAGAAGTATAATTAGAAAGCCTATATATATAACATTATAACATTGACTATAATCTTGACTATAGTCTTGACTATAGTCTGGGTGTTTTCAAGTCGAGAGTGAACAGGTACCTTCTAGGCAAGTATGCTCCATCGTAGATCTCATCGTCACTTACCATCAGGTGAGATCGAGATCAAATACTTGCCTATAATTTAATTTAAAAAAACATAGGTGTTTACATGTACTGCTTTTAGAATTTATACGGATACAAAACTAGTTTGAAGTCTAATATCCATTCTTCCGTAGAACATAGCAGTAGGATCACTTTAAACGTCCAATATTGAGAATCATATGAGCTGTGTTTCGTTCCGGCTGCGGACAAACACCAATGCGTTAATTGCCTTCTCGAAACATAGCGTTACTTAATTACTCCATAACGTGATTGCGTTCGTATCAATTAACTATTAATTATGTTATAATAACACACTGCAACTGCTTGAAGATATTTGAAAGGCAGATCCGACGGCATAGAAGCCTGTTGCTATACCGATTGATTAATGTGGATACCCATTTGTTTATTTACGTTGCGTTAGCTCGCGGCGCTAAGGCCATGACGTCACAAGAAACCTCGAATGCCGCCTATCCGTGGTGTTCGTGCCGCGGAAATTGAATTCACTTCAACAGGTTATCTGCTACGGCTGTTAGCGTAAATTAACCAGTGTGTTATTTATACAAGCGAGCAAATACTAATAGAATATACCGCACAAATTAGAATAAGTTTGGGTAATAACATTTGCTCTATTTTCATAAAATATAAGGAAGTTCTAATTTAGGTATTTTAAGAATTGTGCGATGGACCTCAATGCAATCTACAATAACCAACTGAAACTTAAGCAATATGCACTATATGCGTATCAAAAATTGAATATAAGATCTCTTTTCGAACGTATTTGGAACATCAACCGTCTACAGTGGGCAAGATAGCATAGCCGAAAACTATGGACGAATTAAAACGAAACCAATCAAATACTAAAAAATTACGTCAACCCACTCTAGAACCACCCGTGAGTCTCAATCATCAAGTCTTTTGCCCAGCCGAAACTACAAAAAGAAAACATCAACAGACAGCGGCGCGGGTTGCGCTCGCGCACCGTAAAACATAAACAAGCCGGCACCTTTCAGGAGCCAGTCAGCGAGGAACGCCTTCCATGCGCGGCCGACGGCCTCGAACTCCTTGATGAGGTCGATGGAGTACACTGATTCTTCGTCGTCGTCGACGGCGAGCGCGGGGTTGTCCGAGAAGTAATGTAAGCGCAGCATGCGCGGAGCCCGGGCGGCGCATGCCCACCGCCACTCGGTGCGGCCCGCCGCGCCTCCCACGGCTCACTGCTAAATATACGCAGCGCGCGCCCGCCCGCCGGCTGCCGGACGCCACGCCGGACGCGCTGGGAGACGCGACGAACTTGACACCATACCGATAAACCCCACAAAGCCGCACGCGGTCTCATCGGCGTACATACTCGTTTATAGTCTTTGGTTTCTAGCTATTGCAAGAAAGAGCGAGATACGGAAACCGTACACCGGACTGGACTTAGCCACAATTTCATAGCGGCTACCTGCTGTTTCCGCTATTTTGTATGCCTTACACACACATGCGTTTAACTATTCCGAATAAATCAGTCCGTCTCGCTTGCCCTGTACCGTCCAGCGGACTCCTTGTTGTGTGACATTTGCATACATTTAATTTCTGGCGGCTTATCCGGGCCGTGACCACACAGTGCGCACGCGCAACCGCCGCCGCCGCCGCCGCAGCGCGCCTGCCCACTACCACCGACGTACGTACGTGAGAGAAGACGCAGCTATAATGTATCTCTCGACATAAATGCGACAACTGTTGATGAGTCACTCACACAAAATGATTTTACGTCTCGTCGAAAAACGAAATCTTTGAATAAAATAATATGCTAATTCTGGCCCTTAACAATTGCGTGATTTTAAAAGTAGGGGTAAACTTCAGAGTTCATGTTCAGAATACATTATATACCAAATTTTAATACAATGGATTATAAATATAATTACAAAATAAAATTAGTGAATATTATTCGAAATAAAAAGTATTGTAGTTTATGATTGCTGAAAGACTATATCATAAGTAGGTACATTCCAGATAGCAACCTATCATAGTTGTTATCAAATCCAAGATAACTTCTCAGAGTACCTTCGGGGAAAGTTAATTTTTGTCTGCGCAAAACTATCAGTATTTTCCATTTTGTGATCAATTGAAATTCACAGGTCTGTAGTGTAAGTAAATAATGATTTTAATATATACATGGAAATATATATAAAACGGTAAACCCAACCGTAAATTTACAATTTAACACTGAAAATAATTTATATTATCATGGAGATCAATTTCAGAGTTCATTAATTAAGATCGATTTAAAGAAGCCGAGGACTGTTTTGTTTGCAAATGCCGCATGCTCTAATCGGGTTTACGATTAAACTCAGGGTGGCGTGAATCCAATTATGAAGTAGGTAATTCATAATAACAATGCCAAATGCTCGAGTATTCCTACGGTAGCATTAGTTAAGTAAATCTAGCGTTAGTGATTCTCAAGTAATCGGCACGTACAATGGTTAGTCCAACACGGCTAGTCCTTTATGATAGCAAAATATTGTTGGTTCAGACATTAATGTTTCGGTTTCAGCGTGAACACTAGAAAATCTACGTGCTTCGACTGTGAATTTTACGCCATTAATAATTTAAAATAAATCAAATAAAACTCACCCAAATCTGAGAGGCTGACCTTCTCCAAGAAGGGATCCGCCACGGGAAGCTGAAATGCAATGGTTTACCATATGTTTTACCATATATTTATGGAGGTACAAAATAACGATACGTTTAGACCTAAATATCTCAAAGCAGACTTGATTTAAGTAGACTATTTATTGATGGCGATTAGCTCAAATCCGTAAAAATAAAAGTTAACCTCACTACAAAATTTTGAATTTGAATGTGAAAACGTGGGTTTTTTTAAAAACATTCCATGTTTTTCAAACATAACTTATCTTAAGTATGTACGATTTTTTTATTTAATACCACTTATATTTATTTACTACTAATAAAAAAAAGGGTTTTCGAAATAAGGTATATCATTCGTATCAATTGCTTACCACAATTGAAATAAAATAACACGACATTTCCACCACAACCCACATAATCGTCTCTTATTTAAAATTGCAACTCAAAGGTACACTTGGAGTGACCAAAGGGTGTTTCAATGGAAAATACCTCTGCACTTCATCCGTATTCATATCTGATTGCGCTTTAATTTTAAATATATTTTACCAGTACCGATTGTGAAGTAAAAAAAGCTTTAAAAATGAATCCCTTACGAAGCGGTCACGTTGAGGGACTCCGGCGTACCTACTTTCACAAATCGATAATTCCCGGATGTTGCAGACAGCCATTGGCCTAAAAAGATTGCACCATTTAGAGGTAACTTTTCAATTCGTAACCCTATTCCAAAGCCTCCAAAGTCTATTTTTATGGAGAGGCAATTTTGCCATCGAAGCTTCAAGAAGTAGAAATTACAGCTGAACTTTATGTTCAGCTGTTAATCTTTCTTACAAAAATGTGATAAAGATAATTTTAATATTATGTAATTTGAAATAGATTTATGAATGTTAGAATAAAAGAAGTTCAGACGAAATATATATCGGCAATATTTAAGGAGTAGGAATGTTCCCTTTTAATTTTTTAGATTTATTAAATACTCACCCCCCTAGAATCTCGGAATAATATGGCAGCATGATGAGGATCGAGGTAAGCGTCCGACGCTCGATGCCGGATGGTGGGTACATGGCCTAACGACGACCGACGTTTCTCAGCATCCTGTGATGTGGCCCTCCGCAAGTGAGCTCCTGTGAAATAATATAATCAATGAGTCGAGAGGCATCGTAGAGGTTGGCACGGCGCGGCGGACAGGTGTGGCTGGTCCACCCGTGCTTTAGTATACGGAATCATAAGAACTTGGAGCTAAAGAGTCGTGATTGACCAGCCTGATCACTGTCTAAACGAATTAGTAAATTGTTATTTTAACCATACTTAAAATTCAATCATTTTTCTTATTTGACCGGATCTGTCGTTTACTTAGATCGCCTCCAGTTCATTATACGCCTGGATTCGATGAGAGCACGTGTGAACGAGTTTCCCCATCCATATGATACGATTGATCCATATGATATATGATTTTAATTTCTAGTGTAGTATTAATAGATTCCGTATTTATATACTTAGACACTCGAGTTCAATTTACTATGAAGGTTAGCAATATAGGTGGTTGTAGAATGTTTCCCATGCTGAATACACATAATTATGTAAATAGAGTGCCTACGTGCCGAGTAACAATAACATATATATATATATATAATAAACTGGCTATTTGTATTCAAGGCGACATCATTAGAAAATAAACATATTATGGTTTAGCTAATTATTTTGAAATAGGTTTGTGCAGTCATGTAATAAAATATATTTATATTATATTATTATGGGTATTAAGCTGGTGCAATAAGGTACAAAATCTGAGGCTATTTCAGTTACTGCTGTAAGTTCGTATTATCAGCATTTCGAGTTCCACCAGCCGGTACTACTGCTTTGCGAAACTCATTAGGTAGTTTGAAGTGCGTAGGTACTGTGCACAGGGCAGAAATATAATCAAACTTTGTCCCTAAAACTGATGCTCGTTCACTAAATTGTTTTGTTGTTTACGTAAAAAAAATGACAATTCACGACGATTTAATCATAAACTACGAATTCGACCTCGTCTCGCACAGACACTTCATTTACCGGCATTGTATAGTTAGCTTAACAAATTCAATTAAATATTATTTACGTACTTTTTAAATAACAGGTAGCTATATCTCATTGGTTCATAATAATATGAGTCAAATCATAACCTGGTTATTGTACCTACCTAATCAATGTAACGTAGTCCGCCAACCCGCAGTGGGCCAGCGAGGTGGACTATGGCCTAATCCCAGCAGTGGAACATTAAAAAGGGCTGGTATTATTATAATCAATGTAATCGTCTCGTTAAAATGTCTAATTTGGGCATACTAATACGTCAAGTATATATGTCAAATTAGACCAAGTGATGCGCATAAAAAATATTTGCTTTAGGCTGCATATTATTTAAAATAAACCTAGTCTTTTAACCCGTATAAGATTAGCTTATTTTTGTCTATATGTCTTACCCCAAAAAGTAGATTCACTCTTAATCTTTCAATATAACAAATAAGTAGTTAAAAGCTATTTTCTGCACAGTTTTTCATCTGCAATTTCCTGAGGAACGATGCAAACGTACAGCAAGCACAATAACGTTTGACCTACACGTGACGTCAGTACAGTCATGTACAGTTCTAAATAGTCTAGATGGATCAATAAGCGTCACGGTCCGAGTTCTCGAGCTACTAATTAAGTATATTATTCTAAATTAAGTAAGCAATTAATACGTACATACTCGTTAACTATAAGGAAGACAACGTAGGCATTCATATCTACAATAATAATCGATATATATTATAATACTAGCTGTTGCCCGCGACTTCGTCCGCGTGGTATTTAACAAAGACAACCGTTGACAACAGCCTGCTCGCCCATGCTGAGCCCGCGGCACGCATTGCAGGTTGTTGCTATCACACTTAATCAGGCAACATTGGTTTTAATTTTTTTTCGTGATATCCTATTTTTTTTTCTAAAATAAAAGTAGCCTAAGTTACTCCTTGTTACGTCAGCCATCTGCCAGTGAAAATCCCGTCAAAATCGGTCCAGCCATTACAGATATTAGCCGGAACAAACAGACAGACAGACAGACAGACAGACAGACAGACAGACAGACAGACGGACAGACAGACAGACGGACAGACAGACAAAAATAGTAAAAAATGTTGTTTCGGTATAGGTAACGTGTATACATCCAAATGCACTTAGTAAAAAGCGGTTATTTTAATATTACAAACAGACACTCCAACTTTATTTATATGTATATAGAAAACATTGGTAAAAGTTCGTAGGTGTATAAATATTTATTGAAGATGGTCAATTAATTATATTTAATGCGCAATATATCGCAACAGAATACAATCTGCTATTTATCCTTGTACGTTTGTATTGAATTTAAACGAGATTCACTCACCTTATCAATGAAACTGCTATAAGACATATTATAATGATTTATCAGGGCCTTTTCTAGAGCAATAACAGTCGAATATATGAAACATATTTATAAATCTGTATAGTTGAAGATAAAGTTAAACATTGCTTAAAAAACGCAAATTTATAGACCTACTAAACATAGCACTGGCAAAATATTTATTATGGTATCACCATTTTTAAACGAACGCAGAAGATAGTTATCAAACCTTTTATTGAATCGGCCCTGAACAGAAACAACTTATCTGTATACACGACTGTAACTATGAGTTGATACAAGGTCACACCTTTGTTAATTTAGACTGTTTACATAAATACATTCTCGCTATCTTTGGACTTATCAACCACTATCTTGTATTTCAATTCAACCTTAATATACCTACAAGGAGTAACAAAAACAGTGTAAATTATTTAAACAGGTGAATCAGTAAGTTATAGGAATCGCGTTGATGTATAAAATAATTGTGTAAATGATGTTTTATTTTAAACATGGCGACCTAGTAGTACGGGGTATCATTTTTTAAATGTCTCATAATTTGATTTATTTCTTTGGGAATTTAATCTTTCAATCCTACTGTTGGCCCTATTTAAATATGTACGCTATTATTGTTACACTTGATATACAAGGTAATGTGAAAGTACACAAAATCTAAAATAGGTTTGTTCAGACTAAAAGGAAAATTGTTGCACTATTTGTATATATAGCACTTATTTTTACAATAACGCATAAAAAATTGTAGCATCAGAGGGTTTTCTTTTTTTCACAATATATGTATATATACGTTAATAAATATAATTAATAGCCTGACATAAGTAACATACGCAATATAGGTTATCAATAATTACACGCAGTCAGCTGTTCGGTATCCTTATCTCTTTATTTACTTACCTACAACGTGTCTGATTGTTGAACTTGAAAATTACATTTGCAGTAGTTTTATTTTGTATTAAGGCGGACGCAGCCTTTGGTAAAACGTTTACTGAGAATTTGTTGTGTTGGGCATGTTTTGAATTATAACACCTGACCTCCACCCTGCTATGGCGCATAAGCTTGTTGAGTCTATCTTGTGCCTGACGCACCGTCAAACCAACTTACGGAGCAGGATATAATATACCCAGGTTCCGGGATAACAGAATGGTGCCCTTCTTTCTTTCTGTGCGTAAAAAGAAGAAAAAGATTGTTCAAAGGAATCTCTTCGTTCACAAGAAATCAAAATTAGCCGAGTTTTATTTCGTAGCTTTATCCTTTCTTTACGAGATGAAATGCGTTGAAATAAAATGGATATGAATAGAGCCTCACCCACAACTTCGTGGGTATTTTGCCAATGTCAAATCATCAATAGCAATAACATATCAATAAATACCAATTGTAATTAAAATGATTTTTAGTAACTGCGGTAATGCGTCATTTTGACGCGAATATATGTTACAATATGGTGTAAGCGGCGTGCAACTACGATGCATTTGATCTATGGTTGGGTTTGTATTGAGCACAGCAAGCATCAACCCCTAGGTAGGCGTTACCAACGCGACAGGCATAACAAATGAGCAGATCACGTTTTCTAGAAATAATGAACAGTACCAGAGATGTATGTATTAGAGAAACGAAATATACAAAGTGTCGGAATATTTTCTAGACAATTTGTTCACAATATTAAATTCATGGAAATATTCCATGTTGTGAAAGCGGGGAGTAGGTACCACGAGGCCAGTGTCTTTAGGCCTTTGAAGGAAAAACTAAGTTTATTACATTTTAAACATGAAATATAGGAGTTTTTGAAAAGCAACTCGGGGTAAAAATATGCACTACCATTAAAACGACGATTATACTGTTGGAGGAATATCTCATCTTTAAAATATTTTGCTGTCATCACGTTGCACCCGCCGAGCGAGCTGCCGATGAATAGGTAGATCTACCGAACCGCGTGTGGAGCGTTTTGATTTACATTTCCTCTACTGCACTTTCCAACTTCAACGTTATTTACAAACGTTTACTTATTTTTTTATTATTCAGCAACTATTTATACTAAGATTTTTCATATTGACAAATCTAGAATCTTTGTTTTACCTGTTGAAGTATTGGATTGAATACATTTGATTTATAAAGTACCCTCCGCAGTACGGTATATAAATTAAAAGGCAAATAAATAACCCTTTCACACGATACAAGCGCGGTTCAATATTTTTGTGATACTTAACTCGCACCATCTAAAACAATTAAAAGCGTGTTTACTAACCGAAAATGTGAGCATGCATACATGCGCATACTAGTAGCGCCCCGCGGTGTTACCCACGATTAAAAAGTATATCCTTTTCCTCTATGTCATTTTTATACCCAACTACTAGCTCTACCTATGCAAAAAATCATTTCAATCCTTAGCTCTATGAAAAATTAAAGCAAATATACGGGAACCATACATAAATAAAGCCTATGTGCTATTTCAGACTATAATCTATCTCTGTGCAAAATCTCATCCAGATCCGTCTAGGCGTTCTGGCGTGATTGAGTAACAAACATCCACCCATCCAAACTTTCACATTTATAATATTGGTGGGATTTACTGTGACAAGCAGCTGCGCAAAGTAATCATATAAAGATTCCGTTTTCCCAATCCAATCACTGACCCTTAAACAACATCAATTTGCATTGAAGACTTATTTATATGCATTCATAATTGAAGGAGCATCTTTATTTTGAAGCAGCGTAATCCAACCAATCTGCATAAAGAAATATAAAACGTGAGCTTAATTAAAAACAACTATTTACCATTTGTATAAAGAAACCTTTAGTATTGTTATTTCTAATATGCTATCTTCAATGTTTAATGCTCTTCTGATTTATTTTAATATAGTATATGTACTGGTTAGTACATGTATTATATTTATTTTACAATTCTATAAATAACTAGTTTTTGCCCAGCAAGTTCGCGTAATAGGTAAAAGATAATAAATGTACTTCATTTAAAATTTATTGAGCCCGGCAACTATGTGTCATCAAAGTACTCTTCAACATCTAACAAACTCGAACTCGGTGGGTCTATTTGATTCTCTCATCGAATTTCAAGGACTATCTTTCGGCTTCATCATCACACCCGACTTTTGGCCACAGAAAGGGATGTTTGAAATACTGGAATATCGGTGTTAATTTTTTTATACTTAAAAACAATTTTGAACTCAATTGCCCTATTTAATTATTTCTTCCCATACTAACTATAGGACCCTATGACGGACTTCGAGGAGAGTTATTTGGGAAAATCGTGAAACAACTATAAATATTAAATTATTTCTTATTTCTATTTAAAATTAAATTAACTATATATATATATATATATATATATTAAATTATTTTTTATATACATAAATATGATGCTACGTCGTTCTTCATGTCACATCCATTATTTTATTTATAATGTGTATTTATTGAATTTAATATTGTTATTAATTACTTGACACTGGCAAAATACCCGCCAAGTTGTGGGTGAGGCCATATTCATATCCATTTTATTTCATCGCATTTCATTTCGTTAAGAAAGAAGAAGATAGATCAGTCAGTCAGTCAGGACAAATAATTTTATACATATATAGATAACAAACATATGAATTATTGCGATTTATATAAACAAATATTTTCCCATCGTTAAGTCTCCTCTTTGATTTAGTTATTGCATCTTTTAATTTAATAACAAAGAGATACACAGGTCACGCAGATCATTATATAACTGTCTGACTACCTACCTATCTCACGTAACATTCAGCTATTGACAACATGGATCGTTTAAATCAATGGACACTGGTCCAATTTAATCAGACATAGTATCAGAATGTTCAGATAGTGTATATCATGGAGGAAATCGCGTGCACATGTTCTTCATCTTATAAGCGTTCAAATATATAAATAATATTTCAAATATATTTTTTTTTTATGATGACCCAAAATTTCAACGATCTCATCATCCTTAATATTTATTTTGTTGAAACCCTTACAGGTAAAAGAGATAGCAGACAGCTGTATGCAATGTTGATGATGATGATTGCGGTAAGCCAGTTGAACGCGACGGGCTCTCGTGCTCCCATTTCAAAATAAACGCAACGCTACATCCTAGCCAATTGTAGACAATTTATAGAGGACTGACACCAAATGTGCCGCATCTAATTTGATTATGAAACTTATTCGTGTAATTAATGCAATAAAGCTGAATAACAACGATATTACGGTGTAATATTAGATGTGTATTAGTATGTGTGAAACGCTATCGTGAAAGTTCAGTACTATGTTTTATGACTCGGAACAAGTGAACCAAATGTATAATAGTGCTAAAACTTGTTATACCTATCCTTATATCAATAACACACACAAGATGAAAGAAGGTTCTATTAATAATGTCTCTAGACAACTCCATCCTCTGCTCGAAAGCTTTTCATTTAGCCAGTAGGTATCACATTTTACCATCCAAATACATTCATCTACAAAATTAACCACCAAACACTTAAATGCACATTTTTGACTAGCATTAGAGTATTCTGCCGCTTTCAACATCTATGTGAGTAAAATAAAAGCACGAAAGAAAATGTAGAAATTGATGTAAGTACGTACAGTACCTTCTTTCAATATGGCCTCGAAGATCTCATAAGTAGCACCGCAGTCGTCGAGCACGGACTTTCTCATCACTTTGTGCATATGATCACCGTCGAGGGACTTAGAACGAGACCGAAACTCATCGCTCTCCATAGCCCGGGGCTCGTCAGCACTCGGTGTCGGAATAGCGCAAGATCCACGACGGCCTTCCCCAGACTCGTTCCGCCAGTGCCCCACTTTTTTGCTGAACGTTCGAATCAACTCTTGTATTGAGTGGTGCTTATGTCGATGTCCGCTACCGCTTGACCCTGACCCTCGCCTTTCATTCGCATGTTGATCTTTACTGCTGCTCATGCAATCCGTCAGTTTCTGTGCGAAACTCTTATTGTCGAATCGATGCTTATGATTCAATTTAGTGTTGGGGATTTCCCCGTAGCGGTCGCATTTACTGTACTCGTGTTCTTGTATGTCATCCATGACATCGTTGTACAGCGGAGAAATGAAGTTACGGTAGTCGTGGCGTGGCGCGTGGTACGTGTTGACGCCTATCTGGTGGCGGTCACCTTCACTGCGTTGCCGTCTATATTCTGGATGGTGGGTGTAGTAGTGTTGCTGGGTGGGGGATTCTTTATTCTCCATAACATCGCGATAGTAGCTGGCAAAATTAGGGTACCGGTCGCGTGGGCTCGAAGCAAATATGTAGGGACTACCCGAAGTCCCTCGAAGGCTGCGCTGTGTATACGAGCTCCTTTGATTCATAGGGATCGCCATAGCATTACTTTCACTATGTATGGTACTGCGTGAATCGGTGGAGCTCAACGAAGAATACCAGCTGCTTTCACTGTCATCCTTATCCAACGGAGGAGTGGTCTCACGTTGATGGTTTTTTTGAAAAAAATGCGTTATGCTATGCATTTTGAATTAAAATGTGCACTCAGTCTTTATAAATTTCTAGTATTTAGTCTCTTTAAAAAATGATCGGATCTCAGAGCAGCCGCAGGATTGAATAAACCATCTATGTATGAAAACATACAGTTACATGAACTAAGTAAACGAATGAGATAATTTTCAAACCCGCATGAATACTAGAAGCCAATTTACGTTGAAAGAAAATCATCTTATGTTAACGATAAGATAATACAAAACTAATTTTAAATAATGCTACAAATTTAAAGATGCAATCTGTTTGCAATATAAATTATAGTACCCTATCGATTGAGGTAATATTAGATGGGATTCAAACGGGTTTTAGCAATATGCAAAGCCCGAGTAGTCTTAAGGCTTAGGGGAACGCAACCATGCGTGCGGCGCAGCGGATACTCGAATAGTGTATAGCCTTGGGGCGAGGCAGACAAAAACTTTTTATAAGGCGCATGCGTTCTTGTACGGGGTGACCTTCAAGTGGTGGCATTATTAACAATACCATGGCAGATGTTGTTTCTCCGACGTGTTATGCTGATATTAAATATAGTAAATAAAACCATATAGTAACGACGAGGCAGCGAGTTAAAATATATACACTCTTGTAGAACATTAGATTTCGACTGAGGGTATACATACCTAAGAGCAAAATACAATACATAAAATTAAAATAATCAATGAATAAGGAAGAATAAATATATTTATTGCGAGAAGTATATTCAATTTTATTTACCAACAGTAAACCTACTCCTTATCTTTAGATTATAGTAAATACTGAGACGGCAAACTTTGACAATATTATAGAGATAAACTCTAAGATATACATATCTTCAAGGCAACATTTGGAGTTGAGAACTATTGCGAGTTGGAGTTATAAAATATAATTTTATTTCAGATAAAATCTTTCTCAACAAGTAACATTTCAAGACCTATAAGAATGTAGGTCACAAGGTTGTTGTTGTGGTTCACACAACAGCTGTTGTCTTGTACAAAATATTGCAGCACGCGGCAGCTTCAACGACATAAAGGATATTTTATCAGTAACTGCAAAAGAACCATAACTACTCAGTTACTTTCGCTAAACGAGTCACTGCGCACATTGATTGAGTATCTACTTAACCTTTCTGTATACTTAAAATTCCTAAGATCGTGTGCATATTAAATGTAGTCAAAATTACGCGAATGAAATTCCGATCGTTCAACAATTTAAGTTAACTTGTGTAATTTGTAACTAGTGTAATTTAAAGCAGATACGCAAGATTTAGAAAAAACAACGGTATTGATAATAGATAATTAATTGATATGATACGGTGTATTGCAAAAATAATTCGTGCACAATAACGAAAGCAGTCGAACCAATCCCAATCATTAATACTGCAGAAAATACCCTCCAACATTAGCAAAACATGAAAGAATCTTAATTTCGCATAATTTAAAACAGTTCCAGCATTCCTGCACATTATAATAAACGATTTTTTAATTATTGGAGACTGTGTGTAATACTTTTCAATAGTATATAGTAACTTAGCCAGAGATGGAAGATGCAATCGACAATATATATTTTTTTTAATTTGATACCTAAATAAAAAAATCCTGATCGTTAGTATGGGCTTACAATAGCACGGCTAGACGGATTTGTCATTTTTATGTTCGCATTATAGTAATTGACGAATATGAGAAGGGTCAGAATTTAAGTCGCGCTGAAAATTCGAAAATTCAGGACTGAACAACGTCCGTTGAGTCAGCTAGAATTTAATAAAAAAGAAAGAAAAATGAAGGAAGTAGAAAGAAGAGTTGAAACGAATGTACCTTATTACATACAAATTGTACAATACGAAACTGTTAGTAAATAAATTAATTTACCTGAATATAATTTATTTGAATATCATCTAGTTTATTATTTTTTAAAATTAAATTAAATTCATTAAATTCCTAGTTTTTGAACGTGTTTGAATGATATTATTACTCATAGACCAGCTAATATTAGCGTAATGCTCGTAAATAAGTTTGCTTTCTAAGAAAATAATTAAAAACTATAATTGCAAACCGATTTTCTTTGCCGTAATGGCCGTTTCGGGCGCTAACTCTGCCAACAAAAGGTGATGAATGTCTTTTCCTGTGTTCGATATGTAGTAGAAAAAAATAACACTTGAATCTTTTCATGTTTTGGAAGCTTGGAAGCTTGGAAACTTACTGTAACTGTAATTTTGCTATATCAATAGCTACAGAAACATTACTTTTATGTGTTATAAGAACTTATATCAGCTATGAATAGCCGTCTTGCTAAACAAAATCAAAGGTTTACATGCACAATGATCATCGTAAAAATAGGGATCCTATAAGAATTCCGTATTTTGCATTTGAGGTTCGAAATTCTACAAATTGAACTAGTTACAAGGAGGCACTGGGTGTAGAGCATGAAAGAAGTTAATATCCAGTGGTCATAGTAGACTTGATACATTCTAAACAATTTTGTTTACAACATAATATAGGTATGTATGTCGCAATGCGTCAGCTAAAGCCTAGCTAGACTGTCTGCCGTACGTGCACGCACGCTTATTTATTTGGTGGCGCAACTGAACAACGTAAACATACCGCCGCGCCACGACGCCGGCTACGTTGAGATCAGATCAAAAAACAATGGGAGCCGAAAAGTACCACTTTATATTCATAGATTTAACACAAAGTGCCGTCGCTGTGCATCGTAAATAAATATTCACAGTTCATTTTTATTATCGTGCTGTGCGCGCGCGACACGTCACTCACTCGCGACAGTCGTTGGAGCACTAAGTTAGTAGAGTAGAGAAAACAGCAAGCAGAGAGTGGGAACGAGAGGGCATTAGAGAAGCGGAGCCGAGCCGGTAGCGGAAACAGGCGCGTGGTGGGCAACTACGACGGTGACCGCGCCGGCTGCGGTCTCCGAGTCACGTCGCCGGTCGCTCCTTGTTGCGGCGGGTCGCCGCGGTGACGTGACGCGGTCTTGGCCGCGCCGCTCGGTACTCACCGGCCATGGCCCGCGTGACCGCTGCCCCGCGTTCCATTACACTGATCTCAATTGGCCCTACGATTGTTTATCACCAATATACGCTTAATAAATCGATTGACTCTTTAGGAGGCGTGTCCACTGTAGCCAAATCCACGAAACAGAGATTTAAAATGAACTGAATTGTTTATTATTCAGTCTCTGTTTCAGTTTAGCGCACTCTTAGAGGTCGAACGTAATCGGGATATACATACGGTCAGCTACCTCTACAATACAATTACTTGGATATTTTTATTTAAATCTATAACGTGTTATACATACGTATAATATCAAAAACCTTCGTCTTCACAGTTGCAGCCTCTCATAGGGATCAAAGGGAACTTTAAGTATAAGTTAACAATCTTGTTTAATGTAAAGTGAATCAATCATTTTCCGATGCTATTTCCGTTGCGCGAGAATCAATCGGAAATATAGACACTCGTTGCTGCACTTATGGCCTATTAAGGTCGATACGGAGAAAAGTGAATGGTGAAGATAAAGAGCGGCAATCTTTTAAATACCCAATTGAACTTTATATAAATATAAACTAATAGAGAGAAGGCATGGTGGTAAGTGTACTTTACTTATTAAAAGAAACTTTTCAGTTTTTATTTAACGTTATTGTTTACGCGGGAACGGGTTTTTTGATTTACTTTCTTTATCGTGCACTTTTTAGTTATATACTTTTACGTTAGTAGGACTTATTATGGGATTATATGTAGAAGAACTTCCGCACAGATTATAACTATTGAAAATTTAAGTGACAATGGTCGTTAACCAATTTTAAACCGTTGGAGATCCTAAAGGATCATTCGAAATGATAAATGATAAGAGAAACCATAGGATGACTTTTAAATACCTATTCAATGATAGCCTACTCAACTTAGTTCGGTGACTATATTTTTTTTATTTTTCACCATATGACGTCTGGTTGTAGCCATATTAAATGTCGATTACTATCATGCCTTTAGTGACACTCACATGATTAAAACGAATCGATTGATGTAAGAATCATCAAAATCGGCCCACGCGTTTGTCTCTAGAGCGCTACGAAGGAATAAACATACAGAGGTTGACAAACACATTACACCAACTCTGCGACGAGCAGTCGGGTAAAGACGTAAGCTTGTTGACATATATTGTTTATGTAGCTTGTCCTTACCTACATACAAAAACATGGTCATTGACTTAGCGACAAATCTCAAGCTCAAGGTTGCCAGAGCAATGGAGTGCATCGTCCTCAATATCCACCGAACCACCTTGCGCTCCACAAACCAAATAATAGTTGTAGTAGGTCAAAACGCTAAGCTAAGGCTAAGCAGAGAAGGAAGCTGGTCATGTAAAATGTATCTCTGCACCCGCCAAGGTGGGCAATTATGAACACCAACTATTTCCGGTTGCCAACGCCGATATAGCATGCCGGTTGACAGGAGATTTTCATGGGAACACGCCATGGGGTAGCCTTTACCCAGGAAAAAAAATGTTTTATGGTATAATTTGTTTTATACAAACATAAGAAATAAGGGGAATGAGTCTAGTTTGGCAAGACTTAAGTTATTCATGCTATCGAAAACCAGTATTTATCAAAGCCTTCGTTTATTTCACGTAAGGACCTACACCCGGACTGTTAAACACGGTAGGTTGCGACTGTTTAAAAACTATAATTAATTAATGTTATGTTTTTATTAATGTTCCCTAAAAAATTATGTCAATAATAAACTAGTTCGGTTTACACTGACCGATTTTAATTATAAAATTGACGTGCGTACACTAGAGAGCTAATGCTTGTATAATGTGTTTTTTTATTGTTACAAAATGCTAAACTGCAACTTTACCACCCGTTTGGAATGACGTTCCTATGGAGATGAGCGGGAAATAAACTCCATGGTTGCTCTTTTTGAAAAGATCCGTTACATTTTTGAGCAGTACATTGTTGTAGGTATGGCAGAATTTTGCAGCTGGTCAAAAAAAAAGTACCAACTCTAAGTATATGATTACCAGTTAATGACTTCATTTACAAATTAATTTTGAATCGGCAAAGAGCATAAGCCTGTAAATATAACTGGTTGATAATAAAGAGAGCATAGACAATTCGGAATATCTACGACACGGTTATGCATGGACTGTGTACGCAGCTCACCAAACAGTTTATTTGCGATGAAATCTTGCCGTGTACACAGCTTGACTAATTTAAACAGGTAACAATTGAGTGTACGCGATAGGGTTAAGGTCATTTGTCGAAGGTAAAAGATATGATAATAGTTATCTTTGGTTTATTTCGTAATCAACCAATAGTTATGAAGTAGTCCGTCTCTTTAACTTAAACCCGGTTGTAAATAAAATCAGTAAATAAATACAAATACACAAAGTAGATATAATTAGTTAAAATTAAGCACATTAATTTAAATACGAATTTTCGACATAACGATGACGAAACAAGGGAATCGTACGACTTCAGCTTCTATTGAGTTAAGGGCGAACACGAATGTACAAAACTTCTAACAGGAAAACTTAAGAATCTAGTTCTTACGTAATCTTTGAAAACTTCATTGCGTAATAATATAGAAGGTTATAACCGCAGAAGAAGCTATTTACGAAGGCTGTGTCGGACTCAACAACCGGTATATTGAATAGTTCTACGCACATAACAATAATTTATTTAAAAAACTAATAATATAAAACAACATAAATAAAGACTAATGTCATAAATCAATAGTCCATGATTGTGGCCATGATTGTTATATCGTTTGAATTATAAACTTCAAATAAATTCTATTATTAAACTTAAATCATGTTGGGTGCACATAATATTTGTCTTATATATTAGCAAGTATTTAGGATGGTAAATTCAACCAGATTTCTTAATCCGTGGTCTTTTCTTGTCGTTGACTTGTCAACGAGTACAAAGGTTTGACTGGTGTATATACTTGTTTGAGTTTTTATAACTTTAGTATAAAACGAGACAAGCATTTGTTTCAAACGTAGATAATCAATTTAATTTCGGTAATAATTACAAATGCGCTAAAGATGCGCAGCTTCAAGGCTTAGTACTTAGTACTTCTGAACTATCCTGCAATTACCAAAACATAGGCTTGGTTACATTGGAAATGCTAGGTTAGTTAGTTGTACATATAAATCTCACATAAATACTGTGTAGCCTTTCTGAAGCATCCTCAAAAGTACTTACCAAACAATGCATTATATCAAACTTTTTTATGCCATGCGTTGTTTTACAAACTAACATAATTAATAAAATATATAATTGTCAACATGGTTCAATTTTATGAAACGAAAACGTGTCTGGTAATTACTAGATTGTATAACGATGAAATTATCACTCATAATTTTACCAAACGTTTTATTTTATATTACGGCTGCAGTCTACCATGCGGTAATTTTTTAACATGTTTATTAAAAGACCAGCTTAAATGTTGCGTGTGTGACACAGCCAAAGTGAATTAATTTATTAGGCGATAAACCAGGTAAGTACTTGGTGAATGCATCACATTATCAAGCTGGCGAAAGTATTATTGTGCACAATTATCACTTGCGTATTTCTTGTGTCATACGAGAATAGCAAATATACAACTAAATAATATAAGATCGAATTACTTATGTGAAGAGCAATGCAATCAATATTACAGTGAGATAATCTATACATCTATACATATAAATAATCTATACATATAAATAAAATTGGAGTGTCTGTTTGTAATATTAAAATAATCGCTTTTTACTAAGTGCATACACGGTACCTATACCAAAACATTTTTTTTACAATTTCTGTCTGTCTGTCTGTCTGTTTGTTCCGGGTAATCTCTGAAATGGCAGCACCGATTTTGACGGGACTTTCACTAGCAGATAGCTGATGTAACAAGGAGTAACTTAGGCTACTTTTATTTTAGAAAAAAGTATAGGATCTCACGAAAAAAACATAAAACCAATGTTGCAGCGTTGCGTCAGATTAAGTTTGATAGCAACAACCTGAAATGCGTCCAGCGGGCTCAGAACGCGCGGCGCGAGCAGGCTGTTGCCAACTGTTGTGTCATTGTTAAATACCACGCGAACGAAGTCGCAGGTAACAGCTAGTAGCAAATATGCAAAAAACGGAATAGCAGGACACATTCCTACACATTCATATCTAAACATACTTTTATATTACTATAGTGTTTCGGGAAAAGAATGTCATACATGGTTACTGTGAGAGAATACAATTGCGCAACACCGAATTCAGCAGTGCTAATAAAATTATTGCACGCGTACGTCACACCACAATTGAAATTCCTAGTGTTTGCCTGATATTCATAGGACGATATTTCGAATTGATGTTTTATATATACCGAATGATAATAAAAAAGTAGTTTACCGTATACGAAAAACAAATAAGGTGAGTGCATATAAAGTTGAAATCTTACCTGCAGCATACTGTTGCTGTTGCGCGGTCGCCCTCTGCAAGAACAGAAATAACTAAATTGTAAAAAATAAAAAGACAAATGATAAAATATAAGAAACGATAAAAATCAATAGTTAAGAAAAGCCAATTTTAATATTAAATAACACAGCCGTAAAATGTTGCGCGAGCCAAACGCGCACATAACTATTTTCAACACAAACCGAGGTGCTTATGAGTTTCACCCCCCTGTCGGTTTGTCTGTGGATCTAAACAGTTGGACTGATTTCTGCAACTCAGACCGATTTAGCTGTTATCTTTCACATGATATAAATTTGGATATTCTGTTATTAGGTTCGGCAAGTACGTTTGTATTTGAAAGATCAAACATATTGATTATATAAGGTGTAACAGTAGGGCAACAGTAGGTTATAAAAATACATTCCCAAATAAATGGACTTAATATAAATTTAAAAAAATACAGGAATGGCCGCAACGCTACAACGGTTGTTTAAAAACGCCTTGTTTAAAAAATAAACAAAAATGATTTACACAATTATGTTACACATCAACGTGATCCATATAACTTAGAGATATACCTCACCTGTTATATTATTTTACACTATTTTTGTTACACATTATATATGGACTTAAAAATCATCAATCAGAACAATCAAGACGGTTAAACATACTGTTGTTGTAAACTGAAAATGTAAAATGCAATGATCAATGACCTCTGAATCTCAGCCCATCCCGATATTGACAGTATTTATATGCGCGGGGAATTCATCTTTTACATGAAGTGTTTTACTTTAGTTTACACATTACGATATGATTATATACGATTGTGTACCCAAAGTATTCGCTATATATAAAAAAGAAAATGATTTCAAGATTCATTATTTCTGTCGTAGCTCCTTAGCATTCTCAAAGTTCTTATGAATTAATTATGTGAAGAAGGTAAATTTGGAAAATATAATGAACATTTTACGAGGATAAATAATTCAGTTTAGTGTTATAATGGATAGACAATATGTTATTCATGTCAGTTGAGTGAAAGTCCATTAAGCTCAAAAGAGGAGCCATTAGACAACGCGCTGAAGCTGGGATGGGATGGGATTACAAAATCGCAAAAAACTCATAAGACAATACACGCCGTCACTTTCTTTGCTTATACTAACCGTTATTATAATGTACCTAGGTGTATTGAGGTATAATTATACACATCTGAATGCTTTAATAAAAAATAAAAAAACATAGAATTCATAAGATGGCCGGTCAACAGCACCCTAAATAATAATGAATATAAGAAAGGTAGGCGGTAAGAAATAACCACACTAGTTATAACCACAACAGTTGTGGTTGTAAAGGGCAACTATGGAATAAATAGTTACTTAATAGGAACTGCATATTGCAGGTACGGGCTCAGCAACAAGGCTTGTATGCGGTTCTCCAGAAATAACAAATTTTGGTGGAAAGTGGATTTTCCAAATATGTTACTCTCCATCTCTCTCTAAAACCCCTTCCAGTAGACGGTACTATAGTATTAGGTTATACGGTGTGTGAGTATGAAAAATAATTGGTGCACTGATTACACAGATAGTGTAATTGTGCGCATGTCGTGATTATGAAATAGTTTTAGTGACAAATATGCATTATTTAACTAAAAAATGGCTATACGAATGGAAAGCTTGTACTTTTTCATTATCTCTAATTTTATTTCACATTATAAGATTTCTGACTCAATAACCCAAAATCTGTTATGTAATAAGAAGTGTCTCCTAGGCATAAAGCCAGGACTATACGGAATAACTAAAAATGGTTAAAGGACTCTGGAGATCGGTTAAGATGAAAACTGAAACGGCGTCATTATATTTTTTAATAAATAATTTCCCTAGCCGAGAATTTAACCCGTTGATTAAGAAACAGAAACAACACATTGTATTATTGCACTTTCGGATAATGTCACTAATATGGATTAAGAAGTGTGATCTTTGTAGATCCTATAATCTACAAAGAGTACAATGTATTAAGTAGGCTTATATTTTTATTTGCGGTAGATTTACTCGAACAAAACCGTATTATACCTAAACGCTATTAAAATTTCTGTTATCAACATATAATATTTTCCTGCTTTCCAGGTAGTAGTAAGTTATTTGTTGAACATTAAGACTTACTAACAATTATTACGACAAAATGAAACTAGATACTTGTTGTAACTTGAAATTCGTCGAATGATATAGGTAGGTAGCTACGTCAATATATATATTATTCTTTAGTATATACCTACTCACTCACTTTTCCATATTTTTATTTCATCAATTTCAGTAAACAATGTATATAGATCCCTACCTCACGCAATTTATGTAACTGGCCATGTGCGATTGCGTCACCATTTGGTTACCGGGCGAACATGTTAGGAAACGATTGAGGAGCTTCGGCTTAAAATTGACGCTGGGAGAGACACCGCTACCCCCAGCCCATCCTGGGCCACCGCCTTTAGGCACAGCTCACATTGAGATCAATAATAGGACCTCACCGTCCTTGCAAATATATTTTTATCGTATTTTAATTTTTATGTATTTGTGCATCCTTGTGTCTGTGCTGAATAAACTTCTTAATCTTTTCAATATTTATTTATTATTCTTTATTATTTTTATGCTAATTTTATTTATTTTTTATTTATTATATTACCGTCAAGTTAGATACTTTCAAAATTATATTATTCTTGTTTTTCGCCCCTTAAGCGTGAATTACAGCTATTGCCCCAAGCGCGAGTTACTTCAAAGCGAAACTTGTATAGCTTAGTTTGAGTACTGTATTTTGTAGGGCTTTAAATTTTCCATTCCGCTGTAAATTTCCATGATTGAGTAATTATTATAATATTTAAAATTGAATATCAGAAAGTTTAGTTGTTCTAATTTGTTTTCATTTCTCGTATTATAACGATATTCATCTCCAAACTTTTTAAAGAGAAATCACATCTAATAATAACATGTCGACATCTGAATGTGCCATATTTGTCTTTTCTATCGTCTCTTCCGTAATACATGCAAACATACCAAAACCTCAAAGGCAGGGTAATAAAATTATATACATACTTATTTTATGCCAAATAATTAATTATAACTATTATATTTCTAGAGCGTATGCATAAACTCGCACTCGGGGTTAGGAAAGCATAAAAGCTAGTCTATGTATAGTAACATGGTGTCACGTTCCTGTCGAATCTATATATTTATCACAGGATTAAGTTAAGTTAAATATGAATGAACTGCAATATTCACAAAGCGTCAGTGAGTGCCCTACTCAATCTTCAGCAAGATAACTAACGTATCCTTCATGAGCTCTTTGTGTCACAATATAAAAGGTCAACAACCGATAATCGCAGCCTCATTGCTAAGATAATATGAGCGGCCGAGGAAAAGAACGACGCGGATGCAGATGGCGACCGAATAAAATATTTAAAAAAATGCTATATACATTGTATACTTTGGTTAACTTACATACACCGTACTAAACAATTCAGGGCCAGCGATATAGACCTAAAGACCAAATTTTATTGACAAAATATTGCAATGGCATCCATCTCTCGCATATCCTACTTACATGTAAACTTCTTGATAACACGCTTTAAATTGTTTTGTTTTAGTTAGAACGACATGGAAATTGGTAATACGCTTATTCAAATATTCGAAGCATATTATATTGGCTGTCTAATAATATAGTAGCGTAGCGTTATAATCTCTATAGATAGTTGAACAACGTTACATTTAAGGAAAAATGTTAGGACGATTTGGATTAATCGTCTTAGGTAACATATAATTTACCCCAAAACAGGTACATTGTTGTTATTGTGGATAATTTCAAGCTAATGAGGCCTAGCATTACTGCAGTTTGTAGATTGGTTATTAGAAAATTGGTTTGCGTCTTTTCTCCTGAATTAACTTCTCTCCAGACTTTAGTATAATGTTGCTCTATACAGTCTGCTTGGTAAGATTCGTGAAGATGCTATTTATGCTAAGAGCCCTAACTTTCCAGCAGCAGAGAGAAGAGAGATGCCCCTACAGGAACTGCAATCAAGTTATTCCCCTCTACCTTTATAGATTTTACAAATAGTGGTACCCTTCTCCATCCAGACGTTTTTACAGAATATCATTTTGTCCCCATTTGACGGTCTGCAAACACTAGGCAGAGTAGTTCGGCTTATTACAAGCAAATCGATCGTCAATCAAGATAAACGGGACAAGAGATAACATCGCCGAGCATTTTCCGGCCACGCACGACTATCGACTCAGCATCGCGGCGGCAAGTTACGTAGTATACCTAGTTTTACACAATGAAATACAATGCCTTGGTCAACGGAATCGTAGGTAGTAACATATAATAAGACTATAACTTTGTCGTGACAGAACATATTTAAAACATATTAACACATATTATATTTAAAAAAAATAAAAACTCATACATTATTTCCGAAACTGAGGCGGAATCCACTTTTGGATTACATTTATCTGTTGGCGCATCACTGGAGCTCCGAAACATTAAGGGGCGCAATAATATAAGCTCGCAAAAGGGTAGTTTGCAATTTATGTAACTATATACATTACAAAACATCTGTGGTATTTTATATATTTCATAACCGTGAAAGAAGGAAAATTTCTTACTTTATACAAAATCATGACACCCGGCTAAACTAAGCTAATGACTTGTTCATTGATCATCGTCAGCCGACTGCCGAAATTTTCCTTAAATGACAATGGATTGTATACTTTATAACTGTCACAAATGCATGCATAATTCATTGGCAAGATTCGGGATCGATAGGTTATGTCTACTGTTTCCAATCCGAGGTCGGTTTCAACTGTTCAAGCTATTATTCAATACACAATATACAGAACAATAAGGCCACGTGTGTGTGAAAACTCTGTTGTTATCTTTGATAATTCATATATACAAGTAGAGTATTAACAGTGGTGTCGTGTTATTATCAATGCGAACGATTATTGCGTTCCGATTTATAATAAATATCTACAATGCAATAAATCCACTCCAGATTGAGTGTATTGTATAGCGGCATTAGTTACATTCGATGTTAAATAAAACATTTAATATCACGGATTCAATTGATAATTGTGAATCATCAATTGAAACTGTGATATAACTCTGCAAACAATTTTAAAAGTATATTAGTATCAGCTAGCATTCTAAGGAGGCTTATACCCATCGATCCGTCGGATTATCTCTGTCTAGAAAAATAATCCGACGGCTGTGAAAACATGTTGATCGTGTGTTCTGTATATATATTCATGTAGCGTCGCCAGACGAACGTACCAACTATTCGGTCCAAACTAAGCAACGCTTGTATTATGGGTACCTACCGTACATTAGAGTGGGAGTGAACCCAGTATATAATACTTATATAGATATTAATCATCCATGAATCGGGAACAAACATTAGTTGTCATCCCCCAAAGTTAGGTCCCTACTAGGATTCAAACCCGGTACCCTCAGCGCAGAAGACAGGATCGCTACCCACTGAGCCAATATGGTTGTGAATTTATAAATTATAAACCAATCCATCGCTTGAAAAATGCTTTGTAATAATATGGTAAACTCTGTTTGTGATGTCTTTGTGAAGGGTATTCTTTTTTCCAATTTATAATAGTTAAATTTGATGTGTTTTACTAGCCATTGAATTGATGCATAGAGTAACGATTTCCGAACACAATTCGCATTATAGAGGCCATTTGGTCCGCGAGTTGTTGGTCGCCTGAATGATGGGCTTAACCTAATATGGACATTCGAATGGCGCTATTTAACAGTGTTAAGAAATAAAGTTGTAAAATAAAGCAGATGAGTGGTGGTGGAGACCGAAAATTCGGAATGATTCCCAAAACAAATGCACCTACTAACTGTACTGTGGAAATAAACCATTATATACACTTGTCGTCTATAATACAACGTGGGTTTAACAACAGCTTCGCTTTAAGACATTACGTTGATGCAATCAAACAAGATGTTTTAAATATCTGCCATCCTTGTATTTAACATAATAGGGCTATTTGTATTCTTGTACAAACGTTTTTATGTATAAAATCGTGCATAGATTTAAACAAGTCTAAGCATTGTAGGTTATTTTGTCAATTAATAAAACTTGTCTAAAAATATGCCAACTTCGAATACATGTTCGTCGGAAACGATACTACGGTTTCCCATTTTCTGTATTATTATTTTTTATCGATATCAATAATATGATGCGAGTAACATTGCTGTTTATCGATTGTAATCCGAACATAATTATTAAAGTTATTTCTACGTTGCCAGCTGTGTATATCACAAACCCCATTACATAGATTCACAGTTGTAAGTTTTGCTAGGTATTTTAATAAAACCTGACAAAAGAAATTGTTTGAAGTTTAGACTCTTACTATTTTACATGTTCTTTGGTGATGAATCTACAAACGAGGGGTTCTGCTATTTATTGCGATGCCTATTCGTGATTTTATAACAGAATGTACATGCTGATTTTTGTGGAAATATTGTGTATCAACTTTTACGAATTGAGTGACGCGCAGTGGCGAGTTAAATTAAGTAAAACAATGTATTGTTGTCTCTTTTCAGGGTGTTCCTTTATGTCGTTAACAATATAACGCACTTTGATTATTCGTACCGGCTGCAGTTAATATTGTTCAATCTCGGCTACGTTCGTTTCGTTGGGTGGTAACAACCAATTGTTATTAAATTATTATTACAAACAAAACGATTCCTTATTTAAGTAGGATCACGGCATGAAACAAATAAAGAACATATTCCAACTTTGTGTGTAAAAGTTTTGGATCTAATTAATATAATTGAGTCCAAAAGCAAGCGAAGAATTAATTTTTTTCTTAATAAGTGTTTTCCCAATAAATCACGCAAAAGATAATTAAAAATAAAATTATTGAAACTCAAATATACCTTCAATCTATTTAAACATAGGAAGTACGTATCATTCTTTCTGGTTGTTCTGGCTCTGAATAATGATCTGCAATTGACGATATAGTCCTACAAGCGCAGAGCAATTATATAATTTTAGCAACAAGGCCATCGTTTATGATGAAGTTACCTGCTGGTAATGGCACTGGGCGACCAGCCGGATCCCGCTCAGCTCCAGCGAGCGAGGGTCCAGCGACCTGCTCCGCGGCTTCTCCGAATAAAACACGTCCTCATCCCTTTTACCCTTTTTCCACCTGAAGTAGTTCGCCATATCGGCCCACCCACGAACACAAACACTTACACTAGTACATAGTTTACGACTAGCAGTGGGCTCGATGAAGTTGAGACATATCAGTACAAGTGGGTAGGTTCTGCCTCGGAGGCATCTCTGTTAGCACTGAAAGATAACGCCACTGTCACGAGACGTTTTCATTGTTATGCAACGCGTAGCCGATATCCGATGGTGGTGAACAATGTTCCGCTGCTGAACTGGGAAGCGCGGGATATGCGCGAGCGCCGATTATCGACCGCCTTCCACTACCAACCCTCTGCGTGCACTCGCTACATGCAGTACTAACCGTGAACAATTCAAGTCGTCAAGTAAATACATTATTAGTTGTAGTGTCGTGATCCCGCAATTGAGTTCACGTGTTATTTTCAGCGTGCTGCATAACACAGTCCTAATGTAATATTTTCCGTACTCATTTAACCTTGATTTATCACAAGTGATTACAGTGTGTCTGTCGCTCGACACTCTTCTGTTTATTTCACGTACGTTCATTATCACGCGACACTCGTGTCCGCGCCGGTGCCGCGCGACGATACGGACAGCAGTTTGGTCCTCGGCGAATTTGAATAGCTAAGCATTGCGATCATTAATGTCGCGTATTAGTAAACAAACAACTACACGATAAGCGCATAATATTGTAGACCTTCAAGATAGTTTATGTCTAAAGGTTTCATGTTAATTTAAAGACAACAGATAATAAATTCTTCAACATTCATCCTTCCCAACGACTCGACAGATATTACGATTAAGGAATGCGAAAGGATATAGGTAGATTATATGCGATTTTGGAATAATATCAGTGCCCTAAGAACTGTCGTTCTTTTTTATGGAACGTGAGGTGCGAGCGAGACGCAACACACTCGCGTTAACGTAACGCTACGTAAAAATATTGTATAAGGTTAGAGGATGAATGAACGACGACTGACAAAATAATGGTAATGTCGGAAGGAGGCGCTCAAGGAGAACTATTCACGACCGGATAAATGGTCTATTCCAGAACGCGTAAGTCCGTAGCACCTTCAACCGTCGGCAGTGTATGAGGAGATGTATGAATACGGATGAAGCAAACACAGTACGCCTGGATCGTAGCATATGGCAATCAGTGGCCTCTGCCTACCTCTATGGGATACAGGCGTATGTGAGTATAATTGTCGTTGAGTTGGGAACAAAACAATTTTGAAAGGTCGATATATCAAAATTCTAACTTCAAATGATGATAACAAATACCCTTAAGAAACACAGGTTTAAAGTTTGTATGTACCCTTACTGAATCGCCCTCTATATTCATTATATACAGTATTTAAAACATACATCGTCAAAGACGTATGTATATTCCCCTATTATAATAGGAAAGTTCTCAATTCTTACATTTAATTTTGAAATTTAATAACAGTTAAACCGGATAGCCGACAGATGACACAAAACCTCAAGCTATGTACATGATGAAAATTTCCCCATATCTGCTTGATAATTTTCAGGATCCTGATGTAGACCTCCACTGCATAGTGCTGCCATCTTTCAGACACAGTATAAACAACACAGTTTGAAGGTTACTCACCGCTTTCCTCCTCTCAGCGCCCTCTACCGGTAAGGACGGGCTGGGCACAGAAGCGCGCCCGCGGAACATATCTATCACTTTTGACATGGCACTGGGGCGGCGGGTCGAGGACGCGGTTATTGTGTGATAGTACTGTGGGGAAAACCATTTCTGTAGTTAGTTCGATTGCTAGATATAGGAGACCATTAAAAACGGAATAACTACTGCCGCATATTGGTCTTTGAATATTCCTTGAGCTATGACGTCATCATTATGTGTAATATCTTTCTCGCTAGGGCTCTATAATAATAAAATCACAGAGAGCTAGGCGAGTCGTGATGTCAAAACAGAATCGATGGTTACCAATAATGTTGTTATTACTTAATAATTTGATGTTAGTAGAGGGCAAATAATCGCCTAGCTATTGCTGTACTGTTCCCACGAATATCAAAAAGTATTCCAATACACCCAGAAATGGCATATTACTATAAGCAAATGACCGACGTACCCTGGTGTCACTACCCGAATGGGGGTGCGCTGATCCGTCCTTCGCCTTCATGACGGGCGTGGCGAGTGCCACCTCAGCATTTGTGGGCTCTGACTTAGGTTCCTTGCTTGCAATATTGGGTGAGCCAGGATTGTTCTTCGTCATATTCTAATAAACAAAAAACATTATTTTTTCACACTTATTAGACGGGTTAATAAACTAGGCCGCTTTCTATAAATTATAGAAACCAAGTTATCAATCCTTTTGTAATAAACAGAGTAATCATTGTTTATTTTGTTATGGCAATAAAGAAATTGGATCAGTGGAAAGTCATTGCTAACCATTAACTGATTACAAAGGCGGGTAAACTCTTGAACTTGAATGATAGATTAGTTGACGTTTTAGACTAAGGCTGTCTTATTCCAGGCCCGCGGGCCGCGGAGCAATTTATTTTTTTATGCCAACAGCAAGCATGTCGCAACTGGGCATTTAAGTCAAGAACATTGAAGGAGAAGCTAAATGCATGCTTCCTCAAATTCGCCTTAACTTAAAAGTTCCACTTGTGATCCACTTCGGGAATGCAGGTGTGTTTAAACATGCATATAATAATTTAAAAAATATATTTATTTATTTATTGAACACAAAACCGTATATACCCGTATGTCTACGAACCGCTTGTATGGAGGAATAGCCAGCGAAGTTTATGGACACATAACAGGACAGACAGACAGGACACACTCAATATGTCAATAAAGTTCGCCGATTCATTCTCAGTTCTATAGTTGTACCATCATTTTAAAATCCCAAAGGCCCAATTGAAAAAAAAAATCGGCAGGCATATTTTTGTTTTACTATCGAGACAAGCATTTCTTTCCGATGTCCTTTTTCTTACAAACGCTGTTTTTGTTGGATATGATGTGTTTACGTTATATTACAATTATAATGATCCAATTTATAATTGGATATTTGCAAGCAGTTCCTAATTAAAAAAGGATTGAAAATTGAATCCAAATTCACTAATCTAGTGTCAGCGGATTTTCTTTAACATACTAAAGGTGGCCAGAAATTGGTCATACCTGAACCGCAGATAGCATTTGCTGCATGAAAGAAGGTTGTCTCTTGGCCTCGCTTCGTGGACGCGGTCTCAGGATGTCAAATAGCGCAGGTCTGCGGCTCACCCCGGAGGTCCCTTAAAATAATAACAGCAATTTTAATTACTAACTGTGCATCTTCCTGAGGCATTCATTTAGAACTATGCTATTAACCCTTTCAATTTCATGGATTAAAACTTTAAATGCTAACCTAGAATTCGTTTTGAATTAATTATAACCCTTGGTAATCTCATGGACAGGACACCTAGTCTGTTAACATAATCAAATCAGAAATGAATGACAATGGCATCGCTGGCGGCACCATTACAATTAAGTGAGTCAATTGTAATAGTAGACTTGGGAGGCCTAAACTGATAATTTATTCCGTTTTTTAAGTGGTAATAAAGACGTCAAGTATTTTTTATACCCAATAAGTATAATCTGCCTAAAACAAATACTGTGGTCATACACGTGAGTAATATTTAAAAAAAATATTATGCCATGTATGAGGTGGTTCATTACCATGAATAGTTTGCTGGTACATCGGATGTGGCTGGCCTTCATCGTGAGAGCCCTTGCGCCTGCGCTCCCCCACTGACTGCGAGCTGCGCGTGATTGCCGCATCGAGCCGTTGTTCTGTAAAAAAAAAATATGTTAAAATATTTAGCTTTGGCTCCAAATCGTATTTTTTTTTAATTAAGAAAGACCTATTGCCCCAAATGGTCTTTACTTGTTTACCAGACGAATAGTGAGCGCGTATCGCGATCCAGAATTCTCAAGGAGCGGTCAGGGCCGGTAACTAGGACAAGGGCACCTCGAGCGAGGTGCGGGCTTCGTCTATTGATGTAATATTGTTCTGAAATTTTCTAGAGCTGTAATAGTAGTTTCGTTCCCAGAGTTTTAGGGATCGTGTTATATACGGTAAACGGAAATTATGTACATATAAGTGAATAAGTGTTATTAGAAAAGTTTAAATAAATAATAATATTATATTTGTGAGTACATTGTACTACAGCTGTAGGGGGTGGTTTTGTTTTACTTTGTTAGAAAAAATGTTATTCATTTGAAGTTAAAATATAAGCGTGTTCTGAAACAAGTAACAAAATTGGTGTTCAATTGATTGGTAGGTTTTATCACGGACCACTACAGTTTTTATTCTTTAAGTTCTAGGAAAAGTCATGTAGAATAGTTTAGGAGGTTAATTGATTGGATATAAAGATAATATAAATAAACCTTTGGTAAGTAGGTGTCTGTGGGGTACACTCCATACAACCCGATTCCTACAGGCTTGACATTCGAAAGATAGTCGCCACTAGAGTTGATCAATGCTAAATAATACAGTCACATTGTAGAAGGGCTAACACACAGGTCAAGACAAAACCTAGGTCACGGATTATGTAGCTCCGATTCGCTCTCTCCCTTCCATAATTCATGCGAGAGAAAGAGACAAAATCGATTTATCCCACATTTTGTCTCACACCCGGCTTCGCGACTAGTGCAGATATTTAATACTCTAGTCGGCTTCCCTTTTACAAACAATTATTCGTCACTGGTAGGTAACTAGTTAATTTGAATTCATTGTTTATTCAATAAGTATCGTATGACGACCACTCAGATGATTCTCGTCATACGATGTTAAAAAGCCACCATTTACGCATGCATTTTTATCCATAAACGTGATCGGTATGGCCTACTCGTTAACCTTTAAAATAATTTACTCCATTTTTTGTGACGTTATATTTAATTTTTAATTCATAGAATAGCATGGCCAGAAATAAGAATAAGCAGAATCTCTTGACTACTTTCGAATAGGAGTCATATTTTTCCAAGGAAATTATGCCTATCATGTTTAAAGTATTTGGGACATCGAAAGGTACACATAATAATACCATAATACCAGCCCTTTTTAATGTCCCACTGTTGAGCACGGGCCTCCCCTCAATGCTAGGGGGATTAGGCCATAGTCCACCACGCTGGCCCAGTGCAGGTTGGCGGACTTCACACGTCTTTCGAGGGGTTCTCTCAGATATGCAGGTTTCCTCACAATGTTTTCCTTCACCGTTTAGCAAGTGATAATCATGGTTGAAAATGAGATTCGCACATGAAAAAATCCCAGAGGTGCAAGCCGGGGTTTGAACCTGCAATCCTCGTTCCCGAGGCAAGCATTCTACCAACTTGGCTATCACTGCTATAAAGGTACACATCTCATTTACATATTGCAATAAAAAGTAATGTGTATGTGATTTAATTTCTTATAATTAAATAATGTGTTTTGCAATGCTTTGAATTATTTCTCTGACACGTAGTATATTTCCAATAAATTACCCACACCGGCTCATATACCGAATACGATAAAATGCACGCACAAGTTGAACGTATCTGTGTCACAATCTACATAATAGAACACTGGCTGTTTGGAGCTGCATCTCCCTTCCATTTCCACTCATTCATGCACAACATTGTTGAGTAATATGTTCGCACTACTTTTAATTACTAACTAACTAACTAACTTAATTTAAGTATTTGTTTGTCTGCCTGTTATAGTATAGTAAAGAAACATAGTTAATTTCATAAATAAAAACATTCCTTAATTTCATCTAAATACTCTTGTAGATAAAATGAGGCCACTGCGAGCCCCAGACCAGATGGTATGGAGATGTGGGGTTAGATTGGGGGTGGAGACGGCAGGAGGATGGACGAATGAAAGTGGAGGCCTTTTCCTAGTAATGGGACACACTTGGCTTTAAAAACAATCTAGAATAATTCCGAAAAAACATTGTCATGGCACCTAAATGACGATAATAGCATAACACCTACATAAATACTGAGAATAAACGTCAAAATGGTGTTGACGAGATTTCACGCTCTGTGATTGGTATTTGTGATTGGGTGCGGTGTGGTTTTAGTTTTGTATTTTTTACAATTATTAGTACCTATTCATATTCATTTATTTTGCATAGTATTTTTGAAACGTCTCATATCACTCATTTTACGATTCTAAATTCCTATTCAGACTGATATGAGACGTTCAAAATGTGAAATGGCGGATTAATATTGAGCGAAATCAATTTTATAATAAACAATTTACGGAAAATCATTTCTCAAAAGTCGCGTTCCCAAAAGTTCGCTGCACATTTAATTGCAGAAACAAAACGAATGCATGTCAGTGCCGTGACAGAGATAAAGTATAAAAAAATGCGTATAGAAAGAAACGCAATTCATTATGCATCAGGCACACCACGCCGCGGCCGATTCCGTGCGGTTTCGTCATTCATAACGCATGCCAGACTAATTTACACCTTTTACTATTTAATCACTTTCCACATGCCCATCACTCTTGAAGATACTAGGGTCCAGTTTGACTGTTACTGAATTTAGCAGGTTTTACGAATTATTTTATGACATCATTTTCGAAACATTTAAATTCATATACAGGGTGTTTCAGAAAGGGTATACTAAGCCTGGAACCTGGGCTTCTTCAGCGCATTTATAAACACTATTTGAAGTTAGAATGTGGAGAATGTCCATTTAAAAAAAAACTATTGTTCTTAATAAATCAGAATTATCATTTTGTTGGGTACAAAACTATTTATTAAAAATAAACATATTACGATTCTGACTGCATAAAGTGTTTACAAATGCACTAAAGAAGCTGAGGTCCAAGGCTTAGTATACCCTTTCTGTAACACCCTGTATATTCGCAACTAATGTTTCGTAAAAAAATATTAGCAATCTTCACCCTATTTTGATGTCGTTAAAATAGAACTTAAGTAGTAGTAATATCGATGTAATATTTCTTCACCAATGAATTAATCGGTATGTCTTATAGTTTACCTCAGAGCTCCAGTGCCCCAATAATTTTAAAGAACGTGGAACACGAACGCTCCCTCTCTCTCGTTGGTAACGAATAATACAACTGAGATCCAAATTGGATGTGTATAAGTTATAAAATATTTAAGAATTATGTACTTAAAGTATGTTTTTAATCGCTCATGGACAAACCAACACATGATAATGTCGGCTATTATGTCTTCCGCGAGCTTAAGGCTTACACTCTTTAAGTTAACCACGTACGTGCTATTGAAGGAAGGAACCACCGTCTAATATAGAAGAACCTACCGACCATGAAACTATATGTGAAAATTCGAACGTTTTTTCAAATAAAAAACATGTTTATAAACACTATGTAAATAGTAGCGCGTGTAATTTTAAGTCATGTATAATAAACATTTTAATATATAGGCAAATTACTACAGACGGTTATACAAAGTAAGCGGTTTATTTTTCCAATGGGCCTTGATCCAACTACTTTGCTTACTGACGATAAAAACGAAAACATAAAATACGTACACATCAACCATAAAAACTAAATAGCACTTAAATATTTTCCAGCGAGAAACTTTCAATGGGCATAAAGTTACGGCGAGACAAATTGTTGAAACAATAAAACGTTGATCGCTCTTGTAAGACTTCGTCGTCCCTAGACGAGTAGACTTGGCTTGGCGCTGCGCCAGCTCGGCCGATTCAAACATGTAGGCGCACGCGCACTCTGGCAAACATTGTGGGATCTACTGCACTCTCCGCCGATAATAAATCTATATTTACTAACTGCGAACACGAGGTTCAGTTTATTTGATAATATATTTAAAACTAACTGTTTATACACATCTTAAAATGACCCATTAATAGGTAGCTCTGGCTGAGCAATCAAAACAATAAAAGTGACTTAACTTAATATTACTGTTTTGCATTAAGACAAAACAGGTATTATATGCTGGAGAAAACGCACAGCATAGCATTGAAGAAGAAGAAGAAGCAGTCTTATATTTCTTCCGGATTATTGAAATAAGTGTGTATCATACCTTTATATGTCACAATTCTGTTACCATAGAGTGGCGTGACGTCCAGTTCCCGCCATCTTAGCTGACAAGTGTCATAGTCTTCATCATCAGCAAGCTCCTTGACACTATGCTGTGCGTTTTCTCCAGCATATAATACCTGTTTTGTCTTAATGCAAAACAGTAATATTATATGTCTTCGAAAACGCACAGCATAGCATTGAAGACCTGTTTGATCTCTGCTGGTGAACAGAATTAACACAAGAAAGCTATGTGAATGTACTTAATATGGTTCATAAAATATCACAACTCCTATTAAGTACCTGTAAACACATTGTAATAAGAAAGTATATCTTGGTTATTTTAATTGGATAACAAATAAACCGAATATGAACTTCTAAAGAATCCATGAATTTAATAATAAAAGCTTCCGAGTTTTAAACAACTCTTATCACCAATTAATTAACTCATTCATAAAAGTAATAATTTGCTAAACTATAATCTAACAGTAAAATCACAACCTCAATGTGAAGAATAAACAATCTTAAAGCTGCCATATTACAACCAGTACAATAACTATTAAACCTCTGTAATATTTTGAAAAAATAAATACTACAAGTTTCTCTCTGTCCAGGACATTTCCGAGTATTTAGCTATCTGCGAGATGGTAAAGCTGACTGGACACTACTCGGGAGAGGTTCTAACATAAGCTTGTTGAGAACTGATGGCATAAATCAGTGATCACAAATCTCAAACCTGGTTTAACAACTCCTGCACTAGAAATCTGATAATCTTCCCCTGTTGCAGTTTACTTCCTATGTTTTAATAAACTCCCTTATGCATGAGTCACTAGACAAATTTCGATCCTAATGCTGTTCCTAAAGTTTGATTGTCTCTGGGTACAATCATAAAACTATTCTAACCCAATCACAAATGGTTCTCTGTACATGTGTTCAAAGTAACAAATGGGCAAGTCTATGTAATCTACAGCCATTAGCTAGCAACAGAATTTGAAGGCTGTGCTTCTACTTTTATCAATTAAATAATCTGTTAAGCTGCCCATGGTATTACACGGTTTTGATATAAAAGAATTATTTAACAATATTGTACTGAATATATGGATTTTTTATTTTTATTGTATAATTTATAATTTTAACTTGTTAACTCTAAGTTACTGAACCCATTATTTTAAAGTGGCACTACTGTTGTTTAGAGTGGAAGGGTGCCATCAGGGTATTAGAATCCTTTAGTATCCAATTCTCCTCCCCTAACTTTCAAAATCTAAAGTGACAACCTTTCTACCTGTGGTGGGTTTTATCTTATTGTTCAGTCCAGCTTAACCCTCTACAAGTTTTACATGTACTGTTAAGGGGTTGGTTGGCACTCTTACCTGGGGGTCTGAATACCAAAAACTTTGTGTTCATTAGTACCATTACTGTATTGTGGTGACACTCACACTATTTGATAATTTAATGTGTGGCTAAAGGCATTATCAAGCAGCAGTCCCATTTCTTTGTTGGCAACCCAACAATACTATTTTGTAATTATTATAAAAAATATATATGGCAACATATATGTAAATGGATGTGAACCAAACTGTGTGTTTAAGTTCTTATAATTAATAATTATTGTTATATAATAATAATAATATCGCCACACGAACACACCAAATATACGGTCCCACATTAAGCAACGCTTGTGTTATGGGTACCGTACAGTGGACTGAGGGCGAACTCAGTAGGTATATAATACTTATATACATATTAAACATCCATGACTCGGGTACAAACATTCATGCTCATCACACAAAGCTTGTCCGTACCAGGATTCGAACCCGGGGCCCTCGGCGCAGAAAGCAGAGTCACTACCACTGCGCTAATCAGGCCGTCAATGATGTATGTATATATATATATATATATATATTCTCAAAGTGATTCATTTATCTGATATTAAAATCTTCACCACAAAAAACCAGCTTCTCAGTCAACTACTATAGCCCTGAATAACAGACTCATTTCAACATCTGAAGTCTAGTTTACATAGGCTAGAACAGCAGCCTCTTATATTGCAAATAAGGAATCTTCTAGATTTCATATTACTATGATGATTAGTATAGAAAGTAGTACATAATTCTCTCATTGGATTGGCACATACTTAGAATCTGTGAACATGGTTGACTTACAAGCTCAGATATTTACTTAATAAATGACCCCAACTTTAAATTATTATCTCAGTGGTTCTCTGTAGCATAAAGCTGTTCTAGTATACATCTTCTTCATGAAGACCAACTGGAATTCAATTTAGATCTCTCAGTAAATAGGATGCTCATTGTTATATTCAGCATATGTCAAAGCCAGCCACCTGGTTGGGTTAACTTGGAGCCTCTGTTAGTCAGAGCAACCTTATTGACCAAACCCTGCCTCGATCCCGAGTCTGCTTGCCAGGGTCAAATTGACAGTATAAACATTCTCTGGGCACTCTACAACCGAAATTCCGTACCACTTGCGACCTGATGAGATCAGAGAGAATAAACATCACCTTACTATGAAATGCTTAAGCACTTAAAGTTGTTCACCATCTTCGTGATGGCTACTGATATAGACATGCTTACGAGCTCGCATCCGCTGCGTCTGTTTTTACTTGTCATCAGAATATCTCTCTTACTCTCATGTATTTTGTATAGGTCTCCCGGGTCACTTAATATTGTGGAGTAGGATAGCAATCTACTACCTTCAATCACCACCGCAACGCTTGTTGCACGATGGGGCACAGTTCTCTTCTCTGGCCTCTCTAGGTCAACTTTCCAGAAAGAGTTGTGCTTGACGACATTAGCCTGCCTCGAGTGACTGCATGTTTGTTCAAATACAACACCCTTAAAACCCTTTTAAGCACATCCAGTGGGGGACTTTATAGGCAAGGCTAACATCTGGCTCCGGACGGCCCTCGACAGGCCCAGGTATTCTAAATCGTGAGGAATCTTGGTTACCACCCTTGGTACATGCACTAACTCTGGGCCTCCAAGCGGGCAAGCGTTTCCGCAACCTCACCACATGCTTGGGGGGCTAGGCCACGGGGTACCAAGTACACCACCAGACCATATACGACAGTTTCAAATCGTCTCCGCAACGCAAATGAAAACACTGTCAACCGGGTGCCGAAAAAAGACCCAATGATTGGGCTGTCAAACCCAAATTAGAATATTTTGTATTCAATATTAACACCACTATATAACTTTTGATCATCAGAGCTGCCACAAAACAATATGAGTTGAATTACATCAGCCATTCAGAATGCTGTTAATTAAAGGGTCCTCTGATTATAAATGATTTATATCAAGCATGTCTCAGTGATACTCTAATAAAATGCACGGAATTTCTCTTTTGATAAGATAATCCTTGGGCTCACCCAAAGTAGGTACTACATGTACCTGGGATATACAATACAAATGTAACAACACATCTCTTAAAAACAATGTTCCAAAGAATACTAGGTCCATGAGACGGGCATGGCCTATTGTAGGTTTAAGTGAATACCACACAACAGGTGCTTTATTGAAATTATATTCTCATTATTGTTATTAAGATTGATAACCGCTATGTAAAGAATATGTGCAATTTCCTTATGATTTTTATTATTATTATTTATTTTTGTTAATTTATTATTATTATTTTTTATATATATAATAAATAAATAATGTCAGAAGATTTCTCTTGAAAAGTAATTAAGTGACTAAAGTATAATCTAATTTGACCAACTTGATCATGAACAATCATATTATGTACCATTCAACTATACATCTTATTATAATGGTCATCATCAAAATGTGGACACACTACAGGTTTGCCCCCCCCCCCCTTTCGGAGATTGAAGGGGTGATGGTGTATATCTTATTATTATATTATTCAACTTCATCCACATTTCAATTAGAATAGGTACTGGGTGGCTGTACATTTGTCTCAATGATAAACTAAAACAGCGGACTGTCTTGTACGATATGACTATCTTGTATGTGTTGTGTATCACGGATACCAAAGGTACGAAAATGTAAGTAATATGCAAGCCCATACACAACTATGTAATCATATCAGCTGCTCAAATGCAACTGGAGGTGCCGGGGTAGTTAAACCCGCACAGCTCTCCGCTCTAGTATGTTGAATGACATACTCAAGAGGTACATACTTTACAATATTTGTCTCCTGTGTAAATTACACTCCTGTAAAAATTTGTCATGTCTAATAATATACCACTAGAATAGAAAATCCTGCTCTGATTCACTGCTACAATTACCTGTGTAATGTATTTAAGCTGTATTGGTATGAAATAATATTTTACATTCAACCACACATTTGGATTTATTTCCATGCTTATTAGGGTTCCGCACCCAAACACTGAAAACAGTGCTTCATCATGTTGCCTGTGTATTAAGGGATTCACACCCAAACACTATAAACGGGGCTTTATCATGGTGCCTATGATTTTAAGGGTTCCGCACCCATACACACCAAACAGAGCTCTATCTAGGTACATATTAACTTACAGGGCTCTACTTCTTTATGACTGAACTCGAACATTAAGTCAGACCTGAGGCCCTCAGAGGGAACATAGGCCAAAGATTAATTGCATACCAAATGGTTTTATAAGTCTTATATCTTGGTGAGCCAAGCTCACATATTTGTAAGATCTCAGTAACAGTCATATGAACCTTACTCTTATACCGAGATACATCATTTAATATTCATCTCAGCGTACAAAAACCCTAGACGCTAAGCAGACCTGTAAGGTACTTCTATACATTGAAAGAAACTTACTCTTCGAGCCGAGGTACGCTAACGCAGGGCAGGGGTGGTGCAGGCCTTCCTCACACCTCCGAGGTTGAGGTTTAGCATCCTGAAAGATACCCCTGACCTCGAAAACGACATTATTTTCCATTCCGAGCAACATCTAGCCCGGCTTACTCAGCGTCGTTACCTGCAGGCTCCACTTTTTACGACGAAAACAATGCTGTGCTTATAAAAAAACTCCACTAACACTCACACGAAACATTTAAACTATTTATAACATGGTTTAAAATGATAAAACAAAACTTTTCTGCAATTTAAAAGATGAAAGAAAAGTTTTCATGTTATTCAAACGAAATACAAGAAAGCTATGACACTTGTCAGCTAAGATGGCGGGAACTGGACGTCACGCCACTCTATGGTAACAGAATTGTGACATATAAAGGTATGATACACACTTATTTCAATAATCCGGAAGAAATATAAGACTGCTTCTTCTTCTTCTTCAATGCTATGCTGTGCGTTTTCGAAGACATATAATAAAACTAAGCACGCGAGAAAATATTAAGTAATGATGACGACGATCGCCTACTGGACCTATGCCACTAAATATAACACAAACCAGCAGTGACGCCTAAGACGGATGTTAAGGTCACGGAGTCACAAACGAGACACGTGCTGCCTACATACAACCTGTATTCGAGTTATCGCTTTGATACAACAAAAACTCCACTCACCACGTTTTTGACGCCTGTCGTCGCTACTGCGTGGAACATCTTTATCTCTCCGAACTGAAATCTTCTTCAAAGATTCCTTCTGTTTACTTGATGTCTGAGAACTCCAAGTACCGGAGCGCGCTCTTATTTGATCCACATTATTTATAGAGGCCTTCTTAACTCCTGCTTTGACTTTCTTCTGAACATCGAGTTCAACTGCAGGCACTTCGTTAAGTGGCACCTGTAAAATAAGGTTTCAATATTAATAAAATTGTTTGACAGATAACATTACTTACTAAAGTATATACATAAAAATGAAATGCTGTTCGTTGGTCAGCGCATAACTTGTGACCGGATGGACCGATTTGGCAATTTTTTGAAATGTTAGTAATAGTCGGAATAAGATTTTCGGGCTAGGAAAAATAAAAAAGTTTTGAATTTTGAACAGTACGTCTGACGGGTCGGCTGGTAAAAAATAAAAATATACTTACTTTATCTTCAGTCCTTTTGACCCAGATATCTTCTGAGCTAGTAGCCACTCCACCCACTGTAGATCTTATCTCAATTAAGCTACTATCAAAATAATGTTTATCACGGTGGAGATTCTGTCCTGAAAAAATGGAGCGTACACTTGGGCGCTGCTCCTCTGCGCCTTTTGTCCCAAAATGAACGGTGTGCGCTGCATTGTACACTTGCGCGCGCAAAACCTTCTCGACAGTGTCGGCATGTGACTGTGGCGAGGCGGCCGGTGTCGACTCAGCACTTGTCACCAGGAATTTGTGACGAGCTCCCATAACAGTCCGTTTCGAAGAATCTTGACTCTCACCAGCTGGAAAATTGTCGTAAGCAGTCGGCTCATTTACAATATTAGCATTTTGGTCTTCACCAGCATCGCTCGAGCTGCGATCTTTTGTGAGAGTGGCTGTACTACCTCTAGAAGCGACTTCTGAGCATGCGTCTGATGAAACGGTGGACGGCGGAGGGTCACTCTCTTTCTTCTCGTCATCTTCATCTTCCTCACGACACTGGGACAACCTCCGACGCTCCGAAAATGGAAACGTTGAATTCACGTTACTGTTAAGACTCGAAAGGTTATTACAGTGATTCATAAAATAGTGCTGAAAGAAGCTATCTGTTTCGGGTGTATCGTTGTTGTCTCCCTGGATTATATCTTTGAGGGCGGCAAGGGATGTGATGGTATTGTAGTTAATAGCATTTACTAAGTCTTCGCTGTCAGTGGAGCTAGCCGAGCCGCTGCCAGCTTCTTCGTCAGCCAGCTTGGTCATCTGTCGGCATACTTCTTCGAGCGTGACATCAGTATCTTGTGCCTCTACTTTTTTCTTCTTCTCATTTTTACGTCCGCTCTTCTTAACTTTAACATTCGAGATTGATTTTTTTTCGGTATCCATTGAACAGCATGTGCCTCTATTGATTTAGCCAAAGATAAAATTGTCGTAAGGAGCGACAAATGATTTGAAGGCACTACACTTACAACACTGAGAACACATAAAGTCACATTATAATTTTATTTATTTTATTGTCTTAGATATCAAGTGATATCGCAACAGCTTTGGTGGCTTCCGTCACCGATCGCATGGTCTAGTGATGTTGTACGATGGTGAACTATTTCCAACGCACATTTTATGAATCTGGAATCGCAATTGGCTTTTGTGGTCACGTTCTCCTTTCAAATGATTCACACATTATTTTCAATACAAAAATATGATATGCAAACGTCATTTATATATAATATTTGCCGCATAGTCTTGGACCAATTTCCTATGAATACATCATACTCAACGAGATTATATACCTAATAGACTGATATCATCTATATCACAGCTTAAAGAGAGATTTTTTACTATTCTCTATGCTTTGGATATGTTATAAGGTAAATACGGAGTTTGATTTATTTACAAAAAAAAAGCGAAATTGTAGCTTTTCGCTGTAAACTTGGTATGCTATGTTTTTTTTAATGCATAATCATTTTATTGCAAGCTATCTTTAAGAATAATATATGGTGAACCTGCCCTTGGACTTTTTAAAATATTTAACACTATTATAACTAATACTTGATCCAGGGGGTTTGCCTAGGATTCAAGTACAAGTTTTACTGCCAAGAATTGTACAAACCCCGCCGCTAATCAAATAAAATTGCTCAAAAATTTAGGTCCATGGCTAAGGAGTTTTAAGTACGAGTCAAGCGATTAAATAGGTAGCTATATCACTATATCACTATGATCATTTCTCAACAAAAACTTCATCGGACAAGTAAAAAATATCCACAACAAAAAATCTATCCTATGTTATGCCTCCAATCAAAGCTGTACAAAGTACAATAATTAGTTTTTATTATTGATATAGCAGCGTGAAGAAATCAAAGTATTTTAAAATAAAAATGTTTCGATTTCTTCACGTTGCCACTTCAATAACTCCATATCTTTATCTAATCGAAATCTGTCTGAAAATCACTGAAAGATTTATAGAATCACTATTCGAGTATCTACAATTATTACTTGTTGATGACATCATTTTACAAGAGCGAAGTTGATAAGAATATCTAACGCACATGCGACTTTGCATAATAACAACGATATGATAATTTTTATCCTAAGTAATGTATCAAGTATATACTGCGCGGATAAAGGCCGCGTTAACTGTGCCTTAACACATCGTGACGATGATTACACAGTGAATACAAACAAACCTAACACTAAATATCAATAGGAATAAGGTTTAAAAACGCTACCAACATTCTGACTTGGGAACAAGTGACGTAGGTGAATCAATAGCAATACCAGTGTAGAGAGCAAAACTGAGTATAATCACAGCGTTTAGAACAGATTACCTAATAGTGGATAGAGCCTCTTTACACTGTGGTATTATGTAAGTAGTAGGTAGTAATTGTAGGCAATTATAAGTGACGTTAAAAACTCGTAAGTATACAGAATGAGTTATTTACCGAACCATAATTATCATCATAATATTTCCAGTAAACATAATATTCCGGCAGTAGCTTGTTAACTCTTGTAAGGTAGAATCGACGGTAAAATGTCCTAGTAAAACTCGAATACAATGTTTATTGTACGCGAAGTCGTGGAATCAAGGTGGAATGGTTTATTGATTGCGAGAACGTTTCCATTCATCAATCATTATTTTCCTGCTTTTAAATTGAAACCTTTATAGCGGACTCTGGGGTAATCATAAAACGGGCTATGTATACTTAGGTGGATACTCATATGAAGCAGCTATACAATAGGCATGTAATTAGAGGGAATCAAAAAGTCGTCACATGACATCTCAACATTGAGTTTAAATAGACGCACGATATAAATGGCCGTGCACCTACAGGACAATAATAGACCATTGTAAATATGTTTTCTTTGCCGAAATGGTTTCACGGCCAATTTCAACGGGTATTTTTCTATGGATATAGTCTGTTGTTAGGCACAAAATATGGGGTTTCTTTAAACCACAACGCTATCGCCATTGGGTTCTAGGAGCGGAATACATGTGTGATCACAATAAGTTATATATAACAGAAGCCGAATACGCTATTTTGGAGTTTTTGACTGTTGTAACGTTTCGGTTACGTAATATCTTCCAACCCTCTTACGCCAAAGATTTAATAAATAAGAATGATAGTGACAGCATGTGTCCTCGGTGAGAGTTACAACTAATATAGAAGTTCCGGCTTACCCTACAGCTCTCGAGCCTCGACTAGTTCAATGTATTCTGTGACTTGTCCGAACCCACGTAGCAAACTTTTACTAGGTTTCCAACAAAACTTACTTTAAGACCACTGCATTTTAATAGTTTTATTATTCTATAGTACAGTAAAATGGTATCTATAGCGAACCCTGGATAGTAAATAACACTTTATATCTGCTATTTATTCAAATATGAACCAAGTTTCAATTATTATTATCGCACTAGAATTAATTAACTACCAATGCTAATATGGTTTCGCGAGGACAATAATTGCGTCTGTGAAGCTAGGTACTCTAGGCCAGACCTTTACCTTCAGAATAATCGAATGATAATGTTTTTTTTTTAATATTCGACTATTTCTATGCATAGTCACAGTCGGCACGGTGACTGCACGAAGACAATATTGTATCATAGTGATTTACGAATGACTAATTTGTTTATGAATATTATATATTTGGAAAATATATGTAGAACATTTCTTTAGACTGTCCTTGTACCAAACAAGTATATATTAAGATGGATCACGACCGAGTTAAAAACCGTATGCAGTTAGGTATAAGAGAAAAGTTACCACATGAATTCATCCGGTTTGTTCTTTTTATAACTGGAAAATTTATGGCAGTGATGTATGGCCTAATAACGTGCGATTCTTATAAATGTTTAGATATTATCGCGGTAACTGTGCCGGCTGGTACGATAAAAAAAGGTTTATAGAATAAGTAGCATGAGCAAACAATTTATTTATTGGAACGATAGGATATCGCAGTTTGTGGTGATTGCCCTCACCTCAGCGAGACGGAGGTAAACATGTAGGGCTCAAGGTAAGATAAATAAATTTTTAATTAGGCAACCTATACATCAATATAAACAGCTGATTTATTCATAAACTTAAAAAAACATGAGAAACTGAATACCAGGATATTCTAAATTAATGTTACAAGGTAACAACATCAACCGATGACAGGCCGTCTTCTGCAGCCTATATTGAGTTTAAAATATAACAGAAACACAACATATTTATACAAGTAACGTTCAAAGTTAATTGATCCATTGACCCAAACACTTTTTACAGACAACCTTTAACTCCTAATATGTTCTAACAGTCCACTTTTCGCTTGATTTTCGGAAAACATTGTCACGAACCCCATTGGACTTATTCTCTCTCGAACTAAAAGAAAATATCAATCGTGTCTCAAATTTTCAAGATATTCAGTAACATACCTACATGGAAAAAGAAATATACCTGTCGAATTGATAAACTGCTCCTTTTTTGTAAGTCTGTTAAAAACAATCGATTGACGCAAATTATGTAAATTTAATGTGCATGTTGGTCTCCATCCTTCTGTTATTTTAAAAATCAATATTGTTAAACATTGCAGCAGAGAAGCGACCGAGACTATCTAATGAGCTGTTTAGGGCATTAAAATGGCACACACCGTATCTAGCTTAAAATTACGAGTAAAACTGCTCAATTAATCGTCCGGTATATCTTTCAAGGAATCGTTACGAGACAATCCGATTTACTAAGCCATAAGACATAACAGCTTCATAAGAAATAATAAGTAACGCTTCAACATAAGGGTGCATAAATAAACAACTAAAATGAATGGCTCTTAAACAAGATAGCCATTGCCAAAACGTGATGACATCACTGAATATAAATAGGACGTAATACGTGAATAGACTGACCGGCTTCATATAATAACAAACGAAAGCAACTTGTATTCCTAATTAGATACATTATCGATGTGGAGGCAGTGTTGATACGACTGCTACGAAGAAAGTATAGGTAAGTGCATCGATGAAACGTGATGTTTTGGATGTGATTCTTAGGAATACCTAAGGCGTGCGATTTGGGTGCTTTAGTAACGCCAGTGTAATGCCGAACACAGACAGCTGCTTGTGTGTCACCGATTTTTAAGCTTTACCCCCGGCTTGGACATTCAGAAACTTGTCCTATTCAAGCTCACCCAGCGCACAGTTCCTAGTGAGAGTAACTAATGAGTGAGCATCCCTTCTTCGATCTCCTTTAGGCAATTACTTGTAGGGATTTAGTTGGTTGCTGCGGAAACTGCAGTGGGTCAGATCCGGAATCAGAAATTGTAACAAGACACGTAACCTAATGTATTACCCACAGATTAGATAAGTATAGTATTGGAGGTTGGTGCAATATTAGGGAACGAGCGGGCAACGCAGATGCCGCATATCTCTGCCACTTCGCTAGAATTAAAGATGAGTAGGTACCGATGTTAAGCCAACGGCCTGCACTTTGATAGGAACACACAGAAAAAGGCGATTGGTAGTAAATGTCCAAATTAATTACATAAGTGCCATTATAAACCGATTTGTTCACTGTGAAATTGAATACTGGTAGGTACTTACTTTACAAATTGGTGAATAGCCTATCATGTTATAATGTTGGTTTTAGAAGCAATGTTCGTAATATAAAAGCCATCATGAGTATATCTAATTGCCAAAGACATTAGACTTATTTCGGAAATTTTAAAATTTACTGTCAAGCTGTGATTACAAGGCAAGGTTGTGAAATAGACGACTATTTATTTGATTGCCTGATTACACGACAATTAAATGACCTGAAATAAATACCTATGTATTTATGCAATTATGGTCTCCGCCTATTTAAGCTAGCCTGTTCTAAATCTGTAAAATTATTTTTATTTAAATGTGTAGTATTAGCATAAATATAAGAACTCAATATCTGACCTACTTAATGTTTTTTTCGAGTTGGCATGATATGAACATGATCACTGTAGGCTACGGGGCAACACGACCTTCACTAAAAGGGTATTTTTGTGTCGAGCGGATTAAGTCTAGAAATCATCTGTAAATAAGTAGAAATGTAAGTTGTAATAAGTGGTATAAATAAATATGTATACAAATGACTACTGTATACATTTGGGCTACTATTTATACAATCGAAACTGATAACAGACACTATATATACACAAATTTTTAGATAGGTACCCAACTACTCATGGTCACGGTACATCAAATCTACTTTAAATATCTGAACATCACCATCATTGGGCTATTGCCCTGGTTTAAATTAGTTTAGTATTGTTTACTCATTAGATAAAGAGCTTACGTCATTTTCCGAATTACCCACCCAAACTAACATTACAAGTTCTTAAAATAACTTGAGCTCAAAGGCACATTTCAATGATCGACATATATAGATCTTATGTTTGTAAATGAAACGGTCACCTTCTCTCTAGTGTATAATGACTTGTTCTGGGAGTTACTGAGCACTCACATACTAATAAAAATGCCTTATCCAGAGCTCTATTCTTGTGTTCACTAGAATTGAATGCGATAGCAGTGACCGCTAATTATAAGTTATCGGCGGCAGTACGCAAGGCAGCCCATCGGCGAAACTAGTTATCGTGCCGAAACTAAAAGGACGGCCGGCGAGGTAAATTACGAACCGACGCGGCGACGACGACGCGACGACGACGGGCCGCTAAAACGATAAAATACCTACCTACGCCTCGCGAGGCTGCCCCGCGTACTATGGATTCGGCTAATCGTGTGTTGCCTACAATACGCCGCGGGCTGATGTCACAAAGGCCTTCACAAGAATGCTTATGATACTTATTACTTGGTACATCTTTATTGCCGCAATTCCGCTACGGCCGCGCGTAACTATTAAGTTAATAAGAGCTATTACTCTGAGACCCTACCGTATCATAACAAAAAGATGCACTCTGCAATAAGGTATTGACTACCACTTCCTAATTTAAATGTGCCAGCATGGATATAGCTGTATATGGAAACAAAAAACGATTGTTTAAGTAGATACCTACATTATAAAAATGTATTCCTGTCTGATGCAGTAAACAGTCTGTCTGGGGAACAGTTTTAACTTGTTAATGTTATACGTTTTGACCCTGAGGAAAGATAAGTGCCAAAACAGTCAAAACATATTAAAGTGCAATTGTATAAACTTTAAATACATATAAAAAAATATATCAATAATATTAAAGGACACTATACAGAATACAGAGTGTATTATTTTTTTATATCAAAAGGGGTTACAAACATGGGTATTTTTTGAGCGCGCCATGGATAGTAAACAACGCGATCACAAAACAACGCTCCGCGCGACAGCCGACGCGTGCGGGTGACGAGCGCGCTCGAGCGTTTCGAGTTTTAATTTACATTGCAGTTTTAATTCTATATGAGTAATTATGGTTTTTTATTAAGATAACGTGGTGATTGACTTCTGTTATCCTTTCATGCTAATATAAATACAAATGCTGAAAAAAATGCAAAGAATCCATGATAATATAGACGGAAAATTCCAACTCGGCAGAATCAATGGGGTCAGTTTTCGTTACGAAGCCACTAAGATCATGTATATCGTGACCGAATAATATATAAATGACATGGCTCATTATAAGTTTCTAAGTTGTTTCGAAGTAGGCAGAATGTGTTTTCTTTAGTTACCAAAGATTTATTTATTTTGCAAAATAATTAAGACAATGTGTATAGCTAGTTAAACTGTATAAACCGATTAAGATGAAAGTTAAACAACAACTGGGTAACACAGGTGACATTGCACAATGACCAACTAACTTTTTTAACTAGTTTTGATAAGAAGTTTTAATGAGATAAATAATGAATGAAAGCAATTTCTTTTCAGAGACCATACATAATAGGTGAAACTAGACCATAATTTATAGATGGAACAAATTGAAAAAAAAAAGCTTTATTAGTATAATTTTTTTTTTTTTTAGTCTAGTAAAACAAACATAGCCTTCTCTTTTACAACGAGTTATGCCTTTTCCATTATGTTTGTGCACATTATCACACCATAAAAATACATTCCAATAAAATAAATATATAATACCGTACAAGTTATTATATTAACTAGCTGTACCCAAACTGTTTCTGTTTGCGGGGGCATAATTGTAGATTTTTGGTGGACTATTTTAACCAAGTTTCCACTTTTCAAAGCCTCATCACTAATTGGTGACTAAAGAGACAAATTACAATGCTTTGAGCACTAAGGGTTGATCAGCAAAAAAAAAAAGTAAAATAAAAATGTGTAAGTATAATACTTAATGATATTTCCACACCATTACTATTTATTGGTCTGTTTCAAATCATATCCATTCACACAACTGGACTTTATATTAAGTATAAAATTATTTAGCTTGCTCTATACTTGAGCATTCAGAGAAAGAAAACTGAGGTCTAAAATCAAATACCCTACAAAAAATACACTTTCACTTCACCCTTTGATCTTCTATAGTAAAATTGGTCAGATATGCAGAAATATTGTAAATTGAGTTACTTACTACATTTTTGGTGTCATTGATTGAGGCTAAACCATACTTTGGGGCACCGTGCCACCATTGTATCTTTTGGTAAAGGATGTCCTAAAATGTTTAAAGTAGAGATTTATCATGTTTATCTAGCTCATGTATGAGGTAGTTAGTGTTTAAAATTAAGTATATTGAATTACTATTTAGGTATTTATATGAATTACTTGGATGTAAAAAATAATTTCCACATTTACTACTGTGGACTTCAAAATGTAGGTAGTTTCACAAGTAAGTAAATCAAGGCGAAAACATGAAAACTACTTACTGAGGCCTACAACTACGTCGTATCATGCATTTAAACACACCTAATTACAAAACTAGGTAATTCAATGATCCAAAACTACGCGACCACCGATTTAACGATAATAAAAGGAGACGTGACCAAATAACTGAAACAAACCGTAAACACATCAATAACACGCTCTAAACTTAGTTTATAAAACAAATAGTTCCATCACCAACATTTACAATCAGTTCTTTTGTTAAAACGGTAACAACTTGACAACACGATATTATAGGAAAAATAAATATATTGTACAAAAATCACTGACTCAAAACCTCCAAACACATAAATTTTCATTTGACAGTGAGTGAGGACACGCACCATAGACAAATTAATTAGTCTCGAGGACAACTAAAGCAAATTTAAAGTAGCACATTTTTGCACTGTAGTATAAAGACATTCTCTGTACTCAAGAATTTTCAATCTACAGAAACGAATCCAGAGTTGGAAGTTTAACTTTTTGTTTTGTTTTCGATTTCAATTTCGATTTAATATTAGTTGAATTGGTGTGGTGGTGGGAGATGTAGAAGTAATGAAAATGAAAATGAAATAGTACAGCTTGTCTTTTTAAGATTACCCAAGATGTCCAGTAAATTTTCAGTAAAGTATTCACCGCTTTACTAATAGATGTGAGGGATTTATTTCATCATCATTATTATCATCAGGGGAACATTAGACACTGGCAAACATGGCTCTATTTTCTAGTCGATTGCAAACCTAAAAAAAGAAGAAAGAGAATCTATTCTATAAGTTGCTCCCTGGACTTTTGGCGGGAATCTGAAAAGTCATGGCGTCAGTTATGATTTAATTTCTAAAACTAGTAATAATTTATATTACTTGACACTGACAAAATACCTATGGTGATGCCAGATAAAAAAATACCTGTGTTACGGACTGGATTTACATGTCGTCGTTTTGTGCATATAAAAATTTAGCTATTTGGGCGCTTGTTAGTAGTGAAAGCAGGTGTGCAGTGAGTGTTCACGGAACTAAACTAAAGACATTCAATAAAATAGATTATTCTATATCTTACCAAAAATAAATTTATTGATTTCTTATTTTTACGCGAATACTACACATTTAAATAAAACAAATTTTACGGATTTTATTGCGTTTATTTATATTATATTTTTTACATTCCCCACGTTTCGACTGCTTTACAGCAACCATGATCACGAGAGGACTGTTGTGGTTGACATCCTAGTGTCACATTTTTAACCGGGGTGCCCTCATATATAGTTGTCGCTTGCGGTCCGATCTTTCTAGAATAGCACATAGGCTACTTTTTATCCCGGTAAAAACGACATTCTTTTTAATCGCGGGTAACACCGCGGGGCGCAGCTAGTGTTGTATATATAAATATATAATCAATAAAAACCCGTTTTCAAACAATCACGTTTATGTATAAAATATATGTGATTTGATTTTGTAAAGCACGCCAGTACCGTTTAGCCGCGCACTTGTGCGTAGTGTTATTTCTAAAATCTTCAAATAATTTAATAATATTTTCAGGGAATATAACCTTTATAGCCTAACCATATTATTAAACCAAACCATATTATTGTTGCACCATATTCTTTGGTACAGTCGCGGCCGTTAATTTGGATCCATTTAAAGTTGAATATCGCACAGCTAAAGTACCTATACCCTAAAGGCTGATTTACACGTATTAAGTTGCCAAGTCTTAACTAAATTTTAACTAAATTTCAAGCGACTTAATTTTAAGTAACCGTTTACACGTAAAAATACTAAATATCTAGTTAAACTCATTTATTCGCTCAAGATGGACGACCACAGAACAAATATACCCCTAGCGGACGACCAACATCAATAGTGCATTCCAGACTTTTGTTTTTTTCAATTCTTGCGAATATGTTGATCTAATACTCTTTATTTTTGTTTCAACTTCTTTAACACCAAAATTTGCAATCGCCATGGCTGACGCTATAGCGGCAAGACGATGTTGTTTTGCTTGCTTATTTCTGTAATTTAAGCTTTTAATTTTCCTTAAACAATCGTCCTTTATGTATTCTTCAATGAACTTTATTGTCGTGTCTTCCGTCCACTTCGACATTTTCGAAAGATTTTTATTTATAAATTAAGTAAGAACTACGTTGCAATCACTCCGCCAGCTTATGCTTTTCACTTAAATTTAACAAAATTTTGCCTGTCCAAACGTGTCAAGTGATTAGCCACGCCCACCAACTTAACCGAAAAATAGACAAAATTCTATTCTACCTTGTTTACTTGCAACTAAATTTTAACTTGCAACTTCTTACTAAATTCACTGTTTACACGGGTTAAGTCACTTAAAATTAAGTTAAAATTTAGTAAATTTTTAGTCAACTTGATACGTGTAAATCAGCCATAAGAGGTACTATTTGAATGACGTTCCTAGGAGCAACTGATCTCAGATATTTCGATATACTTAAATGACCTTATTGCATTATAAGTGCCATTGAACATATATAAAGGAAATGGGCCATATTGATGTTTGCGACCATGCATACCTACTGTTGTTCACATCCAGTGCATGAAATAAAACTGTTTAAATACTTCGGTATTTATCCGTTTATTTATTATAAAATATAGGTTTAAAAACTGTTTAAACAATAATACAAAAAATAGTACGTACTTAATAAGAATGAGCAAATAGGTAGGTACATTAAGTCATGAGAAATGGACTTAAATTTCTTATAAAACACACCAAACCACACAAATAGATACCTACCTACCTAATTAGGTAGGTACCTACTTTAAAATAAATGTTACCTAGGTACCAAACACTTACCAGTAGTTGGGTGGATTTTCATTTTATGATTTAATATGACAGTTTTTGTGTGATATTACTTTTTACTTAAATAACCAAGAAATATCAATAATATTTTGATTTTGTGTGGATGTAAATGATATCGTATGTTGAAGTCAATGATAAGGTGTAGACGTTAACGATGCAAATAAAACACTATAACGGTCCCATCTCCACGTCTCCGGTCTTATCGTCTATTCCTATCTCTATTGCGACTGTGTCTTCCAATACCTACTGCATTGAGAGAGGCGTTGATCTTCTTGCATGCCTCGTAGAACTTCGTTACAATCAGCTCTTTGTTGAAGAAAAATTAACGTACGAGTACAAATTACTTAAATTTAGATATAAATCACAAATATCTTTGTTTTGTTTAAACACAAAAGCCTCTAAAAATAATTAAGTTTGGTTTAAATAACAAAATCTTTGTTTTTAAAACCATAAACAACTAGCCTCTATTAAATAATCATGTAACAAAATACGCTATCCGAAATGCGTTTAGTTACTTGTATTAAATATTTTCGTTAAATAAATTTCTTGAAACATAGTCGTGGAAATTAATGACGATATTCTTGAGACGAACTTTGAAATGGTTATATAACAATGTTAGGGGAAAAACTTAATTTAAGAGAAGTAATAAATATTCAGCTTAAACTTAAAAAAATACATACGGGATAAATCAAATAAAATTTAGGCAAACAATAGGTATAAGATTTTGTAAAATTAATGAACATGGACATGGAAATAACGGAGACGTAAATTACTTCCGCGATACTATTTTTAATTTTTTAACAATCCGTAATGGATTTTTTTGCAAAAAAATAGAATCACACTATTAATAAGCTATTTTGAAAATCCACCCAGGTACAAAATCACCTAGAACATGATTGCTATAAAAGTAATACCTTGTAGCGACATCCTCATCCCCGCCACGAGATACACAGACAGGGCGGCAGACGAAATTCAAAACAAATGACACTTTATAGTGACTTCTAAAACCTCGCCTCAAGATACACGGATGGCGCTGTAGACGACATACAGGACAAATAAAAATTTTCCATACAATCCTGAAACGCGCTATGAGTTTTTGGGATTGTATGGAGAATCATGTTCTAAATGTCGTCTGCAGCGTCATCCGTGTATTTGTTTCTTGTGGCGAGATTGAAGAGGTCGCTACAGTACTCCCACCATTTCTCTCATAACGCGTTTCAAGATTGTATGAAGAATCGTCATTTGTTCTGAATGTCGTCTGCAGCCCCATCTGGATACATTCTGGCAAGGTTGAAGAGGTCGCTACAACCTAATGATAATATTAAATGTATCAAAATCAAGCTTGTCATACATCTTTAAATGACTGAATATTATAACATTCCATCCAAACAAAATTACTTAATTAATTTCATACTAAAATGTTATCTAAGCATCTATCACTTTGATTGGCGTCACAACCCGGTTATAAACACTTGTGTAGACCAAATTTTCTCTGAAAAATAAATTGTCAGGTGATTATGATTTTTCTGTAGCATTGAATGGAGTATAAATTTAATTGTTGGAATTTGATCTCACCTGTACTGTTTATGAACTCTAGCGAAGTGTATTTTATGTGAAATATAAATGGTGATAAAGAGACATAACCCAATGACGAATGAGGCGCCAAGCAATGGTGGAAACTGTAATAAAAACAAATGATTATTGTTATAGAAAAGTAAATAAACTCACACCTTCATGCTTATGCCATAATCCCCGAAAGGATAGACAACTATTCAACTAACTAACAAGTTATTTTCTATAGGTACTATTGTAATAAGGTTCGGTAACTATGTTATATTTTACAAGTCATGAACATACAAATCCTACTGGGTACATTATCTATGAAGTACCTACTTAATAATGTATATTTTAATATATACCTAGATAACTTAATAATTGATCCATTATTTCTGGAACTAATATAGATACTTTAGGAGTTTTCAGTGTATACCTGTTAGGTAAAAACAGAACTTGTATGGGCCATCTTTCAAAGTTCTGGATTGGGGTAATCAATAGGTTGCCTGTGTTAACAACATGAAATGATATCAATATTTTAAACTGTTCTAAATAAGGTGCATCCATTGTAAATCCTGAAGGGGCAATTGTATATGTCAATACAATCTTTGACCCCCTATTTGACGTCTTTATGAAACGAATATCCAAAAATCCTTTCGGAGTGGATGCTCACATTATAAAAGGAAGCTTTACCGTCCAAATTTCACGTTCTTACGTCCAATGTTTTGGGCTGTTTTTCTGTCAGTCACCAAACAGCCTTTTATATAAATCGAAAACTGCGGAAGATCGTCTTGAGAAGTTTTTGATTCCGTTTACGTATGTGGATAATTTGAATAATCTGAAGTAAAAGTAGAAAATTAAGTGCTTACCTGTTTACCACATTCATATTCCCAATCAACGTTAAGAAGATTTTCATATAACTTTTTGAATCTGCCAATAGAACATTTCTGACCACAGTAAGGTATAGATAAGACATTTGGCTCCACTATATGTGTAGAGTTTCTGTATAAAATTCTTACGTAATGGTCATTAGATGAGTTATCTGAAATGAAATGTTCACAAAATTGAGTTATTACTGACTTACAGTCTCAAAAATAATGAGGGCGCCCGTGGAGGTATATTTAGGGCCACTTTTACACTGCGATAAGACTGGTTTTTGATACTTTCGTTTTTATAAGATTTAATTCGTCTTGCACGATACTACTGTATGAATCACTTTTGTGAATCCAGCAAGCAACTATAATATTATCTAAATGTGTAGCTACTCATAAGTGCCAAGTTTTATACATTACTTACCATATATTAATTCAAATATCACAGTCGCAGTGTATACAGGACTAATGCCATCGTACATCCCTAACCCATTAAGAATACTACCTATTGTGATATCATGACCACTGTATATCAAAACCTTGGGGTGTTTAGAATTTTCGTCGGACATGGCCACAGTCATGTGGGAAAATATGTGTTTTAATAAGGGACCCACTTTCAAACGAGCCAATAGAGGTGTTGCAGTCCATGTCGTAAAACTGAAATCAACGAAAATGTTATAGTACTATACTGGTGATATTATGTAGGTACTTGGATTGACTCTTTATTATACATCAGTAAATAAAAGGGTTACTACTGCTTTCCATACAGTTCATGTGTTTTATGTTTTAATTCAAATCATAAGCTTCTTATTTTCCCTAATAAAAAATACAATTCTCGAATTTATAAAAAAAAATGTTATGACATACTAACATAGTGAGTATTGGATTGTATTTGTTACCTGTAGCCTGCAGGTTCCCGCATTTTATCAGGATATACCGAATGCGTCCAGTTTGGCAGTGTAAAATTATACAGAGATTCAATGTAAAGAATACTGTATATATCATCTATGTTGTAATAGTCTGTTACTTTTAAACCCGTGTATGCTGACAGGTAGCTGAAAATATTAAAATAAAATATATAGGTAATTAATAAAGCAGAAGCAGAAGTTATGTAGGAGTTTATTATTCTAATATACTTATGACTAAAGTTATAATTCATTTCAACCTCCATGCGACTTTTGCACCTCATGTATTACATAAATACTATGCAATATGGCGATATAAAAATGATTGCAATATAAATAATGGCAATTTAGCGCTTGTGTCGCGCACATGCTTGCTTTGCATTCTCTCTTTATAATGTTCAGTCTATTATGTTTTATGCAAGAATACAACTGTATGACCTATTCATATTTAAGTGATGTGTTTGAACAGTTATATTTTATGACTTACTCCATCAAACTTTGGTATTGACTCAGTCTTTCTTTATAAGCTTTAGAGTTTATGAATGACTCGAACTCCTTGTTGTAAACAGGGCAGGGCTTCTTCATGGCCAGTATTTCATCATCTTTTTCAGGAACACTGTGGACAGGTACTGGCTGCCACATTAACTGAGAGTTCCATATGGAGCTTCCAGAGGGTGGATACATACCTGTATGGAAATACATGATTTTATCCTTCTATGAATTCACCAGTCAGTGATCATATAATAGAAATAGATAACAATCAATTACATGGATTGTTTATTTTAAAAAAAACATAGTACTGATTAGGTATACTGGAACATTTAGACAGATCATCTATAACAATCAACACAATTCTTTAAATCACAAAAAACTTGCTTCACTATTTTTTTGGTTATGGTTAATTTTAACCCACTGAAGTGGGGCTAGCTAATCCCTTGTTATTCTGCCAAGTGCAACCATGGACATTCTTGCTCCTTTTTGACCTAATTTGTATCATTCAGACTATTGCAATAACCAGCCAAACTGATGACTGCCTGCATCCTAATAGCCCAGTTCATTGGCTGGCTCTTCTACAGTATTTATGTTGAGATAATCAATTTCACTCGTATTCAACAACTATTAGGTAATATTTCTTTATTGACTAAATAAAAAAGATGTTTATGAAAATTTTATTACTAAGCCGTATGAATACTTTTGAACATGATAAACAATAACCTATGTTTGGATTATATGTATAGATAGAAAATAGCAATGAGAACACAAATATAGTTTGAAATGGGATCATGAACAACTGCCTAGGCTAACTAGCTATGGCAATGCCATTGTAAGTGGTTGATAGTGACATTTTTGTAATGTACTGTACTGTACAAGTGTAGCGTGTGTGCGCCTCACATGGCAACACACTGGAGCTTACTTTTATATTTTTTGTTTTGTAAAATAATGAATTTAAAAAAAAAAGACAAGCCCGCTGAGTTTCTTGCCGGATCTTCTCAGTTGAGGTCGCGTTCCGATCCGGTTGTAGACTTAAGAAAAAAAAAATGTAATGACAATTTGTAAGTGCCCCCGTAGGCCTATACGAAATAAATGATTTGACTTTGACTTTGATTGCACATTTTTAATACTACATACACAATGTACAATTAGCTTGCCTAAGACATTTGTTAAACACAATTTTCATAAGTGGCACAAAAAATTGTGATCTTAAAATAAAAATAAATGTCTCACCAGCTAAGTTTGCTTGTGCAGACATCAGTGTACGGTCTACATCTGTTGATCGAATATAAATCTCAGATGGATCAAATTTTTTGGAAAGCAAGTGCTGAAATACCAATGCATATATGTAAGTATCACTGTCATAAAACAGTTAAGTACTTAGAAAGCAAACAAATATAAGCAACATTCATTATGAATATATTTTATCATAGAAGCAAACCTAAGAATATGTTAGATAAGTAAAACTAAATAACTCATATCAAAGTTGAATTGTTATATTTACATAATTATTAGTGTCATAATATGAATATATGTAGATAATATGAGGTAAGTATATATAGTTGTGCAAGATTTTCTGATCACATTTTTTGAAAGCAAATAAATGAACCCATGAGATACAACAGGATCAGATGAATAGCAATGCAATTTCAACTTACCGAATATCTTTGGCGAAGCCACTTCCCTAAAGCATAGTGTTGCATTTTACCAATATTAGTTAGTTCACCAAATTGTACCGGCCAGAGTGACTCATTCCGCCATGGATCCGTGGGATAGGTGTCCACAGGAGTTCTATCACCATGTCTGTATATAACAGCTGCAAATCTTACACTATCCTCGCAAAATGCAACCGTTGCACAAATTAGAAGTGTAAAAATTGGAAACATTTGGTTGACCTATTTAACTTGTGCTCTGAATTAGGTGCTTAGCTAAAGAATTAACCTAAGCAGATTTAAACATTACAAAACCATAGTGCAACCAATTCCATATAACCATCAACCAACAACACAGTAAAATGAAATAAATACAAATTTAATGAACACAAGAAAAATCTCAAAAAAATTAAGGTATGAGAAAAAAGTCGAACGAAACCGTAGATCAAAGAGTATAATAATCTCTATGTCGTGGATCAGTATGCGTAGATCGTATCAATCAATGTCTGTGGATCGTATCCATATTCCATGTCGTAGCGTCATTTTTTCTATAAAAAAAAAAAGTATGTATGGATGGCGTTTGGCGTTATTTTCTCTAAGTTTGGAAGTCTATAAAGGTCTGTGATGACGGTAACCCAACATAGAGAAAATAACATATTATACACAGTGGTAAACTATGGTGGAGACGGTAGTCTTCTACCAGCCCGGAAATGTCTTTCAGCGAGCCGCAGTTATTCAAAGGGTACCCGTATTCATCAGGATTCCTTATTTTTTTTCTTACCTGACGAAGAACTGTCTTAATAACGTAACTTTCCCTTGTGTGTACCTAAATTTATAAAAATGAACCATATCCATTGTGTATGCCACATTTTCGAAACTATAAAGATATATAAAAATATAGACTTTTTGGCGGGAAACGGAAAAGTCATGGCGTCAGTTGTGTTTTAATTTCTAAAACTAGTGTTCCTGCGAGTTATAGTGAGTGATATAAGTGGAATATTAACCATTATGGGTTCGGTAAAGTGCACAAGTGTAGGTAATTGAAACAGAGTGACGAAACATGGCTTTTCAGTTTCTCACAAAAAATCCATGAAAAATCTTTCGGTAAAGTATCCATCACTTTACTGATTGAGGGATGGGGGGTATTTAACTTGAGCCTAGCCTTTGGGCCTGTTCATATGCTCGAAAACAGAAAAAAATATATTACTTGACACTGGCAAAATACCTATGGTGATGCCAAATAAAAATAAAAAAAAAATAAAAAAAAATATAAAAATATATTCCAAGGAACCTAACCATAGATTTAGATTTAATAGATAATTAAATTGGATTCAAAGATATCAAAACTCATTCGCAAATTAAACTAGATCGTTTTGAAAAAAGAAAACATCTTTATTTGATTGAAATAAAGTTAAGGTGGAAGCTCAGGTCAGGGCGCGAAATTCAAAATGTCAATGGTTATTATTTTTTACGACAAATTTGGACATCTTTACGATGTGATTTAGTGTTTTGCGATATTAACATTCTGCATTGGATGTCTCGATGAATTAAGTTTGCTTAAAAAAATACCTAAAGCGATACAACACCATAAAGTTATTAAAAGTAGCGGTTTTTACAAACCTTAGGTATGGTATTGTATCGGAATTTTTCCGTTGAAATTTTGAATTTCGCGCCCTGACCCTGAGCTTCCCCCTTAAATAAGCTTGTCGGCAAAGTTGTATCCAATTCTGGAAGATTTATTATCTGCCATAATATTATCATACATAAGCAACCATATAAAACACGAATAGAACTAATCTTATTATTTATTATGAGTAGGTATTTAGAAAGACCGTGATGTTTTAACGGTCGCGTTCTTGTCATCTTTAAAATGAATAACTTTTGGTCTTAACCACCATGCAGTTGGCTTGATTGTCAGCTGGCTGTCTATGCCTTTCCGAAATATATTTGCTGGGACCGTAGAACTCCTGTGTTCGGGTGCAACATCACCAATAACAGTGGACTCATGCATGCTGGAATTATGGTGTACCGTTTGATTCGCCAGGCTCGATGTTTTATTGCTCATTGGAGGTGGATCGAATACTTGTTTGATGGGGTCATAGCTGTATGATCCGAATATAGGGCTGAACGTGGTGTGGAGACATGCAATGAAAATAAGTATGATTAATTATTACCAAATGTACCTGCGATATTTTTGAACGCGTGTATTTTAGTGTTAGTTGCAGTAGAACCCATAACGGGATAAAAAGTATTGTATACCCACATTGATCCTGTTTATAAACTTATTATTAATAATAATAATAGCATGCGATGAACTCACCAGTAACTGTCCACGGTCCTACACTAAGCAACGCTTGTATTATGGGTACCCTATAATGAACTGGGGATGAACCCAGTATATATAGTACTTATATAGATATTAAGCGTCGATAACTCTAGTACAATCATTCGTGCTCATCACACATAGTTGTCCCTACCAAGATTCGAACCTGAGACCCTCAGCGTCATTACCCACTGAGCTTGACAACTTCAAGGCTCTACTCCCCGCCTAAAAGTCTCTTGCCTAAACTTATAATGCTATCATGGATGCACGTATGGAGGGATGGACACTAATGTACTACCCTACTGTTAGTCCTTGCTTATGTACCAAACAATTGAATAGGGTAGATATGAACATTGTGGTGGGCTGATACATTTAATAAGCTACTTACGGCTTCACCCCTTCTTCTACTAAGTATCGCGGCAGTGGATCTCTTTTCCCGAAGACACTAGAATGATTTTATGTATATAATTAATATTATGCTCGTTTTTCATACACTTTACTTGCCAAATCGCTAGGTACTTGTTTACTGTGCGCGTGTAAACAGCGTTCTGCTTAATCATCTACCTATGTCCGGTGGTAAAAACTCGAAAGTAGTTTGTCCATGATGTATGTGGACGGACTACATATCTAATGGAAAAGGAGCTACGCTAAGCGAGACTACCGTGAAGTAGCCATAAACAATGTTTGCCAGTATAACACGTATATATGTATTAACAGAAACTAGGTTGAGCGTTGTTACAAGAGTTCTGACTATAACATATATGTATTCATCTGTACGTAAATATTTACTTCCATCTTTTTACTGAGCTCATAATGTTACCAACTTACCTTCTTCTCTCTTACTCATAAAATAATAAGACAAACTTACTAAAATAAAGGTTGTGCGATACATAATAGAAACAAGGTAAATAAAAACATTTCTGTATTCTCTATCATATAATAATGGTCGAATACCGATCCAATAAATGCTTAGGTAATAAAATATTTTATGGCAAACATTGAAATGGAATACCGGCAGTAAAAATAAATAGAGAAATAAGTAAATTTTTTCTTGTATATAATAATAAATGAATGCAGCTTGTGGCGAGCTGTTGGTGAGTAGCGACACCACGGGCCCAAGTACCTCAGAGAGTCGGTCAGGTCGCTCACCTCAGCGTGTCTTTGTCGCCCGAGTGTAAACAGATGGCAGCCCACAGGACTCCTAGCTCTGGCTCTCGCACTTGACGTACTGTTGTTGAACTCCCAGGGCTTGCCAATGGCGACATCAAGGTCAAATACGGGAGTAGAAAAATACAGAGATAAATCATTTTTATTTTTTTAAACTCATGCGCATTGTTACACTTATAACTGCGCATGTGCAAAGCGCGGATAGCTGTGGAGGCCACACGCTACGAAAATTTAATACGATCGCGCCGTGCAGTTCCAACGGAACCGTTCGTTCGTTGAATACTACCTACACATGTTACGATAAACTGTATAGTAGGGTAAGCAGGAACTCCTAATGTAATCGTAACGTCTAAATCTATAAAATCTTATCGTGAGAGGGATGGACGATGCTTACGTACTAAAATGCTAACAGTGACAACTCCACGGTTCAACTTCCCGCCAAGAAAAGATTTTCAGTTGGAATTTATGTACGCATAATAATTTACTGGAAGAGTTTTGAATAAATTTTGAACTCAATCCAACGACGCAACACGCACACGAACACGGGAGAGCCGCCCATTATCTTTTCGTTTGCTCAATAAACGTCACTACAACTTGTTCTCTTATTAGTCTGTGGTCACTACTAGAATTTTGCTGCGTAAAACGAAACGATTGTTTGAAAATTACAAACTGTCAGTCATTCGTGGTTTATTTTCGTCATTTTCATTTTGTGCAGTGTATTCGGTCTTTATTGTTAAGACCTACAAAATTCGTCGTATCCTTGAACCTAAATTGTAATTATATTATAAACGAGCGCTTTACAATATAGATGATAAATATAGCGATATAAAACTTGCAATAAAATAAATCCTTTGTATGATTTACGATCGTTGTTGTAATATTGTAAACCTAGTTATTTTTCGCGTTTCTGGGACAAAGTCAAGAATGTGTAGATAGTGAACGGCTTCTGGGATTTGAGATTAGGCGTAGAAAAGATTCGTGTGGTTATTGTGAAATAATAAAGATGGCTCACTTTAGCAGACGTGATGTTACATACAGCGCCCTAAACAACGAATCGACCCCACCGCTGGGGGGGCTAGCAGGGACGACGAACGCTGCTCCGACCATGATCACGCTGGAGCACGAGCACGAAGACTCCACCAACGTTATTATCCACAAGGTGCCTAAAAACAAAGGTAATATACACCACTTCATTCCCTTGTCATCTCTTTGTTCAATCATACGCCAAGACGTGTTGTTTATCCACGGATAACTGAGGGATGATTTTTGCTACGTCATTAGCTTACTAATGATAAAAAACTTTGTTTATTTTATGTACTGGTTTTATTGAAATATTATGAAATTATATCTATAGCTTTATTATATATATTTTTTCTTTTTCTTGTAGGTAATGTACTCATAATTTGTATGTAGATGCAGAGGCAAAAAATATAACATATATTATTTTGTTTGTTTTAGATGGGTGGACACACATAGATGACCTAGATTCGTTTTTTACAAGAATGTACAGATATTATGTCAGAGGTGGATTCTACCCAATGATCATGTCTGATCTCTTTTATTTACTACAATTTATTTTTATTGTGTGGTTTTCCACATTTTTGGTGTACTGTGTTAATTATCCAAGATTGTTCAGAAATGATCTGAATGCAAATAGGAGCGAGAAACTAAGTTTAAGTGATGTTATATATTCACCTGCAGTGTGTGTGGAGAGTATATCATGGAAGTGGTGAGTATCATTAAATCATTATTTACAACAGCAATATTAAACTATGTGATTTAATACATTAACAGGTAATTTTATGAAAATATTAAATTCAGATAGGTAAAGGTGATTTATTGTAAGGCCGTAATTATTAAATGAAACTCAATGGTGAGAGCACTTCTTCAGTCTCATTTTCTACTATATTAAATAACATTTAATTGTAATCAATGTGTACTTAAAGTTTGCTCTCAGAGTTAGTATCAATTTATTAATACCAGCCTCAATCAATAAAAAATGGGCTTTTATATGTGTCTGACTGCAACTACGGGAATAACTTTTAGCTAACTTTATTCCTAGGGATGAATAATAAACATGCAAAAGAAAATTCTTGTCTATCATCTTAAAGAGACTCATTTATAGGAATGAAGAAGCTAAATTGTGTATCAATATCATTTTTTGACGGTCCACTCATTGTTGCACTTTTAAATTTTGTTTAGAGTATTTGTTTAAACTAGTTTAAATAAATGCTCTAAACAAAATTTATTAATTCTTACAGTATCTTATTGAGTAATTGGATATGCTGTGTCTTTTATGGTTGTGTTTGCATGCTATCCTTCATAATGCTAAGCAGCTATGCGAATATTGCCAAACTTCTACCTGGGCAGAGCTAATGCTTAACTGATGATATTGTATGTAAATGTAATGTATTATACCTGCATTCATTCTAACTATAAATAAACATAAATAAGCAATTTCACTAGTTTATTTGTATTTTATTTTATTAGACACATTACAAATAATTGACAAGTGAAAACCAGCTAAGTCTGTTAAATTTCTGCGATGCTTATCTTTTAATTGGGCTGGTTATACAAGTGTTGTTTGGGTTTAGTATTTATATCAATTGGGTGCTTACTGCATAATAATATTTTTAAACTATCATCATTGTAATCAATCTACTTATATATCCAATTTTATGGTCACACACTAAACAACATTGTATTTAATGGTTATATTACAATAATCTGGCGTGGCCCCATTAACACCTAGGTTAGGGCAAATTACGAAAAAGTTGTTTTCGAAGTTTGCTCAGACAGAAATGGAACCCTACCACACCTTGTAGTTAGCCAAATAGCCTATACTCAAACCACCCCATCAGATAGTTGTTGGGCTATGTCGTAAACTTCTTGTGTTTGTATACTGACAATGGTGGTGCCTGCTCATGTTGACGTTGTTTGTATCATTGCTTTATTTATTGCATTATGCTGACCAAATTTTTTAGAAAATATAATATTTAACAATTTTGTTTTCACAATAGAACTGACACTAATCAATCCATTGGTAGTTTTTTATTGGTGCTTTTCTGGTGTATATTGTTCCCGACTGTGCAGTTTATGAACCTAAAGCTGTGTACGCACTTTCGAACACAACTCGCAAACATGAACATCAATCACAATTGACGTTTTGTAATTACAATCCTGGGTCAATGTCGCTCAGGTGTCAGTCAATGATCGTGTTCGCGATTATTGTGCCCCGGGCTGTTACTATCGGTAGTATAAAGGCCGAGAACTGAAGTAACGGGATGAACTGCTCCACCACCCGCACTTTCAGTACTAACAATGTGGTTGGAACATACAAATTGGATTGCCGAGAACATTTACGCCAAACACATTGTTCGATGTTCGTTAGTGACACTGCCATGCAAACAAAGTTGTAGTGTATCATGTAACGCAACAAATTAGTTCCAAAGTACAATGCTTGAAAATTGAGTTATCAACTGAATTAGTTTTTACTAACCGCTTGCACAGTTTTAATTTTCATTCAATTTAGTGGTGGTATGTAACCTAACCACTTATGTGCATTCCATAAAATTGTTACTGCAATAACGTTTACATAGTTGCAAAACAATAAATGATTCTATGCTTATTGTGTTATACTCCTAATGTATTTAATTTAATGATATAATCATTACAATCAACTTCTCTACAATCATTATTCCATCAGTTAATCGCGAATTTGCCAAGAAATTCGTAATTCGAAGATTTCTTTAATTTTCTTTAATAGGTATGTAGTTTGTTTGGTAAAAGTATGTAGTTTGTTTCATAAATGGTACGTCGGTACCTCAACTCTAAAAAATAATTATTCTTTAATGTAAAATTTCTAGTACACCAACTTTTAAAGGAATTTTCGGCTGCTGTACATAATTTTAATAGAGCTTTGCCCAACTGTTCATAATTAAATTGTTAGTAATACTTAATATTTTTAACTATCATTAATACCTACACACCCATGGGCAATCTATTGTGATTAATTTTGTTCGATAACATTCAGGGATTCTCTTAACCTTGTGTATGTTTATAATTTAATATGTTTGCTTAGCAAAAGAGATCAAATTTTTTTATTTTCTTCGTATTGTAACTTGTAATTGGATGTCGATTTTTTACTAATCTGATGGAAGTTTGTTTAAAAATTTGTAATAGCAAACATACAAACTGAAACAATGTCCACGTAACAAATCTATAAATATATTCGGTACTATTTGGATACATATGCGGATACAACAGATGTCTTGCCGAAACTTATGCTTTTTCTCAGCAGTTAGCAGCAGGACACAAAGTAGACTGAAAAAAAATTTTTTAATAAAAATACAATTTGTTTTTTTTTAGGTGGTGCCTCGTTACATTATGTGCAATTATTTGGTTAATGAGATTAGTATTATCAATATACCATTTATATTATGCTTACGACACCAAATTATTTTACAATAATGCGTTAAAAATAAAAGAGGTGAGTTAATATAGCATTTCACACATTATTAAATAAGTAATCCCTTCATTTTTTAATCTATTTTAAATATTAAAGCTTATTTATGTAGGTACCTATTGCTATAGATTTGGTATATTATTTATTTAGTCATGTTAGTTCGTTTCGTATCTAGTGATTCTGCATTGAACATTAATTTTCGTACAATTAGCGATTTCTATCAAAAGCACTTGTTGCGGAGAATTGACGGTAAATAAAATGCTTACGATTGTAAAGAATGAAAAATCTGTTCTACCTCTGCAGCGGTGTAGGTTCTAGCGCGATAGATACGCACTTAGGCTACTACCACAAAAAAGTGTTATTTCTTGTATCTATAAAATTGTTGACTATATATCAGAAATACGTAACAAAATTTGCAATAGCAAAGGTAAAAGTCAAACAGTTTCGTCGTTTCTTGTGTGCTTGTAGTTCTGTGCAAATCGTTCATACAGATGCTTCTATTTATTTATGTGTTGTCGAAGTATGAATACAATAAACACATTGCTTAAGATTGCTTTTAATGTGGCCACAGCAGATACTGCACTAAAAGATGCACGTTATTATTGTTATCTGTATTATTTGTTTTTCACGGAGCACGAACATTCGGTATACTTAGCTAGTTGATGTTCTATTATTCCTTACATGTTTTAAATTTGTTTACAATTTATAAGTAGTAGTAGTAACAACTTATCATATTATAATGAAAGTGTTTATTCATTATTCTTTCGATATAATGTATTTATATATAATGTTGGTTGGTATTTACTTATTCTTTTATTAATTTGTTATACACATTATTTTATATAAGAGAGACCATGACGTGGTTTCAGCTGAGTTCAGCTTTAGCTTTGCTTTGAATAAATTACTGCATACGAACAGGCTACGCTCGGGTGCGTCAATTTCCAACTAAGTTATGACCGACACGCATGCGTGGCCGTGCGCAGCAGACGACTTGCGACTTGGCCGTCTGTGCACTCTTTCGTATTTATTCGGATTGAGTTTGTATTTGCATTTTCACGAACATAAAAAACCGGCCAAGCGTGTATGAAAGAACTCAGGGTTTCGTAGCCATGCTAAGAACGAAAATGTATCGGAGTTATCTGGGTAACAAAACACGGATTACAAGAAACAATGTTCTATATGCGATTACTGAATCACAGCTATTTAAAATAACAATTTCGAATCAAAATTCTCGGACGCACTATTTGCCGATGTTGTATAGGCGCCCTTAACATTGCGTCGGCAGAGCCCCCGAGTAGGAAGAAACGAAAGTAAAATAACCGAATCCAATTTGAATACATGAGTGCCTAACCACCATACATTTATTAAGGAGGCTATTGCGGATTGTTTTTTTTACGGATTTAAATTGAATACCGATGATTGTTAAACACATATTTTATATAACGGACCGGTATTTGTTAGACAAAAAATGTTTTGTACTATAATTTACGTTGCGTTTCAAATAAGCATAACGCTCGAAATTAAATTGATTGCATCTGATCTAGTCTCCAGTACAGACTTCAAATCAGAAGTAATCAATCCAATCCAGTACCATAGATATTGTTAAAAAAATAAGGTTCATGTTTTTTTTTTAATTTGATACGGTTTCGTTAAGTAGATAAATGACACACAGTAAGTGAAGTTAGCCTCAGTTCCAGTCCAAATATTATACTGGACGCCATATACATCTAATGGTCAAATAGTTTACCAACTCGTACCAACATATAACTCACATAATTTTAAGAGGCTTAGAAAAATATATTTGTTACTGATTGAATGTTTTTCAGAGTGATTTAGTTTGGATCAACTGGTCTACGATACAGGAGAGAGTGAGAGAGGCGCAACCTGAGCACCACATGTGCGTCCATAAGCAAGAGATCAACGAACTAGATATATACCATAGAATACTCAGGTAATAACTAGTTGGGGCCACGTTTGCAGCATTAGCTAGCATTGCTTAGCTTGTTGGACCTTTTAGGGGTAGACGGCAGCGGTTATCGTTCGCACTAAATAATACTTTCTTTTTTTTACTGTTTGAATCCTGTTTATAATACGTACTATTTTTATTGTGCAAAGTGTACCGAAGTAAAATTGTTTTAACAATTCAATTCTACTGTCATTATTAGGGTTCGGTAGCTACCTTAAAGAAAAAGTGGAACCTAGCTTAAACGGAACGGATTTCAGTGACGCGCACATATTCCAATTGTAAATATTTTAGGATTCGTTCCCTAATCAAAAAGTACTGACCCTTATGCAGTACGAGTATGTATGATACGTGTTACAAATGATAAAATCTGGGTTGTCATCGTCGTCCGATTATAGAATTGGGCACATCGCGACTTGCCAGGCCATTTCGTAAAACAGCGCCATTCAAAGATATGCCTAACTAATATCTGTTACGTCGATCAAGCAGGTGAAATCGAAGCTGAATGTTGAACAAAGTTAATCAAAAAAATATACTATTATAATATATAATATTTATAATTACTTAAGTATTAAAAGCTACAAAAAATGTTTACAGCAGGAATATTAAAATTGTTCGCCATTTAAGCTACTGGCTGTACATAACTTTTCATTAATTAATACAACATTTATGTCTACATTGACATAAATTACTCGCTGCTTATTAATTTAAAAGATTATGGCGATACATATTACATAAAACAATCAAATCAACTCGTGGTTGCAATGCAATAAGTTATTTGCTTAGGTGCCTGTTCTTTTTGCAAATGAGTTTATATTTCATGTTGTATATCTTTCCTATGTTAAGTGTTAATGTTAATGCTGATATACAACTTAATTACGGCATTAAAACTACCAAGTTAAACGCTTGGTTACATTAGTGTAGTTCTGCTTTTATAGCTTAATTTCGAACGTCGTTAAAATGTTGACCAAATCTGCTTAAGTGTCATTACTAAGGCACTAATTAGTGTACTAAGCCACAGATGTGGTCGTAGCATCATTAAAACCATATATTTTATTGCAGATTCACCAATTACATGGTGGCAATGGTGAACAAAAATTTACTTCCTCTGCAGATTCGCGTGCCTTGTATTGGTAATTTTCAGTATTTATCCAGAGGTCTGAAATGGAATTTGGAATTTTTATTGTTTTGTAAGTATGTATAAATTATTTGTATTGCATGTGTGAGAACGTGAGTCGAGTGAATAGAAATATGTTGCAACAGCTAGTCCGTGGAGTCCGTGGGAGAACTGTTGGCAGCTCCGGGAGTGTTACAAGGACCACTCGAAGCGCATGTTGCTGGCGCGGCAACTCGAGAGGCAGATACTCTGGTTGGCGCTGGTGAACCTGTTGCTCGCACCGCTTATACAGGCTTGGCAGATATTGTACTTCTTTTTCAACTACGCCGAGGTTTGTATATACTGTGCTCTAAGTACCTAACTACGTTACGATAACCTAAGCTTATTTTATTCCGCTCATATTACACATTTCATAAACGACAGCCTAGTGTCAGCATTATGATTACGTTAGTAGTTTTACGCATCAGTTATCATGCATAAGGCCGGTGACACCATCTCGCTGATACGCCTTAACCAACTTAGTTAAGAGAATTATACATTGTGGATAATTTTAAAAAGTATATTTTGAAAGAAGAGCACGTACGACTATGTTTTAGCTAATAAAACGTTCGCCCGCGTCACTGGGCCTGCGCACGTGGTCGCTGTACGCGCGCGTCACCCTGCGCCACTTCAACGAGCTGGAGCACGAGCTACGGGACAGACTGAACCGGGCCCACAAACCAGCCACCAAGTACCTCGCGAGCTTCTCGTCGCCCATCAGCACTGTTATCGCCAAGTGAGAATACCACCTTGCATTATTACAAATTTGAATAATAGTAATACGTATTCAATAATCAACCCTATTTTCTCTTCCTCTACATTATAAAAGAGTCCTTCGCACGCTGCGCTATATTAATTTTAGCGTTTATCAAAAGCATAAAGTCGAATCAAATTACAAAAAGTTGCTATTTGTTCACGTTCATTACACGCCACTGCGGCTCGTTTTTCATAAAAAAATAGGCTTGACTGATAAGAGAATTTGACTATATGACTTTTAAAATACGTTACACGAGTTGTATCCTAGTGTCCGGTTGCGTGGAACATTATATGTTGAAGTTAGATGATATGAAGATGAAGAAGCTATACAAACTCAAGAATAGCATCGGATTATATATTGGTGTTGTGCTAATTGACTACATGAGGGAGTCTAAATTATATGGTAGACTCTCGCAAATAGTCATTAACACAATGCCTTGACGGTCTTCACGTCGCGGTTCATCACTACGAGTGAACGAAGTCAAGCATCGAGGTACAAGTCGTCCAAGGCCCATCGATAGGACATCATGCTGATTCAGAAAGGTTATAATTAGCCTTAAACCTGCGCTTCTTTCGCGCATTTGTAATAATTATGTGAAGTCAGAATACGGATGTGAAATTTAAAAAACTAAAATTGCATACAAAAAAAATAATGTGATTTTATTGAGAACAAATTTTATTTTTTAAACTCGGCATCTCGAAATTTACACTTCATATAAGGATAAGCCCACGTTTAATTGTTAGTATACCGTTTCTGAATTAGCCTGTGGCGGTTTAATATTCGATTTTATCTGCGCCTTTGAATGTGTGATGGCTCTACCAACCCTTAATGACGGAGTTACTACTGGCTGATGCCATTGTTATGCGTAGCATTTGCCTATATAAAATATATATTGTTATACATCATTATGTAGTTGCATAATGATTTAACATAGTTATGTTATTATGATCATGTGAAACTTTATGATAAAAACACGCGTCATGACCCTTCTTTTGTTATATATTTTAAAGGGCAAGTACTTAACATTGCCAAATGCAGAAAGTGCTGTATTGAGTAGTGATAGTAGTTCAATTCGTCCATTGGGACAGGCGAAGGAATTGATCCATGCTGCCAATTTTGATGGTATCAATGGCATTAGTATTTTCTTGATCAGATTCACTTGCAAGCATAACATTTTAATGTAAAGGTCAAATCTTTAATCTCTATTTTCTTTTAATCGTTCAGCAATCATTTATCCATGTTGTTTACTACTGATCATATTGAACAAAGGAAATTTTAATTTTATTTTTTAAATTAATATATGGTCTATTTTAATTTAAAAAATAAGTGACGCAGCTTTGAAAGACTATAAACGTCCGTTCACTAAACCGTGAATCGAACTGGCCAAAAATCTGTATTTGTATGTCACTGATGGATGGATGGATATTTTTTATAATGATTTACTATTTGTATAATGTCATATTTTACTATCAGAAACTGTCCATTATGTAAACATTGACGTTCTATTTTTACAGCGTCACATTTGTTTTAACGTAGATACTTACGTGCTCGAAAAAAACTAGCGACACACTTTGGCATTTAGCCCGTTCCATATTTATCCTCATGCTCTAATCTGAATTAATTAGAAGCACGTACACGAATAACTAAACCATACATTGTGTTCAATGATTTCATAATTATTTTTTCTTGCACAATAACTAAGTATGAACTCGGTAGATGACCTTGACATTCAACACCATCTAAAATCCCCTACAGACAACTAGATACGACCGAAACTGATGTATTTGGAAAAGCAATTGCAGATTTTTTGTCCTTGTTCCTTTTATTTATCTTTCGGCCCTCTTTCCCTCTCTTGTATGATATCAAACCGCCTGTAGGGGGTTTAGGTCAAGGCCTTAGGAAGGGGGTTTGAAATGGCTCAGCTGATCCAACGTTTTATACGCTACGGCCCTGATTTAGGTAATGCTTTTAACAATATTTACGCGTGTGATGTATAGGAGGTCACAGCCTTGTTGGGAAAACGCGTTAAGGCAAGTGTCCATCGCACCTTGGATGGGCGACTATATTATATCTGACATCCTTCGTGCTTCGGCGAGCACGAAAGATTGGTGGTCCTAGGTTTAATTCTAACATCTTTTGTAGTCGTTATGGACCTCTTTCTCGTCGGTCTGCGATCTTTTATAGTTAGTAACCAGAAAAAACCGTCCATCGGTCGATATGAACTGCATGGTTCCACATCATCGACCGACGTCAAAGAAAAACGGCAAACAAGTTGCATCTTTATTACGTAAATCAGAAATGGGGAAAAAGGCAAGGAACAAGGCCTATAAATAATGTTCCACATGTTGTGTGCAGGAATGTGGTGTTTCTGTCCGCGAGCGTGCTCGGCGTGCTGGTCGTGTTGTCGGTGTACGATGAGGATGTGCTGACGGTGGAGCACGTGCTCAGCATCATCACTATCCTCGGCTGCGTATTGGCTGGAGCAAGGTTGGTACATCACTATTTTAATGTTGGCTAAAATCAGGCTAGGTCTTGAAGTTTAAAGACAAGACCACCTGATTTTAACTATAATATTATCGCCAGACAAGCTCATCAACTGTACGGTCTCATACTAAGCAACGCTAGGGACGATCACAGTATATAATGCGTAGGTATATAGACATAAAACATCATGAATCGGGCACAGAAAGCAGGGTCACTACCATTTGAGCTAATCGGGTCGTCAGACAACAATCGTTCGTTTCTTTGGCACCGACTCGGCATTTGTTTCATATTAGAATTATACGGACTAGGTAGATTTTTACATTAGATTACATTTGCTTTACAGTTTTTTATATCTGTTTTGTTCAATAATAGGGCTCTCATGGGTGAGGAAGAGCGATTGGGCGGGGGGTGCACGGGCCCAGCCCGCGGCGAGGAGTTGTTCGTGCAGGTGTTGGGCCATGTACACTATCTGCCGGCCGCGTGGCGAGGCCGCGCCCACACCAAGGACGTGGCCGCCCACTTCCAGCAACTGTTCCAATTCAGAGCCGTGAGTATTATATTATGGATACATACAACTGATGGAAGAGCTATTGTGTGTGTTTCTTCTTGGCTTTTCGCGGCGGTATAGTTCAAAAATGTGTCTACAAGCGAACAAAATAATCTGACATAAACAAAATTGGTTTCACTTTGGCTTCGACTTCGAATACATATAGTGGGATCCATTACCCAGATTCTATGTTCTACGATACTTATAATGTAATAAGGTTGAAAGCTCTATTCTGATTGCAATCGCGCCTAGTAACGTCAGTGCACAACGCGCTGTCAATACCAACACTACCTACTTCATGCTAAAATAGCTCTTAAGGTATACGTTTGCTGTATAATATTCAACCTTAAAATCAATATTGGCAGGTATACATAATCTTCGAGCTGCTGAGCCCACTGCTGTGTCCGCTGGTGTTATTCTCGCTGCGCACGCGCGCGCTCGACATCGTGGACTTCTATCGTAACTTCACCGTCAGCGTCCTGGGCATCGGAGACGTGTGTTCCTTCGCTCAGGTAACGTGATGAAACTGTTTCGTACATGGTTATAATCTTTTTTTTTTATTGTTTAGATATAGAACGGTTTTTTCAGAGATCCGTTTTGAATTAATTAAACCCTAGCTGGGGCTTAAGTTGACTCACTCAATTATACATCGCCCTCAACAATGCAAACAAATTATCGCATTTAAAGTAATGTAAAACATACCGTTTATACACACGCAATTATCCGCGTGTACAGGTTTGCGAATGAGTTCGAGAGTGAACAGGTACCTTCTAGGCAAGTATGCTACATCGTAGATCTCATCGTCACTTACCATCAGGTGAGATCGAGATCAAATACTTGCCTATATTGTAATAAAAAAAAGAGTTGTTGATATTGTAGCCAGGGCTTTAAATTACGTGCCACTCTGCATGTTTTATTTCCGATGTTATTTATCATAAACTACACGACTAACCTATTTGGTGACCAGATATACATAATTTTCATTATGACATATACTTAGTTGCTATAAATTTATAGAGATTGTAAATAATTTTAAAATGGCATTCTAAATGGTCGACTTGTCTATAAATTTGGGAGGTAGGCAGGAAAATACCGTATACAAAACACTGACACACTGCAAGTGCATTATAGTGTAGGATATTACAATATATCGTATTGTTACAGTTGGATATCCGAAAACACGGTCATCCCGATTGGCAGACGCCTGGTAAAGTGAAAGGTTTGTGATACTATTTAAATTATTTACTAATTCGGTTGTATGTAAAGGACTGCGACATAGCGGAGTTAATAATCAAGTCTACCTCAAATTCAATTATTGCATGTTACCTATAATACAAGGGTTGCTTAGTTTGGGGCCGTACAGTTGGTGTGTTCGTCTGTCGATATTATTATTATTTTTATATTTCCTAAAGAGCGTTGAATAACTGCATGCCCGCCGATCGTATCCAGCGTTGTATTGCCCGGATATTTGGGGTTTCGGGGTGGGAATTTTGTAGTAAAACTTCCGTGATGTCGTTTGCGTTCCAGGATCTCTATTGTATTACCCTTTTCTATCATATACAAACTACTTCTCTATGGTAAATACTGCCTATGCATAGACGTTAATGCAAATCGATTAGCATAAGGGCTGCTATTCATTATTGGCAACGCCATCTAGTTGTGACGTATACAGAGTACACTAGAAGGAGCTAACAAGCGTAGTTAGTACAAAAACGGGTGTTTCACAGGTGGGAGTGCGACTCAGTACGATCAAGGCGAGGGCGGTAAAACTGAATTGTCTCTGGTCGCGTTCTCTTGCCGCCACCCCGGCTGGCAGCCCGCCGAGCCTGCGCAGAGGCAGTTCCTGCGCTCCCTTCGACAGAGCATGCACCACGCGATACCCGCCAACAACCACCTGGTCAGTGCCATTGTATTATGCCAGCCACCGAATCAGATGATTTCAACTTGGAAAAAATAGCATGTAAAGTTTAAAGAGTATATAAAAACAATATTGCGTTATTATTATATAATTTATGTTTTATAATTAGATTACTTAAAGGTGTATTTTTTTTAAATATCACAAAATATTACAAAAGTCCCCTTTGATAATTATCATAATGGTGATAAACTTATGCTTTAAGTGCATCAATTTAAGACACATTTTAGCATTGTTATGTGTATATCTGCAGAATAAAACGATGCTCGGCTCGTACATCCAGCAGAGTCTGTTCGGTGCTACCACGCCCATGCCCGCCGTCCTCTCCTACTACCCACAACAGAAGCAGCAGTACAGATTACCTGTAAGTATTTATAAAAGAGCTTATTATTAACAATTGCTCACTGCTTCCCGATGATATGATACGAAATATGTCCATAATTGGCCCTGATCTGGGATTGCCTTGAGTGTTTTCTACGGTACATATATATTATATACCTTCTAGCTGCGCCCCGCGGTGTTACCCGCGATTAAAAAGTATGTCGATCCCTATGTCATTTTCTGACCCCAAACTACCACTACATTTTACCAGGATAAAAAGTAGCCTATGTGCTATTCCAGACTATAATCTATCTGTGTGCCAAATTTCATCTAGATCCGTTCAGCCGTTCTGGCGTGATTGACTAACAAGCATCCATCGAAACTTTGACATTTATAATATAAGTGGGATACAAGCGTTGCTTAGTTTGTGATACAGTTGGTGGTTCTGATTATTGTTTAATATTGGAAATCGCCTTTTCGTAACCATGTAATTTGTTGTGGGAAAGGACATGGATGAAACCAGCGACGAAGACGAAGCTCCCCCCGGTCCCGCATCCAGTTCCCTTCCCCGCTCGACTGCTTCACGGAACGGCCTCGCTGGGGTCAGCACAGCCTTGAGCGCCAGTGCCCTGGGCCTCGATCCACCTCAGCAGCCGCCACCGAGCGACGACAACCACGACATGTCCGTCAGCACGCTGCATCTATATGACTTGCATCTGTCGCAGGTATGATCATATTCCATTATATCATTGTCCATAATGTGTGTATGGTCCATGATTTATTTATGCTGGTTTCCAAATTCATTTTGACAAAGTTCTTATAAATGTCCTGTACTGCCATAGCGTTGAAATTACGCCTATTTCTATGACAATTAATATACAAAGGTTGAACATGAAAAAGAATTGACGATACACTTCGTAATTAGTATTTGCGGTCAAGTGATAAGTTCTTATACGTTAACCATCTAGAACATTATTTTGAGCTGAGCGTTGAGTATTGATTTCTTATATTTACGCGTATACTACACATTGAAATAAAATTAATTAACTATGGAAGATGGCTGGGTGCTACCGCAGACTTGGGATCCAGTAATTAATATAATTAAATACAAAACCAAGCACTCCATTGCAAGAACACAAGACATATTGAGCACTTACTGCGTAGATCAGATCGCAAGCAACAACGAAATATGAGGGTACCCCAGTTCAAACTATGACACTAGGATGTCATCCACCTCAGTCCTCCCGTGACCATGGTTCCCGAAACGTCGGGAACGTAAACACATAAAATAAACACGATAAAATTAGATATTTTATTATTTCAATTAGTGTTGACTATAGTATTTGTGCGATTGCAGGCGGGTCAGAATCTATCGTGCTGCACGAACAACTGCAGCGAGCGGCAGCGCGAGGGGCGGTGGGAGGGCGGGGAGGGCGAGCAGACCCCGCTGCTGCACCGCCCATAACACCGGCTGAGCTCGCGCGCGAGCCCCGTCTGGGTGTAGCTGGGGACTCGCCGCGGCCGCCGGCCACGCACCACGGGTATTCCGACGACGAGTTTGAGTAGCTAGCGGACGAAGTCTACGTTACTCAAAACAGTTTTCATTGCTTTATAATAATCCGTTTGGGTAATAAAATAACATGGTGATTTGATTATTTTGAAGATAATCAATGATAAATGAAAATCAATATTGTTAAAAAGCACCCATGATGGCATAGGAAATGTGTTAAACAACTTATTTAAGAGTAACGATTATAGTCGTTTAATAATCACGCAATAAATTTAATAAAGTACTTATGTTGTACTTCAAAATGATGCTTATATAATCGTAAGTGTGCATCGTACGGCACTTTGTTCGGTATTATTGGAATTCAGTGCCAATATTAGTGAGAGCGCGCAATAATTATATCGTCTTTCCGTAAAGGGATCTCGGAGGCCGATGGCCGTTGACTTTGTCGTCTAAACGTAACCATAATTTTAGTGTTTTAAGTACACTAGGTTTAAAAAAAACAGTCCAAACTTGTTGAAGGATATTTTATGACACAAACGTACCTTGATTTTAAACGAGAACACAGCTTAGGTGAGTTATAATCACGCCTCCTAGCTATATATAATCTTACATGTAGCGCACATTGTTTTAGAGTGATGTCCGTATATAGCGACATATGTGTATTCGGTATGAGAGAAGCCGGTGTGATTGTCTGTGATGGTTGGACACTTATTGGCAATATTATTGTGAGCACCCTAGAGTAAGCAGTCCAAAGTAGGTACATATTATAAATCCAAGATTGTAGGACTCGGGTACTCGCCTCTAACACTTCCTAGGTACTCGCCTCGCCGTGTGTGAGGCCACATCATACGGCAGTAGCTGTTCCTTAGATGCTAGTGAACCAACAAGAAAAACGAGTTATCATTAAAAGTACAAATATTTATTTTGGACAACGATTAATGTGTAAATATTTTTGTATTTTTGTAATTGTGTTCATGTTAAAATTAATATACATAGCCGTAGTCGGTGCTTGAATTTGGAGAGGTTTGACATCATCGCAGAAGCCCGTGAGCCTAGTAAGGACCTATGTTTTAATTTGACAGATTTGAGAAAAAAATGATAATACGGATTCTTCTCAAATGTGTGAGCGAACTTGAGGTATTGTAAATTCGAACTTAAGAAATTGTAAATTAAAAATACCGTCTCAAGAGGTCGTCCAATCGTATCTACCTGGGGGCACTGATCTCGAATAATAGTGAATGCGCTGGTGAGATTAAACCTCGTATGGCTATCACGAGGTCGGCTATGGATAGGCTCAAAAAGATATGCAATAACCAGAACATCACTAAAGCCACCAAAATCTTGTCAGAGCAGAGTGTTTTCCATATTCCTTTACGCGGCTGAGATGTGGACCTTGAGAAATGGTGTGAAAAAGAGATTAGACGCTTTTGAAATAACGTGTTTGGGATGTCCTGAACTTGATCCTCTATCCTTGGATTGCCTTTGGACCATGTCATCTCGAAGTTGACAGTCAGTGTAACATCTAACGCTGACAAATCACACTATAACTATGTCCAAACATCATTCTAACTTACCCATCTTTAACGTGCACGATATACCCGCAGTAATTTTTAATCGCTAGCTTGAACTTTAATATAAATTTATTATGTTTGCCGATTGATGGTGCATCTTATGCCATGATTTTATATTGGTCAATAGTTGTGTGATTATAATCTACAATATCATAATATTATAACACATACAAATATTTTTGTACGAAATCGATGATTGTAGTTTTGTTAAGACAGATTCATATACGGTACAAAATTGACATTCGCCATTTAAAAAAAATACACAACTAAATCCTGTCGAAAAAGGAAGAAACTAATGATGTGATCTTGAATTTTTTGGTTACTGATCAAAATAAATACTAAAGATTCAAACGAATTTGCACGATTTGTTTACGAGTTTGCAAGGGACGGTGAAGATAAAGAAAAAGCATAGTGATGAGTTTATTGCCTTGTTTTGATTATTAATAATCTGCTTCCAGCTTACATGTATTGTAGTACGGCAATATGTTATCAATAATATTTATAGAATATACACTTAATATTTAGATTGCAATAGCCATAACATTAAGCACCGTTTGTGTTTCATTGACTACTATAAATTGATAAAAAACACATTTAAATCGAAAAAAAACTATATTTACAAAAAAAAAATTAAAACCTTTTTTTACAAATTGAATCGTGGATACTGTCTGAGTTGCACATTCTGTCACCCTGAATAAATACAACTTATAATATGTGCCTATTTTTAAACAATTAAGTATCCTAAGTAAATAAGAGTCTAACAAAAATAGTGTAAAATATTTTAAGGGGTTCACAAGTAGGTCATAATGATCAGGTTTCCGTATAAAATACATGTTTGAATGGTATTAAATTTTGTTTCTAACTATGATACTCATCATACGATTGACACTCATTTACCTTATATTCTGAGAATTTAATTTGTTGTGTACCAACATTCATATTTATCATTTTATAGTCATGGATGCTTACTATCATTATAAGTATTATATATCGAGTTCGTCCCCAGGCCATTGTACGGTACCTATAATACAAGTGTTGCTTAGTGTGGGAACGTATAGTTGGTGTGGTGGTTTGTCGAAATTATTGTTATTTTTTGCGTTTATATTCGGATAAACCTAGTCAATTTACATTTGAATGGGCTGTGTTTATTATGTTAATGTTGATGGCCCTTAAAATATGTATTTAACACTATTTTTGTTTGATCTTTATTCTATTAATAAAGCGCACACGATTGTTTAAATTTATACATAAATTAACAAATATTCGGTGACTTATTAACCAGTTTTTTCATAATAATTGTTAGATGTATGATTGTAAAATTATTAACATAGCTATATAATTTGATTGTGGTATTTTATAATTATATACTTGCACTTATTAACGACACCTTGTGCTTTACCAATGTTAATGGACTTAGATTTAATCGGGATTACGTTTATCGTGCGGCCGAGTAGAACTTCGCAAAATATGATTACAGATATCCGAAGTACAGCCCTTAGTTATGACTTCGCCCCTTTTCATTCCAAGGCGTTGCAATTGTTTTGTTGTAATATCGTTATTGTGCTCCCGAAAGAAAGAGTTTTTTTTTTTTTATATTTGTCAATCATTCATTCTGTTTTTTTTTGTGAATTCTAGTGGTTACGGCTTTCAATATTTAATTTCTCGTTATTTAGCTACTGTCTGGAAAGAGATGAGTTAAACTTGGTATAGGCGGGATTATGTTATAAAAATTTGTTGGTGTTATATATATAACCCTTGAAATATTTTACACAATTTTAGTTAGACTGTATTATTCGGACAACCTGTATGCGCTGGTAGCTCACGGCCGAATTTTCCACACGCATATAAATATGTGACACTGAGGCTTCCATTTTCATGTTTCAAGCGTAATTATAAATTCAGAGAATATTTTTATATTTACATTAATATTAGATACTTTACTTTCGAAATTATTAATAATTGCAATTGTTAAGTTAATTCTCTAGGTCCATTCATAATATAAATACCTAGGAATTGAATGTTTATATGTAACACTATTGTGAAACACCAAATAAAACACCAAAACGCATGAAATACCATTATCAAGTGTAAGGCTTAGTACGCACTGGGATTAAGCGGTGACGGTTTTTAACAGCTAACATTGCGCGCGGCTAACCGCGACCTTTGCGGTGCCTTACGATAATATGGGATACAATATCTTACGTACTGTACGTTGTACTCACGTTATGATCATAAAATCTGCCACAAGAAAAACCGCTAATGCGTGCGATTGCTTAGAATGCGATACGCTACACGTTTTGGAGTTTCAAAACCGCCCGCCTATTATTGCAGAGTGTGCTAAGCCTTAACATACTGCTCTTCATCACATGTTATCGTAAAGCAATAATAAATAATTACTTTTTATATTGTTGGCTAAGGCTAGTTGTATTACTACTCACGCTACAATAAATCCACATTACTAATTATATTTAGCAGTTTGCTGTGGTAGAGATAAGAGTTAAGAATACCATTATAGGCTTAAAGGAAATTCTTACACACCAATATTGGCTAAAAAAAAGATTTTAAAATTTAAATGGAGTAATATTTTTAGATCGAATGTTGAGAATAAGGATGTCAAATGGTAATTGTTTACCACACCAGTAATATTTTTGTGTTGAAAGTTAGATACCTACACAAATTGTAAATCACAATGTAGATAGTCCTACATGCGTTCTAGAATTAGAAATGAAAATGGTATCGGGTTTTGATTGAGCTTGGCTTTAAAATGCTTCGCACCGCGGGGCGTACGCAACACATAGTAATACAGCCTTCGTGCGAAAATCATATTAATGTGAACACGGCAGTCGTTATTAAAATCTGAAATCGTGTGCCCATGGTTACACATATTGGTCTATATTTTTATACAAAGTTAAATTAGTATGTAAATGTTACGATTTTGTGATTGAATATTGAAATCTAATAATTAAACATGCATCAATTTCGGGCAATACGATAATAAATATTTCTATATAATTATGCGTTTATAAAATTAAAAATATACAAAATTAGGTTATGGTTTGTGTACGCACTGCAGTAGGAATTAGGTAATAATATTAGCTTCATGATAATGCAATTGAAATGTACAATATGATTATATATTTTTAAAAGCAATAAGTAATTAAATGAGAAAATTAGTGCTTATGCATGTATGAGAAAATTAGTGCCTATTTGGGCTCAAATGAGTAATCACAGCTAAAGTTGAAATTAAAATAAACAATGGAAGTGCTAAGTTATATTATTGTAAGTGTTTTATTATTTCTATAAAATTTGGGGGTTGGGCTACTCAGGTTGCACTATATTTATTTATATACTTACTAGAATGTATTGCACGCTAGTATGTACGATCGCGAACATTACCCGTTACCTTAATATTTTTAAAGATATAATGCAATAAGGTCGTATATCTGTATTTCGTCATATCTGAGAGTTGCTCCTAGTGACGTTAGTCAAAACGGCACCCTTATGGTATACGTTTACTGTTCGATATTCAACCTTAAGTGAGTCCTAAAGCAAAGTCCGCGACTGCAATAAATATATGTTATAGTGATGAATGCTCGTGCCCAAAAATGACGATGGCAAAATTTGACACATTGTTTCCTTTCTTGCTGAGGTCGATGAGACAGACCGCAGCGCATACAGTTTCAGCAAATTTAGTTGGTGTGTCAACAGAATTACCACCATTGTAGAAGTATGAGCATCTGGCTACAAATATCATTTTGATATTAGAATTAATCCAAAAATGTAATCATTACACCTATAAGTATGTGCCTATTTAATATATCGTTGACTTACTTTTCCCTCTAATTGTCCACATTGTCAAGATACTTATAATATTTAAATTAATTATCAATAATACTATAGTCCACGCATATTATATATAGTGTACTCATATTAGTCCCTTGTGTTGTACATAAGGCTATATATTTAGTCTCGTGATGTGTTCAATTATATAACAGTAATGCACAGCTGTGCCATTGTGTAGGCAAATTGAACTATTTACACATTGTGTGTGTGTGTGTGCAATTGATTTGACTGCAATGCAGCTCTTCTTACCCCATGCTTCCTACAACATAAATGTTCAAGATGAAAGCGGAATAAAAGCACGCAGAAACAGCTGAAAGGATTTGAATAAAATTTGGTGAAGAGTTAGTTAATCTATAATAACTCGGGCGGAACCGTGGGTAAATGCTATTATTTGTATAGTCCCACAACTCGTCGGTGGAAATCTAATGGGCGAACAACATTAGTCCTTACCGCGTAATATTTAACCAAATTTTGTAAATATTTAGTTCAATTTATAAATAAGTATTCGACATAAGTGTATTGTGATATATGATTATTATATATTTTTTATTTTGTCAACTCAGCTCGAAACTATTTTAGATAGGTAATTATTTTTGTAATGATAAAACAAGGTTTATTTTTAATTATAATACGAATGAATGATTGATTGTTTGTGAATATTTCTGTACCTACCAATGTTCGCTGTATTCGCTGTGTAAATAAAAACAAATTAAAACATATTTGTGTGTTCCATTTGATCAATCTGCAATTTTCCGCTAATTAATCTTCAAAGTTAATTAATCTTTAAAGTTTTTGTAGTTCCTTGTTCAATCCTGCAATTTTAGTTGGCCCTACAATAGAGAATATAACCACTACGGCCCTACGAGCAAATAGTGCACGTGCAAAACGTGTACTGTATAAGCCTGCCAGTAGTCTACGAGTTCGTGTGTGGGATATGGAACTCTCGCAAAATTGGTACTTCAGAAAACTGAAAATATGAATCCCTGTTATCGCCTTTTTTACGTAATTTGCATATACGCTTACAAAAGTAAAGAAACCCTTTTATGATTTTATAGATAACTTGAAGAGATAGGTATGTTTTGTTCCTCCATGTTTGGCTCTTGCAAATGTCTTTTTTATGATTTTAATATTATCATCTTTGTACCGATGACAATACTCGGTCTATAAACGTGTCGGCACTTCAACCTTATAGTATCGCTGGTGGTGGGAACAAAATGGCCGTAACCCAGACAGAAGAACTACAAGTGTTCCATAGATTGATTAAGGAACCACGAAAAATATATTTGATACTAACCGATCCGAAAATAGTAGGCCTTTTTAGGATATATCACGTTTCAGCTATGATTCGATTATAATAGAGTCGGCTATTGGATTATGTTACAAATTATTATTATTTTAAGGGAGGTACTTACATACTCCACCGCCTTAGCTAAGAGAACGTTGGTGGACATCGCTCAACGTTCAAAAATTGTGGTAGATCGGGTATCTATAGAGGTTGCAGTTTTCCTCGCGATACCAATGGATTACTTTTCGTCTAATGATATACGCATATGAGTTTAGAGAATGCTGGAATCAGTATTTCGTAGTGTCCATGGTGAACAATCGGTCAAATTGTCTGTCACTGCTATGTGACTACGATGGTAGAATCTCAAGGCAATGGGTGCAAATGACTCACGACTGGAAAACTATATTTTGACCTCCTCAAAATCGTTAACAAATTTTCTCAAAGACAGGTCTTCGCAATCCTATTTCCGCGGCTAATTCTAATGATACAGCCTATAAAGTCACGTGGTTAATTTCTTTTCGTTTCCATATTCAAGTTCTTTCAGAACCAGTCGCTACTAAGGATACAGAAATAGAGAATAACAAGTTCGTGTTTGCTCAACCCCGTGGCCCGGTGTTTGACATTGTGAAATTTTGAATATACAAATGTAAGTTTTGAAGGTTACACAGCACATTGATAAATTTTAGAATAGATAGAGAGAGGTAGGAAGGCATAGACTATTATTCTTGTACCCAAGGCCGCAGCCAGGAATTATTTGGGGCTGGTTGGGGGGGAAGGGGGCGCTACCTCTGATATATTAATCCTATGTATAAAACGATGGGTTCTCTAAAGCATTTCGGAGATAGCTAAAATCCTTGAGGATATATATGAATTAAAAGTAATAAAATGAGAAATGTATGGGTAGGTACTTAAAGGCCAAGACTTCATTATGTATCATAGTTTTATACCTTGCAAAATTATTTATATAGGTACCTATACCTATGTATGTAATAATGTTCCCACCTACGACTCATGGTTACACCATTAATATATTATTGTTTCGTTTATGCATACTTCATAGTGGTGAACCAGTTTAATTGTAATCTATTATATCTAATTGCTTACATAATACATAAGTAGCATTATATATATGCTCGTTTACGAAATAACACATCTGCCTACATTTTAGGAATTATTTTATTCAGTTTTATACCTAGAAACTCAAATTTAAAAGCTGTAAAGACCTAGGTAGTAGGCATCTTCCTTGCGGGTTGATCGGTAACAGTTGTCAATCTCCATATGTTATTCATTAGGTCTCGGTTACACCTGCGACTGATGCCGTTAATACCCGCGCTAATCAACACGAAATACTAACATTTTATGTCACAAACGAGTCAGTTAACGGCATTTGTTGCAGGTGTGGCAGGAGCGTTATGCAAAACGAAGAGGATCAAAACAAGTTTGACCTGCTAATAGTCACACGTCCTTGACTTTTGATGCATTCACATATAATGGTTGCACGCCGTAGGTGATCAATAAATTCACTGCCCTATTAACGAACGTTTGATTCCGATATTTTAATGGATATCGGTGAGTTTTCGACTTTGAAACATGACCTTGGAACTCTTCAAGACACCGCTCAGGTATTCTTCGTTTAATGTTACGTTGACATAAATCATTATTGAGTAAATCAGCGAATTAGTTATCAAGTTTATTATTAATTACCCAATATATATTAGACACGCATTCAGATCAGCTCAAGGTGTCAAAACATAACCAAACTGTTGAAAAAAGTTTAATCTGCGTTCGTATGTGGGTTTCTAATACCGAAAAGTGTCCACAGTAAAAGGAGTGTATGAATTTCCATTCCGATCGCTGTAAGCCTACGCCGTATATTAAGTAAGTACTTATATAATCCATGACTCACACATTCCAAAATATTACCAGTTTTGAGCGGTAAGTTCATCTCCAAGTACAGGCCGCATCTAATAGAATGAGCAAAGATGGCAGCTTTGCGTCTGCCGCGCCAAATTAATACAATTAGGCATGCACAGCACTGACATTTTTGCTTATTTTATTGTGATGCGACCTATAGTTAACTCAATGACGGCCACAAGATAGGTATTAAAAATATGTTTAATTTTATTATGCACCTTTTTTAACCCAAGGTATTTTTCACGAATTACAAAGCAGTAAATTGATTTATAAACCTTTGTAATGGTAGGTTATTACTAACAACCTAGTTTATAAGAGATAAATAGCTGATAATGTTTCCCGCTCGGGAAGCTTTTCCAATGAAACATTCTTCACTTTCTACCGTCGACCCTCATAGCGGCGGTTTGCTTTGAGAATTTCCTTTGCTTACCATCTTATTGAATGAGCACAAATAGTATATATTTAAGTAAAATTGTTTTGTAACATCGCCTATGTAAAACAAGACAAATAGAAACACCATTACTCCTGTAAACAAAGGGGTAGGCAGAAGTGCACACTTCGTCGATATTATATTATCTGACTGCAATGTACCTAATAGGGGGCAAGCCTAATGCAATTATACCGGGCACACTCCCCCTCGATACGCGCAGAATTCGGGCTATAGTCACCGGAAATTATTTTTTAAAGTCAGTACATTGAGTGAGAACAGGAAAATAACTGTTAGGACCATTTAAAATAGCAACAAATACAGAATTTTCCGCCAGCATAATGTATTTGCGCATATTAAAGTGCAATAGTACGTACATACGTACTTAAGCACGTATTGCTATCACAATGTATCCTTATTGCTAAACTGGGTGTTTGAACTTTGTTGGCGCTTGGACGCGTGCGGTGATGATCCCGCCATGACTAATACAATTTCCTTTTTAGTAACATTCGAAATTTCGTTTATTATTCGAAACGCAACATGCATACACGAAGTTTATGTCAGCAATGGTTCTTCTTTATTTTTATTGGAAGGAAACATGTTTCTTAAACTTGATTTTTGTTGAGAAATCACTTCGAATGCCTTTACCCACCCACTTAAAACTGTAGATTAAAAATAAATAGTTCTTTGATAACTCACTGCTGTGAACGGCCTTTACTCAAATATCCTTAATGCAAGATGGATTCAGGCCATACCTTCGGCGCTGAATCAGTACGGGTTGGTGACCTTCACGTCTCTCGAAAATGAATTCTCTCCGATGTTCTGGAAAAAATATTCAGGTGGTATGTTTTCTTTCAAAGATTGTTTCATGAAATTCTGAAAATCCCAAAGATGCGGGCCGGGGTTTCAACTTGCAACCTCGAACTATTGGCTTTAGTATAAAAAAAAACTTGAGCTAGTATCGCATGAAGGCTTGCCCTATAGTGCATACCGTTTATTCATTGTCACACAACTCTGCCATCGGCAATGTCTAACTTTGAGTATTTAACTAATAGAGCCGCTTACAGCCAACACACATCGGTACTGTTTTTTATGCCAATCCTTGAGGATGGGTTTAAAAAGGATTTAACATTTAGTTATGTACAGCTATGTATGTTCTGAATAAACGGCCAATGTTTTTGACAGAGGGGTACGCCTTTTGATGCCACGCCCAGGCTTATTGGTTTGAGTATTAAAGCAAAGTGTGCAACGTATCGGTATTATATAGGAACTGCATGGAGGATTATCAACGATACATATAATGCGGATATCTTATTTTTCCGGTTTGTTTGACATATTTACGATCATCCGCTGAACAAAGTTGTCGCACCACTGAAACAAATTTATTATGAAATCCACTCAACTGTTCAACAACAGTATTATCTAACTGGAAACTCGTATTGATCATTATGATCAATTTACACCGGTGGTGCTAAAAAATATGATTTTGAGCGGCGCCTTGGCCATCTTCTTGGCATTAGCGCTGTGACGATTTTTGTTTCAATGTGTAACAAGCGACCGGTGCATTTTTGTTAAGTTCTAGGCTACAAGTACTGGGAGGTATAAGGAAAATATTGTGATAAATACATTCCGATGGCACTCGCAACAAAAAGTTTTAACTAGACGGTGTTACGTGTGTTTGTAGACCTTTGTATGAGTAGCACCTCGTGTCAACCTTTATAGGTAACTATTTAAGATTGTTGTGTTTATGTCATTTTATTATTGTTGGTTCATAGCATCTTTTTAATACATCACCAGCTTCCGGTAGATTACATAATACATAACACCATTTAGCTTCAAACTCTCATGGCTTATCTAATCACTTGTATGAAATAAAATCTAACCTAAACCCGGACCTTATACAGCAACTGCAGCCAGCGTTTGGAAATACTCGCATTATTTGCTTACAAAAATTGGTCGCACGGAAACTTTACGTGTTGCGGTACGCGTTGAAGTCTTTCATATCGGCACTACGATAAAATTACGCTTGTTTATTTATGACGAAGCGATTTGGTTCGTAGAAACGGACATTTCAATAAATGAATAATAGATGGATTTGCTGATATGTTAGGAAGGCTGGATATCGATCGTACGAGGGTAAGGATCAGGAGCAGCGGCGCAATGAGGGTTACGGGAGAGCAGGCGAGGGTGCGCTGGAGGCCTGCGGCGCCGGCGTCGGCTGGTGGGCGCGCGGCTATAAGTAAGAGGTGCGGACGCCGCGGCGAGGTTAGTCGCCGTACGGCAGCGCGTCGCCAGCGGTGTTATTTCCCCCTCCGGTGCGTCCCACCCCTACCGCAGTCCCCATACGCACTCGCCTTTCTCACACGATCACCGGCGATTCTCGCTTGCGCAACCCGAGTCAAAACCGAAAGGTCGCCGCTATTGGCATTTAAGCGCTCTCTGACATTAGCGTTGCATTTAAACGTGCGATGCAGCTTCCTCGTTGAGCTTCACTGTCGCAACTCTGTGTCGTTTGGGAAAGGCGCGAGTGCTGACGTGACGTCTCTGTTGCAGCCTGCAGCCCGACCGAGCCGGGCAGGCGCGCCACACGCCACACACGCCACCGCCACGCCACGCCACTCAACATGTCCGCCAGGATTGCGCTGTGAGTACCCACCCTACCTACACACGATAAGTGAAATTCATGTTACAAAATCGAACGTTTGCAAAATATCGTACGGTGCTCGTTACTATAAGGCAATAATTACTTATTGTTGCATTTTCACGTGTGGTTATTCTAACACGACCACTTTCTAACAACTTTAATAATTGCCGTGTCCGTATCGAGTTAATTGATACATAATTAACTGACCGTCGAAGGTTAGGGTGTTGAAGTTTTATCTATTATCTACGTACATAGACGTACCAGGCTTTCGCATAAAACGAGGATATGATCGATATGACAATTTGATCTAATTTCTTGTGTGGAAATCAGGTTTTCATTACTCAACGGCAGCGGGCTGACATCACGAATGAGGGCGCGTATTTCTCAATGAAGGCTGCGAAACATTGCTTTTAAAATATGCACGACTTTGTGCGCATAACGTCCCCCGCGCCAGCCGCGCCCGCTCCACGCACCCGCTTGTCAGAGCCACTTCTTTCTATCGACTTGTTCGTATTACTATAAAACTTGTATGTTTATAGATGAACCGCATATTACTTGTATTTTTCATGTTTTCTCTATATTACTACATTACCCACCTATTTGTTAAGTCACCACAACTGTGCGGCTAAAACATTACGCTGTCGAGTGAGTATAGAAACTTTCCGCCGCAAAGCTCCGCCGCGCGCCGTACAATTTCCCGGATTCATAGTTTTCTCCAGATGTGTACATAAAATTAACATAGTTGATAGGCATATAGAGTCCCCCCATACGGATTGAGAAATTCTTCATTAAAAGCTACATTCATTGCGTTTGACATCCGTGTCACGTTTTGCAATAGTTCACATCATGTTCACATCCTTACTTGTTCACGTCTTCTATGATAGTTTCATACATCTGTCTCATCAAATATTTACGGTATTAAACTTTTCCTATTATCGAGGTGGTATAAAATATGCTAAGTGACCATAAAGGTGCCGCAATACTTTTAGATAAGTAACGTAAGATAGTCAGAGGGAGATAAATATTATGATCTAACGCGATCCATTGTCGCGTTCGTGGGTTGCGACACGGCGGGCGTCGTCGCCGCGCGGTTCTGTGTCGGCCCATCACAATTGCTTTGCTGTCAATACAACCATCCACAAACATCATTTAACAGATATTGTATATTTCCGGAGGCACGGGCGACATGAGAAAGCATCGATAATACATCATTTCTGTCGAAATTTTACTTTGCGTCCATCATTGAATTATCAATCCAATTTCACTAATATTGTCTACTACTTACGCTGTAATTAAATTAATAATTTGTAATCGGTTGTCTATTAAAGTATTTGTCATCTGCTTCATTCTCATGAATACTGCTTTCGCCATGACAATTAATAACAGCTAATGATGACGTATGTTAATTATAGTCATTGGTTAATTTTCACAAATTAAGTAAGTAGGTAACAAGTTTATTCTGAAATTAATATGATAATGTAAATTACGGGCGTTAAATGTTATTGGCCAATGCGGAGCATTTTATTATGGCAGGAAGTTTTTATTTCATAGTATATGTGAAATCCTTGAAAATATAACAACAATTTTAAAGTCATTCAACGAAGTACATCATGAAATTTTATGAGACAACTACGAATACCTTATTTTGATTGCCTACCTTAATGGCATTGAATAGCGAATATAAAGAAAACTGTACATAAAATCATGATGTCGGCGAATGAACATGAACCTTCCATTCTTCGGATCTTCTACCGCGAATTATTTCAACATTCTAATTGAAATAACTGTTTAAGAACGCGTATTACTTGCGGTTTACGCGACGACCTCCGATTTGCATACATTTAAATAAGCGACTGTATCTTATTGGTATCCTTGATCGACAACTCATGATTCTGGGAATACATATTCGTTGATTGCGGTCGATATATACCTATTCTCCAAAAAAAACCCCATAACTTTTTGTGTTTCAAAACTACTTGTGAAGGTTGTTTTTATTTCGGGTATTTTTCTGTAGAGAGCTGCGGATTTTACGGGAAAAATGTATTTGAAAATATTTTAGGTTCTTCGTAAATGGTTCGATAATATATTTAGCGTTAGCATCAGTTCAATTACTAAGCCTCAACATATTGTTATTACTAGACACTTATAGGGATTTCGATACAAGATCGGTCCTTAATTTATTGGCACATCCAGGCATTCTTAATTTTTATTCTGTGGCAATATTAATTTATAGGTATATTTGCAAATTTATATCTCTGCAATATATTGAGAGAAACATTTTTATCTTATTCACTTGTCAGAAGGGATTGGGGTCGGCATTGATCGTTTATTTTGCAAACAACAAGGGTCGAACGTTGACCGTTCCGTTTTCCTCAAGGCTCACGTCTGACTATTCAAAGTTATTATACCTAGTATACATTCTTCATATTATTTTATGATACTGAGAATAAAAAAAGAACATAAATAAAGAAAATTCAATGACCTATTGATACGAACACCAGCTCTGTAATTCTGTTAACTTATTCGATTATTAATCGTCGTTTTTAATTCGCGTTTCTTATTATGTAGTATGAGTGGTTGGGTCAGTAAAGTTAATGAATAAAATAGCGTCAAAAATAAGCAGCATATAGGGCAAGCGAACGCATTTGATTGAATGCAGTCCGAACATAGCTGTGTATGACAAAATCTTTATTATTTATAATCGTAAACGGCTCTATTTAAAATTTTCAAATGTTCCAAATTTCGGCATTCGTTAACCACTATAGAAATGTCTTGTATGTACCTAGACTTAACGACATTACTTGAAATGGTACGCAACAATTACACTTTTGTTAACTTATTTGCAGAACTGTAAATTGGTATCTAACGCGTATTTAATGTTTTATGTAATAGCATAGCATTTAATTGTAATGTAATTGTACGGCGAATAATGGACATTGTTAGTAAGAAAGTTATTGGGACATTTAACACAAACCTGGTGTTCTTCGTTACGTGTTTGGTGAGACAATTGCAATATTACAGTCGTTACCTAATTAGGTAATATAAGCATACCTAGATTGCTTTCTCTATAAAAACAAACGTAACATTTGTATCTAATGCAGAATTCGTTTCGAAGTTTGTTTTTGAATACAAATTAGAATGGGAATTTCTCCGCCAGATTTCCGATACGTCCGCGGGGCATGTGTGAAAAAGAAAGTCTAAACGTGACGATACTTGTTTACGTCGCGTTTATGTTATGTCTGTTACATTTCAATAGGTAATGAACGGCGAGATTGCACCTCCGGACGGCGCCGCGCCGCGCCGCGTGCTCTGCCCAGTTGCGTACCTACTTGTACGTTTCGATTGCGTTCGTATTATGTATTTCACTTTTGCTTTTTACTGCGGCCACAGTTTCACAGATTGTTATGATATTTATCGAACTCGTAATGCTTAAATTCCAACAAAACTATGTCAATTATTGGTTTCGATTATCTAATAGGTACACATAGAATGGGGACACTTTCATGTATTTACTTAATGTTTCCTGCTGAACTGTGTTTACTTTCTATGTGCAGAGTTTATTTTATTCCTAAGCGTGGGAGGTATCAATACACAAGCTTTGCATTGAATAATCAACGCGTGGAGTCACTATGCCCACACTTTTACCTAGACCTAGAAATTTTGATGAGTCACTACTAAGTTATTTGTTCTTACAAATTTGATTGTTTCATCATCATGGGGTTCGTCCATTAATCACGTCCAATTATTTAATTTTAAAACAGCTTGCACTTTTAGCAATTAATTTTTTTTCAAAAAAAATACCGGTTGCGGTTGTTAAACAATGCGGCTGCGTACAAAATTTTACCCTCCATTGGACCCTCTTAGGCATTTAATTTCCGAAAATCCCTTGTTAGTGCTCATTTACCTTATAAAAGGATTCCTATTTAGAATGTCATACTCCTAGGGCCACCAGTTTAGGCTGCGCGTAATCTGTCAAGTGTCAATAATTTTATTAAATAGATGATTTACCGCGGGTAATAAAATCTCATTTTTTTTTTGTGATGGTAGCTAATTTCACTGCCACTTGCAAAGGTATGTCTCAATAATGACGGCAGAGAATTACCGAGATGATAATTAATTTATTATTTTGAATTGAAAACTTAACGCTACTTAACATTTGTTTTACAAATTGCACTCGCATTCGATGGCATCGTTAATTGATCATATATTTTTATTTTTTGTAAGCCTATATATATTAGTAGGTATTGAAGAAAGAGTCGCGTGCTGGTCACGTTTTTACGACTACATCGTGTAAGTTGTATATGAGGCAAGCTGCGAATCGCTGCTAGCATTTTACATGTCCACTTTATTATGTGGGTTGAATACAAAAACCACTGTCAAAATTTCGTTCGTACCAATAGCACTATGTTCGTGTTATTCCATTGTCCACTCGCAAATTCCCATTGTCAAATAGGATTACTCAACGCAATTCGCTCAGAGCTATAGACTAGATTTTTATTCTACAATTACATCCATAAAAAATTAGATCATCATTTGAAACATTATGTTAAAAATGACTTTTTGGCGGCATGATTTTTATTTATTTAATTTTATTCACTTTAATTCTGAAGGTCAATGTAATAAAATTTAAATTATAGTTTCAAAATAGTTCGTGGTTTAATTTATGCATCAACTATTTCGTACTTTGATTAGTGCAACTTGAATATGCTTGCAAACATTTTAAAAGTTAAACCAACACGGGTATAGCTTTGATGTTATGATATTGAGTCTCTATTTATACAGTATCTAGTAGGAGAAAGGAGTAGGAGAACATACATAATGATTTCTAAACTTGGTAGAATCCATTCTCTAAGGCAAATTTTAAAAACAAACTTTTCTCGATTATTGTTATTGCTGGGAGCGGCAATTGAAATATATTTGTTCACTTTATTTTGATTGTTCACGCTAGGATATACGGACTGGCTCTGGTTGGTTACCACTGATCGTGGGCATGTATTGTAAACGTATAACGTCCTGTCAATACCGTTGGACATATCGTCACAAACCCGCTAGTGGTGACAGTATATCAAGACTATTAATTAAACTAAATTAAAGTATAGGTACCAGTAATCTTATATCGCTCGATATTGATAGGCCATGTGTGGTGTATGTCGAAATACGTGGATACGAATAGTTCGTCAAGTTGCAGTTGAATGCAAGGCCCGCTATACTTCTTAAATATCACATAGATATTAAAAAACAAACAGTTTGTGATATAGAACGAACATGACTTTTCATTAAATAGTCAAAACCTCAATTAGATGAACATAGACAATTAGAACAGCTTTCATAACATTTTCACTAATTTACGCAACGTTTAGCTACAAACTGACAAAATAACTTGACGGGCTGTTACGCGTTTAATGATTTAATTTCTAATTTTCCAGCGCTGCAAGTGGCTCGGAAAAATAAAAATGCAAACGCCAAATTATTTAAACATTTTTATTTGTTTATGTTGTACTGTTTTCGGTGGTGGCTTCGATTCCATTAGACTATTATAGTTATTATGGATGGTACATCTACAAAAAGAACATCTTAAGATTGTTCTAATAATGCACAGGTTACTAATATGATTAGTTAATTCGAAAAGTTAATCACGTGAAAGCATGAACCCTCAGATTTAAAACATGTAAAACGTCATTTCTCTTTTATTGAAATTTAAAAATGTATAGTCGGGCAAAAGTACTTGTGGCATTCTCGAGGCATAGCCAGCATTATTATGGTTCGACGCAGCATCCGTCACCGCGCCGCGTCGCGCCCGCTTCGTCGCAGCCACGCCACGCGACGACCTTCACTTTCGCTTTTGATATGTGAATCCCGCTAAAGTCTATCACACACTACCCACGACCAACTGTTGCATAACAACTGAAAAAATAATGATGGGTCACCTTTATTTGCTAGAATAGAGACAACTTGTTGGGTCAGTATATTATTGGGTAGGAAGCCTAGCTAGGCATAGTTAGGAGAAAAAAAATATGGTTTTAAAATATGGTATGTTGAAAATTGTAATTTTCCCATTAGAAAAAAACATTCGGTTACTCCTTCAAATAAATCAACTTTTACGAACACCTACTTACGTCCTGTTCCTAAAAAAATCCTTTTTACGCACTGTTTCGGTAACGTTACGTCTTCTATCCCTCTTACTCAACATATTTCATAAATTAGTATGTAAGTGACTGCATGTTTTCTCGATGACGTGACGATTAGATTAAACGTTCCTGTTCACCCTACTGATCAAATCATTCTAAATATATTTCATTAATACATTTAGGTACTTAATAAAACTAAAAAGCATGTAATATAGAAATATATAAAATAGGATCTTTGATATAACGGCGGCGACATAAAGGTAACATACTACTTACGTCCGCCTAGTGGTTACCCCATGATACGCGTTATAGTACGTAATAATAAATTGCGCATTATGCCATTATGTACTATAATAATGGATACGAACAATTATTTCCAAAACTATCAATGTCCAGAGCAGACTGAGTTCCAGTTGTAGAATATGTATAGATAGGAGATTTTTGTACAAATATTAAATAGCAATGTTTGAGTGGTAGGTGGTGTGCGTGTGCGCGTTCGGTACACGTAACTCCTCGCGTGACGTCACACGTCGCCTGCGCAGATCTTACATCCGACAACTTTCCCTCTCAACCAAATGAAATCAACATCTTCACACAGCAATCGTTCAGTGCCCATTCGATCCGGATCTAAACCATCATAAAGTACGTTCACAAAAGGAAATAAAACCTTACTGTTTCCGAAAGTAAAAGCCAAAACGTATGCCATTATATGACTAAAGAGATCAATGATGTCATTAAATATTCCGTTCATATAGCTGACTGGTCCCTTATTTGAGTTAAATCAGATAATAAATTGATACTAAATTTCGCTCAAGCTGAAAGTTAAAGTTGAGTCAATAAAAGTCCCTGTCAAAATGTGAAATAAAAAACACCATATTCGAAGAAGAGGACGCCATTTTCATATCATCATGTCACATCCATTATTTTATTTTTAATGTGTATTTATTGAATGTGCTATTGCTATTAATTACTTGACATTGGCAAAATAACCACTAAGTTGTGGGTGAGGCGATATTCATATCCATTTTATTTCATCGCATCTCATTTCGTAAAGAAAGTAAAAGAAGATATTCGAAGAATATTTAATGTTTGGCGTTGATACACATACTATAGTAGCGGAATATTTTTAAATATCTCAACAATATATCACTCACTTCAATCAAATCTAGCTAGATGGTGCCCTAACATTATATCCACACAATCTAAACGACAGCATCTATTCTTATTCCCAAAATGGCTTAGCACACAAAATAAGAAGTTCTCAAGGTTAGAATAAACGTCCGGTTGCTTAAAGTTCCTTCTTTGGCGGTCGCTACATAAAGTTCTATGCAGTTAATGTAGAGACGTAAGGTAGACGGTGGCGCGGCGGCGGCGGCGCGGCGGTGCGTGGGAAGTGACATTGCCGCTCGGACTAAATGACGTCTGTTGGACCTAATTGATGCAATCCTTTTGTTTTACTTCGCCCTTCTTATCACGTAAACAAATACGACTGATAAAATCGACCGGGTGTGTTACCAACGAAATAACTCTTGTACCTGTCATTGAATCAATTGTGAATAGTTTTCGAACAACTTTTTTTGTAACAATAAGTATTATTACCTGTAGGTATTATTTATTTGTTTATATAATGTATATAACCTAAAAGAGAGACTTTATGCTCACGTGAGTGATCGAGAGAGAGCAATCAGATGAAACTGGTATTATTGGTTTAATAAACATTATTATTCCAATATTATGAATGCCCGAGACGCAAGATGCCTACTTACTTATCACGACAAATACTGTTGAAATGAATATCAATATTTTAGGAATTATATTATAATGCAATCCATTTGTTCCATATATCCTATAGCTCACAATATAATACTCGTCATTGAAGTTTGAAATATCGTAAGAATGATAAATAACATGGTTGTTAGCATCGAAAAAAGTGCCCTATCAAAATAACGATGTTTCTCTATTATAACATTTCAACTTGACCTGAAATCCGATTACTAGCCCTGAGAATATTAAACTTAACAATATAGCAGTTTGAGCTGCTGCTACAAATATAAACTAATATTACAACTTAAATGTCTAAATATATATCTCAAATAGTTCAAAATATTTGTATATCCATTTGGTACCAGAATTATATCATAGGTATTTAGATTCAGAGAATATACGTATTTGGATGGCATATTTGGGTGGAAGATTCACGTGATTGTGCAATCGAGTTTCATTGGGCGATCTTCGAATGCATGCCTTTTATAGTATCAAAAAAAACACGTCATCAAAACCGGGATTTAAATGTATTTACTGTATCTACAATAGGCAATCGTGAGAAGGAACAGGCCACCTCGACTCTTTAGTTGACTCGGACCGAGTCGACCAATTCAAAACTAAACTAACCGCGGTCCCAGTGGACACCGGTACGAGCAACTAAAGAACCTCTATCTATTACGGTGCTTGTCGTACGTATAAAAAATCGATATATAAACTAATCTGCGACCTCCTAGGAACCAGTTTGGACAATACACTGAGGAGTCCGAGCGGTCGAGTTTGATGGTTTGCACTTTCTAAGGCGATATGTCAAGGGCGGCTGGCTCGCGGTCAGCCACAACGGGCCGCTGCGGCCTGATGCAATAACTTCTTAATACGTTCCATAGAATAATAATATCGCCAGACAAACACACCAACTATACGGGCCCGAACTAAGCAACACTTATATTATAGCTACGGTAAAATGGATTGGGGGCGATCCCAATAATAATGACTTCTTAAGATATTAAACGTTCATGGCTCGGGTCGTCTACACCAACTGTTGCAAATAGGTCATCAGTAGTCTAAACACTCATTTCATAGGTACATGGGAAAACTCACGTATACGAAGAGCGTCTATTGTGAAGATTCCCTTTCTAGTTAGGCTCGTGCTCGTCAGTGGAGATTAAAAGGCCTGGTATTATAATATTAGCCTAAAAGCATCGTGATGTTTTAATAATCAGTTCTCAGACGTGTCACGTGGGGATTACTGTTGGTATTATTTGCACAACATTTGCAATTCAGTTATTGAGCAATAGACATTTGAGCATACATTCTCGGCAGTGAGTAGGCAAGCAGATAGTGTTACAGCGGCCAGGCTGCCACCGAGGCCCTAGCCACAGCGTCCAACCCCCGAACCGAATCCGCCGCGGCGAACCTGCCACATTGGTCAATATACGTTCAGCTCGGTCACAAGTAAACAACAATGTTTGCAGCAGTATTACTTACTAGCTCGTTCAAAAGTTATTATAATAAATAAATAAATTATTTTCATGTTTTCAAGACTTCTCAGAGCAATTAATTACCAAATGCTAAGCTACGGATAGCAAATCAAATACTGGTTGGTGGCGAAATATGGACATTAATTTAAACGCATGTTTAGTGTGACATTTCCAAACGTTGAGGTCAGTTTTATAGTTAGATATAGCGTAATGTTTATGTTACAACTTTAATGATCGGAATGGTACGATTGAACTAACGTTATCGACATTCTAACAAATGCGGCCAGGTCGTGGCCTATATTATAGTTACGCGATTACGCCTATAGTACAGGGCCATCATAATGCGCAAGAGACTTTAAGTTCGCACGACCACCAACGACATACTATTGTGATTTGTGATATTACCTGTGTGGTATTCTCACAATATTAGGACTTATTTCATAATAATAACGTTATAGAGTTGAGTTACTTACAGTGTAAATAAAAGAGTAACGTTTCACTAAAGTACAAAAGTTAATGATGTTACACATGTGTACGTAGCTTAAAAACAAATGTGCAGTGTTAGAAATCACACCGACAAGACCGAAGCTTTTAAATTTAGAGGAGAAAATACATTAAGTTTTCTATGCAACTTTCAACTCATACTCAATATATTTGAGCAACACTTAAATGTTAATGGTAATACGAATGAATGATGAATATGTCCTTAGTTTGGCCCTTCTTACTTTCTCTACACAATCAGTATAGCCCATAGTTATTGGATTGAATGTCCACGAGTGTGCGTGACTGACAGTGGTCATTAAAAACCTGATCGAGGCGGACGTAACAAAAGGGAAGCTACTAATCGCCAAAGAAAACAATAATTGTGTGTTCGTGTTCATAGTTATAGTTCTCTAGACTTGTGTAAATCACGTTTGTATCATGAAGTTACCATTTAAACAGCCATATGTGGTGTGACGATCGCTTCCGCCAGAGTCATGTCACGACGACGTCTTCGCTCACTCGCGGCTAAAACTGTCGTACCTGTAAGGCTCGGGCAAGTCTGTTGCCAACGTCGCCGGGGTCCCCTTGAAAACAGCTATCGTTAAAACATTAGCGACAATCATCTACGTGACATTTAATATTATAGGTAGATTAGATACCTCGTTCTTTATTCAGCTGGTTTTACTAGTTGCTTAACATTTTATTAACACATATTTCATGCTCTCTGATAATTTTTGATGCGGCAAAAATGTTAATGAGTAACTGTGTGATATTTTGTTGTAATAAAATATAATATGCCGAGACCCGCCGATGTGTCCGCGCGAAATTAATTATTTTAACGCTAACACCGGATCGGATTGACTTAAGGCTTGCGGCTTGCTTACTTGATATAACGTTTGCGCAAACACTATGCGCGCATTATATCATAACGTTTCGTCAGCTTCGCGCATCATCTCCCGAGAAAAAGCTAAAGGCGTCATAGTATATTGTCATTGGAATAAATTCGTTGCGTCAGTGGTAGGTACGACTTTAAGCGCGCGGGTCCGGGTTCAATTCGAGCCCGCGCCGCGATGTGTGCAGCGCCAGCTAGCATAATCGGGTATTATGTCGTCTTCGTGTTTGGTAAGCGGCACTTTCGGCTTCAACCAGTTTCACTTTCCTGCCGATGACCTTTCGAGGAATGCGAAGTGAGATAACGGATGAATAAAACATAACGAAGATTAGTTATAGCCTCCCGCTGTCATCCCGCTCGTTGCGCCCGCGCATGCCGCGGCGCGTCGCGCGCTGTGAGATGCACAGGCACCACTATTGCAACAGCCGGATGCGCTTTCTACGCGAATCTCTCGCCGCCTCCCACAGAACAACCTTTGTGGGTTCGCACCGTGTTATTTTGCAACATCTCAAAGCCTACGGATGATTCCAAGTATTCACGTGCCTATATATTCTGAGCGAGTGTCGGCGTGTGATTGGAACGCAGCTTTCTGACCTTGGCTCTTTCTATGTCCATGATCCGCGTCTGGTTACGAAACATATCCGCGACCGATGAAATGGCTATTCTATCGCCGCGTACTTATTACCAGTTATGCGATGTAGATATGAATGTAGTAGACGGCTATTATAATTAATTCTAAACAAGTTTAAGACAAAGCTATATCGCCTAGCGGTCAACAGTCAATCCGGTGGGATTTGTATAGATTATTACGCGACATTATTATACGAGTTTGGTAACAAACGTTGTTGTGATGAGGAAACGAAGAAGAGCCGCTCGGCCGGGCTATTTAAAGATGATTTACATTAAAAATATTCGAAGCCTTTTGCGAGGTTGTAAATATAAAGGGTGCGGCGGTGGTCACGGTGTCAACACGTGAGCGGTTCCTGTTTACGAAACATGTTTAATGACTAGTATTGTGGTAAAAGTGGATTTTCTGCTTGGGACCTGGCCGCTTGGCAAGTTAACGAGTGGACCTTGAAACCCGACTGTGGTGGGACTTCAGGGATCGATGAACACACGGCGGATATACAAAACTCTTTTTAGTAAGAATTTTCCCGATACCCTCTTATTTCAACCGTAAGGACTCGATGGCAATGACTGACCTATCCCTTAAATCTAGTACCACAACTTACACAAGTTTTGATTGGTTAACAGAAATAATAATAAAAATACCAGGCCTTTTGTAATTCCCTACTGCTGGGCACGGACCTCCCTCCAATGCGAAGTGGTTAACTACATTCGATATAATATAGTTCAGTTTACGTGAAGCTCCACGATTGCGATTGAGGCGCTGCTAGTAAAATACGCAAAGAGATATGTGGAAATTTGTACTAAGGCCACAGTGGGTGGACTCACAGATACGTGGACTTATGTGGCAATGTCACCAGCTCTTATGAATTCTGGCAATGGCCACAGTATGAATCACTGTGTAGTATTACATATTCTCGCGCGGTGTAATGGCAATAATTTGGTGTCGCAGCCGGACAGCGGATGCGTGCTCCGCGTTGTGATTCCGAGCATGTGAGCCGTGATATTGATAGCCAAGCGACCGCTCGCCGTTCACTCCAACAGATTATTTTTATTGTCGAACTTCATTTTTGTATCTATTTACATTTTAATGTTCATTGTCAATTTATTATAATTAATGCGACACGAATACGTTAGCTGATATTATTCTGGCATTCATGTATGTTAATAGTAGATAGGTATGTGAGGATCTAGATCGGTAGGTACCTGTTGAATTAGATCTGTATGCTCGTCTCGATTATTTTGTGTGAGTGTCTACGTTACAATTAATCGAAGCTTCAATGTTCATGTTCAATGTTTAGTCAAACCGGAGCCGAGCGCGTTGATGTCTAAAAGACAAGGCTGCGAGGAAAAACATCGTAGCAGAGTTTAAAGGTGATATACTGGAGTACACGTGAAAACAAAGCTTACTCGACTTCATGTATTGTTAGTTATATCCTAAATAGCTTCAACAGTCCAAAAAAGGATAATAATAGTTATATATGCTTTGCTAGCGACAACTGTAGGTACCTATTTAGTTCCATACAATGAAAGCACAATGTTTGTATCGTGATAGCTTTAGTAGGGCAAAAGTACATACCGACTCTAATGACCTACTAACATTTCAATGTCCAAAAGTCTTACATTATGTGACTTTTACGTATGATAAATAGTGCCATGTGCACATACTAATCATTTGAATTTCATAAACAGTGTGTGGTCTGCTTACGCTGTTCTGGAGGTCCCTTTAGTCAGATTATACTGTAATTTTACGACTCACGAGTCGAAACGAACGCGCTCTTAAACGTAAATTAACACGGTCACCTAACACTGATTGTGTAAACGAGAATAACGCGCAATTGTAGATAATACGGCAGAAATGTTAGATAAATTTTGAGCGGTTAATTAAATACGTTTGGTTTCTTTTTTTAAGTAATTTAATTGGGACACAGAAAAATATCATATGCAAAATTTACATTAGTTAGGTGTTAGTATATTATTTATTCTCGTCGGATGGAGAGTGCATTCAGTTGATACAATATTAACAATCCATTAATGATGGGCTTGATGGTTCAAATTGCACGGGTGTCACAGCTCACCTAAGCCTTTTAAAGTTAAGGAAGAAATGCCAACACTTAATAAATATTACAGACATACTGATGGCTAGATAGAATACATTTCCCTTTCATGACTTTCAGCAGACTTCAGTATCAAGATCGGCACTTCCCTGACGATTATCAGTTGTATGCGAAAAAACTGCGTTGGCGTTACGTTCTCTATGTTCCATTGTCTAGAATAATTGTGATCACGTACCTGCATTCATTGTCTTGACGGATTGTGTGTTTTATCGTAGACTACCTGTTGCCCGCGACTTCGTCCGCGTGGTATTTAACAAAGACAACCGTTGACAACAGCCTGCTCGCCCATTCTGAGCCCGCGGGACGCATTGCAGGTAGTTGCTATCAAACTTAATCAGGCGCTGCGCTGCAACATTGGTTTTAATTTTTTTTCGTGAGATCCTATTTTTTTTCTAAAATAAAAGTAGCCTAAGTTACTCCTTGTTACATCAGCTATCTACCAGTGAAAGTCCCGTCAAAATCGGTCCAGCCACTTCAGAGATTATCCGGAACAAACAGACAGACAGACAGACGGACAGACAGACAGACAAAAAATTAAAAAAATGTTGTTTTGGTAAAGGTACCGTGTATACATCCAAATGCATTTAGTAAAAAGCGGTTATTTTAATATTACAAACAGACACTCCAATTTTATTTATATGTATAGAGTATAGATAAAGCAAGCGGAGCCCGGCCCGCCCGGCTACCTTAGCGTTCAGCGCACGGCCGACGTGTTAATGTTTACGTGATCGGATCGCAATCCTCGTTAACTAGGGTTGATGACCCTACGTACCGTTCGATATTATTATACAGCCAACTTGTCCGTCATTATAGTCACATAAAATCGGGCCATCTATGGAATATTAATAGTGAAAGAATTGCACCTTTCATTGTGGAAGTAAAAAGGAGACGAGTTATTAGCGCCGCGACCATTTAACCTTTTCATGTCCTTAATAACAAATATATTCGATGACTCAATAGACTCCGCTTGATAGCCGAAGCATTTTATTCTATGCACGAACACAATGTAATTTGATTCAATTTGCAAATGTGAAGATTACATCACGAAACACTTAAAAAAATAAACGAAATAAAAAAATAATAATCGTATTAGTCAACCCTTAACGTAGATGACAAAAGCAAGAAAGGACAACATTTTAAGGTCACGGAGTCCATACGCAGACATAAATAAATATTTGATGAGTGATCAAATATGTATCTCCGTTGAAAGTATAAGTAATCCTTTCGATTTCGTACGAGCAAACAACAATGTGAGAGGTCTTGTTATAGAAATATGAAAATCTCTCAGATACCTATTATGTATATAGGATGAGACTATGAATAAGCCAAAACAAATATCGGTCAATTATTAAATATTGATTTTATCGACTGAAAAACTGGTGTCGGTCGACCTCCGTCTCTATCGTTCATACGGAGAGTAAAAGAGCTAAAGGTAGCAATAAATAGGCAATTGGCTACGCGCACATATTTGCCCCCGTACGTTCACCAGCGACCTCGGGGCTCCGCACGACAGGCGGACCAGACCTTGTCCCAGGACAGCACAGCTCGCCGACTTTAGCTTATTGTCGACGTCAACACCGCCCCTCTACACACGTGACACGTTTAAGAAGTTTAACATTATGTTATATGCACTTATAAGACACATGAAGATTATTTCAAAGTGATTTTCTATTGACAACAATACATATTTTTTCCTACTATCCCTTCGTACCTTCTATTATACTAATTCCAATGTCAACATATACGCAATTTGATGTTTCGGTGGTATTACGGTACGACGCACAATGCGTAACTGACTCTAGTAAATGTCGGAGAACGAAGGGTTTGCGAAATCAACTAAATATTTTGGACAAGCCTTTCTCAAGAATATTTGCGTTTTTTGTAACCCTGAACACGACCGTGCCGAGTTGAACGACGTAAACGTATTTATACCCGATACTTTCGAATAATACTTACCATGTGAGGCGTTTTGCAACGCAGTGGCTAGCCGCAACGCTAAATGCTATTCCGTGGCAATAGCCAAGAAATAATCAATTCTAAATACAATGAAGTACGATCGCGTGTCTGTTTATGTTAAAATACAGTACATCACTTAACTTGTGTTTAAATAGAACCGGTAGGTTATATAAGACGATCGTCCGCAGTGAAATTATTATTATTCAGATCCGGGTTTCTCTGAGTCACAGTTAATTTTATATTTTGCGTATTAATGTGACATTTGACAAATTTTAGGGTCGATACCGAACCACGGTCGTACGTCACGCCTCACGAGGCGGTTTGCGTTCATTTTAATATTACTTGAATATTATATTAATCAAGTGTTACCTTCTATACTTACTAGATTATTTATAACAAATATAAACCGCATAGTGAAAATCTAAAATAACAAGCATATAATGTAAATACAACTCCACAAATTGGTTTAATCGACCATGCGAACATATTCTTTCAACATAAAAGTTTAACAATATTGAAACATTAAGCAATAGAACATAATTTGAATGAATCTCCCAGTACAAATAGAGGTTATGAAGTAACATTTTAATATATTTTAACTTGTCTACGACTTTGGTTGGTTTGGTATTATTCGTTTCTCGAAACCGACTTGAAAATAATTAATATGTCATTTTGCAAGAGAGCACTGACGCAGACATTTCAAAACAATAATTAAATACACGTGGGCAAATAAATAAATATGTATTTAATAATATTGTACTCGTTTTACAATATATTTTTTATTTTTTTCAATTTATTAAAAGTGTTGAGGGTGCCTACATGACCTGCATGTTGTGGGATAATGTGATAGATCCACCAACTTGAGACAAAATCTTTTAACGGAGGTCGGTGATATTCGTAGCTGTTCTAGCTTTGAGTCAGCTGCCTAAAATAGGGATCCGGTTCTTTACCCGAACCAGTCTAAAAGTTTTTTTTTGCCACAATGCGCGTCTGCCGCCTGATGTGGGCTACGCAAACCAGTATCGGACGTCTGAGTTTCCTTACCTACCTTCATATTATTTCAGCTTTGTGCATTACCCGTGCACTGTCGTAACGATGGCTACTAAGTAGTCACACTTCCTGCCCAAACCATATCGAAAATCCTACAGGAACAATATATATATTTATCGTCAGTATTTTATGACTCTAGAAGTTTCGCAAGTGTGTCATTAGAAGCCATTTATAACTGATCTCTTCCTAACGCAATATTGACATTTGGACATTAATTATTATTCCAAGTCAATCTCTGACAGATTAGCCTTGGAATCTTTCTATTACATAATACATATATAGTGGGGACTACTGTTTAGGAATGATTTATGATTACCCCTACTTCTTCCATGTCCAAGCTTGTGCTATATCAGACCAAGTAGGTCATACAGAGGTCGGCACATCCAATGGATATATTTGTTGGATTTTAATATAAAATACTTATACCTTAGCTAGGTTTGAAATATTTTTACAGCTAGGAAATATCTCAGTTAGAAGTATAAAACTACTGTTGCGAAGGTAGTTAAATAAAGATCTGACCTTATACGGGCCCTACGTAGTTGTTTTGTTCATATACTTTGAATCAGCCGAGCTATGGCCTCCGAAATCAAATTAAACAATATAATTTATAGAAATAAACAGGTTACATCTTCCGTGTTATATGATCGCAAGTATTGCGGCACCCAGCACGGGGCAGTAGGGGGCAATAGTCATGTGTGCTGCACACACATGTAGTTACCATCTATCGTAATAGATGCGTTAACTCACTTGGATAATGTCATAGTAAATAACCTACTGACACATACTGTTGGTATTTACGTGTGTTCGTTTCGCTATCACAAATGATGATGTGCAATGGCCCCAAAGAGTTTCGATTAAACTTTACAATTTTGTATATTGTTCCTACTTCTTATATTATTCTTACAGCTTGTAACTCACGCACTAAACTTCGAAGAGTTATGTTCACATGATACATTCAGAGCATGTCCAGACAATGGACGTTTTGAATTTGGAATTATTTAAAACATGTTCTTAATTATTTAAAAGTATTTTCGCTGCCTACCATTATATAATGGCTTACATAAATTTCAAGTTTTGCTCAACACAAACATTCCTTCAGAATAAGCGTTGTAGTTGTAAATTTTAGTTTCATTATATTTAATTTATATATAAATTTTAGTTTATTTTATCCTGAACACGAAGGGCTAAGCACACTTACAAAATATAACGACTTCAATTTATTGCATGCACACGAAATCCGTTAAATAAAGAAACCTGTTCAATACATACAATTTGTATTTGTTATTCAATTATTCTGTAATTGCCGAACAGAATTATTAATAGGCACTGCATCGTGTACCATCACACGAGTGAATGTTTTTCGATTGTACACAGACACAGGTCCCACCTCCAATATTGTGAAGCTACTTAAACATGACAAAGGCCGTTGTAGGTATTACCTAAATTTAAAAAGCCTTCGTAATCGTAAACACATCTAACGCCCGCAAATGTCATGAATGTGTGGGTGATGTGAGTTGCCCTTGACCTCCTCCTGTGCTGTGAGCTCCCACGGATAACAATCACCATCCAAGCCGTAGGTACCTCAGCGCGAGCCATACTTCACGTTTTCCTTCAAACCTGTTTTCCACCGGTTTTCTGTCTCCTTGCTGTATTAAACGCCACTCTACATAGTAATAAAGCTAATTTGGTGTCGGATATAATAATGTATGCTTGAAGCCGTTAATGGTAGCGTTATATAAATGAACAGGTTGTGTGTTTACGAGTTTTTTTTTGTGTATTACGTGGCCAGTTCTCTCCAGATTATCCATTGTGAGTCATGGGAGGGATTGTCGAGAGTGCTGCGTGCTGATTGCGATTTATTTCTTGATCGCGAAGATTCTTGTAGGATCATTGAATACTATAGGTACTGTGTACGATTTGTAATTAAACCTGAAGTTAGTTCGCTAAACCTGAAATTGGTTTGTCCAGAATCAAGAGTAGAATAGGTTTGTTATACAATGTTTAATCAGATTCTATGTCAAAGTTAACGATTAGTTAGACAATTGAGGCTATCATATCATCAATAAGCGCAAGCATATTAAGTTTATTTACAATAATGAATAAAATTAAGTGATAAAGTTGATTTGTTCATTCATTGAATGTTTAGTTTATTTAAGGTGCGTGATTTCAGTAACACGTTGTATATTATTATTTAAGCTTACGACCGTGAATATATTGATATAATGGTGTACAAGTAGTCAGTTTACTTTTACAAACTACACAAATAATATAATGTAGGTACCTTCAGAGAATTACGTTCCTTTTATAAGGTGAGACTATTATAAACATACAATAAGAAATTAATATTTAATGTTATAATGTCTAAATAATATTGTGTTTGTTCCATGGTCAACTATTATGCCGAAAATTACCTGTCTAAAGCCGTCGTCGTATTAAAAATAATATAGCATAGTAACTTACTTAGGAGTGTGTAACTTTTAGGCCCGGTGAATAGTGATTTAATTAATCCATGCTGTGTTCACACGTTCATTAAAAATATGTGTGCACATTTATTTACTTCTTTTGTAATGTTTAGACCCAATTGCATATACAAATATTTCGTATATTATGAGTTTAATTTTGTACCTTATACAATTGAGTATAAAACTTATTATTTGTTAAAACTTAGCTCTCAAACTACAGAGTTATTTGCTCGTTATATAAAATGTTAATGTTATCTATTATAAAAACATAAGAAATCTGAGTTACGTTATACAAAGATAGATAGATAGATAACTGTTTATTATGTTATTATTTATGTTACGAATATACTTTCAAGAGTCCGCCATTCAACAATGTTGCCAGGAGGTTTTATTGGATGTCGCATCTGCCGTACGTCTTTAAATAGAAATTTGTACGTGTTACATAAGACAAGTCGCGCAAGTCTTTTTTTCGTAATATATGCCAACACAATATCATTTATAAGAACGACGTGACAGTAAAATGAAGCGGAAAAGCAAGTGGTTAGATAAATTACGAGACGAAACCAGATTCAGTCGCGGTGAGAGTTTAACCTTGGCGGGGTCAATCACGAAGCTTACAAGCTTTCATACGAATATAATTACAGAAGCGGAGTCCTTTCTGTATTCTATAGTCTGCATTTATAAGTTGCTAAACATAGGAGCGTAGCCAGGAAAATTGTGATATAATTAAATTATGTGTCTGTATGGATGGAATGTTTTCTGTTCAGATATTCCTCAGACCTCTGTGCAAGATAAACTTTTCTAACACTGATGCTATCATTGTTTCTTTTGCTTGCCATGGCAGTACTTTCCTGTCACGTGCATGTTCCAATGTCGGTTCAAACGGTGTATGTTTCCTCTGCATGAAGCGAAATCAACCGTTGACAGGAAGCATGGGGTCGTTGCACCTTGATGTTATCAGGTTAGAAGGAATGTTGTTGCCTGAACAGCCGAATTCTCTATATCACTGCTCAGATATTAGCGTCTGCCAACCGAAAGCTAATTCCTGAATTGAAATTAAATTAGCTCTAGCGCAAGAGTTAGCCCTGCGATCGTACCGTTCAAATATAGTGGGTGGGCAGTGAGGTCCACAAAAGTAGGTACCTTTCAACATACGGTTTTTTTCACATAGATTATGATAGTCGGCTTCTTTCAAATTTATTATTATCATAAAAATATATGACCCGTAAGAAAGTATTGAAATAAAACGACTTTTACGTAATTGATAGCGTTCAATTTATAATTTTTAAGTTTCGGCTAGTTTTTAGTGGGTACCTCCTTATTAAAAGCCTTAACTATGTTTTCAACCCCAATATGCGCTAATTTCTATTATTGTTTCATACCTAATTTGCTTCGCCACTTAGCGAAAGGCCGTCTGAGTTATTTTTAAATGGCTTTGTGATACTGTAGGTTGGATATTTATAGCCTTTATATCGCTTAGATCCCGTACCACAAAAATAAATTTCAATAAGTGACCTTCGGCATAGGGTATTCCCATTTGCGTGAATTGCCTAAGCTTTTTATGTAAAAATAATATCTCACAATAAATGCCCATGCGCATTATATACACTTCAAAATTAACATACTACCTCTCTCTTTAAGCAGGTCTCTAAGGTAGAGAACAATAAAACAAGCACGTGGCTCATATGCCTGTTAATATGCTTGTACAGGTTTTATAAATCGAACACAACTTTCACGAGCTACTTGTATCCAACGACAATGTAATGGTGCCTACTCACTTCCTCGCAATGCAGTCCAGTGAAGGTGGGCTACTCCATCTGGATGGCAAACATAATTCCTTTAAACCGCCACTCGCTATCCCTCGGTCAGTTTCCGTGTGCTTCGAGGCTCACAAGAAATTGTGCGGAAGCATACACTTCCGACATCGATAATTGGATACGCGATTCGATAAACTAGCCGTGATATGATTCATTGCACTTTTTATACCACCAGTGACAGGGTCTCGGAAGTGGAATAATGCGACGTCATTGTTGTTACATTTTGGTCTTACGAAGCCTCTCGTGGTGAATGACTATCTTTACAAACGTCTGAAGCAACCTATACGTTGAGCAACTCTAAACACCTCTTCGATCATGACGAGTTGCGAAATGTTTCGTCTAATATTTAAGCACTGCGGGACAACGGGACGCCCGTAACTGGTTTTATAACACCAACGATGGTTATGGCCAGTCCGTCGCGGGTTGATGTTGGCAGGTCGAGTTTGGGTGGTGACATAAAGTTTGAAATGTATTCTTGTGGCATGCACGTGAGCACGCGTGCGCCGACGGGTGAGCCAGCGGTGCAGGTCGCGTGAGAGTCTGGCCAGAGGCGAAAGTGATCGTCAACGTCATGCGCAGTTGCCTCATCCATCTGCTTGCACTTGCGCGCGGGATTGGCATGCGTAATACACCCACGTTCCGATTTTTGCCGACATTTCTCACGACCACATCTCGTTTGCAACACTGCAACGTTCGACAATGCTTGTTTTGTAGACATCTAGACCAATTTTCACACAACTTCTTTGCTCACCGTGTAACCGTGCCAGAAATATTGGTGCTATGCAAATCAATATCGTTACAAAACGAGCATGCAAACAATTGCGAATATGTACCCACGCATTGTGGTATCGTCATTCAGCACAAAGATGTTAGAAAGGTTCGTGTAATAGTCAGGTACGAGCTGGTCGATACACAAACAATACTGTGCTCAGGAATGCGATGATGAAATAAATGGATGACTCAGAGTTCCTTGTGTCGGGTCGCGGGCTCGCGACTCGTAGGCGCAGCAGCCAGATGTCTTGCTGACTCACGGAGCACTGACTCCTAATGAAGTAATGTAACCAACTTTCGTAACTTACTATGTTGATTGTGATCTAACAGAATGCTATTTCCTTTGTTACAGATGTTTGTTACTCTGTACCTTCTACTCGGTACACGCCGAAGTAGATATTATCACGGAACCTCGGCCCGGGGAAGAGTACGTGCTTGTCAGCTCCGGTCAGCAAACGCCGCTGAGAAATTTTGAAACTGCACACAAAATTCCTGAAAAGCACCCCCATCATCGCATCTTTAAGCAAGACGACAGTGAAAAGATCATAAAAAAGTTACACACGGGTAAAAAACATCCAACTGAAGGCATAGTGGCCATTGAAGAAGACAAGAAAGCGTTATTCAAGAAAGGGCAAAAACTTAAGGCTTCTGAGTCAATAGAAATAGACATTCCAGTGTCAAAATTAGAAGAAATAAAAATAAAAGAGAACTTAAAAGATGTTGAAACGAATCCCAAGATGGCAGTTGCGCTGGAAGCAATGTCGGAGTCTGGAAAATTAAGCAAATTCTCGGGAACGACGACACAGAAACCTGTTCTAACCACTGCCCCGGCCACCCCTGCCAAGGCGTTTGATTACATTCCAATTAATTTTGACACAATCGACGACATTAACAGCGGTTTGCTATCATCTAATGTGAACCTGGAAACAGCGGGATCTGAATTGAAGCCCCAAACTAAGATTCAAATCAAGAAAGGTCCCAACGGCCAAGATTACGAGTATGAATACATTTATTACTATTATGATGAAGAAGAAGAAGGCAAAGGTGACGGAAAGGGTAAAGACAAGCCTTCGGCCACCACGGAAGGTGCAGTTCACAATTCTCACGACGGACCGCAGAAGACTGAAACTGAAAATCATATCGGGAATGAAAGCCAAACAAAGAATAAGTACAGCACCATTGACAGGTCCGGTTCAAGTACCACCGCGGCCACACCAGAGACACAAAATGAGGTCCTCCCGACGCCAACTAGGGGGCGAGGCCGAGGGCGCAACATTGCTCCAGCACCGGTCGAAGAAGAAGCGGAAGAAGACATAAGGTAACCGTTGTTTACGATAGTGTTACTATACGTATAATATAAAATATAAAAATAATATTTTTCTTGCTACTGTAACGTTTGCTTATATAAATAATATGTTAAAGTGTCAGATTGCCGTCGAGCACACGGTTCCCGCCTCGCGGTCGCAACCTAGCATCAGCTACCTCGACGACTTACGTGCCCGAAGTTTCCTCGGAATCCGTTAGACAACGCGGACGCTCGCAAGTTGACAATGTAGCTGATGAGTCCACCGGTCAGACTAGAAGCAGGGCCCGTGCGCACATCAGGTAAATCGCGATCAGGATTCACAGAATAACTGCCCCAACCTTTTATAAGCATTTGACACGACTGTTTTATTTTCAGACGGCCGAGCTCAGAGCTCGTCGACCTAGACAGCTTTAAAACGAACTCTGGTGATATTCCGTCACAATACAAGGAGCCACCGAGCAGATATTCGTCTGAAATCAGAACAACTACTGAGGAAATTCCCGAAACAACGCCAATTGCCAAAGAGCCAGCCAAAGAATCCGCAAGGGAAGGTCACAGCTTAGCTGCCGGTATTAAGTTCCAAGAAATCGAGGATGACTCAAAACTGCCCGCTGACTACAAGCAGACGACCACCTACGAACAGGATACTACAGAGTACACGACCATGACCGCGATGGAGAAGGTCGCTTTGGATCTCTATGCATACCTGGCCGGCGAGAACTTGAATAATGAGATAAACCCCACCAACGAAATTAATTTTGACGGTACTACCACGGTGGAAGACGATTCGTGGACAACGGAGGCCATGAGTACGACGGAGGAGGCGACCACGCCGACCACCACGACGACGACCACCACAACCACGACCACCACGACCACCACCACGCCGGCGCCTACAACCACAACTACCACGACACCGGCGGCACCCACTCGACCTTCGAGGTTCAAGGGCCGCCCTGGCGCCAGGGCCCGCATCTCCACCACTTCAGCCGTGACAGAAGCACCACAGGAGACCTCCACGAGAGTCCGAGGTAATGACACTGCTTTCAACGGACTTGTGTAACTAACCGCTTCGCCATGAACTACATTAGTAAATCCAGTTCGAGATTCTTAAGTTGAAAGTCCATTGCAATATAGAGTTGGAACCAGTTAATTCAATGTGTTGGACGTGTGAACTTAGGATATTATATAATAACACTCAAACTTCAAAAGTTATTTTACAAGTCAACATTTTGATTATAATGGTCGAATAATCTAGCACTTGACATCTTGGACTCAGGATAGCAATATACGTGTTCATGTCTGGTTGGAATGCTTATTCTCAAAATAACTACCTATATACATGAACTATTTGCATCCGCGTACGTACCAACGATTGAGTACAATTTCTTGTAATATAATTGCTCACTTAGTTTCTAATAAGGAATGAAGTTATTTAAAGCCCAGGAGGTAATTGTAGATCATTTATGTTATAACTTCATATACCTACAAATATTGTAAAAAAAAACCTAAGTAGTTAGAAAATGTTTGAAAACATGTTTACCTACGGAATTCTATAAACTCAACACGTCTGCAGTTGTATTAGTATGTTTACATGATACCCAACATAAATTGGATTGTTGTATAGTATAATGGACTGTGCGAACATATTATCAACAGTTATACTGTTTAGAATCTCGAATTGCGTTTATGCGGTAGCCTTAACGATTGCGAAAGTATTTTAATTATTCATTTGTTGCTCTGCGATTGTATTTATTGCGAATGTGCTTTAGCGAGTGTCACCCCCTGTATTTCGAGGTGTATGTGGTACATCGGTGGTTATTTAGCCACAAAAGACGTCATCAAATTAAAAAAATCGTACGCCGGGCACTACTTTTTTTTAATTTGATCACGGATTTTGCCTGAATTTTTCAGGTTTGAGGTTTTATTTTCCATTTTTTAATATTACTTATCGAGTAAGTAATTAAATGTTTAATTCCTACTTATGTAAATCGTAGTTAGTGATGTATTTGTGTTAAAAAATATTTCGTATATAATTTATTATTACGTCACTGATGAAAATTTGGGATACTAAGTAAAAGCAGTTATAAAACATATATGTATATGAACTTGGGTTCACTGAGGCCATCTGTTTTGTTTATTTTGTCAACTTTTCATTCATAAATACATATCTTTAAACATGCTTTCATCAGGTTACGTGATTCCTTTGATAATATGGCCGCAACAAGTTTCTGAACTTTCACATGTTATTCTTTTTATTTCATCAGGAAACGAAACAGATACGTTAACTTTGATTCAACAAAAAACATGGTTTGATTAAACAAACAACATACGAGAATGCTTCATAATAACAGATAACGATAAACATGATGAAATTTGTTTCATGATTTGTACTAAAATGTTTCGGGACGCACTATCTGTGTTGAAAAGTAGGCATTTACCGAGTACCTTAACGTTGGCATATAATTTGATTAGGAATTTAAACAAGTAAGCTGTCTGGTTGACCATGAAGCTGTTTTCAATATTGCCGGCCGCCAACCAACGTTATGAGAGCGCAAACGCTTTGCATTAAGTATTGCTACCACTTATTTTTGTCACCGGTATTACCTTGGTATCATAAGAAAAAGTTTTTAGTCTGATTATCCCACAGAAATATTTAAATTAATAAATATCACCAGACTAATACACTAACAGTACACTCTCAAACTCCGCAAAGCTGGTGTTATGGACTGTGAAGATACCAGAATCACCAACACTAGGGCAAATTACAGAAAGATTTTACTCAAGGTTTTGTGAGCGTTATTTTTAACTTACATGTCCGTAGGTTGCTCTTGTATGCACATCAAAAATATTGTAGGTTTGTTAATAACTGTTCGTTCCGCAGGTCGTTTCGGCAAGCCGACCGCCCGCAAGACCACAGCCGCGGCCAGCGCCGCTCCAGGCGACTCTGCCACTTCGGCTCCTGAAAAACCGGCTACACAACCCAAGGTTTGCATCCATCCATATTCATTAGCCGACCTAGCTCTAAGATAACCTAGCAATGTAATGCGACTGTCCTCTTTTGCAATGCGAATTTTCTTAGCCAATAAGTATGTTGTATGTATATGTATATGTGTATATAATGTTCGGTGCAGTTTCTATTGAAATAGCCAAGCTGACGCAGTTTTACGGATCGCTAGAGTACTTACGAGAGAGGCGAAAATTTTACATCATCTCAACACGTCAAATCTTTAAGAGCAAAGTTTACGGTTAAGTTATTTGGTGGCAAAGCATCTCGACAAAAACCGTCCTTGAATCTAATACAGTTATGTCACGTTTACTTCGAACCTCGCCGTTCAGTATCTGAGTGATGATTTAAAGTAGAGCGAATCCAAATCGATTTTAGTCAATCAATAAAAGCAAAGTTCTGTATAAACGTAGATAGGTAAGTGTAAGGTACTTACGAAGATTTGTTGAAAACGTGTTGTGCGTTAGTACTTTTTGACAAAATCGTGGATAATTTATGCATTATTAACGCATAGCTTTTCTTTTGTTTACCATAGTAAGTTGGTTAATTAAGGCCTAGGCCAATTTATGAAAAAATATATCATTTGTTTTTTTTTTCATACTAGTTTTATATTGTTACAGGCATTTGGCCGCCGCGGACTGTTCTCTGGACGCACGCGCCCCAGCTCGACGACCTTTGCGCCTGCGCAGGACGACGCCAGCGCCGCAGCCAGTGACACCCCCGCACCCAGGTTAGAGACATTTAGCACACGTGTACATGCGCACAAGTACGGGATCAGATTACGTATGTATTCATTATTTTTTGTCTATATATGTTACTTTCACACTTGCTAATTGTACACTTATGAATTAATGTTAAAACTGATCCGAGTTGCCTCACCGATTGTCACTTTATCTTCCAGGACATACTCGTAGACCTAACGGCAATTGCAATAAAGTAGATAGCTAGATAGATAACACTTTATTGTTACACCACATAAAATGAATACAGCGTTACAAAAACCTACTTAACTTATACAGAGAGTGTCACAATTGGCGGCCTTATCACTAATGCGATAGTGTGATAGAAAGTAGTATTTACTTTAAATTATTTATAAGCATCTATCTACCTGCGGCTGCTGTTTGTGCTCAACATCCAATGATCACAGCGTGAACATAATAAGTTATACATTAGCGAAAACTCCGATGAAATCGGTCTGGTAGCTCTCCATTGATGCTTGAATGAAGCCACTTAAAAAGTATTCGTGTTTCATAATTTGATTGCGTTTTAAATACACCATGTAATGCCAATTAATCTATGATGATTATTATGTAGATAAGTTTCCAAGTAATATTGCAAACAAGTAAATTAGCAATTGATACTATAACATTTTCACAATTTATCGTACAACATGGTGGAACGATTCACCATTTTTTATTTCGCAAAATTGCTCTACTTGTTTGCCGGAGGAGAAAATTACACCTAATCTGGAATTTATAAGCCAAGTAGTCACTGAACGAACAAAATTTTATGAGGTATATGTGACTTCTTATGGAGACCATTATTGGCGAGGGATAACAGATGTAGTGCTCTAACAGAAATGGATGCTTCGACATCTCTTAATAGCTAAACGCATCAACAGTGTACGTATTAGGTTTTGCCATTCATTGAGAAGAAGCGACACAGGCTAGATAGAACGACGATTAGTAATCATTTGGTAACATTAAGTTTCTTATGAGAGGATCATTACGAATTCTTACCGATCTCATCATCACTTACCATCAGGTGAGATCGAGATTAAATACTTGCCTATAATGTAATAAAATAAAATAAAATGTTTTCGTTCATTAAAAAGATAATAAATCTCTAGGCCCAGACTCCGCCCCGGTCTGAGGAGAGGTCCCTCCAGCACGACCACCACGGCTGCCAGCGCCGCCCCCGCTGAGGACAGCACGGCGCCCGGCGCCAGCTCCGCCGAGGCTGCCGAGACCACACCAGCGCCATCTAGAAGTATCGGGTACGTTACTTATAGAATATATCGTCTAGCCCCCAAATTTATAAACGTGTTATAACTTTATCAAACGTCATCTATTACTGCGCACAAGAGTTTTGCTTTGCGCAGTACTATATGAGGTTTGATAAAGTTATGAAGCGTCTATAAATTGGTGGGTAAATTTATACATTATCTGACGTCATATTGTGAAAAACAAATATATCAAAGTCGACGAATTATGTTAAGTGGGCTATCATTGAATAGGTATTAAAAATCATCTATAGGTTTTTCTTATAATTATTCATTTCAAATGTTCAATACTTAATATCAAGATGTGCTAAAGTTCTTATAAAATCGCATACTTATGTCTGATTAACTTGAAAAATATTAATAAAAAAAGTAAATAAAAAAATTCTAAAGACTTGACGGCCTAAAAAAATAACTTTTAATCAAAACTGATACAGTAATTGGTTTTACTATTACTCTTCTTAGAAATCGATAGAAGACTTCAATCAAGACTTCTATAATTTGGAGATTAATTCTTTCGTGTACGAGTATATAACCTTTATTAGTTATATCTATATTATATATATTATAATCATTATTAATATTTATGTACCCGAAAAAAGCAGTTATGAATCGCCAATCAGGTGAGCCTGTAGGTATGCACACGAAATTATCAAATAAAACCATTTTATTCTCAACAGCCGTGGTAGGCCAGGCCTCCGGCCCGCTGCTCTACGCCCCGGCCCGAAGCTAAACCTACGTCCCAACCCTCGCCTGAGGACTGGGCTGTCAAGTGCCGCTCCCCCGGAGACCGCTTCCGAAGCTTCTGCCGAGACCTCCGCCCCTGAATCCCCAGCTACGGATTCTGATGGCGAGGCAAGTAAACATATGGGTGATGATGGGAGTTCTAGAAACCTTTTAATTTGCCACGAAAAATAGATGAAAAGGCAGTTATGAATTGAATTACGTTTTCCATACTTTTTCTTATTCCATTATTATCTATCTATCTATCAGCCGATAGACATCCATTGCTGGACATAGGCTTCCTGCGACGCGTGTGATGTCATCAGTCCACCTTGTGGGGGGCCGTCCTAGACTTCGTCTTCCGATTCGTGGTCGCCATTCTAGAACCTTTCTGCCCATTATTCCATTATTGCTAGTGCTTAATAAATGTTAACATTTTCAATCTCGTTTCGTAGACCCATCTATGAAAGGGTTCTTAGATTGACAACGTTTAATGTCTCGTTCAGGCTTCATCGCCCACTCCAGCGCCAGAGCTGCCACGTGGCGGCTTGAAACTGCGCACCAGGCTCCAAGTATCACCGACCCCGAAGCCTCGTTCCCAGGCGACACCACTTCCGCGCCGCCCCAACCCTCTTTTGAAGAGGAAACTTGCTACAACTGAGGTAAATACCCAAACCAATACATATGTAATTAGGAAACCTATTTAAAAATACCCGATAATTTCTTACATGAACTCCGTTGACTTCGTTCATGTTTTAATAATACATTTATCCACCGCAGGCGACAACAGAAGCGCCGAAGAAGACCACGGAGCCCGCAGAGGAGACCACGAGTGCGGAAAAGAGTGAGACTGACACGGAGCCGCAGCCCGCGGAGACCACGGCGGCGCCGCAGCTGCGTGGACTCAACGCGCTCATCGCCAAGCGACGCGCCGCCGGCGGCATCGGCGGCAGGCCAGCTAGGCCCGCGCGAGGCGCCTACAACCCCAAATAACAAGACACAACTCAAACAAAACCTATGGTTTAATGTATAACGTCGGCTTAATTATTATCAATTGTCATGAAGGCTCGTGTAAGTCACATTGAGAAGCGATTTTCGTACTTAGTTACGTATTACTTTCGGATGTTCCGATTGGACTTTTGAAAACGATAATTAAAATCAGTTTGGTGCAAAAACGTTTTAAAACTTAAAAACTCATAGCAAACATAATGTTATTTTCAAAACGGAAGAGGGTTTTTTTTAAATCTCGCAAAAAAACTTATTTACGTTTAAAAAGATATTTTTACGAATTTAAACATTTTGATAATCAATAAGCCGACGATTAAATGACAATAATACTGTATCTCATGCGATATAATGACTTATATTAATTCTCAATTGTTTATCCTTTGAAATTGTTTTAATTAAATTCTTGCATAAATTAGATATTACATTACATTATTATACATTACATTTGATCTAAAAAACTATATCTTCAGCATAGATCAGTATTTGTGACATGTCATTAATCTTAGTCAATTTATTTCAGAAACTATTTACTTGATAATAGCGTCATCGTCATGTATCTACCTACTTACTGTCAACGATTATATTTTCAATTGTAGTTAGAATTTACCTATAAATTAGAATAAGTTTCTAATATAATTTCCGTCCCTGGAGCGTACCGAAAGGTACTTTTAGGGCGCATTTTACTGACGCGATTACTTAACGGCATAGCAAAACTATCGGATTTGCAGTACCTGCACACAACTCAGATAACGGCAACGTTTTACATCGCGTTAACAGGCGCCCTTACCTACTCTATTTAGGGCTTTCCTGTTTATATTACAAGTGTTATGTACATATTAGTAGTAGATATTGTTACGAGCAAGTCCGGGATTTCGTGTGTAAAACGAAATCATCGAATTTTTCAAGACAAACCAAATCAAAATCACCAAGAAACCAGAAGATAAGTCTTCTGAAATAATATTTTTATATGCTATAATGAATAATATTAATTTTATTTTTCAAGATTTCGATGTAAATGCTAAATATTTTTAATATGTAGGTATATTGCCTAACAACTTAACGCGAACTCACAGCTTCTTTTTATATAGTATTTCATGACTGCAAATTTATAATTTAAAATAATACTCTACTTTATTTATAATGACATGAAATTATGTACTTAAACATTTAACCATTTCAATTTAGTTTATCTAATAATTAATGCTTAGGCGTTTAACTTCATTTCGAATCATTATTGAATATAATAACTGTATTTGCCTTTATAATTAAATATATTATAAATACATAAAATATATTTTAAAAATAAAGAATCTAGGTAAGATTCTATTAATTTTTGACGAAATTGTAATAATTTTCGTGTTTATTTATTATTTGTAAGCTATGTAACGGTGAAATGGAAGTTGTTACATTAGTGCCGCCAACAAAAACTATATATTCTATGACTTCTCGTCTGCTGAAGCACTGAACGCTAGTGCCATCGTGATATGTTTTGTATCTTTCGTAAGTGTGATAATAAAATTAATAATTAAGATTATCTATAATGTTTGGACTGGTGATGTTTTATTTTTTAACCCAAATTATAGTAGGTAGAATCAGCCTATCCTTTCGCCTGTCGGCTTAAATATGTTGGATTTTTCGATATTGCCAATATTGAGTTCGCAATCAAAGAAAAACGGACGCAACAGACGATCGACTACTAATTATATCCAGATATGATCCGGACAAAATCTTAATATGTCTCTGTAGGCAACTGACATATATATATTAACAGATATTACAGGCATTGACTCAACTTAAAAGATGACATATCTAAATTGATAAAGGCACCTTCACATTTGTATGGTGTACCTATAACATGAAATCCTCTGCCCGACGAACGGAATTGATTGCATAGGTATATTAGGATATACACTGTAGTTTCCATCGGTACCTGCGTATGTCAATTTGAGCTGTCGTGAACTGAAAGCCAGGTGTGTCGACAAGATGGGAGCGTTTTGTTGTTGTTGTGCGTAAAAAGTTGCACTTAGTTTCTTCGTGTTTCATTGTGTCTTTTGTTCCCATGGTTTATCCATGGGGACGGTTTGAACGTGTTTGTCGATAAGAACTGGTGTTTATACGGCCGCAGTCTCTGTGACCATGTTTTTTTAAGTACACTATATTCTTCCTATAACATAGATTATGTATGAATTTACTGTACAACTATTTTGGCATTAGCTAGTAGTTCCACTCTGTCCAGTATCTATCACTCGAATTTTCAAAAGCCCTGCTTAGCGAGCAGTTAACAACCAATAGGAACCCACGCGGCAAATTTCAAGTACCTAGGTCTCATAGTTTCGGAGATTTCTTATTGATAGAGTAAGCCAGTCAATCAGTCAGTGGGTTTCTTATATATATAGATTCGTGCTCTACTATCTGGAGATTTATTCCAAGACTCACATAACAAAATGGACTAGATGGAAATAAAAAGCAACCAACTGGCTTTAAAAAACGGGATTAACAAAAAAATAAAAATAAAAATGATACTGTATTTTTACAATTTACTATATTTTTGCTGTCGGTACCATTTATGTCATGGATTAAATTTAAACTTTACTATCGAGCATTTAAGTATATTGTTCTATGCAACAGACTGAAAAAGTCTGCAACAGTGACATAGTGTTAAAAGGTAACATGTGCTCGCGGACGAACCTTTTCATTCCGCTTCTGTACAAACACATAAGGTAGGTATGCGTTATGTATGGTACCAAAGAAGAGCATACCTAGATACTGCAAATTTTAAATGGCGGTTATTAAGTTACGGTAGGGTATTAAATTATTTACAAATAATATATTAATAACTGCATGACCAGCATTATATAAATCACCCAACAACTATTTATCTCGCTCGACAATATCATATTATCTCTTACCTATTATCGTCAGATGAATACAGCAACGAGTATTTAATGATGAAATTATAAACAGTCGCGAAACGGTGCTCGTTTGATAAACATTCAATAAAACCGTTTGTAACACACAATTGCAAACATGACGCAACCTTGTCCTTCTGCACTTGACACCAGAGGTTATGCGATCAATGTTATTATTTCACAGATCTGGTTCAAAATAATAGATACCCACAATAAGTTTACCTTGTTGTGATATTAAACACGTATTCACTAATTTGATTTGAAATAACGAGTTGATTAATAAAAATTGAGGAAATAAAATGTTTTATTTTTTAGATTTATAACTCGGATTGTATTAAGTGCCTTACCTATTGCCTATTATCTTGCGTCGGCGAAATATTTCCTTATATACTGCTCCCTTTACTATCACTTGCATCCCATGGTTACGCAACTCATACATCTTTTATTGGTAATTAAAAACGTTCTCGCTCTGTACCATATCTCCTCTCAACTCCAATACACCCATTGCTCTTTTAGTTGCACGCTTCTTATATCTTCCATAACATGTGCAAGCCATTCCAATCTCTTGATTTTTACTTTAAATATTACTGGTGCACTACTTTTACATATTATCTATACATCTTCTATACATATAAATAAAATTGGAGTGTCTGTTTGTAATATTAAAATAACCGCTTTTTACTGAGTGCATTTGGATGTATACACGTTACCTATACCGAAACAACATTTTTTACAATTTTTGTCTGTCTGTCTGTCTGTCTGTCCGTCTGTCTGTCTGTCTGTCTGTCTGTCTGTCTGTCTGTCTGTCTGTTTGTTCCGGGTAATCTCTGAAATGGCTGGACCGATTTTGACGGGAATTTCACTGGCAGATAGCTGATGTAACAAGGAGTAACTTAGGCTACTTTTATTTTTGAAAAAAAAAATTGGATGTCTCGAAAAAAAATTAAAACCAATGTTGCAGCGCTGCGCCTGATTAAAGTTTGATAGCAACAATCTGCAATGCGTCCCGCGGGATCAGAACGCGAGCAGGCTGTTGCCAACGGCTGAGTCTTTGTTAAATACCATGCGGACGAAGTCGCGGGAAACAGCTAGTCTGATATATAAACATTCCTAAGTTCAATTCCCTTCATTCAAGACATTTCCAACGAGTAGGCATAGTCAAAATGCTATTAAGAGTTGATATAAACAAATTCATAGATAAGTACTTAATTTAAAAGTTAGTCCATAATATTATCATGCTATCTGTTTACTTATGGCATTCTGTCACTACTGTGTTTATCTAAAATAATAAAACTAAGTATTCTGTGTGTTATCATAAAGTTGCCCGTAGCCCTGCAGATGTCTTACAAAGAAAAAGGGCCGAGAAGACAGATTGGGCACGAATATCACACGGGAATAGTTAATCATTTGCATAAATATACAAAAGCCGTGCTATAATACGTTGTGTTCGATTACAAATTAGCGCTAAGTTTGATAAATAATAGAGGAATCAGCGATTGTGCGTTCATTGGCCGTTAACGATGATAAGTGGCGGCGACCGAGGACTGCTGACGCGCAGTTGATCGAGACAGCGCCCGCGCACTTCTGCCTCCCGTGCCAGTTAGTTGCAACCCGACTGTTGGAGGTGGCGCACTGGAATACATTCAATCGTAAGTAGCAATATACATACCCGTAATGACAGTATTTTAAAATTGTACCTTCATTAAACATAATAATGGTACAAATTTAAAACGATAGCATAAACATAAATTTATTCTATTGTTTAAAGTCCACACAATTAATTAGCTTACATACGTATAATATTTTGATTGCGTGTGAGCAACACTCAAATTAAACTTTGATTTAAACTAGATCTCAGCCCGTACCTAATATAAGTACATACGTATTAAAAGAACTTCCACAGCGGGTACATTTTAGCGAACAAAACCGGTTCAGTTATACACAACACGTAGGTAGTAAGTACATAGGTAGTATACGTTGGTGCTGGGTCTACGAAAGCAAAACACCAGACGCGCGCCGGCCGATAAACTTTTTTATGTTCAATTATAATATTTATATCTTTTTAGAAGCAAAATGGTGGTAAAAATCACTTCGGTTTTGATCGTGGACGGTGTTGGCGCCAACTGCGGGGATATTCTCAAGTCGCACGGCATCAAAATAACAAACAAGGCGAAGATAACCAAGGACGAGCTCCTCAAAGAAATACCGGTGAGTTGTTAAGTTGCTACCTCACCTTACCTTACACACGCGCTGTGACGAGCACACATCTTATCGCTTAGCTACATGACATCAGGTCATTGGACTCTCAAGTACGATTAGGGCATATTGATGTCTGCGACAATAACACATAATCATTCCATTATTAACACGACATGACACAGCAATCGCAATCAAATCCTAACCATGTCCAAAATAAAGATATTTCTAATACTTATTTCATTCTTTGTTTAGTTTTGATTTGAAATTTTTTGATGACAAGAATATTGTTATTTACGTACACATAGGTTAATGATGATTGTACATAGTATATGAGTACATATTTATATTACTCTGCGTAAACAAAAATGTAGGCTTTCAGATAGCTATACTTACAAATTGAAGTGAGGATTACTAGCATATAATTCGATAGTCGATAAGTACCTCCTTAGTTTACACAACGCAATAATTAGTCCTTAGTATACTCATTCTCTACAGTACCATCTAACTTGACTTAGACATCGCTAGACACCAATATTAGTTTTAATCATCTCGTATATTTATTCGTTGGTTATAAATACGTCTAAGTACTAGGTTTCTACATTTTATTTTCCAAACATCTGTACCTTTGCGAGCAGAATAAATAAACGGCAGAAAATATATCGGGATCTATAATCAATTTTCAACATTCATTACAAATTGTATCGTTATTCTAGAATTACGATGCCCTCGTAGTCCGGTCTGCATCTCAAGTGACCAAACAAGTGCTGGAGGCTGGAACTAATCTGAAAGTGGTGGGTCGCGCCGGTGCAGGAGTCGACAACATCGATGTCAGCGCCGCTGGCGAGCGCGGCATTGGAGTCATAAAGTAAGGTGGCTCCAGAAACTCTATAGATAATTGTAGAATAGGTATGAAATAAAATGAATGGTTGAATTAGGTGATCGTGACCTACTACCTCTTAGTATGTCTCTGGACTTGATCACGACTGGTCTTACTACTTCTGACTACGACTCTGGACTTACTGACGACTAGGCTTACTACCTCTGACTAAAAACTCTAGACTCACTGACAACTGATCTCACTACCTCTGACTACGTCTCTGGATTTGCTGACGACTGGTCCTACTACCGCTGACTTTTTCTGTGGACTTACTGACAACTGATGTTACTATGTCTCTGGATTTACTCACGGACGACTAGTCTTACTAAGTATGTGGATATACCGACTTAGGTACTATTCAACTTAACTCATATAAGGAAGATTGTGGGTCCATATACTATCACAGAACTGACGCTGAATGGCGTGAAATGCTTTGAAAATGTATGTGTATTCCCCTATCTCAAATACTTACTTGTTGCCTCTTCCTATATCTATCACTCCATTTTTACATTTAAATTATTGAAGTAATAATACAATGAGCAATAAGATCTAAGATATAACCTTGAAAATATGACAAATATGGCTTCCAAATTACATTATTATGCTAAAATATAATTATCAACTAAATACACCAATATTTATAGTAATAGAAGTCCGAGCTAAGAATACTTCAAAGTAAGCCTCGGTTTAATTACCAGCTTAATAATATTTTTCCTTTCATATAGCGCTCCTGGGGCTAACGCGTTAAGCGCGTGCGAGCTGACCTGCAGCCTGATCCTGAACCTGTCCAGACATGTGGTGCCGGCGGCCACAGCGCTCAGGGCTGGCCGCTGGGACCGGGCGCTGTACACAGGGACGGAAGTCAACGGCAAGACCCTGGCGATCCTGGGCCTCGGACGTGTTGGCCGCGAGGTCGCCGTGCGCATGCACGCTTTTGGAATGAAGGTAATGAGGGGTGTCAGTGTTTATAACATCATACATACAGATAAAATAGTCGCTATTGGTGACGCAAATACTCGCCAGTGCTATGTTGACGTTCACCAAGCGAAGGCCTTATTAAATAGCATTTCTATGGCGTGTGGAGCCATCTATAGCAAACGATATGATTTTGTTTTTTTTAACAGTTTATAATTACATTATTATACACAATATTGTCTATATCTACTTAATATATAAATATTTACATAAAAACATTACTCAAAGTTGGAGATAAGAAAAACAATATAATCTGACATATTAACATAAGAAATAGTCTAAATTTTGACAGCTATGTAGTATTGAGCAGTCTTTTCTGTTTACGTTCCATTACCTTATATAGATAATGTTTCATGTTAATCACGGTCAATCACCGTCCCTATTGTCTCATTTCAAATCGGCTGTGCCTATTACGTTGATAAGCATACCCAGATAATAATTAGTACCTATGTATAAATCTCTAAGGCATGCCTACAGTCTCCATGCCTACAGCCTCCACGACTACAGCCTCGAGCATACCTACATTATAATAACTCCTTCAATAAAACAATAGATCTCGTGCATGTGAAAAAAATATTTAAATGTTGCATGTTGATAACATACGCACCAACGAGCTCATTCTTAATTGCTAAATCGTTTGATCGGGCAATGTTTGTAATATTTAGTTTACAAATTAATTGATTACATGATTATAAACACCTTGTTCTGTTTATATTTAACTGTGCCTATTTCGTAGTAGCCGTGCAATCGACTGCAATGTCTTAAATTAGTATATGTCGTCAATAGCGATTGTATCGTTTCAATGCTAAGCGAATGTGTATGTAGGTAAGTAACAAACAACGTGTGACTGTTGTTTATTTGATTTGCATGTGTGTGTTTATCATGCCAGCTGAACTGCGTCTAGTAGGTATATTTTATTTATTTAATATATACTTACATATAATCCATAAGATTGTATAGTATTCGCTATACCATTTGCATTCCTATCCATTTTGGAATAAAGACTACACAAGTAATAGGAGTAGGTATTGCTTATGTGGGTAGACGTACGAGCTATAGTTTACCGGGATATTAGCCACAGAGAGATACTGGATCTTCTTGTTTCCAGATCATTGGCTACGACCCGTTCGTGACCGCCGCACAATGTGCCGAGTTCCACGCCACTAAAATGGAGCTGGATCAGATCTGGCCGCTCGCTGATTACATCACTCTACACACGCCTCTCATCGAATCCACTCGAAGTAAGCTTTTTACCCGACTGCGGTACTATATATGTTTGTGCCTTTGTGGCGCTCTAGAGACCAAACGCGTGGACCGATTTTGATGATATTTTTGCCAATCGATTCGTCTTGCGAGTGTCACTAAAGACATGACAGTAATTAAAGTTAGATATGGCGACGATTATATACTTACCATATTGTGAAAACGAAAAATGAAAGTCGACGAAGTATGTTAAGTGAGGTATCATTGAATAGGTATTTGAAAATCTTTAGGTTTCTCTTATAATTTCTCATTTTGAATGACAATTTAGGATTAATTCTCACATACATTTTCAATACATGGACTAACACTCTGATCATGTTCTTATATAAATAATAGCATAACAGAGGTCTTAGTAACGCGAAAAATATTAACTTGGAAGTGTCAAAGGAATAAAGTCAATTTAAGCCTTACTCTACTGACTACTGGACTTGTTTTTATTGTCTTAGTATTTATATAACATTAAAAATGATGGAAGCTAGGTATCTATATGTCATTCTCATATTGTTTGCAGACTTCATCAATGCCAAAGTGCTAAATCAATGTAAGAAAGGGATCAAGATCGTTAACGTGGGTCGCGGCGGACTTATACAGGAGAGAGATCTTCTCGATGGACTTAATGCTGGACAGGTACTAAAGTCAACTTATAAAACTGTCGTATAATACTACTGATGTGTCGCTATATACTCATTATATAGCGACACATCAGTAGTATTATACTCACACTCACATGCAACAGTTAGATATCTGCTAAATTAATAGAATCTGACAACCTCTTAGGGAGTCTTATAATAATTAATAGATGAATAGCGTTTTAGTATGCGGCAGTCACTCGTTGATCCTTAAGTGCGCGAGATACTTTTTACCTAGCGTTTACTGGCAAAATACATATGTTGGTGACGTAATTTTTTTTAGAGAAGAAATCGAACTTGATGTTGTTTTTCGACCGCAGGATATTAGAAGTGCAACATCTGGACAATCATATTACTTACTAGCTGCGCCCCGTGGTGTTACCCGCGATAATAAGTATGAAAAATTAAAACAAATCTCTCCCACAGGAACCATACATTTTACCGGGATAAAAGTAGCCTATGTGCTATTCCAGACTATAATCTATATCTGTGCCAGATTTCACCGAGATCCGTTCAGCCGTTCTGGCGTGATTGAGTAACAAATATCCATCCATCTATCCAAACTTTCACATTTATAATATTAGTGGGATTATAATATTAGTGGTACTAGTCTTCTAAACCGATATCTTTGTCCATGTAAATAGAGTATTCCGTATATAGTTAACATCACACATACATAATTAATGATTATCTAGCAATGAGTTAATGTGTGTGATTTTAGTCAGCAATGTAATGTAGAACTAAAACGTGTTTGAATTTTGACTCATGTGCGTTAATCAAAACTGGCTTACAGTTAAGCAACTACAAAACTGACCCAGTATTGTGAGTCCAGTTGTGTGACCCTCATTGCAAGTGTGGAAATAGGTGCCCGACCATAGGATACATATCCTGATAAATTAACATTATAATATGCAGAAGCAATAAAATTAGACTGTTGAGTATAAACTAGCCGGCTAATCTCACTTCTCACTAATATTTTAAATGTGAAAGTTTGGATGAATGAATGTTTGTTACTCAATCACGCCAGAATTGGTGAACGGATCTGGATGAAATTTGGCACAGAGATAGATTATAGTCTGGAAAAGCACAAAGGCTACTTTTTATCCTGGTAAAATGTATGGTTCCCGTGGGATAGATTTGTTTCAATTTTTCATAGAGCAAAGGATCGATATGATTTTTTGCATAGGTAGTGGTAGTTTAGGGGTACAGTAAAGGGCATAGAGGAAAAGGACATACTTTTAATCACGGGTAACACCGCGGGGCGAGGCTAGTAATGATTATAATAATTATGACGGCGTTTTTAGGGGTCCACCTAAAGAGCGGCGAGTCGCCACCTGCCAACAGTAATTAGATAAAAGCTGATTATGGCACGTGTGCGCAACCCATCCAATATTCCTATCTCATTTCCATCCAAACCTCAATCCATAGTCCCAATTATCTTATATGCCTGCAGTAGTTCCTCCGCCTGCTGAGGTCAACTCGCTGTTTATGCTATCATTTTCAGGAGATGCACCTACCAGGTAGCTAACATAATATTAGAATTCTCAAAAAGGGCCTCTACGTGTTGAACCATGCCCCGCGCAAAACTTCTAAAGATCCGGGTTTAGCCCGTGTGGTGAGAGTCATTATAATAATGAATATGGATGTGTTTTATAAATAAAAATAAGCCAAGGTCCACTTCGATAACCAGTCCTGTACACTTTTATAGTATCTAATTATAATGCTTATTTTTCGTTGTTCGTAATTAGCAAACCCATCAGTAAGTCCATTAGCCAATCAATGTGTATCTTTCTCAATCGTCGTACACTTCAGGTCGGTGGTGCTGCCCTGGATGTGTTTGAGCAAGAGCCGCCAAATGACCCACTCACCCTGGAGATCATTCAGCATCCAGCCGTAGTCGCTACACCACATCTTGGTGAGTATATTTTTTTATTCCGAAACATAATCCATCATGCCTCTATTTCACAAAGGGGAAGACAGTAATGCACCAGCATGTGTGTAATAAGTATAAAGGAGCAAAACTATCGTTATTATCCTCTCACTATAAGTCAAAATTGATGTGGCGCGTGATAACAACTTCAAAAATTATGTCTTCTTAAAAAGTGTATTTTGTGTATTTTTAAAGGTGCTTCAACTAAAGAAGCTCAGGTGCGGGTCGGACAGGAGATAGCGGAACAGCTCGTGAACTTGGTGAAGCCTGGGACTTACTCCACGCCCCTCGCGGAGGTCACACGGGTTCTCAACAAATAAACACCTCCCTTAGAATAATCATTCCTAATACATATCGATTTGCTTTCATTGATAAGTAACCACGTTGTTTTTTTTTAATTTAATTTAAAAAAATATTGTATTTCTTATTTTCTTAGGTATCAAATTATTTTTTGTATGTTCAAAACTTCGGTAATTACTGACGTATATAATAAATAATTATCATAAAAATAAATAATACGTTGCATCTATACAAAAATATCCTCTGGTAAGGATTATTGATGTAAGTAATAAAATAAATAAATCAAACAAAAAATTTAAAATTATTTTATTTAAAAATTACTTATACTTATAATTTACAAAAGTATAAAAAGTTTTCATTCTAATTCATCTGATATGATGAATTTAAAATAGAAAAAAATATCTTTGTATAGTGAGGTCGCATCGCGAGGCCACGGCTTGGAAGGCGGCGGGAGCCGGTTCAGTTTTTATGCAAATAAGAATAAGTTTCTCATAATCAAGATTAAATATCAGTGGATGAGTCTTCTAAGTCGTGGCCTTCAGCGTGCCTTTGAGGGATTTGATATATTTTGTAGGATAGGTTCACAGGGAAGGGATGGTGGGAGGAGGGGGGAGGCTAGAGGTACTCCGAGTTACTCAGTTGCCGCCTCGCCTGAAATTCCTGACGTTCCGTGCGGGAGGAGCCGCATCACTCTGCTCCTCTTCAGGCTCGACGGACCTCGTAGCGGCTAAAACAATATATCATATCAAAAACGTGTACTTACTTTTGTGAGTATTACATTCAAGGGATTATCAAAGCTTCAAGCACGGATCCGTGGATCCGCTATAATGTGATGAAAATCGTCGGCATATACTATGACTTAAGTAGACCGCAACCATACTTGATTCGTTTAGATTGAATTAAATAAATAAAATATTTTGAAACCTTAAAATGGTGGGTGGTTAGATAAAAGACAGTTAAAAGAGGGAGATAAAAGAGAGTACTTATGAGTTACAGGACTCTGTTACAAAGCAATAGGGGAATCAAAAAATCCTTTGTCAAGGAATAAATCACCTTTAGGAGATACCTCTGAAGCATTGATCGATGAAAATGAATGATGAACGCGGCTACTACTTACGCCTACCAAATCGTCCTCGGCTGGGCTTGGCCGGGGCGGGCGGCGCGGGCGCGTCCTCGTTGTTCGCCTCGCGAGTCACAGGCGCGTTGTTGAAGCGCTTTTTGCTTTTATTATCTGTACAAACGCACTTATTTTTATAACCCACACAAATTCTGTAGATATACTATTACCTTAACACATAAAAGTCAAAGGGCGGAACCAAAAGATTCGAGCGTTCGTTCGTTTTGTAATTATTTTTTCACATGTCTTAATACCAGGCAAATTCAAATAAACAAAGCTGATAAAAAATTGCCCACCCGTTCTCGAGTTAGAAAAGGTGTAACTAACAAGACTTTGTTTTATATATATAGATTTTCTAAGGGTTGAAATCGCTCAGCAGGTCAAGCCTGTTGCAGAGCATGTGCCTAATAACATATTTCATTTCATTAGTCAGTATTATTTTTTAAACTTTGATCATCGATAATTATCGAATGTTCAAGACACCTGTGGATCAATTATGAAACTTATTCTTACTGTAGTTAGATTTGGCTGCTTCGACGGCACCGCTGTCTTGCGATTGTGAAGTCGAAGCGCCGCTCAGTTTAGCTGAAAAAAAAAACAAATCAGTTTCGATATATCGGGTACAGACACACCAATGTTTCCACCATAAAATTCCAAGCTGTATCCATATTTTATATGTACATGCTATGTATTTATAAGCGTGAGCCACGTGTTTAGTTATATCCAACGATACATGTTATTTAAATGGTTAAATTATTTTTTAGTATCTTTAAACGGAGTGTTCAGTTATATTGGGGGACCAGCCACTACTTTGTAAACGATTTTTATTGAAAATCACTCTTATATCCATCTTATAAGTCTTTACCTTCAGCAGCCTGAGCCCTCTTCCTCTTGAGGATCTCAAGTAGCTCGGTGTTGCTCCTGAATGGCCGCACTCCGCTGCCCACCAGCTTCTTGCCCTCAGTGGTGGACGTGGCCGGGGCCTCTGTAGAGGACTCCTGCACCTCGCCCTCAGCTGGGTAATCGCCTTCCTCGTCGTATTCTGCGTCCTCCTGAAAATTCAATTTAATATTACTTATCGAGATAGAAGCAGACGCTTACGTTACTGAAAAGCTAAGTAAGAGTGTGTTTCAACTACTGTACTGCATACTTACGTACAAGTAATACGGTCATTGTTTCAAGTACACCGCTTTTGTTAAGTACCTTCATCGTGGTTCTGCTTTAAGTTAGGTGTCACACCTAGAAATGTTTTTGCCCTCGCTTGCCTTCATTTTATTATATCGACCTCAATTTCGACCTTCAATTAGGTATAAGTAACTAAATTAATTTATACCGGTAGCACAGTTAACTATAATTCTAAGGTCTATTCGGAACTTATTTGATTGTAGATAATTATTTAGTTTAGTTGAGCCATAGTGGCAATAACTATACACGGTAAAACGATTTCTGATATATATCTAGATATCAATCTGATGTATATATATATATATATATATATATATATATATATATATAAAATAATGACATGTTAGTTACCCCATTTATAACTCAAGAACGGGTTTGCCGATTTTTATGATCTTAATTTTTTTTATTTGTCTCCGTCCCGATTAACAGAATAAGCATTAAAACATTGGAATAATTCACAAAATAATAATAATATTGATAATTAATTTTCTCATACAAATGATACGGAAGCAGTACGAGGTTCGCTAGTTACAAATAAATAATACTTAGGTATTTAATTCATTTTAAAAATATTATGGAGGGTATTACCACAGTTAACAGCTATGTGTTCCACTAAAGCTATAAATACTTAATTGATTAATATACTATCTCAAACTAGCCAATTAATATCTCGCCAATTCACATTCACCTATATAGAAAAGCGTGACCATATAGTATATACTTATTTTCCGCGTTATAACATATGCGAAGTTTATCAACCGGTCGCTATATATGAGCGTCACAATTTTCCTTGGAAAAAACAAGTTTTATCGTGCGGCGGGTGTTGGCCAAAACTTGCAGGTAGAAATTCCTCAAAGGAAAGGGAGGTCTCGGAAAGGTCACTCGCGAAGGTGACCCGATCATCGGACGCGGGTCCCACTCGCCTTGAACTGGATGGACTGGCGACGACATCATTTGCGAAACATCGATGAATCTAATATGGTGCACTGGCCGAGTGCGGTGACGTCAGCACTTCGTAAACAAGGTGTAACAACAGCGTAAAATATTTGAGGAGGTCCATTGGTGGGTTATAAATATAGGATTCCAGAATTTTTTTTACAGAGATTTCATAAAATTACCATCTGGTATTAAATGCTCGGTACACTAGTACTGGCTCTCTTTCTACAAAACAAAAACAGACATAATTAACAAACACGATTATTTTATTTATAAATCTGCGTGCGCGGTAATAAGCCCTACGCGTTAATCTCTTAAAATATTTTACAATACATATATACTACTAGCTGCGCCCCGCGGTGTTACCCGCGATTAAAAAGTATATACATTTTACCGCGATAAAAAGTAGCCTATGTGCTATTCCAGACTATATCTATCTCTGTGCCAGAGCCGTTCAGCTGTTCTGGCGTGATTGAATAACAAACATCCATCCATCCAAACTTTCACATTTATAATGTAAGTGGGATATATTATCTACAGTTGTGTTAACGAAGCTGCAAGCTAACAGCTGTAAGCTACTGTTTTTAAATAAACAAACAAGTGCCAAAACCAGTTTGTATACCATACAAAGAACCTTCACTATGAGATTGTCCGCGTTGATATTTACAGTAAGGACTTAAAAGTTAAAATAACAATGCGCTGCTAGTTAAAGTTTTAATTACGTAGGTATGTACGAGTCAAAAGTGCAAATGAAGTATCACGAGCTAAAAGGTCCCTGGTGTACAGGTAGCCTGGTGAATTTGCAATGTTGACGTGTTTCTAATTCGGGACAAGGTGCAGCGACCTTTTTACCCCGCTCATGGAGCCATTCGTTTGGTTTTCTTGTTATTTTGGGTCGAAAATTCAATATTTATTTAGGGTCTCTTCTTGTAGGTATGTTTAAGCCAATATTTTCCTTATTGTTTGATTAATCAGCTCGTTCAGTTCAAGCCACATGCGCAGAGCTTTGTGCATCGTCATTAAGCGTAGGTGTAGGTTATACATTGTAACTTGATACAATGTACATCCAGTTGTCTTAAATGTCAACGTGGTTTTAATATACATGAGGATATAGAACTTTCCGCCAAAATAATATGTACGCAATCCACAACTCACAATTAGCGCCGGTTTACACCAAAGCGGAGAGGAGAGGAGACGTGCGGAATAGACCAATCAGATTGTTTGAAATCCTCCACTCGGTGCCGAGCGGTATTTTTTAAACAATCTGATTGGTCTATTCCACACATCTCTCCTCGCGACTCTGGTAGAAATCCGGCCTAAGGATGGCAGTTCTTATATGAGCTCTCCCAATTACAAATAATTGATATTGATCGATCTCTTCGGAAAGCATCAGATAAACATTCTATATTTATCTGTGCAATCGCGGTTCAATAGATTTCGGATATGTGTGGAGTAGATATGTCGTGTGCCAAATGTGTCTTGTGCAACCGCAAGAGACGTGGTAACCACGGCTTTGTAATTGTATAGCTAGTATTGTATAGCTTGTATTGTACGTGTATTTATATTGTAGACAAAGGGGCAGTGGACAACATTATAATAAAATTATTACAATCTTTAGCTGTATACCTAAGCTTACGAGATTTTGAACATTCAAGGCTGAGCGGACGGTCTGGATCTGGTCAATAAATAATTCATACTTAGATACTAATTTTATTAGTGTACATACATTATAATTTTCTTCTTATTCATTACGAAACATTACGAAGTTTTTTTATATTAAAAAAAATACACAATACAGTGAACTTCAAATATATGTAAGTGATTACATCTCAAAGCAGCACAGACTTGGCTGCACGTTTAAGATCCGTTCCAGTTACGTGTAATATGCATAAGGCTGTTACTTCATAAATATTCAATTTCGTAGAGATATTTTATTGTATAATGCTATAGACTATTGAATCACTGAACCTGTTCTCTATATTAAGACCCATAAACATTTTAACCTATAATTTTCGTTGCGTTAGTAGATACTTACGAATATACCTAGTTTCCTCCAATGTAATAATAATAATAAAATACCTATTGAAAAAATGTGTCAATTTATACCTGCGGTGGTGGAGTTGTGGTGGTGGTCTTCCCCTTCACCAGAGGGCCTCGTTTGAGCAAGCCCCGTGCTGGCGCCGCCCGCGGTTCCTCGTCTTGCGCACGCGCCGACCACGCGATACACGCCAGCATCATAAACCTGGAACCAATAAAAACACTATGGTTCAAGTTTCCGAAAACATGCATCATTCATCTTTCAACTGTTAGGAAACTTTTGATTTGAACGGAATTCGTGAAGTCAATTGATATATTCTTACAGGAGACACGTTGTATAAAGGCTGATAAAAATTGCTTAATACATTATAAGAGATCGATTGGTAGGTTGTAAAGATAACATGATTGTAACGTCACGTGTCAAAATTATCGTAATTGGTACCTACTCATTAGCTTCTGAAAATATTTGACACATTTTTTGTTACAAATGACATAATCGATCTACTTCTAAAACGTAACTTATTAACTACAACATTATAGAATCACTCGGTTAAGGAAATACTTTTTTAATGAATATTTATGGCTTCAAAGTCCCCGTCATACTATTGACGTATATTATTGACCTACCATTTAAGATACCAATTAAGTATCGAAACATAATATGTGTATAGAAATATTTATTATTAATAAAAATACGCTTTAGGTAGATAATTACTTGTCAGTTGCGTAAATTCATAGTTACCAACAACTACCAAACAAGGCTACGACTTGCCCAAACGTTAAGTAAAGAATGGCAGAAATGTTGACACTGTTTATATTTAATTTTAATTAACACACACGAATAAGTAGAGCATGGTATACTAATGCCTACAAAGCTCTTTGAATTAAGTTATAATTATGACACTTTTTAAACGTCTGCATGTATTAAATTGATTATTCTGCTTTAGTAAGTGAATTATTTTAACTCGTTTCATTTACCAAGTGAGTGTAGTGCCTACAGTATGTCCCTTCCAAGTGTCGGCCTTGACAAACTAAATTAATACAACCCTGACTTTGTTATACTCTGCTATTATACAAGACCAACTATTCGAAAATCCGTACAGCTAGATACTGTAAAGCACATTTTATCACAGCGCTAAGTGGCTCACTAGTTACGCAACACATATTTTAAATATCCATACTAGTTCTGTAATTTAGGTCTACTTTACGATCGTTCCTATTGTGAAATGACCTTTAGGATGGCCAATCGGTACCTACCGAATTCACTATTGCCATATTGCGCTTAACTAAAAGCAACTCGAATGATTTTCCTCAGATAATAAACTCATAATACTTTCGATATATAAATAAAACGGTCGGCAATAAAGCCGGTCATGACAAAATCGAGAATTTTCTGCATACTTACGAGTATTTAACTAGATTCAAAATGTCAGGGATATCTATTATAGACGCGTGCATACCTAACGTTTGTACCTATTGGCACACTTCGTCATGTATTCGCCTCCTCCACTGTCGAGTGGTGAATTAATATCCAGCGACTCACCTTCACTCGGAGGCTCCGACTCCTCGCAATAAATAAATAATTTACACATTTGCGAAATGCGCAATAAACCGCAAAAAGCTATTTATCTTCATCTATACGAAACATAAGCGGACCTATGTCCAATATTTACCTTTTCAATTTAATTGTCGCAATGCAATTTTATGTAGGTAATATGTGTTTACATAACATCTCTAGTACATAATGTATAGAGCTGTCTAACAGCGAGTTACGTATGCTAACGAATCACGTAATAGAATATGACATTTCAAAATATAAAAAGTCATAGCAAAAAGGTCATGTAATTTTAAGATCAAGGGGCGTCGGTTTTAGCAGCAAAACATCTGAAACGCCTACCCACATTTACTCTGACGAGTGTTGAAATCGATATCTATGTAGCTCACGTTTCGGATGCAAAATATTGGTCCCATTCCAGCTTGGCATGTAAGCTGTTGTGTTGCAAAGAGCGGCTCGCGAATCGCTGACCGAGCCAAACAGGTTGACAAATAATGACAGTTTTTTGTCGGTGCACGACGGTGATTAGTCTAACGTGTTTCTAATACATAGTTCAATGGCGTTAAATGTCAAACATGAAGTATGGTATGCCGAGGCTGGGTGAATGTCGTGTTACGCAGCGCAGCACGCCGCCGGCGCCGCCCGGCTACCTCCGGTTCGGTATTCCACGCAGGATTAGAAGCGAGAGCTTCAGCGCACCACGCGCGCCGCATCGTCGACAAAGGTCATCGTGTCGCTCGCTCTATTATAAAGATTGTTGTATAACAGGTCCCCGTACAGGGTCGGGTCAGGTGGACTGTGATAGATTCCGATTCCGCTTCCGACAACACGACATCAGCTAAGGGAAGCTTTCTCTATTTCAGATAATTTGCGATCTAGTGAAATATTTATTGAGCATTCACTTGTACTTAATGAGATGTAAATTGTCCAATTTTTACTAGGTAAGTCGGGACTTTTTATTTGCCATCCATCTTCGTAGAAATCGATCGATTATGTTTCATGTCACGTCGGAAAAAGTGCAGCTTTCTATACTAGGCGATGTGATTTACTATGTCGCACGTGCGTGGGCGCTCTGAATGTGTAATTGTAACCTCAAGTCACGTCAAGGTCAGTCGGGCAGAAACCAGAAGTGGTAAAAAGTGGGCTGACCTCGCGGTGCAATGCGGCAGGCGGCCACTATGCCATCGCCGACCTGCGGCGTCACCAGCCATGACGGAGTTACGCTTTCCGAATGGGATTCCGTTTCTACCACGATCGCGATCATACCACCTCGTGACCCGCAACATTTATTACCAAATCGATTCCCACAAGCGATAGTCAAAACAATGCTTAGAGATTTCCCTCGGATAAAAAATTAAGACTAACGTTACATCTGATGCAGATTTACACGAGGCCGATAAATTGAGAAATCTTCTCACAATTCAATCTAGTCGTAGTGAGGTTGGGCAACCGACACATATTATGAAAATAACTACATACAATGCTTCAATAATGAGGCCTATAGACGGAGTAAGAATATTTTTTTTAAAATAGGTCTAGTGCCACCAGAATGCAGATTCACTGGTTTTTGATTAATATCGTGATGCCCAGTACTTGAGGTTTGTGATTTAACTAGGTATATACGTAGGAAAGAAGCAAACAAACCCTGAATGCCCGCAGAAACCCTGCATGCCGCATAGGCAAATGTCAATGGTCTGGTTGTGTAACAATGTTTTATTACCAAATGTCTGTATGTTCGTCGTTAATGCCGGCATTAAGTAAGTGCCAGGTATTTTTGAGCGCATCTCGATGCTGGCACGTCTTTGTTTTATAAATGCAACGAGCATGGATATTGCATGATCTCGACACGACAAGGGAGCCTAAAAGTAGCGTGGGAAGTACAATGTAAATTCGTCTATGAGGACCGTTACATACCGAACCAACACAAAGGGTGCCAGCAAACTTTTGAAAGTCTCTAAAATCAATGTTTAAAATTACAGAGTCGAAACAATTTTAATACATTATAATCAATATTAATTGAGGCCAGCAAGTGGAAGTGGTTGCATTCATTATCAATAGTTACCTACCGATATTGCAAAATGTAGAAACACCAATTCTCAAACCTTGTTCAGTTTTCTAGATATAAGTATTCAATGTTCATGTTTCGGTGGTTTTTAAAATACAGTATGTTTTGCAGACATGCAAAAGTTTGTACAAATCGACAAGAACGTGCAGCTCGGGGTCACAATTGTTCGGTATATATTGCGATGTTACAACAGAATTAGTTATAAAGGATCAACGCTGCTTAATATTTTCAAGTAGCTACTTTGTGGAATATACAAAGTTATAATGTAAAAAGGTCAACCATTTCGACGTTGAGTAAGTGTTGCCTGAGATCGCTCGTTTACAAAGCATCACACGTACTGCCGCTGCTACTTGTAAAACTGTACGAGATATTAATACAGAACGAGGAACGTGAATAATTATGTGAATATCGTAACTCGGTGCATTCCAACAGAACAATGACCACTGCGATCAGCCACTGTTCTAATACTTGTAGCAACAAAGATAAAAAGCTCAAATCAACAAAATAAGTCATTTCATTAACATCATCATCATCATCATCATGTTAGTCGTAAACGTTTATCGTTATCGAGATTTACGGTTTTGGGGCGTATAATTTGTTTCGATATATTATCCTTGTGCTTTGTTATACTTTCATAGTAGGTACAACATGTATACCCATATTGTCGGCATAGTACAATACAACACACAGACATTTTATATAACAACTACACACGTTGAATGCTGTGAGGCTAGGGAGAGCAAACACTTTGCTACATCCTACATAACATTAGATTGCCTCATCTTAGGTCGTGGGTCTGACTTTCGACATGGGACCGACTTAGTCATGGAACTGGTTTACGGTTCCGCACAATTAATTTGAAAATGATTTGGCGTACCGGGTCAGACCGCCGTCTCTACAAAGATGCGTGTCACTCAATCTGTTATGAAACTGTGTATTCGGGGGGCGCCGGGGTCACAACAGCTAGCGTTTTACTGAACCCCGGTAGAGAAAGGTGAATAGTTCAACGCGAAGACCTATGGTGCAAGCTCGTAACGTTTACAATTCCGTACAGTCAGTGGAAATGATAATGCAAAGTTAATTGAAATGAAGTAATTTGAATCAAAGCACACCTGGCCAGGTCGTAGGCGGCATTCATTCTAAAGGCCGCGAGCTGTCGGTTGCTGTAAGTACAAGGGTGCATTGGTTGCGTTGACCATCGAGATTGATTTAGAAAGGCACCACACTACGTAAACATTCCTCTGTTCATACTGCAGTTATGATAACGTATTTTTCATTATGTAATTAATCGAAAACTGTATCCTACGTTACTATCAATTATCTGTTAGTAAATGGGGCAGAATAAAGGTGCTCGTTAACCCGCCTTTCGGCTCATATCGCCGCGCGGATATCCTTGCGATAAACTTAAAATTAACTAAGATTGGAAACTATTTCGGCGCACTTTAATTTATCCGCTAATTAGAAGCCAGTGAGTAGGTATATCACACACGAATATGAGACATCGCATACGCAATCGCACAGCAACCTGAACTTAAAATTGAGTTAAGCAAGTCCTAGACAACGGTTAGATACAGGTATTCGAAGATCAATAAAAGCGCTAAAATAAAATATGCAGTATATAACTCACAGGGGTAGAATCTTCATGTCTGTGTTGTGGCGGATGTCGCAAGAGGCACTGGTCGGTCCTTTCTCCTCAGGACGGTTCTGTGCAGGTCCACAATGGTCGGAGGCCACGCTTGATCTGGCGCTCGAGCGCGAGCACCGCCGGTACACTCCGGCACGCCGCGCCGCTCGGCAGCGCTCCGCCCGCCGCCGCCGCCGCCACCCCTACGCCACTAGCCTGATTTATATTCGGCGTGCCGCGCGCTCAACATGCCGAACATTGTCCACGTAGTGAGGCTTAGACAATTGCAGCCTCTCAGACCGAGCAAATCCTGTTGTGACGTCGCCCAGCTGCGGCCGTGACTCGCTTCCAAATGCCTTTTTGGAAACAGTTCTAACGGTACATACCATACTAGGTACCTATACAATATGACTATAATACAATATTGTCATCGGCCCTTTAGGTACTCGTACAGCCGCATCGGTCGATGTAGTTGTAAACGTGTGGACACATTTTACGTTTCAAACAGGTTTGATGTGACCTTAAGAGATTCAGATAAGTACCAATTGTAGTTTTAAACTACAGAAATATTGAAGCACAGTTTCATAATGTATGCTCGTGCTGTTGTAAAGAATCGATTGCTTTATAACACCGTTATTATGGGATTTGTGAGTAGAAGGTAAGGCGGAGTGGCGCAGTGACGTTTACCACTTTCATTGAGGTCATAGGTGAAAATGAATCTTCGGAATGTTAGGTAACAGACAGATGAGATTGGTGTAGACGCTAATGCAATCAAATAAAATGACCCCGAACACTTTCTTTATTTATTCATAGGTACATAGTCGTAAAGCTCAGGTTAAGTCCCGGATGAGTGCGAAAGCGTTCCCGTGGCCTCTTCACCACAAGGCGGGAGAAGGACCACCGTGGGGTTTTAGTCGGTAGAAGTCCAACATAACCCGCTTGCCTCCCCCGAGGCTTGCGGGTATCCATGAGGATTTCGCCATAAACAAAAAAGAAGGCATCAAAAAAAGCTCGCCGTACGATGCGAAGTTCCCTAGATATTATTAATTAAGTACAATCTAGGGATAATAAAGGCTCTGTGTCGGTCTCAAATACCTTCACAAAGAGGTCAAATATATTGTTAACGTTGTATTGAATGACATTATAAAGTAATCTCGTATAGGTAGTGGTACCTGCATATACTAAATGAAAATAGAATCAGTGTAGTTGACAATTCATGTTTTGGTTATTAATTTAAAATTGCATGATGGTGGATGGAGAGAACTATTCGTTAATCTTTGTTGGCGTGTCGTACACTAGCTTAAAATATTTTTAGCTGTGCATGTAAGCGCGTACTTCTTTCATCACAAATGATTACACCAAAGCAATTCAACAAGAAATTAATATATTTTTTGAAAAGCCTGTCTTAGATACATGCATGAAAAGCTTATCGCTCAGCGTCACGACAAATCCTTCAAAATATTACCAAAACAAAACCGAAAGAGGTTTAAAATGTACAAGTACGTACATTGTTATGGATTGATTGAACAATTATATCGCGTAAAGCCGTTTCCGCGTTTATTGAACCGTTGACGAATAATAATTTGTCGGTGCCCTTGTAAATACCGTTTCGTGTGCGGATTATGAATATTTTTATACGCACTCGGTCTAGACTTCATCCATTTGTATAATACGCACGCCACGGCTCGTCAAGGTTGTTTCGGCTGAGCTAGTGTTTTTCTGGCGGCAACTTTTTACCGATTTGCTCATACTTACATACTGTTTAACTTACATCATTGTCCATATTGATTGTGCATTGAATACGTGTGCGGTATATATAGACGCCATTCTGCGGATCGCAGAGTTCATAAGTGATAGAACATTGAGAATTAAACGCGATGTATCCAGAAACGAATCCGTACTATAGGTACCATGTTATTGTCTATAGGTATTATGGCGGTATATGGTTCTCAGTAACCGGATTGGCTGTGCCTGGTCTGGCACACGCTAATATGTTTCTTTTTTTTTTATTTGTCGTTTTCCAAACCTAAACATACCACTAAATATACCTACCTCAATATTTACCTATACCTCACAGTAGTATAAGTACTTATAGGGTTTGTTTCTACGTTCTACTAAACCGTTCTGCGGTGGAGATAATGGATGTATTATGTAGAATCAGCATATTTTTCAGTCATATGAATCAAATTGTTCTAAGAAGTCACTGGTTTCCAATCAGTACATATAATACATTTAAGCGGATGATTAGATGCCCTAGTTCCGATCCAGTTGTAGAGTAGAGCACGGAAAAAAATATTAAATGACAATTTGTGAGTGCCCTCACTTGTAGACCTACTTAAACAAAATAAATGATTTGACTTTGAAAACAATTGTTAGATGATCTCAGTAATAGCACCACCTATACCTAAATTAAACATAAAACATGACAGAGAATATAAAATTCAAAGAGGGACGTAAAAAATTGCAAAACTATGTGATCACACAATATTTAATAGCACAACATTAATTTAAGATCCTGCATGAATATGTTGGTTCTAAATGTGAGACGATTTGACCTTTCACACCATGTCGGTGGAACTAGCGAATGTATTATTGCAATACGGCTCGAGTCGCCAAGCGCACAGCTCTGTTGAGATCCTAAAACTTCTATTTATTCGATCCAATAATCTATACATATAAATAAAATTGGAGTGTCTGTTTGTAATATTAAAATAACCACTTTTTACTAAGTGCATTTGGATGTATACACGTTACCTATACCGAAACAACATTTTTTACAATTTTTGTCTGTCTGTCTGTCTGTCCGTCTGTCTGTCTGTCTGTCTGTTTGTTCCGGGTAATCTCTTAAATGGCTGGACCGATTTTGACGGGAATTTCACTGGCAGATAGCTAATGTAACAGGGAGTAACTTAGGCTACTTTTATTTTAGAAAAAAAAATAGGATCTCACGAAAAAAAAATAAAACCAATGTTGCAGCGCAGCGCCTGATTAAGTTTGATAGCAACAACCTGCAATGTGTCCCGCGGGCTCAGAACGCGCGAGCCTGCTGTTGTCAACGGTTGTCTTTGTTAAATACCACGCGGACGAAGTCGCGGGCAACAGCTAGTTATTTATAAAATGCTAGTAGGTAACTTTAAAAAAAACAGATTTCATATTTTTCCGACGTATCTACTAATGTCACCATTTCCCAGATCGTAAGCACTTAGTAATTACTCAAGAAAATTCGCTATATAAAATACATCTTCTGCATTTTTCTTTATACGAAATAACTATAAATAACGCCTCACACACGACTTAATGCGTATTTTGCCAATGCCAAGTAATTAATAGCGATAACACATCTATACATATAAATAAAATTGGAGTGTCTGTTTGTAATATTAAAATAACCGCTTTTTACTAAGTGCATTTGGATGTATACACGTTACCTATACCGAAACAATTTTTTTTACAATTTTTGTCTGTCTGTCTGTCTGTCCGTCTGTCTGTCTGTCCGTCTGTCTGTCTGTCTGTCTGTCTGTCTGTCTGTCTGTCTGTCTGTTTGTTCCGGGTAATCTCTGAAATGGCTGGACCGATTTTGACGGGAATTTCACTGGCAGATAGCTGATGTAACAAGGAGTAACTTAGGCTACTTTTATTTTAGAAAAAAAAATTGGATCTCGCGAAAAAAAATTAAAACCAATGTTGCAACGCTGCGCCTGCTTAAAGTTTGATAGCAACAATCTGCAATGCGTCCCGCGGGATCAGAACGCGAGCAGGCTGTTGCCAACGGTTGAGACGTTGTTAAATACTACGCGGACGAAGTCGCGGGCAACAGCTAGTTATAAATAAAATAATGGATGTGACATGAAGATATGAGAAGGATGTCTAAAATACTAAATATAGTAATTTTACGCAAAGAAGTGATTTCCAATTAATTTACCAGAGATTACCTGCTTTAGCTTTGCAAATGCATACATTGTTACGTAATTCTGAACATGAGTAGGTACTGCTCTGAAGGCCATCGCGGTATATTGTAATGCATATTAAATTTAAAAAAAAATACGAGGAAACACGATTGACTTCAAATATTCGCGTGCTGCTGAACTATACGTAGAATACGAGTATGTACTCTTTCTTGTTCCTTTACGAAATAAAATGCGATGAAATAAACAGGAATAAGAAGAAATATGGTCTCACCAACAAATTGGTGTGTATTTTGGCAATGTCGATAATTAATAGCGATATCTAACAAATACACATTATAAATAATAAATGGGCGATGAAAAATATGAGCACATGAAAACGTTGTTATAATTAAATTAAGTTTATAACCAGATAATGTAATTTAAAAAAAATATTTTTTGTTGTTTCCAACCAGCTAAATGTACCTACTTTCAAACTGCGTTGTGGGCAAAATCAACGACATAACACGATGGAAACTATAATGTATTAAAAAGTGAAGTAAATTTAAAACCACTCGTATTCGCATGACTCAAAATTCCATGATTCCAAGTAGGTACAGTACCTTAAAACGTCTTAACCAAACAATAAGACAATTTTCTTATTTGTCGCAATTATCTACTATCAATCGCTAATACCAACAATGTGTAAGTAAAAGTTAAGAACTTTCGAAAACAGACAAAAATACTGTTATCCGCCAATGTTTGGCTAGGTATGTTTTTATTGATCTATGTAGGCACGGATACATCTTGCCTTTCTATTGGCGGTATATTGGCAACAATTAAATCGTAGTCTATACATATAAATAAAATTGGAGTGTCTGTTTGTAATATTAAAATAACCGCTTTTTACTGAGTGCATTTGGATGTAGACACGTTACCTATACCGAAACAACATTTTTTACAATTTTTGACTGTCTGTCTGTCTGTCTGTCTGTCTGTTTGTTCCGGCTAATCTCTGTAATGGCTGGACCGATTTTGACGGGACTTTCACTGGCAGATAGCTGATGTAACAAGGAGTAACTTAGGCTACATTTATTTTAGAAAAAAAAATAGGATCTCACGAAAAAAAATTAAAACCAATGTTGCAGCGCAGCGCCTGATTAAGTTTGATAGCAACACCTGCAATGCTTCTCGCGGGCTCAGAATGGGCGAGCAGGCTGTTGTCAACGGTTGTCTTTGTTAAATACCACGCGGACGAAGTCGCGGGCAACAGCTAGTATTACATAAAAAGACGTAGCCGCAGACGTAATCACCATGGGTGTGTTTTTATGCGTCAGTGAAATACTCGTTCCTCGGCGTCTTTGTTGGCCAAGTGAACGATGCCATTAATCGTGCACGAATAAGTATGCCAAGCCCGTTCCCCATATATCCCATGACGGGACGAAATCATGATTCTCATCATTTCCAACAATTTGAACACGCTACCGGCGTCTTTGTTCCCCGTTGACTTCAATCTGGTTGTTTTCAAGTCGAGAGTGAACAGGTACCTTCTAGGCAAGTATGCTCCATCGTAGATCTCATCGTCACTTACCATCATGTGAGATCGAGTTCAAATACTTGCCTATAAGGTAAAAAGAAAAAAATTATGACAGTAGACGCCATGACATAATATTCTCACTAAGGCCTTTGATATCCAAGCCTTCCAATGAGATTCAGACATAGAAAACGATTACATAAGATAAAATATTTTTTTAATAATAGACCTGCTAATAATTTGAAATATGATAAACGAGCTCTTGAAAGAATTTCAATAGTAAACACATAAGTAAACATTTGAATGGGTGTTGCACATAGCCTCTGCGAGCTGCAGCCGTATTTATTTATGTGCAAACATGTTTAGAAATCACAATTTGCGCAAATTAAATTCCTTTATACTCTAATTAAATTAGCCGCTGATTATGACTCGATTTATTAACCTACTTGTTATATAAAATATATGCGTAGGTAGGCTTAATATACGCGACGCGGCATATTTAGCGTAACTTATATTATATAATAAAATAACCGCTATTTTGCTTTTTTTATAATTACCATATTATACCATCTCATCTAGTGTTTGGAGAGTGGACCGCTCCGGTGATTGCACCGTTGGTTTCAGGTTCGATTCCCGTCTAGCCAATTGACAAATTACTTTATTTGTCTTACATCCAGACAATGTTTTGCTACTTAGAATACAATTATTTCAGAAAGATTTACCCCAGGGACTCTTATTTGCATTTGTTTTCTCGAACGCCTACAAAAATCAAAGAGCAAAGATAGACGTTTAACATTCTTATATGATCATGAGATAAATAATGGCGATGATTCCATGCCAGCATTCTTTAAATCTATTAGAGACAATCGTGTCGAACACATTTTCGTGTTCCGATCCGCTACTTGACTCTATATTTCACTAATATTAGTCTTAATAAGCATCTAATCGTCATTAAAAAGAACACAGTATGTGTCAGTGGGAATCGTCGAGTCTGAAAATGTCATAACCATGATTCGTACCATTGCGTTATCTCCTCGATGGTTTTGTTATCGGTTATTGGCATATCCTGCTTACTTTTTCCCATCTTTTTAAATTAAGGTGCCACGTAGGAGAGGATCAACATAATAAAATAAATCCTGTTTATTGTTTTTTTTTTATTGAACAGAATAAATAAATGTCGATCGTTTTTTTGGCCCAAATACAACAAAAAACGCATCTTCCCTATTATATACTTTAAGATTCCCTCATACTATGTTCGCCTAGGTACATAGAGCATATACCAAGCCAATACGACCGGCAAGCAAAACCAAGACGAACTTTGTATAAACCCTTATATTTAAAATGTCTTTTTTTATGGCGGTATTAGTTCATTTACCTTTACTTCGTGTTATAAATGACTGAAGTGCCTTACTGTATTTATGTACAGTGACGAGCCATACAACTGCCGATGCCAGAGCCATGAGCAAGCACGTTTCAATAAATATAAGTTTAATACTTAACAATACCTTATTCACATTTTAAATTAACTTATCCAAGATCTTCCTCTCGCTGCCTATTTTCTAATGGAATTATTACAACCTAGAAAGTGGTAAGCGGTTAACGATACAGACACTTAAATACTATTTAAAAAACAGCTTTATGAACTAAACTCAACTGAACTTGATCTTTGTGAGTTAAACCATTCCGTCACCAGTAATAATCCATCTTACCTTCATACAATACCAACTTAACGGTGTATTCTTATTTGCTAAATGGCAGGTACATTTTAATAAAGTAGGTAATTCAAGACAATAAATCCTTTGACTGATTGAACAATACACAAGCTCAAAAACACACGTGGGGTAGATTGACGTGTTTACAAAATTAAAAAAAAATATTTAATGTTAGGCTTGAAGACTGTAAACAGTGAAACATATAAGTATTTCGCATTACTATAGCACATCACATCATATATAACTATAGCATTAAGGTGGAAGCTCAGGGTCAGGGCGCGAAATTCAAAATGTCATTGGTTTTTATTTTTTTACGAAAAATTTGGACATCTTTACGATGTAATTTAGTGTTTTGCGATATTAGCATTCTGCATCGGATGTCTCGATGTATTAAGTTTGCTTAAAACACACCTAAAACGATACAACACTATAAAATTAGTAAAAGTAGCGATTTTTACAAACCTTATGGTATTGTATCGGATTAGGTACTTTTTAAGCAAACTTCATACATCGAGACATCCAATGCAGAATGTTAATATCGCAAAACCCTAAATTACATCGTAAAGATGTCCAAATTTTACGTAAAAAAATAAAAACCATTCACATTTTGAATTTCGCGCCCTGACCCTGAGCTTCCCCCTTAATAGCTTACAAAAAAAAAATCGTGTCCAAATAATTTGTGACCATAATAAATGGATTTTGTTTTAATATGTTGTAATAAGGTAAGGAAACACGAACTGGCTGACTACTACGGAATTAGCATTATATATAAATAGATGCAAAACTCTTTGTTGTTCCACCACATAAAGTAATATACAGGGTCTAGGGGCATGGTAACGAAACCTTTGAGTAAATATTGCACTTAATGCTTATGCTAAAATCATAGAAGTAATTATGTCGAAAATTATGAATTAAAAGTGTTGTTATTGTCAAGAACGTAATGTATCGTAAAACACGCGATCACAACCTAACACTCCGTGCGATACCCGACTCTTTCGAGTAGTTAGCAAGCACGATCGTCTTGAATTTAAATTTACATGGCAGTTTTAGATCGAAACTCGTAATATTGATCTTTGATTAAAAATACGTCGATAGACTTCTATTATTAATACATGCTAAAATATATTTAAAATGCGTACAATTCATGTAAATGTCGACGATAAATTTGTGGGGGGCAGAATCCTAAGTTCCATGGTATCAGATTTCGTTATACCAATACAGGTTGTAAAGAAATCTGATACTATGGATTATTATAATAAACACTAGCCAAATGTATGAGAAAATTAATTTTCTTAATTTCTTTTTTTCCATGGATCAATACCATATCTGGAACCAATTCTGGAAAACCAGCCAGGAATCAGGTTTTAAAAAAAACCAAGGACATAAAAATCGGCCCACCCGTTCTTTAGTTATAAATGGTGTAACTAACACAACTTTGTTTTATATAACTCGGCTTTATAGCGCTAACGCCACCTACCTGTAGCTCTGTACCAAATCCGTTTTCCCTGATCGAAAATGAAAGATAAAATATCAATCAAATGCCCTATTTAGAGGTCATCAAGCCTAACATACATAAGAGCAGTATGCAAAACATATAAACGAACATCAGAATGGTCTAGCAATGCTTTGGTAAGGTATTCACCTACAAAATTGTGATGATTATAAAAATGTTGTACTTACAGCTATGTCTTTGTACATTCATATTAGCTTTTATTTTTTATCAATAATCATATTATTGATAATGTTCCCTAAACCAAATAGCATTGAGAGAAACGCAATCAAAAATATTGCCCGAAAATACCTGAAATGAGAAAACAATAACATTATGAATATGTGGAATTGTAGCTTTATACCTAGACGGCCTGAATAGCGCAGTGGTAGTGAGTCTGCTTTCTGCGCCGAAGGTCCCGGGTTCGAATCCTGGTAGGGACAAGCTTTGTGTGATGAGCACGAATGTTTGTATCCGAGTCATGGATGTTTAATATCTACATAAGTATTATATACTGAGTTCGCCCTCAGTCCATTGTACGGTACCCATAACACAAGCGTTGCTTAATGTGGGACTGTATAGTTGGTGTGTTCGTATGGCGATATTTATTTATTTAATTTATAGACGTTCTTTAACTTTTTTAAAGGTCATATAGAACTGCGTACAAGAGTTTTGCTTTGCACAGTACTATACTATAATATGAAGTTAGATTAAGTTATAGCACGTTTATAAATTCGGGTTTTTATTTCAGGATTTGAATATGGGTATTACCAATAACAGTTTTAATTGTTAAAACAGCACAGAAGTGCATTGGTGCCAACTATCATTTGACCATATACATTTTAGTATTTACAGCTATCATCATATAAATAGCAACCACAAGTTTAGTAAGTAGACATAGATCCAGATTATAGATATATCCAGTCAGACCACATACATTCTTGAAGGGTCTAAAACAGAGTACAAATATTAATTCTACGTACCAGGTGAATTTTGATCTTTTTAGCACCTTGATCACACATTCTGTTTGGTGTCTGGTTGCAGCAAAGTCACCCGAGTTGTCTATGACAAAATGAGACTTGGCCACCTTGTCTTCGAGCGGCATTTGACAACTGATACGTTTCTTGGCAATTATATCTGAGAAGTCACTTCGTTTGCACAGCCTCTCCAACTGTTGATGGTCTTCACTGAAAAATGAAATATTAAGAATAAATTTCCACCAAAAAACTGCAACTTTGTCGATGATCACATACCCTGCCTTCTACGCCTCAAGCGTCCCGGGCCTCGATAGCACTAATCAAATATCAGTTTCTCCAAATTATATAAGTGCCAAGTTCTCAGTGTGCACTCAAATTCAATGGATCATGAAAATTTCTCTTCCGAGGGTAATTGACCAATAATATTCGTCTACTACCGTCTTGTGGGATTGGCTTGAGCGAATTGATTTAGATACTAAGTACTTACAACCAAAGGTCACAGAGATGATAATATGTACCTATCTTTCGAGTGTGACCATAAATTTTGGTGGTGTTGATTAGTATACATATATCTACATGAGAAAAAATCCTGGCGAGACTATATTCACCACAGCCTATGGTATAATAGTAAAAAATCCGCTAATATTGGTCCAGTAGATTTTCACTATCTACATTTTAAAATATTTTTCACCATGAAGTTTTATAATATATAACACATGAGTAAATTGCCTGCTCACCAGACAACAGTGATAATTTTATGCATAAACGTCAACATCTTTCCAGTTTCAAACAGCAGCGGCACCTCCATCACTATATATCTATGTCCCGAGAAGAAGTATGATATGGCCATCCTCATCATTGCACTCTGGATCCTGGGGTGCGTGATTGCGTTCAGTTTCCGCCTCTTATCAATATCATCGAACACTATTTCGCCGAGCCGTGCCCTGTTGACCTTGCCGTCAGCAAGTAGCACCTCGTCGCCAAAGTACTGGCGGAGGTCGTCCCATCCCGACGTGCCTGGTTCTAGTACTGGAAATATAATGTACAGTTTTGGTATGTTCATTAGCAATAGAGAAGAGTTAGGAACAATAGTAGCTTAACACGGTGGTTATAGAATAAAAATTAGAATGTCAGAATAACATTCTGTTTGGCCATCTCTTCACCATATGAAATAACAACACCCTGACATACCCATTTTTATTATAAATCCATAGTATTCATATAATTATTAGTCTACTAACACGTTTTTGAGTAATTTTATTAGCTTTGCTAGCATTGGAAACTGATAGATCAGTAACGAAATTATTATGATTTCAAATAATCATCCGCTAAACAAGCCCAGGTTCAATGATTAGTATACCCTTTCTGAATTACCCTGTATACGTTTCCAGCATTGTCATATTTTATTGTCATGTTTTGCAATCAGTATGGTTAGTCTAGTAAGAGGACTTGTGAATGGATTGCGTCATTCTGAACGATAATAATAATTTTTTTAATGACATCATACATTGTTACTTCAGGCCTCTTTCACAAGGTATAGTAAATAAATATCAGAGGATCTCCCTTATTCTCCTGCTTTCTTATTCTTACGCAACTGGATTACAAACTATAATATAATAGGCTTCAGCTGCAGAGCAAAATCAAAGATTTCTAGAAGATATTCTCGAGAAAGATATTCCTATGTACTATAATAGTATATCCTAGTTACGGACTATGCAATTGGTGTACTAATCTGGCAATATTTATTTATTTATGGCAAATAACATTTGATTTAATGATTCTCTGACAAAATGTGAATTAATTTCGCAAATGTATACTAAAGCTAAAGTAAGACGGACACAAAGACAACAATGAAAATTATCACATAGCAATTTGCCTTTATCATGAGCATAGTTTCATTATGTTTTCTCATAGTGTAACAGCCTTATCTGAATTGGCATGTAATTAAAATAAGCTGGGAGATAAAGAAAATAATGTTGTATCCTCGTGAATTGCATTCTCAAAGTAGTTTCATAGATGCGGGATTATGAAATTCAGCCATAATCCTTTGGCAATGAGGGTTTATATGAGTCAATTGGACACGAAGGTGGGCCATGTTAATAATTCAGTGGATTGCAGAGAATGGAAGGAGACTGATTTTTTTAGGCCTACACTTTTCTTCAATTATTTCATAAAATATTAATGTATGGGATATTAGTAATTTGTAAGCGCACTTAAAACATATCTAATATAATGTAACTCTCCTAATAGATTACACACTCCACCCAAAATGTGGTTTATATGATCATAGATAATATGATAATGTAATAGGTCTGCCACTAGCTATATTGGTTTTACAAAACAATTTTGAATGACAAAATTTATAAGTATTATTAATCAAATTTAAGTAGCAATATGAATAGGTAGGAATGATATGCAACTATTGGTCCATTGTACATTTGAAGAGATAACTTGGCCCCGGAGTGGATGATATATTAGGAATCAAGAACCTAGGAAACCTGGAGCTAAGTTCAAAAACGAAAGTTGCAGGGCATGTTAGCAAAATAGAAGAGAATTATGTTATTGCCTGAATAAATAATTCAGGCCGAGTTTCACAAACGTTTTGAAGCTCAAAAAATCAAACTGATTTGTGTACTAAATACAAATTTGCGTGTACTATACAAATCGGCAGACAGTCAGCTCGTATTAATTTTTCGTCTGAAGTTATTACCTTTCCTGGCCACTTCGTCAGCATCAATGACAGCCACGCCGTGTTCCCGGAATATCGAGAGCACAGTGCTCTTCCCAGTAGCCAGTCCGCCCGTTAATCCCACAATGAACATTATTATATTTTGTACTCGTAACTAATTACGAAGTAAATATTGTAATCGATTAAACGGGAGCTACCCTATGGGGGCTGTGAAAATGGTACTGGTGTTTACTAGTAACTAACACTATGCTTTGACGGTAGTTGGTTTCAGGTAGCCTGTTAAACCCACCCAAGACCAATCCATCAACAATCGTTCGTATTTTTCTGTATATCTTTTGCTTTTGTATATACGTACGTACGTATGTACCAATGAGAAAAATAATAAATACTTCCAGAATCCAGAGATAATTCAGAACGTATACTTATGTTTTTTACATAAACTTTGGGTACCAACCTTTTGAAGTCTCTCAGTATCTGTACCCTGGACAAGTAGTTAAATAAGCTAAAGTCGTTCAACGGGATTCCTATTCATCAGTATTCTCTAAAATTTTACTCACCCATCGAACGTCGAATAACATTACTTTTCGTAATGAAGGGGTTTCCAACGGGTTTCTTGTGTTATGAATCGAAATGAAAGACATAAGTGTGCGCATTAATACGGCATAAACCGTAGATAGAGAATGAACACTCATTCTCTATCTACGGCATAAACGCATGAACCTACGTATGTGTGCATAAACCCACAATAGGTTCATGGTTCTGCGTTATATGGGAAACCTTTTAGAACGGGTTTCATGGCATTTTGCTTTAAACTTACACTGTGTAACAGGAAAGCCATTTCAATAGGCAAGACAAGTGAATGAGTAATAAGTCAAATCTGGCAGCTGTTAATACTACCACTTCAACATAATCGTTTCAAAAGGCAATTATCAATACATGGCACTAAAGTTGACATTTAAAAAAAATCGTGTCTTTTTAGCGGGAAATTTAAGAGGGAAGTTACCCAACCATTCCATAATACGTCTATGATACAATGAATGGTTAATTTAAATTACCTTTATAGTAAGGTGTGTTCATAAACCTATATTAAATTTTAAAATAAAATAGTAAAACTTGATTAGAACATGGAAACTATCTTCCGAAGACAACTGTAAGAAAACATAGAAAGATAATGCCAAACATTATTTTGAGCTCGGCCCTTTTCAATATTTTCTAGATACCTCCAGCCGGTGGATGCGAGTGGCGGAGGATCGTGATGTGTGGAAGTCGTTGGGGGAGGCCTATGTCCAGCAGTGGACGTCTATCGGCTGATAGATAGATAGACCTCCAGTAAGTACAACGAATAGACAATAAGTAAGAAGGTAGATCTCTATCTTACAACATCAATACTCTCGCTAAGGACCATACGTCTCGGACCCATGTTCCCACGGAAGCCATTGGAGAACTGGGCTGATCCCGTGAATCTTAAATGAGAATAAAAGAAAAGTATAACTCCTCCTGACTGAATTTCAGACATGGCCAATCCCAACCGAGGCTAGCCAACTACGTAGGAAATAACATTACCTATTATTGCACAAAAGTGTGCGCAAGCAAGCACATGTGCTCTCTCTTCCCTCACTCTCTGTGGTAACGTTATTTGGTGTCTCTCTCGCTCTCTCTCTCTCTTCTGTCGGATGTCGGACTAATCCGACACTATTGGAGCATCAGGCGCAGATCTGTCCGCTTTATATGCTCTCTGAGGAACGAGTAAATGATAATCATGGTTGATAAATGAGTCTCGCAGATGAAATCCAAAAGGACCAGAGATGCGAGCCGGGGTTTGATCTTGCAACTCTCGTTTCCAAGGCGAGCGTTCTACCAACTTGGCAGTCACTGCTACAGATTTGCTCATTTGCTATTGAATATTTTATGTTTTTCTTTTCACCTAGAATACTATGTTCAATCAATGTTGACCCCACAATAATATAAGGTTCAACTAAATCCATTTCCTTCGAAGTGTACGTTATCATTGGATAGGATTGGATCACTAAATAATGTATTTTGTTGAAAATAGGTGACAGCCCTACAGTAAGTCCTTAGAAAGACGTAAGTAGGTAAGTTATTAAGCACCACCTAGGTAGCCTATACTTAGATTGGCCCGAGTATTGTGTGACACGTTAGTAAAAGTTCTCATTTCAAAAGCTTTTCTTATTACTAACAAGCTCTATAATATCATTTTTCCAATTCGTTTCAGAATCTATATTTAATTGAGCCCTTAATCATTCGAAATAGCTCTTACTGCGTTGTACGAAAGGTTCTTTATTCACTTTAACGTAGACCACTGAACTTGGTTCGTGAACAAATTGGGCGGAGTTATGTTTCAGGGGCGGAGCTTTCACTAGCATCCCAACTCCCTATCAACCCCCTGACCGTCAGAACGCAATTGATTATCATAGCTGTCACAACTCCCGCGAAAAAAATATATTTTACCGAGCCATGTATTTGTTCGTTGGGATCAAAAGTGTTTAGAGATGTTTAATATGGATGGTGTGAACGGTGTTCGGGGTTCAGCTATGGAAAATGCAAATGCTCTCCCGCTGGCCGTGGCCGGGTCGCCAGCGTCCGGGAGCAGCTCCGACCTCTACTTTTATGACGAGTCTTCAATGTCCGATGGTAGTCTGTACGCCAGCGACCAAGAAAACCTATCCACACCAAGAAAAAGGTACGTACCTTATTACAAGTCCGAAATATTTTTATAACGCTTTGCGGTGTATTTTTTTTTGTCTATTGTCTTGTTATGTTTCCTTGCTATATATTTTACTTTCGCGAATTGTTATTGTTGTGGCTAATACATATGCAAACCACTAAGTACTAAGGTACTTACATATTTATTTTACCTACCATATATTTTTATAAATAGCAACTACAGGTCTGTTATTGCTATATACCTAATAAACGTATATTATACGACAGAATAGAATATATACGTAACTTTATAAAATTTGCAGATCATCACTAACCCTGGCTGGTTAGTCTTCGTATAGAAAGCCTTCCAATTTGGTGATTTGATAGATACCACTGTCCATTAGAATGTATAATATCTACCAAGTACCTGCCCATTATGAAGCGTGTCCTTTACTTGCGAAAGCCATTGCATACTCCCTAACTTTCCTATCTACTTATGTAATTAGATACCTATAATGTTGTTTCCGTTGTAGGGAGGTAGGCTGATGTAGCCGATACCAATGTAATTATTAAACTGTCATATCAAATCAAGGCTCCGGAAATACTGGGCATGTTAAATAATGGCTACCCTTCCAGGTCGGACTACCGTCGCCTGCACAGGCGCCGGTCCTCGCTGCGCTGCCCGCAGCAGCAGATCCAGCAGCGGCAGGCGGCGAACCTGCGCGAGCGCAGGCGAATGCAGTCCATCAACGACGCGTTCGAAGGCTTACGCGCACATATACCTACCCTACCGTATGAGAAGAGGCTATCCAAAGTTGACACCTTGAAGCTGGCTATAGGATACATAAGCTTTCTCGGAGAATTGGTGAGTTTTGAAGTAATTATTTGGTATATTTTTCTTACACGCTAATTGTGTTAACGATGGTATAAAATGTATTTATGATTTTTTCTTTATTTTTTCCTTAAAAGTATATTGAAAAACGTCATATCACGTAAAGCGCGTGTAAGCATCGGTCATTACACTCTCGTCTCCATTACGCTTTAAGCTAAGCCTAAGCTAAAGTTTGCTATTAAACAGTCTTGTCAATGAAACAAGCTTCAAAACCATTCGGTCCAAGAACCATTCGGACGTTTTCGTCTATCTAATAAGTACTGAAAACATTTATTTGCAAATAAAATCCCGGGTAGGTACTCGGCTTTTAACCGATTTTTTCTCGAGTTCAAAAAAGTTCGTATTCCAGAAAATTTCCGGTCCCGAGTACCCGGGATCAGGAACATTGTACCTACATTAGTTAAATTTCTACCTTATATTTCTTTCAATCAGGTACGAGCAGACCGAGGGTCTTCAGACAACATGCTGTCGGGAGTAGGGAACGTTCATAATAAAGACGAACAAAAGAAAGTTATTATTAGAGGTGAGACTTCACGATCGCAATTATTCAAATACGTTCTCTTCTTAAATTCTTGGCTTGAAATTGCATTTCATATTCTTATATTAGGACATAGAATTTTCTTTTAAGGATTCTCTGAATTTTGGGGCAATAAGATTAGCTCACGAGCGCGCTGAGCGCTGTCATTCATTTACGGTATAAGGCATCACAAGCGCAGCCAATGCGACATTGCTACACGACAAACAAATAGGTAGTTCATTCCTGTCCCGTTAATACCTACCTAGTTCTTGGTTAATTCAACATTTAAAAAACAGTTTGTTCGAGTTGGCTACTGGTGAACACTCACACACGCCTTACTTGGGGAGAGTTAGTTTGACATCTAATGCTTGAAATTTCTGTCACGCAAAATGAGTCTAATTTGTCCCACACAAAGACGAAAAATGAGTCGAAACTTTTAATGACACTAGCCCACAAAATTACGTTGGTTTGGCCTCACCTCAGCCATGGTGAAGCAACCTAGAAGGTCTTACGGCCGAATACTTAAGCGCTATAAGTTTCAGCGGTTTCAGCAGTTAGTAGGATACAGATAAGCTTAACAAAATTATGCATGTGCCTTTTTAAATATTGGTATAGTAAGTGGAATTGGCAACTGTGCCCAATGGTGCGTGCAGTGATGGGGTCAGGCCGTGCCGGGGCCGCCGTCGCCCGGGGCGTCTGATGTGACCCCGAAATAATATCGGTGCACCTTTTAATGATCGATTCGCCACTAATGTGCGGGTTGATTATACTACGTTATTCATTGTGGAACATATTGTGCATTCTGATTACTTATTCTAATTATGGCTTTGCACGACTACCAAGATATATCGGCTATGGTTGTCGACTTCACTTCTACAGTTCATTTATTCAAGAACTATTTAGTACTTGCGAAATACTTTATATGTGTGTAATATTTTCCCTTACCGAGTGCTAATTGTGGTGTTGGACACCTGGGCAAACTATAATTACGCACCTGAACGATACTCGCTGACATAGAGGAGATATAAGTACTAAGAATAAATATTAAATGCGACACTTATATTTATAAACCGTGTACCTATTAAAATAGTGAAATAATGCACAACCTCAAACAATCCAACGAGGCAAGAATTTCTTATAACTTATATTATATAGAGAAGACATGGAACAGTTCTTTTTATCCTTTCATCCTTCCATCATAGTTATATAGGTGCTTGCACTCATTGATGTCTTAAATGGTATTTACCAACTAGCAGACCGACAGATGGGATCCTGTCCACATACCCATTGAATAAAACAATTTCAGGTTTGCCCGAACTATCCAATTTCTGAACAACATTTTCAATTTTCCTTTCTCTACAAACCTGATTTATCTCTTTCGACAGTCGCATCGGTACTTGTGCCACTTTAATAATGTTAAACATTATTGTGGTACTACTTACACACTATTCTATGTTTGAAGAAGGTACCATGTATAGATTTAAAACTCTGACGTTTAGTTTTTAAATATATGGGATATATCTAAGACTCTACTGGTGCTCATTTCGGTGATATTTAAATAATAAATATTTGTTAGCTAAAAAGAGATTTACAGGTATTCTTTACATTGCGGCTACAATTTTAATAATAAAATTTAAATACCTGTTACCAGTTATTGACAAAAACTTCCTGCACTAGGTCAGGCCTGTCTCGCAGGAAGTTTTTATTTAATCATAGAGATTAACCTAGTCACCACTACTAGGTGTAGTGTAGGTTTTTGTTTTGACAAAATTTTAAGTCATGAAAATAATGGTAATGGAATTTATCGATGATTTAGGAATTTAAGCTAACATTTTGATTTTGACCGATGACACAGGAACCATAATCTTATAACTGATATTTAAAGGTTGAAGAGCAATTAATAAACGTACAATCTCGTTAAAAAAACAAACGAAAACATAAGTACACCTCGTTTCTTACATGTATGTCGGACTTGGAACGGATTGTATTAATGGCATCGTAACGAAAAGTACCTAAGATATTGGATAGCTTTGTAATTTACCGTGTGGGTTTCTTCTACATAAATAAATGGGTACCTCTCTCCGCCTCAATACAAATCTAGGCTACTCTCCCATCCTGCATAGCGACTGTACTTATCTCTACACGTATCATTCAAAATTCATTTCGTTTATTCCAATAAATAAATTCACACGCCAATATTTTTGTAACAACACCTGTAATATTTCATCTGGCCTCCCCTGGTCGGGTGCTCACGCAACGCTCATCACGTGATATACTTATACCGACATTATCAATATTATCATCTCGTCGGACACATTGCAATAATGCGTTATCTACATCGAGATATTTGAACGCATGCTTCATGCAAAGTAATACAGTCCAATTTACAGGAGAATATTTCCAATAGTTGTCACATTATTGAATAATGTTTTTCTATGTGTGGGGCGATGATGGTCCCAGGTGCTCTTGTTCGTTCCCACGACAGCATCGCGTGATGCACCTCCATCCCCCGGGATATCGCTGCCGTGTCATTTAATTTTATGTCTATAATCGATTTTTACACAAATTGGTCTATAGTCTATATACCATAGACTACTAAGCAATCAAAAACCCGGCTAATGCGATACGGAACACGTTTTATAATATTTAATTACAATCTACTTAGTCTACTTAGTTGTGATAATAGTATTAATATTATTATATTATTTGATAACTGTTAGGACCTACCTATTCTTTTCTACTTTTTATTAGGTATGGTTATTGGGGGGAGGGGGGGGGGGGGGTAAGGTTATCGATGACGTTGATCTAGGACATTCTATTTATATTTTACGTATAATGTAATTCAGATATAAATCATAAATAGCCTTAGGTCATAGAAATAATCAGTATGCCCATGTCCGATAACTTAATATTATGTTTTCTGTGCTCACAAAATACTTATATGATTACAGATCTATGCCGTAGATATTTAATATCCCCTTTTACATCACTTTACCTCAGAACTTTTATCTCCACTAGATTAGGTACAAACGAATCACCGAAAACAATACGCCCCTAATTTTTTCACAAAGTGCATTGCACACTTGTGTCGACAATGGGCCCTTTAAGTGTAAACAAGGGTGTGAGGGGCATATTTGCGAATCACGCTGTAGCAAATTGAAAGATCGCCCTTCATGAACAGGGAGGAGCAGTGTATTAGATCGCAATTAACTACTCCATACCACGCTAATTTGTCCCCACATCAATTATTTTATCTATATTTATATTTATTCGACTACAATCGCGTTCTTTTTTTAAATATTGAACACGTTTTTATAGACTGAGCGATGGATATAATTTAATCCGATGTTGCACAAATTTAGCTTGGTACACATTCATAAAGCTAGGTACCTAATATAGTGCAAACAAGACGGGATGTATTGCGCCGTTGTGTCTGTTTACGCATCAAAAAAAACTATGTCTGGGTAAAATCAGGGACAATTGTCACTTTCGCGCGAAAACTTCGTAGCCTGAGCTACGTATTGCTACGGACGAAGTAGTAGGAAGTAGTTGTTAGTTATTATGTATCGTTAAATATGCGTAGGGCGGTGTACATATGCGATTGTGGTCCAGTTACTACAAAATGATTTTCAGTGCGCATATTCCACTTACTTAGTTTTATATTTACTTTAAAACTAATCAAATTACTTACATTATCTCCTGTTCGCCAGGATTCACACAAGTGCGTATATGAAATTTTATTTGTTTTTAAATCATAGTCAGCACATTTTTTATGTATGATAAGTAGGTGCCCCTATTCGTATAGGGCTTTCACTAAAATCTACTTACGACATTCAATGTATCGGTCGTGCCGTCGCGTAATCTGTTTTTCAATTATTAAAAAGAACCTTATCGCAGTGTAATATAGGATTTACATAGCGATTAACGCACACGTGCGCCCCCTCACACCATAACATCAGAGAAATTCTAATCACCGTCACCGCCAGAGGAACACCATCAGCTGTATGCATGGTTCAACACTAAGCATTTATTATACTAAGTACTAATAGAATTGGGCAAATAATACGTAGGTAATATAGTACTAGTAGTAGTAGTTTAATTCGTCCAGTAGGACAGGCGAAGGTAATATAGTACTTAGGTACTGGCATATGACTTTTGTTTTGCAATGGATACTGGCCATATAACGTGGCTTTGAACTGAATTTCAAATAAGAACTATTATGAAAATGACACTTAGGTATCTAATTTAGAAAATATAATGTCAATATCAAATTTATGAATCTTTATACAATAATTTTATAGTTTAATTTCGGCTTAGAAACATTGATTCTATGAGTTTCGGTTCATTTTTAGATAAATTCTAATCAAATATAGTTTAGCAATATGCCTATAAAAATTTTGCTCGGCCGCCAGATATTCGACTCTACAGGTATTCCGACCATCGAAGTGGACATGGTAACCGAGCTTGGGTTATTCCGTATCGGAGTTCCATCAACCGACAAGAAACTGACTACAGAAGCTGTACAACTTCGCGATAGTAACCCAAACGAGTACTTCGGCATGGGGGTAATGTCGGCTGTTCGGGTCATTAACACTATTCTAGCGCCCGAACTGATCAAGCAGAACTTGGAGGTGACCAATCAAAAAGAAATCGACCAGTTCATGCTATCTTTAGATGGTACAGAGAACAGGTCGAGGCTGGGTGCGAATTCCATAATGGCCGTGTCGATGGTCGTTGCCAAAGCCGGCGCGGCCAAAAAAGGCGTGCCGCTGTACAGACACATCTCTGATCTAGCAGGCGTCACCACCATCATCTTGCCGGTGCCACACTTTACCGTATTAACCGGGGGTGCGCTTTCGGCCAATGGATTGCCGTTTCAGGAATATGGGATAATGCCGACCGGAGCGTCCTCGTTTGCGGAGGCTATGCGTATCGGCACAGAAATATATACGTATATAAAAAATGTTATTATCACAAAATACGGGTTCCAGTTTACGTACACGAGCGACTCCGGCGGTTTCTCTATACCTCTTCAGAGCCACAGGGACGCAATGCTGTTCCTCACAGACACTATCAAGCAAACCGGCTACTTCGGCAAAGCTGAGATCTGCATCAACGCAGCCGCTACGGACATGTACAAAGATGGCGCTTACGATTTGGAGTTCAAAAATCCCAATTCTAACCCACAAGAGTATATGTCATCCGACAAACTAGCCGAAATATACTTGGATAATATAAAGGAGTTTCCCGTGTGCTCTATCGAGGACGGGTTCGAGGCGGACGACTGGGCGGCTTTCTCGACGTTAGTGCCGCGCACCACGGTGCAGGTATTCGCCAACGACTTGACTCAGACCAACGTTAGGAGAGTGGGCCTGGCCGTGGAGAAAAAGGCCGGCAACGCTGTCGCTTTGCGGTTGAATCAATCGGCCACCCTGACGGAGCTCATGGATTGTTTCAAGATATTAAAGTTGAACGGATTCGGAATAGTCGGGTCGGATAGATGGGGGGACACCGACGATTTGTTTTTGGCGGACTTGGTTGTCGGACTGTCCGCAGGCCAGCTAAAGTGTGGCGCGCCAGCGAGAGGCGAGCGGATCGGAAAGTACAACCAAGTTCTCAGGATAGAAGAAGAGTTAGGTGCTCTGTCAAAGTACGCCGGTAAGAATTACCGCGGACAAGTCTAAATCATTGTGTCATTTGTATTTTAAAATTGGATTGTAAAATGTGATGGCAAACACATAAAACACACACACAACAAATACATAAAATATAAACTTTTATTTTGCATTCCTAATTTACAGATTGAGGCGAGTGACAATGTACAACATAGATAAGCATGCTTAGATAGTAGTCGAACATTATAGCTGTGTAACCTGCTTCATATTTCGAAAATTATTTTTTTACAATCGTGGCTACTAATAAGTATGTACCTATCTATCCCAATGAATAAATAATCGTTCTGGCCACGAATAAAATTGTAGCTGGCCGGCGAGGGACAAACGGACAAATTGCCGGAAATGCTCATTATACTCCATTGTGACATACTCTAAACTGTTATTAATGCACTTGTCGAGGGCTTCGTTTTATTTCCTACATTGCTATGAGACATCCTGGCAACATTACAAGGAGTCTATCTAAGCTACATGACTGCAAATTGCAAATTGTGTAGCTAAGACGGTGCTTATAAATCTTGCGACCTTTTTCTCTAAACAATACAGCTAAATACACTAAGCGATAGAGATAGAGAAGCTAAGGAACTATAAACCATAACATTTTCTTTGATCAACAGTTGCTCAAAGGATATTGAGCAGCAACTGTTCAACATTACAAATTTATCATAAAAAAATATGAATGCGTTATCAGTAGCGCGGCACAATAAAAAATGACAAGGACAGGTCAACCCTATCTGTTTGAATCGAGGGCTAAGGGCTCATAACTGGGCGCACGTGCGCGCCCCAGCTCCCTCGCGTTATCGACCCCTGCGCCATTCACACATTCGCGTATAGTTTAGTTAGCCCCCGGGGTCTCTTTACACCCCAACAAAAATAATTGTAGATAAATAAACCTCAAGTTTGATAGCTTAGGAGGGGTTTGAGCGATTTTGCGTGCGTAATTAATTTTCAATGGATACTGAGGCATTCTATATCTTTAATTACCACCTATGTCGTTAAATGTAGATACGTTCTCAAGTATTATATGTCCTAAACTTAAATCTATGTTTAGCCTTGAGAGAAGGTAAGGTAATATGAGGTACTTATGCCTACCCTCGTACGAGTCACGAGAAAATAAAGTTTACCTGTGTTTATGGGAATGCTTCCTTGTTAGTTTCTTCCATTAGGTATTCCTACCAACAATAGTGCTAATCCTTTACCTAGATATAGTTGCAATATCCATAGTAATATATCCGTTACGCCTAGCAATTTTGTGCACACACAACAAGACTAAATAAAATTTGACTAGGTAGGTACCTACTTATTCCGTGTACCAAGAACACTTGACTATTACAGGCAGCAACTTCCAAGCTCACTCGCTGTCATGGTCCAGACGGGGTGACCGCCGTCCGGGGTCGACGCTGCACGCGAAGATCTGGGTACCAGAAGACCCCAGAATCTTCCCTAGCACCACCAACATTATCGAGAAAGAAGAACTAAGATAAAAAGTTTGTTACCCCTCCTAAGATTTTGTATATAAAGCTCATTCCTCCTAAATTCTGTAGGTGTTAAGTAGATACAATACTGACTTTGGCATTGTTGTAAGTAGGTAGGTACTTTGGGATACAGCTTATTTCAATTAGTGTTGTCAATTTTCTATAATAGCATTTAATTATGATGGGTAACGTTACAAAGCTTTGAATCCAAAGATCCGAATTATATTAAGAACTTATAAATATATTATTAAGAATGTACACACAGATAAGTAGGTATAGTTAGGTTCCTAAATAATTGTTATCTCGAGATGCCTAGTCACTTTTGTTTAGTCATTAATATGTATTATGTAAAAGTTAAGAGGTCGTGTCTGTGTACAGTAAATTATTATAAAAAATAATACTATCGAATTGTGTGTCAGTCTTTTAAATACCCTGGATCGGGGTGGTTCTACACTGTACTTCCTGATATTTTTGAGTTTGTATCCTTACTTAGAGGATATATGTTATTGGTCTGGAATAAGAATTGGTGTCTAAGCATTTTTATCCTCGTAATCCACTTGGGCTAAAATCTCTACCGGCGGAGAGCTACTGGTAAATGTTACAAGTACAGCTAAAGCTTAATGGGGTGTTTCTTCTTTCTATTAATCCTGGGTATTTCTATCTAAACTAAAATGCAGCCACATTAGGTCTATATTTTTTTATAATTAATGTGATACAACTCACTGGGATGCCATGGCAACGCCGCACGTCAAAACATGATATGTACCTACTGCGAATTAAAAAAAAGTATCTCGTCAGGTTTTCAATATTGTTTTTTTTTGTAATAGATAAGTACGTCTAGATAGGACTCCGTAGCATAAAATAGCAACTTGGTACCTGTTACTTATATATAACTAGCTGTCCCGGCGAACTTCGTACCGCCTCAGAATCAAATGTATGAGAAAATGAATTTATTGGTACTCTATGAAAAATTAAAACATATCTATCCCACGGGTACCATACATTTTACGGGATAAAAAGCCTATGTGCTATTCCAGACTATAATCTATCTCTGTGCCAAATTCCATTCAGATCCGTTCAACCGTTCTGGCGTGATTGAGTAACAATCATCCATCCATCTAAACGTTCACATTTATAATATTAGTGGGATTATTCTATATAGGTAGGTAACTTATTATTATCATGCTATCGTGCGCTCAATGTGGGCGAACCTTCACTACTAAAATTGGCCAGGTACTGGTTATTGGAGAGCACATCAGACCTGACTATACTAGTTCTCCAAATTGAAGTTATTAGGTACTTAGTATCTAAAAGCATTATAATATTATTCTATCGGTGCTTAGAGGAAATTATGAAAGAAAATAACTTGAGTGTGGTTGCGAAGGCGCGCATCGAATACAGGTGGGCTAGTTCCCAAGGGGTGCAAACGGTATTATGTGCCATGAGTGCCATGCACGGGCTACACGTTAGGTACCCTTATATGAAGCTACATATTCACATTAGATCACTTGCTTATCTATATAAATTAACTAGGTCGCTACCTCACCAGCATCCACCCTGATGAAAAAAAAGAAGACGCGGGGACTAATCTGACTAACCGATAAAGTTCATTTTCCCGTGACAATTCCTAGCTCTAGCGCTATGGCCACAGATCACGAGAGATATGCCGTGCGGTTCAAAATGTATGGGAACTTGCTGCCTCCGTTTTGTTCCCCACCACTCGCTAAAACCAACCAATACGAAGTCTCTTCGGTGCGTGCTGCGTCGTCGCCGTATACAGCGGCCGTACCACGCGACGCACCAGTTTATTCAAAGTATCGTTAGACGATCTATACATTGCCTCGTACATTCACTCAGTAGCGAACATAGGTGGTACTTAAAGAGCCATGTATTTTGTACAAAAATAAAAAAGTCGTTGTGCTACATGAAAACTAAAATAACATAATAAAGGCATTAAATATTTTTTGATTTGTTGTTTTTAATGATTTTAAAGACGAATAAATAAAATACTTAATACTGGCTGGTGAAATGAGATTCTATCTTTCGCGTAATTCACTTTGCTGCTAGTATTTTTGCACACAACCACGGAATAACACGGCATTTAAAAAAAAAGTTAGAGCTCCGATACCGACGTGCAGTTGCAGTCGACTGACGGCGAAAACTCTATGTTAGCGTAATTTTGGCTAAATGTGAGCGCAAGCCCACCGCTTTCATAACATATCTCCTCTCATATATCTGTGGCTATGGCTTACCGTCTGCGTACGATCACAACTAAAATGGAATGAGGTTTGGCTTAGCATTTACTTTGTGTATGTGTATGAGAATAAAACCTCTTTCAAAACATAGTATCCGATGTTTATTCGCTGTGACGCAAAAGAGGAGAATTCATAATTTTAAAACAGTTTACAGAGTAAGTTTCATATAAACAGAATGGCTGAAAATGAAGCTCGGGGCTCTCGATCAATATGTGTCGTCGCTTTGGATTGGCGGCAGATGACAGTTCCCACGCCTCCCCAACCATCACAGCCACGTAGGTACGCAAGGCTCCATCTCATCACAGCTTGTTTAACGATACGATGCCTTGCAACCTTCCGTCTATACGACACATTTTACTTTGAAAGGCTATAAGGAACACGAATGTTTCTGGATGAACACGCTTTGTGCGTAAAATACATAGATACCATTGTACTTATTACAAAATTATCTCATTTAAAAATAAAAATACAAACATAAACACCAAGGGGGTGCTAAATAAACCCTCACCTTCCACTTTTAATTTATGGGGCGGTACCAAAACCGAATACTTGTTCTGAGATTTCAGCGATGTTTCTAGTGCTTTTTGACGATAACTATTGACAGATAACAAAAAAGGACTTTCAAACTTTGGTTCGTTACTTGAGCATGACGGAGATGTAGACAGATATATATATGTAAAGCGGTGAATTAATGCGGAATTGCAGAAGTGGAGGTTACTCGCACTAACCACTGCAAAATGGCCGTTAAAGGTAAAGGCAAAATATATTAAGACCGGTGATGCTGATTCTTCATCTCATCTTCTTCATTACTTACGAAATTAAATGCGATGAAAAACAATAGAATAAAATGAAATATTGTGCTATACTGCTCGCAATGTAGGGCAGCTGACGTTCGTTAAGGGAAACGTCTGCACTTTCAATTAATATTTTAGTTAAAATGGCTCTACTGATCTTCGGGAGATTATACCAGTGTCAAGTCTCTACTTTGCAGATATGCTAATGTTTATGTAAATCTGTGAAGCAACGCGAATGGCTTACCCAATCGCGAAGTGACGCAAATGTTGCAGCCATATTTTTTTTAAATTGGAATTGAACTGAGGAGGTTACGACCTGTAACAGACAAAGAAGCAGGAGGATGGAATGATTTGGTATGTGATGAAAAGAGATGAAAATCATGACATTAAAATAATAAAAAGTATGAATATGAATGGACTCAGAGCAAGAGGAATACCGACGAAAAGGATGAATTTTGGGATGAACGAGAGTATCAAAATTACCTAACGTAATAAAAGTACAAGATGTACCAACTCTACATAATAGGAAACGGTGATAGACTACGAATCGACTGCTACTGTCGAATGAAATACATGTGTTTGTGATCAATAATTCTTTATTGTATTTTATAAAAGAACACTACTGAACGTCCAATGTACTGCGTATTTATTGGCTTATTAAATTATTCTAATATTTATAACTCAACATGATTATTTGGACTTCAATTATTATTATATGTAGCTAAATACATAATTAGATAGCTACACACGCTACGTCAATGTTAACCTAGAAAATACTTTCGCAATCTAGTATATGATAAAACTAAGTGTTAAATAATTATGTTAGGCATAGACCAAAAACTATTAATGCGGGAAAAAGTCGACCACAACGTATCGCATCTCAGGTTATTCCACAAAGCGAGATTTGTGTCGCGCTACCGAGCGATTTTATTACTGACCACACTTTCAAATATGGAACGACTTGCAAGGTCCGGGCATGGCACACAGCACCATACCACTATAGTCGATATTTAAATTAGCTAGGATAGGTATTTTGACGGTTACTAATATCATTTTTTTAGGAATTTGAACATTATTTGTTCTATTCCTTTTAAAAAGTAACATCGCTAACCGTCAATTTAGATAGGTACTGTATCTAACTAAAGAAATTCGGACCTTACACTTACAGGGTATTATATTTACATGAGTAGGTAGGTTCCTACGAAAATAAATATGTAGGTACCGATGAAACGATATTTTATTTAAAGTTTAATACTCAAATGCATGTTTTCATCGTTCGCGATTTATTTTCTTATACATTCCGAATACCGTTTATTTATTTATTTAAGGCTATGACATCCAACAATAGTAATTTATTGAGTGTACTCAGTATCGAACAGAATACGCTAATGGTCATATATTTAGATAAATTACCCTAAAAAAGAACACACTTTTGCTTTATGACAATATCGTGTATGCTAAAACGCGTTGTGGAAAGCCATAGCGGGATGTGAATGATTTTTTCGCTCAATAAGCGTTTTCGGCCATTGATCCTAATGCACACCTTCACCGTGAATCTAAATTTGTGGTGTTCCCTGAAAAGATGTCATAAGAAAACGCTGATTCGATACAACATTAATATTTAAATCGATTGAATTTCGCTTTGAATCTTAGTCACGTCCCCATATACTTAAATCAAACCAGCTGACTGAGATAATAGGGTGGTTGACTGTTATTGAAATTGGTCAAGTATAAGCAAATTTTTGGTATTACAGACCCGCGGACGAAGTCGCCTATTTTCGTTTTTTTGGGGTAATAATCGTATTCATTATAATATGAAATTATTATAAAAATAACAGTTAACCACCCTATTTTGACATAATTCCCATAAATATAGAAAATTTATGTAATTGACCAACACATCCATCTTTTCAGGGAAAATACCAAATAACCATTAATTAATTAAAGTAATTTTTAAACACCTAGCTAATACATGAGATTTTTACTTATTTAAACTTAGGTCACGAGAACGAATATAACAATTGCTTACCCTTGAAATTCAAACATAAGCCAATTAAAAAAGTAAATAATAACTAAAATCGAATAAAATCAATTGAAAAATATCTAATAAGTAATAATTATACTTACATCAAAAAAAATTTAAAATAAAATGGGAGTTTTAAACAATATTTAATTGTTATATCTAAGAGGATATAAACATTCTCATATATTAACGGTAGGTGCTTGTAAACGTCTTAACCAGCTACGACAAACATTATTATGAAATTCAATTATCTATAAATTAAGCAACATTCGTAAATAAGGCGATAAGTAACAGCCCTATTTCGGTAAACATTCATTATCATTATCAAGACTAGTTGTATTCAACGCAAGAGGATAGGTGAGTAGAGGCTGATAGGCTGTAGAACAACCACGTCTTATTCCACCAAGTTACCTACTTTGACCTAATAGAAAACTGTGGCCAACACTTATGATAATCATATAAACGAACGCTCGCGGAAGATGGACGGGGGCAGATCCTCCGAGTACCTACCAATCTGCTCACACAATCGTGTGACACCGTCACCGATATTGTCACTAGACAAATTTCTTTTCTTGACATCGTCATTCACTATGCCCGTGCCACTCGATTGCGATTCGATTGTGTCAGCTAACTTGCGCTTTTTATATGTAAATACATATTACTATGATAGTCAATTAAATACCGTCATTATGCTTAAGACTTCTGAAGTTCAGGGGTTAATGTACTTCATTGAAATAGCTGTAATGTATTCACCCAGTTAATATAAATATTATTCAGCCAAATCGAGGCAAGTAATTAGTTGGCAAGGGTGAAGAACACAAGTATTGAATCAAATGGTTAGTATTTGCCTACATTTTTAGTGTATAGCTTATAATTATTTCGTCAGCATATGACGATCTAATGTGTTACAGCTATTAAAACTACGGCACAGCACGCGCTTTGTATCACTTTTAAAAAGTTAGATGATTTAAGCCTAAAAATAGTACGTAAATACATTACTATGTGCTAACTTATGTCTTATTTATTTATTTGTGACCGGGAGCGAGGAATTGTACTTCGACGGAACCATATTTATTGGTGTTCATTATTGGTGTTTTTGGTTGGATATGTAGGAATCACACGCAGGTACGGTACGTATGGAAAAATCACCGGTCATGTTAATCGCGTCGATCTAATTAAAGCCGTCTCGAATTATAGCGGTATTATAGCTATTATTACAGTGATCTGTTACAACTATACATTGTGCTTGATTTATTGCGCTCCAGTTCGACCCTCAGTGTTTTTAACAGCCTTAATTAATAGGGGCTTGTAAACAAATGCCCACGGCAAGAACAGTAGAAAACCGGAGAAGTATAAACTAGAATATATACCCCACCATTTCGAGAAAGCTTTGACATCGAACGGTGCCAAACTCCATCCCATGAACACAATGGTGTACATTTTAAGAGTGATATAGAGGACGTATTTGATTACACCGTGACTCCACATCTTGTGATATAATTGGGATCTGTTCAGTATTGGCTCCAATTCTTTCTCCATGAACATGATGATGAATTCATTGAAGAATGTCATGTAGTAGCCGGATTGGGTGCCGTGCCATAGCGCTAGGAAGAGCAGGGTGACCAGTTGGCTGAGGTTGCGGTTCCCGAGGAACTTGAGCCGCTTGTATACGTACTCGGCGGCGAAGTGGTTGGTGTTGCAATTGAAGCTGTCGATGTAGTGCTGGAACTTGGTGGCGCTCTCGAAGCGCAGCAGCTTGATATTGTTACAGCCGTCCCACTTGGAAACAGCTTGTGATTCGCCCGTTTTATGCATGCCGTTATAGGACAGCCCGAATCTAATACAGGAGGCTGTAAACACAATACCATTTATTAAGCATGCTTGTTAATAAGTGAGGATCTTAAATTTAGCTGATTTTACGTGTGTTCAACCCTCAAATTTATAGACGTTCTATAAGTCATATAGTACTGGAAACAAGAGATTTGCTTTATATCCTATAGATAAGCAGTATCTACGAGTATCCATGTATTAGACTGTAACTTGATCGTGCCTGCAAACTGAATATTGTTTTTTAAATAATGTCTGGGCTATTATTTTTTATAAGCAAGCAGAATCCGGTATATTTTGAATTCTCGTCTACCTGTCTATTCGTGCATTACGGAAAAGCTACACGAAGGATTTTGATGAAACTTAGCATGGTGATAGCTTGCGACAAGATCATCATCAAAGATGATTTTTGGTCTAAAAACGGAGGGTTCTGGTACTTCTGTTTTTCGGTTATTAAGATAACCAAAAAACTGAAGGACAAGTTTCAATAAATGAAAATACCTAATGACCTGTAATGTGTTGCTATCTATTGTCAATGAAGTACGCAACAGTGTTTAATATGCAAATGTAATTGTTCGGCATACAATGCTGAAGGCAATTTACATGTCTGACTTGTAAATAATTATTTGCGTCACTTCTCTACATTGGAAACATTTGAATCATCCACACTTAATTAATTACCAATTTTGATACGTAAGTAGCTAAGACCAAGACGCATGAGTCTCGCTAAAATACATGACCAACAAGATTTAAGGCAACACTATAATTGATATAAGAAAATACTTCTTAAAGTATAAAATATTTATCCTGTTTTCTAGATAAGATTAATAATACACCATCGTGCCTATATTCTCTAGTGGTATGCAGAGGTGCAATAAGGTGTACCCGTATTTAACAGGTGGCCTTTAGACCCAATATAATAGGGGGCAAGTCTATCCTTCTACTGCTAAGGCTTTTGGGTCAGAAGCCACCTATGCTGACCCAGTGCGGCTTGACAAACTGCCTGCGTAATTCGAAGGACATGCACAATATCTCACGCTGTTTTATGTGCACCATTGAAAAAGTGTTTATCATTATAAAAATTTAGACTCGCGCTCGAAATCGGAAGCCCCGAAAGTGTACGAGCTGAGGTTTGAACCTGTATCCCTTGCTGCCATGTCGCGTTCGACCAACTTGACTAAGTCTATGCGGACAGAGAACCGTCATAAGATCAGGGCTCCAATTCTGCTAACACAATCGATTTTTAATCGAACAGCAACCGTATAGTAACTGTCACTTTTGACAGATATCCCATACAATATATGTCAATGTAAGTTACTATGCGGTTGCTATTCGATTATGATACGATTGTGTTGGGTGCAGACTTGGGGCCGAGACGGCACAGCTGTGCTAGGTCACCGTATTCGTCATGTTGACAACACTGTTACGTCATTATAATGTGACTGTATGTTGATATCTTGAGGCTGTTAGAAAATAATATTTTCAGATTCTTTCGTATCAATTGTTTTGTTGAAGTGCATTTGTAAAACTCATGTTAGCTCCACTCTATGCCACGCCGGTTCTCTTTTCGCACAGACTCTATCACCGCTTCTTAAGATAACAGACTTTATAGTAATAGAGTAATAATATTACCTTCGGTGAGTAGCCAGCACGAAATGTATTTGTAGAGCGCGAAATGGGCCCACAAGCCGCAATAGAAGTGGCGGTAGAATATCGACGTGTCCCAAAACTCATCCGATTGAATGTATTTCATGCTAAAGACGCTTACTGTAACAAACACATAATGAAATAATTAGACTTGGTTCGTGCATAGTCCTCGCATTGTTTGAATACCTTACCTATCTATATGCAGCAAGGCCTTTGGGGGGTTTGACCACCGTGATGCCTTCGAAAACCGACTGTTTTACTCATAAGTACGTAATAATGTCTCTGGTCCAAAGCACGACCCTTCCCCAAAGTGAACTCTGCACCCCCCCCCATCCCCCCAATTAATTCCTACTTTTATGCAATTTAAGTCGTCGCTGACGTTCATCTGTAACGCCTACTATCTTTAATGTATCCCACCAAAGTAGTATAGCGGTAGCATAGCAGTCTAAAGCGCAAAACTTAAGACAGTTTGCGATTACACAACGGCATTTCGCGAGTCAGAATCAGAATCGATCATGAATCGAACGACATTTTGATAGAACTGTCAAATTATTAGTAGACTTTCGAGGTAAACACACCACTACGATTCTATTGGCCAACAGACATCCGATACTTTTAACGGTCGACCGGTGGTTCGCCGCTGGTTGACCGTAATAGTTTGATTGTGCTAGCTAACGTACCATTCTTGAGCATTCTATGCGATCGTGAAAAATAACAAGAAAGGTTAACTCTGTACTTTGCTATTTAATAACAACAACATTACTTACTACAGATAGGAAAAATCAGCAATATTAATGTTACTCACCTCCAACTTGATAAGCAATTAAGTAAACTATTCCTTGAATGAGCCTCTTCATAGCTTGGCTCTCATAAACACTTGCTTCCGTTTCCAGCGGGTACTTGTCCGTTATGAAATCTTTGTATCGTCTAAATGAAAATATTGGTCCAACCAGAAAACAGGCAGGGAAGTACACAAAACCAAGCAACTCTATCAATGTTGGTGGGCTCTCTAGAGCGGTCACATTGTTGTTTGCTGATAGTTCCTCGCCTTTTAGTTTCTTCTTGCCATCCCAGAGGTCAAATGACAAAGCAATTAATTTCAAAGTCAGAACACAGTGAGGCATGGTCCAGGTAATATCATAATCTTCAGACTCAGTCACCACATATCCAACCAATAGGTAAGACATGTTTAACACAAATGTAATAATGGCATTCATTTTCCCTGGGCCCAAGAACATTGTTGTTATATAAATAGCAAATGTGGGAATCAAATTATGATATAATGATATACCAAAGTTATAAAAAGCCATATCCATCCCCATTACGACAAAGTAAATGTTTCTATAATCAACATTTTGTTTTATGTATTTATGATAGACAATTGCTAGGGGATAGCCCAAGAGAATTGATATCAGCAACTTCAACGCCGGCTCCGTAGTGCCAATGAGACTGGCAATAAACGGCACTGGGCTAAGACCAGCCAGGCCCAGTAAAGACAGCATTAAGCCCAACATTATTCAATCTGTAAATAAAAGAAATATTCACAACAAAGACATGAATAAACCTACTGTAGAAACTAATATCTATTGTAATTAATTACAAATGAAATCAAAACCATGGTCTTTCTGATGATTTTATATAACAAGATATTCAATAATGAACAAAGAGTAGGATGTTTCTAAATAAAAACATGTATTAGGTATCTATGTGTGGGTAATTTAGGATATAGGCATACAGCTGTACCTCATTCCCTGCACACATAGGCAAATTCTGTGACATATTTACCTTATGACTGCTCTAATATTTACTACCTACTGCTTGCAGGTCAATAAATCACATACTAAGTATGTTTATTTTATTGTATAGGGTAACTATGGGAAATTGGTTGCAGATAATTAAACTTACTAGCACAACACAATGAGTTCCATCTATAAGCCTAAAAGGTTTAAGAATGGCAACCAAGAGATAGTGTAGGGAGGTCCCTCACAAGGTGGACTGTTTCACGACATGGTTTGCAGAAAGCTGGTGGTTATAAGTAGAGGAGGATTGTGATGGGTTCAGTCTGGATAATGGATAAGCCCTAAAAATGTGCTTGTATTATTAGCATCCAATGTGAGTACAGTTCTTATATCTCAGGCCAAGTCGATGGGTAGCTAATGAGTGGGCCACAAATGAGATACAATTTATATTTTACACATAACATAATCTACATTGTCTGTAATGTGTTTGAATTCAAGGGCATTTATCTGTAAGTACCTATCATACAATTGGTACACCTTAAATTTTAAGTGTCTGAGGGTTGAAAAAATCTGTACCTACCTACCTACTCACTTAACATGGCCACCTATTTGTGATAGACTATCATCAACTTTCACTATACACTGTACTTATTCAAAGAACATGCATATATTTAAGTGCCTGTCTTGCTTCTTTAAATGAATAAAATAAACACAAATCATAAAAGAAAATTCTTAGGTACCTACTTTCTATATTCATAGTAGGACAGTATAAAGATAGTATGAAAGTTTATTTTTATATAATGGAAATTATAATTATGAAGTTAATATGAAAGTTCGCAGAAACAATATAATCTAATTATCTGATTACAAAATAAATTGACTTACCAATAATGCGACATAAATTAGCTCGCTGCTCTAAAAAGGCACTCATTCAACAGCGCATAAAGCCAATTATTAAAATATTGATGAAATAACGAAATGAATGTAGTGAAGATGACAGAATTTGACTGACGTATAAGTGACAATTCAGTGACGTTATTATTTTTCTTTTTTTAAGTTGGTAATTGGCTACAAAACAGTGCCCTTTTTGCCAGTATTTCTATATAATTGTTATAAAATGATCTCCTGATGATAATGATGATGACGATGATGAATACCTTAATCGTATAAGTAATGCTGTGGACACTTTACTGAAAATTTACCAGATATCTTGGGAGTTCGGAGGAGGAGTCAATATTATACTATTTTATTTTTATTTTCTTCACGTTTATGTTTTTTTATATCCCACCAATTTTAATTTTTTTTTTATCAATGAAACCAGGTTTTTCTGAAAATTCAATAAAATTGACGGCTTTACCGTTCAACTTCCCGCCCAAAAGTTGACGATAACATTTGATTTATTAAGATCTACATTTTGTTGCCAATGGGTGCGTGTTTGTATTATCATTATCACGCATTATCAGTATTTCTCAATTTTTATGATTATACAGGAACATTAGCCACACGTTACAAAATAATGAAATCACTTACCTATTTGCCCATGCGTACTGTCCGTATGCCGAGGCGAGCATACAAAATAAATAAAAGTGATTTTTTTAAATATATTCTTTTGTCATAGAGAAAATAACGCTTGTCTTTGGTGTATTTATTTCTCTATGTGAGACATGACCTACACAATTTATTGATTGGATTCTGATGAAAATTGTAAGCATCTATTTCTTTGTTTAAATGGATATTTTCCTATCATAAATTTCATATATATTGTCTTATAAAATATTATAGGTCAAAAGTAGTATAGTGTAAAATATATTTATTAGTCAGCAGTGCAGCTTTGTGTGTGTGATGGTCCGGCTTTCTGTCTGTAAAAAATCGGGTACTTAATAGGTTTATTGTAGAATACATGATTGCAACCTCGTGGACATTGAATTAAAACCATCATCAAGCATTCCTATTTTTCCTATCCACCACATCGCATGTTCGTAACTTCCAAAAGCAAAACTGATCAAGCCAGTCATTGGTGGTCTTGCTGCTTGATATGCTTGCTTATAAGACAGCTTTGTTCAATAGATATATAAAACTACTACCCGTGCCAAAAATCATGTCGATCCTTTGCGCTATGAATAATTGAAACAAATCTATCCCACGGGAATCATACATTTTACCAGAAGTAGCCTATGTGCTATTCCAGACTATAATCTAATTCTGCCAAATTTCATCCAGATCCGTTCAGCCGTTCTGGCGTGATTGAGTAACAAACATCCATCTATCCATCCAAACTTTCACATTTATAATATTAGTATAGATATACCAATTAGGTGTTCAGTACCTTGTCGTATATACCTCTATATTATATTATAAAATGCCAGTCGCACACAATGCAGTCATCCAAAAGTAGTGTGGGTGTTATTGGTAAAAATCTTTAGATTTTATGCCTTCTTTGCAAATGTTGATTATAGCACTGTTCTACATTTCTCAGTGTTAACTGTTTTTGTCATAATATGGCCACCTCTAGGTAAATGATAATGCCAATATATGCCTTAATAAGGCATTAAAAATTAACATGTTAAACATTTGGCTCCATTAAAGTACTGCTCTAATAGCTTAATGTCTAACGTCATTACTAATGATGTTAAAATTTTGTTATTGAATTAACTGTTGGCCACGTCTGCTTAGTAGCATAATAATTAGTGCCCTAAGCCACAGATGTGGGTGTAGCATTGAGATAATAAAATGTTGTTCATTCTTAACAAATTTTAATAAGATCAGACTAGTGCTGTATCATAGTACTTTAATGAACTATAGTACCCATCACCATACAAGTGAATTAATTATTGTTGTTTGTTAGGTAACTAGAAGTGTTCTACAATGGAATCTGCTGGTGACTGGTGTTTGATTGAAAGTGATCCTGGGGTGTTTACACAATTAATAAGAAAATTTGGTAAGAGTTATTTGATTATTTAATGTTAATGGTTTACTTGGAAGTCTACATTTATGGGAGTTAAGAGTTTGACATTTGGACTCATGAAACTAAACTATTAAGTCCATGATTAATAAAAATATTCTAAAACATCTTGTTTCTCACACATTTTTGATTAAATCTTAGTATCCCAATATATTTTAAGATAATTTGGCTTCAATAGCAATTTTATTGGAAATTATGGATTTTGTACATTGCTTTTTTTGATTAGTGTGTTTTTTTGTGACATTATTTGGATTCAGCACTAATCAAGAGGGCAAGCTCTCTGTTACTAGTAATTACATTTGACAGTAAGTCTTATTTGTTTTACCAGGAATAGTGCATTAAAATCTTAATATCTCACTCTCTAGGAGCTAAAGGTGTACAAGTTGAGGAATTATGGACTATTGAAGATGGCATCTTTGAAAGCTTAAGGTAAAGCCTTCTCTTGTTATTAAATAGTTTATAGCATAGTTAAATCATAATTTATATATTTATATAGGCATGTCAACTTTTCAAATTATAAACCAAACAAGTTATAGATTAAAGTTTGATCTATAACTTGTTTGGTTTATAATTGGAAAAGTTGACTTGTGGAGGGGCAGTGGTGGGTTCTTGTTCCCCCATTTTATTTTTGTTTAACAATGAATTTCCGCCACATATCGCCTAGTTCAATCAATTATATTTATTGTTGGTTCATATATTCTATTTCAGGCCAGTTCATGGGCTTATATTTCTGTTCAAATTCTTACAACACGAGGAGCCATCTGGGCCTGTGGTGACAGATGATAGACTTGACAAAATATATTTTGCTAAACAGGTATATGACACTTATGTACATTATCACTGCATGGTATAATTTTATAAAATTATGTGTGTGCAATTTGTGTACTTATGTGTAATTTATGTTTAATTATGTTTATAGGTTATAAACAATGCGTGCGCAACACAAGCTGTTGTCAGTTTGTTATTGAACTGTGAACATCCTGATGTTGACCTGGGCCCCGAACTATCTAAGCTCAAGGAATTCAGCATGTCATTTGACCCTAAGATGCGTGGCCTCACGCTGAGTAACTCACAGACCATACGCAGCGCTCACAATTCAATGGCGCAACAGACCCTCTTCGAATTTGACCCAAAAATGGCTTCTGAGGTACTTATTGGCGTGACGTGGCTTTTATGATGCTAAAAATTGTTTTCATTTCGAGTTCATTCATTCATCTTAATGTTTTAGGATGATGAAGCATATCATTTCATTGGATACATGCCAATAGATGGCCGTCTGTACGAGTTGGATGGCCTGAGAGAAGGACCCGTTGATCACGGGCCAATAGCACCAGAGCAGGACTGGCTTGATGTGGTCCGGCCGATAATCATGAAAAGAATAAATGTGTATGTATTGATTGTGTCACCTTATAGATACACATCAATATTGATTCGTTTTTATAGGCTTATCAATGCAATTACAAATTATCATATTACAATGTGTGCCCATATAATGTGAAGTAACTATAAGGTCTGGAAAATAACAGTAGGCAAGACTTAATAATTAATATTGAATTAATTACATGTTTTTTTTATTACAGATATACTGAAGGGGAAATACATTTTAATCTCATGGCACTCGTGTCGGATAGGAAGATGATATACGAGAAGCAGCTCCAGGAGCTCCTGAATGAATCTCAAATACTCGGGATGGAGACTGACGAGATCGAAAACGAGGTGCCCCGGCTCAGAATGCTGATCGAATACGAAGAGGTTAAGATGCTAAAGTATCAACAGGAAATGGCGCGTAGGAGGCACAATTACCTGCCATTCATAGTGATGCTCCTCAGAATATTAGCTGAAGAAAAAAAACTGATGCCCCTATTCAATAAGGCTAAGGAGCGCGCGGGTAAGAAGAGCCACAAGAAACTGAAAGTATAACATGAACCGTCGGGAGACGGTACGGCCGGCCGCCCCCGGGGCGCCCGCCGTGTCTCCCAGTCCAGCCCCTCGCGCGTGCTGCCCGCCTCCGAGGACATGCAGTGCACGCTTGGTGACTTAGATTCTATATACTTAGATCCCCAAGACGCCCCGCTCATGAACATTGAACCACAACAGATACTTGAACAGCACATGGTAGAATCGCACGAAGAGCTCGACCGATCTATGTTTCAGTGCGAAACGAAAAATAATAATGTATTGGACTCTGACGATAGCAGAGATAACACAATCGACTTGATGGAGAGTTTCGAGGGAAACGATGTGGATCTCGACATTGACCCGTCCGAACCGTTAGACCAGGAATTTGATTCAGATTAATTCATTCTAAGATAATACCGACATCGGCCCCATGTCTGATCGCACTATTGACTCATCATTGAAAAGTAATGGAATTGTAACTGTCATTTGGCAGTTTTACTATGCTATACTGACTAAAGTTAAAACTTCTGTTAAAAATGCCATCAGATTTGGAACTCGTAACATTGGGCTGACCATCTTGTTTTATGGCATCCGTGAAGCGTAGGTTCAGTGTTTTATGTCCGTTTAGAGGATTAAATTAGATTATTAAGTATTCAGAAAACTAAGGTTTAAAATCCTTGTTCGTGTCAGTGGTTCTACAAACCTTTAGATATTCAATTAATAAAATCCTCGAGCTTCGCTCGCAACTCTATCCTGTCTAATGTAAAAAATACTTCCAAATAAGTAAGTATAAATCAAATGTGAATAAACTTATAAAAAAACAATACTAACGTGATTTTTTTCAATTGTCCTCGCTACGTATATAATTTGTTTTTTTGCATTTGGTTGAATGCTTTGCCATCCATTCATTCACTATTCCATCATTATAATAAATATAAATATGCCATGTTTGCTTTTCCATGATTTTTTAGCTTACTTAAAACATTGATATATTATAATAAATAAAGGTATATATATATATATATATATATTTATGTATTTATTTTTTTGAGAACAATTTAAGTCAAAGGGCTGCTGAATAATCAATATTTTCTGTCTTCAAATATTACACAATAAAACAACAAAATATACAGTAGTTACGTAGATTTATTCTCTAACAATATTCGTGTATGTAACATAAACAGGATGTTAAACCAATTATTCATAATAATCCTCATAAAAAATAGGCAGTAAGTATAAGATGGATCATTCTTGAATATTGATTGAAAATGTGTATATCTACTATATATAAGTAGGTACATAATAGTTTTGTGTATGTAGTTTAAACATTATCAGTAGCGCGAGATGAATATTTTGTATAAACTCATCATAGTATTTGGTTTGATATATATTTTCAGTTAAAACGTGTCCCGTGTTAATCTTAAATATGAATATAATAATGCATGAGTAGAATGCTTTTAATAAGGGAAATGTGTTGCTATATACAATATTGAAAAAAAAACTCGGTAATAACAATTTTGCTGATCGTTATTTATCAGTGTACTAACATTAAAATAAGACAACGGTGTAATTACGATAAAGGACTATCGAAAATATTATAGAATAAATAAAACATCAAGCAGTGATAGCCAAGTTGGTAGAACGCTTGCCTCGATAACGATGATTGCAGGTTCAAACCCCGGCTCGCACCTCTGGGATTTTTCACGTGCGAATCTCATTTTCAACCAAGATTATCACTTGCTAAACGGTGAAGGAAAATATCGTGAGGAAAGCTGCATGTCTGAGAGAACCCCTCGAAAGATGTGTGAAGTCTGCCAACCCGCACTGGGCCAGCGTGGTGGACTATGGCCTAATCCCCCCTCGCATTGAGGGGAGGCCCGTGCCCAGCAGTGGGACATAAAAAAGGGCTGGAATTATATTATATAAATAAAACATCGTAAAGTCTACACGAAACCCACGTGATATTTCGATCGGTAAGTTAAAACTATTGTCATTTTGTTTAAATCTTTTCGATCATTGTATAATTATTATTTACATCTTATTACAATTTTATCTTCTTAAATCTAAATTATAAACCTAATTAACGAAAGATTATTATGTATCAAGTTTAAATGAGTAATAAATTAATGAATTTGGGGTGTGATGTGGCACTTTTATATAAGAAAAAATATATTCTAACATCTGTTATTTACAATCGGAGAACGTTTTTGCCGAGTCGATGGTGAAGATGCAGGTGATATATGAATATGATGACCTAGGGGAAATTATTTACAGAGATAGGTACGTGTATTGAGCGATTAGCTGCCTGCTATGTTCTCGGCCATTACATGGATTCGGAACGCAATCGATTTTTGATTTTCCTCAAAAAAAATGCTAATAATAAAATAGCACCTAATTACATTCTGGCAGTGTCTGGTTACATCGTATCACAGATTAAACAAATCCAGTTACAAGATGAATTACATCAAAAGACTAGTGAGTCGCCTTGGCGTTGTGTTGTAACATTAATGGTCGAATCCACGTAATGAGTGAACAGAGGCTGGGTAAATATCGCGTGGTGTGCGCTTGCGGCGGTTCACGTATTAGGCTGTAGCCCTTTGGGCTTAATCATCATGGAGGCGCGCTTGAGCGTGTAGTCCCAGCCGCGCCAGCGGAACCACACGATCCCTGTAAACAAACCATTCTTATAACACCTAATGACACACTAATATAAAGTTAATCTTGAAATGAATCAGCTTTTTCCCGCGTTTCTACTCGCCCACGCTGCTTAATTTAACAACAAATACAAATTATCAATAAATAAAATCCTAAATTTATTATTTTTTCATTGATTAGCGCAGTTGGTAGTGACCCTGTTTCTGCGCCGAAGGCCTAGGGTTCGAATCCTGGCAGGGAAAATCTGTGTGATGAGGAATGTTTGTACCCGATTCATAGATGTTTAATATATGTATTATAATATATTGAGTTCGCGTTTAACATTCAATACGAGCGTAGTAGTGTCGCCTTATTATTATTATTATTGGTAATAAAACCAACATCTCGAGAATATCACACTAAGCTGAAATTTGGAATGTTTTAAGTTCAAATGGATAACACCCAATGATGTGCAAAAGATATATATATATCAATCTTAGACAATAAAGTTATTATGTAAGAGTATTGGATAGGTAGTTGACCTTGTCTGGCGGTGAGGTCCTGAGGGTCATGGAGGTAGAGGCCGTTGAGGCCGCGGCCGCACGACTTCCACCACCAGCCGCCCTTCAGCATCGACGCGCAGTTCAGTGAAGAGCGATCATTATCCCTGGGAAATTGTATAACGCTCATATAATCTTATATACTGTACCTACTGATTAACTGAAGAGTTCCTAAATAGTTGTCAGTGGAGGTGGCACCATGAATTTCTGATTTATTTATTTTATTTACAAAGCGAAAAGGACGTCTTCTGTTATCCTTTAAAATTGCCATCCAACCAACGGTAGGTATTTTCCTCAATGTTCAGTAAACAATAGCAATAACAAGTTCAATTAATGAATAAGAACAAATTGATATCAGTACTTATCAAACAAAAAATCCTTATTTTCAACCGAAATCGTCTCGATGACGGTTATACATCTTATGCAATAAGAATCGTTAAGAGCTTTTGAGATACTTGTACTATACAATCGAGTTCTATTTGTCTACCTACATATCAAGAGTTCATCTTACCTGTTATATGTGGAGAAAGGGCTGTTGTTCGACCCATACCACGGATCGTTGAGGGAGTCGCCCGCATTTCCTTCGTACCCTTCGATCTCCAGCTTGTAATATTCCGCTTCCGAATAAATTTTGAAGTGCGAATACTGAGCATACCTGTGGGTAGACTTCATTTAATATTTATTCCCAGTTTTTATTATCTACCAACCAACCGCTTACACGCGATGGCTCTCAGTCTATAAGTAAGAGATCTGTGGTCGGTTATTGATGCCATTGACATTTAATTATGGGCCATATTATGGCAATACTGAGCTCTAGTGCTACGACTTGCTACGGTAGGGTAATGTTCCTATATCTTTCAAACGAAAAAAATGCTTAAATGGGCAGGTAATAAAGTCCTAACAAAGAACCTTAGACCCTACTGGTAACCATGAAAATATAAGTAAATGATCACCATCACGTACCTTTTATTGCCGTCGAAATCTTCTAGCTCTACCCTCAGCATATAGTCATCATTATTCGTCAGCATGTATATGTTCTCGTTGCCGAGCCAGAACTCCTTGCTGGGGTCGCCGAAGCCGTTCTTATAGTCACTCCAGTCGCGGTTGAAATTCTCCGCCGGCACCCCGTAGTCATCACGGCGGTGAATCACCTAACACCTTAGTTATTAGTTTTTATCTATTATTTGTAATATAGCTGGTGCGCTTACCAGTTAATGTTTTTTTTATCGGTAGACCGGCCGATAATTAAATTATCGGATAAAATACTAAAACGTGGTACACACGTACGGGGCGTAAAGGACTCTCTAGAAACCTACAAATCATCTCATATACAATAGCAAAGTTATAATAGTCTTTGATACCAACTATTTATGATACGTGAACGAAGTATTTACCATCCATAAAAGACGTGTATTTTCCAGTATAAATGATGTAGGTATAGCTTACCGTCCATCCACCGTCGGCAACATTCTGTTCGCAGTACACTTTGAGGAACCAGTAGGTAGTGCCTCGGATCTGAAGGTAGTAGACCCCGGACTCGCGCATGCCACCGTTCATGAGGTCCACGCACGAGAAACCCTGGGAACGGACACCGTAACTTCATTATAGATATCATACCCAATAATGTAACATGCTACGCAAAACAGTGGGCTATCTAGATCATACAACAAATTCGCTTATTACAAGTTAAGGTATTAAACATTTTGTTATATAGGTATAGACCTTTAGGGCTCTTTATTGGACATGACATTTCTAAAGTATTCGCGCAGTAGTAACATTATATTCGCGACGCCATCAGAATGATAATTCACACTCCTTTTTTATATGCAACAGTATATATACATTCATTACAATGCGTTGATATCCATTTCAATGGCCGCGCCGCCTATAGCAGTGTAGGTAGGTATGTAATACAAAAACAATGCTATTAATTTTAATGCCGCTGTTTTGTATGAAGTTGCGTAATATTAAATAACTTTCTTTCCCTTTTGCATAGCTGTTACTGCAGCCAGATTGATTACCGGTCCCCCCGTTAAACTTTCTCATAATAATTTTAAGCATTTATCTAAATGCCGAAATTACAGAGTGACTAACTATGCACATTATTTATTGATCAATTTTCTGTTATTAGATAAAATGGCAATCGCTTTACTCATATAAAATAACGTTTGATTCTTTTATTCCTTTATAACTGATACCTATGTACAAGGTGTAAAAAAGATGTCACTATACTTGCTTGCAAAATTGTGCATATACTTAGTTACATATTGTACGCAACGTACATGAAGAATATTGTAAAAAAAATTGTTAGCGACATTATAGGAAATATCCAAGTTTAGAGTTGGCAACTCAGGCCCTCTCTCTCTTCTCTCACGCTCGTCAAACGCACCACAGTTAATTGTTTATGTATTTTAATAATCTCATCATAAATTTTCTCATAAACATAAAAAATAAAAATTGTAAAGTTCGCCTCAACACACATGATTTAAACTCTCCGATTATTTAACACGCCATTTACAGTTGTATCGGCATGTATTGCACATTATATAATGAAGACATCACCTACGATTATACATAATAGCTAGAGTTCCGTAAACTAGAGTTGTTAAATAGGCGTTAAAAAAAATTAACAATTGTCTCTTGCAAACAACTGCTTTCACGCAGCCGGTGTACAGTCACGTATAAAGTTGTAACAGCTTCTTTGTTGACATTTGCAAACTGACTTCAAAATGGAAACATAGCTTATTAACATAGCTTCTCACAATTGGAAAATGTTCCGGATTATTATAACTATTTTGAAATGTGAATGGAGTAACAACTGTTTAGGTACGGAGGCAATTTGTTTCTGATAGGTAGGCCGTTTAGAGGACGAACGCGGGAAAAAATCACGAAAAGAAAATATAATAAAGAAATTGGGTTTTTTTTTTCATACAATTGATTCTGGGGCGGTACGAAGTTCACCGGAAAAGCTAGTGTAAAATAAAATTAAGTTAAAAAGTTAAAGTTAGCAGTGCCGAAATAATATCATTTTAATACGATTTATAACGAGGGTAGGGAGATATATACTCAGGTGAGTTCTATCCACCGTAGTATAATCTGTGGGTGAAGCAACTTCTATTCAAGGAATCTTACAATCCATTTACAATATGATTACAACATTTATATCCGAGACAGTGCTTCGCAAAGCAAATTGAGGGTCTAAGTTATTCCTGACAGTTATATAATAAACAATTTTATCCAATTAGTGAACGCAATCACATGAATAGAGACAACGGTTGCAACGGTGAAACAAAACGTAATGTTTTTTTTTAAATTCTTTTTGTTAGCCTTTCTTTAGATGTCAATTACGGCATTTACTTGTGACGGACCATTAATATTTTTCTATAGTCCGTGTTGCCAAATGGTCAAACGGTAACGGGGACCATTGTTTAGTAGTGTTGTACTACGTAATGTAATTATGTAGATCACAAACAAGACAAGCCATTCTTTTGCTGCCACAACTGGCAGCAGCGACCTTGGTGTCACGTAACGTTAAAATGCATGTGCTTAGCTCGGTACGACTTAATTTGAGAGTAGTAAGTTGATCACCATCATTCATATTTCGTATACGCTGACGACACACGGAGAACAAAACTTAATATATATTATTTAGTAGCTAGATTGGCTTATTGTGCCACCCTGCTAGGGACAAGCAGACGGAATAGCTGAAATCACTGAGGCCAATGGGGCCGTGACTCATGTAGGCTAATCACACTGGATCCGCCCACCTGTGGGCTGTGGGAAAGGCGCTGGACAAACACAACTATCGTGGACACGGACTGAGTCAATGAGGATGTTTGTATGTAACGAAGTATAAGTAAAATGGTCGATTTCAACGTAAATATTGCATTGTAAAAAATATTTTGGTTCATTTTGATTTTTACAAACTGGATTTTAGTTTTTTGATGCCCCGGCTGCTGCATGCATTCCCCTCCCGTTGCACTTCGTGCCTGCGCAACCGCACCAACTGATATTTTAATACGCGTATAGCTAAAAAGCGTTAACACTTTTGAATTATCCAACATAATGTGCGCAGTAAATACTAGGTATATACAACTATATAATCAACGAAGGTCACATTATTCTTATACATGAAAACTTTAGTAAACAGAGGTCATAGTCATAGTTGTATACATAATTAGCGCAGTTATACACAGACAGCCTGACGCGCATTGGGGAATATTTTTTTGTACTATCCATGTAGTGACTACTTACTGCAACTCTGAAATTGTTGCTACACTGAAACTATGTGTACCTACCTACTAGTATACCATTTAAGCTAGATAAATATAGGAGTAAGGAAACTATAAAACAAGAATGTCATGATTAATCCTCATTCGCTAAGATCCTCAGACGCTGCGCGGTGGATCTGCGTGTCCCATGATAAGGAAATATCAAGTCATGTTATTCTCAGGTTGAAGAAACGAAATCGACTTTGGTAGGTATTAAAACGCTATCAGCTGTTTGTTACTCTTTTATCTGTGGTACACTTAGAAGAATCCGTCTATAGTATTTCTTCGTCTGAGGTAAAAAAAATACCTACACTGTAAACTAGTGCGTTTGCGACATCTTCAAGTTGGTATTCCCGTCGTAATAGTTAACGGATTTATAATACGCCTTTGACTGTATAGTGTATTGGTACCTACCACGAGTTTTAGTAATAATAATGGGATTATCACAACTGTTATAAGGTTGTTAGTTGGCCAACATAGTGAAAAGGAAAGTGGGTACACTGCTACCATCGCGAACGACAGACCGGTCACGTTCTGTCGATAATATGATTGTGTAGATTGTCTTTACACAATAGATTCCAGAGCTCGCTTCCTGGGCCCCGAGTCTGCCAACGTAATCGACACAATCGTACAGCAATCGCATCGTAATTGTCACTTTTCTCAGATTTAACAAAAATAACATTTAATATGCAATTTATATTCTATCACGATACGTTTGTGTTCACCCTGGAAGTAGAAGGTAGTATGTTCCTTATTTCTTATGCCTCAAGGAAATTATGATATTTGTCTGTTACTAATAAATCTTTTTTTTTTAAGAAATTATAGCACGGTTGGAGAATTGAACTTAAGACCGTACGATCGACAGGTCGCCCTAACAACTTCTAAACCAATAGGTCAGTTTTTCTATAATATTCTATGATATTATAAAAATATTGTTGTGTCTGGAAATAAGATGTATACAAAAAATGGCACAATAGGCTAATATCTAAGTCACCACAGTGTTTATGGAATTATTGCCTCACTGTTTGTTAGTTTTAGCATCGAGTAAAAACTACGGAACACATTTCAACGGGTTTTCACTTTTGGATAGCTTATAAGTAGTTACCTATAAGCTGACTATATATTGGGGTTCGAGCAGTAGGGGTAAATCGATGGGTAATCGATGGGTGTACGGGCGGAGCTACGGGCACAAAAAATGTATTACCTAATTGTTATAGAGTAGGTACCTGTTGCACTTTAGTACGAGCTCTCGATATTTATTAGTACAGGAAACCACGTCGCGATTTAGTTACGTATGCATGATTAAACAAGTGACTTATAAATAAAGTAGGTTTGTAGTTAAACTATAATTATCAGTAATTCTATTACACGTACAAATTAGGTAGGTGCTATCGATATTTTTATTGTGTACAAAAATGAGTTCTACATCTAATCAATTGTTCACAGCTTGTGATTATCATGACAGCAAAATCATAAAAAAAAACTAAAACAAGTTTGTTAAAAGTTAGCTAAGACGCGATACGTGTCTCGTAAGTGTAGCATAACGTAAGTATTTGGAGCGACCTTTTTACACAGCAGAGGTGTGTAGGTAAAGTAGACATGTTATAAAACGTTGCATAACGTGGCTCTACATAATCATCGGTTCTCGTACGCTAGAAACAATAAACAGTAAGGTTGTAATGATTTGTAATTGTCGCGTTGCCGGTGTGGGAACGGGTGGGTTTTTGCGCGCGCGATACAAAGGCGCGGAAAGCGCGGGCGGAGCGCCCGCGCCGCGCCGCGTGCGACTCTGAACCAGATTTACGTAACTTGAGCAGCGCAACTTTCCTTGCGCGGAAATGTCACAGGCTCTGTTAAGCGTATTTGTGGCTTTTTGAATCACCTCATGTGTACGAGCTCCGTCGCGCCTTTCGGAAGGTGCTACTTTGAAAATGAAATGGATATTAAATTTATCTCTACATATAGCCCTTATTTAGTTTTAAACAAAAAGCAATAAACTAAAATGTTCCCATCCAATTACTTAATACTAATATTTGCTCTAACTAAGAAAAACTGATTATCTACAAAGTCACGTAAAAATCATAAGTACCGAGAAGTATAGCCCCCCCCCCCCCCAATTTATAGAACTACATTAGCACTCTAAATATATTTTCACCAATAAAGTGCTTTATAATGCCATTGTTAGGGGTTTCAATTTCCAACTCATTATTTTAAAGTAAGTAGATACAGATACCTACATATTGCAAATACAACAAAAGAAGTTATGAACCAATTACTTGGAAAATACTAATTTATAATAACATAACTTACGATTTGCGAAGTATCTATTACTTGCGATCATACAGCTCACTGCATACCAGATCTCGAATTGCGCAGTAGGTACTTTGTGTTCCTTATTGCTAAACCGGGAGACATAAATGGTAGTGTATACGAAATAGACTGTGTCTGAACGTTGCGCGCGAGCAGACCGACAGGCGTTGATTAAAATTCCGACAACCCAACGTACAGTAACATATCTGAGCCGGCGCCGGGTGATTTGCATTAGCCCCCTATCCGCTGCCGATGCAATCGCCTCCACTTCACCTCACCTACATCTGAACTATCGCTTGGACACCAATATTTATATATTAGTGGTGTCAACTTTTTTTAACGTTTACTTCATTGTAGTTTTCGTTGCTAGCTGAACTCTCTAATTTCATATACGCACGTAAAAGTAACGCGACAATCTTGTTGGCCGATTAATCATAGGCAAAAAAAAACTCGTCAAAACATTCCTCGCGACGCTATCTCAATTATGATTAATTGCCGATGAACGAGGCATAAACATGTCTACGCTTCGTTTCTCAAAGTTATATCAGTCGTGCGATCAGCACCTTTTTAATAACTACACCAAGGAGACATGATCAAATATTTTTGGGTAGAAATCCTAGGGGCAATATATTTATCGACACAGAGATTGAATCCAGCATGTTTGAAAGTCTGTTTGGTTGAGTTCATCACCGAAAACATCTAGAAGGATACCCAATTTATTTAAGATGTTTTATCGCGCAAATAGGTGTGTTCTCTTAAAAACTACATTTCAATCGTTAGGAGTCGCGGGCACAGCTAGTTCAGCATATAACTTTGACTCACTTTAACGTCTTTATAGTTGGCGATGATCTCCGAGGCGAATGTATTATTGCCGATGATGGGTTTGTTCTTGACGCTGGGGAAGATGATGCCGCCCTTGCGGCTGGCGGGGCGCGGGCTGGTGCTGCCCGTACTTGCGGGGGTCACCGTCACCGTGGCGCTCGTGCTCGCGGCCGAGCTGGCCGTGCTGGCCCCGCTCGACGTGCTCGGGCTGCGGTCGATACAACTATTAGTCTCCTGACAACCCTACACCTCATTACTACTCAATTTGCGGACATGAAAAGATCAAAATGCAGTTTTAATAATTCGCAATGGCATCGCAGGTAAAAATATATTCGCAACAGTCGCAATGCATAACTTACCTACTTAAGAAATAATAGACATTAGATTTTGAAAGATGTCACCTGTTGTTGATTGTGGAGAGGGGCGGCATTGTGGTAGCGGCGACGGTGCTGGTGGCGGGGTCGGTGTAGAGCTCATCGACGCGGTACCTGTTCGGCGCGTACTCCACCAGCCGGTCGATAGTCGGGTCGAGCAGCAGCTCGGCTGGCACCGGCCGCTGCGCCAACGTCGCCACATCGTCCTCCTGCTTCTTTAACCTTTTCTCCACCATATCCAAATTCTCGATGATGAGGTTTGTCTTTAGTCGTAAGTCGTTATGGATTTGACCGATAGCGCGCTCCTGTCGTTGCGTCTGGGTCAACAACTCGTCGGACTTCGGTACTAAATCGTCGACAGAACTTTTAGTGCCCACAACTACATCCCAAACTTCGTCCATCTTTTCTGAAACACTCATCATAGGTATAATTTTGTTCACGAGATTATCGATCTTGCTGCCTTTTGTGGTAGGTGCTTGGGTGCTTGTAGATGTACGGTTCTTGAACAAACTGTTTACGTTTATAGACGCGGCTTCGGGCTCGACTATCGCTGCGTGAACGTCCGCCATCATGTACAACACTTTACCCAAGTTTTCGGATACGAGATTAATATGGAATTGCAATTTACGATCGACTGTCGACATAGAGTTCCTCAGGAGGTCCACTTCTTTCGTAATTTCATTGACAACTTCGGAATTTAAACCTTTAGCGATTTCTATAACGTTTAAATTAATAGGTTTTTTCTCGCTCGCCTCGGCGTTGATATCGTCGACTGGCAAAAAGTTATTGTCGATCTGATTTTTTAGACCTACCAGTGTCGTGTCGATATTGGATACCTTTTGATCCAAAGATTCCAGTTTTCGGTCGAGTAACTGTGCGTCGCTTATTTTATTTACGTTTTTATTTTTGGAAATATTGTCAGTGACTGTTTCTTCATTATTTTGACCCATGTGACTGAATAACTTTAGGTCGAGATTCCCAAGTTTTGATATGATGTCGTCCGTTTTAAGTATGTTGTCGTTGACCCTGGAGTCAAGCGCTTCGACCCTCCTCATCAGGTGTTCCACGGCTTTGTCTAGGTTTTCTATCCTTTGCAGTTTTGTTTCTAATGTGCTCACTATTACCTCGAAGACATTGAATATGTATTGTTCTCTGGAACAAAAAAAAACGTCCATTAGCTTAGTGTAATAATACAATGCCTACCATACGATTTGAGAGTTATTTATTATTCCTATGGTAATACCTCGACTTACTTAATGTGAATACCTATATATATATATTAACATAGCGTGGACAGGATATCTTGTTCATAAGTAGGAACATATACGGAGAGAGACTATTGATTGTTACCTAGATGATACGATCCTAAACGTTTTACATTTACATTCATACATATTTTCATGAACCTATCTAGAAATATTATTTTTGGGTGCCGACTTCCGAGTGTTCCACACACTTTCGCAAGTTATTTCTTTCATCAGTCATCTTTCATCCATACTCTCCACATAGTCAAACCATCTTACCATCTTCTTCTATATAGCTTATTCTTTTTTTCTTGTGAAATTGGCTTACACCGATATTTACACAGAAAATTGCCGCCTGTTGTCGGAAATCACATTGGTACCAAGTGGAACCAGTAACGGGACAGACTGAATAGTTTCAGTTTTGACGGCTAGTGAATACTGTCATAGATGTATATTAAAGTTGAGATCGGGTTAACATGCAATAATGCGCTAACCTATCGGGGTTCGTATTACGAACTAGCTCTTGAAAAGAGTAACACCATGCTTATACATTACAATAAAAACTCATAGACGTGTTATGTTTTTTGCACCTATAAAACTGGTGAAATTTACACATCTGTCACTTAAATTACGCAACCGTAAAAAAAGAAACCTTAAATACGTACTACCCACGTGCGCCACATTAACTGTTAATCGCGCCATAGAGCTGCGACTCTATCAGATGCGTCGCCATTACCCCAACTAGTTTTTGTTGCTTTTTAATCACGCCGTCTATAGGACACTGAACATTTATGAGCCTATAAAATATAAAGCAATTTGTAAAAGCAATTTTACATATTAAAACTATCTTGAACGATTTTATGTGTCGGTGCCACCTACAGGTCATTATTTTTGTTTTTGTTTGCAAATTGGAGCAGCTGAATTCGGTTCTAATATCTTTACAAGCTTTTACTCACTCCCACGTTGAAACAATTAGAGATTTCAATTTGGTAGTGACCACAGAATGTAGGTACTTGTTATGTATTAATAGGTACTTACATCGGCATCCAAGACCCCGTGCAGACAGAATAACTTTTTGTGTTCATTGTAATGTTTGGGATTTATAGCGCTCACGCAAATAGCAGACGGTCAGAAACTCATGCATTTCAAGCAAAGTAGCTCTCAGAAGTGAACGTAGAATGCTGTACGCTTCTCAACGTGCGCGGGGCCTTGATGTTCCAAATAAATAGCAAATTGATTCAAGAACTTAATATACAAAACTTTAATTCTTCTACAATCAGCTGTTTCCGATTGTTAATATGAAACAGTATTTCAGTTTCCCTACTACTACTACCTACCATACATATACATATGAAAAAGTATTATTCTTTGTAAGTCCAAAAGAAGGGTAGGAGTTTAAAGGACAATTAGGTTAAGAGGTGTCGTCTACTCATTTTCTTTGAAATCTAAATGGGCGTAGACGCGGGTAAATGTTAGTGTGTTTGTCTAGGTTTCTGTAATTTTCTTCGAAAACACTTGCATATTGTTTTGCAAATCTATCATAGTTAAATATAATTTACTACTAAGCAGGTATATTAAAATTATTAATTTTCTTTTCGGTTATGCTGTAGCCAAAACCAAGCTGTACTGAAGAGAGTTTTTGTGAATTTTTCTTACGTCTAAAATCAACGTCCTCATATTCAATGGTCTTATTGAATCCGCCTGTATAAATACACTGATATGTTAATATATATCTATACATATAAATAAAATTGGAGTGTCTGTTTGTAATATTAAAATAACCGCTTTTTACTAAGTGCATTTGGATGTATACACGTTACCTATACCGAAACAGTTTTTTTTAAATTTTGTCTGTCTGTCTGTCTGTCTGTCTGTCCGTCTGTCTGTCTGTCTGTCTGTCCGTCTGTCTGTCTGTCTGTCTGTCTGTTTGTTCCGGCTAATCTCTGAAATGGCTGGACCGATTTTGACGGGACTTTCACTGGCAGATAGCTGATGTAACAAGGAGTAACTTAGGCTACTTTTATTTTAGAAAAAATACATAGGATCTCACGAAAAAAAATAAAACCAATGTTGCAGCGTTGCGCCTGATTAAGTTTGATAGCAACAACCTGAAATGCGTCCCGCGGGCTCAGAACGCGCGAGCTGGCTGTTGCCAACGGTTGTGTTTTTGTTAAATACCACGCGAACGAAGTTGCGGGTAACAGCTAGTAATTAATATACTTTTTTTAGTTGAGGGAATCGGAAATTAGTGAGATCTTTGACATTAATGTACTTTGATGGGAGCCGTTAATATGCTAATCGAACAGCCAACATCGCCAAGATGAGACCTGCAGCTACCACACCTCCATCATTTTTATTTGCATAATAAACAAGTGCCATCAAACTCGATTAGTAATTAAATTGTCAATTAGGTTAACATTTTTTTTATGTGTATTATCACTTTCTTCGAACACTAATGTTTTGATAAATATTCGAATAGTTTAGTTAAAATGAAAAAGTAAGGGTGCATTGGCCTTTAAATGCGAAACGATGTTGAAGATGCATTAGGATAGTATTATTAGCAGCTGATGCATTTATAACAGCATGTAGTGAACGTAACATGTTACCGAAGTCAAGTGCGAGATTACTCGTAAGCCAACCGTGTACTTCATAGTCTGCGTATTTAGGTATGTATAGAGAATTGAAAGTTTTACATATTCGATTAGAGGCGCTGTTTAATTCGCCATACAATGTGTCTAAATACGAAAATTATAAATTATACAGTTAGCTTATGAAAACAATCACATTTGATGTCTGATGTTCATTTTATATAGAAATTAACAGCAAAATTCACGCATTGATTTATAGGAACTGTGACGGCTAGACATTGTTTATACTAAAGTACACTAAACTTATTTTAGGTCCAACTTTCAGTGACTAGTCGGCCAATTTTAGAACAACTTTGTAAAATCTTTAATTTAATATAAACAGATATTGTGAATTTCTTGCGTTAGATTTCGGTCGATTCGTTTTACTTATTATGACGACAACCATTCTAAATATTTCACCTTGAAATTGGAGAAAGCTCCCCAAACTTAATTGAACAGTAAATATATTTCAAACGTGTGAATAACGTGAACTAAACTTACAAACATTGTGTACAAAGTGTAAAAGCTGCATATTTAGTTTGTAATCTATTAAACAAGCCACTCGAAGGCGTTCGCGAATATAAATTTATTTCGAAATACAAACGATCGCGTTATATTATGTTTTATATAGATTCTCGATTGCATTGCATCGGCCCAAGAGAAGCGAGCGACTATCACTTCGGTATTTAGGGTCGGCGTGTCTGTGTGACGAAATGCCTTATTAATTTAATATTTAACCGAGTACAAGTATCAGAATGTATCAAATGTAAGCAGCGATAGCCCAGTTGGTAGAACGCTTACCTTTGTAACGAGGATCGCAGGGTCAAACCCCGGCTCACACCTCTGGGATTTTAGGAATTTCATGTGCGAATCTAATTTTCAATCACTTGCTTAACGGTGATGAAAGACATCGCGAGGAAACCTGCATGTCTGAGAGAACCCTTCGAAAGACTTGTGAAGTCTGCCAACCCGCACTGGGCCAGTGTGGTGGACTATGGCCTAATCCCCTTCGCATTGAGGGGTGGCCCGTGGCCAACAGTGAGACATTAAAAGGGCTGGTATTATTATTATATTATAAGTACCAGAATATACCACCCGATAATGACCATAATCCAAGATTTTATCAATTCCCTGCGACATTTAATTATTGTTTTATATCGTTTACCTATTCTGTCGATTTCGATTTGCTCATGTCTACTCCTTCTTTGAAATTAAGCAACTCTAAGTACTATGGAAATTAGCACTAAAATCGCAGTTCAGCAAAACCGGGTCAGGTAAAGACTGTTTGCTTTATCAAATTGATCGGAGACCAGTCCTATCCGATACGTTTAACTTCCTGAAACCGATACGCTAGCGCGCCGACAACGTTTCGCAAGCCAGCTCTCCGGAGCACATTGTGGGCAGTTCTAGGAATGTTACAGAATTTATCGCAACAGGTGAAGTTTATTGATTAATGGCCAGTTTATTAAATAGGTAAATGGGCGTGAGCGCGCTTTTCATAATAACTTGTTACTGGATTAATTGTATTTCGTCAGACCTCACCGTCTTGGTTGGCTGTCTTCGTGTGATTTTGGATAGACTATTAGTTAGACTTTTATTTAGAAATAAATGTGGAATTGACATGTATTATAGAAAAAAAATATTTTTTTAACTTACGGCGCCGCCGGCGGAAATCTAGATAATGTTTTAAATTATTTAGTTTAGTTTTGTGTTTCTTTTTTATTCTTTACGAAATGAAATGGGATTTAATAAAATAGAATAAAATTAAATATGGCCTCACTCACTATTTATTCGGTATTTTGCCAGTGTCAAGTATTTCATAGCGATATTACATTCAATGAATACAAATTATAAATAAATAAGGGATTAAGACATGAACATATGAAAATGTCGATTCCTCTACATACAAAATGTTTAGTATCGTATTGTTTGCATAAATGAATGATTACCATAGATACAACATTGTTTTAAATAACACGACCGGGCGTTTTTCAACTTCCATGAGGTAGATAAGTTTTGAACGTCATAAAAGTCGCGTGATAGATCTTCGATTAATTAATAAGCCAGTGTTGCATAACCGCGTCTATAATTGAGTTCCGTTATCAATTGTAATTATTAGTAGTATAAACATTCAGTTAATTACATACATTAAACATTGGATAAATTTTAACTGTCGGTTATGTAAACCTAAAATTATTAATGGCCATCGCAAACCAAATTAAGATGTATTCTGTCAAAGTTATACAATACAATAATGTGTGAAAATTTGTCGGTGGTATGGGTTTGTTACAACGACGGGTTACGCACGCATCGCGGAATGATTTCCTGATGCGAGTGCGGCATAAATGCATTATCATTTACAACAACGATTACAATTTTGATGATGTTTGTGACCTCTTCTCGGCTAATATTTGTTCGGAAATTGCGTTGTGTTATGTAATAAGAGTTCCACGCTGGTAAGCTTACTTTGATTCGCGGCTATGTTGACGTCATTTTGAGCATCCATATGAGCTCGCGCTATACAAGCACGCGAAAGATCGCCTATGCGCTGGACCGACCAAGTTAAGGCAGCAATTAATGGTCCCTCATGAGAGTACCAGAAGGGCAACAGTGCGTGAGGAATGGCGACGGATTGTTAAGCTTGCTACTGACCCTTAAGTGATGACCACAACCACTCTGCCTACCGACAAAAAAGATAAGCTCAAATTTTCAGTCATAAAATATTTTATTGACATAAAGGTATTGTTAAGAAATAAATACAGTATCAATCGTATACCGTTGCTATTGAGAAGCGAATTAGATAAAAACTAAACTCCCTAAAGTAGCACGTTGTCATTTTTTTTTACAATATCTATAGATATGTAATCAATCAGAATCAGAATCAGAATATTTTTATTCATGTAAACCATTAAGTGCAGTGCTTATGAATCGTCGATATAGTTATAAAATGTAAAACTACAACTTTATCAACCGTTCGGAATGCCTATGGAGGAGAACCAGCAAGAAACTCCATGGTTGTTCTTTCTAAAAATATTAGTTAAATATTTGAGTAGTACATTGTACATATATATGTTGCATGTTGTTTTGATTGCACCACGATGCCTAGCTTGTTCAGGAACATTAACATACATTCATTACGACGCCAATCAGCCGCTACAATTTGTGTTGCTTAGTTGGGTACCTACAGAGTGCAGTGCACAGAGTAGGTACACGTAGACAAAGTGGATAAATAAGATGATATTCTAAATCCCGCTCAATTTAGCATCCCATAATCATGCGGACCTGTTGATCAACAGAGGCATTCGCTCGCTAACGATGCAAATGTGGTTCAGGGTCCCTGGCATTGTATCGGACCAGTATTGCGCGCGCGCAGTTTTGTTCGGCCATTGTCATCGGAATATTTGTTCCGTCCATAGTATAATTGAACGTGCTTTGTCTCGACACGACGTCCAAGACCACGTGTCGTGCTTTTTTATACTATTGCATTCGTGAACAGAGATTTGCTCAAAGATTTCTGTATAATTGAGATATGATTGATCGTGCAGACATTTGTATGTGAAGCATGTGCGAAACGCGTTTCTATTGTTATCATTTATTTTATCGAGATAAAAGCTTTAGATTGTATTACGACACCTAATAAAATATGATACTTCTGTGCTTATTATGTTTTATATTATATTATTATCTTTTTAAATTTCGACCAGGCGGTGTTGCAAACAGTTGATGGGTTAGTTACGTTTCGGCCAACCGCATAGTAACTGACACTTTTGACAGATATGGTATGGGATATCTGTCAATGTGACAGTTGCTATGCGGTTGCTGTTCCTGTTATGAATCGATTGTGTTAGCAGACTTGGGGCCCAGATCAGCTGCCCATTCTAAGATGTTGTCTACAAAGATGCAGCATACCTAGCGCCTGCCTCCCTTGTGTAGTTAATGTATAAGAAGTTGAGTTAGTGTAAATAAAGTTATCTGAGTTACAAATCAGAAAGGTTATCATGAAAAAATGTGCTCAAGTTGTTTCACGTAGATCTAGTTTGGGTTCACAGTTAATGTTAGCGGTTTAGCTGTTAGGCTTCAGCCTCGAATTTAGCGGGCAGCGGGGCGGCGGCGGCGGCGGCGCGGGAGCGGAGCTCGTTGGCCGCCCGGCGCCGCTGCCACGCCGCTGTTTTCGAGAACCGGTCCATTTGATTTTACGCATAAGATCCTGCCGCTCCCGCTCCGCCGCCGCCGCCGCCCGCTAAATTCGAGGCTGAGGCCTTACTCAGGATCGTGCGCGGCGCTCAGAGTCTACGGTTTACGACATGTGTCCGTCATGTGAATGATGCGTATCTTAATGCGACGGAAACGACATGGTTTGACTGGGTACTTGAGACAAATGTCATTGAATATTGAAGCAGGGGAGGTTCTCCATATCTTCTATCTATGACCTGATCAGCTCAGTTGATAATGACCCCGCAGTCTACTCTGAGGGAACCGGGTTCCAATCTAGGTAGGGACACCCAAAAGGGCGTCCCTACCTAGATTGGATCACTAAAAAGTGATGAACATGAATTTTTGTACCCGAGTCATGGATGTTTAGTATCTATATAAGTATCTTTATATACTGTGTTCACTCCTAGTCTATTGTACGGTACCCCATAATACAAGCGTTGTTGTTGAGTGGAACCGCATAGTTGGTGTGTTCGTCTGGCGGCATAATATGCTTATGAACGCAAATAGCGCTAACCATTAAATTCATACACTCACCTTAACAAACCTATAAATAAACTAACACCTCAAACCGAAGTGTCACACTATATCCATCAATAACAACATACTTGTATAATTAAAATAACTCATGGTTATCACGTGAGACAATTGTAGATTATTGTATAGATCAATCTTATTATCTGGGCAGTAGCACAGATACGATACAATAAATGGCTATGCATTACGGTCGAGTACGCATAACGCGCACAAGGACTCTATGACAATCTAGACAAACGTAATTAGTTGAGACTCAACCGAGATATAATTGACAATAGAGCACTAATATGTCACAAAGAATGCTATAGAAGGTAAAAACAACAAAATATTTTCATGGGAATAAAATGTCTCAAAGGCACTGTGAGGACCTTGCGTCTATTACTGAGTCTATAAGTTTATTACTGTGTTGAATGGTTCGTTTGCTCTACGTAAATGGTGTAACTAAAACGACTTCGTTTTATACAATATATTGATTTAGTAGCATTTCATGTACAATACTAGTACAAATATATACGCAAGCTTACCTTTTCCCTGATATAAAATAAATAAATAATGTCGCCATACGAATACACCAACTATACGGTGGCACACTAAGCAACGCTTGTATTAAGGGTACCGTACAACGAACTAAGGACAAACTCAGAATAAAATACATAGATAGATAATAAACACCCGCGACTCCGGTACAAACATTCATGCTAATCACACAAAGTTTGTCCCTACCAGGATTCGAACCCGGGGCCCACAGCACAAAAAACAGGGTCACTACCCACTGCACTAAGCAAGTCGTCACAATATAAAATATCATATGTTCCAGATTTATTACACACCTCTCACTTATTGGATAAAATGTCCAGCAATCGGTTCGCTACTAAATGTAGGTACCTAGGTAGGTAGTAACAACAAAGTATCTGAGTGTAAATGACAGAACACTGACCCTCGCGGGTGGCCGTCTTAGCAGTGCATGTTTATCAACCACCTACGTACAATTATCGATAATGTCAGTGATTGGCCTAAAGTGCCGGATGCCAAGAAATATTTTTTCATTAGTACACCGTAGTAGTATTATGTGACCTTATTGTTTGTTATGTTGACTGTAATAATAATAGTATCGCTGGACGAACACACCAACTACACGGTCCCTCACTAAGCAACGATTGTATTATGGGTACCGTAAAATTAACTGGGTGCGAGCCCAGTTTAAAATGCTTATATAGTTATTGAACATCCATGATCCGGGATCAAACATTCGTGTTCACACAAGGATTCTCCCTACCAGGATTGGAACTCTGTTTTTTATGCCTCTCGGCACGGAAAGCAGTCACTACGAACTGCGTAAATAAGGTCGTAAATACGTGCGTAATAGATATTATCTCCTGCATCCCTCATCGCATAGAATGCAAAGAGCAATAGGATGTTTGATCGATAGGTATAGGAGAAGGAACACTGAAAAAATAAACGCTGTGTTTAATTCGTGTCTGAACGAACACGGGATGTAACAAGTGAGCGAATAACTCAACTACATCAGTCTGAATTTATGCAATGATGTTGTCATACTGTACAATCCAAGTAGGTAATAACATTTTACTCTATATTTAATTACTATTTGAGATCGATGCAATAAATACCGAGCAACAGCTATTTCGTATGATACTTACAACATAAAACTATTCCAATGGCGGAGGCATTAAAAATAACGTGAAATCTCAGCCCATGATACTAAAACAATAATAATACACCATCACGCCTGTAATCTCCGAAGGGGTGGGCAGAGGTGCACTGCAATGCCCCCATATTTCGCCGAATGTATTTTGGTCCAAATGTAATTGGGCTGCGAGCCTATTGCAATTATACCGGGCACTTTCCTTCTCAATACGGGAAACATAGTAGTCCGTAGTCCACCAAACTGGCCCTTTTCTGTTTGGCGAACTTCACACGACTTTTGACAGACGTGCAGGTTTCGTACTATGTTTGGCTTCACCCATGATACTATGCCCTTATGATACGTAATAATGCAATTTTATGGTTCTATATTAACAGGGACATAGTTTTAATTACACATATACATCTGTAACGAGAACACCGTCGTATAAACTAGGGTTTACTAGATTTTAATGGTAAAAGATCATAAGAACAGCTATAATGTGCAACTGCATGTGTATCATCTATACATAAATAAATAAATAGAAGTGAATTTCGCCGACACCACCGGGTACATCTTAAAGAAACTTGCCATGGTGATAGCAGCTCTTTTGACTCAACAAATAGGTTATTTTTACTGTGCGAAATGTTTACTAACTATATAAATAAATACTTTGGATTAGTTTCTGTTTTTTTGTATTAGCTACATTGGCTATAGACATAAGATATTCTTAACCCTTCCATCTATAGATCAATTGTAGTGACTGTTTACGACACAATAAACTGTAGCCTGGATAGGCAAAAACTGCCAACCAGCGATGGAGTATTATGCAGAGAGTGTCGTGATTTGTTCGCGTGTTACCGAATAAAATAATATGTAAAGAACAGTCGATGTGCAAGTTCTTAATTGGCGTTGCGACAGAATTGGTGGTTTCGAGAGCCATCCACCAGAGGCCAGAGCCACGTAAGCCGCTCATCCACACGCATCACATACATCGAAGCGGCTTGCACCGTGACGTGTGTTACAATCATATTTGCTAAGATTTTTTATGATCATTTCTCACTTTAAATATTGTAATACCTTGAAATACTTGATTCAAAAGGCGGCCGTTAACCTATGCATCTATTTAATAATGCATCCACATACAGAGAACGCCGCTGGAATTGGAAACATGTTGTCTAATCTATACAAATAAATAAAATTGGAGTGTCTGTTTGTAATATTAAATTAACCGCTTTTTAGTTTTTTAAGTGCATTTGGATGTATACACGGTACCTATACCAAAACAACATTTTTTACAGTTTTTGTCTGTCTGTCCGTCTGTCTGTCTGTCTGTTTGTTCAGGCTTATCTCTGAAATGGCTATTTTAACGGCACTTTCAATGGCAGATAGCTGATGTAACAAGGAGTAACTTAGGCTATTTTTATTTTAGAAAAAAAAATTGAATCTCACGAAAAAATAAATAAAACCGATGTTGTAGCGCTGCGCCTGATTAAGATTGATAGCAACAACCTGCAATGCGTCCCGCGGGCTCAGAACGTGCGAGCAGGCTGTTGCCAACGGTTGTGTCTATATTAAATACCACGCGGACGAAGTCGCGGGTAACAGCTAGTTGTTTATAATAATAAAGCTGCATGTGCGCTACTCGTTATTACGCTTCCTTAAGAAGTTACCGATCAAAATTAAATGTTGATAAATCAATTCACTGCGAGATTGTTGCCGCTCGAGTAAAGAAATTGTGATCCACATTTAGCTAAGTCATTGTTACGCTTCGCCAACAGCCCGGCCAACAACATTCTTGCATGATAGCTTAATAAAAAATACTGTACCGATACTATGGATATCTAGTTAAGGTGACCGCACGGAATATTTAACTTAACCTTTTGTTTTTATTAAAATTAAAAATATATTTTTCATAAAGTGATTTTCTCAAAATATTTTTTTATCCTACTCAGAGAGATTTTCGTACTGTGGTTCGTCCTGATCTTTGGTTGAAAATTATCCAGTTTGCACCTTTAATTAGCGCCCAAAAAGATCTACATCGTACCACCTAACAACCTATATACCTAATCCTAGGCACTCCTTAATTTCTCTGCCGCACATAATACAAGTGGCAATAAGCGGTATCGAAGTTTGAACTCACCAAAAAAGGCGTTTGTCAAACTAGAAAGCGAGCACAAAGAGATATATGATATAATAACCTAACATTTAGATGTATATAAAATATTTTCACTACCTATTACACTAGACATTTGTTATAAATAGAAATTACACTCGAAACTTAAAACTGTGTGCTCAGCAAGACCTAATGTACTTGTAACGTCATCGATAAAGCATACTGTCACTGTCATACTTATTTAATGTAATCTATGGTGTGACCGGGACGGAAGACATCCAGGTTACGGTAACACTACGTAAAACGATCGTGCCACTGACCTTACGTCAGTTTGTAAGCATATAGTGGAAGAGGCTGACCCATAAATTCATAGAATATTTTCGTACATTGCACATTGGAAAATAAAGGTTATTACGATAGTGTACATTGATTAAAACATGTATAGACAGATAATGAGCAAGATTACTGTTTCGACACAAAGAGACCAAAAACATTTTTTTTCTATGACTTGTGTACCTATTCATCAGATACCAGTATCATACTTTAATTTAGCAAATATCCGTTATTACGGTCAGTTCGCAATGAAATACGATACAAGTTAACTTTCTACCAACTGGCATTTAGAAATAAAGAAATCATCTTTATATTATGACTTCGTATCGGCAAGCACGTGTGGAGTCATTCCGAGTGGCGTGACTGCACGCTGCTGCTTTTCGAAAAACACTACAATTGTTTCAATTGTTACGGTATTAATTCCACGAGTTAGAAGCGAAGCGAATACTGCATTTTAGGAGCTTTGGGTTGTGTTATTAAATTGTTTGAATAAAGAATGCCTGTTTCACCATTTCCCTATCAAGAACTTATCTTACAGATGACACATAAAATATCTGCCAGATAATCACTCTGGATTTGACTGAATGGAAAAAGTCCATCAGAAAAAAAGTCCGAGTTCTTTTAAACGAGATTTTATCGAACATTTTCGAGTCCACGCGGAAATTACGGTATTTTACAGAAACTAACCGTGTGACCTTACTAAGTACTTACTGTTGTAGATACTGGCTGTTAGAAATGTCTAACAAAATCCCATATTTAAAGAAAGATTTAAGAGTGTAACATCACAACAAACATTACAAAGAGAAATAATCGAATAATTTGTACGGCTATAACCGTACGTTGATAGATCATAAGACTCTTAATATGCTGCAGTAATACATGCTAAGGTCATACCTATATGGTCATATAGTATATAATAATAGTCACCTCAATAACGATCGAAAATTTGAACACATAAATTGAATGCAAGTTGTTTTGTAATTTAGGACTGTAGCCTTAAACTGAGCAGTTAGCTTCTATAAATGTATTGGGCTAACTAAAGTTTTAAACAACAAATAACAAATTTCGTTCGAATTATGTTTGTTATTATTACTTCTACCAAATCAATCGTTGGAGCACCTGAGATCAGTATTTATTCGAACAGCTTTGCTTATGCGCGATAATCGTTTCTATGCATCCCCAGTTTTGGGTCGTTATTTCCTTTCACACCATGGCCAACTATAAATCAAACACCTGTCCAAAGTCCTGATTAGTTTCGAAAAGCTTACAAGCCGCCATTCTACCTAATTATTACACTGTACCAACTCCGTCTCATAAATAAGGTTCATGAAAATGACATTATAATTTTAGCTTGAATTCGTTCGAGCGAACATGGCGCAACGTATAATAACCAGCGCGACAACAAGCCGGTGCTTGCGCGTTAATTTTGCGATTTTATCAATGTTCGATTATATATCTCTATATATACTCTCATATTACTGTGATGGATTAGACAACCCTTTTGCAATAGGTTGAGCTTATAACACTGATAGAGAGGAAAATATATACCCTACCTATATTTGATTGATTGATTGATTAAGATATTGTAGTTTATGTAATGACGATTAAAAGTAAATAAATAAGTTTTACGTGTTTCTGTCAGATAAGTTGTAGATAAGGTTTATAGGCCAATAATAAAAATGGGCTCCCATTTTCGTAACGGTATTCCATCAAAGTATCTTGCGATTGTTTATACCTACCTACCCTCAGATAGTCCGAGACTTATTTCTACCTTTTTATCAAAATGTTAAGTTCCTTCTTGATTGTTTTCTTTACAGAAACCGGCTTGAATTAATATACTCATAATTATACAGTGATAGTGTAGTCAGCACAAAGTACCATGTCGTGTGGTCACAGCAGCGGGAGGCCCCATTCATATTAATATACTAGCTGTTACCCGCGACTTCGTTCGCGTGGTATTTAACAAAGACACAACCGTTGGCACCAGCCTGCTCGCGCATTCTGAGCCCGCGGGACGCATTGCAGATTGTTGCTATCAAACTTTATCAGGCACAGCGTTGCAACATTGTTTTTTTTATTCGAGAGATCCTTTTTTTTCTAAAATAAAAGTAGCCTAGGTTACTCCTTGTTACATCAGCTATCTGCCATTGAAATTCCCTTCAAAATCGGTCCAGCCATTTCAGAGATTACCCGGAACAAACAGACAGACAAAAATTTTAAAAAATGTTGTTTCGGTATAGGTACCGTGTATACATCCAAATGCACTTAGTAAAAAACGGTTATTTTAATATTACAAATAGACACTCCAATTTTATTGATATGTATAGATTTTAAAATTATTGATTTTTCCTGTCATAACACACGTAGTACGTTCGAGAGGAATGCAGCTTAAATCAATGTTGGCGATGTTTCCGTAGACCTCAGTAGAAAGTACAAAGCCTTACACAATCAAGATAAACATGATTTTTCTACATTTGAGCGCGTTATCTCTGTCATTAACTATTGTGTCGCGAATGGCTTTCACTAATTCCTCCGTAACACACATGCCTGGTAATTTTTCACACGCAGATGTTGGAGTCGAGTATACATAAGAAAAGTGTCCGACATACGCAGCACCGCGCGTCCGACACGGCTGACGTATCTCGTCTAAGTATTTGTACCGCGCCATATTGCTGCCGAGTAACGACGGCATAATTATATCTGATACTGTTTAAGAATTCGGCCTGGGAGTTGACTAATACGGTCAGGAGACACAGATGTATGCACCGACCTGAGATAAAGACACGCCTGATATTAATGTGCACATTCGATCATTAGGGTTGGCAATACATTTAACATTCTTACATTTTTAATGTTTTCATTTACTAACTTACAATACTACAAATATACTACACATGGAAGCCCTTTTCGGAATCTAATGCTAATGTTATAACCAAATTTGGACCAATAGATCGTCAACGAATCAGCATTTATGTTTGCATCTGTCAAAAGTTGCGGAAAGGGTTTATAAACACTTTGTAAAACCGACCCTAAGTGATGCGACATTTGCATGCATCAATCAAGAGCATTTATAAAGTACTACGTTGAAAGACATCAAACTCAAATCAGTTATAAAACTAAACATATTTGAAAATACAACCCTATACTTTACGAGCTGCTTAAAGTCTTTTATGCAAAGCGTGGCCGGATTTTATCTCACTAACACATCGCCGAATGACATAATTGTAATACCGATTTACAATGCCCCTTGAAGTTGCCGGTGATACTATTTGTCAAACTGAGAATGTTGTAAGGTGCATTCTTTTAAATGTTAACTCATCGTTAAAGAGTAAAAATAAACACAACAAAAAAAATTGTTGTGTATCACCGTTATAAATTTTCTAATGCAGTATATCTTATTGTATGCTTGGAACAGTTCCCGGTGAAACTGAAAGTCTTTCATCGATAAATCTTCTGTATTTTCTGTCCTCATACATTCAGAATCAGAATCAGAATCAGAATATTTTTTATTCATGTAAACCATTATTGTACAGTACTTATGAATCGTCAAGTTACATAAACATTATTCTACTGCTTTACCACCCGTTCGGAATGCCGTTCCTATGGAGAAGAACGGGCAAGAAACTCCATGGCTGCTCTTTTTTTTTTAAATAGATCTTTTACATTATTGAGCAATACATTGTTATAGGTATGTGAGAACAGTATAGGAACGGCTAATCAGACTTTAGCATAACTAATAGCTATTATTCATCGAAATAAAACAAACTTAAGGATTTTATCGCGTTTACATTATGATTTTTACGTTCTCACCAATAAAATGTTTAGTATTCGCGTAAATATAAGAAATCAATAAGCTATTATTCACTTTTATCATTGCGATTATAAATTAACGCACTATCAATGTGTCAACACACTTACTATAAGTAGGTATTTATCACATCCTAGAAGTATATTTACTCGGCATGTCAAATACTATCATGTACGACATACCAAAATGACAATAACACGATCTAGGATTGGCGCGGTGATACCATCAGTGGGCTTGATTGACAGTCCGCGCCCACGGGGAAAGGGGGTTACATAATGCGGTATTAATTACTTGCGAGTCTTTGAGAACTGATGACGCGATATTCGTGGTACCGGCTCGGCTTAGCATGATCTAGTTCACTCTCTTTTGAAACCAGCGGCGGACAGACGGGTTGGCGCCTCCGTAATGTGTTACAACAAATAAGGTACCTACGTATGCACAATAATTGCTGTAACTTTGTTTTTTCCTTAAGATTCGTTAAGTGTTATTGTGGTTAAGTACGATCGCATCTTTTCTAGAATGTTGGAATACAATATTTAGAGGATTTGACTGTTTGCGACGATGGTAATGATAATTCTACGTATACCATACCCCAGTACAAATTTTGTTGAACAGTAAGTACGTTTTAATCGCTCGAAAAAAAAATCAATTTAGTGACAAGATGGCGTTCCTTAGAAATCTAAAGAAGACAGTTACCTGACAAACCTATGAATTAGTTATGACCAGAGTTACTTTATGTGAAGGAGGAAATAAAAAAGAATTTAAAACGTCATCCCAGGTTATGTGCTCGCTCAGAGTTTTTATGGATACATTCATAATAAGCTCCAATTTCAGAAGAAAATGTATAGTTCAGTATGACAACTTCAGCACAACTTCACTTATAGATTCCATTTAAACTTATTTCACCACCTCGTTAACTTAGTCTGTCCTTAAGTTAAGATTTAATAGTTGTTTGGTAACACAATAAGAAGCACGTCCGTCAGCTATTACGGTCAGTGAGTACGTGGTCTATTATTTTTACATCAAAGCTGACAATTTCATAATGGGTGACCTTGATAGGCTGTTCTTTGAAACGTCAGATCTTATTAAAACACTAGCCGCTAATGAAGCTAAATCTTACGTCAGATCTCATTAATACTGGCTTGTGGTTGTGATGCAGCTTTTATACAGGCTACACAAAATATAATCTGAAGTTTTTGACAAGACACTTAAGGTTTTGGAACGTGATAATAATAATTGACTTTCATATAGTGTTTACGAAGATTATGTGAAAACCGAATAATTCTGATAACTATTTTACCCTTGTTATCTGTCTCCTTACCATGAACAATTCTATTCAAGCCAGGATCACAATTGATCTACTTCGGAAATTTGTACCAACGGAATGATTGAGTTGAGCTCCAGGGGCCTAAAACTGGTGTACTCGAATTAATCGCGAATTCGAATAAAAAGTCGAATTCGAACTTTTCTCGAGTGAAAAAAAGTGAGTGTATACATGTAGATACAAATACAATAAGCGCTGTTGTGCCGTCCGTCGACCAATACTTAATCATCTTGGTATGGCTTGAATGTATAAATTTTATATACTAATTACTAGACACAGATATTGATGATAGATAGATGTATCAGTTAGAATCCTGACTCCATTATTCCCACATAATTAAAGAACTAAAAAAAAACATATCACACGATTTATACAGAGAGTGACACAAATCACTTTCGATGTAGGTAAGAAAGTGTCTATCAAAACTCATGTTCAGACTAATAAGTAAGGTGCGTTATATATCTTGTACCTAATCTTGTTATTCCTCGCATTGTAATGACGAGATGCAACATAGGGACTTAGATGATTTGGATCATGCAACATGAATGAGCATTCAATTAATATCTCATCAATTTCTGAAGTTTAAACAAATGTGACATGTAAACAGACGATTTAGACATTACTTTCGTGTATAGCGCGAAGCCTTATGTTGTGATCGCGTTATTTACGATACATTGGCCGCTCGACAATTACGTTATTAACCCAATACTTTCAACATACATGATTTGTTTAATTTTATTATAGGCATTAAGTGTAACCTTTACCCAAAGTTTTCGTTATCATTCGCCTTACACGCTGTATAGTATAATGCGTCCCATTCGTACGAGTCCCATTCGTAGTTGATCGGGTAAGCTGTGTAAGTCGCAAGTTGTATGCCCCATGCCATGTTATCAATCACTAAATATTTATGTGCACCCGTCGTCAGCACTGGGGCCGCCGGTAATGGGATGTAATTTGCTTGCTTATCAAACAAAGGGCAAGTAATCACGCGCTAAATTACGATGGATGGAGGAAACCCAGGTTTCGCACTGATCAAGATTTAAACACGACTTACAAGGTAAAGCTGCAACTTAACTTTATAAATTGTCGAAGAGGTATAAGTATATACTGAAACTATACGTTATAAAGCTTTAAAGAATAAATAGGCTCTTATATGTATTATGTATATTGAAGTGATATTCTGCTTGTTAAGGGTTGGTTTTCGGAACTGCCGATCTGTTAGCGGTAAAGATCAGTTGAGACTTTGGACATTTCATGATCTATGATGGCAATATGGCAAGTTGATTAAATACGTTAGGCATGTACTTACATAAGTTGGAGATATACTTACAGCTATTAGAGCAGACAAGTAGTTTGTTAAACTCAGTATATCGCAATTTGCTGTACCTGAAACAAGAAAACGGTTGTAATTAATAAGTTATTAAAATTAACGGTAAGTAAAACAGAAAAATGCAGGTGCACTTTAACCGAGATTTATAAAGTAAAAGGACAAGGTTAGACCCTAATTATGATTTATGTCGGCGCTGATATATTGCACAACGTTTTTGATATCATTATATGAAATTGCATAATATACAATACGTCGGGAACAAGTACTTAACTATTATGTTATGGGGCTATACCAAACTGGTGGGATAGAAAAACGTTTACTGAACATGATCAAATATTGGGTAGTTTGCAATTGTTTTAAACCTTCCGTGTGACTGCCACTCGATATTACTCGGCTGGGTCACCATATTTGGCGGAAAAGGGAAGATCTTCCAACCAGGCGCGTGGTATGACTTGCGGGCGGACGCTATACCCAAACAAGGTTCATGTCGGGATCTTGTGAATATGTTACATGCTCCGAAAACTCTCATAGCGCGTTGCAGGATTGTATGTATAATTTTCAATTGTTCTGAAAGTCGTCTGCAGCGACATCTACGTAGCTTGTGGCGCCGTAGAAGCTATGATTCTATCTAGCTGATCTTAATCTTTCAGAATCTCCTAAATATGACTTTTTACCAAAACATTCGTCCTCGACATGGTGTGTACATACACACATTATGTATACGAGCTACGCCGGCATGTTGCTCGGCACACATTTCAACTTTATTACAAGTGTAAATTCTTAATTACATCTGCATAGGTCATTCGCATATTGTGCAACGGTTCTCATAATAATTTGTAGAAAAAATCACAAGAAACACTTAATTGTGAAATTAAATAAACGCAACGCCGAAGTGAACTGATTTTGTAAAAGTTTTTATTGAATTTGTTTGGACAATTAGGTATTTTTTACACGCTATTAAGATAATGGAGGCGCGTTCAAAAGAAAAAAAACCCTAAACGAGAGTTTGCAGGGGCTTTAAATTATTTTATAGCAATGGTGCCTTATTGGTGGCGCGTGCGTCGGTTTTCACGTTCGTCGTGTTAGCACGCCCACTACTACTATGTTGTACAAACAATGACAGGATGACAAAACATTGCGCGGAAAGTTTGCCAATGACCTTGATACGTTTTGATGAATAAAAGCAGTGTATACATGTCATAGTGAAATATGTAAAGCCGAAATATAATTAGGTCCCAAATAAATATACCTACTGTAAACTGTAATATAGTTGGCACCGACTTCACATTCGTTAAATATTTGATTTAGTTTGACAAGGTAGATTTCAAGATTAGATTATTTTTTGCTTTTTAGTTTTTTGAAGACAGTTTTTTATGTTCAATAGATTTTTTATTAAACACTGTTGTTGGCAAAATCATAGACAAATAATAATGGAAGCCTTAATGTTTTAAAAAGTGAATTGAAGCGAACTACAACCCGCCACAGGAAATATCCAAAATTTCTACACCCCATATTGATTCATGGTTATAAAAGTCATGTTCTGTTATGTGGCTGATTATTTAATATTACAACAAGCTGGCCGTGCATATTATTAACATAACTGGATTTAAAATTTTTCATGCTCATAAAATTTTACGCGTCCACTTGTTTTTGTTTTGTTTTTGCACTGAATTTTTATGCGCGAATAATAGACAATCGAATACAAATAATTCTTGTTTTATTACATATAGCTACAACGAAGGGAGAACACAATAGCTGTTTGTTTCCCTATACCATAAACGAACTTCAAGCCATGACTTTAGAGTGCAAATAAAAATATACGACTATATCAATATGGATCATTATCGTGTTATATATCCCAGATAGATATTGCATTTTTCTGCTCGTATAAGCTCACGTATGTATACTGCTCAGCAAACTAAAGAAAATAAATATAAAAGCAATAAAATATTACATTTACAAATAGCTTCGAGTTCACATATCATAAGGCACATCTATCTCGAGTCTGACAACCCTATACGTGGCATAAATAAGGCACATCTATCTCGAGTCTGACAACCCTATACGTGGCATAAATAGCCGTGTTTCGTTCCGTATGATATGATAGCGATCAACCGATGTATTAGTGCATGCCGCTGTTATATAATCAACGAGTATTTGTCTCTTACCATATTGAACAGTGCTGGCCTGTCCAGTAGGACCATTAGCAAGTTGCAACGAACTAGTACAGTAAGGACCTTGTTAGGTACCTTATTATACAGGGTGCATTATAAAGCATATATATAGCCGCCATAGACCTTATGAGGGATGAATCACTGCTACCATGATACGGTTTTCCCCGTGGCTACTACACGCACGTTTCCGCGGGGTTAGGTATTCAAAATAATTGGAAATCGAAAACGGAAACGGATTCGAAAAAATTCCGATGTTGACGTCGCTACTGACAACTTGTCTAAAGTCTATGTTAAATAGCGGTCGGAGGACAGTTTGGCAACATTCGTTCACGGAATGATGGTGTGTATTTACGATCAGATTATATAGCGATGCGGAAATTCCGTATTGGGATGTTTTTGGCTTTTGTTTCCGATATTCGAATTTCGTTTGATTTAAATTAAACCCGCTGGACACCCAATTTTGCCTCTAGAGTAATGTTACATTCGACAATGTGACAATGAAAAACCAATGCCATGGTACCACGGTGCTGACACCAGATCAGTAAACAGCGTAAGAACACCTCTGAAGAATGCAAATAATGGGATCCGAGAACCAGTATACACTACAAATCCTATGAAACATCTATCTATTCGTCGTCGCATTAACTTTATCTATCTTATTGTATCTTTTTGGACATATCACCCAAAAGAATAACCCTTTAGAATGTCTGGTGATCCAAAGCCGACTAGAAGGCAAACGGTCACGTGGTCGGTCTCCAACACGATGGGTTGACATAATAAGATCGGTCAGAAATTACCCCATAGTCGAATGATCCCAACATGCTTTTCATCGAGATACGTGGACGAAATTTGTGAGAGAAGCGTCCATGTCTGACAAGAGTAACCCATTTCCATGACCAGTCTGACAAGAGTCTTTAGGTCGGGGGCATGTTAAGCATTAAATCTATATTTACAAGACTTATTTATATGTTGTGGAAACGTTGCCTACTACTTAATAATAAGAGTAGGCACACCCCAGATGGTCGAGAACTCTACCAGTTCGTTTAAGCCATATTTAGTACCTAAATACCTAACTGCCTGGTTGGATTCTTAAACGACAATCATAAGCAATTTAGCAATTACGTACTGCAATAATGCGACGGTCGCTCGAGTTACATAATTACTTAATACCGTTACTTCTATATTTGTTGAACTTACCACTCCTTATAAAACAATATCGTTCTTTTCCTCGATTTTACGTAATCTAGTCATTTCAGTAAACAATATCAATAAGGAAGACTTGCGAAATTTGTTTTTTAATGTAGCTACCCACATATTTTTCACGTACATAGTACGCGTAAGTATGTTATTTCACAGAGTAATAACATCGAATTATACGTGTGAACTAGGCCCGCAGAAGGCCGCCGTTATAACATATCACGTAACACTGTATCGCAATTGACGATATCACGATCTGTAAACAAAAAATATTGACGCGTGTGTTGGACGTGCTAGGATTAATTTATTAATATCAGAGGCAACCCATTTAGACAAGAGTGCACACATTAGTGTTGACACTAATCATTACTTCGGAATCATTTAGCTTATGTGTATTACACATTTGATAGCGTAGCGATCCCTCAGTGCTTCTACAGGTACGGAAAAATACTTTAAATAAATAAGACTATTATTTTTCACCGTGTTTTAAGTTGACAGCTTATAAAGTTATATGTATACAGTCGGTTTTTATTAGCGCTCGCTCACGAAAAATAACAATTTGAAACGAACGAAGGAGGGAGACAAAGTTGTAATAGGAGATAAACATCTATGTCGTGCGCTGCAATACACCTATGTCAAATTAAGCCACACTTAATTAGAGCAGCTTTTTTAGTAAACCACGACTTACGGAGCTTGATTTTTTTATGTCGCAACACTTTAAATCATCAGCATTTAGTGTAGCGAACATTAAAACAGTTTTAAGTTACACAACGTTGGTTGATGAAGAGTCGCGATGTAAACGATACAGTGCGACATTTAACGTCATGTGAAAGTTCGAGCGAGCTGGTGTTGTGCACCTGCGCCTGCGTCAGATTTGCCGACTCGCCACTCTAGTGTTTCAGTTCTTAACGTGAAGGTTATTTGTTAAAATAAATGCGTGTTACGTACCCACTTACGTGAAACATTGTTTGTTTTTAATGGTCGGCTTGCGAATCGCAACAAAACGAGCATGATATTGTTTTTAATAGAATGAATTGCAATGAAAAATGACTCTTAAGTAGCGAGTTTGGTAGTTATAATTTGCTAAGATTTGTTAGTTTTATATATGACACCGGATACTGTCAAAGTCGATGGCAATTTGACTAGAGGTACGAAATCTCCTTAATCCCAATGTACAGAACACTTCCTGAGTATTCAATTGGCATGGAAATCAAACAAATCGATCGTTACAGTCCGCCGTCCATCATCGTAATACTCTGCGCACGCGCACTAACTGTATGTACAAACACAAGGCGAGGATCCCAAGTGCGCATGTTTTCCCGCACTTGAGGCTTCCATCAGGACCTGTATTATCACTTACTAATACACTCTATCCAGAACATATCTATCAGATAACAATCGGTACCCTGCTTCACATTCTATAGACACAAGAAATAGAGCACAACCTATTAAACTCTACTAGTTTGCGATCGCCTTCTCTAATAGCGTATACTAGTTTAAAAATAAAGTTTATTGAGATTATCCAAACTACTACCTTCCAAGCTTACTAAATACTGGCTTGCTTCTCTGTATCCATTCGCAGCGAGATAAATAACTTAGGAGACGTAAAACAATGTTCTTTTAACACATATATGTTTATATAACAATAAGATGCTTTTAAAAATAACCATGAACACCCTTTGAAAACCAAAGGGAACCAAAAAATACTACCTTGCTTCGCTTTCATTCAAAAACTAGCCTCTGAAGACCTAGGCCTTAGCACTAGGTAGAATTTTCGCGGGCGGAACATAGCCTGCGGTGATAGAGCCCTGTTTAGTGTTTATGGGCCGTTTATCAACCGCGCCGGAAGTTCTTGCCACTTGCACTGATCGCCTATTATTCTGAAATTGTCGACATAGTTATGTAATTTATTATATCTATTAAGTTCTATGTTATACCTCTGTCGTACTTTCTCCAAAAGAGATCTTTTGAAAGGAATATCGCCTCTCTTCGCTACATATATTTCACGACGAGAGTTCAAGGTCTTGTGTCTGTTAATTTGATAAGCTTATCAGTTTTATAAGTAAGTTATAACTAATTTCCATTTCTTGACTAATTTCCAATTCTAGATGAATCAATTATTTTATTTATATGATTTGTATTTGTCATTGACTGGCACACTATATTGTCAATAAACCAGTATAATCAAATCAAGTGTTTCCAGTTTCCCGTTTGTTTTAGTGCGATGATCGCGCATTGCGAGGTCGCGGGTTCAATGGCTGAATAGCTAAAATACAAACATTCGGTGTGAACTCGTTTACTGTCTTGTGAAATATAGAATAGCTCATAAAAATGTTTTGCCAATTTTCTGGATACAATTCGGGGATATTATTTTAGGAGTTGTTATAAACGTATTACGGTTCACAATTGACGGGCAAGTATCTCACAACAAACAGTTTATCGGATAGGTTTATCGATTGGCGGGTAAAAGACCAGCGCAGTGTGCGGTGAGTGTTACATGTGACCTCATGTAATAACACGTAACAGTAGGTGTGTAGTGGACAACTGTCTGCGCTTAACGGTTACAGAGATCACACGCGATTTATGATTGAATCAACGCAACTAATCGAACTATATACTATATAAAACTTCATTGTTCTCAATTTACAGGAATCGCTATATGGTAATCCCAAAAACGACAGTTACCGCGTGTGCATAAGTGGATAATTATGAAAAAAATAATTAGATTCAAGCAAGAGAGTAAAGATTATTAATTGGTTCAAGCTACTGAAAAAAAATTTATAACTTCAAACAAACACTACATCCCTAGCATAGGTTTCTCTTTTTAACTTAATGCTTCAGATAGTTATACTTATGTTCTTGATAAAACTTCGGGAAGCACCTTCGGCTCTCATGAGCGCAGTCATGCTCTTTCTGCAACAATCTGTCTTGAGAAATAGGTAGATCATGAACAATGCACAACTTTCTACTCTTACTTCAACATATTGTTAGTGAATGGCATAATATGAACTCTTTACGGCGTTATCGTGGGATAACCACAGCCCTAAGCATAGCATTAACGATAGTTGCGCATGCGCATTGCTCTACGCTCGAGCGCCGTCGCTATACGAAATTGATAACGATACCGCGCGTACAATATGTGATACGATTCTTTGACGATGAGCTTGCTTGTTCACAATTAGCAAGGTACATTGAAAGAAGCATTTGCGGAATCTTTGGCCAAGTGGTCGTATGAATTAAATTAATTTAACATTATTGTACTTTTATTTGAATTTTCCTTTTCAGCCATTCATTCACATACTTATTTATTTTTATTTTTCTTATGGCTTTTTTAAAATGTGTTGATAAATATATCCACAACTTATTCGACAGAGTGTCCATACAAATTCTGTTAAATAAGTTGTGAAAAGGGGGTTATCAACCAATTGTGAAGCAAGCTCCTAAATAAAATAAAAAGAGTTTGTATAAAAAAAACTGCACTCACATTTACGTAAAACCGTCCGTCCATTTCTTTATTGCACATCCATTGAAGATTCTTGGAGCAGAAAGCGTATCCGAGATAAGAGTGCCCATTGCTATGTGCTCTACTTTCAGTGCGGCGCGGTGATCTCCATACACCACTATGTTTACCACATTTTGTGGGATATGTTCCCGCTACGTGCGTCGAGTCCCGTTACGTAGAGTTTAAGGTCCTATTGTTACCCTACGTATTTGTTACACTTCCTTATCTCTCACGCTGAATTAAAGAATGTAATGCAAATGAAATTAATAATTTAAATTCACATTATCACTGGTTGGAAAATATCGCTGGCGTCATGAAGACGTCAAAAATGAACCATTGCAACGAGAGGTAGCTGTTATCTGTGTGCACCCTCTCTACACCACCAGAAAACTAGCATACCACTTCAATAGTATTATATAGAACTGATGGTTTTATTCATAAAAAAAAACAAATACCTACGAAGCGTATCTGTATTTTCTTACACTTCAGCTTTTACTGATACACGCTCGGATATAATAAACACCGGATATGTTGGTTATGACGGTTAAAACACTGCGGGTGGGCAATGCCAAGAGCCGCCGCTGGCGATCTATGTACCTATAAGTCAATTCAATACGCAATGGACCGTCGTCGTCTGAGTGCCGTGCGTTTCGCAACGGCCCGTCTCAGCCGCACTCGGATAGATAAATCGATCACTATCTATTCGTTACCTCGATTGTAAACTACTGGTTAATGCGATTGTAGAGCACCTGACCACCCGTGCACCGTGTTATTGCTATGTAATTGCACAGTTCCGTCCGGACCGACGGACCTATAATTACTTATATGTCTAAAAATATCCTATTGCTATTAGTTAGATAGCCTAGTACCAAAGTGGATCTGTAGACAAAATTCGAATTTTGGTTTTCGATTCAAATTAGTTGGTAAATATTAATAATACTCGCTCTTATTTAAACACTGTCCAGAAACATATGATAATCGATTCAAAATAAATACTCGATCCATATACAGTAAATCTATGCGTTTTCATGTAAGAATTCATTAGGCTTGTTATAGTGGGTCAGATCGAGTATAAATAAATGGTTTCCTAATCCAGCATTCGTTTAACTAATAGGATTCCGAAGTACCTAGTTTCGATCTACCTTACAACTACATTTTCGTGTGCACAGCTTATTTTGTAATGGAGGGGTGAAGGTTGTAGTGGAAGGGACTATTTCCCTAACTTATGCTTGTTAATTGTTCGATATGACTTCGTATTGAAGTGACTCACAGATGCCACGTCTAAGTATCATGCTGTTATAACACACGTATTATTTTGTTATAATTACAACCCAATAATGGAGTGAAAACAAATTAATATCTCGTTATCGATTACATAATGTCGTTGGAACAAAAAGTTCAACGTCCTATTTAATAAGAAAACCACTTTTTAAAACCAGTTCTTTAACTTGAATCTTTGGACAATCAGAATACAAAATTAACGAAATAAAAATAAATACTCAAATGTACATCCAAAGTACTCTGAATGTGTGACAACATTGGAAATTATTACTGTATGGTTTATGTAACACGCAGGGATAAATAGCGATTGTACAATACATTAGGATAATTTTATGTTCTTTGTTATGATTGTTTAATTAGCAACATATTATGATAAGTATTTTTTTAAACTATCGTTTAGTTTATGATCGATCAGTGCTTAATGGGATTATACGCTGACGCAACAAATCGCCCGACATGAGATCTCGAAGTGCGCTGCGCACGCGTCTCTCGCCAACGCCCGCGCCGCAATCATCGCGCCACCGCAGTCCGCAACCCGTGATTAATGTCCGGCCCGCGGCACACCTACACCGAACAATTATATCGACCACATCATCCGCTGTCAAATATGATTGTTGTAACATAGCTCCGCCAGTACCTACACAATTTGGACGCATTAACATTAATTTTATTTAGCGACCCAAATCAAGATTGCGCACTGTGATACGCAATACGCGAGATGTGATTTCAATTGACCGTACAGAAATAATAAGTATAAACGGTTAATTAGATGTGTTTGGGAAATAACGTTTAATTTATGTAACAGCTTAACAAAATGTACCAACATTCCCGCTTTAAAAAACTATTTGCGCCTCAGAACGTAATGCACATTATGCAACGACGCCGCACTCAAAATTAATAATCGAAATGTAAAAACAAAACAATTCTTGAAGATAGAGAGCACCGCAAGGTTATGACTGACGCTCGGTCCATTGTTATTAAGATCAGCACGGCGATAAATTTGTGGCGCGTTGCAAGTGGCTGGCAAGCGCAGGCAGCGCGGCGCGGGCGCAGTGCCATCGCCCAGGCAGCCAGGATAACTTGTGAACAACAGCCACAGTTTGGTAAGCCGCAGCAGCAAAACGAAGAGCAAAACCCTTTCCCTGCGGTGAAAGTCTAAAGTGGACACAACGATTCGCCAGGTTTCACAATGTGCTCTCCAAGCCTTTCGTAATAATAAATACCAGGAAAGGCATTTTATCAAGTGCCGCGTAACGACGCTAGCCGCGGTGTCTCGGTGAGCGGTCGCAATTTCAGTAATTTTCTTTGGCTGGAGTATGAAAATACTTGAATAATGTTTTTAGCGATCTCTCCGTGGTTCGGTCGAGTTTTGGCTGACCGTCCGTCCGCCTTGACCGAGTAAATACCGACCCTGCACTATACAGTCAACATGTTAACAGAAGTCTCCTCTATTGTTTTCGTGCGGTTTTACCGCGAGGGCGGAAGGTAGTAAATCTCTTTAATTAGTATCCCCGCGAATGCCGACTAGAGAACGGTTCATTGTTGGTATTTTCTAACGAGCGCTTTGTATTGTGTTTATTTTTTTTTAAAGACAGAGACATCGATTTTGCATTGGATATGGTGTTTTTTATAATATTTGTTGTTAGTGACTGCTTACTATTCAAAGCTATACAAAAGATTCGTGAAACACTTCTTTGTAATCATGTTTTTATACAAGAACATAAAAAATCCACTACCAATTTGTGTATAAGTAGCCTTCATTGAAGGATTCGTGTGTTGAACACTTACGTAGATGCTTGAGTAAATATACCCTAGTATTACCATTTAAATTGGTGTGAAGAAAATTTCATCGTATAATTTCGCAAAAGCCCTTACAAAATGCGCGACAAAATATTATCACGTATCTTCATACAATTTGACGTAGATCAGTTATATTTGCATCAAAATGTATGAAAGTACGCGGTACGTGCATGTACCAAGTAGTGCGTATGTAGATACCAAATAATAATAGGAATGCACACTATAATAAGCATAAGATTAAAGCCAGCATGCAAAGATTGATTCAGTGATTGTGTCTGAGTCGCAGAGGCAGGCGACACACTTGCCTCGCCACGGACGACCCCGACGTCGTTCGATAATGGACAAATTCGGCGACAAAACAGGTTCACAAATAATTATATTGCCGCAAAGAATGATTGACATCAAATAAGGCTTATGCGAGTGAGCTACATATTCATGATTACTTATTCCGTCGTCCCGATTTAATGACCCTAGTACGATGGCAAGTCGGTCCGAAAATAGAAAGATTAGATCGACGCCGAACCGCCTTGTTACATTTTCAACATTCGCCTCGGGCGGTCCTCGTATGAACATGTGTTTTATAATTGCCTTAAAAAATATTTTCAATAAGAACTAGCATTTTCCGTGGCTCCGTCCACTTAGCTATAGATTTTGCGTTGCAGCTGGACCAGTAATGTTGACAACGTGATGTCCATATGCCTTTTATTCTAACCAAAGACATTTCGATAGCGGTAAACCCTGTTAAAATTAGTTGAGTAGTTTCAACGTGATGCTCGAACAAACAGACTAATAGATACACATATAAGAATACTAAAAGCACTTGAGACGTTCAAATAGCCTATAACACTTTTATTTTAATACATTTAATGTGTCGACGCAACCAAAACCCGCTCTAGTAGTATAGATCAAGTGGTAATGAGAAATAATTTATATTGAAATCGTAATTTTAAACGATTTAGAGCTGCTGCACGTTTCGAAATTACTGTTTATTATCGATATTGCGAAGTACCTAGTTGTATACGTTCAAATGTAAATTAGTATACTTACATAGGTATATATTTTTATGTAGCGCTTATAATGTCCTTATAGCGCTTAATTCGGTACAATAAAATGAATATTGCGTACCGTCTCTGCATTTGCAATTAGTGCAATGTTTTATTGTTTTGTGTTAAGAATAATGTTCAGTTTCAATCTTCGGATAAATAAATAGTATTATAATAAAACTATATTTGATATATTTCGGTGGGTTGTATATAATTCGATATCCCTTGTGACTAGGCGTTAGTTGCGTTACGTTTCTATAGGAGTTTTGGTATCAGCAATCATTATATTATTATAATCGTATACATATAAAACAAAGTCGTATTACTTGCACCATTCATAACTCAAGAACGGGTGGGCCGATTTTTATGCTCTTTGATTTTATTTTCTCCGCCCCGAATAGCAGAATAATTATTAAAACATTGAAAAAAATCTCAATTTTCTCATTCAGTTGGTTCTGCAGCGTCACGAAGTTCGCCAGGACTGCTAGCTTATACGAAAATAAAGTAAAAAAAACAAAATTGTTTATTGTTGTATAAGGCAAAAGATCAAATTGGGTCATAAAGGTTCTTTTGTGGTACCACCGTTATAAACAATGTATAACTAAATTGTTGAATTAAAGATGTGCCTAACGTCACTAGGAAGCGGAACTAGGCGGTGCCAATTAGAAAGTGCATAATGGTTTAATTGTCCTGGGAAATAGGTAATTAGAAATGTACATCTAATTCTGTTACTTTCTATTGTTATCGTGATACCATAATATATTCCTTGGACACAATTCAAAGGTCTTAAGGCTGCTAAATATGATTATTAAATTATCGCTATGCTTCACCCCGTTTAATGATATAATGATGCATGGATGAGAATACCACTATATGTACTATAACTATATCATAAATATAATATCTACAATAGCATATAAGCGATTTTCTCTTTTTTTTAAAGTTAAACAAATGGGGAACGAGAAACTCACCACTGACCTGTCAACTGTTCTAATTATAAACCAAACAATTTGATCGATAATTAAAGAAGCCAACAATATTAAACTCCTCTCAGATGGTAGCCGAGAACTGTCTGCCGCAGGAGTGTCGGGACCTCAATGAATATCATATTCTCCGCGAAATGTTATTATTAAGATTAATTATGCAAAATGAAAATACCTATATTCCTTATTATCCTACGGCCGATTTGGCAAAGGCAATGGCGGTGGGTAATTAAATGCCTCTTAGGCGCGTCGTAGATATTACAAATTGCAACCATTGCTCGACACCCCAAAGAGTGCAGACACCAATATTTACGTGACATCGATCATTAGAACTTAGAAGTTTAATTTAAGCGCAGCCCTGCTCCGAGCATAGCTGCCTACACGGTTGGTTACCAGTATAAAGCTGTTAATCCGAACGTCCTTAATCGTAAACAATAAAATTACATTAATGTGTCGAACTCATATTTTATTACAGCACGGGCACCTTATGGGTCGTAAACGTATAAATATATGTATGTAGAGTAAATGTTGTCGCTAACAAATTTGTTAATTGTAAATAAATAAATAAAATTTTAATTTTCAATCACTAACATAATTAGAATATGTATACGTTAGCCTCGCAATATATTGTTATAGCACGTATATAATTGCGCAGCTGCTGTATAGAGGTGCGCGTTATGGCGATAGGTCGACGCTCATTGCGGTCTCTCTCATAATAACGATTCAAAATCCGAATCGATCGGTCCGCGAGTGTGGGGCCACTTCAAAGCTCAAGGCGAAACGAGTTATACCACGACAGTTATATATCGATCGAATTAGTCACCGCCAAACGCTACAATAAAATAATCGAGTATTCACAAGCGGAATGCGTATCTCGCCGTTTACTATTCACCTGATTTCATCTCGATTGTACAATAAACCCGCCAGGTTAGTCGTCGTGGCGTTATCATTGCATTCTAAAGTCAGCGAAAATAGAGCTGGGTTTGTATAAATGCATTCTGCGAGACGGCTCGTGGCATTTAGCCGCCCCACTTGTTGGTTGTTGCCCTATATTACCTAACGAACATTGCAAATATAGGGGCACCTAGAGTCGCTTCCGCGTGAGCTGACCACATCACGGTGGGCGAGTCGAAACGCGCACTATCTTGTTGCAAGCTGCAGCACGGTATGTCGGCGAACAGGCGGAGCCGCCCTCTGCCGACATGGGCTGTGTTGCCAAGCTTTTTAATAGAACTTTTTCAAAGCTCTGGCAAAATTTTAGATTTTCACTTTGACAAAAAATTACAATTTTGCTGGCGAATTTAGCCACAATATTGGCATTTTTTTATGTAGCCCTGTTCACAAACTTGGACGACCTTGCGAATTATTGTTCTTGTATCACGTTAAAAAAAGAGTAACTATTCCATGTATGTATATGTCGCAGCCGGGTGCTAGAATCCGCTTTTTTACAAAACGCCTCAATTCGGTAAAACAGCTGGTTAATGCTTGGGCGGAAAGTTGAATCAATACGTTCAATAAATCGGCTGCCAACGTTTAGGCACTTTGCAAATAGTTTTATATATATATAATATTTTATATAGATTTATAAATAGTTTTCAATCTATCATGCTTAATTATTCCAAACAATGACACTATCACTAAACGAAACTAGTAAAATGGCTAGCTACCAGGAATCTAACACGAAGAGAATGGCGGCCTCCCATTCCCTTCGCCAACTAAACTTTAGGTTTAGCCAGCTAGGTCGTGGTGCGCCGAAATCCCGAGCTCGTTTTGGCGGCTCACGTGTGCCGTTGAGCAGTTCGAACCCGTAAATAATTAGGACGCTGTAATACAACTCAGCTGAACGTCAAAACGCCGCATTCTAAAACGGCGCACACTAATCAGCCGCATTGCAAAATGCAAAACGCCATTATAATATGGCTAGCCGTATTACAACCCACCTAAACGTAAACCCGCCGTTTTACAGAACTGAGGTGTTTTGTAAAGTATCTGGCCGTTTTGTACAAGAGAGGATACCACAATTCAGCTGCGACATATAACATAAGGTTCGAGTACCCAATAGATTATAATTTAGGTTAATAATATCGTTTCACCCAACATGGATAAGTTTTTTTTATATATGCATGTACATTTTACATAATGTAAAGAAAGATATACCAAATGAAAGTGGATTTGGTCCTTATAGATAGAGTTTTAAGCCTTAGTCACTAGGCATTGGTGTTAGTAGTTAGTTAGTCCAGAGAAATATGTCAATTTCTGACAAGCTTGATCGTGAAATTCAAGACTGAGAGATTCGGCTAAAAGCTAATAACTGAATTAGGAGTTAGTTTATATAATTTTGAAATTGGAACCACATATACGGAAGCAAGTAAACAATAATGAAACAGTGTTCTCTAGCGCATCCATACCGATCGATTCAATTAAGAGGGTACGAGACCGAGTGACAACGGCGGTGTTCACGCGACTCGGTCTCGTCTTGACATTGATTTTGTTGTAATTTATTCTGTAAAAATGTTGCAACGCTGCGCCCGCGCCGTAGAGCGACACCGCGACAGACGCGACAATGACTACGGAGCGAAAGTTCATTTGCGTCATACAATAGCTTGGGAATTCATTAACGCTTTATCAACAACTACGAGAGAAATCTTTTTGGCGCGTAATGATGGTCTTTTTATAAAGATTAAGTACGTCTTCAGAACTAACGCTATGTGAACAAAGGGCCTGATTCACTTTACTGAAACTCTATCCCCAACTTATTTGGCATGTAAATTCTTTTAGATTAGTTGTGGATAAGATCTATAAGCCCATCGTGAAACAGGCTTTTAAACGAAATGTGAACGACTGTGTGCCAACCTATTATTTTATGCACATTTTCAACGTTATGTAGTACCTACTTAGTGCTGGTACGTCTTTAACTTGGTACTGGCTTCACACAGCGCCCGATAGTGCCAGGCAGTCGAAACCAAGCTTAACTTAATCCATTCCAACTTCTCTCTAACTAAAGTAAATTTAAGATTACTAGACTATAGTAAGTTTTTTATGAATGATCTATCTACTTAATATGAAGTGCAATTAAGAATATAACGCGTTTATATCTCACTGGATACATATACATATATTTCAGGTATAAATATATAATTCTTCAGTCTGGGTGTTATAGTGATCATTCAGCCCATTGTCTGGTAAGTATGCACGTCTGAGAGAACATAACCAGTTTTCGAAAGACGCCAACCCACACTGAGTCAGTTTGGTGGACTACGCCTGCGTCCCCCTCGCATTGAGATGAGACCCGTGCTCCACAATGATAATTATTACATGTATGTTAAGTACTTCACTCATAGCGTAACAATATATATAACTAGCTGCGCCACGCGGTGTTACCCGCGAATAAAATGCGTACTTTTTACCGGGATAAAAAGTCTATGTGCTATTCCAGACATAAATCTGTGTCTGTGCCAAATTTCATCCAGATCCGTTCAGCCGTTCTGGCGTGATTCAGTAACAAACATCCATCCATCCATCCAAACTTTCACATTTATAATATTAGTAGGAAGTAGGATTCTTGAAGACCTCAGACCCTTCTACAAAATGTTAATACTGTAGCTAGTATATAGCTGGTCTAGCATAATCGTACTGCGACAAGCTTAAACCTAGTCGCACAGTAGCAGGTACGTGGCCTTAACTACCATGATAGACGCTGTAATGAGTTCCCAAACCCCGGCGATTGTTGGGATACCGCTTTGTTTCAACCATCTTGATTAAAACTCAATGGACTTTTTGTTGAAAAATTATCTCTTAAAGTATTTGATGTTATTATTCACAAATTGCTAGGAGATAATTGTATTTACAATTAATGTTAGATTCGATGTATTTAACTATTGTGTGCTTATCGTAATGTCGTATTTTGCGTGAATAGAGATGATTTTGAAACAAGATGTTTTATTTGTTCATACATGTTTATAAGTACGAATTACAACAGGTTCGTCCACTGTATGGATCCGATGTTTGATCGTGTCCATTCGTATCGCCGACGAATATTGCAATCGCTTCAGCTTGTGAATGAAATCTTCATCTACGCATTTGCGCTCGATAGTGATTCCCCTAGCGGTGGCGATGCGCTTCACCGATATATGAACAGTTCGGCGCAATGAAACATTCTGTGGGCGAGCGCATCCAATCTGCTCTACGCACGACCCCAGCATTTAAATGACGTATTATTATTAGTTTAAACAACACTCGTAAATTATGTTATTCGATCATCGATCTATGCATAAAATTAATGGATATTAACAATTTATGTGAACTTTAGGTAGCGTCTTTATGTTAAATAATGCCCGAAATCGATTTTATTGTAACGTATTTATAATGTGTTGCCGTGAATTATACGAATCAATTCATCAAAATAACATGTCACACGCGATGTGTAGCTCACACATTGTCTATTTAAACCTAAATATATGATTGTTTATTAGTAACAATAATGCGGAAAAGGGAATATTAAAGAAGGTCTAGTAATTACTATAACAATTAACAAATAGCTCTCAACATTGATTTAGAAGTACATCGATGGCTCTCATGCTCGAGCTAAGCAAATGCAAATTTCGGAAGCCAACTAGAGTTGTGAGTTGTATTATATTTTTTTCATATTCATATGTGGTTAATATTTATATTTCAGTAATTAATTATTCAGTTGGTGGCTGATAAAACCTCTGGATTTGCATTCGAATGGCGCTCTATGTTTATTGACAACCATTGAGAAATACCTACCTATTAATGATAATCGGAGTATGATTAGTCTAACAGGGCAATGGATTGTTTATTATAATTGTGACATAACTAGTTAATATTCACTGATATCTTATCGTCTACCGGCTTACATATGATCGGAGCTGACATACCGCCTACCTGAGGAGAATTGTTGATTGTTATGTCCTAATTAATTATGTGGGGCAAGCCTTGGAGACTTTAGTTTTAGTTATAGCCATGACCAACATTAGTCCTGGTTATGAGCTTTGCTGGCTTATACTCCACTTAATAAAGTGTTACCAAAATGGCGTAAAAAAACACATTTCCAAAATGTTGTAATCAAAAATAATAATTCAAACCTCTTTTATTCATTTTTTTTAATAATCGTGATCGGTATGACCTACTCGTTAGCGCTTTAAAATATTTTACACAATATTTGGTACATATTTAAAAAAAAAACTTAATCGTCATCACCACAGGTCACGGTTGAACACACGATCAATATGGTAAGGATATCAGTTATCAGCCAATCAATCAATAATTTACTTATTTAAGTTTTTACACATCCGCTAACAGGGTCACAGGAAAACTGTAACTAGTACATATATTACAAAAAACCAGCAAGCGTGTGTTGGGTCACGCATTATGTAAGGTTCCGTAGCTGAATGTCAACAATGTGAACTTACTGTAGGTAAATCCAAGTCATGAATTACAAGAAAAAAAATATATTTGCGGTTATTTCTATCTGTTTTAAATCTGTTGTTCAGTAGTGACATGGGATTAACATTGCATGGTGCTCGGCTAGAGCAGAGTATCTAGTAGACCCTAAATTGCTGTGATAGTTTTTTGTTATAATTTCGTGTCATGTGAGCTTTATGTTCCACAAAATGGACGTGAAATCTTAAATTTATATATTATCATATCTTATTCGTTTATTCCTCAATGTTTCTGAATAAATCGGCCGAAATCCGGACAGATGATCTTGGCTATATCATAAAGGGTCTTAGTTTGAATATGGGACCCTAAAAATATCAAAGCAGAATTAATTATCACCACCATTAGGTAACATAATAAAATGTTGGTGCAGGCAGTTATTGCAGTAAACGTGAGTTTTAATTGATTAGTTTGCCTCAATGGTAAATTCTGGTGGTTTGTGCGTACCCATTTTTGTCCATAACTTGCTAAGAGGTGTTATTAAAACGGAGTTATGGGTCAAAGCAGCAGGTTCCGGCCGGTTTACGTACAAGGCGATGCAATCCTCTTGATCAAGTGTATGAGTTCACACGTACGCAATAAACAACGCGTTAAAAATGGTCTCAACTCACTGCTTATCAAATCGACGGTACGTTTTACTTAATGGTTCCTCCTCGAATGAGATTCATAGAAAGTGGTTCTCCCGTTCTTTTGCTATATTAAATGTGAATGAATTAAAATTTCACAAAGAAGTGTTAAGCAAATACTATTGTTAAGTGATCGGGCTTAGGTAAAAATTGCCTAATCAATATTATTTAAATTAGAGCTGGAAATGAAACAGTTTTCACAAAACCTTGGCTCGTACAGTTTTTGTTGATCGGCAATTAATTATTTTCAATATTAACCTTTTTTGTGTTTCACAAAATGTCATTTACTTGATTTTGAGATTGCAAACCTCCGATAATACCTATACCTATCTATTTTATTTATTTCAGTGATTTTCCAACTAGATGCATAAATTTGCATTTTGTTGGAAAATTGTTCTGTAGGGCGGTGATTTGCTAAATACATATTATCATTTCCCCGCAAGCGATTGCTGGCTGCGTGGGCTGCATATATAATGGAAAAGGAAGTGTTGAAATAGTGCAGGTAACTAAATGATCGCGGGTATTACCTTCTAAACTAAGTGCCGTACATTCTATGATCTGCCATTGCCGAGTCAGTGGTCCCTATAATTCACGTGTTGCCTACATTTTAAGAGACATTATAAGTGTATTTCAATGTTCCAATTAGTGGCGGAATCACGGATTAAATTATCTGTGAGCAGAACATTCAGTTATATAGGTCTTTTTGAACACCGCGGGTGTTATTTTGAATTATTTATTTATGTAAGCTACCAACCTTGATACAATTTATATTGAAATTACTCGCGTGTTGGTTTAAACGAATTTATAATACTGCTATTTATAGCTTAATTATTCAAAAAGCCATCTGCATATTTCCTTTCCCTAACATTTTAGTAGAAAGTGGTAATATACGGAGAGCCATCTTAACTATTTCAACTACTTGTTTGTTTTTTAATTTGTATAAATTAGATCACAAATATTTGCAGACAGCATACTTAATATAAATATTATTTCTGTATGTAAATGTTCTTAAATTTACTTTCATTCATAATACTCAACCGTTTCAATGTTGATGTTCTATCTGAGGTTCTATTGTTCCTTTCACTGATACGTTTAAATACATATCGTTTGCTTTCACCAAGATATTATAACATTTGCTCATTTGAAACCCCTAACGCAGGACAATGGAGGGTTGTTATAAGTTTTACATATGTCCGTCTGTGGCATTGTACCTCCCGATCACATGGGCAAATTTAAATGAGGTACTCTGGCATAAAAATTTATGATACAAGGGAAAAATATAATAAATATGAATATATTAATATCGCAAGAAGAACACACCAGCTATACGATCCCACACTTATATTATGGGTACCGTAAGTACAATGGACTGGGGGCGAACCTAGTAAAAGTTACTTATATAGATATTAAACATCCATGACTTGGGTACAAACATTCGTGCTCATCACCCAAAGTTTGTCTCTACCAGGATTCGGCCCCGGGACCCTTGACATAGAAAGTATAGTCACTGCCAGCTGCACTAATCAGGCTTTGGTCATAATAAACATATACTATAGTTTTTTATTTAAATCATTGTCGCTATGAATGTCGAGACAACACAATTTAATCCCAGCCTCATTTGAATACATAAATCTGTATTAAATTATATTGTGTTTCAAGATTTGGGTGCATAATGTCAGCGCCGAACCAGTTACATCCAACCGAGTCGTTCGCCAGCGTGAACAACGCTAACTTTTACTTAGCAACCTACGTTGCCTATACACCAAGTATATTACAAGTGACCTTAAAGTTATAACGACGCCGTTGATTTCCTTGTTGACTGTGCCTGCTATGTATGGCCGTATATATGTATACTCGTATATATGCCGACTGTATTTGTGTATGTGTTTATTATGAAGGTAATTAGAAAAGCTCGTCATTGAACTAGATATCCAAGACACGTTAATACCGTGCTCGGTCGGATCATGTGTGTCGATCATGCCGGCCGGCCTCGTGTCCTAAATCATGTTTAAAAAACAAAACCACATCTGTTTTTAGTCTTTCACTGTCGTATTTTATTGCCTTTAGGTATACGGTTGAGTTTTAACTACAAACAAGTGCGAGTCGGTTTCGTACAGTACCTATCCTTTTTAAGTTGCGTTTTGGTAATGCATATTTCTACCATTCCTCTCGCACCACAGATTTCATAAATATGTATGACAGTGACAGTATGTTGACGTTACGATTACATTAGATGTTCCTGCTTTCCCTACTGGGCTCACCAAAATTTATCACTATTCACATTGCCAAAATTAAAGCTTGCCTACTTCCCGTTGCGGTTCCGAAAAATGTAGCTAAGATATACGAGCAGTGGCAAGGACTGTTTTATGTCCTTTTCAGATCTTTACTTCTTAGTCGTGATAAATACTCTTGACGAAGCAGTCCTGGTCATTGTGGTTCTATCATTTCATCTTCATTCATGTGACGCCGTCATCTGCTGGACGCTCTTATTGAGTGGAGCCTAGATCGATGTTTTTTAGGCAGACCAGAGTATTGGGCTACGTCGGGTATATCTACACCCATTGTTCTGATTGATCACTAGCCCTTTTGAGTTACGGAACTCTAAAAATATCAATACAAGATTTTGTTTTCGCTTTTATATAGTCAAAGTCAAAGTCAAAGTCAAATCATTTATTTCGTATAGGCCTACGGGGGCACTTACAAATTGTCATTACATTTTTTCCTTAACTCTACAACCGGATCGGAACGCGACCTCAACTGAGAAGATCCGGCAAGAAACTCAGCGGGCTTGTCTTTTTTTTATCCATTATTTTTACAAAAAAAATATTATAAAAAGTAAGCTCCAGTGTGTTGCCATGCGAGGCGCACACACGCTACACTTTAACATTATAAATATTGATATGTGAGCGATCAGTCCCAGGCTGCTTTATCATCCAAATAATCCAAGATTCTGTAATAACCCTTACTACATAAATTACTTTTAACAGTTCTTTTAAACTTACTAACGGGCAAATCTCGGATTCCTTTGGGAAGTTTATTATAGAAGCGTATACATTGCCCCATAAAAGAATTATTTATTCTGTGGAGACGAGTGACATGCACGGATAGTTTGTCCTTATTACGAGTGTTAATAGCATGAACATCACTCCTTTTTTCAAAATTATGAATATTTTTCTTAACATACATTAGATTTTCATAAATAAATTGAGACACAACAGTTAGAATATTTATTTCTTTGAATTTATCCTTAAGGGAATCTCTAGGACCCATGCCGTAAATAGCTCGTATTGCCCTTTTCTGCAAGATGAAGATAGTATTAAGATCTGCAGAGCAACCCCAGAGCAAGATGCCATAGGACATAACGCTATGGAAATAACTGAAATAAACAATTCTAGCTGTGTCTATATCCGTTAATAGTCGAATTTTTTTAACAGCATAATCTGCCGAACTCAGCCTACCAGATAGTTTTTTAATATGTGGACCCCATTGCAATTTAGCATCTATGGTAATTCCGAGAAACACTGTTGACTCCACAAGGTCCAAATCAGTTCCATTCAATTGTAAATTGGTTCCAACTTGTCTAACATTTGGTGTTGAGAACTTTATGCATTTAGTTTTCTTCTCATTAAGGAGAAGATTATTTATAGTGAACCAATCAACAACTTTAGTGAGTGCATTGTTCACATCGTCATAATTAACTAACTGTCTCTTGAGTTTAAAAAGCAGTGAAGTGTCATCTGCAAACAATACAATCTCGTGATTATTCCCTACATAGTAAGGCAAGTCATTGATGTATATTAGGAATAAGAATGGCCCTAATATCGAACCTTGTGGAACGCCCATTGACACTAGAGAGCCGGGCGATTTTATACCATTAACATCGACCTTTTGAATCCTATTATTTAAATATGAAGTCAAGAGGTCAAGAGCCTTGTTCCTAATACCGTAGTGGTGCAGTTTCCGGATAAGTATTTCATGATGGACGCAGTCAAAGGCCTTCGACAGGTCACAGAACACACCTAAAGCATCCTGGGAGTTCTCCCAGGCACCATAGATGTTCTTTATTAACTCCACACCCGCGTCTATAGTTGAGCGATTCCTTGTAAAACCGAATTGATTTTTATGAAAAATCTTGTTGTCATTAAAATGACATAAAAACTGGTTTAATATGATTTTTTCAAATATTTTACTTAATGTAGGTAGTATTGAAATAGGTCGAAAATTTGATGGATCAGTACTACTACCTGATTTGAACAAAGGAATCACTTTACTATGTTTCATGAGATCGGGAAATACACCACTAGCAACACAGCTATTAAATATAGCTGCTAAGTTGGGTACAATAATATCTATAAACGCAGAAACGGTCTTAACTGAAAGCCCCCATAGGTCTGCTGTTTTTTTTACATCTAGACTTTTAAAGCTACTTACTATGTCTTTACAACTGACAACTGAGAATTTAAAAGCTGTGTTACATTCCGTTACGCTTTGTTTGAGTAGGTGCGCCGCAGAATTGGAAGACGATTCTAGTGTTTTGGTTGACAACATGGGTACATTTGTAAAAAAATTCTCAAACTCAGTCGCTACTTCCAAATCCGTTTTTACATCCTTATTATTTATTATTAGATGAAAGTCTCTGTCACGCACTGTATTTCTACCGGATTCACTGTTGATAATGTTCCATGTCATTTTTATTTTATTTACAGAATTTTCAATCTTGTTACGTAAATAGATCGATTTAGCGGAGGAACAGGCTCGTTTAAACAGCTTTGAATATTTTTTAACATATTCGATAAACATCGGGTTATGATTATACGATTTTTCATGGTATAAATCATATAACATCTGTCTACTTTTATAGATACCTGGAGTCGCCCATTCACTAAACCTAGCACGCTCACCAATAGATATTGTTTTGGGTGCAAACACTTTGCCAAATTCATTACTGACAAGATGGAACAGTGAGTTATACAGTACATTCGGGTGTTCGTGAGTAGGCAACCCTGGCACTTTCTGTGTTAAATTGCTTTTTAAGAGTTCAAGGCGACTATTATTTATTGGAACAAAGCTAAACTTTTTTCTTTGGGGTTTGTAACTTTTACTAGGAAATACTGCTAGTTGTCCACAGTGGTCTGATTCTAAATTATTTATTATACATTTTTTGATAGGTTTTAAATTGGTAAATATATTATCTATACATGTGGAACTAGTGGCAGTTATCCTAGTAGGTTCCAAGAAAATGTTGTACAAATTATAAGATTTTAAAAGTAACAAAAATTTTTCCACTACCGGATTATTATCTAATAAGTTAATATTAAAGTCTCCACAGATAAGCAAAGTTTTATTTGATTTAGAGATTTTAAATAAAATATCCTCCATGTACTTTTCAAAGTCATCATAGGGTGAACATGGAGGTCTGTATACGCAAACAACAAGGAACTGCTCAAGCTCAACACAGGAAATCTCAATGACTCGTTCAACAGAAAGGCTCACTATGTCTTTACGTTCTTTTGATTTTATATTCTTATTTGTAATAATTAAAGAGCCACCACGTATCAACTTTACTCTGTTGAAGGAGCTAGTGACCTGATGATCATTAAAATTTAACATGAGTTGGTCTTTTTTTAACCAGTGTTCGGTAATACAAAGAATATCTGTTTTGCTATCATTTAAAAACAATTCCAGTTCCAACTCTTTGCCCATCATACCTTGAATGTTCTGATGAACAATATTAATTGTGTTATTGCAAGAGGTTGTCTCTATTGTCTGAGGCACTAATTTAAATTAATAAAAATATCATTAGTAGCCAAATTTTTGGCTGAATTCAAAATGTCAATATGCTCAATAGGAGCAATGTCAATATGACAAGATTGCTCAATAGAAGCAACCTTTGTAGCCAAATTTTTGGCTGTTATATAAAATAAATATGATAGCGAAGCAGCTATCTGTCTTTTATAATATTTGGAAAGATAATAATTATCTTTTGTCATATATAAATTTTTTACATAATTATTAATGTCAATTAAATTAATTTTATTGTTATGATAATAATTATTACTTTGAAATACCAAAGTATGTAATGTTAAATTTACCTTATATCTAATATTATTTTCCACCTGTGGCAAACTATTGCTATAGGGAAATGTGAACATTATGATCTTATTTACTTTAAGATCAGAGAAACGGGTGTTGTAGTCAATTAATCATATATAAGAGTATGAGACATTGATTATATGACGCCTTTTTGGATCTATCTTTATTCTTTCAAGTCCTGAAATCCCTGAGAATTCCTAATAATAAATATTTAATTTTTCAGCCTTATAATCTTACTGATGAAACGATAGGGATTCCCAATACTTGCTACAGGACCATAAAATACGAAAGTTTACCTATTAGACAACACAATGAGATCCAATACAAACTATAAGTAAAAAGCTGTGGTACAGTATTAATTTGAACACAATACTTTTGTAGGCATTCTACGAATGTAACGAGTGAAATTAAATTAAGGGATTAGTGCTTACAACCAACGTAGGTAGTTGTTTGTAAGCACTAAACGCTAATACGTTAATGCACAAAACATCACTGATTTATATAAACACGATAACAGCTTACCTTTCAATATGCTAATAAGCTATTAATTAACGAATCTGTTAATCAACATCAGTGGAAAGCTGCCGGACACAGCCACGCCATAACTACATCCGCAGTTACAAACGTTGTAATTAGAGCAACGCAACCGTGCGTTCTATTGAATGTTCTCCTAAGAATCTTGGTGACGCAACTTATCTAAACTGGACCTTGAAGTAGGGCAGGGCGTCTCTGCGACGTTTCATGGAAAAATACGCTTGCAAACGAGCTATTTTGGTCTGTATGGTTCCAACTTTAAATAACACCACTCTAACACTTATCGTGGATATCGTAAGAGGGGACTAAGGATCTTAACCAGGGGATGGGCAGCAACGCCTTCCTAATAGAAATGAAATATAACACGTCCCCGTTTTGCCAGTCGCAGTGACCATGGCAAAGCTAGTGGATACTAGTGGCTAGTGGAGGACAGACGTCCAGCAGTGGACGTCTGTCCACTGCTGTCAGCAAATTGTTTCTTCTATGCATCGATTTGTATGCCGACAGACGTCCAGCAGTGGACTTTTGTCGGCATACAAATCGATGGATAGAAGAAACAATTTGCTATCTTTTTAAGTACATTGATTGTAAAAATCTTTGTTCATTGTGTTATAAACGCTATGCTTTTTTTGTAAGCCTGGTTGGAGTGCGTTACATTATTCGCAATATAGAACATCGCAAACAATATTTGCATAACCATATACGACGTTGTGTTTTGAAATTGGCTCATCTCGAAGCACATCATATTATAATGCTTATAAACTAGCTACAAAAGGTCGACTCGTCTCGGAAGAAATCTATTATTTTAACATTTTTATTCACTGGGTAATTTCCAGCTGTCTAATAAATTCCCGATGTTTAATAAATTGTATTGACCCACATTCTCATAAAATGTACCTAAACACAAATTGGTTTAAGCAGATTGGAAAAATATTGTATACTTATATACCTCACTTTAATGTGGGAGAAAAGCGTATACAATTTTCATTTAATTGACCTGTTTTCTTTGGAATATTATGACGTTAGGGAATGTTTAGGTACCCGCCACAAATTCTAAACTTCCCATCTCTTAACTACCTAAATGCCAATACCAATTAATTTGTATGAGTCGGTGGAACATAGGGAACTCTTTTTATCACAAAATACGCCTCGTAAAATAATTTCCACTCATCTCTTTATCTCTCCATTCGGGCTATTTATTCATGTCATTTAAAATTTATCATTACAATCATGATATGACAACCCTATTGGCATAGTTAGTGGTGGCCCTGATTTCTGTAATGAGTTTCCCGGGTTTGAACCCCCGTAAATTTGTGCGGTAAGCAATCATTCATCTCCATGAATGTCACATACGTGTTCATAGGCAATTATATACTAGGATCGTCACGAGTACATTGTACGATACCCAATAATACAAGCAATGCTTTGGGATCGAACAATCGGTACGCCCATCTGGCGATATTGTTTGTGTTTCGCTTTAAATAATATACCAGGAATCGAAATAAATTTATATAAAATATCTATTCATGTCAATGATGATTAATATATTGAACGCTTTGCTAGATCACATTTTTAAGAATCAAACTCTATAGTTATAATAAATGATAAAATTATTCATATGTGAGGCAATATCAATCAGTGGATACGCGAGTTATTGGAGATAATGAAGTCACAAGGTTTCGTACAATATGTCGCAGTTATAATAACATAAACTTCGATGTAAAATTCAAGATATGTAGGAGTGTGTATTACTAGGCACTACTATACCTAGTAGTTAGTATATGTACTAAGGACATTATGATCTAGCTGAAACGAAACAAATGCTTATACCTAGTCCGATTTGAAAACACTTTATTATAAATAAAATATAATTTATCAGGTTTTAACGCTTATTAATTGACAATAAGTCAATCTGAAATAGCCAGTGATCGATTTAATTAGTTTTGGAGGCATTCCAGTTAGAGCACTGATTTAAATATCACCAATCGATAAGTCCAATATTATTCCACTTAGAACACCCGACAGGTGCGCTAACAATAAAAAATATTTTTACATGCTTCCACTTAGCGCACCAATGGTCATTGGATGAATATAGAGAGAAGTATTACCCAATAAAAACCTCTATATGCATTATAGCCGCGAATGTCCCTATTTTAGTAATAATAAGAACATGCGATGGACATTTAAAATTGTCTGCTCAAACGAATCTAAACATGTTTGCACTTAGAGTGGGCGGGCTGAATATGAACTCCGTAACCTCGAGACACTCAGCGCCTCGCACCTCACCGCTGCTGCTATTCCTTGAATCAATTATCCATAAAAAACTAAAGCACTATCATTATCTCATGTTATTGTTACCAATTTGCGTACATCAATCTTTATGCAACTCTACGTTAGTGTGAAATGTTATGAAAATAGTTGTCGAGTGGGTGATGCAACGGCAACGGCACTGATGGACGTTGCTCGGGGTCTTATATCACACGGCCGATCACAATATTCGCAATAAGCGAGCAGAATTAAAACAAAACTGATTCATGCATGCCTTATAATATTACTTTGGTTTAATGGTGAGAATCGCCAATTGACTCAGCGGCCGTGTCGGTCACATTCCCGTTTCTCGCAACGTAATGAGGGCCTCGTTACTAAAAGTCACTAGGTAATTACCATAATATACGTAAAAGGCGGGCCAAATTAGTCCTATTTCTTGAAGTAACAAATCGCCGTAATTCACGTTATTGCAACCAACCTTACCTACGCGTGATTTCTTATATAATCTATGGGTATCGTGCCTGTTAAGAGATTGCCTGGTCCGGTACCTACCGAACCAGGGTGGCAATCGTCTGGTGTAGTACGAAAATAACGTCACGCACGATGACAAGTCTAAAGATTATAAGGTCATAGTTGTGCTCGTTGGTCTCGGGCCTTCGGAGGGCTGTGCGTCAAAACATTATGCACGTAACACGGCTATCTAACGATTAGATCGGGCGCGGTGTGGCCGCGGCACGCACGCGGCGCGCGTCGTGTCGTGCGTGCTGCGGCTCGCCCTTCTGCAGCGCATGAGCACAATCTCGTACAAATCATGCTGTAGCCATACTAGAAGGCATGAGCGCTCCGTCACACACGTAATTATTCTTTTCATTGCGCTCAAACACGAAAGAAACGGATCACGAACTTGATTGTTATTGACCGTACGAAGATTGTGTCAGTGCAGATAAAACTTTATGTAAACTCACAAACAACTGGTATGTTAGCAACGAAATGGTAAAATAAAATCATTTCTTTTTAGTTTTTTTTTTATTTTGTCGGTGGAAGTTGTAATAAAAAGAAGCGGAACAAGTCAAGCGGTAAATTTGGCGCTATTTATCTAATTGAGGTAGGTACTCGACGCACTAAATGCTATTGCAACAGTTTCCGTAAGTACTATGCGGAATGTGTTAACGAAACTACGAGTGTAATTATGTCAAGCGATCTTTGTTATACAGCATCGAAAACCCACTCTTATAACAGATAGAAAAGGACCAGCACAACTGTTTCGGAACTAGTGTAGGACAAATTTAATTTGTATAAAACACATTAAATTAGCTATTACACCTACGTGTTACGCGACTCATTACACTACAGGATCTGACAATTAAGGTATACAAAAATAAATAAGGCGGATTAAAGGTTAGGCCCATTTTTTAGCTTAAGTAGCTACGTGTAAATGACAAAGTTAACAATTTACGAAATATTTACAAGCAAGTAAATATCACCTTAGCCTTGCGTCGAACATGTCCGCAGAGGCGACATCAGTCTGATGTCCGAGGTGCGCGCGCGCAGCCACCTCGCGCGGCAGCCTTCACACAAATCGGAGATACATATTTCTTTACATTTTGCAGCTTCTGCTATGTTTGTAGATAATGTATTAGATGTTAATTATTCTTCTTATATTTTATAATGGATAATTATAAAGTCTTTTCAAATTCATAAATATCCGCACATCATTGCTGTATTTATGAATTTCGGCATCCGTGATTGATCATATTATACAAGTAACTAGACTTATGTGTAATCAACGGTTGATTACAGAAGCAACAGTAATCAATAAACGGTTTGCGCATTATTTATGGCCGTTTAAAAATTTAAAATTATGAAATATGTTCCTTAAAGTATACACGATTTGGTTTTCCTGGACACGTTTGCGTAAACTTCCTACACCGACGTTCACTGTCGATCGATTAATTGGATTAAAATTCTAAAATAATATCGCAACTCGCAATATAATTTTAATTATACCACTTTCTGATAGCAATAGTCCAGAAAGGAATAACACTTAGGTCTTAACCCTTAACTACTCACTGCACGTATATTTTATATTTTAATAAAAATGTTTACTACCACGTTTATATTGTTCGTTAATTCTTCAACTGCTTAATACCTAACTAGTAAATAAATTTAAACGTAAAGAACGCTTACCACAATAAACAATCACTTAAAACCAACTTAACACATAGTAATGTTGCATAGATTTATGTGAAGTTGTAAGCATAAAATTCTTCACTGCTTTGATGAATTTACTTACATATAATTCATCAAAGCTTCACTGTAAGTACATATAGCTGTTTAAGTGGTCCTAAATCATCCAATTTTGATGAGCTGAAACTGTAATTTCATTTTGAAGCAAACTATTAATGAAAATAGATGCATATAACTTTATAGTAGGGATGTCTACGCGGTACTTGTAAGGTGTGGTGTCGACTGGGCCGCAACAGACTACGTCGTCGGCCGTGCACAACTCGCGAATACACCGCAGTCGATGCGAACCTGTAATTAGCTAATCGCCCTATTGCACAATTAACCAGTTCGTCATTGCTACCTTTTTATCACGATTAACGGTTATTGCGACAAAAACGAAAAATGTCGAGTATAAATTGTATTTTATAGTTTTAGTATCAGGTGTCAGTTCAATCATATACTCGGTTAGAACATCATTGGTTCGGGAGCAGTAGCCAAGCGGCCGGCCATTGGCGGATCAGATGGTGAGCCGCTTATGTGGGCCAGCAGCCATGTGTCCTATTTTATACAATTATGACAGTAGTGGTCGGAAAGCTTAATTTTATGACGTAAGCGTCCAGAAGGGGTTTTTGTTTTTTTAAAGATAGTGCCCAGTGGTGCCAAATTAGCGCCCAATCAATATAATAAGTTAACAAGACACTGATGTTTTCTTGTATTTTCGTCTTTTTTCTCCTATAATTTAAAGCGTATCTTTTTTTAAACATGCCAACTTAGTGCTTTTTAACGCCCACACAGCTAGCGTTCCATATTAAGTGTTCGCTATACACTGCTGGGTCCACAGCCAGCTCGGTAGTTGGTAACCGCGGCAAGTTCTGCGCGAGCATGTCGCAGTTTAGGTAACGCCCTGCGCACTTGCGACATAAATTGTATCTCGTTGTGGTTTTATCATTACATTTTTTTTGAAAGAATTGCAAGTATTTCACGCCGAGATCACAGCGCGCGATAAACATAGAGAAGACAGAAAAGAAAACTATTGCTATTTAGTTATTTCATATACCTAATTATTTATAAGTCGATGCCGATGTATCAGGTGTACCAACTACTAACCTTCTAAATGCCAACTAATTTTCAAAACACTGGAAAGAACCATGGAATTAGCTGAGCGACATAAGTTCCCCATATTTTTAAACGGTGCCGAAACTTGGAATATTAAAAGCTGTGTGCGATAATTGATATATTTGATAGGGCTCAAGCTGAATGATCAGAATTATGTTAACCGCAATGATAACGATTGAGGGCCTTCTCAAAGAATTTAGCGCCACCGAGCAGCTCTCCACAATCATAAAAGGGCCACTTAAAACAATTTAGGTCAAATCTGGAGACGCTCCAAGGGAAGATATCAACAAGATAGTCCAAATGTTGTAGGCAGCATTAACATTAACATTAACTGTATACTGCGCATAAATACACTAAATAATATATATGAGTATACTCATTAAACAAATTTGATTATAATCTCAGAATTGAGGTAACAAGGAAGAAGACACTGGGAAAATAAGGTATGAGCAATAATAAAAAAAAACAATCACCGGTTTTTGTTCCTTTATCGATTATACATTTACTAGCACTTATGTATAATACTTTCTGGGTTCGGCCTCCCCTCAATACAAGAGGGATGGAGACCGTAGTTCACACACCCTATCCCGGTGCGGGTGGCGTACTTCGAGAAATAATTATATTCTTAGCAGCTAAAGCCCTGCCCTGACCAATACCTCGCTACAATATGTACAAATACAATACTTAAGTATTGAAAGAGGTTAGCATAACAAGAAGATCTCGAAATACTTAATCAAATTACCTAATTCCATCGAAATAGGGAAAAGGGTCGACCGATTGCATTACTTCGATCGAAACAGCGACATAATGCAAGTGTGTTGGGGCGTGATTATCTAAGAGGTAGTCAGATGTCAATGACATCGACATTTAATGAAATATTGGTGACCTATTGCCTTTCACACGACAGCGCGGGAGTACCCAACATGCTTGTTTACAAATAACCATGTGAATATGAAATTAGGTAAGAATATTGTCGAAAAATATGTGATTTGACGTAAAATGTTACCACTATGGCAAGTTTTATCAAAATCCATCAAAGGGTTTTCACGTGACACTTGCTCAAAGAGATAGAACATATCCACAATAGGCTCCGTCAAAGTTTATTTATAACTATGTTTATATACACAGTTTATTTATACCGATAGGTTGATGATATTTTGTTAATACGGTATAGTGACTCTCGGATTAAAATGGGTATAGCTATCTTCTTTAAGTGTCTTATTCCAAGAATCGATTGTTAATAAATTGTCCACCGCCTCCTCTCGAGGCAAGGTCACTAAACCATAGGCAAACAGTAAACCTATTAACGAGCGGCTTCAAACCTTATCTGGAAACTTGTATTTTGGTCAAAATCATGTAACATGAGGTCGTTACCGTGTCTGTATTGAAATCGCTCAAGACGGGTTTTTGCTCGCATTGAGAAAATACATTTATCTAGAAAACGGTTAGCTGTAGATACTCATTAACCAAAAGCTTAATCCATCCACTCTGTAATAGAATGTTAATTTAGATTAAACTGATTGTAAATCTATGTCAAAGTAGGTGCTGTGTGGTTAATTGATTAGGACCCTACAGCCTTCTTATAATTAAGATAGGAAAATATTTTTTCCGGAATCCGCGCAACAAAAGAAAATATTTCATAATGACTGTTATTTATCTAGATAATGATATGGGAACATAAGAACACGAGCTGTCCATTCTTATTTAAAGTTCTAGCCAAACACTTGGGAGCAGTCGACAAACGGAGCTAAAATATTTTGTACATCCGATATGATCAAAATAACCTTCCTTGGTGTACCTGAGAGAACATAATTTAAGTTTTCAACAATCGCATTGTTATCGGATCTATGTCGGCGAGGTCAGGTGGCCGGTGGGCCGACCAATATCGTTTACCATAAAACAATGTACATTGTAGTTACTGTACAATTATCAGAAACAAATTACTACAGAGCACGAATCAATTGCGGGTCTTCCATGGCAAGTCTACATCGAGAACTGAATTATTTTTGATTAGGATACTTCTTTGAATACCTACGCAAAACAAAGTATTATAAAATGAAGAATAGTGGAGGTGTGACTGAGATATATTTCACATTGGAACAAAACATTTTTAAAGAATCTCTGACACTACATAGGTAGGTATCGACCAAATATTGTGTGGGAAGTGGACAAAATGGCCGCTACTTATTATCTAGACTCTAACGGGCAATATCACTAAATAAATGATAATATTCGTCTTTTAGATAATAAAATGATTTCGTTTTATAAAAAGCGGATATTGGCATGGACATTAAGACCAATTTAATGTTATTACAAGCATTGTGAATGTTGTTCGAGCAAATAGGCACAACCTTACGAAGGACAAGCGGCCGACCGGCTTAGATCAGTTAGTAAAGGTGCTAATGCGAGCCAGCAACAAGATGAATTCAATGCTGTGGAATTATTATATCACAGCCATCAATGATGTGGAATTTTTCGCAACCAATTGGCGATATTTATAATTTCGATTATGTTATCTAATTGTACTTACTATTACGTTATTGGCTAAAATTGCGTTAATTTAATTCATGTCATTCTCACACACATGATGATTCATCATACAATAAACAGGCATTCGTGTTCTTTCAAAAAAAAATTAGGGAAGGTATACTTAACTAAATGCTACCTCAGTGATTTTTTAATTAGGTAATCGCCCTATTTTCCTCAACAACAACTTTTTTAAATGTGTAATGTAAATGTCATTTGAATTATAGTAGTCGCAAAACATAAGAAGCAAAAAAAAAAGTCTGATAAATTCTTCAACGGTGCAGTAGACTATGATCTGATAGATCATCCCAAAAAACTAAAAAAAAATAATGAAATCGGCCTCGAATCGAGCGGGTCAAGGATGGACGGCGATGGATGCAAAGCAGGCGTCAGAGCTGAACTTTACTTGCAAAATGTAACGAAAGATCGCTCGTGATGAGGCCCGGTGACCCCTCTATCACGTAGACAAGGCTCCGCAGTGCCGGCCCCTATATTAACCCAAATAACGCTGATCCGCCGATACCAATAAACATTGTGTAAAAACGAAGAGTCTGCAGTTGACCGCTGCGAAAAGGTCATACCAGCTAGTGCATTCTCATTCGAGTCCAAGCGGAGACCGTAATCACCATAATACAGACTTAAATGGCATTTCCAAGAGATACAGTTTTCCTAATCGCTGTGTCAATCACCAGCTTAACATCGATCAGTCACGATAACGAGCAACCTTTGCTCCTATTATTTGTAGCTAAATTGGCAATTCTAAAAAAATCGGATGTTCATTACCAAGTTAATAAATCACACGGATTAGGATGTCGACAAGAAAATGTTTTTTAACTAATAAAAATCAATTTATTCCTCGAATAGATGTTATTGTAGCGAATTGTGTGCGAGTATAGAAGATAAAATGTATAACGTTGGTTGCTCAAGCCGGGCCGGTCGGACAATGTCAACTTAATTTGTTGTAGCGGTCTCCATTCAGGCCGATCTCGGTATCTTGAATGTAAAAGTTTTGATAATCTGATGTTTGAAGGTCGCCAGTTTTGTAATTTAATCCCCTCGAGCTTTATAAAACTTGACCAACGTACGGTACGTACGGTACGGTTCGTACACAATATCATTGTGATGAATTGATTGTGTTAATGATATTTGTACTACTTCTTACTGGGCATTTTGATTTGAAAACAATTGATTAATTGTACCGAAGTAGTATTTCAGTAAATTGGAAGCTGTTGCATATAAACAACTGATGATAGGACTATTGCTTGACGAGAAGGTGCATGTCTACAAAATAAAAATGTATGCCAGTGTTCGTAGCGCTTCTTATTCTACACAAAGATATGTAAAAGGTATGCTAATAGCCTCTAACTAATGACAAGTTGCGAGCTAATTGCCTGTGTAGGAGTAAAATTATTTATTTGTCCACAAGTCGCTCAGTATGACACGCGATTGTAGATAGTGTTTGGCTTCAAAAATAACTAATGAAACATTATTATGCTGCTGTGTGAGCAAAAATCTTCAAGCCCGTTCTAACGAACCCAAACTTGATGGATCTTCTCGACTTCCACATCAAATTCCAATGAAGATCTCCGGGCTTCATCAACAGAATCTACTTCATATTTGTGGCCAAATTAAGAAGAACTCTCTAAGATTGATCAGACGCACCCAAACTCGATATTGAGAGTCGATACTTGTCTGTCAGTCGAGACAAAGCCTGTCATATATATATAAATAGATTTGATAGGCACCATCACTTTTATAAATTTGGGGTTTACATACAAAATACATACAAAATACATAGTGGTAAGAAATAAAATAAAATAAGCAAATAAAAAAGGCACTGGACCATAAAAACCAAAGGGCTTTCATGGTTTCTTATTTTTATAGGGACATAATTTAAACAACGTTCCTACGGGCGATGGAATGCTACAAACAAACATACAGAGCTTAAAAAAGCCGGCAGTAATAAAGTTGTCACAGTATAAAAACTGTAATAAGGTTGTCACGGAACTGCGATAACGTTGTACAAGCAAATTTTTTTACTAAGCTACACTCGACCTTGTGTAGCATATCATAAGATGTTAAATTGTGATTGTGAATAGGGTAATTAAAAATGGATTGTCAGAAAAAACCGAAATGTTTCCGTTCATTGCCAAATTAATATCGAAAAGAAATAAACTATACTTGTTTGAAATCATTAAATACTTGTTGGATCGGACTAGATAAAGGTCGCTTAAGACAGGAGTGGAAGACGATGAAGGAGGCTCACACCAAAATGGTTGAAAGTGACTAAAGAAGGAGAAATCCTCTTTTGTAATGTTTAATCCCACCTAACGAAAGGCATTTCGTAATATTTATAAATTAATTGGTGTATTAGACCGGATTACCATTTTTTTATATGACATAAATAGATATTCTATATTTATGGATAGAGTAAATCTATACTAATATTATAAATGTGAAAGTTTGGATGGATGGATAGATGGATGGATGTTTGTTACTCTTTCACGCCCGAACGGCTGAACGGATCTGGATGAAATTTGGCACAGAGATAGATTATAGGCTGGAATACTTTTTATCCCGGTAAAATGTATGGTTCCCGTGGGATAGATGTTTTAATTTTTCATACTATTTATCGCGGGTAACACCGCCGGGCGCAGCTAGTATTCGTATATTCAGTACCGAAACTACAACTGGGCCTACATTTCAACTTCACATTCCTAACAGTTGGTCTAACTCTCGGTGTAAAAATAAAGTGCGCGAGTTCAAATCCCAGATAATATATATATATATATATATATATATAATCAGGGGTTATCTAACGTACGAGATCTACGTACGAGATATAACATATCTTCTACAATAAAATAATACTTAAGATTTACTGAAGATGTTCAACTTTTATAATAAAAAATAATGAAGCATTACAATTTCAAATATAAGCAAAACGGGCGATGAGTTGAAAATCAAACTTTAAGGCGCACCTTATAAAGTGAGTTATTATCAACAATTACCATAATTAGGTAGGGTAAGTGTACCAGTGAATGAAACCTTAAGGAAATTTTTGACTTTGAAAATTAATATAAATATGTTACCACGGGAAATTAAAGTACATGGCTATGTTTTTGTATATAGCAATCATTCAAGATTAAGAATGTATTTAGTTATTATATAAATGAAAATAGGTTTAATAAATATTTGACGATAAAGCGAAAAATCCGCAAAATCACCAGTGAATGAACGGTATTTTCCAGTAAATGAACGAAATGAACCCAGTAAATGAACAAAAATATTATTTAATTTAATTAACTATAAAAGGCATATTTTAACGAAAATAGGTAAAAATATATTGTTAAAGTAATACTCCTACAATGAATAAAATTAAAAAAGGTATTTCCTCTTTTTATTCTTAATCTCTTCTTTGTTTTTCTTTGAAGATATATTTTTTTGTTCTTATTTTTTTAACATAATAACTTTACGCTTGCCCAAAAGCTTTTCTACTGCTTCTTCTTTTTTGTCTTCTCCTATTGTTTTTTTATAGAATATGTTCTATGTACCGTTAGTGTAGATCCTGTCCTATAGAAAACTTAGTTCTGGGACTAGTCTCAGTGTCATCATAGGAGGCCGCTGTAGATCCTGTCCTACAGAAAACTTAGTTGTGAGACTAGTCTCAGTGTCAGCATAGGAGGCCACTGTAGATCCTGTCCTACAGGAAACTTAGTTGTGGGACTAGTCTCAGTGTCATCATAGGAGGCCGCTGTAGATCCTGTCCTACAGAAAACTTAGTTGTGGGACTAGTCTCAGTGTCATCATAGGAGGCCACTGTAGATCCTGTCCTACAGAAAACTTAGTTGTGGGACTAGTCTCAGTGTCATCGTAGGAGGCCGCTGTAGATCCTGTCCTACAGAAAACTTAGTTGTGGGACTAGTCTCAGTGTCATCATAGGAGGCCACTGTAGATCCTGTCCTACAGAAAACTTAGTTGTGGGACTAGTCTCAGTGTCATCATAGGAGGCCACTGTAGATCCTGTCTTACAGAAAACTTAGTTGTGGGACTAGTCTCAGTGTCATCATAGGAGGCCACTGTAGATCCTGTCCTACAGAAAACTTAGTTGTGGGACTAGTCTCAGTGTCATCATAGGAGGCCGCTGTAGATCCTGTCCTACAGAAAACTTATTTGTGGGACTAGTCTCAGTGTCATCATAGGAGGCCGCTGTAGATCCTGTCCTACAGAAAACTTAGTTGTGGGACTAGTCTCAGTGTCATCATAGGAGGCCACTAGATCCTGTCTTACAGAAAACTTAGTTGTGGGACTAGTCTCAGTGTCATCATAGAAGGCCACTGTAGATCCTGTCCTACAGGAAACTTAGTTGTGGGACTAGTCTCAGTGTCATCATAGGAGGCCGCTGTAGATCCTGTCCTACAGAAAACTTAGTTGTGGGACTAGTCTCAGTGTCATCATAGGAGGCCACTGTAGATCCTGTCCTACAGAAAACTTAGTTGTGGGACTAGTCTCAGTGTCATCATAGAAGGCCACTGTAGATCCTGTCCTACAGGAAACTTCGTTGTGAGACTAGTCTCAGTGCCAGCATAGGAGGCCACTGTAGATCCTGTCCTACAGGAAACTTAGTTGTGGGACTATTCTCAGTGTCATCATAGGAGGCCACTGTAGATCCTGTCTTACAGGAAACTTAGTTGTTGGACTAGTCTCAGTGTTATCATAGGAGGCCACTGTAGATCCTGTCCTACAGGAAACTTAGTTGTGGGACTAGTCTCAGTGTCACCATAGGAGGCCACTGTAGATCCTGTCCTACAGGAAACTTAGTTGTGGGACTATTCTCAGTGTCATCATAGGAGGCCACTGTAGATCCTGTCTTACAGGAAACTTAGTTGTTGGACTAGTCTCAGTGTTATCATAGGAGGCCACTGTAGATCCTGTCCTACAGGAAACTTAGTTGTGGGACTAGTCTCAGTGTCACCATAGGAGGCCACTGTAGATCCTGTCCTACAAGAAACTTAGTAGTGGGACTAGTCTCAGTGTCATCATAGGGGGCCACTGTAGATCCTGAACTAGAGGAAACTTAGTTGTGGGACTAGTGTCAGTGGACATAAAAAGCCTAGTTCATTAACTAGGTTTTTAAAACCAATAAATGAACACACCTGTTCCAATATTGGCCAAAAGATCGGAAATCTATTTTAAAACAATATATCAGTGGAAAAACTTTATTAACGTAATAATAAGTTACATTATTTAACAAAAACATGAAATCTGTCATGTTCCAGTAAATAAACACTCTTTCATTCACTGGATTTTTTCCGATTTCTTGTACCAATACTGGGACCCCTAATATTTTACTAAATTCACGATAAAATTGGCATAGAAACGGGTTAAAAGCAACAATTTAACCTATCTTCAGTCAAATAAGTATAGTACTAATCGCAATAACTACCTAAATTGATACAAAATAACATCAAAAATATTTTGACTTACCTGTGTCCTTAATTCCGGCCCATACAAATCTGGACTACAACGAAACGGAAAACTTCAAATGCTCGTCATTTTGAAATGAATCATCGATACAAGAAACAACTGCTACCACAATATTGAATAAATTGTTGTCAATACAAAAAAAAATAATGTGTATTATAGATATGTTCAGATTTCTTAGTATTTGGAAAAAAGTGGGTTTTGTCCATTCACTGGGGGGTGTTCATTCACTGGTACACTTACCCTATGCGTTATTCATTTAATTACTCATTTGTATCGATATAAATATAAGTTGCAAACAAAAGAATCACATAATTACTTTCATTGACATATAAATTAGCTTACAGAGTTATTACAGAGTGTAAAAATTATATCCAGATACTCAGTTACAAATGAGACTAGTCAGGACCCATTTTTAATATATTTGTATATTCAATATGTTGGTAAAATACAAACCAATTGTTTTCTTACAAGCAAATTGTTTTCAAGATATTTCTAAGCATTCCTCAAACCGCAGAGTCACACAAAAACTATTAGTATCTATTCCACTTAATTGGACTTTAGGTATCCAAAGTTAGAATATGTAATTCCATAAAAAAAACCATTATGGTACGGTACGGTACACGTCAAAGTATAAGGCATGAGAACAACACAATATGTGCATAAAATATTTGAATATTGTATATTCAAATAGAGTTAAGTTCCTCGAGAAGGAAACAATATCTAGTTTATCCGCAGTATTGCACACTGTCTTGTTTTATATATAATTGCATCCGCAGCGAGATGTTGCGTTAACTTATCTCCTTCTATTTCATGTAATCCTAGTACAGTGTGAGCTAATTGCATCATGGAATATTTTAATTAAAAATCACCCATCTGTTATTACCTAGAGACCCTTTGTGCGATAGTGACTGAACGGCCCTAATGTTAAACTGGCCTTAAATGTCTATCCACCTTAAAACATGTCAATAGAAAAGACATGCAGGTTGTGAGTCCGATATTGCCTTAAGTAGGCTGGCGTCCTACAATAATATACTCGAGTTACGTAACGTATAGACGGTTACCGACGTTTAGTAACCGCAATACGGTATATAATGCGTCGGGTATTACATTTACAACTCTACAATATCCTGGATGGATTTCTAATAAGTTTCGCGAGGAAGCAACATACGAGTAACATAAATCGTGTGAAGACTATCAAGTTAAACTAAGGAACTGCTGCAATGTGCTGATATATTTGCCGATAATAGCCTATACAAGTCTGTCCAATAAGTTGTGCATAGGGTTTATCAATACATTGTGAACACGCCCTAAGGTACTAACCCAAGGTATAAGCAGCATTTAAAAAAAAAACAAAACATAAGTATATTATTTATGTACATTCCTTTAAGCAAAATAGCGGGTATTAAAAGTAGAAGCCACGAGTTAATATTATCTACAACAGGTGTTATTTGCGTTAAAGCATAACTTTATTCAATTTACATGCTTTACAAAGTAATCAAAAATCTTATTTATCTATTTTAAATTTCGTATTAAAATATGTAACGCTTGTTAGGGATGCTGCACTCACTATACATCTTGCAAAAGATTTCGAACAAAACGTTTCAAAAGGTTGCGAAGCGTGCAATTAAATGGTATATAGGGTTGCCACACCTCCGAGCATTTTCAGACTCCTCCTAATAGTGAAAACCACGATAGTGTATTTTTGCAGGTTCGATACAAAGGATACCTATATCTTCACGCTATGAGCACTGCTGGCCCAGATGTAGAGCAAACTCGATATCAGCGTGGGAGCTGTGGTAATATATAAATTAACAGGGAATAAAGTACAATAAAATGCGTGTGCACTAAAAACGTGGCTTGTATATGGATAAAATATGTACCTATATAACAAATATTGACCAATAAAACTGTCAGATATGAGGAAAACATAATACGTTTCATAAAATACGGAAATTACATTCTTTTGTAAGTATACCTACATTTATTTATGAAAACCTTGTACCTATTCAATATAGGTACCTACTTACTTAACTTATAATTATGTTTCCAATTTCGACTAATTGCGATGTAAGCCATTGATTCCAATCTATTAAGGTGGAAGCGCAAGGCTAAATTCAAAGTTTCTATGAAATTTATTTTTTTTACGAAAAATTGGGACATCTTTACCATGTAATTTAGTATTTTACGACATTGGCATTGTGCATTAGATGCCTTGAAACCGTTGAAATTTTAAATTTCCCGCCCTGACCTAGCGCTTTCACCGGAAGGTGAAGTGACGAGAAACTTGTTAATTTAACTTAAAATAGAACCAATAAACTTTTCCGTTCTACTTTTAGTAATTATAAAAGATAAGAATATAATAAGTAATTAAATTTTAAACAAAATATGTTTGTTGATATACGAAATGTAATGTGCATAAGTCCTTAGTTTATTTTAAAACAATATTATATTAGATTTATGGTGTCACACAGCCAACAGCAACGATTTCGTTAGTTTTTTATTGGTCGTGTTTGTAAAAATATAATGATTTTATTGGATAAATGTATTTTCTGTTTTGTTTAATCATTTGTGAATCCCTGCATTTTGGTCACACTACATATTCGTATACATCACATGATAGGCAGTATAATAAGTGATTGCCTTTAGGTCAGATCTTCGTACCCTATGTGATAACCAACCTCCCGGAACTATCGTATCCGATAGTAATTACTAACCATGTGACTGGCAAAAATATCAACGCGAGGTACAAAAAAACGAACAACTTATATTATTAGTTTTTCGTTTGCAAAATTGAATTTGAACCTTTATTGTAAGTTCTTTGAATTGATACTGAGTAAGGCCGGGCCATGACCGATCAATTGTAAGTTATAGAAGTGACCACCAAGTGCCAAGTTTCCTCAGTCTCTCACATAAAGAAGTAAACGGAGTTCCAAATCTACTCATTTGTATAATCTTGTTGTACCTATCCATAGTCAACCTAAACTTTTTTATTTTATCTTGTTATTAAGCAATTATGTCACCAGCCTGTTTACAAAAACTACTTTATCTTGTATAATGGCGTACGCCTACGAATTCCATTGCGGCAAGGATAAGACGGCCTATCCAATTCTCGCGATTTGTTTTTTTCAAATTGGTATTGCTTGTAATTTGTACATACTTAATCTTAGTCATCAAGGCGATTGTTGTGTAAATTATTAGTTACAATTTATTATTTAGGTATTTCAAATATTTAGATAATACATCTACAGGTTTGTAATTTATATAATATACACGAATAGACATTTAGCAATTAATTTCGTAAGGAGATAGATAGTATTGAGACAGAGAAAGAAAATTATTATAATGTTAGCCAACGTGCACAGAGTGCTAGAAGCAGTAAGCTACAGGAGGCTAGCTAAAGATTGGTAAGTATGTGAGTACCAAAGATTTCATTACAATATCTAGTTAACGACCTGATTAATGCAGTCGGTAGTCTGCTTTATGCGCCGAGGGCCCCGGGTTTGAATCCTGGTAGGGAGAAGCTTAGTGTGATGAGCATGAATGTTTGTACCTGAGTCATGGATGTTTAATATCTATATGTATAAGTATTATATACTGGGTTCTCCCCCTGTCTATTTCCCGGTAACGGTAATACAAGGGTTGCTTAGTGTGGGACCGTATAGTTGGTGTGTTCGACTGGAGATATTATTATTAATGTAAATTATAAGTACTATGGAGTCAAATTAAAAAAAAAAATAATTTGTTTTAGAAAAGTGTATCAATTTCAATGGGATTATAATTTTTGATAGCCAATTAGACTAAAAATGGAAACATCATGACCGTATGATCATAAGAAATCGAGATTTGGGTAAAATTAACGATTTCCTGGGTGTAGTGGTACCTATAAACATAATATTATAACACAGGCATCTACTGCCTTTTAATATATATAGGTAGTTAAAAGAATAACAACAATTAAGAGAGCTTTATTCGCATCCGAAACTAATCGACTCAGCTAAGTTCTTAATTCATATGTATTAAGGTAGACCTGGTACCCCTGACTTCTAATGAGTAGACAAACTCATTTTCATTCAGAACCGAGTGGGCCAACAAGCGGGGCTCGATTCAATGGCGCGAGTAGCAAGCGTCGATAGGAGATACGATCTATTCATAATATCCTTGTCACGGCAAGTGTCCTTGTTATAGATAAATTGACGAGCGATCAGTGTCAGCATCGCTCGCCCAGATTCCTTCCTGTACCAGCGTGGCGACATTGACATTTAACTGGACCGCGCCGCGAGCACTGGTCCGCCAACATGCGTGAGGGAGACGAACATTACAAAAGGCCGCATGAAAATCTTTGTATCTACATATTTTTAGATCACCTGCAAAAGTTCATTATGTTGCGAGCCATACATTCGACTAGCGCCCTTGGCCGGGCGGCTGGTCCCTTCGAGAGCCGAGATGCGGCGCTCTCGAGCTGGCATATCGAAGGCAATAATAAGGTTGCACATACTACATATGCACACAGAAAAATTATATCGTATTTTCGCTTATTTATGGTATTGGAAAACTTGAGATCGCAGCTGTTTTACATTTTTATTTAAATAAATATGTGTACCGTACGAGTGTAGACACTATTATAGGGTGTGACGTCCACACCATTTTGATGTTTACACTTAAGTCTTAATGTCTGTTATATATTGTTTAATATTATAAAGCCGCTATTACCCTAATTTACCTACCACACGCACAATTAGGGCACAAGTGAACTTACATAAAACCTTTACCCTAAGCACCAGAGTCCTATATCGTACAAAATACAAGGTCTGAACAAAAATTCTTCAGTACCAGTGTCCCTAATTAGTTAAACATGATTGTAAATAAATTTAAAAAGTTATAGTACTTTAAGTTTATGAAACATACAGCCGAACTTTAAAAGTATTTTCGAAAATGTGTACACAACCCTATTGTACACTACCTACTATTAGCATCGTGAGGTTGCTCGCGGTGCAACACCATTGAGCGCGCGTATCAGTCGATTAGAACATTAGAACTCATAATTAGCGTCAGAATAGTAACAATACCGGTGTGTAACCTTGATCTCGTTTTGAGCTGCACCTCTATCGTCCACCTGCTTGTACGCGGAGCATAGTAAAACCACCCAACAACTTGTTAAGTTATAGAAAGGCGAATGCTTATGATGGACACGCACTTTTCCAGCCAGTGTAACTCAGCTACAGTTTTAAAGTGTAATTAGAATCACCGGACTGGATGTTGCACATAGCCTGAGTACTAAAAATGGTACCCACCCAACGCTACCGCATAAGCACATAAGTACCATATTGGCTTAAAATATTTATGAAATGTGCGAACTTATAGTTTTAACATTCATTTATCCAATTTTAAAACAAATATGTATATAAATTATTGCCTATAAATAATTATCTTGGAACGTACGTTTTACGAGACTGAATGTTACTGTTAAAGTACATTTTCGGACCAGCCGCTAAAGTCTGCCTAGCCGTTCCTATATTGCTCTCACATTCCCATAACGATGTACTGCTCAACAATGTAATGGATCTTTCAAAAAGAGCAACCATGGAGTTATTTGCCCGTTCTTCTCCATAGGACCGCAACTCCGAACGGGTGGTAAAGTTGTAGATTAGCAATTTGTAACTATTTTGACAACTCATAAGTAATGTACTTAATGGTTTACATGAATAAAAAATATTCTAATTCTGAGAGATTTCTAAACAGCGTAATTCGAGTAATTAAGCCGTAGGTACCCAAACAGATTTACTATCGAAATGCATGGTTCATCTGTTAACTAGGTCCTAATATATACGCGAGCCGAGTCCACCGAGTCTATGTAAATGTAAGTAATTATAAATAAATGTTAGCATTGAATGTTAGGCATATCGAACACCGCGGTCAGCCACTGCTGCGCTCATTTCATTTAAGGTCGATATACCTAGCGGTTGCCATACGCATGATAGCTAATATGGGTAAACTTTAGGTAACCTTTTATCCTTATCAAAGAAAAAGCCGAAAGGAATTATGACGAAGTGTTTGTCATTCTGCCACACAAGAACAACTTCAATATATAAGGTGTAACAAATGTTAAAATATTGAACAACCCTATTCAATATTTTAACGGGCTATAAAGATAACATGCCCAAAGAAATATATGAAATTATCGTAAAATTTAAAAGTGAAACTATGTACTGATGAGAACGCTAAAATACTATTAGTACGCCATTTATTATATTTTGCACTATTTTTGGTACACCTTATATAAAAGAGAAAAGTATAAAGAAGTTAAAATAAAATACATAATTGAGTATTTATAATTTGTATAGTATACCGTTTAGATACACGTAATGCCTTAAGCCAACTACCTTGTCACAACCGGTGTGACAACCGAATAGACGTATTAAAAATCATGATTTATATCGCGTGATTTTAAAAAAACATAGATTTAAATGAAACTTCCCCTTTTTAATAAAAAAATCCTTTCAACCATAAATCAGTCCATAATCCTGTTTGTAATCGGAACATAACAAACTACAAATAAAAATAAAATAAGAGACTCAAAGAAATAATGTTTTTTTCTTTTTAAAAAGATCATTGTATTATTTATCTCGTATTGCATATCTTGTTGTCTGAATACACAAGCAATAACTACATAACATACACACTATTTATGATTGTTAGGTATTTGGTGATTATTGAAATAACATTCTTGTAAACACCGCAGCGGTGCTACCCCCCCTTCACGGCAACAAGATTTTAAGTACTTGTACTTACTGCATTCTACCAACATCACGATACAGGAAGTGAATGTGACCATGGCTTAGTACATATTACCAGTTCAAATGATTGCCACACCATATACCTACATCTACAAATTATAAATTGTATTTTACAGTCGCTCATTTGGAGTTTAAATAGGCTCATGGATCCTGGGGCTGTGTTGCTTCAGTGTGATTGCAGCTGAGTCGCGTCGCAGTCAAATTAAGAATAATTGCATTTTTTGTTTACACAAAAAATACTTATTATACGGTCGGCGATACGAATTCCCCGTTATAGTCTGTTAGTCCAGACCTACTTTGTTACTAAATACACAAAAGACAATCAGTAAATGAGAAAAGCTCTGGATCCTTGGAAAGCGAAACTACTTGACAAAAACGTTTATGTGCACGCTAGTGATGTAAAGATTATTCGCATTCGCGAACATTCGCGTGATATTTGAGATGTTAATTCGTAAAAACTCATGCGAATTTGGTTAGGAAAAGAAGGTAACAGTTTTATTATTTGCTTGACTACAATAATAAACATATCTGCTTTATAATCGATATTATAGGTGGGGAATTATAAAAAAAAAACTAATTATGACGTCATTGGTTTTGTATTGTCGTTGAGTTTTGAAATCGATAAGGACATAAATAATCCCTTTACCATAGAATTTGTAAACACTCCCAGAAGGAACGTACAAACTTAAATAGTCCAAAACTTAAGCACACCTCGCAACGCGACTAGTTAACAAAACGTGGGAGTACTCTATTTTATATTGAGTAGCATTGGTAGACTATTTTTTTTGCACGTTTGCGGTGTCTGAGTTTATTTGCTATGCTTAGCTATACTATGCCTTTTACGTATCAAATAAATCAGTCTCAATATTTTTTCCCATAAATCAGGAAGTTTTTAAACAAAACTAAAAGCACTAGTAACAAACTAATAAAAATAAAATAGAATTTATGTAAATTTCAGTTGACATTCGCATTCGGTACCAGTACAGTACACCTCAAATATAATCGTTTTAACGAAACGTTTCGGTACGTTAGCGTGCCCCATGCCTGTCACACCACAGACTTTATGCACGTATAATAAATATAATCATGTTCACAAATGTAATATTTTTATAATAAAACATGTCCAAGTCATGACATTGATGATAGCCAGTATTTAAGGTCTGTATAGTAATATTTTCACAGTTTGTGCTGTTATCAAATGCTGTGAACAAATCATATTATGCCGCTGTGTCTCAGAAACAGACAAATACAAGCAGGCGATTTTCAAAAAAGTCAAAAATGTCTAACTGTTATTTAAATTGTAAACCGATCCTACATGTATCACTTTTATTGCCGACAAAACGTTGCCCGCGACTTCGCCCGCGTCTTTAAATTAATATAACTTTTTTATTTTTGAACTGATTGAAATAAAACAAGCACAACATTTTAAGTGAAGCTTACCACAATATATTTGTGAAAACGCACCCAAATCAGTTAAGCCGTTTAGAGATTAGCGAGCACAGACCATGCGACAAACAAACAATTCTAACAATCATTGTTTTGGGTTCTACTGCGTTGATAAAGGCCCCTAATAATAGTTTTCAAATATATTTCATGTACAAACAACGATCAGTTACATTTTATTATATATATAGATAAGAATAAAATACCTGTACTAAAAGAAGGCAACGTATGGTATCAAAACATTTTTATTCAGTAAGGCTTGTCACAATAATGTATGGGTTAGATGTTGATATGCATTTAATTTCAAACGTCATAAATCTATACATATAAATAAAATTGGAGTGTCTGTTTGTAATATTAAAATAACCGCTTTTTACTAAGTGCATTTGGATGTATACACGTTACCTATACCGAAACAACATTTTTTACAATTTTTGTCTGTCTGTCTGTCTGTTTGTTCCGGGTAATCTCTGAAATGGCTGGACCAATTTTGACAGGAATTTCACTGGCAGATAGCTGATGTAACAAGGAGTAACATAGGCTACTTTTATTTTAGAAAATAAAATTGGATCTCTCGAAAAAAAATTAAAACCAATGTTGCAGCGCTGCGCCTGATTAATGTTTGATAGCAACAATCTGCAATGCGTCCCGCGGGATCAGAACGCGAGCAGGCTGTTGCCAACGGCTGAGTCTTTGTTAAATACCACGCAGACGAAGTCGCGGGCAACAGCTAGTATTATAATAAATAGCGTACATACCTATATAGCTCATTAACCTGTAGGCCCACCGTCCATCATCCACCACGACGACACCGGTAAATTATATTCATTCTTCACTAAACCAGTGTGAAAATTACATTAAAATTAACAATATAAAGTGAAAAATATTTGCCAACGTTTTGAAATAGAATTAATTCAGTTCTTTCAGCATGCAGAAATAAATCAATTGCAAATAATAAAATCAAGTGTTTGCAGTGGAAAGGTAATTTGTTTCATATTTTTTTTTTAATAAAAAACAGATTGTTATATTGCAAATTATTATTTCGGTGTGTTCGATTGTCAACCTTTTGAACACAGGCCTTTTCGTAGGTATAATAATGCACTATATCAAAAACGATGACAATCTAATAACCTTGACCTGGTGCAGTAACCAAGATAGATAACCAGCATAGTAAGTATAGTTACTTCGTCACCATGGGTTCTAAGCTTGTTCTTAAAGCTTCATTAGGTACATCATTGTAATATGAACCAAAATACAACGGATTAAGTAACTTAATGTATTAGCTGTAATTCGATCGCCCGATTAAACATATATGTAAGTAATTTAAGCCCTATTTTATAAAAACAATTATTGTGAAACTGACATTCATAATAGTTTTGAAAGCCGACGTGCAGATTTGTTTATGTATTCATTTATTGTTACAAAATTGGCCGTCCGATGAGTCTATCATAGTTGGTTATTTATTCCTCATTGCGAAAATATACCTACACAATATAAAACATTTTGTCTGAGATTTATAACACGGAGGTGACTTATTATAAGTTTATGTAAATATTGGGCATTTCTTATGCCCAGGCAAAATATTGTCTAGGCATATGCCATGCATTGCATGTCCTAATAAGGTACACATTACACAAATGAAAATGGACAGCTAGGAGTCTTGAAACAGAATCCTTTTTTATTACCAGTCAGTCGGCCTTAGACCAGGCTGCATATTGATTTAAACATAACAATAATAATACCTAATATAATGCGATTCATATAATTAACATAAGTAAGTACCTATTATAGATATTATATTATTATATCACAATTTATTTCAAAACTGGGGCGTAGTATTTCATTGATATAGTGTTGACACCGAGCGGAGAGGTACCAGTTGTCGTACTTGACAACTTTATGCACAAAAGCTCGCGCTCAACGTTGCTTAAGAAGGTACCGACCGACCCGCGAATCACTTATACTCATTCAATGTTAAATGTGACTCTAACACATGGGTACCCACATATTTGAACCCCAACAAACATTAATATTTTTAATTACCAACACTCAATGTTTATATCGAATTACGTAAGTTGCAAAAAGTTCACAAGTTCGGCGGTTATTTAGGAAATGTGGATGAAATAACGATTTTGCAATTCAGCGCCGATGTCAACATTCAACATAGCACGAGTAAAATACAACTTGGAACCTAAACCTGGCAGAATAGACTGAAATTTAATGGAAAGGGTGAGCACTGACCTGTTTCTCACTGAAGATCTAGAAGCGAGGGTGAGGTTCCTCGGGGGGAGGCGCGGCGCCGCGGAGGGCGCCGGCGGCGGCTGCGGCGCGGGCGGCGAGGTGCGGGGCAGGCGGCCACCCGCCGCCGCCGCGCTCGCCAGCATCACCACCATCCACCACCTGGACATCACGAGAGCACGGTACGCACGAGACGCGCAGGACACGCTCAGAAACGTACTGTCAATGCGACCGCTCACCGACTCAGAGCGTGGTGCGCGCGCGCTCCGACGTTCACTTTTGTTGTGGCTGTGGCGGGCGGTGCCCCACTACGATGAAAGCGGGCTTTCACTGGAGCCCGCTGGCCGGCCTGTGCTCGCTAAACTACGCACTGCTCATATTCGATAATATTATATTATGTCAACTTAATAAACACCCAGGGTCACCGTGATGGTTTGGATGCGATCCAAAAAGATTGGCCAGATGGCCGACGTCGGAGACACATTGGAAGGTTGTGGCGGAGACCATTGCTCACCGATAGGATAGTATAGGATATGAACAAAAATAATTTAATAGCAATGGTAGTCAAGTTTGAGATGTTTATCATCGATGAATATCACTTATTACGGCGTCGCGAGGACCTGCATGTCGGAGAACCGAATCAGGGTTTTGTAAGATTTGTGACAGCAGTGGCTCGGTAATATAGGATTGATAAAGGTAATTTCAAATCAGTTGTAACGCTATACATATAAAGGTTTGTTTTTAATATGGATAACCTTGATTGATTTGTTATGTTTACGCGAATACCACACATTGAAATAAAACTAATTTTACGAAATTAGTTTAATTTAAATGGATAACATTTATTAATTCATATTATACTGTTCTACATTTAATTTACACTATAAATATTCATGTTGTAAAAATTAGGTATCCACCACAAAGGACTGTGCCCTTAAAGTTATTTTAAACTTAAAAAATACCAATAGAATGCGTCGAAACATTTACCAGTTCTTCACCATTTCGATACTATGAAATTTATGAATAAATGTATCACTCGATCGGTATATGATGATTTCAACTCAAACACTAAGCCCCCATAAATATGTAAACTTATACTTAACAATAGAAAATGTATTGACTATAATTACTTCAACTGTTCAATTTATGTAACACTAGCTGTTACCCGCGACATCGTCCGCGTGGTATTTAACAAAGACACAACCGTTGGCAACAGCCTGCTCGCGCGTTCTGAGCCCACGGGACGCATTGCAGGTTATTGCTATCAAACTTAATCAGGTGCAGCGCTGCACTATTGGTTTTTTTTTTTTTTTTTCGCGAGATCCTATTTTTTGTTTTCTAAAATAAAAGTAGCCTAAGTTACTCCTTGTTACATTAGCTATCTGCCAGTGAAAGTCCCGTCAAAATCGGTCCAGCCATTTCAGAGATTAGCCGGAACAAACAGACGGACAGACAGTCAGACAGACAGACAAAAATGGTTAAAAATGTTGTTTTGATATAGGTACCGTGTATACATCCAAATGCACGTAGTAAGAAGCGGTTATTTTAATATTACAGACAGACACTCCAATTTTATTTATTTGGTATGTATGTATAGATAATAAGCTGTTTAATTCGTTGATATAGGCCCAAATTGAATTCGTCGGGAATCTTATCCCATGAATAATTTGATCTTCGGTTGATACGCTCCCAGATAGTTTATAGCTAGAGCTTATTAGATGTTACAATTATTTTAAGATCAATATGGCATAAACTTCTATTTGCCGCTGACATTTACTTAACTTTTTGGATGTTTCAAATAATAGCAATGATATTTCTAATTACAACTTTCGGAATAAATTATTGTATATATAAAGGCCATTACTAGTCAACCCTTGTTATCTGTTGCATCGCAGATACACCCGAGCGGATACACCAAATCAATATGGTTTGTTTTATTCGATAGTTGGTACTCCTGAGATAGTTCTTACCAATGTTGAATGGTATCAGTTGAGTGGTTCCAAGATTATCACAGCACGTACGTATCACAGTTTAGATATTGTAGGAAACACAATCCAAGGATATTTAAAAAAGAAAATGTAAAACTAAATGTATTGGATGTTATAAGGAGAATATATATATTTTTTATATGAGGAGTCTAATAGGTGTCGTAGACGAAATCCAGTTGAGTTCGGACTGCAAAAACCTGTCTGGGTATTACGGTGATTAGCGATTGATTAAGAAAAATAAGATTAGCTTTATGCTATATTTATTTAAAAAAATACACTCGATAATTTGGTATAATGGATAAAATTCAAAACAAAGCAAGTATTCAGATTAGCTATATCTTAATTAAATCTTTGGGCATGCAGTCTTCCTGAGGTAGCTCTTTCCGGACGGAAGGCGTACCGTGGTGACACCCTGGGGGAACACCTTGGGTAGCTGGTCGTCAGTAATTGTCGGCAGCACCATGCACTCGTCTCCCATCTAAAACACATTGGATATTGCATAAGTTACTCAGACTATGAAGAGAATTCATCAAAACTTTGACATCACATATTTACAAGAAATATTATGTACAGTAGCGGAATAAAAAGCTTCGTTAGTTTTCAAGTTGATTCCATCAACGTTTCGCGAGCACACACTACCTTTTCAAACTATGTCACAGAACAGACTGTGCATTGAAAATTGGGTAATTGTTCGACGATAAAGTTCGAATTTACTCAAATCAAAGTTGTTTAATAGTTTTTACACTTGCTCGTAAAGTGGCTCTTATTGCACTAACTTTAGGTTCATAATACAGCTTATACACACGCGTGTTTTTCACTTTATATTACCCCACTAATGTTATAAATGTGTTTTTTGTTAAATGTAGGCAAAGATGTTACATGTCTAAAAACATTCTAAAATTATTGTAATTATATAATCTGTGTTAGTTAAAATATGATAAATAAACATTTATATCATATTTTAGGTTTTATGACTTTGTTATCTATGCCTCTTTTTGAAACGGAGTGCGAAAAAATACCCGAGCGCCATTTTCATTCTGTGCCTGTTTCCCAAATATATGTCTGACAATAGTGTGTTTTTTTTTCCTCACAAGTGCATTTAAAAACGCCGTATGACACGGCTACATTGCGCCCTAGCCTTCGGCTCCAGCTGCAATCCAGGCTCGACTGTAGTGACCAACTTAACTCACTTATATCACAATGTACTAATTCGTGTCTAGTGGTATGACCTGCCAATCATTGTTTAATATAAACGTAGTGATTATATCCTCTTTCGTTTCTCGTGGTCAAAACTTACAGTCTACCCCCGAATTTATAGACGTTCTGTGACTTTATGAAACGTCATATAGTACAGCGCAAAGCAAAACTCTTGTGCAGTGGAGTACTATATGACGTTTGATAAAGCTATAAAACGTCTATAAATTCGGGGGCTAGTGTTTGTCAATATCACCATTGCATTCGTCTTCCTTTATTTTTTTTAGGTTATAGATCAGCTACAAGTATATCACACAAACGATTGCAAAGCTTCGTGTTTTATATTTTGTAATCCAGGAAACAAGGATAGCTACCTTCCAATCGACAGGCGTGGCGACCTTGGCTTTGTCAGTCAATTGCAAGGAGTCAATAACACGCAGGATTTCGCTACAAGAAAAACAAACATTTGTTATTTACGATATCAAGTCAAAATACTTACGAGCCCGTTTCATAATATGCTACGACCTTATCTAATACTTATCAGACGAATAACACGTACAAATGGTGTCATATAAGTTGTTAGTAAAGTTTATCAGCAAGTGATGAGACATGCCGTTGTTCTCAAAGGTATCTTTGTGTAAGGAATATAGGGAAATTTATTCCCTGCCTACATAAGACAATTATCCTTTGAACGGTAGTAGAAGGCTCAGAGCATCCAGCTTCTTGCTTACCCTACAGAGTGTAGGGTAAGCAGCAACGTCTAATGTAATCGTAAACGGCATCAAGAACACATGCTGTCACTATCATACTTACATATTTATGAAATGTGGTTTGAGAGGGCTACATAAAAAGGATTAAATAAATAATTAAATATCGCCACACGAACACACCAATTATACGGTCTCACATTAAGCAACGCTTGTGTTATGGGTACCGTACAATGGACTAAGGGCGAACTCAGTATATAATACTTATATACATATTAAACATCCATGACTCGGGTATAAACATTCGTGCTCATCACACATAGCTTGTCCCTACCAGGATTCGAACCCGGGACCCTCGGCCCAGAAAGCACAGTCACTATCACTGCCTAATCAGGCCGTCAATTTCCCATGATAAGCGTTCGAACTGAGCGAGAATGGTTTAATGGCAGATTCGTTCACTGTAACAGCAAGAATGTTTCATACAATTTGTTTTTCCGATAATCACGACACTGTTACGGTCCTATTATCATAATAGGTGAGATGTGAGCAGGATGGAATACGCTTACGTTAGCGTAACGCTCATGCTTGAGTGACAGGAACATAACGTCGCGAGCATAGCTAGTGGGTAATTAAATATTAAACAATCCCTCATTATTTATAAAACAACACCAACGAATCTGTGGGATCCAAATGAAGAACAATTGTTTTGAGTATCACTGAATAGTTACACACTCATGCACTGTTTGATAATACTCGCAATTCGATCAGACGGCGCCGGATAATATTTGAAAAAATGTTTGTTAAACATGATTGGTGCCGCGCCAACGTCATTTCAATAATCTATGCTGCAAGTGATTTTCCAAATATACATGATGGTATCAAACCGTGGCGAGTGCGAAAATTACCTTAAAGGGCTCCAGGTTGTAATGGCTCATATTAGTAGAAAAAAATATTACCTTCTGATAATTAAACCATAATATGCTCTGAAGTTGGAATTAAATAAAGGGTACACATCGTCACGTTATGACCATGGGGTCGAACCCCATGGTCATAACCATAAATGTACCCTTTATTTTAATTCCAATCATAATCCAATAGTAAAAAACCGTAGAAAATGGTCCAGTAGTTTTTGCGTGACGCCCGCACAAACAGACAAGAATGTACGTTGAATTGTGGAAAACGCCAATAAGAAATGGAGAGAGATACTTACTCAAAGTTCCTGCCAGTAGTGGCCGGGTACAGGAATGACAGCCGGAACTTCTTATTAGGGTCCACGATGAAAATAGCGCGAGCAGTGAGGGGCATACCCTGCGTGTCCAGCTCATCCTTGTCCACCATGCACAGCTTCATTGCGATCTCTCTATTTTTATCCTCAATAATCGGATACGGGAACTTTTCATCTTCACTGTAACCTGAAATTAAAAATAAAACATTTCCTTTGTTATGCTGAGGTTGGAATACGTATTCCATGCGCTAAGCTCGGAAATTAAATAATATTGTTTTTATGTATTGATGGATTTTTGCCATTGGACGACACGGCCTTCACAGCTACAGCCACATCCATCCCAAGGTTATAATATTCTACTATGTTTACCTAGATTCAGTGGTATTACTAACAATAGGTACCAATTACTTAACACTATAATTTAACTGACTAATCTTTATCAAAGGTTATTTTTGTATTAATCTCCTGTATACCAATGCATATTAACTAAATGTAGCTAATAGTAAGGATTGAGTATTCGGCGGTCAGATACAAACATCTAGAATTATAGGCCAAAATGTATCTGAGACATTAGGGGATACAAAAGAAACTATCTATGTTGTAAATAGGGTATCTGCACATTGATGATATTTAAAAAAAGGTACTACAAATTGACTATTCAGAGGACTCATAAGCCAAAAGAAGTCTTTTATCTTGTCTGTATATTCAATCATAGCAAAAAAAACTATTGTATTAATTTCAATAGGGCTTTCACTATCAAATAACCTATGCTTTGACTCAAAAGATAGGGTATGTATCAGCACTCTATGACAGTCTCTTTGCTATGGGTGTCTAGCTGCATAGCAAAATCAATGATTGTGCGAGCAGAATTGCAGCAAATGGCTAGTGAAGTCTAGCTGCCTCATACAATGCAATCTTGCCACATTAATTACTTGAATATAACCTTGTCAGAACTGTACAACTATTTTATTTATCTTTGTTACATAAAATAAATTAATGTAAATTTTCCTCTGAAACCATCAACATTCTATTACTTATTTAACTTTATTGGAAAGAGAATCAAAACAATATTTGGTAACATTGTCTTTTATTTTTATTACCTGCATAAGACTTGATATCCTTGCACCACTCCATGTGTGAAGATATAGTGTCACAAGACAATCCAATCACTTTGATGTTGCGTTTTGTGAACTCTGGCAGCAAGTTCATCACTCGGGCCAGCTCTGTGGTGCAAACTGGGGTGAAGTCTGAAGGATGGGAGAACAGAATACCCCATCTAGAAAATAAGAATAATGTAATAGGAAATCTCCAAGTGAAGACAACACCAACTCCTATTTAATATTATTAGAACAGATGCTTGGCAATATTTTAATGAATAAAGTTTAAAGTTTGAATACCAAACCATGAAATGCCTGAATCCATAATTCATGGTTTTGTGCTTTGTACAACAGCAAAATATTAAATGGTTAATATAATGGTTTATACTAACGTAGATTAAGTTGACTGTTACTAACACAATTGATCCATTGATGATTGAGAATAAATGAATAATAATAATAATAATAACATTACAATAGGCCAGATATCTTACTTTACGATAAAAATAATAGCACCGTACACTTAATAGACATAGCCATACCAAACACACACAATCTTGCATCAACATACACTGAAAAAATTGCCAAATATACAGATTTATCAATCGAACTCAAAAATCAGTGGAGAGTACAGACAGTTAAAACTATACCCATAGTCCTATCATCTACAGGCGTCATTCCTCACACACTACACACAAGTCTCGCATTCTTAGGCATTCATCAACTTATATACACACTTCTTCAAAAAGCAACTGTTCTGAATACTTGTAGGATTGTAAGAAAGTTTTTATCAATAGACCAAACATAAAGCGCACACACACAACTCATACACGCACACGAACACAGACATACAAACATACACACACACACACACACACAAAACACCCCCCCACCCCCACCATTTCTTGCTTGGCCAAAAGCCCGCGGATTTGGTTAGACCCCAATCACCTGGGAGAACATATTAACCAAAATATAATAATAATAATAAAAAACCCAGCTATAAAACAAAAATATTATCTAATTTAAATATTCATCACGCTAGAAGTAAAGCAATTATTAACAATTTATTTCATACATTTCAAACTGGATGGTACTAATCATTTGCATAATGGTTATGCAGCAACCCTTTGTATAGTAGAGATGATTACCCAGTTGTGGCTTAGGCACAATAATTTAGGATATACGGTACCAATTTTTATCTAACATGCTCCAGCTAGCAAACCAAAAAAACCAACTTGTAATTGCTACATCATTTTGGAGGCTTCAGATGCCAACACAGACAGAACTTCTTCAAACATAATAACACGCCCTCTTTAGTGGTGGGTGTTAAGAGGCTGAACGTACCTCACATATAAAAATAATATATTTAAGTACCTAGTAATATCGCCAGACGAACATACCAACTATAATGTGTGAAAACTGTAACGAATTTCAAAGATTTATGTAGGTACCTACATTAAATGAGTCAATGTATAATAATAGTAAAAACGACACTTACGAATCTCCAAGCCAGTTGTAAAAGTCTATTTCACCTTCAGTGGTATTTGCAGAGAAATTAGGAAAAACATCCCCCAAAAATAACATTTTCAGGTTATGTAAATATTATCGTCTGACTTTTAAATTAATTCGAAAATTTTATAACCAAAGTTCGTGTGTCAGTTCTATTCACATAAAAACTCAAGTGAAATATCGTAGAAAACAAGACAAAAAGTTTACATCAATCAATTTGTGAAATAACCAAATTCAAAATACTTTTTATTTCCCGCCTAGAGCAATTTCAGCCAGTGTCCCTAGAGCCAAGTGCGTGTGACGCCAATCAACTACAAAAATCTTACTACCGACCAAGTTATGTTATAAATACTCCTTGCTACCAATGAAGAATTTATAAACAATGATGTGATTTGCACGAATACGATAATAAGCTGGCTGCACACCTTCCGATCTTATCCAATTTGTCGGACATCCTAAATCGAAATTATTTTCAGAAATTGTGGAACTTTTCGAACTGTGCCTCCAATCTTCGCTTTTTGGTAGGAAGTTGAACAGTAAAGTTATGGATTCCTATAAATTTTCTGAAAATTGTGTATTTCTTGATAAAAATGTGTAGTATTAGTGGGATATGAACCATAGTGTGTTCATTAAGAGGCAGGAGTGAAAGAAAATCTAAATAAATTGCTGAAGTACTTACTGCCGAAAGAATACTTAAGGTCACCATAAAGTTAGTAAAAACCGCTACTTTTACTAACTTTATGGTGTTGTATCGCTTTAGGTATTTTTTAAGCAAACTTAATACATTGAGACATCCAATGCAGAATGCTAATATCGCAAAAACTAAATTACATCGTAAAGGTGTCCAAATTTTCCGTAAAAAATTAAAAACCATTGACATTTTGAATTTCGCGCCTTGACCTGAGCTTCCACCTTAAGTGTTTTTATTGTTATTTTAGCAATCTTTACATATATCATACGCATTACTCCTAACTGAATGTCACTATATGAGTAGGTAATCAGTTGCCGCAGTGCCGCATAAGCAGCTGCATTCTGTATATCTCAAAAAAAGTACGAAGTTCCTACCTAATGGCGGTGCGCGATGGTCTGACAACGAATCGATACATTCGTAATACGACATTTTAAAGCGAGGCAAAATTTATTTAGAACACGTTTACTCATAACGCATGAGCAACAATAATAATGTCAAAGAGTATATAATCACTATAATAACGTCTACTACATTGGACTAGTGGCGATATCAGTATATTATAATATTTAAACATCCCTGACTCAGGTATAAAAATTCGTAGTCTACATAAACGGGGTTTATGAATGAAGAATCCATTTAAGGACGATAAATTTTCAGTAAATGTAGGATAATTCCTAACCCACGGTCTGGCAATACCGAGGATAAGCCATAGAGAAAATAACACTAAGGCCGCTACGGGACAAGCAAGCAAGCAAACACGAATGTGTTATCAAAGCATTTTTTACCTTTATATCTTTTGATACCTACCTATGTCCATATAAATAAATTTTACTTAGTGTTATACAAGTGATGTTGGGGGTCGGCTACTTATAATGATTAACTAAGAAATGCTGTAGCGTTGTAAATACACAATACAAACTGGTGCCTGGAATGTTTAATAACCTCATTTATAAAACTCAGCGGTTGCAGTAACGGTGCAAATAGCTGCAAGGGTGTGTATGGTTTGTTATTTACTCCATTATCATAAACTTAGAGTACCGATCCTGTACTGATTGCAAACACTGTTCTTTCCAGTTCATGAGTAATAATAATGAACAAAATGGCCGCCAGCCGCCATTGCCTCAATACACAGCGCCACCATCTGATCCGCGGCTTAGAAACATTTCATTGTCAGACCAGCAAACCCCACAAACCAAGTTTTGTCGTGACTTCGTTTGGGGTATTTGCACGAAAGGCACTCAGTGTAAATACCAGCATGAACTAGAGTTCGAGGCTATGAAAAGTATCCTAAAGTTTTGCCACGATTATCAAAATAGAACAGGTTGCACTAGACCAAATTGCACTTATTTACACACTTCAAAAGAGGAGGAGGATCTTTTCCTTGCGACTGGTCAGATACCGAGAGTTTTGGCTGATAGGCATGCAGCTATGTCGTCGGTAAATATGGCTCCCGAAAATATTCCGCAAGCAGTGTACCAGTGCATGGCGCAGCCGCCCCCACCGCCACCGCCTGCACCCATGATGAACAGCGGTGCGCCACCGCCACCGCTGCCGGCTTCACTGTCGCCGCTGTTGGCGTTACAGCCACCTCCGCCACCACCGCCACCAACTGTTACATCAACCCTGGTCCGCCCAACTGCTCCATTATACACAGGTACCCCCAGACTAATTTCTGTTGTTCGTACACATAGGCATCATGTTATTTATTACAAATTATCTGTGACTGTATATACCTACATAAAAAGCTGGTAAAATTGCATATTAGTGTTTTAAGTTGTTAGCAAGTAACTTTTGATATTGGTAAATACATCCGTGTTGAGTATTTATATTTTGATTTAACCAGGGCATTTCCCTTTTAGCTCCTCCACCACACAATCCATCTGCAGTCCCATTCATGTAAGTTCATTGTTCTTTCATTATAAATACTGTAATGAATATGTTCCTACTGATATATTTTATTATTATATAACTTTTTTAGGATTGATACAAGTAAACCACCACCACCTCTGGGTACAACTAATGTAGGCACTAAAAGTGGGGCCATCAAGAGACCTGCAGAGCCCTGTGAAGGTAAATTAAATTATTAAATTGTCACACTCACTGATAAAATTGCTCTCAGGGAAATATGAAACCTTCAATCACTACTGTACAATCATATTCACAAATTATTAATGCTCAGCGATATAAACATTTTGTAACAGAATTATTTTATTATAAGTAATAAGTAAAATATTGATTGTGTTCAGGATAGTATAAAACAAGCTTGGGCGAATATTGAATAAACAATCAATGCAATACAAATAATATAGAATAGTGTAGAGTTGCTCTCCTGTGATTAACAATTATGAAACAGTATAAGGGGTCAAGCATTAATTACAAATGGAAACCTACAATAATAAATACTCTCTCCCCTATTATGTGCAATGTTAGTTTGATGTTGAGATTGGTTAGTTAGATCAATTTTTGACTCACCTCCCTCTATTTCAAGATGAAATTAAAAAATCAAGCTGACAAAATATGGTTTTAAACATATATGAATATTAACCAAAATTACAGATAAATAATAAAACAAAGATTTAATATGTGAGAGCTAGTATGTGTATCATATTCAATTTAATATTTATTGGAGTCCAATGTATTAGATGAAAATTAACATTATCTTTATATTGGGAAAGAGAATTATGACATCTACAATATTGTAGTTATATTATTTGTAATAATATAGAAATGAAACATCTCAGTTTCTAGTTTATTCTGCGGTAAAATTCAAGGGCGAAAACTATTGCAGCCATAGTATGGTTGCCATTTTTTCCCATTTTTTTTTTGGTAAATAAACACAATAAACTGATTTATTATTTGTGGATGCCATGATTTATTTTGCGTGACATTGTGTAAAAAATTAAAATACATACAAGAGATGCTTCGACTTCCGTGATGTCACTGCTAATTAAAGAGATTGTCAAAATTCTATTTTGAAATCATGAATTACAGAATTTTTCTTTGTTATACTATCATTTATTGAAGCAACATTATTCTTTAATTTGTTGAAAAAGGTGAATTGTGCCACATTATTGTTGATATGCAGATATCAAGCAGCAGCTGGCTCGGAAATCGTTGTCATGTGTTTTATTGTATGTAGTATTATGTAATATTAGGACTGCTAATGTTATTTGCTTGGCGCTTGTTGATTTTGTTCTCAGCTGGACCAAGCAAAGCAAGGAAACCAGAGGGCTCCAAAGTAGTAGACAGTCTCTGCGAAAACTGTGTCCAACGAGAACTCAGGTTTGAAATAAAACGATTCATCCTTACATTTGTACGCATGATATTTTTGGAAACATTTGAGTCACAATAGACGCTGTTTTAAATACGACTGGTGTTTCCTTAAGGAGGAATAAATAAGTCGATGTAAATCTGCGAGTGTTTTCAAGCAAAGCGCATTTACAGACCAATCAATTATTTTAATAAATTATTTATAGCGAATTTTTAGTGTTCAGTCATTTTGATTATTATGCCTTTGAGGTCTGCTTGCCCTAAATTTATTGATTCATTAACGCAGATTACTCGATAGCTATCTTATGCATAACTTTTAGGGTTTGAAATTAAAACTATGAATTAATCAAATATTTACGCCACTCAGGGCAAAAGTAATATGCTGTGCGAAAAAAAAATACTGACTAAAATACCTTCAAGCTTCAGTGTAATAAGTAATCTATGCAATATTATATATATTTATTGTAACATGTTCGATTTTTATGGTCGTAAAGAGTTGCTAGTATCTCCGGATTAATAAAAGCGATACATATGGGACGAGCCTGCACAGCGACTACATATATTGATGTCTTGGCTCTTGGTCTTCGTTGCACCAACTTATTCTTCTTCGGTAACACACACATGCGCGCATCGTTCCTCCGGTAAAATTATATATCAATCATAACAGTGCCCTTGAAAAGAGGTCTATTCAAAGGATGCCCATTTTTATATAGTTACACGACCTAAACACACATTTATTAAATCTAGTGTTTATTTATTGTGCTATTAGTATAGAGTGTACATTGTTTTTTCAGGATTGAAGTATACAGACAAGAAATGCAAAAACTGGAGTGTGAGAAAGTTTGTCAATCATACATTCTTGAACAGAAATCAGACGCATATGATATTGGCAAATTGTTACTGAAATCTGTCGTAAGCCCGGGTTTATTCAGAATATTGGATGAATATATAGAGGTAATATTATAATTAGTTGTTGGATATATTGTTTTTTATTAATTGAACAAGTACTTTCATTCTATGTATTTATTCAAAACAGGGCTCATCGCAAGTGCTGCAACTTCATGACCTCTTGGGCCAGTTGATTCAAACTCCGTCGTTTGTTTCGGTAAGAATACAATTATTAGAATTGCTATAGCGGCTCTGTTCGAGTAGAAATCATTTGTTGACAAGGGTTTGATTTACGTCCAGTAGTGTATCCGCAGTAGGTCCCATGCACAGATATAGGGGTGATTCCAGTAAATAATGACATATCGATTTCGATTGCTTATCAATTCCACCCTTTATATAGAGCATTGCATTATTTAAACTAATATTACATTACATAAATCCCACTAATATCACACTAATCCCACTAATATTATTTATTGTGAAAGTTTGGATGGATGGATGTTTGTTACACAATCACGGCAGAACGGCTGAACGGATCTGGATGAAATTTGGCACAGAGATAGATTATAGTCTGGAATAGCACATAGGCTACTTTTATATAGGTTATATGTGGGTTTATTGAGGTACCGCGGGCGGAGCTGCTGGAAAAAGCTAGTATTACATTATTGATTGAATATAGGTTAAACAATATTTTTATATTTCAGAGTTCCTCAACATTGCCAAGGCAGTTTTTACTTCAATTTACGGACTGTAATAACTATGGAAATTTACGGAATCTTGTTGATATTGTAAGTCTATTAATTATGTATAGCACACAACTAGTAATCATTAAATAAAATGTTAAAAATAACCTCCAAATTTATAGATTTTTTATTATTAAGTTTTAACTAACTACAAGACTGAACGTATGCATACATGGTTTGATTTTTAGGCTTCGTCGTCTTCCGTTGGTATGGAGGAGGCTTCATTATTACAGTCTATCTCAGCACTTGCACGACGGGCAAATCCAATAAAAAATCACACTTCGGACCTTCAAACAGTTATAGAAGCTCTGAGAAATGGTGAGTTCTAAAAGTTATTCTTAATACATTAAACCAGTGCTTAGCACTAGCGCAGGCTAGTATAAGCATGCATTCAAATTAACATATATTTTTGCAGCTGCATCATCTTCCGAAAGATCACAGTCCGTTGAGTCGCGTGCAAACGAATTATTGTCGGCCGATCCTATTAGGTCAAGTACTACAAACATAACCGCCAGTAGTGCCGTAAATGGACTGAATGACTTTTGGAACGGGCAAAAGCTGGACGTTTCTGGACAAACAGCGGTCGTCAGTCCAAATAGATATGCGAGCCCGGCAAGCGCGGCGGGCCGGTCGTATTCGGGCGTGGGAGTTGCCAGCACGAGTCAGCCGGCACACGCGGCTGCGCCCACGCAGGCCGCGGCGCCGCAAGCTGCGTACTTACCTTATCACGTGGCCCACCCGCCGCCCGCCACTCGTCCCTACTACCCGCAGTCGTACGGCCCCAGCACACCAAGTGAGTTCTTAATTGCTTCAGCTGCTTTTCTAGCGCGCGTTTCGCTCTAAATACACAAGAAATCTCAATATTTTTCCCCGCGCGGTTAAAGAGGGGCAGGCTACAATCCTCGCTTGTATTTAAACGAAATAATTTGTGTTTATTGTTTAATATTTCAAAAAGTAGGGAGCTTTTTGGCTGGAGACATGGTACCTAAACTTTGAAAATAAAAAATACAAATACCCATAGTAAAATACCTATGGTATTGGCACATCATGCGATTGTTAAGTGAGATAATTTAAGCCCATAGGATAGCTGGCAATATACAAGTTCTTTCACCGCATTTGACAATCAGTAAAGTGACGGTTTTTTTACTGAATGATTTCTATGTATGTCTTAAGAGAAACTGAAAAGGCAAGCTTCGCTATTCCATTTTAATTCCTATTACTCGTACACTGACATCATGCATAAACTTGTAGAAGTATCTGTTTACTACAACTGATTAATACTTACGATGTGATTTCAATTTCCCGACAAGCTGTAAGTTGCTAGAATATTAATAAGAATTCATTATTTTCCAGATGTGTCTAGCGCTTCTCCATACAACAACACTCCCGTCCGAGTTGGGCAGACCCCTCAGGCGCCTGTGCGGCCCTCCACAGCAGCGCCACCCCCAAACCCACATAACTACAACCCGTACGCTATGGGAAGGTATCCCTCACAATACTACCCTCCCTTTCAATAACATTGTCGAGGTATGTATCCTCAATATTTTACTTCAAACTACCTCAATCCGGAGCGAACGTACTTATCAGTATTAACTATAAGACTAAATTGTACTTAAGCAATATGATATCTAGGAAGACTGATTTTTTAGAAATACATAGCTTGTTAGATGTAAGAGAAAATACCTCAATATTACCTCAGAAGACTGATTTTTACTGTTATAGTTACCTAATAATTATGAATAGCTATTAAAACACATTACAATTTATTAATAAGTGTCATACAAAATATATGGTATTTGTTATATTATGAATTGTTATTTAGGGTTGCATAGTCAAACTGAAAAGCATAGTTACGAGCGCCTTAAGATTTGGCTAAGTGTTGTCGAGCTACCTGATACCAGATATTGTATAGAGTAATAATTATTAGTGAAACATTGCTTACCGTGACCTAATACTGGATCAGGAAATGAAACAACTGCATTCAATATTCATTCATTCATTTATATTGCGACTGGTGGCTATTTACAACAGCTGAGCGAAGATTAAATAATGTCCTACCCACATATAATATAATTTACAATATATGCTTACCTCCATACATCACACCTTCCCGCTTCATCTCTAGGTTATCTTGAGTAACACTGATCATGATTGCTTCATCATATATTATTCCTTAACTAATTACAACCTGCGTTAGTACCTAGGTACTAAGATAAAATAGGCAATTTATACCTATGATTACTTAATCAATCAATTTCATATCGAAAGACCGGCTTACGCGTACGTCTAGATCAGGGATTCCCAAAGTGGTCAATATCGATCCCATCGCTTTCCCAGAGGTCGACATAAATGAATACAGATTTTGTGGGTCGACGAGGTCGAAATATGGACCCATATTCATTTGCACAAGTTCTAATTTGCAACTTTCAAGATACTGTATAAGTTGTGTTACGTGTATCAACTTTTTATAAGAATTACTAATATTTTAGTAGGAAGTATCATTGTTGTACTTTTAAAAAAATCAACTAGTCGATAAGCATGCACAAGTTCGTACAAGATGAAATTATTATTTTGTATCAAAAGGAAAATAGCGATACGATTTTTAAAGTATGGGGTATCATTTCATATTGGAAAAAGGATCTCTTGCCCAAAATATTTTGGGAGTCCTTGGTCTAGATCGTTCCTCCGGAGGAACGGGCGGTAAGTCTGCCCTAGGCATCACTGGATCCGTCGTTCCCCTATATACCGCATACACTTCCAGATCCAGGCCTTGCCCTGAACCTGAGGCCGTTGCGTCTATCGGTGCAGCAGTGCATGATCAGTGTGCATCATACAGTAAATCCTTACTTAACAGAATATCCCTTGCTGTTAGTCTCTTAACGACGCCATTTTGTATTGGAAGAAAATCCTCCACAAAATTTCAATAATTAATGTCAGTCCCACTACTGCCAACTGGCTTACCCTGTGGCAGTCTCGATGAGGCGTCAGCACAATTTTTGCTACATACACAATGTCGTAATCATAAACCAATAAAGATTTTTCTTTGTTGACCTTGTTGACAATGTGATTCTAAACGGTCAAAAACTTTATATAAAAAATATTTAAACGGGCTTTTGTGTCCGCCCTAGTAATAATAATATCGTCTCAGAAGCCCCCTACACAAGGTTAAACCGGCGATAATTGCTCGAGTAGTTTTTTTAATATGCTCGAGCTTGGCTGTAATATGGTGCTACATTCCGCCTTTTATACAAATTTAGTCACTAGATTTAAATTGTTAGTGTAATATACCGACAAACAAGTTGTTGATAGTTGTCGAGTGTTTTACTAGAAATATGTAAGATTATGTACCTGAATCAATCATGATTTTTATATTATGGTTGTATTAATAGATAATTTGTTGTATGTATGTACTCATAATTTGTTAGTGATGTTAAATCGTCCATTAGTAATTACAACGTTCGATGAAATATAGATGTCCCCAAAAGTTTAGGAGCATATTCAAATTAAAGTCATCGGCTGTGCGACACCGTTCGCGCGATTGCTTTACTGTGTGTTGCATGCAGCATCCAAGAATACTTTAGTGTTTACGACTTGCTTTTTACTGCGAATTGTGTCTATTGTATATATCACGAAACATTGCGGTTCACTTTATTTTTGGGGTGGGCATAGACCAACTTGCTATGCATGTGCACGTATCCATTCAAGCCGACTTATGCCTTTTACGACGTAGAAATATGCAAAGTAATTTTCGTTCAGCCGGACGCTGTTATTTTAGAGTACCTAGAGTGTCTACCCTTAAAATTTCATTGTTCCGGCATGAGTTTATTATTTGTTCTTGAGCTTTTTTATTTTTTTATTTATAAGCGATGTCTTTGCTATGCGTCCCACTAAAATATAATGTTACCTGTATTCCGTGAAAAATTAACTAAGCCAGTCGAGACATCCAATATCTTCATCAATGAACTTGCAATTATTTAGTTAGCCTTGCTCAAGATACTTGTTCTTTACTTTGGGGGACATGTCTAGTACACCCCCTAGAACCTAGTGTGCCCTATGTATACGAGCTGCACTCGGTGATGGGTGCTTAAACATCCCAGTCAATTAAAATAGGTGTCGTATTTCTTTATATAATACCAGCTTAACTCACCCCTATTTAAGTCCGACTTAACCGTAAGAGACGTCACACGTTCAATTTAACCGTCCTTAAATTTGGGTGCTGTTTTCGCCTGTGCATAATGTTCCTAATTATACCAAATGATATTAGTATTAGATAGCGATCTCGTTAAGGACAAATATGTGATAACTGTTATTTTAAATGTTATTGCATGAAATTTTCCGATAAAATTGTAATTTTATTGCTAATGCAAATGTTTATTTGTACATTATTTTACGAATTATAACAATATTAAATTTGCATATATCTGCGCGATCATAACGAAAGCGGTGCAATGCTTCGTGTCTACGTGATGCTGTGCTCTTAAAAAGCTTGCGCAGAGTCATAAGTCTAGTGCGCAAAATTAAAAAAAAAGAGTCATGACCAAACTGCATAAGTTATAAACCTTCCAAAGTTCCCCTTTAAAACATAAAACCAAAAGTATTTAGTTTTTATTATAGTATGCAAACACTCTTAATTCAAGCTGATCAAAGGTGCTGTTGTAAGGTTATAATTATAATTGTTAGTTAATCCCATGAGTGGTTCTATCCATCGTACATTTCACCGCGTTCCTATAATAGTGAGTGTATTTCTTAATTCATTAGTCATATCCTATCTATTTCGATTTGGAATGGCGATCGCGCAGATGTACGTATTATTTTAGTTGTAAAGAAATTCCATAGAATATTATGATATGAATTATTTACAAAATATTGAATTTGCACATAAGATTTACAAATAGAGTATTCTCGTTCTGCCAGACTTAGCGACAAGTACAAAGTCGAGATATAGCGGCACTTATCTTAAAATGATTTGCCTCATTAAAATTTGCTACATACATGTATTTTCTTGCGATCTTTACATTGAAGCAGCCAGGTATAGCCATATATAAGATCTAACAAAATAGTGTTAATATTCGGAGATGTCGATGAGTGGATCATACCTTTCAAGTTTATAGATATAAAACTGGCTGTACCCCGCGACCACGTGACCAGTTAAATACTTTTTAGCACGCACTTAGAAACCATAAAGAACATGAGTGGCAAATTTTAAGTCTGTGTAGGTTTGATATCATTAGAGATTTCGTGATGAGATAGTGTTACTATTATATTACCAGGGGCCAAACGAAGGCGAAGAAGATAAATGTGTAAATTTAACTCTGATGATAGAAGCCATTGACACTTGTTAAATAATCGAAAACATTATCGTGTTGCTTTACTTTTTAAGTACTTATTTTGTAAGTTGCCAACTTAGTGGTTGTGGTTGTGTTTCTTAAAAACTGAACAGTGTTTGACGAAAAAAAAAACAAATAAGAATTGTTTTAAAATGTTTTGTTGTCTTATTTACTTATATCACTTCTAGCTATTCGTACTCTACCTATTTATATTCAGATCTACCCTACATGTACATGGAAAGTAATGGGTAGTTTAATGCCTCTGTTTAGTTCAATAGAATGTTCTGGAATTTACAAGTTGATACATTGGCACATTGACTATCTATTTCATTCTTACCTACATATTTAGCTGCTGTGCGACTTAATTTTACCCGTTACCGACGTGACTGTTTCCATCCCGCCCGCGTCTCGAGTCTCATACGGCTAGTATAGCACAGTGCGTGACGCGGGCGGTGTGGAAATATATTAAAAGCCCGACGGACGGCCACCCGTTCGCGTGTAATCAACCTATGCGGGTATTTATTTGCGTAATTATGCACTGCGAATGATTTGCTGCTGCCGCTCTACAAAGCGAATACAAGGTAAACAAAGTCAAGTTATATTTATTTGATTCAAATGCTATATTGATATTGAATTACAATGTTCTCGCGGGAAACTATTTTATTGACACTTTATTTGTAATTTTTATTTTATTTCTTTTTTAGCCGCATCCCGTTTCGTCAGGTGTAAATGTTGAGACAGATTGACTTGTCAAGTGACATACGGGCACGAGTGTTTTGGAAAAAACTTTGGGTGCGAGTCAGTTTGATTGTATATACGTAATTAATAATATAATTAAGTGCTAGTGAAGATTATTATAATAAGATTGCCTTTTAATGTATGTCGCAGCCGAATTCTATAATATGTTGTTTTACATAACGCCTAGCTATAATATTTAAAATTGCGCTGCTTTGTTAAACTTCCACACGGAATGCAAAAGTAGTCATAAGACAATATAATGAAAGTAAATCTATATATATATATATAACACATAGTCGTGTTAGCTACACCATTTATAACCCTAGAACGGGGGGACTATTTTTATGATTTTTTATTATAAAAGAAAACATCTCCCTTAATAACAGAATGACTTTAAAACATGGGAATAATCACTGAAAAATAATAATATAGATAATTCATTTTCTCATACTGTTGATTCTGAGACGGTACTAAGTTCGCCGGGATAGCTAATGATTTACAAACTAAACATTTCAATATATAGCAGTGTATGCAGTATGTTAGGTATAAATCGTATCAAATATATAATGGTATATATAAATAGCTAGGTAATTTTATATTAACGTTGGTACAATCCTAGCATAAAAAAATTACCGACGCAGAACAATTGAATTGACGAAGAAATGATATTACTTCTTCGTCTGAGGGTGGAACATACAGTTAAAGCGATGACGTTTTTCATGCGATAGGCTATCACAATGTGGCGTAAGTTTGTATATCCTCAAGCTATTGTTAAACAGCTAATGTGTAACATATAGGTTAAGCGCTATACAAAACTAAGCCGTTTTGTCGTGCTCAGGCATTTTATAAACGGTGGATTATACAATCCGACTGCGACGTATAAGATATAGTAAAACTGTAAAGAGGTGGTCTACAAATGAAATATTTTGGAGAATTCAAGTCGCGGGCACCCATGTTTTTATAAACACCGTTGCCCGCGATTTAACTTTGCACTATTCAATAATAGTGCCCACGTATAGGTTTTAAATATTTTACTACATTTTAACTAGTAACTTTGCTTGTTTTACAAATACATTGACATTTTTAGCATTTTATAGGTTTGTAAATATAGTATTCCTTTCCTAGTATTAAGTATAAAGTAAATTTGGATCATATAAACTCAAGAAAATAAAAAAATCTGAAATTTTGTTAATTTGAAGAGCCTTCTCACCGTGATATTCGTGCAATGTGTAGTGTGCCGATAATTTTGACGTCGCAAGGAGCACCGCCTCGCTTAATAATTTCTTTGTTCACGTTAACAATCGCTACCAACAACATCTCAGTAACGAATGTTCGCGGTGAGTTCGCTGCTTATAGTACATCAACGGTTACCTCTAACTGCAGGTGTCTGTAATGTAAACACTACAATTTCGGATTTAAACGAAGGCACATATCTTATAGCGCGTTAGTGCACTATACAGGCTGTAAGTGGTTTCGAAACGAAAACTGATACCATAGATTTACTTATGATTCTAGACTATCCAGTTTTGGAATTTCTTTCGATCTTTTCAAGAATAATACACATTATTTCAGTGTTTTTAAATTGATTTTATCATGAAATCATAATAAAAGTTGATCACAACGTTATTTTAAATAAATAAAAAACATAATAACAGAATATGATTTAAAACATCAATGTAAATTAAAAATTCATACGCTAGAGCGCACTCGTCACTCGCACGAGTTGGGTATCGCGCGGAGCGCGGTGTTTTGATCGCGTAGAATACAATACATTGCGCGCTCAAAATTTAAATTTGTAACCGATCACTTTTGACATAAATGATTTGTGTAATTTTATTATAGGCATTAAGAGTAACCTTTAAGCAAATGTTTCGTTACTATGCCCCTTACACGCTGTATAGACCAAGATCAAGACAAATGCCCGTATGTGGATGCAAGTATGAGGAGAAGAACAAGCGTTCAAAACTGTCGATTGTAACGTAACGTTAACCCTTTGGTCTGGACTATGCTGCCTGTGATCTTGGACTTGGCCATCTTGACTGTGTTATTATGACGATCCTTGCACAACGTTGCGAACCAACCCTTGCTACAGGGTCTATTGATGCCAAAATTCATTTCTTAAATTAGCGTTTAACTCACATCAGTTCATATGACTCAATGCATAAACTTAATTGGCTACAAAACCTATTTTTTTCACAAATTTCAGTAAGAATAATAATATATAACGTTGAAGCGAACTGATTTTGTATGTAGACGTATAAAATGTACAGTGCATTAGGTCAGTAAAAGCCTAACCTAACCTAACCAACGACTGCAATATAAACATGGTACTCTCGTGACCATGAGTACTGTAGTCGCCTCGAACGGTTATTGTACCACAATAAATAAGCGCCTCAAACTTCTGGAAACGTTAGCAATCACGCCGCGATAATGTTAGTTAATGGATTCTCTTTCAGTGTATTATTAGCGTAAGTAAAATAAATCATCATGATATAATTAATTATATCGCGATGTACTTTATTTTAAGTACACGATCCAAAACAACGTAAAACTTTTTAAGAGGTAAAGTGCTAGGTTGCCAAGATAACATTTATAATACAAGATACGTAAAGATAAAATTTACAAAAATGAACATTTGACATGAAATAAATTCTCAATTGTTTTACTATGAGCTTTGTTTGTAATTGATAATTGATTGGCTGAAAAAGTGGCAGACATTCAAAACAATCAAAGGTACATCCATCCATATCGTTATAAAATTAAATGAAGGTGATTGATACGGCCTACTCGTTAACCTCTTGAAATATTTTACAATACTGCTGTCACCTTAATTTTACACTGAAATGAGTTTCTAAAGTGCCTCCCAACTACATAAAAGCAATAAATATATCTTGATGCAGCAGCAAGCCGCCATCCTATACGCAGTCTGCAGTAGTCATAAATATTGTAATTGCAACATTGCATTATCATATTTTTTGTAGTAAGTACGTCATAGATTTAAATGTTTTTTATAAATGATATTGAAAAGGTTAATTGGGATTCTTAATCAAATAGTCATGTTCGTGAAGTTAGTTCTTCCTGAATATATTTTTATTTAGCGTATAGCGTATGTAGTCGTTATTGCTTGTTATATTTAGTCCTTAGTATTTTAGGGATCAAATTGTTACTGTTTTTATTATTTACCTACTTACTAATTTGTACCTAAAATACATGATCTCGTGAATTATACCTACCCACTTGATACATATCCTAAACTTGAGTCATGGAAAGCTAGTGAGTACAAAGGGATTTCCGTGGGTTTTTAACAAAATCATAGCCAAAACAATAAATCTTGATTTGTTCGCTGATTCCGTATTATCTTTTAAATTGGTATTATTATTGATTCAGGTAGGTCAGTAATTTCTAGGGTTCTGTAGTGAAACTAAGAACTTATAGTTTCACTTTATTCGTCTGTCCACCTGTCCTCTTAATCAGTTATTCATACTTGTTCGAGACAATAAGACAAACTTTTAGCTTGTTTATAGATACTTCTCATCTCTACCAGGTGTGTTGATTATTCATTGAAAAATAGATATAAGGGTGTTCAGATAGACAGTTCTTAAACCACACCTATTACGAAATAATCTAAAATGGCCTTTTTACATGGGTAGCATGTATTCCCCTCTAAATCTAGAATAACTACAAAAATGCATAATCTAGGATACTAGTACACAGAAAATACAACGAAGATAATTAAGACAGTTAAGGGCCAAACAGATGACGAGCTATAGCCGACCAAATTATCCAGTGTCATTATAGAACACACTCAATTGTGACAAAAGCAAGAGATCATCCGTAAATACAACATTGTTTATTGTACTATATCAATGGCCTGTTCCACCATCTGCTAATAAACCATATCCGAAACTTATCTGAGGGACCGCATGTACAATTTCTCCCAGATAAGTAATCCTTAAAAAAAAATTAAGTACTGTGTATCAACGATAAGTTTTTTTGTTAAAATAGATACAGAATCCTCCCTTTTGTTTGACCCGTCGTCCACATGGCTAGTCTTCGTTCAAATGCTATTATATTGATTGAAAAGAACTGTTTTATTCGATAAATTATTATTAAGGATAATTAATTTTATTGAATACTGTTGTCGAAGTACAAAAATAATAGGTACTAGTTTTGCAAATGTATTTCAGAAGTAAATTTACCATAAGATACGTGGTTGGATACAACAGGCTCCACACCTTCGTTTCCGATCCAAATTATCGGATGAAATCGGATAATGTGTAGGGACAGGGACCAAATGCCTTACAATATATCTGATTTCATCCAATAATACGGACTGGATCGGAAGGTGTGGCGCCTGTCTAGTCCTTCAACTCCTTATCATCTTACAAACTCGATTTCTGTTTATGCAGGATATTTTAACGCAGCATCGCAATAAAACATTTTATACCTAAATAACCACTTTTAATGCATATTGAAAATTGTAAACGTTTAATAAGTGTGTAGGTAGATACCTAGACTGAATCAGCTTCTTGAAGGGTACACAAAATTCGTACCTTGTTTGGTAGGGTTGTCTGACTACAGTAGGTACCATGGATACGAGGACGCAAAATTGTAGCCATATCGCTAAATTCACAAAAATGTTAATCCATTCACAATTTCATGACAACATTTTTCAGGGTTGTAGTGTTTTGTAATGCCATTGTAGATGAAACATTTTATGAATTAGTTGAAATTTAGAGAACACAAATTATTCCATCAGACTCGGCGTGCAGCATCTGACTCCGTAAGTACCGTCATGTCTAGCAGGAAAACTACTTATGCAACGTGTTGTCACCCCAAGACTAAGACGCAGGTTCAAGCCCCGGATCGTATGTCTTGGATTTCTGGATTTCATGTGCGAACTTCATCTTCGACCATGATTATCACAAGCTAAACGGTGAAGGAAAACAACGTAAGAAACCCTGCATGTAAGAGATATCCCCTCGAATGAAGATAAACCAAAATAAAATTCAAAGTGATTAGTAAACTAGCTTTATATGTAGGTACAGCGTATGGTCATATGGCCACTATTTTTGGCAGAGGGGGCACCTCTTTCGATGACTTGTCCCAGGCTGTTTGATCTCAGCCCGAAACGCTGCAAAGCATTCCGCGTTTAGCTTGCAGATTCACGCGTGTTCTACTACTTACTGTGATGATGCTGGCTTGCGAGGTTCGTAATCAATTAAAACAATACTCATAATAAACAAAACATTAAAATATATTTACAAATAATACGCTGATAGGAATGGAAATAAATAACCGATCTTTACAAAATTATTCCTAACACCCAGTGTCATGATTAGTCGCATATTATACAATATAAATCCTTATGTTAGGCTACCTTGCATTTTTGGTTGATAAGTCCTAGTTAGGTCCCTATTTCCTACCACATAGCAGGTTACGACTGTACTAAGCCCAAAGTGCTAAATAAATATTTCATTTGTGTTCACGATTCAACCAATGGTAACTAATTATATTTCACGTCATCATTAATTTGAATATACCTAATGATACAAATTAAAATTGAACAAAGTAGCTAGCAAACCCGGTGAACTCCGTTTCGCCACCAGATGAATGAATTTTCTTTGCTATAAACCTCACGGAGCCCGAGACCTTTCCAACGAATGCAAAACCGTGGAAATCGGTTCGTGCGTTCTGGAGTTATAGCGTCAGGAAGGAAAACCCGACTTATTTTTATATAGTAGATAATTAATTTATCGCCTTGAAAATTGTCCGTGTATTTCTCATATAGATTACATGTTTTCGCACAACTGCGCACGATCCTTTCGTGGAAATAGAGTGACAACAATACATATATAACTTTATTGACCGTGATCAAGTGGAGATATAAAGAAACCACGACGTAGCTATGGAGTATAATTGTTATGAAGCAAAACATAAAGATAACAACGCGTCCTAGGATCGAGATAAAATAAATAGTAATGAAATAAATAACCTCGATTTTTTCATTGACGGTAAATTATTAATTCCGAATAAATGTAGTTAAAATAATATTAATCTCTGTATTTTTGCTTACATATTCGTTTTTATTCTTAATAAATACGAAAACGTGGACCTATTAAATAATACACAGTAAAACTTAAACATGTTGGTTTTTCGTGGCTATAGGAGCTCTTGAGGATCTAATGTACACGAAACACCATCGATTCGTGAAGTTTTTTTATACCATCTATAAAATAATACTTTCCTAAGCAATACTTAATCATACATTAATATTACATTGCACACAGTTGCACATTTTTAAGTTGTTACCTAATTTGGCAGACGACGACACTAGCCAGTAAAAAAAGGTGTGAGGCCCTAAAAAAGGCGCCTTTTTGATATTTTTTTTACGATTTTTCATTCATGAACCGATGGCATCATGTGTACAAAGGCTCCCTAGCTACGACAAAAGCAGCGTGCAAGTAATGGTACCAAGTCCATTGCCTACAAATGACGTATATTTAACAAAAAATAAAAGTAAATATTGCTGTTTTGTTTATACATAACGTATGTGTGAAGTACGGCAACACATTAATAATAGTTTGTGTACCAAACTACTAACACCACATTGAGCACCATTGTTTCGAAGTCCATTCCACAATTCTGGACTGAATTACTTAGAAGATATTTTGATTTTTAATGTAACACTTAAATTATATTCTATATTTTGTGATGTTATACAGCCGCCGCTCACACTGTCAATACTCTCGTGAAGCGTTTGATAATATTGATAGTGCGAATGATGCCATTAAAAAAAAATCTAATATAATATTATTATGTTTAAGGAGGAACAAAATTTATTATGAAAAAATAAACTGAAGGAATGTGATGTTAACTATACGCCGAAATAAGGTCTTGCGTTACATTGATACAAGTTTAAACGAAGACAGTTGAGACCTACATTATTATCTAACAGATGAACAAAACACGTAATAAAGTTCTGGTCTATTCCGTTTCTTATTAAATAGATTATGAATAGTTCGAGAGTGTTAAGTGAAATACATATTATTTTCTTTGATAATTAATTTAGAATTTTAGAAAATAACAACATTATAAAAAATATGTTTTCATACAAAACAGCTTAATAAAAACTGTCGTCCCCTGTGTATTTAATCGATTTATAATCGTAGCGTCAAAAATATAGGTTTGTTTAAATATCGGTATCCCTTGTTGCCTATACTGCGCTGGAAATATTACAGCGGTAATATTGTCCCTGCAATGCAACCAAGGGCTGAAGCGAATTCCGCGTATTTGAACGGGCTTCATCGAGAAATTGTCAATTCTTAAATAGAAAAATAACATTAACATTATTCGTTTTATTACATAAAAGCACCAACAAAAGTTTCGACTAAACGAAACTCGATTGAAACAATAAATACCACACTTATGAAGTGACACGTTTCCAACATAAGGTAAAATATATGGTGAATCAATCACTCGGGTTCAAACACAAATCAATGTAGTAACAATTTATTTTTGTAACACCTTGTATAACAACATTGACCTAATATACCAATATAGTTAATGCATACCTCGATTCATAGATCTTCGATGGCTTCAATGAAAGCTTATTTTCTGTAGATTTTTTGTAGACCAGTCATGGAATATAAATAGGCTTTATAATTTTGTGCTATCCTAAAAATAAAGCGTACTTTTAATTTTTCAAACGATTCGATGTTTCTGTTTGTTGTGGTATTGGGACCCCATACATTACATTACATTACCCCATACACATTGCACAGCGGTTAGTTATACAAGGCAGAGTGGAAGGCACCAGACCACGTGGAAGGTCGCCCATGCGATGGACCGACCAGATTAAGTCTGCCACTGGTGGCCCCCTGCATAAATACACCAGGATGGCATCCAATAGGGAGAGATGGCGAGACTTCGTGAGGCAAGCAACACCAGTCCCAAAACCAAAACATGACGACCACGACCGCTCTGACAAGAGCGTCACGACTTAGAAGAAGAAGAGATACACATTGACATTTCATATTTAACCTCTTTTCTAGATAGATAGCAAAGTTGTCGACCAATATTATTGTACAGCAATATTAAGATTCAAGTCCACCGCAACCTTAACAGGCCACTAACTATTAAATAAGACTGTTACACAAAAACGAATCTTTTAAAGTTGTGACATGTGTATCCGAATAATTATATTAGTAATAAAAAATATTGTAGTGATTATCTACGGTAAAATATACATTTGTTGTTGTATTTATACATTTGGCGTGCTTGAATGTACATTATATGTTACATTAAAGTAATAAAATAAACACACCGTCATATTAAGTGTAATATAGGATGAAATCTAATAAAAAAAGCGAAGTTATACTTTCTCTTCTCTATTTAAAAAAATATGTTTATCGTATTAACTTTTAGTGAAGTCAGTTTTAACAATAAATTTTGTTAAAAATGGTTATAAGACACTGCGCAAGTCTATCGTGGTTGTTCAATTTTGTTGGTCAGCATAAAAGAGCTGATAGAACAAGGACATATTTTTAAAATGTTTCTAGCAATTTTTTTAAGTGCTCCATATAAAAATATATTCGATTGGAGTGATTTATAAAAAGTTATTTTCTTACCTGTTCAAGGACATAGTTCAAAATGTTTCTACCTTATTTTTAAGTGCTCCATATAAAAATATATTCGATTGGAGTGTTTTATAAAAGGGTTTTCTAACTGTTCATCAACTTTTAATGTCAACTGAAAAAATTGATAAGTACTCGGCGAAACCAAAATAAAGGTGGCTGCCATTCAGATACAACGTGCAATCTGCTTACTTCCAATTTCATAGAAAGTTACAATCCATTTAAAATCGTATCAGGAAGCAATTTTCTTAAAAAAAACATATCTAATGACATTGTAAATCGATTGCAACTTAAGGGGGAAGCTCAGGGTCAGGGCGCGAAATTCAAAATGTCAATGGTTTTTATTTTTTTACGAAAAATTTGGACATCTTTACGATGTAATTTAGTATTTTGCGATATTAGCATTCTACATTGGATGTCTCGATGTATTAAGTTTGCTTAAAAAAGAACCTGATCCGATACAATACCATAAGGTTTGTAAAAAACGCTACTTTTACTAACTTAATGGTGTTGTATCGCTTTAGGTATTTTTTTAAGCAAACTTAATACATCGAGACATTCAATGCAGAATGCTAATATCGCAAAACACTAAATTACATCGTAAAGATGTCCAAATTTTTCGTAAAAAAATAAAAACCGTTGACATTTTGAATTTCGCGCCCTGACCCTGAGCTTCCACCTTAAATGGAATCAGGTGTTACTGTGCAAATATATTTGCCGAGACATAACATTAAAAACTACTGTTGTGTTGATCCGCACTATTCGCTCTTCATGTCTGACAGTCTAGAGACGAGGGGGAAGCGTACGATCCGCAGTTGATTCGCGTAGTCACACACTATTGCATCTTTCAATGGCAGTATCTGTCTTACGAATATACAACCGTCACTTTGGCCTGGAAAAGAACGCACCTTACAATAATGAGAATTTAATCAACTGCGAGTAATATAAACAAGCATTCTGTGCCTCGCATGAACTCACTGTCATTCTTATTAATAAAATGCGGGATGAAACACTGTGTACCAAACATGTGTGTGACAAAACTCGCTTAATATCTTTAATATTTTCGAAAGCTTTGAATGAACTACGATCGTTATAGGTCACTATTTATAATGGTATAAAAATATTATCCATCTGTTATTGAAGCTCCCATATCAATTTGTCGTATACTAATCGTAGAACATATTGGGTCGGCCCGCACCGCCCATGTTCCTGAATTGAGTCAGCGACAGTTGTATGTTGGCTCTAAGAGTCGACCGTTATTTTTCTTTTCTTTATGAAATACCGGTGGGGCTGGTGGCAATCAGAATCAGAATCAGAATATTTTGTATTCACGTAGACTATTATGTACAGTACTTATGAATCGTCAAAAGTTACAAAAATATTATGCTACTGCTTTACCACCCGTTCGGAATGCCGTTCCTATGGAGAAGAACAGGCAAGAAAAGAAAAAAAAATCCATGGCTGCTCTTTTTTAAAAAAATATCTTTTACAATTTTGAGCAATACATTGTTATAGGTGGCCCCACGCGAGTCTTTATAGCACATACCCAATAGTACTCGTCGTATGACGTCGCCGCTGCTGAGATCGTACGCGGTGAGCCCGCTGCGGTCCCCAATCACCAGCATCGTGTGCGTCAGCGGCAGCATGCGACTCATGTAGTTCAGACCCTGGCCACACCAACAAAGGGTATAGTTTATTCTTGAGACGTTTTAACGAATCCACCATCAGTTTAACTACGTCTAGAAAAATACTGATAAATGACTTAAGGTCTATTTACTGGTTGAGGCACACCGCCAGGATGTTGACTTTAACTTTCCCGGGAAATAGAAGGATTTCTAAGAAAGCTATCGTACCATATATGTACGGCAAGAATATTCGACGCTCGCCCTAGAATAGGATTTGGGTATGTATTCTACAATTATTTATTTTAATGCATATATTGCAATTGAGGTGAGGGATTGATCAATAGGCTCCCGCCCATCATGCCAGCCAACATTAGAATATGAGTAGGTGTATAGAATATGTAAACGATACGTTACAATATGTATAGAGTTGAGCATGTGTCCCTGGAAGCGGTCCCAGATGCACAGCCGCTCGTCGGCGCCGGCCGACACGACATACGACGCGGTGTACGCCAGCGACGTCACGGCGCCGTCGTGCGCCTGCATGCTATACAGACACGCACCTACGAATACGACAACTTCATTTATGTATATAAAGGCGCTTGATAATCTTTCGCAGAAGGCTCCATGGTGGATGGCGTGGGTATGCGGGCAAGAAATTAAACACTAGCAACACACTATTTCTTAATCACAAACAATTATGGTAATGGCTTCTTTAATTGACAATAATAACTAATAAAATACGTTTAAAAGTCAGATCGTTAGCGATTCGTCGCAGTCGGTGCGCAGGCGGACCCCATATATCACAGACCACCACAATATGGCCGCCTCGCCACCGACACGACGCGACGCTCCGCTAGAGTGTATCTTCACTCTCGATCCCATAGATGTTAGACGCGCCGTCATATATGTACCAATCATAGTTGTTTATTTTATTCTGATATATTGTTAGTGATTTTTATCCATACTCGGATATGTCAAACCCATTGTGACCACCACATTTGAATACTCATCACAGAAAAAGTCACTTCATAACATCTGCGCTGCGCCTTTTGAAATGATGCAAAACCTATATGATGTCGAAATCGCGTAAGCTATACTGACAATAATGCTTAATGTCAGCTTCATAAAAAAAATGCAGAGTAACATGATCAGGGCTCTAAATAATTACCGACTTTGTTATCAATAATTCGTGGCTCACAAATTCATACAGTTTCATAGATAGTATTCGAAACGCAACGCATGCTCTACATTGTATTCGGGCATGGGCTTACGATGATCCAAGATAATTTAATATTACATACCAAAAAATGGGGGTCTATAGTTGGATCGGTTGGTAGGGTTAGAGGTACATCATCGGACCTGTAAGGTAGGTTTTATATAGCAGTGGATCACCTTAGAGTAAATAAGACAAGAACATCGTACCAGTATGTAAGTCCCACACGCACAGCAAGCCGTCCTGGGAGCCGCTGCCGGCGATGGTGGGCGTCGCGTGGTCGATGAAGCAGCTGGTCACAGGCCCGCAATGTCCGTGCAGCGTGAACAGGGGACTTAGATCCGCACTCGAGAACACCTATAGTACACACACCCCGCATAAGGTTTGACAGAAACATTTTAAAAAGATGAACTAGCAGGCTGCCAGATAAATAAAAAAAAAAGGTTCGTACCTTAACACATTAACACAATTTTTAATTTTTTAATGTTACACTTATTGATTTTATTTTATTTTGATTTTATTTTATTTTTATTTCATTTTAAGATGTTTTTATTTCATGATGATTTTATTTCATTTAAATGTCGCATTGTCCACCTCATTCAATTTAATTTTATTTTCATTTCTAGATTTAAGTTTCAATTTATAAATTACCTAAAACCTCTGTAAGCTTCTTATATATTGTCATATCCAGGTTCCCAAGATACAAGCTTACGCTTAGTTTGGGACCGCAACACAAATACTTTGTTACTATGCTTATAGAAATAAATATTATTATTATTATTACCTCAGAATTTCAGTTCCTAAATTATTTTCATGAGATTTGGCCCGTCATATAATTTATTCATATTCACTTATTTTGTGCTCTACAATGATTAATAGAAGGTAATTTAAATATACGTATATAAATCAATTGTGGACCCGGCTAGGCACAACAGCAATTTAGGGGAGGATTTTATAGTGAGGTTACTAACAAACCACTTACTTTTCGTTTATGATTGTATTTGCGCAGGAGTAATGAAATTATATGAAATGATTTATTAATACTAATGATATGTTTCTACATACTCCCATAAGTCAGGATCTACAGAGGCGTTTAATGGGCAATTACCTTTTTCTGAAACTTAGTGTAAGCGAGTGAATATGATGGCTATATTACACCCAATTGTAACTTGCATGTCAATTGGATACCTTGAGGACGTGGTCCTGTCCGCCGGTAAGCACTCGCCCTCCCTCTGACTGCATCTCCGTGATCGGCTGCTGATGCGGCCGGCACTGCGCTATCCTCACGCACACCACCTCTACGAATCCAGAAGCAGGTGAGTAAGCTTTATACAATTTTCAAACATATTCTTCAGAAGGGGCTTCTTCGACATTATATGTATGACTCAGATCTAGGGCCCCATATGAGTTATAATATTTTTTTTATAAAATATTTCATTTATTTTTTATTAGATTTCATATTTCGGAATGTTTTTTTTATAAGCTACCAATGCACCAATATTTTACACTATTATTGAAACACGTTAAATATTAAATAGACCATGTATAATACTGTGAAATACTATGATCATAGATGCGTCCTTCATCTATGGCATATATGTATTAAGCGTCGATTTTCTCTAACGAAACATAGGAATACTAGACAATCTTGTTTTATTTCTGTTTCAGTATATGTATTTACAATTCTTTTTTTCGTCTTGACATTTAGTTAGCACCTCCCTCTCTATACCTTATGCCCCAGTCCTCCATAAATATATGAAGATGTGATGGCCTATAGCAGCCTTTCCCAAAGTGGGCGATAGCGCCCCCTTGTGGGCGCTGCAGGCCTAAAGGGGGGTAAGAGACCCAGAAAAAAATGGGGGCTTTGTATAGAGGCTTACTATATTAATTTAATAGTGGTTTTTAAGTAGGTGAAAAAATGGGGGCGCTAAAAAATATTTCATTTTCAAAGTGGGCAGTAGACAAAATAAGTTTGGGAGACCCTGCTATACAATGAAAGAAAAAAAAAATTTAGGATTCTATCGCGTTTTTATTTTGATTTTACGTTCCCGACGTTTCGGCTGCTTTACAGCAACCATGGTCACGGGAGGACTGAGCTGGTTGACGTCCCGGTGTCATAGTTTGAGACGGGGTACCCTCATATTTAAGTGTTGCTTGTGGTCGGATCTAGATATAGCGATAAAATCCTAAAAAAATAGTTTTATTTCAATGTATAGCAGGGTCTCCCAAACTTATTTTGTCTACTGCCGACTTTGAAAATGAAATATTAAATATAGCTATTCGCGTAAATATAAGAAATCAATAAGTGAACCCTGCTATAGTTATTATTGTTGTACCCACCTTCTCCGTCGCTAAGGTCGGACTCGTAGGAGAAGCTCATGCGAGCGCGCGCGGCGTCGTCTTCGGGCGGCCGCGCCATCCGCACCGAGCCCGCGGAGCCGGTTCGCTTGTGTGCTGCCACATAACACCATCGTTACTTACCCGTCTATATCGGATGCGAGATGGACAATAATGACTAGACAATCGATTGGACTAACTGATTTTTAATTATATACTCCTGAGAAGCTACTTCTTGATACCCCGCAACCAGTGTCTCCAACCCTCCTTGTCAAAAATTACGGTTATACTGGTCTAAAAATACGGTAGATGGTGGAAAATGACGGTAGACAAAATAAGATAACCTTTTATTGATAAAATTGTTCAAGAAAACTGAATTGTTTGTAGTCTAAACACCGTAGACGATCATTTATTTATTATAACAATTCTCTCACTTAATTCAACTTAAATACCTACTCATCTGTTTTTTTATACATCGACACATTCATTTTTATTAATGGCTCTCCACCACTCGCGTCATTTGAATAACTGGAATCAGGAACATTTGCAAAATATTAATTAAGAATTGCAGTGTTGCCGTAAAAACTAGTAATATTTAGCTAAATCAAGTGTTGGCATTATAGAAATAAGGACACGGACGAAATTACGGTAGAATGTGACACCGTAATAACATGTCTACGATAGGTGGTAGACCTAGAAAAATTACGGTAGGTCTACCGTAATTACGGCATGGTTGGGGACACTGCTCGCGACTGAAGGAATATGATGTCGCGGTCTATTGAATTTATAATGAAAATCCTGAAATTGTTACTTGGTGATCGGTATTTACGGCTATATTTATATTAAACACTCAAATTTATAGATGATAAAAAATCTGCTTAATAATGTGCTGATAAATTTTATTCGCAACATATTTAAAAGATGATTTTTTTCATACGGGCCCGTTTTAATAACGGACTATATTAATTAAGTGAGTTTGTTATTTTTATTTACTTAAATGGATTAAAAAATCTTTACGATACGATTACATTGTACATGCAGTGACTACAAGTTGACTTAAAAAAAAAACAAACATTGGATTGCATGTAAATAATCGCAATGGAGTGTGTTTGGTGTTCTTACTCCGGCGGTGAGCCGTGCTGAAGTGCCAGTCGACGTGCGCGCCGGACGCTGCGTTGTACGCGTCGAGCCGCACGAGCGTCAGGTGTCCGCCGAGCGTGGCGACGCACACGCGCCGCGCGCCCGCCAGCGCGCGCACGTGCGTCACGCCGCACGCGCCGCGAGCCACGCCGCCCCGCTCCACGCTCCACCACACGCACTGCAATCATTATAATTATTATAATAAGCCCCTTGTTGTCTTATATGACGGCCTTTTTAGGGGGCCCACCTAACGAGTGGCGAGTCGCCATCTGCCAATAATAATTGGATATAAGCTGATTATGGCAGGTGTCCGCTACCCTTTCAGTAGCCCTATCTCATGTCCATCCAAACCTCAATCCATAGACTCAATTATCATTCCATATTCCTGCAATAGTGCCTCCGCCTGGTGAGGTCGATTCGCTGTTTATGCTATCATTTTCAGCAATTGACCCCAGCAATTGGCTAACATAACATTACAATTCTCAATAAGGGCCTCTACGTGTTGGACCCATGTCCCCACGCAAGCCTTCCAAAATTCCGGGTATAGCCCGTGTAAAGAGAGAGACATACAATCATTATAATAATTCCAGCCCTTTTTTTGATGTCCCACTGCTAGGCACTGGCCTCCCCTCAATGCGAGGGGGGATTAGGCCATAGTCCACCACGCTGGCCCAGCGGACTGGCTTACTTCACATATCTTTCGAGGGGTTCTCTCAGACATGCAGGTTTCCTCACGATGTTTTCCTTCACCGTTTAGCAAGTGATAATCATGGTTGAAAATGAGATTCGCGCATGAAAAATCCCAGGGGTGCGCCGGGGTTTGAACCTGCAATCCTCGTTACCGAGGCAAGCGTTCTACCAACTTGGCTATCACTGCTTCACACTGCACTGCAATACACACCACTAATATTAACCAAACCCCATTAAGATAATTTAACTACATTTTTCACTGCCAACTAAGCCTACTAACCAAGTACTCACCCAATGGGAGAACCTGAAATGTCGAACCACCTTTTACTCAAATATTTGTCTAATTTTAGTCTTTACCACAAACCATGTGGAATAAATCGTCCTTTGTTGATGTCATAAGCGTCGTTATTTCTTATTTACGGTATCAAGTTCTATTTCGGCGAAATTAACAAATAATTTGACCGAATTATCATTTACTCACCATTAGTTTACCGGTACTGGCTTCCCAAAACTCCAGCCTGCCGTCGGCACAGCCCAGTATGATAAGATCGTTGCAAAAGTCCATACACCAAACGGGCGACTCTCTAATAGCCCTCCCCTTCCAGTCCAAGTTACTCACTGTGACGTCACCGTCCTCAGTCCTAGACGCACTATCGTACACTAAACTATTTTTACACTTATTCCGTAAACTGTTCGGTGAATTTTCACTTTTTGATTCTACAAACATGTTTATATCACAAACATCGTTATTCTTAACACTATGATTTAAGTCTTGTTTACTCATATTCAAATAATTCATGTCCACATTTTCTTTAGCCTCGTTGCAATTATACAAGTCGTCGTGTTCGTCACTACGGTACAAATTCCTGCAACATACAATTACAAAGTATCAATGTAATCGATTTACATATAACTTAAACTTTATAAGATTCTATACTTACCCAGTACATATCGTTTAACACAATAGAATGCCTGCTATAAAGCACCAAGTTACTACTAGGTCTTCTCTATACTGGCGGCCATACTCCTAACCAATTATCGTAACGATCTATTGTTTCGGTAATGACTGAACTGAATTGTTGTGAAACAACTGACACATAATGATGCTTGAGAGAACGATCGTATAAATACGATTCTATATATTACGATGACACCTCGGTTAAGTGGTTTAAGAATAGGCCGCTCGGCCCATCGCACCGGAAAGTTGTGCATTCGATTCCCGCATGGGAAAATTTCAGAAATGATCTTGTTGTATCTTGCCCTGGTGTGGGCGTCGCGGGAGCAATCCCAATTTATTGTACGGTCCCCACACAACCGCGCAGGCACTATATAGCTCTGAGTTATCGTTCAGTCATAAATATAAGTCTGCCTTAACATCTGAATGCACTAGTTTGATACAAATAAAAGGATCAAGGAGAAGCCAGCAAGATTGTGTTGTTATTATAAATGCATAAATTACCTGTAGCTTTTAGCAAAGTCATATTTGGTGGTCTCCGCTGGGGACAGGTGTGTGGGCGAGTCGCGATACGCGGGACGAAACCGCAACCCGCTCAGGTAATCGCTTAGATCCTGGCGGAGCCGTGGTACCGCCTATCAATACAAAAAAAACATTAAGTTTATTATTGACTAGAATTGGCATTACCATGTGAGGTGGAGGGGATGAGGGATAAGTTGTAGCTTGAGGCACAATGTGACGTAATTATCTATACTACTTCCAATTGAGCTGCATATAAAAATGGTGGAATCGGTTATTTGGGCATCACTTATTTCAAAACAACTGATTTTAGAACTCTTGTCGGTGTGTATATGTAGTTTATCTCACTTCCCACTAATATTATAAATGTGAAAGTTTGGATGGACGGATGTTTGTTACTCAATCACGCCAGAACGGCTGAACGGATCTAGATGAAATTTGGCACAGAGATAGATTATAGTCTGGAATAGCACATAGGCAACTTTTTATCCCGGTAAAATGTATACACTTTTTAATAGCGGGAAACACCGCGGGGCGCAGCTAGTATATAATATAACAGCCTGCCTACCTCATGGTGATGGTTTCGGCCAATAATTATGACTAACATGATCTTACCTCACTTGATTTCGGTGTATCATGGATACTCGTACTCTCTGTAAATAATTAATAGTAGTATTTATTGTGATAATGTTCGTATAAAGTATGCGCAGAACTATATCATTTAAATAAAACTCATTTTACGGATTTTATCGCGTTTATTTTTATGTTTTTACGTTCCCGACGTTTCGGCTGCTTTACAGCAACCGTGGTCACGGGAGGACACGATAAACTCCGTAACATAAGTTTTATATCAATGTAGTATTCGAATAAATATAAAAACTATAAGTTTGAGTTGGATAAAAGTTATACCTTCCAATGTCTCATGATTGCATTTCTTGGATTCCTTCACGTATAAATCTCTTTGCAGTTTGAAGAAACTGGAACAAAATTAAAAAAAAAAACATGCACTCTCTGCTGCGTGTTTATTATTGTTGTTTTAACATTTATTGAAGTCTATTTCAACACTGTTCGTTTTGTCAGATTCGCTCCACATGTGCTAGAGGAGGTATGTTATTTATTATCCCTAATATGATATACTAATATTATTTCAAAACCATCCAAGTCTTTCATTTATTTCCTGCAGTCCATACACATAAATTGCAGGCACGATTTGATTAGGTTCGCTGTCGGGCGTCGATACCTTTCAAAATGCAGTAATTTCCATAACCTTTACATTCTGACAACATTACAATGGTGATGGACCAAATTAAAAGTTATCGGTAAGAAATAACTTCAAGATAGTGTCGCACACGTATAAACATGTGTTTGTTTCGGTTTTACCTATGGTATGTACTTACTCGTTATCCTCTTTAAATATTTTACGTTATTCTTCACAGCTTATATAGTAATTGTTGTGATCCTTGGGATGCTTTAGCCGTGGGATCCGAATGTATTGTGAAGTATTGTATGTTAACTAGATACTGATATCCAAAAGGTTAAAATATAGCAAAGAAGAAAGTTCTGCTGTCAACATTCAGACCCGGTCTTTTGAACTTTTACGGTTGTTTATTTTTCTATACCAATATATATCTTTTACCATAGCCAATCCTCATCATTATTTGACCATAACTCATCATAGATAACACTCACGCGCCGCGATCGATGTTGGTGATAAGCTCGCCGTTCTGCGAGTCCCACACCTTGATGTTGCCCTGCAGACACGAGCTGACCACCTTCTCCCCGTCGGTGACCAGGCACTCCACCTCCTGGCTGTGGCCGGCCACCACCAGCGGCACGGCCTCCATCACTAACTAGTCACAATAACATTACAATAAGAGAAATAACTGGACGTCTACAAAACACATGGGGGAAGGGGCCCAGTGACCCTCGGCTCATGAACTTTCTCAATTAAATTATCCAGTTATTTTAGCCCTGATAGAAGGTAGAGTTGTAACAACACGTGGTGTCGTACCTGCACGGCGGGTTGCTTCGCGATGATCTTCCTGTACTCTTCGTCGTCGTTCCACGACGCGCGCCACTCCGCGTAGTGCCGGGAACACACACACCTTCAACAATATCCCCAGATTAGACAGTGTCGCGTACAACATATTAAAGTACAAAAACCCAATTCGATTTGTGTAGTAGACGCGAATTACGTCATTACGTACACGTGAAGGCGCGTGTACTGCACAACTTGCCTTGGTTTTTGTGCTTCAATGTGTTTTTCGCAACACTCCGTTTATATTATATCTTCGTCCGAGCTCCATAATTATTATTTACATTCCAGTTTTTAAATATTGCATGTGTCCGCATGTTGATACGCCTAAGTGTATTAACTTGTATTAAATTACGAATCATTTGTTATCGTAAATCAAAATGATATGTTACAAAATAATTGATTTAAATGTATTTATCTTTATCGATGTGTGTGTCACTCATTGGACTCTCTCAACTCACGGGGTGTCTGTTTTGGTGTTTTGTTACCTGTACAACACGACCATCATGTAGGCGATGACGGCGACGCTGATGGTGCACAGGATGGCGAGCAGGAGGATCTCCATGGGCGTGGTCGGGTAGATGGGCAGCTCGGAGCCCCCGCCCCACTGGTGCGGCTGACTTTTGCCCTCCATCAGTTCGAAATCTAAATCAACATTATTTGTTTAGGATTGCCAACAGAGTTTACTATGTTACATGATATTAGGTAATTGTTACTTTAACGACAGGCAACCACATCATGTGACACAAATACAGTGTAGTAATGATAATAAAAAAAAATGAGATTAAATGTAGAGTACACTAGAGGTAGCACTTAAACAGAGGTTCTTATTTTAATATGTATTGATCTTTCCAACTCCCCTTTTCATTTCGATAAATTTCTTTGCCGGTTAAAAGTTAACTTTACCCGAGCACTTGCCGAGGGTCAAACCTCGACGTCTTCGTTGGTCACTGCTGTGGATTGCGGCTTAAAGGAATAACAGCGGTTGGGGCGCGTAGCGAGGCTCGTCCCATATTTAAGTTTCAATGTTACCAATTTTAAGTGTATGTCACCTAAAACCTCTGAAGTTTCGTATATTTTGTCATAACCAGGTTTCCAAGATCAAGCTTAGCTCGTGTTCGCAGCACAAATAAGTTGTAATTATGCTAATGGAAATCAACAATTTTTATATTAAAAATAACTTGGATATTAGAGAACCCATAAATCTACATATATAAAAGTCCACGACTCGGGTACAAGGATATCGGCAATGCCAAGTAAAAGATTGTAGCCATTTATAAAGTTATCTTAAAAAAATAATGTTCTCATCACACAAAGTTTTCCTCTACTGGGATTCGTGTCTGGGACTTACAGCCAGACTTAAGTAACAAATATTCTTTGTTTCATGCCCATAATAAGGTTCAAATCCTAAACCCAATAACGATATCCCACCCCATCATTCAATCTGTAAAGTAATGGATACTTAAAGGAATATTTTTATAAAATTCTTAGCTGAAGCAAACTCCAGAACCTAATTAGTCCCAAAAGTCGGCAGTCTAAGCCTTTCGACTTATATGGCTACATGTATATAGAAACGTACCAGGTATGATGTCAATGGGGTCCAGCGCGGCAGCGAGCGCCTGCCACCGCAGCGGCGGCGGGTCGCGCTCGTCCGGGTTGCGCACGCCAGCCGCCAGCTCGGGGCCCACGCGGTGGCTGACCAGTGTCGGCGGCAGCACCACCACATAGCGCCCCGCCACCGACTCGTTGTAATGGGACAACACCTCCGACCAGTGGTGGGACGACAACCTACCATACACCGGTTCGTGCCATTAAAATCTGTGGCTCAAGCACAATATTTTACGGAGTGTAATCGTAATGTTAACGTAAGCGCGTTCCATCCCGCTCACGACATAGAAGAATGACAGTAGCAGCATGCTTGCTTGATGAAACTACGATTACAAGTAGACAGAATTACAAGGAATTCTATATTACAAATTTTGTGTGTATAAAGAGATATGATATACAAATATAATGGCATCTGCATGCACAAATAGAATATATCTGGATGTCGAGGTTAGACAATAAATGTGTGGCTTCGCAAGAATTCGACTTCGAATTCGAATTCGACAATGTTTCTTAACGTGCACACCTATTGAGTTGTTCGGACACAACATTAAAATTAACAACAATAATTAATATTAAAATTATCTCACCTCGCCCAGGGCCTCGAGTGCGGCGAATGCTTTAACATGATAGTTTCATTTGCATCGACAATCGTTTTCCCGGTGTCTACCATCTCCATCATCGGCGGGAACACTAGCGGATTGCGATCGCTGCTGTTGTAAAACACGTACATTGACTGTTTGAGCTCGTTTTTCTCGTACGTTTTTTTATTCACTTCAGAATCAGATTTATCTGTGTTACTGATGAAATAGTCTACGACTCCGGAGTTGTACACTATCATTGAGATCCAAACGAGCATCCAAAGCATGAAAGCGCGTTGGAAGAAGCGCGTCCTCGCCCACATGTTAACTAATCGAATCCGTTTCGGCACACGGTGGTCTTGGTGCCCCGGGCTAGAGTTTCTCTTCGCCACGACATCTGTAGGGCTGTGCGTTAGCCCGTTCAATCGCGGGTGCGATTTTGACTTAGTCATTCTCTGCGGCGAGAAGCTGTTCTCTTCGACGTAACTCTTGCTAAACCTCCAATTCAATGCATTGTTAGCATTAAAATACTCCTTGAGGTGTAGCTTGTTGTGTCGGTCTTGAAAATATTCCATGCGGCGCACGTCTATGCCTAATATAGTGGCGAAAAATGCCATCTGTATAAAATAGTCCGACATCAAGCTGACTATCATGAATATGGAGAATTCCTGAATAAATGGTACGAATGTAAAAAAACTGACTGTGAAAATTGTTATCTCTGTGAGTAAATTTTTGGTGATGGACCAGCCCTCCTTGCTGAGGCCCTGGGCGAGTCGGATCTTGACATCTAGTCGCGAATCGGTCGACGTCACACTTTTTGTGAGCACTAGAACATTCTCCAGTCCTACGATGATCACAAGATAAGGATATATTTCTTTGCCTTGAAGACTCAGAGAGAATCCGAAGTAGAAGCATATTCCCATGGACATGGCGAGGCTGCCGGCGATGGTGACCACCGCGGACGCAGCCAGCCCCAACTTAGATTTTATAAATTCAATCTTTCTGACGGAGAAGTACACGTACAGGAATAGTCCTACGAATGTTATAGTCAACGGGATAAGCTCGCGGTAATTGAACTGGCCGGGGTAGTACACTAGAGTGAACTCGTTGACGTGCGCGTACGGCGTCGCCTGGTACAGCGGATACATTTCTTTCAGCTTCTTAGTTAATGATTCGATGAACCTGAAAGGATGTATGGCTTTAGAAACAGATTATCACAATTGGTTAGTATTTTAGGAATTATAATTTGGCCATGGTTCCGAAGTAAGTGTAAGCTTGAATTTTGGGAACCTGATATTTTAACATAATAATACCTCTGGTAACTAAAGTAAAAAAAATAATTAAATGAAGCTTGTAACGTTAAATTTTATGATATAAAATAACATTTTAAAGAACATAGATAAGAAATGAGTCAACTATTTCAACAATAAAAATCAATTCAGATCCTATATATACCTCTGCTCAGGGTGCTCGTAGAATATCGTGATCGCGTATTGCAGTACCCGCGGGCGAGCCCGCAGCGGGTACCGCTTGATCCCGGTGTCGCGGAGTTGCATGCCGAACGCTATTTCCGCAATTGATGCTTTAGCCTTCTGCAGATTCTACAAAAATATTCACCGTAACAATTCTGAAGACTACTGTGGGAAAATACAATATGTATCGGATTTTCTTTCAAAAAGTGATCACTCTCCGTGCGAAATATCGATCGGATGATCGGATCTTTCGATGACATTTCGAATCAGCGGTAACGCGCAGCTACACTAGTAATATACGGGAACATTTAAGCACTCCATCGATATTTGAATAAGTTCTAAACTATACATAATGTGTTGTTTATTTATTTAGCATACCTGGTAATTGTACACGGTGTTGACGATGTTGGCGTCGACGGAGAAGGACTGCAGGCTTTGCTGCCACAGGTTGGCAGGCGAGAGCAGCAGGCAGCTGTACTCCGGCAGCACGCGCTCCTCGCTTGCGTCGCTGTCCCGCCGCTTGACACCACCGATCTGATAGCAGTGCTGCGACAATGTGCTCTTACTGCAAAATTAACATTATTAACCAACTTCATATCTAGCTGACATTGATAAACAAATAAAAATATTTATTTAATAATCCCGCTAATATTATAAATGTGAAAGTTTGGATGGATGGATGTTTGTTACTCAATCACGCCAGAGCGGCTGAACGGAACTGGATGAAACTTGGCACAGAGATAGATTATAGTCTGGAATAGCACATAGGCATACTTTTTATCCCGGTAAAATGTATGCTTACTGTGGGATATATTTGTTTTAATTTTTCATAGAGCAAAGGATCGACATGATTGTTTGCACAGGTAGTGGTAGTTTAGGGGTCAGAAAATGACATGGGGACATACTTTTTAATCGCGGGCAACACCGCGGGGCAGCTAGTAATAAATAAAGTTGGTTAAACAATACATCATTTATTTTTTATAACGAAATAACAATAGTCCATTAATATTTTTCAATGTATTATAAATTTTTCTATTGCGGTAAATAATTCGCAATGACAGAGGATCCTGACTTCTGTAACTTAGATGTACATACCTAGCTCAATGTCACGGGCTTTATAAAATTATGCACACACTTATTTGATGATGAGAAATCACTCGAAAAACTAGTATCTAAATTATACATTCATTTGGAACTACGGCCTTTGTAGTCATTCATTGCAAGTGTAACAATTTAGCATAGATGCTACTATATCGATTAAAAATAATAAGTTCCTAACCGAATTTTAGTCATGGCAATGGTAACATAACATAAAATATTACTTCAATTTGCAAGATAATATCTGACAACATTGGCTATTAAGAATGATATATTAATTAGCAGCGTTACAAATGAAACAGATGTATGATTTCAAATTATTACTTCCGCATGTTAGCCATACATAAAATATTAAAAGAAGATAAATTTGCGATTGCTATTATATATTAACACAAAAAATAACCCAAATATATTATGAGAGTGTAATGTTCATGATCAAGAAAAATGCAAGTATCAAACTATATAAATGTAAGCACAGGTGCGAATATGAAGAAGCTCACCCCTATTCTCTCCTCAAAACTTGCTTTTACTAACCATTAATATCTAATATCTTTGAAATTAAATAAAATATTACAAAAATTCTTTCGCAGCCTGTCATAAAATTTCAATTTATGATTTTGAAAATAAAAAAAAACATATTCCTAATTACGAAACAGCCACCTAATACTATCAAAATATGTTGCATAGTTACTTCAGCCTGTATGAATATACAAGCAAAGAGAATAAATAACAAAATTATTTGCAAGAACCATAAACACCAATCACTTTTGCTCTTGGCCTCTATCATAATTTTACACCAACGGACAAGTGGTATTAAAACTCTGTAAAAAAATAACAGATGATGTGACTTACATTTCAGGATCCTCATGGTTTCTGATAGTTTCAAGCAATCTGAATACTTCTTGTAGGGGAGCTCTGAAGGCATCCCACATTTTAAGATTGCTATTCCATGGTGAAACACCTAAAATTAATACATGTACCAATCACTTGTTGCTTAAACATATTTTGCTTGCTAGTTTCTTATTTCTAATTGGTCACATAGGGGTTATTAGTCACATTTATATAAGTACTCTGGTACATTTTGACATACAGATACAACACACTCTACTTGAGATTGCTCCCTTATTAAATAACAGTTAACAAAGAATAATTGTTCTTATTTTGTCACATCAAGGTCTCATTATGTAGTTTATTTTATTTTATGACAACCACATTCATAAACAGCCGAGTATTGCATGCAACAAAATAAATGAATATTTTACTTTTGTAGGTCAATGATTTTACTCATCAATAACTTTCCACCCCACCCTTCATTCATAGGTTAATAATAGACCGTCTTTATTTGCCATTCTAATAGTGGCTATAAGAACATAATAGTAAATATGGAATTTGTTGCTCAAGCCCTATTTGCTCTTGACCTGAACTTATTTTATTTTACTAACATTTAACTTTAGATACCAAGATATTTTATTATTACCTATTTTCATAATTATTTGCTGAATATAAAGTAGTGGTTTGTCCTTCGCCCAAATATATGGAAGTTTTTGTGTTTCATTATATAGGATATCCAATTGTGTTTGTGTTTCTGAAACAAGTATGAATGTTAAAAATATAGTAACAATATTTTTCCTGTCACCGTAATACAAGTTAGTTAGCTAATATTTAACCTGTTCTGTGTGCTTACCTTGTGGACATTTGTTTCCATTGCAGTCAGCCTTCCCCAAATGTTGGATATTTGTTGTGGGCAATGGTAAGGTTACAACGGTTGGTATGTTACCTGGCAGTGGTACATTCAGCAATGGATAACTGTGAAGCAGAGACACACAGTGAGGAATTAAGTTAACATTCCACAAATTACAATGAAATAATAAATATAATATACTTACCAACATAACAACACAACAGAAAGAGCTACAGTGATCGCTGTAATGGGATATGACGAACAAAATAGACCGTAAGTATAATAAATCTGCGCCACCCTCTCCGGCAGAGTGGACCCTGCCATTGTTGTGGGCCAAAAGCTCTTGTTATTGCCTGAGGAAGGAACTGCGTTGGAAAAATTCAAGACACCATTGCACCATTCACGTCACTGGATTATTTGGAAACGTTGTTTATGCACAGTTATGATACCAGAGACGCATTTATTAGGGTCGATCGCGTGTGATGCAGCAATAAGTACGATTGATATGGTATTTTGCATAATGTACGGGCATGCCGCTATATCCACTGTGGTGCACTTATTCACAATGAAAAAAAAATCACTATGCAGTTATTACCAATTAATTAATAGGTATTACATCAACCAAATGCGAATGAGCAAGTCAAAGAGAATTTAAAACTACGGGAGGGACCACGCAATTTTGACAGTTGCTGCAGTGCTGCGGTGCGTCAAACTTCAAATTGACGTTTGTGACTCATGCAACTGTATAATCGGATATCCTTGCAGAGTCGGAGTGAACCTTAATTATGTTTTCTTTCAATGTCGTTATATTGACGAAGATGTAAAACAATGATGGCGATTTATAATACAATATAAACGTATTTATAATATGTCTGTGTTATAGAACACATACACCATACAAACTTTGCTCAACTTTGTGTTAACCCAACATATGAAGTAAGCATAATATACCTTTTGATCCAGGATTATCATATATAGGTAAATGCTAATTAATGGTAAATAAACATTATTTCATAAATAATGTTTTTATTCATATTTAAATGTATTCGCTTATTTGCAATGGTATTACCTACATTTGTTAATTTATTAAAACGAATTGTCTACTTAGCAGTATCTCCAACCATGCCGTAATTACGGTAGATCTACCGTAATTTTTCTAGGTCTACCACATACCGTAGATATGTTATTACGGTGACGCATTCTACCTTAATTTCGTCCGTGTCCTTATTTCTATAATGACAACACTTGATTTAGCAAAATATTACTAGTTTATAACGGCAACATTGCATTGGGGATGCGTAACGTAAAAAGAAGGTCATTCTGCTGCTTCAGTTTGGAAGAAGCAGCAGAATGACCTTTTTTTTATTTTTTTAAATTTTGCATCCCCACTGCATAGGTATTTTTATTGTATCATTTTGGAGAAAAATAAGCAACACTGGTCTGCCGTAATTTTCCACCATCTACCGTATTTTTAGACCAGGCAACACCGTAATTTTGACAAAGAGGGTTGGAGACACTGCTACTTAAGTCTTAGGTGTCCGTAGAAATACCTACATACTTGTGCAACATATTAAGCTGGATCAATAGTATTTGCGGCAAAACGGTGGTACTCATTAGCGAAGTTCGAGTTAAACCTGATTTCCCGTATTTTATTACAAATACAGTTGTAGCAACCTCTTGAAACCTCGCTAAACATGTTCACCACGCCGATACACAGATGGCGCTGAATACAATTAAAAAACAAATGCCGGAAGAGGAACCCACGACGGATCCTCTACTTATCAACTTTTCCAATAGTGGGTTCCTTTTCCCCTATTTGTTTAACAATGAATTTCAATAGCAAGCTGTCCCACAGCAATCCAGTTGTCACTCAGGACCATCACAGCCGACTCACCATGCTCTTGGTTCTGCCACCCACATCACCCGGTCTAGTTCAACTTCGGTCTTGGGGAGCTCTGTAGTGATCTCTTGAAACTCCATACAATCCGGAATCGCGCTATGAGTGTTTTTAGAACACGTAACATATACTTATACAATACCCTGACAATAAATTTCGGGACATAGCAGCTACCCTTGCCAGGCATACCACCCGCCTTGCTGGAAGATTTCGCTTTTCCACTAAACGGTCATACCTACATACTAAATTAATAACACATTAACCATAAAACCATAATTCAAATAAGCAAGGACAAATAGGTACAAACAGTTAAAATAAATGATTACGCTTGTCTAGGCAAGTACATCTGTAGAAACAGCTCAATCGTTTCAAGTTGGCACAAATTAGTACTTAGCCGGGGACGTCTTTAGAAACAACACTTAAGGGTGATAATATTAAAATCCAAACAGTTTGACGGCTGAGGGTGGGCGGAAGGGGTGGTTCGAGGCCGCAGAGCCGAGGAGGCGAGGAGTCTTATCGCGAGTGTTCCTCTGCGGAAACCCCGCGACCACTCGTCCGCTTTCTGCAAAAGAATAATATGGAGACGCTAGTGGGTTATAACTTTACGCCGATTAGTTCAGTAACTAGCATTTTTTTACTTTAAGTACCTACCTACGTATTATTTAGCGGGTTTCGTCCCGGCTGCGCCACAGAATGCTTTCTGGATGATGATTTTGGAGTTCCTAATACCTATCTACACACACGATACGCATCGCATGAAACGCCAGCCCGCGCGTTGCGCCAATCTACTTAATGCCAGTAAGAAATACATACCTACTAATAAATTTTGCCAGTGGCAGATACCGCTGATACCTACACGGCATGGCTTAGGCTGCGCACTGTCAGCCAGTCAGTGCTAAGAATTTTGTTAAGTGGATTCCTACTTGGATAGGGTAATTTAAAACAGACTTATCCTAAAAAAATGCGTAAATTATATAATAAGAAAACAATGTATTTATATTTTTCAATGGCATCATTAGAGAACCTTGACTTAATTATAAGTAGATACTTAGGTATTAGTAACAAATTATTAAGACTTTTTGATTTTATTTAACTTACTACAAAAGCTAAAAACCCGACTCTACAGCACGTTCTATTCCGGCTGCTCACTTTTTAACAGCGTTAATAACGGTGGAATTAAAGCGCGAGAGGCCGCCGAGGACGATTTAATTAAACCTTAACGAAGATCCCTCACTAACCGCCCCCAGCCTCCACATCTCCGCCACCTTTACCTGCCCGATGTTTTATTTAATTGTTGAATCTGTTCTTACTTATCTGGTGACTTCTGTAAGCGTTTGTAATGTCAAGGTGATTCCGTGTTTAGATCGCAATAATTTTAGATCAGCTGTGTTTATGTTATTTTGGTCGCGTTGCAATCGTCTCAACCTTGATTGATCCGCGCACTATAAATACCCATCAGTGTCACACAAAGACACTATGTTTTTATTAATAAATTAGGCACAATAATATCTCCAGATGAATACACCATTTTTACGGTGCCAAACTACGCAAAGTTTCTATTATGGGTAGGTACCGTACTCATAATGGACTGAGGCGATCCTATTATATACACACGTACTTATATAAGTAGATCAAACATCCATGACTCGGGTATACAAACAGTCGTGCTTATCCCACAAAGTTTGCGGCTACTAGCATTCGAGTCCAAGACCCTCGGTACCGAAAGCAGAGCTCCGTCCAACTGTTCTAATCGGTTTCTTGAAATCGGGTGTTGGATTGAACATAAAACCTAATCTGATGATTTTTGATACGCGTAGAGTATGTACTTAAACTCAATTAGAGCGAGCTCGAGGTGTCAGTGACGTGGCCGGCGTGTGTCGCTGATAGCTGCACCCTGATCCCGTTTGATTTACGGCCGACCGGCCCGTTAATGTTCATGCAGCCTTGCCGCAACCAAGACGTTATTACCCTTTTCATAAGGATTTAGATACCGCAAACCAGAATTAAAAAAAAGAAACGTCAATATTCTTTTTTTTTATTTTCGTACCCAACTTATTCTGTATTTCTTACACATGATGATGCTCAACCAGCAGACGTTGTCCTGTCGACTATCACCTAGAAAAAAAACATTTTTTTCGGATTTTCCGGAAAACTTTTCCAATATTTGTTGCCCTAAAAACCTTATTACTATTACCAAAATTAAAATAATGTTGCTTGTCCAGCATCATCATTATATAACATATTACTTGTAACTATGTACAAAAAAAATATCCAACCATTACCTACATAGTGGTAGGTAGGGTTGTTTTATATTATAAAGACCTACCTACTAATAATGTGCTGTAAACACATGAAGTCCCTTTACTAAGCCAATGCTAGGTGATAGAAATTATTGTGCCTAATATGACTACCTTGTTTTATTATAAGTAGGTGTCTTTGCTAATATTTAAAACAAACACGCCGAGTGAAAAAAACATTTTAACGTTTTCATTAAGGTAAGTGGGACTTTTCATTAGCAAAATGATAAATATGGCATAAATTATTTCATTTATTATTCAATTCGGTTCTTTCGCCGTTGCTTCGAATATTATGCGTAACGAGCTGATACTTAGTCGTCGACACCCTTTTTTTTCTGCCAGTGATACTGTTTGCTCGCAGGCTCTTAATTTTGAGTTTAAATATGGGGGAGACGGGCGATGCGTTCAAAAGAACACTCGACAAATCCTGGGTTTGGCTTGCTGATACCTACATATCTACACCTGAGCTCTTAATTCTATCTATAAATCTGTATGTTTATTTAAAGTGTAATTAATATTATTTAGTGAGGTGTTATTTGTTTTTATTTATAAGGAATATAACGCAAAAATGCAACGCAAAAATGGGTTTTGCCTTAGTCTGTTTGTTCGTTTTATTCTTAAGTTGATGGTATCGTGGCGTCGTGTTTCATAGCTTTCTTTGTTGGAATGAATGGTAATTTGTTCAAGAGAAGAGCATGCATATTAATAATTCGTACACATCCGACAAAATATGATCTGAAACCACAAGACCAATAACTTTGGTGTTTTCTCGGTTATTAAGGAAAGATCCTTAAGTCGGACGTCATATGAGGATAGTTCCGGATATTTACGACCTGTTATATTATAATTTAGTGTCGCGAACTAGCAGTAAAATCGGGCTTAAAAGATCAGGATGGTGTCGCGGGGAGGGTGGCGGGCCAACGGGGAGGGACGCGGTGGGGTTCCTTGCTTATTTCTAGACTGGTGGAATAATATGACAGGTCCAATATAACGTTCAGCTGGTAAAATACGGCAATCAAACTGGTTTTAAGTTCAGTCAGTAAATTAGGAGAAAATTAGTCAGGGGGACAGTTTTAAGTGTTTGAATTTTTCAAGCAAAATACAAAACCATTGTTGAGTGTATTTGCTAACCAACCGGGTTAAATCAAATAACGAAATATACCGATGCCACAAATTTATCAACCAATCACAAAAAGTTACGTAACTAAATGTATAATCTTATTATTATATTCTCTAATCTGATTAATCCGACAAAAAATGTTAAGGTTCTTTCTTTAAAGTCGTTTAAAAATAGTCTCATCACGCCCGCTTCCGCTGCCGAGCAGTAGCGCCTCTCGGGCTCGCAGCGAATTTATGAAATTTATAAAAGTTCTCCGACGGTGCCGGGGAAAAAATGTGATTAAATATGTTTTGTTCAAGAGCAAGACATTAAAGCGATGTTAAGGGTGTGATAATGAGAGCGTTGATAAGCGTTTATTAGCCGGGCGGGCGCGGCCCGGCTTGCTCAATAAAGCCCGTAGCGCTATCAGGGGGGAATTAAATCATTTTTACGTAGTTTGCGATGAGACTCCTTGAGAAAAACTCGGCGATACGACGCTCCTTGGGATATTTGATTGCTTTGTACTCCGCCGCAAATTGCATGAGTTCACGTTGTTTGCAAAAGTAATTACCTATTAGAGGTTTTTGGTAGAAGTTTTAAAATTTAATTATTAAAGATTTGTCGTATTTGTTGTTGCTTACCCACTGTTGTTGTTTTACAATTAAAATTGTTTATTAAGAAAAAGGAAAAGAGTCGTGGTGGTGTACACCACGACTCTTTTCCTATGAAGCACCTCAGTGCACTCAGATTTCTCCGATAATTTTGGCCGCACTAGTAATAGAGGTGAGCCTATAACAATACCGGGAACACTCATTATAACCGCAAGAGGGAGGGCTATAGTCCTGAAAATTCCAGAGGTATAAAGAAAGGTTCTTGAGTAAATAGCTAGTTAGTTTATTAGTACCTATAATGACGGTAAGCATACTAATATAAATAGAAGCTTTACTGTAATAGGTATACGCTCACTTAATAATTATGTACGGTGCAGTTTTGCAGTTTGTGAATACAATCCACACATAGATATCTACACAATTATATGCACACCCATGAAAGTATACGTATAGACAAATATTGTGTGTGTAGTATAGGTGTGCGTGTGTGCACTGGGGTGCTAAGTTGTGGGCTTAGCGATCACGATGCGGTCGCAGGTGTGTCCCGAGCCGAGCTTAACGACGCACCACAGAGTATTGACGCTCCACACTTTAGTCAGTGTTTGCTGTGATTTAAATCCCCTTAATACCCGCCAATCGTTATTGTTGTATATCTCGTCTATAATGAGATTGGGTCCTTATAAAAATAATATCGCCAGACGAACACACCAACTGTGTTGTCCTGGTCCCTAAACTAAGCAACGCTATCTCAGTATATTATTACATTTTATAGTTATTCGCGACATTCATGATTTGGGTGCAAACATGATTGCTCATCACATGAAGTTTTTCCTTACCGGGATTCTAACCCGGATAACTCGGTACAGAAAGTAGAAACTACCAACTGACCCAAACTATACAAAACAGCGGCATTACAAAAAGCATAACTCAAAAAAGTAACTAGGTATATTTTAACCTCGATTACTTCGAGAGGTTTCCATAATTTTAAATCGCTTTGACCACATTGCGAAGGCTGCCAATATAAAATTGTGTAAATAATGAATGGGGTGAGCGATCATATTGCGGTGCTTACTCATGCAAACGTCATACCAACTGCGCGGGATTAAAACGCGACCGTGAAACATGTCGGCGGCAATTAGTGGTCTAAAATTTCAATTTGATTGGTGTAATTGCATATCTTTACAGGAGCGGCGGTGGCACAGTTGTTATTAAGCGTTCCTAATTTAATATCATTTGCATATACGTGATCTGCGCTACGCGCTGCCTCGCGACCGTGTTTCTTCGTATTACGTGAAGGCTGAATCCAACTCCGAATTTTTTAATGTCTCGTTTATCGAAGTTATGTGTGAAGAATTCGAAACTGGGTGAGTGCGTGTCGGGTTATGCGCTAGGTAGGGTACGATGTCTGTATTAAAGCAATCAAACTAAAATAACCTTATGCGGTTAAATTATATTTTTTACTATTGGTTTCAATCAGCGTTGACGCATGATGATCTTTGCAATAACTTAATGGTTAGCTGTACGGACCGTCATGATATTTAGTAAAAATGATTTCTTAAATAACATAAATATACGAAACATTTTCTAAGATCGTCAATCAAGATTTTAGAAAACATCGGTTCTGATGTCCAGGTTAGGTACTCTCTTACCTCTCTTCTTTTTCTTAATATGCTCCGAGTTAATTGGCTGTGGGACATACTCGAAACATAGCGCACTCACGGAACCCCGAAAAGTAGGACTGAGAGAATTGTAGAAAAGTGCAAAGCCACAATAATTATGAAGGCTTTTCAGCAGCAGAATTCCGTCAATTAATTTTAACCTATCCCAAGTGTTTAATGAATGCACATTAGCGCTGACAGTAAAAACATTTTGCCATATTAATTGTCAGAATGAGAGGTGAGGCGAGGGCTGGCGGGTGCGGGGAGGGGCACGGGCCCGCACTCCCCTGTCACAGATACAAATCGCGTGGATTTACGCGCACTCGAGCCCCACTGGAATTTATCTGACGCTTCTATTTACGTATCCTTTTATTTGTTTCGCTCCTATTAGTCTCGATAGAGAATTTTTATGTTTGCATGCCCCCGGCGCGGCGCGGGCGCCTGCCCTCGTAAAGCGGCGACTTGCGAACGCTTTACAGCGACGATAACACAATTTTGGAACGGCCGATCTACGTTTATCGGATTATGCAGCAATAACTTAGCTTCCGACTCCAGTAAATATTTTCGCTCGCACCGCGATGGCTTAGCCTGACTAATTACTGCCGTCTGTTGTTCCCTCGACAGGTGCGTCGACAGCTCTAATCCTTGCGGCAGCGACTGACTGAAACACAAATCTGTACAAAGTTACTTTTATAATATCATTCTATCTATTTGCATGGCAGAAGTTGGAGGGGGTATACTTACCAACCTACATGCAGGCACATTGTAGATAAGTATGCGTCATAAGTTTGAAAATTCTGAGACCAGGGTACCTGCAATAATTAAAACAATTCGATATTTAAATATTTGCTTCAGTAAATAAATTAAACATTCTATTATATGGCACAGAGAAAAAAAATAAAAACAATAGTTTTTTTACCCTGTTAGATATATATTTTATTGTTATTAAATTACTAGGCTATGGACTACGCATGCTGCGCTGGAGCTACAAATATTTATATCATCGATGATCAGCGCGCGACATCCGCGGCAGAATGCCGGGAGGGTGCGGCGCGGCGGCAATCCGCCAGGCAAACATTTAAATTAATGTAATAAAGACGCGTGAAATACACGGCTTTCGTAGATCGGGGGATTAGCGTAGCGCGTAGCTATGGTGGCGTAGTAGCTACGGATACTGAAATGCGCAATGGCTGCTTGTATGTATAGTTAAAATATTAACACAACTATATAGCTTCGTAAATATAGCTTGATAAATAAATCAATACTGACAATCAATTGTACCTACCTTGACTTCACATCGTACGGAGAATCGGCCACCCTAAAATTCTAGATTTCTTAAAGTAATATGATTTTATTAAACACAATTATAATAATCAGAGCCTCTATTAAAGCGCTGGTCATGTGATTGGAATCGCCAAATTCCGCCGTCGACGCGATCATAAATCGGCGGGTGTCGGGCCGGCTTAGTAGCGGTTAATCTCCTCCTGATAATGGGGTTAACACGTCCGACGGACTTAAAACTCTTGTTCCATGGTGTTTATCGCACCTTCGACCCGTATGGACGGACGCTAAACCATTTGGTTATGTTTATCTTACGGAGGTTATGATTACAAGTTACTTGTTGGGGACTGTGTATATATAACCAATTATAGTTTTAATTGATAAAAAAATACTATATATACAATCACCATAAGCTATCACACTTTCCAAATATAAAATTAATACGAGGTACTCATTCCGCAAATGTTTCTTGTTACTAGAATTCAATAAAATCTGACCTTTTCTATTTTTTATTCCTGCAGGTCATAGTCATAGCATAGTCTAGTTTGAGAGTCAGAACACCAATAACTTCTCTATGCCATTGTGTAATGACACAAAAAAACAAACGACATTGTAAAAAAAATACGCAATAAATATATTATTATTATTTGATAAAATAGAATGATTAGTTAAGTACTTATAGGGCAGTCTGTGCACAGGTGTCATTCCCCGGGTGTGACGGACGTGGTGCTATGGTGTGGTGCCGTTATTGCACAAGTTTTGTGATGCGTCGCGTAAATACGTGATCCAACGAAAATTGCGAACTAACTGTCACGTTCACTAGCGATGTATCGAATAGATGGATATATTTAAAACGAGGCCCACCCGTATATACTTCAAGAATAAGAAGTAGTCTGTGTGTTTTATCTGCCTCCATACCAAATTCCTTTAAAATTAGCTCAGCTGTGTATAAACACACTTTGACATATATACTAAGCAGTAAGGATAAATTAAACCTCAAATTTACAGAAGATTTTTATTTTGAAAATGTTTAGGTCATTAAATTGAATAAATCTTGTAATATTTGGTGATCTACGAGTTTTTCTTCGTCCTTTTCTATTGTGTTTTTTTATGTCATCTCAAATAAATGTTTCTCTTCTTTTCTTTTCTACCTTTCTATAATTTTATGAATGTCGTATGGGTTTAAGTAAGTACTAAGTACCTACCTGTAGATAATAGGTACTTTTTAATTAGTTCTAATACATAGCATTTTAACTAATCTGTCATCGTCCTGTAGGTATGTCCTGTGGACATTCATTTTAATTATAACATGTATTGCCACCTAAATTATTCGGTGATAAATCCCACATCAAAAGGAAAAACATACATCATAACGGTCTCATATGTTCCAAGGGCCGAATAAAACATTCCAATCACGTTGGCTTGCTTGTTTTACCAACCGATATGACGTGGATTCCGGTAAGTTTGACTTTCACACAATGAAACACAGTCTCTATTTCAAATGATATAGGGTCGATAATATATTGAGAACACACGGTCCACTAGACATGACAATGCAATCAGCGGTGACCGAGCGGGATTTGGTTCCTACATGATCGGATTTAGGGGATGAATAAGTTTCGACCCCCACAAAATAACAAAGAGGCCTTATATTGCGTGTTACGCGTTTTATAAGACCGCTTGCAAAATTCTTTATTTTTTACCTGTTATACATACCGAATAGTATTGGTACTCAGCTACTTATATACAAAATGGGGTTTAATTCATTTGTGGATACAAAATTTTACTATCAGTTGAGTAAAAATAGTATTTGTGAATAAGGGACAAGCTCGACTTGTCCCTTATTCACAAACACTATTTTTCCCAAATTAATTTTAATTAAGTAGGCTACTACGAAATTGATGCATAGAATGTAATGAATACTTATTTTATATAGTATATAGTAATAAGTTCATCTGCTTCCAGTGGCGGCATAAAGCGCGCGCAACGTGGGCCACTGCCCACGGCCTCGCGGTTTACCTTCTATACTAAAACTCTTAAAGGTTATTATATCTCCTGGTGTGATTACCACAACATCAATGTTCTTTGGTAGCTAGGTTTCAAAAGAACTAATAAAAATACTTATAATTCAAAATCAATGAACCATGCGATAGATATTTCTATTTTAAAGCAAGCGGCAACCTATATAATCGCGTATTGCAGCACACTGCAATATGAAGGATACTCGCAAACTTTCACAGAGGAAGCACACACGCTTGCCTCTCACAAACCGGACATCAGTCACCGGCCGGACATTGAGATGAAAGCGACGGTAAACCGCGACTTTAGAAAGGTTTTCGATTGGCTGCTTTGCGCTGTGGTCGCAGGCGGCGGCGCGCGGTCGCTCGTCGCCGCCGCCGGTCGCACCGAGCGACAGATTAATGTTGCCGATCTAATATTCTGACAGGTGCGGTCGCGGCCGTACGTTTCCCTGATTTGATATGAATGGAGGTGGCTTTTAAAGCCGTCGAATCATTTAATTTTGTGAACAGCCATGCACACTTTGTTCACGTGGGTGAGCAAAGTTAATACTGGCATTACCGCCATGACTTACTTATCTGCGGCAGATAGCTGTGCCCAAGTTTGCTACGGCGTAGCTGTATTACCACGCCATAGGGCTACTGCCACCGCATAAGTGTAAACATGGCCTTAGCGAATTAATGATTATGCACAGATAAATATTCCTACTTTCATGTACTCGATAAATAACATATTCGCGAGGTATGACAGCTGTTGCTAATCGCGCCGGCCCCCGCCGCCGCCCCGCCGCCGGCATTAGTGGGCCTCGTAGCGAACTAAAATTTTCTCCTCGCAAAACTTTGCAAACACCATTAAGTCAATCTGTCCGTTTTACAGATGTTATCCTGATATTAGCCGCGGTCGGGCGGTGCGCAGACTGATGATGCGGTACGGGAAAGTTCTTTTCGCAGGAGAGTAAGCCGGTTGGTTCAACTTTGGGAATTAGATACTAAAAGGCTGGACCTAATAAGAATTGGTTTTATGTACACAAGTACCTAGATAATAAAACCGACCGAAATATAATGAAAAACAAAACGTTGTGTAACGGAAAAACCAAAGTTTTCGTGATTGCTGTACGCGGAAACACGTGGATTGTAATGAACTTTGGCATGTTGAAATTAAGGTAGTAACTTCCTTAATTATAATACTTCCTTATTCTAATTTAACGTACCTATCTACTTAATATAGACAATTTATTTTTTTACCCAAGATAACAAAGAGTTTTGTACAGTAACTCAAAAGACACCTACAGTGGTTGAAGGTGCACAAATACTTGAATAGGTAGTACTGATAACATTTAAACTCGAATTGCTAAAGCCAAATGTTTTCATTAAGCCGGTTGGTTTGAATCATTGAAAGGGCTAATTGGGGAATGTGACGTCAATTCTCCTTTATTGAATAAGTTTTCTCAACAGCCATGTCTTAGAATATCTTGTTAAAAGTAGTCGTATAGTTGACATCTCTGCTGTATACACTGCAGCTTAGGAATGGTTAAGCAATTGAAACAAGTGTTGTTACTGAGTAATGGATGTTGTACACATCGATCGAGTTGCTTGAACAATGTGGCCAAGCTTTTCGGTGTTGTTTTAATATAATTCGCGTTATTACAAGTAATTAATAGATCAGTGATGGGCGCTAGCCGCTCTTCTACGGTATGCAATGAGCGATAAACGATTAATAGTTATTAATTAAACACAAATTAATTATTATCCAAGTAGTGAGCAAAACTCACTACTTGGATCGAAACTACTACATACATTGAAACCACCAAATACCAAAATTAATTGAGTACTTATATAATGACTTGTAATCCCAAATGGAAATTAATATTAACTTTAAGTGTAATACAAGATAATGTCCATTAAAAATAATCTAACTGCTATATGAGAATTTTATTCGATGCACATCACGGTGTCGGAGGAACTACTTTGTGTCGGACCGCGCGCCACCTACTTTCAATTCCTAGCGCGGCGGGCTCATCCACATCTCACTTATTTACGAGTGGCGCCCCCTAACGACCGCAGCTGACGTATAAAACATAATATATTTTTTCACAAATATAATTTCACTCAAAAAACCTTCCTAACAAAGAATAATTATTCATTAAGCCATAGAATTTAGTGGTAAGTTCGTGACTTCTATCTTCGTTATAATGTTTAAAAGTTAAAATTATAATATCTTCATTTAAAACCTATCATAAGGAGGCAAGAAAATTTTACCTGAAATACACAATTCAAGGTTTTTTTTTTCAAAAACTCTTGGTTTGCCTATGTTTATAGCAGCATTTCTAAATAAGTACTACATTAGTTACCGCCGTAGAGTGACTGTGCTACGGCGTAACCGCGGGCGCTCCCGTAGCACCAGCTGCGCGCAAATCGCTTACACCCGATAATGGCCTTTTCAATTTGCACGGATTCCAACTTGAGCTTTGAGCAGACGTCTGCATGATTTATTTGTTTAGATAACTAGCTTTCATAACATGTTTTATTTAATAATAGGGCCGACATTGCCCTATAAAGTACTTGTAGTATTTCACATATAAAAAAAATCTATAATGGATTTTTAAAATGTGTGAAAAACATATTGCCTATCTTCTGCTTGATTATATTAATGTTGAGAATTTAAAAAAAAACTTATTTTACACACTCTTTTCTCAAGCGAGTGGTATACAAGAAATCACAACATCAAATTCTAAAAGTTGTTTTGTTATAAAACGCCGTGACTGGGATAATCCGCGCGCGACATAACACAGATTGTATTACTGCAATAAGTTCGCTACGAGCCCGTTATACGCGCCCTTAATCCCGCTAACTTTTTTTTCACACGTCCCCCGGTGTACCGGGTACGCCTGAGGGAAAACTAATAAAGAAACCATCTCGTAGTCAGCTGAAGCTTGAAATGTATTTTTTATATAATTTACCGCGGATTGATTGAGCCCGGGACACATCTGAAACTCTCTCCTTTGCATCGGCGGAAATTCTCTTAAGCAATCGCGAATTGCTGAAAGATGAGTCTCGCACTACTATAGGGTGATAAATACAGGATAAACACTGTTATATGGATACCTACTCTTACTAAGGATAGTTTGACAAGTAACTTTGCCTTAATTTACACAATCGGCGTGCAAATTTTAATATTAGCCAGTATTAAGCAACATAAACAATGTGTAACAGTGACGTGGCCGATGTTGCAAACACGCTCGTCGGACCAACGTGACGTTAGGCGGTGGTCACGCACTAATTATGGCGTCACGTGGCTCGGCGCAAAACACGCCACCCGCCGTGACACCGCCGGCCTGCACTAGGCACGATCCCGACGGGTGTCGATCAAAATCAAACTCATATTTGTATTACAATACTAAGCATGTTAATTATATGTGGTATTCTGACGATGAAATCTGATCAATGTTTAATTATTATCAATGACATCGAATCAAAATGTTATCCGTGTAATTCTCTGTATTTATGGTTATAATATAATTATTTCATCTGTAAAATAAGTGGAAGTTAACCTGTAGCTTTCATCATTTTTTCATTATGTCTTGATTTAACGGCATAATAATATGTTAAAAACATACTTAAGTACAAGTAAAAAACCTATACTTACAGTAAAACATAGACTTTAAAGTCTTGATCGAACTTTTGTTTTTTTTTTTCATTTATGTTTATCTTTGGGAGTGTTCAAGTATTACGTAACGAATTTGGGGGGGGGGGGGCTTCTGAAAGGTTACGATGCGTTACAGGGGCGGGAGGGGGACTTGAACTATGTGTTACGACACATTGTTTTAATCCTTCAGACCGGTTGCGTAGAGATTTTAGGGTTTACTAGGGTTGGGGGGGGGGGGTTGCTTGGGGGTTGGGGGGCTGGGGGTAAAGAAAAACGTTACGGTGCGTTATATGTGGGGGAGGGGTTGTCAAAAATCTCCAAAAATTGCGTTACGTAATACTTGAACGCTCCGTATTGGTGAGCTTTATGTAATTAATTGAGCATTATTTTAATACTTATATTTTTAATGGTGTGTACGACGCAGCCCCGTGTCTGCCGTGCGGTCGGTCAACCACGCGGTCAGTCGTGTTCGTGCCACGGTGGCGCGGCAAAAAGCCGAGCAAAACGACCCACCGCCGGCAGGCCGCGCCGCCCGCACTACTAGTCAACCGCAAACTACAGCAGCGACATTTGTCCGGCGCTATTTACATTAATGCCATACAACGTACCCGATATTTGATATTTCGAGCTGAAAAAGCGTAATTGATTGATATTTCACAGTTGCAAATCTAAATACTCGTATTTATAGCACCACTGCCTGTCTACCAAAATTTTGTTTTAGTATTCGTATTACGCATTATTTGTTTATTTCATCTATACATACAAATAAATAAAATTGGAGTGTCTGTTTGTAATACACCAACACCGTACATATTATACCATAACATTTATTTTACATGTTTTGTCTGTCTGTCTGTCTGTTTGTTTCGGCTAATCTCTGAAATGGCTGGACCGATTTTGACGGGACTTTCACTGGCAGATAGCTTACGTAACAAGGAGTAACTTAGGCTACTTATATTTAGAAAAACTTTTTTGTATAATACCACGCGGATGAAGTCGCGGGTAACAGCTGGTTTATTATAGGAAGATCCTGAGGTGCGATAGTATTCTATACTATATACGATTATGTATGTATTGTATTAACAAAGAAAACTTCTACAGGTAACTAAATTTCCCCGCCAAATATACATACTTATAGAAAAGATAGTGAAACTATTCCATTTGCAATTCTTGTAAGCATTAAAAGTGTCGTCTGTAGTAGGTGTCGTAGCGCGTCAAAGAATAAAAAAAATATTAGCATCAGCATATAAAATATTTTAACAAGTATCTACATACAATAAAGGTGTATGATAGGCACCTATACCATTATGTATGTAATAGACCAATAATACTTTTTATAATTATGATACCAAATGCATAAGTAACAAACTCTTTTAGTTCCTAAGGCTTGTGCACATTTTGCATGAGTGTGTAACATTGTGTTATTAGTGTCGCATGTTATATTCACTGGTATGGACGCTAGGTACGTGCACCGGGAACGCGTATCATTTAATAATCTATTCACTAGCGATTCAGATTGGATGGCTCGCGACACGCTAACATGCCTATGTAGACGTTGTATCGATACAAAAAGTTATCCTATCTGTTTATTAATCGTATGACAGCGGGGCGGCGCCCGCCGCTTTGATACTCGGTGCAAATTGCATTACACTTGCCATGAAACGTGTACACCAGAGCATTTTCCTTTACCCGTTAGAACTGTCTTTTTATTTCGATGGCACTTCTGTGAAGGTAATTACAGTCGGAGCTCGCTACAGAATATATTTTTTATTATGTGGTGTTTTGCTCGTCTTTGTAGAGCTTAAACTGGTTGGAGGATTTTATTTTGAACGAGTATGCTTATGTTATTTATATATGATGTAAAGGTGTTATTGAGTAGTAAGCATGCTTTATAGGCCATTCATTTTTAATAAATATATTATAGTAAATTTTACAAATCATCTATCTCTCACTATTATAGATTATTTTTATTATTAGTGACGATGATGTTTTTTTTTCAAAATGCTACTATCATATGTGCTGTTTACCTTTTATAGTGTAAGTGAAACAGGTGGAAAACCAATGATAATAGTGCCGGCATGCTAGACCCTATATTGTAGCCTATAAGTAGGTGCATACAACTAAAGCATTACCCATTGGTAGATGTAATGTCAACGTCCGTCTAAATTAATTAGCAACAATCTCCGAGCGGACTAGTCGGGCCCGCTGACGCTGATTCAATTACGTCACGTTGGAGCACAGTCGTTCATGCGAGAACATGGGGAAAAACGAGAAAAATGTCGGCATTAGATCGCGTTGACAAAATGTGAATGACTTTTCGCGTGGGTAGCCGTCAAAGGGCGCGCAACGAGGCGCGAACGGGCCAGCGCCGCGCCCAATACGCTCCCGACGACCCGCACAACCGACGATTTGCTTTTAAAAAACATTTAATTCGTTTTGCGATTTCACAGCTCAATGTCCGGCTTTATTTTTCTATTGAATCAATTATTAATTTGATATAATTAAGTATGTACACTAGTATAAAAAGTACGTCAGTTTTCAAATTGATTATTTTTTTTTCTTTTCGAAATGAGATGCGATGAAATAAAATGGATATGAAAATGGCCTCACCCACAACTTAGCGGGTATTTTGCCAATGCCAAGTAAATAATAGCAATAACACAATCAATAAATACACATTATAAATTAAATAATGGATATGACATGATAATATGAAAATGGCGTGTTCTCAAATTGATTCATTTAACGTTCGCGAACTATGCCACAGAACAGACTGTTGCATAGAAAATTATGTTTGACTTTTCAACAACAAAGTTCAAATCAAACTTCTATAACTTTTTTTCTTGTGTAATAGTTTAACCTGTCATTTATATTTTAATATAAACGTAGTTATTTTATCCTCTTTGATCTGATGATTAAAACTTATAGTCCCGCAGTGTCTGTCAATGTCTCCATTGCATTTTTCTTCTTTCTTTCATGTGTAATGTTTTAGGTTGGCATCGGCTAATTAGTTGTTGGTTGGTCAGTAGTGTTTCTTGCACTAGAAATCGGTACTACGGTTTTTGAAATCTACCAAGCAAAAGTCTCACTTTACGGTGACAAACATTTCATTCCGCGACTGTACTTACCAAGTTGTTTTAGTTTTTTTTTTCCTTTTAACTATAATTAGGAGTCTACGTCTCTGATTGCCTTTTAACAAACATATAAACAAACACTTTATTTGCAAAAAGGGGTTCAAAATAACAACGCCTGAAGCATCCAGATGTAGCTGGCTGGTCTAGGACCCACTCGCCCATTAAGACTAAACGGCCCACTAACCCATCAAAACGATTTATATTCAAGTCCTGGATTAAGTCATAACTGTTTTTTTTGTGAGTATTAAATGTATAATGTGCCTTAATTAACTTCGCGTACGCTATTTATAATGACGATCGCTTTTAAACCATAGTTTTTTTGTTGTATTTCTTGGCACTATCATTGTTTGAGTATACTTAGAAAGGCATCTCATAAATTGGGGCAAGTGAGCACCGAAAACATATTAATTTAATATTAAAACAGAATTCCCCCGATTACGTTTTAAATGTGCGCTTAAAGTATTTGATTACGGGTCCAGCGGTATTAGAAAGTTCAATTCGGTGGGTAAGTGGGTCCGAGACTAGCAGGCCACTTGCCCGCTGTCATTTATTGCACTACATTGCCCCGGAGTGATGTATTCGTTCCATCAAACCATAAAACGGTAGATAGCGTCGCGTCGATAAAAGACGCAATTGTTATGTTGAACCTGCTTAAATATAATTAGACCAGCGGTTAATGCGACCGTTACGTTACAGTAAAACCCATCACACTTTGTTCCCATGATTCCAGAAGCTTCTGCAACTTAAATAAAATTGATTGCTCAATATGCCTCAGTCGATAACCTTTAAACGTGTTCGCAAATCTCTCGTTAGCCATGTTGGCAGTAAAGCAAATCCTTTCTAAATTGCGTGTCGCCACACATCCTCGGCGATGTGTCGATATATTTTAAAGGAACGCGAACACCGCGCGACATAAAAAAAGATACGAAGTTAGGACTTAGTATCCATTCGCTGAAATTGGCCTCGTTCAAGATAACAACAAGTTTTCGCACCCTCGCAACTAAATGTGCAATTCATATGTGTGTAAATTTATGTCTGCGAGAGCGACTACGCACTGTATTGCGTGGACGTTAACGTCGGGAATGGCTTGCGCGGGAAACTTTTAAGCATATGTCATTGCGGATGCTTAGGCAGTCTTATCAGATACTGGCGGTCCGTGTGCGGGTAGCGCCAATTCTTTATCGTTAGTGAAATTTTATTTTTGTAGAAGCATCTATACTTATAATATTTAACACATAAAATAAGCGAGTACTTCATTGTGATAAAAATGTCATGTTTTAAACATATTTAATTATATAAATATCTCAAAATTACTATAAAACCTAGATCAACCAGATTTTTTGTAATTTACTACAATTCGCCATATTATTACAGTTAATGGAACATCACATAAATACCTTTAACAAAAACAAATCTACATTTCTGAGCACAATATTGACTCGTACTCGTACAGAAAGCTCCAATTTATATTGATGTGTACACAAAGCATGTAGCTAACTTTTAAATATCTCGCATCGCTTTGCATGTGATTGCACGCTTCAATGAACAAAGAAAACTATTTCCCGTCCATTCCTTCGAAAACATTCCATTTATTGGATCCCATCAAACATAATATCTACTTACCTATGACTTTCCTTTTTTAAAGTTAAGCATAAGCCAAATCCGTTTTATCAACGATAGCTCAGCCATTAAGGACTTTAATGCGAAAAACAAACAATTTATTTTTGATAAATATTGCTGGCATAAATGCATATTCTTTCTACGTCTTCGAGTACAATTTAGAAGAGCCTTTATAATTCAATAAAACGTGATGATATCGAAAAGGGCGACAACACGGCATAAAGAATGGGAGACGGCAATAAACGAGTTAACAGGGCACTCGCAGCGCGGCGCGGGCGCGGGCGCGGGGTCTGCTCCCGACCCTCACCGCGGGCCTGTTCCTATAACTGTCATCTTGTCAAACTATAACACGCTGTAAATCCCCACATTTCCATACAGCCGTATTTTACGGCTCGCCAGAGAAAATAAATAACAACGATAATATAAATATGAGTATTTTCCAAACCTTTGAATTTGAAGGCATTTACATATCATAGTTGTTGACGGAAAAATCCCTCTCACAAGTTAATAGCGGGTTGGGGTAATACCAATTTTTGAAGCGAAGAAGGTACAACTGCTCCGTTTTTTTCTTGGCACTTTGTTAGTATTGATTATAAACAAAATATGTAGTACTGATGTCCTAACTAATAACTAGATACATATAATACATTAATTTGATTCTTTCATTGAATTATGTAGGTACTCACGATTTATGTTTAATTATTCACAAAATGACACAACAAAAACAAATCAACATTTCCTTTTATCGATTAATTTTAGTATTAAATAACCATAATACTAATTATGTTAGTCGCGAATAAGCTACAGCATACGACGCCTACAAGGCTACGAGACTGCTACGAAAGGAGACACATACTTATGCGATTAACTACAAAGTAACATGAATGTAGACACACCGTTTTAGAGGTAAACATTGCTAAAACTAAAACGCAAATACGATTGTAACGGGTTCTCGTTGGGAAATTGGAGTGTCTAGCCGCAAAGCCGGCGTGCACTCGGCGCGTGATGGATGTCGGGGGCAATTTGTACCGACCCTCGCAGTGACGGGTCACCGATAGTTGTCAGCGGGTATAGCGCGCCAACCTCTCTAGACGGTTACAACCGCTTAACTATATCCACGCTGATACAATAGACGTGAAAGAAACACTTTAGTCTCTATGTATGTTTGTTATTTTTTTAATTCGACCTTTTTTGTGATGAAATGAATCCCCTAACCCCATCAGGAAAGCTGTGTATATTTTACTGAAAAGTAATCGGACATCTTGGGAGAACTTGAAAAGGTATATTATTTTATTTAAACATCCTTCACTCGTGCACGTTTATAAACACACAATGGTTAAATTTCACTAATAACAGACATTGTATATCACATTATTTGCCAAATTAAACAAAAGTGTCAAGTTCACCGTTCTATTTCCCATCAATTATGAAACTTACCGGCTTCGATTCCCGATTCATGCATGTTATTCATCATGTTTCGTGACGCACAGAAGTGATTTGTGTACAAGTGTTTTTTCGCTTCATTTTTGTCTTCAGGTAAGGCAAATTATATTATATTTTATATCTAATGAGTCAACATATGTCCGTGTGTATTGTGTACAGATAAAGTTCGAATTAATATACCAAACAACTTAGGTTTTTTATCTGTACGTGCATTATTTCATATAATTACGAAAAGTTATTCAGTTTAAACGAATGAATATATCATATTATACGTAGATTCTGGTCCTAGGTTCTGTCTGTGGGTTGTATAATAATGGCGCGAGGGCGGGTCCTAGATATTTTCCACTGGGCGGGGTTTACCAGAAAAATTCACCGCCTCGCTAAGGTCACGCCCACCCTGCCCATTTCCACGGACCGTTTTACTTATTTTGCTTTTATTAGCTTGTATGTATGTGATGGCACTGATACTAAACACATACGGCTAAATACGTATGTGTGGGTTACACACACTACTCTCTTCTATCAAGTCGTAACTCGTAGCTAACAAATAATTTTCAATGTGATATTTTAGAGGTTGAAAGACATATTGGATGATTAGTGTATAAGCAGTGACTGCTAAGTTGGTACAACCCTCGCCTTGGAAACGAGTGTTGCAGGGTCAAAGTCCGGCTCGAATCTCCGGGTTTTCTTATTTCATGTTTGAATCTCATTTTATACTATTATTATCTCTTCCTCGTGTTGTAAAGAGTTCGTGAAGCCGTGAGTCCTGCACCTGATATCTCTCCAACCGTGTCTGTTTGCCGTCTGATCGGACTATGAGAGTGAAGGAGGAGAGAGTGCATATTTGCCTGCGCACACGCCTGTGCACTATAAAAATATCTCCCACTTAGTTGTATGTCTCCATTGAGATTGGCTACCATGAGCAAATTTTGATCACGAGAGCTATTAATGCTTTAGCAAGAAAATTCTTTAATAACACTATAAACGTCTAAAATATTCTAAAAGGTGTTGGTTAGAATTTTTTATTAATAACTTTTGTTCAAAAGTTGAAGTGTAGCTTGGCTCAATGTGCCGGGTATTAGCGGGATAGATTTGTAGCTGAGAAAATATTGGATATGTTATATTCGTGATTTGCCCTGACATAGGTGTTATTCACCAATCGTTCATTTTTACCCATGATACAATAACGTTGCTTTATTTAGGATTTCAAATTGGCGTGTTCGTTTCGCGTTTGTCTTTAATATGTTCATGATTGACAAACACTTCTCTAAAATGTCGCAAGTGAAGGAAAAAGAACATATCTTTACACTCTATTTTAAACCGACTTCAAAAAAAAGGAGGAGGTTCTCAATTCGGTTGTATTTTTTTTTTTTTTTTTATGTTTGTTACCTCAGATCTCCGTCATTTATGAACCGATTTGGAAAATTATTTTTTTTTTATGAAAGGATATGCTTACAGTTTGGTCCCATTTTCAAAAAAATTATCATGGTCATGATTCTGATCATGATTCTGATCATGGGATCCATGAGGAATTGAGAGGACTCCTCAAATTTTATAGGCAAACCTATAGCAATTTTGGTATTTTCGTCAAGAAGTCAAGCATTTGCATTCAGAAAGTATCATTTGCTGAAGTGAAAGTGATGAAGAAGACCACAAATGGCCACCGGAACTTGTCAGTGATACGTATTTCACGGGTTGCGCCAAGATAATCTCGATTATGATCGTTAAGCGACTATGACAAAGCAAATTTAAAGAAATGATTCTGATGAATATGTTACCGTCGAAATGATCTGATGAACCCAGGAGGAACCGGAACATTGTAATAAAACAAAGTATCCAAGCCGTGTTTGGGCTTATTTAAATTGTTATAGGATGCACCTTGGCGTGGATGTTCCGATTTGGATTATTCTTTTTTATACAGAATAAGGTATATATACCCTTTTAAAATTCAGCCAGACTGATTCAATGGTTTTTGTTTTATCTTTGAATCTTTATCTCGCGATGATGTTGTATTGGGTATACCTATTATCCAGTAAAATTATTGATATAAAAATCTTTTTAGTGACAAAGAATAGTAAATATATCCACTAAAAAGTGTAAAATAAAAAACATTTTACCAAAATAAAATCTACCTTGTTTAACTAAATCAAATATTTAACTAATCTGAAGTCGGTGCCAAATAAACAACCAACGAAGAATAGCAAAAGTATACTCCAGTAACGAGATGCGCGGACCAATTTGTAGGTGTCTTTGGCGCAGACTGGCAATACTCGACTCAGTAGTTTTTTTGGCACCGACTTCAGATTAGTTAAATATTTGATTTAGTTAAACAAGGTAGATTTCAAGATTAGATTATTTTTGGCTTTTTTGTTTTTTGAAGACGGTTTTTATTTTGTTAAAAAGTTTTTTATACTGTCCTATTTTTTCTTTACTGGCATGAGGACTTCTGGCAGCTTTGAAATTTTTTTGGTTCCTAATTTAAAATAAGTTTTTTCCCCTGACTCACAAATGGCATTTATCCATTGAGCCGATTAATCAAATTTGTCTTTACAACGAAATTTAAAATTAGAATTCTATATTCAAAAAGATTTTATTTTGAATTTTATTCGATCTTTTTATTTTTTTTCCTCTAATGGCCTTTAACACTAGAAGTAAATTATTATTTTGTGCCAGCTTGTAAAATCAAATGAATTTATTAATATAAAATTAAATTCTATTTGATTTATCGTATGGATACAATTTTATAAAATCACTTAAAGGCAAAAAAACGTTCTCCATGTGGAATTATATAAATTCTCATCCTAAGTAACTACGTTTACATACACAATCTTTGACTTAGTGGAAAAACATAACATCGTTATTGTTTATGGTATACACTTGATTGACATTAACGTTTTGTTGACTACTTTTGCCACGATGGCCGTGAAAATTTTACTAGCCGACGAAATAATAAATAGTAAATGTGGGTAGTTAGTGCATTATTTAAAATAAGTGGGACACAATCTCAAATTAACGTTTATAGTTTTACGTTCAAATAAAAAATGGACCCAGTAATTTCTTGCATAGCCGAAGACTGGATGCAAAGAGTAATGGAGCAATCGGAAACCGAAGGTACAAAATAAAGTTAATGTTATTATTGTAGAAATAGAAGTAATTTTTGCAGGTGTGACAGAAACGATCAAAACGATTCGCGTATTTTTTTGGACTACGCATGTAAATACACTAATAGTTAGTAAAACATTGTATCAAAATGTTACTTCTACTTTTCACTAATTTTAATGATACAAGATCGGATATTGTAATAGCGAATACATCTATTTGTTTATCTGAATCGGGTATTAGAGTACCTATAATATTGGCAAAGTCTAGCCCATCACGTATTGGGGATTATACTGAGGTGAATATAGGTCATAAAGGCAGTTAAAAAAGAACAGGAGCATCGAGGCACAGAACGGTCTAGACGCAATGTTCGGTGAACCGAACATTATGTAAAGGTAGGGGCCTAATATGGGTATTGGGCTACGATATACTGAGCGTTAGGACGTTAGCTAAGCTTTTCTAACACCAAATTTCTTTAGTTAGGAAGGTCAAATGCTAGCTATCGAACGCTTTTGGTGAGAATGCACCTTATGAAGATGTTCTTTTGTCACCTGAATTAAACGAATCACCTTTAAACATTCAAAATCGTAAACGGATTCGGAAAGGTAGTGTGCGTTTACAAAGATTTTTTAATAATGGTAGGAAATGGTAGAAAAAATATTGAACGCGAAAGCTAAACTAATTTAGTTTTTTGTGATAAAAATATTCACTATTATAACCTCTACAACATACATCAAACATTAAATGAGACACTTTTTGTTTTGATATTCATGATAAGAAGCACATGTAGGGCTACAAAAAGCCTACTCGTGTTTTTTTTATCTGCGGTATCTTGTAAACTGACAAATGCATTCATCACTAATGCTGCGGTGTACTTAGCTGAGGACTGTACGCAAGTAACAAGTGTTAACCGACAACTCTGCAAATACGATATGATGAATATTTGGACAACAATTCCATAGATTTCTAAGTCCCACGTGCTACTTGCGTACTGTCCTTGTGTAAATCGAACATCAGCTTAGGTTTTTTTAAATTGCTATTGCGTTTGTAGCTGAAGTCCATTGCTTGTTTTTAATAATATATTTAATTACTGATCGACAGTTAAGGAAGAAATTGATTGGCCTATACTGCTTCTCCAACGAAACGTTAGGAAGATGTTCTGGGTGATGTCTTCAACCCTGGGCGTAAGCGACAAAGGTGTGCCTGGGAGTGCGTGTCGGCTCATGGAGAAATATCTATCTCGACGTATCAAACGATTTGCAGGTCAAACACCAGGCATACACACAGGTTAGTTCAACATTGAACATTGGACACGAAAATAAAGGCAAAAATCCAACCCCACAGTAATAATAAAGAAAATGTATTCATGTCTTTAATAGCGCCCGCGCTAATAGTAGACTGTTAGCATCCCACACACTTTAAAGAACGCGGAACGCAGAACTCTCTCCGGATGTTTGGGCTCTTAATGTCCTTTTATTTAATTAAGTATCATATTCCAGATCGTGAACAATGGGAACAATACAAGAACAACATGTCAAACCAATTCTACCTGTTCCTAGCGGCGTGCATCCTGCTAGCGGCGAAAATGAGCGGTACAATCACGAACATTTCTATGGCTGTTGTTCGGGAGGTTCTCGAAAAAGAAGGGTGCACGCACACCAGAGACGAGATAAAGGCGGCCGAATACGAAGTCTTCAGAACACTAGGTGATCTTTTTTACAAGTATGAAAGAAAAAAAATCCTGAACAAAATTTAGTGCATTTTTAAACCATTTTATGCGCTATTATAAAAGGACTATCGTTTTATATTTATAGATTTCCATTTGCCGATCTGGAGTACAGTTGAAATTGCAGAGTACTTCTTAGTGGAACAGCTAGGGCTCACCGAAACTCAAATAGTCGAGGGCGTCGGCCTCACAATGGACCTGGCAGAGTTCCAACGCAACGAGCTAGAGCTGCACATGCAAACAACGAATCCTTCGACGACCGGTGAGTCCTTTTATATAGTCGAACGTGTTCGCGGCAGACCACGAGTCTTAGCGTTTACTTACAATCGAATGTGCCAGGGTCCGGTTCGAGGCGTACGTTGATTCGCAGCGTGCACCTGTGCGCGGGCGTGGTGGTCGCCACGCTGCGCCACTTCGGCTCGTCGACGGCGCTGCGCGTGCGGCTGCTGGCACAGCTCACGCGCACCACGCCCGCACACCTCGTCGCCATCGCCGACGGTATATCGCAATACGTACTACTCACTCCGCCGAAGCACCGACCTAATATATTGAAGAGAAGAAGAGACACATAAGGTGAGACGCGGTGAGAAGCGATTGTAGTGGCGGTTGGTGGTGGCAGTCAGTCGAAAATAGTGTGCAGCAGGAGTTTCCAATATGTGCTGGTAAGTGTGTTTGGTCACCACAATTTTGTGTGTAGCACGCCCTTATGGCATCGGATTTTAATATTCTTCACCCGTATTTTAAATTATTTACATCACTTAGTAAAGAATTGAACATACACTGTTACAGAATACCTTTCATCATCACACCGCCACCGCCTACCGCGTCTATCTTTAAGACGCTTAAGTATGCTTTTGTACGTATATTTTCTTGTCATTGGTATTAGGCATTCTTGTTTTATTAGAATCGTCATTAAAACTCCTGTTTGAGGAAAATAGTTGTATGTCGCTGTTTATTGGTTCATCAATCTAAGATTAAATTACCAAATCGTATGAATAATTTCAATTAAATATTGTTAGCCATTGAAATATTACAGCCATTTGCACTTTCCAGTAGATACAGCTTTGGCTGTAATTATGTTAGCTTTGTATCATTGATTTATCTTATCCCGTATCAGAAACAAATATGCTATACTTAAAATATTTGGTCAATACTAATTTTATGAGGTACTGACAATTTCCTGTGGATTTGGACAATATTTTTTTGATAGGTTATTTTACTTATCTACCTATATTCAATGTATATACTTATTTCACTGTTTTTGATAAGTTTATAGTAAGTACCTACTTGTTATGAAGCCAAATTACAACCATAGACAAACCCTATCCACATCGTACCTGTCAGAATATGACCCATATACCATACCATATATAAATTAATATGAATATGTGCTAAAGAAAGTAAGTATCTAGGACTCAATTTACTTGTACCAATAGTTCATAATTTATAAAATATACTTTGATTGTGTTCATTAGGCATTTAAGTATTATGCGCTTGTTATGTGTACTGTATCCTCCTTATGCCATGGAATTATAAACGTTTAAAATAATAATAAATCTGTGTGTTTGAATGGAGTCGTAAGAATGTGTAATATTTGTTAAACGACTGCTATATAACTGGTGTTGTTTCAAATGTCACCATAGCACGTTTAGTTGAAAATTCGAATTCAACAAAACTTGGCATTGTTAAGGTGTATACACTGAGTCCACTTTGTGGATTTCTTTCCGGCAAATGTAAAAGTTTTCATTGGTTTACCAAACCAAGTAACCTTTACATTTAAGCTGAAAATAATTAAAGTCTTACAAGTTTGGAGTCACGGGCGCTTTTGTTTATCGTTGGCTATTTTTTTTTTTAAATAATGGCATATTGGCTGGCTCTGGTGATTACAAGGGCATTCAAAGCTAATAATTATTATAAAAAAAATCTTTGTTGTATTCGAGGTTTCAGTATCATTGTGATCGTTATGCCACAGAGAAAGAATGCTCTGAGCTACCGATCTCTAAATTACCGTAGACTTAAGTACTTAATAATAATCTCATATCGTTTTTTTCTCTAAACAGTCATTTAATGTCGGTAGGTACCACATACTTATGTTTAAATTATTTAAGTATCAAAATGAGATGTTCTGATCCTTAAAATACAGAACCCTAATTTATAGTTGATGTTGTATAGTTTTAAGTACCTAATCTCAACTCTGATAAATTTGCTGATAACTCATAAAAGTTGGAGTGTTTGAATTAAAATACATTGTTTTTGAAACAGGTAAAATATTAGTTGAACGTTTAACGTTGAAACTTTAAATACTTATTTAATATACGGTTGATTGTAATTATCCGTATTAGTTCGGGTCCGACCCATAGATGTGATACTTTTCGTTAACTGCCTGTCTTAGAAGAATTAGGCAATTTAATATATTATTTATTTTATATATAAATGTAGCTAGTAAGAACTAATTATTGTACCCGCGATTTTGATGTTCACCCGAACTATATAAGTATACTTGCTGGTAATAGGTATACTTGCAAGTAACATCCCACTCAATACAAAATAGTTTGAAAAAGTACAGAATACTGTTCAAATAAGTACGGTTCATACTTTTAAAATTCCCTTTCACATTTTATTGGGTTATATTTCAAATAATTCTATGGAACTACACTAGTATTATTTATAAAAAAAACATATGTAATACCACTGTTAAAGGATTGTATGTACCAACTGGCTATAAATTCCACGTTTTTATTGCTGTTCCGTAGTTAACTAACACTTTAGATTACAATTAACTACTGATCTTATGAAGCTCACATAGTTCGATTCATTGATTGACCGGCTAATTGAGAAATCTTCTGAGATGGAACAATGCGTTTTGTTGTATATACGGGTATCACTACATATTTATGTTGATTATATCTATCTCTCTATAAGTACATAATTATAAATTGTACCTAAATGGCAATATAGATGTGATTTAATAATAAGTGTAAACTTGTTTTATTAATAATTTTAGAAAATGTCTATAGCCCGTGTCTAGGAGGAATGTTGAGTAATTAGCCTATGTTGTTACCAACCTATAAGGTGATGACAACATATGCAACATATTGACCCGTGATTTTATTATGAAAAGGCTTCGTCTATGGCATTACAATTGTCAATTTTGGAAAAAAACTATTACCATCTTCTTCTTTCTTTACGAAATGAAATGCGATGAAATAAAATGGATATGAATATGGCCCCACCCTCAACTCAAAAATGACAACATTTGTAACCCATGACTTTCAACATAAATGGTAGCTATAATAACTTTTACCCGAAGTTTTGGTTCTCATGCCACTTACATAGTATATACCCATTTATCTATACATATAAATAAAATTGGAGTGTCTGTTTGTAATATTAAAATAACAGCTTTTTACTAAGTGCATTTGGATGTATACAGGTTACCTATACCGAAACAACATTTTTTAAAATTTTTGTCTGTCTGTCTGTCTGTCCGTCTGTCTGTCTGTCTGTCTGTCTGTCTGTCTGTCTGTCTGTCTGTCTGTTTGTTCCGGGTAATCTCTGAAATGGCTGGACCGATTTTGACGGGACTTTCACTGGCAGATAGCTGATGTAACAAGGAGTAACTTAGGCTACTTTTATTTTAGAAAAAAATACCACGCGGACGAAGTCGCGGGCAACAGCTAGTTTATATATATGATAAATGAACCATGCAGTTTCTTGCCCGTCCTTCACCATAGGAACGGTATTCCAAACGGGTGGTAAAGTAGTAGCAGAGTATTTTGTAACTTTTGACGATTCATAAGTACTGTACTTAAATGTCTACGTGAATAAAAAATATTCTGATTCTGATTCCGATAATAAGCACAGTATATGTAACCTGTAATGTGCACGTTAAGCCGGGGAAGTCTGATATTGAAGTGGTCTCGTTTGTTGTTGCGCTTTGACTGGCGAAGCGCGAAATATGGGTGCATCCATGGAACTCAACCTCCGCCCGCCGACTTTAATATCGACGCCTATCAAGACTCAGATCTATAGCGACTGTGTAGTTATACTTGTGTGTAGATAATTCTTATTTGTTACCGAGTCCATAGTTTTATCTACTTATATTATTATATACAAAAAGGGTATCCTTTTAACCTTCGCTTCTTGAACGCCGTTGTAATTATAAATTGGCGGTCGAATTTTGAAATCTATTTAAAAAATAGCTCACAAAATATCCACATATTTATCATTTAATTGAGAACAAAATTTGTTTTATTTTATTTTATTGAAAAAAAAATGATGAAATTACATCGAAGTTTGGCTGAAAAACCCTTATGGGTTACAAAAAAGATGTAGGTAAATGTAATTACTACAACATTTTCCGCAGATTACTACATGGTGTTGCATTTTGTTTAGATAATAATAAGTAATGGGTTAAATATGCGCAGGTTCAAATGGTAATACACCGTTTCTGAATCACACTGTACAGCTGAAACTGTGGTAACGGGGCTGTCCGTATATTCCAAGTTTTTTTTTCTAAAGTAAATAATTGGACGAATCGGTGTCGTATGAAAACGCACATAGTGTACATAGTGTACACACAGGCAATTTGGACATTTCTTTGCTAGTACTTCTGATATCTTTCCATGATTCTTCTTCTGGAGTCAAAGTCAAAACATTTACATGTGACCACTTACAAATTGTCATCAACATTTTTTTTCTTAACTTTACAACCGGATCGGAACGCGACCTCAAACTCAGGAGATCCGGCGAGAAACTCAGCGGGCTTGTCTATTTTTTTTACATATTTTCTTTTAACAACCTTGACTATTATAAAAAATAACATCAAAATAAGCTCTAAAGTGTTGCCATGCGAGGCGTATAAGTATATTTTTGATACATTACTATTGTAGATAATAAACTATTGTCAAATGAGTTGTAGAATACGTTTATCAGCACATTATGGAACTGACCCTAAGTTAAATTACCAACTGATGAAGCCATAATTTTTAATTGGAATTAGAATAATAACTACACATCACTAATACGAAAATTATAATGACTTATTTTACAGAAATAGATATTTATAAGCAATAAATATCGCCGCTTAAATCCTTATTATAAAATGTTAAAAGACGAATAAAATTTAATTAAACCGCCATCGTGGGCGGTTCGCATCTTGCTTATAATCCACAAAATGTTAACAAGTTATAAAAATTATGAATTAACGTCAACGGGACGAGGGTCCAGCGGGGCGGGCGGCGCGGGCGCGGGGGTGTGGCGGCGCGGAGGCCGAGGGTTCCGCCACAATAGATGCTGCTCTAGGGTACCCAATAAAAACTTGACAAATGGCGTTTCATAATCGTGTTGCATTCCAAGCCTTGTCACCGAGCCTGGATTGTCCTCCCTTTGGAAAATATGTCTCATCCCGCAAAATTATCTCGTATGGTGACAAGCCACTAACATTGCTCTTTTATTGCAATTTCCCGCGATTTAATGTGTGCACATATTTCTGTCGTCAGAAAATAATATATAAATAAGTGGATATATTATTTTCTGACGACAGAAATATGCTGGCTATGGCTGTATTTTTATTTTACATTTACGAGATTTTTTTCTTTTCTCGAGTAAAAATTAAAATAGTTTTCTTGTACAAAACATAGAATTGTATGGGCTAAGCCGTGCGTCCTATGAATCTCAGTTACTGATCAGGCCCTACTAGTCACCGCGCATAACCATAGTACTGCAGAAGTCAAATCAAAAGGAACTAACCTTGATGTGTGTATCACTTTTTGGCTCCATCATCAGACCTTGGCAACAATGTGGGACGAACCAAAATAGCGTCCAATTTAAGGTATTGATACAAACTAAGTCCATACTAAGTATTATTCTAATTTGACCAGATTGGAACACAAATCTACATTATACTTTAAGACCGACCTTATAGGAGTCATTATGGAAAACCGCGAAACACGTGTTAAACTTCACTTAACTTTTTAGGGGTTTATGGTAAAACTTGGTAAGACCTTATGGCTTCCATTGTGGTTAGACGATGATTTTGCAATCAACTTAGTACGTTAGGACAATTGGGAAATAAAATAATACCAAACTAACGACGAAGAAGTAATTATTAGAAAGAGTAATTCTTAGAAGAGAGTAAGGTAAATGTTAAGTTAATCGACCCTTAGGATAAAAATAATCGTAGCCTTTTCGATCCCGCGAAGGGTTCGCATTTCCAAGAAGCCCTTCTAAGCGGTTGGTAATGTCGTAAACGGAACCTTCTGTCCAAATTTCACTTCTCTACCTCTAGCGAGTTAGGCCGCATATAGATTAAAATTCAGTCAAAACTTTGCTTTGAATAAAATGAATAGATCCATAAAAAGATAGGTATATGATACCTAATTGATTTTTTATACTACATTAACGTATTTGTAGGTAGGTATACACAATTCGACGGGGCCAAAGATCTCTCTGTAACAATTAATCTATGTTACGCAGGCATTGATTTCGGTACCCATTTGACCGCAAATTGTAACGTTATCGCCGCAATAACAGGGAGGAGAGTCTGCTCCTCATACCGCTGGATGTCAATTAACATAACCGCGCTTATGAGATGGACACAGTTAATACTAACCAACGTCCCAATGCAGTAATCAAATTTAAAGACAGGTATTTTTGTATTAAAGCCATATTCAATCAAAACACATGTAAAAAGATTATAGCGTTTTTACATTCACACGATTCCTATTAGTTTCCCTTTCGAAATTAAAATGTGGGTACATACTTATTTGAATATTTCTGTTTTGTTTGCAGAAGCCGACTAGGATCTTTTGTTTTCTTCAGAATAACATCTAGACGACACTGAGTACGAGGGGATTTTTAACTTTTTTGGGCACTCACAGCTATGTTATTTTTTTCAGCTTCCCTTGTGCGAATATTCACCATTCTCTACTGCAAGGTAAATTAAATTGTGGTATCACTACTACTAGTCGAATTACATTGTTTTATACATTTGGAATAGTTTTTTTTTATGAAAAAAAATAAGATTAACACAGACATAAAGAAAGAAGAAATTAAACACAATTAAGTGGTAATTCAATTAACTTAAGACTTAAATGTAAACTCACACGAATCCAATATGCCAAAGTATGGACTTCCTCGTGAATATTTTATTCAAAGAGCGAACTGAAAAGGAAATCGGCGGTCCCAAATGTGACCGTCAAAATAAAGGGTAATTGTACAATTACCCCATATTCTGAATTGCGCATTTCCAAAATTAAAATTAGCCACCACGTCCCCCGTCGTTTATGCCAACATAATAATATCCAGAAGTCGTAAAGTAAGTCGTGGCACTATTATTATACGCAGTGCGGGCCGGCAAAGAATGCCCGGTAATAAGGGAAGGTGAAGCCTCGCGAAAATATTGTGCTTCGTCACGACCGCCCCCGCCCGCAGTGATATTAAAAATAATTTCTCATTTTTATTACCCGCTCTCAACCACTAGCGGGGTAATAGATGACAACAATTTTATTAGAATCATTATGCTTGTAACGCGTTTGTTAGCAGTGACTCTTTTTATACAGGGTGGTGACGACGCAAAGCCATTGATTATTACCATGCCAAGTATCATCGAAATTCGCCTGTTAGTTTCTCCGTGATACACGAACAGACAGGTAGACAGACATCTCATCATCACTTACCATCAGGTGAGATCGATATCAAATACTTGCCTATAATGTAATAAAAAAAAAACAAGACGGACAAAATATCCAAAAATAGAGGATATGGCCTCATTTTAGATGATAATGTTCAGACGACTATGAATTGCAATCTTTTATTAATTATAGATTATAGACACACTAAGCATTCGTATTGAGATGCAATAAATACTGACTAAACTGATAATACCGAATTACTTCGTTAATGATAACTGAATGAAGGGCTGGAGTTTTTTATTTATAAGAAGTGTCATTTAGATATGCTATAAGTAGAATATCACTAATTTATTTAAGGGATTTATTACTTTATGTTTCAAGCCTATAAGAGAGGGACAAAGCTAACAAACAAAACATCTAACTGAATATATATTTTCATTGCTCCGTCACTTAACCGTCGCGAGTCAGATCAGCGGGTTGTGTTCAGGGGTGTTGGAATGATTTCCCAACTATCTACTACCCAGTAGATTTGTTAGGAGAAACATTAACCGCATGCACACAATGGGACCCCTCATATTTAAGGTTTAAAATCCTTTAACAACACAGAAGCAAACAAAGTCATGTGGTTGACCTAAGATTAAAAACATATTGGGTACAGTGGTTAAATTTTATTAGATATATCCAATAGATACAACACATGGGTGTCGAAGATGGGATCAAATTTGCCTTAAATTAATTTAAGGTCTGAATGAAATATTGGAACAACTCAATATTTGTGGAAGACATATATGTCATTTACAAAAATAACGAATTATCTATACATCTACAAACTGATGAACACTCTCTTACCAACATTTCACATTTTATTTTGCAATCATTCATGGTCACTCGTAGCAACAGCGTAGCAACAGCGTAGCGGTAGCGTAGCGCAGCTGAATGAAGCATTTGTAATGTTTATAATCAAATATATGTAGGTGTACGTTTTTTTTTATAAAGCTATTACACCGAAATGTTAGCTTAGAATTTATTTTTTCAATTTAAATTCTGCGCAACAAACAAATACATACTCTTAATCAATACTAAATCTGTTACTCAAATGGAAGCAATAGAACACGTTGGCGTTGTCAATTTAGCTTGTATTAATACAACAGTTATGATAAGCTGCGCGGAGATGGGCAATGTGTAAAAAAGCTAAATCCTCGCCGGATCAATTTGTTTTCGCGTGTAATCCTGATTTTCAGCGCCTGGGAGTGTCCCCCGGCGGCGCTCCGCCTCTCAGCAATTTTCTGTCACGCTCTACTTCTGTACGTACGTCTGTGCTTGCTTTATATTTCTTTGAGCTATAAAATTATAGTTATATATATGATTTAATCTCGTTTTTATTAAAAATCAAACTTTGTTCTTTTTTTGCAAAAAATTGGTTGTCGATTTCAAAATTCCTTGTTCCTCTGAACGTAATTTTTTGAAAGAAATCACATTTACGAAGTTTTAAACATTTTTAAATCTTATACTGCACGCGCGTAATTTATAGGCTCAATAATTGTGTTTATGAATGAAATGAAAATAGTTTCTGTGTGATCCAAGTCATATTTATACTTAGTTTTGTCGTCGCTTTAACTTAGTGTAAGTAGATCTTTTTTATATATTTCTAATCAAATAAATATGTAAATACATTGAAGTGAATGTGCTAGCTTCGTTTTTCTTCGTTGTGTGGTCGTGGGGCGTGTCGCGGAGCGCGCCCGCCCAGCCGCCGGTCCGCCGCCGCAGTCGCTACGCCGCCGCCGCGCGAGACTGACGTCACACACGTCCTATTACACTTGCATTCGCTTTTTAGTTACGCGCCTGACACCCGTCGTAGAGTTGGTGAGTTTCCTTTTAATAGTTATTTGGTTCGATTCCCTATACACGTATTTTAGAGTACCTACTGATTTGTAAGCTATATTTAATGGTGAAAATCAGAAAATGAACATTATAATAAGTTTACATAAAAGGCAGAGGACTGGCTATTTATCAATTATTTAATAAATTACGGTAAATATTATGCAACTTTTTTAAGAATACTAAATATGCTTTAAACAAATTATGAAATTTATATAGGTAAAAATTTGTATTACGGTCTGTAAATAAGAATTTTGTTTGAACTTTTCTTGCTCTATTGTAATTACCAAAAATAAGCTAGCAGTATAAGTAAGTATATATTTTTTATTTTAATTATAATACTTAACAACTAGTTCCGTGTACAAAAGCTAAAAAAAATTAACATACACTTACTTAAAAGCAACATTTAACTACTAAGCTGCTTTTGAAGTCCAATTTATCTCGAACTAGCTGTACCCGCAAACTTCGTACCGCCACAGAATCAAATGTATGAGAAAATGTATTATCTTTTTATACATTGTTCTGTGATTTTTTCCCTTGTCTTGTTCTGTGGCGGATAGAAAAAAATAAGATCATAAAAATCTGCTCACCCGTTCTTTCGTTATAAATGGTATAACTACCTCGACCTTGTTAACCAACATCATTTTATTTATATATATATCTTTAGTAGCTGTGTGTGTGTGCATGCAAAACAATTTCCCTAGTTGGTTATTGTTTATTTGGTTTGACTTGATTAGTTTCGAATAAATCTCAATGCAATTTTAAATTAAGAACACACCCCGCCCCGTGTAACATGACTTCTGTTGCATAGAAAACATGCAACAGAAGTCATACAGTTGTTCATACAGCTCGTATAACTTCTTAATTATCATTTAAGTAAAAGATAATGGATATATAAAAAAACACTTATTGTGTGTTGTGAAATGTTCTTTATATTTATGATAAAAACAAACAATAATTTAAAGGCTAAAATATTCGCGCAGTAGCCGGAATGCAGCTATCTGCAACCGCAACCAAAGAATTGGTTCGTAACTGGATTTTAAAAAGTGTAGTGTGTGTGTTTTCTTTTGTGCAATTTAATAGTAGACAAATCGGCCGGGCATTTTGCTTCTGAAAAACTGGTATAAAAACAGCAGTTTATTAAGTATAGAATTACATATCCTGAAATTTTGCTGACTTGATATTAGGACGCATGCAGATAAAATTATAGGTATTTTACAAAATGTATTATTTAAAGTTGTTATGAAATATAAAGTTTTAATAAAGTATGTCATAAAATCATCGTCAAATCGGTGATCGAACATTACCTAAGCACTAGTATTATGAGTAGTACCCGATGTTAAATAGTTAAGTACGTCACAACTCAAATAGGGTCCTTTTTTATTCATGTAGACAAAAAAGCACATATGAATAGTCGAAAGCTACGTCGCACAAATTAGTAGGTATCCACCCCTGAATGTAATTCAACCACAATGACCTTTTGGGCTGCGTGGTTCGGAGGGCACGCTTGACCTCCGACGGTCATGCTTCGCTGTTCACATTCTTGGCTTAGAGTCGACGTACATATTATAACGAAAATATTGAATACCGTTTAAAAATAATTAGCTCCGTCAGACGGCCTGATTAGCTCAGTCGGTAGTGACCCTGCCTTCTGCGCCGAGGGTCCCGGGTTCGAATCCTGGTGGGACAAACTTTGTGTGTGAGCATGAGTGTTTGTATCTAAGTCATGGATGTTTAATATCTATACAAGTATTATATACTGGGTTTTATGGTTACTGGGTGATAGGGTACCCATAATTCAAGCATTTAGTGGTAGATTAACAATAAAATAGAACACTTAAGTCATGGCATTGACATTATCTCATAAAATTAAGTGTTTTCATGATTATGATCGTTGCTACAGAAATATATTTGCATGCCTAAAAGCAGACAATGGCGTACGAACTAATTCATTTAACATTCCAAGTTACCCATTTTCGCAAATAAATATTATTTAGGTATATTTAAATATATATATATTTAAATATATTTAAGTATGTGTTATCAAATTGTTTTGTGTTCTTATTTTAATTTTGGTCTTAGATTTTTTTAAAGTAATGCCACCAAGGTGTATTGTTAAGTGAAACACTCAGAAATGACGTTGGCTAGCAACGGGCGGTACTTACCACATCTGCTTATACAATAATCCTGTAAAAGAAACTATACTTGATATACGAGTATGAACCGTAATGCACATTATTCACAGCTATTTTCAAAAGGTTAAATACTGATGATGCTAAGATACTACCGCCCGTTCGGAATGCCGTTCTAAGTACTTAATTTTACGATTATCTGCAAATTAATTTCTTGAATATTATAACATAACACACATTCCTATTCAAAATTTCGTTATTTAATTTACAGTTGCTTTTCTACGACAGGAGGAGCTAATCGTTGATCATGGAGTATCCCAATATTTTGATTGAATGAATGGTAATTTTAATCTAACTATATTCTTTGCCACGCGAATTGTTATACATTTTTGTAGATGGATTTAATGTACCTATTTATAACATTGTATCTATAAAAATAAGTACGTATTGTAAAACATGTTGCGATACTATTAATACATAGTTAATTATCATTTATTTCTGAAATAAAAAAAATATTTCTAATAATACAACACAGGATCATGTAGGTAACTATCCAACCAACCCACTCATAATTCCCAATTTTGAACACGCGAAACCCCAAAGACGTGCACTTGTAAAAAGCAGATTTAATTGCATAGCTGGTCCGCCATCACGCGTCGAAAGCCCATGATTCTTATCATGGCCCTTATTGAAAAAGGGGCGGCCGCGTTCCTATCGCGCATAAATCAGGACAAAGCGTATTTCTTTCAGAGTTTTCTCGTTTTATTGGCCGCTTATTGGCCGTCGGTGATCGGATATATCGCTGCGATAGAATTAACGATCTAATGGAACTATTATTGATTTACAAGTTTCATTATTGGTTGCCTAACATTGTTAGGGATAGAAATTAATTCGCCCAAAGACATCTCATTACTAGCCATAATATAGTGGTACGTAGTAACTACTAAAAATATATTTTGTGTTTTTGAATGAGATACTTACATTTTTAAAATGGTATCTTCTTATATGAAAAAAAGCAAAGTGCTAAGTACTTTACCATTGAAATAAAACTATTTTTTAAGGATTTTATCGCGTTTATTTTCCGTTTTTACGTTCCCGACGTTTCGGCTGCTTTACAGCAACCATGGTCACGGGAGGACTGAGGTGGTTGACGTCCTGGTGTCATAGTTAGAGACGGGCTACCCTCATATTTAATTGTTGATTGTGGTCCGATCTACGCAGAAAGTGCTCACAGTATCTTGAGGTCTTGCAATGGTACGCTTGGTTTTCGATTTAATAATATTAATCACTGGATCCCAAGTCGGTGGTAGCACCCAGCCATCTTCCCTATTGAAATTAGGATGTTTTTTAATTTCAATGGCCTCGCGTATCATCCTTGGTCGGAATCGGTGTTCTTTTGCGAGGATCTGTGGCTTATCAAATCTGATATAATGGCGGGTGCGATCTTGTACATGTTCACAGATTGCAGACTTCGTGGAGCGCCGGTGTTTCACGTCAGCGATGTGTTCTTTTACGCGGGTTTTTATTGCTCTTTTAGTTTGTCCTATGTAAGAGAGCCCACATTCACAATCGAGTTTGTATACCCCTGCATCTTGTAGAGGAATGTGACACTTGACAGATGGTAAGAACTGACTAATCTTCTTCGGCGGCTTGAAAAAAGTTTTGATTGAAGCGCGCTTCAAGATGTAGCCAATTTTGTCTGTGACTCCTCTGATGTATGGTAGTACAGCAGGCAGACGCTCGACTGTGGCTGGTTTCACTCGGTCACTGTGACGGCGGCGCGGGATTCGGAGCTTGTTGTCATGCAGTACTTGCTTGACATGATGGAGCTCGGCAGCCAGATGTTGCTCGTCACAGATCCCTTTGGCTCTCTGAAACAAAGATTTACCCACGGTAGCTAACTGTGTTGGATGGTGGTCCTTAAAAAAATAGTTTTATTTCAATGTGTAGTATTCGCGTAAATATAAGAAATCAATACTTTACCATTGTTTACTTTTATTTTATTTTCGATCGATAATTCTAGAAGTGGGAGAGGTTGCATAAACAAGTGTTCCGTGGGTGTCGGCCGGCCGGACGGTCCGTATGTATCATTTCATAACGTTTACGTTACGAGTGTTTATCGCCTACTGTTCCGGGCGGGACTATTCTTTTCCAATGTTTACACGTCGTAGCGATAGAACAGCGCAAGTAACAAGCGCCAACTGCTCGCTAAGTAGGTGGCGTTAGGCCGCGGCCACGGCGCCCCACTTGGAATAATAATTAAAATGATGAGTGGCCGTTGTAGTATTAGTCTTATATTAGGGGTGAATGGGATTCTTTTTGTGTAAGAAAAAGAAATCAGTAAGGTAAGCTGGAACTTCTAATGTAATCGTAAATGTTATAGGATAATATGCTGTTACTATCGTACTTATTTAGGAAATCTTTAGTGTGAAAAGGATGGAGGATGTTAAGTTACCGGTACCTACGTAAGAAGTATTTTGGTGGGGGTACAGATATCATTGTGGTATTTAGCTGAAGTTCAGATTAAGCTGGGCGATTCTTCAAATAAACTTCTAGCAAAGCAAAATATATAAATTCTATCAATGCCGAATAACACTAGTGAGTACTTGTGCATAGTAATACATAATATAATATAATATAATACATAATACATACTTGTATTATGTACAAGTACAAATATTTATCCACTAACATGATGAAGTTCCATACTTTTTGAACCACGAGTTTTACCTATCCGTAAAAAAGTTCTCGGTTCTAACGCTCTCTGAACTCTCTAGATAGAAGTCAGTCCGTCCACAAATTGCATTACCAACTTCGCACCCACTAGCATGCGGCATGTATAACCGTTTGTGCGTCTCCGGGCCCCTGACAAAGCACTCGGTCTGTTTGATTCCATATTGATTACAAGGACAACCCTTAACCCATTACACCACTAGACTAATTGGCGACTCAAACGAACAGATACGGAATCTTGTGCTGTGTATATTGCAATAGCCGCGTTTAATCACGCTTCGCACTGATTGGAGCGCACTCGCCAATTGTCAACTAGCTTTACACTAATTGGCTAATAAGCATATCATTAATTAGATTGCGTGTGGAATTTAGAGTCGAAGCGCATCGCTTGTGAACAGTGTAATGGCGAAAATAGAAGTCAAGAATTAATAAACTCGCTACTTCATTTATCATAACAAGAATACAAGTAATATATAGGTAATATATAGTAGTAGGTAATATATAGTAATTACAGAAATACAGATGCAAAAACAGGAAATTGTAATATCTTTGTCTGTGCTCGTGCCGCTCGTGGAAACCGCCGGATGAATAAATTGAAACTTGGCATTGTGATAGCGCCTTTGTATACTTTATATATTTTTTATCCACACATTTTTTTTTTTAATTTCCAATCGAATTACATACATACAAATTACATTATTACATTAATTACATTATTTTAAAAGATGTAAAGTAATGCGTTGATGTTTTTTTTCAAAATAAATTGGATTGCAGGATCGATGTGATGGAATAGGCACTCGTACCCTGAGAGTATGGTAACCGCGAATAGCTAAACTAATAAGTCCACGAGAATGATATGAAGATATTGACCTGACTATACACTTCCGGAGAGAGCTTACAGATTGAGCTTAGGCCGCAATTACTGTAACAATCTCACTAACCAATCACATCAAATCAAAATTTGCCATTGGTAATGGTTACTGTTTATTTGTAGCTACAATTTTATATATCTAATTATTGTTATTGATACCCACAAAATATCTAATAAAGTGAATACTGCAAAAAGGGACTAGAATGAATTCCAGATTTTTTTGATATAAAACTAGCTTTTACCCTATTCTGCATACAAATCAGAATCCATTCTTAGCTTCAGGTTTTATAGTTTGGATATATCAGGGAGTCGTAATCTCTATTCTTATTTACTATATAATTACTCAGTAAAATATAGTTTTTCTAATGCGAAATAAAATTCTTAAAAATGACCCACCTAGAGAGTAGAGTCCGTTTATACGTTCTAACGCTTTATTATTTCTGAAAAAAAAATACAGAGTAAAATATTTATTCTCTCTCTCTCTTTCGTTAGATCGTTAGCTCTGTCCCTCACTTTCACTTTCGCCAAAAAACTCATACCATGAAACCATGTACCTAGACTAATAGACATACTCTACTTACTAATTTTCCTTGTACGAGTATCAACTAAAGTTACTTTTTTAGACTTAAACATAAACTAAAACGTTATGTGAGCACACGGGTTCTCTACATCCAAATTAATAAGTTACTATTAAACTAGGGTAAGTAGCGATTATTGACTGAAAGTAGGTAATTTAAGGAATTTGTATTCTATTTTCATAATATTAGTGATCACTCTCAGATTCTCAGCTCATGCTGATTTTTGTACAGATGACTATGTACGTATCAAAGTTTAACTTAACTTTAATTGTTCCTATATCATTATGATACATTTATTTTATAGCATCCCCACTCTCCCCTTTAGCCCGTAGCTACCGGACCTGCCGCGAACCAAATGTTCAGACAATGATATGAGTGCTTTCAAAATAAACAACACTATTCCTGTGCGGTTTCATGCGCTTTAAGTGCCTGTAATACTGATTTTTTGTTTGTTTTCGTAGAGGAGATCGCTTTCCGTGGAAATGTTTGTTACTCGACTTTTTCGTAATTTAATGCATCGTTAGCATTTATGTGTCTGCGTTGAGTACTATTTCGTGTTGCTTAACACTATTTCCAATACATTCAATTTTTTTTTATTATAACCCAGCCTTTCTTGATACAGAATATTATGTTTTTCTTTTTCGTATAAGTAAACACAATCACAATTACAGTGAGTATTAATATTAACTTATGTCTATTATCTACCGCTCATTCAAAAATTAGATCCATAAGTATGGGTAATCTTTTTGTTAGTTTTCCTTCTTGATTTAATTAAAGTTCATCGTCATGGTTATTGCAGAGCAATGTGAACGGATAAAGATAGTCATAAGAGTATACACTCAATGGTACCCCTGTTACAAAAGTGGGCATGAAATATATCTATAGGTATATATAATAGAAGTAGATTTTAAGAAGGAAGAGATAATATAAAAAGGGATTCAATCGTATCTCCAACCTACCCAAGAATTCCTATACATCGATCTTTCAAATAATCGTCTAGTCTGTACGTCCGCTTACATAAAGTACTTACGCTTAACAGTCATTCTATTGGCTAGAGATTAATGATTAATGATTAGTACCCAATAGTTATAGTTACCCATTCAAATGAATTATAAATAAACCTCGCAAATTATGGTTGCTCTAGAGATATAACTGAGTAACGGCTGGACCAGTGGAGATGACTCGTGCCGAGTCTCCTCCGTCATAAATAGCCAACTTTTTTCTTTTTCTTAAACTCATATTAAAAGGGCCCGTTAGGATTGACCGCTGTGCGTATAAAACATTTTCTTGTTCTAACCTCGCCACTCTTTCATCAGAGCGACTCGGCAATTATGGAAGGGTTTCTGCACCACATGGCACCGCAGTTCCTGCACCCGGCGCTGCAGAGCTTCGGCTGCGGCGCGTTCCGCCCGATAGGGGGCGCCTTTCATCCGCTGTACCCTGGCAAAGCTTTCGCCAGGCACCTGGGCGAACAGTACGCGTTGGGACAAAGCGTTGGACAGGCTTTAAGGGTGAGGAAGTAGCAGTAGCAGCGTTTAGTTTGACATCACGCCTGGTTCTATGTTTGATATAGGTGTTATCATAGGTATTTCGATTATTGAAGTCTGTGAAACATAATTTACTCATACATGTCTTTACTCGAATTAGATCGTTTGCACTATATTCATTTCGAATAGACTTAACCGTGATCCTGCGCATTACAACTCTGTTCTATAAAGTGGCATATTATAAATGTTCAATGAACTGATTCTTCACCAGGGTGTACGCGACGAGAGTAGTACCCCGCCGCTATATCGGCATGCATACACTGCCCGAGACGACACCAGCTCCCCGGGGTCTGCGGCCTCGGCCTCGCCTCGACCCTGTAAGGACGAGGACACACCCGCCGCGTCGACGTGCACCGACTCACACGAATTCTTCTCGCGTAAGTACAATAAGCTAGTGACGTGGCGCAACAACTTATGGGCAATATTCACTGAAGACATTGGCGCCTGCCAACTGCAGCTAATTGAGCTCTTAGCTCTAAATATATATTTGAGTGTGTATACCTTAGAGTAATGGCCACAGAAAGCAGAATTTTCCCGGACCACAAAAATCTTCTCTTCTTGATAATTAGTTAATTTACATAATAAATGCCTATGATAGCGGATGGTGAACGTAAATCAGCGTGCGGTGTTTGCGGCACTCGTCTGGGGCCAGGTGTTGCGCAAGCGCACTTCCTGCAGGAGTTGCAGCACCTCTACAGCCTGAGCGCGTTGCCGAGGGACGCGTCGGCGCCCTCCTCACACTCGTTACATCATCAGGATGAAGATGCACGCTGGGAGGTAAGCAAGAAGTTTATCAGGTATTAAGATGGTTATGTGGGGAGGTAAAATATATTATAAGCTATGATATATTCACACCTAAGGTTTATATAAAAAAAATAGGTTAAAAAATAACCATTAACGCATTTTATACTAGGAGTACAGCTAGTACCTACAATAGCGTACGCATTGCCTTTAATTATTTTAACTGTCCCGGGAGAAAAAAAAATCGTATAAATATATGTAAATATATCTATAATAAATACTGTGTAAACACGATCATGTTACAGTTATAATCGTTATAGGCCAATAATGATCATCCCAACCCAATAAAAACATAACAATAATTGAATGACACAATTTATTATAAACAGACATTTCAACGCATCCGCGCTAACCGTCAGCGCCGGCTGAAACTGCGCACACGCAAGCGTCACCATACTGTGGAGAGTATGCTGGGATACGATGTGGAGGAGGAGCGGCGCGAGGAGAGGCCGCGGGAGCCGCGCTACGACGCAGAGGACGAGCCCGTCGACGTCGAGGGCGACTCCCTTGGGTGGCCCGACGCTGCCATCAACGTTGACGGTAATTCGACTCAATTCGAAATTCGATGAAAAAGCGATGTACACCTCATTCCTCCGTGCTAGAGATCGTCATTCATCACCCAAGTTTTTATTTAATAAATTATACAAAAACAAACAAAAAATTATACAAAAATAATAAATTATACAAAAAACTAAAAAATACTTATTAATAGGACATTGAAAATAAAATAAAATTATATACACAAAAATGCCTGCACATCGTCGTCGATGCCAAAAGTGCCCAGCAGGCTGGCAAGTCACGCAAGTCTTTCCAAATTTTTCAAACCTTTATTCCTTTATAGAGATCAAAATGTTGGATCACAAGTTATAGCCGTTGCTAAGTTAATCCCGTGTCATTTCTGAATAAATTCAATTGAGTCAGAAGTTAACCGCAATTATTGTGCTCTGTTATTTTTCTTAAATATACTCGTATACTGCAATTGACCTTGACAGTTTTCATCGTTGACATAGCTGCGGGACCCTACCTTCTGTGTGATCTGACACGCACTTGTTTGGTAGAAGTCTACCTATTTCACCTTGAAGTATATTGCTTCCAGAAAAAGAGCAACGCAATGACGGTGAAAAGTTACACTTGAACTACGCCGAGGACCTGGAGATATCCAGCACGAACGATGCCATGCAGTCGCCAGAACGCGTGAGGTATTTTTTCTCTAAGAGCCCACACCATACCCTTTCGTCCCTTAAATGTCTCTTGGATATTAACAAAGTAATTAAAATTTATATTTGTCTATAGTAGATTGTCTATTTAAACTCCAAATCAGTGGATCCAACATGACATAAAGTTATACAACAAAATATAAGGTGTAACGAAAATTCTGTAAAGTATTTTATTTGACGTAAATGAGTAGGTCATACCGACCATATAATAATGTGTACTTACTAAAATATTTTTTTGTTTTTTCTTAAAGATGGCGAACCAGTTGATTTCACATTACGTTTATTAGGTACATACCTAGTATAATTTTACATTAAAAATAGGAATGTAAACTATTTAGTATATGTATATTAATTTTATATAATAAGGTATACAAAATAATTTATACTATTATTGTTACACCTTATATAACGGACATAGCTTTTTTATATTTTACGTATACGATTATGGACCTAATGACATTCAAGAACACGAATATTGTGACACAATCTTTAAGAAAGGCTATAAAGTCTTTTATCGTACAGGATTGAAACACCTAAGTCTCTGTCAGTGGAGTGCACGCCGAAGGCCGAAGGCACCGAGCGGCCCGCTGAGGTGTCTACGTCCGAGGCGTGGGGCGGGCCCGCGCCTGCCGACGCGTGGCCCGCGCTCGCCGCCGAGGCCTACATGCAGGCCACCCGCCACAAGCTAGACGGCGAGAACCTGCCGTCCTCCACAGACTCGCGCAATTAAAAACCCAGGATTTAAAAATGTAAAATATTAAAAGGACACCTAATTACTCCATATTAAAGTACATCTCTAAAAAATATTACTATAATTTGCCGCGTTCAGGCCGAATGCGCTGCATTGCGAGGCTGGTTCGAGCGTATGTTGCGCGCGAGCTGACTGCAAGGCGAATATCAAATCACAGCGCTTGAGCGAAGGCACTCAGTTGGCCTCCAACCATTAAAATATCTAAGAATATATGATAGAGATCCAATTATCCAATTATTTTCTTACTAACTAACTATAGTTATGCGATGAAAATAGGTAAGTACTACTGAACTCCATTGTGTTAGAGAAAGACGGTTCAATTTTGTAAAAAAAATATATTTTTTTTACAAAATCTTTCTGATAATGCATGCTTTGTACTGAATGTCATTTTAAATTGAGTATAACGATTTTAAAGTTAGTTTTTACGGTTAAATTTTGTTTCATTTTAATAAATTAGACGCAATTTTGTGAATTTATTGTATGCAATCGCTTATACCTACCTAATCTCTAATAGTCTAATAGGTATATATGTTTATAGGTAGACATATGTAAGTATACATGTATAGGCAACAATTTATCAAGAGTTCTGGGATAGATTTTCTATTTTTAATTATCTAATCAATAAATTATTGTTAAACAAGTACTTACGTGTAAATAATATAAATTATTTAAAGTTAACGAGCAACTATGATGTTATGTTTGTACCGTTAGACGATCTGATTAGCTCAGCTAGTAGTGACACTGCCTTTTGCGGTGAGGGTCCAGGGTTCGAATCCCGGTAGGGACAAACTTCGTGTAATGAGCACGAATGTTTGTACCCGAGTCATGGATGTTTAATATCTATATAAGTATTATACAGACTGAATTTTTCAAATGGGCGTGGTTAGCCAAATCCGAAACTATATAGGGAACATTGAAAAAATACTTGAAGGACTGTCGAGACCGATTTTGATGTAATTTTAAACTGCACTGCACAACTGTTCGTTTTTTCAACATATTACTCTAGCCAGGAATTAAGCTGTTGATTTTGAGAAAAAACAACGTATTATTACAGCATCTGATAATATCGCAAATTAGCAATTTTTTATAATTCTTTTTCATTGACTGAACCCATTGTTCAAAATGATGCCCCCTTTGGTTACAATAAATTTATTTTTTGCTGTCTTTGCTTATGGTCTAACCGCGAAAGGATACCAAATAAGAAATTAGAACGAGTTGTGATGCTGAATGTACGTGGGTACAATCTGAACGATTTGAACGGTTACGTATGTACGGTTTATGTATGAAAATATTAATAATTTATTTAAAAAAGAAAGCCACAGACATTATTGGAAGGTGCAATGTTTTAATAAATCAACAGGTTCAATTCCTGAGTAGGGAATTAAATTTTCAAAAATTTTAAGCATGTTTCTATATTTCCTTTAGTTTCAAATTTGGCCATCCATGCACACTTGAAAGATTCATTCTGTAAACTGGGATCGCCCCCTGTCCACTGTACGGTACCCATAATACAAGCGTTGCTCTGTGTGGGACCGTATAGTTGGTGTGTTCGTCTGGCGATATTATTATTATTACCTATAATTATTAATGTAGTGTATCTACTTACCTATTTGTACTACTACTACTGTCTATAAGAATTAACATTAATTATATAATTAAGTAGAATATAAAGTATTCGTTATCGTTAACTTTTGTGTATAATAAAATGTGTCAAATATGTAATGTTAAACAAATTCGTTGTGTCGATATCATTTCTATAGTTCTAAATATTGCTGTGTATATTGATAAGGCCGTCCCATAGACAACCACCCTCGTGCAAGCGGGGGCGGCGCCGCGGCGCATGGCGCGGTCAGCGATGGCTTTGTGGATCGCGACTGTCTGTGAGACGCTTAATTCAATAGTTAGTAATTCGATGTTGGATTGCATGCGTAGCCGTCATCATGCCGCTTAGTAGAATTTATTATAATCATTACAATATATATAATTCTATAATTCAGGTCCCGTACGAGACAGTAATAAAATATTATTGTGTATCGGTGCGTTTAACATAATTTAGCAACTAAATAAATATCATGACTTCGCTCTTTTACACAATTTAAAGAATATATTAACTGATAAACAAAATAATCGTAAATTTCTATAAATTATTAGTATCTATTGAGTAATTAAACGATTATATTTATTGAAAACGTGGGCCCTTAGTATGAGTAACTATTGGACGTAAAATTCCAATGGGGGGAATGAGGGGTAAGGGGTTGGTTTCGGGGGTCATGCTGAACCAGAGACATTAATGAGTACCTATGTTTAAATTGGTGGGTTCTCCAAAGCATTTCAGGCGGGGTTTGAACCCTCAAAACTCTCTCCCTGCCTCCAGCCTTGTTTCCATGCATTACATAACTCCATCAAAACTAAGTTTCCGTTAGGTGCTGTGCTTTGCAATGGTATGGTACTTGACTCCCTCCCTTCCACCCCACTTCCTGTCCATAATTATTCAGTAATCGATCATCGATATACCAACTTCATTTTTAGATTCAAATGTGTCCATCACTAGCAGCCGCCCAATGGATCTTCAAAAACAATAATGCTCTATATAGCTTTTTCACTCCGCTGTTATCATTAAAAGGGTGAAATAAATTAAACTCCACATAATGTATTCAAAATCCTTTATTAATATTATTCAACTTTACGACCACGATACATTTAAATTTATTTACGACGTTACAATAATATTATTAGATGCTTTAAAGTAACTGAGGTCGCCTCAACGGGCGTGTCTCGGACACTCCGCGCTCTCATACATAGCGAACATAAAATACCTACTGTTCATGAACTAGATTACTCCACTTACCTAGCTAAGCCTAGCCAGAGTATAGTGATAACATAAAGCACGTGACATACGGACGCGCCACCGCTGCGGCGCCGCGGTGGCCACGTCCACTACACAGCAGACAGTAATTTTGTGCCACGATATTGGTACACGCGAGACCTTAATCGTCTGCTACTGCGAGCCCCATGGGATAGTGAACGCTAACTTGCCGGTGTCACAAGCAAATAATCAAGTAAGCGAGTTGTACAAACCAGCCGCGGGTGAAGTAAGCAACGTCAATAGCGCTGGGGTAGAGAGGCCGGAGAATCTCTCTCCTCGCACTAGCTTTCACTCGCGGACTAAGTAGGTAACGAGACTATTGACTATTGAGACGAGGTAGGTAGGTAGGTAATGTGCACATAGCACTATTATAGTAGGAGTCTATAGATATGAAAACACAAATATTGAAGGCCACCCCATATTATACACGGTATACGAGATAATTTGACTACTTGTGTTCTACCACATTGATTTAGAAATGTTACTATTATGTGCAAGTGTTAAAGTAATATATTAGACTTATTTAAAAAAAAACTAATTGCATTAGAACACTAGAAGAGATTACTTGTTTACCTTTTAGGAATAGTAGTTTGTTAACATACAATTTTATTTGAGTCAGTGTTTTTTTTTTATATAATGATTTTAATTATATTTAAAAATATATAAGTAAGTTGTACAAGGCGATTTAAAAAACCTGTAAGAAAAGACAAGTTGTAAAGTTAAGAAAAATGGCAATTTGTAAGTACGCCCGTAGGTATATACGAAATGAATGATTGGACTTTGACATCATAATTAATATAAAACAAACAATTTGCTGACAGCTGCCGCAATAATAATAATACGATTCGTCGATTCAGGCATACCGCACATTCGATTGTAGTTTGTGACACCGACCATATGTAATTTTGTTAAAAGCCCCCCATCACAGTGCTTTTTACCCCAAAAAGTGCCATCGCTATTTTATTCATGAAATCTACTGAGCGTTGCATTTTGAATGCTAGAATAGAACTCCCGGACTTGAATTCCAAATGTAAAAATGCCTTTAACTAAGCCTAATACCTAGAAAATTACAACTAACACATAAAACTGCTTTGGTAAATAAAAGCGTACTTTGTGTGGCCCCAAGACAGTAGAATCATCTACCCAAATTGATTTTAGAAATTGACAATTGTTTTTTTTTGAGTTCAATGTCAATAACACTTAATTTTTTTTAATAAACTAAGTGGAATTTTATTCCGGGAGTTCCGACTCATGAATTCAAAATGCAAAGCTCAGATTTCATTAATAAAGTAACGACGTCACTTTTTTGGGGTAAAAAAAGACTGTGCTGTAGCCGCAGCCCGTCACTGCTGGTGCTGCGGCTCTGAGAAGTTGAGCTTGAAGGAGGAGTGCCGGTAGCCGTTCTCGGCAGATGAGGCGGAGGCGCGCAGCACGGGCTGCTCCGCCTCGCTCGAGGCGCGGTACTCTTGCATCACCTATACCATAAAATTGTAAATAAATAATAATAATTCCAGCCCTTTTCTAATGTCCCACTGCTGGGCACGGTCCTCCCCTCAATGTGAGGGGGGATTAGGCTATAGTCCACCACGCTGGCCCAGTGCGGGTTGGCGGACTTCACACATCTTTCGAGGGGTTCTCTCAGACATGCAGGTTTTTGGTTTAGCAAGTGATAATCAAGGTTGAAAGTGAGATTCGCACATGAAATCCCAGAGGTGCGAGCCGGGGTTTGAACCTGCAATCCTCGTTACCGTAAAAATGTAAAATTAAGTGTAAACTCCATTGATGATGATTCCTCTATTTGAGATAAACAAAATTAAAAAATTATCTGTTAACTTCGCGCCAAAATGCAGCATACTTATTAATTTACCATGATTCAGAACAAATAGTCATAGTGCCCACCCTTCGGATGTGTTCCTCGCGGGCCGCGAGCTCCTTGGTGAGCTCCTCCTTGCGGCGCTCCAGCCCCGGCTCAAGGTTGCCCTCCCGGATACACTTATCTATATGTTCGTATTCGCGGTACAGGCTGGCGTACTCCGAAAGACTTTGCTTAGCTTCGTGATTGCCCCCGCGACCCTTCGACGTCGCCCCGTCGAAATCTTCGCGATTCGTCGCCAGACTGCTTAAGACACAAATATCTAACTTGACAATAGGAAATGGAGCACGCTAAGGTAAGAAGGTATGGGGGATATTTTAATGTCGTACTACTTGCGCACTATGTTCGAATGTGAGTCACACATGCCATAATGTCAGCTACGTTTGATTTTATAAATTTTCCTCCTCCATTTGATTCAACAAAACGTTGTATATAATTCTTACATTTTGAATCTCGGCTATTAAATTCCTTAATCAACTTAAGATCGAACATCATTTGCACATCATAGAATTGTAAGGTTGCAAATTTTCCATAAACTAGGAGTTGTTGTCAAAATTACCAAAACACTATTTCATGGCTGATATTACAACCGGCCGTGCATCGTTCTAGCAGAACCAGTTTATTGATGAAAATACTATTTTGTGCAAATACATATATGCCTAACGAAGTGCGGGGTGAGGTATCTCATATCAGTACGAGGCGTAATGTGGCCGTTCTGTAGGTACTGTATACAGCGTGATTCAGAAAGGGTATACTATCCTCTGAATCTGCTTTTTAACACATCTTAAATCTTTATCGCCGCAGTCAGAATTTTGATAGAATATCAATTAAAAAAACACTTGAAATTTTATCGAGACCAAAATTGTTTTTTTAAGTTCAACATATAACAGTTCTCACTTGACGTAAACATACAAATGCGCTAAAGAAGCGCAGGTTCAAAGGTCAGTAATACCCACAGATCACGAGAGATATGCCGTGCGGTTCAAAATGTATGGGAACTCGCTGTCTCCGTTTTGTTCCCAACCACTCGCTAAAACCAACCAATACGAAGTCTCCTCGGTGCGTGCTGCGTCGTCGCCGTATACAGCGGCCGTACCACGCGACGCACCAGTTTATTCAAAGTATCGTTAGACGATCTATACATTGCCTCGTACATTCACTCAGTAGCGAACATAGGTGGTACTTAAAGAGCCATGTATTTTGTACAAAAATAAAAAAGTCGTTGTGCTACATGAAACCTAAAATAACATAATAAAGGCATTAAATATTTTTTGATTTGTTGTTTTTAATGATTTTAAAGACGAATAAATAAAATACTTAATACTGGCTGGTGAAATGAGATTCCATCTTTCGCGTAGTTCACTTTGCTGCTAGTATTTTTGCACACAACCACGGAATAACACGGCATTTAAAAAAAAAGTTAGAGCTCCGATACCGACGTGCAGTTGCAGTCGACTGACGGCGAAAACTCTATGTTAGCGTAATTTTGGCTAAATGTGAGCGCAAGCCCACCGCTTTCATAACATATCTCCTCTCATATATCTGTGGTAATACCCATTCAGAATCAGCTTGTAAACTGTGCTGCGAAAATGGTATAATCTACCACTCACTTGTACATTGACGTGTAGAAGTAGTGCGGGCGGCTGATGGCCTTCAGGAAGCGCGGCACCATGCCGTCGCCCTCGCGGTACAAGTTGAGCAGCCGGTTGTAGGATATGTACTTGTAGGAGGGGAGCCGCAGCTGCTTGTGGCCCAGCTTGATGACGTTTATCTCTTGGTTGTCCATGGACGGCTGCTGCCGATGTCAGGACGAGGACAATAAGAAATATATATGTAATTAATAATAATAATTCCAGCCTTTTTTTTTTTTCGGCCTTTTTTTTCGGCCTCCCCTCAATGCGAGGGGGATTAGGTCATAGTCCAACACCCCGGCCCAGTGCAGATTGGCGGACTTTACACATCTTTCGAGGGGTTCTCTCAGACATGCAGGTTTCCTCACGATATTTTCCTTCACCGTTTTGCAAGTGATAATCATGGTTGAAAATGATATTCGCGCATGAAATCCCAGAGGTGCGAGCCGGGGTTTGAACCTGCGATCCTCGTTACCGAGGTAAGCGTTCTACCGACTTGGCTTCACTGCTATTAATAAGATATACATAAAATAAAATAATGGTTTAACTCTCCCTTTTTGTGAAGTCGTATAGGAAACTTCATAGACATATAAGAACATTATTCACTAAAATGATTAACCGTTAACTGTACCAAAATATTAGCATGTATAACTGATTGAAAACTACAATTTCGTCAGTTACTATCATCTGTCCGCGGTACCTAGATGTAACATAGATAACACCCACAGATAAAAATCATTTTTATAATCGGATTAGTAATACCGGATAGTACCTTATAAATCAAAACTCCAAAATGTAATTATTTATAATATTAGTATAGATTTTACTGTTGTTAATTACATAGAAACGCATTATGAAAGATAGTAGCATAGAGAACTTACCACAGTTGCACTCTTAGTTCCATAACTGGGCAAATGACCTAAACCTGAAAAAACATATTAATCGTGTAAGCCGGGCATATAGAACTTAATAATTATTTTGTAAGCTGCATATGAAATATGGCTTACCCATATGGTGTGCTATTGTCGAAGGTATACCGGACAGCGGCTGTTGTATTTTGATTCCATTTAAAACCTGATAACATCAATTAAGTGTAGAGAGAGAGAGAAAGAAAGAGAGAGAGAAGAATAGGTAAGTATTTTATAAGCATTGGTAAAGGAGGTTAGTACAAATAACCCGTTATTATTATTATTGTTCATTCATTCGCGTTCCAGTGTTGACGGTTGGTTTCCACTCCTAAAAGCTACAGAGGACCAGTCCCTCTTAAATGTGTCCAGTTAATCCCACACTCTATCTAGGCAAGCCTAGATAGAGTATCGACACTAATGGGTAGGTGCCAAGGTTGGCAGCTATGCAGCATTAAAATATATAAATATTATAAATTAAACAGACTTGCAGCATGCACAACTACTATATAAAATCAGGGGCTAGCAAGGAGGCGCTATACTCGTAATAGGATATCTTTGAAACCTAATCCTGCCTCGGGCCGGCACAGAACTCTCACCTGCTGTATATTAACGCCAATATTGTGCGATGGCGCGGTACTTTTGCTGACCACGAACGGTATATTGGTGTGGTTCGCGTTGCCGTAGTAGTAGCGCATGCCCGCCTGCTTCATCTGCGACGCGACCGTCGGCAGCTCGTACCGGCGGCTGCGGTACTTGACGCACCGCGAGTGGCGCGGGGTTCTCTGCGAGTTCATCTTGTTACTTAGCTGATGACAGTCGCATACGCCATCGAAATAAGCAATCAGGAAAATGTGCCACCAACAATTTTTTATCCCGTTAACTTAAAGGTCAGCCCGTACATCTCCGCCTCTTACGCGTCCGACAACACATAGGTATCCGTCGGATTTTATAATTAGGGTGTATAACATCAGCCTTCGGCTTGGACGAGGGCTGAATGTAAGTGACGCGTAGGCCTATACAAAAATATTTTATCATTTAGTCTTAAAATGATCTGGAGCTAATCGTGGGTATACTACCTTGGCGAGTGCAACAACTATCAGAAGAAACAACACGCGCAATTTCCACAATAAAATCCACGAGCACGAGCAAGCAAAAAAGTTGCCCATATTACTTTATTTCCATAGTCTATTATTTGTGGATCCTTCTTCTAAGCAGACGCTCTTCTTTCTCCAAATGCTCCAGTCTTTTGCTATCTCTGGTCAGGCATTACCAGCAAAGGTATCCTAAATTATTTTACATCATAAACAAAAGAATTAGTGTCACCTTTTTTGACTGCGCGGAGTGATTATCCTCCAAGGGTCCAGTAGCTTGGTCAAAAAGCTGTTGCGGTTCACGAGCTGAAAGTGTTTTAAATAAAGTCAAAGATTAGGTAAAAATAAAGTTCCCGTAAGATGGGCGGAATACTTCACACGCCTCTTAGGAAGAAGGTGAATGCGGGATTCATTGGCGGAGGGCTTGTACTCACCAGAACATAGGGAAGGGCCTTAAGGTATACCGTCGATGTGGCCAATGTGTCGAACGTCGCTTTGAACTTACCTTTCTTATGCTTCTTGTCAACGGGTGCAGAGGTGTGCATCGGCGCTTGGCGACGGCCTTCCAGAGAGCTGAAGCGATTCTTGTTGAACAGCTCCACGACTGGGCGCTCTTCCACGTGCACCGGCGCTGTATGAATATTAACTTGAGATAAACGACAAAAACACCCTTATCATTGCACAGAATAGGTCACAATTCATACAGTTGTAGTTAGTTGAAGCCAAACTCCGCCGGTCAGTGTGGAGAGCTTTATATTTTTAAAAGCGAATAGTGAGTATTGTTATGTTTTTATTTGGTCACCTAGTGTGAAAGAATTTCGGAGATATTCGCTATTAAAGATTGGATGTGTCTTTCTCTGTCACACACGTGCTACTAATGGCGGTGACGTCACTAGGCACTGCCGGTGACATGTGATATCACTAAGTAAGAACGGTAATGCGTCCAAAAGTCTATATTACCTAGTATGCAAGAGTGTTTCTTTGCTACGCCTATAAATAATTTATCAGTGGCTGGTAAACAGGCTGGTAAAGGGATTTACCAAAAAAAACCTATCCTACGTATAATAGTTATGGCGATTTCTGGCCAGCCCCTTTGCCTGTATTCAGCCGGCTAAATCATCAAAATAAGTAGTTAACGGTCATTTTAAGTTATGCTTATCTGGTTTATTCGATAACTAGCTGTTGCCCGCGACTTCGTCCGCGTGGTATTTAACAACGTCTCAACCGTTGGCAACAGCCTGCTCGCGTTCTGATCCCGCGGGACGCATTGCAGATTGTTGCTATCAAACTTTAAGCAGGCGCAGCGCTGCAACATTGGTTTTAATTTTTTTTCGAGAGATCCAATTTTTTTTTCTAATTTAAAAGTAGCTTAAGTTACTCCTTGTTACATCAGCTATCTGCCAGTGAAATTCCCGTCAAAATCGGTCCAGCCATTTCAGAGATTACCCGGAACAAACAGACAGACAGACAGACAGACAGACAGACAGACAGACGGACAGACAGACAGACGGACAGACAGACAGACAGACAGACAGACAGACAGACAGACAGACAGACAGACAAAAATTGTAAAAAATGTTGTTTCGGTATAGGTAACGTGTATACATCCAAATGCACTTAGTAAAAAGCGGTTATTTTAATATTACAAACAGACACTCCAATTTTATTTATATGTATAGATGATGTTGAACTGAACCTGTGTTTTGAGTCCTGGCTTGCGCTCGGTGGCGCCCCACTGGCGAGTGGGCGCGCTCTGGGCCCCGGGGGCCCCGCCAGCCGTCCGCCTCCTCCGTACTGTCATCACCCATCTTCGACACTGGCACTGATGGCATGATGAATATTGTGATATAAATTTATAAAGTCAGCTCAGCTTTAAATTCATTGTGAATAAGACAAAACATAAATCTATTATCCTCTTTACGTGCGAACTTTTTATTTCTAACTGTATATAGCTACCAAAAAAATGGGCAAACGATAGTACAAAAGGCAGTCAATTTTTAGCCATCTTGGATCTAAGGGGCTCCCAGAGGAGACCGCTGGGTGACTTAGACCGCGGCTATTACTTTTTTGCCGCTAACCCTCTTGCCAAGGCAGCTCGGACTGCCCAGACATAGGGCACATCCAATGCTATTTAAGCGTCGTTCAAAGAAAATTTTGATAGCGCGATCCAGGGCCAACATTCAAATTGTAACCTTGTATTACACTGTTTATATGTTGTTACACATTCACAAAATCTAATGAGGATTTAAGTCGTTTTGGAAATGTAAGCTCACTTGTCTCGTTTGTGCGCATGTGCACTGACTAATGAAAGTAAGAGTTGGAAATCTATTCTTAGGGTACCATTACACTTGATCGGAAGCCGGCGACTTGTTTATTGTGTTGACGTGTTTTTTGTTACTATATTGCGTAACTAACCACAAATCAGTTCTCATGCTAATCGGTCAGCAAAGATGACAAACAATTATCACAAATGTTATACGTTGATAATATCTGCCATGAAAATGGATGTTAATAAAAAAACTACAAGTTAATAAAAAAAAACAATAAATAACAAATTACAGGCTTGCGATTTTACGATATGCAAATTAGGAGTTTCTTGCTCAATTTTACATTGAAACACGCACGCAAAGAAACTGTTCCCATATCGGACAAGATCGGACAAACCGATGTCAGGAAACGCGTAGTGTAAAAAGGGCTTGAAATTCATTCATGGAAACAGGGGTGATCGGTTCAAACGCTAGTAATATTATAAGTGTACCTACGTATCTACGTCGAGGGAATATTGATTAGATGCATTGGAGGCCACGACAACTTTTTGGCGCGCATGCAAAATGGACTTGTGCTTGTACTTTTATTTTATTTATAAAATACTTTTATAAATAAAAGTTTTTTTTTAAAGTAAAGTTTGCATGTAAATGAAAAAATATAATAGTTGTCATGGATATACCTATTACCTGCTACATTTTTTACATTTGATTAACACGATAATGTTCAAGGCATTCGGGGTTTGTATCAAAACGATGTTGGGCCGTATAGACGTAAAACCAACCATATATAACTATAACCATAGTTAGTGTACTTAATTATCACTAATCTTATCTTATCAAATCGTTATCTTTTCGTGGCGTATCGTATTTAGTACGTTAGTGATTTGTATCGGCTTTTTTAAGATCATACAAAATAAAACTAATAAACTCTTCTTGTTGGTAAACTGTAGGTAAATTATGTCAGAAAATACGTAAGAAAAGTGCAAAAGGCAGTCAAGGTTTAGCCATCTAGGATCTGAGGGACTCCCAGGGGCGAACACTGGGTGACTTAGAACGCAGCTATAATCTTTTGCCGCTATCCCTCTTGCCAAGGTGGCTCGGACTGCCCAAGCAGACACAAAGTGAAATGCTATTTAAGTGTCGTTCAAAGAAAATTTTGATAGCGCGATCCAGGTCCCACATTCAATTTTTAACTATTTATTATACCGGTTAAGTTTTGATTCATATTCACAAAGTTGGGGAGGATTTAGGTCGTTCTCGAAATGTAAGTCCTTGCTTGCTTCGTTTGTGCGCATGTGCACTGAGCAATGAAAGTGAGAGTATCGGGTAATGGTCCGTTTAGACTTGATGTAAAGCCTAGGATTTTTTGATTAAAAAAAACCATCCAGTTTTATTGCACGCTGTGATAGTGTCGCCAATAAGTATCAAGTTCGAGGACGTAATAACATACGGTAAATAATAGAAAAGTGCATTTTTTAAATAAATTATACATATTGTCATTGCAACGCATGCCAGGTACCCACTAGAAGATAAAACAAGTCTGATAGAGCGGTATTTTCAAGTATGGTCTAACATTGAGGTTGATATAACGTTGCGATCTAAGAAGACGAAATAATACAATTTGTGTAGTACACGCGAATTACGTCCTTACGTATACACGAACATGCGTGTGTTACATAAAAATCGGCTTGTTTTTATGCGCTTTAAAATGTTGTTCGCGACATTTCATCGACTGAGTTTGCGATTATCACACCTTGTTGTTTGACGGGTACATCCCTGGGCACGTGACGGCGCCGGACCGGCGGCGGCCGCGCCAGGTTGCGGTGGTCCGTCTGCTTCTTGCTCGGCATGCCTGAACTACGCACACAACAGATCAATTCTATTTTAAATCCTTATCACTTGATCCTAAGGATCATTCTCCATTATAATATCTAGCTATAGGATCAACTAATACTTTGAATTAGTAAAAAAAATGCTGTTGAATAAAAAAAGAGTGCGTGGTCGTCATAGCTATAAGGCTCGAAAACTGTAAATGTGGGCGCGGGTTATTTGTGACGACCTGAGTAGCGTAGTTATTAGTGACCCTGCTGTCTGTGCCGAAGGTCCAAGCTTCGAATCCTGGTAGGGACAATCATTGTGTGATGAGCGCGAATGTTCGTTTCAGAATCATGGATGTTTATATAATATCTGTATAAGTATTGTATACTGAGTTCGCCCTCAGTCTATTATACAGTACCCATAATACAAGCGTTGACCGTATTGTTTGTGTGTTCGTCTGGCGATATTACTATTTTTATAATGTCTCTCTCCACGCGGTCTATACCCGGACTTTTGGAAGGATTGTAATTTTTTTTTATTCTCAAATAAGTGACTTACGGGTCTTGTCCAAGTGTACCAACTTTTGCGCGTGAGACGGTAAGTTTTAAGGATAACTGCTTATTGTATGAGTGTGATTATGGAAGTGTGCTAAGATTCTGTCTGGAGTCTCTTTATCTTAGTAGCCAGATCTATGTACTTCGTCATTTTCTCTCTGTGTGTAGAGCAGGTAGTGTGTTTATTATTTTCTAATAATAGAAGAATATTATACAAGTGTCTGATTCTATGGTGCCCGCGTCTGCGTTTCCATCGTAGGATGCGTTGTACATGGTTAGGTTAGTAGTACCTACCTACACATGACAAGAGCATTTTTTGAAATGTCTTTGCTGTTAGGTGTAATAGTGACAAGCATACAACTAGAACGCCTTTTACCTACATATATAACATATTATTAAATGATTCGGTGGTGGGTACCTACTCGACAAGCTTTTACATAGGTATACAAACAATTCTCCGGAGCATTCGTAGACGGGGATCTCGTTAACGGCTTCCGTTTGTCCACCAACGGCATATAACGGCATGTCCGTAGATATCTGTACGCCTTGACTGCTCATACCTATACGGGATACAAAACCATCATGACGTAATTCTTTATGGATCCCTAAACTAAATAAATAGAGGCTTTTCTATGAAAAGTAAAAGTTTATAAATTAGATAATTCCCGGGAACGAAAAAAGGCTGGGAAGGCGAAACCCCCTTCTTAGGACTTATGTGGTGACTCGCGACCGCAAAATCAAAGTATAGTCAAATTTGAACCTAGTAAGTAATATTAATTATGGTTGCTTACTATCTCCTTCGGCATGAGACCGTTGCGCCCTAGTCCTCGGGTATAGCCTATGTTCTTGAGTCGACGGCCGATTCTGGGAATAAATCGTCATACTAAATCCATACTTAAATACCAATATAAATGTGAAAGTATGTGTTTGTTTGTTACCTAGTTTGTAAGTTTTAAAAACGGCTGAACGGATTATAGGCGGATTTTATATCCAAATTAGGTTTTCTGGATGGCGTAAAACTAATTATTTTGATAAATATTAGAAGAAAGCACCACATATTGGCCAATATGTTTTACCTGCTTGGTATCAGTACTTTGTAATAACACAAAGGCGGCCTAAAATCTAATGCGAGCGAATGGTGACGCTGGTATAGGTAGTTACTGATATACTGAATACTTGCCGTGCTGTCGTATAATTCTCACCGTAGTGTGTTCCTGTTGATGCGCCTGCTGTTGGCCCCTGACCTGTCCGATCATACGGTGTTGCTCCACCATGGCCGGGTCGAGGTACCCGCGCACCGGATTCGGCGGCACCTCAATCCTGCGCAGCCGCGCTTGCTGCGACACTTCTGTAATCATCAGCCCTAACGCAATATTTCTTATGCAAAACAACGACATTTTTCAGAAAACCACGATATGTGTGTGTGTGTGTGCTAGGCCTACGAGCAACTGTGAATTATGCGTTCACCTCAGCTATATAACTGGATTGAGTGATAGCCCTAAGATATTTTTTTTTATATTTTCATAACTAACCGTCGGCGTTTTTATATCTTACCAGCCTGGTGTTACTGGGACCGCCCCCATTCTAATATATTTATCCAGAATACATACACCTACAAGCGATGCTTATGATATTTAGGTACATACAACTGTGAATTTATTCATATTAAATGAACAAGAAATAAAACATATTAAAGCTCACTTTTCTTGGGCTGTGTACGCACTGTAATGAAAGGCACAGTTTCTGGCACTGTGGGCTGGTCCGAATCTCTGGTCATGCTACAAATGAAAACTCATTATGAAACAACCAACATACTACTTCAATTTTCTGTTCACGTTTATTCTCTCTGACATACAGGTTTACTTACAACGTTTTCCTTCACCGTTTAGAAAGTGATTATAATGGTTGAATATTAGATTCACATATGAAATTCAGAAATCCAAGAGGTGCGAACCGGGGTGGGAAGCTGCAATCCTCGATATTAAGGCGAACTCTCTACTCACCTGGCTGTACTACTTAACTAATTGATGATAATTATTATGCATTTTTGTATGGCGCGTAATATATTATCTTAAGTAGCCATCAAATTGTTGGTGAGTTAATATGATACAGTTGACGTGTTGATTCTCTAATTGTAACTGCTAAGTATGTACCTTCTTTTTATAAGTTTCTTTTTTCGTTTTAAAACCTTTATTAAGTCAATTTTTTCTTGCAAGTCGTCGCATCGTGCTTCGGCAGTCGCAAACTGGTCATCTGCTTCAGGTATGCAAGCTTCAAATATAAAATTAACGCAAATTTTAATGCTAATCGCTAATATTTTTGTCACTTTATTTATAACTAGCTGTTGCCCGCGACTTCATCCGCGTGGTATTTAACAAAGACAACCGTTGACAACAGCCTGCTCGCCCATTCTGAGCCCGCGGGACGCATTGCAGGTTGTTGCTATCAAACTTAATCAGGCGCTGCGCTGCAACATTGGTTTTAATTTTTTTTCGTGAGATCCTATTTTTTTTTCTAAAATAAAAGTAGCCTAAGTTACACCTTGTTACATCAGCTATCTGCCAGAGAAAGTCCCGTCAAAATCGGTCCAGCCATTTCAGAGATTAGCCGGAACAAACAGATAGACAGACAGACAAAAATTGTAAAAAATGTTGTTTCGGTATAGGTAACGTGTATACATCCAAATGCACTTAGTAAAAAGCAGTTATTTTAATATTACAAACAGACACTCCAATTTTATTTATATGTATAGATCATCTACCCTAAGTTTTGAATACAATTCTTAGCATTGATTGCCAGACAGCGCACTGCCTAAGCCTAGAAGCATTAAATTTTGCATAAGAGTGAGTGAGAGGAGAGGTTCCTTATATTACGTAGGTGAGAACTAAGGAGGGATTTTTGCAAATACGACCAAGTGGGTCAAATTTGTGTTACAAAATTTGTATGAAATAAAAATATTCTGTGGGTAGATTCATTCAAAACTTTGTGAAAAGAGCTTTTATAAGAATTAATTGTAAAAGTATTTTTCGAGTTTATATCGAGAATATCTACTAAATTTTGCTATTGAAATCCAGTTTTTAAAAATCCGTTTCGTAAGGGGTAATAATTTTGTATCACAATATCTCGGTAATGGCGTGGAGTCGATCGAGTTTGGGTTCATCGGATTGGTATTTACAAGGATTCAATTCAACTATGTTGACCAGGATCTGATGAAGTCGAAGAGTGGTGATTGGATTTCTATCAGGAAAAGAAATCGAGTAGAGCCATAAGTTTTCTAATAGTTTGTTGTTTGCTTGTTCTGTCAGTAAATACTAAAAAATATATTTCCTTAAACAAAATATAGGTTGTCAGAAGTTGCAATCGCTACCGTTCAATTCAAGTTTGCGTTCAGAACGAGTTCCCTCTACTAACACTCCAGCCAGACTGCTCGAGCTTCTATGACGCTTATCTGGAATCAATATTTCTAGTCATTAGTTCTGTAAGGAATAAAAATATGTCACAGATCTGTAGATTATATACCTACTGGGTTAGGCTGGATAACCAGCCTACTTAATCAAGCCATCGCACCTGTACGATACCACGACAACCCCCTAGAATTTTATCCGATTCGTTCATTTTGACAATTTTCAAGTCAACCAAATGACAGGTATATATGTCTATTATATTCCTTCACACAATTCCAAGCTGGGATATTGCTGATCAATGTGATAAGTCAGTAAGTAAGGTACATCATTGTATAATTGTACGACCATATAAGTTAAGATAATATAGGAAGACAACTCAACATTTCTGTGCCCCCCCCCCCCCTCACCACACAAGGCGGGAGAAGGAATAATATGGGATTTTAGTTGGTAAGAGTCCGACATAACCCGCCTGCCTCTCCGGGGCCTTGCGGAAATCCATGAGGATTTCCCCACGCCAAAAAATAAAATAGGAAACCATACCTTTAGATATCTTTAAAACGTCACCCATTATATACTTGAAATTTTCATAGCACACGTCTTGATAGCTCCGTGCTGATTTTAAATAAAACGGAACGACTAATTAATAAAATATAAAAAGGGTGCTAAAATAGTAAAAGCACTAAAAAATCATTACGTCAAAGTTGTCAAAATAATATCAGTCCTGGAACAAGAAAGAATCGCGATTTACTTCAAAATCTATGAGCTTTTGATGAACACTGTTTTAGCGCTGGTTGGATATAACATGCGTAGCATCTCTAGTTCGTCTGTGGATATAACAAATTATTTGTCAAGGAGATGTTAGATCACAGACATAGATAACAGGATACGAGATATAAAGATAGTGACATTGTTTTTAGATTGCTGTTGGAAATTTTACCCCTTTTACTGGGTAAGATTTCAGTTAATCCACATTCTGTACGGTGTATGGAAGAACTGCAGGTGATCGGATGTGAAGTAAGGCGTTGTCTGCCTTACACGATTGGAGAATAAAATAATTAAAAACCACAATTGAGTTTAGTAGTTTCATATATCTCTATCGTGGTGGTGGTGATGTCCTCGTGGCATGTGACTTTAACCCTCCCTCTCGAGTTAATTCATTGTATATTTTCGGGGCAACACTGGTGTAGCCATGGAGGACCAATGCATCGTGTTTGCGTATGAATGCGTACGCCCTTTTTAATTTTATTATGTATAGCATGTTCGTCAAAAACTGCGAAAATGGCGGCACTTTAGATTTTATGCTTAGACTAATAAAAATCACCATGGATTTCACAAGAAATTACTTCCACCATCTTATATTACAAACTAGAACGAATACCTATTGAACCCACCAACCCCTAAAGCTATCCGAACTACGATGAGTCTCCCGGAAAAAAGAAAAAGACCTGGAAACCGTAACGAATTTAATCAAAATAACAATATGAGTTGGAAGAAATAAAACATGCTAACTGAATTTCGTATTATATATTTATTCCATATACACCTATATATCTACTTACTGACACAAAATATAACTGCACTTACATAATCATACAAAAGGACGTTATCGCAAAATAAATATTAATTTAGAATATGGATACTTTTCTGAATGCGTAAAAAGGTATGCAATAGCTAATTTATTGTACACATATACATATATAAGGTAGTTATTATTTTTAGAGTATATGGTGTAGGTATACATGTCTGCGGGGAGGTATATGCATTATTTGGGACAACTGTCCGATATTTTGCTCTAAATCAATAAAATACTCATTGTTTTTTTTTAATTGCACCCTTATTTTTATATCTTTCCATATATTTATATCTTCTCGCCATCACTCGTTGTAGAGATAGTTCTCGCTTGAATGAGAAGTCGATAGGGCAGGATATATTCAGCCACGTACAAACAGAGCGTAACCACGCACATACTAACTGAGCGAGCATCTGATCCACCCTGCCAGGTTGCTCGCTTAGTCAGCATGTCATAATTTTTTTATAATGTGACTTAGGTAAACTACAAACGTGGTTTTATTACATTGTAGTCACTAGAGTACATTGATTTTGAAATAGAATCAGACAATATAACATTATATTTTACTCCCGAACATCTCTTACTTGAATAAATGCATAGATATGAAAGCCAACTTTCATCACCATGAGTGAAAGCTCCATCGCAGGCCTATTATTAATAAAATAGGAAATACACTCTGTATAAACATCACAACGTTTCTGAATAATTTCATAGCATGCAATCACGGGTATCTAGCGAGTATACATTTCTGGTGTTTTAAACTTTAAATATGAATGTATTAATCTAATTATAGTCGTTTGGTGTTCAGAGTTTGTGATATACTAGAATTAACATTATAGTGTTAATCTATATAATAATTACCATAATAGAACACATTGAAATAATATTAAAAATGTATTAACACACGGACATGGGCGGCTGTCACTTGAGACAGGCGTTACATTTTATCTATAAAATACATAAATGAAGTCAGAATGTAAAATTGATCATGTTATGACTGTAATACTTGTAAAAATACGTAAGTTCGCACCGTGCTCGGCAATTTATTGTGCATGAAGTTGCTTGATAGTTACCAGCCGACACAACATAGCATTTACTATCTGACCACGTGTTAATCGTATCGATATAATGCAACGATTAACTAACCATTTTCTCGGGTTAATTATACGATAAAAAAAGGTCTAGTATTTTAATTATAATATACATTTACCCGCGACATTCTCCCACATCTCACTTTCGTGACCAATATGACAATACAAACTTTTAAAGGACTGCTCGATGTAGACATTCACCCAACAGTTCCTTGCCTACATTCAGAATAATAAACAAACGTTTTCAGCATTACCATAGACTGATGCTTTGGTTGTAAGTAAACCATACAATATCATCATAGTACAGCAATATAATGTACACACAATATTTCAGTTTCAACGAATAAGTGAGGCACACTTGGTGGACACAGTGATGATACATTAGTGAATTATTGAGTATATTAATAGTAAAATATTGAGCATCCCGGAATGATTTCTCTATTACTCCATGAAAAACCATTCTCTATAATCTCATGGAAGATATTGAAATCATAAATCAAGCACGGAATTAATTCATCTTGTACAATACTTAAATTATCAGGCACACGCATAAAAGGGCTAACCATTATTTGGAAACCAATTATCTATGTAATCGATTGTTAGGTTTAATTTATTTTATGTGCAACGGCATGGTTTTTTTTATTTCGATATTCACCGAGGCATATGTTACAAAAAATATTAAAGTCTTCAATGAAGTTATAGGCGTACAATACCTTATTGTGATGGAATTTAAAAATTGATATAGGATCATCAAATATTTGCCCATATTTATAAAACTTCAAGTGTGACGCTAAGCAGGTATGATTCGATGCCTACCCACAATCAAACTTGTCAACCGATTTTACCTTTAAACTTGTGTAAACTCATTAAATATTTAGTATTTGCCTCAATTACCATATCACCACTGTGGCCCTGTGTTGTTATCGCACATTGTGTCCATAAAAGGTACCATGACTTATTAATAATTATAAATAAAAATTAATTAATTACTCGCTTAAAGTCGCACATATTAATTATTAATAATATTATATGGTAGAATACTAAGATGTACGCGTTATGAGGGCACAGTGGGTGCGGCGCCGGGGCGCGTTGGTGGGGGCGAAGCTGCGTCAGCCCAGACACGTTACAACAGGACGCATTTCTTTTTCCTGGCGGGCTCCGGAGGCTCCAGCGCCGCGAGTATGGCCTCATCGAACACATTCTTTAATCCTTTCTGTGATATGAAACCATAAAATATTTCGAGTCAGAGCTGTTAAAATATCATTCCCGCCGCAAAACGAACACAAATAACAATAATGAGCACTCGACTTTCTTGGGGCTATCTATGTTTTTTTTTGTCTCTACTCATTATATTGTGTACATCGAGAGGAACACAACCAGAACATACACATGTTTGTTATGACCCAGTAGTGAGCCACACTTAGATAAGTTTGCCTGACAAATGGCTCATTAACTTCCTGTTGGGATTCCTAGCGTCATGACTCATAGAGCTCATAGATAATACTTTACAACACAAAGTTGTTAACATAATGACGCGTTCAACATAATGAGAGCTACAAAAACCAATTAAATAATACAACTTATACTATAATAAGACTAATAATATCAGCCTTCTTAATGTCCTACTGACGGGCACCAGCCTCCCCTTAATGCGAGAGGGATTAGGCCATTTCACCACACTGGCCAGTGCAGGTTGGCGGACTTCTCAGGTCTTTCAAGGGGCTCTCAGACATGCAGGTTTCCTCATGTTTTACTTCTGCAGTTTACTATAAATATACCTACTAATGCAAAATATTCGAGAACTAATTTCATATACATACAGTGAATTTTTAAGAAAAATTTAAAAGTTTCATTGTAGCCTAGTATGACATAAAACTGAATAAACCTAGAATATGGTGCACATATCCCTACACAGCCATGGCAATCTTTGGTGATTGCTATAATCTAAATAATCATTAGATTATCAACATTAACATCTGAATGTTACCGTTAATGGACCTACAAAAGCCAGACATGGGCACCTACACAAATAATTATGTAAAGGCCTCCTGCCAGATAGGTATGGAGAGGAGTATTCTGGGCTATACAAAAGTAGACATAAAACATGCTACTGACCTAATGACAATCACTGGGATTCAAGATGTGGGAACAAAATTACTCAAAGTCAAATGGCAAAGTGCAGGTCACAGAATAGGGGGGCTTAAGGAGAGGTGGACATACAAATTAACGAGATGGACACCTCAATACAACACAATGTGAATAAGATGTAGACATAGGAAAAGATGGTCTGACTCTATAAAAAGGGTGGCAGGCCTTTTTAGCGTAGAATAGCTAGCATTAATAATGCTTGGAACATGGAGGGCCTTTGTGTCCACGAGACACACCAACAATTCCATATCAATGTCATAACATTATTGAAATTAATAATGATTGATTTGTTATGCAGTATTTAATTAACATTCTAATTACAAAGTACAAATTATGTAATACAATGGTCTCCAATAAAGGCTTGATAAATTAAAAACAAAAAAAAACAACAATTAAAATCTCAAATGTGAATGCACCATCCTATCTTTTTCAAAGAATATTAGATAAACAGATTATTACAAAGTAGTCCTGTCGGGACCCTCAACTGAACCAAAGTTTGTACTAAGTGTAGGTATACATTTACCCTCAAATTTATAGAAAGTTATAATGGATTATAATACCATTATAACTGTCTATATATTGAGGGGTAATAATTTGGCCATTGCCATGGTCAGGGTGAAGAGACTTACCTGTGTGAGAGCAGAGCATTCGACGTATTTGACAGCTTTGAGTTCCTTTGCGAGTTTCTCGCCCTGTTCCAACGATACTGGTTTTTGCTTTATCTTAGCCAGCTTCTCCATGGTGGCTGGATCATCTCTCAAGTCTATCTGTGTGCCAACTAGGAGGAATGGCGTCTTTTGCTGGTGATGAGTAATTTCTGGTACCCACTGAGAATAAAATATTAATTAATGAATTTCTATATTATACAATTTTTACACTGATTTAATTTCTTCTGAATTGGGCTATGCTATGGTTGTAGGCTTGCTATATGATAATAAGATTCTGGCATATTAAGACCATAGACTCAAGAGAAAAAGTAGCTAGTAGATTAAATCACAAATGAGCTCCGATAGTAAAGGATATACAGAACAAATACACAAAATACTTACTTTTTCCTTGACATTTTCAAAGGAACTGGGGCTTACTACACTGAAGCACACAAGGAAAACATCAGTCTGTGGATAACTCAATGGCCGCAGCCTGTCATAATCTTCCTGACCTGCAAACAAATACATTTTCAAACCAATATTTTTTCTAGAATGAAAAGTATGAATATGCACATATTTAAACATTTAATCAGGTAAAATCATAATTTATGGAAATCTGACAACATTTAATTGAGAGTTTACTTAATTGATTAGTTGTGTATGCAACTGTATATATATCATATTTAAAAAAAAAACTGACCTGCAGTATCAAAGAGACCCAAGGTGTATGGTTCTCCTCCAATCATGACTGTGACAGCATAGTTATCAAATACAGTGGGCACATACTCCGATGGAAACTTGTTTGTTGTGTAGCTGATGAGTAGGCATGTTTTACCGACTGCACCATCCCCTACCACCACACACTTGATTGTCTGCATCTTGCCTTATAACTTTAACAGATATAAACAATGAATGATGTCTACTCGCTTTCTCTTGACTGGGTTGGCTCTGTTACCATAGCAACCTCAGGTATAAGCCTGTAAAAGATACAAAAACATATTTTGTTAAAGTTGCCATAGTCATTGAATAATGTGAGGGTCTTACACAGGCTAGTAAAAACTACTGAACCTCAGACATACAAGCCATAGCGCACAGCAAAGTTAATATTTGAGTTATTGATCTAATCTGAACATATCAAATACACAGCCAAATAACATATGATATTCCTACTATTCACCAAAGAATAAAATGTATATTGAATCTAACTGAATAAGAAGGGTGTTTCTGTAAATACAATTAGTCTTAAATAATAATAATGTACATGCTTGTTGAATTGATACAATATGTCATGCCAATAAAAAATATAAATATTTCAGTTTAAATGTAAAGAAATGGGGGTTGACGTGACAATTGTGTTCACAATTAAAGCTTAGAGTTTGAATTTTTCTAATGATTTATATTCTAGGCACTTTGTTTTCAATCAATCAATAATCACATCTTGTAAGTTTTCCTGAATGCACACAATTCAATGTTGGCAAGGACACTTATTGCACACAATAAGAAGTTCGCATACATCTTCATGGACAACACAATGAACATTCGCTCTAGCCAACAGCTACTTAAAGTATCACAACAATGATATCATTGCATGATTGCAATATGTGACAATTGTTTTTATTATACACCAATTGTTTGAGCCCTGGCTGTTAAATATAAAACCATACACTCACTGTATGTTCAAACTACATCCATAATAGATTCGAATATTATATTTTCTCTAAGTGCATAGGTGTTCATTGTAAGAGGAAAATAATAACATATTATTCACAAATGATTATGGAAAACATGACATGTTAGCAGCTGGTTGACAATGTGTGCATGGAAAATATCGACTGCTGAATATCTCGCAGAGCTAATAAAACATTATTGACAGGATACATTTCAGCGTAATAAATAGAACTACATTCCCAGCGGAGGGCAATGACCTTAAAGAGGGTCATGTAAATAAAGTGTGTGGCTATATTCTATTTTATTAAAACACACAAACGTCTCTTTGGGTGTAACGACATACCGATAGGAGGGTGCGTACGTATGTGCCGCTGATCATATGCCATCCTTATGTAGCCACGATAGTCTAGTTCTATCTAAATATTTACATACAAGTTAAGATTCGAGATGTTTCTTAACCCATCCAACCGGTCGGATGCGTTTTAGAAAGAGTATACAACGCACCGAAATAGCAATTTGACAATGTTGATAAGTAATTTTTACATAATCATCTCACAAAACTTTTGACGTCCATTTTGTGAAGAGCAAAGAGAATATAAAACTAGGGTCCAAATACAAGTAACGCTCTATCATGTAAATAAAGATATGTTGATACAATTATGTTATATTTAACTCACCTCACAATGATGTTATAGATATAGAGCGGAAAAATCAGCGGTAACTCGTTGTAAATATGTTAAAATTACAAAACTTTACGTTGCGGGTTGGGTCATTGACGGTGACGCCATAAGACCATAGAGTACAGAGCACAGACGAACTAGAGATGATACGCATATATAAAGTATAAAGTAGGTAGAGTTAGAATAAGCACGCTGCACACTCTCCGATCCTATACTACCAGATATGGGTATTATCGAGTAGTTCATGTAGATTTCGATATTTTGGGTTAGTTTCGAGAATATTTGGGTACTTTCAAATATTTTTAGGCACTTTCAGGTATTTTTAAGAAATGTTATGTATTTTGGTTAATTTTCGGTAGATTCGGGGTCAGATTGGTCCTATTTTGAAATTCATAATAGCGAACGGAATTTATTCATATAATTCATATTTGATATAATCGATCTAATTACTTATTACTACATTTTTATGTTTATTGATTATGAATAACATGTTTGACTCAATGGGTGGGTGGATGATTTGGGTATCTTTTTTACTTAAATGGTATCAGTACTTTGTAATAACACAAAGGCTGCCTGCTGCCTTTAGTCATCAAAGCCAACGCGTGTGTAGCCGCGGGAAAAATCTAAATAAATAAGAATAATTGATGATGATTTAAAAAAATGGAAATGTCCCTAACATGTTATTGGAATCGATTCCGCACGACACTGGATCGGTACATCACTAGCCCAATGACTTTCTTTGGCAGTGACTGATAAAATCGGGTTGGCTCGGGTTTATAATTCAGGTTTTTCCGTAGTGTGTTCACTTGATTTGTGTTGGTGGTTACTGCTACCTGAGTAATTAAACCTACTAATTAGTCGTAATCGAGGTGGCAAATACTTTTAGAAGTATTACAAACTGTCCTAATTATATTACTAAAAATCTTCAAAAACCAACGATGGCTGAGTGAGTAAATTATGTTTTTTTTACACGAATTTTATTACTTATAATTTGTACTGTGTGTATGTTTCACATGTGATGTGCGAGCATGACTTTGAATTTTATATTTTAAATAATAAATGCTAAATTTGGGGTTGAATATAAAGTTTTATGTAAAAACTCCAAAACCTACTTTTGTGACCTTGAAGTAATTTCACTGAGGTTAACTTTAAATTCGGCGTGGCTTTTATAAGTAATTTTAGAGAAATAGAGTATCCTAACTTCATTATAAAAGCGACCCAGAGTCTCATGAATAAGTAGTGACCCAGAGTACTATATATATGTACATACCTAGTACCTACTAAGTACTAGGTATGTACATATACCTACTAAGGTTATTTGAAGGTCAAAACTTAAATGTGTGATTAATCAATTATTCCTACAATTACATGCAATATCATGATTATTAGGTGGTACAAATATTTAAAGAATATCTACACACAATATATTATTTACACACAAATAACAACTATGAGTTAGGTAAATTTTAGATTATTTAAAATTACTTATAGATTATGGATATAATTAAGTTTATTTCAGTAATTAGAATAGTATTTTAAACAATGTTTTTTTCAATGCATAGTTAGAATTTAATGTGAGAGTATAATAGTATAATTGATTGCTATGTTGTGTTGTTGAGATAATAAATAAATATAACAGTGTTGTAGGCTGTTGAGCTGCTGGTTCTTATGGCAATTAGTTGAGCAAATTTCAGCAATAGTATTTTGGTAACTTGAACTGGTCTAGGTATTAATGGGATCTCCCAAGTAAATTGTGTAGCCTGAAAAATGCATTTTATTTGTAGTTTGGGACCATACAATTGGTGTGTTTGGTGACATCTATCTACATAATAAAATACTATTATAAAACTGGAACTGGGCTCTCTGAACCTAAAACAAGTGTTTTAAGATTTATTGTCTGTGTGTCAGAATTAATAATAATAGGTAGTAGGTACAAACAAGTTGGATCATAATTTTCTTTTGTTTTGTTATGATAACAACTTGTTCAATGTTTACTTTTTCTCCATGCATACAATATGTTTTTCTTCTGCAGACCTAAAGCAGACATTGCTCTCATTGGCCTGGCTGTCATGGGACAGAACTTGATCCTCAACATGGATGACCATGGATTTGTTGTGTGTGCATACAACAGGACTGTAGCAAAGGTACCATTTATCACATTCAGCACTAAGTAGATTCATTATCATTATTTTCCTTCAGTTAACCAAACAATGTTAAGTTAAGTATATGATGTATTACCAAGATTGCATTTAATGACTTGAATAAATCTAATCTTGATAATTTGGATGACTTGTAAAAATGTAACAGAATGAAATGTCAGAAATCATTGATAAACACATATCAGTTGATAGATAATAGATACCTATCGTTAAATACAAGGATACAGGTATGAAGAATACAAGTTGTAGGTATGATTTGGCACAAATTACTTAATACTTAATTAATAGGGGGTGATATATATGTGAGAGCGACAAATTAATCGGCGAATAATCATAGCGCGATATAACTAAATAATAGTAAATAGTACTCCAGTTTGAATGCATGCTTGCGTCATACACTGTAGACACTGTACTGTGTCAAATTTTGGATAGTACACGTGTGGGATATACTGAAATTCCGACATCACTAAATCGGAACGGATCCCAAGATTTCACTGTTATTCGAATACACGCTAGTACAAGATGCACTACACTATAGATACTGCAGTGCTACTACACTATAGATCGACACAGACGCTCTTTTTAGGGTTCCGGACCTCAAAAAGAAAAAAAGCGGAACCCTAATACGATCACTATTTGTCTGTCATATCTATCTGGTAAACTGTGCGCCCTCAAACCTTAAATTTGGCATAGTGATGGATCTGTGTGACATGCTCATATTCCGATAGCCTGAATATAGGTTTCGTTTATCATTTGAAAGTGGTACTTTTGTAAATCATTTTTAATTTGTTTAATTGAATGGTTTTAGAACTATATTTCGATGATAATGTCAGTAGGTGTTAATTTCAAAGAAAACTATTCCCTTTTTTTTCTTAAATGTAATATAATACGAATTATAGCCGATAACGGCATTACTTCCAGTTGTTTTAAAACGATTACAATGATCCGCTCTCTGTGTGATTTTTATATCAATCTGTGGGTCATTGAAATTTGAATATAGCGTCAATTTAAAGTTCAACAAGTTTAAATTAACGCCAACCGCTATATTATCTATTGGATAAAAATTATAAATAAATTTAATCATGAAATAATTAATCTTGAAAGTCATACAATGATAAAATCTGAATGAGTCAGAAAGACTCCGTGTAACCACCATTGACTAATATCTAACCGATAAGATCTTGTCATAGTGGGTTGGGTTCTGAAATCGAATACATACTTTGCTCATCAGTTTGATAGTCAGGTACGGAACCCTCATTGCGCGCCCTACTCGCACTTGATCGGTTTATCAAATTCGGTACTAAGTAAATGCTGGATCATTATGTTTGTTCACCTGACTAAACAATTTTAAGTTGTATGATTCATTACCGTGGTTTCGTTTAGATGACTTGAATAAATCAAATCTTGATTTGATGATTTGAATGACTTGTAAAAAAATTACAGAATTCAAATGTTAGATAATGTTGATAAACACTAATCGTTGATATCAGTTGATAACTAGTAGATGCTTATCTTTAAAACCAAGGATTAGCTGTGTAGAATACAAGTTGTATGAGAAGGCACATGTTATTTTAACATTGAATGAATATGAAGCGATATACGTCAGAGAGACCAACGGATGCGCGAATAACTTAACGCGACATATTTTTTTTTATTCTTTTTATTACATTAAAGACAAGTATTTGATCTCGATCTCACCTGATGGTAAGTGATGATGAGATCTACGATGGAGCATACTTGCCTAGGTAGGAAGGCGGCAGTAGATCGAGACGCTACATTCACTAGGCACATGCAGCGCAACTGATCTGACCCGCCATCCATGAATGGCAACACCGAACATCATGCCGGAACACGGCTAGGCCGCTTGGCGACATGGCTTTGTTCAATGGGTGGTGACTAACCACGGCCGAAGCCTACCACCAGTTAACCACGGCCGAAGCCTACCACCAGTCAATACATAACTAAAGTCCGAATCATTCAAGTTTTTATGCCTGCTAGTGCAACAAACTGATACATTGTCATCACTGGAGTTAGACGCAGAGGCAATATTCTCACTGTGGTTCGATGCGAACTACAATACAAACAAACTGCCTGTCTGTCCATTTTAAGGTTATTATTGCATGGCTTGTACCATGGCCATGGAGTAGTAGTAAGTACTTATATTTTCTTTCGTCAATAGGTAGACGAATTCCTCCAAAATGAAGCTAAGGGTACAAAAATCATTGGAGCAAAATCCTTAGAAGACATGGTAGCAAAGTTGAAGAAGCCTAGGAAAGTCATGTTATTGGTGAAAGGTAATAATATATTTTTAAATATTAATATTCTTAAATTGGCAATAACATAAATATACCTACACGATGCATCAGGAATTCGAAGTAGTATTTCCGGTCCATAAAATGTTGAGTAGCTGCATTCTATTTTTACAATTTTAGAGTTACAGTACTTTCAATAAATAACTAAACAGATGTCAAAAATAAATATAAAAAAAATCATGCTTGTTATTATTGCATCTAACTTCTACAATTTACTTTGTCCGGGTGTATCATGTTTATGCATTTATATCATAGCTAGCATTTTTAACATGCACAATGCTCGACTTATTAATTCCTTTTTTTTCTTGCAGCTGGTTTTGCAGTAGACGAATTTGTCAAGAATCTATTGCCACTCCTTGAAAAGGGAGACATAATCATTGACGGCGGCAACTCGCAATACACGGACACACAAAGATGGTGCAAGCAACTCGAACCCACCGGCATTTACTACATTGGCATGGGTGTAAGTAGGACTAACCAAACACAGAATCTAGATACATATATTATTTATTGGAGATTAATTACAGCTGTCCACGAAGAAAAATTCATGATAGCGCCTCAACACTCATTTCAAATGTAGTAAGCCTAAAAAACAAATGTTATGTTGAACGTATCGAAACGTAACATATAACAACTATTTATACCTTAACTAGGAAAATTATTAACAATAATATCATTGTGAAAATAAAAGCATAATAATGGTGGTTGAATTTAGAATGTTTGCACAAATAAATAAAATTATTTAACTAACAGGTAAGCGGAGGTGAAGACGGTGCCAGGTACGGCCCCTCCCTCATGCCCGGTGGCCATGCTGCCGCGTGGCCCCATGTCAAGCCCATTTTCCAGGTGAGTTACTAGTGTAGAAATGATAGAATTCGTTTTGGTTACGTATTGGTATTACCTTCAGAGTTTAACATGTCTGTTTTATATTTAAGGCGATATGCGCTAAAGTGAATGATGAGCCATGCTGTGATTGGGTGGGCGAAGACGGGGCCGGCCACTTCGTCAAGATGGTCCACAACGGAATCGAATACGGAGACATGCAGCTCATTTGCGAAGCATACAATCTCATGAAGGATGTTCTGGGTAAATATCTTCCTTTGTACCATAGTCAATAATTCTGTTGTTAGATAAATATTCCATAGGGGATAAAAGAAAATGTCATGGCATCGAAAGGCCCATATTAGTGGCCTTCAAACCATAAGCTGTACATTTAAATCTAGTTCACTCTCGAGTGCTGTCATTCTGAAACCACCTCCCCCCGCTCTCCTCAAGCATCAACAGACGAAAAAAAACAGGACAGGTTGTTGAATATGTTAAAAAGTCAAAGGTTTCGGTTGTGCTGATGGCACCATATTATTGGTCCAACTAAGGCGGCGAGCGAGCGCTCGCGTCTGTTTGATCAATCTTCTATATTCACAAAGTTTTCTAAAAAAAATGGTCATTTATATATCTTTCTAATATTCATTTAGGTTTGAGCCAAGGTGAGATGGCGCAGGTGTTTGACGAGTGGAACAAGGGAGACTTGGATTCATTCCTCATTGAAATCACCAGGGACATCTTGAAATTCAAGGATGCCGATGGTAAGAATACTTTATAAAAAATAATAGAGTGATCGATGATGTGATGCGAGGTGGTGAATGATCGATAGTTTGTTTTTAATATATTGTCGCACACTTTGTATTATTACATAAATTTGGCGTATCTTGCCTATTGTGTGACTGAACCAAGGTCACTATCTAGATTCCTCTGATATCGACTTTAGATATTGACTTGTAATTGTAATTCACCAAAATGTTTAACATTACTTATTTTGTACAAGTTGATACATATAGGGTATACTAAGCCTTAACATTACGCTTCTTCAACGCATTAGTAATTATTATGTAATGTGAAAATTTCGATAGGTCGATTTTGAAAAATAAATTTTGTTCCGTACATACTGAATTCACATAATTATTACAAATAATCTGAAGAAGCCCAAGTTCCAGGCCTAGTATACCCATTCTGAATGACGTCATCGTTGACTTAACAATTATAAAGCCGTCGCTCCACTCAGCTGTTATTTTTGTGTTCTCGTGATTGCCGTCCATAACTTTTTTGTTGGTGTGTAAGCAATGCGAAGGTTATTTAATAGAAGCAAAGATGCAAAGTCATACCTACTGCGAATGGCGGTCATCATTCGAAGGCAAACCGTTTGGAAATCTTATAATATTTGTCTATATCCACTGATGTTACCATCAACAGTGTTCTTCTAGATGTCGTTTTTATTACATTGGGCCATGCCTAGTGTAGGATTCCGTATTACGCGGTTTTTATCCGCAGAATAGGTAATAGAACCCTAAAAATGTACATCGCTAACTCTCTGGCAAACGGAATGTGTAACACCTTTGTGTGGTTTTATAAATAGGAGGAAATATGATAATTATACTCTATGCGAATATTATAAACGATTAGTGGGAATTCCACGATGTGACGCATTGCGCTTAAGCATTATGAATTTTGCCGTCCACTAGCTGTGCTTGCGCGTCGTTTAAATGACTAGATTTTTTAGGATCCCTGAGGAACTCTTCTTTTTCCCACAATAAAGAGTGTCTTAAATGTTCACCGGGGTTATATTCTATCCATATATCTATACCATACTTATATTAATTAAATTCCGTCCAGTAGTTTCCCTATGAATCGTGTTTAGCCAAACGGATCAACATTTTCCCTCTGTACCGATACCTATGACCTGTCATCGAATATTATTTTATAAAGGAACTTACGACTAAGTTACAGTTTCATTATATAGATAGATGGGAAATACAGAAAAATACGTATGCAAATATTTTATGATAGTTGAGTCGTGAGGTATACTAGCAAAAATATACTCAGTCTTACGAGTTCGTGTTTGCCCTACGACTATGTTTTAAAAAAATTAAAAAACTATGTGACGATACCGTGGGTTATGAGTCCAACACGTAGAGGTAAAAAAAAACTTGTTAGCTACCTGCTGGAATCAACTGCTGAAAATGATAGCATAAACAGTGGTTCGACCTCAGCAGGCGAATGTACGAACGAAACTAACTGCAGGTGTATACATAGATAATAGGGACTCTGGATTGAAGTGTAGATGGACATGGGATAGGACAGTTGAAAGGCTTGCAGACACCTGTCATATTCAGCTTTTATCTAATAACCATTGGTAGGTCTCGCTGCTCTTTAGGTTGGTCCCCACAAAAGGCCGTCGTATGAGGCAATAACATTATATTGTATGTATCATTTGCTTCAGGTCAGTACCTTCTGCCCAAGATCCGCGACACAGCCGGCCAGAAGGGCACCGGCAAGTGGACGGGCATCGCCGCCCTGGAGTACGGCGTGCCGGTCACGCTAATCGGAGAAGCTGTGTTCGCCCGGTGCCTCTCTGCCCTGAAAGGTTAGTTCATAGCCGTAACCTGCAAAGAGTACAAAAATATATTTACTTCTCAAACAGGTAGTTTTTAGTATTAGTAATTTCGAATAATACCAACGTGATTGATTGATATCGATGTAATATACTTATTTAGTAATTAATTAATAATAAACAGATAGTAATGTCCAAAACAAAAATGGTTGTCTAAAAGAGATAGCAGCTGGCGATAAGACCGCCCAACGCAACGCAATTGCACTCATTGATAATAATACTTTATTGATAATAATACACTAAATAAACCGTTTAGTCCCCACGCTAGAAATCCCTGGTTCGTTGAAATATAGTTCTAATATAAAAGTTAACATAACTATACAATAATACCCTTATAAAACTAAACTCTACACTTGGGAATTCTGTTTTGGTTGCGCTTCCCTGTAATGTCTGTAGACTACTATTGGCCAAAAATGTTTGATGAGGAATTCTGCTTCATTGCGGGAATCTGCCCAAGTAGGACTTAACACTTAAGCAACGGCCATCCCTTTGCACCGATGTGACTTTGACTCCTCTTGATGATATATTGAAGGACTTATCTACCGAGGTCTGTTTGTCATTGATTGGATCATGCAAATTATAGCACACACTTTTGTTTCCCTCTGCTGTGCAAATGTCTCCCTCTCGTTCTTTCTTTCCACTCTGCCTTCGGCTACGTACTGATGCGTCCATTTCATCTTGCCATGTTAGAAATTAACTATATAGATATATTTTACCTGATCAATGCTGTAATAAGTAACAATTTTGACAGACGAGCGCGTGAAAGCGAGCAAGGTGTTGCCGGGATCCAACGCCAAGTTCGATGGCGACAAGAAGGTGTTCTTGGAGCATTTGCGAAAGGCCCTCTACGCGAGCAAGCTTATATCGTACGCGCAAGGGTTCATGCTGCTCCGTGAAGCCGCCAAGGTATGGTAACCATGAGTATTATTATCACGTTCATTGTAGGAAAATTCCGACTGTAAAACAACGCGGAAGGAAGATTCGATATTAAACTGGATTATTTTGTTTTTACGGATTTGTCCGAATTGGGCGGTAAAACTTTGGTTTTCCCTTCGAATGCATTGAAACTTCAATCCATTTGTGGCATGATATTACAAATAGTTTGTTGGATAACTAAGTAATCTTAACTTTAGGTGTAACAAAAGTAGAACAAGATATGTTGATGAAATGTTAACGAGTATGTCACACTTTTAATTCATAAATAAAAAAGGCGTGTTTAGTTACACCATTTAAAACTCAAGAAGAACGGGTGGGCCCATTATTATGAACTTTGTTTTTTTTATTTTATATCCGCCCTGAATAGCAGAATAACTATTTAAACATTCCTTCTCATACATTTTATTCTGAGGCGGTTCGAAGTTCGCCGGGTCAGCTAGTGAGGTATAAATGTTTTTTTCCTTGTATCGAAACCGATTGCAGCTTTAGATAATTAGGGGTTCTATCATTAGTAGTATCAATTTAGATAAATCTGTTATTATAATAATAATAAGAAAATGTTACACCAATTTGCTAATAAACCTTATCTACGATTTATCGGACAAATCATGTGTCGAATAAATTATAGATAAGTTTTTTTAATCAGAGCTTTATTCTCGTGTTGTATCCCAGGCCAACAAGTGGAATCTGAACTACGGCAGCGTCGCTCTGATGTGGCGCGGCGGCTGCATCATCAGGAGCGCATTCCTCGGAAACATCAAGGTACGATATCTGAGAGGAATACCATAATAGGAATAATAAGTTTATTTTTATTCATATAGGCCAGGGGTTCCTAAACTTATTTTGCCTACTGTCCACTTTGAGAATGAATAATTTTTTAGCGCCCCCATTTTTTCTCCTTCTTTAAAACCACTATAACTTCAAATTAAATTAATTATTGTAAGCCTCTACACAACGCCCCCATTTTTTTGGGTCTCTTACCTACCTCTTACCTAAAGGGGGGCCCTTTAGGCCTGAAACCCCACAAGGGGGCGTTATCGCCCACTTTTGGAAAGGCTGTTGTAGGCCGAGAAGCGCACCCAAGGTCTATAATTAGTATACAGACTGAAAGAAACCGCACTTTGCAGCCGCGACTTTCAGGAGCGTCGTATAATCTGTCGCAATCTTTATCAAATGACGTCACTCGAGGAAGCTCCCTTTGTGAACACGAATTAAGATTGCACTTAATGTATTTTTTTGTAAAAGCATCTCCTTGTTGGTTCGGTGGTTGCTGGTTCTCGTTGTCATGAATCATCTGACCGTGACCTTGCACCTCACTGATACCGCGTTCGACATTTTACACGACAAGCTCACGGTATGATATCAATCCTCGGGATGAAACATTCGCACGATAGTGCATATCACGTGAGAGATTACAAAATATATCTCGCGTATGATGTAAATAAAATGATATTGGATGCGGTATCAGAAATACCAAATAATTCTTTAGGTAAAAATGTTAAACGAATTGAATGCAGCTCTGATGAATGCGCTAATGCTGTCATGAAGATAAATTATAATCAAATGAAAAACTGCTGTAGTTACGTATAGATAAAAAAAAACAAAAGCCACTTGGTGACTTACAAAATAAATTATATAAAAAAATCTTAGGTTTAAGCTTGTAGAAGCTGTCAAAGACAACTCGCACGTTTGTAAATGATTCTCAATTGCTCAGAGACGTCAGTGCATTGTAATTCCACTGCGAACGGATTGCGACTTTCCATAGGTCTGATTGCAAACTAATTTTAATCGACGAAAAACAAAGGAGGATGACCTTAATTCGACACGTATATTTGTTTTTTTTTTGTTAACTATTTAATCAAGTTTAGAGCCAGTACCACTTATATATTGTAATCTGTTTTGTTGACCTTATACAATGAATAAATGTAGTGCTTTGCCGGTTGTTAACAGGATGCGTACACTAAGAACACTCAGCTGTCGAACTTGCTGCTGGACCCTTATTTCTGCGAGCGCATCAGCGCCTCGCAGTCGTCGCTGAGGCAGGTGGTGGCGCAGGCGGCGCTGGTGGGCGTGCCCGCGCCCGCCTTCTCGGCGGCGCTCGCCTTCTACGACGGGTACCGGTCGGGTGTGCTGCCCGCCAACTTGCTACAGGTCAGTTCACCGACACCTTTGTATGAGGCCAAAATGATTATACCTCATAAAATATACATTTGTATGGTACAGCTACGAAATGTTGGTCGCAAAATACGTGACCATAATTTTTTTATAATAATCAGCTTCTGACTGCAGCTCTGTCCGTGGTACCTCGAAAGAACTGAGCCTATAATAGCAAACACGGATAATTAAGCTTTCTATCGGTGAAATAATTTTCACTATCCATGCAGTAAAGTTGTGTTAGTTTCATCATTTATAACTCCAGAACGGATGGGTCGATTTTATGATCTTTGAGTTTTTGATTTTTTTTCCACCCCGAATGTCAGAATAATTATTAAAACATGGGAACATTTCACAGAAAAAAAAATAAGATAATTCAATATCTCATATATTTGATTCTGAGGTAGTAGGAAGTTCGCCGGGACAGCTAGCTTATATGAATGTTCCTTTGTGGGTCTCGTATGCGTTCTTATACCATTTATCTGATTGGGATGTAGCTTTTTTGAGTTGTTGTGAGTACGCCCGCGAAGATTTCTGTGGCATTGCAACGCATACCGGGAGCTCGCTAGTGAAATATTTACCTAATAATTTTCTATTTGGTATACTCCAGGCCCAGAGGGACTACTTCGGTGCCCACACGTACGAGTTGATCACAAAACCCGGTGACTTCGTCCACACCAACTGGACTGGACACGGTGGCAACGTTTCCGCCTCCACTTACAACAATTAGACATAGGTGCACTCCTTTTAACGCGGTGATAGGCATGGGGACCAACCTTAACATTATTTACAAATAGTTTTTTTTTTATACTTTCGTCACAAATGACTTGTATTTATTAGGCTATTGCTCGATTTACAAGCGTACAAATACGTAAGTAACAAGCAGCCATCATGAAAATGTATGGAGATCTATTACAGGTATTTAACCAGCTGATTGTACGAGGACAATTTCTACTTGTTACTTGCGTACTGCTCTCGTGTAAAGCCAGTATACGATAAGGCGTCGTGATTATTAAATAATTTATTTTAGATTATTATTACATTCCTATTTTATAAACTTGTGTTTGTTTTGTGAAAATGAACAATCAAATGTATGGTGTTTGGTACGCAGTAAATTATTTCATGGTTTGTGATAAAGATTGTTGCTTGCAATATACATAATTATGATTAAGTATACAGTTGTTGTAGCAATCAGCAAATGCATTTATATGGGTGCTTATTATATTTTTGGATGATTTTAAATAAACATTGTTTATTAGATGACACTATTTTCATTTTACTTTTGGACACGCTTTGGACCTATTTTATTACATAACCATCGGTGTTATACCATAGATACATTGCGCCGTAGACTGTTACAAACAAATAACAAAGTGTCTATGGCAATGACGTAACGGCGCGTGGTGCAGAGAATAGAACCGTCGCGGTAGACATCGTTTGTATCATAGAAATAGACATTATTTTACTCTCTGGTTATTCGTTTCTCAGTGACAATGTCTCATAAAACAAGAATTCTTATCGCGTTATAAAATGCTGTGTTTTTTTCAATGTGGCGCTTATCATTGATGTCTTATCAAGACGCGAAGGACATTACATTATTTAATGAATTCAAATAATTAATATGAAAACGAATTGAAATTATAAATTATGTGTAAAATTAAGCCAGCATCGTGTTACCACGCAAATTTACGAAAATTTGCTCAGCGTAAGTAAGTATCGATAGCATTTATATAGTGAGCTGGGTAATAGGCGTTTAAGTCAGCTATGATTAAGGCTTAGCACGCACTGCGAAAACATTTTTAATTCTAAACAACCGTACTAACGGTTTTTGTTTCAGTGAATGCATGAAGGATACATCCAGTGTCTCCAACCATGCCGTAATTACGGTAGATCTACCGTAATTTTTCTAGGTGTACCACCTACCGTAGACATGTCAAAATCTACCGTAATTTCGTCCGTGTCCATATTTCTATAATGACAACACTTGATTTAGCAAAATTTTACGACAACATTGCATTGGGATGCGTAACGTAAAAAAAAAGGTCATTCTGCTGCTTCAGTTTGGAAGAGCAGGGATGCGCAACGAAAAAAAAAGGTCATTCTGCTGCTTCTGTTTGGAAGAAGCAGTAGAATGACCTTTTTTTTTACGTTACGCATCCCCACTGCATGGGTATTTTTGCTGCAAACACTGGTCTGCCGTAATTTTCCACCATCTACCGTATTTTGAGGCAACACCGTAATTTTGACAAAGAGGGTTGGAGACACTGGATACATCCAGCCAAGCGTCTCTGCGCTCAGTTTACCCTTCAGCTATTCCAAATCCGTCTGCGCCTAATCGCATGGTGTGCTAAGCCTCACGGTGTGTTTATTTTCAGGACTCGAACTTGTATAAAATGCTATGCGGTGTGATACTAGGCTCCTTGCTGGTTATGTTGTGGGTACCCTGCTTGCGGCAGGGCATATGGGCGCAACCCGGCCCTGTATATGCGAGGGACCGAAACAACCGGGTCTTCCGAATAATGCCCACTGGAAATTGTTGTCAGAATAGGTGCTGCACTGAAACTTAGGTTTAGTATTTTTTGAGTAAAAATATGTCCTTTTCCATCGTCATTAAAGTTCCTTTTTCATTTAAAAGCTGCCGTATTAAAACAAACCTCGTTACGTGTAATCTTTAATATTTAATAATTGAAAATACAGTCATAACAATTCGGTTATATTGAATTACACGAGTATGAGTATATATTATGTAGACAATTAAACATTCACTTTGATTATACGATTGTAAGATATTTCAATAAATTTGCCCATTAATTATTCCGAAACAGCTACCCATTAATATGAACATGAATTATAGCCCCTCTCGTCAACATAGCACCGTTCCTTGTTTGAATACATAATCCGTTCAACATACTTTTACAACAAATACTACCTACCCATACAAAAGGTTCGTAATTCATGTGAGTGGGTATCGCGGACAAGGTTATAATTACTACTTAGACTAGTATTATAATCACATTTACTTACCTAATAAATTTAATTTAATTGTAAGTACGTATAGAACATTTATATTAGGTATCCACCTACTACTAAATAGGTAATCATAAATAAATTTAAGTCTATACTAATTACCTATCAAGCCGTAGGTATCTAATGTCAAAAAAGGTAGTTGCCTAATGCGTTTTTATTTGTCATATTAAAATATCATCGTTTGGAACCCAATGTTGCAACCTCATCATAATATGCACCTATGTGTGCAGATAATGGCTACATAAATAATAAATACCTACATGCCTAGTAAGACGTTAAAATTTAAATTTTATAAGATATAATTTATGTAAGTATGTATATACCAATAATACTTACTATAAATAACAACTTTGGTATAAAAATGATTAGGAGTAAAAAGTCTATAAGTGAGTAGATAGTAGGTATTTTTTTTTTTATAAAAGGCATAGATTCAGTACATCTCATTAAAATAGTTTGGTTCGGTTGTACCGAAGTACCTAATATCTATACATAAAGAAGCTTTTGCCTATATTTAGAAGATGGACCTACTTATAGAACACACGTCACATTATGTGAAATCACACAGTATCTACGTTTATCACATCGACATCTACTCAGTTTGTGAGCGGTTAAGTATTAGGGCTAGCGCAGACCGATCACGGCATCCAGATGCCCGGTTATTATGAGGTACCCCTCGCGCTTGAAAGAAGTATCTCCTTCCAAGCCAGGGAGACGTGTTACCGTCCTAATCAAATTACAAACCTCACCGGCAATACATTTATCAATCATCAAACGATCCTCGCGTTAACGCTCCTTTATCTGCGCTGACCCTTTTAAGGTATTTACAGGCTTATAGTTTTTTTTTTTTAATATTTTCCTACCTACCCTGCTTGTATGATGAAGGTTCGTTTATATATTAATCGGACCGATTTTCTTGTCTAAAATTCAATAAATATCTTTTAAACTACATATTATTATCGGAACATCATTGTTAGTACCTATACAGCAACAATCTCAAAGTTATAATAATTTTATTGATGGCCACATGTTTTTAAGTTTCTTCCGAAAATAGAGTCTCAATACATTGTTTTTTTATGTCATACTTTGTCGAATTGTATTATCTACGCGCTAACAACGTTATCAGAGTTCTGATAACAAGGTAGGTATGTACGTAATTACTTAAGTTGCAAGGTATGTTAGACAGCTCGCCGAAAAATACAGCAGATAGATTGATTATTATATATATATATATATATATATAGTATCACTACATTTATAACTTTTTACTTGTTACGTTAAATTATGATCTAAAAATATATATAAGGTGTAACTATAATACTTTGTGTAAAATGTATATTAAAACAGGTTAAAGAGTAGGTCATACCGGTCACGTTTATGAATAAAGTATGTATGTTGAGTGTTCGACTTCTTTTTAAAATAGTTTAATTTATTTTGCCATATTGTGATCCTGATAACCTACTCATGGATACGTCGAAATATTTACACTATTGTTGTTACACCTTATATAATTACGACACGAAGATTAGCTAAAATATTACATATATATTGTTAAATCAATACAACACACATCTAAATCCAATAGTCACGTGCCCTGCGGGCATATAAATGTAACACATCAAAATATATCACTTCAACGATATAGTCACTGGCCCTTTAGGAAAACTACGAGCACCATTTGTAAAGCCAACTGAAGTGTAGTTTCCTCGGCATTATTCAATCACGCATCCGGCGCCAGCGCGGCCGTCAGTCCCCCTTGTCGTCCTTGCGACTCGGGCCACCGCCGCCGCCGCCGCCGCCGCCGCCGCCACTGCCACTGCCACTGCCTCCGCCACCGCCTCCGCCACTGCCCTTGTGCCTGCGTACCAGATACGCGGGTGAAATACACCAATAATGTTCCATTTGTACGCTAACAGGGGACTAATACTCCTAGGGTGGAAAAGCTAATGTTTCACGGAGAAACGTACGTTAATAATCTCGATTTATTTCCGTTGCTGACTTACGATCAGATTTATATCGGATCAAAACACATGAGACACATTCACGAAAACGGAGCGAAAACCTTAGATGTTATGATACAACCTAGCGCATATGCTCTCGCATTCGCCACGGCCCCCTCCGCGCTTTTGCAGGGATAAGAAACGTTGCCTATCGGTGATTTGATGATTCCGTTTCTTTGCAAACTAGTTGCAAAAACGTTGCACTATAATAAACTTAAAAATTAATACTTATTTATAATGATTGCATGCCTTACTTTGTGTTACTTGCAGTCTTAAGCGCGATACAAAGATATTTCATACAAAGATCACGTTTGGCGCTGATGCGTCGCCTTATCTCCATGGTTTTATCTTAACTTATGGTCAATGCCACAAAACATGTTGGACGCACGCCATGTCCGATTTTCGCGTCTTTTTATGAATCGTAGAGAAATCTAGCGAACATTTTGCGATTGGAATTCCGCCGCATCAAATATACCGCAACCTCTGAAGGTCAGACTGGTTGGTTCTGGGCTAATAAGCGCGCGGAAATCCTCACGTCCTATTCGCTAAATCACGCTAAATGTGTTTCTACATGGTTAGATAAACCACCCACAGAGAGAGAGAGAGATAGAGTTGGGGTTGTGACAAAATGAGACACAAGTATCTCCGTTCGGTGGTTTAGCCGCACCGTTTCTACAACAGACATGCCCAGTTATGTAGGAAAACTACCAAAAATATGATGGGGAACTAACAGTGTTAATCTAATGGTCATTTTAAAACCAACACGCGTGCATTTGACTTAAGTTGTATTTTTAATGTATTTTAGCTAGATATTGGAAACATGCATACGCACTATCTTATGAAAACTTTATACCGTGGAGGACGTTACGCTATTAATGATCTTTTCTTTTTTTTTTTTTTTTATTACCTTATAGGCAAGTATTTGATCTCAATCTCACCTGATGGTAAGTGACGATGAGATCTACGATGGAGCATACTTGCCTAGGTACAACATCTTATTTGTGAAGGTATTTTATGCAGGTATTTATAAAAATAATAGCCGTTTACCCGTTCCAAAACTAAGCAATGCTTGCATTTGGGTCCCGTATAATGGACTAAGAGCAATTCCACTGTATGATGACTTATACTGATATTAAACGGACTTGACTCGGATTTAAACATTAGTGCTTATCAGACAAGGTTTTGCCCACAAGGATTTGAATTCGGGATCCTCAGAATGCATGGGGTCACTATCAACGGTTCCTTATAAAACCAACCGGGACCAGTTAACGGAAAAAAAATGTATACTGCTTTCAATATTGCAATGAATACGAATTTTTAAAGCCATCAATCCTTGGGCCTTACTTAAAAAAACGGAAGAATTGCTATAGGTACATTTGGTTTCTACTATTTATGCACCTACCTATGCAGTCCTGATTGAAAGTCAGTGCATGTAGGTACCGCTTATAATCAATTCAGTCACGTGCAGACCTACCTACCTACGCGGTAACGATGCGGCATTAATAAATAACCAAATAATCAATTGGGGTCAAGAATCTCCGTGGCCGGCGTATCGCGATGCCCATTGTATCGATAAAATCATAGATAACCGACTTTGATAGATGACACGAATACAATTAAACTCACATTAGCTTGCCGTTTCTGTGATTGAATTGACAGATTCGAGGATAAGTTAACTATTGATCTTGATCTAAGTACTTTAAACATGTATGGTATTGATAAAATTGTGTCCCTAACAGTAAGTGACTATAGTAATTGTGAAACTTGATGATACTAAATGACTATGGATGATTTATGTAATTTACAAAGCATTGTGAAATAATATACATGACTCTACATGTAGGTACCTACAGAATGACGCAAATCTGCGATAGCTACACCTACTACGTCATCAAAATTGTTGATAAAATATTCTTGCCTTGTAAACGTCAACACCCTCCTGCATTTTAATCGTCATCCCTCGATTTTGGAGTGCCAGCCACCCGAACTGAAGAAGGAACTGACAGAATCGTATATCCCGCGAGCTGTATTGAATATTCTCACACAATGCAAATAACATATTAGATAATTCGGCAGGTGTAATTTAGTAGCGATGGGTTCTTGGGAGCAGACGTACTGTCGAGTACAAAGCGTGGATGCACAAAACTGATATAAGCACTTCTGTTACATTAGGTACCAATAAAATAAAATCTGGAAGACACATGTAGAATGTGACTTACCCGCTGCTAACAGGTTTTGCCTCTGTATCGCCTTTGTCAGTGCTTGTACTTGGCACTGGACTCACGGAACCTCTTTCCACCTGTGTACATTATTACATTAAATTAATCAATCAGGCATTTATTTGCTATGACGCTTATGGCTATAGAAATAAGGAATGTTTTGTAGACAACCTTTGCTCCTTGACTAGTGGAGGGCCCAGCCTCGGCCTGCTGTTGCGACTGGCTATTCACGTGACCCATTTTCAATAGCGGCGGATTTTTTATCGAGTACGAGAACGCCAACCCACGCTTTAATGATGCCCTGAAAATATTTTATGTTTTAAATCTTCTCATAGCTTCTTCACACTTTTTGGCCACGCCGCACGCTTCCCGGAAATGTAGTCATCGATGGCCTCTACGGAACCCTTAAAATAAAATTCTGTTTCGTGGCAGACCGATTTTATTTTATTCCACATTTGGTCAAAGCAATAAAAAATTATATCGCGCCTAGTGTACTAATTGTAAGAATGCCGGAGCTGTGTGTGTCACTGAAATTATTTGCTGGTCCCTTAACGACTAGGTGAGTAAGTATACCAGATACGTACTTATTTCTATAGAAAATATATTTTTATTACAGTACTAAATAATAATAATAATATCTCCAGCCGGTCCTACACTTAGTATCGCTGGTATTATGGATACTGTACAATGGTCTGAGGTTCAACTCAGTATATAATACATATATATATATATATATATATATATATATATATATATATATATATATATATATATATATTGAACATCCATGACTCGGGTACAAATGTTCGTGCTTATCACATAAAGTTTGTGCCCACGAGTATTCGAACTCAGGACCCTCTGCACAGAAAGCAGGGTCACTACACTAATCAGCTGGTCAGGTCGTCAAATTTGTAGGTAAAGTAGGTAACAATACCTAAAATCATTGTGATAGGCAGAGATTGGTTAAAATTTGTGGTACCCATTACAACCTTGCGATCCGGTTATAGAGTTAAGAAAAAAAAATAACATTACAATTTGTAAGTGCCCCTGTAGGCCTGTACGAATTAAAATGATTTTACTTTGTGGTTGATGCGAAGAATTGTATCTATGTATAACGTCGATATTGTCCTAGGTCTTAGGTGCGAGGCTAGACCAACACGAAGAATCTATTCACAAAAGAATGATCTGGTACATGCCAATAGGGTATTTGACTATTATTTATTAAATAAGTTATAAGTAACTAGGCACCAACTACCTACTGTGAAAGTATTTTCGAAATATCTATATATATTTATCTGTAATTTCGATACTGTTTATTTTTTTTTTATTATAGGTTCGTCTGTTCCCGTGTCACAGAAAAACTAATGGATAGATTTTGATGAAACATGGCATGGCGATAGCACCGGGGTCATGATAAAGGATGCTTTTATTGCGGGAAATGGATGTACGTTCCTGTGGGAACGCAGCAAAAAACTATTTCGGAATCCACTAAGCGGATTTTTATGAAATTTGGTACGCTGATAGCTTAAAACAAGATGGAAGGGATTTCTACCGTGGTATGTACTACGAAGGAATAGGGGTACCTGGTGTTATCACTGTTGGCATGACCAGTGTTACCACCAAAAAATGCGTTATTTTTTGTAATATTTCGATAATGGATTCACCGTTGGCAATAAAAGAATAGCAGTCAAATACCCTATAGCACCGTTTGTTTGACAGTATTTACCTCGTGGGGCTCGGTGGTGGGTAGCTGGACCCGCGCTGATTCGGACTCAGGTACTGGTGGTGCTGAGACGCTGACAGCCGGTTCCTCTGCAGCAGCTCCTGGTGGGACTGGTATAGCTTCTCAGACGCCGATTGTGGAGTCGGACTATCGATGGAGATATAGCATGTTATGCAACATCGAGGCTATGAATATGTGTACTTTTAGCGAAAAAATAATACTAGGCCTTTTTAATGTACCCCTGATGGGCGCGGGCCTCCCATCAATGCGAGAGGGATTAGGCTATAGTCCACCATGCTGGCCCAGTGCTGGTTGGTGGATTTCACACGTCTTTCGAGGGATTCTCAGACATGCAGGTTTCCTCACGATGTTGAAGTCCAGGAATCTCGTAGAGTAAGGCAGAGCATAGAGTAAGGACGCGACCATATCGGGTGTGTTCTCGCAGAATGTATAATGTTAACATATTAATCTCACACATTAAATCTTTGCCCAATTTAAGTCACCGTTTGACAACCAGAATCTCTGTGCTTAGTTCTGAAAGATTAAGATTTGAAAAAAAAATCCATTCATTAGCTACTCTTGAGTTAACTCGAAATTTGATATTATATATTCTCACATGAGATGTGAGAGAAACGGTATAACTGTGATTTTTACGTGGAAATTCCGAACACGACCACCACTTATACAGGCTAAATCCCCACGATGTACCTCACTAGCGCAAGAGTCCAGGGTTCCAAGTCTGCTAACACAATCGAACAGCAACCGCATAGTAACTGTTACTTTTGACAGATATTGTATGAGATATCTGCCAAAAGTGACAGCTACTATTCGGTTGCTGTTCGATTATGAATCGATTGTGTTAGTAGACTTGGGGGAACACGCCATTTTCATATTGTCATGTCACAGCCATTATTTTATTTATAATGTGAATTTATTAATGTGTTACTGCTATTAATTACTTGACATTGGCAAAATGCCCGCTAAGTTGTGGGTGAGGCCATATTCATATCCATTTTAATTCATCGCTTCTCATTTCGTTAAAGAAAGAAGAAGTAGTAGACTTGGGGCCCGGGACGCGGAAACGTGATAACACAATAACGCAATCTTCTATGAATCTCGTACCTGTGCTGCCTCGGCGGCTGTGTGAGCGGGTCAATGGAGAGGTCCGGCAAACTGTGGACCAGCGCCAAGACCACATTCTGCGGCTGTACGCGCAGCGTGTTGCGGCTCGCGCTCGAGCTGCGGGACGGCATCGGCGACTTGTGCGGCAACGAGGGCTGCAGCATCCGGACAGGCTGCGGGAACAATCATAACAACTTTCATATAACGACCGACGAAGATAATATAGCGTCGTCGTAGGAGTCGATAATGTCTGACGGGGCGCCGCTGTAGTATGCCACGTGCGATCCTGTGGCGCCCCACTCAAAGGCGGTGATGGCGGACCGTGGGGTTTTAGCCGGTAAGAGTCAAGTATCCATGAGGATTTCCCCACAATAAAAAAAAGGAGTCGATAATGTCAATAGGTGATTTTTTGGTCAGTGTCGGAGTTAAAAAACTGACATAGAAAGTAAGTAGGTGCTCAAATAGTGAAATTATATTTATTATTTTTTATTATAATTGGACTGTAAGTATTGAAGATTGAAATGTTGACTTAAAGGCGCCTATACATCTCGTACGTCATTTATTTTAACGGTTATCGAAATTAATATTGAGAGTCCTGTATACTATGATATGCATAAAGGAATTGATAAAAAAAGCTTCAATGTTAATGACAAAAGTTAAAACATCCAAATCGTAAAAATGAACACTATTTACACCTACATACATCCTACTCAACCTATATAAATAAATATAACATTTTCAATACTCGATTTTTGTTACTCCCTTAGACATAGAAATAATATGGACAGAATGTCGCGCACAACATACTCCACACACAAAAAACCTAGCCGATTCGTTTAGAATAGCGAATTCGCATGTACTTACGTAAAGGACGCAATGCGCGTGTATTACACAAATCGACACTCCGTCTATATTATTTCTACGTCTGTGGTTACATCTTATACTATATTGTTGATGTAGTATAATGAATTCTCACCGGCGGCTGCGCCTGCGGCTGGCTCTGCACCACGGTGTCCGACTCGCTTTCACTCACCACGTTCACGATGATCGAAGTAACACCTGTGAAAACACCATGGGTCTATACATTGGCCTTCTACACTCCATAACTTTACTAATAACCAACTTCCGTGGACATCCGCACGATAACAAGTAGTATATATTACGCTATTCCAGCTGCAGATTGCAAACTATCTCTGTAAAACAGTTTCATTCAAATCCGTCAAACTTACTACATTACACAAATAAGTAAACATATAGCCAGTTTGAAAGTAAACCCTATTACTATATCACTTAGGTACGCCCGGACAAAGTTTACCGGACAAGTTAAACAATATCCAGATGCGACTCCAGTTTGCTTGCCCGGCAATTTAATTTGACTTCCATGATATCTAATTCAACAATTTTAGTCTTATTGAATTGAAAAAAAAATGGATAACGAATAAAAATAATCAAAGCACAAGCTTTGCTAAATTAAAAAATCGACAATATTTATTTTCAAATAACCATCATATACCCCAACTTTTTATGGAATTAAATAAAAAGCATTGAATTTTCCACAAGTCTTCCAAATGGTATATTGAATTCATATTGATATATCCAAAGAAATAATGGTGTCCATCACGATTCACTCACGAAATAAAGTTTTCTACTACATAAGGACAGCCGCGGGCTAAAGTTAGAAGAACATCGAAGGTATAAGGTCGAATATTGCACATTGTCTAACTAACCTTTACTCAAAGCTTTACCCTCGTATCGAACCCTATTGTACATGGTAGTCCGACCTTGCCATTGTGAGACAAATGTCCGGCGAAAATACCCCTTATGGTACTAAATAATACGAAGCCCTAATTAATTTGTTAACAATTGCTCATAACAGATGTACCTAATCATAGACATAACATGTACAAACATAAGCACAGATCAAAAGGTTAGTGTACCCTTTATGAATCACCTGTATGATCGGTGTGAATTTCTAGATTCGTCGTGTTTATAAGTGCAAAGGCAAGTATTGTGTTCTAAAAACAATAAAACATTCAACAAGTTTTCCAATGCTACGCAAACAAGGTATTTATACTTCAATGCCGAAAGAAAACAAAGTGGGCTGGGTCAGACTTAGGGCTCGGTTACGTCCAAATGGCGCGGCCATCATAACAGGGTTTCAATTCTGATAATTTTTAAACGCTTCCGCAGAGAGTCGATAGCGTGTCAATTGAATGATTTTAGACATTATTTTTTAGACAATTGGTAGTCTAGGTACTTGATTTTTAAGAAGAGCGGCTTTCCACTGACATGCCGTTCAACTGCCATAAAACTATTTCGTATTCTGTTCTTCAGTCGCGTATCAGTAAAATGTAACTTATTAATGGTATTGTACTCGTTATCCGACGTTTCTAACAGTCGACACACAACCATTGAACACTGAAATGAGGCTCCATCGAGACGGCATTAAAGTTTTAGCGGAAAGGACAATCTGTCCCAGTCGTAATGGAACCACAATAGTGTGTCGCTAGAATGGCAATTGTATGTAATTTTATTTGAATTAGCAGAATTGGACCCCAGGTCCGGTAGCAAGAGTACTCACCGTCGTCAGGTTTGAGCGGCGCGATGACGTGCTCCACGGAGCTGCACGGCTTATAGTTGTACCCGCTGGGCCCCGCTTGAGGCTCATCGTGAGACGGCGCGCTACAATACACATACATGTCAGGCCCTAGATGGGATATGCCTACATGGAAAAACTAACTTGGAAAACTGCTCTTTGAATAAGCGAAATTACCTATGACACGAATAGTTGATTGCTCACAAAAAATACTTCCAATTAGTAATATGTATGCAAAATAACTATTAAAAATAGGCTAAAATTAAAATTCATTTTCTCATACGTTTGATTCTAAAGCGGTACGAAGATTGCCGGGACAGCTCATCTATACATATAAATAAATAAATAAATAAATAAAAATTGGTTTATTGGTGAAACTACGCAGGCAACATAATTAAAAATATACATGGGTACTTAATGTAGATATAAAAGTAGAAATAAATTAATAAAATAAAAAAAAAATGTTAGTTAGTTTCCCGCCGTACGTAGCTGCAACCAACAAGGTCTGCTCTCAGCACTAAGTTGGGGCATCCGAGAGATGCCTCAACGCTGGTTTTCAGAGCAAGGCCTTGATGACGCATTGACGCCGCGCAACATGATAATAATACGTTGAGTAATGAAAAATGGTAACAAAAAAAAAACAATAATAATAATCAAATAAAGTCGACATGTAGAAACAAAAAGCCGAACACCCATAAAATTGGAGTGTCTATTTGTAATATTAAAATAACCGCTTTTTACTAAGTGCATTTGGATGTATACACGTTACCTATACCGAAACAACATTTTTTACAATTTTTGTCTGTCTGTCTGTCTGTCCGTCTGTCTGTCTGTCTGGCTGTCTTGTCTGTCTGTCTGTCTGTCTGTCTGTCTGTCTGTCTGTGTGTTCCGGGTAATCTCTGAAATGGCTGGACCGATTTTGACGGGAATTTCACTGGCAGATAGCTGATGTAACAAGGAGTAACTTAGGCTACTTTTATTTTAGAAAAAAAAATAGGATCTCTCGAAAAAAATAAAACCAATGTTGCAGCGCTGCGCCTGATTAAGTTTGATATCAACAACCTGCAACGCGTCCCGCGGGATCAGAACGCGAGCAGGCTGTTGCCAACGGTTGAGTCTTTGTTAAATACCACGCGGACGAAGTCGCGGGCAACAGCTAGTAGATATATAAAATCGAGAAAATATATAAGTAAGAACCTACCTAAAAGGAGAAATCTTTCATCTGGGATCGTTTTACCTGGTGGATTTTTGGAAGCTGGACAGGCGGGAGTTTCTGGAGCTACCGCCGGTGGAGGCGCGCTTCATGGGGTGCCGCAGGTTGTGCACGCCAGCCGGCCGGGCGCCGCTCGTGCCGGACGCCTCGCCTTGGTGATACACATACCGAAAAATTTATTTATACTTTCCATCAATTTCAAAACTCCTAATCGTCATCCAACGCTGACATGTTTGTGGGTTTACATTTATCGTCATATTGCGTTTAATGTCCCTGCAGTAAGTCACCTAAGCCTAATAACGACTAGAAAACAACGCCTATATAATGTCTTCACGTATATATTTACATATACTTACATAACTTAAACTTAATGAACAAAAATAATTAAAACGGCAAAATTGGCACGACGTTATAAAAAAAATGTATGGAGCCTAGGCTGTAACAATTTTCAAGAATACTCTGTTATAGATTAGTGCAAGATTGTTTTTAGGTATGATAATTAAAGTAACTAATAAAAAGTGGAGACTAACCATCAAAAGACTCTGTGTTCATGGACATCTGCGAGTAGTCGTACTCGGTGGAGGCGCCCATGCCGCGGTGCAGCATGGTGACGACTCGCTCGCGGGCCTCGCGCTCGATGTGCCAATCTTCCGAGTTATGCTTCACCCCCTGCCGTGGTAAATGTTTATGTTTTAATCATCGATACCAACATTTAATTTCCCGAGCATGTCAGCCTGTTGTCCTGTTCTGGCTAATATCACAAAATATACGGCTAAACCGGTATTAAGTTAGGTTCGTTCAAAAACTGGTAAGTAACAATTGCAAAGTAATAAGTAACTTGTTTGTTTAAAAGTGAGTTGCTTTGCATTTGCATATTGTTTACCGTCCGTGCCGGTAACGCAGTTCACGTGAAATTTAGTTTTTCAAACACTTTTGTCCGTCTGTACGTTTATAACAATGGATTAATTTTAGCGAAACTTTTGCCCGGAGTACTTATTATCCTGAGAAAATTAAAGGTGGCTGCAGGGATCTAGCTAAACGGGCACCGGTATTTGAATAGAGTTATTTTCCGAATTATTCCAAAGAGATGTGTGAATATTTTTATTTGTTTCCCATAAGCCCAGGCTTACCGGTTTACCAGATGAGGCTCCGCCGACGACGTTGCCGGTATAGTCCGAGGAAGAGTCTTTTTCGGAGTCAGAAAGTTGACGTGTTGGGTTCCTAGCAAAACTTACACCAAGCTCATAGGTAGCCCTAGCTTCCCGCATTTTATGTTCCCAAACCTAGAAAAAAGGACATCGATTATTAGGAGAAAATTTGACACGAATGATCCTGCCAGTAGGTAGATCATCGCTCTGAATTTATTGTATGTACCTACTGGTGCAGGATGGTAATCGGTAACTCTTTAGTTAGGGCAAGCGGACCCGGGTCCAGCACATCTGATTGAATGGTACACCAAATGGCATTCTCGTTGTAACGACGGCATTAATTAATATAAGAGAACAGTCTCATATTAATTGTGAGCTTTTCTCTTAGCGACCTGTTGGTTTAGCGCGGCCACTAAAGGATAGGGGACTTCATCACTCATTGAGCGTGGTGTTTAGTTGTTGTATCTGAGCGTGTTATTTTAAGATCCCAAAAGAGGAATCTGTAAGTTTTAATCGTTTTACACACTTTAAAAACGTATTACAAAGTCTTTTTCAAAAGAAAAAACACATATTGGTAAACGAAAAACTTTGTATGGATATGAGGATAATTTTATGACCAGGACCTAGCCTAGAAAACATTGATTGTTTGACAGGAGCATTGAGTTTGTGTACGGCGCCAAGCCCGTGTGCTACTAAGGAGCTTCCCCAATAATTCCAGTTTCATACTACATTATATTAAAAGCATATCTATTAACAATATTAGATATAATACCTACTAGTATGAATAGTTTAAACAGTACCTTAAGTGTTCCTTGTGAATTTGGGTCCTTGGATGATTCTGAGAGAGAGAACGCATGGTACGAGGTGCCGAAATCGTCCAACATGAGACATATAAGAGACTGGACGTCTTTGTTGTTCCGACTGAACCTCGGTATTAACATCATTTTATCTATCATGTATTTTGGCCTATAATGGAATAACATCATTTACAGCTGAAAACACTACATTTCTAAACACTTACACAACATTTAACACACAACAATTTAATATTTATCACAATCGCATAGCACAAAGAATTTCGATAGCAGCACAAATATCATTTACCTGATCATTTTGTACTGGAATAGGTTTCCTTTGGAGTTTTTTTTGCAAATCAACATCATATCGGTGAAAAGGAATACCCGAACTTCAACCTGTAACCGACATCTGGTTAATATAATGGCCCATAGACAATTTATATTTATGGGGTATATCACTGTATACATTGTTGTTACCGTCTCATTAGTGTCATTCGCAAATAAGTGCAAGTACATTCGCATCATAGCTCGTATGAAGTGCACGTCATTATCGCAAATTGTTTTCCAATTACTCAAAGTGGATTGTTCGTCATGCAACATAATTTGTTTTATAAAATATTTTGTTTATTTATTAAAAAAAAATCCAACAGCGTAATAGAGCAATTGGCAAAATATGTTTTAACGTAAGATTCTTTTTATTTAGAGCATTCCACTTTTGAAAAAAAAATCGGATGCATCCGTCCGTAGTGTGAGCGCAAAGCTAACATATAATATTTACTTCGCCATTAACTCCTAAATATTGTATTTTTTTGTGATTATCGTGACCATATCAATATAGACCATTTTTTATCATAGTCAAAATAATGATTACTGTAAACTCGTCATTGTACCTACATCTTGAAATTATATTGGTTGTGATCTTTGAAAATACTGATGTTACCAGGCCTGACTGTCCTCAGAATTGTATTAATTCTGAGGACAATCAGAGAAATTCGAATTGAAAATGAGTTTTGGAGTCATAAAAAACACCTAAACTAACATACCTAGAATAAAAAATAAGCTGAATGATGAAATATAAGAGATTGATATAAATCATAAATGAAAAGTATACAGTGTAGTGGCCGCTGTAAAGAAAATTGTATAAGCCTGGTAAAATCAGTCTTTTGAAAGCACAAATCCAAGATTGATCCACGGACTCTTGCCTCTTTCAGATTGTCTTTGAAGCGCAAGTCGCCTTGATATATTATGGTTCTGCTGTGGTTCGGCAGGCAGTTCAACATCGGGGCTCTCAGGTTAAGGTGAGCATACATCCGAAAACACCTTTCAATCTCTTCATCTTTAAAGTCCTGCAAACAAGAGATACGTGCGTATGAAGAACATGATCTCGGCCACCTTGTACGCAACACGTTGCACGCCTTTTCAGTTTTTTTATTATTTTATTTACTATATAATTATGTGTTTGTATAATCTCTGTCATTAGTATAAATATCAATCAACGTTGTAACTATAACAAAAAAATTGTTATCTAAGTAAATGCTAAATTTAAAATTAACTTGAAAGCACTGAGATTACACCCAATGCGCTGTAGCGCATTATAACGCTGACATCTTCAACAATAGTGCGCACAATGGACGCCTCAGATTGCACTCTGCCTAAAACAGCATTAAATAATAGTTCATGATCACTATAGTAAGAACTTTGTTTTTCAAATTCAAGCGCAAGCAATTCATTGTTTAGTTGTTTTCCTTTGAAATCTGCGTGGCTGTGAATATGGGTGGTACCTGATTAACAGCGACTTGAAAAAAAGTTAAGTATACCTTTAGCATTCCGCTGGGGCCAAATAAAATAAGACGGATTTTTTTTCTCTTAATCATATGTGAGTTTACGTCGATGAATGCAGTTTTTCTTATGTTTAAAATCAACCACATGATTCCTTAGAACATATTTTATTATTTCTTAAAGGTGGTTTCGGGGGTCCTCATACTGACCTTGCTGTATAAAGTGAACAGGCTGTAATGACTGTATTATAGTATTAACGCGATGTTCCCACGACCGTATATATTTATATTAAGTAGTTTTAGGTCAACCATTTAAATCCACCGTATTATTCAGCATATTTCAGCCAACAACAATAAACTGGACATGTAAAACTAAACTTATGAGCAATCAAACAAAGCACATATTCAAGTAAATCCGCTTGTTTTTACTGTTAGTACAATCAGGAACCACCATAGAACCGCTCACGTGACTTATAATAATTACGTACATTTTATGCAAGCAAGTAAGTACCTACTTACCATACACTGTTTAAAATTTCTTCATTTTCATAAAGCTTCTTTATGTACAATAAAAAGTAATAAACTATTAACGAAATCTTCTTAAAATTGTACAATAATATTATATAGGCGTTTTTTACTACACAAGCGAGCATTTGATTGAAAAGGAGCTTTTATATTTTTATAACTTCCTTTTATAATACAATTAGTTTTTTTTTAATAAGCACTTAATTAATATTTAATAATTTTCATGATTTGTATAACTGCAATAAAATAATCAAGGCTAGTCACATTGGAAATTGAGTAGTATTACATTGACGGTCAAAGCGGAAAACTTAAAATAAAATCAGTTAAAAAAAAATAGGGGGCAATAAGTAGGTATTATAGCAATTTAAAAAACATTTAAAGTGTTCAGACCGACCGCGTGGCCTCGTGATTGTGGCTCTAGCACCGCCATGCACCATAGCGTTTAACACTCGCTCTGCCGCCGCGCCCTAATAATTGAGCTTGATTACTCGTAACAAGTAAAATGGCGAGACAGTGCTCTCTGCCGAGTGCTCGGTTGGTGTAAACAGTGCTATTGGTAAATATACACCATGTTCACTCGACCGTCAGCACTGTCTCGCCAATTTACTCGTTACTTGTAAATATGCTATACCGCCGTCACTAACATCTGTCTAGCTACCAGCCCGCACGTGGCATGAGATCGAGGCCGGTTCGCGAGGCTGCGCGGTCGGTCTGTACACGGCTGTTTACTTAGCGGATTGTTAAACAATTTGTTTAGAGGTGTCCGTACCTAGCATTTCACATACTAGGCTACATATCTCGAAAGTAACAAGACAATTAGAACGACCAATAGGTATATTTCATTAATGTCGAGAGCGCGGGCTGGTTGATCTGGTTCTAATGCTGGTGGGTCGTCAACATGCGCCTCGAAAAAAAAAACAAATATATTGCATTATATTTTTAAAGTCTTTGAAAATAATATGAACACGGTTAGTGCCTACAGAGTGTTTCAGAAAACGTATTCTTACCATTGGCCTGCGCGGCTTTAGCGTATTTGTAATCATTAGGTTTGTGAAGTCAAAAACCGATAAATCAATTTAAAAAAAAACACTTTGTTCCCCACTTAATCACGATTGCGATTTTTGTGAGCAATTATTTATTAAATTTATATACTGAAATTCTATATATTTTACATAATAATTGCAAATGCGCTAAAGAAGCGCGGAATCAAAGGTCACTATACCCTATACTATACCCACCTACGGTTTTCCTCTAAAATTCGATCCAATTATTGCCCGCTCAGAAAATACCTAAGAATTCATTGGCTTTGATTTTTTTTACATTCATAAGACTTTTTAGCAAAACCTTCAAATACTTGTGTTTGTCGGTCAAATGTAATCGATAATCATGATGTAATCGATTAAATCTAGATTGAATGATTCGTTTAAATTATTTGAGATTCATAATTAATAGGGGCGAGAAAATGTATTTCTAATTAAACTTATAGGTATAATAATGAAAAGGTAATTATTACAAAAAACTATAATCGACTTACGATCTCGTAGGTCTCGATGGAGTTAGCGAGCTGGTTCATTTTTTCAATTTCTTCACGTTGGCGGATCGATCGGTTTATATCCAAGACATAATTTTTGGCATTGGATTCCTGAGTAACAAATAATGTAAATACTTAACATTTGGATGTAGATTAGACAATAATTCAAACAATTGGGTTGCCTTCGATCTATGTAGGTAAGTATGTTATATTTTCCACGTAAAAATAACATGTAGTGAACGAAGTTTTCCAAGTCTAAATATTTGTTATATATATATTTTTAATTTTCATCCTAATTAAACAGCTTTTAAATACTCAAATATAATCACTAACGAGCCAACGGGAGCCAGAAGTGGAAATGCCTCGGAGATAGAAAGAGACACATTGTGATCATGACAGCTGCGCAAGCGGGATATACGCATGGTCATTTGCGTTGGAGTCAGTATTTGAGTAGACATATTGATTGCCTATTACAATTCTCAGCGAATTAATTGAAAACAGTTTGCAGTGGATAAAGTGGTACGTACAATTTTCTTTACTTGGTAAAACTTATCAAAATAGACGCTTATTCGACTTTTCGAATAAGCGTCTATTTTGATAGGTTTTACTATCAAAATAGACGCTTATTCGACTTTTAACCCATAATGATTGCAGATGTGTAAGAAACCTGTTTGTTGATACATGGAAGCTGGACTCACCATATCTACGAGCGAGGTGCGCTCTGGCTCAACGACAGTGTGCTCAACAATGCGGTGCAAGATCAGTCCGTACTTGGTGAGGCGCTGCATTGGCTTAGCCATGATGTCAGATAGCTGGAGTCTGTAGTTCAAGACAGATATGTAGTATACGCCGCGTTTTTACTATGCACTTAGGTATTGCAAAAGGTAATTACGTAAGCTATATAAAACGACGTCATCGGACAAAATGAGCCCTTCTTTACTTGTTTATTCCATTAAACAAATATAACTTTATTTTCTAAATGGCTTATAACTTGATTAATTTCTTGACATTATACGTAGCTACTTACTACATGTTTGGAAATGTGCTGATAAACTCTATCCTAATTTCTTTGACAAATAGCCCACACAAATTCGGTAACCATACCTTTTTAACATATCCACCCACAGGAACTTTTTTTAGGAGTTGATATATCTAGTACTAGCTTACGCGACAGATGTTATCTTGTCCAAATCCCATGAGAAAAGCACTTTCAGTTTTTCCCAACTGTTAGCTTATAATTTTTTCTTATGCTGCTATCTATTGCGAGCATTAAAAAAAATGCCAAATCGTGTCGGCTATTCTTAAACGATGCGCTTATCGTCGGACAGCATTTAATTTTTAGCGTATATCTTAAAATATATGTGATATTTAAACCTTTCAACTGAGATTATGATTACACGGACCTGTTGAACTGGTTTTGGCTGTGGCACCAATGTAAGTAAATCATAAAATCCGCCTTGGTTGTCAGTGATCGAAGATAATCGAGGGCACTGGTCTGCTCGTTCACGTACTTCTCATACGGGTGGAACAGCTCCCCGAAACGGTGGAATCCCGGGGCCATCAACTCGGTGTTGAACCTGTGAAGTTGCTCTAAACTTGGAATACAGCCCATATCTACCGTATGCGTATTTCGATAAATATGCCGAAATAACTTTCAATATTAAGTTATGAACAATAATACTAAAAATGTTTAAGTAGGTACCCCAGAAGTAGTTTGTACCAAAATGTTTGGTAACCGTCCCCTGGGTCAATAAACTCAATAGGAGAGTACCTATGCGAATAGGGATTAACAACAACATGTCCATGAATCCATTCCAGAAGCGAGGACTAGGGATGAAACATATTTACGCTATTTATTAATGCGCTCTGCTACGGGCGGGAAATACTTGCAAGTATAAAAGTAATTGCAAGTCGCGCGCGATCCTTTCAGGCTTTCAGGGCTAATAATAATTGCATTGGAAATCGATCTTTATCTTAATGATTAAAGAGTACAATCGTATTAATGCATCCCCAAACGGGCTCGGGCAGGTTGCGAGTTCGAGGCTGTGCTCGAGGTATTCCGAATTTGCTCGAGTGGACGTACCCAAATCTGTGTTGTACTTTGGGCACTCGGTAGATCGGTTTAAAAGCTGAAATTTTTTTCTATAAGACCTGGTTTTCGAACCTAGTATTTTTACATACTCGTACTTGGAAGCCCTGATAATCTGCAAGTATATTTCATCCCTAGTGAGAAGCGATTATAACGACGGATAAGGCAAGCAAAGAGTTATATCCGCTGATCACTAACATCATTGATGTACTCGTAGAGTAGTAGTGAACTCATAGAGAGAGAATGCTCTATCCATGGATCTTTTATACTATGTATACCGACTAGCTTTTATAAGTATTTGGCATTTATGTATGAAATTATCGTTGGGTCAAAGTAGTCAGTTTGAATTATAAATTACAACATTAAAAAAAGTTGGATTTGACTTCCAACATTCAAATAAATTTTATTTGTTAAGGCATTTTATTCTACATTAAAAATCATCAGATTGTTTTCATTTTTTTTCTAATGTCTTTAAGCTTGCAACCTGCCAGTACAGTCAGTGGCACTCCTGGCGGCCATCAGTATGAGGAGGGCGCTTAAAATGTGATATTATAAATAAGTACGGTATATAAATAGGTACGATGACGGTGACGGGTATGGATCTAACAAAAACGGAGGAACAGTGCGTTATTGGTTCAATCGTTTGCATTCTGAAAATTTAAATATTGCAAACGAATAACATGGTAGTCCGGAAAACAAAGTAGACGATGGCGAATTGAAGGTGGATTCCAGATAGTCTAGAGCTTATTTCACAATGTACAAATAAATTAAACCCAGAACATATCTGACAGAATTTGTGCGTGCCTTCTGTCAAATAAGTTCTGGATAGGGAAGAAATTGACCCTTATTGTACTTTTTTATGTGTATAAGCTGCAGACGACAACTTGCCATATGTTGTTTTTTTTTGAGGGCATGGGGATATTTAAATGAACTCACGGGACTGCTCTATTGAGGGCATCAGTCAGCATCGGGTAGATTGTGCATTCCCAAAAGTGCAAGCTGGCATTGAGCACGTCGGGAATGTTTGTGAAGAGCCTCTCTGTTTCCACGTAGAGCAGTTTGCCATTATCTTGCAGCGCATGTGCAGTTGCGATGAAAATCTAGATAAAAGTATGATAAAAACGAAAGCCCACGATTCGTGTACCATATCTGATTTCTTCTTATTCGTCATAAGCAAGGACCTATTTCTTCGTAACTGATTATCAATTAAAAAGTAAAGTAATGTCGATGGGCTACGGACAAACAACTTAATATTGGACACGGTGAAAAAAAAAGATGCTAAAATAATAATATATATCTGAATCAGAATATTTTTTATTCATGTAACCAGTACAGTGCTTATGAATCGTCAAAAAGTTACAAAACGCAAAGCTACAACTTTACCAGCCGTTCGTAATGCCGTTCCTATGGAGACGAACTGGCAAGAAACTCCAGGGTTGCTCTTTTCAAAAAAGTATGTTTGAAATAACGAGTATCTATAATAACTGCGAAGTTGCACCGGAGCATCCGAGCAAAAGCAAGCGCAGTGACGCGGAGACAATAATCCTATAATTCAGAGCCGTCGAATGGTAAGCGTCGCACGGTTGATTTAAGTTATACCAAGTTAATTAGATATCGGACAAGTTTTTCTCACAATATTACAGTTGTTACTGGAAAATATTAATGGTCAAGTTGTAAGATCATATAAATGTGAACGCGAGACAACTCCGCGTGGGTTGTTTTCAGTCATTATTTTAAAAACGAATTAATATGAGACTTCAAGCCGTTATTACAGCTAATTTCTGAACATCATTTGGTTTTTATGAAGTACCAACCCTGTAATTATTAAAACTTTACAGTGGGAATCGTAAATTGAGTGTATAGTTAATACACTCATCAGGGCTGCCCCAAAAACCCTGACTCGCTCACTAACCGTACCTCTGGAATACCCCAAATATCTTATAATGTACATTACGAAGGATCCGGTCTATTACCGGGGCGGACTAATCCCCTACGAGAGGGGATCATCGATCACAACCCTGAAAACTCAATTTGGATTAGACATTGTATTATTTTTTCTCAAGACCTCTCTTTTTATATCCCTCTAAACACAATAACAAGACATGAATACTACACAATAAATTATTCAAGCGATTCCAGTCATTACGAATTGTTTAATAGAATATATTTGCACAATTCAAAGGATTTTAGTCAGTGATTTAATTCTATGTAAATGCATTTTTGCGGCCCACCTTTAACCTTATTGATTAAAACTAAACCCAATACGGCATAATTACAAGAAAAACAATATTAATTGCTGGATGCAATAGAGTTATTAAAATAATAAAGATAACATCATAATGGATTCTCAACGATGGACATATCTAGTAAAAACAGAAAAGTGGAAATAGTCGTCCTATCCTTATCTTTGAAGTCATATGAAAACCAATGGAACGTTGTTAAAAAAACAATTGCCGTATAAAATCCCATAGTAATAAAAACAGTATTTACGGAAGACATAATATAATCTGTTCTTCTAAATTATTACCTATCTTGCTAAATCATGTATTTTTAATACCTACACAATTTTGATTCCGAGCTTGCCAAAGCAAACTGGACCCTATGTGCAATGCACCTACCTTACAAATCGCCCACGGCTTTTATATCCCTATTATTCTAGTGCCCTTGACGACTACCTTCAAAGGAGAGAGGGGACTCGTTGGCACAATGATGTATCTGAGTTTATATTCTTTGACATTACTTATCTACCTACCCTGATTTACTTTACCGTTCTGGTATAGGTTCTATCTATTTAATTAATTGATCCATTTGAGGTATCGACGGAACTTATCAAAATTCTGGAACGAATAGCTACACTACGGCTACATACGACTCGATCGAATGTTGATCGAAATTTAAGGTGTGTCGAAAGACGGTCGAAGAACTTATTGGATAAGCTCACCTCAACAATGGCCATCAAGTGGCGTATGTAGTTGGCTTCTGTGTACACCAGCTCCCTGATGACCGCCTGCCTGGCCTTCTCCGCTCGGGACAACCCTGCCGAACGACAGCCTTGATACAAAAAATATATAACGAACGTGCCACCAACATCGGTAAACGATTAATTCGGATTTATTTGACTCAGTCATACTTAGGCCAGTAGAAGTGGCGTAAATTGATTTTGATTGCTCCCTTTACGCATTTCAGGAATCGATTCAGTTACCTTTCGTATGAGAATAAAACAAACTGAGCAACCTTTGACTCGATAAAATTCCGCACCGAAAAATATCCCGTTTGACCCTGTAAATTATGAGGGACCCCACCTGTGCATCGAAGTGCGAACGAATTAAAAGTTGATAAGTAGTTTGAATTACTCTGCGTGTAACTAACAGCAACGGATCGAGTGCTTGTGCGTTTAGATAGAAGAGCTCAATAAAATAATTGTTGTTCTATAAAAAATCCATCACAACAATAAGTTGTCATAAACTTCTAATTCAAATAAGTACCTCCTTATACGAAAAAGTTAATATCTAGGGGACAGATCTAATTTACTTTAGTCTCATAAACACATTTTGTTTCTATATGAAAATTTACTATAAAAATATTAAAGCTCGAATTTCTGGGGTAATTTTGATGTTGTTTGTTGGCGTACTTATATTCATAATGAATAAAAGTAATCTACATCTTCATCAATAACATTATTTCCGACACCTACTTGCGAGTGTCCCAGACGCTCGTTGAAGATAATATTAATTTTATTGCCCACCTATTAATTTCCGTTAGATCGTAAAAATACCAAGTGGTTGTAACTATCGCAGATATCGGTCAAAATAATGACATTACACTGTCTTAAAATTGTTATATGTGTTTTACGCGAACAGCTCTTGGTGAAAATCAAACAAATAAGTATGAAGATAAATAAAGTAGAAGCAACTAAAGTCAAACATTTGTTTTCTAAAGGGCTATTGCAATGTGTTTTAGCATGACGTAAAGTAAAAAACGAATGCCTAATAAGTAGAATACTTTAATAGCAAATAATCAAAATATTTTATAAAATATGTGAATATATAGAAATTATTGCACTAAGATTTCTATACTACCTACACTGCGTGGTGCCACGCACTTGTGTGGTTATAACATACGAATGCAATCAGTGCTAAAACCACCGGCTTTGAATAATTAAACGCAATGTTTAATCATATGCACGCATCCATTCGTCGTTACGTGTTGAATTAATTTGAAGCAGATCTATCGATTATATGTGCATTTATCCCGGTTTCGTTATCCGTGTGTAAAATAAAGAATATTACATTATGATACAAGTGAGCTGTGTTGGTCATTACAGTTGAGGCGGGATTGCAGCCCGCGTTGAAGGCGAGGCGTACAGATTGTAATGACCAAATGTTCACGCGTGTCATACGACGTTTGTCAACACACTTGTGAGGGAAACAATCAATAAAATTTGTAAAGAACACTCGCTATACTTAGACACATATATGATGATGAACAAAAATGGAGCCCGTTGTTTTTTCGCGCCTCGGTGGCAAAAATAGCACAGACATCACAGCGGTAAAACACCATAATACAAAATATATAATTAATTTAATATTTTTGCGATGATAACACAAATTAATGTAGATTTAATGACAGAAGTAAATAATTTCTAGAAATAACATGATTATTGATAATATTTGAACATTTGTACTATCGCCGATTATATAATCACAATAACTTAAAAAAATTGTTTGGCTATGAAACCGCTTTGCTAACATTTTTTAATTGACGTTTAAAACACTAGTGCAGTAATATATGGTGAGAATCATGCGTATATAATATGCTGCATGATGAACCTAAAATCGGTGCAATACTAAATACCACTTTATGAACAAGTGTGTTGAAAAGTATCTTACTACGAACAGCCAAAGAAAAATATAAACTTGGTAGGTACCACAGTAACGATTAAAGTTACATAAGAAAATATTATATTTAATCCATACACAATAAAAAATTCTTAATATACCTAGTCGCTAAAAATATACAAAACATCCATGGTGGCCGTAACGGAATTAACACGGAGCGTGCGTTCAAAAGCCGGGATAGAGATGTGTAGTGTATAAGAACTTGTTTACGCCGTTAATACAACGAACAAGGGGCGTGTGGATGGTTCTGGGGTATAGATAAGCCGGTAGTGATGCTGCCGCCGCCGCCGACGCCGCCACAGACCGAGCTAATCACAGTAAGTATAGCATTGGGTTTCAAAATCCCATTATGGACTTTAATTTGTTCCACTATGGTCGCTTCGCTATACGACATTCTGTATGGATAAGTGAATGTTTTAAATACCGTCCGCTAGAGGCGCTTTTCATATACATACACACACACACACACACACACACACACACACACACACACACACACACACACACACACACACACACACACACATATATATATATATATATATATATATATGTGTGTGTGTGTGTGTGTGTGTGTGTGTGTGTATGTGTAATATATATTAATCTTTCATCTGATAGATGGGCGCCTTCGTTTATACTACGACTTACTTATACATTATGTATTGTAGCAAGGTTGTAAATAGACTTTTCAATCACTGTTAATTCTAAACGTGATACGCTAGTACATATTGACGGCCTGATTAACGCAGTTGGTAGTGATCCTGCTTTCTGTGCCGAGGGTCTCGGGTTCGAAGCCTGGTAGGGACAAACTTTGTGTGATGAGCACGAATGTTTGTCCCCAAGTCATTGATGTTTAATATCTATATAAGTAATTCATACTGTGTTCGCCCCCGGTCCATAATACAAGCGTTGCTTAGTGTGGGACAGTATAGTTGGTGTGTTCGTTTAGCGATATTTATGTATATTTTTAACCGACTTCAAAAAAGATAAGGTTCTCAATTCGGTTGTAATTTTTTCTTTTTTATTATAGCAAAGTGTGAACATTTCAATACCGAGACAAAACAGAGAATGCCTAATAAAAGTAGGCTACTCGCCTAGCTAGACTGCTTGAGTATTTACAGTATCCGGCATGGCTGGGTACCTGCTGGGTAAACGAACCCTTCAATCTGGATCCTAAACACATTGCAGTAAATATTCTAGCCACCTAATATAAACCGGTTTCATTTAATTATCAAAGCATTTTAAAGAAAAAAATTGCTTAGTAAACCAATTACAAATAGACCAAATAAATCTATACTTAAGAATGATTGAACAGCTGTCCTATATAATTTGTTATTTATATTCGTATATTGCCCACTATAACCAAGTCACATGGCGCCAAAATTACGTCACGTTCAATATAATTTAGATCGAAGGTTAAACGTCAAAATGGCGTGTAATTAGACTTTGCTGTCACATAGTAACAAGTATGAATTTTAGATTGTGCCTATTTATCTACTATACTAGGTAACTATAAACTATACTATACTAAGTAAATAGAAACTATAAACTATCTACTAGGTGTCGAACAAAATGTAATTTGTCTTTATATGCGTTTTGTATCGACAAGTTTATCGTTTAGTATTGTTTGAATCAAAGGACAGTAGCCCACCGCTGCGGAAATTCTCCTTGGTATTCATTTTTGGTTTTAATTATTCCTTTGTCCATCTCCACAATCAAAATTCTTATAATTAAACGTGTCCTTATTAAGCCACTGTGAATGAAACATAAAATTCAAAATTCAGTACATATCGATTATGATGTTAACTAATATGATCGTTAATAGACTTAAGTTTACGAGTAACAGACATGAATTTTGGTAAGTAGCGGTATTTATTTAAAACTTCATTACCATTAAATAGATTCGAATACTTCATAAAAGTGTGCATTGTTACCGAAGTCAGGTAGACTCGAAATGAATGATGCAATATTTGTTACCGCTGTGTCCCAAATGTGATGATTAATGAGCGAAGCTGAGGCGGGCGGGAAAACTGCGGCAGCTGGGCCCGTCTTGCCCGTTCCGACCGCCCTTCTAAATTATACACCCCTGCACTGTACTTATGTGACTTAAAATTTCGATCGAGAATTTTGGCGACGCATAGACATTTTTCCCTATTTTTTGATTGAATAAAGATTGTTATCAAAGCACATTAACATAAAAGTAAAGAATATTGACGGACATTTGATACCTACGGTCGTATTTTTATCCTTATTTTTGGTCCCTATTTCTTCGTCATACCCAGAGCCTACAAAGTGGACTTCTATATTAATATCAGCCCTTTTTAATATCTCACTAACATTCGTTCTGCTGGGCACGGGCGTCCCCTCAATGCGAGTGGGATTAGGCCATAGTCCACCACGTTGGCCTGGTGCGGGTTGGCGGACTCTACACATCTTTCGAGGGGTTCTCTGAGACATGCAGGTTTCCTTACGATGTCTTCCGTCATTTAGCACGTGATAATCATGGTTGAAAATGAGATTCGCACATGAAATCCAGAAATCCCAGAGGTGCGAGCCGGGGTTTGGACCTGCGTTCCTCGTTACCGAGACAAGCGTTCTACCATCTTGGCTATCACTGCTGCGACACTACCTACTCTGTAAACACCAGTACAATTCTATTCCGCGGGGAAAATTTAAGTTTTAGTTTTTTGTATAGAGAACCTTTCTACATACCTTTATGAAATCAGTAGATACTACACATCGAGAGAACTAGCTCTCGAAATACGTGCGAAGTCCACGAAACGCAAATGGCCAGTGTGGCAAACTATGACTTGGATCTCCCTGGGATCATGTCCAGCGAGAATTTAATACGATAATTATCATATATTTTTAGATTATTTTCTTCGGTAAACATACTCATAAAATGTTGAATGCATAGTTATGTCAAATTGTAAGTCGTATTACAGCGGCCAGGCGGCGCGGACGGAAATTTAATTTGAAGGTTCATTTCTGTGGGGTTTGCAGTCAAGCCCGAGTAGCTTGACTGCTGTGATTAATTATTCAATCTGCCTAATTACTCACAGTCCGGATAAGTATGCTTTATTTCTTTCTGTATATGTGTTACCCATATTGATTGTTTGTCTGATTTTGGATAAGAGTTGAGTCAATATGGGTTGTAATAACATTGTTGTATATTATAATAACTGGCTTCTGGGGACCGCCAAAACGCTCTGACAGACCTCCCCGTCAACCAACATTAACATTCTCACGGTGCGTTCGGAAACGCGAACGCCACAAATGTGTACAATTTGTTTTCTATTTGTAATACTAAAAATATGTAATGGAAACGAAATATATAATGCCATACGTCATACTCTTTATCTACTACCTACGTGGATATAGTAATGTGGCATTTTAATTATGTGGCCATAACCGCGACGACCCGCGGCGCATTTTCCCCACAAAGTACGACCGCTGTTGTTTACAAAATACAACTCAAAGCGGTCGTGTCGGAAACATTTGCGATTCTAAATGGGGTTTACATTTAATTTTCACTGAAAAGTAAGCTTGAGCCGCGTGCTATTAATTTTATTGAACTTTAAAATAATTTGTTGGCGTTAAAAGGTCCCGTTATAATTACTGTGATAATTGTTCGTGATGCCGGCACTCAGTCATCGCAGGCGCTATAAACAATCAGCGGACGGGAGGGCGCGGTGGCCGCGATGACGTGCCGCGGTATATCTCCGCCAACTGAATAGACGGGCAGGGCTCAGCAATGGATCTTTTATAAAATCCACGGTGGTGGATTTCACGTTTTCTCGAAATATTTTCATTTTTACGACAAATTGGTCTCATGATTTGAGCGTAGACCCCCCGGCTAACTACACGGAGTGGTTGTTTAATTCGTGCCAGGACTAATCAAAGAAATGACCTTTTTATAATTTTCTAATTCTTCTCCGTCGCTTGTACGGTGGCCATCGTTATAATTATGTAAGTATTGCTGAAAATACGGAAATGAGGTTATATTTTTTATTTTATCTATATGTTTATTATTGATGACCTATCATAAGCTCAGTTGGTAGTAACCCTGCGTTCTGCGCCGAGGGACTCAGGTTCTAATTCGGGTAGGGACAAAGTATGTGTGATGAGCATAAATGTTAGTATCTGAGTCATGGATGTTTATTATTGGACGTAGTTCCGTTTTAAAAATGTACTTTCAATTTTATTTTCTATAATTATAAAATCGCTGGTCTACAATAAATATATACTACAGGTAACTGCAATACGAATAAGTACATTATGTTGTTGTCTATGATGGATCGTAAAATAACAGGTACACTCACGGCGGCTCTCTGGATTTCCGACATATTTTTAAAGGTATTTTATTTTATTTAGTACTAGCTGTTACCCGCGACTTCTTTCGCGTGGTATTTAACAAAGACACAACCGTTGGCAACAGCTTGCTCGCGCTTTCTGAGCCCGCCGGACGCAAAAGTAGCCTAAGTTACTCCTTGTTACATCAGCTATCTGCCAGTGAAAGTTCCGTCAAAATCGGTCTAGCCATTTCAGAGATTACCCGCAACAAACAAACAGACAGACAGACAGGCAGACAAAAATTTTAAAAAATGTTGTTTTGGTATATGTACCGTGTATACATCCAAATGCACATAGTAAAAAGCGGTTATTTTAATATTACAAACAGACACTCTAATTTTATTTGTATGTATGTATAGATAGATCTCCGAATAAATACACAACTAGTTGGTTACACATATACGCGCTTTGTTTTAGTGTCTAGGCAGTCGGTGTAGATCCAAGCCCACTTGTATACGCCCTACTATCGACTTGTAAAGAACAACACTAAGTAAATATGTTACTTGTATAGTATTAGTAAATAGGTCTGTTTCCTTCAATGCGTACGAATCACGTTAATTTAATCGGAATTCTTACTTTCTTGGGTGGTCAACAATGACTGACGGATCAAAATAATCTTCGATACCGCTCGGTAGGTAGATAATTTAAGACAGAATTTTTCTAGTGGGCGTAGATGGCCTAATCCGAAAGCATATGGAATATCGAAAAATGCTTTCAGGACTGTCGAGACTGATATTGATGAAAAATAAAACTGCATCATTCCACTTTTGAAAAAATAATTTCACTCCATGGATTTGATTTGATTGACCAGTCATATCAGAACCATAAGCTTGCGCACAATTGTTCGGAATCCTATAATATTTGGGAGCGAGCATAGGGTCTATGCCGATAGTGACGAGTTGCCACGCAAGCAGGAAACTCTGCTAATACAGGGACCGGTCGGTTACTCGTAAAACATGACAAGACACAATGATATGATTCTGGGTACACTATAATCAGCTTAATGGCCACCATTTCATAATAGCAACAAATCAGAAAAACATAATTCAGGAATTAATGAACTCTCTCTCTCTCTCTCTCTCTTATGCTATGAATAGGATGATCTCCTAAATTATCAAGACGTTGATATAATTTGCCATTAATAGTAAAATAATGTTTATTTTTAAACCGCCCAAATAAAAAAACGGTGTATTGTCCGTCTGTTGATGTATGTCCGTGTGACTGTGGAATCGTAACTAGAAATCGGTTCAGCGGCTCTTATTTACTCGAATCACAGCACAGCTGGTGTAGGAGTCTGTAGAAAAGGATGATCACACACATTGGTATACAAACCCATTTTAAAAATAATGAAGTAAATTGGTTTATCGTTGTACTTCCAACAAATGATATTTGATTAGAAACGATTTATTCAATAGCTTTTATTTTCGACTAGCTGTTGCCCGCGACTTCGTCCGCGTGGTATTTAACAAAGACTTAGCCGTTGGCAACAGCCTGCTCGCGTTCTGATCCCGCGGGACGCATTGCAGATTGTTGCTATCAAACTTTAATCAGGCGCAGCGCTGCAACATTGGTTTTAATTTTGTTTCGAGAGATCCAATTTATTTTTCTAAAATAAAAGTAGCCTATGTTACTCCTTGTTACATCAGCTATCTGCCAGTGAAATTCCCGTCAAAATCGGTCCAGCCATTTCAGAGATTACCCGGAACAAACAGACAGACAGACAGACAGACAGACAAAAATTGTAAAAAATGTTGTTTCGGTATAGGTAACGTGTATACATCCAAATGCACTTAGTAAAAAGCGGTTATTTTAATACTCTGAAACTGTATAATATACAATCGTGAGCACATAGACTTACTATAGTCGTATTCGGTCGGCTTGTAGTTACGCCAGAATACGAGACGCTGTGAAGGCATGCCAACATGTGCTCCATTCAACTATGCTATTGTTTGGACATAACGAATTGATATAGACAGACCTTTCCACTGAATATTTAACACAATCGTTTCGTGTACCGTGGCAAAGATATTGCAAACAGCGTGCCATAAATACGCAAGTGAATATTGACGCACCTAGACGTGCTCAATAAAAATCGTTTAAAGCAGGGATTCCCAAACTATTTTGGACAAAAGACCCCGTTTCCAAAATAAATCTCGGATAACCCCATAGCTAAATTACTTTAAAAACCCTATCTCTAGTTTTTTTTTCCTATTGATGCAAAATAATCTATACATCTATACATACATATAAATATAATTGCAGTGTCTGTTTGTAATATTAAAATAACCGCTTTCTACTAAGTGCATTTGGATGTATACTCGGTACCTATACCAAAACAACATTTTTTACAATTTTTGTCTGTCTGTCTGTCTGTTTGTTCCGGGTAATCTCTGAAATGGCTGGACTGATTTTGACGGGACTTTCACTGGCAGATAGCTGGTGTAAGAAGGAGTAACTTAGGCTACTTTTATTTTAGAAAAAATAATAGGATCTCACGAAATAAAATTACAACCAATGTTGCAGCGCTGCGCCTGATTAAGTTTGATAGCAACAACCTGAAATGCGTCCCGCGGGCTCAAAACACGCGAGTAGGCTGTTCCCAACGGTTGTGTCTTTGTTAAATACCACGCGGACGAAGTCGCGGGTAACAGCTAGTTACTGATTAAAAATTTCATCTTGTACGGACTTGTGCACGTTTACCGACCTATTGAGTTTTTTTTAAAGGGCAACAATGATACTTCCTACTATAATATTAGTCATTCTTATAACAAGTTGATACCCGCCACACAACTTTTACAGTATCTTGAAAGTTTCAAGTAAGAACTTGTGTTAATTAATAGGGGTCGATATTTAGACCTCGTCTATCATTAATCATATGTTCGCGATGCCAGCTCACAAGAAACACATAGATACGTTTCTTTAATAGCTTATATACGTATTGGCTGGCCTTACCAGCTGCAATATTATATGCGCATAGGTCACGGATGTGGAGTCATCAATCGTGTGTGGCCACTTCACGCTGTGCCTTAAGAACACCCACCGGGGGAATAATGTTTATGTAATTTGAGCGATGAAAATAGGTTTCGCGAAAGATGAATTAAAAGCAGTGCGCCTACTCGCAATCTCCCTTACCGGGGTTTCCAAATTACATGGTTTGATCATTACATTAAAGACACTAAAATGCGCAACGGCGGTTGGCTATGTAACAAATTACGATTTTTCCTTTAGTATTAGTTGGAGGCCTGGTTGGGAAAGTTAAACGGGGAACCCGAACCGCAAGAGTTTGTTTTTATACTTACACGCGCCTTGTTTTCAAGCGAACTTCCGTACTCTTTCGTAGTAAAGCTAGTTCACCGAGAAAATATTGCATTTCATGTTTACATACTTAGTCAACATTCAATATCTAAATGTATACATTTAAATATAAATGTTTCTAATCGCTGTCTGTACATGGAAGATATATGAAAAAACTAGCTGTTGCCCACGACTTCGTCCACGTGGTATTTAACAAAGACAACCGTTGACAACAGCCTGCTCGCCCATTCTGAGCCCGCGGCACGCATTGCAGGTTGTTGCTATCAAACTTAATCAGGCGCTGCGCTGCAACATTGGTTTTATTTTTTTTCGTGAGATCCTATTTTTTTTTTTCTAAAATAAAGTAGCCTAAGTTACTCCTTGTTACATCAGCTATCTGCCAGTGAAAGTCCCGTCAAAATCGGTCCAGCCATTTCAGAGATTAGCCGGAACAAACAGACAGACAGACACACAGACAGACAGACAGACAGACGGACAGACAGACAAAAATTGTAAAAAAAATTGTTTCGGTATAGGTAACGTGTATACATCCAAATGCACTTAGTAAAAAGCGGTTATTTTAATATTACAAACAGACACTCCAATTTTATGTATATGTATAGACTAGCTGTTGCCCGCGACTTCGTCCGCGTGGTATTTAACAAGACAACCGTTGACAACAGCCTGCTCGCCCATTCTGAGCCCGCGGGACGCATTGCAGGTTGTTGCTATCAAACTTAATCAGGCGCTGCGCTTCAACATTGGTTTTATTTTTTTTCGTGAGATCCTATTTTTTTTTTTCTAAAATAAAGTAGCCTAAGTTACTCGTTGTTACATCAGCTATCTGCCAGTGAAAGTCCCGTCAAAATCGGTCCAGCCCTTTCAGAGATTAGCCGGAACAAACAGACAGACAGACAGACAGACAGACAGACAGACAGACAGACAGACAGACGGACAGACAGACAGACAGACAGACAAAAATTGAAAAAAATGTTGTTTCGGTATAGGTAACGTGTATACATCCAAATGCACTTAGTAAAAAGCGGTTATTTTAATATTACAAACAGACACTCCAATTTTATTTATATGTATAGATAACTATTATTGGGAGCCTTTATCAGCGCAACAGAACCCAAAACAATAGTTGTTAGAATTTTTGTCTGTGCATTTGTGCGAGCTAATCTGAGAAATGGCTTATCCGATTTGGGCGCTGTTATGACTAATGTATTGCGGTAAGTATGACTTAAGATGTTGAGTTTACTTGGATCAGTTCATAAATATAAGAAAATATAAATTAAAAAATGCGGACAAAGTAGCGGACAACAGCTCGTAAAAATATAATAGTCCAATTAATAAAATGTTAAATATAGAGTTAGACTCCACACGGGGAGGACTTTTCGACAAGAAATTTTACGCAATGACCTAATTAATATATAATATAATGTACATGTATAAAGTAAAATAATGTATTCAGGACTATAACTAGTAATCTTTGGGGGGGGGGGGGGGCGGTTGAGTTCCCCACCAGATACATTAAGCAAACAATAACAACACTCGGAAAAGTGACGAAAATGTCTTAGTAAGTACCTATGTATAAAATGTTCGATTATTTTTTTAAGTATTGTGTTCAGTACTCACTTATTGCCTTGAAATTCTTTTCAATATTTTGAGCACTTTGTGCCCACTGTAAGTAAGCCATTGCCTCATCAGGGATGTTGATGATGGTAAACCCTTTCAAGGAAGGCACGCCATTCCTCGTGTAATCGGCGAGAAGTGCCGATATTTCGTTGTTCACCTGTGAAATAAACACGTGTTATTAAACTGCTATAAATTTGTTGCGTCCGCAACAAGTTTGCGGTCACTTAAAGCTGGTATCGGAGCAGTATGTAGTGTGGGAGGCCTTAACTAGAGCTGTAGTACTACCGAACGACATAAACAAATAACAAGTTTACCGACGTGCACTCTAACTAAAACATCAACGTAGCACTAAAACAATTACAAATCATGCATATATGAGCCCGTCTAAGTTAAAATGTATTTCACACGTAATGGCGCAACAAGGTCGATGCCCCCTTGATGTGAGGCGTATCAATTAATGGGAATAACGAGTACTAAGTAATAATAATGAAGAAAGCTAAGCTTTCTGCTTGCCGTACCATTAATTATTTCCCATTCTATCTTCGTTACGAGAATGAGTGTAGTACTACGTAGCGCCTTTACGAACTAAAAATCCAGCCAAAGTCCTTCATAAGGAATTAACTAATTTCTTGGCAAACTACACCAAGATCGGTTCGGCCGCAGTGGAAAAATTCACAAACATACACATTTATATACATACAAACATTTATATAATTAATTGATCGTTGTAATCGCAGAAAGCTTTATTGTGATGAAAATGTTTTTTTTTTTTTATTTATAACCCTATATGTTCCCAAATCAAATGTGCATGCCATGGTAGCTGATACAACAGTGAAGTTGCTTTTACTCATGTTTTCTATAGCATGTTCTTGGGTGGCTGTAAAGTAAAATGTTTTTAAAACAATATACTCATAAATAATATAAAAATCTAAGTTTTATCAAAATCTGCTCCTTAATTGCTTTTGCTAACATAAAAGGCTTGGCTCCTGAAGATGAATTAAAATTTCGTCTGCGAGCACTTAACGTAAGCAGTTTTTATAACCAGTCTGCGACAGCGTGGAATCTTTGGCTATCTTTGGCGGTTCTCCCGAAGTTATTTAATATTGAGGGGCATGCCATATGAGTTCTTGGCTACACACAAACCACCGGAGTTTCATTTCAATCAGCAGATATTTGGGGGTACCTCGCAACCAACTTGCAACTCTATAACTAGGACATAAGTGTTTATTTCTTTATTATTACGTGAATTTGATTAAATTACTTTTAGAAATAGAAATTATGAAAACATTTTTTTAGCATAAAATATCGTAATTTTAATGATATTTGTAATAATGTGTACTTGTGATGGCAAAAAGTAGTTTTATAATTCGGAACGTTAAGAAATGATGACGAATGTTTATGTTAGAGTTATATGTAAATTAGTTGAATTACCCAGATGTGTTACACGCTGCATTGTTCCTATTATTAAAAATATTATGTACGTACATAAAAATATTAACGGCTACAACAGCAATGAAGTTAAAAGCAGGTAAGTGTACTTACTGAAATTTTGTATTTACAATAATGCGATCATTTATATACAACGATGCTTGTTCATTACGGCAATATTAAATATTAAAACTGGTTGCGCCGGCACAGAAGGTATTAGCAATTAACTCTGTACTTAACCTTAACCTTCTGTAATGAAACCTAAATTCAATTTTAATTAATATACACATACCACCCTCGAATGGTGCGCATAAAACCTTCTATCTATTGTTATATAAATGACATGTCTTGCACAATATGCTAGAATATGCCAGAATGACTGTTTATATTCACCTCTGTAGTTGCATTAAGCTTTAATTTCATTCGTAGCGGCGTAGCATTTGTAGCACTTGCTACGAAGCTTGTATGACTACAAAGGTTACTGAATTTGATTCATGACTCTGTGACATAAAAACTTCTATTATTATCCAAGTGTGAAAGATTATAGTCGCAGGTTAAAGTATAATCTGTAGTCACAGACAGAACGTGGTATTCTGCTTGCTCGCTTGTTTCGCTATTTAATTTATAGGTTTTTAGTTTTGAAGACGCGAGATGCACAGTTGGCAGTGACTATAGTAGTCCTGTTTTCTGTATCGAGGTACCGGGATATGAATTCCGGTATTGGGAAACATTGTGTGATGAGCACGAATGTTGTACCCGAGTCATGGATATTTAGTATCGATATAAGTATTTATATACTGGGTCCGACCCTAGTCAATTGTATGGTACCCCGAATACAAGCGCTGCTCGGTTTCGAAACGTACAATTGGTGTGTTCATCTGGCAATATTATATTATGAGCGTATAAGTTAGAGCCCCGTATAAATAGACAGATCCTACCTTATTCGCGACAGCCGGTTTGTTAGTGTGCCCTGCGGTCACATCACCATAAGCTTGATAATAACTCGCGCAAAACGGCGACTTTCTTGGTAGTGCTTTGAACATACGAACATAAATAAGTACGGCCCCTCGCTTTGTAAGCTAAGGGCTTAGCACGATAAGTAGGGTTGATACGTTGTTAAAAAATGCCAAAAGGATAAGGTATTTATTGAATAAATAATCATATCTTTTGTTCTATAGTTGAATGTACTATATGACGATAAAAAGCTTTCTATTGATATTTCAACCATTTCGTTGGGCTTTGTAGTTTGCAGCTTATAGCATTTTTTTTTGAAAAGTTGCGTTTTTGTTCGTGGGACTATTTACCGTGGGGGTGAGAATAGTAAATTCGTATTTAATTACAACCTTGCGCCTAAAACTATGACCCGATTCGTGATTATACAGGCTGGATTTTTCAAGTAGGCGTGGATGTCCAATTTCGATCCTATAGCAAAAACTACTTGAAGACTCCTGACACTGATTTATTTCCCTAACCAGGAATTCAACACGTTGATTTAAAAAAATAAAAAAACGAAATAGCACCATCCGATAAGGTCGCTAATAAGGAGCAATTCAGCCTGTATAATTATATTGTATATATGAAAATTAAGAAGAACTAGTTATTATTACCTATTATTGATTATGAGTGCCTATATATTCCTGATATCCTGGTATGAATTATGTATCTACTTATTATTTTGCTTTGTACACAAATGTATTTAAGAGTTTCAACACAGAGAGCGGTGATTTGTTCCAAGTAATTTCAACTACAAACAAGTAATAAGTGTAAATTAAATTAGTGTTTGTTTACCGTATAAATAATTAATTGATAAACAGACGTTTATTATCGTTCGCACAAAGCTCACATTTCATATTTGACAACTTCCGTTTATAAACTTAATTAAATATGAATGGAGTTAGACGTGTTTTCAACTTATTTTGTAAGTCTTCATGGTACTGCGCAAAGCTTTTGCGCGACTTCAACAATTTGAAATGTATTTTTAATTAATCGTTTTATTTTTTAATCGTCGTATCAAAATCATGAACCATGGCTTCATCGTTTAAATTATTGCCAAACATTTCGATTTCACCCTGTAGATGAGCTCGGCCTTTGACTGGCATTTGAATTTGACATTTTGCCGCTCGTAAACGTAGTCTTTAAAAGACTGATACACAGTATTATGTATATCCTTAAAAAAATTTATTATACATGCATTTAGACATTTTGTATGCAGAATTGAACAGCGCCTCTAGTGTTCAATTCTGCATACAAAATGTCAAAATGGACAGTATTTCACACGTTCAATTCGCCATACACATTTCTAAATACGTTGACTATAAAGTATACGGTTAGCTTACGAATAATCTCGCACTTACCGTACAGAGTAGATATAAATTATTACAATCACAAAACAACTATACTAACTCGGTTTATGAACTCAAAACATAAAGTCTACAATCTTCTAAATTATGTTGCCTTAACATTCTTAATTGTCTTTTTAATTATAGTGTGAATTGAACCCATCTTGGAAAACCCTTTACCATAATTTTCACCCTCGCATCGAAACACGCAAGGGCCGATTCTCCATTATCTTTTATTTCTGGGGTGTGGTGGCTGATTGACCTCATTATCCTGTCAATGCACGTGTCTTTCTATTTCTGGACATATGCAAGGTATTCAATAAAAATATTTTATATATTAAACTTTATTATATATATTAAACCGATGCTATTAAACCCTCCGTGTGTAGAATTACGGGTACGATATGGTCATTAATATTTTTAAATACTTTTAACTAGAGCATATATTAATGATTATTGCATATGAGTATATAACTAAACGTAACTATATAGCAAGAAAATTTAAAGTATTCGTTTTATTGAATGACAAATATACGGCAAATGACACATTTTCACATAGCCATAATGTCTTCTAGTTTGAATTAACCACTATTATGAAGTCCTACAACTCTGTAATCTATATTTCAGCCTAATTAATTTTCAACACTCTTTGTGTTTCCCGCGCTTATGAATAAAATGTCTTCACAAAAGATCCTTTTCATGTAGCTTATTGTCTCCGATGGTATTGTGAGCGTTTCGCTAAAGTACACTTATATTTCTACTGTATATTCTATTCTTGCTACCTTTTGAAGAAGTAAAAGTATCCTTACACCTTTTTTTCCGTACGACTCGTAACAAACGTGATACAACGATCCCCGGCGATTTGCTATACTTTGTTATTGGCCTCTTACCAAGGATCCACGCTACTCGCGAGTGGATTTTGTACGCCAAACCGCTTCAGCGTCATCAAATACAAAAAAAAACTACAGCTAAAAGAACATCATCGTCACGAGGCAACAGGAGGTAGCTCACTAGTGAATATTACACTCCTTAAATATAATTTAAAATGTAGCCGTGAGTTTGAAATTGCCCATTAACGTGTAATTTTTATGCGATAATATGAACCCGCCGCTTAATAAGTTTATTTCTGGCGTTATAAGGTAAATGCCTACTTCTAGACCTCAAAGAGAAGATAGCATTTCTGTTAATGCCCTCAGATAGCTGAAAATAGTGTTTGCAGTCTCAGTGTTTTATTATACAGGTCGGTTAAAAAGAGAATACTAAGTAGCTAAAGTAAACTGACAATTGAGATTTTTGTGAGCGAATGTTTGTTTTTTTTTTTAATTTGGCGTATCGCAATTCTGACTTCACAGATTTACAAATGTCCTAAAGAAGCGAAGGTTCAAGGTTTAGTATACTCAAGCTGTATCAACCTGTATAATAGGTTTATCGCGCACAATGGTGCTTGTATATTTCTGGACAAAAAGGTTTCAGCGTGAAAAAAATAAATGGGTTCCACGAAAGCAGCATTTGTTGCAAAACAACGTACCCTTTGAATACAGAAACATACTCCGCGTGTGCCCTAACGAGCTCTACACCGGGAATACACTGACAACTGGCAACGATTTGAGTACGTACCTGTTCAAATATTAGAAGTAACTACTTACCATTATTTTTAAATTCCGAAGAGGTGCATATAAAGTAGGTTATTTATTATCTTAATGATCGTATTCTTTTTTATACACACAATAGCTGCAAGTCATAGATATACACTTTTATTTTAATACGGCTATCGCATGCGGGTTGGTACAAACAAACAATTGACGTTATCGTTACTAGGGGCAAGCACAATCTAGTTCACAGGACATGCAACTCATGCGTCGTTCCTTTAACGCAAAGTGACCAAGCGCGCTTAACTTCCCGCGGTTTCAGTTCGTATTACTATCGCGATCGGTTATCCAACATCATTGCGATGGATTTATAAACTCCTTTAGGTACTGTATTTTTGTGTGTCATATTCTATCGCGCGCGATGTCAAATACTTTTCTCATTATAATTTAGACAGCGCCACACAATAAATAAGTGAAGTTTAACACTGCAGCTTGGTCGTATCTATGCATTAAGTTTTTTAAATTAAGGGGGAAGCTCAGGGTCAGGGCGCGAAATTCAAAATGTCAATGGTTTTTATTATTTTACGAAAAATTTGGACATCTTTACGATGTAATTAAGTGTTTTGCGATGATTAAGTGTTTTACGATGTAATTTAGTGTTTTGCGATATTAGCATTCTGCATTGGATGTCTCGATGTCTTAAGTTTGCTTAAAAAGGTACCTAATCCGATACATTACCATAAGGTTTGTAAAAACCGCTATTTTTACTAACTTTATGGTGTTGTATCGCATTAGGTTTTTTTTTAAGCAAACTTAATACATCGAGACATCCAATGCAGAATGCTAATATCGCAAAACACTAAATTACATCGTAAAGATGTCCAAATATTACGAAAAAAAATAAAAACCATTGACATTTTGAATTTCGCGCCCTGACCCTGAGCTTCCACCTTAAACGTGATCGTAGGTGACTTTATTTTCTATACTGAGGCTGAATCCGCCATTTTTTAATTATATGTATATCTGTCCGCGAATCATGGGAAAACTCTTGCATAGATTTTAATGGAACTTGGCATGTTGATAACTTAGGATCCGGATCGTGATATAGGATATTTTGTATCCCGGAAAACGGATGGGTTGGAAGTTTCAACTAGTGATCTACTATTGTGAGTTACGCTAACATCGTCATGACTTACAAAGTCGACGGCTTCGTTGGAGTCTTGGTTGCGCCCGGCGCCGATTAGGCCGGCGCGGCCTACGCCCAATGGCATCTTCTTGTGCTTATCTTGCGCTATCCAAGCTAAAATTTCCTGGAGAAGATCTTATCTTCTTCAACCTGTTTACCGATTCCTATAGATCAGACCTGTGTGTGAATTTGAAGATGGTAGATATATTTTTTTATAGGCTGAAGTAATTATGAATGCTACTTATATTATACACAAAGATAAAGTACAACTTTTGTTTTACAGGGTGTCAAGCGCTAATTGCCGACACTCATCATCGTTTACATATATTAAATGTTTTCATGCGAAGCAATTTTATTGTATTGTACGATTTTCCATAAAGTTTAATGGTTTCGCCTCGCCAGCGCGGTACGTGTACGTGTTGAAGGCGATAACGGTATTAGAGTTATTGAATAATTACTCTCGGTGGTCTCGTTCGCTCTCGCGCTGACAACGAGCGAGCGAGTTAAAGTTAATGTGCTTAACGTATTACAGAAAAACTCATTTCTTTCTCGGCATCATTTTTAATACGATCAAAGTGGCTGGCATACTTTTTCAAGCGCTTGAAAGTGAACAACCCTAAGATAGCGACCTTAATATTCATCTCAGCCGGTAGCTCACATTGGCTGTGTTAGTCAACAGTGATGAAAAACTTTCACGTAAGTGGGTATGGACAGCTCTGCGATGTAATCTCTAGCCTTGGAAACGGAGGCGTGAACGCATGCGCTTGCCATTGGCTCATGTAACGCACTCTGTGTTTTGCCCTTATTAATCAGTGTGAAGTCGGTGACATCAATTTCCTCGACCTTTGGACGTACATTCCGTAATATAATTGGCAATTTTGAACTCTGTTTTAGGGTAGCATTTCGCGCACTTATATTATATACGGAATGAAGTACTTTTAAGAATCAGATAACTTTTATTTTTTGTTATAGTCGAGAATGGGCTGTTGTTATCCCTTGAATAAATGGTTTTTCTATGAATTTTCATAAAAATTATATGCATGTTAAAATATTTATATTCGAAAAAATAAATAACAGTAATAAGGCTTAGTGCATGCTTAGTGCAGTATTAGTGTTATGCAGAACGTAAAAAAAAATGAACAGACCAATTTCAGGTGTTGCATGAGTTTAATCCAAATTCAACCTCTACAAAAATGTTTCCTCTACCCCAAGCACGATCCTTTTACGTATGGAAGACGAGTCCCATCCCTCATCGATTTCCATCCCTCTTACACCACATATGTCATAAATAAGAATGACGGTGACAGCATTTTTTTCAATGACGTTATGATTACATTACAGTTCCTGCTTACCCTACTGAACTCAAATGCTAGTCGCTATTTTTCACAAATCTTTTTACGTACATTTATGAGTTCGTGTTATTAGAACGTCTAGTACGATTACTATACCTAGGCCTGCCGATCTTTTAATAAACGTCAAAGGCGCGTGAGCTTGACAGAGAGTCTGGTAATAAATTTACATTACGAAATCTGTACTACCGTATGGAAATCCTACAAGTATTTTCCGAAACATACAAAACTATGTCATATAGATTTATTGCTAAGGTGACATTTTTATAGTAAGCAATTATCATGGAGAAATGTTTTTGGAAGTATGCCGCGACCTTCGACGTCCAGTTTGAAATTCTTTGTGATATTTTTTTTCCGTTTTCGTACTGTTTTGAGTGCAGTGCCCAGCTGAAACACAAGTGGAATAAGGACACCGCTCCAATAAGCCGATAAACCAAGCGGGCGATATACACACACATACCTACATTGCTGATATTAAAAAAAACGCATTTTCTAATGTCAAAGCCAAATTGGAAAACACACTTGAAGTACGTTTTATTAAAAACGACGTTACGACTGCACTGTAAAAGCTCAAAGACTGAATATAAATGGTGATTTCTTTTTTTGGGAGGCAAATGAAAAAAATAATAAATAATCGCGATGAGGAGTGATGACTCAGAAGCATCCAGAGATGGCGTTTATTGCTGACGTACATCCAAACACGTAATGACTTTATCTCTGCTACTCCGAATGTTACAAATACGCGTTACAACTATTATAATTATACCAGCCCTTTTCAATGTCCCACTGCTGGGCACGGGCCTCCTTTCAATACGAGGGGGATTAGGCCGTAGTCCACCACACTGGCCTAGTGCGGATTGGCGGACTTTACACACCTTTCGAGGGGTTCTCTCAGACATGCAGGTTTCCTCACGATGTTTCCTTCACCGTTTAGCAAGTGATAAGCTTAGTTGAAAATGAGATGCGCACTTGAAATCCATAAATGCCAGAGGTGTGAGTCCGAACCTGCGATCCTCGTTACCGTGGCAAGCGTTCTACCAACTTGGCTATCACTGCTCACGCCTATTATATAGGATGATTCAGAAAGGGTATGCTCAGCCTGAACCTGCGCTTTGTCAGCACATTTATAATCATTATGCGAAGTCATAATTTGGATATCTCAATTCTTTTTTAATTTGTTCACAAAAAATTCGCCATTGTAATTATGTTGGGAACATTTATTTTTTAAATCATCAGATCTAAATTCTAATATGACATAATGAAAGAAACACAAGTTTGAGGCTTAGAACAACGGCGATTAGAAAAGCCGTAAATGTATAGGAATCCGTGTGTAGAGGTTGCTACTAGGTACCCGTTATTGTGTAAAGCGCAGTGATCGTAATCGTGTGTGTTGACAATCGAAACTTTGACTTTCCCCCTTCGATGCCTAGACGATATTTCTTCTTTTCTTCTTTCTTTCTTCAAGATGAAATGTTTTCTTTCGTGGCTATATCGCAACATGAGTCCAGACAAAACAGCTATCCGCTGTTGCAATAATATAACAAATCCCACTAATCCCACTAATATTATAAATGTGAAAGTTCGGATGGATGGCTGGATGTTTGTTACTTAATCACGCCAGAACGGCTAAACGGATTTGGATGAAATTTGGCACTGAGAGAGATTATAGTCTGGAATAGCACATAGGCTATTTATCCCGGTTAAATTTATGGTTCCCGTGGGATAGATTTGCTTTAATTTTTCGAAGAGCAAAGGCACGAGCATGATTCTTTACATAGATAGTGGTATAGTTTAGAGGTCAGAAAATGACATAGGCTAATTTTTATTCCAGAAAAATGCACGGTTCCTATGTGATAGCATACAGGAACCGAGCATTTGTAAAAGGACATAGAGGAAAAGGGCATACTTTTTAATCGCGGGTAACACCGCGGGGTGCAGCTAGTTTGGCATACAATAATATATGGCCATTGTAAATTAATCTCGCATTTTTTTAAATATGCTGCGTCTAATTAATGTAAATTGTTATCGAGCCATCACACGTAACACATTCGTTACGGCCTCTTCCAAATCAGCTTTTGCGTGGTGGTGTGTGTTGCTTTATTGTTAACTTAAATCGGTTCGTCGGTGGGCTTAACAATAACAATTGCGGCCGGCAATCATTTGTCAACGTCACGAAAGCTCATCTTATTATAGCGGTAATAAAATAGCTGATTCTATAAGCCTGTAGGAAATGGATGGATTGTATTTTGGTGAGTTTCGCTGTAGTCGTGTACTGACTGACCGAGTAGCCTCGGGAGGCTGACTCTACTTGCGCAGTCAGTACGTGGCTTGCTGCCTCGTATGAGCCTTGTAATTTGCATCACTGTCTTTCTCTGCTTTACTTATGTTGTCTGCTTTACTCGTTCCGACGTGTATTTGTTAAATAGTTAGGGCAAAACCTAAAGCTACTTTTATCAATCAAGAACTGTTTTTTTCAATCATTATTTGAGTTTTTAATAGATTAAAATAATTGGGATATCTAAAGATCTTCTCTCACTATTCCATTTCGTAAGCTAAAGTAGCTATTCACGAGATCACAAATCCTGGCGAGAAATATGCAATCATACTTAAGGCGGTTCATGATACTATCACGATAATTATCTAAAGTGTAACAAAAATAGTGTAAAATATTTTAACAGATGAATGTGTAACTTATTTGTGTATATGTGTAAATATATACTGTATAAATAAAATAATAGTTTTAACGATTTTTGACTTTTTTTAAACGAGGCTAACGAGTAGCGTTTGGCCGAGCGCTCAGTTCAGGGTGTCCTTTTTTAAATGTCTAATAATTAGATTTCTTTCTTTGGGAATTTTATCGTTAGAATCTACTCTTAGCAGTGTTAAAATATTTTACATTATTATTGTTACACCTTATATATAAAATAAAAAAAAAAGAAGTAAATTGAAGGTTTTACTGCAACAGACGACGACGGTATAACCACATGCAATCGGTCAATGCACGTAAAAATAATACATCTTTTTCTATCATTACGGGTATAGAACAGTCATTAATTCAGTAATAATAACATTTGTTTGAAACTGGATCGTCAAGAAAACGAATTTACACGCGAATAAAGTCGGAGGGCCAACCAGTTTAAAGTAAGTCGTGAATTTCAGTATATTAATGATGGTGAGCCTAACAAATTGGGTTGAGTGACTAGCACCTTCGTGCGGACCCATCTATTCACATGCCCACATCGAGTTGCGGTCCCTAACACCGGGGAATAGAGTTAGTATTCAGTACCTGGGAGTGTAACAGATTAATGTACTCGAGAACACCCTCGAATTATTTAACCTTTCCGCGCCATAGCCGAACCTAAGTATTTCGCAGTCATGGTCCTTATTTTCCCGTCATAAATACGAAAAAAAAATTGTTTGATTGCCTTTTGTATTTGCTATTCTTTAGTCCTAAATTACAAGATTAATATGAGTATCACGCTACCCTAACTTTTAAAAGGGGAAGATTTTTTACCATCAATACCAATAATAATAATCTTTGAGTCTCCTATGCCTTTGAGAACGTTTGAATTATGCACGTCAGGTGAAAATTGGCTAATTAAGTTATAACTATGGATAGCTACCCGTCACTTGAGTGGATAAGTACTTAACATAATATCGACGCACCCCGAATCTCCGCCAACTATAAGCATCAGATTGGCCGATATTCGACTTGTCTTATAATCTTCAGTACATTAAGTGCGAGATTATTACGAGTAGTAAGCTAACTGTACTACGAGTAGTTTATGTATTTAGGCACATTGTATGGTAAATTGAACAGCGTCTCTAGCGGATAGTATTCAAAACTTTCAATTCTCCATACAAAGTGTCTAAATACTATGAAGTACGCGGTTAGCTTACGTATGTCTCGTACTTGATGTCCAGGTGTGTGTTCTCGCTTATATTTTCAAACTTATAAAGTAATGGAATAAACTGGCGGCCAATCAAAGTCTGTAGTCTACGAGGTTCCTTAAGGGTCAGGTGACTCATGAATAAATTTGAATCACGTAGGGTTCATTTTAGCATAACGAGTTCGCGCATCAGAAGCTGATTGAATCCATCAGATTTATCCTTACAGGTTGAGTTTGATGGGGTTCCTACACTCTCAGCGAAATCAAATTCGAATAAGATGGCCTTTCTCCTATTGATAGAGCCATTGCGACAAGTTTTTACTTTGATTCAATAATTATATTGTATCTCAGTAATTATTTGAGTTACGGTGCCGTGCCGTAAAATATGCGAACTGAACTGAAATACTTAATGAACGCAAACATTGATTTTTTATATTTACGCGAATACTATAGATTGAAATAAAAAAATTTTTTCGGATTTTAACGCAAATAAATAAAGATGTATCGACATTTTGTTATTGTTTACACAACGTCACGATCGAGAACTATTGAAACGGTTCTTAAGTGGTTTGCATATAGTTTGGAAGCACTTTAGGTGTCTAGGTATCTGCCTGAATAAAAAGTCTCCAAGTACACATATTTTTTTTTTTTTTTAAATGTGTATTGATTAATTTAAAATATTTCTCAAGCTAACTTGGAATCGAACTCTTTTATTTAATATTTTTATTATAACGTTTGACGAACTCATATTATTCTATATATTTAGGTCTTTGAAGTTAATAAGTTTAGATCGTATATTTGTTTTTGGTTTCCCATCCCACCAATAATGAAAATCATTGCAAGTATAAGAAGCCCGAGATATGTTTTATGAAGAATTACAAAACGCGATATACCTAAGTAATCCGCATAAATAGTTTTATTTCAATGTGTAGTGTTAAATCAATGAGCATTGGAAACTTTAAAACAATTTGATTAACAACAATGCTTTCCGACATTCATTAGACTTATATTGTATTATTTATATTAAGCCCAACGAAAATAATAGTCAATAAGTGCCATAATTTAAAATTATGTGACCAGGGCAATTAGTTATTACAAAATAACTGAGGCGAGTACTACGCCGTAACTTAAGTGTATAAGGTGCGTTGGGGTAATACCGGATGGATTTTTGAATAGTTGCAAGAATGTTGCAAGAACTTAATTTTCTCAATTTTAGTTTACACCACATTCATGAAAAATAATGGAAATTGATAATGATTAAACTTAGTGTTATTTAAAAATTTAATTTATTTATAAACACTCAATTCTTTTTGCCTTGTAAGCCTGTAACATCAGGACACAATTTTTATGAGTACAATGACAATTTGGCCATCAAGGGATAGGTTCGGATAATCATTTAAAACTACTTCTATTGCTAGGAGCGCAAGGTGCAAACCAAGAATTTATCCGATCTTCCCTGTTCCTTAACATGACATCAACAAAATCTATCCAATACTACAAACATAGATGTTCCAAATTATTCCTTCTTTTTTTTTATTTGGGCTGTCCGATCTGTCGCATTAAAAATTATAGCCGAATAAGTTGACAATTTGATGTCTAAGTTCTTACCCCAGCGCAGATCTTACCCCACCGCACCCTACTAAGCGTAAAACCTGCGCGCCTTTAGCGCCTTTATAATCAATGTGTGAACGCAGAATTTTGATATGTCAATTAAAAAAATCCCCAACCAAAAGACGATTGTGATTTTTTGAGCATGATTTTTAAGGGCTAGTCACGTGTATAATTTAAAAATAATCTTGTAACAAACGAGTTGGTTTAATAATAATGATTATTTTTATCGAACGTTCATTAATGAACGCAGAGAACGAATGAACCACCACAAGTAGCGCAGATGCGCGATCGTTGATGAAGCCGGATCAGAATGAATAATCAAGTACTAAGCAGCGCGAAGGAGCGATTGATTAAATGCGAATTAAAACCAAACGCTACGCGGCGTCGGCGCCAACGAGCAATTGTTGATGGATGCGGTTCATTTATAAGGAGCGAGTGTAAGACGATGTGAATAAACTGTCAGTAATGAAAGCGCATGAGACCGCGAGTGAGTTCTCATCAATCAGCTCGAATAAGCATTTTTAATGACTCAGTTAACGGCGCATATCCAGCGAAAATCAAGGCGAAAACTTAGTTGAGATTGGGTATGAATTGTAACAAAATGTACAAAAATATAGTCGTCAAGATCGATCAGCGCAGGTGCGTAATACAGCCCAAACGTAATCGTACCGTCATCGAGGAAGCATATACACGGAAAATTGCTGTCTGCCATATAATATGCTCTCACTGTCATTCTTATTTGTGGAATCTATAGTGTGACCGAGCCGGAACACGCTAACCTTAGGTAACATTCGTGAATAGTCCAACCATTGCCGCAGCATATTTAGCGAAATATTTATTATTTTATAATTCTTGATCGACGAGCTTGCAATGCCATATTATTGAATGAAGACTTTCTTTGTTAATTATTGTTGAATGTTGATAGCGCTTAAAACCAAGTAGAGCCAATAACATAATTAAAAGTATCATTTATATAACTGCTTCATTTATTTAAAATTACGAAATGTTGTTATGATTTTCTCAACCAAAAGTTTTTATAACGTAACTGCGTGTAAAATTATAGTTATTAATTATCTATTATACTCTAACAATTGCTAATAGTTAGAACTTACTTAAATAATTACTTACCAACGTTGGTAGTATATGTCATTAATCTCAAATTATTATTAACGCTCATTCCGCGAAAACGTCGCCGGAGATGACTTATTAGTGATAAGTATAACTAGAAACTACGAAAGAAGCTCCTCCATACTTCCATCCATACTTATATCCATACTAATACAAATATAAATAATGTATACTTACACAAATTTAAAAATTATAAAGTATTTTGGTAGATTCGGTGGTTTCAGGTTGAGTTGAGAGGTCAAGGTCAAAACATCTATATATAGCAACTCTATGTAAAAAAATCAAAATGCCATACAGATTTTTATAGAAAACCACTAATCACGATTGTTTGTTAGTTTGTTAATTTGTAAGAATTTGAATCAAAATTTGGTACACATGGTAAACACAGGCATTTTTTTATCCGAATTATGGTTCACGTGAAATTTAAGTTCGACTCGTGTATCGGGTGTCAAAAAAACCCTGCACAGAAAAAAAACTCTCTATACCCGGCCGAAATCTGCATGGATGATTAAAATACATGCTGCTAATTCGCTTGACACCAACTAGCCTAAACTAGACCAAATTATAGTTTACTCCTGTCAAACGGCGTTCGCTATTCTGTTAACAGCAGATTAGACTAATTTTGGTTTGACAGCTCCTAAAATTGGTTTAGTTACTCAACTTAGCTTAGTTGGTCATTTTTGTATTCTGTTGTACACACTTTACGTCAAATTGCGTCTAAAATTAGAAACGTCAAACTATAATCCGCCTTATTTGGTCGGCATCTAATTTGGTGCCATCTAAATTTAGTTCGTAGTTTTTCAGGTGATGTTTTTATTAAGATAAGTTGTGAAAAACTATTTTATCAAACACGATGGAGGAATATGTGGTTGCGGCTCTTGTGGATTCATCTGAAAGTGCTAATTTTACCAAAATAATAATAAAACAGAGCCTACTTCAAAGTACTTACTTGAAACACAAAATTAAGGCATTTGCTTTCTAACCGTAGAAACTATGAAGAAAGAATACGCCTCGAAGGCTTAAGAGCACATATTGGAATGTGCCCTTCGAATTAGCAGAGAAGTTTAAAAAATCTTTTGTGGCTTCACAAATTTGCAGCACTTCAATTACTGAATACTCTAGATGATCCGCTCTTAGTGGAGGGGCACATCCCAAAACATATAAAGGTTTGCGATTTAATATTTTATACAGATACATACCTACTTTTTACTTGTTTCTAAATACATCAACATGCCACTTTGCAGATTTTAACAGCACTGCAATTTTACGCTCATGGGAGCTATCAGGCTGCTGTAGGCCAAGATAGTTTACCAGGAATGAGCCAACCAGCAGTGAGTAGATGTTTGGGCATAGTGTTGAACATAATTGTGCAACAATTGACACCCCAAAATATAAAGTTCCCTACAACACAGACGGAGAAAGAATCTGCAAAAACTGAGTAAGTTTCATTTCATATCCACTAAATTGGTTTAGTAATTTTTGAGCTCAAACATTATAAACAAATAAATAAATAAATATCGCCATACGAATACATAACCAAACGGTCCCACTTTAAGCTTAACACTTGTGTTGTGGGTACTGTACAATGGACTGCGGGTGAACTCAGTTTATAATACTTATATACATATTAAACATCCGTGACTCGGGTACAAACATTCGTGCTCATCACACAAAGCTTGTGTCCCTACCAGGATTGAAACCCAGGACTCTCAGCGGAGAAAGCAGAGTCAATACCACTAGGTTAATCAGGCCGTCGAACCAATATATCTTTTGTCTTTATAATATTAGCATAAAAAAATATCTTGACATCAAGTTATAACATGTAAATGTTTCTACTTTTGCAGATACGGATGAGAATTATACCATTGATTTAGATCATACTGATAAGCTAGGGTAAGTGTACCAGTGAATGAAACCTTAAGGAAATTTTTGACTTTGAAAATTAATATAAATATGTTACCACGGGAAATTAAAGTACATGGCTATGTTTTTGTATATAGCAATCATTCAAGATTAAGAATGTATTTAGTTATTATATAAATGAAAATAGGTTTAATAAATATTTGACGATAAAGCGAAAAATCCGCAAAATCACCAGTGAATGAACGGTATTTTCCAGTAAATGAACGAAATGAACCCAGTAAATGAACAAAAATATTATTTAATTTAATTAACTATAAAAGGCATATTTTAACGAAAATAGGTAAAAATATATTGTTAAAGTAATACTCCTACAATGAATAAAATTAAAAAAGGTGTTTCCTCTTTTTATTCTTAATCTCTTCTTTGTTTTTCTTTGAAGATATATTTTTTTGTTCTTATTTTTTTAACATAATAACTTTACGCTTGCCCAAAAGCTTTTCTACTGCTTCTTCTTTTTTGTCTTCTCCTATTGTTTTTTTATAGAATATGTTCTATGTACCGTTAGTGTAGATCCTGTCCTATAGAAAACTTAGTTCTGGGACTAGTCTCAGTGTCATCATAGGAGGCCGCTGTAGATCCTGTCCTACAGAAAACTTAGTTGTGAGACTAGTCTCAGTGTCAGCATAGGAGGCCACTGTAGATCCTGTCCTACAGGAAACTTAGTTGTGGGACTAGTCTCAGTGTCATCATAGGAGGCCGCTGTAGATCCTGTCCTACAGAAAACTTAGTTGTGGGACTAGTCTCAGTGTCATCATAGGAGGCCACTGTAGATCCTGTCCTACAGAAAACTTAGTTGTGGGACTAGTCTCAGTGTCATCATAGGAGGCCGCTGTAGATCCTGTCCTACAGGAAACTTAGTTGTGGGACTAGTCTCAGTGTCATCATAGGAGGCCACTGTAGATCCTGTCCTACAGAAAACTTAGTTGTGGGACTAGTCTCAGTGTCATCATAGGAGGCCACTGTAGATCCTGTCTTACAGAAAACTTAGTTGTGGGACTAGTCTCAGTGTCATCATAGGAGGCCACTGTAGATCCTGTCCTACAGAAAACTTAGTTGTGGGACTAGTCTCAGTGTCATCATAGGAGGCCGCTGTAGATCCTGTCCTACAGAAAACTTATTTGTGGGACTAGTCTCAGTGTCATCATAGGAGGCCGCTGTAGATCCTGTCCTACAGAAAACTTAGTTGTGGGACTAGTCTCAGTGTCATCATAGGAGGCCACTAGATCCTGTCTTACAGAAAACTTAGTTGTGGGACTAGTCTCAGTGTCATCATAGAAGGCCACTGTAGATCCTGTCCTACAGGAAACTTAGTTGTGGGACTAGTCTCAGTGTCATCATAGGAGGCCGCTGTAGATCCTGTCCTACAGAAAACTTAGTTGTGGGACTAGTCTCAGTGTCATCATAGGAGGCCACTGTAGATCCTGTCCTACAGAAAACTTAGTTGTGGGACTAGTCTCAGTGTCATCATAGAAGGCCACTGTAGATCCTGTCCTACAGGAAACTTCGTTGTGAGACTAGTCTCAGTGCCAGCATAGGAGGCCACTGTAGATCCTGTCCTACAGGAAACTTAGTTGTGGGACTATTCTCAGTGTCATCATAGGAGGCCACTGTAGATCCTGTCTTACAGGAAACTTAGTTGTTGGACTAGTCTCAGTGTTATCATAGGAGGCCACTGTAGATCCTGTCCTACAGGAAACTTAGTTGTGGGACTAGTCTCAGTGTCACCATAGGAGGCCACTGTAGATCCTGTCCTACAGGAAACTTAGTTGTGGGACTATTCTCAGTGTCATCATAGGAGGCCACTGTAGATCCTGTCTTACAGGAAACTTAGTTGTTGGACTAGTCTCAGTGTTATCATAGGAGGCCACTGTAGATCCTGTCCTACAGGAAACTTAGTTGTGGAACTAGTCTCAGTGTCACCATAGGAGGCCACTGTAGATCCTGTCCTACAAGAAACTTAGTAGTGGGACTAGTCTCAGTGTCATCATAGGGGGCCACTGTAGATCCTGAACTAGAGGAAACTTAGTTGTGGGACTAGTGTCAGTGGACATAAAAAGCCTAGTTCATTAACTAGGTTTTTAAAACCAATAAATGAACACACCTGTTCCAATATTGGCCAAAAGATCGGAAATCTATTTTAAAACAATATATCAGTGGAAAAACTTTATTAACGTAATAATAAGTTACATTATTTAACAAAAACATGAAATCTGTCATGTTCCAGTAAATAAACACTCTTTCATTCACTGGATTTTTTCCGATTTCTTGTACCAATACTGGGACCCCTAATATTTTACTAAATTCACGATAAAATTGGCATAGAAACGGGTTAAAAGCAACAATTTAACCTATCTTCAGTCAAATAAGTATAGTACTAATCGCAATAACTACCTAAATTGATACAAAATAACATCAAAAATATTTTGACTTACCGGTGTCCTTAATTCCGGCCCATACAAATCTGGACTACAACGAAACGGAAAACTTCAAATGCTCGTCATTTTGAAATGAATCATCGATACAAGAAACAACTGCTACCACAATATTGAATAAATTGTTGTCAATACAAAAAAAAATAATGTGTATTATAGATATGTTCAGATTTCTTAGTATTTGGAAAAATGTGGGTTTTGTCCATTCACTGGGGGGTGTTCATTCACTGGTACACTTACCCTATCTATGGTGGAAGAGTACATTGAAACAGATTTCCTTGCTGAAGCAAGACACATTTGGCAAGTGTTAATAAACACTATTTTACTCAAAATTAATAAAAGTATGGCAAATCATAAACAAGACTTTAATTTCTGAATTATTATAATAAAGCTTTTTACTTATTACTATGTTATCAATAATCAATAATAAACATCAACATTAAAAATAATTAACAATCAAAATAATAAACAAATTTGTAAGTAATAGAATTTGAAAGGCTTAAACAACAAGCTTCTGCACATGGGGGCCATTTGTTGCCCACACTCAATGAAAATGGCACTACCGAAGATAACAACTATGCAATAAATGCTTAGTATTACTAACTTATTACATAGTATTATGGTACACTTCCAGGCGGCAAAATCCATCCACATAGGCATGCCCAACAATATCCAAAATTTTGGATTCTATGTCTGTCGGGGCTCCTCCTGCCGGACCGCCACCTGTGGCGCTTATTGAAGTTCGCACCTTGCGAGCCTTGGTCTATAACTTCGCCACCCACACACTCCAAACCTGTTGATAAAAAAAACATATAAAAACCATTTAGACGAAAAAAATGCATAATATTCAGAACACAAAACTTACATGCTCTCACTGCTGTGCAGTTCTTCTGCAGCCGAGTTGGTTGAGCTCGTCGTGGTTGGTAAGGCCCCCTAAAAATCTACCTCGCCAGAATCTGCTTGGTTTCCTGAAAATATAATTGATTTTAGATAGATGTCCTCGCGCGTCGATGTAACTATAACCATTGATTGATTTTAAGTAAAACAAAACTTTCAATCCATTAAAATGCTTACCCCTCGCTATTTTGATGTTGTTGCGGAGTCGCTCCACAAGCAACTCCTGTTGTATCTTATTAGACCGTTTCCTATCGTTTTCCATATTAGATTCAAGCCACTAGATAACTTATTACAACAATTACAATGTAGCACACCCGTCTGATCTGAAAACGGTGTTTTGTTTACCTACTGTCAACAGATACAAAATAGAATTCACCACAGAACAATAGATATGGAACACTTAACCACAGACGATATAGAACAAGTTTCTATAATTTATTATTGTAAATATCATAAAAAAATAACAATAAAATTATTTAGACGCCGACATATATTTTAAATTAAACTTTTATATATTTCAAGGTTATTTTAAAAGAATTTAATCGTGTTATTTCGATTTTCTTTTCCATTCACCTTATTTTCATTCATTCTTCAGATATATTTTTTAAATACTGGCAACATACTTCAATTCAATTTAGGTGCTGTCAAAATCAAATTAGTCCTGTCAATTACGATATTTAAATTAAGTTCGATGTGACAACAGAATTGATTTTAATGATTTCTAAACTATACTTAAAATTTTAGCTAGTTTAGTTAAGTTTAGAGAGTGTGCAAGCGAATTAGCACCACTGTTAACAATTTTAAATTAATATCCGCTTCGTATTTTCGTTAAAATTGCCGGGTGGATAGTAATATAGTTAATATTATTTACTATAATACCTCTGTCGCTTTAAGTTGGAATAACAACAGGCCGAGAAACCGTGCGCTCACACGCAAGTTCAATATTGTTTAATAACTATTAGATACCCACCAATTACTCATTTGTCGCAAGACTTTCATTGGAATGATTTTTTATAACAAAACTTTTTAATTAACAAAGTGAACGAAGATTACTCACCGACTAATGAAAGAAAGTTAAATATTGTATTTAATCCGTAAGTATTTAGAAGTCAAACGAAATTACTTTTTTAACTTTTGATGAGATTAAGGACAAAATTCTATTTATGCAAATGATTGTATTATATCTTTAAAGAATCGCGTGTCTAGAGGTAGGTACGCTAAGTACAAGCGGCTGTGAAACACCTTGCCCCGAATCAATATGATTTTATCGCTCGTTCCAAAAGTTCATTCCGTGACCCTTCGTCAAATTGCTCGTAATACGGTGGCTAAGAACTTCATTATTTACATTTTCAAATATCGAACTTTCTGTAAAAAACGTTGGTGGACAAAAAAATATTTCTCTATAAAATTACGCTTAAACAGAAACGTGTCAATCATTTTTATAGCAAACTTATGCAATACATCCGTAAAAGTATTATTGAAAAACTAGTTTATAGACGTAGGAACGTGTATAATTGGTATTAATTACATAAATATGGTTGCTAATTAATGAAAACTTACCTTACGAAGGAATCGCGTTCACGGCTTCCAAGTTTTATAAGTTTGGTTTATGAATATATTTCTCTAAACCAACTACATAAAATATGATAAAATTAAACAAGGTCCTTTATTTTGTGCTCAAAATCATCCTAATACTGTCGGACACAGTATATATTTTACAAATTAAAAATTTGGTTTATGTATTAAATATTATAAAACAATTTTTATGAAAAAAATATTTTTTATTTTAGATAAGTAAGTTTTACAACGATTATTTGATGACTTAATTGAGCTATTCTGATCATTGGTAATTTTATAATATTAGTTAATAAAAGTTTTAAAAATTTATTCCCGATGTCCCGGGGCTTCCTAACATATTTTGTTTGTCACTTGCATAACTTAAACTTCATACAAAAAATTATTCACAAATTGATGAAACTATTTCGGTACTTTAAAAGATATAAACTATTGGGTGCGCGTGTGTCGCGCAGGGTGCTCGGCGGGTACGTTTAGTCCCAGACTCGACATCGCGGACTGTGGGGATCTCGCAGCCCTCAAGCCTATACATCCGGCGGCTCCAGTCGGTGCGCACCACGCGTGCGCAGTGAGCCCTCCAGCCCACCTATCTACCCGCCATTTACATTCAATTGGCATTCTTTTTTCAAATTACGAACTACTTAATACACTGCCGGGACGTGATAGATGTTGTTTTGTATATTATGTTTTCTTTTGTTTTACCGATATAACTTTGTCCGGATCAAAGTTAACTAAGGTTTAACTTTGGTCGCATAGTAATTTGGGTAATGCCCGCCTTGTCTGCGTCGCACAAGAAACTTTATTTTTCAAATGTTACTTTGCGTCTATTATTAGCAAATTATAGGTCAGGATTATTTTTTTTCAATAAGATGATAAATAGATGTGATGTAATTTATTGGCTATAGATATTAAAATACACACGCCAATGGATGAATTGAACACTAATGGCAACTTTTGAATTATTTAATTCTCATATACAGGGTAGGATCGAAAGGGTGTACTAATCCTTGAACCTGTGCTTCATTAGCGCATTTGTAATCATTACATCACAATCAGAACGTAGGCTTTACGCAACGCTTAGTATAACTTTTCAAAATCACTATCAATATCATGTATATGCCAAACTAAATAAACTTTTAACAGTTGCGACTGCTTTTATAATAATTTAAATCGCCGTATTAAAATGCTTGTAATTACCAAAACAGTCGTTACAGTGAATATATGTTTAAGTTAAGCTAATTGGTTAGCGGGAGCCTGAGAAAGCGCGGCGTTTGAAATGAAGGAGCGAGTCCGCGTCGGTGCGTGCTTCACGCGATCACCGCATAAACAAACTTCGGTTTGACGTCAAAATGCCGCCGCGAACCGCGCTCTGACCTTATACATACACCTATAACTCACCGAAAGAAATTGATTTAAGCTCTCCACTTCACAAATGGCTTGAGTGAATAGTTCCTTCTCGGCGCTTCCTTTAGCTTTAAAGACGAGTATCCATTTACAGATTTTAAAAAGACATTTACAACGGTCGCAGCATTTCCCAGAATTTTATTGGCCACCGGACGGATCAAACGGTGGGCATTTAACATTATTCTGCACAAATAATGCACTTCACTTTTAAAACGCCACTATTCATTTGTAGCTCTAGATGTCGCTTAAGTTACGAACATATGATGCATTTTAGTTTCGGTTTTGCAATGTGTAATAAGTATTAACCCAAGAGCCAGTGCCTAAGTATGTTCCTACTGTGAATCTGAAATATAAATAAATCAATAGTTGTATTTTGTACCTCTGAATTATCCGGTATCAAAGGCTTCCTCCTCAGGCTACTGTCCTGGTACCGAATTACAGGATCTTCCCCAGACACGGCGCGTTGGTACGACAACCGTCTTCCTTTCGAGTCAGTCTTCGGTCCATAGGGGTTGCTCTCCGGGATAGAGGAGAAGTCTTGGAAGGAGTGGCACATCTCTATTTCTCGGCTCTTCTCGTCTTGGATCACTCGTCGGAGGTAGTTCGTGAGACCTTCGCTGGCTAACCACGTCACCCTAGAATATAATGTATCATATTGTAGTGCGTTGTTACGATTGAGACAGATTCTAGGGTGTTTTTTTTTGAATACGAAGTCCCGTATAACACATATAACATACCTATAATGTAACTTTGTGAGTACGATTATATAAAACATTAAGAAACGATTTCACAAACAAGATATATTTTTTTACCGATTCTATGCTTTATGAAAAGTAAAATATAAAATATTTTACATATGCACGGTTGTCATATAGGAATTCTCGTAGTTACGACTCGCTTTTGTTTTAGTTTTTTCTAGCGATGGTCTTGTAATTTTAAACAATTGACTGCATAATATTTATATAGTAAAGATATGTAACGTTAAGGGGGAAGCTCAGGGTCAGGGCGCGAAATTCAAAATGTCAATGGTTTTTATTTTTTTACGAAAAATTTGGACATCTTTACGATGTAATATAGTGTTTTGCGATATTAACATTCTGCATTGAATGTCTCGATGTATTAAGATTGACATTTTGAATTTCGCGCCCTGACCCTGAGCTTCCACCTTAATGTTAGATCTAAGCAATAAATGAAACATATAATTATAGGTATATATATAGAATACTTTATACATACGACGGCATATTATATGAAAGAAATTCTACGTATACTCTAGTAAATTAACGATTTGATCTCATTGATTTGATTATATTTATTAGGAAACGGACATCCGGCCTACGGGACATCGTATCTGAAATAGAATTATTATAAAGGTTAAGTTAGACGAATATCATCGGAAAACCTTTCCGCATATTGTGCTGATTAACAAAGGTGGCCTTGTTATCACAAAGATCTATATTAGTTATAATGACACTTCCCGGGCACATCACCTTAACGGTTCATTGAAGCTTGAGAAATAATTCGAGCACGGCAAGAAAAAAAGATAAAAATAGACCCGAAGCTATTCCCTTCGCGCCGTGAGGGTCATCGCCGAACACCACTCGACTCGCCCAGATAACGGAGGCTTCCTTTGTAATGTAAGCAATTATCTACCAAAGCTTTTTTTTCGTTACAAACCCGAAGGCACGGTGCCGTAAAATATGTTAAGGAAGCACAGATTAAAATGATGTAGGCATATGATGAATTCATAAAACGGAAGGGTAAAAATTACGTTATCTGATGTATAGCAATGATAGCTAAGTTGGTACAACGCTCGCCTTGGAAACGAGGTGTGCAGGTTTACACTCGGGCTCGCACCTCTATAGGATATCCGGATTTAAATGTGCGAATCTCATTTACATAACGGTTATCAGTTGTTGTAAGGTGAAGGCAAAGATCGTGAGGAAACCTGTCTATCAAAATTCGTATGAAAAATTCGTATGGGGGGGGGGAACCAATGCACCGCTGCCTGTTCCTTCAGGGATTACAGGCGTGATGGTGCCAGTATAAATATATATTACTAGCTGTTGCCCGCGACTTCGTCCGCGTGGTATTTAACAAAGACTCAACCGTTGGCAACAGCCTGCTCGCGTTCTGATCCCGCGGGACGCGTTGCAGGTTGTTGCTATCAAACTTAATCAGGTGCAGCGCTGCAACATTGGTTTTATTTTTTTTTCGAGAGATCTATTTTTTTTTCTAAAATAAAAGTAGCCTAAGTTACTCTTCGCTTCATCAGCTATCTGCCAGTGAAATTCACGTCAAAATCTGTCCAGCCATTTCAGAGATTACCCGGAACAAACAGACAGACAGACAGACAGACAGACAGACAGACGGACAGACAGACAAAAATTTAAAAAAATGTTGTTTCGGTATAGGTAACGTGTATACATCCAAATGCACTTAGTAAAAAGCGGTTATTTTAATATTACAAACAGACACTCCAATTTTATTTATATGTATAGATGTATAGATTACATTTTATTTAGTGTAAAGAACGGTTAACTTGTTAGTGAAATCAAATAATAATATGCATCCCACATTAAAAACTTACTAAAGTTCTATTGCTATAAATATTTGTGCTCCAATATATTGATGTAGAAACATAGTATAATAACAAAAGCGCCTCTAGCGGACGGTATTTAAATCTTTCAACTATCCATACAAAATGTCTAAATACGGTAGACTATAAAGTATACGGTTAGCTTACGAATAATCTCGGACTTGACGTACAGATCTAATTTGAGCCAATGGCAGTCGTCATAGATAGACAAAAGCCTGTGAAATTATGACAGCATGTCGTTGACATTAGGTTGGGTCACGTCATTAAATTATACGTCAAGGAGATTCCTCGACAAATATGGATGTACTTAGCTCACCTGTTAGCTCTATTAGCTTTCCGCCGGTTCTGTCCGGTCGCAGAGTCCAATCCTGAGCTCATAGATATTGCACGAGAGTTCAGCAACGACTCTTGGATATAAGCTTCATTGAGACCTAAGGAATATAACAGTGTGGGTTTTCATCATTACCTCCTAAGTAGGATATGTTGTATGTTCATTCTGTGATAGAGGTCAAAGTTATTTTTTACATGGTAATAGTAGGACTCATTTTTTAAATATAGTACATATTCTTTATTAAATAAAAAAGTTGATACAACAGTGTATTCTACAAAAGAAAAGTAATAAAGACCTTATAGCACCAAAGTGTTACAAAGCGGTACTTCATGTAGGTACTTCACAACAATTTTGCAGTGCCAATAAACGTGTGTTTTCAACTATTTTTGACTACCTATGTTGTTATAAGCCGCTGCACAATGTTTCGTCTTGTTCAGGGCAGTCGGGAGCAGAAGCAGTGTTACTCTACTTGTTGAGGAAGTCGCGTGACTTGAACCTAGACTAGCTTGAGTAAGTACATACTCAATAAGCCTTTATATTCATATTTAAAAGTTATATTTGGAAACTTAAAATTATTTGATGTGGCCCAGAGAATTAAAAAAAAAACGTATAAAACTGAGCTACACAATCACGCGAGTAAATATTGCTCTCAAATAAATATTTCAACATTATTCTTATAGTGAAGTAATAAATATATAAGTCCTAGTTTGCTTTAAAAAGTACCTACTCCACTTATGTACCATCAACATTGGAATCAAACATAGTATAAGTGAAATATGGGAGGGTGTAGTAGAAGTCTACCTATACTAAACACCTATTTCAAAATAATATTCTGCTAAGATTATGTGCAGCTAGTTTATTTCCAATATATTTTTAATCAATCGATTGTTTATTAATGGTCTTAAAATAATCCGAATCATGTACACAGTTATTGTTTTAAATATTGCAAATGATTTCGATTGTATCCTGTATAGTTTATTGCTTACTTACTTTGTATACTATCGGAATTGTAGCCTCCTAGTGGCTGGCTGGCGACGAGGGCTGGCTGGCTACCAGCGAGGCTGGCAGCGTCCGGGCTGGCCGGGGCCCGGTCGCTCTGGGAAAGGCTCGAGTTGCTTCGACCACCCGTCACTGAGGATCGCAAGCTTGATATGCTTCCCTGCAGCTCCTTGAAATAACAGAAGTTCGGTATTTATTGTACTGAATAGACTTGAAACATTGATAGCTTGATATTGATACTAATGCATTCCTTAACAAGACAGTTTTCAATGACTATTAACTTATTACAGTCAAAATAAAAAAAAAATTAACACGACCATTTAGACATCAAATAGAATCTGACAACAACGATGAATTTATTGCGGAAGATTTTTAAGCCGGTGTTTTTTCCTGTTAATAAAATATTCTCAATAGCAAACTCATTATAGATAAGTACCTATCATACTTTCCACCGTAAGATGAATATACCGTAAATAGATATTGAGATTTTTAAATGTTCCGCGTAGCAGTTGTCGGTAACAATAACAAACACGAGTGAACTATGGATTGTGCTGAAGTCAATCGCATGTTTACATCTCCCTGAAAACGACAAACTTATTCCGCGTGGGAACCGTTCGCTATGAACAAATTGAAGGGTAGCGGAAACAGTCTGAATGAAAAACTCACCTGGTGCAGAATCAACGACTTTTACCTTTACTCAATAGTTGTATCATGCGATCCGATGATATCCGTCAAAATATTCAATTCTCGTCAGATTTGTGTATTAGGTATGTTGAGACTCATTTCTAAAGACCATGAAAATGCGTTTACAAACCAAATACGGATGGGTGCACAATTGCCCTTCCCGCATTAATTTATTATAGGTAAGCGTTACTGTTAGCGTGGACTATTATTCATTGACAGCTTTTACTGTGGTGGTGCGTTCTAATACAAAACACAGTCGTATTGGTAACACCATTTATAACTCTTTTTTTTATTATATTTTAGGCAAGTATTTGATCTCGATCTCACCGAATGGTAAGGATGAGATCTACGATGGAGCATACTTGCCTAGGTAGGAAGGCGGCAGTAGATCGAGACGCTACATTCACTAGGCACATGCAGCGCAGCTGATCTGACCCGCCATCCATTCCATTCCAACTCATGGACGTGTGGGCCGTTTTGGTTTATTTGATTTTGTCTCCGCTCCCAATAGCAGAGTTAAAACATAATAATAAAGATAATTAATTATCATACATTTTGATGCTAAGTCAGTACCAAGTTGGCCGGGACAGGTAGTATCAAAATAAAACAGAAATCTTCATTCCTTTGTACAGCCATTCCATAATGCTCACATCTGCGGTAGTTTGAATGTTAATCCCAATATCCGCCATATTTAAGGTATTAACTACATTAATGTAGTTCTGAATGTAGCTCTTAATGTGTAACTCCATTAGTAATGACGTTATTATATATAATTGGTTAAACTGTCGGCCACATCTGCTTATTTATATTATAAAGGCATATAATAAGTGCACTGAGCCATGGGTGTGACCTTAGTATAACTGTTTTTCCTTGATCACATTTGACTTGTATGGATAAGTCGAGACGATATGCAGTCATGTAACTACTTACTGTTAGGTACTTTTACTAGGTATGTTTTTAACATGTCATAGATAATATAATTATTTATTAGTATTTAGTAGCTTACATATCGTGGCTTGTTAAGTTGTGAACGGTCGATCGGTTATTTCAGAGTAGCGTGTGTGCGCCTCACATGGCAACACACTGTACCTTACTTTTGATATTTTTTGAAAAGATAATGGCTTTCAAAATAAAAAGACCGCTGAGTTTCTCGTTGGAACTTCTCAGTTGGGGTCGCGTTCCGATCCGGTTGTAGAGTTAAGAAACAAAATGTTAATGGCAATTTGTAAGTACCCCCGCGTTTTAATGTAACCATTTTTAAATGATTTTATGTAGCGTCCTCACTTCCTACATACTTTAAGCTAAAATCATCTATTATATCAGATAAAATGGTGGCTAATTGACAATAGACTGTTTTTTTCGCGAATAAAAAAACATCATATTACGGAACCGGCTTGATGCTAGCCTGATTGGTATTTGTGTACCTAGTTGTTTATGAGTCCGTGAAAACACAAGAAATAATATATATATAAATGTTATTTAAATAAATCAGTGTTACAAACGACTTGGTTTTATATATATAGACTACATTCTGTTCATTTTAAGTTTTATATATGTGTTGTCAATTGTCCCAGAAATAATATTGTATCACAATTGCTTGTAACTGACAATTTCAATTGTGACGATGAAGATCTTTCAGTAACGTGTCATAAATTAAGCTCTTGAGAACAATAAAACATTGACGTTTAATAACATAGCTGCTAACTACTAGCCACATACTAGCTACCTGTTGATCGTGAAGCAGTTGAGCGTCGAAGTCTCCATTGCACGCGCTGTTCTCGTTCAAGGACTGCAAAGACACCGACATGGAGCCCCGCCTCTGGATCGACGACTGGCTCTTACTAATTGACTGCCGTTTAAATATCTCTGTCGTATTCTTCAAGAAACTGTCCATTTTTTTCCTAAAGAATGAAGACTTTCGTTCCAGTGGAGATTTCCCTATTGACTTCAGATCCAATTCCGACTGTGACAAGCCCTCGCGTCTAGATAACATAGTCTGGTCCAGTGATAGCTTCCTTTCGCGAGGCTTCACTTGTGGGTATTCGGTCGGCGGCTGTATATCGATCGTGATATCTGGACTTATTGTAATGTCTTGTTTGTTTGCTTGGCTTATTAATAAGTCTAATACGCGCTCGGGGACCGGAGGCGACTCGTGCGTAGGTGTCTCCGCCAGACCGTAGTTCTCATTATATTCATTAGTCGACTCGTTATTTGACTCTTCCAATTTACTAACATGATCATATTCTTCTTCGTTTTTTTCAATATTACTGTCATTTATAATAACATCGGGATTAATAGCACTCGGCGTTTCTAGGTATGGATCTTCAACGTTAGCTGTATCCTCAAAAATATCATCATTATCATTGAAATCTTTGTTCTGCATCACCTTACTTCCACGAGGAGCCTTAATGCGCATGCTGCTATTCATTTTTACTGTCCTCAAAATTTCTTTGATTTTCAAATTTTCCTTTATAGACTTCACATCAGTTATAAATAATGGAGGATTATCTCTATCAACGCTCTTCGCGGGTTTTTCTTTTCTAGACTTTTGCCTAAGCCTATCCATGTTCGCTTCATATATTTCTATTTTCGGTTCAACACTTACAACGACCTATAACTTCACTTTTAACACTTATTTAACCACAAATCACCGAGTTACTTAACATCGCACTCTCAATTGGAACAATCTTTATCAGTAGGTACCTACATAATCAACTCGCTACGTTACACCTGTACAAACCGTTTAATCATAGTGTAGGCGGCAGCGATAACATTTTGTCGACAAAATCGGAACGGCATCGAAGCGTTGGGCTTACTGTAAGGCCAGTCGATGCGCGCTTGGTATCGTATAATGTGATCTCTAATATATCGCCTGCGTTATATCTTTATTAGTAGCGCGGCCAATGTCACAACAGAGGTACGACGTCATTAAAAACAAACACGCCGCGCTGCACAGCCCGGCCTCGCGTTCCATGTGTGTCGCATCTCTCAACCATAGTATCACTTAAGCGATATCTTGGGGACTATTGATAATCTTTGATAATGGATTACTATCTATATACCAATTTGTTATTATCGGCATTATGAAACATTTTCATTGGGACGTCATAACGACGTTGCCAGCGTATTGCCAAACAAAACATGAAATGTATGTGGTAGGTTTGGTCATGTTTTCGCAGTACATTTTTAACTTTGTTTGTCCCAGTGAGATAAGCATTTTAACGTCGAGCGCACTTTTTATATATTTACTCCACATTTGTTTATCAAAGAAATAGTGTCTTTGAAAATTACCAATATAATTTTCCACTTTATAACTGTGCTACTTTATCAGCATTGTAAATATTTATTTTTTAATATTTACTTGACAGACCTACACTCTGATAAAATTCCAGACACTGAGTGCCACATTAAACTTTACTTGCTTCATTATACTTGTTAATAGATTGATATGATATTTTGTATCACATCTAATCATAGTTATGATGTCAAAGATATTAGGAGTCAGTGAATAGCATTATTTGTTATTCCTGGCTACCTCACTAGATCGCACGAGGGCTCACACCTACTACTATGATGTTGTGTTCCGAAATCATATTACGATTTTGCTCTTGAGCTGACTCGGACCGAAGTCTCTTGGGACTGCGGTCAACCACTATACCTGTTCCTGAGTACTAAGGCTGAAGTTTGTGTACGCCTCAGTGTCCACAGTTCGGTGTAGCATATACAAAAAAAAATTTACAACCCGCAATTGGCTAATAATAATCCTTTCACCATGATATTGACACAATAGAAGAAGAAAAAGCCCGTAATTCGGCATTTTACCATAACAACCCTTTCTAAATATTTCTAAATCATACTTGAATATTGATTTCTTTGGTTTCCGCGAATACTACACATTGAAATAACACTAATTTTAACGGTTTTATCGTGTTTATTTTATGTCTTTGCGTACCGACGTTTCACACCTCAACGCCTCAACACCTCAGTCCTCCCGTGACCATGGTTGCTGTAAGGCAGCCGAAACGTCGGAAACGAAAAACATAAAATAAACGCGAAAAAATCCGTTAAAATTTCATATCTAGCCATAAATTCTATTCACCCTAATGTACCCCATAATTATCCACAAATGATTTGAAATCATGCCTGATGGATAGAGTTTAATCGCACATTATGAAATAGGCCCTGAATCAAACACACACTAAAACAGATTGGAAGTTTAATTTTTTTAAATTTAGTTCACAAACGTCAATAAGCAGACGGATAGTACGGCCGCGTCGTTACTTCTTTGTGTCACCAGGAACGTCGAACTCGCTGACCTGCGCATCCACCAGCTGCTTACTCCGAAGCTTGACGATGCCGTGGCTCGGCACATTCGGATCCTCCATCTCGAACTCAATCAATCCTGTTCAGAGATAAAAAAAAACCAATTAAAATAACCAAAGTATTGAATCATAAATATTTTTTATGAAAAAATATTCGTCATCGTCCGTTTTCGTATTTTTTTTGTTTGGAAACTTTTAACTCTATATTTTTTTCATTATTTAGTCACATAGTTAGTAATAATGTATTACTTATGTTCATATTCAACCTATGAACTTGAACTATGAGAAAAAAATATTAACCATGGGAAACGGTCAAAGTTAAACACGTGTCGAACAATGAAATTGATGGAGCAATCATGTCAATTAGATAACCATTTATTACCATGGTTCACTATTACGGTTTTACAATCGAATAGACTCGCTTAGATAAATGGAAAATTAAATACCTACTCTTTCAAATAAAAATGTGTTTGATATACTATTTCTATTATTGCCTACTAACAAGCATGTTAAGCAGCAAGCTATCCAAGCAATAAGTGCCTATGCTGTGGGACATAATATCAGAAATGAATGATTGCTTATTGCAGCAGCTCATTAGTACCAAAGCTTATATCAGTGCATGACATGCCCCGTGACGGTACAGGGCAATTAATAATTGAAATGATTAATGAATTACGTGTCCGCCATATAATATAAAATAGGCACAACAATAAGCTATCACGATTGGAAATAAGCTAATTTTATTAAATCCATAACTTTATGCATTCTGATTGCTAACTAATTAAATATAATAATATATATAATTAAATTCCTTATACATTTGATTCAGAGGCCGCGCGAAGTTCGCCGGGACCTAGACACACTTATGTCTATTTTTGTTTTATTTTCTTGGAAGATATATCCCTAATTGACCTAGCAAATTTAAGTAAACAAAATCTACAGACAAATATGAATAATTCAGAAACGAAACGTTAATGATGTTTATATAATGTATTACTAACTAAGTATATGGAGAAAGCAAATGGATTGATCAGTCAAAACAATTATAAGTACTATTTTTTCATATGAAATAGGTACTTTAATAGAATTATCGAAACATAATATTATAAGCTACTTATATGAGCAACAAGTGGGCTTCCAGCTTTGTTATGTTTTCGTTTTATTTTTCTGAATGAATACTCGAAAATAATATTTAAAATAAATGATCATAAAATAATAACATTAGTACCAGCCTACGTTAAGTGGTGTACACCCACAGGTGTAGACGTACTCGATACCTATTTATAATTGATTGATAGTGTACCTCCTTCAGCAACGACCTCGTCCCTGTAGTTCTCCCTCATGGCGCGAGCTAGTATGTTGTGGTAGAAGATGTTTGCGTTCTGCTTCACCTCCGGAGTCACTTCCATCTTGGACACAGCCTGGATCAGCACGTTGAGCTTTTGTTTCGCCGTCACTATCAACTTGTCAACTGCACAAGTATAAACCGATTTTATTCGAGTAGAAACACTTATAGGATATTAGTGTTATAGGTAGTACTTCAAAAATTAAATACGTTTCTAGGCAGCATACCTACCTGTCTAACAGATTCATTAAAAACATAAATGTTGATACTTAAACCTACACAATTCCTTAATACTACTTATACACATTTATTTCCAATGCGAACAAGAAATTATATTCGAAGAAACAGTCCTCATAAAGTATACTTCAAATGAAACTATGCCCACTTTGTGAAACAGAGGGTCTATTGGAGTGGATTACACTTAGTGCTCGAGACGTTAATTTGGAAGCTTAAATTTAAAATCAAATGAAGCTCGATACAACGTTAAGTAGCTACTAATATTCACGGTAAAATTGTTTTTTAACATTATTTTCAGCGATTATGAAATATTATTGAGACATCAATAGATTTTTAAATTTTAATTTAAATAATAGGAGATACATTTATTTTGGACTCGTCGCCAATAATAAATCTATCTAGGAGACACAACTAAAATGACCTTGAGGTTATAGCACCCTGAGTGTATTTTTTATTAAACACCTTACACATGTAACTTCGACATAAATTTATTAACACAACTAATTAGTGTTACTAACTAATTAGTTATTAGCTACTTCAAAGAAGTCGCATACCGAACAACACTATAGTCTGTTATGATTGTCACTAAGTGTAGTATATTTATGTGATATTATTGTAGCTAATATCGTTCAGAAATGTTGTTAATCATTAGGAGCGCTACGGAATATTCTACGAAATGTTTTTGATACGACGAATAATATCTATTTGAGCTCTTTGTTTTAATACTATTCTACAATTTGGTTGGAGTTAAAAATGCTCGAGAAAATCAATAACGGTACGTGATGTCGATATTGCATTCGCTTAACGCCTTTAGACGATATTCTCGTAGAATAAGACAATAAAACGTTCGATAAATGTCGGATTGCTGGCGCTATATTACAAGTCAAGATCACGGTTTTACTTAAATACACAACACGATCGCAGTATACATTGGGTACATTGATTTCTGTTCTGAAAATGAATCGTAGCACATTGATATAAAGCACATATTAATAATAACACAAGCTTAAAGACATTATGGCTCAACTCACAGTCTGCCTCGACTTCAGGCACCGGCTGGATCATGTCGTCGATTGCGTACTGGATACCAGGAGGTACATCCGCGAACGGCCTCGGCGCGTTGGGAGCTCCTGAAAATGATCAATTGTTACTTCTTCGCGTAACAGACCTACAACCCTCTACTGGGTCGAACTTCAAACGACGGTTTTTCTTTCCCTTATAAAAAGAAGTGTAGGTGAAAAATCACCCCAAATAATTGTATCTATATGCAGGATGTTTCAGAAAGGGTATACTAAGCCTGGAACCTGGGCTTCTTCAGCGCATTTGTAAACACTATTTGAAGTTAGAATGTGGAGAATGTCCATTTTAAAAAAAAAACTATTGTTCTTAATAAATCAGAATTATCATTTTGTTGGGTACAAAACTATTTATTAAAAATAAACATATTACGATTCTGACTGCATAAAGTGTTTACAAATGCACTAAAGAAGCTGAGGTCCAAGGCTTAGTATACCCTTTCTGTAACACCCTGTATATAACAAAGTTGTGTTAGTTACAACTATTAAAAATATGAAAACAAATCACTAAAATAAACATAATAAAGATAATTCGCCTTCTCATACACTTCATTCTGAGACGGTACGAAGTTGGCCGGGGCAGATTAAATTCTGTATGTATTTTTGTGGGTGCTTGATTTTTTAAATATACTTTAAGGTCTTATCAATTGATGGCCCTATTGTTGCTGTGACCTAAGGCAGAAAGCAGTGGCTGTAGCCGAGCTCGGGCGCGCGCTGTATCTACAAAGTAGGGTAAGTGTACCAGTGAATGAAACCTTAAGGAAATTTTTGACTTTGAAAATTAATATAAATATGTTACCACGGGAAATTAAAGTACATGGCTATGTTTTTGTATGTGGCAATCATTCAAGATTAAGAATGTATTTAGTTATTATATAAATGAAAATAGGTTTAATAAATATTTGACGATAAAGCGAAAAATCCGGAAAATCACCAGTGAATGAACGGTATTTTCCAGTAAATAAACGAAATGAACCCAGTAAATGAACAAAAATATTATTTAATTTATTTAACTATAAAAGGAATATTTTAACGAAAATAGGTAAAAAATATATTGTTAAAGTAATACTCCTACAATGAATAAAATTAAAAAAGTGTTTCCTCTTTTTCATTCATCTTTTTATTCTTAATCTCTTCTTTGTTTTTCGTTGAAGATATATTTTTTTGTTCTTATTTTTTTAACATAATAACTTTACGCTTGCCCAAAAGCTTTTCTACTGCTTCTTTTTTTTCTTCTCCTATTGTTTTTTATAGAATATGTTCTATGTACCGTTAGTGTAGATCCTGTCCTACAGAAAACATAGTTCTGGGACTAGTCTCAGTGTCATCATAGGAGGCCGCTGTAGATCTTGTCCTACAGAAAACTTAGTTGTGGGACTAGTCTCAGTGTCATCACAGGAGGCCACTGTAGATCCTGTCCTACAGAAAACTTAGTTGTGGGACTAGTCTCAGTGTCATTATAGGGGGCCACTGTAGATCCTGAACTAGAGGAAACTTAGTTGTGGGACTAGTGTCAGTGTCATCATAGGAGGCCACTGTAGATCCTGTCCTACAGGAAACTTAGTTATGGGACTAGACTCAGTGTATTCATAGGAGGCCGCTGTAGATCCTGTCCTACAGAAAACTTAGTTGTGGGACTAGTCTCAGTGTCATCATAGGAGGCCACTGTAGATCCTGTCCTACAGAAAACATAGTTGTGAGACTAGTCTCAGTGTCATCATAGGAGGCCACTGTAGATCCTGTCCTACAGGAAACTTAGTTATGGGACTAGACTCAGTGTCCTCATAGGAGGCCACTGTAGATCCTGTCCTACAGGTAACTTAGTTTTGGGACTAGTCTGAGTGTCATCCTAGGAGGCCACTGTAGATCCCGTCCTACAGGAAACTTAGTTGTGGGACTAGTCTCAGTGTCATTATAGGGGGCCACTGTAGATCCTGAACTAGAGGAAACTTAGTTGTGAGACTAGTCTCAGTGTCATCATAGGAGGCCACTGTAGATCCTGTCCTACAGGAAACTTAGTTGTGGGACTAGTCTCAGTGTCATCATAGGAGGCCACTGTAGATCCTGTCCTACAGGTAACTTAGTTGTGGGACTAGTCTTAGTGTCATCCTAGGAGGCCACTGTAGATCCCGTCCTACAGGAAACTTAGTTGTGGGACTAGTCTCAATGTCATCATAGGAGGCCACTGTAGATCCTGAACTACAGGAAACTTAGTTGTGGGACTAGTCTCAGTGTCCTCATAGGAGGCAGCTGTAGATCCTGTCCTACAGGATACTTAGTTGTGGGACTAGTCTCAGTGTCATCATAGGAGGCCACTATAGATCCTGTCCTACAGGAAACTTAGCTGTGGGACTAGTCTCAGTGTCATCATAGAAGGCCACTGTAGATCCTGTCCTACAGAAAACTTAGTTGTGAGACTAGTCTCAGTGTCAGCATAGGAGGCCACTGTAGATCCTGTCCTACAGGATACTTAGTTGTGGGACTAGTCTCAGTGTCATCATAGGAGGCCACTGTAGATCCTGTCCTACAGGAAACTTAGTTGTGGGACTAGTCTCAGTGTCATCATAGGAGGCCACTGTAGATCCTTTCCTACAGGAAATTTAGTTATGGGACTAGTCTCAGTGTCATCATAGGAGGCCACTGTAGATCCTGTCCTACAGGAAACTTAGTTGTGGGACTAGTCTCAGTGTCATCATAGGAGGCCACTGTAGATCCTGTCCTACAGGAAACTTAGTTGTTGGACTAGTCTCAGTGTTATCATAGGAGGCCACTGTAGATCCAGTCCTACAGGAAACTTAGTTGTGGGACTAGTCTCAGTGTCACCATAGGAGGCTACTGTAGATTCTGTCCTACAAGAAACTTAGTAGTGGGACTAGTCTCAGTGTCATCATAGGGGGCCACTGTAGATCCTGAACTAGAGGAAACTTAGTTGTGGGACTAGTGTCAGTGGACATAAAAAGTTACACTGTAATCTGTGACTTAAAGCTTAGGAATGAAATTGGAGTTTTATATGTGTAAATATATACAATTATTACGTAAACTCTAGTAAAAAAATCTTGATCATTCACTGGTTCCACATTCATAAAGTAAACCAATGATGGAACATTACTTAAATGCCTAGTTCATTAACTAGGTTTTTAAAACCAATAAATGAACACACCTGTTCCAATATTGGCCAAAAGATCGGAAATCTATTTTAAAACAATATATCAGTGGAAAAACTTTATTAACGTAATAATAAGTTATATTATTTAACAAAAACATGAAATCTGTCATGTTCCAGTAAATAAACACTCTTTCATTCGCTGGATTTTTTCCGATTTCTTGTACCAATACTGGGACCCCTAATATTTTACTAAATTCACGATAAAATTGGCATAGAAACGGGTTAAAAGTAACAATTTAACCTATCTTCAGTCAAATAACTATAGTACTAATCACAATGACTACCTAAATTGATACAAAATAACATCAAAAATATTTTGACTTACCTGTGTCCTTAATTCCGGCCCATACAAATCTGGACTACAACGAAACGGAAAACTTCAAATGCTCGTCATTTTGAAATGAATCATCGATACAAGAAACAACTGCTACCACAACATTGAATAAATTATTGTCAATACAAAAAAAAATAATGTGTATTATAGATATGTTCAGATTTCTTAGTATTTGGAAAAAAGTGGGTTTTGTCCATTCACTGGGGGGTGTTCATTCACTGGTACACTTACCCTATATTGAGATAGCAGTATGCGCGTTGGTCTACCACCAGCCGTCGCACTTGTGGGCGTTAATGCTATGCCATTATAATATTAGTACAATTTAATGTTTTCAAAAGGAATGATTGTCTATTCTGAATAAATGTAACCTGATTATACTTTAATGATGAACCCATTTATGGGCGTATAAGTTGTTCTCGACTTCTGCCCGTTCCTAGACTATATATCATACATCCGATTCAGTTAGACTCTACTAAGCCATAAAAGACAACACCTATGTTATAGATTATGTCGCACTGAGTCGCTCTCTCCTTTCCGTAATTCATACGAGGGAAAGAGACAAAATCGATTTACCTCACATTTTGTCTCGTCACAGCTGGCTATGCTACTGGGGCCGACTCGACTAGCGACGTTGTAGTAGTAATATAACTGTTATAATATGAAAAGTGAAGTTTCGTGTCCGTCAATCTTAGTTATCAAAGGGTATTTATGGAATGTGATGTCTCTTGTTTGAATAAATAATAATCACGTGAAAGTGTCGGACTTAAAACGCTGTACCAGTTTGAACAATACTTATAATATACTAGCTGTTGCCCGCGACTTTGTCCGCGTGGTATTTAACAAAGACAACCGTTGACAACAGCCTGCCCGCCCATTCTGAGCCCGCGGGAAGCATTGCAGTTGTTGCTATCAAACTTAATCAGGCGCTGCGCTGCAAAATTGGTTTTCATTTTTTTTCGTGAGATCCTATTTTTTTTTCTAAAATAAAAGTAGCCTAAGTTACTCCTTGTTACATCAGCTATCTGCCAGTGAAAGTCCCGTCAAAATCGGTCCAGCCATTTCAGAGATTAGCCGGAACAAACAGACAGACAGACGGACAGACAGACAGACAAAAATTGTAAAAAATGTTGTTTCGGTATAGGTAACGTGTATACATCCAAATGCACTTAGTAAAAAGCGGTTATTTCAATATTACAAACAGATACTCCAATTTTATTTATATGTATAGATTACAATACTGGTATACCGAAAAGAATAATAAAAGTAATTTAGTTATTTAACCAAAGAAAACATCTTTGTGAATGGTGCGAGAGCTTGGACGTTGATTGATTATTTTGCTCAGCAGATTAATTATGATTTCATTAGACAACCTGATTAGCGCAGTCGGTAATGACCCTGCTGTGTGTACCGAGAGTCCCGGTTTCGAATCCTGGTAGGGACCATTTTTGTGTTGCTTAATAGGTGTCGTTGTAGTTGTGTAATACCTATATAAGTATTATATACTGAGTTTACCCTCAGTCCATTGTACCATATCCATATAATATAAGCGATGCTTAGTGTGGGACCGTATAATTGGTATGTTCGTTCAGCAATATTTAAAAAAAACATTATAATATTATAATTAGGTAAATTACGATAATCAAGGTTGAACTACCGTAACGGATGCCACTCATCAAGATAGCTACAGAGTGGGAAATGCAATATATCTTCAGTATTCGTTCTGGCAATCGGTTACAAATTAAAAGTATATATTAGTCGATTCTATCCAATGCTCTCTAAATCTAAGCCGGCGTATATTAGAGATAAATGTCTCAAATGCATCATTAACATTCACAAAATTGAGCAAATTTTGATATTTACACAATAATCTGAAATTCACAAATAAGTTGCGCGTGGGAATACGTAAATGTGTCTGACACATTTATCTCGAAGTAGCTGTCCCGGAGAACTTCGTGCCGCCTCAGGATCAAATGTATGAGAAAACGATTCTTTTTTACAGTGTTTTTATAGTTATTCTGCTATTCGGGATGGAGACATATTCAACAAACATTTTTTTTTATTTTATAAATAGGTACTAAGTTCGCTTAATATTTGTTGATCTATTTATCTAATACAGAATGGTCGCCGCCCCTCCCTCACCTCGCCTAAAGCCACCACTCACCCACACTGGAGAGCAGCTCGTTTATCTGCTGCAACGAGGTCTTCATCTCAATGATCAGCTTCCCCTTCTCGTCGAGAGATTTTGTTAATTCTTTCTCTTCGCGATTCTCGGCTTGGAATTGGGCTTGGAGCTGTTTCTTTTCAAGCAAGTATCTGAAACAACAACGGTTTTTTGAACAGAAAAAAATCCCTCCTGAGAAAAACCCTCTTTTCGGCGCGTTTATTCTGAATACCATTTCCTAAAGCCATACCATCTAATAATAGTATCTAATAACAGTAATAAGTTTACAAAAATTGGGTTAATCTTTTATGGACCTAACAAGAAGCTCATACTTATATCTGTCGCAGTTGAATTGTAAAATGCGACGTAATACAAAACGGATAGCAGCTTTTCAAAACATCTCAGCGTTGTTAAATGGCTAGTTACGGTGAAAGCGAATTGTTGTGGCCGCCCGTTCAACAATACGGTTGCTTATGTCTACTCGAAATGTTGACTATTTGCATCGCAGGGTGTATTGCCATAATATAATAAAGATATATTTAAAATATTCAATATTTCACACAAAGATTCTTTATTAATAAATTAAAATTAATGTTCCCACGACCCTTGACCACTACATCAAGAACAAAGAAATGTTAATTTTACATCTCTACACGGACACTATTACTACCTTACACAATATAATAATTTTCCTAATAAGTATTTTTTTCTATAAACATTGCCGCATTAATGTAATACGTATTTGCGTCTTCTTTTGTTCGTAATGAAAAAAAAACTGAAAAAACATCAGCCACACTTCCTTAATATACTTAATATCCCCTTTGATATTTATAACCAAAAATAAAATAAAGTTATAACATTTTTTTTCCATTTACATTACATTACATTATCATTAAGTATTTATTTTCCTTTGTCTAACTTTATCCGTCTGTGATCCAACACGTCTTTTTTATTATGAGTTTATTTTGATACATATTTTACAGATTCTCAGCGCTCTTCAAGTTTATACTAAATTGCTCATCGGATATGCGATTTTCTTTTTTCACCTTGACACTGGCAAAATCACCGAAGATTGGCGGAGTTATTTAACCTAAAAATTCAATTGAATTGATGAAATATACTTTATATAGATAACGAAAATCATAAAAAAAATCATTGAAGCAGTCGTAACACGTGACATTCGTGACGGCGCGGTAGCATTTTTTCATTACCTACCAGCTGTCCCGGCGAACTACGAACCGCCTCAGTATCAAATGTATGAGAAATTTAATTAAATAAATAAATATCGCCAGACGAACACAGCAACTATATGGTCCCACACTAAGCAACGCTTGTATTATGGGTACCGTACAATGGACTGGGTGCGAACCCAGATATATTACTTAAATATAGATATTAAACATCCATGACTTGGGTAAACAGTTTTGTGCTGATCACACAAAGTTTGTCCCTACCAGGATTCGAACCCAAGACTTTCGGTGCAGAAAGCAGGGTCACTACCAACTGCGCTAATCAGGGCGTCAAAATCGTCAATTATCTTTATTATTATTTTTTGTGATATTTTCCAATGTTTTAATCGATATTCTACTACTCGGGGCCGCGACATTAAAAAAATCAAAGATCAAATCGGCGTTCATGAGTTATACATAGTGTAACAGACAGGACCTTGTTTTGTATATATAGATATAATTACTGGAAATCATGTAGGTACGTACGGGCGTTGAATTACGGCGTCATTGCATCACACGCGATTAATCATTACTGAAATTTAGAACACCGCACCGCTGATATTGGACACTAGTGATCCAGTCATCTTTTGTAATGAATATTATGCATCAGGGTAGGTACTTATGATGTTACCGAACATCACTTCGGAAATGTGAACCTAGTCTATTTTGCCTTGGATTAAGATAAGCTAAGATAGAGTTCGAGTCGACTGTGAATGTTGTATTTTTTTCATGTAAATTAAAAACTTATTTATGTATAGGCAGTCTACCAACAACTCGGAAACGTTGGTATCACTCTAAGATGATCTGGCATGAAACAAAATGGTTACTCGTTTAAAAAAAAAGTATTATGTACAATAATTACCAGGGACGCAAAAAGGTATCACAATTATCGCGATACCAGATCATATTTTATTTATAAAGATGGGAAATATACGTACTAAGCTGGCATCGAGGTAACGGAAATTCAGGCGCACAGTGAGTAAATATTACAAAACACAATTTTATTCAGAATCAGATTAAAACATTTTTTATTCATGTAAACCGTACGGAATGCCGGTTCTATGGTGAATAACTGGATATAAACTCCATGCTCTTTTTAAAATGATCTTACTTTTGTTTCTGTAGTAGTAGATTAGAATTAGAGTACACATGAGATCAGACCTGATCAAGTCCAGACGGCTTAACGCATATAGACCTGATTAGCGCAGTGTTCGTCGAGCCAAGGTTCCCGGGTTCGAATCCTGGTAGGGACAAACTTGGTGCGATAAGCTCAAATGTTTGTACCCGAGTCATGGATGTTTAATATATATAACTATAATATATACTGGGTTCGCCGCAAGTCCAGTGCATGGTACAAAGCGAATAAAGTGAAAGAAATATAGTTATTGTGTTATAATTATTATTAGTAATTCTTATGGAAAAACAATTTTGTGTTGCGTTATGCTTTTTATTCGCATTAGCAATATATATAAACATAGAACAAAGCTACACAAGTCGGAATTGCTCGTTGAGGGTGCCGGACCACTGCATCTAAGTCACTTAATCTGTACTAGATTAATGCTGCAAATATCTAATTTTGAAAATATTAGTCCATTTATTTTTTTACCACCATTGCAGTTCATTAACTAGGAACGTATTTAATTCCTATTTAAAATACGATTTTCGTAATTATTTGCTGCAAAAAAATGTTGGTTGTACGAGCATAATTTATATTTCTTGTAATTCTTAATTTATTCATCCGTACAATAATAATTGGTATTGAAATGAACGAGTAAAATTAACAAGAGTAGGTGTATTCCGCTCATTCATTTGTGAAATGCAACTGATGTCACATTTTATGTTTGTCATTGTTATTTGCCGGCGTCGGCAAACAAACCAACCAATTCGCATATGTACATTATATTCTCATTTGCACATTTCGCTATCCATCCAAATTAATTAAATCGATCTCATTGACTGGAACTCAAATAAAACTGATGTGGCTGCTTTTAATTATAGCTGATCGACACACGAGCTGTAAGGCGTGAGCAAAGCCGGGGACCAGAGCCAGTACTTCATACATTACTATACTGTGTTTGATGATACTTTAAATATTTCGAATTCCGAGTATTTACACAATAGAAGCATATTTTAATAGCGAGAATGTTAAGCGCATTACCCTTGTGAATGAACAGGTGGGAACATGCCAAATATATCCTACACGTCCCGTATTATTTTACCGCATATGAAGCGCTATGCACTGCGTCCGGTAAGCACATATTAAAAGTTTGGAAATATTGGACGAAGCGTTGCGTTTTGATGAAACTTAATAATACATAATAGGTTTAATAAATATATTGTGCAATATTTGAAGCTGTCAACGACGAGTACATTGATGTATAAAATACTCATATGTAAATTATGTTTGTTTGTTCTACTGGTGGTAGGCTTCGGCCGTGGCTAGTCACCACCCACTGAACAAAGCCATGTCGCCAAGCGGCCTAGCCGTGTTCCGGCATGATGTTCGGTGTTGCCATCCATGGATGGCGGGTCAGATCAGTTGCGCTGCATGTGCCTAGTGAATATAGCGTCTCTATCTACTGCCGCCTTCCTACCTAGGCAAGTATGCTCCATCGTAGATCTCATCGTCACTTACCATCAGGTGAGATCGAGACCAAATACTTGCCTATAATGTAATAAAAAATAATAATATATAAGTAGATACTAAGTAGCTCGACATACCTACGATTGATGCTCCCTGAATACGTAGGTGATGTTTGTTTATGTATTGTCCCATTGCAGGGCAAATGTTTCCCCTGACTTATTCCACTTATTCGGGTCAACAGCTACCTGGGGCAGATCTACCCATGTGGGAAAGGGTAAGCAGCTTATACCACCATATGTTTTATCCAATCTATGTTATGTTAATCCACATCACGTCCGCATATACTTACCGTGTAAAAAAAACTAGTGTTAAATATTATAAGATATTAGTAAAAAGGTTGGTCTAACCCATTAAGTATTTGTATGTACTTACTTGTAAAGTTAATGTGTATATTGGCGCTCCACCTTAGCTTTACATTTACTTCAGTGCTAAGATAAGATATGTATCTACAATTTTAAAAATAACATTATTATTATTATTATTTATACTGAAGCTTGCTTGAAAATATAGCATATTTCAAAGAGTTTTATGCTCGGAGTGCCTAGAGTTCTAACGGCACGTTCGCGTCGTCGCGCAGCTCATTGAAATTATTTGGGAAAATTTACTTTGAACAATGATATGAATGTTGTGGTTCTCAGTGTTACAATTAATTGTAGGTACGATTTTGTATTCATAGTTTATTCGTGTCAAAGGAATAAAAAATTATAAAAAGTTTTAATACAAGTACAGTGGAATGACAAAGCATTTTTTTTAGAAAAGCGCCGAAAGCTTCCTATAAATTTGTGGGTAGTAGTAAAATACCTACAGAACTGGTAGCCATCGAATCACGTTGCGTGCCTCTGGATGGGTAGTACCTATGCATTTCATGCGCATAAAAAGTCAGAATAGTCTCGGCATACTCCAGTGGCGTCCATTGACATGCATATCCTGTCGGAGCCCATCCATTTTTCGGAATCAAAAGTATGCCAATGTATAAACAACCATGACAAGTTTCATTCATTTTTGTCTGGGGCTTTTTCCGTGATACGCAAATAGGCAGGCTGATTGGCAAATGGCGTATTCGGTTTTAGCATACCTATAACATAATATCCACTCCGATTATTTTATTCCAACAATATGCAATGTACAGACACAAATATGTTATGTAATAATTGTCCAATTCATAATTAATCTTTATTGACGAACGGATTAGTGCAGTAGGTAGTTTCCCCGCTTTCTGTGCCAAGTGTCCTGGGTTCGATCGTGGCAGTGACAAACATTGTGTGATGAGTACGAATATTTATATTATATACCTATTATACCCGAGTCATGGATGTTTTATATCTATATAAGTATTATATACTGATTGCGCCCACAGATCATAATAATACAAGCGTTGCTTAGTGTGGGACAGTACAACTCATCCTCACAAAGGAGTAGGAACTTAATTTACCAGTTTTTATGAGTTTTTATCATCTATAATGTATTTATATGTCATGGCCCTTATTCCTATGACTATAACAAGCACATAAATCTCGATGTTGTTCACGACTCCATGCGCTCAGGAATTCACGCATTCTTGCACTCCTATTTGCACACCCTTAACAGCGGAATTTAAAGCTCTGAGAATGTAGAGTATCATCGAGCTTTCATGTTTATTTATAAACTAGCTGTTACCCGCGACTCCGCACACGTGGCATTTAACAAAAAAAAATCTAAAATAAAAGTAGCCAAAGTAACTCTTTGTTACATCAGCTATCTGCCAGTGAAAGTCCCGTCAAAATCGGTCCAGCCATTTCAGAGATAAGCCGAAACAAACAGACAGACAGACAGACAAAAATGCAAAAAAAGTTGTTTTGGTATATGTACCGTGTATACATCCAAATGCACTTAGTAAAATGCTATTATTTTAATATTACAAACAGACTCCAATTTTATTTATTTGTATGTGTAGATTTCCTAGTTTTAACCGAGGTCCGACTTTGATCGCGTTGACAGAAAGGTATTAAATAGTGATACCACCGTTTCTGCCTGCCGCAGCTTAAATTATTTGCTGGACAAAGCATTCGCTGAGCGTTAATTAATATGCTATGCAACGTATTGCAGCTTTGACGCTTGATCGCTTGTAAATGCGCTGCGCGCGTGACATATACCGTCTGTTTATTGTATAATAACTATTATGTTCCACTCAACTTGATAATTATTGTATGCAACTATGAATTTGAATACAATTATCTCGACCATATTATAGCAAAAGTCATAAGCGAAAAATATCCAAGCAGACGTAATATACAGAAAAACCACAACCAACATATTCTTGGAAAATAAATAGTAATTAACAGAAGGTAAAGACGACAAGAAGCTAAAATACGGCGCGGTGCGGCGCGGCGGCTTCGATGTGTGCAAGATTCAAAGTCGATTAAGTATTCAAGTCTCGAGACGCTGAGTGGTACTTAGTGAGCCGTGGAAGGCTTCGGTGGCGCAGTAAATCATGGGCCAAATTGATCACAAACTGTGTTAGTATAACTGGCTACTTGTTATCACTACGAGATTTTTAATATTTATTTTGTACTAGCTGCGCCCCGCGGTGTTACCCGCGATTAAAAAGTATGTCTATCCTATAGGAACGGTGCATTTATCCGGGATAAGAATTAGCCTATGCAAAAAAACATGTCGATCCTTTGCTGTATTAAAAATTAATATAAATCTATCCCACGGGAACCATACATTTAACCGGGATAAAAAGTAGCCTATGTGCTATTGCAGACTATAATCTATCTCTGTGCCAAATTTCATCCAGATCCGTTAGCCGTTCTGGAGTGATTGAGTAAAAAACATCCATCCATCTTAACTTTCACATTTATAATATTAGTGAGATGAATAATAGCTGGCTGGTAGGATTAATCAACTCACTGTGTCTATTTGAGCGTCACGGAAAAACTTCTCAACCTCTTTGAATTGAAGAGGTTTTAACCTTTGGATAGCTGAAAAAATAGACAATTGAAGGTCGAACTGCAGAGCGGTCGATAATTGCCCGGGTAGAGCTGCAAGTAATAGCTAGTATCCCAATAAGTAACTGCAACGCAGTGACTATAAATATAGGTCGATCGATATAATTAAGCATGCGATTATGCAAAACCTGTGTGGGCAACTATGTGAACAAATACAACTGCATCAGTAGGTAGGAAAATATAATTAATCGTGCCGCAAATAATACTTTTTTATCGGTTATCCCGAATCAGTTACTCCCGAGAGATATAAATCCAGTGTGCCCAGTACACTGTTATCGTTCCCGATTTTGGTCACTTATACAGAATGAGCAGAAAGAGCACACTAAGCCCGGAAGCTGGGCTTCCGTAGCGCATTTGTAATCGTTATGTGGAGTAGGAATTTAGATGTATTGATATTATAAAATAAATTATGTTGCCAACAAAATGACAACTGCGATTTCTTGCGAGAAAATTAAAAAAAGTGGCACATATAAGTATTGCAATTCTGACTTCACGCTTTAGCGGAAAAATTTAAGATCTTCCAGCCAGGCGGGTGGTATGCCTGGCGGGCGTCCGCTATGCCCTGACGGTTGGTTGTATATATGTTACGTGCTCCGAAAACTCTCATAGCGCGCTGCAGGATTTTATGGAGAATTGTCAATTGTTTTGAATGCTGTCTGCAGCGCCATCTGTGTAGCATGTCGTGCGATGGAAGAGGTATTCTATCTTGTGACACATGGTTGATAGCAAACTTTATACCATTATAGATCCTACATGGTCATTCAAAATGAAAATGGTGCTAGTAACCTAAGTATTATTTTTAAATAGCAATTCAATGATACCCTACTTGACATAGTTCGCAGACTAAATTTTTTTTTCTTATTCACAATAGTGAATAAGAAAAAAATATTTAGTCTGCGACGAGACGCGAGACGAGACGCCATATTTGGTGTCTGGTTTTCGCCATATTGAATTTTGATTGCTATCATGTGTTTAGTGATTATCGCGAAATAATGGACAAATTGGCTGACATAACAATCATCGAAGTCCACGCGTTTGGTCGCTAGAGAGCGCCACAAAGGAACAAACATACATACGTACATAGCCTAACAAACACATTACCCTCGTTTGCGTCGCGCAGTTAGGTATAATATAAAAGTACTAACTAATTTCGAGTGGGAACTATCACATGTGTGACATAATTTGACATTCTCTTTTAAAGTTCGAGACGGGCAATGTGAATCCATCAGGTGGGCAACCAGTACCTAGGTACACAGGGAATTTAAAAAAGCACGTATTTCCACGTGTCCATGTGTGTTCGTAGATAGATGGGGGGGTATGTGCGTGAAATCTCAATTGTTTTTTTAATCCGCTTCCACCGATATTCTGTGTGTTTACTTTATTTCGATGCCCTGCCCTAGTATCGCCACGAAACCGATTTAACTATGATATTTTTTTAGAAAATGTATCGATTCGTGTAGTAGTAGTATTTATAATTTGTTTTTGATAAAATTATTGATTTTGAAATTGCCCATAAGTTGAATCAGTTTGTGTCTACTGAGAACATAGGTTCGTTTATTGTAATGCTTATTAGATTTCCTATAACTAGGTATTTTTAGCTTATTTATAAACTAACATGTTACGTCAAGTACCTAAGAGGGGAAACTGTGACAGTAAACTGACAAAGAATATAATGCTCAACATAAACTAAGTTGTAACTCGAAACGATTTCCCAGATCACAGGCTGAGCCCGGGTAGCGGCGGCGGCAGTGAGCTAACTCGAGGTACAACTCTATTTCCTCCAAACTCGAACTTGCGACTCACATAAGACTGCAAGATTTCTAATGGCAATATCCGCCACGGAAGAAAATTTAATAGCACTCTCTGTCGGTGAAATACCACCACGTTATGTTATGTTACCTCACGATAAGAAATGAATGTTTAAACCTACTTGATACTATTATTCACGTAAATATAAGTGCTATATTTTAAATTATTAGTGTCAGGTTAAAGATTAAAAAAATAATGAAACCCCAAATTGGTATAAAGTTTAAATTCATTTATAATGGCGTAATTAATATTTTTTTTAAAGGCAAAACAGTATTAGATTGAACACCGCGGTCTCTGCTGTCTTCACAGCGCGGGAAGAATTCCGAACACCCCGGCACGCCAGTGTTAGCAATAAACTGCATAAATGCTGGTAAGTGGACCCGTGCCGAATCCATACACTACGCGAATATAGCAATTTCGTTCAAGATATTACTTACAATGTTAATGATTTCATTTTTAAGTAGACACTGGCTGATTATCCTTACAAATCGAATTTTAATGATAGCCCACAATGATAACATTGTTGCTGTTCCATAGAAAAATCGATCGGCACCAACAGTCAGACAGGTCGAAGTCTAGCAAAGAAAATAATTACCCGCCCCCACTCAAGAACACTTATATTTGTATATACAATATTAAAGTTAGTGTCGGGGCCGCGAATGTGCCCGCTTTACATGCGTTCCCCTATAAATGTTCGCATTACGAGAAGTAGTCGTGTGTTCCCATCTCAAACACAACCACACATACAAACACGCGCCCGGCTCGCGTGGAAAATTAATAAGAAAGAACCAGCTTGGCACAATGCCATAGGTATTATGGTAACAAAGGGTTCATCCACAGATAAATATGCACTGACGTAATTTGTAATAAAGTGACTTTGATTCGGAATACTATATGCCCATAGCAGTATTGCAATAATGCAATACTAGTTATTGCGACATATGAATGTTGCAATAAATATGTTGTACGCTTCAGGTAAAATACGTAAGGCTTCATACATTTAATTTGTTCTCCTTTCGAGTCGACTTTACGTTTGACTCAAAAATACGAAATAACGTGAACATTACGTTTAACAGTTATGTATCTTCCCATGTTATTAACTTTTTTTTGACATAAATCGGCTCCAAAAACCATGCAGGGCGAATTATCGACAAAAGTTAATTTATTTGGAGTCGCATTCAATCCCGATACAAACCAATTGTAGAGTATTTACAAATTGAGAAATAACGATGAAGAGATAGGAAAAGTTATATTCAGATCCTACCCCTATAATTACCAATTCATTCATATCCATTGAGCTGTTCTTGCGGGATTCTTAGATAAACTTTCCTTTATACATTAAGGATATGGAAAATAATTCCACAGTAGGTATATTATACAGAGCATACATAAACACTAAAGTAATAAGTACCTATACTAAAATCACACTCGTAGTCTGCTATCCAATCCCGGAAAGTCGAACTTCACAATTCCGTTTAAAGCTAAATATTCACTGTATTTTTTGAGACTACTTTTTTTGTTTCATAAAAATTAAAACTCTTATGTCAACGTATCCTCATAGGCTCTAGCTATTAGCAAACAAGGAAATCGCAGGCAGTCTGCTTGCGTCACGTCTGTCTAATGGAGGCTTCGCAGCACGTGAATGAATAAAACCGACAGTAGTCCCAATATACGGATGCCAGTCGCCATAGACATAATTAATGGATCGATATTTAAACTCATCATGATCAAATATTTCATTTACCTATCAATGGATTTCTAGGCCCATTACACACACACACACACTGCTGGGCTGAATTTGTATATTCGTCCATTTTATGGTAATAGCTTTTGTTCATTAATATCTAGAAGTATTTCATATAGCAAATTAATAAAAGGATTTAAAAACAAACTTCTATATAAACACAACGTAGTGTTTTCGATTTTCCAATAGCTCCATCCCTTAAAAGACAGGTGACACGTGGCAAACGACAACCCTTAACTTTACATTCCGACTAAGTTATTAATTTACATCTGTTGAGACGCTAAATCTTATGCTTGCTAGCTTTTTGCAACTACTAGCGACTCTTGCAAAATATATATAAATATGAAAAATATTTTCTATTTTTACAATGTAGGTAAGTACCATCCTACTTAATATTTTAATACCTAATTAAAGCAGAACATTAGATACAAAAAGTTTATTAAAAATCCCAAGCAAGTGTCCTCACTGTTCTTGAATGTTCAAGACACCGTGTAGATCTAGTTTGAATGTGGAACTCTATAAAAATAATATTTTCACCAACTCAGCTATTTTATTATCTATATGAAATCTAGCTCAGTGTAAGGTCTGCCAACCTATACACATGCACCAGCAGTTGACCTTTTTAAAACGTAATATTAATCTCCTTTATTATGGAAAGATATTGTCTCCACGCCGCTCCGCGAGCTAAACAACCCATATTGACAAAGGGAATTGCAATCACGTGCAAACCTATTAATATAGATAACAACAAAGGAGTGATATTATTTATGAGTACAGAAATTTATGCAATATATGTGGGTACCTACCTAGATAGTACGACGTCGGTTCAAATACTTTTGGACTTTTTGGCGGGAATTTGAATCGTGAAGTTAAAATATGTATTCCTCATGTGTAATATTAACCATTGTGTGTTCATAAACGTGCTCGAGTGAATGAAATTGAAATAAAATAGTATAACTTGACTTTTCAAGTTCTCTCAAGGTGTCCGGTAAATTTTCAGTACAGTATCCAGAGCTTTACTGATAGGAATTCATTTCATCATCGTCATCAACATTATCATTATCATCAATAGTACCTATAATTCAATAACAATTCTCAAGAATTACTAGACACTGGCAAAAATGCCACTATTTTGCAGCCGATTGCCAACATTAAAAAAACAAAAAGAAGTATCTTTGGCTGACATACATTTATATTATGATATTAAAAATGAAGTAAAGTGTTTTTAATGGCATAGTAAAATATAAAAAAAACACTATAAATTGGGGGGAGGGGGGATTATTAAATATAGGATTAGACAACTTTATAATGAATGTATCCCATATCGCCATAGCCCGTATCCCATATCGTAAAGCAGCCGAGTATTTGATACGACACACCGGCTTATATCGCACGCTCCCGGATTAAAAGCCCGCATTGTAACAGGGTACCTAACTGCACTAGTAGCAATTTTAGATTAATAGATTTTGTCCCTTTCCCTTGTATGAATTACGCAAGGGAGAGAGCGACCCTGTGCGACATAATCCGTAGCATAGGTTTTGTCTTGACCTGCGAGCTAGCCCTTCTAATATTTACCCTTCGACAGCGGAGCCTTGCATCTATTAACAGTGCATGCGCTCCATGTGGACATAATATACTGCAAGGCGAAGGAGGGGTGGAAACGGAGGGACGGAGGGCAGCGGAAGCCGACCTGCTGATTACATATCAGCATCAGCTTAGCGACTGCAATTACCGCGAAATATTTTTGCTTCCGAATTGCAAATTTGTTTTACGTTACAGCGCTACGTAATACGATTTGAAAGCAAATAATGCGAGATTATTGCAATCTATAGGCTATTGTAAGTTACGTGATCAGAAGGCCGGTCTTAGTGCACACTGACACATCAACAAAACGGGTATTTTAGAACTGAGACTAGCCGCTATAAAAAAAGGTGTTCGCAATAGCTTCCCACCGAAAAGTCTTTTTCATAGGAAATAATTGCCAAGTAAAGTTTCTGATTTCTATCAATTATGTGATTTATAAAGCGTTTTTTTAATAAGCTCTGATACTTTGTGTTCCCGATGTTCTGTGAAAATAGGTACAGTGTACAAAAATGTATTGAAATAGAGGGATTTGGTAGGGTGCGAGTGTTTGTTGGCGGCGCGGGCGAGCCGGGTGCGGGCGGCGGCGGCGCGGCACTGCGCTGCACTGACAACCCCTATCAAATTAAATCCGGTGCAAACATTATTGCTGGTCGATGGGACCTTGTACACGTGCAGATAGTAAATTGTATCTCTTTGTCTCGATATATAAGCTGATTTCAAGAGGCAGTGTTCATACTAATTGAATACAGCTCGTCTAATAAATGGAAATACAAATTTAGACAGACACTGCCTATTATTAAGTATATTTCTGACGGTAACATTACAATCATTCGCGCACACTACACACTTTCGAATACAATGCTAATACGTTACAAGGTAGTTTTTTGTCAATGTGCAACATCATTTAATCTATACAAGAAAAACAATGGTGATGAAGTTAAAGGATACGTTAAGGATACTTAATAGGAGAATACTTAATAGAATTTGTCAAAATATTTACCTATAGCTAGAATGCAGCTTTGAAGCTTCATAAGGAGGTCCATAGTCCTATTTGTTAAGGGGCCGCCGTCGCTATCGACAGGTTCTGGGTTCGTTCCCCACCCTACCCATTAAACGTTTGACGTTAGAGGCCAACGGGACTGATAGTAATAACTTTGCTTATTCCACACTAGCTTTTGTACGCGGCTCTTCCCACGTAATCATCTATTTTGCTCTTCTGTTCCACCTTTATAGGCACTGCAAGATAGTACAACCATATTATGGATTTCTAACAATAAACTATCCAATAGTGAAAGCTCTGTTAAAATCGGTCCAGTAGATTCCTATTGATTCTTGATTAAACTGGCAAATAGGTAGACCGCATAAGAGAATTAAAAAATCTTATATAGAGTATTTTGACAAGGTTTGGAGTTAGTCTACCTACAGAATAAATATTTTCAAACAAACTTGAACCCCTCATTTTGACCTTAGAGGGGTTGAATTTCCAAAAATCCTTTTTAGAGATTTCTTGACAAAGCCTTTACTGTATATATAGAAGATAACAAGTAATATTTTTAAAACATGTAAAAACAATATTTTAAAAGCGAACAATCAGTCGAGTACCCCACAGAAGAGCTTTCGTGTCACAAAAAAATACTACAGCAATTTCGCAAATCATTTTACAATGATTGAGAAATCCCGACCGGTTCGTGGACAATAAATTGAACGATAAATTAAATTGGTTGTTGCGTCAATCCGTTTTCAATTTTATTACAAAATACTCTATGAAGTTCGAGTCGATCAAATAATAATGTACATCACGCTTGTATTGTCAGGGATTACATGATAGATTTACAAGATAGACACAAGATCTTTCACCATAGATCCCGATAAGGTGTTGTAGCCAATTGCACTCTGAATTCTAATTTACTAGCTTTATGATGTCCTGCAGTGGCCGATAAGGGGCTGCTGATTAATAATGTAGTATTGCACCTTTAAATAAGGTATTTAGTTTAGTTTAGTCTAAATAGAGGGGATTTAATTTTGGGCTGGAGCCCTTGGTAACATAGGTACGCCACTGGCCATAGCCATATTTTAATCCAATATCCATATAGTTAATCTCAGTTTTTTATACAGATAGACACAAAAATATTTTTCTAATGATCACAAGATAAATGGGGATAAGTAAAACAGTGCTAATAAATAAGCCTACCCGACTATTACCCGGTACTTTACGGTTCAGTTCGTACATCGACCTGAACCAGTCGAAATAGGAGGACTAACATTAGGGAACATTAGGAAAAAAAATAAAAAATACTACTAGTAAGTGTATATCCCACCGGCACCGTAGGCATACACAAAATAAATTATTCGATTTTCAGATAATGTTAATTCAACCACGTTATATATGTTATATACGTTATATACGTTTATATATTGTTAGATTCAATTTAATTGTTTTATTTTATGAAATATAAGAATTTAAAAACATTTCCAAATGTAACTGGAGGCACGCCAGTACCCCCGCCAAGTAACACTTATATACTTCTACAGTCTAATTCATAGCAGTGTCCTTTATAATTCCAATTACAAAGCAATTTTACGCACAAGGAGGTATGGAAGGCCATAAATAGCTTGTGAATTTTATTAAATTAGACGGCTTGTTTATTAGACGACAAATTCACCCACCTGTCGCGCGAGTTTAAATGTACTTTATAGCGAATGGTAATAAAGTCGGGGCAAATGCAAGTAAGGTGCAACCTGGGGACAATTTCGTAGCTCTACGAAAAGATTTAGCAAACGTTTGAGTGTGTGTTTTCCTACTCGCAGATGTGGTAAGTGTACACCACAGGAGACGATGAGGGTGCGGTAATTAAAATTTCCCTTTATATTTCTGACCTGTTTGAGTTATAGTTTATTTCTAAGTACTTATGGTTTAAAGTACTAAGAAATAAACTATAATACCTTTGTTGTGTATAACATTGAATATTTTTGGGAAAAATATAATTGTACTAGACATTTTTTCTAGGCATAAAAGCTGAGTTGTTGGAATTATCACTTCATGTTCAATCTATTTATTCGAGATACCGAGATTTTATAGATGGACTTCTGCGGAATTGCATAGATACTGTACCTCAAAAATAATTGGGCGCATTTGAATGAAACTTGAAATGGTGACAGATTTAATTAAAAGCTCAACATATAGGATACATTTTATCTGGAAATTCCAAGGGTTGCCCTGGGATAGCCAAAAAGATTTTGATTTAAAGTTAAAAATAATTTTAATTTTTAAAATTTGGTTATTTCCTGAAATAGAGTATACTTAAGTGTAACTTTATTCGGTTGTGTGCGGCGTATAATTTGAAACAGCGGATAGCTATACCGCTTCCTGCCTGTAGTATGCCCGTTCCTTAGTTCGGCAGCACTGTTGCCGCCACGAGAAGCAGTAAATTGTTTAAGCAACGCGCATACCAAGCTTCTTCATTAATTAAACAAAGTCTTAAAAATAAATTCCAGATTGTAGTACCTCATTTTGAGTCCGTTTACAATAATTAAAGAGCTCGTTTCTTTTGAAAAGTGTTTTGATTTGCCAAAATATGTCTATAAATTTGTAACTATGGTACATCTGATCATGATAGTATGTACAATATTACACCGCCTTAAGTGTTACTTGGCGGTTAAGGTTACAGTTACAGTTAAGGTTACAGGTAACAACATAAGGTTAAAGATATCATACCAACAACCACTGAAATATTGGATCCCTCTAGATTTTATCTTTCATAGAGCATGTATAGCATTTGTTTACCAGCACACGGACAAATGTAGGTACTAAACAAGTTTTTGGTTAAAATTTGTTGTATTTCAAATATACCATTGCTCTGGCGTTTTTCAACCAGAATTTCGGCTGAAAAGGGAACGACGCGGCGACGACCCGACAACGAGAACAACAATGGGAATAGAGGAATTTCTTTCCTACAGTTTTTTTTTTGCCGTATATTGCACCGATACGCCAGTCGGAACAAGCGAGGACGCACGGACTCCATAACCCATTTTCTAGCCTGCTCAGCAAAGCTTTCCAATAAAAAATCTTTACCGTATATGTTCATCAGACCCGCCGATGAAATTGAATGTCAACAAATATTGAGAACTGTGTACACAATAATGCTGAGATTGGGCTTTGATACAACGGAGCTCTGTCTTCTAGGTGAGGGGGAATGTGTGGGCCGCAAAAAATCGTTTTAATGATGGCATCTTAACCCCCGACGCAAAACAAGGGGTGTTATAAATTGTAGCCTAGAGACGTTTTAACTCAGAAACTGTTAAACCGATGGCAATTCAGTTGTTTTGTTTGAAGTCTGGTTTAATGGAGATGGTTCCTAGCCTATTTGAAAACTATTTAGCGGTTCCTAAATTAAGCCTTGAAAGAGCTGATGCAGGATTCTCAACCGTACATATAGTGATCGTACACACGTGGATAACTAGAAATTTCGCAAGTTATGTTTACTATTGTATATTCTTATACTTAATTAAAAGATTAAATGAAACACCGATACCCAAAAAATATACGAGTGACATTTAAGGTATGACGAAATTAGTGTAAATTATTTCATAATCTTTAAGTATAAGATATATTCGTAAATAGTGTTTGTTTTTTTTTAAGTTATAGGCTGGATCAGTAACTTGAAACAGCGCACTTAGTATGTGGTATTGTTTTTAATTAATTTTTTTTAATTCCTATTTATTAATAATTTTATTAGAAATGTAATCTTAAAACCTACTGAGGCAGGGCTTGAAATATTTTACACTATTACTGTCAGAATACGGTTAAATTTGTCTCCTGTGGACTGCGGTTTTGTAAAATTACAGAAAGTAGGTTAATATATTTTATATAACCAAGCAGCCTGATGTTTGGAGAGTACCTACGTTTATAAAGTTACGTAAACATTCCCCGGAACCACTAACTCCCTCCGTTTAAATTTAATATCCTCATTTGTAGGTATAGCAGGCAATAAATGGACAAGAGTCGCTTGGAAAATTTCAAAACAAAATACGTAACACGTAAGTAGTAACATAATATGTTGAGACTAGAATTTTCTCATACTTACTGGAAACACTTCCAAATAACATATCTATTGAAATATAACTAATTAACGGATTTTATCGCGTTCATTTTATGTTGTTACGTTCCCGCCGTTTCGGCTGCTTTACACCAACCATGGGCACGGCACCAACCACGGGCACGTGTTTGACGTCCTAGCGTCAAAACATAAAATAAACGCGACACAATCCGTTAAATTTGTTTTATTTCAATGTGTAGTATTCGCTTAAATATAAGAAAAAAATTAAAATGGGCACGAGCCGAAAAGAAAGCGACAGATAGAGATAATATTTTACGAGTTTCTCAAATGTAGTATTTTTAATTATCAAGACTGACGAGAAATGTTACCCACCTTCGTTAAAACAGTTAAAAGCGTTAAGAGAAGTGAAAAAACCGGCTCGTTCTGTCGCAAAAGATGTAAAGCGCGGACGTAGATTACACACGTTCTGGATATTTCTAATGCTACGGCCACACCCACGGCTTAACGCACTAATTGCTATTATAAAATCAGTACGCAGATGTGGCCAACAATAACACACAAATTTTCTTACGTCATTACTAATGACGTTAGACATTAAGCTATAATAGCAGAACTAAATTAATGTAGCCAAGCGTTTAACGTAGTAATATAAACATTCGTGCTCATCACAAAAAGTTAATCCCTACCAGGATTCGAACGCTGGACCTTCGGTATAGAAAGTATAGTCAGTCCCAACTGCGCTAATCAGGTTGTCATTAATTAATTAAGGCTTTAACATGAACACTAACGTTAACCCAGACGTGGCGGAACCGTAAAAGTAGTCACATACCTACTTCAACATCCAACATACCTACTAGATTAAAATGAAAATTCTCTTTTTAAAGTCGTGTAACTGCTTTCGAATTACAATAACGCAAATTCCAAACAAGCACGGCACGATCAGGAATGTGCGCTGCGTGCTCAATACAATGTAAATGTATCGAAAGGCTCGTGTCGCCTTTGACTGTTACATCCAACGCTAGCTACCCACCTGTTCCTTTGAGCATCGTCTTTGTAATATTTTTCAAAGCTTTAAAAGCTTTGCCATACCGTCTCGCAAATGCGTCGCATCATCTTCTAGAGAGATCTATTCGCAAAACATATGCATTGTGTTGTACACAACAACACACATCGGTACACACAATGGAAATAATACTAGTATTATGTAACTTACGTAACACTAACATAATATCAGACAGATGTAGACACGTCACACACACACACACACAAATATTGTACCCACCAGTGGCAAGGGATGAATATTCGCTCAAGGGTTACCGAAAAAAAATACAAATATCCTCATACTCAAAGTGTTCTAGATATCCCATATATATTTTTTTTAGTCTCCAGACAACAACGAAGATTCTAGTCAGTTTCTAAAAAAAATAAAAAAATAACAATTCTCAAACAAGTAGGTATGGAAGCCAAACGGCATTGTATTATATAGAGCCTTCGCCACTGTTACAAGATAAGTTCGACGGGGGCAGACATTACAAACCATGAAAAAACGTTAACAAATATCTACTATCTGCGCCCCGCGGTGTTACCCGCGATTAAAAAGTGTACATTATACTGGGATAAAAAGTAGCCTATGTGCTATTCCAGACTATAATCTATCTCCGTGCCACATTTCATCTAGATCCGTTCAGACGTTCTGGCGTGATTAAGTAACAAACATCCATCCAAACTTTCACATTTATAATATTAGTGGGATTAGTGCGAATTTGGCACTCACTGTGAAGTCTTCTCCTGGCCGACGTTTTTGAGCGTGTCAAGCATGATGACAGCGTGCTTCCTGTTCTCGATGAGAGCGTCACGCTTCAAGCTGTTGAGGGTTAGCTGCATCATCAGCCGTTCCGTTTGGTATCGTTGTTCTTTGAGTCTGTAATAAAAGTTTTGTATAAAGATCGATAGATATTCATCCTTTTATGCGTGCTATTTGGACCTAGTTTTTATTATGCAATTGAATCACTCACTGAATTAGATATACCCATGCCTATAGGTATCTATAACACGACTACGTTTTGAGCGATCAATCGATTGATGCATATGAACCGCATCCAACAAGGTCGTTAAAGGGCTGAGCCATATTACACCTGACCTTCGGACTACATACTGCCGACACGATCATTAACTCATACATACATTTTGTTGTCCTTGTACTGTGATGATTATTATTGTGTGTGTGTAAGGTCAAAATAAATTTATTTTAATGTTAGTGTAAAAAAAAGTTAAGTTTATATTGGAACTAAGAATCTTAACACATTTCCAATAATCTGAGAGTTGGAATTAATATAACGTATTTCATTATAAATGTTATCTTTTCCTACTACTGATTGAAATATTTTCACAGATCGCGTGGAGCAGGCCCTCGGAAATTGCTTCGCGGGGCGTATATAGCGTTTACGTATTAGGCGTATTTTCTTATAGTTATATCTTACTGATAATATCTAAATACACTGCAGAACAAACATCTGCTTATCAAACATTGGACATTTCACGTCATCATGAATTATTTTTTTAACCTATCTCACTTGCCCACTTTGCAACATACATTCCACGTATATGTAATTTTACCTAAGAAGAATTTGATCGAAACTAGAGACAAGCGTAGCTTTCTGCAGACGTTTGCAGATCCCCATGACTTCTTCCAGCTCCCAGTGCACAGAGTGATGACTGGCGTTATCTTCGTCTTCGTAGAGGTCATCGAGGTTCGTCGCTTCCTATCACCAAAAGGGAATGTCACATAAAATAACTTGGATGCATAAAATTTGAGGTAGCACGAAGGTTGCAGACAAGTGGTCAGACACTTGGAAACATAATTAATAAGAAGTTATATACATTTTACATGTCATGTACCCAATTCGGGGACGTTGACTTCAATCTGGATGTTTTCAAGTCGAGAGTGAACAGGTACCTTCTAGGCAAGTATGCTCCATCGTAGATCTCATCATCACTTACCATCAGGTGAGATCGAAATCAAATACAAAACAACAAAATTGGTATGACAATTACCTCCTTCCTAATGAGCAGCGGAAAGGAGTCAGTCAGGTAAGCGACCTCACGACGCGCCAACTTTAACGTTCTCTCCCTCTCCTTCATGTTTGCTTTGATCTCTCGCTCCAGCTTGCTGAATTCAAACTTCCTATCGTCCAGGTATTCCATGGCGAGCTGGCCCATTTCTGTCGCCCCCATAAGGCATTTGCCTTGTGCCCGGCAGTCTAGTTTCAAAGCCTCCAATACCACGGTGAAGTACGACGAATCCTGTAAAGGTAGGTAGGTTTTATTATAATTTCTTGTAATCTAATCTGTTATATTTGTTTCTATTTAATAAATTAGTCATGCACGTGTTCTTTGGCAACATTGCCTACAGTGTTTTATTTAAAAATACCCTTTCTATATAGGACAGCTGGAATTTCTATGGATACTCAATAAAATGCTTGCAATTCGCCGCTTCGTGGCCGACCGACTGAGCGGTCGATAGTAGAGCTACGATAAATACGTTGGCACCTTTTTCAATATGTCCAAAATTTTCTTGTACATGACTTTAATAGCGAGTGCCGCGTTCTTCTTGATGTTGGCTCGTTGCACATAATTGGCGACCGCTTGCTCCTTCTTCTCAGCGGGCAGCTTGCCGCCCACCTCGTATAGCAAGCGGTCATTTAACTCGGCTGCTTCCAACTGGAATATGAGCATAAACATTCAAACATAATGTTACGTATATTGCATAACGTGCATATGCATTATCGCAAAACTTGTAATTAGAAGCCGGTGTTATCGATGTTTATCCAACCGCTCTCGAAATAAAAGCTGGTACATGCAATGCCAGTCTTTGGCGTAAGACAAGCAGTGTCGATCTCTGTTAAATAGTTCGGTAGTTTAGATATCGATATAGAGTAGTTTAATCGATATATCGGAAAGCGCGAGTGATTTCAAGAAAATCAAGTAATACAGCAGCCCTCCCCTATTTTAATGTTCTTGACTATTATATTGAGTCCGTAAGCTTAAATTCCCACTAGCTCCTGTCCACATATTTATAATTAGTCTCCGTCAAGACAAGCAACTGTATACCTAGTATCCGATCCAATAATTGATTTTACCTGTTCCTGCCATCGTAATATAATTTCGCTACCCAGCCACCTCCGTGTAATGTAGGAACCGATGCCCCCCCCCCCCCCTGTGATGCAGTTTACTGCCTAACTATCATGTTCCTAGGCACTAAGTTTTTAAACCAATCACAACTTAGATCGATAGAATAGAGATACACCGAAGTGTATTAGTGACAAAGTTGGTTATGCATAGAATTCTGCGTTACGTTAACAAGTATACTCAAATTCGTTTAAGTAATTTATTAGTATACTAGTAGTATAATCATTTGTTTAGAATAAAAGGTCTCTTACGTAGATAAAGTTAACACATTATTGAAAAAATCCGTCGATGGACAAAATATTGTCTTCAAAACAGAAGACAGTTGTCTTATATAAGTACCTATAGTTTCGGTACATTAATTGAATTTTCCAGATTTTGGCCTAACCAAACATAATGATGTAATAAATATAAAATAAATGTAAATATAAAACGAATAAAACACCTTAACCCAACACTAGCTTTTGTTTTGTTCGGACGGCACGGGAAAGCGAGTAACAGAATAATATAATTGGACGCAATTTGTGGTAAATACCCACCTAAATACCAGCGCGATGAAAGCAGTGCATTTTATTAACGTAACCGGAGTCTCATCGTTTGTGCATGCATAAACAATACAACAAATCTATTTAAATTTATTTCTACCTGTGTTAGTCGAAATTTGTCCATTTTCTTTGTCTTTGTATATCGGATTCGGTCAAGTTGCTTCCTCTTGTTAAAGTTCTCCTGGTGTATGCTCTCCAGTACTCTCTGCAACATGTTTTGTTACGCTTACTAATTTTTTGAAGAAAATACACACCTACCTATAGGTAATATTTAATTACTGATACTAATTCCAAATGCTTCTTCAGGCAAAACCAGTACGATTCACAAACTTACGACAAGTCCTGGTTAAAACGATTCGGTTATTAATTGAAACTTGCATTATGAAATGTACTATGTAAACACATCGAGTGGTCGAATCAAACCATTCCGTTGCGTAATCGTATCGAATCTTCGATTCGGTAACGAACAATCGCTCTCACAAAATCCAAAAAAAAACGAATTCAATCGATTTGGATACTTGTCGAAACGGTGGGAATCGACCCGCAGGTTAACTAAATCGTAATATAATCAGTACACGCTGAACAATCTAATTAGTCCAACTTTTAGTTAACTATTTCCTAAATAACTTTAGTTATACTGTACAGTACACAGCTCGCATGTCACCATTTGTGTAACTATTAAAAGTTTTGTTAATAATAAGCAAACTTTTCTTCAATGCAGGACTCATAAAAATATTTAACACCGCATAGGAAGCGTACTTGCCTACTAATGAATATTGTACTTAGTGTATGTAATACATTACTAACATCAGCCTGACTGTTCATGTAAGTGAGCTGCAGTCGCCTGTGCTCCTGGAAGGCGTTCCTCAAAAACTGCTTGTCCCCATACACGGCGACGCCAAGCTCTTCACGCTTGAAGTTGATCTCCTTGCGGAGCTGGCGGATGTCGCGGGAATACCGCTTCTTTTGTTTGGCCAAGTCGCCCTCATGTATTTTGCGATCCCGTTCTGTGCAAATTTATTTAAGAAAACATTTTTAGGCACTCTTGAATTTTGCTTGTTGCTCGTCTTCTTATGCAAAAGCCACCTGCTCTGAGGAGGGTTATTATCTTAGATAATAGAGAATACACAAAATGTACAAACATAATTAATGATCTATATTTAGATTATTTTTTCATTTATGGTTTTATAATTTATTGTATCTACAACTATAATGTAATGACACTGATATGAACTATTTAAGTATCAGGGATATTTGGGCTCGACGTTCATTTGATGTTTCTTTTTGACCTATTTTATTCATATTCTTCCATTAAACTCAGTATATATTTTACCACTGCTGGATGTTTTCTATGCATTTTAGCATTTTCGTCCCTTACAAAAGTTAGTATTAAATTGAAATTTGTTTACAGTTTCACTGGAAGACGTAACCTTATCTTCTAGTCCGGAAGGTAGTGTTCCCACCCTGTTTGCATCGAGTGTGGAGCCTCCCCCGCATCCATGAAAATACAGTTATGTCGACGCTACGACGTTGAAACTTTAGTCTATAATTAGTTGATTGAATTTTGCGAAACCTAAGTATCTATGGAGGTAACGATAGCAAAAAGGATGCATTTCTTAGTTATCTCAATGTTATTATTTATTTCTGTAACCTTTTGTCGGTATTCAACTATTCACCTATACAAATCAAACACAAGCAACATCAGGGAATGGAAGGGCATCGCAAGTGCTGCAGAGCTCTTCAGCATCGCTAGAGATACAGAGTATGTTGACAGGTGGCTGACCTTGGAGGGGTACACACAGAAGAAGGAAAACCTTTACAAAGCCTAAAGCCTCAAACCCATACGGGCCCGACGACCGGTATTGTAAACCAATTGAACCACGCTCACCATATAACTTTATGAGTCCCCTGTATTGATTGATTTTGTCTTTTATCACCCAGCTCTCATCTTGCATCCCATGAATGCGCACTTTCGCCGCGGACAGCATCTTCACTTTATCGCTGCTTCAATAAAATAAATTTCATTAAATTTTTATAAACACGATAATACAAAATGTTTTTAATTAATATCGTGACATTTAAAGTATCAAGGAGTCTTTAGTTGCAGGAGGCTTATTATAAAGGCATAAAATAGTTTTGTTGTGTTATGTTGTCAATATAAATCATAAGAAAGTTTTGAGTGCTCATAATTCTTAATGCTTTCGCTAGCGGCTTCGCAAGCGATTATATCGATTATATGGATAATTTAAAAAAAAATCCATCGTCTGCCAGATTATGCACTCTTATTGTTCATAAATAGGTCAGCCAAACAGTGCAAATTGCGATAATAAGTACCATTTCCGAATTTTTAAATGAACCCGCAAACGCGTTTTCTAGTAAGCAGAACCTATAAGCAGAACGCGATGTAGAAGGTATAGACAAAAAAGAAAATAAGGTTCCAATTTGCCTTCACTATATTTTACTGCCATGATCTTGCTATGAAAACTATACCATATAAACATGAAATAATGTTCGTTGGTATGCGCATCATTTGAGAATGGCTAAACCGATTAGGCAATTTTTTTTAAATGTTCGTCTGTGTGCGAATATTTTTAAAAAGAGAGCAACATTTAAAAAGTTGTATGGTGAGCAAAAAAAACGGAAAAACCTGTAAGGGCTTTTTTCTATAAGATTTTTTTGGGAGGACGTCTACGCGTCTCTCAGGTCAGATAGTATTCAATACTAAACCTTATAGTAATTCAGCATGAACTATATACCTTGTATATCAATAAGGATAATCTTCGGTGTGAGCATTGACGTCTATCCCACTAATCCCATTAATATTATAAATGTGAAAGTTTGGATGGATGGATGGATGTTGTGCTGTTACTCAATCACGCCTGAACGGCTGAACGGATCTAGATGGTACACATCGTACCCATAGCTGAGAATTAGATTTTTCATAAATTTGAATATCCGAGCTCTCACTTAGCTAGGATTTTATAATATGGGTACCTTATATCATGAATATTGGAAGCGGTGAAGGTTCATGCAGATGTAGGCAATTGACCCCATTACGAGGCCTCGCTGACGGTGTTAGATCCCAATGTCAACATTTGCCGATACGGTTGATAACAGTGGCCTATTAGAGCCCCATTTAAAACTGAAATCCCCTCGAGTTCAAGAAGTTGATGTATTATGTGCCTACCTACTCTGACTAAATACCATACCATCGGTCATAAAATAGACAAAGTGGAGCTTCTTGATCTATGGGAACTGTCGGCCCTGCTTTGTATGTAGTTTCTGTATTGGTTCTATTGATACTCGATATTTCCTCACGCATGACCGTAGGTACATGTCAGTGTTAGGTACTTACCGTACTACACGCCGCTAATTCTGCGTATACGATGACAATAGCTGTCGCTACATACCTACTCAGATCGCCAGACGAACACAACAACTATTGGCGGACCCTACAGACGGCCCACACTATAAGCAACTTGTATGTAAGCTTGTATTATGGCTTGGATAAGCCAGAAAGGGTGGAGGGGAGGAGGGAGTTCGTACCCACCTAAATAAGCTCGACCCCTCTTGAAATTAATTGCTAGCCACGGCCTTGAACTTCAATAATATAGCAAATAAATCAATATGTGTATGTATCAATCATTAGACATGGTCATCACACAAAATGTGTCCCTATCAGGATTCCAACCCGGGACCCTCAGCACAGAAGGCAAGGTCACTACCAACTAAGCTAATTAGGCCGTCACTAGTTTACTATCTGAAATTAGACTACACATATGACTTCACCGTCCCTGTTAGATATTTGAATAAAACTGAAAAATCATTGAATACCTGGGTATGAAAGATAAACTACTTTATTAAAATATGTTCAGTTCTTGGCGTCAGGGTCGCCGACAACAGAGCATAAAGCTCTATGGGTGCGGTCACCACACTGCGTGCCCTGGGGACAGTTGGAGCACGTGGTACCTGCTTCGTATATCGGAAAACCGTCAATATTCCCGGCTGGACCGTAGTTACAAAACGTATATGCTAAAATCTTAGACTCCTTGCGCTTTTTTTCTTGGCCTGGAATCTCGGAAATTCCTCGATGCAAGGGAGACTCTTTAGATCTTTTTTCGGTAGTACCCTCAAATTCATCAAGATTCGGATATTTCGTCATCGTCACATATCGGGTGCGTCGCAACAGATTCTCAGTGGTCGTCAGGTTATCCGTAAAATAATTCATTGGCTCAAGTGGAGCCCTTCGCCGTTTGCGAAAGGATACGCATGAACGTTTTTTAGCGGTACAAAGGGCTTGCGAGCAACCAATGCGCCAAGTGGATGCCCAGGCGGCAGCAGTGTACCAGTGAGCGTTGCACCCTCCCGGACTGCTGCAATTGCACTGTCTAAACGACCACACGTTTTCTGGGGGAAGAACTCTGGAACCCGAATACCATGAGTCCACAGCGTCCGCTAAAAGCTGAGCCTCTGTAACTCTGGAGACCACGGGACGCACGTCCATATTTTGCAGGACGTTGAACCTTATTGTATTGCGGCATTCGTCATGTCTCTTTTGGCACTGGCGCGCCCAAACTTCCGCCATCATCTCCAGCTCGTAATCCCAATACATTTTGCGCATGTTGGTAGCGGGAGGCTGTCCTGCCTCGAGCCCCATCGCGATGTTATCTCGGTGCCTGTTATGCAGCAACAACAGTTGGTACCGCATCCACATCGTGATCCCTGACGCGTAAAGCCTAGAACTCTGCTTGTTAACAGCTACACACATGGTGTGCTGGTTCTCCATCGAGCAATCCGGGTGGAGGCAATAGTCGGTCAACGAATCGTTTTTCGAATCTTTACCGAAACAAAATACATTACCTACAAGAAAACTACTCCAAATTAAATAAATTATAAGCATTTCGAAACGATAACACGAGATAAAAAAGGTGATCTAGTCAACTGTGATTGTCAGATTCAAAGAGAATAATAGTGTAGTTGACCGCTTTGGCCCTTGACGTTGCCAGAGATTCGCAGAATGTTCACATTACGATATTACATATCTTGATTGATATCACACTTGTAATACCAATGCTGGCGTACACGAGATCAGTACTTATGCCTAAGTAACGAATAGGAAGAAGACATACCGGTCACTGTCACTTCTTATTTACATAAGGATACATTTTCAATCTAATACTGACATGAATAAAAATAAATTCGAGCCATGTTCTAGTTAAATTCTCTTTGGTAGTCAACTACTCACAAAGGCTTGACTGGGTTCAACTATGTCACAGACATTAAATAAAAGTCTTTGTGGTAGTCTTTAGGACTAGGACCACAGAATACTTTGTCTAGAATGGTCTAGGACTATATAAACTTCTTAATATGCCGTTCGCGCGTTCGAATGCGTGTCACTCCCTAAAAAAACTATTCCATTTTATTTCATTGCTTTTCATTTCGTAAAGTAAGAAGAAAAATAAGTCCACAGATAATCGTTGTCCATATGAATCATAATCTTTGCAAATATGCAACTTACAAAGCTAAATAAAGCAAACCATTCATATCCATTTTATTTCATCGCATTTCATTTCGTAAAGAAAGAAGAAGAAGAAAGCAAACCATGTACCTTGGTGAATATAATGCGGTTCAAACTAATTTGAATAATGTAAAGTTCTCTTTGGTGAGAAGTACCTACAAGATGCTTTCTCAGCTTACAGTTCGTAAATAATGTGTGTCTTCGACGGTTTCAATCAATGAAAGAAAAAAAGATTTTGTACGTCCGATGTGCGGTTTATAATACGTATTAATTATCTAATCATCTATTTATCATTACCTTTTATTGCGAAAATCGTCATTTACACTGAACTTTATAAAGAGCTATTACGATGCCAAGCAAAATAGTACAGATGGGTGTACGCGGTGTGACTCTAACAATGGCGATACTGGGGCTGTTCTACAACTCCGAGTCCAATGACTTTCAAACAATCAGCTACTTCCTTATGTCGGGGGTGTACGGGTGCTACTCAATATTAACGCTAGGCCTGATCGTGGAGGCAGGTCTAAATTTCGCATCGGACGTATTTGTGGAGAACTGTTTCCTCGCGTCTGGTATTTGTTTCAATTTGTTATGTACAGCATTGGCTTTCAGAGAATATTATATGGACACATCATACAAGGATCAGTCCTTCAATAAGGCCCTAGTTTCTATGATGATTGTGTTGTTTTATGTGATTGATATGGTCGTTTTGGCATTTACATAGGTACCAATTTATAGTTTTTGTAATTGCTTTACTGTATTAAAGAACAATACACAATAATAGTGGTTTTATTCCAAAATAAATACTGGAAGATGCTTTGTTACCTAATTTCCTATTATCACTTATGGTATTTAATATATGCGTGCCGACCCAGATAGTATATGCTATCGGGCGGCAAACATTTTTTATTAGTAGGCAGAAGCCCCTACCTATTATATACTAACTGTCGCGGAGAACTTCGTACCGCATCTTTATTATAATTTTTTGTGATTTTTTCCCATGTTTTTCTTCTTTCACCACACACACACATTTCATCGTCATATTCTTCTTCTTCTTTCTTTACGAAATACGAAATGAAATGCGATGAAATAAAACGGATATGCAAATGGCCTCACCCACAACTTAGCGGGTATTTTGCCAAATGTCAAGTAATTAATAGCAATAAATACACTATAAATAAAATAATGGATGTGAAATGATGATATCATCATCGTCATCAACATTATCATCAAGAGTACGTAACAATAACGATTGTCAAGAATTACTCGGCACTGGCAAAAATGGCACTGTTTTGTAACTGATTGCTAAGCTAAAAAAATAAGATAAAGAAATTTGGAGTGTATTCTTTGATCTTTTTCTTTTTTACGACATGCAATGCGGTGAAATAAACTGAAGTATAATGAAACGCCTCACATTAAAATCAATGGATATTTTTCCAATGTCATGGAAGTATTTATTAGCGATAACACAATATTTAATAAATTGAATACACTACATTATATAAATAAAAAATTGATGATGGATGGCGGTAATATTTTTCGGTACTTCTTCTTCTTCTTTCTTTACGAAATGAGATGCGATGAAATAAAATGGATACGAATATGGCCTCACCCGCAACTTAGCGGGTATTTTGCCAGTGTCAAGTAATTAATAGCAATATTAAATTCAATAAATACACATTATAAATAAAATAATGGATGTGACATGATGAAATGAAAATGGCGTCATCTTCGGTACTTTTCTTCATAAGTAGTCTCTGTCAGAAGTGTCAGACAGAGTATGACGTTTTTGATTTTTGCTCACTGACAGTCAGTGAACATCACTCAAAGTCGTAGCAAAGCCAACCTCGCCTCCAAATGCCCCACCCCCATCCAATGCAATGCATCTCTCTCTTACTTTCAAAGAAAGAAAGAAAAGAAGTCCCAGTTGCAATAATTTGCATATAAGCTACATAGACGTTATACTTGTTCTCTTATTAGTCTGTGGAAGTAACCCATCTCGTCAAACTGGAACTCAGAATTGCTGCTTCGCCTTCAAACCATAAACATTTACATGAAACCAGCAAGCAGTACTCATATGAAATTTTAAGAAGACTTTATGTAGTAAAAGAATACTAAAATGAGTTTACATAAAGCAAGGTAAGTACATAACTAAAATTGATCTGCCGCAATACAAAATTGTTTGCATTTACATTTTATAGCATTATTTGTACTTGTTGACATAGGTAGTACCTACCAACCAAACTACATAGTAAAGAAGGCGTATCCAAATAGTACCGCTAACTACTTATTGATTTCTTGTTGTTATTGAAAATGTTACATTTAAACAATTTATAGAGCTGTGAATAGTATCTACAGGGTACTGACTTCTTACTAGTTTGGCTCCAGGTTCCGCCTGCCTAGGACATACTATGGATTTTGCTATGGAGCACGCCTCTCACTGGTCATAGTGCGATGATATTTAATCTGCCTTTTAAATCTTAACATTCTATCCAACAGCGGAAGCCCTATTGAAATGATCCCAACAGTTTTTGCCTTAAAGCCTGAAGAAACAGACACTAGAAATTTAAATCATTTATTTTGAATTTGGAGTTGTCCATACAGCTTATGTACATGTTACCAGAGTGAAGAAAATTGCAAACCATTATATTCTACTTGATTTTTCAGAATTAAAGCATTTCAAGAATTACTCGATGAAAACATAATTGACATCAACAACCTTAGGAAATTGGCTTTCAATGGTATGCACCGTGCAATGAAAAATATTTTATTTCATCTATTTGGTATATGGAACAACAGCAGCTATCTACTGTGTGTGCTTACTTTCAGGTATCCCAGATGATAAGGGTCTTAGATCTCTAGTATGGAAGATACTCCTGCTGTATCTACCACATCAGAAAAATGTATGGGAATCAACCCTCATTGAAAAGAGACAACACTATAAACATTATATAGGTAAAATGGGATTCCTTTCCTAAAGCCAGCAATTACACTCCCTCATCTATACATATAAATAAAATTGGAGTGTCTGTTTGTAATATTAAAATAACCGCTTTTTACTAAGTGCATTTGGATGTATACACGTTACCTATACCGAAACAACATTTTTTACAATTTTTGTCTGTCTGTCTGTCTGTCCGTCTGTCTGTCTGTCTGTCTGTCTGTCTGTCTGTTTGTTCTGGCTAATCTCTGAAATGGCTGGACCGATTTTGACGGGACTTTCACTGGCAGATAGCTGATATAACAAGGAGTAACTTAGGCTACTTTAATTTTAGAAAAAAAAATAGGATCTCACGAAAAAAAATTAAAACCAGTGTTGCAGCGCAGCGCCTGATTAAGTTTGATAGCAACAACCTGCAATGCGTCCCGCGGGCTCAGAATGGGCAAGCAGGCTGTTGTCAACGGTTGTCTTTGTTAAATACCACGCGGACGAAGTCGCGGGCAACAGCTAGTTTTATATAATACTAGCTGCTCTGTGCCAAATTTCAACCAGATTCATTCAGCTGTTCTGGCGTCATTGAGTAACAAACATCCATCCATACATCCAAACTTTCACATTTATAATATTAGTGGAATGATATTTATTTTGTTGTGCATTTTAATTTCTTATAATTTTACTTTGCATAATGTATTGAAATAGTATAAACAAGAAGTAACTTGATAAATGACTTCTAAAATTGATGCCTTATAAAACTTACAGATGAAATAATAGTGTCTCCGGGAGGACCCAGTGACCATCCCTTAAACATAAGTCCTGACAGCTCATGGAGCACATTCTTCAAAGACAATGAAGTGTTGCTACAGATTGACAAGGACGTCCGAAGATTGTGCCCTGACATATCATTCTTTCAATCGGCTACAGAATTCCCGTGTGCTGAGGTACTCAAATACTCCTATAAAACTTGAGGAAATAAGACTGAGCTATTTACGTGTACTTTTAAACAACACAGAGTTTTACTATTCATAATTGTGGTCATTTATTTATTATTTTACCATATATTATGGTTAATTAATACGGCATATATTTCAGGTTTAAAAAATAAATGAACAGAATCATTTATTTCTAAAGCCGAAATATATATTTTTGATATGATTACTGAAAATAAAACAAATTTAAATACTTTATTTCGTAAAATACATTCAAAATTACACAAATAATATGTATAGCGTTATTCAATTAAATTACATTATTTTTTAAACTTAAAAAAAAAACATTACCATGTGTTATCAAAAGTTTAATCATGTTTATGGTATAATACAACAAATCTTCCGAATCTAGTATTAGCCAAAAGTCCTATTATCTATCTATTTCTAAGGTTTCCAAACATCATGTAACAGCATATTAAAATATTCTGGTCCTCCAGATTGTGAACAGTAATGGAGTGAAACGGTTGCACAAGAGAGTGGAGCAGTCAGTCCTGAAGTACTCCACGCTAGAGAGACGAGGCCTTGGAGTCGCAAAGGTTACTTCTTGTTTCAATTAATATTCATCTCAGTATTCAGGTCTGACCTTATTGGATTTGAATCTACCACATTTGAGAAAACCAGTTTGATGTCATTGACGTCATTATATTTTTTATTAAACCTATTTGAATATTATTATCTATACATATAAATAAAATTGGAGTGTCTGTTTGTAATATTAAAATAACCGCTTTTTACTAAGTGCATTTGGATGTATACACGGTACCTACACCAAAACAATTTTTTTTACCATTTTTGTCTGTCTGTCTGTTTGTTCCGGCTAATCTCTGATATGGCTGGACCGATTTTGACGGGACTTTCACTGAAAAATAGCTGATGTAACAAGGAGTAACTTAGGCTACTTTTATTTTAGAAAAAAAAATAGGCTTTCACGAAAAAAAATTAAAACCAATGTTGCAGCGCAGCGCCTGATTAAGTTTGATAGCAACAACCTGCAATGCGTCCCGCGGGCTCAGAATGGGCGAGCAGGCTGTTGTCAACGGTTATCTTTGCTAAATACCGCGCGGACGAAGTCGCGGGCAACAGCTAGTCCTAAAATATAATACTAATACTGATTCTGGTTTTTGATAACTAACCTTGCTTGCAAATCCTTTCGAATATATCGTTATTTTATACTAGCTGTTGCCCGCGACTTCGTCCGCGTGGTATTTAACAACGTCTCAACCGTTGGCAGCAGCCTGCTCGCGTTCTGATCCCGCGGGATGCATTGCAGATTGTTGCTATCAAACTTTAAGCAGGCGCAGCGCTGCAACATTGGTTTTAATTTTTTTTCGAGAAATCCAATTTTTTTTTTCTAAAATAAAAGTAGCCTAAGTTACTCCTTGTTACATCAGCTATCTGCCAGTGAAATTCCCGTCAAAATCGGTCCAGCCCTTTCAGAGATTACCCGGAACAAACAGACAGACAGACAGACAGACGGACAGACAGACGGACAGACAGACAGACAAAAATTGTAAAAAATGTTGTTTCGGTATAGGTAACGTGTATACATCCAAATGCACTTAGTAAAAAGCGGTTATTTTAATATTACAAACAGACACTCCAATTTTATTTATATGTATAGATACTTTTGATATAGTTTTTTTATCAGGATTTGTCCTAAGTATTAACCATGAATATAAGTCGCATCTAGCAGCAAGGTTGTCACGAGCTGGTGTCTAATTTCTACCTGCACTCGAACTTCATAACAAAGTTTGTCCGGCATTTCGACCCTCAGAACGATAGGGGCTCAACTCAAAAATATTTTTTTTTGGGAACTCGCATTCAAATATCTTTCCAACTGAACGGGGAGGACGAAAAGTACCGGTGTTAAAGAGACGGAAATATAATAAGCTTTTTCTATCATAAAAACGCCTTTGTTTTAATATTCATCGCATAGAACATACATTCAAAACCATAATTTTGAATTCATAATTTTGAGTTGAGCCCCTATATCATTCTGAGGGTGCGATTCGTTTTGTATTCAGCTTAGCAATGAGATCCGTCGGTCGGACAGCATCAGCGGAGATTACGCGCCGTTGAACGAAGGCTGCGAGGCGCACTGGGAGGTGGTGGAGCGCATGCTGTTCCTCTACGCGAAGCTCAACCCCGGCCAGGGATACGTCCAGGGGATGAACGAGATCATCGGCCCCATATACCACACGTTTGCTATCGACCAGGATAAAGAGTTCAGAAGTTAGTACCTACGGAATTAAAATGCACATGACTTTAATATGCGTGTCCAAAATTACTTCAGAGCAAAATATATGCACAGCAAACCGGTTTTGATTGTGACAAATATCTTTTTATTATTGAACAACTCATAACCAGTTAATTTCAGAAAAAAATGTTATATTTAATTTATTCATAAAATCGTCGGAGAGCAGCTTCAACGCGATTAAAATTAATATTAACTAGCTTTCTCTGCGAACTTCGTACCGCCTCAGAATCAAATGTATTATATATTTAGTGATTTTTTCCCATGTTAGTCTGCTAATTGGGGCGGAGTCAAATTCAAAAACACTTAGATCATAAAAATCGGCCCACACTTTCTTGAGTTATAAATGGTATAACTAACACGACTCTGTTTTATATATGTAGATTTGTTTTGTATGTTTTAAACGAGGTTTTTACACGTGTTTATTTTATACTCTTTATTCGCTATTCATTCAATTGAACAGGCGGCTGGAATCCATACATTAGATGTATTGTGTGTCCCAATACTGTCCAATCTTGGAACCGCAGAACAATTTCCATGGCGTTTAATCATCGGTACACCAGCTATAAAAAAAACATCCGTTCTGGAGCTACGATGCCACAGATTGACAAATAGGGTGGTACTTTAATGTCCCTATTGTGCAGTGATAAATTTCTATCTAATAGAACTTTTGATTATATTCTTATTATTATCTTCAATAAAAAAATCTCGCGCATTAATAGTCGGTACCAAATTAAACCTTATGTTCATGTATTTTAGATTGGTAATTAAAGCTTTTTGTCACCAGAACATGCCGAGGCCGACTGTTTCTTCTGTTTTACGAACTTAATGGCGGAAATAAGAGACTTTTTCATACGCACATTGGATGAGTCAGATAGCGGGATCAACTATGTGATGGGCAAGCTGAGTGATTGCGTCAAGAGAAATGATCCTTTGGTGTGGAACCTGCTAGAGAAACAGGAATTACGACCTCAGTACTACAGTTTTAGGTACGACTATTGATTGATAGAATTAATGCATAATAATGAGCTTGACATTAAAAAATACAAATAGCGTCATACTTTTTCCAACTTCTCCAGATGGTTGACATTGCTGCTCTCTCAAGAATTTTCGCTGCCCGATGTTGAAAGAATTTGGGATTCAATGTTCGCTGATTCCAATAGATTCGACTTTCTCATATACATCTGTTGTGCCATGATATTGTAAGTACATCATTACAATACAATATATTTCATTAAGCATATACATACATATCTATCAAGCAAAGCAAATATTGATAAAAAAAAAAACTACGATTTCCAGTGTTCTTATAAAATATTTTTATTAGTTATTTTTAATGTCTCAATGCTAGGCCCGGGCCTCAAATAAGTGTCATAACATTTGCATTGAACAATACATTTTATTTTCTAGATTAGTAAGAAACGACCTGCTCGGTGGTGACTTTGCAGCCAACGTTAAACTGCTGCAGAACTTTCCACCCATGGACGTAACTCTTATACTTAACAAAGCAGTCGAAATATCAAACGTATTGTAATCTCCAATAGTTCGTATTAATATTCATGACATTTTATGACGTAAATGAAAGTAGCCATACGTATATATGTACTACATACTAGATTTGGCGCTCGAAATATATATTGCGTGTGTTCACAATAACAATATACTTTCGAATACCGCACACTGCGGGCGGAACATAAACGTTCTTCTGATTACGATGTAAGTAGGTTTTTTTTTTATTACATTATAGGCAAGTATTTGATCTCGATCTCACCTGATGGTAAATGATTATGAGATCTACGATGGAGCATACTTGCCTAGGTAGGAAGGCGGCAGTAGATCGAGACGCTACATTCACTAGGCACATGCAGCGCAGCTGATCTGACCCGCCATCCATGAATGGCAACACCGAACATCATGCCGGAACACGGCTAGGCGCCTTGGCGACATGGCTTTGTTCAGTGGGTGGTGACTAACCACGGCCGAAGCCTACCACCAGTAGAGTTGTCACCTGGTTGGCACCACCCAGGGTCACGTGTAGGGTATCTCGAGGGTATTTAATTCTCCTACGGACGAAGGTGACTCGACCCCAAAAAGGTAAGGTAAGTACTTATACCTAAGTAACGTAAATTTACGTATCATGTAGATGCATGGTACGGAATAAATATAATTATGCATTTATACATTGGTGTTGTACAACTTATGAAGACATTTTGATGCAACTTTTCGAATATATTTCTCTATTTCTATATATGTATGTACGAATTATGATTAGTACCTATTTGTAATGTTAGATGTTAGTTAGCGTAGTATGTTATTGGAGGTCCTAATGTCGATCGCATTTGCGATCATTTTACTCCCAAAATACTGCAATCAATTACTAGACTAAGATAACTTGTAAGTTGGATTAAATCATTAATTTTAGCAGTTGGACGGAATATGAAGAACTTTCTACCATATTGTCCATTTTTATAACCTTTTTTATGTCTGCGACAAAAACGATACAAGTAAATACAGGTGTAGTACACTTCATCAAAACATATTAATAACATATAAACAGCTTTTAATTAAGTACCTAACTCTCGAATAATCCTAATTAATGGTTTGACATAACTGTATGAGCGTTTGCCTCATACGAGCGTCATTTGCCTTGCTAAAACCCCACCTACGGCACGTGGTTGTACGCGTTTGGTTTGGATATGGCTACCCAAGAAATGCTAATTTACTATTTTATAAAGTGAATGCTGAGGACGAAGTGTCAAGGCTGAATTCATCTTTGTTAAATATTGTGTAGGTTAATTGGTCGATTCTTGTTACGAGCGAGGGGTGTATCAGAAATGCGAAATACATCATATTATACGATGAACTTCAGCAATAATGGTCTAATTATATCAATATGGGCAATGTTCTTTATATTTAGTAAAGTACATGATCTTTGTCGTAATATTGGTACCTATGCCCGTATTACGAAAGAAAGAGCAAAAATGTAAATAATAATGATATCATAACGGAAATACATAATTGAAATAGTATATAGCTCATTGTCAAGAAATGAAAATTCCAAGCCATTATTTCAACACATAACTAATTAATATGGATTAGATCAATTTTACGAATAGAAAAGCAATATGTTAATGCATTACAAGACCGTTTTATGGTCGAAAAATAATTACGATACTGGGTACACATCTGCTGTTAACTTTTGGTTTATTTTTCTAATATGTATTTCTTTTTAAATATGTGTAATGTAGAACTCGAGCCATAAAAACGTAAAAAACAATGCTGCGCGAACGAATCGCTAATTGTAATTGTGTAATTGTTTGAAAAATATTAAGAGCGGGATTAAAAAAAAATTGCCGCCACTTGATTAATTTGCCCACATAATAACACAATAATTGACAATACACCAGTATCAGTGGTCTGGGCACCAATATTCATTCGTAGGAAAGTTAAAACAGATAAAGGTTTGAAATATCTGGAATGACGTTGAATGTCATTTTGACAATGTGAAGTTAATTTTACACATTTTTGCTCTTCAAATTCGTAATACGGGTTTAATTATATTATTTTTATATTTATTGCTCAATGCTCGTCCATACATTTGTCATGATTTTAAGTAGGTTTAAGGTTTATATGTAATTTATAATTTTACCTACCTATAATGATATGGGGATAGTTTTATCATGGCAGCTCGCTGCAGTATACGCGCCGAGTGGAATCTTTTAAATGTTACTAGATTGGGTTCGCCTCGACAGCGTGCCTAAATTGAATTTTGTTTATACATGTGTACAAGTTCAAAATTTCGATTTCAGGCAAGTGGTCTATCTCGTCTCGCGAATAAATATATACATAACAATATACAAGTTGTAACAAATATAATGTAAAATATTTTAAGGGTTAATAACGATCATGTTTATGTATAAAATATATGTGTAAGCAGCGTTTGATTTTTCTTTGAAAGAGCCAACCAGTACCGTTCCGCTTCGCACTTAGTACAGTGTTATTTTTTAAATTTCAAATGTTTTGTGTATTTTTTTCGCGAATTTTTCGTTTAAAATATTTTACATTATTATTTTTACATCTGTATCATAGGGAGCGTCCAAGTATTACGTAACGCAATTTTTGGAGATTTTTGAATCCGATATCGAATCACTTCAATTTATTTATATTTTATTTCAAGTCTTGCCTTACCTAATCAATACCTAAACAAAATATGTCATATTAATAATGATATCAAAAGACTAGTTCGCGTTTAAAGATTTAATATAAATAATTATAATGTAATCGTTTTGTACATATTCATTGATTGACAATAATAATAGAAAGTAAAGGTTTTATACAAATATAATGTCATTTTAATTCTGTATTACACAACAGCTAAGTAATACATCGTTAAATATTGGAAAATAAGACCATATTTCACATTAATAAAAAACTCGTGTGATATACATAGCACAAGGGAAATATTAATTATTTTCGCCGATGATTTTTTGTTGGACACCAAATGGAACAGACAATTGTAAATATAGAACCTCAATGCCAGTGTTTTACCTAAAAATAAAAAACTTTATTAAGGAACATACTTTCTTTCTTCCATTGGAATCCTAATTATGATATACATAGATACAGAATTTTATTAAACTTACATAAAATTACATGAAGATGTAGGGAAGTCATAACATTTTTTTAAATTCTTCAACTCTGTAGCAACAATAATACTGCTTCCACATCAGACCGTCCTCAGTGTAACCCGGCCTTGACGACTTGCTTAAAGCGCGGGCAAACGTGACCTTTAAATTGTTCCATTCACAAATGTTACAATGTTATCACTTCCCAATTTGTTACAACACAGAAATTATTTTAAACAATTTTGTGCCCCAATGAACGCACTTAAAAGTATGACGTAAATTATAAAATAAAAATAACAAGATGTCAACAAGCACTACAAGAAGTATAAAATGTAAAATGAGATTTAAACATTTAGGGCTAAGTAGGAAAGCACCCTTGTGTTTACAAAATAGTGAAAACTGTCATTAGGCACGCGTCAACCTGTCGGTATAGGCAATGGATTTAACGAATCTTTGCACTATCGGCGCATACGTTTCTGGACGCATTTCTGTGCCGCGCCGCGCGTGCGTGTACCTACAGATCGATGCGTACTCTAATTTCGCGCCAAATCGGAATGGGAATTGGTACTATATAACTTTAATATTGTGCAATGCCTTCCAACATATTAAAAACTATAAATAAAAGGCAATAACGCAAAAAAATAAACAAACAACATTTGTCAATTGCGATTTCCACCCAAGAACTAGTGATCTTCGTTGTATTCCCCTCAAAGTACTCGGTTGTAATACGGTGGACATTGATTTGGCGCAAATTATATAATATTATTATGCAGAGATGACCTACCTGTTGGCAGCTTGACGGTGGATAAAACAGTCCTTATAAGTGCGTAATATTATAATGTATGTATCTGCTTTTTATCTATTAGAACAATTTCCGAGAAGGTACTTATAGATTTCTACAACAAACATTAACATTATGAACGAGGTGTGCATTCCAAGTTTTCTGCTCCAACAAAACTCCGAGTAGGGTATAGAATGATATACCAACCTATGCTCTAGTTCAGCCCGGGAATGATAATATAATTCCGATATATTCCCCATTTTACTGTTACCCTACGACAAACTTGTATGACACTGACATCACATCTAATGTTGTCACTGCCGACTAACACGAGCAGGTCGCTATTGAACTGGCTATGCAGTGTTCAGACAAAATATCAACGCGTCAGCAATTAATCGTTACACTGGAAATAGAGTCAACGAACTCATCGCTGGGAATATTGTATCGGCGGCGCTACTGAAATCGTTACACTCTCCAGCGGCAAACTGACAGCTTTCCACGCTTTGCCCACCGAGTACAAAACCTAAACAAAGTCAAAAATAATGTATCTGTTTAATAACAATGTTCATAACGCAGACATCTTAACTATTTCCCCACTAATTATGTCTAGCTACCTTAAAAACGCTATTCCATTGCGGAACCTTATTTTTTATACATATCACTGTATCTCTCGGTACAGTCGTCTCGCCACGGCGAATCATCATAGTTTATAATACAAATCTATTCACTTTTATATCATTTCATTATGGATGCAAGGAAAAATAGCCCGTAAGTATTGATAGAGTTTTATTAAATTTAATTCCGAAGCCGAAGTTTACTTACATAAACAAATTCGTCACATTATAATGACTTCGTTTCACATTTGTACCGCCTAATGCTACACAATCTGAGTCTTTAGCCAGGACATGTTTTCAGCATTATTCAGTGATATTATATTACACCTTTGTCACAAACCTATTATAATCCGATTGGCTGCCGAGTAGTTGCGAAGCGAATAAATACAGTCTTGTTGATTCTATAGAAGGAATAATTAATTCAAAGTAGGCTCATTCAGTTTCATAATGTACTGCTCAGTAGCAGCGTACCGCATGTCGTGTGTGAACTACTGGACGCAAGCGTGAAGATATTTAGGAGGCTACTTTAATACTAAAAACATTATAAAGCCTACCTACACAATAACTCTATAGGTGATTTTTATGTCCTACTCTCGAATGCTATTAAAGAACCAACAAATCACTATAATTTATAGAATTTGATGTAATTATAACAATTGTAAAATGGAACCGAATCCCAGTCGATGTCTCCAACAGTATTCGTGAGTAGCACAGGGACATGGCAAAATATATCTTGAATTTATTCATCCATTACAATCAATGATATCTTTGATATTAGTTTTTCCACTATGTCTGGTTTATAATACTTTTCTTTTATAAATAAAGATATAAAAATATACATTTATGGTATGTATTAAATATATTATTCAACACAGATTCAAATCTAAAGTAACAGATTTCTAAATAAATTATTACACATTTCAAAGATATGATAATTATTTATAGATTTGTTTATTTGTTGATTGATTTGTAATGAGCAAATGTTGAAAATAACAGTCTATTTTTCATACATTATTTCTCTGGACTCGAACTCGTTTAATGTTGGTGAGATTCTATACAAGTAATGAAGATTGCCTCACATTCACGCATATGTCTTCGTGGTTTAAAAACATTTTCATAAAATAAAATAAGATCCCGTATAACTGACCGACTAGTTATGATCTACATTATGCATCTATTGAAAATAACTTAATTTGAATCAAATCAAAATGTATAATTATTACAAAACGCTGCCTCAACAGGTACGCGACAAATAACTCGTTAAACGGGATGTCAACTTAGCCTGAAAACCTTCCAACATTTCAAATAAAATTTCCTCTCGAGACTAGCTAAGCAAAATAAATACTTTCATGTTTGTACCCTAATAAAGTTGTTAAAACTTAGCATATAAAATTATTATCAAAAACATACTTACGATAACAGACAAAATAAAGACCGCTACCTACACAAGGTTCTCGATCGAATGCTGTGAAACTAGCACGTAATGTGTAAAGATTACACACAAAAATAGTTGCCTTAAAGTTGCAATGAATTTTGTAAATAGTTACAATGAACACATAGGCATTCTATAGAAATATTTCCATTTCAGTGAACGTAATATGTTTAAAACGAAATACTTAGCACCGAATAGACACCGAAGCGGGCGCTACGGTTGCCGGTGTGAAGCGGGGCGGAGCGGCGGGGGGTGCTTACTGAACGGCGCAACACTTGCACTTGGGCTTCTTCCTGATGGTCACGTGCTCGGGCTGCAGCGGCTCCTGCGGCGGCGAGCGCTGCACCTCCACTGCGCCTGCGCCGCCGCGCGACTCAACGCCGTTCTTCGTGCCGTTCATCGCTTTGGGAGTGCTCTGCTGCACGGGACTCGCCACTTTCGTTTGCGGCGAAGACGGAGCGTTTGCCTGCAATCGTTCATATTATCATAAGATAAGTAGGTTCCTATACTCAAGTTATAGCATTTATTTCGTATGGGCTTACGGGCGCACTTACAATTGTCATTTGTTTTTTTTTAATTAACGGCCACAATAGAGCTCGAACCCGGCCCCTTTTGGTTACGTGGCAGGCCCCTCGAACTACTAGACAATTAACCCCTTAATGTGACTAAATAGTGATAGCAAATCAACATATTAAATAATGTTTATCCCGAAAAATAAAAGGGAATGAAAATTATCAAGAAACAAAATAAGGCATATACATTATGTTGCATATATACCAATGTATATGACAAACATGACTGCCAGCAATCGGATTTAGTATTGACTAATGTATACTAATATTCAATGACGGTGCCGACTGTAATATGGCTCGTTGCCATTTGACGTCATTCCTGAATCCTACACGTTCGATAACGTCATAATTATCAACCTTGAGAGGTTAAATCCCATAATTACCTAATGCCAGCGTTAAACAACTGGAACAATGTGTAGACTGGATAGAACGTCGGGATTATGACGGATGCGTAAGCGAGATACGTGCATATACAATTGCGTTGAAGTGCACAATTCAAACTGGACCAAATAATCATTATTGTGTTTTTACGAAGAGATCTAAGGCCCGTTTTGCACCAAAGCGGAGGAGAAGAGGTGTGCGGATTAGACCAATAAGATTGTTTAAAAAATACAGTTTGGTACCAAGCGGGGATTTCAAACAATCTGGTCTATTCCGCACGTCTCCTTTCCTCTCTTTTTTGATGAAAACTGGGCCTATTGACTCCAAAGACATTGTTTTTGTATCTCCAATGGAGCCGAATTTGCCCATATCGTCAAACTATACAAAATCTGGACCTCAAGCACAATCTTTCGTACGTACCGTTGCGTTGCAGTACGTAAGAGTCGTGCATCCCCCTCACACCATATATTTTATAAATAAATATGACAGTGACAGCACATTTTCACGATGACTTCACGATTAACTACATTGGGAGTTTTTTTCCTTTTTTGGCATTGGGAGTTTCTTAACCTACAGAATACATAAGACTGGGTATACACTGTGAATATTACAAAAGGGACTCACGCTAACGTTATTCGCATGCATTTTCTCATCTATTTCCTCGCAAATCGGTAGCTGGGGCGCCGCGATCGGCGGCGTCGGGGTGATGGGCTTGCCGCCCTTGATCAAGGAGACGATCTCGTCAGCCTCGCGGCTCAGATCGCCGTCCGGGCGGAACGGGTTGTCCCACCCGCTCTCCGTGCTGCAACACGACGCGTACATCAGACACAACCCATCAAATCAACGCCGTGCACGCATGGCTACACGCGAACAACACCACGAACCCGCAGTGCATATGAATTTAACAAATGTTTATATCCACAACTGCAAGTCGACAGATTAACACATTATTAATATTGAAATAATACGGCTCAATAGCCGTGTCCAGATCGACTGGGCTGTATCACATCCCTGACTTGGGCACAAGCCGCGCGCGGGCTGACAGCGAGACATATGACTTAATAACAGTGCTTGGGCGTTATTATCTACACTGTATATATACCAAGACTCTAAGAAAAAAGCGGCCTTTGACGCTTGTACCAGACAGGCTGTTTAGTCTCAGCTAATACAATCAATTGGTGAAAAGGTAAAATGTTAAACATACATATTGCGCCTTAAGCGTACAACAGGGCCAGTTCAGGTGAACACAATGCTCCAATGGTTGTAGTGCACGTACAAAATAAAATTACCCATAATAGGCCTAAGCAATAGCTCTACAATTCAATGCTATTGTTACGTTTCTAAACGCTGGTAGGCACAATGATGCTACCATAAACATGTGCGGTGGGGGATGACATCATCGATTTGTGTGCAGACTCTATTATGTACACATAATAACAACGGTGTGAATACATAACGTTTCTCGGTTTCGCGACGACAACTTAGATAGATATTTTATCAAAAACCTGTTACGTCACATATCATCGAATATCTGATAATAATCGATACAGGTTTCTACGGGCTGCAAATAGACAATGTAACACATGATCATGTGTGACGTGATCCTGAATGATGCTTGCAATGATTTCATGCTTCTTGTTATATAAAGGCTAGGTGTGAAGTGGGTAGGTACTTAGTAATTATGCGCTACTCGATGCACAATGCGTTATCAATATCAGATTTGTTATCTGTATCGCTACGGTACCAATATTGTACATTCCGTCACTGACTACAAGTTATCATAATAATAAATGTGCTGGGTGCTAGAGTATCGACGAAATTATGTAATTTAATTGCCATTCTATGGAAATTAGTGGCTTTTCTACCTACTCGTGTCGGTGAAAAATAATGTTTACCTGATCTGTCTGTTGTACAAAGCATGGTCCGCCATGTCGGCGTTTGCTGCGGCCGAGAGTAGAGCCGCGTAGAGTACGTGGGTGTCGGGCTCCGGCGCCGGCGGTGGGGGGGACAAGCACTGCGGCCGCACCCCTTGGTAGAACGACACGCGAACTTTAGAACGCTCCGATCTGAAAACGTGCGTTTCAAATTAAACATACATTGCGTAGATGAATAAATAAAATGCACATGATTTTATCAAATCGCGCAACTGCTGTAACGAAACATAGCTAAAATTGCTAGTACTTAGGTAGGTATCTGCGAGACGGTCCAAATACTCGTATCAATAATGGTTTTTATAAATAATAAAAATATCGCTAGACGAACACTAACTATACGGTCCTACACTAAGCAACGTTTGTATTATGGGTAACGTAAATTAATGAACAAAGGGCGAACTCAGTATATAATACATATAAAGAAATTAAAGAATCAGAATCAGAATCAGAATATTTTTTATTCACGTAGACCATTATTGTACAGTACTTATGAATCGTCAAGTTACAAAAATATTATGCTACTGCTTTACCACCCGTTCGGAATGCCGTTCCTATGGAGAAGAACGGGCAAGAAACTCCATGGTTGCTCTTTTTTTTAAAATAGATCTTTTACATTTTTGAGCAATACATTGTTATAGGTATGTGAGAACAATGTAGGAACGGCTAATCAAACTTTAGCAGCAGGTCAAAAAAAACAAAAAGTACTAACTAAGTATAAAATTACAGTTAATGGCTACATGGTTCCCACATTTACAAATTACTTATGTAAATGAAAATAAGAAGGAAGAAGAGAAATACAAAATCTTAATAGTCTGCTCAAACAAGGTCATTTATATTCCTGAGGAGCCGGACCAGCATCCAACCAAGCATTTTTATCCTTAAGATAAGCATCTAGTGTATAGTATGCCTTCTTACATAGCGTACGTTTTATGCACGCTTTGAATTTATTTTCACTAAGTTCGGTAATGTCAGAGTGTATTTTATTATAAAATTTAACACAATACCCCATGAAAGATGTGTGAATCCTTGCTAGTCGAAAGTGTGGTTGATCTAATTTGTTTCTATTTCTTGTATTATAACGATGTTGATCACCGAGCCTTTTAAAGAGAAATAAATTTTTCCTAACATACATAATGTTTTCATAAATATATTGGCATGGTACTGTCAAAATATTAGTTTCCTTAAATAATTCTCTTAGGGATTCGCGACTGCCCAAATTATAGATGGCCCTAATAGCCCGCTTTTGTAAAATGAAAACCGATTCTATGTCAGCTGCTCTCCCCCACAATAGTATTCCATAGGACATAACACTATGGAAGTAGCTGAAATAAACTATTCTTGCGGTGTTCACATCGGTTAGTTGCCGAATTTTCCTAACAGCGTAGGCATAAACATCCATGACTCCGGTACAAACATTCGTGTTGTCAAACAAAGCGTGTCCTGACCAGGATTCGAACTCGAGACCCTCATTTATTCTGATAAGTATCCATGAATATAGTACGCTACGTCATCACGAATTATATTCAGAACGATATATGTACTTATGTGATCGATTGGACGAAGTTGGTTCGGTATTCTAAATTCATGTATCATAACATTTATTTTGCGTGCATTTCTACCGTTGTAAAATAGATATCATAAGAGCTATCTTGTGACTATTTATTTAGGGCTTCAAATCGCACCCCTTTGTAAATGAGACAAACGCACTTTGCATTTAAAAAAAAAATAACGTGGTGCAAAAAATGTCATAGCTGGGTGACAGCAAATAAGATAACAAATTAATTAAATATGACATTCAATTATATTCCCACGTTAGAACTAAATCAATCGAGTTTCATGATTTTAATAGGTTTTCAAACATTACATAATTGATGATTCCAATAAGTACCAATTAATATCTGCCAATTTGTTGAGCATGAAATGTTGATGTTAAGTGACCTATATTAATTGGAGGTAAGTCCTTGGCAATAGTAATGGAATTTACGGTTATATAAACTGTAAGTACTAAACAACAAGGTTGATTGAATAAAATTAAATATGCGCCGAACATGGATTTTTAAACCGAACCGAATACTGATCATTGTTCGGTCATCAATTTTAGGTACCTATCAAAAATAATAATGGTCTCAGAAAATATAAACATGATCCAAAATGATATTTGCCAGCTTATAGGTATAACGATCATTTTATTATAAATAATAAGGTATCAATAATATAATCTATAAATAAAAAAAATTAAAGGAAAACTGTTAGGTTCAATGAAAAAAAAAATGTAAGTATGTAAATAGTATTTCATTATTTATAATGTATTTTTCGCATTCGCAAAGTAATATTCTGAACATTCGCATAATGCACGCAGGGGCACGCCGCGCCAGCGCCGTTTATATTAACATTGAAGGTGACTCAACGATGTTGCTCTGTTATTAGTTGATGACTATATTCCCTACCCACGCCGTATTTAGCTCCAATCTTGATGGCTTGATATATATGTACTTTTTGACTTTGTTAATATGTTTTAATTTTCATAATAAATGAAATTTAAATCAGTTATTGAATATAACGATCACCTATTGGCAGAACTTATAATTATAGAGCCCAAGATTTTTTTTATATTTTAACATAATAATCTTATGTTAAAATATAAAAAAAATCTCACAAGTGTTATAAATTCAAAAGTTATGGAGGCCGCCAATAATAATAAGGTTATTAATACGTGTTAGTAAACCCGAAGGGATGGTAAACCAACACACTAAATTATTATCCCAGAAACCGATACCTTCCTACGTAAGTACATGAGTTTAGTCATTTCTACTATTAAAATATAATGTCATGATCATTATGGGTCATTATTATTATCATCTCATACACATCTAATTAAACTGAAATATATTTCTTATTTTTGCCATACGTTTTTATTGCATAGTCACATAATTTATGTTATACGATTACTAGCAGTATAACAATTTCGATCGCCGCTGCAGCGCCCGGTCGTAAGTTCACCGCCGTAAAGCAGCGCGTGTGAGACTAAGAAAGAGCACGACCCCACTTACGCCCAACTAATTTCAAATGATTAAAACACTGTATGTATTATGGAACACAATCAAAATACGAAATTAAATAATAGTGAATAGCCGATTGAATGTGCATCTGGTTAATCAGACTGCATTAAGTCCCATGTTTACAAGGGGACAAATGTAGGGCGATACTGCGGTTAGCCCAGGACACCGCCTGATATTGCGCGCTACTTATCGCCTCGACCCTAGATCGGCCCCCCAGGAAACCAGCTTTAATTACACAGTTTACAAGTTCTATTTTAATTATTACTGTCAAATTAACAAAGTTTTCTACATAGCTCATGTAGATAATGTTCATATCATCCCTTATGACTATTGGGAAGCGAGCAGCTAACATATAAGTAGGCCACCAGCCACATACTGGCATACTGGCCAAATGCTCTAAAGTAATTCACCACATTCCAGATCTCAAATTGAAGTGGAAATGATAGTGCGAATCAGTAAATGGACTACCCACTGCCCACTTCTTACAGTACTTAGGATGGAATAAAAACCTGACATCACACATATTCTTCAACAACGCAAGATTCAACATAATGGACAAAAATAGAGCAATATAATCGCACAGCATAATTGATTCGATCCCAAGGTCACGGTACGGAGCCACCTCACACACAAACACATTGCTAAGTGTCACTTTGGTAAACAAATAAAACGGCAATTGAGTCTGATTTTATGGTGTTTTCCTTACAGCATTCTGAGCATGCAGAGCTGAACTATTATGTACGAAATGGTGTATGGGACACGAAAACAAAGTGTTTTCTGGCAGAGTTGATAAATATCATAATTTTCTAAACAAATATTCTTGTTTAATGGTTGATATAAACGAAGATTCTATTAAATTAATGTTTTCTTTAAATCAGTTGATTTAAATCAATCAACTCTGTTTTATGTGATCCTATATTTTCAAACATTACTAGATTGCTTGAAAAGCACCTGTTCTAGATGATTGATTAAAAAAAAACTATTCTAAGGTTTGAAATGCTAGATAAGCATCAAAGAGTTACTAACTGAAATGCAATTTTGAGCGCCTAAGGAAATCTAAAAAGAATCACTTAAATATTATTCTAATATTGAACCAAAGTATTGATTTTTATTGTATATGTAGGATGGCCAGGGTCAGCAAGCTTAATTGAAGATTAATTACATGCCGGCTGCACTGACAGGCTTCAATCTGCATTGACAAATAGCTGTGTAGTCACTTAATTGATGTGATGCTTTGTATGCTGACTGTAATGTAGGTCACAGGCCATGCAGCCTTACAGACATACAATAAACTAGCCTGGAATAGAGTATGCAGGCTAGTTCAATTAAAGCTGAGCTCTGACTTGAACTGCAATATTATTTGGTGAATTTCTGTTCCCAAGTCATGTTGGCCGAATATTCATTTTAAGACATATTTCATATCACATTTACAGGCATCCACCGGTATAAATTTTACCCTGACAAGTCACAATTTTACCAATATTTTGAGGTTGCAAAATTCTACTCTGCTGTAGATCAAACTTGTCAAATCAGAACTGGAGCCAACTATTTGTCAAATTTATCAATATGATTTGACAGCTAGAGTTGATATACTATAACTTACGTAAACGCACCCCTACTTAACAATTAGGACATCCTAATAGTACCTAGCATCTAAAAGACAATGACAGGCAGGAAGGTGTGTGATGTCAAAGCCGATTAGTATGGTGGGGCCCGCGACCTCGCAGTGACGCAGGGCGGCTCCTCAATGAGAGGCGCCGATCACTCATGTCATCATATCTAGAGCTTTTGGATTCTCTGCCAATAAATTTTTACTACACGTAGGAAAATACTGAATAATGACCTTGCCACCCAACTGTTGGATGGAACCGAAAGTCGTTTTGTTTATAAAATCAGTACTACGTAATGACGTCATTGTGACCGAATTATCCGCACAAAACTCTCAGATACGAAAGGACAATCCCATACAACATCGCAGGATGGCTATATTATCGATCCACTACAGGATTAGATTCCTAAAATGACAGGTTCACCGTAATCGCAACGTAAAACCGCGGAAGCTGTGGAACAGTAAGGTGTGAATAGCCCATTTGCAGCACAAGTCTAGCAAGAAATGACGTGATTATTGTAAATAGCATACCTGCGATTGAACACTCACTATGTTTAACACTGTTCACGGTGTATCTAATCACTGAATTCTAGGTAATTTTCCTTTAGAAAAAATAATAAACACATCAGCGCAGTTACCACTGTAGGGTTTGGTCCATTCGACGCTTCACAATAGTGTTTCCCACTACATCGATCTCGGAAGTCGCGCGCGGCTCCGTGGCGAATGGAATGGAGGAACGGAACGAAGCGAACGAGCGAGCCGGCGCAGCTCACAGCGCAGCTCTTTCAACTAGTGACGTAATATGAACATTCGTGATAAGAATAATAGCGAAACGAAACGTTAACGCGCTCTGTATAACGAAATGAGTTATTAAGTTATTATTATGACGTTGTTTTAATTAAATTAATCTACTTATTTTTAATGTTATGTATTACTACAGCAGCTAATAAATTATTACAGTAACTACTGACCATAATACCTATATTCTTTAAACAATTTTAATATACTTATTTTTTTTTTTCAGTTTTCCACCGATTGTGTGTAGAAATTAAATTATCTTATTTATAGTTCATATTGCCTTTACTAGATGGCATTACTCAAATTTGTTACGTTGATTTAGATTTTCATTGAGCGAAAGAATAGACTTTAATGACATTAATAATATTGATCAAATACATATTTATGATACCGATGTTTAGGTATGTTCTTGGTTATGCCTTAGATTATGAACTTCATAGATAACACGACAGCATCATTGCGCATGAAACGGCAATACTAACGAATTTCCCCAGTTAGTTGACAAAGAAGACAGTATGGCATGGTAGTAGAAAATTAAAAACTGGCTATAGCGATCTCGCTCACACGTCTGAGTCTAGGTCGGCAATACAAGTAGCTTGTTTGCATTATGCCAATAAGCATTTACTCGCACAAATTTTGTACGAGTCAAACGCGTATTACGCTCGCTTTACAGACAATTTCTTTATATAAAAAAAAAAAAGAAATGAACGCCGTGACTTGTATATAACTTCGTGTACCAAACCATCCAAACATATAGATCTACACCTATCCTAGATTCTAATAAATGAAGAAATATAGCCTGATGGAATAAAAATAAAGAGGGGAGATACCAGATAAGATGCTGTATAGGGGTCATTTGGAACTCCGAAACTATAAGCGATAGAAAATACATTCTAAGGAACCATGTCGTCGAATTTGGAAATAAGAAAAACAGTATTCATAGATTTTCAAAAAACTTATTATTGAAGCCGACGCCTTTAAGGTTGTAGCCAGGAAAACGAGCCGATGGATAGATACTTTGGTTGGAGTTGCAGCATTGTTTCGGCTCCTGATCAGTGCTGGAATAGCCATATAGTCATCAAATGCAACGGGCCCTACGCCTTGGATTTATATCAAGTAAGATAGGTACTTATAGTATATTACCACCTACCGTCAAATGGAATGAGTAGTTATATACAGGCCCCGCGCTAGCTTAAACCATAACTGCTCCTGATATAGGGTCGCACTAAGCTATTAGGATCCTCTTGTTTGGCTATTTTGTATGTAAATGTTATCCATTCTGATAGATGAGTAGATTAAGGGCATGTGTATTTAACTAAAGATGTACGGTAAAAAAATGTGTTAGGAAATCAATCATTGCTAAACCATTCGCAAAAAATATAATAACTAAATAATATATAAATGAAAATGAATAATAAACATACTCAAATGAATGAAACGTACTCGTCTTCGACGGGCGTGTATGGGAACGAAGTCTCCTGGACCCTCGGAGGGGGGCTGCCCTCCGGCTCCTCCTGCAGGGGGCTCTCGTAGATCAGCGTCTCTACCATCGATCCCTTGGAGCTGCCAAATGATACCCTAAAAAATAAATGGTTTTATTATAAAGCTGAAGTCGATATTGCGTGGTACGTAATCCTGTTTTACACGAGTACAACAACCATCTAAACAAATAACAAGAAGCACCTTATGAACATAAACGAAATGAAGAAAATCAATGACGGCCACTTATTGTCCTAATTACACACACGACGATACCTAACATATGTTTACTTGTGTATTGTCCTCGTGTAAACTGAGCTTTAGCGTCAATAAGCGACTGCAAATAGCTCAAAGCCACCTTTCAGAAGGTATGTTGTATGGTAGATTCCTTAGGGTTTTGGACAAACACAGGATCGGGAGACGTGACATCTAAGACTAATTAGGTACCTATACCTTGATTACGTCTATATATGGATTTTTTTTAATATTATTTAGATTGTTGATATAGAGGTCGAAAGGTTTTCTGTTCACTCATCACGGGAAAACAACGGAACGGCTTTTTATGTAACTTGGAATGGTGATAGCTTATAACCCGGGCCATGATATAAGATACTTTTTCATAATAAAATTTTAGTAAAATAATTAATTTTTAGTATCTAAAAGGTATCCACTTTATGGTAAGTAGGTAACCTACCTACCATAAAGTGGGTTGAGAGTGTCGTTGGCGGACACTTTAAAAATTTAAAACCTGAGGGCGTATTCCGAACTCTTATTTCTAGGCAGTTCAATCTATATCACGTTCATAACATAAGTTGCCGATAGATAGTACTTATCTCATTCTATAATTGTAATTTCGGCCGGTAGCGTTAGGAGAAAATATATTCTTTTATTGGGGTAAGTATCATTGAGTTAAAAATATAAATGCTGGCTGGAAATAAGAGACTACTTTACAATGAAGTTAGGTTGATGGGATATTTATATATTACATAATATATTTTCTGTCTTAGTAGTACATCATAGACGTACGTCATTCCGTTCATCTGGTATATAGGCACCTATACAAAAACTAATTTTCCATAACATGCCTCGTCATTACCATTTGTTACCCGTTATCTTTTGTAGTCCCAATGGCTCGGTTTCCGCTAGGGCAGGTCCGGCTTTCAGTGGGGTAGGAACTACAGAATGTAAAAGTAGGTAGATACCTAATATTCGGCATGGTAGTTCGAGGTATTTTTGGCTTTTTGGCACGACTGGAAGTTTAATGGTGAAGTTATGTTTTTTTGCTTCTGATAATTGTATATCTTTGATATTGGAGTGGAATAATAACCATTGTGTGTTCATACACTTGTACGAGTGAAGGAAATTAAAATGAAACAGTAGGTATAGTTTGACTCTTCGACTTCTCCCAAGATGCCTGATAAATTTTCAGTAAAGTATTCACAGCTTTAATGATAGGGAGGATTCATTACACCATCTTCATCATCAACATCAATATTATCAACAGGAGTATTTTTTTTTTAATAACGAAGAACATTTTACTTGACACTGGCCAAAATGGCACTGTTTTGTATCCAATTGCCAACGTAAAAAAGAAGAAAGAAGAGGTATTTTTGGAATCATCATATCTAGAACTTTAGTGGAGCTGTACGCTACCATTTTATGCATAATTAAATGAATGCTCATTTCAGTCATTGTTGCAGCGAATCGAAACATTGAGAAAGTCGAATCGAGAATGAACTGAATCACTATCGTAATAACGGTAGCTTGACCATATTTCGGTCTTTGAGCGACAGTACTGACGGTATCGCAAGAGTCACGAACTCCCTTTGGATCGTGTTCCTGTAGTCCGGATCGTAATCCGGATTGACGGGGTGAACGGTGCCATCGATAAGTAAGGTACCGATGTGATGGAGGTATCAATATCCCAGAAACTGAGTTGATTTACTATCACAAATCGGCCGCTGGTTACTGGACAAGCCTCACTAAAACAATCTACTCATTTTGATGTTTAGTGACACTTTGAATATATCAATAAACTAGTACCTATATGGATATTAAGTAGTTATGTTAATGAGAAAAACATAAATGAAGTTACTACTAATAGAACTAGCCTATCATCTGTGATAATAATCAGCTAGCAGAGAAAAGTTTAGTATCCAAAATGTTAACAGTTAAACTGCACCAGCGACTATGCGCCACCTACCGGAATAAATAAGCGGTGGTAAAGTTTTATGAACACTAAAATTATTCTACAGTTGTAATAATGTAACTCGGAAAGTGCGGTAGGCAATATATAATCTGCTACTACACGCTCGACTTGGACATAAGGGCGCAATATGCGGAACGACTAACGAGTTCGTTGCAATAAAACCACTTTTAGTTAGTGACGTAGTTACTAGTTTTTTTTATTTTGACATTTTTGGAGCATAAGAATGCTAGATTGAGTACCCATATTGGTTATGGATCTGATACTGGAGAAGTTCCGCACGTTTTTCAACTTCTGTAAGTCAAGTGCGAGATTATTCGTAAGCTAATAGTTACAGTAGTTTACGTATTTAGACACATTGAATGGCAAATTGAACAGCGCCTCTAGCGCACAGTATTTAAAGCTTTCAATTCTCCATACAAAATTCGTAGACTATGATGTACACGGTTAGCTTACGTATAATCTCGCACTTGACATCCTGCTTCCGAACTGTTTGGTAGAAGTTTATCAAAACTTTCCACTATGTTCCACGCGAATGGCAATATTTAAAATTCCTTACACCTCCCCAATACAACAAATTAACAGTTAAAAATTGTAATATTCAATCCATAAAAGGCATGATGATGCTAAGATGAGCATTTCGATAAGAACCTACCACCTGCTTTTTTAAAATTAAAACGTAAGTCTTGATGATTGTTTTAAACTTACGGATGTATTTGAGATCCGGCTATCTTATCCAGGGTAGCAGTAAAAGTCATTTTCACTCGACAACATTAAAAAGCATCGACAAAACAAAATAATCTCTTGCTCCCGCGAAAGCAAACGGTACCTTCTAAATTTGATAGCACCGGAGTCAATTTAATATTATCATACGATATGATTGTGATCAAAACTTTCTATTCAATAACGCCGCTTCAAAAGGAACCACCCACAATAGTCACGTATCTTTTACATCTTATATAGTTCCGGATTGCGCAGGAGCTACTTATCATTCCTCGCGAACACTGCCCCACTTAACTATAACTGCACTTAACTATAATATGGTCAAGTGATAGAAATGCAACAGTACCCATCTATATATTTCCTAGTAAAAAAAAAATCTTAACAAAGGAGCTGTTTTTTTCACGATCTTGCTGCATTACCGTCTCCTTACTTTAATTAATGATATCTAATAACAAGCAATCATTATTTTGCTTTACGTAATTAAACCATTGGAACTACGTATAATCTTAGCTCTAGTTACATACCTACCATTAGGTTATCAGCTGTTCAATTTCCTTCATGAATTTATTACCCGCCTTGGATACGTAACTTATCTGCTCAGTTGAATACTACTATCGGTTCATATCCTATTAACTTATGAAACAACAATTAACCTATTAGACTATAGATTAGTTTAATTAAATCAATTACGACGTGTATAATTAGCGTATTTTTAATGCATAATTAACATGTTATGATAACTAACGGTAAAACAATTTTCAAAATAAACATTCTGGCGTTTAAAGTATCCGATCATCTTTCTGTGGTTTTAATAGTACTAGGCATGGAACATTTCACTCAATGCTGGTTATATAACGAGTGATAACATAAATCATGTGCAACACCAATTATATATCTCGAAAACGCCCGTTACATAGGTAGCGCGCGAGCGTGATTTAATTGCACGCGTGACAAAATGTCGTGTGATTGCAAAGATACGCGTGTGAAAGAGATAAAAATAAACATGCAGTGAAGTGATTATTTGTTTCAGTTGACACCTACATGAAGTTATTTATCACGGTGAAAGAACTTTGTGAGTGTGAGTATGGAATTAATTACTTTACCTTATTTTACTTGTCGTTCCGGCGCGGTTGTTAAATATCGTGATTTGCGATTATCGAGTGTTTTCTTATATTTTTTAATTATTTTAATATACATATAATCTTGGTCCACACGAAAGATACTATCGTAAAGTGTGTATTTTTTAACCGACTTCAAAAAAAGGAGGAGGTTCTCAATTCGGTTGTATTTTTTTTTGTAAGTATATGATCATAATATTATCAATGATCCTATGAAATTTATCGAGTATGTACAATTTGTGTGATTATGTAATTTAGACGTATGATTCCATCTGATCATAGTTTCCTATACTTTCATCACAGTTATAAGTTCATAGAATATGGGCTTGACCTATATCACCATTATGTCACAGATATACATGATAATGTAATATACCTCTTAGGGCTGACCCATAAATTAAAAAAAATATGACCTTTCTTTTGGCGTCTTGACATCTTTCCAATAAAATAAAACGTCATCTTTATAATACTTAGAACTATACTACATATATGATCTTCGATGTGATATGTTTATTGATCTCTTGCCAGATTTGTGAAGGTTACTTCCGTTTTGGCAATCTAAATTCGTCATTGGTTCATTGAGAGAAAAAGTCTAAGGTACCCGCGCTACATAGTGTCTGCATTACGCACTTCTATTTTAATTTGCCTCGCTCTACATCCATGATGGACTTGCACGTGTCTTTGGGGAATTTAATTTCACCTCGTATTTCCCGGAGGGTAGGCAGAGCCACAGTGCAGTGCACCCACATTCGCCCACGTTATGTCCCAATATAATAGGGAGCGGGGGGCGGGCCTTTACATTTTGTATTACATCGGGCCACACACCCCCTCAATGCAAGTGGAATCTCGGCCATAGTCCAACAAGCGTTTAGAAAGAATATTATTTTCTTCCACACATCAATCCTAATACAAAATTACCCCATTGGAGTGTTGATTGTTCGACAACGGGGATGTTATTCAAGAAATTGTAAAGCTACTGTTAAAATAGTAGGATTGGCAACAAAGCTAAGTCCATTGTACGGTACCCATATAACAGTTGCTTAATTAAGATCGCCCAATTGGTGTGTTCTTATTTTGAGTTTCTTTAGTTGTAGAGGTTTGTAATTTAAAATCTAATATGTATGTGATGGTAGATAAACAATGGCGAAAAAAGAAGGAGCACCGCCGAAGTTTGACCCGAACACGGAGGCGTTCCAGATGAGGGCGCAGTGGGCGAAGGCAGACAACTGTAGAAAGCAGTGGTTCGAGACCTGGAGCTGGCTGCTCGATGAGCGAAAGTAAGTCCATGTCACTTCACTCGACATTCAATTTGGGCCCCGAGTCTGCTAACACAATCAATTCGTAATCGAACAGCAACCACATAGTAACTGTCACTTTTGTCAGGTATTCTATGGGATATATGTCAAAAGCGACAGTTACTATACGGTTGCTGTTCGACTATGAATCGATTGTGTTAGCAGACTTGGGGCCCATGACATTACTTTTTCGCGTGAAATATAAAATGTCTTGGGCACTCCGCAACCTGCATGTTCAGACAGAGAGCTTCAACAACAATTCATTTAGGTACTAAAGTGACGTAATGAATGTATATTTTCACACGTTCGCGAATGTGAGTACTCGTCATTCACATTCGCGTTTTTTTTATAATTATTTTTATGGTTTTAGTCAATTACACAATAAAACTGTTGCTTATTTATCAAAAACAACATTAGCAAAAGCTTGCATGTTTTTATTGCAAACGTGAATGCGAATGCAAAGCCGAAAAATTTTTTTTTTTTTTTTTAGTTACATTATAGGCAAGTATTTGATCTCGATCTCACCTGATGGTAAGTGACGATGAGATCTACGATGGAGCATACTTGCCTAGGTAGGAAGGCGGCAGTAGATCGAGACGCTACATTCACTAGACACATGCAGCGCAGCTGATCTGACCCGCCATCCATGAATGGCAACACCGAACATCATGCCGGAACACGGCTAGGCCGCTTGGCGACATGGCTTTGTTCAGTGGGTGGTGACTAGCCACGGCCGAAGCCTACCACCAGTAGAGTTATCACCTGGTTGGCACCACCCAGGGTCACGTGTAGGGTATCTCGAGGGTACTTAATTCTCCTACGGACGAAGGTGACTCGACCCCAAAATCATGCGAATATTCGTTATAACATTAATAAGTACCCATTTCAATAAATATATTCGCAGTGTGAGGTCCTGTTTACCCAGAACCAAATACTTAGTGTAATCGGTTTTAACATGCTTACGTCGATGGCAATGAGACCAGCAGCCGCCGAGGCGAAGGAATGTGCGCATGGAATTTGACCGATATACCTACTTGAATTTTCAAAAGGTATCTTCTCTGCAGTATTGTGATTGAGTTGAAGACTACATATTTATTGTGTTTAATTTTAATTTAAGAGTTTGATCGTGCACTTATTTCTCAGTCGCACACGCGCTCGCCTATGGCAGTGACGTCACGGCCCTCTAAATGTACAGTTTTAGTTTTTTTTTCGGGATAAAAAGGATAATCAGAAACTCTCACGTCATCGAGAAAGCATGCGTTACCGTAACGCACCTAGCGTTACCTACCTAACCTATGTAAAAAGATTGTGCGTGAGCCACTAATCGAAAACGTTCAACATCTTTAGGTACATGCTACTGCGATTTTTAAAATGGTTTCGAAAACTATTTCACATGGCAATCGTAATACATTCTGCATTATGTAATCAGGGAATATAACTATATAGTCGTTATCTCAATTGGCAACCATTGCCCATTATTTAAATAAGTGTACCTACTTAGGCAATAAGGGATAGAGATATGTGTAGTGTATCATAGGTATGATCATAATATATATGTGCTATTAAATCAGTGCTGGTCGAAATTAAATGTTTATTAGGTGATATCTATTTATTAACGCAAACGCAACTAGGGAGATAAAACTTATAGGTATGTATTAGGTAGGAGCTTTCTTATTTTATGCACTCGTTCTAAATAGGCACGGCATTTAATGTGACATTATATAGTTAAGTACGTTGTTATAAATTCATTAAGCTAGGCAAGTACAATCCATAAAGTGAGACCGCTTTCGTTCACATTTTATTAGATAGGTAGGTACCTACATGGCAAGGTATGCTGGCGTGGTAAATCGCTTCTGAGTTTTAAACTTACATAGGTACCTTATTCTTTGTTCGATAGTTACTTCGAATAATTACTTTCCCGGTTCTTTAATGCAAATAGTTTTGGTTTTTCCTTGCTTTGAAACCGGTAAATTCCGATTTTTACATCTCATCTAGTTCAAAGAACACGTTGACCCGGTTTCAAAAAGTTAAGTATACCTTGCTAGATATATTTCTCGGGTTATATGTCCTAACTTCCTGCGCGCCTTTCATTTTCAATATTGTGCAAGATTCGTTGCATAACATCAAGTGCTCGAGTTATGTTGACCTGATCATATGATGTAAAAAATTGAGACTCGGTTTTCAATTATCGTATACATTTTAACGGTCGCAAATTATGCAATAAACCAATATGGCATGATCGTGCTGTGATACTCGTGGATATACCTACGCTACTGCAGTGGGGCTAGCTCAGCCGGCGCCGCATCAAAGTGGGAAATTCGCTACGGAAATCAAAACCCGTCGTGAGCGCTGGAGCTTCATGCGAAACCAATGTCTAACGCCGTTTCCAGTTCACCGCTTGAGTCACCGGTCATAGCGAATTGTGTGGACACTTTAGAAAGTATTCCACCTTTCAGCATTTTTGGAAAAGGATTTAGAAAGCTCCAATAATCATTATTTAAATTGGTTCGCATTGCACAGCGTCTTCGCGCTTGTTTTGTTTTTAACATTCTGGCTCGCGTTTCATCGGAAAGTAATCTCGGCGAGATTGAAAAAATATGTAGAGCTAACTGAAGTTTTAATTTCGGTAACAGTCTTAAAATAAAATCCGTAAGAGAGCGACAATTGTTTACCAAAACAATATAAAAACCGACGGACTTAGTCACACAATAAGGGTTACATTTTTACTATTTTGGTACGTAACTCTAATAAATTATTAATACTTATGCGTTCTCGTATACCGTGTGTACGCATCTACCTATACCTCGATCCGATCGTAGACAGCGACTCTCAACCAGCTAGCGGCGGCTGTTATCGACCGGACATTATCGGTAGGTACCTAACCTTGACAAGGGAAATTACACGGGTGGTTTGTTTGTACTCAGGCAGACGCTAGCTGAGACTGAAGCCATTCGCAGGGAGGCGGCGGCGATTCTCCCTCTGGCCATCCCCAAGTCGGAGAGTGCGAAGACGTTGAAGCCGGTCCCTGTAACCTCTACCGGAGACATCGGTTGGCTTGCCAGCAGGTGCACTGCCCCTCCGAGCTTTATTTAATACAACGATAATATCTCGTAATTCTCGTATCGACTTCTGATTCAACATATTTAAAAAAAATCGAAACAGGTGATGTCATTCTAAAACAGCATAAATTTAGAATACACTTAAATATCAAACATTGCCCTCGCATCGCTATATATGGTACGAACATAAAGGACAGTTCAACAACTGTTTAAATATTTACTCGAACACTCAATCCTTTTGCGTTTTAATTATTTTACAATGATATCACCGGGAAAACTGATTTTCTGAAAACAAACATGTAATGGTAGTAAATCGTCCACTCAGCGGGTCGATTCAGTACGTTTTGACAAGTATCAGAATCGATTCTATTAGAAATTTTCTCGTTTCGACGACGATCTTTAATTCGCAATTTTCGATCTTTTATTTCTAATACGACTACGCAAACGAATGGTTCAATTCGACCATTCGTAATGTTTACATAGGTAGTACATTCATAACGCAAGTTTCAATGAATAACCGAATCGTTCGATACAAGACTTGTCGTAAGGTTGTGAATCAGGGGGCAGGACAGTTGAAATAAAGTTCTTCACTATAAGATTTCTTTGAGAAGTTTCATAAAAAGACCCGCATCCCACCCACGCTACTATAGCCTTTGAAACGTGTCATATACCTACATGACACACTTATGAGGCACAAGAGAGCACGCGCGCAATCTCCGTGAAAGGCTGGCTATGGTAAACTGCCTTGTAAAGGATTTGCGGAGCGCGTTTTGAAAAGGACACATGTACTCGTATGTGTCCATATTTCACACGTAAGACACGTGTCAGGTCATGGCCCGTTGATGTTAAACGAGATACTATTCCGCAGACCTGATTGCCAGCTCGAGATTTACACGTCGTGGTTGAGCAAGATCCCGGTGCGGCTGCCTGACGCGTGGGACAACTTGGACTACGTGGGACAATAATTTCGCACACCTACCTTTTATATTTTACATGCTACATAATTTTAGACATTAGATTTATTTACTTTGATAAATAAAGTTCGTTTATACAATTAATTTTGTAGTGTGTGTTTCATGTTTCAGTTAAAATCTACAATTTTCTAGCAATTTGCGCCGTGTAAAGTTAACGCCAAACTAATTGGTCGGCCAATTACAACTACTAGGTTTACGTTTGATTGCCGCATACCTCTGAGGATTGCGTTCCGTTTAGCATTGTATATATTCCCGCAGGAAAAAAATAACAGCCAATTTTCATTGTGACTTTGAATGGATTTTATTTAATTCATTGTTCGTGTTGAATCATTTGAATTTATAATATCACAAAGCTTAATTAATTGTGATGAAACTAAAATTAATTCCTTATAAAAGTACAATGATGGTAGCTAATAGTTTTTCTTTGCCCTTGGTCAGCTTATGAATATTTCAAAAAGCATTAACATTGAGTTTTGGAATATTTTTTTACTAGTTGAGGCCGTGACTTCATAGTCATATCCTTACTTGCATTCCCAAGTACATAAAATCGAAAAATGGCATATATGTTACGAATACGCACTCTAGGATTGTTCCTTTTTCAAAAATACAGTCTGGCAAATATTCAATATACAGACATTATCAAGGTACAGTCGTATTTATCATATTATATGTATGAATAAATCAACACTACTTATTTTAATCATTATTATTAAGTAATTATACCAAAGATAAACTAAATCTCATTTCCACTATCTTCACACTTACCCTTAAAAATATAAATTCGCACGTGTAGAGTCCACGCTACATAACTCTGACGAAAACTAGAAAAAAAAACTCACCTTTTGAGCGTGGCATGCTTGGTGCCGTTGCCAAGGAGTTTGTGTTTGGGTTTGTCGAGTGCGCCGGTGGGCGTCGACGAGGATATAGTGAGGTCGCTGGCGAATGAGCTGGTGGAGGACTCCTTGGAGATGTTGGTGCGCGCACGCCGCGCCGCCGCCTCGGGGCTACCGGCGAGCTCCAGCGCGAACCGCCCCTTGCCCGGCACCGGGGGCGGCTTCTCCTCCACCGGCACCATGTACGACAGCATCGCTGTCTACCCTCCCCTTCTCACTCACATCAAATCCATTCGATTCAGACTACGCGTCCGTGTATTTAAACTCCCACAATAACACTGTTCATTTTACGATAATGTTTTCAAACTCTTGTCCACTCGCTTGTTCGTAACTTATTGTCACTCAAGATATCTGAAAGATAATTGTTATGATAATACAGTAAGTTGGATGAATAATGTATGTGAGAAAAAAATGATGTTAGGTAAGCAAGCATTCTTATTTATTTTGCATACATATTTTAAAGCATGTAAAAGCTGACAATGATGTATTTTTCTTATTTTGTATGATGTAACGGACAGTGCCCAAACATGATATCAATTTATCTTATGTTTTCTTATATGGAATTTCATATCTATACATCTATACATATAAATAAAATTGGAGTGTCTGTTTGTAATATTAAAATAACCGCTTTTTACTAAGTGCATTTGGATGTATACACGTTACCTATACCGAAACAACATTTTTTACAATTTTTGTCTGTCTGTCTGTCTGTCTGTCTGTCCGTCTGTCTGTCTGTCTGTCTGTCTGTCTGTCTGTCTGTCTGTCTGTCTGTCTGTCTGTTTGTTCCGGGTAATCTCTGAAATGGCTGGACCGATTTTGACGGGAATTTCACTGGCAGATAGCTGATGTAACAAGGAGTAACATAGGCTACTTTTATTTTAGAAAAAAAAAATTGGATCTCTCGAAAAAAAATTAAAACCAATGTTGCAGCGCTGCGCCTGATTAAAGTTTGATAGCAACAATCTGCAATGCGTCCCGCGGGATCAGAACGCGAGCAGGCTGTTGCCAACGGCTGAGTCTTTGTTAAATACCACGCGAACGAAGTCGCGGGCAACAGCTAGTCAAAAATATAACTTATAGCTCCGCTACAATGTATAATGTTTGAAGTCGTATTCCTAAGGCATTATATTTGATTTTAATTAAATCGGCAAAACTGCCAAAACTGCATTACTCACTCCCTAAGTACGTCCGTGACAATTACACGATTTCCTATTGGATGTTACTGTGCGCGTACGCAGCCCGAGGAACAGCTAATTTCATATTGTTTGACATTATTAAATGCGCTGCATATACAACTGCAAGTCGCGTCGCACCGCTCGACTATGACTTTTATCGATAGTAAAACTATTTCGTAGGTTTCACAGATACCAACCTTGATCTTGAATGAGCGAAGCGATTCGTGACTCGTAGGTAGGTGCCTACGTAAGCTCTGCCTAGTTCCTTTCTATTTTTATAACCGCTGATAAATAAATCGTTTAGCTATACCTAGACGGACGTACACGCATGTATCTTGAATAAAAAAAAATAGGTGGTAATTTCATTAACAATGACGTTGAAAATATGTAGTCATATTTATTTGTATGAGTTTCGTAAGAACCGAGTTCCGACCCAAAGTTTCGTAACATACCTACCTATATCTTTTCGAACGGCAACACACGCGGCTAATGTTTTTTTTTTTTTAATTATCGTATGATTTATTTTCTATTTAAATAAACTTGTTTGTTTTCACATGCACGTGTGGACTTCTCTTTCCACTAATGTTTTAGGTAAGAAGGTAGGCCGGTTAATGAGTATATGTATAGGCAACAACACAGAAACACAAATGATGTTTCAATTTAGCCATTACGACATGCAGCGGACATGCACCGATGAGCTCACATCACGATTGTTCCACATCTTGCCTTTGCCAAGGTCAAACAATTATAACATTACGCGACGCACGTATGCGTCTATACCTACTTACATGTATATATATGGTGTAACAAAAATAATTTTAAATATTTTAACAGGTCAATGAGTAAGGTCATAGATACCTACTGTACGGTAAGCTAGAACTCCTAACGTAATCGTAACGTCATCGAGAAAACAAGCTGTCATTTTCATACTTATTTATGAAATCTGTGGTGTGAGAGGGATGGATGACGCTTACGTATCGTATCATAAAAACTACTGACCACGTTTATGTCTAAAGTGAACAATCAATTCCCCGTGCATTTGGTAGACTTTTGCCATTTTATATTTAAATGACGCATAATTTGAATACCTAATATCTTTGGACATTTTATTTGTATTCAACCTACTAAGGTCTCTGTATCCAATAACAAATCTAATACACCATCAAAAAATACCTACAGATGGACCTGTTAAAACGCTATTATTGCTACACCTTATATACCTTATTAATACAAATATAACATGCGACCTGTGTGCGACCTACATACTCATTTTTGTTCGTTTCAGGATAACGTTTATTTGCGCAGAAACTTTCTTTAAATTTTGATTCACCACGACTATTGGTATGAAGTATTGGTTTTGTGTTACCTATTGGCGAGTCCCTGTTTAACGGTAGCAGTTTGCATTTGACTGCGGTGTTTACTGTAGGTATACAAACACGTGTCACGTGGTTAAATCAATATTTATATATTACTAGCTGCGCCCCGCGGTGTTACCCGCGAACTGCGATTAAAAAGTTTGTCCTTTTTACCGGGATAAAAGTAGCCTATGTGCTATTCCAGACTATAATCTATCTCTGTGCCAAATTTCATCCAGATCCGTTCAGCCGTTCTGGCGTTATTGAGTAACAAACATCCATCCATCCATCCATCTAAACTTTTACACTTATAATATTAGTAGGATGTATCAGCAAACACCGCTTGCATTTGCGTAGAGGCTGTATTACACATCAAATTAATTGAAAATGTGCATATTCTTATATATAATCATATCATATAATTTTCTTTTTTTTTAATTAGCTTCAAATAATATTATATAACAGCTTGATAACAATTTGCTACATGCTAGGCTATCATCCCCACTTACTTCGTATTCGGTCTCTATAAGAAGAGCATCCTCATCCAATTTTCACAGACTCAGGGCAAGTCGCGTAGGTACCACTGAAAAGCAAATAAACAATTATAATAATACAACTAGAGCGTTGACGTTTTAATATTAGTTTTTTCCTTGCCTTATCCAAGTTTAATCATTCATTACCTACCTACTTCTTTATAAACAATGTTTATAAAGGTAAAAACAGTGGTTGGAAACAACAAAATGTCTATATTCCAATAAACAAGAGCATTAAAAATAAAATGTTGAAAAAAAAAGTAATTCCAATCGGTAGCCAGTAGATACATAATAGATATTTTGTATAATCTACACAATTCATATCCAAAATGTTATTTATAAAGTGTTTAACATATATTTGAATAAATATGTACTTAATACGATGCAAACACAGTTATTATATTCAAGTTATATAGAAACTGGTGTTATATATATAATGTAGTATGTAGGTAGGTCTTCTTCTCATATTAAGTTCAGATAATTAACTATTCGCGAACTTACTCTATGACAACCGGTTGTCATAGAATAAAGTGTAGGCTTATACATCCGTAATTTTATAATTTGTATAGTCTATGTATAATCATTTCACATTCTACATTTTTCCGGTTATGACTTTTTTCAGATGGATCTGACAGAATGATACTGAAATACCGGACGTATAAGGCCGCCCCAAGAGTCAATTTCCAAGGCACATTGAAACCCTCTTATGTCCCCTACCGGCTAACAACCGCGACCTAAAATTACCTCATAAATTAAATTTAGTTTTTTATATATTTTTTTTTTTATATCGCCATGCGAACACACCAACTATACGGCCCCACTTTAAGCTTAACGCCTGTGTTATGGGTACCGTACAATGGACTGAGGGCGAACTCAGTATATAATACTTATATACATATTAAACATCCATGACTCGGGTACAAACATTCGTGCTCATCACACAAAGCTTGTGTCCCTACCAGGATTCGAACCCGGGACCCTCAGCGCAGAAAGCAGAGTCACTGCCACTGCGCTAATCAGGCCGTCAGTTTATTACTTTATACAAATATGTTAATATTATACAAGTGTGCGAACCTCCGCTAAGCCTAAAATGCATGTCCCACGCTCTACCAAATGAAATAAGTATGAAGTCAGATGAATAAGTAGGTGTGTTACATTAACGCTTCAGCCGTGCCGAAACATTCTTCAACCTACACTAGGCGATACCCATTCCGTACAATATCGGTGTATGAACACATATGTGGCTACATGTTTTTAGAACAACTAGACAGCCTAGAAAAGAAACCCACACGTAATTGTTACAATAAACTCAACATTAGTCCAATATAATAGTCTGACTTGAACTTCCTACGAGATTTTTTGACGCATTCCTTCGTTATTATACAGGTTGTTATACCACCGCGGTAGAGATCGACACTTACATTATACACATAAATATATGTATATATATAGATTATGTAAGGTGCATTCCGAATTCATGTACGCACTACTCCGCACTAGGTACTGAAAATTCTTTTACCCCGCAATATTTATTTACCAATGAATCTAAATAATCCAAACGAGATTTTAGTAACATCAATATTGCGTAACTGAGCCGATTTTTTTTGGTCACAGCTTTGATGTCGTCTTGTTTATATTTTCAGCGGAAATTTTATATATTCCTACCTACCTACTGACGAACTCGTATAGCCACTGATGTACGTACTGTCGTAGCCTGGCTGATAATATTATTCGTATGCACGATATGGTTAGCCGCCATGCTGAATCAGATGAATTTGCGGCTAACACCTTTACCGTACAACAACCTTAAACGAAACATCAGAGTCCATTTGATACTGCCCACAATATAATCTCGTGGTGCGTGCGAACCACAGAGAATTTTATCCATGGTGCGAACTCAGCAATTGGTGGGAAGCCGCACTAGAGTATTTACTTACATTTACTGCTTGTGGTCAATCAATCTGACGTTAGGCCGCACCGTGGGTAACCGCAATTGCATATGGGCATTATTCCCAATACTCTTGATCTACCATCTTGCGGTTTAGATGACTATCGCGCTAGATTTATACGCATTAGTTAAGGCAACAAAAAATGCTATCACAAACCGCGTGAAACCGTACCGCTGCTATTAAATATTATACAAAGAAAGTGTACAGTTACGGAAATATAATTTGATGTATAAACAGAAACGCAGAAGTATATGGTTTGGTATCTCCACGTCCGTAGCGTCTAACTCGCGTTTGTTTTTGATGACATCAAAATCAGATTATATGGGAACGAAGATTTAATAGTGTTCCACCGTGAGGCAAAGGTCAGCGGTCAGTCACCTCGGCTGAACTCGGCCAACTGGTGCTTCTGCAGCGACTCACATGATTGCGATCTTACGAGCTAATTAGAAACGTTTGCTGTTCAACATAACCACGTCTACAAGATGTGTCCGACGGTGTTAGCTTCCGCTTAGCTTGAGCAAAGCTTATTGGATATAGCTAGTCCTATAATATGTCCCATATTACATGGGTATTGCAGAGATTGGCATGGGTCATTCGGCCTGCAGACTTTTATAAGTGGTTGGTATCAACTTCAAATATTTACAAAATGGACTTGTACTGAAAATCGAATTGTAAGACATGGTCATACAGCGTGGGAAGCGAGACTATATTATTATTTGCAGATGTATAGGAATAACAAAGAATGTTGTCACTATTGACAGTATACACCTACTTAACTCTCATAACAAACCTACCTAGGTATGCTGCAAAGGCTGTGGGTATTTATATCTACATATAAGTATAAGAAATATATAGTAGAGGTAGCTACGTGTCTCGTTTAGAAATAAAGCAGTAGATACTAACGTTCCAAAAAATCGCTATAGTTGCCTGCAAGTAATTGGATTTTCGGATGAAATTGAAACGATTTCGTTTAGTTAAAATATCACCGAACAAAACATTAACATTCATGAAACGGAGTAGGGATGAACCATTGTTCAATTGCAAATACACTGGATCAAGCATGCAAGGGGCAGCCGGGCCCAATCCATTTCATTCAATATATCACTTGTAGATGACACGGATGACACAGATCTTGGGGATGACACGGAACTATAGCGCTATTTTGCGAATTTGATTACCTAATTGTTCCCCTTTTTAGGGTTGTGCCAGCTGCGAAACATTATAGTTGGTTGCGCGGGCGCAGCCGAGGGGTGCAAGTAGTAGTAGGGGGCACCTACAGATCGACCAGATATGTGGTCTGTATTTTGAAGTATTTTTTAAAGACTGCAATTTTAAAATGTTCGTCATTCAGTGCGTAACTTGGAACATAACGCAAAAATATTAGAGGGTATTGAACCACAGATATATTAGAGTATTGAACCGAGTTGAATAGTGATTTGACGTAGATTAATCGGTAGTGTTGTGCTTAGACGTAAAGGTTGAGATGTATCTACGACCAATAAAAGGTCATGCTTTAGAAGAAATCTAATGATCTAAGATCATAAGTCATCACCACCACAAGTGAGCACGGTGTGATACATAGAGCATGAGCATGGTCTCATTTTCTTACGCCCACAGCTGCTTTTACCAAAATATTATTGTTGAAATTATGTTACATTAAGTATTTCAAAAATATTAGTATAAAAACAGTAGGCATAAAATAATCGGGTAAGTAGGAGGCACTTATGTTCTTACATGTACAAGTTGTATAAGCCATACGTGCCTACACTTACAACAACAAATACGAAAATAAAGAATAAGCATATTATTCCCTATTGTCTGCTTCAATCATTTTTAAATTTAGATTTCCATTCAAAATAAAAGCAATCTTATGTAGGTGAAATCAGCTACATCTTAAAAAAAACAGTATTGAGCTACGATCGATACAGCATTTCGTTCGTACCTATGGTCGCTTGTTTATTATTTTGCTCCGTTTCAAATCGATTTTAAAGAGATTCGCGTGTGGTCCAAATTCGTCTGCGTAAGTTCCAAGCCACACTTAGCGTGACGCGGCACAAAATATGCGAGAATTGATATGGCTATTGGACCTACGTAAAAGGGGTCCACTCAGAGATTAAGCTTGAAGTAACGTCATTTAATAAGCGTAGTATGGCCACACGGGGAAATTCTACGATGTTAGAGGGTACTAAAATCGTAGAATGATAAACATATATAGGTATACAGCCCAATGATTTTCACGAAACCCAATTCAATGAGCGCCGGATAAATTACGCCAAGTTTGATTTGGCCCTATTATTCCAATCGGAATGATAGCGCCTCGTGATTGCTTGCGTGGCACAGACTGAATGTAAAAAAACATAAGATTTAACATAGGATTTTAGTGACTCTATTTTATTTACACAGCGGTCCCCAACGCTATTAACGATCAATAATCATTTGAGAACGATGAAACGAAAGTCTTTATAAAGTTATATTAAAGGCCTATGTACAACAGTGGACATCTTCCGGCTGATGACACTGATGATGATGAAAAAATGTTTTTATATATTTAATATTACTTACTACTTTGCCTCTAGAGCCAAACGAATCGGCGTTTCACTCAGCCTGTACACCATTTTGTTCAAACAATATTGGGCACCTATATCGTAATACAAAAGCGCGTGATTGAGAAGTTCTAACGCAATTAGTTGTCAGCCAATCCATTACACTTTTTTCCGGTGGTTTCGAACGTGTTTGTTGTTGTTCGACTTCCGTGATTACTTGAATCAACGCTCTGTTGTATAACATTTAGGACGTTATTATGAAAGAATTCAACACGGTTTCACGAAACGGTTTATGTATCCTCATAGAGTTGGGTAATACTTGGCCATACCTACTTACTTGAGGATAGGTTCCAAACTGCATGTTTATTATTGATCAAGTTAAATAATGTTCATTCAGGGACCTATTTTGACTATAGGACAGAATGTGAGATCAACTTCGAATTAAACTGGGTTACAGGATAAAATACATAATTAAACATGCAATAATAATAACTATGTACCATCATAGAAGGGGCATTCAGGGCATGAAGTATTGATTGCGTTAAGAAATGTTACCATCTAAAAATAGGTTGTTACATATTATATGAATCAGTGAGTTAATGGTATCTGTTATTTAGTGCCTAAGGGAATGATTGGCATTTACATTGTGATTTTAATAATAATTAAGTTGTCTGGTATTTAAAAGGTTACTTATTATTATCTCACTTCTCACTAATATTATAAATGTGAAAGTTCGGATGGATGGATGGATGTTTGTTACTCAATAACGCCAAAACGGCTGACCGGATCTGGATGAAATTTGGCACACATATAGATTATAATCTGGAATAGCACATAGGCTGCTTTTTATCCCGGTAAAATGTATGGTTCCCGAGGGTTAGATTTGCTTTAATTTTTCATACTTTTTAATCGCGGGTAACACCGCGGGGCGCAGCTAGTGTATTATATATTTTAGATTTACGTAGGTAAGTACAGCAAATGATTACCTTAGTAGGAATACAAACCAGACAGGACTATTGACAACAACCTTTCTACGACTCAACTCAGCCCAAGTCGAGAGAGAGGTCGTCTGGAGGTTACAAAGTGCAACACGCTTCACGTTACGTAGATACACTAAGCTAGAATGCAGTTTGCGGCGGGCACTGGTTGACATTTTAACCGAAATAATATACCTACCTTGGTATCTAAAAGAATGCGCTCGCGAGTTCCTTCATGTCATGAGTCATTCGAGAACCTTGAGATCGTTGGAAAATTTAAGCCTCAAAAGCAGCATTAAGCTTTTAGGACCTTAGAGCGTTCTTCTTTTGTCTATAAGGTATGGTGCATTATCTTCGCTGGTAACTGAGATGAGATCCGACGCCAGAACGATTACACTCCTATGCTTCCCTAGTACCGAGCCAGCGCCGTAGCACTAGTCGCAAATATGTATAAAACCATCTTCAGATTGTAAAGCACTATACAAATGTGCGGCACGACAAGGAAACACATAATATGATATGTTTCTTGTCAGTACAAGATTTGCAGTGATGCCTCTCGCATTGACGGGGTATCCGCCCGGTATATTGCCAATATACCACATTAAGAATAAATTATGCAAAACGTGTACTTATTATTCGGGAAAAACAAAGCAAATGTGTGTAGGTATAATTATTACAAATAATAATTTATGGGCACTAGGTATGTCTATCTATACTTAGAGAATTATTGATAGTCTCGTGAACTTTTATAATATTAATAATACATTCCTCCTAATTACTATTAGATACGACATCGTGTTAATTTAAAACCATTGAAATACTATTGTTATATTAGCAGCTCGGTACTAAAAAGTCATATTTGTAAGGCTACTGCAGTAGTTTTAAAAATGTGAAACATAAGGAGATATAAAACTTAGCACAGGTGAGCTCTCATAAAACACTTTTTTTATGACACTATACATAAGAAATACGAGATTGTGCGGTGCGCGACAGGACTGGGTCCGCTATTATAATGACCCGGTTCGTAATGTAATGCAGAATGTCGCGCGTGATATTTCGTAACTTTTGAAGTGTTGAGATCAGAATTCAACGAAATATACTCGTATAAGTAATGTGGTGCCGAATCCTCGTCGCAGGTATTTTGCAAGATATGCAAAAGATCTGTGCCTTTTGATTTTTTTAACGCAGACTCATGAAGAAATTCGGTAAACTATATTTTGTTTTAATGTTTTTTTCACAGAGCTTTATGTGAAATAGAGGCGCTGTCTGTACCCGTGTGTGGCCTGTGTTGGGCGCACCCACCGATGATGTGGGCAGGGCGCACTTTTGTCCGCCGTCCATGTCTGTTTGTTCCTATGACATCACCGCACAGGGACACATACGATGCATTTTTGTACCATCTAATAATAACGAACAATGATCGAGCAACGATTTGTAGGTTAACTTATCGTGAAAGGCTGCACGATGCTAATAAATAGCGTACCAAAAATCAAATGCCAGATGAAATTTCAATTAACTTTTTACGTGACCGTGGAACTCGCTTTTGTTTTGCATAAGTAAGTACCGAAATGATGGTACCGGCTTCACCAAAGAGTAACTACTCCGCAGTCCGCGGCATCATGACCTCTTGTGCCAGGTGCTACAAAGAGAACTCGTGTCTCTTCAGTCTCCGACTCGGTGACATTGAAATTTCTTTTGTTGAACCTGCTGTTATGAATAACGGAGAAATGTCACAGTGCGATATTGTCGTCAGCTTCTATTATGCACGCCACAAAGCTCAAGATACTATTGAAGTTGAAACCCGTGACTTTTTTCTATTTCTGATCTATCCGAGTACAATGAGGTTCATCTTTTATCTAGGTACAGCGGTATTATGTTTACTACTCAAAGAAGGCTTTGACTGTTGCTAATTTCTTGTCAGGAAATGTACGCTAACAAAAAAAAACTGTGAACCTAATTACAAAGAAAATGCAATCGATTTATTTTAAATTCTCGCCACGGATTTGTGTATTAGTTTTGAACACGAACTTTCGTGGAATCATCGTCCACGATCGACGGCCATTCAGGCACAGAAGCAATTTTACGGTTTATTATTAATAATTCGGTACCAAATTAGAATGTAAGAAAAATGCTTTTTTATAAATTCAGACAACGCGCTAAAGTTAATACAACAAAAGATGTGAGGTGCCTTGGCAGGATATATGTCTACTTGCATAATAAATGCATATGTAAAAATACCAGGTTTTAAAATACTTGAAACTATTTGGCAGGTATGGGTGGTATACTGGCAGGCATAAATACTGTCAGGTGTAAAAATACTTGCTAATCGTGCTCGGGTCTCGGATTATAAGGCTGAAAATACTTGCATTGTAAATTGACCTTTACATAAATAAGGAGCACAATCGTACCCACGCTTAACATACTTGGAAGCTTCTTATGAACATAAACATGAAGATAAGGATATATTTTTAATGCAAGTATTTTCAGCCCGGGAAGCCGAGCCTTGCCCATAGCTTGGAAGTACTTTCATACTTGCAAGTAACGCCGCCACCCGTACTTCCCCCCTATACCAGGGCGCCCTACTTCGAAGCAAAGCCCTGGTTTAAAAACCTGGTAGCGTAAATAACGTCATCCCTACGATGCGAGCCAAATATTTAAAAACTAGATCTAAGTTGAATAGACTTTATAGTAGGTACCTCGATTGGTAACACTTTTTAGTACAATATAAAATGATATTGTACTAACCTATCTACATAATTACTTAACACGTAAACTGTACATTTGGCATGCGGCCAATTAGAATTTTTGATTTGTCAATTTTGCAAATATTGAATTGACTAACGACCTTGTCCAATTTCATTGCGTCCGCAATGAATAGCAAGGCAAATAAACAACAGGATGTTCTCAGATATAGTCTGAAGTCGCGAACCAAGAAAATGCACGCTTCCTGCCAACGAACGCGCAGACGAGCCGGGCGGCGTTTGGAACAATAACCTCGTGTAATCATTATCAAAACTAGGTCGCTCTAATTCGCTATGGACTATGAAAAAACGGCCTTTACGAAACTACTTTTCTTCTTCTTTCTTTACGAAATGATATGTGATGAAATAAAATGGATATGAAAATGGCCTCACCCACAACTTAGCGGGTATTTTGCCCATGTCAAGTAATGAATAGCAATAAAACATTAAATTAATACACATTATAAATCATATAATGGATGTGACATGATGATATGAAAATGGCGTCATTGAAAATAAAAAAAAGTTTGGAACAATAACCTCTTCTAATCATTATCAAAACTAGGTCGCTCTAATTCGCTATGGACTAAAAAACGGCGTTTACAAATCTGCTTTTGCGCTACACGACAACATTGATATAGCTAAGAAAACCATAATGTTATGCACATTATGACAAAATTTAAATTCATATACTTTAACTTTAACCCACAAAAGAAAACAATATAATTTTAATCTTAATTTATTTTTAATTTATTATATCTCAATAAAAATAATTGTTTGACAAAAAAGAAAAATGATAGACAAAAATCACTCTCTATATAAACAAAAGATCAATTTTACTAAATTTGCTATATTTTATTATTTTTTTTCCAGTCAATTGTATTACTCATTATCATAAACAAAAAATATGTTTTAGTCTATGCTGCGTTTAATATCCACATTCCACGTTAGCATTCTGTAGCTCCAAATTTAAAGAATGTTAAACTTATTTATAGCGTTATGTTTTTATTTATTTGTATTGCTATAAGCACAATTAACTCAATGTAAACACATATTTCTATAGTCCTGTTAGGGTGTCTATGGTGGTAGGATCACAGGAATTACCTTTATAATGATTAGGAAATTTTGCACTTACTTCGCTGAATTTGTTGACCTTTGTTTAACCGTATGTTTGTTTATCACTTGGTTACTTTGCTGCAGTACTTGCACTCAACATTTTTTCACGTGATATAGTTATGATTAACTTATTAATACTTACCTATCAATCAAGTGATGTTCATCTGATGGGTTATTTATCTCCAAATCGATACAAAGCCAATACGAACGTATTTTATTAACTAAAGTGCTTCAACTCGGTTGAACTGTGTTAACATTGGTTATAGTTATCGCCTAGTTCTATCAATTATATTTGTTATAGTAATAAGAGTTAAATTCCTAGATTCCCTTGCCAGCACTGCCTAGCTAGGATATAGTGAAGTTACGTACATCGCCTGCGTGCAATCGACCCTGTGCAGCGAGCGGCGCGGTTGCAGTCACCTGCATCCTCCACCACTGACTGCGTCACGCGTGCTCAGATGTCTACTATCAAAATGGAATGGTAATGGCATCGCAGCTATTACTTTTGTCAGTTTTCTCTTAAACATCTGTCAAATCATATTTACCATCGTGTTAGCCGGCTTAGGACCCTGTTCGCCGGCTTTACGCCGGTTTCATCAGCTCCAATTTATGAAACTGCGGCACAAAACGTAAACACGCGTATTCAAAAGAATTCCCATAAACCGGCTGTCTTTATGTTTACATCCAACGAAAACACTTAAGTATTATTTTATTTATAGTCTGCCACACGGTTCCTACGTAAACGCGATGTCGACGTCAGCGAAGTATACCTACTGCGTTCACATAATATCGGGATAAACAAGTGCAAGCGTACGTACGTGCACTGAATCCGTCCGGTGCGTGGTCACCGCGGTGCAGCCGGTGTTATCAGGATCAATGCAACTGTCCGGATCGCGCGCTGTCAAACAGTATCAAAAGCAAGGAGCGCTAAGATGCGGCCGACTGTTTATAAACATTGAAATAGATGAAGCGGGATGCGATCGATAACGAGACGGACGCGCTCCGAACGGCCGGGGCCCCGCCGGCCCCAACCTCACCTGCCACGCCGAATCGGCGGCGTAGATCAGTTTACCGGACCGCAGGATGCGAGTCGATGCGAGTGCAACACGGCGGGAGCGGACCACACGGACGTACTGAGCGAGCGGCTGGCGTCGGCCGTGTGCGCGCTGCCCTAGCGGTTACGTCACGCGGTTTTGACAGCTGGCGAGCGAGGGCCGTGAGACGCCGCCGCCGCCGCCGCCGCCGGCCGCACCGCGGCGCCACCGGCGGCGATCAATACGCGGGCCGCGGACGCGCTGCGCACGCAGGCGCGTCACGCGCCCGGCGCAGCGGTGCAGCGGCCCACTGAGAACCGCTACATACATCTCACTAAGTCGTGTAATATGCACAAGAAACCGCACTGGGCCAGGATGGTAGAACATGGCCTAATTCCTCATTGAGGTGTCAGTTCCCTATTTCGCTGGGACCAAATACAATATGAGAATTTATGGGTGTACTGCAGTTCACCTCTGCCTACCTCTTTGGTGATTCCAGGCGTGACGGTGTATTTACCAGGCTTTTTCCTTGTTTACTATCACAGCACATTCCAGAGATTGTATGTTTATAGCGTACTTACAACAGGCCATAATTATTAATTCCTCCATTCCTAGTCTCCTTGACGTACAGTCAGCACCAGGAAGTCGATATCGTACGATCGTACGATTAATAATATTTTTGGATATATCTAATCAATGTTCATCTACTTTTGACATTAGTATTCTGATGTAATTGAATTGAGATCTGGAGAACTGCTCTCATTTAACCTTAGGTAGGTACTTAACGATGCTCATCCCATTCTGGCCCAAGACGTGGGCGATGCTACAGTCTCGTGTTTAGGACTTTTGGTGCTGACTGTACCTAACTGTACAGAAAACATGGAATGAACGCAAAAAATCATAAGTAGTTTAAGAACTGAACTAGGTATCAATCAAACACGTCTTTGAAGCATACACTGCTTTATTAGTCTTCATAATAAAGTATTACGTACTTGAACTTTTATACACAAAGAAACGAATGGTACAAGCCGCAAATTCCGAAATAATTGTTAAAATTGTCCGCTGCCAAGCTCATAACTCTACTAGACGTCATACCTATTTCATTATTAATAACTGCAAAAAGCGATAATACAATAATAAAACCTACCGAGTTGAAGGATCCACACGTTCATTGTCTACGGATCACTGGTGTACTGAGCGCAAGTGTAAATATACCGTCGCTTTGCGTTGAAATGATCTGATCCATTTGAACAATGCGATTTATTCACTTATGATAATATAAATCGATTGTTTTTCCGTTTATCAACAACGCACAAGTATCTATAAAACATGTTTTACAAAAAATGGCTTAATTGATGTAAGTAGTTATAGGAAAAATAAGTAAGTATAAACAGTTGAATATTAACACTGCTTTCTGTCGGGACTATTAAAGATGTTCAAATAGTAAAAAAGTGAATTACAAAATTGTCCAGTACCTACAGCATAGCATTATGGCACTCGATGATCTAACACTTAATCATGAAACTGTAATCTTAATCACTATGACACCGGCGCGGGCAGTGCTAGTCGATGCTCAACAAACTATAAAATGCAGCTTGGCAGCTTCGTGTGAGTGGGAGTAGAAGAAATTAAAAGTTCTCAAAACCTTTGACAAGCTTTACACACTGGCACCGGTAAGAAGGATGTAAGCAGTTACACTGTCAACTTTGATTGCGACTTGACCACGGTTTCGTACAAATCTAGAGTGAAAAGAGAATATAGAGGAAATATAGGGAGCGTTTTAAAATGGCGCAAAGGTCCGATAGGCAAGTGAGAGTTCTATACAACATTAGCTGGCGATCAGGAATGAGTTCAGCGATCGGTGGCGTCGACTGCGATGCGCTAGGTATCGCTAGGTGGGTGCGGGCGAGGGCGGGGTTCAGTACACTTTCAGCTGGTTCTTGTCGTCAAAGCCGGCGGAGTGGCCGGCGTTGCGGACTATGAACGAGTTGCCGTCGAAATGCATCCGCCTCTCACCGCGTCTGTTGGCAGTTCGATGCGATACAACGATCATCAATCTCGGTAGAGATAATATAGATGTCAGATGTTGATGATATACATGTCTAAACTAATGTCGACAACAAGCTCAATATTGTCCCCAATTGCAGTTAATGCCACTAGGAAATTTAAAATTTATTACAGTATTTTTGAAAATGTATACCACCAAGTAAATAAATAACCCAAACCCAAAAGTTTTTTTATTCATTTAAATCGTATAAAAGTAGCATAATGTTATGCTAAAACTTACCGCCCATTCGGAATACCGTTCTCATGACGTGGAAAGGGCAAGAAACTCTATGGTTGCTCTTTTTATAAGGATGTTATACATTTTTGTGCAGTAGCCAAAATATGAATACTGTAATAACCCTTGAAAATCTCAAACACGGGACCGATGGAAACCAAAAAAAGAAATAGCAAGGCGCTGAAAGGTGTTCAGTTTGAGTCACCAGACTTTGACTTACCGTACAAAAAGGTGTTGAGTTTGACCGAGTGATGCGGTGCAGTGCAGAAACGGGCTGGTGATGGACGCGGAGCCGTTGCTGGGACTCGTGCGCAGCTGGTACTTGTGGCTGCACCGGTGGATCCTGCACCATAACCATAATTATACTTTTTAATTCGGCCTAATGCAATCGCCCGTGTTAATTTTTTTTCGAGCGCTGTTCACGGAATTTCTTTATTGATTGCGAACCCACCAACTGTACGGTCCCGAACTAACCAACGCTTGTATTATGGATACCGTACGTACAATTGTTAGGGCCGACTAGGTACTCATATAGAAATTAAACATTCAAGAGTATAGTACAAATATTAGATAGTGGACACACAAAGTTTACCCCCTACTGGAAGTCAAACCCGGGACCCTAGTACAGAAAGCAGGGTCACTAGCAATTGTGCTAATCGAGTCGTAACTTAATAGTAAAAATACTCGTAATCCAATCACTCTTAACTGTTTTAAATTTTCACGTACCCTATCTACAGCGCAATGGAACAAGTCAATGACGCCTTTCACACCATCAGTCCGGATGCTAATCACAAAACCAAGATTCTAAGGTGGACGGCTCGTTATTGCCGTGATATTGATCGCGATTGGATTAAATAATTTTGAAAACACTGACAATGTGAACGGCGCCAATAGCGGTAGTAAATACCGTTCCGTTCTATGGTCCACTGCATCCCGTCGCAGTGGCCAACACTTGTTCGGTGCATGGGCACCATGATATCCCTTTCATATCCCTGCCATCAACCGTTATACATAGTATAGCTAGATATAATAGAGGTACAATGCTTGATTTGGAGGTCGACTAGTCTATTTGACATTTTCTCAGTGCTACCGCTACTATCAGTATGAGGCATCGCTCTCGAGTGGCCTTTGCTTTGATCACTCGGTACATAATAAAACGTTCGGCAATTTGAACAATCAAGTAAAATATTCTGCTATAAGCATATCAATTCCATGTTTATGTAATTGCATAATTAAATATGTTGGTGCTGTTTACTAACGGTGAAACCATATATGAAAAAACTCTCCACATTACAAAAATAACATATTTATAGCAACTAGATGTCCCGACAGACGTCCTGTCTAAATCCCATTAGAAAAAGGCAATTAAAAAAAACAGTAAGGGTAACTATGTACTAGTAATTTTCAAATGTGGCAACCATGTAGCCATTAAATTATATACTTACGTATTTTTTACCAGCTACTCCCGCGCCGTTCCTATATTGTTCTCCCAAACCCGTTAGAATATACTCCTCAAAAATGTAAAAGATCTTTTTTTTTTATTACATTATAGGCAAGTATTTGATCTCGATCTCACCTGATGGTAAGTGATGATGAGATCTACGATGGAGGATACTTGCCTAGGTAGGAAGGCGGCAGTAGATCGAGACGCTACATTCGCTAGGCACATGCAGCGCAGCTGATCTGACCCGCCATCCATGAATGGCAACACCGAACATCATGCCGGAACACGGCTAGGCCGCTTGGCGACATGGCTTTGTTCAGTGGGTGGTGACTAGCCACGGCCCAAGCGTACCACCAGTAGAGTTATCACCTAGTTGGCACCACCCAGGGTCACGTGTACTGTATCTCGAGGGTATTTAATTCTCCTACGGACGAAGGTGACTCGACCCCTAAAAGATCTTTTTAAAAAAGCAACCAGGAGTCGCTTGGCCGTTCTTCTCCATAGGAACGGCATTCCAAACGGGTGGTAAGTTGTAGCTTAGCATTTTGTAATAATTTTGACGATTCATAAGTACTTAGGGAGCGTTCAAGTATTACGTAAGGAATTTGGTAGGGGGAAACGTTACGATGCTTGTTTCAACTACGCGTCACGTAACATTGATTTAAACCTTCAGAACGGTCGTGTAGAGACTTTACGTTTTACTAGAGGGGGGGGGGGGGAAACGTTATTGCGCGTTACATGGAGGGAGGGGGGGTCAAAAATCTCCAAAAATTGCGTTACGTAATAATGCTGTACATGAATAAAAGGATATTCTGATTCAGATTCTTGCAGAATTGGGTACGATTGGGTACCTGACAAGTCCGTCAGCGGTCTGGCTGACGCGCACGTTGTTGATAATCCAGTTGTCGATGCCGTCGTCGGTGAGCCAGTACTGCGCCGCCTGCAGCAACGACAGTGCCTCGTTCACGTATGACGGGCCGTGCCGAGACTCACTGATCACAAACAATGTCCCCATATAGCCCTCCTGACCGGATTTCGGTCACGGCGACCAATCTCAACGGAGGCAGGCAACTACGCAGTAGATATATAGTGCACAAGTGCACAAAACAACTTTTCCCTCACTCTCATAGTCCGATGGGATAGCAATCCAACCAAACCGTAGGCAGGGGTTTGGAGCTTCAACCCTAAATGCCCCCCAAATGCTCCCTAAATGCCCTACACAAACCACCGTTTATACATAGATATTCACTAATCCTTTGGTCCAGACCTCGCCAACCGTATGTAGCTATGCGGTTTTGTTAGGGACTCATTAACCGACGCGGCATCGTCGTTTACGTAGAAGCAAATTGACACAATTTAATCCGATATAGTGGACCGCAACTTAACGATCTAATATCGCCGATGACCCAAGGCTAGTGCACGACATTCAATTATGCGCAGGAATGAAAAACTAAAGAATTTTTCTTATATAGAAGTACTTATTTTATATAAATTATCTCCTAGTCTTTTTGTATGGAATTGGGAAATGGATATGAGGAAATGGTCCACGCAAAAATGTATCTTATTTACTTGTAGAAGACGTTGAGTGTGAAGTCCTGACTCATGTCGAGGAAGGTGTCGGTGGTGGTGCGCGTGCCGGCCGCGTCCACCAGGTACACCAGCGCGCACTGTTCCGCCGTGAACGATACACCCTTATACCACATCTTCGCGTACCTGCATCACATACTAGGCTATTCGGTGCGATGTAAGGAGGAATCAATTAGTTGCTTGACACTAGTTGAATCTCCAAAGTGCAAAGCCATTATGAAGGAATATTGGTTTTTATTTTAAGAACATCTGGAATACGATTAGCGCTAGCTGTAGCACTGTTCATATCGTGAATCCGGATCATGATCCTAGAAGCACGAGCCAAAGGGTGCTGACATGATATTTGTGACACCGTCGATACTGCTAATGTTTAAGGATAGTGTGTATAGCAAAATAGGAGGGATGACACATAATGAAATTAGTAGTAACTATGGGTTATAAAGCGGTAAAGATATTGGAACCAGAAAAATATTTTGTATTGACTTGACATATGATTCTGTGAAATGGACAAAATTATGTACTAAGATTTGCCTATTCTTTGATAATGCCGAAAATTTGTGAGTTTTATACGAAGGTTATTGTGTTGTCAATCGAAAATCAATGTCAAATTTTAGGAACTACATCACACAAGTAGTAGTAAAAAAAGAGAAAACTGCAATCGCTTCATGTCTATAATACAGAAGTAGATGGTATAAAAATAGATTCCAAGAATTCCTAGCTAGATGCTACCTTTGCAAAAAAAGTAACTGTTTCTCCGCTCACTATAGATTTACATCACAAACTTTTTTTACGCAGCCACAATACGAGTTCACAGAAATTTTGCCATAGAAACTAGTTTCGATACAAATCTATTCAGTTTTTTCTCAAAATATAAGTAAAAAGTATTGTGATAGCATAACCCCTGTACATTCAGCTTACTGCTTACTTAACATTAACGCTAAGCGCGCACTTGCGGTGCGGCGAGTTGCGGTGCGGTTTTATATTCGAAACGAAAAAAAATTAGTACCTTCACTGCGGTAGAATTTCCTTCAGGTTTGTTATTAGTATCGTAAACTTTGTAGAATAAGCATAGCTATGGACTACGAAACCTAAGTCCGCATTTTCATTAATTATTAAAGCGCACAAACTCCAAACATGCACAAAACTGAAACCTGTTGTGAGATTTATTTTATAAAATATGATGAATTTCGTATGTATCAATAATATAATATGGTTACTATGCCATATCCATACTTCATTTGATATGAATTATTGGCCCTGGACTTGACCATGAAGATACGAGATCTTAAGCTTATAGCGATGACACTCCTTCTCGATGGTTCGTGCACTGCTGCGGCGATAAGTACATAGTTTATTTTCCGCAGTGCGCAGGGTTTCATATGAGCCCATGGGATGCAAATTGCGGTGTGGATTCTTATCCGCAATGCACGCGCTTCTATGTGATTCTATAGTTCAGATTTTCCAAAAAAAAACGAACGGATATTTACCGCAGTGCGCGCTTAGCCTACATCTACTTTATCTCCTTATTTTTTGTTATTAAACCCACCAAATAAAAGAAATGGGATACAAAAACTCTCCTCCATCCGGATACCTTACGTCATGGTATAAATTGTTTGGTGGTCTCAGATTTCAGGACCTACCACAAATCTCTAGTGTAGAAAGCCTACGATGCACTCGATAAATGTTGTATGTGCTTAACAATGACTCACTTGTTGTTACCCTGCTGATGGCGAGCCTGGATCTCGACCCGGGAGCCGTAGTGGTAGACACGCCCGTTGGGGTGGATGAGCGCGGCAGCGGCCCCAGATCGCGATAGCGCCAGGATAATGTTGTTCTTAGCGTTGGTGACACGCACCGCGCCGTCGATCGTCATGTCCACTCTGTTACAAGATTTAATATTTGAATATATAAATATCATTCGCAAGTTTCCCTAGCGTTATATATGCCTAACACTATATATCTAAGTTAGTTTTGTGGTAATTTTTTGCCGTTAGATTTCCAGAAACATGTATTTTTGTAGCCTGTTTATGGACCCTTTAAGAAAGCTTCAACGACATCAACTAATATTTATCGAGTTAAAATATGAAGTACCTATTATTATAAATTCACACTATTCATATTTCTGTTAATATTACACACCATTTATTTGCACCTAGTGTAAGAAAATTAAGACTAACTTGACGCGATCTCTGAGGCGGAGGCAGACAGTCCCGTGCGGGGTCACCGAAGCGTTGTAACCGGCACCTCCTACCACATCTGTCATCTAAAATATAGACAAATCACAAAAACCAATTGTTTAAAACCTACATACCTATATTTTGGTACTTGCACATACACTTACGTCAATTACACAAACATTAACAGACTAAAATCAACCGAGTAAAATGATGTCATGCGAAATTTCTATGCGAAATGTCTTCACAAATTAGGTACCTAGTTAGTACCTACTTATTTGTCGTGCATAATCCTGTCTACAAAATATTTTTCTCTGCTCTCGACGAGATTCTTCTAGCACGTTAAGCTGATTTGAACGTGCTGCTATGCATATTGCACACAATGCACGCTACTCAGCAGCTGTACAGCTTTGTTTGTAGCTAACCATAGCGGATGTGAAGGTGATATATAAGACTGTGGGCTTGCCTCAAGCTCCCGCCAGGTGTCAGCGTGGTAGATGTCATCTCCTGGGTAGAAGGGGGCTTTACGCTGCAGGGGCGCGCGCCACGGCGGCTGCCATCCGGCCGCGCCGACCAGCTCAGCCTGCCCCAACCCACCCTCGAGGAACTTGCTGTAATCTTGAAAAGCGGACAGGTTCGACTCCTCCTAATAAAGTTACATCCGCAAGCTAACTATAGAGTGATCTACTGTGCTGATTTACAAACGTGTTCCTACCCTACTTTATATTTATTTTTACAATAGACTGAAATGTATGGAAAGCAGATGGCCTAAACTGAGCTATAACAAAAGACGCTTATGGCGCTTTGTTTAACATGAGTAAAACAAGCTGAATGCCAGGTGGACACCAGTCTAGAAAAGGCTAGTCTCACGAATGGTGCCCGCCTCGCATTTAAGCACCTCGAGGCAGGAGGGGACTTCGCCGGGGACTGTCGCCGAAGTAGCGGTCGGCGAATAACGCTAGAAAATAGGAACGACTTGCAGTTATCTTCCAAATTATATCGTGGTTCCTTTAACTACGTCAGTATGTTCCTCCCACATGTTTACATTAGCTTAGAAAATTACTCCATAAGAACAAAACATGTCGGTCAATCACAGATTAAGTGTGACTCAATGCCCTGACAAACGGCTACATTAAATCTGTCGGCGAGATTTATAAAGGTGTGCTGCGAGCTTTTTCTGAGAACCGAACATTTCTGTAATGGCGTACTTACCCACGCACCGGATCATAATGTCTATGTAGTATATATTTATACCATTTGAACTTCGAAGTTGTCAACGACAGACCACCACTAATCGCGACACATGCAAAGTATTTTAGCGCCTTAGGTTACGCACTTAGGTTACTAAAGGCAGTAAGTATACTTACCCACCGTTTTAGCCTGTTCTCAGCAAACTGGAGTCAACTGAAGGGTGTACTCTACACCATTTAACTAACATTGTACTCTACATTAATTTAACTAAACATAATATAAGCTCGGTGTTGCAATGAGGGTAGTAGTTTGGACCAAGAAAAACAGGATACCCAAACCATGGAACGAAATAATTGCTTCAACCTGAAGCAGTTAGGCTGCCAAATAGAGTAACGGTTCGGGACATTGCTCGCGATGTAGTCATCGTAAATACGACGAAGCTCTCACACAGCTAATTCCGAAACTGATAGAATGCGCAAAATTTTCATTGCCCAACGCTTAAACACCAACATTCTCACATAAACTGTTGAGTTAAATTATAAATTGTCGCTCCCCACCTGGTTGTAGGAGTGCGCCGTATAGACACTCCTTGGCCGCACAGGCATAGTCACATCCTTTCTAAAATCTGCATTTGCCATTTTAACACGTCTTCAACTTAAAGCTGTTAAGGTTTAATACACTATTTTAAAAAATACATGAACAACAGTAACAATCGACACTGGAAAATGCTACATAATATAAATCCAACCTCACTGCTGGGAAATAATGAAAAAAGTCATTTGTCATTTATTTTTTCCATATTCGAAATTTAATTTTACTTCTCTATGGCGACGATTAGCCACTGGCCACTATTCAAAATATAGATCGTTGTGGGAGCTTCTAACTCGTCTTGCTGCTACTAATTGATGATCATATGTAATGATGGATATGACAGTGAAATGCCTAAGCTAATTTCGGTGAGGTTTATTGAAAACGTTTTGGTTTCTATGCAAGCTTAATATTTTGAACTACATAACCCATAATCTTAAAATTGGTGTGTGTAAAATGGCTAAATTTCATTACAGCTGCCGCTCCTGGCCCGCCATGGGTCCATTCCGATTTAGACCTTATTTCTATTAGACAGCATTTCCGAACTCAATTTTAATAGGCAGCCATCCAATTGCTCTTATCTTCTCCACCACCGGTAAACGGATTATCGCCACCATCAATGGTATTCTGTTACTAGATCCCCCGACCCGCCCAACGCTCTCCTCAATTCCAATGCTGAGGAGATCAGCAAACGCATATGCTCTAACCGACACCGACCTTGCCGTCGAGGTAGATGAATTCCTTCTTTAACTAAAGACAACATTACCTGTGTGTCGTACCCGGGTACATCTTAAACCTCGGCAACAGCTAAGGTGATTTTGCGCCCCCTGTAGAGTCTTGAGCTATATAGTTGGCCCCTGCCCCTTTCGCTGGCTGGAGCATACTCTGCGTTCGTAAAAAAAACCGTTGGAGCTGTAAAGTCTGCAATAACCAACATTTAAATAAACAATCAACGGTGCGTGTGACTCTACGGATGGATGATATCACGCACGGCGGACCACCACGGACAGCCGCACACCACCGCGAGGCTCTTCCCACGGTGCGAGTCAGTTTATATTCACGGTTCATATGCCGATGCAAGATTCGAAAGTTCTGGTCATTCCCTTTGAGTAGGTACCTAGGAGTAGGTATTTGTCTGTGGTCTGAGGTCATCTTTTTATTTTATTTTGCGTTTGCAATCGGCTACTAAATGCAAAATATTTTTACCAGAGTCGAGTAACATTTCTTGATATTTGTTGCGAGTATAGTATCCCTCAAGACCTGTTTAGCACATTTGTTAGTGAATCTGCTTTATGTAATAATAGTCCCCCTGACCTTATTTCGGTCACGGCGGCTAAGCTCAACGGATACTAGCCTAAGCCTAAGCCTGTGGACACTTCATTGAAACTTTACCTGACTTGAACGAACTTGAAAAGACAAGCCAAGTAGGTATACCATTTTATTTTAATTTCCTTTACGTATGCACATTTGATCATTTATAATGGTTAATATCCAACCAATACCGTTCAGTTATTTATCAAAAAACACATTATTATGGTATAATTAAATTCACGACTTTACTCTTCAAATTCCCGCCAAAAATTCTTTGCTGTCAGTTTAACACTGAGTAGACATTTTCTGTCAATGGTCAGTGAGGATCGTGGGGTTGTCATGAGGTCATTGATTTTGGCTCGTAGTTTCAACTTGATTTAATCCATGGTATAGTAATATACTACTCTAGGACGTAATTGGTATATTATTTTACATGATTTCAACCAAAATGCCGTGAGAACAATACTAGCAAGTAGCGAACACAGCTGTGGAAGCGAACTATCATGTAGACAACCTAGAAACGGAAAGAAATATCATAGAGCTATTTAAAATCTATCCCGGTGTGCTGTTGGCCTTCCGGCAACAAAAGGAAAACCTACAAGAGACCGTTATCCATTTTGCTAGAATATAGGTTCTTGTAGTTATTGCTTTAAATACTTAAAATCGGCAGAATGGGTGGACAGGTAAGATCATTAAAAGAAAGAAGACCTTCCTACGTGTAGGCACTGGCCCTCCCAAATATCTTGCCAATACATATTATGTGTGTGAGAGTGCTGGCTACAGTTCTTATCTATGGGCTACAGAGTACTGGCACAGAGTACATTTTGTATGTTGCCAACGTGGAGAGTTGTACGGTGATGGCGCATCAGTGGCGTCACGTCACACATACGTCGTCATCGGTAATATTGTGTCGTAGCATAAATGGCATCATAGCATAGAGACGACCCATAGAGCTATTCATAGACAGGTACCAACCTAATAACTAGGTAATAGTAATGCAAATGAGACTTAATTTTTATACGCAGTGTCCCCTTCGCACAGTTGCCACAATAAAATATTAAAGTAAAAAAATACATTTAAAGTTATATTTTCTGTTTTTGTAAATATTACGTACTTATTCATTTCTTATATTGACATGAATACTACACATTGAAATAAAGCTAATATTAAGAATTTTGTCACGTTTATTTTATGAATCCTTTTCGTTTTTCATTATAATTTGATTTTTGTATAGGCAGTTTTAGTTGTACATGTTGTGTTATTTATTACATCAACAAATTCAATGCAATATATCGTTGTCGTGCACAATTTTAAAATTATGTCGCACAGATATGCAATTTATTTACCAATAAATATAAACGAATGTCTGCTGCTGAAATGAAGAAAAGTTTTCAGGTTTCTTTGTAATGTTTGAGATATTACAACGAACGCGATACCCAGAACACCAAACTCTCCTGTGTCTCTGGGTTTTAAAATTGTATGCGTACCCTAAGTACAGCTAATAATGATAAAAACATTCCCCGAATTTGTAGACGTTTAATAACTTTAACCATAACATAGTACTCCACACAAGAGTTTTACTTTGAACAATACTATATGATCTTTAATAAAGTTATAGAACGTCTATAAATTCCGGGTAAAAATAAGTGAGTAAATCTTATAATCGAATATTTAAGTCGATTTTAATCGCCATCAACATGAATTTATACTAACGAGAATATCGGTAGTACGAATTTAGTTGGAGGAGAAAGTCGTATATTATCTGTACCTATTTCTCCAATGTGGAAACACCAACGGCCCGCCACGTTTCCCCAATCTTGTTACTTGTTCAGTCAGTCGTCATTAATTTTAGTCTCATTCATAATCTTTTACTGGGATATCAGAAACAAAGTTTATAAAAATGAGTGCTCCAGCACCAGCGCCTGCATACAAAATTGGAATAGTAAAGCAGGTAATACATTATTTGTATGTTTTTCATACTTTTCCTAAACAGTAAACTGAGATGCCTCGTGCCGTTCTCATATTATAATTTGCCCCGTTGGCACCACATCGCAAACATGATTAGCGTTTAGGATACTATCACACAATAATCTCTGGGCATAATTTGAGTTTGTAAGTTTATTTTGCAGGACTGTAACATGTAGCATAAGTTTATCTCATAGTCCATCTGGCAGGTGGGTTAGTAATAGGGTCGCAGGTCTAGACCGATCATGCGATAGTTAATGTATATTTAATATTTTAATGAGTGCATAATGTTATTCGTGCAGGTTTTGTCGGGAGATACGGTTGTGATCAGGAAGCAACCCCAGGGCGGACCACCTCCGGAGAAAGTGATCGCCTTGTCTGGCATCACCGCGCCGAAACTTGCACGTCAGAGAACTGCCAACAAGTGGGTACCATCCATACAATACTAAACACTATCATTCTCAAACCTATTTGCTGCTTCAAATTTGATTTCTCAATATGTTTTAAAATTGTAATATAATAATATTAGGTACCTACCTATCTCGAATCTTATAGTAAATAATATATATTTTCTATACCAACTTGTTTTTTTCAAATGTATCAACCAATTTATGCACGTACCTATTTTATTATTATATTAAGCAGGCCATAGCTATTTCTATTCCAAGACTGAAAGTGAACTTTGTAACTTGCTATAGAGCAAAGTGAAAGTGAACATATTGAAATATTATTCCTTATGTTGCTTTAGTATGCTTGTGCAAAATGTGCGAACTTATGTAATTTAAAGCTTTTGTGTCAATACTATAGTGCAATTTTATGGGGTCAAACTGATATAAGCGAATATAAACTGTGAAAGTATTTTCCTTAAGTTTTGTATGATATTGATTAATTTCAATAATTGCTCCATTTGAATGCAGAACACAAGTACAGACTGTTGTGATAATATTATTATTAATTGCATATATTTTGAGTAACGAAGGAGGATTAACCCATAATCCATCACTGTAATGCTGGCTTTGTCAAGATTGTCTGATATAACATTTTATTTGAAATGTAATTCTGTTATAATACCCTAAGCGCCTTTATGATGACCATGAAATTAGACTATAAATGTTTATTCTTTTAATTATGTTTACAATGCTCAGGATAAAATATAGAAGGCACAATACAAATCATTATATTTCAAATGAATCAGTAAGGGGGTGAATCTGAGCATACTCTATTGCTTTGCTTAGCATATTAACTAGCTGAGCCCACAATATTCTCACTTAATTTTTTCAATCTTTGACTATTTTAATGTCTAATACATAGTTTACAATATTTACAGCTTCATACAGACAGTGATAGAGCCATAGACAGAAAAGAAGTTTGAATATTTTTAAATACAAAAAACATAGTCAGTGTTACTGAGTGAAGTCAGATAATTAAAAACAATTATTGAAAGTAACAAGACAAAGTCCCATATGTTATCTATCCAAACATGGAAGATAACTGTTTACATTTTCTGATTGTAGAAAGAATGATTGTAAACAGTGTATTCTTAAATATGCATACTAGTGATTTTATTTAAAACCAGTATTTACAATATAAGCATATCCACAGTTTATGGAAGATCTTGCGACAGACACAGTATATAAGATTATATGGTTACATACATTATAGATGTATGCATTCCAATTGTAGCTTTAAAAGCATTTTATATGAAAAATATATTTTAGAGCTTATGTAACTGATTTATCACATATTTTGAAAAAAAACTCTTTCTTCTTCTCATTTCATATCACTTTTTTATTACATTGTACACACACTTTTCTTTTCTTATATACTAACCATGTAGACTCTTAAACTATTTAATTATTATGCTATGCGATGCGACTATGCGAATGAGTTTTATACTACTTGTAATCCATTTAATATTCAGTAATACAATGTATTATAATAATAATATTGTATTTTATAAGAGTGGTAAATCAACTTAAATTGCTTTGCGGTATAGTTTCCATTACATTATTAAAAACATTTTTCTTGTTTATAGTGATGTGGAGACAAAGGATGAGCCGTTCGCCTGGGAGGCTCGTGAGTTCCTTAGGAAGAAATTAGTTGGCAAAGAGGTCATTTTTACTGCTGAGAAGCCACCAAACTCTGCAACAAGAGAATATGGAAGTGTATGGGCCGGTAAGGACCCTACTAAGGATGAAAACATCACCGAGGCCCTTCTTGCTGAAGGCCTTGCCAAGGTCAGAGAAGGGGGTAGAAATATTCCCCAGCTGAAAAAACTTGTTGAGATTGAAGATGTTGCCAAATCTCAAGGCAAAGGCATTTGGGGTTCAGAACTTCAGGTAAGAATCTTGTTTTTTTTATAATGTACAATTCAATATTTATCACTAAAAAGTTGCAAGCAATACTGTTTTATTATGCCTCTGTCAGTTATCGGTATGTTTTGGTCAAACAGGAACATGTGCGAGACATCAAATGGGCTGTAGAGAATCCAAAGCAGTTTGTGAACAAGTTCAATGGTCAACCAGTGAAGGCCATCATTGAGTATGTGCGTGATGGCTCAACAGTTAGACTGTGTCTGCTACCTGACTTTTGTCAGATAACAATGATGCTAGCCGGAATCCGAGTGAGTATTTTGTAATCATAACATTTGTTAAAATATCTTAGACTGTTGCTTAGATCATGGAAGTGTAAAATGTTTGTTAGCATTATTATTGATACAGAGGCCAAACCTTTTTTTGCCTTATTATCTGCCTATCTCTGCCTGGGGACATAAGCAGTAATTAAAAGTATTTGTTTAGCTTGGTTACATTCAATACATAGTACAAGTAGGTTTAATGGTTATAGGTTTTATCCTTCAGATCAATATTAATTATCATCAAAGTACTTGTATTAATAAGGCCTTCTGGTTTTTTGTTCTCTAGTGCCCTCCTTTTAGGCAAGACAACGAGTCGGACCGCGCCACCCAAGCGTATGCCGAGGAAGCCCGCTTCTTCCTCGAGTCCCGTCTACTGCAAAAAGATGTGGAAGTCATCCTGGAGTCTGTCAACAACAACAACTTTGTGGGCACCATCCTGCACCCACAGGGTAATATTGCCGAGGCGTTGCTTAGGCAAGGATTCGCCAAATGCGTTGACTGGTCTCTTGCTGTCATGAAATCAGGTAAGAAATATAATGCAATGTATTTGCTGACTTAGCTTCGTCATCGGATTTCATGAAATTTAAATGATATCAAACACAATGATTGTACAGTGTTTTATTGCACTCGTACATGTATATGTATGGCTTCTCTAGTTGTCTCATAGTTTTACGTCATACTTACTCATAGATGGAACACGAAATTAAAGATACAAAAAATATTTAGGTGCAATCACATTGCGGTCGGCGGAGCGCGCCGCGAAGGAGGCCAAACTTCGCATCTGGGCGAACTACACAAGCAATGCTCCCGTCATCGCCGCCAAGGACAAAGAGTTCACCGGCACCGTGCTAGAGGTGGTCAACGGCGATGCGCTCGTCGTCAAGCTGCCCAACAACAAGCCGAAGAAGATATTCCTGGCCAGCATCCGACCGCCCCGTGAAAAGTAATCCATCTAACATCATTATATCATGTACTTTATCAAACACACTTAACATATATTGTCATGAAAATAATGTTGATATGCAGGAATACCCCAGATGAAGAAGGCAAGCAGTCTCCGAGACCAAAGGGCTTCAAACCTCTGTATGATATCCCATGGATGTATGAGGCTCGCGAATTTCTAAGGAAGAAACTGGTTGGCAAAAAAGTTAATATAATAGTTGATTATATTCAACCTGCAAAGGATAACTTCCCTGAAAAGTCGTGCTGCACCGTCCAGATTGGAGGAGTGTAAGTAAAACAATATATTCTATTTTGTTTGAATGCATTATATGTACATAAACTATTCACAATCGTTTTTCTTTAATGCAGAAACATAGCAGAAGCTGTAGTGGCAAAAGGGTATGCAACAGTTGTAAGGTACAGAAATGACAATGACCAGCGAAGCTGCCATTATGACAAGCTCCTTGAGGCTGAACTGAAGGCGCAAAAGGCCGGTATCGGTGTTCACGCAAAGAAAGACATACCAACCCACCGTATCCAGGACACGAGCGGAGACTCTGCGAAGGCTAAGAAATTCTTCCCATTCCTGAAGAGGGCTCAAAAGACTGAAGCAACTGTTGAGTTTGTTGCCAGTGGATCTCGTATGCGTTTATACATACCCAAAGAATCAGTGCTGGTGACTTTCCTGCTCGCGGGTATCAACTGTCCACGCGGCGCCCGGCCGGCCATCGGCGGAGGCCCAATGCAAGATGCGGAGCCCTTCGGTGAGGATGCTCTGCAATTCACTAAAGAAAAGTGTTTGCAACGCGATGTCATCGTCACGATTGAAGAGATGGACAAGGCAGGCAACTTCATTGGCTGGCTCTGGACTGAATCTGAGAATTTATCTGTGGCACTAGTTGAGCACGGCCTCGCTTCGATGCACCACACTGCCGAGACTTCGGAATTCGCACGCACCATTAAAACTGCAGAAGAAAACGCCATGAAGAAACGTATTGGGATCTGGAAGGACTATGTTGAAGTTCAAAAGGATGTTGAAAAAGAGAGAAATGCAACAGTTCAGGACAGGACTGTGAAATATGATAAAATTGTCATAACTGAAGTGACAAGCGAAGGCAACTTCTATGCACAGAATGTTGACTTGGGTACAAAATTGGAAAGTTTGATGGATAAAATTCACCAGGAATTCAAGAGCAATGCTCCCCTTCCTGGCTCATACATTCCCCGGAAAGGAAACATTTGCGCAGCTCGTTTCACCATGGATGACCAATGGTACAGAGCTAAAGTCGAAAAGGTGACTGAAGATAAAATGGCGCACGTGTTCTACATAGATTACGGCAACCGAGAGGTATCGTTAAGCTTATGTACTCTCTATACTTAATATATTTCGTTGGCAATCAGCATCAAAATTAAGCTACTTCGGCTATTATCAAGTAATATTTCTGCACTAAATTATGTTTATGAATATTAGTTAACACTAGTATTATACATTGTAGTTCAAAATTATTTATTTTGTGATAATTAAACGAAACAAACAACATCAGTCATCAATTTCTCGTTCTTTAATATACATAATAATTTCCTTGTATAACATACATGGGTGTGATGAAATAGTAAATGAAATGTGAATGTACAGGTGGTGAATGTGACGAGGCTGGCGTCTCTCCCGGCCGGCACGGAGACCGACCCGCCCTACGTCGCTGAGTACACCCTGTGCTGCGTCAAGTTCCCGTCCGACCCCGACGACCGCACCGAGGCAGTGGCGGCCTTCTCCTCGGACACCCTCAACAAGAAACTGCTTCTCAACGTGGAGGCTCGCGGCGCGCCGCCCGCCGTCACCCTCGTCGACCCCACTACTAACGTCGACATCGGCAAAGTAATGCTATTACCTGTACCTATTACCTTTCACTGAACACAGGCCAATCGTTGCATGTTCATTTTTTCTGTCTGACCTTCTGTTTGTTTGAGCATTACGAACTACCTGAAGAATTTTGATAAACTTGAAATAGTGTTCTCAGGGCAATATAAAGGATACTTTTTATGCCGGGACATTAAAATTCCTGCAGGATATGCAATCTGTGTTCCAAATCTCTCCACTAGGCGGATTGTAATAAAACTATGTAAGGATAGCCTATAACAAAATCAATATTAATTATAATGATTGGCTGGGAAAATGGACGGATTCCCCGAGGATAGCTTAAAAAATCAATTGTCCACGCGTACGAAGTTGTAGCGTATCTAGCCGTGAACATGTTTAAAATTGTGTGTCGTTTCAGAACCTGATCAAGGAGGGCCTGGTACTATTGGAGGGGACTCGCGAGCACCGACTGGCGCCGCTGGTGAGCGAGTACCGCGCCGCGCAGGAGCACGCCAAGAGCTCGCGCCTCAACCTGTGGCGGCACGGGGACATCACCGACGACGACGCCGTCGAGTTCGGCGCGCGTCGCTAGCGGGACACCACCGCCTCGCCCTCGCACACGCTCAACTGTGCCACATGCACAGCCACACACATCCAGACAATCATATACAACGTCATCTACGAGTTTCTGTAAACATCCGTCGATCCCGATTTTGATATGTAACCCTATTAATAACTACCATTCACCATTGCCTTCTGATGTTACCTCATTCCCGTTTTAGTAATCCTGTTCTTAAGAAATTTGTTAATTTATGAATGTCGTAAATTATGATTATGGGGCTAATTTAGTTATAACTTTCCTTAGTGTATAACTCGTATGCGATCGTGTACCTTGGCGAGCGCCATCGCTATGCGCGGTGGCGGCGAGGAGAGGACGCCACATCTCCCGATTGCGCGTGCGCATCACGCGCCTCCACGCTACATACGATGCTTACGGCATCTATTTGCCCATAAATTGGTATATCTGCAAATAATATACTTAATTACTTATAATAATTATTATTTTTATCAGAAATTATCAGCTAAAATGTAATAAAAATAATGTAATTTTTTATTTTTATGTTAATACGGAATAATAATTATAGTAATATAAATAACTTTATGTGTAAATGCAAATTGTTGAAATATTTACATTTTTTACAATTTTGTATATCAGAAAATAAAAATTGATGTAGTTTTATATTTCGTTGTTACTTTGATTATTAGGTATTTATTTACACACAATGCATTAGTAAAATATATCTAGAACTGATTTTTCTACATACTGTTACTTTACTTTTCCTATGAGCTTTTCCTTTAAATTTGCATTTAGCAAACTAGATGTATTCACATGTTATACAAACTATCAAGTGTCGATTATCAAATCAATAAAATTATATATTAGACTCAACCTAACAGATCCGTTGTTTTTTGTGACTATTGTACGTGTTATTGGATAAAGTGTTAGCTGGTATTTTGTGCTTACATTATTGTATGAAGTACCTCTCTCCTCGAGATGTCCATAAGGTGTAAAGGTATGATTTACATACATTCATTAGGGTACCATACGGTGCGAGGATTGTTAAATAAACTTCGTATAATGAAATAAATATTTTAGGAAATTACCGTCGTATTAATTATTTTGGTTACATATTTTAGATGACGATAGTGTAAGCCCTCAATTAGGTGACCTGCTACTCACTGCACCCGCCTACTGACGTTGCGTCAATCTGACCTAGATACCACCACCGTATTTTTGGCCTCTGCGTGCTCTAATATTTGTCGAATGTGCACCTACAGGGGTCAAATACCTACAAACATGAAGATGGCCATATTGAAATACCTCATTTAAATCATGGGATGGTCTGAACTGTCCAAATTCAATTTTATCAAAATTCCCACTAGCTTTTTCAGTGGTTCTGCTCACACTATAATCTATAAGGTCAATGTAAATGTATAAAATTAAATACTTGGTTTATAAAATTAAAATGTAATTAATTGATAATTTAGAGTTTTTTAATGTAAATAATTGCGATATTATCACATGATAAAATTGCGTCATTACACGCATTAAAAATAATAATTATACATGGGATAAAATATTTACTTACAACTCAAAGTTTTGGCACAATTAAACTAAGCTGATCATTAGAAAACATCAGTAAGACCACATAGCATTTCAATGCGATTTTTCGTAGAATATATATTCATTACCCTACCCTAGGTGAGGCAGATGCATCACTGATATGGGAATTACATCTACTTACAAAATAGTTGACTACGACATTTACCAATACTATGGATTTAATTAAAACTTATACAATGTAGCCAGATTTACAAATTATTTGGTGATATCTACAGGTAAGGATTATCAGACGACTTGTACACAATAAACCAGTAATAATACTCAGTCAAATAATTGACTGACACTGAGCTGAGTCTACTATCACATCCACATCCCTTGTGCAAAATATACAATGAAGCTTTAAATCTAACCAACATGCATGGAAAACCTCTGGTCGACTATAATAAAAATATTTAAATTCTATAACGAATTGATTTACATATTATTCGCCAATTTACGCTTAGGCGGTTTCTTTTAATTTAAACGTTTACTTATTAATATTAGCGACATAAATCAGTCAATACAAGCCAAATGACGAGCTTGTGCCACTAAGATTTTTGTGCTCCAATACAAAAACAATTGAAAATTAATCTGCTACATTGATTGTTCTTATGGCTTTACGGCATGCACTCCTACATCGCTATTTGTACGAAACAGATTAAAATTACGTAGGTAAGATTGGTTACGCTACAATAATATAAAAACATAATAAAATATTTTATTTTTGTATAGAAATATGTAAATCATAAATTAAAACTAGAATTTTTTTCTAACACTATTATTTAAGTATACTATACAATGTGAACTGATGTGTGCCTTGCGGGGGGCTCGGAATTTTCATCATAAAATGGACCAATATCATCGGGCAATGGTGGAACATTTAATAAAAATTGTTGAATGGAATTATAATAGTCCCTGCAGGTCCAGGTGTCGTCGTGGCCGCCTCCTGGCATTACCACCAGCTTCTTGCACACTGCGCTGCATCTCACATATAGCTCCTTGGCCATCGCAGGGGGCACTAAAGCATCATTCGACCCACATATCACTAAAGTTGGTATCATCACATGGCCGATTTTCTTCAGAGACATATACTGCAAAAATAATACATTCATCATCAAAGTCAAAACAAAATGCTATACAAAAAGGTAATTGAAGTAAAACATATAAATGATAGTAATATTAAAAATGAAAACCTTGTTTTTATGGCAGAGTTGTGGAAGCCATTGAAGACATTTCCATTCGAGTATGACTTTCGCCATATCTGGTATACTAGTGAAGGTATTTTCTACTACGAGGGCCCAAATTTTGTTTGAATACTCGAGACGTGAAGCCACATCAATCGCTATTGCTCCACCTGACAACCAATCAAGAGTTTGTAAAAAATTATAACAATTTTTATGAATAATTTTAGCAATGTCCATCAACTGACAAACCTAATGATCTGCCAAATACTATTATTTTTCTAGTGTCTATGTCTGTCCTCTGCATGAGATAATCAAGAGCAGACTGGGCATCAATATATAGACCACTTTCTGATGGGGCACCCTCTGATAATCCATAGCCTCTGTATTCAACCATTAAGATGTTGATATTTAGTTTGTGGTAGAACCCGGAAACATTTGACAATCTGAAACAAATTTCATAACACAAGGCTAGTACACACTTAGTTAAGCCATATTGCAAAATATTTATAAACTTTCATAACACACTGTAACAAAAGAGGTTTTCACAAAAAAAATTGTATACATGTTGTCCAGCTATTATAATAATATTCAATTCAAACATGTATAAGCAGTAAGTATTTTATAAAGACAGATATCATTAACAGTTCAGATATATATTTCACTTACCTTTGGCCCATGTTTCCGGCATTACCATGAAAAAATACCATTGTTGGTTTATGATTGCTGTTCACAGTTTGTTTCACAAGGAACATGTGGATCTTATAGCCATCCTTATTGATGATTTTAATGCTTTCATATGGCAGTTTGTAGTTGCTGGGCTGTAGAACAAATACCCTGGAGTCTGGAGGGTCATTGGGGTAATACAACAGGAGATCCTGTGCGCTATATAGAATACCTGTAGCAAACACAATGTCTTAAAAATTTGTATACAAACAGACTCAATTATGAGCTGAAAGTGACATAATCTGGACTAGTTTTTATACTACTAATATTAAAATTAATCTCACCTGATATGCCTATGATGAAAACAAGGAATGCTGCTAAGAAACCATAAAACCAAAATATTAAAACACTAGAAAATAATGTCAATGTAGACACAACCCACAGTCTATACAATATTATCCTAATAATACGATACATTTTAAGCTGGAAGCATTTGATGTCTTAATAATGTTTGGTTATTTATGTATACAACATTGGTTTAGAAGATTCTTATACAATGTTAGGTAGCTATCACACACAATGATAAGACATGGGCATGTAGGTGTAGAAAATTACTCCGCATTCATTTTGTGTAAAAAACTAATCAAGCTTTCCCCTTGTTAATCAATTTTAGTATATAAAACTGCATGAAAGAAAAATAAATTAGAGAAGAATAGCACAGACAAAAACTATGTAGAAAACTATAGTTGAAAATATAAATATGACAGACAACTATCGAAACATTTTTTTATAACAAACAACCGGCCATGTTCGTATCCGTTCCGCCTCAAGGGTTCCGTAGCTAATCCCATAGCATCGTGGCATTTGTGTTAAGAAATGTATTTTGATTTAGGAAGATTATATCACATGGTTATAAACTTAGAATAACTCTCTGATATGAAACCCGTTTTAAATAAATAGATAGATAGGTATTAGCCTCCTGATTAAATCTAGATATAAGATGGCCTCATTCACTATTGTATAGCGTCTTTGCCAACGTCAAGTGGATTTCTTTTAAATATCAGAAATAGCAGATTAAAACTCGAAGTAACACATTTTCCACAAAAAAAACTAAATTGATAACCTGTCTCCCCAAAAAGTCCCGTCACATTTATATGCCAGTAACATACAGTCTGAAGTGACAAAGCTGTATAAAACTGATGAAACTCAATGGAAAAGGCCATTAGGATAAAAAACTAATGAATGTGAACCTTCATGTTATTAATGTCCTATTTATTTAACCGAACACTGACATTTTCAAGATTGTATTTGTATGTTATTTAATATTACCGAAAATGTGTATTTTCAAACTCTGTTCAAAATTTTCGACTAAATACAATGAAAGCCATTTTATATTGCTGGGGTGCCAAAAACCCAAATTTCTGGTTTGTTTGGAGAATCTCTTAAGATAAGAGCATTTTTTAATTAGGTAGGCACACATTTTCTGTTCGTATGACGGATGCATAAATTTGTTTCATCATTGATATGAGTACAGTACTTAGTTTGTCATAGTTTTGCGGAACCCCAAAATTAGTGTACTGCCAGCAGTGAAAACTAATTTTATAGCCGTCAGGGCCCGGACCACTGACCTCTATGGTATACATCGCTGGACTAATCATAAGCCCGGTTATCGTGTGCCTATTTGATTTTCGCCATTTTGGCGCTGATAGCGGCAGTGAGGGGGAATGGAACTAATAATAGAGATGGGACAGTGATATGATACATCGATAAAAATGTTTATGCTTAAACCTACGCATGCAGTAAAATGAAAATAATTATGATCCATTCCTTTAACAATGGCTAATGTCCAAAATAGTCGAGTGGTTAATACTAAGATGAAGCAAATAATGATAATGATTAGCCGAATCGCTCATGGGTAGGGTAGGTAATCTTAGGATAAGCCGAAACCGGACTAAAGGGTGGTGTGTGACTAGCTAGATCCTACTTAAATAAGGATTGTTTTTTAATTAGAAATGAGGTAATGTAATGTTGTTTGGGAAGCAATGGAGTAGGTAAGGTATTAATAGAAAATAAAAATCATCAAAGTAGTACATGAGTTATGTTTAATTAAAGTCATCAGAGAAGTGTTTTGAACAGATCATATTTTTTCGGACGCCAACTAGGCTTTTCAATGTTTTTGAGCCATAATTCTAGTCTTCTATTGTCAGTCTGAAACCTGTGAATTAGTAAACATTGTTTTAAAATTATATGTATTTGATAATACAAATCTGTCTTCGGCGATTTTTACGTTCTTGAACGTTCTATCTATTTAAGATATTGATAGAAAAAAATATCGATAAATTTTATCGACAAGGAACTTTTACAGCACTATTGAATTTTATTGTTTATAAAAAACCGATAATACAAAGACAAATGCGTTGTAATGCGTATAAATAAGATTAGTAACATATTTTTAAGTGCCTATAATATCAATAGAAGTTTTAATTTCTTGAATATTAGCCGTAAATTCACTTACTTGTGGAATGTAACCCAACTTCCCTTGTGGTAAAGAGTTTTGCATAACACGCACTCTTTCATGGTTTACCTATTAACTAACACCACTTATTTATGTATTAACTATATTAATACGACACAACAAACAAGTTTAATCGCGTTAAAACTTCAAAATCACTTTATAAACACGGAGACAATGTAAACAAAACAACGGCCATTTTCATTTTACGTCAGATTTAGTTCCTTTCCCCCACGTTGGGGGCGCTTCAAATAGGCATAATAGATAGCTGTCATTTTAAAGGGTAACATTAGTCTAGCGTACTTGTATCATGGACGTCAGTGGGTAGGCACCTATTCTTTGCAATGTGATTGGATCATAAATTTGTTACGTCATTGAATTGATGTTGGCGAGTTGGCGCGTAATGTATATAATATAATTTGATTTTCGAACTTCGAACATAATGTCGTTTGTAGCACTCGATCTATGAAATGAACAGAAAATAGAAATTCTAATCATTCTACTGTAGGGTTTTTGTGAATAGGTACGGTTCCGATCCAATATTCATCATCAGTCTCAGGATTCCAAGCACAACCTAAAAAACAAATTAGGCCCAACTCTCGCCATTTTATTGCTGGGTTTTTGTAAGTGATAATAGTCAGTGCCGGCCTCATGCAGTTTTTAGGATGGAGCTAGAGCCAATTATAGCGCCCCCTGCTTGCTCCTAATATATACCAGTTGTGCGTGCAAGCATGCAACTTGGTAAATCTTGATATCTTATTGATTCACTGAAGTACCCACTAGAACTTGGCGCCTGGAGCGGCCGCTCAATTATGGTAGGGCCGGCCCTGATTACTACCTTCCGCCTCCTTCACCAGAATAGCTGAATGGTAATATTTATTTACTTGGGAAATCAACAGCAATAAGTACCTGTTATTATTACATTGGAAACAATTTGAATTACTTAAACAAATTAAAGTTGATTTAATACATTAGGTATTTTTCCCTAATGTATCTCAAAATTTACAGCAATGGTAAATTAAATTATAAAACTAGTGTTTTTTTAAGTTGAGTTTAAATTCTATATTTCCATACATTACTGAACAAACTAAATAATAGCAAAATAAACTTAATCAAACATATTTTGAGAATTGAAACAAATAACAGTAACATGGTTTGGATGTCAGTAATCTGTTTGAAGTGTTGTGTGCTAGGTGAGTAAGTACCTCATATAATATTGCTTTGTCATCAGCTCCACACAAGTTCACTAAATTTCAGCTTCATTGAGTAATTTGCAAGATTCAATATCAGTAACATATAAAACAATTTGTAATAACACATTACGGAAAATTAAAACAATCGAAATACATGAATTAAATACTATATTATAATTGTTTATTTACATTAAAATTGTTAAAATTTGTAAGTAGCTTAGTAAAAATTATTAGTTATTATATAGAGGTAAATTTATTATTCCAGAGCGTTCATTTTCCAAAATAAATATGATAGTAGTATAAAACAATTCATGATAACATCTAAGCACTGTTGTAAATATAGTTTAAAAAGGCACGTTAGTGTACTGTTGTTGATAAATATGATTTACACAATCACAACAATATGAAGTAGTATACATGCACAATACATTGCTATATTAGAAGCCCGAACCAGCCTATATTAGATAATCAAATACAAATTAATTCATAATGGACAGAATGTGTGTATCATAAAAAATACTTTTATCAATAGTGAAAAAATATTTAAAATAAATATTATTGCAGAATAACTGTACTTAAACGACATTAGCATACGTAGATTACATCAATCATCAGAATCACACGCATGACTAAACAATATTGCTAATAAGTTATATAAGTAACAAAATGCATTTAAAAACGAATAAAATGTGGATGGTTTACTAAAATAATTTATTGGGATGTATACTATAACGAAACTGTGATTTTTTTAACGAAATGTAATAAATAAGTAATGTCAAATTTGGGTAAATTAAAACAAATTTATAGGTAAAACAAGTAGTGACGAGATTGCAGTTGTGCTTCTTGTCTGTAAGTTCTTTATTGCTTACAGTTATTTGTAATGTTTAGTTATTTTACTGGTCACGTTACCTTTGAAAACATATGGCTTCTATCATGTAAGTAGCAATCGTTAAATATAAATTATAATATAATTATGCAAAAAAAAACTAGGCCACAACCCAAACCGTATAACTTATAAAGCATAAATATTGCATTGTTTTGCGTTTCACACAAGTTAAAAAATACTTAATAATAATAAATAACCTATTCAGAATCCCATATTTGGATTATGTGTTGCTGGTGATATTATGATGGCATCAAAGCCCTACTTCATATAACTACTATTCATAATACAATTATTTTCAATAAAATTCGATCGACTTGTTTCATAGAGCTTACGCATTTGAGTACTTGGGCGCCAAAATGCGTCCATCACGCGTTCCATCACGTGTTCCATCACGTGTATGCGTGGTAGACGACCAAGTATACACGTGATGGAATGGAATCCAGTGTTCTTATAAAAAAATGTGCATAAGTAGTGCATGCAACGTGTACATTAGCCTGACGTCTACCCAGCGTACACTCATCGAATCTCGAAAACTGCTACAATTATAACAATGCTGTTACACCAAAAAACTGGTTCCGAAACAGTCACTTCCTTATGGTAAATCTGTTAATGATTGCTCCCAAAGATATTGAAATAACAGAAACATTTTGATCACATCAGCCAAATGCGTTAATATCTTATAACTGGCGCGCTTAAATCTTATATAAGGTGCTATGGACATTCGTCTGTGGAGAGACCGTATGGAGAAACGAACAGCCGCTTACGTTCCGCTGGAACGCAGCGAAGTGGTGAACTACCTGAGTACACTGCGTAGGGTTCAGATCTTCGGCGACACTCTCCCATACATACACAAAACAGGCTCTCTAGTTGTCGACTTGTGGACACCACCCGCGGAATAGTAATCGCGAGAAGGAAGGTTTTAAAAACCAAAATGATATAAAGGTGTTGAGTCTATTCAATAAACTGCCAAGTAATTTGAGAGATATTACAGGAGCCCTGGATACCATCACGTGCACGCTGGGTAGAAGGACCCGGCGATTTGTAGATTTAGATATTTAAGTTGTCGGGGGATTATAAAATGGAAGCATTTCTATGGCCAAGCCCATTGACAAAACTATACGAAAGCATACCGTCAAAATGTATTCGAGAAAATAAATACACTTTCACCGAGAATACTGAAGCTTAATAAAAATATTGAAATCTAAGACTGTTATTGGTGTATCTACATGTGAAATATTATTGAACCCTGTCTAATGCAAGCGCAATACACACTTTAATTCGTTACAATTAGTAAATACCTGTGATGATAATTAGTACATTGTAATAAAATGGTAATTGTTTAAATATTATTGGTTACTTACTAAAGATACGGCATTTAGTATATTGTGTAAAATTAACATTCGATTTGATGTCCGTATAATACAAAGTAGCGTCAAATTGTAAAAACATTGTACATTTTCCTATAAAAAATACTTGATTTATTTTGAGTCTTCGCTTAGTTGATAAAATGATAAGTAATAAGAATTATAAACTACACATTGCAACAACAACAAACATAGATTAAAAATTATTCTAAAAAAACAACGGAAAAGAGCCTGTTTAATTTGATCTATTAGTTACTATTTGACTCCGTTTTTTTGTTTCTTGTATTCAGTGAACAGGTCCTGCACGTCTTTCAACGACCGTTCAATTTGATGCACGAAGTTAGATGAGCTCTGAAAGAGTGCAAATATCGATATCTTATTCGGATATATACTATAAAAGTCGGTAATCGCTTAAAGAAAATAACGTGAAACAATCATTGGATGCTTCTACTTACAGCTACAGCGTCCATTGCCAGCTAAACAGAAAACAATCCAAACAGCACTTTGAAGTGAAGCGTAGTGTTATGTGAAGTGTGTTATCTCACCGTGATGGGGCAGCTCTTCTTGCTGGACACGTGGAAGAAGATGATGTCCTCGCCGACAATAATGTAGGAGACGCCGTAGCCGTCGTCCGCGACGGGCCCGAAGCCCCCGCCGGCGCTTACACACTTCGGATTCTTCTTCAAGTCCAGCATGTTGGTTTGACCTGTATACGAAACCGACAGTGTATAACTCACACGTCTATGTAGCCCAGGGCGAGTGGTCATGTGCCGAAGAAAACGTGAAATTTCGCATATCTGATTGAATATTTTATTTCCTCAAGTTTTCTATTATAGTCCGGTCAATTTAGACATTCGAAGTTACCTAAATTCCCACAAAGCTGAAAATCGGTAAGATTGTTTAAAATATCATTAAAAACAAAATTTGAAAGTTCCCCATCTTTCCCCTGTAAGGAAAAAAATAATTCAAGGTCAAAAAGAGTTTTTCTCGATTTTCAGCAAAACGGTAAGTTTTATCATAAAAATATTTCCAACAAAAATTGTAGATCATAAAATTATCTACAAAAAATTAATTAATACTTTTTTTCTACGAGCCACCGTTTTTGAGATATAATGATTCAAAAAGTTGTAAAAGTTGTAATCGTCATAATGGGAATTTAGGTAACTTTACTCTTATTTTTTGGTCTAATTTGACCGGACTATTATAGTACATGAGTGATAATCAATGAGATTTTAACGAAATTGAAAAAGAACCGAAGAATAGCAATCCAGAAGTCGAATCTAAACGCCGTATTCGATTTATGCAATTGAGTAACTGAGACTGCCGAGACCATTCATAAATAAACTTATAAAACAATACAAATTTATATTGTTCGTTCCACACTTATGTTTAGTATTCTCATTGGAATGCACTGACCATGAGGTGTTTGACTCGTCGACAGCCGCCAGGGTTCATTGAAGACTTCTTGGAGGAACGGGGAGTCCAGCTCTAAGTATTTAGAGACGACATAAAGGCAGAAAAGATGGCGATCGATGCCGCGGCCCGCCATCGCGTCTTGGTAGCCCAGCTGATGGCGTGCGCTGGCTTTCACGAACAGTTCCATGCGCTCTTCAATCTGAAATATCCACATTTCATCACTCCTACGGGAATTTATACCTAATGGTACCGCTTCCAGCATGGATCAAGACAGAACGCCCAGTTGCGTAGGAGTTCATCATCAACATGCATGTACAATAGCACAAGCATCATCATCGTCATCAACCTCATTATTATCAACTGAGATACTTATATTATTTTAAAAAAAGACACTGGCAAAAAATGGCACTATTTTGTGGCCGATTGCCAACATAAATAAAGAAGAAGTGCTCGAAGACACTTACAGTGGTGTTAGGGTTGACCATGGCCTTCACCCATTCGGAGCTCTCGATGGTGCAGGAGCGGACAGTCTCGGTGCGGCCCTCGCGGTACAGCCGCGTCATGGACGCCTCGTACGTGAGGCAGAACCGGCCCGCGTCCCGGTAGTACGACAACTGCAGCACGAGTTGGATGAACGCGTCCGGTGAAACGCGGCATGTCTTCATGAATCCTGAAAGTAAGGCACTAATTATATTTTGTTTTGATAATAATAAATGATTATAAGGCTTATTTTTCTCTACAGGACCGTCATATTTTTCTCATTCTTCCATAGGAACGGCATTCCGAACGGTGCGGTGGTAGAGGCGTAGCTAAGCATGTTGAGAATTTTTGGACGATTCATAAGTACTGAAAAAATATTCAAATTCTATTCCATAGCTCCATCATGATTTAGGGCTTAGGCATTCGTAGACATAATGATTGGAACAATATATCTAAAAAGGAAATTACTTTTTTCATTGCTTCATTTTTCAAGTAGGTAGAGTACTTTATTTCGGATTGTTAATAAACTATTTTTATTTTCAAATTTTCCTCACCCTTTCCGTACTTGGTATACATCAATATTCTGAGGTCTACGTCGTTGAGTAGTTTCTGCGCCACATTGTATGAGACGTCGATGGCTTCCTGTAGGTCCTCGTTGCCGAGCTCCCATTGTAGGCGCACGGGGGCCGCCGGCGCAGCCTCCACCGTGCCAAGCGCGTTCCCGTCCGGGGCATACCTGAGGGTAACCGTTTCTATACATTATCGAACATTTTAATACTTCCTTGTAAACCATTGTCAGCTGCTATTGCCGAGTAACAAATCAATATTAGGGATGAGATGTATTTACGTAAGCAGCTTTTAAAACTAGGGCTTCGCTTCGAAATAGGGTGATATTTATATAATGGATCGATTTCCATTGCAAGTATTTTCAGCCCTGGAAGCCGCGGCCCACCCAAATCATGTTGGAACTATTACATTCATTTCAAACCTTGGCCAAGGTTGTTATGTGATAAGTTGAACCAATGTTCACACTAATAATAAATTATCCCACTTACCCGATAGCAAGCTCAGACCATATAACGTATTCCCATAGGTGGCCCATCACCGGTGCATCGGCCCTAAAATCACAATATAAAATTACAATTCTAACAGGTAAACATTAGATATGATAAAGGTTTGAAAGAAGCATTCATATTAAAAATCTTACCATGTATGTTCGGCATTGAAACCGACCTGTAACAATATGAAAAACAATGTAAAATATTTAATGGTACATAAAATAAATTTGTCGTTGTTTTAAACTCACGTTAATCGGTACATGTTTGGTAGTCTATTTCTTGTATTAAGTAGATACAAGTGATTACAAAGTCAAATGAAACTTACGAATCCATTTGTGCTGAAGCACAGGTTGAATGACTTGTCAAACCATCGGTCGTGACCTCTGCCGTGCAGTAGAACGCGGCCATACTCGTCCAACTTGGACGGATCCTTATCGTCATACCCATACTCGAAGTCGTCTGAAATATCGTCAGCCATTACAACTTGAATGAAAGAGTTTTATTCGGTAAACGTGAAAATTTCATGAGGCCTTTGTATATGAACCTTTTTAAATGAAAACTGCTTTCTTAAGTCAATTTCAAAGTCAATACTTGCCTATATCGTAATAATAATAAAAAAAATAATATGATTTGAATGTTAAATTGTACCAAAATATTTTTGTAATCAATACAATTGTTGGTTCTTCCATTAACATTTTTTCCAGATTAATATTAGTTAGTGTACTCTTATCACTGTTGAGTAGTCGCATAGTAACAAAACCGATAGCATTACCGTCATATCTATGTACATATTGTCAAGTACTATTTTTATTTTAAAATCCAATCTATTTGTTTTTTTGTTTTTTTTTTTATTATTACGATATAGGCAAGTATTTGATCTGGATCTCACCTGATGGTAAGTGACGATGAGATCTACGATGTAGCATACTTGCCTAGAAGGTACCTGTTCACTCTCGACTTGAAAACACCCAGATTTTAGTCGACGGGGAACAACATTGTGAAACATTTTCAACGATAAGGATTAACAATGCGGCTTCATTTATGAGTCGACTATCACACCCGGATAACATACTCTTAGATATAATTATTGTCAATCAAAACGGAACAATTCACGTTTTGTTCGTTTATATTATTGTATCATGTCCCGAATTTGTATAATCTAAAAAAATCCTCAATTATCTTCTAATTAGTGGTTAAATTAATTGTATTATCGAAAGTAAAACGTATCCAACTAAACTTTGGTCTATACATATTTGTTATGATAATGTAAATGATAAAAAAATTAAATTAAGGCCAGTGAGATCTACAATCTCCTACGAAGGCCGTTTTCTTATCTTGTAAAGTAGGTCTATAATATGCAGTTCCGTAAGCAAATATACAAGTATAACTACATTTTACTTTTTTTTTGTCTTTTTTATACACATGTCGCTTCATTTCAGGAATATATATATACTTACTTAACTACTATTTTACATTACAGAAAATTACAATTTAATACAATATAATGTCTTCTGACCATGTAAATATGTGTAAATAGGTGTAACTAGGTCATTGATCTACAAGTAGATCAGATCAATGCCTAGGTACTATTCGTAGCTAGGGTACCTAAATATACGTTAATATCAACAAAATGTTAATGTTGACAATAACTGTTTTTTACAAGTACAAGGTTTCGGCATAATGTACTATGGTCTTCTCACTGGAGTCCTGGTATTTTCACCATTGATATTATGTGGCTAGCGCATCAGCCGTTCCTGCCGGTAGGTAGCTGTGGGGGGCAAGCGTAACTCACCGAGGCATACGTTGAAGGCGGCTCGCTCGATGCAGTGCAGGGAGGTGCGGTTGTGTCCTCGGTTGAACATCGTCTGCCTTATGTGAGCCCAGCGCGTGCGCTCGCCCGCGGTCAGCGCCGCCACCCGCTCCTCGCCCACCAGCGGCTTCGATTTGTCCTCCAGAATTTGCTGAATTTGACTGAAAAAATATTACTCTTTTGACTGACATCCACGCATGGATGATAATACTTAATTAGAGTTTACTCCAACCACCCTTTCCAGTAGGTTTTAAATTATAGACATAGACTTCACGAATATCAATAAAGAATAAACCTTGGTAAATTATGACTATTTATAAGTGATATCTTCATTCTTTTTAAATGAAATGCGATGAAATAAAATACTCTTAAATATTTCTTTCATAGTCACCAGTCTCGAGGACAGCTAAATAATACGATATCCCTCCTGATGCATCGTCACAACTGACCCAATTTGAATATATTGCCAGCATTACAAGCGATTACGAGACATTATAATATCAACCTTATTTTGGCCATGTCTGGTAGTAATATATTTTTTAAATTAATACCTATACCATCACGCATGTATTCCCCGAAGGGGTAGGCAGAGGTACAAGTACAGTGCACCCACATTTCGTCGAGGTATTTGTTCTCCATATCATATAGGCGTAAATCGTCATTACATCGGACAAACTTTTATATTGTAGGTTATACGCAAAATGGGAATTTTGGTTTATAAATACTACTACATATTTTATTGCGGCAACACGTTCAATTCGTGCACTCCATCAATGTAATAGCCCATTAAATTATCGTTTAGTTTACCGACGTTTGAATACAATGCGGCTGGATGAACGGCCGCTAAAGGTCACATCGCATTGGATTAACCTCAATAACTTTATATATGCAGATGATTGGAAAACAGCAGTGGCGAGTGTGTGGCGCTCTAGATTCAGCCGCTGTTTTGTAATAAGCATATTTTATTTCCAGTGTCATTTTGCGCGTTTTTCTTCTGGAAACCTGATTGTGCTTTATGTGCTTTCTGTACCGCGGGTGCCAGGTTCGAATCCTGGTAGGGGCAAACTTTGTGCTATGAACACGAATGTTTTTACCTGTGTCATGGTACCGATTTCTTAGTTTGGCACCGTACAGTTAGTGTGATCGTTTGGTGATGTTATTATTTAACTTATTAGTAAGTAAACAAATAGCATTGCCAGATCATCTCAGGTCGCGTTCCGATCGGAATGTAGAGTTAAGAAATAAAAATGTAAATTTGGACTTTGACTCTTAATAGCACTTGGAGCAATGTTTTGTACATGAGGACTGAACAATAATTTAGTTTGTTCATAATCAACAATATCCTGAAAGAATTTCGATAAAAAAAACAATAAACTAAAAGTTACTCAATAATATGAAAAAAAAAAATCGTTATAAAAATAACAAGTTCACTAGGCGCTCAATTATATAATCAGATAAACTTACACTTGAATCTCGCAGGGTTTGAGTAGTCGCCCCCTGGTGTAGACGAACACTTTGAAGTATCGTCCCTTGTGGTAGACGGTGATGTGTGTGGAGTCCTGGTAATGCACGATCTTGTCGCGCTCGATGCCCGGCACGCGCACCGTGTTGAACAGCCGCTCGTACTGCCACGAGCACAGCGGCACCATGTTCTGGAGCATTATCTGTTACAGATGACCATTTATGGAATACAAAAAGACATTTAAATAAACATTGATTCATGCCTCAAACCCATAAAGTACAATTCAGCTTGCGCACCGCTGCGTGCCTAAAATTATATTCACTTACAGGCACCTATTTCTATGACGAAACTCCGTAATAATAATCAAATAATTGGATAAGAGCTGATTATGGCAGGTGTCCGCTACCCTTCCAATAGCCCTATCTCATGTCCATCCAAACCTCAATTATTAGTCCCAATTATCTTTCCATATTTCTGCAATAGTTCCTCCGCCTGCTGAGGTCGATTCACTGTTTATGCTAGCATTATCAGCAATTGACCCCAGCAGGTGGCTAACATAACATTACAATTCTCAAAAAGGGCCTCGACTACTACTACTACGTGTTGGACCCATGTCCCCGCGCAAGCCTTCCAAAAATCCGGATATGGCCCGTGTGGAGGGACATCAAATAAATTAAATTACTCGAAAATATCTGAATTCTGAAGTATTAAGTCAAACTACATGGTCGTGGTAATACTAATATTATCGGTACTAACGGGCTCAAGTTCCTGTCTGTCGATAAGTCTCCTGAACTTGAGGCAGAGGTATATGATGACGGCCGCGCGCGCCGCCTGGTTCTGCGTCGGCCTTATCAGAATTGCGTCGGTGCCGTAGAAGTTGGAGTTGACCATTAGCGGGGAGCGACCGCGGAGGTACACATACTCTTCCCACCAGTCAGACACGTAGTTGCTAGACCACCTAGGATCGGACACACGAACAAATACATTTATAGCCAGTTTTCATCTAATTGCTATGGCATTACAATGCACTTCTCTCACCACAAACGTCTATACATTTTTGGGTCAAGTGATTTCTCATGCATCTTGGCAGATATTATAAAAAAAAATTGCCAGGCGAAGACACCAACGGCGAAAATACGGTCGCAACGCTTGTGTTATGGGTGCCGTACAATGGAAAGGAGAAAATGTCGTGATGAAAACTGCATGTGTGAGAGAGCCCTTGGAAAGACGTGTGAGACTGGAAGTCCGCCAACCCGCACTGGGCCAGTGTTGTGGACTACGGCCTAATCCCCCACACATTAGAGGGAGGCTTCTGTCCATCAAAATAAAAAGGGCTAATGAACAGGGGGGCCAGTATGTGATTCTATATAGATATTAAACATCCTTGAATCGGGAACAAACATCACTTAAAGTTTGCCCTTCCAGGATTCGAATCCAGGACCCTCGCCACAGAAGCAGTGTCACTACCAACTGTGCTATCGGGCTTTAAAGTGAATATAATATATAGAGATACAGTATATGTCAAGGGGTATTGCGTTCAATATAAACTTAAAAACTACAGTTAACGAACTCAAATGAGGTCGGGGTCCTTAGCGTAGTAAAATAATTATATACCATGACTTGAGTACGAGATATCTTTGCAGCTTAACAGCTATCGTTTCTTCAAATTCCTTAGCCAGTGTTTTCACCCTATCATAATTATCGTCGTCCAGCAGTGGGCGAACACTGGTCAGGTACTGAAAACGAAATACGCGTAAGCAACCCTAAGAAGTAATAGAATATTAAATTCAAACACGTATATTGCATCGCTACGAAATTACTTACATTTACGAATTTTCATCCATCATCATTTTGAATCTTAAACGAAATTTTAAGAAAATGTACTTACACTCTTAAACTAGTTGTTAGTTAGTGTAGGTGAGTCTTACCCGTTGCATAGTATCCTTAACCTTAGGCAGTGGAAGTCTGGGGAGGGAGCCTTGAAAACTGTACAACTTGGGCTTGTTCCATCCTGACAATACTTTCACAACGCTTATCCATAATACCGTTTTTAGTGAAATCTTGGACCCCGGCGCTCGAGATTCGTACATCCAACCCTAAAACAGTCCCAAAAGATGTCATAATTATGTTGTACCTTATTTTACTGTTAGATTAAATTGCTTTAAGTTGTTGTTTTACCATAAGATTTTATTGCCTCTTATTATGTACAATAAAGATAACTTTTTCTTTTATCTAAATAAACAAACCTATGTACATATATTTTAGAATAGTTTAAATAAAGTCTGTGACCCCCATGTCAGAGGGATTCGCGGGCCGAGCCAGTAAGCGGCCGGACAAAAAAAACCGCTAAAACAGTACCAAATATAAGTAGAATAGATTTATCGTGCTTTTACGGGCGATTCTATGTCTATGATATGTTATTTGGGGCACATCATTGAAACAATTCTTAACATCACGGATAAAGAAACAAATAAAAAAAAACATATTTGCGCATTGCCTAACTTTTCATTCTGATAATAATGTGATAGTACCATAGTGATTTCACACATTACTTTTTAATAATTAATAAATACATATTGTTTAGCTATCTGCTACTAACGCCCACATTTCCCGTTGTAATATGTTCAAAATTACATCCTGAATATTATTATTCAGGATGATAATAATAGAACGTGAGGATTCCATGATACAAACTCATCTATTATTCTAAAGTGTGTTTTTAATTAATATGTAATGTGTTATTGCTATTAATTGACACTGGCAGCAAAACCTTTGGATGGGTTACTACTTACCACACTTAAAGAAAGAAATACGACATTCCTTCTTATTTGCAAATTAAAAAAAAAAAATTGAATGTGATAATTACCTTGTATATTAATAAGAGTTTAAGCAGGTACCGCATTAGGAATATGACGCTGAGCCACATAGTGAGAGCTGCAAGTAAGCAAGCGATGACTTGCCACATTGTTGTGTTGCTGGACAAAACATACTTTTCTTTAATACATACAACATGTAACATAGTATAATATGGTACACACACCAATAGATATTTCACAAAAAAAACTTATGTAAACTAAATGCTCAAATAGAATGCGTTTTATAGACAATGGATGATGAAATATCTAGGGGAGATGATGGGGCGAGGGGCTGACAAGTAGCACTTAGCTTCGCCGGCGCATCTGTCAGACGACGTGCGAATATTGCGCCCGCGCCTTCGACTCTTATATCTGTATGCGAACGGTTGACCCTCAACTCCGCCTCGAATTTGCAGTTACCCACCGGCTTTATTCTTTCCGTCGTTTTTATTTTACAACTACTTATTCATTTCGTTAATAAATGTTAATTTTATGTACCTTTTCAATGTTTATTAGGTAGCACGTTATTATTCATATACATGACTAGCTGTTGCCCGCGACTTCGTCCGCGTGGTATTTAACAACGTCTCAACCGTTGGCAACAGCCTGCTCGCGTTCTGATCCCGTGGGACGCATTGCAGATTGTTGCTATCAAACTTTAAGCAGGCGCAGCGCTGCAACATTGGTTTTAATTTTTTTTCGAGAGATCCAATTTTTTTTTCTAAAATAAAAGTAGCCTAAGTTACTCCTTGTTACATCAGCTATCTGCCAGTGAAATTCCCGTCAAAATCGGTCCAGCCATTTCAGAGATTACCCGGAACAAACAGACAGACAGACAGACAGACAGACAGACAGACGGACAGACAGACAGACGGACAGACAGACAGACAGACAAAAATTTTAAAAAATGTTGTTTCGGAATAGGTAAAGTGTATACATCCAAATGCACTTAGTAAAAAGCGGTTATTTTAATATTACAAACAGACACTCCAATTTTATTTATATGTATAGATTATATCTTCTGTTGTATATTACAAGTTATTACAATGAACTCGAAATCCGTTTGGGCTATGATAAATCAATATCCAAAAATGTATTTCATCAAAGTAGGCCAAACATCTCAATCATTAATCTGATACTGTTTAGACATGACAGCAACGTGGTGTGTGTAAACCACAACGGGCGGCCTCATCGCTAGTGCTCTTTACTGCCCAGATTTCATGCTACGAGTCGACTACCAAGGCCGTAGGCAGGGGGAGGGGTTTGGAGGTTAAACCCCCGGAGATGCCTAGCTAACCCAACATTCAATACATAGGTCATTTCATATTTTTTTTCGTTTTTTTTGGATCATTGTTCCATATTATCTCTGGTCCTGAGCTTGACCTCCGGGATGTAAATTCTTGGCTACAACCCTGGGGCTCAAAGAAATAATTTACTGGACAGAGTGGGGATCCAACCCGGAACCTATCAATTATGTGGGTAGTACAACAAATCACTAGACCATCAACGTTTCGTTTGACTGGAGGGAATCTATATAAACAGTAAAATATGGTGTAAGTATATATATAACAAATGCATAACTTACCCAGGTAAAATAGAAAGCGCTTTTTGTACTAATCCAAAAGGTACATTGAAGCCAGCAAAGTGTGCAGCCACCAGCAATGTCCACAGCACATACAAGGACTGCAGGTGGCCCGGGTACACACCATTGTGCACACTGTTCTGTGTATTCAATTCACTATTCAGTCTCAGTACCTAATATAATTATGGGCTTACATGCATTCAAAATTTTTGAAAAGTACCCTAATGTGAATCGAAACCGCAACAATCTGTGCAGTCCAACCAATAGTCTAGCTAGACGGTTATCAAAGAAGCATAATCATTATTTTTGTTTCAGTCAGTTTTCAATTATTCCCATAAGACTCGAGTAGAATTTTTAAAAATGACATGCTGGTTATCTTACCCTGAATCTTGCGAGGCGCTTCTTCCATGAGCGGATGCCAGACTCCCATACCAGGTACAACACTTCCCGGTCGAAGTTCACATCCCACCCATCGTGAGTAATGGCGAAGGAGAACGCGACAGCTGAGTGAGCTTCTGCCATCTTGGTTCACCTTACGACAAAAAGTATATTTGTAGATTTTCGACCATTTTTTATTTTAAAATGACTTTTCTCTTCTATTTTTTTTTATTGCCTCACCCACCTTTGGGTAAGTATTTTGCCAACGTCATGTCAAGTGGAATGCTTTTTTAAATATGAAACATGGGAGATTCAATGCAGGCCTAATCCGTAGACTAGGTCTCATACACCCCCCAACCTTATTAGTATAGTTGAGGATACTTTAAGAACAAATTACTGGACTTCTTGGAAGAACTAGAAAAGTCATGTTTTACTATTTAGTTATATTTTCCTACACGTGTGCAGGTTTATGAACACGTAATGGTTAATATTTTAATTTATTCATCTGCATTTCAATACAATTGGACGTCAAAGTGCTTTTTTGTATTTGTGAGTAGATTAATTACAATTATATGCTTTTGACCGTGTCGGCCATGCATAGCTCCACATAGTAGGTAACACATTAATTCTGTAATACTTAATGCAATAAAATATACTAGCTAGCCTTCCCAAGGAAAAGAGTATACTCAAACGATTTTTTTGCACTCGATTTATGGGACCAATTTCATGGGTCTATATCTAGTCTATTCATGAATACGAGGACACCAAGTCCCTTTTTGCATGTCAATATTTAGCAATATGACCTGCTATAGCCTTGTATCTGTACTGTTGAAGCGAAAGATTTATTTAAACCATAAATTATAACTTTAAAAATTATGAAATTTATTAGGCCTACATATAATCTCCTATTTAAAGGAGATTATATGTAGGCCTAATAAATTCAGAGCTCAAATATGGAATTGGAATTTACTTCTAACAGAGTACCTAGTTCATATATGACAGTTATGGATTGTATGGATGTATCTGATCATACATTTTGAAAGCAGGTCATGAGACCAAAATGATAAAAACCGAATTTATTTCTACCTACATATAGGTCTAATAATTTTCAATGTGAGATAGCAATACAGTAGGTAAGTCCTTAACTATTATACATCCTAAGTTTATGGCCTACAATTATTACTTTCTACATGGCTCATGGGTACATTCATACCCTCTGTGCTTTTTTCAAATATGTATTTATAGAGAAAAGATTACTAGAAATCAGCGCACACATTCGCAAAGGATAGGATATAAATATACGTATTACTATACTACACGCACACAAGCCAAACAGGTGTCAAAGTCTAATTTGAGCAACGCCAGCGATGGATTTACGTAAATTCGCAACAAGAAAAACACCATAAACTTCTTCCATATTGAAGTCGACGTGTTTTTATGAGTGCCTAATATTCATTATCTATAATAATACGCATCATGTCGAGTCACATGCTACGCTCCAATAATTATAAAACTATACCTACATATCTATAACAATAACATAAAAAAATAAAATTGAAAAATGAATACGAACACTAAAATAGTGTAATTATTTCTCCTTACCTTCGTTCGCACGCAGAGTAGAAAACTAAAACGGCACCAATAGGCAGTAGGTACCTAGCCTACGCAGGCAGGGAGTAAGTAACAGTACCTATTTATTTACACACCACTTCTTACCATTTTAGTAAACATTAAGTACGTTTTTTACGATAAATAGCAAAAGTTCTACATTTACTTTATTTATTTAGTACTCCACTTACAATCTGATAAAATGCAACTTCAAACTTCAACTCCAAGGTACGTAGGTAGTAAATAAGTAGGTAACTCACTCGCACGCATCCATCATACCAGTGTGGCCAGCTAAACCCACAATTTTTTCAGTAACATCCCAATTTATTCCATAGTTTATTTCTATTCCAGAGCCTGTAACCGTAAAGCATATGAACGGGTTTGTTTATTTTTTGAAACGTTCCAAATTGGAATCGGATTCGGAACAGTAGTTTGCGTCTACGAAGTTATGGAAGACTATTCCTATGACTGGTAAGTTAATAATTCTGGTAAGTTAAACATAAAACCCCATAAAACTTGGACGAAGAATGAACAGATTATTACAGCTTGACTTTTCGAGTTCTCCCAAAGTGGCTGGTAAATTTTTAGTAAAGTATCCACAGCTTCACTGATAGGGACAGGAGACATATTTTATCAGTATCATCACCATCATAATTATCATCATGGGTACTTATATTAACAATATTTTACTTGACGTATAGAAATGTTTTACTTGACACTGGCAAAAATGGCACTATATTTGTAGCCGCTTGCCAACATAAAAAAAGAAGAACTAATTGTCTTATAATAAAAATTGTACGAGTAAATCTACAGTTGCTACTGACTGGGATGATTTTATAACTAACTAATCTGTGGTATGATACAACTTATTCTCTCTCTCTTATTAGGGTTGTTTACAAGAAAGTTAAATTATAAAAAAATTCCATGAATGCTCACTACCTAGAGGAAGTCTTAGTGATGATTTTCTGTTTGCACTAATCTATACGACTTGTTGAGAAAAGAATATGTACATTTGTTTATTTTAATAGTTTCACTAACAGGTTTCACCTAGTTTTACAACAGACAGATGTTTGATAAGAACCTAACACTAAAGACAAAAATGATAAACTCAATTCTGATTTATAAAATTAAAGGGAAATCAACTTTATGTTTAGTGTTATTATTATTATGTTTGAGTGTATATTTGTATTTGAACCGCTTGCAAGAAAGTTACACCAGTGCACAGTCAACTGGGGAACGCTGCAAATCGGAACTGACTTCTATTAAGTACCAATTAAATGGTATGTGATTACCTATTAAATTTATTTTAAAATTTATATAAAGTACTTAAGTATATTATACTTAACTAGTTTAATTTTGTATATTTTCAGTGGTTACAGAGTATAAAAACCGAATTGATAAACTACTGACAGAAACTCAAAAAGCTTATAAATTAGAAGTGGACAAGTCTAAAGATATAATGGAAAGCTGTGCAGCGATGAAACAACAGACATCTATTTGCCAGGTTGGTATAAACAAATGAGGTATTGGCCAGTCTTTGATATGTTACCAGTTTTGGTCAAAACAATATAAAATGTTTCCATTAGTTTTTTTTATAAATATTGAATGTCCTATTAAGTGTGCTTAATCTCCAATGCAGTAGGCACGGCTTAATATAAAAATAAAATATACTTACTTTGGGAGGACTTTGAATTATCATGTTTTAGTCTGTATTATTTTAGTCTTATAAATATTTTTCCATTTACAGAATCAATTTGAAGATCTGCAGAATGAGTGCAAGAAAGTGAGAGAAGACTACAACACAGTTTTTAAAGAGTTAAATAAATTAAAGTCTACTAAGTAAGTAGTACTTTAAAGAAAAAGTCATTGCATCATTAAATGTTCCCGGCACCTACCGAGTCTAATTAGAAAGTTTATTTAAGCAAAGAACTCACCTACTTCTGTTCTTATTAAAATAAATTACCCACAGTACTCTAAAATTCATTAAGTAAGTACTTAATTAGAATTACGATACTCTTTTCTTACATTTAACTAAGATATATTTTTTAAATAAGATAGTTAATTAATAAAGAGTTAATTGCGTGCCAAAAGTCAAATGTGAGGGTGACGACATTATTTTAATCATTTAAGTAAGACCTCCATACCTACTTCGTTCTCTATTCATACCTAGATAAGTGCATGAATGAACCCTTTAAATTTGATGACTGTACCTACATCTGGAATATGCGTGACGTCACTATATCCTCGATCATAGAGTATATACCTATTAGGAGGAGTACCTATTAGGAATTCCCCATCTCCATCAAGTACGGACTCAGCGCGCGGACGGCGCGGCGCCGCCGCCATGGAGCACAGCTCGCCACCGCGCTCGATGGTGCGTTGCTCACACGATAGATGACGCTATCTGCGCGTTTTCGGTAAAATTAAATAAAAAATTAATTTCACTGTCATGTCAATATCGATTACCTAGATAATCAAATTACAGACGGTGTAAATTATGATATTCCTCTTAAAAAAAAAATTGATTCTGTAACGAATGGACCGACGCGACGACTGTGCTGTGTCTGCATTGTGAGGTATAATTATTATGGTATCGGTATCGTAGATTTGGCTATTCAGCAAGGAAATGCGGCCAGTATCTTGGGTACGCTACCGCATGGGCCATTTTTTACACTTTTTGCAAATATTATGTAGGCAAACTTTTCTATTCTCTTTTTAATTTCTATTTGGGTTGTACATACTGTGGAAATAAATTTAATAATATTATTATTTTATTCATTACTTCTTCATCTGAGGGTCTGGTTTATAAAACAAAATGATTGTTGACTGTATAAAATTGTAATTTTACGGTCAAATATCAAATAAGATATATATTATTCAGTTGCCATAGCCATAAATGAGTGAAAAAAAAAACTGTTTTGGTGTGGATAGTAAAACTGTCTGTGATAACTTTTATAGACGTTATAGTTCTTAAGTTAACGAAGTAGAATATAAATTCGAATGTATATGAAAGCATGAGTAAAGAAAAAGCCGTCCTTCTTATTAATGATCCGTGACATATGAAGCGCTACCTATATCGTCCACCCTCAGACATTTTTTTCCCATAAATTATAGACAATACCAAACTTAAGCCGATGCCCGTACCCTTATGTCCCGTCTTTAAAGTTGCTTTTCCTGAACATTTGTTGTTACTATTCGCCGATAGTTATTGATGACTGGATTTTTATACAGTGGAAGTTGCAGACGGCCTGTCGCCAACACCCGGATTTATTTGGAAGCGGAATCCTCCACTGCACAGAAGGTAAAAAAACGTGTTCCACTGCATCAGATTTAATTTGCTATAGAGCGAGAGAGAGAGAACTAGGTAGGTACTACGCTGTATCTATTTAGCTTAAGTAAATAGATCCATTGTAAAAATATATAGGTACTTAGGATAAGTCCAGGATTCCTCACTTTGTGATGGGACGAAAATATATTAATAATACGCTCCTTCGATTTGATAACTTTGGTTTATATTCTACTAGCTGTTGCCCACGACTTCGTCCGCGTGGTATTTAACAAAGACTCAGCCGTTGGCAACAGCCTGCTCGCGCTCTGATCCCGCGGGACGCATTGCAGATTGTTGCTATCAAACTTTAATCAGGCGCAGCGCTGCAACATTGGTTTTAATTTTTTTTCGAGAGATCCAATTTATTTTTTCTAAAATAAAAGTAGCCTAAGTTACTCCTTGTTACATCAGCTATCTGCCAGTGAAATTCCCGTCAAAATCGGTCCAGCCATTCCAGAGATTACCCGGAACAAACAGACAGACAGACAGACAGACAGACAGACAGACAGACAGACAGACGGACAGACAGACAGACAGACAAAAATTGTAAAAAATGTTGTTTCGGTATAGGTAACGTGTATACATCCAAATGCACTTAGTAAAAAGCGGTTATTTTAATATTACAAACAGACACTCCAATTTTATTTATATGTATAGATTACGGTACCTTTATTATTTATTTCAACACCAAGTCTATACAGATTATGAGAAAATGGCACCTTTAAATGCATCTAACTACCTATGCCTATCTCTTGATAGCCCTGAGTGTGAGTATAGCGATATTAGGTACCTATGTAATATAGTATTTTACAAGCTGTCCCCGTGTCGTCACCGCCGCGGTGGAACGTGGAACACAATTAATCCATTTGGAATTCATCCGGTGCAACTACCCTCGGGGTTCAATTAAAATGTAAATGGGTGTCAGGGCGGGCGGGGGCGGAAGGATCTGGGTGTTTTCGTAACGCGTCAGTACTTAGTTCGAGGGCGTCCCATGGTCTGAACTCCTAGGGCTATCACTAATGTAACTTATGAATTTAAAATATGCATTTTTATGTATGCAAGGTAATACCTACATGTTGTGATGTGATTTTATTAGTAAAATGGATCTGAGGTGAAGACGTAGCTAGATGTTATTAACTAACAAGAGCTAAAACTAGCAAGAGTTAGCAAATTCTACGTGCTCCACGCCTTGGGGGGCCTTGCGCCTGAATGCAAAAACATCTATCAAGCAAACCTACCATTTAATGGAAATACTTTATAGTTATACAGGCCCCCCGTATTTGCTACAGGCTCCGCTCCTTTTTTACGGCCTCCACGTATATGCTATAGGCCCTGTGTATTTGCTACAGGCCCCGCTTATTTGGTACAGGCCCCGCGGTGGCTTAATCCAGCACTGCAACCTCTTTCAATAGCAATCCACCCGCTCCGCCTTTACATGAGTAGGTAGGCTACCTTATGTCTAAGGGATGACTTGAATAAAAGGCGTCACACCAAAGCAATAATTTACCTTTGATATGCTTTTATAACATATTCTACTGTTAATGCACATTTTGCACACCTAATGAAGCTTCTTTGTTAAATGATTCGGTCTGAGTGAGTATTGATTTAACGAATTAAGTGCCTAACTATCCACTACTTGTTGGTTTAAAAATAAAAAAAATTATCGATTTGTGACATTTTTAGTATCTACTCTTACCTAACTAGGTCCTATAGAACCATTTGATCCTTTTTGGAGACAGGATCGATTAAGCTAATAAATATATATTTTTTAATACTCAATTTTCTCTAGCGAAGTTGGGTGCTGTAATATTTTTCAGTGATACTAATAAAACCAAAAAAGATTGAAAAATTTGATTAGGCTACATATTGTGAAGCCGGAAATTAATCTCGAATCAATAACGTTTAGTTAGAGTGAGACAGAATGTTTTGGGCGCGGTCGCTCCGCCCCCTTCCCTGGCTGTGGAGCGGTACAAAAGAGCAACCCCTAGTCGTACCACAATGGTTTTCGACGGCTCAATTTAGGGGGTAAAACATACATATTCATTTACTTTTATACCCACTTAGGTAAGCGTATTTTCACTAGGTCTGTATTTTATTGTAAGTAATAAAAAAGTTTGGTATTTGAATTTAATATCGCCACGCGAAGCGAGGTATGGGTTCGTTAACCTTAATATTTGTGTTGTATAGTGCCTTTTAGAATGCCCGCAGAAATAATCACTCCTTTCTGGAGTGCCCGGGAAAAAGGCTTTTCGAAGGTTAAGCAGGAACTTCTATGTAATCGTAACATGCTGCCGCTATCATTTTCTTTCAAGAAATCTGTAGCGTGGGGGATGAATACGCTTACGTTATCGTAACTGTACGCATTATATAGGTACCTACTTATAAAGATTGTGCATAAGACAGGACGGAGACAGCTACAGATAACCGATTAAGAGATTTACAGCAGCGCCGACAATGCAAAGGTCTAAGTGGTCGAAGAAAAAGAACATAATTTCTTAATACAAAAACTGCTTGATTGTTAGATTAATTAGTAGGTACGTTACATGTGAGTAATACAACAGGGTAATTACTTTTAATCTTTTAATAGAAGTGCGATAAACATTTAACTCAGTAGGTATTCGTAATTTTTTCTGTTCGGTGTTACTAGATACTATGGCCAGAATGTGTTTACTTATTGCTCTCACCGGCATTACTTGTAAGTACCTTCCTATTAATAAGGATAACGTAGTTTAGTCAACATTTATTAAAGTGCCAAATACTAACTCAACATTCTAGTTAAGCCGGCATCTAGTAGGTAAGTATTAATAAATAAATATCAAAATATGACCCGAACCTAATGGTCTTCGGGCAACTTGTATGGTCGGACGGTGCAAGTGGCTTTTAGTAATATTAAAATATATTATTAGATTATGTAAACAATTCAAAATATATCTCTCCTTCTCTTCTGCGCAGTTGGGTCAGAAGATTCTAATTGGCCACACATATCGTAAAATTGCAGCTTGAAAATCGAGCATAATTCAGCCGAATATTCGGGTTGGTAAATGGTAAACCGAATAATGTTAGGTATTCAGTTCGGTTCTGAACTGCACATTACCCTATGTCACTCCCACGACTAAGATGAATGTCAACAGCATGACATCATACCCATGTTAAATACATGAAGCCATTTAAACCCTGCCAAACAAATAGATATGCATACAAACCATTTAAAATCACAGCTATTCCAGGGGGGGAGAGATAACGGATGGAAAACTGTATGTGTTCTTAGGGTTCCGTACGAAAATGGTAAAAACGGAACTCTTATGGTTCGACTATGTCCGCCTGTCACGCCTGATTATTGTTAATGAAGTTTAGTCTAGCTCCTGTTAGATCATCGCTTCCTACCAATTGTCCAAATACAGCAATAGAGTACGCTTCTAAAGTGGGCAGTAATAACATTTATTACAGTATCGTAGGTACATGAAGCTGCAATACTTTGGTACCAATAAGTGGCTTATGAAATTTAGATATAAAACTGCATGGCTCCATTTTATATAAGCTTTGAAATTTTCAGTATTATTATGGAACCAATGCGATTCCTTGTATACGCGTTATTATACTCAGCAAAGAATAAAAAGAAAAATAATCTACATGGAAATGGAACTTGTGAAAGATGTTATTATGAAAATAAGGGCGGTGCACATTTTCAGAGAGATGTATGATAAGGCGGTTGTGTTTCAAGCCGCACAATTGATGAACTTTATTAAAATGCGACTGGATAGAATGGTTTATCTGTATACGATACAACACAGTAACGTCACCAACGTTACGTATGCCCAAGTACCTTATAAACGGTGGGATATTAAAAAGGTAAAGCTTGGATCAATGTATACTGTCATCGTAGGTAGGTAGGTAGGTATCTTTTTTATTTCGAATTTGAAGCCTATATCTAGTCACACGAACGGTTTTGGATGAAATCTCATCGCGGGCGAACAGATATGAACACAACAAAAATCAGGAGACCATATGCGAAAGACAGACGAACTACGATTACCTATTGCCTTGGGGGGGGAGGGAAGTTATAAATAAATACCTGTTCTTATTTTATCAGCAACTGTATACCTTCACTCGACAGCGGCCCTTTCACCTCCGGGTAGCAATTGCACGACAGTAATTGTATGTTTTACTACAAATAATAGCATTTTTTAGAGTGTCGACCGTTTAGTCGAAGTTGATAGAATTTATATGGAATTAGACGTCCTAGTAGATGCCATTGAAGAGTATGAAATGAGAAGGGGGGATAAGCATGCTATCCATGAGGTAATGAAAAATATGCGACGCGTCGCGCCCGTAGACAAGTCTTTAGCGCAGGCGCGGGCCTACCACGAGTACTGGGAGCGCGGCACGAAAAAAGGAAGGAAGAATAATACGACCGGAAAATGGCATTACGGTGGTGACCAAGGTGCCGGCAGTTTAATGAATAATTTGCGAAAGTCTGCTATAAAATAAAATTATGAGTTTGTCCTTGTGTATGTGTTTCTTGCCTTCTGAAATGAAAATACGGACAGGTGCGAGTAGGACACGCGCCCTGACTGTTTCTACTATTATCCTTACCTATAAAGTCGAAAACATATAAGAAAAATCACATTTTTAGTTTTAGTCATATACCTACGCTGTATGACAAAAACGGGTAAAACTTTTCCCATACATTTCGTTGTAGATGAAAGTCCAAATTTACTCTAACTGCGACATTAATCATTTTACAGAAAAAGGCCTTTAAATAGAAATATGACAGCATTCAATAAAATTTCTAATACTATACAGTTACTTATCCCCGTAGCTCATTCGATTAGGTTAGGATAAATCCTGGTATATGAGCGGGGATCACATCAATAATCTAATGGCCAGTATGGGACTCGAACCCGGAACCTCTAAATTACGATAACCTCTAAACATTGCTACCCATTGACATGTAACCCTTCCTATAAAAATATTTTATCAGTAACGAGTTTTATAAGTAATGAAAAACCTTTTACTTATATCAACGCGTTAATTAACTGCATTTGTCGCAGGTTGTAGCAAGCGTGAAAAAAAAGAAATGCTGGTGAACTAATTACACTGTGATATTGTAGTTTGTTTATAAAAAGGCAAGGTACTTACACAGAAATCGATATGGCCATTTCAAGGCTGAAGGAAACAAAAGCACTCAAACAGCTTTACGCCATTTTCGCCTGCGCACAGGCGCACTCACTATAAACGGAACGAGAGGATACATTGGTTTACTTTTGGTTAAGAATTTGTTATTGTTAGCCATATGGGTGCAGGGCGGCGCGGCGCGGGCTTTTTTCTGTTGTTCTGTTACGACGAATTTCAGGCCGTCGTTAAACAATAGGACACATGCTCGCTTGCGACTTTGTACATCTGTGGTGTGCCACCCTTGTAACCGACTTAGCTATTCTAGCGAGAGTTTGCAAATCAATCAATCAAATCTTGATCAAATGATCAGTAGAAGTGGCTAGGCGAGTAGGTAAATAAGTACTTAATTACACAGTAGGTACACTTGGCATAACGATTCACCCACTGATCTGTGGATTCACCCAAGGTGCTGTAGGCATTACGTGCAAAATAACTAAGTACAAATGTATTGATTCATGATGATGATGATTCAGATATAATATAATATAAAAAAAATACACAAAATAAATATTTAAAAAAATATCTTTTGAACAAAATGACAATTATGATTTTTTGAGAAGGATTTTTTCATACGCGGAGGACACCTATCGAAATGTCGACTTGACATTGTTACAAATATTACACACTACTTATAATTTAGTACAAAAGCAAGAGGTAGGTATCTACCTAATAAGTAAATTTCAAAAACCCGTTATCATCGTCAAAATCTAAGAAGATATACAACTGCCTATCCTAGTATAATCCTTACAAAGCTCGGTAATATCTTCGAGTTTGCCGGACGTCTAATGAATTTCGAATTATGAATATCGAGGGGAAAGTTAAGTCCTCGGTCCAGAGTCGTCTCGGGGCTTACGCTTGCAGTTGTTGGGGAAATCTGCTTATTATTAATCGATACTCAAATTATTTTATTTGTAGGAACTGGGAATACAGTCTAGAGCAGGACTTCCCGACCGGTGGGGCGTGCCCCCCCGGGGGGGCGCAAAGAGATCTAAGGGCATAAAGTGTATGATTTGATGATAGCTCTGTCAAAAACAGAACCTGATATCGACCAACTGGTTCAAAAAATGCAGGCGTAAATATCCCATTAATAATTAGGTTTTTTATTGAAGCAATCAAAAAAAATATAGGGGAGGGGCATGAATTTTTTTTATAATCCGGGAGGGACCAAGCAAAAAAGGTTGGGAAACCCTGGCCTAGAGAAAGAGAATAATGAGTGGAACGTCAATTGCGATATTATCACGATTTTTGCCGCACGAGTAAGGGATCTTCAATTCATATAGGAAAATTATTACGGTGAGTCGATAAGCGCGAAAATATTTAATTTAATAGCTCATACAAATGTCTACATACACTAGATAGGTAATTTAAAGAGCGAGCGTGAGATATTATTCCTGCACAACGCAACCAGCAAACAAGTTCTAGTGTGAGCGCAGCGAGCGGTTTTGTTATTCATCCTTAACTATTTTTCAGAAGTTCTGGGAATATATAAAAATCGGGATGGCATCAACGTTCCCGATTTTTCTAGGATATGTAGGTACTAGCAAAAGTGGAATCCGCAAAAAATAGGCCCAGCCCACCCGGCCTTCCCCTCAACCTTGCTACACCAGTGCGCACAGAACCTAGCTATGTTTATGGATTTATTTCACATTGTTCACTGATTGATAGATAGGTTTGATTGACTGGTAAACTCTTTCCTCGTCCTTATTTTTATAAATAACTAAATTGTCTCGAAATGAGTAGCAGTTGTCGTAACCTGCCTGTATAAAGTATGAATTGAAGACTACGTCGTATTAAGTACAGATATATACATACTACACACATTTTAAGGCAGTGTAGATGTATTCCAGTGACAAAGCTACTATACGAACATCGAAATTCAGGCTTTATTATGAAAGAATAGAGTAAAGTTTCACTTGCAACGAGCAGTCAGATCCAAAACCACTTGAAGAATGCCACGGATCAAATCGACAATAAATTTTAAGTATTTACTTTACATTTTCTCTTTAATTGTGCGTCTATAACGAACGTCCGCCCGGATTCTGTCGATGACAGCGCACCTTCGTCAGGCTGTGTTATTTTATAAAGCTAACTGGCGGTGGTGACATGCACCGCGTCCTCATAGGCAGGGACCTACTACACGTTCAATAATGCACAGTCATAATTCGTAGATACTTTACAAAATAGGTTAATTTTACATTTCCCCAAAAAGCTAGTTTTCATATGGTGGACATATGACGACTATGTTTCAGTTGTATAAGTGAAAGAACATTTGATTATGTCGGTAATATCTAGTTATTTATTTCTTACATAAGCGCATTCAGTTATTAATGAACTTAATTAAATTTGCCAAGAAATAGCATATAATTTATGCTGTTACTATTTACGATACTTGAGTGAACATACCAATGTACCTATAACAATACTTACTTTTAAATGTATGTAGTTGAAAATAATTTACAATTGCACTACAATGCAATGTTCACACGATAAGTGCTTTGTACAGTAAGCATAAGCATATTTCATAACCTTAATTTTGTAAGTTAAAAAGAAATTCAATTTTAAAAATAATGGATGTGATTTAATCGCGTAGAAAATAACCTGATTGAGGTATGAGGTAAGGTCGTAAGTGTACCTACATCTAAAATAGCTCAAGATTCAGGTTGGGGATGTTTCAGGAGGCGGTCGATAGCACAGAGCGCAAGGCGCATGCGCCTCGCCCGAGGCTGCGACCTCACTCTTGCCGGTCACCGAGCAGCGATAAACATTTACTTATAGCATTTTAGCACGCGGGAGATTTTTATCTTCTAATCATTGCTGATAATAAAATTAAGAATATGGTGTTTTTAAATAGCTTTGGCATAGCCTTATATTTGAAACTGATATTTTAAAATAAATGTTAGTGTTTTGTGTTTTTACCACCCTCGAGAATAACTCGAGGGTAGTAAAAACTTATAGATAGATAGGATATAAAAACTATACCTTCTGTCAAAATAGAGTTTTTTTTTGGAACTAGGTCAACGCTCTGTGTTTAGAGAACCTCCTTTCTAGTAATTGAACCTGGAAACTTTTGGATTAGAAGACGGCACTAAATCACAAGAATATTGACGCTTAAAAACAGTTTTGATGAATTAAAAACGCATAAAATATAGCGTCAACTCATGGGAGGTCCGACCATCGATAGAGATGTTGATGCAACACCCCATAGTCACACAAAATCAATCCACCTATACAAAGGGATGGTTTCCCCGATGTTCCGTAGCTACACAAATATAGACTTTCATATATTGTAACAGGACATATTCGATACAAATTCTTGCGCGGAATAAAATAGTTCACAATGGAGGTGCTTAAATTTTTTGTGTTAAAAGGGCCAACAATGGGTGGTTTTATTGGCCTCTTTGTAGATCAGTAAATGTCGCAGTGTTCAGGCACCGCTCTATCGGCTGTGTAAACATTTGAAATTAAATGCACCGAGTCGAGAGAGGCCGTCGGACATTTTGTTGTTGTTCTTATCGGTAAGTACTAATTGTTATTTTTATGGCAATAATATTTTATAGTATTTCATGCATGTCAAAATTCTATATAGTATGTGTGAGCAGATGCCTCGCTTAATGATTATTTTTTTGAATAATTTGAGTAATAAAAATATATGTATATGTACAATTACTTCTTTAGGGTCCCGTACCAAAAACCCTTATGGTGTGACTATATCCGGCCCGCCTTTATCTATAGAAACCAGAAACTTATGTTGCGAAATATTTATCATCCTATATAAAATACTAAAATACTAACGGTCGAGTACTCAAATGCTGCTCAAATTTTTTGTTACTACTTAAGTCTTTTTTAACTGTGAGGCATCATTGTTATCTTGAACTTTAAGTACCTATGCATTCAAAATGAAGTTTTCTGATGACCTCAAAATTTAATTGGGTACGCGTATAACGCGAAAAATAGAATAGATGCTATAACCCCACCGGATAAAGAAAGGGAGTATTCATTGCGGCTCATTGACCCTGTAAATATCTACTGGCACCATACTACGGTACAGACTATAGTTTGCTGAACTAACCGAGTATCGAGGCGGTCTTGTCTCCATACCACAGTATATATATTGTATAGTTTGTTCGGACAGGGTCGAAGATCTGCAATTCTTAATCCCGTTTTTATCCAGACGGGTACCTATATACATATAATAATTAATTCCGTGTTAATTTTAAATTGCGGTACTTACAAAAAATGTAAAAGCCGGGTAAGCCAATTACACAATACATTAAAAAAAAGTCATATCGAAACAGGATGAGTCTTTTCCCGTCACCAAAAACTAAAGTCATTTGAACAAATAAAGCTTAATCCGCATTGTGAGCTGCAGCCTAATAACACGACCACGTACATTCGTAATCTTCACAATGGGAATTAGAAGTGTGGCCCATTGTGGCAAATTGGGCAGCCCCTCGGCCGTGAAATCGTCGTGGAGGCATTGACAGGCGAGCGTATATAAAAACATGACGACATGTCATAACTGACCAGATTTGGTAGGCGACAAGTGACGTCTATTGTTGCAGCACCATTGAATTGTGTGTGGGCCTCAACGACACCTACGAGGAGCCGGGAGACGCCGTGGAATGTGGGATGACAGTGTTTACACACGGGATTGTCCTGGCGGATAATCATGCCGGCTAAAAATTGAGCACGCCCTCCATTCATCAACACTTTCGTATTAAATATGCATCGGTAATGGATGGCCGAGAGACGTAGATAGAATACTGAGGTAGATTGTGCCAAATTACACTGTGCCTGAAACTATGGCTTAACACCTTGAGTGCGGTGCCATTTTCAGAGGACTTTCAGCCAGTGCGTTAGAGACCTATTCGACCTCATAGCCGAGCTTCACTGTAGTGCGTATGAGACCTAATCCATCTCCTAAAATAAGGTATTTTAAAAAAACTCATATCTTTATCAAAAAATAAGATACAATCTATGTTCTTTCTGTAAATAATAGAGAATTAACTGTTCTATCTCAAGTTTGCTACGCATGGGGATATGAAAAGTGGATTATGAGATATAACGAAAAAAAAATTAGGTATCCATTGAATCTCGCATCGCAAGTAAAGATAGATCCGTTTGGGTTGTGACTAGTAATGGGATTAAAATAAATCCCCACTTATCGATAGCTAAACTTTTTATGAAGTAATCATTTAAACATAGTAATATTGATTTCTTGTATTTACGCGAACACTACACATTGAAATAAAACTAATCTTATGGATTTTATCGTGTTTATTGTTTGTTTTCTACGTTCCCGTCGTTTCGGCTGTTTTACAGCAACCATGGTCACGGGAGGACTGACCATAGTGACTGTCCTTCCGTGAATGATGAATTATGATAATCCATAAAATTAGTTTTATTTCAATAAACATAGTGACCTAAAATATATTTAAGAAAAATGTTCATCATTGAAGCATGGTAAACACATTTGTTGATCGCATTGCACACATAGTGTATTTATTCGTTTGGCTGTTTTGGATGCATCTGTGCTACTAAATGTAAGCCGTAATTTACTGTGACAGCCTGTGCAACGTCTTTTTTTGCTACCACGCTGACAAAATATAAGAGCGTATTTTTTTTACATGGAGTGCGCAGGTACACATTATCGACATTTGAACAACACTGAGCGCGAGCTAACGGCGCCCGCGCCGCCCGCGCTCCGCTCCTTGCGTCTATGACGCCTGTGTTTTAGGAGGTCCGAAAGATCTCTTCACGCAACAGATGTATATTATTACAACTCAGTGCGTTAGAGACCTCATCCATCTCCTATTTTTTTTATTACATTATTGAATCAAACTCGCAGCGGGAAGTAGGTATGTATATTTGTCTCTGTCAAACACATAGAAATAAAGAAGTTACGACCTCCCGCACAGAGGTGGAGAACACGATTTTCGGCGCCGCACCAGCTGAAAGTCACGTTAGAGTTCTTTTAGACCTCCTAACGCAGTCAACGTGTTAACTTCTTAAGGTCGTGTACGTGTGTTTGCTATTCCTTTACCAGCGATACTCAGGGCTCTCCATGTCCCATCTCTGCTTACTCTTTTAGTTTGAGTAAAAAATGTGAAATCTTTATTCGAAACTCGCAGAAGGCAGAAGTTATTAAATGCACTTGTTTATTTAATAATTCCTGCGATATGTTATTTATCTAAAAAGATAGACAAACAAATAAACACGACACGAGTCCCGAGAGTGGCTGACACCGCTGTGTTTATCTTGTATTCGAACCAAAGCGCGCGCAATACTGATCTACGCCGACTAAAACGGATCTACGGCGATAATAATGAAATTTCTTATGGCATTGCGAATATACTTATCCAAATACAATTTTTTTAAATACATATTTCAGTTAATAACGTAGTTTTGCATGTCAGGGAGGTAGAGTTATCATTTATCTATAGGTGCTTCGACATATCTATACTACAAAACCTGAATCTATTTACCGAATCTGTGATGTACGCCAAACTAAAAGATTTGCGAAAAATAGATATGGACTATAGGCATTATCTGTATCTATGTCAATAATGATGATACCATTATGAGTGCGCATACCGCTGCACTGCGGCGACGCGCGCTGACGACGGTTACCACGTCTACATACTGGAATATGCAACGGCCACCACACGACTAGTCGTATTGGGACAGGTCTCAAATGAAAGCTGAAAAAGGTCATAAATGTTAATATAGTACAATTTTAAAGTGACAGCAAAGCAAAGTCACTATCGCCATCTATCGCAGACAATCTTTACTCTTGCTATTATATCATTCTGTTTTTAAATTTTAATGAATCGAAAAAGTTTAAATTAAAAGAAAAAGTATAGCAAACTGTAGTTTGACTACGAAAAAAATTGACTTAACTCGTCCAGGTTTATTAAACTAAATACTTATAAGAAAGTAACACGTTACGTGATCCCTATCATTCACGTTATAATTCAATTCAAATGCCGTGGTCGGGCGTTGTCAACATCTAAAAGCAAAAATTCTAATTAAATAGCCAAATTAGACTAATGGATATTCCGTCGATCAAGGATAAAAAAATATGCACGGCATATGCGGATATATGCCGTGTAATATTTGAATTGGATTAACGTGAATGATAGGAATCAGCACTTCTTGTATTAATTTTTAGATATTTAGTGCTAACTTTATTTTATTTTATTTCCTTTTCCATATTCCGTAATATCAGTTTTCTTGGTTCTTGCTGCCCATAACGACCAGATACCTTCAACTGAACGTGCTCTCAAAAGCACGGAGGAGGTCAAATGTTAATTCGTCGACCTTCTCAATATTCTAATGAACCCAAATGTTTAAAACCCTTTCGGTACGTCCCGCTCGCAGCGGCACGCATGGTGTTCCCGAGGCCAACCCATGTGCTTGCCACATTGCCGCCCCGTAGTTAACGGCCGACGTATTGAAAGGTAAAACCAAATACTGGCCGTCGTTTGTTTATTGAGATCGACCGCACGGGAAGGGTTGGGAATATAAGCTGAGGACAGAATTCAATTATTAATTGTGATGCTACTTTATATCTTTGTTCGGCCATTCTGGTCTGCCAGATATTCACAGACTGATTGTAAGCCAGACCAGGAGACAGATATCTCTGTGTGCTTCTGTCAAATTGTTTGTTTCCGTTGTAGTATTTTTTTTATCTATGTTGGTTGTTTGCTACAATGGTTTTCATTACCTACAATATTTTATTGGGTGATATAACAATTATAACATCATCGAGATAAAAGAAGATTCAAATTACCCTCTTACTACTACCTTATCCTATTCATTAAGAAAACGATAATTACAATGAGATCATCCAGTAAAAAGTTATCCACTAAGATAAAAAGGAACATAATACAATAAGTAGATACGCGTCGAATTGAGAACATTTTTTTATGTTAAAAATGAAGAACATTCCTAATGAATGGAGTCTATATAAACATGATACGTTACTCTATTTGGAAAACTCAAAGTTGCCACTAAAAGAAATATTAAAATACAAATTATATTGTCGTCTTAAAACACATATCCATACCTAAGTATCTAACACATAAATACAGTAAGGAGTTCTAAAACAAATTGTGTGTAAGCTAAATAATACAAATCCTTTAACTGAAACGAGGCGAATCGGGATACCTTCGCTCTTTACAATAGAGGTGAAAATAGCGAGGTGTTTTTCATTCAAGTTAAGCTCTTTCTTTTCAGCAGTGCCAATATTAGGGGCGATGTGTTTATACAAGGGATATTTGTGTGTGTGTATTTAATGTTAAAATAAGTCTACCAACCGAAATTAGGCGTGGAAGCTAAATCCAAATTGCAGCTGTTTGCTTTTCGAGCCGTCTGCGCTGGTTACTCATTCCATCGATGAATCGGTGATCATTGATCAGAGTTTCAATATTTCAAGTGTTATTTTACTTATCTTATCTGTTTTAAATAAAATTAAGATGGACCTTAATAAATGTTGTGTTATTTATGTTGTTTCTGTAGTAGATATGTAGGTTTATAGGTAGGTATTATAATATAAATCTATGGTTTACTGTGAATGTAACAAGCTATTTTTCTTTTTAATATTCACTAAACATTTAAATACCGTCCTATCTAGCTACTGCTTACATTTTAGAACTGCTCTAATATATTTAGTACCTACTAACACTTATTATAAAATATAACAACAAAAACAAGAAACCAACTAGGTACAATAACCTTAGAGCAATATAAATATTTCTAGATTTCAGTATTCATAGATTTTTGTGATCAATTTTTGGATAGTGTTTTTGAAGTGCATACAATTTGTTGAACCCGTTTGTATGATACAAACTTTAACAATTCATTTTCACCCTTACAAAACGTTATTAATTTCGAAAATCGTATAGCACCGAATTATTTGACTCAAACTTTAATTTAACCTATTATAATACTATAACGAAAATTTCATGGGATCACACTGGACATCACCTTTATCAAATCAGTAGGTAGTGTTTTATAAAATTATTATTAAATATTGTTAATAATAATTTTATAAAACACTACCTACTTAGTGCCATCCATAGATCAAATGATTCTATCATAAAATCTTTACCGCGAACATTTATGTGAAATATTGTTTTCAACGAGAGCAAAACGCACGTGTGATCACAAATGGTGCGTGATGACGTCACGCGGGGCATGGAGACGAGCGCTTTGACGGCTCTCACCCGATGACTGCTCAATTAATCGCGTCGCCTTTGATGTGTGCGAGCCCGCCGCCTGGAACAACTGAACGCACGGCAACGGTTGATTACCTCATCTACGACTGAGATTTAAAAAAAAATTACACCGCAAAAATACCAGAAAAATAATGACACCCCCTTCTGAAATTACCTATCATGAATTTATAGACTAAAATTAATATATAAAAACATTATCTATTAATTTCTTAATAACATTGAAAGAGCAGGTGTTTAAAAAGGTAATGCTCTACAAGTGTCTAGTTGAGTAACGATAAAATAATGTTGATGTGATGATAATGGCTTACGCTATACCCATACATCTAATAAAGGAGAAATCCCAAACATGTAATTAATTCTATTTAATATAAATTCATATTGATCTGTTCTTCTTAGGTAGGAAGTCGAGTCAGTAATGATACGAGACGAGTGCACGAGACTAGTCGATTGACGCGTGCTCGCCCTTTCTGCCATTAACCTGGCCAACATTTACTTGCTTAAGCCCTTAAGTGTTGGTACTACGAATTCTACCAACTTCACTCGATATCTGTCAACAATTTTATTGCTCATAAAAAAATCATATCCGCTCAGGTGATTCGTAACTCTTCAAAGTACTTTGAAGCGTCTCCTGAATATTATGTCACGTGTGCGCGGGCCCGGGGCCGAGCCGCCGGCCGGCACGCAAATTCATGACAAACGTTTGATCAAGACGCCCCGGCGATAGATTGATGTGCGACTGGAGTCCAGAAATCGATCCTCAGCTTCCGTTTCAGATTATTTATGCATTAAGTTTGGCAGACGAAACGGCATCCGGACTAGCTGAAAATAAAATAAATTAATGACTTCAATGTAGGCGTTAACGTACAATGTGTTCAAATTATTTGGTTTAGGAATAAATTAATATTGCAATTATCCTGCGAATACCGCATCGGCGGTGCAGATAAAATGTAAATTTTAAAATACACAAAAAGCTTATCCCCATTCAATTTGTAGAGACCAGATTGAAACGGCGCTACAAAAAAGCGGCGAATGAAATTATGTTGATCCGCAGACAGTTTCGAATTGAAACCGCATCGAAAATAGAGTTGAAAGGGGTGCCGTGGACGTGTGGCGGCGTGATAACGCGGCGCCCGCGCCGCCGATGCGCGGTCGCTTCGCTGCGCGGAGCGCAAGCCGTGGACAAAGCGACGAGAGCGCCGGGGACGCTAATCCCCGCATTGTCGACGCGCCCACGCCACGCCGCCGCCGCCGCGCTGGGCCACCTCAATAGTACAAACACCAACCACTGATTGCTTACTATATCTCGTCGTCCCATTACCCGTAACACAGGTTAGTTCCTAGCTCGGGAATGGGACGTTACCTAACTATTGTTACCTATGTCATTGTAGCATGAAGCATCAATGTATCGTATACCTATTTTATAACCAATAAATCATTATCTTATCTTATCTTATCTTATCTCATTAATAGTATGGGAATTTCTTCTAGTTTTCGTTCAGTATAAACTAGGTTTTATCTAAGTAATGTGGAAATATTGTCACGATTTTAGCACCGTTAGGATTATTTTTGTTATATGGCTTTCCATAGTCAAAGTTAACGTTACTGAAATACTAAATTTAGGTCCTTGAACTCATCATAATTTAGATCTAGTAGGTATTATAAATGTGAATAACATGAAAGAAATAATTTATTTGCATATATGAATTGTGCCCTGTGGAAAACTCGACAACATTTTGTAACAAATATTTATTTATCCTGTGTTAGCACGGCATATCTAATAAGATGTCACCACACTCGTTAGTAAAATTATTGAATCCTTTATTTCCTTTCTAAACTATCGCCGAAAATTAAATTACGTTTGACGAAGGTCTTTGTTTACTCAACGAATGACATGAATGGATGCTAGAGGAATTCATTAAGACATATTGCTGAGAAAAACTGTTCGCGCTGTGCGGCGAAACTCTTGGTTTTTGCATTTTGAAACTTATTCAGTTGAAATAAAAGCTGAAGGGTACCGTTGATGTTTTAGTGAACAAAAAACAGGGTCCGGACGGACGGGATGAATGGTGTCAAAATGACATGGCAGTTTTGATTTTTTGCGAAGATAAAACTAATAGACGCAGTGGCGAGACGCTTATCCGGACACCAGCAACTTGATCACCGACGCGTTTATCCCTTATTGACACAGAAAATCATAGCATATTTTTGCCTTTTTATATACAGTCCTTATTCGGCAATATTTTCTCCCTAAGATTCGTGCGGTGCTTTCCAGTGTTAATGAAGTGTTAGTTATTTAAATAATTGTTAGCGTAGTAATGTTATGAATAAAACTCATTAATGGAATAAAAAGGGCTTTTATTTTTCGCTATTATTACAAAATAAAGTCGAACGTCGAAAATGAAATTTGCACATTTTCCAGAGGTCCTTTTTACTATCGCGAGCGTTTAACTTTGGACTGACTTGGCATGCTATTACGTTTCTTTTAGCTACTTATGTACCTACCAAGGTTATAGATCGCGAAGTTCTTGCCATAACATTTTTTACATTGTTAGGTACCTTCAAATGAAAAAATCTTATAGAATTATAACTAAGGCAAAAAGTACAATCTCTCCGACAAAAAATGGCAAGGGGCCGAAGACGCTTTACTTTACTGTAAGATCAGTGAGACCACCGATAATAGAGTAAAATAGTAGCTTTATTATTATAAAAATTGAATTAAATCGGTCGCGAACAAATTGAAAATAAAACGTTTTATCATAAAAAGTGTTTATAAAATGCCGATGATTTTAGCAAAGTTGCAGTTGCGGTGAGGGCCGAGGGTTGCGAATGGTGGGTATCTCGGATGAGGAATAGCAAAGCCCATTTGGTTGGCGCTGTATTGTTAGTTTTTGTGGATTAAAGATATCCCGGTATTGTGAGCCCGGGGCACGGTGGCGCGCGAGGTGGATTATTCGCCACATTACCCCGCGGGTGCGGGTTCTATTCTGGATGCGGGCATGATCCCGCGCTGGAGATTGTTGCGCATTTAGATTATCTATTAGTTTTGTGTGAACGTACAATTAAAAGGAGATTTTTTTATTTTACGCTCTATAATTGATTCGTAACAACACCATTTTCGCTGTAGGCGGTGAGGTATTCTATGTGAACAGTTCATCCTTGAATTGTAAATGAAAAGACATAAAAGGTGTAACAAAAACAGTGTGAAATATTTTTACATATGAATCCGAAAGTTTTACAGATTGAGCGCAGCTTGTTATTTATAGGTAACATACTAGCTGTTGCCCGCGACTTCGTCCGCGTGGTATTTAACAAAGACTCAGCCGTTGGCAACAGCCTGCTCGCGTTCTGATCCCGCGGGACGCATTGCAGATTGTTGCTATCAAACTTTAATCAGGCGCAGCGCTGCAACATTGGTTTTAATTTTTTTTCGAGAGATCCAATTTTTTTTTTCTAAAATAAAAGTAGCCTATGTTACTCCTTGTTACATCAGCTATCTGCCAGTGAAATTCCCGTCAAAATCGGTCCAGCCATTTCAGAGATTACCCGGAACAAACAGACAGACAAACAGACAGACAGACAGACGGACAGACAGACAGACAGACAGACAGACAGACAGACAGACAGACAAAAATTGTAAAAACTGTTGTTTCGGTATAGGTAACGTGTATACATCCAAATGCACTTAGTAAAAAGCGGTTATTTTAATATTACAAACAGACACTCCAATTTTATTTATATGTATAGATAAAATGAAATCCTCCATAAATTCGGCTTAGTTTCTAAACTAAGGTGTAACAATAATACTGTAAAATATTTCAACAGGGCAAAAATTAGGTTATAAAAATAACATTCTCAAATAAATACATCAAATTATAAGACATTAAAAAATATATATCCGATACACTATTTTTGTTCAAACCTTATATGAGTATTAGGTAGGTACTCACTGCGTATGCACGGCACCAGGGACCGATTTACGAGACCACACCTCCATTATTAGACCACTTTAATGAGATAATATCAATTATGAGGTTTAAAACGATGCAATTGGTTAATCGATTAACCTTGTGGCGCCGTTAATACTGACAGCCCGGCGGCCCCCTGATTACGTATCTTGCCTAGCCTAACGATAGCAAATCGATATCAATAATCTCGCAATAATTGCTTTCAAATCGCAGAATTGTATGGCGTCGCAGCGCTACGTAATACGAATTAGCAATTTAAAAGCAAATATTGCGCGATTACTGCTATCGCTAGGCTATTGCAAGTTACGTAATCAGGGGGCCGATCACGATACTCAAATCACGATCTGGATCTGGTTATTATTGGGATATAAGTAGGAACTTATCGTCTTCCGTTAATACACAGAAATAACTACGTCATTGTAGAGCTGATATTTAATTTTCATAGTGATATGGAATCAAAACACCAAGCTAGTAGCTTTATATACATAATATATGTATATTTTAATAAGTAGGTATCCAAACAGGTGAGTACGTATTGTATATTATTATAAATAATAATTATACTTACAGGATGGTTCAGAAACGGGAGACCGAATGTCGATGTCGACTTAAAAAAAAAAAATTGTTCCTAACGTAATGTGAATTGTGATTTATTGTGAGAAATGTCTATTTTAATTAATCAATTGAAATCAAACTACACATGATGATTACAAATACGCTAAAGAAGCGCAGGTTCAAGGTTTAGTATATCCTTTCCGCATCACTCTGTATTAAAATAATTTATCTAAATAGGGGCCATTTAATTAAGCTGACTGAAATTTTGACATATAAAAACGTAGGTAACCTCACTCTATAGTGAACGACATAATTTGTTGTTGAGGATTTACGACTTCCAGATTGCGTAAAAACACGTCTATAACAAACTAAACAAACACAGGCGCGCGCGCAGCCGTCTATAAAGCGCAAGTTATCCACATTTAATTACATTCTGGTATTTTTGTAAGTACGGAGAGACCGCCGGCGGCGACGCCGGCTCTGGTGGTCACCGTTGCCATCCGCCGTGGGCACGCGCAGCTCGTCTCACCATCACCTTAACACACTCTACTATCAGTTGATACACCTTTATTTACCTGCCATCATTTTTCATTAATCATTTTGTGACAACATTACTTACTAGGTATCCTTCTATGTGAGTTTTTAAGTAACCTTCTAATGTACTTTTAAGATCACTGAAATTACAATTAGACATTACAATAATTAGACTATACTTATGAATCTTTGAGGTATATGGTAGGTACTTACCTACTCGTCCAAAGGAAAAAAAACAGTTGTTGTGTTAAAAAAATGATTCCGATTTCGTTATTCACTATTAATCATAAGAGCTTGTAAAGCAGAAGCATGATGACATTAAACATAATTTATTGTCAGTGACTTTCATTCGAGAACGTAATAGTTTGTACGGCGTGGTGAAAAGTTATGCGGTGTTATTTTGAAAGGAATCAAAACATTGTTGGCTAGTTAATCTCTTGTAAAACATCATCAAAATACAACCGGCCGACTCCAATCCCCGGCTCATCTTTATGTCACAATACGAAATAAACTGCGTTTTAAGACGCGTTTCCATCGTCTATATTGCAATATTTATAAAGCTCAGTTATACTTCGCTCTACGTACCGAATGCCTTTTTCAAATATTGATACTAACCGTATTCTATATTGAAAGTAAACAATATAACTTCACGCAACAACAACAAGTTTCTCAAAAGTTGTGGCCTATACAAAACATTTTCCGAAAGCCAGGAGCCCCTTTTATCGATCGCGTATTTCCCGCCGCCACCGCGCCGAGCCCAATGTAAATTATGATTACCGGAGCTGTCAGGAGGGGAAGTTTACCTATAGCTGAGTATATAGGGGAGAGTGGGCAAACATTTAGCTATAAACCGTTACCAACGACGCCCGAGGCGGCATTGGCCCAAACGAGGGTTGGCGGGAATAGGCAAATATTTGCCCTGAGGGCTGGGAAGCAGCCGACTAATTGTTCTTTAAATACCTCAGGCCCGCCCTTGAGCAAACAATTTCCAAATCGATTTGTTGGTGCCGACTCCCAACTTTGTACTTTTTCTAGAGCCATCTACGGCTCTACTTGTCGGTGCAGCGGGTAGGTTACCAGACAAACATTTTTCGAAGTTGACAAATATTTGATCTGTCGAAAATCCACTAACACAAGTGTTTTAAATAGGTGAGCACGCATCAATTAGTGTTATTCAGCGTAGTGGGCATTCACGAGCCATCGCCGTCGTGTCTTCCTGTTACATTTCGACATAATGCACCTATTATTACACACGAACAAAACATAGTTCCCACTATTTTAAATTTAACATGAAAAATGGTATGTGAAGCCGGCATTAGCACGTGAACAGATCGACGTGTGTTCCACTGTCAGCGTTTCTATTTCCATCGCGTCTATTTGTCACGTATGTCTAATTTGTGTTAATGTTGATGTGAAGATTTATGGTCTGGATGCAGATGATGATGCACTCAGGTATGTAATGTAATTAGAAAGCGGTAAGGAATTGCAATAATGTTTTATTTCGCCAAACGACGAAGGAATTAATTGATGTATTAACCTGAACAGTTCTGAAAATATTGATAGAAATCTTTCTAGAATTCGGTTGACTGGTTCATGGTTGTGCAAAACTCCTTCACACTAAGACCCGATGGTATCCCGTCGTTCCGCTAGGTAGCGGGCAGCAGTCAGTTCTAGTCCCCTTGAAAGCACACTCCCGTAACACATCCTGCACCAAGGTCACCACCAGGAAGCACGAATGATTGCAACATATACATATGATCGCCATTCTGCAGCGTCGTGTCATAAACGCATAAATATCAACAACAACGCTGTAAACACTTCAATTGTTAGTAGAAACCTCGGGAAGTGATCAAAGCGATCGTTATGTGTAACGTAAACTCTTGTGGAAATCCCGTGTAACATACTTTTTGTATGAAAACGTGATTCGAAAGATGGCCGTTGGGTACATTGCGCACTGTGTGCTCGTTGTGTCGGTGGAAGTGGTTGGTGTCTCTTGACAGCTGTAAGAGCCTGGCTGCACAAATAAATAATTAAATAAAAAACACAACCGAATTGAGAACCGCCTCTTTATTGAAGTCGGTTAATAAGTTTCTGCTAGTTTTTTTTCACGCCATTTTCATATCTTCATGTCACATCCATTATTTTATTTATAATGTGTATTTATTGAATTTAATATTGCTATTAATTACTTGACACTGGCAAAATACCCACTAAGTTGCGGGTGAGGCCATATTCATATCTATTTTATTTCATCGCATTTCATTTCGTAAAGAAAGAAGAAGTTTCTGCTATGGGCACGGTACGTGGATTTGACAGCGGTAATCATTTTCTAATAACATAAAAATATGACTGGAGACAATAAGGAGTTAGTGACTTAGTTACATATAATATGTCCGCAAAACATTTCTATCTGTGCAATTTATACGTGACGGTGGGCAGAACGTGTCATTTTAGGTCTCGAAGAACTTTGAACAGTGTGTTACAGCTAGCCTGTGTTGCAGATCTAATAAAAAACGATTAACCGATAAAACTCAATCCTTAATTAGAAAAAATAAAATAAATAGGGCCCTACAATACCTGAAACACCAAATTTCATTGCTACCCGTATCATTGCTTTATTTCCATGAGTAGCCGCTGGACGATAATATCATTAAACATAACTAATATCATTTATTGTGTTTTAAAATGATATGGAGCGTCGGATGCGAGAGTCAAAGAAGTTAAAATAACTTGCGGCATTGCACTCGGGTCCATATGGGACATGTCCCGGCTACCCTTTCTGGAGCCACTATTTTTGTAATGACAGTTCGCAGGCGGTCGGCGGCGGCCGCTCTTCAGGGAAACACCTAATTGTGCTCGCCCGCCACGCATGATGAATGAACTCAAATCACTTTTGGTTCGTTCAACGAATCGAACGGCGACGCGATCTTATTTTAATTACTTATTGGGTTTATTGATTTTGGCTTACTGTTATTCATATCTTAAAACAGTACGTTTTAATAATAATAAAAAAATACTAAATAGTTATTCAATAGTTTAATTAGGTACTTAAGCTGTCACCTAACACCCGCCATACTGCAGAAGCTGCTGTACTTAATGCATGCTGCATATTTACAACTGCATATCAACCAACATAGGCGTGTGGTTTTAAATTGCAGTCGATTAGAGAAATGCTTTAATGATTAAATAATCCAAAATGGCTAAGACTAAGAAGCGCTAAGGGAGTTCAAGGGAGATTTTTGCACAGGTGACGTAAAAGTCAATACATAATATAATTTTGATGGGACAAAATATAATCAAACTATTGGGCAGAACAACTACAACTTCATTTACAGCAGCTTACGGCGAAACAGTACCGATGGGTACGTACTACATATGCATACAGAAAATCTTATCTCGTTTGCACGAAGTATATAAAATAATGAAATAATAATGTCGCCAGACGAAAACAACAACTTTACCGTCTCAGACTAAGCAACGTTTATATTATGGGTACCGTACAACGGACTGACGGGGAATCAGTATATAATACGTATATTGATATTAAACATCCATGAACAGGGCGCAACCATTTGAGCTTATCACACAAACAACGTTTATCCCTACCAGGATTCGGACCCGGGACCCTCGGCACAGAAGGCAAGCCGTCGATACAATATATATCATAACCGAGCTTTATTAATGGTGCTTCGCGGAACATACGTTTCATTAACGTATATTATCTTCATCGAGTAGTCACGTTGCGTGTGCGTCCATACCCGTCCGCGATCTCACGGTTATGTAAACGTTACCAAGTCAAGGATTAATGGTAAAGTTTATTTTAAAACGTCTTTATTTATTTACTCAACAAGTGCTTAGTAATGTAAACGTAAACTAAAACGTGTATACGCCACGATACCCGACCCGAGAGTCGAACCCGGTGGCACGGCCGGCGCGCCGACGGCTGCGCCCTGTCATTTCCGACGTATGTTATATATTTTAACATTCCAAATATCATTTGAACAGAAATTCCGGCGGTCAATCATTCGTGAACGATTTTTACGAACGTTTTAACAAACTTTGCTTATAATAAATGTTTTATTTTTCAACGTCTAATTACGGAATTGAATTACTTACTTACTTGTAAAAAATTGTTCAATTTATTATATTTTGTCCATTAGAAACATGTTGGCTGAAAGGGCGGCGATCGGGGCCCGTTTCGTGCCAAATTAGATTCGATAAACTAAATATTTATCTAACTTTCAATATAAACGTGGTAGGAGGTGAGATCGCGGCGTCAAATCAAATTGGTTTCCGACTAGACTGCGGGTGGCTGCACCGCGGCACCGGGGCGGCCCGGGGCAGCGCGCGGCGCGGCGCGGCGGCGGCGCGGGAGCCAGTTCTCAGATTTCCAACGCTCAGCTTTTAACGCGATTGGAAATAGGAAATCTTCGATTAAACTGCTGCAAAGTGGTGATCGAATTAAGAAACAACTTTTAGTTGAAATCGACTTACGAGGTTACCTAGAAAACGTTTGATAAAAGCGATCTTAGTATACCTATATACCTATCTAGCTACCGAATAATAGTTAAACTTCCGTAGATACTACATAATTATGTATAATATATATAATATGTATAATATTCTTCAGTCAGATGAATACTAGAGAGTAGAGACTTGAAAATAGAAATCTAAAACATGACACTACATTTCTAACTATACGGCTATTTAATCCACCGATATAAACATCCAAAGACGTATTAAAACATTTACTAATTTACACAACAAGTGCCACTGAGTAAGAAAGATTAAAAAAAAAGTACAAAATCATTAACGAAACGTTGATAATTTTTACCATAAAGCCAGCATCTCCCTATTGTAATGAAAGTGGAATAGTTTCATCAGCGTTGTCAATAGACAAATATGACACTGTTGTCGTACGAACTGACTGACAGATGACAGAAGGGCGTTATGTTATAGCAGGAGAAACATTAGGGGAGACGAGTCAAAGGCCGGAGAAGTCGAGGGAAGCCATTTTGATTTCTATGGGTTTTTTCATGGGCTCGTATTTCGCTTATATAATATCGGTAAGAAAATATATTGTTTCGCATAGATATGTATACTTACAAGTTAGGACCTGTGCTCCGAGCTTTTTAGTTTATTTTTCTATTAGTATACCTTATCTGCATGTATCCCTATAATTATTTTACTTCGTTAGTCTATGCTATGATTATTATAGTTGTGTATATTATATATACAATACTTTTGACAAAAAAATCACAAAGACTAGGATCAGTATGACTGGGTTGGTACAAACTACAACATGGAACAAAAACTGGCACCCGAACCCCAACTAGGATAGTCGTATCTTATAAAAATGCTTTTGTAGAGAGTCGAACAGACTAGAGTAGAATTCAGATAACTATACTTCTCTGCTTCAGCGGATTAGTGATTATAAGGCGATGTCGGAATTTCATCACATCAAACGAAAATTCAATAATTTCGATTTTAAAACAGCAAGTATATATATCTTAGTACCATAATGCAATAAAGTATTTGATTTTTTTTAAATTAACTTATTAATGTACTTAATGTTTTTGCACTTCACATAATGATCAGAATCTTGCTAAATAAAAGCAGGTGCAAGGCTTTGTATACCGTTACTGAATCAACCTGTATACGTGTAAAATAAATATGAACTGCTAAAAAATAGTTAGCCAAATCCCTACATAGGTACATTGTATTTGAGATTAACTGTAATCATAATATTCTATATTTAGAACTTAATATCCCGAACAAAACGTTAGTGCGTATCTATAACGAAATGCTATAAATTATTCTTAAATTGAAAGGTCTTGAAACGTCGAAGCTCATAATATCAACCCCCGGTCGTAACTCAAATGGGCGGATTATTTTCTTGTATGCTCGTGTATGATACATAGCTGCCCCGGATACTTACCGCTCCGGTGCAACTCGGCTATTAGAGGCCTTGGATAAACAAAGGATTAAATTATCGCGTTAAGACAGAGATAATCCATACAGATGAGTTGGTTGTTGACCTCAGATCTCCGGGAAAATAATACAGCACTGACTCACTTCGGATTATTTCAAAGTTGAGAATACTGAAAACGCGTTACCCGCCCAATGTTGATTTGATATTTCAATGAAAATTGTGTTACTAGGTATATACTAACCGTTTTCATTCAAATTTTTCCTTAAAATTTTAAACGGCTGTTAAACAAATGAATGTTTAATTTCATACAAAACTGGGTACTACATACAGTGGTCAACAGGGAAAGGTGATAACAATAGATAGTTATGATATTGGAATGTCGGAATACGACAGGCATTTCATAATTCTGTAATAAAATACCCTCGTAATATTGGCAATAGTTAATCTTTATTTGTCCGACACGGATATATATATACGAAATTTGTAAATATGTAGATAATATATTTATCGTTGTAAGTAAAATCTGATTAGTCGATCGCATCCCTTGTGTAGGTATAATAATTAGAATCATACTGGTTGGTGGGCGCGCATGCTCGCGCTGGTATTGTGTTGTTATAAGGCCATGGTTACATAAACCTATCTGTTTGTACGAGACTTACCATTTTAAACAAATAGAATTTGTGCCAATATCAACACGGGTTCTGTAGAAAAACAATAAACACAGAACACCGGTTCATTGACCGATACAGTGGATAGTCTGCCAAAATAAGCACCCCTTACCTTCCACAATGTATGCCGTGTGAATTTGCGAAATGATTTGTAAACAATGTGATAAAACAGTGGTATGCGTTCGATGTATCAAATACGATGGTAGTACACACGTAACACTAACAAATACACATTAGTTTTGCTATCGATCATTCATGGTATCCTGGGAAGGCACACTGAATGAATTAAATATCTCTTGAAAAAAAAAAGTACCTATCGCCTCACCTACTGTCACGCAAGAAGCGAGCGTGTCGTCACATCCAACGCCATTTTGGTGGTTTCAGTCACGTGATTTCAGTCTTCACGTAGATATATACCTAATCCAGCTATTACTAAAGGTCGTGATTATGGCGCTGTCACAGTATCGGACGTTCAGTCAGCACTGGAATAAACCATATATCTAGAGGCCCTAAGGCAACGCTGGTCCCCGTTTCCCCTTAGGTATTAGGTCTCTATGTATAGGTAGTATTAAAACTACAGCAGAATTTATCTGGATGTCAATAACTAACTGGAATCTGATTAATATAGAAAGATACCTTCATACGTGGGTTTTTACACTTATTGTGAATTTTTTGTCCTTTTAACAAAAGTTAGCCGTAAACTTTTGTAAATCGAAAAAGAGAACTACATCGTTTTTGACACTAGTCGCGGGGCACATAGGCGGCGACGAGGTGCCCATAGGCAGAGTTATCCTTGCCTATACCATGGATAATCCGGCACTGTATTTAGTGTAGGACGAAAAAGGCATCACACCAAACTCAAAGCTAAGTGCAAAGTGTTCTAATGCTCACCACACTAAGCTGGCTTTACCTAATTTAAGATTTATTTTAATTGCGTCCCTAATAGGTAAGTACTGCTGGAGTTTCATTTTCTAGTCAGAAAATGAAAGTGGTTATTAAAAAAGCATTTCGAAACTTAGACGAAGAAATAATATACGACGCAGTGTGGGGAACAACATTAGCTGATTAGTAGTACGCGCTAATTATTAATTCGTTTAATTCGCGTTTAATACACAAATCAGCTTGCTTTTTGTGTACCCATATGTTGTTCGCGACATTCCGCCTGTGTTATTGCTTCATCTAAGTTCCGAAGCTGTGAAAGAATGAACTATTCATAAGTTTTATTTTAGCCTATTTTTATTTATTTACCGAGACGTTTTGTATTTCAGTAAGTATATAGATAGGTCGGATCACTACCAATTTTATTTGCAGTTCAACGAACGACAAACATATTGCTGTGCCGCTTACGCATTTTAATAAAAACTCGCTGTGTCCAAAGAAACCAAAACCTTATAATACACGTCATCGACGCGGGTGGTGGTATGTTTTATTGAAGAATCTGCCACTACATGAGGAGACCTCTCAACTGGGCACACGTCACTCGCACCCATTATACTTTGACCTACCAGCATAGGCTCTTCAACCGTTCAAAGCAAGGAATAAGCTCAGCTGGCAGGTCATAGTAACTGGACGGTTGGTGTTCATTGTTCCGCCATCAGCTTCTTGAATCAACACTTGATTTTTTTGGCATTGGAATTCAAGGTTCTTATTTAGCTGACGTACCTACTAGGTAAACTGACATTTGGTCTATATAGTTTATTAATTCCATATAGTTAAGTAAAATTATCCTTTAGTTGAGAATAAAAGTTTAGTAAATTTCTACTATTTAAATATTCAAAACTTAAAAATGATTAAATTTGGTTTATGTACGCGACTCTACAAATTAGACTCTATGAAAAATATACGATACAATAATGCTAATCTGTACTTTAAATTTAATGGCATAGGTCATTAAATTACGTGAGGCACGTGCGTAGGGCTACTCGTTTAATTGTTTAAAGCACGAACTGTGTACATAAAACATTTTTATTATCACAAATCCTCTTAATCTGCTTACCGCATACGTCTAGCCTCGTAGGTACTTAAACTCTACTTACCTGCCTAATTTTATTGACATGTTTCTTCAATGGCTCTGCTTCGACTTCCAAAAAATCCACGTACCCAGCGTTTGATTGAGTGATGATTCGATAAAATCAAGCTGGGATCCAGCCGGGTGAGTGGCCACTTGTCCGTTTCGTTTCATTCACCATTCAAACAAGCTAAAATTACTGCTCAACTGTTAGCCACTCGATTATACACCATATCAACAGGCAATACCGTTTCATATTGATCTGATATTGATAAGAGTGTTGATGAGAGAGGATGCGTGTTCGTCGAATAATATTATAGAGTCTGGATACTTAATGAAAAATAAAAAATATTGATTATGGTATTTTTTTTTAATTCCACGAATCAGAATTCATAAAACATGTCAGTGTAGGTGCTAAATAAAATTAAAAAAATGCGAGGTATCTCTAACTTATTGTGGTCTTGTTGTATTGTAAGTGTAAATTTCCCTGTAGTAAGTATGTTGTTGTAACCGGCTCGGGAAACTATATCAGTTTGATATCCGTATTGGGATCATATCTCTAGCTAGGTAACTATATGAAATGATTTGTAACATTAAAAAGCATTGTATAATCTATACATCTATACATATAAATAAAATTGGAGTGTCTGTTTGTAATATTAAAATAACCGCTTTTTACTAAGTGCATTTGGATGTATACACGTTACCTATACCGAAACAACTTTTTGTACAATTTTTGTCTGTCTGTCTGTCTGTCCGTCTGTCTGTCTGTCTGTCTGTCTGTCTGTCTGTCTGTCTGTCTGTCTGTCTGTCTGTTTGTTCCGGGTAATCTCTGAAATGGCTGGACCGATTTTGCGGGAATTTCACTGGCAGTTAGCTGATGTAACAAGGAGTAACATAGGCTACTTTTATTTTAGAAAAAAAAAATTGCATCTCTCGAAAAAAAATTAAAACCAATGTTGCAGCGCTGCGCCTGATTAAAGTTTGATAGCAACAATCTGCAATGCGTCCCGCGGGATCAGAACGCGAGTAGGCTGTTGCCAACGGCTGAGTCTTTGTTAAATACCACGCGGACGAAGTCGTGGGCAACAGCTAGTATAAAATAAATTCTTATCAACCTTGTGACGTGAAGACGGGCTGCATTCTTTGGAAGCAGTGTTTATCGTCTAATTATTTTAATCTCGAACTTCATTGTTCCAATCCTAGTAGTAGTATCAGTACCACCACATACTTGTTACAATATTCAGACAAAGCAAGGCGTGCGCTAAAAGTGACCCCCAAAATAAATCTGGTCTAGCGTGTATAGACACGCACTCACGCACACATTAAAAAAACTATGTCCAGCACTAGTAGCACAGCTGGCTGTGACAAGACAAAATGTGGGATGAATCGATTTTGTCTCTTACCCTCGTATGAACTACGAAAGGGAGAGAGTTACTTGGTGCGACATAATCCATGACATAGGTTTCGTCTTGCGTGCTAGCCCCCCAGAACTTCTTAGTCTAATGCGGATAATATACAAGGCAAAAACTTGTTTATGTGTGAACATTTAACACTACAAATGCATTGAAAAATTGGCTTCACTTTGTTAGTGCCAACTTTACGTCTGAACGCCTAAACAAGTCTGGGTGTACCACAGGCTAGGAAAAAAATCCTATACTTGGGCCAAATGTTGCTACGAAATTTGCAAGCAACATGAAGAAAATAATGCAGATTTGCGTAGTGTACTAAAATTATGCCTATAAGAACAAATCGAAACCCTTTCGATTGTGGTCAGGTTAGAGGAGACGAAGCTGTTAAAACCTTGTCCAGAAGGAGCGAATTCGTCGCGAATCGTATCGCGCGAATTCCTACGCGCGTTGTCGAGGTACTAGACATCAATAAATCGCGTCCACAAGCATCGCGCGAGTTTAAAATACGCGCGTAAATCGCGTGCACTGCGCCAGACTCTCGACTCGCGCGTATTGCGCGCGAGTCGAGATACTAGGGACTCCTTGTTGCGTCCAGTTAACGCGCGAACTCTAGAGCGAGTGCTTCGTTCAACTCCATGTTTCGTACTGAATTCCTCCCCAAATGCTCGCGCGTTGGTACGCACCTTGTGGACGCAACGGTCGCGCGTAATACGCGCGAGAGAATCGCGGCGAATTCGCCCTTTCTGGACAAGCTCTATGGTGAACGCAATCGCAAGGTTTGTTTGTGTGTGTTTGTAATTTACATAATATTCGTGCCCTATACCACGCAAATCATGCATTTAGCGCTTTAAGCGTTTGTTAGCCTACCACATTTTAGAACTTTGCCATTGTTACGTTCTTACTGAAGTGGTAATTTTAATAATGTCTCGTTGTAAACTATGACCTAGGTACCTATAATAAAGTGTTATCTAGCCATCTAATAAATACTAGAAGCAAGTATCCCTCGTGAAATAAATTAACTAGCACAGTATTGAAATATCTTATGTTGGTATGATTTTCATACGAGTCCACAAATTGATAGATATTTTAATTAATTTACAATGGTATTATTTTGTAATACCATTGTAAATGCACGTAGGTAAACTGTAGATGGCTATGTTGAAGCCTTCCGAAATAAAGTTGTGATGGAATATATGTAGTTAATGGGGTTTTTTATGATCTCTTTATATCATTGTGTTTTGAATAAGTCAAGTAAGCTACGATTGGCAACGATCAGAAATAAAAAACAAATTGTAGCGTCAAGTGAGCTAAATACAAATAAACATTTATTTAAATACATTTATGTACATACGATTACGATAATTATCACAAAGTTATTAGCTAATAGGTAGGTAGGTCATCTAGTAGTTTACTATGCACGAAAACACATAATAAGTGGTAGAGATTCAATTTATTTATGGTTATCCGTATTCCGCGAATGTTTTTTTGTAATTCTAAAGTTTGATAAATATTCAGTTGGTAGTAGGTATTGTAGAAAGATACCTGCACACAGTTTGGTTTAAAATGTGAGTGTGCACATTACAAACTGTACTTACCTTTTAATTTATAACTTATTTATAGCAAAGAAAACTAATTTCGATTTGTAAATAGTTAATGTAGCTGGCGACTTTACATATCTATACACAACAATTTAAATGTATTATTCGCCAGGTTAGAGATCTTAATTGGTATCTAATATCTACATTTTGAACACTACATTACAGAGAAAGGCCGTAGGGGGAGGGGGGTTGGGGGTTTAATCTCCCCTTCCCCCGAAATGCCTTCACTAATTTAACGTTTTGTACATTCGTACATTAAAATATTTTCGACTCTTTTCGGATTCTTGTTGTTGTTGCTTACTGTCCTGGTCCAGAGCTCAACTCCCCAATGAGTGTTGTTTAGATTATTGTCTCTGGTCCAGTACTCCCCTACCCCAACGTAGATTCCCGGCTACGGCCATGTTACAGAGTTAATTATTCGCAACAATCTCCCAGCTTTGGCGAGTCATCGCCGCGCGCCATCACCGCGATCCATATGTTTTTGTTATCGGTATTGCCTCTAATTCACATTGACAACAATTATTACAACAATTAGTTGTTTGCAAGCAATATCGATAGGTGTAGGTAGGTACCTACAAAGCACAGACGCTAACCGTGTAATATTTTTGTAGGAAATGGATAATTCAAAATTAAATCATCATTAAATACTTAATGTATTTACTTACAAAACAAGGGTAAAACTAATACTAAGGCAAAGATTATGTAATAGTTCGTACAAATAAAAGGCATAGTTCCGCAGGAACGTTTAATTGTGATCCGATGTTCCTAATTCAAAGTTAAACTATATGCAGAGCGCTTTGTTTGTCGTCGGATATCAGCTTAATTAAGGTAGGTATACAGCAAGATTGCCAATAATCATAATTATAACGGATACCTTCGACTTATTCTTAAGAATTGATAACACATAACTTACTATTACTATATGTATACTCTTACGTTTATTGAGACCATTAGGTATGAGTAGCTAAGTACATTCTCGTCAGAATTGAATTACCTATGTATTATTTAATTATTAAAAATATACATGTATTTGATAATTTGGAATGACCTTGGGGATGGGGCCAAACGATCATAATTTTATGAGATGGGAGTCGCGTTTGTGCCGTCGCGTCGTATTGCACCAACCGAACTTTTCTATGAAACTGGTTGTAGTGTAAATTACGCATTTCACAGACTAATAAAATTACGCTCGTTTAGTATTTTTTTTCTTTCTGTAACTTTATCACACACTGGATTTATGCACATGATTTGTAGTTTTATTAACTAATTCTATAGTATATAAGTAATGTAAGTTTGCATTAGGTAGGTACCAATTACTTGGGAAGATTACAATCCTTAAACATTATTCGTTTTATTCATGTAAATCAATATGAATACATAATATACATTTTCGCGGAACTATACGCAGACTAGAATATAACGGCATGTCTATAATAAAATCATGTAAAGCTCTACTATCTTTACAAACGCCACTACTTTATTACAGAAACATAATAAATATAACTACTTATTTACATTCACGCAAGATTTGTTGATCACTCATCGAACAATGTCCATTTATTAGTTATTTTACAATAATACTGGTTGAATGTATTCTATAATACTGGAGATGTAGGGTAACATCAGCCTACCTCTATTTATAAATTAGGGCTATGGTTTATGTATTTCGGAATTTTCGAGTTTCGTCTTAATGTTTCACAACGAACGAATGCTAAATCACGTGTTCTGGCACCATCGGCGGCTCACGTCTCTGGTGTAGAGACCACGATAGCGTATTAGTTCGTATGTGGGTGCATCACTCGCCACACCGTCCGACCACCTCACGGAGCCGTTACGTGGCCGTGTCGTCGCCGATCGCCACGTATTCCCGTTTCTCCATGCACTCCGCCTCCCACTGTCTCCTGTGTCCGCCATACCTACGACAATGCATATTACACATTAATATATGATGTTCCTTCTGCCAGTGGTACTTAATTTTAGCGCATCATAAATGCAAGTGGCTTTAATTGAGTTAACAGTGGGGGTTGCGTTTGAGTTGGATTATTCGACGGATAGATTTATTAATTTAAATTAATTAGATATAATGGACAGTATCATAGAAACTGCACAGCGACTATAGGATAGGACTATACGATAGTCATATAAATGTAAATAATATAGTGAACCGCAAGTGTAACCTCAACGTAAGAAGCATCGGTCAATTAGTGGTCATCGCTGTTTACCTTACGGCACTCATCAACGAAATATAATGCACAATTTAAAGTTAGTTTACAATGTAAGGTGATTCTAAGTTAAATAAGTTAAGTTAGTTATATTTTAATTGCAGTCTTATCAGTTTTAAGCTATACCTAAAATGAGTATAGATATACCTACACTAATGTATTCTCGCAGTATAAATATAGGTTAGGTTTGTGTTGGAGCCACCTTCTTAGTTTGCATACTTACAATAAAATCTATCGACCTACGTAGATTGAGAAAACAGCATAGGTACCTAAAGTGTACTAGCAGCTAAACTGATAAATGAGAATATTAAATTTCTCTATGATTATATCCGACGTCCGCGCGTGATTGTAGATATCGAGATAAATACACGTAGGTAGAGTACGTCGTAAAGTCTAAAGATAACATAATTTGAATGATTTTTCCCATGGTGTCCGGCATCTTAATAGGTTTGAAATCGTTAATCCCGCCTTTCGCTCGGAAACCCGGAAGTATTTGGGGGATTACTTTTGCCGTTAATCTTTATAAGATAATGGTAAGCCGTGTAGCTTTATAATCTTTTTCTCAAAAATGAATGTCATTCTCGACGTGAATAAACGATACTCATTTGTTTTTTTTATTTGTCATATATTTTCAATTAAAGTAAATAGGAAAATAAAATAAAATAAAAAGTAGTATGACTACAAACTTATGTATCAAAAAGACCTTGTCCGCGTGGAATTGTGGCAAGAATGCTGGCTGCATTTCCTCGCTGTATTATTAAGCAAATTTTTTGAGCAAGGAGATTTGTTTTGATTTGTGTCTGTTTCCTCACCTCTCTTTATATCACTATTAACTGATTAGACTTCACACAAATATAGATCTTACTGTAATTTCTGTTGACCTAGTTTCCTGTATTTTATAGCACACACAATTACTATAGAAGCGATTGGTAAATTCGATGAAGACTTATTAATTCCGTACATTTGTTTATTTAATTAATAACGTGAAGTAAGTATTTAAAGCAATAATAACAATAAAAAAAACTGGTAAAGTTTAAGCCATACTTGCATATTGAAGGTACCGTCCTAAATACGGCGTTTATTAAATAGGTTCATAGTATTTTTTTCATATGTTAGTGCACATATTGCAATATTATTTTACATTTCACAAAACAATGCGGTAGATATAACAATGTGAGCTGTTTAGAAAAGTTGTTATTTTTTTCAGCTGAATACAAATATTTTCTTTGCTATTTTTAACTATTTTTAACCGACTTAAAGAAGGAGGAGGTTCTCAATTCGGTTGTATTTAACTTTTTTAATGTATTTTTATTCTATTTTATATTATAGTAATGGGCTATGTCCCGATGTTATAATATTTTTTTAAATGAATATTGCTTCAGTTAAAAAGTTCTCAACGACAGTCTGCAAATAGTTATAAGTGGACTTAAAAAAATATTGATTCCTGATTGCGCTTGAATATGTGCGCCCTGTTTTAAATATTATCATAAACAATTATTTTGAATTTGTTTACTTTCAATTAAAATACGTGTGAATTGGAAGCCAAACGGTTCTATACTTAAAAGGACGGACAGATAACGTAGGCACAAAAATTCGTTTCGGAACCTTAAAAACATAAAATGAGACTAAATAAAAAATCTCCTGATGATCGCCTTGTCAGAGCAGGGTGGGTACCCAGAAGGCTATAGGAGCATTTCCTATTATGTTCTTATTATACACCTAAATATAGACTATTCCTAGGGATCTATTCTATTAATTTATTTCATTGCTAACTACTTATCGAGTTTTTGCCACTGGTAGTCTCAAGACACAAATATTTAATTTGAATACTGATCTATTATTGCAACCAACTATACAATGTACATATACCTATAACCTCATAAGATATTATGCATAGGTATATAGCCAGTAGTAGGTAATCTTTCGTTATTCCCACACCGACAACAATAAAATACGAATTGCTTACACCATAAACCAGCATTCGTTCGATAAGTATTGACCGACACCTAATAAATAATACTTTGCCTACATAGATCTATGCTTTATGGAATTCAGTGGGGCGTTAAAATATTTATAGGTTGCGGTAGTATAATGTTTTACGATTACTTTATTTTATAGATTAGTCAGTGCGCGCCTATTGAGCCAAATCTGCCCCGTCCCTAACTTGTGTGCAGATTATTGGTGTACTTTTGGAGATAGATTATAAAAAACCTAATTTGATCAAGTGACAAATATAATACTTTTTATTAGAGGGCCATTTGTTCTTTCAATTACAAGAATCATCGGTACCTACAACTTTTCAAGAATAACGTCTCACTCATCAAACATGAGAACTCCTTTGGGATTACGTATTCTCTCACTGTTGGTGGTGCGATTTTCAAACAGAATATTTTATTGTTTGTCCTTTGGACGCGGCACTTGGTCACCAGATGGTCAGTAACCGAAAGAGTCGGTGAATAACGACCATTGTTTGTGTAACTGCCGATATTTAACAAGTAATTGCTAAATTCCCTTTTGCATATATACATATTTCAAATAAGTAACACCGGATAAGCCAATAGGTGTAGGTATCTCTATATCTTTAGTAGGTATTCTTAACGCATCTACATAAACCAGATATCGGACGCACATTCTTTGGATGATGTATGTCCAGAGCAAATCAAAACAACCGTAACTCTGCAACTCCTGCGAGCCATGTTACGGCGAGGCGGGTAGCGGCGCGGCTCTGTGCGGGCGCGGCGCGACGCGCGCGCCCACCCTGCCGCCGCCGCCGTGACCACTTATTGTTATAACTATTATTTTAACATATGCGTTGCTTCGACATACCTATCATCGTGGCCGGTGCGGGAGGCGGCAGGGTCGGCCGCCGATCTGTAAACAGTGGTTATCGACGCGCCGCCACTTGCCTCCGTGGCATCTCGCGCAACCGCGCTATATTTATCCGATGTGGAACTGACGTGCGCGGCTAAATCCGTTCGGCGCCGAGCGATGCCGGCCTCCTGCAACCACAACCACGTCACGAAGTGTCTCGGTGCACACCGGCGCTCGTCCGGCGGCCGCGGCGGAGCGCCTACCGAAATCGCACAGCACAATTCGCGAACGCTAAACCAAAACACAAATCGCAGAGCGCAGGGCAGCAATAGTAACGGCAAACTCTTACCTGAGGGCAATATCTCAGTACGACTTATGCGCTGGCGCCGGTGCAGCGGCTACGCACGCCTGGTGGTGGTAGTAGGATGGCGCCGGCGTGCGGTAGTGGTGGTGCGGCGGCGGGGAGGCGCGGTACGCCTCGTGACCCGGCGAGCCGCCGCGGTAGCCCGCTAGCTGACAGCTCGGCGGCTCGAATAGGTCGCGGAAGGCCGGTGGCAGCTGCTCGGCGGGCGGCTCCGGCGCGGCGTACCAGCCGGACGTAGCCGCGCGAAACTCTTCGGCGGCAAGTGAGTACGGCTGCGGCGAGCAGTATACGGCGGGTGGCGGAAGCCGAGGCTCACTGAAGTCGTCGAGGGCTTCCACTGGTTTATCGTATCTTGCACATTCAGCGCCGGGTTCTCGTTTCGGCCGGCACTCAAATATCCGTGGCTTGACATCGGGTTTGACGTCGCGCTGTTGGCCCAGTGCGTCGGCGGTGCTAAGCGCCTCCTGCGCCGCTAGCGCCTCCTGCGCTTGCTGAAGTTGTTGCTGTCTTTTGATTGCCTCCTCCTTCTCTCTCAGGGCGTCTTTCTTCTTGAAACGACGCCGCCGTCGCAAGTATGAACCGTTGTCGAACATGTTATACGAATCGGGGTCTAGAGTCCAGTAACTTCCTTTGCCCGGTTTTTTATCGTCTCTCGCCACTTTCACGAAGCACTCGTTGAGACTCAAATTGTGTCTGATGGAATTTTGCCAGCCCTGCTTGTTTTCCCTGTAGTACGGGAATCGCTCCATAATGAATTGGTAAATGCCATTGAGTGTGATGCGCCGTTCGGGTGCGTTCTGTATTGCCATAGCGATCAGCGCTATGTAGGAGTAGGGCGGTTTGACCATGTCTTTGGGGGTGCCGACGTGCTGTTGATGCGGATGAAGGTACGGAGCGCCATAGCCGTAGCGGTACTGTTCGTAAGCATAGGGGGTGACACCCGCGGAGTAGCCGCCGGCGGCGCCGCTGCGGTAAGCGTAGGGACTCTGTTCACCGAACAACGCGTGCATCGTGGTAAGCTACGTTCACTGTCGCAACATGCTCCGACGAAGAGCGTCGAACTCCGACGGGTTGCTCTTTCGGCAACAAAACGACGACTGACCGATTTTGTTTAGATTCACAACAAGGCCCGTTTACATAGCGAGGCTAAACGAGACACGAATGAGCGGGACCGTGGGCGCCGCCACTCGATGTGTTGCGGTGCAACCCAGCCCCGCCTCATTGCGGCGCGTCCCGCTTGCACTCTAGTGTCGCGACTATGTTTGTCTCGCTCGTGCTGCCCCGTCGGCTTTGGCAGATGGAGTGGTGCACGCCCAGGACACGATCTTGGGCGGTGACCACGATATTATTGCGGTGCCGCCTTATTAAAGACACTCCTCACCCTAGCCCCACGTCCTGAACTATTGTCCACACATCTGTCGACTTCATATGATGTAGGTACCTACGTCACTTCATTGGACTGGTCAACTTAATAAAAAGGCACCCATTCCTATGCGTAAGTAGAATGTGTAGGTAAGTTAAGTTTGGTAGGGCCCATAACTAAGTAAGACCTGTGTACTACCTACATTCTATTAAAGATAACACAAACAGCTCGTAGGTCAAGTTTCAATAATTGAAAGGGCGACCACGTAGGACGTACCGAAGTAAACCAAAAACAATTTTGAACTATCTTTTACCCCGAAAAACAATTGTGAGATGTCTTTGAACCCCGTGCTTGAGTATAGGTAAATAGCATGTTTTTAATTTTTGCAGCATTTAGTTACCCACGAGCTACTGTAAAAAGTTTATCTAATTCATTAAGTTTGTTCCTTTATGGCGCTCTGTAGACCGAACGCGCTGACCCATTTTGATCATTCTTACGTGAATCGATTTGTCTTAATCTCGCAGGTGTCACTAAAGACATCATAGTAATAAAATTAAACATGGCGACAACCAGATACCATAATTATGTGAAAAAAGAAAAAAAATTCAAGTCCATTGAATAAGTAACTGAAAATCATCTTTAGGTTTCTCTTATCATTTTTCATTTCAAATGACCATTTAGCATCCATAACCATCCATCCATATGTAATAATTTTTCACGTTTGTGATATAAACGTGAAAAATTATTACATAAAGTCCCCACTGCTTAAAAAGTAAATTTTAATTAAAAACTGAAAAGAAACAAAGTCTAGCAGTCAGTAGTCCAGTCATCTAGTCGGAACCAAAGTCTTGTACACTTAAAAAATCTAGACCGGCTTCCATCTTCCCGACTATCAACTGACTGACTACTATAGTAGTCAGTGGGTACCTAGGTTGTGGCTATAGCCTTGCTTTTTTCTGTTCCCTTATTAAGGTGGAAGCGCTAGGTCAGGGCGCGAAATTCAAAATGTCAATGGTTTTTATTTTTTACGAAATATTTGGACATCTTTACGATGTAATTTAGTTTTTGCGATATTGGCATTCTGCATTGGATGTCTCGATGTATTAAGTTTGCTTAAAAAAATACCTAAAGCGATACAATACTCTAAGGTTTCTAAAAACCGCTACTTTTACTAACTTTGGAGTGTTGTATCGCTTTAGGTATTTTTTTAAGCAAACTGAGAGTGTCCAAAGTGAGAGAATCAGTTATTCTTAGGACTATTCGGTTTATTCACGAATACTTGCAATTGCAACTTTTTTACTTGCATAGTGTAATCGTGAAAACCGAGCACATCTAGGTAGGTACCTACTAATTGGTGCATATCGTATTGTTGACTCGTGATCTAGGTATCGGGTTGTAGGTGCCTATTTAAATAAAATTTTGTTAGGTAATTATCTAAGAGCCGATTGGGTAGGCCCAATTACATATCAGGCATCGTGATCAATGAGGTCTAATACACAGATAGGTATCTTGAAACCCACAGTTGAAACCTGTCCAAGAGATAATACTATTATCTCTTGTTTACGTAGGTATTAGGAATATGGTAGAATTATCATAATATGTACCTACCTACTTATAACTAGTTTTATTGAATATGGTATTATGAAAAGACATGTAGGTATTCCTGACCATCCAAAGATTCATTGGGTAAGCGTAATACGCCAGTAGTAGGTATATACTCTTGATACCTACCCCCTAAGTAAGCGGATGTGAGTTTCTCAGTGTTGACACTAGCAAAATGTGTGGAATTATGAATGTTGATAAAAACTGGGGTGACCCGGACCAATAAGTCGCTTGCGTGAAGTCGTTACCTGCAGGCAGAACTGTGCAAAGAGATTAACGAGCTTCCGTTAATCTGCCGCCCTCATAAAAAAATACTTAAGTAGGTACCTACTCATGTGAACAGATTAGCGAGGAAATGTCTCCCCGAAGCTATAAACTACAGTGATAACCACGTACCTACCTAGTAACCGATGACAGCCTTCATAACTTCCTATCCGATTGTAATTATCGGATGAAATGGATAATGTGTAAAGCAATCGTCCTAAATTAGGACGTCCGATTGCGCTACACATTATATGATAATTAGAATTGGATCGGAAGGTGTGGGGCCTGTCATAGACTTAACTTGACCAGGCGGATGGAGCTTCCTCCGTAGCCCACAAATCCCACTAATATTAGAAATGTGAGTTTGGATGGATGGATGTTTGTTGCTCAATCACGCCAGAACGACTGAACGTATCTGGATGAAATTTTGCACAGAGATAGATTATAGTCTGGAATAGCACATAGGCTACTTTTTATACCGGTCAAATATATGGTTACCGTGGCATATATTTATTTAATTTTTTCATACTTTTTAAACGCGGGTAACACCACGGGGCGCAGCTAGTATATTATACATAACATACTTACCTACTTATGTATTTCTAAATGTATACTTATATACCTAAGTATAAGATTCAATCAAACACGACTCATAGCGCAGCACGTCAAGAGCGATCTAACTGTATACTTTATAATCTACCGTATTTAGAAATTTCGTATGGAGAATTGAAAAGCGCCTCTAGCGGACGGTATTCAAAACTTTCAATTCTCCATACAAAATGTCTAAATACAGTACTTAGATACGGTTAGCTTACGGCTAATCTCGCACTTGACGTACAGGGCTGCATAATTTTGTCGCATTTTTAATTGCATTTCAAGATTTAAGATTATAAACAGCCGAATAGGTAACCTAACTAAGTATTCCGCTGTTTATAATTTGTTGTGCTGATAAGACGTTCATGGATGTGCCTCAACTATGCTGACACCAGATGAAAAATTATTATTACGATACCATTTTGATTCCATTGCAGGCTAATAGTGTTAGCAGACTTGGGGAAATACTCTTACTCCTACCCAATGATATCCATTACATATAACATTCCTACCTCACCGACAACGTAGGCACTCTGGCTGGGGGCTCTGTAACCTATCCCTGAGCCGGTATTTGATATAATTTCGAACGTTTATAGTAACAGTTGCGACATCTATGGGCGAGATACAAAAATAGCAAGAATAGTCGAGCAATAAATTAATAAATTGAGCCACTTTTACCAGTGTCTTGATATTTTGTGATTTTTAATAATCTATTTACGACGAGTTATAGTATACAGAATTTGATGCAACATTTTAGTTGAACCCATTTTACGGATTTTCGTAGCGCATTTACATACCATGATCTCGGTAAAGCTTACGTATTCTGTGGGATTTTATTTTGCTCTGTGGATGTGTGGATTGATTTGTTTACATTTTTTGGACGCCACCGTTGTCAACCACACTGTAAACAGGTATCTAACGTTTACGGGTAACGCTATATGATATCGGACAATGAGTGTTTCAATTACTTTGTGTACCGGAATTGAAAATAAATAGAATATTTTTGTACTTATTGGTATTTTAAAAATATCAAGATGAGAACAGTGCCAAAGTGGGTAAATAAAATACATGAAGCCGACAAAGTTGAATTTTCAAGGTAAGAAATCAAACAGGAAAGCTAAAAGCTGGTGAAAAATACCTGAGCCATTCTCTTCTGATGGAGTACCTCGCTAATATGTGTCTTTCTGTAGTTGAAGCTTAGGTGTAAAGAATCTCATGACACGTCTCTTTCTAGCCTTGCTTATACTGGCAAACAATACCTATTAAGTCCAGGATTGATATTACATAGACAGGCTCTACACCTTCCTATCAGATCGTATTTCTGAGGCGAAATAAGATAATGTGTAGGGCAATCAGACATCCTAAATCAGGATGATTGCCCTACAAATTATTAGATTTCATCCAATAATATTTGAATAGAATCAGATGGTGTGGGGTGTGCAATAGATATACTAGGGGGCTTGGGCAATAGATCTACCATGAATTCTTATTCTAGGCAGTATACTGAACCAGTTGTAAATTTTATATTTTATCCAATAATACATACATATTTATCCTACTAAAAAAACTATGTGATTTCCAAACATTGTCAGTTGAAATTAGGTACTCTTACAGGCTGAATCTATTTAGCGGAAAGAAATGTAATTAAAGTTATAGATGGCTTAGTGAATTGCCTGAAAATAAGAGTTCATGGTAAGCCTTCAGTTTTATCTACATAGAATTGTATCTTGAAGTAATTACATAGGTACATACTTCTACGTCTCCTTATAAGGCTTGATGGACATTTCAAGTCCATGAACCCTCACTGGCCTGCACAGAGGACTATGGTGTGGTAGTCCCCTAGCTTTCAGAGCAAGTTAGTGCAAAGCAGTATTATTTAATAATATAATGTCTTTTTTCAGCGTCCACACAATATGCTTTAGTCCAGATGGCACACAACTGGTTGTCGGTGCAGGGGAGAAGGTTATGGTCTATGATCCCCGTGATGGAGCCCTGGTCCAGCTGCTCCAGGCTCACAAAGGTGCGGTGCATGCAGTGGCGTATTGTGGAGATGGTAAAAAGTTTGCTAGCGGGAGTGCTGACAAGAATGTAATCATTTGGACATCCAAAATGGAAGGAATATTGAAATATTCGTAAGTTGGTTAATCATTTCATATAAATTATTCAATGCATATGCTCTACATTTATGTATCTCTCATGCAGGCACTCTATTTTTTTATATAACACTAGATGACCAAAAACATTATTAACCATACTATAAGCTATGTGCTTTGCGAACTTGATTTCAATTAACTTGTACTAAAATTTCAAACCAGTGTATATCATGTTTGTCTTTTATTATTTCATTTCCTTATCGTAGCCATAGTGAGCCAATCCAGTGTCTTGCATACAACCCTGTTACTCTGATTCTGGCATCATGCGCTCTCTCCGATTTTGCCTTCTGGTCGATTGATGTCAAGGCTGTACAGAAGTATCGGGTCTCTGGCAGAATAACCAGTTGCGCTTGGTCTCTCAACGGTCTACACTTAGCTATAGGATTAGCTAGCGGAGCCGTCTCCATCAGAGACAAGGTAAGACATGATTATTCTTTCAAGTCAAGGATGTTATACAATTGTAAAAAGTGATAAGGAATGAGTGATGTTTTATATACATTATTAAAAAATAAGTGAATGGTCTCAAAATAAGAAATACTTGATGTGTGGGTACATTACAGTGGACTGATGATCCTACTAATACAGCAGAACTTACTAATAAAAGGCAAACAAACCCACAACAATATTATGCAGTGAACCAAACGACCTACACTCTTAGCTTGATGCCTGCACTCAAGCTGTTTCAATATGTGTGTATTGTGGGGGATTGAGTTGTGATTAGTACCTAACAGTGTGGCTTTAAATGCTGTTCGCACTATTATTATTATCACGATCTATATTTCGGCGCTATCGACGGTATCGCAAGAACCCAGTGGCTCCAGTATTGTGATCCAGATATACAATGTGAACGGCGCTAATAACTTTTATATTTTCCCAGTCGGGTGACGAAGTTCAAAGAGTGAACCGAGATGCCTCGGTGTGGGCAGTTGCTTTCTCCAAAAATACTCTTGTAGTCACAGACTGGAATGACACTCTTTCCTTTTACAATTTGCAAGGTCAAGAGGTTTTAAAGGAGCGGAGTATAGGTATGTTTCATTAGTGGTCACTTGAAATATATTTTTTTGTATCATGCATAGATATTCTGCTAGTGTTAAAAAATTCAACATTTTGAAGCGAAGACTCGGGTCTTCGCTTCAAAATGTGGAGATTTATTAGTTGGTGGTGGCTACCGAAGTTTAACATATAATAAAATTACTGTTGAGATTATGTTCTGTTAGTGAACTGCGTACTTCACTCACAGTTGTTAACAACTAAATCGGTATAGAGTATTTTTTTAAATCCACTAGTACGCCTAACCTTGTCATTCATGGCGCCATAATTACGCCACCCATCTATATAAATAACCCAATATTTATAGAACTTACAATCAACTTGCACTGGCATTAAGATACATTTTTCAATAGAAAAAGGGGAGGAGGGAAATGGCGTAGATGTGGCGTCATATTGATGCTGTGAACACAATACACAGGTATATCTGCATTATCTGTGACACTTCTCGGCGGGTTGGTGCTGGTGGGCGGCGTGGGAGGCTGGGCGGTGCTGACGTCAGAGGGCGTCTCGGTGCTCACAACGCCGCAGGAGTGGGTGTGGGCCATAGCACCCTCACCAACCTTCAATACCATAGTACGTAGCGTTGAATAAGGAATTAATACAAAAATAACACTGAATCTGTGACATTTCATTTATTTCATATAGGCCTACGGGGGCACTTACAAATTGTCATTACATTTTTTTTCTTAACTCTACAACCGTACTGGACTGTGGCTGGATTACCCCTCCGTATTGAGGTCGAATGTATCCTATTACATCGTGACCGAACTCCATCGGCGGACACTGGCTTATTGAACAGACTCGACCATAATAATTATAGTATTTTCTTTATAGGCAGTCGCATGTCAAGATGGTACATTATGGTGTTATCAAGTAGTGTTCAGCACGGTGCACGGGCTGTACCGCGAGCGGTACGCGTACCGGGAGAACATGACTGACGTCATCATACAGCACCTCACCACCGGGAACAAAGTGCGCATCAAGTGCCACGACAGGGTTCAGAAGATCGCCATTTACAAACATCGACTTGCGGTAATTATTTGACTAACTTCTGGAACCTATACCTTGATGGGACCCTAGTACTTAGTTATAAAGCTTTTAATCAGTGAAAAAAAAAGTTGGATTAGTAAATCCAGAGATTACCCGCTTCATCTAAATTCGCAAACATAACCTCTTCATATTAATAAGTATAGGTTAGCAAAACATTTCAGATGTTGTGGAGATTTTTTGTTTACCGCGGGAATATTTTAAATACTGTGTCCTCGATATAAAAGAGAGCTGGGTGATATGGGATTCTTACCCACTAAAACCTTCCGTTGGCCAGGTTCAACACGTTGGAGGGACTCGCTATGTCCCTCATGTGACGCGCCCCTCTTTTAGAATCCCCCTTTGAGGGTTGCTGGGTCGCCGCTCTTCTCTGCACCTTCACAGTGCTGACGAAGACCAAGAGCCAAACCTTCATCAGATCGAACCTGTAATAGAAGGTTTATAATACATTTTTCGATGTAAAAATAATCCAAAATATGCTATGAGTAGAATTAAATGAACAAATCTTTACCTATCCCTAGAAGTTTATTATTGGATAAAACTTGAACAGGTTCAATTACCGGAGCGGGTTGTGGTGTACGAGCAGGGTGACGTAGAGGGCATGTTGTATAGAGTGAGAGAGAAACTGCCGCAGAGAACTGAATGCTCTTTGCTCGTCGCTACAAGCGATGCACTACTCTTATGTCAAGTAAGAATTAATTTCTGTAACTATTCTAATTTCGAAAGTGAACTCCTTTACCGACAAGTGTTTTTGCTGTATTTAAAACTATAATTATTTTGGCAAAAATAAAAATATACGTCTCTAATATAGACAATATTCTTTTCGTCTCTTAATATTATGTGATGCAACAAAAATAATTGATTGAAATAATTACTAGAATTTGTGTAAAAAATCTATAAAGATTCCTAGTTAGATTCCAGTAATTATTACAGTAGTAAATTTGTTACTAAATTAATACTCATTGCCAATGTTTCAAAATTTAATGTATCCTGTGCTATTTATCCAAAATTGAAGGCTCGTGTAACACAACATATATGCGTCGTTTCATTGAGACTTGGCTGTTGGTGACTTGTTAAACGTTAAAGGTACTAAACATTATTTTGATATTTGTTATAAGGACACAAAACTAGCAATGATTGGAAATCGGATACCGAAGTCGTGGACGGTGCCGGCGCCAATTCGTTACGTCAAAGTGACCACACTCCACTTGGAGGAAGTTCTGCTGCTCGGCCTAATGAATGGGCAGGTACGGAATTGAACCCTTTTAAAGATATAATACCAGCCCACTTTAATGTCCCACTGTTGGACCAGGGCCTCCTCTCAATGCAAGGGGGGTTAGGCCATAGTCAACCACCCTGACCCAGTGCGGGTTGGTGGACTTCACACGTCTTTCGAGGGGTTCTCTCAGACATGCAGGTTTCCTCGCAATGTTTTCCTTCACCGTTTCAAAAATATAAAATAAGGAGTCAACTTTTTTTATTTTAATTACTAGTAGTTATAGGCCAAGTGGATAGAACGCTCCCATGAGAAATGGAGTGTACAGGAAAAATTCCTGCCTCGTATCTACCACATTTTTATATTTTTTATATTGTAGGTTTTTAATAGTTATTCTATTATTCGGGATCATAATAATCGGCCTACCACGTTCTTGAGTTATAAATAATGTAACTAACACCACTTTGTTGATACATATATCGATTCTGAGATGGTTTAAAGTTAATAAAAAACTATTTGATGTTAATAAATTATTTTTTTAGATCTGGCAAGTGGAACCAAGCAGGGGTAGCTCAAAAATGGTGCTACTGACGCCGTCTAGTATTCGATGCCTCGACGTGAGCGCCTCGCGGGCGTGCCTCGCCGTGGTCGACGAGGCGTCCGTCTGTCGCGTGTACAACTTGCCTACTGGCGACTTATTGTATACGGTAACTTATTACGTGTCACTTCATAAATAATTCGAAAATGTTCTACTCGAGTGCTTCATCAACGTCATCAACATCATAATAGGGAGTACTATAAATAAAACAACGATACAGAAATTTGGCAAAAGACACTATACAAAAAAACTATATATACTACAAAAAGTTAAAATATTAAAAAAAAAGTTGTAATTTATTTTTAATGGTCACGTGTAAGGAGGAGAACGTGTCGTCGGTGTCGTGGAACTCGTGGTGCGACGAGCTATTAAGCCTGTCCGGCGGCGGGCTGCTGTCGATCAAGGCTGGCCAGTTCCCGCCGGCTACGCAGCCGGTCGTAGGCTCCGTCGTGGGATTCCAGGTACGTAGCTCCGAATTAATCAAGCGCGGGGCCTGTAGCAAATGATTGGCCGCCGTAGCAACAGTACAAAACATAGTTGTTTTTTTTCGTAGCAAATACAGAAATGGAGTACCACTACACTTAAATGACCAATATCTAAGGTGGACTCTGATATCCAAGTAAAGAATTAACTTGTGTTATGGATATCAGGTTTCTCTCATAGTTACAGTGTTATACTGGGTGTAAGGGACATGGGAACGATAGCCTTGAACCACTTAATGCCTATAATAAAATTATAGAAATAATTTATGTTGAACGAGATGGTTGTAGTTTTCGAGCGCGCAATGTAACCTAAACAACGCCATCGCAACACAGCGCTCCGCGCAATAACCGAAGCGTGCGAGTGACGAGCAGGCTCAAGCGTGTCGAGTTTTGATTTACATTGCAGTATTAGTCCTAAATTAGTAAGTTACATTATAAGTAAACAGTCTTAAAAAGATATGCAGTGTGGCCAAAAACTACACCGATCCCATATTGTTAAATATGATATCTACCCGCAAAGATTGTGCTTCATATTTGTCGGCAACATTCAGCGTATTGAGATCCTATATGCCATAAGAAGTACACAAAACTTTAGTATAATTACAATATGTTTATAACATATCTTGCTGTTGTATTTCCAGGGTGGTCGCGTGTTCTGCTTGCAAGCGAATTCAATGCAAACTATTAACGTGCCTCTATCGCATGCCGTGCATCAATACGTGCAACAGAAGATGTTCAAGTATGCACTTTATTTGTACCTATAATGGAGTTCAAGTTTCATAATTTTAAATAACTTTCGTGAGCAACGCAATTGTTGCTGGCAAGGCGGCGATATTACTCTTGTCCTCCCGCGAAATACGTGACAATTATATGTAATTTAATGTCTTTTGTTACACAAGTAACTTCATCTTAGTTGTACACAGCTTAGTTTAAAAATCATGAAATCAAAAACATAATTGGCAAAAAAATATACATCGTATACCGCTGCAGTTGGGTAAGCACGATCTTCTAATATAATCGTTACGTGCTCAAATAAACATACTGTCCCTCTCATACTTATATATGATATCTGTAGTGTGAGAGGGATGGAAGACGATACGTTATGGAAACGGTACGTACAAAGGATTGTACAGTACGTCGGGTAACAAAAGTATCTCATCGGTCTACATGGCTCAAGTTGAGACCTAATAGACAGAGGAAGTATTACGGCAAGTCTTTTTATTTTGTTATAAGTGAGGCGTATGCGGTGGCTTGCCTGGGCGTCACCGCGTTGGACTGGGAGCGGCTCGGGGTGGCTGCCCTCGAGGAGTTGGCTTTCGAAGTCGCCAGGAAGGCGTTCCAGCGAAGCGAGAATGTCATGTTCCTTACACTCATCGATCATTTGCAAGTAAAAGCACCAGAATATATAAATGCTACTCTAGAATACTAGGAGGGGGGAGGAGCAGTCTTTCTATATTTAGTACTTACTAATCGTTTTTACGAACAGATGTTTCACTACGCAGAGACGTTTAAATAGCCGATGGCCGTTGGGGCAGGAAGGTTCTAGAATGGTGACCACGAGCCGGAAAAAGTAGTGTAGGATGGTCCCACAAGGTAGACCGATGATACCACACGGATTGTAGGAAACCGGTGGATGCGAGTTGCGGTGGACCCTGATGTGTGGATGTCGTTAGGCGAGGCTTATGTCCAGCAGTGGACGTCTATCGGCTGATGGATGATGGAACTATGCTCTTTCTTATCGCATAGGTAACTCTATCTCTTATAAGCGCGATATAAGCCGTAACTGCAATGTGAACTGAATGACTGCCAGCACTGTTTCTGGGGTTTTCAGGATGGGATGTTTTTGTGCTAGCGCCATCTAGTGTCCGTTAAAGTAAGCGTTTTGAGAACGCTAGATGGAGGTTTCTGAACTTAGTATCACGTCGGGGTCACCAATTTAGCGGAAAAGGGAAGATCTTCCAGCTAGGCGGGTGGTATGCCTGGCGGGGCGGCCGCTATGCCCCTACGGTTATTGTCGGGATCGTGTATATATGTTACTTGCTCCGAAAACTCTGATAGCGCGATTCAGGATTGTGACGTCACTTGTCTATTGTTCTGATTGCGTCTGTAGTGCCATCTCCGTAGCTTGTGGTGCGGTTGTAGTGGTCGCTACAGAGGTAACATGAAGCTAAAATCGGTGTAATAACAGCCACTTTACTTACGAGCTAGTATGTTGAAACATATATGTTGTTATACTAGTTCCATTTATTTACTTTCTCGATGACAGCTCCCTGTGGAAACTTGAACGAGCGTCATTTTTACATTCTGTATACATTATTTAATAAAAATATGACGCTTACAAGGTCATAGCAGAGTCGGAGAAACTGATAGGGATGGAGCTATCGATAAACGTAACACAATAACAGACACGATTTTTTTTTACAAAGTGTAAGAAACTAAACTATTGCTGGATATTTTTGTACAAATTTATTAATTAATATTACATTTCATTACAAGATGTAATTATATTATGTTGATTCTTTATTTATTTATTTTAATCGAAATCTGATGAATCATCACTGCCACTCAATGAGCTCTCCCCAACATTTATTATAAGTACCTGTACTTCTATATTATTTTGATTCTATTTTATGTTTATTATTTGAATGTTTTTGTTGTATCTGTCTTTGTTCAAAACATAATAAATATATGGGATCGATATCATTACTTATTTGGTCACAACACTACAACTATCAAATTAGAACTGTCATCGAGAAAGTAAAGAAATGGAACTAGTATAGTGATTGTAATAAACTATGTGTATAGGAGCGTTTCGAGGCGGGCGAGAAGCGCGACGTGGTGCTGGGCGAGGTGCTGGCGCAGCGCGGCCGCCACGCCGACGCGGCGCGCGCCTTCCGCGCCGCCGGCCGCGACGCGCGCGCGCTCGACATGTACGTCGAGCTCAGGATGTTCAACAAGGCGCAGGTGACCGTGTAGTCTACGCCATATGTATACTCTATGGTCTACACTACGAGCTAAAAGTATCGTGCCGCTCTACGCTGCCAGCGTGTAGCGACAATTTAACTTCGGTTTTATGGCAATGTTGACGTTATGTAATTTTACTTTTATTCGTGCTCCCACGTTTAAGTTTGTTAGTTATAAACAATCGTGACGCTCGACGCTTCCTGCGTGTAGTGTTAGTTTAACTTCGGTTTTATGGCAAAGTTCACGTTATGTAACTTTACTCATCATCAAAAAATAAGGAACTTCGTTCCAAAAAAAAGCGATGCGAACTATTATTATTTTTATACATATAACGTAAGCTAATGGAAAATATTTTAAGTGGTTGGTAAGAATTATCTTATTTAATAAGTGTCTTTAAAAATCAAACCGTGAGAACACAGTTGAAATAATTTACACAAATTTTGGTAGATCTTATAACATATTTACAACTAACATTTATCAATGAAAATTATACTATGTGTATAGTGTTTTATAAAATGTTACAGCGTTACATTAAGACACCCCGCACACTAGGCAGCCACGAATTCCCGGCTGCGGCAGCCAATAGAACGCGCCTGTAGGCACGGCAGCCACAGCGTGTATAGGCGAATGTATGTGGCTGCCGTCAGTCTCCGCGCACTAGTTGTAGCAACCAGACGTATTTTGGGTTCCGGTCTTTAAAAAAAATGACTTTCGATACAGAGAAACGGAAGGATCGCGAATAGTCGTCGATTGGCTGCTATAACTGGCTGCGCAAATATTCTGGCTGCGCAGGCAGGCTGCCTAGTGCGCGGGGGCTCTACATCTTTGTGGAAGCACTTAAACATTATTTATGATAACATAAAATTAAAGTATTTATTTTCGGAAAACCAAAAGCTGTTAAATTATTTTTAGTTTTTTTTTAATATACGCTGGAAGCGCAAAGCGTCCATATTTTACCCCACTATCGTACTTAAAAGTTAATAAACCATGTAATACAAAAAAATCCTTACTATGAAGACGGATATTGTTTATACGCATCGATGTCTATTAATAAAGACATAGATAGTTTTCTTGCGCTTCGAAATAGCACTACAAAACTTATTAGACGATCGAAACATATATCTGACTCGCTTTTGGTCATGCCATCTCGTTTACACCGCCATTGCGTCATTCAGTGTGTGCAGACAAACTACGGTATATTATAACGTAAACGCATGAGCGTTAGTTGGTATATAAATGACAAAAACGCTTTATAGTACAAACATTACTTTTTTATTATTTTTTTATTACATTATAGGCAAGTATTTGATCTCGATCTCACCTGACGGTAAGTGACGATGAGATCTACGATGGAGCATACTTGCGTATCAGATCGTATCATATCCACATTATGGTTCATGAATGTTTGTAGGAGTACGTGGGCGAGGGGGAGGGGCTGGCGGCGCTGGCGCGGCGGCGCGCCGAGTGGGCCCGCCACGTGAACGAGCCCCGCGCCGCCGCGGAGATGTACTTAGCCGCCGGCGACGTCAAACGCGCCGCCGAACTCATGGCCGAGACTGGCCGGAGGGATATGTAAGTGTTTTTTTTATTATTTACTAGCTGCGCCTTGTATTTGTTTTCCTGATATAAAATGTTGTAAGTCGTCAATTCTGTATCGTTTCACCCTTAGTAATAACACCTAAATAAAGCAGGATGATTCAGAAAGGGTATACTAACTTTTAAACGTGCGCCTCTGTAGCGCATTTGCAGGTAATCAGAACGCGATGTCATCATTTTGAAATATTTGTCATTTTGTTGGGATTTTTTTTTTATCAACATCCAAATTCTTACTCCACACAATAATAACAAAAGCGCAATGTATCAAATGTTTCTGAATCACCCCCATGAATAATTCTGCAATTATAAAAAAAACTCGTCATGTACATTATGGTTCCCAGGTTGATAGAACTAGCGCGCAAACTGGATAAAGGTTCGAGCGAGTCGCTGCGGCACGTGGCCGAGGCCTTAGTGAAGGCGGGCGAGCCGGCCACCGCAGCCGACGTCTACCAGCGCCTCGGCGACTACATGTGACTATACACCTTACACTCTTAATTACAACGTCGACAATATATTGGCTCCAGTGAGTCCATTCAATTTCGGTTGGGTTAATAAATATTGTTCTCGATGTTGATCGTCAACTGCCTCTATAACTGTCATAAGACATTCGTGCTTCCACTAAAATAAGTGTTAAGATCTCTATAATAATTATAATTTTGTATTATTTTATATTCCTTCCTGTATTTTATATTGTAAAGACGTAAAGTTCGTTAGTTTGTGAATTTGGATGGATGAGAATGAAACTACTGATCCGATTTTAAAAATATTTCACTATTAGTAAGCTACATTATTGCTGAGTACCATACACAAGTTTTCTTATTTTTTAACCTAGTGGCTCTTAATACACCGATTTTAGGTTCATAATGCAATGAGCTTTTCACATTATGTTACCGCACTAGTGTTTTAAACACTTTTTTTAAATCTTGGCAAAGAGGTTTCATATCGGTCTCATGTCATGTCATTTTTGTGATTAAATAAACTGTGTTACTTAAAATGTGATAAAAACATTTTATTCCTGCAAATTATTTATTTTTGTCATTACATTAACTGTTTAACAGCTTTCTTATCTATGCCTCGCCTGCCGAAAAAAAAATCCGGGCGCCATTTTTTGTTCTGTGGACATGTTCAAAAATATGTGTATGTGTGTGTGTGTGTGTGTGTGTGTGTTATGTAATATTTTTTTCTCACAAAAGTGTTGATAAACGTCGTATGACACGCGTCATTACAGTCTCGGCTCCATTACAATTTCACCTTCGGCTAGGACTTCAATCCAAGCTCACTTGTATCATAATAAACTAGAATATGTTGTGTTGGTGCGTTGTCAGCAAAGTGGCCCAGCTGGCGGTGTCTGCGGGCGAATGGTCGCGCGCGTTCGCGCTCGCTCGCGATCACGCGGAGTGCAAGCGCGAAGTGTATCTGCCGTACGCACACCGCATGGCGCAGGAGAGCAAGTTCGTTGACGCGCAAAGAGGTGACAATTAATAAAGCAAAGCTCAGTCGATAGCGACCCTGCTCCCTGTATCGAAGGTCCGGGGCTAGAACCCTGGGCCTCAAGTCTGCTAACACAATCGATTCATAATCGAACAGCTACGCCCATTTTCAGTTGGTGTGTTTGTCTGGCGATATTATTATAATGAAATAGCTGTTTAACATATTGCAGAAATATAAAAAAATATTATGATGCTATTTTAACATCAATCAAATGTGTAGTTTAAAAAAAAAGTGTAAATGACAACTTGTAAGTGCCCCCGTAGGCCTATACGAAATAAATGATATGACTTTGTGCTGCGCTGTTATTAATGACAGGTAAAATCTGGATATCACCATCGGGGATTTCAAAATGCAAACGCAACTAAACTAACCAACTAACTAAAATTTAAATCCAAAATGTAACGGTGAAGGAAAACATCGTGAGGAAACCTGCATGTCTGAGAGAACCCCTAAAAAAGATGAGTGAAGTCCGCCAACCCGATTTACTGGACCAGCGTGGTGGACTATGGCCTAATCCCCCTCGCATTGAGGGGAGGCCCGTTCCCAGCAGTGGGACATTAAAAAGGTCTGGAATTATTATTATTATTTATATAAATCACACGGTTAGTAAAACGCTGGTTTTAATTTGGTATTGTTGCAGCGTACCACATGGCAGGCGAGACGGCGACGGCGATGCGTGTGTTCACGATACTAGTGGGCAACGCCGTGGCCGAGGAGCGCTTCAGCGACGCCAGCTACTTGCACCATCTACTCGCCATGCAGTGCCTCGAGACAGCTGCCAGTATTCATATAGACAAGTCAGTATAACGAGTTACTAGGCAACACGGTGTTGAAAGTCTTTTTGTTTAAATCAGTATCTATTTTCCAATGTTTAGTACAAAAACATTATTGGGTCTAGATATTTTTACTTTAAAACAATATTATTTAGCTGGCTTTATTGTAACGTTAGCGTCTTCCGTCTCAGAGGCTTCATAAATAAGAATGATAGAGACAGCAAGCTTTCTCGGTGATTTTACTACAAATTGGAGTTCCTGCTTACTCTTCTGTACAGTTGTATTCAGTTAGCAATTCCACGAGTTTAAGAATCGACACGAGATAAATGGAGTTTATTTAGATGTTTTGTTATACATTATACTTTGACGCTTAACGCTGTAAGCGGCAAGCGGCGAGATTTTTTTTAGCTACCTTGAGGTGTTTTTTCTTTATTATTATAAAATTTATAAGTACTTTTTTAATATTCGTTTGAATGATAATTGATATTCTATATAATATGAAAACAAAGTATGTATCAAAAAGTATAATATTCATTATTTAATATGAATTATATTTTATGAGATTTGTTCAAATAATAATAATATATATTTTATTAAAATCCAAGACCTAGTTGTCGGTTAAGTTACTACCGCGGGGTTAATTCTGAGTGCCGTGTCAACCTGTGTCTCTATCAAACGTGATGTTATCGCAGATCACGCGATACATCGCTCCGCGAGTACCGGCGCAACGACCGGCTTGCCCGCGTGTACTGCGCATACGACGCGGTGCACCGCTGCGTGCACGAGCCGTTCTCGCTCAGCCAGCCGGACTCGCTGCTCAACGCGGCGCGCTACGTGCTCGCGCATCTCGACGTGGAGCCCACGCCCGGGGTGTCCATGTTGTATCCTTTACACACTTAACACATTTAGCAAATATATTTCATCTTCTACGGTGAGATTTAGAAAGAATATACGAACCATTGAATCTGCGCTTCTTTAGCGCATTTGTAATCAGTATGTGAAGTCACAATTTCTACATGTCCATTTTTTATGTTCCCTACAAAATGAAGATTGTGCTATTTTGCGATCCATGTTGTTTTATATTGCCACAGAAATTGTAAAGAGGCGCAACATGACGAATTTAACTTATTTCCAAGAAGTTTACTGAACTGCCTGGATATTTTTTTTAATCTTACTCAATAATACATAATTAAACTGATAAATAAACTCCCTCTCATCTTGTAAACAAACGTTGTCGCTCCAAATTGCTGATTTTGCCTGGAAATAAGAGTCCCCCTAATTAGCGCAGTTGGTAGTGACCTAGCTTTCTGAACGGACCCAGCTTTAGAATCCCAGTATAGGCATAATTTGTCATGGATATTTCATATCTACATCAGTACTAATACTGGAATCATTCCCAGTCCATTGTAAAGTATCAATAATATGAGTTGCTTAGTTTGGGACCATACAGTTTTGTTCTCTGGCGATATCATTATTATTTTCATAGTTATCCTTGATTATATAACTCAGCTGTGTATATCTGTGTCTAGCAAAACAAGCGAAAGCACTGAACGCAAACACATTAGCCCGACAGATGTTGGATAAGATACTGGGTTTGCAGATACCACAAAAATTCCAGGTGGATTTTATAGTTATTAGTTTGTAAAAGTATTTTGAATGGCAAACCTATAATACGAGCAGGTACTCGTATTAAATATACTCGTTGGCTAGGTAGCCAACGTGTGCTTTTTTAATTAGTTTTACGGTCGAAAAAAACTAAAAAAAACTTCCTTTAGCGGGCACAGGCCTAATAAATACAGTAGGTAAACAAATGTGTTGTCTTTATTAGGGAGATCTCATAAACTATTAAACAGGGCACCGTGTAAAATCTATTTGTAAGTAAGAACTTTCAGTGTCACCCTCGTATATATGAAAATTATAGTACGTCCCAACTGCTGAGATCCTATTGTATACCATTTATTGAAGCATAAGTGAATGAGAATATTGAATTACCACAATGCTTACAAGTAGTCTAGTGTCACTTCTTTGGACCTAGATTTACAGCGTGAGTCAGTTAGTGTATTTTTAACCTTTGTCCTGCACTTAAGCACATTTGTAATAATAAAATTAGAAGTCAGAAGATTGATGTTCGATAAAAAAATGCTCCCAACAAAATCACAATTGTGATGGTTTTTTAATCGTTGAAGTTAGTACACCGTTTTTGAAACGTAATGTGAATGGATAATATTGTGCAGGAGAGTGTGGAGCTGTTGGTGCTGAAGAGCCGCGCGGGCGGCGGGCGGGGCGAGTCCCGCGACGACGACGTGTCGCCGCTGTGCTGGCGCTGCCGCTGCCACGCGCCGCCGCTGTGCGCCGCGCGCTGCCCGCGCTGCCGCCACGCGCTCGCGCACTCGCCCGCCTCGCACGGTGACACACGCACATATATTATTTTCAGGATATGCCACATGCACAATTATCCCTTATTCAACTTATAATAATAACTAGCTGTTGTCCGCGACTTCGTCCGCGTGGTATTTAACAAAGACTCAACCGTTGGCAGCAGCCTGCTCGCGCTTTCTGAGCCCGCGGGACGGATTTCAGGTTGTTGCTATCAAACTTAAACAGGCGCAACGCTGCAACATTGGTTTTAATTTTTTCGTGAGATCCTATGTTTTTTTCTAAAATAAAAGTAGCCTAAGTTACTCCTTGTTACATCAGCTATCTGCCAGTGAAAGTCCCGACAAAATCGGTCCAACCATTTCAGAGATTACCCGAAACAAACAGACAGACAAAAAATTGTAAAAAATGTGGTTTCGGTATAGGTAACGTGTATACATCCAAATGCAATTAGTAAAAAGCTGTTATTTTAATATTACAAACAGACACTCCAATTTTATTTATATGTTGGTATATATATCCCCGAATTGATAAAAGCTTACATAACAATGTTTTTTCAGAAGAATCATGCCCAAAGTAATACTGCCTAGGTTGACGTAGTAGAAAAGATACAGTGGATATTTATTAATAAGTTTTGGTAGTTTGCTTCATGATGCTTTTATAAATGTATACAAAATATAAAAGTTATACGCCGATGAATCTTTACTAACTACAACCGTTGCCATGACAACAATGATTCATTGTTGTGATACATTACAAGTATTTACAATTAATTTCGATAAACCATATTAAGTTTGGTACTTTTCTATTCTTTATATTATTGAATCATGATAGCGGTAAAATGATGTTCACTTTCTATTTGTGTATCTTATGATCTCCATATACACCTGAAAACAAGACTGACATATCACTATAATCGACTTCATATATTGGTTCACAGAAGTCCTGCCCTTGGTTCAGTTTGAGCCTTCGGAAGGAGTGACGTATGAAGAGGCGCTCGACCTGATCGAACGCTCGCCGCTGCCGGACAGCACGGAGCGCGCGGACGGAGCCGACGTGCTCACCATAGACCACGACATCGACAGCTCCGACCCATTCCTGGATAGAGTCGACGAGGTAACAGCTAATATTATTAGGAATTCATATTCGGATCCAAAGATAATTATGTTGTGAACATAATTATAATTTTTAAATTCACGTATCGAGATTCTGGCTTCTAATAATTATTACAAAGGTGCTATGGAAGCGTTGGTTAAAGGCTTGTTATGCCCGTTCTGTATCATTCTGTATAGAACCTGATTAGGACTATCACGAACGTTAAAAAAAGCCACATGAGTCCAGCCGTTCGCAAGTAATGTATGTGCACACCAATGGACGGTATTTATGTAGATACAATTATTACGTAATATAAATAATTCCCCTTATTCATAGAAACTACCATTGTAAGTGTCTATGAATTGTGAGATTTTATTTGGCCAGGTGGGACAGTGGGACAGTTTTTCTAATCTCTCGACGACATAGTTCATTAGAACGTATTTTTCTATTTCTTATAATTTCGGAGGTCCCCCATACTGACCTATCTTAATATTACACCCTGCATATCCGTCTAATGCTATGTATTGGGGAGATAGTTAGCAACCTAGTGACATGTTACTTATTGTTGGTAGGACGACGAGAGCGGCGTGGTGGTGTGCAGTCGAGGCGCGCTGCTGCAGCTGAGCCCCGCGTGCGTGGTGGCGGTGCGGCGGCCGCCCCTGCCGCCGCTACTCTACCGGAACATGCTGCCCGAACTGCCCGCCACCGCCTGTCCGCACTGCCAAAACGTAAGACTACTCTACACTAATCTGGAACTCGTAACTACATCGAGAAACCATGCCAGCCCTATCATACTCAGTGGTAAGTAGACAGCTATACCATTGAATTTAGAAATAGCCACAAAACTAGCCCGTTTGATCGCTTATATAATGAACTAAAATGTTCGTCATAACCTTTCGACCCGTCTCATCCCTTTTGGTCCAAAATGCCTAAGGCCTTATTACAATACAAAAATATGATTGATTGTACAGCTATTCTATCTTGAAGACTACGAGATCCATTTGGTGACGAAGGGTCACTGCCCCTTCTGTCGACACCCGGCCGACGACGACGACGACCACTCGCAGCTCAACGACTCCGCCTCGACGCCCACCAGCCCGACCGACGGGGACGGCTCCTGGCGATAGACCTGCCTTTAAATAGCTACCGCACCGCCCATCGCCGCCTACACATAGAACCGAACGATGTTGAGTCCACAGAGCTCGCCAATAGTCCACGTCACTTAGTGACACTGGCAAATTATCCGTCCACATGTACTGGACAGCGTAGACAACCACAGGAAAAAAACTACTGCATCGCCGTTTAGTTACTCATAAGCCGGGCGAGAGACAACTGACAAAAAAAATCTCGATATTTTATGGTAGCTATACAGCTAAAAGCATTTTAAACGGTATAAAAAATTGAATCGTCCGATTACGCAAGAATCTTTCCGAACCTCCAAGCCAATGAGATCTTGCAAGCTGAGTACGAAATTATGGAGTAGTACTTCTAAGGTTAGGTAACTCTTTAATCTAAAGTCCCTTTGATTACATATCTAGTCGCAGCGCTCATTGTTGTATGTAGTTTTCCACCGAGTTTATTACTATTTCTATGTAAATGACATCATTTAAAAAAAACAGGCATTTGCTTATGTTTTATTGTACCATCTGTAGCAAGCGTACTGAACTACATTATCGTCCATAATTTACAAAAGATACATAAACCAACGAGTTTGTAGTGTCATATCTATAGTGTATTTTTATCTATGGTATTACAGTATCATAATAATATCTATAACATATTTTGTATACTTACTGTTACATCGACATGGTTCAGTATGGGGAACCCTGAAACTAAAATAGATAGAATAATATGTTCTAAGCAACCGTGTCGTTGATTTTAGAGACAAAAAAAACTGTATTCATAAATTTTCAAAAAAACACATGATTCGGGAATCGAAACCGGTCATTTAAAAAAAACACGTCGGGGTCACCAATTTAGCGGAAAAGGGAAGATCTTCCAGCCAGGCGAGTGGTATGCCTGGCGGGGCGGCCGCTATGCCCCGACGGTTATTGTCGGGATCTTGTATATATGTTACTTGCTCCGAGAACTCTGATAGCGCGATTCAGGATTGTGACGTCACTTGTCTATTGTTCTGATTGCGTCTGTAGTGCCATCTGCGTAGCTTTTTATGGTGCGATTGAAGTGGTCGCTACAGTCATTTCATTTTATTGCGAGATTGATTGTGTAGGCTGTAAAGAGGTAAAGTTGCTATGAAACCTCTTAGCCTAAAATTAAAAGAAAATCAATGACATGGTTCCTTAGAACATATTTTTCCATTTCTTATACTTTTGGAGGTTCTCGGACCCATCTCGATGTTACACCCGGTAAATCCGTGTGCTTAGCTAAGTACTAAACTTTTACACTTGCCGCTAGGTAGCGCCACCGTGAACTGAAATTATGGAAAGCCTCCCCTAACCTTTTCTTTTTTGTTCCGTTAGATGGCGTTGAAGCCAGACACCCGCAATTATCTATGCGGCAAGGGAAATGGTATAGCTATAGCAAAATATATAGATATTCTTATCTAGTTAGGCTGTTTATATTAGATAGATTTTTGTGTGTAAAAATATATTATTTAGCTATCTGTGTCTCAATGTTGGGCAAAGGCAATATCGGATTATCCATTTAGGCAACTGCCTTGGAGCCCGGTGCCACCTAAGCGCCCTGAGAGCCGTGAACAAGTTAAGCCTGAAATTTAGCTTTAATTTGATGATCGCGTTTTTGTTTTACAAAAGTTTATGGCCTGTTTATTTTTAAAGAACAATAAATTTCACATAAACAGTGTATATAGCTTCACAAACTTTAATTACGCTAAAATAATGGTTAACGTGACGTCACACCTTACGTCCATATAAGTGGTGAGTGGCCCCAAAATATGCATGGCCTGGGCAAAGGCTTCCTTCATATCTTTTCATTCCACCCTGTCGAGGACTATGCGAGATCATTCCTTCACAAATTCAACGAATATTTAGATAAAAAAAATACTTGAATTTAAATTAATAAAACCATAAAGTATTTTTGAGTCAAGACTTCTTTTGTCAGAAATACGCTGGCAGCATCGCACGAACAAAATATTCGAATGTATTTATTTTTGTCATCTTATTAATTAATGGCATGTATAGTTTTTATTCGTCGTTTATCGGCTGATAGATAGATCGTTTTTATTCATTTTCTTACCCGCTTGAATGTATAGATAAGTAGTTCTTCGTGTGTGTTTATAAGATTAATTTCATTTATATTATATAGTAACGTGGCTACGTGTCATTTACGTCATTTCACTGATACATCTTGATAGATCAGTTTATACTAAGGCTTAAATTTATAGATAGTTTTCGTCCATATACATGTTGATAACTAATCTGTGGTTTATAAACTATTCCGTCCCAAATGTATTACGCGTAAACAAATAGGTAGTTATTATATCTAATATATTTATTCTTTATTTTGTTGCTTGAAAATTGTCAAACTAATAAAAAAAACTATTTTTAAAAGTCGTCGAATTGTTATGTAGTACAATTAAATGTGTGTATACCTACTTTATAAGATATTGATCTCTTGAAGTATATGTAATATTGAAAGAAACATTCAGGATATACTAGTGATAAGACACCGTCCCATCGATTGTAAAAATAAATAAATGAACATACAAACTGACAAATATTGTAATTATTGTATATCCTCCGTACATCAGATATGTAGTGGGTGGTTTTAATGTATTCCATGTAACATGTAAAAGATCTTTTTAAAAAGAGCAACCAAGGAGTTTCTTGCACGTTCTACTCCATAGGAACGATTTTCCGAAACGGGTGGTAAGTTGCAGCTTAGCGTTGTTGAACAATTTTGAAGATTCATAAGTACTGCACTCAATGGTATACATAAATAAAAAAATATTGTGATTCTGATGTCAACGGACGAAATTAATTTTTATTTTACCTATTTGATCCATAGATCTGCATCCCGCGGAACTAAATATGACTAGTTTACCAAATTGTTCCACGTTACATTTTATTGTTTTGTCGGTATCGTCGCCAAACATGTTCTAGAGAATACAAAAAATAGCCCTTTCTAATGTTCCACTGTTAGGCACGGGCCTCCCCTCAATGTAAGGGGGGATAAGGCCCTAGAACACCACACTCGCCCAGTGCAGGTATCCTTTATAGAAAAATTAAAGAAAAAAGTTTTATTTGTTCTCTATACAAATATTCGTAAATAAAATTTAAGTATCAGTAATATTAATATAACCGCTTTTTACTAAGTGCATTTGGATGTTTACACGGTACATATACCAAAACAACATTTTCTACTATTTTTGTCTGTCTGTTTCTTCCGGCTAATCTCTGAAATGGCTGGACCGATTTTGACGGGACTTTCACTGGCAGATAGCTGATGTAACAAGGAGTAACTTAGGCTACTTCTATTTTAGAAAAAAGCATAGGCTCTCAGGAAAAAAAAATCAATGTTGCAGCGCTGCGCCTGATTAAGTTTGATAGCAACAACCTGCAATGCGTTCCGCGGGCTCAGAACGTGCGAGCAGGCTGTTGCCAACGGTTTTGTCTTTGTTAAATACCACGCGGACAAAGTCGCGGGTAACAGCTAGTATAGAATAATTCAAGAAAAAAGTTTTATTTGTTCTACGGAACAAATCGCCTCATTCTGTTATGTGACGGCATGTTCCATAGAACAAATTGGGGCCACCCTTAAGTAGTTACCAATCTGTCGCTGTTCACCTGTTGCACTTGAGCGTTTTAATTGCTGGCATAAAGCCACCATATGCCGCTACCTACTGATTTTTTACTCCAACACACACGGTTTCATAGGGAACCTTCTTTTGAAAATTAATATTTTGTTGTGTTGCTGTTTTGCAGTATGTAGGTATTATGTTTTGGTGTGTGTCAATGCCAACCGCGCGGACTCGTTGGCAGTTTTGCCATACGTCCGTCTGAATATCATAGCTAAAGATTTTATTCGAAGACTATTGAGAATGAAATGGGCATGTTATTAGATACCTATTTATTTATTACGGCTATATATAAATGTAAAATCATAAGGTCGCGTTACATATATGGAAATAGAGGCCAAAATAATTGTACCCCTGCGAGTGTGGCCGGCGTATTTGACCCGTTATTATTCGGCCGCCGAGAAAATGCGTTTCTGACAGGTCGTGTATTATCGTATTTATTTCGTACGATGATGATACTGTAGAATTTTTATCGTTTACTTATATGCACCACGGTCATGACATTTAATCTATACTAATATTATAAACTAGCTGTTGCCCGCGACTTCGTCCGCGTGGTATTTAACAACGTCTCAACCGTTGGCAACAGCCTGCTCGCGTTCTGATCTCGCAGGACGCATTGCAGATTGTTGCTATCAAACTTTAAGCAGGCGCAGCGCTGCAACATTGGTTTTAATTTTTTTTCGAGAGATCCAATTTTTTTTTCTAAAATAAAAGTAGCCTAAGTTACTCCTTGTTACATCAGCTATCTGCCAGTGAAATTCCCGTCAAAATCGGTCCAGTCATTTCAGAGATTACCCGGAACAAACAGACAGACAGACAGACAGACAGACAGACGGACAGACAGACAGACGGACAGACAGACAGACAAAAATTGTAAAAAATGTTGTTTCGGTATAGGTAACGTGTATACATCCAAATGCACTTAGTAAAAAGCGGTTATTTTAATATTACAAACAGACACTCCAATTTTATTTATATGTATAGATGTGAAAGTTTGGATGGATGGATGTTTGTTACTCTTTCACGCCAGTACGGCTGAACGGATCTGGATGAAATTTGGTACAGAGATAGATTATAGTCTAGAATAGCACAAATACTACTTTTTATCCCGGTAAAATGTATGGTTACCGTGGGATAGATTTGTATCAATAAATTCATTTACTCATATATTTGATTCTGAGGCGGTACGAAGTTCACCGGGACAGCTAGTTAAAAATTATATAATTATGTGTTCTTACAAGAAACGATTTAGACGAACTAAATTGTATTAATGTTTGGAACGCATTCCATCGACAGACTGACCAAGCATAACTAGTACCTAGGACCTCCCTAGTCAGTCTTACCGGTTTGTATCTTACCTACCCATATGTAGGTATGTAGTCGATCGATGTAACCGCGTTGTTTGTACACCCTGTATCGCTAAAACACGAGGATCATTAACCTGTCTATACTTGCTTTCAGATATACGTATTGGAAGAGTCCTACTTAAGGAACCTGATTAAACTTTAAACTCACATTCGGTAGATAAGTTATCGGGTATTCATTTTACGCTTAGTAAAATACAAGCTATATAATGTGTAAAATAAAACTTAAATAAGTACATTTGTATAGGTGCTCGGCAGGTGGTGAGTCACAGCGTGTTCGTTTTTGGCGAATCAGAGGCGGGCAGGTGCGCGCGCGCAGGTGTCGCCGCGATCACAGCCGATATCGATATACAGGTCGTTGTTGATCGATCGTACACAGGCTTCCTATAGATAAATGTTTGTATTGATCTGAATACTAGTTCAATATAAACACTTACCCATCGTAAAAACCTTCACTGAAAGAATAGACTATTAATTGAGGTTAAAATTATAATAATATTTCTTTATTGATGTAAGTAGTAGGCACGAGTACCAATTTACCTTATTATAATACCATAGACCATGGCACAGATCTATAAAAATAAATAAAATGGGAGTGTCTGTTTGTAATATTAAAATAACCGCTTTTTACTTAGTGCATTTGAATGAATACTCGGTACATATACCAACACATCATTTATTTTTTATTTTTGTCGATCTGTTTGTTTCGGCTAATCTCTGAAATGGCTGGACCGATTTTGAAGGGACTTTCACTGGCAGTTAGCTGATGTAACAAGGGGTAACTTAAGTCAATTTTATTTTAGAAAAACTTTTTTGTTAAATACCACGCGGACCAAGTCGCGGGTAACTGCTAGTTGACAAATAAAATGATATCATATTATTACGTTAATTGACAAATAAAATGTTATTATAAGTAAGTTTGTCTCTGAGACGACACCTGTTTATCAGATCGCAACTCGATCAGCCTGTACTGGCCTAGCTCGTGCGCTACTAAACGCCGGGATGGGCCGGGACAGATGTGGCGCAACATATGCGCCCGCGCCGCGCCGGACACGTTTCATCCGATTTTATTACAATACATCGGTGCCGCAATACGTCTCTATAATCATTTTAATTAAAATACTTTTAGTAAAGTGAGTACCCAGCGCAACCATATGTTTAAATGTAGATATGTTACACTGATATTAGTAGATAGAAACATATATTTAATCGGGCACACTATTTGAACTTAATACTTATTATGCAAAGGACTAGGGTACCATTTCACAGATTTCATAAATCAGTTAACTTACGCCTACTTGTACAAGGTTCTTGTTGATAAAAAAAATCTTTTTTTGTATACTAACCTAACGCCTATTTTGATTTTAGTTAAAATCAGTCATAATTTTAATGAAATAAGGTGTCTATCTAAATGTCTCTATGTCTAATTATTGTAAGCCACGTTTAATATTATCTTCGTGAAATTGTGTTGCACACAAGCGAGACAGGTGTTGATATTCATATGTAATTATCGACTGATGAACACGAAGCCGTAGCTTTAATACATCGTCAAATATCTTTATATAAAATTAAAATTATCGCGAGGCATAAGGAAACCAAAAAACTGCGGTTCAGGTAGAAGCGCTCATTCGGGTCTACTTATAATTTAAGGTTCATTGCGTCGATTGGGAAAGAACCTACTTATCACGCATTTATTAACGCGATTGTAGTTTGTTTAATGTAATTAAAGAGGTTATTTCGGTAGTTTGAGGTATTTATAATTTTATAAATGAATCCGTTACCCTTTAACCGTTATATATTAATAATTCATAATTGTTATAATTAATAACCTACTCGAAATAGGTATGAGCTTTCATTATAAGAACCGAGGAAAATGTAGGGACTTTTTATAGTCAAGTGTTCGTAAAATATAGTCTTATTTTCATTTCGATTTAATACTGACTCATTCCTACTGCTTATTGTTACTTAGAGCATGAGGTTTAAAAAGGTAATATGCAAACTTAGATAATAACTGTAAAAAACATCAAAATCCGCTGAATTGTTCTCTTCTTTGGGAATCGCCTAGTTAAAATTTGTTCGGTACGGAACCCAAAGCGCATGGGAGACTTCGTAATTGTTACGCATTTTGATAAACGAACGTGTCTTGCAGCTGTCTTTAATAACAATGGCTTCAAAAGTTTCGGAGCATGCGCCCCTGGCCTCGTTGCTGTCCGAATGCTTACAGCTGCTTTGGGCCCGCGGCCAAAAAAAGTTCGGCGCGTGGAGTGCTACACTCAAACACCAAACAAAGTCGAATTTAAAAAAAATAAACGTTAATTTGTAGTATTGGGTACCTATCAGTAGGCGTCAGATGCATAATGTTTTGTTATTTATTAACATACGTATATACTTTACTCACCACATAGTCTTAATTTGCAGGATAGGTAGAGGTACCGACTATTTGTATCACTTTATGCGTACTACCTAAATCCCTGAGCGCCTTCTCGTCAATCACGAGTAATGGTAGCAATACACATAAAATCGAATGCATTGTGAGTTTCCTGTGACAGAAGTTTCCACGGTATCTTTCGCTATAATATGTGCCTACGCCAGGGTCTTTTGTAGCGCCCACACACGGAGACAAAGGACCAGGCTCTGATTAAAAACGGCACGGTTGGGAGCTCCGTTCCAAAGCTACGCAGAATAATTTTCATGCCACGATACCTACTAGCTAGCTAGACACATCGCGCACATTGGGAGATTATCGCAGACCTGTGACGATGATAGACAGTACTTAACAAAGGTTTGGAATTTCAATGGCTTCAAGGATGGTTTTGGGACAATTTTTCGATTAGGCGGAGGTCGGACAAACTTGCTCGCTACGGCGCGGGTCGTAGAGGTCGGACCTTTACATGTAATGTATATTATCATTTGCGTCATTGCTTCTTATGATATCAAACTATATAAGGTGTAGATGTGTTGTGTAAATTAATTAATTAAATAGATCAAGATGTAGGTCATGCTAATCATGTTTGTGTATAAAGAAAACGTGTTAATAAATGGTGTTTGGTTTTTTTATTGAACCAGTAACGTATGTCCGTGCACATTACCTGTAGTAGGTACCTATCTACCTACCTATTTTTCCAATAGTTTTATTACTTATACATTTTATGCGGGAATCTGATCTCTACAGGCTGATTCAGAAAGGGTATACTAAGCGCCGAACCTGCGCTTCTTTAGCGCATTTGTTATCATAATATAAATTTGCATATGAAAAATATTGTTCGCCAAAAATCACAATTGTCATTTTTTTTTTTTTTTTTATTAATGGGATCAATATTTTTTTTTTTTAATCGACAATCGAAATTCTAACTTCACACGAATGTTTACGAATTGGCTTATGAAGCCCTGATTCCAGGCTTAGTATACCCTTTCCGAAACACTCATAACCATATGGAGCTCCCAATTATGTTACAGTGTGACTATACGGTAGCTTATAGGTACCAAAATGAATTGACAGGGCAAACGCTCGCGGTGCTTAGCCGGAGCGCTGTTATCTGTCATTTACTTCTCTGCAAAGAGTAAAATAATATACTTAAAACGGCATGTGCCCGACACAGCCTCTCAAAGCGGTGAAAGCGGCGGCGTCGCGGTCGGTCTTCACCAGCCAATCATTTGTGAGCACTGTATAATTTCAATAAATGCTTATAATTCATTAGAAAAGGAATACCCTTATTTACGTTATAGTGGTAGGACCTATTTACGTATTTATTTATGTCATCAAACTAATTATAGATAAACTATTTTTTTTAAATAAAACTTTTAAAACAAACGATGTCGAGGAGACGCCATAGATAAGAGAGAGAAAACCATAGAGAACATTGTGTATAGAGCATTTTTCTTAGATTCTTGCCCACGTAGGGCTCCTTGTCAAGAAATTCTCGCCCTACGGTTTTCTTCCTCTCTCTATCAACCATCACATTTCACATCCAGCCTCATTTCATCTGCACAATGTTGGTAGAAGATAGCGCGCACTTTTTACACTCATTTGTATTATTGCGCTGCGTACAAAATGGGATACATACTATCGTACTTGCTACGTATCTATGCTACGTGAAAATCGTATAGTCGTATCCAGACCGACCATAGATATTTTTATGTTTATAAAAACATAGTTTCCATCGGTGGCATCGTTGGTCCCAAAGGCTTAGACCGCTTAGATATCAATGCGGTTTTTGAAAGTAGGTAGATTAATTTAGTCAACCTAAGTATTTCATAATAATTGCACTTAAATTCATTAAATTAACGTTTTCAATTAGTCAACCATAACACTAACATTAAATTATAACTGAAATTATTTCGTTATTATGTAGGTATGATCATAATGGCTCGCAGTCCACATTGCTCGCAATTTCCGAAATTGCACTATATATGTGTGCGATAGGTATTTTATTTCAATGCACGTGCAGACCGCAAATCTGTGCGGCAGCTCTCAAATAGCTGCAGCATTCATTTGCTGATTAATATTGTCAGTACTTTCGATATATTATGGGAACAATAATAAACAAATATTAAGTGGCTATTACCTGATTCGTAGCTGTTTTAATTGCTATGTATGAAGCTCATGTCAAAATCGAAAAAAAATAAAAACTTACGTCTATTTCTACGACGCAACGTAATAAAGGTGTTTAATAGGTTCACTGTCTGTTACATAGTTGTCGCGACGTCATCGCGAATATCATAGTGTAAGTAATTGTCTATAGTAACATCGTCATCTCTGCCGCCATTTTGTCTATGGTAAGTGAAGTACTTGCTGTCACTAAGTTCATACGCGTACCGCGTCTTTTCCGTTGTAATTTGTGATTACCTGAAATGAAGCTGAGGCTGCAATTAATGAAAGCTAAGTAATCTAAGTAATCTAAGTAATCTAAGTAATCTAAGTAATCTAAGTAATCTAAGTAACTAAGTAACTAAGAGCAAGGAGCTAAATATCTAAAGTGTCTATGTATCTAAGTATTACAGCTAAGTATACAATTATCTATATATTTAAACAGCGAAGCCAAGCGATGCAAAGCGAAGTAGCTTAGTGGCGTTGTACCCAACAAGATGTAGTATTTTAATATCTACCTGAGTATATAATATGTTTGATGATGCATGTGGCTTCATGTAATGTAGTTCATGAGATACAAGAGTTTCGGGCATGTCGTTGGATGTGCGTCCGAAGGTGGTCAAGATGGCATTATTCGGGTTTACCTAATGTGCTCGTAGACCAGACTGAATAAGTGCATTATTCGGGTTTACCTAATGTGCTCGTAGACCAGACTGAATAAGTGCATTATTCGGGTTTACCTAATGTGCTCGTAGACCAGACTGAATAAATGCCTGGCCAATTGGGTCTACGTGAAGTGCTCGTAGCTTGACTGATTCAGTACCTAGCCAAACTAAGAGATGGTTCCCCAAAGCCTGGCCACAAGGTAATGGGATACCAAGTTTCGGGCATGTCGTTGGATGTGCGTCCGAATGGGGATGCTACGTTAAGTGCTCGTAGTAAGACTGAATAAGTCCCCTAGCCAAATTAAGTAATAAAGCAGTGTGGCCTATGTAATGCTCCGTAGATAATGTAGAGCTATAAAGTTTGAGTATGACGTGATGTGGTGTCGTATAGATCAGACTGAATGTGGTAGACATGCTGCCTTAATAGTACAATAACAAGCATAAACTAATTCATAATTGTTCTGGTTCCAGCAACTGATGAGTGTCATGGGCGTTGGGTAATTGTACCTACGACATGACCCTCCTGGGCCCGAGACACTGAGACAGTCGGTGTCATCGGGCATTATCTTCTACAGATGGTGCATGGCTCATCCAACAGCAGATCTAAAGATAGCGAAGCAGAGAATTGAGGAATACGGAAGGAAAGGTGAAGGAGGCATAACAGCATTCCAGGTATGAAGTCTTGTTGATATAATTTTTATTTTTATTTACATTCGTTACGCCTGCCAATATATATGCAATGAGCCATGAAGTATAATATCAACAAGCCCATAAATAATAGAGTATCTACATACCGTAGTGTCTATGGGCAGGGCGTAACGACATGGTGGAGATGCTGGGATCTGATGTCTGATGGACTCAGAACAGCATTTCGTGAAATTATGTTCCTGTGAAAGGAAAATCATTAAGATGATTAATAAAGAGTAAACAATTTGAAGTTAAATGGAGATTTGTAGCTGCCTTCACCTTCCTGATGTATATATTGCGTATGCCCTATGAGTGGTATATAAGAATTGAATATTTAATTGAACAAAATATGAGAACCTGAACATTATGATCAAAGTATCAGATTACTTGTATTCGCCTATATGATGCGGCTGTTTTCAAGATCCTGCAAGAGATGGCGCAAGTAGTCATCGATCGAGGCGAATATTATTGCTTTATTTTTTCGTAATTTATATTGTGAATTGAAATAAACTAGTAAAATTGTATAATTGCTTAATATTTTAATTATACAACGACAAACAGTTCATATTAATTTTCCTATACGGATGGAAATATAATAAGTGCGTCAAAGAGATACAAGGACGAAACAATATGGTGGCATATTGTAATGATAAATATAATTCATTTTAAATACGCATTGTGGTGTACAATGCGTACACCATTGAGATATGTTTATTATTTTTGGTATAAATAATACTGAATGAGTTTTGGAACGATAATACGATAGCAAAGGATAAATACTTCGTTTTCCAAAGAAACAAATAATAATTTATAGAATATGTCAATTGACTTATAATGGCGGAGAATGTGTGATTATAAACTAAAAAGAGTTTCATTTCTTTAATATTAATTTAAATGGTGCTGTATTTGCGTAATTTAAAATTAATGGCTTTTAATAATTAAAAGTTATTTTGACATTAAACATTTCCCAGATTATTGTCAATTTAAAAGGAATTCAGATCTACATGAATAACATTTCCGCTAGCGAGCGAGGAAACCATTTCCGCCCACTTTTATACTTAGAAACGAAAATGGCGTGTACCACTGCCAATTAAAACTTTTAAAATTCGCTTGTGAGGAAATTAAAAGTTATTCTGTTCTATGTTTATAGTGCTAATATTTCTCTAAGTATATGTGCTTCGTGGGAAATATCTGAATATTGAGTGTCGTACAGTATAAGTCTAAAACCAGAGAGATACATTCGACAAGTGCGAATATTATAACTTGGATTCATATTTGGGTTTCATCAATACATTAAACCCGGTGAACATAATCTAGTGACCAAGGTAAATACTATTTTGTACCAATTTCTTAAGTACATATCTATGTACGGAGTATCAATTAATATCTATCGTCATGTAGGTACGTCCAGCAACCAGCCCACCTACCTACCTACCGATCTACAAACAGTCAATTTGTTCTGTTTAACGTACACATTTTCTTAAATACAAGTAATCATACGGACTGTTAAACAATGAGACAATGAGTATTAATATGAAAAAGTACAGTAGCCAGCAAAGATACGTTTTGTGTTTTAATTTTTAAAATGTGTACCATAAAATGTATATGCTTCAAAGTCTCAGCGATTGGTATGGTACTATATTGATGTGATACTAACTATGAATATTTTTTTGGCACTAGTATACTAATATATTTGGTGACCATACTTTAAAACAAGGCAATGACAAGTATCTACATATTGACAAGTAGCCTGATTGCAATACTAAGTTTAAACTAAGGTTTGATGTGATGTGCCACAATAACAATAACTATAATTCAATGCTGATTATTTAGTTATGAACATTATTTTGACTATCTAATAACTTTAGTGTATATTAAATAATAACTAAATATGGTTAACATGACAACTCAGATGGATAATACTTGACACTTGTGTATATCTGCAGAGAAGTGATGTTGTATATCTGCAGAGAAGTCATGTCTATTAATTGGTAATAGATGTCTGGTTGTACACAAATAATTATTCCTGATTAAAAATGATATTTTAGTAGTACCTACATCTACAGCGCTCTAGTCAACAACATGTTGCTGTTTTTATGCTACATTAATTATTGTAGTTACAATATAGGTACTCACTGGATTGGAAACTTAAAATTAATTTTAAAGTGGTGATAAATAAATATTTTAAGTTGAATATAAATGAATAAATACAGTAAATAACATGCAGAACACTAACACTTTACATTGAAGTGAACGGCCTAAACATTTATTTTATAAAATAAAATATGATTTATATTAGTTCAGACAGACGGAGTCACTTGTAATTATTGACACTGTCAGCAAATTGAATCATATAGAACTGTATCTGTTGATACCATATAAATAACTATATTATTGGTGTGATGATTTATGAGTGTTCATTTGTTCTCGTTCTACTCTAGTCACAGACCAATGTTTATTTTTTGAATTGAAGATGTTTATTTAGAAGTTGATGTTTATCATTAACCTTCAATGACTTAAATGAAGAACATACCTGTTTAATTTAAATTAAATTTAAATTTGTTTTGTGGTATGTCATATTGACTACCTATATTAAAATTAGACGAATATTTAATTCAAACTTCATAAATAAGTGATAACAAAATATAAACAAAAAATACATTCATATATATATCTAAAATATGAATAAAATGGTGATGAAATTCAAGCAACGAGCTTCCAATTAGTTTATTGAAACTAAGTGCTATCTAGAAATTTTATTTTAAATTTCAGAATTATTTCAAGTTCTATGAACATGGAGGAAGTCTTACTTAAGCGGTTGCTGATGCTAACGAACGAGATAAAAAGGAACTCTGACCTGTCCTTGACCCTTGACTTAAGAAACAATGAAGAAATATCTAAGGCTCAAGTTATACGATCAAAGCTTAAAGCACTATTGGGGAGATTGAACGATGACCTCAATAATTATTTTCGTTTGGTGAATAACCCTCCAGCTGATGATATAAGCCAAATATCAGAATTACAGTTAGAGGCTGAACAGAACTTAGCTGAGTTAGAAGCGAAGATAGAGATGTTCAATAAAACGAAAAGCAACCCTGTTAAGGAAACAATAGGTAGCCGCTTACCTAAACTTAATTTACCTGAGTTTGATGGTGATGTTCTGGGTTGGTATCAGTTTTGGGACCAATTCAGTTCAAATATAGATTCTAGACATATTGCCGTAGTTGATAAATTATTATACCTTAAAGCTTCTGTGAAAGGAGAAGCGAAGAGGGCCATTGATGGTCTTGAAACAACAAATAAGAATTACCAAATTGCCTTGAAGACTTTGCGAGAAAGGTATGGAAATAATTCTCATTTAATTGATGCCCACTACGCAGCCTTGTCTAGAGTGAAGCCTGCTGATAAAACTATAAGCGCTTGCAGAAAAACTCTAAATGATTTGGAAAGACATTTGAGAGTATTGGAGTCGCTTAAGGAGGATGTCAACCATAGTCATCTTCGTCATCAAATATTTGAGAAATTTCCAGAAGATTTAATTTACGAACTTAAACTTAAAACTACTGATAATTCTATTAATGAAATAAGAAAACAATTAGAAATAATAATTACAGCACGAGAAGATGCTAGTAGAATTACATACGATAAGAGGTCGAATACAGAATACACAGTGGAAACATTACATACAATGCAAAATAAGTCAAGACAAAGAGAAGTAAGTACGAGAAAGATACGCTCTTACAGAGAAGAAGGATTAAAGAATAGAAATACTACGTCGACATTAAATCAAGGTAACGATATTTCTCGAAAAGCAAACATGAATAAAAGAAAGGAATACCCAAGAAAACCAACCGAAAGCATTGACAGAAAGAGAAGGAAACTACCCTGTATTTTCTGTAATGAAGATCACTATAATGACCAATGCGAGAAGTATAAAACTGCTAAAGAACGGAAATTGAAGTTGAGAAATCGATGCTATGAATGTCTACGCGAAGGACACAACATCACTACATGCAAGTTGACACGAGTGTGTGTATATTGTAAAGAAAAAGGCGTTCATAATCGCGCTTTATGTCCTGTCAAGTATCCAAATAGAGATAGTACAAGACCCCACGAAAACTAAAGACCACCCATTCACTTACTTACCACATCACTGCGTCACACAAAAGGGGAAACCCGTTAGAATTGTAATAACCCGATTCATATGGATAAAGGATATGACAAAACCAGCTGCCAATGACAACATTCAGTGTATGAGATTTTGCAGAGTACCATTTGGTATAATATCCAGTCCCTTCATCTTAAACGCGACTGTTAAACATCACCTGGCTAAATCAAAACAATCGCGAGTTAAAGAAATCGCGAATGACATTTATGTTGATAATTTAGTCACAGGTGCCTCAACCATAGATGAAGCATTGGAGCTGTATAGAAATACCAAGGAAGCATTCCAACAAATATCAATGAATCTTAGAGAATGGAGCTCTAACTCAGAAGAATTTATGAAACACATCTCAGGTACCAATGAAGACAAAGTCGTTAAGATTTTAGGCTTAGATTGGAACTTGAAAAGAGACACGCTTGGGTTGAGATTCAACGTAGATTCTAATGCTAATACTAAACGTGGCGTATTTAAAATAATCGCGTCTGTTTATGATCCATGCGGATATGCCGTACCGTATACATTGTCTGCAAAATTATTCTTACAAGAACTTTGGAAGTTAAAGATGAAGTGCGATGAAGTCCTTCCAAAGAAGATGGTTGACGACGAGTGGTCGGAAATATGTAAAGAGTTGAGTGAGATACCAAAAGTATTAATCCCTCGTTGTTACCTGAAAACCATAGAAAATTGCCAGTTACACTGCTTTTCTGACGCTTCGTTGAAAGCATATGCAGCAGCAGTTTATATTGTAAACGGAAGTGAAAGAAACTTTGTTATAGGCAAAGCAAGACTAGTTCCACTGAAAGACCAAGACAACCTGAAAATACCTCGCTTAGAGTTGTTAGGAGTAGTAATAGGCAATAGACTTATTAAATTTGTACTCAAACAACTGAACATGAAGGTAACCAGTCAGACATTATGGACAGACAGTAAAATTGTAATAGAATGGCACAAGTCTAATAAACTCCTACCACCGTTTGTATCCAGACGTATACAAGAAATAAAACAAAATAAGGACTTGGTGATTAGATATGTCCCATCAGAATTAAATCCAGCTGACATAGCTACCAGACCTTCGATTCCAGTAGAAGACAAAAGAAAATGGCTAACAGGTCCAAGCTTCATGTCGCATGAGCCGAAAGCATGGCCTTCAGATTCGGAGAAAACAAATGTTTCTTCTCTGGTTCTTGGGGAGGGTCTGTCGAATGAACAAGAACCAGAAGATTGTCCCATGGATATAGACTACAGTTTCCAAAAGGACATAGAACAAGGACATAGTGTAGATCTTCAAAAGGAAGATACTATAATAATGAACACAGGTGAACTACTTAAAAGATTACAGGCTAAATATTTTCCGCAAGAGGTTGAAGGAAAGGACACGATCTAAGTCGCAACTTAAAGCTGTTCAAAGATGTGGATGGAATATTAAGATGCAAAGGTCGTTTTACAAACGCTGACTGGTCGTTTGATAAACGATACCCCATTCTTATCCCGAAGGACTGCGACTTCACTAAGAAGATTATTATGGACATTCATGGTGAAAACTACCATGTAGGTGCGAATCATACCTTAAGTATAATTAGACAGCAGTATTGGATTCCTCAAGGAAAGAGCCAAGTACAGAAACTCTTAAGAAAATGTCCAAGGTGTGTTAAGCACGGCGGAGGACCCTTCAAACTACCACCTACACCAGCGCTACCTGCTGAAAGAGTCAACTTTACCACACCATTCACCTTCGTAGGGGTGGATTATATGGGATCTCTTCTTATTGATAATGGCAATGGATCTGTGAAGAGGTGGATCTGCCTTTTCACTTGTCTAGCCGTAAGAGCGGTGCATTTAGAAGTTGTTCAAGACTTGACAGCTGACCAAGGACTACTAGCCTTACGAAGAATGGTATCTAGTAGAGGAGTATCAACGTTGATTAAATCCGACAACGCTCTTCATTTCAAGTTAATGTCAGAGGTATGAGAGGAAAATGAGAATCAAGACGAATTACACGAACATGGAAAAGAGACAAAGCAAAGACGAGGCGCAGCCATGTGAGCCCTAAAGAAAATTAGGGAGTGGACGCGCAACTTACTAACAATGCTCTAGGCTTTCCGGCCGGGAGTGTCGCGACGTCATCGCGAATATCATAGTGTAAGTAATTGTCTATAGTAACATCGTCATCTCTGCCGCCATTTTGTCTATGGTAAGTGAAGTACTTGCTGTCACTAAGTTCATACGCGTACCGCGTCTTTTCCGTTGTAATTTGTGATTACCTGAAATGAAGCTGAGGCTGCAATTAATGAAAGCTAAGTAATCTAAGTAATCTAAGTAATCTAAGTAATCTAAGTAATCTAAGTAATCTAAGTAACTAAGTAACTAAGAGCAAGGAGCTAAATATCTAAAGTGTCTATGTATCTAAGTATTACAGCTAAGTATACAATTATCTATATATTTAAACAGCGAAGCCAAGCGATGCAAAGCGAAGTAGCTTAGTGGCGTTGTACCCAACAAGATGTAGTATTTTAATATCTACCTGAGTATATAATATGTTTGATGATGCATGTGGCTTCATGTAATGTAGTTCATGAGATACAAGAGTTTCGGGCATGTCGTTGGATGTGCGTCCGAAGGTGGTCAAGATGGCATTATTCGGGTTTACCTAATGTGCTCGTAGACCAGACTGAATAAGTGCATTATTCGGGTTTACCTAATGTGCTCGTAGACCAGACTGAATAAGTGCATTATTCGGGTTTACCTAATGTGCTCGTAGACCAGACTGAATAAATGCCTGGCCAATTGGGTCTACGTGAAGTGCTCGTAGCTTGACTGATTCAGTACCTAGCCAAACTAAGAGATGGTTCCCCAAAGCCTGGCCACAAGGTAATGGGATACCAAGTTTCGGGCATGTCGTTGGATGTGCGTCCGAATGGGGATGCTACGTTAAGTGCTCGTAGTAAGACTGAATAAGTCCCCTAGCCAAATTAAGTAATAAAGCAGTGTGGCCTATGTAATGCTCCGTAGATAATGTAGAGCTATAAAGTTTGAGTATGACGTGATGTGGTGTCGTATAGATCAGACTGAATGTGGTAGACATGCTGCCTTAATAGTACAATAACAAGCATAAACTAATTCATAATTGTTCTGGTTCCAGCAACTGATGAGTGTCATGGGCGTTGGGTAATTGTACCTACGACATGACCCTCCTGGGCCCGAGACACTGAGACAGTCGGTGTCATCGGGCATTATCTTCTACAGATGGTGCATGGCTCATCCAACAGCAGATCTAAAGATAGCGAAGCAGAGAATTGAGGAATACGGAAGGAAAGGTGAAGGAGGCATAACAGCATTCCAGGTATGAAGTCTTGTTGATATAATTTTTATTTTTATTTACATTCGTTACGCCTGCCAATATATATGCAATGAGCCATGAAGTATAATATCAACAAGCCCATAAATAATAGAGTATCTACATACCGTAGTGTCTATGGGCAGGGCGTAACGACAATAGTAGTTCGTGAACGGCTGGTCCGATTTCAACACAATTATTTCTTGCTCAAAGCTAAGATCACTTGCAATAGTTCGTAGCTATGTTTGATAGAAATCTGTTCTGCAGCTCCGAGATTAGCTGTTATCAGAGCACAGCTAGTGTGACTATGCCAGCTGCTTCTCCTCAATTCTTATGTTCTTCAAAGTACACAAATTATGACCGAAGATTAGCGGACCATTTAAGTATTTTGGAAGGGGCCTTCTTAGATAATGGTTTCCTTCGCAATGTTGAACATTAAATTGAATAGCGGTGACAGAATGTACTTAGTAAAAATTAGCCTTTACCCGCGACTCCACTTGCAACAACTAGTTGAAACAGACTTATAGCACTCAGGAATAATGTAGCTTTCTTTTAGCGAAAGGATTCTCCGAATAGGATCACTAGATTAGGAGATAGCCCCATACATCCAAACTTTTATAATACTAGTAAGTATATGTTAACCATTGTTGAGTTTATAATTTGTAAACGCATAGTTTTTTGTGATATCTATATATTTTCTCTATGATTTTTTATCTATGTCATAACTCTATGTTTTTTTTTATCTTTACTTCTCATTACAACGATCTTGAAAATAACAACACAAGTTTTTCATTCCATATTATATACTAGAGTTCCAAAAGCAAAATATACACACTAATCACACATAAATCAACAAAAGTGATCCATTACGAGCCGAATGTTAAAAAACAATAAAAACCGGCAGACCGAACTAATAGAATCGTCGAAAGAAAAGTGTGTGATAGTGAACTAAGTAAAGAATTAATTAACATTACAGTGCTAAAAAACAGTGTCTAATTGTGTGGTGCATCAAGTAATTATAGCTAACTGAACATTCATAAACATTCATTACAATACATACACGTGGTCGTACAACTTTGCATAACCTTGAACAAAAATGGCGTCAACAGAACAAATATTAGATGTTTTAGAAGATTTTTCAGATATGATATTAAAAACAAAAACAAATTACAAGAAAGCGCCAAAATCACGATTATCTAAAGGTTATGTCGAAGCGAGATTACAATGCTTGGAAGAATATTGGAATTCGTACCGAAACAATTACCAAAGTTTATTGAAAAGTACCAACAAAGAACAACGGAAAACTATGGAATATTTCAAAGAAGATTCTTACAGTCAGTGTGAAGATGTTTACTTGGATCTTAAAGCAGACATGAAAGATACACTTCAATCATTAATGACCACAACAAGTCAAGAGTTAAGCCAAAACACACCATCACATCAATCACAAACAGGAGGATTAGCTAGCACTGATGTTAAACTGCCAACTATCAACTTACCAACATTCACAGGAGCATATGATGAATGGCAATCATTTGAAGATACTTTTACGGCTTTAATACATAGAAATATGAAATTAAGTGATGTGCAGAAGTTACATTATCTCAAATCATGTCTAACAGGCGAAGCAAAAAATACTATTAAACATATACAAGTCACAGAACAGAATTACACGCAAGCTTGGGATACATTGAGTAAAAGATACAACCACAAGCGGCTTATCGTTAATGCTATTCTGAAAAGGTTATTTACATTCAAGAAAGTAAATTCTCAATCGCCGGGACAATTGAAAGTTCTTATTGACAGTACTAATGAGTGTTTAAACAGTTTAAATACAATGGAAATTGCAACATCCACTTGGGATCCTCTAATTATCTTCCTATTAGTACAAAAATTGGATTCAGACACACATACTGAATGGGAAGGTCACGTGAGTCGAGATCATACAACCGAGTTACCAACTCTCAAGGATTTCATAAAGTTTTTAGAAGATAAAATACATACACTTGAGTTAACCTGTCAAGCTCCATCAAACACTCAGAGATTTAACAAAGAACGTTCATTCCATGCAACAACTACATCAGCCGTACAAGTAACTTGCAAATTATGTAATGGCCCACACTTTCTGTGTCACTGTAAAGAATTTGGAAAACTTGATCCAGAGAAGAGAAGTGAGATTGTTAAAAACAACAGACTATGTTACAACTGTTTAGCACCAGGCCATCCAGTGTATCATTGCAAACGACAGACTACTTGTAAGATATGTGGCAGGCGCCACCATTCACTTCTACACAGTGGTAAGAAGTCAGCGGAATCTCAGGACACAGAGAAGAATAATAACACACCTGAAATTTCCTCAATGCATATCAATGAAATCAGACAAGAAAATCAACTGGATGAGTCAATTGTGGCAAACTTTGCATGTAAACAGAAGAGAGCATTATTAGCAACAGCACTAGTTCTGGTCAAGAGTGAGTGCGGCCGTGAGACCATACTAAGAGCATTAATTGACCCTGGCTCACAGGCATCATTCATAAGTGAAAGCGCAACTCAACTAATACAACTTAAGAAAACTTCTGTACGAGGTTCAATCACAGGAGTAGGAGCTACAACTACTTCAGTACGTTATGTGGTACATATGGAAGTCTCATCAAGATATGATAAGCAATTCACCCTTCCTGTACGAGCATATGTGTTAAAATCACGCATAACATCTAATTTGCCATGTACTACAATACAACCAAAATCTAATTGGTCACACCTAAATGGTTTAACTCTAGCTGATCCACAATACTTCATGTCAAACAAGATTGATTTACTACTCGGCATTGATGTATACACTGAGATTGTGAAGAATAACTTGGTTAAAGGTCCACCTGGCTCACCTTCAGCTCAAGAAACAAGTCTAGGCTGGATATTGTTTGGACAGATTTCTGAACACCCACAAACTAATGATGACTTAATAGTCATGCATCACCATGTAGAAATAGACATGGACAACTTATTGAAGAATTTGTGGTGTATTGATGATTCAACAAAACGCAATCTCACTGCAGAAGAAAGAAAATGTGAAGAAATTTATGACTCAAAACATTCTAGAACACCCGATGGAAGATATATTGTAAAACTGCCATTTAAAACTCCACCACGGGAAATAGGATTAACAAGAGATATTGCATTAAGAAGATTAGAACAACTAGAAAGAAAATTTGAAAAGAATACAAACTTGAAGGATGAATACAGTAAGGTTTTTGAAGAATATATACAGCTTAATCACATGGAGAAGGTTCCAGTAGAAGAGAAAAACAATTTTTCAATATATTTACCGCACCATGCTGTTATCCGAGACAGTGAAACAACAAGAATGAGAATTGTATTTGATGCATCATGCAAAAGCTCAAACAACACTTCTCTTAATGACATGCTGTTAGTAGGACCACAGTTACAAGAGGATTTAAGACATTTAATTATGAGATGCCGCATCAAGCCAATTTGTTTCATCGCTGATATTCAAAAAATGTACCGCATGATACTTGTCACTAAAGAAGATGCTGACTATCAACGAGTATTGTGGAGAAAAGATCCATCACAAGAAGTAGAAGATTATAGAATGCTACGAGTCACATTTGGTACAGCCTCTGCACCATATCTGGCTATCAAAACTCTCAAACAATTATCACTAGATGAACAAGAAAGGTACCCAATAGGAGCAAAAATCCTATCTGAGAATTTTTATGTAGACGACTGTATCAGTTCACATAATACAGTTGAAGAAGCCATACAAGCAAGTGAGGAACTCAGAGAGATGTTACAGGGTGCTGGATTTATACTGCAAAAGTGGGCGTCAAATAACAAAGAATTTATAGAACAAATTCCACAGTCATTGAGAAGCACAAGCGTAGAAAAAGGAATTACAAATGAAAGTATCATAAAAGCATTGGGATTATCATGGAATATGACTACTGATACATTTCATTATCTCATCAAATTACCACCCAAACCAATGTTCACTACTAAACGAAATATTTTAGCAGATATACAGCGTTTATTTGATCCACTTGGATGGATATCACCGGCAATAATCCCTGCTAAAATTTTAATTCAAAATATTTGGAAAGAGAGACTGGATTGGGATGAGAGCGTTGGAAAGATACATGAAGAAGAATGGAACAAAATACGAGACAGCTTTAACCAATTACATAAAATACAAATAGACAGATGGATACACATGGACAAAGAAAACAACAAAATAGAATTGCATGGGTATTGTGATGCATCTATTAAAGGATATTGTGCTGTAGTATATTATAGAGTAGAAACCCAGTCTGGAAAAATCAAAACAGGAATTATTGCATCCAAAACAAAAGTGTCACCAGTTAAGACAATTACCCTACCACGCTTAGAGCTCTGCGGCGCAGTGCTTCTAGCTAAACTGATGACACAAGTTAGAGAAGCTATGAGGTTACCGGAAAATTGTGTATATGCCTGGACAGATTCAACTGTAGTTTTGTCATGGCTCGCTGGTGATCCAAATAGATGGAAGCTATTTGTCAGCAATCGTGTCATTGAAATATTGGACAACATATCTAGAGCACAATGGTTTCATGTCAAATCAAAAGACAACCCGGCAGATGTGGGTTCCCGAGGTGCCTATCTAGATACTCTTATAGACAACAAACTATGGTGGGAAGGGCCAGAATGGCTAAGAGAGAAACACATTAATTTTTACAAGACAAACACTTGGACTACAGACATTGAAATGAGAAAAATTACAGTAAATACCAAAATAGAAGAAAAAAAAAATCATTTTGAAAACTTTTATACATTACAAGAACTTCAAAGAACATTAGTGTACAGTTCAAGATTTTTGAATTTTAAGAAGAAACCTGATGACATAAACAAAGCAATTTCAACCTCAGAGTTAGAAGATTCATTGTTAAAATGTATAAGAATAGCCCAACAAGAAGAATTTTGTAAGGAAATAGAAAATCTAATAAATAAACGATATGTAGCAAAAGACAGCAAGTTGAAAACGCTTAACCCATACTTAGATGAAGACAATATACTCAGGGTGGGCGGCAGACTAAGAAATGCAGATTTGAGCAAGGACCAGAAAAATCCAATAATTTTGGGCTCACAAAGTTATTTATCAGTCCTTATTGTTGCTGAAGCACATAAGAAAACATTACATGGTGGCATCCAATTGATGCTAAGCTACATAAAATCTAAATTTTGGATAATTCGTGTGAAGAATATTGTAAGGGCACATATACACAAGTGCATAGTATGTACTCGGCATAAGGCTATGTCCACAACTCAGCTTATGGGTGATTTACCTAAGGTTCGCACGATGCCTGCTCGTCCGTTCAGTCACAGCGGAGTTGACTTTGCAGGTCCATTGCAAGTATTGATGTCAAAGGGTAGAGGAGCCAAGTCTCATAAAGCTTACATTGCGATATTCATCTGCATGGCCACGAAAGCGATTCACCTAGAATTGGTTGGTGACCTCACATCTGAGGCATTCATTGGAGCATTTCGTCGGTTCGTGTCTAGACGAGGAAGATGCACACAACTGTGGAGCGACCACGGTCGAAATTTTGTTGGCGCTAATAAGGACCTACACGCAGCATGGACAGAGGCAAAGTTAGAACTACCTGGTCATCTAGTAGATATCCTCGCAGCAGACGGCACTCAATGGTGTTTTATACCTCCATATAGCCCGAACTTTGGCGGATTATGGGAAGCCGGTGTAAAGTCTACGAAGTTCCACCTGAAAAGAATTTTGAATACCCACCTGACTTACGAAGAGTTGACAACAATTCTCTGCCAGATCGAGGCGTGCCTCAACTCGCGCCCCCTGGTACCTATTGATACAGCTGATACTGAACTAGAGATATTGACTCCAGGTCATTTTTTAATTGGAGAAGCACCTGTTACAATACCTGGCCCGGATCTACGTGATGTCAACATTAGTCGCTTATCCAGGTGGCAACTGAGTCAACGACTTGTGGCAAACTTCTGGCATCGTTGGCAAAATGAATATTTAACAAGACTACAAACACGACCAAAATGGATTAAAAGACAGAAAGAGTTTGAGATTGGCGATATAGTACTTTTGAAGGAAGACCAATTACCCCCTGGAAAATGGGCACTTGGCCGAATCATGGCTAAACATCCCGGAAAAGATGACCTCACGAGAGTGTACAGCGTGAAGTGTCGCAACGGACTTGTAAAGAGATCTATCTCTAGAATTTGTGCTCTACCAATCGATAAAGATTGAGATTTCATATTTTTTTTGTGATGTGATTAACTTCAGTTTTTTTTGTAATTTTTGTAATTATTTTAGTTTTTGATCAAACAGAGCTATCGAAGAATGTTTAATTTAGTATATTAATTTTACATACCAGCTATCAAGGGGTTGCTTAGTTAATGTAAGTTAATTTAAAAAAAAGTTCTCAGTAAACTTTAATGAAGGACTAGGTCCTTGGTGGGCGGTATGTTGAGTTTATAATTTGTAAACGCATAGTTTTTTGTGATATCTATATATTTTCTCTATGATTTTTTATCTATGTCATAACTCTATGTTTTTTTTTATCTTTACTTCTCATTACAACGATCTTGAATATAACAACACAAGTTTTTCATTCCATATTATATACTAGAGTTCCAAAAGCAAAATATACACACTAATCACACATAAATCAACAACCATATGTAGATAAGTCGCACGGAGTACATACGAGGTGCACATGCCGTGAGAAAACAACTGTTGAAATTACCAATTTCATTGGCTTCATATCAAATTGCTGAATGGAATTTCAATGTAGCGCACAGGTGGGTGTGGTTTCCAAGTAACATAATGTATTTTCTGAATGAATGAACATAAAGTTAACAGTGTGTAAAAATATCCTTTAAGTAACCTACTTAGGGTTTGCAAATTGCAATTTTGTGCAAAACTGATAATATTCAGGTAAGTACCTACTGTTGAAAACATACTGGACAAAACGCAACGGACTGGTTAGAGGTGAGTGACCTTAAGCAACCGCCTGGTTTAAAGGTAGTGTTATCACTGCACATGGTGTTTGTGGGTTCAGGTCCCGTCTGGCAAATTTCGAAATTGGTATTTTCGTTGATTACCTCGGTCTGGGTTTTACCGGGATCGCCACCAGACCATTATACGGCAGCCATATAACAAGCGTAGCTCAGGCTCAGCACAACTCTGATAGAGCTTTAAGCTGATCAGAGTACCCACCTAGGTGTGAAGGTAGTATCTATTAATGTTTATTACCTTTATTCAGAGCATTTCATGAAGAGTAAATCCGCTGGGTAGGAAAATTATTTATCGTAATACGCGAGCATCTACCGTATTCTGTTCATAGTTACCTGTACAATACAAAAGCTTGGCTATAGCTACATTATTTCAACTAAAATACTTGTAGATATTAAATTAAAAAAGAAACTACAAGTACAGGCAGGTAGTGAAAGCGCTCGGTCTGGGCGCGAAATTCAAAATTTTGACGGTATTCATATTACGAAAAATGTAAAGTCTTAACCCTTAATAGCCTAGAGTTTCAAATTTGATACCAATCTTTTAAACCGAATGTTCACATTACTATTAGTTTTTTTATAGGTTGGCTGTACGTATTTTACTGTTGTATAATATTCTTTCCAACGAAATTAAAAGTCATTATTATTAAACACAGTAACATTAAACACAGTAATATTAAAAATAAATCACTTTCGTAAATCAGGCTATTAAGGGTTAATTTTTCTGTTTGCGACTATGCGATTTTGAAATGCATTTAATTGTCTATCTAATTGGTTTTAGACTTAAATTTCAAATAAACCAACACTCCAAAGTTAGTAAAAATAGCGGTTTTTACGAACTTTGGACTATTGTATCCCTTTAGGTATATTTTAGGCAAACTGAATACGTCGTTGCATCTAATGCACAATACCAATGTTGCAATAAACTAAATTAAATTGTAAATGTTTTAATAAACAATATTTTGGTAACTCGGATAACTGCTGTGCGTACACGAAAATGCAATTCGCAGATTTTTTGGACCTGAAGCTAATCCAAGCAAATGCTCATTTGATAAGTAACGAATTTACAACCTCTTTGAAGACAGGCGGTGCCGATGGGCGCTGCGCTGCGGAACAACTGTTGAACGCATCTGCGCGTCTGCCTTCTGGGTCCGTATAATACAGGATAGTTGCTTTGGCGCGAGACCATTCCAGTCGCGAACACCGAGCGAGGCACACGCCGCCCGACGCGACGCACCCGCTAACTTACGATCGCGAAAATGAAGTGCATACATTGTGACCTCTTTATGACTCTAATTTACGCGTACTTCGTGGTTTCTGTGGACGCGGCTGAAGTTAAACTTAAAGACGATGTGCGGGCTATGGTCCATCAACTTGAAATATTAAAAAAAATGCACGTTACCGAAATCTCCAGACTCAGGAGCGAGATTGAAGACCTGAAGTGAGTGGGAATTCCTTTTATAACTTAATGAATTTTGTGAAGATCCGATGGCACTATAATAATGAGATTTTCGGCACTTATTGCGGGTAATTTTCACACGTTCTCTTAAGGTATATTCGGATACAGCCATGATTTTGTAGAAAGTGCTAAGATTAATTTGGTTTATCGACAACTGAAAAATTAAAAAAAAAGATTTGATTGTTACGTACTTGGTGTTTCGATTCATTACGCTTCGCTGCTTTACCTACTGCGATTGCAATTCTGGGCAATGCGAATTTCAAATGTTTACATGTTATTTTTTATTTAAATTTCTTTTTTAGTGTTTATGTTTTGGTGGTTGTTTATTTGTTTTAATTATTATTTTAATACAGTATAGTATATTTTATTTAATAATCTTTATCTATATAGTTTATTTCCATAAGCATAATTACAAATTATTTGTGTCCAAACTAAGCGTAGGTAAGCTTTTATCTTGGGAACTTTGGTTATGACATAATATAATAAACTTACAGAAGTTTTAGGTAACATATGAATTCAAACATAAATTTAAAAATGAAAATAAAATAATGTTAAATAAGTGAGACAATACGACTATGTTGTCTTAAAATGAAATAAAAATATAATAAATTCAATGAATCTAACAATAAAAAGATACAAAAAACAGCGATCAAGGTGAAAATCTAATTTTGTTTGGGTGCTTGCATGTGTGTTTGTGTGTGTGTTTGTGTGTGTGTATGTGTGTGTGTGATGTGCGAGAGTGAGTTTCAGAACCGATAGTTGCTTATATGAATTACTCAAAGCGCAAGAGTGACTTAAAATTAAATCAAGTTTTCAATATCGTTGTAGTATCGCTTTTTAGCTCATAAAGCCCGGTTTTAACTATTTTTTTACAGTTGAAGATGTTACACATTTTTATTGATAACAATTTGCAGACATTATTTTGTGTGTGGTAAAGACAAACGAACACGAAGAACCTTGAATTCCTTGTACAGTTCGTCGGTTGGAAATAGGACGGGTTTTCTTAGTGTGACTTTAATCAGAACACGATGGGCCTTTTCTCTCTGCATTTTTCGATGTAATGTTGATAACTATAATATTTGAATAGGAGAAAATATGCAACATTTCACAAAAAAAGGAGATTTGTATCCGACAATGATCTGTCGTTTCGATTTCAGTTATAGCTGGTGATTGGGTTCTCCGTATATGTATTATTTATGAGCCTGTATAATGGCCTTTAGGTATGATATTTCGTTTGGTGCTCTAACCTTATAAAAGGGGCAAAATGTCAATTCAAAATAAATATACTTAGGTTCTTGTATTTTTTATATCGACTCCTGAGATACTTTTCTCAAGATAATCTAGATATCATATATGTACCAATCTAAAAGCTATCCTCTATCTAGAAATGTATCGTATTACGTTTTCATTAAAATTCATCTCATGGTTTGCTTACTCTTATTCCGGTTGGCAGACAGACTGAAATATTGTCACTTTGGTCTTTGTATACAACAGCAATATATCTACAATAAAATCTTGGCGCAGCATACTGCATAGGAAAATATAGACGAATAGATTTATCACGTAAGTAGTACGGTAATAAAAGTTATCCGTGAACATGCCGGATCTATCAAACATTTACGAAAGCTCTACCACGCTTGCAGTATAGTACCAAACAAACAAAAAAAGATGATAAGCCACTGAAAGATCAGAAATTTATGAGAGCCACAGGATTTTCTCAGTAATAAATTCACAGGTGAGCTAGTGGACTGAGATCAAGACTCATTTTAACGCTCTTTGAAACCTCGTGACCTAAAACAGCGTTACGGACTCAACGGGTGAAATATGAATGTAAGATTTTTAAGTAGGTAAGTATGTATATCTCAAAAGTCTTTAAGTAGGTAACCGGTAAATGATACTTGTTTCACAAGTTGTGTGTGAGGTACGCTCCTACCTATCTGAAGAAGTTTCATTAGCATACGCGAGGCTTACATTTCGTGAAAACAACATACTAAAGTATTTACGTAATAAGAATATTATATGAGCGTATTCGTGGAAACTATACAAAGTTCAAAATTTCATAATAATTCTTATTTTAGGTACTGCTGAAACGGATACAAATATTTGATGTTTACGTGATACCTTGCATGATACTCGTAATTATCTTTCATATCTTAGCGAATTGACGTGATCTCATGCCTATGAGACGTATCCTTTTTGTGATAAAGTATCTGACTTTGGTTCTTGACTTTTAAGTATTAAGGTCTATTTTGGTCTTAAATAATTATCCAACATCAAATCTGTTTTCAGACATTGACAGGCTCTGCCAGCGCAGCTATTTCGGGCACAAGCTTTTGAGAGCTTTATGAGATCTGAATAAAATGTTATAGTAATATTCAAACATATATGATACTTATTGATTCTGTAATAAAAAATAGGCAAGACCAGTTCAGTGAGTTGCAAAATTAACTTATTATAAAGTAGTAGATTTAGTAACGGTCTATATTTATACTTGCTGTTTCGGCGAACTTTGGCTCGTCGCCTCAAATCAAATGTATGAGACAATGAATTATCATGGAAATAAAACTAATTTAACCAATTTTATCACGTTTATATTAGGTTTTTTAACGTTTCGACAACTTAGTGAGATAGTAAGAACTGGGGTACTATAGTTGATGTTTGCAGTCCGATCTATGCAGAAAGTGCTCACAGTGTCTTGAGGTCTCGCGTTGGTGCGGCTGGGTTTGGATTTAATTATAATAATAATTGGATTCCAAGTCGGTGGTAATAGCACCTAGCCACCTTCCCCATTGAAATTAGGATGTTTTTTAAATTTAAATAGCCACACGTATAAATCTTGGTCGGAATCGGTGTTCTTTTGCAAGGATCTTTCATATCTGATATAATAGCAGTTGCGATCCTATACATGTTTACCGATTGCAGACTTCGTGGAGCGCCGGTGTTTCACATCAGCGATGTGTTCTTTTACCCGGGTTGTTATTGATCTTAAAGTTTGCCCCATATTAAAAAGCCCACATTCCCAAGTATAACTCATGTGAAATAAGTTTTATTTCAATGTGTTGTATTTGTGTAAATATAAGAAATCAATAAATTAATTTTTTTGCGTAGTGTATCTAATCATACAACCGGCTTAACAGCGCATATGTTTTAGCCATACTGAATAGAGTCCCATAGAATTAATGGGGAAGCTCAGGGTCAGGGGGCGAAATTCAAAATGTCAATGGTTTTTATTTTTTTACGAAAAATTTGGACATTTTTACGATGTAATGAGCTTCCATCTTAACACGACTTTGTTTAGTATATAATATGTATATGTAGATAAAAGATAAATATCATAGTCAGAGAGTTCAGAGACAGGTGCCGATTTGTCGGTTCAGCGTTTTACGAAATTTATATCAACTGTTCAACAACATACATATCATCATCATCATCGTATTTTATACAATGTGGTTTATTAATTAGTTTATATTGTTATCATTATTACGATTAAGAATGAATTCCAATGTCAGGAAAAATATAGCTAGCATTCGGTGGGTGAGGCCATTTTATAGGAAGAAGGGACTTTCTTTCATTCTTTGTAAATAGAAAGAAACTATTATATTCTATACTATTTATCAACTATAGGTAAGTGTACCGTAAGTTTATGGGCCAGCAGTTTGTGGTTTTTTTTAACTGACTTTCTTATACAGGATAATTGTGAAAGAGTATAACTGTTTAAAAAAACACTAAAATCACAGTTGTCATTATGTTGGGAATAGAATTTATTAAAAAAAATCGATATATCGAAATCTGACCACCTACACATAATGATTGCAAATGCGCTAAAGAAGCGCTGCAGGTTCAAGCTCCGTACAGCCTTTCTGAATCATCCTATATATATTTAGGTTAGATAGTTACTTAGTAATTTAAATAATAATAAATATTAATACCGATACATCGACATTTGTGACCAATTTGCTCGATGTGTGGGCTCGTCTTGGTGTGCGATGACCAGGTATCGTCGCGCAGGTGGCCCGCGCTCCCGCGGCACGCAATGTAGAAGTGAGGCGGTTACGTGATGACATAGCCATCAATAATGCTCGCCAGGCCGTAAACCTATTTCGCGAAACGATCTGCCAATCGGTCTACGTCTTCCTCACGGAATCCTTCTTTTTGTCTGGAGTTTTTATGGTAAATGTCGTTGAATCGGGCTCCAATCGGATCAGTCATGTGCGGCAGGTAGAACATGCTTAGAAAATATAAACCGCGCGAATAATAGAGCAGCCGAGACGAAGGGACACATAACCGCCAAAATCATATCAATCGCATTATTTCCATATAATTATGTTATTTCGTTATCTTATTGGTTTACTTAACACTTCTGTAAATTAATAATTTTAATCACCATTTTTGTTTTTAGTTAATATTACACTCCATTTTCAGGCTGGCGGACGTATATTACCATTCCTTGATGTGATAGAAAAATAACAAAAAAATACCGACACAAGAAATATGAAAAGTAAAAAGTAATCTAATCTAAAAGCCTACCTAAGTAATACCTGAGTAGCGAATGTTGAACCGTGCCAAACAAATATACCTACGTGTTAAAATGATAACCTCCTCCTTTTTTTCGTCAGGTATAAATCATAATATTTGTAAACTTGTGATCCCCTTCAATCAAAAACGGGTCAAGAGGCATTTTTACGTTAAAATTAGAATTTCGAATTGCTGAGGGCCATTAAGAAGTTCCCGGAATTACTTGAAACAAGAGCTTTCGTCCGAGTACAATTAATACACCTGTATACCTACCTACATCCAATTGTTATAGAGCTCACAATCACAGAAACAAATAGAATTGAAGATTTTTAATTACATAATTATCCGGCGATACCTATTTTTCATCTGGAAGTTCAACTTCTGTACGAACCTAGCTAGTACCGCACATTTTAATAAATAACTTAATTCATTTATTAATAAGTATTTTTTAGTTTTTTTGTTTTTCCATGTATATAACTATTGTATATAATTTATTAAATAAAAAAATATATATTCATTTGTATCTAGGAATGATTGAAGTTATTTTAGGAGTAAATATTGAACAGCAGGTAGGTTTATGTTACAGTTAATCAAAGATCGCTATTGAATTGTGGGTTCTTTGTGCTGCCTTAGGTATAAAGGCACTTCGGATTTAATACCCTTTCTCCAAGAATATCATTCGTTGAACTCCTACCTACATGTACCTAGAATTGAACATTTGTGTGACAGTAAATGTATCAATTCTAATCCTCACTTCAAACGTAACGTCTGTGGTTGCTTCGTCGACACGGCCGGCCTCGCGTGCCAATACACCGACGACGACGCTCCTAGGACCTGTAATGGCTCACGCTCGGCGCTTTGAAGCCTTCCAAGACGTGTCATAATATAATACTCGTAAACCCACTAGTGCTTCGCGATGAGAGGAAACAAGAGGCTCTCGACGCGAACCAGGCCATCTGATCGACACGATTATTCCTCTCCGTGCGCCCCTCGGGGATTTACGAAAGACGTCGCCGTTTTTATTTCGTTCTCGAAACGGTTCTGAGAAATTAAGGCTCGAGGATACGTAATAAACGCGTATACCGACCAATTCTGTTCTTTTGCGCCGCATTTACACCAGAATTACAAGATTTATAGAATGGTACTTACTCGCTTTTTGCGCCAACAAAACCTTTGACTGATGTCTATTATCAGTTTTTTTTTATGAAATTAGATATATCATTATGGGTTTCGGTAGGGGACTACACTGATCGTTTGCACATTCTTAAATATTTTAGAATAGTATCATATTTTGCTCTTTACCAAGGTATTCCATAAATGATATAATTATTATTAGCTACATAAAATAATGGTATACAATGTTGGTAACATATAATTGACAGTAAATGAAGCTCTAACTACGGGGAGCAGCTGTGTGTAGTGGGAAGTGGTGGCTGTTGATCGCGAACGCATACAAATATATGCAATTGAAACCTTTGCCAGACGGATTAAGATTGAAAATAGCCGTATCATTTAAGATGTCGACGTAAAGGCATCTTGTGAGCATAATGAGTTTGCATCTGGGCAAACGTTCCTGTTTGCATACTCGACATACACGTCGCCAGCTGTAGCTATCAGTTGTGCTCTTCGATTTTTATTAAAACAAGAACCGCTGTGTCACATTTAGAGTTGAGCGAGCCGTTTATTGCGTAGAATACCTTTCCGAGAAGTTTCATTTAATTTATTTTATTTTTGTAAACAGTAATATTATTTTTACTATCTAAAAATAGAAGCTCAGTTTAAGAACTCAGCTCTCGTGGAGGATGCTCCAATTTTATACTGGATCCCCCCAATAACGCCGCTCGTACTAGAAGTGTTTACTGTTTTAATTATTGGAACAGTACGCCAAGTGCACGATTATTCGTAAGCACCCATATACTTTATAGTCTACGTGTTCAGACACTTCATATGGAGTTAAAGTTTTAAGTATCACTACAAAATGTCTAAATACTTTGACAATAACGTATACGGTTAACTAATAATCTCGCACTTGACATACAGTAGGTACCTAATAAAACGTCACGTAGGTATGAACTTCAACTTTTCAAATTAAAATAAAACTAAACCCGTAATTCAAAAGCTCGAGCTCCGTTGCAACAGCAAGCTTAATGGTCAGTCATATTATTTATACAGGTGGGGTGTGTATCTGGAAATATGTTTATTTATTTTATAAGTAAGTATAACATTATCGATCCCAAAGTGATAACGTTATCTAATCATAGAATTACCTGCGGTTCATGCAATTTGGAAATCCAATGATTGGGCATAGCGAAGAACACTACGACAAGTTAATAAGTTGAAGTTATTGTTCATCATCACATCACAAAATTATCTTCTCGTGCGCACATTAGTCTTTCTATCCTTTTTATTACGGAGCAAAGTTATGAACCCTAAAAATGACTGGCCCGTCTGGGATAGTTGCCTTCGAGGTGCGGTGCTGTAGGGACATGCTTGGAGTACTTTACATGGAACACAGAGCCAAACTATCCTAACTTAAAGTGTCCCAAGAAGTTCAAGATTTCTGAACATTCACGTTGCTCACATAAAAGGTGAAACCTCAAAAAGTAACTGAAGTACGGAGGTCTGAACGAGGACGGAGGGACGTTCGAAGGTCCCCTCGATCTCCGGATGTCCGGATATCTTGTCCAGCGCAGCCAGCGAGACTATAAATACGTACGCCTAACACCACACTCCACAGAGTATCTATATAGGTCAAATTGGTGTTATACTTGTATTGTATTTGTATGGTCGAGAATACATCAAACAGACAATGACTTTTGGTATATACTCTATACACGACTCAGGGAGAACTATTATGCATAATGATTGTCATGAGACGGGGGTAATTAAAAGAAATCTAATCCAAAACGTGGCGGCAACAACTGCCACACGCGGGCCGAACATCTGGCGCTAGAGTGACGTTTATTTATACCCCGACCGGAAGTAATGTGCTACGAGCCCACATCCGACCGCGCCGGCGAAGGGTACGCGTGCGCAAACGCCTGAAACAACTACAACATTATTAATGAATTATATAATAATGTAACTGAATACTTAGGTAACTTATTTCCTCGCTCAAAAAATTAGTATGATTATACAGTGAGGAAATGCACCCTGCATTCTTGCCACCATTCCACGCGGACAAGATCTCTTTGATACATAGTTTGTTTGCATATTATTTTTTTCTTCTGCTTGTAAATATTTAGTGAGATGTAAAACTAATATAATGGAAAAAAAATACATACACAATAATATTGGCATACTTTCTTATTAATATGGTCATTATAACGTAATAAGGTTGTACGTTACGTAAGAAAAGTATTTTTATATGTAGTAAGTAAGTATTATGAGCGAATGTTATCAATAAAAAGGAACCGATACCGATTTATATGTTGTCTAGTAATTGCCAAGATTTTCTAGCTCCAATTATCTTAGCTATATAGGAAATAAAAATGGTGTATCCTGGCATGGAATATATTTGATCCAACTTATAAGGAAATACTTTTGTACAGCCGCCGTCGGTTGCATGAAAAGGGACGGAGCGTTATTCAACATCTAATGTCTATGGAACGGCAGGTGCTATTTCTAATGACGGTCATTTTGTTTTCGACAGCGATAGGCCAGCTGGCGACTAACGTTCACAAAAACAGCCTTTGAATCTACAAGAATAAGAATCAACTCACTCGGTTGCAACTCCAATGTCGGGCACACTTAATTTGGGATCTTTTTTATGGCAGCCCAACAGCTTATCAAGGATTTTAGATATAGTTTGTTGCAGGACGATTCAATTTTTTGTTGTATGACGGGCGCGCGCGTTTCCTACACATCTGCCGGTACAATGTATTATTTACCTACAAGCTTTGTCCGCGAGATGCCCGGTGGTATAGATAATATATGTTATTGTTAACTTTGCTTGCGTTCCGCTGCTTAAAATATGTAAGCTGCAGGTAAACATACGCATAGCTAAGTTAAGAAACCTACTTTCGCGATTATTGCTGTAGATATATAGAGGCAATCACAGTTTATGGAGACAAGACGTGCTTTAATGGTAAAGACGTGAAGTATGAAATGCGTTAAATAACATTGCTCTATGTGTTCAGGCTGTATAAAACTGTAGCGAGTGCTCGAAACGGCAATCTTGTTAATTTCCACCGAAAACCGAACACCAATAAAATATAATTTACACTTAAACTTCCCCGAAAAAAGCAATTCAGCGCTCCCCCAATTTTTTAATTTTATATTATGCTACCGAAACGCTCCGTCCTCCGCTCGCGGAGATTATTGCAGCCATAAAATAATGCGATGTGGTATAAAAATATTTAAATGTTCGAAGTAATTAATACCGAATTGATGTCACGCACGACTAAAGGGCGTTGATAGAAATTAGAACAAGTAGGAATTAAAATAATCCTACTATACTAACAATACCGATGCTCCTTAAACGTGGTCGTCATCATCGGTACTTATGTAAAATTTGATTCAGGCAATTATAGTGTTTAATTTAAAGTTATCATACAATCGTTATTCTGAATGGAATGTAGAGCACTTATCGTGATTACGTCGGCAGTAAGCGCCGACAAGAAGCCAGATATCCCAAGTCATTTCTGGCAGTAACGGCTTATCACTAATAAAATAAATATTAAATATTTATTTAGTACTGACATGGATAGGTGCCGCAGGTAGGGTCGAGTTTTGAACGTGTTCAAATATCGATCGACAGCATGTTTCCATACATTTACCAGTAAGGACTTCATTAGACTTTGAATTCACTTCATTTTTTTTTGTCCGTCTGTTTGTTTCGGCTAATCTCTGAAATGGCTGCACTGATTTTGACGGGACTTTCACTGGCAGATAGCTGATATAACAAGATGTAACTTAGGCTACTTTTATTTTAGAATAACTTTTTTGTTAAATACCACCGGACGAAGTCGCGGGTAACAGCTAATCTATACTATACTATACTTACTAATATTATAAATGTGAAAGTTTAGATGGATGGATGGATGTTTGTTACTCAATCTCGCCAGAACGGCTGAACGGGTCTGGATGAAATTTGTCACATAGAGATTATAGCCTGGAATAGCACATAGGCTACGTTTTATCTCGGTAAAATGTATGATTCCCGTGGGATAAAGGACTTACTTTTTAATCGCGAGTAACACCCTGGGTCGCAGCTTGTTTTATATATAAAAAAGATGATATTGTTATAATGCTTGTATGTTGCTCCCGGCTGCCTGCGTATGATAGATAACGAATTCCATGTACATGGCGGTCAGCTGGCATGGGTAATCGTTTTAAACGGCAATAATGAATAATCGCTTATCATTATAACAAAATAGAACCGGAAGGATCGCCATTGCGGAGACACGCCAATGCCCGTGCGCTGTTGCATAACGTTGCATCCTGCGCCTGCGCTGCTTGCTATGTGTGTACAAATAAAAATATACTTAGATACTTCAACTTTCTATTAAGAACTAAATTTTAAATATATGTCTTTAATTGAATATTAATACTTTGTAATACTTACACGCCTGTTTTCCTACATTCGCTGATAATGAATGGCGAGCCTTTTGCCACGATAATGCAGCACTAGGGATGCGGGATTCGGATTTCAAGCTTGAGGATGAGTCATTTTTTTGACCTATGGATTTTTTTTTTGTAGAGAGGAGACTTAACATGAATAACTTTGGGATCCCCTGAACTAGGGTATCGCGGCTAATTTAAAAATATGTTTAGGTAACTATATCGTAATGTTTCTCGGAATAAAAAGGTCTCATTACTGTTTTTTTTGTCAACAGACACGCTGCGTCGATTCATTCGACCAATAACTTCGAGAGGAACGAGCAGACGACACTGCAATGGGCCAAGACCTCTATGGACGAACTGCGAGTGGAGATGCGCGAGCTCAGCGAGAGCGTCAACAACTCCGCCCTGCTGCGGCAACTGCACGTCATGAGGAATGAGGTACGACCCATACCGTCAACTTTGAACCTGCTTTTGAAATAAAACTAATCTTACGGATTTTATCGCGTTTATTACACTTTTTTACGTTCCCAACGTTTCGGCTGCTTTACAGAAGCCATGGTAACGGCAGGACTGAGTTGACGTAGTTGATGTCCTAGTGCCATAGTTTGACCGAGGTACCCCAATATTTAGTGGTTGCTTGCGGTCCGATCTACGCAGAAATAGGTCACTCTGTCTTGAGGTCTTGCAATGGTGCGTGACATTGCAAGACCTCAAGACACACGAGGATAGTCCTCGTGTGTCTGTTGGTGATAAAGATCACATTTCGAATAAAATTAAACGAATTATTCTTAATTTATAAATGAAACCACAAAGGTTCGTGGTATGTACGTAGGTAGAAAAAAAACAATAAATATGATCGGTGTGACCAACTCATTATCCACTTAAAATATTTTACTGCATATTTGTTACACCTTGTACTTACATTTCACAATGTCTCTGTTGTGTTTTATTCCACTCCGCGCTTACATAATAAATGCAGAAACTCATTATTATCTTTTAAACCAATTTATATTGTTGTTCGCAGTTGAAACATGCTCTAATGGAAAACTCGGATTTGGTCCAATTAGCCCGCATTCAAGAAGCGAGGGCAGACAAATTGGACAGCGAAGTCGGTCGCCTCAAGTACGAAGGTCAGCAGACGAGGAGCATGATCGCTGAACTTCGGACGCACGTCGGAAAACTGTCAAAGGAGGTAAGTGCTACTAATTAACGACTAAACACGGTGGCATCGATAAGTGACAACGGGCGATTTTACGAAAGGATAAACAATACCTGAGATAAATGTATTCGTACCTTTGGTTACAAGTACACATTATCACGCGCCGTCTATCCTTATTCTTTCAGTCAGAGATATGGTATTAATCCGGAAAGATTTTCCTTATCAAACACGTGATCTGGTTTACCGGGTGCTATGAAAGAAGATCGGTAATAACATTCGGTAAAATATTTATTTTGCTATGGACACTATCAGTTTGCATGCATTCATTTGTTCTGTCTACTTACGTCAAACGTATTCTTTGTTAAATATTTTCTTGATGGCTATACTTTTATGGGCCTACTTCATCCCCTTATTCTGTGCGCACTAGTATGACCAACAAATTTATTTACAGTGGCATTGCAAATCAAATAGTTCTTCTGAATAATTCATTGTATTTTTTTTATTATTTATCATTTAAAAGCATAGTTTGTTGGGAAACATTTTACATAGCATGCAAAAACCACTGAGGTTTATAATGAATGAGGTATTGAACGCCATTGTATTTTTTTTAATATATATATGTGTGTGCCACACCTTATACAACTATACAAAGTATAGATGTGTAAGTATTACATAAATATAGATTTTTAAAGTTACCTACAATGAAAAAAACATTCGACGTCACTTCCATAGGTTAGCGTTAGCGCGTGCGACAAAGAAAGCCTATATCTATGTGCATCACAATATTGATATTTCAAAACTGTAATCGCGAATATCTTTGATATTATTTTGTTTTTTTTTCCCCGCCCGGTATATAAGGAACGTCATTTATTTATTTATTTTCTTTGGGGCAAAATATAGATATACAATATAATATTAAGGTTCATTGTTTTAACACTATCACATAGCTTACTTATTATATACCCAACACTATTACCTACCAATTACAGTATTAATATGAAAAAACCTTGTTAATTAAATAATATTGAAATGCAACCCTCTAAATGAAACACTAGCATTGAATAGTTTCGAGTTCCCATAGCCCGAGTAATGAGCTGTACAGACCAATAACATAATACTTAACCCGTATTTGCTTACAATTTTCCTCGGATTTCTTTTCCCAGTTCCTACTTATCTCCCTTTGTGCTTTCCGAATGGGTATTAAGTTTCCTACTCACCGCCGCGCCGCGATCTGAATCCATTGAATATTTCGTTTCGATATATTTTTTTCTCTATCAGTAGTTCTTATTTATTTAGATGGAATTTCAGTTGAGAAAATATAGGAACGGAAAAGGGTTTTTTTTTTCAGGAAACATAATTAGATTGCCTTGTATTGGGGCAATATATCGGCATATAGTTTTAATTTATCCGTCGATAATTTCGGTTTGGAAATGGAGGGAGTCTGAGGGGAAAGTTTTGAGTCATCAGACTGGAATAGTGTTTGATTACCTTGTGTTGCATTGGAAACGCTAACGGAAATGGAAAGCGTAAAGAGGAAATGTAACGGGGGTAGCGGGTTCCGACGTGTCGCGGCTGAATCACGCCCACGAGCTCGTAATCACACAGAGTTATAGATTGGCTTGGAAATCTTTGCCCAGTAATATCGTAATTTTTTAATTCCTTAAGAGAGCTTCTACACGGTTGGATGGTACACGTGACAGAGTCATTGAAGGTATTGCTCAACAGCATAATACAATCACAGATACAGAATTTCAGGAAATATACATTGATACTTAAATATGAGAGCATTGTGTTAACTATGTACCTACCTGTGGAGAAACATTGTAAGTATATCATCTAAGTCCGACGTAGGTAGAGATGTGTGGAAAGGCATGTCTACATAATCAAATAACATCTTCTAATGTGTTTTTTTTTTACAAGGCGTCAGTAATCCCGAACATTTTCTCCAAATCGGCCGACCATGATTCATCATGTTCCGTTTAGCTTCGCTCAACGCTAGGATTCTGTAAAAAACTTTTTTCTGTCCACCCATTGTTGATCTGGTCTTTTGTCCAGCACTTTTCGTAATCATGGTGTCCGCGAAAGGATTTATTTATACTGACCCGTTTCATCACGATGTCTATACCTAATAATAATAAGAATAATGATTATTTCTTGCCGCTTTCAATAATAGATACACACACAAGTGACGCCAAACTAGACACAGCTGTATTTTGGTGTCTAAACCACAAATTTATAGAAAATTATAATGGATTATAAAGCTATTATAACGCAATTTTTCCTCTGTAAATTTGGGGGTAAAGGTATACCTACACTTCTACGGTACATTCCCGCGCTACCGTAGTACCCATATTATAACGTCTAGCGCTTATAAATATCATTTCATATTTAATAATAGGTATACAACATAATATAAGAACTTCTTTGACTCCAATAATGAATGAAAATCCGATTTCTAAATATAATAAAAACATATCTTTTAAACGTAGATTTCTTATATTTACGCGAATACAATATACTACCGAATAAAATATGCTACAAATTGAAAGTCGGGAACGAAAAAAACAAAATATAAACCCGATCAATCCTTAAAATTCGTTTTATTTCAATACCTTTTTAATTCCGAGCGACAGCGTGTTTTTATTCCCATTGTAAGAAACACGTAGCGTACAATAAGCGCATCGTGAAATTAAAAGATTTCCCGACGAGTTTCAGTAATTTTCAATAGATCTTAATAGTTAAAAACTTGGGCAAACCGCAGGGTGCGCGCACTACGTAAAGTATCTACTTATCGCATAAATAATTGATCAGCGCCTCGCCAGGCCACAGGCTTGTTGCTAACATTTCCATTATCACAAAGTGAGGCATGCGCGGACCGGGCATGCAAGTAGAGCTCAATGCAACCGATACGTGCTAGAAAATGGAATGTTTTAAAAACGTGGAAGCTGCTAATACCGAGCGAGATTGAATTCCAGCGTCCTGACAGCAGCTTGCATGCAGCTTAAGAGCAGTTTAGATCCAGTCTGTGCAGCCCGGAATATCTTAATTAATTCCGATAGGTACTTAATCTACTATAACTTAAATTACAACTATTATTTTAACATCATACAGACGAGCGTCGCGAACAATATATAGAAGCTAAAAAAACCAAGCCGATTTTTGTTGTACACGCGACTTGCAACCTTATGTTGAACGAACTCGCGTGTAGGTTTCATACAAATCATCGTGGTTTTTTGTGCATCAATAAATTTGTTCGCGACATTCTGTTTGTATTATTTCTTCGTCTGATAGTTGCCCCCTCATCGTTCGAGTCAAGTGTTACATACAAAAGACGGTTGAAAACTATATATATATATATATATATTTTAACTTCCCCAACGCTAAGTAATAATAACATTATTAATAATAACATTACAGTTTGCTTGATTACATCGAAAATTTTATAAAGTTTTTGATCAATCGTGTGTATATAGGAATAAGGTTGATTTTATTTGACCGGCTGTTTGGTTAATAACAGGTGGTGGGTTCGGTTCACGCTTGGTGATCTTAACCGTCGCGGCGGCGCGGGCGCGGCCGTTGTGTTGCGCCTACCTGTTTTTACCGGTCGATGCTTTTGAATTTATTATGTACGCTAAACGCATTTTTATTTACTCGGTACACTGTATTTACCAAAACGCGATGTAGTATTCTTAGCCCCGTTCAAACGAAGAATTCGCATTTGCACATTCATCTGGACAGCTCTAAATGTTTACATTAATGAAGAACTTACGTACATCAGCCAAATTGTAGATATTTCACGAAACTTTACGTGACAGATATACTGTACTATTATTTTTTATATAACCTAAATACTTATTTATTTTGACGTAATTACCCCACAATAATAAATAGAAAATGTAATTTATATCCATTAAAAATACATTGCTAATTATAGTATTTTAAAATCATTATATTTTTTAACTCCCGTAAGACGTGTTGCGGTGTAATAAATAAAGCACCTTGTTGTAATACAGAACAATATCAACGTACCTACGTAGTCACTTGGATCTTTATGTAAAATACGCAATATCCAGAGTTAATGCAAAATTCCATGAAGTTGTCGCTATGAATGGCTCACAGGCTGTCGAGCGGACCCCATTGAGGGGCCAGGACACACGGACACAAAGGCCGCCGACAACGCCCAACTTCGATGTGTACAAAGCGTCCATATTCCTACCTACACAACAAAAATACATTAAAAACCTTAAGGTGAATGCGCCGGTCTGATTCTAATTCATAGTCCGAGTCTAAGTTTGTACAACTAAAAAACTATGTGTGTTTCGAGAATTGGTATGGTGAAATAATATGTATGGAAATATGACTGATCGCTTTGATGGCTTTGCGCTTTACGCTTTGATTGAAAAATTCCTTTTGCTACCTATAGGGATGCTAACCGCGCCTTCTTGTATGTTTGTTTTCTTGCACCTCATTGGTTATGAGGAATAATTTATTTTAAAATTACTGGCCGTTTTTGAAAGACTTATAGACCTAAAGACCTATGGACTCTTGTAGTCATTCAAAATCGACACGACACTAAATGACATCACGAATGTTTGGATCGTACATACGTACCATGTGGGCATTCGTATGATAGGAGATGCTTATAGACGCTCAGTCTACGCAATGCAGTAGTTTTTATGTAATTTCCTCAAAATATCTGATAGCACCTACCCCTTGTTTGCAGTACCTCATGAAGATTCTTCATAGCTATGACGCAATATACAGCGTTCACAAGTCTTCCTGGCTCAGTATTCAATACTTACTTATTCCTTCAAGCTTTCATAGCGCGGTCGCTAAAAATGAGCGGCAATACCTACTAAGAATATAGAATAATCCTAATATATTCATATTATAAATTTCGGTCTGTAAACTTCAGTAAAAATACGTCACAGCATAAATTAACAGCGTATTATGTTTTCGTAATACAAATACAAATTAGGAAACAAGGTAAGAGTATTTTTTGCAAAAATTACCTTAATTAGTTATATTCAAAGGGATTTCAAGTCAATGCGTAGTGTCGCCCTTAATGCGAAAGCCTACAGCTCTTACCCGTACTCATATACACTTTATAAGATACTTACCTACCTATTTGAAAATACTGTGTGGGTTACCTGTTGTGATCGCTATTAATTTAATTAAAAATTAAACCTATAAATGCATGCTCGCGGGGTGGGGAGCGTGAGACACAAACTCCGAAATGCCTGTGGGAACTTAGCCAGCCCGGCTGTGGGACCTCTAGCAAAAACTGTGGGACCTCACACGAAACTCACGTCAAGAAATCCGATCTCATGAGAGAGAGAGATCACTTTTTGTCGAAACAATAAAGTTCATACTACTTATCCAAAATATCGGCTTATGACGTTGAGGTCGTTAAACTGTATGATTACGAAACCATACAACTACCTATGCAGTCATTCACATACTAGGTATACTAACATAATGTAAGTACAATTAAAATTGTTACCTAACTATGTTAACATATTTTATGTAAACGCGTTCGTGGATAGAATCTCCGCTATTTATTAATTAGCTACAAATTTTGTGAAGCTCATTCTCTGCAGGTACCTACTATACTCTATGGAAACCGTTCCATGAAACGGAAGTAAAATAAATAACCCTATATGGCACGTAAAGGGATATAAATAAATGCGTATATTACATATATTTTGTACCGATATGATTATATATTATACATATATATTATATAATATACATATGTATGCCTACTTAGTGGCAGAGCCTAATCAATTAAGTTTCCAGACATTTATAATAATATTACCAGCCCTTTTTAATGTCCCACTGCTGGGCACGGGCTTCCCCTCAATGCGAGGGGCCGTACAGCCTAAGCTGTAGTCCACCACGCTGGCCCAGTGCGGGTTGGCGGACTTCACACATCTTACGAGGGGTTTTCTCAGTCATGCAGGTTTCCTCACGATGTTTTCCTTCATCGTTTACCAAGTGATAATCGTGTTTGAAACTGATTTTCATTTCAAGCCACTCACAACCTGTATTCCGCAACACCCCAAATATTTCAAGCGCAGCCCTATTTCATGTAGCTGTCAGCTACAAATATAGCTTTTAATCTAGAGCCTGACCTTCTGACGTTCAAGGTAAATTCCTATTTACCTACACTTCCACGGACCAGCTCCGGACTCACTTCCTAACATTGGAGATCAGTAAATTGCCCTATCTTTTGTTTGTTTTGCATTCATTGTGTAGGAATAATGCGAACGGATGGAGTCGCGACACAAAACGAAAGCCGAATAGAAAAGAGAAAAATAAACCAGGTATAATATTGCTTTGAGATTTTATTCAAAGAGAATACTACCTTCGGCGCTAAATGAGGATTGGTTGTCTGGACTACGAAGCCATTGGAAATGCTGTCCAGCGGTTTATAAATTAGCCTGTATGAATCTTCCTTCGCGGATGGAATCTTCGTGCGTTATCATGCATGTACGAAGGGTTCGTCCACATTGCTCGTTTGAATATCAAGGCCACAAGTCTGCTAACACAATCGATTCATAATCGAACAGCAACCGATTAGTAACTGTCACTTTTGACATATATTGTATGGGATATCTGTCAAAAGTGACAGATACTATGCGGTTGCTGTTCGATTGTGTTAGCAGACTTGGGGCCCTGGAAATTCTATTTATTATATCAAAACCCCCGACACAAATTTGAACATTTAAAAAAAAAATTAAGTCATTCAAAATGTTTCTGGGAACGTATATAATTATTGCATTCCGAAGTAGTGTTATGTGATTACTTCAATTCCTACACGGAATAAAATATTTAATGCTTCTGAAGAGTGGTCTACTCCTATATAGATCTAATCATTTATTTGGATTAATACTGTATTTTTTCTTTAAACTTCATAAATAACATATGTTTATATTTACAAACCTACCTATAATTGCTAGCAGGAGTAGGTACGTAATTATGTACTTACTTTGAAATAATTGGTTTAAGTAACTCGTAAGCTCCAGCTGAATACTAAATTGTTAGCTAAATTGGTTTACTGTCATCCCTCTATTTGAAGTGATAATTAAGTTCCCAGGATAGGAATGGAATAACTATCTATCGATCTATACCTAGTAATGTTTTCAAATTGGCAACTACAACTGTTACAAGTCTGTTCTTGGTGAATTAATTTCAGTCTACATTCACGTTTAGTCAATTAGTTTGAAAAACACATCACTACTAAAACTTTTCATAAAACCACCTCTAACATAGTTGAAAGTATAATTTTAAGTCTGCGCCCCCGTGTGTTAAAGTGACCTGTGTGTAAAAGTTATAATTATTCATATATGGTTTCATGAAATTCTGTCCAGGATAATTTCCTGTGATGCACGTACATCTACGTATAAATAACAAAAAAGGAGGTTGATCCATCTGCCACATCTATGATATAAAAATAGGCAATGGTGATAGGATCGGCGACCTCGGGCGGAGCGATGCATGCACGCTGCGCCGCGGCGCCGCCCGGCGCATCGCACCCGCGTACCAGGTGCGCCAGCCCCGCGAGGGTGCACATTATACACACAGATACAACTGTTACACAGATCTACTTTTCAACAAAAAATGCGATACAAACAGATCCCCATACGCTGCAGTAAATTACCATGCCTCGTTGAATGTAACTGAAATTAATTGGCACTTTATACGTTCCATTCCTATTTCCTAATTGATAACAAACACAAACTGTATGGTCTCCAAAAATACAGTGGTGGTACCCAAATATACAGTGCAAAGGAAATTTGTAAGGTAACTCTACGTATATCCTGAGATACAGGTACATACCAGCTACAACTTAACTATGTCATACCCTGGTAGGATACCATTACAGCTACCTCTGAAGTGTCCAAAAGTATTTCAAGAGGCGGCAGACATTCTTAAATATATTTTTAACTAGCTGTTGCCCGCCACTTCGTACGCGTCCTTAAATTAGTATAACTTTATATTTATGAATGTATTGAAATAAAACAATTTAACTGTTTAGTGAATCTTACCATAATATATTAGTAAACTGCACTCAAATTGGCTAAGCCGTTCGGAACGTTCCGTTACACGGAAGCAGTGTTTGAATACCTATATTCGCGTAACAAACAAACATGCACAATGACAAAACAAGTGTTAATAACTACCTATGTGTATGTCGCGGAGCATTAAATGAAAATAATGATTATACTTGAACCTGCGCTATTGAAAAAATAATAGCAGCCATAACGCGAGATCACTCCGCTATCCCTCTAGGTAGATCGAGTCATCAACTGAAAACGAGGACCGTTCACCAACTCCGTGAAATAAAACTTTGGTAACCCCCGAGGAAATCAACGTCGTCTGGAAATTTTCACCTTAAAAAAAACTAGAGGAAAACGTAGGGATACCCAACGAACGAAATAGTAGCTGATTAAACAATCAGTGGGCGCAATATCGGTGGCAGCGGTCGAGCGCGCCCCGGCCGCCTCGCTGATGCCGCCCGAACCCGTCCGCGATAATTACACCGCAGCGGCCGGCGATTTTGAGCAGATGGCAACGGACCGGTCGATTTATATTGCATTACTCGTCCCAACCCAAGGAATTTATTGTTTTCACTTTATAAACCTGTTGTATCACTAGCTTTTATAAAAACTCTTATGCGGGTAGGCACTACACACTCGCTCTCTGGAAATTCAACATTGTTGTCCTTTTGTATATCACAAAAAAAAGCAATAATAATAGTTTCGGCCTGAATTCAGAATTAAAAAATAAAATTATCAGGAGCGCAAAAAGCCATTTCCTTATTCTTTTGCACGTAGGTATACATACGAGAATGCGAATACGTGAACGTCCTACTCGGAGTTTGAATATTCTCGTAAAGTTTGCATACGAAATCTTTCGTTAGCAGGGACGCATAATAGCAAGTACGCTCATGCGGGATCTAAAAACTACAATATAGCCTTTGCGTACCAAACATTAAGAGTCACGAAAAAAAATTGTAGGCAGAGTAAAGAAGCTCGGCCGAAGGGTATGAATATTCCGGCGCCGCTGTGTTGTCGCAGCGCCACCCGTCACAATCTTCATTAGCATTCTATCTTTCTTCTTTGTCTCCCATTTCATCTCTTTTACCATTTTACCCGCTCTCCTTCAATTTTTCATGCATGTTTTAAAATGAAAAGTGGATTAAGGGACGAAATGTAGTGATATCAATATTTTTTGTAAGTTAATTTTAGCATGGAATTGAATTCATAGACGATTATATTAATGTAGAGAGCGGTGCACCGTGGCCATTCTCGAGTAAAAAATTGCTCAACCCCTTATAGGTGCAAGCTTCTTAATAATGTTTAATGTATTCATTTTATTTTGCAAATAAGTATTCGTAGCGGTAAAATACTTTATGTTCATACTTATGAATGAATAAGGAACCTCAGTCTATGTGATTTCCTCACAGCGGCGTCTACATGGAGGTATAAAAAATGTTTTCAAAGATCGTGCGCCGCTGGTACAAGTGCGTAAGTAACGCAAGCCTCAATCCCAACCACAAGTCTGGAACTGGGATATAACATTATCATAGATATATGAATACATATATAATGAATTTATATTTATAAACCGATCTATGTAATAAGTATTGACAATTGTATCTTTGATCATATAAACATACAAGGTATAAGTGGATTCGTACCGAAAACTAATACCAAGGATTCAGCTCATGATTCTGGGCCCCTAATGTTGATATTATGGAGCATAATAGAAGTATTTAGCATAATAGAATGCTATTTTAACGTGATTTTATATAAAGAATCGCATAATTTCGCATTTACACCTAAAACTGCAATGTAACTCGTCCCTCGCATGCGCCGGACGCGCACGGTATCGCGCGGAGCGTTGCGTTGTGATCGCTTGTTTACTACCTATACATTGCGTGCTCAAAAATGACAAAATGTGTAACCTTTCGACAAAAATGATTTTATTATAGGCATTAAGTGTAACCTTTACCAAAAGTTTTCATCACCATGCCCCTTACACACTAATGATAATGTAATATCAACGACACGTTAACTGCACAGTACCCCTTACAATGGGGTCTGGTCCAGGTTTATTATTCAACCACAAACATGCCGCCGCGCCGCCTCCAATGTTTTGCTTCTACTCAAGCCACCTTTGTTAGCCATACACCCGACTCACTAACCATCGACCGACAAAGGCTTGTCATGAGGAAGAAAATCGCTTGTTTTAACCCGCATTGTTATAACTTGTAAAACCGTTACAATAATGTTATAAAATTATAATCACATCAAATTGTATTGCCATTACAAATACAGTTTTTTAAATTACAAAATCTTTATAGACCTACCTACATTACGTTACATGTTAAGCTGCGTACATACTTACTAGTGAATAAATAATGTAATGAAAGAATTTGCTGAAAAGTTCTTTATTTATTGTTACAGATCAAGGCTCAACAAATCGAGGAGATGAATTTGAAAAACGACGTATTGGAATCTGACGAGGATCACGCCGGGGAACTGAAAATGCAGCACAATCACAAATACCGGCACAACAAGATGGTTCACGCGCAGATCTCCCGGCTCGCGCGCAGCCAGTCCCAGCTCGACGAGTTCCAGCAGAGCCTGCAGACGCAGCTCCTCGACGTGCAGCGCCGGCTCGACCGCTTCGAGGAACCGAACTGGAACCTGCTCTCGGCCAAAGTGGATTTCCTAGAATTAGAAACGAAAGTAATCCGAGAGCAGCTAAAGAACACGACACAGAAAATTTCGGATTTCGATAAAGTTCACGCATCCATATTGGAACTACGCGAAGACGTAGAGAGCATTGAAAACAAAGCTGATAAAACTATCCCTGAATTCAGGAAGGAGATATCTAAGTTGGACGTTAGTTTTGCACAAGTAAGTCTCATTGTTATAGCCAGCGGGTACCCACCAACTTATCTGTTGAGGCAGTCGCTCTCATAAGTACAAACCTACTACTCTATCTCGCGTGATTAGGGCTTTTGTCTCGAATGTTTTCGTTTACAAAAGTTTGGTATAGGCATCTATAGTGAAACTTATTTTATATTTCGTTTGAAGTTCTAAAACAAGTTTTATTTTTGCAGTTAAACGCTCAGTCGTCATACCTAAAGGAGGACCAGGAGAATCTCCGTCAGTCGGTGAAGGCTATCGCTGTGAGCGTGAGCAACTCCATAGACCGCGCCGAGATGGACCGCCTCACCATGAAGAAGATCAACGACTCCGTTTGCGAACTCACGGCCAGGTCTCGCCAGCATTTCTACCGGCTTAACGACCACATCTTAAAGGTACAATACTAAACTCATTTTTATTTACGCTAACAACGTAAATAAAGAAAAAAATAAAAATCATATAGTGTATTAAACGAGAAGTGCAAATAAATCCTGAGAATCAACATCTACCTATTCTTGTTGACAGAGTGAGGCAAACACACACGACGTCAACCAAACTGAAACCATTCCTCTACCAGAGTTGATGGGCGAAGTGAAGGAACTGCAGCCGGTGCAACGCGAGTACGAGGACCTCGTCAGCCAGCTCCCCCGGGACTGTTCCAGTATCTCTGGGCCCGCGGGCGTGTACCTCATCCACCCTGGCCGCGCCCCCTTCGACACCTGGTGCAACAACGGTAGCACCCTCCTCCAGCGGCGCTACAACGGCTCCGTGGAATTCAACAGGAAATTCAAAGAATACGCGCACGGCTTCGGCGACCCCGCCTCCGAGTACTGGCTCGGCCTAGAGTCCATGCACTTGCTCACTTCTGACAACTGCTCCTCCATGCGGATTGATATGAGTGACATCTACGGTGGCGAGTGGTACGCGGAGTATGAGCACTTCAACGTGGGCAGCGCGGACACCGGCTACGTGTTGGAAGTGGGCGGGTTCAAGGGTAACGCGAGTGATGCCTTCGACTACCAGAACCACATGGAGTTCTCGAGCATCGACCGCGACAGGGACACGTCGAATACCCACTGCGCCGGCAACTACGAGGGTGGGTGGTGGTTCTCGCACTGCCAGCATGTGAACATCAACGGCAAGTACACGCTGGGCCTGACCTGGTTCGACGCCGCCAGGAACGAGTGGATCGCGGTCGCCACCAGCGAGATGCGCGTCTACCGCCGGCCGGGCTGCTCTTAAGCAACACCCCACTTCGAAACAGAGCTTTTATTCAAATACGTAGTAGAAATATCCACGCGATAGGTACATATAGAGCTAATCTCTTAATTTTGTTTCAAGTTTGATTCATACCAAAGATAATACTATAAGCGAGGGTACTTATTTGACTAGATCGGATATACGGGATCTAGTGTTAGGTTAGTTATATATAGACAGTATTATTTATCTATATCTGAATTGTACGTCTAGCTAAGCTATGTACTTAAAATCATGGCCGGCTTTTTGGCGGGAAGTTGAACAGTGAAGTTGTCAATTTTGTTTTATCTTACAAAAAATGGGTTTATTTGATAAATAATGTGTAATTGGTGGGATATTAACTATTGTGTGTTTATAAACGTTTACAAGTGCTGTGCAAAAGTAAAGGTCGATAAACTAAAATAGTAAGTAAAACTTAACTATTCAAGTTCTCCCAAGATGTCCGGTATTTTTTTTGTAAAGAAGCCACTACTCTACCGATAGAGAAAGGAGATTCAATTCATCGTTATCATTATCATCCTCATCGGCATCATAATTATAATCCGGAATACCGACATATAATATTTTATACAATTAACTATTATTATCAAGAAATATCGACACTGGCAGCATTGGCACTATCTCGTGGCCAATTAAAAATTTAAAAAAAGAAGAAGTCATGGCCGACTTCTGCAACCAAATACATTCCATATAATGTGGTATTTATTATAGGTATGCGCTTCACCGGATTGTATTTCAGAATATGGGATTCCTTACTCATAATTATAGGTAAGTGTTATTCGAGTGCGTTCAAATTACTGCAAAATTGCTGCGGCTGCAGTCTGAGCTGCTGCCGCATGTTACCCCATACATAACCGTTGACTAAACATTATTTTAGCTCAACCTCTGTGCCCGTCCTTATTTTCGTCTATTGATTAATTTATTAAATTTCTAAATTAAGTAATATTTTGATTTTAATTGTTGCATGTTTATAACGATTTCAATCTCTTGTATATAATAATATTTTGAGTAGGCAAGGATGCCATATTTTTATTTAATAGTGCTAAGCAGGCACTGAGCATTATGTCAAGTAAAAGCTTGGTTGTAAGGATTTTCGGATTGGAGTAGATAGTGCAGCAGATGGGTAATCGTGGGTAGTTAAGGTAAGTTTAAAACCTTATCTTTGGTTTATATTAGTAGCAGTCAAGTTATAATTGCATTCCTTTTTTATCCTGAGACTGTTGTTAGCTTGTGTTTTATATAACTTCGTAGGTACAATTTATTAAGTACTTATTCTTAGAAATAAAAATTAAAAGACTGTTCGCACCAAATGTTGTGTCGTCCAAGATACCCTGAAAAACATTATTATTGTTTGATGAAAAATATAGCAACTTACTTTACTGCTATTTTTTACAAAAAACAAACCATTTAAAAGCGTAACTTAAACTTAAATGATAAGTAAAGCTTACGAGCATAATTGATTATCTCTCAATACGTACGTGAACAACTTGGTGTTAAAATTAGTACTCTCAGTGTATTTATTAAAGTATCGCTATGTATCTGTAGTAGCTAAAATGTATTCATAAGTATAATCATATAAACAAATGTTCTAATTCAAGTTGTCCTGTGTAAGCCCAGTTTAAATTAGTGCTGCGTGTAACCAATGGAAATAAACCAAATAAATGCATAAAAATAATACATTGTCTTATTGACGCATTCCTTCGTGGTCACACCGGTCGACGCACTGGTGTGGACACCCTAGTCTCTCATAGCACCACTACTGACGCTTATCTAAACTATCGACAAATTCTCACTTCCAACTAAACCTTCTGACGCAACACTAAACTTATATCACAGCACTAGAAATCTCAGCCGCACCAAGGGTTTCTGCATCACTTACTCAAATGACTAGAAAAATGACACACACGAATTATTCAGGGTTGAACTATACCTAGATAGGCAACAGGCTATATTTGTTATCAATTTTAATGAAATTACAAAAAAAAAGCTTGATGTAGGAACGTAGTAGATGCTTTAATAAGTTCGAGTTCGAGTTCGAATTTTGGGGTGGAGTCACCTTCATCCGTAGGAGAATTAAATACCCTCGAGATACCCTACACGTGACACTGGGTGGTGCCAACCAGGTGACAACTCTACTGGTGGTAGGCTTCGGCCGTGGTTAGTCACCACCCACTGAACAAAGCCATGTCGCCAAGCGGCCTAGCCGTGTTCCGGCATGTTGTTCGGTGTTGCCATTCATGGATGGCGGATCAGATCAGTTGCGCTGCATGTGCCTAGTGAATGTAGCGTCTCGATCTACTGCCGCCTTCCTACCTAGGCAAGTATGCTCCATCGTAGATCTCATCGTCACTTACCATCAGGTGAGATCGAGATCAAATACTTTCCTATTATGTATAAAAAAAAAGCTAAATTCAATTAGGTACAGACACTTTTTTTTTAAAGAAACTGGATATATATCTAACTTAGACATAATGTCGTCCATACATTTAGAACAGTAGATAGTAACAAACAGTAGACAAAATCTATTATAACAATATATTTTGAACTAATAAATACAGTAGATAACAATAAAACACTACCGGCATGTTACTAATATTTGTACTACTTATATAATTTGTGTGAATATCGCCAGACAAAGACGGCCCACACTATCACACTATCGCTCGTATTATGGGTACTGTACAATGGACTAGGGGCGAACTCAGTATATTTATAATACTTTTATAGATAAAAAACGTCTACAATTCTGGTACAAACATTCGTGCTCATCACACAAAGTTTATCCCTACCAGGAATCGAACAGCGTAGAAGGCATGGTCTCTACCAACTGAGCTAATCAAGTCGTGAAAAAAACTAATTATCAGCATAATTTTCATCACTGTCCAAATCATTACGATCCCCATCGTCAAATATATCCGTTTGTACCCGAGTACCGTCGTCCTCATCATCAGGCATAACATCTGTTGCGTTGTATGCGTCTATAACATTCGGATCGTCAGGAGACAAAAACGACTCGTTCGATACGAACCGAGGCTCCATAGTGTTATACAAACGAATCTTTGTAAGCTTAACGATTTTTTTTTTAATTTTTTGGACCAAACTCGCTTTGCGCTTTTGATGGATGCCGCCGTACAATTCGTCACGGATGTCGTGAACTGTGCCTTGGAGGTTTGCGAGCTGTTGGTCCACCTTCAGAGGCTGTAAGTGCCTGTCCGGATGCGCGTGCTGGCTAGACAGCACTAGCCTGGTGCCCCGCAGCCACTCTGTGAGGATGAAGGCTCTCGTCGCGAGAAACAGCCGTTGCAAGCTAGCCCTGGTTATGTTGCGTAGTATCGGTATGTTGTAGGTGAGCCATCTAAAACAATTATATTATTTTCAAAGTCACAGACAAAACAAGAACAACACACCAAATATATTATCCTTGTAGCTATATTATCTGTAGAACTATCACCTTCTATAGCAGTGATAGGCAAGTTGGTAGAACGCTTGCCTCGGTAATGAGGATTGCAGGTTCAAAGCCCGGCTCGCACCTCTGGCATTTCATGTGCGAATCTCATTTTCAAACACGATTATCACTTGCCAAACGGTGAAGGAAAACATCGTGAGGAAACCTGCATTTCTGAGAGAACCCCTCGAAAGATGTGTGAAGTCCGCCAACCCGCACTGGGCCAGCGTGGTTGACTATGGCCTAATACCCCTCGCATTGAGGGGAGGCCCGTGCCCAGCAGTTGGACATTAAAAAGGTCTGGAATTATATTATCACCTTCAACAACCATGTATTTTCCATAACTTCGTATAAGTGCTAAAACCTATTTATAGTATTATGCTTTATATAATAAGAGCAGTCGAGTAAATCGTTCATCTAGGTTCCATGAAAGGCTGTTCACATAGTTCCTGAATAAGGAAGTATATATAGGACCATTGAATCTCCATCCAAAGAGTCGTTAAAGACGACTAAGGGATAAAAGGGATAATAAAATCACATACGCATGGCGTACTTAAAGCGCAGGCTATACTGCGGGCTAAGCTAAGGTACCTTAGCTTAGCTCGCTTAGCAGTATATATCTGGGTTTTCTCGACTATGGGTGGGTGGGTGAGACGATGGGAGACAGAAGGGCGAAAACCATTAGGATCGTCTAGTTAGCTTATTCGCGCTAAAAGTGGAATTAGGTCACTTTGCATATAGCGCTGTAGATCGCGGTGTGAACCGAAGTATGAAAGTCGCCGCACCTAGGAGCCTAGCTAAGCTAAGTTAGGTTATCTCGCGGTGTGGCCTGCGCTTGATGGATAACAGTTCAATGTCCTGTAAAGATGAGCATTTATCATTTGTAGGACGTAGGTATTTTGCTTTAATCGGTAGTCAACTAGAATACACCTCTTCAACCGGATCCATTAATCATAGACATTTGTATCCCTGAAGATTTTCAGCTAAAGTAATTACTCTGCTGTAAGTATGAACGACGGCGAAGGTCGCAGTCGGTCAAACATCGTGAGTGTCTGGTATAATCATGTTAATATTTACCTAATAAAGCAATACAAGGTAACAGATTTTACAAAAGTCGCAATGAATAATTTAGGGTACGCTGCAGTGCACCTCTACCTTTAAGCTTGCTTTGACACAACTCTAATAGTCTCAGACATGACTACTCACGGCTGAAAGTACTGAATACTGGTGTATACCAGCGGCAGGTCGTACGAGTATCCGCAGCCGAAGCCCCAGGACTGCAGGGCGGCGAGGCGGGCGTTGACCACCAGCGGGGCCCCGGGCACCGCCAGGCACGGGCACACCGCATTCTCCTCGCGGGCCGTCCCCAAGCAGACCATGCCGGGCTGTATGTTGATCTCATTCTGGTCACCAAATTGTATTGCATGAAGCGATCGCCTTGGATATAATGAGCTGTAGACGCGATTCTCACCACAATATATATTTTTAAAAGACCATTACCTTAATCATCGACAATATATATTACACCAGCTGCGCCCCGCGGTGTTACCCGCGATTAAAAAGTATATTATTTTTACCGGGATAAATAGTAGCCTGTGTGCTATGCCAGACTATACTCTATGATCTCTGTGCCAAATTTCATCCAAATCTGTTCAGCCGTTCTGGCGTGATTGAGTAACAAACATCCATCCATCCATCCATCCAAACTTTCACATTTATAATATTAGTGTGATAGTGTGATTATAATTAGGTCTGATATCTAAACGTCAGGAAAAAAACCCATCAAACCATGGTTGAGAGAATGAAGATTAGTTACTCTTATTTAAGACACACTGTAAACTGATAATACTTAATTTAGTTATAAATGCATGGCAAATATTATACGTATGGTGCTTTAAAAAATATCACTTGTTCTACAGGTAAGTTTAACATGAGTAAAATAATGCCTCAAAAAACCTTAACGAGTTTCTGAAAGGTGTGTGAACCGCTAACTCACACTGGGCCAACGCGGTAGATAAATGACCTACATTGAATCCTAAAGGTACGTATACAGCGGTGGGAGTAAAAAAGGCTAAATGCTTTTTACTTACGAAATTAGCAATGAAATCAGGTAATGGAAAGTTCAAAGCGACGGAAAAAACAAGCTAAGTATATTCGCACAAAGCAGTCGTAATGAACTTAGAAAAAATCTCATTAGGCTCATATTGGAATTTGGAAAAGTTATTACCGTACAAAGCAATAGGTACTGCTAAAAGCACGTTTGAAACGTCAAACGGTAGGGGAAGCGGCACCGTAAGTTTATTATTAGATACATTAGAACGTACGGTATTTTCTGAATTACGTACTATACAATTACCAAATGTTTTAAACATTGTAGGTGTATATATTTTTCTTCATATATACGTACACTCCGTCATTTAGCCACACATCTGTAGATACGTGTTAAATATGAAATAATTGCACTTAAAATAGCCGATGCATTACTTGGGATTAAATAGATTCGCTCGGTAAAATTTCTTAAAAATAAAACACCAATAAATATTCCGTAATTTGAAGACTGCGTTATGTACCTTTTTGTATGCCTCGCAGTAATCGTTTGGTATGTTGATGCGGAAGGAGATGCTCCTCAGCATGGGGTCCATCTTCTCGCCAGGGAAGTACTTGCTGCTGCGCGGGAGGCACAGTTCCCGACCCTGCAAACAAAACTATAATATGTACTTTGTACCGAAAGTTTATATAATCTAAACAATTTATTCGATTGCAAAAAAATTCAACCTCTATGATAATAATAATTACTTAGGTAAGTAGGAGGTAAGTATGGAAATACGTATTTTTACGTCTGATTACTGCTTGGAAATTTTAATCATCAATGTTCCAGACTCTTTGTAAACGTATTCTAACCTATAATATTACATTATCAGACAAACGAATATCGTGAAATTCCAGTACCCACCTGCCCCTAATTGAAACTATTAAATTTTCATTTTAACAAGTCAAATATATACATAATGAAGCTAGTGTAACCAACCGTGAGATCGCAGCGCCCCCAACCCGTGACGAAGCCTCTGTTGCCGGCCAGGGAGAAGTTCGGAGACACCAGCCCGATGGACTTTATTGAGTTTCTGTATTATGAAAAAAACCCAAACTTCACCAAACTGATTTTTGTTAATGTAGCGCATACTTGGGCGAGACGAATCGTATAACATTTTCTTGTGACTCTGTAACGCTATCTCAATTGTAGAATTGCAAACTGTGTACCTATCAAAATGAAACATATAATAGCTTGAAGAGATCTGTCCATATAGATAGGTACTTTCGCTCTATGCATCGATTTTGTAACTTACCTAGCTACTTCAGAAAACTATGTAGGCGATTGCTAAAGATATACAGGTATGCAAATATAAGCTGTCTCGAGTGTTTTATTTTTCACATAGTGTTATGTCCTATGGTATCTTGCTCTGGGGTTGCTCTGCAGATCTTAATACTATCTTCATTTTGCAGAAAAGGGCAATACGAGCAATTTACAGCATGGCTCCTAGAGACTCCCTTAAGGATAAATTCAAAGAAATAAATATTCTCACTGTTGTGTCTCAATTTATTTATGAAAATCTAATGTATGTTAAGATAAACATTCATAATTTTGAAAAAAGGAGTGATGTTCATGTTATAAATACTCGTAATAAGGACAAACTATCCGTGCATGTCACTCGTCTCCACACAATAAAAAAATCTTTTATGGGGCAATGTATACGCTTCTATGATAAACTTCCCAAAGGAATCCGAGATTTGCCCATTAGTAAGTTTAAAACAACTGTGAAAAGTAATTTATGTTGTAAGGGTTATTCCAGAATCTTGGATTATTGGGAAGATAAAGCAGCCTGGGACTGATTGCTCAAATATCAATATTTATAATGTTAAAGTGTAGCGGATGGCAACACACTGGAGCTTACTTTTTTATTATTTTTTTGTAAAGTAATGGATAAAAAAAAGACAAGCCCACTAAGTTTCTTGGCGGATCTTCTCAGTTGAGGTCGCGTTCCGATCCGGTTGTAGAGTTAAGGAAAAAATGTAATGACAATTTGTAAGTGCCTCCGTAGGCCTATACGAAATAAATGATTTGACTTTGACTTTAACTTTGACCCTTACACATACACGGTTTCACCTACGTTGTGTTTACGGCGGTATTTAGATTATATCCCTACTTGAGTCCTATATAAATATAAAAATGTTTTATAAGTTTGAAAGAGCATAAAAATATAAACATGGTAAAACAAAGGTGCACGCTATAATCTGGACAGAAATAAACTAAGTACTTCACTACCTTTTCTCCTAAGTCTACGGAGCAGAGCTTCGAGTACCATGTTGATTGCTATGAATATACCTACATGTTATTTTTATAATGTTCGTTGGAAACTTTACCTATACGAAATATCTTCGTATATTGTAATGAGTGCGATATCGTTGGCCAGGGTAAACCGGTCGAAGTGTTCGTGGATGATGATCAGCAGGATGGTGAGCAGTGAGGTGCCGCGGTCCGCGTAGTTCTCGCCCGCCACCACGCTCAGCTCGCTAAGGGGCACGCTGTAACATAACCATCGTACGGTACAACACTAGTTTATTCGGACCTAACCAATTTGAATCGCCCCATGTTCTATTTCACTTCATAGGATTGTTGGGTGGTATACCTACATATATCTAGAAATGGGATTGTCGATAGGATTATGAAATCCTAAGAATGGATTTTTTTTACATACCTATTAGTTACATATTTACGAAGTTTTATTTACTCAAGAGGCCTTTCAAAAGCGAATTTTATAGCATTAAATCTTTTAAACTGGGTACCCAAATTTTGACAAATTAATTAGTTTGTTACTAATCGAACCGGCGAGCTAACAAAGTGGTTCGCTCATATGCACCGCATATTTGCTGGCCTTTATGTTATGCAGCCGAACTGATAAACATTGCAAGTTTGCTTTCGCTTAATTGTCCACTCGAGTTGCTTCGCTGGCATATTGTATAAAATAAATCTCACAATTTATTCACAATCAGAATATTTGTTTTAAAAGGTTAATGAAATAAAAAAATATAATCATACTTTTATTTTATTTGATTTATTTTATTGTTTAAACAATGAAGTAATATTTATGTATTTACGTTCGTTTTAGTACAAGTCTGACCTGCACTTGGCGCAGTTTTTACTAATTAATTAGCCGCTCTTTGACTCTGCGGTTCAAGTAATTAGAAATTATTTCTCAGTAGGTACAGCATTGCCGCACAAAGGAGGCAAAGCAAACAATCCTTTAGCTACCAAGGGAATAGTGTTTATTCTTGCTGGCATAACTACCTACTCACCTATATAATAGTTACTACATATATACTTCTCGAATTTCAATGACTACCTATATACTTTGGTATTTACTGTTTCATACGTTTGTTTGCTTTCTTTTTAAACGCCGAAAAACGAGAAGGTTAGCTGAGTTCTTTACTGTTACACTTCCACTTTAGAACTAAGTGCGTTCTCAAAACATATAAGCTAGCACATTAAGATCTTCAGTAAATAATAACCCTGTACGCATAGACGTGTGGCACATCACAGAAATGGAAAAGCAACACGTGTTTATTGTAAACTAGCTGTTGCCCGCGACTTCGTCCGCGTGGTATTTAACAAAGACAACCGTTGACAACAGCCTGCTCGCCCATTCTGAGCCCGCGGGACGCATTGCAGGTTGCTATCAAACCTAATCAGGCGCTGCGCTGCAACATTGGTATTAATTTTTTTATCGTGAGATCCTATTTTTTTCCTAAATAAAAGTAGCCTAAGTTACTCCTTGTTACATCAGCTATCTGCCAGTGAAAGTCCCGTCAAAATCGGTCCAGCCATTTCAGAGATTAGCCGGAACAAACAGACAGACAGACAGACAGACAGACAGACAGACAGACAGACAGACAGACGGACAGACAGACAGACGGACAGACAGACAAAAATTTAAAAAAAAATTGTTTCGGTATAGGTAACGTGTATACATCCAAATGCACTTAGTAAAAAGCTGTTATTTTAATATTACAAACAGACACTCCAATTTTATTTATATGTATAGATGTATAGATAAACGAGGCAGCGGCTCCAAATAATAGATAAATATAAGATACCTAGATACCAGCTTCTGTTTTAAAGATACATTTTCATTAGCACCTCTGCATTTAAAATTGTATACCACATGTCACCCCTGCACAGGGTGATGTTCCGGAATTCGAGACACGTTCGTTTCGAACTCGTAGTTTCTATATTTTTTTACATATAACCTAGGTAACATAATTTAATAGAATTACACTAGAGCTTATGCCTATAAAACTTAAATGTAAACCTACTCGACTCTTCTTTTTTGTGAAATGAAATGCGATGAAATAAAATAGATATGCAAATGGCCTCACCACAACTTAGCGGGTATTTTTCCAATGTCAAAGAATTAATACCAATAAAACATTCAATAAATACACATTATAAGTAAAATAATGGATGTGACATGATGATATGAAAATAGCGTCACAGAATTCACCGAAACTGGTTCACAAATGCCGTAGAGAGACATACCTAGCTGGATAGCCGTCGGATTGGTTAAAAACATATCGTTCCAAACATTTGTCATTCCAAATTCAAATATTGTGAGGCGTGACGTGTACGTATCGGAGTGCACTAACTCGATCAAAGGATGCGCCACAGTCACCACGAGGTTTTTTGTCAGCAAAGCACCCATGGAGTAGTGGGACACGCGTCGCCGAATGCTCACAATATACGGGTGCTCCCGTATGGATACCCGGCTGCCTTTGAACACCTGCAATATTATTAGCAGCCTATAGAAGTACTCCCTAATAGAAGATACAGGTCGTGGAAAAGTTTCTTCGTATTTACTATACAAATTCAACACTAACTTTAAGTTTAAATCTATACATATAAATAAAATTGGAGTGTCTGTTTGTAATATTAAAATAACCGCTTTTTACTAAGTGCATTTGGATGTATACACGTTACCTATACCGAAACAACATTTTTTACAATTTTTGTCTGTCTGTCTGTCTGTCCGTCTGTCTGTCTGTCTGTCTGTCCGTCTGTCTGTCTGTCCGTCTGTCTGTCTGTCTGTCTGTCTGTTTGTTCCGGCTAATCTCTGAAATGGCTGGACCGATTTTGACGGGACTTTCACTGGCAGATAGCTGATGTAACAAGTAGTAACTTAGGCTACTTTTATTTTAGAAAAAAAAAATAGGATCTCACGAAAAAAAATTAAAACCAATGTTGCAGCGCAGCGCCTGATTAATTTTGATAGCAACAACCTGCAATGCCGCGGGCTCAGAATGGGCGAGCAGGCTGTTGTCAACGGTTGTCTTTGTTAAATACCACGCGGACGAAGTCGCGGGCAACAGCTAGTATAATATATATGTGCCGTTTTGTAGTGACATGATCACGGGGCTGTAAAGTAGTTTTGACACTGGTGTTCTGATATACACTACTTAATTAGTTCTTAAGAGACCGAAACAAAAGGTAATCTGGGAATTAAAATATCATATAAATATAAGAAGGCTTATTTTTATGAAAATAATATGTAGGTAAGTATATGCCGACCCAATTCTGTAAGATATTTCAAGTTGTACTACACAATGAACATGCTACTAATAAGACAAAATAATGTTTGCTCGATGAGTATAAAAGTATCTATGTAGTACCTTTCTATTCAGCAGCGGTATATCACCCTGGTTCGGATAGCCGGTTTCATCAAAGATTTTTAAGTACATCTTACTGCTGGTGTAGTTGTGGGAATCTTCAGATAATTGTGGATTAAATATATCGCATGCACAGCATACTAAAAGATTTAAAATAGATAGTTAAAGTAAGGTATTCTTGACACGTCACACGTTTAGGCAAGGCTAGTGTAAATTCCAAAAACAAATCCGAGCACAAAAAAAACAGAGAGACAGTCATACTATGACGTCATTGCTATAAGTTTCATAGCGACGGAGAAAGAGCGCGACTCCGCTCTCTCCCCAATTGCCTTTACCAAACTTTAATACCAAACATGTTCGGAATTATGTCATAAACTTCTAAAGCGATTTCATTGTGTCCTTAAAATAATTGGTATTCGTGATTTAAATACGTAATTCGTGACAAATAACATTGTAACATATTTGAAAAGGTCTATCGCCGGTTATTAGAATCGCATTCGCAGAAAATACCTATAAAAGTTATTTTAATACAACATACCAAACACACGGTTAAATTGAATATGGACTTTTAAAAATCAATTACGTGATTGGAATCACTTAACGCCTAAAAAATATTGTGTGTGTGGTAACACTCGCTGGGTTTCACCGTATATGAGTAGATATTAAATCCTATATTATTATTGGTTAACTAAAACCTGTCAGGTAACACAACAGGATCAAATATTCGCTTTTGAATATTTAACGGCATAATGTAGCGACGAAGCTGCATAAACTCGAACGGCACCCATTTGTCACATGTGGTCCTTCCCTTTAGATACCTACATGGTGTTAATGAGATAACAATACCCCTCACTCGATCGGTATTCGACTAGAAAGATGTGTTTGATGCTGTCAATACTCGTACTAACGCCACCCAATAAACACGAGTGGATGGGGGAAGTGGATAATATTATTTCGAATTCCTACTATTTTTCTTTCGATAAAATTAGTTTCGGGAACTTTACTTGCGGCTACTCGCCGTGATGACGGAATAATTGTGATATTATAATGGTTTACTTACACAAGGGCAGTATTATTAACTTCATCATAATTTGTAAAACTTATAGATTCCGTTGATTGGACACAAAATCTAGATGGCCTAAAACATGGTCATGGTCAATCAATCACAAATAAGTGCTCTAACTAGGACCTCTTTACACCATGATGGTGAGGTACTCTGTGAGTCAGGTGTTTCTCACACAAACCATAAACTAAATATGAACTACATATTTATTAATTAAATATGAACATTTTAATAAATACATTATTTTATTAAAAACGCTTATAAATGAATAGGTACATAATTTAAATTATAATAGGTAAGTACCTAAAACTAAATTAAAACGCAAACAAAAACATAAGTATAATTATGAAAAAAATACCTAAATAATATTTGTATTCGCTTATAAATAAAAATAGATAAGTATGTAAAATAAAAATAAATAAGTGAAACCTACCTTAAATCGAGGCTAAATATAAAATACCTATTGATAAATGAATGAATAATTAAGTATAGAAATCCTGTTTGTTTCTTAGTTATGATAAACACAGAAACAGGAGATCCGTGGACATGGTCATGTCACTTGATCTTTTTTCACTGACAATACTCATTGTATGACTTATGCTGTAAGTAATACGAAATGTGTAGGTATCTCGGTTTGTTACGTTCGGCAAACTACAAAGTAATCCATCAGCAGCCGAAGCTTCTTTTCGCTCAATAAAAATGTTGGGAATGATACATTATAAAATAAAAAATGCCAAACCTTGTCTGCCTTGCCATTCTGGGCTCCATATCATTCATTCATGATTCAATTCAATATAGATATACAAACGTAGCCATAAATAAAATAGTTACTAACACAGTACGAGTCAATGTGACTCGGGAATCATATTGACTGACCTATTTATTATTAATAGTAAGTAATAGTATTACTAGTAGTGAAACACAATTACGTCATCGGGGATTGACAACATGTCACCATAATTTTTCGCTCGCTAGGAAGTCCTATGAGGCTATACTACTGTTTAGCGAGGGTAGTAGTTCTATTATCGGCCGAAGCGGAGCTGGGCGTCGCGAGGTTGACGTAGGCGCGCGGCGGCCACGCGGCCGGCCTCGTCCGCTCCATCACCCCGAGGCACGAGGCGCCGCTGCTGCACGCGCCGGAGAAAGCGCGAGTGCTCGACGTCGATAAAGAATGTACCGATATCACCTACATGGAAACAATTCTATTTTTCTAGAATAAACTTAATTCATTCATCGTACGCTAACACTATAAGGCCTCAGCCTCGAATTTAGCGGGCAGCGGGGCGGTGGCGGCGGCGGCGCAGAAGCGGAGCTCGTTGGCCGGCCCGCGCCGCTGCCACGCCGCTGTGTTCGAGAACCAGTCCATTTGATTTTACGCATAAGATTTGCCGCTCCCGCGCCGCCGCCGCGCCGCCACCCCGCTGCCCGCTAAATTTAAGGCTGCGGCCTAAGAAATAATGATCGGCAACAAATTTCCAAAGGGCTTTAGACCATCCCAAATGAGATCATTTGCCAGGCTATGAAAAGTGCTCAGGCAACGGACGCCAAATAAAGGACATTTCAAATCCCATTATTTACGGTTGATTATACGTGCAGTAACATTTGTAACCAAAATTCTACTGCAACATAAACGAGGTGATTCTGATGTTAACCATGAGAATGTAGAATCATTTTAACAAATCAACCACGCGGTGTAGGAGCTTATAAATGCTACACATTCAAGAATTTGAATGAATTTACACTCAAACTGCACGAGTCCTTCGTCCTTATTGACTCTCCAGTATACCAAGCTTGGTCTGCACTTTTCCGTCATTTCGCGGTCTCTAGATCAATGACTCTCGTCTATGTTACGGCAGCCCCATACAAAAAGTAATTTAGTTGACCTCTGCCATAAGTAGCATATAATATGGCAGTACTTAGTTGTAATTCCCGATTATAAATAAATGTAACATAACTTACTTTGGACCGGTGATGCAACAATGGGCGACTTTCAGTGGAGGAGCCATCGGCTTCAATGCTCCTGGACTGATAGCCCCTCGCCATGCGGAGGAACACCAACATCGCGAGTGCCAACATGGCGGCGTACACGAAAAACTCGGACGCCTGAATATCATAATATATCCTTAAAATTCGCTATTTAATTCTGTGTGGTATTGGTACATAGATATATTGGTATATGAATAATAACTTGAAAGTAAATTATGATGCAGATACAATAGTGAAATAACAATTTGATTTGATAAATTATAGGCACCTATTAGGAATTAGGATTAGCGCCATATAAGCCCCTCCGAATAACGACCATTCTCAAAAAGCGGCACAGAGTGGCGGCACAGTTACATGGCGCGAACTGAAACTAGGTACTTATACAGTTCAACGAGTTCGTAAGGTTAATTACGGCTTGGCAACTATCTTCCTCGGGGCTGGTCGAGCCTTCGCGTAATTTATCAGTAAACGTCATTAGATTAGATGAATGATCTAGTCAATGTGTCGTTTCTTTTCGGATTCATTCCACATGTAGGTCAATGAATTAATTAAACGTGTGTAGAAATAAATGATAGCATTACAGTAATGACAAATGTATATTTCAGTATATACTTTATAACTTTATTATTGAGATATTAAAGTGCATGCAGATAATTAACGTAACATTTGGATGCATATACGTTGTAAGTTAAATACATTGTAAAGTGTCTAGGTATCTATGTAAGTAGGTATTTACAATTTACTTGAAAAGTTCCTGAGAATATTTTCGTTAGGTAGGTGTATGCTACGACTACGCGCAACCTGTGTCTGTTGCATTAGTATGCAACGTAGCCTTTGATCAAAGTATCTATCATAGCTTTTTTTGATACTACAAACGTTTAAGGGCTTCTATCCTCCAAGTGAAAAACAACTCAGATCGTAAAAATTCAGCTCATATTTCCCTGCTACGACGTAGCCCATATAAAAATTAGACATTTCAATAAGATACTATAAATATTACTAATAATTGTAAAACTTTGGTAAATACTCGATTCTACTTCTTCGATACCGGCCCTGTCAATTATTACTTTATATGGATCAATAGCTTACCCGAGACTCAAATATCTTGGTTTGAGCGACGAGGATCACGATCAAGTTCCCAAATGCCACAGATACGTACCAAGCGGCTATTGTTATTGTTTTCATACTTTTCGGGGCCTAAAGAATTAGGAACTGTGTTAGTAGAATATATTGTAAGTACCTACAAAACCTTAATTGAAAAGAAATGAGTAGTGCTAAAAATGCACGGCGCCGTCTGTGAACATTGAAATCCTAAGCAATAAGCATGTGTTACCGGATTCCGTTGATAGTTTACTCTTACATAGAGTCGGACATTTTCGCATGGCAATACTTTGCCTTTAGCGCAACGACAGCTCACTATGGGGCTGTGTATACAATATCTGTTCAAATCATAAAAAAAAAACAATGTTATACCAAGAGATTTTTTTGATAAACATAATATCATCCATGTTCTAAAATTTGAACCTGCTTAGGTAGGTATATTACATGTAAATTTTCTAATATGGACTAGGTCTCACTTAAGCCTACCTGTGTAAAAGAGAACTCGAGGCCAGATACGGCGAACATGATCTCCGCGACGGATACCAGCAGGTATTGCGGCACGATCCAGATCAAATGCAGTTCGTTGGGCGGGTTGGGGGCGTGCAGCACGGCCGCGTCCAGCCGGCCCAGCCGCTCGCGCAAGCACAGCACGTACACCCCCCCAGCGCGCAGGAAACCTTCACCTGAGCCGGACACCTCGCCATTCGCGCTCGACCCTCGCCATCTGAATCTGAATGTATCTGGTATTGTAGGGTGACCGTCTTCCATCCATGTCACACCACAGAATTCGTAAACTGTACGTATACTTAACTACATCGTCGTGAACATCAACACTGAGAAATACTCGCGGGACATTTATAACGGTACAAGATACACTAACTTCCCAGGCTGGAGGCACATGTACGCCGACTCTCCGATGTGGTCGACTGGCGCATCAGAGACGTAGTAGATGTCGCTCAATCGTTTGTCCGTTTCCACAGCTATAGATACATTCTTGTTAGGCCCTGTATCGCCAACATAAACCACTCTGCAATGAAATGAGCTCGCCTATGAGTACCTCGAAGACTATAATGTGTAAAGTTTGTTACTAAGTATATTGTACGAGCATGGAAAAGGTAGGTAAGTATATTCAAGATAGGTTATGCCTGCAAAATAAGTTTGCGCCGTGGAATTCATACGAAACGCTGCACAGAAAATCGTTGGCTATGAAATGTGTTCCGGGAGTATTGCAAACTTCACGGACAAAAACATATTGTTAGCTGACATTGTACGGAAAACGTGCAAATACATACTTTAGTTTGGGTTTGCTAGTCAGCGACTTGGTGAACGGATTGGGATCCATAAAGTAAAATGCAATCTGGTCATCCGAATTTTGTCCAATCACGATAGGCATGAACTGAAAATTTAACCTGTATGTGTATGAGCAGCATAATTATTATTTCCAATATACCTATGTGCTCATCCCTGAGAATGTATAGGTTATACCAATTTATACTTATGTATGCTTTATAGAAAGAATCGGAAAATATTTAATTGATGTAAACTAATACAGTACTTACCTATAAATCATAAATTGATATATAAAAATATAGCAACGTAAGTACTAAGCAGAAAAACGAAAACAATTAAAGCTACAATTTGACACTGACAGGATTTAGTTCAACCGAGCGGACGGTCCCATTTAAAAGTTTTCACTTTAGCGCATTCCTCAGCAAGGATTCATTTGCTACAACTTTACTGCGCCAGGAATATACTCATATCAGACTGGCAGTTACTGTTGTGAGTTTGTTAAAAGCTTTAAAAGTGTGTATTATGGGAGACTATTCCTAGCATAACACACAGACTACAAAAAAAAACCATTACGCTGTACAGTGATCCGAGCGGCTTACGTTCAAACTGCTAGACCAAACTGTCATCCATAGTCAGAAACTCCATTATTGTTATCCACTCGGTTGATTTCTTACCATTCCGGCAACAGTTGTCAAGTCATGGTTCACGCTATGCCGTTTCATGCCCCTGCCGGCACAGTTGGCGGGACAGCACGCCGTCACGGCGAGCACACGGTGCGGCAGCGGCGACACCAGCGCCGTGCCGTGCACCTCCACCGACGCCACGGCCTCACCCCGCACCGTCACGTCGATGGGACACCCAAGCGTGTTCATCAGCACCAGACCGGTCTGATGGTGGCCCGGGACTTGAAGAGTGGACCGCTTGCAAATAAAAGTGTTTACTAGATCTATTGATTCATTATATATATATAGACGTCTCCATTGGCACAGTCAGTATAGTGACCAGCTTTCTATACCAAGGGTTCGCATCCCAGTAGGGGCAAACTTTGTGTGATAAAGATGAATGTTTGTATCCGATTCATGGATGTTTAATATCCATAATAATACCAGCCCTTTTTAATGTCTCACTGTTGAGCACGAGCCTCCCAACAATGCAGAGGGGAATAGGCCATAGTCCACTACGCTGGCCCAGTGCGGGTCGGCGAACTTCACACGTCTTTCGAGGGGTGATAATCATGGTTAAAAATAAGATTCACTCATGAAATTAGAAATCCCAGAGGTGCGAGGCGGTGTTTGAAACTGCGATCCTTGTTACTGAGGAAAGCATTCTAGCAACTGCACTGCATTTTTAATATATTATATACTTGGATCGCCCCCAGTCCATTGTAAGGTACCCGTAATACAAGCGTTGTTTATTTTGGGACCGCACAGGTTGGTATGTTCATCTGGCGATATTATCATTCGGTATCAATCTCTAGGTAAATAATACCTATGTGAATTCTATATTTGAAGATGCGAACAACTTCTGAATTTGAGTATTTTTTAGATTCTGAATATGTTGAACTAAGAAGATCTGTGACAAATGAGTAGGTACTTTATCAGACTACCCCAGCCGTTTCTACCTGGGTGTGCAAGGGGTACAGGCCACCCGGGCACTTCGTCACCAGGGGCCCCGCGGACCCTCTGAGGATGGGTGCTGACCACGGTTCGCACCTCGACTCCAAGCCAAGCCAAATTAAGCCAAGCCTTGCAAATTACCTCAATTCCAATTTGTAATATGCCGGCAGACACAAACGCGAGCGAAGCCAGCATGCCCCCGATGAACATTTTGTGTAGGGGTGGCAGATTGGGCAGCAGGGGCCACACGCCGCCCGGGCACAGCGGGATCATGAGGAGGACCATCGCGGGGTTCATCACCTGCAGCTGGTCCGGCATCAGCGTCACGCCAAACACCTCGCTCCTCAACCTCGAAGCTTGGAACGTCCAGCGAGAACCCTAACAATATCTCATCTACATGCAACGTTCAAACTATGTGAACATAATCCGCATCAAACATCTACCTAGTTACTTACGGCGCAGAAACATGAGCATTTCTTGCAATACGTTGGTAGTGAGTAGGTGAATAAACTAACTCACTTTTAGGGCGAGTTCGTTAAAAACTTTTAAGGGTCCGCTTGTTAAATCCGTGGTGAATATTTAAAGGAGATATCACGAGTATGTTTTTACCATATATATATTATATAAACCTGAGACAATTTAAGTTTATTACATGAAAACAGGTAATGTTATGTAGACCTGATGAATGTTATGTATGATGATATGTAGTTAGGTATATAGGTAGATGTATTTTGTCTATTATTACATATGTGGCTCCTTCTTAAAACCTATAAACACCTTAATCTTTATTGCATGGCAATACTGGGCTCTGGCACTGCGGCTTGCTACGGCCCCTCCATTTCCTCTATCATACAAACGAAACCTTTTCTAAGTGGCTAGGATATAAAGTCTCCGAGAGCAATATTGCCAAGAAAAGATCGATACCATACATTTACTATTTACACATTACAATATTACAATAAAACAAACCTGTTGATCAAAAAGCGACCAAAATATCGGGACAGGTAGGTACAGATACAGAATGGAGAAGACAACCTTCATATCGGCAACGAGTTTGTCGCCAAACTTCTCTGAGGAATAGTCCAGCCAGTGATTGCACGGTGGCCCGTCCGTTTCAGAATCATGTTTAAAGCGTTTTGTCATGGCGTACTGAAAAATAATCAAACGTATTAAATGTATTGAATGTGTATACAATTAAAGTGTATTTCAAAATGGCACAGGTATGAATAAAAGTTAACGGAGGGTGATTCTCAGTGCCTAATTATGAGAAATTATATTTACAAATTAAAATTCGTGCTGTCCTGTGTGGAAATTAAAACTTCAGCCTTAAACTTTAGTAGACGCTTTCAAGCCCAAACCACTGAGTCACCCAGTTGATGGTAAATTTTTATCAAACAGTTGTTAGTAGGACTGTATAAGTTGGCAATTCGTTTTGATCATTTGCTTTGTTATTGCATCTCGGTAGGTGGGACCACACACGAGAAGCGTACTGCGACAGTCGGCGGTAGTATATATGTACTCAGTTTACATCGCGTAGGTACAGTTACTGCTAAGCAGACAATTATTAGAAATAGATAGGTATGCAAAACAAGTTCGTTAATTCTTATTACTAGGCGATCAAAGTGAATTGAAAAATGTATTCATAAAAAAAAAAACTTAGCCCAAATCTTAATGTATGTCTCTTCTTAACAGCTCTTACGTTGTGTCTTAACAGTACTGACGTTGCGCCAAAATAGTAATCTCAGAGACCCTTATTTGCCGCAAATCCCGCAAGGACAGAAAAATCCAAGGAGTATCAATCAAACCAGACATTCTCTTTTTTATAGTCGCGCAAAACCCCGTGAAAGGATGTATTCGGCAGTGGGTGATGATTGATACGCCTTGTGGTGCCGATGGGCGTGCCGTCGTTCATCAAAATACGGATCTCTTTAGAATTATAAAACTGATTTCTGGGCCATCCATCATTTGAATTCAGCGAAGGAATTGGTGCGGAAAAGTGTGGCTAATGCCACACTAGAATCTAGATGCATATATTTCTTAGGATAGGAATTGATTTAAAAACATCTATGCGGTCAATAGCAATACATAGCATGTTTCTCGAAATTATAGACTAAGGAATAATTATTTATTTAATTACTTTAAGGAATATACCAGTCCTTTATATGGTTAATGCTTATAGCATAGCCCTACATCTATTTTTTAGACATAAGAAGAATGACGATTATATCTATGTAATATGCCTAGACCTATCTTTTGCATCAGTTCGGTAGATATTACATGTTACATATTACATGATTTTCCAATCGCATTTTATTCTGTGCATGTAAGTCCTGTCCTCACATTCGTTTTGTTAAATGGGACATGTGAGCATTTATTTTCAAATAGACACTGCTCAAATAGGAATGTGAATCTGTCATCATTATCGTGGAATAGTGATCGCCGATAGTCCGAATAGACTTACATAGTTATTATTTATTTCTTACTACGGTCTTTTATCATAGTTACTCACCCAGGCACATGAAATAAATTTAAACGTCACATTATCCCGGGGCTGCTTTATTCTGTACGACGGTTTACCAGCAACGAAAATCACTGAAATATGACCGGAATGATTTTTATCAAACTGCTACGGAGCACCACAAATTGGTTTTTGTATCAAAAATCTAAATATGTTACAACTTAGTACAAGTGTAGGTTTCTAACTTTATCAATTCGTACAGTAGTATCATAAGACGTAAGACGCAAATGTAAACCTATTTCCAGATTGTACAAATAATTGTGGGAAACAGCTAACGTATGTATTATGTGGGAGTGCCCACTTATTAGACTGCAAAAATAGTTAAAGCATAGTCATACTATGTTTTAACTATATTTATATATCCCAATGTTGGGAAAATGCAAGGTTAGGTGTTCAGTCCATGCTACTAACTCTCCGTTTAGGTGCGCCGTGTGGTCTCGGTCTCGTGTTTTGCGAAACTTTGCTAGTATTAAGTAGGTAGTAATCATTATGTCCCAAAAGGTACCTACATACCAAACCAACTAAATTGTAATGTTCGAAGAATATCTACCAATAGATATGAGCACCAGCAAGGCGGGGAAGCCGAAGCCGAGCGCGTAACAAGCGTCGTCGCCGAAACACATGACGCTCCGGCGCAGCGCGGGCGTCACCACCATGCCCATGAACCCCCCCAGATTCACCGTGCAGTAGAACGTTGAGAAGAACTTCTGCAGCAGCTGGTTTTCTTCGGGTAGCCGAAACTACAACATTGTTTAACAAACCTCGAGTACTGTAACGTTTTATAAATAAGAACTTACTACACTTACTTCGGTAGTAAGTAAGTTCTTTTTTAATATATCTATCTACTATGGTAACAAATAGATTAAGCTAGGAGTATTTATTGAACTAAATAGTTATTTTATATAGAAATATAACCAAGCTAAAACATTATAATCTGTTTGTTTGTACATACGAAAGAAGCGCTTAACATGAATTTTTAAACCGTTCCGATTATCGTTAATTACCTATTCGGTCCAGCCTACCTAGCATAGCGACATACTGTATTTATTGAGGAAAAATGGTTGGGTGTGGCTATACAAACAAACCTGGTCTCCTCCGAATGCTGCAACACATGGCTTGATGCCGCCAGTTCCCGTGGCGATTAAAGCCAAACCAATCATGGACGTGGTACTGAAAGTTTCAATGATGCGAGGTAAAGGCAGTGCGCCAGGTCTATCACACAACTACAACACATGCATCAATCTAGTCATGTGGCTGAAAGCTTCTATATTCCTCAGTATAAATAGCATCAAAAGAAATGTTCATATTCCAAAGCTAACGATTTCACTTTAGTTGAGTAAGTAGGTACTTAACACTTACGTGGGTGGTAGTTTGAGGGGAGGTATTGCAGAACAACTCGTCAGAATCGTACCGATCAAATATATTATTGAAAAATATAGAATGACCCTGAAAGATTGCAATACAATGTTTATAAGTCCGTGTACACACTTACGAACAAGTTTGTTGCGCTACATGATCCGCAATAACTGTATTTGCATGTGCAACTGTGTTCTGAGAATTGGATTGGCTATCGAATTCGTACGCTGTGTTTATTATATAATGCCTACATAATTAGTTATTTTAGATTTAATTTCTCATGTTTACAATATATTGTATTAGGGAAACTTGTATAGTGCTACGTTTAAAAAAGTACATTAAAATAAACAGTATTCGAACAGAACTCAGAAGGATGGAGGGCGGCGCAGTTGTTGTCCCAGTACTTCAGTTCTTGGCGTGTATCCTATTGAAAGTGACAAGGCGGCTGTATACAAACCCGAGTTAAACTTTGGGTCCGATCTAAACATTCGTCATCGACGTTCAAGTTCGTGATGTTCGTTTGGAAATGTGTGCTCAGCTTAATAAATAAGTACTCTTTACGATGTTTAATATTAGATAGACCAACTCTTCACCGTATAGTTTGTAAGCCGACTAGAAAGGTATATTGGTCGGCTAATCTTCATTAGGTAGACAATCATCAAAGTACCAATGTTACCGCTAACTACTTTCCTAAGCTACCTCAGCGACTTTTAAGTCTGTCCTTACAGTTTAAAGAAGGCTGACTCTATTATATAAGCGCAGGCGCTATCAATATGTACCAATACGCAGATAGTGGAACGCAAAATAATGAACGCTCTCCTGCATTTGGATTTTGGACTGACAACTGGTATACTGACTTGTATCTGCCAATAAAATTATCAGCTAGTACAGCTCCCATGAGCGGCATGGTATAACACAGCATGATGAAGATGTGGTACACGACTGTGGCGGCGTTCTCGTGCAGGCACAGCACATTCCTCAGATAAAGAGATAATATTGCTGGGGAATTCAAATAGTGTTAGTATCTATACCGTATATCAGTGCCGATCAAAAGGAATGTGCTCGGGTACGTGGTTACGAGCTTTGGTATCCGAAAAATAATAACTTACTGTACGCCAAATTACATTCAAATATATCCAGTTGTTTTTGCATGTACCTCTGTAACAGCACTGTAAAAACTAACATGCCTACTTTCACTTTATCTGGTAATCATAAGGATCAGATCAGCTAATCAGCGCTAAGAGGACTAAATATAACTGCACCGAATTATCAAGTTTGCTCGATAATTTATTTTTCTTTATTCACCTACACAGTGAACAGAATTTACTTACTTCTCAATCCACAGAAGGAAAATCTCTCGCAAAACTCTGTAGCAATAATACAAAATATCGAAGTCGGGTGGGAATATACCATCTTCATACAATAGGGATGCCTATGCGACGTATCAAAGATAATTTAAAACAACGTGGCCGTATATTATTTATTAAATTAAAATTTACTATTGTCACAACCCCCAATGTATCTATATTTTTCGTCTCTGTAAATTTAAAAGGTAACTGTAATGTTAACAATGATTCAACTCAACTCAATTATGTAATGTGTGAGTAATTATAACGTTGTAATACCCAGGTTATAGGTTGAATCCTTGTACGATCATTCACATTTCACGGTTCATTCGTTTCAGTAGTAGTAGTTTAATTCGTCCAGTAGGACAGGCGAAGGAATCAATCCATACTGCCAATTCTGATGTTGTCAATGTCATGGGTATTTTCTTGATCAAATTTACTTGCAGGTATACAATTTAAATATAAAGGCACAAGTGCCAAATCTTGAATAATTATTTTCTTTAAATAGTTCAGTAATTATATATCCATGTTGATTACTTGTTAAAGTAAAAACTAGTCTAGTCCTTGATGAATTGTCTTGTATTTTTATTTTGTCTCTTCAAATATCTCCAAGCGAGGAGTTGATAAAGTCATAGATAGGCGTAAAATTATCAGGGCAAGCTAAAAGGTTCTGTAGGGAAGGCGGGATGTTTTGATATTTTTCCAGCAATTGATCTATGAGCAATAGGCGTTGTATGTTAAAGGCCGGACATTTAAAGAATATATGATCCAATGTTTGATCTTCCTGCGAGTTGCATTTACTACATTTAGGGGAAGCGATCATGTTCATGCGGTGTAAATGAGCATTAAAACGACAATGTCCGAATCTCAGTCTCATAATCTGTGTGTAAAATTTTCGCTTTAAATAATTTTCATTGTCAACTGCAAACCAAGGTTTTTTGCCCACATCTTTATTAATACCGGCATACCATGCTCCTTTGGTTCGAATTATCTCATTTCTTTCTTCTAACCATTTTTTATTGATTTCTGCACGATAAACAGGTATCAAATCTTTCCACGGACTTGGTATATTTGTAATATTGCCACCCAAAGTGTTTGTTAATCTGGCAAGGTAATCTGCACTTTCATTACCAATCACGCCCACGTGCGCTGGTATCCAAAGAAGTATAATTTGCTTACGAGATATCGCCAAATTTACCAGGATTTCTTTTATATCATATATAATATGGTGTTCATTCTTATAACCTGGATGTCTCAAAGATTTCAGAACAGACATGCTGTCAGACGCAATAATAAAATGTGATGCACTGGAGCACAAAACGTCGGTTTGTACATATTTTAATGCTTCCAAAATCGCTGTGGCCTCTGCCGAGAAAACTGTGTAAATGGTAGGTAATCGAAATCCTCGACCATACTTTTTATCCGTATCATAGAATGCAGCAGATACACTTGTTTCATTCTTCGACCCGTCTGTGTAGATAATCTGGTAGTCTGTCCAGCATGAAAGCTTCTCATAAACATCCTGCTTGGTTCTCAGATTATGGTCTATTTCTATAATGTCTGATGGAGGAAATTTACCTTCAAAGGTTCCATGATAGCAAGCCCAATTTTCAGCATGATAAACATTGTTGTTTTTAATGTATGTTGATATTTCAGTATAATCACGAAGAATATATGGATATTTGGAAGATAGAGGAGTTGAAGCTAAATATCGGGAGTCATTTAATTTAATTAAAAGAGGATGATTGTCAAAAGAGTGAAGCTTTAAAATGAAATTGAACTTTAAATACTTAAATCTAAAAGACAATGAAGGAATGTTACATTCAACTTGCATTGAAATGATAGGGGTAGTCTTCATAGCCCCTGTAATTAAACGAAGATTTCTATTCTGAATTTTTTCCAGTTTATTTACTAGAACAGAATTGGAAGCATAGCAACAAAAGCTATATTCAAAATGAGAGCGCACTATGGATTTGTACAACATAAGTAAAATTTTTGGATCAGCTCCCCAATAAGTTCTGGCAAGTGATTTTAATATATTAAAAGCTCGCAAGGCTTTGTCTGCCAAACCATTAACATGTCTTTGCCATGATAAATTCTTGACAAATGTAACTCCCAAAAACTTGACCTCATCACTAACAGGAAGTAAATTACCATCATAAATGATGTTGGTGAGTAAAGATCTGGATCTGCTGAATATTATGACTCTAGTTTTATTTGAATTAACGTCTAGTTTCAAGTAATTAAAATAGGTTTTTAAACCTTTTAAAGCAGTGTTTAACTTATTCTCTACTAGTCTTATGTTAGTACCTGTGCAATACACTGTTAAGTCATCTGCATATTGCAGACTATTAACATCAGTGCCTAATATATTATTTAACCTATGTATATACAAAATAAACAATAAAGGACTTAATATCCCCCCTTGACAGACACCCTTATGGGATGACTGAGGCCCATACAAATTGTTTCTCCTTCTTACATATACAGATCTACCATTTAGAAAATTGAAAATCCACTTTACTAATTTTACAGGCAACCCAAGTAGATGCAATTCATTAGCAAGAACATTATGATCTACATTATTGAAAGCACCAGTGATATCAAAGAAAATGCTAATTAAAAACTTGTTACTAGCAAATGCATCATGCACATCCAAGTTTAAATGATTTAAACTTTCTGAAGCAGAGCGTCCTCTCCTAAAACCAAACTGATTACAAGGTAATAACTTCTTGGATTCTATGAAATATTCAAGACGCTGCTTTATTAACTGTTCAAATATTTTGGCTGTACAGGAAGTGAGAGCTATAGGTCTGTATGAGTCATGATGATTTGAATCTTTACCAGGCTTAAGTATGGGAACAAGACAATCAATCTTCCATGATTTAGGAATAACCATGTTATTCCACAATGAATTAAAAATATTTAAAACCATTTGCTGGCTAAATGAGTCAAGATATTTGAACATTTTGTAAGATACATGATCTAAACCAAATGCAGTATCCCTACGAGAGTATATAGCACCTGTAAACTCAGAAAATGTAAATGGCTTCATGAAGAAATGATCAACATGGAAATCAATATTATTGGCATAAAGATCTAATGTTGGCATATTAGGAGGATTGGAAGTGTATTTGTCCAGAAATGGTTGTATCCAGCTATCATCATTAGCATAATTATGTGAATGACTATAAGTTTTGTTAAATTTTCTAATATTGGACCAGATAGTTGATATTGAAGTTTGCCGATTGAATGAGTTACATAGTTCTGTCCAAGCAGTCTGTCTTTCTCTGTTAATGATTAATTTCTTCAAAGCTTGTTGTTTTTTAAATGATAAATAATTTTCTATTGTAGGATTAGATTTGAAGTTCAAATAAACAGACTTACATTTACTAACTGCCTGTGAACAGGCTTGATTCCACCAAGGTAAATATAACTTCCTTTTGGGTCTATTGTGAATCTGAGACACTGGATTAAAGATTTTATTAGCAGTATTTGCTTCAGATACACTTTCTAACAAAATTTTATATAATATGTCATAACACATTTCTGGATCAGATAAATCAAAATTGCTACTATGTAGTTTTAAACTTACCACATGTTGATATTTCTGCCAATCAACACACTTATAATTTGGACGGAAATAATTAGCATTAACATAGTTGTTGTTATTTATATTTACAGGATTGCATAAAAGAGTAGTGACTGCAGGAAGATGATAACTACAAAATGAGTCATCATGCACATGCCAATTACATCTTAAGGCTAACAAGGGTGAAACAATAGTAAGGTCTAATGCATTTGGCTGCCATGTATGGGAACCAACAGTTGTTGCAGAACCATCATTCAGCAAGCACAGATGATTATCATTTATTACATCTAAGAGAGTAGTGCCACGCAAATCCGTGGATGTGCAGCCCCACATAGTGTGATGTGCATTAAAATCACCAGCTAGTATCAATGGCTGTGGAACAGACTTTATTAAATTGTCAAGCTGTGTATAATTGAAATTAGAAGGAGAAGCAGATGTAGGACTGTAAAAACTAACTATAGACAAAGTTTCATTATTTATAAATATTTGAATGGCTATATTTTGTAGAGAACTATCTGAATAAGTTTGTATCTTTTTATAATTAATATAATTTCTAATTAGTATAGCAACACCATTATGTTTAGATCCAATATCTAATCTTTCTATTTTATATCCTTTGATATTTATAGTTTTTGATGATTGTAACCAAGTTTCGGAGATTATAGCTATATGTATATCATTTTCGTATAAATAATGTGAAAAGACATGTTTATGACTAAGCAAACTCTGAGCATTCCATTGAACTATATTGAGCTTATCCATTTTTATTAGTTGTACTCTTTTTACTAGTATTAAAATTATCCAGCAATATTGATTTAATAGTCTCAGATGTAATGGGACTGTCTGTTTTAGATTTTTGTGAGCTAATTTTAACAATGGTGGATATTATTAAATTAAGAATACGATCTGATTGTAAAAACTGTGTTATGTGATGGTCAGATTTAGTTTTGGTAAGGTCAGGGAAATTTGTGTTATTGAATAGATCAACATACTTCTTTTGTTTGTATTTGTTATTGTTTTTTTCAATTTCTTCCTTTCGTTTAGGGCACTCTGCTGAAATGGATATGTGATTGCCATTGCAATGCACACATACTGCATCTTTGGCTGCTTTTTGGCATTCTTTGTAATGATGATCCTCTCCACAGATCGAACACTTTTGTTTGTTTTTGCAGTACTTGCCAATATGTCCATAGCGTAGGCATCGCAGGCACTGACTAACAGGTGGAATATAGACGCTTACCTCGAAATACCAGCTATTTATATCGACGCTATCAGGAAGTGTAGGACAGGAAAAGGTAATCGCCACCGTCTGCGTGGGTAATAAAATGGGATTGCCATCATCATCACGTCCACGGCGCATCAGGCGACGCACGGACACAACATCTTTGGAGCTGGAAATGCCGGTATATATATTAGAATTAGACATATATGTGGGAACACCGCGTATTACCCCTGTAATTTCCGTGAGTGTAGCAGGTATTGTCGCTTTTAACTCCAGGTCTTTTTGCACCTTAACATTATTTAAAGCCATATTTGCAAGACCAGGCCGCTCAAAGATTGCCCCAACCTTGAACCTATTAATACGTTTGAACCGTTTAATTCCTTTATGATGACGCTTCAGGACCGCGCCTAGCGCCATCAAGTCTCGGTCTCCAATGGGTTTGGACACCTCAGTACTTTCGTAAATTACAATGTACTCAAAATTCCCGCCATCCTCAGGGTATTGGCGAGAGTAATTATCTATTTTAAAAGGTTTAAATTTATCTAGTCCTGAGTCATCGTCAGATTCCGACGACTGCGACGACGGGGGAAGATCCCCATCCGCCTTTCGTTTCTTCCGCTTCGCCGTCATTCCGGCCACGGCCAGGCCCCTTTAAATTCGTTCACTATATAATTAATAATACAAAACAAATTTTTGTTCAAAAAACGCGCCCTCCTGGTTTAAAGGTTTCCCGCCTTTTTTTCTCATTCGTTTCAGTAGTAGTTTAATTCGTCCAGTAGGACAGGCGAAGGAATCAATCCATACTGCCAATTCTGATGTTGTCAATGTCATGGGTATTTTCTTGATCAAATTTACTTGCAGATATACAATTTAAATATAAAGGCACAAGTGCCAAATCTTGAATAATTATTTTCTTTAAATAGTTCAGTAATTATATATCCATGTTGATTACTTGTTAAAGTAAAAACTAGTCTAGTCCTTGATGAATTGTCTTGTATTTTTATTTTGTCTCTTCAAATATCTCCAAGCGAGGAGTTGATAAAGTCATAGATAGGCGTAAAATTATCAGGGCAAGCTAAAAGGTTCTGTAGGGAAGGCGGGATGTTTTGATATTTTTCCAGCAATTGATCTATGAGCAATAGGCGTTGTATGTTAAAGGCCGGACATTTAAAGAATATATGATCCAATGTTTGATCTTCCTGCGAGTTGCATTTACTACATTTAGGGGAAGCGATCATGTTCATGCGGTGTAAATGAGCATTAAAACGACAATGTCCGAATCTCAGTCTCATAATCTGTGTGTAAAATTTTCGCTTTAAATAATTTTCATTGTCAACTGCAAACCAAGGTTTTTTGCCCACATCTTTATTAATACCGGCATACCATGCTCCTTTGGTTCGAATTATCTCATTTCTTTCTTCTAACCATTTTTTATTGATTTCTGCACGATAAACAGGTATCAAATCTTTCCACGGACTTGGTATATTTGTAATATTGCCACCCAAAGTGTTTGTTAATCTGGCAAGGTAATCTGCACTTTCATTACCAATCACGCCCACGTGCGCTGGTATCCAAAGAAGTATAATTTGCTTACGAGATATCGCCAAATTTACCAGGATTTCTTTTATATCATATATAATATGGTGTTCATTCTTATAACCTGGATGTCTCAAAGATTTCAGAACAGACATGCTGTCAGACGCAATAATAAAATGTGATGCACTGGAGCACAAAACGTCGGTTTGTACATATTTTAATGCTTCCAAAATCGCTGTGGCCTCTGCCGAGAAAACTGTGTAAATGGTAGGTAATCGAAATCCTCGACCATACTTTTTATCCGTATCATAGAATGCAGCAGATACACTTGTTTCATTCTTCGACCCGTCTGTGTAGATAATCTGGTAGTCTGTCCAGCATGAAAGCTTCTCATAAACATCCTGCTTGGTTCTCAGATTATGGTCTATTTCTATAATGTCTGATGGAGGAAATTTACCTTCAAAGGTTCCATGATAGCAAGCCCAATTTTCAGCATGATAAACATTGTTGTTTTTAATGTATGTTGATATTTCAGTATAATCACGAAGAATATATGGATATTTGGAAGATAGAGGAGTTGAAGCTAAATATCGGGAGTCATTTAATTTAATTAAAAGAGGATGATTGTCAAAAGAGTGAAGCTTTAAAATGAAATTGAACTTTAAATACTTAAATCTAAAAGACAATGAAGGAATGTTACATTCAACTTGCATTGAAATGATAGGGGTAGTCTTCATAGCCCCTGTAATTAAACGAAGATTTCTATTCTGAATTTTTTCCAGTTTATTTACTAGAACAGAATTGGAAGCATAGCAACAAAAGCTATATTCAAAATGAGAGCGCACTATGGATTTGTACAACATAAGTAAAATTTTTGGATCAGCTCCCCAATAAGTTCTGGCAAGTGATTTTAATATATTAAAAGCTCGCAAGGCTTTGTCTGCCAAACCATTAACATGTCTTTGCCATGATAAATTCTTGACAAATGTAACTCCCAAAAACTTGACCTCATCACTAACAGGAAGTAAATTACCATCATAAATGATGTTGGTGAGTAAAGATCTGGATCTGCTGAATATTATGACTCTAGTTTTATTTGAATTAACGTCTAGTTTCAAGTAATTAAAATAGGTTTTTAAACCTTTTAAAGCAGTGTTTAACTTATTCTCTACTAGTCTTATGTTAGTACCTGTGCAATACACTGTTAAGTCATCTGCATATTGCAGACTATTAACATCAGTGCCTAATATATTATTTAACCTATGTATATACAAAATAAACAATAAAGGACTTAATATCCCCCCTTGACAGACACCCTTATGGGATGACTGAGGCCCATACAAATTGTTTCTCCTTCTTACATATACAGATCTACCATTTAGAAAATTGAAAATCCACTTTACTAATTTTACAGGCAACCCAAGTAGATGCAATTCATTAGCAAGAACATTATGATCTACATTATTGAAAGCACCAGTGATATCAAAGAAAATGCTAATTAAAAACTTGTTACTAGCAAATGCATCATGCACATCCAAGTTTAAATGATTTAAACTTTCTGAAGCAGAGCGTCCTCTCCTAAAACCAAACTGATTACAAGGTAATAACTTCTTGGATTCTATGAAATATTCAAGACGCTGCTTTATTAACTGTTCAAATATTTTGGCTGTACAGGAAGTGAGAGCTATAGGTCTGTATGAGTCATGATGATTTGAATCTTTACCAGGCTTAAGTATGGGAACAAGACAATCAATCTTCCATGATTTAGGAATAACCATGTTATTCCACAATGAATTAAAAATATTTAAAACCATTTGCTGGCTAAATGAGTCAAGATATTTGAACATTTTGTAAGATACATGATCTAAACCAAATGCAGTATCCCTACGAGAGTATATAGCACCTGTAAACTCAGAAAATGTAAATGGCTTCATGAAGAAATGATCAACATGGAAATCAATATTATTGGCATAAAGATCTAATGTTGGCATATTAGGAGGATTGGAAGTGTATTTGTCCAGAAATGGTTGTATCCAGCTATCATCATTAGCATAATTATGTGAATGACTATAAGTTTTGTTAAATTTTCTAATATTGGACCAGATAGTTGATATTGAAGTTTGCCGATTGAATGAGTTACATAGTTCTGTCCAAGCAGTCTGTCTTTCTCTGTTAATGATTAATTTCTTCAAAGCTTGTTGTTTTTTAAATGATAAATAATTTTCTATTGTAGGATTAGATTTGAAGTTCAAATAAACAGACTTACATTTACTAACTGCCTGTGAACAGGCTTGATTCCACCAAGGTAAATATAACTTCCTTTTGGGTCTATTGTGAATCTGAGACACTGGATTAAAGATTTTATTAGCAGTATTTGCTTCAGATACACTTTCTAACAAAATTTTATATAATATGTCATAACACATTTCTGGATCAGATAAATCAAAATTGCTACTATGTAGTTTTAAACTTACCACATGTTGATATTTCTGCCAATCAACACACTTATAATTTGGACGGAAATAATTAGCATTAACATAGTTGTTGTTATTTATATTTACAGGATTGCATAAAAGAGTAGTGACTGCAGGAAGATGATAACTACAAAATGAGTCATCATGCACATGCCAATTACATCTTAAGGCTAACAAGGGTGAAACAATAGTAAGGTCTAATGCATTTGGCTGCCATGTATGGGAACCAACAGTTGTTGCAGAACCATCATTCAGCAAGCACAGATGATTATCATTTATTACATCTAAGAGAGTAGTGCCACGCAAATCCGTGGATGTGCAGCCCCACATAGTGTGATGTGCATTAAAATCACCAGCTAGTATCAATGGCTGTGGAACAGACTTTATTAAATTGTCAAGCTGTGTATAATTGAAATTAGAAGGAGAAGCAGATGTAGGACTGTAAAAACTAACTATAGACAAAGTTTCATTATTTATAAATATTTGAATGGCTATATTTTGTAGAGAACTATCTGAATAAGTTTGTATCTTTTTATAATTAATATAATTTCTAATTAGTATAGCAACACCATTATGTTTAGATCCAATATCTAATCTTTCTATTTTATATCCTTTGATATTTATAGTTTTTGATGATTGTAACCAAGTTTCGGAGATTATAGCTATATGTATATCATTTTCGTATAAATAATGTGAAAAGACATGTTTATGACTAAGCAAACTCTGAGCATTCCATTGAACTATATTGAGCTTATCCATTTTTATTAGTTGTACTCTTTTTACTAGTATTAAAATTATCCAGCAATATTGATTTAATAGTCTCAGATGTAATGGGACTGTCTGTTTTAGATTTTTGTGAGCTAATTTTAACAATGGTGGATATTATTAAATTAAGAATACGATCTGATTGTAAAAACTGTGTTATGTGATGGTCAGATTTAGTTTTGGTAAGGTCAGGGAAATTTGTGTTATTGAATAGATCAACATACTTCTTTTGTTTGTATTTGTTATTGTTTTTTTCAATTTCTTCCTTTCGTTTAGGGCACTCTGCTGAAATGGATATGTGATTGCCATTGCAATGCACACATACTGCATCTTTGGCTGCTTTTTGGCATTCTTTGTAATGATGATCCTCTCCACAGATCGAACACTTTTGTTTGTTTTTGCAGTACTTGCCAATATGTCCATAGCGTAGGCATCGCAGGCACTGACTAACAGGTGGAATATAGACGCTTACCTCGAAATACCAGCTATTTATATCGACGCTATCAGGAAGTGTAGGACAGGAAAAGGTAATCGCCACCGTCTGCGTGGGTAATAAAATGGGATTGCCATCATCATCACGTCCACGGCGCATCAGGCGACGCACGGACACAACATCTTTGGAGCTGGAAATGCCGGTATATATATTAGAATTAGACATATATGTGGGAACACCGCGTATTACCCCTGTAATTTCCGTGAGTGTAGCAGGTATTGTCGCTTTTAACTCCAGGTCTTTTTGCACCTTAACATTATTTAAAGCCATATTTGCAAGACCAGGCCGCTCAAAGATTGCCCCAACCTTGAACCTATTAATACGTTTGAACCGTTTAATTCCTTTATGATGACGCTTCAGGACCGCGCCTAGCGCCATCAAGTCTCGGTCTCCAATGGGTTTGGACACCTCAGTACTTTCGTAAATTACAATGTACTCAAAATTCCCGCCATCCTCAGGGTATTGGCGAGAGTAATTATCTATTTTAAAAGGTTTAAATTTATCTAGTCCTGAGTCATCGTCAGATTCCGACGACTGCGACGACGGGGGAAGATCCCCATCCGCCTTTCGTTTCTTCCGCTTCGCCGTCATTCCGGCCACGGCCAGGCCCCTTTAAATTCGTTCACTATATAATTAATAATACAAAACAAATTTTTGTTCAAAAAACGCGCCCTCCTGGTTTAAAGGTTTCCCGCCTTTTTTCTCATTCGTTTCATTTGACTTCAGATCATTTTTTTTTATTTTTTTTATTTGGCATCACCATAGGTATTTTGCCAGTGTCAAGTAATGTAAATTATTTCTGTTTTTGAATATATGCACAAGCCCAAAGGCTAGGCCCAAGTAAAATACCCCCCCATCCCTCAATCAGTAAAGTGATGGATACTTTACCGAAAGATTTTTCATGGATTTTTTGTGAGATACTGAAAAGCCATGTTTCGTCACTCTGTTTCAATTACCTACACTTGTGCACTTTACCGAACCCATAATGGTTAATATTCCACTTGTATCACTCACTATAACTCGCAGGAACACTAGTTTTAGAAATTAAAACATAACTGACGCCATGACTTTTCAGTTTCCCGCCGAACATCCCACATCATTTTTATTTATTTCTACGTTTGACACGTGTACATCGTAGCACAGATAATTAGGTTCATGGATAGTTTTTTTTCTTTACTTTTGGCCTTTTCATGGCGTAGGTTTATCGCGTTGTCGCATATGAGAATAGTTTTTCATTTCATAGAGAACCATAGAGAATAAAACAGAGTCTAAAGAACTACCTTTGTATCAATTTGTATACGCTTTATACCATTGACCTGCCCACGCTTTGTACCGTGGAGAGACAATGCTTTCGACCTTCCATGCATTCCAAAACAAATTATTATTACCCTTTGATCCTAGCATGTATTGATGGAAGCCATGTTTTAAAACTATGTAAGGTTGGAATTTAAAACAAATAAATTACATTTATTCGTTTATAGCCACATCCAAGTCAAACATCCGCATAATATCATTCAGTACTTCCTCGCCGTGCTCCTCTCTAATGCGTACAATGTCATTGATCCCAAAAGGTCCACGGGCTTCGGCATTAAAACTGCGTATTAAAAAAAAACACAGTTAAAATATTAAAAACATATTTCATGTTATGCACGGTTTAATAAAAAATACTGCTGTAAATACATTAATATGTATCTACGGGAAACAAGACTATAGTAACTTGTTATGCATGGCTGCAAAGTTGTTTTTGGCGCAAGTAGTGATTGAATTGCTTACCGAAAATAAAAAATAGAATCCTGAACGTAGGCAATGGATTGTAAGGCATGAGATGCACATAATTGCAGCCATGCGAAAACACAACTAGTCATCTCAGTACAGCGGGGAATAGTCTTGATGCAAGAAACACTATTTAATTATAAATAATCGTAGTTTCATTATTCATAGCACTATCTACAAACTATGTATAGTATTCAGCGAGCGGTTTTTTTTTTAATTACATTATAGTATCTATTTAATAAGTGAAATAAGAAGTATTACTTTTACTTCAATGATATAACATACAGTATTAAATATAAAATGTACCAATGGATTACTATAGTCTCCCACGATAGTGGAGAAAAAAGACTTTTGCAAGCTAATTTTGAACTATTAAGAAATCTTTTCCGAGGTAGTGAGATGACAAACTTAATAGTTAACAGGTAGGTATTAATTAAAAACATAACTTACAGAAACCTTACGAGTAGAATAACATAATATGTATATTTAAAAAAAAGAAACTGGATTTTGGTATAGAATGAAATCAGGGAATTTACGAAATCACTTGCGATGTCGAATTCATGATCTAATCAAATTATTATAACGTGAATCAGTATATAAGCATTTTTTTAATAACAAAACAAAGAAGATATAAAAAAAATCTGTAAGTTCTTAATACAATTTATTAATTAAAAATATTTAAGTTATATTATGTTATATGACGTATTCTTAAATGAGGTCATGTAATTACAACGACATATACAGTCGACATTAAAGTTTGGTAAAAGCGAGTAATAGTGAGAGTATGAGTCCGTGCTCTCTGACCTCTGAAATTGAATTGAAAATGTATAAAAGTAATATTGTACAACCAACTAGGTGCATTTATGACAAATACGAAGGACGTACGAGAAGCGAGGACACATTTGATAATACATTTTATCGGTTATCAAATACACTGTAAGTATAATAATTTGTTATTATGAAACAGTCTTGTGAAACGATCTGTCATTGAAACTGAGATAATAGCATTTGCCATTACTTACCTACTGTAGTTTTTGTTTAAATAAGTCAGGTACTTGGATCGCGTATTTAACACCGTCCCTGACATCACTGGACATCTCACAAAATTCCTGATTTAATTCCCCGCAACACGCCAAGAAAAATAATAATTAAAATAATATAATGGGCAATTAAAATAACATTAAATAAATAAACTCACAATGTAATAAACTTATTATTAAAATTTAATAAAATAAACGGGTAGGCAACATCCAATACATTAACATTAATCAAATAAAGATTTCACAACACTTTAAAGCAATATCGTTAGAAATACATTCATTCGTTAAAATAATGTGATTTTGACATGGGCAGACGTATCATTGTCATCAAAACATATATACAAAAAAAAACATAAGTAGGTAAATAATAACATTGAAACAATAAAACTTTGTGAACGTAAATTCTACACAAAAAATATTTCCAGTGAACATATGCGTAAGTTTACTGGTAAGCGTGCTTACACATGAAATGTCAAGCTTCTAATATGTACCCGGGGATTGAAACGCCAATGAATTAGACAATAATTAGGGAATCTGTAACAGTTTGTTCAATGTACCCATCGGTAACAGCCGAATTGTACAAAAAGCCTAGCGTTTTATTTTATATAGCTAGACCGCACTCGACTCTGGAGCTCTAGTATCAAACACAAGACACCCGAACGCTACAGGTACATCACGTTTGATGCTGATGTAATTTATTTAACTAAACTATGTACAATATAGCCGCTCAGTCCTCAACTGGTGGTTGATAATCAGTATAACTGGGCAACATAGAGGAGAAGAACCTGTATAACGACGAGCCTTGCGGACCCAAGTTGGTTGGTGGAGCAAACAACGTCGGATATTTGTACCGGTTCACGCCACCGTCTTGCAGCGGGTCCCAACCGCACGTATTACGCGAGAACCGTGGCAAAGGCTGAAACAAAATATGTTAATTTACTAGTACTATGTACCTGTTACCTGACATATGTTATAATTTAACAGATACGCAATAAAAGTACTGGCACATAAGTTGTGTATAGGGTTAATGAGCATATATATTATAGCATATATCTCACTAATCTCACTAATCACTAATATTATAAATGACAAATTTTGGATGGATGTTTGTTACTCAATCAAGATCAATCACGCCAGAACGGCTGAACGGATCTGGATGAAATTTGGCACAGAGATAGCTTATAGCCTGGATAGCTTTTTGTCCCGGTAAAATGTATGGTTCCCGTGGGATATATTTTTTTAAATTTTTCAAAGAGGATCGACAGGATTTTTGCATCGGTAGTGGTAGTTTAGGGGTCAGAAAATGACATATGGACATACTTTTTAATCGCGGGTAACACCGAGCGACTCACCTAGTATATATATATATATATATATTATATTATTCTCGTCGGCCCTTACAGAGTTAAAAATATACAATCAATATAAAGCAAAGGCGAGCTATATATAATGATTGAGGTCGTACCGATCCAAAAATGAATGTTGACATGTTTTTCAGAACGCCCAGGTGGCGCATCACCTCCGCCGGCCACACTTCGAACAAGGCGTGTCGCAATTTAATCATTTCCTTAGCGCGGACCTGTGAACAGATTACCACATAATGTATTTATGCACACCCACTGGGGCCCATCAAATCGTACACTATCTTACGGACAGGGTTGGGTCAATTTGTACCCGATGTTTATTTCTTACATAGATATATGTATTAAGTACTTTACTACAATAAATAATTAATAAAAAAAATCACTAGACAAACACAACCTGTAGTCTCAAACTAAGAAACGCTTGTATTATGGGTAAGCAACAAGGGGCTGGGGGCGAGCCCAGTATACAATAACCTGTATAGATATTAAACGTCTATGACTCGGGTAAAACATTCGGGATCATCACACAAAGATTGCTCGTACCTAGATTCGAATCCGGGACCCTGGGCACAATAAGTAGGTCACTATGTCAAGGCCAAGGGTCGAGTAGGTTAGTATTCCGAATTTGATAATTTAAATTACCTTCACATCTTCATCGTTGTTGTATTTCTCGGCTATTTCTGTAATGTTTCTCACGAACCATCCCAAGACAGCCGGCTCGCGGAACCGAGAGTATGTGAGCTGGGCGTAAATGAACATAAGTGCGTTCAAGCCATCCGTCGCGCTGGAATACAACATCGCGTTTCATTATAAATATATTTTAGTAAACACCAAGACACGCTGCAGACACGACCATCAGCGTCAACTGATATCATAAAAAAGAATAAAATTTTAAAAACTGAAAAAATAAATAATAAAAAAAACTGTAATCTGACTAGGCATTAATGAATTTAAAAAAAAAACCTATAATCAGCATGTATGTAATATAACTGAATAGAGTTCATATCGAAAAGCATCGCGGTTTTATGAATGCCATGTCTACAGCATCACTACCCAGCCACCATATAAATTAAATCGATGTGCACAGCTCTAGAATATTCTTTTATGGCACCGGGATCCCAAGTTTATAATAATAATTGATCTATAAATATGCCAAATGCATGTTGCCGAGTGCTCATTAAACGAAAATTGTCGCGCTGATAACTTTAAGTAGCGATATGATATCTTACAAGGTATGAGGTTCACTAGCGAACAGCGCGCAAGATTGTATAGTTGAATTTTGAATGTTGGCAAACTGTAATATCTTGGTGGCAACTGTGGGATACGATATAATGGCCTCTTGCAGGAGTATGTCGGCTTCATTAATATCCTCTGAAGCAAAAAAATATGTTGTTTAATCATATTGCAGTCGCGTGGCTTGTTTTTTTATGGCGGCCAAGTAAGTACTTACTTTTTTGCTTGGTAGCGACATGGAATGCCGCCAGTGCATGGGAGTATTGGAAATTAAAGAGGAGGCCAGCATCCCTCAGTGTCACGAAGTAGTTAATAGCTTCGATCAGCCAATCGTACTCGCGCGCCCGCAGGGCGAGGACGTCAATTATAAAAAGTACTGCGAGCGGGTCGCTCGGGTCCAGGTTCAGCAACAGTTTGGCCAACTCTAAAGCGGTGCGGTGGCACGCTTTGCTGGTCAACAAATATATGTATTTCAAAATTGCTACGTGGAATGGACGGTTCTCCCAGTATTTGTACTCCAGTCGGACGTTATCCTGTTGAAGATTAATACAAATCAATTGCGGATGTAACAAACATTAGAAAATTTTAAAAAATCTTGAAAATCACTAAATATATTTCTATAAAATATAGCTACGAACCATCTGAGCCGTGAGTAAATGATAGCAAAGTAATCGGTCTATACGTTTAGGAGGCACAGTTGGACGGACAGAGTTACTTGGAGTAAAATTGGAACTTACTTTAGCGACGTTGAAGGAGGGATGTGCGCAATATTGCAGAAATGCAACAAGGTTTTCTATAATCTCGGTCGCTGTACTGTATTCTTCAATTCGAAACAATACCTCACTAAGCTGAAACAATATATCATCATTATTACAATTCAATTATCACTATTTCAGGTAGCTTTGTCCGCAGCTTCGTATGCGTGGATTTTAGTTTTTCCTACACCCCAGGGGAACGCTTCCATTTACCCGGAAAAAATCAAATAGAAGACTATTCATTTCAAAAATAGTTTGCATATCACACTAACACATTTTTACCTGCGTATAATCTCTGTTGTATTGAAATCAAATGTTTTGTGTAGTTGTTTTAGTTGAGAGTGTAGGGCAAATTGCGCGCAGAACACGCGGTTTTAGAGTTACACTCACCTCTAGGAGACCTTCCACATGCATCCTCTCGCGCATCTCGTCCAGGAGCAAGACGGCGATAGTGTCCCTCTGCTTTGGCATACTTAAATATCTGTGGTGCATCCTTTGGCGTTCTAGGTTATGGTCGAACGTGAAATACACTGTATCGTTCTCTGTCCGTTCTATGGACATCGACACACCTGTTAAAAGCAAAAGTAATGCAACAAATACTGATCTTTATCAATACTATTATAAGACTGTAACTCAACTGTGTGTATACATGAATATTTTTGGGAATAATCATAGAATAATAATGGCATGATGATAGCTTACATACAATATGTTTCATCCCAAGAAAAAGGAGTGTTCATCCCGAATAGTCAAAATTTTAAAGTCCACAGGTACACGGGACACTGTTAAGCTTATAAATATTACTTGCAACCATAACAATAGGCATGATGACTGATTTTGAAAAACTGTTCTATAATATTCTAAGGTATCTACTATTTCCAAAAAAATATATTATTTCGGCAGGAAACTAATTTTTATTAGAAAAAAACGCTATTTAATTTGTAATTTTAAAATTCGCTCCAAAACGATCGCCGGTGTCGTGGCGTCTGCTTGTGACGTCACTATTATGCAAACTGACCGCAAACACATCAAATCAGTAATTTACGTATATAAATATTGTAAAGAGTATGGAGTTTATCTTATTACTCTTTGCTGATAATGTTGCGGTTGCTTAGCAACAGGTTTTATATTGTTTGTGTCAAAAATGGTAAATCCTTGTTCCATGTTTTGAGAACACAAAACTATGTAATTGATCGATAGAAATCACGAAATACTTTATAAACGCAGGTAAAAACAATTAATAAGTGCAGAGATCGTCGAAGTTCGTACGAAACTTATCGATGTTTACAATGTGTACATGCTCGTGACGTAGTTCACTCTGATTGGTGTTCAAGTTATCATGGCGGACTGTTGAATTTTGTAGTTTTATTTTATTAAATAAATTATCAATCTCGCCCTAAATCTGTAAATAAATACATTTTTCAGAACCTATTAATCCTATCTCATTAGATAAACACATTATTTTAGTGATTCTTAGTTACTGTCATCATGCCTATTAAGGATACTAACCATTTTTATTTTTGAAATCGTAAATATTCGTCTCTGTAAGCGGTAATATCAAAACTCTCTTCAACAACGAAAACGTTGTATTCCTTGCACTGAAAATTAAAATTAAAATCAGATTATGTTGTATTAGCAAAGATAATTTAGGATTAGCTAACAAAATGTTACCGTCGATTATTCTCATTGTCCGATGGACCCAAGAACCTCCTCATCTCGACATTCGCATTCAAGTGTACCCGAGACACTTTCATAGCATCAGGCAACTGATTGGTCTTTGGAGTCTCCATCGAAATACTTGATGTTGGTAGTTCGCCCACTAATGTGTTAACATCATTGATGGATTTAAAGAGTTTGTCCACCTAGAAGCATTATAAACACTAATATTCCTCTATAACTACATTCATCTCTCAATGTACAAACAATGTACAATGTTTGTACATTGAATGTTGTACTGGGAGAATGAAGAACGGTAAATTACAGTTTGATATTACTGTTAACGAAGGGAAACATCTTAATCATGGAGAGTCATTTTATAGGTTCCTATTTAGTGTTCACAATTTCATTGTTTTAAATTTGAACCCATGACCTTGTCATCATATATCACTATCAAGGTTTTCTGCTGCTACGATAGTAGAAAAGTTTAAATACTTCAGATGTTTTCCCCTTGTCACGCTTCTTCTTTTGCTTCTTTTTCTTTGGCACTATTTTTACATTGGATACAGCTTCATCTGATTCGCTTGCCACTGGAGATTCTCTCTCTGACCCGGAGCTTAGTAATAGCTACAAATTAACAACAATTTATTAAAGCATTGTCTTGATATAAAGGCTATATGCATTAGATAAGATGTGACACTCTGAACTGTTAAAAAAAACTAAATATTTGATATTAATCTGAAATACATTTGCACACACAAAATTTTTTAAAAATCATTTATTATAAGTACTCTGTAATAAGTGAGCACCACTTTTACACCTTTGTAATTCATAACATTGTTCACTACGACTGCTCCTAAGCAGTTTAATCAAACAACACGAGGAATAAATATTTGTCCCGTAAATACTGTTTCTGTATAGCTCTGTCTCTCTCTCTCTCTACTAAGTGGTTGGTCCAACTGTGTAGAAACTACAATAATTTATGTTCTAAAAACAATTTACCGATTGAACTACAATTAATCATTATGTTCTCTTCTCAAAAATTGTAAAAAAATCAAAAATAAGAAAATTTGTCTGACTGAGACTGTCTACATCCACTTACCTCTTTGTACTTTGATACCTCTGATGCTCTTTGGGCATAAAGAGGCTCATAATCATCATCAGATTCATTTTCCACAGGAGGTAGGCTTGGTTTCCCCAAAACCTTCCGAAAGTTCCTTGATGACATGTTTCTAAAATTACACATATAAATTTATTATTCGATATACTTTAATAAATAAAAAATAAGTAGGTAACCTACCATAATAGAGGAATTCATATAATTATTAAACATGGGTAGACCTTATCCCTGCATTAAAAGATAAGGTTTTAGGTCAAACAATTTGGTTGTGGAGAGAAAATTACCTTATTATTGTATGCAAACAGTGCACCACACTCAACTATAAAAAAATATTATATCTTTGGAACCTAAAATACCTACCTGTTGCACGCGCAGTTTTCGGAGGCGCACAAATCAATATTTCTAGACACACACAGTAATAACCCGGATCATCCAGGTACCAACTAGCCCCGGCCTATATTGATTAGTGCGTAGGAAGTCTAGTTACTTAAAGTGTATATTTACGTTGCAGTACTTACAGGTTATTCAAAGCTCATACTATATTAGGTAATCATTCCATATTTTTTAATATTAAAGGAGTGCTGGTTTTGTTTTTGGCAAGCAAGTTATAGATAAATGAGTAAAACAAGTATCAAAGTGTAAAAACAATATAAAAGCCTATTGTTTATTTTGGTTTGTTTTTCACTCACCCGCTCGCTCACCACCGTAGTGTTATTTTCTTGCCACGCACCAGTGTTGCCAACTTACTTTTCAAATACGGGCTACTTACGATGCTTAAATAGACTAAAAATGCTAAAATCTGGTTGTAAAAAGGTACTAATTTAGACGTAACACTGCAATGTAAATTAAAACTTTTTTCTCCTTATCTTATAGATTTGTCAAAAGGGGCTAGATTGCCTTTTTCGGGCCAAACCGTGAAAACTGGTTCAATCACTGTAAAATGGCTAGATCTTGTCTGAAAAGACCTATGATAGTAACGCTGCCACGCGCGACTCGTGACACAGACACAGTGCTGCCACCTTAGAGGGCTAGAAATTAGCTAGAACTGATAAAATGGATATAAAAAAAGGCCTAGAAAGAGAAAAAAAATCAATAATACACCAATATACCTATAAAATTGAAAATTCCATTTTGAAGGGTGAGTACGTTTATGCTCATATGCCAGCCACATAACCGCCGTTGTGCGCGTAATGCTTTACGCCTTTCGTAACTATTGAGTAATAAACCACGTAAGAAACCAACAATTTTATTTTTTTTGAATTTATAAATATTATATATTTAATGTTACTTCCACTTTTTTAAATACTGAAAGTTAAAAAAGGCCTTCATATTTTATGTAATGGATTTGTCAAAAAGGTTGCCCGTTTCGGGTAAGATAGTGAAAAGCACGATTAAACCTAAAACCAGGAAATAGAAATAAAAACTGTAAAAAGGGCCAGATGTAATCCGAAAATCACTAAGGTGGCAACACTGCAAGAGCAGTACCGGCAAGTTAGGCTCCAAAGGGCCAGCACCCAGAGCCATAAACCAAATAAAAACAAAGCACTGAAATGTGTTGCAAACACTGACCTCTATGGTTGTATCATGGACGTCAGTGGTTGCAAATATATTTTTGAGTAATAGTCAAAGAGAAATTATTATGTTGTAGAGCTCTATGGGTTATTTTTGTAATTATCCTAAGAACGCGAGCTTAAATATAAGCCCCGTCTGTCAAGAAATAGATTTCATTGCGCCATTTTGGAACAGCAAGAATGCTGCCTGTAGCTCACATTACACTAGATCAATTTTATAGTCGTATGCCAACCTTCTTCTTCTTCTTTCTTTACGAAATGAAATGCGATGAAATAAAATGGATATGAATATGGCCTCACCCACAACTTAGCGAGTATTTTGCCAGTGTCAAGTAATTAATAGCAATATTAAATTAAATAAATACACATTATAAATCAAATAATGGATGTGACATGAAGAAATGAAAATGGCGTGTCCAATGGACACGCCATGGCATACGAAGTTATGAACGTCCATAACTTCGTATGCCAACCTTAAAAAATGAAGATAGTTGACAGAAAATTGACATTGACATTTTTCGTTCACATCACTCATCATCGTCACTGTCTCGGTACGAGTGGGAAAAAATTGTGGAGACAGGGTTGCCATTTACACATACGAAATTCTACGGATTTTCAAAGTAGATAGCGGATAATGAATGATTATGATTATGAATTATAATATAAACAGTAAATGATTTGAGCCGATGGTAGAATAGAATTAGAAGATTCCGTGCCTCCTCTCCGGAGTAAAGTAATATATTTTAGATACTTCTTGTCCGCAAAATGAAGATAAAAACATCCAAAAACATTAAAAAAGAAACAACCACCATTAATCTATGTAATTTCTATTCTACATTCTACTAGTGAGCAACACCTTGCGTAGTTCAAAGTGTTACGGACGGACGAGACGATTATTCATTTATAAAACATACATTACTTACATACATGATATAAAAAGAATGATTTAATTTTTTCCCTTGATACGGATACTCGACATTATTTACGTCAGTTCGGGTACCGGAGCCAGATATAATAGTTGTGTGCAAGAGTATTATAAGTATCCAGGACGCGTTAATATACTGAGTTGTCATTGAATTTCGCCGCATTCCCATCGTCTCAGTATGAAGTTGCGGTGTTCAATAGTTTTGTATATTCTGTCAATAGCAACTGTATCAGTGCACTGTGCAGCTGTAGTCGACGACGGCGATGTGGACCAGCAAGGGTTGTACAGTAAGTCGGACCACGTTGAAATATTGACACACCGTAACTTTGCTAGAAAAATATATGGACAGGATCATGCATTACTCGTTCAATTTTATAATAGTTACTGCGGTCACTGCCAAAACTTTGCACCAAAATTCAAGACCATGGCCAGTGAAATTGTTTATTGGAACAATATTATAAAATTGGCTGTCATTGACTGTTCTGTGGAAGAAAATAACGAAGTTTGTAGACAATTCGAAGTGATGGCATATCCATCACTTCGCTACTTGCATGAGCATTATGTGTTAGCAAATACTAATGTTGGTGATAAAATGTCAGTAACTGACACAGCTGATAAACTTAAGTCTGAAGTTATTACCAAAATGATAAATGAACAGTCAAAGGGTCAATTAAGGTTTGCACCGTCATTCAGCATTGGATCATACTCCAACTATGCAGCAGCAATGAAAGATGTGCCTAGTGATATCCTCTTTACGTTCCTTGTGTTAGAAAATGGTAATTCAACAATTGGTTCTGAACTAGCTTTGGATGTAAATGATTACCCAAAGGTGCGAGTGAAGAGAGTATATGAGACAAGTGAATTAGCTCATGTGGCTAATATTGAACACTTCCCTGGGCTCATCACCGTCACAGCCAGTTTACAGCCCACTTCGCTCACACCTAAAGAGTCTACTAAACAAAATTTATTAAAGGCAATTAACAACTTCTTAAAATCTCAAAATTATAAATTCCCAGTTCGTAACCAAAACAGCCACGAAATAATGACGAATGATCACTCGAATGAGAAACAGTCTACTATTAATACTGATTTAGTGTATTATAGTGATCTAGAGAAAACAATAAAATTAAGTTTGCACACTGAAATCACTAGATTTAAAGTTCTGAGTGGTGAACCTCTGCAGGCTTTACTGAACTATTTAGATGTCCTGATTGGTATATTCCCTGCCAGAGGTAATCTGAAAGAATATTTACTGGATCTAAGAACCACTTTGCATACAAAAAGCAGTTGGAGTGGCAGTGAAGTTTATGATTTGGTTAAACAACTGGAAAACACACATGCCCCAGTATATGTAACTAACATGGAATATGTAAGGTGCAAAGGGAGCCAACTTAAGTTCAGAGGATATACTTGTGGGCTTTGGACTTTGTTTCACACTCTTACTGTCAATGCAGTTCAGAAGGCTGGTACTGAAGGGCCTAATGTGTTGAAAGCCATGCATGGTTATGTAAAACATTTCTTTGGCTGTACTGATTGTTCCCAACATTTCCAAGCCATGGCGGAGAGGAACAGAATAGACTATGTTAAGGAGAATGATAAAGCTGTACTTTGGCTTTGGATATCACATAATGAAGTGAACCTTAGATTGGCAGGTGAAGATACAGAGGATCCTGAGCACCCAAAAATTCAGTTCCCAAGTGTAACAAGATGCCCAGAATGTAGGCTTGCTAGAGGTGCTTGGAATCTGCCTGCTGTGTATGATTATCTCAGAAATATTTATGGTGCTGCAAACATTCAAGTGATGCGGCAGACAAGGTCTCCAGGTCCAGCGGCCAGCCCTTTCTCCAACTTGGACATCGGAATGTTAAGTCTCCTGTACATATTATCTTTCATTATACTTATTCTAGTCATTAAATATTTCCTCTCTAAACGTTACAAAAAAAAGTTTTACAAACATGGCAGAAGTAAAGTATAACACAATTTTCACTGTGATTTGAAGTTTTCACATTAACCAAGTAGATAGTTGTTTGATTTTAATATTTTGATTCCAATTTATGTGTGCAATTCTTTTACTAAAAAGGTTTTTTTATGTGGAATCAATTTTTACATCCATTTGAATTTTAGTAAAAATGGGTACAGGGTTGCTTGTATCATTCCATACACATTGCATTCCATAAAATATTGCATGACAAAAATATTAACAGCATGGTTTTCAACTCTTACAGATTCTTACAGCTTGACTGGTTGAATCTAGGTGTATAAGATGGTTTATAAAATTGAAATACATGGCAAATCGAATTTTAGGGTTCCGTACCTTATCATATAAGAACCTTAAAATATTAAACATTCGAATGTTTGTCTCAAGGTTTTTTTTAGAAAGTATTAGGATAAAAATTTGTGGATAATATTTTAGTGGTAATCAAAATTTTACTTTTAGTTTTTATACCGAGGTATCTGTTAATTTTTGAAGGATTACATTGCTTGGTGCTGAAATACGTAATTATAAAATCACGATCTTGCTAAATTATTTTAAGTAGGTAGGCTCAAAAGGAAATGTTTTAGGTAAGTACCTAGCATATACCTACTAAAGATTAGGGATATCGTTAACTAATGAACACTTTCAGCTTTTAAGAATACATATTGTGTAATTTTACATAATATGCACGTCTCCTGATATTATATTTTATATAATATTTCTATTCCAAGCATGGATTATCGTTTCTATTCAGTAAATAAATAAATAACAGCCCGTTATTGAAACGATGTTTTAAAATTATACATTTCCATAACTAATTCATATGTGGAAATTAATCGGTTCCACGTTTCACATTTAATGAATCCGATTTCCTAGCATAAACAAAATGAAGTAGAGGTTTATTATTATGAAAGTTATTACCGGTTGCAGAAAATTATTTATTACCTAGTCGGCTAGACAACATGACTATCTATCTAATTACGAGCTCTCGCCGAAGATATGGACGCACTCGTACATTACATCTGTGTGCAATACCCACGCGAACAAATCGAAACTCTTCTAACATTTAATATTGTAAGCACTGTATAGGTACGTAGCTCACCGAATAAGGAATAACCATTTGAGACGACAGACGTATACAAACATACGTCTTACATTCCGTGACGTTTCCACACCGCACTTGCTGCACTTATGCTATCCTCTAATACCGCCACTGAATCGGATGACGTTATCCAAATTCGACCCAGTATATAAAGGTACTCCGTGAATTATTTTACTTATATGCGGCGCGTACGGTCACATGCACTATTAACACTACAGACTATTCCTGAAAAACCTGCAATCTTATAGTCATACATATTGGCTGAGCCCCAATTCAAATAACACAATCAAATGGCAAAGGCATAGTAAATATCAGTTTGACAGATTTATAAGAATAATATGAGATTTTTTTTACATCCCACTGTTGGGCAGGGGCTCCCTGCAACGCTAGGGGGATTAGGGCATAGTCCAAACTGGTGCAGTGCAGCCTGGCTGTCTTCATACCTCTTTCAAGGGATTCTCTCAGACATGCAGGTTTCCAAACGATGATTCAACGTGTTTCAAGTGATAATCATGGTTTAAAATGGGATTTTGACAGATTTACCACAAAAAATGTCAAGTGGCATTCACAATGCCGTTCGATTATGAGTCAATTGTGTTAGTAGACTCATGGTGCTCAGGCGAACCAGGTCGATGCAAGCAAAGTCGATCGGCTTTCTTCTGGACACTTGTCTTGCACATATGCCATCGATATATTATAAGTGAAGTCTATTTTTACTTTTAAGTAGGTAAATTACCAACGTCAGTTTATCCTATCTATCTGACTTAGGTACTTACATTTAATGTGTGCCCCGCTAACTTGCTAGTCGCTACGCAACGAACTTGCCTATAATTTATAGTGTTTGAAAATGCATGCTCACACAAATCACGCTGCGCTATTAGTGCTGGCTATATCTTGGTTTTAATTTTATATTTTCCTTCGCCTGACTATAAAACCTCGACGCCTTTAGGCCTTTGTTTTTCGGCAATAACGATTGGTTATTTTAACGACAAACACAAGAAGAGTACATGTCGATTCAGAATAATTCACAAGCTGCCTTAGACCTACCAATGGTTAATATTCTATTAACAATAGTGCCTAACGTAAGTTTCCTTGTATTCAGTAACCATTCATTCTCATAAACAATATTAACATTCGATACGTACGATTTTCATTCTGTTATAAAACTGTTCATATTATTGATCCAAGGATTGGTTTCATCCATCTACATAGACATGAAAATGAATAAGAAAACTTGGTGTCCAACTTGCTCGTTATAATAGAAAAAATAAATCATTCGCAAGCATATAACGATCTTAGTAACTCCCAGCGTTTATTTTGAAACAAGGCCCGAGTTACGTACTTAATTTAAAAAAAAATATACTACTACGGAAATATGCTTGGGCTGCGAATTTAGGAATATAACTTTAAACATTAAAAAAGAGGGTGCTCATGGATCAACATTTAAAGTAAATACTCTATTCGAAACCCACATTCCTTTTGCGAATGGATTCAAACATATAATGAAATAACATATTTATACTTAGGTTACATTTTCAGTAGGTACGGAATCCTTAAAACTCATGAAATATCAGTACAGTTATTGTAGGTAACTTAATTCAATGATTTTTATAGTTAAGCGTTTTTAGTAAAATTGTATATTCCTATATCATAAGAGCGGAGGTTGCAAGACAGTGAGTGCGGAGTGTGAAAAATGGATACGATCCTCACTGTTCCGATCCATTACTGAGGCGGCGTAACAACTCACGAACCAATTTGCGGCTTCGCCCTTAAGCCGAATTCACATTTTCAAACAAGAGGTGTAAAAATAGTTTCATGGCATTAGGGTCGTATAATCTAAAATTACGAATTCATACAATTAGGTATGCGCTGAGCCACCATCTTTGCATTTTAGATAATGCGACCTATAAATCAATAGCTTCACGTATAAATAACTTTTGTTTCATTTTTAATTTCGAGGCTAGCGCAATTTTTGGACAAAACCAGTGTTTTGTCATGCAACTAATTTCACACACACAAATTTTAAATAGTTACGAAGTTGTTATAAAATCATTTTTCGATTCTAAAATTAGTGTTAGTTTCGGTATTTTATAGATAAAAAATAACTTGTTGCTATAAATAACGTTTTTTAAATAGAAAAGGGTACTAGATATTTATATTTTGTAGACTGTTTTGTTTCTCAGAGATTGTACGATCATGTTTTATTAATTATAATGTCCATGATTTTTAAAAAGCTACTGCGATTGTTAAATCTCTTATCGACGACATGATTTGATGGATGACAGAGACGGACAGAGCTATATGAAAAAATCATGCAACTGACTTATTTCTTAACGCTTCCTGATACCTATGTATCATTTTTTTTTCTCCTCTCCCTCTATCAGATATCAGATCAAGTGGTCTATAGGGGCTATAAGATGTGTTTGTCATCTTGCCTTTAGCCATACAGGCTATAGATACTGTATGTATGTTTGTATTTTTATTAGGTTTAAGCTAAATGCGAGTCGACTTGCGTAAAAAATGTTCATGGAAAACTTTTTAATTTCCATAGTCCTCCAAACGTTATTCCAGAAACCTTTATTTAACACAATAAGGTCATTTGTATTATCGATCGGTTGATCGTATTTACTAATCAGTCAGGATGAATACCCTATTCATGATCTTTGGACAATAGATAATTAAAATAATAATATATATATTTCAATGAGTACATTTCTATAATCGCTTGGTTGTGTGTAAAATGCAATACATAAATATGATCTATATATACATAATCCATATTTTCAACTGATGCCTACGAAAATCAGTTTAAAATGTTTATTAAATTTGCTTATTTATCGCTCTTTAAGTGGTTTATATACTCTTAATTAATAAGCTAGCTGCTACCAGGGCTTTCCTCTGCGCGCGATTCGAAATCTTAGCAAGCACATGGAGGCCGGGTGAAATGTGTACCAAATTTCAAGCACGTAGGTCTCAAATTTCTTGAAACTTCGATTTTGGTAGAAGTCACTCTGGTCGTGACTGTATATCGGATATTTTTGTAAATAATTCATTATTTGTAATAAAGATGCTGAATCTACCAATTTTGGAGTCGTGTGTGTGAACTGGGTGTTCACACAGGCCACAGGCTTTAAAAGAGATAAAATTATAATGACTTCTTTTTGATGGGAAATTACTGGATGGATTTTCATGAAACTTACGATATGGATATGGCCTATAAGCCGAGAATGATACTTTGTATCTTGGGAAATGAAATAGTTCCTCCGGGATAGTAAAAAAAAATAATGTGCATCCGTAGGAAGTTATGAGTATAGTCAGTTATATAATATTATATAAGTACAGGGGCGGTTACAGGGAGAGCAATGGGTGCCACTTTGACTCACGACTGAAGTACTTTATTGCGACTATTTTTTTTTTTCGAAAGTTAGGTAAAATTACACAAAAAATGTCCCCCCCCCCCCCTCATAACGAAATCCTGGATCCGCCTCAGTATAAGTATATAGAATATAAAAACGTCTTTTAAAACAGGTACCTACTAAGTTATTATTGAGATCATGAACTGAGACTAAGCGTTACAGCGTTAGAGGTTGTTTACACTAAAAGAATAATAACTGTATTACAGCGGGGTGCCGCAATGGTCTTGTTTCCACTTCGAGCTTACGTTGTACAATAGTAGTGCACTTTAGATCGGGAAATTAGATCAGAATCCGGCAATAACAATAGAAGCAAACATAGGGACCTACTTACCACTTAAGTGTTTTTAAACCCTGTCGTATGTGGGTACTGGGCCTTTGACGCCTCAAACTAGTGCTCAATCAAACAATACTTATAGCGGGCTATGTGCACATATGTTACTAGTGCAAACACATCAACGACCTATTGTTTTAACTCGTGACGCATTACCGAATACAGTGATGTTTAATAGATATACTTATCTATTGTAATAATTTCCTATCTCAATCAACACGATCGCGATCTTTTTAACTTTTTTTTACCAAGTCTAGTCACACTTTTGTGTTAATTTTCATGTCAGTTTGTAAATCCTATTTGATATACAACACATTATATATTTTGAGAGTTACAAGTATTTCCAATGTAGGCGCCTGTACGTAAGCTTCTTGATCGTATTAAAATTATTTAATTGTACGCACTTATAGCTGTCACATTATTTTCGTTCAAAGAAATTTTTTTTCATGTCTCCACTGTTATATTTATATACTTACCTATAAGTTAATGTATGTTTGTTAAAGTATGATATACTTTTAGAGATCTCGTGACGTTCGTTATTTAACTTATGCATTTAAGTGTAATCTAATTCATAAATTGATTAATCTTACGAAGTGCCTATCGATAATTAAGATAATATAAAGATGTATACATAAGCTATTCGCGTTCCACTTGGGTAATTACGTTATAATGATACAAAATAACATATCAGCAAATTATGAGTATGAGTGGGTATATCTCAATAGTCGGGCTCTGAAGATTTTAGTTACCAGTGATTGTATTCAATTTACTAAGTACACGTGTAAGTACCTAATGCAATTTAATTAAAGTATATTTAATACTGTATACAATAGCGATAATATGTCCTTTCAAATTGATATGAGTACCTATAGGTGCATCAAGAAGTAAATAATTTAAGCAGTAATACGTTGTTTTAATTATGAATGTATTAAGTATGTAGAAAATGTTCTGCACTCATAAATAAGGTGCCTGTTTCTTACACCCAAGCAGTTGGTAAAGTATCCACGTTTCATCGCAAGTGATTGAAAAATGGAATTTCTGATACAAGGTCAGTAGGATATCGAGTTTTTTTTTTTACTGTTATGGTGGTGGTGTAACCTCATTTATAATTAGCCCTGGAATACGGTGTGCGTACAACCTGGAATTTTTAACTAATTAGGTATTATTATGTACCCAAGCTACGTCGTTAGCCGTAATTATAATAGTCATGCCTACTTTATTTATTTATTTATATCATGTAAAAGTATTTATAAAAAAAATATAGGGGGTTGAGGTATTATCGTGTAACATTATAGATAGTTGGAATGCAATTAATATAATCGCATGTTTATGCCTGAAATAGGAATATATATAACAAACATAAGTACCTATACGAAGCTATATTTTTTAACATGCATTACACGTATTCCGGACCTCATGAATGTCATGAACGTAGGAACGCCTTTCTAAAAACCACTTTCTAGACTAAGTATTTACTAACGTTAGGATCATTTGCTAATATTTGGAGGCAACCAGCACAAATTCCGTGCCGTCCCGGCGAACTTCGTTCCACCTCAGAATCAAATATATGAAAAAATCCCATGTTTTAATAACTATTCGGGGCAGAGACATATTAAAAAAATATTCGGCCCACCCGTTCTTGATTTATAAAAGTTAACTAAGACGACTTTGTTTTATATATATAGATTTACGTAGGGTAATCCAACCGGCTTAACAGCGCGTATGTTTTCGCCATACTGAATAGAGTCAATAAAATTATTTTTTTTGCCGTACCTACTCCAAGTGTAGGTCATAGTTACTTATTCAAGCCGTATACAAACTCGACTAATTTTATCTACTTTCGTAGCATTATCTTCAACTTGATTTCTACATAAAAACACCTACAAACAATTTTACGAATTGGTCGTCTTTAAGAATATCATATTTTTAGGAAAATTTATGGGAATTACAAGACATCATCATATTATGTATCGATATCCAATGTCGGTAATTCCCATACCTACATGATTAAATATCGATTCGTAGAAACGCTTGTATTGATTGGGGGCCATCCATAAATTACGTCACACGTTAAGGGGGAAGGGGGGGGGGGTGTCGACGAAGTGTGACATTGAGTGACAAGGGGCGGGGAGGGGTCCCAAATTTTGTGACATCACATTTATTCAAAATATAATATTTTATGTCAAGTATTACAACTATTGATTTTATTGAAAATAATTTAAATGGAAATAAAAAGAATTTCGGAACACTGTTTTTAATTTCATCAATTTCTAAATGTTAAATTGCAAAATATGTGACATCACACTAGGTAGGGGGGGGGGGGGTCTCACAAATGTGACCAGTTGTGACAAGGAGGGGTCAAAAATTCATGAAATTCGTGTGACGTAATTTATGGATAGCCCATTGCGGTAATAAGATAATTAATTGGATACCCTAACTAAGAGTAAGGTAAGTGAAATAACACGAGCGACCTGGGGCAAGCACGCTTGAATCACAATGCTTCCCGGCTTTAAAAAATACTTAGATACGCATTTTGTTACATACTACATACCTGCTTTATTTTAGACCATGAAATAATTATGATTACTTAGGTAATTTAATAGTCGTGTTTCCTCAACAAAAACAAGGTATAAAATCCTTGTCCAAATAAATTACTTTACAATATAGTAAGTACCTGATATCAACATAAATGAAATTAATAGGTATATAGGTCCCTACTAGTAATGCCAAAGGTATCGTAAGCATGGACTTTACTGTTATGGCTATTCCGGGATGAAAATTACCCTAAATAGTTAATTACAAGTTTCATTTAAATCTGCCTTGTGGATAGTGTCACAGATATTTAGCTGTACCGTTGGAACTATTCATTTCCCGAGACGCTGGTATCCTATTAGTTGACCCAAGTTATAAACTATCACTAAGCCAGGTTACGTCATTGTAAATAGACCAAACAGTTTATTGAGTGTCTGCTATTGGCCACGGAGCCATCTAATTGGGTGGAGGGTCAAGACAAGGCTAGCCATGAACACTCCAATGTTACTAACGTTGATCGTAGTTATACAAGCTATGTAACTATATATATTTCCTTTGATTGCAGGTACATGTCAACGTGAGCCGTGAATTGCCTTGACGTACCAACGTTATATCGTAGTTCCAACCAATACAGCTAGAGCCTCTCGACCTAAACAAGCTAGTTCTAAGCAGATGTTAATGTAAATAATATAGCAAACTTTTTCATGACATTAGTTCTTAATAGATTTTGGTCACCAGTGATTTTATTTTCATACTCCTTTTAATATGTTGACTTTTATTGTTATTAGAATACAACGTAATATACATAGATATTATTTTGTTTCGATATTTGTATCGTTCTTCCTTGCATTGAGGGGAAGCCTGTGCCCTACAGTAGGGCATTGAAAGAATGCTAGTATTATTATTATAATAATTATCCCACGTCTGGAGGCCCAGCTCAGCCCATATACGCTGGTGTACGATTGTTTTATGTGTGTGTTGTGTTGTTGCTTAGATGTTGAGGGAAGGAATACTATTTTGAACTGTAGTATATCAACACATAACAATCATACACCAGAGAGTATTCACAAAAATAATAAGGGATTGCATTACTATTTTCTAACACTCCCTGTCAATGCAAAACCTATCTTAACACACAATGTTTTCCTCCGTCTAGCAAGGGATTATCATGGTTGAAATGAGATTCGCATATAAAATCTAGAAATCCCAGACGGTTTCGGAGTTCGAACCTGCGACCCTCATTTCGAGCGTTTTACCACCTTGGCTATCACTTCCTTCTGGCTATGTAAATATAAAACTAATTAGTAGGTGGTAATATATGTACGTTCATGTAAAGTTTGGTAAATTAGTGGCGAGGGCGTTTACGATTAACTTTAATTTCGGAATATAGCCAATTACCGCCTTGCTAACATTACATACAAGTAAGTAAATGTGTACTTACCCACTTGAGAACACATATGACGACCAAAATTTTAGGTATTACATGCATGCATATAAAGTATAAATAAAAAATTATTTTGTATTGACATTTTAATACATGAATAATAGAAACCACGGCAATACACATACAAACATTGTTTAAAAGGGTGACCCACACAAGTACATTGTAATGAAATCATTTTTTCACACTCCGCGCATCATTTTCTAATCGGAGGAGAACCAACTCACTTGGTACACTATTCAGACGAGATATTATTTTTGCATCAATAAATTTCGTTTGACACCATACTAGCGTTATAAATATACATCTTAATAATATCAATCGGGTTGTTTACAAACTATTGTAAATACTCTTTTTAATGTAGAGCTATCAAATGAAAATAAATAAAAAAACTAAATAAACCATATATTATAGAATATATATATAGGAATATAAAATAACTATGGTTTTCAGTGTTATAGCACTATAAACTATCAAAGAACCAATGTGTATTTGAGCTCGTATAGTGTCCTACAATCGTATCGTCATCTTTGCGATATTTTAACATCGTTGATTAACCAGGGTCTTTCACACAATAACAAACTAGAAGAGAATGTTGTTTACATAATATTCTTGATACTGGCGTTCCGCACACAATGCTAGAGGCAGAATAGAATGGAATTAATCCATACAATGTGCGGTGGGGTTTACAATTGATTCATACTTATTTGCACTATTATAGAGTTTGCATTCTTTGAAAAATATAATATTTTGTGCTGGTTTATAGTAAATAACAATTCATAATGTCGCCGCCATTCGGTTCGCAGACATACAGTTATCAAACTATTATAATAAAGAGTACATGTTTTTTACTATACTTGTTTTCTTTTCAAGCAGACGGCCGATTCAATTCGTATTTTAACATTCACCGTTAGTCGTGGCATATAGTTTTGAGATTACTATAAGCAGAATACATTTTATATTATTCAGTAAATAAAGTCTGATAAAAAGACAATTTCCATAAATACATAATGGAAAACTTCAACACAAGCTACTCGAACTAGTTGCAATATTAATAGTAGATATATGTATATATTTAATAGTACTGAGTCATTATTTTAGAGGTAAATGCAACTGAACTACAATTTCATTATAGTTCTTAGTGGTTTTAGATAGCTATTGTAGCTAAAAAATATATAATTAAAAAAAATAGATGTACTCCCTATAAATATTTTAAATCTGTTAGGCTCAAACGTGTTATTGAGCGAAACCACGCGGTGTAAAATTAAACAAAACGGAATTCGAATTGAAAAACTCAATTTAATTTTATACTACCCGCAAATTTATAGTAGTGTCCAATGGCGTTACAAAGCATGTTTCATTAGAAATGTGTAATGCTTTTGTAATTGAATTGAACCTTCCTATAAATTTGGGGATAAATCCAACAACTTACAAACAAAAAAGTCTCCTACTGAAATTTGTGAAACAGTTTTGAGCTCATTAAACTGTTTCACTTGTTAATTGTAAAAATATATTTTTTTCACATTAGGTAATGTATTTGTATTTATGTACGCTTATGCAGAAGTCGGGTGTGTACCATTTCGATTACACGATTGCATCATCACGCGACACATGACCGCCGATGATGAGCAAGGTATTCCCCACTGTCGCCGAGCGTTCAAGTGGCCTGCCCTATACTATACATAGTGTCCACACAACAGGTACATACCCCACATCTATAAAAAAAATACAAAATTTGACTGGACCGAACCTCCTAAAGTTCTGAAAGTGAAGTTTACTATGCTGAATTTATTTAAATATCTATAACTTTCGTACAAAAACAAGAATAGCTATCAACGTTGTCACAATCTTTTAGAAAAGGACATCATTAATGTCTACGATTGAATTTAAATTACAATGATCTAATACTTATTATAAGAATTTCTAAACTGCACTTTTTGAACACCAAAAATTTTCATATACTTACCCTTACGACAGTTTAGCTAAATAAAAAAATATAGGTACATACGGTACATATAATTTGTATTATATTCATTTGTAACTTTCTACTTTGAGAAATAATGAGATTGGTCACAAATTGAATTATTTAAGAGTACGCTAAACACTTGTACATTTAATTATGTATAAGTTACAACAATTTCGTTTTACACTGCGTCCAATTAACCGTGCCAATAATTTAAAAAATAATGGAAAGTATTTAATACAATTCTTATAAAGCGCGCCGAGACGAACAGCGCGGCTTGTGTGCCTTCGTTGAGATCAGCAATACAAGGTATTATTTACCTACACACAAACCTCTTGATCACTAGATTGGATCACCTCGTGTTATCAGACCGGTGCCAGATGTATATAACATGATGGTTATTGTCGTGCTCGAGAATTGAACTACAGGCACACTTGATTCAATAATCTGATAGCGTTTATGCATTTATTTTAATATTATAGTTTTCAATGCAAAATTATTATTACACAACTCTTATAGCTCTCGCAGAACATATTCGCCTCGGTGTATTGTCGCTTTATATTATATTTTGTGAATGATAAGTAATTATTAAAATTAAATTCTATATTAATTTAGCTTTGGTATCTTTTCTATCAGAATATTCCAAAAGTGGCACTTAGGTCGAAATAAAGAATCACTTATCTAAATTAGTAATACATAGGTACAAATTTTAATATACTCCTTTTGCTCGTACGCGGGTATGCAGCTTTTAAAGTGTGCGAACACCCTGGGGAAGAAGACACCAAATTATTATAGAATTGTAGATTGTGTTATAAAATAAACAGCGGTGTAATTTCTTTTTGTAAAAAAATACAGTGATGTCAGATATCTATAAGTATTTACGATCGTACTCATCAGTTATGTGTTTAAACATCTATATTAATAGGGGTACATCCAATATTTCGAATTCAATTAAAACAAAGGCCAGGGAAGCTAGATAACTAATAGAACTATTTTTCTAGCTACAACAATGCCCTGCGTAACTACAAACAATTATTATACGTTCTTCAACGATTCGCGATGCTATAGCTGCCACACACTTACATGCGTACACTACAGTCACACATTCAAGAGGACATAAATCATACGAATAAGTACCACATTGAGCAATATGGTGACGTAAATTAAGGATAATAAGGCACTTAATCATTCGTCATAGACACGACAGTCACGCGGTAATAACTAGTGGCTATAGATAGGCATTATAATTACTATCGTTTTAAATATATAGATACTCTTTTTTCATGGTATTGACGCAATAGGATACACCCTATTGCGTCAATACCTTGAAAAAATATCATACATTTAAGATCGTAAGGCTTTTATAGTACCATATATACGTTACTGTAAGTCTTGTAAAAATGTGTAATGATTATATTTCTTTTTCTGTACACTTTGAAACACATAGATCCAGACCCAAACTTGGGTTGCCAGTATCCTGGACACTAGACAATGAAAAATAAAAAGATTGTATAGATATTAAACGTCATCACTCTCCTATGAGATTGCACATTCGTGCTGATCCTACCGGGATTCAAACAAGAGATCCGCAGCACAGAAAGAAAGCATTACCAACTGTGCGAATATGGTCATCTACATACACCTGCTTATCGCACCCTATAATTAATTAATGAAATAAATACATACAGATTAATAATATGGAGTACTCTGGTATTGTTATCATGACGGTATCCTTACCTTTGCGAGTATTAGATACTTGGCTATAATTCTTCGATAGTTATCGCCCTTTCTTCGCGGAGTCTCCGCGTGCCGACGGCGTGAGTACCGAGGGGGGTTCGACCACAGCCTGCCACCATCGTGCACCCACAAGTTAGTTAAGCAAAGTGTAAGTTGCAAATGGTAAATGAGTATAAGGTATTACAATTTGACAAGTGATGCAATGAGAACACAGTGTGTAGTTTGACGACACGAGAAAACAGACTGATGGCTTTGCTATGGCTCCATTTAATTGTATCGTGTTGGAGTAAATACAAAGATGCGATATTCATGATAAACATCGTTTATACTTCAACCTCCACAAATATAGAAAGTTATAATGGGTATTTTAACTAACTTTTCATTGGAAAAAAAAGTGCTTTACAAAAGCTTTATAATCCGTTATAACTTTCTTTAAATTTCAGGACAAGAATGAAACTTTATTATCTTTTTATTTTTATAGAACGGTACAAGATTTCGGGCATCTTATTTTTCGAAGTGCAATGACACATCGTTGCAAGCGAATTTATGTTCTATTAAATGTGCACTATCGTCGTTATGTAAAAAGCACTTATTCCATGCGACGCGCTAAATCTGCAATAGCTTTGAAAATTAAAGATTTTCTTTTTTTTATTTCGTTAGGAATTTGATAATAATTATACGCATCAAGTTTTCAGAGGTCAGGTCTGCAACCCCAAAAACATTCAACATTTCTGCGAGCATTTTTCTTTGAAAACACACGTATTTATATCACGCCCCTATTTCGCTACATAAACTGTTAGGGCTTGTTTATTACAAATTTGTAGTTGGAGCAGACTCGGCTTTTATAGCTACACTATCTATAACCAGTGATAAATTATGACGCGTTAGGGATTAGCCACGACTAGCCGCAGCGACCGCGATGACGGATATACAATTATAGCGATAATGCACATATCCGCTTGCTACGACGCGTACGTTAGTCGCCGAGCAAGTAACATAGATAAGCGAAGGCAGTATGTACAAGATATTTTGCGGGTTTACATACAAATAAATACATAACTTAGGACTTAAGCGTGGCATGATTTAATATACGCCGTGACGGTCACAGTTTGTCGCGAATCTAATTATTTGTTTTACATTATTCTCGAGTCACAACAAAACGATTAACTGATTGATATTTACTTAAGAGTATTATTGGTTAGATTTACAAGAGATTTACAAGATTTACAAGTTAGATTTACAAGAGTGTAACTACTTTTGATTCTGTAAAGTATAATTTAGTTTATGTAGTGTAAATTACCACAACATTTTATTACAGCAAAACTGTACGGATGTCTGATCGCAAGGCTATGGAGGGAAAGCATTTATTACTTAAAGGAGACTTAGTTTTATTAGGTATAAAACATAAAAATACACTCAACGATTTTAGAATGCAAAACTATAGCTTACAAAAATATTATAATAATTGGACATATTTTGTCAAGAAGATTCTAGATAACTGTAAACAGGGACAAGTCATAGGTGAAACGACAGGCGATAAAGTATTATGCCCTGTTATCACTTGATTGTGTTTTCTCAGAACTACTAGATTTAACTTTTAATTATTGACGTTACTAATTTGTTATCACAATTAGTTTTTAAACAACACAGTACCAGTTTTGTTGTATAACGACATTTCAGCATTTATCAAATTATTATCGTATTTTGTCTGGTCTCTTGTTTAGCTCCATAAATAATAGTAATGGTGTTAGTTATATAAGAGCGTTTATTGTTACTATCCCGTCATCACTATTGTTGCATGTACTGCTCTACATTCTGGCACATAGTCAGGGTAATAAAATATAAATAGAATTTACACTATCACCCGCAACAGTATTATTATCTGAAGGACAACACATTCAATAATAGTCATCAACGGCATGCACACAAGCTTGTGAATCCCTTACCACGACACCACCTACTTTTTCCAGTTATTTATTATAATATACCGTTAGTATTAGTAGACCTTGAAGAAGGTCGCAGCCTAGTTGCATATTAAACCAGCCCGGACTTCGATGCTCCGCCGAATTATACATTCTGACCTACTCTATACTTCCAACAGCACGCTAAACTCGTGGTCCGACTGTCAATAATTTAACATCTATCGATGAGCAGCGGATGCGTGAAAATATTGTCAGCTGATCTAACCCTAATGTACGCAAATGTACTCGGTAAAAACACAACCCGGCAAGTATGAAGTGACTACTTCATTATTCACATTTCTACTTGTTACTTCCATGTATTATAGCTTGATGAGTTCTCGTGTAATACGGCCTACCTACTGTCGGCCATTGGATTATACATATATATATATATATATATATATATATATATATATATATATATATATATCTCTCGTGAAAGGAATCGGCTATATATATATATATATATATATATATATACATATATATACATATATATATATATATATACCTGATCAGGCAGAGTACGCTAGAATTCAAGCCCATTCTATAAGAAGAGGTACCTTAGAAATGTCGACGCCGGTGATTCCTTTCACGAGGTCCGGAATGCACTGCACGATGGTGAGCACCTCGCCGGTCAGCTTGGCGGCGCCCACCTCCCCGCCGCCGCACGACACCATGGTCACCTTGCGCGCCTGCGACAGCGGCGCCGCCACCTCCGCAGCAACCTGCACAAACCATCGCATTTCAATCCATTCAACAATGGTATTTAACATATTTCTATGTCCAAAATGTTTGACATATTTCTATGTCTCCATGTAGTAAGCGTGATAGCCAAGTTGGTAGAACGCTTGCCTCGGTAACGAGGATTGCAGGTTCGAACCCCGGCTCGCACCTCGGGGATTTCATGTGCGAATCTCATTTCAACCATGATTATCACTTGCTAAACGGTGAAGGAAAACATCGTGAGGAAACTCGCATGTCTGAGAGAACCCCTCGAAAGATGTGTGAAGTCCGCCAACCCGCTCTGGGCCAGCGTGGTGGACTAGGGCCTAATTCCCCTCGCATTGAGGGAGTCCCGAGCCCAGCAGTAGGACATGAAAGAGGGCTGGAATTATTATATGTCCAAAAACCTTAATGAAGCAAAATACCCAAACCGCCGATGAAAAGGCTACGGTCAAAAGGTCACATAAATACGGTAAAGGTTACAATAAAATTAATATATAGATAGTTCTCTTGCAAGGAGGTGATAGATCAGTTCTCTGCGACTTTTATATAAACATATTCGCCGGTGTACATTTCACGCAATTCATCAGGGTTTTTAAACGAGTACGTAATCAAATGCCGGCACATCTGGTTATCAGGATATAATTAAATTGTAACCGAATAATAAAATACTATATTTTGCCCGCGGCAAGCGCTGTTGCTATCTGCTCGTCCGCAAAGGCCACAGCGTGGTGATAATAATCTTTTCAAAATGTCAAACCATAATTAGCTGTATCTAACAGTAAAAACCCGTTGAAATCGGTACAGATACACTGCTAAACTACTAAACTGATTTAAATAAAATTTTGCACACTGTCTGCAATTTTATCCAACTTGAAAGATAGGATAGATATATTTATATCTCAATCTATAATCGCAAATATTTAACTATAAAAATATTTCCTAGAAAAAGTGTATAAATATATATTTATATCTTCAAGGTACACTCAAACGCAGAAATGGTTGTATAGACTAACATCTTGCGGGCTTCAATTGCATTTTGTAGGTTTAAGTAAAGACCTCTGTATTCTTACCTTAGGCAAGGTCTCTAGCATCATGTCGACCATCGCCGCGGAGCCGTATTCCTTCCACGCCTCCGCTTTCTTGGACATTTGTTCCGCGTCCGCGACCGCCTTCGCTTTAATCGCGTACGCCTCCGCCTGTCGCCATCAAATTGCATGTATAACATACCGTAACATATCGGGATATAATCATGCACGTGGTACCAATCGCGTCGGCTGTAACCAATTTTGATGCAATATGCTTATTCTTAAACTGGTTACTTATATTGAAATAAAACAATTTTTTAAGGATTTTATCGCGTTTATTTTTCGTTTTTTTTAAAACGAAAATTCAATGTGTAGTATTCGCGTAAATATAAGAAATCAATACGGTTACTTATAATTTTAATGTCTTATATTTACGCGAATCATCGAATCAAAATCCGTAAAACTAGTTTTATTTTAATGTGTAGTACATTAAAATAAAACGAGTTTTACGGATTTAAATGGTTACTTATAAATCGACTAACTTTTGCATGCAGCTTCGCCCGCGATACTTGAATGAAACACAGCACTCAAAGGAAAAAGTGGCTTTGAAGTATCAGAATCGGTAGATTTGAAGATTACCTCGTACATCCAGACTCACAAACTTTAGCTCTCCATAATATTCGTTTAGAAGATACCATTAGCAGGAGGGCCACTCACTACCGTAGAACACTAACTAACCTAATTGGCGTTTGTCTTAGGACACACCGGGGATAACATGAATAACATTTCTCATCAATCTTACTGTGTCCATTATTAACCTTACATTTTATATAATAACTGTATCCTGTGTGTAAAATTATAACTTTGAAACAAACTCTACAAATGTACATAAGATCGTATCGCGATAAACAAGTTAATCTCTATCGAGTATCCGAATAGAAGTTCGCGCTACATATTTGTATCGCGTGTTCGTGCTGACTATTGTCACGACAACGCCATCCTTAAAAGACCAAGAATTGTACGCCTTTATTGCTAAGGGCAATGTCTAAAGTTGTTCGCGAAGGAAGGCATCCGTCATCATCGATCCTAGTTGGGGCCGTAACGCGCTTGCAAGAGATAGAGTTACGCGATAAAAAGAGAAGCGAATCTATGAAATTCACTTGTTATCGTAATAATATTTTGATGTATGTAGGTGTGCGAGCTTAAGTGCACTTTAAACCTTTGTAGCAAGAGTCGCTTCCCAGAATGGAATATAAAGGCATGGTTGTATGAAATGCGACTCACCTCACCGCGGACTTTCACAGCCTCAGCCTCCGCTTCAGCCTCCAGAACAGTCTTTAACTTGTGTGCTTCGGCTAGTTTCTCTAGTTTGAATTTCTCTGCTTCTGCCGGCCTGTGCAAAATGTACTTGTAAAAAAATATACAACCGGATTGAGAACCTCCTTCTTTTTGAAGCCGGTTAAAAAGCACTCGCACCACCATAGATAATGTTGTGCAGCTCAGTTACGGCACCAATGCCGTAACTTTCCAGTGATACTTGAACAAACTAGAGGCACCAATTTCTTATATTAGTATAGATAGATAGATAAAGATTATTATTTTTATATTTTGATCAGCCCAGGCATGACCTACATGGGGTTATCTGCCCAACATAGTGAATTGATCTCAGTAGGAGGAGGAACTTATTGCAGGTATATGGTAAGACCATTAGGACTATGAATAAAATTTAGGTAACCTGAGGATAAAGCTATTCTAAGGTTTGCAAGCACCTGCCATAATTAGTGTACAACTAATAACCGTTCGGATATTATTAATCAATCATAATAGACTCTATTTCGAGGTTGCTAAGTACGTCGATTCCTACTGGTGCTAGTCACACCTAGTTTGGACAATCTTTGAATCACCTGCGCACGGTAGCTTCCAACTCCTTCTCTCTTCTCTGCACTTCCCACTTTTGGACGCTGATCTCTTGCGTGCGCTCCACTACTGCAATCTGCATCTGTTCTTCCTTGATGCGTTGTTTGGTCTTAGCCGCTTGCAATTCGTAGGCCATTTCTGCTTCAGCCTGAACAATAAAAAAACAATATAAACGAATTTCAATTAATATCACAATCACTATATGAGAATGATATTATATGAGTAGCCACACATATATTGACTTCCTTGTAGCAACAAGGAACTATGTAAAATAGTGGACTGTCTGGTATTTGATTAAAGGTATGCTGTTAGCCATAACAAAAATAGTCTAAAATATTTTAGGAGGTTTATGCGTTGGTCTTGTCTATCACATTTATGTTATTACTTAGTGGAATAATAAATGTGTAATAGTCATTTATTTAAAGGAAGCAGTCTGGTTACTATTTTCCGTACACTAGTATTCTGTCTTATTCTTTTCCTAGCTAACTCTTAAAACCTCTTATTGTTACGCTTTTTTATTTGCAGGTATAGGGAGATTACAATGCCCACTAAATCGGTTTGTATCTGTGACGTAGCTGCAACCATCCCGGGCCCCTAGTCTGCTAACACAATCGATTCATAATCGAATAGCAACCACATAGTAATTGCCACTTTTGACAGCTATTCCATACACTATGTGTCAAAAGTGACAGTTACTATGCGGTTGCTGTTCGATTATGAATCGATTGTGTGAGCAGACTTAGGGCCCTGCACGCAACGCACTTCAAAGCCCTCTTGACATCTAAAATCATGCTCTGTATACGTACGTAAATTCATTTAGCGGGTAATGTATCATTTGTTTGCTGAAGAATGTTACATATGTACCTTCTTTGTTTGCACTTCGACATCATAAGCGGCTTTTTTCAGTTCGAAGTCTCTCTGTGCCTTGGCTATCTCGGTGTCGTTGAGGAACCTGGAGGCCATGCGCTGCTCCTCCGCCATCGCCTCTTTGATCTTGGCTTCAGCTTGCGCTTCCGCTTCCCCGATGCGAGCGTCTCGTTTCACCTCCGCCGTGCGAGCCATGCCGAGAGCTTTTAGATATCCCTATTTGTTAAACAAATTTAAATTTAGTCTTGTAACGTTTTTTTTTAACTTTAATTACTAACAAAGAAGCATGATCGATCACTAGCCCGCTCCTTCAATGATATACCACATTTGATATCAATTAAAATGCTATAACAATTAGCATGATGAGGCAACAGATTTACCAAAGCCATGTGACTGTCTATCACATTCGTTCAGTGTTGTCTACAATTGTAACAACACGATAAGTATCCTCAAAAGGCTGTCAGTGACAAGTATTGGACGAGAAAGCGGCGGCTTTAGATTGGGCTAAAGCGAAACTTATACAATTGAGATATTGAAAAGCAAAGTAACACATCGATTGATAGCTGTGTAGAATGTATGGCACCAATAACTTTAATTTTAAATAGTGAGGTCAACTCTGTAATATGTTCTGTTAAACCTATAAGCCAAAGAACGTATGCGGCACACATCGACGGATCCTATATAGACATTATAAGTCATCTTATTTCTTTATGAAATTCAATGTCCGTAGTAGGCATAATTGAGTATGTTGATTCAAACAGTTTCATTAACTTATTGATGTATATAATGAACAATTTTATTCAATTACAAGGTCACTCAAAAGTTTTACTCTCTGTAAATTGGAAATATGTGTATACTTTCTCTTTTACATTAAAATCTTGTTTTACTACTTACTAGACGAGGTTATTCTTATATGATCATATCCTAAACATTATCAATAAACATTTCATAAATAATCTATCATAATGAGGCAATATTGCATTTTTCATTTAATTTCCTCGTAATATGCGATGAACGCACTATAATTAGTCTCGTAAGCCCAACCAAATAAGCTAAAAGCTTGTGCTACGAGTGAGCTGACGTCAATAGATTAATGGCCAGTGTGGGGATCGAAACTGTAACCGCTCGGGTACAAGGGCGAACCTTCTAACCACTAGGCTATTGACGCGTGTATCTATATGATATATTTATTACAGTTAAAGTATTTCACACGTGTATTTCATACAACATCATTCACAGATATTGTTCTACATACCTTAGCTCCCTGAAGCCATGAAAAAAATAATCTACTAAAATGTGTAGAGCACATGTTGCTACATTATATAAAAACCACCCCAGATACTTCGCATACACTTGTTACACTAATATCCCAAGTTTATCATAATACTATGTATTTTCTATTAACTTCTAAAAGTAAAATAATTAGCCCATTTTTTTAATTGATGACCGTCATACATTATATTGTAAGTGATATAAATATGAATGCTGATATACCTACGAGGAAAATATACCCACCTCTTCGTCCCTGATGTCTTTTAGCGTGTACGAAACGACTGTTATTCCCATGTTGATGAGGTCACTCGACGCCACCTCAAATACCTGTGAACCGTGCCATTTAGTTAATTAAATTGGTCTTGTGTGGGTCAGGCATCGGATGTTGTCATTTACGAATAAACCGAAAGCCGTGGCACTGGCCCGCATTAAGAAAAACTTAATTCTATATAGGAAAAATATCGATATTATTGCTATATTAAAATAACTAGGAATATGCCTACTATTAATTTACGTGTTTGTAACCTGACTATCCAGCACCATATTTTTGTCGACGTATAGTCGGCTCATTTAAAAACTAATAACAAACAGATAATTTATAATTTCCTAAAATAATATTAGTCTAGGCCCACCTCAGAAAGGCAAATAAAATAATACAAACGTAAAAACATCAATTCGACGACACATTAGGCGTGGAATTTCAGACAAAGACTCGAGATACGAGGCGTATGAACGGCTAATTGTCACAAATTATGTACCTAGCATAATGGATTGGAGTTGAGTATAAAGATCGGCATCTTCAGAATCGAATTTGTTATGCGGACGGCAAATCTTTAGTCGAACCATGTCTGATCTTTATAATGAAAGTAGTAAATTCATGCAAGTATGTATTCCAGATCTCTACAAAGAGATCTCCACACTTCTTGAGAGAACAATATACCATCGTCCCGGATGATTACATCACTCAGTTAAGGAAAATGAGAGCCATCTTGAATATTCTTATACAGGAATCATATTTCTAACCACATTTTCAGCTCATGAGCAAACTCTAACATGTTGTCAGGATGGAACCGCGAAGAATCTTGCTTTAGATTATACAACTAACCTTTTTGGAGAAGATTTTTCTATCTTTGTAAATCTCTTCGACCGTCATGGAGCCCATGATAGCTCGCTGGTGGCCTTCAAGTGTCACCAGGGCTATATGTTGTATCTCCTGCTCGGATTTCCCCAGAAACTGCTCGCACGCGGAGAGCAGCATCTCGGCGTTTTGACCTTGAATCTTTACCTGTTGAAACCCATAGCTATTCATACATGGTGCCTCCAAACTTCAAATAAGAAATTTGGTAAAAACTATTATAGTAAAGGATAATCAATACCTAAACATCAAGAGAGAATCTGTATGTAACTAAAAGGTCTTATTGATTAACTTACGACACAATTTGTCGATTGACCACATAAGTCAATAAAAAATATAGACACAAAGTGAAACAAAGAAATTGATCTGCTTAAAGTAGAAATAAATTCAACTGTGGGTCACATTCCTGAATCGCAGATGTCTGAAATCTTATAATCTATGTCGTAGTATGCAAAGAGTACAAAAAAATGTTAAATATGTAATTCAGTATGTACCTGTGCAATACCAGTGACCGATATAGGTACACCTTGGCTGGTGTAGACTGTTGGGGATTCCACTTGCAGCGTCATGGTGTTTAGTGAAATACGTTTAACATTCTGTATGGCGGGCCAGACGAATGCTCGTCCGCCTGGTACCAACAGTGGTTTTGAGTAACAGCATCCTGAAAAAGCATTTTATATATTTTAATAACATTATAACGTGATTCCATGTTTGCCATTATATATTGGAATTTGAAAAATAGCTTTTGCCTGCACATATTGCTCTGAAGTCTAACTATAAGTTTCACCAAGTGATGAATGCCAAGCCTATGTCACTTGGCAGTAGTGTAGCTTTATATTAATGTAAGATTTTTTTTTCTTTATGGTCAGTGGTTCTGAAGTAATCACCAGAATTTTTGTATGAATGTTTTTAAAAGACATGCCACCATCCTATTGTCCTCAGAGACATATGAATGTTCTATACTAATGACTCTAACATGATTATGCCTTTAGTAAAATGACAATATTTATCTAATTAAGGACATTAATTTAGGGATTGTACATGTTACAGCACAGCATATATAATTTATCGCATAGCAATATTTGGAGGTGTTAACATGATATGCCTCTGCTTTTTAAGCTTTAACAAAACAAGTTTTGCCAGCATAATAAGTACATGATATATAAAAATTCGCAATACTATATACCAGCAATGAATAATCGCTTTTATGAAGTAGCTCATAGCACAAATTAACAAACAGATACATGAGAAGTTAATGCAGCAGTTGTTTGCTAATCTAGACAATTGCCTGTTCTATCTATAGTGGTTGAAGTGTAGGCAATAGCTGACTCAACCGAGTTCTTGCTGAATTCATCTCCATAGAGGTCAATATCAGAAATAATACATTGGTCATTTGAATTAATTTGGGTGTTGCTAAGATGCCCCTAGTTCATGCCTCAGGCAATTATAGCCCTACCGTTGGGTAGGTTGTTGTTGTTGTGTGTGGTCGTACACTTGTGTTGACAAGTGATGCCTGGCTAGATTAAGACCAATGGTAGCATGTACATATTTCTGATTTTTCCTTACAGTCGCATTATAGAGTGAAACATTTTATTAATTTCTTATATTTACACTACACATTGAAATAAAACTAATTTATATTATGTTTTGACATTCCCAATATTTGGCTGCATTACAACAACCATAGTCACCGGAGGAGTGTTGTGACACTGATGCTGTAAAGCAGCCGAAACATCGGGAATGTAAAAACATAATATAGACACAATAAAATCTAAAATTAGTTTTATTTCAATATTTTATTAGTACATATATGTATAACTTATGGTTGGGAGATGTATTATATTATGATAAGTGACTTAGCTTATGGCTTTTGCTTCAATATAAATTCATGATTGAAGATAATTAATAACACAAATAATACCTTTAATACCTACTGCTGGGCACCAGCCGCCCCTTAACATAAGCGGGATTTAGGCCATATAGTGGACCAGTCCCACCCAAAGTAAATTGGCAAGCTTTGCATGTCTTTTGAGAATTGTTTATTTTCCCGCAGACATCGACCTCTATCTGTATGTTTACCGGCACTCGCTATCATGATGATGAGAATCAGATTATAACATGAAATTCATTATAATGGAACCTAAGTTTTCATTGAATGGATAGTAACAACTATCTACTACTACTACCCATTTATATTATTTTATCTGATTCATAGTCCGATGCATAAGAGTCTGAAGATCTACTGTTTATTGTATTATATACGTAGAATTAACGTATATCAAGAGCTTTTTTACATTAATGATAGGTAGATATATTATTATTATGTAGGTACTAAGACCGCAAATACTTTGTTGGTTCTAGCAACATAGCGTAAATACGAGATTGTATATTATAAAATACATGAATGAACACGTAACATTCGTTATAAATTACTGGAAAGCTAGAAAGACACTAATTTGCACATTATAAATAGAAATTACTCACCGGACACTACAAGAGCTTCGTTAGGGCCACACGTTACGAATCCCCAAGTCATAGTTATCAGCTAAAAACAAAATCAATTATAAGACGCGAATTATGCAAATACAACAAAAAAATGCGTAAATAGTGATAAATATGTAGACGTTTATGCGTAGTCTAGTATAAGACTATAGTATAAAGCTGTATAAGCGTAGAGCGCAGCGTTAATTTCTCTATGCTACTAGTATATATTATATACTATATACAAGATACTCTGTGGCGCAGTCTATCACCGGCCAGATGCTACACCTTCCGATTCAAATTTTTATCGGAAGAAATCGGAATATTTGTACGTCTGAAAGACGTTCTAAATCTTAACTTTATTATTACAAAATCGGAAGCTTGGATAAACCCATCATCCTTATCCTAAATCGGACAATGTGTAAAGGGGTTAGGAAGGCTTCATCCGATTTTTGTACTGACTGAGGGTCCTGGGTTCGAATTCTGGTATTTTATTTGGAGTGTAATAAATAATGCAGATGCTAATGGGACATTACGGCAACTCATTACCTACTCAAAAGGGCACTAGGAATAAGACGTTTGAGAGGCGTACACAAAAACGATTTACATCACGTATGTAGAAGTTTACCATATTTCTACGATAGATAATCAGCTAACAAATACTCTACACATGTTTCAATTCAGGGTAAGGGGTATCCGATTTTGTAATAATAATAAAGTTAGGATGTAGAACATCCAACAGCCCCAGATATTATCCGATTTAATCCGATAATTAGGATAGGGTTAGTTAAGATCGGAAGATGTAGCGCCTGCCAGAGGATCTTCGTTACTGACCTGTACTACTACTGGACTGAAGAATGTACAACGTTGGTTTTCGCCATTTTGGTATGCGGCAACTTTGTTAAAATAATCTATACATATCATCAATAAATACATATTTTATAACATATGGTGGAAGCGCTAGATCACTGCACGAAATTCAAAATGACAAGGTTATTATTTTTTTACGAAAAATTTGGAAATCTTTACGATGTTTTTGGCGATATTGGCATTCTGCATTGGATGTGTCGATGTATTAAGTTTGTATTAAGTTTACAATACCATAAGGTTTGTAAAAACTGCTATTGTATTGGTATTGTATCGGATTAGGTACTTTTTTAAGCAAACTTAATACATCAAGACATCCAATGCAGAATGCTAATATCGCAAAACACTAAATTACATCGTAACAATGTCCAAATTTTTCGTAAAAAAACTTTTTACGCTTCCTCTAATATCTTTTTACTCAGCTATTCTAGAGTAACATAATTCAAATATCATAATGTTTTTGATTTCGATGCAAATGGGCACAAACAAAACTACAGTATACTACACAACACTACAAATAGACAGAGAAAAATAAATTCTCTCTCTCTCTCTCTCTCTCTCTGCCTTTCTTCTTCCGTTTTTTAGGTTGGCAATCGGATACATAATAGAACCATTTTTGCCAGTGTCGTTGTAATTCAGCAGAAATGTTTGAAATTTGTTTTTTAGGTATAAGTGCATCTGACGATAATGATAATATAGATGACGAATTGACGATGATGATGAAATGAATACCCCTAACAATAAAGCTATTGTTACTTTACTGAAAAATTACCGGACATCATGGGAGACCTTGTCAAGAAAAGTCTAGTTATACTATTTTATTTCAATTTTCTTCACGCGTGTACATTTCTGAACTCGCAATGGTTAATATCCCACTAATATTACAAATTTATCAAATAATTGGAAAATAAAACAAAATAGACAACGTTCGTGGTTCAACTTCCCGCCAAAAAGTCCCTGTGGCCTCTTCCGTTTTCTAAGATTCGTTTTGTTTGTTGATAGATGTTTTATGGTCCATGATTTTTTTAAAGACAACTAGATATTTTTCTTACATATCGTATAGGATGTAGAGATGCGCAAACTACATCTTTTACTTGATTACAGATTTATAAATCTTTTCACTGAAAAGATTTAAATCACTCTTTTAAATCTTTAAATCTTTTAATTCCGTGTGTGTCGGAATTAAAAGATTTAAAGAGTCATTCATACGACACATCGTAAATGATTCGAAGAGATTCGGAAGGAGAAAAAGATACATATACTACTGATTTCCATTCATTCTTATCAGGCTTAGGACTGTCAACCTAGCTTTCATAATTAACTAAACAAACATACAAAGGACTAGGTTGGCGTTATTAAAAACCTACTTAGTACTAATGAAGTATAAGAACGTACTTATTTTTGTACCTACACACTTGATCACTACCTAATTATTTACATTTATTAAAGTTTTTAATTATTTACAAAAGTCAAAATATCATTGATAAAGATAAATATAAAGAGTTATTATTTATAGTTTTTGGTTCAATTCACTATTTACACTCTCAAAATAATTTCGCATACGCAATTAAAAGCATCGAAACATTCAATCAAAACTAAAACATAACAAACCGTCACTCGATTTCCTATTAAAAAAAAATACATTCCACTTAATTATAAGGAGAAGAAAGAATAGTTTTCTCTGCATTCTACATTATCCGGCGACGCGTCGTGTGCAGTACGCACGCGCGAACTTACACATCCTTCTCTATCTCTTTCTGAATCATAATACCAGCCTATAGTCTTCTCACTCCACATCGTAATGGTCTCAATTGAATCAATTTGAATCTTATCTAAAGTGATTTAAAGATGTATTCCAAAAACTTCTGATTTAGTGATGCATGATGTATTATTGAAAAAAGTAAATCTTTTTTTCAATTCACTCACGATTTACACATCTCTAATAGGATGCTATATCCTTATTCCTTATTCATTACCATATTCAACGAGTGATACTAAATTGTTTTGAGCACTTTTAATGCTTGTTTTGAGCTGATTTTTGTCGTTGGTATTATCATTTCAAATTCATACGGTTTTTTGTTTGCATCGTTTGTCATTGTCACATAAATAAGTTTGCGCTATTTGAACTACAAGTTGTTCCATCCATTCATATTTCTGTGTTGAATAATTTACTACATAATATGATGTACGTGTCGATGTAAGTACTTACTTTCATTATTTTTGTAAGTTTTGTAACGTACCATCTATCTACATATATAAAGAGGTTATTCACCCTGAAATTTTAGACACTTCCATGATTGTTCATGAACAGATTAAGAAGCCGACTGTCTTATAGGTAAATATCACTAGATTGCAATGGTGTCCTCAAATTCCAAGTTATCTGATAGGCTTTGGCTCTTAAAAATACACCTGATATTGAAACAGCTAGCATAATTTGAAAAATACAGCTTGGAGATACTCTTTAAAACTAAATTCTATCTTCGTAAAGGGCTGCACAAGCCATTAGCAATCTGGCTCCTTAAGATTCCCTTAGAGATAAGTTTATATTTTAAGAGATAAAACATTCTACCTTACTGGTTTCTCAATTTGTTCATGAATAACTAAGATGACAAAATATATTTAATAAAAAGGAGCCTGTTGAGTTTCTTGCTGGATCTCAGATCTTAGTCAATAATTTTATCCCGTTGTATTAAAAAAATATATGATTCGACATTATTGTAAGTCAGGGCTGCTACCTTTATTTAGGCCGAAGGTTAAAAATAATTATTTCAATCAGAACTTTAAAAATAAATTGGGCTTGCAAAATAGAAAAAATAGTTAAATATTATCAGGTAGCTGCATACTTACTTTGAGTCATTTTGTAGATCCAGATCCAGTTGTACAACCTACATTTCATTGGAATCAATATCCTATTCATTTTCAATATTATATATGTTGATGAGATGCAGAAGTAGAAGTTTAGCATGTAAATTAAAGAGTTTAGGAAGATCAGGTCAGTGCCAGATGTACTAATATATTGGTTTTTCAGTGGCTGATGGAACACATTCCTGATACCTCACAGATATTTGTGGAGAGACCTCTAATATACTTAATAACATGGGTTTTTTTTATCCAAAGCAAAAATATTGTAGATTTTTCCTTGTGTATTTATTTTATGTCTAGTAGTTTAAAGATTTATAGTAATATGTTATATATCTAGTATAACATATTTTTAACTAATAGTTATTAATATTTTACAGTTACTGTAAACAATTTGCGTCTATTCAATTAGATACTTTGTTTTTTTTTGTTTTTGATGTTGTAAGTTGTAGTTGTGAAAAAGTGTGCATCATTTCCAAGACTACATCAATATCATTAGCCATAAAATACATACAAATGTACTTACAGTAGGTAACAAAACGAATGAATGCGTAAATGCATTTCCATGCGAAAAAAAAAGGTAATAAAACAAGTAATGATCATAATTCAGACATTCTCATTTCTATAGAATCTTTAGTCAAAGGTAATTCAACTTTTTGAGGATGACTCTCTTTTGTTGATAGTATGTGCTGTACCATTCAACCTACGGACCTGGATCACCCTCTTCTCCATCCCTAGGTATGTCCTCAATTTTATTCTCCGAGTACTTTTGAACCTGCACAGGGGTTTTGTTTAGTCAATTTAAAATTGTGTCAATCTCAAAGAATTTATATCTATCTCTTTTCATGTGTTAATTTATAGCTGGTCCAATATTTTTTTTATTTCCTTGAGATTTGTTTGTTTTTAGGTTTGACTGAGCATCATGCAAAAACAACTGAATGGATTTGAATGATGTTGGGGATAGGGTATAGAGGTAGCTTATCTGTATATGCAATAACACCTTATCTAATTTTGATAAATATTAGAGGAAAGCATCTTATGGATCGCGCAGCCATTAGGTGATGAAAACATAAAATATTTCAAATGTTTTTCTTTTTGGTGTTTGATGTATATGTGGATATAGCCAATAATAAGTTATCATTTGATTCGATTAGATAACGGGATGTTTCAACTATTACTACAGGTAACCACTTATTCGATTTTCGTAAAAAATAAAAATCACTGAAATATATACTGTCATCTGTAAAACCCGTTATGTCACAGTTAATTGTTGGTATAGAACTTTATTCCACATTCACTTCAAATAATTGCGCGACCAACAATCAGGTAGGTATATAAAGTTTTCGTATACAAATAGTTTCAAATTAAACTTTGATTCAAAGTGTTGTACTGCGTAACTGTTGACAACTGTGGTTTCGAATCGTATGAAACGTTCGGAACCGCGGTAACAAAGGTACAGTGGGTTAGAACAGTAATTTTTATGAAACCTTCACAGTGACTACAAAGCACTGTTTATTTACCAGAAAAAAGTGACATCGTTATCGTTATTTTTTTTACTCCATCAGAGTGAGATCTAGTAACTACTAATCTAGCATTCAAACCACAAAGCTCAGTAGATTTCATAAATAATATAACGATATCACTTCATTGGGGGAAAAGAAACACTGCAAAGTAACACTTCCCATCACTATTTCTGACTGCACGTATCGACTGTTAAAGATGTTGAGACCAGGAATGAGACCAGTGGGACCGCCAGCTCAACTTGCACTCCAAAGCACGAAGGTCACAAGTCAGGTTATAATTTGGTTACCCATCGAAGTCTAATCGAGTCAGTGTGCTTAAACGCGATGGGAAGCGCCACTTCAGCAACTCAGGGTACTAACTGAACGTTGGAATCGTATTGTATTCTCCCGGATCTTACATAATGAAGAATGACGTCTACTACTACACGCTTTAGTAATAACTCATTGTAACGGATACAAAAGATTGATGGTATAGGGTGGACTAAACTTGATGGTAAAAACAGAGCTAGTGATTACAAATATGGGTATCAGTGATCGCTACTGGCTACGTTGAGCGAGTTATCAGATCTCATAGCATCACAATTTCACAAAGATTTCGTAATTAATTGGCGTTTATGCAAGATAATGCTTTCGCGAATACCCACCGAATTCCTCGGTATCTGAATATTCGCGTTAGAGCGCCCTTAGGCACTCTAACGCCAATATAACAGTTTTACTATGAGCAGCAATGAGTCCATACTAAATTCTACGGAACATTTGTGGAACCAATAAAGAAGAAACCTCGACGGCTTCTGCACTAGCGTCAATAGCTTACATGAGCTTATGCGCTAAATGTATGCTGGGAACGAATACAGATCAAAACATGATTCTTATAACTTCATAGAATGCTTACACAGCAGAGCCAACTCTACTCGCTATTAAAAATAACAGCACTTGGTTGGCAAATGGTTAAAAACGTAGAGTGAACATTTTAATAAATTGCTAAAAACAGATTTTGTGTGGAAACAAAATAAACAACCTTTCAGTAAAACATTGGTTATGTTTACAGTTTCTGAAACAAAACTTCTGTTAACTTTTATAAGTATAACTTTGCCTGCGGTTCTGCACGCGCTAACACTGATTTAAATCTGCTATTAGACCCTCAATGGTCACTGCCATATGGGACTCTTCTTGTTGAAAACATTTCAGTACTTTTTCATTAATACTTGAACTAGCTGACAATGAGATGCATAGACCAGAAAACTCTAAACATACTTGGTTTCGATTCAAAGATGTCTAAATATACATCCCAGATCAGGGCCGCCTGCGCAACTATCGATTTTGCTCTGCATCTCGACCCCACATGGTCGTTCGTACTTTAATCTTTGTCTCACCATGGGCTATTTAATTTTCGGTTCGATCTAACGAGGCCACAATCATTGGGTCCATGAAAACCCCTTCACCTCATCAAGTCCTCACGTACATAGGTGTAGGCTGTGGGTTGTCTGTCAGTCAGAACAAAGCCTTTTATTCAAAAAGTCATATATATTATAGAATATTTAATAGTAAAAAGCCCACAATACCACTTTAGTTGGACTATCAAGTTTATACTTGTCTTAATCATAATTAAACAATCTTCTCTAATTGTCGATCGACTTGTTGGGTTTATAATTGGAAAAGTTGACAAGCCGAGGGTCAGTGGTGGTTTCCCCCGTGGTGGCTCTTCCATTTGTTTAACAATAGATTTCCGCCGAGTATCGCCTAGTTCTATCAATTACATATTAAACAGTTAATCATAACTATCAATTGCAAAATTTATGTGTAGGTTCTGGAGAGGAGGGGGGAGGTACATATCTTTGATATAGACACATCTTACTACCGTAAGATACATTTTTTTACCGAGTTCTTAATAATAATTATCAAGCGCGCGAATCGATGTGAATCGCCGCGGAGGGGCTAGAAGACGAGAGGGGCCGCGTTTGCGGCGCGGGGTGCCGAGGGACGCTACGATACCGCGCAAGTCGCCGCCCGTATCGACCGGCCCGGATGTGCATTGCAATGGCGGCGGAGAGATCAGGCGACCCACCTACTCGCGGAACACTAACACACCGTTTGGATCGAACGAGCCTGTCGTGCTGCATCGCATCGGTATGCCGTCAAGCGTTCTAACCGTCACCATCTCCGCCGCTGTCTGCCGTGCGGCGTCCGCTCGCCTCCGTTCCGCGTCTAAATTGCTCCTTTTAACCTTTGACACCTATTTGCCTCTATCGCAGAGTTAGCACCGCTTAAACATGTAAGTATGTATATGGATATTGTAGTCACTTAACCCTTTCATTTATTTCGGAGTTATTTTAAAATTGAAAATAGGTAGACGCTATACCATACCATATTGTTGACGTCGAAAGCTTATTAGCGTCTATTGTTTTACTTCCAAGACTTCTGTCCTCTGTCTGTCAAAAATGTTTCTTCCTTTTGTATAATGACATCATTATACAAAAGGAAGAAACATTTTTGAGCTTTCTTAAATAAGAACTAAGATTCTGCGATTAGGACCAGCGTAGGTCCTACATGATTCGCAGTTTAGTCTTCAAATTATGTACTTATATAAGAATTACATTACATAGTTACTATGTAGTTACAGTTAAACACTTAATTTAAGTATTTGTGATATTACTTATTTAAATTTATTCATGGAGAATACAACCGGAACTGTACGAGGGAGTATCTATTTCCGATGGCGGTCGGTCATTGACACCGATCTGAAACCATAGTTGAGCGATGAGGTAGGGTGCAGCCTTTGACAATTGGCACTTATCGTCTTGTGTAAACAAGTCGCGTGCGCGCTTGTCTAAGTAAAACGTTCTTCTTTAGAAACGTTACACTATTCCTGATTTATTTTTTTCTTGCGCTATCATCCATTTCAAAGTGGATGTCGTACGAGTATTTACAATTGACACACTCATCATCCTTACATATATTATGTAAGGATATGTTCAATAGCACCGTGGCGTAGCATGTACCTAATATAGATTGCACAAGGATGCATATCGAAGGGTCCGACCTTTGGGAGTGCACAGAAATATTTTGTGCATCATTGTAATAACAATTTGGCGCCAAAAAAGCTGCCCACAATTCTGAGAAAACGGGCAAGGAAATATTTCCAAGATAAGGTCGAACGGCGCATGATGTTGAATTAGCGTTCGAAAGTTTTTGTGTGTTTAATTTTATAGAATAAGTTTGTGGTTACACTTACAATTAAAACTTTTCGATGTTCTTCGTAGAAATACACTCCAATGATGCGGAAAGTAATTTTATTTTTGCCCTACGCAATCTCTTCTAATGGTAGTTAGTATTTCAACCGAATTAACGAATTCAACTAGTTACTTTTGTTAGCAACTATATATATCCCGCTTAAGTTAAAAGTCAACTAAGTAATAAAAATGTGTTTTTTACTGTCCGGTTAGATATACACACATATGTACAGTATCGTGTACAGAGCATACACGCGGCTAGCGTGGTTCGTGTTAGACATGGCTCATGGCTGGCCATTATGCCGTTGTTTAGTAGTCGAGAAACGCGCGGTTGGGGCGGCGCGGGCGCGTTTCTTTTTTGTCCCCCGCGGATTCCATTGCCCCATGTCCAACCTGTAAGTCCGGCAGTTTGCCGTGCGTTGACCGCGCGTCTTGCCACGAAGCGCAAAGCCGTTGAACAACCTACGGGGGACGCTTTCAATAGCTCTCGTCAACTTTTAAAATGTTGAAAATGCACCTCTCGTTTCTCACATCACCAATACTCGTATGACTTTTTAAAAACTCGTATTTAGTATAAACAGTTATTTATACTCCGATATTATCCTGTTATAAATTTTTATTTGATTTTAATGTTACGAATTGATTTTTTTATGGGTAGATAGGTACGTATATTTCTTCATTGTACACCCTATGCTATACAGGTACCTAAAATATTTCGAATGTTTTAAGTGCCCTCTTGTAGTATTGTACTGATTGTGTCAAGTGGTTGGGTGTTTTTTTAGAGTAGATAGTGTTTTTTTATATAACGTACATTTCATTATCTAAATACATAATGCAACTTAATTTTCGCCATACCACTTGCATTATCTAACATACCAATCAAGACAAGGCAGTGTGTCAGCCAAGTTCAGAGAACCGGCGGCGAGCGCAGTGACCGAGTGTATATTTACACGAACCATTTCGAGGCACTGCTTAGTTTTCAGAACAGAGAGAAAATATATTTACTTTTGGTAAATTAACTGCATACAAATGAATAATCAAAATTGAGATGACAAAAAAAGTTTGTACACCACCAGAAGTTTGCTGCAGTGCACCCACATTTCGCCGATAGTATTTCGTCCTAATGTAATAGGGGATGAGCCTTTTGCCATTATACTGAGTACGCTCCTCAATATGTGCTGGATTTATTTGGCCTAGTGCGGTTTGGTGAACTTCATACGACTCGACAGAGATTCAGGTTTCCTCACGATGTTTCTTTTCACCGTAGAGCTAGTGATAATAATTTTCATCATCATAAATGAGTTTACCATATGAAACTCCGAGAATTTCAAAGCGGCAGAATTTCCAAGGCGAGCGTTCTATCAACTTGGCTATCACTGTTTTTTGAGTGCTAAAATGTTTTGTTTTATAATATTATCTTTTTGAAATTCTATAATTTTCTAGCTTTACCCATTTTTTTCATTAATGTCTTAATACTTCGTTATATTGTTTTGCGTATTAGTAGATCGAAAATATGAATATTTTGTCATTTATGGTGACTAGCTACGTGGATCAAGCATAAAATCGTTCAACAATTTTTTTATGTTACTTGATGATCGTTATAAATATAAATTATATTTTTTTTATTATAATATCATCTTAAATTTATTGAACTTGTGTTGTTTAAGTATTTGAAAGTATACGAAGAGAAGTAGCTGTATGAATAAAAAAAAGTGTTTCTTGCAACTCATTCTTTGAGTGTCACCTAAAAAGAAGGACACCTCTGGAAGATACTGACGTTTGAGAAAAGCAATTTGAAATTTAAAATGAACACATAAAAGCCTAGTTGATTTTGCGTTGATGCCGTTTCTCTTTTTTACTGTACGAGGACATAAGTACTTTTACATGGCTATAATATTTTTGCTGGAACTGCTGCTTTATGGCTGATCCTGTAAAATCTTATGATTTGTTTTCATTGTATCGTAAGAACGTATTAAAAATGTTGTAAGCAGAGGTATCGCTCTGTGTCTACACCTTGCCCATCCCACCAGTTTGTTGTTGTTTGTTATATGTAATAAATACCGATATTAAACAGAATGTAAATAAAACATATAATAACGCTCTTTTCGGACCTATTTCTATCTATATAATTTTTTTTTTCTCTGAACTTGAACTTGGTAATGGACACTTTCCAATCCGATCATAGTCCTCGTTTTACAAGTACGTCTCGTATCTTTATGTGTAGGTAGTAGAAGCTACAAGTGCATCAAGGCTGTCAGTTTTGTCATTGGATGTATTGTTAAGAATATATTTACTTTGTAAGATTAAAGGCAATAAAGTGAAAACTGAACAGCAGCAGGAACGAGATGGAGTGACTTGACTTTGCAGTAGCGCGCGAGTGGTTCATTGATGCGCAGGCGCCGCGGAGGTGGGGGGCGGGGGAGAGGAATGCGGTCGCGGCGAGCAATGACCGCGCCAGGGTCGCTTCCTTTACGAGAAGCGCGGGCCGTCGTACTACAGCCGGTCCCCCCACCTGCCCCGATCGGCCCGTACTACATGGTCCTCTCGGCTGCGACGACGCGCGCTTTTCGACCCGTAGTCCGTTACAAAAATTAAGTGCGCCGCATTCCGCAACCGTTTAGCTGTCTCTGTCACACTTCGGTTACGATGCTATTTCTGTTACCTTTGTTGGTAGTCTCGTCCTCCTGGCGTTTAAAGTAAGGCGCAAATATTAGGCCTGGCTGAGCTTTACTGCCTCTTTATCAAGTTTGTAGCATTGATCTATAATAAGGAATAAGTTGCGCAGGGGATCTGAAGAACAATTATACTTTGTTTATTCTACAGCTACCCAATGAATGAAGTTAAGGACTTAAGATTCATGGTAATAAATAAAGATATAATGAGTTACTTATAGCTTTGTACACTTAGAAAAATTTTGCCCCAAAAACATACTACTAAGGTTCCATATTTTTGATAAAAGTACCTAATTACAAGTTAGTAACGAGGATTAAATATGTTAAAGAAATAGGGTAATAAATAAATAAATCTCTTTTGACAAGGCTTTTGTATTAAAATTTGAATACGCATCGTACGAACAAAAAATAATGGCCATACAAGCTCAAAATATGCAGTCTTATGATAATACTCATAAGATCTCAAGTTTACGAAATCCTTACCACCTCAAAACAGGGATTGCGCGTTGGGTTGATGATTGGTGAGACAATTCACAATCCTTTTGTCTGAAACGTGCAATTGGTACGTATGTACCAAAGACAGTACTTAGTTATGCGTGTGGCCCTTTCGCTACTCTCTATGTTATCTTATTCTGACCGCAATGACTGAAGCACGTGAGAGCCACAAAATAAAAATTGATTTCCTTATGCCGTCTTGCTCGTTTAGAAAGTGTAAGAACGATGCTTGGAATAAGTACTAACAAAGCAAAAGGTGTAACATTTCATAGGTTAAGACTGAAGTTAGCATTCGTTTAACCATTCTGTCGGCTTGAAAATATGACGCGTGCTTATGAGAGAATGAAAGTGTTTGAAATATAGTAGGAGATGCAACACGATTTCGCTGTGTCGACTGACGCAGTATACCGATGTACTGCGTCAGTTGATCAGACAGCGGTGCTCTCGCGTCGCCATTATAATTAGACACGCCTTTGTACTGAGAATTTTATCCACCGTAGATAACACGTAAGCTGGACGTATCGTGGATATAAATAGACACTGATACATGAACTACACCGCAGTTTAGATTTAAAAAATATTGCTGCGGTTTTGTGCTTCAAGATTATCTCTAGTATTTAATTTGGCGGTTTGTTATTAAAGTAAGCTGCCAGTGTATTTTGGTCGGTGAATAAAATATAAATTATCATTGTTACCAGGTGGTTACCATGAAGATAAACTTACGGTGCAGGTTAGGATTGAAAAGAAGAAAAAGCATCTATTACAACAACGCGCAACATCACAAACGCAACAAAACAATCAGGTGCCTGCATGCATGCTTTAGATATAACATTTTCGTATTTAATTATTGTGCTCAAGAATTTATTCTATTTATTACACACGCAAACATAAATCAATATATGTAATATAAATCAATCATATTTGTGTATATACAAAGGCATGTAGTTGGAGACATCAACCTTGTTACCAGATCAGAAGATTGGTACATCAACATAAACAAACAAAATAATATCAGGCATACTGTTCCAATGTAAATCTTGACTTCCTTGTTGTAAGGTTTAACTCTTTCTTTTCTGTCTCTGGTTGTCCTCTATATACAGTTATTGGATATTTAAAATGTATCCTTCCTGCTGATGACGTATATGGTCTGCTGCAACTCGCCAGGTTTCCGTACTGCTTAAGTTCGGAGATTTTTCCGCATCAAATAATAATAATAAAAAGAGTAGTACCATTAATTTTTACACTAAGCTAACTTTTGCCTCAACTTATGAATTAAAGGGTTATTAATGACGCGCTTTACTTTTGTTTTCCCTGCGATCGCAAAATATTACAAAATAAAATATTAATAATCAGTTTTTGTGACCAACAGAAAATTCCAAGCAAACACAGTATGGGGTATGAATGCGTGTGTGGCTATAGAATTATGGTCGAGTAAAATGTTTTTTAAGTTATTGAAGCCAAGTTGTGGCATCTCACTGCCGAATTCGGTATTGTAAGTTTTTATGTCTTCCATGAGTGGGAACACGACGCTAGCCGGACTCGGCCGGGCAGTGTCCTGCATTCTTGAACCACTACGTAGATAAAACAACATTAGCATGTAGGTATCGATGTGTAGGTTGTTTGTGTCCCAGCCCAGCACGGTACAACGCGCGGCCCTGACCGATGCGCGCCGATGTAAACACTCCGCAAGGTCAACTGTCTTGCGATAATTTATTCTAGGTCTTTACTTTTTATTTTTCACGCCAAAGCTCAAGTACGTACTGAATTATTTTTGCACAACGCATTAAAATTTCTGCATTTCGCTGGACTGGTCAGTGCTTAAGCTGTTTGTGCACATTTTCAATGAAATAACATTACGTGAATAAAATATACTGATATATTTTATGTGATGAATTGAAAATTTACAGCCTTGTGTGTATGTAAGTAACGACCGGTTCCGGGTACATTCACTATTTCAACAATGTCAATATGTAACTTAAGGAAAGATACTCATTAAGTTTATTTATCCAAATGTTTGACTATTTCATAATTCATTACACACAATACCACCTATAATTATCAATTAGGTATATAATCTATCTTGCCATTTAGTAATAGGAAAATTTAAGGCTGTGTCCCCAGTCGGCAAACTGTCAGCGGCCGGCTGAGTGAGCCGCAAATTTTTGGCGAACTGAAATTCGAGTTAGTTGCAAACTCCGATCAATTTGAGTGCGTCGCAAGCAAACTGTTATGTGTTAGCCGCTTATTTAGGTCGACCGACCGACTGAATTTTCACTGTCAACTGTCAGAACTGACAGTTTGCGGCAAACGGACTCACTACGCCCGGCGAACAAGCATATCGCCGCCGCCGACTGGAACCGGTTTTGCTGTGAGTCGGCCGCTCACTGAATCAATCGGCGCGCGCAACACAGCAAACTGCGTAGAGTGAGCGCAAACTAGCAAACTGTGAACACTCCATTTCAAATATATGGAAGGGCGTACTAAACCGATACGCCGCTAACTCAGTCGGCCGCTGATAGTTTGCCGACTGGGGACACAGCCTAAAGCAGTGAGAAAAATATTAACAAGATAATGTATGGCAATAGGCATAAGTGATATGACTGCCGCCTTGGGTTTTATGGCTTTACCATATTGTTTGTCCCATTGTATTGGCGTGAACGATTCACAGATTCTCCTCGTCCTCACGGCCTCTGTTTCGAGTTGGGTGCTGTTTAATAAGACATACGAGGCCGGTTTTTGCAGAAACCCTGCTCCGTCCTACAGCGCCAACTTGCCGTAAAGTAAAGTCCGAAACGTTGAAATCTTTTCACAACGTAAATGTTTTGCTACATTATATTCTTCTTCTGAGTCCGTGCCTTTTAAATATAAAAGTCATTCATTCCATTTTCCTAATAATATAGGCGTATTTAGTCCGAAGACCTAAAATAAATATCATTAAAATACTACAAGCACATTGGAAGAATACGATTGCGACATGTTTTCATACAGAATAGATCTCCCAAATTGTTACTGTGGAAGAATTGTGTTTTGAGACAGGTGAATTTTGTACACAATTTTATGTTTTTAATAGGATATCATTTACATAAACAAGTCAAATCCATAAGCGAATCACTAGAAAAGTAGGTAACATTAATGCTTATGAAGTTTCACGAACAAACTAGAAGGAAAAATATCTTAATTTGTTTATATTTTATAAACTATAGAGTACAGTTATTTTGCACTTACGTGGGCGATGCAGGCAATAGCTACGTTTCTTTTCTTAACCTGTGAAAACTGACTAGACATCTTACTTATACCGTTATAGTACAAGTTGATTAAAAATTTTAACATCTGATACTCATACATTATACAGGTGAATTTTTCAAGTGTTCGTGGATGGCCAAATCCGAAACTATAGTGAATATCGAAAAATGCTTAAAGGACTCTTGAAACCTTTTTGGATATAAACTAATCATTCATTTTTATTAAAGATAATTTCCGTAGCCGGGGGATGATCCTGTAGATTTTGCAAAAAAAATCAACATACCAGTATTATTGTACCATACGATAGTGTCGCTAAAAAGGATCAAGTTCTGGGAAGTAATGCTATAGTTTCGGATTTGGCCGTCCACGCCCACTTGAAAAATTCATCTGTATAGTTATATTAAGCGTCCGCTCGTTCTGAGTCTTTCGAAAGCCATGACTTACCAACATGGACATCTTTTTTCCGGCATCTTGTAGTCTGAATCGCCTCAGGCTCAAATGCAGTCATCATACCTCGTATGTTAAGAATTGTTCCCACGCTCGACTTGTCTGGCCTTCTCTCTCTGCCATACATGATCTTACTCACTCTCACATATCGTTCGATGATATGCACATACACGGCGGTAGATGCTGACATAGGCCTACGTGACGATGGGCTATAAGTATATCTATACTAATATTATAAATGTGAAAGTTTGGTTGGATGGATGGATGTTTGTTACTCTTTCACGCCAGAACGGCTGAACGGATCTGGATGAAATTTGGCACAGAGATAGATTATAGTCCGGAATAGCACGTAGGCTACTTTGTATCCCGGTAAAATGTAAGGTTCCCGTGGGATAGGTTTGTTTACATTTTTCATAGAATACCAATAAATTCATTTTCTCATACATTTGATTCTATGGCGGTACGAAGTTCGCCGGGACAGCTAGTATTAATATATATTCTTATCAAGATCACAGCTTTAACGAATACTTAGTTCAGGTTATTTGTTGATTATGATGACATAATGCGTAAATTATTTAATTTGAATATATCCTATTTTTATACCTCCTAAAGGCGATACGATTTCATGTTGTTTAAATATTGGTGTTGCATTCTAGACAATCTAGTGATGTTTGGAAGGCACGTTTAATAAAAATGTAGTTTGTATGTGGAATAGGTCGTTATTGCTGTTTTTGCGGTCGAGAATGCCGTTGGACAAGTGGGACTCATGCTCCGTGCAAAAATATTGCTGACTCATCCCTGCAACTACTTGGCCGCATTCGCACTGGCACTATCTAGATTTTATATTGTTGTGTAAGTCAATATACAACCACTCGTTTTCATATCATGCACAGATTTTTGATATTATACATTATATGGACTGTAAAGGTTGGCATGACAAAAATTGAGAGTCCGAAAGGCACTAGTCTCATCTTACTCACGCCCAGTTTTGGAATTATATACGTTTCCAATCGATCTAAATGTAAGTACCTAACGCAAATAATGTTAATATTTGAGGCTACATAATTCGCGTCTGCGGATAGTTATGAAACAAGGCATGGTGTTAGTTAATAATGAAATGCTATAGTACCAAAAAGTATCAAAAAATTGCAACAAAATATTTGGTTACCTACGCTTAAAAAACTTGAGATTTTATGTGTATTTTTTTGATGCGAAGGCATAAAACTTTACACACTTGGTAACAAAGACACAAACAAGTGAAAAGAGGCCATTTGCTGGTACCTTATAAAGCAATGCAAGCCTCCGCCTCGGGGCAAGTAGGCCCGCTACGTTGCCGTTGGCTTCCTTTCGCTGAAGTGAAGACCTAGACCGTTACTGATTGGTGGTTTTTGTCGCTTGTCGCGCGGTCAAATCGCCGCCGCCATCGTGCTAAAGTGCCGTATTGAAATTAATATGTGTCCGGCGTAGTGATTAGCATCTCATTAGTATGTGCCACTAGGTATGTTTGCCAAGCACTCGACTCGAGAAATATTTGAGTTCCCCCCATTGATTTAATGTAAAGATGAGGCCTGAACATTTGCTTTAAGCGTTTGTGCCACCAAATAGCACTGACATCTGCTAGATCTGCACCTGCTTATTTTCCTGACTTGACTGAGATCTCCGCGTTTGATTTTCTAGGACTAATATGAATTAGTGCTATTTTGTTACATCGATAGACAAGTCATTACAAAGTAATATCAATATTAGCCGCACTTACGGAAATTGAAATACGCCCTCATTGGCATAGAAGAAAATCGTTTGTAAACTCCTGGGTATTTCAAGGCCTGGGTATTTCTTCGTTTCATCATATGTATTGTTTTTGTAGCGCTTTCCGAAGCTTTTTACCAAGAAGTAACAGTAAGTACTTAGTAGTTATTTTGTAGAATTTACCCATTGCGTGAGTGTTTGTATTCGAACTGGTTTGAATCACCTAGGATAGTTAATACACTTTGGACAGTCGCACATTGCCAGGTCTTCATATCTATACTAATAAATAAAATTGGTGTGTCTGTTTGTAATATTAAAATAACCGCTTTCTACTAAGTGCATTTGGTATCCGTGCATTTGGTATCCGGTACCGTATCCACGGTACCTATTCCAAAACAGTTTTTTTTACAATTTTTGTCTGTCTGTCGGTCTGTCTGTCTGTCTGTTTGTTCCGGGTAATCTCTGAAATGGCTGAACCGATTTTGACGGGACTTTCACTGGCAGATAGCTGATGTAACAAGGAGTAACTTAGGCTACTTTTATTTTAGAAAAAAAACATAGGATCTCACGAAAAAAAATTAAAACCAATGTTGCAGCGTTGCGCCTGATTAAGTTTGATAGCAACAACCTGAAATGCGTCCCGCGGGCTCAGAACGCGCGTGCAGGCTGTTGCCAACGGTTGTGTCTTTGTTAAATACCACGCGAACGAAGTCGCGGGTAACAGCTAGTTTTCATATAAATGTGTTGTATTATCTTGGAATTTACTGACTTTATAAAATCGTTGAGTGTTCTATACTGAATCGGTACACATAATATAATCATCCTAGGGTTGTATAAGGGATTTGTCCGATCCGTCCGCCTATTCGGCGGAGTGCCTGCCTCGTACTGCCTGCTGGTCGAGGCCACAAAATGAAAAAATAACCCTTTTATCTATTTTGAACATTATTTTTACGTCTGTAAAAATATATAAAATTCTAGAAACTAGTAGGACATAAGATTTTATCATAACGGTGTTATGTGTTACTATCGTTTCGCCACATTCGCCGGTCTATCGTGATCATTATAGCTAATTGTGTTGTTCTAAAACGAACCATTCGTTGTTATCAGCTATTTTAGGATGGTCTTAATCGTTCACCTTGCATAGCTTGCACTCACCGACAAGCGTATTAGTTTGCCTAGTAATGTTCGTGGTAGGTTCTGTGTAGGTACCGAATACATTGACAGCGTAGTCAATAACTAGTTAGCAAGATGCATCTTGTGAAACAGTTAGCGTGACGTATCGATGTTGGCGAAAGCTGTTGCTGGCGGGGACACCAGGTCCATTGTCTGCGCTGAGTCAGAGGCGGCGCGCGCGCTGCTATTTCTGTGAGTTCTGCGTAGGCAGTGTATGCGGTTCTTATTGCTTGCCTGTCAGACTGCCGAGAGACACTCGGCAATGTTGAAGTATTTATATTTAATTTTATTCATTAACGCCATTTACCTAGTTGTTGGTGGATTTAGATTCAGTTTCTAGAACTTTTAGATATGTACTGATCTGCAAAAGAATTAAATGAAGTACTTTTAAGATTATAGACTTAGAATTCGTTTGATAAAAAAAAAACTTTACTATGTTATTAAAGTATTCTATAATCAAACGAATTCTAATAGCACTTACTTTCATAATGTATTCGGAAACGTTTAAATAGCACCAATTTCTTTTAAACACCGCACAGTCATGGCTTTATAATTTCGGCTAAAGATAATGGTCCAAACAAGGTTGAAAAAATACAAAAAGCATTGTACACTTTTGATTTCGTACAGATCCTATTGCACCAGCAATCTGTTCCAATTGACTACCCGTTAATACGGCCACAATTGCTCTTTTGAATTTATTCAACGATGTACTTACCTACTTAAGCACTGGCGAGTAGTAAACAATTACTGAAATGTTTTTAAGTACTGAAATCTGTGGTGTTATCTGAAGGTACGACTCATCTTTTTACTGTTCGTACCCACGAATGGCGAAAACGGAACCGTTACATAGAATTTCGTCGTGCCTTTGCTTCAGATTATCTCGCAGCTGACTACTAGCAACAACTAATTAGGGTCTCTACGAACGGCATATTTTGACTCACGATCTATCGGTCGGGCCGATCGGGGGACTCTACCAATTGGCCTGGCAATGTCTAGCCAACTAGCCTATTGACATGCCAATTGGTAAATATCCTCCTTTGGCTCATTTGGCACGTTTTGGCGTGACGTTAGTAGGGGTCTTTAGGTGATATTGGATACCAGGTACCTATGCAAGTGAAATCAAAGCTGAGTCTGTTAAAACTTATTTATTTGTTCTCACTTTTCAAAGTGTGTAATCTTCTTAATTTGCTTATAAGTGTCTTACATGCAATTTTGTTAGGACTTGGCGGCATTAACTACAAATAATAGACCATTCTTTCTAAAATTGTAGTTCTTGTTAAATTTTGGGGTTTTGATGTTATTTTTTGCATTTGTGCAGTTCTTTTTTGCAGACGTGGTAACTTGCGTCACCTGTTTTGGAGTTATATCGCTTGTTTTTATTAGAAAAATACGATGGGGCTCAATTTCCGCGTAAGTATTATAAGCAAATTAATAAGTTTGGCTTATACTAAATGACTGTTTCAGTGTGATTTTATATTGGTACTTACCTATTACCTAATTTATCTATCAATTAAACTATGTTTGGATTGTGACTCGGGGTCATACAGTCCTGCGCGACTGTTATAATTCAAAAATACGCTTGAATAGTTGTAGGGTGGTCATAGTTTGAATATATCGCCGTCAGTCGGTCGGTCGTCGACATGACGACGTCGCTGCCGCTATAGGCTCCGGTTCCGTTTTTTTGACACCCTGTGAATCATGGCGAGTCATCAATGTAATGGAGCGCGGCGTCGCTGTCGTTGCGGCCATGCGACTCGTCGACCCGACACTGGCCCGTCTCTTGCCTCCCAGTGGAGTCGAGACGAGTTGCGTGTCGGTTGGAATACGATCTTTTTGCCGTTATTTTACGTTGTAGGTATCCGAAGATTGTTTGGATTTCATTCGTATAACTGTAAAATACTGCTTTACGCGTGCAGTAAAGTAACATATATAATAGTATTAGTAGCGCGTGGGTTGGGAAGAGAGCTCTGTGATTTGAGAACGTCTCATTGTTCAGCTACCTGAGACGTAGGTAGCTCGCTTTCCGTAGTAAGTAGTGGATGCCAGTGTATCATGTCAGTGTTGGGGCATGAGCGGTGCGGGCTGTGTGTGTCCTGGTGGACGCGGACAAAACGCGTTGTGTTGCGGTACAGGGCCTGGCAGCAACACGGTGTCGCGGCGAGGGCGAGCGCGGTCGATGAGCCCGGCGCAGAGGGCAGCACGGAGCCGCTGCGGGGGGCGCTCCCGCGGCCCCCGCGCCCTTTTCACTGCCCCGTCTGCTTGCGCACTCTGTATAGCCGCGCCGCGCGCTCACTAATGCGTCATACCGCCGTCGAAGCTAACGCGCATCCCGCCGCTCCGGTACGACACTTCGCGCGCGCCATGTGAACTTATGTGTTGACTTGTATAGACTCGGCTCTCGCTCGCTACGATTGAGTAGCTGTCTGCATCGTGCATATTTTCGCTAACATGGACAGTGACTTTGGTGTCTGTGAGCCGAGAGACTACAGTGGTACACGAGGTTGACACACGTGCTCGCGTCTACTTCCGAAACTGAGTAAGTGTAAGATAGTTTATTTTAAAGTGTGACTGGGTGAGTGACGTCGTCGGCTCGTCGGTTAGTCGGCGGCGCGTTATTTTCGCAGCGCGCATCGGGCCGCGGCGCCGCCGGCCGCCCGGAATGCGGCCTCCGCCCCGCCGCGCGCTGCCGGGCGGCGCCGAGCGCGCCGCGCGTAGCGTAATAAATAAAGGCGGGGCGCGGCTGCGTGCGCGCGCACCCTCCCGCGCCCTTCTCGCCCTCAGGTCATTGACTCGCACCCGTCCGCCACTGCCGGCGCCGAAGACAACAATTTTCGGAACGGTAACGCGCTCTTGGCCCAGCATGGCACAGCGCGGCGGCCCGGCGATGTATCTCCAATGTCAATGCCGGCGACGGTTAAAACTGGTTTGCACAGGCGAAGGCGATCAGAACGTGTTGATTGACATTTAAGCCACTAGATTAATGTAACACTGAGTTTACTTGACACAAGAACGTCTCTTGACCCCGATTTATACACCTGGTCATAGGATAAATATATATTCATCATGATTGAGAATATAAAGAAATCCTTTCCTTTTCATGTCACCGGTTATAATAAGAGCTGGTCGACAGTTGGTCGTCATTTACTGTGGACGAAGCAGACCAATTATTTGTTTGTTCGGCCTAGGTTAGGTCTACAAATAAAGGTAGGTACATTAGCGCCATTTCTCCTTTTTTTTGGTGCGCCCACACCACTTTTGAGTAACTAAATGGGTAATATTATCTTAAACACGGACACACTTTGGTATGAAGTAACCTATAAGTTAATTCGCAGGTAGGTATTCTGCTAGTTCACAGTGTTGATAAAACTTCTTCGTCCTTACTGAATCAAGTTGGCAAACCTTCAGGTTCACCTAGGTACTTACTGTTATAAAAAACATTTTGTATGATCCCAACTGTTATTATATAAAATGTATGGGCATTAAGAAATTCGAAAGTATGTTAGTTTGTCGGACCCCGTTATTTTATCAGTATTAGAAGTTTCGTGGAACGCTAAAAATAAATCGTGAACTTCCCGGTTGAATGGCGTCGTCGGCGCGGCAATGCGCGGGGAGTGGCAGGCAGCCATTGCCCTCGCCCGGTTTGTTTACAACTTGGGCTTGGAGATCGGCATGATCCTATGTGCACCCTCTGTAGGTCGCCGTAGGGTGCATATTCGCGTCGATGCGCAATTCGGCACCGACCCCTGCGCTCGAGCCATCTGCGCGCACACGATTAAAATAAACTGCCACCGACAGATAGCTAGCATAAAAACAAGCGTCAGCTAACGCCAGGTGCAATACGACCCACGTTTGTGGCGAAGGTGTGCCTAGTGTTAGGTCAGTTATTGCCATTAGATGGTGCGGCCGAAGACCCCGCAGACCCGAGCCAATGACCAGCCCGCCTGCCGGGCCTCTCGACCCAACGGTTTAGTTCGTTAGAATACACGTGTTATTCACGACAATGTACAATTTTATATTTAATTCTATTTCGTGCTATTAGTTCACTTAAAACATAGATAACAGTCGTTTTCAATGTAATTTTCATTGTAGAGAAATAAAACCGGAATCACGATAAATCAAACGTCAAAAAAACTTTCAAACTGCGCATGCGTGTATTGTATGTATGTAGATTTTAGTATGCAGATAATTTACAATTAACAGGATTGATACATCGAGACAGTGGTCATGATAATCAATTAACGGCAACAGCTTTCGTGAGAAGATTCAAGATAAACCAGTTTTCCACAACAAACTAACCTACTACATTTAAATCCCCTTATCTCCCTGATTGTTAACTTTAGCTCCTATATCAGATGATACCAAACGTCTCGAATAATCTCAATTCCCATGTGCAAAACGAAAACCACTCAACGTTCCTAGGGCGGGGCCTCAACAAGTTGTGGGAACGGGAAAGGTGCGCGCGCATTCTCAGGGGCAAGGAGGTGTTTGCCGTTTTTCAGACTTTTCAGTGAGCTATGTAGAGACGACGGGATGGTGGGGCAATTTGCCACTCTGTAAAGGCTGTATACCCGTTGTAAATGCGTAAGTTTTGTATCAGCGTGTAAAAATATCTTCTTCTGATAGGTGGTTGTCACATCTATCATATTACGATAGGATTATACAAGTCCAACCTGATCTAGATTTAATTCGGGATTTGAAATAGCATGGGCTACTCCGCGGCAACAACACTCACTAAGCAAGTTGAGTTCCAAGTGGTTGTATAGATTGGAGCCGATCTAATTTATACGTTTAACTTCTTATCTATTTCAAAAAGGCTCCAGTATTTATATTTCCGTAAAAATACTGCTTAACGGCTAAAACTATACAGCTGGCAAACTGTAAAATTTGGCAGGTTATGTTTCTCTTGATTTTGATATGATATGATCACTGATTAGACTGGTTATATTACCTTTTTATAAGATTTCAATATCTAGTTTTGATTCAAGTCATCACTATTTTAAAGGAATGCGCTTCCAAGGAGTTCTTTAAAATGTTATTCACTTTTTTTGCTACCCCTGAAACTTATTTCTTTATAGTCTTCTTAGCCCTTTCGACTAATCTGTCTTGTGAGTCCTTTCTATTGTTTGAAAGTAAGTATTGTGATCAGATAAAAATTACATATTTGTGAATGAGTTTCCACATGTTTTTAAGTAGCGCAACTAATCTGCGCGCTGCATGGAAACATGCGTCATTGTGATCCAGAAGGAACTAGTGTTCTCCGGGAAGGAACAAATAATATAATATGAGTAGTTTGAGCAGGACGATTTGGGCAAATCATAGAATGTACCCATTTATTGGTCGAATAAGACCAAAGTCAAGTAAATCCCACGGGAAGTTATTTGGCGAGGCCCGTAACCTAATATTTATATAAATTTTTGAGGCAAATGGTTTAAAGGGCGTATCTTTAATCTATGAGTAAAAAATCTTTTCATAAAAGGTTTACCACAATTATTGAGTAATAAAAGTTAGACATATAGGCTCATTCTATACTTTTACCAATCATCTCGGGATTTACTGGTGAATCTTAGAATTTACAGTCATTCCGGATTTTACAGTAAGATGAATGAAGCCGTGTAAAATATATTTGTGAGCAGACTCATTAGGTTTGCGTACGCAGGCCTCGCGTGAAGTGGAGTGCAACGGAGCCAGCGCGAGCGCTGCCGCGTTGAGCACGCAACCAGTACCGGTATGCGAAGAAAGCACGCATCTCAATTGCATCGGTAACCGATGTCGGATGCACCTAAATACACCATTTCAGCAATAGAAATCCGGCATTAGTGGGTGACAAGTTGGCCGAAACACCCTACTTTGCAACGAAGTACGAGATCTAGGAAATTAAATATTACTGTGCGGAACTACGGCAGAGCGTAGTATTAACCTGCCATACCTATCTGAGAAGCAAAAATCAAATGTATAAAAAAAACAAAATCCAGCTGATAATTAACTGTATTCGGAATTTACAAGGACCTTCATATTAAAGTATTGCCGAACGGTCTTCATGAATGTGCCTGTTTATCAACGAATGGAACACATGCATGCTAATCGTTCCAAGTTCCTACTCAGTTGCGCGCCACGTTTGGAAAGCTATTATCCGTGTCCACGCTTGATTGAGTAGCGAACCGCCACCAACCCCTCCACACTGCTTTTCTCTTGTGTATTCAGCAGTCTGCCCGTTATGTTGAAGTTGGAACATTATTGCGTGGTACCGATGCTCGTCCGGCGACAGACGCTTCGATGCTACACACTGCACCTAAACAGTGTATCGAATCGGCGCATATTATATATAATATACATAATATGCTGTGTTGTCGTTTAAAAAGCTCATGTTTATTTTAATGATATCGGACCAAACGCAACATTGTTTCCGCTAGAATAAAAAAAACTTTTTTTTATATTTTTCTGCTGATTTAGTCATTTCACTTTCGAGACTGCTTTGGCTTTATTCTTATACCAGATACTTATACGTACAGTTTGTAATGTAATTGTAACGTCATCGAAAAAACATGGTGTCACTGTCATCGTTTTAATCTGTGGTGTGAGTGGGATGGACGACGTTACATTACCAAATGGTACGTGCGTAAGAATTGTGTTTGAGGAACAGTTCTTGCACATGTAGCTTAACATTTACGTTCCGTACGTTTTAGCTAGTAGTGAGCGTAAACCATTGTTAGTTAAAAATTTAAAACGGTTACACCAGGCGCCAACCGGTGAATTGATGGAGGTGCAACCGTGGACATGACGTTACGTTTTGACTAGAAGGCAGGGTAATTGCGCTCGTTAGCAATGAGATTTTCTGACCTGAAAATGTTTTAACCTATTTATAATAATTTATCTCTGAATAAAAATCCGTAAGCACCTTATTTTCGATAAAGGATACGAAGCCGACATATTTGAAATTTCTGTCTGTCTGTTTGCGTATCGCGGGGAATCTATCAGGCGTATTTAGATGACCCTCCGCACATATTTTCCAAAAAATATAGTCGTTCATCTATCACAAGTTATATTCGAGCCTTTCAAATAATTGCTGCCTACCCTTATTTATCATCACCATCATCATGAGATTGATATTTAGCCTTACAGTAAGATGAAATTGATCTGTTATCGCTTTTTCTGGAATCGAAATCTTCAATTGAAAGAAAACAGGAACTGGACCTAAACAGGCGCAATGACCCTACTAACCATACATCAAGCAACACTGGCGTTAGTTGGAATACTTCAAGTGTGAAGTTACGTGACTTGGAAATATATGATCGGATTTGAATAAGCTTTGCATGCGTAACCTATCATCCGGTGGATCATTGTGGCTTCTAATTTGCAGCTCTTTAAGAGGCGAACGATGTATTCGTCATTCAGAATATTTAATAAGCAAGTGAAGTAGCTTTGATATATCTAAAGTCTTCCTACGCACGATGTTATATAATTATATGTTTCTCACTGATGTTATCTACTGCTAAGATGATCCTAGTACGCTTGTTCATATTAGAATAACATAATATCTGCTGACTCGAGAAACCAACATAGTTTATTTACAATAATTTAAATTGGTGAATAATTCAAAGTATAATATTCAAAAAATAAGTAGTGACGTGGTGCGATAGCGTCTTAGCGATCGCAACAATGCGACGCCGTGATAAACGTGTGGCGGGCAGGACGGCCGCCGGCCAAGCCGTGGTCTGTGCCGTTACATTGTAGGGGTACAGTATCGTTGCACGCGTTTAGTTAGACTCGCGGCTAACATGACCGCAAAATGGGCTACCTATACCCGCTTGTAATGTCTATAAATAGCTTTATACTACTATCGGTACAGTACACATATGATTATGACGTCACGAATAATGCATTTATGACACACTCAGCATCATGCTTTGCTATAAGTACATTTTTATTTCTTCTATATATTAAAAAAAAAATCTCCGCCCCGAGTAGCAGAAGAACTTTTAAAGTGTATAATACTGCGAGACTTGCGGCAACACTAGTAATGTTTTCCAAATAACAGTAGCCTATTTTATGATTTGGTGTCTTGGGGCTATGTGCCATAAATTAACGAAAGATAGGTCCCAGAGTTGAGCGCAAGGAGCGACTTGCGCGGTGCCCCCGCCCCTCGCAGCCTGCCGCCCCAGGCCATGGCCCACATGACTAAGGGTAAATAAGCCACCGCCAAATGATATCATCCAAATTAAAATTCCACACACAAGTTCAGACAGAAAAGGAGCGCTATATCTAGCCCAAGTTTCAATGCATCCTAAAATAAGACTGCATTTGGTTCACTCGCATTGCTTTTTTAAAGTCTGTGTACCTATGTAGATGCCTTGTTGTCAGCTTACATGAACTAATTTTATCAATTAATGCGAATATGTCGAGGTCGGCTACATCCGCTTTGTTAACTGTTTAATTGCCTAAAGTATAATAGCCGTTTGACACTTGATGTGTTATGTACTGTGTCAATTCTGTAGCCATGGATCATACTACAGATGTGATAAGTACCTAGTGTATGTAGTTAAGGTAATAAAGGTAATAATGGCGACTCGAAATGAACTTGGCCTGCTAAATTTAAAAATGTACATAAATAAAAGTAATTAAAATGTATACTTACCACGCCAGCTATACATAGAAATATGAAATTAGCCGAATGTTTAAATTTTAACAGACCCCATGTAAAGTGTTCCATCGTTGCATTCGGGGTGAACGTGACTGTATTAGTCCAACGACCAGCAAGCGCAGGTAGTCGATGGGCTGGTATTTAACAAAAGCCGCCCCTAACCACTAGTCACAAAAAACGGGTTTAAATATTGAAATTGTGCAAAACACTCTTCATAGATTCGAATAGCAGATAGTTTATTTTTTCGACCAAGGATGTAAAACAATAACATTTATAAGCACACTTCAAATATGTTGTAAATGACATTGTAAGTACTTGCTTTAAATTTCAAAACAACAAGCCATGTAGTTTAATAGTGATGCATTCCCTCTATTGTTTATTATGGCAGTTAGAAAAGATCTTATTACCTACAACCGGAGCGCTGGTAAAGTAATAGATAATTGAAAGTTCGTTGGGGCATTAGTGACGCCCCACATTATGAAAAAAGACCAAAAAAACGGTCATCCCATTTTTATTCCTCTTTTCGAAGGAGTAGATAGTTTCAAATGCATGAGTAGAACTCCCGAAAGTCAAAAGTAATTAGATCCAAAGATATAAATTTTTAAATTTTTTTTTGCGAAATTACAGAATATTAAAAATTTATAGTTAAAAAAATATTTTCGTAAATCTATTGGTGTCCTCATATGACGGTTCTACGTAGGCAAATAATGTTTGGAACTAGCAGATTGTAACTCCAATCGCGTGAAAGATATTTGAAAAAGAAGAAAAAAAAGTTTTTATTTTTTTATTCCTATATTTTGCCATATTTGGATTCAAAATCATAATTAATATAATGTCTGACATTGTGCTAGTGATATAAAAAAAAATCAAATCCTAATCTTGTAGGATCTTGGAGTTATGAGCGTCTAAAGATTTTCCATAATTTCTATGGTTTTAGGGTTTTCACACAGAATTAAGTGTTTTCACATTATTTTCAAGATATAATTTGTGAATGTTTTCTAACCTATTAGACATCGAATATAGTGATCAAACTCATTATAGTATGTAGTTTGACGTTTGTTGTTAATAAAATTGAAATGCCATTACCAAACTGACTAAACACAAAATTCCGAAAAGTACGAGACATTCGACACAAGGCTGTAATTTGGCAAGTATGGTCCTTGTAAGGATTTTACGAAAGGTCTGGATTAAGGCGGTGAAAAAGGGTTGAAAATATCTACGAAAGTCCTATATTATTTAAGTTAGGGGCACGATATTAAAGTAAATAGTTTCAAATAATTAGACACTGTTAATTTAAATTGCAACATAAATTAATGGAGTAAAATAGGCGTTTGAAAATAGTGGCAACATGGGTCTTTGACGGCTCCATGGTGCCTCGCCCACGTTCCTCCGGAGAAAATGTAAAGGTATAGGGTTTTAGCTTAAGCTTTACGAGGGCGAACACCTTCCCCATACCATATTTACCTTTCATCGGAATTTTCTAAGTTTGAATTACAAAGATACAATATTTTTATGTATATAATAATAATAAAACGTAACATTAAAATTCTCAAAAAGGGCCTCTACGTGTTGGACCCTTGTCCCCGCGCAAGCCTTCTAAAGATCCGGGTTATAGTCCGTGTGGAGACACACATAATAATAATATCGCCAGACGAACACACCAACTATACGGTCCCACACTAAGCAACGCTTGTATTATGGGTACCGTACAGTATATAATACTTAGATAGATATTAATATAATATGTAAAATTACTAATAATATCTCCGTTAATATTATTAACAGATCAACCCATTTGTTTTAACCTATATTTACTTGATAAACACAATAGTCCGGTAGGTAGCAACCCTAAGCCAGTTTCTTTAAATCCCAATAAACTGCAGATCCTACGAGATTAAGATTTCAGATTTTTAATACATGTCAAGTGGGACCTGAAGAATAATTTAATCTAAGAATTGAATCCTAATACGTGAAGAGATAAGAAAAAAAAAATATTTACGAAAATAAGCTTAAATTCGCATTTCTATGTTATTTATAGCGCTAAAATTATAATATTCACTTGACAATAAAGGGAATTTATTCTTTTAAAATGTGGCATTTAAATCAATAATTAATATTAAACGCCTTTTAAACTACAGCTACTTCTATGTTTTTTCTGATTTCCATAGATTTTATGAAAAAAAAATCATATCTCTGGATCTACGTACATTTCATCTGCGAGAGTTCTACTCATGCATTTGAAATCATTTAATCTATCGAATATAAGAATAAAAATTGGATGACCGCTTTTGAGGTCATTTTTCATACTGTGCGCCCTGTGCTACGCGTCGCCGGGTTCTTCCAGCAAGCTATGCGCCCGGCGGCGCGGCGGGATGTATTGGCTGGTTTGTGAAACATATGGCTGACTTAAACGCACACAATCCTACTCCCATGTTAGACACATCCTGTTTCGTATATTATAACGTTAAAATAACAAGTATCTTTTTCTTTGTGTTCACAGGTACGGTCAATAACTATTGAAGAAAATATGGGTTGAAGAGGTTATGTTTAAAGATGACGGCAGAATACTTAGAAGATGTGACAACCAAATGTATTCCAGTTAGACGCAGGTAAGTTTATCTTGATATCATTAGGTTTGACAAATCTGGCGTCGTAGGTTTTTTGTATAGATTATCATTTACCACTAAACAGGTAACCACACCGATTCAATTTGATTCGCAGTCAGAAAAGTCTGGATAACGGGCGAGGTTGCTATCCGAGGACGTCGGTTGCTGAATATTTGGCCTTTCGCCAACCATTACTACGATGTAGAGTTACTCGCATTAAGATCCGCATTATGTTTTATGAAATATTAACATAAATTTGTTATAAGCCCCCATAACAGAATGCAGTACTAGTAAAATATTTTTAATTGGTCATTCATAGTTGCAATTCTAAGAGTTTCAATAAACATACCAACCCAAATAACCATATGAGCTATCTAATTTTATTCGCGATACATACAGTACATATTGATACGCTATCATGGCTTGCTAGGATACAGGGTTCAAAAATAGTCTCTATAAGAATTAAATTATACATTGAAATTCGAAACGATACTCTTATTATGTTCTATAGTATTTACTTTTCCACACTGTCTATTGCATTAATTATCATGTACTGTTTAGTGCATCATTAGCTGTCGGCTATGCTGGGGTCTGGGGATCTGTCATAACATTCCACTCGGCTATCGCTGCGATGACGTATCGCGTCCCGCCGCGCCCCGCACCGCGCGCCGCCCGGCTTGAATAATAATTGTTCTGTGGCCGGCAATCATTATCGCCTTCTGATATCACAGAAATAATATTTAAGTATTCATATCAATAGTAATAACAATTTAGATCATTGTCACTGTCAAACGTTCTGATTTAACCGCCACATAGAGTAAGCTTTTTAGAGTTCCGTATCAAAATGGTGAAAACGGAACCATTATGTTTTAAGACGACCCGGAATCATGATGTTTTTATTAAAAGTCAATAACGCAGTAGAAACGAGTTTAAAGTTTAACCGGCTCAACTACAGAAAGATCAATTAAATTGAAAGGAATATTTTCCTGTTATGCATATGAACTTGTTACTACAGGAATCAATTTATATTATAAGCTTTGATTTAAAATTGTAGTAGCTGTCGTCTGCCGGTGGTATCGGATGACCCGGGCTAAAAATAGGCTGAATTGTTTACCTATAAAAACAGACTGACTTTGACACATTTGACTCGGTTTCTGAAGCAATAAAGTAATTGGCTTGAAATCAATAGTGCATAGCGCATATTATGTTAATGTTATTTTTCCGATCATTGATCTACTGGCATTCAATCTATAGTCGCTGCGATATTTATATTTATATAAAAAAAAATTGCCTAGATTACGTGGCAATGACCCTTGAGTATGTTGTTCGATAATTGTTTCACTTGGACAAAGAAGAAAACAAGGCCAAGATAAAGTCAGTACTTAGCCATAGTAAATGCTTACCTATGTTCTAAGCACTTACTTAGCCTATAAATAGACAGTGCTTAGCGTGGTTCTTTCGATGAAAGCCAACCTAATAATTAACAAATTCTTGTCTAAGTTATAGCATAGATTTTTACGGACTGAGTACGTTCTTAGTATGACTTTTACATAAAAGCATATAAAATTATTCACTTCTTTTAATGTTTATAAACTCGTTATATAAAAAAATATATAAACTCGGTTGGATCATAAGGTTAATATAATTATTATCTTTAGGAGTCTGCAATATATCAACGGATATCGATGATATGTACGAAATTGTAGGTTTTTAAATAAGGTGCGGATAAGTACGCGGCATTTTAATTTTTTTTTACTTTCCCTGGGATAGTGTATTCTACATCAATCCGGCCTATAATTTATTATCACCGTACCCAAGATGCTATTTATACCGTTGTTTATACAGATATTGTAGAAAATAAATAACCTCAGCCATCAACTTGTATATAATTTTAATTGGTAAACACCTCTATAACTCCACTGTTATTACGGTGATACTTAATACAATGTGTTGTTTTAAGATTAAACCGAGGTTAAAGATGAAAACAAATCTTCAGCCTTAACTATCGAAATAGAGAGGTCATTATTATCAGAAGACCCTCGTATATTGTAGGTTCATTACTTAACTGATATCTACAACAATAATCAAATGGAGTAGGGGAGAGTAATAATAATAAAGACCAGGGGGATAATGAGTTGAAGTTGAAGTTGAATTTCATGAAACCGGTTTGTTGTATTTTTCCAGTTGTTCTGACCGTTTTAGTTTGTGTTCAGTAGGGTAAGCAGGAACTCCTAAGGTAATCGTAAAAGTCATCGAGAAAACGTGCTGTCACTGTCATACTTAGTTATGAAATGTGTGGTCTGAGAGGGATGGACGACATTTACGGACCGAAACGGTACTTAAAAAGGATTGAGCTTGAGGTACATGTCCTTGAAGACATTGTTTACAAAAAGCAATCTTTGCGGACGAATACTACAAGTACGTAGCTTACCTAGATTAAGTATAAAACTACTTACATAATTGACACAATTGATTCGATCTGTGCGAAAGTATTCGTACACGGATGCTGTCCAATCTAGCTGCGGTATAGCAGCGTTTTCATTTAATCGTGTTGTACCTAGGTAAGTACAAACAGTGCACACAGACTAAGCGCTTGAATAACGTTGTCGGTTGTACAAATTTGCGAAAAAAACGAGTGGCGTTGAACCCGCTACGGCGAATGCACCGGGGCCGTTAGCTTTATCCGAGGTCAGGTAGGTAGGTATCGGCGGCGTATTATCGTAACGTGCACCTGTGTTAAAAATATATGCATAACTGCTTAGCTAACTTTTTTAAGGTTGACGAACTTACTCAAGTAACACACCGCTTACGCAATTCTTTTCAAAGTCAAAATAATTTGTTTAATATAATTGTAGGCCAAAAAGCACTTATGAATTTTCAAAAGTTATTACCGGTTCGGAATGTTGGTTAAAATGCGAAGAGCCGGCAAGAAACTTAGTCAGTTATATAGGTACTTTTCAATAAAAGAGGTTTTTATAGGTACATTTTTAGGATAAACACACCGTGTGAACATGCGGCACCATAGCCTCTATACTAAGGGCAAGGTAAATATTCGTTGCTAAGTATATAAAATAACATAAATAAACAAAAAACAAACAAAAGTAAAATAAGTACGAGCTTAGTTATAGTTCAAGCAGAAGTATTACTTTAGTATTGCCATCTATAACTACATATTTACATTTTCCGTCACCTTCCGCTTGACGTCCGTTGAACATATAGGTCAGTTCAAAATCAGCGCCAAGCTCACGCTTGCAATGACTGACAAGCATTGGCTAAGTATTTGAATTTCATCGAAAGTAACATGCTACGCACTGACTATTTACGGAACTATACTTAGAGCGCAGTTAAGCAATGCGGCTATGTAACGACTATTTATCTCGACCTAAGTAATAAATACTCACGCTGTACTTAACTCTATAATTTTAAGTTAAATAAAAACTCGTCGTCGTGTCGATGACATAATTACTTTTGTCATTGTGGTGAATGGGCTAGTTAATCAACAGGTTGTCGATTGCCTAGGGTGGGCCAGACGTGGAAACTTATCCGGGGAGGCTCCTTTCGTGCATAATTAAATTACCAACAATAACTTACTTGGTGCTCACGAAATTTTATAAACCACATTGGCTTGATAGACCTATTTCAGTAGGTAGCTAGGCATTAAAATATTTGCTTTGATAACTAACTTTTAATGTTTTTTTTACTACTTTATGATACGGGTAAAATCACAGATCACGAGAGATATGCCGTGCGGTTCAAAATGTATGGGAACTCGCTGTCTCCGTTTTGTTCCCAACCACTCGCTAAAACCAACCAATACGAAGTCTCCTCGGTGCGTGCTGCGTCGTCGCCGTATACAGCGGCCGTACCACGCGACGCACCAGTTTATTCAAAGTATCGTTAGACGATCTATACATTGCCTCGTACATTCACTCAGTAGCGAACATAGGTGGTACTTAAAGAGCCATGTATTTTGTACAAAAATAAAAAAGTCGTTGTCCTACATGAAACCTAAAATAACATAATAAAGGCATTAAATATTTTTTGATTTGTTGTTTTTAATGATTTTAAAGACGAATAAATAAAATACTTAAGGTGGAAGCGATCAGTCGCATTCCCATACAAATTTCAACATTGTAATACTCGATACACATACAGTTTTTTAGTTGTACAAGCATTGTTATCAATTCTCTATAAATTAAAGAGCTCGCAGAATGAAATATCAGGCAAAATCTTATAGTAATAACATCATAAAACGATATTAAATTTTAGGCTTGTGTGCGTGAATAAAAGCGCCTCTGTCCAAATTAACCCGTAACTAATAAAGCATCCGATTCTTTGTCTTTCAGTATTTACGGCGACAGATGGCAGCAGGAGTTTTTACTTATAATACATAAAGACATAACATTATAATATATAGAGAGATATAAATTTTCTATAAATAAGTATAAAGATTCATAATAAAAAATTAAAAATAAAAAATACATATAAATTTCGTTCGTCCATCGAACCTACGAACAATCGCATGTACCTACGTTTTTCACTTGAGCCACTTGGGGTGTGTTATTATCTGTGTGTGCAGATCGTCATGTATCCCTATTTCCTGTAATCCAAGTTTTTAGGATTTGTCTGCACCCAAAACATATTTTTTCGGGTTATTATAATAAAATAACCTACATACCTACATAAGGCATGTATTTATTTTTTTAAATAATCAATGAATGAATGAATATGTCATGTTTCAATTGGTTGTAAATATCATTGAAACCTATCAAAATATTCGTCGTCTTGACTAGTGGTCTACGTAGCCTAATGTTCTACACGGTTGATGCAAACGTGTACTATAGCAAGTTCAAATCTTGCCGGTGGGCTTGTCTTTTTGAATGATTGATATTGTTTCTGTAAGTGAATATTAGATTTCCAAAACACACAGCTCGGCCGTGTTACTCCAACATGGTGTGGTAGTAATATAACGAAAATATATATAGGTAGTATGTACACCTTCCAAGGCCATAGCTAGATGATGTCGTGTTACGAAATATGTCGCGCGAGTCTTTGTCGATTTATTGATCAATTTATCAAACATTTTTTTAGGCACTGCCGGGTGTGCTACTGATATATATATATATATCTATATATACTAGATGCGCCCGGCGGTGTTACCCGCGATAAAAAGTATGAAAAATTAAAACATCTATCCCACGGGAACCATACATTTTACCGGGATAAATAGTAGCCTATGTGTTATTCCAGACTGTAATCTATCTCTGTGCCAAATTTCATCCAGATCCGTTCAGCCGTTCGGGCGTGAAAGAGTAACAAACATCCATCCATCTATTCATCCATCCATCCATCCAAACTTTCACATTTATAATATTAGTATAGATATACATATATATATATATATATATATATATATATATATATATCAGTAGCACAGCCAGCTGTGACTAGAAAAAATGTTAGAATACATCGACAGCGACTCGCGCGACATATTTCGTAACATCGGTTTTTAGTAATTATTCAATATTGAATCAATCTGAGAAAATCTACATAGCGACCTATATGTGTACCTATCTCTTCTTCTTACTTACTGACTAGCTATAGGAAGGTACCAACCAGCAAGGCATGTATGTATATATATATATACATACATATATATCCAACCAACTAACCTAACACGATTGGCGATACAAGAAAGCAAGCCCCGGCACCTAGTATGAACGGGTTTTTCGAAATTATAGGGAAGCCTAATGAATGGGATACCCCTTGAACGTTTGAACAAATCAAGTGCGACATAGCTCGTAATTGAATAAATCTAAGAAAACATACCTATGTGCACCTATTTCTCTTCTTTTTACTTACCGATTTATTATAGAGTAGCTATAAATTGGTACCAACTAGAAACCTACTTAGTTTTAGATATATTGATATTACTTTTTTTTTCGTTTCTGAACGCAAAACCTTATACCTCGGATACGAGTACTCGTCTACATAATAAATAGGTGCCTAGGCCGAAAATAACTGGTTTTGATGCACATACATTCTGTACTTAGATATTATGTATGTGCTTACCTACTGTTATATTTTTTAAAATTATTCTCTTTGGATTCTGTTAATCTGAGGTATAGATATTTAATAAATATAAAAGTCGGTAAGCACTTACCAAGTTCTTAGAATGTATAGAATAGTGTTACTTATTTTGTTCTGGGTGTCTACGAAGTTAATTTATTATATCTTGACCAAATTGGCAGCATGTCTATGGTATGCTGATGCCAAATTCCAGAATTATAAAAAAAAATGGACTCACTACTCTGCTGCGACCGACCGATTGTGTTTGTGATTATGTATGTAAAAACTTACTTCAAAATTCAAATAATAATTGTGTGGGATTTGCGATTAGTTTTGTTTTAATTTGTGTTTTCTTTGCTATTTGGATTGTAATGGAGATACTGATGGAATGTGACACTGGTGAAAGTCGGGACAACTTGGTAACAAATACCTTAGAGCATAACTCGTATTGTAAAGTGGCTACACAACACAAGTTCAATTTCATGATTATCACTTGCTTGTGCTTCGGACAACACAGCCCGATCTCTCTGATTGTACCGGATTGCCATCCCATCGTATTATGAGAGTGAAGAACATCAGCGCATCTAGTGGAATCTATTATATTAGTATAGATTCCAAAGTTGTACAGCAGTGACAGCCTCGTTGGCAGAACGCTCGCCTTGGAACGAGGTGTTCAGGTTCAAACCCTGGCTCCCATCACTGAGATTTCCGGATTTTCATGTGCGAATCTTATTTTCCATAAAAAATATCACTTGCTGTACGATGAAGGCAAACTTTGTGAGGAAACCTGCATGTCTGTCAAAAGTCGTGTGAAGTTCACTAAACTGCACTGGGCCTACGGCCTATATGCCCCTCATATTGAGGAGGCGTGTGCCCGATATAATGGCGATGGGCTCACCCTCTATTACATTGGTACCAAAATACCATCGGTGAAATGTGGGTGCATTGCAGTGTGACGGTGTATGTTGGCCCGTCTCTGGAACGATGATTGAATGATTGAATCTATACATGTCACAGCAGCATTTACCTTATAATAAGTATGGATACAGTAATAATTATTATTGGACTAAACAATTATTTTTTTCTTTTTAGCGGAGGAATGAAGCACAGGAGGTTGCAAGAATCAAGATGACTGTAAATTGTATAGAGTCGATTCTATATCATAATATTAGTATTTGAAACAATGTTATATTTACCTAATTTTAGAATACCAACAACAAACAACATTGTTTCAAAGAAATTTGGAAATGTAGCTGTATCCCTTATTAGGTATAGAACTACATTGCCAAATTTCTTATTCCCTTGTAAATTATAATAAATATTGTTCTTGTTGTTGATCTGGTATATTGTAAAGCGTAATACTTTTACAGTTATCATGCAAACCTTGCTATATTTATAAGATCTATACAATAAACATTATATTTACGAACATGAAAGTATAAATTTTTCTTTTCTATCTTTTATTTCTGAAACTTTTAATATTGCAAAGCTCGCAAAAGTATTTCTATTATTTTACAACCGATAAATAAGTTTTTTTATGATCGCTCTACCTGGTGGCATAAAAAGACAACTTTTAGTATGCGAGACTTTTAACAAGTGCTGCGCTCTAGCGGCACAAAAAAGACGTGTATTTGTCTATGTGTGAGTGCCTATTTATACAAGGATTTTAGAAGCCATGGTATCTCATCCATTATAAATGATTTCAGGTTAATGTTTTTTTGGATATTTCAATGCAATGTCGTAGTAGTGCTCGCAATTTGCAACATCAAGTCTCATAGATGCTCGATGTTCGTGTAACTAGTTGCAGAAAAACAGGACCATCTATCGAAAATGTGCGGCAACCGACCCTGAGCATTCACCTTAATACTGGCTGGTGAAATGAGATTCCATCTTTCGCGTAGTTCACTTTGCTGCTAGTATTTTTGCACACAACCACGGAATAACACGGCGTTTAAAAAAAAAGTTAGAGCTCCGATACCGACGTGCAGTTGCAGTCGACTGACGGCGAAAACTCTATGTTAGCGTAATTTTGGCTAAAGGTGAGCGCAAGCCCACCGCTTTCATAACATATCTCCTCTCATATATCTGTGGGTAAAATAGATAGAGAGTGACGAGCAACATAGATTAGTTGTTATTGTTCGAATAGTATCAAGGTGCTAATTCAGTTACCTGTATCTGCCACATGAGACATGAGAAACATAACTGATAAGCCGGCAGCGGCGCCACCTTACCAACAAGGAGTCACAGTAAACGCGCATGCGCTGTAAAATCGATTTGAAATACAACAAGCTTTTCCAATATTCTTTAACACTCGCGTAAAATTTAACTTTATGGCAATTACAGAAGGTCTACTGTCGCACTACTTGTTCCACGCTTTATACCTAGAAACATTTCGATAAGCGATGTAGTGATAAAGTAGGTATTCAAATTTGCCAAATATGCGCGGCATGCATGGTGTGAACATGCTGGCATTAGGTTAAATATTTCCGTTTAGTCGGTGATTGTGCTTTAGCAACATATTCCGTAAATTTAGAAAGCTTTTTAAAAAGATGGTTAGGCAGATAGGTGTAGACACTAATATGTGGACTACATGTAGGTACGTATATACATTATATTTTGGTCAATGTATAAAATTATTATGACAACTAGTTGCTTCAAAAATTATTTCTTACCCACCTTAGTAGGTATATGATTATATACGAGTATATCACGATGATAAAAGTTCTAAGTTCCTTACTAATATTAAATTCAACAAGGCACTGTGCCACATGAAATCGTATTAAAAGTATGAAACAGACGAGTTGACTCCTATTTCGCTATCAGTGACGTTGGTTGAGGGAGCGAATTTGCTAGCATTGCATTCTTTTATGTTGATTGACGCCTGAAGCTGTAACTGGCGATTTTCGTGACCGCGGTTAGCGTTTACCTGCGTAACATAAAATAGGCATCGGCGGCGCGGGCATGGCATGCACGCTTGTCATATACCACTGGTATGTCGTTGTCTCAGTTCGCGCGATCTCTTCAAGCGAGCGGCCCACGCGTCTACAACGCGCCGCGCGCCGCCCTTGCCGCGCCCCGATCGGCGTCGGTCTTGGAGACAGCTCGCAGTCAACTCTCCGACGACTACCCGCGCCAGTGTTTCCGGTGCGGATCTTTTGATTGTGATTGTTAGTGATCAATTAAAAAAAAAACATACTTATCGCAATTCAGCAGCTTCAAATGGTAGTATACCCTTTCAGAATCACGCTATATAGATATTAAACATTCATGACTCGGAAACGATTCAATAAATAAATTTCGGATCTTTTCACGTTCAGTTTGGGAACGTTTCGCGTTTGATTGCCGATAACAATAGCGCGCGGTACACACCCGCTGCCACTCCAGCGAGATTACTTAGTTCATCACTTGTCGGCTGCGGCCGCCCGCCCCGAGCCGATGCCTCGTTGAAGGTCACCAGGTAATGAGAGCTCTCCTCTTATAAAGCGCGCGTTGGTGATTTATCATTCGCCTACATTGAAAGTGGTTATTATAATAATAATAATTACTATAATTTGTTTAGTACACGGACATATCACCTACGATGGCGCAGGTAACTGCATTTGTTGCCAATAGATTATTGCCGTATATCTGCGTCGTCGGTTGTTGACGCGCGTACGATTGACGGTACGGTCTGAGATGTATATGAGCCATTACTGTTTAATATAATATTTCAGTGAAACTTGTGCCTGTGAACATATTCTAACTCTAGCACATGGGTTCCTATTAATAATAAAAATAATATAGTCAAATCGGAATTTTGTTACGCGTCTTTCGAAATTAAATTTAACTTTGAAGATAGGATTGTATTTTGAGAGCTTGATAAAGAATAAAAGTGGTTTATATGAGAAAATGTTTCAATTAGCATCTTTTTTCATTTACAGGTTGAATGGGCGGCGGCGCAGGTACAAATTCATTGAAGCACTTTTTTCAACATTGTGCGGTAAGTTGTAATGATATAATTACTATGAATGGTTTTCTTAATTGTGCTGAAGCGGCCTAATGCGATTTTTTTTAATTTGATGTACTTCTTTATGTTTCTGTCAAAATCGTTTTCATTGTTGTGTATGTGTGTCTTAAAAAGTTATGCTGCGCGTGTGCTGTGCAATTATATCTCTTGCCATTATCTGTGTCAGTATTATTGTTAATAGTTTTTTTGGAAACAGATATCAACAATTTCCTTTTCTGTTGTTACAGATATGATATGACATCTTTTGGATGAACGAAATGTGAGGCAGTTAATAAAGACATCGAAGTCAACACTGAAATGCACACAGCCAGATAACTAACAGGTAATTTTCATATTTTTTTTGATAAACTTTTGATTTGTGCTCTTAATATATATTTTTACAATGTTTATGTTTATTAAATGCTCTGCGAATGAAGGTACTCCAACGCGCGAATTCCTAAATTGCGATCGCTGTTTAGTAAGCTCCAATGCGAATGTTATAAAGGGTGTCGGGTACGGTCTTGGGAAGATTGCGATTAGTGATCATATGTATATAAATCTCCTTTGTACATTTGTATCCGTCGATCATATTATTATAATTTATCTAAAATGTGTCTTATTTCGATTCTATGAGCAATCTTCCTGGAACGTCCTTATATTAAAAACATAACTGTCAACTAAATTTGTAATAAATGGATCATTTGAATAGATTTTCTGGTGCTTTTTGACAGCTTGCAATACGAATACGGGGCCGCAGACTGAAGCCGACTACGTGAAGCGGTTGCAGAATTTAACAGGTAGGTCGATCATAAATCTGTGAAGGAGAAAATGTCCACTAACCGAGACTTTCATATTCTCGGTCCGAGCATGTAAGATTCGTCCCAAAATAAATTGACCGAAGCATATGTCGGACATTTTTTCTTCCACTAATGATTTTTATTTGTTGCTCATGTTACTCTTATTTGCCTTCATTATTTCATAGTTTTATTTACGCGCAAATGAGCCATGTTATTAGCTAGCGATATAAAAAGCGCGTGCGAACTAATATTTTTATGTCACTATCATGCAAACAAAACGGCTGAAGGTGTGCCCCATGCTACTGTTGTTATTATATGAAGTAGCCCTCAATAGAAAATGCGTTAGTAGTATTGACATTATTGAAGGCTTCTGTTTCATTCATAAACCAAGTTATATTCTGTATGTAATATTACGACATAATACTTATCATGAAACATTATCGACTCATTCATTGTTAGACGCTATCTGTGTTTATGTTATAATAGCCAATAATTTTATTTCATTCGAAGTCTTCATTCATCAAAACAATGAATTTATGTTCAATCATCAACCTTGTAAAATATTGTTAAATTATAAAATTATTGTTATCAACAAAACTAGTTATTCGGGTAATGCTTTGAGGTAATTTTATCCTTTAACTGACCTTTCAATTGTGAATGACAGCTTTCCAAACGATCGGAGACAAATAATTCCTGACCGATTGTTTATCGGAAACATTTCGTATTTATTTTAAAAGTTGATCCATTTCCCGTCAGTTATTGCATACGTGGTTGATTGCAAAATGCGGCAGTATATAAAGGCGATGTCAGACATTTTAAATTTTAGCTGCGCTCGAATTAACAGCTTTAGTCGCGAACCGTTTTGGGTAAAATTCAATTCGTTATTTCCGAATTACAATAAAGATTTCCGCTTTGTTTGTAATGTGATAACCGTTCAGTTCATGTCCATTTTATTTGTTATCTCATTTAAGTAGGTATATAAGTAGTCACCTTGACCGTTTACTTTGTATAAATTATATTTATGTAAAATTATTATTGTTTCTTTGGTGCTTTACTTGTCCCTCAGTTGTTGTTTCACTTTATTCATTAATATATAATGAAATAGCCCTATGCCCACTGCTGGGCTCCCCCAATGACACACACATACACACCATAAACACCGAATGTTGGAAATAAATTGACAGTTAAATACATTTTATATAATTATATTTATTTGATAACCTTATGTTAAATATTATTAAAAAAATATTAATAACTACTTATTAGAAAATTGTTCAATGGTGGTGACATAAAAAATATTGATGTAAATACCTCTATTCATGTATATATTATTTAACGATAACCTTTTACTTTTGCTTATTATTTTGATTGTTGTAAATAGTTGTATTTATTTATGTGTTTTAGTACTATTAACATTAAAAGCGGTATCAGTGTAACTATACATTATCGCGATTGTACTGAATAAAAAATCGTATATTCTTTGTTTCTTCTTTCTCAATAACATGTTTGCAGTGGCGTCTTTTGAGTTCTTCGTTAACGATATTATTTGCACAAAGGGTACTTACAACATTTTGTACAGTGTGTAAAAATAATATTGTAAATATTTTTAGAGGTCCATCGGTTATAAAGATTATATTCCCGGAAAAAAATTATAATCTTAAAAAAAACACTACGTACTTTCTAAGTGCAATGTAAAACATTGCTGGAATACTTGCTTGAAAATATACAAACGTCGTTTACACATTTATTTCATACTTAACCATGATCGGTCTATCATACACGTATCGTCTTCAAATATATTATACTATTTAGTTGCATCTTATAATAAGGTAAAATTTCAAGAAAACAGTCTAACCATCTCTTATTAAAAATAGGAAGATATAAAAAAAAAATTAAGTGACGTCACTACATCCATGCCGCTAATTACAAAACGTAAAACAATCTGAATGCGAAGTTACACTAGTTCCCAGTTATCTCCCATAATAGGAATACAGCAAGACCACTGTTTCGACGATTGCTCTTTGCCTAATGAAAGACTTGGGTAGTGAGATGTCCCGTACATCACAAATTCTCACTACCTTGTCTTTCATGTGGATCGAGCATAACTCTTCTTACTCCGTGCCGCCTTGTAAGAAGAAATCTCCGGCAGCTTCTCACTCTGCATCCGGGTATAATTTTGACATTTATAAGCACTCGATCTTTTTTTAAGGAAATGTACTTTACGCCCTCAATACTAGTTTTACCATCCTTATTTTACCAAGGTTCTATAATTATATGTGAGCTATCGACCCAACTTCGACCCACGCAATGTTATGAAGTCATATTTTTAAATTAAATTTGTATAAGCAAGTTACGTTTTCGAACAAATTTCACAATTTCAAAACACTGACGTAAACGAAACAATATCGCAGCGAGTATCAACAAATAGTAAAATACAAACGAATGAATGAAAAACTCAAGCGTTACATCATTACGAAGCTAGTGTTAATGACATGTAGTTTTGAGCTCTAATCAACAGTTATAGACAGGACTTTCATGGATTGGGTGGTTTAATTAGGTGGTATAGCGGAATACAATGCAGTATATAGTCTATAATAAGCCGCCAGCTGGAGCTAGTCGATAATAAACGAATGTAATGTAATAATGTTCGTTCGTTAATGAGATATTGCGTTACTATAGCAACGAGACATGGTGGGTATTTTTTCATGGATATATTTAACGAGAAAGGAAGTCTATAAATACAAGAGCGATACTCGATAAGGTTGTTTATAAGATTCGGGTCGCTATTTACTGGGACCGCGGTGCCTGTTAACATTTTTTTTTCTTTATACCTACCTGACTTGGACATCCTGACCACTTGCAATATAAGCTAAAAGTAAATTGTTTGATCATATTTAAATACGGCGTAATAGGTGGGTGACATGAGCCACCACCCATGGCTTCGGAGTCCGAGGGGCTTTGCGCCTTGAAGATGTACCTGCTTATGCAGCAAAATATTTTGCTAGGACCATTAAAAGCCGTGAATCGAGTAAAAAATCTACTGATCCTAAAACCAATATAAATCCCACCGGCTAGCAAGTATCGGAAAATACAAACCTACCAGATATTTTGAGCGCTAAAGTTTTGTCCTAATCTCACCCGAGAATTGAGTTTTAGTTTTTTTTTTATTCCTAAAAAGTTGATTTTCATCTTGAAACGTTATTCTAATGGGGGTGTGTAGTTTGAAATGCATTACTTATAATGTATACTCGATTAATGCTTTCAATGTATTTGTCGCAATTGAAGAATCCGCCGCAATAGAAACAGCTAGCCGCTTCACAACACTGCTCATAAATTACACTTTTTTTAAGAAAACTATTTAGTAAACAAGATCTTACAAAATATTTTTTTAATAATAATCGCGATAAAATTCGTAAAAATTGTTCTATTTCAATGTGTAGTATTCGCGTAGATATAATAAATCAAAATATTTCCTGTATAAATATTTTACAGTTGCTAAAAAACGAAGTATAAAAACCGTCCTCTTGCGCCACCAGAGGTCCTCGCTAAAAATACATTGCCCACGTCAAATATTGATCTTGCCCCGCCACTGGTCACAACATACCGTCAGCACATTCTCTCTTTAAGTTGACTTTAGGTACAATCTACCCCGTCTCCTATAAAAAGTAGGGGCTGAACTTCGATATAGTATTGAATAATAACGTGAACAGCTAAGCTCTTTCAATATTTGTGACCGTAATTTGTGTTCCAAATATAAAGTAGCTATGACTAGGTTATTATATTTAGAGTATACTAAATATTTTATCAATTCAAATCAATGCTCGCATGGCGGGGGCACTACCTAACCCCCTGATTTTATATACTTACTTGTACGTTGTTTAATGACACGTGCATCTTCTAAAAATGCAATTCCCTCAGCATTTCGGATCATATTTGACATATTTGCAAAAGTGTTGGCGAATGTTCGATGGTCGTTAGTAAAAGGGTATTCACGTCCCGTTGACCAATCGAGAGCTTTTAAATTAGTTCGGTATATTGCGCCACTGTAGCTATTACAGTCAGTATACTTAAAATACACACATTTGAACGGAGTTTTAAATGGCGGAGCTTATCAATACGTCGCGTATGTTTCCGTTTCTATGTTTGTTATGGTAATTGATTTTACTAATAAATAAAATTGATTTAGCTAGCAAATAGATTTATTTACTTATAAGGGGCTTAAATGAAAATAATAGATGGACAAGTTTTTTTTTATAACAAGCTTTATGCTTGGCCACATTATCGAGCTAGCGCGAAGATTCGCGATGATCTCGTCAAAGTTCGTGCGTTGTGTGGTGCATTTCATATTTAGATTTGGTCGTTTAGATAAAATATGGACTGACTAGAGTAACAAAATAATTTCTAATAAATAAATTATGAATAACCATCCGTTTTATGGAATCACCAAGAGCCAAATCACAAAAAAAAACATTAAAATTACGGCGAATGGGTGAGGATGGAAATCGCCATTATTTGTGCTGGTTACACTTTTATTTATTTTATTATTCTAATAATAAAAATGCAAGTAATAATTATTTCCAGCATATAGTACCTATACCGCAGCCACCTTTTCCATTCTCAGCGTCTATTTCGCCCGTAGAGTCCCCCCTGATTTGTCCAAACGTTTTAATTCTCGTTTTTATTTTGACATGGTTTCTGTAAAGCATCCGAAACGTCGAGAACGTAAAAACATAAAATTTAATTAGTTTATAAATAAAATTATTTTTCAATGTATATTCGCGTAAATATAAGAAATCAATAACAAAATATTTAATTAAAATGGTCGACGACACCGGTACTAGACGACTTAATTAGGTAGTATAGATTTCAAACTCACTAAAGACGATGTTCAAAATCATTGATAATACAAAAATACATAAATCCTATGATGATTCTACTCAATTTAATATATATCGCAACTTAAATGAGACTCTGGCCGCGTTGTTTAGTTAATTTTATGTGGCGTTGAATATTGAATGATTTATAAAATGTTGACTATACATATAAACTATCACCATGCCGAATTGTATTTTAATTACGTCTTGTAGTTTCAGTTATAGCAGATAAATATTCATAATTAGGCAGTTTCGGCACATCCCTTTTGGCTCATTATCATGGTTTCGGCAGATTTTTTTTCTGCCTTATCTTATCTTGAAAGCGCTCCACCAATCTATTTATTCTCAACTTTAAAGAGTCAACTTGTGTATTTTTATCTAGTATCGTGACAATGGCAATGCCTTCTCACATTGCGTTAATTTTCTGGGAATGTATGTGGAATGCTATAGTGTTGGCTCAACGTTTCGAATTGGTAGTAGATTCTGATTATACATGAGGTTCCCATGGTCCAATGAATAAAAAAAATGTGATTTAGTTTTGATTTTTGTTGTTTTTTCTGCGGTTGACCATGTCTGTCTAGATTATAATGTCTCAATTTTTTTTGTGCCAATTTCACTTTCATCTATAATCATCATTTTTGAATCATCGAACAGGATATATTTACATAGGTATGCGATATTCATTGTATTATCGAACTTAAACTTATTAGCTTAACTTACATACTATTGTATACATATAACATTAATTTGTATAACTAGCAGTGACCGCGGCTAGGTTTCCGACGGTCCCGGACGAATCTGTACATTCCGAGATAAAAGATCCTATGCTAAGTTAATTAAAATTCTAGTAGTAATTCTTGTAAAGTACATGCAGATATTGTGTCGACGGCTGATTCAATAATCTTAGACACCTACCTACATAATAAATTAATTACGTTTTTACATATTTTTAACCAAGTACTCACATATAATGTGGTATATATGTAATGGTAATATCCTGATATAATACTTATGATTAGTCATGATTGCTGACATAGTGTCTAGACAAACCTAAATGAGAATTTTGTGATAGACACTGTTTTAATAAACGGTACTCTGTTCTTGGCATTTTCCAATTTATTTACCAGTTTACCTCCAATACTAGATAAAGCCCTTCGATCTTTGTAATCAAAGTATTAATATTGGAAGTATATATATTGGATAGTATATAATATTGGACTCACAGCTACGCAGTATTTCATTAGCACCGTCAAACGCACACCCACACATGCATCGAATACCTAGCTCAGAGAAATCAATGGTAGGGAGTAATGTAATAATATCGCAGTTTTATTATTTGTTTATTGGAACGAACGGTCCTAATATTAGATAAGTCACAATGGAAAATTGTACCGTATTGTTGTTGAAAATACTTTTGCGGAACTAATCATGCCACTGTAATTATTCATCAAAACGAAGGGATTTAGGAGATAATAATAATATTGCTAGATCAACACGCTGACTGTATGGTCCCAAACTAAGCTACGCTTGTATTATGGGGGTTTACCGTACAATGAACTTGGGGTCGTCCCGGTATATTAATACTTATTTAGATAGATTTTTAGCGTACTCATAACACCAAGTTTGCCCATGCTGGGATTCGAAGCTGGAACTTCGGCACAGGAAGCTGGGTGTCACTACTCACTGTGCCAATCGTCTAGTGTGTATGTTATAGTAGCATGTACGTGCGAACCAATAATTATTCGCGCGATCAAAATACTATCCTCAAAGAACAATGCTCATGAAACTAGGGACCCCCTGTACCAAGTCGTGATCAAATCAATTTTGAGTTTTATATATTACACCTATCCTGTGATCACCCGGCGTTTAAACATAACTTACGTAGTTATTAAAAGTACTTCTACTACTTCATCGGGGAAATGCCAAGTTCCGCCATTTTAATGCGAACGACAGTCAAACCAAATTAAAACCACTTCTGCTCGTTTCTTAATTAATCAACTTTTGTAGCTTTAATGAAATTCCCAATTTAAAATTCATATTCATTTAGAGAATAGGCGTAAAAAATTAACATACAAAATTATTTTTGGCTTTCTCAATTTAGAAAAGTTTTCGTCCATTTACAATGGCGTCACAAAAAACATTTTAGAAGAAGTGCGTTTCGATGTCCTTGTAGGTTGATTAAATCTGCTATAAATGTATAGGTTAGTTTATATATAACACGATCTAATCGCAAGTTCATAATCAATGGCATTACGAAGTTCTTTTCTGATGAAAAATATTTTGGAATGAAAATGTGTAAAATTTTATTTTTTTCATTGATATTGATTTTTCACGGTCCGTAGATCCAGATTTGGTACAGTTACTTAGAATCTGGGACACATTGGCACCGCCTTAGATGCGTCTTCTTTGTCACGAGTTTCATAACATTTCAGTTTTAAAAACTTCTTTTCTCTTGTTACCACACAATTTCATAGTTAAATATTTTATTTTAATTGTAATCTCACAAAACTGCTTTTATTAAAAACTCGTTCGTTTTTGTAAATCTTGTTTATCACATAGCTGAATTTACTTATAAGTGTTATACTTAATTGTGAGTGAGATGAGCAACACAGTCGATCTAAGACGATTTAGTTGGACCGGCTAAGGTTGATTACTTACTAGCGATGACCATAAGCCGTAGTCGCTTATGTTAATGTTTTTTTTGCGTTTTTCCGCTGCATAAATTTTTTTACACTTCATTTCACTCTTAAGGATTTTTCCGACCGTCCAGACCGTCGAAATTGATCAGAGATATCGTCTGGCTGATGTAACGGACTTACAGTAAACAGTACTGTGGTGTCGTTTTATAGTCTATGTCATATACCTACTTACTGTCTATAAAAATAAAGATCCTCTTAATTGTAAATTTAGTGAAAAATGGTTACTCATTTACATTGTATTGCATCAAAACAATGTAACAGATAATAAATTCTTTAGGATTTTTAAAGTCGGTTTTTGTTTATTTTCGAAAGGAATTTGCATTTAGTTAAGTGTCATTTACGGTACGAAAAATATTGTTCTGGACAAAGGTAGGCATGTTTGTTGTGTGATATTTTTTAGAATGGGGACTTGGTACTTCTATTGTAGTTACAAGTGACTTTCTAGCTTTGCAAAAGCATTAAAGTAGGTAGATTGCCTGCGCTAGCACAGAATTGAAAAGTTAGGACATCTCTCAGTGTTGCTAGCCATATTATACGCTTATTACAATTCAACGCATAACAAGGGATTGTGGCAAGAATTAAGTATTGAATGATGATTTATATTCCTTTTGCGATGAGAGTTATTTTTAGAACTGATTACAAGAACTGAATGTTGTATAATTACCAAGATAGGTAGGTGCTTTAGCTTCTGCTAAATGTTTCGATAAAGTTATTTGATACCATTATTTCAAGTAGAGGTATAAGCTATATTTCTGGAATGGCGGATCCGAGATCTATTTCCATCTGGGCCACGCTCTTGTTTATAAATTCTGTTAATTTTCTATTATGTTTTAAGCTTCAACCTAAAATAGAGCTTTTTGCTCTGCCTTATATCTGATTGGTGTTAATATACTTAGCTGTCCTACTTTCACCTCACAGATAAATAATTAATTGATCGATGTTGGAATTAATTTAATCTTTTTCTTGCCTTGGGTATATATAAATAGAACGAAATTATAATTTTGGGATGTTATGATTGTTACTTTAGGACGCCGTTTCAGTTGATAGATTTTGCTCCTGAATTGGCAGAAATGAAATCTGTTTTTTATCTGGGTTGGGAGTCCCGTTCTATAGTCAATTAATGACAATTACCATTTCGTAAAAAAACAATTGTAGACCTTTTTTTTGACATGAGTGATCACTAGTGTCCGACCGAAGGTCAAAATGTTTGACCCGAGCCGCAGCAGATGATATAGCTGTTGCGACAACTGAAGGCGAAAGTTTGATCAACTTCAGAATCTTAGTTCAATACTCATTCTGTGTTGAATTACAAATAATATTGATGGCAATTGTTTTTGTTTAAATAACCAATTATTGGGTGAAGGCGTTGTATTCCACCCTCTACGGTCCTGCCTTTTGTGAGCTTTAGAAGTCCAGTCCTTTGTAAATATGACCAGGAGGCTTACCATGAGCTCTTATTGCCAGACTATTCACTTCCAGACCTATAACTTCTCATCTGTATCACGATAACGAAATAAGTTCCTGCTGGATAGTACTTTGTCACCATTTATATTTGTTACTAGCTGTTGCCCGCGACTTCGTCCGCGTGGTATTTAACAAAGACACCCGTTGACAACAGCCTGCTCGCCCATTCTGAGCCGCACGCATTGCAGGTTGTTGCTATCAAACTTAATCATGCGCTGCGCTGCAACATTGGTTTTATTTTTTTTTCGTGAGATCCTATTTTTTTTTTCTAAAATAAAAGTGGCCTAAGTTACTCCTCGTTAAATCAGCTATCTGCCAGTGAAATTCCCGTCAAAATCGGTCCAGCCATTGCAGAGATTACCCGGAACAAACAGACAGACAGACAGACAGACAGACGGACAGACAGACAGACAGACAGACAGACAAAAATTGTAAAAATTGTTGTTTCGGTATAGGTACCGTGTATACATCCAAATGCATTTAGTAAAAAGCGGTTATTTTAATATTACAAACAGACACTCCAATTTTATTTATATGTATAGATTTTGATCGACAAAGTGTAAAAACAAGATAGTTACATTTAAAACTGCCAGGCAAATCAGTATACTTACTGCCTGACAATAAGAGTTCGTGGTACGTCCTTAAGCCTGTCCCGCGGACGTCTTGGTACCTAGAGTTAATAGCTCACACGATATGATAGCCATGCGTGGCAAGCATCGTCAGCTTAGTCCTATTTGAGCATACTTGAGTATTGGGCTGCCTGGCGCAATACTACGATATTTTTGCGTGGTCCGTAAGTTCAAGATCTAGAATACTGCGCTCCATAGCGCGCCGGCAATACGTTGTGTATCGTATGTTGGAATGGGGGATCCGGTATGTTAGCTGGCCTGGAAGGAGAATATTCGGCTCTAGTCGATATAGGCATAAATTAGATATATGAAAATGATGAAATGATTTAATTTTATCTTTGTAAAATTTATGAATACGGATATAAATTAATTCGTTCTTGCTAGGCATTTTTGGGTGAATGTGGCCGAACCCGAAGGCATACCTTCGGGTTCGGCCACATTATATAATTACTATACAGTTCGTGACTTGAGTATATTCAAGAACAGAAATGAAGGTATATCGAGGACCTAAATGCATTGGCGACTAGTTTTGAGAAACTAGGTCGTGTTTTTTTTTTGGATAATTAGGTATCGTTTGTTTCTCAATAAAGTAAATATGTAAATAAATAACAGAAAATTACCACTCACGAAATTAGGGCACTACATTAGCTTTAGTTTTAGTTGAGTTTAGTGTGTGTAACTCAGGGAATGCTCATGCAACGATCATATTAATTACCAACGTCCGGTGTGCAAGATTCGTTTTGTGCGCGGATCATATTACAATAATGTTCACACAGCGACTGCATAATTTGTTGACATCAAAGTTCTTATCTAAGCTTATGGTACCAGGATTTATTTAGCTATACTATATTTGACGGCCTAAAGCGTTGACAAAGAAACGTAATGATATGCTGTGGTGCCGAAGGTATTATTGTCTATACTAACAGGGATATTACTACATGTTAACCACATACTTGTTAGCATATTCAGACAACACACGACCTACAAGTAAAGCTTAAAAAACTGGTCGAGCATATAAACACACGTTCTCATGCACTCATATAATAAAACTGTGTCCAGAATTTCTTAGTCTAGCTCGGACCATTTACCAGGCAAACAGTTTTGTATGTAGTCACATTGACCACTAGAAATGCATTGAAAAAGTGACTTCACTTTGCAACGTTATAACTGCACTTCTAAACAAGTCTAAGCTGCTGACAAGAACATTTCGTTTGCACGGTACAGGCATATCACCATACCAACCGTTGCGCTAGACCTAAGCCATTGCCATGCGAACATGACCTTATAGTGGACGTGCAGTAGTGTCCCCGATGGAACCTAGTTATGATTCTTAGTCCGTATTGTTATAAAAGAAGAACTTGGACTGCCTAAAATAGTCGCCTAAAAGGATTATTTGCATACATATCTATGTATCTGAAATATTTTAGCCTATAAACTTGAATATAATATAATAGATACTTATTTCAACTACGAGTAGTGTAGGAACTTCTGCCAGTGCTTTCGCACAGTTATATTTAACTACTAGCTGTAACCGGCGACTTCGTCCACGTGGTATTTAACAAAGACACAACCTTTGGCAACAGCCTGCTCGCGCGTTCTGAGCCCGCGGGACGCATTGCAGGTTGTTGCTATTAAACTTAATCAGGCGCAGCGCTTCAACAGATTAGCCGGAACAAACAGACAGACAAAAATTGTAAAAAAACATGTTTTGGTATAGGTACCGTGTATACATCCAAATGCATTTAGTAAAAAGCGGTTATTTTAATATTGCAAACAGACACTACAATTTTATTTATTTGTATAGATTACCTATGCTTAACTGATTAAAATAATATTGAGCATGTATCTAAATCTCTTCAAATAATCTATTGTGTTAACTGTTCATACATTTTGTACAATGGAACATTTTAGACATTATTTTAGTAAATTATTTTCTATTTAATCCTTACTTCCGTACGAATATTATAAATGTGGAACTGTGTTTGTTAGTTTGGAAGTTTAACTTAGCAGCCATCATGACGAACAGTCAAACTGATAAAATTTTGTAGGAATATGGGTAGGCTATAATCTATGATCCCAACTAGGTTAAAATTATCAAAATTGGGTATCGAAAAGTCCAAAATGTATCTTAAGAACAGTCCATGAAATTAATTTAAATGTTTTAATCAATATACAATAAAATTATGGGTGGGTATAAAGCTCGTAATATGCATACTAGGCGAGCGCAACTGAAGTGCATCAGTTGTGCTAGCGATGCGCGTGTGCATGGTCATCCGCAACCGCTAAGCAGCAGTGTACGCTGCTTGTTTCGCGTCGCCACCGGCAGGCCCTGAGTATTGCTAACGGTGACATCTCGCACCTGTTTGGTTTTTTATCCCCGTGCGTACCAACCTTTTCCTTACTTATACATTATTTGTACGTGATAACTCGTGTTTTTTTTTCGATATACCCAATTATTGATTATAATTTTCTTCGTGCTATTTTTGCACGGCGTGGGCGGCTGTGAAGTGGCTTGTTCTGTTTCATCATTATGTAGTGTTTCCACGTGTCAGTAATAACTTGCCGTGGAGTCAGTTAGCTTCTTATATGTTGTAGCATTATCTGAAAATGAAATACCTAGTGTCTGGCAATTTTTTGTAAAGCAGTAAATGTAGATTACCAAGAATTAGCTACATGAGTCAGATATAATAGGTCAGTGTCATGTCGCATAAGAAGGTGAAATAGGCTGCTCTACCCTATCCTATTTTTACATGTGATTTAGAAAGAGCATACTGAGCCTGAAACCTGAGCTCCTTAAGCGCATTTGTAATAAGCATGTGAAGTCAGACTTCGATGTGTCGGATTCTATGAAATATATTTTTCTCCCGACAAAATGTCAATTGTGATTTTTTGTGACATTTTTTTTTCAATTGACCTTTTTACAATTACGTTAAAAAGTTAGTATACCTTTTCCCAATCAATATGTAAAGAAAAGTAGAAAGAGCGTCATCAGCTACACCAACAGTACTAGGCTAACTTTAACTTTAACAATTCTAATTTAAGGGTAGCCTTACCCTTAAATTAGGATGACTAAATTTAGTAGAGATTTGTTAGTGGGCGGCAGCGACGGGATATTTATTCGTAGGTGGGTAGCAACTTGCTATTCGCTGACAAACAGGCCGACTCCACCATTATTGTGTATATATGTTTGTTTGCGAATCTCTGATAATATACCGGACAGATTTGCATGAATCTGGGCATAATGATAGCTTATAACAAGGGCATAACAGTTAATTTAAGGGTATCCATGGTAAGGTGAAAAAAAACTAAGCAGTACGTGGACGACTTCGCCGGCACTGGTGCAATAAATACAAAACTAACTAACTACCTACTATTTGCGCAACAAAAATGTGCTTGAATTTTTGGCTAGCATTTTTTTAAAACCTTCAAGAAATTTCGTTATTATTCCAAAATCATGACTTATTTTCGTATTTCTGTGAATCCCAATAAACTCAAGTTGGATAAAATAAAGTTGAAAGTTCTTGGAGTAGGACTGTATTTAAAACCAAGTTTCTTATGTTTTCAACGTGACCACAGTCCTTCAATGTGACTGCTTGTGCTTTTAAGTCAACTCATTTACGTGTACTTAATTTAGTAATATCTTTTATTTTTAACTTTCATTACGCAGGCAATTTGGATCTCCTGCGATCCGAGTACCTATTTTTTGTAATTATGGTGAACGTAACATTGTATGTAAAATAATTATGCTTCAATTTATTGATCCATAAATTGTATTATTATGTATTCCTGCACCATTGTTTTTTATTATACCTAACAGAGTAAATACCAGCAGAATTCCAGCTTATCAATTCGATGCAGCTGCGCCATCAAAGTCGGTTTGTTATAGATCACTACGCACCTATCACAGCCAGCTTTGATGAGCACAGCTTCATTAGTACCAACATTTGTTTGTCGATATCCGCGCGTTCACTGACGTACTCGTAGTAGCGTTTCTCGGGCCTAGCCTGTCAAAGCGGCGGTGAAATGTACTGTTCCTCATATCACAGCCACTTTGATGTGGTCGGTTTACGGAGACACCACTTCGTGTTTGAGGACGGCGGCGGGTGGCTCGGGTCCGTGGCCCGTTCGTAAAAATGGTTGTGCCATGTTGTGTCAATTCATATCACAGCCATTTTTGACGAGTTGGGCTGTTGACGAAGGAGGGAAGATACATCGAAGCAGGTGCGACAGGATCGAATGTTTTGTCGCTCACAAAGTGGCTGTTGTGTGCGTGCGATAGCCATATCACAGCCAGCTTTGATGAGCGACGAACATCCGAGCAACTTCATTACAGAAAACACAGGACACTGAGAAAAGGAAATGTGGGAGGCATGCAGTAGGAGTCGGCAAAGTGGCTGTGAGTATGAAACCCGCTACAAACATATCACAGCCAGCTTTGTTGACTTCTACGGTGCAGATACCGCGCGGAAAACTTGCCCGGAATTATTACATATGTACTTATCTTATTTCTTTCTAAAATGTCTACATTAACTATTTTGTGAAAGTATGGCGCCTCAGGTTCGATATTTGCTAATAATGTCTTAAGAGTACTTACTTCTTGTTTTCATTGAACATGTTTGGCAGATGTGGGGTTTAATTGCCCATGTAAAAAGTGCTCTCAATTGAGCCATTATTTCCTTCTTGTATTTGTATTGTGTGTTATTGAGCTGTGTCAAATAAATGTTTTATAATTTTTCTTCATTTCTTTCCATCTGAATGAACATAAAGCTCTTATTATGTTCTTAATCAAATGTGTTTTGGTGGAACACTCCGTTCCCATGACAGTCGTTGATCGCGCAATTTGAAAACGCGCGTTTGCACCTTTCTACCTACAGGCTTTCCATATAACACGAGATGGCGTGAATATTCGGTTATAGTAAAAGTAGTTAACGACGTTTTCGTTTAACCACGGGAACCGTGTTCGGCTTCTTTCTTTGACATCCTCTGTCATACACTAGTTGGTAAATCATTGCCGTTTTTAAACATAACGTGCCTATGCTCATAATACCATAATTTTATGTTTTGAACCCTTAGGGTGAGACGAGAACAACGTAATTTACAATCCGCGAAATATGTTATGTAATTTGTGTTTTATTGACAGTATTAAGGAATGTTTTGGTACTGCGCCTCCATAACTCAGTTTTTTTAATGTGAACTTTTAACGTAAATTTGGTGACTCTTTCATAATTACGCTAAATACCGTACCGCATAGAGTCGTGGCAGGGTGGCAGGCGCGTACATGCTCGCTGACGAACCAATCGTGTAAAGCAGCACAACACCTACCGCCAAAAAGGCCCTATACATTATATAACTGCGTATATGCTTGTGTCAAGAGTCAAGACCCGTGGTATATGTAAGCACAAAAAATAATCAGTAAATGCTTATTATATAAATATGTTTTCTGCTTTCAGATTGGAATAATATACTTACAACAAACGATTATTGCAAGAGGGAAGTGAGTACGTTATTCAGACCATCACTTCAATATAACAATATATTTTTGGAAAATTATAATAAATGGGTACTTATTAACTTAAAATAAATTATATTTTCATATTTACATGATCGGTAGATTTGTTTTCATTTCACCCCTATCCCTATCAGTAGATTTAATACAGTTAAAAATAATTTATGTGAGCGAGCAGTCTTAAATATTGATCGCAATGTTAGCTACCTGTTATTTTATGCCGGCTACACACGATCATTTAAAAAGTATGACTTAAAACTGACATTCCTAGAGGTCCAGCTCAAATAAGTTCAGGGAGGCTTAGAATACGAGATATGACAGCATCTAAAAACGATCGAGGAGGATTTTCATACATTTCGCATCGGCACCCCCAGCGGAAACGTGCAGCTTTACTGGAAAATGTATGTAAATATTCGACCACGTAATCGATATTTCATTAACTATTTGGAAATTCATACTTTGGGCTCTGAATGTAGGCGGATCTCTGTATATGTAATGGCTTCCAAAGTCCTGCATTTTTTTAGCAAATGCAAGGGTCTATTGGTCACCTAGGAGCAGGCGCTGGCGTTCGATTCGCCGAATTTAGACTGTTATAATAACAAATTTAGCCGGCGCAACTAAGATTAAACCAAGTAGTAGAAGTGACCCGTATTATATTAAACAGACGCCTGTAATATACTTTAGAGTGCTACAGTAGCGTTAGTAGCGATCGACGGAGAGGCGACCAAGCCACTGATTTGAATACAATTGAATCTTAAATTTCAGCTTAAGTATACCAATTTCAACTGTACGTCAAAGAGAGTGAAGTTAACTTTCAATTGTTTTAAAATGCTTCAGTGCAATATTACACTGGTAATACCGGCCACCCAATGGCCGCACATTCAGTAATTCTACCGTAAGAGTTAATAAAATAGTAATCATACGTAGGTTGTACTTACAGAAAGTAAATTAATAAACCACAGAACCATTACTGACTCGACATCAATATTTTTGATGCGCGTTTATTATGCACCTGCACCGTCACAAGCTGATCGTTGCTTCAACGTGTGGACAGTCACGATTTCCTTTTTCGATTTTAAAAAGTCTGACTAGAATAATGAATAAATAGCTTTGCCATATTGCGAAATTCATATAACTGTACTTTACGCATTCCTTGATTGGCACACTAGGCGTTGCACCAGATGGACCATGAGGACCACCTAAAGTAAAAAAGATCAATTGATTTAATTTACGTGCTTCAATACCTATTACGAAGGAATATGGTGTCTTTCTTGGAATCTAAGTTTGCAACCGCTAGTCTTACTACCTCTACCGCTACTCGTAGACTAGGAGCGGCCTTATCTACCAAAAGGTAATATTTTCTGATCGGGTTAGCGCTTTAGGCTAGCGGCTATCAGTTATCAGTCTGCATTGGCCCCAGTGCTTACTTATGTAGATATCTCAGCAGTGTGCTGTTCGCACCTACCTTCGTAGATCGATGAGTCCATACCTCAAAACTACAGGGCGATTTATTCCAATCGGCTGAACAAGTGGTGAATAGTGTCCTGTTGTTTATCTCGGAGACTTAGCATTGGCGCAAACCTGGATATGTCTACAAATGGGATGCTTTGCATTGCGATAATAGTCGATGTTTCTGAAGAAGTGATTATTCGGCCCGCATTCCCCGTATATCGTCTCTTTTATTTATGCTAACAATATTCACATGATCGGTACCTATTTAGTGAATAAGAATGCAAATATTCGTAGCATCACTATTATCTAAGTAGGTACACGTATAGAGGTCCTTTCAGTCACACACACACACAGAAAAGAAGATGCTAAGTAAATATTTCCTTATCGTCTCAAACTTGATGTAGGAGTGTGCTGCTACCTTGAAACCTTGTCAGAATTGGTGGGTCGGTTAAGGAACTGCAAAGATATACAGACAAAGACTTTCAATATAGAGTTTACCTAGGTTGTGGTAATTATTTAATTATAACAGCCGTTCTTAAATTGTCAAAATCTTCAATTCGTCTTACATGTCGGCGGCTAGGTACCCGCTAAGGATTAATTTGCTTACCAACTGATAGGCACCATACCATACCGGTTACCATAATATTAAACTAATTACAAAATGAAATCAGGGTATAATTTCATATATAAAATCAGATATTTATTTATTTAGCATTTCACAATAGATGACATTACATGTTTTGATAACAAATTAATAATTATGGACATGACTGACTGCAGGAAAATATAAGCAAGGAGAGGATATGTATGTGTAAAAGGTTTAGCTCACTAAAGTTAGATTATGTCAGTTTGCTGTTCTTTTTGTTATTTGATATTAGTATAAGTAGGTATATGTAGAATCTTTATTACAAGAGCAAAAATCAATTTTCATCTATCTTTTACCGTAGTCACATAATATTTTGGCCAATAGCTCAGAACTAGGTAATAGAAGCAGCTCAATTTTTACTCCTATATACTTACGACGAGGCCACAACAGATTTTATAGATATCGATGTACTTTACCTAAATAATAAATAAACATACATACAATGTTTAATTCGTTCCTGTTACTACGTTGTATTGAATTCTTTCACAATCAGTCTTATAATTATTTCTAACAAGTGCTTATTTAATATTTCAAGCACTCAAATAATATATTTTCGTATATCATTTTGAATTCAGAATAGTCTAACTTATTAACATCATGTTCTAATAATATCTTTCAATAATTTCAACATAGTAAGTTTGATTAGAGGTACGTTATTCGTTGTAGTCTCACAAATAAAAAATATAAATACGTATAATTAACACATATTTCCAACTTGTGAATCCATCTTTATAAAGTGATCTCGAGTTCATTTATTAATATTTCATAGTGGTTGCCGTATTTGTGCTACATATATGTATACAGATTCAGAAAAAGCAAGCAGCTATTTATGCCAAGTTTCCTCTGGGGTAGGCCATTTTATAACACTAATAGTGTTTAAAGTTGATTCTAAGCACGCTCAGGCGACTGAGCCGCTCAGCGAAGCGAGCCGACATCAAACGCGGTCGACTGCCTATACACAAGCCATACATTATAATTAAAATAGGATATCTCTATCAAAGTTGTTGCAATAGTAATCGAACTGAATATTTACATTATAAAATATGTCAAACTTTATTAAATGAGAAAATAATATAAAAGCGTCACCCAAGTATCCCAATAGCGACTAATGACGTTAGTGCTATGCGGACGAATAAAGAATGGGATTTAAATTATTCAGAACAAACGGTAGGAATATATTCTTATTATATTGTTCAATTCATTTGTGCCCCAATGTTAGATCGGCAGATATATTTAGAAATTTCTCAATAAATGCTAGGTGCTGCAAATACCCACTACGGCCAAGGCGATTCCAAACGAGAATTCACAATTAAATGCTTCTATAATTTACAGTCAACAGACCTAACTAATCCTAAATACTATCCTAGTGTTACACAACAGTTACAATGGGGCTTCTCACTTGATCAGTCACTGAACACTCATTACGCGCTATGGATTCACTATAAATATAATATTTACCCCGCCGCTGGACATGAAAGTAGTGAGCGATATACCGCAAGGCTAATCGTTGGGAATGTATAAAGTGAGGATAATAAATCAAAAGAGGAGACATTGTATGTGGAAGCACGAGAAAACGGACAGGAGAAGCTCTAGAAACGTCTCATCAAAACAATTGTTGACAGTGTTGTTTCTCCGTATATAAGTTATATTGTAGGCATATTGTAGACTTTGGGGTTGTTTAGGAGCCCCTTCCAGACTGAGTATTTTCACTATCTTTTAAAAATAATATAGTGGCGACATCTTACGAAATTTGCCAGCGATGAGTATAAGGTATAGAAATTTCATAATTAAACAACACTAATAATCATTAAACAAGAAAGACATAATTTTAGTAAAATGTTCGTTCAATAAAGAATATTAATACTACAAGCTAATATATATTTTAACATACAGTGGACATCATAATTATTCTATCAGGTTTGGTAGTAAAAATAATATTTTGATTTGAGTCAATTTGTAATAAAAAATAAAATATGAGTAAAATATATAAAATTGATTATGTACATTACCATGGCGATTATTATATATCACAAGACCAGTCGCAGTATTCGACTATTCTAGTTTTGGATATAGAGAGCTCAGGTCGATCGAGGAAAGGTGAACAGTTGCGTGTGTTCGACTTGATACCAATACATCACACCAAAGCAATTATTTTCTAAATCTACCATATTTTAATACCATTTTAGTAATAGTAGTAGGCATGCACACATTACTAAATTGGTTTCCTAGTTTAATTGATTCTATGTGAGCTTTAATTTAATGAGTTTGCTTGAGTATTATTTATTTTGACGATGGGGATTCCTGCTCGCATAAGAGTTGATATCCTGGGAATGTATACCAACCCCGTTCTATTAACAGAAGTGGTTTATGAGTGTCTTGCCGGTTTAAATGGGACTAACCTTTGTGCCGAATTAGTAGTAGATTACAACTTTGTATTTCTGGCTCACACTAAGAATTCTTTTTGGTTTTATCTTCTGTGACATTGTAACCGGGTGTTAATACAACAGTCCCGTGAGAATTAAGCTTCCTATATAAAATGTAATAAATTATTAAGAGATGAATATAATAAAAATCACACGTATTTTTTTGCTGATTGTTTTTTTTTTCGGGTTCTCCTATGCGGTTGAAACGTGGCCACAACACGCGTTAGACAGCAACACGTGGAGGCCTAAATCCCTTTACCTTGCAGTGGGACATTAATAAGGCTAGAATTAATTTTTTGGTAACACACGTTTATGGTCTAGCTCGTCTAATATCTGGCGCGGGGAGTGAGGCACGGTGGCGTGGGGGCCGGTCAGGGCGGCCGGCGCTGCGCGGGCGCGGCGGCGGGGCTGGCGCTGGCGCTGCGGGCCTCCTGTCATGTGTCCTCGCGCCGCACGTTCATGATAGCCGCGCGGCACATTGGACACTCCTTCAGTTGCGCCGTGCACAGCGAACAGAAACCCCTGGGACCATGAGTATTCCATCAAATAAAAAAAATAAGTGTCGTGTGTTAGTTATTTTACACGATAAACAGGCAGAAGAAAAAAAATACGTCAAAAATGTACAACCTTTCCTGGGTAGGAGCATTAAATTCTTGCTAAGGGTAAACTTTGGGTGATGAGCACAAATATTTGTTTCCGAGCTATGGAGTTTCTTGTAAGTATGATGTATGCTTATTATGATATAATTACCTGTGCAAACAAGGTTCCAACACGAAAGCAGCCTTGTCGTCATAGCACAGTGTGCATGAGTCCTCGCCCAGACTGGAACACCGCAGCTGCTCCAAGTATATCCTTCTTGGCACCACCTATCACCAAAACATAATAGAAAACCTTCATGCTACCACTATGCACGGCAACGCGATAGGGATAGCACTATTTACTTCCACGTGTAATAAACAGCACGGAGTGTTTGCGCAATTAGACAAAGAGCAACCATGCAGTTTCTTGCACGTTCAACTCCATAGGAACGGCATTCCAAACGGGTGGTAAAGTAGTAGCATAGTATTGTGTAACTTTTGACGATTCATAAGTACTGTACTTAATGATCTACGTGCATTAAAAAATATTCTGATACTGATCGATTGATGCGCGAAATCAAATTATTATTGAAATAAAACCCATTTTACGTTCCCGACGTTTCGGCTGCTTTACAGAAGCTATGGTCACGGGAGGACTGAGGTGTTTAACGTCCTAGTGTAAAAGTGTTATTTCAATGTGTAGTATTCGCGTAAATATAAGATAGCAATACAAATTATTATTATTTACAAGAAGAAAAATACAGCTTCCATAAAAAGCATTTCACAAATATCGTGAAATATGTCATCGAAATATATGATTATTGTTTTACACATCATGCGACCACTAAATTAGGGTGCTGTTTTAATTTATTAAAAATAACCCAATATTTATTTTAATAATTATAAAAGGTAAGTGGAACTTTTTCAGTTTTGTTGATATATAAATTGAAGCCATAGCCATAGTCTTTCATTTATAGAGACCAAAACGATTCAAACCATAATTTACCTTTTTCTCCTCGTCAGTAAGATATCCGTAGTCGTTGAACGCGCGGAAGTCGCGATCGGCGGGCGGATATCGGAACGGCTCGCTGCCGAAGTTGAACCGACATTGCTGGAACGCCATGAAGCTAGCCGCCGCGAAAAAACCTTGCCTACAACCATCGAATTTATCTATAAGTTAAACAAGTAAAGACTGATTTGTATAGCTGAACAACACAGGTCAGTCTCCTCACGAACTGACGCTAACTCTTACTGCTCGCATTGCTCAATGGTCACAGCTTGATAATATTTATTTTAGAAAGATTGCTGGTAATTTATGATAAACGCATTACTAGTAGTAGCTCTCGGTCAAGAGGGTTGCCTTTATTATCATTAAGCTATTTAACCATCAATATATGTTGACCCATGAGCTATCAAATAGTGTAGATACCATTGAATTTGGTCCAGGGGTGATTCATCGATGCTTGCACAAACACACATTTAAAAAAACTAAAGTCATTTGTTTTGTATTTAGAGACATTCAAATAGTTTTTTTGAGCCAATACCAACTGGCCTGATAATACCTAGTTAAAAAAAAACAATTTAAACTATGTTTCATCAAACCAGTTAGTTTTATTATAGGATATATCAGTGATGGTAATTGTTTTCGTAACTTTAATTTATTTTAAGGAATAGAATATAGAATTTATAACTCATGAACCCGTGGGCCGAATTTCAGCCTTTGATTTTTTTTTTATTTGTCTCTGCCCAGAATAGCAGAACAAGTATTACAATATGGAAAAAAAAACACAAAAAAAAGTAATAATAAAGATAATTAATTTCTATCATACATTTCAATCTGAGGCGGTACGAAATTCGCCGGGGTAGTTACAAATAAACAAATTTTGATCTACCTAAATCCATTTTTTCTATTTCCCGTTTTAAAACAATATGGAGAATCACACTTCACACTAATATTATAAATGTGAAAGTTTGGATGGATGGATGTTTGTTACTCAATCACGCCAGAACGGCTGAGCGGATCTGGATGAAATTTGGCACAGAGATAGATTATAGTCTGGAATAGCACATAGGCTACTTTTTATCCCGGTAAAAAGGACATACTTTTTAATCGCGGGTAACACCACGGGGCGCAGCTAGTTATCTTATAAATCATATTATTTAGGTAATAAAAACCTAATAAGGTTAATTCATACATTCGATGTAACAACCCTGATGGATACGTAGTACCGACCTGGTGGTTTGAAAGAGTTGCGTGCACGGCGTGAGCCTGTGTCCGTTGAGCGAGAATATCGCCTCGCCCTCGTCCATGTCGATGAGGCAGCCGACCACGTCGCCGGGCCGCCACGCCGGCACCTCGCTCACCGGCGCCGGCTTCGCCTCGTGCCAGATCAACTTGCGACAGCCGTCGTACGACAGGGAGTACAAATCGTCGCCAATACCGTATCCCTCCTGGAATTCGATAATCTTATCTATAAAGATAGCAGATGATGTTATACAGGGACTCAGAAAGGTTATACTAACCATTGATACTACGCTTCTTTAGCGCATTTGTAATCATTATTAAAGGTAGTATTATTGCTCACGAAAATTTACTTGTTTCATTTTGTTGAGAAATAATAATGAAATTGAAATTCTGGCTAATTCTCTTCATGATTAACAAATGCGCTAAATAAGCACAGACTAAAGGTTAGTATAACCTTTTTGATTCATTCTGTATAAGGTGTACCAAAAATAATCAATATTCTGTGTAAAAGGAGTTTGTTTTATTTTTAAAGAAATGTGAAACCTTTTACTGAGCACATATTATGTGGTGGCCGGTCCATTGTATGCAGAGATCCTATTACCTACACATATGTTGATATCTCAAATAGAAAATCAAGCTCAGAACAAATTTTACTAGAATCACATAAGTGTCATATTGCATTGCATAGCGTCATTAGTGCCCTCATTCATGCTCAATATAGTAATTATATAATTCGCCGTAAACCTCTTTCATTACTCATTGACCATCCCACGTACGTACGTGGTTCAAGAAGTGGCTGCTCTTCGTCGCCCAGCCGATCTGCATCACTCCCGGGGTCACTATCAAACACTCGTAGTACCAGCAACCGTTGTTTATCTGCCGTCAAATGAAATATTATCAACAAATATTCAGTTTTGTAAATTTTCTTCTTTACAACTAGTATTAAAGCCATCTCTATTATTTGATAGACACTTCATGGAAGCTTTAATCAATTTATAATGGCATAACAAAACATTTCTCGGAAACATTGATTTTAAACGGCATCGTAAATGGACGTTTTTTTTATACATTTGAGGGGGTGACAATAACTACTGATATTATAAAGAGGTCAAGTTTGTGAGCTTGTAAGTTAAGATGTTGGGAGTAATCTCCGGATCTACTAATCCGATGCTGATAATTAGTGCTGTAGGCTATGTTTCATGGAGGTACCGCGGGCGGTGCTACGTACAGAAGCTAGTGCTTTTTATACTGTCAAATTAATGTCTAACAAATCAGTTTTAAGATGCAAGGGAAGCTGAAAACAAAGAAACACACTATATATATAAATATTAATGAAAACTGTTCAGCAGTTTTCAGATTAACCACGAAAGAAAACGCTAGGAACTTTTTTTTTAAATTATATGGAACTAGCAGTCCCGGCGAACTTCGTACTGCCTCAAATTTAATGTATGAGAAAATTAATCATCTTTCTTATTGCATTTTATTGATTTTTTTCCATGATTTAGTATCATTATTCAGCTATTTGGAGCAAGACAATTTCAAAAAATAATCGTCCCAACCGATCTTGTGTTTTAAACGGTGTAACTAACACTACTTTGTTTTATATATGTATATAGATAATATAGAAGAATGTGAGATTAATTTGATGCTGCGGAAGTAGACTACCTGGAAGGTGCAGCGCACGCTCTCGAAGGAGTAGGAGTCGCATCGCGCCTCGAGCCCGTCGCACGATATCTTGAGGTACTCGCTGACGTCATGCGAGTTGAGGGTCGCATTGATCTGGGACATGTCGACCGTCTCGTACGACAGCTTCCGACCTTCCACGATGACTGCCGAATTACAAACATTTAACCCTTAATAGCCTGGAGTTTCAATTTTGATACCAATCTTTTAAACCGAATGTTCACATTACTATTAGTTTTTTTTTATAGGTTGGTTGTACGTATTTTACTGTTGTATAATATTCTTTCCAACGAAATTAAAAATAAATCAAATGTCATTATTATTAAACACAGTAACATTAAACACAGTAATATTAAAAATAAATCACTTTCGTAAATCAGGCTACTAAGGGTTAAATTTAAAAACCCTTGAAGCCAAGGATATTGCGTTATCATCATCATATATATCATCAATATATTGAATAGGAATAAGTGGTTAACATCGTCATGCCAGATATAGGACCCTAAGGGTATATGTATTAGTTTGTCACATATCTATGGCATACATCAAGGAGCCATATACTCGTACATATATGGTCATGAACAAAATATAAAATCTATGATCATAGACAGACTCATGTCTACTACGCACAGATCACGAGAGATATGCCGTGCGGTACAAAATGTATGGGAACTCGCTGTCTCCGTTTTGTTCCCACCACTCGCCACAAATACATATGCATTCCATAAAACCATTAAATACGAAGTCTCACACACACACGCGTGCCAATAATTCGGTGCGTGCTGCACAATCAAATACACTTTATCGCTTGATACATAGCGTTCATTTAACAAACACGGTGCAGATTACTCACACATCAATCAATCGTTATCGCTGTGCTGTGCAAAAGCAATTTATTTTACATATACACTAGTGAGAGACTAAAATGTAAAGTTATCGATACCTCAATTTCTTATTGTTTATCATGACGTAGGGTTTTGAGAATGATATAAATAAAAAAACAATATGTAGCGAAAATAATGTAATAGAAAAATACACTATAATACCTAGTTCTAAAAATTGTCACTACCTACTGTCAATGCAAAACTTTCAAAGTGCCTACCCATAATAACAATGTTAGTTCTACTTTGAACATTGGTGTTATGGAAACCAGACAACTGATATACTAATTTTGTTTTGTAAATACATACTTATATAGATAAATTACACCCAGACTCAGGACAAACAGACAGGTTCATGCTTTTTAATCACGTGTGTATGAAATGTTGCAATCGATTTTTAAAATCATGTTGAGATTTGTACCGGACAGGCAGATAGACAAGAAAGCGAGTTAATAAAATAAGGCATAATATAGGAAAAAACAAATCCAAACCCATTTCAATAGTAATTTAACACTAACCTTACCCTAACTAAACTTACTTTACCGCCTTTGGTTTAGGATTTTTATACACTGTAAAATAATCAAAATTAGTTAAAAACATAATTTGAGATTGACTTCATCAAACTATAAAAATCTCTTCATACGATAATTTTATCGATAACCTACGACAGTAGACCTGCACGAGCACATCACTGATGTGTCGCCGCATACAGCGGCCGTACCACGCGACGAACCAGTTTATTCAAAGTATCGTTAGACGATCTGTCCATTGCCTCGTACATTCACTTAGTACCGAATATAGGTGGTACTTAAAGAGCCATGTATTTTGTACAAGAAATAAAAAGTCGTTGTGCTACATAAAAACTAAAATAACATAATAAAGGCAACAAATATTTTTGGTTTTGTTGTTTTTAATGATTTTAAAGACGAATATAATAAAATACTTAATACTTCCGGTGAAATGAGATTCCATCTTTCGCGTAGTTCACTTTGCTGCTGGTATTTTTGCATACAAACACGGAACAACACGGCATTTTGAAAAAAACTAGAGCACCGGCACCGACGTGCAGTTGCAGTGGACTGACGGCGAAAATTGTAGGTTAGCCAAATGTACGCTAACTTTGTGAGCAAGCCCACCGCTTTCATAACATATCTCCTCTAATATATCTGTGCTACTACGTATACTACGTTACTATATAAATATCCTAGATCTATGTCATAATATGACAAACTAATATTATTTATAGGGTTCTATATCTGGCAATACAATGTTAACCACTTATTCTTATTCAATCACTGAATAAGTAAGTAACGTACAGTTCAAAATGGGTAACTAAAATTTGTTAATAAAAGTCAAATTTAAATCATTTACTTCATGTGGGCACTGACAAATGAAAATACCTAAAGCGATACAATACTGCAAGGTTTGTAAAAACCGCTACTTTGACTAACTTTGGAGTGTTGTATCGCTTTAGGTATTTCCTTAAGGTGGAAGCTCATGTATTAAGTTTGCTTAACTTTACTTAACATCGAGACATCCAATGCAGAATGCTAATATCGCAAAAAACTAAATTACATCGTAAAGATGTCCAAATTTTTCGTAAAAAAATAAAAACCATTGACATTTTGAATTTCGCGCCCTGACCTTGCGTTTCCCCCGTAAGTTGTAAATGTTTTAAAAATCAGCAATCAAATTTTTTGCCGTTCAAAGCGAGCAAGTAATAAAGTAGGTAAGATATACTATGCTATATCGTATAGTTACTTACATAAGTTATCCAATGCCCACTTAGCACAGAAGCCAACCTGTCTCCACTCGTAGTCGTCAGTGTTTGCGAGATTCTCCAACCTAAGCAATGGATTCGGTGGCTTCTCCAACTTCTTCTTTATCGTGAGTTTGTTCTCCGTCGTGTGAGCGAATTTCTCCAGAGCAATAAGAGCGAAGAGAACTACGCAGGGTTCTCGGCGTTTCATCTACAAATCACATTTATAGAGTGTAAACAGATGCCAGGTTAATGTCAAGCAGAAGACATCCTTCGCAAAGTGTGGTAAGAAACCCGTATTTTTTCTTTTTGTTAATAATAAAACTGGAGATTTAAAAAAGAATTTTAGATAAAACTACGGTATTTAGACACACGGGCGTTCTACTCTGGCGTTTAAAACTGATGCATCCATCGAATTTTTTATCAAAGAGTTTTGTTAACACACTGTTTTTCGGTAGATAATTTATTTTGAGGTCCTACAAGCACGCTGTGGTCCTACAAGCTGTGTAAAAGCACTAGCGAAACAAATATTTGGCGTGGAAAGCCTTTTACCTTACCGACGATAAAAAAGGTAATGATAAAAAATAATGAACGTAGTGAAGGCCTGAAAGTGATGAAACTTGCGACACGGCGGTTATGCAATGTCATTTTAATGTTCTCATTCCGATCGAGAGAAATCATGATTTATGTAGCTAAAAATGAAAAAAAATATACATTTACGTAAACACCGAACGAGCGATTAGTTACGATGCCTGTTTAAATCAGAACTTATATCACTTTATATAACGAGGTTATGATATGATTAATTAATAATAATAAATAAATATCGCCATACGAACACCCCAACTATACGGTCCCACTTTAAGTTTAACGCTTGTGTTATGGGTACCGTACAATGGACTGAGGGCGAACTCAGTATATAATACTTATATACATATTAAACATCCATGACTCGGGTACAAACATTCGTGCTAATCACACAAAGCTTGTGTCCCTACCAGGATTCGAACCCGGGACCCTCGGCGCAGAAAGCAGAGACCACTACCACTGCGCTATTCAGGCCGTCATTAACATATGTTTATATCATATTTTACAATATGGTTGTTATATGATAATAGAGAACTTACAAGGAAAGTGAGCATATATTCAAGGGTGTCGGTCGTGAGCACCGCGATGCTGTTGGGCCCGGCCAGCTTGTCCGCGATGCAGCCGAGCACCACGCAGATGTTGCGCTCGACGCGCACGTTCAAGTCGCCGGTCATCGCACGCAGCGTCGAAAGCCCGAGCAGCTCGGACAGCTGGTACCGGCACAAAATTACAATATTCAAACTCAAACATTTTCATCGTTCATTGGTCTTACATTAGTTTTAGTACTTATGACATAGCAGCCTTCTTCAAGCATTGCAATGTTGAGGGGCTAATTCTACCTACTAAACACGATTCTTAAATACTAGGTATTTCAAGCCAGCGATATTTCTATAGGTGTAGCTATGAAGCTATTGACGTGAATCCACGTTTAGTACAAGCTTTGATTCAGTTTATTTATTTGTGAAAAGAAAAAACAGTTGATTTGTCATATTACTTACCCGAATAACTGATTCTTTGGAAGGTAGTGGACAGTCGTCAAACACAATGGTAATCGCAGATGGTCCCAGCGGGTCCTCTAACGGTATGACATGTACCATTGACGACACCACTTGGAACCAGCCTTCTTCTTTGTCAGCTATCATGTGTAGTTTCACCAATGAAACTGGTGATTCTTCATCACTAGGAAATCATTGTATATGTCAATACTGTGGCAATTGGATAAGCAGGGTAAAGCTAAATAAAAAATAGTAGAGCAACTATGTTTTATAACATTAAGATGATTAGACTCCATTATTTCAGTGATACAGTTGTTGGGCAATACTTTTCTGCAGAAACCCATCCTTTTCATGTACCTACTTACTTATCAACAAATGAGGCTATAAGTGTGAGCAGTTCTAGCACCAGCTGGTCTACGATGACTGAATCAACTACTCTTGGAATATTCCTGAAGTCAGTGGCTGTGACTGCTACAGTGGGTCTGGAAGGCTGCTCGTATGTGTCCTCTGGTGCCATGTCTGTGCACCAACACGCACCCATTACCTGTACATATAAAGAGCTTGTGCATTACATTATAACTCTTGTAAAGAAAAAACACTAAGAAGTTTTTATATAATCTGACTGTATGACTAGTTTATTGCCCTTTCTGGCATTAAATTAAATGGTCATTAATTCATTACAAACTTCTGCCTGCGACTCTGTCTGCACTACCTTGATTAAACATAGGCTTTAGATCTCAGGGACAATGTAGCATGTAGTTTCCTAGGTACTAGTTTCTTAGTCAGTGATATTTTACAAGCGGATCAGTACACACAATACTCACAAACTAACAAACTTTAACTCTTTATAATATTGGTAGCGACAAGGCCCATAATACATCAAATCACAAAATTTATCAACTCATTGTCATTTTAGACCTTTTGGGAGAGCTTGTAATGTCAACTCTATCCACATTTTCTTTAGTTCTTACATGTGCATGTTAATGAAAAGGTAGCACTTCAATCTAATAATAATATACCAACATTATACATTATTAGTTTGAAGTGCTACCTTTTCATTAACATGCACATGAATATTCAGACACTTTCTTGTAAAATTAAATTAAACTTGTTTAGGATTGCATACATACAGCAGATGCAATAAGGTATGCTCTATACACCAAGTTAAATCTTAAAATTATGTAAATGTAACACTATGTAAATGAACAAAACATAGTTATGCACAAACTAAGCAAGGCATTCAGTATGAGGTTGGACAGTATCAAATGGAATCTTTCCATACATTTTACAGCAACACCCCTAGTGGAAACATGGTAAAATGTATGGGAACATTCAAGCACTTATCAATATTTGAATACCTTCAAAACTCACACCCCAGCATATCACATTGTTTTTCCATATTATACCAATTGACATCTTGGTGTAATTTACACAATATTGTTACTTACGCAATAATGTTAAAACTGATTATTGCACTTAATAAAGCAGAGAAATTGACTGAAATTTGTATGCACTTGACTCATTATGTGGTTGTATGCATATGTTCGCTCATTGATTTAGCAGCTTTAAGATTATCACTGTGGGAGTGTATGAAGTAAGATTTGTTGGCACTCTGCAAAGAGCCACAGAAACTCACACAAGCTGCGCTGGCCACTCGCCTACGCTCTAACACAAAAGAAATAATAAATTCATAAGCAACACAACAACGTGAATCTTTTAGATAATTATTTCAAGTATCGTTTATACCATATTTTCCTGAGTACCATTATAATATTTTTAAAATAACTCACCGTAGCTTTATTTCCATTTGATTTCAATAAAGGATAACGTCTTAGCTGCTAACTAAGGCGATAAGGATTAAGCAAGGACTGCATAGACACAACGGGAAAATAATATAACACTGTGTTAGAGATTTTTCGGTTAAAATAAGCTGGTAAGTATGATAAATAAAAAAAATGAAGGCAGTCTTACAACTTTTGTAAACAATTCAATTGACTACTTTTGCTTCATCCACCAAACTAGCTAGAGGTGGGAAAAGTCACTGAAAAAATCACTGTTATGTCAAAGCACAGACCTCATAGATATTATATTACTAGGGTTGAGACGTAGTTACGCTACCAGGTTTCAAAACCAGGGCTTCGCTTCGAAGTAGGGCGCCCTAGTGCTGCCAGGAAATACTTGCAAGTGTGCAAATAATTTCAAGCACGATCGTATGAAGGAAAATAATACTTAGAGGTGATAAGAATATTTGTTTATAAATAAAGATCCACCTTATTTCCAATTCAAGTATTCTCAGCTCTGGATGCCGGGGCTTGCGCGCAGCATCATCAACGCGGGCAGCCAAGCAAACACTATAAAATATTTTAAAACATAGTTTTCGACCCTGGTATTTTTTCACACTCGTAATTTGAAGTCATAGTATTTAATTTTACAAGTTATATCGCATCCCTATAATATGACTTAAGTTACAAATAGACTTGATTTTACGGAATGTTACAGACTCACAAAAGAAATGGAGATGCTGCTTGATTTACGGTCAGAGGGCCTGAGCCCAAAGTCTCGATTCATAATCAAACAGCAACCACATAATACTTTTGACAGCTATTGTATGGGATATCTGTCAAAAGTGACAGTTACTATGCGGTTGCTGTTCGATTATGAATCGATTGTGTTAGCAGACATGGGGCTCGTAAGGACGTTGCGGGAGCCGCAGTTGTTTAAGGGGTACCTCATTCATCGGAATTCCCTAAATCGTAATTTAGCCATCAAACGACTGGGTTAAAACCTAACTTTCCCTTATGAAGGACTTTTCTGTGTTTTTAATGGAAATTTTAAAACTTTAAAACAAACATTGTCTATGAAAGACAGGTATGTGTTATATGAGAATGTCGTTCGAACGGGGTTTTATTGAGTTTTGCGTTTATCTTAGCCGAATCAAATGTAAGAAAATGAATTTGTAACCATTAAAAAATCAATGACGTTTAGGGACGAACCAACGAGACGATACAACAAGCAACACTGAAATAATCAAAGACAAATTAAACTCTATTGTTGACACTGTCAATTCAGATTAAGATACTATACAGTTTATAAATGGAATTGGAATTGGAATTACGACTGGATCACAGGATCACAACATGATACAAAAAAAAACAACTATTATAACGATTGATAAGTACTGTACTGTGTGAGAATATTTTTTATTCATGGTTTACATGAATAAAAAATATTCTCATTCTGGTTTTGCACCCGATACCGCACTATGCCACATATACCATCATTACGGTGTGATATCACGTTCTGAGGATAAATTTCAATATTACAGATATTTTATATATCTATGCGTTTTACTGACCATGTGAATGGTGCCTCTGAGTGTAGACTAGATAGATGGCCAGTTTTTGGCGGGGAATTTTAAATGGAAGTTTGGTCACGCCATTTTTATTTCTTCATGTCACATCCATTATTTTATTTATAATGTGTATTTATTGAATTTAATATTGCTAGCAATTACTTGACACTGGCAAAATACCCGCTAAGTTGCGGGTGAGGCCATATTCATATCCATTTTATTTCATCGCATTTCATTTCGTAAAGAAAGAAGAAATGGAACTTTGTGTATATTTTATTTTCAAAAATTGTGTTTTTAAATATTATGTTAATAAATATGCACGAGTGTAGAAAATTAAATGGTGAAAGGTTACTTCTCAAGTACTCAATCTCAAGAAGTCTATAATTTCTTCGTCAGCAGTAAGTGATAGCATGTTTTCTGTTCCGTACCAAAATGGTAAAAACGGAATCCTTATTACATTGTTTTTCAACACACTTGCTCGTAAAGTGGCTCTGATTGCACCGATTTTAGGATCCCAATACACGCGTGCTTTTCACTTTATATTACCGGATTAGTGTTTTAAAAATCATTTTTAAGGTGGTTATGAGTTATTACTACCTACTACATAAATTCAATGTTGGATGAGAGGTAAGTATAGCCATTAAATTTATTACATTTTTTTTAGGATTCCGCGGCTCACTAATATGCAAAAAGAAATATTATTTCAGCGTTTAATAGTAAGCGTATGTAGCTCTCAGCGGTATAGATACATCGTAGCCCGCACTTGTTGTGCATTGAAATTGTCGTGTTGTGATTAACTTACTGTTCCAGTGTCTTGTATATACATTCAAGTACGTAACACCAATGATAAGCGAGTAAACCCTGTTAGATACTCATTACAGTACCTATATTCTTATTTATGCACGTTCAGAGCTGAGACGAAATATGTCGGCACTGTCAGCAGTAATAGGTACCTACCTACCAGCGGCCCTATTGCGTATCTCAGTTGACAGCTCATAGTGAAGATAACTTAGCAAAGTTTTCAACGATTAACTGTCAAATAGCTAGTTTCGTATTGGCTAACTTCAGTGACTAACTGGGATGACGTCATGAGCACCGAGTACCGGCGATAGCCACCGTAACACGTTTTGACAGATGTTTTTGTATCGATACTTATAAGATTGCGATTGTGTAAGCTTAGTGGACATCAAATTAATAATAATTTAAATCGTCATGACTTTCGTGAAAGACACTACTCAAAGGCAGTGTTTTAGAAGTTCTATTGATTATCACCGTAGCCAGAATTTAGTAAAATGGGTAAAAGTTGCGACTTTTGTTGTGTTTATAGTAAGTGTCGTGTGTATAGACGAATGGCACGTCTGATTTTGTTGGGATTTACTGAAGAAGAGCGAAAACAAAGTCTTTTACGTATTAAGAGACACCGTCTGCGCGACGCTAGTAATCCATTGCAGTTGCCAGAGAGAGTTTATTGCAAATTTTTTGTTTCACCAAAGATTCCAACATGTTTTGGAAGAACTCAATCCATACCTACCACAGGCTTGACGAAAAACAGCTATTCGCAAGGAACTAAGTAAGTACTATTCTATTATCTTCTAAAATAATATCTTTGGTGTAAAAATATAATAATATCATTACCAACATGTTTAGATTGATAAACTTAATCATGTTTTTGATTGCCAATGGGTCCTACCAATGCAATGAAGGTGCCTCATTTATATGTAATATATCCCAGCCCACATTTAGTTAATGTCTGCATGAAGTTACTGATGCAATATGTACGGGAAGTAATTCTTAAGTATATAAAGGTTTCCTTCATCTCAGCAAGAAACGTAAATCATTTTGAAAGTGAAACTATTAATTATGTTTTAATTTTAATAGTATTATATTAATATTTAAATATTTTATATTGACCTATTGTATTGTTGTTTTCAGGTTCATGAAAAAAAAATGCGATTTCCAGGCATTATTTGGTGTATTGATGTTACACATGTGGCAATAATCCGATCTATAGATCATGAGGAAGCATATTGTAATAAGAAAAATTATCATTCTGTGAATGTTTTAAATGTAAGAATTATTACTATTTAGATTATTGTTAAAAGTATTTAAAATATGAGGGAGGGTATAGGAAGGGTATTTTCATATATCATATATGGTTATGGTTACATATATTTTTTCTTTACTCTCTTTATACTTACATGTGTTTAACAACTGAGTAAAATAATACTTTTGTTTTAGATTTGTGATGCTAATTTAAATATGCATGTTGATGCATCATTTGGTGGTGTTTCACATGATTCATATGTCTGGAATTAATGCCCCTGCAGCCAAGATAGTGAATGAAGGTGTTGTTCTTCATAACATAGCCAATACACAAAATGTTCCAATGCCTGAGCCTCAGATTGATGATGTTCACAATGACCAACAGAGACAAGTCTTCAGAGTTGGCAAGAATTGAGGCAATTCCAAACATTTCTAGGGATATATTAGTCCAAAGATTATGGAATATGACATTTTACTACCTACACAAATAATAAGTCTAAAGTTATTAACATATTTTAATGTATTATTATTTTTTAAATTATTAATCTTACTTTATTTACTATGTTACAGCAATTTTTTATTGTTTTTTTATGTGAATGTACTTACAACTACAATTTGGTTTGTGAAACATTGAAAAAAAATGCAATAAATAATCTGATGTATAAAAATAATTGTTATTTGAATTTGTAGCATAATTATGTCAATCATCAACCCATACGAGCTACATAACTGTGTACATCATCCCATATATCCTTCATTAAATCCACCATCGCTTCCATTGTGGCTGCATGTCATTGTGACCTCAACCTTCGACTGGTGAGGTGGAGCACTGAGCATGTCCTGTAAATAACATGTTTTTTAACATAGTTCTACTTATCCTAAGTGTTTTTTTTTGGTACTGAAGTGTTTTGAGAGTCTGGGTTAAGTGGGTGATCTTTATGGATTGAAATGGGACCAAGGATAAAGTGACAAAAAATTCATGAGAATAAAATTGCTGGTATTATTAGTTATGATGAAGTTGAAATGTTTTAGGTAAGTAATATTTTAAGATGACGGTGTATTTATAGAGGATATAAGATGCTAACTTACTCTACGCCATTGGTCTGGTGTTTTCCCTCTGCCACAGAGTTTAGTTGGACCGTTACGGAGTTCCACGCTTCTCGGGTAATTCGAACTGCCTGTGGCCCCCCCCCGGAAAGCGATCCAATGCTACGTCGCGATGGGACTCCGCAAATTCCACATTGCTTGTGTTCCATTTGCCTTACGGAAACTGTTCTTCGTGCCGGCATCTTAAAAGTAGATATTTTACATCATTATAAACTTAATCTTACCCTGCATTATAAACAACGGTGTTATTTTGTTAAGCTGATTATGAAGAAGAAATTTATCCCCTACGAAAATAAACTTTGATAACATTTTTCACATTTATTAGCAAAACGTTGTCGTTTGATTGGGAACCTAGCAATTATGTGGTTTTACTTACCTTTAATTTATTTTCACAAACTCGTAAACACATTATTTAAGTAATCCCATTAGACGATCGAAGTAAACAACTTGTACAAAATAATGAATTTGCTGCCAGCTTCACATGTCATTTGTATATAAACCGCTTAATATGATATGTTCTCTACAATATAGTCTTGTAACGCTTAAAAGGCGTTACTCAACATAGCCGTATAATAGTCGATAAAAAATAGAGGCGTCAAGTGGTGATACGATGAGCACCGGTCCCCGCACGTTAGTCATCGTAACTTGATATCCACTCAATGTGATACGCAATACCAATGTTATGAAATTCTCAGTTATCATCAAAGTTCGGTGTACAACTGAAGCTTGATAGTCACTGACCATCAAAAAGATAGCCAATAGCCCTGCAGGTCACATTTTTTTTAAACCACTCGACCTTTTCGGTTGTGTGCTGCCAATTCCGGATGTGGTGATGTTTTACGTTTTCGGGAAGATGAAAATGCTGAACGCATCGATAGATACCTATTGAAAACGAGATCATTATAAAAAGATCGCAACTATTTCTTAGCTAATATTTACCTTACCTATTTATACAAGAAAATAGGGATTTATTTTCTTACAGTAATGGAGTAAACCTTAACCCAATAAATTATTCATATAAAGCATAAAATCAAAAGATTCCCGAGTCTAACACAGAAACGAACTTTTAAAAAGTAAAAAAATAACATATTATGTTAATTCGTTTTCGACCGCTAAGTTAGTCACTCTATTTTATCTACAGCACGGCCCCCAACTCCATTACAACTCAATTTCAATTCCTGGCTTGAGTAATTATTTTTTCAAAAATAATGCTGTTTTAGTTTTCATCAAAATCGGTCTTGAGAGTCCTATTCACTGTATAACTAGTTTCGAATTGACTGCCAGCCACTTGAAAAAAATAACCATTCTAGTGTATCCAATCCAATTATATATTATAGGTTTATAATATCTATAAATAATGGGTATAATTGGTATTAATTGTGAATCTTGTGTTTTTGTTAAGTAATAAAATAACAAATAACTTTTCTTAAAACTGAAACAATTTTTCAAACTATAATTTCCTAGAAGATTGGATGTGACGCATTATTAAAATATTACACCACAAAAATGAATGAATGTTAAAATTTATACGAGTAAGCATCTAACTTTAAGCCTACTTTCTCTTTCAATGTACGCATAGCTACCTACCTACCTACCATCTTATTATACGCAGCATGATAATAGCACGTGTATCTACCTACCTACCTCATTGTAGATAGCTTACTGTAATATCTACAATGTATGGTCTAAGAATAAATCCCAATTTAATAAAATGCTTAATAATCCATTAATACAATGGACTAAACAGCATTGCTGGGAGCTAACTGTTTAGATGCACCGTTGGTATTGGTGCCAATAAAGGCTTACTGGTGTATTTAATATGGGTCCAATTAATATGCTTGCGCGGTGCCCAATGTTTATGGTATGGCAAGTGGGAAATCGTCGTCGGTGTTGTGTGCCGAGGGTCGGCGTACCGCTGGCGGCACCGCTGGGCGCCGAGGCGGGCGGCGGCGATCGATAGCGGGCGCGGCGCTGCAGTCGGCGATCCGCCCGTCGCCTGACGCCTCCATCCGCGCCTTCCGACACTTTGGCGATCGCTCGCGCCGCGACAACTCGCGACGATGCGCGGCGACCGCGCCGCACGCGACACGCGCCACAATAAGAATCACGAAAACTTAAAGTCATCACTCAAAAAAGGGGGCAAGAGCAAGAAGCACAGGGTCATCTTCGATGAGAGCGCCAATGAATTTTTCGAGGCCGATTATATTATTGTGGTGCGCGATGAGTGCGGCTACTCCGACGAGGGCGAAGGCGACGAGTGCTCGGGATGCGGTGCGTGCGAACGCTACCAGGAGCCGGAGCCAGGCGCGCTCAGCCCGCCCGAGGGGTACAAGGACATGGGGCTGTTCAACCGCGACGGCACCCTACGCGAGCAGGCTTGGTGGGAAGCCGGCGACGTGCTGCTGGTGGGCGAGCGCTCGGGCACCGTGTTCACGCCGCAGCACCTGCAGCTCCTGCGGCGCCTACAGCGCGAGCGGATGTTGCGCTCAACAATCTGTGCGGACTGCGACGCGCACGCCGCGCTCCACCAGCCCATCGGTGAGTCACCTTCCCCGTCCTTGCGCCAAGGACGAGCGCCGTCCGGTCGGCCTTGTGCCACTCATCTCACGTTTCGCATTTGACGAGGCTGTGCGTCATTTCCCTAGGATCATCGGCACCGCGGAACGCTCGCGTTCGGCGTGCCCCTGTGACTGATAAACATCTGAAACCTTACGACTATCGACATATCATCGCTCGATAGCTACTTACTTATACATTTTATTAATCCAAAAAAACATGTGTAAAAAATTTTAACTGCTGTCAATTTTCCTTTACCTATGTATATACATCAACGAATGCGACTGTATTCTCATATGTATGGCATTGCGAAATAAATGTGGTTGTCACTCGTCGTAATGTTAATTATCTATTTTTATAATGAACACAATTTGTTTAGCTGGAGCGAAATCGTTCTTGTTTTAATTTAAAATGAAGCCACAAGACAATAAACTGTCTTAAATGGATGGTTATTGAACGAGTGAAGCCACTTAGGCGTCATGTTTCTCACCAACCGGACACCTATTTATTCTCAGCTAAGAGAGCAATCGATTGCTTTGGCTTTCACGGTCGAGCAAAGATGCTTGGAAGCATCTATCTGCTAACACGTATTAAGTACCTACTTATTTGAAAATTGCCTCTTGTGTCGAAACGTCGATTACTTAATTGTATAAGTACAACGATTTAGTGCAAATCAGTTAAAATCACTCGAACAGGTGGAACCTCTCATATATCTGTGGGTGGAACCATGAACATCAACTTGAGCGTCAACTAATTATACGACAAAGTAAAAAGAACGTACTTTCGGGCATTCCAATTAGGTAAACACAAAGCTATATAAGCTACTGTTTCACTGCGGACTACGGAGACATCAGTAAAATATTTAAGAATCATTAAGTTGTTCTAGGTTTTGGTTTCGTTGTATGAACAAAGTCACAGTTTATGTATAGATTTTATTCCACAAATTCACGCTCGTAGAATATTTATTTACCATTTTACAAATTAATAATTAACACTTTATCTGTTATCTCATGAATTTCCTAAACCAATTGAAAATTATTTTCTATATCATTATTAAGCTGATTAATGTCAGATAGGTATCGCGCTATTGTCTAAATGGAGGTTCTTTTAAACGAAATTATGAAGCCTAGTTTTATTGAAGTACTAAAGATATTCAAGGCCCCAATTCAGAGCTGCACTGTTTCCACTGACACATGCCTGGAAACTCAAACACGTTAGCTCTTGTCCGGTGGCCGCGCCGAAAACACATCTCTATTGGCTCGAACATCATAGCTCCTAGCGGCTCGAACAATGCCGAGATACATCTAGCAGAATTTCTATATTAGCATATAATTAAGCAAATATAATTAGGCAAAGTAATAAAAGTTGATTTCTATAAGATATTTGGAGTTTCTATGTAAAAAACGAATCACCCACTTATTTATTGATGTCTCCTATCTCGAGAATTTAATAATCATTATTTGTTTATGTGTAAATTATCCCGGTTGCAAATTTAACAATAAGTAATTAACGGCGAACAATAAATTAATATACCTATTTGACTTTGAAGCACCCGACGCAGTTCATTCGGTATAAGAAATATACGTTGTTTCTCACGAAATAGATTTTCTTGTCCTAAAATGCCACTATTCACCGAAAATGTTTAGAAAATTATTTATATTAATTTTTATATACTATCTGTAAAACAAGTTGTAGTACTAAGGCAGGCCCTTAATGACCATCTTGCGTGATGTTAAATCCAACCAATAAACATACCTATTCGTACAATTGTAAAATAGGAGGGACAAGGTTTACTTAGAAAGGCGGGTTTGGAGGTATTTGAGTATCTAACATAGCAAAAAAAATGACGCAGCAAGGCTTTCAGACGACCTTACAACTAAAATACCGCGCCACACAATGATCTGATATCTTAAGCTCGAATACACGCAAAAGCCTGGGCAAAAATAAATTAGGGATGATTGATTACCGGTGTTCACGCTTTGTGAGGACCCGACACGGTTATCCATGAAAACATAGCCGGCGCGTAGCTGTCGTATGAAAGTAAAAACTTGCCGCCATTATCATACATCAAGTCTATTGAGGATAAAAAATACAATTCCCACGTTATTAGATGAGAATTCTGTATAGGTTCCGAGGGTCCCGGATAAGAATCCCGGCAAGGACAATATTTGTGTAATGAGCACGAATTTTTTTACCCAAGTCATGGACATTTAATAAATATATTTAAGTAATAATCTGTACTGGCATCGCCTCAGTCCATTGTTCGGACCCATATAAGTGTCGATTGCTTCGTTAATTATTTTAAATTTCAGATTCAGGTGAAAAGTCGAAGTCGTGCTGCTGAAGATACGCCAGAGTATTTTTTGCTTTTACATTTTAGGTCGTTAATCGTAGAACAGTTAAAAGATCCTTTAAAAGCAACTCACATACTATACGAAAAGCTGAGTTGACCAATTGTCGGCCTGTGAACCTTTCACCTGACACTGACAATTATGTAAGACGTGAATAGGGCATTTTTCAAAATTAGATCGCGTTTAGAATGTATTAAACTCCAAAGTAGCCTTTTTACGTGAGTCGCACGTTTCATCCTCTAACCCATTGAACCTCATTTCAATAAGATCTGTAAATTTCTAGGATACTAACACATAGTAAAACATTTCAATCAAGATTATCACGACCGTCGAGGATTAAATTGAATATGATTTATAGTCGACCAAGTTAATGCAAAGTTAATTCCAAATCATGGCTCAATGAATTCAATAGAGAGAACAAATTAAACTGCAAATATAACTAATTCGAGTAAATTATGACTTGGTTTTACAGCGGTACCTACGGTAATTTTTTATTGTCGTCGTGGCTACGAAACCCTACATTTTGAGTGTACCGACACAAACTTGGCCAGTTTTTAACTATCGATTTTTGTATTCTAATTTGAAGCCTGTCTTGGCTGGATCTCAACTATGTGACCCCCTGACTCAAAGGTTGGATTCGCCCTTGCTACCATAATCGTGTTGTGATCGATAAAACATGCAGTTTCAGTCAGTCAGTCATTGTTATTTATCAGTTCTATTGACCGTCAATACAATTTGACACCTGATTTTTCTTAGGGAAAATTCGAGTGCTACGAGCCATCATTGCTACGGGCATACGGCCTACGAGGAATGATAAGATTTTCGTACTAATGGCTTTTAAGATAAGTTTTTACACCCATGTATTTAAATGCAACCATTAAGTACTAAGGACCAAGAGAGGCGCATTATGATTAACTAATTGTCGAGAATAGAAAAACAAAAACCGATATATGGATATTAATTCAGATTTCAATAATACATTCGGTGACTTAAAGTCTGAAAGAATCTGAATGTTAAAAGAACAAAGGTCGGGGAACCACAATTGTTAAGTTAACAGCGTGCTCGTCGTTCGTTGACTCCGCTGCGTCTGGCGGCGCTGTACTGCGGCCGTGCTGGTAAGGTGACCGACGAACGACGACGGGAACGCTCTCTAAGATCGGTAATATATTATAAGGCGAGAAAAAATCAGAAATAATTACAAGTACTTTTACACTATAAAAAATAAAATATAATATTTCATCCATTATGAAATACGATGGGTCAGAAACTGAAAAATTCCGAAAGTCGCTGTTAATGCCATTGTAAATGTACTCAAATTTTCTATATATAATATTATTAGCGATATGGCAACACAGTTTGACAGTTCGCGCCTTCGTGCCTATATAAGGCGCGAGCACCCCGACATTGCACTCATTTGCTCTCCGGATTTTGTTGCGATAAGACGTGTTATAGCTCGTTGGCATTGTTAAATTTGAGTTATTTATGTTGGATTCAAATATTGAAGAATTGAGTTTGTTCGTTGTGTAATTACATGTTTTCATGTCATTTTATTCTTATTAATTAATTAAATCTACCCTCGGTTCCACGTGCATATATTTCTTTAATACAATTCGATAGGAACCGCTAACAATATTTATAGAAAATTTGATTGATATATTGATTTCTATATATTTGGCAATATAATTATTATTTCAGTACGAATGTATCACATTAATATATAATATTTCTGAATCGCATACCTACGTAAACAAAAGCTAAGCTTAGTTGGATAACTAAGCTTAGCTTTTAACAGCTTAGCTAATAATACGCTTCTAATATAATGATTTCTGATACCTATTTATAAACATCTTTGAAAACTACGAGATGAAAACTTTAATAGCTTAAACATGAAACTGACATGAAGCGGATTATTTTAGACGAGGGGTACCTAGTTAGCGAGAACTTATCAAATATATTAGATACTTTTATCGTGTAAATGACATTACGACATACGTTTAAGATGTATACCTAATTCAATTAGTAATAAGGTAAAGAAAGCATCGGTGGGTGGTTGAGCTGGGTATTATAGTATCACAAAAGCAAGCTTATAATTTTGGCTTCGAGCAGCGATCTTGAAAGGACGTTATTCAACAGGCTCTAGGCTACGATGAAATATTACCTTTACATCGTAAAATATGAGTACTGTGAGCTCGTGGAATATAATAGTTGTGCACAAAATCGCTTCTTCACAGCTGTGCTACTCTCGGCAGAGCAGTCGTGGTCATTGTCTTTACATTGTATTTTTCACTGTTAGCTCCCATTGTTCTCCAGCAGTCCTATGGCGAACTCTCGCCTTTAGTGGACCTCAGAGATTTTGTTGGGTCAGATCAGCGCATGGAGTTACGTCCTCTAAATTTACTCCTAATGATTCTACCTTTCATATCAACTCTTGAAAAGTCATCTATTGGCCGCTGGGACATAAGTAGCATAGGTCGAAAATATCTGAGGATCCTACATTACATTAGGATTAGGATCCTCTGATATTTTGGACCTGTATTGTACATAGACATAGACCCGCTAAAGGTTTTTTTAACCTAGTCAAGTTTCCACATTAAGTTTGCAAGTAATTATTGCATCTGTGTGCGACTTGCGTGCGTCAAGCACCCATTCAATGCAGCTGAAACGGAATGGAATGCTATGAATAAACATATTTTACATGTATTTTTATGCTCATTCACATTATCCGCATGAAAGAAACGTATAAATGCAGAAGAATGGTCAGTGTGAGACAAAAGAACCATAATCAATCCTGCATCTGATATAGTATATGTCAAACATACCTATTTAAAAAAAACTAAGTTTAAAAAATCATTTCATTAAATATACACGTCTATTTTGTAAAGGTACTCGTGATGAATAATTAAAGAAGTCCTACAACACAGATTTTCCTAGGCTTCAACTGATCATAATTATTCTCTCAGAGTCGTATTATATGTGGGTAGATACTTACCCAACCTACGTTTTTAAATAACATCAAAACTATTTATTTGCAAGTAACTCTTTGAAAGCTAACTAATTACAGTTTTATGATAGTAGGTATGTACAAACATATCGATGATTGTCCCAAACGTAGATACTTAAACAATTTGAATACTGAGTTTCGTTTGAGTATTCAACATTATTACTACTTACATTAACATTCATATATTATCTTAATATAAGAATGTGTAGTTCAATGCACTCCTTGTCCTCTCCATTGTCAAATATTTTACCTAAATTAATCACTGAATACCTTCGCAGTGCCCACAAATTTAAGACGTTTTACGTTAATTGTGATCAACCCGAAGCGAATTTGTTAGATTAATTAGATTTTAAATGTGATCATCTTGATTCATAAGGAAAGACAAGCGAGAAGATAAGCAGAACAGCCATAATATAGTTATACAATCTTTGCAGAAGTTGCATTTCATGAGTTTAAAGGATGAAATGACACATAAAAACAATAAACTTGGTATAAAGTCTTAACTTATGTAGTACTAACTGCCATAATGACGCAATATTTATGTACCTACTGTCAACTGTTTTAATAAAACAGATAGGCAATGCGCTGCGGGGCCGCTGTACGTTTAACCTTCAGACGAATTTAGGGCTAATCGTTCCACTTTAGAATAGGGTTGGCAATTGGCATCAATTATAAATAAAAATGTTGACACATTCGTATTTACTAACAGTTTAGACAACATATTCCCTTATCTGTGGCACATGATGTGGTTGCCTGTTATTAGAGTCGCAATTATCTAATATCACTCATTTTTTTTTTACTATATAACATGTACTATTGTAAACTCTGTTGGCAACTCTAAATAAATAAATAAATAAATAACTTTGCTGGTATATACGTCCCGCGTGTTTGGCGTACCTAAGTGAAATATAAAATGTAGTCTTGAAATTAATTTAGTATGTACAATTTTACAGCGTAAGGTCGGAGACATTTGCCTGGGATATGATGAATTTTATTTTTATAGCGTCAACGTATTTTATGTTAGGGGAAATATTCTCGTCAGCGCATAAATATCCCAGCTTTTACTTAATCTAGAACTAGCATCTTATGCTTGCCTAGATTAGTAAAATATAACAGTGGCAGTGGGTGGTGAGCCTGCTTTCTGTGCTGCGGGTCCCGGGTTAGAATCCTGGTAGGAACAAACTTCGTGAGCTGAGCACCAATATATGTACCCGAGTCATGGAAGGTTAATATCTATATAAGTATTACATGCTGGGTTCGCCTCCAGGCCATTGTACGGTACCCATACAGGCGCTGCTTAGTGTGGGACCATATAGTTGGTGTGCTCATCTGGAGATATTTATTTATTTAAATTACATGACTTCCTCTAGAAATTCGTTCACTTTTATCAGCCCTGGGTATCGCATGACGGAGTGATCAACCGGGGACTATTTGTTCATTTTATGTTTTTGAAGGCCATACACGATACACGTTAATAGCAGAAAGTACCTGCAAAGTCCTGATGATGTATGAGAAATCAATATTTCAATGTAATAAGTACTTATTTCTATTTTCCATTATAACCATACCAAAGCAATTAGGTTTATGAATTAACCTTGGTCCATTTCGCTGGTAGTATCTACTCATTAAAATTATACATTATTTACATGTCCTTCACCAGCGGGTGTTGTGTACATTGATAAATGGTTCGTAAGAGCAAGTAATTTGCAATAAAGTGTAATTTTGCCGTGACACTTGTGCAATTACCTAACAAATACATACGTTTTGGTGTTTTATCTCGAAAGATCAGACATAATAAATTAAGATTAAAATTCAAATGAGGCAGGTCCCCACCACCATCGGCCGGCTGGGTGCCCAAAACGCTGGCAGCATTGCCACGTTGGATGGCAATACTGATGTGTTGGCCAACATATGTGCCAGCATTCTGGTCACCAGATGTCTCCACCAGTCGTTTTGAGAGCTCCCTGTAAGTCCTATGGGCACCCGGTCCCCACGGATCCAATGTCTCTACCCCAAACGCCTCAAATATGTAACATGCACCGAGGGAATCATATTTGCGACGTTTGAGGCCTTCTGCAGAGAAAGCAGCCCCGCCAGCTCCATGTACTATGTTTTAAACATGTATTTAACTTCACTACGCTGGGTTTTGCAACATGAAATTATCTGGTTAAGATATACATTCATATTAGCTTAGCTTATTAAAATATGGTGGCACTGTTTTTATTTTAAGTCGCGGTAAAAATGTTAAGTCGCGGTTATTACCTAGAATTGGCTCCAGTTTGTGTAGCGACTACTTACCTACTTATGTATTTCGTTACACTGGAGTATATTTTACCGCGCGAATTATTCAAGAGAATTTTATAGTATCATAGATAACATTACTTGTTATAAATTTGGAATGAAGGCTGATAATTAACGTCTGCCATAAACTTATTCATCTACAGCAAATTTAAATAGGTAAAACAATTGACAAGCCCAATTGACAAGTAATTCGACTACTGTCTCAATTTTGCTAGTGCAACTCGGATGAATACGACTCATTGCATACAACCGTAACCCCACAACAGAGTTAATACCGGCTTAGTCGGTACCTAGGTACTCTTTGTTTGAATATGAAATGGAATTACATTTGCATGTATTTCCTGAAAGCATTGCGCTCGCATTATTTGATTAATTGCCGGTGGCGATTCCGGCTCTCTATAATCCTATTCTGTAAGCAACGAAAATTTTGATTTTGTTATAATTTGTAGGTATATGTTTAAACGCCGCGCCGGGTGAAAGTAATCAAGTTAAAAAATTGTGGAAGGGTGTATTTGAGTCTTAGGTTTCGAGTTTTATTAAAATCATATAATACACTAGAAATGTCATTTGATTTACTTCAATTTAGAGAATGAAAGAATGTTGGCAATGTCTGTTATTCGTAAATTATGAATATGTGAAAGTTAAAGCCTGAATTCAAGATATCCTTACGATTTCGAACAGAGCACACAAAATAACACTCATAAGAATGAAAGGAATACATTGTTCTTGTTTCAGGTGGAATGTTTATTTTATCGCTTCGGTACAATTTACAAAACAAGCACATGATCGTGTTTTCATTTATTATGCACACGATGTTTTGTGTAGGTACTTACCGACAAATAGGCAACCATTTTATAAAATATTTTAATATTCTTTCAGTATCTAGATACAAAGGTTTATTAAGGGTTCGTTGATTAATTAAATACTCGAGGGAAACGATTCGTAGCGTTTTCGGGGAAAAATATTGTACCTGTTCGTAGTAATTCTCTTATTCCAAGTTTCTGTGCGTAATCTATTTTTAAAATAAAGCGAAGGCGTATTGTTTTTGTAGTAAGGCTTCGCTGCGTGACCCATATTTTCTGTTACGCTTTGGAGTACGACTTCGCTTTTGACTTTTATTACTAGCCTTCTTCCGCTTTTTGTGGCTGGCAAGGACTTTAAGCAAGGCCGTAGACAAGGGGAGGGCGATTGGAGTTTCAATCCGCCCCCTAATACTTGCTTACTTATGACTGGTCAGAGAAGGATAGAGCTCCCCGCCACTGCCCCCCCCCCCCTCCTGAAGTGAATCTCTGGCTACGGCCTTGACTTTAAGAATGGAAAGATTACAGAAGATCCAGAATATACTTTGCTATAGATACCAAAAGAGCTTGTTTTGTCATTGTATAGAGTTCGGGAATGTTGCTCTTCACCACCAGATGAACTCAGCTAAATAAGGTAGCAGTACAGTACGCAACACAGTCAATACTATATTTAGAAAATCCGCTACGGTATAATTACCCTTTCTGACCTGGGTCTTAAATTTGGTCAAGAACAAGTCTAATTATGTATTGGGGAATGTAATAAATCCCAAATACTCACCTCGACCTTTTTCGGAAAAGAAGGTCCGGAAAGTAGGTAAGTTTTACCAGCTTATGTTGAATCATGGTATTTCGATTATTTATATCACTAGTATAATTGTAAATAACCATAATGTTCCCAATATTCTATTGTGATTGAACAATCTGAGGTAGTGGTTATTTTTTAAAATCGTTGCCTAATCCTATGATCGGTGTACCCACGATATACTTACATATTTGATTCTCCAACAATATAGTAATACATTTCTATGTCGTAGTAACGCGTCCTTATTGAATTTACGCACATGAAAATTGTCTTTATAATGTAGGTAACTAGGGAAGGTATAAAAACTCCCAAAAATATAATTTGTGTCATCTACGAGATACTTCTTCCATGTTTTCTTGGCTATAATTAGCTTGAAGCCATTACACAAAATTATTACATTGTGCAAAACAAGCTACGGAGGAATCAATGCGCCTGATTTTCTCAGTATGCTGTTTTGACTTCACCTACCACATATTAAATGGTTTGCTGTCCCCGTTGCTCAAGCTGTTGCTTGAGTTTCTTTAATTAGAATCTTGACAGACTGTTTGATCTTTTGCGTGAAAGATGCAAGACCGTGTATGCCTTGTTGTATATATTGTTTGATTAGAATAATTAGCCTGCAGCTGTAATAATTAAACTACCTAAAATAAATAAATATTTATAAATTAGACTAGAAAATATTATGTTTAAATAAGAATTTGGTGAATTCCAAGAGATTATATCCAAACTAGGCAAAACAAATGACGGGAAAAAAAGCTAATCGTCTGGAAAGCCAGTAGAGTTTTTAAAACTATGTAAGCCCTAGTGTCTATAGATCTCCGCAAAATAACTAAGGTAGCTTAGCTTCCAGCTTGGCAAGTAAGTATTATGTCTGAGTCACGAAGTGATGGCGTGTAGGCCCTGAAAATAACCGGAGGTTCGTAAATCGTCATCGATTTTCGGCCATTCTACCCTTGCCACCTGCCCACCCCTCCCCCATCTTGCGAATAATATTAAGTCGGATTCATACAACGGGTATCGTGAATAACTCGTATACATGACACAAGGGCGCATGTTTTTGATAAAATCCTACGAAAAACTAAGTAAATAAACGTCGAATTTCGATGTCACATACAATCATTACATATATTATAGAGCTTATGGTCACAAGTATCACAATACTTGTGACGTTTCAATCCGATCCGATTTTCAGCGAGCAAAGGTTCTAAACGCGACCGAAACAAATGCTGTACCCGTGACGGAGCAAGCACGAGCATAATATGCTTATATTTTTATCTAAATATTTTGCATTATCTGCATGAAATAGTGCGATACAATTAAATGTTCTTCTCTAATAACTACCTTAGTACCTCTTTCATCTTATTTATGCGCGCAAATGATTTTAGCTAAGCAATATTTATTACGATTCACTGTAATCTATACATATAAATAAAATTGGAGTGTCTGTTTGTAATATTAAAATAACCGCTTTTTACTAAGTTCATTTGGATGTATACACGTTACCAATACCAAAACAATTTAAAAAAAAAAAATCTGTCTGTCTGTCTGTCTGTCCGTCTGTCTGTCTGTCTGTCTGTCTGTCTGTTTGTTCCGGCTAATCTCTGAAATGGCTGGACCGATTTTGACGGGACTTTCACTGGCAGATAGCTGATGTAACAAGGAGTAACTTAGGCTACTTTTATTTTAGAAAAAAATAAGGATCTCACGAAAAAAAATTAAAACCAATGTTGCAGCGCAGCGCCTGATTAAGTTTGATAGCAACAACCTGCAATGCGTCCCGCGGGCTCAGAATGGGCGAGCAGGCTGTTGTCAACGGTTGTCTTTGTTAAATACCACGCGGACGAAGTCGCGGGCAACAGCTAGTACCATATACATTTTAAACTAGCTTATTTACCAACTGTGGGCTTTCCTAGAATACGTAACTTTCTTGTTTACTTTCACAAACCCATTTAATTTGTAAATATTTTGTGAGAGTAATACACAGTGGGAACGTAGTACGTTTACTTTTAATATAAAATAGTTTCTCCAGTTTCATCTATACATATAAATAAAATTGGAGTGTCTGTTTGTAATATTAAAATAACCGTTTTTTACTAAGTGCATTTGGATGTATACACGTTACCTATACAGAAACAACATTTTTTGCAATTTTTGTCTGTCTGTCTGTCCGTCTGTCTGTCTGTCTGTCTGTCTGTCTGTCTGTCTGTCTGTCTGTCTGTTTGTTCCGGCTAATCTCTGTAATGACTGGACCAATTTTGACGGGACTTTCACTGGCAGATAGCTGATGTAACAAGGAGTAACTTAGGCTACTTTTATTTTAGAAAAAAAAATAGGATCTCACGAAAAAAAATGAAAACCAATGTTGCAGCGCAGCGCCTGATTAAGTTTGATAGCAACACCTGCAATGCTTCCCGCGGGCTCAGAATGGGCGGGCAGGCTGTTGTCAACGGTTGTCTTTGTTAAATACCACGCGGACGAAGTCGCGGGCAACAGCTAGTAATTTATAAAATACATCGAGTAAATGCCTCGTATAAACGCGTCGGGCAAGCTTGGTAACAAACTTGCTCCTCGGTGCGGAGTATGAAAATGTTTTTTTTTATAGACTGGCTGAATAATTGTTAAGCTATGAAAGTAAGCATGAATTTTCTTGAATTTCCGCTCACAACACAAAAATTCGATACGGTCAGGAAGCGGTATGATGACTGAAGATAATTAGGTAACTTGCTGGTACGAAGAGGATGGATTCAATCAACTTCATTGGCGCATACTCTTCAGATGAGATTCTGCATCTGAAGGCCTCGTCTGCCTCACTACAAAACAAAACAGTTTAACGAACGTCTCGAAAACGTGGCCATATTTTCTGGACTCAATGGCAAACCTTTTCTCGTAATGTAAAGCAAAGCTTGATTATAATATGAACTGGCGCTGCGCTGTGCAATATATTAACTTAGTAGTGATTTGTTGCATAATTCATCTATTGCACAACAATAAGATGAATACATATAAAACTGCGTCTCAATTTCCGAAAGCAAACCATAAAAGAGTTGCGCGAATGCAGCCCGCTTTCAGTTTGTATGTCTACATTTTTGAAAAAATATTTATTTAGTCTGACCTCATTCGCAACTCTAATCCGGCAGGCAATATGGGCGGACCACTCTTGTTGAATAAATACAACAGAGCTTTACAGAGGTATAATTCCTAGCGATGGTCGATCTGTGCGGGATTACATTATAAATTCATTATCCAGAATTTATAGCTATCGACACGGCTTGTTATTAACGATATTTACTTTATTTTATCCATTTATATAATGAGTAAATTACCTAGGTACCTAACCTATTAGACGATTAATGTTTTGAAAAAAAGGTTAGAAATGATCGAATATAGCTAGCCTTTCAATGTCTTCCTGTTGGACTCGGCACTCCCATCGATGCAAGAGGTATTTAGACCAAAGTCCACCAAGTTGCAGGTTGTCAAGGCAAAATTCTTGGTAAGGAAGAAGCATAGACAATTATGCAATTAAGCGAAAACATTGTTAATTACCTAATCCCCGATATGTGTAAGACTAAACCGTAGTAAATAAATTCTCACAATGTTAGGGGTTTTGAGTTACTCTTATGTAGGGACTAATATCCTCTTCTATTGCAGAAATGGAGTATAGTTATGAGGAAGAAGAGAGCAGCGACGTTGAGCATGACTTGCTGCCAGTGGTGCGGCGGACCGCCAAGCACATCGCCGCTGGGGAGGAGCGGCCGAGGGCCAACTCCAGCCAGCAGACCACACCCACTGATGGTATGTATTTTATTATAGGATATTTCTGACAATTACTGTTAGTTATAGAGATTTGTATACACAAGGCTATTGAAATAAAACTACGTAAACGTACGTAATTGTACCACCGTAATTGTACCATTGCAAGACCTCAAGACACAGTGAGCTCTTTCTGCGTAGATCGGACCGCAAGTAACAACTAAATATGAGGGTACCCCCGTCAAACTATGACACCAGGACGTCAAACACCTCAGTCCTCCCGTGACCATGGTTGCTGCAAAGCAGCCGAAACGTCGGGAACGTAAAATAAAAAATAAACCGCGATAAAATCCTTAAGATTAGTTTTATTTCAATGTGTAGTATTCGCGTAAATATAAGAAATCAATACACAAGGCTATGCTAAATCGCTAGGTCCGCACCTACGAATAGATATGTATATATAATCCCAATGGTCCCCACGCATATAAGCACTAGTTGCTAGATGCCATCACTTAAGCTGGACATGAGAGGGCTTGCTCGCTCGCTCGCCACTACTTTTCAATGATGTTATATTAGGGCGCTGCTGCTACATCACAGCATCAGTCTGCGTATATATATGACATACTGTGTCCTGGGATGAGCTATGTCTATGTGTACTGAGCACATCGTACACATCAGTATGTTATTGTACGAACACAGCGTATATTTTGATGTGCCCTTGTCTACATTAACTAGGCTTTGTGTTAAGCTTAGTTCATATTCGTCAGAGAAGAAGTGTGGGTTAGCGGAACAACTTATAATTTTACATGCTCTGTCTTTTACATTGTCATACGGATAAATACTGAAAATACAACAATGACCAGAGTATGAATGGTTTTCTAATTTGATTGTTAACATCTATTGGATTCAAACAAAATTAGCTTTGCGTGTATAATATTTTTTATCCTGAATAAATAATGAATTGAGCGAACTGTAAGCTTATAGGCAGCGCCATGATAGAGTTAACTCACTCTGTTACGCTGATTGAAAGTTTACTCAGAGTAGTGGAGGGTTCGTCAGTGGAATGGAATCAAATTGACGTCGGAGTTCGCTCACAAAAAAGTCAAGCTCCATCGCCAGGATTTTTAATCTCCCTACATTTATCAAAATTGAATCACTCAGCGCATTATATAGATAAACTAGCTGTTGCCCGCGACTTCGTCCGCGTGGTATTTAACAAAGACTCAGCCGTTGGCAACAGCCTGCTCGCGTTCTGATCCCGCGGGACGCATTGCAGATTGTTGCTATCAAACTTTAATCAGGCGCAGCGCTGCAACATTGGTTTTAATTTTTTTTCGAGAGATCCATTTTTTTTTCTAAAAAAAAGTAGCCTATGTTACTCCTTGTTACATCAGCTATCTGCCAGTGAAATTCCCGTCAAAATCGGTCCAGCCATTTCAGAGATTACCCGGAACAAACAGACAGACAGACAGACAGACAGACAGACAGACAGACAGACAGACGGACAGACAGACAGACAGACAGACAAAAATTGTAAAAAATGTTGTTTCGGTATAGGTAACGTGTATACATCCAAATGCACTTAGTAAAAAGCGGTTATTTTAATATTACAAACAGACACTCCAATTTTATTTATATGTATAGATTAGTGCACGATTGTGAAGGAAATAAGGCATATCTACTGTGTAGGTATTCAAAGAGTTGAAAAGTCTGAACAATTAGCACATATCCCACTATTCCCTCACGGGTAATAACCAAAGTGTCGTCTCTGTGCATACTTCCTTTATGCTACAGGCATTGAACTCACCGACATAAGTCAGCGCGTGAGCGACAGGGAAAGAGCGAACTCACTGCTTGCTCTTGGCAAACTTTATTACCAAACAAACATAGCGAATATCATAGGAATTGCAACTTCAAACATAAGGTATTTATTAGCAAACCTTTAGCTCCCCTGTTCATGCTTTAATAACGGTAAAAGCTTTGTTAATACTGAGCGTCTCTTGCGGAGATTAATAAATCACCACCCACGTACTTCACACGTCTGCAGTCTTATTTGGAAGAATTATGCGCATTAATTGACTTCGACCCCACGGTTTTACATTGGCAGAGTGGCATGTGCCTGGCAGAATTACATGAAGATAAAGGGCATTTATTCATACATGCTTGCTAGTATGTAAACACATACTATATAGAACTTATTTTACCGATTTTATCTCGTTTTATTGATGTTTTTACGTTCCCGACGTTTCGGCTGCTTTACAGCAACCATGGTCACGGGAGGACTGAGGTGTTTGACGTCCTAGTGTCATAGTTTGAACTGGGTTACCCCTATATTTAGTTGTTACTTGCGATCCGATCTACGCAAAACGTGCTCAGGGTGTCTTGAAGTCTTGCAATGGTGCGTTTGATTTTGGATTTAACTATATTATTATAATTAGTGGATTTCAAGTCTGTTGAAATTAGGACGTTTTTTTTTTAATTTCAATGGCCTCACGTATTACCCTTGGCAGGGATATGTGTTCTTTTGCGAGGATAAAAATGCGATAAAATCGGTAACATACCTACGTTTTATTTCAATGTATTCGCGTAAATATAAGAAATCAAGACATACAATGTATTTCAAACCTGTGTGTTCGAAACCTATATTACCTTAAGCTCGTTGATATTACCTATTAAACTTTCTCTCGATATTGATCGCTAGGGAGCCGTACACATAAGAGATTCCTTGAAATTCCAATCTCCAAGGGCAAGTTGGCAACTTCAGGGTTTACATGTACGAATATTATGAGATCTAGGTCGGTTGGAATATTGTTGAGGGAAATATTGATTTGAGCCCCACCTACATTTATTATCGACGGGTTTCTCCAAATGTATCGTACTTTCTTCGTTTTTAAAGCCAACGGTTAATGTTCACTATTACACAAAAAATATGTGAACACCACATTAAAATTTTATCAGTAGATTTTGCGTGACAATGCAGCGATTATAAGTCATTGTTTTGGATCTATAAATAGCCTATTGCGCTATTGTTACACAAGTTCCTATCTTTAATAGTATAGTAAGCAAATGAATAAAAGGAGGGTAGAAAGGACCTACCCAATCATTAGTTGTATGATGTTCACTGCCGAAGGTCTCCCCGATGACTTCCATATCCTTCGCCACTAGTATCCACACACCGAGTCACCACCTATAGATGTACTTACCTACATATGAAAGTGTAAAAAAACAAAACGTATTTTTTTAGTATTCCAGCACTGTGAATAAAATATAACGCATCTCAAATAAAAGCTGTCTACACGGAGACAGAAAACCGCTGTGATATATCAAATGAAATACAGGTGTATCTTTTTATAAAACACGTGTTGTTATTTAACGTTATTTAGCCAACTGATACAATTACCTAAATTGTGTAATCAAATGATTAGTCGTCTTACTATTCTCATTATTAGTGTCATTGGAAGAGCCCTACATCCAGTTAGTGAACTAATGGTTTTATGGAACTGGTGATGTTCACTAATAAGTCATACCCATATCAGTATTCCTTAGTCCATGATCATAGTTTCATTCAAATAAAGCCATGTACTTATTACTAATCCAGTGTAGGATCTTAAAACCCATTAATCATTCAGATTTAACTGACATTAGGTATGTGCCCTAGTACTTATGTATACGGTGGCATGAAGCTGAAATGACATAGGTATTATCTACTAGAGATCGTTGCACTGTACACGTCACTATTTTTGCATCAAACTATTGGCCTTCGATAGGTAAAGATATATTGTGAGACATGTACTTTAAAACTTACTTCGTGTCATAGAAAGGCTTCAACGCCCTAGAATTTCGTGATTGCTATTACTATAAATGTAACTGTCGTTTTTTTATTTATGTTGTGAATGTTTGTAAATAAATAATTTACGTTTTGGACTAGATTTAATGCAATACCTATAAACATAATTAAAAGACATACATACGTGAGCTCATATGTATAGATTCTACAACAAAGAGGATGGAGAAATGTGAATGTCTACTAAACTCACCTTATAGAAAGGCCAACCAAATAATAAGTATCAAAAACGATGACAACGCGCGATGAAGTTTCTTGACTAAAGTTAGTACAGATTTTTACGCAATGTACTTATTAGACTTTGTTTTAGGAATTTGAAGACTTTGTTAATCAGAACGTGTAGCAATATTCATAGTACATACAGTAATATTGCTATTAATAATTAAATGTCGTGAAGACATAAATTGGAGTTGTGTTACTGGAATTAGACAGCTATTGTCACGTTATCGCGTCACAAGCAGCTTTCAACGATCAACAATATGTTGATCAAAGCATACAGCTCATACATAATAGTGTCTGCTAAACGTGGAGCTTTCAGTAGGTACAATACGCGCATGCGTGAAACAACGCCCCGCACGCTGCATGCTTCGCTCCGTTCTGCATTTTCACCCTTCACTGATGAGAGTGATAATTTGAGTTAACTAATTTATCGGATCATATTCTACAACCTAGGAACTAAACTAAAATTGAATTAACTACAGTTTCAGTGTCAATATTCCAGTGGAGCATTTATCGGTGAATGATTAAAGTTTTGTTCAGTAAGAGGATAACTGCAACGCCGACTGCCGTATTTACGAGTCGAATGGTTCGTAGCTATTCAGAGCGAAACCTAATTCTGGAATCGGCTTATTCGACATTTACTGAAATAATTGTAACTATTTACTCGATATCAAATAATTTACTTGATTAGTTACAATGTAGACGTAAAGTACATATTTTTTTTCAAAGATGGAACATGGTTTACTCTAATTGAACTACCCACACAAAATCTGTATGACTGGTGACTTTTTTTACGTGGGACAATGATCTTCGATTCGTAAGGCTTCGGAGAGGCAAGCGGTCCATGTCTGACTATGACCGACTAAACCTACGGTGTGGTTACCCACGACTTGTGGAAGGAGGCCATAGAACGCTTTCGCAATCGTCCGCGACGTCTGATTGGTGATCTAACACCACCAACAAACAATTTCATGGTCTTGGTGTTTTAATATATAATTTTAAAACGTTTTATAAGTTACACACCTTATTAGTTAGTTAGCATAATCAAATAATTACGGACTAGGTAAAAAGTAGAAAGTTGGAAACTGATCGGCTTTATTATCAAATATAACACAATACTCACAACTCATAACAATTTTCTCGATCTGCACAACAATTCCAATAACTGTAGTTACTGTTTGCCGTTTTAAGCTGCAACTAACGATATTATTTGCTAGCCAACCTATTGGAAATACTGCTCAATTAATTTATAGTTAACGGTAATTGAGCGTGCCGGGAGATGGAGCTTCGATGGGCGGTGTTGGAATATTATGAGGATTTCATTGCACCAATATTGCGATTCTTTTTTTATTTCTGATATTGACTCTGTTTTCTGATACGATATCTGTTGACAGATTAATTTTATTGCTTCTTTTTCGCATGGTTGACGCGATCAGAAAATACTGCTGAACAGCCATAACGCATTATATTTTACTTCTATGCGTTTATTAAACATAAATTAAATTCAAATGAGCAATTACACGAAACATATTTTCAATAAACTGCATTTTCTATGAAAGTTGAAAAACATTGAATTATTTAAGAATATTATTTTTGTAATTAAAACAAACACAGTAACTACAAACACTTGTTTTGGTTAAGATATATCCAATGAGCCTATTGTACCAGATATATAGCGTAATAATACCTTATTAATATGTATAGTTATTGAATAAAAGTTTTTTAAGCTATCACTTACACTCACAGGACACCCCGTCGTCGCAATTTGCTTCTTTATGGTCTGAGAGAACTGTTCAAAGTTTCTAGTATGTTTTGTAAAATAAATTATGTTAAGTGCTTTTAAACACAATTTCAAATATTAAAAATTTAAAAGTTTTCACGAAATAAAATGAATTGAACAATTTATGTGCATGTACCAAGATGGGTATCAAGGGACCTAAAACTTTTTTAGGTAAAATGATGTTCGTTTCTACTTTGACCGCCCGTTGCATTTGGCGGGGACTTGTTAACACAACTTTTGGTGGGACAGACGTACAAGTGTGTATGTCTACTTATTTATGTCTTGGTTATCCTTTGTGCACGTGTATCGTCAGTCTGTAAGTTCGCTCTTAGGTCCTGCCTAATTGTTTGTATCATTTTGGATTGTGCCTTATTGATACATGAATAATATTTTTATTTTTCTTTCTTTCTTCGTCCACTTTGGATATTAATTCACAATTATACTTTTAACTTTTTTTTCGATGGAGTGTTACCACAGTCTTCATATGAAAATAAAAATTCTAATTACAGGGGGTCAATAAACAAAGGTTAAAAATATAACCAATAATAGCTAATTTCTCGTGGCGTGGTGTGTAGTCGTGCTTGAGCATTTACTTAATTACAGGAATACAATGACTTATGCCAGAGATGTATACCACTGGCTGTAATAACGGCCTGGATGTTATCCTTGTAATTAAATAATCCATGCACTCTACTGTATCATTGCCTGTCATAATTACTGATACAAATTGCCAAATCTGTGAGAATCGGACCGAGGCAGGTTCACACATGCTACGCATTAGACAGCGGACAGAGCGTGAGCGAGGCCGGCTGACGCAGCGCGGGTATATTCCTGCAGCGACCGCTGTCATTTGTCATTTGCCTGGCTGGATGTCACCCCGTGGGCTCGTACACGAGACAGGCTCTCAAAGCTGCGCAGTTGGTCTGAATTATTCAATCAAGATCTCTTGGTCCGTGTATTGCACCTGTTAATCGGATGAAAGTTTGTTACTGCAATTTGCTTTGTGTTCAATCGATTCACCGGCAAAGGACGGTGTTCATTTTGTGCAGTCATTAGATTATCGCGTGACGGGCCTGACGCATGTGAAGGTTGTGCTCTGTGACCGGGATTCACTATACGTACAGTATCTTTTGGTAATTTTTGACAACCCTGAATTGCGGGAAAATAAATAAGTTGACTACTTAATATGAATAAATAAATATTAGAGGTACAAACTTATAGATGTATATTATTTTTTGCCCGCGCATCCTTTGATTAGGCTCTGCAGACAACGTCTATTTATTTTGGGCCTACCCGCTCGCAAAATATATACTTCGAAAGAGTCTATATTCTACAGCTCCAAATAGCCCAGAACCGCAACCTCATCGTTCAGGAGTCTGCGAATAAGGGTGTAAAAATGATTGTGCTAATCTTAAGACAAGCGTGAAAACGAAAGGAAATCAAAAATAATTCTAGCTCGAGTGCGGCTTATATGTAAACTATAAAGGGTTCATTATACCCACCAAATCTAATCGGACTTCTGCTAAACATTGCAGTGATATGATAGAAATAAAACTTTTGGTAGAGATAAACGATAATATAATTGTCTTTTTGATTTGCTCAATTTACAAATCTTAAAATGGTATGGGGGCAATTGTATCTTTAGGTCTCCCCCCTCCCCCGTTATTCGCGCCTTAAGGTTCTGTTATATCAATTTTCCTTTAGGCAACCAGAACACTTGCTGTTCCTCATTTAAAATTTTACCTAAATTACACGGGATGAACCTTGAGAATTTAGTCCCAAGTCGCGGCTAATTGCGGTCGGCCTTTTGTGTTCCATCAACCAAGTCGTTAGCTTACAAATAAGAAATAGTTGGCATGGCAGGTTTGAAAGGCTCGGCTTTTACGAGCTACAGGCAACGGCTCAGATGACTGCCTATTTTGAAACTGTCTGGCTTTGTCTGGTCTGTATATTTTGATTTAGGCCTGAATTTACCTTTTACGCTGACTATTTATTTTGAATCGATCATTGCGCGCGTGCACGCAAAAGCAAGTACGATATAGGTACAAAAAAAGACAACATGTAAATAACACGAGTGCAGACATTTATCGGAAAATCTTTTATCCGCGCTGCGTAAAACTATCATGTTGCATTCATCCCGCGTCTGGGTTAAGCAACAAAAGGATTTACGCCGTCAAAGGTGATACTTGAAGAGATTTCAAACTTTTGTGTCGATCGTGTGGCGTTTAATGCGATAAGAGCGCATTGCAACAAAATAAATAAAACAGAACAGACCGTCTTATTTTTTGTTTATTAAGATTCGCTCCGATTTTAAACTAATGTAATTATTGCCAGTTTTGAGTTAAGTACGTATGTATTTACACAATACATATAAGTGCAGCACAACACAATTTTAATATATTTTTTTTGTATCTACTTAATGCTCGTTTCTGTAGATTCCCAGCATTATATAAAATCTCTCTCTCTCTCTCTCTCTAGTAGTCGTAGCATGATGACATTTATAAATATATCCTTTATTTGAATTATAACCATAAGCTATTTAATTTACGACTGAACATCCCGTTGAAATGCTCCAGTAAGCCTTCCGTGATACTCGAACATACAGACACACTGACAAGAATTCTAAAAAATACATTTGAATGCGTTTTTATATAATAGAATACATAAGTATATGTGCCGTGTCCTTACTCTTCCCTAACTGTCTGCCAAACATTATTTTTATATGTGCGTTAGTGCGCGCTAATCATCAGAAAAGGCTTAAGTAATGTTGATGCCGTTTCTTTTACTTAAAATGTTGTATTTGATTTATTTCAATTAGTTCACAAATATAAATGTTATAGCATTTCAAAGACGCGGACGAAGTCGAGGACAACTGCTATTAAATATAATAATACTACGGCTTACTATAGCCCTGTAATTATTCTACTCAAAGAAAAACATTCTTATCTTAACCAGGTAGTGAGTAAAGTCTCCGATTGTACTTAAATCCTCTGGCATGTACCGTGGATCTGCTATATTTGATGCCAACACAATTTCAGTTTCCTCACATAAAAATATTCCAGCGATATTTTACGCTCTATTTAAAGGTCTATGGGAGCCTGTCGTGGGTAGGAGCAATGTAAGCGAGGCATGGCCTTGACCCGGGTTTATCTGGGACGCAAATGCTGTCACTTGTTCAACGCGTCCGTTTTATGTTATTAGCTGCGCATAGAAATTCGAAATACCAGAATTTCTATTATAAATTCTGGTGTTTATTGTTTAGGTTTGCGAAAGAAATTACTTCGTTACGCAAAATAATATAACTATACCTAGTTATGATTCGAGGTCCTTTTTTATTTGTTACTTTATTTGTTATCATTTATATTTGATGATCCGATTAGCACACTTGATGTGCTCGTGTGGCGACATTGATTTATTTATATCAAAAGCGATTTAACTGTGATGTGATTCCAAGTTATTTGCATATACGTATGTTGGGTAGTTTAATAGTGACTCATAATTAGCACTTTAAATGTAAGTTCGTAATATATCTACCCATTACATAATTTATTCGGTGTTACAAAATTAAATTTAACAACAGACGTGGAAATCAAATTAAAACTTCTCTAGTTCGTTTTTGTTCTCTATATAACGAGAAACTCCTTCTGAACAAATTTATGTATAATGTTAACAGCATCGAGTTTATATATAAAGGGTTTGTTGTAAAGAGTATTCACTCATTACAGACTTTGAATTGCATTGAATTCAACAATTATCCATTTGAGAGCTCTTTAGGTTAGATGATCCAAGTGCTAGTTAATTCAACATCGTTTAGTTTTAACTATATATAAGGATTTACACTAAGAGTGTAAAAAATAAGGGGTCTATTGGGGAGACTATAAAGATCGTATTCTCCAAAAAAAAAGTAATTTGAAATTTTAAACATAACACTACGTACTAAGTGCGCGGTGGAAATGTACAAGCATGCTTACTAACAGAAAAATGAAAAACTGTATACACATATATTTTATACATAAACGTGATCGTTATCACCTATTTGTTAACCCCTTAAAACATTTAACACTATTTTTGTTAAGCCTTATATAAATTAGAAATAATTCGAGCTGTAATCTGTTTAAAAGCAATCAGTAGCACTAAGTGACTCTTCAATCAATTACCAGCCACTTAAGAATGTTTTAGGATTACTCTAGGTTTCGTGAAAATTAGATTGTAGGAAGCTGACAACTTGTCAGATAGCTGTTTAATTAGAACTCAAGTGCCTGTGGCTAATTTTAAACGTACAAGTTCGTCTACACACGCAAGCTATTTAAGTAATAACATTTTGCTAAGTTTCGATTACTAAAACACACCATCTCACCTATAAAAGGATAAATTTGGGAGCGACTAACGATAGATATTGCATGACAAGCACAGTTATATACACTGCATTTTACTCTGTCATGACTTGATATTACTTATGTTTTAATCACAACTTCTCAGTAAGATTCCTCTTCGCGTACAGAAACAGACGTGGCAAGGAGGTTGGCTGGCACAGAGCCAGCGCCTCTATCTCAAATTTGAAGCCGCCAGCTTATCCAGACATTCAGCCACCCCCTCAAACGTATGTGAATGGTAGGAATACGGGGGATATTAATACGGAACCTACAGATCTCATAAGGTTGGATGAGCATTGCTTGATTCAGGTTGTTGTTTTCTTCATTAGAACGGTGGTATTAAGCCCGTTGTCACCGTTTTTTCGGATTATCTCTGTGACAGTAGTCTCACATAAATGTTTTCTTATTGTTTGTTTACGGCTTAAGTACATTTTGTAGCTATAATTATGTGATATCTGTAAACGTGAGTTACAACAAGCGCAGTAGGAACACTTAAATTTATAATTTATAATTTTTATTTTATTTTAATGATAAGGGCCATTGATCTACGTCTATTAGATCAGCATCAGCTGGTATTTGCCTCTTTTAATTAATAACGTGTTGATTTAACTTATCATTTTGGACATGAAAATTAATCTACAATAGCTATGTTGCCGTAGCATGTTTCGATTAGGCAATTTACTCCGGCCAGTTGTCCGGTCAACCGTGAGGACAATATCTATTGGGTTCACAAATTTACTAACAAATCTACTAAAATATTGGTTTCTTATATTTACGCGAATATTACACATTAAAATGAAACTAAATTTTAAGGAACGTCGGGTACGTAAAATAAAATAAAATCGCGATAAAATCCTTAAAATTTAGTTTCATTTCAAAATCTTCTAAAAATTATTATTGCATAAATACTTTAAATGTACAAAAAGAGGCGTAAATTTGGTAACCTCCTTCATTTTTTCGGCGGGTAAAATTTTTTTACCTTTATTAATATGAAGTACCCTTCGACCTGCGAGATTAGTCGTAAGTTACTGTATAGTTTATAGTTTACGTATGTAGACACATTGTATGGCAAACTGAACAGTGCCTCTAGCGGACAGCATTTAAAACATCAATTCTCCATACAATGTGTTAAATACGTAGACTATGAAGTACACGGTTAGCGGAAGCTTACGTATAATCTCGAACTCGACGTCCTGACGTTGGTATGAACGCACGGCACAAAAAAAAACTTAGTTTAAACTGCGTATATTATTGGCCACGTAGACTACGTGCTGCCTGTCGGCAGTTTTAGCAAAAAAAATGTGGCATCCAACATGTATACAATAAGCGAGCATTGAGAAGTCTAATCTGTTCCATAACCAAGAGTTGACACTTAACATCTAATATATTTCGCGTTTATAACATCCTGTACAATTAACAATGCAAACAAAAACACAGATATTACATTGGTAATGTAAGGCTGAATATCCTGGCCGCGTGCCAAACCAACCCACCTAGTGGCCGACGATGGGCCACAACGCGGCGCGGCGGTCAAATTTTCCCGGTTTGAAAATTTTCCGCTTAGCATATATGCCGCTGTCGCGTTGTGGAGTATGCCGGTGAAATAAAGTCAATGAAAACCTGTAAAAACCCTTAAACATGTATGAACGAACGAATGTTTGCCATTTGACCATGGACGAAATTTGACTTATCTGCTCCTTGATTGGTCTTCGATTTGTAATAAGAACATGGTTTTTATCTGCTTTCTGTTCAGGTTTAAAATAAGCCAAATATTTTTTGTAATAAGACCGAATATGACTTGTTTAGAAAAGAATTATATGCTCATTGCTCATACTATGCTCATTTCGTTTCCATTTTGAATTCTCCTTCAATTCGATATTAATTCATTTATTAAAATTAGTTGTCTATCGTTTCTGTATTTTCTGTAATAAACATCTCATCAATCATATCTTAAAATGTTAAGTATATCAGGATGGTATATTTGGAATAATGTAATCTTAGGAATAGGTTATACTAATTTCTGTTCGATACAAATGTCTAACTCACAATTTTTTAAAGTTTTGAGTCTGTCTGTCTGATTGTCTGTTTGTGATTTTGGTAAAACTTGGTATAGTCATAACTTACCCTTACGTAGTCGCGGGCGTCGCTACATAGTTACTATTAAACACCTATGCGGAAGATCAATGAACGCGGCCAATCAGGTATAACTAATGCATTGTCAATAGCTGTGAATGCGAGCATCGCCGAGCCGCTCCCGAAGCTTGTTAACCTTTTGACTGGCGAGCCCTTGATGACTCGTTTGAAAGTTTATTTTTTTTGCACGCCCCGCGACCGAAATTTTTGTTCCGGGGACATTGTAAATATTTCGGGAGGTGTATGCGAATGTTTTACTGATGGCGGGAGGTGTAATGTCGCCCTTATACATATATACGAAAATCCTAAAAACGTAAAACTCTTAATTTTTATGTTGTGTGCCATTTCATTTAATGCTTAACCCAAACGCCTGGATAAGAGCGTAGGTAGTTTCATCTAAAAATATATTCACGAATTTTAGCCACTAGCCAAATACGTAATTTAACTAAAGCTTTGTGTTTAATTATATGTATTATGAAATCAATATCAATACTTAGCTTATTATACAACGTGAATCAGAAAGGGTATATAATCAGTAGAAATAAGAAGTCGGAATTTCGATAAGTCAATTTGAAAATATCTCACAGCATTGTTCACAGCTATAGCTTGACTGATTACTATATATACCTACATGAACCTTTGCTTTAACGCATTTATAAATTTGTCAACCCTTCCACAAATTGGTAGGCCCCGAGATTAAATACGGGCGCGTCAAATTGAATTTTACGAGACGCTCCAGGTATCTGCGTCTGTCTGATACTATAACATATTTTTATAGCTACGATTAAGTGTAGGCTGGATTACGAAACATGCAATACTAAATTTAGTTGCAGGCAGGTATATAACTATCGGTGTTTCTACAGGTACGTATCATCGCTTAACCCTTGTTTTTTTTGACAACGTTTAATTTAATCCATTATTGGTCTCACTCACAGATATATTAGAGGAGATATGTTATGAAAGCGGTGGGCTTGCGCACAAAGTTAGCGTACATTTGGCTAACCTACAATTTTCGCCGTCAGTCCACTGCAACTGCACGTCGGTGCCGGTGCTCTAGTTTTTTTCAAAATGCCGGGTTGTTCCGTGTTTGTATGCAAAAATACTAGCAGCAAAGTGAACTACGCGAAAGATGGAATCTCATTTCACCAGCCAGAATTAAGTATTTTATTTATTCGTCTTTAAAATCATTAAAAACAACAAATCAAAAAATATTTAATGCCTTTATTATGTTATTTTAGTTTTCATGTAGCACAACGACTTTTTTATTTTTGTACAAAATACATGGCTCTTTAAGTACCACCTATGTTCGCTACTGAGTGAATGTACGAGGCAATGTATAGATCGTCTAACGATACTTTGAATAAACTGGTGCGTCGCGTGGTACGGCCGCTGTATACGGCGGCGACGCAGCACGCACCGAAGAGACTTCGTATTGGTTGGTTTTAGAGAGTGGTGGGGAACAAAGCGGAGGCAGCGAGTTCCCATACATTTTGAACCGCACGGCATATCTCTCGTGATCTGTGGTCTCACTATTACCTAGGTACATTGAACTGACCACCAATTCAGAGACCAGATAGAGACCAAGTGAGAGGTTGTCAAGGCGAGTGGTGGGGCCAAATTGTTCATCAGCCAATATCTCACATTCAATCCCAATCCCACAGGCGTGTTTGGCCTAACATTTCCACCGTAACCGCAGTACATTGTGGTGAACGGTTAGCTACTTCATAATTCCTCAGTCAAGTTGATTGGTTCTATGGAATCAATTAATAGCCTGTATGCCAGTTTCAGGCATCTTGAACGATCATCCTCAACTAATAATCTAAGAAACTACGTCATTTGGTATAAAGTTCTAGGTGCAATCGAATAACTATGGCTCGAACGAAGTTTATTTAGATGAAACTTGAGTGTAAAAACTATATTTACTATAGTGTAAAAAATATGAAGTGGTTAACGAGTAGGTTATAACGAACACGTTAATGTATAAAACAAATCCGGATATTGTATTTTTTCTTTAAAGTCAGAGACAAGTAATATTTTTTTCGGAAGGTGTATTTTATTATCTACCGATAGACCTCTTAAAATATTGTTCACTATTCATATTTGATGTTATACCTTATATAATTGAGTTACTAGTAACAAGTTCATTTATTGAAATATCTCCCCAAGATGCAGTGAAGCGAATTAGTATATACACAACCTCAAAATAAAGTTTAATTTAACAAGTGTCACCTCGATCGCTGGGTCTCGTCCGCCGCGGCGCCGCCGCGCCGCCAAGGCGCTATGCAATTCATGCAATGCAAATTCCACTTGCGTTGAACGATGTGAGTCGGTGCGACGTGTGTCACGACTTCACTACGACGCCTGTCGGCTCCCTTTGTGCTCACCTCATGACTCATTTCTTACTTATAAACTTTCCCCCATCGTACTAGGATAGGTCGTATGTATGCTTTTTTAAATGTAACACCGAACTCTAGAATATTTAATACCTGAACTATAAGCTATCGCTATGCTAAAAGCTTTCCAATAGCTTAAAATTGCGAATCTGCCTACAAAAATCCTACAGAAATCGCTTCTATATCGACAATAAATAAGCCAAGTACCTACTTAACCCAGGAATATATGTCTTTTTAAATATTCAATGTGCTGACACGATCAAAGTATTTTTTTTTAATAAGATGAATATAGATGCGCTGACTGAGCATTATGTGCCCGTTCACCGGCATAATGCAGTTTCTCGACTATGGATAAGCCAGTTTATCATACTAGCTAGGAGGTTTAAAAACTAAGAAATGAAAATAAACATCCATTCGCATTGTTTGAGTCAGCAAATGTATTTCTAATTCTCCTGCTACACATGCACCTAATGGCGTCAATTAACACATTATTTGGTATTTGATGTTGATCAATGCGTTAATTAACGGCATTGGGCGCAGGTATGGTAGGTACTAATAAGGTACTTGCGTACTTAATAAATCGTCGTATACACTTAGATGCCATTGTAACAACTACAACGTATCAATGATAAACATTATCATTATTGTTTCAGAATGCCCAACAAATGTATGCATAGAAGAAAAACGAAATGAAATTCTTGCGGCACCATTGACTAGTGAGTACATATATGTTCTTAAAATTAATGCCTAACGCAATGGGCAAAATATTAAGAATGCTTCGTGCGGGTGAATCGAACAAGCACATACGTGTAATAGATGGTATGACTCCAAATATACGACAAAATCTTTATTTAAACTAGGAAAGTAGGACCTGGCTGCATACGTGTTATTGTACACTTATTTGATGGTAACGATGCGCCATGGAAGCAGTTATTTGCTTGTATGTTGTGTTGTGTGATGTGTCGGGACGTTCGTCTATATTGCGCAAATGGATGCACTTCTGCATAAACCTTTTAGGGGCAACACTAACCGATTAATTCACGTTCATGGCTTATTTATTTCAATAGGAGGGATTAGGGCCAGCTTTTGCGCGCGGCTCCACTCGCTCAACAATATCTAGCTTTAAGAAGACCTCGCCCCTATCCATCGCATGCAAGCAATGGCTACAATTAAGCTAGTCTGTAATAATATAATTGTTATTAAAAATAGGAATAAATAATTAATTCCTTTGAAATTCAATTGGCCGCGTGCCTTTGAGAAAATACAATATTCGCTCCTTCTTTGGTATAGTATTGTCTGGGACACAATAAAGGGAATTTAAAATACCTGAGGGAAATCGAGGTAAAGATCCGAGTAAAATATGTTTCGGCATTTGGGCCGCCTTTGCCTGTTCGAAGGAAGGCCCTAACAAAGTGTCAAACGTTCTTTCGTTATTCGAATAAACTTGGTCACGAAAATGATTGCCACAGCGGCCACAGTAAAAAAAGAATAATATTTCATTTTCGTTATTAAAAATATGACCTAGAAAGGTAGGTAATTCCGTACTAAATTACTTCGTTTTCGCTTCAAGTCTAGTCAAGCTCGGCAAATAAACGTCAAATACTCTTAAATCTACTCTATGTCTTATATTGACGCGAATTTACGGTAATAAGAAAACATAAAATAAACGAGATGAAATACTTAAAATTAGTTTTATTTCACTACTCTCTTCTTTTATTTTTTTTGAAATAATTACGTAAATAGCATTTTGAAATAAATTGGTTTGTAATACCATTTCAAATAGAAACATACTTTATAGAAATTTGGGTGTTAGTCTATAATAAAACAAAATTCATTAATTAAATTCACCAGAATACATGGTTATCGTTATCCTAACTCTAAACATTTGAGTGTACTTTTAACTATAATATAAAGAATACGATCAATCTGTCAGCATATGTTGTCGTGATTGAGGAGTAAATAAAAAAAACGCTCCGTCTTCTCGATCCGGACGCGAAGTTATCGGGATCGTATTGAAATTAAATAAAAACCGGGATATTGATTCAATTTCCAGAGCTAGCAACGTCAAGTTCACTGTAACTAATCGTTCATTTTTTGATTACCGGCCTTTGAATGATGTAGTACAGCTGTCAGCGAGAATTCTTCCTACAACATTTAACTCATTGTCTTATGGGGAAAATCAACTATGAACAGTGTATGTCAACATAGAACCACTTGACGACATCCATTTAAAATAAGTAAATAAGTTAATATAAAAATAAAATACAATACTATGTGGTATTCATTGTTAGTGTGATATGGGGCACGTCTTGCAAGTCAACATAGAACCAAAACCATAACCATAGATAGACCAATTAAAATAAGTCAATATAAAAATAAAATACAATACTGTGTCTTGTGAAGAGGCCGTAAGTTGATGGGACCCAACCATTAAATGATGAATCTCTTTTGGGCTAGGGCTTATTTTGTTTAGCTTGATGAGTCCTCTGAGAAAAGGTGTGATACAGTGTTCGATTGTCGAATTGAAAGGTAGTTTGCTGCAGGTAACCAGCACTAATGGCATAATAAATAGTGTGAAAATAGTTTTATTTCAATGTGTAGCATTCGCGTAAATATAAGAAACCAAATATAAGAAAATTGGGGTCGAGTCACCTTCGTCCGTAGGAGAATTAAATACCCTCGAGATACCCTACACGTGACCCTGGGTGGTGCCAACTAGGTGACAACTCTACTGGTGGTAGGCTTCGGCCGTGGTTAGTCACCACCCACTGAACAAAGCCATGTCGCCAAGCGGCCTAGCCGTGTTCCAGCATGATGTTCGGTGTTGCCATTCATGGATGGCGGGTCAGATCAGCTGCGCTGCATGTGCCTAGTGAATGTAGCGTCTCGATCTACTGCCGCCTTCCTACCTGGGCAAGTATGCTCCATCGTAGATCTCATCATCACTTACCATCAGATGAGATCGAGATCAAATACTTGCCTATAATGTAATAAAAAAAAACCGAATAGTGTGAATTAAAATTTATGTAAAAAAAACATACGTAACTTAGATTTTTACTCTTATTAGTTCCTTACTCGATGCTATCGCACATAAATGCATGCACCGCGACAACAGCATAATGTAATAATAGAGCTTCGATAACTTATTTAGTCATTATTAGAGAGACAAGTTAATTGGGTTATGTTCCGGAAAACAATATTTTCCCTTGCCGCAGGCGAAGAGAGTGACACCGCTGAAACTGAAGGCAGGGTATCCTCCGAGAACTCTCCCCTGCGTCAACGGCGGGGAGGGATACTGAAAGGGGGGAGGCTATGGAAATCATTAGATACTGACAAGGACGCCAACGAACAGGTGATCAAAATAAAACATTGATAAATTTTAAATATATTTTTAATAGGCGTTGGTTTTTCCGGCAGCATTTAATTTCTTTTACCTTATGATGACTCAATGAAATAAAATAATTAGAGGTGTAAAGTAAAACGGCAGTGAATGATGTCTATTAATAATACCCACTGAGTAAATATCATTTATTTATAGCTGAAGCTTATTTAAACCTGAAACCTCTTCTAGGTAAATTTAAGTATAAGTAATAAAAATGCTAAGTTTTCCCTGAATACGGTATAAGCTTGGGAAAATATATTTATAACTAATGGAAAAGATGTTCATTCAAACTTCTAAATACTCATGGTAACTTTTCAAATTTAAACCTTTACTAGAATGATGACCAGAGGTCGACGACCGCTAGCGACGAGGACGGGTCCATCACACCACGCTCAGTGCGGTTTCTAGACAGGCCTAAGGACCCTGAGGAAGAGGTACCACAGAAGAATGAACCCACACCGCCGCCGAACTCAAAAAGCGAACCCACTTTACAAAAGGAGTACAACGCAAATACAACGCACAGGTAATAAAGATATCTTGATCGTTTCGCTTTGTGCAGTCTATAAATCGTAGACAATTAACAATAATTGAGAGGGAAAATGAATACTTGTCACCTTTTTATGTACTTTCTTTCCATTCCTGGGCTCGTCCACCTAATTTATTATTATTATTTAATTTGTCGTATTCCCGTATGGCACCTACCGTGACCATTGTGTCTTATAGGGCGCCATATCTGGTTGTGGATACTGTTAGTGTATTGGCCTTGTTCGTTGAACAGGGGTATAGCAATAGCGCGTTTCATGGCCCGCCCGCACACACTATATTTTATTATTAATTTTATCATCCATGCCGATTGTGGCGCCGGCGGTAAGAGCTTCTTTTATGAGAAGCAGCTTAGCCTGATATATTTTAGTAAGTTTGAATGAGTGTAATCACACTGATGTTCATTCACTAGAGCCGTGTGTCCGATTCTCGTGTGAGACATAATTCATGGATAAAAATGTACCGTCTTTATAATTTGTAATTATAGATCAATGTTAAAATTAGATCACTGTAATCTTCCAATCTGACTTTATCATATTGTACTCAATTGCCCTTTATCCGAGGAATAATTTCAGTAAAAAAACTGACTGACCGTCTATAACAATATCTTAGCGCTTATTTAGTCTGACTTAAACTCAAGGTCACTATCGTCTGTTCGCTGCTATTCAGTGCAGCAAAATCAGTAAATAACATTCTGTCACAGATGCAAGCGTGTATAGTCGATATCCCGATACACAATAGTATTAATATATTGTTTTATCAGACTGGAAACGCCGCTCATCCTGACGATTCATGCGCCGAAAGCGAATTCCGCGGTGCAGCAGTTGTTTAACAGCGGTCGACCGCCGCCACCTGCCATCGAACCGCAATTAGTCACTTCTGAAACGCTCAGGTATTGTTCTAGTTTACACTTTACAATCCAATTGACGTTTTCATTCGCAGACATATTGCCATCACAAATTGTAAAATGTATTTTCCAAATTTTAAACAGAATGATGTCGTAATATCACAACTTTTCAGGATTACAAAACAGGGTCCATCGAAACGGATGCCATGACAATAGAAGCTATATCGTAAAACATAAATTACCTGTTTTATATGATCAATACCTAGGATTAATCAAATATTTATAATGTACCATTACGTTTATATTTGAGTAAGCATTAAGTACATACTATAACATCAAAACAGCTATAACGGCTTTATATCAGCATTATTAGCTAGCTAGGAAACCGCATACGGTGATGTCCACTAACTTGTTCTAGGCCTGCGTGTTGGATAATGGCCTGTATCCTTTTCACATTAAGGTTTCTAAATGATCCTTCTCTATTTTACTGATGCATCGTATTATAAGAACCGTGTATTGCGTTCCTGTAGAACTTAGAATCACTGCAAGCTTTGTTCAAATGTTACTAGGCAGGCTATATTCGCCTATTAGGCTTGACTTGACACATAATAGAGGTCGTGTTCATTCTAATGCTTAAGACAGGTAAGTGACCTGTAATTAATCTACAAATATACAAGTAAACACGACTTACTTATACGTTATTTACGCGGTAAATGTACGTAATATTTCTGCTCAATTTGGGTAATGACTAACTTAATATGATCCTTTGTATAAATACCTACCTAATGACAGGATATATCTTAGCTCTAGGGGTAACTTTCGGTATTGTATTTAGGGGTATTAGGGGTAATTTTCTGTATTTTGCACATATAATTAAACTAGATATAGACCGGTAAGTGAAGATAAAGCAGACACTCGGGACATGCTGTGATGTGCTTGTCTTCCATTCGATTCGAATCAGCTCTAGCTGCGGTGAGAGGAAACAATATTAATATGAGGCTTTCGTTTTCTGACTAGGGCTTGGGACGCGGGCGTCAGGCCCAAGTCAGAGGAAGCAGCGGTTCGGCGGGTAGCTGAGAGGAACGCACTCAGATGTTCGTTACTCCGCAGCGAGGCAAGGAAGAAACAACAACCTAAGGTGAGTCTACCTAAAGTTCATGACTTGGAGTGTTGACAATGTTTAGTATTTATACTCAAACTTTACGTGTAGGGCATATGGTTGAGTATGTTGCTCACGCATAGATTTATTTAGCTACAAAAACATTGGCTCGCAGGTACTACGCCTTAAATCGTGTGTAAAAGAGGAAAATGCGTCTGTAATAGATTATGATGTTTAAATCGAATGAATTAAAACAATATTCTACTAAATTACATTCGATTTTGTAATTGTTACTCAACATATTTCAGCACAGAGTTATTCACGCTTCAGCAATTCACTGATTTATGTTGAAATTAATAGAATTTCTCAGAAAAGTAATTGAATACCTGTGCGTAGTAGGTATTTCCGAAATTTTCGTTCCGAGAAAAATCTGATTTTTAGTTCGTGTTAATTATAGTTTAGCAAAACGTAACGTAGATTCACGTCGCAAGGCTGAATTCATAAAAAAAACATTACTCTTTTTTTATTATTGTTGAGTTATACTTTTGTGTTAAGGGATTTCTTTTATTCGTATGTAATAATATTTACTCGTGCTATCATCGCACACGCAAAGGGAACTCAGTATTCTTAATAAATGCGGCTTTTCGGTAATTCATTACCACGCCACGTCGAAATCCGGAGCCTGTACCTGACCTGGTTCTATTTGCGATGCTTTCATAACGTCAGCGTTTAATTCCAAGTATTTACACACACACGAAACTAACACAAAACATTCAGTACGCAGGTACTCATCTAAAGTACATTTAATAAGACTTTATCATTGTCGTGATTATTTTTGGGGGAAAAAATGGTAATTGACATATTGTCGATATAGAGCCAACTGCGCTATATTTGGAATTGTTGTCATTCTGTCACACATCACGAGATAACTATTGGGCGGAATTTTATGAAGCACAGCGTGGTAATAACTTCTTATAAGATGAAATAAAATAAATTTTCTAGAAGGGTTCCCCGGGATTGCCAAAATATACTAAAGTTCACGCGTGATTTTTTAAATTTTTTGTCTTGCAATATAGGCAAGTATTTGATCTCGATCTCACCTGATGGTAAGTGACGATGAGATCTACGATGTAGCATACTTGCCTAGAAGGTACCTGTTCACTCTGGACTTGAAAATATGAAGAATATGTATGAAGTCTTGAGTATCCTCTATTAGGTAGGTACCTCATTTAGTAGGTAAGTATCTTATAAAAAAGGCCATATTTTAGTTTGACGTAGGTAGGTACAACTTAAGTACCTCACGAACGAAAAAGTTTTATTTGTAATGCTCTCGGTAATATAATTCACATACAACTTCCGACCCAGAGTTTTTTTCTTTCCGAAACCATGGTGGTATCCGTAAATTTTGAAACCCGGAAAACGGTTTATATACGCCCGTCAGATAGTATCATTAAACTGCTAGTTTGTCAATTATATTGGCAGAGTTTGCTGCATGGCTGCATCCAATTAACAAAAAATAAACAACGATGGGCTTTGCTTGCCACGGCCACAAAACATTGTAAATTATACAAATAACATTTTAAATATATATGTGTTTAATAGATGTATACGGTCTCATTATGCATAGTATATTAAAGTTCTTGCCACAGGCAAACTTAATAAAGTATAATATATTAGGTAGGTACTATAGTTATAGGTTTATTTATTGTAAATCTCGCAGCCTCAAATCTTTAACACCTTTAATTGGTCTTGGAAGTGGTCTTGGAAGCCAGTAAATCTAGCCACAATAGATTTGCCTATTCGCAATCCCGCAGTGGCCGGTTCCGATCCAATTATGAGACTAGTCCATCGTTTTACATGTGAGTTTGTTTTAAACACGACTTTTGCCGATCTCTAGGCATTTTATTTTATATAGCTGTTACCCGCGACTTCGTCCGCGTGGTATTTAACAAAGATACAACCGTTGGCAAAAGCCTGCTCGCGCGTTCTGAGCCCGCGGGACGCATTGCAGGTTGTTGCTATCAAACTTAAATCAGGCGCAGCGCTGCAACATTGGTTTTAATTTTTTTTCGTGAGATCCTATTCTAAAATAAAAGTAGCCTAAGTTACTCCTTGTTAAATCAGCTATCTGCCAGTGAAAGTCCCGTCAAAATCGGTCCAGCCATTTCAGAGATTAGCCGGAACAAACAGACAGACAAAAATTGTAAAATATGTTGTTTTGGTATGGGTACCGTGTATACATCCAAATGCACATAGTAAAAAGCGGTTATTTTAATATTACAAACAGACACTCCAATTTTATTTATTTGTATAGTAGATATATTTGGCAGGTTAGGTATTTACCCCAAATTTAAATACGTTTTATGTCTTTATCAAACGTTATATAGAACAATGAACTGGGATTGATTCCAGTATTTCGATGTTTTATAGAAATTAAACAATTACTTACACTCGTGCTCAGTACACGAGTTTTGCCCTTACTGAGATTCGCATCAGGGACCCTCAATACAGACTGAAGGAGCACTACCAGCCGTACAATCGGGTCCATCTGATCGTTGTTATGTCTAATAGTTTTATTTATTATACCGGGTCAATGTTTACACAAATATCAGATACCTAGATTATGTTATCATGATATGAAGATAAACTTGAGAAGCAAAAAATTTTGTTTTCGTGTGTTATTCCAAAGGACATCTAAATCTATGCTGCCGTTTTTTACGATATACTCAGTTAAGGTTACAAACAACCAATCTCGTAGATATTTAAGTAGTAGTAAGGATAAGGATTACTATTTTAGGCAATGAATAGTAAAAATGTATTTACATTCACTCAAACTTGTCTATGAGACGGAGATCATATTATCTATTCAGCAATGTCAACGATTCTGCGAAGAACAATCAAGTGTAAAGTCTGAAATTTCGGCCTTCACCTGGGAATAATAAAATACCACTAAGGAGGTCCTTAAACACGTTTTATTACCAATAAATCTTATTTATAAGGCTGACAAGAATTTTATGGTGTTGGATAACATTTTATTTAGAAAAAAATATAATGTTTTTCGTTTTCTATAGCTATTGAAATATTTATTAGATCAGTGCTAGTCAAATAACATCGACTGTTTATTGTCCGAAGATACATATTGTAGACACGAAAATTCAGAAATATTTTACTTACTTTACTTTTGTTCATTTATTTTGTTCTCTCAACATTTTCATTTCAATACCGTGGTCGGTCAGCCGTACACAATATTGTGAATGAAAACAAATGTGTGGTTGTGTTCAGTTTAATATTTACATATTAGAATGTAAACTGTCTACTGATGGGAGAGGTCGACTTTATAAAAGGATTGTATTGTAGGTATGTGATTAATAGGTACAATTTTTTACTGGTGGTAGGCTCCGGCCGTGGTTAGTCACCACCCACTGAACAAAGCCATGTCGCCAAGCGGCCTAGCCGTGTTCCGGCATGATGTTCGGTGTTGCCATTCATGGATGGCGGGTCAGATCAGTTGCGCTGCATGTGCCTAGTGAATGTAGCGTCTCGATCTACTGCCGCCATCCTACCTAGGCAAGTATGTTCCATCGTAGATCTCATCGTCACTTACCATCAGGTGAGATCGAGATCAAATACTTGCCTATAGTTTATAAAAAAAATAATTGCAATACCTATGAATAATATATTTCACCGTAGAATACATAATACTTAACATAGTACCTACTTAATATAATAGATAAATCTAAGGTACACATATTATTTAATTAATTCGTACATTGATCCATTACAATAGAGTTTGTATCTCAATATTCTACATATAGGTAGGACATCTCGTGTCAAACTCTCAATCTTCTATTGTTACATGTTAATGTCTATATTGAATTACACTGCCACTCATGTTTCTTTGTTCCTATAACTCTACAACGTCTCGACAGACTGCGCTCCTCGTTAAAATAAATTTTCATTTTCTAGTCCTCAATAACATCTTTTCATCGAGGATGCTGCACTTCTATTATGTCCATTATCTATTGTAGCTTCTTGTCTTATTTCTTTGAAGGCTATGGCCCTATAAACTCTCATTGTTATGAGCTCGTTGCTTGCTAATATGTTGTATACTTTCATATTATTATGCGTAAATGCCATATTGAATCGTTGCTATACATTTTCACTCTATAAAGCCCATCGATTTATATTAAGTCCTTATTTTACAATAATACCTAGTTATGTTACGGGGTGGGAATAAATAGGCCGTCGGGAAATTTATTCGGTATTATGGAGCGACCTAATTTATAATAATGTACGTTAAAACTACAATTCAATTTTGGAGATATTATTCTAGAGAAAAAGGGGTCAACACAGTTTCAGAATCAGCAAAGTTAAATTGTCATTCTGTATAAGCCTACGGGGACGATTAGAAAAATGTTAAGTTACATAACCGGTTTGGTAAGATTTCAATAAATTTTCTTCCATTGCTGCTTGCAGCCTTTCAAAGCGCACATACGTTACAGTTTGATATTTTTTATATATGTTAGATATTTTGCAAAAGTAAACAGGCTTCTGACTGTCCATAATGACTGGCAGAAATATTAAAACTACCACCGCTACCCATCGTAATTGTCTCTTAATAGGGAGCCAACAAATTCAATGTTAATAATTATATGGCTACTAATAAAATATATTCTCAGCAGGAAACGACCTCATTAGCGGAGCGCATTCGGCTATTGACATGCGACGTGGAAGACGAACCAGAGGAGCAGCGCTCGTCGCCAGCGGGGGCCAGCGCCGACAAGATATCCAGTAGCAGCGACAAATCCAGCGATAAGTCGTACAACAGCATCGATAAGAACAGCGAGAAGGCTTTCGGCAGTGCGTCGTCTAGTTCGTCCTCCTCCACCATATCAGCGCCCGTGCCCGTGCCCTCGAGGCAGCAGCCGCCAGACCTGGGCGATGTTCATCATCAGGAACCACACAAAGTATGTTAACATCATGAACAATTTCAGTTGATTACGATCTTTTATTCAAATTGGGATAAAAAAATCGTTTATTATTTTGTTTTTTTATTATTTCAATCTGACTTTATAGATATATAAGTATCTGCTTCTATAGTCTTTTGCAAGAATGTAACGATGAATATTTTTTCTAAGTAGGATAGTACTGCTGAAATTCGTACATTGGCTGTTCTGCGATACGTGCTAATATACTTAGGACGCACTAAAAACCATCTCAGTGAGAAATAAATAAACCATCCAATAAGCATTACTTGTAGAACTGGCAGCGGTAATCCATAAACTCGGAATAGTAAGCAGGTTGTTTCAAAGGGATTTAATAGCGATTAGCTAATGCATGTTCGTAACTTGTTATTGGCTAAGTAATATTGTGAACAATATATAGGGCACCTATATGGGTACTTCTTGTTAGTTAGCTGGTAACTAGGTAGGTAGTTTCCTACTTACAAAACACGTAAAAATAGTTTATTTTATAATTTTCTGTTATTTGTTTATTATTCCTATTTTGCTCTCTGGTTTCCGACGTAATAGAATAAGCTGAATTATCTAAAGGTATCTTTATTTTCTATGACTAATTAACATCAGATTTTATCTGATGAAAATATAACATAACAAATTAATGAACCGTTGCGAATACAAGCTAAGACAATATTTTTTGTCATTCCTAGAATAGCATATAAACACATTTGTTTTGGATGGAGATATACGCTATTTCATAACAAACGGGAGAGGTAAATCGAGTCGCGTGACGCGTAAAAACTAAAGGTCTTCGTCTCATTAATAAGTATGTACTATTTATTGATTTCTTATATTTACGCGAATACTACACATTGAAATAAAACTATTTAAAAAAAATAGTTTTATTTCAATATGTACTATTTCATTAGTAAACGAACAAAATAATCTACAAAGTACTACGATGGTAAAAGTAAGTGTATAAAATTGTAAATACCTACGTTTTTTACTATATAAATAGGGTGTGTGTGTGTAAGAAAAATAAGCTTTAAATTGTAGCCATCATAGTAGCTTATAGATTTTTAGAATTTTATATTTATTAGTCTTCGTTTTTCTGCAAAAATATGGATTATTTTCTTCAAAATCTGATCATGATACGCCATCTTCATTTCATCATGTCACAGCCATTATTTTATTTATAATGTGTATTTATTGAATGTTTTATTACTATTAATTACTTGACATTGGCAAAATACCCGCTAAGTTGTGGGTTGTGGGAGGCCATATTCATATCCATTTTATTTCATAGCATTTCATTTCATAAAGAAAGAAGGGATTATAATTTGTATTCAGGCATGTTTTTCACAAGGTCACGTGACCCGGAAGCCGCATTTTGGCGGTATTTTTATGTATTTAAAACTTTATCATCGAATTTTATGGAAAATAGTGGAAATTACTATGAACGAATTATATTGTTCGCATTATATTAACCTAATATACAATTTAAGATAGTTTTACAAACACAGCCAAAAGTTAGTTTTGAATCCTTTATTGCACTCGAGTTATAAATAATAATACTGCCAGATATCAACCTCGATTAAAATACGGTTTCTGCATCATTCGCAATAGTCCCACAGCTACAGCTAGTCGACTCATGTTAACTGAACATCACTTGCACATTTCCTTCAAGTTTCATCGCGGCTTTGACCTATTGTTGGAAGTGAACTTGTGAGCTTAAACTAGACAATTTAACTTCAACAATACTAGATAGGTACTGGTGTTCTGCTACGTAACTTAGCTAAAACAACTTATCTAATAGCTCATTCAAACTACTTTCAATAGGCCCTCTTCAGTAATATAACTTTACGTACCATAAATAAGATTATATTACAAATAGTTTCCTCCTTGCATTCGTCTAGTGAATCTTTATTTAGTTGTCTTTAGTAACATCATGCTATAAACGTAGGTAGATATTAAGACCTTTTTCATCAATCATTTTATATAGTTACAAGTACACAACACTTCACAACTCAAGAACCTATTTGTTTATTTACCTTATCAACCTTGTTAGGTAAATAAACTTTGAATCAGCTTTAACGTACAAAAACATAAAAATAATGCCGCTATCATAAATGATAGGGTCCCGATATAAATTAAATAATAAAGAATAGCTCTTATTTTAAATTTCCCATTGTTGGGCACGGGCCCCCTCTCAATGCGAGGGGAATTAGGCCATATTCCACCACCCTGTGCGGATTGGCGGACTTCACACGACCAAGGTTTCTCTCAAACAGACTTCCTCACGATGTCCTTCACCGTTTAGTACTGAAAATTAGATTCGCCCATGAAATCTAGAAATCTCAGGTGTACGAGCCGTGGTTTGAACCTATGATCCCCGTTACCGAGGCAAGCGTTCTACTAACTTTGCTATCACGGCTGCTTCAATAAAGTATACTGAAATATACTATCCCTGCATAGATAAAATATTCATATAATTAATTTCAAAGCATTGTCATTAAGACTCCCCCGGAATTACGGATTGAGGGTGATATTTCGGTTTGGCGAAGACCTGCAAATGCATTCAGTATTTAATTTATTTAGCTATACCTTATACTTATAAATGACAAAATATCTAAACTAGTGACAACATAGATACGTTACCACGTTGACCATCTTCATATTATACAGCCGAGACCGGAGCCCCGTAGGCAATTCCTATCCACACTGGCACCGCTAACAGCCTGTGTCGGCAGCGCCGCGCACCACGAAGGCTTCTATTACGTGCCTCCCGGAGACAGACAGTCAGCATCGTCGGCCACGAACCAAGACCTACAGGAACATGGCGACGCCCCAGCACCCGACGTCTTAGCCGGAACACCGGGTCAGTTATTCCAAGAAATAACTACAAAACTGAGGTGACATTTAGAAAAGAGAGCCCTCACAGTTGCATTCCCCAAAGGCAAATATTACTACGCGTACCTACCTACGCTAAGAAATAAGTAATGTTGTACATCCATCACTTATCCTTAGGTCCCAGTGGAATGGGGGGTGACCCTCTAGCTATTTATCGTATCGTAAACCGGACTGTGGGCGGTTATGTAACTAAAAATGTCCCTCAAGGAAAGGAGTCACATTTCATAGATCATAGAATCTTATTTGTAGCTTATGCACTGATCTATTAGGAGCTGGTGAAGGTGATGATGGTTTAGCGGCGTTTGCGAGGGCCACCGCGCCGCGGACCGAGCGACTGCGTCAGCGCTACAGCCAGGAGTCGCAGCCGGTCAGCAGCGATGATGAGCACGATGACTATGGTAAGTATGTTGGTTCATACTGTTACAACCAACAACCGCATGATTCTTATAACTAGCAAATAAACGTTAATTAATCTGGGTGTTCATATTTTTTTTATTCTCAGAATATAACGTATTTAATTTGTTGTTACCGAAAAAAGCGTTCCCATGTAGTAAGGTTATAAGCTGAATGTATATGTCCCCAGGCTTCCACCGCCGACCTGCCGTACGCGGTATAGCAATATCGCGACAGCTGGGAACTTCAGACGAAACACTGCTGCAGATGCAGAATGAGCTGCAACCGTCTCCAGGCACCACTCCCACACAGATACCCTCACAAACGCGCCAGCGCACTAGCTCCAACTACTCCTGGCCTTATTACTCCGAGGCCAATCTCAATTCCAGGCCGCAGAGTCGAGCCAGCGCTAACTCTACTTGGTGAGACCATCAACTAAATTATTTTGGATTCTGTCTCTTTCCCCAATTAGAGCTAGGCAAACACACCAACTATACAGTACCAAACTAAGTAACGCTTGTATTATGGGTACCGTACAATACCCTGGGGTTGATTCCAGTATATACTTACATAGATATTAAGCATCCATGACTTGAATACAAACATTGGTTTACGGAACCGTTACGAACCAGCGATCATCGGAACATAATAGAGGGTGCTATCGACTATGCCAATTAGGTATATATATGCAGCGACTACTTCAACCGCACCACGAGCTACGCAGATGGCACTGCAGACGCATTCAGAACAATAGACGATTGACGTCACAATCCTCAATCGCGCTATAAGAGTTTTCGGAGCAAGTAACATATATACAAGATCCCGACGATAACCGTCGGGGCATAGCGGCCGCCCCGCCAGGCATACCACTCGCCTGGCTGGAAGACCTTCCCTTTTCCGCTAAATATATTGTTCAAGTTATAACATGTAGCTACGAGTATTTTTTAAAATTGTCAGGTCTAGCAAGTCTTCGGACTACATGACAGCCCGCCAATGCGGCAGCACCCCGGTGCCGCAGCAGCACACGGACGCGTGCTATGCGCACGCGCAGAGCATGGCCACTTACGCCCATTACCAACAGAGGCAGCAGGAGAATATGTACCGCAATTGCTCGCTGTACGCTAATATCGGGTAAATAAAGAGGACTTAGTATTTTTTATATACCTACCTACTACTAAATATAAGACTACTAAGCAGATAACGCCCACTTGTTCCATTAAAAAATAATCACAAAATAAAAATGATTGATGTATAATATCCCGGCAACAAAACAGGGGCCCAATTCTGCTAATTTAAAAACGCTTCAGTGGAGTGTCGATAGCGTGTCGATTGTATGGTTTGAGACATTTGGTAGTCTACTAGTTTTTTTAAATCAGTGGCTTTCCACTGACCAGCCACTGACCAGCCATTAAACTGCCATTGAACAATTTCGTATTCTGTACTTCAGCCGTGTTTCAATATAATGTCGATAGTCTAAGTTATGGTATTCTACTCGTTATCTGACGTTTCTATCAGTCGTCCGTCAATGACTTTTTTGACATCGAACTATAATTGAGTGGCCGTTGAACAAACACAGCTTTTTTTGAATTGTTTTTATAATTTGTTCTAAACTAACCATGAAAATGAGACCGCCGTGACATAATTTGGTCGTATTTTGGCCTTGGCTTGCGCCAGTGATCACCGACGCCGATACTTTCAGAGTCATCGACGTCAACCTGCGCCTTGATAAGGTCAAATATAAATTCCTTTCGGGATTTATCCGAGGCGGAATTTGTCAAGACGTTTCGTCTCGGGAAGGCGCTGGTGCGGCAACCTATAAGTGATATAAGCCCTGTTCTTGTCTCTACGACGCCGACGAAGCCTCTAAGACATGACGGAATATCACCTAAATTAGTAAATATTATAAGGAAATATAAATACGGAATGTACAGACTCTATAGTGTATTTCAGGTGCTAACGGCGTCTTTCCAGACGTTGGTTGGCCAAAGTGTCTTCCACAACGTCTCACAGACCACAGTTTCTCGCGTCCTATCCTATTTTATTAAAGTCTTCTTGAATTAGCATATTTGTTTTGTGTGGTACAGATTCTATCGATTCGGGATTCCGGAGATACTAGGCTACGTTCAGTGCTTGGTCTTTAAATAACTGTACTCTTAAAAATAAAATAAACTTTTCTATAATTTCCATAAAACAAATAAACTTACAATACAATTTAACAAACTCAAACATAAATCAACATAAATTATACACACTTAAATTAAATTAAAAACAACTGCGATTGGAAGCGGAGAGTTTGCTTGATATGGAGAATCCGCGTAACCGCGCCGTGTCAACCATGGGTTACAAGAAGAGCCGGCATTGCAACAGGCTCTCGTCGCCAGGCTGTGGACAGAAAGAATTTGATTTACACGCTATAATTAATATTGTTTTACTACGGTACACAATTTTGAATAAATATTATTGAATTATATTTGTCATTATCACTCGCCATAAATCTGGGGGTTTTTGGGTGCAGTCTGACGAGACGCTATTTAAAACGACGGAGCATTCGCTCCAGTCTTTTCAACAGACTGCGTCTCTCCCTGGTTTTAGTGCATCGACCCAGTGCCAGCTCTTGCTTGTCCTCTAAAAAATCCATGAGCGCCGATAGTTGGCCGATGCTTACCATCTTATTAGTAAAAGTAAAAATACAGAATTGTTTAAATTAGTTCCCTTTCAGTCGACATGGTATTCGATTCATATAAATTCCAAAAATATACTTACAGTTCCACTTTACTAGCAAGAAAGCAAATTTTATCGATGATTGTGACTGTCATAGCATTGTTGACATTCAATAAAACCATAGTACATAAACAGCCTATTTTACGTTTTATTTTAATGATTTTATCATATAATTTACGTTTTTAATCAAGTTTGATTATTTTTATGGACATTGCCGTTTTATACTGACATTTTACAATTAATTTAACATATTCATTGACGAAAATCAAAGAAAAATATATATTAAAAATTATACAACTCATGGTAGATTTTAACGGGCAACACCAATTGATGTTCCACTGGCCATCCATCGACGAGCCATTGACACCGAAGTGAGACTCCATCGAGACGATATTAAACTTTTAGCAGAATAGCAAATTTGTCACAGTCTCAATGGAACTTCAATAGTGTGTCGCTGGAATGGTAATCGTATGTCGATGTATGTACATTAGCAGAATTGGGCCCCAGGTCTATCTACTCGTCGTAGTCGCAATATTCCATTATTACGTTCTACTCTCATCGTAAAACTCCTACTGAAAAGGACATTATTTTGTGTTGCCTATTTAAAAAGCATTGTTTATGCTGATTTTTTTTGATGCCCTACAGTTGTTCGGACAGCAGCCAGGAGCTGTACAGTTCTCAGACGAGCTCGGAACAAACGTCGCCGGTTCGTTCGGCGCCGCGGTGCCGCAGACCGGAGTCTCCGCCGCCGATCAGGAACCACCATCAGCTCCTGTACGTGCCGTACAGCACGCACTACCACTACCAGCATCAAGACTATGGGGCTCAGTGGCAGGCTAATGAGTGTAAGTGTACCTTGGGTGACCTTTAAGACCACAAGCTATGACGATTGTCCCTACAACATTTTTGGGCTGACCGATTTATTCAAAAAGCAATAGCTGAGTTGGTAGAACACTTGGTTACGAGTGTCGACGGTTCAAATCCCCGGCTAGCACCTCATGAAATTTTTGGAATTTTATGTGCGAATGTATTTTTTTTTGACCATGATTAATCACTCGCTAAGCGTTGAAGAAAAACATCGAGAGCAACAACAGGAAAACCTGCATTTTTTGTTAAAAAACCTCCACAAGGTTGTGTGAAGTTCGCCACTGCACTGGGCCAGTGCTGCCACTGCGTGGACTTGCCTAATCTCCCTATACCATTGAAAGTGGGCCCGTGGCCCAGTATTGTGGCAAAAAGGAGGAGATTCTCAATTCAGCACGTATTTATTTATTAAAAAAAAAATATTAATTACCTACCTCGCATATGTTTTTATTGGACGATTCGATTTGAAAAAATAATTGATTATTGAATAGGATAAACCTCAAATGGGGTCCCATTTAAATTGTATCACTATGTTAATGAGTGTTTGGTTTGTACCTAATATTTGTATTAATTGGTCGTTGGCAGACAACCGCGTGCAACAATATTATCAGCAGCAGACGCGGAGCGGCGCGAGCACGCCGCAGCCGGCCGCCGCGCAGCCGCAGCGGGCACACTACGCGCATGCGCTACAGATACAGGTACCTACCTACCAACCATAGATAACTCACTCTCAACTTTATTGGATACTAGCTGTTACCCGCGACTTCGTTCGCGTGGTATTTAACAAAGACTCAGCCGTTGGCAACAGCCTGCTCGCGTTCTGATCCCGCGGGACGCATTGCAGATTGTTGCTATCAAACTTTAATCAGGCGCAGCGCTGCAATATTGGTTTTATTTTTTTTTCGAGAGATCCATTTTTTTTTTCTCAAATAAAAGTAGCCTATGGTACTCCTTGTTACATCAGCTATCTGCCAGTGAAATTCCCGTCAAAATCGGTTCAGCCATTTCAGAGATTACCCGGAACAAACAGACAGACAGACAGACAGACAGACGGACAGACAGACAGACGGACAGACAGACAGACAGACAGACAGATAAAAATTGTAAAAAATGTTGTTTCGGTATAGGTAACGTGTATACATCCAAATGCACTTAGTAAAAAGCGGTTATTTTAATATTACAAACAGAGACTCCAATTTTATTTATATGTATAGATTTTCTCACAAATTTATAGATTTTTTTTGTTACGGAACAATTATTTACTTACAAACTTTTGATATTACAGTATTTGTTAAGTGTGTTTGTAAAATACCTAAAGCGATACAACACCATACAGTTAGTAAAAGTAGCGGTTTTTACAAACCTTATGGTATTGTATCAGATTAGGTCCTTTTTTAAGCAAACTTAATACATCGAGACATCCAATGCAGAATGCTAATATCGCAAAACACTAAATTTCATCGTAAAGATGTCTACATTTTTCGTAAAAAAATAAAAACCATTGACATTTTGAATTTCGCACCCTGACCCTGAGCTTCCCCCTTAAAATTGAAATATTCTCAGTCGCTGTGCCCGGCGCCCGCGCGGTACAGGCCCGTGCCGGCGCCTCCGCCCGGCGGCGGGAAGCAAATGATTTGCTACTCTGAAAAGGTATGTATATTTTCTGAATGTTAATTAAAACGGCAATATGTGTTATTTAATTTTGAAGTTTACTTTCTCGCTTGGCTCGGCTTCCTTTCTATTCGACTGATGACCGATATTTAGGCGAAATGGTGCGATCAGTCCTCCGAAACACAACTAGTGACTAACGGGCGCCTAAATTTAAAATCATTTGACAATATTTTTCAGGCTTTTAATTTCCAAACCCTTGTAGATAACATAATTAACCAATGTCAATCGATGTAAAAGATAATCGACTAATCGATTAAAACGGAATGTAATCGACTGCAATTAGAAACACACTCCTTCGATTACTCTAGGAACTATATCAGCTGTGAAAGAACCGGTTGAGCTTAATTATTTCTGTATTTCAATGGCTATATGTAATATAATCGGTAGCTGAACTAAATAAAGAATTGCATCTTTACTTCTTAATAATAAAGTACAAGAACCTAATACTTACAAAGCTTTTTTCTATTATGAAGCCGTAATCAGTCAATAGAAATCTGTTGTTAACAAACGAGCGTGCTTGGTAATAACAGGTGGCAGCCCCGCTGTATCAGCCCGCGCCGGGGTCTCCGTCGAGGGCCGCCAGGGGAGCCCCCGAAGGAGCACCTTCGGGGGTGTCGGCCCCGGCCGCTACCTCTCCCATGGCACCACCTCCAAACCCTGTCTACTACGCTATGAACGTCTGACGGGGGGACTAGGTAAAACATCCTTACATTCTAAGTGATAGCAATGGGCACATTCTGGGATACATTCAATACTTTAATTATTTCTCACTTCTTTAAGGTGAAAATCGTGGTGGGCCCCACAGGCGAGGTCCGAATCAGCGTTCAGCCGCCACCGAACTCCTCCGAGTCCACAAATTAACCACAGTAAACATTTTGCTGTAGCCATGTTGAACCTCTGCCGTAGTTGAGGAGGATCGTTGAAAAGGTCCCTGTTTGGTCTCTTGTTTCCGCTTGCTTGTCGAACCCGATCGTATGATATGCATTTAAATAGTAGGCACCACTGGGAACGATTGTGCTTTGAGTGGGTTTTATCGAGAGCTATGTGGAGCTTAGGCCATATTTTGGGACTGATGCAACAAAATCACTACAAAGTCTTCGTTGTAGATAAGAAACATATTTGTGAGCATCATTTTTTAATCGAAGTCCATTGTAAAAAAATATAATTTTCAGCAGATTATAGACTTAAATTTTTGCCAAGCAAATGTTTTTTTCTCGTGAGTAAATAAATACCAAAGATTCTAACCAAAGTTATCAGGCCAATAACAAAGTGGGTATTATTCTTATAAATTAATTTTAAATTCGATTTATGTATTTTATATTGTATGAAGAGATACCACGATGACATAATTACTTAATATTTCATGTACTAAGTAGGTAGGTAGTACATGATATAAATTATTTCGTGAATTCGGTAAGAATACCTAATATTTATTATGTTTGACTCCGTGTTAACTAATAAGTATTAAACGCTGATGGAACAAATAAATGGTTTACAAATGGCTTACATTAAGATGTAACTATATTTGGCAATGAGCATACTGGCCAGAAATATGTTCGTAATGTAACAAGTAGACACTTTATGGTAATCAAGGTTTTGCGAATCGTAATGCTCAGATAATGGGGGCACGGTTGTTGATGTAGCGGCCTAGAAGAGTCAGATATTATTTAGTTGTACGTATTAAATGTAAAATAAAAAAATATTATCGTTGTATTTATACGCTCGTATAAGTACTTACTTATATGTTTTAGTGCGATTTGGATCGAAATAAACGAAAAAAGTGTTAAGAGTTGTAATCTTCATTGTTATTTTATATACGATTGGAGCAAATCCGATCAAATGTTTTGAATTCAGTTTATTTATATATGTTGCTGTTTATATGTAGTATGTAGGCCTTGCTGGGGACCTGGGGCATATTTAATAGGAAAAAGCTCCTATAGGTCTGGCAATAGACTAACCAACCTGACGATCTGATTAGCGCACTGGGTAGTAACCCTGCTTCCTGTGCCCAGGGTCCCGGGTTCGAATCCTGGCAGAGAACAATCTTTGTGTGATGAGCACAAATATTTGTACCCGAGTCATAGATGTTTTACATCTATATAAATATTATATACTGAGTTCGCCCTCAGTCTATTGTACGGTACCCATAATACAAGCGTTGCTTCGTGGGACCGTATAGTTGGTGTGTTCGTCTAGCGATATTTAATTGTCATCAAGCAAATATCCAAAGAAATTTGTGCCAAAAATATTAAACAATAGATACATAGGTAATGATAAATTAGTTGGATCAGTTACAAATTATTAAGTATGTATAGGTAACTTTAACAGTTATGTCTTATATATGGTTATGTAGATACTCGATTGTATTTTTCTACAGCCGGCCTATCTATAGTTAACATATTTTCTGATTGGACGTAACTTACACGTGTATTCGGAGAACTCAATTTGCTTTAAAAAAAAACAACATGATAAGTTTATTTACATGGCAGATCGCTTTTGCTTAAAACCAGATAGAATGTAAACGCGATTTTATAAGAACCTTACGTGTGTTTTAAAATTGTGTACTTATATATACTTAATTTCCTAAATGTAACATTGGTATAAGAATTTTAAACTTAGAGTATTGATCGATAGTGCTGAATATTGCAAAATAGAGACAAAATGAAACCAAGCCGCACAACTGATAGACCAATAGAGAGGCGACCAAAGATCATGGAAGACCAATGGTATGAACATTGGACTAAATAGTTAGAAATATATATTTTGAGTAAATGGAAATTAGTTGGAGACACTAATTATCAAACTCACATCATTATAAGTAATATTATAATGAGATACAAAGGTATCATGTAGGTATGGATATATTTAACTAGTTAGGTAGGTACGTTTTGGGGATGGTACAAAATTGCAATACGCGGCATATACTTCTGAACCTGCCCCCGGATTCACAACCCAACAACAAGCCTTATATGAACCGCTTCGGTTATTAGCGCAACAAGTGGTTGAATCGAATGGTTCGGCTGAGTACTTGAATCTTATATTCTTCGGCTATTAAGAATGGCTCTGAGAGATCTATTCTATGAGAAAATTTCTCATCGAATCGATTGGGTTACTAATCGCGAACATCTGAACTGATCCGCTGGACGCACAGCTGACCTGACAGGGACAGAGATACACGAATGCATAAATAAGTAGCAGTGCCAGGTGCCCTGTTTCTTCATAAAGCTCTGTCATGATCTGTGGCTCTGACCCTTTTGCTGTGCACCTAGGGCCGACAGTCTATGCCGCGTTTAACATGTTAGCTTGTGCCTGCTTACATCATACTTAAGTAGGTAGGTACTTGAATAAAAAAAATCTATTTCAATATATAATGTAACTAGATACCTATTTAAGAATATAAGGCTACCCGCCAAAATCCAGGATTTGTAATAAATTATTTTTATATTAAAAAAATCACAACTATTATTTATCAGCCTATACAGGGTAGATAAGGGGTTTCGTTACCAGAACTGATGAGAATTATGAGTTAAATCCACCATGGAATAGGCCCCCAGCGTTGGACATCAACCATTATATGAAATGAGTCTATATAAACGCAATTTTAAGTAAATAAAAACTTTAGATGCTCGAGAGCGCTCGTAAATCGGCTATTTATCTCACACGTCGTGTATCGCGCAGAACGTGTTGTTATCGCGTGTTTACGATACATTGCGCCTAAAAGTTATACCATATATATATATATTTTGATATAAATAATTTATATTATTTTACTATAGACATCAAGTGTAATCTTTACCCAATTGTTCGTTACCATGCCCCCCTTACACCCTAGGTATAGAAAAATAAATAGTTATAAACAAAAAATATATTTCCAGGCAAACATTAATGAGATGGCTGAGCTCATTGATATGAATAAAATAATGTATCAAAGCTAGGATTAGATATATTCAGATTTAACTACTTCTACTAGGTAATTCTGAGGCGCAGATTATCTAAGGTGTAACTAAAATAATGTTAAATAATTGAATAGGCCCAACAGCCGGTTATAAAGATATCATTCTCAAAGATATAAATCAAATTACTAGACATTTGAAAAATAACACCCCGTACTGAGCACATCCCCTAACCTTGTTTAAGAAAAAATAACACCCCGTACTGAGCACATCCCCTAACCTTGTTTAAGAAAAAATAACACCCCGTACTGAGCACATCCCCTAACCTTGTTTAAGAAAAAATAACACCCCGTACTGAGCACATCCCCTAACCTTGTTTAAGAAAAAATAACACCCCGTACTGAGCACATCCCCTAACCTTGTTTAAGAAAAAATAACACCCCGTACTGAGCACATCCCCTAACCTTGTTTAAGAAAAAATAACACCCCGTACTGAGCACATCCCCTAACCTTGTTTAAGAAAAAATAACACCCCGTACTGAGCACATCCCCTAACCTTGTTTAAGAAAAAATAACACCCCGTACTGAGCACATCCCCTAACCTTGTTTAAGAAAAAATAACACCCCGTACTGAGCACATCCCCTAACCTTGTTTAAGAAAAAATAACACCCCGTACTGAGCACATCCCCTAACCTTGTTTAAGAAAAAATAACACCCCGTACTGAGCACATCCCCTAACCTTGTTTAAGAAAAAATCAAACAGCGTTGCCACATTTTTTTCCGTTTAACTTACAGTGTGCATCTATTCAAATATTTTTCATTATGTTTGTTACACCTTATATAAGCATTTCAGCTAAATATTGCCACGGTTTTTTTAATCCATTAATAGATTTAAAACTGTGGTAGTTATAACAATGATTTTCTTTTGTATAAAAAATAGTATTTAATTTGTGTAGATACGTATGTTATATGTAAGTTTATGGCATAGGCTCAACATCTCTAATGTATGGTAGTCCTTACACTCATTTTGGAAAAGGTAGATGTCCTAAATCTTGGAATGACTGACAGTGCACGCATTCGGGGGTTACAGCCGGTGTTATTTCACGTATAGATTATGTACAATTTATATTTTATTCTAATAATTAAATTAAAATTAGTTAGTGTGTTACCAATACGTGCAAGTAACGTTTTGTTGTAATTAAACAATGTTAACAAGTCAAGATAGAGGGGTGACATAGTGAGTATGATGTGTTTCCTTTGAATTGCTATAAATATGTGCGGGCTGTCATAGTGTTACTATGGTTACGTAATACCTAATAGTGAATCTTACTTATATTGTTGATTGTTTGTGCCAGAGCTTTTAATTCTGAGAAATCTCTAAAGGAGAGAATATGTCTTGTGTTATAAGGTCAGAGGTGCCTACGAATTTTTTTATACTTATCTCTGACAAGAACCATTGGGTACCAATAATATCTTATCATCGGTTTTGATATGCACAAATTATATGCAGAAATGAATTAATTAAATTTATTGTTAATAATTGTCAGAGGTTAGAGTTTATAAAAATTAAAGCGATTTCAAATCGCGGTGTGCCTAATATATAAGGTCTAACAATAATAGTGTAAAATTGTATCCATCATTAAGTTAAAAAGATAATATTTTCAAAGAAACATTACATTTTTTTTACATAAAAATGACACCCCATTCTGAGAGCATGGTCAAATACTAGCGGTTGGCCCTCTCATATATCTGTGGGATGGCCTTATTTAAAAATAATTACATCATTTACACTATTATTCTATATATCAACGTGATCCATGTAACTTACTGATTCACTTTTTAAAATATTTTACACTATTTTTGTTACACCTCATATAATTTATAATTATCTACCGAAATGTTAACTATTTTTATTACATTACGTTTCCTTTTAATCGCGAGGTTGTTATAATTTGATTACATTCCTTTATAAGTGTGTTGATATTCCCGAATATCTATTAAGGAGGTACTTGATTGGAATACTTACAATTGTGTCCTCTTTCCATTATATGGCTGAGGTAGCTTATAATTGGCTGTTGGAAATAAGCACGTACCTATTGATCTTGAGTTCAGACATGACTAATTGGTGCGCTTGAAGGTCTATGGAAATAAAGAATTCGCCTCAAACACCATTTACTTACAATTTTGTAAGTACTTACAATAATCCAAGACTTTTATAAATAAACAAGAAATCGTTTTCAGTATTGTGATATAATAGGTATTACTGTTTCTGCCGCTTGGCAGTTTGTTCGAAACATTGATAACAATGAGAATATAATTCGAATAATATTTTATGTAAGTATATGATATTAGATGTCTGCCAAGTAGGTACCTATGATGTAAGCATAACTCACTAAGGTACCTAGTTACGTCAGCCGACTCTCCAGAAAGCTCTTGTCAGCGCCCTATTTTCTGAGTACCGAGATCACTTGAGATGCTGAATCGACAGACGAAGCGATAAGTGACATCCGCTTCATGGTGGTCCGTTACCCACAAGAGTTACGTCAGCCGACTCTCCAGAAAGCTCTTGTCAGCGCCCTATTTTCTGAGTACCGAGATCACTTGAGATGCTGAATCGACAGACGAAGCGATAAGTGACATCCGCTTCATGGTGGTCCGTTACCCACAAGCCATAGGTTTAGATTAGATGTAAGTTAGTCTTAAGCGATCACTTGTAGAGAATACACGCTTTAAATATTAAAATTTGTATTTTTAAAAGGTCCTCCGGCTTGCCCAATACTTGACTGGCGCAGCCGGTAGGATTTCCGCGTCGCGAAAAACTCAAAAATCAGTATACCGCGGCGTACGTTTTCACGCGTTTTACGGGAATCCACGAACCAAATAAATTTGTCAAGAACATTAAAACCGTGAGTGCTACCACCACGCTATCATCGTGATCCGGAGGACGGCGCCTAAGACTCAACGAGGGACATGGGCAGTCTGTGAGTAGACCCAAATAGCTACTTCCAGTCAAAACCCAATCCTATTCACTATTTTAGTTATACGTATCTAGAAATTCCGAACGCTATTTCCAAAAATCGAATTGTGTTTTGTGGTTTCTTTTAAAATAGGATTAGTAAACAAATATAAGTAATATAGTATATTCGAATTAAATTTTATAAATTACGATACATATAGAGATACATAAGTAGGTAGATATACATAAGTTATAGGATAGTTATTGTATAAATATAATAATGGAAAGTATAGTGCAAGTACCCCGAGATTTCGCGAATGTCATCCCCAAATTTGACGGTGACGAGAAATTGCTTAGCTTATTCATTAGAAAGTGTGAATACGTAATAAATTGTTGTAGAGTAGAAGGAAACCCGCAACAGGACCTATACGTTTTTCACATTATAACTTCAAGGTTGACTGGTAGGGCAGCCGCTCTTATCAGCGAACGACAGGATTTAGATACATGGCCTGAATTAAAACATGCATTTGAACAACATTTCGGTGATCCTCGTTCGGAGGAATGTATTGCAATAGAGTTGGAAACACTAAAAATTAATAATGGCGAGTCTTATCTAGATTTCTGCAATAGAATTCAACACGTTAAAAGCACATTGATTGCCAAGGTCAATCTAATCGCCGACGTAAATCTCCGTCGAAGTAAAATTATAATTTATGACAATATGTCAATGAATGTGTTTTTATATAACCTGCCGGAAGAACTGCTTCGAATTGTACGCCTTAAAGGCTCAACTTCTTTGGAAAATGCTTTGAGTATAGTGCTCGAAGAAGTGAACTTTATGTATCAATACAATTCTAGAAATAAAATGCTCAGATCACAAAATCCAATACAATCAAAGACACAAGTTATGAATCAAAACCCTTTTATAGACAAATTTGGAATGAAGCCTTTCTTTACTCCAAATACACAAAACTTTAAATTTGGTATTCCCCAAAATAACTCAGGCAGTTCAAATCCTCACCAATCACAGACAAATTTTAAATTCAGTGTACCAGCCGGTAAGCAATTGAATTTGCCTGCCTCACAACCCCATCAATTTGGTTACCGACCTCAGCTCAACCAAGGTCAACAGCAACTTGGTTACAAACCGTCATTTAATCAAGCCCCACCTCAAATGGGATATCGACCCCAGTTTAACCAAGGTCAGCAACAGTTTGGCTATCGACATCAGTTCAATCAAGGCCAGCAACAGTTTGGCTATCGACCTCAGTTCAACCAAGGACAGCAACAATTTGGCTACCGACCTCAATTCAATCAAGGTCAACAACAATTCGGCTACCGTCCCCCACAAAAATTAGCTCCTCAGGTATCCACGGACGTGAGCATGTGCACAGCCCCTCTAATAAAACCCCAAGGATTTAAAATGAACGAACTATACAACCTGAACGAATCTGAAAATAACGAAGATACGTGTGCGTACGATCCTGATACAAACTATTACTATGACTACAATGATAACATTCCTATTGACGGCGCTGAAACTCACGAAACTAACACTGACCCTGACAACCAAGACCAACTTGTCCACAATATTGAAAATTTTCACATCGGTGCCTCCAACGAACCACTGAAATAATAAAACTTAATTGTAACAGACTAAAACTACCTTACATTATAATACCCGAAATTAACTCTAAATTCATGATAGATACCGGAAGTTCGAGATCGTTCATCAGCCCAAAAAAGGCTAACGAATATTACCAAAATTTCAAACACTATGAACCATTCGAAGTCATAAGTACTCACGCTTCCAGCCGACATGACGAAGTAGTAGTTATACCACTATTTCCCACGTTTAATAGTACTGAAACGCATAAATTTTACATCTATGACGTAGACGGTTGCTACGACGGACTCATTGGCAGTGACCTCTTGAAACAATTAGACGCGAAAATCGACATGAAAAATGAAATTCTTTACACTCAATCATCAGTTTTACCTATTATATATAATCCAAAAAATGAAATTAAATTAACTCCACGCTGTGAACAAAGGGTAAGACTACCGACTGACTTACAAAACGGAGATGCTATATTAAACTATAAATTATTTTGTGAAGGTGTGAGAATGCCTACCGCTCTAGTTAAGTGTGAAGATGGATACGCGACTACAATCATTCAGAATACTTTAGATACTGAGATGACACTAACAATTACAAGACCTTTTGCAGTGACTAAACAAGAGACTTTAAAATGCGACTTAAATAAATTAGAAGACCGAAACGACTTAGAAATCGACCAAATGTTAACTGAAAATATCGACAAGTTACGATTAGATCACATGAATTCTGAAGAAAGAGACGCTATTAGAAAGCTTTGCCTACAATATAAAGACATATTTTATTGTGACAAACTACCCCTGACTTTTACCAATGACGTTAAACACCACATCCGAACGCGAAACGAAGACCCTATCTTCATTCGACCCTATAGACAACCCCAAGTTATTAACGACGAAATTAATAAACAAGTAGATAAAATGTTACAGGACAATATAGTACAAGAGTCACACTCTCCCTGGAGTGCACCCGTGCACCTCGTGCCTAAGAAATTAGACGCGAGCAACGAAAAAAAATACCGACTTGTTATAGATTACCGAAAATTGAACGAAATAACAATTGATGACAAATACCCATTACCTAATATCACAGAATTATTTGACAAATTAGGACGCAGCTGCTACTTTACAACACTTGACCTTGCTAGCGGCTATCATCAAATAGAAGTTGCTAAAGAGGACAGACAGAAAACCGCATTCAGTACCAACTCAGGACATTACGAATTTTCTCGTATGCCGTTCGGGCTTAAGACGGCACCAGCGACTTTTCAGAGAACCATGGATAATGTGCTACGTGGACTACAAGGAATACACTGTTTAGTGTACTTAGATGATATAATTATATATTCATCTAGTTTGCAGGAGCACATAGCTAAATTACGAACCGTTTTCGACAGACTCAGACAGACCAACTTGAAAGTACAACTTGACAAGTCCGAATTCCTTAGAAAGGAGGTACTATATCTAGGACATACTATAACAAGTGATGGCCTGAAACCCAACAATGATAAAATAAGAGCTATTTTAGAATATCCTTTACCCCGTACTACGACGGAAATAAAAAGCTTCCTAGGTCTTATTGGCTACTATCGCAAGTTCATCAAGGACTTCGCAAAAATTACCCAACCAATGACAGCTCGACTGAAACAAAAGCGCTCAATGCCCGCCGATGACGAAAAATATATAGCAGCCTTTCAAAAATGTAAAGAACTACTTGTTAATGCCCCTATTTTGCAATATCCAGACCCTGACAGACCCTACATACTGACGACAGACGCTTCAGACTTCGCCCTTGGAGCTGTTCTTTCACAAGGACCGATTGGCAATGACAAACCTGTGGCATATGCTAGCAGAACACTGAATGATGCCGAAACACGTTACAGTGTTACTGAAAAGGAACTACTTGCAATCGTTTGGGCCGTGAAACACTTCCGCCCCTATCTTTACGGTAGAAAATTCACAATAATAACAGATCATAAACCTCTTGCCTGGCTCAATTCCCTAAAAGATACAAATAGCAGATTAACACGTTGGCGACTACGCTTGTCAGAATACGATTTTGAAATATTGCATAAACAAGGTAAATTTAACAGCAACGCAGATGCACTGTCACGAATCCGAACGAACGCATTAGGTAATGCCGATAACCTTTCCACACAAGTTAATATGGATACAGACGAAAACAGGAACAGAGAAATAAAACAGATTACAAAGGAATTAGAACAGTTAAGTAGAGAACAAAAGAGAACCCTAGCCCAACCAGATAGAGTCGTATCTCTAATCTCAGATGATGAAGAAATAGTTATATCGGATTCGGACGATTCAATTAGATGTCGTTCCCCATATTCAATTCCGTGTCCTTCAAGCTCGACGCTAACAGCTTCGGAAAATTCTTCTATTACAGTTCACTCAGCTCAAGATACAGAGTCTAAAGGTATTCCAATTTTACAAGAAGCCATAGATACAAAACCCAACCAGATTCTAGTTTACTCCTGGTCCGTTGATAGATTAACTGTTAAGAATTTATCTCGAGAAAAACAGAGGATACTCGAAGTACATTTACCCCTGAATCGAACGGATCTTGTTAAACAATTTCTTAAAGAATACATAAGAAACAATACTAAGTATTTCATTTACTTTGAGGAAAAAGAACATAGGCAACAATTCGCATCAATGGTAATATATTTATTTAAAAAGGAGTCAATACAATTTTTCGAATGCACCAAAAGAGTTGTATTCATAGAAAATGAATTAGAACAAAAGGAAATTGTTAGTAAATATCACACTGGTAAAACATGCCACCGTGGTATCCGAGAGACCCTAGCTCACATCAAGCGTACTTATTTTTGGCATAACATGGAACAGACTATTTCCAGTTTTATAAATTCGTGTGAAACATGTAAGCGTATGAAATATGATCGAAAACCATTAAAACCCAAACTTCAGCTAACACACACCCAACTAAAACCATTAGAAGAAATTTTCATAGACCTATTCTCTATCGAAGGACATTACTATTTGACAGTTGTCGATGCTTTCTCTAAAGTTGGTCAAGCCTTTGAAATCCCTAATAGATCTACCCCAGAAGTCGTAAGAGCCCTTATTAAATTCTTTTCCTTTTATGGCGTGCCCCAAAAGATCAGTTCAGACCCTGGTTCCGAATTTAATAATGCTCTCTTAAAAGAACTTCTATCACTTTATAAAGTGGACCTTCATATTGGAACCCCAAATAACCCCAACTCCATGGGCCTAATAGAAAGGTTCCATTCCACCCTTATAGAAATTTACAGACTAGCGAAATACGAGCACAAGTACACTGACGCCGCCACTGTCATGACGTACTCTGTTATGGCGTATAATCACTCTATACACTCAAGTACTGGTTTTACTCCATTCGAAGTTTTACTCGGGCATACAGACTCTAAAAATGTATTTAGTTTAGAATTCGAAAAACAGTACATGCAGCAACTAATTAAAGAACATGCAAAGAGAACTAAGTTTCTATATCAACACATATCCGAACAAGCCATTAAGCAAAAAGAGAAAGTAATAGAGAAAAGAGGTGGAGAAACTGAGTTTAAAGTAAAAACTGGTGATATAATATTTGCGAAAGAGGTTAATAAGAGAAGTAGTAAAGACAAACCACGATTTCAGAAAGCTATAGTTTCAGACGAAATTGTTAGAAATGTCATTCCCATCCAAGTAAAGAATCGCGATACTAAGGTTCCATTAAAAAACATTAAACGCCCTTCGCAGGCACCTCCACATCCTCCTGGCGGTAGCCATGGCGAGCCAACTGCAGGCCCTTCAACTGCAAGAACTAGTTAAAAACCCTGGAGTCCTGCTCGTGAAAAATGGTGTTGCAGTAATCAGCAACGACAGATGGACACTTGCAAAGGTGTTGGACATTAAGCCTCTAAAAGACGAACTGACGTTTAATGTTCAACGACTATATGATTTAGATAAGTTAGTTAAGATTAATTTTGATAAGAATTTTACGGATAATTTTATAGATTTAAGGAGTCAAGTAAAGTACATTAAAAACATAACCATAAACAAATTTAACCAAATCATGCCAGCCATTCGAATTAAACGAGGACTTATTAATCCTTTAGGCTCACTTATCAAAGCAATCACCGGAAATCTCGATAACGACGATGCCATCAAATATGATAAATTAATTAACGATATTAGGTCTCATCAAGACGCTGATCACAAGAAATTGACAGTGATTACCGAAATGGTACAAATTTTGTCAAATTCCACAATTATAATAGATGCCAACCTCGTTCGACTTAATAGGAAAATTGAAACAATAACGAAAACTCTTGGAAAACTAGAACATTTAGAAATTCAGTTTGTAAGCACATATAATCTACTTATACATAACTTTCAAGTAATTTACACCCAGCTTAATGAAATAGAAACTAGTTTATCATTCAGTAGGTTAGGAATTTTACACCAATCTATAATAGAGTCAAATAAACTTTTACATTTACTTAAAAATATTAATAAATTAGAAAGATTAGTTTTTATACCTAGTCTAGAAAACCTAGTTAAGATAGAACAAGCTATAACACTGAAGGCCTACTTGAAGAAAAGTCAAATCACTTACCTTTTGGAAATACCGCTCATTGAGAAAGATACTTATATCTATTATAAATTGATTCCCATACCTGTACTATCCCGTAACTCCACCGTCGTCATATTGCCAAAAAACCCGTACCTCCTAGCTAAAGGGTCGAAGATCAGGCTGCTCACACACCAATGCCAAGAAGTCGACGAGTCCAGCTTCCTCTGCACTAGTGACGGCATACTCCAGTTCAACCACGATTCCTGCATAACCGATTTGATGACGTTTGCTAATAACGTAACATCATGCACGCAAATCCCCATCATCATTGAGAAGATCAGAATCCAGTTCCTGCAATCGAATAGATGGATTCTCTATAGTAGAGACGAAGCGTTACTCACAAGGACATGCAGCGACGAAATATTTCGACATACAATTAGAGGTACCTACATACTCACCTTAGATGATTCCTGTGAAGTAAAAATTCAAGACACCATACTGAAAATGCATCAGATGTATATGGAAGATGTAACATACCCTGAGTTACCGATTGTAAACCTGCCTACGCTTTTCTCAACAAATACTCTACCCTCAACTCCTGTAAACCTGGAAGGCGTTGACCTGGACGACTTGAGGCTCTTATCATTGGCGCTGAAGAAAGGTGTTAGTGAAACTGAAAGTGGTGAAAGTGAGAGGGCAATTATCGAAGTGCGTAGTATAAGTGTTTGGACTCTTGGAATCTATATTCTGATCTTTGTATTACTTTGTTACCTAATCTATAAATATCACCTAAAATTAATGTCATGGTCATGCTCTCGAAGTTCTCCAAACAAAGAGAACTTCGAACTTAAGGAGGGAGGAGTTACGTCAGCCGACTCTCCAGAAAGCTCTTGTCAGCGCCCTATTTTCTGAGTACCGAGATCACTTGAGATGCTGAATCGACAGACGAAGCGATAAGTGACATCCGCTTCATGGTGGTCCGTTACCCACAAGAGTTACGTCAGCCGACTCTCCAGAAAGCTCTTGTCAGCGCCCTATTTTCTGAGTACCGAGATCACTTGAGATGCTGAATCGACAGACGAAGCGATAAGTGACATCCGCTTCATGGTGGTCCGTTACCCACAAGCCATAGGTTTAGATTAGATGTAAGTTAGTCTTAAGCGATCACTTGTAGAGAATACACGCTTTAAATATTAAAATTTGTATTTTTAAAAGGTCCTCCGGCTTGCCCAATACTTGACTACCTACAATTAACAAAAGGGGATGTTGTGAATAGTAAATAACGTTGTAAAAAAAACTAAGGGAATTATCTTCGTCCCCGTTTAACTTATGTGGAAACCGAATGTTTGCAAAATGTTAATATTCATATTTATCTACAAACGTAGGTACATAGCGTCTATTTGTGTAGATAATATTATTATAATAAAGAGCTTTAGTGATGTTGAACGTTACTACGACTACAAGTGTAGGTATAAAATGGACATTATCCATTTAAAAAATGTAACTTTCAAAAAGTTTAGAAATCACCTTTTATGAAATCACAACTTTTAAACTCTTCAAGGTACTTTTTAAGATAAGTGATACGTGAGGTCGGCCACGAAAGTGGTTTATCAGTTTTGACAGAAACTCCTATTTTAATAAAAATCTACTACGGTTAATATTTGATACGTTCTAAGTTCAAATAAATAACAAATGACTAAAATAGGCCTTGCGAATCTACGATGTGCAAATGATATTCAACCTTAAGGTGATAAAGGAGTTTCTTGGTCGACTTTATATGCAGCATATTATTTAACTTACTGCATCGAATACTTGAATAAGTGGGCAGGTAGGATTTACCTAAATAGAAGAATTATTTCAGTAAGTCACAATTCGTGAATTAATTTATTATTATTTTGTTGCAAACTTAGGATTTCAATAATGTAGTAAAATTAATAGATAGGTAGTAGGTACTGGCATAGGTAGGTATTAAAGTTTAACTTACTCCTAAGTCTGGGATATAAATAGGTTATAAAATAGCTAAGTAAAGCTATATAATAATATATATCCTACCTACAACATTAAATTTATTGCCATGTCCATCATACGCAGATAAAGTTTTATAAATTAATGAGTTTGTATTTGTAATGAGTGCTAGATCAAAATATTAACTATTCATAGGTAGCGACTACCTGATGTTATGTTTATCTAAGTATGTATTTTATTTCAAAGTATAGGTATTCGTGTTCAATCCAATTCGACGATAATTAAAGTCGGTACCTACTACCCATATTATTATAATAAGAGAAGCATAGGTACTTATATAGTAAGTATTTGTAGGTACCTAATGTACCTATTAAATAGCTTTTTTTAGATGCCGGTAAGTATGAGGCTAGTAGTTATAAAATAAGTAAATCGAAAAGTATAATGAGTGTTAGGGCAAAAAATTCGCCATAAAATAAAATGTTTTAAATTACCCGTGTACAAATAAATTATGTACTTACATACTTATTTTAGATTGATAAACGAATAAAAAAAATAGCCTCTATATTTTTTTGTTACAAAGTTCCTATTCCCTATTCCTACCTTCCAACATGTAGTATAAGGTATTTTATTATAAATTGTACCTCTTTATAATAAATGTGTTTTCCCGTGGCTCCACCCGCCAGCCATTGATTTGCTCAGCTTGTCGATTCCAGATTTTCTTTTATTTCTCGGTAGGTATATGCAAAAGATGTTTTATGAGAAAACACACGTGGATTAATTCTTAACATCCATGAATCAAAGTTGCAATCGGCTACAAAATTGAGCCACTTCTACCATAGTCGAGTAAAATTTGTTAGTAGACATTGTACCCCTGATAATGATGAAGTCAATGGAGATGAATGTTGAAATGTTATTGAAATAAATGTTACTTTGATATTCTTGTAAAATTCTATTTCCTACTCCTAATTAATCAGTTACTATGTTACTCTCTTTTTTTCACCGTTTAGCATGTGATAAACATGGTTAAAAATTTGATTCGCTCAAGAAATCCCGAAAACCCTGAGGTACGAGCCAGATTTTGAACCTGCGATCCCCACATCCCAGGCGAGCGTTCTACCAATTTGGCTATGACTGCCGGCCGTAGGTATTTTGCCAGTGTCAAGTAATATAATTTATTTCTGTTTTTGAGCATATGCACACACATGCTCAAAGGCTTGGCCCAAGTGAAATACCCCCCATCCCTCAATCATTAAAGTGATGGATACTTTACTGAAAGATTTTTCATGGATTTTTTGTGAGAAACTGAAAAGCCAAGTTTCGTCACTCTGTTTCAATTACCTACACTTTGGCACTTTACCGAACCCATAATGGTTAATAGTCCACTTATATCACTCACTATATCTCGCAGGAACACTAGTTTTAGAAATTAAAACATAACTGATGCCATGACTTTTCAGTTTCCCGCCAAAAAGTCAAACAACTTTAGTTCCACGAGAATATTTCCTACTACTTATAAAACCACAAACAACGCAGACGGATGTTAATAAATAAATACTGAAGTTACCAGTAGAAATATTTCCACGGGTAGGTAGACCATGGACTATATGAATAAAGAGGTTGATCCACTGTAAACCAGGCACATCCATTTTATGTGGAAAAAGTCAGCTGCTGGCCTCCAAGCATCAAGTACTATTAGTTAACCTATTTCTTTATGTGTACGATCGTAGCTTTCAGTCTTCTTCTCTCTTAATGCGATAATAGAATGAGATGAAATATGACTCTACCCACATATTTGTGGGTACGTCGGTACCTATACCATGAGTCAATGGCCGCGGGCTAGTGCTAGTGATAAAAATGAAACAATTCAATAAATTCCCAGAGACATATAAAAAATCAGCAGAAACATTCTTTAAAATTGCATTGCCATTACCTACACTTATACTGAAAAAAAAAAAAAAACATAAATTACTGAATGCCCGATCCAAACCCTTTGTGCTTGTAAACCATGTGTGAGCGCTTGCCATTGTGTGGCAAGCATGTGGAGCTGTCATTAGATTCTAAAAATATTGAATTTTGACACATTTGCTCGATTGACGTGTCGCTCGATTCCTATGGTATGGTAGGCTATGGTACCTAACTATAACTACTCGCCGTTGTCGTACGTAAGTTGGTCATCGAAATTTGTTAACCCCGGCAGAAAGGTCTGTTTTGATTGATTTCGTGATCAAAAATGAGTCGCCGTGATAAAAAAGAAGATGAGGATAGTAGCAGCATATTCCAAAACTTGGATAAAACAACACTCCTGCAGGAGGCGAGGTATTTTAACTCTTCCCCTGTATATCCGAAGAAATGTATTCACATACTGACTAAAATCGTGTATATGTTGAATCAAGGAGAGAAGTTAACTGTACAAGAGGCCACTGATATATTTTTTGCGACTACGAAGCTGTTTCAGTCGAAGGATGTCGTATTACGTCGGCTTGTTTACTTATGCATTAAGGAGTTGAGTGGTATGGCCCAGGATGTGATAATAGTGACATCTTCGTTGACAAAAGACATGACGGGCAAAGAGGATCTGTACAGAGCCGCCGCCATCCGAGCCCTGTGCAGCATAACAGACAGTTCAATGTTGCAAGCTATTGAGCGGTACATGAAACAAGCGATAGTTGACAAGAATCCTGCCGTCAGTTCAGCTGCCCTGGTGTCTGCACTACACCTGTTAGCAACAGTGCCTGACTTAGTTCGGCGCTGGGTATTGGAGGCTCAGGTATTAGTTGTCCATGTGACTGTTTCTATTCTTTAATCCTACTTCCATCAACAAAAACACTAAATTTGCCTCCAATTTTTAGTTTTTCATGCTAGAATGTGGCTAGCATATTACTAAATGTGCTTTATGTGTATATTGGTGATCAAGGGTCCCCATAGGTTTATAGATGTAAAGCTATGCTGTGTGAGAGAAATCTGTGCTGTGCAAACAAACAAGCCACTATTTTGCTTAGTACTCTTGAAGTGTAGAATAGATAACCTATAAAGTATTAACAAAGCAACAATGAGATGTAGGTCTTTAAAGTGACAGTATTAAGCTACCACAATTCAGTGTTTGAGCCTGAAAGGGTTTATATAATATAACAAACCTTGCAGGAATAGCCCAATCAGAATAACTATACATTCCCACACTAAGCAACGCTCGTATTATGGTAGTATGGTACGGTAGCATACATTGGACTGAGGGCCAACTCAGTACATAATACTCATAGAGATATTGAACATCCATGGCCCAGGTACAAACATTAATGCTCATCACACAAAGCATGTCCACCAGGATTCAAACCCGGGACCCTTGGCCCATAAGGCAGAGTCACTACCAACTACTCTAAGCAGGTCATCAACTGCTTCATAATGTGCTGATGGACTCTATTCAGAATTTTTTTGACAGAATATGTATGGTTCATCTGTGTAAACCCCAACATACCTAGTAATATATTTAAAGCTGCTATGCGAACTTCTGTGTTGTGGTTTACTTAGTGTGTTCCTACTTGTACAAATGAGGAGCGCACCTAGTAAAGTGGCAATAGACTATTCCTCTATAAATTATGATTATACCATAAACAATATGTTGATGTGTACACCTCGGCTTTGATATGCGTCTTCCTCTGTAAGGCGAGATTGTTATTTTTTTTTTAATTTTGTGTTTTTACTGTGTATTATAAAGATAGGGATCAAGTATGCCATCACTGAATTAATAATCACCCTCATGCCTCATTTGAGCTATTCAAACATTATTACCTATATGTTTAACCAAAAATGTTGTGTGGATGGTTTACTTTGAAAGTTACCTCATTTCTACTATAACAATGTGCACATTATTATATATATGTCCATTTTTTTAAATAATTGTATGAATATTACAAGAAATAAACCATTATCTTTTATTTAAATATACTCTGCACAAAGACTATTAACAATGCGCATTTAATAACTCTTGTGTGTTTTTCCTATTCCAGGGAGCAATAACCTCCGATAATGTGATGGTATCGTACCACGCCCTGGCAGTGGTTGACGGTGCTAGACGCAATGACCGCCTTTCGACCGTGAAGCTAGTTACAAAATTGGCTCGCTCTCCATTGCGATCTCCTTATGCTCTTTGCCTCCTTATTCGCTATGCTGCGAAATTAGCCGAAGAAGAGCAGGGAGAAGCCGCGGAACAATATCTGGAATTGATCGAGTCATACCTACGCCATAAATCTGAAATGGTGGTTTATGAGGCTGCTCATGCTATTGTTAATTTAAGAAAATCTGCGCGTGACCTCGCTCAAGCTGTTTCTGTACTGCAGATCTTCTGTGGCTCTTCCAAGGCTACCCTACGTCTCGCTGGAGCCCGTACTTTAGCAAAACTGACGGCAAAACACCCTAATGCAGTTGCTGCATGCGCTGTAGACTTGGAAAATCTAATTTCCGATCCTAACCGGTCTGTAGCCACATTAGCTGTAACCACACTACTGGCTACGGGAGCTGAAAGTTCTATAGATCGATTAATGAAACAAATTTCAAGCTTCATGTCTGAAATATCAGATGAATTTAAAATTGTTGTCGTGAGAGCCATTAGGCGCCTCTGCTCTAAGTATCCACGTAAACATCAATCGCTAGCTTCCTTTTTAGCTGGTATGCTGCGTGATGAGGGCGGGCTGCAGTATAAAACGGCTATTGCTGATGCAATAATCGCTCTTGTTGAGGAAAATCCAGATGCAAAAGAAACTGGCTTAGCGCATCTTTGCGAATTTATTGAAGACTGTGAACACACTTCCCTTGCGGTGCGTATTTTGTATATCCTGGGACGTGAAGGTCCGAAAGCTCGGCAACCATCACGCTATATAAGATACATTTATAACAGAGTTATTTTGGAGTCCGGACCTGTGCGCGCAGCTGCCGTTTCTGCTGTTGCACGTTTTGGAGCTGCACGTCCAGAACTGTTGCCGAATATTAGAGTTCTTTTAGCTCGCTGCCAATTAGATGATGACGATGAAGTTCGCGATAGGGCTATATATTATAGTGCGCTTTTGGACTCAGATGACCGTCAACTCATCAACGATTTCATCATCAACGTGGCGATACCAAATCCTGTCCTTTTGGAAAAAGCATTAAGTGACCATTTGTCCCAAGAAGAAACAGCCAACGAGCCATTCGAAATTGCTTCCGTACCAACTATTGTTGACGAATCACTGGAACCTAAAGAAGCACCAGTAGAGATTGAAACCCGGAGAGTGAACACTGTTTCCCGTGAGGAACAATATACAGATCAGTTGAAAGTGGTACCCGGAATTGAAAAACTAGGCCCAATATTTAAAACTTGTGAGCCTATCGACTTGACTGAACCGGAGACAGAGTATCGGGTACAATGCGTTAAGCATATCTTTGCTCGCCATTTGGTTTTGCAATTCGAATGTTTGAATACTCTAAGTGACCAACTTTTGGAGAAAGTTCATATTCGTTTGGAATATGCCTCTGGCTACAAAGTCCTTGCTGAAGTCCCGTGTGAACAGTTGGTATACGATAAAAAGGGGAGTGTGTTTTGTCTGATAGAATTTCCTGACAATGCTATTGAAACATTAGGAACATTTGGAGCTACGCTGGAATTTGTTGTCCGCGATTGTGACCCGAACACAGGTTTGCCTGATTCTGGAGAGGGTTACGCCGACACCTATCCTTTAGAGGAGATAGAAATCACCTGCGCTGATCAATTGAGAAGCCGTCCCGCTGGAGACGAATGGGAAGAGTCTTGGGATATGGCTGCTTCTGCTACAGAGGCTTGTGACACGTTTGCATTATCACAAAGCGATGTTGGAGAGGCAGCTAAAGCAGTTTGTACACATTTGGGATTACCAAAATCATCTATATCAGGTGATGCTGTAAAAGATATTCGCGGTGGAGGAGTTTGGCGGGGTGGTACGCCTGTTCTGATTAGGGCCAGATTGGTGGCCGCTCAAGGAGCCGTCACCATGCAGCTCGTGGCCAGATCACCACGAGAGGACATCGCTACGCTGTTGCTAGCCGCAGTAGGCTGAATATTTTTAAAAATATATTTCTCTAAAACTATGTGCCTTTCTTATAGGAATTTAACATGCAAATCATAGATTAAATAATACATTTTTGTCGAAGCCTATAAATAAAATAAATACTTTTGTTAAATTGTCTGTGCGTTTGCGTTGAACAGCTCACCATAGTGGTGTGCAGTCCGGTCAATAAATATAATTTAATTCCAAAATTTTAGCTTTCCCATAGTTGAATAATCTTATCGCAAGTACCATCCATATTGTCCATCGTTAAATATGCGTATTTTTCAAATTTAAGTATATAAATATTAAATATATATTTCGACCACTTTGGGAATCCCTGGCCAATATCATAAATAGGTATTGTAGATAATTCTGAAGGTACAGGTCAGCTTTAAGTATGTGAGCATGGTTATGTAATACTGATACCACACCCTCATGTATACAGACTCTGACCAACTCGCAATACATATCTACTTATCATTTGACGTTATACCGGTTATGTTAATAACATTATACATCTCAATACCACTGATTGTTTTTAGTTACACCATCTGACCGAGGTCAGTCAGTTTGACCAACTTCAAAAAAATTAAGAGGTTCTCAATTCGATTGTATTTTTATGTTTGTTACCTCAGAACTCCGTCGTTTGTGAACTGATTTGGATTTTTTTTAATGAAAGGTTATACTTACTCCAGTTAGAACTTAAAAAAAATTAGTTTGATTTAGATTGAATCTTTGTTGATTGAACTGTTATACTTATTATCAAGTAAAAATATTGATATAAAAATCATTTTAGTGTCAAAAAATATACATAACATATCCACAAAAAACTGAAATAAAAATTAACTTAAAAAACTAAAAAGCAATAGATAATCTAATTGTGAAATACTTTGTCTAACTAAATAATTTAAATATGTAACGGATGTGAAGTTGGTGCTAAGCAAACAACTGAGTCGAGTATTGCCGGTTCGCGCCAAAGACTACCTACAAATTGTACTTTTATTATTCTTCGTCGCTTGTTTATTTGTCACCGACTTCATATTCGTTACATATTTGATTTAGTTAGACGAGGTAGATTTCAAGTTTAGATAATTTGATTTTTAGATTTTTGAAGATTGTTTTTTTATATTATTGGCATTAAGTTTAACCATTACCCAACGTTTTCGTGAGCATGCCCTTTACATCTGTATACTATAAAAACAGTAAGCGGGTCTGCTCCAACGCGGGTAAAAAGAAAATACTTAGCGACCCCTTCGAGTGCTTCCACTATTCATCCTCTAACTCCAGAACTACATTTCAAAAGCATCTAAGATTTCTAGAATTACTTGAACATAGTACGAAATAACAGTGAATATTATCACGTCAGTCAAAGATTAAATAGATCATGGTGTTGTAGCCGACCAAAGTAGATGACAACGAAACGCAAATGTAACATAGGTAGTTTTTAATTATTAATGATTCGTCTACAGAGAGAGTACCTACGATAAGTTTTTGTTGTCGACAAGAAGCCTACATTGTGCGCGATCCGACACGCACTTGGTCGGTTTTTTCTACCATAAAATGATCCGCACTACTGAGTACCAGCCCTGATAAGCCAATCCTACCAGCATATGGTTAATAGTTGTGTCACTTTTACTGTTTTCTTCATATATTTTATATATTATTTGTGTTGGTACGTCCGTAAGATATAATGTAAAATTTTACTTACTAATAAATATTATGACAGAACATGTTGTAATTCCAATGTATGTAACTACCCACCCTTATGATATACGCTGAAAATTTGTCGCAGCGGACATTGTTATATTTTTAAATTTCTAGTTATTTGGCATTTTTTTCGGGAATGTGATCTGTATGGGGGAGGGGGGTCAGAATCAAAAGTTGAATCCATGGTATAAGGTTTTCGTTACGAATCCACCGAGTATATAAAATATTTTAACAGGTGATTCAGTGCGTTTTATGGATCACGTTAATGCATAAAATATTTGTGTCAATGATGTTTGATTGTTAAAGGTGCGCCAGTAGCGTTGGACGTACGTATTTATTTCTTTGGGAATGTTATCTTTATAGCCTACAGACGGACCTGTTAACATATTTTACACTATTATTTTTAAACATTAATAAGTTAGACCAGATATATGAACGTACACGCTATGACGAAAATAAGACGTCACAGAATTGCTTTAATTTCATCAGGGCCACGGTCTTGTTCATGAAAATTTCGACGAGCACCGGTGACCGTTTTATTGTGCAACTGCGAAAAGAATTAGGTAGGTACGAGTATGACGTGGGTCCGGGAGGTGGCGCTGTGGTGACGACACGGTACTATCGCGCGTGCTGCCCGTAACGCACGTAGAACAGAATTAGGACATCCAATTTATCCATCTCATTTCGCTATCCGCATAATTCGGAAACCGTTGGAAAAAGGGAAATCAAACTAATATGAGCTTCAAATCGACATAACATAATAATAGAGTAATTATCGAACTAACTGGGTGATGATTCATAAATTTTTAACACAAGAATGTTCATTATCTAATGAAAATCACAATTGTCGTCTGACGACCAACACAGAACTGACGGTTATGTGTTGGTATACCTACCAGATACATACCTATGCTATGATATGCTATGCTATCAGCTGAAAGGCGTCCACTGCTGAACATAGGCCTCCCCCAATGTTACATACTTACCTACCTACCTCAAAATCTGCCATTTAAAAATTTATTGTTTTGAAGTAGGTATGGCAACATAGAACAAAAATAACTCGTTGACTGATTAAAAAAGAATCTTTCCAAATCTATATTTTTTTTGTCACTTTGCTATTTGTAACAAAACATATTATGCATATAAATATATGCATCTGAGCGCGTCTTCTACGACTTCATTGCTCAACTAATACTCAGTTCTGGCTTTATATTCGGATTGGTCCTCAGTACTACAAAATGCTAAGGTCCGTTTATAAATATATAGGTACGTACTAAGGTAGGTTTCTGCATTTCTACCAGTTTCTATCCAGTTCCAATAAAGAAATCCTGTTGGAAAATAGGTACCCACATTAGCTTGATCGATAGGTACTACCTACTTATTTGTTATGTATGTCCATGGCCAGCCATGAGACTAGAGTTCGATTTTTCGATTGTATATAGCCGTCTCTTTCAGTCGCCACGTGCTTTGATATTAATTCAATAATAATTCACAATAGAGATCGCTCGTCTCGCTCTGCCAGTGGGAACTCACGTGTTGTTGTGCGTGAATGGTAGTGGTGTAATACTTTATTTATCGATATTAAAATAAATACCTTATAAATTAAAATAAATATATGTTATCCCAGGCACAAACTAAACAATTAACTAAATCCATGGTAGTCCTTCTCAAGGCCATAGTTTATAAAGTAATATGACATTGTTAAGTACTTATATCAAATTTAGTTTACAAGTTTACTAGTTGCTAATTACATAATAACTCGGACGAGGAAATATTATTTAAGTATTCGTCCGAGGATTCATAATATATGAGATATTTATTTCTTGACAAAGGCTACTTTTTCCCTAATATTTTTTTTGTTATTTTAATTTTTCTATTTCGTATAGACGCTATAACTAAAGCAATTCCCGCTTTTCGGTGCCTACTTTGAAGCAATAATAAATATACATAACATGGGTCTAAATATTAGTGCTCATCACAAAAATAATGTCCCTACCAGAACCCGGGACACTCAGCACAGAATGCAGGGTCACTAACCACAGATCTAATTAAGTCGTCAAATTGTGAGATGGATTGATTTGTGAGAAGAGTACGGGCAATTTCGACTTGAACATTTTGGACAGTCGACACTAAACACTGTTTACACCTAATAAGATTTCGGCCCAGGGCATTTTCTCTGCATTTCACTCGTTACGTGTAATCAAGGCATAAGCGATAAAGAAACGAGATTGTGAGGCAATTTCGCAGCGACAGACAGTCTAAAAACAAAAAAATATGTCAGTGCCACATATTCTTCCTAATCTTATGTAATACCTATTTATAACTGGAAGTATTAATTATATTAGGAAGCTTTAAATTAGCAAGGAATTATATTTTATTCATACGTTTTTGTTTTCATAATATTCAATTAAATAAAACGAAAATAAATTTATTAAATAATGCATCGAATATCGACATTTTCTGTCGACTACTGAAAGCCACGTTTTGAAGCATTTCAGTTTACTTAACGTGTGTTGTTTCTACGTCAGTGAAGGGATGTGACATTAAAAATTAAATCGATTATTCGCTTAATTATAATCGATTATTATATATAATGGGAAACATCATAGAATCGGATACCGCTAACGTGGGCATTTATGTTGTTTTAAATTGTGTATTATTTATGTGGTTGGCTTTATAATATTAATTTTATTTGATTATTTTATAGTTTTGAAAGGTTAATGTACTTAATATAGTACCTATTATCTGAATTTATCAATGTAACTTTTATATTACTTAGATTCCTACACCAGACCAGTTAAGACATGTGCTTATTAGGGAAGCACTTAATTTTACTTCGCGTGAGCGAACATTAGGTCAGGTTAGGATATCGAAAAATAGACTCCAAAAAATCCAAGCTTTTTATCAACGAAACGATTTCATTCTAATATTCAGTTGGAATCGTCTACATGCTTACACGTTTCGTGTGTCTTACTTAACGTTTTGTCATACATACAATTAATACGTAATTTTAGCTATTTATATACATAGTTATATTATAGTTTCACTATTCAGTTATTAACTGAAATAGTACCTATTTAGTTCAATTATTTAAGTAAGTCCGTAGAGAATATAATAAGCTATAATATTGTGTAACAAATCCAAAACTGGCTAAGGTAGAGACTATCCTAAATTTGCCCAGAATGTGTACACTAAGATCGCGATCTCAACTAAATCTTATATTTAGGAAGTTCATTTGGGATGACGGACTAATCGATTTTCTTCTCGATTCTATATTTAATTATGTAGATGTTCGGACCACACAGAAGATTGCAACACTACTATCGCTAACTCGAATTATTCAAATTGAGAACGTCATTCGGTCGTGTATCATTTGCAAAGTTGGTTCTATATTTTGCTAGTTAGTGGTCATTTAATAATAAATTTAACTGATACTTAAGGTGTAAGGAATACGTGCTAGTATATATAATCTATACAAGCACCGAGAAACCTAGTGAAAAAACTTTGTTCTGTGAATTGCGAAAATTTTATTCTCAGTGAATTTTATGGATTTTTTGTTACACGTAAGTTATAAGAGCGTTCATTGTCTTCTATGTAATTTAGTAATTGCATCGTATTGACTGCAACCACTTACGTACATACCTATACCTACCTATCAGTCAGTGCATCACTGCCATAGGTTGGGACATGAAAAACATGCAATAAAATCATACTTTACCACATTAATATGCCCATAATTATACAGAGGTACCTATGTTAAATATTATAGTAAAATTTCCTGCCACTGGCTGTAATCCAATTGCATTTTGACATATTTTCGAGATTCCAAGGGAATAAGCTTTGCTGAGATGGCGATGACCATGACTTTTAATTGATTTTTCCCACTTTGTGTAAAGAGGTCACACCTAATTGAAAAATGTCCCATCCAAGCCAGCTTCACTTGGGAATGGGAGAAGCATATGCAGTAGGAATTGATTCACAGATCTAATAAAAACTAATTGTGGGATCCCCGCAATTGGTTTTAATGATATGTGAATAATTTTTAATGCACACAGCTGGTATGTGAATTAATGTTTATGAGTAGTTTACTTACTAAATGGTGAGCAGAGTGTGATGAGAGAGCAAGAATGTTGTCATAGGAGCCATTATGAAACAAAGACCCAGCATGTTTCTACTTGTTGAAATCCTTTCATAAGAAGTTAGTCTACAATCACTTTTTAAAATTATATACACTGTTTTTGTACAAATTTTAGAATCTGGTTGGTTGTAAATGCAAAAAAAAAATTGTTAGGTATTTAAAAATTTCAAAAGCTTGGGTACACATACAATATGTGTAAAATTATATGTAATCTTAATATATTTTGGGGACTGCCATAATAAATATACCCATTATAGCAGTCCTTACCATATTTTAGAAAATAATGCATATCATAATTTTTAATTTTTGAAATGCTGAGCTGAAATTCAGTTTTATCATGTACTATATGCAGATGCGAATAAAAGTTTTCTTAAAGGCTACAAGCGAAGGACCTACATATTGGAAAGCTGAGCTATTTAGAGTAAACTGCACCACTTGTCATTTCTAGTATTGTGGGTGGTAGGTAATTTTAGTAGTCCTCTGATATTATAAAAATAGCCCCAATGTTCTGTACTCATAAGTATGATTTGATATAATAATTATAAATTAAAGAGTCTTCTAAGGGCTTGTTCATTGGGGCTATGTATTTTGACATGTGAATTACCAATACAACTTGTCAATTGTAAACTGTGTTTCCCAGTGTTGAAGACTTCATTATGGATAACATGGACGACACGGAAAACCCTGCCAAGATATCGGACTCTGCATACTCCAACAGTTGCAGTAATAGCCAGTCTAGAAGAAGGTTGAATAACATTATAGCTATATTTTTCTATGTAGATGACACTTATAAACACTACAATAGTCACATTTAAAAAACGGTTTCATTTTATGTGAGCAAGTTTTTTGTACATATAAGGAGATACTGGTTAATGATAGTTCTCATCATCTCAAGTCGATAGAGAGTTTCACACACTGTTACTGAACTGCATTTACACAATGCTCAATGGATACAAAACCAATTTTCAGTTGCAGATAGTCTGATGGTGATAGTAATATACAATGCAGCCCTCAGCAAGTCAGGCTTTTGCATTATTGTTTTATAATTACATGTGTATTAATGAGATTTATTTATATTATAGCCACAGTTCGAAGTCAACCCATTCTGGTAGCCACTCCAGTGGCAGCAGCGGCTATGGTGGCAAACCATCCACTCCAGAGAGCAGGTAATCATGTAACCTCTAAAAGTAATTTTCTAACTATACGTAAATAAGGAAATTGGAAGGAGCAAATTCAATTCAATTTAATTTATATGGTAATTTTGAGAAAATAAAATCTTGTTTTGTTTATTTATATTGTACTAACTTTACCTAATTGGGCTTTTTTCCATCCAATTGTCGTACAATTTACGCGTTAAACTCATTTAAAATGAGAACATGTGTCTCATCTGTTAGATTAAAGTTGATATTATAATGTATATGGTATTTAAAACTGTCACTGTAATAACAGCGACAGTTTTAAATACCATATAATTGGCTATAATACAGCACTAGCCGCTCTACACTTTATTTAACTGTTATTTAGAGTAGCTAATAATCTGTGGTAACCAAAAGTAACATGCAGCTGGAACTCTATATCTATGCCGCAGCCAGATTGTAGAATTCGCTCTTTTATAAAACGGCTAGGTGGCACTGGCACTGGCACAATACCTACAAATTTGTGGATGAGGCCATATTTCATCTTATTCTATTGTACTTAAAGAAATAAAGTTAAAATTACCTTTTTATTCGTTGGCCGAAATGGGTTCGACCTACAGAACCTTCGCACAATGTTATGGCTTTATGTTGCCAGCAGCAAATAGCTAATTCTAAAAACTAAATTTAACCTTAACAGAATCTGTTAAGCCTTTAAAAGACTATATCAGGACTAGCATGCGAGCCTTTAATTAACACAGATATGGCATTGAAATAATTTGGTTGGCTGTACAAAGTTGGAAAAAAGTTCATAAAGGATTACGAAAATATAAAAGTAGGACTTCCGGGCTTCGTATAGTTATATTTAAATTAAATTCGGTAATTGTTTGAATATTACATATTATGTTTTCCGGCCAATGGGATAATAAAATGGAAAAATTATAAATGAAGATGGTGATTTAATATTAGGCAAACAATTAGGAATAGGTCATAAATGAGATGTTGTTATTGCCTGTAGTGTGTGTCAGTTTCATTGCGACTGTTAGTTTAATGATGAAACAGGCCATAAAGCCTCTGTAAAATTCACGGGCATTCTTAAATACTATATTTAACATTATTGGGGCCATAAACGCTTAGAACTGTTTTCCAGCTACAAACATATTATACCAAACTGTAGATGAGCTTTGTTTTAATGAGGAAATGAAATTATGGTTATTAAAATTAAGATTCGATTTACAAACAAAATGGCTGACTTTGTTCTAGAACCGGAAAGTTTTGAATTTAACTAATTTATGACCGACTAGCTCTGGCCCAATTCCTTTTGGCTTTGAATATGCGCAAAAGGTCTTTCAATGTGCTGCACAAGGAGCAACGGGTATATTTATGGGCTACATTTTTTTTTTATTACATTATAGGCAAGTATTTGATCTCGATCTCACCTGATGGTAAGTGACGATGAGATCTACGATGGAGCATACTTGCCTGGGTAGGAAGGCGGCAGTAGATAGAGACGCTACATTCACTAGGCACATGCAGCGCAACTGATCTGACCCGCCATCCATGAATGGCAACACCGAACACGGCTAGGCCGCTTGGCGACATGGCTTTGTTCAGTGGGTGGTGACTAGCCACGGCCGAAGCCTACCACCAGTAGAGTTGTCACCTGGTTGGCACCACCCAGGGTCACGTGTAGGGTATCTCGAGGGTACTTAATTCTCCTACGGGCGAAGGTGACTCGACCCCAAAATCCTGCTAAATGGGTTCTGCTTGCACTAAGAATAAAATCTGAAACCAGACAATGTCCATACTTAAAACCTCGGTGCCGGAAAGATGTGTCAGGAGTAAATACCTATGATTTTCATGTTGCTGCTTATTATTAACATTAACATATTATTATGTGTATGTGTATGATCATGATCTTCATCTCGTTCAGAAGCTGGAACCCCCTGACTATTGCATGGACTTGTATTGATGACTGTCAGCGTAGGCACCAAAATAAGGTTCTACTTGGACTCATTGTGTGCGGAACGAGGTTTCGGGCACGGCTAGTAATAACAACCTTGGTAGAGGACATTTATAATTTGTAAGCTTACTGTAATGTTTACGAATTTCAACACATTTTATGGACAATTTAATCGCCTCTAGCGGACAATATTCAAAACTTTCAATGCTCCATCCAATGTGTCTAAATACGTAGACTATATGAAGTACACGGTAAGCTTACGAATAATCTCGCACTTGCTGAAATGAATGAATTTCGTCCCGTACTTAACACAACTTTTTACGGTTTCATGCGCACGTTTTATGATAAAATTTTACATCAGCCCTAGGCAATAGTCACGAGTGGCGCTCAACTTTACTGAGGCCGAAAGCTTATATACTTGTAGAAATATTTCTTAACACCCCGCAGAGGTAATGTTTTATGCACAGTTGTTGTCGTAAGTAGCCACGGGTCGGCGGCCGCAGAACAAACACGTGACTGCTTGAAATGGCGTTACGAGCCGCCTTGCCACATCGCTGCCTTTTGTTTTGGTGCTGACTTTAAAGCCTCTGCCAATAGCCAGCTATTTAAAACGCGTTTCTTTTAGGCAACCGGTGCGCAAAAAAGGTTTCATATAACTCTGATGAAAATAAGTAATTTGTTTAAATAGCTGACATGGCTCTATCGGTCTCTTATAAAAATAAACATATACAAATTTATCCTGAAAATAAATAAAAATATTTTTTATGAAAACATCATATTTGATTCAAATCAATTCTAGCTTTGCCGAACGACATTATCAAATGGTGCAATAATACGTGTTATTTTTACGTGTAATTCCAGGCTAGCGAAATTATTTTTTCAAAAATCTAATGATACAGTTCTAGTTTTCATCGAAATCGGCCTTAAACTAGTCAAAGCGATACACGCGCATTTGATATATTCACCTTATTCGTAGTAGTTCTTATAACATGGCACCCCATGGAATAATTTTAAGTATTCAGGTTACTTATACCCACCAAACTATCCATACTCATATATACTCCATTATATTTGCAAAAGTTTCGTAGCTACCCATGAAAATTAATGCCCAGTTACTGAGATATATTTATTGATATTGCGGGTACTGCGTATTTCTTAGCATAGGTAATTTCATATAACTGAGCGCTTAAACTGGGAAATAAGTCAGCGATCGCTATTGTTCAAATAAAAACTTAGGAATATGTAACTATAACTTAAAAACATGTATGGTGTGAAAACTGTTTCATCAAAGTGTTTTTATTTATCCCTAGTAACTTGGGGCAGCTGCCAAAAAAAGAAAAAGAGCCGAAGAAAAATAAACTCGGAGCAGGGGCGGAGACCGTGACTCCCGATGTCAAGGTGGAAGCGGAGAATAGGCCTCCAGAACACACTCCTCAGGTCTTCCTCGCACCGATAGAGGAGCCTCGCGATGGTGGGTGACGCTTCTACTGGCTTTAAAATATTAATAATTAGTAAATTGATAAAAAGTGAATTATCAGCATTATTGCTTAACATATTTTATAAATTCATGAAGCAAAAATTAGAAAATTTCCAGTAGCTTTTACCAAAGATATATTTAATAACATTGGCTTACACGAGTAATTTTAATATTTTTCATGGACGATATTCATATATATATATATATATATATATATATATATATATATATATATATATATATATATATATATCTTATTTCAATCAAAACTGAATACTTTGTAAACAAACCATCAGTCAACGTAAAACTGTCAATTATGCTATAAATTAAGAATATTCATCTAATTTTTGGGTCTACTGATTCGTTTAAATATAAATTCAATTATGGGAGCTACTACATTATTGTCTCAGAAATATTTAAGGTACGACAAAGTTACTGAAAGAAATATGTGGAATTTTCCACATCGATTTATAATAAAATTAAAATTATAAAAACACAACGAATTAACTCAATTTTTAAAGAGTTTGAATAAAAAAACATTAAAGTGTTCGAGATCTTTTTTCTTTCTTTGTTTACATAGTTTCAGTTTAAATTGAAATAAGATTATATATGTCAGTTGGAATCATAACGTAGTTATACAGGTGAATTTGAAAATAGTGGCTTCCACATGAATGTGAATAAGTTTATATTACGAACATAAAATCATGGATCAATTAGTTATATACTTACTTATAAAAAGCGTAAATTTTGAGATTCACATTAAATAACCAATGTTCCTTTTTATAGGAAAATAGTTTTGAATACTTTTAGCCAATGTTTTCAAAGGTCCTGTTGATATAATTGCATTTAAAGGTATGATTTTCATCAAAATCATTGTGATGCTGATATTTTATACTAAACACTTGTGTTTTATATCCATTTCGATGTTATGCTTGTTTTGTTCAAGTAATTCATATTTCGTACCCGTGTGCTCCACAGAAAAGCTAGATCCTCATCTCCTGGTAAAGATATTGCATATGAGTAGCTCTATGATTATAGGGCAGCAGACATTGTTGTGTTATAATAATTGTTTCGAAGGTTTCGGAACTCATGTCGCAGTCTACTCAGCGGTGCTTCTTTGAGTTTATTCTGATTTTATCGAATGTAAGTTCTTTTTACATAGCACATTATCTATGGCGACACGATTTCTGATAAATGAAGCTATAATATATTTATTTCCACTTTATTTCGTTGCATCTTACGTCACTTCTACTAGTTTATTGCTTTGGATTCTCATGAATTGGGCGTCGATGTCAGTAATGTGTTGGTTATTCTTGTCATGCTTATATCGATTTACGGCGAAGTAGTAAATGTAAACAACCCTTAATGTAATGATACTTTATTTATTTTTCAGCTATAAAATCATAATGATTCGGTTTCATGATTTAAATTATATTTATACCGTGTAACTAAGCCTTATAAATAAATTGCATTTTTCTTAGTAGTGCAATTAGTAATCGCTATTAAAATGTTTTACGCGTCTCAGGCATATATTTAACTAATAATTTGAATATAATTTCAATAAAAAAAATTATGAACATTTAATTATTTCAACAAAAAAAAACAGTTTGTTACCGCACACGCACCTCGCATTTTTTGTAATTACACAAAAGAATAAAAATCTAATATCTACAAATATATATTATATACCTACAGCGTCGATTTGAATAGACTTAGTAAATATAAAATTGGCGAAGCCACACCACAGCTATAATAATATTCAGGGTACATCGCTTAATCAATTTCAATAAAGTGGATACATAATAATAATTTCAATGCATTGAAATAATAGCCAAGTTGGTAGAACGCTCGCCTTGGAATCGAGGGTCGCACGTTCAATCCCCGGCTCGCACATCTGCGAGCAGTGGATGGCCTAGAGAAATCACAAGGAGAGCACATAAAGCCGTGGGTTCTGCGTCTGATCACTACTCCTAATATTACGGAAGGTGTTAATGCAGGAGAAATACTAAAACGTCGAAATAATAAGCACTCTAAACTAAGTTATCGTGCCAAATACATAATACCGATATCCATCTTAGTTTTAGCGGGTTTAGAAATGAGTTTGTTAAAATATGTCGTACGGCAACACTAATCCTGAACCTTATCAGCTCTTAAGCAAAATAAACCAAAACAGTTGTGATCACATGACGATGTGTAGAATTGTACTTCAAAATGAGGGTGCATGGTATTTTCGAAAGCCATATTATATTAGTAATACTCAGGTGGCATGTTACTCGTGACGGTAAAATATGATAATTTGATGATTAATAATAATGTTCGCTGCTAAATATTATTCGCCCGGAAAAGCCGTTGTCTTACTTCTCTCATCTGACAACTCTTAGAAATTTCTTCTCCTACCCCCAAATTTATAGACGTTCTATAACATTATCAAACGTCATACAGTACTACGGATAGCAAAACTCTTGTGCGCATTATAAATTGCGCGTTTGAAAAAGTTATAAAACATTCGAGGGTTATTTTATGGTGGGAGTATAGATCTATGTTTCTAAGACGTACTAAATTTAACATTATTGTGTCAAATGCTTTTTGGTATCCCCAACGCTCAACTCATCTGTAAATGACACTAACTTGTGGGAGAGTAGATCAATGGGCTATGTAGCAGCAATTGTGTATGTGGATTTAATCCATTACCGTCTTCCACCCCCACTTCCACACACTTGGGGCTTAAATCAAAAATCCTTAACACAAAGAAACACCTACCGATATAAACCTACATGCCAAATTTTAGGATTGGCAAATTTCATTATGAAATCCGCAATAAATTTTAAAATCCTTTTACTCCTTTAGATGTAAAGCTAAAGTAATAATATTTAATAGCAAGTGTGCAAAACCAAATAAAATCAAAAATAGATTGAAGGTATGTTATTACGTACTAAAGGCTTCGTGAAGAATGAGTGTGTGGTATATGGATTTTATATATATATAGATTCGTTATCGTTACAGATTAAGGCCAAGGCGATCGTCTATTCCAAACTTCACGTCACTTGTTTAATAAATATACTCTCTTATATATCCTATAACTATTACATCGCGGAATTCGCAGGTAAATATAGTTATTTTTGAGGTAAAGTATAGTCAGGTATTTCTGTACTGGGAGTGCATGGTATGTATATGCAACTTTTCTTAATTATATCATTACATATTATCTATTGAGTCATCGTTGTGTTGGTATTGTCTTTTTTTCCAGATAATATATTGATTCATATATATAAGGGTGTCTAAGAAGAAAGTTAAACGACAAACAAATACCAGTGACTGTGAACTTTTTTCCATTTGAACGTTTCGTGTTTACTACCCAGTGGAAGACATTTCGGCCGGGCTATGATCTTTTATTCAGCGCTCAGGAGTGATTAAGAACGAACAATAGTGATATTAAATACATTTCAGATAAAATATTTACATAACCTCTTTTCCAATAAGGAACCTCGATTTGCAAAGTCATCCAACAATATTATAAAACTGGTAACGCCATCTGTTGAAACAGACACGAACTACTTCAAAGTCCAACATCATTGCTTGGGATCTGTGACAGCACATCGATCGAACGCTCAGCTCAAAAATACCAAGACACGCCACTAGAGGGCGACATATAGAGGTCAATAAATTATTACGTAAAACCAAAAGAAAACCATGGATGAAATTATGAAAGCTTTAAAAAAAATCCAACTGGAACTTGACGATCAAAGAAAAGAGATTAGAGAAAGTGGGAAAAATGTAACCGAACAAGTCACACAAAACATCACTAAAATAGTAGAGGAAAAATTTTTGGTAATGGAAGAAAAGCATGAAAAGTTAAAGAAAACAGTGGAAAACCAGGAAAAAAAAATCTACTTCCTAGAAAAGCAGGCAAGACAAAGAAATATAGTTTTCTTCGGCATTGAAGAATTGGAATCCTCATATGACACTTTAGAAAAAAATATGCTCAAATGGTTAGAACAACATTTCTCAATCAAACTATCCTATAGTGATATACAAGAAGTTAAAAGACTAGGGAAGAAAGGTGACAGCCCACGCCCCGTGGTGGTATCCTTCTTGAACCTGGGCATAAAGATCAATATCTTTAAACAAAAAAGAGCGCTGCGAGACACAAGTTACTACATGAAAGAAGACTACCCTAAACAGGTTCTAGAAAAAAGAAACCAATTACAAGATCAGTTAAAAACAGAGAGAGAAAAAGGAAACACGGCTTTTCTAAGGTATGACAAACTGGTAATACTTAAGCAAACATATAAAAGAAAGTTTTCTCCCTCACCAACAAAATATACCGAGGACATGCCAAAGGAAAGAAACGCACAGATAAACAAGAAGAACAAATCACAACAGCTTGACCCCCCAGCGAGAAGACCAAATAGCATCTCAGAAGGAGCAACTAAACCGAGCATGCTAAACTTCCTAATAAATAAAAACAGTGCACTCAATCAAGAGGCCCCGAAAAACAATGCATAGCAATTAACTACCCCTCTCCGAACAGATTCAACAAAGAAATACTCCAACACAAAAAACATAACAAATCCTCCAACCCGGTTGGTCACCGTGGAGGATCATGACCATAACCCTCCAAAGAAAACCACAATCCCAAGAAATAACAACATCAAACAAAACCACCAACAAAAACCGGCCAGCAGCAGATTAAAGGAAAAAGATAAATTATTCCACGTAGCAACATACAACGTAAGGACGCTATCAACCAGCCACCGCCTATTGGAGCTGATGATATCTTTGAAGAATACAGAATACGATGTAATCGGCATTTCAGAAGTTCGACGTCTCGGTACATCTATCCAGGAGTACGACAGCTTCATATTTTGTTATATGGGAGAGACACGCGGATTATATGGTGTGGGTTTCATCGTTAAAAAATACCTGAAAAGAAACATTGTGAGCTTTAGTGGAATATCGGAACGAATAGCTCTCCTAAGACTTAATATGAATGGGTATCAACTAGACATACTCCAAGTATATGCACCCACAGAAACCTCAAATGATGATGAGGTGGATTACTTCTACAACACTGTCAGTGAAACCTTGAAAAACTGTGCAAAAAATGTGATAGTCATGGGAGATTTTAACTCAAAAATAGGGCAACCTAGAGCCGAAGAAAGCTTAATAATGAAAAAATATGGATACGGAGTTAGAAATGGTAGAGGTGAACGCCTGATAGACTTCGCAAACGAAAACAAGATGAGCATAATGAACACCTTTTTTAAGAAACCCAAAAATCAGAGATGGACCTGGAAATCCCCAGACGGAGTCACAAAAAATGAAATTGATTATATACTAACAAACCAAGATAAAAATGTTAAAAATGTACAAGTTTTAAATATTAATTTCCCCTCAGATCATAGACTTCTAAAAGCATCTCTTCAACTGAGAAACATAAAGAAAAGCCGTATAAAATACAAAACCAATTTGAAAACCTCACTTAAGACTGCCTCAGAGAAAGCCAATTACAGACAATTCCTAGGAAAACATGAAGATCAACTTCAATATCAAGAAGATGCTACTGTCCAAGTAAACTACGACAAAATCATTCAAAGCATAGAAAGAAGTCTACAAAATGTCAAACAGCACACCACCAACACAGGAGTGTTATCAACATACACCAAGAGTCTCATAGCCCAGAGAAAACTACTACATGAATCTAAACATAAAACACGAGCACAGAAAAATCAACTGAAAGCTTTATACAAGCTCATAAGTAAAAGAATTAAAAGGGACTATACGCTTCACCGATCCAAAACATTTGAAAAACATATAAGCACTACTTGTAGCGTTAAGAGAGCATATAAAGAGCTCAATACACATAAAACATGGATAAAGGAACTAAAAGAGGCAAATGAACTTTCATGCAATAGGTCTGATATTATTAAAACTGCTACAAATTTCTACAAAAAATTGTATGATTGCCAAGAGAAAAAAAAAAAAGTGGGAAAAATCGATAATGTCAACTTGAAATATACTATAGAAGAAGTCTCGGAAATAAAAACGATAGACCAGCTGGAAGTTTCAAAAGCAATCAAAAGCTTGAAGGTTGAAAAGTGCCCAGGCCCAGATGGAATTACAAATGAAGCGATAAAAGAAGGCTGTCAATATCTTGCACGCCCTCTGGCATGTCTATTTAACTCCATACTTGAGTCAAGTACCACACCCTTTCAATGGGCAGAATCATCCATGATCCTGCTCTACAAAAAAGGCGACCCAAAGGATATAGGCAATTATCGCCCCATCAGTCTGTTGTCATCACTGTACAAACTTTTTGCATCAATTATCGAAAAAAGGATTAGTAAGAGTACAGAGATACACCAACCGATAGAACAAGCCGGCTTCAGAAGTGGATATTCTACGATAGATCATATCCACTCAATTGAACAAGTAATTGAAAAATATAGCGAGTACCAGAGACCACTGTATGTTGCTTTCATCGATTACCAGAAAGCCTTCGACACGATCCTGCATTCTTCCATATGGAAAGCTTTAAGCTCACAACACGTAGAACACAAATACATAGAAGTTATTAAGAATATATACAACAACTGCAGTAGCAGAGTGAAGCTTGAGTCGACAGGTCCGCCAATAAGCATAAAAAGAGGCGTAAGGCAAGGGGACCCTCTGTCACCGAGAATTTTTATAGCGGTGCTAGAGATGGCCATCAGCAAAGTCAATTGGAACAGAACAGGACTAAACATTAACGGGAAATTTATCAGCCACTTAAGGTTCGCTGACGATATTATTCTTCTATCTGAAAATGCAAGAGAACTCAACTCAATGATACTCTCACTACAATCTGTGAGCGTCGAAGTAGGCTTGCAAATGAACCTAAATAAAACCAAAATTATGACTAACAGCAAAAAATATCCCTTGTACCTTGACCAATATTTATTAGATTACGTGGAAAACTACATATACTTAGGAAAACAAGTCTCTTTCGACAAGCAAAACAACGAGTTAGAAGTTAAAAGAAGAATTTCAGGCGCATGGAAAAAATTCTGGAGCTTAAAGGAAATATTAAAAGGCACTATGCCTATTAACTTAAAGAAAAAAGTCATGGACACCTGCTTGCTTCCCTCCATCACCTATGGATGCCAGACATGGAAGTACACACTAAGAGTGAAAAACATGATTAGGTCCTGTCAACGAAGTATGGAGAGAAGCATCACAAATGTGAAAAAAATACAAAAAATCCCACATAGCACTATACGAAAAAAGACAAAAATTATAGATGCACTTCAATTCTCACAAAGATTAAAATGGCGCTGGGCAGGACACGTGGCCAGGATGGAGGACGACCGCTGGACTACCAGACTGACGTCATGGCAGGGCCCTGCAGGCATTAGAAAAAGAGGTAGACCAACAACTCGCTGGGATTTCGACATAATAAAAATAGCTGGAAAACACTGGAAAACAAAAACCAAAGATAGGGATAAGTGGAAAAATCTGGAGGAGGCCTTCACCCTCACATAGGAGGGGTTCCTGCATGTCAACATAGTAAAAAAAAAAAAAAAAAAAAAAAAAAAAAAACCTAATTACATTAACTATGAATTAAAATAAGAATGTATATGAAATGTGATTACGCAAGAAATAAAAGGCTTTTTATTTTATTATTATTTATTATATATAAGGGTGTACTTGCATGATTATCTTGCGTCTCTATTTTTTTTACGTTCTGCAGTTGTGCAGACGGCGTTACCGGTGCTCGCGCTGACCGAGAAGGGTCTCGAAAAAATGGACATTTCTTTTTCTGAAAGCTCTAAGAATGATGTGAGTAATCTTTTTAATGTATTCTCGACCTTAAAATAGCATATAATAGTGTCGATTCTGTGTAGTATACTCTAGACCTAAGTTGTACTAAATTAGAAATTATTTTGTCAAATGCATGTTTGTATCTCCACGCGCAACTCGTCTGTAAATGTCACTAATTTACTAAAACTAGTGAAATTGATCAGTTGAATTTAGTCCATTTTAGATTTAGAAAATGCTGGCTTAGAATCGACGGACACCAATATTAATATATATTATTTATTGTACATAGAATGTTACCAGTGCCATACCGCCGCTGGCGAGCACGTCAGGAAACTGTGGCATGGAACGCCCAACATCCTCCTACAGTGCAGTAAGTTGCAAACCTTATTTCTTTTGAATCTGTGCAAAATTTATATTACTTTATTACTGTTATTTATGTATCAATGCATCTTCAGAGAAACTTTTTCCCTCATTAAGGGTATTTTATTTACCACATTATAGGGTTCGAATAAGGAATTCCTGTGCAAAATTTCATGCTTCTAGACCCACTGGTTTAGGCCATACATTTTTCGACAGTCAGTTTTAGAAGTTTATTAAATACAAGGGTTTATTACTACCTTTGTTGTACTCAACAATGTAGCATTGGTGCTTCTAAAAAGTTAAACATGTAAAATTTTATTAATTTTATTAATAACTAGATAACCCGCTGTACTCGTATCACCTATCCTAACGACATTAAAACTCTCCCTTCGTCTGACGTTCGACCAACTGACAGTCAGAAAAAATAAATCACAATAAAGACTTATTTTTCGTCCTTGCAACTTTTCCATATTTTCACACCGGGTAAACCTTCCCTGGGCTACGGCAAACATTTCAAGACTTAAATCAGCTAAATCGGCCCAGCCGTTCTCGAGTTTTAGCGAGACAAACGAACAGCAATTGATTTTTATTATATAGAGATTACTAGTGTAAACATGATATTTACTAAAATATTTAGTAAGCAAACCGATTAGTGAGTACATTAATTAAATTGTCAACATGTCCCCAGATGTTGGTCGTATGATGAGGTTCTTTATAAATTCTGCTCTGTGCTTCAGTCCTTATCATGAACTTTATTTTCAGGACGGATTTTCATGTGTGATCTCCATGCACGATGGTGTCGTGATGTATACAACGTCGTCCGTCACTGCGACCCTCGGTTTTCCCAAGGATATGTGGATTGGCAGGTCTTTCATAGACTTCGTACATCCCAATGTAAGACTTATTTTTGTAATTCTAGTATATTATTTTAGTTGCCATAGCGTGTGGACCGAACTCCATAACCAGAGAGCGGAATGTAATGGCACAAACATAGAAATGTACAGATATGTATAAACGATCGATAAAAAACAATGAGGATGGTTCATTGTTTTTTTTTACTTTGGAACTTGATTTTTTAATGAATTTACGACGTAGGGTACTTACATTTTTTTTTATTGTTTTATGATGACATGAAACAGAAATAAAACAAACCACTTCTCTTATCTATCAATAAAATTACGATAACTACTAAAAACTTATGTTATTTCTTCTCTTTTGATTATTGTATTGCAACGAAAAGTAAATTTGTGTTTCCGTCTTTCTCAAAAATGGCGAAGCCGCAACGAGGACCCACGAATGCGAATTAAAACATGAATATTGAAAACCTCTTCATTAACGGAATATAAATCCACAGGATCGCAGCACATTCGCGTCGCAAATCACGAGCGGTGTGGCCGTCCCAAAAATTGTAAATGGTACGCAAACAAAAGGTAAATTTAATTTACTGAAAATCCATTGTGCCAATTATCTATTATTGATTCTCGATTATCTTTATGATCACCAGTTTAAATGCATTTCACAATGATACTAATTATTATATGTAAACAACAAATTGACTGTAACTTATGCATTATTAATTATGTTGTCTTTTGAATATTCAATCTAATTGTTGACTTGGCACATGGATGGTTGAAGTAAATTACGTTATTATAAACACAAAATTAGCTTTTTTATATCGTCTATAATTTTAGTTTTATTGAATATTTTGTTTTTTTTTGTTTAAATTTCATTGCATTGTACTTATTAAAATACCGAATTTTACTTTTTATGCATTATTAGATATATTAAATTTTAAACTATACATTAAATAATTAATTATTATTGTTGGCTGTTGTATGAAAAAACTCTTGACGATGGTAAACTCTATTCCTCGGACCTAAAACTGTTCAAACCGTACTTACCATCTCATATCACAATTATATGTTCTTAATATTCTTTAGCTAGGCGCATTGATTTAGGTGGACATTCATAGGCATATTTTTTAAGATTTTAGTCCCATTCGAGGGCAAAGGTTGTATCAAGAAGACAATTTAATGTTATTCCTCGTATAAAGTATCCTTTTCACCCTCAGCACAATTGCCAGCTACTTCTGTTTCGACCATGGTGTGTCGCATACGGAGATACAGGGGGTTGACCACGGGATTTGGGATCAAGGACAGGAAGGTCACATTTATGCCATTCCTACTAAAACTCACCTTCAAAAACGTTTGCGACGAAGAGGGGAAAGTGATCTATTTAGTGATACAGGCAACACCATTTTTCTCAGCTTTCAAATGTAAGTATTTTATTTAATAAAAGCCGTTTTGAGCTTTGAATGAATAATTAAAACATATTAGATAGAATATGTCTAATACACGACTGTCCTATTATTGTGAGTCGTCTTTTATTCGCCTGGGAGCATAAGTTACGTTTATTTTTTTGTTGTGAAGAATCTTACAAGGATATTTTAGATTTGTGCAATTAAATAAAAGAAATATTGCCTAACAAACTCCTACTATCCTAAAATAAGCAACGCTTTTATAAAGGATACCGAACAATGGATGCGGAGCAATCACAGTATATCATTTATTAATTACTCATACACTTCATTTTCTAGTACCAAACGAAATAGTTACAAAAGCAGTCCCGTTTATTCTGCGCCATGCTGCGAATGGAACTATCGAGTACATAGATCCCGAGTCGGTACCGTATCTGGGCTATCTGCCCCAAGACTTGACGGCCAAAGATGCATTACAGCTCTACCACCCTGACGATCTCAGCTACCTGAGTCAGGTGTACGAGACCATTGTTAAAGAGGGCGGCTTGCCACGATGCAAACCTTACAGGTGGGTCTTGGAGTCGTCTTTAAGGATACATGCTTGGCCCTATCGCGACCTTTACTCCCGGTGCATTTAAGAAAATGTACGTTTGAAAGTACAGATCACGAGAGATATGCCGTGCGGTTCAAAATGTACGGGAACTCGCTGTCTCCGTTTTGTTCCCCACCACTCGCCGCAAAACACATGCAATTACATAAAACCAACCAATAAGAAGTCTCACACACACACGCGTGCCAATAATTCGGTGCGTGCTGCGTCGTCGCCGCATACAGCGGCCGTACCACGCGACGCACCAGTTTATTCAAAGTATCGTTAGACGATCTATCCATTGCCTCGTACATTCACTCAGTAGCGAACATAGGTGGTACTTAAGGAGCCATGTATTTGGTACAAAAATAAAAAAGTCATTGTGCTACATAAAAACTAAAATAACATAATAATGGCATTAAATATTTTTTGATTGTTGTTTTTAATGATTTTAAAGACGAATAAATAAAATACTTAATACTGGCTGGTGAAATGTGATTCCATCTTTCGCGTAGTTCACTTTGCTGCTAGTATTTTTGCACACAACCACGGAATAACACGGCATTTTAAAAAAAAGTTAGAGCTCCGATACCGACGTGCAGTTGCAGTCGACTGACGGCGAAAACTCTATGTTAGCCTAATTTTGGCTAAAGGTGAGCGCAAGCCCACCGCTTTCATAACATATCTCCTCTAATATATCTGTGTTTGAAAGGTATGTGTACATTGCGGAAGCGAGCCGTAGCCGTATTGCCTAAAGGTGTCCGGGCATTATTTCCTTCTAAAGTGCCTACATCGGAAGGGAAACCAGCGTGGTTCATGCAACTTAATACTAATTTTCTTCGATTTTTTCTATAGAATGATCACTCAAAACGGGGGTTGCGTAAAATTGGTAACTGAATGGTCGTCATTCATCAACCCTTGGTCGAAGAAGCTTGAATTCGTTATTGGAAAACACCACATAATTGAGGTAAAATATTTGATCGTATAAGTATACGAACTATGTTGGTACCACTATCAAAAGACTCCCATTCTAAAAAAATTTTTTTTATTTACAGGGCCCCTCAAATCCTGACGTGTTTTTTACGTCTGACAACATGTATACTTCGCCCGGTGAAGAGAATGGCCAAGCGAAAATGCTCAGAGAAAGTATCATTAGGATCATGAACGAGGTAAGAAACCTTTAAATCGTATCGTTTATTCTTCATACAAGCCACCACACCAGCACCATTTCAAATATTTGGCACAATAATGATTCCTTCTGCCCTACTTCCGCATACCAAAATTTATTGGTTTTAAAAGTATTTCGTCGTGAAATTTTCATCCAAGATGGCGATGTAATTACGAATTTATACTTATTTTGGAGTTCATGGTATTAGTAAAATACCCAGAATGGGTGTCCGTTAAATGATTAAACACATCCATTTTAATATCCATTATAATCCAAAGTAAAATCTGGGTGTTAATCTCGGAATTTGTCGAAATAAGTTTGATGAATAAACCCGGCCGTATGAAATTTGGGGATCTAAAGTAGTCTACTAATATTTATAACGTTTTACTGAACGCAAAAACGTCTGAATAGATTCGTAGTGGTAGGTACTCTGTTATAACTGGGTTGCCTTTAGTTCTCAAAGCCAACGCGAGCAGATTGTTGACTCTCTGACTATAAAACTCAGTTGCACTTTTCGTTTAGGTTCTAACAAAGCCAGCGGAAATGGCTAAACAGCAGATGAGTAAGAGGTGCCAGGAACTTGCCTCCTTCATGGAAAGCTTGATGGAGGAGCAGCCGAAGACAGAAGAAGAGCTGCGTCTTGAAATACAGGAGCCGGATCATAGTTATTACGTAAGTGACGGAGAAACAGAATTCCCTCTTTTTCTTATGAATATATATACAGTACATTTTGTCACGGGCCAGCGATATTATGAAGATTCAAGAATCAAAAGTAGTTCCATTTTTAGTTGTTTTGATTAAAATATTGCCCTTGGGCCTCATTTACCCAAAAATCGAATAATTAATCAATTTATCAGCTTATAATAAAGTAAAACCTTGTAGTTACAATGTGAAATATGCACAAGAAAACACCAATAACTTGCTAAATTCAAGATATACCCCTCCATTGGTACACTTTTTCATATGTTACCGATATCCTTCCAGACTTCGTTACGTAGGCACTTGTAGTTATGTTCATTGTCATATGAAACGCAGGGTAAAGAATAATGTATTGATATTATTTATCATAGTAAATTTATCCTTGTCCATAATAACAACGTACTGTAAGGGCCGGGGTTCGCTCGCTGCGTCCTTACCTATGCACGTGTCCGTTCTTATGTAGTGCATTGTGTATATAAGCTGGACACTGGTTTGATTTCTTCTACGCTTGTGCCTTCTTAAACGATCTGTCCATCTTCAGTAACGTTTTATACTAACTCAGATTCAAAGTCTATAGTCACATGTTCGTGTTTATTTTTATCTTTGATCGATATAAATTGATCGCAATAAAGTACTTCAGTTGCGAGTCAGGGGGGGGGGGGGGGATTGCGCCTTCGCCATGGAATTTGCAGGTGCCACTGCCATTCCACTGCGAGGCAACTATGTTAGCAGACTCGGGGCCTCCTTTGTAATTTGAAACGATAATATAACTGTTTTGCATTAAGACAAAACAGGTATTATATGCTGGAGAAAACGCACAGCATAGCATTGAAGAAGCAGTCTTATATTTCTTCCGGATTATTGAAATAAGTGTGTATCATACCTTTATATGTCACAATTCTGTTACCATAGAGTGGCGTGACGTCCAGTTCCCGCCATCTTAGCTGTCAAGTGTCATAGTCTTCATCATCAGCAAGCTCCTTGAAACTATGCTGTGCGTTTTCTCCAGCATATAATACCTGTTTTGTCTTAATGCAAAACAGTTATATTATATGTCTTCGAAAACGCACAGCATAGCATTGAAGACCTGTTTGATCTCTGCTGGTGAACAGAATTAACACAAGAAAGCTATGTGAATGTACTTAATATGGTTCATAAAATATCACAACTCCTATTAAGTACCTGTAAACACATTGTAATAAGAAAGTATATCTTGGTTATTTTAATTGGATAACAAATAAACCGAATATGAACTTCTAAAGAATCCATGAATTTAATAATAAAAGCTTCCGAGTTTTAAACAACTCTTATCACCAATTAATTAACTCATTCATAAAAGTAATAATTTGCTAAACTATAATCTAACAGTAAAATCACAACCTCAATGTGAAGAATAAACAATCTTAAAGCTGCCATATTACAACCAGTACAATAACTATTAAACCTCTGTAATATTTTGAAAAAATAAATACTACAAGTTTCTCTCTGTCCAGGACATTTCCGAGTATTTACTCGGGAGAGGTTCTAACATAAGCTTGTTGAGAACTGATGGCATAAATCAGTGATCACAAATCTCAAACCTGGTTTAACAACTCCTGCACTAGAAATCTGATAATCTTCCCCTGTTGCATTTTACTTCCTATGTTTTAATAAACTCCCTTATGCATGAGTCACTAGACAAATTTCGATCCTAATGCTGTTCCTAAAGTTTGATTGTCTCTGGGTACAATCATAAAACTATTCTAACCCAATCACAAATGGTTCTCTGTACATGTGTTCAAAGTAACAAATGGGCAAGTCTATGTAATCTACAGCCATTAGCTAGCAACAGAATTTGAAGGCTGTGCTTCTACTTTTATCAATTAAATAATCTGTTAAGCTTCCCATGGTATTACACGGTTTTGATATAAAAGAATTATTTAACAATATTGTACTGAATAAATGGATTTTTTATTTTTATTGTATAATTTATAATTTTAACTTGTTAACTCTAAGTTACTGAACCCATTATTTTAAAGTGGCACTACTGTTGTTTAGAGTGGAAGGGTGCCATCAGGGTATTAGAATCCTTTAGTATCCAATTCTCCTCCCCCTAACTTTCAAAATCTAAAGTGACAACCTTTCTACCTGTGGTGGGTTTTATCTTATTGTTCAGTTCAGCTTAACCCTCTACAGGTTTTACATGTACTGTTAAGGGGTTGGTTGGCACTCTTACCTGGGGGTCTGAATACCAAAAACTTTGTGTTCATTAGTACCATTACTGTATTGTGGTGACACTCACACTATTTGATAATTTAATGTGTGGCTAAAGGCATTATCAAGCAGCAGTCCCATTTCTTTGTTGGCAACCCAACAATACTATTTTGTAATTATTATAAAAAATATATATGGCAACATATATGTAAATGGATGTGAACCAAACTGTGTGTTTAAGTTCTTATAATTAATAATTATTGTTATATAATAATAATAATATCGCCACACGAACACACCAAATATACGGTCCCACATTAAGCAACGCTTGTGTTATGGGTACCGTACAGTGGACTGAGGGCGAACTCAGTAGGTATATAATACTTATATACATATTAAACATCCATGACTCGGGTACAAACATTCGTGCTCATCACACAAAGCTTGTCCGTACCAGGATTCGAACCCGGGGCCCTCGGCGCAGAAAGCAGAGTCACTACCACTGCGCTAATCAGGCCGTCAATGATGTATGTATATATATATATATATATATATTCTCAAAGTGATTCATTTATCTGATATTAAAATCTTCACCACAAAAAACCAGCTTCTCAGTCAACTACTATAGCCCTGAATAACAGACACATTTCAACATCTGAAGTCTAGTTTACATAGGCTAGAACAGCAGCCTCTTATATTGCAAATAAGGAATCTTCTAGATTTCATATTACTATGATGATTAGTATAGAAAGTAGTACATAATTCTCTCATTGGATTGGCACATACTTAGAATCTGTGAACATGGTTGACTTACAAGCTCAGATATTTACTTAATAAATGACCCCAACTTTAAATTATTATCTCAGTGGTTCTCTGTAGCATAAAGCTGTTCTAGTATACATCTTCTTCATGAAGACCAACTGGAATTCAATTTAGATCTCTCAGTAAATAGGATGCTCATTGTTATATTCAGCATATGTCAAAGCCAGCCACCTGGTTGGGTTAACTTGGAGCCTCTGTTAGTCAGAGCAACCTTATTGACCAAACCCTGCCTCGATCCCGAGTCTGCTTGCCAGGGTCAAATTGACAGTATAAACATTCTCTGGGCACTCTACAACCGAAATTCCATACAACTTGCGACCTGATGAGATCAGAGAGAATAAACATCACCTTACTATGAAATGCTTAAGCACTTAAAGTTGTTCACCATCTTCGTGATGGCTACTGATATAGACATGCTTACGAGCTCGCATCCGCTGCGTCTGTTTTTACTTGTCATCAGAATATCTCTCTTACTCTCATGTATTTTGTATACGTCTCCCGGGTCACTTAATATTGTGGAGTAGGATAGCAATCTACTACCTCCAATCACCACCGCAACGCTTGTTGCACGATGGGGCACAGTTCTCTTCTCTGGCCTCTCTAGGTCAACTTTCCAGAAAGAGTTGTGCTTTACGACATTAGCCTGCCTCGAGTGACTGCATGTTTGTTCAAATACAACACCCTTAAAACCCTTTTAAGCACATCCAGTGGGGGACTTTATAGGCAAGGCTAACATCTGGCTCCGGACGGCCCTCGACAGGCCCAGGTATTCTAAATCGTGAGGAACCTTGGTTACCACCCTTGGTAACATGCACTAACTCTGGGCCTCCAAGCGGGCAAGCGTTTCCGCAACCTCACCACATGCTTGGGGGGCTAGGCCACGGGGTACCAAGTACACCACCAGACCATATACGACAGTTTCAAATCGTCTCCGCAACGCAAATGAAAACACTGTCAACCGGGTGCCGAAAAAAGACCCAATGATTGGGCTGTCAAACCCAAATTAGAATATTTTGTATTCAATATTAACACCACTATATAACTTTTGATCATCAGAGCTGCCACAAAACAATATGAGTTGACTTACATCAGCCATTCAGAATGCTGTTAATTAAAGGGTCCTCTGATTATAAATGATTTATATCAAGCATGTCTCAGTGATACTCTAATAAAATGCACGGAATTTCTCTTTTGATAAGATAATCCTTGGGCTCACCCAAAGTAGGTACTACATGTACCTGGGATATACAATACAAATGTAACAACACATCTCTTAAAAACAATGTTCCAAAGAATACTAGGTCCATGAGACGGGCATGGCCTATTGTAGGTTAAGTGAATACCACACAACAGGTGCTTTATTGAAATTATATTCTCATTATTGTTATTAAGATTGATAACCGCTATGTAAAGAATATGTGCAATCTCCTTATGATTTTTATTATTATTATTTATTTTTGTTAATTATTATTATTATTTTTTATATATATAATAAATAAATAATGTCAGAAGATTTCTCTTGAAAAGTAATTAAGTGACTAAAGTATAATCTAATTTGACCAACTTGATCATGAACAATCATATTATGTACCATTCAACTATACATCTTATTATAATGGTCATCATCAAAATGTGGACACACTACAGGTTTGCCCCCCCCCCCCACTTTCGGAGATTGAAGGGGTGATGGTGTATATCTTATTATTATATTATTCAACTTCATCCACATTTCAATTAGAATAGGTACTGGGTGGCTGTACATTTGTCTCAATGATAAACTAAAACAGCGTACTGTCTTGTACAATATGACTATCTTGTATGTGTTGTGTATCACGGATACCAAAGGTACGAAAATGTAAGTAATGTGCAAGCCCATACACAACTATGTAATCATATCAGCTGCTGAAATGCAACTGGAGGTGCCGGGGTAGTTAAACCCGCACAGCTCTCCGCTCCAGTATGTTGAATGACATACTCAAGAGGTACATACTTTACAATATTTGTCTCCTGTGTAAATTACACTCCAGTAAAAATTTGTCATGTCTAATAATATACCACTAGAATAGAAAATCCTGCTCTGATTCACTGCTACAATTACCTGTGTAATGTATTTAAGCTGTATTGGTATGAAATAATATTTTACATTCAACCACACATTTGGATTTATTTCCATGCTTATTAGGGTTCCGCACCCAAACACTGAAAACAGTGCTTCATCATGTTGCCTGTGTATTAAGGGATTCACACCCAAACACTATAAACGGGGCTTTATCATGGTGCCTATGATTTTAAGGGTTCCGCACCCATACACACCAAACAGAGCTCTATCTAGGTACATATTAACTTACAGGGCTCTACTTCTTTATGACTGAACTCGAACATTAAGTCAGACTTGAGGCCCTCAGAGGGAACATAGGCCAAAGATTAATTGCATACCAAATGGTTTTATAAGTCTTATATCTTGGTGAGCCAAGCTCACATATTTGTAAGATCTCAGTAACAGTCATATGAACCTTACTCTTATACCGAGATACATCATTTAATATTCATCTCAGCGTACAAAAACCCTAGACGCTAAGCAGACCTGTAAGGTACTTCTATACATTGAAAGAAACTTACTCTTCGAGCCGAGGTACGCTAACGCAGGGCAGGGGTGGTGCAGGCCTTCCTCACACCTCCGAGGTTGAGGTTTAGTATCCTGAAAGATACCCCTGACCTCGAAAACGACATTATTTTCCATTCCGAGCAACATCTAGCCCGGCTTACTCAGCGTCGTTACCTGCAGGCTCCACTTTTTACGACGAAAACAATGCTGTGCTTATAAAAAACTCCACTAACACTCACACGAAACATTTAAACTATTTATAACATGGTTTAAAATGATAAAACAAAACTTTTCTGCAATTTAAAAGATGAAAGAAAAGTTTCCATGTTATTCAAACGAAATACAAGAAAGCTATGACACTTGACAGCTAAGATGGCGGGAACTGGACGTCACGCCACTCTATGGTAACAGAATTGTGACATATAAAGGTATGATACACACTTATTTCAATAATCCGGAAGAAATATAAGACTGCTTCTTCAATGCTATGCTGTGCGTTTTCGAAGACATATAATATTCCATATTGCCACTACGCGCACGTTTATCAGTCATATAACTTGCTCTAAGCCACCGCACTAAACACGTGAGTTGTTTTCTCTTTTGTCGGTGCCCGAAGGTGAATAAGTCACGTGTTTGTGTGGAAGTGATCCAGCCAAGGGCACGTTTCTTTTGCAGGAGAGGGACTCGGTCATGCTCGGTGGTATATCACCGCACCATGATTATGTCGACAGCAAGTCTAGCAGCGAAACGCCAGTGAGCTATAACCAGCTTAATTTTAATGAAACTTTACAAAGGTAAACAGGAACACTGAGTATTTATTTAAGCCCACATTACATGATTAGTATAATACAGTGGGAAGGCATTTTACAAGACAGTTCCCATACGAAGCATGCGTTTTTAACTTATGTTGTCATAGGTGGTATTGTTGTAAATTACAGAAGTTATTTATGCTGTTTTGATACTTAGTAAATATTGAAATAAAACTATTTTTTATCGCGTTTAAAGCAACCAAGCAACAATGGTCACGGAGGATACAAAAAAAGTTGTATTTCAATATGTAGTATTCGCTTAAATAACAGAAATAAATACTTAGTAAATATTTTATTATTGGAAAAATATTACTAACCAAATTGCAGAGATAACAGATAGATGGGGACTCACAAAGGGTAAACTAGCCTTTGAGCCTGACCTTCTTTAGCGCATTTGTATATCGATTTAAAGAAATATATTTTGTTACCAAAACAATTAAACTGTTTTAAAGCGGCGTGGGTTCAAAGATTCGTATACTCTTATTAAGGACCCTGTATAGTTTATTATCATAGCTTATAATAAATATAACATTTTAAAATGTTTTAAAGCATGTTGATTGTTGGCAAATTAAGAGGATTGAATGACGAAAAACATTCCTATCCGTATGCCCTCCATCAGCCAACGGGCAACGGCGCCTGTCGATTTTATATAATACTTATTATTATTGTGCAGGTATTTCAATAGTCATCAGCCTTACTCATACGAAGACTACAACACCGCCACAGGCGAGAATATACTTGGACTGAAGGATCAGAGACCTACACCAAAGTAAGTTTAATGTGATATAATGGAAGAGTTTATAATCAAATACAATCAAATGTTCTTTTTTTCTTTTCTTATTACATTATAGGCAAGTATTTGATCTCGTTCTCACCTGATGGTAAGTGACGATGAGATCTACGATGGAGCATACTTGCCTAGAAGGTACCTGTTCACTCTCGACTTGAAAACACCGAAAGATGTCATAGCAACTACAATTGCTAACCACAATATTGTCTTAGTGTCCATTCCAGTTGCCTGTCCCCAATGGCTCAGACCTCTGGTGATTCCGGTGAACTGACTAGCTCGTGCGATTCTAGCAGACGGCCAGCTGGGTGTAGCAGCCCTAGAGTACCGTATGGGGAACAACACTCCTTGAGACTTACTGAGACACTGATATGCAAGTCAGTATCTATTCAATTATATATATCCGGTAATTATTGTGAGTTTGCATGTAATCTCCGAATCTACTGACCCAATATTGAAAATTCGTTCTCTTATAGGAAGCTACGTTTTTCTTTTAGTCCGGGCGCTATCGGGCCCGGCCCGCGATCACCTCTGACATGGGGGTCAGAGATTTTATTTTAATTAAAATTTGTCACCGCAATGTGTAAAATGAGTGTAGACAAACAGCAATTATAAATATCTTCTTCTAAAAGTATACACAAAAGTTACATCTCTTATATGCTATCTTATATTATTGTTACACTGTGCACTACACAGTGTAATTTGGCTTTTTCTAACATTGACTATTGACTACACAAGAGTGTAGTCATACACAATAAATAGGATCATAGTTGTAGTTAGTAGTCCTATCGCCCACTGCTGAGACCGGCCGGCTGTAGGAAGCTACGTTATCCCTGAGTTTTATATATAGCTTATGTTTCCTCGGGGTACCGCAGACTCTTTCTTTTCCGATATACGGAGCCCAGAAAGGGCAGGACTAGTATGTCCACCTGCGTACCAGACTACGTCAAATGGTATTTAAATAAGTTTAATGGACACACTCACCATTTGATTTTTTTTCCACTGGGGTCACTTTTTAAATACTATACAATAGTGGCATTATCAACTAACCGGATCACACATTTTATATAGTGTGATTCATATAGAGTATGCTACCATATGAAGCTGTGCTGCTTAAGCTTATTTTTAATCAATATGTGAAGTCCGCATTGCGATACATTATTTGGGAAAGAATACAAATGCCGTTTACGATTGTAATTTTGTTGTGAGCTGAATTGTTTGTCGTTTTCGGTTTTTTTAATATACTTATCCAAATTCTGTTTTCGCATAATGATGGCATATACGCGCACGCTCTATAAATGTGATTATTACCAACAGGCATAACTCTGACATGGAAAAGGAATTAATAAAGATGCACCGTGAGAACCGTTCTAATAGCAAGTGTGAACGCGAGATGGCGTCCAACGAGACGCGTAAGAAGAAGAAGGAACATTTGGCTCGATGCAATGCGTCCTTCCAGCCGACAAGCGCGTTCGTGAGTCCTGCGGATAAGCCGGTATGATGCCATTCCCACGCCACTCGAGTGCCTTACACAATATTAGGACTATTTATTTTTTATCATTTACCATAAATATCTGTAAATCATAAGTGCTGATTTTATATACTTCAAAATCATATTACTGTGCAAGCAGTGATAGCCAAGTTGGTAGAACGCTTGCCTCGATAACGAGGATTGCAGGTTCAAACCCCGGCTCGCACCTCTGGGATTTTTCACGTGCGAATCTCATTTTCAACCAAGATTATCACTTGCTAAACGGTGAAGGAAAACATCGTGAGGAAACCTGCATGTCTGAGAGAACCTCTCGAAAGATGTGTGAAGTCTGCCAACCCGCACTGGGCCAGCGTGGTGGACTATGGCCTAATCCCCCCTCGCATTGAGGGGAGGCCCGTGCCCAGCAGTGGGACATAAGAAAGGGCTGGAATTATTATTATTATTACTGTGATTTTACAGTAGTAGTGGGACACAATGTAGTGGGGGGGTCTTTTTTTGAGGCACCCGTGATCACTTGAGGTGTCGCCACTGCCTGGTACTGCAATGAATACTTTAGTTTTTTTGCAGTATTGAAAAAATGATTTCACCTTTAGTAATCATATCAATCTATAATTCTTTTATAAGGTGGTATAGTTTGTGTTATTAGGTGTAGGTGGTAATCTGTCAAAAAGTATACCCTGTTCTGAGCGTATAGCCAAACGTTACTGGTGCGCCTTGTTAAAAAGAAAATAAAACATCACTTACACATATTTCTTAAAGGATTCATCTGTATAAATATTTTATACTAATTTCGTTATATCTTATACATTGACTTTGTTCCCATTAATTACTCATTCAAGTCAAGTCTTATGTTTTTATAGGTTCTTAAGGTGTATTCTTATAAAATGTTATATCGGCAGCCGCAAGGGGTGAAGCGCGGTGCGTCCATGCTAGTGGATGAGCCGGCATCACACAAGCTTCACTGCGTCTCGCCGCGTCAGTCGCGCCGCCGCAACAAGTCCATGACCACTAGTGCGACAGCTACGCAGCCATCTACGTCAATGACCGCCACCGTCGGTCAGTAATACACTTAAATACTTCTACCACTACAGGTATACTTTATACATTTTACAGATATAATAGTAATAATATCGTCAGACGAGTATACGAACCTACACTAAGCAACGCTTGTATCATGGGGTAGACTAAAGGTGAAACCAGTATACAACACTTATAAAGATAAACATTCGTGCTTATCACATAACGTTTGTCCCTATAAAAATATTTTTTTAAATCGACATTGAATTTCCAACCTCTCAAAATGATTAAAAATGCGCTAAAGAAGCGTAAGTTCAAAGGTTATAAGAGCCATTCTGAGTCAAGCTGTATTTTTTTTTATTCTATGGCTCAATTACATTATGTTTCTAGCCCCAACGCCCTGGCCCACGAGCGCTGTCCACAATATGAGCCCTTACATGCTGGGCGTCGGGCTGCCGCATCAAATGCCAGTCGTGAGCCCGGTGTCAGCTATGACCAGTAAATATTATTAGCTTAATACAATCTCAACCTTCAAATCACACCATTACGAATTATTATTGAGATATGATTATGACTGTATCGAAGCAAAGGGCTATGAATAAATGTAAAAGTTGTTAGCTTCGGGCGAAATAATAGGCTTAGTGGTGAAGATAGTCTTAAATCATCGTGAGAAATAAATAACATTCAGCATGCATTTAAAAAAATATGACTACAATCACCAATGCAAGATTAACAATAGTGGTGAATAGAATAACAATTAACTCTATTTACGTAAGTGTGTTGCGTAATAAAAACTAAATGATTCTTCAGCCAAGACCTTAACAGGGTTGGATCTTCACTAGGCCTACGAAATAGGTTGTTTATTAATTATGTTATTGTAGGCATGTTTCCGGTGTACTACGCGCAGCCAATGCCACAAAACTTGGTGTCGGGCTCACAGAATACACACGCTACCGCCAGCCTTACAGACCACCAGGCTCGTCAAGGTCAGAACCAAAAACTATATACTAACATGCTCTGACGAAGAAACAATACAGAAGCAGTGTCGTGTCGCAAACAACATATTCAAGCACAATAAACTAAACCGATTTGTGTGTAACAGCTAAAAGGAGGACACTTCGTCTATATTATTTCTTCGTCTAAGATATTTTTTTGTCACAAAGCTGTATATTAAATATTCTATTGTTATGTTTTCAGTGCCATGTATGAATATGGTGTATGGGCATACAATGTATGGCCCGCCTTTAATGTACTCGCCGATGAGCCCGCAGATGGCCTACCCTACTCACCAGTCGCTCATGGCGCAAACCATGCAGTACGCAAACACTCACCCGTTCACCTTGACCAACAGAAATTATGAAGAGGTAACTACAAATATAATACCTAGCCGATCTATTGCTAAGAATTAGTTTCTGCCCCTGGCTCATTGCGCTGTACCTCGATGAAACAGCCTATAGCACTCAGCTATAAAGTAGCTATTCATTAGTGATAAAAAAGGGTTGGAACAGGAGTTCCGAAGATTACCCCCCTAGAGCCAAACTCACATAGTCATAAACTAACAAACTTCACTTATTTATCGACATGTATAACAAAGTCGTGTGAGTAACACCATTTATAATTCAAGAACGAATGTTTGTCCCTCGATTTTTTGAATTTGTCTTTAAACTGAATAGCAGAATATCTATTAGAGCATAAAAAACAAAACAAAATAATGATTAATTTAAATATCTCCCTTTTAATTGATTACAATTCAATGTAATTACTAAGTCCTAAACAATTATAATAATAGTAGATCGTAGAGCAAGTGCATAAAGTAGGTATTTTTATCCAAGATGTGTATCTGCCTGAACCTACGGCGAGGGTAGATATTGAAGTGGTTGACAATGTTGCTGATTTTATGAACGAGTTATACACTCTGATTTGCAATTGGATTGTGAGGTAATAACCTGTTGCCTCCCAATTCCCGATTATCTAAGCACTAACGCAATGAGACAACTTGAATAAATGTTCGGTATGATACCAATCAGCACACTTCACACCGATTACGAGTAGGTATAATCGAGCTAGCTGTAAGTGACGTCCCAGTGCTAATATTCCTTTTGATTTCCTAATACCCAGGGTATTCATTTTTTTTTTTTACGTTATAGGCAAGTACTTGATCTCGATCTCATCTGATGGTAAGTGACGATGAGATCTACGATGGAGCATACTTGCCTAGAAGGTACCTGTTCACTCTCGACTTGAAAACACCCAGATTGACTTCAACGGGGAACAAAGTAGCGTGTTCCATTCCTTGGCAGTTCGCACGATGAAAGTAGAACCAAATCGCTTAGTACGTACCGTAGGAATGTCCGCAGTGTATGGATGACACTTGTCCGTGCGTCTTGACGACCGACGATAGAATAGAATAGAGATAGGAACTTGTGCGGATAATCTTTGATTTGTACAAGTAAACGACGGTGTTTATGCCATTTACACTAACCATCCTACCCAACACTAATCCCTTTGTTACGACACTATTTCTTTTACGTCCTTAACGTGACAAAACCATTATATTTCATTGTAATACTAGTTCCTGTGCGGTTATATTTATCATTATCACTTTTAATTTCTCATTTTCGGCTCCACTGGTAGGAACATTAAAAACTACAGTTTGGTGTAGTGGTGTGAGAGTACGCGGCTCGGCTTAAAGTATCGGATTGTGGCAGGTTTGATTCCCGACCGGGAAAATTATAGTTTAGTTGGGTGGGTAGCCCAAATAATAGTTTTGTTATTTGGGTAGCGGTCTGGTAGTTAATGGAATCGCCCCCAGTCCATTCTAAGGTATTAATGAAATAACCTTTGCTTAGTTTGGTAATAGTTTGACACTAGCAATACAGGGTAATTTTCCAAGTAGGCGCGGATGGCTAAATCCAAGTCTATAGTGAATAACGAAAATGCTGAAAGGAGTTAGCGAGAGCGATTTTTTCGATTCGATTCGTATAAAAAAAATATAATTCCATAGTCCGGAATTCAACCTGATGAATTTGAAAAAGATCATTGATTCCGATTAAAAAATATATGGAATTACAAATTCTTAAACAATTTGTATAAAAATTTAAATCAGTTTAGTAAAAATTAGCACCGTTCTTTAGTGTGCCGTTTATAATTACTTACTAAAAGTTGATGGTTGAGTGTTGTTTAATTTTCAAAAATCTAATTATGCAGTTAACTTTGCATCAAGTCGATCTCAATACACCATTGAGTATAGTTCGTTATTCCCCATAGTTTCGGATTTGGTCATCCACAACCTCTAAAACAAGCATTCTGAATAGTCAGTTTGTGCTTTGTCTCGCGAAATGAAACGATAGATAGTTCAATGAGTTTATGAATACCTACACAGGCCTGTAAGCCCAGTATAACAATAAATACTGGCAAATTAAACGTCACGAGGGACGAGAAGACCCGGCCAGAATCGCAAAGAACATCAAGCGACCTCGAGGGTGCGGATAGCGCCTTGTCGGCGAAAGTTTTGAAGCGGGTACGCAAACTAGATGCTTTGTGGCGTTAGTTGTTTACTGATTTATTTTGCTTTGTACAAAACAATTCATGAACAACAAATGCACATGTTATGTGTAATGTGTACATCAAAACAAGCACTAAAGAGGCCAATTAAGCTGCAACATGATCATTATCAAATTTTGCAATGTTATAAGAATAAAATGCGATAGAATATATATATACATTTCAGATATGAAGATGGTCTCACCCACAAACTAGTGGGTCTTTTGCCAATGTCTAGTAATTAACAGCGATCACAAATTATATAAGTACACATTATAAATAACAAATGCCTTCTCAAAAAAAAATATCTCTAATTCATTGATTGCTTTAGTTAACACGGAGTACTGCCGGGTATACCCGAGGCTATTGCGTTAGTAGCAAGTGTCCTCGTGTTACCACATCGGCAGGTTTGCAACTAGACAAGTAGGGAAATGTCCGACAAAGATTTCCACACATTCCCAAATTGTCACTTGCTACTTTGCTACTTGCGTACTGGCGTTGTGTAAGCCGGACATACATTTTTTTACGATAACTTGCAGAATACGGACACATTGCCTGACAGTTCGCTGTCTAGGAACGATACTACGGATAAGACTGATGAGGGGTCCAGCTACTCTTCCTTCTTTAAGACTGAGTCTGGGAGTGCTGAGGAAAGCAGCGATGGCAGGAAAGGCAGCAAGAGCAAGGGCTATCGTGTAAGGGTGATATTTTTTTTAACCTCCGATGTATATCGAACGGTGTTATACTTAAAAAGAAGATGTTATAAAAAAGACTTAAAACTTGCAACTTGCAGCTCGTTTTAAGTATTTAGTCTGTATATGGCATCGTAATTTCAACGTATGGACTGATGTTTGGCGGGGTTGGTCGATCGTTGCTTTTAAGCCACGTTAGCTAAAAACCGGTGGAATTACGCAAATATACAGGAAGGTTCCGAAAGGGTATAATCTTGGAATCCGCACGGTTGTAATCATTATGTAAAGTAAGCATTTGGATATGGTGATTTCGCGCAGGTGAGTCGTGGACCTCTCATTCGCCACGCTTGCTGTTGCACATAGCATTAATTGGAGGATCGTGAGGGATGTATGCATCTAAATGTATAATGTTATTTCAGAGCAAACTTGGCGCTTCCGGCTTATACTTCGAACAACGCCCAATCAAGAAGGTGGCTAGGAGAAAAATGGATCCACCATGGATGGAGAAGGTATATTTTTTACAATACAAGATCGATAGGCTTATTTCTTGCTTAAATGTCTTCACTTATCGGAGGATATATATATGTAAAATAATTAAGAGCAAGGACAAAATAATTGAATTAACAAATAAAGATCAACAACAGCATCGATCGTACTAACAACGTCTAAAGACACATTGTAGAAAAAATTATGAAGATGATGATGCCATTGTTATTTCCAAAGAGAGCATTTTATTTTACTATGAGGACGGCGTCACGCTCATTGCACAGTCCTTTCGATAGAATGAACACTGCTCATTGGTCGAAATGGTCAATGACGTAGTCTTGGAACAGTCACGTGACCGTGACATGTGTGTCGTCACGACACAACCTGGTCATATTGACACATTAACTCCCCGACGAGGAGTCGAATCATAAATTACAAAACTCTTACCTATGCTTATTACCGGCGATTTTTTTCGCTCAATATAAAATCGACGGGGGCAACGGCGCGCCGCTATTAAACTATTTGATTCCGAGGCCTCTATTATACAATTTTACTTCACTTAATGTTGTTTTGATTTTTTTGAACTTATTCTGTTCTTAGGTTTGTGTTACATCAGAGCTGGTTTACAAGTATCAAGTCCTAACAAAACCAATTCAAGAAGTACTGACAGCTGATAAGCTGAAAATGGCAGGATTGGAACAAGTTAGTAACAGTTTATTTTATATTTCTATGTATCAAAAGGTTCTGGTAATGGTGACCACCGGCTGGAAGAAAGGACATAAAGTGGGTTTACACCCCGCGAGAGGAAACGATGGCATCGAACTCGTATGGTCGCAGTGGATACTAATTGCGGAAGACACCGGTGTATGGAATTCATTGGGAGAGTATCTCCCCGCCAGTGAAATGTACCGGCTTATAGGTGGACCTCTGAAATGCACAAAATCTTACACTCATGAAAAGCGACGTATATAATTCGCAAACGGCAAAGATATTGTATCGTTTACTGGTATTGTCATTGCATTAGCTGCACAAGAAATGGCATGTTATGTTCTCATGTTTACAGCCATCCCTTGTCAACGATCAGTTAGACCAGCTGTATCTGGATCTGCAACTCGAGGGCGTGGCCGCCAGGCTGACACTCGAGGAGGGCATCACCAGCTCCAGCAGTTCCGGCGAGGAGACCGGCAATTTATCTTCAGTGGTATATATAACTGTGTAGTCAACTTACTCTTCCGTATATAATCACCCCTCGTTTTGACATTTCACACGATGCCACTTATTATTTGTATATTTAGTCATCTGTGAATCGGGTTAGACCGTTTGTGAGTAAGATATATTGAAACCATTCAGATATTCATTACATTATGTTTTAATTTTTTTAAGAAGGCAAACCGAGCATAGCATTTCAATGTGTTCTTAGTATGTGGTGTAATATTAAATGTCTAATAAGATGATTTATTTCTTTGGGAATGTTGTCTTTATAACCTATTGATAGACCTGGTAACCTTATATAATTGTATCACCATCGAATAAGCATGCCGTCACTGTCATTCTTATTTATAAAATATGTGAGCGCGATACAAAACGCTTATGATACCGTAACGGTACCTAAAAAGATTGTAAGCCATTATAATAAGGGTTTATTTACATGAATATAACATGTTATTTTTCTATATGTTCAGGGTACACGCAGGAAACGCGAGTACAGCAAGCTAGTGATGATCCACGAGGAGGACGCGCCTCTGCCTCCCCCCACCGCGGAGGAACAGGAAGGAGCCGCTTCCAACACTCCCACCTCTTAGTTTAGTATAGTACCACCTGTGCGCACCCTCCAGGTATGAGTTTAACGTAACTCGCGACAAGGCAGGACACTAAATGTTGTCCATCGTGCACACTACACGAAGTTCAGCATGGGCGTGGCCAGGGTTCCCATTAGGGCGGGGCAAGTCAAGGAATCTCAAATGGAGGTATTATAAAAAAAATGATTTAATTTGAAACTTTTGAATACTATAATATTAACTGCTCAAAGGCATTACAGCACTAGCTTACGAGGGTTTTGGCTAAAGCTCAAAATATATTTTTTATATTGCTTGTTTGCTGCCAGTACCCTCTTCCTATGCATACTCGTATATACTGAGGCTGAAGTCAGTTTTCTGTCATTCTCGACAGAAACAAGGCGTAAACTTTGAAACAAATTAAATCAAATCAATTCCAGAGGCCTCACTCCGCCCAGCGTGACTACGCCCATTGCCTTAGACCGCTTTATATGTCGCGTGTTCTCAATTACACTACTAGGTTGTAAGTTTTAAATTAATTTCTACATGTTTAGACTCAGAAAGTGAACATCTGTTGTCTTTACTTTGAAGTGTATTGTCAAGCATAGTAGCAGAGTAATTAATTTCTAACATTCTAAAAAGATGATACTAGAAATATTTATAATATGTTTAAAAGGTTTCTTATAGTATATAAGGTTTAACAATAGTAGTGTAAAAGATTTTAACAGGTCCATCAGTAGGTTATAAAAATAACATTCCCGAGGAAATAAATCATAGTATTAGAACATTTAAAAATGACAACCCTAACTAAACGCACAGTCAAACGCTACTCACCTCTTAAACTATTTTCCACAATTTTTGTTACACCTTAGGGGCCATCCATAAATTACGTCACACGAATTCCATGCATTTTTGACCCCTCTCCCATCCTTGTCACAACTGGTCACATTTGTGAGCCCCCCCCCCCCTTACCTAGTGTTGATGTCACATATTTTGCAATTTTACATTTAGAAATTTATGAAATTAAAACAGCAGTGTTCCGAAATTGTTTTTATGTCCATTTAAATTATTTTTCAATAAAATCAATAGTTGTAATACTTTGATATAAAATATTATATTTTGGATGTGATGTCACAGAATTTGGGACCCCTCCCCACCCCTTGTCACATAATGTCACACTCTGTCGACCCCCCTCCCCCTTAACGTGAGACGTAATTTTTGGATGGCCCATTATATAGTATTTGTTATATATAACAGATATATCAGCGCACCAAACATTTATAGCCAGCTACATAATTTCAATGACTGCCAATGTCTTGTTAATGATACACACAATTATTTGAAATAAATATTATGTTTGTTGTGATTTCAAAGTTTAATTCTTTTTAAGTGTTTGTTTTAATGTTATTTCTTTATTAAAATTTAATGTTGGTATAGATGAGTGCAGGATCTATAATTGGTAGCTGTGATACACGATGTTGTAATATTAAGACTCTTGAATTGAGATATCAGGTGAAACCATAAAGAAGAGTGGCTAAATATAGCTGCTCTAGCTATTTGTAGCTAGTTAAAAAAATATATTGTGTGATATTCGTACCCCAACGATGCACAGTAGGGAATGAAGTACCTATTATAATATAACTTGTGACGATTTAAATGATACTAAATTATGGAAATAATTTCACACGCGTATCTAAATTATACATGTTAAGTATTTATAATTCAATAGCTTTTTATTGAGTGTCGTAGAATAACTAATTTAATGCCACAAAGTTGCATACACAAATGTCTCCAACAATCTTTATTTACAAAACTTAAACTAAATTCTGTGTACAAGCATATAGTTATATCTAATTATATGTGGGTCATGACTATTGTTACTGTAGTAAGAGTCACGTGCGACTGTCGATCAGTTGCTATTAACTTGATCTTTCGTATGAGGACAAACCTTGGTTAGTGTTTCAAAGGAACGAGAATTATTTCGTTACGTGTATTAGCTCTAAGTCTAGTTTTCAATGTATTTTATGTTTAGAAATATTGTTGGCGCACTCAATCACAATTAATTTATCGCTTGTATTAGTTTTTATGTAATAATGTAAATTTTTATGTTAGTTTAATTATAGTAATTTTTTAATGATCTCAAGATCCACGGGAATAGATTGTATCCGAAAACAGGGTTCTTACGTGATTCAATTGACCAATCAGTGTCTCAGCTGGCAATATTGACTAATCACAATAATATATTTTTTTAACGTAACTACAGTCAATGGGTTGAACCGCGACAACGCCATATGTGGTGTAAGCAGGAACTGTGAATGTAATCGTAATTACATCGAGAAAAAATGCTGTCAAGGTCACACTTATTTATGGAATCTGTAGTGTGAGAGGGATGAAAGACGTTACGTTACCGAAACGGTACGTAAACAGGATTGTGCTTGAAGTACGTATCCTATTTGAATACGTAAAATTAAGCCCATTCAAAATGAGACTTGCGATTGGTGAGGATGTCTATATGCATAAGATCGAGAAGGGTGCTTTTAACTTTATCCCTACAGAAATGCTCACCAATCGCCCAGAAGCATGGTATTATGGTGTTGAGAAAGTGCTGCCTATTAGCGTAGTATGACGAGTATGACTTCAGTGTTTTTGAAAGTAAAACAATCTTTACATTAATGGGATATCAATAATCAACATGAAAACTAATTTTGATGTTATTGATAATTTAATAATTGTATATGAGACGGAAAAATCCTATGCAATTTCACACGATCGTCATTCGTGTGTGCGCACACAAAACATGTAGGTGTTTTGATTGTAATGTCTTTACCCGTTCGGTGGAAAATGTGCAGATGTTTTTGTGTAGTGTGTAGAGTAAAACAAACTCAGGACACCCCGCTATAGAACTCACATTTGATGAAAACAAACACTTTCGTGTAGTTGGCGTACACTAATGGCTCACTTTCCAAAGATGTTACTTCGGTATCTCATTCTGATTTTATGGGTATAAGTAATCCTACTTAGGTGTATTTAGTTTTAATTACCTACCTAATAAAGAATGATTCGTTATAAGTATCTACTGTCGTCTGCCATTTATTTGTTACCTTTCGAAAATTAAGTAGAATAAATGATTGGATCAAATAAGTACTTGCTGATTTATTATTTTATTGAGGGCTCGAGGGAGCACAGATTGACTAATAGCGCCATCCTAGGGCTAAAAAGGTTGTCATATTTTTTCCCTGACGATAGCGAAATCTGAATATCCTTCAGTCATAAAGTGCCAACTCTCGAATATATACTGGTAATGCAATCAGCTCAATACGTGCGAGTTATAACTATAGGTAGGTATTCCTCAGATTAACGGTGTAGAATCGCTATATATATATATATATTACCTAGATGAAATATTTTAGTCATAAAGTAAGGATTTAAGTACCCGATTACTAGAATGTAATTACTGTACAGATCATAAAATAAGTAAAAATGACGGCACTGCACATGCCTAATTGTATGAATTGTATATGCGCAGAGCCCGCATATTTAAACATTCTATTTGATATGATACGACCTATACGTAAGTAACAAAAACATTGTGTGATAATGGGAATTAATAATAATTGAGCTCTACACTTCCATGAAACTTACTATGCAGCTCACTCGATATAATTATTGTACGTACGTCAGGTTTTACTGTTCCGCTGTATCGCACTCGCACACTTAAATGTTGCATGTTGCTACATTGTAATACAGTTACCCACACAGGCGCAGGTGTATCAACACGGCGGCGCGGCTACTCTACCTGTGCAAGAGTCGCATTCCGTCACCCACCTCCGCGATTGGCCGCCGAGCCTGTGAAGGCTTCGAACTGCGTCTCAATTTTAAATTTAGAAAGTTTGCTAAGTGTTTGTGATTGGTTTGATACACACCGATATGTCAGCGGAATTTTAAGGTGAGTTTGATACTTCAGTTGTTTTAAGTGTGTTGTGGAATAAGTGATGCTCAAAATCGAAACATTATGTCACAGTATATATAGCTCTATATATTCAGTATCAATTTGGTACCTACTCAGGTACATTTCACGGGTTTCTAGTTCAATGTTGGATAAGTAGGATAATTTATAGGTAAAATTATTGTGAGCACTATCAAGGGATGGATACCCATCTCAATTTACAGCGCGCTATTGACATATTTTCATATTTATCATCAGGTGTATTTACGTGGTGTGTCTACGTTTTTCACTAGCAAATTATCACGTGATTTTAGTTAAATATTATCGTTCCTATTCGATGAGTAACGGACGATTCTGCGAAAAGCAACCTGTTTCTTCTGCATTTTTTTTTATAACTATGGCTTTGTTAAACAGTTACAACCTACCTGTAAGTAGGTACTGTGACGTCACTGCATTGTGAAGGCTTTTATGGGCCGAATCGGATTATTATTATAGCAAATGAGCGCGCATTTTTATACTTACTATTTAGTAAGTGTAGTGACAATACTCCATCACGTGACCTATCTCTTTCCGTATTGATTGATGTAGTATTTTACAGATCCACAAGATTATAGCCTGGATGACACCATTACTAAGTAGGTAGGTATATAAAGCAGCTTCTTCAAGTTTTGATCTTCTTAAGACGTGAGGGATAGTTAATATAAACACCAGCTAATAGATCAGCAATAAGGAGACGGTTACTTGATTTACTATATTAAATTATGCATATATCGTTTATTTCATATAGGTAATCCAATAATATTGCTAGGTTTTTTAGAAATAATATCACAATATCAACTCTATTAATGGGGCACTAGCTTTCACGTTTACTAATCTGCCTCATAAAGCTAATTACAGCAATCGAACATTAACTTATAATCAGGTACTTAGGTACCTACCTGCTAAATTATATTCTGTGAACAGGTTGTATTATACTAAACGCATCATTAGCGGTAGTTAGTGGAACCGATTCTGTCCATTTGAGCGCGTAGCAAACTGAAGGATTGCTTTTGTTCGCATCTTAGAACTTACAAAATAATATCTCCAGGGCATGAATATGATACGAGTAAGTAATAACAATTGGTACAGGACAGGTACGTACAACATGAGTAAGTACCTACCTAGCGGTAAATGAAAGCAAAATCCGTTCTTATCAATCGACGTTAATATCGCGTTTCAACATAGAATAGACATGATGAAGATACGCTTGTTACGTCTAAAATAAAAGGGTGATTCGTTAATTTGTAAAATAATTAAAATGTTATAAATATAACTGTATAAAGTATTTACTTATGTATCAAGTTAAGCTTACTATAGGTACCTATCTACTTACTGCTTTTCTAGCAATAACATAAAATCAGACGGATTTTAAACAACTTTCTTCGCGACTGGGTTGTTAGAAGTACCTACGTACTTCCTCATTTAAACATTTACCGAGTAGATATTTACAGATTTAGTTTAGTATAAAAAATACAACCGAATTGAGAACCTCCTCCTTTTTTTTGAAGTCGGTTAAAAATAAGGTTTTATTGAAATGGTCCCGGAACAACCGGTTATCCGGGGGATGTGCAAATAGCAACTAGTATTTCATACAGCACGGCGCAATATCCGGAACAGAACAGAGTATTCCAATAATATCCGGTCCATCGACGATGATGGGTCCAATTGACGCATTGCTGTATTAAGTTTCTTAAACAATTTAGTGTCGAAGAATTGTGTCCCCATAGTGGACATGTTACCATGATACTATTCGCAATAGATGCCTTCATTTAATTTTCATTTTTTTACCAACCCTTAGTCGAACACTAATGGTGGGGTAAAAACAGATATCATGACACCTTCTTATTTTTCTTTTATTTATCAGTGTACATCCTTTGGATTGCACTTTTTTATTACTTACCTACACAAGATTTGTATTAGAAACCTTCTTCTAAGCGCAACAAGGTATGTTTTAAAATAGTGATACGCTCTCAAGATATATATATAGAAGCGAGAGCCACTCATGGTGATATTGGTCGCATACAAATGAGACTAAGACAATACCTACGTGTCATTCTGGCCACATACGTACGGTCGTACTGGCTTTCCTTCGATGTTCCATGGTCGACGATGACGGTACGGATGCCCTTGTTTGAAAAAAAACGACGGTAATAAACCTCTATAATAGTCCTTATAAAAGGTTTTTTTTTGGTTTAAACAAACCACATTTTACGGCAATGTGACCAGCGAGTATGGTCAGCTATGTTACTTGAAACATAAATGGTGGAAATGTATGTTTATTTCCTCTCGCGCGCCAATTTTTGAGATAAGTGGCACTCTTCCACTCCTTGGCAGGGCGTTTGAATAGGACAGTCTCGTTCATGACAACATATTACTCGTCTAAATACAAAATCAGGGCAATTATAGTCGGCAATTAATTGTTAGCATTCAGTGAGCCGCAACTTGCACGGCAATTAGTGGTCAATACTATGTGATGCTGGGCATACTGATGCTGGTTGCTGTATGTGTATACAAGATACCTTGTTTGCTTGGATGCATTTACCGCCCAATTCACCTTACATCAATCTTACGTCGATTTACTCTGTTAATAATTGCGACTCGTATTATGAAAATGCACTCCGTAAACACGAGTGGTCGAATCGAGCCGATTTTAGGGGTAGTATTTTGAATTTGGCTATAAAGAACGGCTCTGAAAAATATCTACAAAGCGAAAAAAAATATATTCGAATTAATTCCGTTACGCAGGTATCGAACAGTTCTGAATCAACCCATTGGATCGGTAGGGCTAACTCTGAACTTCAACGACAAATTACAAAACTATGCGACAAAAATAAATAGAATGAATTGATGATGAAATTAGCTTCATTGCTTGAGCTTCTGGTTAGGTGGCGAGAGGGGTCTTCGGGGGAGGGGGGGGGGGGGGATTGCTACAGCCTCTAGGTTTCCATTTGTGTAGGCTTAGGAAAAGGGTTCATTTGAAGAACTCGCATTGATACAAGGCTCATTTGATTATTTATGAGTTTGAAATTTAATTTAAATATACTGAGTATATATCTATATAAATAAATCTAAAATAACGGCTAAGCAAGAACCATGTAGATTAACAGACAACTTTAATGTATTAAACTTATCTAATACTAGTTACGCCCCGCGGTGTTACCCGCGATTAAAAAGTATGTCTATCCCAAGGGAACCATACATTTTACCGGGATAAAAAGTAGCCTATGCGCTATCCCAGACTATAATATAGATTATAGTCTGGAATAGCACATAGGCTACTTTTTGCAATTTCTCAAATTTGGCACACAGATAAGTAGCTGTGTGCCAAATTTCATCCAGATCCGTTCAGCCGTTCCAGCGTGATTGAGTTACAAACACCCATCCAAACTTTCACATTTATACAGGGTGTTACAGAAAGGGTATACTAAGCCTTGGACCTCAGCTTCTTTAGTGCATTTGTAAACACTTTATGCAGTCAGAATCGTAATATGTTTATTTTTAATAAATAGTTTTGTACCCAACAAAATGATAATTCTGATTTATTAAGAACAATAGTTTTTTTTTTAAATGGACATTCTCCACATTCTAACTTCAAATAGTGTTTACAAATGCGCTGAAGAAGCACAGGTTCCAGGCTTAGTATACCCTTTCTGAAACACCCTGTAATATTAGTGGGATGAATACCACCTATTATAGAATAGCTATAATTTTATTAATTAGCAAATTCGATGGGACGCGCGCGCGACGTGCGCCCGCGCCTCGGTTTCAAGGTGATCCGCTGTTTAGATCACTACACACTTCATGTCACGTTTAAACCGAATTCCACACTCCTATATACCTACTTGTATTATCTACTAGCTGTTGCCCGCGACTTCGTCCGCGTGGTATTTAACAAAGACAACCGTTGACAACAGCCTGCTCGCCCATTCTGAGCCCGCGGGACGTATAGCAGGTTGTTGCTATCAAAGTTAATCAGGCGCTGCGCTGCAACATTGGTTTTAATTTTTTTTCGTGAGATCCTATTTTTTTTTCTAAAATAAAAGTAGCCTAAGTTACTCCTTGTTACATTAGCTATCTGCCAGTGAAAGTCCCGTCAAAATCGGTCCAGCCATTTCAGAGATTACCCGGAACAAACAGACAGACAGACAGACAGACAGACAGACAGACAGACGGACAGACAGACAGACAGACAGACAGACAAAAATTGTAAAAAATGTTGTTTCGGTATAGGTAACGTGTATACATCCAAATGCACTTAGTAAAAAGCGGTTATTTTAATATTACAAACAGACACTCCAATTTTATTTAGATGTATAGATAAGTATGTAAAAGGAAAATATGACTCATACAACGATCAGCCTCCACCATGTTGTTGCTTGTTAACTTAGTAAAGAAGGAATAAATAAATTACACGACATGACGAGACGCCCTATTTATAGAGACGAAGCTATAGGAAAATCCAAGGTAAAGTTAATGTTAGCCATGAAAGTTGTTATAAGTTTTGAGAAAAACCTCCAGGCAATGAATGTTTCACTGAGGGTCTGCCTCACTTTACTTATCTTCTTAAAAAATCATGGCTTCTTAGTTTATATTTGTTGCCAATGATTTTGCTTACTGTGCTAATCATAGTTTCATGATGCATATAAATCCTATCCACATCAATTGACAGAATGTGTGTGGGTTATTTATCAGATATGTTGCTGTTAAGCTTTAATAGTATAAATAGGCCCTACGACTAAGAATTGGAATGTTGTAAGTTCAAATTAAAACAAGTGACGATCACCTATACCTTACCAAACTATGTTGTGTAAATGATATTCGATCTTATAAAGAGAGTAAGGTATTTCTTGGCCGACTTTATATTTTCACCACCGACTATTATTTCTCATCAAGCCTGCTTATAGCAAAGATAAAAAATAATGATTATGGTTGGAATAACTTATGGAAATAGGTAAAATCAGTTTATGCATTACCAACTTACCTTACAGATACAATCGTAGTATACTTATTACGCAATCATCAATTTCGTAGCAAGCCAGGTACCTGTAACATTAAAATAAGTTGCGATTCCCGCTGATTTCTATTATTTGTAGCGTATACTGGTTACCTAGCAACGATAACAAACACTTAGTGATACTGTGAATCAGAACAAATGCTGTCGCCTACGATCATGAGTGTACTATGTAAAATACTGGAACTACCGTTTCCCCCGTGAGTTCTGAGGATAAGATGGAGGGATATGTGGCAGGTTCTTGTGCTGGCAATTTGTGGTTCAGTAGCAGTTAACAATCGTTCTTATCAACGGTTACTTTATGACCTACATTGGGAATACGTGGTCCAGTCCTGTGAACTGCTGACTCATTTGAGGTACTTATAAACTTTTACTTATATTATGTTATTATTATTTAATTAATAAATATTAATATACCCAAAAGATAAAACTATAATAGTGTAAAATATTGAACCTTTTTCATCGGTAACATTCCCATAGAAAATATATATATATTATTATTAGCTATTAAAAACAACATCCTAGGTTGTCATATAATAAGGGGCTGTCGATCAATAGGAACGATATCGATAAAGTCTTGAAATTTCAATTATTAATTAATTATTTTCTTTATGTTCAAATTGTGGATGTCTGAGGTAAGTATCTGTTTAAACTGATTTAATTTTCTTTACATAGTTAATACAAGTGAGCGTGAGAAATTGACACCATTGAACGTGTGTGTAGTCTTAGTGTAGTAGTGTGAGTAGATACCTACCTACTTACCTACTTTGACGATATCATGTGATATGATCGTATAATATCATGATATCCGTGGGAACAGTATTATTATTTAAAATAGGTACCTAATTAGCTTACCTTCTTATTTGGATAAGTCAAATCTTTTATTTCGTATGGGCCTAGGAGAACTTACAAATTGTCATTTACATTTATTTTATCTTAACTCTACAATCGGATTGGAACGCGACATCAACTAAGAAGATCCGGCGAGAAAATAAGCGAGTTTTTTTTTATTCAAGGCATTATTTTTATAAAAATATAAAAATAAGCTCCAGTGTGTTGCCATGCGAGGCGCACACACGCTACACTTTGACATAATAAATCTTGATATTTGAGCGATCGGTCCCAGGCTTCTTTTTCCGCCCAGTCAATAATTTTGTAATACCTAATAAAACAAGGGCAATATAAACAATGAACAGGTACCTAGCTAATTATTAATAATTAGGTCATCATCAGTAATAATTAATTAATAATAATTAATTAATAATTAATTAGTCATCATCGTCACTTAACATCAGGTGAGATCGAGATCAAATACTTGCCTATACTGCAATAAAAAAATAATAATAATAATATTTGTTGGTTCGCACAAGGCACAATGTACCAAGGATATTTATGAAGGGTATATTGTTGGCGAGTTGCATCGGTGATGAGACAACGGCGAAGTCCGCAGGCGAGACGATGTCCGTAGTTCCGTACGTGATAAATTATATATTTGTGGCTGTCACGTCTAGTTTGTGACAGAAACGATACGTCTATAAGCAGTCAAGTGTGTGGACACCGGTTGATTTATTTATTACCTAGGTATTATTGTTCTTCTTTTCCTATATTGGATTAAAAAACAATCGAACCTTCAATTATTTTAAAAATATGTACGTTCAAAAACACCAAAGACTTCTTTTTTTTAAAACCGTACGGTAACCTACCTATCGTGTTTTTGGTTATAGATTCCGCCTTAAGTGCCTAGTTTATAGCCAACATAACTAAAACCAAAAAAATACTATCGAATTAAGAACCTCCAACTTTTTTATTATTTTGGTTAAAAGATTTTTACTCTGATAGAATGCATATAGTTAAAGCTACGAGCGGAATTTGACGATGTTGTAGTTAGTTTCCACAACATCGTCAAATTCCGCTTTTTTAAATCTTGAATTAGGTGAAATATAGTACAATTTATATATTTCTCTTGTTTTATACCATCCCAAACAAAAATACATAGTATACCTACAAATAACGCTTCAAGCGTTTGTGTTTTTGTTATTCTATTATGAATATTTCGTGCCAAACTTATTTCATTGTAGTGGGTAGACATCCTATAATCTGCCGTGTCGTTCTAACGTGCCGACGCTAACGAACCAGTGTGACTCATCTTATTTATTATTCAGTGAAAGTATGGCGCGTCCTTATACATTTTTAGGGTTACCTTATTTCTCTTTAGCGTCATAGAAACCGATTTTTAAATGTTAACCGTTGGGCGAAAGATATACCGGAGGTCCACATGCTCAATAACAAAAGAAATACGTTTTTTTTCACTAGTACAGGAGGCAACGGCGTCGCTATGCCGAAGGCTATGACTCACCGTCGCAACCGGTCGAGGCATGTGTCAATTTCAATATTTACTCTGTTGGGAAAACGTCGTACCTAACTACGGTAATGTGTGATAGTTTTTGACTGTCACATCATGCTCTGTCTTCCCTAATAGGCTAAGCTTAAGTGACTATCATAATGAAATTTATTAGCCAGAAACCTAGATTACTCCTATCACGACCCCCTAATCCAGGTATCATGTTAACAGAGCTTAATGAAACAGTTTCAAGTAGGGTAAGCAGGAATTAAATGTAGTATAAAATATGCTAGGCCAGGTGGGGAAGGTATACTTTTCCAAGACCGCTAGCTCAGGTCTTGGTTTGTTGCGGTTTTGGGCTAACGTCGCAAGAGTACTCAATCTTTTCCGACGATGGAGGATGGATGACTTTTATTCTCTGGAATTCTACATGTGATCGTAACGTCAACGAGAAAGCATGCTTTCATTCTTAATTTTTAAGTCCGTATTGTGAGCAGATCGGACTGGACGATACATCAAAATATTGTGTTTGATCTAATGGTTTTTAATTTGTTGCAGGTATAACATGTCTCGACTAGCGTGGCTGGTGGCGGTGGCGGCGGCGGCGGGTGCTGCCACTGCCCAGCTCACGCTCGATGGCGTTAGGTGCGGCCAGCTGGTGTGCCAGCTTGAGGAGTACTGCTCCCCGGAGACGAACCGGTGCGCACCCTGCAACGTCGTTTGTAACAAGACCAGCCATAATTACGACGCGGGATTGTGCATTAAAGAATGTCAAGGTATGTACCTAACAAAATCTTCTTATTCACACGTAGAAAGTCAAGGAGTCCCTCCAACATTTCCTTTTTTTTTAAATTACATTTAATTTTACTTTCATTTTTTTATAAGGTTATATATTTATGGAACAGTTCAGTGGACTAAAATACTATTAACTATATTTTAGTATCTGATACTTTTATAGATCTAATCTAGCTTTAATAATATTTAGAGTCGTCACAAGTATAACTGTAGAAAAGCAAATATTACAATAATTATTCTAGGCAGAACCATGGAAAGAGCGTTCTGGTTAAAATGTCATTTTATAGATGCATGCTTGTCATTTAAACAAACAGGATCAATCGTCATTTGCCGAGTCGACCTGACACTCGTATAAATTCACTTTTTCACATATAATCTATGGAGTTGAACTTACTTTAGTTGCTCTAAGCAGAGCCATGTGAAACAGATATATCCAACTAGAATGTAACATAACATAAAGCTCTCAGAAACTTTCGAGTTCATTGTTGAATGGGAAGCTCTCTATTAGTAGAGCTATATAGCCCATCTGACCCGTGCCCTGATTCCCTAATCACGTTAGGCATCTGCCTGGATGATATCCTGTCCTGGTGCTATTAAATTGCACGACATTTTATTGAATTAAAGTTACGGCAAATGAGGTTTCGATGCTATTAGTCTGGTTACCACGTAGACTGGTTTGATGTAACGCGCACGTTTTTAATGTTTACAAGGTAGGTATCGTGTCTAGTTATTTTAAGTAATGTGTTTTTAGTTGCAAAATGTAGTTAGGTACCTACTTAATTTACGAAGAAATTTTAAATACCGTATTTTTTGCAATTTTTCTAAGTAACGAATCATTCATACATCATTTATTTTGATTATTGATTTGGTTAGTTAGACCAATGTTTTTTTTTTATTTGTCTATTGGGAGTGTAATATTGCAGAAATGTTCATATTTTGAATGTGTTGCATTTTGAGTTTGCCGTTATCCGCTATTTGCTACGGGTTAGATAGTTAGTTTTTTTCGGTTAGTGCCAATTAAGTAGATCCAACAGGAAGTTTTGAACTTAGTCTATTAAATTCTAAGTTCTTCCAAATGCGACCACCGAGTTTTCGTCTGGTTGATCCTTGGAGCTGTATTTAACTGTAATGAAAACTATTAGTACTACTAAACATAATAATAATACTCGCAGAAGTTTAACGACTCCTCTGTTGCATTATTTACCTAACCGCCCTTACAATAAAGTCTTTTATCACTATTTCAATTGACAATGCGGTTTACAACCAGTTTTGTGGCCGCAAACCGCCTACCACTATATTTGTCCTTTTCTTACTGTTTTTTCTCGCTCGCACTTGGTTAAATAATGTGTAGGTTTCAGGTCAAGCATCTCCGAGAGTGGGTTTACATTTAAACATGCACCAACCGACATCGCAATGCTATGCAATGTTATATAAAGATGGGACAGAGATATTTACTGTACAAAAATATTATACGTAAAGTGCTGATACCACATAAACAAGAAGTTAGATTCATAGCAGTAATGTACGTATAAGATATGCTCTTTAGGTCAATTTTAAGGTAGCACGGTTAAATAAATAAAAACAAATATTTTTCCCTCATTTTGTCAATGGGATTTATAAAATAGCATTACGAAAGAACATCCAAAGCTGAGTCATAAATGAAAGCAATTTAATTACGATACAAACGTATGTAGTTAGTTAGTTAGCTAGTTAGCTAGTTATTATAATAGATAGGTACAGATAATTTATTCACTTAACAAATGTAACGGTTCAAAATGTCGATACAGGCTTCCAAGGAATTCAATTTTTTTTCCAGACTGTGTATGCAGTATTTACGGAGGTACTTTAAAAAAATACGACTGTACAATGACGTGTTTCCGATAATACCTATAAATGATTAACCCACTTGAAAATGGAAAGGTAGGTTTGCGGAAATATAATAGTGTTCTGAATCTAACTCGTCATATTCGGCTTTTGATTGGTTAAAATATTCACCTGTCACACCTAGATCTGCAAGAGATGCTCTTCTGTTTATTAATAAAAATAATTGTTGCTGAGCTTTACTTAATTTGAATGGCCATCCGAATGAAACCATTAATACCATGTGATTAAATCAGTGCGGAATTATCTGGTATTTTTCTGACACGAGCGATAAACGACTGTTGAGAATGCAGTTGGAGGATCATTGGTAAGGGGTGTAACAATACCCACACGTCATGGTCTGTTGCTTTGAACAGGTACGGTGAGCACGCACACAAGCACACATCACGCACACGGGGAAATAGTATGTTTGTGTGAATGCTACTAAACGCGTGTGTGCAAATACAGGTGGCTCTATGTTTGTAAATTGTATAAGTGTAATCTGCTTTTCTGCACATGTCGCGATGCAATTAATGCATACTTTTAATTAGCCCGTCTATATACAAAGACAAGTGTGCACAACCGTTGCATTTAGTTGAGTGTAAGAGCCGAAGTAGTATGCTTCGTTCGATTTTTAGTTTTGAATGAAACTGAATAATGTTGTTCTCAGAATAGACAGAAAATATTCCGGAATTTGTCACAAAAAAGTGAAATACTTTTCTACTAGTCGATATTTGGTATGAATTAATTTAATAATTAAGCTGACACTTAGCACGGAACTACAAATATGACAAAAGTTATAGATCCCTTATGAATTGATGTAATTTTTGTGATGGTTGTATGTGTGTAGGCACGGATGTGTGTGTGCGTGCACAAGCACCTGTTGGAGTCCTTTCAGTTAGGGTATCGACCTGCCGTGTGTTTACTTGGGACATTTTTGCCCCCAAATCTCATCGTCATTGTTTGAGTAGTGTCCCGTTTTCTATTATCTTTGCCGCGAGCAAGGTGTGATAGTATCAGTTTGTCTTTTAAAATGTCTTTTAAATGTTAATAATTTTACAACTGATCCACATATTTTACTAGTAATTCATAAGTATCAGTGCTGAGATAAACATTGTTAGGATTTATGTTAGCCTAGTACTAACGAGTTAATATGCGGTAGCTGATTTAAAAAAAATCTTGAACACAATGAAGAAAGCTACACGACATTACTTAAGCGAATAAAATAACATTATTCGGGCCTTTTCATTACCTACATCAATAAATTACTTCAGTTAATCATGTAATTTTATACATACATCTGTATACATTTTTCGTTTCTTTGCAGGCTACCTTCTCGACTTGAGATACATGCGAAAGTCAGAAGAGGCGCATCCCGCGGGAGACTTGAGCAGTGAGTATTGCATTTTTAACATTCTTTTCATATTTTATTTATGCACGCACTTTGTCCAATTTTATTTGCGATTGCTTAATATATTTTGTTATGACTATTCTTGATGTATTGTTTCTAAGAGGCTGTAGAGAATTCGATTTTTGAGAAAATTTTTCACATTTGATATATTCCCCTTCATATTCTGCGAAATGTTTTTTTTTATTGTATGCCTTTGCGATTGTACTGAAACAGCTGTGTGTTATAATTATAGTGCTTATATAGCAAAGCGTTTATCAAGAGGCGTTTGATTACACAATTATTTTACATGCTTAATTTATTAGTAAAGTAGTTTTATCTGAACTTGAATATGTTTAAATAAGAAAGAGTAGGTATCTGCGGTGCATCCATGCTACCGACCCCTATAGTTACCAAGTTATTTAAGTGGGCATTAAACTTAATATATTAACTTAATTTTAAACTCTTAAACGAAGTTCCTGACGTGGTAAATTTAACACGCCTAATGACTCTAAAGAGATAACAACTTAATCTCTTATTTATCAGGCGACACTATGACGCACAACAAAACGTGTCATTACCGTTCGTCTTATTACTAATTGGTCAAACACGTATAGCTACTGTTTCTGGAGGCTGGTAAATGTACGAGAAGTGTTCTGAAAGGAGATATTATTTTTCCATCTAAAATTTGGAGACATAACTACAGTAGTAAATGTTATTGATTTTATTATATAAAAAACTAAAAAATACTTATTAATAGCACATTTAAAAAATAAAATAAAAATAAAATTATATACACAAAAATGCCTCCACATCGTCGTCGATGCCAAAAGTGCCCAGCAGGCTGGCCGCGTTTCCGCGCTGAATAGTGAGTCTCACTCTCTGCGCGAAATAGAGGCCAGCCCGCCTGTCACGGGTAGCGGCGAAAAGTCGTGCGTGTAGTAAATTGGCATGGATTTTTATTTATGTCTGCATTTGATGACAATGTGCTATGCGTTGTAATAATGATGATTGAGGCCTGCGTTATGCACACAATGATCGCGATGATAAAGCTCCGCGAGTAGGTAGTAAAAATCTTCACCAATACCTGGATATGCTTCATCTATAAGTACCTACGTACTATAAACCCTGGCAGCTGCTAGCGAATTTTATTAAGTTTTAAATATAAAAAGTTTTAAATTAAAAAAAAAAACATAATACGTGTTATCAATACCTATAATGATATTTAAAAAAAATAGGGATGTTTTATTTATGTGTTCAACTTAAGTTTTGTTTCAACATCAGCAGTGGCCGTGTATATGTATTTATCTAAAAATTAATAAATTGTAGGCCTGTGTGCTTACATTGTAAAGTTTCAAATTACAGCTGACGCGTCACCATTTTAAAAAACATATTAAACATATTTGATTATAAAAATATTATTTTAAGTTTTGTCCGTACATACTAGCTATAGTTTTATTTTTAATAAAATCTTATTCATTTTCGCTTATTAAGTTGCGGCAGTTGCTAATGCTCTATATTTTTTCATAAACTATGGCTGATGCGTCACAGTGAGTTTTCTTATGCTTCTACGTGGTATTGAATACTATGTATCGATTCAGATCTCAAGATATATGCACTCATGAAACTTGAACGCATGACTTTAAAGAGAAATGTTTGTAAGTGCAACAAATAAAAAAACCTCGATAAAAACCGAATACAACTTGTCTCTCACACCATTTTGGTCATAACTAAGAAACCGTAAGATTTTCTATATTTGATTGCTTTTTATTTTAATTTCTAGTAAAAGCCAACAGCTGCAGTCTGTAATAAGCTTGCTCTAGCATATTGGGGATTTAACATTTATATTAGTGAAAAGAGGATGACAGTTCACGTCTTAAAGTGGCCTTTAGCTAGGGCCATAGTTAACCTGATGGAGGACTATTGGAGGCCTACGAGGCCGTCTAGATCTCGGGGCCCTTGGCACTTTCCCAGAGTGAGAGCATGGAAAAGAGGGGCCTGCATTTATCCTCTCTTTAATTCAGTAGTTATTGAATCCCAGTGAATATTATTTGATGTTGTATCGTCCTATAGGTGTGCAGCGTCAGGCCCAGACTGCGCTGATCATCAGCGTGGTGGCCTTGGCCATCCTGGTGCTAGTACTGATCATCGTGTGCAGGGGCAAGGTGTCCTGGAGATATCTCAAGCAGAAGTTTCAGCCGGCTAAGGTATAGTATTTATGATAATAACATCGTTGACTCGGGTGCAAACATTCGTGCTGATCACACAAATCTTGCCCCTCCCTCGGTACATAAAGCAAGCAAATCATTAAAAACTGTGATATTCGGGTCCTCATTTAGGTTATATATTGGTATAGAAAGAAAGGTATAGAATAAGATGATAGACTCACATATCTGAAGAATACTCAAGTATACAATAATTAATTATGAAGACTTTTTTGAATGTTATCTTATTTCGAATTTATTTAGCTATTCTTACCTATTTACTTATTTTTATCATCTACTTATTTGATAAATAATAAAATGTGGGTTAACTTACTTATATACATTTTAGGATATACAGGTTTTATTATTAACATTTAAGTCGAGTATTTTTTTGAATTGATAATGCATTGAAGATGACGAATTATAATGTTATTAAACATTTTCAGAACCGCGTGAAGCAGTACCCCGCCGACCTGACCCACCACAATCCACACGCCGAAATGCCCAAACCAAAACACGAGCTTAAACTAGAAATCAGAAACCCCGAACCACCAAAACGTGCACAGCAGCCTCTTAACGTGAGAGACCTTGAGACAAGAACCTCGCAGACGGAAAAGAGCCAGGGGGCCACCACGCCGAAGACCATCAGCACTGCTCTCAGCAATAGACACCCTGCTGAGGACACTACCCTCGACTTCTCGTATGATAACATGGGGATGAATGTGACGCCTCCGGAGCAGCCAGCAGCCAGCCACAAGTTCTGAGACGCGGCTGTCCGTTTTGGTGGCGAGACAGTGAGGTTCATAGAAGTCCCCAGTGTTTCAACCGATGATGCAATGATTCCAAAGCTTGGAGATCATGGTAATCACCACCTTGAAAGGTAGTTTTGATATTTAGCGATAGTGCAATATACCTATCATTTAGTATCTACGTATAATATTTCTTAATAGTACATTCGAAATAAAATCGACTTTATGATTTTGTCTTCGATACGGCTAAGATTTTTCGAACGATAGCGATCATCTCATAATAAACTTCTAGAATAATTAATATTATTTCAATTGTAAATACGTGTTTCGTATATTTATATAATAGATTTACCCCTAAATTTATAGATATTTTAATCAATTTACAATTGCAAATCGGCCTTAAGAATGTTTTGTAATATCGTTGTAAATAGGCGTAATACATTTTGAGGTTAATATTTTGCACTCTTCGTGCAGCTAATTAGATAAATATTAAAAACAATTGTTAATGAGATTATTTTTGTCTATGTTGATTTATGTAGATTTTAAAATTGAAACCCTATTTCATCCGTCCAAGTAAATAATATATGTATACACAGTAAATACTTAGTGGCATCTTAATGAGTGAAGTCTATTGACGTTATAGTAAGTATATAGAACGTGTTGGTGTCATGTCGAAAAATCTCAGGAACCCTAACTGATTTGAATCATAAAAAAACAAGTAAATATTTCTATGCATTATTCTAAAGGATACTTAATTACACTGAATAACTGGAAGAATGATTTTATTTCTTCAATGGATTAGTCGCGTAGGTATCAAATACTATGCGACGGATCCACTCTGCACGTCAAGTGCAAGCTAACTGTATACTTTATAAACTACCGTATTTAGACAATTTGTTTGGAGAATTGAAAAGCGCCTCTAGCGGACGGTATTTAAAACTTTCAATGCTCCATACGAATTGTCTAAATACGGTAGACTATAAAGTATACAGTTAGCTTAAGAATAATCTCGCACTTGACGTACTGGATTCTGAACGAGCTACTTCAATTCCGATTCCTGTTAAGTCAATTGCACTTGGTATACTTATACGTCCCAAAATTTGATATTTAAATTGTTAAGTGCAATTATTTATAACTTTCACATAATGTTTTATCAATTACATCACACGCAGTCAACAATTAAATTAGGCATCTTTTTTATAGTTTTAACCATAGTCTTTAACATTACGATTTATGAAAACTGTGCTATGTAAAGTAATTTATAATTTTTTTTTTCGATATGTCTTCTATTTGATAATTCCTACGTAGATGTTAACAAACCTTGTATCTGAGTTAGGTTACAATTATATATTGTACACGTGTCTACTGTCTAATGATTTTTATTGACCATAACATTGAATTACAAAAATATACGAGTATATTGGATGATTTAGAAATGGTATACTAACATTTAAACGAGTCAGAATTTCGGGACATTAATTAAAAAATAAATGTTTATAACTAATTGACAATTGTGATTACCTGAGAACATTTTGTTTTTAATTGCCGAGATGAAATTCTCACATCACATAATTATTAAAAAAGTGCTAAAGAAGCGCAGGTTCAACAGTTAGTATCACTTTCCGTATCACCTGTAATTCCTGCATACAAATCGTTAGTACTCATATCGCTATGAATTTTAAATGTACGAGTATTATTATTAAATTAGGTACTAAACAATATATCACACATATCGATGTTGTATTTAGGGCGAGACTCGGATATGCTATTAGTATACATTTAGAAACAAACCGTAAATTATTTGGCGAGTGAGCTGATACAACGTCAATTTGGACCTCGCAATGTCGTTTCAAGAGCAAGGCAATCAAAACTGCATTAGAGCTATCGCAGTTGTTTTGCGAGATGAATAAGTTTGTATTTTTCGGCTATTATCTTTAAAAAAAAATTTGCCATCCACAGTTCGCGTTCTGCCCTTGTTAAATATTATACTGTTACTTGTCATTGGTAGGTAGTCACTTGCATTGTGTTATGATACTATATTGTAATTATATGGGCGTATTATGTAACGAGTGTTGTTTGTTTTAATGTTTTTGTAAATTTTCGAGTTCGACTCGGGTTTAATAAACGTTTCAGCATGGCTGAGGTAGTTTTTCATTTAATGGGTATTGTGTACGTTGCGCTGTTTTTGTTCGTCGTCTGTTTGTTTATGCATTGTCACGTTGGGAGTACTATGTTGCGGGTAAAGTCCGCAACGGTTGCAGAGTATAGACTGCAGAGTCTGAACAATGTCTAAATAGATAAACTGCAAGCCTGCGATCTTTCCCCGAAACATAATGTACGATATATTTGGGATATTTTTGTATTGTTATGTGTTAAATTTATTGTATTTAACTTATCGTAATAATATGTAACAATTAGTCTGGAGTTTAATCGTAAAATGTTATATATATATATATAGACAAAGGTTCTTAAAACACTGGCCATAACGTGTCTGTGTTTTAATACAATATTTGTATTCGTCGTATCATAGGCATAGTTCAGGTTTAAGTTCGGCCGCCGGCGACTGCGCAGGACCTCAGAATAAGTTCTAGTTGAGTCGTTGGTAACTATTTGTTATTTGTTTAAATCTGATAATGTAATATATGTTGTATGGTACTCGAAGGAGTGATGCTGAGATTTTTTACTGAGTATTATTAACTTATCCAAACATCTATTAAAATTGATTTAGCCGGTCGACGTAAAAGCCATACAACGTTTTAAGTTTCACGCACAAATTGGCCTCTGTGTATTATATTATTACAGCATATTATTGATGGTGGTGGTTTATTGTTGTGGAAGTTTGTGTACCTAATTTGTTCAATGTTCTGTTGTGTTTGTACCTAATCTGTAGTGATTTATGTATTAACTTATACTCACTCAAATTAGATCTCTTATGCACATAAAATAAAGTCTATAAAAATAATTGTAAGTGGTTACATCCACGTCCACGTCCTGGCATTCTTACAATCTTTAGGTAGCAGGTACGTAGGTGTAGATAGAACATATTGAATTGAATGAATTGTCGTATATTAGAAAATATTCCGTTTCCACATTATTTTAGAAATTAGTTATTTTAATTACAGAAGGTATTCGTTTATACAAAAAGCATTCCATTGGTGCCTTTAACTATTTGTGTAAAAAAAATATGTTAAAATAAATATTTTTGTGTACACACTCAACACTCACGTGAAAGTGAATATTTAAAACACTAAGTAAGTAGATATATCTATGTCCACTAATTTAATATATGCAGGGACCTTATCTATTTATACACTAATAGCTAGGGCTTATGTAAGATCTGATAATTTATTTTATTACTAAGGATTATGCGCCTATTTGCACTGGTTTGAGAGTGCATTTTAGCATCCAAACACGAATCTTATTCTAGGTCATTATATCAGTGTTTTTGTAAGGATAATTTGTTTAGTATTATTGTGTCTTAACTTGCACTCTAATAGTGAGGCTATGTTATTTACTAATGCCGGGCACATTCCTGTATTATATAAACTACTTATATTATGAAATCTTGATGAAATTTAAATGGGAACCCATTTCATGGCTTGGGGAATTTCTTGTCAATGAATAAGAATCATTCAACAAAAGCTTTGCGCGGTCAAACATGAAAAATATACAAACCGACCTGTCAAATTGCATATCTCCTTTTTTTCGTCGATTAAAAATACCGGGTTCATTGTAGGGGCTCCCTCGATGTACCAATTTAATACTTGTCCGGTATTCTCAACCGAACAGAACATAGTTTTCTACAATTGGGTTGGTACTCCAATTTTAGTTTTTCATACTAGTAACAATTCATCGTTTGCCAAAAGAATCTTTTATTACATTTCCGTTTACCAGCGCATAAACCAATACGGGTGATTCTGAAACTAAGCCTTGAACGTGTGCTTCTTAAAAGTATTTGTGAACTTTATTTGAAATCATAATTTCGATAGGATAATTTAAAAAAAGAGATAAAAAAAACTTCATTGTAATTTTGTTGCTAACAATATTTTTAAATCGACATTGCTTACGACCAACCGACATCCACAATATTTAAAAACCGAATATTATATATAATTAAAAACTTTTAACTCTACATATGGAGATTCTGACTTCACATAATGATTACAAATACACTATAGAACCGCAGTTCAAAGTTTAGTATACCCTGTTAGTATCACCCTGAACACATGCAATATTTATTTATTTAAATGATCTTCTATCATAATAATTTGTATCGTTCTAGGGTCAGATTTCCTACGAAATATATTTTTTGAATCCTTTGCAAATACTTTAGCGTTATATGTCGTCTTGTAATTGGCTTAATAGGTTGTTTTTTAAATAATGCAACATATACAGGATGGTGCAGACCGGCTCAGGTATTGATATTTGGTTATGACACCATTATAGTATTATAAGCTGTAATCTAGTTATAATTTGTGTATTTTTAAAACCGTCCATGCTACACATTCCATTAGATGTTAATATATTTGTAAATCACTTACAATGTAGTTAACTTAGGCTGTAGTAAAATAAATAGGTAGGTATTTCGTTGGGTACGCAACTGTAATCAAACATGTTAATTTAGAGAAGTATGAATAACACGTAAGTTGTAGGTGCTCAAAATAAGTATATATGTAATGATCTTATTTAATAATAACGAGCTTAAATTAATCTCGATAGGAATAAGGCATTTGTAGTTAACTAATGACTTAGGATAACTAAAACAGAGTCGGATTTCTACTTAATATTTTAATTCAACTCCATTGCGGCATGCATACACTTAAATAATATTAATTAATTAAGTAGGTACTTATGTTATATTTCAATAATAATATTCTCGTTACTAATTGACTGACCCTTTGAGTAAACTCGAATGTTAGATTTTACGTTAGTATAAATAAAAAAAATTGCTTCGTTATTTACCGAAGACACACTTTTGATCCCTTCAGGAGTAAGTAGTAGTACCTTTTTGGGAAGTTACACACTTAAACGATGGATGTGATTTGATTCCCACCCTGGGCCATAACAATACTGGCATGAGCAATCTCTTGGCTCAACAATTAAATAAGTTGGAGCGGCAAATTGCACTATTAATGCTATTATTGCACTTCATACTCAATAATCATTGAAACAAACGGACAGGGCGAATGATAAGCAACCTTTCTATGGTATTGATACCGGATAAGATTTTACTTAACTGAAGTGATCAAAGTCTGTAAGATTTCGTACCATTTACTCGTTCTACAGACTACGTTGTATATGAGAGATACAGATAAACGTATAATTATGGTGAAGTGGACATAATTAATCTTTTACGATTTTGGGCACAGTACATGTAACAGACCATGACGTCATAGGCATAGGGCTTTTGCGCTGGTATGCTTTGGCTTTATAGTTAGGAAGGTATGTTTACTTTTGTTACAAAATGTATAACAGACTATATGCTTTTTTGAGATTTTATTAAAAACTAAACTCCCGACTTCGGTCTGAATTTCAATCACCCAACAAAGGTATTGTGAGGTATTTAATTTAAATAATAGAATCCATCCTAGTAGTATATTTTAAAGAGTTTTTTTCGAAGGACCGATATAGGGTGTAACAATTATAGTGTAAGGTATGAGATGGAGTCATTGGTAACAAATTACATAATATATACATTTGTGTAAACGCGATCTATACGACCAGCTTCTTATGCTCTTCAAATATTGTACATTCGGTATACTAACTTCTGAACTTGCGCATAATTAGCGCATTTGTAAGCATAATGTAAAGTCAGAATTTCGATTTGTGGATTAAAAATTAATAAATCGTATATCCAGGCATAAATATAAGAACTCTTTGAAGCAAATGATTTTCTAGTTATATTTAGTACATAAGTGATATGTATATACTTAAACTGGATCCCTCAGGAACTCCGTCCATTAGAATATGAATATTATAAGAGATTTAATAAGTAAAGTTATATATAGTTGTAGGTACTATTACAGTGTGATCTGTAACTGTTGAAAACGTTTGAAGATTACGATTTGTTGTACATGTTGATTTTAGTACTAAGGAATAGGGTCACCGTAGGCAGGATTGTTGGTAACAGCCACAAGGCGCGCTCAATGGGGTTGGGTGCCCAATTTTTTTTTCTGAAACATAGAACTTGTAGCCCTATAATAAGCTGCTCGATTAAAATATATTTGATATTCAAAATTTCTTGAGAATTTCCACTTAGTGCTATTTGTGGTTGTACAACAACAACAACTAATGTTTACTAATTACTTACTTAATTATTAATTAGAAAATACTGTATAATATTAATAAACACCGAAATTTTAAATAGCTTAGAGTATCGTTGTTCCGATAGATTATTAAATGGTAGTAATGGTAGTAGTACTGATAGTCGCAAAATTGTATCACATAAAAAAATAGTATTAACCAACTTTACTAGGCGACTGTAATTAGGTGGATTTACATTGTAGAGATCATCTATACCCATAGCTTCTACAAGCTAAGAGCACTGCACATTCCCTTCTACGCCAAAAACAAGCTGACAGTGGAACATTTCAACAGGATAGCTTTAGTATTTCTTACCAACTAATGGGTAACACTGGCGATTTTAGTACACAACTCATAATATTAGGAACAGTATAACTCATCCGGCCACGATGTTAGCTCTCAGTTTAAAAAACACTGTATTTGCATTCTCATATAAGATTTGATTATTATTTAAGTTTTAACTGTGTACTCTTCTTTAACTATGAATTCGTATTGGAATAAATTAAGTACATAAAATTCAATACTTTGTTTTTTAGTGTTCCCGTATTTTATTTATTTCCAGCTGTCCCGGGGAACTTCGCATCGGTTCAGAATCAAATTTATGAGAATATGAATTATCTTTATCATAGTGAAATGTTTACACGTTTTAATGAGTTATTGTGCTATCAGGGGCGGAGACAAATTAAAAAAAATAAAGATCACAAGATCGGCCCACCCGTTCTTGAGTTATAAATGGTGTAACTAACAAGACTTTGTTCTACATATTATAATATACATTTTTGTCAAAAATTTTTTTTTGTGTTTTTTTTCTGTTGGCAATTTAATCGATACGATTTGAGCCAGTGCCAGTGTGAAATACAAAATTCCTGGTTCGTTGTTTACAATATGTCAGTACTCCTAATGATCATGCATGATGACGTTGATGATGATACAAATCCTCTATTATTTTAATTGTCAAATATCATGCATGCTTATGAACACACAATATTTAATATTCCACCGAAATTACTCGATAATATTTTTTTTTCAATATTCCATTAAGAAATACCATAATTTTTCGTAGATTTTATTATACCGGTAGCAATGAAATCGTAATTACTATGTAGGTAAGGATTTGCTACGTACATCTATGTAGGTTTATATACTAAGTGTTCATACCCATACTTTATCTTTACCAGATAAATGAAATACATGAACAAATCCATTTTATAATTTTATTTCAAATTATATAAAGGCCGTACATATAATAAATTTGTATTAAAAGCTGTGTAAAGAATGCTAATTAAATATTTCACTGCACTTTCAATATATCTTCTTGTGGCTCTTCCATGGGTGCCTGTCATATTCATCAAGGAACTTCTGGAGTCGTCTTCTGATCATCTTCTGTTTGTGCTTCTCGAGTAAATCAGAATACGCATCAGAAAAGGGCATGATATTTATGCCACCATCATATGCCACTATACCTGGTAAGCCAGGTACCATTCCAAATTGACTTTGCGCTACCATACTGATTCTACTTTGTGGAACCATTCCAATTTGGTTTAGTGGCATAATACCGACTTGATTTTGTGGTACCATACTAGGAATGCTAGGTTCTATAGGCACTGGTCTTGGTGGGGGAGGTATATACGGGGGTTGAAATGGATTATATTGTACCCCAGCTACTGGGATCATTGGATTTGTTGGGATCAGGGGTATACCAAATGGTAGAGGTAGCTGTGGGACCATTGGAACAGGTACTGCCGGCCCTCCTTCAGGGTAAGGGACAACTGGGGGCATTACTGGCATAGGTGGTGGATGATAAATTGGGGGATAAAAAGGCTGCACAGGTAAAGGAACTGGTATAGGCATAGGAATTGGTCGTATGATAGGTCTGGGCTTGACTGTAGTTGAGTAGTAGCAGTACTCGGGAATCGCACGCGGGTACCAGTACAAAGGGTTGCAGGGGTCGTCACCTGCACGTGTCAAGTTTCCTGGCTTGGGGTAGAACGAGCCGTCTATTGTACATGACGCGTAGTTTAATGATACAGTGATTAGGAACTGCGAAAGAAAAAAGGTTATCATTTTACATATGATAATACGAGCACATTTGAGTATGAATATAGTGTGTGCCATTGTGGGTTGGCCCTTTTTTGTATTGTTTATGGTCTAAGCTATCCCATTCCGACATTATTATTATAAATTATCATTAGTAAGATCGAATAATAAAGTATTAAACGCTCAGTGCTAGTGATTTTTATTTGGATACATAAAACATCGCAATGACATGCATGCGTAAGGATATATAAAAAGGCAAAAAATTCAAAAAGAATGATACAAAACTTTGGGGGTAGACATTTTTGTAATACGTCAATTTGTTTTAGTTACAGTTCATTTATATTCTCTCTTACCATAGCTGTAATTTTGTAATTCATAATGATATCGTTTAATTCGTGGCAGATCTAGACTAATGTTAGTGTTACAGTTGAAAGGGGCTTATAAAGGGGCTCACACAATTAAACAATGAACTGGCAAACAATCGATCAAATCATTTGTTACACCGCCTCGGATGTAAGTTACCTGAAATTGTTGTAGTTTTCAAAATTCTTGTATTTTATTACAGAATATGATTACGATATTACCACTTATTTTATCAACATGAAGGAATAAGATGAAAAAAGTGGAAATATTTAATAATGTATTGTCAGAAAACACATTTTCAAAATGACTTACATCTATGTCCGTGTATGTAGTACTTAAGTTATATTATTCCCATACAAAGATACAAAACAATATATTATTTACTATATTTTATTTTCTTATTTTATATTTTATTTTCTTTTTAGATTTATGTTTCAATTTATAAGTTACCTAAAACCTCTGTAAGTTTCTTATATAATGTCATAACTAGGTTCCCAAGATACAAGCTTACGCTTTGTTTGGGATTGCAACACAAATAATTTGTAACTATGCTTATGGAAATAAATATTATAAAATTATAAAAATTAAGAATACTATTGAGGCCTCGTTTTATGTTGTCTACGCTTTGACTTTATGAAGGTTATCACACCTTCATTTCCTACGTGCTTCTTATGAATATTTTCTTTCTCTTTTTTATGTTCTTTTTTCTTTTTCTTCACTTTTTCTGTAGTAACTATTGATTTATTACCGCCGTTCTGTTCAGGGTACTGTTGAGTGTAGGGGAAGTAAGGTGCGTAGTCGACGAATATATCTTGCCCAGCTTTAGCATAATCGGTAGCTATCTGTTTTATCATCAGCTCGGTCTTGCTGGATATCGGCTGGCGGTACACGGCCACAGGTCCTAGTCCCGGTAGTAACTGCACGCTGGTTGCACCCGGTGCCTCCATGACGTCTTTCTGGACCATGTTGAGCATTTTCTCGTAAGGTGATAGAGAACGTCGCTCTGGCATCTCTTGACTTGCCAGTTCATATATCGGATATCCGTATTCTGCGTTGTCCATCATGTAACTGTCGCCTTTGTAATCCTGTTCCTCTTTTGGTCTCGCGTTCTTGTCTTTATTTCTAAAAATCCTTACAGGCGTGTTCTTGGCTATTCTAGAACGAATCAGCTTCTCGTACATGTTCGCGCAGTCCTCCGGCATGTGGAGGGGGTGCCAATAGAAGGGGTTGCATTCGTTGACGTCGCGGTATCGCTCTTCGAAATCAAAATCATCCATGTAAGTGACTCCTGCGATGGACTGCTGGCTCACCCGTAGCAGTCCGAATTGGAGAAGACTGAATAATGCCCATTGTAACTGCAATATAAGTAGCATTGTAATCTGTTACTATAAGTAGTAATAACATTCTCATCGTAAATAATCATCTTAGCTTAGGGAATTATTCTAGGAATAAGCCAAATCTATAGACCTATCTTCATGTTACAATACACATCGAGAACCAATTACCATGTGCTTCAGTACGGGGCCTGCTCTGTCTATGCCGCAGATGAATTAGTATCATAGTGATGTAATAAATAGAAGAAATCTAAACAAACTATTTGTGATACGTTGACTATTTTGCCTATCCTGTAATTTTGGCATGACTTTGCTTGACCAGTTTGACAAACGCACGCAGGTGTTTATTTGAAATGTTTAATTCATAGAAACTAGTTTAATTAGTATTTTGCACCGAGCCGTAATCTAAAGAGTCCACGAATGTGGAGTAAGAGTAAATTAAATTAATGAAATCGGCTGTAAGATACCGTCAATGTGTGGGTGTGATTCATTAATAGTTTATACGAATGCTCATTAAAATGTTAAGTCTTGATTGCAATGAAATGATCCCTTAAAAATTGTGATTTCTTACGTTTGACTTTGCCAAATAAAAAAAATGCTTCGGCTAGCCAATATTAGCCTGGCTTTTGTCATCAAAAAAAATATTGTGGCAGCGAGTAGACGAAATAGTCGTAGGTGTATATTTTTAAAGTTGGCAATGACAATGAAATTCGTCTTTTTGACGGAAGAATTTCAGATGGACACATCATTGTTTGTAAAAAAGTATATGGAATAGAATTGATAAGAGCGGTCACAGATGCCATCGGCTACAAAATGGTTGTTTTTGGTTAGCCGGCCGGCTATGTGTGACCACCTCATAATTGGTACAAAACTCACCGTCATTAATTCGTCGCTTTTTAAATGTCAGCTTCTTTCATCGGTCTTTATTGGCACCTAGTTATCGCTTCGTTCTATACTTTTGTGATACTATTTGCTATCGTCACTCCCCATTGTCGTACCACCTGCACGGTTATGCAATGTTTCCGATTTGTTAACTACGGGGATTTTTTTATTATTTATTCTTACATTATAGGCAAGTATTTGATCTCGATCTCACCTGATGGTAAGTGACGATGAGATCTACGATGGAGCATACTTGCCTAGCAGGTACCTGTTCACTCTCGACTTGCAAACACCCAGATTGAAGTCAATGGGGAACAAAGTAGCCAGTGGCGTGTTCCATTCCTTGGCAGTTCGTACGATGAAAGTAGAAGCTAAACGCTTAGTACGTACCGATATAAACTGTGTGACTGTACCTATACTCGTATTAAATACTTTACCTTCACGAAGGAATCCGTAAAAAGAACAGCAAAGAACAATTTAAAACCCCCGGAACTAAAGTGTGTTTTATAAGTGGAAAATAATTTTATTAAAAACTTGTCGTAACTCGCGTAGTTAGGAAGTTGTTTGGTTTTGTAAGTTTTATTTCCACGACCTTATTTCATGTTTTTAAGAGAATGCTACGTCACGTGATCTACACACTGACATCGGCAACACTCGCAATATTTTAAAGTATAACTGTTTGGAGGATTCTGATTATTTTAATATCATAAAAAAAAAAATACAATTAGTAAAATACATTTTAAATTAATTACTAAGTAACACAGATTTAACATTAATACTGGCCGAAGTCAGAAAATATGGAAAAATATATGCATTAATTTGTAACAGGATAATCTATTATTTTTAAATAATAATATACTATGATACAAAAATGTTCGTTTATATTAAACACAGGTTTACTTCAAATACATTTTTAATCGATCGATTTATTTTTTAATCTGAGTCATGTAGAGTTGCCAGTGGGTTTCGATTTCATCGCATACACAAACACAAATAAAAGACATAAAAAATCTTAACATTATTTAATAATTCAACCACCTTTCGCAAATTCAACCCGGTAATGGAGTTTCGGGATGAGCCGTTGAGCGATGGATATCGGAATAACTTAATTAATACGGGTTGTATCACAATCGGTGGTCGGTTGTTTCCTGGAACATCACAAATTTAGGTAAGTCATGGTTACTATAAACGCAGGAGTTACTTTGGCCCTAAATACCGTCAAATGGTATATCTACTTAAAAATACCATGCCAGGAACCGTGGAGTTTCATGCCTATCCTCACGAACGGCATTTCTAACGGGTGGTACAATTGTAGAATGACTTTTTGTGAATTTTTGATGATTTGTAAGTACTGTAAATTAATCAAAAAAATATATTCCATACCATCGCACGGGGCCTGTGTGCCCATGTTTTTGTTATTACACGTCGAGTCGTGAATTGCCATTAAAATCAACACAAACAACAATGCGTGTATTCCCATGACTTGCGTTAACAATACAATGTTAGCTCGACCTACCTATTTTAGTTCATGTACATGTTATTCATACAATGTTGCAATGCACAAATTGAATTTTATGCAGTTTTTTATTGAATGTTTATGTTGTATTGTAATATTTATTATTCGAGTACCAGCTGGAGTACTGGTGGTAGGCTTCGGCCGTGGCTAGTCACCACCCACTGAACAAAGCCATGTCGCCAAGCGGCCTAGCCGTGTTCCGGCATGATGTTCGGTGTTGCTATTCATGGATGGCGGGTCAGATCAGTTGCGCTGCATGTGCCTAGTGAATGTAGCGTCTCTATCTACTGCTGCCTTCCTACCTAGGCAAGTATAATGTAATAAAAAAAAAAAGCTTGCCCGCGACTTCGCACGCGTGGGCTAGTATGTTAGCTAACCGGGGAACTCTACTCCGGGTACCAAGTACTTAACTACCTGTTACTTAACTTAGACTGCACTTGCACTTAAGTCAGTGAGAAAGACACAGATAAATAAAAATACCGCTTCGTCATCTGTATCGAGAAAAAAAAAGTTCCGACGAATACTTCATTCCAAAAATATTTAAGAACAGACACGAAATAATATACTTTACTCTTACTATATGTTATAGATAAAGTTTATTCCGTATTTAGACTTTATTGCTGAACCTGCCGTTGATTTTATCAAACTGGGCATCAGTAATAAAGGCTGGCATCAGCAGGTTCCTAGGGGGACAACAGCAGTCCAACTCAGCGCTGTCAGATTTCAGCGTCCTCCTCGTGTTGTTTATCTTATTCTGCTCAACGTGTAATTGCTTGACATCTTCTTCGAGCTTCTTATATTTCTCCATATTTACCAGACCTCGAATATGAAGGAGCTCCGGAATGTTTTCGTTGATTTTGAATTCGACGACGCATTCTTGAAAAAAATAAAACTGTACTCGCAATTTCTATTTTATGATGCTGTATGTTGCAGTCTTAAACTGATTTCCTCTACTACGGCTATATACTCGTATTTATGATAATAATAATACTAGTGGCCCCCACCTCGGCGTGTCTTCATCGGCCGAGTGGAAACCGAAGGGGGCCCGCAGGACTCTCTGCTCTGTCTTGCCTTAGTTGGCTGTCCAGTGAGAGGTCGTTAGAGTTATATCCTCCAGGGGTGGAAGTTTTAAAGGGCATATCGCGCATACACCTTTCTACACCCCTGAGCCGCTCACACTAGTGTTGCCTCTTATCGTCTTATATGACGGCCTTTTTAGGGGGCCCCCCTAAAGAGCAGCGAGTCGCTACTTATATAATTAGATAGAAGCTGGTTATGGCAGGTGTCCGCAACCCTTCTAATAGCCCCATCCCATGTCTATACAAACCTCAATCCATAGTCCCAATTATCTTTTCATATTCCTGCAATAGTTCCTCCGCCTGCTGAGGTCGATTCACTGTTTATGCTATAATTTTGAGCAGTTGACGCCAGCAGGTCACTAACATAACATTAACATTTTCAATAAGGGCTACTGCGTGTTGCACACATGTCCCCGCGCAAAATCCGGGTATAGCCCGTGCGGTGAGAGACATAATAATACTAGTGGTATTAGTAGTTCCCACTTATTGATGGCATTACCCCCAAGCCGAGGTAAAATATTTAGTACAACTGTGACAAAATTGTGAGGTTTTCTATAATAAAGCCTGCCATAGTATCCGATCATAATAATAATTAGCCAATGTTGAGCAAGTATTAAAGTTACACATACCTAATTAATAGCCAATAATTATTACCTTTTTGGGGAGGGCATCTACACACAAACTCAGGCGTTTTGAACGGTACGTGTTGATCAAATCTCCGAAAGCGGTATTCGAAGGCTTGCTGTGGCGACGATGACAACCTGTCCCATGGCGAGTTGGCCATCCCTAGCCCTAGGGCTGCCATTAGCGTCACGACAACACTCTGCCAACAACGTAGAGTTTAGCAATTATTACAAGATATGTTAATACTATTTTAATATGATTGAAATAAAACTAATTTTAAGGATTTTATCGCGTTTATATTATGTTTTCTACGTCCCCGATCGGTGATCATGGTTGCTGTAAATTATCCGAAACTGATATAAACGCGATAAAATCCATAAAAATGGTCTTATTTCAATATGTAGTTTTCGCGTAAATATAAGAAGTCAATATTTATATAATTGTTTTGTTTTGGGTATGTCACAGCATGGGTATTTTAAAGTAGGCTTATGTAGTTGTAAGGATGGTATCTGATAAGGTTACGTAATATGCCAATCGTTTTGTACCTTTAGAACCTGTTTTCTATTGCTGTAGTTGTGTTGTAGCTAACTACGGCGGGAGCGGTAAATAAAATTGATAGGAATACGCATTATTTATTTATTAACAATTTAAATATTGTTATTTGTCAAAATATACAAAATTACATGACATTTTTAATAATATTCCATGGAATTCCTCCGTATATTATTATTCTTTTCATCTGGTTGTTTTGTAATAACATTAAAGTCAGGATAAAACATAGTGCTAGATGTGAGAAAGTTTTTTCTATCATAGGTATATTTAGTAGATTCCGTCTGGGTCAGTTTAATCTTACTCTCTGATTCTGTTGTTACATTACTAAAGTCAAGATAAACTATCGTGTTTGAGGTATGATTGAACTTTGTCGTACTGTGTTTAATACACATCCCGGGAGTTATCGTTGGACAAGTGGCCGGGGCGTCTGTCGATGCAGAAGCATTAGGCGTGGGACAAGTGACAGTCGGACAAAGCGTGAACGGCACTCTAGTGGTTTTCTTCTGAAAGGTAGCATTAGGCAGCGTATTATGAACTTGCTTAAAGTCCCGGTGGTACAAGCTTTTGTACGCCTTAGCGCCTTTCTTCCCAATAAAAAGTGGGAAAATCATTCCGAAGTTGTTATCGTTTTTTTTACATCCACCCTCGCACAGTTTAAACGGAGCGGTGAATAATAACAATCCGGGTCGGTTTGATATTTCTAAAAAAAATCATTACACGCAATTAAAAGTGCCCGGAGTATGTTTTGTCATTTTACGACTGATCATATGTGGTTTTACTTACTCGCCCCATTGATGATTTTCCTGATAAACTGCTCACCGTCCTCGGCGTCGCCCTTGCGATAGATCCCGGCAGCAGCTGCCGTCCTGTTACGTGAACCGTTACCAATTACGAGTGGAAACGAACAAAACACAGCGAATATTTTTAAATGCGGTAGAGTCAACATCTGAGCTGTTTAGAACACAATTAATTTTGTTTTACCTTCAGTATCGGTGCCGACTGCGATCAACTTGCTTGTTTATGTATGTGAAATTGTATTGCAAATAGCTCTTGCAATTTTATTGTTATGAGAATTTTTTATAACAACAAATAAAAATAAAATGATTTTCAATTGTTTTTTTTATGTAACTAGCCAATCGCTTATTTCCCATAATAGCTTACTAACTTATGATAAATAATTTCGTAAATATTTTATTAATTATCAATATAAATAACTAAGAATTAATCTTATTCAATAAAAATAATTAGCCAATTAATGCCCCATTTGCTGGGTACGGGCTTACTTTAAACGCTAGAGAGATTTCACAATGCCCAGTGCGGGTTGGCAGACTTCACACACGTCTTTGTAATTATTCTAATAATTTATTTCAATTTTAATGTGTAGTTATATGATTGTTATTTTTTTTTATCATAATTTTCTATTTTATTCATGTTAATTATGATTTATTGAATTCCTTTCAATCATTAATGAAAATACTCGATATATTATAATTGTGTAAGCTGTAGTTGCTTGTGTATGAATTTCGAATAGCCATAATGCGTCTATTGTTTTATTTGTTAAGTTCTGAGATATATTATTTGTTGGTTATCTAATCATGCTTTATCCATAAAATGAAGAAGGTTTAAATCACGTAGTACCGGGTGGTCGAGTAATCTCCCCAGTAGCTCAATCCATTAAAACTGTCATTGATAAATATCCGAGAAGATGGCTGAAAAATATTTATCAAACAATATTTTCTTGTTCCCAAAATAATTGGAAAAGATATCGCGACTGCGATTGCAGGTTCGCTTCATTTGCTTACACAGTTATGTTTCTACTTTCCTTTTGTGATTCATTACGCCATTGCCGGCCACCGGGGCTCGGGCTCTGGGAAATATTTATGTATAACAATTTATAACTGTCACTGCTTCCGAACTCATATACTAATCGTAGGAACACTTCACGATAGTTTCGCTGGGCCTTATAGTAAAAATAGTCGTCCAAGACACTGGTCTACGGAGAAGGTTAATTATATATCTTTCCCTGTGACATAACTCATGAGTTTTCAAATTTGTAAACGTGATTGTACAGTTCCAAGAATTATTTACAACCATTTGTAAAACGGCGGGAAGGTCGAATTGGCACGGTTTCGTGTCTTTTGAAAGGGATTTACGTTGAAATACTATTGGAAGCTGAAACAATAGAAATGTTTTATAAAGAAATGTCAGGTTTTTTTTAATTCATTGCGTGTATTTTCGTTTTGCTCATTTACTATATTAATTTTAAGTGTTTCAGTTGGCATGTGAAATCTGGTTCCATTTAGTTCACAAAGTTGAACACCTTAATCTTTCAAAAAATATAAAAATAAAATTATAATATAATAATAAATAATAATAATAAAAAAAAATCAGAATGACGACTATTTTGTAGGTGTAATTTGCCTGGTTGACATATTCAAAGGCAGACCATAATCATCCTTATTGGCATTGTCAAAGGGAGCTAGTTGCGAAGTTCGGCGAGTTCATGTCATGTTGTGGCACAAGCTTTGAGGCAATCGTAGTTTAATTGAATGTGCATAGATAAAGTAGTTTTAAAAGGTGTAGTGGGGATTCTAGCGATGCTCTGGCTGTTCAGTAATTAGTTTTTAATTGGATGTGTGCTGCTATTTACATACGCTCGAGTTTTCATTGAAAATAAGGACAGCGGTGGCCCGCCGCGCTCTCCCACCACTGTTAGCGCTGCAAACCAAATTCAGCAATAGTATCCCGAAATAATCAAAGATATTTGACGGCTAGGGCCGGAAAATAGCTAGATTGTCTTGAAACTCGCAATTCGATCGCAAAGCAAAGTGAAATCAATTATTTTGTATTGGTACGGAGTAATTTATTAATAACTAGCTGTCCCGGCGAACTTCGCACTGCGTCACAACCAAATGTATGAGAAAATGAATTATCTTTAGGTATTTTTATAATTGTTTAGTGTTTTTTTTCTATGTATTGTTAGTTAATTGCTATTCGGGCCGGACACAAATTCAAAGATCAACATATCAGCCCACCCGTTCTTGAGTCATAAATGGGGTAACTACCACGACTTTGTTTTATATATAGTTAACATTTTTAATCGATTATCGGATATTTGTGTGTACCCGATACGCTTGTGGATATACTCCACAAGCGTATCGGGTACACACAAATATCCGGCAAGGAATTCAGCGGCATTTTTTATTATTTCACTATAATACACCGCTTGCCTCCCGTTATGGAAACTAATGGGACTTAACATAGGTGCTGTCGGAATATTATAGCCTTCATAACGAAACGGCAGTTCTAAATTTGAAAAGAATGCCTACAGCTGGTCTCCCGCGTGCCCTCTGAAGCACGGAGCAGGAGAATGTAATAATTCGGCATCCCGTCGAAATCCAATATCAGGTTGAAGCGCACTTTACATTTCCCGAAAGCTTGATGAAGCTGTGCCGGCCGTATCGGCTAACAGCATATTGCCGGTAAAAAAAAGAAACCCAATAAATACGCCTGCACTAATTCCAGCCCTATGCTATCTCTAGCAACAGCAATTAGCCTCAGACCTCTGGTAATTATGATTATTCGTAACTTGAGGAGAGAGGGATTTAACGTATTGTTTTGGTCTCCGCGTAGCAACAAGGATATTGTTAACCTTTCATAGCTACTGCCACGATTTTCGGCATGTGTATGCTACCGACAGAAAACTGCATACATATTAATTACAGTATGTTTATTTTTGCGCTTGTGTTTATAGTGTAGAAGATTTTCGCTGCACTGATCCGGACCTGGTTCGTGTCAACCTTGGATTGCCACCGTTTCGTATTGTATACTTGCTTCGTCAATCACTATGACTCTTTGTTTTGTTCTCTGCCGCCATGGTACCTGGATATTTATAACTCTAGACTAAAATATTGGTTGATGCTATGCAATTTTGCACAGAAATGTTGCTGTGTCCAACATTGTAAAGATATGTTGATAGAGTGAATATGAAGGCATTTCCGTGACACACTTAAAACTTTTTCGAACGAATGCAGGCCTAACGGATTATTTGCTCATTTATTTATTTATTTAGGATTGCCAACAGAGCTTACAGTGTAACATGCAAAATAAAGAATAAAATTATAAGTGATACATTAAATGTAATTGTAATTCTACAGGTAACCGCATCATGTGGCACAAATATAGTGTAAGTACTAATAATAATAAAATAATTAGATAAAATGTGGGAGTAAACCAGGGGTGGCACTTAAACATAGGTTCAACAATAATAGGCGTACGTGTTATATAAGTAAGACATGTTTTTAATAAATCAATGACAGAAGAGCTTATAATGTTAGAAACTTTATACATTTTGTGTTTGAATTTAAAGTAACTAATATAATGTGTTTTAACTTTATATGTGCTGTATTTAGTCATTATCCCAGTCTTCATTTACTTTATTGTTCTTTGGATGTAAGCACAATGTCGTGTCTATTGCACCCATCGCTTTAATTCAATATTGAATGTAGCATAACTTTATTTTGGCTTTGAGATAATCTGAATTTCATGGAGAAGTAGAAAAGTATAAGTAGTTTTAAATTTTTCCAATGTTATCCAACTCGGCCTATAGACGAATCGGAGAATATTATTCACCGTATTTGTACCTAGGTGTACTACCTAGGTACAAATACGGTGAATAATATTCTCCGCCATTTAGTAATATCCTATAGAATTTATACATATCGTAGTATAGTATATATTATAATCATATATATCGGAATATGTTTTATGTATCTACATCTATACTAATATATAAATGTGAAGTTTGGATGGATGGATAGATGGATGTTTGTTACTCTTTCACGCCCAAACGGCTGAACGGATCTGGATGAAATTTGGCACAGAGATAGATGTTTTAATATATATATATATATATATATATATTAAAACATCTATATATTATATATATATAATATATATATATATATATATATATATATAATTATATATATCAAAATTATATATCTATATATATATAATTTTTATCGCGGGTAACACCGCCGGGCGCAGCTAGTACATCTATATTGTACATGTATGCATTGTAAAGCAATATTATTTATTATATGTGAGTAGTTTAAAATGTGCTGTCTGCCAGATCGATCAATTATACGGTCGTTTATGAATGGATTGATGAATCTCGTGTACATAAATGATGTGGATAGATGATGCGGTTTCATAGTTTCATCCCCACTACCAACTTCGATCATTGTAGAGCGATGGACCCTGTGGGGGCGGGGTGGGGGGGGGGGGGGGGGTTATTACCATATTATATATAAATATATGTACCTATCTACTCACAGTCTCCATTGACATAGTTTAAGGTAAACACCTAACAAACCTATACATATTAATAATTAATTTCACTGGTATATTTAGGTTTTCATACCGTACTGTACCACAACAGCAATTATCCATATTCCAACGTTACTTTTTATCCAGTACTTCAATCACAATCATTATACGTAGCCTTTCGGTAACGTCAGCGTCTCCCATCCCTCTCACATCACATATTTCATAATGAAATAAAAAAGTGGCAGAATGTTTCCTTAATGACACTACGATTACATTAGAAGTTCTTCGCCTACTGGTCATATTTACATTTACTAAAACCACAACCTTAACCACTATGTACTTAATTCATATTAAAAAAGGAAATCCTTTCAAACGTGTCCTATCATTTGTCGTAGTATTCTTTCGCGTCTAGTTTGTCGGTGGTACTCACGTAATTATTTTGCTTATTTGGAATATGTCAATAGTATATATAAGTATATCTAAAAACTTTAATAATCTTTTGTCATCTCATCGATAGTAAATTTGAGTAACTGTTGGACGGGTTCAGTGAAAGTGTACCTACGTCAAATTACAATTACCCAAATGTATGGAGGTAGTTAGCATTGCGGCACCGTCGGCGTGACACTACTTGAGCTTCTATTCTTGAACACCGAGTACCTAATCGATGTCTGGGCTCCCTTGGTCATTGTAACATTTAATTAGGTTCAATTTGGCCGATTGCCTGCTTTACCTGCTAGGTAGCCCAACATTTTGGCCAACACCCAAGCGATTACATTCACTGAACTGTCAAAGATAAGTTATTTTAGATGTCTCGACATTGAAATTTCGTGGCCCGCCTGCTGAAGCGATGTGTCACGCGATTGTGACATTGAACGTGTTGTCTTAAGAGCTATTTTGCAGTATTTTATTATTGTTAGCTAGACTATTGTTTTATTTCATTGGTTGTATGTGCGAATAGAAAAATGTTTTAATGCATTGTAAACCTGGCATTTAATATATAATTTGTTTCCCTTTACATTGGAGTTATTATAATGACATAATATCTGTATTTAATAAAACGTCTAATCATTATACGCTATTCCTTTACAATATTTAGACTAAACGGTGTTGTCCATAAATAATATAAATTATTCAGTCGTAAATCACTTTTAATAATAAGTTAACGTACAGATTTATTATTCTAAGCGAAGTTAATAGAAGCCATTAATCTGGCTAACAATCTAATAGCCTTATTAGTTGACTTGTGGATCGATGGAGGACTAATTTCTTTGTGTTATTATAATAAATAACAAAGGTGGAGCTGTTGTTGTTTAGTCTTACACATCACATCGAAGTATACTTACTTACGTTCGACCCTGTGTCTGATATTACATAGGGTAAATACTGTAAAAGCTTTTAATATTATTTCCTTGAAATGTCTGGAGTTTGTTTACAATTTTCAGTGTAATACAAAGTTCGGACGTGATGTGTAGATAACGGAAAATGTAACATCTATTAAATGAATAACGAAGAATTGGACAAATGATTAAGTTTATTTACTTTGTGAACAAAGTGAGTTATTTCGGTTAAGGTACAAAAACCTCATCTGGACATCCTCATATTACCTTTACGTCATCGTCAGAAGATAAGATCTTACAGATCTACGAAATTAAATCGCACAGCTATTTTCATAATTATCGCTTTGCATTGTCCATAGAAAATATAAAATTAATATTGTATTAGGTATTATAACTTCCTACTCTTGAGAATGTTTACTTTTCCGAGTAAAGTATTATTGGAAAGTCGGCGCAAGCAAATAAAACTACATTTAAAATTAATGTTTTATTGTCTTACCCAAATAAGACAGATATTAAAGTAGGAATGCGGACGGCTTCCGGTCACTGTTACTCTACGTTAGCAAGTACCGTCGAGGCTGCTGCCTGAGCTGCATCACACCAACGAAATCCTGTAACATGGACACAAAGGTCACGCCGGCGCGCGGGGCTGGGTCCGCTAAGCGAGGTCAAGCGAGGGTGTTAGAGCGAAGCTAGATTGAGACGGAGTTAAATCCGAGTCGGGAATACTTCCTCGAGATGAGGGACTTGCTGTGATAGCGCTGGAACTTGGCGCCGATTGAGATGTGGCGCAGCAGGTGGGCATCCTCCTTTCTGCTGTTGCTGTAATAGCTCGAGGAAGATCTGGAGAGGTACGTCCGGAGCGCGCGCTCGCCCCACGTCTGCGCACGCGGCCGCTCCGTCGGCAGCCCCTGGTTCCGCCGGTCCATGTAGTTGATCACGTCGTCATAGTAGTTGTGCTGGTAGTCGTACAAGTAGCCGTATTGGAGGAATCTGGGCCTGGAACGCGATGGCGATGTGTTTATAAGTCGTACAGTTTGAAATATACAGTTTTACGATCGAACGATTGATGTTATTTCTCGAAGTCTATTTTATTTTATGTTCTCAGGCGTGAAGTGGATGTATTCGTTGTGATATTGTTTCGGTTTGGTTATGACGTAAAGTATGGTGGTTCACCTGATCCAGTGTTTGAACACAGGGTTCCTTGGCTCCGCTGCGTCGGTGGGGTTCTCGGGAGCAGGGGTGTCGGCCTCAGCCTTGGCGGCGTCTGGGGCGGGCGCGGCGGCGTCGGCCGCGGGGGCAGCGGGTTCCTCGGCGGGCGCGGCCGGCGCCGGGGTTTCCTCTTCTACATCATCCCACATGTCGCTAAGGGGTTCTCTGCGATCAAAAACCACTGTTATTGTCGTCACTTGTTTATCGAACTTCACTGGTCACGTCACTGCACAGACCTAACTGGGTTCGGAGATACGTGCGGAGCGGATGATCGTTCGTCTACGACTGTCAGTGTCGTCCCCCGGTGGCTTTTGCAGCCTCCCGAATTATCTCCCTTTGACCCCACCTGGCTGTCGCAAGCGCTATGTTTGCACGACTCGCTGCCAATGATGTTCTGTCAATAGGCTGGCCGTGCATTGTATTGACGAATTCCTGGTCGTTTTTAATTACTGTGCCAAATGACGCGCGGTCTCTTTGATGTGGGAAATGTTTTCATAATTAGCATTAGCATGCCTGCTGATTGATCATTGTTTTTTTTGTAAATTATAGAAAAGCAAAACATAATAATTACCACAAAGAAAACAAAATAGTACCCATAACACCTGAATTGGCGTTCGGTGGCACACCCAAATGGAGGTACCCAATTAAAATGAGGGGAGATGTATAGCTACTACTGACTGTGGGCTACGCCGGTTAGAATATGTCAAGTGTCATGCCATGTCGTGGCAGGCATTTATCACGTCATATGATATCTTTTCACGATCCTGGAATTGAAAATAGGACGTCACGATTGGTAGCAACGCTTTATACCACTAGAACAATAAAGCTATTTAAATACTTATCATAGACTTATCTTAACATAAATGATCCAATAACAAAAACCTCGTTGAAATTGGTCTTGTAGTTTTACGTGATGCATAAACAAACATAATTCAAAAATGTCTAGTTTTGGATCTGGCAACCGCCGTAATAATAAAGCACATTTTTTTCAAATAAATAAACGCATGTTCATAGTTTAGTATATATACCCTTTCAGAATCATTGTGTATACTCGTACAAGTATTTCAGTCAGAATTTCAATATGATGATTAAAAAAAAATGTTTTTTTTTCACTAAAATTATATATTGCTTATAGGGCCAGTTAGCTATATTTATAAAATTTCACTAAATATTTACAACAGAAGAATAAAAAAAACTTAAAAATGATATGAAAACAAACTATGTATCAAATAGACCTTGTCCGCGACCTTGCTTATAGGTGATAATTATGAATATGGATTAAGAAAAACAACATTGATATATCGAAATTCTAACTTCACATATAAACATGCGCAGGTTCGAATATAAGTATACCGTTTCCGAACCCCGCTGTATAGACATGCGCTGCCCTAATAAGTAGAGTGTATATATTACCGTTAATAGTTTGTTCTAAATTAAATTACATACGTAGATTGTAACGAACGCGGAAGGCGTTCCGAGGTCGTGTCAGATGAAAAGACAAAACAATAGCCACGCAGATCGTTTTTGAGTTCGGTGGAAACGAGCCAGACTGTCACTAACTCTATGTAATACAAAATAAATAATGTAGCACAGACTCTATAAAGGTTAATGTTTAATTTGTTGATTTTGTATCAATCCTAACTATTTGTGTACTCACATATGACTGACATAAGTTCTGTTAATTAAATCGGTGATAATATATTCTTAGTTTACGTGAAAGTAAATACCTATTCCTGAAGTATATACAGATTTTCTGTGTATAATCTATTTCCTCACTCGACTCGAGATTTACTTGAAATATTTCATGTGTCAATTTTAATACATACCCAATTTTCGATTCCCAATTAGGTCCCAAATTGCTGGCAATAGATATTTCCCCTTTGTATTGCCAAGCTTTTCATAGTATACAATACTCGTACCGTCTGACCTAAGTCTGTACCTATTAGCATTACTTGTCACACCTGTAGCATTGAAATGGTCGCATGTGCGAATCACCGAACGCCTAAAGTAAAAATTAAATTATCCGTACCGGACACAAAGGACCAAAAAATCTTTTAGAAATGCTTCATTTCTAGTGATTTGATAGACCCTAATATTATATTTAACAACTAGCTGTTACCCGCGACTTCGTCCGCGTGGTATTTAACAAAGACTCAACCGTTGGCAACAGCCTGCCCGCGCGTTCTGATCCCGCGGGACGCATTGCAGATTGTTGCTATCAAACTTAATCAGGCGCAGCGCTGCAACATTGGTTTTAATTTTTTTTCGAGAGATCCTATTTTGTTTTCTAAAATAAAAGTAGCCTCAGTTACTCTTTGTTACATCAGCTATCTGCCAGTGAAAAAAATCCCGTCAAAATCGGTCCAGCCATTTCAGAGATTACCCGGAACAAACAGACAGATAGACAAAAATGTTAAAAAAGGTTGTTTTGGTATAGGTACCTTGTATACATCCAAATGCATTTAGTAAAAAGCGGTTATTTTAATATTACAAACAGACACTCCAATTTTATTTATATGTGTAGATTGCAGATTGACAAGTAGGTACTTGGTTACACAATGCTGCAGATTTGCGCCGCTAACTTAACTGTCAAAAATGTTATCAATTGGTTGCTTTAACTCCTAATTAAAGCTTTAGGTCCATAACACTTAGTGGCGGAAGCAGATATATGTATTAACCAATCACAGGTTGGGGACGAGCGATAAGGGATTGTATGGCGAAGTGTGGAGAGCGGATTATGTCTAAAACAATGGTTACAAAAACTATTCCTATGTACGTATGACTATTAAATACGTGCCAATTGTATGGGCGAGATTCAATCAAACCCACCATATTGTTATAGATATACACGTTCTTGTATGACCTCCGGTTAACCTCCTTAAATGTAAATGTAAAAGATCTATATCAAAAAAAAAAGACCAACCATGGAGTTTCTTGCCCGTTCTTCTCCATAGGAACGGCATTCCGAACGGGTGGTAAAGCAGTAGAATAATGTTTATGTAACTTGACGATTCATAAGTACTGTACAATAATGGTATACATGAATAAAAAATATTCTGATTCTGATTCTGAAATATTATACAATATATTATTGATAGACCTTATATAAATACACACTTGAGTCATAGTATTATTGATACCGACATCGGCAGGCGAATCATCTCAGGTAAACACGGGATAGATAGCGCGTGCCAGAAAGCAAATAGCAAAGATCAAATAAATACATGGCAGGTACAGGCAATAGTAAAGACACTTCCTATTCGAGAAACGTGGGCATTATATTCTAGAAATATCTCATGTGCGAAGGTCGTTCCCTTATTAGGAGCGGAATTTTATAATTTCCTCAACAAATATACTCAATATATGGTAATTCGGATGTCATTTCATTTTCAAAGCAACCTAAGATAGTTCATTTAATTGCCCCTCGAGAGCGCTGTAAATGAAATAAGCTCACTTACCTCAGCCTCGAAGCTGTGATCGGGGTCGACGGGTGTCGGCTTGGTGTCGGCTGGACGTCGACGCAAAGGAGAAAGCCCATTAGCCCATTTATTGTACCAATTTGAATCGCGCATCAAAATAAAAAAAAACAGTTAGGTATGTTTTTCTTAACACTGATTTCCTGATAGAATACGCGTTTCTGAATGATATTTTAATTTATTTGTATGTTAATATCTGTCTTATATTGCAAAATACGGGCCTTTATTTACCCGGATTACGTCAACAAATATCACGGGAGTTAATAGGACGGTGTATAAAAGCATTTGATTGATTTTAATGCCACTTGAAACGGGGATCCATAGGTCCTTGGGCATTATTATTTGTAAGTATACGTTTAGCTTGTTTACGCGATACTCATTAACGGGCTGTAAAATACGTTTGTAACCTACCTATCTTCTTCTTCTCCTTTTTTCCATTTCTTATTGGTCTGTGGTCGGTGTCCAATCTATCAATTGCCAGTGTTTTCTGAGACCCACGTAAAAGGAGTCACGTTAGCCAGTATCATTCAGTTAAAAATAAACATACATACCTATGCTCTAATAGCAACGAGCCGCAGTACCGCATAGCCTGTGGCTTCGTGCGCTCCGCCCCTAACGTAATATGGCCGAAGCTTTATTCGATGCTACATGCCCGCATGTGCCTGCCAGTATTTAAATCAACTGGACGCACGTTGAATCACTACGCCGTATCCAGTTAGCATGTTATTAGTTGCTGAAATGGTGTTGTAGTTTGAATAGCTATTTCAAATCCAGTTTATTAACTATATAGCTTTGAAAGTAAATGGTTGTTGTGTAACTTGGGCAACAAAAACCGATAGGAATTTGTCCTTGACGCTAATTTCAATAAAGTGTTATTATATATTTTCAGACAGGGTTTTATTATTTTCCGAGTGGCGCCACCTGCACAAGCGTATCGCTCGCATATTTCGCAAAATTTGTATCTTCGACTGTACCAATATCTTTTTTTCATTTCAAAATATGGCACCATAAAAGAGTATTTTGCCAGTATCAACTATAATGTACAACTGTTGTATTTCTGAGATACTGGATGTTGGGTATTTTGGAATCACTCATTGTTCCGGAAATCCCGAAGAAATCTTATGGGCACATCATATGTTAATCCAGATACTTAGACTGTAAAGATTAGTCCCGATATTGTTAGACAGTGATTAATGCGCCTTAAACCACCCACAGTAAAATATCATCGGATGATTTGGCTACAATCATCGGGTCATTACGTTGTCACGCGTCGATGCCAATGTACAGCGCGTTTACTAATGAGCATTTGTTATGAGCGTGTGCGTTTTATTGATGCGCCCGATTTGTTCCATAACTAGTAGCTATTTTTTGTTGCAACCTTGCTTGCGTGGGTCTGTAGTATGGAGTATTTCGTCTTTTGACACGAATAGGGCCAATCGCTAGGCAGGTAATGTTAGTCCATTGTCAATTATGTTGATAGGAATTTTAAGCAATAAATAAGAACACAGCAGTTGGACATTAAAGGGCTCATGTTTTATGGATAATAATAAAATATTAATTTATTAATTGCATAGAACTGGATTGAAAAATGTACTGCCACAACTGTTTTAAGTAGGTTCTTAGTAAACTTGCCTAAAGTTGAGTGAACATTAAATTCTGTAAACAATTATTTTTTTGGGATTCTATTTAGCGGCAGATTATTTGCTAAATATTTATATAGTAGGATTCAAAAAACCGAATGACGGGTGTAGGTTTAAAATGAACTGAGCACACCTATAGGTGTTAAAGCGAGACTACGGTGTGGATTTACAAAACTTATTTCCATTGAATTAAAAAGAGTCTTGAGCCTTTGAATCCCTTGCCACGCAAAGCATTCTATTTTTGCATTTTTTCAATCTTAGAATCTTCTGCTTGCTCAGTATTCAAGCACTCGCACCAAATAACAACTTTGCGACCGTGCACAACCAATAACTATATCTTGAATGTTTTCTGGAGGATAACAATAATAATATCGAACCAAATAAATGTCAATCTCTTTATAATGGACATCGTACAATGAACTGGGGACGATCCTAGTATAGAATTCTAATATTGATATTACGCATCCATGACTCGGGTACAAGGATTCGTGCTCATTACAAAAGGTTTGCGCCTGCCAGTAGACAAACCCGGGATCCTTGGTACTGAAAGGGGCACCGTGTGTCACTCACGTCGTGAGGATGATGTCGAAGATTTACTGGTGGTAGGCTTCGGCCGTGGTTAGTCACCACCCACTGAACAAAGCAACGTCGCCAAGCGGCCTAGCCGTGTTCCGGCATGATGTTCGGTGTTGCCATTCATGGATGGCGGGTCAGATCAGCTGCGCTGCATGTGCCTAGTGAATGTAGCGTCTCGATCTACTGCCGCCTTCCTACCTAGGCAAGTATGCTCCATCGTAGATCTCATCATCACTTACAATCCGTTGAGATCGAGATCAAATACTTGCCTACAATGTAATAAAAAAAAAAAAAAAGGTAGAGGTTGCCTACTGTTCTGCTGTGGCCATTACACCGTAATCTACGAAACAGCAACGTTATAATAATGTTATCAAGCTGTTGGTTGCTTATGTCTAAATGACGACCTCTACTGGCAACGTATAGAATGAAAAGTCATACATAACGTTTGTAACTGTTTCCACTCTTGTCCCATAGCGCGATAGATGTCAGTACCTACTATCCAGCCGCCGCCGTCTACGATTTCTAGGATACTAGCTGCGCCCTGCGGTGCTACCTGCGTAAAAAACCATGTCGATCCTTTGCGCTCTGAAAAATTAAGACAAATCTTTCCCACGGGAACCGCACATTTTACCGGGATAGTCTGGAATAGCCTATGTGCTATTCCAGACTATAATCTATCTCTGTGCCAAATTTCATCCAGATCCGTTCAGCCGTTTGGGCGTGAAAGAGTAACAAACATCCATCTATCCATCCATCCAAACTTTCACATTTATATATTAGTAGTATATAGAGTATAGATGTGGATACATAAAACATATTCCGATATATATGATTATAATATATACTATACTACGATACGTATAAATTCTATAGGATATTACTAAATGGCGGAGAATATTATTCACCGTATTTGTACCTAGGTAGTACACCTAGGTACAAATACGTTGAATAATATTCTCCGATTCTTCTATAGGCCGAGTTGGATAACATTGGCAAAATTAGAAAAACCTTAATTGCTTTGGAGAAAGGATGGTATTACCGTGACCATGTTTGCTTGCTTGCCATGTCGACTATATTGCTATATCTGTTATCTAGGGGTACACCTCGTGCCCCCAGATTATGCCCTAATATTATTGATTACCGCAAACACGCTACTTATTCCAATTATGAACTCCTCGGTGAAATTCCCGACTCGTGCGAATTAAGTTATGAAATAATTAATTTTCCGTTCCTAAATATCAATTTTCTGTATAAAAAATGTTTTGTTATGCCCTTGTGAATCGATTACAAGTTCTTACTCACTAAAGATGAAAAACAAATGTTTTTCAAACTCTATGGTGGATGCCGTTGGAATCGTACGTCTATTAATTTGTAGCATAACCATATTTGCTTACGGTTTGGGTCATATTTATCGTTCTAGTATTAAATCTTTGACTTTATTACTACACACAAAATTGCTATGTATTCAAATTGTAGTTATGCAATAAAATGAAATTGTCTTATTTTCAGGGTTATTGTTTGTTCTACAGTAATTGGTTTGAAAATACTCTTTGAAAAGTCAATATACCTACTTAATATGATTTGAATGGCCTTATTTAATTTAAAAAAAAAACTCGATTTCAATAGGTATATCATAATTATTCTAGTCATAGTTTAATAAATAAAACAGGGAAATACATAGAGTTTTATTCTATCTCAATATAAAATAGACATCAACCTCGATCATTGTACATAGACAAATTCAGGAGCACACAATCTAGCAAACTTATCTATCTCGAAATAGGTATAACTGGCGGAGCTCTGCAAACGCTTTATAAGTTCACAGAGTGACCGAAGAGTTACAAGATAGCTTCATTTACTTAGAAAGTGACTTGTTTCTTTTCCCTCTCGGCTCTGATGGTGACCTTCGTGGCAGCGACAGTCGATTCGGTAGAATCGGAGTCGGCGACCAGTGCTCGGAGCCGGGCAGCGCGCTTCTCTCTCGCGGCTGTCCTTTCGGTCAGCTCGTTCATCTCGTCTTCTAAGTCGGTCAAGCGGGCCCGTGTGACTTTCGCTCGCTGAGCAGCGGCGCTATCATCGGACTTGAATGCTGTCCACTTCGTGAGCGAGTTCTCCTCGTTGAGCCTGCGAGCGATGCGCTTCTCGGTGCGCTCCTCGTTTTCCTGCAGCGCTCTTCTAGCTCCGCTCACCTCAGACTGGCCGAGGCCGATGCTCTCGAGGATTTTGTCGGAGACCCGCATGCGGTTCTCGATGCTGGCAACACTGTTCTCGAAGTCGATGTCCTCAGCGAAACGGGAAGATTTCTTGCCGGCGCGTAGACGTTTCAGAGATTCTGTGATCTGAAAGTGGAAAAATATATTGCGTTTTAAAAATATTTCAGACTACTAAAATGTTTTAATTTATTACGTGTTTGTTTTCCCATAAATGTATAAACGTTTCATTTAATTTACTAAACATTTTCAGAAGATAAGAACTTAATAATTACGATCAATAAACGATTATTTTTGAATTAATGTACGCCTTGACGTGGGTACATACTAAGCACGGAGGTAAGCTTGTATTACACGAATTTACTTAGCTCAAAAGACACAACTGCTAGCAGTGAGAATGACTATGGTGGTTTGATGAATCTTTATTTCAAGCAAACCCACAAAAACCCGTTGTGCGTATGACATAGGTATTTCAATGTCAAGTATGATGTTAATTTTATTACTGCTAGAAGTGATTACAGAACTTTGTTTAGACCATTTAACGCAGTAAGGTGGTTTATAGATTGCTGATAAAAATCACTGTTCTTGAGGACCTGGAAAAACTTGTTCACTGACTTAGCTGTGCAAGTGACCATTGTCTATCATTCCATTGAAAGTCGCAATAAAACTGTTGCTACCATAACCTATGCACGGACTATGACTGTCTGTGTGCTTAAACAATTTAAATTAGTATTTTGTATATACAATCTAAATAGATATGATATAAAATAAACTGTATTGTTCTGTATGCTTGTATAGTATGCAAAACAATAAAGCCCGACCTCTTTACAAAGTTGTTCGAGACTTCATTTTATTCGTCTATAAAACACAATCTTTTCGAATTACCACACGATATAAAAATCTATTTGGGTTTGAAATGCTTCATGGCACTTGGATTGGCAGCCCTATCATTTCTAGTGGTCTGCGAGCTATTTCGGTCTGGGTTTCGACGACCTGACGTGACGTGAGGGTTTAGTGTTGATATAGTTAAATTAAACCTGTGTATTTAAGAGATAGATTGCCGGTCCGAAAATGTGTGCATTCTGTACGCCTTTACCCACATATTTTGTAGGCCTATATATACAGTAGCCAATTGTTAAGTTTAATTTGACAACCGGTAGGATGATTACGTATCTTCAACAAAAACCGCACAATATGTGTTTTCGAATCCCAAATTCGAATTCGTGCACGCAAACGTCGCAATACACTATAATAATATGAATTTGCAATTTGTACCTTTGAATTCATTCTTACTCAAATTGTTTGATATAACTTAATACCTTCTATGCGAAACCTACACAATATTGCAATTATATTATAATACAAAAGGGTATTTAATTTTAATACCAGACCATTCAGATATTCAACTAAACAGTGCTATTGTTACACGTGAAACCATACAACTATAGCTACATAATAGCTATAATCTGTTGCGTTTCACGTACACTGAACAATCATTATTTCCGAATTTCGGAGTATTTTACTGTTGGAGAATTTTAACAATGCACAAGGCTCAGTTCGTTGCTCATGTAAATACGTAATATTAACAGCTATCGAGTATTCGGAGCAGTTTAGGTGATATTATTTGGAATGTGGATAAAACACCGTATAAGCAGGTTCATCGGAGTTTTACACCCTGCCTAAGGAGTGCTTTTCACGATCGTATGTTTAGATCATAATTTTAATCTTGTTAACTTGAAGTACATTCTGTAAGCAAACTTACATCTGTGGTTTACAGATCATTTTTCAAAGTACAATCTTTACAAGGAGACAGCCCTGAAAACATGCGTTTCGCTTAAAGAGTAACACATTGCTATGTGCATAGCCCTCACATTATAATTCAGTATCATGACCATGTCGACTAAACTTAGTCAAGAATCCGAAAGTTGGTAGACAACACACGGAGCGCAAGTTGCGACTGTGGCAAGACTTCACTTACAAACATTTACGTATTGTGTCATCCGGATTGAATGCGATGTTAGAATATAAACTTTAACGAAATAATTATACAATTCAAATCACAGCAATATTGTACCAGTGGTTGATACGTTATTGAGTTTTAATGTTGAAATTTAGAGGTGGGGTGGCGGCGTCGACCGTCGGCACCGACCGGGTTTAGTAGTTGCTAACTTCGACAAACTAATATTTGCTAATTACTTTATCCTCTGTGTGAATGCGTCCTAACTGTGCCCGACGCTTGCTTTCGCTTTGATGAAAGGAGTACCTTTGTTGGAGTGTAGAATGTTTTGAAAACATAATTAATTAATTATACACACCGATTTAAGTAATTTAAAATCAATAATGTGGAAATTTTTTTTATTTAAAAGACACGTGTGGTTCAGTACCTAGTAAATACTTATCCTACTTATAGGTATATATGTTGTTTTGTAAACGCTATAATGTATTAAATATATATATAGGTTCTATATCCGATACAATACCATAAGGTTTGTAAAAACCGCTACTTTTACTAACTTTATGGTGTTGTATCGCTTTAGGTATTTTTTTAAGCAAACTTAATACATCGACACATCCAATGCAGAATGCTAATATCGCAAAACACTAAATTACATCGAAAATATGTCCAAATTTTTCGTAAAATAATAAAAACCATTGACATTTTGATTTTTGCGCCCTGACCCTGAGCTTCCACCTTAAACCATTTTATGTATCAGGAACGGGTGAGCCGATTTTATTGTCTTTGATTTTTGAATTTGTTTCCTTCCCGAATAGCAAAATAACTATTAAACAGGAAAAAATCACAAAAAATAAAAATAAAGATAATTCATTTTCTCATATGTTTGATTCTGAAGCGGTACGAAGTGCGCCGGGACAGCTAGTTATAAATATAATTCTTAGTATGCCCCTTGTTATAAACATCCACTAATAAATTGTCACGCTAATTAAGCGCTTGTCTCAATCAAGACACGAATTTGACTCAAGTGGAAGCGTGCCCAAAATACTCGCCTCCTCATTGAGTGATTCCTCACTGAGCGAGAAAATGCTCGGACCTTGAGTCGCCAGTTGTGTCAATCAGACTTGCTTAACATTTTACCCCATCCTCGGCACTGCACTCCATCGACGGAAAATTCTAACTCTGGGGGTTTTCCAGAGTTAGAATTTTCCGTCGAACTTTTCATGAATTCTATGCTTTTTTCAGTTGGCTTAGATTGATTTTAGCATGAAATCATAATAGAAGACTATCCCAACGAAATTAAAATTAAAAAATACTCATTTAGACCTAAACCTGTAATGTAAATGAAAACTCGATACGCTTGAGCGCGTTTGTCACTCGCACGTGTCGGGTATCGCGCGGAGCATTGTGGCCTTTGTTTACGATACATTGCGCGATCAAAAATGATAACATTTGTAACCCATGACTTTCATAATTCATACATGTTTTTCATAATCTTTTTATAGGTAAGTATATTAAGATTATGGAAATGTGACCTTTATCCAAACTTTTCGGTATCACGCCCCCTACGACCGATTGTGTTAGCAGACTTGGGGCCCAGTAATATTTTGCCGTTATGTTGATATTCTGAGGTTTCACCGTCGTCGCGTCACCCACAACAAAGGAGCGGGGCATTAAATATAGGGAATACATTAATTTAGGTCGTTTTGTTAGGTTGGTGCACTCCGCACTGTTCATAGCACAATGGTGCACCCACTCTAGAGACGCACTATCCGTGCATCCCGAGCACACGAGTCCGTCACACGTACGTATAGCAGATTTTACCGGATATAGGAAAAACAATTTTGAATTTTTAGAGCTACACGCCACTACTATGGCAAAACCAATTTGCATGCACTCTATACTGCATTTAGTCAATAAGTTTTGCGTATGCTTTATACTATATTTATAATGTAAGTGAGTAGGTACATATATCGTCTATCTATGTATATTAAACAAGTCGTGTTAGTTTAACCATTTATAATTCTAGAACGGATAGGTTTATTTTTATGGAGTATGGTTTTTTACGTTTGTGTTCCCCTCATAATCTGAATAAATATTAAAACATGAAAAATAAACACTATTTTCCTTCATTTAATTTTGAGGTGGTACGAAGTTCGCCGGGACAGCTAGTTATACCTGCTTAGATTAATTATTAATTATGTTTCAAATCCTTCATATGCTACGGCAAACAACTTATATATTTTGAAGCAATGCATGGTATCCAAATACGAGGTCTTTTTTATTTATTTATTAAACTCTATGTTGTACACCAAATAAATACACATAACAATAATCAAAGACAACAGATAGAATGTACAAATAATGGCTAATAGCAAATTGATGCATCGCTTTTCAGGAATCGCGGACATTTAACATGTTTTAATTAACTTTGATACTCGTTGAAGACGTATATTAATAATGGGAATGTTACTCTCATCAGTTCGAAGAACTATTTTGATATTTTAATTAAATTATGTTCTAGAGGGCATTATCCGCGTTTCACAATTCCCTGGCGGTACCTTTGTTTTCATAAAAAATGACTTGCGGAGCAAAGGAATAAATAATTCCAAGATAAACAAGACAACTTTACAGAGACGGCACTAAGCTCCCGCTTTTATGTAGCAATTAGCCTAACCTACATTCATCTCCACTCATTCAATGTAGGTACTTCACAAAAAATAATAACATCCTTAGTATAATAATAATATTTACCTTTCTTGGAGTTCGTTGCTCCTTCGTCTCCATAGTAACGTAATTCCGAACGGGCGGACGAAGGCTAATAATTTTTAACGATTCATATTGTACTGTGCTTTACATAAAACTAGCAGGATTCAGATACAATTGAAATAAATATGCCTTATATAACTATACACAACCTTTATTACAAAGCCATGTCGCCAAGCGGCCGAGCCGTGTTCCGGCATGATGTTCGGTGTTGCCATTCATGGATGGCGGGTCAGATCAGTTGCGCTGCATGTGCCTAGTGAATGTAGCGTCCCTTATCTACTGCCGCCTTCCTACCTAGGCAAGTATGCTCCATCGTAGATCTCATCGTCACTTACCATCAGGTGAGATCGAGATCAAATACTTGCCTATAATGTAATAAAAAAAATAAAAAAAATACAATAACTAGGTAGGTATAATTAGCTTGGATCAAATAATGACTTGTCGAGCGCAATGATGTTTGACAACACCTTCATGTAAAAATGTGATCAAACACCAGAAAGTTGCTTTCAATGAAATTTAGAACTGATCTGCATCGTATGCACCGCCTTATTTATATATGTTTACGATTACATCATAAAGCGAACTCCATAGTAAATAGACCAAACATTTCCATTAAATTTATAGAAAATGTATGCATATCGCGCTATATCCATACCACTAGAAATTCCCATATACGTACCGCGTACCGTCAAAAAAGGTTAAACGCAACCCGTCTATATTATTTTACTCTGTGCTTCCATTGCTCGGGGGTGAAGGACCGAGTTAATTAAAAAGCTTCGCAATGTTTTTCCTTGCACTCTATGACATATGCCGATTGTTCCTTGTCATTGTCCGGCCGACCTGCTGTGTGTCCACTTTGTCCGCGGGGTTTTATTTAATTAACGCCGAAATATATAAATGCCAGCAATCCAACCGATTGCTTTGTGTTTGTTTTGTTCACAGATAATGATTTCAATGCACGATGTAACGACAGTTTGCGCTCCACCTCATTGCAACTCAATTAATGAGGCTTCAAATTTGCCCATTTAAGTAGCTGTTGGTAAGTACAATTGAGCAAAAGCTGTTGGTACCTACCTATTTTAACGTTGCCTTGTATAAGTTCGCTAATGGATTTATTTTCCAGTATTTAAATAAAATAATGAGAGGGATTTTTAATTGAAGACTCGTACTCGTATGGTAGAGTATACTTTATTGGATAATTTATAAGTTCATATAACTAATAATTGTCATGCATTATCGAATCTTGTAGTTACATTAAAATAAGTTCATTTTAATACCTACATACTTACAAAGGTATAATCTCTTAAAAACGATACACCTTAAACATGAACTTTAAATCTTTATCGCATTTTTAATCACTATGTGAAGTCAGAACTTGGAAATGTAAAAAAAAATGTTCGTAAATAAATACAATTATCATTTTGTTGGTTTTTGACGACACATCATTATTTACGCAGTGTTTACAAATGCGCTACGGAAGGCTAGACTTAGGCTTAGTATATCGTTTCTGAATTCCCTGTACTTAATCCACAATAGGGTGCAATTTCGATAAGCGCTTACGTGAAAATTGGCAATGAAAATGATATTGCTCATGTCATGTTGCACAACTATACTATGCTTTGTTAATTAAATTCGAGGCTCTGCGGAGGTGATTAAGCTATCAGTTGCCATGGAAACGCTCCCGCCTGCTCCCAAAGGAATAGAGCAGGCTGCCAGTAAACACACCTTGAGGTTACACGGTTTACTTGAACGAATTATTTCAAACCACACGCTATCGATGACGTATGTTTATTTCTTATCATTTCTTCTACATTGATAGGCTGTTTAAATATTTTTCCTTGTGTTGTTGTTAATACACCGGGCAGTCTTATCGCTAGCTGCGATCTCTTTCAGACAACCTTACGATGGACAAGATTGATATCTATGTTACAACGAAATTTGAATAAATATCAAAGGCAACATTAAATGAATCCAGACAGAAATACTTTTTTCTTAACTAAGTAACTCTCCTATGGAAAAATATATATAGCATAATTGAAGTAACCAAAAATTTCGTAAACGTCTAATGATACTTATCTCTAGAATATTTCAATAAAATTATACATTTTCCTCATAATTTCACGTATAAAATACCTATAAAAGCAGTTGACTTAATTGACCTATTTTCATTGTGCGTAGGTTTTCAATGGATGACTATGGAATTACCTGAAGCTTTGACTTGCTCTATAAATTATATATAAATTGAAATCAAAAATTCGTTAAGTACACTCAAGCGTGCTTAGAAATTAAAGTGATTCTATTTTCGTTATTATATTCAGAACTTCAAAATGTAAGTGTAGGCGGAATAAGTAATAAATTACTAAATATAATGAAAATGATCCCGAGCTAGCCTAAGCAATGTCATAATCGTAATGTCATAATTATATTCAGCGCAAATGATTCATAAAGTCACGCTACAAATTAGGGCAAGAATGTTATGGATGAATCTGGTGTGTGATATTTATAGCAACCAAAACATCGCCAGCGCAATAATAGGGTCGTGCACAGAAATTCAGGAATACTTATAATAGTCTTTCTGTGCTCATTTCAGTGATGTTGAGCTAAGGAGAATTCAAAGTCATAATCATAAACTCGACAATATAAAATAGATATACATATTAACCCCATAGTTTATACTCTCTATGGTCGGTCCCTCACGTCTGAGGATCGCGATCATCGTTGAATAGTCCACACTTGGATCGAACGATTAGCCTCCATCGGCACCTGTTCATGGCGCTTCTGACCACCGAGCTGAATTCGGTTGAAGATGAGTCCTTTACTTGATTGATCCATCTAATTGGGGACCGTCATCGAGCTCTCTTGCCGTCGGTGTTCCCAAATACGATCAGCTTTTCGAGATTATCATCCTTTCCGTACTACATGGCCGAAGTATGACAGCATGCGCTGCTGACAAATTTTGGACAGGCGGATTTTTATTCGGACCTGCGCAAGAATTGATGCATTGGTGCGCTTGACTGTCCAGGGTATCCGCAACATACGCCTCCAGCACCACATCTCGAATGCATCAATTCTCTGTCTCTCTCGCGCTAGTATTGTCCACGTTTCTACTCCGTACAGGAATATTGGGAAAATCAGTGAACGTATTAACCGGACTTTGGTGTTAATGGTTATTCCCCTCTTTTTACAGATATTATTAAGTCGGGTCATAGCATCCTTAGCAGTTCCAATACTTTTCTTTATCTCCGGAACACAAGTGCCGTCATTGAAAATGTTTATACAAGTTTACAATTGGAGCAGAAATATTTTTTAGAAAAAAATATGTATTTACATGGCCTTTACATTTATTTTAACGTTACGCTATTTTATAGTGTTTGCAGTCGCGTGATAACAATTAAATGAGTATTTTTAATTTTCTAAAAACTATTCAATTTCTGGTGTAAATTCTGTATATGTTGAACTATAAAAATGAGTATTTGTAATTGCTTAGTCCCAACAACCGTATTATGGTCGTTGATAGTCACTGATTCCTGCTCGCTCGGCAGGCATCCAAACTTTATGATACATAGTTTCTATAAATAACTTTCTGTAAATGTACAATACAGACATACCATCTAAGCATCCTACTTTATTTATAGACTTGATTAATAATAATTGGTACGTATCATAATGTACAGTCCTGTCGTTCAGTCCTGCCGTCCTGGGTTAGGTTCAATAGCATTATTCGGATTTTATGTCGAGAAATTCTAAGTAACAGTCCGAATATATCCAATGTAATGGCAATGTACTTGTACTCGACCCCAATTATACTGAGACCTAATACCATCGCCTAAGTGTGGATTTACTATGTCCACACCTGCGTCACCTACGAAGAATGTAGTCGCCATGTTTTAATATGTGAAAAAATATGTCTAAGTCTAGAATAAATAATTTATGTACCTACGCGCATAAATACTCGTAAAATGATTTAGTAATAAGTTAATAATACTCATAATACCCACCTTATCTAAATGTAATAGAAGAAAAATTACTTTATTTTAATTCAATTTAGACTCGTTTTTTAATGCTTTTATTGGTTAAGTCATATCTAATATTCTTTCTATCAATTTGTTGTTTTCAAACAACTTGTACGTTGGTCACAGTATATTTTCTGATAAAAAAGGTATTCATTGGATTGCTATGTCGTTGAAGTGCTACTATGTGCGTGTTATAACGTAAAGTCTTTAACTGGTTTTAAACGCTTTTAATTGGCAACATAAATTCACTGATTTATTGTCATATGTAGCATCATTTCGAAATTGATTACTGTTCTGAAGGTCAGTTACGAATACCCACTATAGCAATATCATTGCGTATGAATATTGCTAGTTCACTGTGTCTAAATAAGAACAACAATATGTAGACAACTCGCTCGCGGATTTCGCAACGGAACGGAGTCCTGAGACAGTTTCGAGTCAATATCGAATATCTCGTGTTCATATCACGAAATAGAATGTCATGAAATACAATTGAATTAGATGTGAGTCATTTAAGTTTTATAGAGACTGAGAGCGATCTCGAGTGTGAGTGAATACTTTAGAATGACATTTCTAATTTCACTTGTTTACTTGATATATATTTAGTAATGCACTTCCCTAAGATGCTTATAAGTTATTTTTAACTGATAAATTGAAAATATTTGCAGTATTATTTTACAACTGAGTGCAGCGTTGTGTGTTAATCATACAATTAGGGACATTTTATTCCGAGTTTAATGTACGTGCATTAATATCAATTACCATTATCAAAATATCTGCAGTTTTCAGATAGAAATGAAATGAAATTTCAATTATATACACCCAGGCATACAGTTGTTATTGTTTTAACAATAATCGCGAGTACGCCGAGTACCATAAACCTCATTATAGCGGCAGATCAATTAAGGTTACAATTTATAAATTTGAAATTAAGTCGAGTACTGTAACATACCTAAAAATACTACGCTACCTAAAAATATTTCACAAATTACATACGTTTTTACAATAATAAATATTGAGTCTCACTACCTGTGTTTCTAGATTAATTACTTTTTTTTAATAAATTGGACATGATATTTTTGTAAATTTTTTACCTAATTCAATCCCAAAAATCAATTCAAATGTTCAGAACAGTGATCAGCAAATCAGTATTTGGGAATCGAAATGTTGAATGATGTACTATTTTTGTATTATAATAATCCCACCGTAAAATTATTATACTCAGGAGACTCGCATGTCTTTAATAATATTTGAACGAAATACAACTTACATCCTCAGTAAGATCGTTGTCCTCGAACGCAGACGACAGAGGCCTGCCTCTCGGTACCCTAGCGCCCCTAGAGTCGAAGAGATCTTTAGCTGGGGCTTCGAAGTCGTCCAGGGCGTTCTTGATGCGGCTGTCGACTTCGTCCCTGGCACGCTCGCGCTCGGGCTCGCGCGGGGCGGGCACCTTGCCGTCCAGCCGGTCGAGAACGGGGCGGTAGTAGCTCTCGCCTTTGTCAAAGTTGCAATCGTAGACGCGTGTGCGCCGGGTACGGCCCAGTCTGCTCATGGTGATTTCTGCGGAAACAACAGAGAGTACTGTTTAATAAAAAAAAAAACTAATAATCGTAGTCAATGCAGTACTCTACCGGTTAGCAGTTAAAACCATTTTCATTTAGGATACAAATATAATAAAATAAAAAAAGGTAAAGTAATTTTTTCTCCCGTTTGAAATCACTCAGAGTTACGTGACAACACTAACAATGATGAATGTTTCATAAAAATATGTTCAAGCTTCCGAGAGACATAATGATATCGGCGTAAATAGGTCAGTGTTCTTAAAAGAAAAACAGTAAATAGACAATGGAATGGTTATTTTAGAGAAATGCATCATTATCATCACTTTTCGTCGGCTGCTGGCGCAATAGATACCTAGACCCGGTTTACACGTGGGCAGCTCGTTAGTGATTGTACTTGTCTGTGCAAACTTGTCGAGTTGTTTACACGAAAACACTTGCTAATTGTTATTTGCGCACTGTCCTTGTGTTATCCGAACTTTAGTAGGAAAGTACTAACTAAAAAGGTTGCAGTAGTACATTGTAACGATATTCGGAAATTCTTGTCCATTTGCAGGTTAACCATTTCGTAGGCGCCGTTCTCAATTATATATTAGTACCTATGTATTGTGTTACACGTTGTTGGAATCGTAATGAGACGTAACTAGTTCAGTCAACACATTTAGTGGGTCGGATATGCGTTTACAGTGGAACTATGTAGGTATTTGATGCTTTGATCACATGTACACGAAGACGTCTCAATTCTTGGAATTGCTTTGAATGTGTATTTGGCTTTGAGCTTCGGTCCGTTGACGATGTCCTCTGCTCGCCGTATCAATATCGCACTGCATATTCGAACGAACGCAACGGATTCATTGGACCGAATATTGCATACCTACTATTTGGATTCTTATGGAAATATAAAAGTGTAGGTACGCAAGCATTTTACTGCAGTACCAAATGCTTTGCTTTTTTATTATAATAGGTTACTACATTATATGATTAATGAGGATATTTAAACCAGATATTACTGGACATAAGAATTTAGATCTTTTAATATTATGAAAGTGCTGATAGTAGATTAAAAAAAGCCTCCATTAATTTTTATTTAATGAAACATACACTTTGCTCTGTTATAATTAGACCAGAATCCTTGCAAAGCGTATTTATGTTTTTATTTTTATTCTTTACTGATACAATTCACAGAAAATACAACCAAATGATGACTGCTTTCGTTTTATAATCAGTACAGTCAATTTACCACCAACTAATTCTTCAATAAAACAAAAAATAAAGTACTGAGACTCAATATATCCCGTAGGTACTCTCATTGCAACCAGGGCCCACATAGCAACCAAATAAATCATTTGTAGCTCTTATCAAATTACCACCGTTCACTTGCCCAGGGCGAAGCAATTATCATAACATTTGCTAATAGCCATTACTCACAAATGTACCGTAGTGCCAAATGATCTCGGATTAATTACGAAAATGCATCAAACATTTTATCTACAGTTTCATGTCTCAGCATTGTAGTAAATAGTGAAACAAATGAAGCCCTTTATGTTATACTGAATTGTAAATGGAAATTAGTACACAAATTAGCCATTATATCTGAGGAACTGAATAGCTCAGTTGGTAGAGACCCTGCGTACTTCGCTGAGGGTCCCAGGCTCGAATCCTGGTAGCGACAAACTTTGTGTAATGAACATGAATGTTTATATCCGATTCATGGATGTTTAATATATATTATATATAAAATTCGCCCCGAGTCTATTGTACAGTACCCATAATACAAGCATTGATTAGTGTGGGACGATGTAGTTGGTATGTTCATTCGCCTGGAGAAATTATGATATTATTATTGGGGATATAGTATTGCAAGATAATTAATTATCTCCCGCTTTGCTCAGCGATGGAAACTTTTGGAGTTGGTTTCGTTTTGCACACGCATATATACGCATGACGCAATACTCTTGAATAGTGTTCTGTGCTTTTTGACGGGATAAACAACGACAGCCGTAAAACAGAACGAGTACCTTTGGAATAGATTATTCAACATGTTTATAAATTATTATATAGTATGCTCAGTTTGCCCATGGACAAATTAAATGAGTTAATATGAGCTATTGTGGTTTGAATTAACTGCCCATTATGCTCTTTGTATACAACATTGTATTCACTTGGATGGAGCGAAACGTACGTATCGGAGTATTTAATAACTGACTGGAAAACCAAATAATGTTCGATAGCTATGTCGCCAAGCGGCCTAGCCGTGTTCCGGCATGATGTTTGGTGTTGCCATTCATGGATGGCGGGTCAGATCAGTTGCGCTGCATGTGCCTAGTGAATGTAGCGTCTCTTATCTACTGCCGCCTTCCTACCTAGGCAAGTATGCTCCATCGTAGATCTCATCGTCACTTACCATCAGGTGAGATCGAGATCAAATACTTGCCTATAATGTAATAAAAAAAAAAAAAAAAAAGAAGAAATTTCAGTATATATATATATATAATATGTTTGTTATATATTACATATTTATTAAACATTAACAGCGCCCGTGACTTAGTACGCGTAGACGTTAATTTTTTACATTGAAATCCGTTTTTAAAAGACATTTTTTTTAATATTGATTTTTTTACCTGCTGCCTGCCAACTTTCATATTGAAATATATGGATACGAGCATGTTTATATAATTTAATTTACATTTCACATATTAAACCATTACAATAATTAATAAAACCTCAAATGATGTATGGTTACACACAAGAACAGACCACAGAGGCTATGTGCCCCCGAATCACAAGCTTACGACAAGTCTCTTATCAGCCGTTTCGGTTATTAATTGAAAAATGCACTATGAAATGTACTATGTTAACACAGCGAGTGGTCGAATCAAACCATTCGGTTACGTAGTCGTATCGAATCATCGATTCAGTTATGAAGAATGGCTCTGAAAGATCGACGTCGAATCGAGAAAATTTCTCATCGAATCGATTCGGATACTTGTCGAAACGTTCTGAATCGATCCGCCGGTCTATGCGCACAAGGTACGCACGTAATACCGATTCATGAATTATGTAAAGCGGAGTGAAAACTGCAGTAAAATCCCAAAGAATATTCATTGGCCGTGAAAAAAATACAAAACTTAATTTTTTTTTGAACCGATGGTTTGAAATACTATTTAATTTATATCTGTTTTGGTCTAGGCTCTAAACATGCTTCGTCCAGTTTTCTGTTTCTTCGTTTTTTTAACCTTGTTCCATTAGCGCCTTTTTATATGATTATCTTTTTCATGATAAAGAGTCGGGTGGTTTCTGAAGTTATAAAAATCTATATCTATCTATGATCGTGTTTCATGAATGTGTTGTTCATAAAACACGATGTACACGTCGGATACATCAAGTTCGTCGTAAAAAACAATGTGTAGAAAACATTAAAAGCAGTTATGGCGCAAGCGCAACGTCAATACGTAACATCCTGTTGGCGAGGTTAAATAATTCCTCGTAAAATATACAACACGAGCAAAATTTCTAGGTTTTAATTTGACAAGACAAATGATGAGCCGATCTATTTTGACGTAATCCAGCGGAGTTCACCGACTGGGTTCTTGGCACGGTGTTGTAAAAATATTCAGTGTGTATTTCACTTCAATAGCTTATGATAAACACTAATATGTTTACTACAGCTGTCAAGAATGTCCGCGAACGCATCAAGAGATTATCCCGACTGGAGCTGCTGTTCTTTTGATCGATGAAGCCCTCCAGGTTGATTAGACTCCTCGGGAGACGCGCGTGCGTTGAACATTGGAACAAATTCAAAATAGAATTCGCAAACATTCGATATGGGGATATTTTTAGTATCGAAAACCCGGTTTTTGTTCGGACACGGCGTATTGTAATGCACTCTTTGAATCTTGAACGGCACAGCTAAAAATAATCGTGCTTTTGGAATTCGAACTCACTTTTACTGGTACATAAATAATTTTAGATTAAATTGTACTAATGAAGTAATAGATATCTACATCGGGGAAATAATGGAAGTAATGCCGTTATTGAATTGTACATATCGCACAGCAGTTCAGGATTGTTGTGTAGATATCGTTCGCTGGTTGCAGTGGAAGTATTATATCGAAATGTGTACTGACCTGGAGCGTGTGGTGGCGGCGAGATGGAAGATGGGACTGGGCAATCGGTGGCAGGGCGGATCGGCGTGTGAGCAGCGTGGGCGAGACTATGTTTAACCGTGAGCCACACAGAAATATACTGACTTTTGTTTCGAATGATTTCCTTGTCGGAAAAGCGAAGCGTGCGATCGCAGGAAGCCGCACGTGTGGCGGATTCCCACGGATGTGAAATGCAATGTATCAACGATACCTACGCATCACTCTGTACGTTGAGTCAATTCGCTTTTAACAGGTACCGCGATCCTTGTAATTTTTGGCCCAGTGGATAGTGGATGCCTATAGTTTCCATAAAATACTTATTTCATTCTAATAATAAATATCATAAGGCTATTTGAATTAAGATCTGATAAGCGTAGTTGGTAGTGACCGGTGTAGGTTCGCCTCAAGTCCATTGTACAGTATCCATTTATATTAAAAGCGTTGCTTAGTGTGGGACCGTATAGCTATCCGTGCGTCTGGCGATATTATATATATATAATTAAATAAAATTGTGAAGATTTGAGCGGGCCTGGGAAAAAGCCGATGGGGCTTCCCTTCCCAATATATTATCACATATTTTAATACATTATAATATATAATTAGGGATCTAAATGTAGTTGATTGATACATGTTTGGCTGCACAGGTACAATTTTTTTTTCAAAACAATAAAATGACGTTTCAAGGGCTATTATAGATGGCGACTATGGGTGTGCAGATATATAACCAGTATGTATAGGTACACAACACAATACGCCGTCACTTGGCAGCCGATACCGAGTCTGCTATATCTGCCTTATGGTTTTAGTAATATTAAACGCTTGGCTACTGTTTCCAATAACATTTACGATAAGTAATTCGATACGGTTATATTATTTTTAGTTTAAAAAGTTAATCGCCCATGAAATCCAGAAATCCCAGAAGAGAGGCCAGGGCTTTGAACTGGTATCATCTCAAATGTACCTACGACCTAATCATAACTTATTTACTTATATGCGCAATACTGACAATTAAAGTACTTAGGTACTTTTCTATTTGATTATTGAGTAGGTATGTACTATACAGTGAAAACGAAAAGCAAATAAAATGAAGTATATGTATTTTTTTTATAAATTATATTATGTTTAATAACAGCAAACAATTTTCAAAATAACTCTCCAAATTCGAATCAGATAAATAGAAACAGTACTGAGCTACACAGTAATGGTGGTGACCCACTACTCACTCGCGTATGCGATGGAGAAAGAGTGCATCCTTAATGTCCTCACTTGACTTAACAAACTTAGGGTCATAGGAAAAATCTTTGAAATGATGTTTACAATGCTCCGACAATTATCTTTAACAACTTTATCTATAGTACTGATAGATTACTACTATTACCGTTATCTGAGTCTGAATACTCGGTGGCGGAGGTATTTCCACCGGAAATGTGAATTACATCCGATGGAGGGGTCGACGCGCAGAGGCATAGATTTCCCTTCCAGGTCGTGTCAAACATAACTGTATTTTGAAACCTTTTTTGACGAAACATACTAATATATAGCTCTATATTGATCTACTAAGATCAATAGGCTGTATGTAAGAAATATATAACATGCATCACATTGCAAAGATACTTCCTTACAGTAGCTGTGCATGTATCACCATCATCTCCTCACACCACCTAAGAAATACAGTCTGACTACCAAAATAAGTATATGTTTGTATTGTATTATGTAATTATAAGTAATAAGTATAAGCCAACATTCATAGTTATGGGTATACCGTAAAGGAACACAGAAATTTTAATTAATACATAAATGTATGGTCAACATCTGACTGAAATTGTACGCGTAACGTCACGCAAAAAACGCTTTCACTTTTCAATTAGAGTAATGTTTGCAATTGACTGTACTGTACGAGGAGAAAATAGGCCCCTCGCCCGCTGGGAGACCACGGGCCCACCTCAAAACTTAGTTGGGAAACAGTAAATTATTCCGCTGCTTGCGTGTCTCTGGGGGCTCGAAGAATAACAGAAGAAGCACAAGGTTCCGAGTAATCGATTGAGCGGGGGCCCGTTGATTTGTTACTCAGAGATAAACTACAACCTTTTATGTAAACACTCCGAGTATCGCGTGAAACTTCTTTTGTTATTTTTGTAGAAAAGAAAAAAAGTTTGACTGAATTATTGACGTCAATTAGAAAAATTGATGGAAAATCGAAGATCCATGTATTTCCTTGCATTATTGTAATAATCGTACTTAAAACATATTTTATTTGTGATTTGTTTGCGAGGAATATTATTGCAAGGTATGATAGTCAAATCAATATTTTTTAAATATACCTATTAAAATGATCTTGCCATCGTCTGGCAATAATTTTCTTCTTACTGTATTTTACCGTTCTCCCATAAATTATGCTTTCTATTATATATCCTAACCAAAACAATCCAATTCAATTACAATATAACGTTTATACCTATCGCATAATATAATTTTCTGTATAATGATGGAACTAAATATAAAACGAGTACAGTCTCAAAATTCTACTCGATTCTACTGTCAGCATAGATCGATTTACAGTATGGACTGTAGTATCGACGATTGTATTTGGTATACTAGTAAACGCTCGACTAACCGTAATTCATAATCCTAGTCTACAGACGGGTAGTATAACAATATCGTTTATTACTACTTAGGCTAAGTTGATGTTCATGACGCCTTTGTGGGAGGTGGCGATGTTTTCCACCGTGACAACCCTAATTATAACATTATCTACTAGCAACTCGTGAAGTACCTCAATAATATCGCCTTTACCCTTACATGTGAGCTTAGGCTTGTATTACCCCAAGACGTTGGGATATTGATGTTGTTATTGGCGTGGGTTCACTTCAGACCCTCGCGATGGGGTGTATGCTGAGAAGCGACCCCATGTCCTTTTGTGACATATATTTGCAACCGGAAGCTGCGTTTGAGATCCTCTCTCAATTAGGAGAGCTGGGATGTGTGCAGTTTATTGATGTTAGTATTATTTTAACTATATTCTTGTAAATCTGTACAAGTAAGTATTACCTATCTAATACGAAATAAAATAAATGTTCTACAGTATACAAGTTCCACAGTATACACGTTCCACGGTATACATGTTCCACAGTATACATATTCCACAGTATACATGTTCCACAGAATCCAAGTTACACAGTATACATGTTCCACACTATACAAATTCCACCGTATACACCGGGTCTCCAATTTAATCACGATATATCTCCATTTAGTCCACAAAGTCAATGGTATTGAAAGCTCATACATGTAGTCAAAGCCAGTGTCCGATTGGTTATAAGCTGACAATTCCTGGAGCCGAATGGCCCTCCTTACTAGGCTCGACACATAGGCCTACTAGTTTGTGTAATTAGCAATCACTATAGATTTTCAGTTATAATTAAAATATATAAATACTAGCTGCGCCCCGTGGAGTTACCCGCGTTTACATTTTACCGAGATAAAAAGTAGCCTATGTGGTATTCCAGACTATAATCTATCTCTGAGCCAAATTTAATCCAGATCCGTTCAGCCGCACTGGCGTGATTGAGTTACAAACATCCATCTATCCATCGATCCGAACTTTCACATTTATAATATTAGTGGGATCTATCCCACTAATATTATAAATGTCTCTAGCGTCTAATATACCTGTAATACGAATATCTCCGTCAATTCTATCACTGACACCGACTGTATAAATGAATATTCTATCAAACGCGAAGTTCACAACACAACAATTACCAATTCCAGTTGAACCCTACAGTCCAGGCGTTTCAAAGGAACTACGTGTCAGACGTCTGCCGCTGCGCGGAAATGGAGCGCAAGCTTCGGTACATGGAGACCGCGATGCTGGAGGACAATATATATATACCCGAGACGAATGTCCAGCCAAAAGGGTTGCAACCAAACGAGATGATCACCTACGAGGTAATTATCCATTTATTCTTGCACGACTTTTCGCCGCTACCTGTTACCAGCAGGCTGGCCTCTATTTCGCGCAGAGAGTGAGCCTCGCTATTCAGCGCGGAAACGTGGCCAGCCTGCTGGGTACTTTTGGCATCGACGACGATGTGAAGGCATTTTTGTGTATCTAATTTTATTTTTATTTTATTATACAATGTCCTATTAATAAGTATATTTTAATCTTGGAGACATAGATACATAGAGATAAAGATATAGAGCCTTGTATAATTGGGTCACAGTTTGTATTGTCACAGAAAATAGTTCGTTAAAGTACCTTCACTTTTTTTTTATGAACATAACATCATCTAGGTATGTGCTTCATAAGTAAATGTATGTGTAGGTAAACACAAATGCATTGATTTTTTAATGTTTAGGTAGTATGAACATTACGTATTATCTACTTTTCAAAAATAATAAAAAGCTGTATACTTACTATAGAGTAGGTAGAGTAAATCTTATATATACATGGTTTAACAAAAATAGTGTAAAATATTTGAAACGGTCCATCGGTAGGCTATAAAGGCCGGAAAAAAAATATTACGTTTTTAGAAATTTAAAAAATTACAAAACTACATTATAAGTGCGCGATGAAACGGTACGTCTTGCTTTCTCACGGAAAAAAAACAAATACTATATACACATAAATGAGTGTAATAGCTGTGACCTACTTGCTAACCCCTTAAAATATTTAACACTATTTTTCTTATGTATCTTATTAACTATGAAATTAATTATTTCAGAACATGTTTGAGAAATGGGAATCAGATATAGTCGAAATGAGCGCAAATCAAACGAATCTAATGAAAAATTATCTAGAGATGACTGAAATGTACTATGTGTTGACTCACATTGGACCTATGCTAGGTGACGCTGTCATCGGCAAAGATTCTATTTTCCAAAGGTAAATATTGCAAACTGCCCAAGGGCTATTCCAACAGTAACACATTTATATACATGCTAGCTGCGCCCCGCGGTGTTTCCCGCGATTAAAAAGTGTACATTTTACTGGGATAAAAAGTAGCCTATGTGATATTCCAGACTATAATCTATCTCTGTGCCAAATTTCACCCAGATCCGTTCAGCCGTTCTGGCGTGATTGAGTAACAAACATCCATCCATCCAAAATTTCACATTTATAATATTAGTTGGATGGTATAAATGTATGTTAAGACATGTTAATTTCTTTAAGACTAATTAGCACTCAATTTACAGGAACGAATATGCATACGGTACACCACGTAGGTATTGATATGAATTCAAAACTTCGCTTACGTTTTTAACATAATGCAAGCTGACCGACCGACGTTGTCTTGTTAAAACGTTACTTAGTTTTTCATACTTTTTCCAGGCATCTTTTTCAATGTTTTTCCAAAAAACATACAGACTACTTAGTATAAACATTTGAAAAATAAATGCTTAATCGGTCCAGCTGTTCTCAAGTGCGCTTGCGCTTACCAACGACAAGTATTAAATTTTATTTATACATAAAAGTTGATTACATCGCTTGCATCCAAGTCCAGAAGAGTGCGGTTTAAAAAAGAACTAAAATGTCCTTATGTTCATCGATATTCAATCACAACATAATCTTATTACACTGAGAAACCCGACCACAAGTCTTGAAAGCTGCCATGCGCCTTTATAAGGAAGCCTCATTAGGCGACCCGTCTTTTTATTTAGTTAAAAAGAAATTGCAACAGACTCTAGTGAGGTTTATTTACAGATAATTTACATTGACAATATAATTTGATGAGCGAGCGATGAGCGTCTAGTTGAGATTTATTTTACATAAATACGTCTAACATATATTAAGATTTCGCTTAATTGTAGTAAGGTTCATTTTTATTCAATCATTATTATCGATACACTAACGGCAGTAATCGTTAGAAAACCTGCACGTGTTTATGATGACCATGTGAAGCTCGTTATACCCCATTGGGCCAGCTCAACAACTATGCTATGGCCAGAATCGCCCTTGCATTTATGTGGAGTATGCTTATAATCGGGCTCTTTTATATTGAGGCCAAATATTATCAGCGAAGATCAGATACACTGCAGTACGCCACTGCCTACCCATTTGCGGAATAGGACCGATGTGGTGGTGTATTAGAACAATCTTCTCAATTTGCTGTAAGGGGATTAATAACATGATAATTAGTTTGTTTCATGTTTGTATCATAATAAAACAACTTGAGAGTCTAATATAGGTCGCATCATGTAGGGAGATCAAATATGGCCGCTTTGTATGAATTCGGGATCTTGAACATTTTACGTGATGATCTCGTCAGAGTACCCAAATTATGAAACATACTATTCAACTGTTCAAATAGTTCCTGAAATAGACAATATTTGGCACCATTTCTTATTTAAATTATTTCATAATTATCTTTACATCGGTTTCTTAATAGGAAGGGCGTCGGTGCTGGTGACCTGGGCGCCGGCGGCCGCCTGGCCGTGATGACAGGCGTGGTCCGACGCAGCAGGTGCTTCCATCTGGAGATGATGCTGTGGAGGATCGCGCGGGGGAACATATACTATCGACAAGCGTCCGAGGACAAAATACTGGAGGATCCTGTTACGGTAAACTAAAGTTATTTGACGACCTGGATAGTACGATTGACTCAGTTCATGCGGTGATATTATTTTCCCGGTATTCCGAGTTCGAATCCGCGTAGGGGTACGACTGATTGCCCAAGAAACAAGCAGCAAGATGCATGCCCGATATACAAGAAATCCTATTTCCGTTTGGGACTAGATCAATGTGTGTAGTATCCTAAAAAAAACAAAAAAAAACCAGATAAGTGAGGATAAGATCCAACCACAACTTCGTTAAAAGTAAATCCATACAAGAACATTTTAATTGTGGTGGTTGCCATAAATCTGGTATGAGAACATGATTTACCGTTAAACTGCTAACAAGAATAAACATTCCTTAGAGAGCTGAAATCAGAAAAGTGGCGTTCTTAGCTATATGTCAAGGGGAACAGATAACTGCTCGAATGGAGAAAGTGTTCAGCGGGTTCCGTGTGAACGTATACCCTTGTCCGGAGACCCTGGCGGAAAGGTCGGAGATGATGGAAAAACTTGATGTGAGGCTTGACGATTTGAAACAGGTGGGTGTTGGATTTGAATTATTTTTCTTAAATTAATTTTGGTTTCTTCCGGAGGAGGAGATTTTTGACGCCCCACCCCCCCCCCCCCCCCCCCTAGTAAAACGTAGTCTCTACGCGACCCTTCTGAAGGGTTAAAATAATGTTGCGTAACGCGTACTTCAAACCCCCCCGCTCCCCTCCCCTGTAACGCATCGTAACGTTTCAGAAGACCCCCCCCCCCCTCAAATTCGTTACTTAATATTTGAACGCTCCCTAAGTCATAAGGACCGGTCTCTATCTAGGGCGCAATGGGTGTGGTGCACCCGGGCGCCAGGTTCTGGGGACATCGCGGACCCTGTAGCCACCTACCTACTTTTTGCTGTCGTTTGGCCGCCGCTCCTACCCGATTTAGAGAAGAAATGATCAACTTACTAGCATATATATAAGAAGAGCGAGATCTAATAACAAGGGAGTGCCTGTGTAGTACTTATACTCAGGCACTTTATCAGCTACAGATGCCGTTGCTGGTGACGTCACAATTGCGCACGTTCACTAGTTATCCAAATGCTAATTTTACAGGTCTTAGACAAAACAAAGTACTTGCGTTGCAAGGCATTGCGCACCGTAGGGAAGAATTTGCGTTTATGGATGCTGCAAGTCAAGAAAACCAAGGCCATTTATCACACCATGAATCATTTCAATGTGGATGTAACTAAGAAGTGCCTCCTTGGACAGTGTTGGATACCTGATCGAGATTTTAATGTGGTCAATGACATATTGAATGATTGTTCGGTAATTTGAATACTTACTTATAACCATTTTATTAGTTATGACTTGTGGATATTCTTTATAAATATTTAATCGAAAAATCCGGCAAAAAATATTAGCTAGTATGTATAGCTTATAGTGTATTTTGTTATGACTATTTCTTAGATAGTGTTCAATCAGTTTCGTTTGCTATCTTGTCGCCTTTTTTTAATTAGACAAAGTAGTGGGCAGAGTATTTGAGTGAAGTTTACTGTTTTCAGGAAGCAATCGGCAGCAACGTACCGTCGTTTATCTTGAAAAGAGCAACCACAGCAGTTCCACCAACTTATCACCGCACAAACAAGTTTACGAACGGTTTCCAGGTGCTTATCAACGCTTACGGTGACTCCACTTACGGAGAACTAAATCCAGGTTTGCAAAACCATATAGTCTAGGGACACAACTGTTTGTGAAACGTTCACCTATAGCCCGAGTTTCGAGTGCATCTAGGTCGTCACAATGTTTCCAGGGCCTGCCTCAGCGATGACAGCGATTTTCTAATAGAAAAATAGTTAAGGGCGAGACATTAATGTATTTTCAAAATAAATGTAAATGTTAAATGTTTAACATGTACAAACGATCACGCCTTCAATCCGGAACACAATATCACCACTAAATACTGCCCTAATATGCATTGTAATTGATGTGATTCGTAATACTCGTAATAATATTGATAGTGTGGACGACTTTTATTGTTTCAATCCTTTGGATGTATCATTTATTTTTTATTCTCAGGTCTTTATACCATTAGCACATTCCCCTTTCTATTTGGGATGATGTTCGCCGACTTCGGCCATGGATTTATTCTAGTCTGTTTTGGTACCTGGATGATTATGAGTGAAAAAAAGTATATGAACCAACGGTCGACCAACGAGATTTGGAATATATTTTTCGGCGGTGAGTGTTCGCATGCACTTGGAAATCAGATTTTTTATAATGTTACAGCCTCACTGTGCGCTTTTATCTTATCAATGTTTAAATATATTTGGAGATATTTCTATCCACCTAAACAGAGGCGGAATAGCAGTTCTGGCCGCCCCAGGCCGTTATGTTCCAGCCGCCTCCTACTGCAAATTTTTGATGAGTGCTGGTAGCTTCGGGCTCAGGTTAGCCACCGCCACGCCGCTTCTAATAGATATGTGGTGACCTTAGGCGTAGACCTGCTAAGCCTTACGAAATGACCGCCTCTGTAACATGATATTGAAACATGTAGGGTGTCAGAATACATTAACTATATGAATATTTTAATTCGTTCTCTACTCTTACCCTCAAATTTATAGACGTTGTATAACTTTATCAAACGCCATATAGTACTGCGCAAAGCAAAACTCTTGTGCGCATTATTGTATGACGTTTGATAAAGTTATATAACGTCTATAAATTTGGGGGTTAGTCTTTCTGGTTAAAGACACCGCTGGCGTCGCGTGCGTTAACGTTTGTAATCGTACCTCTCGATAAAACAAGCGAATTTACTTTTTCAGGCCGTTACGTTATTCTGCTATTGGGTGTATTTAGCATGTACACGGGATTTATCTACAACGACGTGTTCTCGCGTCGCGTAATTTTCGGGAACTCCTCGTGGGTGGCCAATTATGATGTGAAAACAGTGGAAGCCTTTGAAGCACTTGACATAGACCCAGCTGGTGAAATGAGACACCCGTACATTTATGGAATCGATCCTATTTGGGGAGTGCGTATCTAAGTATATATTGTTATGACTTTTTTTGCCCATAAACTTAAAATAGAACTAGACGTGTTCGCGAATTCGTTTGCATTATGTTTTTTTTTGGGTTCCGTACCCAATTGTGAATTGGTTTATCGAAATAACACTGATAAGTAACATAGATAGAGATTACAATGTTTGTTTATGAATATGAATTAGAAAACTTAATGAAACACGACAGATTGCAGTGTGCGTAGATTTTTGCATACGAAAGTCGGACCATAATATCGACGGATATTTTTACCATCACTTTATTGCCCGCTATATTCCACGCTGATATGCAACCTTTTTTGGGAACTCAGCCTTCTTATCAATGCTTCTCTGAAATGGTTTTCAGTATCCGAATATAGTTAACATGCATTGTTACAGTTATCAACAAACAAAATAATGTATGAGAACTCCATTAAAATGAAGATGTCAATTATCATAGGAATCGTGCACATGATATTCGGTATTGTCCTGAGCTTGATGAATTACTTGTGAGATATTGTCTTATTTTTGCCACTTATAACATTAAGTATATTTAAGTCTCCGTTTATATTATTTAGTAGTATCTACAGTATATGGTTCCTATACCTTATTCGGATAACGAATGAAAATGGCTTGTCTTATACGCATTAATGATCGAATTTAAAAAAATACAGCAAGCAGCATCCCTACCATGGTGCACATTCTGTGTGGTTTTTATGTTACATTTAAGTTCAAGCTGAATATATAAGTTTTTTTTTTGGTACAAAACTTCACCCAAATCGGCCACCTTCTTAACCCTTAATAGCCTAGAGTTTCAATTTTGATACCAATCTTTTAAACCGAATGTTCACATTACTATTAGTTTTTTTTTATAGGTTGGCTGTACGTATTTTACTGTTGTATAATATTCATTCCAACGAAATTTAAAAAAAAATCAAATGTCATTATTATTAAACACAGTAACATTAAACAGTAATATTAAAAATAAATCACTTTCGTAAATCAGGCTACTAAGGGTTAAACTGTGTCAGCATTGGCATAATACGCCTTCACCGTATCAGTTGCTTTGCGCTAAACATACTTCTGAAATCTGTTGGGTGCAGGTTACCTACAGGCAGATGATTCATCTATCAACATTTTTTCAGGTACTTCAAACGACACTACTCGATATACCTGCAATTTATACCGGAGGTATTATTTCTAAGCTGCCTTTTCCTTTGGTTGGTCGTTATGATTTACTATAAGTGGTTCACCTACGGCGCTAGATTTCGTAAGTATGAAATGTCGTGTATACCTATATGAAACGTAAATATTGCCAAATAATTGTATATTGCATTCATTTATAAATCAATAATTGTTGCCCATGTTTTACTTTACATCTAAAGAATATTATAATTAATATCGATAATCAACATTACAAACAAATTTTAAAGTATTTTTTTTTATAATGGACAATTTAATACGGGGAATAAGAGAAAGTATTACTAAAATTGAGTTTTTAAAAATATTTTGTATCGGCTCGCATTGACCTGTACTTTTTTTTCAGCTCTAGTTGAAAAGGGCTCCAGCTGCGCCCCCCAAGTGCTCATACTGTTCATTGATATGGTTCTCATGTCCACCACCCAGCCCCTCGCGCCTGACTGTGAAGCCTACATGTTCCCCGGACAGCAAACCGTGCAAAAATCCTTGCTGTTTGTCGGCGTACTTTGCGTCCCGGTACTGTTGTTTGGAACACCGGTTTATCAGCACAGACGCAATACGAAGATAAAGAATGTGGCTATTGTAAGTGATTGCATTTATATTTTTAAGCTTTATATAAATATTAAGGGCCGTCGTGAAATTAATTTGTATAAGCCATTTGTCAAGATGTGAAAAGGGTTTATCAGGTCATTATGAGGCGAATGCCTGTACTTTGATTGATGCTTGCTATTTGCATTAAGAAAAATAGTTTTAATAATGCATATATACAAGATCTTATAGAAATAATAAAGCAACAAGGAATGGCAGTAAAATACATGAAAATTCAATATAATTCGTTGTGAATTAATAGAAATAAGGATTAAAAGTTTAAATTATATAAAAAATTAACAAAATTGTACTTATATCAACATTAATATATAAGCTTTTAAAGAATTAATGCACGCGTCCTCATCGACCAACATATGAGAGCCGGCTTCAATACGGAATTCCAAATTTGAAGTGGCGTTAGACAGTGCACACAGCTCGTAGAACCCATGATCGTTTGGGCAAGAAGGTTATAGATGGCGAACCTTCTCAGACGTGCCGGTTTTCTCGCTATGTTTTCCTTCCCCGTTTATCAAGTAATAATGATGGTTAAAATTTACAAACGTAGAGTTAATATCCGGAGCTCGACTCTGCTACACTTGTTTTGAAGGCTACCAACTTTCTTATCACTGGTTTTTGTGGGATCAACTAATTTAGCTAACTTTAAAACAGGCAAATCTCAAATATAGCAGGAGAGCTAAAGACGATAACAGAACTAATGAAGAGCTTGTCGCTGATATAGAGAAGCACTCTGTACCATTCGGGGAGCTCATGATACATCAGGGTGTCCACACCATCGAGTTTGTGCTGAGCACTATATCGCACACGGCCTCCTATCTTCGGCTTTGGGCTCTATCATTAGCACATGCCCGTAAGTAGAACTAGACCAGCATGTGTCTTTCTCTTTCCATCTCATTTGATTATCGCTACTATTAATTTCACATGAAGTAGAATACCTGCAGGCGCGCTGTAGGATTACCACAAAGTAAATAATTAATGCACAGTGATGAAAACAATCGATTGACCACATGAACACAGTCGATAGTGACCCTGCTTTCCGTACCAAAGGTCCCGGATTCGAATACTGGTAGAGGCAAACATTGTCTGATGCACGAATGTATGAACCCGAGTCATGGATGTTTAATGTCTATTTAAGTATAATATAAAATGTAAGAAAAATAGTGTAAAAAATTACGTCACTTTAATGTATAAAATAATTGCGTCAATCATGTTTGGTTTTGTTTTAAGCAAAATTGATTTATTTATTTTGGAATGGTATCTTTATAACCTAGTGTTAGCCCTGTTAAAATATTTTACACAATTTTTGTTACACCTTATATACTGGGATCGTCCCAAGTCACTTGTCACCGCATAGACGGTTTATTCGTGGAAATAATCAAGAACGCTTGCTGCGTTACAACAGTTTTGTAATTGTTGAGTATCAATCAATTGGTTATTATTTATGTGTATAATTAATTTTATCATTATGTTGTAGAGCTTTCAGAGATGTTATGGGGTATGGTGCTGTCGAAGCTGGCGTTGCGAGACCACTCTTTAGTTGGTGCATTTAAGTTGTTCCTCATATTTGCTGTATTCGCCACTTTCACCATGTCCATTATGGTGGTCATGGAGGGACTGTCCGCCTTCCTTCATACCCTGAGATTACACTGGTTGGTCCAGCTAATGTACTCAAATGCGCGTTTTATAAATTAGCTTTTTATAAACATAATTTCAAAAAAAACTTTAGAATTTATAGATGAGCAAATATGCTGTTGGATCACATATTTCATATCTCTAAGAAAAGTACAATCACAGTCGAGTTTCAGCTAGTATACTTGTCTATTACATTACATATAAACTAAATTGGAGTGTCTGTTTGTAATATTAAAATCACAGATTTTTACTAAGTGCATTTGGATGTATACACGGTACATATACCAAAACATTTTTTTTTTTTTTTTATGTCTGTCTGTCTGTTTGTTTCGGCTAATCTCTGAAATGGCTGGACCGATTTTGACGGGACTTTCACTGGCAGATAGCTGATGTAACAAGGAGTAACTTAGGTAACTTTTATTTTAGAAAATCTTTTTTGTTAAATACCACGCTGACGACGTCGCGGGTAACAGCTAGGTTGATATATTTACACACAACACACAGCTAAAAAACATGCCTACAATATATATATATATAATTAAGTAAATTTGTTGGCACCTTGAGACGTATTTTTAGTAAATATCTACCAAATGTTGTCAAGAGCCAACACTACTATTTTATTACCATTAGCTAATTTTGCTTTAACTTTTACATTTATTTTTGTTTCAAGGGTTGAATTCATGAGCAAGTTCTATTCCGGAGGAGGCTATCAATTCCGACCATTCTATTTCAAGACTATCTTAGCTTTGGACGAGAAACTTGACGTTTCATGCAAGAAGGCGCGAAAGTCTGATTAATATTTTGAATTTGGTATTTAATTTTACGTAGATCATTTAGGTCACTTAACCTCAATAAAATATTATTTTAAGGTTGGATTTTACTCTTTTCATTATTGTTTTCTGATATATGTTATCACACTATCACACAAATATTATAAATGTGAAAGTTTGGATGGGTGGATGTTTGTTACTCAATCACGCCAGAACGGCTGAACGGATCTGCATGAAATTTGACACTGAGATAGATTATAGTCTGGAATAGCATATAGGCTACTTTATATCCCGGTAAAAAGGGTATACCTTTAATCGCGGTGATCACCGCGGGGCGAACCTAGTTAATACCTAAACACATTTATTAGTTTTTCAGAAAATCAATTACGTAAAGGGACCGATCTCCGAAGACTGTATATTTTTGTAATAAGTATAGTCTAAATCTTACCTATTTTTTTTACTTAAACTTATATGTTTTCAGATATTTTCGTTGACTTACTTTCTGTTATCGTTTAAACTTATTCCCTGTTTAACTGTAACCTAGTAAAAGCCTCGGTGATCTTGAAACTTTTTATATTTAATTGCGAAAGATTATTCTGTGTCGCTACGAAATCTTGCCGTTTATAATATTCCAACGCTGAGGAAATATTAGTATGTATTGAGCTCTTGTATGTTTGGTTGATTCCATAGATAAAATATAAAGTATGGAAAATGGACGTGCTTTAAAAATATTAATGATATTCAGTCGAGATATTTTCGGAGTGCAAGTTTTTTTTTTGCAAAAGACTAGGGCCCCAAGTCTGCTAACACAATCACAAACACAGATATCCCATACAATATCTGTCAAAAGTGACAGTTACTATGCGGTTGCTGTTCGATTATGAATCGATTGTGTTAGCAGACTTAGGGCCCTGTAGTAACACCATGGCACCACCAAGGCACCATGTTTGTCAATTACTTGACAAAGATAGCGTGCTCGATTAACACGATGACAGTACGCAAATAGGGAAGTAAATAGTAGCTTACTAGTGTGATCTAGTTTGGAAACGTGCTTGCCAAGCTGTCACGTGCTTGCCAAGCTGCAACTAAGATCCTGCTACTTATGTTACTTGCGTACTATTTTCGTTTAAACTGAGCGTAACACATGCTATTGAGATAAGCTTATCCACTTTTTGGCGGGTCAGATCAGTTGCGCTGCATGTGCCTAGTGAATGTAGCGTCTCTATCTACTGCCGCCTTCCTACCTAGGCAAGTATGCTCCATCGTAGATCTCATCGTCACTTACCATCAGGTGAGATCGAGATCAAATACTTGCCTATAATGGAATAAAAAAAAAAAAAAATCCACGAATTGAACATTATAAACGATTTAAAAAAAATAAAGATTTTGTACTGCCATTGTAAATTTATGAAAACATTATATAATGAAATGAAATGTATTTATTCGTTAGAGATATGGTTTGGTTTACATAAAGATGTTAAATAAATTAATTGTACAGCATATCTCGCCTGCAATAGGCATGCGAATATTGAATAAAATAAGATGAATTTATTCATATTCATATACATTTCAGGGATACGTCTTTGAAATATTTATAATCCAACCTACTAAAAATTATATGTAGACCTACCTAAAATTATACAATTGAAGGTATAATTATATTTCTTAGGCTTCGTAGACTCAAAATACGTGATATACAAAAATATCACTACAACAAGAGTTTTGGCTGAATGTTTAATTCTTGTTTCTTCAACTCCAAGCAACAGATACAAAAATAACATGGAATAAGAATTTATTAGCAATAAAAGATATAAAAGATACGGGCTAGGGAAATAAAGTATTACAACTAATAGTGTAACAATCATGATGAAATGTAAAAAAAGGTTATTTCGCGATAGGTATAAGGTTCAATGTAATTAGCATCGGCGCGACGAGGGATGGCAAAGTTACTGGCGAAAAATTCACGCTATCGCCATCACGCTAAAGATGCTAGAAAATCTATCAATACGAGGAAGATAAGGATACATGCCAGAAAGCTATCAATATATATAAACAACAATCTGAAGATTATTAAAGCAATTAAATGAAAATTAGTCCATATGTGGGTAGGCAGGTCGCAAAACATAAAAACAACTTATTCCGTTATGAAAATACAAATAATGTGCCCGAAATAGAAGCCGAGTGAAATATGTTTGATCCTCTTATTATAAAGTTGTGTTCTTCACGAAAATATTTGTTTTTTGTTGTTTTTAACATACTTGTGATTTATATGTAGGTAGGTATATCATAAATGAGACACTCAATCTTCAATACCAAATATAAGCTCGCAAGCCAAATACGTTCATATTGCGCCGTGATATATCGGTGAAGCGGTATCTGAATCTCTAGTGACTTTTAGTTAGTTTTCTTGACAGCAGTGGATTTGCCGCTGGCTGTAGTTTTGGTGGACACGGCTGATTTTCGGCTAACCACCGACTTTGTGTCTAAATTCTTGTCAGCTGGATCTTCCGTTTCGGCGACGCTCGTCACAGATATAGCAGGAGTTACTGTCACATTATGCTCGCTGAATTCTTCTTCACGCGGTACATATATGCCAAATCGGTCCTGTAAGAATCACATTAATTATTATAAATCTTTTTTTTTTTTTTTGTTGACGTGGGGGGAAATATTCGATAGATACCCGGCCTCTGTGTGGGAGAGGGCCGGGTTATGTGGGATTCTTGAAGGAAAACATCGTGAGAGAACCTACAGCCCCTCGAAAGACGTGAGAAGTTCGCCAATCCGCACTAGGCCAGCGTGGTGGACTATGGCCTAATCTGTCCCGCATTGAGGAGAGGCCCGTGCCCAGCAGTGGTACATTAAAAAAAGGGCTGGTATTATTATAATTATTATTATATATCGCTAGGAAAAATATTTAAAAAAGGTAAGCAGTAACGTCATCGGAAAACGTATGCTATCACTGTCATTCTTATTTACAAACCCGGTGGTGTGAGCGGGATGGAAAACGCTTACTTTACCGTAATGTTATACCGTAACGTAAGCGTCCGTAACGTTCTACTTCGTTGTGTTATCTTGATTTTTCGTTGTAATGATAATTTGAAAAAAGAATTGAAAAATTATTCTAAAAATAATTAGTACTTGCGTATATATATTTTTAGAGTAACTTTTATCTTGAACATAACGTATTGTTATCGAGTCGATAGATAAGTTACCTTGTCATAACGATTATAGTTGTACTTGGGGTGGCACTTGCACGGGCGAGGCATTGGCAACTTGTAGCTCTCGTGTGATGATAACTCACTCTTGGGTGTAGGAGGTGTCTCGTAACCTGAATGTTAACAACTTTTTGTAAACGATTCAACTCTTAAATATTAACACAATGGTTTTAAACATAGTTTCTTGTTTAGTGTGACGACCTGATTAGCGCAGTTGGTAGTGATCCTGCTTTCTGTGCCGCGGGTGCCGGGTTTGAATCCTGGTGGGGACAATCTTTGTGTGATGAGCAAAAATATTTGTACCCAAGTCATGGATGTTTAATATCTTAATAAGTATTATATATTGAGTTCGCCCTCAGTCTATTGTACGGTTCCCATAATACAAGGGTTGCTTAGTGTGGGACTGTATAGTTGGTGTGTTCATCTGGCGATATTATTATTACAGTTTCTTTTTAATAAACATCAATTATTTGTATGGCAACCAATTAGGTACTTATTTTAAGAATGCTGTTCAATGGTTTCATGAGAAAAAAATAATTTGCGCTCGAAATGATACGCCCACATTATGATATCAGTCAGATTTTGGGCGGTTTCCCTAATAAGCCGAGAGGTAGCCAGACGTATATTTCCAGTTTATTTGGTAAGCTTTTATATAGTCGAGAAATTGGATTCGTGACTACACGATATTTATTTTTAAATTGTCAAAGTTCCTATACTTAGGTAAAGTTCACAATCATTCCGTGAAGCCTAAAAAAACACAGGTCTGGCACGTTGTTTAAATGGTAGACTGAAGTTTTTTAGGCTTCACTTTTAGCGTGCGCCGTGTTTATCTGATTATTCTAACCAGTCTGTGCTTGGAATAGATATCCAAAATACAAGATAATTTCGAGGAGTTATTTCAGAAGAAGTTATTTCAAAAGAATCCTTTTACGGCCTCCAGACCATTGTGATGTTTGACAAAATAAAACAATTTCTTATATTTTTGTACTATGCATGCAAGTAACCAACAGCAAAGCATAGGCCACTTGTCACTTCGTAGTTTCTGTTAACTACTTGTTCGCACTGCGATGTCCTGTACTGCTTCTGCTACTTGTTACTTGCGCACGTCCAGTAGACCTCGAGTTATAAGTTAACATACCAGCAGTCTGAGTGTTGGTTGAGACCAGGTTTCACCAGATTAACAAAACATGAGGGATAAACATGCCTTTAAAGTTATTCAAACGTCTCAGAGTTCTCTTCAACTTCTTCCTCATTCGCTTTTCCCAAGCAACTTCAGCAGCTATAAATTAAAATCAATATTTATAATGCTTCACAATCAGTCACTGTAAAATTGCGCCTAATTTATTTGTCGGCATTACCAATTCTTTCTTTTTCCAAGATATCATATTCAAACATCTGATAAGCATTGTAGAAGAGTTCAGCGATGTCCTCCCTTATTTCAATGACTGGTATCTCCATGGCTTCTTCGACTGCTTTCATGAGTTCCACGTAAGCAGTGTCGTAGCGGAGAGACGCATCGTCCACGTGAGAGTAGATGGCTTTGTCCACAGTGTTGGAGACCACACCGAAAAATATCTCAGATATTGTTGGCTCAGGTGTAGCTACGGGCTCTAGAAATTAAACGAACAACAACGATGCATTTACTATAACTGCAATGACTGATAAAACTGTTGCATAAAGCGATGTGATAAGATGATCAGTCTGAATGAACAGTCTAGTTTTTCTCACACCCGTATCTTGCGCTTCGTTTACTGATTCGTGCTGATTACGTGCTGATTCGCTGATTCGCTGATCGCGTGGGGGAAAAGATTCCACACCGAGGGGTTTCTATCGTGAAACTCTTTCAGAAGCCTTAATAGATCTAGTAAGATTCTGTGATAGTATAAATATCCGCAAAGCTATCACATTTTTTACCTGGTGTTGGTAGAGTAGTTTCAGATGTTTTAATGGATAAGAAGGATGAAGACTCCGTATACAGTACGCTTGGAACAGGTGTGGGGCCCAAATCTGGTTCGGCTGGGTAATGTTTCATAATTATTGCCTTCAAATCGCTCTCCAATGTAACATCTTCAAAGTCGTACTTCATGGTATCAGGCTAAACATCATTAAATTAGGATTAAGGTTTCGAAAAACTACGAGCGTATTTAGCTTAAATAGGGTTTTTTTATGAGATTTTTCCCCGCTATCACTCTTCTGCGGCTGTTACTCCTGTTATCTAGATCTTAAGTGTTGTCCAACGAAGATACCGAGATTTGACTTAAGGAGAGTCCCTAAACAAATAGTAATAGTAGTTGTTTTGGTAGCCACAACTAATCTGATGGAAATCAAAATTTGGATATAGGGTGTAGTAAAATTGTAACTCGCGCAGAATTGTTGTTTATGGTCTGTCCCCCTGACCTGCCTCGTTCATTTCATATTTATTGGTAGGTGGCAGGGTGGTTCATTAAACTTTCTGCCTAAGTATTGTATGTATGATGATTGCTTCTTCTATATATTTAACTCCAACAGCAACCGGCGATTTCCCTGGTGACGTTTAACAATACGTGATTCTAACTATCGATCGTGGGTGGCGAATGAGTAAGATTATGAGGTTTGTTAATTTTGGGATAATCATAAACTGGGAAATAGTTCATCTAACAAAAAGTTGAAAATTCAGTAATAGTCTTCCAAACTGCCGTTGGCTGGGTTCAAACTGGGATTACCATTGCCCGGTTTCCACAAAAATAGAATGTTGCAAGCAGAACAGCAGGTAAGTATTTATGTCTGGAATATATTTCCATGTATTTCCATATTGACGCTCGCAACTTGACGTTAGCGCATTACCCTCGTGTATACCATACATAAGTTGTAGGTACCTTTACGTAGGGACCATCTGGTGGCAGTTTAAGCTGCTTTCTTACTTCTTCATCAAGATCAGCAATCGGCCTTGTGAAGTGTTCAGCAGTTTCCTTCATTATAGACTTTCTCTTCTTTATATGTGTTAGTTTACTTACGAAAACATCTAACATGGCCTCGATCTGAAAACCATAGGTATAATACTTGCGATGCGAACATTATCCGTAGCTCGTCCAGGATGCAAAGTATCCCTATCCTCTTATCCTTATTTATCAAGTGTGTGGGGTGAACGGGATGGAAGACGCTTACGTTACTGTAACACTAGGTCACTACATGCGTGAGCCACTGAGCAATGAATGGTGTGTTCAATGAATAAATAAATCCTTATACACGAGACTTATGGCATAACTAGGTATTTTTTATGGGCAAAGTCTTTACTGCGGTGTTGTCGGACAGTGTACAAGTTTAGGGATCATAGTTGTTACCTCAGGGTGGTTTATCAAGTATGCTTCTTGCTCCATCTGGATTGTCTTTCCAAGCCTAGCATTGCATTCCGCTTGACAAAGGGTCAATGCTTCCCAGTCGTGGTATAGTAGTCCTTCTGAGGCTAGAAGTTCGGACGGTAAACCTTTCATTATCCGTTTGAACGGCATGGTTCATATAAACACTTTCCTTCGTTGCTATAGATTATTGTTATTAAGGAACAATATAGTTTGACGTTTATTTTTATTTTGTAGCCGTGACAGTGTTTGTATATTTCATAGACAGGGAAAAATATGCTTTCTCTTTTAAACAAAGAGAATTTAATACAAGCTTATTGGCACCGAGTACACATTAATTCCTTACGTTATAGTGAAATATAAAAATAACATGTTTAATCAATTTAAACTTTTAAACATTATTTTGATTAGGTTTTTTTAAATGTATTGTGTATGTATTGTGTACAACTTAAAACATTTAATCAAATCAATCGTAAAAAGATAAATAAAGGTTGCCTAGCCAGGGAAAATTATTTTCATGTCAAAAGCGTAGATACCTAATTAGCAGCACACTGATCAACCGAGTTGCTTCGAAAGGGTGCGTGTCTCACCCGAGGCAAAACCCCCCGCTGCCTCGCCAGAGCGCTGTCTAGCATTTGTGTAAAGAGTATGGAGTTTATGTATAATACTCTTTGCTGAATGTTGCGGTTGCGTAGCAACATGTTATATTGTTTGTGTCAAAATGGTTCGTTCTTGTAATTTGTAACTTTTGTCGTATCTAAAATATATGTTCTACATTCTAACTGTTCCTGATATTATTTCTCATAGTCTCGACTCCGCATTTAAAACTGAACATGGTAGCAGAGCGATAAACGACGAAAAATGTCGAGATTAAACATTCACCCGCTTAATAAAGATAACTATGACACATGGGTCATACAAGCGGAGGCTGTGCTAGTTAAAAGTAAACTCTGGCAATACATTGAGAAAGATGCTGCTGCGGATGAAAAAGAAGGAGACCGACAGGCAAGGTCTGAATTAATTCTTATAATTTCTCCTTCTGAGCTTAAACAAATTAAAAATTGCTCAACTGCTAAGGCATTATGGAACAAGTTGAAAGAAACATATGCTAGTAGAGGACCTGCACGAAAAGCGTCCTTATTAAGACAACTAATATTGACCAAACTTGATGGACACGATGTTCGTGGCCATATAAATAATTTCATGGACATAGTTGACAAACTGGCAGACATGGACATAGTGATCAACGAGGACTTACTAACAATCATGATGCTGTATAGTCTCTCACCTGAATACGAGAACTTCAGAGTCGCTATTGAATCGCGAGATACTCTTCCGAAGCCAGATGAGCTTAAAACAAAAATTATAGAAGAGTGCGATGCACGACATAGCCAAAACATACAAAATAAAGACTTATCTGAATCATCTATTCAAGAAGAAGCATTATATGTATCCTGTAAAATTTGCAAACAAAGAGGTAACATCTTTAAACGCAAACATCACAAAATATGTACAAATTGTTGGAAGAAAAATAATGAGAAACCACATACATATAACAACGGTTCTCATAAGAACAATTTAGCAACACAGTGTCTTCTCACACGTAACGAGAACTCTCAAAACAGCGTTTGGGTTTTAGACAGCGGCTGTACATCTCATATTACTTACCAAAGAGACCTCTTTGAAACAATAGAGAGTACTTCCAGAACACTCAATTTCGCAACTGAAGAACATACTGCAGAGATTAAAGGAAAAGGTACTGTTTCCTTTGTATCGAAAAATGGTAGTGGTACAGCACTGACACACTTGAAAGACACGCTGTACGTACCAAGTCTTTGCACTAACTTGTTATCCGTCGGTAAAATGACCAAAGCTGGCTGCTCTGTCTTGTTTACAAAGAAGAAAGCGACAGTCACTAACATTAAAGATGGAATTAAACTAAATGCATACAAGCAAGAAGATGGACTTTATTATTTCAAACCAGAAAAATATTGTGAGCGAAATAATTTGGCAAACGCAGTTCAACCTAGTTCAAAGAACTCATCAAACGTCAACGATTGGCACAAAAAGCTTGGACACATGAACGCCAAAGATCTAAAACTTGCGCTCACAAACAACACACTTCTTGGATTAAGCTTTAATATCTCAGAAAATTTAGATGAATGTGAAGCTTGTATTCAAGCAAAACTACATCGAGTTCCTGCTCCCCGTGAGATACATCAAAGAACATCTCAGCTCCTAGAAATTGTTCATAGCGATGTTTGTGGACCTATCAGAACGCCTACGCTGAGCGGCTACAGATATTTTGTCACATTTATTGACGACTATAGCCGTTACAGTAGGGTTTACTTCCTGAAGAGCAAAAACGAAGTATTAGATAAATTTATAGAATACAAGGAGTCAACGGAAAGGCTAACAGGGAATAAAATTAAGTATCTACAATCGGATAATGGTACTGAATACATAAATAAAGAGTTTAACTCTTACTTAAAATCATGTGGTATAGAGCGAAGGCTCACCGCACCACATACACCTAACCAAAACGGAGTGGCTGAAAGAAAGAATCGCACACTAATTGAAAAAGCGAGAGCTATGATGATAGATGCAAAGGCACCACTAAAATGCTGGGGCGAGGCAGTGTTCACTGCTAATTACCTATCCAACAGGAGTATAAACAGCGCCATTCAGCATCAAACACCATTTGAACGATGGGTAGGAAGAAAGCCTTGCATTAATCACCTATACGTCTTCGGCTGCAAGACCTATGTTTTGTTGAAAGGTACGAATGGTCACAAATTTGCACCGAAAGCAATACCTGGAATGTTTGTGGGTTATTCTGAAATATCCAAAGCATTCAGAATATACATACCCTCTAAAAATATTGTCATGATTTCAAAAGATGTTAGAGTAATGAAAACAATGTTTTACGATGAACAGAACAAAAATGAACGCTCTAAACTATTGAATGATTTAGGGTTTCCACAAGAGCAATCAAAGAAAATATCTCACAAGCAAGTGACGATTGAACTTGATAGTGATGAAGGAGATCAGTTACATGAAGTCGATAGTGACACAGAAAATCAAGATGATCTGCAACGTAGTATGATAGAAAATGTTCATCAGGAATCTGCAAATATTGAGAGTGATAACGATTACGAATCTTTTTCTGATGCTGAGGTTGAAGAAAACATTATACAACCAAGATCGTTGAGGAATAGATCGAACATCACTGCTCCTAAGCGCTATGATGATTTTATTTTGGCTGCAGCAGAAGAAATTGAAAATTTACACAAGCCAATAGAACCTGTTACCTTCAAAGAAGCCCTAGAATCTTCGCATAAACAAAAATGGCAAGAGGCCATGGATGATGAGATAACTGCCTTAATTGATAATCAAACATGGGACATTGTGGATTTGCCCAAGGGACGGAAACCCCTACCAAACAAATGGGTATACAAAGTAAAAATGAATCCAGATGGTACTGTTGACAAATATAAGGCCAGAATGGTAATTAAAGGTTATTCTCAAGAACCTGGAGTAGACTTTGATAAAACATTTAGTCCAGTGGTTCGCATGAGCACAATACGAACTCTGCTTGCTATAGCTGCCCGAGAAAATCTTAAATTACTTCAGTTTGATGTGTCAACCGCTTTCTTAAATGGTACTGTAGATGAGGAAATTTACATGAAACAGCCTGATGGTTATCAGGATGGCACAAAACGAGTCTGCAAACTTAAACGCAGCTTATATGGACTGAAGCAAGCGCCACGGTGCTGGAACACTTGTATTGCTGACTTCCTAAAACGATCTGGTTTTCAACAGAGTGAAGCAGATCCATGCTTATATATTCGAGTCAAAGGACAATCCAAGGTCTTTTTTGGGCTTTATGTTGACGACGGCCTTGTAGCGTGTAATACGACTAGAGCAGGAGACGAGTTTATCAAAGAATTAAATACACGATTTAAGATAACTACTAAACCTGCGTCATATTTTCTTGGTATGGAAATTAATATGCGGAAGGATAAGTCAATCACATTATGTCAACAAGCCTATGTAAAGAAAGTTTTACATAAATATCGAATGTCAAACTGCAAAGCAGCACCATCGCCAATCATTAAAGAAAATGAGAAGGGAGAAGAAGAGACTACTAATGAGTTTTTCCCTTACAGACAAGCCGTGGGAGCTTTGGCATATTTATCAGTAGGCACAAGACCAGATATCTCGTACGCTGTGGGTGTAGCATCTAGAAACCTTGAAGCACCTGCAAAGAATGATGTCATGCTAGTGAAACGCATCTTCCGATACCTAAAGGGGACCCAGCAGTATGGGCTTACCTTTGTAGAAAAGTCTCCCCCACATTTAATATGCTACAGTGATGCGGATCATGCAGGAGATAACAGTACAGGAAGGTCGACATCTGGAATGGTGTGCTTATTATCTGGAGCTGCAGTTAGCTGGAGAAGCCAGAAACAAGCAATGGTCTCCATTTCCTCAACTGAAGCAGAAATAATAGCGGCTAGTGAGTCTGCGCAAGAAATTTTATGGTTAAATCGCCTTCTTAACAGCTTGATGAAAACTGAAAAACCAGTCTTGAATCTAGACAATGAATCAGCTGTAAAACTTGCACATAACCCAAAATACGAATACCACAAGCGTACCAAACATATAAAGCTAAAACATTTCTTTGTCAGAGAATGTGTTAGTAACGGAGACTTCAATGTTAAACAAGTTTCTTCGGAACTGCAGTTGGCTGATATGTTGACTAAACCACTGTTCGGCCCCAGAATGCAGAATTTGAGTTCAAAAATGGGACTGAAGAATTTATCCATAAATTCTTGAAACTTCCGGGGATGTAAAGAGTATGGAGTTTATGTATAATACTCTTTGCTGAATGTTGCGGTTGCGTAGCAACATGTTATATTGTTTGTGTCAAAATGGTTCGTTCTTGTAATTTGTAACTTTTGTCGTGTCTAAAATATATGTTCTACATTCTAACTGTTCCTGATATTATTTCTCATAGTCTCGACTCCACATTTAAAACTGAACAATTTGCGTTGCTTGCAAGCCGGATGTTTATGCCAACTTCAATTATTGCTCGGATCAAAACTAATTAAAAAATTTAAAATCCCTGATACCAAACTTAACATTAATTTTAAAATTGCGTTGGAGACCGGTAAGATGGTTTTTTGTAACCTCTCGCACAGCGGTCCCCGACACATTTTAAATTTAATTTAGTTTTTTAATTAATGTTTTTTTAACGGGATTATATATTTAAGAAATTGCAAGTCGGTCGCGTAAGCGATTGTGAATGAACCATTTATACGAATGAGATTCTTATAGCAGCTGTACAGTGATACGAGCTAATTCTGGGACTTCTGAACTGATTTCCTTAAAAAATGGCTAAGAACCAAACCGATTAAAAGGGCCTTGAATAAAAAAAACGGCATTAAAATCGGTCCACCTGTTTAGAAGCTATGTTGCAACAGACATACAGACAAAGGCTTTATACTTGTAGCACCCCTCGTTTTTCGTCGGGGGCTAGAAACAAATGCGAGGGTGGGTGAGGCTGGGCTAGGGGTAGTAATTTTAAGAAGCTTTAAAATACCAAATACGTAGGGTTAATATAAAATATAATACCTTATATTTAATGAGTTCATTCATTTCATTAACAGTTCATTATTTTATGAGTTAAGTCTTAGTAGTACCCACTATCTATCTACATTATGGAATTATTAGTGCGGAACATTAAAGGGAACATTCCTTTGAATGACAACACACAGCAGTAGCTAAAAATATATTTTGTAACATATGGTAAAATAACGTCTTGACTTTTTGGCGGGAAACGGAAAAGTCATGGTGTCAGTTGTGTTTTAATTTCTAAAACTAGTGTTCCTGCGAGTTATAGTGAGTGATATAAGTGGAATATTAACCATTATGGGTTCGGTAAAGTGCACAAGTGTAGATAATTGAAACAGAGTGACGAAACATGGCTTTTCAGTTTCTCACAAAAAATCCATGAAAAATCATTCGGTAAAGTATCCATCACTTTACTGATTGAGGGATGGGGGGTATTTAACTTGAGCCTAGCCTTTGGGCCTGTTCATATGCTCAAAAACAGAAAAAAATATATTACTTGACACTGGCAAAATACCTATGGTGATGCCAAATAAAAATTAAAAAAAAAATAACGTCTTTGTCGGATTTTCTTTTTTTTCTTTCTATCTTTTTATCTGTTTTAGTCCTAAGGTAGACAAATTGATTATAGTGATAATTATTCGTTCTGATAAGTCTTGGACGCGATGTTAAAAATAAACGCACACTCGTATACATGTCCAGATTATTCAATTCTTTGTTAATTTATATAATTATTATCAATATATTGTTAATTACAATAGAATGTTGTCACAATGTATTAGTCCAAATTTATTAATAAGCCAGTTCTTTTAAAATGAAATACGAAATACAATTAATTACTTTTCGCTAGGTTAGAATATAGTATATTGCTATGGAAGGTGATTGCCAAAATACGGCCCGATGAAGTTTGAAGCTGAAATTTATTGCAGCTGTAAAAGTTTCAAGTGCAATTGTGAATTTCCGTTAGTTTTATAGGCCGGTTTTAAATAATGCATCCGCCGGCACCTATATTGCTGGTAAGTATTAAGCGAAATAGGTACTAAGGTCATAATATATTACTTACGTATAACCTACCTAAGGGGTAAATTTATATGTCCGTAACGAACCTATAGTCTAGCAGTCAAATGATAAGGTACCTGCCGAGCGAAATGTGTTGGTTCCGACTTCTAGTGTGTAACCACCGACCAATACAAATAATTATTACAAGAAGCCCTGCATAAACGAATTCTAAGTTGCAGAAATTGGGAAAACATATCAACTCAAGTATAGCTTTTTATTAGCTATTGGAATTTTATTCGTAAAAGACACCCTCCTACATATAGAACTGTGTTACGCGCCTAATAATTTACTTAGCTTGATGATGTATTCCCGGTATTCTGAACTAGATATTTATTAATACCACTCGTAAAATGTTTGAGATCAATATGAAAATGTTCCCGATATGTCAAGAGGTATTGAGACGCGTATTAATATATTTGTTTAGCCTTACATAATTCCTTAGTTTTTGAGTTGAACTTCAACTTTGTTTCTATAATGTTGACTGACATAAATTCACGAATAGCTAGTCCATGAAAGTAATAAAAATCTAACTAGATTTCCGCAACGTTAAAAACTGAAATCTCGTTAAACATTTATTTTTGTAGCCATTAAATAAAATACCCAGATTATGGTTCGCTTGAAAATATATCATTAGATTTTCATTATTCCTTGATAATTTTGCAGGTCTACAACGGTTTGGCCCACCCCCTCCGGACGAGCCTCCCCGTTACCTAGCCCCATTTGCCCTAAGGGGAATACGCCTCTGCCTGTGCCTATACTGTTCATACGAATCGCCCACGAACGTAGTAAGTACATCTTTGTAGCTAAGTCAATACAGTAAAATAATATATATTATGTGCTCAACTAATATTATTTATTTTGTTACTAATTAACTTCTTTACGTAGGTGCAGACTTCCACTTACTCTCTGACATGGATGGTGGATTATTGTTAAAATATTGGAATCATTTTCATGAAATTCTCAGTAAATCCAATCACATCGGTTCCGAACAAAGTTTTTATACAAATTTTGCGCGCTGAATTTCATGAAACAGTACCTCGGCGGTGCACACTGCACTTTTAGGCATATTATTGCAACACGCTGTAAAAAAAGGATGCCACACATTCATTTTTGTAGCGGAAATAATTGGTAATATTATTTCATAACAATATCATGTTGCTTCAGCATCAGAGTTAGTATTGTAGGTATATCAATAATTCATAGTAAAACTTACAAAAATATAATGTTCTATCCAAATTTAGAAAACCATCTAAATGGTTTCACAATGCCACATTTAATCAAGTAACATGATCAATCTCCCCCTTTTCTGAAGTAATATGAATAATTAAGAATAGCGATAATGATGGTGCGCATAAAGCAGACCTTTAATAACGGCGTGCATATTTCACCGACTAATTTGGCTCGTGTTGATCCAATTATATGAATATCGCTCTGCGAAACGATCCCCATGTTGCGATTTTGATATTCACCCCTCTGGATGTTGTAAAGAATATACTGATACCTATTATTTTAGCTGCCGTTGTATTTTTTTTTACTAACAAACAAAACAAAATGTATCTACCTACTAATCCATAGCATAGATTGTAAATAGTTGTATTTGATTAAATGAGCTGTTAGGGTTTAAATGTACAATGATTACAAAGGGATCACTCGTTCATCACTACTTGAGATTCATTCATCACAATTTTACTCAACTACATAATAAACAAAACATCCTTTATAAAATATAGTCGCAATAAATATGTTTTATATAGCTAAGGGATTAACGGATCATCACCTCACACTTAAGCATGTTTATATACTTGACTAATCTTTAAGTTACCTATAACTGAGTATTTATTTCCCGATAGCTAGCATTGAGTCCTTGTTTAATTTGTTAAGATGTGATATGTATCATGTTTGTTCTTTGGCGATTATTAATAAACATAAATAACCAATTGAGGGACGTATTATACGCCGCATTACAATATGCACCCGCAACTTTTCAAAGTGTTTCGTGGGGCGAACATTTAATTAAGGTTGTGCCTAACTTTTCATTGAACACAAGCAGTGGGGCTTCATTTTCGTTGTTCAGTCGAATAATGGATTATTCACACTCAAATACTTCTATTAATGACTAATGAGAGATATTTATAAACTCTCTGTGCCTGAGCCATAGTTCGCGCAAACATTGTTTTTTAACATTACGCGAGAACCTACATTTTGCGTATGATTAGTTATAATCAAAACGCCCGCATGTCACAGTATTTGCTATGGGAGCGTTCAAGTATTACGTAACGCAATTTTTGGAGTTTTTATCCCTATCTGAAAATATACTTTAAGCTGCCCATATATTAAGTTTAATTAAAATCAAGTAGACAGAATGACATATAAAAATAAGTCATTTATTGCGTAACTAATAATGTCCATTACAAATTTCAAATAAATATTCAGAGATAAAATATGACTTGCTCAGTAAGTCCGAGGCTCACCTGAGGTAAACGCTGGCACTGCCTCGCCTGAGCGACAGTTACTTTTAACTGTCATTTGCTTTGCTCTCAGCCTCTCAGCTCGGCTGCATGATATGCCAACTCCACAACAACCTATGGCCATGGCAACAACTGTTTACTTAAATCAAATTTGAGAATGTCGATCATAAATTAATTATACCTGTCAATTGAATAGCTTACTCAAATTCTTATCTATTTTATTTTGGGGAGTTTATTAATTACCATGAAATATTAACTTTTAAACATGATTTGTGGAGACTGATCTGAGCTGTCTAAAGTTTTCTGAATACCTATTGTATCGTTTAATTATATTTCAGTAAGAATTCAATCTTAAGTTACCAAGTACATTGTAGAGATAGGTATGTAAGTAATATAATTAAAATATTAAAAGACATAATAAACAGTTGATTGGTTTACAAAAGTGCATTTCCGAGTAATAAACAAGTTCGTCCATAGTTAATTCCGAAGAAGCAATGCAGCAAAGTTTAATCAAAAATTATTCAGCGCTTCATTCTAGTTCCAATCAAAGTTTTCGAGAAGTGCTACTGTAGTCACACGGATGGAAGAATATTTCGAATGCTTTTGTATATTATGTAAATTTTATTTTGTGTACACCTATTATAGTATAAGTAGTTCAGTTAGGTAACTTCAGATATGGAGATAATTGTAGCGCGTTCGAACACCAATTCTATTTGTTAGTTTTAACAAACTGTTAAACCATTACATCTCTAGCGTTGGATAGAAGAACATACACATTTATGTACTTAACTCTACTTATTAATAAATCACTCCATCGAAAACTATTTTCAGGACCAAACGAAAATAGTTATCTATTTCCTGTCCATGTAGAGCTGTCTATTCGAAATGAGTTTACTTCCTTTCATGGCGGCAATAGCGTTTACCTATTCCTGGAATGAAAGCATGGAAATTATTTGACACGTGCCCGCCCAGCCATTGCGATTGATAAAATACAGATTTCATAGTAGGAATTAGAATAAACTCTGTGCCTAAATAGTGCTTATAGTTATGTAGCCAACGGTGCAATTAGTTTACCTACAGATTTAGTACTATATACATTATATTCTCGTTCCTTTAGAATGTATGTATGTATTGAAATAAAACTAATTTTACACTAGGACGTCAACCACCTCAGTCCTCCCGTGACCATGGTTGCTGTAAAGCAGCCGTTACGTCGGGAACGTAAAAAAAAAACATAATATAAACGTGATAAAATCCGTAAAATTAGTTTTATTTCAATGTGTAGTATTCGCGTAAACAAAATGAATTGAGAGCATCGTTAAAAAACTGGTTAAAGGGAATTATAACATTTCCTCATCCATACATGTTAGTGAGAATGATTGTTTATAAGTTTTTCAGGCATGTATTATGATTTAAATTAATTAATTTGAAATTAAAAATATCACTCTTTATAACCATGTACTTCGTTATATAATAACTAACACATGTTTTAATGTGACGTTTTGATAGAGTAATAGACCATTAGGCAAAACACAGTCATACAAGCTTTTGCAATGACATACAATATAAGGTTCGCCTCCGAACACAAAACAAAATAAAGGGATAATATAAATGGTCCCTAATATCGTACCTCACGCTAATTAAATTATATTCTCAAAGGTGCCGTTTTAATTAAATCCAAACACCGCCACCATTGTGCTGTATTTATTTTTAATATAGGTATGCAATGATTAAAGGTTCGTTCACACTACTATGCAGAAGCAAAAAAAAATACTATAATAAAATTAACTTGAACCAAAATGAAGTCTCGTCAATTAGTTATAATGGAGTATAAAGCCATTATAAGGCATTTTTCTCTGACAAGTTCGTTATGATGCCATTATAACTGTCTATAAATTTGGGGGTTAAAGTATAGCGTAGCGTTATCTACGGTACATAACGTAGTAATATCGTAGCGGTATGTGACGTAGCATTGTAGTCGTAGCGTATGTTTGACACGAATGCGGGGGGAAAGTGTGGGTACCTTAAAAATAAATTAAGTATTGTAACACATTTATTTTTCAAAGTGATCTCCGTTGCTTTTCAATTTAATCAAACCATTTTTCATAACATGATATTTATACATTTTCGTAGAATGTGCCCTGCCTCTTCTGGCTCGTCAATGTTATACCTCTCATGAAATCTTAGATTTTTGGTAAAATAAAGTAGTCACATAATGCAAGGTCTGACCTGTGTGTAGGATAAGACATGAGCTCCACCTTTTTTGAAGCCAGCAATGACTTTATCTTGTTTGAGGATAATAAAATTGTCCTTAGTATAGAAACGGTTTTTAAGTGAGCGAACACAAGATAACCAGTCTGCCTCGGTGAACCCGTTGCTAGAGGTCACACACATATAGCCACTCCTTATTGTATTGACCTGTTGCTACACGCAAATGTTCTAACCTTGGTTTCCGCTTGTAAATATTCATGTGCGTGTAGAGCCCAAACAGACTCCGAGAGCGTACAGCGTTCTACGATCCTCGTTCCGCGTTCTCTACAATATTTTACATCCGTTTTTCTTTTGAACACTTACTTGTAACTGGTGATTTTTTTATTAATATCTTAAGATATCTCTTAAGTATAATTTTATACCATTTTTCATTCGCTTAAATTAATTTGATTAAATTATGTATCGGTTTCAAAGAGCACGCGTAAAACAATGGATCAGCGTCCCTTATGGCCCTACCTTACCTGTTTTTAGTGTTCTTCTTTTTTATAGTACTGTATATGTCGTCAAGTTCTATAAATTTTGTATTAATCCGTCTCTCTGTTTTATGAAGAAAAATAAGGCCCTGTTCATCCAGATCGGCCCGACTCTAATACAATCCGACGTTACGTCACTACAATTTGAAATCCATACCGTGACTACAATATTCACCTAGCTAAAACAAAAACGTTATATCCGAATGCATAAAACCGGATCATGCGCTACTAAGAGTCGAAAAAGAAAAAAAACTAACTAAAGTCCAGTTCACCATGTCCACAAGTCAAACAATATTCCGGTGGGTGAGTGCGGGCGAAATTGAGCCAGAATCATTTATGAATGGGAGTTACGTGGGGGCACGAAATAGGAGGGGCAAGGTGCGGCGCTGCATTTTGCATGAGTTCAATGTTGGTTGCTCGATCTGCCTCATTCCACTCTCTCCCTTGTATATCTATACAAACTATAGCGAACTGATAGTGCCTTTTAATGGCGTTTGCAAGATTCAAGTGTCAATTTTCGAGGATTTGATTAAGACATTGAACTGAACATTCAGTGTGTTGAAATTGTTTACCTTCCATGTCGGGCATAATTTTGAGCTTAAGTGTTATAATGTCTATTTTGATTATGTCCACTCAAAATACAATACAGTTACAAAGGCAACAATAGTTACTTCGTTCAATACTAAATAACGTACTTATTTAAAACCAACACGTCAAGAGCGAGATTATTCGTAAGCTATTTAGACACTTTATATGGAGAATTGAGCAGCGCCTCTAGCGGATGGTTTTTAAAACTTTCCGCTCTCGATACATCTATATATACAACAAAGTCGTGTTAGTTACATCAATTACAACTCAAGAACTGGTAGGCCGATTTTAATGATATTTAATTTTTGTATTTGTCTCCGACCCGATTAATAGAATAATAAAACATGGGGAAAATTTACAAAAAAGTACTTATATAATATAATAAAGATAATTCACTTTCTCATACATTTGTTTCTTTTTTTTTTATTACATTATAGGCAAGTATTTGATCTCGATCTCACCTGATGGTAAGTGACGATGAGATCTACGATGGAGCATATTTGCCTAGGTAGGAAGGCGGCAGTAGATAGAGACGCTACATTCACTAGGCACATGCAGCGCAACTGATCTGACCCGCCCTCCATGAATGGCAACACCGAACATCATGCCGGAACACGGCTAGGCCGCTTGGCGACATGGCTTTGTTCAGTGGGTGGTGACTAGCCACGGCCGAAGCCTACCACCAGTAGAGTTGTCACCTGGTTGGCACCACCAGGGTCACGTGTAGGGTATCTCGAGGGTACTTAATTCTCCTACGGACGAAGGTGACTCGACCCCTTTTGAGGCGGTACGAAGTTTGCCGGGACAGCTAGTAGACTAAAGATCTCACTGGCCGCATGTCTGTGAGTAGGTATAAATTTAATAGTTGCTGCGGAACGTCATATACCGTTAATTATATTAGCTTGTAACGTAAACATAGTCATATTATGTAGCTACGTACGTGTACGTGGTCTAGTTTATTTAGGAGAATATAAAACGATAGGCGCATTACACACCTACGACCTATTTAGACCGATTATGACGCCCTAATTAGTGCAATTGGTAGTGACTCTGCTTTCTGTGCCGTGAGTCCCGGGTTCGGGTCTTGACACGGTGAAACATTGTGTGATGAGCACGAATGTTTGTATCCAAGCCTTGGATATTTAATCTATATCTATCTATAAATAAAATTGGAGTGTCTATTTGTAATATTAAAATAACCACTTTTTACTAAGTGCATTTGGATGTAGACATGGTACCTATACCAAAACAACATTTTTTACAATTTTTGTCCGTCTGTCTGTCTGCCTGTTTGTTCCGGGTAATCTCTGAAATGGCTGGACCAATTTTGACGGGACTGTCACTGGCAGATAGCCGATGTAACAAGGAGTAACTTAGGCTACTTTTATTTTAGAAAAAAACATAGGATCTCATGAAAAAAATTAAAACCAATGTTGCAGCGCTGCGCCTGATTAAGTTTGATAGCAACCTGAAATGCGTCCCGCGGGCTCAGAACGTGCGAGCAGGCTGTTGCCAACGGTTGTGTCTTTGTTAAATACCACGAGGACGAAGTCGCGGGCAACCTTGTGAGTACCCGTGAACCTTACACATTGAAGGTTTAAATTAGATTTATAATAGCCGAGTTCAGCCAACCAAAACGAATAATAAATTCCTATTACCGATTCCTACTAACCTTTCTATTTCGAAACAATACTTAATATAATTATTGGGTTACACCTGTAATTCCCTATAGTTACGTCCAAACATAACGATCTCTCGTTTTAATAAAATATCTAGGTTTAAGTCATGAAAAAAATATAAGTAAAGAATAATAATAGCACCACGCGTTGTACGTAAACGTACAAAATGTGATCGTAACAAAGAGAATAATTCCCTTGATACAAACTAAATTGCAATATGAGAGTAGTATAGTATAAACCTAAGGTTGAATGCCGTGCGCCCAGAATTAGGGTGAATGTTTTATAAGGGTGAAGGTAGATGGCGCGGGGGTAGTGGCGCGCGTTCAGGAGTCGCTAGTCTGCATATTGCATTACATTTAAATTGTTTACGTCGTTAAGAAAGAAAGTTTAACTGAACTGGGACCTTCGCACTGATGTCCGTAAGAATTATATTATTTTATTCGCATAATTGTGCGAGTTTGCCACCTTCTGTTTCTCACTCTTCTATTTGTATGCTCCCACGGTTTCCATTATTACTTTTATATGTTATTCAAACATTGGAATGACTGGTGCAATAGTTGTAACAATATTCTGTTAAGTACGAGAAAGTACTCACTGAAATTTCTATTATAAAACAATTGTAGTAACTGTGAATGTAGCAGTAGGTACCTTCCCGTGGCTTAGAAAAATAATAAACTACATTGTATAAAAATTGTGATAGCTAAGCCATTGTTCTACTTGTTAAATATACTGAAGGGAATGGTGAGTAAAGTCAGTCAAGCAGTCGCGTTACTGTTGAACACGCGTTAATTATGAAGGTGTTAACGATTATACTAGTTATATTGTGTCACAATCAATATGTCTCTTGCGATCCAGTCTTTGAATTTATGGTGGCAGCGCTCACCGAGGTAGCCAGCTCCCTTACAAACTCTCTTAAAGTACTGAAAAATAAAATTATAAACTTATTCACAAGCGATACAAAGGACAAACCGAACGCCGAAGAAAAGGATAAAAAGAAATCACTAAGCGAGTTAGTGGAGAAAATACCGGCCAAGAATGAAATGCAAAAGTCGGAGCCTTCTACCCCGCTGACGACACCGCAACTGGTCACTAAGCACGGCCGGAGGGCTCAGGCCCACATCGTTCTCACTAAAGATGGCTATCTGCTGACCATACATAGAATACTGCCTAGCTTGGAAGCCCGCAATAACTCTAACAATACTCACAGAACAGTTATACTCCATCATGGTTTACTTGGCAGTTCCGCAGACTGGGTCCTATTAGGACCAAACAAGTCACTTCCATATATTTTGTCTGACGCCGGCTACGATGTGTGGATGGCGAACGCGAGAGGCAACTGTTATTCACGCAGCCACTTCACGCTAAAAGTAAATTCCACGGAGTTTTGGAGGTTCTCCTGGCAGGAAATCGGGGAGTACGACCTGCCGGCCACCATCGACTACATTAGGAGATTAAAGAATTCGAATAAAACTATCGATTTCATCGGACACTCGATGGGTTGCACGGCCCTATTAGTGCTATTATCGACAAAGCCCCACTACAATCAATACTTACGTCTTGGCATTCTGTTGGCACCTCTAGCTTTTATGACCAATGTTAATGGACCATTAAAATTTTTGGCCACTGTGGCATCGAATCCGCCGATGGAGATAATGGACGTCATAGGTACTGATGAGTTTGTGCCGTCCAAGAAAATACCGGACGTGCTGAGGGAAAATTATTGCCACGATTCAAAGACATTTTGTACCAATCCTTTGTTTTTCATTACCGGCGGGATGCCAGAGAACGGCACTTGGGGAGCTGGTTTTATTGAGAGGTTATTGAACCAAGTGCCAGCTGGCGGGTCCACCAACACGATCTTGCATTACGCCAAAATAGCGAGTAACAATAAATTCCATAAAATTGACAAGGCTCTCTCTGAATTTCCACTAAGCAAAATCACATTGCCATTGGCGTTGCTTAGTTCCGGCGGGGACTGGCTGGCGACCATACCAGATGTGTTGAGGCTATATTTTAGTATCGGACGCCCCATAGATAACTATATAGTGCGAGATAGAAATTTGAGTCATACAGAGTTTGTGTGGGGAGCGGACGCGGATGAATTAGTATTCGCTAAGGTGATGTATTACCTGGAAAACGGCTTAAATTTTAATTCTTCAATGACTAATAACGTCAACGCTACATTTTAAATGTATTAAAAGTTTGTGATGTATATTTTTTTACTAATTAAACATAAATTAATTATACTATTTGTTTATTATTTACCTCATCATTTACAAGCTATGCCCGCGACTTTGTTTGCGTACACTTTAGGCTTACAATTTAACACATTTATAAAAAACTGTCTAGCCAATTCTTCAAAAGTATGATTGATTAATTTGAAAGAAACGAATTCAGAAGAAGCAAGAGCATTGCTTGGTTTTATCTTGATTGGTTGTTTGATTGTTTGATAATAGTATATGAAAATCTTAATCAAAGCATTTATATAAACTATCTACAAGCACGCAATTTAGTTCACCGCCATCGCAAATGTTTTCCCCAAATAAGTAAATACTATACACCCATAAATATGGGTGTTCAGCAGTACACCCGCATGTAGATGATGGAATTGTATCATGTCATGTCCCAGTACAATAGAAACTGACATCATAAAAAAAATGCGCTAAAGTTATGTCATGTTCGTCGTCGGTATTATAACAGCTCATGGGCTGTCACTAAGGCAAGTTTTCTTCTTTCTTTGCAATAAATAAAAAGACCATACATATATAAGTGCGCACTCATAACCTTTTTGAAATCGGCCAATAATAAAGTTTAAAGGGCAGGCAGTCCTTCAAAATTATTACTTTTCAAAGCAACTATCGGCCCACCGCTAAGTCTGTTTTCTACGATGGCTCATAAAGTACTAGCGAAGTAAAATGGTATATTGCTATATAATCAGAAGTCAGACAATAGTGCGCTTTGTTTATAATAAAAATAAAGAAAACCAGCAAGCCATGGAGCGGAGCAGACAAAGTAAAGAAGAACGAATAATAAGAATAAACGCAGGAATAATTTGCAAAACAGATTTGCATTTATGCCGTTTGGAGAGCATTAGGCGAGCCACATTGTTTAACTGAGAATCCTTTATTTTAATTTCCCGCTGAAAAGTATTCTAATGCAAATAATAAGAGAAAGTTTTCTGATTTTATTTAGTTCCGAGAACGAGCGTTTATAAATATTATACCTGTTTCTGTCTTTGTTCTGTCTATGAAAACCTTGTTTGATGAGTATAATAGCTACTATCAGAGACATTACACTCAAAGCCTCTAACGTTATAACTTCAAATTAAATGGATTTGAATTTTAAACGCTTAACCTAGCGTATAACTCATTTTTTTAATAATTCTTATCTGGGTACCAACGGTTTTAGTACCTGTACATAGATTAACACAAAAAAACCTCAAAATATATTTTTTTCAAATTGTATAATGTGTAAAAAATATTTAAGGAGATTATTAAGGAGACTAAACAAATCACCTTTATGTAAAAAATAAATGTGTAAACGATCTTTGATTTGTTTTGAACGAAAGAACAGTAGTCACGGATTACTATGCACTTACATAATAGTTTTATTTTTAATTTCTAAATGAGTTTTTTTTTGGAATATGATCTTCATGACTTGCCGATGCATCGGTTAAAATCGTTTACACTTAATTATTGATATAACTTATATTAAACTAGTCATTTAACTCGTAGGGGTAGAATTTCTAAAAAATCCTCCCTTGTACACCTCTCGGGTAGGTACCAAATCAAAGATTATATTGAGGCTATGCGTTGTCAGTCATTCGGTGTTATTTTTTTATGACATATATTGAATATAAAGACTGTATATATTTGCTACTGAAGTTCTGTTCAATATTTCATCATGTATACCCAAAGTGGAGCCCAATGTCAGATGCAATGCTCCCCCCTCCCACCCGCAAGGTGATAGACGTGTGGTGCGGACTGTGTTTCAATTTTCCGTTAAACCAATACGTTACCAGGACTCACTAGTGTGCCAAGTTGTCTAGTAAGAACACGGACATGTGTTTGATCTGTGTATATTAATGGCTTACCTATTTGCTGAATTATTCTTATACCTCATATGTTATCTTGTAACATCGTTTATGATATGATTAGATATATTAAGTTAAGACATCAAACATCCATCTCAACGTTGAGGCAGAATCCCATTGGGCTCGAAATCAATTGAAAAATATAATTAGGGGAATAATTTTGAAATGACGTGTTTCTAACAAGGTATGTATCTACATTTAGAGTGAAACAATATTTCTTAAGGAAATTTGATTCTCAACATTTACCCTTGTGAAATGCTATGAAATTACAGGATCAAGTTTTTGAAATTCGATTCGATTTTCGGGCTTTGAATGTAGATTGCTTATTGCTTATTTTTAATTAGAATGTGCTATCATCAATATTTAAGGTACGACCCCCTCTTAGCCGACCCATTTTTTCTACCCTGTAGGTTTAATATAGCGTCTAATTTAAATATATATATATTAGGTATCTATTATGAACCGCCTTATATCATTCCTATCATCTTATAAAGCTCCCACATAAATTACTTATTATATTATATATATGTATAAAATGTTGGTTCTATTGAGTTATACCACGAAGTTCAAAAATATATTCTAAGATAACATTAATATAATCGTATCTTCTTTGTAAGCGATCTCTTTTACAATTTTTTTTATATGTTTGTTGCGTCGCCGCCGCCGTTTTAAGCGCTTGTCGGGGACATTTTTTTTGGTAGAGCAACCAAATACTTATCAAACCCGTACAATTAGTTAATTTCAAGGATATACACTGCCAAACGAAAATCTCAATCGATTATAAAAGTGGACAGATCTGCCTTTGTAATAATATTTTTAAATGAAGTCACGTATGTAAGTAGACCTGTATTACGCTCACTATTTACGTTCCCACTAGACAAAGCCAAATGTTTAGTGCTGGAATATAATTGTTATGATATATTATGAATATTATTATAGTTCATGTCTATTGTCCTTTGCCCTTCTTAGATTGCCACCTCTCACAAGTGGGAGGGCCATTATATTCAAACCACATGTAGTCCACGGTAGCCGAAATGCTCCTCGTAGTATTTTTCATAATATTTTTTAGCTGCAATGAATTTCAAGTATTAGCCTCTTCTACAAATACGTCTGTTGGAAAAAAACTCTGGAAGTCCTTTGTAAAATTCAAGGATAACGTCAAATCTTTCTTTGTTATTGGAACCGAAAAATTCGAACGCAGAAGACAACGTATAAAAAAAGCATTCTATAAATTTATCAAGGAAGCGTTCGCGGATGACGATAACTCTACAACAACCGCCGTAACTCTGCAAATGAGGGATGAAATCACGATTGATGGACCCGGACCGGCTGCAGGACCATTGACAATGCAAGAATATAAGTCAGAGCTACACTCCGTACTCACTGCCGATGGATATTTACTGACATTGCAAAGGATTCTACCCGCAACAAAACTAGTTAACAAAAAAATAGTACTCCTCCATCACGGATTGCTAGGCAGCTCCGAGGACTGGCTGCTTCTGGGCCCGGACAGATGCCTTCCATGTTTGTTATCAAAGACCGGCTACGACGTGTGGCTAGCAAATGCTAGAGGTAACAGGTACTCCAAAATTCATATCAATAGAACCGCGCTAATGCAAGAGTACTGGGATTTTTCTTGGCACGAAATCGGCGTGTACGATTTACCGGCAACTGTTGAATACATCAGAGAATACACCAAGGGTGAGTCGGAAATGCATTTCATAGGACACTCCATGGGGGCGACAGCCTTATTGGTTCTTTTATCCGTATTACCCTGCTACAATGAACTCTTCACATCGGCAATTTTGTTAGCACCATTAGCATTTATGTATAACGCGAAAGGTCTTTTGAGAATATTCGCGGAAGCCTATAAGAGAAATGATTTAAACTCTCTTAATTTCTTTGGGAAAGATGAATTCATACCGGCTGGGGATTTTCCTCGACCAATTATTGAACAGTTTTGCAAAGGCAATGAGAGGTCGTGTTCAAACCTTCTGTTATTATTAGCGAACGGTGGCGCAGAAATGTTTGACGCGAATTATATGGAATATGTTCTAAATCATGTGCCGGCTGGGGGGTCCACGAAGACTATTATACATTACGGACAGTTGCTGGCCAGTGGAAACTTCCAGATGTTTGATTACGGGCGCACCAACAATGTAGAGAAATACGGCGATCATAATCCACTTAAATATGATTTAAAAAATGTGACACTACCAGTAGCCATATTCAGTTCTCGTGACGATTGGTTATCCACCACACACGATGTTACAACTTTGGTGCGGTACTTGCCGAATGTTATTTTACATCAAGTGATTAGAAGATACGGATTTACTCACACCGACTTCGTGTGGGCTTTGGATGCTCCGAAGGATATATTTGTTCAAATATTTGAGATTTATAAACAGTTTAAGGTGAAAACGTAAATAAATGAAATAAATAATATAAATATGTTATCATTTATTAAAATACTTTAAGTAGTCATGAATAAAAATGAATAGCATAATATGGGAGAGTGAGATCGGCGCGAGCCCATCTCGTTGGGCGGGCGGCGGCGCGGGCGCGGGCCACCCGCGGGTGATTTCCCGTGTGGCCGATTTCAGCGACGATCGTTAGTGCTGAGCGATACCGCCGCCACCGGGCCGGGTGAGCTGCCGGTCACCCATGAACCCATGAACCGAACTTGACTATGTTGCCCTAATTATGATTTCTTTGAATGTTCTTCTTATCAACCTATGTAGCAATATAGGTTTATCAAGTAGGTAAGTATAATGTATTAAGTTTGTACAGATCGTATCAAATGATCAAAGATGGCACTAGAGCCATGCGCTATGGTTCCTAATTGTATGAATTCGATATGTGTATCTTTAGTAATTTTATTTGATGCGAACTTTAACACTGCATTAAATAAAAAATAAAGCAGATATTTTTTTATAAGTATGTACTCAGTAGTAGTTTTCATTCACTATCCGATGGAAAAAGAAAATAGTACCTGCTTACCTACCTATACCAATTACGTATCCTTCCAACTTTATTATTACATGATATTACAAATTACAAGTTTCCTTATTTGACGATCAATTTCGGGAGGGTTGTCTGTTTTGAGTTCTGCGTTGTTTTCTATTTATGGGTTCTGTAGAGTCCGCACAACCATACACGATCAGCAACCTATAGATATAATTCGTAATGTAAAACGTGGAACGAGAACGCTGAAGGCTCTTATGCCTGGTAGGGTACTCAAAACAAGTCAAATCACTTTCTTGAGCTACAGAACTTGCTTAAATCCTATTTTTACATTGTTTGCGGATTTCGCCACGAGCACTCCGGCCACGTGAAAAACCCTTGTGGCATTATAGACGAAACCTTTAGGCTCATTTTGGTCAGCGAGCCATACATTTCGAAACCTACTTTCTTGTTTGCCTTTGAACTTTTACAGGTACGTTTCTGACCTGTTTAGGATCTCTTTGAAATCATCTGTAATACAGTAGCAATATTACGGCAACCTACAATTTGAAGGTTTCTATTACTAGTGGTTTTTGCTTATTATCAAATCAGGTATTTTTTTCACATAAATAATAACGAAGGTATTATGCAGTGATCTACGTAGAACTATGATATTATTTCTCAAAATCACTTGGGTACTTTAATGGAACCAAACATCTTGTTCGTGAGGCGACTTTCTCTTGGAGTTGAAAGATTTGAGATCAATCAATAAATTCGCCTTAACAAAGAAAAGCAAGCTGTGTGCAACTTTGGTACATCCCCTCGTAGAATGCAGGCGTGATGGTGTTAAGATAAGATATTCTTTATTGCACATACACATTAGAAATACAAAACATTAGTATTTTTTATTTAATAAATTATATACAATAGTTATATACATGGAAAAACAAAAAACTAAAAAATACTTATTAATAGCACATTTAAAAATAAAATAAAAATAAAATTACATACACAAAAATGCCTCCACATCGTCGTCGATACATACAAAACACATATATATATATATATATATATTAAAACTTTCAGTGTGCACAAAGGTGATCACATCGGAATCGGTACATTTTGGAAAATAATCAACATTAAGGCGCGAGCAAAGGTTCACATTAAACTATGGATTTATACCAATAGGATTTTATATCAACAGGGGGCACCCCTATCGGCATGTATACCTTTTCAATGTATAACATTCTCTAGTTGTAGTAAGTTCCATTGGAAGTATTATTAAGGGATATTAAGTAGGAATTTAGACACAATACATTTTTATTGAATTTGTTTCCCGTGGCGGCGTCCAGTCGTCAGTTAAATAAAACATTGTTGAATGGTTCCGTGACCTGTCGTGTTCCCGAGAGCCTCAAGGGATCTGCTGATGTAGTAGACCGGTTCTTAGTAACATTAAATATTTGCAAACCTCCATGGCCATTTACTAGCAAAAATACCTGTACCATCTAAATAGATGACATTGATTGACAAAATAAACTCAATTGCATTTGCAATTGTCAATAATAATAATAATTTATTAAACACTTTGTTTAATATTACATTATATGTGTTGATATATATTATAGTTACTTTATCTTTTGATTTTAACTTTGCTAATGTGGAAGATCCATTACGCATGTCTGCTTTACAGTTTTTTACATTAACTATCATAGGGTTTTTACAATTAACTTCACAGTAAGTGTAAATATCCAAATAAAAGAAATTAGTTCTTAAGTTGTTGCTACTTATGCCTACCTATTAATGATAGGCCTACTTATTAATCAATGTAAAGGTAAAAGTCGCATCAATGAAAATAACCAAAGATGCACATGCCGAATTTATACAATTAATCATGCGCTGCGATGCCATCTTTGCTCCCTTGATGGTATCAGTACAAACTACATTATGCTTACCTACTTGATAGAAAAACTCCGAAAACAAAGGTGTACTTTAGTATACTTACCTACGATTCGTTCATTGCTTTGATATTTAGGTCACAGGATACTTAAAAAAAAAGAAAGCAACTGTTCCATTTATGGGGCTTATTTATAACTTGAATAAGAAAGATGAAAATAATATTCCAAGACCCAGAATCTTATTAGTTTATAAATATCTCCACAATACTGGGGCGACTGACCAAGGCAACATACGAAATGCTAATTTACAAAATTTACTCACGTAACTCTGACTCTCTCAAACTAATAAGTCGCCGTGGAATCGAATCGAAGACGTTTCGGAGGACATCACGAGAAGATAGTATCAAAGGACCTCAATACTGTGTACCTAAATAAAAGTAGCTACATAACACAAATAAAACGATGATCAAACCGCACAAACAATATTTACAACCCGATGTCGCAACCCTCAAACCGTCGATGGGGCGTTATTTTTCTTCCCCTTTCAATATAAAGAAATAGTTGCGCCTTTACGTACCGCTATAAGTTATCTGAACGTAGATCAGGTGTAGCGTCCATAGCGCGGGTATGTACAGCGTTCGTGATACATCGCCGTTTAGGTTATGACTTTATGGAGACGTTCAGCTTTTTATGCGGAAAGTTACTTTGCATGAGACATTCATTCAACGTTTGTGCGCGTTTTTCATTAATTTATATGTTTGATATTGAAAGAGTCTAATTAGTTTTTGGAGTAACGTTTCACTCAAATATCCTATCTACCTTGAAGATTCACACAAATGTGGGTACCAAGGAATTGGCTATTCTAACTTATTTGTAGATTAATGTTGTTAGTAAACGTAGAGCATAATCCTGTCAAGCCCTTGGCGATTTCTGCCTCAGACCAATAAGATTAGTCGTGGAATCGAAAGTAGCACTCCTCTGCCTAGAACATTGAAAAAAAAGAAAAAAAAAATAGATAAATAAGGCTCCATTTGTCCAATACACAAAGATTCCGGCCTATAACTAAAGCAGTTGTCTGTCAGTGAGAATATAACAAAAATCATTGGAAACAAAAATAATCATAGTTTCAAAGACCACGCGTTCAACATTTATGTGACAAATAAGCTATTCCCAAAAACGCTACTTCTCCCGCCACTCGGTGCACAATAGGCACTTCACCACCGGACCCCTCAGCCGACCCGCGGAGGGCCAAAAAAGCGCTACATTACCGCATCAAATAATAACACTTAGTGAAAAAGCGGCTATATCGCCGTTCCGGGACCGGCCCGCTCGATCCGGCAAAGGACTTATTGATAAACATGATGCATGATCCTTCCTTTATTATATTGAATTAATCTATACTGTGCGGTTTGTTTACTATACTTTATTTATTATTGAAATTGATTTCGCGAAGTAGTGATTTTCTTAGATTGGTTTTTTTATGAAACTTGACCTGCTACTTACATGCTTTTATTCGTGTTAGCCAGGATCTGAAATAAGTCGGTAGGTCAATTACATTAAATAGTGGTCAAATAAACCATTCACATACATAAAAAAGGCAAAATGAAGAACGAACAGCAGTGCACATTGGGATGGAACAAACATGTCTACAAACAAGTTGGCAGTCAGCAGTGCTGTGTACAAAAATGTATATCTATAGACTTAACAATAATAGTGTAAAATATTTTAAGGCGTTAATTGGTAGGATATAAACTGTTATAATGACTGAAAGTATAAAATCCCCTCCTATATTTGAGTTTATGAAAGCTAAATACTTTTTGTATCTCAGTACTTATACCTCGGGTCTAGTTGCCATCATTACTCTCGGTGGCTAACAAGTAAATAATATAAGCCTCACCAGCCCGTATAGTCTAAAGTTAGACAAATGAACTCATACAATATTAATAGCCAGTTAATATACCCCTAGGAACATTAATACATGAAAATTATCATTATATTTTGCAACGAACTACTAAGGTACCTGTAAACAGTAACTTCATTTAGTTGTAACGGCGTGTCTGAAGAGTGTTTTTTTAATATAAGTAATTTAATCAGTGATTGACATTTTTGACGGTACCTGTTTATCTTCATGATATTGAGGCAAATGTCAAGTGCAGCGATGAAAAAAAAAAACAAATGCGTGTAATATTGTAGGGCCAACGCACAGCTGCATTCGCGCTTTTATTGCAAAACAAAACATTAGGTAGAGGCGTCGGGACGCGTGGGGTGGCGTTTTACAATGATTGAGCAAATAAACCCGCGGATACGGTGCGCATTTGTTCGGATTATTCGTAAAATTAAAATGTACATGGATGGGTGAGCACAACTACCATAAAGCTATATATAAACAGTATGTTATTTTTCTTGAACCATCATTAGTTACAACGTAGTAGAATATACAACTACAGGAGGAAATATTATCTACATCATCCCACTGATATTATAAATGTGAATGTTTGGATCGATGGATATTTGTTACTCAATCATGCCAGAACGGATGATCTGATCTTGATGAAATTTGGCATAGAGATAGATTATAGTCTGAAATAGCACATAGACTACTTTTTATCCCGGTAAATGTATGGTTCCGACATACTTTTTAATCGCGGGTAACACCGCGGGGTGCAGCTAGTAATGTATAATAATAATTTTACATAATGTATTAGGTACCTATTTATTATCAAAATTGGTAAGTATTCTTACTTGTTGAAATATATAGGTAGGTACTCATTTTTATAATATCATAATAGTTGAAATAATTTAAATACCAAGACGCAAATTGCATGGAAATTGTATGGTTTTCACTCAAAGGTATTATTCAATTACAGATTCTTTAGAAATAGCTCTAAGCTTTAACTTATAACAGACTGTTAATTTAATTTTACGGTTGAAAATATTCTTCATTTTTATTTCTTCGAATATCTGTCAAGACTACAAACGAAAGTTGGTCTTCGAAAGCTGTCTGCCGTTATTTCTATCGTAATTTACTATAAATTAGTCTGAGCTCCGATACTTAATTTCTTTTTACTTATATTGCAGCCAGACATAATTTTCTGATAAAATGTAAAAAGAACCACGATAATAAATTGATAATTCGAAGCTCCAGAAAACGAATGCATATTGCTCGTCGCTAACATTATAAATCGCCAACAACTTTTTAATAAAACGAATAATATATCTAACTAGCTATTACCCGCGACTTCGTCCGCGTGGTATTTAACAAAGACTCAGCCGTTGGCAACAGCCTGCTCGCGTTCTGATCCCGCGGGACGCATTGCAGATTGTTGCTATCAAACTTTAATCAGGCGCGGCGCTGCAACATTGGTTTTAATTTTTTTTCGAGAGATCCAATTTTTTTTTTCTAAAATAAAAGTAGCCTATGTTACTCCTTGTTACATCAGCTATCTGCCAGTGAAATTCCCGTCAAAATCGGTCCAGCCATTTCAGAGATTACCCGGAACAAACAGACAGACAGACAGACAGACAGACAGACAGACAAAAATTGTAAAAAATTTTGTTTCGGTATAGGTAACGTGTATACATCCAAATGCACTTAGTAAAAAGCGGTTATTTTAATATTACAAACAGACACTCCAATTTTATTTATATGTATAGATATATTTTTTTATTTGCACTTGTAAATTCTATTACACGCACCCCTTGATATGTTTATTGGCCTCAGCTGTAAGCAATATGTTTCCGGGGAGGGATCATTTGAGGATTAGAGCATCGGTCAGCCGTGCAAATCTACAGCATTCATTATCCGTGACACTATTGTGTATTTGTGTTATTGTTGCAACCCCCTAAACAAGGGGAGATGCAAGAGTGAACAGGTTGATTTGTGGATATGTATGGGTTCTTTTAATAAATAATTTATGTTCACTCTTTTCATGGTAGAATAGAAAAATAAACATTTGACACGATTCCAATATTGAACCCCCTTGTACTAACGTATTAAGAGAAACGATTTTTCTTTAGTGCAGAAAACAGTCAATAGAAAGTCTGCAATCATACTCCTAGACTAGCTTACTTATGTCAATCAGATTATTTAGGTAGATCTGAAATATACCTCATCAATCATGTATATGTATATACTCCAATATATACATATACATGATTACTTCGAGTAATAACTTGATCTAAGTAATACTCAAAGCATTCTCCAATACGTGCCGTAGGTATTTATATAATACCATAACATGTACTCAACCATGTTTTTGTTATTCATGAATATTTATTCGTGATTTTATACTAAAATGTTGCTATAATCACCGCGAGGTCCCTATTTCATACATTGTTTGACATAATCCGTAATTAAGTAATTTAGTAATTATATTTGCTCTATTTCTAATAATAATATAATAATAATAATTATTGTATTATGTGTTATTTAATTAAATATGATTTATTAACCACATGGAGTTTTATTATATACAATAATTATAAAGAATATAACTGAAATATTTACAAACTACTATACATTTAAAAAGAGAATAGAAAAGCTTACCTACTTAATATTTACTACAAAATATTGAAGTGTAAAAAACTTTACCCATGCGGTAGCGTATCCAAGATTACGGTCGCATTTCCTCGCTGAATAGCCAAAGCTAGTCGCTGAGCGAGGAAATGTCCATATAATTATAAACATTTCTAAGGCCGCTCTATTATGGTAGCAAAAAAACTCATCCCGAAGGTAACTTCGTATAATTTTTTTTTCAAAAAGAAATGCCAATTACGAAGCAACATGCCCTTTTGTCTGTGTACAGCCATTATGTTTTTACTGTTCCTAATTCTGCTGATGGACTAAAAGGGATGATTGAATAATGGTACTTAAGTATGTAGTACTAGCCCTTGTTTCACCATTGGCACAATCACGGCACTTACTCGTCATAAAACTACTTTTGTTATGTTTCAATTTCAAAGCGAAGTGTTGTTTTTTAAGTTAAAATGATATTCTAACTTGTATAACACGTTAATGTCATATGCACAAAACAATAAACTGTCTTAATATATCATGTATATAGCCTATAATATTCATCAATTGTGTTGTCACATAAAAATAATATTTGACACACACAATCTACAAAACCTAGCGCGATTTGTGCTCATGTCGATAATGCGATTGTAGGTGGCGATAATATTCTCGTTTTTTATATGTATTCCATGACGGAAATTAAATAACACCCTCTTGCATAGTAAGCAGTGCATTTTAACGAGATAAGGGTGAGTTTTCGTCGCACTCCTCGCGGGCCCGAGCTTGAATTATTGAAATAGATTTATATTATTTAGTTTAGTTTTGATGTTTTTGTTTTCGTTGTAATTAAATATTTTAGTTGTTTGCAATAAAAAAAAACATCATGAGTTCTTATTTTCTTTTAGTAGGAGAATAATATAGATGCAAGTGTGAATTTAATGTATAGTATTTCCTGTATTAAGTACATATTATGTGTGAATATTTTCATAACAAGTCTAAATATTTATAATTACCAATAAAATTAGTAAGTAGTTCCACCCGCGGGTTCACACGAGAGTATATCAATTAACCTATTAATATGTTATTTCAAAGTATAAACTTACATCGGTACATTTTTTTTCCAGTTTACGCATTATTGCCACTTCCTTGGCCAAACTTATAATCTAGCAAAATTGTTAATCTTCAATATTACAAGGAAAAAACTGGGAAGAAAACTTTGTGCTTTAAAATTGGGTCCGGTTATAATCTTTCTGTGGCAATCAGCCTACTTAGACAGTTATTTGTTATCAGCCAGCTCTCTGCAATCTTAATAAAAAAGAGAAATATTTGATAAGCGTCAATAAAATAGGAGACTAAGTATCTAGTTAATTAGATATCTATTAAAACTAAATGATGTTAAATGATAATGACCCCTCGGAAACCAACAATACAAGCACCTAAATATAACGAAAATTACAGATATTTTCTCTTGAAAATATTGGCGAGAGACGTTTGACCGGCCCGGGTAATTTGGGCCGGGTAATGTGACAACTTTCAGCGCGTTTACCCCAAATTGCTTACCCTCGGCAGGATGGTACACAAATGGAAAAAAATAATATGAGCCTTTTGTAGGGCGAGTATCGCGTGGTATTGTTCTTTCAGCCTCGAACTAAATACGTCAATAGTTTGGAAAAAAATACAGGAATCAAACTAAAATTCGCAAAAAAAATAATTTAGTTTTTAATACTACTTATCGTTACTGACGGACTGTGATGACTGTAAGGAGGTTCAAGGAATTTGAAAGGGAGTGCCCAATGTTATATTCATTAGTGTACGTCTTATATGAGTGTGATGGATTGTTTCTCAAAGACATTCTACCTACCTCATTTTATAAATATTAAGTAAACGAAATGGGCCCCACCAACTTAATATTAAGCCGCACATAATATTTCAAAAAAAGAATTATTTTGGTTAGAAGAATAATGACAAATATGCCTCCACGTTTGCACCGAGTTATACGTAAGACTGCAAATTGTTGCGGTGCCATTTTTATTGATGCCAATATCGAAGCGATTTTCAACTTTGGCCAAATGAAGTATGATATTATAGGCATTTTCGCGTTAAGATACTTTTACTTAACTTTTTGGGCATAAAAAGGTATAAAGTGTTAATTAAGAGAACCCAGCAGTTAACTCAACATTTAATTAAATTTATGAACTAAGCTTGCGAACTCATATTGATATAAAAATAAATGTATGAAGCATAAAAAAGTGAAGTGACCTGTAAATCTACCTAAGTAAGTATCACATACATATTCAATGTATAGACAATACACAGTTTGATTGTGTGTACGAGCCAAGTGTACATTAAAAGGAAATTCCCGTAATAAAAGCACGAAACTCTTTTGGAAGAGGGCTCTAAGATTTTTCTCCATCGAAATTCATTTGGTAGGACCATAATCAGGAGCAAATCGTGCAGAAGCGAGCTCGACTTATCACGGGAGGAATTTCGAAGGGAATCCGCTTCGTGTTCCTATCAAACCCTTGTAAATGTTAATGGAAACTGTTTTATAACACTAGACTATTTGTTTTTTACATTTTTGTGAGGTTGGAAACACAAAGTGGTTTCTTTCTCAGTTCATTTATGATTTTCAAAGCCAATGCATTAGGAACCTTTTAATAATATGTTGCTATTTAGTTTTGATGGGCCTGGATGTTATTAAATCCTTAAGTGTATGCAGATAATCTGTAATCCGTACATACGGACCTACTTGGCGAACCTGCGTGCACAATACATGCAGCGGTAACGTAGTCGCTCGCGGTCTGGCTCCGAGCGACACGCGATGGATGTTGCAACCTAAATTGAGTTTCCTGTAACGCGTATTACTTCTATATATAATAGGCGATGCGATGCGACAGGCAAATAGTATTTCCTCAGCCTACATTAAATTACTTACCTACGTCACTTGCTTGGAAAATATATGAAAATAATTCACGTACGCAAGAATATTTGTCACCAAATATAAGAATAAAATAAGTGGAAAAAACCTGGATGTTTCATATTTTAATTGGTCGGGGAGATTTTTTCTGTTATAAAAATAATAAGCAACATCCCACCGTCCGGTGTTTTCTGTGAAAAGTCGTATCCAGGCTCAACGCGTTGCCTCGCCTGAGTGATTGTCATGTGTCATTGGCCTCACTGTCCACCCACGCGCGGCAATGTCCGCGCTAGCGCTGTGCGGCTGAGCAGAGGTTTGAACACGGTCAATGGCAATTGGCATGATCCCTGTAGTATTTGGTGGTGAGATGTGGGTTTGCCTTGGTAAAACTGTTTACTGTTGCGGCCCAGAGGATATAATTGAAAAGTGATTATAGGCTCTGTAAATAATGATTCAAATAGTCAACATTCTCCGTTTCATTACTTAACCTGCAACCTTTGCTCAACAACATTTTTAATTTTCATCGGCACATACTGAAGCTGCTAGCGAAATTGCTTGTTCACTCGATTTGACAGACAAATTTTACCCTCAAATGCATAGAGTTATAATCCATATGTATACCTTGGCATTACAATACACTTTTCTTTTGATAGCTATTGTGTATGGGATTTAAACTTCTGTGTATTTGTGAAAACCTTTGAAAATAGGTTATTCACAATGCAACATACCTAGGTAAACAAAACTACACTGAATTTATTGGGAAAAATAATAGTCTTCCAGATTGAGTTTCGGTCACAGTGGCTCATCTCAACGGAGCCTAGGAATCTGTGCAGGAGATATTATAGTGTACAAGTGTGTGCGCAAGCACAGGTGTCCTCTCTTTCCTCGCTGCCATAGTGTGATGGGATGGCAATCCGTCACGACCGGCGAGAGATCGGGAGCAGGACCGACGGCTTGACGTCCTCTACGAGGCACGAGCAAGTGATAATCATGGTTGAAAATGAGACTCGCACATGAAATCCAGAAATCCTAGAGATACAAGCCGGGGTTTGCATCCGAGACCCTCGTTAGTTGGGCGAACGTTCAACCAACTTATACAGCTATCACTGCTTATATCGGAAAAAATATTTCTCTAATAACGAGGCGAACTAAATGAAGACAAAACTACGGTACTATTCTGGAGTTCCAATTACAATATGATTGGATACCTATCTCGAAGGATTAAGATTTGCTGGAATTATTGGTTTTTATATTTCCAATGGAAAGAAGCGTTACATTGCGCGAGTGTAATTTACAATTTAAACTTGCAGTGACCCCGGCTGTATTGCAACAGGGTGGACCGTTAATTGGAAAGGAAAATATTTGCAGATCACAAGTTTGTTACATTGTAAGCAGTGGCGTATTATAAATTTTGGCTCCCCAGGGCTTAGAGCCAGCCAACCTTTGAGATTTGCCGCCCCATCATTTAATGAAAAAGAGGTAATTACTATGAAAGGTGGCAAAAGCAGAGCGCAAGGAGCGGCTTGCGCCACCCCGGGCAGCCGGGCCATGGCCCACATGGCCCAAGGGTAAATACGTTACTGATTGTAGTTTTTCCGCATATCGCATTATCAAATAGTAACAGTGAATGGATTTTTTTTGCTTACATATTCATAATTTCTTGGCTTCATAATCCATGAAAGGTATGACTACGCAAATACTATTACAAAAATACTTTTATTTCGACAAAGCAATTAGTCATTTGATGATATTGCAGAAGATCGATGAATGCATTGAGAATAAAATAAATAAATACATACGTTTGTTATTTTTATGTTAAATGAAAATATAAATTTCGATTTCCATCCCAACACCTTCTCGTGAAATTAAATAAATATCTTTGAATCATTTCATAATGTTATCTGGTCTCCCCAGGAAATCGAATTTTTCACCGCGCGCATTATTCGTTCTTCTTACTGGTAAACATTTTTGTGACTAAGAGCGTTTATCTTGCAAAATATCCATCGAGTCGGTTCGATTTCTGTTTGCATCAAGTATTTATCTTAATAAGTAAGAATGGATGGTCTATCTACGTACTCACATCAAATATGACACATATTTCAGTAATGTAACAAGCTACACAGTGTACTGATTGTTTATCATTTACACAGTATAATAATACAGAAGCACCTATCTCTAACTACTGAGATTTCTTAACTGCAAAATGCTAAGTAGATACTCCAAACGGATAACGGATTAAAGATAATGCTTAGTAAATCGATATAAGCGTACTGCGTACCATCATAAAGAAGTCAATAAATTCCCCGGCGTGTAGGTATTTAAACAACTTTCTAGATGCTTTCCGACTTTAATGCAGCATGTTTGTACGGGAAATTTTTAATATATTAGAAAAGTTTTACGGGTGGGACGAGGCAGCGTGAAGCTTCAGGCACCGACTTTAAAATTTGTTCCTGTATACCCTGTTTTTTTAATAGGATCAGGAAAGATTTTAATGCGGCAAAATAAACAGTTGCGGCTTTAAAAGTTGGTTAAGAACAATCGTTAGGATAATGTTGGTAGTTCATTAGCGGCGTAATTTATAGGGTTGGCCGTTAGAGCAATTAAACGGACAAATTCTGGGAAGATAGATGGAACTCTAAAAATCGCAGCTGTAATCTGTCTTCTGCGTGTAGGTAGATACAAATCTTGTAGAAAAAAAATAAGATAGTTAGCAATTTTTATTACTAATCATTAACATTGAATCAATTTGACGAACCTAATAACATAATAACTACGATAGTACTGCGTTTATTTTTGTTGCTAACAACAAGATTAAAAGGCGCAGTTAGTGGTGACCCTGCTTTCTTTACCGTGAGCCTGAGTTCGAATCCCAGTATTATATTTGTACGCGCGTTATTAATTCTATAGAGGTACTTAATTAAATATAAGATCTAACGGGAATACTTACTGTAACAAAAATTAAAAGGGACATAAGCATGTTATAAAGATCGCATTTCCAATCAAATATTCTAACTATTAGACATTTAAAAATATCACTACATACCTACTAAGCGCGCGGTGATTCGTTACTGGTGTGTTTTTTAAATGAAATCATTAAAAAATATTTGGTATTTTTTGGGGTCGAGTCACCTTCGTCCGTAGGAGAATTAAATACCCTCGAGATACCCTACACGTGACCCTGGGTGGTGACTACACAACTAGGTGACAACTCTAATGGTGGTAGGCTTCGGCCGTGGTTAGTCACCACCCACTGAACAAAGCCATGTCGCCAAGCGGCCTAGCCGTGTTCCGGCATGATGTTCGGTGTTGCCATTCATGGATGGCGGGTCAGATCAGCTGCGCTGCATGTGCCTAGTGAATGTAGCGTCTCGATCTACTGCCGCCTTCCTACCTAGGCAAGTATGCTCCATCGTAGATCTCATCGTCACTTACCATCAGGTGAGATCGAGATCAAATACTTGCCTATAATGTAATAAAAAAAAAATGAAAAAAAAATCAAGCAGAAAATAATGCCACCTAGTATATTATATTTGATATGAGCACTTAGAAAATTGTTGAAAATGCCGACTTATGTCAAAAGTATGGAACATAAGAAGATTACAAGCATCCAATAACTTCTTTCCTGAATTCTTTTGCGAAAAAATATAGAAACGTCTAGACAGCGCGTCCTTACTCACAGCAAATCCTATTGGAAACAAGTTATCTATTAACAATTCATAAAGAGGGCAGTACTTATATCGTCCATCTTTATTGCCCTTTTAAGTGATTAAAAATGAACTATCGATTTGAAACTTTTGCTATAGCTTAACGCCGAAATGATACCAAACAAGAAATTAGAACAAGTTGATGTGATGCTGAATGTAGGTGGGTACGTATTTGAACGGTTACGGTACGTAGGGTTTATGTATGAAAATGGTAATGATTTGTTTAAAAAAAATGAATTTTCTTTAGTTTGCCGTATGTCATTACTTTACCGAATTTGATTCTTATTAGCGACATCATACATTATCGAATGGCGTATAAAGTAGTATGTTGGTTTTTTGGTTTTTTTTTTAATAAAGGACGAGGGAAATATTTTTTCAAAAATCGAATGCTGCAGTTTTAGTTTTCATAATTTTTGTACACTTTTTAGGAAATAGGTATTGTAGTACTAAATAATTGATTTCCTAAAAACGAATACATAATAATTACAACCGGCTTTGATTTTTGGTGTGGGCCGTTAATGCTGGACAGAATTGTGTGTTTATTGTTTGTCGGCTTGTGTGCCGTCGGCGCCCTTACATACATTGCGGTTCCATTACATGATTGCCGGTGCGTTTCTGCATGTGAAGGACTATAACTGATATATATATAGAGGTTTTTTGGGCAGTCTCTGAATTTTTATGGTCAGTTCTCCAAAGAGGAAATGGAATTGGATTTCTGCCTGGAGATGCGCGCGTTTACGTTTAGGTATCACGTGATTCAGAAAGGGTAATCCTATATCCATCTAGCCTATGAGCCTGCGCTTGTTTAGCACTTGTCAGGGTTTCGATGTATCGATTTCAAAAATACATTTTTTACGACAAAATAGCAATTAAAGAATCAGAATCAGAATATTTTTTATTCATGTAAACCATTATTGTACAGTACTTATGAATCGTCAAGTTACATAAACATTATGCTACTGCTTTACCGCCCGTTCGGAATGCCGTTCCCATGGAGAAGAACGGGCAAGAAACTCCATGGTTGCTCTTTTTTTTTTAAATAGATCTTTTACATTATTAAACAATTGTTTATTTTTTTTCTTTTTTTTAATAATTACTTCACGCAATAGTTTCAAAAGCTTTAAAGAATCGCAGGTTGAAGGCTTGCTCTGAATCATTCTGTATAACGATACCAAGGTTTTGGTTTCTATCTGGCGTGCTTGTAAACATTTCTGGCATTTACACTCATGCTAGAAATTCTACAACAATCATATCCTCTGTTAAAATCCTTTAATAACTGCACGACACAAAACTTAAAAACGATAAACAGCACTAAAAAGTAAAAATATATTAAACCTTAAGTTAGCCTACAATTGGCGTATCAATACATTTAGACATATTTAGACTAATTTAGAGCTACAGAACTCTTCGTTCGAAATCTCGTAAAGTATAGTGAATCCTTCTTATACCTTAAGTCTATCAAGATATGGTAGCATTTTAAATGTTGTCCTTCCACGTATATAAAAATTATAAATAAACCATTGTTCGTTAATTATTTTCCATTCCCCGAAAGTAGCATTTGTGATTTTTTTTCAGTAATTGATTGGGTTTATTAATATCTCATGACTACGTTCCCAGATTAATCTGTAAACTCTGTAAACACTTGAAAGGTTACGAACGCTAGGCTACAGAAAACGGTAGACTAAGAAAGCAGATATTATTTAAAGCCATAAAGATGTGAAATTAAAACGTCAACAACATATAGGAACTCACATTATTTTCGCACATTTTGCAAACATATATTGCGTGTCGTACAATAGATATATTTACAAAATGTAATGAATATCATAATTAACGATGTGGAGGATGAAGGTGTGAACATGTGTATACCAACCTAGCTCAATATATTTTCCGGCCGGCAGATCAATAGTGGAGGGTTCCTTGCCGTGTTTGCATCTGAATAAATGAAAACTCTTTGTTTTTCTAATTTAGCCCCGGGCTTTCAAACCCGGTTGAGATCCATCTAAAAAAACGTTAAAATAAAAGGACTGACGCAACGGTTGTACGATTGAGCTGACTTCAGTTCTGATTCCGATAACAGTTTGCATAAAGGTTTTCCATTATTAAATATAATGCAAACATTTTCATCACAAAATGTTTAGAATAATAATGTTTAAATATTTCACTCCCTTTGGTTTGTTCTTAGCTTACATTTTCTTTTAATCAGATTATGCAATAATTTAAAGATTTTCGAGAAAAGCATCTGGTAAATATCTTAATAATGAAGATGTTTTACCGATCGCGTATCGGCTGGGGCACATTCCTGCCCCAGATCGCACTACTGTGGCGAAAATTGTAGCGGGTTCCAACTTAAACATAAGTTTTTTGATAAGTCAGTGTTTAAACGATAGGGAGGAGGGGTGTTACAGGTTGCTGGGTATGAGGGGAGGTTAATTAGTGATGTTACTATAGTCGATATACGCTGATATCGATACAAAAGTATAACTTTTTAAATTTATTACTGTGTTATGCAAGACTTCAAATTATTGAACAACTAGCAATATATAACAACTATATACTACAACTACTACTACTAGTACTAGTAGTTACTATATAACAACTAGTAGTAGTACTAGTACTACAACTACAACTACAACAACTAGCAATACAACTTTATAACAATTGAAAAAAATATTAACTTTGTAACGACGTAGTAAAGCTACCAAACGAACCGTTATAAATATTTGAATTTCTTTTTTTTACATACAACTTTTTACATAATATATTCCCCGTATTATATTGATACCGACACAGACCAGGTAAAATAATATAAGCAGGTATATTTTATTCTATCTGTGTAGTTACCAATATATTAGGGGTATAATAGGGTCTAAGTTCCTAATAATATGTGCATATTTTTTGAATACTTTACAATTGCAAATAAACGACAAAAAAGAAACAAATATGCGACGCAATTGACAACCTCCGCCTTTTTACGTCAGTTAAAATCAATAATGTTATATTTAGCATTAACTTGAAAAACCCACACCTAATCAATTTATAATTATATCATCAAAAATCATTTTATAATCATATCATGGCTTAATTAATATCGATATCGATTAACAAGCTTTGACAGCACTAAGAAGCAACAGGGTGCTGGACGCGTGCGCGTTGCCACCCCCACTGGGATAAATGAGCCGGCGGGCGTGTTTGGGCCTCACAACGGAGTCTGGAGCCAGTGAGTTGAGACGTGCATAGATCCTGGCTCTCCGCGCATTCCTCGTCGATGAAATGTGCTATTCACCTGTATAAGACTTTATAGGTGCATTTGTGAACTTTGTTTTGAAGTGACTGATATTGTTTGCAATGAAGACTTAATGTGACAATAATATTATGACTTTGTTCGGTGTCGGTGTCCAGTGCCACTTTTAAAGGTAAGTTTAATCATACGCGTTTACATCGTTGCGGATATTTTGGCTGCGGGCGTTTTCGGATTGGCAGATGTTTTTTGTGCAAATATTTTGAAGTGATATTGGGATTTTTTCTTATATTTTCTTTAATTTGGTTGACATAATTTCGTCTCATAAAATCATCAATTTTGAACTGATAAAATTATGATTGCGTTATAAATTTAAATTGAACAGCTAGTCATTTGGTTTGTAATATTTATCGAAACTACAGTTATTGTCGGTTGCTGGGAATGTTAATAAAATGCAACATTTTATTCATGGCGAGATTATTGTAACATCAGATAATGGGTCGCGAATACCGGGAAGCTATAATAAAAATGCTCATGAAACTGCCTTTTAAAATGATTGCTGTTTTATTGAAAACATTCCATCAAAATATTTGCGCCTTGAATTCAATATAGTTTGATAGCAACTAAATAAAAATATATTTATGTATGTTAGCACCCTTTATTATTTTACTGCCTGATAATTAATACAAACCACTTCAAATTTCCTTTTGTGTACACCGATATTTATATAATTTTAAATTCTGCGTGTAAACTGTATCAAATTAGGCTAATCGCAAAATTCCCAGTTAGTAATGCAAATTAGGAAAATGTGAGGCTGCAACAAATTTATTATGTTAATTAAATAACCAAACAGATCGGTTGATCGACGTGGGTGGCTTGGATTTTATTGATGAAGGTTTTTTTTAATATTAATATAATATTTTTTCGTTAAGTCATGTTTGACAATGTCCTGATAAATTATTTGATTAAAACTTAATTAAGATATTTTGCTAAGACGCTATTCCAATTTTTTTTGATACATAGCCCCGACAAATTCTGTAACCTTAATAAAAAAATACTGGGCACAAAAAGTAGGAATTTCTGAAAAAAATAAAAATAAGGTATCAGTAAATAAAAATATATTTATTGCCGCAAATAGACCAAGTCCCATACAATTCTGTCTATTCACCTTTTACTACCCACTCGGTCAGCGGCGCTGATTACTTTCTGACAAGTCAGTGCAAAGGTTTACCTTATTCAGTATCTTCGCGCTTGGTTTGGACTTAGCACATATCTCTATATGCTTGCGTCAATTACTCTATAATTTCAACATGAGGTTAGCCTACTATGAATACTTAGCCGCATGCTTTCATTTCCTACATTTCTATATATCTATCAGCCGATAGACGTCCACTGCTGGACATAGGCCTCCCCCAATGATTTCCACACATCACGGTCCGCCACCACTCGCATCCACCGGCTTTCTGCGACGCGTATGATATCATCGGTCCACCTTGTGGGGGGGGGGGGGGGGGCGTCCTACACTACGTCTTCCGGTTAAGTTAAGTCTCTCTTTCCTACATTTACTTTGTAATAAAATGCTTAAGTTATCTGGGGACACGGTAGTGCCCTGCCATATCGGGTAAACAGCACGGTCACAGGCATACCATCATTTTCTCGAAGCAACTCACGGCACTTTTAAGCCTCCCGTATCTTTGTTGTGAGTAAAGTTACATTTCCCTAAGTAAGGATTTCCGCGGGCGTTAAACTAGCAAATGGAATTGTGTATATGCGAGCAAACCTTGTTGCTGTTGTTTCAACTGCGTGGGCCGAAGTTTCAGGATGAATCCTATGGGCCAATAGAACGATGAATGTTGAAATTTCGTACTTATCCGTATTACCATTTAATACACATGACTAGTGCCTGTGGTATCTTATTGGACTACTCCGATCTGATCTTTTTATTTTCCTTGATGAAAAGAATCATAAGTGTTGACATGGATATAGTTTATCACCGAATCCTCCTCATTGATTCTTGTTTCCTCATGCTGAGGGTCTTGACCTCTGTGTGAAACTCTCGACCGTACAATATCGCGCTGTGTCGACTAATCTTCGGCGGTATGGATTACATCGTATACTTTGGTGCTAAGTGCTGTGCATATTTGGTCCACCAAGAGCATTACCATATCAAGACTCATCTAATTTCCAAAATATTTTCACGTGATGCGTACTCAGATTTTCACTAAGGATAGGTGAACCTTATTCTGAAACCACAGATAAAAAATATAATTGAACGACGCAAAATCCTTATGCTTGCCATTTGAAGTCAGAACCCTGAGTATAAACTTATAAAATTTTAAAGTTTAAATTAAACTCGCCTATTAAAATGTGTGGGTGGATAATTCATTTTGCTACAATTCCAAAAAGTTATCTTATAACACAAAAAAGAGGAATAATAGCAAAGTAAAATTTCATTTTCATAAATTTTAATTTCGATAAATTAGTTTCAAGTGGACGATAGAACAAGGGGGTTCACTCTGAACGGACTGAGAAAGGTAAAGGAATTAATCTTATGTCAAAGCGTCCCCAAATACAATGGAGAGCGAAAACGATTTCATTTTTCTCAGTAACCCTCGGCGATATTACCAGCGGGACATTATGTTAGCATTCTTACAAAAATGTCCTTTTAACAGGTTCTTCTTATAATTTAGAATATCAACTCGTTTAAAAAGTACTTAACATTGACATCCTTTGTTGTCTTAGGGGAGCTTCACCTTTTCGAATTCCCCGCACTTTAATTGATAAGAACAGTTTACAATCAAATTTAATATCAATGCACACACGTATTAAGTGTGTGTGTTGTCATAAATAGAATATAGATAATCTTATCAATAGGCAAGAATGTAAATTCATCTAGTTTTGGGGAAGGGGAAATGTTTCTAGTCAGTTTATAACCTAAAGCTATTGCAATAGCTCAGGCGGGAAATTTTAAACAAATCCGATAGGTACAAGTTTGTATACCACAAATTTCTCTTATTACTCAAACATATATTTTATAATTTAATAAATATTTTTTTTTTAAAACTCCTGATTCATAGTGTGCCTAGAAACATTAGGGTGGGTCCACTTTGTTAAAAATGGCTTTATTTGTAACTTTGTTAGCGCAATTTATGCGCGGCGCGGGAGTTTTTTACAAACAGGCATGATTGCGGCGCGTCCATTTATGAGTTCGACAGCTCTAGATTAGAGGCAAACCCCCAAAACCCCTCCCCCTGCCGACGGCCTTGGTGATATGTGAAGCACTGGCGCGAGCGCTGATCCGTCGGGTGTCTGTAAATATACAAACACTAGGATAACACCTACTACTAAGGTACTACTTACGGTACATACTTACTCGCGATGTGCTCGTTTGTCATCTACACTATTTGCGTCACATAACAAACAATATTCAACCTTATTTGTTCGTAATGGAAACGGTTTTCTGTTCCCGTTAAAACCTTGCCTTAAAGTACCTATCGGAGCTTAAGAACCTTTCGAATATAGTTTGGAAACAAATAAACGACTTTTCCGGTCTTTTTTCCCTTTTTTATACATAAAAGCGTCGAGTTGATTTATCGTTGGAGCACCGAGCGGCCTCCGCGTCCTGCCGCGAATCTTGATCGACGAAGCATTTCAATTTATTTTATGAGTCAACACCTTCAGGAGGGCCGCTGTTCTTAGTAAAACAACCCAATTTGGTCAGTCTGACGTTTATCCAAATAATATAATTCACTACACTCCGCTGTTTGGTGTCATGGATTTGATTTTTGGCACTTGAGCTGAAGTTGTTCTGAGTAGTTATATAAGGACTCTGAAGAATATTGTACGTCAAAGGTATGGTGTGGCATAGTGAAGTAGGGATAGTAGTAGCTGTGGGTAATCTTTATTTGGTCTTCTTATTTGTACTCAATTATGGATATCAAGATTATAATTTTACCTCCCCAGTAAATATTGACATCATAGCTAGTACGACTGATGTGGTCTTTCAAAAAAAAGTTTATCAAACGCCGCGGGCAACAATTTCTGCAACAATCAAAAACAATTTTTAGCCAACACAAACTGACAACGAGCGGAAAAAGTTACGCATTGTACCGCATCGCATGGGCATACAATGTTCCCTGAAAGACTGCACCATGCACAGAATGGTTCGACAGTTGCGCAATCAATGCGCAATCAGCACGGAGCCATTTTAGAAAGTGCACTTTTTATTGGTTCGATTCTCATCTGGGAGTAAAGGGGAAAAGGGAACGTATCGACTATTTTTATAATTTTCCCATCGTATTTTTATTATACATTAGCAATAAAAATTGGGAATTCATGTATTTATCTTGATTTTACACACTATCAAACCAATTTTTATTTACAGAAAATAGCGATTTAATTATCTCAAAAAAAACATTAGTAGTAATAATGGTACCAAAATAATTGATTAAGAAGTTCCTATTATGGTGTGGTGTGAAAATGGTGCAAGATACTTAAACAATAATCCACAAAAATAACTAATAAACAACGTTTTCTCATAATTAAAATCAGTAAGGGTTAGGTTTTGTGTTATTTTGCTAATGCTTTGTAGAGCTATTGGTTTTTTAAAACCATAAGTCAATACTTGCGAGCGTTTCAATTTTGTAGACTTCGATACAGTTTGAAAGTTCTATCGTTCTCCTTCACAGTTTGTGTTTGAGGTTTGGGCTACGAAGTCGACGGTTAACCTTCGATTTACTTTTCATATATTATGTACATCCAATGACAATTTTCCTAATATGGTAGAGCAGTAGAAAAAAAATCAAATCATATTCAAACGCACCAACGTGATTTTATTTTGAAATTATAAAATCGAAAAGATAATTTAAAAAAAACCACATTGTCTCCCAAATTGTTGTAACCCCTTTTGCCGCTCGTTATTGCCATTGCAAATTTGATTTAAAAGTTTTGTTGTATGAAAATCGAAAATAAGGGGTAATTTTTGGGTTTTTCACGGCCACACGAACTCGGGAATGGCGACACTGAACGATTTTAGAATAGTTCAGTAACCGTCGAAGAAGAGTGATGGAGATACCGTCCACTTAACGTTCACTTTGTTGTTCCTTTCTTTATGGTAAAACCCATCAATAAGTGCACAATTATAGGTTAGCCAGTTATATAGGAGTAAATTTAGCCAAGCCGGTTTCGGATGTCTGGCCTAACCTAATTCAGAGGGCATAAGTTTTAATTATATTTATGACACTTAACGATCGTCCAATCTCGTGGATGCCGCTTGGTTCCATAGTTCGAATGGAAGCGGGTTCGAATCTCGTCGGGAACAAATTTCCGAAAATAGTGCTTTGGGAATTTAACTCTAGTCTACTGGTTTATTTTAAGACACAACTATCCACAAAAGTATAGAATGCTTTAGCCTATTTATATTGCCTTATGTAATATGTTTTGTAGGTTATACCAAATAGTTAAGTACAGCATAAAGAATCTGTTGCACAACTTACGTATACATAGGAAACATACCAATATACAATAATAAACATAAAATGAGTAATGACTTTAGTGAGTAAATCCAAAATTTCTAAAAAGCGTCGCTACGCGCCTATTGAGGTACAAACTTCACAAAACAATAGAGTAGTGCATCATATACTCATAACATACATAGAAAAAAAAGTTGAAAATCGTGCATCACAGTAGCGGCAGTAAACAAGTTAGCACTTCCCAAAAGCATTGTGAATTTAAAAAACAAACGGAATTCCGCCAGTGCCGGTGCGCGCCGCCCGCCACCGACCGAAAAGGTAAATGGGTCATAAAGGCGTATCAATATTGACCGCGCGACTCCCATCGCGTACACATCATGCACGTTATATTGGCCATATCTCACGTTATGCCGAGGAGCCATTTTTTTTTACTAATTTATGTACGTATCCAGTTTTACTTTTTATTTTAAACGTGTCCCCCTTTTTTTGGAATTCGATATTCGAATGGGGACAAACGCATTGCGGTAGCACGAGTACGTACGAGATTGGAGCAGTAAATCGTCTGAACTGAAATCGTAGGACTCGGTTTTAAAAAGCTGTCATTGAAAGTGATGGGATTTGTGCTATGGGAAAGTAGTTACGCGCGGTTAACCGACACGACTGATTCACAAATCTATTTAGTTTGTTACTTTTGATTAATGTCTAAAGCACATTTAGTGCTATTTTTGCGCTTTCTTTGTGTTTTAAAACTTAAAAAACTAATTACACATAAAATACTCCAATCCCAATCATGAAGCGGCACTAGTATAGTAGATACTAAGCTAATAGTAACTTAAGATAAAATATTATATTCTGCCCGGTTTTAGTGCTGAATCAGTGCAACTAAATGCTGGGAACTTGTCATATCTTGTTTATATTATTTTACGAGCTCCGAAAACACTCATAGCGCGTTTCAAGTGTGTATCAAGAATCATCAGCGCCATCTGTATATCATGTAGCGAGGTTGACGAGTTCGCTGTATAAGTATCAGCTTGATTATTATTTTTCGTAAAGATTATTAATTATCAAGCATTTCTTGTGAATCGTTCACAAAAGCCCTTTTTTTAAAAGGCCGCCGATGTGTAATTAGAAGGGGTGAAGACGGCGTTCAGAAAAGGTTAATTAGGAAGTATTTGACTGGGAGTCATATTTCAATGAATACTTACATTTATTTTAATGTAAAGTAACCATAGCGACGGTATTTAGCGTTGGTCTATAAAAAGATAAATTTATTATTGATGTCGGTACCAAGTACCAACTGTGTACCAAAGCCACTATTGTATTATGGCTACCGTACAACGGACTGAGGTCCTAGCGATCCCAAAAACATACAGGTCGTATAGCAAAATATTTCTTTTTTGGGACTTTGTCCCGCTTCGTATACAAATCGAGAACCATGCGGTGCGGTGCGGTAACCCCATCGGTCACGGGCAAGCTTTTTGATGACGATCAAACCCCACTAAAATCTGCGGTGGTAGAATCATTATGATCACGGCTAGTCAATGTCAAAGTCAAAGTCAAATTAAAGAGCAAAGTCTAGAAGATCTAAGTTAGATGTACTATATAAATATATTCCTCTAAATCTCTAATTGGCTTGTAGATGTTTTTAAAGGTCTAAAGTATACGGGGAGCCGTGGGCGTATTCAAAATCCAATTTGTCTGTGTACTCTTATGTAAAAGAAATCCCACCTTCATGTCTGGTACCCATAGATCTGAGAATTACAATTTAAATAATTATGGTTACTGTTAAAAATCTTCTATATTTTATGTTTTCCCAGTAAAAAAAAATGTATTGCGTCTTGCAATACATTTTTTGTCTTGTCTTGTCTTGTCTTGCTTTTGACTTTTTCATTACGTAGGTATTATTTTTTTCTTATCATTAGCATTAGCAAGCATACCATTTATAGCTTATAGCTTATTATGATGATAATAAGAATTGAGAGGGACCCGATTTGATTGATTTAGGCCGATAAGGGCTTGAACCCCCAACATGGGTTACTTTTAGGTTACTGGTGATACATTTGGGTAACATCAAAATACACTATAAGCCGTTTTTTCGTTACATCAAAATCATATATTTCGTATTTATGTAAACCAAAAAAAAGTACTTAGGAGTATAAGCAACATCTATCATCGGTTCAGAATGTTCATTCCATTGGACTCAGCATTTTCGCCTAATGTTGTTTTAGACCTTAATTTACATAATGATAGGATATAAAACACTTTACGGTTTATTGCATTTACCTTTGGTATATGTGATAAAGTATTTGGAAGGTGCGTGAGAACCATAATGTGATATTACTTTAATTAGATTTAAGTACGGTATTAAGATGGTAGGTAGCCTACTATAATGTTGTTAATAACGTTACGAAATAAGTCAAGATCTTATTGTATATTGGCGAAATTAGCTTTTTTTAACGTATGCTAAACGTACCTACAAGATAATAGCAAAAGCGGTATCAAGAATAGAATAGGTACATGTGTATACTCGTAGCACGAGTCATACAAATTATTTTTGCCTCGGCATGCTAAAAAGTATTTATTAGGAAACAAAACTTATAAAGCAACCTGCGCAAACCTGTAATAACTAATTTTAAATGACTACGGCCGACAGGCTTGTGTATACTTACAGGGGAAGAACATAATGTGGTCACCAATTAAATCAGCATCGTATTCAATCCACCGAAAAACAAATAAATTTCTAATTTAAACCTAAAAAAAAACACAATCTCAACCCGAAGTTACCGAGTCTGTATTTTTAAGGGGTTTACTTTATTTATTTGCGTTGATCGGGGCATTTGTAAAGATTATCCTTAGAAATAAACAATTGACGTGCGAAGGGCGCGGGCGGCCGCGGCCGGCTGCGGCTGCCCGCGCCTGATAACGCTGGAACGTGAGCACGAATACGTTACCAATACCACACACTTTTCGCTGATCTAGACGTTGTAACACTGTTTACTTACGGCACTAGTGGACTTTATTTATACATTTTAATTACACGTGGCTGACGCTTTTAATGTAGATATGAACGCGTTGAGCCCATAAAACTGTAGCTACCTGTATTAACCGATTTCGTTCGTTGTATTTTGAGCGATTTTAATAACATACTATATTTATTGAAATAAAATTTTTTTTTCGGCTGCTTTATAGCAACCATAGTCACGGGAGGACTGAGGTGTTTGACGTCCTTGTGTCATAGTTTGAACTGGGGTATTTTCATATTTAGTTGTTGCCTGCGGTCCGCAGAAAGTGCTCACAGTGTCTTGAGGTCTTGCAATGGTGCGCTTGGTTTTGGTTTAATTATATTAATGCGATAAAATCCGAAATAAATGTTCTATTCAATGTGTAGTATTCGCGTAAATATATATAAAAATAAATATAGGTATATTTATTTTAAAATAGAAACTGATTATAGCTAAAATATAAGATTTGGATTCCAAGATTAATCATAATGGCTATTCAAGAGGTACAATTAAGCATACTACCTACTGTAAAAACTGAAATTTATTGCTTAGGATAGATACGTACCTAGATCTATGAATTGTTCTATATCGCAAATAAAAAGTTGTATAAATTTAATGAAAGTACCTACTCATGTTCTACATAAATTCTCTGCTACCATATTCGGTGTAGATTTCGTAATTCACCGTTTGTGCTGAGTAAAACGCGTTGTAAAACGTAAGCCACTCGGCTCGTTAATAATTCCCTACCCTGCTTATTTATTTATAAACCTAATCTAAGACTCATTCCCCAGATATTAGACTTTCTTTTTGACTTGCGAATTTCAGAAGCAATCTTAAGATCTCAAATCCAACTTCGGGATATTTATTAAGAAAATAAATTTATTTGAGGCATGACGAGAAGCCATCCCATGTTAGGTGCACCCTAAATGTGAGTAAGATTATATTTTCCATTCATCTAGAAGAAAATTCAGTGTGCAAGAATTTCCCTCCACCGGGAGCGGTCTCGCTAATGGCAATGCATTTTTTCACTCCAGCTAAAATAGAAGTACTGCATCGTCAGACGTTGTGGAGTCATCTTTTTAAAGGTAAAAGTTCCATTTGATCGTGCACTCCTTATATTAAAATTCGAAAATGGACCTCCTTGTTTCAGCATAAGATTCTCTTTTAAAAATTCGTGATTTTTTTAGGATACGACTATTGTGAACTAGCATTTTAATTACATCACTCGTCGTCCCGCATTCAAGCAATAAATGGGAAGATAAAAGACAGCAAATCAATTAGGCATAAATAAATATTCATCCGAGTAAATTAAAAGATCGTATTAGCATTGATGATCACCGAATCGAGGGCTTCACGAGCGAATTTGTATTTCAAAAATCTTCTTTTCTATTTATAAAAAATGCGACGCGGTTACTTAGGTAGTTACATACCACGAATTGCATTTTAGAGAGACATCGGGGAAGAAAGATGTTCGTAATATTTTCAGTTTGCGGAAGGAATGAGACAATGATCTGTTGGTCTATTTGTAAGTGTTGAGGGTAATCGAATAGAAGATAGAGCGCAGGTGAATGGAGCTAATATTGTTCTTCAGAGTGAAGTGTAGTGTAGTCATTTTAATTATGAAAAAAACTTGTTCTATTAGTGGATAACTACAGTTGTGTTAACTAATGGATATTGTCATTAAGGAATTAACGTTCAGTATCGTACGCTTGTGTACCGCCAACAGTTATACAATTTAGACAACATTTCCGATCGTCCATTAAAGGATTAGAGGGATTAAACAAGTTCCCAAACTACCAGACTCGTGTGCTTCGTTTTTGCACTCCAATGTATTACGTATTTCGTTCACAGGTAAATATTTAACGATTACTAGTATTGTAATGTTAGTACCATTTGTTAATAGCTTAACCCCACTGTACAAACGATGTAGAGTTGAAAAAAGTTACCCATTTTAATTCTAGTATCAAAATCTGTGTATAGTAAGTACTAAACGGATATAAATATTGCTGTTACAAAAACATGTTATTTAATTACCGCCGCAGAATTATAATTCTTATCGTTTTATGTCGTTGTTCTCATCAGGTACATTTTCCGAGAGCACGTTATTAAAACTCTCTATCAAAATAAGGGGAAAATTATTTGACAACAACCCAACGCCGAGATTAAATTGAAAATGTTGCGAGAAAAATATGCAGCCGCACGCGCCGCACCCACCTTATCGTAACCTCATTGGCAATCCTGAACCGACTGATTTTACCCTGAATATCGTACCGCGGGAAAAAACCTTGAGATTTCCGTTGCGATAAAATCATACAAACAATTCTAAAGATTCTGTCGGAAATATTCATTTGGAACGGCTGCTGTGTTACACCCGAGATACTGAGTAAATATATTCTTTTTTTTTTTGAGAATTGCAGTGGTACCGCTTGATGGAAATAAATAATTGTATTGACGAGGCCAGAAAATCAAAAGCAACAAAACAAGACTTAATAATAAAAGTACAAAGGACATAAACAACTAAAAGATGTATTGCAAAATTAACTACCTTAAAAGCGTTGAACGGCTTAGATACAATTATTTAAAAAAAGTTTCATGAGTACATTTCAAAAAATAGTAAAAAAAAGTAGAGCTTTCAAATACCTACATATTTTAAACTTAAAAGTAGTCTATTAGCCGCACGAAAAACATGCCATAAGACATAAGAATATAGAGAAACCCATAATAACATCTCTTAACCACTCCTATTAACATCGAATCAGGTAACAGTTTTCGACAGTGCACCACTAATAGAGTTAATTTCCATTCAAGGCAAGCGGAAATTTGTATCGCATTTCTTAACATGCGGTTAATTACATTATTGGAAACGCCTCTCGGTACGTATTTCGTACTCAGTCAGGTAAATTGTGAGTGGATACCCAACATGCGGGCCGGACTGCCGTAGCTATGCATTTCATTAAATGCTTCCCGGAATGATGTGGACACACCGAAGAGTAAGTTCCTTGTACTACAGTAACGGTAGGTGTGCGGCGTGTGTGTGTAACGATATAAAGTGATGTCGTGTGAGTGAAATGTGCTGTTGAGGACGTTGAAGCAAATAACAGTATCAGCACGTCACTACTAAAACTGAAGTTCAAACTTTGAATTATTTCCATTTCCTTGCTCAAACACACGGTGTCACTGTTATAAAATGTAGTTATAATAAATAACCAAAATAAAACATATACTTAGCTACCTAGGCGATAGAATCACGTTTAATATACCTACAATAATAAAATACAGTAAGTAAAAAGATAAAAGATAAGTTAAAACGTAGAAAGCACACTTTTATCTCATCGCTTCACTAAAGGCCCGCTTTAATCTTTAAAAGCCCCTTCACGAACCACTGCCATCACAGCCCTACAGATGTCACCTACAGAATGCTATTATTTACATTCACGTAATTATGAAAACACAATGCTTCAGATATTAAAGTTTTGAAAGGTTTCGTTTTATCTTTTGTTGTAGGGTAGATTTCCTTTGATACTGAAAACATGTAGAAAACATTTGTATAGAAAATTAAATATCGAATCCCAAGAAATAATCTAATGAATCCATTCCCAACGTTTCTAATGTTTACATCATTATAAATGTTACAGATGATGAATGTCTTCGGTTTAGAGTGCTCAAACATGTACGTTTTTAGTAAAAAAAAAATATTTTATGTTTTAATGTAAAAAATCGCACAAGTGGGTACAATTACAAATGAATAAATCTGCAAACCGACGATAAATCCTTAAGCCCACCCTCCCTCCTTTTATCTCCGCTATCGTGGACGTGAGATCGCGCTGTTCTTCTCCACATGGTAAATGTCAGCCACTCCTTTTAAATTATACATGCGATTTTAAGTAACCAGACATGGGATCGCGTGGGCCGCGCCCCTCGATTCCGCTTATCTGCGTAATTTCGGCCTGATATCCTTTCGGGATAAATTGATTGAATAATGTTTTTATTTGCACGGATTTTTACATGAATGAGGGATGTTATGTACCTAGGCACTTTCAGATGACTTCAGAAATAATTTAAGGTTTGAATTTTAACAGTTTCAAGGCAACCATGACATTACAACATGATTTACTAGTTCCGAAGACAATACTTATTTCACGGACTGTGTCGCACCCAACAAGCTATTAAGGTCGCACCTATTTTACATTTTGTCTTGTTTAACTGGCCTGTATGACCAAATTTATGCCATAAAATACAGCGAAGATATAAAGTAAATCCTACTCAATCACCAAAAGGGAATGTAGATGAACAATATAAAATCAAAGCCAGTCTCGAATAATATCAAACAGCCAATACATCTCAACAAAATGAAGTGGTGACAAAGGTAGGTGATGGTGTGCGCAATTTTATTACAAATTCCGTGGAACAGCAACGTCATACAACTGAGAACAGATCGTGCTGACATTGTATCGGCCCAATAACGACGTATCACAAAGGAGTGCACCGTTCCGTGTTTCATAGCGAGTCCACTGGATCGATACACTGTTGCTAGCGATTTGATGCTCGAAGAATTTTAAAAGAAGGTAGATACCTACACAAAATGCGACCTGAAGAGTCTATAAACGCGATTCACATTCGTATGTGAATCGCGAATTTGAATACGGCGTAACGATCGATCCGCGATGCGGTTGAAAGCGCACCTCTAGTCGAAAGCAGGAGTGTGTTCAGTTCGCCTCAATTTGGTGCAATCATCCTAAGATAGTTCTAGATTTTTCTCAAGCCATGCACATTTCAATTTATTTTCTAATATTTATATTTATATTGTATATAAAAAAAATATTTTTATAGAACCGCATTGAGCTTCAATATTAATTCGGTATATTATTTAAAGTATATGACGTTTCTTTAAACTATGGCATAGCACAGTAGTCATGAAGAAGTCATTTTCCACTCGCATGGAAACGATGATGCAAAGAAAGTTTTCCACTTTACGACTCATGAAGTTTTTTAATTTGCCCCTAATGGAGAAAATATCAAACGAGGCATCAAACCATTTGCGAACTCGCGCCGCGCCGCCGCTTGCAATTTGTTCGATATATTTTCGCACATTAAAATAAAACTTTTCAGTAAATACTCGAGTAGCCTTTACAGTAATCAGTATCGGTTTATTTTCCTATTCAAATTAGCTGTTTTCCTTTTTTTAATCATTCATTCTGTAAAAACTAAAATGAATATTTATAATGTTTTGTAGGAACCTTCGATTCAACAACAGTGACTAGATATTAACGCAATTGCGTAATTAAATTTGATTAGAGATTATTGTTTGATTAATTAAGGTTGATTAAACACGTCGGCGGGATTTAAGTATTCCGAATTGGAAAATTTACACCAATATTATAAGGGTGGAAACTTTGTATGAGCATCCAAAGCCACCTATAAAAGTTGTGTCAACTACGGAACTTGGGAACTACTTTTACAGTCGATGGATGTAGGCCGCACTTTCTTACGACGCACGGTATGTATTTTACAACGCAAATTTCTAAGGGAAGGTTTCCATTTTGAACAACAAATTGTTTTAAGTGGAAGACTTTAGCAAATTACTCACCGAGTGGGATATCTGAGTTAACACACCCTCACACAAACACACACATATACACAATTACGAACTTATTCTAGTTATATATATTATTTGGTATTTTTTTAAACTGCTCGAGCTAAATGTGCTCATTCAAATATTTATTCATGTAGACATGAGTTTATAGTTATAACATTCTGGACAGCCACCTAAGTCAGTATAGACCAAGTACCGATACCAAAAAACAGTGAATAGTCTGTTACAATGCTAAGTTCAGGTGCAGAATTACCGCCAGCCGTTTCTTACTCAAGTCTAGTCATGCTTAGGGCGTTGTAGCCACTGATGCTCGACGCATAACTAATGCCGCTTTTTAAAATACCAAAGCGTTTCGTTCACTTTTCAAATGCACATAATGAAAAAATAAAGGTAGAGTCACACAAGATGGACCACGTCACAAACCCGGAGGATATAAGCCTCTTTCTTTAATGTACATACATAAATCCGAATTAAAACCGAAAGAGGGCTCGCGAATAAATAATGCTGCCTCGTTTTTCAGAGGTCTTAAGTCCTCCGTCCCACTTTATACGGTCATGTTTTTATTTTTCGTATTTAAAAACTCTGGTAATTATGAGTAAGCAGATTCAGCGCGAGGAAATTTTGTGTCCCAGTTGTTTATTTTCTCCTTCTATTTGTTGTTGGCCTTTTTTGCTTTTACGTAGCGGTACACTTTAAATAACGCGAACGAGCGCGACTTTTATGATAACTTGCAGTAGTTATTAGTAGCGACGCGACGTTCTGTCACATGTTATGTTACAAAACACAAATTTTGGTTTTACCTAATATTAAGCAATAAAACGGAATTCGGGTAACGCATTGCTCCACATTGAAAATTATATTCACGCCAATACACGTTAGAAATTTGAACAATACTTCGTTATGATGCTGAATTCTCTCTCTCTTCCACATTAATTAAGGCGACTGAGCGCGTTCCACGTTATTGTTACAAGGGGGAAAAAATTAAATGCTGCTGTATACGTAGGTAGCATACCGACAACGTGTAAATGAACTAACGCAAAACCTTATATCATTTTGTTTAGAACAAACGGTAGAATCCGATGCCCGTTTTGTTAATATGGATAAGGTACGTTTAAAAAATTATAAGCATTCCGACAATTTATAATTGATTAGAAGATTTTGGAAATAGAACGTTGCCTGTATCTTATACAATACTGCGTAAAATAACTGGTAACTTGTATACTATGGTATTTATTTATTATTAAAATTTATAGTGATGTCTGAGGTTTTGCGTTGTTTCACTAACATGGCATTTCGTATATACGTCGTACGCGATAGCAAATGAATCAATACACTATTTACATAAATCAAATAAGATCAAATGTTAACGGCTTCGCTCATGATGTAACCAAACTTCCAATACACAATTCATAACAAACCAACAAGCAGTCTAGCTAAATGCATGTATATTAATGAGACCGTTACATTTCACTCAGAGCCGCAACTTTATGGGGGTGGAAAGTGAAATTATAGTTTCTGCCATTACCGGTAACCGGTAAGGCAATATTTTAAGCTCTGCCTACACTGTGCGATCACGCAAAGATAATTTGTCCGTCGATTCGTTGATAAACATTGCATTTATACATGCAAAACTTGCAGGCAGTGCTCTCAGAGGAAATAATAATATAGACGAAGTGTCGCGAACAAGCACATAATAAATACCAAGCCGATGTGTGTAGTACAACCGAATTCGCGTGTGAGTGAGGACGTAATTCGCGTGTATTACACTCATCAGCTTAGTTTTTTGTGCATCAATTTTGGCTTCAATATGTTCACGACTACACGACTCTAGGTGTTGCTAAGATTTTCTACACCTTTAAACAGCAATAAAAATTGGCATAATTTTTTTTATCCTAAACCTACTTAATCACCGCGAGCGAAGACAAACTTTTAAAATAGGACAATAGACACTAATGTCGCTCAAATTACCTGCTTTATCGTGGGTCTCGCCGCAGAAAATACATTTAACTTGCTACAACGATTCCATTGACTGGCGTGACTGGGTAGTTTAACTACTTCTCCAACAATATATTGAACATGGATATGTTACGTTTCTACTAGATGGTGTTTGTAAACGACATCTCCTCTCTCTCTCTCTCTCTCATGCTAATATCTATAATGTCGAGTGCGTATTAAAGCATTTCAAATTAAACAGTACAAACTGTCATCCTACATGGTGTCCACAACATCAAGCTTCAGACGTAACAATTGACACAAATTTGTTGTTTCACGATGTCAACGTTTATACTAAATACTCTGATCTCACTCCGGTCGTGTTGGATTGCCGTTCCATCGGACTATGAGGGAAGAGAGAGTGAGCACCTGTGCTTGCGCACACACTTTTGCACTATTATATCTCCTGCGCAGATGCAGATGGCTAGTCTCCGTTGGGATTTGCCGCCGTGACCGAAATTCGGTCAGGAGGACTATTATTATTACCAATGACTACATCATCTATGTATCAACTTATTTCAAGTTTATTTTGATTAGCTACGTTCGTTTTATATCGTTTCATTTTACAACTTTTATTAAAAGTTTTATTGCTATTTGTTGTTTGATTAAAATACATTACAGTAAGATAATTAAAGGGTTGTCAGTTAAACTATTTCTCTGTACGGACCTAGTACTTTTGTGTATAAAGAGGTGGATTAACCTATTTTTAACCTACTTCAAAAAGAAGAAGGTTCTCAATTCCGTTGTATTTTTTTATCCATGCATATTACACTTTTAAATGTTTATTAATCTTTACAAAAACTATGTTCTCAAACCACGTAGCCCTTTGGTGCAAAATTTAATTATTCTTCACCTATGAACAATGTAATGAATGATATCGATTACTCAGTAATTAGTTAATTGATAGTGCGGCTCGGAACAATGCGATGACACCGAAACGATTCCATTCGCTCTGCGGTGACGTCATGCCGGCATTGTGATAACCAAATAGCCGGGTCAGGTGATATCTTATCAGCCAAAATCCACTTTCATTAGTTAGTCTGTGTACTGAAATAGTTTGAAGCTGTGAGATTTGAAAGCTAGAGGAAATTGAGCTTGAATTTCAGTGAAATATATATTTGGAAATAACGTCGATGGTGTATTTAGATCAAGACTTACCAATACCTTTTATATAACATCGGTTTGTACATGTTCATTAACACCCGTACCGGTGGTGGAATATCTTTGCTATAAATAACGACTAATATTACCTTAACAGATCGTTCAAAACCAAAAAGCAATTAAACAAAGTACAATAAATTATTTATAACTGTTTAACATTCAGCGGGTGATTCGTTTTAACAACCCTCTCTCTCTATTACGTTTGACAATATCCGAATAATTACCGGATGTTTTTGTAAAGCGGAAATGACGTACCGAATTGACAGTAATCCGGCGGAGAGAATGTCGCGTTCGCAACGTAATTTCCGGCCGTACTGTGTTCTGGAGCTCGGCGGGCCCAGGAATGGAATACAAAAAAAATAAAATAATGATTACTCGTAAATATCTTAGATTTCAAATTATGTATCTGTTATCCTTGATTAATCTATAGAACATTGATCAATGCTATCGCTATATGATTTAAATATAACGATAGAAAAATATGTTCTAGCGAACTATGTCGTCCGGTTTATAAATAAGGAAAATTGCATTCATAGATAAAAAACATGAATGTGGAATCGAACCCTGACCTGACCCATCTCGATGTTACTAACTGTTATCTAAGAATGCAGGGTGCATTCTTAGATACTTTATTTTCTATTCAATACTTTGTATATTATTATCAAACAAAAATAAAATCATATTTCATGATAGCTTTCACGTAAATTTAAATTAAAAATCAAAACAGTCAGTTCTCATAAAGCTATCTATAAATCATAAATATATTATAAACTAGGTTCTACCATCAATTGTTTAATTTTTTTTATTAATTTTCTCTGCAGCAAAACGGTCATACTGAGATGATAATAGCATATCTTTGGAGTCTACTGTAGACTATAGAATAGTGGAGATCATGTTAAATTTGGTTGAGTAGTTTTCGTGATGTTCGAAGAAATAGACACACAGACAAAAAAAAGTAAACAGTAGCGCAGTTTTTAATTAGACAATCTGTAAATATATTGTGCAGAGATAACATAGCAACAGTATATACATATATAGATACCTATAGTTACGAAGGTAAACCAGAAAATTACGCTAGCCTAGGTCGTGCAGCTACGAGCTAGATTGGATCTCGAACGACTACACTAGGGATATTGGACTTGGGTTAGATGTATTCTCGGTACTGAATTCGTCTTACAACAAACGAAATGTAGTTTAATATTGAATAAATTACACTGCTTTTGCATTTTGGTGGAACAAACTTGTTTATCTATACTAATATTACAGAGATACAATTTGTTAGTTTGTGAATATGGATGTAGGGGATCGGATAGTGAAAATTCTTTCACCAATATAAAGCTTCATTATCTCTATCATTATCTCTCGAGTTTTCCGTCATAGTCCTCCCGTGACCATGGTTGCTATAAAGCAGCCGAAACGTCGGGATCGTAAAAGACGTACGTCTTTCCATATAAATAATACTCGTCTCAACCAAAGATGACTCAATTTAAAATATAAAAAAAATATTTTATTTACTAAGCTTATATTCGCGGCTTCGCCCTATCAGCCGAAACGACGGGAACGTAAAAAAATACAATAAACGTGATAAAAATCCGTGTGATTATTTTTATTTCAATGTGTAGTATTCGCGTAAATATAAGTCAGTCAGTCAAGTCAAAAAGTGTCAGGTGCGTGTGGCCTATCGCTTGCTTAATTACTCACTTGAAGATACAAGGAGACAGTAGACTAGCTATAATAGTTTTAATTTGTCATTTCCATACAATTATGAGACAATTGTGTTAGCAGAAGTGGCGTGGCGTTGAATATTTATGTCCGTCCCCTGTTGCGTGTACCACGCGTAAATCTAAACACGAAACGTCGCTTTGTTGGTATTAAGAATGAATGTGCTGTAAGCTGCGTCCACTATATTAACTTCAGCGCGTAACCACTGCAGTGGACTTTGTCACAGCAGCGCCTAGAAAACAAAGGCGTACACATGCAAGCGAGATCCGCGAATTGCTTATTAGATTTCATACCTGAATTTTTTTATATGAAAACCTAAATACTTAGAACAAGTACTGTGTTAAATAATAATAATATTGCGAGTCGATCACCCTAAATGTACGGTCCCAAACTAAGCGACGCATTATAAGGTTACCAGAGGGCGGACTCTGAGCGATCTCAGTAAGTAATTACTTCGATAGTAATATCTATCGACATATCGGCTACTATCATCTTCTACCAGAAATTGAATCCAAGACTTTCGATACAGAAAGCAGGTCCACTACCAACCAGGTCGTCAAAACAAAAAAAATGCCAACTGTATCTGCAAAACATTCCGATCATAAGCCGTGTTTTGTAGGGTTACCTCAATACAATCAATCAATACAAAGGATATAATATATAACGTTGTATGTCGCCCTCCGTACCGTGCCGTGTGTTTCGCCGTGGCGTTTTGATGTGACATGACGTCTGCGGAATAGGACGGAAATCGGAGTCAATGTCTGAATTACACGCAATTCGATTCCGCTCAGCTACGTTGCGCGTGACATGTTTGATGTTCGGGTTGGCTGTTTATACCTTTTCTTGTATTATTTGTTTAGACGTTTTAACCTTTAACGCTCAGTCATTACGGCTCATTACCTCTAGTACCGACTCAAAGAATGTATACTTTGCACTCAGACGAAGAAATAATGCAGACGGAGTGTCGCGAACAACATATTGAAGCACGAAACACCAAGCCGATGTGAGCAATACACGCGATTTCGCGTGGACGTAAGGTCGTAATTCGCGTGTACAATGCAAATTGACTTGGTTTTTTGGGCTTCAATACGTTGTTTGCGACACTCCGTCTATTTAATTTACTTTTTTTTTATTTAAAAAAAGAAGTACAAGTACACCTAGCGATGGATCTGTCGTACGCCATTTTATATACTACTTATACTGGCAGGCGTATAAAATGGTAATTGAATTGTATATAGTGAACATTTTTGTAGATTTATCTTGATTTGATATTTTATCACATATCTCTCAGTTTATCACAACTTTACCTAGGGTGGAGAACATGATGTTCTCCACCCGTTTCCTAATTGAAATTCATTTTAATTCACCCTTTGAATTCAGTAAATTACTTTGGTATCATTTTCAATGATACCATAATGGACCCTTGTGAGTTTAATTTGTCAAGATCTGGTACAGTGATACAAGCGTACAGATCCCTCGGTAATGATTTGTACCTACGATAGCCCTCAAACTGACGGGCCCATTGATATCATCCTGCAATCGGAATTCTAATTAAATTTAATTAATAATAGGGTGCAAATTCCTTTATGATAGGGGCTCACAATTTACCTTTGCTATCTGCTTTGTTATATTTTCATAGACCTTTACATAATATAATATTTGCTATCTTTAACAAGCTGTGTCCAGACTAGTCGTGCAGTTTCGCGAAACTGTTTTCGCGTCTTTGTTCCCCGTTGACTTCAATCTGGGTGTTTTCAAGTTTGGGTGGGTTGTGTGTTGTCGAGAGTGAACAGGTACCTTCTAGGCAAGTATGCTTCATCGTAGATCTCATCGTCACTTACCATCAGGAGATCGAGGTCAAATATTGCCTAGAATGTTATAAAAAAAATAAAAGAACTGGCTCTGGCACCTGAAGTAAACGCTCGCGCTACCTCGCTCATGTTCATACAAATGCCACAGATTAACTAAAAGCTTCGATAGGGATAGCTTGGAACTGAAGCTTGTTTTATTAACTAGACGACCAGGCAGACGTTGTCTTGACATAAATTAAAAAACATAACCGAAAAACCCTATTACGAAGATTAAAAGAAAATTCAAATAAAAAGTTGGATTTTTATATATAAGTATACATTCCTATTTTGTTAAATATCTCAGACTTCACGACGACGTCCAGAACAAGCGCGCAAGGGTAAAATGGTTGGCACAACGTTTTCCATAGTCAACTATTGCTAAATCCTATTATTCCCATACCTGTGGTAGGCTATATTTGAGGTATTTCTTTTTAATTATAATTTGCAATCCAACCCGCCGAGGTAAGCAGGGGTGGATCGAGGCAAAGCCGACTCGATGGCATTTTGAATGAATAATTGTGGCTCAGATTTTTGACGTGCGGTATTTTTATTGCCTCGCCAAGCAATATTAGAATTCTGCTCCCGATATAAAAACTTTTAGGGGAGCGTGTCATTGTTCAAATATATTTCGTTAGAAAATATTCTAAGTATTGAGATTCTTTTGATAATAAATTATAATACAAAAGCGAAAAAATATTGCGTGATTCAGGGGGAAATTAAATTGTCATATCTTTTACACATATCTATCACGTACTATTATATATTATACTGTGAAAATATATGATTCTATATTTGATCATACATAGTCCGTGATTGGTATAATGACGTAATTTCAGCGTTTGCATTTATTAGGTATCTAGTTAAGACCATTCAGAGCCTAAAGTGCGCATTCCTTGGATTCATGATTAAAACGGTGAAAGTATATAATATCATTAGCTTCGTATATACAGATTGAAATTAATGAGAACTCAGTTCAAAGTCGTACCATTTCGGAAAATCGATTGGCTTTAATAATGTTTACTTTCAGTCGCGTAGCAACGAAATGGGTTTATAAAAAGTTTCTTCGACGTAAATGGTTAAACAAGTACCGTGATTTTGATTGGCCCTGAAACTATTCGTAACTTGTAAGTCTTGACTGTGATGAAATCATTTTAATATGAGTAGGATATAGTCGAATGTTAAAAACTGGCAAGCATACTTTGTATTTGAACCATGTTTGAACCGAAAGAATTAACGTCATACTGTATTATTTCACAATTCCAACCCTTTTTGGGTTCCGTGGGCAACACTAAAGACTTTTTTTTCTGTAGGGCCATATATATATATACATACATTAACAACTAAAACAATCAGTAATTGTTCGTAATTCAGGTAAAAGCGCTTGTTGGAACTTCAAAATTTTGATTTTTTTTACGAATCATTGAAATATATATGGGACGTATTTGTTTTTGTTTGCGACTATGGCATATTGTAATGCATTTAACTATCAATTTCAAATGAAACAATACTCCAAAGTTAGTAAAAATAGCGATTTTTACAAGCCTTGAAGTGTTGTATCGCTTTAGGTATTTTTTAAGCGAACTTAATATGTCGAGGCATCTAATGTACAATGTCAATGTCGCAAAAACTATGTTACGTCGTATAGATGTACAAATTTTTCGTATAAAAATAATACTCAATCAAATTTTGAACTTCGCAACCATACCTAGCGCTTTTCCAGTACATTTCCAACTCTGAATTTTTGGAAGAGATCATAAAAAGTTGTTGACTGTATATACTTAGGCCGCACGTAGGTGATCGTATGAACATGACAACACGTTGAAATTATAAGTTCTACAGAACGTAGGAAATTGAACATATTTCAATAATATCATTTTGTAAGATCGGAAGCATGATTAAAATGACAAAGGTTCGACAGGGATACCGTGAACGAATTGTAGGGTGCACACGAATTTAGACTTTAAGACGCCAAATTTAACTGTGTAATGTGTAAATTTCCCGTGACAAACATGCTACTAACTTTGTTAACGCCTGTCTCGCTCGCATGAAGCGTTGCCCAATATCTCTCTCCTTTGTTATTTCCTTAATATTGTAAGTTTCAACTTCTGCACATTCCGGTTCACGACGATTGCTTATTTCGCAGTAATTCATGACCCATTGTGAAACAGGCAGTTTATGAAAAGCATTAAGCCTCCTACTAACTGACGCGACCAAGCGAGCAGATCGCTGGTGATCGTGCTATCCCGCTCTGCATGGAAGCTGATATTACTGTTCAACTCTCGCGTCTCTTTTCGGCCAATCCTTTAAATGTGACACTAAAGTCCTTATCAGTAACATAATAATCATGTAGAGCACACACGTAATTAACTCCCCGCAGTCCGTCTTTTGTTTTCTTAATGTTAAGGGTTTCATAATTATGTAAGTTTCAGTGTGCGTTCTAGTTCGGGTGCGTGGGTAGGCGTGGGTTTTCATTTAAACATGTACATTTTCTGGTACCTCTGTTAATTATTCTAGAACGAGCTCAATCATCTACAATTCTCATTGTTAGGGACAACCCTATAATAGCTGAATATAACATCCCGTTATACGCGATACAACCTTTTCAGCATTGATATTTCATATCACAAAACAGCCGTTCGCCAGTTAACACCTTCACGATGTCCCGTGAAATTATCACGGAAAACGAAACGCGATTTAGATTTTCCTTACATTTGTCACAAAAGAGACGGGCGGGGACAATTTGAACGATTTGACGCGAAGTGCTTTCATACCGCCAGCTGAGTCAGTGGCTTACAGAATCAGCCATCATTTGCCTTTGATGAGGCCAAATTCACGTTATTGAAGATATTTGAGATGTCTGATTATTCGCTTTCCATCCCGATGCGCTTCCCGTTTGGTAAGTGTTTGGTTGGATATGCGCGTTGTGATTTTCGATAACAGTGTGAAATCGATTTGTTTACGACCAAATTACCGGTAGTTTTCCCGATTTCGATGATAAAAAGTAATCGACAAATACACGATAATAAACCATTTTTTTTTCATTAAACTATCCTCGTGGAGTATCAGTCCACTTCGAATGTGAAAATTATAATTATCGCTACATGAATAGCAAATGTTAACTAATAAAGTCTTATGATCGAAGTTCCTGCGTGTGAGGCAGCAGAAAGCAAGCAATGTATAACTTCGCCGATCGAAGCAACACTCCGCGTTCGACTAATGCAAGCTTGTTTATTGGTAAATATCCTGTCTGTTCTAAACTTTAATGCATTTTAAGCCCGGCACGGTTAACTGGTAATCTATCAAGCAAAATCTCTGATACATAAATCAACCGTAAAACAAAATACTTTTTATAATTTATTGTATAGAATACATGGCTATTCAGCGAGGAAATGCGGCCAGCATCTTGGGCACGCTACGGCATGGGCCAATTTTTTACACTCTTTGTAAATAATACATTATATTACTATAGATAATAAATATATAAATATTAAGTAAATTTTCCGATTTACTTAATTATTTATCGCCAAACCTCAAAAATCGTATTAAAACTTTTCCATATAACATTTAATTGTGTAGGTACGCCTAGATAAATGCCCATATTTAGATACAAAGGCTTTCATGAAGTCATAGAAACGACCGACCCTAAAATATAAATATATGCATAGTTTTATGTTTGCTCTAACGGGCTCCTTTGCCGCGATTGTTTTAATACAGCACCTTTATGAATTTCAAATGAAGCTCAGGGAGTTGGGCCCTTCAGCTGTCTCATATAGTTTATACTTATTTATTTCCTAAACAAGAATCGCAAAGCTAACTTGCGTGATTTATGGCAGAGTCCGCGTATTTCGCGGGCTCGTTTGTATTGCAATATTGTCCACGAACTTTCGCGGCTCTAGTTCTGCCTCGTTCCCCCTGAGAACAATGCCAGGTTGACCGCTTGTTTTATATCGTTTCATTTTATAGCGACAATAGCCAGGCTTAGTTGACTGGCTTTCGCAATGTTAATTAGCGATTCATTGCATTTTTTTTCACCTTCCACTCAGGAAATCCCATGATTCATACGAACTGGCAGCATTACTACGCCCGTGTGGTTAGGTGGCTTTAGGTCGAAGTCAAACCTTTTATTTTGTATTGGTCTACAAATTGGATTTTACAAATTTCACTTTGTTTTTCAAATGTACAAACGGATCTACGGCCTCATTGTTGCCATACTATTTTTGTAAATCGCCGAACAATAATTATAATAGATAATTGCAAAAGATATAACCATTTTAATACCTGCGGTAAAAAGCAAGGTTTATACGTTTCGATCTTTTCATCAAAATTAAGGAGATTAGTTGGAAGCCAGCGTCATTACATCGGAATAAAAGAAAAGGTACAGAGACCATTACCAGAAAGTAGTGAAACACAACTCGATAATAAAGAACAAACAAGTCTTTACGACGATCCTTGTTTTGTTAACTAAGTAATTTGCCGTAAATACTTTGAAACTAATTAATTAAAAACGTAATCCATTAAGCCAGTGACGTTCATTAAGATTTTGTTAACCAATGATAGCAAAATACTGGGCAGGTAAATGACCTGTGTTTTGTTTACTTAGCAACAAAATATTAAAATGATATTTTTTACTTAGTATCCATCAATCACGGTAAGTTTACTGGACGGATTTTGGTGAACTTTGGCATGCTGATAGCCATTAAACTGAGTCAACAAATCAATGGAACCTTGCGGGATTTTCAAAAAGTATGTCTCAAAAATCATTGACTGCATTTTAAGGAAAATGTATTTTTACTGTAATGGAGGCGTGCCGCTAGGATATCCAAAAAGCAACAGTCCAAAAAAGCCATGATCCATTGTGAATTTAATAAATAAACATTATAACTGAACTAGGTAAAATTGATTATTAACGTTTTGGTCGATAAGTAAAAGTAAAGAAGTTTTATTTCAATGTGTAGTATTCGTGTAAATGTAGAAGAATTCAATAAGTGAAGAAGTTTGTTATTAAATTATGTTCTATACAATATTTAATGGGCAAGAGCGAGTGCGAGTATGGTCACTCACAGCGAGTGTCCCATGCAGACCCTTCTTCTTATTACAAAAATCTGCCTACATACACCATTTCAGTAAAAAAATAATGTAATAAATAACAAACAAATTCTAAGTTTTGGGTTCATATTTTAATTAAAAAAGTGTGGTAGGTACCTAGGTGGTCACTGTCCCCGTGTGTCATAGAACTCTAGCTACCTACCCTTCTTGGCTAAGCTAGGGGTGGGGGGAGAGCAAGAGGGTGAAGGGAGGCAGACACCTTTACGAGTATAGCACGTGCGCGGGCCGGCAGTAATTTTTGATAAAATTGTATTACACTACTCTCAACTGTAGGGAAGGTGGTGTGTTGTGTTCCAAGTCAACTGAGTTGCGGTTACATAGGTATGATCCTGCGGGTTTTATATACCAGGGGCAAGCGGGAGATGCTTTTATTTTCTTACTTTAACTGGGAAATATGAACCCTTTGTTACAACATTTCTAAAATAATAGTAATAAATGCCTGTAATCCCTGAAGCAGCAGGTTTTCTCACCTGCTTAGAGTGAAAAAATGCATTAAAATAGACTGCTGAAACATTCAGATTCTTAATTTTTTCCACTATTGATCCTGTGCATGCAACACGCACGACAATTTTGATGATGATTCCAAATGATTCCACGAGTAGTGGACTAAAAACCATAAACTACTTACCATACAATCAGTTATTATTTGATTATATATTTTCAGATGCAAGCCTTGACTGAAAAGCATTAATAAGTTCACGTAATGTTTTAAAAAATGGTGTCCGCCATCGTCTTCGCGCGGATATCTTACTAGTTACGCCAATTGCGAAAAGTTTTCGCTTTATTGTCATTCCTCCTCTCTAGAGGGGGTGACATTTGGACAGCCCCTATAACCGTCAGTGTCAACTTGGCTATTCTAGGTAGCTAACCCGCATTAGGAATCCTCATTTCCTTAGCTTCACAAAGATTAGCTAATGATTTTTTGTCCACTGATGATAAAAGATCTTGACCAGCTATCACCTTGATGACAGGGTTTGCTTGACGAAATAGCTAACGATGGTCATAACGCTGCCCAGATAAATAGATAGATATACCTATATGTGACTATTATCGAAAATCATACAATATAGTTTATTCATTTATAAGTTGTCAGCGACATTGACCGAAAAGCTTTCATGAAGTTGATACTCGGATACTTGACGAATTATACAAATCCGTTTCTCATTATTATAGGTAAGCACTTACCGAGAGTGGGGTAAAATAGGGCTTTGAAGGGCCTTGTTGAGTTGGGGTTAGTTCGTCCCTCGCCGTTACGTTGGTATCAAACGTAACATCAAACGCTGTATGCACTTTAATCTTCCATAAAGCTTTTACAATGGATCAACCATTATTTATGATTAGCCCTGCGCTGGATACAGTACGATCGGTTTACGATAGGGTATGATGTGACATTGGCTTAGTAAGACTTTACTTGCCTACGTTAGCAGTTTAGTACAACACTGTAGTTACATTTGAATGCACATTTATATAAAGATAAATAAAGACTAAATGCGATGGTGAATCTAGTTGTGTTGCGTAATTTAAAAAAAGACAAGCCCGCTGAGTTTCTTGCCGGATCTTCTCAGTTGAGGTCGCGTTCCGATCCGGTTGTAGACTTAAGAAAAAAAAATGTAATCACAATTTGTAAGTGCCCCCGTAGGCCTATACGAAATAAATGATTTGACTTTGACTTTGACTTTGACTCATCAACCCGAACGCTTGCATCAATATAATTTCCAGTTTTTCTTACGTTTTTAGCTGAAACGAAAAAAAGGTACAGTGAGTTTAGGTCTGTTTACATAAATAGATGAGTGATGAGTTCTACCGCAAACTTATGTGGTGGGAGTAATTTAAATGCTTTCACAGATTTACGGCAGGTCAACTGCGACCACATACCCTGCAGCAGGGCTTAGCGCAGGGACCCAGACACCCAGAGTTACCTAAGTGAATAGCTAACCTTAACATGCGGGACCGCCAGGAGCTCGTGTATCCTCACCTAGCCCCCCTTACCCAAAACCACACCCTCCGTTTACCTACAAAAGGTGGCTTATTCAATAAAATTCTATTCTCACCGGGAATAGTTCAATAAAATTCTCTCACAAAAGGCGTCATAACGAAACTAAACTACCTATAAACAAAGCGTGTATGGATTTTGTACATTTACAAAATACATACAAGTTGCCAGACTTTAACGTATCGATGTTTTAAACTAAAATCGTTAAAAGTTGTCACCAAATGATGCGTAATAACAGCTCCTAAGGTAAAGCGAACTTTCACGATAGTTGGATCGACAAATCGCGTGCGACACATTATATAAGTGCCTAAAGTGTAGCATGACTAACTTTAGAATCGTTACTGAATGCAACGGTACATAGGTCACGTACCAAGCAAACATTACATTAACTCAAGTGTTTATACTTAGCGTATGCCTCGCTCACGCCTTCTCGAGCCGAGACGGTTCCGGGTCTTTGCAAATTGAAATCTCAAAGGGTTCACGGTGTGGCCCGTCAATAAACATCGGGCCGAGCGTAACGTATCATTGTTCTGTGTGTATTTTAATTATTAGACAGCCCGAGGGCCCGTGGGCCGACCCTCGCTGAGAAGGGCGCTTCACGCACTGACGGTAGCGATCTGCGTTCCTTTTGTTTTAAGATACACGTCGGTTTCCTTTTACCTTTGTTGTTTTATGTTTAGGCAGGTTTTAAAATAAATTATGTTGTACTTGTTTGCGTAGGTAATAGCAATGAGGTATTTTACTTTAAGAAATTAATTAGCTCCCGCAAAAAAAGCGATGCGGTGCGATTCCTACTGGCATCTTATGTTCGCTTGACAGCGATCAGTTGTAATGCGGTCGTGTGCTGGTTCATACGAAACGTACAAGTTAAATATTGTACCTACGTATGACTACAATATACGCTTTTAATAACGCTTCTGGACACTGTTGTATTGTTTTTGTATATAAAAATAAAGAAAACTCCTTTTTCAGGAGGCACAAGAAAAGTTTATACTTGTAATTATTTTCATTAGATTTCATAATTGTTTTAAAGCTGCACGGTCACTTGCGTTGTTTTATTTCTATAAGAGTTGAATATAATAAAGACAATAAAATATATATACAAGGCCTCATTATACAATTGCGTGTGTTATTATATATTTTTAAGCATTTCACTGTTACGGGCATTATCATCAGCGAGACACGCAACCGGCAAATTATGCTTTTCTAGGCTTTGCAACTAAACCGCAACGCTCATCATGAAGCCCACCGTTTACGGCAAATGTAAATTAAATGGTTTCGTCCCCAGCCACGGTCACAAATGGTATGAATCTCTACAAAATTAATGTTAATGAATGTTACAAAATATTTGTCTTCTATATTACTTAGCAATTGCTTTGAACGAGTTAAGTTTATGGTAAAAAAAATTCTTACCGATGGTAGGTCAGTAACCTTGGTAGTTTTGGGAAAATTAATTGTTTGTCTCCGCAGTCCTATTGGTCTACCGAACTTCAAGACAGCCCGTCTTGAAGTTCGTTATCTTCGGCAAACTCCCAAGTCTCATTTAAAAGGCTCGAACTTCATTTGTTTCCAAATGTTTATTCTAGATTCTACATCCGCAATGTATTTTTGGTCACGATTCTCGTTTACTGGCTTGAAATGTAAGTTATCCTATAATACTCGTATATACACTACGTTCAAGTCATTTCATATATATATATAATATATATATATATCATTGCCAGCAGAATACACCAACGGTACGGTAAGCAACGCTGTAGATATGATGGGTACTCTAGAATAAACTGTAGGCGATCCCGGTCACAAATATTTATACATATATTAAATATACTTACAACTCAGGTACAAAATATGCAACTCTTCACAAAAATTGTGCCCGTTGTAGGACTCGGTCCCAGGACCACTACAAAAAGCAAGGTCGCCAACTGTGCCAATCGGTTCTTCAATATCATGGAAGCTTTATATCTATAAATTTGATCTCTTACAAGCTACTTTAATAATTGCATATGCTGAACATGTATCTCTGGCACTTACAATGTGGACTATCCATACAAGGCAATAACACTAAAGTTAGTTTACAGCTGTCCCAGAGTTACATCGCGATAACGCAACTCACGTCACAGACAAACATCTCGTGGGCGTAGCGGCTCAATTACCAAAGGAAATACTGGATTGTTCACACATACATAGAACTAAGTCTTTGTGAATACGTTTACTATTTAAAACTAATAATTTAAAATATAATATTGTGAACGTGAAACCATATTATTTCATGAACAGTAAAAAAAATAATTTGTAAGTTAGATAGTATACTACACCTTAAATTTTAAAACACTCGGGATAGACCGAAGCAACAGGCTCTGGCTCTGGCGTGTAGAATTTTAGGTTAATAATGAGATATTTTTTAATTATCCCAAAGAAGACATTATCTGCTCGCTTTGCTCAATGGGATTGCCCTTAGGATTTTCCTAAAAAAATATATAAAATAAAGCTAAATTTCATCTGTTTTCATCCAGGAATGACACACAGTGTTGTACAAAAGGCTCCTCAGTTTTTCATATTCCTAAATACGATTACGTACATTACTAATGGTTTACGCACCGTATGCAAAGATCTTGGATGCTCAGCCCCTATAGTTTTATTACACGAAAACCATTCTTAAGACACGGAAATTAAAACCGCATTTAAATCCGCTCACTCAGTGCATTTCTTGCGATTACACAGGCATACAGACAGGTGCAGGCCACCACAGGTCTATCCTTCATAATTAAGTTTGTGATCTCCGCATAAGCAAATATTTGATATGCTATCCCCAGTGTGATCCATTTACTGAACTAAGTTCCAACTAATTCAAGATATGTTTGCGAGTTGTATAATGAATGAGAACTTGCACGCTGAGCGCTAAACGCGTCATGTCGGCGTTCAAGCATTGTAGCATCTTTGCAAACAAATGAACGTCAACACTCTGATTGGCTGTTTGCCTTAGATGCTATTGTTCCAGCGTCTCCTTCAGGCGCTTCGCATACCTGTCATGACTGTACGGCCTTACTTACTTGCCCTGTATTTAACTTGTTGTTAACATGTTTATGAAGCAATAAAGCATTATAGGTTAATTAGCTGTGCCTAGGTGGCTTAATGGTATGTGACCGAAGTCAGCGACCTGACTAGATATTTTCGTTAGTTTAACTTATTTGCCTATAACAGCTTGATTTGAGAAATCCGGTTCTAAACATGGTCCTTAATGTTGAGGTTATTTGAGTTTGAATTAGGGCAAAAGATTGAATCTATTTCGAATGCAATGACTATTTTAAATATGTATATTTTTTTTTTCTTTTTTACTGGTAGGTTGATTAAATGCAAAACTATGTCCAAAGCGTTCTTGGTACACTCGCATGAAAACATAACGCGCTGAGCCGTCATAAAACTTTAAACCCGTCCAGTTCATACGTAAACAAAAGTTACCAACGCTAATTATATTAAAAACCCGGCGTTGGGATGATGTGATATACCAGGACAAGGGTGCGCATTAATCATTTTCAAGCCACGTTATCTCATGTACAGACCCCGACACAAGTTGTACCTTCTACGAGAGTAACACGCCGACGTTTTTACATGACGCTAAATGTACTCTTGGCATGTTTACCACGAAACTCGGGGGTTTTTAGCGTATTTGAGAAGGGGATTGTTACAATGTTTTGTAAGCTGCGATCTTGAATCGAATGTTTATAAATTAATATCAAGTATGAAATAAATGAGAATAGTTATGTTGACTATAAATACAATGTTCTTCCAAATAAACTTAGTTATTAGGTTGAAATAGTTTTACACACGTCCGATCATTCTTTATGAATTCATAAAAGCTATGAAAATGTTATTATGTGATGCTAAGTACATGACAATAAAAGGTTTAAAAGTATTTTATTCGTGCTATTGTCAGTAGGGATTTTATGAAATAGTTAAGTGCCAATTCTAGTCGCGAGCGAATGGTCGAATGGTTTTATCTCTTTTTCTCGCATTATATCTTGTCTCATATATTTTACTACACATTTTGTTCATATATTTAAACCTACTTAAATAATAAGTTCATAATTTAGGTGTAATTTTTTCTATGTAAATCATGTCCATATTTGCCGTTACCTAAATTAAATTACATCGCACCAGAGAAAGTAGAACCTGCTAAAGCCGTATATACCATGGTATATTCACATACATAATAAACCGTTCCATCTAACATAGTGAACTGCCTTGTATGATTATACCGTATACACACACGGTACCCCAAAATATATTTCGTGTTAGGAGAAAATAAAAAAAAAGTGACGTGTCACTTTTTGCTTGGCTTAACGATCATTCCGTGGTTGTCGTTAAATCAAGGGGGTTTTCGTGCCATGAATATGCAAATATAATACTCGCACTGACGATTAATGCCGATTTGCCGTCACGGATAAAAGTTCCTGTGGTATTTTTTCACAACCTGTTGATTATACGAACATTTTATACGAATGTTGGATTGGTACGGAAATCGCAAGGAAGGGGTTAAAAAAATACGTATAAGTGTCAAAAGATCAGATACAAGAGAACCGAACATCATTACGGTAATACGTTTTTTGTAAACTTCGAGAGAATAAACCCGATGCCCTGCCTCCGCAAATACAGGAGGCTCAGGTGAAAATCGGGGGTACAGACGCAGCATCATGCTGATATGATTTCTATTTGCTCACAACATAATTCCTAATCGTGTTTAAAATATTTTTGTTTACCTCGTAAATTTTTTCTTCCGTTAAGTATATTCACTACACACTTTTCGTCCGGAAAATTATTTGTTATGTCATTGTATTTTGATTAGACCTACTATTTATTCCAGTGTTCGACTATAATTTTCTCATATCATTTCATAAAATATTTTAAATGCTTCCATTGTTCGTAGTAGTTCTGACATAGCTACATATAGCAGCTACGTAGACAGCTATACCTTGTCTATGTCAATACCTTCACATGCCATAGAGCTCTAATAGCTCGAAACCAAAGCAGTACAGCCATAACAATGACATCTGGCGCCATCTTGCGAGTTCCATAGTTATAGTCGTATAAACGATAATGGTTGTTTGGGTAACATTCTACACAACTCACATACATACAGTAACACTAGAGAAATCCGTGGTTATTTTATTTTGCACTAACAAACATGATTCATGAAAAATATACAAATTTGTTTGGCGTTGGGATGTTTAGGATTTTAGAGATACGTGTTCTGTATATCTATTTAATGTATACTCGTATTATTAAGTGTTTACTCATTTAAGATTCCCTCTTTTTTCTGTTATTTTTTTTTTTTTTTTTTTTTCAGTTGCATTCAGTTGCAATTTCAGTTGCATTCATAAACTTAACCACTGGACTAGTGCAGGTTGAATTGCTCGTGATCTTCTAGTGACTGTCGTGATAAAAGAGCAGTAGGGAACTAGAAAAAAATATGAAAATATGTCATTTTGGAGCCGGTTAATTCGTAAAATCAGCCTAATATTGAACCTTATAATATTTTTTAAAATGCCTATTCAATATCATACCGCTTCAAGTGATACGCCCGTTGTAAAATAAATAACATATCGTTCCATGAAGGTATGTATCCCTTTACATCCAAATAATTCGTTGTCTATGGTTTTATTTATGTATTGTGCCAAATATTCAATACTAATAATTATTCTTAAAAGACTCTGATTCGCGGTATCATTCCGGCTATAGTGGGGTTCCTAGTTTGCGTAACCCTAAATATCAGCTTCAAATACCACATTGGCGAGTTTATGAAGGATTTATACAATGAAGCCCCGGAGGGTCTAACTTCGTGCTTGCACACCCGAATTAAATATATCTACATGTAATCTGTTAACTTTGTATTCCTAAGCCAAGAATGGCCGCAAATTCATTTCAGCTCTACCGGGCCACTGATGTTCCGTTAGCAGTTGTCAAGCAATTTTGAATCGCATTTAATGTTGTTACAGTTTAGTTATTCGTTGTGCATTGCTTCCCTTTATTTTCAAATTCTTTTTTTTAAATATGCACTACGTATCATGACGGCCAAGTTGGACGAGAATTCATGGCAAAAATGATCATCACTCAAGTAGCGTGGCCCAAAATACATAATCATCATGTGGGACATTATAATATCGTGTAACATATTTTTTTTATGTGCCTGTAAGTAAGATACCTGTAAATGTATTTGTGAAGTAATTTAAAATGCCTTGATACTAATCAGCGAGTGAATTATAACGACGTTTATTAGATAAAGTAACAATTTTCTTGTTAACCGTATCGTAAATGAATTTATACACACAAATGGCATAACGTATTGCATCAAGTTATCACTAGTACTACTCTGACGACCAGTGCAATTGCGTGGCTTGCTTTTTGCACCGAAGGTCCCGGGTTCGAATGCCACATCGGTGGGAGAAACTTTGTGTGATGAAAATGAATTTTTGCACCTGAGACTTGGATGTTTCATATCTATATTATTATTATATACTGAGTTCGCCCTAAGTCCATTGTACGGTACCGACAATACAAGCGTTGCTTGGTGTTGGACCGTATAGTTTGTGTGTTCGACAAGCGATATTATTATTTGTCCGGAAAGCTTCCAATCCAACCATATAACCAATTAATTTCCAATAAAGCAAAGTATCAAGAATTGAGTTTCAGCTTCTGATTGGACATTTTCAGCTCAGATTCCATTTCTATAGGGGGCGGCGCGAGTGAAAGGGGAAGCACCTAGATGAACTTAATACTTCGAAACGTTGCTTAGAAAGTTCAAGCTATTTCTCAATACTGTTTAAACGGAGTAACGGGTTCGATGCACTACACGGAAACCTTAACTATGTAATGACCACAACTTCACCTGCTAATAAAGTTAGGTAGGTAGGTACCTACACTCCCTGAGAACTCTAACGAAATATTTATTAAAATACTTTTTGTTCTTATTAGTCTTATTATTAAGTTCACACGTACTGAATGCCTATACATTGTGAAGAAGTTGTGGATTTAAAATATATTAAAACTTTTTAATCGTATAATTATAATTATTCATTTTTGGATTTCATTAACTGAAAAATAATTTGGAGATCTATAGTTGTTGAATACGTACTTTTATTAGTGATATGATAGACTTTATGATTAGCCTTCGTTTTTCCTGTAATATTGCGGTGGATATAATATTTATATCATCTAATGTTGAACTACATATAATAATATAAAAGAATAAAGACAATATGGTTGAATTAAATGTTAAAAAAGAACCAATGTAAGGACGAACGGAATAACTTGCAGATGTCAGTCAAGAGTACACAAAATTTCAAGTATTTCCTCATTTTATTTTCTCGTGACTCGTGCACCTGTCTACGCGAGCCACGGCTATGACAGGTTTTATTAGCCCGAAACGAATTCGCACCTTTGCCGTTACACCGCCGCATAAAACAACGTCACAACTAAAATACGTTCGCCAAATCGAATTAATTCCTTACAATAGCAAAACGTAATTCCCTACTAACACGCCCGAAGATAAACAAACCCATGAACAGCCTAATGGTTACTATTAACCACTGGAGGCGGTAATAAAAATATTTTATATCTCCGTTTCCGGTAGACACGAAACCGGCACGCGATGCCTGACATGACCATTTGTCCTAATTCCACCGACTCTGTACTATGTTTACGAGCGATCAATAGGTGTATACTGGTATTCGAATCGAAACAAAAAAAAGTAAAGTCTTCCATTCGGGTGACCGATTGCACCATGCGACAAGCAATCATGGCTTAAACTCGCTTCCCATACGGCAGCGACGACACGATAATCTACAGCAATAACACCCAATACTCGTAGTCCCAATAATCCTAGTATCCAGGTTGTATAGGTTCTCACGTACTTCGCAGTCTAGTCACATAAATCATTCTTACTCTTATGATGTTCGGAAGCTCTGGGTCATCTTTCATTCCCTATTATCATTCTCCGATGAAAAATATGAATTAAATCAATTTACCTGCGTATTTCTCTATAGATATGGTATTTTAGTAGGTACGTGTTGCGCAGTGAAATCTGACAGGTGACGTCCGCCGCACCACAATGGGTGGGTACACGGTCCTTATCTCTGAGGGAAATAAACGAGACGACTTTTTCCTGCTTTACGACCGAGTCACTCTGAATTCCGTGTTTTGTTTCGCTTAAGTAAAAAAAAACTCCTATATTTTTTAGGCTGGCTGCCTCAATGAGAGCTGGCGGCCTGAATGTTATTTTAACTGTCTTTAATAGAACCACATCAAATTTTGAGATAATAATTATATTATATTGACGACCTGAATAGCGCAATTGGTTGTGACCCTGCTCTCTGTGCCGAGGGCCCGGGTTCGAATCCTGGTAGGGTCAAACTTTGTGGGATGAGCACGAATGTTTGTACCCGAGTCATGGATGATTCATATTTCTATAGGTAATATATACTGGGCTTGCCCCCAGTCCATTATACGGTACCCATAATACAAGCGCTGCTTAGTGTGGGAACGCATAGTTAATGTGTCAGATAAACATATTTATTAAACATATGTTTTGTATTTTTTGCATATGTAGGCTACTTAGGCCTGGATAGCGCTATCGATGAAAAAAGTATTTGTAATAACGTGTACATATTTTTTTTTTGTCATTTTTGTATCTAACTTTCTGCTCAATATAGCTCGTTTTTTTACCTTGTCATAACTTGACAAATAGAAAAAGCACAAAATACGCATATCGTGCTGAATTATAACATACTAGCCGACCCCATAGTAGTTGTCCTGATCCAAATTGCCATGGAAATTGCTTCTAGTCTTTCCCAAATTTTCCAATTTTCCCGACAATTTAATTTCCCTAAAATCCTTATTTGGAATATAAAAAAAATTAACAAAATAATATACAACAAATCAGTTCGCTGCGCTCACCAAGGAATTTAATTTTTATTTACATACCAGCTGTTGCCCGCGACTTCGTCCGCGTGGTATTTAACAAAGACAACCGTTGTCAACAGCCTGCTCGCCTATTCTGAGCCCGCGGGACGCATTGCAGGTTGTTGCTATCAAACTTAATCAGGTGCTGCGCTGCAACATTGGTTTTAATTTTTTTTCGTGAGATCCTATTTTTTTTTCTACAATAAAAGTAGCCTAAGTTACTCCGTGTTACATCAGCTATCTGCCAGTGAAAGTCCCGTCAAAATCGGTCCAGCCATTTCAGAGATTAGCCGGAACAAACAGACAGACAGACAGACAGACAGACAGACAGACAGACAGACAGACGGACAGACAGACAAAAATTGTAAAAAATGTTGTTTCGGTATAGGTAACGTGTATACATCCAAATGCACTTAGTAAAAAGCGGTTATTTTAATATTACAAACAGACACTCCAATTTTATTTATATGTATAGACTAGCTGTTGCCCGCGACTTCGTCCGCGTGGTATTTAATAACGTCTCAACCGTTGGCAACAGCCTGTTCGCGTTCTGATCCCGCGGGACGCATTGCAGATTGTTGCTATCAAACTTTAAGCAGGCGCAGCGCTGCAACATTGGTTTTAATTTTTTTTTTCGAGAGATCCAATTTTTTTTTCTAAAATAAAAGTAGCCTAAGTTACTCCTTGTTACATCAGCTATCTGCCAGTGAAATTCCCGTCAAAATCGGTCCAGCCATTTCAGAGATTACCCGGAACAAACAGACAGACAGACAGACAGACGGACAGACAGACAGACGGACAGACAGACAGACGGACAGACAGACAGACGGACAGACAGACAGACAAAAATTTTAAAAAATGTTGTTTCGGTATAGGTAACGTGTATACATCCAAATGCACTTAGTAAAAAGCGGTTATTTTAATATTACAAACAGACACTCCAATTTTATTTATATGTATAGATAATAACACACCCTCTTTTCATGAACAACCAGTATGCATGAAGTTTGTCGAATAAACGTGATATTTGGTAATGTAGACAGTTAACACATCAGTTCTCAGTCAATTCGCCTCGTATCATGCGCTTGCACGTTTGTGGTAAAGGTACCTACTATGAAGATCTTCAATGTCTCCGGTACCACTACGTACCGTTCTTCGCATTTGTGACATTCGCGACCAATAACATTAATTTATAGCCGCTAAGCACGAAGGGGCTTCTCTTTAAATGTCTTTCGGTCGAATTCTTCGCTCAACTATGGAGACCGTTAAAAGATTACATGTTGCCGTGAACGCGAATCATTTTGGGTCATAACTATAGGTTCTCATTTTACTTATTTCGATGATAGATATATGAAATTTCGAAACGGGACCACAATAATATGAATCGTTACAAATGTATGTCTATGCTATCGACCTTACACTAACTTGGGTATTGTAATGTAGATAACTCCTAGCTATAGCTTTATTATAGCTTTTATAACTTCTAAGCAACTGTTTCAGTTCAGCCAACCAATAACAACTTCATATTGTATTGTATGGTGCAGGTTGTGTGCTTATTGCTTATCCGACAATGTGGGCTCAGACAGTACAATTTTTCTAGATCTACCACCTACCGTAGACATGTTATTACGGTGACACATTCTACCGTAATTTCGTCCGTGTCCATATTTCTATAATGAACACTTGATTTAGCAAAATATTACTGCAACATTGCATTGGGATATGCGTAACGTAAAAAAAAAAAAAGGTCATTCTGTTGCTTCAGTTTGGAAGAGCAGGGATGCGCAACGTAAAAAAAAAAAAGAAAAGGTCATTCTGCTACTTCTGTTTGGAAGAATGACCTTTTTTTTTTACGTTACACATCCCCACTGCATGGGTATTTTAGCTGCAAACACTGGTCTGCCGTAATTTTCCACCATCTACCGTATTTTGAGACCAGTCAACACCGTAATTTTGACAAAGAGAGTTGGAGACACTGGCGCTCTCATACTTCACGATCATGACCTTGCATTCTTCCTACATTGTAAATGGATATTTTATTGTAATTCTATGGATACGGCGCAAATATTGGCCACGATTATATTAGCATGAATGTGATGAGACCCTACGACAGCGCACAAGTCGTTAGGACGAGGACTTTGCCTTGATATACCTATCAATAGCAACGTCCTTGCCCTAACATGTCCTAAATATGGACACCCATTTATTATGGACAAAGGGTTAGAAAAACAGATTAGCAAATAGGTGTAGGTAGTTATTTAGAATTGATTTTAGCATAAAACCATAATAATAGTCTATCTAAACGTGATGTTACTTGAAAAAGAACATAATTACAAATTTAGACCTAAAACTGCAATGTAAATAAAAACTAGATACGCCCGAGTGTTCTCGTCACTATCACGCGTCGGGTCTTGCACGGAGCGTTGCGTTGTGATCGCGTTGTTTACGATACATTGCGCTATCAAAAATCACAACATGCCTTTCGACAAAAAAATATTGTATAATAGGCATTAAGTGGTAACCTTTACCCAATGTTGTAGTTACGACGCAACTGTATAAAGCTAAATAGTATAGTTTAAAATAAGCTTTTTCGACACAGGGCAAGCTGTACACGCTTTACAGAAAAATATGTACAATAGGGACATATTGTGTACACCACGGTCGGGCGCGGTAATAGAGGGAGCAGATGGTTTTCCCACTAAAGTATAAGTGCTCCCGCGGTAAGAGGCGGAATAAAAAATCTTGTGAAGCGTTGTCGTGTACACGTTATTAATTTTAACATACATAAGCGCTATAAAGAGAAATTACAGTGAATCGAATATTATTGAAAAAATATCAAGTACATAACTCACAATCGCATAGAAGCAAAATACATGTCGAGTTAGCCATGTATTTTGCTTCTACTTTACATGATTCACCCAAAACAGACAGTACACTACAGAAAACTATTCCTTCTGGGACAATAAAGCATACAAATTAATAATTAAAATTTTACAATAGTATATTAATGCCGCGGTCTGTAATGACTACGTTGCTGGTAGCGCTGATGATTGCCGAAAGCAGAGCGTAGCGCAGCTCCAGGCCAACATAGCGTGGTCAGCATTGCAGCACTTGATGGACAAGCTGAAAGGCCGAGATCATAAGTTGAGGCCTTTATAACGCGGACAGCAAGGGCTGCAATGATGACCAAGCTTGTAAGCCAAGAGCGTAGCTAAGCCAAGCTCCAAGGCATAATTAGCGCTACCAGCAACGCAGTCATTGCAGACCAAGGCCTCTATAGTTATTTATCCTTAAATTTTATTATAAAAACGAGAAAAAAATATAAAAAAAATAGGATGAAAAAAAATTAAAAGAATGACAAAAAAGAAAATGCTTGCAATGTGCAGTAATTTAAATAAAACCAGCTTAGTTTAGTTAGAATTCAGTTAAAGTAACGATTGTTAAAATTACAATTACTACTGAAACAAAACTCGACAATAGTGGATTTTCAAAGGAAATTGCTGGTAGTTAAAACTCACCAGCAATTAAATTCGATACAACTTTGCTGGCGCTTTTTCAAGTAACGCGGAAAGATCGACTGTTCAGAGAAGGTTGTGAAAATAATGACCATATATATTACAAGCATTTTTGAGTCAATAATATTATTTTCATAATAATGATTGTCACGGAATTATATTCATCACTGCATAGTAATAATGAGTCAATATTTCATACAGTATATTATAACTTTTATGGTATGTACGCACTTTTAAAGTAGCGAGTAGCGGAACCACTACCTACGTAAATACCTTGGTAGAGTCAAAGAGAAAACACAATTATTATTGGTACATTCATTTTATAAAATAATTTAGTTTCTTAGATCATTATAATTCCGTTTATATCTAAACGCGCCTATTCTTTCACACAGTTTAGTACCCAGCTCTCTCTCGCGCGTTGATTAAACGCTACACCACGTTCGTCTCATGCCACTTCAACGTTTTGAGTGCGCTCAACACACGCGCCGCTCGTTTCACTCTACCGTGTGTTAAGCTTTTAGAAATCCGATTCCTTATACCTACTCTCATGGATCTAAGGAAAATAACTAAAAGGGTGTATTTATCTATACCGTACATTAGATAATAACCAACTCTATGTGCTAGATTTGATTATTGCGTTTTTACTCTATGTCATTCTACTAAGGTCTCTTTCGTGTTCAAAGTCAATTAAGGCTGGCTTATGAATAACTAATAGCATGGCCGTAAACCTTTCAGAAATGCCATTTGTCATTCTTACATAGCCCGCATCAAATAATAGCGAACAGTGTATTGATATGGTATATTAATATTTAAATTAAGATTACTTAAAGTATAGAATTAACACAGTTCTAGAAGTCATATCAAACCTTCGAACTAAGCCCAGACGAATACGCGTGAAAATGTTAATGGCCAGGGCAGGGAGGTTAGGGTTGATCTACTGTGTTATCAAATTTATTTGTGTCACACAAGCATGCACCCGAAATACCTACATTTTATATAGAGTTATGTAGCGCTACGATTACTGTAATTTCTATGACCAATTTCTTGGTTTTTTAACCAAAATTTCGTTAGTTTTCCATTATTTTTTTTAAGTGTAGAATTATCTAACAGAAATTAGCGTCTCAGTTGTCGCTACGTTTAAAAACGAGTCCAAAATAAACTATTACATTGGTTTACATTTAATGTACGGTGAAAAAGGCAAACGGCGCGGGAAGAATTGCTTTTTACGGATCGGCTAACATTCCGCGGCTCCTCCAGCGGGTGGGGGTGCAGGTACGTGATGCAGGGGCGAGGGGGCAAGAGAGGGGCGTTGGTAGAAATGAATTGTTTTCGGTTTACCGTAAGGTAACATTACGTTATTGCGTACCTTCGTGGCTTTTTAAGTGTGTTTATAGGATTTGGGCCCGGTTTCTAAAGGAGGGGGGGGGGGGGGTCGCTGTGCGGAAGAAATTCATTTTCGGAAGTGTTTCATGGAAACAATTTGATAAAAAAAAACACGTTCAATATACGTCATGAAATCTGTACGCTGCGTCCGCTCATATGTTTTAAACGCTATTATCAAAATACCATTGTTTATTTCTTACCTTTGCGGTTTGCAAAAATCCGTTTCGTGGCAAAAAAGTGATGCAGCCATTCCGATTCGCGCTCACCTGGCACGAATACCGCGGCGGACACAATAATTTAATTTCGCTCTTTACACGAAGGAATTATTCGGAAAAAAGCGGAGGGAAACTCATAAAGTTATTACCTCGCTTGGAAACGCCTGACGTAGCGCTCACAGATACGAGACGGGGGCTCAAAATTAATTTCTGAAACCGCTTAAAGTATAAAATTATCTGAATTGCCCAAGCTTTTAAAGCTGCCACTAAAATCTTAATGAAAGTAACGACATAATTCGATGTAATTAAATAAATTAATATCTTCCATAAATAAAAATCAAAAGATTCAAGGAATTCAAGGGATGATTCAAGAGAGAGTACAAAAAACCACTCTGAAAAGTGTACAGAATAGCTTCAGAAACGATTTTATTTATTGTCGGCCTCGGACCCTGTTATTACTAGCACAAAAACAATATCATCCTAAAAAGGTTTCTCATAAACATGACAAGTGAATAAATGATTTAATATTACAGAAAAATGAGAGGACTTCGAAGACGCCGACGGCGGACGCTCAATTTGATGTCACTTAAGGAAAATAATATAATCCCGGTCAGAGTCAATAACAATGATTGCTAGGGAATGGCCTCTCAGTTGTTTCTGGATCGCTAGAAATTTACGACATTTATGACCCAAATAGTATATGAACAGCGGTCAACAGCGTAGTTTCCAACAAAAAGGTCAGTTCCCATCGTTTACAATTCAGAGCTTTTATCAAACAACGTTTGTGCCGGCTTCTGTGATCTCTAATCCGCTTGCAGAGTGGCGATTAAGTCCATTGATTTAACCGGCACCAGTCTCCAATAAAATCTAATAGGATAAATAGAAAATTGACATAGCTAAGCCATACTGGGTGAATTTTTCAAGTGAGCGTGGATGACCAAACCCGAAACTATTTGCAATATCGAAAAATGCTCAAAGAACTCTTGAGATCGATTTTGATAAAACTAAAACTACATCATTCTATTTTTTTTAAATATAATTTCCCTATCCAGGAATTGAAGCTGTTGATTTTGAAAAAAAAAACAACACACTGCATATATTAGATCGTCCATAGAAGAGATTTCGAAGCTTGTCAGTTTAAAAATAAACCGAGATTTTTTATTGTTGGATATAAGTAAAATTTGGTACTGTGGCCTCAAAGCTCGTAGGTTCGCGTAGACAGGCCTACGCAAAAATAGCTCCACGAAAGAAAAAAAAACATCTGTAGTTCCCAAATTGTGTTGAAAAAAGTTTATTTAGAGTTCCGCGTAGTCAATCAAAGACCCCCGTCACGATGTCCATACATCAAGCGTTTTATTCGGAGACTGTTAAGAATATGAACGCCGCTAGGAACATTGTAGGGAAACCTTATTGCTGAAGTTTAATCAAATTCGTCATAATGGTTACATATTAGTTACAAATTAGTTTCGGTACTTTATAGTAGGCATGGCAAAATAAACAACATCCAATAATATTTACCTGTGTTTGTAGTTGTATTTACGTGAAACTCATAACAGATGCTTTTATAACAGTCCGCATCAACAGCCAGTGGAAAGTAGCTCGCATGCTGGTAGCTTGTATTTAATGTTAATGAGACACATGACAGCTACATATAAACACGGTTTTCTTGACACTGGCATAATTGTGTCACTTACTTCTCGCGGTTACACGCAGCTACTGTCATGCAATCTACTTGCACACTGACTTGTTTATATCCTGGTGAAATGCACATGCAAGTAGCAAGGTAACGGGGTTGTTTTTGTGCGAGTATCGCGCTTGTATGTGTGTTGAGGGCGAGGGAGGTAGCTCGTTAGTCGCGTCATGTTAGAAAACAGAGAGGCTTGTTCGCCTCGGGCTGATCGACAATGTTTGTATTTGGGACTAATTATGGAGAAACAATATGTATTAGCGGCTGATAAAATATACCAATTATAATATATATTATCGTATTTTTTTTCTGTCTGTATAAAAGGGAAACCCTAACGAGTTATTAAGGATTCGTAGGGAAATCCACTGACTGACGGACTTCATCACTATATGTCTCTAGAGATGGTACAAGCACCTATGCTTGTTAAGAAAATTGCCGCGGGAAACAGCTAGAACAAGTGTTATATACTTATATTTATATTTATAATGTAGGTGTAAGAGTAAATCAAGTAGACAGAGGGGGTTACTATTATGTGGAGTGTACGGGAGGAAGAATTAGCGTGCTTATACAAGGCAATAATCCGCTAGCTCCCCCAACACAGTCAAGTCAACAAAAGAAAGAAAGAAAAAATATATATTTAGCTACAACACAAGACACGAGATTACATAAACAAACTCATAACTATAACTGACTAATCTTCAATCAAAACACAACATTGTCGGTACTTTTTTTAAATTTCAGCTTTCAAAATATATATCATAAGCTCTTATACATTATTACTTTTGAACTAAAGCCTTTTAAAACGTATCTAAGTATAGATATAGTTTAAAAGTAGCTACTTATAGTATGATCATTCTCTTTTGATGTTGACTGTATGTACTTGGTTCACGTAACTGTGTCTACCTTCTGACGCCGTACTTTTCACCAAATTGAACGTAATGAACATTTTTTAAAGCTTCCCAGTGGAAATATTAGCTTTTTCACGCGTGAGCTGGATGTTTTACAACCCAATATAATATAAAATGAGATCTACGGAATTTTCCTTTAGAGGTGAATCCTGGTATAAGTAAGCTTGAATTTACTATTATTATTAGACAGGTAGCAGTTATGTAAACGGCACTGTTACAATTCGATAACATTAGTATTTTCTAGATTCTTGACTATACCGGCTGAATCTTTCAAGTGTGCCTGAAGGAAATGTGAAACTATATATAAGTGAATAATACTGATTTTGATAAAAACCAACCACCATAACCGACCGCATAATTTGTTTTTTTTTTAATAATTTCGTTAGCCACCAATTGATCGCGTTGAATTTGAAATAAAGCACACTTAAGCATTATGCTCGGCTCATAAAGAATTAGAAATATACATTATGCAAGTCTTATAAGTAAAGACGAGTAGGTTTCCTAATATACTCCACAGCTGGTAACATTTGCTTGATTGAATAACGGCTTTTTGTGCTCGCGTATATTCAGTATTGATAGCACGAGCTATTTCACTATTGTAATTTATTAACTAAACTTAGGTATTTTTAGTGTTACTATTTTCATTTCAATCGAACTAAGAAGCTGTTGGTTGTGTGATTTGTCTTTATACATTTTTTAATCATTATTGATGCAAGGTTATCCATGCACAATATTTCTATAAACTTTTTTTTTTTATATATTTAGTTCTATTCTTCGTGGACATAAACTACAAAATCTCATTACAACTTATTAATTTCATCTGTTTGTAACAGATATTGAATAAAGGGCTACCTTTACGGTGAATTTGCAGAATAACAGACATAAACATCTCCTTTTCTTAATACAATTTCACCCAGACTCGTTTTGCCTCGAAAGGACTCCGTTAATTTTCAAATTTGATTTTGTATTTCGTTTTTTTACCAATATTTTCTCAAAGCGGATCTTTGAAATTCTTATAATAACGAAAAACCAAAACGTATATATTTTATTTAGCAAATAAGATTATTTGTAACGAAATCAGTTATCATCTTATACCAAGCTTATGCTTTGGTAATAACCTAACAATAGGTACTTACATTTTGAAATTGAAGATCTTGTGGATGGGGATAAAGGAAAGCGGAATACAAAGGTAAGTTCTGTTACCTATTAGAATAGTATCCTTTTGTTGCCAATGAAAACAACTTCCAGCGAGATTTTTTCTCACGAGCTCACTATCTACGGTTAGGATTGAGATAGTGTAAGTAGGTACGTATTCTTCAATGCCAACTTATTTTCTGTGGTGATATGATAGAAAGACATAAACAACTTGTAAGTAAATGCTTTAAATCCTATGTATAAAAATCCCAACACACGCCTTATGCGTAGTCTTACTGCTATAGAAACCTTTATCAACAATATTGTTTAACTTATGTAACGTGTTATATATAACACAGGCAGGACAGAGTTTTAAAAAGGTGCGGAAGTCGCTTCAAGAGACGGAAAATCGCGCTTTGTCTTCACTCTGAAAGTTTAAACTCGTGGACTCGAGTGTTTAATTTTATCATAATGTACATACCTGCTAAAGTTGCGATTTCTTTAAGTCAATGTGGACAGTACCTTCGGTCACACTCACAAAATTAACAATACACTTTGTGTACTATGTTTAGGCGGATTAAGTACAAAATATCTCGAAAGAGTAGAGTACGAACTTCTGAATTCGAACTAGCCAAATAATAACCTGACCTACCAATAATTTATATGTTATTTGGTAGGTTTAAATCACTGAAATATTTATATCGTATATGTAGATATTTAATTACATAGCAATCATTTGTTGATGGGTATCTATAAAGGCTGCAGGGCTGCCCCTTCTATCGTTATTATATTATGACGTCATCGCGTCATACCGCGCTGCCGTTAAACCTCCAAATTTAATATAAAAAATTTCAACAAATCGCAATAACAGCCCGAAATAAACGCGGTCATTACCTACTCATAACGAGTCGTTTTAAAGCGCCGGCGCAGAGTTGTACCGATACAAAATTGGCAATAAACATGCCAGGTGTTAGGGCTGTCAGCTTTATAACTCTTGGTTTTAAGACGGCCCATACACTCAATCCACCATAGGTGTTTCTCTTCGAATGTATTAAGAACTAGCTTTACCCGCGTCTCCACCTGCGTGACCTTTTAGGACAAAAAGTTAACTATACTTATGGAAAATCTACATCCGGACTAAATTTCATCCAAATAGGCTGAAATGTTTTGCGTGACACTAAGGTAAACTTACAAATGAACAAAAATACACTTTGACGGATTTCAAGGATTGAAAATAAGTTTAATGAGAGTTATTTCCACATACAAAAAAGATATCAAATCCAAGGAAATTATAATTCATTAATAAATAGTTATATGGCAGCCCTTGGTAAATAGGGTGTCGTTATTTTACAGCAGCAGTATAATGCAGTTTGATTTGACTTTTAATTGGAGCGCTCTTTAAGTGCCGACGTAGTTGGACTTTACTTAGTCCGTGCCTTACTGGATCGCTCTCCCCTTTTACTTACGATAGGACAAATGACCTGGAAAAATATAAGTAGAAATCGCTAATTGGATACCGGAGACTAATTGCCGGCCGTGTTTTACCTTTGAGGTTTTTAATTTTAAATTTTATTGTACTTTGTTATGCTTAATATTTTTTATAATACTTCATGATAGTGGAGAGAACAAAATAGCTTTCTTTCCTTTGACTGGTACATTTATTCTATAATTTAATTCAATGAAACCTTATAAAAACAAGTTCGTTGGTTTAGCACTATGATTTTCTATTTTCATAATGCATCCCTTGCAAGTAGAATGAGAAGATCATTTGTAGAAACACGGTCCTCGTAATAGGAATAATTCAATGGATATAATTGGTAGCGTTTGACAAACTTTATAATATTTGCGAAACATTAACGGCGCCGTAGATCTACGGGAATATTGAACGACTTAAATTCAATCTAACTGAAACTCCTGTCCCCCGAAATTACGACCACCTTAAGTCGCCTGTTGAACAATACGTTCGGCCTCAAAGTACTTAACTGAATCCCTAAGTAAGTTAAGGTAATGACTAACTCCGATAGATACGGGAGCGCGGAGACGCGACTAACTTTAATTAATTTGAAACCGGTGCTCTGTTCGGACATTCGATACCTGCTGATTAATTATTTATCTTCACAGTACATCTGTTACGGATACGCGCAGTAACTATTTTACATTCGTCCATTAAATTCCTGCATTCATTTAGTAGTTCGTGTCATTTCATTATATTTTCACGTTCATGTGCAAGTTGGATGATTTATTTATCGGTATACATTAAGCTACGAATAGCCGCATACTTGCGGTAAGCTTTTAAGGTCCAGCCTTCATCTTGGAAAGAACGAGTACCCTGAACAAATGTTTGCTTATCATGAACAAAACTTTTGACTACTAGTAGACATACGTATTCTGACATACAACACACAGTTACTATTAGTAACACAACAGTTAGTTAGTTATGCGTACAGTTTGAATTATTATCAAAGTTCAGTTAATTATAACAAAATTTAAGTTATATTGGAAATAACAAAAAAAAAGTTGGTTTATTAGTTTATTCAGTATAGTATATGAATAGTAGATTGAGCAGCTAATTTGTATAGCCATTTCCACGGTAGTTTGGTAGTACAAAAATTATTGTGGGTATAACTTCATGCCTAAAACATAATAGTGAGCCTTTCAGGCCCTGAAATATTACCTACGGTTTTCTCACACCACTACCTCTCAGCTATAAACTCCGACCTTGGCGGTGTAGAAGGTAAATCTGCCCATAAACCTCATTTTTTCAGTCAACACTTCATGAAAAAAAAGTATTTTGGTTAGGTGATTTATCGAAGCCGTTTTCAAAGGTAACGTACACCTCATTTGATTCAATATATTAATATAACGGGCAGCTGTTATTTTATAGAAAAAAAGGTTGCTGAAAACGCCGGGCCCGTGGGTAAAGGTCACTACTATAATGCCATGTAAACAGCTCATATGTGTATAGCTATACTAACTGTAGTATAACTATTAAGTAACTACGTATTCAACTCATTTGCTTAATTAAAATTTCAATCTCGTTCCGAGCTCGGCAGTCTGTTCCACCTCCTAGTGCAGTGTCACCAAGTTATTTGAACACACAGCAAGTTAAGCGAAACACAAAGTTTTAACTAAAGGCTGATACACACACCTACACTATTTAGTATGTAAAGTAATATTCTTTGATACAGCCATATCTAGATAATGCTTTTTAACATTGCAATACCTTACGACATGACTAAATTTCAACATCATAGGTTAAGTGAACAATGTGATGACTTTATAATATCACAAAACGTACGTGTGCCCTCTCCCCCTCTTTCTCTCTCTCTCTTTATCTCCCTCTCTTTATCTCTCTCTCTCTCTCTCTCTCCATCTCTCTGGGACATATATCCTTGTACTGTAGTATTCTGACTGTACCGTCTTGATGAGCCATCATATTATATTCCTAATCCTAATTCTAAATCCAGTTAATTGCCATTCATTGACCAATATCAACTGCAAACATAATAATTAATACGTATACACTACGTCCCTTAATCGGTTCAAGTCTGTGGCTAGCAGATAATTAACGTTCACAGATTCGGGCATTCGCACCGTGTTCCTGCCACCTATCAGATTAGATTGGAACCGAAACGGATGTACAGGGGTGGGAGTCGCGGCAATAGGGCTTACCCGTTCACAATCCTATCATGAGTCGAGTGCCTTCATTTGTTTGAACACGGAGTCTTTTAAATTAACGATACCATTGACTTCAAGGTGTGCAGCGTTTTTGGTTTCCGTTGGATTTATTAAGAATTTAAAGAATGTAACTAATATTGATACCGTAATAGTAGTATTGAAACACATACGGTCGGATACTGATAATCTGTTTATTACCACGTATTTCACTCAGTAAATATAATAACCAACATGTTGCGCTGTGCGTGTAGGACATTTACAGCTAAGCTTGGTTGCGCGCTTCAATGGAAAGCACATCAGAGCGCTGATACGCTTCCATTAGTGAGCGGCCTTATCTACTAGCTTCGATTCAGGTTTCCAAATTCAGCTATGGAGCTGGCCATCTTAGTTCCTCGAATCAAAGTACGTCGGTACTCTTTACGACATCAAATTATTGGTATTCTTTTTTATTTTGCGAACATTACTAGTTCTCAGGATTTGTATACATTTAATTTGTTCTCGTAGATATCTGGATACCTACAGCAAACACAAGACCGAAAGTAATGAGCCTATTATATCCACAATGTGTGGGATTCAATGACAAACTAAGTACCTACTGTTTTTCTTATAAAGTATTTTTCTCAGATTATACTTGTTATGATTTGCTTTTATGTTCCCATCTTCACAAATCCCACTAATATTATAAATGTGAAAGTTTGGATGGGTGGATGGATGTTTGTTACTCAATCACGCCAGAACGGCTGAACGAATCTGGATGAAAGTTTGCACAGAGATAGATTATAGTCTGGAATAGCACATAGGCTACTTTTAATCCCGATAAAGGGTATGGTTCCCGTGGGATAAATTTGTTTTAAAATTTCATACTTGTAGTAATAGTATGTCATAAATAAATAATCGTACCGTAAAAATATCATACTTTATACTGAATCATATTAAAATTATTCTGTATTTTTCTTGCAAAATAAATAGATAGCGAGCTTGACAGAACGCCTGGCCGGGCTTTGTTGGTTGAGACCTTAGCCAAAGGTTGGACAACTAAAGTTTGCCGAGTAATCCCTGGTAGGTATGTTACGGTTTTCGCTTGTCCCATCTAATCTCGTGAGGCTTATTTTGGCATCCCCTCGGGCCCATGTACGTATGATGAGTTGTATGCAACCGCAGGTAAGGGTAATGTGTACACGGAAATACTTTCGAGGGTATAATATTTTATATACGTACATTTAACGTTGCTAACAAAGTTTGTGGGGTACGCAGAGTTCACGCGACAATGGTCAAAATATTGAATGTATAAACTGTACTCTTCCTCGCCTATTGAATAAGGGTTTTGGAACCAGTCAATAATCGGTAATCTCAAAGGGTCCCCTTTGCGGTTACCGGTAGTCCATCTTCCCACTTATACCTGTCCAAGTTTCGAACCACCTGTAAATCACTGTCATAGTTATAACAACGACGGCTGGGACCGGCGGCTGAACGTGTATTGATTTGTATAAACTATAAATTGGAGTCTTCAGAAGACTACATTTAATATGTTCGTTCAAATCTTGAATATACAGGTTATAACACAAGGAGCCAAAATGTTATCGTAATCAAAGTTGCATTAAACTACAAAACTACATAAAAAATAAAATGAAGTTGTTTTGCTTTACACTCATTTGTATGGTGATATTTTATATAAATAATAATAATTTATTTATTTATAAATGTTGGTTCATAACAATGTGTTATCTGTGCCTGAACTAGGAAAGTCCTGTATCTCAGGCAACAGAGCTCTTTCAGGGACTAACAAATGTGGCAACTATAATAATAAAAGGAACAGTGAGATTAAATAATGAGAATTAAAACTAATGTACAATTAAAACTAATGTAAATATCTTGTAAAAATCTCATAATATTCAGGTTAGACCGCTTGGTATAAGTATCTAGATCAGTATAATAGAAAAACTTAAGCCCACAAATATTTGCGCTATCGGTACAACTTTCTTCCATGTTATAAATAAGTCGCGTGATATTAAACATTTTCCCGTGAGATGTAAATCCTAGTTCTTTGCGGAGTGAATACGCCATTCCTGATAATCCTATGATCCTTATTTACTAGCAGCAGAAGCCCGGGGGGCCGCGGGGCTTATCCGAACGCACTCGCCGCGCGACATGTCGAACGCTGTTTTCTCTTCGCATTTTCCACAGGAATAATATAGTTGGAATAGGCTAGGAGGCAGTTGTACTACCTGGCATGCCAATTAGAGAGAATTTTCCGGAGATAATAGAGTTTCTTTGGGGACCCATGTAGGTACTAATTAATGTATCGTGTTGCTCTGTTTGATCCAACAGTATACTTAGAATCCCGATGTTTAAACAAAAAAACAGTTTTAACTTAATTAAACTAATGAACACAACAAAGAACGGGTAGGTACAACAATTTAAATAAGTTCGGTCCATCGTGACAGCTTATTACATTAACTAAATATGATTAATTACTTTCGCTAAACTTTAACAAAGTTCGCCACTAGCGGTGTGTACTTTTTGGAAACGTCATCGTTACACCCTAAAGTCAACCCCTCTGTAAGCATTATCCCAGTCTGTCGCCACATTCCGCTTAATTAGACGCACCCTTCAATAGTAATTTACCTAATAAAATATTAAGCTCTACAAAGCGTTTGAAGTTGGAGAAAGCGATTATAATAGTAGGTAAAATGTTTTTTTCTGTATTTTTTAGGCCGCGTAATTACCTTACGTGCAGCCAATTGCGGCTGGCTCAGGCACGTACCGCACGGGGCAGCCTCAGGATTGGCAGGCGCAAATAAAAAACAGTCGGGTTGACAGCAAGGCAAAAAATGCAAAATGAGAACACTCAGATTCTTCTGGGCTCGCAGACTCGTTCTGTCATAGCGAGGCTAAACAGATAGTTTTTTTTACCAGACTACGGCAAAGTCAAAAGGAAGGGTTATTATTTTTTAGGTTCAACCAATAACAATGCATATCCTGGACTATTATTTGCATATAATATAAAACATATAAAGTAGGTATACGTAACACTTTTATTTATTCTGTGGTAAAACGTGCAATACAATGTAACAGTTACGTGGTTTGGATACGTGATAGTGGATACATACAGCTGAGAATTGGCTGACAAACTGAGATTTGAAGCTCATACATTTTTCATAAGTGAAAAATACACGTAACATTATGTATTTTTTTTTCACGCTAATTTCACTCCGTAAATGTTCGACTAAGACTATTCTGAGTTTAATGGGATCCCGTGGGGCTACCGTTGACGTATAGACCACTCAATCTTTTACGCAGATGTCGTAAAAACCAATCGACGAATGCCTCACGGTAGAAAGGCGCGGTACTAAGTAGGTACCTATATTATATTATAGGTATAATCAAAGTCGAATAATTAAATCTAAATGTTGGCCTAAAAACAACTTAATATTTTTTTAATTGTTGACAAAAATGTTCGGTTAAAAAGGCACTTGTAAAACAGGCATATGTAAATGGGCGACTGGTTCAGCTATTTGCTGTTAGTCTATTATTTTTATGTGAAGAACATAAGGATTTAGTTTTATAAATAACTTAAAATTTATACAGTCGGTGTAATTTTTAATTTCACATCTACAAAGTTGAATATTGTTTTTAAAACATGCATCCGTCACCACGCTGTTTTTCTAGTAAAGGGTACCGACACTGCCGAGCATCATCAACATTTCAAAGTAATAGAGTATGAGCTTTTTGCCAGTATACCTTTTTAATTAACTAAATTTTTTTATCATATCTTGATACGAGTACGCCAGCTCCACATATTTCAAGTCAAAGAAATAGAGCCATGATGTAGCCGCAGCGCTCTCAATAACTCTAATAATTAATGATGTTGATAAATGTAATCTTTAAACGGGCGAGATATATTTGAAAATTGCAATTAATTCCTAGGGAAAAGTTTGGAGGGGTGATCAGGCGATTAGCGATTGTTTGTGAGGCTTTCTGCCTGTGGCAAAGTGGCGGTGGCTCCGCAAAATTCAGCTATAAGTATAAGACAAACGGTCGTTGAAATAGACGCTATGTTTGTTTACTACCATTTATATTACTAAAACATTAATGGGTACGAAAAATCAAATACCAACGACTCAGTTCTTAAATTCTGTTTTCATTTTTAACATTCTCTATTAGAAATGATGATAATTTACTGAGATTAGCTGAAAATCATTTCAAAACTTATCTACGCCATCATTCACAAGTCAATAATAATATCATTAATCAGTCTGTTGACGCTGCGGTAACGCGCTTACCGTCAAATCCATTTCAAATGATTACCGGTATTATATCTAACTTTCAACATCAATCGACAATGTCATACCGACCATTTATCAAAAGTTCACAAAACCTCTTACAAAATGATATAAGCGAGTGGAATCTCTCGATAACCGGTAACGGTGTCTTTTTTCAGTGAGCGAGGTGGGTCGTCCCTCGGGGAGGCGAATATCAGCATGTCATTTGTTTATATTGCGAAATTAATCCCCCAGGCCCGCGTGACTGATGAGTCAAGTCAAACGTCGCTCGCCAAACAAAGAAACACCGAGGTGTGTACTATAATCGATGTTCACTTAAACGACAGATGCTACAAACGGGTGCCATCAATCTATCCCCCCTCTTCCTGCCCACCATCCGATTCATACCCCCCCGAGGGCCGAATTGTTATTCACGTTCCATTACCTCAATTTTTTAGAGCAGAGGTGCCTGAAAAGAAACCCTTTCACTTATTGTGTCTCATCCCTGAATAGGTGGAGGGCCATCGTGAAATTAAATTTCTTTAGATTATTCATTTCTTCCCCTCTTTTCTTTCGCCGAGTGTTTATTCAGGATCCCGCTACAGATGTTGGAAGTTACACGGAAACGGAATATGTTTTCGGATAACATTGAGGTTTATTCGTTGTTATTTTGTTCATTCGTCTTCGTTTCGCCCGGGAGATAGTAATACAACCATAAAATTCAAAAGGCTAGCACGCACGATCGCGTGGCGTGGAGTGCGCGACACGCGACAAGAATCATTCAGGAATCGATTAAAGTCCGCCGCACACGTACGGGAATCGAGCAAACATCGAGAACTCGATGGTCCGATCACGGAGTTTGTCGAGTCACGTCCCTCCGACCAATAATTCAATAAGGAGCTTTCCCAGCGCCAAGTGGAATCATTCACTTCACTTATTGCTACATGCAAACTGTATTTCTTTTAAGATTGGATACTATTTGATATTAATTCCATTGGTGGGAATCAGTTGGAGGAACAACTAAGCTGAATGCTTGTGCTAGGCTAATGTCAATAGTAGGTACCTATATCGGTCGGTGGTGGGTTTAAATTATGGCAACTGGCAAAAAAAAAAACTTAAATAATAATTTATTAGCGTCTGAGTGGTACCGTAAGTTGAGAAAGAGCTGTTACTTTCTCACACATAACTAGTATAATGGCAATATCATGGGTGAAATATGGGTGCACTTCAATGTATCTCTGCCTACCCCTTCGTGTATTACAAGCGTGGTTGTTCTTTTAAAACATATGTTACGCTCACACCACCTGTAGATTGTTATATTACGTACAGTCCAAAGGATTATAACCGATTATAAAGACGAACACCTTAGCTTCGATGGCGCAATTATCCCGATCGTCACACAATGGGCCGCCGCAGCTTAGTAGCTGAACAAAGCTTCATTATGCGTTTAGCTCATTAAGTGAATTAATGAATCCAAGGAAGCGTTTGTGGCGCGGCGCGTTGATTAGTCTCATAGTATTGACGGGGAAATTTTCTAACGGGCGTTGATTACGCGCTGACGTGTCTATAACGATTTCTTGATTTGTGAACTAATGAACAATGCTGTTCATTAACTGTAACGGTGAAGGAAAACGTCGCGAGAAAACCTGCATGTCCGAGAGAACCCCACGAAAGACGTGTGAAGTCCGTCAACCCGCATTGGGCCAGCGTGGCGGACTATGGACTAATCCCCCTCACATTGAGGGGAGGCATGTGCCCAACAGTGGGACATTAAGAAGGCTGGTATTAGTATATTATTTACATATAAATTAAATAAATTCACCTATTGAATTTAAACGAAGTAGACTGAAAAAAAAACCGAGTTTATTTAACAAACTCCGATCTACAGTTTTTCGGTTCAAACTTTGTTTGTTATGTATTATAATGCTGTTCATTATGTACTGATAGAGTGATAGTTGAGTGATCAATGATTATAATATAAGCTTCAGCGAAAACAACATAGTTTTTAGGCTATATTTCATTTAAATATAAAACCTGTTCAAAGACTTAACAGGATGACATTGAAAAAGTTATGTATCACTAATAACAAAGCGAAAATGTACAATGAAGCCATATTATTTTCAAAAGTTTAAAATTGTTAAATCAAATTACGCCGGTGCGTCCGACATTGTAGTGAACACTAAGGTGGACACTTAACATTGATGGCGCTGCAAACGAAGTTGTGCTTAGGGCTAGGAACTCTAGGTACATTAAATTAGTCTATTTCTGCCCGCCGAACGATGAGTGCTGGCATAAACGAATTACTTGCTTGAACATTCTCGCCGAAATGCATTAAATGGGGTCGTTTAATATCATTCCTTAAAATATGATAACATTCGTGTTCTCGCATAAATTAGCTTGTTTTTATGTACCTAGGTACAACGTCTCGTATAGTTACCTATACTAGACGTTTTACTTGTTTAGTTGAATTTATATGTAGATGCAACTGCTTCATTTCACGATCAAATATTTAAACGTGGTGACTCTGTATTTCTAAAAATAATTTGGACGCTGATTGATACCTATCTGAATATTGGACGTTAATTACTAGTTAATAAAACCATCATCTTAAATATATAATCGACATTTTAACATAAACAGAGTGTCAGACTGCATCCGATGTTAATTGCGCAACGGTTTAGCCAAACTTTTGTTTGTTTTGTAGATAAACTCAACGCTCTATTAAGCTCTATAAAAAGCTACTCGAACTCCAGGCGAGCTGAAGAAATTCGCTACAAATATTATTTGCATTCACGCTGTTATTTGTGGACTTTAGTATATTTTATTCGAAAAAAGCCCGATGCGAAATGAACGAGTGCTTTTAAGTAATGAATTTAAGGCTAGCCTTGTTATATAATACTGTTCACAAAACTCGAACACTGCATTAGCATACATACTTACCTGTACTGGGCTAAGTTAAAAATCGTGTAGCACTCGCGTCCCGTGAGGACGCCCGGCCCGGAATAATGGGAGGATTCGAGAAAATAAGGAAACCCGTCAGGTACCATACGAGTTGAATGCATTAAGTACTATCTCGATCACACGTGGACATAAAAAACAGTTTCTGAAGGTTTCAGGCTGTTAACATTCGCGCTACAACGCTGTCGAAAGCGTCAAATACAAAATCGCGAGGGGGGATTTTTTAAAGTGCACAGCAGTGTCTATCGTTCATGTTCAGTCAAATGGCGATAATGCTACTGTTGCAGCGTTTGACGCTTGAAAAGTGAGATTTAACGTTTTATATTGTTCTGAACCGGTGCACGTGAGCGCGTGAATAAATTCAATATTGGCTTCCTAGTTATTGTTTATGAAATAAGTTCTTAACTAGTTTTGACGTGCGTCCACCTGTCTGGGTGGAGCAAACACCGCATCAAGATTGTTGGTTGTGGTAACCCTATATTTTCTATGATTTAATCAAATCGTCCGCGCGGCGTATTTTCCACACATGACGACGTCCAACGCGACCCCGGCATGACATACCCAGAAAATTACATTACCTACCATTCGTTCGCATCGATTCAGTTCGTTTTAAAATTCTGAAATCTCGTTGCAACTTCGAGAGTAATTCTTGAGAATTCGACGTTGAATTGACGTTCTACGATTTAAGATACCTACAACTGAAAGTCGCGCCGGAGACTCGACTTTTTATAGTTAGTGACAGTAAGTGAGTTGCAAAAGAATCGATTACCTTTCCGCTATATCTTGTTTGAGACGGTCGATGTATTTTTACTTTGCTTCAATTTTGCAAAAGGTAATAATAGTCGATTAATTGTGGAATTCACACGTCTATCTAGATGCGGGCCAAACTACAGCATCACGAGGAGTTTGTATTCAATTGAGTCTAATAAAACACTTGAAGATCGGATGCCAGTTCACGGTATATGAATGTAGATGCCAATATTAAGTTCGATCTGGCTGGTTATTAAATTTGTCATGTCGGTTAGTTTCAATTAAATTAAGTTTGCAGAACTCGAGACTGTTTTCAGTTACGACATTACTTAGGTTCTGTATGCTGTTAAACCTTATCCACAACTTATTTCATAGATTTATCTGGGATATCAATCAAATAAATTGTATTTTGGTTTTATCACAGCTTTATGAAACAGGCCCTAAAAACTGAGTCTACGAAGCAACCGACAGGCTTAGAACAATATATACCTAATACTTATAGTCTAAGTAAATCTCAAAATGCTGGGGAATATTGATTTTATATACCTACAACAGCGATGAGTCGGACGTACTTAGGTATACCTGGTGCGCGTTGCTTTTGAACCCATGTCACAGCAAAGTTGACGTATTGGGACCTTAATTACACATAAAAGGTTGGGCTGGGCCTTTTACGGGTCTACCTTAGCAGTGACCATCAAGAAGTTTGCTAATAATATAATTTTAGTAGACTTATTTCAACACCAATATACTGATAAAGTTAAACAGCTGCTTTAAAATGTTAGTAATAATAAAGATCTGGTAATATATAACGACAACCGTTTCTAAACGTATTTACTGTATGTGGCTGGTAGATGACAGGCTGATTGATAGGCAGGCGTAGAGGAGAAGCATACAAGCGAGTGACGTAGAGGCTGCCTCGACACACTCTTTTGTTACTGGACGTGTGCACGTCAAAATTATTCCGCGATCGAAACCGCTGAGACTTGCGGATAACCGCGTTTATTATTTTATATGCTTCAGAGTGAGATGCTCTGAGCCAATTCCGTACCTATTGAGTTGAAGATAATATACATTTAATACCTTAGCGTGCTACATTATCGTGGGAGGCGTCCTATATACTCGTACCTATACATAAAAGTAAACACATACAATAGATATCTTTGGATAAGTAGTACTAGTTTTATAACGTAGGTAGACTTTAACTAACCCTATACGTGCTTGTGTGTAGTGTATGCATGAGCATTTGTGTGTGTTAATAAGTGACTGAAAACAAATTAAAATATTCAAGCCAGAGCGTATAAATTTCAACTTTTTCACGGCAGACACGAGAGGTAATTCACTGATCGGTGTTTGAAACTGATGTAATGAGATAAGTGCCCTAGGAACTAATTTACACTTCACGTCCAGGCACGCGTGGCATGGTATTAATTGCATTTTACACCGATACTCTCCGCTTATTTTTTTTTCTCTGGCCAGGGCTTGACGTGTTTCGCAGGCAAAATAACAAGTGTCGAATTTCAGTAATATAATATAACGAGACTTCTGGATGCCTGTCTGTCTGTATAATAATAGGAATGTTTAGCTGAGTATGCTCGGATGTACGGTTATGGGAATACCGACGGATTCTGAATGCCGCAGTATGTAACAATGTACTGTATTATTTTGAAATTACAAATTGCAGAGATGATACAATGGTAGAAATATTTTCCATCAAAGCCAAATAAATTTTGCACACAGTTAAACGGCCTAAAATAAGTGCAATAAGGAAATAAATAAAGATAGGTAAATAAAGGTAGCTAGGTAAATAAAAAAATAAATAAACAAATTCGTGTATCTTTCTTGTTTAGTATTCCAACAATAAATCCATGATTTTTATCTCGCTCACTCTATGTCGCTTTCGTTCCATTACGACTCAGGACGCATAATGTCTCATCACTCTATTTATCTCAATTAAAAATAGGTATGCCTAATAACTAAAATAAGCGCTGTAAAATAAAACTTATTATACAGATTTTATCGCGTTTATTTTATGTTTTTTACGTTCCCGACATTTTTAGTCGCGTAAATATTAGCAATCAATACATAAAATAAGCGCTACATGTATTGTGTAAAATACACATGAATCGTGCAATTTGGTGTATTTGTTGCGTCAAGAGCAATTTGGTGTTGCAAGAGCTCTTTAGGTTACAATAAATACACCTATCATAACATTCCGTAATACTTGCGTATTGAGTTATGGAAATAATGGCACTTGTGAAAACATTACGGTGCTAAAACAGTATTGGGCGCGGCGCGGGCGCGCGCCGGCACACGAGACTTGGCCGCCACCGACCGCACCACCAACTTTTGCTCATTTGTAAGTCTTCGATAAAACTTCCCTGTCCATTGTCCCCGTTTCACTTCGCTAGTTTTAATAATTTTCGAAACTATTCGCGCTAAGTTCATTTAATACATTCGACGGACGTTTATATTTTGGTGGGTATAACTTTCTTTTCCTGATTTAAGAACCATCTTAATACCATTACGATTTTTACATTATTATTTTGGTTCACTCATAAAAAGCATATGTTTTTATATTCGGCATTGCGCACCCTAAGGGGCTTTGAAGCTGCCTTCCTATTAATTACCTACATTGGGGAGGCCCATGGGGATGAAGCGTGGGTAAACTGAAACTTTTTTCACTGCGGGGCGCTTATTGATCACAATGAATAAATACCTACCTGGGCACCCTGGTGGTAGGCACTTACGATAACTCTTATGTAATGCTTATCATACCTATTTATGTTATGATTGAGGTATTTCAATATTACAGCTGGAGTTTATAATTCAATTAGAAATTATAGGCATTTAACATAGCAACCAAATTATACAAAAACTAATCTTATCTCTTAAGCTTCTAAGCTTCTTTAGCTCTTAAGCTTCTTATCTAAGCTCTTATCTTATTTCTTCATCATAATGCTTAAAGAATTTGCACTTGTAATACAAAGGAAATCGCATTTTACACGATACATTTTCGTTAGATGTTCCTGAAAGCGTGCCGGTGCAATGCGCATTTATTATTCAAACCAGTCAATAATGTATGGACGGTCGGTATGTACTTACGTGCTAGTAAGTATTTAGTACTTCTTGGGGTGAGTTTATCAAAACTTACTTTTTTAATATTTACATTAATTATTTTTTATACTTCTTAAAATAAAGTATGCTTCATTTTTTCATATTTCAATTAAATTTTCGGACGCGCTTTGTTTTAGGTCCTTGTAAAATTGTAGTACATATTCGTAGCCATTTCGTAGCGTAGCTTGTCTGTATGCCGCAGTGAGTTTTTCTGCTTACATTTTGATACAAAGTAAAACTGATAAGCCCTTGCAGGGAAATAGGCGGCGGTCAGCTACACACACGTCAGCTACGCCGTAGACATCGGCTACAGTTTGGCTACACAGCTCATACACAATGAAAAAGTCCTATTAAAGACGATACGATTACGAGATAAATCTATTCCAAGTACATAAAGCATTTTGGCGTCTCCCGACTCTAGTTCAATACTATCAATATTCATTGTACCATCCTGAGGGCGATTAATTAATTTTGTACCTAATTTAGATAGTATGTAGCCCTTTGATGTGAGCTAATATCTTATTCTGTTTCAACAATATGGCGGTGTTATAGTGGATAACATCTGCCCTAAATTTATACATAATTTTCTTCTGAAAAATGCTTATTGGTGACGTTGTAAATGGATTAGAACTTCGATTAATTTAGAGGCAGGTAGGTGGTGGATGGATAAAATATGCCCAAATTATTAATGATTACGAGAATGTCTTAACAAATCTTATACTTATAGCTTAATTTCGCATGGCAATATTTTATCTAGCACAACTGTTTAGTAATTTAATAGTCTCATTGCAAGTGTTATCAATAAAATTGCTTACGTTACAGCTAATAACTCGCATTTCATCAAAGTTTAGTTGTTGATGTTGTATGTCTATATTCTTGTTACGTTCGTTGGCAGCCACCTTATATATGCACACTATACTATGGATATGTATAGTCGCCTCACCGTGCAGTGATCTAGCGATAGATCTTGTATGGTAAATTATGTAAAGGTGATTCAATCTATTCGCATGTAGGTATATAGGGTGATTCAGAAAGGGTATACTAAACATTTAACCTTTGGTTCTCTAGTCTACTTGTAATTATTACGTGAAGTCAGAGTTTCGATTATAATCGAAAAAAAAAGAAATTTTGTAGTCAAATGTTTATTTTTTTAATTTCACCTTTCGAAATTCTGACTCCATAACCTGGAACCGGATGAACTGGATGATGCAACTGTTTAAAGCGAAGTACGCGGATATAACGAACCAACTCGAACCCTGCTTCCGGCAAAGCAGCATTACAAATATTGCTCAAACAAAGTTACTTTAGTTAAGTCTTACTCAACGCGAAAATCATATAAATGTTGTTCACACCATTCTATAAGTACCTACCTCCTTACTAGTAAATCAGTTGTAAGTAAATATTTACAAATTTCCCTTCGACGCAGACAAATTACATAGCCAAGTATTATATAGCCCTAGCCTACTCCTGGTTTATACATAGACTAACAAGCAGTCCAAGCAGCCTAATCTCCTTCTCAAGTTAGCGGGTTAACCGCAAGATTTCACTTTATTAGCTTTTACAGACGCTGACGGCAGACATCCTAAGTAAGTAACGGAACTTGTAATCCAAAGTCCACAATTACATAGGTATACCAACATGCAGGTACTCTTGAAACATTTCCACCTTATTGGTAAAGTTAGGTGAAGATTGTATAGTTACGTAATCGTTGTCAACGCATACGAACAAGTATGAAGTTAACATAACACAGTAAATAAATGCATATTGATTTCTTATATTCACGCGAATACTACACATTGAAATAAAACTAATTAAACGGATTTTATCGCGTTTATTTTATGTTTTTACGTTCCCGACGTTTCGGCCGCTTTATCATAGTCACGGGAAGACTAAGGTGTTTGTCGTCCTAGTTTCATAGTTTGAACTACAGTGCCCTCATATTTCTTGCTCACAGTGTCTTGAGGTCTTGCAATGGTTTGCTAGGTTTTGGATTTAATTATATTAATACCTAGATCCCAAGTCGGTGGTAGCACCCAGCCATCTTCCCTATTGAAACGTTGGAAACGTAAAAATATAAAATAAACGCTATAGAAACCTTAAAATCAGTCTAATTTCAATTAAATGTATGTTGCAAGTAAATGCCTGTTTTAATAACATGAATATTAAGAGTGATGTGAGGCAGTGCTCCCAGGCGAGACATTCATTATTAAGCTGAAAGATTTTCCCATTCTTTGTAACGTTATGATAGAAATGAATGATGTCATTTATAACCACAGATTAGGTACGGGACTGTGGAACTAAAATGAATATTAAAAATATGACAGCTCAATTAATTTTCACGGATTAACATTCACATTTTGGAAAGAGAACAGTTCAAATTTAGAACTTTTCCATTTTCTTAGAAATTTTAAAAAGTTGTGTGAAATGCCTCTAGTTTATAATAACAAGTTATGAGATCATTTTTTTTCTATTAACATTCTCCAAAAAGAAGGTCATAGTTAGCAATTATTCAATGAACCCAAACCCGAAAACAAAGGGTATTAAAGCAAAATTAATGATAGCAGTATAAAATACAATTGAAGAGAAATACCACGATCCCGCACCTTCACTATCAACAATGGACTATCAAAATAATATAAAAATATCAGCCATTACCTTTCTCATTTATATTCAGTTACGCTCGTAAGGGAGACAGGCATATGCCGTTACGGGGAGAGAAAAGAGGTCAGCTATAAAAGGGTGGGCTTCATGAACATTTGAGACATTATGGCGTATCGTTAGAACAGTAATAGGCGTTTGTTTTAGTGCCTATATCTTCATAGTAGCGGTCGCCTATGTACCATTTATATATTCAGACAACGGTTTCGTAATAAAATGACAAATAGTATCAACGAATTAGCGAGTTTTATTTTAAAGTACCTACTAGCTGTGCCAGAAATATTTTTAGCGTGGTTTGTTTTTTTTTACCTTCTAAGGATCAAGGTATAGTATTTATAAATTGTCTTTTTTTGGATTTTGTTCCTATTTGATTGCGCTGTATAGACTTTTAAAAAATAACTATTTGTGAAACACAAAAAGCAACATTGTAAGCCTAAATTGTTCAATCTCGATCTAATTGATGGCTAATATTAAAATGTTAATGCAAGCGAAGCGTAAGCTTGCTGAGAAATGCTGAACGCAATCTAAGTCACAGGCTGTAACTTTCACGGCAGCATTTGCAACAATTTGAAATTTAGTATCGGCGTGAAATAGTTGGTGGTTGAGTCCGCTAGGCTAGATCTACGAGCCCTCGCAGGCCTGTTATCTGGGAGCGTCAAATGTCACCATTTGCATTTTATTGCTAAAGTTTCTGGCCACAGAACGCCTATTTTTATGGTAAACTTATTCAAATGCACGGCAATGTCATAAATTGAGTAAAGGGGTATCCATGCGGCGGGCACTGCAAATCTTTGCAAATACCGAGCGTACCTCGACGAACGTCGCGTCTGCTATCTTACTTCAGCGGGGTTATTTGGAACCGTTCGAAATCGATAACGGATACGGAATCGAAAACTCGCATATTGGATTGCCGCAATCGCTATTAAAATTTCCGAATTTGATTATTCTCGACGTTTCTCGATGGTTCAATCCAATTCGTTTTGTTCTAAAAGTTTCCGTCGGAAGGCTCGGCACCTACATCGGACTTTTGTAAATCCGTTTCCGATATCGATTTCGAAAGATTTAAAATAACCCACCTAATATCCCATATCAGGAGTTCAACGTCTGTTTGAAAATATTATTGACAGCGCACTTGGCACAGCTTCCAAAATCAGTGAAGCCGTTTCTAAGATTAGAGCTAATCGGACGACAGGCAGGCCTGCCCAAAGGACAGTGCTTAATAAAATGTTAGTGATAACATCCCGTTGTGTAAAACGTTTCCGAATTCCGATTAACAAACCAAAGCGATAAAATATCCTTCTCGTTTAAGAAATTATCGACAACCTAGCAATTTTGAAATGATAGATGCCATGTCAAACATGCCATGCCATGACAAAGGCTAATAATAAATCAACAGTTTACGAAGGAGACGTTGAAATTCGTTGTGAAGTTAATTTGTCAGCGATTGCTCCTTTGACATGACAATATTAAACGGCAGTTAACTTTGATTTGCTTTTGACTATCTTTATTCAAAAACTTTGTAAAAATTGTATCATTAATCTTTTGCAGTATAACATTTTATGGAAACTACGAACGAGTTGACGTAACTTTAATTTGTCGAAACAAATAAAAGTTAGACATAATATATGTATTGTCATGACATGAGTATATTTTATATTTGCGAAATGTATAGTAACGTGTGCCATGGTAAGCAAGTTACACAGAATACCTATGAAGTAATAAATCAATAATCTGTAACTTTTTAATTAAATCACGACTAGCACATAAAGTTTATTTCGGAGCGTCAATTAATACCACGATCTGAGATTTTATGTTAACATGATTTATGCCGAGCACAGTCAACAATAAATTTGTATCACGATAATATATTGAAATTGCAATGACTTAGTCTGAGTAGTATTACATTTTACGATCATATTTCATACACGTGTATGAATTTTGGCTAGAAAAGGTTTATTTGTAGCTAGAAAATATTTCTTTTCATTTTACCACAACATAAGTTCCACTGCGAATGTGTATTAAAAAAATCTCGATTGGTTTCATTTAAAGTCACCGTCAAATCATTTATTTTGTATAGACCTATGGATAGCTTGACACTTAATTTTTTTTTTAACTCTATAACCGGATCGGAGCGCGATCTCAACTGAGGAAATCCGGCAAGAAACTCAGCAAGCTTGTCTTTTTTACAGTAGGTATGTTTATTATCGCCAATTAATATCGTGCAAGTTTCGACAGATTAATTATTTTCTATAGCTCCAGTGTGTTTCATTACATAAACAGACAGCCATGAAAACCGATCCAACTGCTTATGATTACTACCGATTATTTAGTAGCACGAAAGTGCTAAAAAAATATTATATTACAAATATTATCACCAAGTCATAGGTAAGTATAATTTTATTCTAAAAGAGGACCGCTGATTTTTGCGCCGTATTCTCCAATATAAGTATCTTATTTTCTTAATCAAGAAACGTAGTCAACACAAGGTTGTCACGCAAAGTCGGTCTGCCTTTCATAATGGAAGGAAAATCTGCCGATTTTCTCCCGCTGAATGAAAATCAATTTCCTACAGTTGGGAAAATTCATTTATCGACCACCTGCGCTCCGGTGCTTGATCAAGCGCAGACCAATACAATGGAGGCCTCGCTCTAATCTTTAAGAAGGCGCTTTTAAAATGACTGCCAGAGATTACCTAACAACTATTGAAATATTTTGGTGCCAGAGGCTTCACAGGGATTTTTCTGATTGTTGGTATATTCAATAGCATTATAATATGTTTGATTTTTTAAGCTAAACGCGAAACATATTGTTTTACACCACAAAATAACTTTTCATCGACCCTTTCAGTGTTTTAAAATAATATCTAGTATGAAATTGAATGTTCTACTAAGTACTATCAGTAATGGCAACCATCTTACTATATCATGGCGCAATCTGGGAGCATGTTTGTTAAATACACCAAACTACTTTTATTACCCCTGAAAATTATTATTCAGTAAAGTGTTGACTAAGTGAAATAGTCTACAATATTGCTTGTTAAGGTAAGTGCCCGTAAATTCCGTAGCTAGTCACCGTTTACCAACGAACGAATATAATGAGATCGTATTGCAGATACCGTCGGCAAAGTAATACATTTTCCATTGAACAAGTGCAATTTTATTTGAATAAAGCGATTCCGCTATTCAGTCAGATCTCTATTACATTGCAGCATAAAACCCTCGTCGGTAAACGAATGAATATTACTATTAGATATTTCTTGTTATTTTCCTTTAATATTTAACTGCAGTACGTTAGCATGCAGACTTAATTCTCGACATCAATATTCTTACTTCATTTGTTCCATTGTGGGTAGGTGTTTTTTTAATCTTGGTATAGTATTATGTAGGAAGTACACAAACGGAACCACCCCGAGCGACTTCGTTGAGTATGTGTGAACGGTCGTCGCACCCTGTACGTCAAGTGCAAGATTATTCGTAAGCTAATGTATCGTTTAGTTTTCGTATTAAGACATTGTATGGCAAATTGAACAGCGCGTCTAGCGGACAGTATTTAAAACTTTTAATACAATGTGTCTATAATAGTCTCAATACGTAGACTATGAGGTTATGTACTGGGCAATGTCACCAAACTTGCTTTTGCCACCGACATTATAAGAAGATGAATTTAGGTATTCTAATTTAGAAGACACTCATAGATACATTATGTATTAAGCTAAGCTTAGAACAGCTCGGTAACAAGCAATGTATCGCGAGCGGACTACAAGTGTCAAAGTTTGGCGAACCGCGGTCGCGTGTTGCTAAACTAAGCAATGCGAAGGTTATAACTGTCAAAGTTGTTATTACAAGTCTGTATTTTAGGTTTGTACCACCACCGAAACAGAGCTGCCCACGATCTGACGATCAGACTCACTTCGCTCAATGACAAAATGAATTTAATTAAAGTTCGCGCGACATTGATCTCCGGTGCGGAACCCGATCGGGAAAGTCGAAATTGTTAATTTAACTACGAATAATAATTCGCCAGTACATTTTTATATTCTTCGGACCCTTTATTAAACGTATATACGTATACTTGTACTAAAATGTTGATGATAATGGAAAATAATAAGATGTTGCTAAGCTGGTCTTTCTAACGTATCGGCGGCGGCTGTTTTTAATTATCGTTACCATAGATATAAGGCAAACTAAGTTGTGAAAGTTCTCGCCTTTTAAAAAAGCCGCTCGGGTTTAATATTAAAAACGATTCACATGTATACAATCTGCGTTGCTGATATAATTATAAGTCTATTTTTAAAAGCTTTTAGTGGTATGGGTTCATGAAAAGCCACATGAAGTTTCGTGTGACTAAATGAAGTGGAATCGTTTTGTAACTTTCATAACTAATTTCATGGTCCGAATTCCAGTTTGATTAAAGCTCTGTGACAACTCTACAAGATAAGCGTTTTAGGAAATCGCCTGTTCAATTGTTTCAATTTTGAAAGTTATGCTTTGTTTGATATGGACGATGCGAATTCAAATATATTTTTATTTCATTTCGTGTTTTGACAGATTAATAAATTTAAAAACATCCCAGATACTAACTAAAAGACAAAATAATGAAATCAAAATAAACACATCCAAAACAATATAATACAATCGTAAATGGACTGTAAGTCTTGCTAAGACTTACAGTCCATTTACAATTGTATTACGAAGCCTTTATCTATTGAAAATGGTTTATAAGGCCGTTGTAAATTAATGAAATTTACTTAAAATTTGGGGTTTGTTTGTTTTATGTCAACAATAAAACCCTATTTATTTGACCCTATCGATATACGTCGGTATAATAATAAATAAGTAGTTTGCGGGGTCTATTTCCCTACGCCATATGTCTAACTCTTGAAAACGGTGAAAAATATAGCGTGCGATGGGTTTTGTGAACATTATCGGAGAGGATCGCACCGGAGTGGCTTTCAACTCTGTTCCCACGGGATCGCACTGAATGTATTCCATCCAGTTTGGTTTGAAGTGTCACCAGTGGATATTAGGGTAGGTAGAGCCACGGGATGAAATGTAGGTGGGATACAGAATACCCAAGAGTAGACAGTTAATAGATATAAATGTTCGTTTGATAAGACAACTAGACACCGCAGTTAATTTGAATTCATCTTATATTGTTGGCCTTTTTTATTTATGGTAAACAGCGATTGACTGATTTACCGCTGGGCATAACTGGTAAAAGTGGATCCTGTAAACTTTATCTTTGCAGACCTATGTAGGTTTACATTTACCTCAAATTGTAAGAGCTAAATACTGGCATATCAATAGTAATGACATAAATGAGTACAAATATCCAAAGAATTAAAAAGTTTATAACATTATGAGACTGAACCCAAATTATGAAATTGCTACAGGCAGTGGAAATTAATGTTAAATCCTCTACCTGGAGAGGTAAGCCGATTTTCATGATAACCGACAAAAGATGAAAGAGCCACATAATAATGTGTGTGATTTATACATAAATTCACCTTCATATATTTAAATAGAAAAGCTCGCTATGGAAGTAAGTTTAATGTGTTATCACACAATTCAGATTACAATTATAACCGTATAGCAAGCGTTGATAGCCAGTATTATCATTGCTCTAATTCTTTTTTTATAAATAAAGCCTGACATACCAAATGGCAAATATTCCGACAAAGCAACGTTATTTATTCCGCTTATAAATTATATCAAAGATATTTTGACACAGGGAGATTAAATACTAGTTATAGTTTCGACCCCACTTTCGGGTTTGATGCCTCCTTACAGCAAAAATCCATTTGGCGAGCTAGGTGAATTGAATGCCATAAAGAATTTACAGACCCTTGGACCCTCGACATTAACCAGCGGAACGGGGCGGCGACATTAGTGCGCTGACAGATGTTTGGTTGCGAGAAATATTTCGTTGGTACATGTTCCGACTACCTTATGAATTATTGGTTTATATTGCGAGAGGGCGCTGGGTACGAACAATTTTACGTAACGTGTTTATGTATAATAAAGGATTATAAATTAAAAAGAGTATAGAAAAGCAACTTAATATTTACAAAAAAGTGTTATAAATTTGGCCCATGCGGTAGCGTGCCCAAGATATTGGCCGCATTTCCTCGCCGTATACCCAAAGCTACTCGCTGAGCGAGGAAATGCCCAGCCCTTGGGTCGCCAGTTGCGTCAACCAATCTTCTTGAAAGATTAAAAATAATATTATAAATATAAATACTGTTCGAAAATAAATTGAAGTATTAATAACCTAACTGTACCAAAATTATATTTTATATTATCTACGATTTAAATGAAAACAATTAAATATAAAAGGCCTCACATATTAAATTTAAAGATGCTCTATTTATTATCGTCTCGCTTTTTTACTTATAATGCCATTGAGCTAGTCGCAAATACACCTTCAGTTCCACTGATGCTCCCACATTTTATGGTTGCCGACATTTTACGACACTTTATTAAACTTACCTAACAAATAAAGTGACACAATCATGGTTTACAGTGTACTGCGATCCTTCCCTTTTTATTACACCGTTGTAAGTGCTTTTGTAGACCTTATTTACTTCCCTAACAGTGTGTTTCTTTATCATTTTTCGCAGTGAAATCGAGTAGTGTCGCTTCGATGTCACAGCCGAGCAAACACTTCATCGTTTTGTATATTTGATAGTATCCTTGCTTCATTCTGAGACGGGGAACTTTAACTAAATTCTTGTATCTTAGTCAGAATTGTATTTGTTATTTGCCTTACAAACCATCATGTTACCTATGGACCTACGGTTCATTACGTTTCCACCTTTTAAATTAGGTTTATTAGGTATGTATAGTATATTAAATTAGGTCAATAAATGTATTTTCATGACTTATTCAAACTGGCCAAATTTAATCCAAATCCATCAACCCTTAGGAACAAAAATCAATTTGGATATCCAGTGGAATGTGAAATAGTTATTTTGAGCCACGAATAATACCAGTTAAAATGTTTATAGCCGTTGTGAAATGAAAGCTAAACGAATAATATTTATAACAGAGTATTTTCAATAAAATCTAAACATTGACAGGCAAGTAAGCTTCTGCCCAGTTATTTTAATAGTCACATATTACTGCATGGTCCGGGGTTCGATTCGTGAGGAAAACTAATATGTTTGACAAAGTCTCCCTTAAACAATTTTTTTACCCTTATTGCATATCTATGCTTCGGAAAAAAAAGCTCACAGACTCACAGTTAGTATTTTGATTTATTGAAAAAGTGGTCTAACAAAATTGTTTGTCCACAGGCATCATGCGGCGATTAGCGCCACTGGTGATACGGCTACTGGCCGTTTCACTGGTGGCGCTTGTCTTTGCCGAGCCCGGCACGGGCGGCGACGCGACCGCCGTGACGCAGCCGTCGTCACGCACCATCTCCCCCCTCCAGCCGACCGCGCCCCCCACCCGCCGGCAGGAGCGCCGCCAGAGGAACCGCAAGCGCACCACCACAACGACCACCACAATGGAGCCGGACGAGGATGATGATCTGGAATTGACGACACCGGTCACTACCACTACCGTGGATCCGAGGAGTTTCGACCACAGTAAGTATTGTTCTACGTAATAACATTGATTTTATCTCGTAACTAGGTATACTCGTAAAAACTAGATTAGGCACCTTTAAACGCTGGCACGTATTTTAAGGATTTCAAACTTTTTTTTTACAAATAAATAAAGAAAGAAAGAAAGGTAGGTTCTACATCTACCAGACAGAGTCTGGTATATGTCTTTATTATCTTTATTTTTATTTAACGCTATTATTACTACCTGCTTTAAGTCGAATGTAGGCTGACCAGACGTGGGAAATAAATCATAGTATAATTAAGCGCTCGTTACCTTCTCCGTGACCGGTCCATCAACTGATTAATCTTGGGGACATACCATGATAAATGAGGTATTTTTTGCCTATACTACACACACTATACCATACACTAACTTATACTAGACATCATCGGCTTGATAAATTTTATTTGGGAATTCCTCGGCACTGAAAAGGACCAACCTGCTCAGAAGTAAAAGTCATACACCGGTATCCGTTTCTCAACTGCCTCAAAATACCTGAAGGTAGGTAAGTACTATATTTGACGCTACCTATAACCATTAATATTATAATACGTAGATTAGGCGCTCGAAATAATTACTGTGTTCCACTGAACTGTGGTGCCGGAACCACATTTTTTTTCAGAATCACATTGACATTTGTGAAATCCCATAACCCGCGTACACCCTGATTGGAACATAATCATTGTTCTGATTTGCTATTTAAGAGTCATATTTATGCCGATGCCCTAAGTTCGTAATTTGATTAGATATAATTTACGGGACCTGTTTAAATAAAACGTTTCCGAAAACAGAAATAAAATCGCACATTTCCCAATTAAGCTGGCTACGTAGTCTTAAACCTTCGGTTGCACACGAACCGAAGGTGTCTCATTGCCACTGTCTATCCATTTTGAGTCAAGAAAAGGGGGGGTTAAGGAATTCTCCGTCAGCGACGTGAGGACATCCAAAATGCTTGACTTTAACAGCGGACCGTCGTAATTTGAGAGAGTAAGTCTCGGGCCGGTCATCGAAGGAATGCGCCGAGTTAGCGTCGTGCCTTATACCCCTCCGGCGAAAACACTTTTAATTTTAAAAGGGTAGATCTGCTTTACGAGTATTGCTTTGGGTACGAAGACATTTTTGCGCACACTACAGTAGTTTAATATCCAATATTTTGAATATAAAAATATTAACACTACTCCATTATTTTTTTACGAAATCAGCATCGGTATTTGCGTTACAATTTGTGCCTGAGATTAATTTATGAATCAATCGTACGTAAATATGAACTCATCGGATCATATATTATGGAGCATGAAATATCCCTACCCAAGACATGTTAGTCGAATGTAAACGTTCAAATTCCACATAGAGGCAGCGCACACGGCTTGAAGGGCAGCGTAATAAAAAAAATATAACAATGGCGATGGTCTAAAATGTCTAAGGTCCGTTTTTTTACGAGCAATGTAAAAAAACGGACTTGTTCTTCTTCATTTTGTTGTAACATTTCACATCTCACAAACATAAAATGTGATGACGTCATCCTTGACTTAAATAATTTATATACCGCTATTTCAAGGGTGAAAATTCAAGAACTTTTATTTTTTTTCTTTTTATCGCGTAAGTAATGCAAATAGTATTTAATAAAAACAATGATACCAAACCATAGCTACCGTCGCTCGGTCAAGTACTCTGCGACCGGCGACTGCTCTGCGCCACCACTCCGCCGCTCGGTCTGCGCTGACCCCTATTGGCGTGTCGCCATACTAAGACTTGCCTATACAATACTCGAGATAAGTTCAGCTGGTTGGGCTCTAAAATACGTTCTTAACGCAAGCAACAGTTACTAGATTAGGTAAAATAACGGTACCAAAGACACAATTTCTTCTAATACCACTAAATTGAAATATAATAAAAGATACCTAATTATTATTAATAATATTTGACTTTTACGCATTAGCGTCCAAATGGGGATCATTGTTTAGTGCAGAGAAAATGTAGATATAAATCAAATGAACCAGTAACTAAATTGCGCATACATAGACTTTCTTAATGCGATGAGACGTAAAATAAAAACATCAAAGGTCAGCTCCGAGGCCTGCGGGGGACGCCGCAGGGCGCCAAGGGGCGTCATTTCACGCCTCTTGAGCGCGTCGAACCAATATTAGGTTTATTAGATAGATGGGCTATCATGAAAAGCGATTTTTCATTTTTTGCCTTTCATTATTATCCCTCCTTAGTTAGGTAGTGCGCCAAATAATATGGGCTTATCTGAATTGATTTTATTGAGGTGAGTATTATATGTTTGTATATTATTTTATTGAGGTGAGTATTATATGTTTGTATATTATTCGCTTTAGCCCATTATAAGATACGCCTTTATTTGTTTTAAATATATAAATGATGGAAATGTGTATTTTGAGTTAACATGAATTGGTTTTTTTAAATATTATTTAAGGTAAATGTTTCATATAGGTCGTTTAGAAAAGAAATAAATCTAATTATTAGAAATTTATAAATTACATCACGTTCTAAGAGCACGTTGAAAAGCTACTGGTGCGCCTTAATAAAAAAAATATCATTTACACAATTGTTGTATACATAAAAGGGATCTGTATGACATACTTGTTAACATGTTTGAATATTTTATAGTGACGTGTCTATTTATTTATTGGTGCTGTTTGTAGTTTAACACATGTATACGCGACTAAAATACCAATTAATTACGCACCTTTGTGAAATCATTTGCATGCGAGTTTTTTTCAAATACAACTGATTTAAATAGGAAAACGACCTTATTACAACTATCGCGTAGGTATAAATTAGGACGATCGAAATAAAAGTTGATGTACCGTTTTATAGACACCCAAAATCCTTCCTGTACATAACAGGCACGGAGCGTAATGACACTTGAAATACCAACGCCCGTAATAAAACAATAATTAAATGAATTCCCTAACTGATGTCCCATTAGGACTGGACACCGACGTGCCAAACGCGTTTGTATATGTTCACTGGGAACAGCCGTTTACATAAAATTAAACGCCATTATATTTCTTCGTTAGAGCTAAAATTAAAAGCAAAACAATTTATGGATTAGTTGGCTCTCAGTCAGTCATGTTACGAATGTTGGGACGTTTATGAAAGGAAAATTGTTTTTTTATCATTCTTATATGATTTGATTATTGAAATTCATATTACAAATACGGATCTTGTTCGTAGCTGGATGCATATTCAACAAATAATACCACAATTCCCAAAACTCGATACGTTATTGCTACGCCCATTAAATGTATCGTAGCAGTAGCAATGCTACGCTTCATTACTACGGTAACACATCTCGTAGTGCGGTGGGAGATACTACGAAGATGGAACACAAATACTTTTTCCAATTGTAAACTACATTCCATTATGAATGAATAAACTGCGATGTTATAAAGTTGTAACACATTCGTAGCCTTTGAAATGCGTTACATCGCCATAACAACACTGACGGATATCCGAAAATATTTAATGCACCCTTTTGAAGAGCACAGTATCACAGCTTTGCGGGATAACTTTTGCAGAGGGTTTTTAATCTCCTCCTTCATGTTTTTTTCCTTATCTTTTACCGTCTGATATCAGTTTAAAACTTAAAGAAGAGTTATATTTTTGTCATTGCCACGTTAAATTTTGTGCTTGCAAATTGCGAAAAGGCAACCGACATTTAAATATTTAAATAGTCTGAAAATGTTTACCGTTGTTCATTTCTATCTGACAAAGTTATGTTTTGAGTCGAGGGCACTGGTTTCTAACATGATTTTTATGGTCTTCAGGATAACGTCGATTATGGCGAGCAACCGGCGTGAAATAAGGGTCGGGCCTTTTCTCGCTCATCGCACTTTCTTACACGCTAGTATGTAAAACATGGCTAGCAACAAAATACCACGTCAATAATAAAAAATAGGATATCTATTGGACATTATTTCTGTGTATTATTCGCAAATGACTGCTTGGCACATTGCCTTTGCCGCGCGGTGAACATTCGATAACGTTTATGCAATGATAGGTAATAACTAAGGCGAATATACAAATCAGGTATGAATTACAAAACTTATGACTTGAAACATGCAATTATTTAAAATTTGTAATGCACCTAAAATTACTAAACCTGACTCCTCAATTGCTGAGATGGTACATCTGCATGTAAACAAAACCTTATCTGTAACTATTAATCAGGCCTCGATAAAGAATCAAATAATAATTGATTGTCGCAGTTATTAAAAAAAGTAGACGTTACATAAAAACAAAATGCTAATTGACGTAAACAACCTTATGAACAGCCATAGACAATAACATGAACAAACCACACTCGAACATAATAGTCTATAAGAAAAACTTTACGAACACTAGTCGGATACCGCCGCTTCAAACATGTTCAACAAAGAGCTGAAATTAAATTTACGTGGCGCAAAGAAAAAAAACTAGTTACAAGAGGAAATTGGCGGAGACAGTGACAAATTGTCCCGCAAGAGAACGCTGTTCGTCTCTCTTTCTAGCACCGGCGCCGGCGAATGCTGCATTCCCTTCTGTGTGTATGAACATGCGGTGTAACGTGAATGTGCCGGAATAATTGTCACGTTTTTTTTGGGTTTACTTACAGTGTGTATAGATGTGAGTAAACTCGGAAATATAAAAATATAACTATAGAATATTTTTTTTACTAAAACATTGGCATGTGTATATATGTATATGGCGTTGAATTTTTATCCGCAATCTCGCAACTTGTAGGTACACTATATATGCAATGTAAAAGAAAAAAAATCTGTTTTATCTAAATTCCCAATAGACCGACCTTCTGTGAATCATCGCGTTGAGTTTCCACGCTATATGCTTCCTCAAATATTATTGCATTCCATAAAACTAAAAGGATAATCAACTCCAAACGAAATACAGAACTACTTTTGTTTCTCTTAGCTTCAAAGTGCTTGCTGAAAAAGTTAGTTCGAATGAACGCGTATACCTATGAAATCAAAGTCAAAAAGATTTATTTATATTCAAAACTTTCGTTACTATCGCGGAAAACATGTTATTTAAAAACTATTATACCTTAGAGCTCACTGTAACACTGAACTACTTAAAATGTATTTGTGTATTTAAAAGAAAAGTACCTGTCTCGCTTTAAACGTAGTCAGCCCGTGGGCTGATCTGACTGCATACCCGGAGGGGGATGCAGTCGAGAAAACGAGCTTACATAACAATATAATATTATCCAGTACGACAATTTATAATTATACGCTAAAGCACGACTACACAATAACACTACTCACAAGAAGGCATATAACAGATGAAAAATAACTTTGTTGACCAGCTCGATCTCTGCAGTTAAGTGAACCAAGATCGGGGGAACTATGGCTTCGCGTCACAGCGAACAGCTCGGCTGGCGCATTGTAAAAGCGCGTCGTACTTGGACAGCAATCGTCGCAGCATCCAGCGTTGCATCACACCCATTATTGTACACGTCTCGGCTTCAGTTGACATTGGAATTTCCTTATTTTGTCGCATATTTCAGCACCGTGTCCCCATTAGTGTAAGAGGCTTTGTTATGTTGTCGGCGTGTTTATTTCCGCTAACCACCTTTTGACATTAAATATCCCTGATAAAATGCTGTTCCAGGGCGCGCTATTTTTTTTTTACGAAGTATTGCAGATACTAGTTATGTTTTACTTAACATTCAGTACGTTTATAACAGCATTTTAGGTATATTAGGACTTATATAAATATTTTTTTTTGTGTCGTTTCTTTACCAGATATAATTTTAAGCATGAGCCAGTAAAATATAATATACAGTCTGTGTTCGTAACTATAAGTCTTAATCATTTGATTTAGGTACATCAAAATGTGAACACGGGAGAGAATTTGGGATAAATTGAAGCAAATCCCTCCATACCTAATATAGAAAAAGCATTTCCTTATATTTTATGATCTCGCATTAATATTCTAAAACCGTGTTTGGTGTAGTAGTGAAAAAAATGCATTGTATCAATATCAAAATCACATTCTAAATAACAACCTAAAGTAAGATTTACATATTAAACATCCATGAATCGGATACAAATATTCGTGCACACATCCACACATAGCACAGACAGCAGCATCACTACCCACTGAGCTATACAGGTCGTCTAATAACACCCAAAATATATTTTTTTCTAAAAATACTCCAAAATAATATTCATTCCCATAAAAAAATATAAAATTAATGGAATAGTTTGAGAATGTCCCTCCGTTTTTCTAACATGAAAAATACTTGATCGCAAAGAAATTCCTTCGAGTTATTTTTCCCTGTATTCGACCAAGAACAAGTATTTTTATAGATAATAATTTCGCAATATTGAAACGTTTTTATCATACAGTTTATCAATAGGTTTATACATATTTATAGTGTGTGTGTGTGTGTGTGTGTGTTTTAAAGAAAAGGCGTAGGTACTATCCTATTATCTAATAAAATAAGGTGTAATGTGAATAATACTATAGAGAACTAACCCACTAAAATGGCTTTCAACACTCACATTTTTAATATTAAGTCAAGAATGGCAATTTAGATATTTGATAAATAGGAAAATATTATCATATAGTTTAACCTTAGTAGTCCGCAATTTTCTCACGGCCGAGAAGCGAACAATTTGCAAATTATATCCCAGTCTCTTTGAGTTCGCAACATTACTCACGCGTAGGTTAAGCCCAATGTTACTCAACATTAACAGTTACAATTAAGTTTAATGTTACACCGCCGGCTCAAACAATGCGGACAGAAAAGCGTAAACAAAACAATTACACCCCTAGTCGGGGTCGGATCCCCTTCAAAAGTTCATGTCTTCTGTACTTAAGTAATGCGAGTCTCTGACTATAAATTACTGAGGAGCTTGCACGTCTCGCGGCGCAGTTCGCGTAATGAGTGCATTAACTAGGTGAAGTGTGATTAATAATCAACACAATACTAGAAGCGTCCAAACTTCATCTTGTACGCGACGGTTTCTCGACGGTGAGATTTACGGGGAATGATCAGCTTGCGTTGGGGAGTAAGCAGTCTTTACGGCATATCTACGCCATTTTACATATTTGCTTGCTATCAGTATTATTTAAGTATTTTTTACTAAGCGAGTCTTATACATACTCCAACATGAACTGATAAAAAAATATAAATATCACCAGACGAACCAACTATACGGTCTCACACTAAGCAACGCTTGTATTATGAGTATTATGTATTTCGTGTAGTCCTACGGCGGCACTTACAAATTGTCATTTACATTGTTTTTTCTTAACTCTACATCCCTACCACTCTTGCTAAGTAAACCTACACCCTGGGCTTTAGTTTTTTATTTATTTAAAAAGCTACATACAAACAAGTTTAAGTCCATATCACTCAGCTAGGTGTATCAGACCGGGATAATTAGAATTTTTTGCATATTTCAAAACCTGCTTAACTAGCTTTATGAAAATATTTCAATTATTTATAATGGTTTGTGAGCGAAACTCGTGACGAAAACGTAACAACAAAAATACAAGATTTAGCGCCCACTCTTTCGCACTTTAAAAAACTTATGACACTCTCGATCAAAATCATAGGTAACTACCTACACTCCGAATGTAAAGTAAAACATACTATTTCCGAAGACTTAAAAAGTTATTACTGGCCTTAATACTTCCCTGTCAAAAAAATATGATTCTTTGGAGAAATTAAAATGAAATGTCAATACATTTAACTCATAAAATAAACAATAAAATAAATAAATTAACAATAAAAATGTAACTTCAAACTTTCTGCGCATAAATGTATAAATATTTATCATCTGAAATAGTTCTAATCTTCTGTTCATTAACATACTCACTGTCAAAAGATCTTACCAATTTACCATGATTTACTTTTTACTAAAATTAGTAGCGTTGCAAGTACATTAACAATTTGAATGACGAAAACATTATTTTTATTAACTTTCATCACAGTAATTTTTTATTATTCATACATCCTAGGATCTGCAAAAGTGATACAACCACACATTATCATATGAAACCCACAGCCATAAAGCTTAACCTCACTGATTATTAAACATTCGTTATTTACCATTAAGCACAGATTCCATTTACTCATTATCACTGAAAAACGAAAGCCATTAAAATCCCCTTTAATCAGGTGTTGTTTTTAATGGTTTATGTTCGCTACTCGCTCCGCTTATGAGCGCGTGCTCCGCAGGCTCTTGTGCGGTGAGACGGGGGTAATAACCTCTAGTTAGTTGTCAGAGTCGTGAAGCTCCGGACCACATCATTAATTTCTATGTAATGTATGAAGCAGGCGTTGTGACGGTGTCGACTACGTCTTGTGTGCACCTACATGACATTACGGTAATATTATCCTGGATGCATTTTCATGTCTAGTACAGGGCACCCAAGAATAGGTAATGATTTGATCGTGTTATTGGATGGTCGTTCACGATTTTTTGTGTCCCGCAAGCCAGCAGCCGAGTAGCTCATACAATCTTTTTACGTAACGCGCAGCAAATGGTGCGTTACCGAGTCTTATACTGGTAAAGTTATAATATGGAGCTAGTTCATTTTCGTTCATTTATTCGGCTAAAGCTCGGCACGGGGCCCTAGATCTCGGCTGGATTTCCGAATAAATCCACTGCCAAATAGTTCTCACAATATGAATTCTAAAACTTATACGAGTTTATCCCCGTATTCTTATACTATAAGAATTCTGATGAGTGCATATTATATAAAATTGACACTTTTTCAGCAAGTTCAACAATTCAAAAAGTTTAACATCGTTATTACTTAGTTATGGATACGCTGAATAATTAATCCGAATAAGGAATATTAACAGTTTGTAATAATATACAACATTACAGCTCTTACGTAATATTAAGGAAGCTACCCGTTTTTCCTGTTCGCATAGACCACTATGAGAAAATGTTCAACATAAGGTCCATCCCACATTTTTATTTGGCAGCGCAACACGTTCGAAGCACGGTCGCTATTCCCTCTACCTACTGCGGTTCCGATGCGGTACCCACGGAAAATTTATATACCACTGAGCGTGCAAGTCTCCTTTCCTTACCGAGATACTCCATGTTAAATATTACCCGCACGGTGTTTCGCCGTTCCACGCGCTCTAATGCTGGGCGAGCACCGGGGACGGCGTCCAGCGCCCATACACAGAACGCTATGTAAACGAAACGACTGCGAATAAACAAAAATATCGATGAAATTTTAGTAGGCATGAGATCCTCGGCGGGCCCACTCCACTCAAATATTAAGTTTGGTAAGAATTTTAAATTAAGAACATTAGGCGCGGCGTCTCTGTAGACTTAAATATTAATAATGCTATTGTAGCGGGCTTGGCGGACGGCTGAAAACAATGAATTTTTAATAGTAATTCTCCTTTGCGACGGGCAATTAATGTAATGAGGTAGCAAGTTTAGCTCACTCGATGGGTGGGGCTGCCAACTAGAGTTAATTCTCTGCTGAATTACCCTGTGGTTCGCGTTTGAATACGTCAATTTTAAAAACTTACTGAAATCGGCGATCTGATTAGCTCAGTTGGTAGTGTCCCTGCCTTCTACGCTGAGGGTCCGAGGTTCGAATCCCGCTATGGACAGACTTTATATGATGAGCACCAATGTTTGTACCGGAGTTTAGTATATACATGGATGTTTAGTATATATTATATAGTATACAGTCCATTATACGGTACCCATAATACAAGCGTTTGTGTGGGATCGTATAGTTGGTACGTTCGCCAGGCGATATTACTCGTTTATATATTATTGTATCATTCATTCTGTCATTGACTGAAAATAATTGCAAGAATCTTGATCTATAATTCTCTCTAGAAGTATAATTTATTAAGACTCTTGCCTTACTAAAGTTACCAAAGGGACTCAAAAGAATAATGATTTATTTGAAAATACGAGTAACGCCGTCTGGAGTGAGAATATTAGTCAAATGAAATCAATTAATTCAAATTGCTGAGCACAGGCAGGTTTGTCTCGCAGCAACCATTAATTCGGGGGCGCAGCTAAGAGCGTACAAGCGAATAAATATGACAGCAGTTTTGACATGGCAAGTATTATCATGTAATAATTAAAATCACCTCGCGACGCGCGCGCCGCCGAGCCCGACTCATTTGTCTTTTTAATAAATTGTTTGTTCTGGCGCCGGTTCCACGTAATTTGTTCGCGTGTAATTTGTCACGTGTCGCGCTGCTGTGGATTAGGCGCACATCGCTCAAGCATGTTTGTCAGATTAAGGCGGAACGCAAGATCCGACTGGCGGAGACCTTTATTTCACTGTTCCGAATTGTTAGGTGCGAACTTCAATTTGGTTGGTAGGAAGAAATGTCCTTGTAATACTTACTTGCATATTTTTTTCAAGACGATCAATTTTTGTATTATGTGGACTGCTAGTTTTGAAATGACGGTCTGAAATTAGATTTTTTCCAGGTATGCGTCGCTAATAGACCAACTCATCCAATACCCATAAACATGTTCCATACGCATACATAATTATAGAAATATGCGCATATTTCCCCATGTTTGCTACTCGCACGTAAAGAAAAACAAGGAAAACCTTTATATGAATTGGTGTATAAAAGTAAACAGGTAATCATAACATTGGCATTAGGGTGTTGTGCCAAATAAATCCCTGTATCCATATAAATAAATATGAATATCTCCTGGAGTGGCGATGACTCGTTTGGTAATACCGATCAGTTCAGCAGTATATTAAAAAATCGTATTCTCGATTAGTCTGTAGTTTCTAATCAATCTGAAAATACATCTTAGGCTAACTTTATAAACCATAGCTGGATTAAACGAGACGCCATGATGTTGTGTAACGGGTACACGTGTATTAGATAAATAATACGTAATCCAACTGTAATAGGCTTTACCTGATATAACAATGTAAACAAAAAAAACAACATTGAGAACCCCTTAAATACGATTTTCTACACAAAAGAGAAGGAGGATACTAGAATAATATGCCTACATATATATAAACGAAATGCGGTCCGCGAAATCGAAGTTTGAATGTTACCCTTTGTGCCTCGCCGACATCATGTATTGTATTTTCATTTTATTAAAAAGCAGGAAAATAAAAAAAATAAACAGAGTACCGACCCCCGGCCTACCTCTAACCTTCCTACCCGCCGTATTTACAAGATGCTTGTAACATTATATACCTACCCCGCTGTAACTTTCAAGTATCGCTTACGAAACGAAAAACGGTAATAGGTACATTTTAATTTAAAGATTAATTTATTTGTGATGGGCATTACATAGTGTGGGTAGCTAGTAGTTTTTAACATAAAATAAATCATATACACATTTATAGTAAAAGTTGTCAGTGTCTATAAATACGATCATAAAGCATTTCAGTTTACAACGACATTTTAAAATAATATATTCGATGCGAAACTTAATGATAGACAACACTGTTCAAAAGTCCATAATAAATGTTAGCCGTTCTCAAATAACTGATAAGATTATGACATCACGACATCCGATACTGTTCCGGAGAAATACGAGCGTAAAGCGTATCATTCAGGAGACGACTTTTGATATTTCTACAACAATTTAAACAAGTAACGTTATAGGATTACAATAATATAGAATTTCATATTTATAAAACTATATTTTAGTAGGCGTGTGTGTCAATTTGAAACATGTAACTTATCTAAAGTCAATTTAATATTTGGTTATGGAACTATAAAAAGGTTACTCATTTGTAAAAGGAGCACGAACCGTTTTAAGGAATTCATTTTAAATTTAAAACAGTTCATTTACATAATGTTGTATCCATATAAGAAATATTGTATATACTGCTGGTTCGGTTCTAGATAAGTAACCAAAGTTAAACTTTCCGTAAATCAAAGGAGCACTTGGGTCACTCAAAGTTCTTGCCCCTTCCTAATGAAACACCAAAACACATATTAGAAGAGCCATGGTTACGATCCATATAGTTTTTGCGGACCACCCAAACGGTTTGTCGTTCATTAGTCTGTTTGTAGGTAACAGAAGGTAGGACACCCAGCTAAATCTTTGAACACCACGGGACATTATATTGTTCTTAAAATAGCTTTTAACTTGTTATTCTATTCGTTCACATTTAAAAACATATGTTTAGGAACAGAATTGAGAGTCAAAAGCTATGTGTTTTCATCTTAATGACCCCCTCTTAAGCCACAGAAGGTAGTTCTAATAATTACTTAGACATAGCATACTAATACCTAAGAAAAACAAAACCGCGCCACACGTAGAAAATATGACATACCTATCTTTACCCGTCTACCACAAAGCTACGATTAATTGTAAACTATACATTAATCTTCTCTCTCTTTGTTGCAGCCGAAGTGGGAAGCTGCGAAGTGCCACTCGGGATGGAAAATGGGATGATCTCCAATGAGTCCCTGTCAGCCAGTTCAAATTATGACCAAAGCGTTTCGTCACTGAGCTCAAGGTACGATCACATGAATTACCTGAAGATATCATAAATAAATAACGACCCCACATATTTTCCTAAAACGATTTGCTTAATAACGCATACAAAGGAAATAGGGGGCTGAATCAATATGCCGTCTTTAGTTGCCCATTGTACCGCAACAATATAGACAATGATACCGCCGAGCTGTTACAGTAATTGTGAATCCCGGCCGCAAAATGCTCATACTTAGCTCAAACAATTAACAGAGGGCCTCACATTCGGGGCCATAAGCCCGCATAAGCCGGGCGCGAGACAATAGCGCGAAAACTCTACTCCTGTTCGAGAAATTCACTAACAGAAAATTAAATTTTCATATGAATTCGGAGCGTCCGAGATCCTACAAAAGCCTTTCGGGGCTTGACTCCCTAAAGATAACAAGATGTAAGTAGGGCCGGCTGTACCGAGGCCTTATCATCTAAGCCACTTTACATTGGGTCAGAGGCGATTTAGCAAATGCCACGTTAATTCAGCGTTTAGCGCTCTTTGTTCCTGCCATTGCTATAGATGAGATCGCACTATAGATATTCCAATGTTTCTTCCGACAGACGGTCCAAGTCTTTTGTCAAATAAAACACTGAAACGTTCTTGACTATGACGCTAATTCTATTTTAGTGTCATAAACTGACATATATATGTCTACTCAGAACTTAGCTATTCCGTAATCTGAAAATGACTGAATAGCTAAGTTTTGAGTGAACTTGCAGTCAGCAGTGTAGGAGACTTGATATTTATTTCGCCTAATTTATAGTTTTCTTGATGAGCTTCTGTTGGTTAGGTCTTTAAAAGACTTTTACATGATTGAGTTGCAAAAAAAGTTTACACACAACGGATAACCTTTTATATACTTCAAACAATTACCTGTTCTACATTGTATGTACCTGATAAGAACAACGAATATTTTTTTCTCTCTCGTAGAATTCGCACAGAAATCCGTGGCGGTGCATGGTGCCCCAATGGGCTGATATCACCAAGGAGCCGCCAGTACCTGGAAGTAGATCTCCATGAGGAATATCTGATAACTGCAACAGAATCTCAAGGCAGATTTGCGAACTCTGTTGGTGTTGAATTTGTTGAGAGCTACTCGCTCGAATACTGGCGACGTTCACTCAATCGCTGGGTTAAATATAAGGACTTCAACGGCAGCTGGGTAAGTGACAACCATAATAACATTTTCAGAAGTTACTATACACATTGTAGCTGCTGCAGGAATATTATAGTTATTATGATTAGATTGGCATTGGTAGTGGTGAATGGAGCACCCTGTAGAAGTTCTAATCGTTATGAAAACATCGCGGTTCTTTTTAGTAGTTAGTATGAGAAAAAGTAAACATTAGTTTGTGGCGTTATATTTCTATATTGATTTCTTATATTTACGCGAATACTGGACATCGAAATAAAACCTATTTTAAAAACATCCTAGTTTCAATATCGAAGATGCCGGAGGGATCCAGTAAAACACGTAAATACAGAAAATAAACACGATAAAATCCTTCAATTAATTTTTATTTAAATGTTATAATTCTACTTAGAATTATTATTTTCCGGATATTTTTCGTCACTTCCGTTGTAAGACCTATATCAAATTACAAGATTCAAGATCAAGGGAAATTTAATTCTATAGGTTTTAATGTCTCTGGCAGTGAGCAGTATGGAGGTACACTATAAAAGTCCCCATACGTTTATTGCATTTAAGTTAAAGATTTATACAGGACCTAATTCTTTCGTATTTATTTCAACTTGATACCTCCATAGTATGACTGAGAAAAACGGTCTTGACAGATGGCCAATAAAATCTAAGATCTTTTAATTTTGAGGTTTGGATCCCAAAAATGATTAGATTTAATTCTAAATCTTTACAAAACTTGAAACTTTATCTGCAAGTATAAATGAAACTCAAACGATTTTATTAACTTTCCGTTAACAATTAAGCTCAAATTGGTATTCGAAGTTTTCTTTAACAAACGTGGGTTAAGACTTGTGAGAGATGTTTCCGTGTCGAGTTGCAAAGGGCGGTGCTCGAGTTACATGAAATTAGCCCCCGTGCGGCGTGTCACGTTACGCTTCGACTCCAAACGAGCCGCATGTGGAGCGTCCTCGCGAAATAGGTCATATTAAAAGACGCTATAAACTGTGCCCAACTGTGGTTTATTATCTACTAGCTGCGCCCTGCGGTGTTACCCGCGCAAATCATGTCGATCCTTTGCGCTATGAAAAATTTAAACAAATCTATCCCACGGGAACCATACATTTTACCGGGATAAAAAGCCTATGAGCTATTCCAGTCTATAATCTATTTCTGTGCCAAATTTCATGCAGATCCGTTCAGCCGTGATGGCGTGAATGAGTAACAAACATCCATCCATCCATTCAAACATTCACATTTATAATATTAGTATAGAGTATAGATTCAAACCTTTCCTAGCTTTTCACAGAGAATGGTGAAACGCTAATTGACTCGTATATTTTCGCAAACAATTTAAATGTAACCAAGTATTCAATAATACGTTAATAATATTACAAAAACTAATATAAAATAAGTAGTGAATGTAACTGTAAAAATTTACGATTTACGTCGAGGAAAATTTTCACCTCTTAATGTGAACGCCTTCTTTGAACAAAAAGCTTTGGTTGATTAAATTTTTTAAATGACCTTAATAAACGGTCATACGTAAATAAATTCCAAAACCACACATGTGCTACTGCAGCTCCACGAGGAATGACAAAAGACGATAAACAATTTCATTTTCTTTGTGGCGCCTACGCCATGAAATAGCTAAAGAATATATTTTGACTCAGAAATGATTTTATTTTCCATGTTCCATAGTTAAAGTTGTCGCTCACCCTCCCTTATAAACTTTAATGACTTTCATCAAGCTATATTTACTATAAATATTTGACAAAGTATACTTTACACAAAATAAAATAATAATGTTCCTGCCAAGTTATACAAAGGCCTTACTAATACTCCAATTATAACATCCCTTACATTTGCAGCTTATCCCAGGAAATGTCAACACGTACACACCGCGAAAGTCCACTCTGGAGGCGCCATTCGTAGCGTCAAAAGTTCGCTTCTTTCCTTACGCAGCTCATCCCAGAACGGCGTGCATGAGGGTCGAGCTGTACGGATGCCGCTGGAAACGTAGGTATAACAGGGAATAAGGTTTTTTCGTTGCTGGCGACATCCCGGGATCGGTGCGAAGCGAATACATTCTTGCGACTGCTTTCATTGTGAGCGATTATTGTGCCGAGCGATGTCAAACCGCTAGACGGCGGTGCATTCATTATATTCTGTTTGTGCAGAGGCAATTGTTGCGTATTCCGCGCCCAAGGGCGGGGACATGCAGGCTATGACGGGCGGTGCTCGGTTTGGAGACCTAGCTTACGATGGTCCGCTCCGTGATGGGAGGCTCATCAATGGGCTCGGCCAAATAACCGATTCTTTGACTGGACCGAATGATTTTGAACTACCCGATCCATTGGACACTAGAGGTATGAACATTTTAAGGATTATAAACCTTCGGTATGTGTCTTGTTAATAGCTGACTGTTTTGTTTTGTTAAGAAGTGTATTACCTATCTCTTTCTTTCAATCGTACAACAATGAAATGAGGCTCTATTTCCAGGCACCCGGTGGGTAGGGTGGAACAAATCGATGCTGGTGGATGAAGAGGTGATGCTCACTTTCAACTTCAGTGACACCAGGCTCTTCCACCACATCGATATTCACACCAATAACATGTTCACCAAGGACGTCCAGGTATGATCTCTAGACAGAAAAAAACTAGCAAGCATTCTAATACTTTCTTTGGCTCTAAATTAAATCTCCTCAATATTTTTTTAATGACTATAACTATTTCAATATTATTAATAGTCTATGTGTTTCCCTAAAAGCTGTTCAAAGAAGTGGAAGTATATTTCTCACTGGAGGGGGAACGCTGGCAAGAAGAATACGTTCCCTACGAACCCAAACAAGACAGAGTATCTGAGCACGCTCGCACTATCCACGTGGACTTGCAAAATCGGACAGCCAAGCACATCATGATGAAGTTACGATTCCAACACGAGTGGATATTGATCAGCGAAGTTACTTTCAAATCAAGTAAGTTCTTCCTAATTCTAGCTAGAGATTCACGACCCGTTGACAATTGTCGATTTGCATTACATTAATTATTGAACCACTCCATACGTTGCGGAAACATTACTCCAAATAAATAATCGTTTATTTTCTACTTTAAAAAATAAATAAATCACTGCGATCGGTAGATAATTTGGTTTAGAGTTTGCAACGATTTTAGCGGAGTATGAATCAACGCTCCATTCCCGGAATAAATATCTCCCCAATCTGAGGCCGGGAATCCAAAACAATTTATCGAATCAAATGATTTGTGCAAATAAATTATTTGGGCGAATAGGTCGATCAAAAAAGTGAACAGGAAAGATTCATAAGCACGATTGGGTGATTTTTTGCGTGAGCAAAAAGCAGCACTCCCGGAGGGCACACGAGGCGCAGGCACGCTAATAGATCCATTACTCCTCATCGAGCCTCCCTTATCTGTTCCGAGCACTCGCGAGCCTGCGGCTATTTCACAAATTTTATCTTTCTCTAATTAATCCACAGCTCTTTTGAGGAAATCGCCTCTTAAGTGATAAATCGCCGCCCGCTAAATGAAGACCTTGTAATTAAAGGAAATCTTTGATCTGGTTTATTCCGTTCCCCAATTATTATGTTTAAGGAAGACTGCACCCGTTTTATCCTAATCAAGAATAATTTTACCTAATACTGGTGGCCTTTTGGAACACGGAGCGTGTGTTGTAATAGTTGTCGCGGTATACCTAAATTTCCATTAAATTGAGGCTCCATTCTCTGCCTCGCTTTTGTCATCGTGCAACTAAAAACTAGCTCGAAGCATTTTATAACTACAACGCTGTCCAACATTGACGGGGAAGTTTTTAATAATATTATTCTGGCTCGCAGGTAACAGACGCGAACCTCGTATAAACGTTACTCTAAAATATATTGTTGTTATAATATAATATTATTACATCAGTCGCGGCGAGGGGAACCTCCAGCCCATGAGTCCGCCGGCGGTGGTGCTTCGAGCGACCCGCCTGAATCATCATTATTCCTAATCTACCCCAATTAGGAAACCATACGAGTATCGTAATAGGTGTCTAATTACGGTAATGGAATACTGGAGTAATCTGTCTTCGCCTTTTGTCCCTATCGAATGGGTGCTTCACTTAGATCTCTTTTGTAAATAGTTATAGCAGTATGTTATGGAAAATTTTGCTCAATACTGCATACAAACATTTACAAAGTAATACGTAAAAAATACCTAGATTCGCATACCGTAGAATACCTTTATTAAAATGTTAGCTGTGTCTAGCTTGCTCATTACTTGTACCGCAAAACTAATCTTAGATTTTTTAATAACTTAGATATAAACTGAGATTGAAACTATCTTGATTAATCTAATCTTAGCTCAGATCAACGATTTTAAGTTACGTAGGTAAGTTTGACTACTACTTTAATTCTTTATTTTTAAACCACTAAGGTATTCACGTTTGTGGTGAAGATTTCCTTAAAAATACATACTGTATAATAGTTCAATACAATCAATCCGGCCATCTCCAGTTAACCACGTCATGTCAATGCTAAGAAGTTTATAAGGATCATTGAGTTGTCAGTAAGCTCTGACTGGTCGCTGACCTTGCCTAAGCGGGTGTGCGGGGGCCTCGGTGTAAGCTTTGATCATACATTCCGAGGCAGGATTAGTGCGGTATGTAACTGATATTAGCGCAGCTTGGGTTGCAAGCGCTAAATTGCACATTTCATGTCGTGCAATGAAGACAGATTAGCAAGTGGTGGGAGTGAATGTAGTTTGGTTTCGAAGTACTAATAAGTCTTATGTGTATTTGAATGTTTGAAAGGAATGAGTTTTATACCGCACTGTCATAATATTATACATTTATTTATTTATTTGAAATCCTCTTTAAAATTTCGATTAGATTTCATGTGAACAATATATATTCAAACAGATAGTTCTACCTTCTAACACATAAGCTTGAACGTTTATAGCCAATCATCTTAATACTTTAAATCTTGTAACCGGCTCTGTTCACCTAACTCCGACATCTATTTATCACTAATACATAACTTTGATTCGCGTTTCACTTGTAAAGTAAAAACTTAGTATATTGTTTACGCAACTTGATGATTGTATTCAGAGCACGAGCCGTAATATGTGAAGCGTAATAAATTCTATATTTAATTTTCATAATATATCACACGAAGTTTTTATAAACGCTTTTACATTTCAACGAAAAATTCGGGACACGAAATCCATTAGTAAATAGGTTAGATAATACATATGAACAAACCTCGTGAATGCGATATTAGCTTAGCTCCATGTAATGTGATATATTTTCGGACGTAAAAAAAAAGAATTAGACAACCGTTTTTATTATTTCACTTGTTTTATGTAGTATTATTTCAGGCTAACAAATGTGGTTCTATAAACATTGTCGATCATATTTTGCGAAATATTCTTGCTAAAAATACTGAACATTTGCTTCTTGCGGTAGTGGTTGTGGTCGGTGGTTTATGTTGTCAACTGTGGCTTAATTCCAAAACTTGTATAGGTATCTTTGAGATGGTAAGCTTAGTCCAACTTTCACTGTACTCTTGGGATCCGGCCAAAGCATAAAAGCACGTGTGTTTTTAATACTGAGACGGGCTTAAGCACAGATAACTACGGCCAAAAATATAAAACTATGTATGATTTTGTCCTGCAGCTGGTCATTAAATTCACAATTAGAAATTGGTACAGAATTAACCAACTCTTGGCAACTCCTCAGTATCGTACTGGCACGAAGCCATTTTCACCCACCTTAGTTTCAGTTTAGGCCTAGTTTTGTTCTAGTTTGTTCCTACATCTGAGGTAATTCTACGTTTGCTTAGACTTTGTACTTATATTAGGTATGATACTATGAGATGAAAAAAATACTCATATATAGCCAAAAAATTAATATAAAAATATAATAATATTATTATCAGTTTACAACGGCATTTCGAAGTACTGTTCTTATGAAACGGCCTGCTTCACAATGTGCTGATAAACCATATCTGTATCTAATTTACGAAAAATAATCTATGGGCCATATTTTAAATTAGTTGTAGATAGGATTTTGCAGCACTATGTGAAACAAGCGGAATAATATTTATAATCCCTAAAAAGTCGTCGATTCGTCTGCGTTTTCATGCAATTCCAGCGTTACCATTGCGGCTTACTTAAAGTTCAGATATGTCTACACGGTTAATAATAAATATAATTAACAAATCTTACTGTGACTTTCAAGATCGAATCAAATAGTCGACAAATGACTCGACGAGCGATTGTCTCCGCGTCGCACAAAACAACCCCGCGGCGGCCGGTCTCAACGGAATTGCCTGCCTATTGTAGCCCAACATTTAGCTCTGCTCTCGACACCTATTCATTTTCCCGCATTGTCTTGGTCTTAGAACGTGGTGTTTTGCTCCGTTCAATTTGTATGAACATATTACGGACGGCAAATATGAATGACATTGTTTCTAAGCGAACTATTGCATACTATATTCTGTCGCTCAATTATTCATAAACAATAGGTGTACACATGCCTAATGTTGCCGTATTGCATTCTAATGTTGAATTTAAAGACATGCCTATACTTAGTACTCGCTATTAATTCAATGGTCTCCGAGTAAAATGTAACTTTATGATTTTGCCAACAGTTCCAACAGTCATAAACGCTTCCGTGGAATTCCTTGAGGAATACTATAGAAATGACACTCCTCCTTCGTCGAGGAAGAAACGGAACTCCTCCCTTAGGGTGTCCGTGGGCCTCGCCTGCGGGGCCCTGGTGGGGGGAGGAGCATTTATCGCTGCTGCCGCCGTGCTTCTTACTAAAAAGACCAGACGTAGAATACCAAACATGCTGAAGAAACCATTTTGCCCTCTGAGACACGGCAGTTCAAATGCTAGGAACAATCGTAGAGCCCCCAGACTCGCTTTGGCACTTGCAAACTGTCCACCGATACACATGCTGAGGTGAGTTTGAAACATGTATTCAAGTAAGTACTAGTGACCCCCATATACAATGTCATATCCAAATTGCCATAGAAAAAGGACTTTTAGTTTTGCAAATTCGGACAACTCTTAAAAAAATTTCATTCAACAAAAATCTTACTCGGCCTATTACGAGCATTTAAAAAAAAATTGCCAAATAGGTCCAGCTGTTTTCAAGTAATACTCTTTTCAATTAACAGTATTTAATTTCAATTCAAAAATATGTTAGTTAATTCAACCTGTTGTTGGTCTGAAATCCACTTAAAATCTTTTCTTAAAAACGATTGTTCCTCAACTGACGTAGGCACCGATCCATTAGACTTTCCACAATCATCACATAGCAAAACTTCAATTTAGAAGGGCTTTGTCTAAAACTAATTCAATTAGTCCGGCTTAAGGAGGGAACTTTAAACATTTCTACTTGATATGAAATGAGTTGTTTGCGCGCAGGCCGGCGGTCGTCGACGAGGATTACAGGGAGCCGTACAACATTTGGAGGGAGACCCTGGGCCGCCGGGACAAGCGCGACCATCACGACCAGCACGAATATAACGGTGAGTTAGGTTTTTTTTATCGCTAGACGAACAAAAACTATACTGTCCCACACTGAGCAACGCTTGTATTATGGGTACCATACAATGGACTGGGGGCGAACCCAGTATAAATTACTTATATAGATATTAAACATCCATGACTTGGGTACAAACATTCGTGCTCATCACACAAAAGTTTGTGTCCCTACCAGGATTCGAACCCGGGACCCTCGGCACAGAAAGCAGAGTCACTACCAACTGCGCTAATTAAGCCGTCAAAAATAGTTGTAAATTGAAAGTAAATTTAGGTTGTCTTTGTCATATAAGTATATGCCGCAGGTACACGTGTATTAGGCACCTATTCTAATGCATTATGAGATATTTACCTATGATTGTTAAATCTACAAAAAAATATCCTCTATATAAAAGCAAGTGAAAATTCAGTTTTAAATATCTAACATACAAATATCCAATGATGAAGCTAAAATTGTACTTCTATAACATTAAGGCAAGACACTAGTCGAAAAGTGTAATAAAACCACATTCGATCCCTGGAGAGCTGACCCTAATTGTAAACACGACTACTCTCACAAATGAACAAACTACTGAGGGCTATTTTTTGTTACTTATGTAAACAGGGGTTCATCCCTCATGACTTGGATCGCTTAGAGATATTTATTTTGAACGTAATTGAAACATGTTTGACGTTTATTTAAATCGCCCAAAACTACCCAATTATAAGGCATTCAATTTAAACCTGCTCTATGCCTCCGCAGACCATTATACATGATATGGCCAAACAAGACCGTAAATGATCACAAAATAAATATCTGACGTGAGCGGTGGCAGCAACTTGTAGTAGTAATGAATCGCTAATCGCGACCCACTTGTACCGCGATATCTCGGTGGTTGGTGGCCGTGTTTTTCCAACTAGCGCTAGTTAGCTCGGCCGCGACACTCGACTCGACCCTCGACTGCATTCGTTAGATTTTGGAGTGCACTTGCCTCCAGATTGTTACTTTTCCCCCGCTCGTACCCGGCTCTTACGCGAACGAGTTGGAAAAAACAACCTAATGATTTCCTTAACAGCATTTTTGAGTGCAATGAATGTTTATCTGGGTTTTTAATTTGCGAGCGGTACGTCTTCCATTTTTATGCGACTCAACTTTGATGTTGTTTTAAAATCTTTAAAAGTTAGCAATGTCCGCCACTTGATAATGATGACATCCACACTTCTTGTGAGTTTCTTATGGTTTTTGAATTGAAATTCGTTTAAAGCAAATAAAAACCAAACACCAAACTTTTACCACTCCGCGCGTATTTTAAACTAAAATCCTTCGTTCCTGAATTCTGACATCGAATTCTCCTTTAAAAAGAAAGCTCCAAGATGGGGGGCGTGCTCGTTACGGGGCGGCCGGACGTCCGGTCGGAAAGCCGGCCATTGTTCAGAAGCCATATTGAAAAGATGATGCGCTCGGGGCACAGGATAATAGGTCTCGGACTTGTGTATCTTTCGTGGAATAAGGTGAATGAATAGTGAAGGGGTTTCTGGCCAAAAATAAGCGTTATCCCCCGACTTTGATAGACGTTTTTGGACGAGGGGTCTTTCGTATACGCTATTAAAATTTGCAAACAGGGTTGCAAATGTCAAGAGTTTGTCTGAAGATTTTTTTTATGTTTAGGCTACGTAGATTACAAATGCTATCATTGCTCGATTCATATTGCTCGTTGCAACGTATGGTAATTTATATTGATGATTGTAGCCCACACGTGTATACCATTGATTCTGTAAATTACCATAAAAGGTTGAAACGAGCAATAGAAATCTGAGAAATGTCAACATTTGTGTAGGTGGTTGTACCTACTGGTAGTAATTAACGCTATTATTTGGTTGTGCTCAGAGATCTGCGAGGACCCGGAGTTTCCACGACCCTATATGATGAAGAGACCTGATCCACATGAAAGTTTCTACGCAGCTACGGACATCATACATCATGTGAGTAAATAGTGTTTGTTATATATTTTTCAGCTGTATTTCATTAAGGAATTCTAATAATAATAATATCGCTAGACGAACACACCAACTATACTGCTTAATTTTAGCAGGTATGAATTTATTGCGTCGATACTATACTGACATATCTACTTGCTATGACACTACTGCAATCAAAATTATTCCGTTGATTTCAATGAAAATTTCACGGTTTAGTACATAATTACCCTAATGTCCAATCAACTATCCAATTCGGCCTTAATCACTACACAATCATTTTGTGTATGTATGATTAACATGCCATCAATTTACCAAATACTCCCGTATTTGGTAAGATATATGCAATTATCAAAAAGTACAAAAGAGGTTAGAATATTATTTTCTTTAAATCGAGCGTATAAAAACAATCTTAAATTTGAAATTATTTATTTCATAAAATGGATTGTAAATAAAAATTCTCGTTATAAAAGCTTTAGGTAATACATACAAACTAGCCTTAGTTCAAGTAAATATGGGATTTTTCGAGGTAAATGTTTCCGTATCGGGGTAATAAGGCCTCAGCCTCGAATTTAGCGGGCGGCGGGGCGGCGGCGGCGGTGGCGCGGGAGCGGCAGGATCTTATGCGTAAAATCAAATGGACCGGTTCACGAAAACAGCGGCGCGGTAGCGGCGCGGGGCGGCCAACGAGCTCCGCTCCCGCGCCGCCGCCGCCGCCGCCCCGCTGTCCGCTAAATTCGAGGCTGAGGCCTAATACGCGATTTCGATACACCCGCACGTTGAATGTTGGTCCGACCATTGAAGTAGATACGGATAAAACTGGTGGCCACCGCGGCTAGATACGGGCTTGATAGTGAGTGAGGCTGGATAGAATTCGCACAAAGCTACACTTACTCTGTTGCATTTGCCTACCGTGTCAGTTGCACAATATCCGACAAAAGCTATGCAGAAGATTCACACTCGATCGAATCGCAAGCGAATTTTTGCGCAAAAGTTTAAAAATTGTATATATGTGTGGATTTTTATATTCAAATATAAGCGCGCTTTAAATTGCCGCATCCAAAATTCTGACTTCATATAATGATTACTTTTCGAGGCTGAGTTACCCTTTCTGCGGTGTGATTTTGAAACATTCGAAATCGGAATCAGATTCGGAACAGTACAAGTGTCTTGACTTAATGTTTCATGTGTATGTTTATAAGTTTCAAGACTTTTATCATAAAAACCCCATAATAGTTTAAATTTCGAGATCAATATTTTTCCTACAATTTCCTGCCATTATTAAAATAATTTCGTAGATTGATTTCTTATGTTTACGCGAATACCACACATTTTAATAAAACTAATTTTAAGGATTTTATGAGCTCTTTCTGCGTAGATCGGACCGCAAGGAACAACTAAATATGAGGGTACCCCCGTCAAACTATGACACTAGGACGTCAACCACCTCAGTCATCCCGTGACCATGGTTGCTGTAAAGCAGCCGAAACGTCGGGAACGTAAAATCAAAAATAAACCGCGATAAAATCCTCAAAATTAGTTTTATTTCAATAATTTCGTAGACGCAAACTACTGTTCCGAATCCGATTCCGATTTCGAAAGTTTCAAAATCACACCGCTGAATTACATGTATATTACATGTATTGTACCAATCATAGTATTACATAACTACTTATAGAGTACTATGTTTGTTTCTACGTTATGTACAACCAAAATCGTATTTCATAGTCAAAATATCATTCATTCCCATTTCATCCCTGATGTTCCCGTCATTAGGTAGGCAAACATTTCCGGATCGCATTCCAGAGGCATTGCGTGGCCGCCGCGGTCGGCTTTCGGACATTGTGGCCTGCACATGGGAGAATCAATTATGTTTCCAATGTTTATCGAGCCGCGAGAACGCATCGCAGTTTGCGTACCAGCTAGATAGCCGACATGCAGAATCGCAACGCTGCCTCGCTCAGTCAGTACGTTCCTATTACAATTTACCGGGCACACTTGCAGATTGTTTAACAACATTTTATATAACTTTATACACCACTATTAAGAAGCAAATTTCTTTTCAATGCCATTGTAAATAGATTCAAGTTTTCCATAAATTTGTCTATTAGAATCCGAATAATATTTATATATTTCAATGCGTATAGAATCATGAACCAATGCCAAGTCAGACACGTAAAGTATTGTTGTATAATAATGCTGGCAGTGTGTCCGGGCCCTGCGCCGCTGATTTCCCGCGGGGCAGGGCCGGCCGCACGACGCTTGCGCGCGTCAAACATACCAATTGAACATTAATACGTAATGAGCCTTTATTTAGTTAACGTGTACGAGATCTGTATTTTTATGTGGAAAGAGGACGAAACATAGCTTGTGTTTGTTTTTAATAAAAGTATGACTTATCTTAAGCGCGATTAAGATCAATTTCTTACGTAGCAATCAGACTTTAGGTTAATACGTAGAATCTACTTATTAACCTAAAGTCTGAATCGGTATATGTAGGTATAAACGTATCTCCTGCGTTTCCCCTAACGAGCTGTCACGTCGACCGAAAACGGTCCACCGCTGCTTGAATTATTAGAAACAAATCTCGTTTTGGATATATAGAAATCTCTAAAACCAATTTTACGGACTAACAAAACCAGACCGAACGGTCAATAATACGTTAATCTTAAATATATTGTCTGTCACCCAAATAACAGCGTGGTCTCGTCCGTTGCCCGTGCCGAAACCGCGTTGATAGATACGTGACAACGCGTATCTCCGATATCCCGGGATTCCTGGGCCGCGCCCGGGCCCGGGACCCGCAGCCCGGGCCCGGGACCCGCAGCCCGGGTCTACTTGGGGCGCAGTAGTAGCAAATTCTCCGAATAATCAAGTAATTGAGGGATAATTTTTATGAAACAATCTTTTGATTTATACCATCTGTTTGAGCTATTTGTAATATTCAGCTACCAGCTACTAAACCAAGTGGGCGTATCCAGAGAATGGAAGGGGGCAGCCGCGTCCCCTCCCCTCCTCCAAGATCTGGCTGACAAGGTCAGGTGGAAGGGACACATATGATCTCAAGAATTTTATATATTGAGATTTCTGATGATGAGATCGGCAGAACATAACTATGCGGACAAGCGTTTAAGTGTTTATATGAGTACCCTTATACCTATATGAAATCAATTAATACCTGGGTATTAATTATTGGAATAGCCGCGGCTATTTGGAACTAATCATGATTCCGTCACAATAACAACCGAATAGGCGCGTACGTACCTAGGTGCATTTATATCTGGAATGAAATGCACACATACATCATGTTCGAATCGTGCAATCAAGCGGGAGGGAATTTCAACCGCATTCTAAAACCTCTGTAAGACTTATATTATGTCATAACCAGGTTCCCAAGATTCAAGCTTACGCTTAGTTTGGGACCGCAAAACAAATAATTTTTAACCACTCCTCTCCCTTATGGATAATAAATATTATATTATTACAGTCTGCCTACGCTTGAACCACAACACAAATTGTCTTTCAATATTAAACGAATCATTTGCTCTTAGAATTTTAAAGTTGAAATATCAAAAGCTCAAATACATTGCTCGAAGAACTAATATCGATTGGAGCAGAATGTATATTATAGAATAGCGACCACGAGTTGGAAGACGTAGAATAATATAGTAATCATTGGAAGAGGCTTATGTCCAACAGTGGACAGCTTTCGGACAGTGGATGGATGATTAAGTCTGTCGATAAAGAAAGAAGAAGAGAAGTATTTTAAAGAAAACGGGAATGTAACATAAGTACACACTTAATCAAATGTTTTCATACAATGCATATTACCACTAGAAGCGCTACTGTAAAATAAAGTAATAATTGCTAACTCATTCCACAATCGATTGCGTTAATTAACGATTAGACGATTAGGTACGTAAATACGTAAATTATTCATAATGGCCCATCACTATCACTCGCATTGAATATAATATAAGCACTCTATTATAATGGGCCTGATTGGCACATCAAGCGAATAATCAAGTCAGATCTATTCTGTACAATCGCGTTAGAGGGCTGGTCCGTACAATTATAAGCGAATAATAATTATAGACTAGCAAATCCATTTACCTAACATTAGTTATTGCGCTCTAATTAGTTCATTATAATTGAAATATCTTGTTAAGCCGCCAGACACGTTTTAAATCTTTAAAGTTACAGTATTATATAAATATTACTAGCTGTTACCCGCGACTTCGTTCGCGTGGTATTTTACAAAGACACAACCGTTGGCAACAGCCTGCCTGGATTCTGAGCCCGCGGGACGCATTTCAGGTTGTTGCTATCAAACTTAATCAGGCGCAACGCTGCAACATTGGTTTTAATTTTTTTTTCGTGAGATCCAATGTTTTTTTTCTAAAATAAAAGTAGCCTAAGTTACTCCTTGTTATATCAGCTATCTGCCAGTGAAAGTCCCGTCAAAATCGGTCCAGCCATTTCAGAGATTACCCGGAACAATCAGACAGACAGACAGACAGACAAAAATTTTAAAAAAGGTTGTTTTGGTATAGGTATATACATCCAAATGCATTTAGTATAAAGCGGTCATTTTAATATTACAAACATACACTCCAATTTTATTTATATGTATAGATTTATTTACACCCGTATTAATTACCTATTGCGTTAGTTCTGTTTTAAAATGACACGCGCTTATGTTTAAAAACAACCCTCGCAAGAAAACTACTGTATTTAAAAACATCAAATGTTTAGTTCCAGTGAAGTAAAAAAAACCGCTACATTAAAAAACATGAATGTTTAGTCCCAGTAATGTTTATCGCGTCCACTCGGACCGGCCTGTACCGTTGCCGCATGCCCATGCGGGATATTGAACAAGCTTCCAGGTATTTGGCGTTCAGCTTTGGCTGTTGCATTGTGTGCCATGATTACGACAACATAGTAGACGGTCGAACGCTATTTGTGTCGTGTTGGATATGAAGCTACGGGGACGGCAACATGGCGATGTGTGGTCAATGAAAATCTCTCTGCCCACGCAATCAAATAAAATGTAACCGTAAATAAAATATAGGTATACGAATATTGTAACGTGTATTTCGATAGGTTCGTACAGAGTTGATAATGCTTGTGAATATACGTTGATTAAAATATAAGTAAAGGAAAACATCGTGAGGAAACGTGCATGCCTGAGAGAACCCCTCGAAAGACGTGTGAAGTCCGCCAACCCGCACTGGGCCTGCGTGGTGGACTGTGGCCTAATCCCCCTCGCATTAATGGCCCGTGCCCAACAGTGGGACATTAAAAAAGGGCTGGTATTATTATATTATAAAATATAGGTATAAGTGGGAAGAAAACACTCTCCCATAATTTAGCGTATTTTTTTTTATTAAAAACTAATAATATAGGTGAGGAAATACTTGTATAAGTATATCAAAGACCGTAATAAATTATTTCGTTTAACGAATACGTTAGAAGCACTACATTGGAATACCTTTAACTCTACTAAAAACACAGTCAAATTGCTTTCTGTTCTTGCTCGGAGTAATGCTTTCTCCTTGAAAGTATTTTCTCTTGAAATTAAAAAAGTTTTGTACTCGGCTGAACATATTATATGCAGGCAGTAGTAGTTTGTTTTCAAATAGGTATTTTACTTTAGGAATATAGACGCCACTGTGTAATTAATTTTAAATAATTATGATACAATATTAAACATTACAATCATGGAAGGAAACATGCTTCTATAAAACATTTCGTCATTGAATTGTGACTTTCTATGAGCGATATTAGTCAATTATATGACATAATAAGGTCAATATGAAATACTTTAATTACCATTTCATTACACTCGCGTATTTCAACTATCAAGTCACGCTTCATAGCATGGTTGCGTTGTGGTCATCGGACAAACATTTGCCTCAAGCAAGCGCAGACTTACTAAATACAAACAAACACTCAAGCGATTACGAGCTCAAGCAACGAACAGATTGGCTCACTATCACCAAACGCCAGACACTTTTAAAAGTGTTAATAAATTTCTTAATTACTTGCTAATTCTAGTTAATAAGTATATAGTTTCCAATATACCCACATAAGTAACTTACTACTACAGAAAATGTTTGTTAGAAAATTTCCTTCATGAGGAAACATACAAAAACATGAAATAAAATGCATTTCCTCATATGTGAAGTCATAACTATGCATCAATCAGAGCGCGCGATACCCAACACAATAGAATAAAAAAAGTTGTTTCGATAGGGAAGTACTCAATGCATTTTTCAATTCCATCCGACCTAAAGCAACGGGAATCGAAACATATTACGCTATTCGCCTTGCTACGATTGAAAAAGATGTAAAAAATGGAACACGTGTCGCGTAGTCCGCAGAGAGGGTCGGCGGGCGTATGCCGTGGACGATATGCAAACGATATTGAGTTAAAGAAATAACTATATTTCTACCTCAGCGATTTTATTGACGTAGTTACATTTAAGGTTCGGCAGTTTAGAGGGACACCTCTGATTGGCAGAATTGTGAAAGTAATGATAATCAATTTTTTGCTTTTGCATTTCTTTTACTGTTATTTATTCCATAAAAGATTATGTAATTGTGCAGTTGGTATTATGGTATGATAATAGGTAAATAAATTAAACAATCTAGAACGAAGCCAACTTACTTTCTGTGTTTAACAATCACAATTAAAACTATGGAATAAGCAATTAATGTGTGAAGAAAAAAACTACATACTTTGCTTATAATGCGGATGTGCAAATTGTTTTTTTATGTTATAAAATGCAATTAAATATGGCTTCAGCCACATTTAGTAGGTATTTTGCCAATGTCAATTATTGTAATAGCAATTATCAATTGAATAAATACACATATACATAAATTTAAAACAAACTCGTGTTAATTACACCACTTAAAACTCAAAAATAAATGGGACGATTTTTATGTTCTTTGATTTTTTTTAGTTTGCCTTTGCCATTGGAAAAAAACTCATTTGATTCTGAGGCGGTACGAAGTTCGTCGGGCCAGTCAGCTATAAATAAAAAATGTATGTGACATGAAAATATAAAAATGGCGTGCCTACTTTTATAGATTTACTTCTTTAACAAAATATGGCGACGCCTTCTTACGTATTTTGCCAGTGTCGAGTATAAGTTACCTAAAGCTATTTCAAATCAATGCTTCAAGTATTTGCAGGCCTTGGCTAGGTTTAAATGCGAGAGCTTTTAATCGGTCATTTAACTTTTTTTATTTGAAGCAACGATTAAAATATTTTATTAAAAATCAATGCGATCAACAATTTCGTATCGTTCCTGTATCATTGTTCCGAAACACATCGCTTGGCGCGACGTTAGTACAAATTTATAACTGCAGCACTCGCTCCGTTCATTACACGGAACCCTTTAGCTCTTATTACACAGCTACTGATACAATACGATTGTCGACTCTAACCGAATACAAATACGTACAACACATTGTATTTTCAATAGAATGTATTAAAAAATGTATAGGTGTATTGAATTTCTATATATGACATTGTTTTCGTTGGTATGCGTATTGCTTGAGAACGGTTCAACCGATGTGGACATTTTTTAAAAATGTATGTAATATTCCGAATCTATAGTGTGTTGGGAAAGAAAAAATAAAAAACTTTCAGGAAAATTTGAAAATTCGGATAATACTGTAAATACTTTTTTCTGTGGGATTGGGATCTAGAAAACATCGTTTGTCGGGCCAGCTAATTAGTAATAATTTAATTAGATCAATAATCTTCAATTCAGCTGCGTTATCATATGAACACAACATACAAAGTCTGATTAAAATAGAAGCGGACTTTTAAAAAATAATAAAAATACAGTTTCGGACCGAACTCATCGATTTATTGGGCGTTTTTATGAAATAGGCTACGACCTACTCGACGAACAAAGAATTTAATACCAAATTAAAAATATGTATTTAGTGCAGGCCTTTATTATTACGGGGCTGTAGGACGGCCATGCCTCGCGAAAAGCTCGGCCTCGTTTCGCCGTTATTACGCTAAAATATAGGTGCTCTCTATTTTTATGTCCGGCTTCCGTGATAATACACTGGGGCATTTGTCGGAATTTTGGTACCCTTTATAGGCCAACTTACGTAGGAACCAAAATAAATACAACCACACCCAAACCCTTTCCTAGAAGTAGGAAAGGGTCTAGGTCCATAGGCTGGACAGATGTGTAGTGAAATCAAATGGCGGTGTACTGATTAAAAAATATATTCAATAAAAGAATAACTAACCACGAAAGAAAAACATCACTTGTACCCAACTGGTCAATGGTACGCATATATAAAAAAAAAGGCCACGACTTTCATAGAATTTTCAATAATCCTATTAAAATCGTGACATACCACATCAATAGTCACTCAATTTATCTAACTAAACCACAGTATAAATCGCAACCACTATATTTACGCATAAAAGAAACCATTGACAAATTCATAACGAAATCATGAGAATTACAAAGCTAACACTGTTGAAATTAGGTTGGAATATTTTATTTTTATGGATCTCGTATGCATCCTTTCTATATTAGGTTTGGCTGACAGCTCAGTTTCAGGTTGTACTAAACTACTTTATATCGCAATACAACACCTACTACCGTATTCAATGTTAAACGAAAGTGGGAAACGAACGAGCATCGCATTTAAATACAACTCCGGAGTTCCGTGAACACAATCAATCGTGACACAAAACAATACGTTATCTATTCGTTTACTGCTTCCTTTAACGCGAAACCAATAGAAACTTCCCCTTCAAGTGTCTCTCCAATCAGTAAACTTTGGCTGTTTTCTCGTTTAAAGTTTTTTTTTCTTTTAGCTAATTTGAACTGCTCGGTGCCTTTCATTAAAAAAATACTGCCTTTATCTAAATCACGATTGTGATAGAGTATATACTTACTATAACGTCTGAGATTAAGATAAAATAGTGGCAGAAATGTTAATTAGTTAATTATTCATTAAATAATCTGAATGTTATGTGGATGCAGTTTGAAATAAGGCCATTGTTATCAAATTACGTGAATACCCTTAATACCTGGGTATCGAATTTAAAATTTGCTACAATGGCGAGGCAAGTTAGTATATTAAATTATTCTGTGATATAGAATCAAAAGTGAGATGAATCATTTCAAAGACCATAGAATGCATTTTATACGTTCGTACACGCAAAAGTAATAACAACTTATTAACTCGGAGTCCATAAACAGCGCTGCACTGAATTATTTCCCTACTAAAAACAATATCGCGCAGAATTTTGGCAAAATATAGGCTCCAGCAATGTCAGAGGAGGCCACAAGCTGCTCCTGGGAAATGCACCGCGAGCGCGACCGAACACGGAGCAATATGAATTCCTAGCGAGGACTTTAAATAAAACCTACAGAGACGCTAAATAAATCATCGAAGCTGTAGTTTCCTGACAAAAGCAAGTTGTACTGTAGGGCTGTTTGCTTTTTAAACAGCTCTGTGAGGTGAGGTTAACTAATTTTTCCGCTGAGTTATCATAATGTTAAGAAAGTATACTACTTTCATAATATTCTTTCATAAATTGATACGATTATAAATAATAAAATATGAAAAATGATAATATGATTCATGGTGGACGAAATCTAATTCCACTTCTGTTTTTACAGTTATAGAAAAGGTAGTATGATTAACATCACACTAGGCTAGGTTCTGTTTCTCTGGGACAACTTTTTTTAATATTTTCCCAGGAAAGACAATGTCGTCCACATTTCGGACAGGGAACCCATGAAGCAAGGTTATTTTAGTGTGAAAGCTAGACATGTTATTTCTCAGTGCATTTGCACTATAGTTCTCATTAGGTTAAATCTTCAGTACCGTATTTATCGTTTAGTTACAAAACTATTGAAGTTGTTAATGTTATAGACAAATTAGTACCTATCTATATAAATATAAATTTGAGGTTAGAACGAATTAGTTTCTCGTACAACGAGCTATCGCGATCCCAAAGCGACATCGCAACATTGGAAGGACTGAAAATCAATGACATCAGGTGCCTTGGCATATTTTTATTTGTTTGAACTCTAGACTATTATTAGTTAATCAGTGCCTGATACCTTAATTGAATTCCTAGTGCAAAATACTTAATTAAAATATATATGGTAGCTTGTAATATTATTGTAGGTAATTATTAAATGTATGTCGAGTGTCGTGTTCCGGAATGTTAGTAGAGAATCTGTTTACATATTGTCGTGACCATGGTTTAAATTATAGCTTACCAAAGATTATTTTAACTACCTTAAATTTCTTAATAAAATAAAACAATGGCAAATATTTCCTATGACCTCAAATACCCAATCAAGGCATTAATACGTCAATGTGGTTCACCCTTTGTGTCGTGCGGGAAAACGTGATTTGCTCCTGTTGTTCTATTCTCTGCGAATAACCTGTCGTTACGTCATCAGGTTATAAACACCGTGACCTTTTACCAGCTATTTGTTACCTTTGTAAACTATTACAGTTTACAATTTCATATATCTACTCGCAACACATGTTAGTACTATTAGGTATACTATATTGTATTATCTTTCAGTGAATTTATGATGGTATCCCTTAACACATACCAAACAATAATAATCGTAATATTTAAAGTATATGCATTAGATGGATAGCTGTCTCATAACTACATATTTTCCACTACTTTACTTAATACAAATGTAAGGTACTAAAATCTATCATAGTAATTTAATTTGCATAAATCTTTCAAATTTTTTTCGTTTTCCAAATATCACATTTCAAAGACCGTGCGATGAAAGGAGAAAATATTTTTTTTTTATTTTTCCAAGTAACAAATTAATACCTGAATAAAGTTTCCGCCATGAACAAAAAAAACAAACCTACGCAACGCGTACCCGACAAATTGCCGGCGGTCGATAATATAAGTCGGATGACTTAGCAACTAGCTAAAAGAAGGTAAAACGAACAACATCGCGGTACATAGACAGGAGAGAGCAGAGCCGCAGGTGCGCCCGGCCCGCCCTCCATTTCTCAAAGTGAATCCACGTTGCGAACCGTATTTTATAATGACACTGGAGTTTGCCCAAACAACGTATGTTCGCTGCCCACTCAAGGATTACATTTAGGGATGTGCCTTTTGTCGGCTGAATTTTTGTGGAAAATAATAAAATAGTACGCATTTACGACGCGTGTACGCCACTGATATTCGATTAATGGTGGGTCTAATGTTTCTAGCACATTAACTGAAATTAGATATTATTTGTGGAGGTATATTCTTTTATTGATTTCTTATATTTACGCGAATACTACACTTTGCAATAAAACTATATTTTTGCGTTGTGAGACCTCAAAACACTGTAAGCACTTTCAGCGTAGATCGGACCACAAGCAACAATTAAATATGAGACACCAGGACGTGTCTTATATTTAATTGGTTGTGGGTGGTTGACCACCTCAGTCCTCCTGTGACTACGTTTGCTGTAAAGCAGCCGAAACGTCGGGAACGTAAAAAACATAAAATAAACGCGAAAAAATCCGTAGAATTAGTTTTATTTAAATGTGTAGTATATTCGCGTAAATATAAGAAATCAATATAGTTACATTTTGTCATATTAAATGCAAATTAAGTACTAGTCATTGCCGATATTAAAGAAAATCATCCGTCTGTCGTAATCATACAAATAAAATGATGATGCGTACTAATTAATCCATTGTGTATGTGGAACAATACCTACTTGAAGCGGGTCCACTTGGACCCAGTGTAAGTTGGGGCAACGAAGCTAATTAGCGTGCACCATATGCCCCATTTAAGGTTTTTCCAGGCAAACTTAATTAATACATTTTGCTGAAGAACACCTGAGACGACGGTACTTAATTTTTAATTACATTGTAGTGGTGAGCTCACGCTGTCAGACTGATACTTGAATGGTGTGGTCGCGGTGGAAGCGGTTGACTCCTTAAATAGTATTCCGTTGCTAATTGGAAATTTTGTTTAGACATCAGTTGCTAACGAAAATATGAACAATTATATTATTGTTTTGTAACAATACATTTAGCCATTAAAAATAGTAGTGGTATACGTTTACACCTATTTAATTAGCTTATTTACACGTGTCTACTAATATAGTTTCAATTTAACTAGCTGTCCCAACACACATCGTATCTCCTCCGAATCAAAAGTATTATCTTTATCATTATTAGTTTAGTCTATTCTTCCAAGTTTTAGTAGCTATTCGGCTATTCGGGGCGGAGACAAATTCAAGATCACAAAAATCGGTCCACCCAGCCTTGAGGTAAAAATGGTGTAACTAACACTACATTGTTTTATATATTTCAATTTCTATCTTCAACTTACAGTGCTGGGTTTTTTAATACATGACAATACCAAACACGCCAAAACATTCATTAAAAACCAAAAGGCTGAACTTTGTAAAAAACTATTTGGGTTTGCAAAGTCAGAAAGCCAAGTTTGGGTCTATCCGCGGTACAACTGCGCTTCTTTGCAAATGCAAAGCTTTTGTCTCATGGAAGTGCGAGTACTTTTGTTCAGACCGCGCCTTGTAGTCTCCCGCTTACGTCGGAGCCGCGCTTTCAATACGCTCCGGCAGTGTTTCTCGTTTACAAACTATAATGTCTTAAGTAAGTCTTCATAAATTAATAGCCCGCCCGCTTTTAGTTTGTAAGTATTGAAGAGCATTTTTAAATAAAACTGTGTTATGATGAAACGTTATGGTTAATTTGAAGGATGTTTTAAACCATCACAAACCATGGCTTTTGGGGGGGAGTGGGTTTTGGGGATGCGTAACCGAGAGGTACTAGGTTCGATTCCCGTCCTAGCTATTAAACTTTTAACGGGCGCCGACCCTAAATCGAGCATTAGCTAAATTTGATGGTGCTAACGATACTACTACTAAGTGATTATCGAAATTTACATTAATCTTAAGTCATTCCGCTCACGGCTCTAAGGCTTTTGTAGCTACTGCAGTGCGCATAATTATGTATAGGTAATTATTGTCATTATTGGCTCCGTGCTGAGTGGCTTGTGTAGTAAATAGGTAGCAATTGGAAGGGAATTCGTGCGAAATCAGGTAGGTACATATTTATCTCAGCTTCATTATCAAAGCCAAATGGCTGCTGCGATATTAATTTTGTTGGAACACCCCGTACATGACGTACCTAATATAAGCCCGTATTGGAATCTGATGAAGGTACGAGATTTCGGTAATTCGTGCTCAGTAGCTGATGAATATATCCTAAAACAAAATATAAGACTTATCCCACCCAGTTAAAGAGGTTCCACGGCATAGTTAAAAACACAGGGCTCACTCGTATGGAATTGCGGGCTGTTGTCAGCTAGTTACAGCTAGTTATCCAGTAGGATATTAAAAAAATCGTACTAAGTAATTCTCAGATTATCTAATAAGTATAAACCGTATGCAGATAACATTTTTTTTTTAATACAACCCTCTCCCTATTTTTATAAAAACATAATAAGATTTATTCGCTAAACGTCTTAAAATATTTGGATGCCATTATTATATATACTACTCTGTCAAGAAAGTACCGGGAATAGATCAATAATACACAAAATGTTAGTTATTCATCCAATTTTATTTTATCACCTTCAAAGTATGCTCCTTCAGAAACGATACACTTACGCCAACGAATAATCAATCATCAAAACATTTTTTAAACGCTTTTTCCGGAATTGAGTTTAGTTCTCGCCGCGAATTCTCCTTTATGTCTTCTACCGAATGAAAACGGGTGCCACGAAGTGGTAATTTGAGTTTAGCACAAAGAAAGAAGTCGGCTAGAGCCATATCTGGTGAATAAGGTGGTTGTTTGATGGTATTTGTTGAGTTTTTGGTCAAAAATTCGTTCACAATTATGGCCTTGTGCGAAGGCGCATTATCGTGGTGCAAAATCCAAGAATTTTTTTTCCACAAATCTGGCCTTTTTCGTCGAATTTGCTATCTTAAACGCCGCATAACGCTCAAATAATATTCTTTATTTACTGTTTGACCTTCCGGCAAGAATTCCGAGTGCACAACACCGCGATAGTCAAAGAAAACAGTCAACATGACGTTGACTTTTGATCGACTTTGGCGTGGTTTTTTCGGTTTCGGTTCAGTTGGAAGGCGCCACTCCGAAGCTTGTTGACTAGTTTGCATGTCAAACTCGTAAACCCACGTCTCGTCACCAGTAACAATGCGTTTCATGAATGTTGGGTCGGAATTGACTCGTTTTAGCATGTCCTCAGCGACTCTTATGCGATTGAGTTTTTGGAGAAAAATCAGGTCTTTTGGGACTAGCCGAGCGGCAACATGTTTCATACCCAAGTGATTATTTAAAATGATACGGATCGACTCGTGAGACACAGAAAGTTCGGCGGCTATCTCTCTCAAACTTGAATGAGGATTTTCAGTCACTATTTCCTTCACTTTTGCGATGTTAACTTTAGTTGCAGACGTTGATGGCCTACCAGAGCGAGGAAAATCTTCCATCACATCTCGACCGCTTTTAAACGCTTTGTACCACTCATAAGCACGTGTTTTTTATAAAGTCGATTCACCGTAAGCCTTCTGTAACATTTTCAGTGACTCCGAACACGAAATTCCATTGGCGATGCAAAATTTAAGACAAACTCTTTGTTCGATGTTTTTGTCCATTATGAAATTCGCAATACACACAGATATGATATAACTAAAAACAGCACTGTATTTAATCTAAATAACAGATGCAACTCAAACCCCGCGCCAAAATGGAAAACAGTTGTGCCAATCTAACAACAAGAACAAAAAACAAAAATTGAAATAGGAACCTTAAACAAATCATCCATTCCCGATACTTTTTTGACTGAATGTATATATATATATATGTTTAGTAAGTGCAACATTTTTGCTTCCAAGTGTTGTGTAAGCATTCTGTTACTTGTAAAACACGGTAACGTGCAGCCACTACACTACCCAGTGTAAGCATAGCCGCGGGGCGCTAGAATATGTCACATGTCCCACGCCACCCCCGCCCCCCCAGCCCCTGCCCCCGCCGCAAGCAGGGTTGCGACACACCGGCTAAATTAAATAATAGATTGCTTCGCATAGCCCACTGCTTATTCTATTTGCCTATAAATTAAATTTATGTTTATAAAGGACATTATGACGAGAATGCATTATTTTATGGAAAAAAATTTAATGCTTGCGGCTCCCTCGGTTTATGAAGCTCTACTATCAACGGTCATAGCGTATAACATGTACACTTTCATTGGAGTAAGTTCCATTGAATCGGGTCCAGTGGTATTTCCATGATTCTCGAACAAACACAACATACCTATAGGCAAAAATTATAAAAACACTTGTTTTAGAATCAGTGACTTTCAAATAGCATCTTTCACCTTTTTTAATATATTCAATGTAAGCCCACAAGGCAAGTTACCAAGTCTTATTATGGTATAAATCAGTCAGCGGAAGTATAGATAGATGGAAGATATCGATAAGGTCATAGCAATATGCTTTTTATTTGTTGAATGTTTTATCCTCCCTGGGCTACCCCACTGTTTTAAAGTACTTAGTTATCAGTTAGTTAACGGCTACATACTGCATGACCCTAGATTATAGTAAAAATCTCAGTTTACCTACACCGAAATACGAACCCTAGTACTTAAAGTTGAATAAATTCCATGTTATAAAAAATATTCTAAAGTTCCACCCTCATAGCTCCATCTGAACATTCACTAAGTCTACCCATTTTGTACACCACAAATACCTTCGAACTATTATACCTACGTATATGATAATACATACATATTTATACAACTACGTGTAAAGGGGAGACACCGGAGTTTGGAATATTAATGGTATTGCCCAAGGTATGCTTGGATTTTACTCATTAGAGGTATTATGCGGTCGTTCCCGAAATGATAAATGTGTCCACGATTATTATGAGGAGAGTCGCGGGCCCGATGGTGTTTTGTTAATGTTTTACTATGGCTTTGTAGGGCTTACGGGTAAGCCAGCGGCTTTACCGTACCCTTTCAATTGTGAACTAGGTTTGTTTTGTTGACGGTACGGAGCTAACTTTATTTATTGCCTTACGGAAGATTAAGATTATTTTTAAGGATAATGATAGATGGTACGCAATGTACAATCTTAGGCCTACCTCAATCTTCATTTCATGTTTACAAAACAGATTAATAAATATTGAATTTAAGATATCTGATCAGGCTTCCTGCTATAAGTTCTTAGTCAAATTAATTCTTAAAATACCTACGGAATATATAATATAGACCCGACGTTCTTGGTTTTCATACATGATCCAATTGCATTGTATCTATAATTAATGGTTGCCTAATAACCCCCGTCCACACATATAATAGAACTACCTACACGTCTATAATAATTCACCGTAGTGTATAAATTATACGAACGCAATCTTGAAGGGGGGAATGGCCATTATGTGGGGAACCTGGTTATTTATTTACACATAAAATGTACATAGCACACGTTAAGCCAAGAAACAAATAATAACTAGACCGTGATAGCTGGCTAATGATTCAAAGATTAATTCCCAAAATCCTTACTCAGATATAGTAAGCGTACTACGGTATGGTATGGTCTGGCATTACATTTCAGCCGAGACCGAGAACTTAGATCAAATTGGGAATGAATAAATCAAATCGAAGATATTTTCGGTCGTATACATTATCGTTTAGATAATTAGCCGGTTGCCGTTCTGATTAAACTGAATAAATTGATGGCTATATGACAGCTTATATAACACTACAGCTCACTGGCATGGCTCAATTGCACTTATCAGTGCTTTTATAAAGTAACCATTGCCTTCTTATGCCTTTGAGAACTAAAATCTTCTCAGATAAAAAAAAATTGTGCTAGACAGGATGATCAATCGAAACTGGGAAGTATGTAATTAATAGATTTGAGATTTATAAGAAATTTGTTCGTAGTAATCATGACTTTAATTTTAGATGTTCTGAACGTTACGCCACCCGTATTTTTTCAAGAACAAGACATATGTTAATTTATTTTAAACTTTACTATACGTATATATTATCCTACACTTTGCTATCTCTCTCTATCTCTTACAGGGTCCGTAATAATCCGAGTTACATCTACCGTTGAAGTACCTACTACTTCATTATGTACCAAATATCGATTATTGCTGCTTCTACGAATGGTACAATTTGGCCCTGGATATTGGTATTGGGTTGGCATGGCAATAGGCAAGAGTTTTAAACTTCCCTATAGGCACCAACCGGTTTCGACGAATCGTATTATTAACGAAATCCCCTCCGACCGTTCCTGCTAGTGGGAATAACTGGATTTGTTTCACCCTGTTAGGCGTTGTGGTATTAATTTTTATTTTTATCCTCATAGACATACCCAGAAGAGCGCGCGTACCGGCGTGAGCGGCCTTCGCCGGGCCTCTTCACGTCCATAAAGCTACCTGAAGCGGAGCCCCCAAACGGAGTGGCGCCCCTGCTGGACTTCCCGCGGGGGCGCATACGACCGGTCACCTTCCTTGGCGAGGGGCCACATGGCAGCGTGAGTACCATTTTCATGTACCGAACCTCCAATCGCAGAATTAAATATTTTGTCAATGTAAGAGAAACACACAGAAACAAATTCTGGAGACCGATCTTAATCCGAGTGAAACACCGTAACTTTTTAATTGTGTTTCTAGAACCGTTTTGGGGTGCGTTGCTAGATTAGGTATTGTTGTAGCTAAAAAATAATTCATTTTAGTATGTATAAATAATTTATGTATGAAGTGATATTTTTAAAATCTTTACACCAGATTTTTAGAAGATATGAATTATTTGATCTTCCGTATTGTATCTATCTTGAGAAACACTCTGATTGCTCGCCTTTTTAATTATGTTCAAGTTGGTCAAAGCTGATTCAATAATCTGATTTGATTGGGATTTGGCTGTTTCGATTACTTGATTAGATTGAGTCATTATTTCGTCCAATGCACTCCACGATTTCTCTTGAACCTCATCCAGCTTTGCAATTAGATCAGCCGAATCAACCATGAAGTTCGATTCTTGCTTCAAATCTGAAAACAAGCAGGATGAAATTTAAGTTTCAATAATAACGATGACATTTTTTTAATATCTACTGAATAGAAGACATTACAAACTGAGCGCATTATACTTATATCTATACAACATTCGTACTTAATGATTAAATTTATTAAATATACACACAAATGTTTTGTGATTACGTCAAAACTAAAAAAAGCGTTATTTGTCTTCACATTATTATTTGCTAAGTCTATCGCTATCTATAACGTCATGTGGTGTATAACGTGAATCTCGTGGCATTATTTCACAGATAAAATAATCAATTATATAATGCTGAATCGATTTGTATACCTAATCTAAGAAGCCCGAGATTTTACCATCTGCTGTATATGGATCTTCTTCTTCTATTTGAACCCCCGTGTGGGGTTTTTGCAAGATTCCAAACCCCATTTTAGCAGAATCAATAATATTACTGCTCTGACTTTTGGCAGTGTCAACGACCTTATTGGATTGATTCTTTAGTTCGTCTAAGGCCATTTTCGAATGCTCGTGTATTTCATTAATCCTGGCAGCTACTTCCTCTGGATCGATCATGTCATTGGGGTCTAATTTAACAAGTGTTCTGTGGACGTCCTCATCTCGATTTAAATTACCGTCTTTGGGCGGCTCTTTTGCCTCTGTGGATAAAATGTATTGACTGGAATTACATTTGTACAATGCTCTTCTCCAAAATGCCGGTGAACAGGAGCGCAGTCGAGTTGACATAATAACAACATGACACGCCAGTCATCCTTCAAGTACCGGATAGTTTGGGGATGACATTTAGCAAGATCATCATCAGAAAAAAGGATGGATAGGAAAAGGTGCACCGTAGAAACGCCTGCGCGCGGTAGCGATGGTCACCACCACACATTTAGCCGTTGGGCATATTGCCCAACATACCGTTCAGAACCTTAAAGGCATACATGAATGATCGAAAACGAATCTAAGGTCCTTTCACACTTTTTACTATACGCCAAACGCCGAGGCGCGCCGGTAAGACATTTCATCACCATTGGTAGTTCAATAATATGCTTTAAAATAAACAATATACACGCTTTCCACCATATTTTAAATAAATGTTAACTTACTCTCTGTTGAGAATAAATTGTCAACGGAAATTTTTTCTTTGATATTCTTTAAAAAATCCTCCATTTTATATGATTTTATTAATTATATGCTAAAGTAACTTGTTCAATTTAAAATTTGTATTTTTTTTCGTTTATACGAAACACGACAATAATAATTTGACTTACAAATTTTTCATCTAATTTTTGAGAAAGATGTTCAATGTGACATTCTGTGCACAAAAGAGTTCTGCAAAGAAAATGAAGGCAAGCTCCTGTAGCATTTCTCTTTGTAGCTAGAACATCTTCTTCGGTCGTAGAATGGGTAGCAGTTGGTTCTTTCTCTATCTATGGTAGCAACAGACGCATGAGTAGATGTGAACCTCACAGCTGGATTACATAAGTACAGTAGCGAGGTAGCCAAGTAGCAAGAGTTAAATACATACCAATCACTTGTCTACTAGCGAACTTGCCGAGGAGTTTACACGAGGACACTTGTGACTTGTTATTTTGCGTACTCGATTAAACTAAGCAAAAGTCTATATAAAATCTCGTGTATTAATCAATCGGTAGATTAATGGATCATATCATAACGGAACATGCAGCTAGGCATAAATCACACGGGAGCGGGTGGCCAGTGCTGCGCTCGCATCAATTGCTGAATAGTTTTAGCTTAAGCTGGAGTCAGCTGGGGCCCTCAGTAATTTGCCAATGCAAATAAATTAATAGCCCACGACGTGAATTACTCGCATCTATATGAAAATAGGTATTGATAGGTGAAAATTTGTTGAAAATAATTGTGTAAATTCACATGTACAGTTACACATCTTTATGACAAGTTTTAGGGCAATAACTTTATAGTTTATATGGTAAACAGTATCTAGCAGTTCCTCGCGAGCCAAATTTGAAACTCGTTGGTATTCTGGTTGCAATATCTTTATGAGTGAATCAGTCGGTAGGTTTTACTTTTATATACCATTAAAAGGCAATGCAGTGTGTGTTTACGCTTCGTGTCGGTTAGTCGCGTGCACAAACGTTCTCTAAAACCGGGTAGATTTCGAAAATAATACGGCAGCGGTCGTCGCCGCTGTCGGCGCGCGGCGCGCTAGCGAGTGTGCTGCGCACCTACTTATATAATAATGAACGAATCTACCAATGATAAAGCGACTGCGACCTACCTACCCCGTGATGTACAAGTAGAGGATTCGGAGGATACGCTTTCGGATATGGAGGACCCAACACAATTAGAGAAGGAACGTATGGAGGATGAGGAAAACAACACATCTGGGCGAAAGAGAGTAAGAGAGGAAGACTCATCAGGAAGCTGGACTACTGTTACTAGACAAGGAAAGAGCCGAAAAAAGTCAAATACATCACAGGAGGGCGTAAATTATGATCCAAAAGAGGATGTAGAAATTCGTGTGGTAAATAAAGAATTGTTCCCTAAACAATTTAAATTGGCCAAATTGTTACAATCCAACAACATATCAGGTATATTGAGGGTGAAGTACATCAATCCTTATAAAATATCTATTACATTTGATCGGGAAATAAATGCCCAGAAATTTATGTCTTGTAAATGTTTTGTGGATTTGGGTTGGAAATTTTATAAAACTTCCGACGTTACCTTATCTTATGGAATAATTAAAGATATGGAGCTGGATCTAGCGATGAAAGATTTATTAGATAATGCTTCATGTAATGTCAAATTACTGTCGGCAAAACGCCTTAACCGCAGGAAAAACGATTCGGACGTTATTAGCGACGATAAGAAATTAGATGGGTGGGTAGAAAGTGAGACAATTCGTATTTGCTTCGAAGGAGCAATCCTACCCCCTTATATATATATATATGGCATGCGGGTAAAAGTGGAAAAATATGTATTTCCTGTCACACAGTGTTCTAAATGTTGGAAGTTTGGACATACTGCCAATAGATGCCCATCAAACAAGGAATTCTGTCCTAAATGTGGAAAAAATCATGCCAATTGCGAAACTTCCTCATTCAAATGTATAAATTGCTCTAAAAATCACATGGCGTTGGATAGGACATGTCCTAGCTACTTAAAAGAAAAGCAAATCCGAGAGCTGATGTCTGAATCTAATTGTACTTACCAAAAAGCTACGCTTTCATTATATGTACCTCCATCTCCAATTTTGGCCCCTAAGGTTACTAATAACTTCCCACCGGAATGTAATAAACAGCAAACCAGCCCTAATATTGATAATGTGGATCAAATTCGGCCTACTCATATACAAAAGGATTTTCTGGAAGTGATGACAACAAACTTACATCCTAATACACAGAAAAAACCACAACAAGTCAAAAATCGTCGCAAATCGCAGAGAAAAGAAGCTTGTACTAATATAGACTGGGATTCAGACATAGCTTCCTCGACGACTACGGAAAATCAACCTACCAATAAAGAGAATACAGGAAAAGAGCGTGCCGAAGGAGAGAAAAGGGACCTATCATTTATAAACTTGCTACATAAGCTTAAGAATGCTGTTTTTATAAAGAGTTCAATAGAAGACAAAATACAAGGTGCCATTAAAATTATTATAGAATGGATTATTGGGGTGGTCATTAAAAATATGTCAGACAGTTCTTTTTTTTATAATCTCTTTAATGATTTTACACAACAATAAAAATTTGAGTCTTAACATTATACAATGGAATGCACGAAGTATCCGTCCTAAGAGCACTGAATTAGAGGCACTTTTAAATCAAGAAAGGATACATATTGCCATTATATGTGAGACATGGTTAGAGCAAGACAGTAATTATCGTATAAGCGGGTACAACACTTATAGATCGGACCGTGCTGATGGTTTTGGAGGCGTGGCCGTATTAACTCATCGGTCAATAAAAGCACAGCAATGTAACATTGAACTGTCGAATGCACGGATCGAAATAATTCATGTTAAACTTTTGAATTGTGACCACTTGGAAAATGTAATGTCTTTATACTGCCCACCAAGTGCCGCCACCTCTTCAAGTGATTGGGACCAAATTTTTACTCTAGTTAACCAAAAAACTCTGCTAGCTGGTGATTTTAATGGCCACCATACGAACTGGTCAACTAAGATTGATGCAAGAGGCAGTCAAATCTTTGATTCAATGATGGAAAATGATTTCATATCGCTAAATACTGGCACACATACTAGAGTGAAATTAGTAAATGGCACGGTCCAAAAGTCTTCTCCCGACCTATCTCTAGCTTCTGTGGATATAGCCTTGAAATTTGAATGGACAGTCATGAATGAGAATTTGGGAAGCGATCATTTGATGATTAAGATTAAAACTAATATTGAGGAATCTAGGGAGAATATAAGAAAACGCAATTTTAAAAAAGCAGACTGGGAGAAGTATACATTGAGTGTGGAGAAAGAACTTGTGGGGTTTGCATTACCAGATGATCCTCAGATCGCATACGACGAATTTGTGAACGTATTGAACAGGGCAGCCAATGAAACAATCCCGTATATAAAAATTTGTGAAAACCCAATACGTCAACAGAATTTCACACCTAAACCATACTGGAATCAGGCCCTATCGAAATCTGTAGCTGAAAGACGCCGAGCACTAGCAGCCTTCCGAAGGAACCCTACACCAGACAACTTGAAATCACTTCAGAATAAGCTAAGTATTGCACAGAGAGAGATTCGTCGTGAAAAATCTCGGTCATGGCAATCATTTTGCGAAAGTGTTGACAGTGTGACTACTTCGACTGAGATGTGGTCTAAGATGCGATGGCTGAAGGGCTACAAGTCATCTGGGCAGAACATTTCACGTGAGAAAGCTGAAGCTTTATTATGCTCCTTAGCCCCTGATTACGTATCACCACCTGTCCCTATGTTTTTAAATGTAAATTCTCATATTTCTTCACCGGTTTCGGTACAGGAGCTTGCGAACTCTGTTAAGCAGTCAGACACAGCACCAGGCATGGACGACATATCATATTCCATGGTTAAAAATCTTCCAGTCATAGGCAAAAGAGTATTGGTAGCATTGTATAATCGATTTTTGTCTTCATCTTTTGTACCCAGGCAATGGAAAGAGGTTAAAATAGTTCCTGTACCAAAACCTGGTGCTAATGATTCCTCGGTATCGAATATAAGACCTATTGCCCTGTTGTCTTGTCCATGTAAGATACTTCATACAATCATTACTCGCAGACTAGAATGGTACTTCGAAAAGAACGGGTATTTCTCCGATAAAACAGTAGGATTTAGAAGATCGCGATCTTGCATGGATAACTTGACTAGAGTTGTATCACGGATCCAAAGCGGCTACACTGAAGGATTAGCCACTGTTGGTTGTTTTGTTGACATAGATAGTGCATATAATAAGGTCAACTTAGTTCGCTTGTTGAAAACGTTGGATAATCTTGGGGTGGGAAGTCTACTATGCAATTACCTATGGGAGTTTCTACACTCTCGACAATTATCTATTGAATTTGACAAGAAAAATTACCTTACTCGAACCTCGGGAAGTGGTATAGCACAAGGTGACCCTTTGTCCCCAATTTTATTTAATGCAGTTACTATTAATATCTGTAAAAGTCTTACACAGGTAGAAGTTTCCCAATACGCGGATGACTTTGCACTTTATACTAGTCATGGAAATATTTCTGAGGCAGTCAAGGCAGTTCAGGATGCTCTGAGTGCACTTAACGTCCTGGTAGGTGAGATGGGTTTAAGCGTTTCTCATAGAAAAACTAAGGTATGTGTATTTACCAGAGGGAAACCTAGGAACGTAGATAAATATAATATAAGACTAAACATAGATAATTATGGTATAGAACAAGTAGACAGTGTTAAATATTTGGGTATGTGGTTGGATAGGAGTTTGAAATGGGGTAAACATATAAATGAAACAAGAGAGAAAACGCTTAAATTTCTCAATGTTTTTAAAGTACTTGCAGGATCAAAATGGGGTATTCACCCTAAACATCTCAGACGCCTATATATCTCAACTATTCGTAGCAGACTAGATTATGGCAGTTTTTTGTATGATTGCAGTACAAAGAGCCATTTATACAAACTAGATAAAGTGCAAAATCAGGCCATGAGAGTAGTGGGAGGATTCATAAAGAGCACACCATTACATGTCATGGAAAGTGAACTCAGTATTCAACCACTTTACATCCGTAGACGGTATCTTGCTTCCAAATTTTGGCTTAGATCTAGATCTATTTATAGTAATATTACTATGAAGGTTCTAGAAGAACTGAATGACTTATGTCAAAATGAATACTGGACAAGAAAAAAACTGCCTTTGCTCATACAAATTCATAGAAAATACCAAAATTTACACATTCACTCAGAAGCCAAACTCCCTATGTACTCTCTCAGCACCTGGATAAGTGAGTACGATATGTCTAAAGTCATTAAGGCGAAGGTCGATTGGCCGAAGAAACATGGTGGGAGTATGCGCCTACGTAATATATGTTTGGATCACCTAAGCAGATACTATGGACAATTTTATAAGATTTATACGGATGGATCCAAGGATGAAAATGGATCTGGAGCGGCTTTCTTTGATCCACAGTTAGATATTAGCGCAAAATTCAACATAACTGCTGATATCTCCATAATGCACTGTGAATTAATTGCTATATCCGAAGGATTATCATACTTAGCATCTTTAGATAACAGTAAATGTATCATTTTATCTGACTCTCAAAGTGCCCTTTTACACTTGGCTCGGTTATCCTCGAGTAGTCGAGGACACCCGATAGCCTACAGTATCCTAGATTCCATCCGTATGCTTCGCGAATTGAATAGGGAAGTGATAATCCAATGGATACCTTCTCATATCGGCGTTATGGGAAACGAGAAGGCTGATCGAGCGGCGAGGCAAGCGACTAGCGACGGCATCCCATACATTTGTTTATCATTGCATACTGAGGTACTGAAGGAGGTGAAAATTAATTGCCGACAAATATGGAAGGAATATTTTGATGAGCGTTCCAAATCAAAAGGGATCTGGTATAAAACAATTCAGTGTCAGCCTCCTCGTTTTCCATGGTTTGATCGGCAAGTAATGACGAGGAAAAATGTGGTAAGTCTACTGAGGCTTCGTTCTGGACACATTCCGAAGAACAAGTTCAAATGGTTAATGGGTATTGCGGATTCACCTAACTGCACGGAGTGTGACATAGTAGAAGATGTTTACCATGTTTTGATGGAGTGCGTCCGGAATGAGGCCCAACGACAAGAAATGAGTTTTATGTTTAGTTATAATTTAGGTATATGTAATAGCATCTTGGCTTCTCCGTTATCCGAGGAAGCCAAGATGTTAGTTAAGCTTTATTTATATGTTACTAAGTAGGAACTGTATTATGTTTTCTTTTGTTAATTAATAACACAAATTGATTCACCTTACGGGGGTAACATAGTCACATGGTGACAAAACCCCTTTAAAATAAAGATTAAAAAAAATAAAAAAAAAATAAAAGGCAATGGAATGGAATGAAATGTAGATTTTGTTAACAAATTATGAGCTAAAGAACATAACGGACATAATAGGTAAGATTAAACACATCTTATGTTGGCAACAAAAACAAACACTAATTACTAGCTAAGTTCTCATTGAAACGTGTCGAAAAAAAAGCGTTTATAGGTTCAAGGCCCTCATGGATACTCGAAATCGAAACTTACGAAACATTCCAGACTGCGCATTTGAACATAATTAATACATATTTAAACGGGATCAATATAGAAAATCCATTCAAATGAAGAAATAATTTTCCAAATCGGTTTATAAATATCGGAGTTCTGAGGTAACAAACAAAAAAGAATAATCAACTTGAGAACCTCTTCCTTTCTCCTGAAGTCGGTTATATATATTTTAATGAAGCTAACCACGAGAAATATGCGAACTAAACCAAGACTGATCCACTCCATTGCTACTAAAAGCGAAGAAAAATATATAATTCAATAAAAAAAAATCGTATAATCGTACTTAATTCCCACTTAAGAAAATGTTCGCTCTATTCAGAGCCGAAGGAATCCATTGCTCTAAAAAGAAGTATTAAGTACCCATGGCTAATATCTTACTTCGTCCAGTTAGGAGTTTAATTTGAGCCAGCCGGGGTAGCCGGGTGGGCACAATCGATGCGTAGAAACAACGCCGCAAGGGGTTTTCATTCGTCAAAAATGGTGCATTCAAAAAAGGGCAAACGTTAGACCGTGCAATTTCCACTAAAATATTTGTTGCAGCTTTGAAAAACCACTCTGCATGTCCATTGTATAAAAAGTCCACTTATGCAACGATCTTTTATTAATCCGCATACAAAATTTCGCCTGCTGTTTAAAATAACGGTAATTTAGTAAATGTTGGGAAACGGTCTCCAGTAAGACATACGGTTATTTCATGCCGACCACTAAAGCTACCTATGTTTATTCTGTTATTTTGGATAAAGTTAGCTCCAAATTACAGTCAGTATTCAAACACGTATCTCATTCTTTTTCAGCTTCAATACCTTCTGCATACGTTAATACGGAGTCCCTAACTCAGGTCACGCAAGTAGTCCGCAAACACGATTGCGAAACTTAAATTCGTATTAGTATTAATGCTACTCTGCAGAAAACAAATTACCAAGTCCCGTAAACCGGGCTATGCATTATTGAGGTTCTACTTCATCGAATTTACTGCGTGCCGCATTGAGATCTTGGACGTATAAATTGGGCAAGGCCTGCATGGTTATTGTTATCTGATGAGGCCTTAATCTAATTTATATCATCGGTTTTAAAAAAATCGGAAATTCAGATATATGTACCCACAAATAATATGAACGAACACTAAATTTAAAAAGTACTCTGGATTTTTTTGCATCATATTTAAGTAGTACGTAGTTCTTAAAATATTTTTACATACTTAATCAGTCGTATAAAAATAACTTAATCATATATTTAACGGTTAAGCTGCACTTTTTTCACTAGAGGCGCTGGTATGAAATGTAGGAAATTATTCGGTAATTGATGCTGTCACAACTCGTACTAAGTCCGGAGCACTAAACACACAACACTTAAAGCTGCATGTTAGTACATTGTTTCCAAGTTAGCTCAGCTCTACGTATCTAAACATGATCTTATCCGCGAAAGATCGCGGTGGGGCGTGCCACCGCAGCCACTTACATCCTTGCTCGGGGCCGCCTCCGTGCAAACAATGAAGCGTGCTCCTGTTGTATTTTCATTAATAATGTGCAAACAGAATGATTTAGTGAGCCACAATCACCTGCATAGCATAGCACAGCCCACAAGCACATCTCTAAGGACAACTGCAATAACTTGCACAGCTCAGCCTACCTTCACGTCTGCTAGTCAACCGCTATCACTTGCACAGCCGCCCACCTCCAGATTTCGTACTAACCGCTAGCCACACTTACACAAACTCTTACTCGACTTTTTCTTTTGTATATTATTATTTTTCATCAAATTAGTGTTCTTTAAATGAAAACATTATTGTTTATGTGGAAAATAATCGAGCAAAACTTTCTAATTTATAAGAGCACCTAACAAGTAGCGTAAGATGCGTCGGGCAATATATTATTAAGATTGTATCCATATCGTCGCCAGATGGACGGTGATTATCGATATTCCAGTAGCGGCTCCAGATCTCATCTCGCCGACACGCGTCCTCCCCGTTTAATTACGTCAAATAATACAAATCATTATTAGTCGTCCATAGTGAGTAGGGAATGAATCTGTGGAATTGAACGTTACCTGAGGTTATTAGACATACGTGTAGTGAGATGTGTTGCTGATAATAAGCTTACTATATGAAATAAAGTTTGGGTCTAAATTATCTTTGGGGTCAAGGTATTTACCAAGTAGGATATTTTTAATAGGATCTATATGCAAGTAGGTTCTATTGGGGACTTTACTGCCTGTCCCACCTTAAGGTAATTTTTCATGGCAATACTTAGCGGTACGATTGTTACATGCAAACGAACATTTTCTTTGGTAAAAATCGGGCAGTTAGTAACATAATGTAAACACATATAGGTAACTATCACATATTAGTAGTAGTACATATACATATTGTGACGAGTACACAAGCAGCGGTGGCGACGCGGACGTCGATAATACGTGATTAGCCGACGACGACATGCGGCAATCATTCGGTTGGCCGGCGCCCGATGATAGCTTGAAATCCTGATTCAATTCACACCCCATCCAACCCCCTACGTGGACTAAGGGATGGCCTCAATTAACATCAGTAGACAGTTTGTAATTAAATAAGTCTTACAAAATTATACACGTGCGTGGGGGCACAGGGCTAAAATAATTATTTTTGTTTGATTTTCATTCCTTCAACGGCTCTTTGAGCATTAGACATGAATAGCCAAGTACTGACTGGTTGAACAACCTCGAGAGGCTACTTTGCCTTATGCTTTCGTCTGAGCGCTGTTATCTGTCATTTGGCTCTGTCAAGGTTAATTTAAAGTGGGTGATGCCATTTGAAGAAAAAAAGACGACGTTCTTTGTTTCCTTGCGAAAAAGATGAAGATATCTATGATCAAAATTAAGGATGTCGCGCACGATATGTACCCGCGGCCGCAAGTCCAGGCTGCGCGGTTGGTCATTACGGAGTTGTGAGAGTACGGCAATAATTTAGGCTCTTTTTTAATTGCGCATAGGTACCAGTGCGATATAATATAAATGCCCAACAAATATATATATATTCAGGGATCAGAAAGTGAAAGATGTTACGACTAAAACGTATATTATACGAGCCAGTGGCTTGAAAATTTGGTAAAGTAATTCTCAGATACGTGATGGCAACACGCTGGCAGTGGCAAGGCTATCAAGCTTATGCGAGGCTGCTCTGAGAGCCATACAGAGCGTTGGTCTACAAAAATGCCCATAAAAATTGATTACTGACCGTAGCAAGAAAATGCAATCTGGCTCGCGGCCTCGCCGGCCCCTCGCGTCGCAACCCCACCCCCACCCTCCACAACAACACAGCTTAATAGCTTGGGGCGTTTATTTTTTAAAATTATTATTATATTAACGACTCCACGAGCTCAATGTGTCTAGGTACCTACTGGAATAGCAGTCATGAATACTTAAATTAGCGACGTAGGTATTTCTCTTTGTCAACATGTGGATCTGTAATATAACCAAAATGTGGATTTGGAATTAATAATTATGGTTTATGTAATACCATAATTCATTGACCCGGCCATCGCAAATGGATTCCATTGCATAATAGATAGGTATGTAGCACCTAAATGATAGAAGACGTAATGTAAGAATATTAAGTATATTTGTCTCTGGAATTCGCTTGTTTAGAGGTAGCATTTCTATACGCCTAAGTACAAGAGACCTTTGCTTGGAAAATTAAAATATTTTCTATTTTCCGGGAAGAAAATTAGGTACCTATTCATATGGTCATCTCAGTATAAGTTATGATTATCACCACGGATCAGCTCGGTTGCTTTGGAGTTAGTTATTTGCCCACCTTTAGAGTTGTTAAGTCTGCCATTGGTGGCCCCCTGCATAAATACACCAGCATGGCATCCAATAGGGAGAGATGGCGAGACTTCGTGAGGCAAGCAACACCAGTCCCAAAACCAAAACATGACGACCACGACCGCTCTGACAAGAGCGTCACGACTTAGAAGAAGAAGAGTTAGTTCTGCTGATGTGAATTGTGATCAGAGGTTCGTTTTCCTAGCTCAATGATGTGATTATACTATTTCTTTTTTAATTATTAACGAGTTGACTGGTCGTTTTTAGTCGTACTCGCCATTTATAAACATAAATATGCTTCAAAATTTTGGATGTAACAGTGTACCTGTTATCATCTCTACATAGCCTGCTGACATACCCTTGTTATTCTTTCAACGTTACGCTCAAAGCTCTCGCAACGAAACGAGAAAATACCTTGCCTTAATTATTTCGTAAATTACGTGCGCCCAAAGTGTTCTTTGCACAATAAACAGTCGGCGATGAGAAAAAAATAACTGTATAATTTAGAGAGGACCGTGGCGTTCCTCGAAGTTATTTCAGCGCTGATCGAAGGATAACAGCGTGGGCCAGGGGCCACCGCGCCGCCGCCTCTGTGCCGATGCCGGACTTTTTCGCTGTTTACCGGAGCGCGGTGCGCCCGCAGATACAGCCACCTGAGCAAACAATACTTTAATTCCATTAGTCGCTGGATTTACAGAGATTTGCTGTTTTCTCGTTTACTTTCTTGTATTAACAACGTACCTAACTTAAATTGAAGATCGTGTTTATTATTGTTTCGGCTTTGCGAAACCACATTCGTATGTTTGTTTATACTAATCTATCTCTAATAAACATCTCGCCGACGTGGTAAGTGCCTGTAGTCATTGACAGTTTTCAGACAAACCTCGGAATAGTCATCGATATACTCGCAGACTTTCAAACGCGAATGTGAGCTGAATCCTAATATCACTTTTATATTCGATCCCATTTATACAGAAGTTACTCAGGGATCGAGTGGTTCGGAATGTGTAATGCTCAAGAGATTCCATATTCAGCTGTCATATGAACAACTTTTCGAAAATGTTTGTCTCAAGATAAGCTGGATCACGTGTTGAGATATTTCAAATCAAACACGCGCACCTCCGATCGAAACAATGGAAGTATATGGTACCTATTCCCAAGGCCGGTAAATCCGCTAGGAGCCAAGCCATTTCCACGCTCGCTAAACATAGAAACTGGGCCAAAGTAAGCTTTCGCAAAACATAGGCATAGAGTTCAGAAAATGAGGTGCTTCCTTCATCGGTTCGTGGTTAACAACAAATTCCACGAAAATTTTCAACGTACCATTGAATAAAAATAAGACGCTGAACTGTTTAAAATTTTATTTATAACAACAAAGTAAACAATTTCGCTACGTTTACTAGGCTTTAACTATAGAAGCATAGTCGGGTACCGCAGGAATGAAAGGACGTAGTGTACCGACTATCGTTAAGCCGATGTATCTTTCAACAGCTCCAGATATGCGAGACCGACGGCATCGAAGAGTTGAGCGACGAGGAATCCCCGAGTGGCGGTCGACGCCGCCTAGTTGTTGTGAAGACCCTGTGGAGAGGCTGCCATAACGATATCAAGTGAGTACCTACACACCCAAGAGGCTGGCCACCCAACTGAGCAGCATGCAACCAGCGAACATAAATAGATTGGCAATCAAATTAAGTATTTGCTGAATATTCGTGCCAAAATTATATTTACAAATTGATAAATCTTATTTTAAATGTGATATTAATATCTGATTCTGTCTATTGGTAAATTATTAAACGCGATTGTTTATTTCGGTTTCATAGAAAGTGCGTCGAAACAAAGGAAGCTAGTGGTGGTTGTCCACGTTTCACGGGGGCAATTCGTGTAACACATTCGGTACTTAAGACTATAATTTTGACAATATGTCTCTACATCATCCGTATCTTCAACTTCAACTACTTTATGTTCTGAAAATTATTGCTGAAAACTCTCTAAAACAGATTAACTGAGAAGTGCGTTTCAGAAGAAAAATATAACATATGTTATACTAAAAGGAAAAACTATAGAGCATTACATTTTCATGGAGAGGTGGTTTCATGAAGCTCTACAATATTACATTGTATGTACTGAAAACATGAACAGCTGAGCGCATAGGGTCATTTTACAACTCTTCTAAGCATTATACAAGATTAGAACAGCTGCCGTTGCTATATTCTGAACGGCTGTTGAGCTCAGGAACGGTACGTGGGGGTAGATATTTTATACAACGCATGAGTGGTGAATTGCTTCACAGAGCGGCGTTTGCCCGCGAAGCCACCTGGGGCGCCGGCCTCAAGCATCCGCAACTTGCCCGAGTTCTTGGCCTCAGCCTGTTAGAACCGCCGTGCGCGGCTCTGGACCGTGGCGACGCTGCGCCGCTACCAACGATTTTGAGAATGGACAGGAAATTGAAGTAAACAACAATTTTTATTTCGCCATTCGAACACACCATGTATACTGTCCCACACTAAGCAACACTTGTATTATGGGTACCGTTCAATAGACTGAGGACGAACTCCGTATACTTATATAGATATCAAACATTCATGAGTCATCATCGCACAAAGTTTCTACGTACCAGGATTCAAACCCGACCCCAACTGCTCTAATCAGGTCGTCGAATTATAATAATAACAATATCGCCAGACGAACACACTAACTGTACAGTCCTAGTCTAAAACAATGTTTGTATTATGGACTGTGGGCGATCCCAGTATTATAATACTTTTATGGATATTAAGCACCCATGACAAGGGTACAAGCATTCGTGCTCATACACAAAAAAATGGCTCCTACCAATATTTGAACCCGGGACCCTCGATCCATAAAGCAGCGTGACTACTACCTGTGCTAATCTCGTCGTCGATTGAATCGAATTGAAATTACAAACTTTTCTGCATTTAAAGACAAATTTGTAATAATATGTATGTAATTGCAGTTACTCGGCTTTAATCCATATATGCTGCCAAATAGCTTCAGGTATGAAGTACCTGGAGTCCTTCGAGCTTGTACACCGCGATCTAGCAGCTCGGTAAGTATTTTTATACTATAACAATTACCTTTTAGGTCCTAAAAGAAACATAATATTTTCACCGACGAAAAAGAAAGAAGTAGCTTCTTGATTAAACACGACAATTTTTTTTTTAATACGATATACTTAAGTCCCATTACTTACAATAGATATATAATTACAATAAGTTACATAATACCTGATCTAAATGTCTAACTGAAATCAAAAAACTTTTCAGCTATTTAGTTTTTTTAAGTTGGTTGATTTTATGTCACGAAGTTTTCTCAAACGTGTATGTTATATTTTTTTGGTTTTAGAAACGTGACCGTGACTGAAGAACTCAATGTTAAAGTATCGGATTACGCCATGTTCTGTGAGGAGTTCGTTGGCGAATACCACGTGCGCACCGACAGCTCCAGGCTACCCTTGCGCTGGATGGCATGGGAGAGCTTGCTGATGGTAAATTATCATCATGAAGACTAATTATGTACTTATTTTTCTGTTACAATAGATCTTCTGCAGCCGCTTATGGACTTCAACTACTTTAATTTAGACAACTAGGATCCCCAGCTCTCTGTTGACTCCAATAAATAGCGTAACCAATTTTAGCAGTGAACGTACGCCCACATAAGCACTACATGTTGGTTAATGTATAGCTAAAAGTTACCATATGTATTACAGGGCATGTATTCACCGGCGTCAGACGTATGGTCCTTCGGCGTCACGGTGTGGGAGGTGCTCACGTTCTGTCTCGCCAAGCCATTCGAAGAGATGAACGACGATCAGGTCAGATTAAGTTTAAGTTTTACATACATTTTGCAGATTTGGCTTGTCCACTAATTATAAATCTACTAGCTGCGCCCGGCGGTGTTACCCGCGATAAAAAGTATGAAAAATTAAAACATCTATCCCACGGGAACCATACATTTTAACGGGATAAAAAGTAGCCTATGTGCTATTCCAGACTATAATCTATCTCTGTGCCAAATTTTATCCAGATCCGTTCAGCCGTTCTGGCGTGAAAGAGTAACAAACATCCATCCATCCATCCATCCATCCAAACTTTCACATTTATAATATTAGTATAGAAGTATAGATGAGCTGCAGTGAGCTTCAGCTCGATGGACAAAACTGTGACTTATTTGAATGTGTTAGGTGGTGGCTAATGCTAGCGAATGGCGATGCGGCGGGCGGGGGGCGCGCGTGCCCGCCGCGCCGCCGCCGCGCTGCCGCCGCGAGCTGTACGACCTGATGCACGAGTGCTGGCGGCGCGAGCCCTCCCAACGCCCGCGCTTCCACGACCTGCACCGCTTCCTCGAGCGCATGTCCCACGGGTACAAGCCCCCGACCAACCGCTGAACCGTCGAATACGGGGCGCATCGGGTCCAGTGCCACCCCGCGCCCCGTCGACTCGAGCTTTGAACGCACTATATAATGTATACCTACACGTAGTTTTTAAGTACGACTTAGCATATTCGGCAGCTTTCATCTTGTCCAATCGCATTATTTCGGACGATTCGACCTGACTGCATAGATGTTACTATAAAATCTGGCAGTATTAAATCAGTATTAATATAAGACATTTTAATTAGATGATAAGGTCCCGCGTGCTAGATGACGCGCCGCTTCGCAACATTTAGTATACTTCTCAACGACGACGCCAGTGTGTTGTGCGCGTTAGTGAGTGAACGGACGACCGCCCCCGACTGGGTGTACTATGTGTCGCCATTGTTTGAGATCGAGTGTCGTTGTTTATAATATTAATATTTTAGAAGCAGATTTCTGATTGGCATACGATAGTAATGCAAAATTATACTTGCATAATAGGTTAATAGTCTAATTTATAAGGAACGTGACTGTGATTCAGAAATCTGTGTCTATTTTTCTTATCGACGACGTTTCCGCCGATCTTATTCCATGCCTTTTATCTAGTCATTGTCATTTTACACCGGCACAATAATATCGGCGGGAAAGTCGGCATCGCGTAACGTTTCACGCTAACCCTAGCGCCCTCGCATAGCGCTCCCACGATCTTCCACTATCACTGTCTTTATGGCAACCCCTTGCGGACACTACTTCAATATGCGACAGGAACTTACATTCATTTATCAGTGCACTGCAATCTATTTGTTTCTACTATTAATTCCAACATGTTGGAATATCCAGGAAATATTTCTATTTCGTATATTGAAGCAATGTCCCCCTAGGATGGGGGCCGGCTACATGCATAATTTACGTCTTTACATGATTATAAATTTTGATCACATTCTATTATGGAGCAACTTCGTCAGCATGTAATAGAAGCAGGTTTCGCGCGGAGTCGGCCTCTATCCTATAGTATATCCAAAGTCTAACTCCTATTTTTTTAACCTGTTTTTAAATGTTAAGATTGTATACTTCGGGAGGTAAAAGGCCTCCAGGGCGATATTAGCCCCCTGTGCTTCTTGTTTTCTTCGGTAAGGCTCATGAAAGGGGTCACACCGCGTCCGTGGATATAGACGTAACAAGCGAAGTTTATGAGAGAGATAGGTATTTATTAACCGACTTCAAAAAGGAGGAGGTTCTCAATTCAGTTGTATTTTTTGTTTAGTCATGTGAAAACGGTCGACGTTCATTACACTTCATTGATTTTAATAGACAACATTTTTTTTTTCTGTTTGCTTTAAAGTCAATATTTTCGGATGCGACTTGTAACGACCCAGGTCGACTTAAACCGAATTACTCGTGTAACTCTAGTCACTGGTGTAGCATTCTCGCTACGTAATGTAACAGTTATAGGGATCTTGCATACATAAACATTTCAATGTATTTGACGTCACAATATCCTTAACTTTTTAAAAATATAATGTAACAGCCACTCACATCGTTGTCGCCCCAAGTTTCATCGAGAGCACTTTACTTGTTGTCAAACTCGAATATACCCGATAATGTACCAGCTATTGCACTACACTATATGCTGCACCTACTACATAACACTTATATAACGCATGCCTCTCAAATGTTCGATTAAAGAAACAAAATATAATAGGTACAAAAAGTCTCAATTTATTATAAATTCTTGTTTAGCACTAAATACCAACAACACACAAACAATGAGAGGGAAAGTTTAAACTTAATTATTTTACCTAAATGGGTTTACGTACTTCGATGAAACGGGGCGCTTGCTGTTCGTATAGATGGTATGAAATAACTATCCTGTGTCCCGTCAGTGTTACCCCGAGCTAGCGGTGCGGCCGAGAAGGTGTCTAGATAATAATAATAATGTTTAGGGATCAGTGTCCAAATATTTATCATTAATTTATAAGATAACTAGCAAATAAGTAAATATCGAACTCTATGCAGTTCATAAATGTTTCAGTTTTGTACTAGATAGTTATAGGTCATTAGACATTATTATTTGCAAGTTAATTAATTTGTAGATAGATACCATTGTAATGATATTAATCTATTGATCTCACACGTGTGCTTCATAACAATAATTTTGATGCTGATCCCATTTTCATCGTTCACTTATACCTAATTAATATTTAGTCATGACTTGTATACTAAGCTTTGATGTTTATAATTTGTTATTCTTATTTTAAAAAAATTAAAACGTTATAACAATGACGATACCTACGTGATATTCTCGTTGCAAGCAATAACAGAATTAGTTGTGAATAATCATTGTGTAAGCTAGAGGATTATATGTTTTAAGCCATTTAGCATAACAATAATAAATGCAGTAATACGCCTACTTAAAAATTGTGCAGTCTTTGAAACTATTTGGACTGAGACTGTACTCGCAGAGGCGCCTCGTAGCAACCACAAGAGGCCAGTGACACGTGACAACTATATTTTCAATACATATTTACCGTGTGCCCGGCACCGAATACACACCTACACGTGTGCAGCAAATAACTACCATACATTGATAGGTACTTAATCATATTGTAAAGAGGTAAAGTTTGTAAGCTTGGATAAAGGGTAATCTCCGGATCTACTGTCCCGAGTCTGAAAATTCGTTCACGAATCGAAAGCTATCTTATCCACGAGTACTAGACTATGTTTTATTAAGGCACCGCGGGTGGAGCGAACGCTGGTCGCCTGCAGCGGTTCTTGCGAGTGGTCCTTTGATTGTGCAGAACCTTAGCTTCCAGTCTGTGGGTGGTGTCGCTAATGGTCAAGCATTTGATCGCGGTGCTTAAAGACTGCAGGATATAAAGTAACAATTGGCTTACATAATGTAGATAAGGTTGCAGATGCAATATCTAAATTCGTATTACTGTATTGTTTAGTAAGTTTAACCTGTATATTTATTATAAATTATCTTTAAAATGGATTACATTCCTCAGATAACAGGAATGAGAATAGCCAGCGTACGGCAGTCGAACCGTGACGGTAGCGGTGTTTTAAAAGCGCGCGATGGACTTTCATATAAGTCTGAAAACACGTGAGCCAAGCATATATGGATACTGGATTTGCTATTTGGTATGCCTTTAGCAGTCAACACTTGCTATACGGGCCGACTATGCTTATGCTTGTTATCTGGGCCATATTCGTAGAGAGCTCGGAACGCTCGTCGCTGTAGTAAATGTATAATTTTATGCTTAATATTAATATAATTAGTCACTAGAATGTATCGGTGTTATTCTGTTGCTAATTATTAGAACAGGACCCTGCGTTCGTATTGATAAAATTCATGTACTCATCCTGCCATTTCATTTTATTAATGGGTATAGGTGGTACTGTCTTAGAGCCTACTGTTGTACATATAGGTACCTACCTATGTGTATCTATAAATTACTTTCTTTGTAAAAAATATTACTTACAACTTTTTAATTGTAATAATTTATATTATTCGTGTTGTATATTCGTATTGAAATAATAGAATTATTTCGCAATTGATGTGTTTATTATTAAGCTCACATAATACATAATATTATGTTATATATAATAATTACGTATATTAATTGTGTGTGCCGGTCGGACTATGTCAGTCATTGTACACCTCTCCCACCGTCTAGCTCCGTCGAACCCCAATATTCACCTAGGTATACATAACATTATGTCATTAAAAAGAAAACAGGTAAGCTAAGGAAGTCGTAGGCTAAGCAAGTCCCTGCTAGAATATATTTCATTTTATAGAGTAAATAGTTATTATTACGGTGTTACACCATGATCTATGTCGAACGTATTTTCATTGTGGGTTTGTGTACAACGAATTATGTTAGAATCACTTCGCCAACGTAAAAATTGTCTAGACGTCACCTAAGCGTTTAAAAATTGGATTTCTTTTATACATTAGGCGGTGACAATTCCTATGTTTTTCACTAGTTTTGTCTCTGGTCTTGCATATGGATATATTTGATATACCTAGAGCATGCTTGAAATTAATTAAATAAATGTGTTAAGAATGCCTACACCTACGGGCTACGATATGAAAATCCAGTTTCTAAACTCGAAGGAAAGCGTGTGTTTTTACTTATTATGTGTTGTATTGAGTGTTCGGTGTTAATTTTAAAACAATTTATCCAAACTTTATGTAAGATCTTATTAAAGTTGTCTAACACTGTGTAAAATCGCACATAAATGTGTAGGTACTTACCTACTTATTTAATTTAAACTTAAGGATAGAATATTTAATTAATATGTCGGACTTATTTTAAATTGTCTCATTTCAACTACCTTCTTATACTAATTTAGATCCTTGTGATAAAGTAAATAATGTAATTTGCTATCGATCTCGTGTGTCCCGTTATTTATATGCATTCGTCTGAAGTCTAAACTACTACTAATTTATAAAATACCGAACACAAACGGTTGTAACTTTTTTTTTATTTAGCGTACCTATATTTGCAGATGACGTGATATGTACTTTAAATTAATAGATTTTCGTGGAATTCTCGCCGATATGGTTTAAACACTAGACTGTTGTGTATAGATTCCCCGGTAAAACTGTGTCGTTGATGTAAGCCCGCAATAGATATTATTGATTCAGTATTTTGAGATGTTTAAAATATAAATACCTAATCGGTCATTATCACGACGTCATATCATTATAAGTACTTACATAATGTTCTTAATTATATTTAATCAATGTTTTCATAATTTATTGTGTTCATGTTAAATGTTTCTAAATATTATATTATTCTGTATTTCTATCGGCTTGGCTGGTATGTAAGTAATGAAGAAAGGGGTCTCTGACCTAATACAATTCCAAATAGGTAGTTGCGGAAAAAAATATAACGAGCGCGCCTGTTTTACGTTCACACTTCATTTAGGCAAGAAATTAAAAGAAAGCGCGCTCATTCATAGCAAGTATATTCGATAAAGATCTGTTTTGTAACGGACAACTGTTCGAAGACCCCTTTGCAAAGCGTTGGGACCAATGTAAGCATGGATTAGATCTCGCTGCCCGGCGGCGCCGCCGCGGGCGCCCGCTGCGGAGAAGCCGTGTACGATAGTATTTTCCAAATTATACCTACCTACTAAGTGTCACTATAATTATATAAATTTATGTAAGTTGGTGTTAAAGACAATATCGTCACCTTTATTTCAAAATTCCATGTAAGTATTTATGTACCTACTTCTCAATTTTATAAACTGCATACGATTTTCAATAAGATATAATGTAAATCCGGTTGAACTAACTTCATAAGTGAAATGTTCTTATGTCCTTTAAACCTTCAAATGAAAGCTCCAGATTTATGTTTTTTGAAATCTTCAATAAAATTTCAGGAAGATAAAAATTATACCTATATCATTATTACTCAAACATATCGTCTCCGTTGTTTTTTATCGGCCTGTGTGTATCAATAAATCGATGACAACGCTTGGAGATTCTAAGCGAAAAGGTCGCTTTATAGTTGAAATCGATTTATTAATTACCGGCCTAGTATTTTCTGATACGAAGGTGGCAACATTTTAATAAGTTAGTACCTGCATTAGCATTGTCAACTTGTTTTTTTTTTACGTAGCTCCCAAGTATGATTATCACAAAAAGATGTTTACTACTTAAAAAACATATTTTCCCACATAATAAGTAAGTAGATACGTATTGCAACACTTGACTTAGTTTTATTAATTGGGAGATTTTAATAAATCTTTCTGGTTTGTGGGTATATCTGATACAATGTTGCCTCTTGGCGTATCAACTTGTCGACTAAATCACTCTATAAATGAAATTAATTCTGTAGGTCCATAATTAATAAATAATCAAAGACTTTTAAGGCAAAATGCCTTCTTTTTATGTAATTTTAAATGTTAAAATAAATGTTGATTAACATATCAAATAATGTTTTTTTCATTTATACGCCCGATACGATATAACACAATTTCCTTAATAAATCATCATTAAATAAAACTAAGATGTCGATTCGATTGGATTCATTTATTGAGCTATTTCCTCTTATACATAACGTACATAAAACATCTTTAAAAATATATTATTATTTGCGAAATTCGTCTGGCAACACATGTTGTGCACAAAAAATATATAATGAACTTATAAATGATAACTATAAAGAACTTCTCAACACTAAATAAAAAAAATTTAAAAAAAACTAGTCAGTGTTATATCTAAATCTTCGCTATGAGATTCATAATAAAACATGTAAGCTGATACAGCTGTAAAATCATTTGAATCGACTCATGGGCACACTAACCGATTCTGAAACAACCATTTCTAGGTACTCCTTACTTGCAGAGCCCATTACCATATACACACACACTCACACACACATCCTTAGGAACTGTCACTTTTGACAGATATTGTATGTGATATCTGTCAAAAGTGACAGTTACGATGCGGTTGCTTTTCGATTATAAATCGATTGTGTAAGCAGACTTGAGGCCCTGTATATCATGATATTTTCTACTCTTATGGGGCTGTTACTTTATCAACTAGGATAAGCTAAAGTCGCGGCACCGAATAATGGCACGGGCAAATGTATATTGGCAAAACAACGAAACACTAGGAGTCGGAGAGGACGGAACTATCAGCCTACCAGTGTAACTTGGAACTTCATCTTTACTTACTACTTGAACTAAATATTTTGATGTTAATGACTTCTATTTTGCATCTCATATACAATTTTATCACACTTTATTGTACAAAATAATAATATTGAAATAAAACGTATTTTACAGATTTTATAAGCAGATTTTCCTAGTATTCCACTAATATTTATAAAATAACTTTTTGAGCAAAGCAAGATCAAAATAACCCTTTTCGGACTATAATGTATGTATTATGTAACAAATACCTATACTTTAACAAAGATATAATAATGTATTTGATTGTCATATCAAATATTTTGTAAACTGCAAAATTACATTTTCTACTTCGACTATGCACCGTTGTAACTGTCATAGTAGGGAATCTTCAATGTGCAAATCCGGCACGCTAGCCTGTTTTGTTAAATACTGAGGAAGTGATGAAAATACATACGACTAATAAACTTTCATAGTTACTCGTTCATATAAAGTATATGAAAATATACATCATTCGTTCAACCACATAAACTCATTCAACTAAATAAACTTTTGCAATTTGTATGAAAATAATATATATTTTACACTAGCTATACAAACAAAGCACGACATTTTGTTCACACGATCACAATTGGTATAGGTCCTATGCCACCACAATAAGGTTTATTACATCGTAGCATCGGTCATACTCAGACCTGTCAGCTAGTAAAGTAAATTTATTTCAGTTCAGACATTTGAAATGATAGGATAAGTTGCGATTCCAAACTAGGCGAAAGCCTGTATCTTGGAAACCTGATTAGTTTGCTTTATAGTTAAGCACATTATTATAGGTTTATATAAAAAAGTACATATTAAATAAACCATGATTAGTTAAAAATAAGATGTATGTGAAGAAACTGGTTTTACTCTCTTCCCTCTAAGGTAAGTAAAAGACTTGTGGAATTGAAAGACGATCGATGGATCGACGGCACACATAATAACTGGGAAAGAATATGATTAGCACCTGCAGGGCTATTATGTAACTCTGTCTCAATAATATCGTATATTTCTATCGACTAATTAGTCGATAGAAATACAATTAATTATTTAAACAGATGTGCAACAGTATTGTTATAATACTCTTTGCAAACCTGTTTTAATCATCACGCGAATTTCTATCAAATAATAATTAGTGGATATAAATACACGAAATGATGGAAACAGAGTTACATAATAGCCCTGCTGGCATAGTGATGACCCAAATAACAAAAACTATTTTTAATCTACTATTAGGTACAAAGCATAATACTATTTTATATTATATACGTATAAAATTGGCTATCGGTCGTCATTTCTCGCCACAAGTGGGCGTAAGGTACGCTGTAATAGGTACATAAATTATAATACATAAAATTGCACTTATCATATTTGTTATGAACGAAACTTAACAAGTGGCTTTAACGCATATTTTTGTATTCGGAAACTTATACTGAACTCGGAAAAAAATCTATTAAGTCCAACATGGGTAACTAAAATATTTTTGTTCGACTTAATATTACTAATATAGCTCTAAAATTAACACCGTTGTATAAACTTTGATACAACTAATGAACGATCTTGGTTAAAACATTGACGAAATAATTAATCAGTGAGTTATATGGATCATGTTGATGTACAAAATTGTGTAAATAATTGTTTTTTTTTTTAAACGATGCGGTCCAATAGCGTTCTGTCATGCGCTCGGTACAGGGTGTAATTTTACAAAATGTCTAATAATATAATTTATTCCTTTGACAATGTAATATTGTATCTATTTAAAATATATAACACTATTAATGTTACACTTCTGCTAAGTAAAAAAAATATCATAAATAATACTCATCATTTGTTATGGATTCGTATAACTAGATATTTATAGCTACGTTAATCTCATTATTGAAACATTATATAGCTTCAGTTTAAATAATATAAAGGGACGGCATATCGGCACTACAAAAACCACTTGGTTTATCTAATTGAAATTGACATTAAAACTATCCACTAAGCAAATAATTAATACCCTAAAAGAATCAGAATGTGACCTCAATGGAAGATATCAACATTATGAAGAGATTCATCAAAAGGTTAATATAAGGTACAGTGGTCAATCACAGTTTGTGCGATCAAATAGATAGTTTAACATGTGTCAGTTAAACAAGTACCCCCAAACTTATAAAATCTTTTCAGAAGAAGCATGCTTTGTCATACTATTGCAAATGGACACAAGCATTCTATAAATTTGGGGACTAATCGAATCGTTTTTACATTAAAATCTTCGTAAATGATAGTAAAACATGATAAAAACAAATGTTGGATTAATATAAAACAGAATATTGTGGACATAATAATGAATACGAAATTATTAATTAGCTTATTACGCGTTTCGTTTGTAATAATTTGAATATATATAAGATTATCTTACAATTGATTCAAGATTCATGACGCCTTCACACGGATCTTGACTTCCGTACTTACAAATATTACATAAACTTGGTACTTTGTTTATAAAAAATGTGCTTTTGAATATCAACAAAAATATATTTCAATTGCACGTTTAAGCGTGTTATCTAATATATATTTATAATATCGTATCTCTAGCTGGATAGGAATAAACATTCACCTCGAACCTGTAAACACTGGAAGAGGGTTTCATTTTTTTTCAGACCAATAGCACTACATCAGCGCAAAGAGAAGCCTGTGGTTGTAACAATAGTTATACTAACCTACTAAACTTGGCTTTAGCGCTTCCTAATGACTACGTGAAGTGAGAATAAATATGTCAGTTTTAAAAAAAATACTCACTAAAAATCACAATTTTCATTTAGTAGGGGAACTAACTTTATTTTTTGTAATCAATGTATCGAAATTCTCACTACACATAATGATTTAAAGCGCTAAAGAAGCGCAGGTTCAAAAGCCACTATATATACCCTATCTGAATATCACCCTTGACAGAGGTTTATTAGAATGTTGGAATATTACTTACTGGCGAGTATAAGAAATTAGATTGTTCCATAAAATGCTTGTGGTCATGGATTTCCATATCGGAGTTCTATTTAAGACCTGACGAAGTCCCACTGGTTAGTGGGCTGGTTGTCACAGATCACCATTATGACCGGCTCGCCCCTGTACGCGCTGTCCACACCCAGGCACATACCAGCCGCTGTGTTGTATATGGGACTTGCCGCCTGTAAACAGAACCAATATAATTATTTACATGCACCCACTATTGAGTATACTTACTTACTTTTGAGCATTGGAAAAATCCAAATGAACTCGTATACCATCAAAACAGTTAAATCTGCAATATATAAAATCATTTGCGTTGGGGCTAATATTACAACAAATATGTTACTTAATTGCAGAGATAATCGCTACTAAGGTTTGGTAAAAGTAAGTGGTGGTAAGTGGGCCGTGCTCTATCTCCGTCGCTCCCGTGCTCACACATATCGGTGATGTCACTTGACACTGCAATGCACACTTTCGTATATTCTGATCAAAAACTATGGAGTATTTTTTTTTTCGAAAATGGTCGAATAATCTCTATAACCGTTATGGTAGCTACATACAGATCCTTTATGTTTCCACTCCTGCGCTCCGCCCAGCTCGTGGCACTTGCCCAGCTTCGGCGCCACGTTGTTGGAAGCGTCGAGACATAGCGTCCTGCCCAGCACTAATTCATCACGATTCGTTTCAAACCACATCTGTAACGTTAAGTTATGGCTTATAAAAATCATCCTCCTATAGTAATAATTGTTCTCCTGACCAAATTTCGGTCATGGAGGCCAATCTCAAAGGAGAATAGCTGACAACGGAGAAGATATTACAAGTGCACTCTCTCATCCCTCATCTCTTAGTTCGATGGAACTACAATCCGACACGACTATTGAGGGATCAGGCCAAGACCGACGGTTTTACGTGAACTCCGAAGCACAAGCAAGTAATAAACATTTTGGGAAATAAGATTCGCACATGAAATCCTGCAAATAAAGCTGGGATTCGAACGTGCGACACTCGCTTTCATAGTGAGCGTCAATTTGGACATACCATATGTTATTTACCTATACCAGGGTACTTAAACTCAAGTCAAGTCATGTATATTAGTGCCCGAGGTTCTTAACATATATCTATACTAAAATATAAAGTGATAACGGTGGTTTGGATGTACGGGTTAACATCCAGAACTACTGGGCCCCAAGTATGCTAACACAATCGATTCATAATCGAACAGCAACCGCATAGTAACTGTCACATTTGACTGATATTGTATGGAATATCTGTCAAAAGTGACAGTTATTATGCGGTTGCTGTTCGATTATGAATCGATTGTATAAGCAGACTTGGGCCCTGATCCGATTCTGAAAATTCTTACAATGATAGGAAGTAACATGATCCCTCAGTGCTATATAATAAGATAAGTACCACGCACCTGGTTCAATGTCCTGATGCAACTAGCGAGGACGAGCCCGCTGCCCTTCGTCTTTATATCCTTTGCACTTTGAATACATAACGAGGTGTTCTTCAGACGAATCTGGTACGAGTCTGTGTAGTTACGTTTCCTGTATAATTAACATAATAATACTTTTAAAAAAATCCAAACCGATTCATAAATGACGGAGATCTGAGATAACAGACATAAATATTTAAAAAAAAATTGAGACCCTCCTCCTTTTTGAAGGCGGTTAAAAAGTATACGTTCTTAGTAGTAATAGAAACTCTAGTAGACACTTTGTACATGAGTCTTTGGACTATAAAGTAAGTATGAAATTGCATGATATTTTTGAAATAACGTGTGTGTCACAAAAACCATATGCCTTATTAGGTAGGTACTTCTTCCTTATATTTTTTATTGCTGGAACAATGCAGGTACGGGATAAACGGTATGCCGTGACACTAAAGTTAAGAATAGTCAAGCGATAATGACTTTAAAAGTTTACAAGCAGGCCGTAGTAGTAGTAACCGATCACAAACAAACACCTTGAATGCCACGGTTGAAACTTATTTTTATCAGCGTCATTGAGCGCCGCCATCCTTTTCTTGGCCGCGGTGTCCTCGCCAGTCTCCAGTTCAGGGTACACGTTGTCCAGATACCATTTAAACGACTTGCACTGCAAGCGCTTGCGCAGCTCGCGACGTTCTGATACGTCGCCGGTGGACAAGTGAGCTGCACTCGGATTCTGTTCTATTACTTTATTCTGTAAAATGTAATTTGGAATTGCTTGACTATTTATAAATTAAATACTACTACTCGCGATTAAATAGTATGAAAAAATTAAACCAATCTATCCCACGGGAACCTTAAATTTAACCGGGATAAAAAGTAGCCTATGTGCTGTTCTAGACTCTAATCTATTTCTGTGCCAAATTTCATACAGATCCGTTGAGCCGTTCTGGCGTGATTGAGTAACAAACATCCATCCATCTTATTTTCACATTTATAATATTAGTGGGAAGTGGGATTATTTTTTAAGCTTAGAATTATGTAATACCTCATATACTAATTATCAATTGCAGGAAAAGGTAAGCAGCTATCCTAAAGCCATGAGCAGGCGAATAGCACGATTTAGCCAATTTGAAGTGATGCCGTGATAGTTTGCGGCACAATCTACAGAAGCTATAATCTTATTAACTTACAAGAATCACCGAATATTTAGATATTTGCCAACAAATGTAGACTTACCACATAATCGTCCATCCACACTCGAGCCATACGCATCGAGTTGTGAAGCATATAGTCCTCCTTTTCCCCTAAGCCGTAAGGTCTTCTTTTCCGAAACACGTGTCCGACGCGACTGCATGGTATCAGCTCCAAAGTACCGCCGCACATCCATATCTAGAACACCGAAAAAAGACCTTAAGGCCACATGCTAACACTGCATTTTATCATTGCAATGTACTGTTGTGGATAATGATTAGGGTTGTCAAACTTATTCTACTTACCCTAAAAGACATTTCCAAGTTCTCGCCACCCCACACATTCATTCCGGAATCGTATTTGCCGATGTGGTTGAAATATTCACGATAAATCGCGAACAAACCACCCGCCATAGTCGGTGACTTTATTGGATTCACAAAATCTTCATCAGCTGAAGCAAAAACAAAAACTATTACAATTACCTACTCTATATCAGGTATAAAATAAAAACTCTTTGCTGACTCAAGTAATTAAGAATAAATATCTACAAAACATTGTAATGCCATGTTAAATGGAACAACACTTTTTATGAATGTTGAAGAAAGCATTTAAAAAAATAAAACAAAAAGCAAGCTTTAACAGGGGGGACCAAGGCCGTAGGCAGGTTCAAACATCAAAATGAAAAATTATGCGGGAAACCTAAAGATGTTTTTCATGTTCCTATTCAATGGTACCCCACTTAACATGGTTTGTCGACTTTATTTTTATTCCTTTTCACAATAATATGGCGTCTGGTTGTCGCTATATTGAATGTGGATTGCTATCATGTTAGTGACACTCGCAAGATGAAGGCAAATCGATTGTATTATCTAAATCAGCCCATGCGTTTGGTCTCCAGAGCGCCACAAAGGAACATACATATATACATAGGCTGATAAACATATAACGCTCTTTTGCGTCGGCGCTGTCGGGTAAATATAAGTTTCCTGGATTATCATTGAATCTCATTTCTATCTACGGCACATGGTGAATAACATAACACCTATCTAGGAAAATCGTAGGCTATAGCAGTGATAGCCAGGTTGGTAGAACGCTTGCCTCGGTAACGAGGATTGCAGGTTCAAACCCCGGCTCGCACCTCTGGGATTTCATGTGCGAATCTCATTTTTCAACCATGATTATCACTTGCTAAACGGTAAAGGAAAACATCGTGACGAACACTGCATGTCTGAGAGATCCCCTCGTAAGATGTGTGAATTCCGCCAAACCGTACTGGGCCAGCGTGATGGACTATGGCCTTATCTCCCTCGCATTGAGGGGAGGCCCGTGCCCAGCAGTGGGACATTAAAAAAGGGCTGGAATTATTATTATATTATTATTATCTAGACAAAATGATTAGGTTTTTAATATTATAACATGGCATAACCATTATATAAGGTTTAGTAAAACTATTCTAAACACCTTCAGCCGGTAACTGTTTCATACTCACTTTTCAATGTACCTTTCGGTAGATTATCCCATTTAAAATGCAATCCCCAATTGAATCCGCCTCTGACCAACGGACTCGACGTGTACTCGAACGTGTCAGCGTTGATGACGTCAATGACTGGAGTGACCGCGCGCTCGGAATACCTACTGCCGACTCCGTTCACACCCTCCGAGAGACGTGTCAGTAACGGGGGAAGCCATTCCATATTCACTTCTATGTGAGAGTCTAGGAACACTAAGACCTAAACATAAAACATTAATACAGATTATAAAAGTTAAATTTTTCAGAACGGCGTGAATAGCCACTTCCGAAACTATAGGGAATAGCGCAATATGCATAAATGGACTTCGAGACCCATTTTTGATGAATACTTAAACTGCAAAATTGGATTATTGAAAAAAATACTTACCTGGCTATGAATGCAAACTGTGGATTTTGAAAAAAAAAGCAATATACTGTATTATTGCACCCATCCAATAATGCCGCAAACAAGCATCGACTTCTAGGAAGTAATGGCATAAGGCAAACTAAGTGCAAATTTTCAATATATGATGAAAATTTTAATACTGAACAGATATACACAGTCAATTAGGTAATTCCTTTGTGGGCCATTCCTGTATGTCATATCAATTAATCAGTAACATTCGATGTTCAATAACTGAATTGCATTGAAAAAAAACTAAAATCAGTGCTTATCACTGTGCATTAGCACTTGGACGTTTACAAACAAAACTGTACTCACTTCACCAACACTGTTATCAGCGCCATACAACCTCGCTCTAATAAGTCCCTCCCTCTGACTAGTTTTCAACAACCTTATATTAAAACTGTTTATATTCCGCTCTGTGGTTTTTTTATCAGCTACGTTATTGTCATCATTAATATAATCTACTACATTTGCATATATATTGTTGGTTTCAAGCATCTCTTCATCCTTACGCATTCTATTATTTAATTGGTTCACTGCTTTCTGTACTTGATCATGCAGACCCTCCAAGTCACTGTAGTCATCTACCAAAATTATTTCTTTGAGGTACTTCTGATCTGTACGGTCTAGGATTGAGTGGACGGATCTCATGAGAGTCTCAAAATGTTCATTATAAAAACATATAATAATGGAAGTTTTAGGTAATTTATCAGAATATTTTTGTTTCCGACATCTGGAACACATTAATAGAAATGAAATAAAAATTAGTTAAGTCAGTCTAATTTACATGATGATAATGATCCCATCATACTTACTGTTTATTTCTTGTATCTGGCAATCCTCTATGATTTCCTATTCTTTGAGAAATAAGTGTATTGAATGCATGCAAATTGTAACCTTTGTCTCTGATTTTAACATCGTCAGCATTCCTTATCAATCCAAATTGGTTGTCTGCTAAAGAACACACTATTGAAATTATAAATTTAGATCATATTTATTCAAAAAGTTTATCCATAATATTTACACATGTAATCTATTTATTTAAAAATAAACAAAAATACCAGCAGTGTAACAAAAGAAAATAGATATTAACATACCCAAGCTGTTATCAGGCTGAGCAGTCAGTTTTAAACCAAGATGTTTTGCATATTTTTCTTTGAGCATCATCTTTCTTTTGAAGTCAGACTGGCGATTCTGGTACTTCCAAATGTTGGCTGAGAACTTCTCTTCTGCTTTTGGACTGTCAAACAGAAGATTCTTTCCTTCTAGAGCTGCAATAGATTTGTCATTGTTCTTTATGCGATCCTTCTCATGTGTGTTGGCTAGATGGTAACGGATCTTGTTTTCAGTGCTATTTATGACATTGTCACCTAGAACCGATGATAAAGCAGGTATAAAATGATTGTGCCACATATGCTGCCAATATTTCTTGTAAAGGGGTAAAATATTCATATTCATTGGTGGCTAAACAGTTAGTAGTCTCAGTGATAACAGGATATGGTTAGTAATGATATACTTCTGTTGAGTTAGTTTATGAACAGAGTGGATAAATGCCTGAGATGCAAATGATGTATGTATATGAAAGCAAAATACAACATTTAAATTTGTTTTTTTTTTAATCCCGATGATTATAAAGTACACAAACTTTTAATGTTGCACTTTTATGGTCATTAAGAAATAATTGGAAAATAAGTTAGGGTATAAAAAATGTGAAGGATGTATGGTTCAGCAAGCATTTAATAACTGCTATATAAGAATTAAACTTACTTAAGTTTTATGATGTTTGTTCATGGTTGTTAACTATTCTCCGAATTTATAGACATTTTATAACATTATCAAACATCATGTAGTACTGCGCAAAGCAAAACTCTTGTGAGCATAATGACATTTGATAAAGTTATAAAACATCTAGCGGACAAAAAGAGGTGACATAGAAATGGTAGTTACTTAATCCAAAGCAATTTTTTATTATAAGCAGATTGGATAAAATTAAAAACAATATTTATACACATGTAAACATTTGAATGCTTTCTTATCTAGTTAAGTGAATAAAAAGAATTGTTTGTTTCATTTTGTATATGATATTTAAGGTGACTTACCACTCATATTTAACAGCCAATAAAGGTATAAAGAAACGCTCCATGTTGCCGACGCAAACAAAATCCCCCAAAGAAACGAATTATTAATTTTACCCATCCTTTATATTTATGAAATATTCTATTCAAAAAACTGTATACATAATATTGATGAATTACACTTATCAATCGAAATTATAACGTAATTCGGAATCAAATTGGACGTATACAGTGCCAACGCATTTAATAGCTTCACACTTGTTATAAGATTGCCTGGAGATATTATAATGAATAAAACAGGTATTCCAGCAACATTATTGAACAGTTGGGCTGTCAGTCTTGCCTTTTTTATGACAATATACTTAGTATAAACGATTTCTTAGTTTCTATTTGAAATTGAATGTAAAGTAAGCAGAGACGAAAGATACAACTCGGAACGAACGAAACTAAACTTTTGTTTTACACACAAGTAGGTTTGACGTTTGAGAAATAGTTGACAGAACGAAGGGAATAGGGATGTACTTTATTAAATACAAATCGATTTTTGAGTTATGTAGATAGCAATTATTTTGTAATACATGTGTAACACGTCTTTGAAAATATAGATATAAAATTATATTGTTAGTTGCAATGTTAGCCAAGCCACAGCCATAAACGCACTATGTCTTACAAACGTATATACATATATTGTATATCATCTACATGTTGGGTTAGTTAGCCTGTCTGAAAGGCCAACACACCCAAATTTTGATACCATCAGGTCACCGATGTGGACTCAGTAGCGATGTCTATCTGGCTTCATTGTTGTAAGTCAGATAGAGAAAAACTGAAACACTAACGATAGGTAGGCCTTATATCGTGCATTTGCACCATGTATAATATGTAGTTTATGAGGATGTGATATTTAGGTATTGCAAGTGAAAAATGTTTCCAACCATAAAACATGACGAGAAAGTAAATACTGTAATATGTATCGTTGAGCTTGAGTGAATTATCTGTTTAGGTTCAGAATTTATATCTAGACAAATAGCTACCTACTCTATTATCTTTAATTGTACATTAGTGTTGATTATTTTTCCATTTAAACTAGTTAGGTAGATAGCTAAAAATATCACTTCCATGTTGGTAGTATGCAAATCAGTGATATGTTTAAATGGGTCTAAGTCATGATTAGTAGACAACAGAATCAATACAATAGATACAGTAATCGCAAACACTAAAATTAAAACATCTTATCTATAATTTCTACAATTTATACATATATTATCCAATACAATCGAATTCGTACATCACTAGATGACGGCAAAAGTATAGGTTCAATACTGGCTAAATGGCTAATGAAGGACGCCATTAAAACAATGCCAGATATTGGCGGGAATATCAAACAATGTACACTGGTACATGCAGACCTGAATAAAAAATATTCATTCATATGCTTCTTTTTTCTACTCATCGACGATGACGTGGCAAGTTCCGGAATTTAAATGTTGAGGGTGCCTACTTTATTCACATAATTATACCGAAGAACTCTTTTCAATGGCCTTGTCCATTGCGTCTGGTTCAACGTGATTCTGCTAACCGAAGAATTTAAACTTACGTACTCAAGTTCGATTACAGATCTTATTTGGAAGAAGTAGGGTGTCCTCGTGGTCCCACTACCTACTGACGGTGACCATCAAGGATCATTAATGCGTCGAATTTTGTATCACATACAAGTAGACGAATCAAATAATCAGTTAATTACAAAATAATTGTGTATTATGAAAAATATGTCTTCAAACGTATTAAATTATCCAACAAGAACAACAGAATCGCTGACGAACTTATGCGGTGGTACTTCCAAGTTGAGAGGCGCAGGACCTTTGCGAGCTCTCCCCACATTGTCGTAGTGGCTGCCGTGACATGGACAATAGAAGCCTCCAGGGAAATCACCTGAATTCGGTATAGGTACACATCCTAGGTGCGTACATATACCTATGACTACAAGCCACTCCGGCTTTACGGTACGGTCTTCAGGAGACTGCGGGTCACGCAACGTGTTTACCGGCGTGTTCGCTTCAAATTCGATGTCTGCTTGAGTTCTGCTTTTAACGAATAAGGGTTTCCCGCGCCATTTGTACGAAGAGCAAGCACCGGGAGCTATTTTAGATATGTCGACTTCTATGGAGGCTAACGCTAGGACATCCGCAGCGGCGCTCATGTACGTAATGAAATGCGTAAGCTCCGTTTTGGCGGCATACGTTCCACACAGTAAACCGAAGAAACCTAACACATACGTGAACCCAGGCTTGCCGTCTCCCTCGCCCCAATCAGTTTTTCTTACATCTTTGTATTGATCCTTTCGATATGCATCAAAATTTGGGTATTCTATATCCCGGTGGAGACGTGGATAATCTTTATTAAATCGCACTTGAGTCCACATAGCCGCCGCGGAGGGAACACGGACATTCCCTGTACATAACTTAATTTGAAACCTTTCTATTGGTATATTATTATATTGGAATGCTTTATGATTTTTATCACCGGCCAGTCCCAGTGGTGCTATCTTGAGGACATCACAACAGTGCGGCGTGTTCCAGAACGCTATGCGACCGTAACGCACAAGGCAGCCATTCAAAAAATTCATTATTTGCAGCACACTTATATGTCATTCATTCGTTTGTAAGTCATTGCATAAAAATGTACACAAAATACCTAAAAATCTTTATAAACTGATTATTTTCGTTTGATAGAGAAATATTGTCTTGACTTTGACACAATTGGAGAGATTGCCATTTAGTTGCAATTATGACATACAGTTTCGAAATTTAAAATAATAAAATGTATCATTGTATTTAATAAAAAGGTTATTTCAATGAGTACCTATTGTACTAACCTGGATAGGTACTCTTCGATTTTTTTATGGGTCCCGGGAAGAAGGGGGATACCTACCTACGTTATCCCCAATGAGTCATTTGTTAGGTAGGTACCTACTTACTTGGTATAACTTTTACAATGTAATGCAGTTGCAACATAGAAGGATTTAGTCAACTTGAAAAATTAAATAAGTATAGGTAGTAATTAAATTAGGTAGGTAGGTATATCTAAGTAAAACAGCTCTTCCATAAATTATATGTCGGCCAGGCGAGGTTGACGTACCTACCCAGCCAGTTTCATAACCAATCTAATAGTTCACTGAATACTATCAATGTTGACCAAGACTGCATTAGCTGATGATGTTGTGCGAATGTGGTCAATGTGGCCACATCCATATAACATTGGGTACAAGTGCCAAGGCTCTATGACGTAAGTCGTGAAAGTGCGCAACCGAACGATCCAAGCCAGTGTCAGTTCGGCGTGTGCGCATCGAAAGCGACGACGCAAGACTCCGCAAGTAAGTACCTTGTGTTGCACTTGTTACATCAATTATGTACCTATTTTATGGCACCCTGCGAATAATATTTCACTACTTTATTTTAGCTGCACTCGTTTTTTTTTTCATTGTACCTATTCAGTGATTTTTGAATTAGCCACTCAGGTACCTAGTAATATAGATGTAAACTTGATGAGATTTTTGCGAACATTCCTTTATTGGAGGAGTTTAATAAACGTCGTTACGTTTTAAATATTATCTAATGGTCAACTTTTACGTGTTGTGATATGTAGCTAGACTTTTATAATATTTCCGCACAACGAAAGTACAACAGTTAGCGCAGTGGTTGTGCTGATCAACAAGGTTGTAGGTACCGCTATTTGGAGCGCAGGTTCGATTCTCTGATCATAATTTGGTTTTCTATTTGCTATAGTAGGTATTATGATAGCAGACTTGTGTAATCAACTGTGTAACTTGTGTAACCTATTTAGATATAGTACTTATTATTTCACAGAATGGACAAATTATTCCACATGTTACTGTTAGTTGGGGCGTGTCAGTCGGCACCAGCTGACGGGCCTGTGCGCGTGGAGCTCCCGGTATACGACCAGCCACAAGCCAGCTCGGATCTATCAGCGGCCCAGCCACTGGAACCCGAGAATCACCCTGGAGGTGAACCCGTAAAGGATGCTGGAAACTTTGCATCCAACAAACTTCAGGCAGTGTCGAATCTATTAGACAGCAAGACGAAGGTAAACTAAAACAAATGCCAGGTTTAAAACATTTAAGTTGTGATTTGAATGTTGGCAAGTGATTTATTGAAATTACTTAATGCGACAACTTGCTTACTTTTAATCGTGCATATTACTTCATTTCGTCGAACGTTGAGTCGTGTAGATACTGGGCATCTTCAAACTTAATGCAAGCAAGTAATTTACTATCGTTGGTCAAAATCGCTGGTGCCTATATAAACATTAATTGCGACATGTAATTTTTCTATACACAATGTAGCGTGCGCAGTGGTCGGTCGCCTTGCTTGATCTCGATAGTAGCGGTGGGGAGATCCAAAACTATTTGATATTCCCTGGGACTCACCGAAGAACTTAAGTTTTACTAGCCTTAAAATGCTTACAGCACATAGAAAAATGCGAAGTATTGCCTTATGATACCGACTTTTTTTATGTATCCCTTAAGGATGGTGAGTTATCTCGTTGCTACTACGAGCCGCATCTGCTAGTCGTATGTGAAGATACAGCCAATACAAAACTTGTAAATAAATTATTGATTTTTGGCAGTCGCACTTCGACTTCGGTGGGCCCTTCTCAGCGCCAGTGACGACACGAGAATCTGTGATGCTGGAAACAGAGGACATTGGCAGTAAGTTACTGTCAGTCAAGGAAAATAAACAGAACATCGTGGCGGGACTCTTTCAGGTATTAATAGTTTCATAATATTTAATGGGTACTGAATGATAATACATAATAATTTGGTCCTGAACATGGCCTTTATGCAGTATCGAATACTTACATAGAAATTTAAATGGAAATTAAATCATCAAACATAAGTTTAATCAAGCGGTAATTAGAACGAATGAAGGTTGATTACGCGCAAAAATGTACATATAAATCTGGATGAAGAGATATTTATGTGTCATAAGATTATTGGTATCACACCAGTTCCTTGCAACATCCATGCGCGAAAGATTACCTACCTACCATTTCGAGAGAATTCTCTGATATTACCTACATACATATTTCCATTTTTTTCCTGCAGCCCAAACCTATAGTAGACCAGATAAGCGAATCAGAAAAATACGGAAACACTGGAGACAAATTTTATAACACTGGCAAAGCGTTAGTGGGCGGTGCTGAAAGCGTATCCAATCTTGTCAACTCCATTATAGAGGTAAGAATACAGTTTTCTAAGTAATGATCTAATACTCTGCCTCACTTCCCCTCCTCGTCTTGGTTTATGTTTAGTCGAAAGTGCGCCTGCAGATCAAGAGGCCCAGAGTTCGAGTTCACTGTGGGTGATAGTCTTAATTGAGTTATTCAGTAAATATAGTTTTAAATATTGTAGCTGTCTGAAGTGTGTCACATAAATTGCTACTCCAGTCTCCGTTGTCCAATATTTTGTTTCTTGTTTCAGGCCGCCAGTTCAGTAGTTAAGAAAATAACACGTGCAACGACAGAGAAGCTAAACAATTTCGGTGGACGACTTATTGGTTTATAATTCTTTATAAATCAGTTAGCTCTGGTGTTAACACAAAAAAGTACCTTATTTTTTTTTCGTAAGGTAGGATGTATACTGTGCTTGCGTATGTACTGAACTGGCACTTGGAAAGCCTGGAATTTATAAAAGGGACTTACTGACTCACTCATCATGCTATCTTCGCAAATATTAGACATAAACACTTTAAATTAGGCACGCGAGTTCCTCTAGTCATCTAGATGTTTGCTAAGAAAGGACTGTAACCTTTATGCGCGCGCGCATTTGCGGAAAACAGCATGTTATTCTATAGAACAGATAAGCATTTCTGAGCGACGAATTTTATAATACTAGCAAAAGAAATCGTACATAAATATAAAAATAGATTGTACAAGAAGTGCACAAAGTAAAACAATAAAATTAAATAGCTGATCTTATGAACGAGAGATACCTACACTATGCTTTTCATTTCGATTTCGAGGAAATGAAACAGTCCCATTTACTTATTTACATTACTACCGTAGGTGTGCGGGGTAAGTAATAATTGTTCGTTATCTAGTAGCACCACCTATTCAGTTTTATTATTTGGGATAGAATCTTCTACGTACCTACACAAAAATTATCCTTATAATGTAATACACTTTTTTTTGTAGGTATCATAGTGTATTCAAATAATTAAACCCAACCACCATACAATAAAGCCATACCATAAGCCATACCATTATAGTTAAGTAACCCATTACCATAGCGGGGCTGGATATCTTCTTTATAAGGCATGTAGTTGGTAAAAAGAAGCAGATCACTGGAGCGCCAAGTGATAGGAATATGATGATTATGCACATGATGAATATGAGCCACACTCCGATTGAGACGCAGCCTCTCATGCTGAAGGTGACACCTATCAGCAACAGTAGTCCGGCGATAAACAGCAATAAGGAACTCAGGCCAATTAATATAAGCACAGCCTTCTTTAGCGGATTGTCTGCTTTGATATCGCCCAAATCCTGTCCGGATATAATACTGTTCTCCACTAGTCCGTATAAAATTATTCCCGTTAATCCAACACCGCCCACTCCAAGAGCAAATACAGATATAAGAAATGTTGCGTATTTAAGGGGAAACATCCCAAACATTTTATTGATTTCTGGCACTTCCATTACTTTGAATTTAATTTGCTTATCATAAAATATAATACCAATAAAAATATTTATTATAGTTTATCCGCAACTCATCGTAAGGGTGGACGCGGACTGGCGTTTTTTATCAGACTGTAATAAATTCGTTGTCACTGTCCTGTCACGTATTCTTTTTCTACATTTGAGATCTCACATCCATTATTTTATTTATAACGTGTATTTATTTAATATGATATTGCTATTTATTACTTGACATTGGCAAAATACCCGCTAAGTTGTGGGTGAAGCCATATTCGTATATATTTTATTTCATCGCATCTCATTTCGTAAAGAAAGAAAAAAGAAGAGATCTCACGATTGACGCTATTCTCATATACTTATGTATATGAAAATTATCTTCATATCACATTCATTTTTCATTTATAATGTTGTGTGTTATTGAATTTATTATCGCTATTAATTACTTGACATTGGCAAAAGACCAACTTGATAGGTGTGTGAGGATTCATTTTATTTTTTCACATTTCATTTCGTAAAACAAGTTGAAAAGATCTCAAGGAATTGGGAGTAGTAGTGCACTTCTCATTGGCAATTAAAGGTATGACGTTATTTCTTTCTTTGTTGATACATAAAAACACCCACACACACATGAAGAATATTGGGTTCATGACCGGCGGAGGGAAGGACTGATAAATAGGTAGACACCACATCATCTTTGCAATGGTTTTTTTTTGTCTTGGTCCAAACATGTGGTGGCATTTGTTACCAATGCACGCACGGACGGAAATAAACACTTAAATGCAATGAAATAAAATGGAATTTCATGTTATTCCATTTTATTTCATTGCATGTAGGTGTATATGACGTCTCCTCACCCCCAGCAAGTATTGATGTTACTGGACCCCGCGGATCGACGAGATGAGGCCATTTTCATATCCATTTTATTTCATCGCATCTCATATCGTAAATGAAGACGAGAGTAAAGAAACTGTCACGGTGACAAAAATCGCTAGTACGCGCCAATCCTAATACTAATAAACTAGTTTTAAAGTCTCTTTGGTGATACTCAAGAGATAAAATACACTTTGTGATAGATTGTAATTCTGGATTGACAAGGAGGCAGTATGCAATCAACAGCTCCCCCTGTAAACAGCTCGGCAAGTTTAGTATGAAATGACACTTGGTCCGAGATAGATATCCAAACATTCATAAATTTACTACTTGTTTCTCCGCAACGTCATTGTATTTTGTGTTAGCGACGCCAGAAGTCCAGTCAATTTCAAGAACATTGCCTAAAGCCTGTTACAAGAAGTACAATTATTTGTCTTCCTCCGAACTTTCTTAGTTCCTTATACACCTCATGTTAACCGGGCATTTAATGCCCGGTTAACATGAGGTGTATACGCCTATCTATAGATAGACTTGACCATTTAACTTTGCCTGAGAGAGATATATAAAACCATAGTATATAGTACCATTTATAAAATGATATTAATACTTTATTATAACAATTTGCGTGTTATTAATAAAAGCTGGTATAACATTTTTTCAACATTTATTTATTTGCTTTAAACCAAAACCCCATTTTACATATGTTACCTAAACATAAATCAGTGATGCCTAGAGGACTAATAAATAGACCCCATAATGTCCATACTAGCTAAGGTATATGCTATGTTAGTAATGAGGAATACCTAGCTTATTCAAATGATTTTAATTATATACGCAAAATCTACACCGATACATAAAATATAAAGAACTAAAATATTTTGCAATATCACGGACGCGTATTAACCAAAAAAAGAGAGTCCACCAATCTTAGTCCCTCCTTTGTTTAAGTCAGGTCACCAGATTTAAATATTTGTAAAGAGATAAAATATTCCCTATATAACACAAAAACATGTTATACTAGTTAATGGATAAAATAAATTTATTTACAAGAAAATAATCTACAAAATTAAATAAATTATTCATATGCTATAATATAATATGCAAACAATTACATTATAATAAAACACGAACTCACTTGTTAATTTTCTTCACAGTATAACATTGATCTCAAATTTGGGACACGGGATAGTGTATTGATAATGCATCGTTGATTTTATATTATAGAAGATATTATAATGTTCAATTAAAATAAAAATCATTTTAATATAAGTAACACTGGATTTCGTGAAATTACAATAGTCATTGTTGGCACACTACATAAAAACAACAATTTTTGGATACTTCAATACTTAATCAACAATGTTATGAGCATCGAAAATCACAACACACCAAACATTTATATGATTACTACGAGTGTAGAGGGTTGGTCGAGAAGTATTCATGAATATAGGTATAGGTATGTTTGATTCAATGACTTCATGAAATGAAATTGGAAATACCGTATTTCCGAAATAATATTGAAATAAAGAAGTTACTTACTTCATATTAAATGCTATTTATCAACAGGACCATAAATCATTAAGTAATTGAAAGTAAATATAAAAAATAAGAAATTGCAAAAATCCTAGTCAGCAAATGTCATGGAATAAATGTATCTTAAATTGGTGGATTTCAGTGAGTGGGAATATTATTTTAGACATAGAACATATAGTTTTATATCTAAATTGTTATTAACCTAAACAGTAGCTGTGCACATAATAATATGTACAGTCTACCATTTGTCTACTTATTCTATGTAACACTACATTTATCTTATCACGTATAAATTATTATTTTAATTCACTGAAATCGTTCACTTACTGCTGAGAATTTAATAAGTACTTTACCATTAATACACATAGTAATATATTAGATTATAAATATTTCAATTTGAGCGGGATCCTCTGCCGCCTGTGGCGACAGCCGATACAGCTCATCTTAAAACAGCATTTATCCATTTATTTATTCAATAAACACGTTATATCAACATTAAATTTAACTGTAGTCGCCGTCACGAGAATCTATAAATGTTGTACTCGAAACAACGGTAAGCAAGGGCAGTTTCCCAGAGTCACACGTGTCAGACTAAGTGCAGACTCTATAAATATTAATGTTATACAGTAGTCCTATAAATGCTTAACAAATCCGGATAAATGCTTTGCAAATATAAATAAATCAAACTTTTATAAATATGACTGTAATTGTTTGAACTTGATTTAAACATTAGTCCTTATAGTTTCTGTGACGGTGCCTAGACATAATTTCATTTAAAAATTATTCTTACATCCATTAATTAAATCCCGTAAAAAGCATAACTAGGATTTTTGCAATAATATATAACAAAAAAGACAACAAAGATTTTTTTACGTAGGTATGTAAGTATATGTTACGGTCTGGGTGGAGTGCAAAAAGTCAAAGAATAAATAAGTCGCCCCACCCGTTCTTTAGTTATAAATGATTTTACTAGCATAACTTATTTTTATGAATATAGATAACAGATATTAAGAAAAATATATAATATACAGTGTGAAAAAAATAGGACATTTCATTTAATATAACCAATAATAATTTGAATAGTCTTTCTATCCTACTATAGCAATAATTTAGATGAATTACAGCTTTTCAATTCCATTTATTTATTTCCTATAAAATGGGTTCATGGGATGTGGCGGTTCTTAAAAAGTACTTATCGTTTTTTAGTGCTTTTAACACATATCGTCTTTGCTTATATTATAAAAGTGGAGAATTTTATAGTGTCTTCCGATAGTATTTTATGAGACATTACTGACTGATGTTATAAAAATAATATCTATTAAAAATTTGAAGATAACTATGTAAAAAGAGTGTTGAAGTTTTCGTCAAAAATAAAATAAATATCCATTGAAAACATTTTAATAACTACCAATAACAATGTCTATTTATTAAAATACACATGGTATTTTACCAGGTGGTCAATTTGGATATACAAAATATGCAAACTATCACCTGCGTGAATTTTTTACCACTGACCGTAACATATATTTGTATTTCTGGTTTTTGGTTTCCTATAAAATAAAAACATTATTGATAAAAAATCAATTTGAAGAGTTCCAATTTTATATAGGTACCTACTAACCTAATCGGAATCAATCACCGAAAAGTCGATGTATTTGTCCGATCTTAACCGTCATGGGCGTGTCAGGCGCATTTTGCGTACAGTGTCTACATAGTGTTTATTGTGAGACAGGACCGACTCCTGTACCTTGGGAGGCAAATCGTTCATGGCCGGCGCGGTACCTTCCTCGATGTCGGTGCGCCGGTAGAATAGTATGTACGGCGTGCTGGAGCGGTTGAGCTCGTTGAGCTGGGACTCGTCGGCGGTGGACACCTCGTCGTCGTTGTAAAGGTGCCACTGGTCGTTGTCCTTAGCCAGCGTGTAATAATGGCCTGAATCGAGTGTGGTACCTGCGTGGATGACAGCGGCGTACAGCTTGTATTTCGAGTGCACTGCCTGGGAACGGACCACCGGTAGTGTGATCGCCTGGTTGTGGAACATGGAGTGCATTAACTTTGTCTGCACTTGCAGTTTCGGCTCGAATCTGTAAAGAAGGAAAATTCATATTCAATCATATTATTTATCGGAAAATGTCAGTGTTTTAATTAGATACTGTGGATACGAAATATTTTTGGTTATACTAAGTAATCAGATACTGCGTATATTATTCGACACACACATGAAGTCACAGAAATTTTCCCATTACGTCCCAAGTCTGTGAAAGACAGTATTTATTTATTACTACTTCCAGAAAATTTATATTATTTTTGCAACAATCATATCCATACGTAGGTAAATGAGAGAACAATTATTATGTAGGCGAAACTTACTTGAAGTTTTTTAATACAAGTATTAAATACTTGGGCGTGGCTTCAACGAGCACACTCCGCTCGGCATCGCGGAGACCTCCGCAATCGCGACATTGGTAACTGTTGTCCCCGGTGAGTACTTCATTGGAGCAGTAGTACTCCAGCAGGCTCTGCACACTGTACTGCCAGCCCTCCGGCTTGTCGGGGAACGCGAGCTGGAGGTCGCGGAACACGTCTCGCGACAGCGACGAGGAGCGACACTCCGTGCACTGGACGCGCGTGAGCAGCACGCCGCCGAACATGCTGTCTATGTACGAGTCCCGCCGTAGAAAAGCAGGCTCTTGCGTACGAATGCGCTTCCTCGCCGAGCCCCCTTCCTTGTCAGGAGACGAACGTTTTTGGCCGCACGTACTTGATCCTGTAAATTTATCTTTGTTAAGTAAGCAGTGTCTTTTTTCGCGTGGTATTACGACTTTGGTCCTGTAGAATTAAAAGAACGACTTTATTTTTACTTAAGACCAGCTTATTTCAACTGTATTTCATATAGGCAACCAGTAAACAGGCCATCGACCCTGGAGATAAAAAAAAACTAATTTTATTATATTTATAAATTATTATATTATGAACTGACCAGCCATGTTGCTCCCGGGACGCGAGGGGCTGCCACTAGACCCACTGCCACCAGCGCGCGATCCACTGCCGCCAGGGCGCGATCCACTGCCACTAGGGCGCGATCCACTGCCGCTAGGGCGCGACAGACTGCTACTAGGGCGTGCTCCACTACCGCTAGGGCGGGATCCGCTACTACCAGGGCGCGAGCCACTGCCCCCAGGACGCGGGGTATTGCTGCTAGGACGCGGACTGCTGCCATCAGGACGCGGGCTGCTACCGCCAGGATGCGGTGACACGGAGCGGCTTTTAGGCCCGGGATCCACATGCTCGGTCTCGCTAATGATAACAAATAGACATTCAAATGGTAATATACATACATCTATTGCCGATTGATAATTTAGTTCCACTACATGGGCCGACAAAAACGCAGTGCGTACTGTTTATTTTTATAGCCTATTGTGTTCCATAGCTGGGCATAAGCTCCCCTTTTTTTCTCTACCAGACCCTGTCTTGGGCTTGTTGTGGCCATATTTCACCCACAAAGGTGTCCATCTCAGTCATAGGAATTTTTTTTTATTTTTTTTTTACATTATAGGCAAGTATTTGATCTCGATCTCTGATGGTAAGTGACGATGAGATATACGATGGAACATACTTGCCTAGAAGGTACCTGTTCACTCTCGAATTGACATATTGTGTGAGGATTATTTGATTTAGACTGTTGCTATGTTCACAACATTAAATAGCCTCTATTACAACTGTTAGCTGTAATAGAGGCTATTTAATGCACAAAATGGTGCTACAGCATTATCACAATACTAAATTATTAGCCAAATTCAAGTGGTATTTTTAAAAAGCTTTTCAAGTTAGGTGTCAAAATCACACCAACCTTGAGGACAACGCAGGTTGCGACACAAGTCTAAGCCGGCTGGAACTAGCCAACACTGGTGGCCGGGAATAGTCGAAGTTAACGTCCGACTGATGCTCATACGACTGCAGCAACTCGAAGAGATATCTGTTCCAATGAAAATACATCTAAGATATAATTCACACAAACCACAAAAACATTAACTATTTATTTACTACCAGCCATATGCCCAATTATGAAAAAAAAATTCTATTCATGCCAACTTAGAGCCCCCGTTTGATTCGGAATCGAATTTCCAAAAATGCCTCTTTAATGCACCTCTGGGGTACTCCAGGAATATATCCTCCACATTTCAAATCTCTAGGACCAACAGTTCAGGTTGTGCAATCCGTCAGTGTTAGGAATGGTAGTAGATTCTGGGTTAATCGAGTATTTTTAAAAGTTAACTTAACTATTATGTCATCAGTGTGTATAATCAATCTACACTCAATTTAACAAACGTACGGGGCAACTGTTTCATAAACAGGTGTCAAATTATTAAATGGTCATATCATATACATGGGTCCATGAAATCTGTATTTCGTACTAACAAAATACAGTAATTTGTTTGCCAATGTCCTTCGGTGTATGAAAAGTATATCTGCCTCTAATGGTGGTATTGTACGAGATAAAGTAGGTACACTCCAGCGCAACCTCTCGCAGTAATATAAAATTTAACAAAAAATACTGTATAATATTGTAATATTTTGGACATATGTTTGAGCGCCTTTGAATATAACGCTGGGTAACTGGTAAATAGTCTAACTTATATACAGTAGTCAACTCACCCCAAAAACTCTGAGCTGTCGTGTTGATTATTTCGGCTGAAGAACGGTGGTTTGACCACGCTAAATAATTCACCAGGGTCCAGCTTGGTGGTGACCGAGTGCATCATTTTGCCGAACATTATTGCCATTTTTGACCAATATGGCACTGCTGTCATGTTGAACATCACGTGGGTACTGAACCTGTGTGTACCAAAAGACATACATTAAATGAAATGTTTGTATGTAAAATATATTAATATATCACACAGAAATGGAAAGGAATATTTTCACATTATAATTCATCGAACAACTGTTTTTTAGATTGCCTTTCAATATTTAGGTATGTTGCATCCCCGATTTTATGATGTGTCTCCGATTATATATCTGTTTTGTATCGTATTCGTAAAGCTACGCGAAAACTATAAGCACAGCAATACGCACCATGTTTTATAAAAGAAAAATGCATTTAAAACTTAAGTGGTGGAATTAAAATATAAATTCGCTTGACTGATATTTTTCGGTACCACCTTTATCATACAAAAAGGTAGATTTTGCTAAAACAGTACGATGCTACTCACCCTAACATGCGCTAGCGTTACGAGAGTAGATTATTGAATCGACAATCGTGGTATACAAGTTCTCAATACACGAATACGAGAAGGAATAAAACCAGTGGCAAAATATATATAACGCCAGTTCGCAGTGTAGACAGATATAGCAATCTATCTTATCAGGTTGCCGCGGAATAGTCAGAGATCGAATATCTACGCACGCATACAAAGACGCGAGCATTGCTAGTTTTTGCATAAAATGGGCACAGAAATAACATAAATAGACAAAAAAGGCACGGGAATATAATACATCGCAATGTGGCATTAACACAGTTATTAAAATTTTAAAGCAAACTCGGAAATGGAAAAGCAATTATTCTTAAAAAAACAAGGTTCTTGGCACTGGCAGATTCGACACTGACCGTGGCTCTGTGACTGATGACAGGAGGTAAATATTGTATCCTTGAATAACAGAACGAAACAAATCAAATATAAAATCGAAAATGGCACCTTTTCAATTAGTTTTTAGGATTTTTTTTTAAATTATTATTTTATTACTGTCATTATTTTTATAATTTAATGACATTTTTATGTAATATGTACTACGAATTTTTATTACGCACAGCAAAAGCCAAGTTTAAGTTGGTAGAACGTTCATCTTGGTAACGAGTACGGTAATTTTATGTGAGAATCTGATTTTCAACCATGATTATCACTTACTAAATGGTGGAGTAAATCTAATTGTTTTGGGGAACCTCTCGAAAGACGTGTGTGAACGCGTCACCCACGCGCACTGGACTAGAGTGGTGGGTATGGCGTAATCGCCTCGCATGTAAGAGATGCGCATGGCGTACAGTGGGCTATGAAAAGGGCATTTTTTTAAAGGGTAATACATTCAGTACTTACTGCCTGGTAACTAACAAGGCTTGCATCACACTGTTCATGTAGCAAGTATTTCCAAGATTGAGCAGGCCGACTTTCCTCATGGGTGCATGGGTGCTGACGCTGGTAAGGCAGACGCTGCGCGCACGCCACGGGGCCATTTGTAGGAATCTGCATCCGCGCGATACCATATGACGCTCCAAGCACAGCGACTGTAACAAATTTAAACATTATTGGCTATTTCAATGAAAATCTGAATATGAATCTGAATAAAAAAAAATGCCCGCTGAACTTTTTGCCGGATCTCAGTTAAGGTCGCGTGTCGATCCGGTTATAAGTAGTTTAGACATAAAAAAAAATAAGACAATTGAATGAATACGCAAGAGCAATCCTATATTTTTTGAGTTACAGAATCCCGTAAAACATTATGCTATCGTTAACTTTGAAAATTGGTTACATAAATTGATTGTTTATTACAGGTTAACGATATGATTAAAAATAATATTGAAATTTGATATATAAACTGTTTTAAGTAAATACTTTACACTTCCTATATACCCACTTTGTACAATGACTAGCCGTGTCTGATGGCATATATCCAGTGGGTAACATATAAGGGACCCTTCGACGTAACTACTTGTGACCACAGTACTCTTCAAGGCCATTGTACCGAACCCAAACTCGGTGGGTTTTTCGATTCCCTCATCGATTTCCCATGAAGGAATTTATCATCAGACCCTGGTGACCATGGACGAGTATAATCCACGTAAATATCAATTGAATGGATGTACTCCGCGCCTACACCGAACTACTGTGATAGAAACATTTGACCCCAAAAAAAGGAAGACCATTTCTTCCTAAATAGATGAAAAAAAAATTATACGATAGCCCTACTCCTTTTTTCATACAAAATGTAGGTCCCCATGAGAAGTCATTTGGAAAAATCAAGAAAGCTCTATTTGATCAAATCTTATAGAGTATATTACACAGTTTGGAGTTAATCAACCCACAAAATAAAATTTTCCATACAAACCAACTTAGTGGTCGAATATCCAAAATCCCTCCTTAGTGCTCGTACGTAACATGAGGAACCCTAAGGAACTGTGCCAAACTTATGCTTCCTGGTCCACTGGTTTGTGCTGTGCGTTGTCTGTCAGTCAGACAGTCAGTCGGTCAGTGTAGAATTGTATTAAGTAGATTGTTAAAGGTTGTAGCGGACAGATTAAAAGTCTCCGGCATAATATCTTCATGCTTTGTAATTCATTCAATAGCTTCATAATATATGATGATTTTATCATATATTATTTATCATATTTTATCATAAATAATCTCAGGAGAAATAATCTCAGGAGTTGCGAAGGTTTCTGTGAGAGAAACGACATCCACGCAGGGGAATAGGCATGACTATGGTTTATATAAAAACAAACTCACATGGCTTTGGAATTCAATTTGAGATAAGCAATGAAAAGAATATCATGAATATAAAGGCGTTGGTTGGTTATGAATACGTAATAGGTATAAAAATCAAAGTTTCAATCTTTATATGAAGTGGAGATCGTATATATGGTGGACGATTTATATGGTTTTCACTATAAATTCAACAATAATATGACAACTACACTCACCACATCATGGTATTTATCTTTAAACATCTCTTGAGCTTCGCCCTTCAAGGAGTTGGCTAAGCCGTCAATAGTGGCCGTGAGTATGTCCACCACATTCTGGAGAAGTTGGCGGCTCCACTGGCCGCTGTCGGCCGCGAGGTTCGTCAAAACACGACCCACGTGTGCCGAGATCTACGACATTGAAATAAATCATTAATACAAAAAGAAAAGATAACCCAAATTCATATTTTCAATATTTATAATGTTAAAGTGTAGCGTGTGTGCGCCTCGCATGGCAACACACAGGAGCTTACTTTTTTATTTTATTTTTTGTAAAAATAATGGATAAAAAAAAAAATAAGCCCGCTGAGTTTCTTGCCGATCTTCTCAGTTGAGGTCGCGTTCCGATCCGGTTGTAGAGTTAAGGGAAAAATGTAACGACAATTTGTAAGTGCCCCCGTAGGCCTATACGAAATAAACGATTTGACTTTGACTATTTATGAAAGGCGGTCTGAAAATAAGACGCAGAACATTAAAATGAATCACTTACTCCAACAATATATGAGAACACATAGCATAACATGATAATAATAAAACAGCCAAAGGTAACGAAAGGGATTTTAATCATTTAGTACGCACAATGTTTCATTGGGACTGTCCGTCGCTTTGAGGAGAAAACTCACATTAATAATAAAAGAGGTAATGTTATTGTAATAATGTATAACCTAATTTCATATATTAAACTCAACGCACCTGATCAAACGCCTCAGTAGACTCTCGCAGCGACGCCATCATGTGGAATATGACATCAGCAACGGATTGCCGGAGACCGACTGGGTCGTCCAGCGCTAGGAAAAGGCGGCCCAAGTTGTCCACGGACACTTCAATAAGTATATCGAAACGCTCGTTTTCCTGGATATAAAAAAAAGGATTGGGATTTGTTGCGACCGTTGGGAAATCGCGCAACCTTTAAAACAACCTTACATGCTCGTATATTTTACCAGCGCAGCAGCCGAAAATTGTGGCTGTTAAAAAGTAAGGTACCCCACATGTCCCAAATTCGCGACACGATGTCTGTCAGGAGAGCTAGCCGTTAATAAAAATAAAAACTACGACCCCCCCCCCAAGCTACTTGCTATCGTATTAGTGTAACCCATAGGATATCCAACAGTGTAAACTTCTTTGATGTTGGTCCATTCTGTGATCCTCGAACGAACAGACACAAATTTCTAAAAACTCTTTGTTTTAGGTTCAGAGAATTGATATTTTTAGAACCAGCAGCTTTTTAGTTTAGCTTCCATTCATACACACGACAGTAGTTTAGTTTAAAAATATCTAACTATTAGCGCAAGAAGATTCCTCACATAAGTCTACTTGGTTTTCATTTGGTTTTTTTTTGGAAAAAATATACATGCTGTAAACCTTGAGATACACCAATTTTTACACCTTTTATAGTTTTAAGCTTATCACCTTCTATTATAAATATACCAGCTTAATTTAAAAATATTTCGTATAAATTTTTGTATTAATGTACCTCTAATGCTTTTATAAAAGCCATCACCCAATCCCCAAGTGCGGGAGTACCCTGCCAATTGCTCAGCCAACAGTAGAGGCATGAAAGTGAGGCTCTCAGGCCAGCTCCGGCGGGTCCGTTATCACCTTGCTGGACCAGCCAGCGGGCAGCAGACAGTGTGGCTTCAGTATTAGAGCTATCGAGAACGATGAGCACCACAGAAGTAGCTGGGCACGCATCAGATTCTGAAAGCAAAGGACAATAAAATACAATTTTCAAGGTACTACTTAGTCATTTTAATCAAATAAATATTAAAATTTAATAAGAAACATGTATTTATATGTAAATACATGTAGTACATTCCTGATTAAGTAAGTAGGTATAGCTGAAACGCTGGGATGCACTACAGCAAACGTATATTGTAAGCATACTTATTTACATTATAATATTAAATAAACTCACGGGGATCCGATATGAACGAATAAAATTTATCAAGAATTGCCGTGACAATCTCATGTCGGACTGCTCTGTGACCAGTATTTACAGCACGGAGCAGGAATTCTTCGATCGATTGCAACAGGCTCCACAGTTGCTCTTCATTGCCTGATGCACGAGCTGTAATTACACAATTAAATATAGATACATATAAATTAAGTTGGTAAAAATTATTCTTGGTATCATACAATTCTAGATATTTAAAAGTTCTAGTATAGAACCTGTTTTCTCTTAAGGGATAGTCAGAGTTGTAGTTTTATACCCAAACTGCACCACAGATGTTTTAAGCTACCATGCACTTCCCAACTATGTGGTACAATTATAATAATGCAAAATAAAATAATTGTGACAAAAATAACTTACCCAGGCATTTGACAATATCCTGACAATTTTTTATTAGCTCATGTGGAGGCGGTAGGTATGCGGGCTGTTCGTTCGACAGCTGTATGTACTGCGCCAGCGCATTCAGATCCAACTGGTTGCGGTTATCGTGAACCAACTTATGCTTCTTCACCGCCATATTGCTGACATAAAATTAATTGTTTACATTATTTAGTTGTTCCTTTTTTATGAATAAACATACATCATTTGAGTGTCGACTGATATCTATGTGACAACCGCAATAACCCGAGTTAGTAGCTGTTTAACTACTAATATGTATGAATGACATAAAAATAAATGACATTTATTACATTCAAATGGAGTGTCAGCTTCTAGGCTGATATTGACAAAAATTGACCTTGTGATAGCTTACAAGCCAGTCCGACACGTATGACACTTTTCATACCAATTATAAGTATAATGAAAAAACTAAATCCACATCTAGCAATTAATAAAATACTGTTAAAGTTGAAATTTCATAGTACAACCTATTTATTAAGTGAGTATAATAGAGTAGGTTGTGTTGGGTAGGGTAACTATTAGGCAGTCAATATGATTTAACTATTCACATCAAAATAGAATAAGATATTTGCTCTTAGAGTAAAAGTAGGCAATGATTTTAATTAAGTACATAAGTAGATATCAATCGGCAGTCAGCATGGGTGCACACCAAGTAAAGCACACAACTATTAACAATAATTTTACTAATAAAGAGAATGGGATGATAGGACTATACAGAACTTAAGTCAAATAATAAAAATCAAGTACAGTTATCAAGAGTTGGCTAAAGCATATCCAGCAAAAAAGTTGTGAACTGACATTTAATTGAGGAAATCCACAAATGCACATGTCTTCCTGTGATATATTGCTATTTTATACCTACAAAGAAATATTTTTACAGGCTCTTTTTCAAAGCCCCATATTTTTGATGACACCCAAAAAATGCAAAACCTTTGTATCTTATAAGTTCACATGAAAATATAAAAATACAACTCTATTATTTCCTCAATCACATATTCCTGATAATGTATGTTTTCTATGTGATACATAGGTTTAGTTTAAAAATTTGGAGGTTAGTCTAATCTTAATACATTATCCCATATATTTATTTATTACCTTGTTAATGTTTTGATAAATATTAACAGTTTTATAACATTTTTGCAAGCCTAGGTTGAAGACATTATTTGACATTGAGAAAATAATGAATTATGGAAAGAAGTTCTATTTTGTGTTATCTAGGTAGAAAAAAAAAATATTGTAAAATATAAAAATAAGCATTCAAATACCAATACCATTTTTAAGGCGAAGATAAAATAAGATTAGTTTTATATATAGATAATATGTAAAAAAACATAATATAACAACAATTTAGTTCAGGGAATAGAGTAAGAATTTAAAAATAATCAAATCTATATTATTATATTCAAGAATAATTAAAATAGATTTTAATTACCGCATGATGTATGTTTGTTATTTGTACATTTATAAATTTAATTAATTATTTAGGATGTTGGTTTATATTATTTAAATATTTTTGTTTAGTTATAAGAGGTGCTCAGCGTAGGTCTTTAATTGCAAACCAATCGTTAATCTTGAAGAACAGCAATCTCTCACCTGATCTACTGAGTAAAAAAAATTGTTCAATGCAAATGTTATTTGAAATTTTTATTATTAGAGATTTTTTTTGTCAATTATTTTATATATTTATTTATGCGAATACTACACATTGAAATGAAACTAATTTTACGGATTTTATCACGTTTATATATTATTTATTTAACAATTCACATGTTTAAAATGTTATGCACCATAAACACAAACATTATTTTTTTAATTTATTATGCAATCATTTCAAATTACCCAAATATCGGATTTAAATACACTTCATATTATAAAGTTTATAAGCACATCCTAAATTTCTAATTTAGTATCTACAGACTACCTAACCAATAAATTATTATAATGACTCACTATAAAACTACATATTACAAGCATCTATAGAATTAAGCATATAGATCATAAAAAATATTCTTTTAAGAAATGAAAAGGTCAATTCGGGTGTGTTGAAAGACCTGTAACCTTAGGTATATCTTCACCATTCACCTTTGCTTATGGATTATATTTAAATGTTAGTGCCAATGCAGAATTACAGCGTACAATTTTAATGAATTCAAGAAAGAAATAAAGTGCGCGCAGACTGAAGCTAAGACAGAAAGTGAGATTATAAATTAACTAAGAGCCCAATCCACCGGCATGTTTACAGCGCCCCATGGCAACAACCTGCGTTTTCATATGTAATAGCCATTCTAGTATTGTTTCTTTTAGCTCTAGAATGTTATATGCTTTGAATGTCTGACACTGGGAATATCATCTTAAAAAATAATTTATAAAATAGTAGGTTAAAGTCAAAATTGTAAATATTTTGCTTGTGTACTAACTACAACCTATCTCTATGTGTTTATTTCTAAATGTTACTACGCTATTATCTAGGTAAGTAAAACAGGTTTTATTTTTAGAAATGATAGCCTTTGGTTTGGTGAGTCTGTAAATTCTTAGCTATGTTACAAAATATTATAACTTTGGATGAGATGGGTTAGCTTTATTGGCATCTTAACCCCAGACAGATTATAGTGTTGAGAATAAAATATGTTTTGTCTTCAGGTAAATAGACAACGGTGCATCAGAATATATAAATAGTTTTCAGTATATGCTTTATTTTTTCAATATAGTAAAGGATTGTATATTTTTGGCTTGAGTGCGGACTAAATATCACTACTAATCTTATCACAAAACCACAAAATTAACAACCAAATATTTTTTCTAAGTGATTCTAAATACACTTTCCACTAATCAATACACAGTTTTCAGTGTATGCTTTATTTTTTCAATAAAGTAAAGGATTGTATATTTTTGGCATAAGTGTTTCATTTTGTTAGTACTCGAACTAAATATCACTTCTACACTAATCTAATCACAAAAGCACAAAATTAACAACCAAATAATTTTTCCAAGAGATTTTCAATACACTTTCCTCTAATCAATAAACACTTCAACACCTACACATCAATGTTACTGTTACTCGAGTAAAACATTCTATATTATTTTTTTCAGCAGGTAACTAAATTCAACAGGACAGAACTGTCAAAAAAATAATATTTTTTAAAAATGCTTATATTATATAAAATCCAAGTTAATAATGTGATAAATGGTAATTAAATTTGAACCCTTGCAGTTATCAGTCATGACATCTATGGTTTTTTTTTTAAACTAGACCTACCTGTAACCTATTAAACAGGTATATGCCTACAGCACTTATTAAAAATATGTATGATGAACGGATTTATTGTTGTCTGTGCTCCCATCGTGCAAAATATATCCATCCTTCCTACAATACATACATAACCCAATCATTTATTTATGTATGTTATAAAATGGCTAACTGACCATATTACCAATTACTCACAATTTATAGAATCCTTTATGTCAATTCTTTTCTACGTAAGAACGCACCAGTTTTCGTCAATAAAGAAACTCATTGTCCTGAGCACCACTACCTATCTTTTAAACCTGTGATGGAATACCAATGATTGCATTGTCGCAACTCAAATAGGAATACCAATTACAAGTTTTATTTTTCCTTTCGCAACTGATTTATAGGCACATTTTCAGTTCGTCAACAAAGTGATCACTGACTTCCCTTCCTGCAAAATCACTAATTTATATAGATGTAGGTATACTATAATAGCTGGGCACGCACAAACACGGTTAGTCCTTCAAAAATAAGTTACGTTACTTCAAGTAAATGATCGTACACATTAGTTACATCCAAACACTGTACCAATTAGGTCTATAAATTGGTATGTGAAGGCTGAAACAGTATTTAGTACAAACAAAAGATTGATTTTATTCTCCCCGTTCCATGAACCGCAGCGTAATGATAGGCGAACCATAAACATTAAATTCAAAGAGAATAATAATATCGGAAAAAATCTAGATCTGACGGGCATACTTGCCTCTTGGGTGTTTTTTTTTTAATCTTTATTCCTGACCATGGATACAGAGTCCTTCAGTCGAATACATTATAATTGTATAACAATTTAGAATTCTACGTTACTACAACAATTATTGTGATCCTTAAACTTAGTAAATAAATATCTGTGATACATATAAAATTATTCACATAAAGAAAACAGTTGTGGGGTTAAAATTTAAGATGACAAAAAATATGATATTTAGGTACTTAGGTAGAAAAACCTGTGCATATATATATTTCATTATAATATAAGTATACGATATAAAATAACTATATTTTTCCGATTTTATTAGTAATAAACTTAAATAGCGGAACAAAATAATGGATTATTTAATAAATCCTGTACGCGCGGGGCACACTTCGGTCACAGTCACTATTGTCGCTAATGTAAAATAAATAACTCAGTTATTAAGTTGTGGGTAAGGCCATATTCATATCTATTTTATTTCATCTCATCTCATTTCGTAAAGAAAGAAGAAGAAGAAAATTTGCCATTGGATGAGGCACGCCATTTTCATATCATTATATCACATCCATTATTTTATTTATTGTGTATTTATTGAATGTGTTATTGCTGAATGACGATTCTCGGCTATTTGCCGCCAAAAATCTGGCGACTAGGATTGGTTTAGACATGACAGCACTGTTCTGTTCTCTGCCTACTATACTATGGGTACGGCAAAGCAGGCGGCAAAGGGGTACAGTCGGTTGTTACCATTGTTGCAGAGTCGAATCAGTCGTCCAGCCCGTACAAAGTTCACAGATTAGCCATTATATTCCAGATATAGACAATAAGATAGTGAGCTGTTCGTATTTGTAGCGGATTGCCAAGGAAAAAAAAATGGATTTGACAGTTAAACGGTTTGATTGACATGATAGTACCTAATTTATTATTTAGAAAAAAATCGAGAGTAAAATTAAAAAATGTGAAATTGTTTACCAATATCCGACTACACAGCATTGTGTTTGTGCTTACATACTATAATAAATTTGGTCCTAGATCAAATAAAATGGTGGGCATTTAATTTATGCAGAAATTTTCTAGTAAAGTAATAATGGATGCATCGGCATCGCCAAAAGCAAATGCCGATATCAACGATGTGTACGGTCTGTTGTTAAATGCGATTGAGAAAAACAATTTTCCCAGACCCTTGAACCAAAGAAGTACAATAATAAAATATACAAAGCTTCCCGAGTTCGAAATTGAATCAAAAGGTAGGTAAGGCTTCTATGTACGTAAATACATATTTGATGATTAAGCTTAAAATAGCTCAAAATATGTTGGTGATACACTTATCGGGGGTCTAAACATAGATCCAACTTTACTAAATTTGCTCATCCAACAAATAAAAGAAACTATCTAAATATCATATTTTATATACAGACACTATATTAACTTTGAATACCTAATAATTATTTACTAAATATTCAAACATAACTTAAACGTAATGATACATATTAAGCGAGAAATGCTTTTTTTCCTTTAAAAGTATTGTACTTGGAAAGCAAGACATATTTTTAAACTAAATTGAAACTGAGATTTCAATTAAATCCAATAAAATTGGGCTGGCCTGCCACTCCAGCCATCTAAACTCTGCTAAGAAGCTTTCCATACACTTCCCCAGCTTCCTACATATATACATCTTAAGTTTGTAGAACCAATTTGTGCTTTTCCATATTCTTTGAGCATGCCACATACTCATCTGATGTGCTGTATGTTATGTACTTATTTATATCACTTGTATTTACACAAATCTTATTACTACTGCATCAAATGTGGGCAATAATTTGTTAGTTCTAACCAATCTCACTTAAACACATAGTTCCAATAGTTGACATACTTACAACTAATATAAATAATAATGTACATAATTCGACAATATATTGATATTGTTAAATTGATAGTTGTTTTTTTTACAGTGGATATTAATCAATTTTTCAACTACAAACTATTCCTAGAGAATGGCCCTAACAAATAGTTTTAGGATACTAGCTATTATTTGTAGATTCAAGGATAAACTTGAACTGCACCAAATTTCATCAATATCAATTTAGCTATTCTTTATATGATGTTGTGGAAATAGCAAACTAACAATTTAGCATTTATAATAGCAGTAGGAATTGCCCTGCCTATCTTTTTTACACTTACCTGGCAACTGCACCTGCAATGTGTTATAGACCCGCTAGAATAACAGTGTGTTTACATAAAATATAATTTATTATATTTCTGCAGTATCATGGCCTCCCATATTTTCATTACCAGCCCGAGTTAGGCGCATTGTAACCCTTGATGATGTGGAGGTCAGGACAAACCGGTCACTGAAGCCAGATTTTCCACATTCTATGAACATAATGGCTTCTAAATACACACAGAGAAAGATTGTTACAATTGCTGAAGATGATGAAAATGATCTACATCCAAAATTTAGTTAGTACTTTTTTATTATATTTTATTCTTCTCTATACTCCATGTAAAGGTTCTTTTATAAAGAAGACAATACCATGTGTGAGTCAATATTGATAAGAGATACAGATATTTTCCACCTGTCTTTACATATGTTTTTTGTAGTATTTTCTGCACAGTTACCCACTTAGTAACCTTATTCTTTATATAAGCAGCCAAAGGATATATTCAAAATTATGGTTCCCTATTATGGTTTTATTATATACTTATCTTACATGACTTTATTTAGACACACATACTATCTAGTTTAGATATTATTGTTCTTTTTTATCTGGGTTTTTCTGGTTACTTGAATCATGCACCTCATACATTCATCATTAATATTAGCCTTTTTATATTGTTGTGACCTGGTAAATAATATTAAATATGAAGGTTTTCATATTACTGGTATTTTAGGTAAAGAGAAAAGAGCAAGTCCAAAAACTTCAAATAGATCAGTTGGGAGTGATATCAAGGAAGAAAAACAAATGACACACAGAACAACATCCCGCTTAATAAGTTCTTCAAAGTGTAAGTGTTACTCGTTTTATTTAAAACAAATAGCCTATTCCTAGCTCCAATAATATTATTATGGATACCTAACCCATGATTATTTATGACCAACGAAATAAAATGAAGGCAACACATATATTTATTTTTTCTTTAAACACACAGAATATTTTAATGGATGATCTGATTTGGATGATTATTTTTTTTACTGAATAGGGTATCATTTTATTCCCATTCCTTCAAGATTACTTCAGTGGACTTCTCAAAATTATGATTTCTTAAAAATGTTGTTTATCTCGCGTTGTTGTTTTAATTGTTATAGGTACCGTCCAGTAGACTGACAGTAGACAGTATCTTAACCACTTTAAAAACTGAAAACCTACAAATTATGGAATCAAAAAATCTACAAACCTTAATTTAATATGGAACGAATTTTGAGCCCGTTCCAAGCAAACAATACACCAAGAATAATAAAAGTCACTATGAATACTTTTATGTACAGCTTAGTGCCCAGACCAATTTGTAGATACTATTTGGAGTGGAGCGGCAATACTCCAATCAGTTGTTTGTTTGGCACTGACGCAACATTCACTGCATATTAGATTAAGTTAGACTAGATAGATTTTTATTTTTTTGTTAATGTTTACAAAACAATATCTATACATATAAATAAAATTGGAGTGTCTGTTTGTAATATTAAAATAACCACTTTTTACTAAGTGCATTTGGATGTATACACGTTACCTATACCGAAACAACATTTTTTACAATTTTTGTCTGTCTGTCCGTCTGTCTGTCTGTCTGTCTGTCCGTCTGTCTGTCTGTCTGTCTGTCTGTCTGTCTGTCTGTCTGTTTGTTCCGGCTAATCTCTGAAATGGCTGGACCGATTTTGACGGGACTTTCATTGGCAGATAGCTGATGTAACAAGGAGTAACTTAGGCTACTTTTATTTTAGAAAAAAAAATAGGATCTCACGAAAAAAAAAAAACAATGTTGCAGCGCAGCGCCTGATTGTTTGATAGCAACAACCTGCAATGCGTCCCGCGGGCTCAGAATGGGCGGGCAGGCTGTTGTCAACGGTTGTCTTTGTTAAATACCACGCGGACGAAGTCGCGGGCAACAGCTAGTATATAATAAGAAGCCAAGATATATTATAGTTTTATATATATTAGTAGTTATTTATCTTCATATTGTTGCATAGCTAATCTCAACAAATACGTAAGTCACCACATGTTAAACATTACCATTATTTTATATGTTTATTAGTAGTGTATTAAATATGTTTTAGATTCTAAGGATACTAAAGCATGTGGCAAAACCAACAATACAGCTAAAAAAGAAGTGAATGTAACAAAACAAAATTATAGAAGCAAACCAACAAACAGTCCGCCTGTTGAGAAAAGTAAAACACGATATGTGAAAGACAAAGGTAAGCTCTATTTGACTAAGGGCGTGCATGAGTCCATTACTATGGTCTGAGTCGATCTAGATCTCAGTATCAATGTGAGATATCTAGATTTTTGTTGATATCGTGTTTTATAATAAATATTTTTTTTATTCTATGATTCAATCTCAGCGATCTTATTGTTTTTTATTACAAGCGAAAGTAATTTATAGTATCCCATTTTATTTCGCTTGCGCTGCGATATGTGCAGGTCTAAATTACAATCGCGAAAAATTTCCACTAATAATAAACTCTAGTACCTAGTATAAATAAATTAATGAATATTAATCTTTTTTACTTTTAGAAATAGGAAAGCATCCTAAGCCTACTAGTATATCATCAAGAAGTAGCATAAGCAAGAATGTACCAACACCAAGTGAAAGTGAAAAGGAGCTGTCTATCATTAAAAATAAATTGTATGCGAACGCGAAGCCGATCGAACCATTCAAGAAAGCGGAAAAAATGAAACAGGTCCACGCCCCACCCCAAAACAAAAACAAAAAATCATATTTCAAAGAGCTACAAAGTAAAAATCAGACAGTTACAGTAATTCACGTACCACTTGACAATAAGTATAGTAGGCATCGCGCAACAGAATCCAAGATGTCAATCAACAGCCTTCAGGATTCAGTGGAAGAGTCAAATTTTATTGATCGTGGTACTGACACTCGAATAGTAGAGCTTAAAGATGTAAAAATCGGTACCGATCCGTTACCAACATCAAATGATCAAAATACCAATATGGATGATTTTGCCAATTTTATATGCACTGACAGTACTGTGCAAACAATGTCTATTACCGACACCTTTGATAGTCTTGAAATACCAAATGTAACACTAACGAAAGATAAGACTGAGCGTAAAGAAAATACAGTAAATAACAGTTGTTCAGAACAGCATTTAAAGGTACCGCCTCCCAGAATAAGTCCGCGTAAGGAAGAGTTAAACTCCGGTGATATCAGTTTTTGTGAAAACGCTTCCTATATAATTGGTCGTGCTACCCTAACATATACAACGAAACAAAAGATCAATTTCCACGTAGTCGGCAGCGCGGCAGCAATCCCCAATCGACCGCCTAGTCCACTAACTTATCCTATGAATATTGTATCCGTGTTTAAGAACGAGTTGAATAAACAACCAAAAGCTATAACTACGCCAGATGAATCAGACGAGAAGAAAAATATGTCTAGCAAGAACTACACCAACTCTTTAAATGAATTAAAGTCACTTAATTGTTCCTACATCTTTAATAGCAATAAATTAATGAAACCGTCGGATATAATTAGTACAATAAGAGTTAATAATGGTTTATTACCGAACGACTACGTTTGTGAGCAGTTCCAAAGGGAACTCAACTTCATAGATTCATTTTTTGAATCGCTACAGTACTTGGAAAGCTGTTCTTTATCCGAGAAGTGCTTTGCAAATGACAAAGTGGAAAACTTTGTGCATAATTCAGCGTTATTTGATTCGGGATTCGAGGTGAAGAATTCGGAGTATGATAATTTCTTGTCAAAGATTGAAAATGGCGCGAGTATTGAAGACACCGAAACAATAGCATCCAAGAGTCTTTGTCTGGTGAGTGTTATACTTCAATTTGTAAATATTTTGTCAGGAACCAACTGTGTCTCATTGGCTGTCGCATTACGCCCGATACACGACATTCAAACCATATAATTATAAATGAGTAGTTAGAAACGTCTAATTGCTATTATTTGTCGATTACTGTAATTACTTGTATTACTTAATAACAATTATTTCATTGATTTTGTTGGTTACAGCTCAATTTACTCATTCGCGATGAGCAAAGACGAGCCAAAAACCTATTGTTTGTGTTGAAAATGCGGGAAGATGCCCTGAAGGATTTCACGAAATCTCAAATACTTTGGTTAGAAAAAAAGAAAAAGCTCGAGAACACGGACATATCCACTCTAAAAAAAAAACAGCGAGGCGCGCTGCTCAAGCTCCAGCACGAGTGCGGGGAGATGCAACGCATGCGCAAAGCCTTACTCACGCTCTCGGAGAAGCGGAAAGTCTCGCTTATGAAGACCAAAAAGAACATAGAACTCAAGCTGAAGACCAACGTCGATGTGGAACAGATCATTTTTGGAAAGAAAAAGCTAAAGAGAAGTACGTCATCGGAACAGAGGAACACAGCTCCTCTGAAATGCTTCGATCTATCAAGCAGTGGCTGTGAGGATAGCATCACATCCAGGCCGAACTCGGAGGTAGCTCTTCTGCCGCCGGAGGCGCCCACTGCGCTTATCACGAGTATCACGTGTGTTGAAAAGAGCATCCAAACTGGTGATAGCATTCAGGGATCAATTCTCATCGACCATTCGACCGATACGGCGGCTGACAACTTCGTGACTGTCGACGGCGGATACCTCAACATCTTATTCCATAACTTGACCCTTCCAGAGATATTCAGCAACGGTAAACAGTACGAGGTTAACGAGGAAGCACTTAAAAATATAGTAAATACATCTAACAACCAGAACCAGAACTTGAATGGATGTGATATAGTCGATAAGCTTATGGAGCAAATTAAAAAACGGGACTTGGATAGGTCTAGCTCCCCATCAACCGCACGCAGCCTTGTCGATGAATTCGACCAGTACTATAAAGGCCTCGTAGAGGAAGAGAAGACGCCGATTGATACATCACATAGAAGTCCTGATAAAGTGGATGACATTAAAGATGTTAATGTGCAGGTGCTGGATTTGAGTCTGCAATCCGATGAGTGTAATCAAAGTATGTCGACGATGACGAGCGGCAGCGGTGGAGAAATTTCAAATAATGATATCTCCACCACTACCCGGTCCCGTGGGTGCGATCCGTTAGTACATATGGAAGGTCAATGCCAAACAGAAAAGGAACTGGTGATGAGCAGTTGTCAAACAACAGGCCCCCTGCCCGTGCCAGTTGGTGCCGCTGCTTCCCCGGAGTCCCCAATTCCCTACACTCCTGTTTGGGTGCCATCAAAATCGTCGGACTCGACGAGTACTTCTGGTGAGATTTTTTTTTTTTTCTCGCCTCTACTCTATTATTTTGTTTCATTTATCTTTAACGGTTTCCAATATTTATATTATATTTCTTTGTTTGTATTACAGAAAGCCTTAGCAGTCAGCCTCTATACGCAGGTGTATCTTCGTTATCATTACTGGCGTCACCAGTGCAGTGTGAGGCTGAAGAGCTTCGTAGGCAACAGTTGGCTATCGAGAGGGAGGTAAGGAAAACAACATTATAGAAACAGCATAAAGGGGCATTTACACTAAAGCGGAGCTGAGCGGAACGTAGAGGAATAGACAATCTTTTCCGCTTTGGCGGAAAAGCTTAAGGCACAAAACAAAGAGATAGATGAAGTCAAGTCCAGTAATATTTAGAAGCATATTGGTTTTCTGTTCAATACAGACGTTACACTATGAGATGTCAATATTTTTTTTTAATATTTTTCAGATTAAAGCCTTAGAACAGCAACAGTGCCGATTGCTGGTCGTCCGGGAGATACCTGACAAGCCACCGCCGCCTTACACGCCGCCCGCCGAGCCGCGATCCAAGCTGCCACGATTGTTCAAACCTGACCATACCACCGAAGACAAAATTCAAAAACATATGACTAATAAGAAATTTGCATCTTTTGACCCCACCGATCCCTTCGACGCATTTCTCAAGGACTTCTGCCAAGAAACGATCGAAAGACATAAACAAGAACTAAGCGAGTATCCTTGGGACGCATGCAATTTGCTCCCGCAAAAACAGCAGGTTGACAACCAAGAGTTGACTGAGACAACATCAATAGAACTTAACGAAATTTTAACTGGTGCGGCTCCCACTGTAGTATCGGGTACGCATTTTATTTATTTAGTCACACTAAATAGATTCAATCAAGGATGAAAGAATCTCCTCAGTTGAGGTTGCATTCCGATTCGGTTGTAGAGATAAGAAAACAATTAAATGGACAATTTGCAACTGCCCACATGGGCATATACGAAATAAATGATTTGTCATGACTTGGACTAAGTTATCCGTTTCATAAAATGTTGTTAATTACATCAACAGGAATTTCGAGTCGTCGTTCGGACCACATCGATGACATACTTTTCGCCGAGTGGCGGCGCTGCGAGCCGGCGTGGACCACGCTGCATACCGACGAAGCTATCGTCAAGAATCAACTGTTCGAGAGCATCTTCCAAAAGATCCTCTCGGAGACCATCGACGAGTACAGGAGGACTGTGCAGTGTAACACACTGGTTGACTGAATAGGTATTTTGTTTACTCTGTGTCGTTCATAATTTCTATTGCGAATTATCATAAATTCCTGTGTATTTTTTTTTATAATTCTTTAAATTATCAATAATAAATTTGTTGTATGATAATTATAAAAAAAATATGTTTATCTGTTGATAACGCACTTATTTGTTTTAATGTAAATATATAATTATTAAACAGTATAATATTAGTGCCTACTACTACATGGTTTTGATGTATTATCCTATAATAGGAATAAACATTCTAGTTAATAAAACTAAAATAAATATTTAATTAATTTAATTACATAGGAAGCAATAGTAATGACAAAATATCACATAGTCCGTACAATTGACATGACTAACTATAATTTTTTAAACATTCATTTTAAATACGGGGTCTTAAATTAAAAATGCTAGAATATAATTTAGTTTATGCCCTTACTGGCCATGAAAACAAAACTTGGTACAAACTATTGGTTAAGTAATGCCTTTGAGCATCATGCTTAGCTGTACATAATAGTCAATAAAGACAAAATATGTATAAGTAGATATTTATTGTAGTATTCTCTGTAGATATGATTTTACGCTACACGAAAGAAAAAACAGATATTCACTTTCATAGTGTATAGGTATTTTATGTACAATATTAATGGGTTCAGCTCCATAAATAGAAATAGTCAATAAATTAAATTGACGTATGATTGCCCACGTCTATAAAAGATATTGTAAGTCGATACCAAATACGTAACAAGTCATGAATTGTCGTATTTTAATAAATTACACTAATAATAATTACTCATCTATAACTACTTACTTCTATGTTGAGAATCTTTTAGAAACTCTGATTGGGGCTTGAGAGTATCAGAATTAAAACAATATTTCAACGTTACATAAAATAATTACTAAAACAGGAGTTAATTCACATGGTATAGCAATACTCAATAGGCTTGTAATACAATAACCCCAAAATTTATAGACAGTTATAGTGGATTATAAGGGCATTATAATGAGTTTTTCGGAGGAAAAATTGTGTTATAACGTCTTAATACTCTATTATAACTTTCTATAAATTTGACGGTATATGTATAGGTAGTTTATACGAGACTATCGGTCAGTCAGCAAGTACTTGTATTGTTGTTGCAGCCACGTCACAAGAACATGCCTAGAATTCTGGTCCAGATACAAAATAATTAAAATTATAGGTGTGGCGGTGATTTCTATACATCAGTATTATCCAACTATACACAAATTGTAGGACAAATCACTATACAAATAATATTACAAAAGTACGCAAATCTTCATATTTCATTTTAATATCTGTAATCTTGGTCTACCTAGGGCCTTGTTGTTGTAATAAAAACGCATTTGCTTGTATTTCGTATACGTAGTAGAAGCATTCGACAAACGGTATATTAAACTGTAGGTACGTTTGGTAAGATCGCAAAGAAATATATTGTAATGTATAATGTTATGAAAGTTGAATTTTCATTTTCATAATACAATTTCTCAAGTGATGCGATTAACAACAAACAGCATATAATTGTTAGTTTTATAGACAGAATGTCAATCATTAATACTTTTGACAGATATCTCATACAATATCGATCAAAAGTGACAGTTACTATGCCGTTGCTGTTCGATTATGAATCGATTTTGATAGCAGACTTGGGGAAAATGACGCCATTTTCATTTCATCATGTCACATCCATTATTTTATTTATAATGTGTATTTATTGAAAGTTTTATTGCTATTAATTACTAGACATTGTGCAAAATACCCGCTAAGTTGCGGGTGAGGCCATATTCATATCCATTTTATTTCATCGCATCTCATTTCGTAAAAAAGAAGAAGAAGAAGCAAACTTGGGCCCCAGTCTTATTGAAATACCAGCAGTTTAGATTATGTTTTTTGATTTGCTATTTACTTTTTTTTGTAATCGCCCATCTTATTATTCATCCGGTGTCTAGGTATTCTAGGCAGCGCTCACTCACTGCATTTGTCTCTAGGCACTAACACTGGCACAAGGATTTCTTACTTTTATTATTCTTACAGTCATCCACACAAGTAACATTCCAACTAACTTTGTCAATCGTCGGCTTTGAGAAATGATTCCAGTGGATTCGGTCCTTTCCGTCTAGGATTTGATGGGGGCTTCGTTGATTCGGCTGTAAAATAATAGTGTAATAATAATGTAGTTTGGCTAGTAAATTGAAATAGACCGCGTACACAATCAGTTTCAGCCGGTCTGCTCGTTTTAGTGCCGTTCTTCACACACCAACACATTTATCTAAGTAAACCCGTACTAGAGCTTTTACCCGCGGATCCATCGCTTTTGCTGTGCAACTCGAACCCCAGTGGTCATAGCCTGATGATATGTACCCTATCTGCTGAATTTTAACCATAAACTATCCAATGGTAAACCTTCGTTTAAATAGAAGCCGACGTTTTTGCGATGCTTAAACATACATGAATTCCAAATAACTATTTGTTTTAAATTCAGCGGTGTTTTAAAACTCGTATGCAACTGAACCTTTGATTTTAAAATGTCTTCAATATGCAGGCAACACAATTATAATTTTACAATATTACCAGCCATGAGCCCGATTGTAACGTAACTTTAATAAAAAAAAATGTCTTTACAACTTTTATCCACCTTAGATGTCGAATACAAATCAAATCCCAAAAAAAATAAGTCTAGTCCTATGGTTTAGACTGTGCATTTTTTGTCAATCAGTCAGTGTTACGAATTTGATTAAGTAGGATTAAATTATGGTAGATTTCTTTTCCTAGGGCCGTCAAATATATGACTAGTAAACTTACTCGTTACGGCTTGCGATCCTTGAGTGACCTCCAAGCAGGCCATCCACTCGGTAATACTGATTTTAGTGTCGTGGTTGACGTCACAGTACCGGGGCAGCTTCCTCCCGCACCTCCGCAAAGGCTCCACATTGGTTATCAGCTGGTGGAACGCCTTCCATTCCCGGCGCTCGAGGGCTTTGTTCTTGTCCTTGTCTAACATCACATAAGTCCATGTAGCTGCTTGCTCCTCTTTCGACGCTCCCCATTTGACCATTTCTCTGAACAAATTAAAACAATTGCATCTCGACCGACTGGATGATCCGATTTTACCTCTTATATTGCTGTGGCTGGTATGTGGCTGTATAAAAGTATAAAATATTGGCATTGTCTTATGTAACTTGATCTCTACAGCTGTTGCGTGCTACTTAAGGGTACTCATAATACAAGTGTTGCTTAGTGTGGTGTGTTCATCTACGAATTGTACAATATTAATTTATTCTGTAACTTTTAAAACATAGGTTTTTTATCAAATATTGATGCAACAGTTATTTATTTAAACGACCGTTTATTTTTCATATTTTATTGTAAAATTACACGTACCCTGGTCCAGTTCCGTTGATGGATGTAGTCATTTTGGATACGAAGAAACTCATTAAGTCGCGTAGAAAATTCGACTTCATTGGTTCCGGGCAACCTGTAGCCAATAGGTATTATACATTTCAATGACAGCATTTGAACTAAATATATACGATACGATAAATGTGACGGTGCAGTGCCTTATTCAGCTATACTAAAACTTGTTTTTTTCGCCGGCCGCAACCTTTTCAAGGGCATTTTAACACCGTACATCTCATGTGCACAATATCACATACTAAGTATACTTACATACCAAATGATCGGCACGAAAACTAAATAAATCTGCGATCAATTGCCGATTCAGTATGGTTCGACCGCAGGTTCAGTACGACGATTAACAATCATGGCGAGACTTGGAGATTTTAGTAGTAACGTGTACGGATCTAGCTAGAATAGTTTGTATACAACATAAGTGTTCTAATAGTGTTGGATGGTTGTGACTTCGCATAGATGTGTATACAACATAAGTGTTCTAATAGTGTTGGATGGTTGTGACTTCGCATAGATGTGTATACAACATAAGTGTTCTAATAGTGTTGGATGGTTGTGACTTCGCATAGATGTGTATACAACATAAGTGTTCTAATAGTGTTGGATGGTTGTGACTTCGCATAGATGTGTATACAACATAAGTGTTCTAATAGTGTTGGATGGTTGTGACTTCGCATAGATGTGTATACAACATAAGTGTTCTAATAGTGTTGGATGGTTGTGACTTCGCATAGATGTGTATACAACATAAGTGTTCTAATAGTGTTGGATGGTTGTGACTTCGCATAGATGTGTATACAACATAAGTGTTCTAATAGTGTTGGATGGTTGTGACTTCGCATAGATGTGTATACAACATAAGTGTTCTAATAGTGTTGGATGGTTGTGACTTCGCATAGATGTGTACCTCTCATGGGGCTGGCGTGTTGAGGCGCGGCATCGCAGTCGGGCCTGCGGTCCTTCACCGACGAGCCCGGGATGGGCTTGCCCGTGTCTTGGTGCACGCACCAGCAGTAGCCTGTGGAGCGGTAGCACTGCGCGCGCGCATAGCGACCATCGCCCGTACATTCTGGCACGTAGAGGACAGCACCGCCCGCTTTCTATAGAGATCACAGATACCCGTGAGATATCGATATAAAAAATAATCGATAAGTAAGAAATGTTTTCAAGATTTCGATATTAGTGACATTATCAGATGTAGCAATGATATTATGTTGTGTTTTGCTTAATTAACGGTTCAATTACTGGCTAGAGAAATTATGTTTTCGAAATCTAACGATACAGTATAAGTATTTTTTGCTATTCCTTATAGTTTCGGATTTGGCTATTCCACCCGCGTTAAAAACACCCTGTATACACGCATAAGTCATAACCAAGCAGTACGTTACTGCGATCTATAAATTAGCTAAATTTAGAGTTAATGGAAGCAAGAGTTGTGTTTGATGCTCCATAACCTAGTTTTCGTCGGAGCCAACGCGCTGAGCAACACGACGCAGTCGTAATTATCGTATGAAACCTGGTTTATGCATCAACATTCCTAATTGCAGTGCATCTAATGTGGTTGGTACTACACTACATATACCGGCTTGTGGTCGTTATTCTATATCCTAATACCAACCTGCTCATCCAAAACAGCTTGTCTGTCCGTCAGACAGTCGTTCGGCTCGTCTTCTCTCCTAGAATCCGAGTCGGAGCCGTCGGGCGCGAACGAGTTTCGCACTATCCCCGGTAGCACTGTACAAAAATTTATCAGTAGATATTTATTAACAGATCTATGTACTTTACGTATTAAATAGCCCAGTTTGCCTCGCCTGAACGCTTTTATCTGTAATTTACTTTGCAGTCAGTAAGCGCGCGGCTATGCTCGAACTATCCAGCCAGCAGTCAGTACATGGCTATGTAGGCTTGAGCGAGACAGTTATATCTGTAGTTGTGTATATTTTTTGTTTAGTTGTAATTTGTTTGAGACTCATAGGAAGATGTATTGAACAAAATATGTGGGCAAATAGTTTTAGGTCTTCACAAGAGAATAATTCAAGAAGCGAGTAAGCCATATTCTAGTTGTATAATAATGTATGGTGTGTGACATACTGGGCAGAAGGTCACCTGCGCTAGCGTCCGGCGGCGGCTCCTCCTCGTTGTAGTCAGTCTCGACTTCCGGACCGCTATCCTCGTCTGCGTTCAACGACATGAAGAAACGGAGAGAGACTATATATTATTATTATGTTTGCACACAAATTAACATTTTTATTGCCATTGTGCTGTTACGACAAGTTTTATATGCACACAGATTAAACTATTGGCGTTGTTCTAGATTAGTTTGGTTTTTATAGGCAAGTATTTATCTCACCTGATGGTAAGTACCGATGCGATCTACGATGGAGCACACTTGCCTAGAAGGTACCTGTTCACTCTCGACATGAAAACACCGAGTATAAGTACCTACTTACACGATGACGTGCATTCGTCTTAGGTAGATCCGTCAATAAAATATTTCTTAATCCTTTATAACAGATCTTAAGGCCCTGACGGCTGGGTACAAAAAACCCGCATGGAATGGTTTCATCGTTATGTTTTAAAAATTGCCCCCAGACGCACAGACTGGTCAAAATTATAACGTCGCTGTGTGCGTTGCGTCGATTTTAAAAGTGGTTTATGCTTTCTTGATTCTAGGATTTATGTGTAATTACTTCCATCTATTAGACGGGAAACAAGTTGGGAGCGTTAAAACCCGTTACCGCGCCGTTTGATATTACTTAAAAGTAATTTACCAAACATTAAAATACTTAGTTAACTCGTTTCTACAAATGTGTTTCCTATGTTCAATGTGTTAATTACTTTGCAGATTTAAAACTATAATATAAAATTTAAGTTCTCTTTGGAGACTTCAATGTTCGATTGCAAAGAATTCCTTTAATGAATATTTGAGGTCTGGTGTCGACAACCAGTCTGGTTTTGTTGCCTTTACGTACGTTTATAGGTTAATTATCATATTTCAGCAACTTCATAACGCTGCTCATGCAGTAGGTATTGAACATAAAAGCTAACGTAGAAGGTGGTCCTATCTCTGGGCGTTCTACAGAATTCGCAAACGCCTCAAACACCCGGGATCTAATTTTATTACATTCCATAACTTCAGTAGTGTACTCAATAAATAGGTACAGTAATGTCTCTATATATAATAAAACAATATTTTGGTCGTATCTGTAGGTATTTGGAAAAAAAAAACCCCAAGAGCCCATACGGATAAACCAGCGAGAACATATAGAGACGTAGCGACCTCTTCAACCTTGTCACAAGCTACTAAGATGGCGCTGCAGACGACATTCAGAACAATTTCCTATACAATCCTGAAACGCGCTATTTGAGATTTCTGAGCACGTAGCATATAGACAAGATACCATCAATAACCTTCTTATAAATTTTAAATAATCTTCCCTTTTCCGCTAAAAAGATAAAAAAAATATTTAAATTACAATATAGGCAAGTATTTGATCTCGATCTCAACTGATGGTAAGTGACGATGAGATGTACGATGTAGCATACTTGCCTAGAAGTTACCTGTTCACTCTCGACTTGCATAAGCATTAAGTAAGGTACTCACAGTCCGGTGCAGGCGGCTCCGGGTTGACGAGTAGGCAAGCGACCCACTCGGCGTGCGCGATCTCGCCGTCGCCGTCACCGTCGCAGCCGCGGGCCCATGCGCGGGCGCAGCGTTTTGGTTTCACCACCTACAATATACAAATTTCACACATATGAGTATAGAGAGCTTCGATAGCGATTGAAAGTTAATTGAAAGAAAATCAAAACAGGGAAATACGGTCTAAAATTGAGCTATTTGAGCGACATTATCGGGCGGGAGAAACAATACAAGTATGTTACTTTTTTTTCAAAATTAACGGGTTCAATTCCTGGATAAGGCAATATTCCAGTTTTAGTTTTTATTTTATAGGGTCCATCGAGTATTTTTCGCTATTCTCTATGGTTTCGAAATAGGCCATCCACGCACACTTGAAAATACACCGTGCATATCCACATGCATGCATCTATTATTGACTAAACCATATTTTTGGGAAACATTGTCGACGCGGCGTATTGTGTTTATTTCTGAATATAGTTTTTGTTATCAATGTGGGTATCACACTACTAGTAATTCCGTTATCCAAAAGCTGAAATGCTTTTTCTGAAACCCCTTCGAGGGAGGCTCGTCTAATCACTATGCTATTGTCTCTAAGACAAAGATTTTAACGGACCTTTTTAATAAGTCTCCTCAGTCCCCTGTACTCAGACTTCTGCAGTCCATCGCTTCGGTCCCGGTCCAGTTCGCCAAACTTCCAGTCAGCCACCGCCCTGGGTTCTGTGGATGCGCCGCCTGCATCCGAGCGAGCCCTCTCGTACTCTCCGGTGAAGATCTTTATCAGGTTCCCGTTGAACTGAGCCCGGTCGGTCCTCGTGCAAGCTGGTGACGAAAGATTTCAATGATAAACTCGAAATATTATGGATAAATAATTATAAATACCATTTGCAAAAGACTTGCGTAATAGAGGTAATACAATACTACGTATCTAAGTTTTCTTAGTGTATTGGGCCTTCATAATATATAGGGCTATAATAGGCTATAGCTTAAATGGTATGTATACCTACCTAATTATGCAATAGAAATAACATTATAATAGCCCTATTATTATTATAAACTAGATTACCTAAATGTGTAAGCTCTAGGTTCGCCCTTGAACAATGTTTTCAATGCTACACAAGTACCTACTTACAGAACAAAAACGGCAGCAATGGGTCGTGGACTTTTTATTGTTATCAAAATCTCCATTTTATTTTTATATTATTATTTCAAATGTTCTTACTTCTTTTATTTCTCTGACCACCGACGGACGACCGCCGCCTTGTTTGGGATTTACCTGCAAACAAAAACAAAACACCTTCAGTCGTTCTGTAGAATTATTATTACGCGCACGATAATAATATCAGCAATAGTCTATTAAAGACCATGGGTCAAAGGCCTCTCCAGCGAATGTATTATGAATGCAATCAGGAAGTTATTGGAGTAAGCATTTAGGTACGGCATAATTCACTGATAAGAATGGCCTGGGCTATTCAACAGACTAGCCCATCTAATGATTTTGAAGAGAAAATAATAATAAATAATGTTACGAAGGTTAAGTCTAGCTAAATTCCAGACAGTCGCAAAGCAAAAACTGTTTACGTCTGTCGTTGTGCGCATTAAAGAGCTTTCTCTGAGTTACTGAGGTTATCGCAATAGCAATTCGAGAAGTATAAATGGACGGAATATACGATCAAACCAATATTAATTACGAGCTAACGAGCGGGGTAAAAGTAAGCAGTTTTATGTGGCATTGAGAGCTCCGACCTGAGCTCCGACCGAGACAAAGATCCGTTAGTCCTGCTTCTAGACACTTTTATTACCTGGGAAATAAAAATATTACTCTCAGATATACCTATTGAAACCTAATTAAAAATATACGCTGCAAATAAAACGCACCTGAACCACGCTAACATAATGTATTCTTTTCAAAATTACTACCATGCCACTTGGCTAGTAACTTATAAAACATAATATACCTTCGTATTTGCAGTAAAAATTAACATTGCGATTAACATAATATCGCCGTATTGGCACCGGCTATAGGTAGGTGCTGGGGTAAATTATCTTATTACTCATCGGAATCCTATAATGTGGATCTTTAGCGTGTAATAGTATGATTTATTTTTATATAATGTGTGCGGTGGGGACGGGATGGGGGCGGGAGGGCGGGAGGTGGCCGCTCGACCCAACCGGTCCTGGTCCCGCACAACACAAGCTGCACAGGATCCAGTATGTAATCCTAGGTTATCTTATACCCAAATGGAAGTCATTAGTGTATCTACACCTGAGAGCTTACATGTCGTAACAGTTATTAATTAATTAATAGAGTTTTATGGTAATAAATTATTCTCAGGAAGATTCAGATACTAACTAGGCATAGACACATAATGTATACCTATACAGTTTTTCCTAAAAGCCTAGGTAAAAAGTAGACTGATATCTTCGTGGAAGATAGTCAAGATAAACAGGGTGGCAGATATTATATGTCCAGATGAGTTGTAAACATTCTTATAATACATGTTATCAAAACTGTGTAAGGTTTCTCAATTAAGCGGCAAAACTTTAATGTAGCACGTTACTACATCGTTTTAACGGATATTCTACTTTTGCGCGATCTATTTCTTTCTACAACACTCCAGCTAATAACTGGCCGGGCTGTGAAGTGTAGGGCTTCGAAAAAAAAAGGTGAATAATCGGGTTTTGTTAGCGGCAGACACCTCGGCGCCTGACACATATATCTACAGACTGATAAATTGTATCGAAAACACCAATTAATTGTTTCAGCAGAAACATACCAGAACTTCAAAGTCGGTCATGGAACTGGTTTAGCGGGTTTGTCAACAATTGAAAGAGCCTATGAATATTTCTAAAGTTGAGGTTTGAATGTTAGGAAGGTACGTAAGTACCTATCAACCTACCTATCGTTATTTTAAAATATGCCAGAGAGTACTTAGGTAAATGGAAATTTCGCACGCTAGGTAGCGTTTTTTTTTATGCTACAATTGTACCACTTCTGGGCTTCCATCTCGGTGGTTAGCAATAAAGGCAAGATGGTCCTAAGCTAAATGCAGATATTCAATCCGATAGGTACCTAATATAAAATAATTGATCCGATTGCGATTTATTATCCAATACGATATCCATGGATAAAAGATAACGCGGAAGCAAAATTACTATAGACAAAAATAAAACATAAAGCAATCTAACATAGTGACGCCCTGTTCGCACAGCTTCTAATATTGAATGTTAAAAATAACACTATTTTATTATTATTGTGAACTATTAATCTTTATGTGCTATTCGTTAGTCCCTGTGTTTACAGACAAACCGGTTCATTATTTTAACTCTTCCTTAACGACTTCATCAACGCGGCCCAGGTAAGCACCATAGCTAAATATAAAACATCAAAGGTGCGGGCGATCCAACAAAGGTCTCCACTGATCTCTGGAGTTTTTTCTATCGTCTGATGCCCGAGACGGGTTCTCTTGCCTTTGCGTGACAAAAAAAAACTGGGCCCCATTGTGATCGGCGACGAGCTGTCTGTCGGAACCGCTGCTTCTTAGAAAAAAACACGGTTGTCGCTGCCTTGAAAATAGTTAGCGTGCTGTCGACTAGCATTTTGTGACCGATTTTAATGCAATTCTGTGGAGGAGCTGAAAAAAGCATTGATCGAACCAGTCTGAATGTATTTATTTTTGCACCGTTAGTCTCTTTAAAACGGGTTTTGCTATGCTACGTATGAAATACAATACTACTGCACGAATTATACAGGGTCAATTTGTCATGTCGGCGTTCATGGACAAATTCGTAACTATATGTAATATCGAAAAGTGCATTAAGGACTCACTATACCGATATTAATGAAAACTAAAACTGCATCATTAGATTGTGAAAAAACTAATTTAAATGTCTAATTTCATTTAATTCCTTTATGCAATTCCGCTATTCCCTATTGTTTCGGATTTGGCCTCACACGCACACTTGAACATTTTACTCTGTATAGTAAAGGGATAACGTTTATTTATACTCGCTCCAAGCATTTAACTGCGCGAGATGCGCAATCGCATCTATTTCGTAACGATTTATTATATATCTACTTGAAATCGTGAGTTTAGTAGAGCCCCGCAACCAGGCAACATGAGTGGCAGTAATTGGATAATGGATGGGACAAGCGTCACCACCCTAAATAGTTAAAAATAGTAAATAAACAGTAGTTGCAAATGACTTCAATCTACTAGCACGTATTAGCCAATACCCTATCGCTATAATTTCTCACTTACTCATCGTATAACTTACATGCCGGCTCGTTTTAAATCAAGCATTACAGTAATTGAGGGGCCAGCACACGAGTGTGTTAAATTGCTTTTATAACGAGGTGTAATACTTAACACGAGGGCTTTTTTGAATCAATGCACGAGAATTTCGAGCATATTGAGTTATCAACATTAAAATAATAAAATATCAAGCTTGGACATGGTTTTAAAAAAAATGCAGGTCATCCATATTTTTTGTACTCTTAAAAAGATTTAGAATAATCATATACAAACGTAAAAAACGTAAAATAGATACCTACTTAGGTACTGTCGCGAATATTATATATATTAATATGGGATCAATTTCCTGAATATTTTCAGTGACACTTAGAATGTGATACGGCTTATGTCGTGATATCTGAGAGATGTTGCTCCTAGTAACGTCAGGCAAAACAGTACCTCTTACTGTATACGTTTGCTGTACGATATTCAACCTTAAATGGGTCCAAATTAAAATCCGTGACTCAACTTACAATAATAGTAATGCATGGTGCGTTATATCTACAAACCACATGCAACGAAAACAGCTTATAAGGAAGTTATTAATATGCAAATAAAATCCCTTTGGCCAAAAGGTCCAAACATCTTACAATAATTTTGGAAGTGCATGATTAGTCCTTATCAGAAAAATCCATAGAAGCATTAAATTAAATTAATTAAAAATAGATAGCTAAGTAATTATTATTATTCTAAACAAATACCTACCATATAGAAGTCTGGCAAGTGTATAAGTCTAGACTACTTATACAACAGCGACCATACGTTTATAAATAGCTGGAGGCATTTTGATTTCATCGACAGACACTTTAATTATTCCTATAAAAAGTATACCTAACTAAAAAGAACAAACGATTGTAACAAAAGCGTGTGTGACTAATCTGTACGTTATTCCATTAGAATAGCCGGTTGTAGAAGTACAATAACTCATAAGTAATAAACTATGGATTAAAAATGACCGGCGTGCCGTGTAGGTATTCCGAGAAGGCTCTGCTTTTATGGTGCCATTTCATGTTGCCTCCTACGGTCGGGTTACATGCGAGTGACTTATTACGAATGCAAGACGATATACCTCTGCACCTAAGTGGAATGCTAAGTGATTCTACTTAGGGAAATATTAGGTCGGGATCTTGAATTTGTTTTTATAGATAGTGGACAGGACCATTTCTTACCATTACATAGGTTCTAATTTCAGCAGTCGCCATTCAAATCAAGTGCGCTTGCATTCCGATCCTAATTCACGTTCTGGATCCCTAATTCCAATTACGACTTATAATATTAGACAAACAGTTTTATATGTATTTTAGGAACACGACTTTAATGGAGTTATTTTGTTTGGTGCTGGGCTACTCAGCAGTGCTAAGTTGCTACCAATAGCATTGCTTCATATACTTAGCTTTACTAAGCTTAAATGGACATGAAAGCAGCAGGCTGCGTTCAGATTTCATACGTTTTGACATACTATGTGTGATGTGCTGGGTGCCGGTCTGGATATAACCACCAGCACGGCCTCAATGGACAGCTTATTGTAGCTACTGTTAAACTAGTTATTAGTCTAGCAGTAAGTACTTATATGTATGCCTACCATACCTGCATAGTTTATTATTTGATAAAGTATAATCCTACATTACCATTAAATCTATCAGTTTGGCATGCTTTTCTTATTATCCGACTGTTTATTCAACTACTTAACGATTAGTAAACGAGATGAGCGGTACGACCAGTTATAAGTAGGGCTTACTAAAGTTTCTGTATGGGGAGATATATACACAAATTATTATGTTTGTTTATCAAACAAAAATGAGACCAGCTTTCTTGGAATTTATATTCAGACAGAAACCATTTACGGAGTTTATTATCAAAAACGTCGAGAAGCCTCACTGCATGTAAGATACGCCAGATACGCCCCCAATTAAATTTTGATAAAGGATATGTTACGAATGCTAAAAAACAAGTTTTTAAAAACATAAGACCCAAATTCATAAATCAGATGAATATAGGTACACGTAGGTAAATATATGAATAATTTGTCTTTTAATTTGCATTCCTTGATAGAATTAAGTGCAAAGTCAAGTCAACACAAGTCTTAACTATTGAATCATCGCATTTTTTTTAAAGTACCTGTGCTTATTTTTATACCAAAAATTGTGGCGGGTATGGTCTTGAACCAAATTTAATAGCTGACTCATTTTATAAGAAACTTCTATAGATATACTCTGAGTTCTCAGTCTTCATAAAGAATTTAAGCATTTCCGGCGCATATGGGAATGTAATACCTATTTTATATAAAACACGAAGAATGTTAGTATAGTTTGCTACAAATCTAGTATATTTGTAGCAAACTATACTAAAATTTTGGTTTGGTTTGGATTGGTTAAATTACTTAGTAAGTAATTAGGTGTACCAACTTGCTAACATTAAACTAAAAACAACCCAATAGACAAGTACTATACTAGCATTCAATCAAATTGGCAATATTTCAATATTTATGGAAAAAAATAGTTATTAGGGAAGAGACACTATTTTTGGAATTTTGTATGTCTGCCTGTTCCCGCATATCAAAAAATCCACCGTACGTATTGTAATTAAACCAACTTAAACAATTTTAATTAAACCAACTTTAAACAAACCTTTTTACCAACTTTAAAAAAATAATGGTTGAAAACACTGGTGCGGTAAAATAAAGTGAAACGCACGCTTGTATAAGCTGCATTATGAACCTAAAGTCGGTGCAATAAGAGCCTCTTTACGAGAATGTGTTTTAAAAAAATCTAAAGTCCGTGTGTGAAAACTAAATAAATGGCAAGCTATCGGTATCAATAATGAGGTGACGACTTATTACAAAGTATGATATTTTAATTGTTGTACTAATTGTATGTAAATGTAGTAAATCGTTGCTGTACTTAATTGGAGTGATAGCTATTATGTTTCTTCCCTTGCGATACTCTGCTAAAGTTATTCCACACATTTATAGTAACTTACATGCCGTCGATAATGTTTAACATCAACATCATCTATCAAATCGATTAAGTAGGTAACTGTTCCTCTCACGTAGGTTGAACATAAGTAGATACGATACGGGTTACGATATTATTGGCGTAAGAGGTCACGAGAAAGGTGCCGGTGTGAGGAAGCCAGTGCTTAGCCGAATAGCGGGCGATGCCCTGCGTAGGATGACCCTTCGTCTGAAATTTATTCTATGCCCGGACGCATCGAAGGGGACCTTAATTAATAAAATTATGACGAATAGAATGTAAAAAATAAAATTTGACCCCAACTCAAGAGTTTGGTTTAGTTGGTTTAAACTCAAAGTTTGCATTTGGTGATAATAAAAGTGTAAAACGCATAAATAATTACTTTTTATTTTAATTGTTACTTATATATATATATATATTAATATATATATATATATATATATATTATATGTATATTATACATATAATTATTATATTATATTATATATATAATATAATATATATATATATATATATATTACTTAATAATATTTACAAAGGAAATTCACAGTTGCATTTTTTTCAAATATAACACTGTTTAAAAATGTCCCGTATACCTTGAAATTCACATATGTGCTACGTACTTAACTACCTACAGGACTAGTGTAGTTTCGTACGGGAAATTTCAATTAAGTAAATAAAAATAGGCCTAGGACGCGATGGTACGCATCCCATGCTTTATGACAAAAATATTGGCATTACAGACCCAATGCACGCGACAGTACCTACCTCGTATAAAAATGTCGTCTAATTCGATAATAGGATAGATACCTGTCTAGTAACTAAACAAGTCAGGATTGCCGTCTTCCGCTTCTAAGAGCCCCTGACCTCTTTTATTTTTATGGTAACATTCTTTTATTAAATACATATAAGCTTTATGAGTAACTAGCTGCGCCCCGCGGTGCTACCCGCGATTAAAAGGTATGTATGCTAGCATATTAATCTATCCCACGGAAACCATAAATTTTACAGGGATAAAAAGTAGCCTATGTTATTCCAGACTATAATCTATCTCTGTGCCAAATTTCATCCAGATCCGTTCAGCCGTTCTGGCGTGAATGAGTAACAAACATGCATCCATCCATCCATCCAAACTTTCACATTTCTAATATTAGTGGGAAGTGGGATAACCTACTCAAAAAAATCTCTAGTTTTAATTATATCATACCTACAGTCCAATTGACATGCTTAGTGGTCGATTGATTGAACGAGGAAAATCATTTAAGTAGGTTTAAGTACCTCCTAGGAAAACATTTCAAAATATAGTGTAAAGTACTTTAGTAACCTACCTACCCAACCAAAGTTACCCAACCTGACAAAAATCTTTCCTAACCATTAATTTTATTGTTTGTATGAATTTATTTTATAATAGGTAATATATAAGTTATATAATAAACTGTGTTTCATTGTATTAGGTATCTGAGTGATAATTAAGAACGTTGCCGTTGTGCGCGCCCGGCATGGCGATAGTGCGGGATTTTTGGCCCAAAGTTGTCTATGTCCATTTTGTTTTATTTTCCAAAATATGTTTCTTTTATATACAGGGTGTAAGTGGCTTCGTAACGAAAACGGATTCCATGGGTTGAAGTAGTGATTCTGAACCCCCCAAAGTTGGATTTTGCCGTCGATCTTTTTATGAACTTTACAATTTTTTTTAGATCCTTTTAAATTGATTTTAGCATGAAATCATAATAGAAGTCTATCTCAACGTGATTGTAATGTTCAGGGTGAGGCTAATGATCATGCACTGTTTACGAGGGTGGCCCGTCTAGGCTATTTTCGGTGACGTTCCAATTTGGATAAGTAACATTTGTGAAATAAAATTAGTTTATTATTAAACAGGTAATTATTTATAACAATACGTCTTTCTACTTTGATATTATTACACGGAGTGCGCGAACTTGTTACTGTATCACAAACCAAGCCGATTCGTGTTATTTCTCAGTTTGGGATGATATTAAGGGGGAAGCTCAGGGTCAGGGCGCGAAATTCAAAATGTCATGTCAATGTGTAAATTACATCGTAAAGATGTCCAAATTTTTCGTAAAAAAATAAAAACCATTGACATTTTGAATTTCGCGCCCTGACCCTGAGCTTCCACCTTAAGTAAAAAAAACTTGTATATATTGGTATGTGTAACTCTCATCGTTGCCGGCACACATAAATTGATCGTACATAATTGTAATGTAATGTTTACATTACAAGGAAAGCTGACTACCTACACAAAAGTAATTTCAATCACGCGGCGCCAAAGATAATTACATTCTAATCACAAAATACTTACAAATGTACATAAATATGTATAAAGACGTGCAACGCCTACATAAGTTAGTACATTATTTATAAATCAACGTATCATCAACGAGCTCTGTTCTCTATCTCTCAGGGAGAATAAACAATCGGTCTAACTATTTTTCGAACTAGGTATGAGTATATTATTATGTTATACAGAATGATTCAAAATGGGTATACTAACCTCTGAACCTGGGCTTCTTAAGCGCAATTGTAGTCATTATGCCAAGTCAGAAATTCAATGTGTGATTTTTATTTTCTCTGTATAAATTACAATTGTCATTTAGGGGGGATTTTTTTCATAGGATCAAACGTTAGTATACTTTTTCTTAATCACCTGAGTGGGCTCACAGGAACAAATGTAACGGTAGGTGGTCGTGTTTTTTGCTGCTTTATGTTTATAGGTAAATGCGTACTGGCTCAGCGCGCGGCGCCACACGGCTATCGAACTATCTCAATTTTGACCTTAGCAATAAATTCGGCAGGGTGACGCGAGCCACGCCGTCCTCACTAGGCGAATTAACGTAAGAACACGGCTATTTGGCAAAGACATATGTATTGTGTTTACCTGAAAATCTATATAATCATCGTGTTTTTTCCCCTGAAAATCAATGGTTCAAAATTCAATCTTGTAACAGTTTATCGATGGATACGTCCAAAAAGCGTTCTAACTAGAATAATGTAAACACTCAGCTTTCATCTGGATAGTTGTTTACAAACCAAGTCTGAGGAATATGCACCGGTATTTACACCGACCGTTAGATTAAACAGACGCGTAGAATCCGGGTAAAATTGATCTCAATCTTAACCGCCTACCTACAAGCCGCCCGCCGCCGCCCGAACCGAGTATTTCAAACAAATCCTCGAGACTTATAAATCATCATCAGAGTGGCGGCTTCTTATCGGCAGTCGCCAACAAGGACGTATACAATAATTGATATTTTAGTACTAATCACGGCGTCCTATCATTGTTCGAGAGAGTTGACTCATTTACAACTATTTTATTTGATTTAAACTCTGTCATTGTATGTAACGTAATGTTACATCGTGGAGAAAGGCTGTAAAGAGCATCATTTATAAAATATGACACTATTGTATTCCATTCGCAGAGCAGAATAGGTCAAATAGAATAATACTATTTATTGAGGTAATAAGGCTTTTGAGTAAACGTGTCCTAAAAAAATGAAGACGGCGCAAAGCACATTATTAAACTATATTCGCTTGGCAGACTGTGTGGACTAAATACGAACAATTAAGTAGTTAAACATGCGATGGTTATTTCCTTAACGCCTGCAATCTAGTCTGTACGTTTTATTAACCCATTATTGAGGGAAAACAACCTTTGAATCAACGAATTTCCCGCTCCGAATGGGTTTTTCTGAGACTAGAATGGGATCATCTAGCGATGTACTATGCTCCATGTGTAAACAAATAGGTACCCGCGGTTTACGATAGAAAGAAGCTCGCAGACAGTTGAGTGGTTCGAATAACGCGAATGTAATCTTGAGTCATAGGTACTTACATGTTTAATACATACGGCGCCAGGCGTTTAACAATCAAAGCCAAACTCGAGGTTAACATACCGGTCCTAGTGCAGTCTGGCTTGCCGTTCCTGACGGAGGTGTCGGGGAGGGGCTTGCCTTCGGGCGTGACGCACCAGCAGCCGGCGGCGGCGCCTGCGCTGGCGCACTGCACGGCGGCATAGGTGCCGTCGGCTCGGCACCGCGGCACGTATGCAGACCATGCCCCACTATGCGCCTTCAACGCATACCGCAGCGCTATCAAGCACGATGACTGGCCTTCTGCGGTCAAGAATCCACATTTTAAAAGGCTGCAATACAAACTAAACAAAGACGTTTTGCTTGTTTTGGAACATCGGTGACCGTTTTGCAAGCGATTATCTTTTTAAGATTAGACTTCTAACGAAAAAATAACATAACAAGCTTATTTTATGCTCTGATGTCAAATATGTTCCTAGGTTTCACATAATTAAAATATTATATGCATCAACAAAATTGTGTGGACTGTTTCCAAGAATTTGATAAATATAGTAAGTAATTACAACCAGTAACAAAGTGACATCATATACGGTCGTGGCGCAAACGAAGGTCAAGTCCGACAAAGATGATTTTCGGTTGGATATACCCAGTTATTTTACCATCATATAGGGACCTAGATGTTATTTTATAAGTCTTCCTATATCTATTTATTCTGGTCAACATAGTGTGACGATACTCTACCTTTCCTTCTGACGTAACATTGCGACTATTAGTGCTAAATATCCTATTGTTTTCGGTCACCCGAAACAGTAGGTAACTGTCCGTTCTGACTAATCAGCCAGCACGGACAGTTACGTACTGTTTTAGCCAATCAATCTATTGACTCGCTTTGGTCACGTCAGTTGGCCTTACTTACCAACACATGCTCCCTTTCTGGCAACGGCGACCGGCTCCCCCGAGCACTGGGCGATCATGAGGTGACATCGCGAGGGGTAGGTCCTGCCATCGGTGCCACACACGGCGCGCCGAGCATTCGCGACGTTAGCCTCGCACGCCGCCACCCGGGCGTTGCAGCTGTCGTTACTTTGAACACTCGCCGTTGCACTCTGGTGGAAAGAGAGCTTTCATTATTTTCCTAAATTTGTTAAAGATGCCGTGGATACATACATGCATGGAAAGGTAAATTCATATTGTCTATCCATGAGCTATCAGCTATTAAAATATTATACAAGAATATAAAACAGTAAGTACGTATTTGGCTACAATGTCGCAAACCAGTGAAAAAAAGATAATATGTACGAATAATGCGCAGCTTGCGAACCTACGTGACAGAACATAATGACAGATTTAAGTAATGTCAACCAGTATAAAACCCCAATTGGCAAGAAAATAAAAAAATGTAAGTGGAAGTAAAATGTAAATGAAATGATTCTATGACACAACCTCGGAACTTTATTATAGTTTCATTCTTTTAACCTCCCTTGAACAATAGGCTCACGTAGGTACTTGTTACATACACAAATATTTTATATATGACTATTTTTCTTTGTAAACGAGCTCTAACTAATAATAAGGGTTCATTTATATTCAGTATGCAGCGATTGTTGCGATTGAATTGATGGCGATTGCCAATTGTCAATAGTCGATCGGTAAAACACTTTTGAAACAGATCGTTATCTATATTATATCTCCATGGAAACATAGGTAATAACCATGTACTTAAATGGTAGGCGCGCCTCGTTTTGAGTCTTCCTAGTTAAAAAAATTGCTAGGAAATATGAGAAGGAGATACCTAATAGGGGCTGGTAGGCAGGGTATGAGGTGTAGAGCCGTCTTGTGAAAACATGCCTCTATAACTTAAGTGCCAAGGTAAACTAGTAAATATTCTACTATCTAATAATTGTACTACCTATATAAACTATAATGGAAACCATGGCAAAAAATGAAAAATTCCATACATACATACATCCTATACATATGAAATAAACTGAACGAAATCAAAACTCAGCTATCCTTTCGAGATACGTAGACCTACCTACCTAGATACGTAAAATTACACATAAAATTCCCTCCCCAAACAAAACCCTGGATCCGCCCATGTTAAGGTGATAAGCATGCTTTTTATGGAGGTGGACTCATGTGCATAATTAAATCATAGATATCTCCGGTAGGTGGAGAAACATCTTCTTATAGACCAATATTGAGAAAAGCAAACTTGTTAAAAAGAATAACCAGAGAAGGCTACAAAAACATCTTAATAAGTACCTATAACCAATAGATCTAACATACCATACCGATAGAGTACCTAGCTCTATTACCAGCCCAATTGCTGTACTAACTGTAACGTACCATTAAGTTATTATTAAATAGGCTCCTGTAGTTATGTAGGTACCAAAACGTCGTAACCTACCGGATTAACTTAGATTAAGTATGTTTGCGAAGTTATTAGCCGTCTAACTACAATTTTATTACCAATCGAGGTAATGAAATAATAATTAAATATAATTGGAACCCATTATAGCTTTCAATACGTTAAGCTGGCGATCCCGGTTAATAGTCTGATATCATCTTTGTCACTCGTTACGGGCAGTCAGAAACCATGAAAATTCCGACAAATGGTCATGGCTGAAATTACTTGAGTTTTGATATAATTACAACCATATTTTAATCACCAGTTGAGTGAAGAGAACAGAATAGACACCTACATAAATATTACCGATATTTGCTCGCTACGGCTATGTTAGTAGTTACTTACAAGTTCTGCACAATTAAACGTTATTTTTAATAAAAACAATTCAGTGAATGTATGTACCTATGGCATATACAATTGTATAAGATATATTAAATTGGTCATGCATTGTATATTAGATTCGAACTATGCGATAAGTGAATGATCGACTACAATTCCGCCGTGTCGTATCTCGTCAATCTGATTGGTGGTGCGCGAAATCGTACCTAATATTCTATGCTAATACCTAGATTAGCGACTATTATCTATTGAATAAAAAATACTTGCTCGGTAATTAAGCACTTAGATACCTACATAGATATTTTGAAACAAAGGCAGGTTAATTATATTATTTCCTGTTGCAGGGCTCATAGGCTATCTAATTTCCAGTCGATTCGCTATTTTAAGACTTCCCAATTCCCATACAAACCTGTTTGCCGACCACTACATTATGTACGAGTAGGTACAGACCTAGGTTTTTTTGCAATTTCTAGTAATTGATACGAGGCTTTCGGATATCACCTCAACAAACACTTATTATAGGCAGATACAACAATAATAAACATATTAGGTTAAGTTAGATGGGCACAGAATGGCAAATTAAAAAGCTGTTTTCTTTAAATAAATTAACTAAGACATAAGTAACTTCATTAAACGTAAGAATAATATTTACGTACCTTAACGTCGGTTGTTGCTCCATTGATAATACAGATAACGTTGAGAAAAAACAAATGGATCACTAATTCATTTATATTCATAATGTTAGTTATTAAAGCAAATTTCTTAAAATCCGTTGTTCGTCGCTATTATTATTTATTTGTAACACTCGTTCACACAACAAAACGGGCCGTCTATAGATCGGGTGAATAATGTCAGAGTCTTTACTATCATATTGGCATAATAATTTAATTTGTTATAAACTTGCTTTGTTCCAATAAAACGCTGTGAAATACAATAGGGAATCGGGATGCGTCTGAGTAACGTTCGTCGGGACAGAGAGCTAAGAACAGAATAAAATACAATAAGGATAAGTTCCCGGTGTGGTCCGCCGCGCCCGCCGCCGCCGTCGCGCCGCGCTCGCCCTGCCACGAGCAAAAAGCGCAGTGCGCGCTGCGCGTACGCACCGCACCCCGCCCACCGCTTAGCTTATTCGTCGTTTCGTTCGCTACTCAACGGGAACAGCGATGCGCTAAACCTGCTGCTCATCTGTTAATAATGGCCGTAGCCCGCAAGTAATTTGACGGTTATGCTATAGTAGCGTAACTGCAAATTGCCTAATATGGAAAATCTTGTAAGACTATAGTCTTGTTCTTAGTACTGTAATACAGCATATATCTCAAGTAAGTAATTACATTATTTAATAAAATTGAGCAAGAACAAAGTGAAGTAATCTGAAAGACAGGTTATCGGAGCTTCATGCGAGCCTTTAATCTTCGACCACGTTTATGTACCATTGACTAATACGTACCGGCGCGCAGGCCGTCGTGCACCGCCAGCAGTTCTGGATGAATTTAGAACGGCTGGCTTCCACCTGAGAATCAAATCCGTGTAAATACACTTGCATTTGTCTGATCAAAGTGTGATTACCGGAAACTTACGTAGGTAGGTACCTAATTGGGGGAGCATAAACGATAATGTAATATCTGCCATTGGGTTGTGCAGTATTGAAACACCTAGTACCAAACCACTCAGAAACAATATGGTTTACATGTTACATGCAGAAAACATGAGAAAGAATTGGTTTCCACTTTTTTGGCCAACCGCCTAATGTATTCACTTAGCAACGATTGAGCAGATAATGGTTTGCTATCTTGAAATGTTATGTCATTCCCGACGATTATGCTCAGATTATTATGTATAAATAAATGGATATAAGTAGGTTTATGGCATATTTTACCATGCATGCATAAAATACCCTATTCAGCCAGATGGCACATACACATTCTGTCAGATAAGATCTGAATAGCATATACCGGCCTTAATATTATATACTCAGAGGTAAACTTGAAAGTGTGTATGTTTATAAGGACGAATATGAACTTCGGATCCAATTCTGAAAATCCTGGCACTAACAACAATAGCCACTCTGATGTCTCTCTGATTGTTTGCATTATGTTTAGTTTTCTTCATGGTTTTTGTAGATCGGCAATCGGGTACCAAAGAAATTATAAATAAAGGTTTAATTCTTTCTGTGTTGGCTCAAACATATAATTAATATATACACTGGTACAATTTCATGTTCTTGCTTGTAAATATAGGTGACTTTGATAATAAAGATGATAATAAAATGAATGGCCTACCCCTATTAGTAGGTAAATTTGTCGATATTTTACTAAACATTTACTGGAGATGTTGAGAGAACTTGAAAAGCGATGTCATAATATGTGGGTACATGAGGTAGGTTTATTTGAATTTCCTTCACTCGTGCACGTTTATAAACACAAAATGGTTAATATCAAAGAACCACAGTTTTTGTAAAATAAAACAAAATTCAAATCATGCCGCCAAAAAGTCCAAGCATAGACTAAGATAAGGTAAGGGGGCCATTAGGTGCTCGTGCAGGCGTCATAGAATTCCATCTGTTATGGATAACATTTGAATGATGATAGTGCCCAATTAAATGATATCAACATAAGACGCTCATTCAGACCTATCGTCAGTAATACCCAATTATTCACCGTTATATTTATAAGAGAAGTTCTTTTATTGGTAGTTTGATTGCATTGTAGATTTAGTTGGTTACCTAAAAAATATTTCTATAGCCGCATCAACTTCTAATTTAAATTTTTACTCAAAAGTCATAACTAAAGGCTACGTGATGACTATCCAGAATCGTGCATTTGCAACATTGATTATATAGTTGAAGACACTGCACCACTGTTCAGTAGTATGGAATTGACGGCTTCGAGTGATGCAATAACTGCATCAGGGAAGATCAGGAGATGTAAAACCTAAGAATTAGAACTACCTTTATCTGAGCTAGGAAGCGTAGCTCGAAGGTCAAGCACGTCCTCAGACCAATGCACGTCATAACCTTGACACTGGCAAAATACACAAGCGTGTGATGTCAAAAATATAGTTCTTCTTTGTGGTCATCCGCGGGAAATGAAAGTTCATATTTAGTTCAAAAAGGATTTTTTTACTTTTTTGTTTTATTTCCAATTCTTATATTATGTGTTGAATATAAACTGATAATAATATTTGTTCAAATAACATGTGATGTTAGTGGAGTATTAAACATTACGGTGTCCGTATACGTGCACAAGTGTGTTAAATTTGACGAAACATCACTTTTTACTTTCCAGTGAAGTCCCAGAATTGTTATAAGGTCAGTGATCACAAATCTACAGATAGAAAAATGTATGGTAATATATCTAATTGAATAAGTAATAAATAATTTAGATGATAACTTTTATAAGTATTTATTTCTATGCCTAGTGGCATAAGTACTTCACTTATCTACCTACCATTATCTGTAGTCTCAAAATAGTAACATTATTTAGTATTATTAATATTAGATACAAAATGGATAAGCCTGGATGGAGCTAGCTAGCTGGTTAAGATCAAGTTTAATTCAAGAAAGAAATTTTAGCTAAGTTTATTTATAATCTTATATATTGCTGGTTATAATCTGAGTTTCCACTTAAACATAAACATTTTATGATAGTTACCTACTATGTTACTGTTCATAAAAAATATATATAAAAATAAAGGCAGTTATAAATAATTGCTACTGGAAATTATTTCATGTGATGTTGCAACTTTTAAAGAAAATAAGTTCAAATAAGGCTGGTGTCTTTCAACAAATATTGGTTATTATATGTGTAGCAATTGTTATTACACACTGTAAGAAATATAACAAAAAGAATTACTATGGGAATAGGGGTACATCTCAAACCAGGTCTACATATAATCCATACACAGGAAAAACTTGTATTCAGGTGGATTATACTCTCAGAGGTAAAGAAAAAGCCGGTTATATATATTTCACCACCAAAATGTTTGACCTAGATATGAAATTAAACTATACTTACCATATAATTAAATTCAATTTGTATTGTAGTGTAGGTACTCCATAGATGCATTGGGCATTGTGTCTAATATAAAGCACTTTTTACTACAATTATGTATTACTTACACAATATACATAGTTGAACTTATCTTGAAATAATATTAATAGGAAAAGTATCAAAGTGTATGTAGATCAAAAAAATAAATAGTGCAGATACTTGACAAGTACAATCAATGAATTACTTATGAGTCTGAGTGCTTACTATTACTAAATAATTCTGTACCAAATGACATAATTTTAAAGTGTTATCATACTGCTGTCAGCTCGACACAAGACATGCTTCCTCCGTCCAGACACTGGACCATGTAGAGCAGATATAATACAATGGTACTTTGATGTGAAGCAACGCAAATGTTACCAGTTCTTCTGGGGGGGCTGTCAGGGCAATGGCAACAGATTTGAAACTGAAGGAGAGTGTGCTAATTATTGCTATCTTGACTTGAACTCGGCACCCAGTGAGTATTAATATTAAGTTTTGAGATTGCACACTACAAGCCCTAAGCACAGTTCTATCTTTTCATTTAAGTACATATTTACACCTCCATCATTAGTAATGACGTTAGTAATCTGATGTGTGAAACTGTCGGCCACAACTGGTTAGTGACATTACTAAGGCACTAATTATTGCACTAAGCCACAGCTGTGGCCGCACCATTACCGCAACGGTAGTCTTTGTATGATAACGGTAGTCTTCTATCTAGTTTTTTCTAAATGTTTAAAATAATAAGTTTTCACGAAACTTTTTTTACAAGTGGAAATACCGAACTTCTGTTCACTGGCATTTGACTATGGCACCTGCTTTGGACACTATAACCGTTGGGGCTGGGATAAATTACAAAAGTATGTATTGCTTTTACGAATTTATACTTACCCCTTTCGTTCGCGCGAAGCCAATACGGTGCTATCTCATAGGTAATTGCTAGCTACTCGTTCTGGGATTAAATTATTTTAAATTAGCTGTCCCGTCGAACTTCGTACCGCCTCAGAATCAAATGTGTTTTTTTCCATATTGTAATAGTTATTCTGCTATTTGGGGCGTAGACAATTTCAAAATACCAAAGATCATGAAAATCGGCCCGTTCGTTCCCGAGTGTAACTCGGCTTCATAAAATTTAATTTAATAAAGAATTGTTAGGTTGCTGAAGCTACTCTCTGTTAAGCAATAACCTCTTGCACACATTCTAATGTTATGTTAACATTAAGTAGGGCATTTATCCTGTTGTGATTTTTACAGAACTTGTAAAATTCGTATATACTCCGGATGTGGAGGAAATCAGAATAATTTCGAATCACGAGAGGAATGTCTAGCGACCTGTCTCACACCTCCGAAGAACACCTTTGAGCGTGCCCACCAGATTACAACTTGTGTGCCGTTGAATATTCCCGAATTTCAGTAGATACGTGGTTCTTAATGTGGAAGGGCGAATGGATTGAACGGCCAAGGCATACTATATTTTATTTGGGTACCTATTCCGTTAGACTCTTCGGAAGAAAACAAGTTCACCTTTTTTGAATATTTTATGGTGACTGCATCTTGCTATAAGGTACGTTAATTAACAAAATAGGTATTGAACTTTAGTGCACCATTTAATAAACGTTAAATTATCGTTAATTAAATAAGTTATTACGCCTAAATTCATAGACGTTATATATAATTTACAATGTTACCAAAAAGTGTTTTTTTAGAAAAAAAAAAGTCATGTAAGTAAGTACTTTCCATAAGAGTTAGAGATTGTAAGTAAGCATATTCACTTCGTACTTATGTAGGTATACATCTGCCTGTATTGTTGAAATAAATAAGTGTTGAGGACAAATTTTAATGTGTTGTGGCAAGCGGGGTGCTTGGCGATGGCGATCATCCTGCTGGATGTAACGTCAATCTTCCAAAGCCGGCAGGCGGCAGCTGGATCCGCAGAACTTGACATCGGCTTCGGTTTTTCGAGAGGATAGCGCTCCAATGGACGGATAGGATTTCTTGTCATCAATCTTAGTTTATTATGTATGTAGGTATGAAGTTCTTTTACTGATTATAAAGGTATTTATAGAAAATTACTTTTCGTCGGTAGCCAAAGTTCGAAGCATTATGAAGTACGAAAAGGAAGTTTTCAGTATCTGTGAAAGTTTATAATTGACGATTATACATATTAGGTGCCGACTTAATCCTGAATAGTAAATATCTTGTTTCACCAACTTAATTTGGTACCTATAGGTATACAAGTTGTATATATTATAGTACTTATTTCTTATGTATATACATCATAATCCCGTATAAAAAGCTTTCAACATATTTTCAACAGCTTCGTAATCAAAGATTAAATTAAAACATTACATATTATTGTACGTAATACAAATTTAAAATCTCGTTAATTTTTTTTACAATTCACATACTTTCTGCTACCTCGAAGGTTTTTTTTTTATTATTTCATCAGCCCACTTACTCAAATAAGAGTAAGACGGTGGTCTTATGCAAAAGAATCAAATAAGTTACAAATAGGTAGGTACTTATTAGGCATTTTATAAAAGACGCAAGATTAGGTGATACCAGCGTGATGCAGGTTCTTGGCGACGAATATCATGGAATGCCTAAACAACTCCCAATGTAACAGGATAAGTATAATTTCAATACTCACCGCAATCATTGTTTGCACTCCAACGCTAACCATGTCCAAAGCTTTTACATTAAGAGAAATCTGAGATCGGGATAGCATAAAATACACGAGTTTCTTATTTTTAGTATCCATGCATTCCCATGGCAAAGCATAGATAGCTATTGCCAGCTTTTCACCCTGAAAGTAATGATGTTCAAAAGCAGACATTTTTTTTCATTGATACATTAACTTTAAAGAATAATGAACTTTACCATTACTAGACATTGTAATCCAGCAAACGGATCTGGGGGTCTTAAAAGGCCACTGAGCAATTCATATAAATATCGGGCTCTTGCATGAGTAGCTACTTTAAAGGCGTGGTGCGTGTGCGTGCGCGTCGCGCGACGCTGAAAATAAGGCTACTCACGATGCAAATTCATATTCAATCTGTTGATTCAACTTAAGTTGATTTGACCAATTACGCGGTGAGCAGGCAAATTTATGCTATTTATAACCATTACGTACCGATGTTCCTAATAATTCAAATATTACCGATATTTGAATCAGTTGTTGGAATAACACAAAAGCCATCGTTCCATAACGTAGTAACACTTTGATATCCTGAAAAAGAAATAAATTTTAAAATGGACGTACCATAATAAGTACCTTGGAACAATGTATAATGTAATAACATGCATACCATTTGCGACAATTCCAATAACAAGAAACACCCGCATACTTGGTGGAATGTGTAGTAAAATAAAAGAATTTCTCCAAAGGCGTTGGACATCTTTGATGCAAAACTAAAAATTCAAAAGTTCAAATAGAAGTAGAGTAGTACAGTTGTAGTAGCGATAGACCTGTTATAGGGAACAGGGGTGAGGGTGGCAACTAGGTAGGCCTATCTTCGTATAAAACCTGACATTAATCATCATAACGACCGACCTACGTATCTGTGCTACAGATCACTACAAGTCAGTATTACCTAATTAATGTAAACACTATAAAGCTAGACTCAATATAAGGATAAATGTTATTGTGTTCCATAGTGAATATGATTAAAACAGGATACTCACTCTACAATAAAATTATGATGTTCAATACCCTCGCGTAATCTGATGAAGATATTTTCCATTTCCTCATCGGTATATTTGACCCCATCCGTAATTGCTTGTCCGTCCGAACCGACTTCTTTACCAGCGCCGGCTGGTCGCGGAAAGTTCTCGAAAGAGTGAATAAGAATTCTAATATGACCCCAAACATGGAATACCATCAGGGATAGGTACAAGTCGTGGGTACAGAAGCTGGACGCGGCGAAGTATGTGACGTAGAAGTTGAAAATAGCAATCACGAGGTACCCTCCAACTTTTGTGGTGTAGTCGAAAGGCACGGAGTGGTAGACTGAATGTTCGAAGGTAGAGTTTTCAGGTCTGTTCGAACCGAACATGCCTTTGCTCAAATTAGTGTACAGCGGCATTATGTTGAACAACGAATCGCCTGCTATCATCATGGTGAACAGGTATATCGTGAACACGTGCGATATTTTATGTACCAGGATGTGAGTCTGAAATACGTTAATGTTTTATAATAAGTACCTACACCGTACTACCGCTTTGCGTAACAAGAGCAAACGTGATGTGGTAAATCGGACCTCACTCACAGATCGAGTGTTGGTATTGCTTATTTGTATCTAGCCGTAAGTACGTACCTCTTTAGCGTAATCAGACCTATTCTCATGATTCATAAGATGCATCGACTCGAGAAAATAGGCCGCGATTTTGTGATATTTATCCGTAAAGACTAAAATAATCCTCGACTGAAATAAAGACATTGTGTTTAATTACAAGGTACCTACATACTCTGTCTTAAGTTTGTAATATTCGTTTGTTTCTTTCCGTTTGTAACTCATACTTTAGGTTTTGTATAGGTAAACTTTTGATTATTTAGAATCAGTGCATATTCAAACACATAACGCATATCCAACCCTTATTATATTACTTCGGAAAACTTTCATGAGATTTCGTTTGGACTTTGGCTTGGATTGGCATCGAAATATTATTTTGAGATTTTTAGTATAACGCTTTTGAAGACGGTGATTATTTTAAGTACACAATGGTATAACTCTTTGTAACTGTTTATATACCTTTATATACCTACTGACCATAGAAATTACTAAGTAGTATGAACAGCGGCATAGTTAGGAAATTAGTGAATAGGTAGGTATTATATATTACGTTAATGTGCTTATCTCATGTATATGATTATACTCACTGTAAATACTGCAGTCATGAACAGGGTAATGTACGAGTGACCAAGTTCAAAAGATGAAAGTTTACCGATGTTGTTCTTTATGTAAACGATCTGAGTCACATAGCAGATTATGTTTATGGCAGCCATATGCCAACCATGGCCGTTTTTTAATTTGGCAGTGACCTTATCTTTGGGCCATCCGCCTAATACGAGTAGGTTTATGCGTAATATCTTGATGTATGTCAGGTCTAGCACATTCTTCGCTTTACTACAAAAAAATCAAGTTAGTATAGTATAACTGCATTCCGGTTATAGTATAACTTAATTTCAACAAGAATAGACCTTATAATATGAATCTTACCGCAGGTCACTACCATCGGAAAAGAGCTTCATTTTTCCTTTTCAACGTTGAGTCAGGTTGCCACAATTTTACTGAATGTTTGCACTAGAATACTCCATGTATTCTTCAAAATATTTATTATTCATAATAATGGGTTGAATGGGTGTTTCGCTTTCTATATGGGCGTATTCTATTCATTATATTCATAATATTATATGTACAATAATCATCATAATGTCCTCATAGAGAATAATTGATGACTGTATTAATGACTAATGCACGTCACATGCAGCCGTTCCTAGAGGAATACATAACTTATTTCCCAGTTGATAAGACGGTTGTTTCCTTTAATTTCGTCATACTAGTAGCTTCTAGATAAGTACTGGGTATGTGTAGATACTCGTAATTCCTATCTAATACCATCTAGGTATCATCACTACACCAGAATACTAGGTGCCAATTGCCAGCCACATCATTTGGTCTTATGATTGGTTTGATATGTTTTATTATGTACTCTGCTTAGAAATTTCTTTGTAAATTACATGTCCATGGTATACTATTGGATGGTATTCCATTATAAGGAAGCTTGTTTATTAGGTTTGGTGCATTTTCGTATATAAATATTACAGTCTAGCTGTTGCCTGAGACTATGTCCGCGTCTTTAAATTGATTTTTTATTTATGAACAAATCTTACCACAGTATACATTAGTGAAAACCGCACCCCAATCGGGTAAGACGTTTTTGAGATCAGCGCGCACAATCCCACAAACAAACAGACAAAAAATCTAACAATCATCGTTTTGGGTTCTATTGCGTTGATAAAGGCCCCCAATAATAGTTTTGCCGATATATCTTCCATTTACAGACAGCGATCAGTTACATTTTATTATATAGGATCGTTTCGATCGATAGAGTCGACCCGAATCGGATGAATAAATGAGAAAAATATCTACTATCTATACAGTAGATATTTTTCTCATTTATTCATCCGATTCGGGTCAGAGAAGATTATACTTATCATTTACATCTAAAAAAGGAACAAATGACCAAAATATTCTATTCTACCATGTTGGAGTTATTTTTTAAAGTAAATCTTATTTTTGATACGGTAGGCAATTTATTTTTATTGTTAATGCAAGCAGTAAATAAAAAATCTTGTTTCAATTTATATTGCTATATTATTATTTATACATACAAAAAAGTATAGCCACAACGAAATGGCAAACCTTAAGCAATATCTATGCTATTTTGCTCTTATTTTTTGTTTTATTTACATTGTTAATGCTGTAAGTATTACTAGGTTTACATTATAAATACATATTTTGTCTATAAATATCTTCGTAGTCAAATGTGTGCCAGTAGATTGAGGTCGATCGACATCGATCAATTGTGTACAACCATACAGATCATATAGATCGATGGTGGATTGCTCATCGAACTAGACCTTCCATCGCGCACTGAACGTCAAAGTGCATCGATTATGTGTTGAGGTGATTAATATCGAATGGTCGACGTCGATCGACCGCAATCTAGTTGCACTTAAAGCTGTCCAAAATTATATTGTTTTCATGCCACTCAGATGCCTTGCCGGAAACCACCGCGCCCTGTTGTTGTCTCGCAATATAGAAAAACGGTAGACTCAAACAAATATAATATATTTTAAACTTAGATTTTATGATAGAAAAGCAAAGAGGCATATAGAACTTGGCGGGCGGGTTAATATTTTAGCTTCTTTTTTCTGCATCGTTCTTTCTCATAGAAAATCATTTCAAATAATTATGATATACGTGGGAAGGTAGTAGAAATAAAAATCCCAAAAGATCTTTTTTTCCAGTGTACAGGTTGTGCAGCACAAGGTGACTCAGATTATGATCCAAAAGCGAAGCTCGTAAAAGTGATGATGGCAAGGAAGAAATATATTTATCGTATAAAAAATACCACATCTCCGTATTAGTTATAACTAAAACATACCATTTTAACCATAGTATACGTCAAGCATGTAATGCATCCAGTTCTAAATCTATGTTACCCCCACCAGGCACCACGTATGTCTCACCAAAAAGACGATGTACTATTCAAACCCCGAGCAAAGGTACGCACCACGACATTAGCGCAACACATCATCAACATTTTGGCTCAATTAAAAGACAGCAAGGTATTACGAAACAAAGACAATTACAAATCTTTAGTGGCGCAACTGAAGAAGCAATTTCAGACTACACAAACCGTTAAAATATGTTCTAAATGTAAAAAATATTAATTCCTCATAATATTGATTGTTATTTATTGCACCTTTCAAAAAGCACTTCATAACCTAGGGGCGTAGTACAAGAACATCGAAAAGTTAGCGTTAAATACATATTATATTCTTTTTAGCATCGGTATACGAAAAACTTAGTTTTACTAGTAATGTATGACACGAAGTGAAATTGTTTTCTCTTAACTATCAAACTTGTACTAGACCGTTACTATGCCATTACTGAACCCTGTTGAGGAATTAGCTTGTTGTGACAGTATCAAATACCGATCGAGTGATCGAATCTTTCGATACATACACAGCGAAAACGTGTAGCTTCACGTCTTGTGAAACACTCGACAGGTAATGAATACTTTTGTAGCGACCTCTTCAACCTCGCCACAAGCTACACAGATGGCACTGCAGACGCATTCAGAACAATTGGCAATTTCCCATCAAATCCTAAAATGGGCTATGAGAGTTTTGGAGCACGCAGCATATATACAAGATCCAATATTCGTGTCCCTCATACCTAACTAGTATAATATTTTTCATGGCATGAGCTGAGCCTCAGTTTAATAACTAGTTTACGCTAGGACTATATGTAAAGTAAATAAGTCGCGTCTCTTTTGGGCATCTATACATACCTCGATGATACCTACAAGTATTTAGTTGTACGAGTATGCTTGCCAACTGGCCGTGGAAACTTACTACTTGTGTACTGTCCTCATGTTATCCGGACATAAGTGTTATATTATTATTTTTGTAGAGAATTTACAACGACAAAAATAATATAGGCTATAGCTTCAGTCGTAAGCCTTAAGTAAATAATAATTATTTAGATGGTAGGTTCATATGTAGTCTACGAATCTGTCTACGTTGACGGTGAGGCCAGTAGAAGATAATAAAAAACAGCAAAATATATATTTAATTACAATGTACGGTTAAATGACGGAATAAAACACACAACGGATGATAACACAATAGCTATATGGAAAACGACGATAAAAATAACAGTACTAAAAGAGGAATAAAACAAATGTAGAAAGAAAAAGGAGCACAAATAAAGACAAGAAAGAAAAGCATGTAGAAGTATCTAGATGGAAATGTAATCAATAATTAATATTATGTAAGTTTATTTCATAGAGATTTCACACGTCGTTGGATATCCTCATTGGATCCATGGTTCATGTATTCATCATAGATCATAACGTTATTTTGTCTATGATATCCATATTCTCTTTTGTCTTTGATTATTTTTTAAATACCCTACGAATATAAAAAAAAATAAGATTTAGTATAGTTGGACATGTATTTGTAAATAAATTGTATATTATTTATTCACATAAATAGAGCAAAATTAATATTCAACAATGTATTCAAACGACTTTCGACCCTATTTTGTACTGATAAGAAAAGAGGAGGAAAAGGGTGACAAGTATGCCAAGATCAACATGGAGGTAAAGCACAGGGCCATCGCCGAACGGATGAATCCGTTCAATAAAAAAACTGTGTTCACACAAACTTATCCAACGAAACTGATTCCGGCTGCACCGAGAAAATCTTGTTGTTACTACTGCTCCTAAAATAGAACTATTGCAAGGAGGGCGGGCTTCTCTGTATCAGTGTATAATAATGCAAAGCCGATCATGCGACTCCTACGTCAACAAGCAGAGGCCTCTGGTTCATTTATTTTGCATCGTTTGGGCCAAGTGCCTGGGCAATGTCTTCGGCGCTTCGATGAGGCTGCTCGGCTGTCACAAGGTTTCTTCCAACGTGTACCTGTTTTGTCTTCAAACTTACTATCACTTGTCCAATTACCTAACAGTAGAATGCAAAGACTTGTTGGATATAAAAGATATGAAGATAAAAATAATATCAATGTCAGATCCTGGACCGCTTTGTAAATGATTTCTTAATTTGGAATAAATACAGTTCAATAAGTTCAACGCCTTTTTAATCAGTATGTACTATGGGTAAAGTAGGTAGTACCCCTCATTATAACACAGTGTTTTCGTTTATTTACTGTAGCATTACAAAGCTTTTCATTTCAAATGCTATTGTCTTCCATAAGTTATGGAGCTAAATCTAGGGGATTTACTTAGGCTGGATATCCTTAGTAGGTATAGGGTTCTGTTGCTACTCGAGATAATTATCTTATCCTGTACAACGGTGAACAAATGGTCATGTATAGCGACAATATGCTTTTCTAATTTGTTTTTAAACCTTTCCGATTATATTTGCCATGATTCCCAATTTATTTTATTCTAGTATGTACTCTTTGAATAGAAATGGGTTCGCGTTGAAGAAAGGATTTTGTGTTGGTAATTATGATTTGATGCCACGGCTTCCAATTTGAAAATTTCTTATTTAACTTTACTGAGCTGTAACCATATATAACTACTAACAAATATATCCAATAAGTTCCAAACTCAGGCACTAAAGTAACGCATATCCATGTTATCGCCTTAACCTAATAATAAAGTAGGTAGGTTAGGTGATAAATATTTTTTACGTAATATTTTGGTAAATGTCTTATCCGTTCCAAAAGCTTAGAGCGCTTGTAAAGAGCATTAAACTCGTTCATCCGTTCGGGAGTTACGACACCCCTTACAGACAAATAACTTATAATAACTCTCTTAACCTCTTTTCGTGACATAACAGGCAGAAATAAACTAAAACAGCAAGAGCTATGCGAAAAACGCTGGTTTACTACTGCAATCATTACTCAATAAGTTTACAAAGATATTTGTTCAGTCAGTGTAAGATAGCATTACATTTGCGATACGCATATTCCTTACGCCGTTGTGATAAAATTCATAATTATTAGTTCCATTAAAGATTACTAGCTTGTATAAACATACTTTAGCAGTAGACACATTATCGTGTTATCAAACGGCAGGCAGGTTGTTTGCAAATATGTCCTGATTCGTAAAATATCAGTGTAAAATAAAATGGAGGTAGAAGAGGTCGTGGAAGAGTGTGATCTCTTGTGGAAAGGAAATAATAAGAAGGTATGTTGTTTTATAAATAGCTTCCTACGTAATTTTTGCATTAGCAAGGCAATGATGAGGAATAGGTTATGTTGTACAGGCGGTCAGAAGGTTTACTTCCTCGTGCATGAATCATTCGAATCAAGTCTCGCTGAAGCTAAAGAGAACATATACCTTGACCTCCGGTACAAACTTCAACGTAAAATTGCACAACAATAGGTTGGCTCAAGTGAGAATCGTGGGTAGTAATTATTAATACATTTACTAGCTTCGAAAGAACACATTACAGACTAAAAGTATTTACTATAAACTTTTTTAAATCCAATTAATTAGTTAGTTACAAAAATATGTAAGCAATTGCAAACTAAATTAGGTACTTAATAGATCATGACATGTCTACGCATCATACTAACGATTGATTATAACAGTGTGACACTACACGCAAATTTAACATATCTAAATAAGTCAAGGTTTTTATATCACACACTCGGAACATAGGTAGTTCTCTGTTTGTTCGCACTTGTAGTCCGTTAATTAAGGCGTTCAGGCGGGATATAGGTTTGAATTTGTCTTCAATTGAATGTATACATTTTCGATGTTTTTATAAAATAGTTGTACTTGACGGTTCGGCTACCTGTAGCTTAGTGCACTAGATGGCACCAAGCAGTGGCCAACAGTTTAACACATATACTATATTACTAATGACGTTACTAAGAGGTTTCGGCATAACTACATTAATGTAGCCAAGCGTTTAACGCGGTAATTTTTAAATGATTAATTAAGCTGTATAGCTTTAAAATCAACACTCACGTTAACCTACATGTAGTCGAACCATTACAAAACAAAGTATACCTATCTCTTGGGGAATATCACATACGCCATGTGCGATAGTGTTTATTTGTTTTTGTATTTTTCTTAAACGATTTTGTATCGATTGTTAAGTATTGTATTAGTAATAAGAATCAATTATTACTACCATATAGGTATGCTAGCGACCAAGTCCGCGCGGACTTATTTCTTCACTATCCTAGCTCAAAATAAACAATACCTACCCTAGTGTGTATCTATGTACCTAACTAGACTCCTAAAGTGTATCTAGTTAGGTACCTATATACCACACTAGATAACATTATTAAAAAATGTATACTACATATTTTATTAAGGTGGTCATTAAGTTTTCTTTAGCTCTCAGTACAATTGTATGATTTAATTATTGTCATAAAAAAGTTGTTTGAGTGAACTTTTATAGCTATATAACAATCCCTACCTTTAAACGTTACGTCATACTTAATTTAATTATAGGGTATCAATAGGTTGTAGGTACCGAGGTAACATGACATAGGTGTATAGCTGTAGTACTTATCACTTATTCAGGTGACATTGGCATTACTTCGGTTCAATAACCTTAACACCTTAGAAACTTACATACAATCAATTGAATAATTTGTTACATTTCTTTGAATCTTGTTCTTACTAGAACTCATATAAATATCGCAGTTTTATTTACGCTATATGCCACTACTGCTGGAATTTCTCCCATTTAGGCTAAATCCTTTCTTGACACGTCTCAGACATTTATTTATGTTTTTTACCTACTGGATTATTAGGATGTCTCGAGAGACTAACGTGATAAGACATTGTGCCTGCACAGTGCTGACTAAGAACTTCGATAGGAAGGTGCACTGTGTTTAGTTGGAAAACATTTTCCACCACCCATCACTGGAGTTTGGCACTTCGCTAGCATGTCAGTGGCACGCGAGCTGACAGTTCGCGCGCTCGCCTCTGCGCCCGCGCACACCGCTCTTGTTACAAATTATGTCACAGTGCGTTACTTTCATCACGAGTAAAAATTATAAATAACAGTGTTCTTTTAGTCTTTACTTATGTAATAAATTGAGCGCCGGAACGATGGAAGCCAAATCCGGGGTGGGTATTTTTTATACTTGTATGATTTTTCTGCGAAACCAAACAGCGATTTTCAATAAATGGGCGTTAATTTTGCGGACTGTTGCTTATTAAAACGTGAGATTTCATGTTTTAATCCTGTAAAGGCTTTTGTTTTATCACTGTAACGAAATATTTTGTAGTATTTTGCTGTGTTTCATTGTACATTTTTTGTTTCTGTTCTTTTTTACGATCGCTGCTTTGAGGCGTTTAGGTGGGCTGACAATGGTGGAACAAAAATAATGTTATTCTTCTCTGGCTTCAATTAAACTTAGTGCAAAAAGCTGTAGCGAATGACTACTAGTAGAACCTCCTACATGGCTAGATATATCTAAACAATTGCTGTTTTTTGTATAAATAAAATAGAATGTAAAAGAATGACAAACTACTCACACAAACATGAGGATGTTTGTGTGAGTAGTTGTCATTATTTTTCTATAAGTAATTGGCTAAACGATAAGTCCTTGTGCAAATTGTTCACAGCAAAATGTAATTTATTGCTTATTGAAAATTTAAATTTAATTTATTCCAATTAATACAATCCATTTTGCTAGTATTAACTTAAGGCTATATGAAATGTAGTTACTGAAACTTATATACATTCTAAATGAAAGGCAACTTGCTGTGTATACCTACTCGTGTGATAAAATTGTAGCACGGAATGCAAATAAAATCAAGCAGGTTATATACAGTGTAATAATAATACTGTAAAATATGTTACCATGGCCAACAGTAGGTTATAAAAATAACATTCCCAAAGAAATTAATCAAATTATTAGTCATCTGAAAATTACACCCTGTACTGAGTGCATGGCCAAACGCTACTGGTTCTTGCCTTGCTTAAAATATATAAAAATATTGTTCAATTATTTCATACATCAACGCGATCCATATAACTGACTGATTCAATTGTTAAAATATTTTACACTCTTTTTGTAACACATTATATATTATGACCACATGTAAACTTTTCCTTTGATTATAAAATTTATAATTGTCGCGTCCACCAGTAGCCTGTCGTTCAAAAAGATCGTCAAAGAAAGGTCTGGGTTGGATTTCCACCATACACATCCCATTCCTGATTTTTTATACAAAAAACAAAAAAATATAATAGCAATTAGTGAAGTCACCAATGCTTCTAAAGACTCACATTATACTTGTATGGATTCGAACAATCGTTGCAACACATGGCTTATCAATGTAAATTCGAATTCCTACATAATTTATACTTCGTAATTCTAGTTTGCACCCAATGTATATACTTATGCACTTGTCTATATCTAGATAAAACCGATTATTTAATATCTATTGACAAAGGATACTGGACAAATCAAATACATGTTTTATATTACAACAATGTATGACAGTTATTCGTTCATCATACGTAGATAACAATATTTAACCATATGTTCCTATATACTTTCTAAATAAGGTGTTATTGAACTATACACATAATAAACATGTAAGCGACTTTCATGTCTATACATTGGTTGTAAAAAAGCAAAGAGAGGTGAAAAGAGGAGAAAGCATAAAGATACATGACGTAAATTTTTGTTTCTCACACATTATTTGGTAGATTTTAACTAAATACTGCATGGTAATATGGTATAAACAAAATTTCACATAAATATCATTGTCCCAGTAAAATAAGTCACACGAATACATGTAGTAAATACTTTTATAAGAAGTGGTGTGGTGTATTTTTCTCTTTCCTCATGGTATCAGTTTATATCGTTAAACATAATCGGTTAAATTGTTTAAATTATAGCAGTTACAATTTAACAAAACTGGTAACACTGGTCACAGGTGAATGATTGTCCCTGATTAAAAAAACCGTAGGCCATAAAAAGAGCACGAGGGAGTTAATTGGCGAAACCTGTATGTGTTAAATAATACCGAACGGTAAATAAATTGTATAGCTAGAGTTTAATAATAATAATGAAGACTAGCGACGACAGTAGGTATATTGACTAGTGGGATTGCTTAGCATTGAAGGAATACTCTGTATAATCTACAATTAATAGATCCTCATAACCATATTTGTATTGCCATGTGTCCTTTTTAAATAATCCCAAACGAGAAAGAAATAAGAACAGAAATATGTTCATCCTACCCGAGAAATTCTCCTGTATATCTATAAAAAATATAGATATGACACCAAAAATAAGTTCTTCGAAATTTAAATCAGTTAACCAGCGAATGACATTGTGCTCAATGATTCTTGCAAACAATCAGACACGCAGACGGACTATTATTAGGTTTTAATACCTACTTATAGTTTTCAAGATACACACAATGAACAAACTAAAAGTCACTGTTTATTGCGTTAATATTGACATGACACTATCTAATTTTTAATCTAAATTGAATTATATACGTGACACTAATTGTATCGTTTGTTTTTGAGATTTTATAGGTAGTGTAAGTAGTTGTAAAATACGAGAAAAATTCGTATTTTACAACTACTTACACTAGACTCTCGGATTAGTCCCCGGTGCTTCCCGTTACACTATAGAACCTACCTATATCCTAGCACTATGAACGCTCTGAGTGTAAAATAATGCTGAGCGATTGCATCAGCTTGCAGGCTGTGGAAAGTGAATGTGACAGGTTTACCGCGCTCTCTCCCCACAAGGGTCGATACGATGCGAAACTCACATTGGATTTCATATATTATTATGTTTTTAAATTAAGAATTTTATAGTCATGGACGTAATGCGATGCTTTTTGGCGAGTTTAATAAAATCAGTGATATATGCGCTTATGTCGTCCCCGTTCGTAGCCGCCAATGCCCGACCATCTTGTAGCTTGACGGTCATTGGCTTGAACATACCATGCCATTGTTGAACAATAAACATTGGCTTGTATTGCGACGAACATTTTATATATTTGTTCCTATATAAGTCATACGTGCTGTGATTCCTTTCAATAAAATACTAATTGGGCATATCGGCAGTAGTTTTTAGCATACTCAATCTATACATATAAATAAAATTGGAGTGTCTGTTTGTAATATTAAAATAACCGCTTTTTACTAAGTGCATTTGGATGTATACACGTTACCTATACCGAAACAACATTTTTTACAATTTTTGTCTGTCTGTCTGTCTGTCTGTCTGTCCGTCTGTCTGTCTGTCTGTCTGTCTGTCTGTTTGTTCCGGGTAATCTCTGAAATGGCTGGACCGATTTTGACGGGAATTTCACTGGCAGATAGCTGATGTAACAAGGAGTAACTTAGGCTACTTTTATTTTAGAACAAAAAATAGGATCTCTCGAAAAAAAATTAAAACCAATGTTGCAGCGCTGCGCCTGCTTAAAGTTTGATAGCAACAATCTGCAATGCGTCCCGCGGGATCAGAACGCGAGCAGGCTGTTGCCAACGGTTGAGACGTTGTTAAATACCACGCGGACGAAGTCGCGGGCAACAGCTAGTATTTAATATTTTTCTTCTAATACATTATACGGGCCGCGATAATTATAGAATATGTGAGACCGGCTAATGATGAAACAATCTAAAGAAACTTAATTATAAAATAGTCCACACATCACTGAACAGAATTCCTGAAATACTTTCGGGATTCTAATTATTTAACGATACGAGATATGTAATTATCTTTATGCGAATTCATCCGAAAGTATGTTTGCCGTAGACGTACACGTACGTGTGGCTAACTCGCATAACTCACCGTTACCAGAGCGTCAGATAACATTGGCGACATTTCCGATATGGAAAATATAAAATATATTCAAACTCAATAAAATAATCCATAAAATAATTTGCATTACGGAAGCAACTATTCCTCCATTACATACATATTACCTCTTACTACTACATGACACCTGAGCTGAGAACAAAATGGCATAAAATTACACATTATTACAAGCGAAATGTAACCTATTCCCGTTTCTGTATACACACGATCATGTCCCATAAGATTTTAAAGAACTATATTATACGTATAGAGAGTATGCCCAAATTGGCTCCGCGGTTAACTGAGCCACTGCCCGTTTGATGGCATTCTGTTCAGACCCGAAGTTTTTACCTTAAAATAATTACGACAGACCATATAATTAAAGCAGGTTTTTCGACGAAACTCGTAGTTATAATGCCCCACCTTAAAAAATACTTGAATAAAAATTTGAAGCGAATGTCCTGAGACGGGTTTTTTATTGTTATCTCTTGTAGTGATAAAGAAGGCCTCGTGTCTTCAAAAGTATTAAGACATACACACTTAAGAATGCTTGTGAGAGTACCTATTGACAGCACTTGAAATGATAAGGCTACGCAATGTTGTCATCGACTATGACCGCGTTTTCACTAGGCCTGTTAGAAATACCAAGTTCCTTGATAATCATTTAGCACAGGCAAACAGTCGCGTGCGCTGTTGTGTATGGAACCAAAAGCACACACACACATCGACTTCCTGAATATCCCGAGTAACACCACCTAATAAGATAAAGGTTTTTTTTTCCTTTATCAAGTGCGAATTGTAGCCATGTCTACAATTGAAACATAGTATATGTGCCTACGTGAGGCAGTCTTTAACAAGTAACAAAATTGTATTTGCGGTTCATTTATTTTACTACTGACGTAGTAAACTAGGAACCCTTATACGGTACCTATAGTACTACGGTACCTTAGATATTGCATAATTTCCACCTGTGGTAGTTATCGCCACTGTACTCAATACAAGATATTATGATAGCACCCGAGTCTTGTTCGCATTTAAAACTAGGTAAATTACGTAACTAAAACTGGTTTATGTCGTAGGTACTCAAAGTATACAGTGTCCGTTCCAATGAAACTTTTAATTTTATTTTCTATATTCATAACTTAGGTATATTTTATATTTAGAAGTATATCACTTTATTCTCTGGTAAATCATAGTGACGAAATTCATATTTTAATGATTTAAATCCTTTATTTATACCTAATGGTAAAATCTAATTAAAATGTAAGAACACAATTGTTGTTAAAATATGGCAGTTAATGTAAAGATCAATTCCAACCACCTTCTCGATTGCAATATGCTCGCCTTGACACGGCCAAGCGCCTCACCGGCCAGCAGCCATCTTGTCCAAATAATTATTCTAACTGCGTTTTAATACACTTTGTCGTAAGGATAAACATATTTACCTCGTGCATTACAAGTATATACGTGGGTAGGTACCTACCCACGCTATAGTAAAATCAACAAGTAAACAAAACATAATCATGCACATACTATAAGCACAAATATTACTGTTAATAAATCTATACATCTATACATATAAATAAAATTGGAGTGTCTGTTTGTAATATTAAAATAACCGCTTTTTACTAAATGCATTTGGATGTATACACGGTACCTATACCAAAACAACCTTTTTTAATTCTTTGTCTGTCCGTCTGTCCGTCTGTCTGTCTGTTTGTCTGTCTGTCTGTTTGTTCCGGGTAATCTCTGAAATGGCTGGACCGATTTTGACGGAACTTTCACTGGCAGATAGCTGATGTAACAAGGAGTAACTTAGGCTACTTTTATTTTAGAAAAAACATAGGATCTCACGAAAAAAAATTAAAACCAATGTTGCAGCGTTGCGCCTCATTAAGTTTGATAGCAACAACCTGAAATGTGCCAACGGTTGTGTTTTTGTTAAATACCACGCGAACGAAGTCGCAGGTAACAGCTAGTGTAAAATAAAGAGGAGGCATGGTCTCTCTTGAAATGACCACTGCACTTTTCCACTTCAAATGCGACTTTTATTATCAATCTCAAGGAGTACTCGATTGAAAGATCATACGTAAGTTCCATAACAAACAGTTTTATTTTTATTATCTAAGCTATAATTATGAACTTATTTTAACATGGAACACAGACACAAACACTGGCTTAAATGTGATAAAAGAGGTGGATTTATATATCTTAGGATTTTTTTTTGTGTTGATAAACAGATAACGTTCAAGTTGAGAGCTGACTATTGCAGCATCCGTATGTGGTTTCGAATTAAACGGTACACTGTTATAATGGTTATCATTTCAGTTATAATAAAGAAGATGAACACTTCAACGCTTCATACCAAAATCTACAATACCTACCTATTCTATTAAAGCGAGAATCGGTTAACCAATCCTCATTTCAAAATCATTCAATCCTTATCCTGAGCCCACGCCTACGAATGTTTGGCAAACGAGAGAGTAGGTAATAGAGTTTCGCAACTTCTCCAAAAACAAATGCTAAACGGTAAAAACCATGTCATCACGGACGTTTCATCGCCGATAAAGTTGATTGTGTAAACAAAATTTAATATTGTGCCGATAAGGTACACATCGCAAGTGAAACTAATGTCTTAAGAAATAGGACATGATTAATAGCTCTTGATAGGGCATTACCACACTGCGCGCGAATTAAATATATACGAGTAGTTTTATCTGTACCCTGTTAATTTTATAAGTGCCTGCTTACAGGTTATTAATAATTATAGTATAATTTCGAAAGAGTTCTCACGATCTCCTTATTCACAACTAATTAAGTCCAAGATTTTCAATTTTGGACACGGACTTATTAGAATAATCACGAGAACACACGGCGCGTATGCTAAAAGTTAAAATGTAGAACCAGAGTTTGTTGAGACTTCACTTTTATCGTAAGCCGTGTTGTCTGATTATTATAACAAGTCTGTACTATAGTGGGTATCTGTACTATAATGGGTGGGGGGACCTTTTTATTCTCAGAACTAATTATATCCGAAATATGGACTCATTAATCAATCTGCCCAGTTTCTATAATTCCCACTTTCTCCATTCTTATGATTTGCACGGAACTTGTCACCTAAATAAGTAGGTACTGACGATTTCTTTAATCGTAAACTATACATTGGGGCTTGCAATAAGCATACTTTCATTTAGCAGTACGAAGGTAACTATTTAAAAGGCATCGCACATGTTTGTAGCTATTCAAGGTAAGCCAATATACCATCCGCTTCCTAAAGTGTACTTCATGGAGTCCGGCCTTTATCAGTATAACATGTAGACCCTTAATATAGTACCAAAAAATATTATATGAACTTTTAAAAAAAGAAGACTACTTCTTCTATGACGTCATTGTAATAAAAGGTAATATCGTAGGAACTCACCCAAGTTGGCATTTGAGATCTATTTATAAATACACACCTAGCAGCATGACAGACTATGGAGGAAATAATATCTTCGTGGCACAATAAAATAATTCCATTGTGCCACATCGACACAGAAAATCTATCCATATAAGTAGTTTTATTTGCAAGACTAACAGTATCGTAGAAAAAAATGCTTAAGTATTTTTTTATCGATATATAATGCCATAATAAATATTTCTTTAAAAAATACTTTGTAGTGCTATTTTAAAAGACTTAAACTTTTATAACCGCTGTGCTATTTAAGACGATACATATAAAGGCCATCTATTCATTTCATCCATTTTTAATTCCCGTTGACAAGAAAGTACAGTTAGTGCCGGCGATACAATCTAATAAATCTATTGTTCCCATATTGTCACATTCGCATTCAATGAATTCATAGTCACTGGATTCCTCATCGTTCAATGACTCGTAGACAAACGAGCGCCTTTTTTCTACTTTGAATAAGTACCAGTTTTGAAAAGACAACGAACTTGCGTCAAGAAATATTAATCACAAAAAATAATAAAAAATGACAAACACCAATAACACGAATTGTATCGATGTTGCATGTAGGTACGTCAATAAGAGGACGAATGACCAATTAAACAATAGCCTTAATTTAATTCTGTCTGCAGCCACCTTGAATATTTATCGTGAGACAATTATCACCAGTGTTGCCAGATGAAGTCTAAACAAAACAACGGAAAATGTAGATTGTATCCGTTGAAAATGGAAGAATCATTTTAATTATAAGTTAATTAATGAATATTTAGAGAAAAAAAGTATACAACGCAGCACCTATACCTGATTGCTGTTGATTATTGGTGTACTCACATAGATATATATATAACCAGAATTGTTATATTCAGCTAGTTTAATATCGTGATGACTTGCACAGTCATATATACAGTATTATATACATTATACATGTATACAGTTACCAGTAACCCACAGAATAGTTTAACTGTCAAAGCAACAAGAACACAAAATAAATTGAGAGTCATTTCTGCATTGATAAAATAAACTTTATGCCTTAATCTATATATTTTCCATCTATCTATATATATATATAAAACAACATCGAGTTGGTTATACCCACAGATCACGAGAGATATGCCGTGCGGTTCAAAATGTATGGGAACTCGCTGCCTCCGCTTTGTTCCCCACCACTCTCTAAAACCAACCAATACGAAGTCTCTTCGGTGCGTGCTGCGTCGCCGCCGTATACAGCGGCCGTACCACGCGACGCACCAGTTTATTCAAAGTATCGTTAGACGATCTATACATTGCCGTGTACATTCACTCAGTAGCGAACATAGGTGGTACTTAAAGAGCCATGTATTTTGTACAAAAATAAAAAAGTCGTTGTGCTACATGAAAACTAAAATAACATAATAAAGGCATTAAATATTTTTTGATTTGTTGTTTTTAATGATTTTAAAGACGAATAAATAAAATACTTAATTCTGGCTGGTGAAATGAGATTCCATCTTTCGCGTAGTTCACTTTGCTGCTAGTATTTTTGCATACAAACACGGAACAACCCGGCATTTTGAAAAAAACTAGAGCACCGGCACCGACGTGCAGTTGCAGTGGACTGACGGCGAAAATTGTAGGTTAGCCAAATGTACGCTAACTTTGTGCGCAAGCCCACCGCTTTCATAACATATCTCCTCTAATATATCTGTGGTTATACCATTTATAACTCAAGCGGGTCAGCCGGTTTTTATGATCTTTGATTTTTTTAATTTGTCTCTGCCCCGAATAGCACAAGAACTATTAAAACATGGTACAAATTCACAAAAAATAATTATAATAAAGATACATAATTTATTTCATCGTGCTTTTGATTCTGGGCGGTACTAAGTTCGCCGGGACAGCTAGTATATTATAAAGCTTGAAGAGTGGAGTGTTTTATCTGTAAACTAGTAGATATCTAGAGTTCTGCTAATAAATAAGTAGATCAGTAGAATGTAAGAAAATCAGCTTTATCTACTGCCAATCAGTAAATCTTCCAACACTGATAACCATTGCATGGTGAATGTAAGAAGCACTAGTTCATAAGGTTCACTTGTATAGACCTTTTTTACCATAAACGGCGCAGTTATATAATTTTGCCAACGGCGCAGGCGCGGTGACGACGACGATTGTCGGCTCTTTAATTTTCGAAGGCGGGAAGGGGAGACTCTAATTATTCGGCGGCTCGGCTAAAGTATAAAGTCCAGTTGTTACCAGTACCGCTCATCGCATGTATCGGCTTAAAGAATTCGGAACAACGCATGGGTTGGCCTAAATTTAGCAATATAATTGCGGTCCCACTTAACTTTAATGAAGTCGTAGGTCGTAGTCGTATCTCTGTGAGAGATTGGTCACAATTAGTATCGAGTTTCTCGACTATGACTATTTCATTTAGTTTACTTTTGAGCTCTTGCGTGAACATAGAATAGTTTAACAAACAAGTTTCCTATTAAATTCAGCAAACATTATAAACACGTTTTGCTTTACACGTGACTTTAAATAACTGGTATCTAGTTGGCCATGATTACCACATCTTTATTCTTCTTTCTAATATCACAAAACAGATTGATTTCTTATATTTACGCGAATACTACACATTGAAATAAAACTATTTTTTAAGGATTTTATCGCGTTTATTTTTCGTTTTTACGTTCCCGACGTTTCGGCTGCTTTACAGCAACCATGGTCACGGGAGGACTGAGGTGGTTGACGTCCTGGTGTCATAGTTAGAAACGGGCTACCCTCATATTTAATTGTTGATTGTGGTCCGATCTACGCAGAAAGTGCTCACAGTATCTTGAGGTCTTGCAATGGTACGCTTGGTTTTCGATTTAATAATATTAATCACTGGATCCCAAGTCGGTGGTAGCACCCAGCCATCTTCCCTATTGAAATTAGGATGTTTTTTAATTTCAATGGCCTCGCGTATCATCCTTGGTCGGAATCGGTGTCGCAAATCACAAAACAGTCTCAATAGAAACCTATTTTCTTATTACAATTAGTTCGTCATATCCATAGATGTAATTAAATAAAATAATCTATCTGACATGCTAATAAGGTACCATATTCTATTTTCCTTCAATGCCTTTTTCTATTTAGTTACGCCAAAGTTTATTATTATAACCATAAGATAAGGCAGCGGTATATACCTACATTTGTGGAACAGGGTAGAACCAGAGAGAAGCTACGGCGACGCGCCGACTGCTGCGCGAACTTATTGATTTATTTAATAAACCCCTACCTACGAGTAATATTTATATTTCATATTTAATTTAGTCTATTAGGCTTTAAACATGTTATTAAATAAAAAAAATCTAGCAATAAGAGCTTACCACGTTACGTATTCCATAATCTACCAATTGCATACTGTCCCAAACTTAGCAACTCTGGAATTATGGATACCGCACAAAAAGGGATATAGGTGACCAGGATTCGAACCTAGGATTATTGGTACAAACAGGGTTACTACTACTAACTGTGCCTATCAGGTCAATGAGCCCAAATAACCTATATTATGTGTTTAACGATAACTGACGTGTGTCAAAACATTCGCATGTGAAATCATATTTTTAAGGATTCTAAACCTATTTTTTGTTTATTTGCAGAAACTACCATATCCAAAGGCAGTGGGATTTATCGTCACAAATGAATTCTGCGAAAGATTCTCTTACTATGGGATGCGAAGTAAGATTATTATTCATTTATTATTTTCTATTTGGTACTCGACGAACAGAAAAATCACCTTGATATAGATTTAAAATTTTGCAACGAGTTGCTGTGTTATTAAACGTTTTAACACAAATTTTGATGCATCTTTGTATCCAGTCGAGATTATTCTAATAGATTGTTAAAAATCATTGTTTTCGTGGGAATTTTGCAAATGTGAAATTATGTAGCCTTTTGACATTGTTATTGCCATTTTGAAACTGACACTGGCTTTGCGGCATAAAAGTTGCATTTACGTATTTCACAAAAGGTACTTAGTGGATATATCCAAAACATATTTCACCAACAACATCTCTGCCTACTGCATCTCGTTGGTCCACTTTCCATAACTAAGTATCGTTTGTGTTATGTGTAGTAAACATTATGAAAAATATATTATGTTAATGACCAAGAAAGGTACAGTACGATAAAACATTTACTCATATATTTATTGACAGTTATAATGGCATTATAACGAACTTTTCAGAGGAAAAAGTGTATTATAATATATTTATATTCCATTGGAACTTTCTATAAATTTGAGCATAAGTTATTTAAGAAACAATAGAGTCGAAATGTCGCTGTGTACTTACACAACGAAGAAATAAAACCACAAAAAAATACGTCTTTATTATGCCCTCTGCTTATTTCCCTTTCATCTACCTATGGATTGACACAAAACAGTAGACAAAACCATATATTGAAAGACACGAGCCGATTTGACACTGAGTGCACACGCACTGAAAAAGTCCTTTACGCGCTACACTGATATTTATAAATAGTGATATATGATATTAACGATTAAATTGAAATAAACGTGAGCTAGTTATAATAGAAGTACCGTATAACACGTCATAAAATCATTCAGCGTACACGAAATTGACTCGCCACACAAGTTTGCAGTCTCTTCCAATGTTTTGCGATTGCCATAATTATGCCAACTATACGAGATCGACAAACCATTTTTTATCTTAATTGGCCATTGTCCGCGAACTATAAAAAAATGATTGAGTAGCACATAAAAAATCTAATTGAAGTTTGAATGGGTAAAATGTCACGAGGAGTAATGTTCCTAGATCGTAAAATATATAGTTTAACATACAGACGTTTATTATATGGTATTTTATTTATTTGCAATCAGCAATTGCATTGAGAACATTACACTTGTATAGAAGATGTCACAACCTGCAAAAGAATGTTATAAAATAATATAGATACTTAGATATAGCACAAAATAATTCATAAGTATGTATTTACAAATCACTATTCTTCTGATAAATACTTTGCATGAGTTTTAATCAATTTACCATGCAAATTGATTAAAACTTTATGAATTTGGGGTAGTAAGAGAAGTCATGTCAGATCAGTTGCGCTGCATGTGCCTAGTGAATGTAGCGTCTCGATCTACTGCCGCCTTCCTACCTAGGCAAGTATGCTCCATCGTAGATCTCATCGTCACTTACCATCAGGTGAGATCGAGATCAAATACTTGCCTATAACGTAATAAAAATAAATAAAAAAGTAGACAATATTATCGATCATAGCACTTAGCATAGTGAAATAAAATGACCCCAGTCAATATTTAGGGTACGTATCCTAGGAATTATAAGAAATCTGTGTCTCAAAAGCCATTGAATGTGTTTTACTGAAAATTGCCTCGCTTATACACCGGCTCCATATATACGATACGCTTAAGCTAAGACACAAAGCGGTATAAGTATATTGAATGAAATGTATATTCCAATCGGTGCGCAATAAAGAGCCGTCTTTTCCATATATATCATACTCCTGGTATTGATAATTTTCATTTAAACATCATACGAACACGTACACATATTGTATCTGTATTCAAGTCGTCACTGTTTATATAAACAATACCAACATTAGTTATTACTCTTTGGGATGGAAATACGTATTATTACAACGAGTAGGTGCTAAACATCGTACTAGTGAGTACTAACTTGTGACCTACAGACGATTACAAAAGAAATATAATGTTTGGATGAGTGGCGGCGGTAGTTCCCCAAGATTGCATACGGAAAGCCACTTAAAAAGATCATATAGGTCATCTTCTCCGATATCGCCATGACTCAGACGTAAACAGTCTTCAATTCTTATGCCGAATAACAGCGAGGAAAATAAATTGTATACATATCTATGTCTCTATTTGTACATCTCTTGAAACAGATCTTTTGAATCTTTTCGTAACTACCAAAGGCTGAACATTGATAATAGACGTTTGGTAACAGACCAGTTATTTGACGGTTAAAGTAAATTAACTAGAATAATGAACAAGTTCAAATCTCAATGTCGCTTTCGTTTCGTTTCGTCCCCGGCAAATTGGATTGCACAATCTTGCGATACGCTCCATTAGCTTACACATTTTCAATTGTTATAAACTAATCATTTCTTACTTATTGGTATCAATGCCAATGGTAAAGTAAATTAATACCCACCTGTTAAGTACTCGCATTAACTATATTTAATGTAGGCATGTGAGCGTAGATTAATCGTGTATCTACCTACTTATTAATTTATAGTTGATCTGATTGTTTGTGACTGATTGATCTGATTTTTTATCTATGCTATAGAGCTTGCCTAATACTTAGGCGCATACAAAATTAGTTAATCACGTATCTTGTCTTCGCTTGTATGAGTTTAACCAGCAACGCTTGATGAATATATTTTTCCATACACAAGTGCGCCCGGGCGCCTAGCCAACACATGCAGTTTTACTTATAAATGTATAGAAGCATTAAATCCTTCGATCGGTAAACATTTACCTGCTAGCTAAATAATCATTTGCAATTGTTTATGCCTTACAATTGTTTTTGTAAGGAAAAAGAATTGTTCACACTATTTTAAATACCAAATTAGGGATTCTTTTAACCATACCGTAACCGATCATACGGTTAGATGCATCTCTTTGCAAAGTAATCTTTGATTTGTGATTAATACACATCAGTCGTAAGCCTTATACAGTTTTTGAATTTTTAAAACTCAATTTTACCCCATTCTTTCTATGTACCATGTATTAATTCTATCCCACCATGCTCTGACGAATTTTACCACTACGGTTTATTTCCAGCGATCTTGTCCCTGTATTTGCGCGACAAGTTGGGATACAGCGACAATGGCGCCACGGTCATATACCACGTGTTCACTATGTTCGCATACTTCTTCCCACTGCTGGGCGCCATGATAGCTGACGGATGGCTCGGGCGGTTCAGGTGAGTGTGTCACTCGTGTGCTATAAAAATATGATTTTAAGGGCGGTATTAGTAAATTAATTTAATCTTAAGTGCGGTACATTTCTTGGGATAAATAATATTGGTACTTATGTTTTATAGAAACATATACTTATCATATATTGTATCATTAGAAATGATGAATTGTCCCGTTTCTACATTTAGTGTTTTTAACAGTGTATACACAATAAGAGAAATACGTGCTGTGATGTTAGAAAGCACTTATGAATATCATTTGTCATGTGTGTATAATAATCAAAGAATCAATATTCAACGGAGCATACCTGCCTTTGCTAATCTATTGTAGGTAAACTTGTTTGTTCCAATGCCTCAATAGTGTAACAAAAAAAGAGTATAACATTCAAACCGGTTGACGAGTGGAAAATCCAATCATGTTATGTATAAAACAAATGTGAGACGTTTTTGTTTATGTAAATGTTATCAACCCAACGATAGAATGTGTGATACAATATTTTTGTTACACCTTATAATTATGTTAATTAATACTTATAATGGGAATTACGTTGATTTACTTTCCAGAACAATACTGTACCTATCTTTAGTGTACGCAGCTGGGAGCGTGTTGATATCACTCACCGCTATGCCGCAACTCAACTTGCCAACTATGTAAGTATGAAAACACCTTATAAACAAAATACCTAAATATCATTATACTTACTTCCTCCATTAATGTTACGTATGCATAAGAATATATGTTACAAGGATTTTTAAGATATTCGTCTACATTGGTACGTATACTATAGATTTTATTTTTTGTAGAAAAAAAGTTGTTTGAAAGTATTGATTCATATTGTACCTATTCCTGAACTTTGTTTACATATGTTATAGATACCAACGCGAACTATCCTCCCTGCCCAATTGAGATACTGATACTGTTAGTATACTTAATAATTTGTCGAATTAAATAAATATCCCGAGACAAACACACCAACTATACAGTCCCACTAAGCATCGCTTGTATTATCGGTACCATACCATTGACTGAGGGCGAACTCAGTATATGATACTTATATAGATGTTAAATATCCATGGTCTGGTACAAACATTGTTCCCTACCAGGATTTGAACCCGGGACCCTCGGCACAGAAAGCAGGGTCAATACCAACTGCGCTTTACTTTGACCTACTATTAGGTGATAGTTACCTTACTAGAAATAGTTTAAAATAACCTAATGCGTCGGTACAACATAACTTTATGTAATAACTAGTGCACTTGGTTGTTGTTACCTAATGCACTACGTTGTCCGACAAATACGCAATATTAGGTTAAATATTAGGTAACCGGGACCTAATTTTTTTCTCAGTGTAAAATTAAATACATTCTTCTACTAATAATGATATACGTAACTTTCTATGATTAACTACGGTAAAAACAAAATAAGAATTGTTGAGTCAACAATACTGCAATCCCGTAACAGTTGAAAATATTAGATAAAACGTCATCAATTTCTATTCCAGGCAATTTACAATCCTAGCCCTACTACTCATAGCTTTCGGCACAGGCGGAATTAAACCATGCGTCTCCGCGTTCGGCGGAGACCAGTTTAAACTGCCGGACCAGCAGAGGTACCTGGGCTACTTCTTCTCTCTCTTCTACTTCGCCATCAACGCCGGCAGCTTGATCTCCACCTTCTTGACTCCTATCCTGAGAGCAGATGTACACTGTTTCGGAGACAATGACTGTTACTCCCTGGCGTTCGGTGTCCCTGGCATATTGATGATAGTGTCAATTCGTAAGTATTGGGGCTAAAAGAAAAATTAAAAATAAATTCAACATGACGTTAACCAATAAGGGAGATGATATAGAAAACACTTTACCGGCTCAGCATTAGCTGGGTATATACTCTATATATACGCACAAACAAATATAAACAAGGATTTAAGGCAGGTTATATAGGTTTATTTCAGCTTTGCTGGTCTATGTGATTCCAAACTTAATACAATTAGTTTGATCAATATTAGCTATCGCATCAATGTGACTTAACCATCCTATAAGGCCCAAGGTATTAGGCGCAAAATATTTAGCATATCGTTTCTGTCAAAAAGTACAATTCAGTAACAGCTTCAACTGGCGGAATTTGTATGGCAAGATGTATGTGGTAAGTATGTTGAGGATTGTAGCATGTGGCAATCATAGATAGGGGTAGGGGTAGGCCTACCCCTTGGGAAATGGATATGAGGATATAAACTCTATATGCATTCAATTATTATAACTTAACTATAATAACTTTCTATAAATTCGCTGATAAAATCAACACAATTTTATTGTGACATATCATTTTGATTTATTTAAACAGTATTTGCGCGCGGCACCTCCCGCGTAACCATTTTGGTTTTGCAGCTCAACCCACAATGATCAAAGCATTATGACAAGTCCCTTCGAATCCGTTTAAATGCAATTATAAGCTATCTTGTTATAAGAACTCAGTTGAAATCGCTTTAACCGTTTTGGAAGGAATATAAAACACTTGTTTAAGATTCGGAGACGTCTTAATAGCACTTAATAGCATTTTTTTTGTATTTCCAGTATTTTTCGTGGCTGGTAAACGACTGTACATCATTAAAAAACCCGCCGGCAATGTGCTGGGCAAAGTTTCTCAATGTATAAGCGTAAGTATTTAGTGTAATACAATCACGAAAAACTTCATTAATACCCAAACAACAAGGAGCCATAAGTCGTTTTGAACATTTCATATTGCGTATGATCGTTGCCTACAGATAGCAATGATACGTCTCGATGAAGGGATTATATAAAGTTACGTAAGAGGTATAACAACATGACAATAAAATACAAAACAGATAATACTGTAAAGATATTACTTACTGTCAGTTATGATCAGATAAAGCGAATACAATGTCGACTTGAAATAACTTTATCTTATAAATTACATAATATTATACACAAACACACCAATTTTAAATGGAAATTGATTTACAAATAATAAAACACTTTGTTTTCAGCATGCTGCAGTGAAATCATGCAAAACAAAAGAGAAACGAGAGCACTGGCTGGACCATGCCGATGACAAGTTTGATACAAACTTAATCGAAGACGTGAAGTCTCTTCTCCGGGTGTTGGTACTCTTTATACCCCTGCCTGTGTTCTGGGCATTATTTGACCAACAGGTATACAACATTCTCATTTCATCATTAAGCACTAAATAATTCTGTGCGTACGTTTTTTATAAAACAAGAGCGAATTCTAGCATTGCTAACAACGTGATGTCATCAGTACAAGTTCCTTAGTTATATGCCGACTTAAACAAAAATATTGTATTACCTATTTCACGTAATTTTATTTACATTTTTTTGAACAGGGCTCAAGATGGACTTTCCAAGCTGATAGAATGGAACAAGACATAGGTTCATGGACACTGAAAGCCGATCAAATGCAAGTCCTGAACCCCCTTCTAATTTTAGTATTTATTCCCGTGTTTGAAGTGGTAAGATTTCATAATATTCGTAATTTATTTACTTACTATAAATAATATGACTAGGAATGCTGTGTGCAAATAAAATAGGCGTGTTGGCGATATTTCTTTTTAATGTTTAATTTGGGATTATTAATAAAATCGCACGTCCTCGTCTCAGCGCTATGGGTGGGGTAATAAAGTAGTGATGCGCTGCGCCGTACATATAGTGGGGCGCAGTCACTAAATCGACTAATTTGCGAGTGAACAAAGTATGTTTTTTTCATTCCAGGCAATTTACCCTTTCCTCACGTGGTGCAAACTGGTTCGTAAGCCATTGCATAAAATGATCTGGGGAGGCATATTAGCGGCTTGCGCTTTCGTCATTTCCGGCATCGTCGAATTGAATTTACTGGTCAGTTTTTAACTATATTTATACCTACTATGATTTAAAAACATTTTTAATTTTGTAGTCGGGTTAATAACCAATCATACTTATTTACAGCCGACCTACGGTACACCAGTATCGGCGGGACTGTCTCAGCTGAGGGTGTACAACGGATATAACTGCAATTTCACATTAAACATGGCTAACTTTAACACACTTGACGGCAACGACACAGAGGATATTGTAATAGGTCCCCTCTCCGTGTATGAGAAGCTAGATATCGAGACTGACAAGTTCGTTGACCTCCCGTACTCTCTACGGGGAGAAGCGGGCAGCTCGTGTGCTGATCTCGCGTACAATGGATATTTCTATTTGATGGAGAAGACTGCAAACTCTTACTTTGTGAATAAAGAAGGAGTTTACAATTTCACTGATAACAACGATAAAGCAATCGACGGAGTTAATGTGAGGTAAGATTATAAGTTCCTCATTTACAATTCATCGCGGTTGCGATTACAATTATTATGTTTATAATATTTTTTGTATATGTAATCCCAAAACTTAAACATGGCGTTTTCCACTCTGAAATCTACAACTTTCATAGATTTTCCTATGAATAACATATTTTCCTGTTTAGAGGTCATTGCTGGCCATGTGGCATCTGAACTGGTTATTGGAGTAGGGTTACTGAATTTTGCGAAATTGGCCCAAATTCTTGAAATTTTTCTCATAAATGCTATATCTGTGTTGCTGGGTTGATTTTTTAATTTAGAATAGGTTTCCCAAAGAGGTTCGCATTTGAGGATGTAGCATAATTCATCGCCGTTAGCCGCTCCCTTTAGTGTAACGGTAGCGTCACCAATTGATGTTACTTTTACTGCATTAAACGTCCCTTTGTAATCAAACTTATAGACAAACATATTCCTGCTATTGTTTACCGTTGAAAGAACTTTGATAAAATTAACAATGGGATACTTGATAAGATCCGATGTGTACCTTATGAAGTGATCGAGAGACTTCTCTGATATTCCGCTTTTGAAATATCGATCCTTTATTTTGTTGGCAACAAACTTGTAATTTCTTGACCCGTATTTAAAACTACATCCATCTGAGAAAGGTGTCATAAACCTGAATGGACTTGCGTACGATTTTAGTAGGAGAGGATTCTGAATAAACGGTATGACTTCCGATATACTTTCTTGGGTGTTGAAGCCTATGAGAATAGCTTTATTTAAATTTAAATCCTTATAGTATTCGTTAAAGTGTTCCGGTCCTTTTGTGAGCAGCGACGTATTTGATTCAAGTTCAATTATCGGCGAAAAAGGTACTACTGGTTTTTGAAAGTCTTGCATTTCTTTGCGAGTGTAAATCTTAAAGGAAGCCATAATTACGTCTTTAGTTGATGCAGATTTTAGTTTAATTCCTTTTTTATTCAGATTCTCTATGAACCTACTTCTCTCTAAATCAGGGTTGCCCTGAAAAATTGACGGTGAATATAAAGATCCACTTTGCAAAATTATCTTGGAGAATAATTTTCGCGCTTCTGTCATAAATAAAAGAGACACAAAAGTGGCAGCTGAACTGCTGCTCATCACCGTAATTCTGTTTTTGTCGCCTCCAAATGACTTTATATTTTTTCTTATCCACTTTAAAGCCATAACTATATCTTTCAAGCCCATGTTAGCGTCAGAAGCTGTGTTATCAGGTTTAAAAAATCCGAAGATTCCAATCCTGTGTGACACAGTAACAAAAATCACATCATTTTCTATTAAAAAATCTGCTCCATGTATATGACTGAAACTTGAAGTAAAGGCGTATCCATGTATCCACACGACAACAGCTTTCAAACTTGTGTCTTTATTTATAGGAAGACTGGGGGTGTGAACGTTCAAATAAAGACAGTTTTCAACCCCATAGAGACCGTGTTTGTGAACTATGTGCGCCTGCGCGCAAGCTCCGTGGAACTCCGTTCTTGCATCAAGAGTGCGATTCCATTTTTTCACAGGCTTAGGATCTTTAAATCTCCTTTTTTTAACAGGAGCTTGTGCATACGGTATTCGGTAAAAGGCAAAATAAAGTCGTCCATCAAATAAAGTGGCTTCTCTAGTTCCTAAAATGCGCCCTTGTTTGACTTTCACTTCAATTTTATACAGCTCCACATGTGAAACTAAAGCGTACAATATACACACGCGAAACATTACTCATTGTAATTAATCTGTCGAATGTGAGTTTGATATAAAGTGCAATGTGCTAGTATACACCGCAAATGCTAATTAATTTCTTTCGGCCATCCAATGTTTTGATTTGAATAATGCAAAATTGAAAATTGAAACTATTTTATGATGTAAACAGATGATATAGTGCCATTTAATACATATATATGTTATCACTATTGTTTTTTATTCTAGATTTTTAGCCAATATCAATGGCCCAGTGCAGATCAGCGTAGAGGATACAAAAAAGAATAGAACGAAATTTAGTATACTAAGCAGCAACAGAACTCAAAATACTATACAAAAGGGAAACATCGATGTTGTTATCGACGGCAAAGCCGTACTTAAGGATTATGCCTTCAAGTCCGGCGCAGTGTATACTATCAATGTGTACCAAGACAGCAATGGAAATTACGTAAGTAATGATAAAGTAAGTTGGAACTTATGTTTAAGCCTGTAAGGTACTTACTTAATACAATATTACAGATGGCAAATCCAGTGGTGATCACTCCGCCGAACAGCATCCACATACTGTGGCTAATTCCTCAGTATGTGGTGATGACGATGGGCGAGGTGATGTTTTCGGTCACTGGCCTGGAGTTCTCGTTCACGCAGGCGCCCGCCAGCATGAAGTCGGTGCTGCAGTCAGTGTGGTTGCTCACTGTCGCCTTCGGAAACTTAATAGTAGTACTTATAGTTGAAGGAAACTTTTTGGATGCTCAGGTACTGCTAATAGTTTATTTAATTAGACATATAATTACTAGTTACGTGTATCGTAACATAAAATATTTGTCCATCAGTTTAGGCTGTGCGTTTTCTGTCAGTTAATAATTTTATTGAGTAGAATATATTTTTGCAGTGATACCCAAGTTTGTAGAACATTTGTCTCGGTAACGGGGATTGCAGGCTTAAACCCCGGCTCTTACCTATAGCATTATTGAATTTCATGTGCATATCTAATTTTCAACCATGATTATCACTTGCTAAACGGTCAAGGAAATCATTCTAAGAACCTGCTTGTCTGAGCGAACCCCTAGAAAGACGCATAAAGTTCGCCTACCCGCACTGGGCTAGCGTGGTGGACTATGACCAAATCCCCGTCGCATTGATGGGTGGCCCGTGCCGTAGAGTGGGGCATTAAAAGGGCTGGTATTATTTAGTATTTTTATTAGAATATATTAAAGCATGAAAAGGATTCGATTTAAATATGTGATTGGTCTACATATTTCTTCCATAACACACTCCATCAATTCCCGCTCCTATAATTTTATACTCGAATCTGTGTTCTGTAGTGGAAGGAGTTCTTCCTGTTTGCGGGCCTGATGTTGATCGACATGCTGATATTCACAACGATGGCCTTCAAGTACAAATACATGGAGCACAAGGCCAGCACTGAGGACCTGGCTGTGGAGGAGATCAAGCTACCAGAGAAGCCGAGCGTAGAAGCTAGGGAATGATTATTAGTGATTATATTATTAAAAAATACTTTAATATTGACCAATTATCTTGTGTTTTCTTAAACCCAGGCGATAGTGAGACGTAGATATTATTATTTAGTCCAAAATAGTAAAATACTCGGAGCTTCGAGTTTGAGTATTTTTGTCAGCGAGACGTGTACTACATAGTAAACGTATTTGTCATTAAGTACGGTGTAACCGCCTCTAACAGACGGTATCTGAAATCAAACATTAAAGTAAATGGTAAGTTTATTCGCAAATTTACTCTCGAACTTCCACTGGCAGTTAAATATTTCATAGATACCTCTTATCGATTATTATTATTATTCATCATCTCTCATCACATAAAAAAGAGCCCCACGACAAAGATAAAAAAACACAATGAACAAATTGTTTAAATATTTCCGCCAACATGCCACAAAAACCACTTGAAACGTTCAATCTGTTTAGTTAAATGGCGTTAACACATTAGACAATTAGTTTTGGGTAATTTGTGTGTTGTTCCCATAGGACCCTGGTGCCGGCTCGCCCCGGCAACTCGCCCGGCCGACGGCGATGGGGTCTGTGGGTGAGGGGATGAGTCGTGTGTCGCTATGGTTAGCCCCTCTTCTTGTTCCGAGCCTATTGAACTCTGCTCAGATGGTTGTCAAAGTTTTAAATTCAATGCCCATTTTAAAATTTTGTATTGATAAATTATATTAAATATTATGATACGAGTACCTTCTTCCAAGTCTTTTTCCTGTTTTTATTGTGCTCGGATTAGCTTATAGCCTTCTCTGATTAGGCTGATAAATATTAATATAGTTATTACTACATAAGTAGAAAATAAGGACGACCGTGCAGTGTGGAAATCATCGGGGGAGGCCTATGTCCAGCAATGGACGTCTTTCGGCTGATGGATGGATGAGTAAATTATAGTATTTATTGAGGACAATAATTACAATAATAATCAACAATATATGGTTATGTAATATTAAAGTTCACATTATATTATCTCAAAATAGTTTGAACCTTTTTTAATGGGACTAGGCCCGCCACACACTCTCACCACTGCTACTCCTGTAAGCCAGGATCTACAGTGGTGTCCAATGAAGACACCGAGGTTTGACCCTCGGCGAGTCCCGGGATAAAGTTAATTGTCTTGGAACCCGCACGAAATTAATCGAAAGATAAATAGGAGGAGTTGGAAGAAAATTATCCACTTCCCTCCATTGCAAAGCGGGAGACAAAAAGATCTGGTAGACAAATGTCCACCGAAGTAAGACTATTACAGCTGGACTAATTCCAGGTGTAAGGCACCACGGAGAGTTTAAATACTAATTGGTCCTAAACTTGTGAGCTGATTAAACTTGATTCCAGTAGTAGGTATGGCAAAAACGCTTGAACGCACGGAAGTTATCCCTGGTTTCCACAAGGTCTGTGTAGTATACAACTCCAGAAGTTACTTGCAAACTATTAAGCATAATGTTCCGTTCGTTTTGCCAGAGATTGCACTCCCAGAGGATGTGATGTGCAGATTGCTCGTTTTCGTTATACGGCGTTGAACATTGACACAGAGGCGAGGGTACTAATTTAAAATAGAATAATTTGCTCTTAAAGTTACCATGGCCAGTTAAAAATTGTGCCATACAGTGATCCACCTCCATCCACGTCTTCTCCAAACGATCACGAACGCAAGGAAAGAACTGGTGGAGGTGGCGGCCCTTAGTTGTTGTCTCCCAACTGCATTGCCACTCGTTCAAAAGATCTTCGTAAACAACAGATTGAGGTTTAAATAATCTAGTGATTCTATAGCGATCTCGCGGTTTTAGGAATTTGGTGGTCATGTCCTCTCGAGTAGAATAGTACATTCCCGCGCGTCTCTGAATCTCTAAGTCGACCGGGAGCACACCCGCGAGTACCGGCAGGGCCTCGGTACTAACCGTGCGGTATGCTTTACATAAAAATATCAGTGCCAATCGTTGGCTCTGAAGTAATTTACGCCGTGCCGCCCCTATCGTGGCCCTGTCGGCCCACACCGGTGCGCCGTAACACATGGATCCTAAGTACGTTGCTCCGTATATGATTTTTAACGTATTAAAAGAGAGACCCCACGTTGAGGTCGATATTCTTGTCAACGCATAAAAATTACGTTTTGATTTTTCACCGACAGTTTTAATATGTTCGATAAACGGGAAATTCCTTTCTAGCACTAACCCGAGGTAACAAACCGACTCTTTCCTCTTAATTGTTGTATCATTAAACTTAATACGTGGCGGCGCTTTCAGATTACCTTTTAACAGGAGTTGGTAGGTTTTTTGAGGGGCAAACGTAAGCCGATTCCGTTCGCCCCACTCAGAGATCAAGCGCAGACATGTCTCCGCCAGGTTCTCAAGTCCAGCCCTAGTGTTTGATTGTATCAGCAGGAGCCCGTCATCCGCGTATCCAGTTAATGAACATCCGCTCGGGAGAGGTAGCTCGAGGAAGTCGTCAAAGCCTAAATTCCACAGGTATGGACTTAGAACTGACCCTTGAGGACAGCCTAATGTCAGTGTCTTCGACACAGCATGGTGACCAAGTCTAAGTGTTGTAGATCCATGTGCAAAATATGTATAAACTAGGGAATAGATGTAGTTTGAACCTGCTAAAACTATAAGTTACCAAACTTTGAACACCACTGCCCACCCCTGACAAGCGCGGGTCTGTTCACGACTTGTTAATAATTGCGTATAATAAATGCTTAAATACAACAAACATAAAGACAAATACGGGCTGGGGTATATTTACAATGGGAGCGTTTATTTTCCAGTCTATTGAATACACTCTAGGTACTTCGGCAAATATACATTTCTCGTGTAGATCGTATCTCGTATCTAACTGATGTTTTGACCTAGCTGATGATGCTGATTGCATATTTAAATAGGTAACAGAAATAAAATATCCGTTTGAGCTATTTTCTACCCTGTACTCGTATGTCCAAAGAGCATAGATAGAACACTATTATAATGATCGAAACGTGAACATAATAATATTCTAGATCCTTGGCCTTTTTAACATGTCCATAATCATTACAAAGTCTGCTCTCGCCTTTCGAAACGCGCGACAGAGGTATTCTATAAGATGGCATCTAGGTATACCTACTTGAATTGAGACCATTAACGCGACCACACTAACGCGTGTTCTCGCTGCAACGATCGACCCAAGTCCATTGGCATATTTGCACAATACTTTCACCACTGGTCCTATTATGTAAGTCTGTTTCAATCATTTCGTATATAGAAGAAATGATTGAAACAGTATTGTAAATATGCAAGCCGATTTCTATCGTTTTGCGTAGAAACAGGGTTACGTAATAGGCCCTCTACTTTTCATATTTAAACTGTAAAATATGACAATGCCATTGTCTTCGCATTGTAAGTCCATTTTACTAGACTTTAGGGCCCAGAGTAGGGATGTATGTATAGCTATATCTAAAGATGCGCGGCATTTGTCTCATTGTGTAAGATCTATAGGTTTGATGTAACTAACTCGTGCTTATACTAATGTACGTATATAAATGTAAGCTCTGTCTGGTAAATGCCGTCTCTGATTGCAGACATCTATCATGATTGAGCTATAATAGCGCCTCTTTGTGCATGATATTATTATCTACCTAATATAGCGATCGCTAGGTATTCTATTTATAGATGTTTAGTAGGTAGTAATGAATGCGCAATTGATACGACTTTTAATTAGAAGAATAGGTATTTAAACAACGTCCAAGTTATCTTTTTACGACCAATAGAATCGAATATTTTGATTTTGGAATCTTTACCGAATGATGCTACTTATGAGCTGACACTTATTTGATTTTTCTTAGACTTAATCAAACATACATTTCATTGTTTATAGTACGGTACATTACATATTCGGTATGTAGTGTGGGAATCGGAGAGAAAATCGAAGAATGGTAAGCTATCTCAACTGTGCTCATTCCTTGCCGCGACTGGCCGCGAGTGTAATGAATAATTATTACGTTACGGTACATTATTTCACGAACTGATGTATCGGGATTCTAAGTCAGTCAAAAGCTATATTTGGCAATACTATTGCGGAAACTATTTTTATTTTATAAATGTGACCTAACAACATCGTCTCACGATAAAGCTATATTTATTCACATCAAAATTGTTCACGAGACCTCGATAACAGTGTTTATAAGTAGCGGGGACACGGATTAATTAAGTGCAGTCAGAAAAACAGTTTTGGCAAAGGCGTCGGTACATGTTCCGGGCACTTTGAGAGGCGCGTGGCGTGCAGGCGCAGGGCGGGCGGCCGCCACGCGCGCGCCCCGCCGCCCAGCCGCCCCACGTGCTCAGCCCGGGTAATCCTCACCAACCATATGCACCCAAATAAATAAATTAAATAAAGAAAGCGGTTACCAGTTTAAAAAAATCGCGGTTGGCTCCTATTGGCTTTAGATTTAAATAATAATCATGAGAAAAAAATAAAACGAAATGGTAATACGTACTACTTAAGTACCTAGTCGATTAAATAAGTTGCTAAGCTAAAATGTTTTTTTTTGGGTAAATGACAAGAGAAGCCGCAGGTTTAGCCATAGCCTAGCTATAGCATACCTTACCTTATAGCGCCGCCCGCATCGGACACAATCCGGATTATGTGAAATCGCACACAGGATCTCGATTCAAATGTAGGAAGCTCGTGATTCTTACGTTACCGTCGATACCTACTGCCGTTTTTCCTGTGATACTTTTCTGACTTACTACTAGGTTGGGTAGATATGTATGTTTTTTTAATTTACGAAGGTTCTAAGTCCACCACTATCTAGCTATTGTTACAGGAAAAATTATGGAACTATTAGTTTTCCGAAACCTTTTACATCGGCGTCACAAATTCAATGCGCCAGCTCTCGATTGCTTCACCAGATCACTGCACTCAAGAGCCGACCACACGAACGTCATCCGACAAGAGATCTCACGCGGAAAACTATTAAACATGTTCGTACGGGGCGTGGCCGCGACACGCGGCGGCCACGCGACGCGACAGGCGCAGGCCGCGGGGTCGTCGCCGCGACAAATCAATTACAGGGTCGAGCTGGGCACCACTTCCGAACTAGTATTAGCACCAAATTATAGCCGTTCCAGAAATTACTTGTTTGTAGAGGGTGACTCGCTAATTTATAGACATGACAAATTATGCAGTTCGCTTGTTAAGTGTGAAATTATGATGCAAACTAACATTCACACGCTCATGTTTGTGTAGGGCAGCGGTACAACTACTTGATGACATCAGAATTGAGATGAACTAGCTTAGCGTAGCTTAATGATACATCTTAGAATTATTACTACTATTAACCTATCTACGTTCCCATAGGTAGGTACGGGCACAGAATATACTTAGCTAAGGACAAATTACATATAGGTATCTAGGTTTAAATATACACCTAGATCAGGCCTGAGATAACTCGATTCAATCAGTGGAAATGTAAGGAGATTTTCCTAAAACTTTAGAGCTTGGTATATTTTATTTCCATTTCGAGGAACCCTCTGCATGTTACGAATGCTGGAGTGTGTTTTACCGCTTTGATGTCACGTACAGATTTGGGCTTGGAGCTGCGGCACCAATCGCAGGGCGGGCTCAGCATCGATCCGGTAGTATCCCCGCCCGCCCAGTTCTTAAGGCACGGAGGAAACAAGAGAAATGTACCTGAAGCAAATTTTTGTAATACTCATTACATTGTTTTAAATAAAATATTGTTTAATAATAGTAATTATCATTATGAAGATGTAGAAAAAAAATTGCGATATGATTAATAATGCGATAGGACGTAGGTAAAGTATAATTGCGTTATTCACCAAAATGTTGTCGGTACTTACCTAAGTACACTAGTATCTCCTGTATTTTACTATTAATACTTAGGTACGCTATATTTATAGGGACATGCACACCATTGGAACAAATACTTTCATTTGTGTAAAAAATCATAATTGGGTGTATTTAATATTTATAATCGTATGCTCTTATATGAAGGAATTAGGTAGCAGAAATTAGCGTCTTTTTCTGTTATTAAAAAAACAAATACTTATATTTGAACTCGTTTAGTGTCCACAACCGTATTAGGCACTCTGGATTCCAGCACGCCACAAACTCCGCCCCGTTTGTCTTTAGTTCCCAAAACTCCACCCCACTGCTAGGGAGTGATAAGCATACACTCGAGTATCAGCACAGGTATTATAAGCTTTAAATGATTTCCTTTAAGGTCGATTATAGAACGACAAAACAGTTTTATGGCCGACACAAACTAGGGGTAGATAAATGTCCACCCCTTGTGTTATAAAATAATTTTACGTGGACCATCGAGATTCAGTCGGGATTGTATTTTGGCGGTGATTGTTGCGTAGTCTAGTGCAGCTAACAGGAATCATGTCTGGAACCAGGACCCAACTGGCTGACTCGTCGACATCCCCGCCGTTGAGGTAAGTAAAAACATAGCACACGAGATATTTAATTGTATGCTTTTTTTATTTATCTATACGTATTGATCTTTATACCAACTATTGTAATTTACATATATAAAAACAATGTCGTGTTATCACCAACGGGACTCTGGTTTTTACGTATATATATCCACCATTTATAACTCAAGAAAGGGTGGGCTGATTTTTATGACATTTGATTTTTGAAATTGTCTCCGTCCGGAAAGAAGAATAACTATTAAAACATGGGGGAAATATTTGATTTTAACATACATTTGATCTGATCTGAAGCGGTACAAAGTTCGCCGGGACATCTAGTACTATCTATATTACCTACCTGTGACTGTAAATTTCAGGAAACTAGTGCTAAGAATAGCTCTCTCTAGTATTTGCAATGCATACATACAATATTTATCTACTGCGATTGTAAGTTACGAGTGTATACCTAGTAAAACAAAACAGAGGGACAAAGTAATTATACAATTAAAACATTTATATTTTAAATATTTTTCGTTTTCTTTTGTGGACACATTATGTTCCTACAATCTATGCTCCTACTGGCTGGATGAGGATTTAAATGAAAATTTTATTGGTATGGTGATAGCTTATTACCAACCGCTGACAAACAAGTGTAAATTAGTAATAGTAAGTAACCAAACCAAACGCAATTCTTTTACCCTTTTATTTACTACTAGTTAGGTTAACTAGTAGTAAATAAAAGGGTAAAAGAATTGCGTTCGCAACCGCTAAAATATTATGAACATTTTGTTAACAGGTAGTTGTAGTATTTTACATGTTTAATGCTGGATATAATGTGTGAAATTTCGATTTGACTTTCATATGATTAAACTGGTGGTGGTACCCGATAGAATCAGATTCTCAAATAATAACATACACATTGAAACCGGTCCATCTGTATATGAGCTACGATGTCACAGACGAACCGATTGACAAAGGATTCAAATTTTAACACATCTCGTTATCGCATTGGGTCAACAAAGCAGTCGACGCGTAGTACCTTAAGGCCTCTACGAACGGCACCATTAGCGGTAACTACCAATTGGCATGTCAATAGGCATGTTGGCTGGTCATGAGATACCAATTAATAGAGTAATTGGTTGGTTACGCTAGAGAGTCGAAGTGTGCCGTTCATTGAGGCCTTAAGTGCGAGGATACAATAAAAGCTTGTTGTTCAGCGACAACCGTCGTATAGATTACTCCGGCTTGAAGTTCGCGTACGCCGAAGGCTCCGACGACGAGGGCACTCCGATGACCACGGAGTTGCCGTCTTGCGTGTATGCCGCAGCGAGGAGTCGGCTGCAGCTGCCCCTTGCTGCATATGTACATCAGCACACCAGGCAGTTGCATACAGGTATAGATCGAGATGCGTAAGACTAAGTACACAAACTCTGTAATGCCGTGGCTCTTGCTAATAAACATAGGTAGGTACATATACATTTTTCCCTGGGCGGGTGAAGAGAGGTAGGGTACAGTCATCGTTTGTATAGAAATAAAAAGATTAGCCAAACTTTTAGCAAGAAACACGGCTTTAAATTTTCGCCAAGATACTATACCACACTATAGATTGGTGTATTTTCTTAACTCCATACACTGGTCTTCATCTTTAGGATACCCTCTAAGTCCTAGTAAAGGATACCAAATGGTGATATGTGTTGATATCCCAAGAAGATTGACTACCCCCAAGTCATAGGTGATAATTAATTACTCGCGGTACATAATTGATAACCAATTATCAGAAAACTAATTTTGGTCGATCTAATTTTACTTCTAATGTGGGGTAGGTGAGCTCCAGATAAATGATAATACTTAGAGAAAACCAATTGGCAACTACTGCGCTAGACATAGACTACTATTATATACGGATATAGGGCTACCTACAAAGATATTGCTATTGATAGATCGCTGTATATCTGGTTGGGTTGGAACAAGCCTGGTTGTCAATGGAATATGAATTCTGGAGCTCTGTTTAACTATGATAATCTTTGTAGCACATTGAATCCATTTCGCCTGGATGTCCGCCCGTTAATTAAATTCCGTTGGCACGATTTAGCATGATCTAGCGTCCATATAAAATCCTTAGTGGCCTCCGGCAGTGGAGTATAAATCATCATGCCTTATTAATTGCCTCACAGATGTCCTATTGGAGACGTCCGTGGAGCCTGAGTACCAGTGCGGGGGGTCCCCGTACCGCGTGCAGCGCGCCGCGGCGAACGTGCGCGAGCGCAGACGGATGCTGAGGTCCGGACCCAATGGGTATCCTGCTCATTTGTTGTGAACCCTTTAGACCCTAAAATTTTGATGTAAATGTAGAAGTCGTCATCATTTTAAACAACATTTAAGTTTTAGATAAAAAAATAAGTAGGTAATAAATTACTTGTAACTTGAGCTATTATATGTTACAAAAATAGTGTAAAATAGTTTAATGGGTTAACGAGTAATGCATAGTTACCACGTTTTTACATTAAATAAATGTATACATTTAAATTTAATTATTTTTAGGAAAGCAAACCTGTAATGTGCCACCGCACACGTAGTACGAGTTATTAATTTGATATTCTTAATACCAACCTAATTTGATTATATGTATGTATGGGATGGTGATCAGTATAACCTAGCGACGGACCACTCAAAATAAATTACACTAATGTTACACCTCATTATTCTTATCAGTGGGTAGTTAAAGCTACTTACATACTTTACTACAACTTCTTAAATCGTTTGTACCTAATGGCATTGATCTACTTTACCCCTAAGTTATCTATGACTGTTTACAGTAGGCGAAGGTTTTTATTCCCTTCATCCTTCTCAGCCAATGGCCATGTGTTAGCTGCGTTCGACGCTAAAACGTGTGTATGATGTTGTGTCTTTAGCAGTATAAACTCGGCGTTTGATGAGCTGCGCGTTCACGTGCCCACGTTCCCCTACGAGAAGCGGCTCAGCAAGATCGATACGCTCCGGCTGGCCATCGCCTACATCGCGCTGCTCAGAGAGGTGATTACTAAACTCAATCAACTCCTATTTCCTAATAATCCTTCTAGAAATGACGATATCATTTACTTAAAAAATTGTACCTCGTGTGGCTACCTACTAGTTGGACTCTTAAATATGAAGGTGTCCGTATACGATATTTTCCTTTACCGTTTAGCATTGGGATAGACATTTAAAATTATGGCTTGCGATGTCTGGATATTCTAGAAGCGCGAGAGAGGGTTTAAATTTGCGACCCTTTTTCCTAAACTAAGCAAGGCTTGCATTATGAGTACAATGGGCTGGGTACTCCTATTCGAACCCGGGACCCTCGAAACAAAAGCAGGGTCACTACCAGCTGAGCTGAGCGAAGCAGGTCGTCGCTTATTAGCAAGGCGAGCGATCTACGAACATGACTATCACTGATATAAATAAGTATAAGACAAAATAACATTTGTAAAAAAAACTGCACTGAGTGGACTGCTGGCGAGGATGATTGAGGTATATCTGATAACCATATGTTAAGGTGTACCTATCAGCAAGGGCACTTATTAATCAATTTCATGCAACATAATTACAGGTGTTAGAAGCTGATTATGACCCGTTGACTTACGTCGAGAAATGCCTCCGGGGAGAGATCAAAGCTGACCGAGCACATTGGAACACTAGTGGTAAGTTGGTATCCGTTGGTGGTCTCTCAAATATCTAGCATCCAAAAGAGTCGTACAAATCTTCGAAATATCTTTTAATGCACAGGTGTGAGAACGAAACATTTTTTAATAAATATTTCCGTAAAAAATACAATATTAACTATGAAAAATTTCGCTTAAACGGACAGAACACTGTGATAGCACTGGCGCCACAATTTACCCACATTCAATACATTGATGTATTGTATAACCAAATGTTATTGCATTATGAATTTGTCATTATACAGATTTGACCGCTAGACTATCGTGGATCAATTGGGAGAATCTCGGCGTGAACCCTCAGCGCCGCAGTGTCCTCACCACCCTCGCCCTCAGCTCTGAAAACATCCAGTACACCCATAACTAAACGAAGAACGCATGTTGTACTTACCTAGCTAATGTTACTTACATTGAAATATAGTACGTAGTACATAATATACATTGTTGGTTACATACCTAATCAAAATTACGTACGTATTCTTTTTACATATCTCTGTATCGATATATCCTTGTAACACGAGATATTATAAATTATTTAAAGTATGTAGATATTAAGATAGTATCTACTTGTACTTACTTACATCTATGTATATTTTACATAGAAATGTCCTAGTCAGTCGGTAGCTTAAAAAGTTAGTAAGTCCATTTATAACTTTCCTTTTTTCTTCAAAATATGGACATATTAAAATTTATCTAGCCATTGATCTAGTCTATTAGAGCAATATATCTAGCCATAAATATTGTATCAGTTTTCAGTATTTTGTAAAATTAGCTGGAAAAGGGCCGGAAATATTCAGGAATGCAGCTACATTCGATTTTAGAATAAGTCGCAACAGAATTTCTGTTAGTAATATTCTGTTTTCCGGGGATCGCATGTGACAGAGGTGGAAAAATGTATTTGTCTTTTCCAATGCGACTTGTGGTGCAATACTTAGTTTTATATTTCTATTTAGTGTAATGTTTAAATGTAAATAGTCTTTGGAATAAAACAATTTAATTCGAGATCATTGTTTATTTTCACCAACACTAGGTGCACTTACTTAAAATATTAACCCTTGATTGTTTTTACCTAGGTATTATTAATATTGATTAAAATATTATTGATCACCAACCAATGGTGACCATGATTACCTAACTCGTACGTAACAAAATAAAAATATAATACGACTGTTATAAACAAGTTAGTATTACAATATATTATTTACAAACGCAACATATATTCAATGTATTTACGCATGGGTGCTTAAGAATCTACAAACATCATAGCTTGAATTGAGGTCGTCAAAATTGTTAAATGATTTGGCACTACGCAGTGTAGATAGCTAGTATTAACAAATTAAGTAGGTACCTATCTTATTAAATTTGACCAATTTCGATTTTCCCGAGGTTTTCTTATATGACAATGCGCATTAAAATATGTTGGTTAATTTTGTTCATTTCTACCGACTTTTAACGACTAAATTGACTATAATTCAATTCAATTTTTAGGGCAAATGGCTCCACCAATCTTCGGTGATTTTGCCAGTGTCAAAGTGAAAAAGGAAAAAAAGAACGCATATTATGTCCGATGAGCAGCAATCGAGAATAAATTTGAAGGGCGTTGAGAATCTGTAAAAAAAACTTCTAATAAAATACGCTGATAATATAAAAATAAGTATGTGATGAACCAAAGACAGATAAAGATAGACAACGGAAGACGAGTACTTAATGTAAATTAAATAAAAAAAAATCTTATAACTTTATTTTATTTTTGGATATAAATTTATCTATCAAAGGAGAAAATACTAATAATGTCAATAAAAAAATTATAGGACGATCGATTTCCTTGGGAGGAATATCGTATAGAGGAACTGACATTTTGGAATAATAAAAAAATATATGCTCATGAGAGCCCTCTTCTAGTCCACACTGACATAAAGAGCTATCCAGTATTCGTATTTTCCTCAAAAATGCAGGAAAGCAGTAGTGTCCAAGGCGTAAACGAATAATAATAGAGGTATTAAATTTTTACAAATTTTACAAAACCAAGGTTTAGTGGGTAACTCAGGTTGAATGTTACCTCATTTATCATCTATCATTTATCATCTGGGCCTTAGCCAATGTGGCAGAAACGGCATCAGCTGAGCGGCATCCCTGGCACAGGAGTCCGCTGACTCATTACCAACAATACCACTATAGCTGGGGATCCAGGCCAGTACAACCTCAAGACCAGCTAATTTACATTCACGTAGGATTGACTTGATTTTTAGAGACCGGCAGAAATTGTTCCTCGCGTGAAATGAGAGTTTAAGTAAATCCTGTAAACAACTTAGCGAGTCAGAGAGGATAATGGATTTATTAATATTATGAGATTTAATGTTGGATACCGCCTCGAGGATGGCAATAGACTCACCGGTGAAAATGGAGGTTTGTGAAGGGCATTTATAACTTAAAATTATTTTTTACTTAGGTATCCAAACTGCAGCACCTATCTGACAGTTTGGATTCATCAGTATAAACCTGCAGCCTTTCGCACCAGTGTTCTTGTCTGATTAAGCGCTTTGTTAGCACTTGGATAATGTTTTTAGATGTTAAAATTAAGAATTATAGAAGGCCTAAATATAAGGGAATCTTAGTCGAATTCAAACATGGGGTTTTTAGAAAACTGAACAACGGGAGTGGAAGAAAATTTCTCGAATGATTTGAAAAGGGGCATATTTGTTTTCGGTCCATAGTTGTGAGATGAAACTGAATGACTTTATTACTTGTTTACCAGAGGGTGAGAGGAGTGCTGATATATATTTAACAAATACCTATCAGCTAAGTACTGTCGACGGAGTGTTAGTGAAGGGTCGAGACATTCAACTTGCAAGGCGTTTATCGGAGACGATTTCATGGCACCAGCTATGATTCTTAGACGTTTAGATTGTATTCTGTTTAGCTTGATTAGGGCTTTACTTTATTACAGGGTTCCAATATAAAACATCCATAATCAAAGTGACTTCTAATGAATGCGTTGTATAGCAGTTTTTGGCTATAGGGACGTAAGCCCCATCTAACACCAGACAATGCTCTGATTATGTTAATGTTTTTTTTTCAGATTTGGTGGTGATGAAATTTAAATGCTGAATACTAATAATACTACTAATATTAAATACTAATATTAAATGCTGATAATTTTGAGTCCAAAAATACACCCAAAAATTTAACATGATTACTAGGAGAGGAATATTCCGTTTACGCGAGAATATAACCGCACTGCATTTCGGGATGGATAGTGCCAAACCGAGATCAATAAGCCATTGATTGAGATAGTATAAGGCTGAATTTATGCGGTTGGAGAAGTCCTCAAAAGAGTATAAATTAGCATATAAGACGATGTCATCCGCGTACTGCAAGTTGTGACAGAAACAATTAACAAGTGTCAAGATCGGATGTATAGAGATTTTATAAAAACGGGCTTAAAAGAGAACCTTGAGGAAGACCCTTCCATAGAAGATATAGAAGAAGGAAGCCTTGAGTACGGATGCGAATTACTCGAGCCATGAGGAGATTACACATCGAGGTAATCAGTCTCGATGGAATACGCAGTCGAATATTTTTTGTCTTTATATACCTTTTTTTTCGTCTTCGCTGGGAAATGCATTTACGCATACTGCCCAAGGGGGGCCCAAGGGGGAGCTTGGACGGTTATTTGGGGCTCCTGGACGAGTCTTTACTACCCACTAAAACCTAGCACCGCCCTCTCTGCCTATTGTGGGGCGCCACGGGATCGCTCTACGAGCACACTACCGTGACGCCCCGGCGGAAATCTCGGGTTCGATATACCTAGGTTTACATTGTCATACGCAGACGAAACGTTCCCCCCCCCCCCCCCTAATAAAAGAAAGGAAAAAAAGGAAGGAAAGGAATATATATATATAGCCCCTATAACACTTTCACCATTACTAAAAGCAGTATGAATATCGGTGGTAAAAATGCTCAGGTCATCGGAGGTACCCATTCGTCTTCTAAAACCAAATTGTGAACAGGACAAGAGACATTTACTTTCTAGAAACCACTCCAAACGATTCTTAATTAAGTGTTCCAATATTTTGGCATGACAGAAGATAACGCTATAGGTCTATAATATGATGCTTGACATGGGTATTTCTCTGACTTTAAAATAGGGATAACCAACTAGGTTTTCCAGGACACAGGAATTTGGTTGGTGAGAAAAACAGGATGGAAAGAAAAATAAATTACAGGCACCAGATGACTTGACAATAAAATAATAGGTATACCATCGATGCCTGGAGTGGAGTCAGTGAGATGATCAATAGCGCATACTAGTTCACAGTAAGAGAATGGCTCATTCATTTAGTCAGGATTGGTGACGTGAGGGAGAAGATAAGAAGTACAAGCAGGCGAAAAAGGAAGATCACCATCAGAGAGAACAAAGGGAGGTGATAATTTATCAATAAAATCTCATGACCAATGGCTCGGCTCATTTGAAGAAGCATCAAAAGCATCATAGCTTCGACGAAAAGCCTTTAACTTTCTAAAGAAGAGAGGGATTGGATCATTGAGATGACATTGTTAGGCAGGGAATAATCAGATTTAGACAAAATATTTACTAGAATACCAATAATTATATAAAACTTTATCATTATTAGACAACAGAGTAGGATCTAAAGCACACCCGTTAGGGAGGGTGTTGGAGTAGAAACTATATTATTATTGTATGGGAGTCAAAGTTTTTCCTAAGGGAGAATGAGGCTTACGTTCGCAAGCCACAGTATTCTTGCAGGAAACTTGATTACGAGGCAAGGAAGATTCTGAAAGATTATCTGGAAGCAAAAGGCAACTACTAGAATAAGTATGGGAAGAAGAAGTGACAGGAGAAAACAAACGCTGGGACTTTTCAAAGCAACTAGTCCTAACTGGACGAAAGCGCTGTGAAGCGTCATAATAGATAATGTTCTCTTCCAACATAACCAATTTAATAGATTTTTGTCTAGAAAATTCAGGGTGTTTAGAATCAGTAGCCTTATGAAGTCCTGAACAAAACAAGCAAGAAATTTTATCATCTGATACAATGCAGCTTTCTCCAGTATGTTGCTGTGAACAACGGAAGCATCTTGGTTTCGAACGACACTGTGCAGCAATATGTCCAAATCTACAACAGCTCCTACATTGAATGGTAGGAAGTTGGTATATACTAACAGGGATGGAGTATTATACTTATATATACATTTTCTCTGGTAAAATCTGGCTGTGAAATGTTAGTACCACTGTTGTGGATGGAAGCCATTCCGGTTTCCCTTCCCTAAAAGAAATAGCCGACGGGCTTTAATAATTTTACCACTACAAGAAGAAAGTTTAATTCCTGATACTAGCTCTTCAAGTGACCATTCTGTAGGAATGTCCCTCATTACCCCTATTCTGGATACTTGGAATTTGGGTATAGAAGCAGACAAATTATGAGAATGCGGAAGGTCAGATTTTATAAATATGATTGCTTCATCAGGCGTTTTAAATTCAACATAAATTTTGTTACGACCAATAGCTCTAATACTTCCTGCAACAACGTCTGGAACTTTAGCTTGGTGCATTATTTGTGCAGCCTTTAGGGCACGGATTGATTGTCTAGCAGCAGGATCTGGATGCGATCGTGAAATGTGGACTACAAATGGGCCCTTGTCGGAAGGGAAATAGCTGAGGGGGGCTCCTCAGAGCTATACCCAGGAGTGAAAAATATGTTTTGAATAGAGTCCGAGGGAGAATTAGATTTTTTAGCACTTACTGAGATCTGTTGTTGTTCATCAGCTAACCGCTTCCTGGATGGGGGTCTTAGGTCATCAGTTTCCCTGCCTGGGGTGGAGATGATGGACAATGAGTTGATGAGGAAAGACAATCCCCCAATCGGGGGGATCATCATCATTCATTTAAAACAAATCTAAGAATGATTAAAATACTATACTTACCGTAGGAGATGATAACTAGTGAAAAGATGACTCTACAAACTCAGAAGATCAAACGAAAATTAATATTTTTTTTGTCTGAAAATAAAAGCGACCTATCGCGACACCTGACAATGACGATCCTCCAAAATTTACTACCTATGCCAAAATTGATTTTACAAAAAAAAAAGATTTAATGGTTCCTAAGACAGTTTTCCTACAAGTCTTAAAGATTCAGATTTATCCATTTAAAACACTGTGCAGGTACTAAAATTAATAAAATAAGCCATGATTCTCTATTATCCTTATACAATATTTAATAAAAATATATCCGAATCGTCAGAACCAGTAATAAAGGAATGTTATTTGTTGCATATTTTTTCATATCGTTTAAAAAAACTGATATATTGTATTTATACATATAATAAGACTATAACTATGTAATTCAGTCTGTTCGCGCATCGGAAAACTACTGGATGGATTTGGATGAAACGGTTGACACGGTTATAGTTTATAATAACCTTTTTTTTGTTTCCGCTGGGAAATGCATTTTCGCATACCGCCCGAGTCCGGGGGAACTCGAGCGGTTATGTGGGGCTCCTGGACAAGAGTTTATAATAACCTAGGTCAACTTAACCTAATGAAACGGAAAATGGAAGGGCTCGTCCGGGATAGTCATAGAACATGTACAAAGTCGTGATTCCATCCCTCACATGTATTTCGAACGCACATTAGTAACCCATTAATGATAACTGACTCCGCAAGCATTTTCGTGGAGTATCACTAATAATATTATCTACTACATATTCTATTTACAATTAACTTTAAATATACGTTTGATTCTTAAGGCCAGTCTTCTAGTCCTTGGTGCACCGTGTGCCAAGTCAAACCAGTGCCAGCAGGTTTATGACTTGAGGGCCATAAAACATGGCGAACGAATGTCCTTCCTTGCGTGAGTCCAAGGAATAACCGCCAATTCTTTCTCTTGCCGAAGTCATACGGATTTCTAAACGAGCTCTTCAACATTTTGCGTAATTTAGCATTTATGTGAGCTTCGACGCTGGTCTCACCTCTGCCTATGTTGGTGCCGTGTATTATAGACAATGTGCCGAGCGCAAAGAGCACAGCGACACACGTGATAGCCATGAAAATCACGGCTTTCCTTTTCAGTGGGTTTGCGGCGATTCGCTGGCTCTCCGTGACGGGAGGCAGCGGCAGGTCGTGCTCCCGAGGAAAGTTAATAGAATCATACTCAACTATGACCTTGACCGGCACTAAAGCTCCAGTTTGATTCATCCTCACAGGATGTCCAATTAAATCGGGGTCGTTGTTCGGAATGATGCCACCTACAAATTAAATTAATCTATTAAATAAAATAAGACTGTAACTTGGCTGGGATTAACTATTGAGTATTTTTGATAAAAACTAAACATAAAGGGCATTATTTTCGATATAGTAGCCGAATCCATAATTTATGTTCTGTTTGATGAGTTTGATGAAACAGTTTATAGCCCAGATCGACATTTAGCACACTTGATCCCGGCCCGCTCTTATTTACCTATAAAAGGTATAGTCCATTAAGATAGCCCAAAAACACCGCCCAATGAATTTAACCGAAACTTAACATGGTTATAACATATAACAAGATCAACATCTAGACAAAATGTCCTAGAGAATAGATGAGTACAATGTCGCGGGCACTGCTAGTGCTAGACATAAAACAAATTAATTGTTATAATAAAAATAATGTATAATGTGGAAATAGCAATAACATTTACCTGTATCATTTAACCAAAGTACTTGATAGCCAATATCAATGCCCGCAATGATAATGAATGAGACCCCAGCAACCATGTACACCATGTAGAGATAGAAGTACCTCGCATTGTAATATCCTACACAATTGTTGAGCCATGGGCAGTGGTGGTCCATGGCAAGGATGCATTGGTCACACACTGAGCAATGGTGAGTGCGAGGTGGCTTTGGTGTTATACATTTTTTACATATACTCGCAGCTTCCGATATCATTGTGCTCTGTAAATAAAATAATAAGCAATTTGTTGATAAATGTTTAAAATGATAGATTAAATATAAAAGATATAAAAATTTATTCAACAAAAAATATGTATAATATTGGAACTTGTCTCTGTCCTCTGCACTAAGCACACGCTTGTATCACAGAGAACAAGCGAGTAACATGGATAAGGTTACAATACTTTAATAGGAAGTAAATATTTCATACTCAGAGTAAAAAATGGAAAAGTAATATCAGTTTTGGCTGCATAGGCTAGTAACCATGGGCTGACTTTACTGTGCAGCGTTGTGAGGCTGGCTCAGGGTGACAGTAAGGCAAATGACAGTTGACAGGGCTCACCTGAACTGTTGTCACCTGCCTGTATGAACCAGCCTTATCAGGCTGCATGATCTGTTTGGACAAGGTCATTGACATTTACTTACATGAGGTGGGTATCCTGGCGGAGTAGCCACACCTTTGTAGTAGTGAAATATGATGTTGAGTAATAGCCAGTTGCCAAACACAACCAGAAATGTTGTAGTGTAGGCACATCGTTGCCACCAGTATGGTAAGCCAACCCAGTAAGCAATAAATACTACTGCCATGGTCAAGACTGTCACACAGAATACAAATACCTGCGAAATTAAAATGGATAAATAAAAATTTACTTGAATTAAAGAATATTGAAAAACACATTTCCTAGTGTGAAAGTACACAAGATTCTTCTTATTTCATTAAACTATATGTTATTTTGTTTATAACCCATTGGGTACAGAATGGGATTTTGAATTTGTATTGTCATGGAGTTTGTGCTGGTGGCATAATACAGTATAGACTTTTCGTATTGGACATTAGGCCAAGTGTAAGGCTTGTTTACTTTATCCATAGTAGTTATAGGTATAAGCTGTAGTCTACTGAGAGGCCAGGCAACTATGTAGGTACCTGGTTAAAAGTGAATTAGCGAGGTATATAGGTTATTCTTTACCGTCTAAATATTAATGTCTAGCATAGTTAAGTATAGTTACTTACCCTTCCTAAATATGAGGCGAAATTATCGACGAACCAAAAAATTGGCTCCAATAAAAAATCGATGGCATAACTTTGACTCATATGTTCGTTGTATGTAAGAGAGCGAATTGTTAACGATGCTTGAGATATTTTCCACAATATTTTGGCTCTAAAACAGAAAGTAGGTAATTATTTGAAATGGGAGACGGTGAAAATATGAAGCAAACATAAAATAGGGACATTGACTTTTTTGAGCGGGTAAAAGAGATTTTAAAATAACTTACTTTACTCCCTGACAAAATCCTCTCCATTGAAATCTCCATTTTATAACAACCATGTTCTATTTTAATACAATTTTACAATAATATTGATATTATTATTTTATAACATAACCCCTAAATCTGACCCATATTTGTTTACTCTAGTGATGTACCTGCTGAAACCAATTATATCTGAGCAAAATCTATTATATTTGTAATTGAAACAATTTTTTGGTGTGCAAAACTTTTCTGCAACTAGGTTCAAAATACTCTTTGTCCACAGACGAACTAGAGATGTGTTGGTTTGACCAATATTTATATTATAAACCCTATTATAAGAAAAAAAAAACTAGTTTATAGTTCATGGCTACTGGCTAATTAGCGAAAACGTAACTAACTCATGAATTGAAACGACACAACACTAGTTTTTCTATTAAAAAAATGGCATTGACATTTTGAGTAATTTGCCAGTGTCAAGTATTATTTCAAATGTCAGATTTCACCGGATTTCTCTGTTACCCTATAACATTAACATAGTTCTTATAGGGATTCCAAAACCCATTACATTTGCACTACTTACCATTAATTTACATCACAGATTTGCCCACATCCACATAAAAAATATATTCTCATCGTAGAAAGAGTAGCCTTATGATATACCTATCAGAGACAGTCAGATAATGGACTACCATACAGGTTGTCAATCCATCAGCAACCCCCGATGGCACGCACCGCATCCGCCATCGCGCTCTACCTACTGTTTGTAGCAAGATGGTTTGCTTTCGGCCAATATGTAGGAGCCTTTCCGAATAATATATTAAAAAAATGTAGGAGCCTGAATATTTTCTAAACAATGTATTGTGTCGTTTCATTAAGGCAGTGCTGTTCTAAAACACGAGTATGCAGCATGTAGTAACAAATATTTCATGTTACTCATGCTATTTACAGTATCCTGTCCAAATTAGGCCTACTGCATGTAATCTGAGCTGTTAATGGAAAGCAAGCCTTTTTTTTAATCAATGGCTTAGCCTGTTGGTGTGTGATATCCTCTTGTTAGTTGTTAGTGTTGTGCGAGGTAACAAGAAGCGTTCCTTCAAACTAGCCCTTTCACTAAAGTAGATAATGGTAGTTATATATAAAATGATTACCATCTTGATTATAATAAGTTGGCTGTGCCCATGACTATATTCAGGCGGATAGTGAATTAAATAAAAATACAGAATTATTTTTTTACGTGACCTCGTTTATTTTGAACTGAATCCCAACATTATTTTCCATGTGCCTTTTTGAAGAAGATAATTTCCATATGATGTTTTTTAAGCATAAGATTAGTTTGTTTAGACGGCGGTTTTACTTTTATTAAAAAAAATATTGAAAATAAAAAGGCAGTAGGATGTAAAATATTATGCCAATGGCACGGAATACAATATATTTAATAAAATAAAGAAGTTATAAACAATATAGATGTCAGTGTTGATACAAGGACACGTAAAATATATTTATTACGAATTCTATGTGACAGATTTTTCATTGAATAAGTGACATAGTTACCGAAGTACTTGTCACGGGGCAATGACCCCACACCAATTAAACAGCTACACTGATAACAAAAAAAAACTCAACACTGTACCGCACCGCGGCAAACAGTGACGACATTTTGACAGCTCGATTTGGTAAGGTGGTGGGTACACCCATATACGTCTTAGCTACTACAGCCTACAACAAAACTAGGTACTAGTAAGTACCTACCGTTGTGGCTAAGTTTCAGCAAATATATATGCCGTCTGCCGTTGTCGCGAGGGTACTTCAGAATTTTATATAAAAAAGAACAAAAAATACAATAAACTTAAGTATTATACAAGGAAAGTTCGCGGTTGCGAATGTTGTATCTATCTGAGATTAATACATGATCTATTGAATATGAGATCTAAATTTATTTTTCACTTATATAGGAATGACGTGGTGATAAGACGTGGGCCACACAAAATTAACTTTGGACAGGGTTGTCACATCACTTCTGTGTACTGCAGACTATATTCATATATCATGGACCGGCCGTCATTACGACCTCTCTCAACGTCTTTTCGTGTGACCTGCGCCTGAGATACAGACATTGGGACAATGCTTTATGTTCCTGGCGGCTTTTCACGGCCCGTGACAACCATGACACCAGAAGAGGCACGAGTACGTGACGAGTCAGAACGGTGCCTGGGACTCTTGAAACTCTGAAAAGCCACCCTAACAAAGGGCAAGTTCGATAAAAATAGCTTACTCTATACTTCAATGAGATCGTTAATATGATTTTGCGTCTTCCGTAGACGATAATTATTATTATAACTTAGTATGCGGAGCTGAATCTTTTAATTGCTGTAAATTATTATATTTACTTTATAATAGCGCGGGGGCAATTATATTCTCTTAGTTACAGTATTCAATTAAGCTCCACATAAAAATTCTCGCAGTGTGCGGTAATTACGTTTGAGCGCGACGCATGTATTACGCTCTTACTATTTTGTTTTATGTAAAGGGTGATTCAGAAAGGTTATACTAGGCCTTGAACCTGTGCTTCTCTAGCGCATTTGATGATTACCACGGGGCTAAAGAAGCTCAGGTTCAGGGCTTAGTATAAGTCTTTATGAATCACACTACAAAGTCCACACCATTGATTCCGCTGGCGGCGATACTTAATGATATCGCATCGTTTGCTCGATATTAATATATTTGTGGTACCTGCACATAGTGTAGGTAATCAGTAAACAAACTTTACACTATACCTAGCGCTTAAAAAATAATTTTAAACTCACGTTTTCTTATAATTAGTATAAATAACACTAATTTATTATTTATTTTTTATTATCTTAGTATTTAAAATGGGGTGATAGTCGTATTTAAAGAACGCAATTTCTAAGCTTGCCTAAAGTATGTAATAAACAGTACCCATATTCATTAAGAATACGGATTTGCATTTCAAATATCTTACATAGGTAGTTTACAGAAAATGTAAACTTTTCACATGTAGATCATATTATATTAAAAAAAAGCAGAAACTTTAAAAACTGCGCAATGAGAGCATATTATTATCGATGAAGTAAAGGGCTTCGCGTCGTGGAGTCCAGCAGCGGTTACGGCCAAGCCGAGGTTTTGATCTATTTACAATAACCCAACCGGCAATGTTTAATAGCTCGAACATAACTAGGCCAAGGATAAGGTTTATTTCGATATACTTATAAAAGCTGTTGGAATGGATGTTTAAAAGTACAGTTAGAAACTTGGAATGTTTGATAAACACAAAAGTAAATGTAATAAGCGACAGACAGTGTCTTGACATGAAATATTAATTATTTGGTCGTCGATGCGTGGTTCATGGCACCTAATACAAAGGGAAACAGAAGACGATAATCACCATCGCGCTATGTTAATACTAGTTATAAGCCACAAAACGTAAAATGATGACAGATGGCGGCTCTGCGCATGTTTATTTGTATAGATTCTAAATGCGCCAAGCAGTCATTTTTGATCACTTTACATGGTACGACCTATACGTAACGTGAAATTGTTCGACATTTCTTGCCTATCTCTCCCGGAGGGGGAAGGGGAGAGAGACTAATTCCCGGGATAAAACGTATATTGTTGTCTCTGGATAGAAGTTCCGGATTCCGTATTCCAAGTTTCAGATCCATCAAGTAGTTTCAGTATGCATGTTCAGATATAAAAAAAAAATATATACTATCTTGTCTTGATACTCCCTACCTTTGTCTGAACAGATATTATACAGTCACTTCTGGATGGATTAATATTAAACACAGCATGGTGATCGCGTGTATCCTGGGCGTATATTCAGCATACTATCTATCCCAAGATAACGACGAAATCAAGATCATGGACAAAGCAAGGATATGCGGATAAAAAAATAAAATTAAAACAAAAATATTTAAAAAATCAGTCATATCTTTTTTGCATTTAATAAACATTGATGCAGAAAACGCTAACGAGTATAGGACAACTAGATACGTAACTACACCACTAAAATAATATGATGGCAGAGAAATATGCTACTGTAGGAGCGATTCAATCACAATTAATAACCCTGCAACGATTTATGGTTTCATCATCTATATAATGATAAGACTGGTCTCATAGGGAAAATATACCCTGTAGGAAATATCCTTGTTCCTAATCATAAAAACGTTATATAATAACCGTAGTACGTAAGTATGGCTAAGCTAAGTATTGCGGCGTTCAAGCCTAATCAGGATCAATTATGTCAGTTGGATAATGTCATACCAAATGTATAATATACAAATAACATCTTTGTCCATAGAAAAATAGTAAATATAAAAAGTACTAGTATGAGGAAGTTTAAAAGTTCACGCTACGAAGATATATCTATAGTCTAGGTAGCCGCGAGGACACACTTTAGGGGCATATTACATCATCATATAAATAGGACGTCCTGATCTACGACATATATAAATGATAATTCAATTTGCTCATTATGCAGGTACAGATATAGCACACGCACTCTGGTTCAGTTAGTGAACAATGGATACTGTAACGCACCGTCCATATGATTGCTAGGCTAGCTGTAGGTACAAAATCACCAAAGAGGCTGAATGAGAGTGCGCGCGCGTCGATAGGCGGCTTATTTTTTTCTTAAACGTTTATTCGGCAATTTGAATAAAAATATGTGTACCACTTGTATGGGTCCAATGTGGGAATTACTGGCGGGCCGCTACCGCGACCGGTTCAGGTACTAGCGTGTCCAGCGTTCGCAACACCGCCATCATGCGCTTCAACAGGCAATCGGTAGCCAGTATTAAAACCTGTAATAAAAACACAAAAAAAAACTAAGAAGGATGATTCAGAAAGAGCATACTACTATTCGAGCCTGCGCTTCTTTAGTGCATTTGTAATCATTATATTGTTAAGTCACAATTTCGATGTCATTTAAAAAAAATCTTACAAAAAATATCGTCATTTGGTTGTATTTTTTTTAATTGATCTAATTTGATACTAATGATCTCAAATACGCTAAAGCAAAGGTTACACTTCAAGTTGTAGTATAACCCTTTGTATCATGTTGTATAACACAGTTGTGACGACACATTACTAAACTAATGATAACAATTTTATATGTTTATTTATTGCAGCAGATAATGATTATAATGAAGTATTGTTTTGTTGTATGTATTATCATTGCATAGATAACTTCGTGCACTTGAAATTAATGTTATTGTTCTTGAGAGTACTTACATAGGTACTTTTCAATATAGTCTAAGTATATTAGGCGAATGTGAGGTCACATAATTATATCGACTATTTGGTGAATCTATCAATGTGACTACCCTAAGAGCCCGTTTCACAACTTATTTGGTAGCATGGACCATATAAAAATCTGTCAAATTATTTGTGGTTCATTGTGAAACAAACCCTAAACAGAATGGAAGTCGATTTCAGCCCTACTGCTCACCTTTATTTGTGACCGCAATGGCAACACTGCGACGAGCCACCAAAGCCACGCCGGCCCGTCCGCGGTCTCCCACCAGTTCTCCGCGATATCGTCGCGAGGCAGCCCTCCGAATGTGGTTTCAATATCATCGAGCATCTTGGGATTTATTTGCATCAACCACGTGACCGCTTTGAACACTATTTCATTGCCCATCATTCTCAAATCTAGTATATCTCTGTAGTGTATGGGGCTGACGTCATTGATGGGTCGAATCCTGGCCACATCGCACCTGTCAAGCAAAAGTTATTGCATATTTACATATAAATAGATAAGAAGATATAAATAATCGTAATTTAATAAATAAAGCTAAGTTAGTTGCATGATGTTGTAATATAAAGCTACATACATTTTAAGGACAAAATATAAAATAAAACTCGGCAAATAAAGGTCAAGGAATAGCAAAAAATAATCTGCCACCAAGAAGAGAGCATTAATATTGCCAATTGTGTGCAAACGAGCGGGCTTACATGAACTAGATGGTCCTATAACGAATTTGTAAAATCCTAGATATAATGTCACCTTGGCATGATTTTTGTATTGTCCCATTATGCCCGCATATGCATTTTATAGTTTTCTTAATCTCAAGCAAAATATAGAACTTTAGCCAGTTTGATTGAGCCACAAGTACAAAAAAACGTGAAGATTTGACAGTTGTTTTAACGTTATTGTTAAGACTTACCCATCCCTGACGCTCTTCTCTATCACCCTGAACCGTGACACCCCCACCGTGGACAGGATCGACCGACCATCCTCAAAGTGCACACAGTCTCGCACCTCCAGTATCTACGAAAACATTATACCTTTACGACACAGCGTACTTTGTGAATAGTCGTTAGTAATATCAATTTTGAAGGGCCCTTTATTTGTGTCATAAAGCAATATACTTAATGAGCAGCGAGCAGCCTATTTATACGCTAACGAAACATAAAGAAAACTCTTTGAACTCATATTAGCAAATTATACCTCTGATTTGCATGACAAGACCGGTTACGACCGGATTAGAATATGGAATGTGAATAGTTTACTGACCGTGCCGATGTTCGCGTACCGACAGTCCCGGTCCCCGTACAGCATGCCGAACTTGCGGGCGCCTGACTCCAGCACGCGACGGATCATCAGCCAGTGGCGGGGGTCGAATATGAACAGCGGACACGGGACCCTAAACAATCCCACTAATATTATAAATGTGAAAGTTTGGATGGATGGATGTCTGTTACTCAATCACGCCAGAACGGCTCAACGGATCTGCATTAGTCTGGAATAGCACATAGGCTACTTTTTATCCCGGTAAAATATATATACTTTTTAATCGCAGGTAACACCGCGGGGCGCAGCTAGTAATATTATAAAATAATATCGCCAGACGAATACGCTAACTATACGGTCCCACGCTAAGCAATGCTTGCATTTTGGGTAACGTACAATGAACTCAGAGCGAACTTAGTATGTAATACTTATACAATAAATTTAGGGGTTAAAGTTTGTGAGCGTGGATGTCTGGGCTAATAGCCGGTACTACTCATGTCATTTTGAAAATTATTTCACTGATAGAAAGCTAAATCATCCGGCTTTGTTTCATCGAAACACCACGGGTGGACCTGCAGATACAAGCTAGTGCGATGTATCAGTATTTGCTTAATGTCAAGTGACATTGTTGTAATGCAAGTTATGTTGTCCGTTTGTCTAACAATCAATATATAATCACCAGGTATAAAATCCTCACGAGAACGTATACACACCACACATTTAGTCTATTAGAGCGAGTGTCGAAGTGTGCAAACTACCGCGACACAGAGCTGCAGCGATTCCATATGGCATTGTGTCACAGCTGATGTGACACAATAAAACATATATCCATTGAAAATAACGCGTTTACACGATCAGGAGTTGCACAACACTTGTGGACTCATAAAACTTACATTACATCAGTGTGCACGATTGTATTTGCAGCGATAAACGATACTATTTCTAGTTTGTAACTGTAGCCATTCGCTTAGTTCAATCATGGTACAGTTATGTAATTGATTATGGCCGGGGGCGTGTTATGAACTCTTAATTTCAGGCAATTCACTTCCCGGCCTAAAACTTGTCATCTGTATCATATTAACGAGATAAGTTCCCGATAGATTAGAGAATAATAGATTGTCTCAGTCTGTAATTGTAATTTCACCGAAAACGTTCTGAATTAGGACAGTTTATTTATTAGGATAATTATTAATTATTGATTTAAATTATAAAAATACTAGGCAGTTCCTAATACTTCCCTTAGGCGTTTATTTACTCTCCTGACTAAGTAGGCGTATTGGATTAATGGAAGAAGATTTTGTAGTACCTACAAGTTAAAAAACAAAAAAAAATGACTTACGATGGATATGCGACTGTGCACACGAATATCGGTATCAAATCAGGTTCTAGGGGAACTGGAACATGAAGGGCATGTACTGAGGCCAGCGCGGCCTGCACGAACACGGTCTCTCGAGTCTGCGAATAAATAATTCATTGATAGTTCCCTCTTCCCAACTAACACGTTACAGGAGAATTCGATTGACTCTGATTGGCCCAAAAAATAAATAGCAAAGTTCTTGCCCTCAAGAGTTGGGTGGAACATAGACTATTCTTATATTTAAATACTAGCTTACCCGACAAAAATACACCTGTCCAAATTTTACTTTTCCTAAATACCTTATTCGGGCTATTACGAATATTAACACAAAAAACACACTACCCGAACCATTCTTAAGTTATGCGCATGCTAACCAACAGCAGTTATTTTTTGTTTATAAACATACAAACAGTATACCGCCTTTTATCTATAGTACAAGAATAATGCGTCTAGTGGTTCGATGCTCTATTAATCGCGGGCGAAATCTGTAGCGGGAGTCGAGTGGTACTTACAGCATTAAGGTTGAACCCTTGCAAGGATCGTAGGCATAGGGGGCATCGTTTCCCGTAGTCGAGCGTGCGTTCGATACATATCCTACAGAAGGTGTGCCCGCACGGTGTCGTCACGGGGTTCATGAACGTCTCGGAGCAGAGGATGCACTCCATGTCCGCCAGCTTGACCCACGACGTCGACAGCAACTGCCGCACGGAACGGTTCAGCTGTCTGTTGAACCGCCTTGGATCTTGATCTTTGCATAGTATAGTTATCACCTGGAAAAAATGCATTCCTACTTACAATACATATGATCTATACTAATATTATAAATGTGAAAGTTTGGATGGATGTTTGTTACTCTTTCACGCCAGAACGGCAGAACGGATCTGGATGAAATTTGGCATAGAGATAGATTATAGTCTGGAATAGCACATAGGCTAGTTTTTATCCCCGTAAAAAGGACAAACTTTTTAATCGCGGATAACACCGCGGGGCGCAACTAGTGTTATAATAATTGTGTAAATTATTTTGTGAGGTCCATTTGTAGATAATAAGGATAGCATTCCCAAAATAATATATTAATGTATTACATATTTTAAAATGACACTTTGTGTTAAGTACACGGAGCATATTAACTGCAGCGCGTGACCTAATCGGGTCTTAGGTGGGTGACCGAACTATAAAATCAGACCTTCTAACGCGCGTTAAGCTATTTGTATAGCCGGCTACCATAGTAAAGGCGCGTCTCCTGCGTATTTTGCCCACACTACACTAAACGCCTTACACGCGAGGGAGTAACCCTTAGGTTAATGTTTCGAAAAACTTACGAGTAGGAGACGCGGCTTAACTTCATTGACCGGACCCAGGTTCAGGATCAAGGTTGCTCAAAGTTATTTTTACATTTATACCAGATCTTCTATTTCAGTCATGATTCAACCAACACGGAGACATGTAATAAGAGCATCATTGTGCCCGGGAACACGTCGGCGGTGACGCATAGATAAGTAGATATACTTATATAATGCACACAATATAATCCTTGCTAACATAAGTAAACGGGTATGTATAATTACGCAATACATGTGTTGGGACTTGTTTACGTGTGGTATCAGTTATTCATATTATTTTGCTGGAACTTGGTTGTGTCAGTACATTGAATATTTTTAAGAAATATGCGCAGAGGTTTTTTTATCAAAATAGATGCCGATCCGCTATTTGTGACGAACAGATTAGCTCCGTTGGTAGTGACTTTGCTTTCTACGCTGATGGCCCGGGGTTCGAATCGTGGTAGGGGCCAACATTGTTTAATGAAACTGAATGTTTGTACCCGAGTCATGGGTATTTAGTATTTCAGTCAGTCCATTGTACGCATGTCGTTGCTTCCGTCTGGTGATATTATTATTAAAAATATTGTTATTTTTGTAATTTTCGCCTATCCGTGTTTCTGCGCATCACGGGAATAGTACAAGGCGGATCTCGATACAACCTGTCATCCGGATAGCCAGAATATTTTTATCCCGGACAATCGAAGTATCCCTCAGAAAGTTGGACTATGGCCTGTGTCCCCTGTAGGAGCTACGTGCCCAACGGCTGGACATTAAAATACTAATTTATTAGTACATAATGGAGCCCCACACGCCAGACAAAAAACAAAATTTTGGACTGCGAAAAGGTGAAAAGGCCATTTTTCGATTCTCGACTAAGAACCGGAATGCTACTCTGCTACGTCCTACGGCTTGAATAATAAAATAAAATATATCTGTAATTTAATATACAACCACAATATATGGACATTTTTGTGAGCAGTTTTGGTTACACAAAGGTATGATGAAACGATTTTAACTTATGATCAATCATACTTGTATTGAGTCAACTGATCGATGAGTATTTGACCTTCGCTGTGGCCCTCAGAAAGCACTTCGTACGTTCACTAGTTAACACTAGGGTAAAATAATGGCGGACACTACCAAGACATTGACGCGCTAAGATGACCATATGTTAAATAATGTGACTGACATCATCGTTCGAGGGTTATGTCTAGGTCAGTACTTATACGTGATACATAGCTGCTTTTATACGACACGTTCTTTGCCGCGCGATTAGATGTGCGGCATGGAACGAGCGAAAGCTTACCCGCGCAATGGGTTCGTCTCATAATTTACGAATTGGGAACACTGAACATCGTAGTTATAGTTGTGGGATCTTCCAGAAAAATCGATCTAAATATATATATATATACTTTCTGTTGGTTATCCATGTAATATAACATTTGAATAAGGCTATGTTCATCTTTCTTATAAAAAATGTAGAGGGTATATGTAAAATTGTGTCACGTTCGTGATTCAGGGTCCAGTAGCGCCTATTGCCCCTGGTGGTTGGCGTCTATGTCATACAAACCTGAGCTAACAGTGTGTGCGCGGCTCGCGTGGCCGGCTGACAGGACCCCGCTGCCAGAGCCAGGTGCGGCGCCGCCTCCAAGTACCGGTTCGCCGCTAGCAGTTTCAGCGCATAGTTATACCGCGCCTATAGAACCAATAACACGGCGTTACGATAACGGTAACAATGCCTCGTAGTCGAACACACAAAATGGTAATCAAATTCATTACAGTTAGGTAATGTACAGCATGGTACAATAATGTGACGTAGCTTAGGTAATATTTACAAAATTTGCATTGAATTTATAAAGCATTTTTAGATGAATAATGCTCTGTAATGCTGTAATAAATGGACGAATGTCGTAAATGACGAATGATGCTTTCTATAAATTTGGGGGAAGATTTTATAGCGTTTACTTGCTATACCACTGAGAAAATTATACAACTAAAACTAACACACGCAATATCCTGATTAGGTAGGGGTCAGAATCGACAGCCAGATAGGGGCAGATCTTTAAAAAAAACAGTCAGCATGTGTCTATTTCAGAAAGGTGGTGGATTCCAACCAAGTTGGTGCATGGATAGAAGCCATAATAAATGGTGGTCAACTTGTTACAATGTAACGGAAAATTATATCACAGCGACGCTCATCGGAGTCTCTTTGTTCGAACGTCCATTAAAATGTTGTGGAATATTGTTTACCTGAAGCGATATGGGAACGCGTGTGGAGCTAGAGTAAGGAGTCGCGCCATGCGCCCGCGCCGCGCGCGTCCTCCGTATGGCGCCATGGCCGCGGCGTGACTCGCTCACACGCTCCACTATGGAAGAGACAGGCATACATACACATACAACCGAAATTACCTTGTTTTAATCAATCAATCAATTAAAATTTTTATATGCTTTGTATGAAACAGCTATATTATACTTGTGTAGATACGTTATCCAAAACTAGACATATAACCACTTAAATTTGACATACGTGTTACTTTCAGCGTATTTTACTCTAAGGGCATGCAATAATAAAAAAGAAAAGCTTAAACATTATCCACCCAAGAAATATTTTGAAAGGACGCTTACGTTCCTTTAATGCGACACAAAATTTAACAAAGAAGCCAAATAATAAGTCTTGTGACATTTCGTCCACGCGGCTATATAATACCATGTTACATAACTTCAGCAACGGAGTCAGAGTTTGTGTTATATTACATAATAGCGACGCGAGCTATGAGCGCGCAGCGGGTGTTCGAGTTGCTTCATCTAGATTTCGACCGGTGACATAACCGTAATTAATGAATGAGTAAGTTAAGAAATTATAATTATAATTTAACAAGATATAATATTTCCAACATGAGTAAACTTTACCTTACTATTTATACAACGTGCAATTAAACTCACGCGGAATTATTTTGTTCAAAACCAAGAATAAAACTGTGAAGTTGACAATTTTGTTTTATTTAAAAAAGAACGTGTTTCTTTGTTAACTAATTTGTAATATTAGTGGGATATTAACCAGATAGATAATATAGTTTGCAGGGCACGCTTAACGCTATGAATAATGAAACGCTGATTTATTATAATATTTGAATATTATTATTTTCTTGTATCTAGCATTTTCCTCGCCGTAGTGAGATGAAGCCTTTGAATCCCTTGCTACGCTCAGATTTATATTTTTGAACGACTCGTTAGGCTCCTGGTTTAATTTCAGAGACCTTTGTCCAGGCACTCGCAAATAATAACACCTTTGAAATCTTGCTTAACAACTTGTTGTACTTGAAAGGTTCCGTAATAATCATTACCGTTTATACTACTATGCTAGCACCAGTAAACTCCATGGAATTAAAGTTGATATTACAAGTAACCTACACTTAATACGGTGATAATACACTTTCAAGCTGAGCTTCAAGGCCGCCGGTAAGATAACATTAGCCTAAACTAGCTTTGTCATAAGAAAAATAAACATAATACAATTTGATTTATGTGTGTAACAAACACAATCTGCCATGAAAACCAAACCGCCGGTCGCTTATCAATTAAACTAGCCGCAAACTTCACAATAGAATCATTCAAGTTCGTTGAAGAAGCCGTTGTTAAAGACCTAAGAATTTCATGATCAATCCCTTTTAAAGCCAACAGGAATACAGCCAACGCCAAAAACTATTAGACTTATTCACAATTGAAATCAATCGATCACTGACTGGAAATAGCGGGATATTATAATTATTATTAATTATCTAAGATAGAAATATGAAAAAAGCTATAATAATTAAAGGATCACATTATTAAATTATTATCTTCTGTCCCTAAGTCATAATATACATATAAGGTCTAAAAAGTTGTGTAAAATATATAAAGATGTCCATCCGTAGGCGATGTTAAGATTTTGTAAAAAAAAACACAAATATTGGTAAAAAATATAATTAATTTTTTTTATAATAATTCAGGCACAAAATAAGCTATAACAAAATGAATAATAAATTAAATAATTAATTTATTTTATGAATAAACATCATCGGATACTGTCGGCCCAATGTCGGACATGTTAGACTTTTGATATATTTTTCACTATTTGGATTAGACGACCATCCTCCATCCGTCCGAGGGACCATAGCCTCCCAAAATGACTTCTACTCATCACGCACGTCCCTAAAGTTATGTCAAAATCATGCCGTCGCGTCTGTCCCTCCTTATAGGTAGGAGAGGAGCTCCCATTAGTATTCTGTCACGCCTATGGTTTAAGAAATTCAATGATCCATTCTTTATAAGGGTGATATAGTTAATTAGCGGTCATCGCATAGCCTTTAGAAGTACACTGGCTGAGAGACTTAATAAAATTATACAACAGGTTCTCCTGGGGTAAATAACATTATATGGCCTCGCAGATACATGATTAATGTATTGACTTTTGCGTAGCCGCCGAGCAATCTGACGTCATTCCGCCTGCTACAGATTCTGAGGCCCAATTCTCGGGCACCCGAATTCATCACGAATTCGAATAGAAAATCGAAATCATTTTGTGAAAATTAAGTCGAGCTACTCTGGAAATCTCGAATCCGTAATTTCTCGAAGGAAAGCCGCTCGAACTATTTCTAATTGTCGGGACCGTGCGAGACGTCGTTTAAATTCGAATTAGAGCATAATTGCAGACATTAAAATAATTTATATCACTACATTCAAAATAAAAGGAACAAAAATATGTTTAAATTTTATGAAATTGATATATGATTCCAATAAATTCCATTCAAATAGGTATAGAATGTTGCAAATAGCATTAAATATAGAACTAATAAGATTTGGTTTTATATTTTACGAAGAAGGTATATCATAGAAATATTATAAAAACTATAGAAATTAATAAAACTTGAAACAAATTACATCGCGGGTCGAGTATAGTTTCTTTTGGCAACTTTGCCCTTTGAATCCAGATTGTTTCTATTAGGGATGATAATACATGATTCGAGAAAATAGCCTTGAAATTCAATTTTTTATAGTCGTGATTCGTCTCGAATCGCAATCTCTATTTCGAGATTATTTACATACATATTAATAATCTATATAGAAAGAAAATATTGTCATAAAATTTAATTTTCTCGCCGCGTATAAAACCAGCAACGACTCGACTGGCCGACGGTGTGCGGTAAACAGGTGGGATTAGAAAAAAATGTGACGAAATCAAATGATTTTAAGATTACCTAATAAGGACGATTGGTCGTAATTGAGCAACTGGCTCATATTACTCAAGTTGTTCATTACGTTAATTGAGTCAATGGTTTCAAGCGATACAGGCAGCAGACGAAAGCGGCCTAGAATACATTTTCCAGGCGTCCTCAGTGCAACCACCAGAAACTGGAAATGACATTCCACGTATACGCAGGTGCGCAGTGTAATTAATTGGCTGCTATTTATAGACCGCGGAATACCGCCCCCTTGCGACCTTGTTGTAAATATGCTACAACTCCTGAATTCTATTAACTATTTTACTGCCTTACTTTTTATAATAGTCACTTTAAATTACACAATATTACTATATTAATAGTATTATATATTACACATAATATTAAAACATTAGAATCAGGTAAGAAATACAAAAAAGGTTAATTTCCAGTTCAGTTGCGTTTCATTGTTTCTTTTATATTACGTGAATTGGCGTAAAAACACAGTTATACCAAAAAGGTAGAACGATGTCTAATAAAAAAAGTCCTGCCGAGCACTCGAAGGTTGATCAAGTTGAAAGTTAACGTGAGAGAGTGTTCTAAATCGTGAGTAATGTCTAGCGAACAGTGAGACCTATATAGCGGGCGCAACGTAACCTGCGACCCGACGGCGGCGTTCTCCGCTGCACAGCCGACAGCCTGACAATGTCGTTACATAACCACAATGTAACAAACAAATGGCCGATTTACATAATAGCCTTGTCGGTGAGCGATTATCGTTGCGAACGCCCACGCGATACTGATGTGGTGCCACTATAACGCGCCTTTATTGTGTTATATTCAATATTCGATTATTAAAATGTCGTAATCATAGCGATCATTGGTAATCATGACGTCTGATCCTATATCTCAATAGTTTTTGTATTATTAATATCCCAGATATAAATGTTAGTTTTATAATTGGTGCCCTCGAACCTCGTTTGAAGGTCCGAGGTTAATGAACGATTATTCTACAAATAACCTAGTACTTGCTTGAAAGGTTATAACTTTTATCAGATGGAGGGTTTTATAGAAATCTATACATGGGTTGAGTTATAGTCATAAACACGGGTCAATAACGGGTCTTTTGAAAATTATTATTATAGTATATTAGTTACTAGCTGTCCCGATGAACTTCGTACTGTCTCGGAATCTTATTTTTTGGATTTTTTTTTTAATTTTTTTAGCATGTTTAAATAGTTATTCTGCTATTCGGGGCAAGAAAAAATAAAAAATATAGTAATTTTCCCACCCGTTCTCGAGGTTAAAATGTTGGAACTAACAGGGCTTTGTATAATATATTTTTGTTTTTATTTTGTCTATGTGGGTATCAGCGCCGAGGTTAATGCCCATACTAAACTGACTAGGTATTTAAAAACAGATGAATTTTCTTATCGTTGAATAGTAATAATTTAAACGAACATTACGTGAATATACCTACATCTAAAATTATATATACAATAGGCTGGCTTTACCAAATACAATTCAAAATATACACAATACGTAACTCCATAAAAGGGTAATTGGAATTCGTTAAATAGGTTACGTAAAAGTTATCAAACTTTAGCAGAGTATATGTTTCTGAACAATTGTTTATGAAATAATATGATTATTGTAGACTCACACCAAACACTCAATCAGAGAATTGATGCAATGTGTTTGGTTAAGAGTTACCAAACACATTACATCACCAACGAGATTGAGGATCATAATGTATTTAACATCACGATCGCTATCTTCGAAGGGTTGATCCTAGAAATTTCAAACAGTTAAACAGATGCTATACGATACGATAACGGACGATAAAAAATAACCTGTAGTCCGAGATCTAGTGTTGCAAACGATTCCACAAGATTGGGATGCCTTAGTTATATAGTGGCTTCGTTCACTCTAAAACACAAAGGAACAGTGCATTGAAATTTTGTTATAAATAGATTCCAAGTGTGATGTTAAAGTGACATGTATATTCTAGTACTTTCGTTCAAATTATTTAAAAAAATCCCCATATTTTTTCTTAAGTGGACAACGGCTGTTTATAAATATGGCATATCGAATGTATATAAAAATATTGCACTTAATAAACAATTTTAAGTAAATATAAATGCTTCAAAAAATATAATAAATGCGAACGTGTGTTTTTTGACCAAGTATCACGCAAACGGGCGGCGGCACATATTGTATTAAATGCGAGGTATGTGGTACTTAGACGGGCTCTACACCTTCCTATCCTATCCTAATTGTCAGATGAAATCGGATAATAATAAGGGCAATCGGACGTCTCAAATGCTATGGTAAGACTTTAATAGAAACATCAGAATTCATTCGATAATTATGATAGGATTTGTTTAGATCGGAAGGTGTGGAGCTTGCTTTAGAAATCATATACAAGGTGACTTGCTATCCTATAAATCTGCGCGTGTGGAGTCACAGGTAAAGCTGGTCCAAGTACATTCGCATATAGCTTTAATATTAATTTAATATTTGGTTACTTCGGGAGATATAGTTTACAAAACAAACCAATAGAATGCAATCATTCTCGATAGAATATCTCAGTGGTAACGTTAAAGAAATAACATGCGTCTCAGCTGTGCGTGCAAAAATTCAGAGTTTAGCCAATATGATTGTGAATGTCGTGCAATAGAAAACGCGATTGCTTAGGTGTCGAGCGATATTAATTATATTACCCGTTAGTAGTATATTATTAACACACAATATTGTTATGATATATATAATACAGAACACAAAATATGAAGTTTCAACACAATATATAAGATGAAATTAAAAAAATCGTTATGTATTCGCTTATGCCGTTAAAACAGTGGCAAGGTTAGTAATTGCATAAGATATGACAAAAATCAACTCAACGATTGGCACATATTAAATGTATAGAGTGAAAATAACAAATGCCACAGCACGTAATGAATTGCATACATGAAATACTTACGGCGTTCATTGGTCATGAAAGCTGTCGCGGCTGGTGCACTTGGCTGCTCACCAATCGCGAGATTGCTGCACGCAAGCGCCACGGTCCTGAGTAAAACGAAAAACATTATTTCAACGGTGTGACAAATTACGAATAATTAAAAAAAATATTTATTCAGCCATTACCTGGTTGGCGTTTCCGATTCCGCTTTCCTGATTAAATCTTGGATCAAAACATTCACGTACAAAGATTCCGGTGGACCGTTCCCGCACGGACACTTGCTTGTATCTTGTATGCACCTATTTGTAAAAATAGCACATTAAAATATAATATGTAAGTACATACAGTACATACAGTATGTGAGTACAGTTTAAAGATAAAATGTCGATGGCTACAACATTATGATAAGAAATAAATATTACATACTTAGCGCACCGCGTGTGACCACACTGTCCAGTGATTGGGCAGACGGGGTAGTAGCCACAGTTGAGACAAGAGACATCTTCCTCGCGTGCGTTTCTGATGGCCCGGGCGTAGCTGATGACTCTATTGGCCACTTGCATAGCGGCTGAGCTCGGCCGAGGCATGCTCGCTAGGCAGCGTACGCGCAGTGTGTATGGCACAGGATTGCCCAAAAGCCGTTCTGGTGGGGGCGAGACATCTGTGTGAACAGATGTGGACGTGTGACAGTCTAAAGGACGAGTATCAATAGTAGCAACCGCACGGCGAGGTTCAGATAAATCTTGCGTAGGTGTAGAAATATCGAGGTGTTGTCTCTCCTCTTCGATATATTCACTTTGTCGAGATGAACCTGCGTCCTCTGCACCATTACTGATTCCCGTGTGTGCATCGAGTAATGACGGATAGTATGGTACGTCGGGTGCCACGTGGGGGAAAGCCCTCCTTGGCACGATATTTCTTGTTATAACGAATTCTGGGTCCTGCATTGACATCATCTAAAAATAAACATCGTTATACCGATAAGTACCTACTTAGCTTTTTTTATCTTTTGTTGTTGTTTTATTTTACGGGATAAAATTATTATTATATAGATATATTGATGCAATTTATGCTAATTAGTTGTTTTGAAATTACTGTTCGAAAGAAAAAAATCAAGTACATATTTTATTTCAAGAGCAAATCGATAAGCACAAAAACACAATGAATATGATGCTATTGCGTTAACTCGGATTTGACGATAACTTTGGTAGATAAGTTTATTGATTTGCCTGAAACTAACCGAACGACCGATTCATTTTCTATTTTATATCACTCAGTTGGCTAAAAAGCATTTGTCTAATATTCTACATGTATTTTCTTTATATTAAGCACATACAAACTCATTCACTATATAATACAAAGAAAATACTACTCTGCAGATTACCTAAATTTAAGCGTGTCGACTACTTATTTATTCTCATTATCAGACAGACAATATGCTGAGGGTACCATTTTACGAAGGTAGTTATTCCTGAAATTGACGTATTGCACTATAATGTTTAAGATTAATTAGCATTTATATACGTCGAGCGATATAAAATGTTCAACTTGACCCAGAAGATGGAACCGGTTGCACGGTCGGCCGCTACGGGTTCGGACGCAACGCACCGTGAGCGAGCGGCCGGCACCAAACCGCGGCATTAACAAATTTATGCAACCCGTCCGCGGCCCGCAGCGCTGATTACTGCACTGCGCCCATCCGTTATGACCGTTACATCAATATTTAGGTCGCAAGGTAAGTACAATTAAGTGCAATAAGCTAATTTACAGCCAGAGTTAATACAACAAAATAAATTAAGCGATCGACATGCAAAAAAAACATCAAAATAATTATAAACATTAGTTGGATACATCCAGCCTACTATTAATGTTTATCTATAGTAGGTTGGATGTATAGATGACGTCTAAGAATGTATTTTAGTAGAAGTATCTATTGATGTTTTAAAGTAACAATTTCAGAACATTTTGGACATGTTTTTACATTTTGCAAGAAATACATAAAAGGCAGAATACATAAAATAATGAGATATATAATAAATGGTTTGTGAGGTTAAGAGTCTAACGTATCATCATTTTTGTATTAGTCCTGTGGGCAAAGATCTCACTTATCCTAATAATATGATAAATTGGAAAGTGTTTGAAAGGTTCAAAAATCTCGCAAAAAATCTGATCAGAGTTGAATAAAATTCGGCGCAAACATAATTATTATCTAGAATCGCATATATCCCACCCATACGCCCACATAGATTTAACGTCGCAATCTATGTGGGCGAAGCAACGAGCAAAACCTTGTGAGGAATATAACGTCACATTGTCTCAGATTAAAAAATCAACAACATACTATCGATCTACTACATCTACAATGAATACGTAAATATAAAAATGGGTTAAGTATTAAAGTTGGTTTTATACTCAAATATATTAAAAATAATAAAACGTATTAAAGATGGAAGTGCCAAAGCGTATGCACACACACATGGTTGGGACTCTTCGTACTCACTTCTGTACAATCGCACCGCAGTCGTGTATTTTCCGTTGTCTGTGATGCCGTCTAGAATGTCAAAATTCAAATGGTAATTTATGAGAAGGCAAGTTATATTTTTAAAGTTAAAATACAGCTCTAGATGGTGGAGGAGATGTTGATTATTAACTCTAATTTCATCATCCGCCTCCAAAGCTACCTTACAATAAACAGACGAATGGATAACAACATTTTCATTGATATATGAAGGAAGAATAGGGATAATCCACGTCTAAGTAGTGGTCATATTTTGGGCGTAAATAATATATTGACCAACTTACATATGTGTCACATGAAACAGATAGTAAAACAAATGCCATATCCAGAGAAGCGGAGCGGTTGAATTCTTCATCTTCTGGCCCCTATAATAAATACAAGGTTTCAGTGCCAACTGTAGCATTTGTATGACTTTCAACAGTTTACCAAAGTAGCTGTTTGACTCACAGGCACTTCGTCTCCATAGGCAGTGTTCGGTTGATGGGCGGGCATCGGTTGCGGGGAACTCAATGTATCCTCCTGTTGACAACATACAATAGTATGAACTCTGTCAGTAACGAGTTTCTTCTTTTTTACTAAATAAAATGCGATGTAATAAATTGGCTATGCAAATGGCCTCACCCACAACTTAGCGGGTATTTTGCCTATGTCAAGTAATTAAAAGCAATAAAACATTCAATAAATACACATTATAAATAAAATAATGGATGTGACATGATGATATGAAAATGGCGTCCAGTAACGAGTTTAAAACGGCCTATCTATACATATAAATAAAATTGGAGTGTCTGTTTGTAATATTAAAATAACCGCTTTTTACTAAGTGCATTTGGATGTATACACGGTACCTATACCGGAACAACATTTTTTACAATTTTTGTCTGTCTGTCCGTCTGTCTGTCTGTCTGTCTGTCTGTCTGTCTGTCTGTCTGTTTGTTCCGGCTAATCTCTGAAATGGCTGGACCGATTTTGACGGGACTTTCACTGGCAGATAGCTGATGTAACAAGGAGTAACTTAGGCTACTTTTATTTTAGAAAAAAAATAGGATCTCACGATAAAAAATTAAAACCAATGTTGCAGCGCAGCGCCTGATTAAGTTTGATAGCAACAACCTGCAATACGTCCCGCGGATTCAAATGGGCGAGCAGGCTGTTGTCAACGGGTGTCTTTGTTAAATACCACGCGGACGAAGTCGCGGGCAACAGCTAGTAAAATATAAAATTATAAAAGAAAACGTTGTCAAGTCAATAATTACGGACCTTTTGAGCCGCAATTTGTAGAAAACGAAATATTTGTCTTATCTTTGCTTTGGTGTCCGACTAAATAATAGAATATTGTAGAAACATGTAATGTATAAAGCCATATTTTTTAAAGCCCAGCCACGCTTTATTTCATATTTATGGATGTCATGTGCGAATCTCGTAATTATCACCGTACGGTACAAAGGCCCCCTCGCATTGACTGGGAGTGTATCCTTTATACCAATAACTGGCCTCTATTTGGCAAAATGGGACCAAATACCATCGGCATCATCATCGAAATTAGCACTTACACCATTACCATTACAGACGTAATTCATATGTACACAATACACTAGTCATAAAAATAACAAGAGAAGAAAGAAAATGATAACCACAAACATGACGAAAAGTCGGCTTTAGTATCAACAAATACTTAGTTCATCGACCGATAACATCTTAACATCTATACGTTACCCTGTTATTTTTATTTTCGTGTTATCGTAGCGAGTTGATAAAAATAATGTTAGGTAATGAAATTATTAAAATTAATAGCATGTGCTAGTATTAGCTCTTCTTTTTTAAACAGTTTGATTGGTTTATTCCGTACGTCTCGTCTCCACTCCGATTTGGATGGTGGAAACCGGGCCTTATAAATGCATTTTTTTTCAAACGCATTTTTTTTATTTTAGTCGTCCACAAAATTGATCGGGAGACGCTATAATTGCTCGTTAGAAAACTGAAATTAATCGTCGTCTGCGGTATTGCCTACAACCGATCTTACGCAAATCGAAGTAAGCGGTGGGCTTACATAATGTGACCTACTGGCATACTGACTCTGTGCTGTGGCGCATGGCTCGCTTGCATCGTCGGGTACCGCCTACTTACATTTGCTGTTTATCGTATCGTAACTATTGCAAGCTAAAGCAAAAAATCTTTAAGTAGGTAGACTTTTATTACTCAGTTATTGGATTATTAATTAGCATTTCACTACAAGTCGATAAATTTATATTTGAAACAATCTTAAATAAACAATAGCTTTGGGTCGCATACTATATCGAATAAAATTATAGTGTCCGCATAACGCACCAAAATATTGTTCGAGGGCTGGTTGCCGTAGCTCTAAAGCTGTCTGCTAAGAAACATCAGTTGCATTAGACAAAACTTAACACAGCAGATCTTTCAAAATCTTGAAAGTACTCAACGCTAGAACTGAGACGCATCCAAACAAAGCTACGCGATGCTGACCTTTCCAAGGTGTCCTAAATGATATTGGTTTAAAAATTGGGTAGCATTCTTGCAGGAAATAAATCTATTATTCACACTCCCCAGAACATAAATAAACGAACGTAGGATTTTATAGTAGCCAGGGTTACAAAGGCGGTTGCGCTTGCGGTGGACGAGAACGAAGAACCAGCAATCTGACTCTCACAGCAGGTGTGCTGGTCCACCTTCAATATTTTATAATTTAGTAAGTAGTATTTCTGAGGGGGAATAACTGGACAATTGCAAATGTTGAGCGGAATAGATCCTTTTGTCCATTTGCAATATAAAATCAAACTTTAGTTCGTCATCAAAAAAGTTAATTTATGAACGTCGCACACACAGTATCCGCTTTTTTCCGACAATTAGGATCGGATAGGGAACTGTAGCCTTCTGGTATAGTGCGCCGTCCAGCTCGGCCTCGATCAAAATAGGTAGTAAATAGCCAATTTCGAGGTATCTAAACAGTTTCGGCTTGATGCGAATGATTTGTAAACTGGGCGTAATGGATGGATTTATTGTTAGCATCCAGTAAAAAAGTTACTGTCTGAATCGACAAAATTGCGACTAGAAAATGTTAAGAAATAGGTATCTCGTATGGAACCACAAAAATATGTTTGGAGGTACTTATTATTCTTATAATTTTGCGTGCGATGGCAAAGAAAACATATCATTCTTAAAATTGAAGAAAGGCGATATTTATGTATTTATATAGTTCTGAAAAAGTAGCGCATAGGACCCATGGCTTAGGATGTTGCCGTGAATAACGTGAGCTTAGAGTGCGCCAAGGTGCGTCTGCGAACCGCACTCTAACTCTTCGACTTCGCCGGTGAGACGACTCTGTTGAAGTGCGCGTATCCAACTTCTCTCGCACTCACTATCGCCGACTTAATGGACAGCCCTTTAAGTAATTCAGACCCTTCAGTCATTTATAGGTGCCTTACATATTTGGTGCCATGTTGTGCCGTTCTAAGAGTAGAGGCCTTTAATATTACACAATTTTGGGTAGGTCGGTTACCACTTAGGTAAGAAATCTAAATATCATTCCACCCTCCTTACGTAATAGTAATTAGATTGGTAGGAAACTAGCCCATCTACTTTTATATGCCAATGTAGGTACCTAAGTACATACATATTTACCACCACCAACCCTGTTGGTTTGTATATGTAATAAAATAAGTAGGCAACAGTAATTTATAAAATGTTACGTAAAATTAACAAGTTACATAAAACTAATTGGACAAATTGGCAGAGTGTCAGTCCCAATATTTGATAACTGGAACTATTTGATAGCTATTAAACATTTACTAGCAATATTTGATAACTGAAACTTATAAAATGCAGTAGACTCAGCAATTTAATAGGTGTGCACAAAGGTTAGCGTCCTTCCACACCCCCGAAAAAGGAGGCGGCGGGCGGAGCCGCAGCGTTGTTTGTTTATCTCGTTAACACGCTACATACAAGACCGCGAAGTTAGTGCGCGCTCTGGCTTTTTCACGGTCGCCTCTAAACATCCCTTAAATTTTCAATCTTACATAATTTCCTTACGTAACGGCCGCGTGGCGAATATATTACCAACCGTTATTGCTTGGCTAGTAGCCCTCCGTCATAGAATTACGTAATAGTAGTGACAAATTTATTAAAAATGTACTCGCACACTGTTACAAAATTTACAAACAGACGCCGCCGGTATTACGGTGCGTAATGATGAATTAAAAAATAAGCTGTTTTATTTACCTCCTGGGGAATCTGATAATTCGTTTGACGATTCGGCCACATGCTCCACTTGTTTTTCCTCAAAAAACTTACAGTAAGTTCTCAAGTAATTTTTTAAACGTACACAATAATTAAAAAACCCACCTCCCACAACCGTCACGTAAGTCAACCAAGCGCACAAACAAAACACACACGGCACAACTCTCCCCGCTCGCTCGACGTGCCTGCCTAGCCTTGCAGCTACAGGCAGTGTTGCTATACTGAATGGTAACCTGTATTGTATTTTCAACAAAAACACCGAGCGCCACTTTATTTGTATCAACGAGTTTATAGACTTGTATCTAGAACGTAAGTACGTGCCGATAGAGAGGTTGTTAAAACGGGTGTTATCTTTTTCTAAGAACAGAACCATTACCATTTTAAAATCTATAATACCGAGGCCACAACTACGGCTAGTGCCGTTAACGTGTTAATCGACATAAAATATAATCAAACAATTTATGAAGAATATCGTATTAATTAACGGCATTAGTTGCAGGTAGAGCTACAGACAGGGAATGGTTTGTAGGTAAGGAATAGAACCATAGACAAGACACAAAAAGTATGAGAGGGGGACATATAAATCACGCCACGTATAAGAGTAAGCGAGATAAGTATATGTTTCTTTTATCACATTATATGTATTAGTATACGACTTTTTCTTTGGGATCAGTTCCATCATCCACAGCACAAACACCTTTTAAGTTGGAAGATGAACGGTGCTAAATTTTGTTTTATTTTCTGCATATTGTGTGTTTATAAATATAAACAAGTGAAGGAAATTAAAATAAACCAGTATAGCTTGACCTTTTTTGAGTTCTACCAAGATTTCTGGTAAATTTAAATTAAATATAATACTGTTAGGTTGGCGATTCATTAGGGGTACGTATATTTAAAATAACGAGGAAACATTTTACTTGACACAGACAGAAATTCCAGTATTTTGTAGCAGATATAAAAAGCCAATTAAAATAGGCTTACATATAAAAATAAGAGGAAGACACCAAACGTTGTGATTACTTTGGGTGTCAGCTCCCTGAGCCACCAATGCATGTTCCAGTTTATATGTATTATCTATGAATGCAAGCAATGGCAAAATATCACTGACCTCTATGGTATATATCGCTGGACTAATCATAAGCCCGGTTATCGTGTGCCTATTTGATTTTCGCCATTTTGGCGCTGATAGCGGCAGTGAGGGGGAATGGAACTAATAATAGAGATGGGACAGTGATATGATACATCGATAAAAATGTTTATGCTTAAACCTACCCATGCAGTAAAATGAAAATAATTATGATCCATTCCTTTAACAATGGCTAATGTCCAAAATAGTCGAGTGGTTAATACTAAGATGAAGCAAATAATGATAATGATTAGCCGAATCGCTCATGGGTAGGGTAGGTAATCTTAGGATAAGCCGAAACCGGACTAAAGGGTGGTGTGTGACTAGCTAGATCCTACTTAAATAAGGATCGTTTTTTAATTAGAAATGAGGTAATGTAATGTTGTCTGGGAAGCAATGGAGTAGGTAAGGTATTAATAGAAAATAAAAATCATCAAAGTAGTACATGAGTTATGTTTAATAAAACAGTCATCAGAGAAGTGTTTTGAACAGATGTAATCATATTTTTTCGGACGCCAACTAGGCTTTTCAATGTTTTTGAGCCATAATTCTAGTCTTCTATTGTCAGTCGGAAACCTGTGAATTAGTAAACATTGTTTTAAAATAATATGTATTTGATAATACAAATCTGTCTTCGGCGATTTTTACGTTCTTGAACGTTCTATCTATTTAAGATATTGATAGAAAAAATATCGATAAATTTTATCGACAAGGAACTTTTACAGCACTATTGAATTTTATTGTTTATAAAAAACCGATAATACAAAGACAAATGCGTTGTAATCTACTATATAAAAATAAGTCGGGTTTTCCTTCCTGACGCTATAACTCCAGAACGCACGAACCGATTTCCACGGTTTTGCATTCGTTGGAAAGGTCTCGGGCTCCGTGAGGTTTATAGCAAAGAAAATTCAGGAAAAACCAAACGAAATGTTACATAAAACGAAGCCATCTGGTGGCGAAACGGAGTTCGCTGGGTTTGCTAGTCACGTATAAATAAGATTAGTAACATATTTTTAAGTGCCTATAATATCAATAGAAGTTTTAATTTCTTGAATATTAGCCGTAAATTCACTTACTTGTGGAATGTAACCCCACTTCCCTTCTGGTAAAGAGTTTTGCATAACACGCACTCTTTCATGGTTTATCTATTAACTAACACCACTTATTTATGTATTAACTATATTAATACGACATAACAAACAAGTTTAATCGCGTTAAACCTTCAAAATCACTTTATAAACACGGAGACAATGTAAACAAAACAACGGCCATTTGCATTTTACGTCAGATTTAGTTCCTTTCCCCCACGATGGGGGCGCTTCAAATAGGCACCATAGATAGCTGTCATTTTAAAGGATATCATTAGTCTAGCGTACTTGTATCATGGACGTCAGTGCAAAATATGCAATATGGGATAGCGCTCTAGTAGCGAAGTAAAAACATGGTTCGACATCGCTTGACATCTCTATGGTTAATACCGATATTTGTCAGTATACGCTGATATGAATATATTACATAAGTTTTATTATTATACCTTAAGTTATGAAATGAATCCGATATCAGTAAAGCTGTGAATACTTTACTGAACTTTTACCGGGCATGTTTAGAGAAAATGATAAAACAAATTATTTGAAGGTCAGCTTCTGTACATCACTAACTGGTTTGTGATAACTGAGATGTATTGTATGACCTAAATCAAATAGTTCCTTGGTGTACAGATGAAATGAACATTCAATATTAGTTGTTTTTGTTTATTTCTAATAAAGTGGTTTTATTTACTATTTATACAATATTTCTGACTAAAGAATTTCGTTTGATGTTATTCAAAAAATATATAATTTAAAAATACATATAAATTGATGTATAAAGTACCTGTATGGAGCAAATTCAGCTATCGCAATTTTATGGATATTTTAACAAGTGATTTAGTAACGATTTATATTTCCCGCTCTACAACAGTTTATCACGACGGCATACAATGCGCGCTTATGTGTTCCGTGTTTGCAATGTTACAGTATTGTCTTTAGGTTGTCTGTGGTATGAAGCTACTTTCCTGACGTTCCTCTCCTGAGTAATTGAGTTCTATGGACACAGCAAACGGAATTTTGCTGGTGACTTTTGTTGTACTTTAATTTATGTGTAGCGTGTGTTATTCGTTAATCGTGGTTAGAAATTACGCGATAATATTACCGCTAAGGAAGGTGCGTAGGTAACGTAACTGGAATCGTATAAAACATGGCTGTAATAAGCAACAAAGACGTAGTCCCTCAGAGCTCAATTCCCAAGTACCTACCTACCTAATATATAGTCGCATAGTATTGTTTAAAAACACGATAACTATTCTCAATCTACGCTCGATAATGTTATTTATAAGTATTTGAAGTGATTGATTGTAATTTGTTGTAGTTGACGGCAGAGTGTTATAGGCAGAGAGCAGCAGCTAGCAGCTGCGCTCTGTTTCAGGTGGCATTATTCGTCCTTACAATGATACGCACATACATGTGATTAAATCTCGCGGTGAAGTCTATATAAGTTCTAGCATCATGGACGACGACGGTGATGACAAGGATGATGCAAAAAGGTAAAAAAAATATGTTTCCATATAAACAGTCATGTAACACTATTCGTAAACAAGTTAGCTGATAGTTTATAGAAGTTATATATATATAGGAGTACCAACAATGTCCTAAGTAATTTTAGAAGTAAAGTTATTCTAAGGTATTATGACCATGTTATGAATATTTTAACAATATGTTTAGGAGGACTCGAAATTTGAGTGAGAAGAAGCGGAGAGACCAGTTTAACATGCTGGTGAATGAACTCGGCACAATGGTGACTTCAGCGAACCGAAAAATGGATAAATCAACTGTCCTTAAATCCACAATATCATTTCTGAAGAACCATAATGGTATTTATCACATAAATAAGTAATATAGGGGAAATACCATATTAATTCACTTTAATCTATACTCTATACTAATATTATAAATGTGAAAGTTTGGATGGATGGATGGATGGATGGATAGATGGATGGATGTTTGTTACTCTTTCACGCCCGAACGGCTCAACGGATTTGGATGAAATTTGGCACAGAGATAGATTATAGTCTGGAATAGCACATAGGCTACTTTTTATCCCGGTAAAAAGTATGGTTCCCGTGGGATAGATGTTTTAATTTTTCATACTTTTTATCGCGGGTAACACCGCCGGGCGCAGCTAGTGTATCATATTTTTGTTTTATTTTATAATTATTGAATTTTTTATTGGGATAAATACTCTGAGGCAAGAACTCAAAACTCTGAGCTCTTTCTGCATAGATCATACCACAAACAACAACTAAATATGAAGGTACCTCATTTCAAATTATGACACTAGGATGTTAAACACCTCAGTCCTTCCATGACCACGGTTGCTGTTAAGGAGCCAAAACATCTCGAACATAAAAACATAAAATAAACATGATAAAATCTGTTAAATTACTTTTATTTCAAAACAAGGACATATTTCATCTTAGCCATATTTAATTTCAATGCATTTAATTTCATTTCATGAAGATTATAAGGCTACAATATAGATGATGGTTAAAAAGCTTGTCAATAATTTAGGTTGGATGCTGTTAACTGGTATATCATTGTTATGAGGTGCACACATCAGTCACATGCAGAATAATTTCTTCATATTTTACATAGCTGTGGTTGTGTCATACTCATATAGGTTAGTGCTTGCTGTAAATCAGCAATCTGTCCTAAGACCTTGGTTTGCTTTTGTTCTAGTAACATGCATGTGTATTGTGGGCAAACATTATAATTCTGGATTATTAGGTGCAGTACTGAATTGGCTAACAGTTACATATTTAAACTTGATAATATATATAGACACACTCGTCACATAATGAAAAACACATTGTTTCTAAACATTGTTTGTCCAAGTTACAATTACAGACTAAGACAAAGTACTATATAGCAGGAATTTATGTTAACATGATACAGAAATTTTTTTTGGGTGGGAATAAATTACTATAAAATAACAGTTAGTAATATAGCCTTGAAATAAAACTGAATTAGTAACATGCTGTAGTCTGATAAATAGTGTGTTAAGTTAGCTCAGTCAAATATTGGATTAAAATATTGGATTTTTCCCTATATCTATTACTATAATATATACTAATCAGTATTTACTTTATTTTCAGAAATAACTGTTAGAGCGCGAGCTCATGATGTGCAAGATGACTGGAAGCCAGTATTTTTGTCCAATGAAGAGTTCACATATCTGGTGCTAGAAGCATTGGAAGGTTTTGTTATGGTCTTCTCAACCACTGGTCAAATTCATTATGTGTCAGATAGCATCACATCACTGCTTGGCCATGACCCAGTAAGTAGTTTGAGTACTTTAAACCTTGTTATTAGTGGCAGATTAATTTCTTTGTGAAGCTGGGTACAACCAAAGCATTTTTTGCACCCTTTATATTATCAATTTTCGTGTGGTTGAAATTTACCACCAAGTGTTAAGTAGATTAAGCATAAGCTATTGAGCATTTCATTATTTTCTTTGAATTTTGTTTTGAAATGAATTAATGAAGAGCCTGTTGATAAAGATGCTTCGCTTATCAAGTAGTATATGATCTTACAAATCCCATGACATTAGAATTTTGAATTATAAAAAATAATTCTATGTTAACATTGTTGCAGGCTGATGTGATAAACAAAAGTATATTTGATTTAGTATTTGAAGATGACAGTTCAAGTTTGTACAATCTTCTACAGAATCCTGCCACTGCACCAGACTTGATGAACACAGTAGTTATAGGTTTGTAAAATATTATCTGTCTTGTTCACAAATATCTGCTGTGTGGTCTCAATTGTCATTCTAACATCTATGACTGAATAATCGAACTGATAAAGTTTTTTTAGAAGCCTACTAAGTCCTGGATATACATTTTTATTGGAAACACTTTCAATTTATATTTGATTGTCTAATAAAAGTAATGAAAGTAAAATAGTTAACCTAATATTCATGGCACTTGGTAGTTTCTCGATTTAAATATTAATTGAAGGCCAAAACAGGATTAACTGGATGCTGACCTAATACACACAGGGCAGATGAGAATTGTGTAATACATTTTAACGTTATTTATTATTACTTAAGAATTTGAGGGCTGCTTGCGTATAAATCACAAACATAATTGATTACTTTATGACTTTCATAAAACATTGATATTATTTTCAAAATTCTCTTTGCAGTTATGGTTTGTGCACATTATTCGCTTAGTAATCGTCCAAATCTACTCTAATTAAGAGCCATTACTGCGAGGACACTAGTATGACTGCGAGTTATTTTTATATGCTAAGCAAATTTTGCATATTTTGCACAATAAATGTACAAGATAGTCATATAAGACTATAATTATATATATTATGAACTTAAACACTCAGTTATGTCACACGTTGTGCTCCTTTTTCTTAAACACAAACTTACAAGGAAAATTATATTGTGAAATGCCCAGATAAGCGTACAATGTATTATCATGTAATTAATGTTATACAAAAAATATCCATATATTTTATGCATTATCACAAATGTTTTGTTTGGGGGCTTCAGTCAAACTGTTCTCTTATGGACCTACATTTCCCTGATGGATGGATTATAGGTCCCAGTAATAATGGGGGAGCAAACTGGTACTATAGCATAGTGGTAGTATTAGGGGATTTTGGACCATAGTTACTTTGCCGGCTAACTGCGCCAAAGTTTGAGTATGTCTTTAAAAATCTTATTTAGGTTACAGACCTGGTCTATTGATCACTTTTGTGGCTTCGACTGCCACGTCCCTGCCCTTGTGCTGCGCGTGTTTACCAAGTTAAATAATACGCCATATTAAGCGACTTGGTTCTAAAATGCAGTAGGTATTTGTTTAATTCATATCCGGTAAACATCATGCTATTCGAATACTTACTATGAAGTCCGATAATCTCTGAGCGGCTAGTGAGTCTTGGTATGACCCTGTTACCTTTGTTTAATAGGCAACTATAGGTTATTACAGGGATTTATACAGTATTTATCAGATATGCGAAATAATAGATGAAATATTATGGTTTAGGTACTAATGCGGCAGCAAATTTTATTATTTAGCATTTTATGAACAAACATTATTTTGCATTGTTTACACCTATTATATTTCCCACTGCTGTGCAAAGTTTTCCCATTCATTCTTTTAAAAATATGACGTATATTTGAAAAAATATACGGAAGTTACATTGAACAAGCTGTTACATGATGCATAGTATATTTTTGCAAATGTATACTTTTGATATTTTTGTGTTATGCATTTCTATTTCTAGTGTGTTGCCAATACTAAACTGAAATATAAAGCTACTTAATATTATAAGAAATGTGTTCTGTTTTAGATAATGAAATAAGATTTCAATGCCACTTAAGACGTGGATCTTTGGATTTCAAAGACCATAGCATATATGAGCTTATACAGTTCAATGGCCACTTCAGTGAGTATTACGCATATTAACATTTATATCTTACATATCCTATGTCTGTAAGTTGATTACTACGACACATTGAATATTTTTTGGAAATATAAACTCGCAGAGAACCTTATTACCGATATAACAATTGAACCAGCAATTTTGGATAGTTTTTCAGTCTTGTTTGTCTGATAGGGTTTTAAAATCCACTAAATAGCTAAATTTATACAGGGTATTAGTAGCATCATAACGAAAATTTGGTTAATGTTACAACGCGTATAATAAAATGATAGTTATAGCGAAATCAAGTGTATCGAGTTTTAATTTTACATTGCAGTTTTGATCTAAAGTAGTAATTTTAGGTCTAAAAATGACGTTAACAAAGACTTCTATCATGATTTCATGCTAAAACCAATTTAAAAATTCTGAAAAAAAAACCATTAGTTAAATTGATGGTATCAGTTTTTACGTTACGAAGACACACCGCACATATTGTGTGTATGAACACAAATTTTCATAACCAATTATAATATATTTTTTTTAGGAACAAATATGGACAATGTTAATAATGATATGGCCGGATACCAACAAGATCAAGAAAAAAGGTATGTACAGAAAAAAAAAAAATAACCAACTTATGATCGTCCATGCTTAATTGTAGCGTTTCTGTTATTCCAGAGTATAATCTAGCTTTATACTAGCATGAGTATTATAGTTGTACGGAGAAGTGAAGGCTTGTATGTGTTTTGTTGGTAGCCTATTGTTCGTGTGCACGGGGCGGCTGTACACGCCGCAGCTGATCCGCGACGTGTCGCTCGTGGACTCGAACCGCAGCGAGTTCACTTCGCGCCACAGCCTCGAGTGGAAGTTCCTGTTCCTGGACCACCGCGCGCCGCCCATCATCGGCTACCTGCCCTTCGAAGTACTTGGCACCTCGGGATACGACTATTATCACTTTGATGATTTGGAGAAAGTTGTTACGTGCCATGAAGCTTGTAAGTTATTATCGAAGGAGTGGACATTGCTCGAGATAAATAATGACATGTCTTTACTAATAACATACAGAGGTCAAGTTTGTTAGTGTGTGAGTTTGGGTGTCACAAGGTGGACCGATGATATCACACGCGTAGGAGGAAGCCGGTGGAGGCGTGTGGTGGAGGAGCGTGATGTGTGGAAGTCATTGGGAGAGGCCTATGTCCAGCATTGGACGTCTTTCGCTTGATTGATTGAGTTTGGGTGTAGAAGGTAATCTCTAGAACTACTGATCTGATTCCGAAAATTCTTTAATTGATAATAACTCGCATTATTCTTGAGTGCTTGATAAATGTTATGGCTCATGTCGAAGATTATATTGTTACAAAATTAACCAAGTCAATGGGATTTCAGGGTATATGTAACACAATATATATTTTTTTAAATTAATTTGGTGAGAAATATAATTCTATCGATTTTGCGTTCAATGTTGCTTATATATTCATTACAACGCTACATCTCATAAGTCTCAAAATACCGTGAGAAGCCAATGAAACGCAAGTTTGTTTGTAAAACTTTTCCCAACAACAAAAAAGCTGGTCGCGATCACGGTAAAGTATGTTATATTTAATCTTTTCCTTTCATTGACATTACATTTGTTCTTAATAGTTCAAGGCCAAGACTTGGTTACATATATAAGCTCTTCATTTAAGGCTACATAATATAATATGGTTTTAAATTGTATTGGTTTTTTCAGTGATACAAAAAGGTGAATTGACGTCGTGTTACTATCGGTTTCTGACGAAAGGGCAACAATGGATTTGGCTGCAGACACGTTTCTACATCACTTATCACCAATGGAATTCAAAGCCTGAATTTGTTGTGTGCACCCATCGAGTTGTGAGGTACTTTTCTATTTTAATTAATTAAAACATAATCTTGGTTTTTCTATCGATTTAAGAGTTAGACTGCGTGGTCAAGTAAATCGAACAACAGATGGCCGTTGTACCGTTGGTTGTTCGTGTTGTATATCTCGCCCATTCTTAAGTTATTTCGGTTACGTTAGTTCGTGATTTTGTACGGATGTAATTTCTGATTCTCGTTACCGTGCCGAGGTACCACGACCCACCATAAGCGACTACCCCGAAGTTCATATATGTCATCACTTGCAGCACACATTAGTTTTACGTCTTCAAACGCTAAGGTAATTTCCCGAATTCGCGTAATATCTTTTCCGAGCTGAATTCAACGAGTGGCCTCTTTCCCATTCGCTCTTTATAGAAAAAAAAGCGATGGCAAGCGAGTGTGCTCTGTATTTAAATATTATTTTAAGTCACGCCGACATCGCAAAAGACATGAAACAGGAGAGCGCCGAGAATGAGGCATTAAACGAGGTGGAGGTGAACCGCGAAGTGATGAAAGATGGGCCCACGGACGATGCAATGGTTTCCATGTCGCCTTCCTACATGTCAGAGACGAGCGATCCGTTCTGCAACTCCTACCAGCCGTTGTCTCAGGTATAATGACGCCTGTATACTATATTATGCGCGGTCCCTGAAAATAAAGTCCCCTCAGAAAATAGGTAAAAAACTCCTTGATTATACAATATACCACACATAATAAATTTGGTGTAATCATTGAGGAGTTTGAGCTGACAGGCGAAATGTGTGGCTTACGGTGACAAATGAATTGCGAATATTCAATTGTAACAATCAATTGTAACAGTCAATACTAAATGCAAGATAACGAGTTTCCAACAGTAAAACTAGGCGTCGACTGCGCTCGGCAAGCCCTCGAAAACTCGTTCGAACGTGCGACATGGTACAGTCGTGTTCAAGGAAATATCAAAGGACGGCACTCGGGCAAGGCTGCACGAGTGATTCCGTCGCTTTTTTGCCCTGCGCATGCGCGGCGGATGCCCAAGCCAGCCTTACGCGATTGTTATTAGCCCTAAAATATCGTCCGAGCATTCGGTCGGTAAATTGTTGTTTCCTTCAGCCTGCGTCGGTAAAGTCGGCGGGCAGCACAGCCGGCACCGTAGCGACGACCGGCACGAACGCGACGACGGGCGCGTCGTGGTCGCGCGCCACCAACGCGTGCTACAACGGCTCCGACACCGCCTCGATGTCGGGCGACTCGAGGACCTCGCAGAGGCACTCCATACACCATGTGAGTCACAATATGTCTTCAGTAATACGCTAGAAATATACAAGATATAGTAAGGATATCGTTTCGCATTGAAATCGACGAAGGTTTTGAAATTGTATCAGCTATGTGCCTTAGTTAGTAAGGAGGTAACAGCCGTGGCATAATTATTTCTAGCGGATGGATGGATGTTTGTTACTCAATCACGCCAGAAAGGATCTGGATGAAATTTGGCCCAGAGATTGATTATAGTTTGGAATAGCAAATAGGCTACTTTTTATCCCGGTAAAATGTATGGTTCCTATGGGATAGCATACAGGAACCGTGAATTTGCAAAAAGACATGAGGAAAAGGACATACTTTTTAATCGCGGGTAACATCGCGAGGCTCAGCTAGTTATTCTCATAAGGGAAGCTTAATAAAATAAATTTTACCACTGAGTGCACAACATACCAATGACCCTAACTGTTGATCCATATTCAGAAATCCATACTCATAATTCTACAGTAAAAACGGTGTGGAACTAACACGCATAATAGAAGTGTAAGCAATAAAATGATGTGTATTGTACATTGACACTTTCGATGCGCAGTCACATAAGAAACTGGAGATTGCGCCCGCGCCCCAGCACGGTATCGGAAGCCAGTACCTCGACCCTGCTCCCTACGTCAGCGCGGTGGGCATGCCGGGCGTCCTGCCGCTGCCCATCGCACCGCTACCCGTCATCGTCTCCACCGACCAGGCCCAGATACAGGTGCGTGTCGCGCCCTGTGTACTCACTCTTCGCCGAAATATTTTTGCCCGGATTTGACTTACTAGATATCTAAACAAAATACACCAGAATTAAGAATCTTCTCCATTTTGAAGTCGGTTAAAACATTTGGCAACCAACGGCATATTTTAGTTTGTCATTTGTTGTTCACTTGTTGGCTACAAATTAGTCCGACGATTTTTGTTTTGTTATTACCACACGCTTGCTTGTGCAAACATTTGTACCTAGCAGGAACTCATTACGTAATCGTAGTCATCGAGAAAGCATGCTCTCACGTGTCATTTTTATTAATTAAATCTGTGATGTGAGCAAAACGGAATACACCTGGTTGGCACATGCAAACGTGAAGGAATACTTAGAGCATAGTATGTATATGTTGTATGTTTAGTGACATTCCGGGAAACATAATTCGGCGAATCATTAGTAGATTGTCGCGACCAATGCCATGTTACTTGAAACTTAGTTATGATTCTTCTGGATAGAATACTTTTCAGTTTATGGTTACCTATAGATAAGCATGTTTTTAATTTGGAAACTAAATTCTGAGATACTTGTTCACCCTAAGTAGTTAGATAGTGTTTACACACGCGTTATCAATGTTGCGTTTTTATGCGATTACGGAAACGTTGGAAATAAATCCTCTAATTAGCATTATCCGTTTACAATGGCATTACAAAGCACTTCTTTCTAGAGAATGATTAAAAGATTATTATGTAAAATAATAATAATCAGCACAACATTATGAAAATGTGTATAAACGCATCTTTATTGACGCTGTGTCAAAAGGCATTCAGGCTTTCGATTGCATCGTATTGCATGATACAAGTTAGTGGCTGTGGCAGGAGCAGTTGCAACGGAAACACGAGGAGTTGCAGCAAATGATTGTGAGGCAACAGGAGGAGCTTCGCCAGGTAAAAGAACAACTACTGCTAGCAAGACTTGGTATTCTTCAGCCGCTTATAAATGTGAGTACTTCTTTCAATAACCTTTAGTTATAATCGCCAGACTCAATGCTTTGGGCCAACAATGCTAAATATGTAAAAAAATGTGATAATCTTACGCCAATATAACAAGAATTAAATTCTTTAAATAGTATAAAGGCTACTGTCCATTGGGGCGAACCGTGTCGCATAGCATTTTGCAATATGTACTCCGAAATCCCCCATTTATAATTAGTCCAAATAAAACGTACATTCTTGCAGCGAGCTGAAAGTTCGTTGCAATACATTAATGTTTAATTTCCATTACCTAGTATATTAGAGCGGTAAATTTAAAAAGTTAAAAGAAATGCGTGATGTGGTCCGCTTAAGTGTCTCTAGCCTTTATAATGCAAGCTGCGCCCAATTCATCGCGTCTTAGTGAGCAATTTAGTTGATACAATTTCTATGCTATTTGGTCCCTATTTTATGTAACCAATAATGCACACAATGTTACTTATTAGTATGTGTTATTTGTCTTAGAAAGTAGATACTAGACTCATGCAATATAACAAATATCTGCGCTCTATGGATCTGCATCAAAGTTACTAACTCTTACGCGAATGTGAATGTCGCAATTATAATAATAAAAATAAAATAAAGCGTTTTCGGTGGGAAGTTGAACCGTGAAGTTGTCAATTTTGTTTTATTTTCCAAAAAAATATGTTTCCTTGATATATAATGTAATATTTAGTAGTGGGATAGTCACTAGTGTGTGTTCATAAACGTGCACGAGTGAAGGAAATTGAAATACTATAATATTATAACTTGACTTTTTAAGATTTCCCAAGATGTCCGGTAAATTTTCAGAAAAGTATCTACATCTTTACTGATAGGGGTAAGGGATTAATTTTATTATCATAATCATCAAGGGTACATATAATTCAATAACAGTTATCAAGAATTACTCGACACGGGCAAAAATGGCACTATTTTGTAGTTGATTGCACAAAACAAGAAGAACACAGTCTCTGTATTCTTTTATCAAATACTATGAAGTAGGTATGGTAATAACATATTTCTGGCTTCGGAAATATACAAAATACGGGAAATGCAATCTTTTTTTCGCACATTTTAACCCCAATGTTAGAAAGTCAGCAATTTCAACTAGATTTACTAGAATTTTCAAAACCTGATCTCTTTAAATTAAATTAAAACATACTTAGATTCTAAACGAAGAAGACAGCTTATTGAGATGTGCATGCATACTTGTGTAAAAAATCTACTGTAAATAGTAATTTACAGTAGATTTTTTATAAAGAAATATTGTAGATTTAGTGAATAATTGCTTTGCTGTGATGCCATTTTATCAATCAATTCATGCGAATGCGAATATTGATAGAAATGCGGATAGCGAATCTTCTTAATATCGTATGCTATATTTAAACATTCTATCATTGTTCTGTTTGTTTCTGACCAGGTTCCAACTCAGTATGTGAACCCTGAGGAGATACAGCCAAGCCAACGTTTACCGGCACAAATAGTATACGAGGGCAATCTGCCGCACAGTGCCATCGGCTATCCGCCACAGCATCCTCAGCACCCGGGGGGCCACCCGCACCCGCACTTGCCCCAGTGAGCCCGCCACGCTTTCGCGCCGACCTACCGTTTGCAGCGCCCCCTCGCACATACGGTACTTATTTCCGTGTCCCAACATGCCTGCGTATAAGCGTCGCACTTGCCAAAATACTTTGTCATATAAAACTGCAGCTTCCAATGCCATATCGACATGCAAATTAGATGTTTGTAATAAAACATAACTAGCACAGGTATAGGGTATAGGTATAATTATATGTTTTGTTACCGAAACAATTAGCATCAGATGCTGCGACCAAATATATATATATATATATATATATATGTGATGCATCTTTTGTTGTTTTACTAATAGTAACTGATATATTAGTTTTATTTTGTGTTTACACATTGGCCGTTACGGAATACTTGATGTGATAAATTCCTACTAAAATAGTTTAAAATATTTAGCAGAATCACTTCCAGGATCCAGAAACTACTAAAATACATTATAATATTACTTATAACAAAGTTAAAAAGTGATATATTCATTGTAATTAAAATACATATACTTGTTAACAGAAACCTAGTTCTGCTAAATATTATTAACTATTTTTGTATGGCCAAAACATGTTTAATTATTTTAAGCCTACTTTAGTTATTGTTTGTTTTTCTTGTGTTGAAGGCTGTGCAATTTTTTAACGAACTATTATTTAATTAAAAATATACACAACATACCTTACAATTTAAGATTAATTAAATTGTTATTATTTAGTATTAATTTTGTGCACAATCAGTGGATACAAAATATGATATTGCATCGTTATTTGAAAAATATCGATACCTGATAGCAGTGATTTATTGTTCAGTCAAAAACCAAAGTGTCATAGTTATTGTATAGATATTTTTACCGTTATCGTTTCAAATTATATAATGTGCCATTCTAGTTAGTTTATAAAGACATTTCGCGGGAACTTTAATATTTATATTCTTTTGATTATTTTGATCTCTTATTTTTTTTGTGCCTATACAATAGTGAGATAATAGATTTTCTTATGCAACGCCTGTGAAATGTCCGTACATAAATTATTTTCTCTATATCCAACTTTATTTTGTAATTTATGGACGCATTGAAAGTGTAAATATTATTGACATTTAAGTTATATTTAATTGGGTTTTCAGATATTTATTATAATGTTGCGTTTCATATCGAAACATATAATTGTTATGTAACTTTATGCGTCTTATAGGGACATTACTTTATAATATATATATATATATATATATATGACATAGATAAGTGAGTGAAACAGTGGGTCTGTACGCAGTTTTTTATGCAGATTGGTTATAATGATATAAAGTGGTTTGTTTCGTATCCGATAATAATAATTGGAGTACGGAAATTGTTGAGTCAAAAATTTTGTATCGAACGGAGAGGTCTTCATAGGATGGAAAGATTTGGAGCCTAATTTAGTTATTATTTATGTTCGATTTAAACGTTTCTAGAGTAATACTTGCGCCGAAGTTAAGTAATATCGGGCGCGGTCATTACTTACATGGGTGACCACTTAGGAACTCCGTGTGATGGTGGCTTTTTGCATTATTCATTGATTCTTTAATGAACTAAAATTGTTTTACATTATAATGTTTGTAAACATTATTATAGAAGATGTTACACGAGGATAAAACCTGCATTAACATGACCGAAGTAAGAAGTAAGCCAGCTTGAAGATTTTTGAAAATCTATTCGGGACACATTTTACTCATTAAATATACTTATATAATTTAGACATATAAATCTGTCCATATATTATAGTATTTGATAATTTCAGACATTTTATTTGCGATCACATACATATATATGATTCAAGATCTATGTCATATATATATATACATATACATATTATATTTTATTAGTTATTATGTTCTTATTACTTAATATTATTCAGTTTGTGTTTGCACAGATTTTATTTGAGAATAATATCTATGTATCTTTTCTTTTTGCTGGTTCAAAATGAATCTAGTTATTTTAACTAATTAACAGGAATCGCACCAAATCGCTGGAAATGTTAACAGCAACATATTAAGTTAGCGTAAATATAGCTACTAATAGCTTAATAAGACTTATTAAGTTTGCGACGAGACGCCAATATAATAATTTCAGTGTTATGAATGAATGAATGATTGAGTGTATTTATTGTTGTACAGCTGTATAACCATACATACACTGTCACTGACTTGCAATAATTGTGATTGCAAAAGTCAGCCATTGCAATTAATGTTATCACAACAATGATTTTTAGGTACTTAACCACATTATTATTGATTTAATAAGTATGGAATTTGTGAATTTCCATTTGTAGGATTAATTTTACTAATAACATTTACAGTTTAGTATGTATACATACAGTATGTTAAGAACACAACAAAGACATTGGTTTGAACATTAGCTTAAGGAACATTAAACACTCGGATAACAGATTTGTGGGGTAAACATTAACTCCTACTGCAGGTAATCGTATTGTCATCGAGAAAACATGCTGTCTCTCATTCTTAGTCATGAAATCTGTAGTGTGAGTTGGACAGAAGAAGCTAATGTTACCTTCACGCTGCGCTCTTAGCGCCTAGATCGGAAATAGGATTATGAAATAGTGTCCCTCTACTTACCTGTCGGCTCACACACTATCACTGGGTATTTACACCCGTGTACATACTGTAAAAAAAGTTAAAACGTAAATGCAGCGGAACTAACGTACCTGGACTTTTCTCATCTCATTTTTTAATATTATATTTTAATGGCATATGTTAGTGATTTAGCTACCGATCGATTTGCCTACCTACAAAAGCGTTTCTTATATAGGTATCATAACGAAATGATACGTTGTTGCAAATGCTGTGGTGAGCTGATATTACAGTTTCGATGAGCCGCCTTTAATAATCTCATTTTTTATGCGGCCGCCGGGCGGTAAAAAAATGCTTGAGTCACTGTTCGAGAGTTGACGATGACACGCTAGGTGAGGTTAGATTATAGTACATTGTAATGCAATTGAGCTAAGTAGGTTATAATAGTCGAGTTTGGATTGCAACCCGAGATGGAGGCGAAGGCCTAGTAGCGCCGAGATTGTAATAACTAAATGTTTCCGCGTGGCATACGTCGTTTTTCAACAGACTTGCGAGAAAAAGTATTATAAAAACATTATGAACCTAACATCGCTTTAATAAGAACCATTTAAAGAGTAAGTGTGTTGAAGAAATTTCTAAGAACTACGATGATTAAGAGATGCCTATAAGAGAAAAGTCAGTCGGGGCTAAAAATTGTCCCGACTAATGTATTCAAAATAGAAAAGAAACTATATAAAACTATATTTTTATGTGAATCATATTTTATTTTGTTATACCCGAAGTTGGTAATGTTTATTTATCTATTAAGGTGCAAAAAATCTAACGGCTAAATAATATTATGTACCTATTATTATCCATTTACAGAGCAGCAACACGGCACATCGGTGAATGTACTGATTTTCAGGAAACTTTTGTTTTGTCATGTTGTTATCATTAATTATTTTAGATTTTTAATTTTAGCTAGTAAATTAAATGGTTGGTTAGATAATAATTATGTAAGTATCTACTTAGTATCATCCATCAGTCTACAATGCCTTTGGGTACAAACAACCATAATTATTGGACATGTTATGGTGTTCTGTTACCTATTACCTTTCGATATGACCTATTTGTATGGTGTAACATATTATCGAAACATTTATAATACGGTAGATATTTTAATACAAAGTACAATACAAGTGTTACAGTCCATGATGGCGCTAAGGTCATGAAGGTATTAATAAAAATAAAATCTCAAAGAGTTTTTCTTTTGTCGAATGTCATTCTTTGCTTTTTATGGCAGTTCCAGATGTGTTGGTTATGTTATATGCCCGGTATATAAGCTAGCGATAGATTGGGAATGAATGAATTAAATTATGCCGGGTATATTTTGCTTATTTAACTGTTATTGTTTTTGTTGCTGTACCGTATGTACCAAACCCATCCCGACGTTATGCAAGCACCCGAATGCGCATGCGAATTCATCATAAAATATGCTTATTGAGACCAAAGCGAACACATGTTTATATCAATGTTATGCTTAAGAACAGCTAGTGCGAACATCAATTTGAATTATATGTACTAGATAAATAATTACTTTCACAAGCTGCAGATTGATTTCATATAGAGGAGTATAGCGTCCCATCGCGATACACGCACCAGACATATATATATTAGGATGTATTGTAGATAATAGAACTGGTAAGAAAAAATCGTAAAAAATGATTTTATTTAAAAACCTCCATGGCACAATACACATATCGTGAAAATTGTTTATTCATAATAGATCAGCTTGACACGTATCTACGCCATATTCTGCCCTCTGCACATGCGCCAGTAGTGTCCTCTAAGTATTATTAGTTCCGAGTGGCTGCCGCGTTCAACGATTTTACCTGCAATCATTTATAATTTAAAATAAACTGCAATTCCAAATGTTTATTTTTTTCTTCACTGTAGTAATTGTGTTCATTGCTAATATACTACAGCTATGTAGATCCCATCTACGTCTTACAACAGGCGCAGGTACGGGGCATAGCCACTTTAACAAACATCTTTTTAACCTAGTTGTAACGGACAGCCCTCTATATAGTTATAGAGCCTGCATGGAGGCAAAATAAACCGCCGCAAGTGTACTGCTAAAACGGAGTAGCCACCTACAGGACGAACTGCCTGGTCAGACCAGGTAGCCTCCAGGAGATCTTCAGCCACGTTACCAAGCCGGGTAACTTAGATGGATGGTGTGACCAGCCTACCATCACCCTCCCACACACAAAATAGGCGCAGTTAATCGTCGATTTGTGGAAAATGCCCGAAAAGAAGAAATAGCGGTGCCAATCGCTTTTAACCATCGTAGGATTGGGTAAAATGCAACAGATCGATGCAGCGCAGTTATGAAAATCATGAGCGATGTGATATGCGCAATCAATGCGTCTGAATATAACTCGCCGACGCCGATACGGATGTGCACAGTTTTGTAGAAAAACCCTCAAATAATAGCTATGCGATTGAATGAAACAAATGATCTTTTTAGTTCACCTTTGTCCACTACGCATATAAGATCAGCGTCTTTGATAGTTGATAGCCGATGTGCGATGGTGATACACGTGCGGCCCTTGGCTGCCTTCTCCAAAGCTTCCGACACCACCTGGGAATAAGACGCGTTGTTAGCACAAGGGTGGGTGCTGGAGTGCACGAGGCTGGGGATGCGTGCTCACCCGTTCGCTGTTGGCGTCGAGCGCGGAGGTGGCCTCGTCCAGCAGCAGCAGGCGCGGGCAGCGGATCAGCGCGCGCGCGATGCACACGCGCTGCTTCTGCCCGCCCGACAGCTGCGCGCCGCTCGAGCCCAGGCTCGTGTCGTAGCCCTGGGGGTACAATCATTAAAGAAGTATCACCGGTTCTACTGTCCAAATTCGTTAGGAGTGGTGTTTATCAGATTCGTTGAGTCGAATCTGTTTATTTTTTTCTCAAATATTATTGTTATGACATTAAGTCTCATAGAGAGAATACCGTGTACCTTTTTCAGACTTATTTTTCACGATCGCTTAATCAAATAGGTTGATCGAAGACCGATTGACTTATCTTATTGGATGGTATGATACCAAGAATTTTTGCTAATATTTTGGGAACATAATATTGTATTTTTTAGTATTTCTGTCCTCGTAGTCACATAGGGAATAGGTACCTTATGTGTAGTAGTACCAGATTGTCTCAACTATCGTTTGAAGACAGGGGATGTTTTGTCTTGGTCCGATCAATTTAGGTTGCATAATTACCTTTGGAAGTGATGTGATGAAGGTGTGTATGTTAGCAGCTTTAGCGGCTGCGACGATCTCGTGCATGGTGACCTTCCTGTTGTTGTCCCCGTAGGCGATGTTCTCGGCGATGGTGCGGTCGAACAGCACCGGCTCCTGCTGCACCACGCCCAGCTGCCGCCGGAGCCGGGGGAGGGTCAGTTGGGTTCTGATGTCACAGCCGTCTAGTTCCTATTGAATCATAGAAGCAAATTCGCGTTGATTGATTTTTGTTTAATCAGATTCGGCCAGTGATTCAACTAACAGACTTTTGGCATTTATTTTATTCGTAGGGTGGTGGTTGTCGTAGGTAGTATATATTAGTCCAACTGGTCCAAAAACTTTGTTTGTATGCACTCCACGGAGATGAACCACCACCCCCAAATTTATAGAAAGCTTTCGTCTATTTTACAATGATATTTCAAAGTATTTTACATGATGTGATTCCTAGGTCAATGAGGGTTAATTTTTATGTTGTATTAAGAAAGTTGAATAAACCATAAAATGATAGTAATCATTACTATTTTACCTGACTACTGCGCCAAGCGAGGAAGGTAATAATCGCCCGATATGCTTAAGTAGGCGTACCTACCTAGAAGCATAGTATTAAAACAATGATCTTGATATATTTTTATTCTAATAGGTACTGAGATAATAAATTAACTTGAAAAATACATAAATCAAATTGTTCTTTTAACGTTTGCGGTATCCTTTGGATACTTATCTCCAGTTTATTTTTTGGACCCATCTTGATAGATTTTCTTTAATCTTAATTCTCTTTCTCTCAGTCTCTTTTCCCTCTCAAACTCCTTCATTCTTAGAATATAGTCCCTCTGCTCGCAATTGAGGTAAGAGTGCTTTTCATGGTGACAGCGGTACAATAGAGGCATGTTGTTGTATCGGCAGATTAAATAGTCCATCAGTTCAAGTGAGCAGTAATCTCTGAATTGGACGGGGACCCGTGCCGACCTCAGATGCTCCTCGCAAACCGGCATCTTACGTTGTGTTCTGCCGCTACTGAAGCCCAAATTCGGGGGAAATGTGGGTTTGTCATTCATATTGAGGTCTAGATGCCTGCTAGTATATGTGCCCATTATTTGACCCATTTTTCATATATTAATCAAAGTTCAATTTCGCAAATTTAGGATAATGTGTTTGCTTCTGTATTATAAACAACGTCAAAGTCACGTCAATGTACTTCAAATCAACCATTATCTATCTTGTCGATCTCAAAACTTCAAGGCGAAAATGCGTTTACTACTTACCTATATCTCGTACTCCGCCGTAGTCAGACACTTGGGCATAGGTATATCTATGGAATGCAATTTTATCATAGGCTCTATACTCGTGTCAATAGTTAATATTTATAAGTAAATGACCCATTGGGCTGTCCCGACAGTAGCTGTCCTGTCTCACATTTTTCAATTGTCTGGAGTCAGGACAACTTCACAATTTTTTTTTTCCTAATACTTTTGGCCGGGTTTTATATCCACATTTTTTTTCAGATCGATCTGACAGAATGATACTATCGAGCGGAGGTGTGAGGCGAGATATTCCAAAGATTCTGGATTGAAGTATCCTCAATCCTATATATATATATCTATCTATTCAAATACTCACAATGTTGCCGGTGTCCGGATCGTAGAACCTCTGCATTAGCTGCAACACCGTGGACTTGCCGCAACCGGAGGATCCAACCAGCGCCACGGTCTTCCCAGCCTCCACTTTCAGGTCTATGCTTCTAAGGATCTTCTGATGCCGTCTCGTTGGGTAGCTGAATTCAAGATTTTTCAAACTGAAACTTCCTGTGGCTGCCTGTGGAAGTAGTAAAAACATTTTGAAATTAATTATTCAGAAACATCTACTAATTCCATATTGTAAAGCGGTATCTCACCCAGTCTCTCTTATCTTTGACACCATCCTCCGTTCTAATAGTAGGTAATCTCTTAATGATGCCCAGGATCCTAGCTCCGCAGGTTTTAGCTGAATCGAAGCTAGGCGCATACACCAGTGATTGTCCCAGCATGTAGGCTCCATACATGACGGCTTCGGTTACTCTACAAATATCCGATCAAAAGTTATTATACGGAATAAAAAAACAAAAGCGTAACATTATTAAGCACAGCAAAAGTTGATCAAACGTTGACAATGAAACTTACAGCAGTACAACTTTGTACTCGACTTCGCCGCGGGTGATCAATGTGGCTCCGTACACGGTGGCGCTGCAGTAGGATATGAAAGGCACGTAGATGCCCAGGCCGAGCACCAGGCCGCGCCAGCGCGACTTCTTCCCTACCGCCGTACAGGCCAGCGTCAAGGCATCTTGGAATTTTTGCAGGAATATATTCTCTATACCTAAAACATCACATATTTTAGGCTTTATGAAATTGCCCTTACATTAGGATAATTGAATAGGCATTTTTTTTTGTGAGAAAATAACGAACCCAAGCTTTGAACGGTTTTAATGCTGACGACCGCTTCTGTTGCAACACTTGTGGCTGTTTCCATAGCCTCTCGCTCGTCTGTTTGAGATTTCCGTGATATATGTCCCTCAAACCAAATGCTACCCACCATCTACAAACATTATAGACATTGTGGGATTTAATTACACCATCCCAGTTGTTCGATTTCATGTGCGAATTATTTTCAATAATGATTACTTGCTATACAATAAGGGTAAACATCTTCAAGAAATCGTAAGGAAACGTTTTTCGAAAGCCGTGTGAGGTTAACCACCCCGTACTGAGTTAGGGTCGTATATGACCCGAATCAAAGTATGACTCGCTCCGTAATTATATTAATGTGAGTACGCTTCAGTGCACTCAGTGCAGAGTTTCCAGGCGTTATAGTGTGTAATGATTTTAGGGAAAAACTTTATATTTAAAATAAAAAATTGGTCGACTCACTAGAGGTAGAAAAGCAACGGACACTAGAGTAAGTTTCCAGTTAAAAGCCAATCCCATGAAAAACCCGATCGCCACAGAACTAGCTCCTTGCAATATGAGTCCAATTCTCAGGCCCGTGGCGCCTTGCACCTCGGCCGTGTCTCCGCTCAGCCTCGCGCAAATAGCACCCACTGTGTTACTTTGTTTATCGAAGAATCCTATTTCCTGTGAACAAATATTTTTTGATAAAGATAACCCAAGGTTTAATACTTATTTCTTGGCAGCGACTATAAAACTTCCTATGCTCTCACCTCCATTAACTGCCCAAGCCGAGCTAGTACCCCCCCTACCTCCTAACGGTCTTAAGTTCGATGAAGCTACCCGCAGGTCATTCGAAAAAAACGTTCTTACCTGTTTCAACAACGCCTCAAAGTATTGGTGTCGCAGTCGCGTGGTCATCTTCAAGCCAGATGTCGTGAAGGTATGGCTTTGGAGACACATGGTGACGCCGGCTACAGCTGCAACCACGATGAACATGCCCGAGTACAAATCGGCTAATTGTATCACTTGAGCCTCGTCTGTCAGGACGAATATCTGAAACAAATTCATGTTTGGATCAGCGGCCTTAGAAAAGATAATCTGATAACAATAAAAAAGCATTTTTCTTTCGAATGTAGATGGATGTACTTATTATGTTTTTGGGAATATATATTTTGATATCTATAATGTACAACTTTCTTACTGCACTTGTGTAACCGAAGAGTAGAGCAAATACGGGGAAGCACGCGCCCTGAATGAAAGCCGCTATTGAACCAATTGTTATATAAATCCACTCCGGCGCATTTAGCTGTAGTATCTGCCAACCGCTCACTGGTACTATTTTCTGTAATTAAATGTTAAGATTAATTGAAAAACGCAATTTTTTTTATTATTTTATTTCTCGGTTGTATTTTTTTTCTTTAACATAATTTTCGTAATAATTGCGTTTTGTTTGTCGTTTTCAGATTGCAGAGTCCATTCAAAACTAAGACACCCCGCACACTAGGCAGCCTGGCTGCAGCAGCCAGTAATACTTATGACGTTGTATGGGAGCCCGCGCACTAGGCAGGCACGAATTCCTGGCTGCGGCAGCCATAGAACGCGCCTGATTGCACGGCAGCCAGCTGGCTGCGCGTAGCCAGAGCGTGTATAGGCGAATGTATGTGGCTGCCGTCAGTCTCCGCGCACTAGTTGTAGCAGCCAGACGTATTTTTGTTTGAACTTACAAAAAAATTACTTTCGATACAGAGAAACGGAAGGATCTCGGAATAGTCGTCGATTGGTTGCTATAACTGGCTGCGCAAATATTCTGGCTGCCGCAGCCAGGCTGCCTAGTGCGCGGGGGCTCTTACGCTTACCTGAGTTTTAAGGGGACTCTTCTATCTATTGTTACTACAATTACAATTGTACTAATTGATATGGTAGATAAAAACGTACGTTACGTACGTACGTATACGTTGTAGGATTTTGTTTGTATCTCCTGCAATTCCGGCCGCGTATTGTTAAACTGACTGCACATAAATCTACAGAATTATATTTTTTTCTAATTCTTCAATGCATTTTCGTAAAATATGTGTAGGTATGTATACCTAATAATTACTTTTCTCGAAAAACAACACAATTTTGTAAAGTATGTACCTACATGCATATAATTTTCTTGCCTTTGAGTAATGCTTTAATAATAACAAACTTGAAGTAGGTATGTTGGAATTTGTATCAGTAACTAATATCTTACTTCGTCCTCATGGTCTTTGCTTTCATCCGCACCGAACGCAAAGCTGTGATAGCCGGCTGATATCACTGACGTAATTGAGCCGCGGGGTGTCGCCATCCAGTCATCTGCAACTTGTAAACGAAACATAAAATAGCTATATACTATAAAAGTCGAGTGCTTTTCTATACAATGACGTGAATAATAGATGGTACCTTTCTTTATCGAATGATTTTTGTGAATTCTCTTGGAGTCGTTCCGTTTTTTTAATTCAACAGTTGGCAGTGTTATCTCATCCCTGGCTCCGTTTGTTTTCAACTCAGTTTCTTCTGGTAGTGGTTCTATTTCATCTGGTTCCTTTCTTGTATTATTCATGGTTACCAGTTTATAGTAAAAACCTGTATTTAACATATAAACTCAAATAATCAGTACCAACTCAAATAGTAATTAATTAAGTACCTACTAAAAAATGTAATTGTCGTCTCACCTTCAGCTTTCATAAGTTCTTTGTGTGTCCCTTGCTCAACTATACGTCCTTGGTCCATACAAATTATACGATCGGCGTTTACAATAGTAGATAACCTTTAAAGGAAAATTACGTATTTATTAGGGAATTTAATGTCGGTGAATCTTGGAGGTGAGTACACTTATCGCTTTTAAGTGCGAAAAATGTATTTTAAGTAGTTATGCCTTGCGTAGCAGCGATCGCGATGCACTGCTTCTGTCCGCGTGACAGCCACGCGCTCACTAACTACGTGTGATGCCCTTGCATGTGGAGCGCTTGTAAACTGACCTATGCGACACGGTGATGGTGGTGCGGCCGGCGCTGGCGCGGTCGAGCGCCGCCTGCACCTGCCGCTCGGAGTGCGGGTCCAGCGCGGACGTGGCCTCGTCCAGCAGCAGCACCGCCGGCTCGCGCAGCAGCGACCGCGCGATCGCGATGCGCTGCTTCTGCCCACCTGACAGCGACGCACCGCGCTCGCCTATCACTGTGTCATATCCCTGTTAGAAATAAATCGTTTGATATTCTTTTATTTTGCAGAAGCTGCGAATATCGCGAACAGATTATAAATTACTTGGAATATTTATAATAATAGAATTTGAGCACTGACATTTGGCAAATTTGTGATAAAATCATGCGCATAAGCCATATCGGCGACCCTTTGCACTTCCTCCCGTGTAGCTTCAGGGCAACTTATTGCGATGTTCTCAAAAATTGTACCACGGAACAATACTGGTTCTTGACCAACCACACCTGCAAATTATTTTTATATGAGATTATAGTGACACCAATTTATATTGTGGGTTTTCTTATTTTTTATGACAGATACAGACCTAATGAAGATCGGAGCCAAGATAGATTGAGGTTTCGTAATTCTTTACCATCGAGCTTCACCGATCCCGAGTGGGGATCGTAAAGTCTTTGTAACAACTGAAGTATAGTCGATTTCCCGCAGCCTGACGAGCCTACTAATGCTACGCATTCTCCAGGTTTTATATGAAGTGAGAACCCCTTTAAAATCTGTGGACAGAAATTAGTCGTTAATATTGATTCATTACTTATGGTAAGTGTATCGTCTGCAATGTAACCTTAAGTGTCTGACCTTTAAGTCTGGTCGTGCTGGATAACTGAAGTGGACGTCTTCTAAAGTGATCTCTCCTAATACTCTCCGTGGCGCTGAACCGGTGTTACTCATGCTGTCTATGGCCGGATCTCTCTCGAGCAAGTAAAATATACTGGCGGCCGCGCCTCGAGCCGCCGCGAACACTTCGATGTGTGGCACGCAAAGAGTAATCGATTGGGTCGCCATGTACACGCTGAAGAGGATCTGGAAAGAAAATATTATTGATAGCCATCTACCTACGCTTTTAGAGTAATCATATATATGAAGAACGCCTCGAATTCTAGATTTTGCTAGGTAGAGGATCACTTCCAATTTTAGAAATAAACTTGGGTTACGAATTAACATTACTTACACTAATCATAGTTCCGACAACATATTTCCGTTCGCCCTCCGATTTGTCGGCGTCTTGGAGCACAAGACGCGTGCCGTACATGAGCCCAATGGCGTTGAGACAGAACGTGAGCAGCCAGTTGAACCCATTGCCTAGGCCAGTATACAAGCCGCGCCGCCGCCCGTACAGCTCCGCGGGCTCTAACAAAGATCTATACCTGAAATGGATAGCGCAATAGTTAATGTACTTCAACCAAAAAAAAGTAATCTGAGACAAATATAACCACCATCCCACTTCCCACTAATATTATAAATGTGAAAGTTTGGATGGATGGATGTTCGTTACTCAATCACGCCAGAACGGCTGAACGGATCTGGATGACATTTGGCACATAGATAGATTATAGTCTGGAATAGCACATAGGCTACTTGTTATCACGGTAAGATGTAAACTTTTTAATCGCGGTTAACACCGCGAGGCGCAGCTAGTATATTCTATAAGACAGCGTAATGCAACGTGCTAGAAAAGGTATTTAATCATGTTAGTAAATTTAAGTCTGATATACCCGTATAATTTAACTTGATTCAAGTCTGTATCTCTGTTGTCAGTGACTCCATAATCGCACAATGAGGAAAACAAACAATAAGCTAGACGTGTAGTGATCTAGCAATAAAGGTAATGAGATAAAATCATAAAGACACAGGTATTGGCGCTGTTAAAATTATCACATGTTCAAATAGCTTTATTTGTGTAAAGCTTAAGGTAGATGAGCATGGCGGCGTAATCGCTGACTGAGTTAGATTTTTATTTTACAGTTTATTTCACTAAATAAATTAGCATATAAGTATGTCTATGAGTAATTCAAATTTCTAATATAACACCAGTTTATACAAATGTTAGGTACCTACTCATGTAATATTAGTACAATTTTTCCATCATGAAAATAATATGCTCCACCTTATTGGTTGCCAGAAACAAGTTTCTTATCTTTTTGAACATGGAATAAGCACCATATTGTTCTTGCATTATTTATAATTTAATACCTATATTACGTAAATATTTTATCGCAAAATGATAGCCCACACCTACCTAAACCGTTTTACGAGAAACTACAATTATATGACACATATCTCAAGGATAATACATAAGTATCTTTGTGCTGGTAGATACCTACCTGTCTACTTCTTTACTTTCTCCGCCAAACGACACGACCGTCCTTACTGACTTCAGTATCTCCTCAGCTTGTTTACCGGCTTGGCTGTACGAGTCCATTTCGACGGCTGACGACTTAGTTTGATACTACAACAAATATTTTAATTTACATTTTTACTACAGAAAACAGAACACACTACTACAAAGCGGACTAGCAATCTCGGCCGCCCGTGGCCGTTTTCTACCAGGCACCTTTCTGCAGATTTTTGCTAGCTGTGGGCGTATTGGCCGCCCTTAATATCGATTCTGGGTCCTAGTAGACTTCATGGAAAGTCCGCCTTTTCCTAAAACTATGAGCCTTTGTAATGATAGTAAATATATATCGTCAGATAAACACACGAATCGTTTTGTTTAGACATTTGGCCCCAAAGATAATCAACGCTTCTTACAATCTAAGTATTGGGATATATTACACTAATAACCAAACCGGCCAATTAACAAAATAATATTTCCTAAGCCGGTAGCGGTACGGGAATCGAACCACAGCTGAAAGATCGATCGTTAATGCATTTAGTTCTTACATTGGACAACATCACAGAGGCGGCTATGGAGAAGGGCATGACCGTGATGCAGGCGAGGGTCAGCTCCCAGCCCAGCGGGAACGCCACGCAGATGCATAATATACTAGTGCCGACCAAATTCCCGACCACTGATAGTTTCTCGCCCATGCCATCCTTTAACTTCATTAAGTTTCTGGAGAACATACAGTAATGTGATAAACAGAGTAGTTAAGACTGAAATAATATTAGTAGAGACGGCTTATTCATCTTATACAGCACAGAGGCAGCTTCGCAGCCGCATGCGAATTACTTGGGGATATTTTTTTGTAAAAGTACGCTCAAGTATGTCGAGGAAAATACTTCAACAACAAACCCATAATATTGTACACTTACGTTTAGCTTTCTTATTATTTATTCCTCAGGAACACTGTTCATGAATCGAACATAAAAAGGCTAGGTACTAATCGTTACTCACTCTGACATTTTTGAGGCCAAACTAAATTCGGAATCTGTATCAAACCAAGACATGTCCTGACGAAGAACTGCCCTTAAGAACAACATTCGTATTGTGGTTATCTGTAATAAAAAAAAACAAGCTTACTCTCGTCGACCCTATTGAAGATACCTATAGAGGCTAAAATTGTGTTTTTTTTCGCGTCGCATCACGCGGAACCCGCTGGTAGGTTATCACGATATTTTTATTCTATTGAAAGGTATCTTATAGACACTCTTTCATTTTCCCAAACACGTAATAACTGCCTCAAAATCCATACAAACGTAGATATTTTTGTTTTATTTCTTGATTTTATCATATATCAAAATTTCTGTTTATGATAGAATTATGAAGTGGTTTGGTTTTACCTGCCGTAAAGCACTCCAACTAATGAGAGCGGTGGAGAGGCTACAAAACAACAGTGATATGCCTATACTGATATAAGTTCCCGCTGCTAGAGCTTTTGCATCCTCAAGCAGAGCTGCCATATTTTCCTCGTGTGAAGCGTTGAACCTGCGAAGGACAGTTAATATACATAGTTTTATAATAATAATGATTGTAGGGCTAATACTTAAAGTTAAAGTTACATGGTCACACAATCCAAGTTTGACGGCCTGATTAGCGCAGTTGGTAGTGACCCTGCTTTGTGTGCCCAGGGTTGGTTCGAATCCTGGTAGGGACAAACTTTGATGCACGAATTTTCATACCCAAGTCATGGACGCTTAACATCTATATAAGTATTATATACGGGGTTCGCCCCCAATCGGTACCCATAATACAAGCGTTGCTTAGTGTGGGACCGTATTGTTGGTGTTCGGCCGGCGATATTTACTTGTACAAAGTAGTTTTGATGCCAAGTGTCTACATTATACTATGGATTAAGTGGGTGGGATACTTGTGAGTATCCCAAGCCTGTATTAAGTAATTCAAGTGAACTATAATAATTAGTCAGCTGGTCTGGATCTCATGTGAACTTTGATCAATGTTAGTTAGCTTAAGTGGACTTAAATTGCTTTTCATTCTATGTTATTTACTTACAATCTTCTGCCCCCTCCAAAAACAGACGTTAAAGGGAGATAGCTGCTGAGACGTTCTTGGTAGCTGGTTCTCTCTACAAAAGATGTGCTCAGCTCCCCTATTTGCACGAGATTGTAGCAAATGCCGCCGCCACTTAGTATGCCAAGTATGACACCGACAATTGTTGCGGTATTCTCGATCCAGGTTCCATATCGAAACTAGAAAGGCATTTATATTATTGTTTAGGGTTTTTGTACCATCTAAATTACGTAGATACAGGAAAAGTAAGGCACCACACCCCTTACTTCGTTGGTTTTGGGGATTTTTTTTTTATTTCCCACCGAACAATTATACTTTTGAACTTTGACTCAACGACGTTTTGAAGAATATTTGGCGGTCTTTTCTTCATAAGACTACTAAAACAGGCTAGATCGGTGAAGTTGGGGGATTGAAGTTACCTACGGTATGAGGAAGTCACTCGTCGATAGTAGTCGATGTGTGAAATAAGAGATAAATTTGATAGGTTCTTAAGAATTTTCTGTAAACAACCTTAATATTTAAAATTATTTATTTTGTGACTATATACTTACAATTTGAAAATAAGAAATGGTAGGTTCATCGTCCTTGTGTTTACTGTAACAATTGACAAACAAATTGTAAGTAGGTGCTATGCAGGGCCGCTTGGGCGGCTGCAGTTGAAGCCGGGGAGCGAAACGAAGCAAATACGCAGCTCATAGTACTGGCTACTGGCTGTTCATTGTTGTCTTTTGCTGTGGAACCCGCATGCCCAAACTCAGCACGCGCAGTGCTGGAACAACGCCCTTGTTGGTCCTTTTGCTATTGTGTCTAGGAAGGCCTAATAAGATTCTGCCAATGTCAAGGTCAAAACCTAAGACACGCGAGATATTGAATGATGAAGGATAGCATCATATCGTCTATTTTATTTTTGGCATCTGTTAATATCATCCATACCATCCATTAATTCTTTTTATACGCCATACAACAGTTACTCAATTTCTGATAAATCACAAGTTAATTGTGATGTGATGAAGAAAATGTATTTGCCAGAGATTATTTCTTAAAATGACTTATATGTCTATGTTTATTCGAATTTATATTTTGCCAACAATCATATTATAATAAGTGGTGGATTAGTAAAAACATGTTGTATAAATTGCATTTTCCTAATAAATATCCTCTTCTTTTTCTATTAACTCAGGACAAATTAAGCAGTGATAGTCAAGATGGTGGAAAGCTCGCTCTCGAAACAAGAGTGCAAGTTACCCTCTGAAATATTTAGATTTAGTGTGCGACTTATTTTTTTAAACAATGATTATCACTTGCTAAATGGTGAAGGCAAACATCGTGAGGATACCATGACGTCTTAACTATGTCAAAAGCCGTGTGAATGTCGTCAATCTGCACTGGATCCACATGGTAGACTATACTATAGCCCATATCCCCCCACGCATTAAGGGGAGTGTGAAAGCTATAGGTCAATGTGCTCGCCCCCTATAAATTTGGGAACTAAAACAATCCCTTTAAATATCACAATGCAAAAGCAAAATCAAAAAACGTGTAATCAAATTTCTTACCTACTTGAGTACTTACTCAAAACACAGTTAAGACGTGAGCGCAATAAGCATAGAAACTATTGGAAAAATAAATGTGATTCGCTTATCTTAAACTATGTTTTTAATTGGTTATGTGAAACTTTGTAATTTTGTGGTAGTGAAAAAATGAACACACACTTTAGTATTAGTAATAAATAGGCAATATGTACTATAAAAAAAAACTGTTCGCCAAGTGTAAATAAACAAAATATGGAGGTACTTACTTTTGTATCGTATTTTTGAAACCCATCTCATTTATCAAATTTTCCACTAATATATTTGTATCACCTGTCGGAGAAGCCGTCAGTCCTGAACACTCAGCAGCCAATTGAATAACTATTGTTGATACATCTCACAGGCCTATTTATAAGTACATTTGCTTACTCTCTCGAGATATCGTGCATAATTATAGCATATACTATTACGCCAATTGTGTGTGCAAATTGTATTATTTCAACTGTTTATTTTAGCATTATCTTTAGTATTAGCCTAAGAACACGGGTGGGAAATTACTTCCTCTGACGTATTTTTTCGCTTGCAAATTTTTAGTCAATAGTTTCCTAGTTATCTAAAATTTTTGAAAAAAATATTATTATTAACTATCATGTTTTAACACGTAAACAAAAAAATATGGTATTTTAGTAGATTTTGGTGATTATGCAGTCTATAGCGTTATGGAATTGATTATTTAATCTAATTTGGTCAGCTGTAAGGATTTTGTAGACATCGGGGGAGACCTTCAGGCGTGGGAGTTAGAGTTACTTTCTTATAAAACACAGACCATTGTGCTGTTACTGAAACTGACCATACTGAAACTGTGATGATTATTATGTTATAAATAACTGTCAGTACCTACTTAATAGTCTTGTTCATTTTTGCATTGAATTGTAGCTTGAGCTTTAATTTTTTGGGCCTAAATTATTTCCAAGTGGTTTTGTATACTAAGAATAAGTATTTAGACATGCGTTAAGTAATAACTAAACTAAATGTTATTCATTCGCGTGGACTATTTTAAAGTTTTTTTTAAGATTTCTTATAGCTACGCGAATACTATACATTGAAATAAAACGAATTTTAAGGATTTTATCGCGTTTTTTAAACCTAGCACTTTCCAATTTATTGCATAAAGCGTAAACTTTATATTGTTATAGTTATCCATGAGAATTTGATAGTTAGTTGTATATACAACATGCATTAATGTTTAGTAAACTAATATCATTGATAAAATGAAGTGTACTTAAATTAAACTATCATAAACATATGACGTCCCAGATCTATCTCATAGATATATGACGATGATATTCCTTCAATGAGTTCTAATCGCTGTATTGTAATCGTTAATTCCTCGGCAGACGCGAGTGGAATGTTTCTAGAAAAATGAGGATAAATGACGCGTGTACAACTATAGAATTTCAAAATCTTAACTACAGTTAGAATTTGTTACTACCGTAAGTCGAAACAATGGATTGATGGGTCCTTCGTTTATTTAAGTTGCCAATCGGCTACAAAATAGAAAATTATAGAATAGGTTACTGAAAACGGGCGTGAGTAAGGATTAAAAAATGGTATAGGAAAACCATTTTGGTCGCACTGTTTCCAGTCGTTGTAGGAAACGCGCTATTGATTTGCAAAACAAATTCGATGTTTATTATGTCATAGTGCGTATTAAATCATTGTAAAATCAATTCAACCAAGTTCAAAAACAATATTGGACTTGCTATTTGGTATTCTTTTAGCAGGCTTCACTTAATATTTCTACACGCGCCGTCATATTAGCTGAGATTTGGTCATAAAAGTTGATGACATTTATGTCATAAGCAGAGCAACACTTTTATCGCGATATGATAATCCCATAGCTAATATCCATTACAAAAAAATAATTCCGGATTTTACAAAGATGTATATCACGCAGTCACGCTGGTTTAACGGTGTCTTTAGTAATACTGTCCGTTGAAGAAGACCGGTGATACTGATGATACATTTCGGTTGATATGTTGATCAAGGTTCTTCAGCCTGTAATCACCTGTAAATATTTTATAACCGGTGAACTGAACTCGTTCACCGATTGCCACCCATACATGAAACACGCAACACCGAAGACGAGTGATATTTAATAACATAATTTGTTATCTTTTTCTTTAAAAATGCTTCATCATGTCATGCATGATTTACTCGAGGACAATATGTAAGTAACTAATCTGGACGTCTCGGTGTGTTCCATAAACTTAATTCAGTTAGGTTATACATTTTGTGGTCGTTTTGCGTGACGGTTTTTGATGAGAATTGACTGGTGATAGATTATACTAATATCAATATCTGGGATAATTTTTGTCTTGGAAAATTAAGGGGTCACATGGACCGGCGTACTCAAAAATTACTTTTTCAGACTTTACTAGATACATTTTACTAAAACTTGGAATACTTAACAAGGCTATACATACTACTTATAATGTATAAAGGTTTATATGAATATAATGTCTGCAATAAAACAGGATAAGCGTGTTTCTAAAACCAATTAGAAAAATAACATCAAGTGGCAATATTTTTTATTGAATTTGTAATCACGCTGAAAAAAATAGGTATGTAACATACAAACAAAATTATATATCATGTTTGATTTTTAAACCATTGCAAAAAAAGGATACCAACATTAATTAATCCAGTCATTAATTAATCTGGGATAAGTAATCTCTTAATAATGTTGTGTTTATTGGTAACATTATACCTATTTATATATACCGACTAAATTTAATTTCATCAGTAGCTAAAGATGAATTTTATAATTTATATGAGCCCTTAAAATGAGAATATAACTTTTATAAACGTAAGTATGAGAAGTGTTTTTTAACATTTAGGTACTCCGGTATAGTTGACAAAGATCTGTATACTACCGAGGTATAACGATGCATCATAACATATTGGCCTGTCCTTTCCATAAGTTGTAGTATTGAGCTTTATGGTTGATTAACTCTGTATGTGTTCCTCGTTCAACGATTTTTCCTGAAAAGGCAAGAATACACATTAGGTAGGTATTACAAAGAAATATATTGTGGGGTAGAGGGCAATGTGCATTCATTTGTATATTTAATAATCTAAATAATGGACTTTAATAACAAGTCGACATTTGGTTAAAAGGGACGCAAACATTGATGTATATCGTCGCACCTTACCTTTATCTACTACGCATATTAGATCAGCGTCCTTGATAGTTGATAGCCTATGTGCGATGGTGATACACGTGCGGCCCTTGGCTGCCTTCTCCAAAGCTTCCGACACCACCTGGGAATAAGACGCGTTGTTAGCACAAGGGTGGGTGCTGGAGTGCACGAAGCTGGGGATGCGTGCTCACCCGTTCGCTGTTGGCGTCGAGCGCGGAGGTGGCCTCGTCCAGCAGCAGCAGGCGCGGGCAGCGGATCAGCGCGCGCGCGATGCACACGCGCTGCTTCTGCCCGCCCGACAGCTGCGCGCCGCTCGAGCCCAGGCTCGTGTCGTAGCCCTGCAATTAAGAAATACATTCCGATAACAAAATCACGTACCTAAGAGCGAGTATTAAAAAGGTGAGGCTTTTATTACCTTAGGCAAGGATACAATGAAGCTGTGTATGTTAGCAGCTTTAGCGGCTGCGATGATCTCGTGGATGGTGACCTTCCTGTTGTTGTCCCCGTAGGCGATGTTCTCGGCGATGGTGCGGTCGAACAGCACCGGCTCCTGCTGCACCACGCCCAGCTGCCGCCGAAGCCGGGGGAGCGTCAGGGCACGATGGATGTCTTGGCCATCTAGATCCTATTAATGTTATATTAACTGCTGTAGCACACTTTTATTATGAATGTCATAATTAATATTATTCGCTCATCCATTAAAAAATCACTTACAATAGTACCAGAATCAGCATCGTAGAACCTCTGCATGAGCTGCAGGACTGTAGATTTGCCTGAGCCTGAGGAGCCGACGAGAGCAATTGTTTTTCCAGCCTCGGCAGCCAGGTCTATGCCTTTGAGAATTTTATCTTGAGGTCGCGTTGGATACGAGAACTCAACGTCTTTGATGTTGCAATTGCCTGTTGCAACCTGAAATTAAACATAGGGGTATTTCACTTCGGTAAGGGTTATTCTATAGAGCAATGGTTTCCCGCACGCATGCTCTCAGACGGGTTGAGATGATAACTTTGAACATACTCTGATACGTATTTATTCAATAGCGCGCTTAGTTAAGTAGTTACGTCTATCTACAGTCACTGGGTTGACTGTCTTATGCATTGTTTTGATTATTTCATGACAAAAGTAGTTTATACACTGTATGAGCGAGCGGAAAATCATCTTCCTCTAATAACATCCTTTCGGATTTCCTTGTGAACGCTTAATTAGACTCTTACCCAATGTTCGTTATCTTCAACTCCTTCCTGCGTAATAATTGCAGGCTGTCTTGTGATAACAGACAATATCCTCTGTCCACACATCTTCGCTGAGTTGAAGCTTGGCATGTACACCAATGATTGACCTAACATGTACGCCCCATACATTACGGCTTCATTGACCCTTAGGTTATAAAATAAAATCCTCTAAATTAGTACATTTCGTAAACAAACAGCTCTGTACTAAGTGACCGAGCAGCCTCGCGAGGCTGCTTCAGCTCGCTCAGCTAGAATGCTGCTGTATATATATATATATATATATATATATATATGCTGTATATATATATAACAACGCTGTAATTTGTCATTTACTTCAATATCACTCTATGACTCTGACTATGCTATGACGAAAAGCTTAGTATGAGTTTAAATTTCATCAAATACCGGTATCTGATCGATAGTATGAGAACATTCGCTCGAACGGTATTTGATTACGTTGTAGGCTACTAAGGAACCTACTTAATATTTAAATGTACCCGAAGCAGCCTCGCGAGTCTATGCGCGGTCAATTTGTGGGACTTTTGTAGTTACCTACAGTGTAACAATTTTGTATTCCATTTCGCCGTAAGCAACTAAGTATGTGCCATATACAATTACACATCCGTAAGCCACGTAAGGTACGTAGATACTGAGTGACAGCACCAATCCTCGCCAGCGAGATTTACTAGAAACGGCCGCATGCGCATCCATTAATGCGTCTTCAAATTTCTTGAGGAATACTCCTTCTATACCTATAAAAACAAAAAAACATCAACATGGTGTAGATTATAATGCTTGATATATTATATTTAAAATTATGTTTACCCAAGCTTTGTATTGTTTTAATACTGACTACTGCCTCCGTTGCAATAGCGGTGGCTGCCTCCATAGCCGTCCGTTCACTCGCTTGGGCTTTGTGCGAAACCACTCCTTCTAACCAAACACTTCCTACCATCTGTAATGTACAATGTAGACGTTGTAACATAGGTAATCTTAGTCTAGTATATAATGGAAAAGAGAACATAATAGCTACTTACCAAGGGTAGAAATGACGAAGCGACCAGCGAGAGCTTCCAGCTATAGCACGCCGCCACCATAAATCCAATCAACACTGAGCTGATACCTTGTAATATAATTCCAACTCTAAGTCCTGTAGCACTCTGGATTTCTGAAGTGTCCCCGCTTAGTCTCGCGCATAATGCGCCTACAGTGTTGTTTTCCTTATCAAAGTAACCCATTTCCTGAAATAAGGGATAAATAAAGTAAGATTTAAGTTAAGATTTAGATAGTGTATTTATTCGCGAGCTAAAACAACGGATTAGACTTAATTTCATCGACATAACTGAATAAAATATGTTTGTCAATTGCCCTTTTAGTAGTTTGGAGGACGGTATATGATTGATAAAATTACGTAAATGCATCTCCAAATTTATAGTAGTTTTCATCAATTTACAAAGATGTTTAAAAAGAAAAGTAATATTTATACTCAATATGTAACTTTCTATAAATATATGGGGTACTGAACGAGTATATTGTTCATCCACATACTGTGAATTATAAAGCTAATACAGTATTTCTACAGTATCCCCTATTTCTAGTGCTAGGGGCGCCAGGGGCACCTATCCAATATCGACCTCGGTCAATGACCTCAGCGAGATACAAAATTGGTCTTAACTTACTTGTCTCAAAAGAGCTGAAAAATATTGACGTCTTAATCGTGAAGTCATTTTCAATCCTGCCGAGGTGAAGGCGTAACTCTGGATAAACATTGACGCTCCAGCGACAGCTGCTACTGCCATGAACAGGGCCGAGTACAGATCCGATAACGATATGATTTCATTAGGATCTGATAATACGTATATCTGGAGGGGAGGTTTTTTATATTTAATTAATGTTTTTTTTAATGTCGAACACTCGCCTAGTGTACGGGGTATTTTGTGTATATGTTATTTTCAAATATGATTATCACTTGAAAAATTAAACCAGGCGTAGCATTCCGCCAACTAACTTGGTTAGAGGGGCCCTAGCCAACATTTATAAAAATAAAATAGTCTTAATTCAATATTCCTTACCCCAATAGAATACCCAAGTAGGATCGAAAAGCATGGGAAACATGCACCTTGAACGATTGCAGCAATCGAGCCGAAAACAAGGAGAGGCCATTCCGGTGCGTTCAGTTTCAGTAACTGCCAATCGGTGACCTTATCTATTCCCTGATGATACAACAAATTAGACGTTGAAGGCTGCGCTGACTTTAATTACCTATACGGGTCATAATTAATTAATAAGTTGGAAAGTCTAATAATTACAAATTAATATTTATAATATGCAATGATGGCAAAATTTAGATACATTTTATATTGCGTTTATTGTTTGGTCTGAAATGTGAAAAGAAAACAATATATTTGTTTCTGATACCTCTTCCATTGTTTCTTTATCTGATTCACCATCTGTACTAAATACGTACGTTTGAGCACTAATCGACGCGCGAGAACACAGAGACCCACGAGGAGTCATCCACGCGGATTGGACAGAATCTATAAACTCTGCGAACGAATTGAAAAAAGTAATTTATTAAGTCACTTTGGTACTTAAAATATTTATCCCTATTATGACTCACCTCTCTTAACATGAGATCCAGAAAGAGATTCCACGTGAGCTGGCCTCTCATGAATAATATCCGAGTCAATTTCTGTATCCTCATTTCCTCTTGTCATAAGCTTGTAGTAGAATCCTGCGTTTCAAACAAATTACTGATTTTAAACTGCTTTTAATAGCCACTATATAATATTTTATTATAGTCTACCATGTAGAAAACTACTTAAGTAGTTTTTCCATTAGTATCATACATTTACGCAACATGAGTACTAATCCGTTTCAAAATTAATTATAATGAAAAAGAAAACCATGAAATATGTCGACCAAACATTTTGATAGATTTCCTGAGTAGTTTTTTACCTTTTCTCTTTACCAGCTCCTCATGTGTTCCCTGCTCTATAATAAAACCTTTATCCATACAAATAATGCGGTCCGCATTTTGTATTGAGGAAAGTCTGTAACAAAAGATTTATTTATATAATAACCTATCCATTCCGTGTTTTACAAATGGTTACGGGTGTGAGTACCCCTGCCGGCTTGTGCAGCATCTGTTGCTGCAGAAGCAACGTATCTGTGCTGTTTCTGTCCGCCGAGAGCGATGCGTCACCCTTGTCTATCACCTTGTCTTGCTCCTGCATGAGGCACTGACCTGTGCGACACGGTGATGGTGGTGCGACCAGCGCTGGCGCGGTCGAGCGCCGCCTGCACCTGCCGCTCGGAGTGCGGGTCCAGCGCGGACGTGGCCTCGTCCAGCAGCAGCACCGCCGGCTCGCGCAGCAGCGACCTCGCGATCGCGATGCGCTGCTTCTGACCACCTGACAGCGACGCGCCGCGCTCGCCTATCACTGTGTTATACCCCTGCATAGGTGGACCCTTTGTTAATGTTAATAGACATTGCCATGGTACGGAGGCAATATAAGGCACAATATAGACAACAAGGCCAATATTACGCAGAAACCCCTGAAATAAATAACTTATGAATACAATACTAACATGAGGTAGCTTTTTAATAAAGTCATGCGCAAACGCCATCTCTGCCACCCTTCGCACATCTTCACTTGACGCATCCGGGAAACCAATTGCGATGTTTTCAAAGACAGTTCCCCTGAATAACACTGGTTCTTGACCTACAACACCTGTAAAAATGATTAAGTACTTCCCTGTAATTATATTGTAACATAATAAATAATTATTTCGTAGCTCTTGATAATTTGGTATCCTCAGATAAATTAGAATTACAGGATAAAACTGGTTAAGAAAGAGTTTCCTATATTTATAACTAATATTTCGTGTTGTATTAGCAAACCTTTTCAATAATTATCCAATGACGGACATGTACACATGGTGATACAGAAAGGTTATACCAAAACATGATCCTGCGCTGTTGTAATCATTAAACAAAATATCCACAGATAATTAAAAAAAATGCTCCCATTAAAATGACAACTGTCATCTTGTTGGGAACATAATTATTTTTTTAAAGCTGACATATGGAAATACCGACTTCAAAAAAAATAATATAAATGCTCTAATAAAGCGCAGGTATACCCTTCCTGAATGACCCTGTAAAGTAATAATACGGTACCAAACATTAAATGTTTATATATACCAAACCTAGAGAACATCGGAGCCATCCCAAATTAAGCTGCTTTACACTGTTTCCATCAAACTTCACGGATCCTGACTGGGCATCGTACAATCTCTGCAGTAGCTGTAAGATGGTGGACTTCCCGCATCCGGATGATCCAACCAGTGCTACATTCTCGCCAGCATTGATATGCAAAGAGAAACCTTGTAGTATCTAGAATAAATGTTAGATCGTTAGTCTACAGTTATTTGAAATAAGTTAGTAAACTTATCCATATATACAAAATCCAATTACGATGGGTTTACAAAGAAGAATACTTTTATAAAGGTCCGGTGAACGGATCATAATTTTCTTCAAACATAGGCGTTATTTTTTGTTGTAACTTTCTTGAACCGTTTCTTTGTGACGCAGACCTAGGAGTCGGTTAGTGGCTAATAGAACAGATCTTTGTCACGCAATATTAACGATATACAAACACTTTACATCGGGTATAATAAACATACATTTTACATTACCTTAACATCGGGTCTAGAAGGATAGCTAAAATGGACGTTCTCCATAATAATTTCTCCTTTTAGTCTTTTTGATGTTAATCCTTCCGGGTTGGCTCTGTTGATGATTGGTCTTTGGTCCAGCATAGAGAATATACTGGATGCTGCACCTCGCGCCGATGCAAACACTTCTATGTGAGGCACACATAATGTGATGGACTGTATCGCTGTATATACGCTGTACAAGATCTGTAATACGTAGACACGATTGAACTATGATTTAAACAGAAACTGCTATTTGGCACGTGTGGCTAATTACATTTTTTTTCGCTAAAATGACGTCATCTCCAATGTATGCCAACATGGAATATATATAAAGACAAGGTTAAAAACATAAAGATGGCGATGAAGTGCCGCCATATTCTGTAGAAAATAAGCACTTGCGGTCACGTGGTGGAGCCATTTAAATTATTGCGCTACTCCACATGAAGAAAGAAGACCATCATTGTATTCGCACTTACACTGAACACAACTCCAACTGCGTATCTGCGTTCTTCAGCCGGTTTAAAGAAGTCGTTGATTACCAGCCTGGTTCCATACGTGAAGGCTATCGCGTTGAGACCGTAAGTGAGTAACCAGCTGAACCCAGTCCCCAAGCCCGAGTACAAGCCTCGCTTGCGGCCTTGGCGCTCCGCTGGCTGGAGTAGCTCTGTGTATCTGGGAAATTAAGGTATTGCTTCGTTACTAAGGATGTATGCAAATCATTCAACGCAGACGGCCGTCGTTTTACCTTTCAACTTCATTTTCTTCTCCACTAAAGGCTGCAACTGTCTTGACGGACTTGAGTGCCTCTTCAGCGTGTCTCCCAGCTTCACTGTACGACTTCAGCTCACGCATCGATGAAATAGTTTGGTACTGGAAAAACAAAAGAAGGGGATATATATTGGTAATTGTCATCACCAATATAAGTATATTATCTGTCGCACACAAGCTCACATATCGTGGTGACTTTTTTTCTGTATTCTTGTCAGTTTATGAGTTATTTAGAAAATCTTTTTACTACGGTAAAAAGATATTCTAATGTTATTTAGCACGTTAATTGTTTATATACCGTATTCTAAAAAGAATATTATAAGTATATTTATAAAATAAGCTGTCACTGGTGACTTTGCATGTGTAGAAGCGTGAAACATTGTATTATTAGTGGCTAAAAAGTCTGACCTAGGTCTCAATATGACTTCATTATCTAAATTCTCAAAAATGAGTTGATATGATCACGATGGGGTTCTATAACCAGCCCCTTCTCCTCAAATTAAGACTAAACTCTGCTGCTGTGAAAAGAAATAGGCCTATACCTGTATTCTGCACTTACATTTGACAAAGCAATGGAAGAGGCTATAGAGAACGGCATCACCGACAGGCAGGCCAGCGTCAGCTCCCAGCCCAGCGGGAGGATAGCGCAAACGCAAAAGAAACACGTCCCGATTAAGTTTGATACTATTGTCAGCTTCTCACCCATGCCTTCTTTGAGACTTGACAAATTCCTGGGAAATTTATATTTTATTAACCCACAATAAAATATTGGCATGTTATATAATTTTATATATTTTTTTAGTAATTTGCACGACATTGTGAAATACGTTTTTAAATATTCTACTTAATTTAAAGATATTCAGTATTTAACATTGGTGAGCTCTTTTAAGATTTTCTGGATCAAACCTCAATGTCTGTATTTTAATATTATTTTGTGTTATTTCAAAAATGGTTTTATCATTCATATCATTAAAGATCAAAGTATAAGATGTATGTATAGTGTAAATATTTTAACAGGGTAAATATTAGGCTGTTAAGATAATATTGCCAAAGAAATAAATCAAATTATTAGACATTAAAAAAATTACACCCTGTACTGAGTGAAAAAGAACAAACCCGATTTACACAATTATTGTATACATCAACGATCCATTCACGATCCATATAACTTACTGATTCATCGGTTAAAATATTGTACACTAGTTTTGTTATTTATAATTGATCAAAATACGTTTTCGAACAAAATTCTTGTATCTCCCCTCTATATGTTACTCACCCTGTCATCTTGGATGCCATATTGAATTCGGAATCAGTGTCAAACCAACTCATATCCTGTTGGAGCACCGCTTTTAAAAACAACATTCTTATTTTGGTGATCTGGAATTACAACAACAATTTGTTAACACACCGATCCTTATATTAAAATAACTGGCCGCGTTTGCGTGCCTAATTTCAAGCCTGAGTCTTAAAGTGATGGTAGGGATTTTCTTTTATCTAGGTATATCCCACTGATATTATAAATGTGAAAGTTTGGATGGATGGATGGATGTTTATTACTCAATCACGTCAGAACGGTTCAACGGATCGGGATGAAATTTGGCACGGAGATAGATTATAGTCTGGAATAGCACATAAGCTACTTTTATCCCGGTATAATGTAAACGCGGATAACACCGCCGGGCGCAGCTACTAAATAAATAAATAAAATAAACATCGCTAGGTATACAAATTAGTGTAGAAGGGAAAGATTGGTGAAGTATGGTATGGTGAACCCATTAACATTCAGACAAGGTCTTTTCCAAAATTTGCCTACTCATGAATCGAGCCCGCTACCACACAGGGCGTTGAGCCTACGCTCAAACCACTTCTATTTCTGATTCTAATTCTAATGATAGAAGGTGCAAGTTTACCTGTTGCAAGGCGCTCCAATTGATGAGCATAGTAGACCATATGCATAGTAATATATTGATGCCGTTAACTAGGAATAAGCTTGCTGCGGTTGCGTTCGCGTCTTCTATCAAAGCCGCCATGTTCTCCTCATATGTCGCGTTTATACTGTACAATGAAAACTATGTGCTTAAGTTAAATGTCTAAAACAAACCTTTACAATGGGAACAGTTTTTATTCGGGCCGAATTGTCTTTTCATCAATAGTGTGTAATTAAAATAAGTTAACTCGTATATTTTAACAAAACAACACCATGACTCCTTTGGGATAAGCATATGAGCACTGCAGTGCCGATGGTGTTTGGCCCCAATAGGGGTCATCCATTACCGTTGTACCAAGCACACTACCCACTCTGTTTACCTCATTGAGGGGGAATAGTTGACCACACTGGCCCAGTGCGGGTTCACACGGCTTTTGAAAGATGTGCAGATTACTTAACGATGTTTTGTAAGTAATAATCATTATTTTTATGTAAATAAGATTCCTGCATTAAATTAAAAAGTATGCGACGGAACGGGGACCATTCCAAGCACTCGATCAATTCGGCTTAGGTATAATTACTTATTTTTTCGAGTTTCTAAATTTGTTATTAAGTGGTTGCTTCGATTTTCATAACTGATTTTATCGTTGTCTTATGACAGTATCCGGCTGTTGACGATACTTACAGTCTTCTTCCCCCTCCAAAAGCTGTAGTTAAGGGTAGGTAACTACTAAGCTTTTCTGGATAGTTGGTTCTCTCCACGAAAGCGGTGCTTATTTCCCCCATTTGTATGAAGTTGTAGGCTACTCCACCACCACTGAGCACAGCGAAGAACACACCTAGCACCGTTGCGGATAGCTCCGCGCATGTTGCGAATCGGAACTGCAAATCCAAAACTACTTATGTTGGTTTTGCAATAGGCTACAAAGCAATGTTTTCGATACAAATTGGGTCTTCCACTAGTGATTGCAAATACCTACATTATTTTCTCAGAATTGTAGAATTATCTAGTTATTTCGCTAAAATATTAATATATTAACATGTTCCTGAAAAACCCATAAAACCGTCGATTGCAAAGGTGATGTAAACAAAGTGCTATCGAGTTAAAATACGTTTTTTAAATTAAATACGCTAATGATTACTAGCTGATTACTGTCTGAGATTCAAGGGTGTTAAGTCGGGAAGATTTTGCATGTTTATTCTAATGTGAGTGAGAGTGAGCATATCTAACATAACAATATTCAAAACATCGTTGTTATTATCAATATTTTTCTACAGGATGGACAATATATGATTTCAAAGTTGTCTATAAATTCTTGGAGAATACATCAAAACAACTTCTTTATTAAATAATTATTTATTGATATTTCGCAATTACTCATATGTGAAATATTTAGTAATTCTTGGTAATATCCACTTTGTGTCACTGCGTGCCAATGTCAGATAATTATAAGAGTTTTAGTGGTTGTCTAAACTATTCCTACATTGTTCCTACAGAAATATATCAACAAGCTTGATAATAGCATAACAGAAAGTCTAGAAAACCTTGCAATACCGCGTTCACACCAGTTTGATTCTACGACTGAAATGTCGTTGTAAATTTCATAAACATTTTTCACGAACACGTTATTGTAATGTGAAACCTTGCATAATGAAATTAAAACGTGTGCTCTTTTTGTTTTTTTCTTTCCATCCGTTAAATAACAACCGACAGCATTTGCACAGACGTATCCCCAAATTTATAGACAGATATAATGGATTATATGCATCATAACTAAATTTGAAGGTATACATATAAACTGAGATGCATGTTATGAAATTAATCCCCTATCCTTATCAGTAAAAGTGTGAATACTTTACTGAAAATATGGCGGGTTTTTAAAGTCAACCCTTATTATTTCACTTTAACTTCCCTCACTTATGTACAGTTATAAAACCCACAATGGTTAATATGCCACTAATATTACACTTTATACATAAAAAAAACATTTTTTTTTGGAAAATAAAACATATTCCAAAACATCACTCTACAACTTCCCGCCAAAAAGCCCATAATATATTCGTACTTATTAGATTTTTTTTACGTTTTGTATCCGCATTAGTTCATTGTTTTTGTATTTTTATTTGTTAATTGTTAATATTATATTAATTGGAAGGAACAAGAATACTTACTATTTGGAAATATGAAATCGGCGAACTTGTCTCTTTTGTCCTGAAAATGAATAATCAAATGATTATAGCACCATGAATGATTAAAATATATTTTTTATAATATTGAAAGTGTTTTTTATGATAATAGATTTTACCCAACCTCCAACCATAAAATAATAATACTTAACAACACTGTTTATACTAGGAAATAAGTGAGAAAAATATGCTAAAAGCATCAAAAGTGTACCCGTTATTTTATTTTTATTTTTCATTATTAGGAATAGTAAACTGTTACATTATAAAATCTTAAAAAAAAAATGGCACTACATCGCATGACTTAGTCGCATCGCACAATGCTATTATCAGTTAACTACACGAGTTAAAGGCAATTCCACAGAGGGCCGGTATAACTAACATTACAACTAGAACGGGTAACTATCTAAATCTAAGTTTAAGTACTTAAGTGGATAATGTATGTTACTATGCACTTACTTACAAGTACTTATACTTGGATAAATATATCCAATGTATAGGAAATCAAACTAATTGAAAAACATTGTGAAAGCTGCCTGGCTCCTGTTTTACAATAATTACATGCATAATATAATAATATTATTAAAAAAAAAGAAAGTGATAGCTTGATTACAGCTCACAAGTAAAATGGTAAGACAGTGCTCTCGGCCGATTGCCCAGCTGAGTTGAAAAGGTTTATTACTAAGCATTCCTACCGAGCACTTGGCCGAGAGCCCTACTGACTCGCCATGCTACTGGTTACGTGTAATCAAGCCATTACGTCGCTAAAGGTACGTTATCATATATCTAATTTGAATAATCATAATCACGTGTGTTAAATTTAACACATTGGATATCTTATAATCAGTTGATTAGCATAGGAGTAATTACTATCTGACTGAAACTAAAAGTTTTATTAGATAGGTGACGTACTTTTTTTATCGCCAGACCAACTATACCACATTAAGCAACGCTTCTACTATGAGTACCGTTCAATGGACTGTGCGCGAATACAGTTTTTAATACTTATATCTCGGCTCGAATCTCTCGACTCGAGGCTCGGGTATAAACATTCATGCTCATCACACAAGGTTTGGTGGTACCAGGATTCGAACCCGGGATCCTCGGCGCAGAAGGCAGGGTCACTACTAACTGTTGAAAATGCGACAAGACACAATATAAGTAAGTATACACTTCGACCAATGACTTCGACACTCGGAATAATACTTAGAGAATATCAATACTTGTCGTGATTCCGTATTCTCAATCCTTTTTTTATATTTAAGCTGTAACAAAATACATATTTTAGTAGATTTACAAGTACGTCATACTGATCACAAATATGTATAAAATAACTGCATTGTAATTTTTTTTATAAAAGCGATCCATTAGCGTTTTAACTTGCTCATAGCACGTGGTGTCATTTTAAAATTACACCTTATTTAAATTTATATATATGCAAACCTTGAAAATAATTCTGCCTACAGACATTATGTGATGGCAGCGCCAGTAGTTCAGCTGGTGATAATTCTACATGGGCTGTTAATTCTTCCTTCCAAATCTTTTCTCTTAGTAGGTCTCACATTTCTCACTGAATTTAGGTTGAAATTACTAGCTGGTGAATTCTCTAGTTTCTTACCCCCTTACTATCACGCCGCTTTTCGGGCCGCCATAATCTCATTAAATATTATTTTATATCACTATCTTTTAATGTCAATAAAAGAAATATTTAAGCAGACGAATTCTGCTCTAGATTGATGCCAATACAGATACAGTGATAAGAAAATACATAAAAAGTTCAGCAACCTAGATTTTGAGGCACAAAAAATCTAAACGTTGGCTGGGAATGTTTGAAAAAACCGGTTACCTACGATGATGATTATTCTTTCTTTACAAAATGTTTTATTGAACATGTAAAATATTATTATTTTCCCTCATAAATATTTGCAATCAATGTTACCTACTTGACATGCCACAATAAAACTAGGTATACTTTTGTTGCAAAAATAAAATTATAAAGGTATAATCATCAAAAATATGCAACTTTTAGTAGTGCCATAGTGTCAATGAGTAAATGAAATATTTTTATCTACTTGATGACAATTAACATAAAGAAACTGGAGATAAAAGAATATGTCCTTGCGATGTTATTTAAACTATGTCATTGAACTCTCACCATTCAGTAGATATGTATATGTTAACTAATGTATAAATTAGGGGTTAGGTTAGTTAAAATATCTAGTTAGGTTAGTTAAGTATCAGTCATCATATAAACAAAACATACTGTGTAACAATACATCTCAATTCCGTGAGAAACCAATTACAGTTTTGTAATAAAACACAAAATTAAAATTAATATAATTAAGTTTACACATATGTTTACAATATTCGCAACGTAGCTACCTATATGATTAAATAGCTTTAATGTTACTTACTGGGTTTCGATTACTTTGGCGGGCTCTGCTAGTAGCGGTGTGTGCACCACTTCACTGTTCTCGTTCATGTTTTATAAACCACGAAGGCGGACACAACACGCGGCTACTCCTGACTATCGGCAAATGCTAACTGCGGGCGCTGTGGGCTGCGGGTTCGGTTCATGGGTAAGCGCTGCCTGACGCCAATCTGGTTTGTGATTCAGATTATCGTGTGAGCGCATGCAGGGGAAAGAAAACAGATTTGACTCAGATTTTCCTGTTACTAGTCTCAAATTAATTTTAATGTGAAGTAAGTTCACTTATTGGCTCTGTAACTTTTCATTCTACACATTGTGCAATAAACATTGTCAGGTAGGTTATTGCTATTATATTGAAGCGACTTCAAAAAAGGAGATGAGACAACCATTATGACACGAGAGACAAAGTTATTGCTGTATGAAAAATGTAAACGTCACAAGGTATTTCTTAGATTTTAACTAATGTTTAAGATATGATATAAAGACGATAGAAAGAGTAAAACGCAAGACATAGTATAAACATAGTATTTATTTGTCACTTTGGTACAATAATTTGAAAGGTCCCGCTTTTTCTATCAACTTGAAAGTTACAAAAATAATAAGTAAAGATACGATAAACTTTCACACGTGACGCTAGTGATATTTAGTAGCTTTACAACATACTAATATCATATTTTTATTGAACATCTAATAGCTCCTACTTGAAATTTAGGCAATGCAACCTAAATTACCGAAGAAATAGTTACGTGGTAACTGTGACTTCATAACGGATGATCATGCCATATTTTGACCTTTACACATTCGCCAGTAATATCCTTTCTGATTTATCAAATCAGTATGAGTGCCACGCTCCACAATTTTTCCTGCAAAATAAATTTTAAAGTAATACACACGTGAGAATATTTTCATTTGAACGGTACAGTCGCAGCGCGGGAGCCATTGCATGAGGAAATGACCTTCAGGCGTCGAGGCAAAATTGTTCTCGATAGTACATCTTCAAGGTTTCATAAATTGAGCCGGTGCAATCATACACATAATGTAACTTGGAATCCAATGATTCCCGGGGTCTCCTCATATCAAGCTTGTACATTATAAAATTATAGTTGATTTTTTTAATTGACGCTTTAATTGACTCACGGTACCTCGATGAGGCATAGCCTATAAGCACTCAAGGATAACATAGCTTCCTAATAGTGCGAGAATTTTTGAAATCGGATCATTATTCCAGTGATTACCCCCTACATCAAAACTCACAAACTAACAATCCTCTTTATAATATAAGGATAGATTAATAAATATATTATAAATATAAAATAGCAGGCTTGCGTGGTTGATATGTCGTGCTACGCGTGCTCTAATAAAATACATGACTAATAATATAAAAAGTTTATGGATTCCAGTAACAAAATTGTTACATAGTTTTAGTAAATAAACTAATGAAAATACCTTTATCTAGAACACAGATGAGATCAGCATCTTTGATGGTGGAGAGCCTATGCGCGATCGTGATGCAGGTGCGGTCTTTTGCAGCTTTCTCCAAAGCCTCTGATACCGCCTGCAATATACTCTTACTTATAACAACTATAATATACAACTATTTGGTTCCGTATGATGGAAATGGTGCGCTGAACCGCAAAATCATTTATAACAAAAAAGGAGTTCATCCGAAGCTAGTCACTGTTGTCGTCAGGCAGCTATTGCGAGCAAGACACAGACGTGTCCCCATTGTTTTCCCTTACTGTCATTCAAGAGCGAACTCTTTAAAGGCAGATTATTATTTTTTCACATTAATTTACTCAAAATATTTTAAACTATTAAAAATACTTGATAAATTCAAAAGTTATTCACTACTGAAATAATACTTTCTGATGTGAGAAACATTAGTCGGTCATGACAGCTATGAGATGTCATATGACCTTCTTTATGGTTCAGTGAGCGAGGTAATCAGTGATGTCCGGCTGAAGCTTGTGAAGGCATTCTATAGTATGTAAAGGTAACATTGTTACACACGATGGATATTACATAGTTACACGGGGCTCATATCATTGACATTGTCATTTAAAACTCGTACGGGGCCGTTACTTATCCTAATTATTAAAAATTGTACATTCCAATTTTGTATGTTTTTTGTTACTCTCTAACATCAGGAGAATATTATAAAATGTTAAATATAAAAGTACTCTGTACAATTCATTATATTTTTATAGTTCCTCACCCGTTCGCTGTTGGCGTCGAGCGCGGAGGTGGCCTCGTCCAGCAGCAGCAGGCGCGGGCAGCGGATCAGCGCGCGCGCGATGCACACGCGCTGCTTCTGCCCGCCCGACAGCTGCGCGCCGCTCGAGCCCAGGCTCGTGTCGTAGCCCTGCAATTAAGAAAATAACAAAATCACGTACCTAAGAGCGAGTATTAAAAAGGTGAGGCTTTTATTACCTTAGGCAAGGATACAATGAAGCTGTGTATGTTAGCAGCTTTAGCGGCTGCGACGATCTCGTGCATGGTGACCTTCCTATTGTTGTCCCCGTAGGCAATGTTCTCGGCGATGGTGCGGTCGAACAGCACCGGCTCCTGCTGCACCACGCCCAGCTGCCGCCGGAGCCGGGGGAGGGTTAACGATGATCGTATATCGCGACCATCTAGTTCCTGGAAAATGGACCAATGTTACGCCTGGAACATATAAAGCCAGTAATATATGTATTGAACTAACATGAATTATAAGTTCACTCTACCACCACCACCACAGCATATGGATACCAAAAATATGTATATTACATGTATATTTCAATAAAAACAGATTTTCTCGAAAAATATTTTTCCTACCCCTGATTTCCAATCGCTGATTTCTGTAGATTTGATTTTGTAGGCAGATTTTTTCCGGTTATCTGTTTAGTGTATGAACTTTCCTTTTGTTTGAGTACTTACAATGTTCCCTGTATCAGGATCATAGAAACGCTGCATCAGTTGCAGTATGGTGGATTTGCCGCAGCCTGAGGAGCCCACGAGGGCCACTGTTTTTCCAGCTTCTACCTTTAAGTCGACGCCTCGGAGGACCCTTTGAGCTGGTCTTGTGGGATAGGAGAATTCAACATCTCTTATACCAAAGTTTCCAGTACCCACCTGGAACAGTGTGATTATAAACTATGGTAGATATAGCACAGCATTTTTAGGAGGAAAATCTAAATCTTACCGAATTAATACCCAATACTGTCATTCTGTAGTGCTATTCTGTAACGACAATATCATATATCACCCGCGAGTCCAAAAATGAATTGCACAGTTTTTTTTTAATTTTTCAATTTACTTTTGGATTGTATGAAATTAGCATGAATACCTAACCACCGTGAAGTTATTAGTTATTACGAACAACGATCTTGGTTTTTTAATGAAGTCCAGCTTAACAGAATCACATCTCACTTTTACTATAAATAAACTTTAATTTGACGGTACATCAATCAGAAAAAATATTTACCCAATCCTTCTTATCTCTGATTCCATTTTCTGTCCTGATTCTTGGCTGGCGGTTAATAATGGACAATATTCTAGCACCACATGCTTTGGCCGAGTTAAAACTTGGTGCGTATACGAGAGACTGGCCTAGCATATAGGCTCCGTACATTAGCGCTTCGTTCACCCTGAAAAAATATGTTTACGGCTAGAAAAAAAATATTAATAGTGACATTTGCATATATCATGTGTTTTATTATACACCATCAAGTCTGTAATCCCTGAAGGGGTAGGCAGACATTCATAGCAGTGCTGAGTGCACTGCTATGAATGCATTACGCCCATGGTATTTGGTCCTAATGTTATAGAGGGCGAGTCCTCATATCGATTAGGAATGTGTCTGGTATAATGGTAATATTCCGGGCACACTCGTTGTCAATATGCTGGGATTAAAGCCCACACCGGTCCACCACGTTGGCCCACAGTTTGGTGAACTTCACACGAATCTCAATAGACATAATACCCACAGCAAACGATAATCATTATAGGTATTGATTTTATGTAAAATAAGAAACACTGTATTTGGTCTACTGAGTAAGCATTTTGGACTAGTAGTAGAATTTCTTATTAAAGCGATATGTACAATTATAATTAAAACATACAGCAGCACAAGTTTGTATTCAATTTCTCCATAAGCGACTAGCACTGCGCCGTAGACCGTGGCGCTGCAGTAGGCCATGAACGGCACGTACACCCCGAGGCCCAGCACCAGGCCACGCCACCTGGTCTTCTTCGACACAGCGGCACAAGCACCCACTAATGCTTCTTCAAATTTCTTTAGAAATATCTCTTCTACGCCTTTCAACCAAAAAAATATCAAATTGAAGAAATTGTACTTACAGTATCATACAGTAAAGAATAACTGCACTAAACTATCTTATACTATGATTATATATATAGAATTATATGAGCACATTACAAATTATATAAACGGGAAGTCCTAGCTAGATATATATCATAATATATATATCCACCTATGTTATGTGAACTAATAGCTAGCTATAACATTTTTTTACATATTCCATGCTTACATAAACTCTGCACAGTTTTGATGCTAACAACAGCTTCTGTAGCGATAGCTGTTGCTGATTCCATGGCTGCCCGTTCATTCTTCTGGGATTCTTGGGATATTATACCTTCTAACCAAATGCTTCCGACCATCTGTGAAATAATTATCAGTGTTTGGCAGAAAAAAATCACATAGAAAGTACAAGGTCATTTATCTTGACATATGATAATTGATAATACGTAAAATATCTACTTGTGAACAGCCGTATTACTACTGATGTTCAGCTCGGTCAGATATGCCTGATAATTAACTAAACCGCCTTTCCTATATAAACGTAAAACTCTCAATCCACTAAAGGCGCTAAGACTGAAATGATTAGTGACATTTTAGTTTAGCGTAAGTAAACTGAACAATATGCTATAAAAAATCTTACCAAAGGTAGAAATACAGTTCCGACTAATGTGAGTTTCCAGTTGTAGCACATCGCCATGATAAATCCAACTAGCAGCGAGCTGATTCCTTGCAGGATCAGGCCAATCCTCAGTCCCGTAGCCCCTTGGACCTCAGCGGCGTCACCGCTTAGCCTAGCACACATAGCTCCGACGGTGTTCGACTCTCTGTCGAAAAAACCTATTTCCTGAAATAAAAAAAACGCTTAGCTGTTTTTTGTTACAATTTTCACCGACCATTGATGGCATTGAATGGCATACAGCAAAAAAAAATGTACCCACTTGTTTGAGTAGAGCACCGAAATATTGCTTTCTTAGTCGTGTAGTCATTTTAAGGCCTGCTGTGGTAAAGGTTGTACTCTGAACGAACATAGAGATCCCCGCCACAGCTGCTACCACCACGAACATGCCCGAGTACAAATCGGCGAGGTACAGTATTTCATTGTGATCAGACAGTATGAAAATCTGGAAGTAATTTAAACAATTAATGATATTATACCTTGGTTTGAAGATATAGCGATTTTGTATAACACAAATATATTTAATAATACATGACCATTGATAGCTATAAATATATGCGTACGCAACTGTAATGAAGTGTTATGTTTGATATTTACCCCACTTGAAAATCCAAATAACAGAGCGAAGACTGGGAAACAAGCCCCTTGGCAAAAGGCTGCGATGGATCCCACCACTATAAGAGGCCATTCTGGTCCATTCAACTTTAGTAATTGCCAATCACTCACTGGTTTTGCTTCCTAATAAAAGTAAAAAACCTGTTAGTTTTATAATAATTACTCATACATTGAAATAAAACATTTTTTTGGGATTTTATCGCGTTTATTTTACGTTTTTATGTTCCTGACGTTTGGGTTGATTTACAGCAACAATGGTCCATGGTGCAATAACCATGAAGCCCTTCTCTGACTACGACTGCTGTATAATAGCCGAAACGTCGGGAACGCACAAATATAAAATAAACTCGAAGTAAAATATAAGAAATCAATAATTACTTGGTATAATACCGGAAACATACCTCATCGTCATCATTTTCTTCATCATCCAGATCTAATTCAGTGTTATATACGAAGTTAGTTAATCCAATGGACATGGCTGAACAAATAGAACCACGTGGAGTCATCCAATCATGGGACTCTATAAAAAGATATAGGTAGTTATTGAATTAGCGTTTTTAAATATCGCACCTATCACTAACTCTCACTTAATTTTTACCTCGTTTAATTGAATGAACTCTGTGCAACTTTCTATTCGATTTGCGCCTGATGTCAGCTCTTGGTGCCAATAACTGATCTCCAGCGTTTTGACCTTCATTTTCTGCCTCTTCAGGCAACGTATCTATATCTTCTATTGCGTTTTGCTCCTTGCCAGTAGTTACTAACTTATAATAAAATCCTGGAATAGAACTCTACAACTATAATTGATAGCTCCAACTAAAATACAAACCACTGCTACCGCAAGCTTCATCACATTAGGGTACCTTTAATTTTCATGAGATCTTCATGTGTTCCCTCTTCTACTATGGATCCTTGATCCATACAAATAATGCGACTGCAGTTCACGATTGTAGATAACCTGGAACATAGATAAATATGATGGATTAGCTAAATTATAACGGTGTCTTTATGTCATTTCAAGACGATGATAGAAGTGTGTCATGCCTCTGCATATTGACCTTTTGTCGTACTCATTTTTGTAACATGGTGCTGGGGTGGTCCAACGTGGCTTACACCTGCTGCTCAGAGTGCGGGTTTAGCGTTGACGAGGTCTCGTCCGGAGTGATCGCACGATTGCGATGCGCTGCTTCTGCCCGAACGCCAGTGACGCGCCGCGATAGCCTATCACCATGTTATATAGACCCCTGTACGTGGAGAACTTGTTGCACTAACCTGTGTGATACGGTGATGGTGGTGCGACCAGCGCTGGCGCGGTCGATCGCCGCCTGCACCTGCCGCTCAGAGTGCGGGTCTAGCGCGGACGTGGCCTCGTCCAGCAGCAGCACCGCTGGCTCGTGCAGCAGCGACCTCGCGATTGCAATGCGCTGTTTCTGGCCGCCCGACAGCGACGCGCCGCGCTCGCCTATCACCGTGTCATATCCCTGCGATCATATTACCATCTTGTCTTATATTTCGTAGTCAATATATCCCGCCCTTGTAGTTTTAAAAAAGGAGTTTCATCAATTACTAACATCAGCAAGATTTGTAATGAAATCGTGTGCATACGCCATCTCCGCGACCCGTTCAACTTCCTTTCTGGTAGCCTCTGGACACCCGATTGCAATATTTTCGAAAATTGTTCCACGAAATAATACTGGTTCTTGACCAACCACACCTGAAAATTTGTTCGTGCATAAATAACAACTAGTATCTAATACGTAGTTTATTTGAGAAAGCATTAAAAAAACAAACCTAAAGATGATCGAAGCCATCCTATGTTAAGGTTCCTGACATCTTTTCCGTCGAGTTTGACTGACCCCGATGGTGGATCGTACAGCCGTTGCAAGAGCTGTAAGATTGTGGACTTCCCGCAGCCGGATGACCCCACCAATGCAACACACTCTCCAGGTTTGATGTGCAATGAGAACCCATTTAAAATCTGTATAACACGGTTATAATTTTATATTATTTTAAACATGTGTTTCTCTACGGACGTAGGTATAATATGTTACCTTGACTTCAGATCTTGACGGATAGCTAAAATGAACATCTTCCATGCTAATTTCGCCTTTAACTCTTCGCGGCATTAAACCTCCTAGTTTTAGATTATCAATTTTCGGTTCCCTCTCTATCAACTGAAATATACTTGCGGCAGCACCTCGCGCCGCTGCGAACACTTCCACATGAGGCACACAGAAAGTTATAGATTGTGTTGCCATGTAGACAGCGAATAACACCTGGAATGTGGTATTAAGTCTTATACTTCGAGAACTAACTAGTAACTGAGTACTCGGTTAAGAAATATAGTTTAATACGTGTGATCGCTTCACGCTGGGAAGCAAAGTCAACTCACTACTTACACTGTACACGCTGCCAACAGCATACTTGCGTTCATCAGCAGGTGTGTCGAAATCGATAAGAATGAGTCGGGTCCCGTACGTGAAGCCGATTGCGTTCAGTGAGTATGTGAGTACCCAGTTAAAACCATTTCCAAGGCCTGTGTACAGGCCGCGCTTGCGACCCTGCCGCTCGGCTGGCTGGAGCAGGCGAGTGTATCTGTGTACATCAGGAACACTTTTATTAGGTCTTGGCCCACCACGCACTCCCTCCACATACTCTTGTAAGCCAAGATCCGCAGCGATAGCCCATGAATACGTCGAGGAAAGACTGTCAATGTGTCTCGGGGTATATATATAATAGGTCGTCTAGCAGCCCGCCTCGAAATTAATAAAAAAAATAGAAGTTGGAAAGAAAATTATCCACTAACAGAATATCATATATTATGGTTTCTCTTAATGTTGTAACCTACAATACCTGTCAACCTCCTTATTTTCCCCATTGAAGGCTACTATAGTTCTTATGGATTTAAGGACATCTTCAGCCTGCTTCCCAGCTTGACTGTACGATTCCATTTCTGCTATAGACGACTTGGTTTGGTACTGAAATGAAAGTTTGTTGTAACATTTGAATTACGAATGTAATAGATGGCTTTCTAAATAATAATAAAAAACTCTTGTTCAGTAAATTTGATAATAAGGCTACCAAAAAAAATACTATCTGTAAGGTAACTGCATTATATAAAGTATGCTACTTAGGGAGCGTTCAAGTATTACGTAACGCAATTTTTGGAGTTTTTTGACCCCCATGTAACGCGCCATCACGTTTTTCTTTACGCCCCCCCCCCTAGTAAAACCTAAAATCTCTACGCGACCGTTCTGGAGGTTTAAACAATATTACGTAACGCGTAGTTCAATAGCGGCGTAGCTTGAACGCTCCCTTAGTTAATCGTGCATGTTGCCTACTCACATTTGATAAGAACACAGATACAGCTACGGATAACGGCATGACGGTCATACACGCGAGGGTCAGCTCCCAGCCCAGCGGGAACGCGGTGCACAGGCAGATGATAGATGTCCCCAACAGGTTCGACACCACCGCCAGCTTTTCGCCCATGCCTTCTTTAAGGCTCATTAAATTTCTAAAAAATAAATGCACTGTGTAAATACGTTTGTATACAATCATGATCTTGTGCTATTTAGAAGTAATATGAAATTACTTACTCTGACATTTTAGAGGCCAAATTGAATTCTGAATCTGTATCGAACCAAGTCATGTCCTGACGCAGCACAGCTTTCAAGAATAGCATTCTTATTCTGGTAATCTAGACCAACAAATTAGTCAATGATTATATAAGTACTAACAGATATAACGCGTTCAGCGTTCCTTTTCCTGACTTATTGTTTGCGCGTGCACAATGATGGATCCCCTAATTTTTCTAATAACCCTTATGGTGCAGCTAGCACCAATTAGTGCCTTTATAATATCACTAAGCAAAGAGTAAGAACTACAATAATGTAGCCAAGCATTTATCATCGTGTTTTTTTATATAGCATTAATATTAATACTAACGATAGCCCAGATGTGACCGCACCATAATTATAACGTCATGTTTATACATGCCTGTTAATACATAACTATACTGAATAATTCCTACCCACGATACTGGACCCCCGTACGAAGTTGCATCAAATCCATATTATTTTTAATTTCTGCTTTCAGCGAACTAAACCTATCTCTATAAACTCCCGGAGTGTGTTTAAAACGGTATTTGAATTAATGACGTCCAAGTTTAGCAGACTTGTATAACAAGGTCACATTTATCAATAATCATTATTTCGTTTTCGCTCCTAAAGTGAAGCTCAAGGAGTCAATAAGAAGTAAGGTCATCAATTTAAAACAATTGCTTATGTTTGTTGTAGAAAATGTGTTCCAGATATTTAATATACAAGAGTGTAAGGAGCATGGTAACGAAACGATCTATGCTAAAAAATATAGCAATCTTTTTTGTCGAAAATCATGTGTTACAAAATTATATATTTTTTAAGTGCGCAATGTATCGTAAACCACGCGATCATAACACAACGCTCCGCCCGTTACCCGAAGCGTGCGAGTATTGAGTGCGCTCGAACATATCGAATTTTAATTTTACATTGCAGTGGTACGTCTAAATTTGTAATTATCTGTATCTGTTTGTCTGTTTGTTTCGGTTAATCTCTGAAATGCCTGAACCGATTTTGACGGCGGACGGACTTTCGGACGACGGACTTTCACTGGCAGATAGCTGATGGAACAATGAGTAACTTAGGCTACATTTAATTTAGAAAAACTTTTTTGTTAAATACCACGCGTTACACGACGAAGTCACGGGTAACAGCTAGTAGTTAATAAAAATAAAAAAAAACAAAATGAAAAATGCAATATTTGCCTGCCGCAAAGCGCTCCAGGAGACGAGTCCCACGGACAGTATGCAGAATATGAGGGCAACACCGATACTGAGGAACAGCCCTATCGACATTGCTTTCGCGTCCTCTATCAGCGCCGCCATGTTCGCCTCGTGTGTTGCGTTCACTCTGTCGATCAAACATAATAAACATCTCATAAATAGGAGCCAATTAAAAACAAAACCCGCGTTGAAATCTTTCGATTTTTAGGAGTCATAAACATATATGGTGGTGAAACTCATAACATCCCTCTTTTTGATGCATCGGGTATTACAAGTAGTGCAGCTAAACTTACCACTTTTATATACAGGACGATTCAGAAAGGGTATATAAGTGCGCTACAAAGCCCAGGTAAGCCCAGGCTTAGTATACCATTTTATTTATTAAACAGTGATAGCCAAGTTAGTAGAACGCTTGCCTCGGTAACTAGGATCGAAGGTTCAAACTCCGGCTCGCACCTCTGGCATTTCCGGATTTTCATGTGTGAATCTCATTTACAACCTTGATTATAAATTGGGTAACGATGATGTCTGCCAACCCACACTGGGCCAGCGTGGTGGACTATGGCCTAATCCCCCTCGCATTGAGGGGAGGCCCGTGCCCAACAGTGGGACATTAAAAAAGGCTGGTATTATTATTATACCACTTTGACTCAATTGGTTTGTTTACATGCACTAATAAATATTGACTGCACTAATATAATTCCATAATCCACTGTGAGCTCTAAAATGATACATAACTAGCATACATATATTTTGCGGACGCATACTTAATTTTACCTAATTAAACCTAAGACGTACAGATTAATAACTGATGATGTTATATGATACAAAGTCAACGGCTTGGCTAATTTTGAATAGACCATCTGTAAAGAAGTCGAGCCCATCATGCCATCCGATTCCTAGAGTGGACAAGCAACATGTTCAAGTCAAACAATAAACATCTTTTATTTTATACTTACAGTCGTCTCCCACCTCCGAAAGTCGACGTCAAAGGTAGATAACTGCTGAGCCGATCATGAAACTTGGTCCTCTCAACGAACGCCGTGCTGAGCTCTCCAATCTGGACTAGGTTGTAGCAAACCCCGCCACCGCTGAGCAGCCCAAATATGATCCCGAGGATTGTTGCCATCAACTCTGGGCATGTTGCGTAGCGAAACTGTGAAATTTGAAGCCACGGCGGTTCAGATAACATTAAAAATTCTGCGTAATATTATTTAAATGTCTAATTTAGCTAGGAAAATTGATCACAAATGGCTTTGCTTAATATTAATTGCTAGAGAGCCATGTGTAGGTAATAAACATTAAACACGTCTTATTCTTCCAAGAGTTGGACAGAAATTTGTCAAATGAAAGTTAATGATGCCAAACGATGCAATAATCATATAATAATAATTATATACGGGGATGAGTAGATAAACATACTTACGATTTGAAAATAAGATAAACTGAGCTCAGGTTCGCCCTTCCTGGTAACAAAAAGAAAAGTACATTTTAAAATTAAAATGTGGCGTAGCTTAAATTGGTTGGAATTGTATTTGCCCGCAGCTCAATCAGCGCAGGCAATTTGACTTTGTTAAGCAATGCCGAAAGACGCGTCTGAAATGATTTTTTTAGGTACCTACCTACAGTAGTACAATCCCACTAACATTATAAATGTGAAAGTTTGGATGGATGGATGGATGGATGGATGGATGTTTGGATGTTTGTTACTCAATCACGCCAGAACGGCTGAACGAATCTGGATGAAATTTGGCACCGAGATAGATTATAGTCTGAAATAGCACATAGGCTACTTTTAACTTAACTTTAACCTGGTAAAATGTAAACGCGGGTAAAACCGCTGGGCGCAGCTAGTAATAAATAATAAAACTTATATAATTAGTAATAACGCCAATTAAAATTACTTATTCGTATGCCATGTGATACCTCGTAATTAACTCTCCGCTTAATTTCAAATATTACTCAAATATGCGTTACATATTATAAAGTATTTATTAGTTTCAATGAGAAATGCTCGTCATATTTAATGTTACTTTTTTATATAAATTAAATTATTAACCGACTTCAAAAAAAAGGAGGAGGTTCTCAATTCGGTTGTATGTTTTTTTTTTTTTTATTTTTTTTTTTATGTTTGTTACCTCAGATCTCCGTCATCTATGAACCGATTTGGAAAATTATTTTTTGATATGAAAGGATATGCTTACAGATTGGTCCCATTTTTTAAAAAAAATTGTTCTGATCATGGGATCCATGAGGAATTGAGAGGACTCCTCAAATTTTATAGGCAAACCTATAGCAATTTTGGTATTTTCATCAAGAAGTCAAGCATTTGCATTCAGAAAGTATCATTTGCTGAAGTGAAAGTGATGAAGAAGACCACAAATGGCCACCGGAACTTGTCAGTGATACGTATTTCACGGGTTGCGCCAAGATAATCTCGATTATGATCGTTAAGCGACTATGACAAAGCAAATTTAAAGAAATGGTTCTGATGAATATAGTACCATCGAACTGATCTGATGATAAATCCAGGAGGAACCGGAACATTGTAATAAAACAATGTATCCAAGCCGTGTTTGGGCTTATTGAAATTGTTATGGGATGCATTTTGGCTATAAATAAAACTTTTTCGTGGATGTTCCGATTTGGATTATTCGTTTTTTTACAGAATAAGGTACACCCTTTTAAAATTCAGCGAGATTGATTCAATGGTTTTTGTTTTATCTTGATTTCTTTGAATCTATATTTATCTCGCGATGATGTTGTATTTGGTATACCTATTATCCAGTAAAATTATTGATATAAAAATCTTTTTAGTGACAAAGACTAGTAAATATATCCACTAAAAAGTGTAAAATAAAAAACTTTTTAACAAAATAAAAACCGTCTTCAAAAAACTAAAAAGCCAAAAATAATCTAATCTTGAAATCTACCTTGTTTAACTAAATCAAATATTTAACTAATCTGAAGTCGGTGCCAAATAAACAACCGACGAAGATAGCAAAAGCATACTCCAGTAACGAGATGCGCGGACCAATTTGTAGGTATAGTCTTTGGCGCAGACCGGTAATACTCGACTCAGTAGTTTTTTTGGCACCGACTTCAGATTAGTTAAAAATTTGATTTAGTTAAACAAGGTAGATTTCAAGATTAGATTATTTTTGGCTTTTTAGTTTTTTGAAGACGGTTTTTATTTTGTTAAAACGTTTTTTATTTATTAAATAAAATATAGTATACACAGCCAACTGCGTATTAAAGATAAATATACGTAATAAATGTTCCAATGAACGAATGTATTCGCATGTGAAAATAATAATTATGAAAGCACGCTATATCGCGAATCGAGAATAAAGCAATTTCAAAGAAGCTCAAAAGTTTTCAGTCACCAAACGTCGCACAGCAGTAATAACTACAACTTACTGTTCCTTTGTCTTCTTGAACCCCATGTCGTGGAAGAATAATCAGTAATTATTATAAATAATAAACTCCATGCGCAATGCGCCTTCTGCGAAGACTCGGGTAGCTTTGTGCGTCGCTACTGAACGTGCACTGGGGGCTTACTACCATCGCTGGCACATTTAAGGTAGATTTACATAGATACAGTAGCGGATTTTGGCGCTCACAAACGGCACCAGTGACGGGATTTGATTCCATCGTTGATGAAACACACGTTTTAGATGACACAGACGTTTAGAAATACGAAGGCCATTAAAAATATTGACGCAGCAACTCAACTTATTAATACTCAATTATTGGCTTCTTAAAACATGTGGACTAAAATCTGTAGGCTACTAAAGCGCGACGCCAGTGGCTGCTGGCGCTCGGAGCAGGGATGGGAGATTATTGTTCTACTCCGACTGCACGGTAATCTGTTCATATTGATCCAGTGGCTTGCCAGCTCTTGTGTCCAGCGAAAATTGATCCAGCTACTATATCAATGTAAATCTGCTTATGTATTGGCATCCGTCCAGCGCTGCCTAGCAAATAGACTCGAGTCTAGTTGCCATCGAACCTCCCCCCCCCCAAACCTACCTCCCCCGCGCGCCAACGTCATAGGTGAAATAGTCGGCGCTAGCTGTAGCCGGGCGGCGCGCGGACGAGAGTGACAATGTGATACTTTTTCCGCCTAAATGACGCAAACCTTTTTTAAATAGAAAACATTGCATAAAATTCGAGTATGTAAGCGTATACTCGAATTTTCATATCAGCGATATGTGGGATCTTCAGTCACCTGGTAAAAATATACTCGACAATAGAGAACAAATATATTTTATGAATACATCAACCTATACTTATACCTTCATAAATCAGTGTAACGTAATCGATAATAATCTTTAGGTATTACTTTTGACGACCCGATTGGTACAGTTGGTAGTGATCCTACTTACTGTGCCGAGGATTCTGAGTTCGAATCCCGGTAGGTGTGAGCTTTGTTTGATGCACTCGCAGTTATACAAATACCTACCCATAATTCAATGAACGAAATAGTTGTAGTATGACTTTTGAAAATTATGGCTTAGAGGCACGGTCAGTGTGACACAGGTCGCTTCAAGAGCACCAGTAGTTTTTACACTTGTATTTATTATTATTTGAAAGAGTCCTTACTTCGTTCAAAATTCTTCCTGTAACATTTCAGTAAAATCCTCCAGCATAGTCTTTCTCCAGTAACTTTAACGTTGTTGCGATTTGTTTCCAGTTTGTTTGTTATAGAATTTATATCATAGCATATTCATTATTAAAATTCTATGTGCCGTGTGGTCAACGCAACTATAGAAGCACGCCAGCTGTCAACGTGTAAACGGGTCGCCGCCAGTACTTGACATCAACACTGGAGATCACTGGCGCTAATAACTGTCTCAGTGTAAATCTGCCATTATAATAACCATACGTTTTGTACCATGACGGCCTAATAGATACTTATTACAAGTTTACAACAAACATTTTGATAACATTACCTATAATTTTATTTTACAAAAAAATACAACTGCAGATACCCGTTTAAATCAATGCGTTGTAAGTTATTTAAATATTGTACTATATACTTACAGATAGTATTCAAAACAACGTATGTCCGATATGTTTATCATCTCCCATAATAATTAGGTATATCGGGAAATAAGTTAGGTCATTGAAACAAGGCCTATTGTCGATTGAATTAGCTGTCATTTTCTGAATGCTGACCTCGATGAATGTAGATGTTGTAGATTATATGCATTGATTCCATGTGAAAATCTATATTTTGCAATCATGAATTAATTGTTGACTGTCAGTTATACAGCCCGAGATTAGGAAGTGGTCTGCTTAATTTATTTTTAATAAGAAACTTTAAAAAAAATTACCTTAAAACCTTAAAAATTAAGGTTTTTCATATTTCTATCTGCTCCGATTTCAAAGAGTCAAATAGTAATGATATGTAAGAACTCTATATTTTGACTAGACATCGACATATAGACATAGGGTATCCAATGGTGAAAACGTATTTATATAGACAATAATTCCAAAACACTTGTTTTGGGACGTCTCCTGCTCTGCAGGAGACGTCCAAATAGCTGATTGTAATTTTTTTTTTAATATTTTCAATATTCAGACAGCCTAAGTAGTTACTTTATAAAAGTAAAGATAAAATGATTCTTCTGCGGTTCTATTGTAGACTACATAGCGTGTACTTAAACAACATACGATCAGAGGTTTTAGGTACACTCTAGTAGGAGCTTTTTAAGTAATTTCAGAGTGATGGATGTTTATTTTAGGGTAATTTAATTAATAAAAAGTCTGTTAAGCTCGCCATCGTTGGCACGGACAACCAACTTATCATCGGAGAGTCTACCTATCTACCTTACTTCTAGCTATATGTACCTAAACAAAATATAAGAACAACCTAGTGTCTATTTTTAACGAGTACGGTGAATTTAACAATCCCGAACCATTTATTTACAATAAATTAGCCAACTCATGCGTCAGCGTATACCTACATACTCAAGAAGCATGTAAGGTGCTAACATGTAGGTACATAAGCGGTCGAGTACTCATAAACATTTATGCGAAAGTTTTATACTGGTGGGTGACGGCATAAATTCATCTTAATTCATAACACACGTCACTTAGGTAGATATAATAGATAAATAAAGAATGAAACGAATGAATGCCCGCCATGAAATACCCCGACATAACCTAGGCCACGTTAAGAAGAACGATTCGGCCTGATCAATATATTTTGTTTCTTGTTATAATTTTACCATCCGCTTTTTCCAAATAATCTCATAGTTCATATTTTTCCCTAGATTCGAGTCCGACTCCGTCGTCCGTTCAAGTAGACCAACATCCAATGGGAGGTGGACTTTTAGTAACTATTACGTAACAGTACAGCTATTATAGTACATACAGTAACAGCTATTAATATTAAATTTGTGACCATACTGTGATGTCACAATATTCACCACTGTCATCTAGTGTGCGCAACGAGGCACCCGCGCGCCCTCCGCGGCGCTCGCACAGTCCGTCCTGAAGCGTATCACACCATGGCGGGCGATGTGTATGTAGTTTATATGCTTACACGCACGATGGCGCCTTTAGCTCTTTATTAATAAAAAAACACTTCACGAAAGCTTTAAATAACAAAATTCTAATAGGAAATCTCTTTCTAACAAAACTATAATCGTTTCGGATTATATACCAAATAATTCTAGTGCGTTGATCAATCTACTAATATTATTTGTTGTAGGTACTAGGTAACGATATGTTATTTTTTGCAAAGCTTGTCATAATGGTGTGATGTTTGTTGTAACTCGAATCCGCGAGGGGTTCGAGATATTGTGCCCTATTAGGAAATAATACTCTCGCCATAATAAAAACCTAAATTTGTATGATCCAATAAACATGAAAAGTATTGCCTATATTGCGAAACATTGTTCAAATTAAACAAATTGAGGTATAAAACTAATTAATATGACTTGTAGATTGACGCTAATATGTAATATCTAGTATTATGAGTAGAACATTAGATATCTATGGAAATCATTTTTAATATGTTTTTATGAACGTAAAAAATATTGATTTAGCTTAATGTCCGACTTCAAAGAGACTTAGATAATATAGTATTGCAGACAGATGAAAATATTGCTTTGACAGTTAATTTTTCTTGGTTTTGTTAATCATAATGTAACGTAACATGTTCCGTCTGTATGTGATGAGCAGTCTAAAAATTAACCTATTCCTGCTCACCTAAAAATATATTAATTATCTCTGTTACTGTATAACGGATAAGTCGTTGGAGTGTTTTTTTTTAATAAATAGGTCATGTGAACTTCCTATTTTCTGCCTTGTAAGGGCTACTTATTAATTATGTAAAGTGTCCTTGAGTTCTGTTACAATAAAGCGTTGTTAAGTTATTTTTATTAAAAAAATATAGCATATTTTCGGTAGGGTGATTCAATAGTAGACACATATTTGTTTAATTAATCAGTAGTTCAGGACAGTCCTTATTTAAATATAAAAAAACGAGAGCAAAGCACTTGAATTTGTAACATTGCTTTATTGTTATGTCAGGCGCTTTGTATTAATCAACATTACCAGAAGATACCTACCAACTTAATGGGTACCTAACAGAATTAGCAGTTTTATTGAGTTGGAAAATATCATTATATTAGAAAGATTAATCAATTGGAAAAGGATCAGTAATCATCTGGAAACGAATAAACAGATATCATCTTTTACTTTTTTTGTGTCGGTGTTTGTGAATTTTTCATATTTTTTTATTTTAAACTTTAATACTCACAGACCGATTAAATGAGCCCAAAGTCTCTACATCTGCTGTTAGTTTTTGGGGAGTTCGATAATCTGCAGACTGTTCCGATAGCAGCATCAGGGATGTGTTGATATCAACATTACCGTGTCATTAAAATTAAAGAGAGTACCAAATTTCAAGTCAACCAAACGAGTAAAAGTAGAATAAATATAATAAAAAAAACTCATCATCTTGACAATGAGAAAAAAACTGATCATCTAGAAATGACTGAACTAATTCATACGAACAACTCACCTAAAAACCATCCCGATTAAACCAGCTCTCAATAAAACAACTGAATTGCAATTGGTTCATATGTTTGATTGCTACGATGCCACGGACAGACTCACAGACAGACATAAATAGGCCCCAAACATAATTGAAAACACCGCGACGCGCGCTTATTAAATTCCTTGAGCTTATTAGAGCAAATTTTACCCCATACGTGACAATCACACTTATAACATCGCGTTCGTTGGTGGTCAACATAATATATATCAACCACCACCCACAACCAAGGCCGCGTAGGCATGGGGGGATATTGAGGGTACAAAACCTGGAATACCTTAGAAGACCTACTATTTTATACATAAGTCTTATTTCATTCTAATATCGCTCTGGTCTAAAGCTCGCCACCGCCCGGAATGGACTTAACCCCCCGAAGTGAATTCCTGGCTACAGCTTTGCCCACAACTTGTGTTACTTTTCGTGCTTGGTAATCTATGAACTACTACTTCACTTGCATCACACAAGTCCGGTACGTAATGTAATAATAGAGCCTGCTGTCGGCTGTTATCAGTTGAACCAACTTTCGGCAGCGGTGATAGATTGCCGACTGAAATCACGACTATTTATAAGCCCACCGCATACACGAAAATATAGTTTTTTCTCTATTTTAAATAGCTTTGATTGTGTAGGCTATGAGCAGGTGCCGACAGGATGCCTAGCGTCTCCTCGATCGACAATGGCCACGAACAAGCCTACGCAACACTTTATATTAACGTGTGGAGTGATGAAAAACCACGCGGCTCGTGGTAGTGAAAGCAGACGAGGCCCCGGGCCCTGCGAGCGCAGACCTGTTCCGCCGAACCTGCCAACCGGCGCAGCGCAGCGCTGATACCAACGATATGAAAGTGATTTAGATGTCGCACACACGGACATACTTAGGTACCTACTTACCTATCCATTATGTTGGTACTCACGAAGAAAGCAATGCTATGACTCTTCACGGAAAACATTCTTCAATTACATGTAAAATATAAATCAATAAATTACTTACGTTATGTAAAATTAATGCAATTTTCAAATAATATTGCACTTACTTCATTTATAATTACCAAGTTATAGGCAATGATAAATAAAAATTAATTAGATCGGAATAATAAGCTTAACACTAACTTTAAAAAAAAAGGTTTAAAGGATATAAAATATAAAAGAGAGCCTGTTGGCGATTTTTGTAACCTAACAATGACATAAGGATATATACCTATCCTACGTACCAACACTTTATATATCTATAAAGAGGTCGTAGATATACTCACAATAATGAGCGGGGTCAGGTCAGCCGGCTATCCCGTTAATAGAGTCCTATCCTGAGCACACAATTTATTTTGAAAACGGAAACTAGCCCTCGTTATCAGTAGCGCAAGAACCTAATCACTTTCATTGCAACCCCGCAAAGGAGGTCGGCCGGCGAGCGCTATCACACGCAGTCCGAGCCGCGCAGTGGGTGCGCGCAGGCGTGAGCCATGACAGCGGCCCCGCGCCGAGCCCGATACGACTCCGCGCCGCTGTAACCGGCCACACGCGACGACCGGCCGCAGCCGGGAATGGAGGCCTGTTGCGCGATCACAGGTGCCGAGGACCTTGTGGGCGACCAGGTACAGCCCCCACCGACGCTTGTGTGTGACACCCTGTGAAGGTTCATTTTAGTGCCTCGAGTATATTACTGCACTCTAGCTCTAGCAAGTGATCCCCTGATATGCCGTTGTGATATTGTGCGGAGCTAGTTCAAAAGGTCCCGTATGCTGAGTGACCTGGTTTGTAGAAAGCGCCTGACATAAACAGCCAGTGACACTTCGTATTTTTTTTATTTCTTACCGTAAAAAAATATTGTTGGATGTCTATGTAGCAGAAAAACCGTGTATATAAATCCAAAACATATTATATTATATAGGTACATACCTATGTTTTTTCGGTGGCTTTGTTTCTTCTGCATAGATTAATTTATAGAAATCTAAATGTTGCGGAAAATAATTTAAAGAAAACAGTTCTACATCATTATAACCCCTTTATATTAAAAAATGTGGCTGTATTCACTTTATGTTGTATGTTGATTTAGGTTTTCCACGCAAAACTTTCGCCTATTTAACATCAATTAGCAAAGTATGTTAAAATAATACCTGTTATTAACTCAACGTATAATCCACAAAACATACACTTTATCAATTTGTAAAAAGGTTATCCCAACCTATTAATAAAAAAAAAAAATCTTTACCATTACTTATTTTTTTCTTGGTATACAAATTACAAATTTATTTAGATTTCATAAAATGTTTACTAGTCGCGTCATAATATATGAAATAAATATTACATAAGATAAATAATGTATATATAAACACGCACATTACATATGCATGTAGGTACCTTTACTAAACACAAGCTTTACAAGATGTAACCAAAGTGCTTACAAAAGACATCAACGCCGACCGACGGCAATTTATTTTCGAAAAGAAGCTTTGTTGCGAAGAATAAAATATAATTGATTGAGTATGTTATGCTTAGGGGGAACAAATAACATACAGTTATCATGCAGAAATAAGCGAACATGTATTTCTAAATGAAATTTCCAATTCCTTGTGGAAAAAAGATATCAAGGTTGTTTAGTTAAATGGTTACTTTTTTAAAAAACATACTAATCGCTCAAAATTGTTAAGATTGCCAGATAAGGTTATTACAGGCCAAATCTAATAAATATTTTGGATTAGGTACCTATTTACTATAAACGAAAAGGCTGAAAAAGTTAACCGTAGTTAACAAAACATGAATAGCTTAATAATATTTAGGTATATGCAATTTAAATATTTTTTGGAAAGGAATGACGAACGCAATATTTCGTTGTTATGGATATTCTTAATTTATAAAAGAACAAACTATAACAACAAAAAATGTAATAAAAAATACAAAAAAAAAACTCTAAAGATCTATCTAGTGGATCTACTTATTTCTGATACGGCGAGAAATCATTGATCATTGTTTAAAGGCAGCCGGCCAATAATTTGTCAGTCTTTTTTATATCTTACACGATACCACTCGGATTGTAAATATCAGCGAGCCAGATGGATGCTGGCGCAAGAGATGCTGTCATTTTTATGGCCCAAAGTTCGACCCAACCTCTGCCACAAAAAAAAATCTGATAGTTCATTGCTTATGCTGGATGTGTATATTACCAGAAATCGTTTGAATTCATCAATATACCCATTAATATAAAAAAAAATATGTTGCTATCGTTCTTACTTAAATATAAAAAAGCTTTTCAAATTTTCTAAATAAAAATAACTTACATGTCCAGTATAATAAATATCGCCTAAATTCTTGTGACGATAAGCTTACATTTGAACAAAGAGTATATTGATAGGCCCCGGTTGGAGCACCACCGGCCGCGCAACTTTTCTAATCGAACCTACGGAACGAAACAACCGATTTTTGTATACCTACTTAGAATTAAATTACAGTTATTGTCGTATATTGTCTATCACAAGGGTCGATGGATTAAAGATCCTCTATTTACGACTCTATTTCAAGAATGATAAATCTTAAATATGAGAATAAAATATATTACGAGGAAACAAAAACTGTACCTATGACTCCTCTCCTCAAGATGTTACATGGCAGTTTCGCGGCTTCATTTTCTATGCGGATTAAGAGATAATAATGATAGTCTTATTTCTGTATTCAGATTGTCTTCTACAAAATTCAGTAGGTAAATTTATTTAAATACTTTTCTTACCGGAATACATAACAAAGGCCCCAAAATAAACACGCATTATTAACCGAACTACTTGGTAATTAAATTCTAATCCGCAAATATAACAGATTCTTTCTTTAATATCTTCCTTATTGGTTAAATAAGTCATATAATTGTTATCTACTCCTAATTGCTAACAAAATTGGAAAAATGTTTAGTGGATTTTGTAACAATAATTTCTTTAATGATATTGGTTTACTTATACGAGATCATTAGGTATATATATTATAATAATACAACCTGTAAGCACATTATTATTACACAGCCGACCATTAAATATATCATCAATGGAATGATTTAAACTGAATTACGAGCCAATCCAACCCCTAAATTAGTTATAATAGAAGAGAAACCAGTGTTAGTTATGATCTTAGGCTTTTTAAATTTTCTTTTCTCTGCCCGAATAGTAGAATAAACAGAAAAAATGCAATAAAGATAATAATAATAAAGATAATTATTTTTCTCATACATTTGATTCCGTGGCGGTACAAAGAGAATACTTTAACTTGCTAATATCGATTTAATGTAAAGATTTAATTGCCGTCCGTCCCATGGTCCTGGAATGTACGAGCGATACGTGTACAATAGTATTTTCTGTGGTCTAATTTAGTTTAGTTGTTATTTGCTAACATCGGAATTGGTACAATTATAAAACTCGAGTGAGAATTATAAACATTATAGAGAGTTATAAACATTTCAGATTGTCCCGGGCGGCGGTCGTTGGGGTGCTCCTCACGCCGCCGGGCTCCTCGACTCTTGGTTTCAGATGCAGGTGAGTACCTAGCTTAAGCAACTATCTACATACACGCACATTAATATTGGCCATTGTAAGAATTGAATACTGAGAGTGCACTAAGAGCAAAGTAGATATATAACTCGATTATAAATAGCGTAAAATGTCTGCCGAGGTGATTAACCTCGTAAAACCTCATACACTATTTTTGTTGATAAATTAACATTAAATAACACCCTATACACAAATGCATTTGGTTTATTTGGTTATACAGATATTACTTTTATGATGTATTATACTATTAATATTTTCGTTAAGAGTTATTTCAGGCACATTTTAATGAAGTGCAAATATTCTAAGGGCTATCTATCTACATATTAATTATACTTTGAGTATTTGTGTTTAATACTTTTCTACATAGTGGTAAACCAATACTATATATACTAACTATACTAAATTTATTGTAGTAGGTATATCTTATTTCTGCCAAATTCAGAGGACGCGACGGTTAAGAGTCGAAAGCTCATACGAGGGAAGTCGCGGAAAAAGCTAAGATATAAAATATGATCGGTTTTCCTGCAAAATATAGTCTATTGAATAATAAGGTGTTGTATTCCATAAACTGGATTTGCAAACTCCGGGGGCTGATGACTGATTAATGTTCGATACACACGCTGAATTAACGTTTAATATATTATGCCACATAGGTACTTTAAAACCTTGTGATTTAAATTACTATAAAAAAATATTGATTTAATAAAACGGGCATTATCTTTAGAAAAATTCAACGCGTGGTCCGACGAGCCGACAGGAATACGCCCGCGGAATGGCAACACAGCAACTTATTAAGGCTTTACGGTTAATCTAAATTGTGGCCCTACCAATCAATTTGAAATCTTAATACTCGACATTAAGGCTACTTTTACTATAGTACATTAAGGGTAACAGTGCAGAGTAATTTGTATGCCGCGTGCAGTAATGACATTGTCACGTATAAACAGCATGTGTGGACATCTATTTACGTAAATCTAATAATAATATCGCAGGAATGCGTCACTATTAGCTTGCCTTTCATCTCGCTACAACATTTTAAGGTACTTGGTTTCATTCGCATTAAAAAAAAACGAAAACTCTAGGCTTGCACATTTTAGTAACAACGTAGCCCACCGCAGCAACAACGTGTACAAAATTTAAAAACAAACCAGCCAATTGCGTAGCGTGGAAGTTTTTTCATTTAGTTTACTTTTCCCTTGTCACGGCATAATTGTACACAAAACTGGAAATTCAGAACATAAAACTTAAAATGAAAAACCCTACAATTCCGTTTTACCTTTTTAAAGCTACCAAACCAAATTCTAGATACCCATAAACAATTTGGAAACTAGATCTATAAATCATTCTTGACTGTGCTAGATCTTAGTATATATGTATCTGTGATTATATAAAAAAAAAGGAAAGTATTCACTATTCTACATACGTACTCTTCGCCAGGCACCTCAAAATCTGCGGTTGATATTTATAGCCTGCCTAGGTGACTCACAGTTTTGTTCCACTTTTAAAAAATCTGTTAGATTTTTAAACTTTTTCTAAAACATAGACTACTGACACTTGAAACCACTTTGAAGTAGTCGCGATTTGTATGACACAAAATAAAAAAAATACAACCAAAACCGCATTTTTGAAGTCGGTTAAAAACGAAACAAAATCTTTACATTAATTTCTGAGTTATCCCAAATAGCCCAAGCAGCTTTACGTAAGAAATTTCCTTCAGCATAAAAGCTTTGAACCGTCAAACTCCAAAAAAAACGGTGGTATAACAGTTCAAAGTTTATTAAGCGTCGTTAACTGATGCTGTTATTTTCGAAGTAATCTCCTGAAAGCTACTGAACCTGAAATACTTTGTTCCGACCGATTTACCTAAGTGTATGCATTCTTCGTAATGGTCTACTCTTGCGTCACTACATAAACCTATAAATTTGAGCACCATTAATATCCCCATTACGTACATTTGCAAAGATAGGTAACTAACTTATTTAGTATTTTATTGGAATTATATTTTTAATATCAAATGATAGAGAGATTCTAGTGATGCGTAGAACTGAGTTAGTCTCTTATCTAAGTTGTTAATTATTTTTCGTATAAAATTTATAAATTAACTGATTCATAGCTTTGTCCCCTCACTAAATAGTTAGTTTACTCACAATTTTATTTGATAGAGGGATGTATTAATAGGGGTGCAATTGCGTTCTATTGTTAGTGACGACTCTATGCTTTGACTTTTGTATATTTTAATATAAACAATGTTTTAAAATGCCATGCGTTATAATAAATGTAGAGATAACATTATTTTGCAAACCACCACAGCACGGATATTGATTTAGATTTTTGTTATATACCGTGGTGTTATGTATTCTTGTAAGACCCTTGTTTCTGTGGCTGTCAGCATGTACAGCTTCGTATCCCATTTTATAATGGTAAGACATGGTTTTACGTCTGTTTTTTCATATATTTTTTTTTGCAAATACTTTGCGGTGGGCTCCATGAAAATCTCTTTTTGCTAGGTATCACATAGGATAAAATATTTGTGAATATATTAAAGGCAACAGCTACAGAACATTGTACGTTGCTTCCCACCATCCACCGAACGCTGCCGGGTTTGGTGGGACTAATCTAACAAAATACCCAATAGTTGTTATCTATTTTAGGCTTAATCATTCCAATCTATAGTTTAATGGTACCTAATTGAATAAAAGCAAGTTAAACGAACAGATTATACCAATTTACACGGTAGGCACATATCGCGTGGATCCTCCATTGTCAGGGGGCAGCACCCGTGTAGGCATGGAAATCGGCATTGTGTGTGACGCAGGAGTAAATGTTCGAAGTATTTTGGGTCATTCCGTATTGGAATCTATCCGCAGTTAAAGCAAAAAAAATGTTTTTTGAGGACGGCCGCTTCAACACGCTTGTTTTTTTTATATAAAAATAGAACCTTATCATAATAGTATGTTAAGGATGAGGAAAGAATGGAAGGCTACGTTCCAACACTCTTTGAAGGAGCGTGCATGCCATGAGGTGACTGTAAAATTCCACACCACAACCGACTTTATAACATTTTCGAATTTCTATTTCTAAAGAAACGTCTACAGATATTATATTATCAACGAATATGAATAAATTGTAGAAATCTTTATGATATTGTGTGTGATAGATGTATGAACAGGTATAATATTTTAAAATAATCATTTTATGGTTAAAAATATTTCCGTCTTAGAAAAAAAACGTATTAACAAAATTCCACTACAGCCCAAATATTTTCATCTACATAGATATATATATAAACTCGAGACATCATGGTAGATAATTAACTCCGATCCAGTATAATAACTAAGTAATGAATTGATACATAGACAGTTTATTTTTCTCGATTCTATTTCCAGTACATCAATTATCATCAGCTGAAGTACCGGCGCCGGTTCAACTAATCGCACTCGCGATTTTAATAATTACACAATAATTGCCGCGTTTGTTGGCACACATTAACGCGTTGAACTCTACAGATGCTTGATTTTATTACGTTCCACAATCTCTACATTTCGCTAGCGCGTACTACCTACTAGATATACGGATATGTGTTTGTAATTTAAGTTTAACTGATTCTTATGCAAAGTCTTTACAAAAGATAAAATGTAGAGATTTTAGTTCTAAGTGGTAATTGTAAAGCGTTTTTCTTGAACTCTATGGATTGATGAAAATATGTTTGACTGCAGATAAGGTTGATTTGTGGGACTTTACATCCAGAACCTATATCTAACCTATTCTAGTGCGTTAATCAACACGTAGGCTGCACTTATCGGTCAAAATGTAATCACTAAATTTAACCGATTTTTCATCCGGAAACAGTTATTATTAAATACTTTTTTGTTATTATAATAACCTTGCAAAAACAATTTAGAACTTGTTAAATAAACTGGTTAAATTAGAAAATATTTAGAACGGATCTTAACAATAAGGGAGGAAATAGTTATAACACGTTGAACTAACTCGTTATCAATCGCAGTGATTACAAACCGGGTTATTTATACGGTTTTTTGTTAACGTGCTGGAAATGGAAAGTTAGTTTTTCGCAGACCGCTAAACGTAACGAGTTGTAAAGGGTTTAACACACCGCACACAGGCGGTGCCGTAACTAAACTGGTGTGCCGTAATAGTATTTGAGCTGAAACAGATCAGTACTTTAACAGCATGACCTCTCATCGACGGACCGCATAGACACCGCCTGAGGACAAACCGCGTTCAACCCAGGGTGTCGCATACCGCCAATTTCTTTGTATCGATTACTCTATATTCACTCGGTTGAACGTAATTTGTTTAAAACATATTGAGTGAATCAGAAATAAACACACACTTTATTTCTAGTGTCCTATGAACTTTATTTGACCGACAACCCTACCAAAACGGCTAACCTTCTGTATGAATATTTTGTGCACTCGTGCGCCTGGTTTTTTTTTTTTTTTATTACATTATAGGCAAGTATTTGATCTCTATCTCCCCTGATGGTAAGTGATGATGAGATCTACGATGGAGCATACTTGCCTAGGTAGGAAGGCGGCAGTAGATCGAGACGCTACATTCACTAGGCACATGCAGCGCAGCTGATCTGACCAGCCATCCATGAATGGCAACACTGAACATCATGCCGGAACACGGCTAGGCCGCTTGGCGACATGTCTTTGTTCGGTGGGTGGTGACTAACCACGGCCGAAGCCTACCACCAGTAGAGTTGTCACCTAGTTGGCACCACCCAGGGTCACGTGTAGGGTATCTCGAGGGTATTTAATTCTCCTACGGACGAAGGTGACTCGACCCCAAAAACCAATATTCTCCGTTATAAAGAAATAACCAATATTCTACGTTTCCTGAATCTTCACTCAGTACCACACCACTCTAATTTCACAATGGCACACAGGTTGTACTTAAAACACACCACGCAATATATTTTGGAAGTAACAAATAATGTAGACAGCTTACGAAAGTTTAGCCAGTGTTTCCAAAATGGTATTTCGTCCTTATCTGGCTATTACTTTCTGGAACTTATCTGACTCATCCACTTTTCCTATCCTATCAATCCTCCTTTTTCATATGCATACCCACTATAATCTTTTTATATATATATTATTGAAATTTATATATCACTATGTATTCAATAGTAAGTAAATATTTATTATTAAACTTTTTTTTTATTCTATCATTTGATGAGTTTCATAAAATCTGTCCCTGGGAATATTAATAGCCAGTGGAGTGTGTAGAGGAAGTCACAAGTTTCGTCGTTATTAGCCGGGGTCCACTCATGTGCAAACCACATTCACATTGTATAGGTACGTGCGCATGTAGTAGTAAGAGTATAAAGACAAAAAAACAAAACTTTGACTTTTGTTTTTTTTTATTTATGTATATATCTCATCTTAATACTTAACTTCAAACTATTTAAATTTGTTTCAATTTCCGTAGCCCGTTAATGGTTATAGTCAAATTATACATTAATCGACACATTCATTTACTATTATGTACTTATTCTATATTTAGCCAATTTATAAAGTCATAAACTAACCCCCAAATTTATAGGCGTATTATAACTTTATAGAACGTCATATAGTACTGCGCATAAGAGTTTTGCTTTTGTACAGTACTATATGTCGTTTGATAAAGTTATAAAACGTCTATAAATTTGGGGTTAAGATTATAGAGATTGCAAAAGCATATTTTTTTTTGTATTTTTTAACAATATTGTCCTCATGTGATTTTTTCTATCGGTACTAACCTACTGTGTAAAATAATATTTAACGCGTCATTAGAGCCGCGCGCACTGTGACATCATCCATTGTTCGCTGATGCGACTATTCGCCTTTTACATCATTCCACAATTCTCTCGGAGACCTCTGTCATTTTATTAAAAAAAAATCAATTCTTTCAAACTACTTCTACTAACTATCCTACTATTTGTAAGTAATACTATCTACTAGCAACTAGTCAATTGAAACCAAAACTTCGATCGACAAATATAATATAACATTGCTCGCATAAAAATACTACTATTTTGGTAGTTATATAAAAAATAGAAATCGAGCTAGTTGAGTAAAGCTACTCTGTGGCAAACAAAACACATTCATTTAAGAAGAGTGATGATCGCAGATAGCGTACTCACTTAATGCTAATTTAGCACCATTTGCATTAAATTAAGTGTTAAATAATAATTAATTTTCATTATGATATTAATGAGTTAAGATATAAATGTATCCTATTACTGTGCGGAACACTGATTGCGCCGCTAAATTACTAGTAACCTTAGTAGGTGTAATAAACTTTATATTCTGATAGATACTAACTTTACTATACTTACATACAAATTGTGAATTAAACACGTACATAATATATACATGTCTCTATCCACCGTTAGTGTATAATTAAATTATTCGAGTATGACTATAATTTTATAGTTTACCCTATCATGTAATAAGTAAACGAAATCATTGACCTCCACTATCACCCTCCCTTATCTCCGTTTCTACTAATTGATCAGCACCAATATGATATTGTACTCAAAAATTGATTATCATCAAATCATCATCTATATTGCAGGATGTCCAACATTTTGTATTTCCCCGATGAACACAAATTGCCTCTTACATTTTAATAACATTACACACTTCAGTGGTTTACTCAGTTGCGTAAGCGCACACGTAAATGAGATTCATATGAAGGGGGCGAGGGGTCCAGAGGGACACGGCACGAAGGGGAAAGGGGGGGGGGGGGTCTAGTGACAGGATTCACGGTCCAACTGTCGAACACAATGATCGCGCTCAATACGTGATCGATTATGCCATTATGTAGGTATGTACCGATGGATGCGCGACCATTATGCTCGGTTATGTATCGCTGAAACCAGTGCGTTATTTATTTATTCTAGTAAAAGCCCGTAAAAATAGGACGAGTATTAAATCCTGCCAACCAGCACTGGGCCAGTGTGGTGGACTTTGGCCTAATCCCCCTCGCACTGAGGGGATGCCCGTGCCCCATAGTGGGAAATTAAAAGGGCTGGTATTATTATTATTATTATTATATTAGATAGAGTTTAGAGTTCTACGTTTTAGGGAGCCCTAAGACTTCTCAATGTCACTTACTCTTACTTTACTGGTTCGATGCCGGTGTATCTTGCACCGACATCATCGATCACGAGATCCCCAATTCGCCTCCCAGCTGGCAGGACCCGTTATACATATATTCTGAACTGCTGCACGTAAACTTATCTATAAATAAGAAATATTATCATACGTTTGATGCAGTTCTTAAAGATTGATAGCACTTAAACTCTACAATTCCAAAGTCATTTGTTTAGTGACAACTGATATTTATTTTTAGGTAGGTGTAATCGGCCAACTTTCTCCAATATCGTAAAGTAAAGTCTTATCTTTGAACGTATCAAAATCTTACAGCATACTTAATCTACGTCTCGGAGTAAGTTTTTCTCAACGTCTTTCGATAAAGACAAACAAATCTGTGCCTCGGAAAACAACACCTACCGCGTTTATCTGACGTGACACAATATTATTGTTTTTTGGGAATTTCGTAAATTATAAAAATAAAAAAATATAAGTATATCGTGAAGATGAAATAAATAAGTATTACAAATATATTATGACTTTCAATTCAAAAAAAAGAACCTGGAAACATTACATTTCAACTCAATTAATATCACCATAATATGTTTTAAATTAATGTTATGTATGTGTTTGGGTTGGTAAGCCTTCTTAAATAAATTTAAAAAAATACCAAAATTTTTACACTTTTTTGTAAATGTTAAGTAGCTTTTCTATACTTTTAAAAAGTGCTGGTATTATTATATTATAATCAATGGCTACTGATTGCATATAAATATATGATATTCATTCATCTATGTTAGCATAACCATGCTACACTAGCATACAATATGGAGCAAAGGACTTATACGTTGCCTATTTTTATATATTTAATAACGGCTGAATCCGCACATTACAACGCAATTATCTTCGTATTTTCGCTACAGATATTTAATATTATTATATTGCATGCTATTTTAAACTTACAGAAAACCTCAAATCAATCACACACTCAAATAGTATTTCTAATAAAATAAAGAAATGTAAACTCAGAACTAGTTTAACTTGAGAATTCTAATGTAATCAGGTCATAAGTTTTCTTTATATAACCTAAATGATAGTGGGTTACAGTTTGGTGCATACTTACTATCTTTTGCGTATAAAACTTGTAGGTACTTTTGACAAAATTATCCGCACTAAATGAAATGAGGCCCAACATTTTATAAATCGGCTAATAAATCCATTGATAAATCGATAAATCTGTGAAAATATGCCATAGCGCAGGTACCAACATCATGCCAACTGATACGGCGCGGCGTGGTAGATAGCGCTCTATCAAAAAGCAAACTTAAGTTAGCCTCGGTTAATAAGGTTTAATTTAAGTATAGTACCTCATAGGTAACTAGTTACTTCGCTACTTACAGTTGCTCAAATTGATATTTTTCATACATTTCACTACCTATTTAATTTCTGAATTGTTGTTCTTGAATGTGATGTGACACGGTATAAAAAGGACCTTATTATTATATAAAGTGTAACAACTGTGTACAATATGTTAACAGATGAATCAGTTAGTTATATGAAACAGGTTGATGTATAAAACAATGACGTCTGATGTTATTCAAACAAGGCGATCCAGTAGCTTTTTGCTGTGCGTTGGGGTGTAATTTTTTAAATGTCTTATAATTTGATTTATTTCTTTGAAAGTGTTATCTTTATAAACTACTATTGGTTGTGTTAAAATATGTAACACTATTATTGTTACACCTTATATGTGTACGAAATAGGTTGACTTTTCTTTAACAACATCTTTAGTTAATCCACTATGTTGCCGCATCGTCGTGTCCACAGCGCGTCGCGACGCGTGCGCGGCACGGGCGGGCTAGAAGCCTACGCGCGCACCGACGCGTCGAAAGCGATCTGGCGGTAACCGTAGTAGTTGTCACCTGTCAGAACTGCCATATCTGCCATGTTAATGGTATGTTACCACAACTAAACATTGCTTATTTGCGTCCCTGTAAAGTCAACAAAACTGTTTACGACAAGCTCGTGTACCAGCTCAGCTACCAGGTGCAGTATAGTATTTCTATACGGGGTTAACTTATAAAAGAAGCTTTCTAGTATACTTCATACAACTATCAGGCAAAAGACGTCGACTGCTGGAAATATAGCGCTCCCTCAGTTACTTTCGTTCACACATTGCGGTCCTCTGCAACGTGCCTCCACTGGTTTTTGCGACGCGGACTTTATCGATAGAATTATAGAAACACCGGTAAGATAAATATCGGAGTAGTGGCTCTCTGCATGTATTGGTCCGTGCCGCCAGCTACCCCTCACACCGCCACACACTGTCGAAAGTCGGTCAAGCGGACCGCACTAGACAGGGCACACGACATGTCGGTAACTTGTATGGAAAATACAAACACCGTCGGCCAAATCACAGGCTGATTTTAGACCCTAAAGTGCAACCGATAACTTAAAACAACCGTTACGGTGACTTTTACAAAAAGCACCTTAACAAGTTGTGCAATTGCGGAACCTCCATTCTTAAGTGAAGGCAAAGTGTCGTTGATGAGATAGCGTCGGACATACACTGATGGCATTTCGGAATTCCACTTCGTATTAAGGCATTACGAAATTGATCAATTGTTACGGAGTTAGTACAAAAACCTGATTTTTAGGTACACCGATATAAAATCTACGACTCTACGATTAATGTAATGGGTTTCTATTTAGCGGTCGTAAACTTTTGTCAAATCTAATCTATACTAACTTTATCTTATAAAGCTGTAACTGGCTGAGTCTGTACATTAAATTCTAAAAAAATAAACTGCAATTGGCTATTACACACTAAATGTCTTTATCTTTAAAGTCTCTGTCGCTGTTTTATCAAGCTTAACGGAATAAGTTTTGGACCAATTTCATTGGTATTTACAGTATATGGAAGCTTATTCAAGAACAGATTAGAGCAGCTAGATTTAAAAATAGAGAATTAGAGCCATAGAATAGTAGTAGTAGTATAATAGCGCGGGAGAAGCCGCGGGCAAAAGCCAATCTATACTAATATTATAAATGTGAAAGTTTGGATGGATGGATGGATGGATGGATGTTTGTTACTCTTTCACGCCAGAACGGCTGAACGGATCAGGATGAAATTTGGCACAGAGATAGATTATAGTCTGGAATAGCACATAGGCTACTTTTTATCCCGGTAAAATGTATGGTTCCCGTGGGATAGATGTTTTAATTTTTCATACTTTTTATCGCGGGTAACACCGCCGGGCGCAGCTAGTAGTATATAAGTACGATAACATAAAGAGTTTCGAGTCGCGAACGAAACTGGGTTTCACAATATTACGATTTAAATACAAACAAGTGGCGCGCAGCCTTTGTACTTAATGTACAAGTTTGGTGGGTAGGTAGGTGCTGAGGAGGATGGGGCATCTACTTAACACTGAAGCCGTGTGTCGACCAAGCTCTCTTTGTATTATGAGCTTACCTATTTTTTTATATCTAATACTTACGTCATCCCAATCCCATATAGTTGTTAATGTTTTTTTTTTGATAATTGGTCCTATATAAATTTAAAAAAAAATGGGAAAGTTCTAATTTTTTTTTAATAGTCCAAACCACAATTTATTATAGAAAATGTTTCCTTTGCTCTGTAAGTTATCTATACTAATATTATAAATGTGAAAGTTTGGATGGATGGATGGATGGATGGATGTTTGTTCCTCTTTCACGCCCGAACGGCTGAACGGATCTGGATGAAATTTGGCACAGAGATAGATTACAGTCTGGAATAACACATAGGCTACTATTTATCCCGGTAAAATGTATGGTTCCCGTGGGATAGATGTTTTAATTTTTCATACTTTTTATCGCGGGTAACACCGCCGGGCGCATCTAGTATAAGATAAAAAGTAGTATCAATAAATAGTTTCTCGCCAGCAATAATTATCATAAAGTTCCGAGCTTAATGTTTGTTTAAAATGCCACTATGTTATAAGCACTAAAATGGAAAAATGAAGACCAATCCAACACATAAGTCGCAATACATGCTTGAGATTGAGTTTCCTTTGACACAGTGGACAGTACCGTGTTCAAGTCTTGAATATTTAGAGATCCTTGCGCATAATCAACAGAACACTAACACATCTATCATAACTAATGTAGAATATAGGCAAAGATTCAGATGTATGCCATACATACCCGACGATAATTAGGTTAAATTTATTTGGCTCCTAGAATAAAATTGTCTCAGGATAGGTGCAATGTCGTGACAATGGTTGGAATTCACGAGAAGTCGTCGGTGGCTCGGTCGGCACCGGTCGCTCTTGACGGCGGGTCAAACATTCTAAATGTTCCATTTGTATGACGCAATCTGCCTCGGACTGGATTTGCACTCGTCTCACCAACACTCGTACGTACCCAGGTACCTACATAAGAATGTAATACTAGCTAAATTCCCATTTAGAAGGCAATATTTATCAATTGGTAATGCGGCTGGCGCATGGCGGCGGTACTCGGGTCGGCTCGTTTAATTCTCTCGTGTTCAGCTTTTGATTATCCCACATAACTGTGCTAACTTACTATACTTTGTTAAATGAATCATTGAAACTATATTCACCTAAGCGTTCAAATATGTAATTAAAATAACTAACCTTGTTATTATAATTAATTTCAATTCCCATAATATTGTTCTAGTATATACGTGGTTCGACTAGAAGTAACACATTTTGTTGTTATTAATTATACCTACTTAGTAGTATCCATTGCGAGTTATAGAGTAATCACCCGATTATATCGTCTATATTAGATCTCTATGTACATGGAGCATTGTGGTGTCGTCGTCGTGACCGCGTTCGCGATTGCGACACTACGCTAGTAGCTAGCAGACAGCTTGGCGCGCCACTTTTTTTAAATTATGTCTTTTTTTCTTCACAAAAGTCGGACATGAGAGTGGGCGGGGACTGAAGAGGAAACCGTTGGCTTTCTTTTTATAGCCTCCGAGAATGTAATAAATTGGATGGCTGTAGCTGTTAGACGTGTAAAAGGTTTAGAATTACTCTGTTAGCTATACTAGCACAAGTAGATATATGCGAACATATAAACCTCCTTTTTGAGGATAGAGGTTGATGACACCGTGCTTTTGGAAATTTTATGTTTAAAAAAATAATCAAGTTAATTTATGTTCCTTTGAATTTATTATTATTTTTCTTGATATTATATTTTTTATCTTTTAAATTATTTTATTTACAAATTTAACATACACTCATAAAGCATCCAACTTAATGGAAATAATACGTTCTATAAAATATATATTACAATTTATTATTTCTTTGTATTTTTATATTTATTTTTTGCTTTACATTCTAGTGCATTGTTGAAGCTTTGATATTATATTATTCCATTAAGTTGATTTAGTAAGCTATCTTTAATGTTACGTTACGTTAACGAGATTTAAGAAATTATGATTGTGTACGTATCATGAATAATTATGTTGATGCACAACCAGACTACTTTAATGTTTAATCTATTTATATACTCCTTAATAACCGATACAACATAAATCTTTTAATTAAACTAAATGTTTTGTTCTATTATAAACACAAATCAATGAGTCACTGCTTAGACCAAGGAATAAATTAATTATGTATTCCTCTTAAAGTAATAATTTATTTTATAACAATTTGGTAGGGACATGTGTTTTAATATTTTCGGTGATGAGTCATGGCGATCTTAGCGTATTACGCAATAGCCAATACTTGTTCTACAATAATAGCCATAGAGTTTAACACACAGTGACTCACACGAAGTAAAAAACCTTACATTCTTACGACAATACATAGACCTTATGAATAAAATAACATTTCAAACAACTTGAACATACTTCACATCACAACTAAAAAGCAATTGGTGCTTTATCCCAATGATACAAACTATGCATTGACTCTACCTAAATTCCTTACATTGGACCTTGTCTACCGCGCCAGCATGCCAGTCTGCAGGTGGTGCTGCCGGTACATATACTCTTTGGCCATCGCCTGCTCGGTACACCTAGCTCTACTGCGACTCATCACCTTACTCTTGGTCCCCACGTGCGATCCAGACGAAGAGCTTGTTAAATATGTTTTACATAACGATACTAAGTATTACCTTAACAAACATCACAGTTATCACCCGCACCAGAATTGGGTGCCTAATTATTTATTTCAATCGGAGTAGGTATAATTAATACAGTTCAGAAAAAAACTAGTACTCCAGGGCCGGCCTAGACCACACACAGATATATTACAATGAAGTTAAACGTACATTACCCTTTAATACGATAAGCCATCTCACATGCCCATGAGCGGTAACCGGCCAATGTAACCTGGCCAGGGTAGAGCCCTGCTTGCGAATCTCTGATGACGGTGGTGATCACCATGTTGGGGTAAGTCGGGTTTCGGAACGGTGCTTCAGAAGCCAGGCTGAACGAAATGCCCGAGCCGAGACAGTCGCGTGCCGTGAAAGAAAGAGAGAGGGAGAGAGTGAGAGAGCGAGATAGAGAGAGAAAGAGAGAGAGATATGGATAATTGTGCACGTCCATCGTTTAATACATAGTACTAATCTGTGATGTCATAAATACAGGAACAACATATATTGGCATTCACAGTAAAGGCTATAGGCTAAAAAAAGGCTATGGATCATGAAATATGATCCATAGGACTTCAGTTTTAGTGCTTTAAGTAGATTTTAAAAGTATTTTAACAATTTGAAAGTATGCATAATAATTTGAATCAATATGATTTATTAATTGATACGTTCTTCTATGTGTACTACATCGAAATTTTACTTCCCGAGCAGGTGTCAGACATATTATAATGAAATTGCATTTGATAAACTCGCCGTAGTTTCACTTTATATGCTTCGATACGAAGCCAGGACTTGTCCCACTTGTAGGTAATGTTTCTACAAGGCTTTCTTGTTTCGCACTCGTCCAGTGCGATCATAACACTGGCATCCTATCGTACACTTTAACGATATATTGTACGCATATTATATGGCTTTATTATGTAGCTTAATATATAAACGTGGAATGTGTTAATACTGTGTCCGATAAACGCAACCCAATCCGTTTTATTAAACTTGATGCATTTATTTTTATATTCAAAATGGTAAAGATAACTGTGAATAATTCCATACTAGATTTAGAGGACATAAAATTGGCTATTACTTGTGTATTGAAAGTTCCATGTTCTGAGGTGGAAAAGTCCAAGCTTTCTATTTTGAGAATTATTAGGCTGAATGTCCAGTTAGCTATGCTGATTCGCTAGCCTGCTGTGGAATTCCAATGTAAGCTACGTGAACACTCAGCTTAAGCTCTGGATAGGTAAATAACCTATAAAACGACATATTTTTTACTATAGTACAAGTACTATAGTACTAAGTGTAAGTCATTACTTAAAGAGATATTCCAATCTAAACGTAAATATATTGTGCAGCTATAATATTAATAGTTTTTATCAACCAAATAAGGTCTAGTCCGGCGTGATACAATATTATCGGTATCCCGTGACCAAAAATACAAAAAATCATTTATTAGGTACTGATAATAAGCACACGGTGATAATAAATAATAATTAGCTAATCTTGAACTTGATTTGCACTTTTTATCTTAATTACTACCCGCAAAATATCCCTTATTAGATTGATGACTACATAGTAGAGACTGGGTTTATTCATTTTCGACCCGTAAAGAAAAAAAAGTTAAGACCAATACGAATGGATATAACTTTGGACGACCAAATCAGCTCAGTTCTGCCTGCCTTCTGCGCCGAATATCCCGGGTGCGAATCCTGGTACGGACTAACTTTGTGTGATGAAAATGAATGTTTGTGCCCTAGGCATGGATGTTTAATATCTATATAAGTATTACATACTGGGTTCGCCCCCATTCCATTGTACGGTACCCTCAATACAAGCGTTACTTCGTGTGGGACCATATAGTAGGTGTGTACGTCTTAAAAAAAATGGTATCACATCGGATTAATTTATATGACTTCAATTTCATCTAAATTGTGTAAGCTTGGTTGTTTTTACTGGCGGTAGGCTTCGGCCGTGGTTAGTCACCACCCACTGAACAAAACCATGTCGCCAAGCGGCCTAGCCGTGTTCCGGCATGATGTTCGGTGTTGCCATTCATGGATGGCGGGTCAGATCAGCTGCGCTGCATGTGCCTAGTGAATGTAGCGTCTCTATCTACTGCCGCCTTCCTACCTAGGCAAGTATGCTCCATAGTAGATCTCATCATCACTTACCATCAGGTGAGATCGAGATCAATTACTTGCCTATAATTTAATAAAAAAAAAAAGCTATTGTTATCCCAAATAAAACAAAATACCTAAATACATTTGATTCAGTATTTATTTTTATTTGAAAGATGGTTAAGCTGTATGACATTTCATATATCAAATAGATCATATACACGTATGCCCGAGTATATCTTCCACAATTAACGCGTTACACGTTCTTTGATCGACCCTCACAATAACGCCAGTCGTTATTAGTGTCATTACAATCTTCCAGAAAAGGGCGACACTTGTTCAGTGTACTCTAGGGCTGTCACGTTAACTCAACCATCGAATTGTCGCAACATGACATCCTTATAGGTTCGAACCTACAACATAAGGGGTTGTCACAGGAAATGGATCCCGCAAATACCCATAAAACGGTACCAAAATCTACGTTAGAAAATTTGGCATGTTGTGCGCTTGTGACTAGATCATCAATAAAAAATTTATTGGATCCCCGGGTGAGCCAATAAATATTATTCCATGCGACACCTGGCCACAGATTCCTACTGCTTGCTAGTAAAGCATAAAGTTATACCTAAAACATAAAGTCACTAGGAAATGCAAAAGTTATACGACAAGTGGCTTACATATAATATCAGTGGAAATATGCATCTTTTATTTACACAAACATTTTTATCTGTCAACATTATCTTATCGTCGTTTCTGCAACGTACCCATGTGTGGATAAAGTAAAAAATCTACTATTTCGCGAACCCCACCTTTGTTTGTTGACCTACTTTCAGTACAGTTAATTATTTTAAACTTTTCAAACGTGACTGTGTCGTGAAATACAACAAACACGATAATAACAACACTTTATGGGCATGCGAGTAGATATTATATCATTTCTTTACATATTATGACGTTGTAATTTCCGGTGGGGGTGATAATTCAAGTGTGTAGGTATCAATTCCAGTGCATGTAAGTAGCGCGGTGTACTTACACTTACCCTTCCATAATAAAAATTATAAAAAAACATTTGATAAGTAATTAATATTTGGTAACATTTAACTTACAAAATTCATGCAGATTTTAATTTACCAACATGTTCGTATGACTACGTTAATAATTAATCACTTTCTGAAATTATCGTCTTACAAGGGCTATATTTACTGAAGCAAAAAAATAATCAGGAATTGTTCGTAAAATACGAATGATTACATCTCGCAGGACTATTCTGTATCGTACGTGTAAATCTTTATTCATAAACGCGACATTATCACGCGTATCGACTGTATCTTGCAACTCGCGATGACGACATCTTTCGTCAGATTACAACCTGCTACAGCGGGACATGATGTATTTTTATTAATGCAATTGATATATTATGCCGAAGCAAAACGTAGTATCTGGTTGGTACATTCTATAACTACTTATGCGGAGTGATAAGAGTATATGATATGGTACGTCGCCGATGAGTTGATAATATGTTACTTACCTACATAATCTAACAATACCTACAACAAACAATTGGGTATAGTAGACTATTCAGGAATTTAGTACACTTGTATTTGTTATATTACCTAAATTAATTCGAATAGGTACTAAATGTAATATCACTGTGATTGTTTAGTATAAGTATATGAATTATCATATAATATTTGCTTCATAAGATCGGTAAAACAACTACGTCACGAGGAGACATCAAATTGAATCGATTCTCTTGTAGAGTTTGGAATTGACTTGACGAGTCGATTACACACAGCAGTGAGTATCGATCTAGATACCTCTTTATTGATGTAAATCTTACGAAGCGATGTCTTGAAGTTTGAAAACCTTACTAAGAAGGAACTAGCAATCTCTTTCTTAATGCCATACACAATTGTTTTTTACTACAAGGACTAGATGTAATAGTTAAGCTGTAGTCAAGAATTTTCATTATGATATTTAGAATTTTGTATCATGAGTTTGATATTATTTTTGATGCTGATCATCAATCAACGTTTGAGAGGACCGAGACGCAAGCCATTATATTTGGTCCCATCTTAAGCAAACCGTCTGGGCCGGTTGCAAGGTCCGCTTTTCCTTTTGAGCGATACAAGCACAAGCGGATATTCCAAACACGTACGACTTCATGAGGACCCAATAGAAAAACAAACTTCATAGTTCATTATGTTTTCAGTCAGTATGGAGTAATCTGTAGTTAGTATACTACTATGTGCACCCGATAGATAGTCGCATGGTTCGTTTGGACCTTGGATGATTGAGTGGAATCAAAATGACAAATTCTCCATAGGACATATCGGGCCGGTGGTAAAGTTGTAGCTTAGCATTTTGTAACTATTTTGTTGATTCATAAGTACTTACTGGTTTACATAAATAAAAAATATTCTGATTCCATTTTTAGCCAAAGCTTTAAATATATCTTTCAAAAAGTTTTATATCCAATATTCTTCTTCTTATGTCCAATATCCGTAGGTTATTGGTAGTCCCACTAGTGTGTCCCATTAGTTAGACGAACTCAATAAAAAAGCTTATGAAGAAGTGACAATAATTAAGTAAATATATATCTTCAAATAGCTGACTGACACGAGTTAGCCTAGCAAATTCCATAGAAAAAAGTTTTTCCCGAATTTTCGCGGATTTTTTTTTGTATTTTTTGCAATATAATGAGCACACAAAAAAAATGTTCAATACGATCCAGCCGTTCTCAAGTGATGCTCTTACCCACGAGCGATGTTTTTTTTATTCATATAGTTTTATAATTGTTAAATATATTAAAAAATCTAGGTAAAAATAATATCCGTCCTTAAAATTTTGATTTAACAGCATATTTTGCCATTAATAAATGGTATATCACAATAGTTAGTCAACCAGCTGTGCAAATAGTCTACGAAACTATTTCATTATCATATAATATATATTAGAAATATAAATGATAATAATGAACAAACGCAAAGTAGTGAAATACCGAATACCTCCGAAGGCTCCGAAGAGAATATTGGAATCGTGACTTTACCATCGTCGTGCTAAATTTGGCCGTAAACAAAGTATTTAAGGTTTGATTTGCATCACAAAGCAGACACTTTAACATTTCACTATCGATAATGCTATCCTTCTCTGACGAGGGAGGCGTGATTCGCTATTTCAACCAGTGTAATGCAGTGCAGCTGCGAAATCGATACCTGTCCTTGTTTAGCATAGCGCCGACCTATGACCTAATGTATCGATTGTGGTGAATGTGGCCACCACGGTAAATCGATTAATTATCCAAAGTAGCTGGACCGATTAGCTAATCCCGGTACTTTTCGAATAATATAATCGATTCAAGCGATTTTTTGCATTCTATGTCGTTTGACTCATAAAACGCCTTTGACAGGTGGACGGGTGGCCAGCGTTGCCACAACAATAGGTTTCAATTTGACCCGTTAGATATGGAACCCTAAAAAGCAGTCAAGTTACATTTTGTCAACGTTTTTGTAACAATCAATAATAAATAAATAAATATCGCGAAACGAACACACCAACTATACGGTCCCACATTAAGCAACGCTTGTGTTATGGGTACCATACAATGGACTGAGGGCGAACTCAGTATATAATACTTATATACATATTAAACATCCATGACTCGGGTACAAACATTCGTGCTCATCACACAAAGCTTCTCCCTACCAGGATTCGAACCCGGGACCCTCGGCGCAGAAAGCAGAGTCACTACCTCTGCGCTAAGATGCTAACAAAGATGCTGCAGCTAGCAAAGATGCTGTCTAATCGGCTCTTTTAAAAATCATAAAAATGCAGCAATATCCACAAAGTACATACTTTAGGATATTTTATTATCACATGCATTTTTTTTTAATGATTGTTGTACAAGTAGTTATATTCGTCCTCATTCAGTTATTTGGATAAGTGAAATACAATGACACTAACGTTAACAAAACACTTCACGAGACGTTAGACTTGGATACGACCACTTACCAAACTCGACCCAATGACTCAAGAAACAAAGCGTATTAGCGCCTGATTGCCATTTATTATAGTACTCGGTATTTCCGACAATTCGGCACCTTCAAATCAGTTATAGTCGGATCATCGGTTAGAACCCCAGTCGGCCCAAGTAAATAGGAACTCCGGGGTAGCGTCTAACTCGTTATGCATTTGAAAGTGGGCTTTATAAAGTACGGGAGCATGCTGTGATTGGTATTTGCCCATTGGTAGATATCAGCGTGAAAATAGCCGATAGCCGGGTCGGGATTATAACACCGTGAAAGCAAGGCCGGGTATTAAATACAGTATGCAAACCTGTAGCTAGAAACTTATTAATAGTGGTATTATTTGGCCCTGACAGCCAGTAAACTGGAGTTGTTGCAGGAGAACTTCGAAAAGCAACCCTCTCCACTTCACCACTCATTTAAAAACGCGATAGAGATCAAATTCAAGCAAGAAGTTATATAAATATTTCTTCTTATTGTAGCAACTTATTATCGGCTCTAGGTAAAATCATTACAAAAAGGTTTAAACTAAAATCCAATTAGTTTTTTTTTTATTTAAAAACAAAGCTTGGTTGACTTGAAAATTCGAATGCATTTTTGCATTTAGTTTTTTTTGCATACTTACTAATTTTTACTTGATATGTAGTAATGTGTAAGTTAATGGAGATTTTTAATTAAATAACAGCTGAGGAAACAGATTGCTTTTGTTAAGTCTGTTAAATCTACAACTTATCGCTCCTAGCGTTCTTTTAATTTGTCCCTGTTATGATGTGTTGTCTATATAAAATACAAGTATACTTTAAAAATGTATCTGTAGCTAAATGCAAAAACAGTTGTACATAATAAAAATGGCTTAAATGGTTGCATTATGGTAAAATATGCTAGTCGCACGTCTGGCTACTCCGACATGAGGTTTTTTCTTGTCTCGAGATTGCCTTCGTAGCGAATGATCCAATAGTATTTACCTAAATACATTTTAATAGCTGGAACTGAATAGGCATTCTAAAGGAAGGTTATAACTACATACGTAATTGTGCTTTAGATAAATTCAAATAAAGTAGGTATTTGAAATAAGTTACTGATTAGTTAAGTATATTTTGTTGATCTCATTGCGAGACGTAACATATAAATACAACCTACAGGTTGTGTGGCAAAGCTGAGGTTTTAAGTATCGTATAAGGAATGGTTTATAATTTTCTTACATTAATAAACATCAATTAAGATTTGCAATGAGACCTTTTCGAACATAAGATGTCTAAGTACGACATAAATATTCTTTAGAGAAGAAAACCTGAGAACATTTGTGTGACAGCCCTAGATAATTGAAAGCATTTCTCTGTATCAAGTAGAACGCCTTTCGAATCATATATTATAGGTAAGCAAGCAACAGACCACTATATTTATCGCATCATAAAAAATATTTGTTAAAGGAGCCAACTTGAGTTGTAAATATCCATCCGTCTAACTACTCCACGGAATTCATGTATATTAATATTATGTAAGTACCTACCTATAGTTTGTATTGAAGTATACATATTGATAATTTTGAAAATAAGTAAGAATTAAAAATATCGTGTCGAATTGAAAACCTCTTAATTGTGTCGGTGAAAAAAAATTTAAAACTTGCCAACCCAACCGACGTTGTCACTATACCGTCAAGCTATTCTAGAATTTTACGAATTTCTGACGACAGTGGTTGTTGAGATTGGACGGTCCATAAAGTTAGTGTTTTATGGGCACCGCTGAACACGAGGAGCCCCGTGCGTTTATATCCCATAACGATGACATACGATTATTGCGTATCGTCAAACCAACCGATTAAATCGATCGCCATTCAAAATACCGAGTGGTAACAATTAGGTGGTTACGGCGAGGTCGACAGAGATGCACGGGATCAACAGTTAACACGTTGACTGCGTTAGGAGGTCTAAAAGAACTCTAACGTGACTTTCAGCTGGTGCGGCGCCGAAAATCGTGTTCTCCACCTCTGTGCGGGAGGTCGTAACTTCTTTATTTCTATGTGTTTGACAGAGACAAATATACATACCTACTTCCCGCTGCGAGTTTGATTCAATAATGTAATAAAAAAATAGGAGATGGATGAGGTCTCTAACGCACTGAGTTGTAATAATATACATCTGTTGCGTGAAGAGATCTTTCGGACCTCCTAAAACACAGGCGTCATAGACGCAAGGAGCGGAGCGCGGGCGGCGCGGGCGCCGTTAGCTCGCGCTCAGTGTTGTTCAAATGTCGATAATGTGTACCTGCGCACTCCATGTAAAAAAAATACGCTCTTATATTTTGTCAGTGTGGTAGCCAAAAAAAGTCGTTGCACAGGCTGTCACAGTAAATTACGGCTTACATTTAGTAGCACAGATGCATCCAAAACAGCCAAACGAATAAATACACTATGTGTGCAATGCGATCAACAAATGTGTTTACCATGCTTCAATGATGAACATTTTTCTTAAATATATTTTAGGTCACTATGTTATTGAAATAAAACTAATTTTATGGATTATCATAATTCATCATTCACGGAAGGACAGTCACCATGGTCAGTCCTCCCGTGACCATTGTTGCTGTAAAACAGCCGAAACGACGGGAACGTAAAAAACAAATAATAAACACGATAAAATCCATAAGATTAGTTTTATTTCAATGTGTACTGTTCGCGTAAATACAAGAAATCAATATTACTATGTTTAAATGATTACTTCATAAAAAGTTTAGCTATCAATAACTGGGCTTTTATTTTAATCCCATCACTAGTCACAACCCAAACGGATCTATCTTTACTTGCGATGCGAGATTCAATGGATACCAATTTTTTTTTTCTTTATATCTCATAACCCACTTTTCATATCCCCATGCGTAGCAAACTTGAGATAGAACAGTTAATTCTCTATTATTTACAGAAAGAACATAGATTGTATCTTATTTTTTGATAAAGATATGAGTTTTTTTAAAATACCTTATTTTAGGAGATGGATTGGGTCTCATACGCACTACAGTGAAGCTCGGTTATGAGGTCGAATAGGTCTCTAACGCACTGGCTGAAAGTCCTCTGAAAATGGCACCGCACTCAAGGTGTTAACCGAATATTAAACTCTATACAAACGAGATAGAAGCGAGCAATAGATACATATAATCTATAATTTTTTTTGAGTATTTTGATTCTCAAAAAATGATCAAACTTGGTGTAGAAGTGTGTTTCTCTGTCTATATAAATATCCAATTCATAATAAACCCCACATAACCAAGTGACATACAGTGCACATGTAACTTAAGACTTAATCAGTAGGTATAATCTCAAAAAGACCTCAAGGCATGACTTGCATCGCCATAAGGTACGTATATATTATCCTAAATCCATTAGGCATTTGTGTGCATAATATAAATAACAAGAAGAAAATATGACCCATTGTCGATTCAACGAACATTGACTATTATCTTTCCGATGACAAATGAGCTCAAAACTCTGCGTATCATTGAGTGTCACACTTACGTGCTACACGGCAGATACTTTGGAGAAGCGCATTATACATTACCGCTTCAGAACGCTTCAGCGCGAGCGCAGATGTTAATACTAAGTGATGTAGTTCACCAAGTACGAATCGTAACTTACGTTGTCAAAGTAGAGGGTAAAGCCGATTTAGATCGTACAGATAGAAGAGCGTGCTCGATGCTAATTCAAAATTTAAATGTTGTGTTGTGTGCACACAATCCGAATTCCTTCCAATAGAAAGACATTTCATGAGGTGACAGATGCCTTGTCATACGTACCGAAGACCATCAACATTTTTGTGTCAAACATTGATTGTTTGACACAAAAAAATAACATTGACACGCTTAATTATTATCTGAATGGTAATTTTGTTTGGGTTTCGTAATTATGTACTAGGTGCTGTGACAGCTTGCTACTGGCCGTGACTTGGGATAGAAAATCCCATACTATGCCTAATCTCCCCTTTGGATGGAGGGGGTGAGGTGATTTTATTGATAAAGTTGGTTGAGTTCTTGATCTAGATTGTACTGTAGCAGTTATTCATTAAGGTACTTGCATATACTATAAAGAAAAATAAACAAGCACCTGCCGAATCAGGCCGGCTGGGAAAAAAAGTTAATTAGATACATAATAAATGTTATATAGTTCAAAATATATTACTCAATATTATCATCCTATTGTCTTCAAATTCTTGTAAAAAAATATTTACACGCTTGCGTGGGAGTATTTACGATCGGCTAGAACATAAATGGGCAATTATTTAAATCAAATAAGCTTAACTTTTACGTTATACCTTGTTCTCGCCATCCGCTTATAGGAATACAACTAGAAATCTAGGGTTCGTATAAATCATGTTTGTGTGTGTGTGTGTGTGAATAGAAAAATAGTGAAAGGCCATTATAAATAAAAATAATCAATATTATCTAAATAAAACGATATATTTAGGTACGTGCAAATAAGCGTGTTCTCAAAATGTTCACGTTAATTATGTCCACACCTTTACATGTATGTCACATCAGGCCACATACGTATTTATCGCGGGGTGTTATGAGTGAAATTATATTACGTGTGCGCTCGCGCAGGGCCCCAAGTCTGCTAACTATGCGGTTGCTGTTCGATTATGAATCGATTGTGTTAGCAGACTTGGGGCCCAGGCCGCATGGCGTGGGGCACTTGTGGCGATACGCGGCGCGGTCGCGTAGAAAGCAGCCGACCCTGCGCCACACTGGACGCTGTTGTTCTGGCCTGCTCGCACTGTCTATCTCTGCCAGGTTTTGTTGCAGCCCTTAAAACTATTATAAATAAATAAATAAATATCGCCCTACGAACACACCAACTATACGGTCCCACATTAAGCAACGCTTCTGTTATGGGTACCGTACAATGGACTGAGGGCGAACTCAGTATGTAATACTTATATATATATCAAACATCCATGACTCGTGTACAAACATTCGTGCTCATCACACAAAGCTTGTCCCTACCAGGACTCGACCCCGGGACCCTCGGCGCAGAAAGCAAAGTCACTACCACTGCGCTAATCAGGCCGTTATAGCCAACACATTGAAATATTTTATTACTGCAAGGTATATCCTCTAAGAAAACCACAATAACCTATGCAGCTTGAAAACTACTAGAACATATCTATTAATCCTACCTTGATATACTGAACTATAACATTACCTTAACATAGCAGATGGAAGAAGAATAAGATAAATTTCATTTATAATCTATTCGTGCTATAAACCTATTCCTATCCGAACTTGTGAGGCCGTACCATTAATTATAATGATTTTTTTTTATTAAAAAAATAGCCTTTTAATTTATTGTCGTACAGGGTAACTTTCGTTAATTGTTGTGTACTCATCCATTTTCCGTATTCACCGTCCCATTCACAATAACTGCCTATTGAACAAAAAAAACTAAACCGGACCGGTCATCGGTATAACTGCGTTATCTATCCGCTGATCAATCTCGCCACCTGGTCGGTCCGGTAGTATATCTTCATTATTGTAGTTTTTTTTACCAATTTACTGTTATAAAGACTGCGGGTAGTATAGCTGCGAGCATGAAATCGATCGCCTTGTAAAAGCGATTACAATCCAATGTAATTATGATGTATCGATTTTGGGCTCGCGTCGTTCATATTAAGGTGTAGATTATATTCTATCGTTTCTCGACTAGTTTTATATTCCGTGATAAGAACCTTAAGCTGAGAAGGGAAAATCTTCGAGCTAGGCGGGTGGTATGACTCGCGGGGTTGGCCGCTATGCCCCTACGGATATCGTCGTAGTCTTGTATATATGTTACGTTCTTCGAAAACTCTCATAGCGCGTTGCAGGATTGTATGGGGAATCATCATTTGTTCTGAATGTCGTATGCCGCGCCATCTATGTATCTTGTGGCGAGATTGAAGAGGTCACTTCAAACTTACAGCAGTTCAGTTTCCTGAGGCTATAATCATTTGATTAATAATCTGGATTTTTATGCACAGACATATACAGTAAGTATGATTCTACGAAGTGTCAATAAGTATGTATATATAACAACTTGTACAACAACATTATTTGCGTTACTGAAGCCAAATCTGCCAGTTTTATATATCTGTACCAATCACGGGAAATTTAACGTTAGGTATATTCTGAAAAATTACGGCGTGCCGCACGATAGATCAAAAGCAATAATCCAGGTATAAAATGTCGCGGAATCAGTTTTAAACAATAATAAGCAGTAGAAAATAATTGTATAATTAATATTATATTTAACAACTTAATGGTTTGGTTTATCTATATGACACAAAACGAATCGTAGAAAATCGGACTCAAGAATAGGTTCAGCGGGTAATCCACCTGCTGTATTGCTGTAAGTTATATAACGTTTGTTGTAATAGTTTCTATGAGGCTGCTAGAACAATGATACGGCCAGTATAAGAGAATACATAATGGCGTGTACTTTTACCGCTCTCGTCTTAAGCTTTCCTTATTAAGAGCCCACTAAATCCTTTTCGGTCGAATTTAATGACGTGCAGTCTTACCGCCGCGAACCTGTTTGATGGATAGCAACAACATGTTTTGTGGAACCGATCTAGGGAACTAATCACTTAAACGAGAAAACTGTAAAACTATATATTACTCAATTAACTGCTGTATATATCTGGTTTTTATTTAATTAATTTCTATTTGAATTCACTGATGAAATTAAATTATTGTCGGGAATTCGCAGGGTTTTCGTTTTTTTGCTTATCTCGCGACAAACCTTCCCTTTTCCGGGGTTGATTTTTTTTCGAGATACCTATCTTATAAGCTAGGTATATAAATCGTATATGTTGATCCGGGGTATAATTTTTCACACTGCCATATTTAATAAATCTAAAGCGTTAGATCGATCATTACTGTATGATTTTATTGAAACAAATTGTAATTTTTATTTTATGAATTAGGTAATTGCCAACAAGCTGCAATATCAGATTAATATCATTCATTTAACATAAATTCAAATAGAAACGAATAAGGCAACTTTAGGAGAGCTTTTTCTGAAATTGCCATAATATTTTTTTTAAATAACATTACAAATTAACCGCCCGCGACCCGGTTAATATAATAAAATTCTATGTTTATTTATCTTTTCCCTTTTGTCATTTAAAATGAAGAGAATTCCAATCTATTTTCGCTGAACATGTTTGTATTATACTTCAACCGCGAAAATTTACGGCATAGTTATAAGTAGAGAGACCGTGGATGCTTCAACCGAACTATATAACGATCATTGTTCGGTGCAGCTCTTACCGAACCGAACATTCAAACGAATTATTCGGTTGGTTTCCATGCTGTATGTAGCTAACTATAAATTTTATATTTTATTTTTAGAAAAGCTGCAGATTAATTAGCAATATTTTGATTTTGATTTACAATATTTTTACCCAACTGCGATGAAGGAGATACTTCATATTTTGTTTTTTTTTCTGTTTTTTCACATAAGTATATTACTAAAAACTACTTATACCGTCGGACCCAAATAAATTTAAGAATGACGTTATACAAGCGTCCCTAAGACCATGTATATATTATTATTTAGATCTTATTCCTTAATATTTATTATTACTCACCTACTATGTACTAAATTAAGTTAAACGTTAAGTAAGTATCGGGGACTGTCTCTGATGTTTTATAAAAGTTCTGATAATATTCGGCACATCAACCGAATATTCGGCCGAATACCGAACACATCAAATCATACCGAATACCGAGTATTCGGCGCATTCCTAGTTATAAGTAAGTAATGGAACCAACGATTTTCTAATCATAAAACGAATACAACATATAAAAGATATAAACAGGAAACTAGCATTTTAATTTGCGCTTATACCCCAGCGAGATGATGTCATGTATAATCGAACACAAAATCACTAGCAATTTGGTCATCTTCCTTCGCATATCCGATTACATATTCCGTTACTTGACAACTATTTTATTAATTTGATACATGTTCTGAGGTGATCCTTAGCTCTAACGCATATTAATTATTGTAAACAAGACGTTGTCTTCTAGCATATACTCCAATTAAATTACGAATTACTGTCACTCTTTCTATTTTACAGTCACACGTTCGATAAAATGAGATGAACGCGATATCGTTTGAAACCAAATTCGATATCAATGTTGAATATTGGTTATCGGTCGTACATTTGAAACTGATAAGGCCTTCAGATTCCGTTGTGAGTTGTTGCGTCGTTGTGTCTGGTGGATTGTGCTGGTGTACTTTTGTCGGCGAGCGTCCGGGCACCGGTCGCGGCGCGGCGCGTGGGCGGCCCCGCTGTTTCCCATGTCCCGCGACACACAGTTATGTCAATAATACCAGCGATGGCTCACATATCGAAGCTACTTACAATGCTACACACAGATATCGCCAAAATAAATATAAATAGGTTTTGCATTCCATTTACGATTACAGTATTAACAGACGATCGAACGTGGTACGGATTTGATCAGCCCCGTACCGAATCCATGAGTCGATTCAAACGTTTCGACAAGTATGCGAATCGATTATCGTTACATTTGTGGGACTGTCCCGTAAAATCCTGAATAGTTGGACACTTGTAGATAATATAGATTGGTTTGATGTTATTTTAATACTATTTCACGACGAGATTTTCCAAAATATATAGGTATATTTTGGGTGAAGAATTGATATTCGTGGTGGACATACCTACTGTGACCCGCCCGGTACCTCCAGTGGTGACATCACCATCGCGCTGCCACGCTCGTAAAGTACGACAATGCCTTTATATATGAGGACGTCAATTAAAACTAAGATTTAAATAGGCAGAAAATAGACAGTTACGGAAATAGGCCGTATTCCCGCTACAGCAGTTAAACACAGACATATTATAACCACAGACTTTTATACCATTTCTCATCGTGAGCACTGAAAGTCCAAAACAACTACAGTAAATTTTAATCGTAAGTTTAATTGCAAAAATCCATCCATCAAAACCAGTAGGTATCAAAAAATATTCAATTAACTATGTTTGTCGTAGTAGCAACATATCGAATTTAAATGTCCGAACCAAATCAGAAGAAGCGAGAAGCAGAAATATCCTTCCATTTATTTACCTGTTATACTTAGTAATTTGTAAACTTACTTGTGTCAAGTCTATAGCAATGATCTGTCTGTGATTGAACTCAGTAGGTACGTCAAGTGCGTGCGAGATAATTCCTAAGCTAACCGTATACTTTATAGTCTGTCGTATTTAGACATTTGGCTTGGAGAATTGAATGTTTTAAATACCGTCCGCTAGAGGCGTTTTTTAATTCTCCATACAAAATGTCTAAATACGGTAGACTATAAAGCATACAGTTAGCTCGCACTTGACGTGCAGCTCGTCAAAGTGGGGTCCTTTCCTGTCGCATTGGAATGTCAGCTCATCTTATTGTACTTTTGGTATCCAATATGTCGCTCTACTTTCGCTCTATCTACTACTCTCTATCTACCTGTCGCTCATAATAAAACTAAGCGTTACATTAATAATGATTTTTTAAAATTTGTATAACTTTTGAAGATAGTTTTCTTTTAGATATATTGTACCTACACAATATTGTCTTATGAATTGACCTGCGCATATCAATTCATAAGAAACCATTGTTAATCGCGCAGTATATGAACGAGCATCGCCTTCCCCCCCTTTCCCATTAGCAGGTGTTAGTGCAATCGTTTCCATTCAACACGGTTTTCTGTCATACCTCAGACTTCATCCATTGTCACTCGTTATACAATCTGAATGAGAGCGATATTTTCTAAAAAAATATTTATTTGTCTTTATTTTTAGACCTTGCATTTTGGCACAGGTGGAAACAATAAAATAGACAACTGCTCAGTAGTAAAGTGGGCAAAACCTGCGAACTGAGAATAGGTACCGGGCGGTAATTTATGAACATGCTAATGAGGTATCAATAGCGTGTGTGCCGTTATGTCCATTCATAAAAGTCTCGCGGGCGTCTAGTCTCCCCAGCCAACTGTCGAACTCAGGCTCACCACAATTTACTAAAGTGCACTAATAATAATATTAATAGTTTCTCCGTCGGCTGAGGTCAATTGGCTGTCGCTGTTTATGCTATCATTTTCAGCAGTTGACCCCAGCAGGTCGCTAACATAACATTAAAATTTTCAAAAAGGGCCTCTACGTGTTGGGCCTATGGTTGGGCGCAAGCCTTCCATAAATCCGGGTATTGCCCGTGTGGAGAAAGACATTATTAATATTTCATTTAAGTTATATATTCCTTATTATTCAAATTTATATTGAGAAATGTTTGAGGTGTCTCTCTAAGCACCTCTATATTTTTGTCTTCGTCTAAATAAACGTAAATACCCCATAAAATACTTGATTTAATTACTTGCATCTATATATCAATCCATACAATCCATTCTATTATATAAACACAATGACTTTTATAAACAAAATTTTCAATAGTATCACCACTATTAACAAGACCGCGAACTTGCTCTACCGACTTCGCTGCTGTGTGTTATCAAATCAAATGAGACACAAATTTTACAACCAGTTATTTTTGATGGCTACGTTAAGTTGTCCAATTCTATCATGACACGAATTGGACACATTCTGACAGTAAAACTGACCGACTTATATTAGAATTTTGGATAATTCATCTAGAATGTGCGCTTTGAATTTTATCGAAAATATTTTACGCGGCAAATATTCAACGTGGGTTTTCATAAGAAGAAGTTACGACCGATCACGACTCATATCAAAACTTATGAATTTCGATAAGATCCAAAGGTGTAGTAATAGTGTTAATTTATTTAACGAAATTTAAGTTCAGTGATCTAACGTTATCTATACACGCTATATAATAAAAATGTAATTGATCGCCGGCTGTACGTGGAATTTATAGGAGAAATATATATTGGGGGCCTTTATCTATGCAATAGAACCCAAAACAATTTTTGTAAGAATTTTTGCCTGTTTGTCTGTGCGTTTGTGCGCGCTAACCACACAAACGGATCAACCCATTTGGGTGCGATTTTCAGTAATATCTTGTAGTAAGCTTCACTTAAAATGTTGAGTTTTATTTAATCAGTTCGTACATCAAAAAGTTATATCAATTTAAAGACGCGGATGAATTCGCGGGCAACAGCTAGTCGGAAATATAAAACTGTCAACTGTCAAATGTTTAATTACAAAATGAATTCGTTTTCGTGATAAAGCGATCAGCGACATTATTATCGTGACGGACAAGGAGACAGACGGACGGACAGGCGACCACGCCGCAGCGCATACGCCCGTCACACCGAGAAGCCATTATTTCCCAACAACAATATAATAGAACCAACATTTCCTTATCTTTCATAGTATGCAGTCAAATAAACACAGTAATATTTTAGCCGAGCAACTTACTGTATGTAAAGGTGAATAAAATATAACACAAACATACATAACAATAATTTAGCATGAGTCTTCTAAAAGTGAACGTCATGGAGCTTGTTTTTCAATTGATAGCATCTCTAACAATTCATCTCGTTGGCCCAACGACGAGTAGTACATTTCTCATAGAAAACGGAGCAAGTCAAACATCAAGTCTCTCGACACCAAATTGATGCAGAAATCTGTAATCGCAATGACATTGCAGAACCAGGGACCTACCCTGAGAACGGGTACCAACACGAATTAGGTATACAAAGCTAGAGGTCAACGACATTTTCAAAAACATTTTGACCTTATCAAATCTCAACTTCCTTTCTTGAAAGGCAAAAATGCACAATTCCTACTAATGACGGAATCGTGCACGGCATACTAACTCGAGACCTCTGATAGGATCAGTACGATATTTCCGGAGGCGCGTGGGCGTCACAGGTTTGTTTCCCGACACAAAAATGCTTAAGAAAATAACTTTGCACACTCTTACGCACCTCACTTCACTTCCTCTTCACATGGGCTCATAATCTTAAAATCTACATAGAATGAGGCTTTTGCTTCGGTACCCCAGTCCCAATATTATACTTTACCTTTAATGTGATTAAGCACATTTTCGCTCGGTGAATAAAGAATGTTTAAGGCTTTTTGGGCGCTATTGAGAGACGCCATTCATTGAGACAAGTAACGGGCTAATAGTAATCTCAAGTCTTGGCAACGCCATTCAAAAGAGCGTACTGTCGAGACAAAAATTGCATTTAACTAATTTACTACAAAAAGATTAAATGCTACATTATTATAATTTATATTTTAAGATAACATACTGTTTATATTACGCCGTATCTATTGGTAATAAATTGATAACGGTTATTTGTTACGCATATTAATGTTTATTATATTAACGAGACTGTTAACAAACCCGACGCGTCATAAATTCGAACGTAATTATTATTTATTAATTAAATGTAAGCCTCGAGACCAAAGGAAAAAAATAAATCAATACAAATCGTTAGAATTTGAATAAAATAACAATACACCTACTTAAAAAGTGTTTCGTTTGTGATAATACTTTGTTGATGTGTGAGTGTGTGCAGACATCGCGGCACTATACGTTTGTGTATACAAAATAACTTGTTTTATGCTTAGTTGTGTTTCCAAATGTGAGTGGTGTGTGTGTGAGTCGCGTGCGCCGCATTCCTTCGCGTAGTCATTCATACATATACTCAAGGAGTTGGAAACGGCTCCAACTATCGTACTTATTTGTCTTTATAATGTATTTTTTGGATTGTGAAATCATGTCACCTATTTACAAATGCTATAATTGATTTAGCCACATTTAAGCGGTTCTTGCAAAACAAACTTATACTTTTCTTTTTGTTATAATTTATTATTGGTTTTCTGAATTAGTCAAGTACAGGCAAAGGTATATCTTTGGTCATCGGTAACGTAAGCACCTAACCGATGACCAAATACACCTCATATTTGAACTACCTTTTATGTAAGAATCGGTTTACTAGATTATGGTCACCATAGTCTGACTCTCTGAGCTTTAGTTCATATATCCCATTAATTTTAATGTACCTTCAATAATATTTACATCAGGGATGTATCAGTTTTAAACTAAGTATTGCTTTAGTATCTTCACTGAGTTGAGTATCCTTCGTTAAAGGATATAAAATCCCGAAATGTAATCCGTATCATTAAAACATTGTCTACTTACATGGTATTTCCATACCATACATGCAAGCAATAAACCTTAATAGCAATCAATGAAATAGCAATTTACTATATATTCCTGAACGTCTACACATAAAGCTATATATATAATGTATTCATAATTATTCAGCGGAAAGCAGGAATGTTTCACTATTTCCTGGGGCGGGCGGCCCAATCACGGCCCAGGGCGGGCGGGAGCTTGCTGGGGGCGAGGGTGCTCGTCTACACGCACATCAATAACTGCGCGCGCATGCCTACCTACTCATTACAACTGATAACACACTGAGGTTGCGTTACTAAGTACGAATAATTGTCTCAGCTTTTCTAGTCATGTTTTAATTAAGTATATGGGTTATTTATTCGTTAGTTTATTATCTATATTATTTAGTGATGTTATGATACTACTATATCCGTTTAAAATCATAACCTCAGTTACGATCAAATATTGACATTATGCATATCTAAATAATCAATAAATATTAATACCATGTAGAAAGGTCCTAAAATATTTTTAAAAGGCAAGCCGACAGGTGATTCTATAAGAAAATGCTGGCTAGTATGATATATTTATTCCGTATGAGATATTGATCTGACTGGTGTAATTCATTCGTCTTTATTTCTTATATTTACGCGAATATACACATTGAAATAAAATTATATTTATATATTTTTTTTACGTTCCCGACTACGTTTCGGCTACAACCATGGTCACGGGAGGACAAATCCGTAAAATTTGTTTTATTTCAGTGCTTTCGTCCTCACACTTTTTCTTATTTCCGACTCCATACGCGGTACAATACAGTTATTATCGCACAACAAAAGCTCTTCTCGGCGATAACATCTCATGTTTCCGCTTACCAAAACAAAAGTCTGTGACATATAAACCGTTCAAAAGATTTCCATATTACGAAATTCCGGATGTCACATTATTTCTACAACTTAGACATTATGTCTGCGGCACATGACTCATTGCATTACGTCACGCCGCCATCTTATTATTTTATTATGCCAAGTATAAACTCTTGACTCGTATACATATCGTTTATTTAAATTAATATAAGCTCGAGGTCTAAGAATTTAATTTTGGATAATTATACAGGTATTATTATAATATATTTATTTACATGCCACTACTTGAAGCGCCCTCAACTTTCTACGCTTGGGATTTGGTTTTTTACAATCCCGGGCTAACCCTTCAATTTCCTGGGATATAAATTATGTACCTATGATGTTATTTTAAATTACCGTCATGCCATATTCTCTTACATTACTCTGTTGATTTTGAAGTACAGGCATGGCAATCCCGGGGATCCTTCCATTTCTCGGGATAAAAAATATACTACATGTTGATCTTGTTGGAAGCTACAACAATGGAGAGTTTCCTTAATTCATTTCAGTAGTTTTCCTGTTGTACACGAACAGAGAGACTACAACAAAATCCATCAAGTATATGAATGTTTCCATACATTTGATCTGTATGGTTGGTTGGACGTTTGCGCGTTGAGGACCTGCTGTAAATGTATGGCAAAACTCGATCACATGATCAGTATTTGGTGCCGTCAAAACTCGTGCTAAGCTGCCAGTTCAAAACTGAGTCGTGAAGATTTTCGTCTATGTGGCGATGGCTCAACTATACTTATTATCCACATAACCTCCAACGGTTTCTTCAATAGTGTGAGCGGGAGAGCCAATGCCGTATGAGACGCCAATATTACTGTGAATCAAATCGAGCAGGACCAACAGAAACAGGAACAATAACTTTCTGAAAAAAAAAAAAAATCCTTCAGACGACCTTAGCGCAGTTGGTAGTGAATCCTTATAGAGACAAGCTTTGTGCCGTACCCGAGTCATGAATTTTTAATATCTATATAAATATTATATATTTATTTATTTCAATTATAACTTTATAAATAGAACTCCAAGAAGCTCTTATAGCTAACGATATCAGAATAACAGTAGCGTACGTACATATTGAGAAATATAGATCTATAAAATTGAATGTTTATTGGCAAAGAAAACTGAGTAAGTACTTTTTGCATTTATGAATTGTGTTTATAAAATTTAAATAAAACACTTAACATAATTTCATTATTTTAGAAGAGCCGGTAAAGTTACAATCGAATGCGTACTTCCAGCACTTACTGTCACACCGCTAGCTGATATCTCGACGTTGTTTAGCTATATTCTACAATCATTCCTACTACCCCATACTGGCTAAGCGACGGGAAATTTACCGTAGCAAATTGAACTTCCTATAAAATAACTTTAAGGTTCTTTATTGTGTGGAATAGGGTATAACCACCGCTCACCTCCTCGAGTCCATTCAATTTGCGTCAGAATACGAGTTATGCGTTTTTTATTGCCTCTAACTATAAAACTGTCGTTTCGATTATTATTAAGAATAATTTTAAAAATAAATATAAAATCGATATCTGGGCGACTGCCACAATGCTATTGGCACCAGCTGAATTAGCTTTGGGCTATTTACGTAATTATCTACTTATAAAAGTACTATTTAGGTAGGTAACAATGTAGGTAGCATAACTAAACTAACTACCCTTGTTATAACGAAATAGTTATCTCCCTAAATTTATAGACATTTAAGCAATATAAAATACCAATAAACAGCTATTAAAAATGCCCATTTATAAAGACATTTCAAAGCAGTAATACAAATTGCAAACGCACGAAAACTTCCTATGAAGTTGAGGGATCTATTTACAGTTTTGTTAAGACAGTAAAAACGCCGTCACCTTAACAGAAAGTTGGTGACATTTTAAGGAATAGATCTCAGAAGGAGAAGAAGCTAAACATTCAAAATAGTAAGGAAGTCTTAAGTCTAAAATCGTAGGCAATCTCAGATGTGACCGCGTTGAGGCGGCGGCGAGGCGGCAAGGTGACGAGGTGTCGAGCGTGCTACGAACCATTACGGGGCGGGCTCGGAGCCGCCGCCGCCGGGCAAGGGGGCTATCCATTAGCTAATTAGCTGCCGGCACCGACCCCCTTCTTTCCAGATTGTTGCCGGCTGCTCCGAGCTTCCTAATTGACTTTTATAATAAACACAATTTTCTTGTATTAACGATGATAACTCATTATTACCTATAACATTCCCATAAATATCTATCTTTATACACTTCAAGAAATATGTTTTTGCTAAAACACATTTTGGATTTCCGGCACCCACTACTAGTTTGCCGGTAACAAAGGAACTTCTACTAAACGGTCAGTGGTGTAGCAACCACCCAACAACATTTTATACTCAACCAACCATCGATCGATATCGAACGACCGATACTGTCATAAAATCACACCTTTTAATACGAAAGTATTTCACCGCAACTACAATAAGTCAAATTAAAAAATTAAACTCGCCCCCTTCATGTACCATCAGGGCTATCTTTTAATGAGGTAATGGCCATCCGGCGAGCGAGGGCTAGCAGCGCGCGCGGCGACCACGCGACCACCCTGGCCCTCTAATAGTTTCATTATTATAATAAAATGGAGTCAAACGTGTAAACGAGGGCACGTGTCAACTGTTACCCTCCGACGTGGGTCGTTGTGCTTGCCTTTTGAACTTTGTCACGGTCGCTTTTTAATGTGTAAATGAAATAATGAAAAATATGCAAATTATAGGTGAATGTTAATTAATGATCTAAAGCGAAAATTTCTGCCATTAAAAAAAAGGATAACAAAACAAGTCCTTAAAAGGTACCATTATTTTTTTTTTTATCAAATTTGTGATCATATTAAGTAACTATGAACGCAACACTGTAATTAATGAATGATCGTTAAATATAGTACAACTTACAGTGAGTCTTATCTAAAATGATGGCCACCTAGAGCTCAGCACGCTAACATTCAATTTAAACGAAGCATCAAAACGAAACATACAACCACCAAATAGGCGATAGTCATGACAGTTAATTTATGAAACGATGAGTTACAAGCATTGCCCGAAAACTTCTCAGCGGGCACAATAAACATTATGGGCACATTCATTAATAGCTGACCGCTGACAAACGGTGCCTTTGCACCCCACCATCCCCTCTACCCCATTATCCCCTGTCTGCCCTCCCATATTCCTCCTTCCATCTCCCTGCCTCCCCATTCGGCCAGGTGTAAAACTGCCCGGTCACGAAAAGACAGACATGCGATGCGGCTAATATGTTTTTATTATTAAAGCTACGTATTGCTCATCCCTCCGGCCCTCGCAAGGGGATCACCCATGAATATTTATACGGTGATTTGTTAATAGCTCCGTCGGTACGTAGCGGCATGTCATAATTACAATGGAAAGAATACTGTAAAGCACGCTCTGGAAAATGTTTGTATCAGATAGTCAGATAAAAAAAAGAAAATAAAGGATATACGCTTGATTAAAAATACTTAATAGATAATATAATTGTAACTACGATAACTTCAAGCAAAATATACTTATTATTATTGACAATTGCCCCTATGACTATTTTTTTCCAAAAATCTTCAGTGAACAGATATGACCACGTTACAGTCTTAATGATATGTATATATAGACCAGGGTCTTCCCGTGACTCCGCCCGCGCAGCCATTAATTTTGCTCTGCCTGCACCTTTGCCCCATCATGAAGCTAACATAAGCTAATCAATAATAAAAGCCCCGTTAGAAATAGGTCCAATAGTTTTTCATTGATGCTTGAACATACATACATACGGACAATAATTCAAAAATACTTGTTTTGGATTAGTCAGCTCTAAATACCAGTATTGTTTAAAATAAAATATCTTCAATATACGCAACCTAGATACAGTACTACTAGTAAAGATAGATAGATAGGATATCGTTCATCGACTTTTACTAATTAATTCCATTTTTTATAGATAAAGACAATATGCAATCAAGAAATCTCCACGTGTGTCGGTGATTCAAGCGCTTTCGCAGCGAATTCACTTTAGTAATAACTTGAAAGCAACCTGCTATGAGCATAGGGCTGCCCACAATTTTTTACAACAAAGTCGTAATACCCTTGACCGTAATAGTCATATACTTGCATAAAAGTAAGTCATTGACACTCCTTACGGGCAGTCAGATGCCTGAAAATACCTGTAAACTAGTTGTTTATCGGTGGCCCCAATAGTCTACCAAGTCTTAGAGAGCACATCCGCTCCGACTATATAGGGATTCAGGTATTGTTGACCCCAATGAACCGAGAAATTACTAAAAGGAAGAAGAATGCTCAGCATATCGCCAAATTGAACCAGAACCGGAGATTTAAAATCTGAAGACAAAACAACGGTTACATATGTTGCCAGCAGCCCTAAAGTAAGGAAAACGTGTACCAGGTAATGTCAACTTTAGTGTTGCCCTAATGTGTGGTACTATCTGAGCGGTTATCAGCGGGACAACTCCCGCTCGCAGCCACCGCAGAATCTGATGTCGGATTGTATGAAAGATAGTGGCGCGTGCAACCACGTCGTCGTCAGCCGAATAGCTTTTGTGCCTATATTATGCGCGCTCGAACACTAAATCTTGTGCGGAAACCCGCTGTCGTGGGAATCGAAAAGGCTCATTTACTTTCTTGCGAATTCAGATTGCCTTTAGCTACTGAAGTAATTTAGTAGTTGGATAATTATAATGATAAAGTCGCTCATGGGTGTATCGGCAAACCAGGATCCTAGTTTTAAGAGTTGACTAAACTGAACTGACTTAAGTAAAAAAAAATATATTCGCAGTATGGGTCCATTTTTATCCTCATTTTCTGATTTTTTTACTATATCAACGTTAAACTGCGTTTGTTTGTAAGTCTAAAGAGGAGTATGCAAAAACGGATGCACAGATAAAAATTAATTACGATGTAGAGTTCGATTAATAATAAAATCACATAGACTTATTGGGCTATTGTTTGGTCTTATAATGCCCACGCGGACATCTTTTTACAAAGCGTTATGATAACAAAATCGTGATTAAATTGAAAACAAAATAACAAACTTAAGGAGGTATTAAGACTCTCACACGAGGCCTAACCGACCCAGAGATTTAATTAATTAAGTGCATGTTTTGTTCGAGACTACTATATTACACTATCGTTCAGCCTAACCTACGAATAAATATAACACATACAATACATGAGTGTACCTAAAGAGTATATGTATATTTGACAATAAATGCTAGGGTTCACGACACCTAGTCGTTCACACGCTGGCATCTATTCTATGGCACGCGCCTTCATGCCTGCTTTGGTTTACCTATACACAAGCTCGAACGAGGTAATTGAAGCCATATTGCAGGTGTCTACTGAGTTAGCTGTATTTAAGCCTACATACCCGCAACGAAAAGTTTTTGTCTGTGTAAAATCAACATCGATCTTAAATTAATTACACCGGTAGAGGCATAGAAAGCTGGCCGTTCCTACATTGTTCTCACATACCTATAACAATGGACTGCTGAAAAGTGTAAAAGATCGTTTTAAAAAGAACAACCATGGATTTCTTGCCCGTTCTTCTCCATAGGAACGGCATTCCGAACGTGTGGTAAAGTTGTAGCTTACCGTTTTGTAACTTTTTTGAACGATTCATAAGTACTGGACTTAATTGGTTTACACGAATAAAACATATTCTGATTCTGAAACGTTGGACGATTTCTTCATGTTAGTACTTTTACTATCGCATATATTTTGTTGTGATGTCCCAATCGCAGGTAGAATCGTGTTCGTCAGCAAAAATAATTATGACGTACCTATTCTAAAATAACATTGTAATAAAAACGTGACCCCTGTAATGTCAAGTCAATTCGTCAACGCGCATTTTCGGTGTGCCAACAGCGGCCCCCGAGCGGCGGCCCGCCCCCACCCGACATTTAGCTAAAATTATGGGAAATGTAAACAATACTCAAATTACATTTTTTATTCTCCTATTAAGCGCCAGCGTGAGACTGGGCTGTGTACATAACGTTATGGATTTCGGTGGCATATAACATGTCCCATTGTAGTTTTACCATGTTTATCATTTAGTAGAAAGTTTATTTTGTGTAAAAAAAAATCAACCAACAAACCAGAATCATCGTTCTTTTGGATTATCGTTTTAGACTAGGAAGAAAACTAGAGAGGAAAAGCAAACTAGAATTAAATAAAATATGGTTCTAGCCTCTGTTTACTACCATTTTATATATCCCTTTCATAAAATATTTCCTACTATACGTATAGATAAAACCTGGTACTTTTTAATTTAATATAACTACAGAGAGGTCTGAATTAAAAATACACCCGCTCATGCTGGCGTTTAAGTAAATTAATTTATCAATTAAAATTAATTTGGTATTAGGGACTACGTGGCTGTATATTAATTTCAAAATTGACTGAAAAGCTGTAGGTAATCATGTCCTTTCTTACATGACTAAACACTGTCAGTGAAGGCTGACCAGTGTTTTACATTAAAATGTATTCAGCACATTCCCCCACTTCGCGTGGTGGGCGGCGTTGTCTCTATCGATCCGCCTAGCGCCGCCCGCCCTAGTCCGCCCAGCCGATAAACGACTCCCGGCCGGTGCCAATGTGGGCCCACTGGCTATAAAATGTTATTGCTATTAGTTATTGTCGTCATAAGTTTTAGAGGTACCTAGCGGAATGATAAAATGTACTTAACTTTGTATGTAACGAGAGCCAAGGTTCGCTCGGAGCCAAAGTAGCGCGTGGAATTGATGCCTATACAGATAGTTTTATCGTTGGACTTTGTGCCGGGTATTTGGGAACCAATTACTTTTCCAATACATTTTGTACCTATTGCTATGTGTAATATTTCATACAACCATATGATACCATAACTATACAGTAAGAAATAATCTGTTCCATAATAGTAAAGTTTGAGGGAAATGTAGGCTCGGCCCCTCTGGCTGAGATTATAAGCTCAGCGTAAAATAAACCTTGTATCGCAATATATTCCTGCTATGATTCTACAGTGTCCTTATGCGTAATCCGTTTGCAATAATAAAACATGCCAGTCCATAACATTCAACTTCACAGAGAGCTCATACGAATATACAAATTATTATAATCACCACATTGTGAATTATGCCGATTACGTACCTACATGATCGACGCATTTACCGTTAGGGAAACATGTTTGTTTGTAAAATAGTCTTTACGACTTTGCCTTAAGACAGGTATGTGTGTATTTTAATTGTTTTACATAGCGTCGAGCGTATATTGAAGAATGAGGCGTCGTGGGCGTCAGTTGAATTATGGAAATAGAGCGTCGGCACTCGCCGGGCTCTGTTCAAACAATGCCATAACGGTATGAAGTGTCAATTTTAATTCTTTCCTTTTATGTATTATGAAAAGGTTGCAGCTAAGGGTCGTAATTGTAGAGCAAATTGTTGTAGTCATTGAAATAACAGAAAAATAGATTTGTTGTCATAGGTTTTATAAAAGCTTCTAAAAAGCTACAAGCCAGTCTGTGAATGTGCCCGATAAATTGTAATATACATGTGCTCTATTACATTGGGCACATCGATGAAATGTGGAAATTCAAGAGTGCACCTCTGTTTCGGGAAATATAGATGTGACTTTCGCAGTACAGTTCTTGGTAATAGTTACATCTCAGAAATTTACTTAACTACTAAAATACGATGGCAACATCAATAATACATACTAAAATACCTACGCCATGAGTTTCGAATATATTATTTCCCTGTATTATATTAGGTACGTTTTAAATAAGTCATTTTATAGTTCCCCCTAAAAGCTAATTAGCACAGTCTCCAGGGTCGAATATGGAAGCGGTTTGTGACATGCGCACGTAACGCCCTGATCTCGACTGACCTTTCATATACCTACAATGTCTGCAATATTATATTCTCATTCCGTAACGAAATTACTTTGAAGAAATAAATTATTTATTTCTAAAAAAATTTATTAAATGAGTATTATCTAGATTTTATAATGTTTCTATTAAAAACAAAATATTTTATAAACATGTAAAGCAATGTAGAGACTGACTTGATTTGCAAGGTATTAAGTCACCATAACTCTGATGTAGAGTCGATTCACAGCACGCCAATACGCCGTACGTATTTTTAAACGCCTCGAAAAAACTAATTCCTTTTTTGGGTATGTAGTTGTGATCTTAATAAGTGGGTATAGATAACACGAGTTTGTGTTATAAATCGCCATTAACTATATTAGTAATTTTTCATTAAATTTGAGTTGTTGTCAGCGTTTATAGCCTATAAAGTAATCTGTTGTGAAGCAGGTAGGCGTACATGCAAGAGAAGATAACATTGCTTTCGCGAATAGCCGCTTGACACGCAGCCCGCCGCGGCTGGTAGTGGTTTCGAGACAGCTCAGGGGCAAAGACAAGTACCTAATATACCTACCTATTCCTTGTTTTAAATCATGTAATAAATATTTCAATCAATAGGTAATTGTATACTTTACCCCACAATACATAATGCGAATTATTTTCTTGTCGACGGCACAGCCGGCGGCGCATCCCATTGGTTGCGCGTCGCGCCGCACGTGGCCGGCGCAGGCGCGTCGCGACGCGCAACCATTCTAATTTTATTAATGCGCTCGGTGCGTCAACGTCATTATCTTGGAAACCGCCAATCAGAGGACGAGGTGTTTTTGCATAGTTTTCTACCTACAGCGATTTCTTTCATAATACCTACTTGTGCGCGTCATAACACCGATCTCTCGCCATTCGCCAAAGATAAACATGTTACATCGATAAGAAATTTCGCATAACTTAATTGGTGTGAGGCATATGCATCTGATCTGACGCATTTACCATTTTTGTGATTTACGATTATAGGTATAATTGAATAAGGTTTAAAATACGGTAACTCTGAGGCTGCTAGGACAGCTTCTGCGGCTGTTCAGACGGTCATTTTATACTTATTTGATTATTCTTAAAACACAGTATATTGGTAACTCTCTTATTTAATTTTCGAACTAGAAAGGGATTAAGGACTCTTCCAAATACACATTCATTCCGTTCGGTTTCGACACCTAAGTCCATGGGATCCAAGCTTCATAGAATTTGTAGAAAATCTATCAAAAACATTAGTTGACGCAAACGGCGGCCCAGGGGCCAGGCAATTCCTCGCTCAGCGAGTAGCTTTGGCTATTCAGCAAGGAAATGCGACCAGCATCTTGGGTACGTTACCGCGTGGGCCATTATTTTTTTGTAAATATTAAGTAGGTAAGCTTTTCTATTCTATTTTTAATTTATATCTGTGTTGTACATAGTGTGTAAATAAAAATGTAACAAAAAGTAATAAATAATAAAAAATGTATTAACAGGTTAAAATAATACTGTCAGCGAAATCCAAAAAAAAATATTTTAAACCTCAATATATAAATATAAACTAATATGTACAGTAATGAGCATCAACAAATGAGTCCCTAAAATTACAAAGATAATCAGTTTAAAGACTGACTGGCCATGGATGAAAGTGGTTTAACGGTTTTTAAAACTGAATATTGATGATGTTCTAATTTCAAATGTTCTGATATGTAATTTTGGGCGACTTTACATCAACATCCAACTGTCCGTCCCATTTAAGTCGTCCCATTAATTCATCAGAGTTGACTTAAATCCATAACTATTAACGTAATAAACTTACATCCGTTAATAGCGCTAGTGATCACACCCTGTTTGCAATGTACGAGTACCATTGAGTACCATTCCGTGAGTAGATTAAAATATTGAGCACTTGTTACGTTGAGTGGACGAAATAAATAACAACAACAATCTATTAGATACGAGATACGGTCTGGTGCGAGTGCGGGTTTCATCACTGGGCAGCGCCAATCCGCGGGAGGTTCACCGGTTTCACAACACCCAGTGCGGTATAAGCCGACTGATTTAGCTGCCTTCGTAAATGAGCTAAACTGTAGCGAAATAAAGCACCCAGCGCGCCGCCCGACACAGAATAAAATATGAGAATATACAAAGGACACAGACCTGACTAAACATTTATGTTCCTGCTTATTATTCAAAAGTAAGTGAGCTTTTATGTGGGGAGATGGATTCTAGAGGATAAAAGTAGATTGGGTGGTACTTAGTGAAACAAGTGGACCGAATGTCCACTGTCTGTCAATGAATGTCTCATGTGTGTAAAATTCAGGTTGAAAATTTTCGATAAAACTATTGAAGGCAAATCAGCAACCACCTACCTGTAATACATATTAATAGAACCTCATATTGTATCCAATAAGTACCTAATTCGCACGAGCGTGAGTGAAGTATATATGTATCAGTAGAAACATTAGACTAATTGATTACTCGCACAAAAATACATGTTCGAAATTCGCAATGACTTGTCTGTGCGTGAGTTAAGTCTGTGCGGTGGTTGCTCAAGCTTGTCTAGCCGCGGTAGAGGAGCCACTTCGCAATCGTTCGATCCGCAAAGGTCATGGAAGGAATTCGCGCGGTCCGGCCTCTTGCGACACCCCGTGCACTGTTCCAAAGAGGTTCCGACCGCCCGACCGCGCCGGGAACCAATAACTTCGACTCAATACACCTGTTCATTTTTTAAATCCATTTTCCATTTGGCTATTACTATTGCAATTATCTTAAATCCACATCTTGTTTTACGGTATAATTCAATTAGTTACCCATCCATTGCGGTTTGAAATCGATTTTCACCGATTCAATCATTATTAACAGAATGGACAATTGGCAAACTCGTTTTATAAAAACACAGTGATAACACAAATAAATCTCCATGTTTTCTTATTGACATTTGATAATATACCTTAATGCAATGATAATGTTGTATGATTTTGTCTAATACTCTCTTAGTATAAAACATAATCATACAACACACGTATTATTAAATAATCTGAGATTTAAGATTATATATATAGACTCACGTATACGTTTTTATCCTTAAATTTAGGATTTAAAATATTTTACTATTTTCCTTAGACCTTAAATAAAGAAAGTAGTTTTTATTATCGTTATTTCATGTACGTAACATTTTCAAGAAACATGTAACTACTTATACACTTTCTTAGTATACGCTATGTCAATATCTATGTATGTTTTACCGATACACAACTTTAGTTAGACAAAGCCGCCTAGCCTGATTTGAATTTAAGTCAAACAATAGAAAAGTAAATGAAGATAAAACAATGAACCGAAAGCTTATCGATATTTACATAAGTATTTATTCTTATCGTAGTGTGAATAGTCCATGAGTTCCCCGGTATAGTTTTTGAAGTGGAATTACTAGATAACTTATAGTAGGTACCTAGTATTATAATATATATAATAATGTATAATAATATTTTTATCAAATAATTTAATTCACCATTCCACGCGGACAAGGCCTTTTTGATACCTAGTTTGTTTTAATATCATTTATATTTAAATCAAATAAAATGTTTCTTGGTTATTTAGAATATAAGTACCGCTGATAATAATAATGATGTTCATGACGACAAAAATAATTTATTTATTTCTGACTAAATAGTACTTACGATTAGTCAGTAATTATCAGCGGTTTGGAACATTTATTTGATTGAAAATCCGGCAAAAATCTCAATGGCATAATATATTAAAACCACCAACACAAAAAAAAGTTTAAAAAGTGCGTGATGTGTGAGCCAACTATTCATTCAGACCAATTCAATGAGCCCAAGATATCTATTGTATGAGAAATCCCTACACCGACTTGGACAAGAGCTGATGATCTTGGAACGGCTGAATTGATTTTCACCAAACATAGCTGAGAACCGTTTCTGCGTTGAAATCAATCCAGGCGTTTGGGTGCTACGATGCCACGGACTAACAGACAGACAGCCATAGGCCTCAAACTTACAACACCGCGATACGCGCGTCAGGGGATAAAAAATAAACAGTTCTCTAAAATAAATTCTAAATTTAAGGAGTCCCTAAATGTTACAGAATATATAGTTATAGGTAAAGTAGGTATGTCAGCACATTTGGCTCATTACTTAGTACACGTAAATACCAAATTCATATTACACGTTCTACGACGACGAACGACGCGCTCATAGCATTAGCAATCATTATAACATCACACATTTTAGAACAAGATATCAATTTAGCAATCATATCATCTTTCACTTCATCTCCTTGGTATACGGACCGTACAAAAGCTAAGTAGGTAAATCTTGTCCGAAAAGCTCACATCTCTCATGTATAAAATGATCGGCTAGGAAAGCTCGCGGCTCGTCACCTGCGCGCGTGGGCCCGAGCCCTATTGTATGGTAATGCGTGCGCCGGCGCAGGCTGCGACGCGCCCCGCCATGCCCACCTAGCGAGGAGAAATTGTACAAAACTGTGTAAATTCATTGCTTTAATCCTCTTAAGTGTGATTGATTGAGTCAATCAACTCTTTACTGCATTCTAAAAAGTTTCGTGGAATTTTGAGATACATAATTAAAACAGACACATTACTCAAAGTTCTTTTTTAGTGCGGTAAGAATACAACATAATGTATTCTGCTTTCCAACAAATTAAAAAAAAAACTAACAAAACATACTTAGGAATGCAATATGATATAACGTCCAACGTATTAAAAAAACAGGGTTAATAAGATATCAATAACAGTGGAATGATTCGCGGATGCTTTTCTCTTGTTCCAGACATCTGAGCTGGAGTCGCTGCTGTGCAAGCAGGAGGGCGCCGCACTCGCGCCCGCCCACATGGACCTTTTCGATGGCGGAACCTCCTCTCGCGACGATGCGTTCCTGCGGCCAGCCCTCTGGGAGGACATCGCGTCCTCCATCAGGAATATCGACCCCGAGAACGCGAATATGCTCGCGCCACTCGGCTCTACACACGTCAAACTCGAAGCTGATGAAGCGTTACTGGAAGAATGCGCTACCCCGCTACTCAGTCCTCTGGAGATCAAGACGGAAAGGCTGTGCGCGCCGCCGACGTACGCGCACCCCCAGCCGCCGCCGATGCAGCCGCAGCAGCAGCCGGCCACCTCCTTCGCCAAGTACCCGCCCTCGCGGCTCGTCTACATGTCCCCGCTGACTCCACCCAGCTCCGAACAGGGTAGTCCAGGGAACACTATGCAGGTAAACTCTTCACATTTCGACTGTGCTCTGCGCCGCCTAGCGATGACGCGACAGATGGTACCATCTTTGCTGAGCGACTGATTTTATTTCGACGTGCATGTCAATTGTTTTGTTCCAGTAGAGTCATGACATTTGACAGGATAGCACAATGAATGGAGTCGATTAATTATTCAAATTGTAAGCGGGATGTGCGAGGTAAGACGTCTCGCCGACGGTTGAGTCATAAATTCAATCTTTGCTGACATGTTGAAGTATTGGAACGGAGTGATAAGTATGATAATTATACAGATTGTAAACATAACAGGTTTGTTTTGGTATACCAAATATGGAGAAATCATAGCATATGCTATAAGAATCCTATGTAACTGACTGCCAATAATAGTTTGTTCACTGTATATTTTGTAAGCGCAGGCAACATGGTATTCTGTTATCCGCAGGTCGGCGCGCGCCGGACGCCGCCACCGCCCTACCACCCGCCGCCGCTGCTGCGCGCGCCGCACGCGCCGCACGCACCGCCACATACAGGGCCACATCCCCATCATCATCCACAAGTGATTATTTCTTTATTTTCACTTGCGTTAGGAAAGTACTAAATACTGCTTCTCTATCGGCTATATGAATATATTTTGGGCAATTCATATCTTACAGATAATGTTTAACGAAGGCACCTGTGAAAAGGGCCTTGCAGGGTTCAAATCAGACTAGACTCAGACACTAAACTTAATTAGGAAACATATGTATTTCGAAACAATCAAATCCTATATCGAACTATTTGTTTTTTTTACGTCTTCCTTGCTACCTTTAAATGGCCAAACCCACCAACAGTAGGTATTATGTCAATGTCAAGTATTTAATAGCACTAATAATAAATGAAATACATTAGAAAAAATACACTATACAAAAGTGGATGACAGCAAACTGAAAAAAAACTAACTTACAGTTACTTACCAAACATTAATCATCTTCCAGCCAATGACGCAGTCGCTCCAGCTCCCGCAGCACCCGGCCGCGACAGCGCCGCAGCCGCATCCCCCGGCGCACGCGCAAGCACACGCGCCCCACCCTCACTCGCGCCTCGCACCCCCGACCTCACTCAAATACAACAGACGAAACAACCCCGAGCTAGAGAAGAGAAGAGTACATCATTGTGATTTTATGGGTAAGAGACTTGTGTAATCTGGCATTTTCAGTGGAATATATCCATCCTCCCCCCCGTATCCGCGCTTGATCGGAACACCCTCATTAATGTAAAGCTTGGTACAAAAGGCCGCTATTTTGTCATAAGAGATTTTTAATTGGGTCGGGTGTCTGGAAGGCAGCCCTAGTTCCATGCCACGTTTCAAATTTGCAGGGCTATTTAAATTATTTAGAGATTTGTTTGTTCACAAATGTTTGTTCACTATTGCAGGATGTACTAAGGTCTACACAAAGAGCTCGCACCTGAAGGCGCATCAGCGAATACACACAGGTAGTACTAGTCACACTCACTCATTTGTAGTCATTGCGAGTTATATATTAAGCTATATGCACATGGCATTTGCGAAATTAAATGTTATCCAAAATATGTTAGTGTAAAACACTTAACCGTTTTCCCGTCTTTATGTTCAAACACATATCCCAAAGACTTTGTTAATGTACTTGTCCCACTCGCAGGTTTAGTATCTAAGGGCCTGCCTAGCGAAAGCAATAAATACATAGGTACCTAATGGCACCACGGTAGTTACAAGTTACATTTAAATTACACCGCAATAGGTATATTGTTGCTTGTTCAATTTATTTTACATACGCTTTTAACTTCGTTGTTGACTTTCTAAAAGCTTCACATTACTTTTATCAGAAAACACGTTTTAGTGGGATTTTATTAAAACATTTACTAAGATAATAACATAGACCTAAACATATTTAGGGAAATTGAAAGACAACGAGGTAATTATCTCGATTCCATCACCTACGATCAATGGAGTCGGAAATTCATTCGCAGGATCCCTTTGAGTGGGAGTGTCTGTGCAGAGGCAGGCCTAGCAAAGATGAATTTGGTTCGCAGGAGAAAAGCCGTACACGTGTCAGTGGCCGGAGTGCGAGTGGCGGTTCGCGCGCTCCGACGAGCTGACGCGCCACTACCGCAAGCACACGGGGGCCAAGCCGTTCAAGTGCGCGGTGTGCGAGCGCTCGTTCGCGAGGTCCGACCACCTCGCGCTGCACATGAAGCGTCATCTGCCCAAGACGTCCAAATGACACGCGAGACGGGGCGGCGACCAGCCGCCCGCCCCTCAGAACACTCAGCAGGTGTGCCCACTCTATCACGCATATAAATAGTAGCTAGTTATGGTGGAGTAGAGCAAACGGTACTTACTACTTTTTCTTGGTGCTCTCTGTTTAAATCCTTCTGATGAACATAATAATATAAGTGGGTGTGTACACTCGAATGAAATCTATTCAGGCTACTTTATGAATGTAATAAGTTGAATTAATATGTGACCACTACTTAGCGCGCTATTTAAGTTGGTCCGTCTGTCTAAACTTGAATTACACGCGCGTAATTATATTTACATAACTATAGCTAGATTTTCCTTACCTTTTACTAATGTATTATAGGGCTCGGGTTTGAATGTAACCATTTAAGTATTTACCTTTAACTATACATAGCAAGTATGCAGTCTACTAAGTCTGGTAAAGTTCAACCATGTGGAACTGCAGAACTATGTCAAATTTTCAGGAGGAATGCAGTGAGAGCATCTTCCTGGAGTGCGACCTGGACGCCACGCTGATGGACACGTTTTACGGCGCGCTGTGACCGCGCGGCGCGCGCCTGCCCCCGCACGCGCCCCCCGCGCCCGCCCCCGCACGCGCCCCCCGCGCCTCGTGTAGCCCAAACCCAAGGATGCACACTGTATATTTTGTAAAAGCGAACTTTTCAATAAGTTCCAAGTTGTCTCCGCCGATGGCTAGAATCCGGTTCCTCCGTATTCAGTGTTAATCACGCTTAAAGTGAAATTCGGATTTCTGAAAAATCTCAATCACACTGACCGAGTGTAAGATAGACATTATGAACGTAAATTTATTTTGTTAATAGGTATTCAGTTGAACATAAACTGTGTAATTCAAGTCACAATACGTACAACATAACACAGCATTACCAAGGAGATCGCTTTACATACAATACACCTAAGTGTACTTAAAATGACTAAATCAGTCGTTGAAACATGAATCCAAAACGCCTATATTTTATAGGTACTGTGTACATTAAATGACATAATAATATGTTGATGGAACGGGAATTGCGACACTGTTGCTATGACTTTCTTAGGTACTAATGATTAATGTCGATCTAACTAGATTCGCACTCTAAAAGGTACCTTTTAAAATTCACAATTTCTACGGTAATTTATTAACACAATTTTAGTATTTTATATGATTTTCCAAAGGTCATAAGCCAATTTAATATAATCGTTCACGATATAGAACAATATTCATTATGATACGATGTAAATGTGTCATGATAATATTAGCATTGCATACAAAAAACAGTTATTAACTTTGCCATTCCAAAATCTTTACGAAGTATGTGGAAAAGTATAAAAATTGCTCACTAAAACAGCAATGGTGTCGCTATGAACTCGTAAATTAAAAGCTCTAAGTATTCATTAGATATGATTAGTTAATTTATCGTAAGTTTATTAATAAGAGAGCAAGGAATATCCAAGATATTATCTTTTAATATTATTATTGAATAAATATAAATAAGTAGATATTATGTTAGACTTATTATATGTAGTACATATGTAGGTCCGTATGAGCCCGGATGGTACGGCCCGGGTTTTCTGAATTTACTTTGGTAATATAATGCCGAAACCTAGCTACTCCGAAAGCTAACCTGTTAACTAAATGAATAAAAAAAAAGTCCGACAGTCATCCATGCTAATAAACTAATGCAATATACATAAAGCACATAATAATTCCAGTCTTTTTAATGTCCCACTGCTGGGCACAGGCCTCCCCTTAATGCGAGGGGGATTAGGCTATAGACCACCACGCAGGCATGGTGTGGCTTGGTGGACTTCACACATCTTTCGAGGGGTTCTCTCAGACATGCAGGTTTCCTCACGCTGTTTCTTCACCGTTGAGCAAGTATAATCGTGGTTGAAAATGAGATTCGCACTTGAAATCTACTGATGCCAGAGGTGCGAGCTGGGGTTTGAACCTGCGACCCTCGTTACCGAGGCAAGCGTTCTACCAACTTGGCTATCAGTGCTAAACCTAAAGCACACAATAATGATTGAATAACCACTTTATTCAGATGTTTCAAGTAACACACGGGTCGTATCACTGGAACTCTACATTTAACACTTTCTAGTCTCAATTTATTAAATTTTGTTTCATATTCCCCAACGGATTTACCATACAATTCATCCTCATTCTACTGAATTCACCCTATATACATATTTAGCCATAAAATGTATAAAAAGTCTTCATCCATTTACAATAGCATTACAATTACATTAAAAAACATATCACACTCGATTAAAACTTCTATAAATGGGGATTACAATGTATCTATTTATAAATTCTACTACAGTAACAGTCGAATTATGTAGACAATTAATCATGTAACTCATAGTCTATATGAATAAAATTTAAACTCTTACCAAGTGCTTTAGGCTAATTAGAAAACGAAGTCTGCAACCATCCTTATTGCCTCCGTCCAGACATTTGCCTATATATGCGTATGTTGCATGGGTACGTCAGGGTCGGTAACTTTAACGCCAGAGTCGGCGTACCCACGTAAGACAGTTAACCCACTCTTTTATATATAGGTAGGTACCCTACGTTCTAACATTTGTATGAAAGCAATTGCCATCTTTAATAGTCACTAGTATTTTGTACTACTGTAAGTTATACTTAATAATTGTTATATCTATTTTTGAGCGGTACAATATTTATATGAGTATAAATACCACGGACACCTTAGGCTTCTACGAACGCCACAACTTGCCATCCAATTTGTAGGGTCCCTACCAATTAGCATGTAAATGAGTCAACTTGCCTATGGGCACGCAGGGAACCTACAAATTGACCCTACAGATTTGGTGGCAAATTGTGCCGTAAGGACTTTCATACATTAGCCTTATGTTTACAGATGTAGACGGTTCAATTTTATAGCACTTTTTGCTATAGTATTTATAACTCACTTGCTCACATGTATTTTTTAATCAAGCTAAGTATTTTCTGAATTCATAATAAAATACAATTTTGAAGGGTCTTTTGATAGGCCACGTAATAATACTGTCGTGACGATCTTGCCTTGTTATATACCAGAGGGTTTCCTTTCCCATTTGCGTCTTTATAAATATCTTGCTTAGTTATTCAATTTATATTTCAATATTATAATTCATATTCCTCTTGTTACAAATTGAGCAGAGATCCAAAACACAAAAAGGATAGGTACTTACGTTTAGCCTCAATGAAGTCTTGCCACTCTTTCTTGCATTTAATTTTATTCGTCTGATATAATACTGTATGTACCTATTACACAGCATAAATATGGAACTGTGAACCTGAACAATACCTTAATGTTTATCATAGAGATTATATAACATAAAAAATGGAGACTGCAAAAGTGTCATAATATAATATACTTACCCTAGTCTCAGATTGTATTGTTATTTCATGAAAAAGTATGTTATTTAATAGACTAGAGTGTTAAATATCGTATATATATACATTCAATGCAGCGTACCTTGTAAAGTATCTCTCAAGATGAGGTAAGCTGGCGGGCTATTCACCCGGGCCCGCTTCAAGGGAGCCAGGTTGGCCAGACAACATAATATGACAAATTCGCGAGCGATTACTCAGGCTGAGGCCATCGCAAATGTGAGCAAACGATTCGCTGGCTCGTTTAGTCGCGTCACTTTGGCCACTCTTATTTTTTACGTAATAAGACACAATTCAAATGAGGCCTTAATATTAACGACTAACCTTACGAACGTAGATTAATAATTTAAATGTTAGGAAATTGAGAACTAAAATAAAATTTAATATACACAAATTGTGCACCGTAAAATCAGAATGTAATTAGTGACTTAATTAAGCTCGTTATGTGCTCTGCTGAGTTTTGTAAAGCAAATGATTGCCATAAACGTGTCTATAGATGCCATATTTTTAATTAAAACTTATTTTATTTTTTTAGTTTTTATGTAAAGGCAGTAGACGTAAGTTTATCTTCCTGTATAAAAAATCGTACCTCACTTATTATTCGTCTTGCTTATTCCTTGTAGGATTTAGATAGGTACTTGCCGTTTCGAACATTATTTTATGATTTTGTTGTATCTTTTCGCGTGTAATGTTACTTTTAAGTTTATAGGTAAGTATGTTGACTAAGTCACAAGATAATTTATTACCAATGACATGTTTTTAAATTCTTTTTTTATATAACTATTTTTATAGTTTAGTGTAAAAAGTTGAGATATTATATTATTGAGGAAATTGATATGAATTTAATGTGTTTAAATGTACCTTTAGGTTATAGATTTTTCTAGAAGTGTGATTTACTAACATTTTGTTATTCTACTATATATTAATTTGGTCACAAGATTTTACTAAAGTACGACGATATTAGGCACCCTGATATACAATCCGTTATGACCCCTAATCAAAGAAATAATCACGAAAAACATATTGAAGCCCAACAAACCAAACCTATTTGTTTTGCACACGCGAATTACAACTTTACGTCCATGTGCATATGGCGATACCATGCATACTTACTACATTTGAGTTACTGTAGTCTGGCCATACATTGCGTAAAATTTTGACAAAGGCAAAATTAAAGTTTAGAGTTGAGTACAGCCAGCCATAATAACATTTATAAATGCAAAGGGGTCATGACATTGTAAATAAATATAGGTACTAAGTATGTATCTACGACTATATTTACGATATCTAGGCATTTAGTTTATATACATCCATCCATCAGCCAAAAGACGTCCACTGCTGGTCTTCTTCATATAAGTATATGTATATATCTACTTAGTACGCAGTTATACAATCAGTACGTTAAGTGCCACATTATTCGTAAGTTAACCGTATACTTTATAGTCTATCCCCTGAATTTATAGACGGTTTTTACTTTACCAAACGTCATATAGTACTGCGCACAAGAGTTTTGCTTTGCGCAGTACTATATAACGTTTGATAAAGTCCTAAAATGTCTATAAGTTTGGGGGTAAGTATTTAATTACATTCTGTATGACGAATTGAAAGTTTTAGATACCGTCTGCAGAAGGTGCTGTTGAATTCTGTATACAAAATGTCTAATTACGTAGACTATAAAGTATACGGTTAGCTTACGACTGAACTCGCATTTGACGTACAGGTGACAGACAGACAGTGTTAATGTTGCATTTGTACCATCATTAGTATATTAAATGAAGGGCTCGTTCAACTAGCCTACTTAACGTACAATGTACCAATGGGAATATAACATTAATCATATTATCTATGGCATAAATCTAGGAAATCATATTTATATGACAATGTAATTAATGATATGAGTCAATCTGTGATCAATTGTATGATCCTATATCTATTACCACTGTGTGTACCTATCCAATTTAAACCGAGTTATCATGCACCATTGATTCTACTTATTTAAAATTTACATTCAAATGTATTATTTACAATGTTTACAGACTATAAACACCGATAGTATGTATCTGTAAGGATCCTTATATACCTCTACAGATACCCTATATAGATGTATACCTGGATATGCATCGGAATTATTATATACAGCGTAATTCAGGAAGGGGATATATAGGAACCTTAAACCTGCTCTTCATTAGCACATTTGTAAACGTGATGTAAAATCGGAATTTCGATGTGAATTTTTAGAAGAATTATTCGCTCACAATATCTGGGCCCCTAGGTCTGCTAACACAATGGATTCATAATCGAACAGCAACCGCATAGTAACTGTCACTTTTGACAGATATCCCATACAATATCTGTCAAAAGTGACAGTTACCATGCGGTTGCTGTTCGATTATGAATCCATTGTGTTAGCAGACCTAGGGGCCCTGTTGGTATACCCTTTCTGAATCACTATGTAAGGCTTTATCCAAGATTTAGATATAAAATTCATAAACGAGAGTGACGTTGCTGTTGCTTTAAAATATACAATCACCAATAATATGTTTACTCAATGCAAACAAAGGTGCAGTGATTCGCATAACATTTTATACCTTATATACGTATTATAACAGAAAAAAATGTTAAAAAATGATTAATGTAAGTACTTACTACAAATTATTTGATGTTGCCGCTACTTTCACATTTCAGAACAAATTAAATTTAGTCACATTTACCGTTGCTTTATTATTTCCTAGTCTCCATTATATATACATACCTACCTTTCTAGATAATTCTGCCTAGGTGTCTTACTTATCTAGATAATTACTTATATACCTACCTACCCAAAACCCCATACTACGGAAAAAAACAAAAGAAGTCTACAAATTAAACCAAAATATAGCTTTGAAATAAAACTAATCAGTAGACAGTAGTTTATTTTTAATAACCGATAAATAGGAAGAGGATCTCAATTAAAGACTTTTTTAAATGATGTTCCGTGGAAAGTTATTTTCCATAATACTTATATCACGTACCCACACAGCTATAAAGCTACGTTAGCGCGTTTGATAGGCCTAAGTGGACCGTTAAATTAATCTTTTATTTATGCTTAATATATAATATGAACTAGATAACGAGTTTTCTGGCTTTGCATAATATATTTTTATTGCATTTTCTTTTAGTTCTAGATCTAATTTGAGAACCAGATTCATTTGTTACAACTCAACCTACTATTACTTTTTTTTCTAATTAACATGAGCATAAGTCCAACTAGGTACATACTTATGGGGAACATTACTGAAGTTGATACCTAAGTTACATAAAGATTTTGTTTTCTCTTACTTAATTCTCGAACCTAACATGCGGCATCCTATCATCCACCTATATGTAAGGGATTTAATTTTGAGTGTATACGGTAAAACATGGCTATTGTGCACAGTTCTTGTAATTTACTTATTTGTAAACATGGTAAACTAGCCCCCCGAAGAACCAGCGCATTGATTAAATGCCTCACATTCAAGTCGTAACGACTGCGATTCGGTTATTATACATGCAACTTGCATTATAATATGTACTTGTCCGCACACCGAGTGGTCGAGTCAAACCGTTCGGCGCGTAGTCGTATCGAATACTACTACACTAAGTAGTCTCAATAAAATCGAATCGATTCGCTTTTCAAAAAGCTCTAAATCGATGACCTACTGTGCAATGATCAGCCAACTGATAACACTTAAATCTACTTAATTTTAGTTTCCATGTCTAATAACGTTAACGATTCCCTTCGCTAATAACGATTTGAGGGAACTGTGTCAACTTTTCCCTAGTCCTAAATCCAATAGGCATTAGAAATGCTCGAACAGACGCTAAACGAAAAACGGTAACATCCCTAACAGCTTGCACAAACACAGCACCGTTATCACCTACTTTATTTAGACATGATGGACAACTCGAGTCGCATTTTGTGACTACACCTATTGTGATCAGGACCCGTGAATTACAACCCATAAAACTGTTCACAAATGTCTTCAGATTATTGATAAACGGACTGTCTTGTGGGCTAAACGATAACGATATTGATATAAGTCCATGCGCTAAAAGCAAAGCCAAAATGAGCTCACAGTGGTCTTGGGTAGTAACCTCGGTGTTGATTGTAGCTGCTGCAGCCACTACCATCTCCCGATTCGATCGCGCGGAATATGAGCCAGGATATGATAATTTCGCTGAACAAGATGATTTGCAAGGGTTTGAGGAAATCGAAGATCACACACGAGACAACCTAACCGAGCACGGGGGAAGGAAAGGAAAAATATGTAAGTTAACTTTTAATGGCTAAACTATTTAATAGGCAACTATAACGATATTTCTAACTTCGCATTTTTTTAATAATAATAATTGAGTAATACGAATTATAATGATGTAATCATTGCTTAGGGCTAAAAGGAACATAGTGAAATTATACACCCTAAACTGTTTTGACAGCTTGATAATATTTTGTTGGTTGTAGCCAATAGTTTAGATAGTAATGAAACTGTGTTATGTGAGCTGCCGACTTACTTATAAGTATTTATTAACGCCTAGCGAATTTAAATTAAAAATCATTCTGCTAAAGCAATATCAAATTTCTTATAAAATATTACGAAGCTACGGTTTCAGTCTGTCTGTATAGCCATCTAATCCATATATACTTTTCCTTTCACATTCCTGCGAAAAACGAATACTAGTAATATTAAAACAGTGCTATAAACTTCTAAAGAATATTACACTCTAGCGCAGCAACAAGCAAAATTAATTGTCATTATATATACATATATATATATGTCCTCAACATTCATTCCCATTATTAAAGATCAGGCTTACGCAATAACTATAGGTCGCAAATACGGCTGAATAAATACAATTCTAATGTGTATGCGCAGAGCCACCATCTTTGCTCATGCGACCTATATTGTCTTACCTACATGCACCCTCATATTCATACTCCTTTCACTCATGTCTCTTTTTATATGATCCGTAAAATTTCAATACCTTGTATTTATAGAGTAATGAATCACCTGCTCTGGAAAGAAAATTCAAATATTCAAATGTTTACAGTGTTCCCGTTCGTGAGCATCGTCAGGTTCGCCAACACAGAGTGCTCCAGTGCGAACACGATGAACGGCACGTGTCTCGCGCGGCGCGAATGCAACAACCTTAACGGTACAATCACAGGCGTCTGCGCCTCGAGAAGAGGGAGATGCTGCGTCGGTACGTTCACAGCCTCTGCCAATTTTTAAATTAAAATAACGAAAATGTAACAACCAATATCAACAACATTTATTCAATTTATCCTAATATTTGTTAAGGCTTGTCCACTGTATATAAGAGGTCTCGCGTCGGTGATTCAACGAACTGAAGATATTAGGTGGATCATTTTTTCTTCTTCTTTAGTGCGCGCTTCCACAATTTATTACAGTCTCTCCAGCCATCCAAGCTCCGCCAGAAAGTCGATGTTTGTTCGTTTTTATTGAAAGGACCCGACTTCAAATTAATATAATTCTCAATTGTTCACATTCGTTGCGGGTGTGCCTATAATTGTACCCAAAACAGACAGCATTGCACATCCATAACAGTCTAATAAGATCGATTATTTAAGTCGCGCAAATTTCCAGTGTCTCGTTCGTGTGGCACCACCACGAACGTGAATAACACCTATTTCTCGAGTCCCGGGTACCCGGCGGCGTATGCTGGCGGCCAGGCGTGCAACATCATTGTTAATAGGTGTAACAACAACATTTGCCAGGTGAGTCACTCATCCCTTTAGATTTTATTACAATATATACATGGCGCATAATATATGAGACACTTGCTTCCACTATGTCATTCTAATGGTCTTTTAGAGTCTAGGACTTGGTAGACCACCCGGGCTTACTATATTGGGCGGTCACAGATTGTTTTAGTGTTCGCTTTTGTTCTTTGTAGGCATAGAAGTCTGTATACCGCATGGTCAAATAGAGGTTCACCATACGCGTACCTGACCATTGAATGATCTTTATTCCTCGGAATATCAGTTCAGTAGTAAATTTCATCCTAGTAATATACGAAACACAATATGGTAGTAGCCCCGTTAGGCTATACTACTATAAGTCAATGTTGTGGTGCTTGGAGTAGGTTCACGTTGATATTTTAATAGCCAGTGTGGGGATCGACACCTGTCGGATATCGAGCGCAAACCATCAGGTTCTTGACGCTTACTTTTTTTTTTACTGTGTCTTTCCCCGCCACGCTCGCCATTATTACTCCTGTAAACCAGGATATATACCTAAATCATAAGTAATTAAATTATATTAATTTGCATCTAGCTCCGTATAGACTTCTTGGACCTGGTGCTAGCCCAGCCTGATGGCGACGGTAACTGCGTGACGGACTTTATAACCGTGACAGGTGGGAACACCATCGTACCCACGCTGTGCGGGGACAACACTGGCCAGACCATCTTCGTGGACTTTAACGGGAACGCGGCCATCACCATCACGGTCAGCGCCTCGTTAGCGACCACGTTCTCGAGGAGATGGAACATCAAGTTGATTCAGCTGGGCTGCGACTGTCCGGGAATAGGTATGACACAATCATTTTACAGCCCCCCCCCCCCCCCTCGATGCGAGGGATAATCAGACTTAAGACCATAGTTCACACGGGCTTTGTGAATTATGGACTATTTATTTAAATTGACCTTTATTGAATTCAACATTTTAGGTATTATCAAACTAAAGTCGGACGGTCGGATGAGCGATGACGACCTGAGCGATCTTAAAAGTGTATAATGTCTTTTTAAAAGTCGGAAATGAGACGGGTCTTTGAAAATGAGATAAGTGTTCTAATGTAAAATAAAAAAATAAGGTTAATATGAACACATCGCATCCTTGCAGCGCCAAATGGGTGTCTTCAGTACTATACGGGGACATCGGGTACGATCACCAGCTTCAACTACGGAACGGGGGCCAACACGGCGCTCAGCGCCTCACTTGTCACGGGCACTAGACAGATAGCCAACTTGGACTATGGCATCTGCATCCGAATGGAGGCGGGATATTGTGCTATACAATACTCTCAGGTTGGTACCAAATTATCAATTTTAGAGTTGGCTTTAACGTCTACTTCAATGGACTTAAGTTAGTTGTACACAAGAGCACGCTTTATTTAATACTGTTATTCGCAAAACGCACCGATTAAGCAGTCTGTATTTTCATTTGAATAGACATCAGGGGACGTTTACTCGTTCACGGTGACTGGAGACGTGGAAGGTGCCGACACCACGGTCCTGGGTACAACACTGGGCGCAGTCAACGATGGCGCTTGCGTCACTGACTTCGTGGTTATACCCAATCCGACAGTGGTGTCAACCGGCGTGGCTGTGGGAACCGATCGATTCTGTGGCCTCGGTTTTGTAACAGTGCAAAGTAAGTTCACGAAGAATTTGTTGACTGCGTTGTAAGTATTAACCGAACTGGTGACACCGTACGAGACATCAATGTTTTATCTGAGAATGGCCTTATGACCTCAGCTCCTTCACATCATCACCAGTACTCCTCCAAAGCCGAGACGAGTGAGTGGAGAGGTCCCGTAAGAAGCCAATAAAATTTCGCAAAATTTCATGTTTTCCTCTCCGTTTAGCATCAGAGGGTTTTTTTCATGGGCCATGAAAAATGGCCATCTATGAGATAGTGCCACTTGTCCCGCCGCGCCATCAGCTAGACTGCCCATGTGTGTCTCGCAGTCAATTACAATATTTCTCAAACAACATTCAGAATTTACTTTAAGCCTTGACTCCATTCCGCTTACCGCACATCTCATACACAGAGGATTATTATGACGTAACAACTAATCGTCATACTGACATTTCCGTATAATTTCATTGACCTATATATTTCAGCTGGAGCAAAACCGTTCGTACTGTACGTGGTGACGAACGGGGACGAAGGTGTCACAGCCACGACATCCCCCGACGTCGCCAATAGAGGGTTCTCCCTCAGCTACACCGAGATCGCCTGTTGAATTGCCGCAGCCATTAACTACTTACTATCAGAACAGCTAAGCATATCGGTTGAAACCGATCTGGATTTATCACGTTGGATATATGCAGATCAAATTGCCATTATGAAAGTGCCAACATCAAGCAAAATTTTATAACACTTCGCTGTGAAATCCTAATTTCTTGAGCTCAAAAGTATAAGCACGCCCACTTCTTGCATCGTATGTGCTATATGTGTGACGCAAAAGTAAAAGTGGACGTGTTAATTGAAAAATATTAACGGGTTCGAGTCTGTGAATCTGATAGTAACATTGTAATCACGAAGTTAGATGTAGTGTAAATATATCGAACTTGAAAAGAAGACTGAAATCAACGCATTTCATATTGTATTGTTATATGTTATGCGTTATGTTTTGTTACAGTTTTCTTTTCGAATTTTCGTTCAAGTATATCCGGACACGTTAAGGTCATATTCGCGTGGCAATACGCGAGCTCTATCGCTACGACTCGCTGCGGACTTATGCCCGTACAGTTTTATCACCCCGATAATACGGGTTATAATTAAAATGAACAATAATAGTCATGTGTTTTAATAACGAATCAAATAAACAAGAAATCACATGTAAACATAGTATTCTATTAATATTACTTTTAACGTGTTAAATGGCGAAAATAAGCTTAATTCTCTATATCACATGGTTGGCGGTTGACTCGCTTAGGCACATGTGCTACATTTCATAAATTATTTTCAATTCTATATTGCTAACAACTATTGCTTATATTAAAGTTCGTCATAAGTACATAAATTGGCAATGTGAATGAAAACTGCATGCAACAATTATTAATATATCAAATTAAAATTAAATAAGAATTAGATAACATTCTTAATTTTCTAAAAGTAAATAATAGTATAGTTCTCATTGTAGTCGCGGCCACAACTAGGCTTAACTGTAATAAGCCGAGTCTACCAGTAATATAAAATAATGTCACAAATAAACGCCAAAAACACAAGTGTTAAAATATTATGCCTGAACAGCGAGCACTTTACCCATCCTCGAGTGTATAGCATTTGTAATATCATCATACCACCTTCCGATCTCCGTTTCGTTCCTCAAGTCCTGGAAAGCTTGGCAACCCTCGATGCTACTCAACACACCGTAGACGGTTACATCAGCCAGGTTAGGTTTGTCTCCTCCTAAGAATGGAGTGCCTTTATTTTTGATGGCTGACATCCACACTTTTGCTGCGTCATACAAGGATTCACGAGCATCATCTTTTATATTGTGTCTGTAACGTAAACAAACGAGATTACATCATATTAATCTAAGCACTCGGCTACTAAACGATATAAAGTCTCTAAAGGTTATCTGTAAGCGGTGTCGCGTCGATAACCCACGATTATATAAAGCGCTGACATATTGGAGCTATACGATGAACACCAGGAAGAGGATTACCTAGCTTTAAGTCTCTTAGCAATGATCCACATGGCTGCAGCTCCAAAGTAGACCATGAGCGCGCACTCCCAGGCCGGGAAGGCCTGCCGCCATCCTCCTGCTTCCGCAAACCAATTGAAAGTCTCCAATGCTTCGCCAGGAGTTCGGTATACATTCGGTGACAACGTATGGACGAGAACTTGATCTGCCCACTGTCGCCATTTACGTTCTTCTCTAAAAATATAATTATATATATATATATATGTATATAATTTTCCAAGCGAGGTATGATTATTTAATTTAATGTTTAAATGACAAATTAAAGTGTCTAAATAAAAGTTACCACAGCAACTTTAAAAACTAATATTAAACATAGGAAGGTAAAATGACTCTCATGAATGAGATTTGAATGGCTAAGAGATATTTTCAGTACAAGTGCAAGCAAGTTCCATCATATGGCAATGCCTGCCTCCATGGCTCACTACAAGCAAGTTGTTATATAACAGCAACATATATACTTACACTTCCAGTGCATTTAACTTCTCGTCAAGCACATTGTGCATAATGAAATATTTGTTAGTTATATCTGAAGACTCCTTCCCTGCATCATTTACATATCGGGTGACCGGGTAGAACTTGATTATATCTTTCAGCTGAGTTGACTTGTCAGATAAGTATGTTTCAAGAACAGATATAATGGCTGTGCTGTCTAGAATTTGCTAAAATAAACAATTTAAATTAATAACTATTAATCCCCAAAGTTCCTTTTTAATCATTTTAGAAAATTATAAATTTACTAAAGTAATCTGGCGAGTTCACTGTGATAGTTTGCCATAGAATAACATAAAAAAAATATAATAAACAAAACTATTACCTGATAACCTCCTTCTACTTTGGCTAACAAAATAGGGACCTTCTTGTATCCCGACCATTTGATGGCTTGACGAAGAACAGCATCAACTTCCACTATCTCATAGCTGATACCACGCGAGTCTAGATAGGCTCGCACCTTGCAGCAAAATGGGCATGTTCGATATTGAAACAGGATCAGGTGAAGATTGCTGGAGTCTGATTCATTGATTATCTAAAAAATATACACTTGTTACATATAATTGACAATACACCATAATCTTAAACAAACTGTGGCATGTGACTCCATGCATCTATGCAATTAATATAATATTGGCATTAACTGTCTTGAAGGGTTTGTAACTTGTTATTTTTTTAAGATCTTGAAGATATTTAAAAAATTGATTTCTATTACAATCATATTTATAGCAATCATAATCTACTTGTTATAAAACATTTATCTATTGTGTTTTGTAATGCCATTTTAAATAGATGAAACTTTTAAATAAAAATGTACACAAATTAAACATGCATGTCAGTTAATAAAATTTTGTTATGTCTGTGCATAGAATTTTTAAGGAAAAATAAATCATAGTTGATTATTTTCATTAAGGCCAATCCTCAAAATTCACTAAACAGGTACCACTAATGTATAGCATGGTTATAGCTTATACACGGTGACACTGTATTTATCCTGGGAAATGGAAGGGTTCTTCAGAGATAATAAAAAAATAAGGTTAGTGACTATATACAGGCACTGCTAGACAATTATTTAAGCTAAGTTTTTAGATTCAGAAAATATGATAAATTGGTTGTAGCACATTGAACAAGCTAATAAATTTCATTATATAAACCCTTAAAGTACACACTCTACCACTAGAACACAGAAGTAGAAGCAGTTAAAATAAGAAGCAATCTATACTCATATTAGCGACATTCCATCAGTCCCCCTCCTCATACTGCCCCAAGGATATAAAATAAATTTATACATGAAGAAATAAGGAAAAAGCAATGTTAAAAATAGTTAGGTATCTATGAGATCCTTACTCTATAATGAGGTTTGTATTCAGGTGCTTCTTTTAAAAATGCGAAGTCTTCATTCTCCGTTGGCGCATTTTTCTTCGCATTTACTTTATAGTGAGTGTATCCCCCATAGCCAGCACCGACAAGGACTCCGATACTGGCACCAACGAGGGTTATCTTTGCGGTGGACTTAGGAAGCCGAGTTTTACCGGAGAAAAAAAATCTTTGCAAGCTTGCTTTATCTTTAAATAAAGGTAATTTCCGTAATATTGTAAACGTCGGTTTCCACATTTTATGATCAGCGAATTATGTGATCACATGTAGAGAAAAAGAGAAAGAATATATAATACGTAGCAGGCGGTCTGATTTTTTTATAACAATTTTTCTTTTTCTTCCTTTTCGCTATGCCCTTTCGTTTCTCGTTGACAGTTAGTTAGCCACATACAGAACATAAAAATTACACTGACTTCAGAAATCTGGCCTGTAACTACTGGACTGGCTGAGCAAAGTAGTGTGTCCACGGAACTAATAGAGATTTGACATGTGAACTACTTATATGCCGACAAAAAACAATAAAATTGATCACGTTATATCCAACAATAAAACATTCGCATTTCATTTCGTAAAGAAAGAAGAAGAAGAAACTATATGTTATATTTTTGAATAAAAATATATTCTGTATGTGTTTTTCATTAGATCCATATTGCCCGATTTTGTTCCGGAGCCGTTCTAGCAGGTGCTATCATCATGCAAAAAAAATATAATTTGTACTATAAATCAAGTCTAGTGTAATAATATGATGTCTATACTGCCAAACGGATGACAATAGAATTAATATAGGAGTTAAGTAAAGTCATAAATATCATCTACTAGAAGTATTTTACTGTTCAAAATGATTAAAAAAAATCTTATAAGATATGTATTATTGTTATGGTAATAAATGGTTTTTACATGTTAAATCTCTATGATAAGTTCCGTAAACAGTCACAGCCTGTTATTTATACAATATGCCTGTGCTGATACAATGACTATTAGCGCTAAAATGGTGAAAATCAAATAATCACAAAACTAAGATATCTAAAGCCAGTCCAGTAGTAATGGTAGGTCAGTTAGTAAAGGTAATCGGTAAAATCCATGATGTAATAACCCCAGTACCCCTATTTTATGAGTACGAAATGCAAGCCAACTGAGAGATTCCTAAAACGATTTTTGTCCCTTTCTAAGCGGGTGACATAAACATTGTTTAGGCGACAAAACCAAGCAAATCTTTAAACAATCAAGTGCATGCAATTTGACCACGGGAAACTAAAATTAACCCAGCGCAACCAAAAATATACACATTAAAGTTAAATATGTATAACCAAATGTAAGTCCTGCGGGTGAGGAGATAAAAACAATATATAATACCCGTAGAGATAAATAATATCTCTAACATCTCTATGAGAGAAAGCACAGAAAGCTCTCTAAGATCTCGAACCTGAACCTACTGATTGGCTATATCAGCCGACGAAACCAAATCGTGCAGTGGGTAGAGCCATTAGAATTATTATTTTCTTTTTTCTTTATCAACACATAGCTTCTGCCTGCGGGTCGAGTCGCGGTATCTCGATGAACCATATTATCTTATAGCACTCAGGGAAAATATCAGATAATGTTTAGATCTGGAGATTACCCCCTAAATTCTCCCTATATCCAAACTAACAAACGTAGGTTCAGGGATGTATAGATATTGGCTAATATTCCATTAATATTACTTGGCTGACACTGACAAAATATCTGTAACGATGCCTGAGCCAAAAACAGTTTATGTATAGGTAAGTAAATTACTGTGTGTATATGTGTGTGTATATATCACTGTCGCAACTTGCAATGTCTGTCTGCCCAAATTATCCATTGATTATAATTACTTATCTACAGATTTACTAGGATTCTGTGTAGTTTAAGATGCGTTGCTACATAACTTCTCAGTTTCTGACGTGAAAATGTTTAATGGGTTGTCGTTATTGTAAAAGACTGTGTAGAATTAATCTGGCGCCATAAGTACTAAGGTAATTGTCGATTCACTTCGATAGGAGTATTGGCGCGCTGATTGCCTTAGTTTTTTATGGAGCTATGTGTTTTCTGGTGTGAAATTATTACTATTCCTGTAGAGGCGTGGTTATGCCCGAAGCATGCCATCGACGTCGCGGTCGAGGGGCTCCGGGCGCGGGCCGGACGGCGCGCCACGGGCCCAAGTCATAGCGCCCATGTCGGAGCGGCAACAGCTGGCTCTTGTGATGCAGATATCGTCGCAAGATGCTCCTCCAGGTGTGTTATTGTTCAAACTAAAGTTCTATTTACTTTTACAATAAGTGTGAGTTCCCGCCATTTTCATGTACACAGCCGCTCCGACCCCAGCAGAGGAGAGGAAACGTACCAGACAGCAGCGTAACGAACGTGGGGAAACACCATTACATGTGGCAGCTATTAGGGGAGACCATGATCAAGTTAAGAAACTGCTTGATCAAGGTCAAGACCCGGACGTAGCTGACTTCGCAGGTATTCAAATATTGCCTCCTTGTACTTGTACTATGTGTTAGAGCTGTAAAGTGTTGAGATTAACATTGTTATCTATTGGCTGGTTATTATGATTAAGAGAAGTCTATCAACTCTTGACTTTTTTATTATCAGACCTATCCCAGTCTTTTGTTTAGTGGATATCCATTAAACATTAGCTCTTCATGGTCTTCATTACCCGTAACCCATTATGATGTAGACAATACTATATCACAAGTATTGTAGTGTATAAGATTAAGTCACACACTTAAAATGACAGCTTTATCAATGCTTGATATAATGATAGAAAATTATTGCTGATCTAATGTTTTTGTTATAATTAATAAAAAAAAATTATGTAATCTATCAGTTATAATATTACCAATAGGATGGACAGCGCTACACGAGGCATGCAGCTACGGGTGGCACCAAGTGGTGGTTGTTCTCGTGGAAGGTCGTGCAAATGTGAATGCGAAAGGATTAGATGACGATACTCCTCTGCATGATGCAACAACATCTGGAAACCTTAAAATGGTGAAATTCCTGATTGAACATGGGGCTGACCCATTTGCCAGAAATACGAAAGGAAAAATGCCATCCGATTATGCAGCACCACACATCTATGAATACCTGCAGTCATTGAAGGGTAAGTGAATACACAATCATGTTAAATTTACAGACAATTTCTAGCCTAAATCACTAATTCCTTTACTCTTTCACTTTTCTTAATAAAGTTAACAATTAATGTTTGTCAGAATTCCCTGCGAGATTCATATAATATCCAATTAACTCAAAATTGTATAAAATCATTTAATTCAGCTTGTGCTTCGAATTGATCATTATCTTAGGAATGTTTTATATACAATTTATGATATTTTGCTTGATTCTAAAAATACTTAGTTGGTACAAATAGTAAGTACAAATTATATATTTAAATATATGAGTAACAGTAATTTGAAAACAATAAATTCATACATCACATGAAGCAAAGGTGAGGCTAGCCATACATTTGCAATTACATTTTTGGTTATGAACCGACAGTAGATTATAAAAGGTAAAGTTAGAGAATTACGGAAATGCGAAATCTTATGTAATATTTCTGAAAATATTTTTTATCTGTGTTTGTATCATAATGTTGACCATTAGTATTTATTTTGGTGCATATTCAGAAAAGATTATAGTGATACCTATAATTAATCCGGTTTTTGCCCATATATAAAAGATTATTTACTCAGACTGTCCGTACATTCACCTCATGTTCCTGTTAATGCCAGAATTCAATACTTATTGAAAGTAAGATGAAAGAACTGCACAATAAAATGCATAACATGTACCTACAGACTTTGATTCTGCGCTTCTTTAACGCATTTGTAATCATTATGTAAGAACAGAATTTCTATAGCTATAAAAAATTATAAAATATGGGCAAAATTACAATTGCAATTTTTTTGTGAGCCATTTTTTTTATATTGATGTTTTGACTTAACATAATGAATACACTTTTTGAAGTACATGTAAGATAGCTGGCAAATTAAGGTCATCAAATATTGTATATAATGTTGCTGGACCATTCCCCATGACTGGTTATGGCAACCAATACATAAAATTGTACAAGTTTAATTCAAATTAATAATTTTGATGTGCAAGATTACTTTAGTGAACAGCCCATAGTCTTGACTGCAACGCAACCAAGAACCATATCAAAGTGGTCCAAGAAGTGTTCTGTTAATAGGGCCTACCCTTGGAGCTTTATTAAACCACAGACTGGACCTGCAATCTGCCAGCTTTCAAGAGGTGTTCCAAGTACTTAGAACCAAGAATACTCATGTGACTCCAGTGCTCATGCAGTCAGACGGAATGGTTAATAGGTATAACCATACATTGAAAAACGACTCATCAGACATGGTAGACAATCATCAAAGAGCTGCTGCCCATCTCTTAGCAGTAGAGTAAACCAATGTCTTTGCCCTGTGGTCTGTTTAGAAATGCTTGTAGCGGGGACATAATTTTGCGCGTTTTCTGTAGTATTTCACACTTCCATTTTATGTGTAATAATAATAAGGTGCCCTGACCGGCATTGAAACAGTTTCTTTGCGGAAGCGACATTGAAGACATCGATCGAAGTTAACTAATAGAAATATACCTACCAGCGACCTAAGAAAGGACTTCTATATACTCCATGGATCATCTAGTGAATAAATTATTTACGTGATTGGTAAAAAATCACAGACCCGTATTGTAACAATAACCTGAATCACGGGTTTTAAATATTGCGAATCAATGTTTTTTAATGCACCTGTACTGAAAATATATTTATAATATTATAATGTAATGTTTAACGAAGAAATAATCTCAAATGGTGCACAAAATTGTACACTTCAAATGCACATATATAAATTTGAATTATTGAACCTTACGCCTAGTACTTAAATGAGCAATAACTTGTATACATTCCTAAACAAATTTGTCAAAAAAGTTTTAAATCGCTTTCGTCATTGTATTATATGAAGAATCTTTAGAATGTTTAGAAAAAGAAGTGGCTGACTACTTGGTTCTCTATGCCTGATTCGTGCAGTGCTAATGAACTTTAGGATTCCTAAAATTCCTTTTTTGAGAAAGACACGCTTATTGTATGCATACATACCTACGAATTATTCTTATTCTTATCTACCAAACAATGTGTACCTACTTATTTATGAAATTTTGTGTTCCTACAATATATATAGAAATCATGTTTAGGGTAACATTTTATGAGATTTTTTGGTACAAAAAATAACCTTTTTTTACAATATACTTAATATTTTACATACATATAGGTAGGTAGGTACATAGATATATGGACATACACCTCATTCTAACGTATATAAGTAGCTAATTGACCTTATGTAACACAAAAGTAATGTTTTTATAAAGCTGGTCCTCTTACACGCTACACTTGCGTGTTTTATCGCGAAACATTAAAAATAAAACATAGGCAACGTTAAGTACAAAACATTTTTTTCCCATACAATAAATTATTGTACCCTGATCCTCTTTAGCTGGGTGGCGGAAAATGACGAGATATCTTTGTGCAAAGTGTAGAGAAAGGCACTGGAAAGAGATCTGCCTTTTATCTTTTGGCTCAATTTACCTACTGCGCAGAAGTCCGTCCATATCAAATTACGTCATACCTTATTATTGATCGTATACCTACGTACTTTTCGCGACGTCTGTGCCCCGGACGTACAACAAAGATCTAGGTACAAGGAAAATTCCCCTGATGGACCTAATTCTCGTTTTTGTTAATGTGGCTATTCATAAAAAATATACCGGTGACCCGTGGTAGGTATATTGGTGCCGGTACCATTATAGAGGTAGCTACCCAACGAAGCTATCTAGCTTACCTATTACTTCAGTAAAAAATTTAGGAGTTGCATAAATGGCTTTCTTCGCATTACTTAGATAGTCATAATACTTAGGTATTATTAATATTATCTACCTATTCTATGTTTGTATTTAAGTGTCTAAAAATAACTTTGATGATCCACTAACGCTTTAATTTGGGTCGAAAATAACCTGGTGGTTGAGCTAAACCTAGATAAATTTAAGTAGGTACGTAAGCATATTCATCCTCGCTCGTACCTAAGAGTTCATAAATATGAGTGACAGTGACAGTATGCTTTTCAACGTTACGATTTTCCTTGCGATACGATAACCTCAAGAGTTCCTGCTAAACTCTCATAAAAGTATGATCCCAGTTGGATCGATGAGGCGCCCCTTTTTCCTTTATATTGTTCATTTAGTAGGTTTCAGCGGCGAGTACTTACTCCAACCAAAGTGAAGTTCGCAAGGAACGCTGGAATGCGTGTCGCATGAATAATCCAGTGCTGCCAGAGTCCTTGGGTTCCCCCTGAACCAGGGAGATTTTCAACAAAACAATTATATATATTAGTAGACAGATTTTAGTTATTCTTGAACGTCAAGCTATTTAATAAAAATGTGCGTTTCTATTCAAAGCTTAAGAAATAACAAAGGTCGTGAGCGGGAGAATTGGCGCAAATGAAAGTGATATACTATATTATGACTGTTTTTATAATATTTTACAATAATGTTGAGTACTTTAATAAAATAGGTTGATTATCGGAATAATGACTTTACCTGCAAGTGTTCAATTATCAATGTCTAACTACTAACTGAAACGTAAATTTAATTATACTTTTTTTTTAGTATGCCGCGTGACATTACTTCCCAGAGCTCGATCCTTATTAACGACATTATAGTATGATGCAATAATTCAGTTATATCTAGTTTTGGCATGATTAAAACAAGTTGTTTTAAACACGTGATTAAATCAGTGTTTAAAACAGTTTGAATTAAAACCGTGTATTTTATCACGCGTTTAAAAACAAAGATTAAAACAAGTTTTAATCAATGTATAAAACATTAAGATGAAAACAAACTTTAAAACTACTTTTCATAGCAAATGAATGGAAATCAATGCAAATAAATTAATATTTAGGACTCTCAATAGCTTGACATAAAACCAGTTGAGTCCATGCTATTTATTTTTTTGTACTTTTGTAATTATTTTGGCATTGTAATTAAATAAAACATATTACTTTTATGACACGTAATTTATTCAATAAAATTATAGAATTCATATGAAATTCCCCGCAGGTAAGTAAAGTCCCGCTAGGAAAGTCGCTATGTCGGCCGTCGAAAGAAAGTAATTCATTGGACTAGTGGGTATTCCCCTTATTGAAATATAAAATAATATAAATATTGGGGTTTCCCCTATTCAAAATGAACATTAGTTAGACCATACAGAATGAATGTAAAGCGTTTAGTACGGATTAGAGATAGGTACGCACGCAACATAAAATAAATGTCATTGATCGCCATTGATCGGTTTTTGTAAATACTTAATTTACTATTGCGAATTTGAAAATACCTAGTTCAGAAATGAATTAATATAGGTCTATTTGATTTAAAATTAATGGCCTAAACTAAACAAATAAAACACTTGTTTAAAACAATTTGAACTGTTTGTTTTATAAAATTAAAATAAAATCTTTTTTTTTCTTACCTATATCTTTATTTTCAAAAACAACGTGTGTATTTGCCGGCTATAGAAATTATTAATAAATCTAATGACGCAGTTTTATTTTGCATCAATATCAGCCCTGTGACTCCTTTAAGCATTTTTCGCTATTCCCTATATATAGTTTTGGATTTGGCCATTCAGTAGGCGTGAATGGCCAAATCCAAAATGCACCCTGTATTGTATATCGGCACGAGACGAAGTAATTTATGAGAAAAGTTGACATCATCCGTGATATTTATGATATCCCTATAATATGTACCTAAAAAAGAATGCGGCTATTGATGGCGTCCAGGTAATTTGATGGGTAAAACTAACCACCAGCTGGCAACACAGATTGCATATTTTCGATTATTATCTACGGCTGTAAACTAACAGTTGTCTAATATTTACTTTTAATCATTCCCGCGATGTACCTTTTGGATTAATTACAAAAATACGAGATTTTTATTTTATTTTATCAGCTCGTGTAACGGAACGAATTGGGCGTGTTGCTTTGATTGTCTTGAATGAATGATGGCCGATCGGCCGATCCCTGGTGCCAACTTCGTGGCGGTCTAGTTGAGCGACTTAGTATAAGTTTTTATTGTGGAAAAATAGTGTGCAAACAAGTGTAAACTAACCAAAGTGCCTGAGGACGTGAAATGCAAAGGAGGACGCTCTCACACAGCAAAGGGGAGTCAACAGTTGCATAATATTAGTATATGCCGAAGTCCTAAAACCATGTTGCATGCCGCTCGTATATAATCCGCGATCGTGCTATGACCCCTGAGTACACATATCTATTGACCCGACTGACGTGACAATGTCATTATTATGTGTAATAGACCTTATTATAAGTTAATTGTCAATTAGTTGATTGTTTTGCTGGACGTTCACCTGCTATCGAAGCCGTGAAAATAATATCGTCGTAAACACTTGTGGAGGCGCTGAGGTAATTCTGTTCTGTATGGTACACATATTTGATGTCAAAGATTTGTTAAGTCTCATGCAGTTGGTAAGATCATTATCCGTTTTTATATTAAATTAGGTCAATCTTTATATATTGACAAGCATGAGTAGGTAACTGATGCTGTTTGCATTAAAATTATTAACCTTAGATATTTATTTCATAGTACCTACATAATACATTTGTAAGAATTAATGTTAATTTTTATCATTTTGTTAATATTTTCCTGTTAACAGTTAGTTGGAACATATTATAATAATTGTTGTAGGCAGTGTACCTATGTAAGGATAAGGTGTAGTACCTGATAAGGTTATAATTTTTAAATCATCTTCCAATCTATATAAAACATGCAAACTTCATAGCATATCTGTACTTGATCATGTTGCTGGCTTTTAATTTGGTATGTAAAGAAAAAATGTGAAATATGAATCATATAAAATAAAGGTTTGCACATGAGTCTAGTATTGTGTCTAGTCCTAATTATGTCTGGCAAGATCTACTTGTAATTTAATTAACATGGTATTTTGTAGTTTATGCTGATAAAATAATTAATATAGATATAAATATTAGACATTACTAATGAGAGTTTGTATATAGCTCAATCAAGTTATGGCCTTACCTATAGTACTTGGATTAGAATGATTCTATAATAATGATCATGAAGCCCTTCAAGATGGACCCCTATTGCATGTAATTAAGGGTGGTGTATGTACAGCAGTAGGCAATAGATGAATGGAAGTTTAAGATGTTATATGTATGATGTGGAACATATTATAATAGTATTTTCATTAACAGATAATAACGTGAGAGCTACGCACGTCGGTCGGGCGAGGGATGACAGCATCAAGAAGGGTTGCAATGCCAGTGGTAACAGTGATTGTAATAAGCGGAACAACATGGAGGCCCTAGCGCCGGGTGAGCATTTCGATGGCAAGGATATCGCCACACAGGAAAAAGGGGGCGGCAATGAAAGCGGAGATGGTCAGTAATACTCCACTAACATATTGTTAGAGCCATAACATCTATCAACTATTGAGCCCACTAGTTTCCTGTGCGAAACAACATCTGATCAATAATATCATTTGCATTAATTGCTTTTTTTTTCATTGATTATTGTCACTATTACTCTATGCTTATAAAATCATTATAAGGGTTCATTACCTCGAATTAACAAAAACTGAACCCTTTTAGGTTTACTTCTGCATCTGTCAGCCTGTCAGCCGTTTTTCTTAGAAACTGTATGGCATAGTTGACTATTGAATCTTGTTTTTTTATAATGTAACCAAAAGTGGCTCATGTACATTGAACAAAGTTAAAAATTTGGAACAGTATTCTATTCTAAGTTATATAAACATAGAGTGTGATTTTAGCATTTATTTATCTTTTATTCTAAACCAGCATAATTGTTTAATATGTTACTAATGAATATTGATTGATACATTGTCAACAGACGGTGCGCAGCTCAGTAGCGGAGTGGTGTCTTCGACACAAGATGAATCCAACAAAAGACCATACGAAGAAGTCCAAGACAATGACACGACAGAAGATGAAGTATCAAAACGAAAAAAGCGGAAAGAAAACGAAGAAAAGGAGCTGATGGCGAAACCCGCTCCCGTAGCACGCGGCGGACCCGGCCGGTATTAATACTTGTTACCAACGTAAAACTTTTAATAGTTACTAGTTGCAATCAATACCTAAAACTAAGAAATGTAAAAGTTAAGAGCTTAAATACGATTATAATATAATTAAAGCAATTTTTTTCTGCAGATCCTAATCTCTAATATACATCGGAACATCAACCAAGTCAAGGATAGTCCTAGCAAACAATCTAATTTGGTTGACGGCTTAGTTTACTTTACAGCATCTTAACCGGCAGCAAGCCTCCCGGACCTGCCAGCAAGACCGGCGCCGTGCCGCTGGGGAAAAGTGGAGGCTCGCAGAACACGGGAAAAGGAGGAGCGGGATCGTCGGGGAAGGGCAACCTTCAGGCGCAGGGGAAGGGAGGCGGCGCAGGTGCCAAGACCAGCGGGCAAGGTGTACATCAGGTACAGATATCCTAAAAATCAATGCATGTGACGAATTTCAATTTTAGGAATCAAGTGTGAAATGAATGTTTTGATATTATATTTATGTGAAGCAAAAAATTTAACTCAATTACTAGTCACTTTCGATTACATCCATAACAGTTGCGGAATAGACGATTTCCTACAATTTTACCATAAGTATTTTACCAAAATATGGGTACGTTTATTAAGTTGAAATACATAGAAATTCGTTTCGTATCAAGGGCAAATCATCTGGTGGCGGGAAAGGCGGTTCCGGCCTCCAAATAGGTAAACAGGACAGAAAGAGTCCAGTTGCGAGTCCGAAGCTGAACCAAGGCAAGGACAACGACGATGGGGATGAGCCGAAGGCGCATGAGTCCGCCGCTCCTAAAGTTCCACCACTCAAGATCGTGATTCCTGGTGGCGCGAGTGGCTCGGGCGGTCGGAATGAACAGGAGGGGGAAGGTAAAGCAGTGATTTGTTTTATACTTCTTGGATTCCTGTTAGTAACTTGTTTCTTAGGGTTTCATGGTCGAAATAAACCATATAGGTGCTGCATGGCTATCTAACCATATTATTTTGAGTCTAAGGTTGAAATTTGGCAGATTTATTGATGGTGTGGATTGGTTTTCGACTTAGGTTGGCTGGCACTAGGCATATAGGGTTAGTTAATTAGTACAGAATGTCTAATTAATAAAAAATGTGCATACATACATAAAAATAATGTATTTCTTATGTGATCTCTTCTTGACAATTTTCACCTAATGTAATATATGTTTCAACGTGAATTGTATTTTTATCACCACAAATATCTCATCAATATTTGTTTTATCAACAATGAAAACTGATTAAAGGTTGTTACACGGAAATTATTAATATATATAGCATTTTCACCAGAAACTAAGCACTGTAAATTACTTCATATTCCTAAGCGATTCCTGTTTGTAACACTTCTTTAAAAACTCGCAGTCCAGCCAGTTCGGTTTGGCGGACTTCACACATCTTTCGAGAGGTTCTCAGACATGCAGGTTTCCTCACCATGTTTTCGTTCACTTAAGAAAATTTATCTGCATTATCTTAAGAAAGTTTGCGTGAATGTTATAGGCAGTCCCGCGAACTCTCGACTGTCTACTGACGCAGCAAAATATTTATGTATGTTGTATATGTTAAACATAGTATAACCATAGAATTGTTAATTAAACAGATTTTTAAAATTGAGTTCCGTTAAATATTAGCCTGTATAGTAAGTAGGCTTTCTACATTGCTATATCAATTATAAGATATAAATATTACAGATCAAAGATAACTATATGCAGGCTATCAGCTCGGTCCCTTTAACTTATGTGTACTGTTTTAGGTGGCTCAGGACAAAGAGGCAGCGGCAAAGGTCGAGGGAGCGCTTCTACATTACCCTACATCATTCCATGCACCAGTAACGACGCGGGCCAAACGTCCGACAGCTCCGACGGCAACTCTGACGATAAGAGGCCTGGCGAAGGAGGAAAGGTAATACACAAGGTTCTGTATGCCTTAATAATTTATATGTGTTTTTATTTGAGTTAGCTTAGAGTATAATGTTATATACTGCATTGATTTGCACTTATATGGTTTTTAATTACTTTACTATTTAGAATTCTATCTCATCTATGCATTTCACTCATTGCTCTAAATAATGTATGTGTTATATTACATTAATATGTTGATGTTTAATTTAACTGCAATTTGGAAAGGGAATCCTAGATATTATCTTCAATAGTGCCTGTAAAAAATGGAAATGTTATTGTGTTACTGTGCCAAATGTTGTGTCCCTCAATTTAAACCATCTTGAGTTATTTATATATCAAGAAATAAAACATCTTAACCCTCTTCATGTCGCATTCCAAAAAAGTTAAAACATATTCTTCGGGTTTTTTTAAAGGATATGTTTAAGTAAATACGTGTTAATTTGACCATGAAATAACATTTTACATGCAACCATTCAACCTTCTTTTCATCCCATATATAAAGATACAGGCTAATTGTTACTATTCAAATTTCATGTTTCTATTTTCAGCTGTTTTATATCAGTGTTGATGAATAACTCAAAACTAGCTTCTTTAAACAAATTCACTTTTCTCCAAAGGTTGGACAAAGGGTACTCCGCTCTCACAGGACGAATGATGGGGAGAAAGATAAGGAGAGGACTTCGCCTATGAGAAGCACAGACAGCCGCTCCACTGTGAGTCATGCTCAAGCTAACTTGAACTCTAATAAAAGTCCACCACCCTCAGGCTCTGTAAGTACAATACATAATTATTAGGTTAGAAACTATTGATTGATAAGGCAAATACAAAAAAATAAACATTATTATTATAGATACAGAGTCTAAAACAGTGATTTTGATTAAATCTGCCTGAACGTACACTACGCGGAAGCCTTCTGAATTCAGGCATTTTAATTAAACTTGGCATAGTGATCAAATTACAAAGACGATGTTATAAAAGTTGCATTGCTGTTGTGATGCTGTTGGCTTGCGTGGAGCCACGGCGTTTTATATGTAACTAGCCATACTATAGCGACTGTATTTTTAGGGTCAAGACAATGATATGGTGTCAACATCCAGTAGTACCGGAAGATCTGAGTCCTGTAAGTGTGAAGTTCCTAAGATCGGTAAGAGTTTAATTTTATAATTATTATTCTAGAGCCAATAATTTTGTTGTTTTCACAGCATCACATGGAGGGCACACAACAGAGTTACATCCCAGGAAGAGAAAAATTAAAGCTTCAAAAGATGGGCACTCTCGCGATCCCTCGAAGAGCGACCATGGTCAAGAGAGCAGCCTCAGCCACAATATCACTCACTCCAATCCATATCAAATGTATATTCATATTCGGAAACAGGTAGGTTTACGGATAAAACAAACCCACCAATAATATATACTGCATCTTTCAGGTATGTACAATTTCTAAAGTTGTGATGTTTTCCATCAGATTGATCGCCGACAAAAAGGGTTATTTCCAGTAAAACCCAAACCCCCAAAAGACTTCAACAAATACCTGATGAACCGATGCACATACACACTCCAAAGTAACGTGAACCCTGACGCTCAGGTAGAGATACCGATCAATTTACCATCACAGATGGTAAACGAGTTTATATCTCAAGAAAAAGAGAGGTAACAGTGAATTATTTTCCTATTTTGTTCAATATAATATTGAGCGAGTCTAAGTTCACATAAGTTATTCTACATTTTGCAGGACTCAACTGCGGAATCAACATCAAGTAGAAAAAGAAAAGCTTGTGTTGGCTGTCGAACAAGAAATATTGCGCGTTCACGGGCGCGCCGAACGCGCTGTAGCTAACCAGGTAATGCAACTCCTAAATTATTTGTAAAGGTTAACAAAATTAAATGTTGGGTGACACAGCTTTTGTTTTGTTACGACAGGCTCTTCCTTTCTCTGTGTGCACGATACTGCGTGACAAAGAAGTGTACAATGTATTGGCTCCAGAGCAGGAAGAGAAGCGCAACGCGCAGCGCTCCCGCTGTAACGGCAGACAAATTAATTCGTGGCTCCAAGAAGTCGACGATAAATGGGAAAAAATTAAGGTATATGTTGTGCAATGACTTAAGTCGATCGTGCATAAAGAGTAGTCGTGCGTTTACTTAGAGTAAGGCTGAGTCCACCCCATCTGAATATTCAGTTTTCCAAAAGTTGCACTATCTTGCATAATATTATTCAAACAGCCTATTATTTTATATAATTGTATTACTCTCAGGAAGGAATGCTTCGGCGCCAACACACGGAGGCACAAACTCTACACGCAGTTCAGACCATGGGTTGGGAGTGGAAATTGAAGGAATTTGGCATCTGCGAATACAAATCAACGCCAAAAATTGATTCAACGCATGTACCGCAAATACATGTGTCGAATTTTGACTTGCCCGCTTGAATTTTCAGTTCATATTACCTGAGTTCATGTAAGGTCTTTACGAGAAATCGTAATGACATAATAATTCAGTCTTGAGTTTTTCTCAATCGTAACGTTATAACATCAATTGGTAATAAGAATCAAGCGGAGCTACGAAATTGGATTATAAATCTAAATTTCTCAACGGATGTTGAGCCTTCTTTAGATTCTCCCGCGCCCCATCTTTCGATGACCTGTCATTCGTGAATCTGTAATGGAATGACTTGTTACCGGGATATGGCCCAAATTCTAAGAGTTATTTTTTACAAGGAGGAATGCTTTGAGTGCTGCCCTTAATATCCTTGTTTAGTTTAAAATCATGACTATTATTGTAACTTGTAAAGCAGTTTTAAGTTTTCATTATTTAAGAATTAATATTTTATGCGCTCCTGTCGGGTATATTGAAAACAATAAAACCCTGCTTAGTTAGATTTTTCATTTTTTTAAATAATTATACAACTAGTTTTAAAACTAACATATATATGAAAATCATGTTATAAGGTTTTATGATAGTTCGAATTTAATGAATGAATGTTAAGATGTTATAAATCAACATATTTTATTATGTGGCCTCGCTGGCCTAGCAATAGTAAGCGCAGCTATCTATCACCTTGTCCTAGGTTCGAATACCCAGTACAGCCATATTATTTCTCATTAAAAAATAATTTCACACATCATTTTTTAATGAGAAATGACACGCTTGTGCCCTTTATTTGGGATTTATAGTATTATAAAAAAATGGCTGGCTGGCTAGTGGTGGGTGTCAAATGATACACCTGTATTGACATTTACTTACAAATATTTGGTATGAGTAATTTCTCGTATCTTATAAGTATTTAATATGGAAGCAATGTTCCCGCATTTCACATAATACTTGATTCCATGTTTTTATATTTTTTTTAAATTGCAGTTCCCACTGTTTCGCGATATCGTGTTTTTTTTAATATTCATGAATATTGTTTCATTGGTAGGTAAACAGGCATCGTTTTGAATTAGTATTCTGTGTTAAGATCAGTAGAGTAAGCATGAACTCCTAATGTAATAATCATCATCCAGTAAGCATGATGTTGTCAAGGTCATTGTTATTTTTTAAGTGTGTTGTGTGAATGGGACGGGAGAAGCTTCTGTTACCCCTTCTGCTATATGTAAGAAATCCTGCTTTAGATACAGATCAGTAAAAAATAATTATTTAATTGGCATTTAGAATGTACATGTTAAAATGATGTACACAGTTTTACTTGAATTTTGATACATAAAAATATCATTTTATCTTGTCTGTTCTATTTTAAAATATTAAATAGTATCATTGCTTAGAATTCTGATCTGCTTGGCAAATATTTTCTTAATAAATCAGCATGGCGCCCCCCTTCTGACTGACATCTATTTAATTTATAAATGATTTAAGATAATGTAAGATTATGATTGTCTACTAGAGAATATTTTCTAAACTGTCTTACTCATACCGAGTTAATAAAAGATCTCATAAAGCAAAAGCCTTTTGTTTTCTTCCAAAATCATTTCCTATTGATAACTCATTTTCGAAAAAAAAAATTACTTCTCAAAAATGTGCACTGTAAACCAGTAGTTTTTTATTAACAGAATACTCTTGATATTATAAAATATAAGGTATTGTAATATTACTATTATGGAAAACACCACACACCTTAATCACTTTGGTGAGGCTTAAAATAAAAGTAATTTTACAATTTACTAGGTCTTGTTATGTTCAAATTTGATTATTTGATTTACTAGGTTTTGATTACTGTACATAACATATACATCAAACTATTTACAAAAGAGGTAATTTTCTTATGAAATAACGATGCCACATTGCACCAGTAAATGCAGCAAGGCAATACCAAGTGACAATGTAAGATAGATGTTCATTTCTTAGAGTAACTCTCGTCTGATTAGGAATAGGCCATCCTACTGGAGGGTCTGGGATACCCCTGGCATCAAGCCACACTGGAGAACATCCTATGTGAGCACTCATTTGTTCTAAGTCTCTGAAAATAAAAAAAATACAAATCAAACTACCTGCAACTTCATACACTTAATCATTCGTTTTTTTTACTATTCCATGGGAAAGTTAAATATCCATACATCACAGCTCCAATGAATTCAAGCGATGTGGATTACTTTAGTGTGAAACTAGATTGAAACACTTAATGTTTTACCTGTGATATGTGTAAGACATAAACAACAATCCAAGAATGGTGCATTTGGCCATTGTCACTACTGAACTGTTTTTGTAGAGGATAATTGAGGGGCTACTAATAAAATCCTAAAATACTTTCAATGATAGAAATCAAGTCTGTTAGTCTTATTAGTTTATACACACATCCAAATCTTATGTGAACATGTTTCAAACTCAGCACTGATTAGTGGGTACAGGTAGACTTCATCTTGGGAAATTTCAATGACTTGGCCCCAGTATCAAGCCTAAGCTCAATTCAGAACAACAACTATGAAATTATATTATTGGAATCGGCACTTACCGGTAAAACCAGGATCCCTTTTCAGGATGATTTTTAGGCATAAAAGGAGCTCTTTTTTCTGTTAATCGGACAACTCCAGTCAGCTCTACTTCTCCTTTTATGAAAGATGACTGCCGTTTCTCCTTGGGCCGAAGATTTTGATGAATCCAACCACGATTAACTAATATCACCTCACTAAGGAGAAATTAAGAGCACATAATTATTATTAAATACTTACATGATATCTATATTATATTTTAATATGGTTTATTATGCAGAGAATCTATAAATCTTACCCAGTATCTGCCAAAATGAATGGTGTTATGACCAACCATCCTTGATTCTTTTTTGGATCGGATACAAGAGAGCCAGCTCTTGGTATACCTGATCCTTCTTCCACTAAAGCTCGGGGGCCAATGAGTATTTCTTTGTCATGAACAAACTGTCCCCGTATTTTAACAGGTTGGTATTCCATTTTATCTAATTCTGTGAAACTAGAAGTAGTAATACATTTGAAATTTTAAAATTGTCTTGAGTGAGAAAGTTGTAAGTACCTAAATTGGACATACTCAGACTGAATGTAACAATTTATATTAATTTTTTACTAATACTTGGGATACCCATCATAAATTATGAAATATTAATTGTTCAATACTGACTCCCGAGGAATATCCACAGGTACTGAATTAGTTTTGGCTGCCATCATATCAATAAGTCCAAGCTTCCATTGCAGACGATAAACTTGCCAGCAACCCAAAGTAAAAGAACCAACAGGGAGTACCTGAAACCGAAACAGTGATGGACTTGCTTTTTTTCATTAAAATAACCTTATAAATATGGCAGTCATAATTTGCTGTATGGTGGAAAAGGACACATTATCAATACAATACCAGTAGAATCCACTTGAAAATTTCGCCGGGTTCCCTGTTCGTTCTCGCTTTTTGCGCTTTGAGCAAATGAGCCACTTTTTGCGCTTTGAGCAATTGAGCAACATCAGATTTGCATCTTATTCCATCTTTAAAGATTTTGGGAGGTACTTTGTAATTAATTACAAATTGTCTTGCAATTCTATTGAGGCTGGGAAGCATTATTGTTATTGATTTGATGGATTGAATTGAATTTCAATTTCTATCCCTCGCAAATCGCAAATCCTCTATCCAATCCACAGAGAATATAATCACAATTCACAGAACATAACCAGTACCACGGAATATTACGAATGAAAACCTTCTATTCTATTAGTGGATAACATAGAGAAGCAAGTACACAGACATTTAGTAGCGGGTATTAGGTAGCATTATTTTCTCTTTGGGATTAATGAGAAAAATATTACTGAGTGGCTCCAAAGATTAGTACCCGAAGCCGTAAATCAAAATGAAAAAGAAAGTAACTTACTTTTGGCGGGAAATTAAAGATTTTGTTTTATTGCCTGTTTATTTTTTTTGCTTATAAAGAGATAAATAGGGTACGCGCATGGGCCATTTTTTTTTGTAGATATTAAGGAGGTAAGCTTTTCTATTCTCTTTTTAATTTATATTTGCGTTGCACATATTGCTTTGAATTATTATAAGTAGCAATAATATTATTATTAGTGGAATATGGAAAATGAGATTCGCATAATATGAAATCTCGAAATCTCAGCGGTGGCTAGTGTGGCAAAATTATTAATAAATACTTCCCTACCTACATAGTTCTATTATTTTTTATTTGATTTATGACACCGACAGAAATACCCACATAAGCACCAAAGTAAGTAAGACCATTTTTTAAGGTACGCACTTAAACAATAGTATTTAGTTATCAATTTATAGATTGAGGTCCGGGGGGCGGGAAGGACTCACATTGACCTAATTAAATAGAATCGTAAGCGCATGCTAAGGATTTAAAACTCCAACGAAGTACGAACCTTTTTTTGCCTCTGGACTCGACTAAAACGAGTGGTTTCATACAAGTTTGAGGCCATTTTTTGTCTGCTCTATATAATATTGTTTCCATCTATATCATAATAGGTATCAATAAGTAAGTAATAAATTTCATGTAAAATTTTATCGACAAAATTATCTAATCGGAATTAATTAGGCTACTACTTAACATATAACGTTCCGTGATCAAGAATAGGTACATGAAATGGAACGAATTTAGTACTTGTGTACTACTAAGTAGTAACAATAATGTGGTAATAATAACGCAATGTAATAAAAAAAAGCAGTGATAGCCAAGTTGGTAGAACGCTTGCCTCGGAAACGAGGATTGCAGGTTCAAACCCCGGCTCGCACCTCTGGGATTTTTCATGTGCGAATCTCATTTTCAACCAAGATTATCACTTGCTAAACGGTGAAGGAAAACATCGTGAGGAAACCTGCATGTCTGAGAGAACCCCTCGAAAGATGTGTGAAGTCTGCCAACCCGCACTGGGCCAGCGTGGTGGACTATGGCCTAAAACCCCCCTCGCATTGAGGGGAGGCCCGTGCCCAGCAGTGGGACATAAAAAAGGGCTGAAATTATTATAATAACGCCTAGGCGTGCATAACAGGTGTTGCGAGAAGAAACATAAGTAATTGAAAATATTTTGAACCATGTGGCACTAGTTGGCGCGTTTTAATGACACGTAACGCGGCAACGCGACAACGATAACACGATAGTGATTCCATATGTCGGTAATATCATATCGATATTTTATATATTATTATATAATTCAAAAGGGTATATTACAATAAGATCGTGAACTTCTTTAGCTCGCTAAAGAAGCGTACGGTACGAGGGGTAGTACCTATACCCTTTGTAATTTGTAATCACGCACGAACGTATGTGTAATCATTTACAAATGCGCTAAATCGCACGCAGGGTTTAAGCATAGTGTCTATACCCTATTTGATTCACGTTTTATAAATGTGACAGTATGATAGCTGTATGAAATAGTGTTAAACCAATTTTTTATGCTTGAAGTAATAGCCAGAATAAAGTAGGTACTTACCCACATATTATAAAACCAATAAAGAACAATTCATGTGGTTTGAATGTTAGTTATTAAAATCCGAGTGTCAAATTGCCATAGTATATTTATATATCGTTGACTAGTTAGTCCACGTTAAGTAAGTACGAGGCTAATCCATGGAAATTCCTTATCATGAAATTTAAGATGGTGGACGAAACACACCTACCTAACCTAGTTATCTACTACAAATTGGTATGTTACTATCTCTAGTAATCGCCGTTAGATATAAGTAAAAACTTTGAAGTCTGTTTTGTTAATTTTATTTGGTCTGTTGTTCTGGTATTTTTTATTGCTTTTTTTGTTTCGGACTGCAGGCAAGGCTGTTGTAAGAATAAAGATCAATGAAAATCAAGTATGAACCTACTTACGATTACGAACCTGCGCTGGTTGATATCCTCACTACTCGTGGCTTATCTACATAATTGCGTGATAAAACAAATTGGGTCGGTGTTATGAGTAACTACTTTATTAGTTAGATACTAGCTGTTGCACGCGACTTCGTCCGCGTGGTATTTAACAAAGACAACCGTTGACAACAGCCTGCTCGCCCATTCTGAGCCCGGGACGCATTGCAGGGTGTTGCTATCAAACTTTATCAGGCGCTGCGCTGCAACATTGGTTTTTTTTTTCGTGAGATTCTATTTTTTTTTTCTAAAATAAAAGTAGCCTAAGTTACTCCTTGTTACATCAGCTATCTGCCAGTGAAAGTCCCTTCAAAATCGGTCCAGCCATTTCAGAGATTAGCCGGAACAAACAGACAGACAGACAGACAGACAGACAGACAGACAGACAGACAGACAGACGGACAGACAGACAGACAGACAAAAATTGTAAAAAATGTTGTTTCGGTATAGGTAACGTGTATACATCCAAATGCACTTAGTAAAAATCGGTTATTTTAATATTACAAACAGACACTCCAATTTTATTTATATGTGTATAGAAAAGCCAGATGAAGTCGGTAGATGTGAGGTCTAGTTTGGGTCATGCCTAGGTCCTATGATAAAATGTTAAGAACCTAATACGCGCCGGATCGATATCGATCAAATTGATACTTATTTTAATTTTAACACATCACTACGAAAGGATGGGCACTGATGGAATGGTTTTTTTAATCATTCGCGACAAGCAGTGTTGGAGGCGCACGCGCATATTGACATGGCCAAGATAGCCAGCGGGGACGTCACGGTAATAATTGAAAATATTTTGTACTAATAACAATATTATGTGAATTATATAAATGTAAATTTCAAGACCATTGATTATGCGAATTAACTAAATTATTCTGCTCTGCGAAAATGTTTATTCGATAAGTAGTTTTCTGTATTTGGGTACTACACCTATACGTAGGTTTCGTTTCATTTAACCAGCTGTTGATATTATCTTTGTGGTGGTGCCTTTTCTTAGGAGAAAATAACTTTTCCAATTAAAAAATTATTAATAAAATAAGATTCTTAATGAGCAATAACTTTGTAGATATTATCTCACCCACAAAGCACCTAGGTTCAAATTCAATCACTAGATATAGTTAAACTGGCTTGTAACTATAAGTATATAAACAACGAATGTCCCCATTAATTAAGTATTTCCAAAAATATAGGTTAGTTACTACTTTATTAAGTACTTATACCTATGTATAAAAGATATTACTACTAGGTTCTAAGGCCTCCTCTATAATGTATCTGAATGCCATAGTTTAAGCACCTATGGACACGACAACTTCGCGCGCTCTTTATCATGGAAAAAGTCGTGGTGTTTCAATTAATACGTTGTTAACTCCGCAGTGGTCAGAATGGCTGGTGCAAACGAACGATGTGAGCCAGCTGTGGGCGGCGCAGCCCACGTACCTCATCTCCCAAGCTGTCTACATGGTAGCCGGGCTACTCACGCTCGTACATGGTAATATGATTCATTCATGTGTCCGTCCTTTTTAGAGTTTCGTCGTCAACTAAGGACACCACGGCACTTTCGTCACAAGTCTGTCTTTCCGTGTGCGGATTTAATACAAATATAGGTTTATTGATTTTTTCTAAATTATTGAAAGGGATAATTACGATGCCATGTGTCATACCATAGCGAGTCAATTGTGAAAGGATCCGCGACGTTGGCCTTGGCAGTGATGAAGAGGTCAGGCACCAATTTGTATCCTATGTAGTAATTACTACATAGTAATTTTGTTTGCAGCATTCATTAAGGGTGGTAGATGGCCATACCTGTGGTTGGCCACGATTCTCCACGGACTTCTCACCGATAACTTCTGGCACTTTGTTCTGCCGGAGTATGACAACTTCTGGCACTCGCAAAGCCCCATCATGTTGCTAGGAGCGCGGTTACCACTGCATATTATATTCGTGTGTAAGTATGACCAATCTGTGTGCCTACCAGGAACTCCTGACTTAACTACCTAATCATCATTAGGAAAGTGTTTCGTTCTTTTTTATAAAAATATATGAATGAATCTACGTACAAGTATTGTGCTCAGGTCATTTCCTAATAAGTTTCAATCATTTTATGGCTACCATTACCAAAACAATATATAAGCAGCAGCAAGCAGCTGTATATATGAGAATCCGAATTGTAGAAACAGTTTTTAAAAACGACTAATAGGCGCTTTACAAAACCCCTGAGCTCTGTAAAACGGTTGGTTAACTTTTAGAAGGATTGTAATATGGCTAGCCATATTTTAATGGCGTTTCAAGCTCTCCAATGCGGCCGGACTATATACCTACTTTAGAAATAATTAAAAAATTGCTTCATATACATACTTCTCTGGACAAAAATAAGCAGTAAACTTATGTTAGTCAATTTTATACTAACACAAGGTTATAACATCTGTTGATAGGTGTAATACACAATTAATGCCTACTACGCAATATATGAGTAGGTAGGTACTCAATATAGGAAGACTGAAGACACATTTACCTTGTCCCCACAGATCCCGCCTTCATATACCACGCGGCGTACGCCGTGTCCAGATTGAACCTGCCTAGGTACGCGGAGCCGTTTGCAGTTGGCCTGGTCACGGTCCTCATCGACATACCCTACGATATAGTTGCCGTGAAGTTTGTCCACTGGACGTGGCACGACACCGACCCCAACATCTTCGACCGCCACTACTGGGTGCCGTGGAACTCGTACTACTTCCACGCGGCGTTCGCGGCCAGTTTCATTTTCTTCTTCACAGCTACAAGACAGTGGTTCGCTCCGAAGGTTGCGCAGTGGGAGGGTGCTGAGTAAGTATCCAACGGTGTTCTTTGCGCTTCCTATTTTGAGAAGACAAGGTCGAAAATAATACTCAAGCAATATATTGCGTATGTATAAGTAATAGATAGGTACCTATATACGTATCATGTTTTGTTTTCAGCAAGAAATCCGAGTGGAAGTCTTTGTTGATCGCTTCGCTGCTCGGCATGCCCGGCGGTGTTCTCATGTTCATCCCCATTTACCACCCCCTGCACGACATTCTTAAGATCCATTCGGAAGTCACCTTCTTCCTATTGTTCTCTATCTTCATGGTGTTCGTTCTGTCCGGCCTCTTAAGCGAAAGGGAGAAGACCGATAAAAAGTAAGCTATGTATTGTCTTACAGATATTTTTTACATTGTAGGTAGGTATTTACGGTGGGGCGCCAAGTGCCATAAAAAACACTTTAAAACGTTATCTGTGGGCTGTCTGTTAAAGATATTGACATAATGGTTAAATCATCTACTGGAGCCATCAGAATCAGAATCATAATATTTTTTATTCACGTAGACCATTAAGTACAGTACTTATGAATCGCCAAAAGTTACAAAATATTATGCTACTACTTTACCACCCATTCGGAATGGCATTCCAATCCTCATCATCGAAGTAAAAGACTTAGTGAAGTTATCCCCTACATCCAAGCTAACAAATACTTTATAATATTGTCTCCAGACTGACCAGTATCGACTACGTGTTGCTGCTGCAGCTCGCGGTCCACTATGTGACCTATTGGTGCTTCGTGGTGTTCCTGAACCCTGAGAACGAGCGCTCCCTGGGCCTCCACGAGCCGGTGGGCCCGTGCAACCAAGTAGCCACGTTGACGACGCCCTTCGGTCAGGTGAGTGGTCCACTTCTTCATAGCTCTATCCCATTTTCTTGTTATATTAGGGGAGGTTACACGCAGGACCGGCCACTACCATAGGGCGAATTGAGCGGCTGCTCGAGGCCCCGGAGATAGCCAAATCAGACAGAGACCTAATTTGTACGGATCGTCCAATAAGTTCGATGCGAGCGCTTACCTATATCTCTAAAATCTACATGATTCCCTTGAACATTTTCTATTACGTTTAATTTCGGTAGTCCGCATACTGGCCCATCTCGATGTCACACCCTATATACTAGAGGCAAGCAAAGGGGGTGCCATACTCGGATCTCGTTCTATCCTAAAACTTGCAAGGTGCCGGCACTGGCTACTAGAGTACCTTCCCTGATTTAGATGATTTATGCAGAGGAATGGCCCTGACTCAACTAGAAGGACGTCTAACGGTTACAATACCATCACATAATATGGAAGTAAAAAAACATGCTCGTGAAACGTAGCTCGCGTGATTCGCGACTGGCGAGTGGCAGACGCGAAGTAAAAAACAGCTAAGAATAACATCGTCACGAAATGCCATTTAACGGCACGCGAGCTTACTTCTGATTGGCATACTTTTTACTGGCATAACAATACCCAAAGATTGTAGCCCATGTTTACTTTTTACTGGCATAACAATACTCAAAGATTGTAGACCATACTCATGCTGATTGCTGTAACACATTAGTAGATAACTATATTCAGCTGCTTATCGCCGTCGTGACAAGGGTATCGGGACGGTGGTCTACCTACATGTGTAATTTATCGGTGTGCGAAAACACCTGTTTCTATGCAAACAATGACAAATCTAAGTAAACTATTGTAGTACGTGCGTTTGTAAATCGATTTTGAAGGCGACCTCATGCGTAATATAGTAGGCACCTGCTTACTAGGTATTATTTAACTACTTATAACTGTAATTGGGTAACATATTGATATGTGAGTATTTAAAAAAATGTGCAATCACTATTTGGGGTGTCATGAATCCAATACAGACGTTTTTAAAATTATCGCCTATGTATTTGTTAAGGTGTGTGGCAACCGACCCTGAGCATTCAACTTAAGCACCAATATAATAATAAGTACTACCTACTACTTTTCATTATTAGATATGGCTTATATGTGTAAAGCCTTGAAAATACTCTCTTAAAAATACAATTGTCATTTACTGTGAGCAAAATGTTTGTTATAAAATTCTGACTTCTGTATAATAAAATGTCAATACCATTATAGTTTTTAAAGTAAGTACATAATTTGATTGGTCGACGCAACCCAAGGGCTGGGCGTTTCCTCGCTCAGCGAGTAGTTTTGGCTTTTCGGCGAGGAAATGCGGCATCGTGGCCACGCTACCGGATGGTCCAAATTATTTACACTTTTTGTAAATATTAAGCAGCTTTTCTATACTCTTTTTAATTTATATTAGGTATGTAACTTTCTTTAAAAGATTTTTTTCATTAAAAGAAAATAACTCAAATATTTGCAAACTAAAGATATAGCCTTTAGATGCAAATATTTGAGTTATTTTCTTTGTAATTATTGTAAATAAATTAGAATAAAAACAGTACATAAATATTATATAGGTACACTACTATTAGGTATACTATTATATAGGTACTATTCTACAAGTTTGTTATTTCCCTTTCAAGGTGTTGCACAAACGCAAGTACTTCTGCCCGGCCGACTACAACGAGGACTATTTTGACTTCCATTGCGTGCGCGGTGGTCAGAAACCGCTTAACGGTGCGATCTGGTACCTCATTTGCGGAACGCCCTTCGCGTAAGTATCTACCGTATAAATAACATAATTATCACTGCTGTGATCCCCGTAGGAGTAGGCAGAGAAGGCAGATTCTGAAAGGGTATAGAGGCACTAAACCTTCAACCGGTGCTTCTTTAACATTTTTTATCTATATGTGACGTCAGATTTTGTATATTATGCCTATTAAAAAATATAGTTCGCTAAAAATCACATTTGCAATTTCTGCACATAGTGTCACATAGCATCACACATGCGCTTAAGAATACATATTTGATTTAGACAAATTAGATTAGATTTTTTTTTTGAAGTCGCCTTTTTTTTAAGATTTTTTTGGCTCCAGGCTTAGTATAAAATTTCTGAAAAATATATTCTTTGAAGAAACATATTAAAAGATATTATTTACGAAATGGGCTATATATATATATTGTGTGACTTGCTTAGTATTTTTGTTTTTAACTCTGTTAGCAATATTTCACAACTAACTGAATCTGGTAATTTCTATTTCCGAATAAGTAGGTTGTACAACCTACTAATAATAAATAATCCCTACTTGTTACCAGTAACCGTGCTGAGTACATTACTGTACTATCCACAATATTGTTGGTCGCCGCCGGAGTGTTCTACGGCCTTTATTTCAAGACTGGCCAGCCAGAGGCGACACCCAAGAACCTCAAGAAAAAGAAATATAATTAAGCGCTTGAGTCATTGCATGTGTGAATGTAAATTATTGTCGTTTGTAATAATTTAATAACAAGATCTTAATGTCAATTAAATATGGTTGCATAAAATTGTTTATGTTTCATTGATGCCATCTCAAACCCTACAGGTTAGGTGGTGTAGGACGCGGGACCTATATTCTATTCAATCGTGTTTGTTCCCAGCTTTAATATATATTTACGCGAATACTACACATTGAAATTCAACTTATTTTACAGATTTTATCGCGTTTTTTTATGTTTTCACGTGCCCGATTATTCGGCTGCTTTACAGCAACCAACCAAACTACAACTAAATATTAGGGTACCCCAGTTCACACTATGACACTAGGACGTCAAACACCTCAGTCCTCCCGTGACCATGGTTGCTGTAAAGCAGCCGAAACGTCAGGAACGTAGAAACATAAAATAAATGCGATAAAATCTTTGCAGATTTTATTTCAATGTAAAAACATACTCCTCTTAGGTATCCTAATCTGATAACAATAATTGAGAACCATTTTTTTTTCAATATCATTTAATCACTTTAATTGATATGTTTGACAGAATCACATACTTCCCTTAATTACTATGAACCATAAAGTACCTGACATTGTTTAATTGTTATAGCGACAGTGACACCGAGAGCGTTTCCCTATTGTTTTAAATTTACTCGTCGAATTATGGAAACAACTAAATGTGATGGAGCTATTACCTAGTGCACTGTTGACATAGATGTACACACACCTTTTATAATACGTTTTTATTAGGACTAATATTAGTACCTAATCTACCTATATATGTATATAAAAAACTCAAGAGCGGATGGGAAGATTTTTATAATATTTGTATTTTTTATTTGCCCCCGCTTCGAATAGCAGAATAATTATTAAAACATGGATTATTCGCTTGCTCATACATTTGATTCGGAGGAAGTTCGCCGGGACAGCTAGCAGTAGAATATATGTTACGACAATATACTACACATTTATATTACCGTTCACCGTTCATTATTCACACAACTCAAAATAGTACCTCGTACCTTCTTGGTAAGTAGATCGTTACTCCCTGACTGTAAGTTGATTTTACTTCAATCAATATTGAGGAATTAAATGCATTTGTAATACTTTATACTTCATTTATTTCAATGGTTAATACCCTTTGTAGTTACAATTTAGCGGAAAAAATCTTCTACAAGTACACCGAGTGATAACAACATCACAGATTGAATTTTCATATTTCTTAATTCTATTAGATTCAGCTTTTAGGCAGGTGAGTTAGTATATTTAAATGTTACCAAGCTTTAATGTAAATATATTATATCCGAGACTGGTTAATAAGACAAGCAAACAACACAAGCATCCATTTGTCCTAGCAACTATGGGGATACACTTAACAATTAATTATACCTTGCTATACGGTCATAACACTGTGCATCACAAATATGTGCAGTCCAATATTATATTCAACACCTATAATGATTATAATTTGTATTTCGCGCCACTCCTACGCAAACATTTGAGACACCAACACCGGTATAAGCTTTGTGCAAAACTAACAAATAATATCACAACCAAATAAATCAAGAATCATAAGGCCTGTTAGCCTGTATGCTAGGGCCTCTAAGCTGCTATCTAAGTTGTTGTTACAGAAACCGTCGCATGCGCAGTGTATTTGTGCACGTTAAAGTGTGACAGAAAAACATTACAGAATATTTATTATAACGTTTAATATACATATACCTATCTACCCTTGCATTCTTCACTCTCTTAACATAGTACTAGGATGGTAGTACAGGCACCTATTATTATAATTTGTAGTCAACAAATATAAAATTGTAGCTATTATAACACCCCACACGAACAACTCTATGTAACACAAATAATATATTCCATAACACAAAAGTAATACGTACAATATATTTTTTACGTAATATGGAATGATGAAATATCTTAACAATCAAGATCTATCACTGGTCTTATAGAGACTGACTGGCTAACTATAAATAATTAGTAACACCCCTACTTATTGCGACTATACGTATCATTATATGACACACAATGGAACAACAACGAGAAATTCAATGTACTAAACACATTTTTACATTGAAACACCGAATAGCAAATAATTATAGCTAGATAATAATCTGGGCACATGAAACAAAATCATTTTGTGGATACAGCACCCACGCGCCTTTAGGGTCCATATTATGAGTTTTTAAGATATTCAAATAACGATTCTGTGGCCAAGAGTTAATAACTTTCCTCTAAAGCTGCATGTTTCCGCTGGGGGCGCTGGTGAGAAATATACAGAAAGATGCGATCCATCTATCAGTATTCGACGATGCGAAACCTCCTAATAGAATACAATAATTAACTACAGGTACCTAGTTATATAGCAAATATCTTTAATTTTCATAATTCATGCTTAACGGTATGTCACGTTACACCAAAACCCATATGAAGCACCAAACTTTGTTAGCATGTAGGTACTCGCAGCCCGCCGGATTGTTAGAAGGTACATATTTGTCTAATACACCTAGGATCATATATATTTAATTCTTACGCCATGTAGATGCTTGCAATAGCAAGCTGTAGCAGCATTTCCATTTGTATCTACGTTGGATAAAATGTTAACTGATGATATGCGGACGGATATATAAAAGCCGGATGGATATATTCAAAATCCGAACGCAACTGGTTGTCCAATGGGAGTCATCGTAAATGCATCATACAAAGAAATAGGAACAAAGGATCGGCGCATAAGCAATCAAGTAATCCTAAATCACAATTTATGGTTTGTTCTTAACGAGCTCGTCGACGACGGCGGGGTCCGCGAGGGTCGACGTGTCTCCTATCTCGGGGTCTCCTACCGCGATCTTTCTCAATATTCGCCGCATGATCTTGCCGGACCTCGTCTTCGGCAGGCCGGGGGCGTACTGGATCACGTCGGGAGCGGCGAAAGCGCCGATTCTCGCCCTCACTCGCTTCTTTAACGAAGATACCAATTCGGCATCGAATTCAACACCGGCGTTTAAAATGATGAAGCAGTATAGCGATTCTCCTTTGACCGCGTGCGGTTTGGACACTACCGCGGCCTCGGCCACCCTCAGATCTTCCGTGAGGACGCTTTCTACTTCGGAGGTGGACATGAGATGTCCTGACACGTTGAGCATGTCATCTATGCGACCGGTCACCCAGATGAGCCCATCTTTGTCCCGCTTGGCACCTAGTAATAAGACAAAAAGTACATAAGTATTATATAAAAAGTAGATTATATATCTTTTCTACAATTTTATGAGACATACGCGAATGCTGTGAAAATGTATTAAAATCCCAATAAGTTAATTATCCACGTTAAATGTTGACTAAACTCAGTAGGTAATATACCTACTTACTGGGTTACGTCCATACAATTATTTAATTCTATGGCTATTTATGGTTAGTATCTTACTTATTATTATTCTCCAAAAAAATATAAGTAAAGAAAGAGAATGGCCACACTCATCACCACTTGCTTTTATCGCACTTTAAGTTATGTCATCGGTTACAAAATGGTGTCCTAGGAGAGTTGCTTTGTGCTTATGTTTTAATATAAAAAATATAAAAATTAAATGATACGAACATACCCTATTATTTATGGTCCAATTTCGAATGCATTACTCTTATTTCAATACTTTTCCCTCATCGCTCAGATAAGTAGACTATAAAACGAAATAACAGTTACTACGTACCGTCACCAGTGCAGTAATATCCCGGGAACTTGGAGAAGTACACCTTCTCGTACCGGTCGTGGTCTCCGAACAGGGTCCTCATGACGCCGGGCCACGGCCGCGAGAACACCAGGTAGCCCTCGCCGGGACCCTCGATCAGTTTCCCGTTCTCATCCAGAAGACTGGGCTCCACGCCGAAGAATGGAAAACCCTATAATAGAAACCATCGTGTTATGGAAATATTGTCTAACGAGCCCATTGGCTCAGTTGGTACTTGGTAGTGACATTTCCGTGCCGAGGGTCCCCAATTCAAATCCCGTTAGAGGCATAGCCTGTACCTGAGTCGTGGATGTTCATATCTATAAAGCGTGATTCAGAGAGTGTATGCTAACATTTAAACCTCGGCTTGTTAAGCACATTTATAATCATTATGTGACATAACAACATGAAATATTTAAAAAAATAAACCTACTTGCTAGATTTTTGAACTAACATTGAATTTCTGACATTTTAGTTTACAAATGCGATAAATCAGCGCAGATTAACGGCTAGTATACTCTTTTTGCATCACATTGTATATGTAATTATGATCGCCCTTAGTGCATGGTGCGGAACCAATAATTTAAGGGTTGTTTAGTTTGTGACCGCACAGTTGGAGTGTGTCGTCTGGTGATACTCTGGTGGTGGTGGTGGTGGCGGTGATAGTACTTACGGATGCGCCAGGCTTCATGGGCGTGGCGCCCGGGATGCTGGTGAGCACGTGGCCGCCCGTCTCCGTCTGCCAGAAGGTATCCACGATGGAGCAGCGGTCGCTGCCGATGATGTTGTAGTACCACAGCCACGCTTCAGGGTTGATGGGCTCGCCCACGCTGCCCAGCACCCGGAGAGACTTTACGTTGTGCCTACAAATAAACAGAATCACAATATTTTTCATTCACATACACATATGTACTTATGACTTATCAAATATGTTGCCAAAATTTTATGCAACGATTGTACAGAACAAGAAACAGATATATATATATATTTATATGTACCTATATGTATAGTTTATTACAACATATAAGTTCGGAACAGAATGTAGTTCGAATAGTATCGTGTAAAGATCAGATACTTACATTCAATAGATATACGGAAGAAATGTAATCCCCTTTTATCTTTATAAACGAATTTTATCCATCATCATTCGTCTTGCTATCCTTTTTGCGCTACTGCATATAGGCGGCCTCTTAAAATCTCACAGCTTAAGCATTTAGTTATTAAAGAGGAATAATTATAAAACGTCATGAGACGCACATACGTATGTTTATTAATATAGCTCTGTCCCTATCGTTAACACGACAGCTGAGGCGTGAGTAAGCGAGACACTTGTAGGATCGCTTACCTTTGGACGCATTCGTCGCCGAACTTTTGCAGAGACCTAATAGCAGTTGGGGCGGTGTAAAATTGCGAAACCTTGTATTTTTCAACGATCGACCAGAAGCGGTCGTTGTCAGGGTAGAACGGTGTACCTTCGAACTGAAAAAAAAGATAAGGTTAATCGGAATTTAAAACAACCTGTATTTAAGATAAAAGAATTGGAAGGAAGGACACAACGGTCCTGCCCCTAACATACAGTATAATATTTAAAAAAAAATAGGTTAGTAGCATTTTTTGCATGATGTAGTTTTATTTGCACGATGACGAAGTGAGTCATACATTAACAACTACTTCAATCGTGTTTTATCTAATCTCACTTCATAGAGATGTCTCCGACATATCAGCCACAATCTCAGGCTCAAGTGGTATGCGAATGCTCAGCTTCGAGTGCGAGTTTCGTCTAAGCGAAACGGATCCGCGTATTTGTCATTTTGTATGGCAAATTAAACAGCGCCTCTGGCGGTCAGTATGTTAAACTTTCAATTTTCGTTACAATAAATTATGTTAGCTTAATACTAATTAACCTACTGTTGTCGTTAATTAATAGTGAAAGCTACCGTTAATAGTGAGAGCTCCTACGCCAATTGCAATATGAAGTAGGGCATAATGTAATACTAGTTGTTGCCTGCTGCCTACGAATAAATAGCTCGTTGCCCTACGTTGCCCCTGTAGGCCCTGAGCATAGGTACTTCAATTAAACAGTTATTTTAGGGGTAATGTGCAATGTGACAATGTTTAGACCATGGTGATTAAATCAATTATGAGGCCCTCAATTGAAGTAGCAAAACTAGTGAATTATGATTATATATATTATACGCCATACGTCTCTATAGCCGGACATAAGAGTTCGGTTTTTACCATATTGGTTAGGAACCCAAAAAATGGATCTTTAGTGGTAACTCATTAGGGTTCCTATGTACGAAAGAGAAAGCATAATCAAAATGTCAGAACCAGTTACTCATAACAACTAGACCTAGAAAATATATTTCGTAAGCGAAAGTGAAAGCAGTTGGCATTGACTATGTAAAAGTCAAGATTAAATCTTAAAGTTTCGCATAACACTTTTTATATTCCAACAAAGCCAAGCCTAACATAATTAAAAAGAGCGTTAATATAAAAAAAGGGATATTTTTAAACTGGACGAATAATTTTTTATACATAGTTTGGTGTCATACTATTTTGTTTTTTTTTTATTTTCCTATTTAGTTTAACTGTAATTGTATTTTTTTTTAAACTTGAAATCACTTCACGAATAATACAATGAAAGGTTTGGAAAACAACAGTAGGTAGGTATTATTGTTATTTTACTCGCGCAGATACGTATTAATCGCGAATAGCTTAAGGTGGAAGCGATCAGTCGCAGTCCCATACATATTTCATAATACCAATTCTCGATACACACACAGTTAAGTAGGAAATCACAATCTGCAATTATTTTATGCCTATTGTGTTCATACCATAACAATAATGGTCGGACAGTTATCAGATTTTGAATGGAAGATTGTAAATTGAAATATTGTGTAACTTAAGTAGGTGCGATAAGAATAATAATATGTACCTAGTGTATCAAAATGGTATTTTTTAAACAATTTTACAGCTAGCCAATGGACAAGTTCCTACAGCAAGTAACGTTAGTAAATACAAATACACCATAAACCACCACCATTTTCCCATTTGTTTCATAAAAAAATAACTATATATATATGTATACTTATATACAAAATGAAAAAATTGTATTGTAAAATATATTAAGGTGTCCAAGTGTTTAACAGTAGGTTCCAAGGATCAAAGTTTGATTTATTATTATATAGTTAAGACAAGCCCGCTGAGTTTTGTCCGGGATTTTCTGAGTTGAGGTCGCGTTCCGATCCGGTTGTAGAGTTAAGAAAAAGAAATACTACAATGACAATTTGTAGTCCCATAGACCTATACGAAATAGCGACTGACTTAAAATAAAAAAGGAACACCAGGTTCTAGTAGGTGCATAATGAAAGTAGGTAGTTACCGGCAGATATCCTTGACAAAAAAACATCTACATATATGTTTTAAACAATAGGTAACGTAATCGGTATGACCTACTCGTTAACCCGTTAAAATATTTTACACTATTATTGTTTGTTACAACTAATATATACTATTGTTACAACTTATAAATTATTGTACTTCATTATCATGCATGTGCATGAAGTATCATTCATGGTTGAATATTAATGTCATTCAGATCGTTTGCATAATCGTATGTGCTATTCTACTAAAATAGTATTGTCAAATGGTAATATAAAATATTTTTCCTTATTCAGAATAATATAACTATAAATGTGGAAGGCAGTGATAGCCAAGTTGGTAGAACTCTCTGGAATTTTTGGATTTCATGTGCGAATTTCATTTTCAACCATGATTATGACTTTTTAAACGATGAACGAAAACATCGCGAGGAAACCTGCATGTTTGAGAGGGCCAGCGTGGTGGGCTATGGTTTTTCTCTTTATAATGATTCATGTCACATATGAATCCAACGTTCAACTCAGGTGATGTAATTTTAAATTATTTTTATTGCATCCCATCACTACGGACTGTATTATAATTTTGTACCAACTTACTTTTAAAGAGATTGTCTGCCAGTGTTTAGCTCGAGATCGACGGTGTTACCGTGAGGCTTATCGTCCTTCGATCAATACATACAAGATTTCGTATAATCGTTCAAGAACTAAAAATACAAGTGCTGCGTTATTGCCTTGAGGAAGGGTTATTTCAAAGCGTCAGAACTTACAATTTGAACCTTATAGTTTAGCCATTTTGTTTGGAATTGGGATATGGGAATTTCAGAACAGTTTAACTTGGTGTGGTGAAGTGAATTGCGCGCGTGAAATTTCAGCCCGGTTAGATTTGTACTTAGGGTTAAGCACTCACTCACCATGACACAAGTTGCAGCGTTAGCGAGTGGCGAGTACACCACATAGGTGTGTCCAGTGATCCAACCCACGTCGGCGGTGCACCAGTAAATGTCTTTCTCGCGGTAGTCGAACACGTAGCGGAAGGTCGCGGCGGTGTACAACAAGTACCCGGCAGTCGTGTGCAGCACGCCTTTGGGCTTGCCCGTCGACCCACTGGTGGAAAGGAGCTTGTAAATCTAGGTCCAATGGCAACTTAGACTCATATTCGAGTGGTACAGACAGTTTAACAGGTTTTGTGCCAGATAACTATCAAATTGACGACTATGACGTCATTGCCATTCGATTTTTCGTGGATTATAAAGTAAAGTTTATATACATTTAAAAAATGGACAAGCAAGAATAAATTGCAGTATTCAAACTAGGCGAATGAATCTTGGATACCTGGTTTTGCTTGAACAAATTAATTTTATGAAGAACAAATTTTAGCTTTTAAAAAAAACTTTATTAGTCAAAAATGTAATTTAAATTATGTTAAACGACAAACATAGTTTACATTTAAATTTAAATGAAAAACTTTTAAATAAAAAACTCAAATTAGAATACAATGAAACTAAAGAAAAATACTCGTGAATAAACAGCCAGCTACACAAGTATTCAGTGCAGTACAGATAAAGTATGTAGGTATTTAAATAGAGAATTTAATTGGAGAGTTGGGGCGCTGGCGCTGGTCCTTGGGCAGAATACCTCATGGTGGCAGCCCATACATAATGTCCAACCGATACATGACGGAGGTAACTTCTCATCATGCGTTTGTGGTGGTTATAACTAGCTCTTCATGCGCGAACATTGAACTTTGAAGATGGTTGTAGATATAGGTGACTACTAAACTAGTTTTCAGAGTTCCATACCCAAACGGAGCCCTATTGCTGCGCTAGTATTGTATGTTCGTGCGTAAGAGGCGTCTGCTTCTAAACGAAGATGGGGACTTTAAATCCATACATGTTTCGCAAATGTTTGACCGTAAGTCGAAAAATTATACCTAATTTGTACGTGCACCGTTTCGTGCGCTTTCTATGAAGACAACATATAATCACAGCGACGCACAAAGTGTTAGAAACATGATTGCTTTACATGTGTATTGTTGCAAGTTGACCTTGTGAATATGTATGAACAAGACAGACTTATTTCCCATGGGATAAGGTCGACATTACCTGGTGTAAAGCATGAATAATGGGTCCTCGGCTTCCATCCATTCGGGCGGGCAGATAGTAGACTGACCTTCAACTAGGTCGTGCCACCAGACATCCCGGTCGGCGTTCCAATTGTACTACAAAAAGAACATTACAGTTTTTATATTGCGTCAAGCTTAGTCTATAGATACATAAATGTAAGACTAATTCTGTCGCGTCAGTACCTACAGTCAATATTTCTGAAAAGAATATACGTACTCCAAATGTCGGATGTTGTGTCGTATTGTTTCACGCGTCACGACAAAATTGAACGATTGAATACATAACGAAAATGCATAATCGATCGAATGTTGTTTACCTACCGAATATGGTCAGTGACGTAGCTCATGACAGCTCAATGTAAACTTACAAGCGTTGTGATATCGTCCGGCAGGTCCCCGCACGGCGTCACCCTGTTGAGATGGGCAACGACGATGCACATCTCCACGCTATGCCCGTACTTAGTCTTCGCTTTCTCCAAGGATTCGTCGCATGTGTTCTTGAGGACCAACAGCTTTTCCCCCCTCCACGCGCCGTCTGACGTCACCAGCACCTTGGCTTTGCAATCGGCCATGCGCTCAGCGAGCGAATCTGACGAGAATCCTGCAAACTGAATAGTTTCCCCGATTAATATACCTGTCTAATAACAAACATGTCAGCACATCCGGCTCATTTATGTTTACCACAAAAAAAACGAATCTGCGGATGGTTTATAAGGGCTGTCACATAATCATAATAGCCTATCACATATATCTCTTCTTCTTCTTAGTCGGGCACTCTTGTCAGAGTGGTCGTGGTAATGGGTTGCACTGTTCGGACATGGACGCTGCTCTTGCTATTTTTCTCCACGTATCTCGATGTAGGGCACATATATCTAGGACGTCATATTTACGTACGTAAATACGTGTATGATCTAATATGCCTTATAATTTGATACCGATAATGTATACTATGATCCTAAATGTATTTTTATGCTTACTAGCTGTTCTGGCGAACTACGTACCGCCTCAGAATCAAATGCGTATTTTAATTTTTCTGCTATTCGGGGCTGAGACAAATTTGAAAATTACAGATCATAAAAATTGGCACACTCGTTTTTGATTTATAAATGGTACAACTAACACGACTTTGTCTTGTATATATATATAGAACACAAACTGAATACGGGTTAGTGGACCAACACAAAAACGCTCTTAGCATAAAAGGATTATGGGAACAGTGAGTGGCTCACCACTACGGAGTGGATGGCTCCTATTCTCGCGCAGGCCAGCATGCACACCACCGTCTCGAGGATCATGGGCATGTACACCGACACGCGGTCGCCCTTGCCGACGCCGCGCTCCCGCAGCCCGTTGGAGAACTGACACACCAGATCCATTAGTTTCCTGTACGTGACGCGGCTGTAGTCTTCGGGATGGTTACCCTCCCTGAAAATAATAAACCGCATATGAGTTACCAGATATGTACTTAGTTTGTCCCCAATAGTCGTAACATTATTTGCAATAAATAATTTCGCTTATAATGTGACATTTCGTACGAGGCTAACTAATCTAATTAAAACTAACAATAAGCTAAACGAAAACCTTGTTGAAATTAGATTTATACTTTAACTTAATACTCGAATAGACAAAAATAGCAATTTTTAGAGAAACTCCTTTTAATGATGGCCGTTGGCATAAGCACAATGTCTTTACGTAACGTTACGCTACAAGTGTCACATTAATAATTATGATACTATGTTAATCGTACTTTTACAAAGTCAATCATGTCGGGAATATACATGATAAAGCTGCTGATATAAGATCATTATAGGAGCGATACTTTGCTACAGAAGTTATGAAAGTGAAAGTCGGCAAGCCCCGACTTCGTTTTAAGAAGCGGCTTAAAAATAATTGGTTACGCTCTCTTTGACATAAACATACATACCTATGGCAAAAACTTGGAAGGATTTGCTGTGTGTATTTTTGGTATGCAGCGTAACGAGCTAAGCACTAGGTACGTGATTAGTTACAAAAAAAACTGATTTTGAATAATGTTAGGTAGTGTACGCACTTACCTATACATTCATTTGTTTATTATATCACATGTCCCGTTATTAACCAAAAATCTAAAATTACAGGCAGCTAAGAGGATATGTAGGTAAAATAACACTACACTGATGTCGAGGTTAACTGTAGTAGTTTGCATCATTAGTAATATATCAACTTGTAGATAAATCATTAGTTGTAATCATGAACATATTTTTTATAGAAATCCCATTATAAACATTTCATGTAAAAAACGTCGCGTCGTCTAGATTCGCGATTCGCGCTGTAGTCTAGATTCGCGCTGTAGTGTTTGCATACATTTGTGATGTTCCATGTTCGCCAAGTATTGGAATCTGATTACCCTTCACTCCCTCCGTTCAATAAATCTTCAGACATCCTGTCGTTTACAACGGAAACGGTAATCTAAATGATTTACCCGGACGGACGACCCGATTAGCGCAGTTGCTAGTGATACTGCTTTTCGTACCGAGGGGTTCTAGGCTCTAATTCCGGTAGGGACAAACTTCGTGTGATGAGCACTAATGTATGTACCGGAGTCATGGACTTTTAATATATATCCCGGCGAATTTCGTACCGCCTCAGAATCAAATGTATAAGAAAATTTATTTATTGGTACTCTATGAAAAATTTAAAAAATCTATCCCACGGCAACCATACATATTATAACCGGGATAAAAAGTAGCCTATGTGCTATTTCAGACTATAATCTATGTCTGTGCCAGATTTCACCCAGATCCGTTTAGCCGTGATTGAGTAACAAACATCCATCCATCTATCCAAGCTGTCACATTTATAATATTAGTGGGATATATATGTAAATATATGCTAGCATCGCCATCAGCCCATTAGTTATCCATACATGGTTTGATAGTTTGAGAGGGGTAGTACAGATGGTTTAGTTCATCCGAATGACGATATTATTATTATTATTTTCAAATATTGACCCATATCAAACGATCTATTGTCATCGTATGACAAGGCTTACGACAAGACCACTCTACACAAGGTAAATTTCCTGTTGGTCCGACGTCGGTATATAGAGCAAGTAGGTAGGCATAGCGACGATTTGCAGCATCACGGACGATACGACAACGTGACGAATACCATCTTATTGTGCCCCGAGCACTGTTTAGAACATCTTATTACTGTCTTGTGTCTCATCTATTTACTCCACAGACAGGAACTACCGATGCGCTAAATTACCAAATTGACACCATCAACCACGTTTCAAGGTGTTCTTTTTACAGAAAAAACAACAATCAGTACCCCATTACCACAGATTAATTAATAGTTCTTATGCATTAATTCCTCAGATTCGAAATTCGAAAACCTTTTCCACTCATGGGGATATAATAGACTTTTGCTTTTGAACAATATAGCCCGCCTTTCCGAGCCAGTGAGATGAAATGTATATTATCATATTGTTAGTCAATGATATAAGTACTGTACATAAATACATACCTACCTAAATTGCTATCTACATTTCGCTCCGTGGTGGCCTTGCTACCTCTTACTTTGAAGGCTACCTATCTACTAGCGTGGCTACTTGGTTTCTCATTGTGCTTGTAAGTAGGTAATACTAACCTTCTATACAAGTTATTACGTGCAATCATACCCAAACTAGTACACGTGATTGTTTCGAGGCAAACAATAATAGAATTATAAATTATATCTACCTATGAGTACGTCATTGGGGTAGAAGTATTTGCGTTCTTAACAATCTGCTCGGCGCACGCACAATAAGAATACAAGATCTAGATGATCACGAACGCACGAGGATTAAAGAAAACATCTTGAGGAAAACTGCATGTGATCCAACCTGTTCGCGATATATGTGAGAAATCCTCCAACCAGCCATGACATGACATGGCCAGCGCACAGCGGTAGGACATAAAAATACTAATTAACCAATTTTACTTTAATTTTTAATAGACAAGCGTTTTACCTTTAAGCTCATAAAAAAAACCAAAGCCTCAAAGGCATTGGCGTATAGCATAAGCGTTACATATAACTATTGATTGTGTGGAGGTTTTTAGGCCTTAGGATGTGTATACACATAGATATAATGCTATTCTGCACGTGCACTCTGTACGCATGCGCAGTTGTGTGCTATACTTGTTTACGGCCCTTACCTCGTGAATTGGCAGAAAAAAACAGTAAATAACTACATATACTAGCTTTTAAAACTAAATTGTTGGAAACTCAAATATTTTATCCCAATATGTACTCATTATCTCACTAATATTATAAATGTGAAAGTTTGTATGGATGGATGGGTGTTTGTTACTCAATCACGCCAGAACGGCTGAACGGATCTGGATGAAATTTGGCGCAGAGATAGATTATAGTCTGTAATAGCACATAGGCTACTGCTACGCTACTTTTATCCCGGTAAAATGTATGGTTCCTGTGGGATAGATAAAATTTATTTTTTCATAAAGCAAAGGAGACATGATTGTTTGCATAGGTAGTGGTAGTTTAGGGGTCAGAAAATGACATAGGGACATACTTTTTAATCTTGCGTAACACCGTGGGGCGCAGCTAATATAGTATAAAAACAATGACAATCATTAAACAATACGATTACAAATGCAACAAGTTGCACTTAACCTAGTTACAATCGTGTGTATGTTATTCTATTTATAGCAGTTGTCATATCGCACCGTCGATTGACTGGTAGTTATCTAAACGATTTGCTGAATAGAGATCTCAACACGAGGCTAACTTTTCGGCGCCGAGACGAACACAACTGTATCTACATAATATATGTACTAACTATTCAAAATATATAAGTAGGTAGTTACGTATTACATCATCTGTAAATATTCACGATAAGATAAGCGATCTGAGAGAGCACGCAAATTTTCACGTAAGATCTTTTTAAATAAAGTATTTTAATTTTAACACAATTTTTGCGTGTAGTAGGTACTTGTGTTTTGGGTGGTTATTATTGTTAAACTATAACGATCCGATTTCATCGAGATTTTCGTTTTAAGTTACGTCAAGTTTAAACTTAAAAACCTTTTCATTAAAAGGGATAAGCTGCAAAGCAATATTGATAAGTGCGCGGGCAGAGCCGCGGGCAAACGCTAATAGCAGTGCGAAAAATAATCAATAGCTACAAATTAGCGACGGAATAATAGAAAAATATAAGCACGAAATAATAGCGAGATATTAGTTGTATATAATTATTGAAGTAACGCAAAACATTTCAACAAATTTTAATTAATAACCCATATATTAATTACTTATAGTTTATGCATTATCCTAATGTTCTATACAATCTATTAATAACACTTATAAGATTTCGTTTTTGATTCTACTCTTAATTCCGAAAAATCGAAAGTCAGCTAGGTATTATTGTAGATGTACCTGTTGGTAAAATGTTCTTTTGATATTATGCACTTATTTGTATATGTGCATTGTATAGGTTTACGTAGGCAATTATACGTACGTTTTTTAACTAACGATAACTTCGATCTGATAATTTAAAACGATCAATATTGTATGCAGATAGACAATAAACGCATTCAAATAAAATACAAACAACCACCTAGAAACATTATACATTTTAAATTGTAACACATCCCGTGTTACAATGTTTATATTATATATTAAATTAAAATATGCAATAATTAATTCAAAAATCTGTATACAACATTGGTATTTCGTAATCAGTTAGCTGAGCTCAAACACACAAATGAAATTAATATTTAAATTTTATGCTATCGCGGCTGTATTCGTATTTACGCACAGTTTGAGGCTGAAAGTTCATATTAACACCTTCTACGACCCGGGAATCGAACCCTGGCCCTTATAATTTCACCCGCACTTGCCACTGATCCGATGATTAATCAAAATTAAAATAATTGTCTTGAAATAAACCGTATTTAACTAAATATTACAAGTTCATGCGTTCGCTTTGCAGTTAAAATTACATAATACAGAGTTCAAGAGAGGTTCAAGCGCAGTTCCCTGATTCAATCGGCATGTATATGTGTAACAGCGGGAAATCAATAAGTTGGCGCGCCGTCTCAGTAGTGCGTTTGCTCAGCTGACTATCGATTTTGAAAATCGCAGCAAAACAATTTAAACTCACCAATAAAACGCTATTTTATCCCCGTGGCCGGTCCTCACGTTCCGGTCCAGAAGGTTGAAGCAAACATTGGTGACAGCTCCTTCCATGCATTTCACAAAAATATCCCCCTTGCTCACATCGAAATTGTAGGACATGAAGTTGCCGGGCTCGTAGGGTGTGTGCCAATAGAATTCATTTGCTATTTCAGACCAAAACTTCTCCGGATCCTCGATGGATTTTTTGTACATCTCCTGGTATTTCGCGAACGAGGGAATGCGCGATTTCTCGACGACATAGTCGGAGGGCAGGTAGACGCGCGACATCGCGGTTAATTATGCTGTGTCCCGCTGTGTACAATCGGCTTGTCTCGCCGCGCCACGCGTGCACAGTACTCGCCGCCGAGTTCGGTACTGACTGAACTGACCGACCGAATGTCTGCCTGACGTTTGGCAGAACCACACAAGCAATGGGTAATCGCGAACGGGATGACGCACGCATGAAACGCGCGTGCGCGACTAATGTCCCCTTTGGCTCCGGTGAACTCGGTGTGCTTAAACCAACTAATTTATAAAAATTCTAGGCTTCGATTTATATACGTACCTGTGCGAATTTAGGCTTGCCAGACTTCAGCGCAATATATTTTAAATAAGATAATAATGTTTCGTCATAAGTTGTGGCTTATGACCGGTATTATAGTGCATAATATGACACACACATCAATCGCATTATTAGATAAATATATATATACATATATAAGAAGGAATTCGCTTTACGATTGCGTCCTATTGTGTAGAATGGCGAAACACGTTAAGGAATCAATGAAAACTTGTATTAATACTACTATTGCCTATAGATAGTACTACTACGTATTCTGTGTTGCGAAGTGTTGCAATGAGTACAAGGTTTTAAGTGTCATTGAATAAAAAGCACACCGTAACAATTCTTTTTTTTATTAACAATAAAAACTTAATTCTCCAAATAGTCTCATAACGTCAAAGCGTTCATGACGGCCAGTCTTTCATATTAAGCTATGTTACCACATACATATCTTATTAAATACCTAACTATAGATAAATATTAATTTTAATTGGTACCTACGTTTACATTTTCTTGAGGCAATGTATAACACATTGTTATTTTTTGTTATAATAATTTCGTAGCGTGATATTTGACTTATCAATTAAAATTTTAAGCATACGTTTACTGTTAGGTATAGTATATTAAAATAATATAATCATGCGTATCCATAACATATCACTGTGTGACCTTAACATACCCGTGTACGACAGATGTGCAGGTTACATAACGCACTCGCACTGGGCAGTCTTATTTATCTCTAGAATTATAATATGGGTCCGCATTAAGATCATATAAATATACCTTATGTAGACAATAGTGTTTGGTCACGGGTTAACGATAAAGCATCGCGGAATAGACAAAAACAATCTAGATTAACTCTAGTCCGGGACTAACTGCACTGTATATCGCTAATAGTAGTCAATCATTGCAATTCTAAGGAACCAGTTAGTTGTAGTGACAAACCCAAGTTTCACATTTAATAAATTAATAACATAGTGTATGCTGAATTTAATTTAAATAGCAAATGTGTTTTGTTGATCTCTTTCATTGAACTTACACGTTATAACAACGTAATTAATTTATTAATACCAAACAACTCATATAGTTTTGGTAACAGTAAGTATTATTTAGCACTTTGCTTAGCTTAGTGCAAGTATTTCTGAATTCTGGGGTCATATTTACGTCAAACACTTGGGTACTATTTATTGCACTGTAGTACTGAGTGCCAGTGGCGGTACAAGATCTAACTTTGATGTGGGCACTAACATTTTGGCAAGGCCTTCAGGACAGATTTTATACATTAGCATTTTTTTTGGGAAATGTATTTTTTTTTTGTATTCTAAAAAAAATATTCTCTTATTACTTGCTGGAGATTTATAGTTTTATGATGAGTAAAATCTTTACTCTCATCATGTTCCTAGCCAAAGATTTTCTTATCTTGCAAATAAACAAAGCATAGATCGGTATACCTTCGAGGGGCGAAGCGCCTCGGGCCGCGAGGCTGTGGGCGGTGGCCCACGTAGCCCACGCCTTACGCCGCCGCTGTATGTGTCTAATAAACAAAGAGTGTAAAAATGCAGCATTTTTTTTATGAATGAGCAAAGCTTCTCTCAGACCAAGGAGTCCATGGCGGTCAGTAATCTTGACCGAATTCAAATAAGCGCTGTAATACTTATTAATAATGATTGCCATGCCATACTTATTATTAATATTACTAATGATTGCCCGACCTATTCTGTGTAAGAGCACAGTTACAGTGAATATCTAGATACATAACTGATTCCTATAATGTCTATCTAAGCGATAGTTACATTGAAAAAAATAAAAAGATCCTTGCTTTATCGGCACTGGCTATATTCCAGGCATGCAAGTTTCTGGGTCAAATCGATACTCCGAGGTACCATCTTCGGGAAACCTCGTATTTCGCGCAATTCAAAGCCTTACGTAACGAAACATTGCAGGTTGCGTTTTCCGCTGCATTATGTAATATTACGTCGCTTTTCTAACTTTTTATTTCTGACTCAGTGCAGATTCTGGATCACCAGAGCTATAATTATTTATTATACGGGTGATTAGGTAATTTTAGTTAAAAATCACATACAAGCATTTAATCGTTCGCATAATGCTGGGAAAATTTGTAGACAGCCAAGTAACAAGAATCACTTAGTTTACTTGCAAACTTGCCAAACCATTTACACGAGTCGCTTGCTCCTTGTGTTCGAATAGAGTATTTAGCGCCGTGCAGGCGTCTAAGGTGGGCCTTATACATACAGAGAATTCAGAACCGGAATTAATATAATGAGACCAAAACGCCCAGAATTGCATGCAATTATATTCTACATGATATACATTCTGTATTTTTCCGGTTATATTTTTTTCAGATCGATCTTATAGAATGATACTGATGAGCGTAAGTAGAGGTGTGAGGCAAGCGTCCGCTTTTATGATTATGCAATCAACCCTTATTTATGTCGGTGGCACATAGCTATGGTCTATATTAGGTAGGTATGTAAGTGATCCAATAATGATGACAACCTTCTACAATACTGTATTAGTCCGCCACATAAAGCATAGTCCGATCGAACAAAATGTAGCGGTCACGTGTACGAAGTCGAGCGCACAACTTGTGGCAAATAAAATTCTACGTATACAATGGACCACTTAAGACTTTATTGCACCAATCTATGTGAGGCTTTATAGAAAACTAGCGCCCCGCGGTGTTATACGCGATTAAAAAGATGTACTTTCCCCTAAACTACTACGTATGAAAAAAAAACATGTCGATTGTTTGCTCTATGAAAAATTAAAACCAATCTATCCCACGGGAACACGGGATAAAACGTAGCATATGTGCTATTACAGACTATAATCTATCTCTGTGCCAAATTTCTTCCAGATCCGTTCAGCCGTTCTAGCGTTTGAGTAACAAACATCAATCCATCCATCCAAACTTTCACATTTATAATATTAGTGAGATGATAGCCCGATCACCCGATTGATACTAAAAAATAAAGCTTTTCTTCATACAAAACTCCCTCTTCTTGATGTAACTCTAGGGTACTCAAGGAATATATCCTCCACATTACAAATTCCTAGGACCACCGATTAAGGCAGTGCGTTGTCTGTGAGTCAATTTAGAATTTTAGTAAGAGGTGTTTTTTTATCCTCTTTAGCTAGGCTTTAATATTGCCTATGATAAGTGTCAGTGCAAAAACATAATTTTCATTTTTCTTCTCAGCGTGTCGACGGCAAAATTATTATATATACCATAATTATGAAAGGATCTAGAAACTTACACAAATTATGTCATACATTTTCGTTCTACAATCAATTGTGTCATCTTATAAAGACAATACACGTTACAAGTTATACTTAAACCACACGGCGCGATACATGCGTGGTCCTGTTGTAATGGCAGTTTGTAATGTATAGTAAAATTATCGTTTTGCTACTTTACAAGTCCGGAAAAAAATCGGTGCTTTTGGTAAGATCTTATCGCAAAGGCGTTACATGCTTTGTAAGCATGTAACATACTGACATGATAGAGACAGAGTATGGCTGGTGGTGATTATTCAGTCAACATTGCATAGAAACTGGCACGATTGTTAAGCCGGACGCGAGCGAACGCTACCTCGCTCGCTTCAATTCTGATGATGAGATCGTTTTGCAATATGGCTACTGTCTAATTGTGGCAACCGTTTTGCCAAAACTCGATGCAGTAATGGATGGACTAAAGAGTAACCGTTTGAGTATTTAAATAAAATAAGTAGTACTATACTTTGCATTATAAAGCTAATGATATTGATTGAAAATATTGATAAACGATCTAAATACATCCACAGTATCAATAAAATATTCTTATTAATTTAATAGGTATATAACCCTCTTTAATTAGCTAAGCACCACTTTCAGTATTCTGTGATTACAACGTTACATTATAGCTACATACAAATAATCGTAAAGGGCCCGTAATCGGGCTATAAAAAAATCATCGACTTGGATGCCAGTGATAATATTTTGTTGCTATGTTATTGTCAACGCCTTTAGCATTGATTGGGGCAAGTGCGGAGCGATATAGACAGCAACAGCAGCTAGAAATTGTTACAAAACGAGCCCGGTTACGGCCGCCTTTATAATTCCATTAACTTGATATAAAATGTCACTTATTAACGTAACGCGAGCAGAACACTAGCCCCGAGGCTCATTCGACGGATGCACAGCCAAAGATACTCACGTTTAAGCTCCGGTCGACATTGCTTTGGCCCCGCGAATACTTAATTTTTAATCACGTGATTGTTTTTCTTGTTTCTCCCGTGTTTGTCGCACTTGAGTTTGTGCTAGGTGGCCAGGGACATTAGTCTTCGCCGCCTGATCTTGCGACCGCAGCGCCGCCACGCGGCGGTGGCGCAGTACACGATGGCGATGATGGCGAGCAGCGTCACCGCTCGGTTGGTGGTGGTGGAGGATTGGTGGTCGCCGCCGTCGTGCGCGCGCGCAGGCGCCGCGCCCGCGCCGCGCCACGCCCGCGGCGCCGGCTCCGTGCCCTCGATGTCTGGTGCACCTATAAGTACTTTCCATTTAGTTATTCAATACATACTTTGTCCCGACAAAATTGGTCCAGCCATTTCAGAGGTTAGCCGGAACAAACAGACACAGATGGGCCGACCAAAATTGTAAAAAAATGTTGTTTTGGTATATGTGCCGTGTATACATCCAAATGCATATATAAAGCGGTTAATTTAATATTACAAACAGACACTCCAATTTTATTTATTTGTATAGATAGCATGTCATGTCGCACCCTCGGAACGATAGGGGCTCAACTCAAAATTATGATTTTAATGTGTGTTCTATCCGATGAACATTAAAATAAAAGCATGATACACCGGTACTTTTCGTCCTCACTTTTCAGTTGGAAAGATGTTTGATTGCGATTTCCCATAAAAAAATAAATATGCTTTTTGAGTTGAGCCGCTATCGTTGTGAGGGTGCGACGTGTGGGGTTGATAATCACCGATGCTCTTAGGGTCTGTGGGCTGGTGGCGCGGCGCGAGCGTGCGGGCGGCGGGCGCGGCGTGCACGGGGCGCGGCGGCAGCGGCGCGGGCGCGGCGCACGCGGGCGCCGGCCGCGGCCCGCTGCCGTCCGCCGCCAGCACGCGCGAGTACACGTGCAGCCGACCCCCCTCAGCCCGCTGCGGCAGCTCTACCAAACAAAGTGTACTCACATTGGCGACACTACATACACTCTTCACTGTAAAATAATGATCAATGCGTCAATGCGTCTTTATCGGTGTTACACCTATAACAACATGGTCATGGATGGCGGGTCAGATCAGCTGCGCTGCGTGTGCCTAGTGAATGTAGCGTAACGATCTACTGCCGCCTTCCTACCTAGGCAAGTATGCTCCATCGTAGATCTCATCGTCACTTACCATCAGGAGAGATCGAGATCAAATACTTGCCTATAAATGTATATAAAAAAAAAATGGTGGCTCAATGTGCGTATTACGAAGACAGATACAGAGCTGTATACAAAACCAGGGACACAGATTTTGTAACAAAACGAAATCGATGTTCATTCTGTTTTATTTTGTTTTCTGTGCCGTTGACAAGGAGTATTCGATGGACACTCTTCCAACAAAATATCTCGGAAATTCCGATAACTATTCAGTTATATTATGTGCGGCCATACCGCCATTCTCAGGGGAGTTTATTATCTGAGCCCATATATAATACTTAAAATTTTACCTGATACACGGATAAAATATGGACATAAGAATCTCTTTATTTTTTTTTGCTTTAATATTGTATATTAAGAAACAATTTTTATATATTTTATTGTTGACCACCGACCATGAGTCTGCCTTCATCTCGATTTGGTATCACTGTACCATGCGATGATTTACCTGATGGTATAATGTGAACGTCCCTGACTCGGTCCTGGCGGGGGGTGGCGGCTTCCTTGAGCGAGGCGGGCAGGTGTCCGGCCAGCGCGTACTGCAGCGCGGCGAGCAGCAGCCAGTGGCAGTTGCGCGCCGCGCCGCCCTCCAGGCACGACGAGTCCCCGTACACCACCAGCCGACCCGCCTGAACACATCAAATATATATACTGGAGCGACCACTTCAACCGCACCACAAGCTACGCAGATGGCACTGCAGACGCATTCAGAACAATAGACAATTGACGTCACAATCCTGAATCGCGCTATAAGAGTTTTCAGAGCAAGTAACATATACATAAGCAAGTAACATATACATAAGCAAGTAACATAACATATATACAAGATCCCGACAATAACCGTCGGGGCATAGCGGCCGCCGCGCCAGGCATACCACCCGCCTGGCTAGAAGATCTTCCTTTTTTGGCTAAAATACCATTGAGTGGAACATATAAATAACATAAAAATAAAAAAAAATCAACCGAATTGAGAACCTCCTCCTTTTTGAAGTCTTTTAAAAAAAGGGTTAATCGACAAAGGATGGATGGATATAAGATTTCTTTATCCAACACCTATATATACCAAATGAAAGCTTATAACCACCAGGGCCCAAGTCTGATAACACAATCCATTCATATTCGAACAGCAACCGCATAGTAACCGTCACTTTTGACAGATATTGTTTGGGATATACCAGGGCTCTCGTGTGTCTGAAAAGTACTATTTTCCGTTTTAAAAGTACTTCATGCAAACGTGAAGTGTATTTTGTAGTTTATACTCCTAAAGAGTTTCTGTTTTATTAATAGTTGCATCATGCATTAGTATCAACATAAAAGAATACATATATGCCGGACGTATTGGTGATGAGACCGAATTCCTTACAAGAACTACTATCATATTTCCAATAAAGAATGCACTATCATTATTAGTAGTTTTAGTAGTATTTATTAAGTGGATAAATTCATTGCAAGCACGATATTATTTCGAACGTTGTTGCAGCGAACACCGCCGTAAATAGTTGAGGAAAACGAATGCTTCGCTACATATTATAATCAAATTGAATAATCTATTAAGATAACTATTCATGTTGTTGTAATCACGCGCATACAGACATGCACGCAGTACGCCGCCGGAATATCATACAAATACTACATAATGCATACTATATAATACAAGTTCATAATTGTATATACCTTGGGTAGTTTTTCCATGGTGTCGTTGGCGTAGTCTTGAGTTTCTCCGTCGGTCTGCAACAGGCCTAATATAGGCACGTCGACAGTGTGCCCACCTCCTGATGCCCCTTTGCCCCCGTTGAGTTTCTCCCCGGACATTATCTGTTATCGATCGTTATGTTGGTATCATAATGATTTAGCTGTTGCTCAACGATGTTTTCTTTTCATATAGCTATATTGTGTTGCCACAAATATCGACATTATCTATTATCCAAACAGCATCTAATACGTGTGGCGACAAATAGTGAGGAATATGTAGAGTTGACCATTAACCTCCAGTAATAGAGGCCAACGCAAGAAGAATCCATTTCCATAATGATATAATTAATGATAATTTAAGTCCGATTTCAGAGTTACATTGTGCAATTATACCTATTTTGAAATAATTAACAGACACCGATTTTGACCGGTTGAGAACACCGATTATCCAGGCTAAATACACGATGACTTCGAAGTCATTGACAATCATTACAAATTCTAGAAACATTAATACAATTAAAGTTAAACATAATGCCGAGTTAACATTAATAATTCCTCGGATGAGCAAAGAAGGAAAACGATCGAAATGTGTGCCGGAACACATAGTAGAAGTGAAACTTCAACGGAAAAGTGGAGAAACGAATCGCAACGGACAAGTGGAAAAACTAAACGCAACGGACAAATGGAAAAACACAAGAAAAGTCTATATAGAAGTTTCGCTTCAAAATGGGAGACAGCCTCCTTTGCATACCGTCTCGCCTTTATCATATGCTGCCCTTGCAGCATATGATAAAGGCGATCGAGATAGGCTACGCGGTTGATATTAATCCGGCCAATGACGCCCAGATATATAAAGGAAGCTAGTCATATTATGTCTATGAACCTATCAGTTGAGATTGTCAAAAATCCAGTATGTTTAATACTTACTTGGTGTCCCTGATCGCTCAGGTGCGCAGTGATAAGTATCCCGTGTTCAGGGAAGCTGTGTATGTGGGTGCCGCTTGCGTAGTACATCGGATGGCCGCCCAGCTTGAACGAACCCTCGAACACGCGGTCGCCGAGTGCCACCTGACCCATTCATTTAATAAATCAATAACATAATATTTAATAATAAAAACAATTATTAGCATTATCTGTCGATGCTGGCCCGATGCTTCTTTCCCACTTTCAAACAATTTTTTAGTTATTATTTTAGGTTCGCTTTGAGTTAATGCGGTAAAGTGTTTTGAATCGCTATAAGTGCGAGTGAAAGAGGTATTCACGTATCTTTTTTCTATGTTTATTGTTATGCCAAGGAAGCTAAGAAGAACTAACCTAAATACTCTGATTCTTGTGTACATACACAAGAATCTGCCCGTCGTCCAGGTACTTAATATTTATTACAAGTAATATTAATACCAATGGGTAAGTAGATAAAATATTATGGTAATTGGTAGCCTTCTTAACCGGGGCTATAAAGCATTTTGTAGAAGGAAAGTGCCTTGGGAAAGTCATTAAAATGAATGAAATCTTTCTATATATTTGAGGGTAGCTTTCATGGCCCCTACATAAGTACATAGTTATTTTTACAAATATTCTTGAATACGTTAGCGAAATGATTCTTAAGTCCATGATTCTAACCTGATACATGCTAAGTAGGTCATTCAAAGCGGGAACGTTAGCGCCACCTGTTTCTGGAATCCACCTAAAACAAACAATATTTTACTTACTAATCTAAAATAAATTGATATTTACTAATACGACTTATCTTATTATACCAAAGCTATATTATTCAATATTATTTTTAAACTTAACATAATTTTATTTAGTCTTTTGGTAATACGAGCTTTAGAACCATCCATTGGACATCTTATTAGAGTAAGCAAGGTCCGTCGGACCGTCCGCACATACTTCGACGTATTTTTAAATAATTTATAAATATTTTCACTATTATTTATGATCACTACACGTAAATATAGATAGTGTTGTTACCATTGCCTAGTGTTTTCATCATAGAACTTGACGTGCCGCAGCAGCGACGCGTTGTACCAGTCGGCGAACACGACGAGGGACAAGCCCGCGTCCACTGCCGTCTTGAGCGCCGCCATCTCCTCGGGGAAGTACTCGTCCTCGGGGTCCACGAGCAACAACGCACCGTATAGCGACGTGTCCACGCATGTCAGTGGAGTACCTGAGGGAAAATACTCAACTCTAACCCGTGTGACTATCAAGAACTCTTACCCCCAAATGTATAGAGTTATAATGGATTATAATGGCATTATAACGAGCTTTTCAGAGGAAAAAGTGCACTATAATTGCTTTATAATATATTAAAACTGTCTTGTTGTTTAACGTTCTTTGCATTATGTCACTTTTGCTTATTCCTTTTATGAATTGTCTTGTGTGATATGAATAAAATGTGTCCATGTTTATTGTTGGTTATTTGCACAGGATAAAACAAGCAAGCATTCTGTCACGGTCATTCTTATTGGATGGAACACGCTGACGTAAAAATTACTCTACGCATATTTCTTGTATTTGAGCAACTGTTTAGTATTCGTATCTCGAAGAACATTTAAAGCCGTCGGTCCTGCGCCTGATCACTCTGCGTTCGTGTCTCATTGCCGTCACATCAGACTATGAGAATAAGAAATGAGAGTGAGGGATAAGAGTGTACCTGTGCTTGCGCACACACTTGTGCACTATATATTTTGCATAGTTTGCTACTCTCCGTGATAGAGAAAGTTCACCGTAACCGAAATTCAAACAGGACTATTATTTATATTTGACAATGAACTATTATTATAAGGATTATTTCTATTTGGGGTCGCAACCTACATTTTATTTTTATTTTTACCCATTTTATACATATTTTTGTAGCGTTTTCAAAAGTCTAAGGGCAACATTTGATTGCTGCAAATGAATTTTTCATTTCATTCGTGCATTTCGTCGAAGGCAATCGTGTCCTCACTTCTTACAACCATTTGAAATATGCGGCATATTTGCATTACACACATTAATGTCAGCGCATTAATTTACATAATGATCTATTTGCACGGCGTGACACATCATTACGCTAAGTTAATGCAATGTCATTTTTTATACAATGATTCTTCAGCTCTTAGAAAATGCTATTTTGTAATGTCTTAAATTCTGTCTTGTTTGTTAAAAGTAATTTCAGTTACTGGAATTTTGCCGTAATAGAAGGCTTATTTCATAAATAAAGGGAATGATTATTTACATTAATTGATTGTTATAGGAATATATGAATTAAGACGTAAAATTATTGTTGTACTAGTGTCTAAAAATATAGCCGAATATTTATTATATGTTTTTATGAACTTTGCCAATGTTTTAATAGTTATTCTGCCATTGGGGACGAAAACAAATTCAAAAATCAACGATAATTTATCAGCCCACTCGTTTTTTAATTACAAATGGTGTAATTAACACGTATTTTTTTATAATTTATACATTTATAGGAAATGGATTAGTATGTCTTATTTTAAACTGGATGGAGGTAGAGAAAGCAGATGATTGATCCTCTTATAGTGCAGGCAGAAATTTGCATGATATTCTCTATGCTTTATTTTCCAAAAAAATAAAACGAATAATGTGTTAGTGGGATATTAACCACTGTATACTAGTGGACAAAATCAAAATAAAATACTTTTGCCTCACTTTTCAAGTTATGTCAGTGTTAACCCAATTGCCAACACAAAAAAAAAATCAAATAACTATATAATATATTAGACTTACCCATGACTTCGAGATAGAAGCCATGCTCGCGGAGGCGGCGGTACATGTCGCGGAAGTTGGTGTGCACATGGTCCGCGTGCCAGTCGAGCGGGTCGTGCTTCGCGCGCAGGTCGTCGCGGGGGAAGTACCCGCCGGGGTACCGCAGGCTGTGGAACTGGTCCCACAGGAGCCGCCGCGAGCGCACCGGCACCGGTATCACGCGGGCTCTATCACGTTATTGCATACTATTAACTAGCTGTTACCCGCGACTTCGTCCGAGTTGTATTTAACAAAAAATAAGTTTTGTCTAAAATAAAAGTAGCCTAAGTTACTCCTTGTTACATCAGCTATCAGCCAGTGAAAGTCCCTTCAAAATCGGTCCGGCCATTTCAGAGGTTAGCCGTAACAAACAGATCGACCGACCGACAGACAGACAAACAAAAATTGTAAAAAATGTTGTTTTGGTATATGTACCGTGTATACTTCCAAATGCACTTATTAAAAAGCAGTTATTTTAATATTACAAACAGACACTCCAATCTGCTGCTCTCGGAATCGGCCTATACAAATGTGAATTATGAACTGATTTGAAATTCGATTCCCATCTGAGCAAATTTTACAAAGGTTTTCGTAATTTTCCCTGTGCCAAATGTTACTGGAATCACCCTCGGTCTATGGTACAGTACCCATAGTAAAAACATTGATCAGTTTTCATTGTAACCATGCGGTATTAGTGTTCAGCTGGGGATATTACTTTATTTATTTATAAATTAGCTGACCGGACAGAAGTTTACCAATGAATTTTTTACCAGTAGACTAGGTATTCAAAATTGTTGAATGGTGACATACCGTATGGGTAACGTCAGCGTGGCGTTCCTCATCGTCCTTTCGCCAACTTCACCGTGGCTCTCGATGGTGACGTTCATGTGGCCCTGTTATTATTCACAACTATGATAACCTCGTTAATAATTGATGTCTCACCAACACCCCTGCGGCTAATAATTTACCTGTGCCATTAAAAACTCTGTGTTTATTCTATTATTACTGTAAAATTACAGAACGTATTTCTACGGGTGTTCAGTATTACATAGCTAATAACTACTGGGGGTCGAGCTGCAAAGTTATAATTTGGCTAAATCGTAGGCTTGTATTTGGAATATTCACTATTCAGATAGTCTGAAGGCCCATATAAAAGCCAAAGTGTCCATAATATATGTCATCAGTGTTCCAGAAAGTACTTAATTTTTTTTATCGTCATCGTACCGCCACCAGTGCAGTGTTGCCCAAAGCCTTAGTTTTGCATTATTGCAAGATCAATAAGAACGTTGTAGTCTGGCCGTTTTTCTCATCATACCAACGATTGAAATTGTAGTGTCTTAATAAATTACCACTTTAAAATTACTCTGTAGAAGCTTTACAAAAACTTATAGGGGAATTACAAAGGCTTTATAAGGATAAATGGCTTAAATCTCAAGGCTGTACCTCAACCACTCCGTCAAAGTCAGCGCCATTTTCTAGCACATTGAAGCTAAGCGCGATCCACCCGGACCACGGCCACAGGATCTCACTGTATTCCACGGACACGGATAGCATCTCGCCGTTAGGCAGGTGGGGGTGCCAGGACACTTCTTTCTGTAAAACATTTACCATTATCAATGCAGGATAGCCCCTAGGCCACCTTGGTCAGCCAGCCTATTCTAAACCTTATATACCCCAGCAAGTGCAGGCCTAAACGCCATTATTCATAGCTCACACTGAGATCAATAATACTCACTCCCTGCAGCCCCTCTAGTTAATATATTTCGATATGTTCTTTCCCATGTATTTGTGTATACTTGTGTTTGGATTTTTTAATTTCATTGCCGATGGGTGAGTTGTATATTGGAGTCAAGCGAAAAATATAAGGTCCTAACACTACGGATACCAAAAAATTATGTCTATAATATCTTGGTTGATGAAAGCAGGACATTATTAGGGAAAAATATATGCCACATTTTTAGACGAAGAAAAGATCACGGTTCATTTTCAGTTTCTTTGCTTTGCCCCACCGTGAAGCACTCCTGGACTACCCTCATGTGAAGTTGCTTTAGTTTTGGGGATAAAGGTACATGTCAATGTGTATACCACTCTGCCGGAGACGCCGAGGCCGTTGATAACAGTCACGTTGGCGATGGTGGGCTGCGCGGTGTGGTACAGCGGCTGGGTGCAGTACGGCCACATGTACTGGCACTCGGTGAGGTCGATGTAGCTCGGACTCAGGGTTGCTTGCGGCTCATAATTTCTAAGAAACTGTCATAACATTACTATTTATTTAATAAAATTCTTAACACCGACTGCCTAAGAATGCACAGTGGACATGAAATGTTTCATAGAAGTGTCTTATATTTGAGCACTAAGAAGGGTTCTCTGGAAAATTCGAACCCTAAAAGGGTAACCCTAGGTAAACCCTAAAATGAGGGGTCCAAGTTGGTATTTAAAATTATATTCTGTGGACAAATTAACTCAAAACATTGTAAAGACTCTTTATAACGACTAACGACCCTCCACAATGGGGTCCTAAAGTTAGGATGTTTTTTTTTAAATAGCTGCACTAACTACACCAAATGAAATAGTTAAATAACAAGTAATACCTGATAAGCACTTATAAGGTCCAGTTTCCCGTGTCCCTGCTCGAACATATTGGGGCCGGAGAGCCTGAGGGCGGTCATACAAAGCGCCTGCTTCACCGCGGCCGGCGTCAAGTTCTGCCGCGGCACGCCGCTCGCTAGCAGCGCTATAGCCCCGGCGACCACTGGCGACGCCACCGATGTACCTGCACCACCAACATCACGGAACTTTAAACACGTTAAAGCTTCTATTCACGGCATAACGGCCTCTACGAACGGTACTATTTGGCTCCTAATCATTATTTTCCCCACCAATTGGCATGTCAATAGGCAAGCTGCCTAGTCAATTATATGGCAATGAAGGGATCCTACCGATCGGGAGCCAAATAGTACCGTTCGTAGAGTCCTTTAGTTTTATTAAAACAGAAATATTTTAATGCATGCAGGTAGGGAATGTTTTATCGACAATTTGCGTAATGGGGATGAAGATGTGGGCTTTTTTGATCATAAAATAAATAATTTCGATTTGGACTACAAACCCTTAAAAAAAATACATGTGTTCATAATGAACCTCATTGCCATCAACTTAAGTGTACATCTGCAAAGCGATAGGTACTCACCGCTAAGTGATCTACATCCACCGCTAACACTGGAGCCCCGCACACCGCTGCCGTACGTCACTATGTCTGGCTTCATGCGGCCATAGCCCTGAGACAAATTGAATTTCGAATATCAAAAAGCAATTATCGACCATTTGAATTAATTTGTTATAGTTAAAATCTGGAGTTATTATAATTGACATGTCTCAATGTCTCATTGTACTACATATCTCCAACTATATGTGACATAGATGCCATATTTTGTTTATAATTTGGAACTGAAGTCACTATTGAACTTACATGTGGCAATTCCCACGTAGTCATGCCTCTAGAGGAGAACTTAGCGATCCGGTCGTCGAACCCGATCCCACCCACGCCAATGACGTCCATCTGATCGGCTGGATTGTTCAGTGTCCCATACAAAGGGCCGTCGTTACCTATGGCTGACACCATAATAACCTAAAAATAATGAATTTATTTATTAAAAGGTTCTATTTCCATTCTGTTCTTATCACACTATCTCGAACACGTAATAAGTAAGTAGCCAACAAAAATACATTGATAACTTCATCAGTACTTAATTTTTTTTGGGAAGTATCTATAAATCAGCTGATAGACGTCCACTGCTGGACATAGGCCTCCCCCAACGACTTCCACACGTCACGATCACGCCACTCGCATCCAGCGGCTTTCTGCGTGTGATATTATCGGTCCACCTTGTGGGGGGCCGTACTACACTACGTCTTTCGATTCGTGGTCGCCATTCTAGAACCTTTCTGCCCCAACGGCCATTGGTCATATATCTCACCCTCAATCCAAACCAGAGTAGTATAGAGTTGATCCTTATTACCTTATTAGCGCTCAGTTCCCAGACTTTATCCACAAACGGGTGGTCCATGAAGTCTGGCCCTCCAATGCTTAAGTTGAGGACATCAATCTTGCGCATGATGGCATAGTTGAAGGCGTCCAGAAACCACGATGTGTATGATACCTGAATAAGAATATCTATTCATTATTATAATAAACTAAAATATTTTCATGGGTACCACTAAATTTAATAAATCAGGCACGCGTACTCCGGCAATTACGAACTGCTGCTCTATAGTATTAGTTTCTCACATGTCATATTTACGTGATAATGAAAGGTCATAGAGTAATCTAGAATGAAAGTATTATAAGATGAAAGTTTGTAAATGAGTAATAATAAAGATATTTGAAATATTATCAGCTTACATCCAGTGTCATACCTGATTATCGGTAAAAACTCTGAAGATGTGTAGATCAGCGTCGGGTGCGAAGCCGAGGCAGTCAGCTCGCGAGGCGATGACACCGGCCACGAAGGTGCCGTGGCCTAGCGCATCGTCCAGGGTGTTCTCGCCCGTCCAGTCGGTGCGCTCGCGCACGCGACTGAAGTGCGGGTGGTTGCGGGCTAGGCCCGTGTCGAACACAGCCACTTTTATTCCCTCACCTATAATAATTACTTTTGTAGTATTAAACTATTACCTATACAACGTGATTTGAATGCAAACGCATTGCACTGTTTTCATACAGGGGTTATATTTATCAAAGATCTGATCAAGTAATATAATATACAGCAATATTTTATTCTATGCAAATGTTCATAGGACAAATTAGTTGGTCATGGAATAATTCTTCTGTTACTTACCTGTTACCCCCAGAGACCACAGGACATCAGCTTTCAATACAGATGTAATTTGACGAGGCACTGTCCTCAACAACTTCCGAGATGCATAGCCACCATTCTGATGAATATAAAAATTTTAATTCACTACATGTTTATCTTTGGAATTCGAATCCAAATCTGACTTACACTAGACCAGTTCATTATTTATTTTTAACAGAATGCTTTCACCTCTTGCGGCTTCCGGATAGACTGTAGGCCACGAGCGCGATGGTTCCGCCATCCGGAGTACAAGCAACCAATGGACTCACAATCCTCCTATAATTATAGTAATACAGGTTAGAGGAATAGGAATTCTATTATTTTGCATCTATTTTTAATCAAGTTGAAACAATTCTTATTTTTAAATGCTAATCTTTCTGGTAACTCTTAATTTATTATTCTGGTTAGTCCAAATTGAAAGACAGGTTGAGCAAAGGTAGAAAACGATCTTGATTGGACAATATATCATACAGCCAGAGCATCAATTTACCTTTTTAAAGAAATGTTTAATGACCAAATAAATTCGAAATGAGGAAACATCTATTTATTAGCATACTCATACATAATATAGTTTTGTAAATGGAAAATAATGTTAAGATAACCCTCAAATAATTCTTCAACTTAAAGCAATATAACTTTTCAAACTGACCCACCATACAAAACATTGAAAATTTTTATTTTTTTTTGTATTGCAATGTTTATTTAAGCAATATTTCAACACCGCCATGGTATTTTCTTATTTGTAAGTCATTTATCTCCTTGTTAGATATATACAACCGAAACCCACTGAGTGTAAGTCAGTGGGTTGTGGAATCCCTGAAAAAAACTGCCCAAGACACATGAAATAGAGCAAGAACATGGTACATCCCCTAGGTGTCTGATAAGAAGAATTCCGATAAGCACTCACACACTTGTGGGAAGCTACTGCAGTCTTTCAAATTCCTCATTATGATGATGAATAACACTTGCCTCATTCACATATTTGATTGTGCGCGTAACTTGTCTCTGAGCTGTAACTCGCCGAATAGCGGGGTGGTCTTTTAGGGCATCAAGTGCTTTTCTCCCACCCTCCTCGAGTACTATCACATCGAAGTCGCTTGGGTACTCATTTGCAGGATTGTCACGGTGCAGCAAAGTCCAATTTGATACCTGCAACACACCTTTAAAAGTAAGCATGCTATTTTCTTTTACATGTAAAGGCCATACTGAGATCCTAGTAGAGTTAGTAATATAATGCTATTGTTATTCACCTTCTTTGATGAGATATAGCACAGTTGCCCAGCCAGAACAAGTCTATCCTGACTGGGCCACTGTACTACCCCTGTAGCTTTTAAACCACAGTCCAACCAACTCCCATATTTTAAAACTAATTAGGACTTACTGTCCATTCAATCTCAATTTATATCCATCATGGTAGCCCAGTTGAGAAACACAACTCAATATGTTTACATTCTTTGTATTCTACTGCTTGTCATGAGTTTGTTGTAACACATGATTTTTTAACAAACATGTAAAACTAATAACATGGTACAAAACATTTTTGGTTTATCTTAGCTGAAACCAAAATCAATAAATTTAAGTTAAAGGCTTACCAGTTGTGGGTTCTTTGTAAAATTAGCAAGTAATATGCTGTACCTTTCCAGCAATATAAATAGCCATCAACAGATAATGATGCACTGGACATTTCTTTTCTATTTAAGATATATATTAGAACAGTTTGATTGGGAATACTTACACCGGCATTCCTCAGTGCAGCAGCAATATAGTTCTGCCTCGTCGACTTAGGGAAATAACCCCTGAATGTTATTATGTGTTGAGTACTTATAACATCCGAATTGTATTCATAATCAACACGCTGTGTAGATGTGACGTTACATTGTTCGCCTATATCCTCTTTCTCATTACTAAAAACGAATGGGAGTAAATTTACTCCAAATAAAATTGTAATTAAAACTCGGCGCACACTCATGTTTAACGGACGCCAAATAGATTTATCACATAGTGGAAATTCCATTACGTGAACTCAGTAGAAAATGATCCCATGTTTACTTATGTCCATATAGAATTCAGCTAATGACAACATTGAGAATTTAGAACTTGGTGTCTTGGTAAGAGAATCACAGTCTCATTGCATTTTATATTTCTCTTCTCTTTGACGTATCTTTGACAGCCAGTCTAGAGCCAGCTATGCAGTGTTGCCACCTCGCTTTATAAAGAGGGACTACTTACTTACTCAAACCCAACAAACGAAGCTAGAAATCCTAAAATTTGATGTAAAAAACGATGGGGATAAAAATCAATGCCTGTATGATAAGTACATTGAGCTGTAGTCATTCAAGAGGTACACTATTTTAGCACCGGTAAAATACTTCAGGAAATCTCACTAAACTATTTTACTGACCCATCAACAGACTAATAAAAAAACTTTCTCTAAAAAGGGGGTTCTCAAAGGTTTCCTAGGATTTTATTCGGAATAAAAAACGGAACTGCTATGAATGAACTAGAGATGCTACTGTAATTTAATATGTGTTATATGGAAAAACCTATCGAAATGATTTTATTAGTTTTTGTGTTGTGGCCTAGACAGAATATTATCTTTCGACGTAAGCAAGTAAACAAAGCGAATGGGAGGTACATGAACCTATAAGAAGCGTAGATTAAGAGGCATTATGGGAGGGGAATGGGTAACCATGAGCAACAAAAGTCAAATCTATAAGCACTTAAGTCGTTCAAAACCCAATCAAAAATCTGAGCATAGGCTTGTAGAAATAGCATGGGTCTACTTCTACTGTATATATAGGGATGCGAAGATAGTGCTAACAAATAATAATAACTTTGTCTTGCTGGAAAAATATATAATCTTCCTCAACATTCAGCATTTTCATGAACAGAAAATAAAACAATAAAACAAAAGAACTCCAACCACAAACGTCATGCTGACATAAATAGAAACCGGCCGTGAAGCGGCCAGCTACTTTTCGCGGACATAGAACCTCCGCTACACCACCCCCCTGCTGAGACCGGTACTACGGTCGGTAGAAGTCCGGAAACCTGACCCGACGTCCACTTCTCGTCGTTACCGGTGGCGAAACAGGCGTGACAGCAGTCCGCGCTGCAGGTGGTGAAACAGGCACGACAGCAGCCCGCGTTGTAGGCGGCCCAGGATTATCAACCTCCAGGGCGACAAAAGCAGGCTTGAGCCGATCAACAGAAACCGTGATGATCTTGCCTGATACTTCTACGTCATACGTCTTCTCGGAGCGGCGTACGACCTTGTACGGCCCAGAATACGGGGCCTCTAGCGCTCTCAGCACATGACCCTTGCGGAGAAATACATGCGAGGCTTCGCTGAGATCCCTGGGAACATAAAAAGTTTTAGAGGTATGCCACCTTGTCGGTTGCGGTGACAGCTTTGAAATATGACTGCGTAATCTTGCAGCGAAGTCCGTTACGTCTCCGGAGTTAGGATCCCCCACTCCAGGATTGAAAAACTCTCCGGGTATACGCAGCTGCTCGCCATACACTAACTCTGCCGCAGATGATTGCAAGTCGTCTTTCCAGGCGGTGCGTATGCCCAACAGAACCATTGGCAAAACCTCTGCCCAATTGGAATGCTCATGGCACATGATCGCTGCTTTAAGTTGCCTGTGAAACCTTTCAACGAGACCGTTAGCGGCAGGGTGATAAGCTGTAGTTGAATGATGCTTCATACCCGTTAACTTAGCAACTGACTTAAACAGTTGTGATTCAAATTGTTTGCCCCGATCTGTGGTTATATTAACCGGACATCCAAATCTTGCGATCCAGCCCGACACGAGCGCCATTGCACATGCCTCTGCGGTTATATCGACAAGCGGGTACGCTTCAGGCCATCGAGTAAAGCGATCGATCGCGGTAAGGCAGTATCTATAGCCATTTGAACACGGCATCGGGCCAATAAGATCAATATATTCTGAAATCTTCCTTCAGGAACATTGAATGTTGAAAACGGCGCAACCGTATGACGATGAACCTTGCTACGCTGACAGCTTAAACATTCTCGCGCCCATCGACGGCAATCTCTGCGCACACCCGGCCACACAAATCGCTCGGAAACTAACCGAACCGATGCCGCAGCTCCAGGGTGGCTCAAACTATGCAAACTTTCAAATACCGGCCTGCGGAACGCCTCTGTAACAAAAGGCCTCGGTCGCCGGGTCGAAACGTCACAATATACTTCTAGATCACCACCTGTCATCCTGATCTTTTCCAATTTCAGAGAGGTAATACCTTGCAGCAAATTCTTCAACTCGGTATCAACAACCTGGGCTGCCGCGAGCAACTGGTAGTCAATGGCTGCTGCGACCTCTTCCACACGAGACATAGAGTCCGCCACAACGTTGTCCTTCCCCGAAACAAACTTGACATCCGTTGTGAATTGCGCTATAAAATCGAGATACCGATATTGTCTCGGCGAGCAAACCTTGTGCGGATGAGAAAAAGCATAGCTTAATGGCTTATGGTCGGTATACACAGTGAATTTTCTCGCCTCAACCATGTATCGAAAGTACTTAATAGCCTCATAGATCGCTAATAGCTCCCGATCATATGGGCTATATTTCGCCTGCGCAGGATTAAGCTTGTGGGAAAAAAAACCTAATGGTTTCCATAACCCATCCTTTAATTGTTGCAGAACTGCTCCCACTCCTTTATCAGACGCATCGGTATAAATAGCTAAATGGGACTTCATATCTGGGTGCGCCAGCAATGTGGCATTAGCAAGCCCTTCTTTACATTGCTGAAAAGCTACAATTTCTTCCGGTGAAAGATGTACCGGACGCGATCCTTTCATGCCAGCCCCAGAAAGTAGATGGCTTAGCGGAGCTTGCAATTGCGCAGCACCGGGAACAAACCGCCGGTAAAAATTGAGCATACCTAAAAATCGACGAAGCTCTTTCACCGTCTTTGGTACTGGATACTGAGCTACTGCTTCTACTTTTTCCTTCATCGGACTAATTCCACTCGATGACACCTGATGTCCTAGAAAGGTTGTCTCACTCATTCCAAACTTGCACTTCGCCGAATTGACGAGAATCCCGTATTCGCGGATTCGCTGAAACAGCAGGTGGAGATGCTGCAGGTGAAGCTCTGGTGACTCGGAGAATACCAGAATGTCATCCAAAAATCCGAAACAAAATTCTAGCCCTCTCAGTACCTCATCAATAAATCGCTGGAAAGTTTGAGCAGCATTTCTAAGCCCAAAACCCATATGCGGAAACTCGAATAATCCGAACGGAGTCGTTATTGCAGTCTTAGAGATATCCTCAGGAAAAACAGGAATCTGATTATATGCTTTTACCAAATCTATTTTGGAATATATTGTAGTACCATCGAGCTTGTAAGCAAAGTCTTGTATATGCCTAACAGGGTACTCATCCGGAATAGTTCTAGCATTCAGGGCTCTATAGTCGCCGCAAGGCCGCCATCCGTCCCCTTTCTTAGGGACTAAATGAAGTGGCGAAGACCAGGCACTGTCAGACCGTCGAGCTGTTCCACTTTGCAACATACTCTCGAACTCCTTTTTTGCTATCTCCAAACGATCAGGCGCTAATCGCCTTGGACGCGCGGTGACTGGCGGTCCTGGAGTTGTTCTGATATAGTGAACCGTACTGTGCTTTGGTATATCCCATTTACCAGCCGGCCTTGTAACCTCCGGATACTCCTTCAGCAACTCATGGAACCGGCTATGACCCATTACCGCCTTCACAGAAGAAATTGACTCATCCGGCTTCTTGCTTGACACCTCTATGGCCAGGTGGGTAAGCCCATCTACCAAACGATGGTTGCGACAGTCCACCAGAAGACTATAATGCCTTAGAAAATCTACCCCAATGATCGGCTTAGTAACATCCGCAATGACAAAATTCCAGGTGAAGGCGCGTCGGAGTCCCAGGTTTAACTCCAGCTGGACATCTCCGTACGTGGCTATAACGGATGCATTCGCAGCAAACAGCTCATACTTGCTTTTGTTACAGCGCCGCTTGATAGCCAATCTGGGGAAAACACACAAATCTGATCCAGTGTCAACCAAAAATTGCGTTTTTGAACGCAAGTCAGTCACAAATAGGCGGCCTGACGATGGTGGACAGTCATTCACCGCCATTAATGACCGCCGCTGGGGTTTTCCGACTCAAAAGCACAGGGGGCGAAGCATTTGCGTGCTTTAAATCCAAAACGATCATGATACCAACAATATCCTTCACTCCGTACCCGAGAGCGTGTGCGAGATCGACCGCGTTCAACCGTACCTCGGTTACTACGACCTCGTGATCGCGTATCATTAAAATTCTTATTTAAATCGGCTACCTGCTGCGTCAGCTCGGCTACCTGCCTCTCCAATGGCGTAGCGTGCAACAGCGACGACGGGCCAGCCTCAGCGACGTGTTGCGGAAACGCGCACGGCATAACTTCATGTACCCGGTCTGCTATGTTAGCCAGCTGCGCGAGTGAAAAATCCATCTGCGAAGCAACTATTGCCTGTATATTAGCAGGGAGCCGACTCGACCAAATAGTTTTGACAAACTCGTCAGTCACATTTTCTCCTGCCAGTGATTTCAGACGGCGTAAAAATTGCGACGGTTTTCGGTCACCTAGCTCTTCGTGTACCAACAACTGCATCATTTTATTGTTGGCCGATTGGGATAAGCGACTGACAAGCTCACATTTTAATTTTTCATATTTGCCAACAGCCGGCGGGGTCTGTATCACATCTTTAACTTGGGCAGCAATGTTGCAATCTAGCTTTGATAATGCATGATAGAATTTTGTCGAATCCACTGTAATATTAGCTAGTGCGAACTGACCTTCCAATTGAGCAAACCATAACTCCGGCTCCTGTTGCCAAAACGGCGGCACCTTAACACCAACCAAGTGCACGTCTGTCGCCTTGGCGTCCTCAAATTGATCCATTTTGCCCTCGCCGGCTGCAGTACTAATACGTATCCTTTTTCGTGGTCACCAGTGTAGAAATAGCATGGGTCTACTTCTACTGTATATATAGGGATGCGAAGATAGTGCTAACAAATAATAATAACTTTGTCTTGCTGGAAAAATATATAATCTTCCTCAACATTCAGCATTTTCATGAACAGAAAATAAAACAATAAAACAAAAGAACTCCAACCACAAACGTCATGCTGACATAAATAGAAACCGGCCGTGAAGCGGCCAGCTACTTTTCGCGGACATAGAACCTCCGCTACAGGCTTACAGGATTATAAACCCCGTCGAGCCACGTGCAAGTCAAGCAAGAAGGAATTACAGGTAGCATTAAAGTTGAACTACTACAGCCAAGGCATTTTACATATTACCTTACTACCATAATTTTCATGAAATATAGGGTAAAAATTCAAAGCGACTCAAATGACAGCGATTGTAGTTTTATATATCAACAGCCTACCCTACAACTTATGGGCAAATGGGCAATTTTTTTGGCAGAGGGGTATGGCTTTCAATGCCACCCTTATTCAAGATAAGAAAAAATAAAAAACAGTATTTTCTATTATTTTAAATGCGTTTGGTAGTTCGAAGCTGCCAAGTTCGTTACATCAAGGAGCATATTTCACGCATATTTACATTAATGATATTTATCATTACATTAGAAGCTCCTGCTATTATACGCCATTTTCATATGTTCATGTCACAGTTATTATTTTATTTATAATGTGTTATTGTTATTAATTATTTGACATTGGCAAAATAACCACTTCAGTTGTGGGTGAGGCCACAATCATTGTATTTCGTAAAGAAAGAACCGTACTGAACCCTTAATGCACAAGTCCGTCACGTACTTAGCCAATTATTTGATTTTTAATTGGATTTAGCATATACCTATTCTCTTTGATCTCTTTGGATTTTTCTTTTCATTTCTGGTGCTTTGATTCACTATTTAAACGTATATTGTACGTACATTTTATATGCGCTCAATATTTGATATAAAATTATTTACAAGAATAATTAAGTTTAATATTTGATATAAAATTATTTACAAGAATATTTAGTTTTTTTCATTGGAATTTTGCTTACAATTTAAATATAATGGCATATAATTTGGGTGATAGATTTTTACCACCACAAAAATATTTTGTTCTTTTAGATCCTGGGGCATATCAATATGAAAGTGCAAATACAACTAAATCAAATAATGCTCCTTTTCTTTCGAATACCCCACGCAATACACAAGCTGGTGCTAAGGTATGGACCCACGCTCTATACAATTCATATATATCACAAAAAATTCCAAATTGTACATCATTGATGTCGAGACGACCGAGATTCCCGTATGAAGCATTTAGCAAAGAAGATTTGGAAGAAATTCTTTGCAGATGCGGTATTGAAATACCTTGCGAATGCCCAACCGGAAAAGAAGAAGAAGAAATAATATGTCAAGGCAAGGTGAGAAGGCGCATGTACAAGGGACCTCCTCCACGAGCAGTGGGAAGTGACGAAGGGTTGTCTGCACCATCTAAAACTGATCATGGATTTGAAATGTTACCTGATGGATCAAAACGGCGAATAAGGGAAACAATATTGGATGAAAGTCCACCGTTCTATGATGCAAGAGTAAATGAGTCAACAGCTTTCTATCAAGGTTGTAAATGGAGTAAGTGGTCTTCAAAGAGAACCCAAAAATCCTTAGAAGTCAGACCCGGCCCATCAGATTATATAATTGAAAAACCGCTCACCGATACTTATATTTGCCAAGAGAAGGTGCGTGAACAAAAACGCAAAACATCTAAGCAACCACGGTTTATTGAAATAATTCAGCAAAGAGATATTTTAGAAGGGAGACCTGGACCTGCATCCTATAGTCCAACGATGCCTAAAGGTACGGATTTACAAAATCTAGGCTCAAAAGCTGAAAGAGACCCCAAGTCAAAATATGACATATGCCCTGGTCCTTCTGATTACTTCCTTTACAGAGATTTCGATCCCGTGGAAATTCCCGAGAAACCTTGTCACGCTAAACTACCAGAGCCAGCATGTTTTGGTATGAAGGCATTGAGATTTAAGCCCAGACGTGAAGAGGGGCCCAGCCCAGCTAGTTACTGTGCAAATTATAAACCTACAATCTTGCATTGCTCTAAGGCACCATTTGGTGTTTCTTCCATTAGATTTACAGACATCACAGAAGAAGAAAACGATGAAATAGATAATGATGAATGTCAAACAAAAAAATCTGAAGCGGGCAAAGATCCATGCATATCTCCTACATGGACCTTCAAATCTAAAACAATCCGTATGAAGCCGTTAATGAAAAAACTTGATGAACCGAGTCCTGCTGATTTGGCTCAGTGTCTAAGTAGAGTAAAAAGATCATCCCTACTGCAATATTTAGCACCCTTTAACTCATCCAACGCACGATTTGAACCCTGGTATAATTGGATCGCTGTACAGGGAAAGGAAAAAACTCCTGGGCCTTGTTACTATAATATAGAAAAACCTAGGTGTTTGCCAGCCGTAAATTATGGCCCACTTTTTCGAGCTCGTCGATTTCCTGATAATGATTTAAAGACGCCAGCACCCAATGAATATAAAGTTGGAGGTGGTATTGAAGTAATTTTGCAAACTCATAATAAAAGACTCGAAGATAACATTGAAAATCAACATTTATTTCATTGGGAACCACCTCATGATATGCGAACGTTAAGTTATGAAGAAAAAGAATCCCTACTTCTTCAAAAATCTATAGAATTGTTAGACGTAGACGACGGGGATAAAAGTAGCAAAGGATCGAGTTACAAATCAAGTTTCGTCAATGAAAGGAAGAAACCTAAAAAGTTAAAGTGTTTTGCGAATAGTAATAAAGTACCACAGTATTATTAAATTTTATATCACTGGCCATCCATTTATTAGCCCCAATACACCCTACAACAACAGTCTCGGTTTATGATCTTTGGTCCACTCACTCTGTAGGCACTAGGCAGGGTCACTGGGTCACCGTTGGTCATCTCATAAGTCAAATCTAACAGCAGTTAAGTTGTTAAGAAGCCCAGTCAAAATCCGTAAACTAACCGGTTCCCTGGCCCTGGATCTGGCCCATGAAATAAACATAGCACTAGCAAAAATAAACATTACATTACAGTTGTAGCACAGGCGGCTGCGAGAAGACAAAATGAGAGATAAATTGATTTTGTCTCTTTCATTCGTATGAATTACGGAAGGGAGAGAGCGACTCGGCGCGACATAAGCGACATAGGCTTTGTGTTGACCCACACTGACTTGGCCTGCGGATGTGTAAAATTTTGTGCAATATTATAAAAAAAATACTTGACAGTTGACGGTGGCAAAACACTTCATATGATGATGCCAAACTTTGTTTAAAAACAACAAGAATCCAAGCCAAGTCGTATTTTTTTAGATTTTATTTGTTCAGAGAATATTGTTTTTTTCTAAAAAAAACATATCTATAGATAATGTCGCGATTAGGGGGCCTGCATCTAACTTTGAACACTGGTCCAAAACATACAGCTACAGTAATATTCTGCCACGGTTCAGGTATATAAAAATTATTTAATTAAAATTAATCGAATCAAGATATAAGTACTTAAGAATTGTTTTAAAGAAAGTAAGGAATCGATTTGCACGATTATAAACCTTATTTTAAATAACAATAATAAATATACATTAAAAATATTTATTGTATGTACAGAGTTAGCTGACATTGGTTATATCTATCAATATATATATAAAAAATAATCGTTTCGTTGGTAATAGCATCACTTAAGAACAGGAGGCTAATTTGTATTTTTTTTATATGTTCATAATAGTCCTGATAAGGAAGACAAATTATAAAAGTTCAACAAATTATAGTTTGTCCTTTATTCAAGTGGAATCCTAAATAATTTCATTTTACTAATAACTATCAAAAGTTAATGATTAAGTATATAATCCCTTTTATGCATTATTCAGGATCAAATGGGGCTGATATGAAAGAATGGGTGAGACTAATGGTCAAGAATTTCTCATTCCCACATATTAAAGTTATGTATCCTACTGCACCACTGCAGCCGTACTCCCCCATGTATGGAGGAATGAGTAATGTCTGGTTTGACCGTGCTGGCATAAGTCCTGATGTCCCTGAGAAGTTGGAGTCTATAGCTAATATTGAAAAAGAGATGAAAATCCTTATAAAGAACGAAAATGAGGCTGGGATCCCTTCTAATAGAATTATTGTTGGTAAGTAATATTTGTTTCCAAATCCTTGTTGTACCAATAGTATTTCATATAACATATTATTCATTGCAACAAAATTTTGATACACTCTGACAATGAGGCCAGTTCAATTGCTAGTCCAGTCATTCACTTTTAGTTGCTTGCTGACTGAAGTGTCTTAAAGTTTGTGCACAATCACACCTGGGACTGAACTGTCAATCATCTTGACCTGTGAATGGGCCTTGTGTATAGAGTGCTTATGAAATTTGTTGTGACCATTTATTACTATTCTGTTTCTTCAGCAATACTTGGTTCATGGTTTGATTACCTGTTAAAAAAATAATTGTAGCATGCCATTGTCAATGACGTGTACCATTGCATTGTTAGATAGTGTGCCTAAGGCTTCAAGTAGGCCTGAGCGACCTTATCCCATCTGCAAAATGTGAATGCAAGACAGAGCTCACCTGCCTGCCTACCCTTTCAGATGAAACAAACATGATGGTATTGATTTATTTTAGGTGGTTTTTCAATGGGAGGTGCATTGTCCTTCCATACTGCATATAGATGGGAGAAAAATGTGGCAGGCATGTTCGCATTTAGTTCATTTCTAAACCAAAAATCAATTGTATATGAGGACCTTAAAAATGTTGCTGGCACTTCATGTAAGTTTTCAGTTTGATTAAATCTACAATATATTCATATAAAAGGTTACCCAAAAATATTAGGTCACTACTAGTTAAGACACTGTAAAGTTATTAAACAGCACCAATGATAAATTACATAACTGAAAATGTGTTTATCTCAACTTGTTACCATAACAAATATTCAGTAAGTAAAACTAAATGAGATAATCATAATTATCTCATAATATAAGTACCTATGAATATAAATAAATAATAATATCACTAGATGAACACCAAAAAAGTTTCAAATTGAAATATTGTGCAACCTACTTTCCTGGGAGAATTGTTAATTATTATGGAATATTACATCATAGTTATGTTACACCCCTCTAGATTGTGTTATTATTTACAGTGCCACCGCTTCTTCAAGTGCATGGTGACAGCGACGACCTTGTCCACCTGAACTGGGCTCAGGATACTTTCAATGAGATGAAGGCCCTGGGTGTGCAAGGAGAATTTCATGTTATGCCTAAGCTAGGGCACTCTGTAAACAAACGAGGTCTGTTGATTATCAAGGAATGGATAGAGAAACATTTACCAGAAATTTAATGTATATAAGTGTTTGTATATATTGATTAACTAATCAGTTTTCAATATTTATATTGTTGAGTATGTGCAATAAATCATGTTAATACTTATTTTACTAGAGATTCCGTGTGACGACCTAAGTTTATACAAACTAAGTAAAAAAATGTTATAAACTATGTTATTTTTAGTTGACCAGTTTGTTTTGTAAGATCAGCCCTGCTTGTCGTATCATGGGAAATATTGACAAACGAAAAGCACAATAAAATAGTTCCTTTATTGATTTTTGTGTTTTGTACCTACCTATTGGTTACTGTAAAGCATTTTTTATATATAAACAATCTACTTATGTGATTTTACAGTAACATGAATACCTAACCTTTTGATATGTATTTATATTAGGTAAGTAAGGTACCAATTTTTATTAGGTAGGTAATATTTTTTCTTGCCTCATATGGGCATGGAACCGACTATGTGGAAAAAGCATACTGTATTTTTATGATGCCTATCGATCTATAGGGTCAATCAACATAGAATCAAAATTCATCAAGATTGATGCAGTAGTTATTGTTTTATCTTCATTTCGTTGGATCTTTATTTATTTATCTCTCTCTCTCTCTCTCTTTATCTATCTTTAGTAAAAATATAGATATAAAAATGTTAGTGACAAAAATAGTAAGTATATATAACTTATCCACTATAAATTGAAAAATAAAAAAGCCTTTTATAAAAAAAAACCCTCTTCGAAATACTTAAAAGCAAAAAATTATCGAATCTTAAATCTACTCTGTTTAAGTCTAACATGTAACGAACGTGGCGGTGCCGAATAAACAGTCCACAAAAAATAATAACAGTATACTAAGTAATGAGATGCGCGGTCCAATTTGTAGGAATAATGTTTGGCGCGGACCGGGAATGCTACACTAAGTAGTTTGTATACCACTTAGCTCCAAATCAACATTCAGGACATATTTGATTTAGTTCGACATTGTAGATTTTTAGATTTGATATTATTTGGTTTTCAGTTTTTTTTAATCTTGCACTTAAATTACTAATCAATCCTTCGTGATAAAAATATCAACGGCATGATGTGTTGTGACTGAAGGGTGAGCTTGATTGACGAATGAAACTTCACACTTACATTTCTTTGTGTCAGAGTACGAATTAACAATTTCTCATGTTTCCTTTATTTAATTTTCAAATATCTATTATAACCGATTAGGCGATTTCCATTGTGTCTTCGGTACTACGTCGATATTGGCAGAATCGCGTTGAGCCTGAGTCAATGGCAAAAGGCCATTAGGAGAAAAATACTAATTAAAAATGGGCCCTAAAAAAGGAAAAGACGTCATAGATGAGAATTATTGGCGAACTTGCATAGAAACGGCGCCGTTAAATGAAGAGAATTGGACAGTGAAAGTTGTTATCTTCGAAGCTGCGGGTAGTGACCAAGATAGAATTTATCTAAATAAATTCGAAATATATGCAGCCGAAGAAAAACGCTTTGTAGTGAAAAATATTTGTAAAACTGAGACAATTTTCATGGTGAATCAATTAGGGGGCGAGAAAAAAGTTAAAGATGACAACCTTCGAGTGTTCGAAGAAGGTCAGGCTTATCTCAAAGATAAAAAAGATATTCCTCCAGACATACTGGCTCTGATTGTCAAACATTTAATTTTGAAAATGAAAGAGGAGTATCTCTTTATAAAACGGCAAAAATTAGAAGTAAGAGAAGGTATGCGGAGAGAGTCTGCTACTATGGTGAATCCCGCTGAGGTAAGAGGAACTATTATTGTCAAATCTGAGCCAATAGAAGTACTTCCGACTCCCAAGGGTAAGGGAAAGAAAGGTGAACCAGATCTTTCGACTATGTTACCTGAGCCTGATGAAGGAAAAAAGTACAATACTCAGCTAAGAGTAAGAGGTGAAGAATGGAGGGATAAAGTATATGTGGATGATTATCCTGAAGATGGACCAAATATTTACGTGGCTCTTACCGGGTTTGTGGACGCTTTTTTACCAGGATGTCTTGTAAAAATTGGGATACCCTTAACAGCTGTTGTACAAATTCGAATTGACCCGGTTACAACCAAAGTACCATCGAATCTGTTCAGAGCTACAAAGCGAGGCCAAAGTCAAACTGAGATACTGACCGAAAAATCTTTAAAATTTTGGGAAGATTTACAATCGCTACGTATACAAAAGGAAACTGTTGACGACTTTAAAAACACTGCGTTTATTGTATTTTCACCTCCATATAGGGATACTGATAGTCTAACTGGAAATCCTGATAAAATATATGATGAATTGTGTTATCTAATGTATGATATACAAGATTTAACTAGGCAGCACAATCACTTCTTAGAGAATATGGATATTATCCACATAGCTGAAAAAGAGGACGAAAAAGAGACACGATGTAATATTTATTACCACCAGCTAACAGATGATTTACCTTTAGAGTGCGTAACCATATATTACATTTTGGACAATCTTCTCAGAACAGCCTGCATGAGTGTAGAAGCAGAGTTAAACAGCAGTACATCATCTGTATCTACAGTTATAACTATGAATGCGCCTCGTAAAAGTCAAACTGAAGGTAAAGTAGCACAAGCGGAGAATCTTGTAAAAGATGTCTTCAATACACTTTGTAAAACCAATGGGCTCAAAAAATCTTATCGCATAACATACGGAGAAGAATATGAAACTCACAAAGATCCCATCGTTATTAATTATGGGGATTTTGCCAAACATAACACTTTTCATCTAGGGAATATAAACTTAGATAACATCGTGTGGTCTACCTTGTTCGGTATGCCTATCAACAATTTATGGGAGAACCAAAGCCGTCCAACAGGCGAGCTTGAAGCCAAAGTGAACTTCCACGTCAATGTGCTTTTATCGTGTTTTGATAGACAAGACGTGGAGACCGCAGAGTTAAACCGACTGATCCATATTTTAGCATGTCGTAAACTATATAACAATAGGAGCTCACTAAAGAAACCTCATTTAGCGCCATCAACGATTTCGGATTTTAAGAAAGCTTATTTAAAACGCAGTGTTCTCGCGGAACCTCTCACAAAATGCCCTGGATCACTCGAGTCCGGTATTTTTTCGCCGTCTTTTCCGTCAATGACGAAAAGTGAAAATGTGTCTGATATGTCTTATGGCGAAGATCCAGAAGTACGACGAATAAGATATCTTTTTGATTGTCCCGATATAAGTGAATTAATATCAGCTGCAGAAATAGCAAATGAAAAACCTATAAATCATATGATAGATGATTTTGAAGTTTTTGAAGATTTCACCGGAATAAATGCTTTTCAAATTATGCTCGACGCATTTAACAAGTTTAATTGTGTCGATTATAAATATTGTGAAGTGACTGATTGCATCGTATTAATGTATTTTAACAGCCATGACAAGGATGGCATAGCCCGTGAAGAATGGCGTTGTCACTTACCGACACCAGTGTGCCTACAAGACTTTTTTGATTTTGTTTTGGAAGAACATTATGGCTGGATACAAAACGAAGAAAATATATATGATGAACATTGTATTTTAAAATCGCAGTCAGAGTGTAAAATTTATATAAATCCTTTTGCTCTTCAATCTTGTGTGGACGACAAAGAGGTCGATGTAGACTTGCTTATGGAAGGTTCACTTAAATATCAGGATTTAGCACAGTTAGAAGATACCAGTCCAGTCGACACCACAGAAATGAAACTTTCGGGTTCTAAAAAGACTACAATATCGCCCTCTTCCACTGAGGTAGAATCTAAAAGCCCTAAAAAAAACAAACCAACAGCAATTTCCCCAAAACGACGTCAATCAATCGTGTCGAGTATATTGCCTAAAATAGTCAAAAAACCATTTTCAGGTTACGATTTAGGAGATCGAAGGGTCGAAGTGTTCGGAAAAGATGCAATTTATTTTTCTAAAGATGGCACAAAAGTAACTAGTATGTATACTGTTATCATCCCTATGAATTTAGAATACATAGTTTTAAATGTATCACCGGGTCAAAGTTACAATGAATTTTGGTTCCATAAAGCTTTAGCAGATGATATAAAACCTGATATTACCGATGCGTGCGAATCTTTTAGAATAACGAGTAAAGATCAAGTCATGATAAATATTATAAAACAAACGTATAAAATACCTCTTCCCGTAGTAACAATTTCCGGCTCTAAAGAAGGTGCACTTAAGGGATCTGTCTCCGGTAATATAAACAATAATACATTTCATGAAACGCGGTCTTTTCATTCACTATTTGTCACATGGCCAAATGGCCTAATTACGGAAAGTGTGCATGAAAGTAACGCTCCCATAATTTCACATATTAAACAGTACTATGTGACTCCATTACCACATATCGCTGAGGAGATGCGTTGCATAAGCTTAAATGGTGAAGTTATAGTATTTAAAACGTCTGGTGAAGTTGAAATACTAAAATCAGATGGTTCTTATATCAAAATTAACCAATGCGAAAAAACACTCATCATTGATCCAGCAGATGATCTTCCAAGCGAAGCTAGTTCAGATAAAAGCAAAAAAGGAAAAGGAAAAGATAAAGCTAAAGAAAAGCTTAGTAAAGCGTCCTCGAAGTCATCAAAACATGCCGTTAATGATGATGATAAAATCGAAGAAGAAAAACCACAAGAATATAAGTTACTAATTAAAGAATTTGAAAGTATAGATACCAATGGTCTTAGACAAAAATGGATTGATGACATTCCATATTACATTGAAAAATTGCTTATTCGTACAGCCACAGACTACTGTTTGGGAGAAATATTTTCTAGACGTATGGATGGGACTAGTATTTTATTAAACAAAGATGGAATACAAATCGTGACCTTTCCAGATAAGACTAGGATTATTACAAATCATATTGTCGAAGATGAAATTATTTACCCTGAATGGACGGAGGAAGAAAAAGAGTTCTTTGATATGCTCGATGCCGACTCGAATGATGGAGACATAACCAAATCTAAGGGTTCAATATCGCAGAAAAGCTACACCGGTTATAGTATGAGTGCTGCAAGTTCATATTCAAAAAAAATTGAAGAAGAGGAAATAATAGAAAAGGAAAGGACGGATGGCTATGTATCTGTGCAAATAATTTACACCATAGAGCATGCAAATTTTACCACAGTTACAATAAATAAATTAAATGGGAAAATTTCTGTAGATTCTCCAAATGAGACCACTGTAGTGATAGATTCATATAATAATTATGACATAACATTAGATAATGTGACATCTGCTAAATTTAATGGAGAGTCGTTACACATCGATTACGAAGCATGCCCGGAGTGCAGAGCATTCACTACGTGTAATATTAAAGTTAAACCTGACGATATCAGCAGCGTTTCCAATGTTCATCAAAACTGGTTGAAAATGAAAGATTCGTTTAGTAAGAAAATTGCAGTCAATGAAGAAGGAAGTATTATTTTAGTGGACGAGCCTTGTTCTTCTGAGTTGATCCATAATGATGAGAATGCTCATCCAGAAGAAGTCACCGAATTCACGGAGAATGTTGATGAAAAAAATGATGGGAAATCTGAAAGTTCGGCTGTGTCGCATGGAAAGTGCAGAGAGATGTATTTAGCAAAAACCATTCGGTTTTTTGTTATGAAACGGTAAGTCACTAAACTAGAAAGGTTTTTTTTTAATAGGTGATATTACATTATCATATATATCACATACATATAGAACGTCCTATGTCTCTGATATAATGTACTTATTTGATTTATTTCTTTGGGAACGTTGTCTCCTACTGATCGATCTGTTAAAATATTTTAGAATAATAAAGTTACATCTTATACAATTATTCTAGTTCTATGTCATTGTCATATTATATTTTAATATGTTAATTTTGTTTTCTATAGGGAACTGACGTGTGCCGAACTCGTTCACCGGTCGATGCTCGAGCAATACAAGCGCGCGTGCCGGTGGCAGCCCTGGTGCTCGATCAGCAATTATGACACGTTTGCCGACCACAGGAGCCTGCTGTCCGTGCTCACACCCGTACATCTCACAGAAACCGAGGTATGCTCTTGCGAGTTGACACTACTAGAATGGCATTTAGAAGGTAATTTAATCTTACTTATTAAAACTTAAAGCTGATTGCTACGATTCAACGAATATCCTTCCTCATAAAAACAACATACATATCTCATACTTAAGCAGTGATAGCCAAATTCATGATCTGTGGCCAAATTGGTAGAACGCTCTCCTTGGGAACAAGTATCGCAGGTTCAAACCCCGGCTCACGCAAGTAGAATTTCTAAATTTCATGTGCCAATCTTATTTTCAACCATGATTATCACTTCCTAAACGGTGCAACACGCATTTCTGAGAGCATCTAACTAGTTCTCAAAAGTCGTGCTAAGTACGCAATCCCGCACTGGCCCAGTGGAGTGGACTATGGCCTGATTGCCCTCCTATTGAGGGGAGGTCCCTGCCCAGACGTAGGCTAATTATTAAGTATCAAGTAGGTACATAATATCTACGTATCTGTTGTGTTGGTGTTAATATGTAGGCGCTGAAGTAATAGGCACTTCGGCGCCCGCATATTTATATTAAATAAACTCCAATCAGCCCCTTCCGGCCTCCAGGTAATGTTTTAACGTTCAATATAAAATAAATAATACTGGAGTAGACGGAATTTGAATTGTTTATCAGCACATTGTGAAACAGGAACTTATTGTCTTTAGAAATGGCTAATGGATTCAAAGTTAGCAAATAAACCCAAGTACCTAACCTACAAAGACCTTAAGAAAGATTGTGGCAAAGGCTTTTACCACTGGATGAGGCCTTATGAGAGATTCGAGCCGAAGCCTATGAAACCAGAAAATGTACTGCCCCCGAGACAGCCGAGGGCTTTCATTTTGAGGTATCTAAGTATTAATAAATAAAGTCTTTAATGAGACAATTATGTAGACACGTAAATATACTTACATACCACTATTATGTAAGGTACAAGTTGAAAAAAACCTAACATACACTAAGAAAAAGTAGGTAATCGATACCTGAAATAACTATGGTATGTAGGTACGTACAAGTTGATGTAAATTTTACTTGAACGAAACATTTTTCTTTCAAACAACGTGATAGCCACAAGCGAATTAATGGTTTATTGTGACTAAAGTGAGTAATCGGAGTTTTGCAATAAAAGTTCCGCGACTGATTTCCCAAGTTTCCAATTGTGAAAATGGATATTGGAGTAACACAACCAGATTACGTCGTTATACTTACAATGTTTACAAGAACTTATACTTGCCTAGTAATCATTATATGTACCTATGTAAGGTCAAAAAGTCAAACTTAACTCCTTGCCTACTTCTGATGGCTGAGCAGCTTTGTCATATAAAAAGTAAGCTTATCTAAGGAAACCATATTCGACAGAACATTAGAACAACAATGGAAAGAGTCTGACCGGGAGGAGCTGAAGGGTGCGAAGGAACTGCTCAAGGCGATCCTTCGGTACCGCCACGTCATGGAGGCGGACAGTGAGACCATCCTGAACCTGCCCATCCTCGACCCTCGGGCAGAAGATGAGCGCCAGATCGATGATATTGTGCAGGCGTTGGCTCATAAGTTAGACCCAGTTACATACACACATACATTTTATACGTTAGTGCTAACTCCAAAGATAGGCAACTCATGTGAAGGGCAACATCTAAGCCAAACTATAGCGTACCTGAACGATCAATCAAATGGTTCGCGTGCGTTATCGAAGTTGATTATACAATATTGTGGTGTGTGGTAAAGGCATCGACGAAAGTTTTACGAAGCTTAATTCATAAGAGCTAAAGTATGGCATTTGTAAGTATTCCTTTGCAATCATTGTACGTAATACGCTTCAAGGAGAAGTTAGCCCATAATCTTCGATGACTAAGTTCAAACAAAATGGTAAATTGCTTATTCAGAAAATTGGTACGCATTTAACTTAACTGACCTGAGTATAAACCAGTAATATATTATGTAAAGTGCATTATCAACTAATTCAGGTGTATTTTTTAATTACAAATTTAGGGAATAGCGAACGAAGGACTCTCCAGACCGATTTTGATGAAAAATAAAACTGCATTCTTTTTTTATAATTTCCATAGCCACTCACTTGAAAAATACATTCTGTATAGTTATGCGCTAGTCTGCTATATGTACTGTTGTAGAGCAAACACATTTGGATTAGGTACTATGTATTTTTTTTTTCATCAGACATAATACGTACTGGCACGCTACTGTACGTAGGCTCATACAATACATATTTTGTAATAAACAGAATTTACGAAGACTTACGGATCCGTTTAGCTGACGATGTCCAAACGCGAGCGAAGGCCACGATAACAACTAAGCCTCCGCTACCACCTGAAGAGATGTCTGTAGAAGGAGAGCAAGAGGAAGGTAGGTCAAGGCCGGCAATTCGTTCGTTATTTGAAAAATATGCTATTCGTAGTACTGAATTCGGTTATTGTAATTATTGCTACAATATTTTCGACTATGCGTTGATTATACGAACGCTGTTTTGCAATGACTACTACCTGCGTAGATACTTGGTAAATGTTAAGTAAACGATAGCAGCAAAAATATGATGTTTAGGTGTATAGAAGCGTTGAACGTTTCATTCATTACCTACATATATCACAGACGTGTGCTACAAGTGAAGCCTAAAAAAACTGGTCTACCATGTAAACACACGCACTAACGCACACATATAATAAAACTATGTCCAGAACTTCATTGCTATGTGGGACCTTTATTTGCCTATTAATGGTCGGTAACATTTATCGCTACAAATACGTCGGTCAGCGGCGACGTTACATCTGGGCCCCAAGTCTGCTAACACAGTCGATTCATAATCGAACAGCAACCGCATAGTAACTGTCACGTTTGACAGATATTGTATGGGATATCTGTCAAAAGTGACAGTTACTATACGGTTGCTATTCGATTATGAATCGATTCTGTTAGCAGACTTGGGGCCCTGATCTTCTAAGCAAGTCTGTGACCAACATTAACTACCTAAGTATGATTTTTGGGTACTGGGATATTAACATATTCTGCATGATTACTCTACTATTAACTAAGTATACTCACTGTACAGATGCAGGCAAGAACTTGCTTCGAGCATTGGAAGAAGAGCGGAATAGTTCACTAAAGAAAGTCGAGGCTGCCGAAGAAATGAGCCCAACCCTTGCAAGGTACTGGCGCCGCCGCACCGAGGAGTCCAAAGAGGAACAGTTTTACAAGTAAGACCAGCTGTTCCTTAGCTACACTTACGGGTAATTTCTGGTTTTAATCAAAGCTCTGTCGTAATATTTTTTTTAAACAACGTTACTTCATCTCACCCAGAGATATATTATTCACAACTTATTTTATCTTAACCTCCTTTGTAGAGCACATCTGCTCTGCCTACACCTTCGGGCATTACAGGCGTAATGGTGTTTTATATTATTTTATCTAGATTACAAATTTATTGTCCCCTTCTGTACCCAAATTTCCTCGACGTTTTAAAGAACTTCGGCAGACTAGGTATGTGATCCTTATCGAAACCTAATTGCAGGTAGACATGATTAGACGTGTCCCGTATCTATAGAAACTGGACAAACTTAAAGAATAGGTACCGAGACGGGAGTGTAAGAATCGTCCTGTTTTACTGTTACCAATTACTATTGTTGCTGTATGTTAATTAAACATTTCGTCGATTGACAAGTGATATGGGCATATTAATAGCATGCCACGCTCATTTACTTTTTTTTATCTATGGCATAATTAGAAAAATGTCAAGTTATGTTTTGTTTTTGTTCTGAGATAATTCTTTTCGGGCAAATAAACCGATTGATAAAGCGAATTTATTGTTTTCCCTTAGGAGAGCTACTGATTGTTGGAGATTTTTGAACTGAATATTCCTTTACCAGGTACCTCCTTCGCGAAGGTAGCGTCCCCCCTTACTTCCGCAACGTGTTAGGCGGCGCTATATGGTGGGAGATGAACAACGCCGCCGGAGACGCCGTCACGGCGGCTGAGAGGCGGAAGATGAGGTGCGTGTGCGCCGAGGGCGAAGGCACCTCGCGCACCGACGACACTGTAGAGCCTTATATGTAGTTTTATATTAGACAGGTAGAATTGTATTTATTTTTTCATACCAGATCGTAGAATGAGACAGAGAGATTCCGATGTTATCTTCGGTCATTTCAACTCGAGATTTGGTATAATTAGCTATACCTACTTACTCGACGACTCGAGTGAGGTTCTATTATTACTTCCGTGTAATTTCATTACTTATTGTTTAAACATTATATGAATGCTTGTCTGTTTTGTAGATGGTGTTTTATTTTACTCAATTATGAGTTAGTTCCGTTGTTACCTAATCTTTGTAATAATAAATTGGACGGGGTTAGATTTTTTGTAGTTATAAAAATCATTTGATCATTGCGCATATATTTGTAGGTACGTAGGTTTTACTATTTTTATTATTGCTAAAATATTGAGGTACCTTAGTATACTTATCTTACTAATGAATCTATATGCTTCTACCATCCGTTCAGAATGAATGCCTAGCTGTATTTTTGGGCCTATACATCGCGTACCTAATTGTTGTACCTGTCTAGGTATAACAGTCAATGACCCAGTGGTTAGGTAGCCGAGTTTCCGGGTTTGATGCCTACCCTGGCCAATAAACTAAGTACCTATATAAGTCAGTCTACTCCTAGCACAAGCTGCGGTATGTAGGTGCTAACAGGAATGGTATCTCCAAGCAGTGGAATATGAGCTACACTAGTTTATAGCTATAAAGTTCTGTAAAAGCCAAGATGATAAGTAAAAAAGTCTGGGATTTCTGCTTGACCATTGCATTGGGTCGTTCCTTGATGTGATGGGTTCTGCCATTCGACTTCATTTCTTTTCTTCAAAAACAGACATTGGATATCCTATCACGATATAAATACAGAAGGTTATTGTAAAAACTAAAAATATCAATCAGACAAATAATCTGATTCGTCTATTCCTGCACGTCTGGGCTCAGCTCCGCCTTAGAGCACGATTGAGACATTTGCACACTATCAACCGCGGGCTCCATGTTGTGTGAAGTCATTGTTATATTTAGTGTACCGGCGCGCCGGCGAATCACTGCGTCTACATGTTAATAATCGACCCTGTGACTCACTCGCTCTCCTATTAAAATTTACCAAAAAGCTATAAACATATTTATAGCCAGCTCAGCTCCTATGTAGCGAAGTTTACAATAGTTCCGTCGCCGATGGGAACGGTGACGTATCATGAAAGTGCAAATCAAATAGTTATGAGAGCCCTACGAATATAACTTAATAGCTCGCTCGTTGCGAGAGCCCATCGCCTGGTGATCGGCCACAGCCGATTGGTGTCTCTGCATGGAGCGCGGTGTGGCCTCGCAAGCCAATTTGTGTGAAAAACGAATAGCGGCCGAAGAGTCAGCGGAGACAAATTCGCCAGTTGTTTTCCCCACCGCTTTTTCCGCTGTGACGATGTCAGCCAGTGGCAGAGGAGCGCGGCGCGCAACGCGATTGGCTCGCCGGCCGACCAATGTGCGCGCCGGCCGCTCGTCTGCCCTAGGCACGAAAGGGACCGCTGCGACGACGACGCCCGGACAGTCCGTCCCGGGCCCTTGCGAAGGATCGTGTTGTTAACACGATTTGCATGTCGCATGTTGTTTGTCAACAAATGTGGTTTTTGATTGCATGTGCCATTTTTCGGGTGTCGCGGGCGTATCACGTATCGTTTGGTTTACCAAAGGCTGACTTTTCACGTGAGTAGTTTGTCACTAATGTTATTACTGTTTCGTTTGAATGACAAAAGATGGCGCTAGGTGTCGCGTTGATTGACCGTGTCATTGAACTGGGGTATTGTATTCGCGATGTGTGTCGACCTTTATCGGACTGTACGCACTGCTATTTGATAATACCTTTGATTACTGACGGTGTCGAGTTACGTCTGCGCTGTCTAAATGCTCCTCGGAGGCACTTTACAATCCTCTACGGTATGCACAATTGTATAGGTGTGCTATTCATATAGGTAAGTACTTACTAAGTGAAATACGTGTTTCTGCTTACCAAGCGTATGACAATAGCTAGGCTGTTAGGGCTGCCGCGGACCAGCTTTTTACAGAATTTAAAAAAATAAACAAAACAATTACTACATAGGTATATCACCTCTACCACGACGTTACCAATTATATAACCTCTATAAGTATCTAATAGAAAAACGCATTCCAGTTTATAAATCTGGGCAGGTAGGTACCTTCATTAATACACCTTTGTATTATTGCTATGCATGTAAGACAAGGCAAGCCTAAATAATGTAGCCTAGGACGAATATTTATGTTAATATTACAGACGCTTGCATAAATAACTTTTGTCTAAAGTAAAGTGGTATAAACCTAAGTACCTGGTTCATCCAATGATATAGGAATCTATAGATGGTAATTTAAAAAAACTTCGAGCATAGTGTTCCATAGAAACAATAGCAAACACAAATGTCTTAAAACAGACTTACAAACTTGTGTATGTCTACTCCACCCTATAATTATGTTTCGTCGACTACAAGATTTAGAGATAATAGGTAATAACAGTCGTTTTGGCGCGTGGAAACCCTAATTGAAATTTAATCACCGAGAACCTGTTAACATTTACATTAGCCTACCAACAATATCATTAAGTATCTAAGTAATACACCTTAGGTAGGACCTAACTACTGTTGTGAACATTCCCATGAATATTGTTAATTTCAAAACTATCCATGGTAGGTACCTACCTATAAAAAGACAATCTATTTGAGGGCAACAAAAACCATCACAAATTATAGGCCAGGGACATAGGTACCTACCAAGGGGACGCTATCCGGCGGAACGGAATTTCGACATTCTCACCACAAACTAGTTTCTTTCGTGGCCCCTGTATTTCGACTCGAAACATTATACATTGCTGGGCGTATAAGATTCTAACTGGATGCAGACGACTACGGATGCATCGTTCGATTGTGTCCATTTAGAAGCGGTTGTTTTCAATGGTTAGGTATGGTCGAGTGTCGTTGTAGCCGAGCGGCGACAAAACACGGTCGGGTTTCCATCAATATCCGTAAAATGAGTAGCTATCATTTAGTGCTTGCACTGCACTGTGCGCCACGCGCAATACGAGTAAGTTACCTACGTACTACTTATATTCTAAAAGTAAGACGTACTGCCTTCAAGGTCTGAATTAAATGACGGAATAAAATCAAGGAAATAACCGCAAGAACAAAACAGTAAAACCACATTCATTAGAAGTGTTATCATTGATCTAATAAGAATAAGATTTCTATATTCTACTCACCTAGTAGGTACCCACCAACGTCAAGATTACACTCCAAATGTATATGAAATATCTCCCACGGAGCTTTCCTTTATAAACTTTCGACGATTTTAAGAATGCGTGTGAGTGTGAAAAGATAAACGATGATATTGTAAAGGACTTGATACGATAATACTTGAACCGATTCAATTCAAAGGATTCATAGTCCATTTCTTTTTTTTTATCAGGCTTTAATTTGTGAGTGCCATTACACGATCTAGCTCAGATCAGGTAACTCAATTTATAATAAAGTAAGCTACTTACCAATCTATACCCTTCGGTTCTCAAACGTTAAATTATTTCTCTTGCAGTCTATACATTTATGCTATAGTACCTTAATTATGTATAAAGTTTTTGACAAAATGTGCCAAGTTCGAGTAAATCAGACAATAGTATGAGTTTGTCAAAGAATAAGTAAAACATCTCCGCTGAAATACCCATAGATATTCATCTCCCGCCGCCTGGTCGAAATCCCGTAATTCCATATGATTAGCATAAAATCGATAACTTGTTTGTTGCTATGGCTTCGACAAACAGCATAGGCTATCTTGGTGATTATATAAATAACTACCGCACGAATACCATAAAACCAGACATGAGAAAAACAGTCTCACACCATCACTGGTGAACACTGGTGATAATTACACATTCGGCTGGCTATATAACAATTTTAATGTCCGTGACAAATCCATTCGCATATTTTTAAAAGCGTTGAGGCTGATAATTGGTAATAAAATTGGCCGCGGAGGCCTCAAAAAACAGACTGAACCTACTAGAAAGATGATGATGAATAGTATACCTAGTTACTACGACATTACTAGTATTTTCAAAGTCAGACATAAAAGAAAAACCCCTCAAAGTTATACAGAATGATTCAAAAACGGAATACGATCCCATGATCCTGCGCTTGTTTAGCTCTTTTTAATCATTATGTAAAGCCAGAATTTTGTTCACGTTGTATAAGGGCAAGACAAGGTTATTTATTCAAACCTTTAGCAGAAAAGCAAATTCACTAGCTACTCTTCTTCCCACAAGTCGCCCACAACCCGACTCTTCTTCCCACAAGTCGCCCACAACCCGGTATCACATTCAACCGTGAGCTTATTGGCAGTCTATAAGCTTCAAATTGCGTCGAGGTATACGAAGAACCTTTTAGGTATACCTATTGTGACACAGTATCAAACCTTTGAACATGCAATTACCTCATTATGAAATAAGCTATTTTTTTTGTTACCCATAGCCCTTATTATCGTTACGTTTGGCGTGAATCGCGTTACTAGCATTTACATGACTTCCCAACTTGGCTCTTCTCTGCAAACCGCTAAAACTGGTCGGCTAAAACCGCTGTGACATAATGGATTTGTACAGATATACCTACTTACCAATTAGACTGTACATAGGTGTCTTATTAGTAGCCCCGCTTCCCATCCCTAAGAAGAAGCTGCTGGGACTATTTCGCTGGAAGTTGAACCGTGAAGTTATCAATTTAGTTTTATTTTCCAATAAATGTGATTCTTTTATAAATAATGTGTAAAATTAGTGGGATATTAACCATTGCGTGATCATAAACGAGCATGGGTGAAGGAAACTGAAATAAAATAGTAAATTTGACTTTTGAAGTCCTCCCAATATGTCCGGTAAATTTTCAGTGAAGTATCCACAGCATAGGGTTAGGGGATTAATTTCTCGTCGTCAGGGGTAATTATAATTTTATAACAATTATCAAGAAATACTCGACACTGGTAAAAATTGCACTTTTTTAGCCGATTGCCAACCTAAAAAAAATAAGAAGATGAGAAAGCTGCAAAGACTAGAGGGCCTTACCGTTAACTGCTCATTGTCTCAAGTTAGGACCTCCACTAGTCTACTTTGTTCCAAATTCCTGGCATGAACTGTCAATGGATGTAATTAAGGTTCGTCACGATACAAATTTTTGTGCAAGACGGTCGTCTGACGATCCAATTATGGACTTGAATAAGGGTTTATCTACATTTTGTGACGTATCATTGGATCAATGATACGCGACTATTAGTCGTATATTGATAGTAAAAGCTTAAGGGCCAGTGTACCGGAGTGACTGATGTGGAGCGACAAACTTTTTCCACTCGCCAATGGTAGGGGTAGTACTGTACCGTGGAATATATTTATATCCTTCCAGTACTTATGCTAGACGAGTTATGAATTGGCTTATTGCACGGTATATTACCGTCATAACGATATTTTTTATTAGTACTGTACACAGAACAAGGCATTAATTAGTTGTTTTTTTTATTAATTAGTTAATTAAATATATCACGATTTCAATCAACCCAGAACGTAAGTAATAAGTACTTAACGAAAGAAAATTAATTTTTCAAAAATACAATGGTCTTTTTTTTTTAAATCATAATTTTTATAAAGTCTACATGCCCTTCGGTTCTAATTTTAAACTTTGGATGCTAGATCGATTCAGCGGCCTACCTTCAAATAAAACTAGATCTGTGTCATAGATCATACTAGGTAGCACAAACAATTGTGTAAGTATTTCCAATCCATTTGATGGATTATTCCTTCTCTTCCAGCCTATCCGACTTACGACGTACTTGCTACCTACTATGACAATACAATCGACGATATTGGAACGTTGTGGCATGAAGCGACGTTGCCACACTTATCAACCCCAACAAGTGATGGCGGCGTTGCCAAATCGTCAAACCAAATATTTCATGAATGGCTAGATTCGGGATTTCGTGTCCGGAGCGTCCCCTTTTTTACCTGCCACCCTGCATACTGTTGGAACTTTTGTGATGCTATCAGGGTGTAGATTTTTAGGTTTTAATACTTACTATATTTACAAGTAACAGGGCAAAAGTATACATGTGATCGTTTGCGCGTGGGAGGAAATATGTTTTTATTGTCTGTGTAAAAAATTACAGTAGAAGAGAGAAGAGACTGTATGTTGATAGACCTATAAAATAAAACATGGGTCAATAATTGCCCATAGAATGGGAACATACATACATACGCCTGTAGCTGTGGCGGGACTAGATCAAAATGTTATGTGGGAATATTTTTTTAGGAGGCCCTCCCGGTTGCACAAGGAGACAGATTTAATACTTTAGCTTTTTTTGGAAATGTACATATTTTTTATCCAAAGTTTGGTAGGAAATTGTTCACAAGATATTTTTAACTATGAGGGAACAAAAATCTAAAACTCTTTCCATTCTCATGGGCAAGTATAAATAAATTAAATAATGAAAATTGATGAGTAAGAGAAACACGCGGTCCAAAACTTATCAATTTTACAAAACGGTGTATAGCTTGTACCATTTAGTTGCTCTGCAGGCCGCAAAACGATATTAGAAATACATCTTATGAACGTTCCCCCATATTACAATCTAGCCGTTTCACAGAAACGAGCTTTTGCTAGGCGGCTAAGCCAATTTGTATTGCTATGGATTCTACAATTCGGCTGCAACATATGCAACCCGCAATAAAGTCGCAAGATCAAAATATCAAATTTTCGGGAAAAACTAAATCTTTATTTTCGGGTACGAATAGAGAACAACCTTTAGGCTCAAAATATATGGTATGTTATTATGGTCCGATACTCGATATAATTTTCATAAATTAAAGAAAGCAGGTACACCCTTGAGGCATGAGGCCCCTTGGGCCGCCAGGCCGCGGGTGGTAGCCCACCTCGCCCACGTCTTAAACCGCCACTGTCTATAGATATAGGTAGTTATATTTTTGGCTATCCACGACTTTGAGGTCCCAAAAGAAACCCATACATTTCCCGGGATGAAAACGAACACTACAGCTGCTCTAACTGGGCCAGATAACTTCAAGTACACTATGATGCACATATTGCACCAGCATGCAATAGAAGGGCAATAGTGTAGGTACGCTGTAGCTAAGTACCTTCCTAAGTAATCTGGTATAAAACAATCTTCATTAAACACCTTTATTCCGAGAAAGTGTCTACTCTTGTTTTCTGCAGGCGGTGGTGGGGTCGGACATTTCCTAGAACACTTGAACAGGGGCCTGCCATAGTCGTATCTTACTGATTATTATGCAGACCCATAGTTTGACATCGGTGTGTTTCATCGTTTCTGGGAATACATTTTGGTTACGATATTGATATTATTACCGCGTGTTATCAGAAACTTCCGCTCTTTGACCATTGGACCCGGAATGCCTAATATTTTATTTCGGATAAAATGCGAAGGAGAATGCTTAAATTCCATAAAAGCTAAAACCTGTGGGCACATTATCAACATTATTTATAAAAATGAAGGTGATTCAGAAAGGTATACCTACTAACTCTTCTTCTTCTTCTTTCTTTACAAAATGAGATGCGATGAGAAAAAAAATATATGCAAATAGCCTCATCCACAACTTAGCGGGTATTTTGCCAATGTCAAGTAATTAATAGCGATAAAACATTCAATAAATACACAAATTATAAATAAAATAATGGATGTGACATGATGATATGAAAATGGCGTGTCTACCTACTAACTCAACTTGCGCTTATTTATCTACAAATGCGCTCAATCATTATGTGACTTCCGAATTTCAATAGAAGTTTTTTTATTTGCTCTCGAAGTCAACCAATGTCCGTTTTACTTAATACAAACTCCTTATGTAATGATCAATAATAATGATGTTATCAAACACAAACTTTTTGAAGTACTACACAAGTCAAACTTTCAATGTCGTTTGTAAACTTCGCTTCGGTCAACGACAAGTCGTTTTACGACGGCTAATGAAAATTTCTCAGTCGCGTAAATTCCGCCTGCAGGGTATGGCGGGGAAGAGAGGGACAGGGGGTGGGCAGCAACCCCCGGATCGATCCAGCAGCCCCGTTCCTACTGCCCCATCGGCAGGGGAGATGGTGTCTACCTATTTCGATATCATTTTGCTCGGTTATTCTACACTTGTGGACAATGCGTCAAACTGTTCTCGGAAAGAACTGGTTTTAATATATCCATGCCGCTTTTGATTTTAGCCTTAATTTGGTAGGTATAATTAGGACTTAGCTGAGTACTGTTCTCGATTTAGGCTGTGCCCCCAGTAGTAAGGAAACTGTTAGCGGCCGACTGAGTTTGCAGCGTATCGGTTTAGTACGCCCTTCCATATATTTGAAATGGAGTGTTCACAGTTTGCTTGTTTGCGCTCACTCTATGCAGTTTGCAGCGTTACGCGCGCCGACGGATTCAGTGAGTGGCCGACTCACAGCAAAACCGGTTCCAGTCGGGGGCGGCGATATGGTTGTTCGCCGGGTGTAGTGAGTCCGTTTGCCGCAAACTGTTCATGTGGACAGTTGGTAAGAAGCTATTCACGTGTCCGGACGTGTTTTTTTGCATCGATTACATAACTAATCTCTACGCACATAGCACATACAATATCCATCGTGACCAATACAACAACTCCCTGCGTACAACAATAGTAAAGTGAAAATTCAGTCGGTCGACCTAAATAAGCGGCTAACTCATAACAGTTTGCTTGCGACGCACGCAAATTGATCTGAGTTTGCAGCTAACTCGAATTTCAGTTCGTCATAAATTTGCGGCTCACTCAGTCGGCCGCTAACAGTTTGCCTACTGGGGACACAGCCTTAGAGCGTTTAGTCGAAGCCTGCTGCGTTTTTTTTCTGCAGCCGTGCGTGCGTATCCCTTATCAGAGTTTGTACGTATAATACTCAATAATGAGCGACCGATATATACGCCTGTTTTGGGTAACTTTTACTTAATTAATATCGTCCTTTATAATTACGTCGTCTTAACTAAAACAGCTGTGCCAGGCAGAGTTCAGTGGCCGCTGGGCCAACACCCACGCAGCTGTGGGAATGAAACAGAAACATATCAATTAGAACAAGAGAGGGCGAGGCAGGAAAAGAATTGTAAGGATGAAACAAAAAATGTTGCGGTTGGCGCGGAATAACAATAAGTAATGTAAAGGTCTGTACGTTATAGTGAGAAGGAAGCGGGTCTATGCGTAATTCCACCGTATTGCTTTGACGTAACACTTACAGGAAATACCTTTCGAGTAGGTACGATTCAACTTAAGTGTGCACTGGTTTTATTATCCCGCGGTCCTAATTAATGTAGTAGATACTTACTTAACTTTCATACTACCTACTTATATACGGTGTAACAATAATAGTGTAAAATATTTTAACAGGGCTCACAGTAGATTATAAAGATAACATTATCAATGACAAAAATCAAATGATTAGCCATTAAAAAAAACTACCCTGTACTGAGCGTACGTCCAAACGCCTACTGGTTCGCCGTATTTAAAACAAATCAAACATCATTTACACAATTACTTTATACATCAGCGTCATTCATATAATTGACTGGTTCATCGGTTAAAATATTTTACACTATTTTATTAACCTTATACAATAATGCTCTATATCTACGGAAGATATTTTTTACTAAATATTTTGTATCTCATATTTTTTGCGTATCACGTCCTCACTTGGCGTACGGTCCAACTCCTACCTTCCTATGGCGCAGAATGCAGATCTACAAAAAATAAATAAATTATCATTAGGAAGGAAATATAAGGCTTGCTTTCTGAAAATTAGCGGACGGTATCTCAGACTTTGTATTCTCTAATCTATAGAAAGATGAGGACTACAACCACGGAATTTGAATTTAAGTTACCTTTATAAGCTGAATGATTGGAATCAACATTCAACTTGTTTCATAATTTAAGGTTTTTTTTTCGCGTATTAAATGTCTAGTTGAGTTTGGTTTTTTATGTTTTCTTTATTCCATAGACGTTTTCCAGTTTTTTAAACTAATCTATTCCGTTACGGTCTTTCATCATGCGACAATAAATAGCATGATTAATAGAATTTTGCGATAGATGGCGCTAGGAGTATTCTTGATTGCTGAAATAGGTATAGTGCAATAGTTTTTATGACGCTTGGTATTTTTAATATTGTAATATATTTATATCTCGTCAACCGCATTGTCACTCAATATTGGGGTTAGGTGAGATAATAGTCAAATGCAATCCTACCATTCATAGAAAAAAAGTATGAACTTAAAATTTTGTGAATAGCAAAAAATAAATTCAGGGACTCACGGACGGATAAATTCAGGGACTCCCACTTTTTGGATGTAATATCCGATGTTGTTCGGATAAAATGTGCCCTAAGTTATAAGTAAAACAAATTGTTTCTTGAACGTGAAATAATGTTGCTTCCAATATTTTAAGACCTACTTACACATGTCTGAAGCGCTATCAAATATCTATAGATGTGTCAAATTTAACCATCTAGCCCTAATAGTCTTTGAATTTAATGACTGTGACTTCGCGTCGGACAGAGCGATATGGAGATAGTAAACGGGTTCCTAGTTTGACTACGGAATCCTAAGACTTATTGGAACTGTGCCTCAACATTTTCTCACCGTACGAACCGAATCATTTCTAGAAAATGGTAGACGCCTTTCAGGGCTCCAAGTCTGCTCACATAATCGATTCTTAATCGAACAGCAACCGCATAGTAACTGTCACTTTTGTCAGACATCCCTTTCAATATCTGTCAAAAGTGACAGTTACTATGTAGTTGCTGTTCGATTATGAATCGATTGTGTTACCTAGCCGACTCGGGGCCCAGATCGACTTTACGGCATATTGCAGATACGGCTGATCTGTCATTTTAATGATGAATATTAACTATTGTTTGTAACAAAACATTGATGGCGACACTATTTCTCACAAAGAAACATATTGAGGCCGACGAACTAATTCGTAGATTGAAGCACAAATCCGTGGTTTTCTCTGCTTAAATATTTTGTTTACAATACTGCGTCTATATTATTTCTTCATCCGAGTTATAAAAGATGAGTAAAAAAAGTATTGATTTACTCATCTTTTATAATATAGATAATATATAATTTAGAAATCAATGCGCGAAAGAGACATACTTAGAGATTATATAGGTGCACCATTACGCCTGAATAATGTAAATTCACCTCTGTTCACATGTATTTGAAATGAACTAGGCACGAGGACCATGGACATAAGTACGCACTAAATTTCATACATAATTCAGCGAACTATTTTGACAGATAAAGTGTTGCCAGATATGGATGACATTTATTAGCGATGTGGCTAAAGTCGCTATATCAGTTTAATCTATTTTATCTTTTTATTCAGATCTTAAACTTTTTATTTAATAAATTATATACAATAGTTATATACATGGATAAGTTATAACATTATCTTTTCATTTTGAAACAAAAGCCCTAGAAAGTATAAGATTCTTGTGATACCATGTACGTATCGTATAACATACAAAGTTGATGTTTAGTATAGGGGTTTGTCATATGACACAGAGATGGCGCGGTAATACGTTTTAGTTAATCTTATCTAACTTAAAGCATAGATGGCACTGAATTTCAAGAAATCATTGGAAATCATACATAAATGATCTAAGAACAAGAGGGAATCAGCTGATGATTATAATTCTTGCTTTTAAAAGATGGGATACCGATTACTCATTGCTTGGGATGGAAAGTTTTAGCATGGAATTAGGTCTGTAGTATACTATGGTACCTAGCAGTATGTTATTTAGTTGAATATTATGTACCTACCTACTTGAGTATTAGGAAAATATGAATTATAATATACAAAATACGTATACATATTGTGATAACACCTAAAAACCTACACCCAAGGATTTTAAATAAAATTCTTAGCCTAATACTTATATATAATAAAAAAAAATTAAAAAAAAAGTATTAATAACGGGAATACTTAGGTTTCCGCACAAAACCAGAATTTGTACAGAACCTAAAGAGGCCCAGGCAGGGTAGGCTAAAATGGATTTTAAAAAATAGATAAAACAGGCTTGCGAACCTAAAAAAAGGCTAGCAACCCGAAAAACTGGAAAGACATCGGGGATTTGCTCATAAGGAAAAAGCTTAGCTTTATATAGGTGTATAGTAATATAGTACACCTATGGACAATTGGCTATATTTTTATTTAGAAATCCGAATAAAAATAACTAAGTGAAAAAATAGTTATATAAAATTATATAAATTCAACAATCTTTTTAAAATTAGGGGTCGAATAAGGTTCCTTTCTACTATAATGCAAGTTGGTAACAACAATCATAGCACTATACTAACTTACTATATAACTAAAAACACCTTAAAAAACAGTCGGCGAGAGGTGCGTTGCTGCAAGCTAATATTTTACTTGCTCTATCTCGGCTAGAGAATTGGGTAAGAAAGAGAAAGAACGAGTAGCAATAATAATAATCGTGCAAACGCTAATTCTGTCCCTCGCGCCCTTTCGAGCCGTTCTTGGCAACCGGTTTTGTTTGTGGATCGGCCGTGAAGCGAGTCGACCAATGAGGAGCCGTGGCTTACAGCGGGCGTACCATTGGCGACGGGTGATATAGAGAGCTAGAGAGCGTTGCAGCGCGGGGTGGTGCGGGGCATGGGTGAGGCGCGCCCGGTCGGTAGCCGGGCACATACACAGTCGCAGTCGTGTTTCGCCATTCGAAAAGAAGGTTATTGTTACAATGACACGGGCACCGGACTATCGATAAAGTGTGTTTGTATGTCGTTTTCGTCGATAATAAGTGTTGTGTTTACTTTCACCCGTGCGAATGTCTCGATCCTCACCTTTTTTGTTTGTTTTTTCTTTTAATCATTGCCGCATGGGACGGCGCTTACGTTTCAGTTAACCTTTTATTTTGAAACGATGGAACGTTGTTCTTATGGTTTTTACACCAAAAGGTATTTTATGTTATTTATTTAATTTGATTGCGATCTGGTGTGGGCGAGTGCGTCGCGTGTGGCTATTCATGGTGAGCCGAAGTACCTGTTTTAAGTGGTCGTGGACGGATCACGGAAGTAGAATTAAATAGGTATAGTGTCAACATTAGGTTTTGGCTAACAAGTTGACTACAGTTAACGATATCTAAAGGGCACCTCTTTTAGATACTATTTCTGTTCTATTCTATTTTACATAATAGTATACCTACTTTTGGATAATGACTGCAATGAAGCTAAGGTTAGTGGTGCACCTAGTGTAAGAGCTTCATCGGTATTATTATTGCAACGCTTCGGGGAAAAGCCGACATTGTGAGGCCCTCATACTCGAGGGTCGACAGCCGCGGGGAGGGAGGGCGCCGTCTGTCTGCACACATGCAGAACCGGTTCGCGCTCTAACTCCCCTTGTGGGGTTTTATAATCATTTTCTTTCTCATGCCACACGCGTTCGCATAACGCTCTCTCGCTCGCACGTTTTCATTATTTTTTGCTTCCCCTTGTGAAATAATACCAGACGGACCGTTTTTATTTAGATATCTCTAACAAGCTAGGTGTATAACTCTATACCACTAGTCGAGATGGTAAGTAAATCAGAGGAAAATGTGGCATGGCTCTGGTTGTCAAGATTAACACACAATCGTTGATAGTGGATTTTGTAGCGTGTAATTATCTGACTCACCTTCTAAAACTTTTTAGGTAGGTATTATGTATAACTGTTAACAGCTGTTGTTGCTTTTTAACATTTAATTTTATATTTACAATATAGTAGGTCGTTAGAAATTGGTATCCTATCATTTACATAAAAAAATATTTTGTCAAAATTATGATGATATATCATGTTGTCTGTCATACAAGCTACTAGTTATACCTAAGTAATTATATTGACAAAATATCAAATTACCATTTCCTAATAACGTTAATTGGTAAAAAATACGTTTGATAAAATGCATTGTTTTGTCATATATTTTACAAAGATATTAAAGCGTAAAGCGTTGCTTGGATTGAATATATTAGGTGAGGTTGACAAACCAAGCAGCAGAACGATTTGTAGACTTAGGCAAGTTCACTTGGTAAGGGCAGGATTTAAAAGTAGTAATTTCAAAACAACTCTTTTTCCATCGCTTTGTGTTTTAGTTTGTAAATAGTAACAATTTTTTAAGGTTAACAATTTATGTACAAATATTTTTGTAAAACGAAGAATTTGGTAGACAGTTTGCTTGTTGAATTTTTTTCTTAAATAATCTTCAGCGTATCTGCAAAGTATCATTTGCGAATTGAATATTTTTCAAATAATCTTTCATAAAATGATATTTGAGGAATTCAATATTTGTCAACTTAATAGCTTTTGAAACGTTTTTTGATAAATGATAATTTGGCAACCGTTTTCTATTAAACAATAGAGAAACTTCAAAATGATTACATTCGAAGATGGCTATTGGTTATACAAAAAAAGCAACCAGCTGATAATATTCAATTTAATCTGAGCCATCTAATAAAGCTCAATAATATGAAAGATGTAACATAAGTCGCTATAAGTCGCAAACATTAAATTATGAATAATGTAAAAATAGGAAGTCTACAGACGAGTGTCGTAGATCAAGGTGGAAGCTCAGGGTCAGGGCGCGAATTTCAAAATGTCAATGGTTTTTATTTTTTTACGAAACATTTGGAAAAAAATAAAATAAAACCATTGACATTTTGAATTTCGCGCCCTGAACCTGAGCTTCCACCTTAATATGTTGGACGCTACGTTATACATTCTTCTGCAGCATATAAAACAGTTCACAGTACACTTAAATACCTACTAGGTACAAAGCCCGTGAATGATTAAATGAAGAGTCAAGTAATAAGAAATTTCCGATAAGTGCTATTAATAATACTGTACTAGCCTAGCACTGATCAGAAAATTCTACAAGTTTTTTAACACGATGAAGAGAGCTTAATAATGATACCAATGTCTAGAAAAAAATACATTAAATTAACATGTTGTTGTAACTGATGTCCGTTGAGGATTAACATAAATCATGTTAAATATTTTTAAGGGATTAATAAGTAGGTGATAACGATCACGTATATATTGATTTCTTATATTTACGCGTATTCTATACATTGAAATAAAGCTAATTTTACGGATTATATAGCTCTCTTACTTAGGGAAAACTGAAAGATCAATAGAAGTGGGGTAAAAACATGCATCACTGTAGCGAAACACCGGCGCTCCAGAAAGTCTGCAATCTGTGAACATGTACAGGATCGCACCCGCCATTATATCAGATTTGATCAACCACATATCCTCGCAAAAGAACACCAATTCCGATCAAGGATGATATGTGAGGCCATTGAAATAAAAAATAAACATCCTAATGGGATCAATCAATAGGGAAGATAGCTTACTGTTACCATCGATTAATTAATTAATTAATATAATTAAATCCAAAACCAAACGCACCTTTGCTAGACTTCAAGACACTGAGCACTTTCTGCGTAGATCGGACCGCAAACAACAAATAAATATGTAGGTACCCCAGTTCAAACCATGAAACTAGGACGTCAAACACCTTAGTCCTCCCGTGACCACAGTTGCTGTAAAGCAGCCGAAACGTCGGGAACGTAAAAAAAACATAAAATAAACGCGATAAAATCCGTAAAATTAGTTTTTCGGCTACGTTTATACACGTGTATACTGTGTTTGAAATTTCTGTGAGAAAGTAAGGCAATACCATTTCATCGCGGAGCCAAGGTGAACCTTATAGCCTATGATGGGCCCCTTAAAATACTTAACACTATTATATTCAAGGGAAACCTATTATTAGGATTTCGAATTATTCGTATTCTATTACTAGCTGTTGCCCGCGACTTCGTCCGCGTGGTATTTAATAAAGACAACCGTTGACAACAGCCTGCTCGCCAATTCTGAGCGCGCGGGACGCATTGCAGATTGTTGCTATCAAACTTTAATCAGGCGCTGCGCTGCAACATTGGTTTTAATTTTTTTTCGAGAGATCCTATTTTTTTTTTCTAAAATAAAAGTAGCCTAAGTTACTCCTTGTTATATCAGCTATCTGCCAGTGAAAGTCCCGTCAAAATCGGTCCAGCCATTTCAGAGATTAGCCGGAACAAACAGACAGACAGACAGACAGACAGACAGACAGACAGACAGACAGACAGACAGACAGACGGACAGACAGACAGACAAAAATTGTAAAAAATGTGGTTTCGGTATAGGTAACGTGTATACATCCAAATGCAATTAGTAAAAAGCTGTTATTTTAATATTACAAACAGACACTCCAATTTTATTTATATGTATAGATTAGGATTCGGATTATACAAATGCTTAATGGGATAATATATCACATCACCTGTGTTCCAAAAGAGATGATCGTTGCTAAGCTCGAGATATCCTTTGGAATTGTTTTTCTAATGGTGCGGCCACACCTGGGTTAACATTAGTGTTAATGTCAATGCCATAATGTAAACGTAAATTACCACATTAAGCGCTTGCCTACATCAATTCAGTTCTACAAAAAATGTTAACCCCAGAATTTATAGAGGTTCGATAACTTTATCAAAAGACATATAGTACTGCGCGAGCAAAACTCTTGTTTGCAGTACTATGTTAAGTACGTTTGATCAACTTATAGAATGAGCTTGGTCCGGTCCGTACTAAGTTCGACCGTCTAATACTAAGAAGGGACGGATTATCGTAAAGCTAAAGCTTCCAGTGGTAAAGTAAGGATTAAAACTGGAAAACAATGCAGGCAATGAATAAATGACTACCTAAACGACACGTATTATACAGTCAGACAGACAAAATTGAAAAAAAAATTGTTTTTCTATATGTATCGTGTATAAATCCAAATGCACTTGGTAAAAAGCGGTTATTTTAATATTACTAACATACACTCCAATTTTATTTATTTCTATAGATAATACATAGATTATCAGACAATATATTACTTATATTAAAGTGAAACCGTCAAGTTGTAAAACGCATACATTTCTTGATTTCTTATATTTACGCGAATACTATAAATATACACATTGAAATAAAACTAATTTTACGTTCCCGTCGTTTCGACTGCTTTAAAAAGCAACCATGGTCACGGGAACGACAGAGGTGTTACCCTCATATAGTTGTTGTTTGTGGTTCGATCTACGTAGAAATAGCTCAGTGTCTTGAGATCTACCAATAGTGTCCTTGGTTGTTGATTTAATTATAATAATTATTAGATCCCAAGTTGGAGATAGCACCCAGCGATCTTCCCTATTGAAATCATGCTTGGTTGGAATTGGTGTACTGACTGTTGCGAGGAACTGTGGTTGATCAAATCTGATATAACAGCGGAAATCAACAATATACTTATAGGAGCTAAGTTTTATCGAATTTAAATTCGATTCTTTCACGTACCTAACACGAGAAATAGGTAGGTACTTACCTGTAAACGTACCTCCACAGTGTACCAATTTTTTTATCATCTAAGTAGTATAGACCGTTAATCGTAGGAAGGCTTTTACCCAACCACACAAGATAATACAAACAGCATATACATCCGTAGTAACAAAAACAAACGTGGTAATCCAAGCATCAATAGTCATATCTCAATCTGAACATGAAACTATTATTTATAATATCTACTACATGCTAATCGAGAAAGGAAGCTATTACGTAGTTTCAGAATAGTATTCTCCGCCTACGATTAAAGAAGCAAAAGACAACCAACATAGCGCGATAGCGTTATTTTCTCTATGACAAACACTTTTTTTTTCTTTACTTTTGGCCTATGACAAACACTAACCTCTACTTCTACGTGCGTCACACGTCCACAGTACACCGGAAACAAATCTATCACCTGGTGGGAGCAAATGCGCTAGCTAAGAGCAAGAATTACTATTGCGTATTAATCGACGCAAGCTAAAGATTTTTATTCGACAATAACGAAAATGGCACTATTTTGTAGCCGATTATAAAATTATAGAGAATAAAATTTGGACATCTTTAGTCAGTTCGTAAAAGTAGCGGTTTTTACAAACCTTATGGTATTGTATCGGATTAGGTACTTTTTTAAGCAAACTTATTACATCGAGACATCCAATGCAAAATGTTAATATCGCAAAACACTAAATTACATCGTAAAGATGTCCAAAACCATTGACATTTTGAATTTCGCGCCCTGACCCTGAGCTTCCACCTTAAGTTAAATGATAATTAGTTACTGTTCAAAGAGCACATCATTCATCGGGATTCCTTAAAATTTTACTAACCATCGAACGACTGGCCTTATGACGTAACGTTACTCTATGAACGGGTTCCCCAAGGTTGTTCCAATGGTGTTGAATCAAAATTTATAGAAAAATCCGACTTTGTCTATGGAATACTTAGGTGTGTGATAAATAGATCATACTTTCAAATGGGTTTCATCGGGGCTTGCGTTTATCTTATCCGAATCTAAAGTCACCTACATGGTGAAATACACATGCGAGTAGTAAACATGTTGAAGTTGCGACTAACACGCAAGTGTATCCCGGACTTTATATTCATGAGTGGATGGATAGAAATAAACGAATTTTATTATCTGTATTCAGGTTCAGTGTAATGTAGTAAATAGATATCTTCATTCTAATAAAAAAATATTTGTTTTATTTATCAGTTATAATGAACCAAAGAAAAACGTGCTCTAAAGCTTTCTAAAATTACTAATCTGAACTAAAACCTTTGAGTAAGTCTGAAACTAAAACCGATGAAAGTTACTGAAATATAACTACAAGATGAATAATCTTTTTCATTTTGAATTGCTCATATCTATGTAAATATACATACATTTTTAACAGAGTGGAGTAGATAAAAAATCAAAGTGTAGTATACTTACATTACTGTTGTGGGTTGTGTTAAGTAGATGTTCAAAAATATGCTAACTCCTTTATCATGTAGGTAACAGGGTGCGCCATTTATCAATAATATTCAATAATTTCCCTTTTTTCAGGTCTGAAATCTTAGACAATATACAAAAAAAGAAGGACCAAGAGAAGGAGCCTCAGAGTCCAAATTTCCAGCAACTTGTGAAGCCACTAGATAAACCGATTCATGCAGCCGAGGTGCCAAATGTTAATGTTCCAGTGACACAGCATGTCCCTGCTCAACAGTTGCTCTCGCCCACCCACAGCCTTGGCCAATCTGCACAAAGTAAAGAGGAGTCCAAAGACAAAACAATAAAAGTTGCCAATTCCACCACTATCACTCTCATAGAGAACGGCAATATAAGCGTAGAGAAGGATAAGGACAACAATTATCCCAAAAACTACTTTACTTTGGAACCTAAAAATGACAAAAAGGATGATTGCAGCAAGAATAGTATTACAATAACTAAAACTGTGCCCAAGCAATCCCCAGGCAACAGTCAAGCAGATAAGTCAAAAAATCAGGTGAAATCAGGAAAGAGACCACTGCAGTACTTGGAAACTCTTGCTGAGAAAGCTGGGATTACTTTTGAGGATAAATACGAAGCAGCTAACACATTATTGGCCCTGGATAAACAAAACACACCAACTAGACGACTGCCAGAATTAAAACAGCCAAAATCAGAGCCAGACCATAACCAACAAGAAGAATATAGATATAGAAATCAAAAAGATGAAGATGATAAATTACAGGTATTAAGTCTTTATTATTTTTATGTTAATTAGCTTTTGCCCATTTTTTTATCCGTGCACACACTTATTTTGCTTTGTAATAGGTACAACATAGCTTACAACTTTCGGTGACATTAAGTGTTGAAATTGGTCAAACATTTTTCAGTCACGCTAGGGAACAAACCATTTTTTTTATATCTTATAAGCACAGTCAATTAATAATTATATAGTAGAGTAGACTGAAGTTAAACTAGCTCAACCAATAATCGTTCCTTAGCTAGCAGGAACCTGCCTCTCACAACCCCTAAATCAGTTAGTAATATATTGCGATGAATGACTTAGTCAGTGGGTATGCCTTTATAGATGATTTATATATGCATAGATTACATAATCAGTCAAAGTGAAATAATTTATATTGCATAGATAGGCCCTGGAATGGGGGCACTTGAAAATCTTTATTTATGTTTTTTAGATGGTTGTTTTCTCAAATCTCAGATATCAAAATCAGAAGTAAAATTAAGGGCAACACATACAAGGGCATACAATAAAAGTGACCTACAATGTAAATATAAGTATTATGACTTCCTTTAAAACAACCAACTATGCCTAGCCACATAGTATGACTTTCAAATTTGGTTTATACATATACAAATTACAATGGTTGAATACAGCCCCAAGTCAGCTGAAAGAATCATCTCACACTCAAATGTTTATACAAAATCTATCAAAATTTCCTATTCAATTGTTCTAATATACGCCGATTCTGTGTGCAGACTTAGAATCAAGATTCAATCAAAAGAATAGAAGAATGTCAGTAGCTGCAATTTATTACATACATGCTATCACTGATACAGAATTATTAGATTGCAAGCATATTATGTTGTTCCATTCAGATCCAGCAGCAAATAATCCAACAACAACAGCAGCAGCAGCTGCAACAGCTTCAACAGCAGCAGTTTCAGCATCTGCAGCAACAGCAAGTGTTACAGCAAGCATTGCAAAGACAACACCAGCAAGCAATTCAACAGCATATAAAGACGCAACAGGACGAGTTGGTAAGTTACATTCACTTAGTTCGGATGTCGCAGTTTGATTTTATATTACGTTCGTTTTACATAATATCTAGGCGCTATGCAAAACAGGAAAACGGCTTGTTGAATGGTATTGTTATAATATGAAAGTCAATATGATACATTCAAGATGAATGGTACTATATATACATTTAAGGGGGAAACTCAGGGTCAGGGCGCGAAGAAACCGATACAACACCATAAAGTTAGTAAAAGTAGCGGTTTTTAGAAACCTTATGGTATTGTATCGGATTAGGTACTTTTTTAAGCAAACTTAATACATCGAGACATCCTATGCAGAATGCCAATATCGCAAAAAACAAAATTACATCGTAAAGATGTCCAAATTTTTCGTAAAAAAATAAAAACCATTGACATTTTGAATTTCGAGCCCTGACCCTGAGCTTCCACCTTAATATGATCAAAAGACTAATCAGATTCCATGCGAAAAATACTTTATATAAATTGTTTGTATAAGAGGGGTGTAGCTGTTCTAAATAATTTCTAGAGAAAAGCATCTTAATAATCCTATTTAGGTAATTATCTTTATTCGCATTATTGCATTTTTATCATTAACACTTTAGGTGTTTTATTACTGGCTAATACACACATATAACACTACATAAAAACATCCTGATATGAAACCAGAATCAATTACGGACCCTATATTGTATTACACGATTTTGCTTAGTTGCTTTTTACAAAATCTACTTGTTAGTGATAAAAATACCTACTTAGGTCTATGAAGTTTACCGCCGGACTAAGCTAGTATCTATACTATCTATACTAATATTATAAATCTGAAAGTTTAGATGGATGGATGGATGTTTGTTACTCTGTCACGCCAGAACGGCTGAACGGATCTGGATGAAATTTAGCACTGAGATAGATTATAGTCTGGAATAGCACATAGGCTACTTTTTATCCCAGTAAAATGTATGGTTCCCGTGGGATAGATTTGTTGAAATTTTTCATAGACTATCAATAAATTTATTTTCTCATACGTTCGATTCTGAGGCGGTACGAAGTTCGCCGGGACAGCTATTAGAATAATATTTTTCAGTTTACTCGAATATGTGGGGTACGTTTGATTAGGGATGAGTACGGATGTTTAGGCCCATTTTTAGCATGGTAGTAGGGTTGCGGATCGTATCAAATAATTTTATAGTACAAAAGGAAACATCTGGCGGCAAAACTTGAATGTAAAATTGACCAAGTCGCGCGTCGTATTTTAAAATGGCGATATCAAGTCGATCGCGCGCGAGCGCTACCACTATTCACAATACGGCGTGAGTAAAAACTTACAACCGCTAACATCGCCCAGGCGTTTTTATAACGGCGTTTGACACGATCCGGCTGCTACTTGGACATAGTTATTTATTACTTGCACATTTTTAAAACATCAATTAATATGAAACATAAAAGTGTGTGTCATCTTCTAAAATGTATTAAAGATAATTGAAGTATGTATAACAGTTTAAGATTTTCTAAAAAACACAACCTTATTCGTTACACATATTTCCTTTGGATCTGCCCAGCATATGTTTACCACATACTCTTTATTTTTTGAAGCTGCAAAAGCAGTTTCAGCAGCAGCAACAGCAGCAGCAGCAACAACAGCAACAACAACAACAGCAGCAGCAACAACAACAACAGCAACAGCAGCAGCAGCAACAACAACAACAGCAGCAGCAACAGCAAAAAACTGAGTTGTTGCAAGTTACTCAGCAAGAACCACAGCAGCAAAAATTCTTGCAGGTAAATCAAACCATGAAATGTCTACAATACAATGTCACTGATTGAATAGCACATTGCAGTATAAATATTGTCTACCTATCTTGTAACTAGTTGAGAAAATTATAAAATTTAACTAGTAGGTATTTTTAATATGGGTATATATGGACTGGAAGGAAACAGTGATGTAAGAGAAAGTATTTTAAATATTGTAGATCCAATATTTAAAGGTATTAGGGAATAGGAAATATCCTAACGGTCTTTTCCTATATCAAGCGAGGCCATCTTGCCATGGGGCAAGCAGGCTAAAGAGTTCTATTTTCCTTGTAGCCTGTGCACACTCAGCATATAAACGTTCCCGGGATCGGTGAGATAAACCTTAGCTTCTTGGCGACACCTCAAAGCAACGTAAACTTGCTTTTCGACAAGAACCAGAAGACCGGCATGAGCGGGGAGATAAAACCGCAACAGGTAAGCGCCATTCATAACCATCTGTTTAATAATTATACCATTTAGATTGTATATTATAAAGTTCAAAACGGATAAACCATATCACATCACCGTAATATATCGCACAAAACAACTAGATACATACATAAAATATATTTTCCAAAAATTCGTCAATGCTGTTTAGATCAGTGTTGCCCAGCCAAGTGGGTGGGCCATAATTTAATTTAATTTATCTGATTAAAAGTTTCATATCGGAATTATGGTATAACCAAATAAATCGGATGACAACGCGATTTTTTTTTAAATAATTACATCTTATGGGCTCGTTTAGACACTCCTACATGCTTGACGTGGATCAGCGCTATTACACAATTATTTATGGAAAGAAGTTTGAACCGGATGAGATCGTATATATAGCGGATCTCTAAACGAGTTCCCGCATGCGTGGTTCGCCTTTCACGCCGCCGCATGCGGCTGACCTGCTGTTAGTAGGAACATTCAAATGTATTGACGGACAACTATGTGCTCTCAAACGCAGAATTCAGCAGCCTTGGTTCGGATAATCAATGCTGTAGGTATATAAGCCATGAACAGTCGAATTTTGATTATGATGAATAGGTATTATAATATATTTTGGAAGATTTCTCATATTTATTTCAATATTAGGTCAATCATAGTAAGGAGATTTCTAGGAATATTGTAATTATCAACGAAAACTCCCTTCCCTATTCTTTTCACGTATGTCTACCTAATAGTAATTATATCAAGTTATTTATATTAATAATCTATATATTATTTGAGCATAAAAATCGATTCACATATGCCGAATACAACCGATAACATCGTACATATTAATAAACTCAGTTTTTAAAATCCAAATAATTCCTTGATTATTGTGTCGGCACTTATGTTACTCGTGGGTTGGTTCTAGTTCTCACTGTCTGTAAAACAATAGCCGTTAATCCACATATCAAGATGTCGTTTGTGAATTAAACTTTATCTACGTTGGTAATTGGGGCCGAAGGGAGTGCTTCTTGAAACATGTAGATTCTGAATATTTCGACAGGCTCACCCGTGCCATTTTCAAAATTAGAACACTAGATGTGTCGGTCTAACCGCAGATTCATTTATATACTTTAACTTACGGAAATATCGTTTTAAATATTATGCTTCATGCTGCTATATATTTCATAATTAATTGTTAGGATTAGGCATCGTGATCCTTAATTAGATAGTCGTCCCGTTTAATCGCAATAAAAATTGTGCTACAAGTATACAGGGTGCCAAGTCAGTATTTCATTCGCGATGGTTTTCTTTTTTATTTATGAATTCGTAAGAAATACAGTAAGGTGCGACAAAAACTCATTCGAGTTTTACCGTACACTATTATCGTTGACTACGTTACGTTACAAGAGTATACATACGTCTCGCTCGCTCCCAGCAAACATCTGTTTCTGCCCCCGCGCCATATGAGAATGCCATCGTAATTGACACTTGATGGTTGCCGACAACATTTTGTTTTGTACTGTGCCCCAACCTGTACTGGAATTATTTTTCGAACAGATAGTAGACGGTCAAACACAAGTAGTTCAACAGCAAATGAGCATGGCACAGCACGAGCCGAGCCAGCAACACCACCAGACGGTCACCGTTGTATCCTCAATGCCTAGCAGTATGGCGCAGCATCAGGTAACTGACATTCAAACAATTTCTTCTCCCATTCAGCACCCCAAGATACAGGCGTTTTATTTATTTCGTGTTTTACAATGTATTTTTACCTATATGTAAAGTTTCTTTTAAAATCGTAATCTAAATATGTAGGTTTACAGTGTAATATGGTTTCATGATTATGACTCTCACTTAAGGATTATAATTAAATAAATCTGCTCATGCTCAATATGTTACTACTACTACATCCAGAAAAAGATCTTGGTTTTGACAGTAAACCTCCCATGTTAATAGGCGAGAGCCGTCCATAGTAAATAGTCCGTAGGGCAATGTTTCTATTGCCCACTAGTAAGTTGTCAGTGCATCCATATTTTTTAACAACAGCATACGTTAATACAACAATTATATTGCCAGTGGAACTAACGAGAATAACTTCCAGTTTGTTATATTATAATCATTATTACTTCAACAACTATCTCGTGCAAACTATACCGCGTTTGTAACCACCAGTACCAGTTCCTACTATCCTGCTTACCCAGTAAAGTAGTTTAGTAATTTTATTGCTCTACCAAGTCTGGCTTAGCTATCCTAATAACTATAGTTTACAGGGTTTATATAGTGTGGTCATGAAAATGATAAAATAATACACATAATATGCATTATTTCAAGTACCTTTTTATAATGATTAGGTGCAGCAACAGCAGGCAGGTGGCGGTATACAGCAGCAGGCGGGGGCGGGCATGTCCACCATGCCGCCGCTACAGAGCCTGCCACCAAACACGCAACATCCTCAGCAAATCAGGTTTGATATACCGTTGTTATTGCCCATAAAGTATTGCCGATGACAGAAACTTTGAAGAACACTCTGCCATAATAGAATAATCTTACAATTTGATTTTAATTTCCTCTACTCTTGACAGTTTATGAAAATACAAATTGAATAATGAACATTACAAATTCAAAGAAACACGTGCTTTAGCTAACTGAAACTAAATTCGTAACTATACTGTTTTTACAACAAAAATCATTTCGGACAATTTGTTTCATTAATAAATTCGAAGCCTGTAAATAACTCGAAGACTTTCCTTAATGCTATTTTTGAAATATCAGTAACTTAATGTTGTAATTAATTTCGCAATAACTTTGTGTAGTGCTGAGTGGGGCCACAGTCGAGTCCAAGTGATACAACAGCCACTTCAGAATAGCACGTACCTACAGCAGCTGTACAACGCACAGGGGCCATTGCTCATGCCTGGGAACATCGCGCTTCATCCCGGGATCAATTCCCAGCAGATCCAGGTGTGTATAGCCTTTCCCACTAAGATCTACTACTGCTTATTCCAACTATATATTTCTATTAAAATGTAAGTATTAATATGAGAGTACTTGCTAGGTGATAGCTGCTGGTAAGCCGTTTCAAGGGAACCAAATAACTCCACACATGCTCACGGCACAAGGCAAGCAAGTCCTGCAAGGGCAAGCTGGTAAGTCCAATATATTCTGTATTTAAAAAATAATCATACAATAGTAATTCCATTAGGGTACCCTCCATTTTCACATATTTTTAGTAAATACTATATATGCAAAAAAAATAATAATGTTATATTATCTTAATAGGAAGGTAATAAAACTATTTTATTATCTTATAGAGTGTTAGCAAGGCAATACTATATCGCCTCTGTGCTAAGCTTGCAGCTTTATGGCTATATATGAAGTCGTAGAAACTCTATTATCCTTTTGTAAACCCTTAGTATCAGGTGTTCGACCGATGACTATAGTACCTGAATATATGTATTTTTATACGAAATATTGGTACATACCTACCATATTATTATATCCCATCCGAACTTAGTAAAAGCAATAGTTACTTTTAGTGTATATTCACTGAGCAATATAGTTATAATGTCCTTCACAACATTGCTATAACCACATTTTTTATTTTGTACTAGTACTAGTGAATTTTGATATCATGTAACTTGTGAACTTTGCCACCGCAATATAACGCTAGCAACGGCAGCACCGTGTATGGTCAAGAACTTCTACACTATTTAGTTTTACAGTAAATTTTACAGGTCTCACTGCATATCAGGAACAAGGTTTATACAAATTTCCAAATGTTTATTATATCAGTCTCGTGATAAAAAATGTGAATGTATATTGAGTGTCATATTTTTTCGATTCGATAATTTTTTTCGCCATCATTTTAATTTGGCAACATCACTCAAGTTTGTTTTGAAGCTTTTTCTCAATTATTCGCATTGTATGTACACGCCGGGTATAGCCGTAAGCTTCTTTAATGATGCACATGCAAGTGCGGCTTCTTATTAGCTTGCCACGTATTGCAAGGGATGATTGCACGAAGGCTTTTAAGTATTATATTTATGTGTAACGAGTTCATGTAGGAGTTTAATCGTTCTTCTTTTTTTAATAATTGTTGTATATAGGATAATTTGTTTTTCATATTGCTGTATCCGTGCCAGTAATTGCAAAAAAGAAAAAAACATTTTTTACCAAATTTATAAACCTATTTACTCAGAGTTTTTTGACTCAGAATATATGCTATTACGATATGAGTTTCATCAAATCGATCCAGTAGATTTATATGACGTGGGTTCAGATAATAAGAACTTATATGTCTTATATTCATTATGTACTTGTGTAGGTATTACCGTATTGTTTCATTATCATTTATTGTTGTGTATGTACAGCTCAGTTCCCGGGGTACACGACGATCCCGACCACCCAGAACCAGACGTTCGTGTTCAGCCCGCTGGGCGTGATCAACTCGCAGCCCAGTATCCTGCCGGCGCACTCGCAGCCCACCGTGGCCGGCATCAGCCAGCAGCAGAAACAGGCTGATATGCACAAGGTAAACAATGTCCCCTATTCATTAATAATACCAATTTTATCATACTTCTATAATTTCCTATTATGATTGTTCACGCGTTCGTGCCTTCGAGACCGGTGGATGTTTTAATGGACTGTATACTTCTAAATGCTGGTCGGGCCTTTCCTTATTCTCACACCCCTGTTCAGCCGTATAACGATCGCCGTTTGGTAGACAGAAACCGAACTTACCGGGAAATACGCCCTGTCGCTCGCGTCCGTAAGAAGCCGCTGCCGCCGCAGTCCTCCTGTGCACAGGGTCGTCAAGGTGGGACGCAACCACTAATACAGAGTCCAGAGATACACTTCACAGGCACCAATTGTCCTTTTTCATCATAGTTAACACCAATAAACTTAAATATGTCCTCGCACGCGCTAAAACACGTTCACCGCCGCGCCATTCAAAACGAAGAGAGAAAAAATGGCGACTCAATGTTGCCAACTTAGCAAAGCAGGGAGGCAACTTAAATAAATCGCCTAATCCGTGGTAAGATATCGATTACCATCATCCAAACAGATCGATGCATTAATACGCCTGAACAATGATAATAATAATTAATTCAATTTATTTGCTTGCCCATGCCATGATGAACTGATCTGTAACATAATAATAATAATACTAGCCCTTTTAATGTCCTACTGTTGGGCAAGGGGGCCTCCAATCAATGCGACGGGGATTAGGTCATAGTCCACCACGCTGGCCCAGTGTTGATTGGCGGACTTCATCCGTCTTTCGAGGGGTTCTCTCAGTTCCTCCTCACGATGTTTTCCTTCAACGTTTAAGCAAATGATAATCATGGTTATAAATGAGATTCGCACATAAAAATCCAGAACTCCCAGAGTTGCTAGCTAGGTTTGTACCTGCGATCCTCGTTACCGAGGCAACTGTTCAACTTGGGTATCTCTGCTTAATGCATAACAGTAACATAAAATTGAATTTAAACGCTGGAAGATAAATGAGTGTGTTCCCATCGAAAAATCATTTGTTTGTATTAATTTCGGGGTCATACACAGTGTGGGGGCAAGGTGACTGGTGGGAAGGTTGGCGGTGGCGCGGGCGGCGGGCAGACGATGCCGGTTCAAGCCCAGTGCGTGCAAGTCTCGCAGCCGATGCTCAGCGCACAACAACCCACGCAAGCGCAAATCATCAGCCCGCTGCAGGTAAAAACCTAAATATATTATAGGTATTATTGAGATTTAAACAAGCCTCTAAGTTTTCCGATACAAGAACTTAAAAGTTTTACTTACTCGTGGTATAAATAATGTCTTTCTTACAGAATGTTTCATTTTGTTAATTTTTGTGTATGATACCTGGCCTTAGCGATTTATTTATGTTGTACCATGCAATGCACAGCGAATTATGTTTTATATTTATGTTTGTTTGTGTTTTTATTTGTTGTACGATTTGAAAATCAGGAATTAGGTAATGGGGCACACTCATACTTGATAATCGTATCTGTTTTCCGGATGTATGGAATTCCAACCTGGACTGGTCAGTGTGAGGATATGAAGCGGAAGTCCGTGTCCTGTATTGGAACAATAAGACCGATCATTTCATTTACCAACTGGTTTATGTTTTACTACTTTCCCTGTGTCTGGAGTAAACTGTTTTGAATTGGGCGCTACCATTTTGATATCTTAAAGCCTCACATGGTGTTAACAATTCGGGAGTTATTTCCAAAATTACGCTATGGAGAATTTTGTACAGTGTTTCTTTTTAATTTCACTGTATGAGAAAAATTGAATCCATAGGACTTACAGGGAAACTGTCTTAGGAACCTTTAGGTCTTTATTTGTGAAATAAATTTTCGTAAAGCGTGTTTTCTCCATAACAATTAATGAAATAAATTTTTAAATGCGCTTTTAGCCAGTTATGTGTGAAGATCATCTCATTGTAACGGATGAAAAAAATCGAAACAGTAGAAGTTCGACTTTTGTAGTTCTTTAATCAGGTTATCCTGTAATATTAATTTAAGTTTTATTTTTTAAACATCCAATTTCAGCATTAAAGTGAACACTGTTAATATGTGCAATGTTATATGTTATCTAACTCCAGTGTTCGGTCGTTCCCCAGACCGGCGGGCAGACGATGCAGTTCGCGCCCTGGCAGATATCCGGCGCGCTGCCCCAGGTGTGGGCGGGCGGGCTGCAGGCCGGCACCATCCCCGCGGGCGGCCTACTCGCACCCAACCCTATATTCATAAGGGGAACCCAACCCGACGCCCAACCCTCCATGTTCATACAGCATTCACCGCAAAACAACTTACAACATAACAGTTAGTATTGATTTCCTCTCTATATTATGTTGTTGTTCTAATCATTCGTAACTAATTTAATTGTATGCTATTGCTTAGCGATATGATATACTGTGTCTTAATATTGCGTGCCATTGCTAATGTTTTATAACATCCACTAATTGCCTGTACCGCGACTGTATGTTTACTCTGTGTTATTTTGCGCAGAAACATTAATACCGGCCATTAATCAAAGCACTAGACCAACCTTTTGTTAAGTAAATTTTGTTCACAAATAGCATTTTGTTGTAGATGCGAGTGTATCGTGCTCCACGAGTACGGTAGTGAAGCCGCGGGCGTCCACCGACGGGATGGCGAAGACGCCGCGGTTCCTGTCGAACATCCTGCCGTCTGGCGGCATACGACCAGGCCCAGCCTCGTCTGTGTCCACACAAACGAATCAGGCGCAGAATCAGGTTACATTTATTTTCACCTTTCTATCTGCTAAAACGAAGGTGCATATTAGTGTGCTCTTACTTTAGTCCTATGAAAGCTATATGGCTAAAATTACAACTAGGTTTATCTGGCTAAAACTAAGTGAAGTCGGTTACAGTGGTTTACAAGTATGTTTATCCTATTAATCAACGACTAAAACAAGCTTATGCCTTTCTTGGTGGCTGACATGACAGAAAGATCGCTATAGTTTCTCAGATAACTGAAAAAACGAACAAGGTGCAGACATTGTTTATAACTTACATTATTTAATGTCATATAATAATGTCCTATGTAAATTGGTGATGACAGACAAAGCAACGCGGCAAGCCAGGTGTCCGATCTCCGGCGCCCACTTTGAAGCAGGATGCGGCGAATCAAACGAACAAGATGCAGCATCAGATACAACAGCCTAAACAACAGTGAGTACAGCTACTCATCACTACCTAGTTCCAGTTTCTAGGATCTTACGCAAGCAGTTGTCAAATATTGAAGAGAGTCCATTGGTTACAGAGATAGTAAGCGCTTTTAAATAGGGTCCGTAAATTAGATCAGGCCTTAGAATTTTACTGGTGGTAGGCTTCGGCCGTGGTTAGTCACCACCCACCGAACAAAGCCATGTCGCCAAGCGGCCTAGCCGTGTTCCGGCATGATGTTCGGTGTTGCCATTCATGGATGGCGGGTCAGATCAGCTCCGCTGCATGTGCCTAGTGAATGTAGCGTCTCTATCTACTGCCGCCTTCCTACCTAGGCAAGTATGCTCCATCGTAGATCTCATCGTCACTTACCATCAGGTGAGATCGAGATCAAATACTTGCCTATAACGTAATAAAAAAAAAAAAAAAGGCCGCTGCCGAACTCGTGCGCATCCCATATTTGATAGCTCCTTAGTTTTAACCCACAATACATGCAAAATAACGTCTTCTCAAATAGTTAAGTATGCTGTGTTATATAGTTGTATAATATTTTATCCATAGACTGCTGGTGATGAATTCATCGGGCCAAATGACACAGATAACGGGCGTGCAGGACAAGGCGACCAACAAGAACTTGCAGCAACAGGCCATGCTCCAGCAGCAGGCAATGCAAGTCACTATTGTAAGCCCTTTTTTATACTCATTCCTTGATAATAGTGTGGATTCTATGCAGCATTTAACTTCATGTTGTTGTAACAAAATAAATGGTTTGCCTTAACTGTTTGCTTGACAACAATATTTGCATTCATTGAATTTACTATGCAAGCAGTTTAGAAATGAAAACAACTTAATTTCCGTGACTGATCCGAAAACCCATTTTTATATAGCAGCAACAGCAGCAGCAACAACAACAACAGCAGCAACAACAACAACAACAGCAGCAGCAGCAGCAGCAGCAACAACAACAACAACAACAGCAACAACAGCAGCAGCAACAACAACAGCAACAACAACAACAGCAGCAGCAGTTGTTACACCAACAGCAACAAACACAGCAAATGGTCCACCATTATCAACAATGTAATTTAACATTTACTTCTAGTCTCTCTTTTTTTTTAATTCTAACGATCTTATTTATATCATTCAGGCCATTGTGCCATCATGTACTAGTCATATAACTTTATTAACTAGTAATTATTTACTGGGATAGCCCCCACTCTATTCCGGTACTCGTAATACAAGCGTTGCTTGGTTGGGACTATAAAGTTGATATGTTCGCCTGGCGATAATTATTATTATATACACCGCGGTTATATTCACCGATAGGGTAGGCAGAGTTTGAAACTACTCACCCTTTTATCATTCCACGTTATATTACTCTCGACATCGGTATCGTTCGTATATATAGATTGTGAACAGCAGGTATGTCGCTGGGCATGCAGCAAGGGCTGCCGGTGGGGTCCGTGGCGCAGTCGATCCCAATGGCCGGGATGCCGCAAACAATATCCATGGTCCAGCAGATACATCCCGTGAGTAGACAATATTTTTTATTTTATAACCACTTGTAATGTCGCTCGTTAATGGGCTAGTTTGTATCAATTTTTGTATCTATATTGTCTAGACCGTTTACGAGTCACAGGAAAAAGTTGCTCCTCGATAATGTTAAATTATTTACAAGTATTAATTGATATTATCTACTTTGAAGCTGAGCAGTATGACGCAGCCGGGCACGCTGGTTGGCCAGCTGAACGCGTCGCAAACGCAACAAAACGCATCGCTGACACAAGTGCCGGCGCTTCAACAACAAACTCAGGTATAAGACGTGACATTTAAAAACATATATATACATAAGTATAATATATAGCTTAGCATGGTGAGCCTTGAGGAAATATACCTCAGAGACATATATTTTTTTTACAAGTTACACTTACTCCAACCCAAAAATAGTCCCTATATGCCATAAATATTTATGAGTACGACAGATTATATGCTATGTTCCGTTACGCGACACCTAAGTAGTAATTATTTTTTCAAACATATTGAGACCTACTGCTGGGCAAAGGACACCTCGACTTTACCACCCATCTATATTGACGTGTAATGCTCTGAATATGTAGCTAGTAAGCTAATTAAAATCGTGATGTCCCCAGACGTTAGTGGGAAGTGGGTTGGTTCAGACTTCAGTGGGAATGGCGGTTCAACAGCAAACAGCCATGAACCATACGACGCCTATGCAGACGGTAAGTGACCTATAATGATCCTAGTAATTACAAACGGCGCTAACACACTTAACACAACATGCTTATTGCATTTCTAACATGTACTGGCTTTGGTTACGCTAATCGATGCAGGCGAAGTTTGATTGAGATCAATATGAAGTGGCAATTGTATATTTAATTTCACATAAATGGACAGAAGTGCTATGCGCTAGTTTTTGTACTGAATTTATTCTGCTCACTCTCGTGGGAGGAGAGGTATATACATACAGCACACATGTATTTTTTTCCATAAACGCGCACTAAGACCACACAATCTCAAAACATAAACATTAATATCGCAGCACAATTGGCTAATACAGCGTAACAATTTGGATTGAAATCTTTCAACTTCGATGGATTAGCGGTACGCGTCCGATGGGCCACTCCAGTCTTAAGTAGTATTACATCTTGTATTTGACTAAATTGATTTCTAAGTATAATTCATATCGTTTTTATAACGTTTGCTCTAAATAACAATATTGAAAGCAAAGATGTTATAGATAGCCACAATACTAAAAGTAATAAAACGCTTGGGTGAAACGTGTTTGATGTGTGACCATTAGTTTTTAAAATATGAGTGTGCATTTAACACACCCAGAAATGGCGCACGCTTGGTCTTGTCGTATCGAAAGAGCTTAGTGCTGAGAGACGTGACACAGATGCCGGCCGCAATTCCGCCAACAATGCATGCTAATAACTTATATATACAGCGTGGTTTGAACCTGCGCTTCTCTAGCGCATTTGTAATAATTATGCCAATTTAAATAATAATTATCACAATCACGCTGTATGTGTGTGTGTGTGTGTGTGTGTGTTTTACTAATTAACTTTGACATGATACATAGGAAAGAAACGATTTTTTTGTAAATCATTCGTGAATATGGAGTAGTGTTTAGTACTTGCGATTAAATATTTTAAAAAATGCCATGATTCTATCTTAAAATAAAGGATGAGATAGTAAGTAAGTACTTCGGCCGTGAGTCAAGGGGGGGAAGGAGCATTTGCATCTATTCCTCCCCCACTTCCGGTTTTCGCGACCGAATGGTGCCTGGTTGTGGTTCGGATTTCTTTCAGATATAGTTAGATAGTGTTATTGTATAAACGTATTCTCTGAGCGATGGTCCCTTTGGCAGCCGGGGCTGGCGCTAGATGGCACTGCGCTGCTCGCCGCGCCTCTCGTGCAAGTGTCACCGGCATTATTGCACCATGAGGTAGTCACATGAGCCTCAATCTACAACATGCATTCTTATTTTTTTTTCATCATTCAAATCTCATTAAACTAATGTTATCATCTTCAAGCGTATAAGAATTTACAGGCCCTACCCAACGAATTGTCTTGTGAATAAGATTGGCCGGTCGTTGTGTCTAAGGGGGCTTTACCGGGCCGGTTGTAACTGCGATAATTATACTGTAAATCCCAAAGTAATTTATTAAATGTACTATTAATGAACCCATTGAATATGTCCTAAAAGGCACGTTTTGTTTTTAATTAATAGCTATTATGTTATTGCAATTTTGTAATATAAATCGCGAAGATGATAAAATTTAATATTTAAAATCAGAAGCATGTATCATTGTTTATTTGTGGTTAGCAATGAACCATAATATCCCCGATACAAGATTCACTTTGGAATACTAGGCGGAATGTAGACCTCACGACACATATTTATAACGTTATCATTAAATAAATAATGAATTCATGACTAACCACAATAACTAACATTTATCAACATATTTTTTTTTAAATTCTATTTGTATCATATAAATGATAAGTAGTTATAGTCCCAAAAACGATCGGCCCATTGCGAACATATTCTAAATCGTAAAAATCTCCATCGCTTTCGAAAATCGCATGATACGTGCATGAAGTGTGTACCAATAAGGCTTCGTCAAAATTTTGCGAGTGGCATTGTTTGTAGTGGAAGATAGGTCAGGAGAAAATACTGTGGTAAGTAGACTGTATCTGATGTAGGTTTGCGCCTCGCAGGCATCCGCTTCAAACAGCGTATGGTAGGTATTTAGTGAATTTTCATCAATTCGTATATTCTTCACGTACCCCATTGTGTACCTATCAATTCTATGTATCTTTGAGTTCATCGAAAACATACAATAATTTGGAAAATTAACTAATTAAACTTGATATCGAGCTTCGTTGTGTTATTGTTTATATTTAAAGCTTGCTATAGATGCACGTGTAGTGTTAGAGTTAAAACTATTTTCAAACGTGCATGTTGCGTAATATACTTTATAACGTTTGCATAAATATCAAATACTTAATAACAGAAATGTAATGCGTCCATAACATATTTATTAATTTCTTATTCATAACGTAGACTGATCAAGGAATTCATACATGCATTAATTTTGCCTCCTATAGTAAACGATTCGATTAAACGTTATAATTTTTCGAAAAACAAATGATATATCATTTAGAAGGAGTAACACAGGGCCCCAAGTCTGCTAACACAATCGATTCATAATCGAACAGCAACCGCATAGTAACTGTCACTTTTGACAGATATCCCATACAATATCTGTCAAAAGTGACACTCTGACACAAGCCAGAAAGCAGACCAGTATAAGAAATACCTAGTGTGATTTAATTATTTGGCAATAATAAACACTGGTGGCTGCCATTTTTCGATTTGAACGGAAAGCCAATAGGAATTGGCTTGTATGGTGTCTTCGCCACTGATTGCAGGGGTTTGATTATAAGATTGTACATCCAGGTGTCAGCGAACAGCCTGAGCTCGCCCCAGCTGACGCTGCAAGCGGCGCAGGGCACGGTGGGGCTGGTGGCGGCGCCCATGCAGGGCTCCGTGATGCCGATGCAGCCGCCCGCCGCCCTCGTCGCGCACGTCAAGAGCGAGGACGAGAAACCCCACCCGATGAACCCGCCGGTAACCACACACAACCTTCTTGAGCAGGATTCATCCTGACCTATCAGGATTGCTAGACTCTTAACAGGATTACAAAAAGTGATTTGTAAAATATGTGGGATCCATGCATTATATATTTATGTTAGTTAGTACTTGTTTACCAGCTACTCAAGCCTGCCTAGCCGCTCCTTTATGTTCTCATACACTCATAACAATGTACTACATTCAAATGTAGAACATCCTTATAAAAAGAGCAACCATGGAGTTCTTACCTGTTCTGCTACATAGGCACGGCATTCCATACGCCAGGTTAATTCGTTGTATAACATTTTGTGTAATTTTTCACAATTCATAAGTACAGTAATAGTGTACATGAATAAAAAAATGTTGAACTTAATATTGGTTCTGAATACAATAGCAAAATGATTTTAATGTATTATTTGGATTGCGTATTATTTGTGGTATGGGACCAAAATATCTGGACTTATCTACGAATATTGAGTTTTTCGACAGTTTGGCAGTTTTATTTAGGCTGCAATATATGTTACAGCAACAACAGCCGGCTGCAATGCAACAGATCGCGCCACAACAGATGGTGACCGCTGAGTCGTCGTCGGAGGCGGCGGTGTCGAGCGCGGCCGTGTTCAGCGCCGCGTCCACTGCGCCTGCGCCGGCCGTCACCACCGCGGCCACTGCCGACGCCGTCATATCCACTAGCACTATCACTGTCGGTTAGTCACTGTCAACTATGACGAAGAAATAATACCAGAATAAATAAAACCAGAAAAAAATAATAAGAAAATAACATTAACAGTCGAGAGTGTACAGGTACCTTCTAGGCAAGTATGCTACATTGTAGATTTCATCGTCACTTACCATTAGGCGAGATCGAGATCAAATACTTGCCTATATCGTAATAATAAAAAAAAACAAGAATTATCTTATCTCCTACATTCTGTACAGACGCGTATGTGATAGGTCAGCCCATCGCCGCGAACAAACAGTTCATATTAGGTGTTGATAACTTAACTTTCTCCAATTGACATCAGACGCTGTTGGTACTAACCCTGCTTTCTGTGCCGAGGGTCCCAGGTTCGAATCCCGGTAGGGACACACTTTGAGTGATGAGCACGAATGTATCTACCTGAGTCATGGTCGATCCTAGTCCATTGTACGGTACTCGTAATATAAGCGTTGTTTAGTATGGGAATGTATAGTTGGTGTTTCTTTGGGCGATATTATTATTATTTTAGTTTTCTACTCAGTTCTAAACTCCTTGCCTTTATAGACTCGATTGCTGGTTACCCTATCACCACAATTAAAAAATATTCTATACTAGATGCGCCCGGCGGTGTTACCCGCGATAAAAAGTATGAAAAATTAAAACATCTATCCCACGGGAACCATACATTTTACCGGGATAAATAGTAGCCTATGTGTTATTCCAGACTGTAATCTATCTCTGTGCCAAATTTCATCCAGATCCGTTCAGCCGTTCGGGCGGGAAAGAGGAACAAACATCCATCCATCCATCCATCCAAACTTTCACATTTATAATATTAGTATAGATTAACATTAAAAAACATCAGATGTTCTAACTTTATGTTTGTCCTCCTCGTTCTATTGATATTGTAATATAAAATATAATTCATTCAGGGTCCGTCTCACCCATGGAGCCGGCGAAGCCGAGTCCAACTAAGATGGAAATATGTATGAGCGCGGGAACCGAACCGGTGTCGACGACCGCCTCGCCCGCGCCGCCAGTCGGAACTGCGCCGGTGTCCAGTAGCGCCCAGCACACCACGCCTGTTACACCACAGGTAATAAAATGTTTTGTTTTTAATAAGTAGTTTTACGGACTATGTTTTTTGCTCTTTAAAGTTGTTTATTATAATTTTCACACTGTCATCAAGCCTCTGATGATGATGATGGTGATTAAATAAAATCCCCCTACTCTTAAAGTGGTTTATTGAAAAATCGGATGTCCTGGAAGAACTTGCAAGTCAAGTTTCTCCATTTCGTATACTGGTACACGTTTATGAACACACTATGGTTAATACTCCACCAATATTATAAATGATAATTCAAATCAACCCTATTCTATTAAAACCGGCCAAAATATCTCTTAATATCCATAAGAACCTAATGGTGCGACCAAATCTATAATTTATATTATTCGATAGTGTTAGGTCAGTTTCGGTGCGAGTTTGTGTAATATAAAATCCAACGGCTATCATTATATGACTGATTCATTTGTTTACAAGACCAAATCAAGTTTTTAAATGATCAAATAATACAAACTAGCTGAAAAAAAATCATCATTCAGGTGGTGACAACGATGGCGTCGTCGACGACGTCGGCTTCCACGATGACGGCTGCCATCACCGCACCAGTGTCGTCGGGTGGCACCGCAGCCTTATTCAAATCAACACAGTGCGCGCCCAGGCATATGAGTCAACAGGCCGCGCATGGTGAGATCCTACTCGATGTTTCTATTCACCATTTGATCCGATTTGCACAGTTGATATTGACCCTGCTTTATGTAGCGAGGGTCCTGGGTTCGTAGCCGGTAGGGGAAACCTTTGTGAGCTGAGTACGATTGTTTGTAGCAGAGCCATGGTCGTTTAATATCTATATAACAAGTCACCTTAAGTCCAGAGTGGAATTCCTTGACTACTTAGGTAGTTAGCGAACTGCCCGGCTCCATAAGAATACACGCACGATGCCAATGAAATATACTATGCAAGTGCATTTAGATAGTGTAATTACATTACTTATTTTATTTCCACAGATAAAGGTTTGCCCAAAGCAATGGTGAAGCCCAATATTTTGACCCATGTCATCGAGGGCTACGTGATACAAGAGGCAGGCGAGCCGTTCGCAGTAAGTACTCACTACAACTAACATTATAATATGATTACGGGCTCTGAAAATAATTATAGTGACACAGATATTATTTACAAAATACAGAAATAATATTTGTACAAAGTCAAAATTTTCAGTTTATCTTCCAATTAGTAGTCAAATTTAGGTCACATTTATTTACGTAATATTGTTGCCATGTCAAAGGTTTTGTCGTGTTTCTCCAACAAGGTATATTTGATGATGTTTTGTATCCGAAGGTGAATCGACCGCTCCGGGAATGGGGCATGGGAGATAAAGAACAGGACAAGGAGAATAAGTTACCATCTACGGATGAACCACCACGTGAGTTGCGAATTTTTATATGTTGTGCTTGCTGTCAAACATAGGCCATAATTCACTCCCCACCCTCGCCCTTCTTTACCCTTCACCCTCGTCTAGCGCAGTTTGGTGAACTTTCGGCAAGGGAAAACTTTGCGTGATGAGCACGAATGTTTGTACCCGAGCCAAGGATGTATGTTTATAAACTGGGAGCACCCCCGGTTCATTGTACGGTACTATAAGACCACCATTGCTAGGTTTGGGATCGTACATTTGATGTGTTCGTATGGCGATATTTATAATATACTAGCTTCTTCCCGCGGCTCCGCCCGCTGTATCTCGATGAAACATAGCCTATAGTACCCAGGGATAATGTAGCTTCCTATTAGTGAAATAAATTTTAGAATCTAATCCATACTCACAAATTAACAAAACTTTTTTAAATAGCCTATTGTGTTGTCCACTGCCGGGCAGAGTCCTCCCTATTCCTTCTGCACAGGATCCCGTCTTGGGCTGTGGCCACGTTTTACCTGCAAATATGTCTAAAGCGTCGCAACATCATCGCCTTGGTCTGCTTTGACGTTGGCGACCAATATCTCTACCTCTTTATAAAATTGTATACTAAAATATATGTATTTAGATAGCAGTGATATCCAAATTGGTAGAACGCTTGCCTCGGTAACGAGGATCGAAGGTTCAAACCCTGGATCGCACCTCTCGCATGATTCTTGGTAAACTGTGAAGGTAACCTGCATGTCTGAGAGAAACCCTCAAAAACGTGTGACGTCCGCCAACCCACACTACGCCTATGGCCTTATACCATTGTGCCCAAGAATGGGACATTAAAAAAGCGCTAGTATTGTTATTATTATATATTTATTTCCTGTATTATGTTGAACAGGTAAAAAGCAAATGTTGGACACCAGCGGCATCCCGGGTCGCATCAGTTCGAGCAACGAGAGCCCGGCCGAGAGCGGCGGCGGCGGCGGTTCGGCGAAGGCGGACGCCGGCGCCGAGGCCGCTGACACGGCCGCCGACAACGCGACCGCCGCCAAGATACCCAACGCTAACAAATGGACGGTGAGTATAATTGACGCGTACAATATTGACCCTTATTGTGATGCATTTTACTAAAATAAATGTACTGTATTTCAGCTCGTAAATTGTAATGTATGAATAATACGTTTGGTCGTACGTTTGCTCTTTTGTAGTTTTTTTTTTTACACATTATAGGCAAGTATTTGATCTCGATCTCACCTGATGGTAAGTGACGATGAGATCTACGATGGAACATACTTGCCTAGGTAGGAAGGCGGCACAGTAGATCGAGACGCTACATTCACTAGGCACATGCAGCGCAACTGATCTGACCCGCCATCCATGAATGGCAGCACCGAACATCATACCGGAACACGGCTAGGCCGCTTGGTGACATGGCTTTGTTCAGTGGGTGGTGACTAACCACGGCCGAAGCCTACCACCAGTAGAGTTGTCACCTAGTTGGCACCACCCAGGGTCACGTGTAGGGTATCTCGAGGGTACTTAATTCTCCTACGGACGAAGGTGACTCGACCCCAAGTTAATAGTTGCACAAAAACTGTAGTCAGTATAGTGCGATAATATAATTGGCGATATTTATAAGTTAGCAACTGACTACAGTTGAAATCGCCGCATTTTTGTTGACCACGTTTTAGTGGCAGTTATATGGTAGTCGACCTGAGAGATCAGATGTTCTAGGCATATCACATACATTGTATAATTTATGATGATACAATGTTAATAACTCGGAGAGCTACGTTATATACTAAACATGAATGTCGTTGCTTATTTGGAAAATTATATTACGGTATGTCTTCTTGTTAGTTTTTCTTTAAGGCTACAAAATAGAGCTATTTTTGCCAGTGTCGATTTGTCTATTGTCGTTTTTATAAAATTATAAGTACCCCTGATGATAATGATGATGTCGATAATGAAATTAATCCCCTACCCCTATCAGTAAATCTGTACCTCTATTTCTTAAATTGCTTATTATCTAATTACCCGGTTGGCGGCCGAAGAACTCGAATATTAAATAAAACAACATATATCCTATAATTTTCATAAAATCAAAGTAGATTACAATTAATGTTACTTATCAGCTAAATTACACGAGACCAAACTGATGTGAGGATTCAGAGTGGCGAGAATTCCCACGGCACGTGGATACATTCGGAGAGGTGCGTTATCGCCTCGCGTTCCCACCGTTGCCGTATTCCCTTCATACAGTTACAAGGAAAAGAATGTGCATCGTCAGAGATACCTGCATAATTAGGGAGGAGTTAATTGAGTACAGCATCTTTTTATGTATCGACCAGGTGGCAGAGGTGTGCGACTTCATCCGCAACATACCCGGCTGCGCGGGGTACGCGGACGAGTTCCTGATGCAGGAGGTGGACGGCGAGGCGCTGCTGCTGATCCGGCCGGAGCACCTGGTGATGGCGCTGTCCATGAAGCTGGGCCCGGCGCTCAAGATCGTCGCCTGCATCGACTCGCTGCGTCCCGAGAGCGAGCAGATGGCGCACGACCACGACTGAGGTACATCACTACACATCTCACAAGCTGTATCGACAATAACACGATCACTACCGAACTATTCTACCGAATAAAGTTTATTCACGGCTCTCACAATTATATGGTTTTTAACTGTGAGTGCGTACGAATACGGTTAGTACTAAACATTTTGGTTACGAGTCTCCAGTCGGTTTGAACTTTGGGCAATCTTAAAGTGGTTCTTTATGAGCGCATGCTCACAAAGAATGACCAATCTTTAAAATTTCATGACTTCAATTTTCACCTAACAAATTTTTACAATTATTTTTTTATTTCCAGGTTTAATGTAACGTAACGAAAATACGAACAATATAGCAGAAAAAGTGTTCATTTTAAATAAATGTAAGGGTATACAAATATTTCACGTTACGTGCAACACGGTATATTTCGTTAGTAAGTATAAGATAGAACTATAATTCGGCCAATTATAGTGTATTAGAAGAATTCGATGGAGAGACTAGACACTTGTCAAAGTTGTTAACGAAAATTCAAATTGGTATACACCGTAAAATCTTGAACACCTGACAACATCAAACGGGAGCTTCAATAAATAAGATTGTTTTATTAAAAAATATGTAAAAAAACGCTATTGTTTTTCATCGTTTTAAACGGTGTACAAATGAAGTTATTGTCGTTAACTAGATTAGGTATTAAATAATATCAGTACTATAAGTTTGGCAACGCGTCGAAATGATGATGCCCTAATTGTTCTATGTTAAATATAGAATCACTCAGAAAAGTGGGTCACATCGATTCAAGATCCTATATTTCATTATTATCTGAATAATTTAGAATATTAAAATAGATTTAGAATTATTTTCCTGTCTAGCAAAAATAATGCGGTAAAATATTATAATAGGTTAACCAGTATGTCGTACAGATCACGTTTATATGAAATAATAAATGTGTAAATGGTGGTTGTGTATTTCAACCTACCGACAGTAGATTGACCTAAAATGTTTTATACAATTTTTGTGAGAACAAAATTACGAGGTCTTTTCTACAACTAAAAGCAGTTCTGTGTTTACAGCACATCAAACTTAAATACTTGACAAGTGCCAAAATATTCACGGATAAAATATGTAGAACAGATTATATTTTTTTAGCCATTTGTATTCCCGCGAAAGGCTCCTTTCACTCCTTCCTTTTCGGTGGCAGTGGAAGAATAGTATTTAATTAAAGTGTATAAACGGTCCCACGCCATCTCTGACGTCACCTGTCGCGGTTTATCTGACGTTTTTGGGACCCCGGTGTAGTCGGCTTTAGTTCAAAAGTCGTTTGGCATACATGGTCACACCGCAAGCTACCCGAAATTATAGACCTGATTCGGCAGGTAAAAAATTCTAACTTTCTTTTCTTACAATATAATGGGTAACTAATTATGTGCTACTGTTATTGCATTACATGTTTTATGATTCTCAATATCTCGTTTTCTTATCTGATCTACGAATCATCTGTGAATATATTCATCTCTCACTCTATATAATTATAGTAAAGTAATTTAACGCCAAAACATTGCCGTTGCAGGTAACAGATTCGCGTAATGTTGTGGTGTATCTAGGACAAATGTCGAAAGATCCGCCTACTTATTGTTAAGTGATATTCTTATTAAGTCGCGTATGTACTTACTTAGTTATACTTTAAATATATCTACAATACGTCTTTTAATTAATATACACGTGTAATGTTTATCATATACACGTGCTATATTAATAAATTATAACACGACTCTCTCACGGTTGCTTATTTGTATCGAGATATGTATATAGTTACAGTTACGTAATTAGTATATTCACGTCGATGCACGTTGGTTATTTATTAAATTCGATTGAAAATCGAATAATCCCATATTATTATTATTATGTTTTGTCTATGCATACTCACGAACTGTATATTATCCGACTACAATAACCAATTCATAAGAATAATATGCTATGCTTATGCTTGTGCTGATATTTTTGAAAGTTTTTAGTATTATCAACAGTAACTTGAGTGATTAAAAGAATACACCACGTGCATAGTTTATAAGTTAACAAATAGTAATATAATGTATAGCGTTTATGTTATAATGCACAATTAACATAATATAATTAAAATTTTACCCATATTATAATTATCTATATTAGCGCATCCCTAATTGTACTGCCCATGGTCATAGAACGTATGAGCAGGACGCAATATGGTGCGCTGGCTCGCTATTCATACAAGTCTAAAAATATATCTGCGAAATTCATTTAAAATGTTAATAGTTTTCGGTACCCACTCAGATTTTATAGGAAAATCCAATTGTACTTTGTATTGGGTTAATTACTGCGTGATCATTTTTGTGTATAATGGAATTATCAGTATGTTGGTATACTTCTTCCTTAAAAAGTGGTGATGTCCAAACACTCCAGTTATGGTTCTATCTTGTACAAGACATTCTGTTGACTCATTCTTTAGAAGAAATATTTATTTTAATACTCTCTTTTCGTTAACAAGTGTATTCAACAATCTAATAATACCGGTAATAATTAATTTGTCATCCGCATTATACCGGTTTTATAAATTTTAACTTGTAACGTATTCATTCACTTTGTAATTTGACCTAGTAATATATGTAATTAAAAAAGGAATAAACACGGAACATTGGAACAAACCTCTTATTAAATACTAGTAGTAATTAGATACTTCTAAAAACACTACATTTTACTAGAGTCCTACTGTAATTGGATATAGCTAGGAGTACTACAACTATGGTGCTACTTGCTGAGTTGTATTGTGTCATGAATACACGGTGTATTTTAGAAGTGAATTGGCACTACATTATTTTTATAAGTATTTATAATTATATTATAAATAGCGATGGTCTAGAAGACAATGGTGCTATGTGCAAATTTGCTAATTCTTAACATTTTAATGCCAGATGTAGTAAATGATCATTCTATATCACTTACACTCACCTAAGTGTCCATTTTTTATCTATACTATTATATAGTTCACAAAAGCGCTAAGTGATTCTGAATTTGCTTCTGTATATTTATTTCATGGATGAGTATATTTCTTTTTAAAATTAATAATACTCTAAATAGTGGTCGAACTATGAAGACACACTTAACAATTCATATTTTATTTTTGCTAACTGTCCTGAGAAATAACCAATCTTGTACTTGGAATCATTGTCTTCTAGACCATCGATTAATTAAATGTTAGCCGAGTAGAAGTGTCTACTAGATTACGTTCTAAGCTCCCGCTGGGTAGATTTACATTTTGAAACATATCTACATAAACCATGGCGATAATTTCTTGTATGGATAGCAATATGTGGTATAGATTTGCGCTCTCCTTGTGTACATATTAGAGTTATTTAAGTTATTAGGTAGGCACTTACCAAATCCAGGTCGAAATATACCACACTGGAAGGGCGAGGAGTTCAAAACTACGCGAAACTATTTTAAATTATATCTCATTGCAAAACAGGAAATTATATTTTCTTAAAATATTTTTGAATTGCCTACACGTCATGTATCAATATTTTTAACAACTTAGCTATTTAAACTGAGACTAATATCAGTGTTAAGGTGTCGTAGGTACCTAATGTAAGTTAAGAAGTATTACACTTGATAGCTATTGATAACACATTTTTTCTTCGCGAAATCGATGGCCTGCGTCTAATAGTCCGAGCTGTTCACTATCTTTAGTGCCGCATGTTGACCGCAACCGCGCGGCGCCCTACGGCTCCACTATGGTCACTATCCATGCCAATGGCTTGGCCAATAATTATGGTCATCGCATCATAGTTTTTTGTCACCCCGGTCGATATGTTAGTGATGGCCCTTAGCGGAGTGATGTCGATTTTTCAACACAAAACAAAAGGTGTTGGCAGAATGTTGGTCATCGCATCGCATTCTCACGTTCGATTCCTAGGCTAATACGCCAGAATCTTGGCACAGATAAGGGTATACTTATACGAGTCGATATTATATAAATATTCATGTAAAGTGCTTCGTATCGATAGCCAGAGACGATGAGCAATAAGAGATAAACAATACTAAAGTGTGTTAACAAGAGTTGTGTTATATTCGCTAAAGTCATAGTAAGTAAGCAGGTAACATAGGTGTAAGTATTTGTACATTATGAACTGACAACAGCTTAAGCACTGCCATGCGACACTGAAGGGTTCGGTATTCGCGCCTGCGATGCCTACCACAGTTCTCTGTAATTATTCGTTGTAAGTGTACGTATAATATAATAGTTTATGTGTAAGTGATGTTCGATGACATTGATGTTTAGTCTCGGGCATAAGTGTTTTTTTGATGTGACAACTTGAATCCACGGATAGGTAATTTATACAAGGTGGAATCGATAAATGTGAACGTGCGATTTTTTTGTTCATTTACATGACAGTTGAAAATAAATAATAATGAGTATATAAATAAATAATATTGTTAACAAGAAACAAGTAATATACAAATTTGGAAATTTCCTGTACATTTATGTATGCCTTTTAGAGTATCCAGGTAAGTAATTACACTTCATCCAAACTTTAATAAGTAAAAAATATTGATGGTATATCTTGTTTCTTTTAAAAAATATTTATTATATTACTTAAAATTATTTTATATCTGTTTATTTTTTTGTAAAATCTAAACTGGCAAACTAAATTGCTTGTTAACAATTATCCATATCCACCCTGCATAGTTCTTGACCAACTGCAGTCGTTGCTCAAATCGTAACAGAAGCTAATATCTTCATAAATTAAGAAAATAAAGCAAATGAGACTGATATCATGTTATTTTATTGCGATTCCATTTTACAAGTAATATTTGTTTAATGACCTAATTAAGGCGTTTATTGGCTAATGCCAATATACGCCTTAATTACGGTATTAGAATTACCATGTTGAAAGCTTAGCTACATTAATGCAGTTCTGCTCCTATTACTGTCTAGCTAGCCTATATAGCTTAGTGTCTAACGTCTTTGAAATAAAACAATTTTTTAGATTTTATCGCGTTTATTTTATGTTTTTACGTTCCTCCGATGACCATGGTTGCTGTTAATCAACCGAAAGGCCAGGAACATAAAAACATAAAATAAACGCTATAAAATCCGAAAAAATCGTTTTATTTCAATATGTAGTCTAACATCATTAATAATGACGTTCGTAAATTAATGTGTTCAAATGTTAACCACATCTGCCTAAAATAGTGACATTATTAAGGCACTAATTAGTACCTTAATAATAATAATGTTATTATTGATATGTTCTATAAACAAGTGAACATCCACTACGGCGCCGCTGAATACAATGGCGATCGAATAACTCATCAGCGGATGTTGGGAGCAGTTATTTAATAATATTTGGGTAATTTATATTTTCTTAAATAAAAACGCTAAAGTTATACTTATTACGATCTCTATATCTGCATCTATTTGAATAATTCTGAATTAAATTGATTATTTAATTCCGAATTGAATATTTCTCACATGGTTTTGGTAATGTTTCGGATACCAAAGTGTCGTATGGTATCCAAGATCTGTCCAAAAATCTGTTAGGGTCAGGTCCTAAATCAAATACATAATTTATCGGGTAATAAATATTATATTAAAAGCTTATAACATTCGTAAAACATAAAATTCATTTCATAGGTATGCATTTCTTTATTGCTACGTAGTAACAGTGTAATAAAAACAGGTTTTCAGTGTTACACTTCGGTCCACTGTCGCTGCATACAAACTTAAACATAATTACTATTAATAATTCGAGATACATATTCTTAAAACTAGTTTACAAAAGAATACAGTGCATTGTTGTTCATGTAGCTGCTGCCGCGCCGGCGCCGGGTTCACGCGTAGTTCGGGAAGAAGGCGTCCCCGTGCGGCTCGTCGTACCTGTGCGGCGCGTGCGCATGGCTCTGATCGTAACTAACCTTCAGATCCTTTGTGCGCACGCTCTTCAGCTTCTCAGGGAGTGTCCTCACTTTAGTACCGTCTAATGTTTTCTGTAACATTTTTTTTTGTTATTGGGCTTAACCACAAGCCGAAAAGGGATAGAGTATAAAAATGGTATTTTGAGATATGACTTGGATTGGGAGGAACGATTCAAAAATTTGATTGGTGCTTTATTATAATACTACTAGCTGCGCCCGGCGGTGTTACCCGCGATAAAAAGTATGAAAAATTAAAACATCTATCCCACGGGAACCATACATTTTACCGGTATAAAAAGCCCATGTGCTATTCCAAACTATAATCTATCTCTGTGCCAAATTTCATCCAGATCCGTTCAGCCGTTCGGGAGTGAAAGAGTAACAAACATCCATCCATCCAAACTTTCAAATTTATAATATTAGTATAGATTATAAATGTTTGACCTGATTAACAGACTCAATTCGCTCTAATGAAAAACCTTGAAGGTTAGGTAAGTAAAGGTTTTTTTTTTCAGATATATAGTTACATAGCTACGTGAAAAATAATAGATAGACCAGAAAAAAATACAACCGAATTGAGAACCTCATCCTTTTTGAAGTCGGTTAAAAAAGGAAATAGGCCAAGACCTGTTATATCACGCAATATTTGTATAATTTTAGTCACAGAATATACTTAAATGTCTTGCGTATTCCGTGTTTTTTAGTATTAGAGATCAAATGAAGGGTTTGGTTCCGGCTCCATGTCGAAATATTCCTTTTTGCCTATTTGAGCAAATCCGTTGGAACGGTCGCTTTGGACGGTAACCTTTTATGAGTGAACTATTTCCTCAAGTCAGCGCGTAGGAATACGGGGAGCATGTAGCCGGGGCTTTATACAGATAACCTACAAGAGTTCAGAACATTACCCTATTCGGGTCGTTGCTATTGACAGGCTTACTGGCCGGGAGCGGTCGGATCATCATCTTGGTCTTCGTGAGTGGGTAGTTGGGACCCTTGAACGATATCCAGTACACGGACTGGCCCCGATTCTCTTCGACCGTCATGGAGTACTTGCCGTTTAGGTTACTGAAAATTTCAAACGTGTTCAGAATGTTACTACATTATTTTTGGAACTCAGCACCTATGATTTTTGTTTTGTAAATATGTCCTGATACACAATGTCTGTCGACGTTGTATAATGTATAATTGCATAATATAGGAGAGAATGCATTGATCAACAATGGGAAACATTTTATATTATTCTCACCGAGTAACAAGTCATTTGGGTAAGCGCTTTACATCTGTTTTATCTAAGTGGGTAAACAGACGCGCACTGTTATATTTTCACAGTTCGCTGAACGTAATTAAGTCCATATGGAGCGAACTTATTCCTATTAATATTTATAAAATACCTAAATAATCTGGTGTTTACCTCTTATCACATTCTTTGTACCACCAGGCTCCACCGTGCTCGACTGCGCATGCGCCGTCCTTCCATTCGTCGTTGTCCATGTCAACGGTTGAGAACTTTTGGCCGGCGTGATACGATAAGGAATCCCCTTCAAACATGGATGTAAGAAAAATAATTCAAAATACTTGACCTTGGTTCGATCGCTGTAATTTAGAATCTCTTTGAATTTACTCTACCATCCTTCAAGAATTGACGGTAAAAAAAGGTTTACCCACTTTAGAAAAGTACAAAGAGAAGTGATCACTTACCAGCTGTCCCATAGAAATTGCCTAGCGTGCTGATTCTGTATCCTTCGTGCTCCGGTCCGACTGTGAATACGGAGTACCCAGCGAACGCCTCCTGACCGTGCTGCGTCTCCATATCAATCCGCAGCTCATACAGCTTCTGGTTGGTCAAAGAGTTGAGCTTCTCCAGACCGAGCCAGAACTCCCCCGCGAGGTTGCCGAAGCCGTATTCGTAGTCCGCCCAGCCTTTGAAGAAGTCTTGACTACCATCGAAACGGTTTTGGAATACCTGTGAGTTGGAAAGTGAAGGATCACGAATCTTTCAACATATGTTTTCTAACATTGACAGCAAAATAGTGTCGTTGGATCAATATCAGGTTTACTGGGGCTTTCATACCGTTGAAATTATCGAATTAAATCGAAATATTAATATGAAGGTAATGGCTAGGTTCTTACTGTCCAGCCTCCTCCAGCGGTGATGAGGTCACACAACACGTAGAAGGGCTCCATGTCATCCGGCTTGATTTTGTAGATTCCGGACACGTTGAAACCTTGCATCTGAATCTCGTGACAGTCAGTTGGGTACCGCTCCGCGCGGTCCACTCTGCCGGGCCTGCTAGAATTTAACATCATTATATATACCTACTTATAATCATTCAAAGATTTTCTCATTTTATTGAATTTTTTTGTAGATACTACTAATTTGAAAAAAAGGTCGATCGTCATCGGATTTTTTGTTGTCTGTCCGTTTGTGCATCACAGATTAAAACTACTGAACAGATTTTGATGAAATATATATACGATACTTTTTATCCCGGGACATGGGAAGGAAAAGTCCAATCCTAGTTTAGCCTAAATAAGTATGTATGTACTATTGTCATTCCTTTATAGCACCCTTTTAGCCAGGTAATATTTTTCAATTGAAACTCAAATCTTAAAACTGCATAGGTACTTACCTGCAATCACATTTCTTAGGTTTGTGCTCACGTAGTGTTTTTCTGAATTCGTTTATCAAGGTCGTAGTATCCACAGCATCAGCCCTAAAAATGGGGCAATAGGCATAAAATAAAGCATTGCCGAGAGAATAGCTTTACCTGGGCCCCAAGTCTGCTAACACAATCGATTCATAATCATACAGCAACGGCATAGTAACTGTCACTTGGCAGATATTCCATACAATATCTATCAAAAGTGACAGTTACTATGCCGTTGTTGTACGTTTATGAATCGATTGTGTTAGCAGACTTGGGGCCCTGTTTAAATTAGCAACTCACTTGGGAAATGTTCTCGTGTACTGTCTGTTCTTTACTTCGGAAATGGTGGCCACAATGGAGTCAACGCCGGTCAGGATACTCTTGGACTGATTCTCCAAAAACGACAGCCTGGTCTCTAGGCTAGTGTCCACGTGATACTCGCCACCATCTATTGGAAAATCTTATGTTATTTATGTATCCACCAAAATTTAAAATTATATATAAATATACTTAGTACGTTTTATAGGAATTATCCTATTATTAGGTTACCTATATTATTATTTTATTTTATTTTAATATTTATTAGGTAGGCATTATAAGATAAATACTAATACCTACTTACAATACTTTCTTATTTAAATATAATTTATCTTATTGCGTGGTGTGGGCATCTGCATATTTCTATAATAATACCTGCGTAAATCGAGCGCAGGTACAAACTTACGGTGAGATATGAAAAAAGCAATCTTCAATAATTATCTTGTGGTATATGAAGTGTAGTCAGGCGAATGCTAGGTCAGCCAGTAATTTCCGGGCTAATAGAAAATAATAGGTAGATCCAATGATACTAGACCCTGAACCTGACTATAGATATTTCATAGTCAAACATGTTACGTCCAATATTTCAAAATATTATGGCTTCGTAATGGGTACAATACAAAAACTACCATAGTGAAACAAAATTACAAAATACTTAGTAAAATGCTTGACAAAATGTAATATGAAGATTATAAGAGAGTGATTGAAGTGCGTAGGTTGTCTACTTATAGGGTGTGTCTTGATTCACTATTACTTTGAGCATTACTATAAGTGAATATCTAAAACGTGAAATTTAAAATGACTACAACACGAAATTATAAATTATAGAATTCAAATTGTCGATAAAATTAATTATAAGGATCCTACCAGCAACGCCTGTACTGCTTGGGTTTACCCGCGGCTGCTTGTCTAATATGAACTTTACATCATTGATGTTAGTCTTCACACCCTCTATCATTGTTTCTAGTTTCTCAGTGATTCCTAAACTATTTATAGTTTTCAAAACTTCCGCGATTTGCTTCAACATTGTATTCGTCTTCTCGTGAACTTCAATATCTAATCTATTCAATCGAAAGTCTATGCTGTCAACTTTTTTAAGATACTTTTCACTGGCAGTAATAGAGTCCATGAGCTTCTCGATGACGGCCTCGTTGTCAGCCACCGGGGATTGCGCGACCCGCGTATGATTCTCTCGCTTCCTCGTTGCGAGCATTGCGTCCGTTAATTCTTCTTCATATTCCTTTCTCCATAACGACTTGTCTTCGAATTCGTTCTTTCGTCTTCCTCTTTTAACCCTCATTTCACAAGAAATTGTTGAAAGACACACTAATGCAAACTGGAGTACTATTAGCTTAGACAACATTATTAGATGCGTACTCTAAGTGTAGCCGGAGACAACTGCCCCGCAACTTGTTCCCAGCATGGGTGTCAATAACAGTTTACAATGTGAAAAATACAAAATAAAAACATCGATGAATGAATGTTCACACGACATGATTCATACAGATTTTTCTCGCCATTGTTTAAACAACCTATTTTATTGATATTACAATCTTTATAAACATGTTCTCTTCACTCATGCAGAATGTTTAACAATAGAGACTTCGAATTTGTACATTTCTTATATAGTAAAATTAGCTATGCCCTCGGCTCCGACCGCGCCACGAAAATTGCTCTGCACCTTCAACCCTAATTGTAATTGCGAGTACCCTATCTTTTGAAACTATGGGCTATCCAATAGTGGAACCCCATTAAAATTGCTTCAGTATATTTGCCATAGCAAACTGGCAAACATCCGAAAGCACTTGTTTTGGAAGAGCCGTCCAATAATATAATATTTCTATTCTACCAAATTTTTTAATCCACGAACTAACAAATCTAGGTATATTTACTTCGATAATTCCACACTCTTTGTTGCTAAAGAGACCACTAATTAAATATCGTGTATTGTGGTCTTATTTGTAGGTAAGCTACATATTTATAATATTTTTGGATAAAATAATCGGAGGTGTCATCATGTTCCAATACAAGGGCCAAATACACATTTTTTGTCTTTATGTTTCTGTGACCGCTTCGGACCACACAGATAGAAAGACAAAAAATATAATTCCATTTGTCTCTCCGTCTGTGCGCGTGAAATTGACTGGATGGATGGTTTACTAAGGCTGGAAACGCATTTGTAAACACTATGTAGGCTCAGAACTTAGATAATATGTCAATAAATAACATTTTTTTCGCAAAACATCACAACAATTGTTAATTTGTTGGCAACAAAATTTATTTTTGAAAATCGAGATATCGAAATTCTGACTTCACATTGAGTGTATTGTAAAGATTATACTAAATTTAAAAACGGCTACGTGCATGTCCGGTCGTCTGCACAAGTAATCATAGGTGAAGGTACGTATATTATATTACGTACCCTATATTTTTAGTCGCCCTTTACGACCACGACAAAGAAAGACTGAAAGTATACCCACGCTATACTAGCGTAACGACCAGTTTAATTTTAGAGATTTTGCATTATATTCTACTAGAATGGTCATATTTACGACTTAAGATAAGAACCTAAAGATTGGTGTATTTACCACGCATCGTTGGGTGTTCTACGAACCCGTCGGTCACGACGTGCTTCAGCTTGTCCAAGTCAGTTTTAATATTCTGCAAGGTGTCTTGCAGTATTTCAGCCGGCAGCATTTTGATCATTCTCAGTATTTCCGACAAGTATTTCAGCATGCTGTTGGATTTCTCGTGGAAAGACGAGTCCAAGTGGTTCACTTTGCGTTCTACGACTTCGATCATTTTCAAGTATCGCTCGCTCGATATAAGAGTTTCCACGAACTTTTCGACGACAACTTCTCTATCCGAAGTCCGCAGCGTCGTGGTCGGCGATCGATTCTCCATCTTTTTCTTGACGGGATATGATTCCTCCTCTGAATTGTCAGAAATTCGTTCGTTTCTTTTGGCGATCACCACCGCAAAGCAGATAAGAAGGAGCAGATGTTGCAGCCACATTTTGTCGGTACCCGTCGCCGTGGAACACTAAAGAGATTTCAATGGGCACTTTCATCGTTACATGTGTTTAATATAAGTATTATAACAAAATGCAGCCTCTATTGTTACGGAATATACAATATTATTATGTTTTAAAATCTGAATGTAAGTACGAAGGAACTTATACTTAATGTTTGGAGTTTATTTAAAAGTAGGTAGTCATGTGAGTTCTTATGTGAATGATCTTAACCGATAAAAGTAATTATCATGAACCTGTATTAGAATATGGACATTGGCGGCGGGCGGACATTATAGGTAGGCGAAATAATATGCTCAGTCCATGAGTCAATAGCGTTGCGTAAGTACTATTTCTGTCTATTCCATCAACTAATTTGGGCGTAGAACTGGCAAATACACTGAAGATTCCGTTCATATTTGTAACAGCACGCTTGCATCGACACAAACGCACTTCAGACACGCGTTCGATGAGCGTCTATGCTCTCCCTGCCTGTCCTCGAGGTAAGGGGTACAGGCAGGTACACTCGAGGTAAGGGCTAGATGTGTACCTAGGGCATGTTCGTATTTGGTATGGATGTTTCAAACATTTTCAGCCTCGAAATGGCCAGAAGTACCAACCATGGTAAGTATGCTAGTTCTAAGAACCTTTTATTTTTATTTATACTTAATTTAATTTTAGGTAGGCACTCTGCTTAAAAATAGTGCATTTTTTCCAGTATCGTATTATTCTTGATGAATTATAATATGTACCCCTGATTTTAATGATAATGTCAACATTATCATTATATGACGATGATAATGATGAAATGAATCCCCTTCCCTTGTCAGTAATGCTGTCGATATTATACTAAAAAAAATTTACGGGAAATATTAGGAGAACTTGAAAAGTCAAGTAATACTATTTTTATGAATACCTTCAGCCGTGCAAGTTTATGACTACAGAATGGTTAATATCCCACTTATGATTTACATTATTTATCAATGAAACACATTTTTTGGAAAATAAAACAAAATTGATAACGTCACGGTTCAACTTCCCGCCAAAAAGCCCTTGTACCTACTTATTTGGCTTTGTTTGTGGGCTATTAGTCTACCCTTATTTATCGATATTACCTCAGAGAGACTACCGTACTGTGCTGCCGGTTCACCTAAGGCCATGAACATATTATCCAAAGGGACCGCGAGCAGATAAAGGGGGGTCAAACAATTGTCAAAAATGTAATGAGATACGTGAAGTATGAGCCAACTAAGTAAGACTAGCTCAATGAGCCCAACCAAATTCTCATTACACCAAATTTTCGAGTAGTTGGGTAGTCCGTAGTAATCCCCATATCTAAACTCTCAAACTAACAAACTTTACTTCTTTATAATATTATATTTATACTTATAATAAATACTTAATTACATATTTTTATCGAACGAAACTACTACTATTAGGCTCAAAAGACTAGTACCCAGGAGCGTAAAACAATCAGTCAGCAGGGATGAGCAAAATGGATACAGACTAAAATATCTATATGGAATCGATATTCATCGTAAAGGTCCGCTTGTCGAAAGCTGCGGCTAATTTATAATTGTCGCTATATCTTTCTTAATAAATAGAGCCACCTACACCCAATATCTGTGATGTATTTTTTAAAATTCAAAACTTCAAAATGGCAGCAATCCAGAGTGAACATATTATGGGTAAAGTTTTTTGCAGAGGGGTACGCCTATCGACACGTCCAGGCGTTTTATTTTATTAGTCTGAGATCTAGGTAGTAAAATAAACATTCATAAAATGCGGATGCGACCTTGGGTTTCTCCTTTTGCGTTGGAACGTATAAAAAAATAATGGACGGTAAACGGCAGGCGGCAGGCTTTCGGATGCGTTCAATAATTTGTACCAAACTTATAAGGTATACAGTTTTTAAAACCTTAAATACCAGAAGAGCATTGACAGACTGACCCAGAATGGAACGATTTGAGTGAGCGGGACGGAATTAATGTGTGAAGAATAGACAACACTATATATTCTGGCATAGGTACAACGGGATATAATAGGTACTTAATTATTTTTACTGATATTGGTTCATATCGATATTTCGATACATTTGCTTATAATACTGATATTACGGCAATATCGATATATATCGTTCATTACTTACTACCCTATCAGACACTTGACACTTGGACTGACAGCCAGCTTCACGTTTACGCGGCGCAGGAGTTGTAATTGGATTGTTTTTTATAATTGTCTTCTTTCTTATCATTTGCGAGCTTGTTCAAGCAAAGTTCAGACATTCAGTCGTAATAATTAATTATTGTATTTAAAAAAGAAATTATTGAAGGAACAAAATGAATCCGGTAACTCAAGTAAGTACTTATAGATTGACATTTAATTTGACCTATTTTATTAAAAGTGCAAATGTTTTGATTTGTATTTAGAAAAATAACTGGATATTACTGAGATTAGATTTATGGAACACCTAACGACTATTGGTGATTGTCTATTATTTTTTCTGTAGGAATTCTATTTTCATCAAAGGTAGGTACACTGATAGTATAACTTTCAAAGTCCAAAGTTCAATGAACGCGTCGATTCCATATCATACTTCAATATTGGATATAATTGATTAATTATGTCTCAATTTGAAAGTTATTACTATAGAGACTTAGTTAAATAGGTATTTGGAATATGTGTAGGTACTATTATCCCATAAATTCAGACTGAAATAAAATAAAGTGTAAGTAGGTGAATACGTCTTGATCTGGTGCCTACAAGTATAACATAGGTTGGTAGCCATACTGTTAAAAATAGTATATCTCCTTTAACTGTGTGTTCATATGTCTATAGTAAGTACCTTATTATTCAATGCACACCCTTACAAATAGAATCACATAAATTCCCTCTGTCCTCATTCCTCCGACACACAGTCACAATTTACACTCATCTTTGGCATATAGGTAGAATTTCTTTATTTTTATTTTTATCTGACTTCCATATTAATTAGTTGCATTCTCTTTGCAATGGCATTATATGTATTTGTTTATACCTTTTAAAAGTCAGAGATCTGGTGTAATACAGTTTTTTTTACTAACAGGCACCAGTGATGTACCCAAAACTATTTATCAAAATGTTTATTGGTTCATAACAGCCATTGCAGTATTGCTTGATTTGGTATTGAAATGCTGCGATATACTTTGTTCAGACACTTATGATAAAAAGTCAGAAAAATCTTATTAACTTTTAATTTCATTCTCCTTATGATGTACTGACTTACAAAGTACCGAATTAATTATCATGAGAAACAATCAACAATGATCACCAGCTATCCCCAAAGTAGACAATTGTCCCAATGTATACCTACCTCTATTCAATGTTAAACTGACACTTTTAAAATTTTTAGATTAATATCATTATTTATTAGATAATTTAAATAAATAATACTTAGTAATATCACACACAGTACAGTATACAGGGTGACTTTGAATTCATTGGCAATATTTAAAACAACAACTCGATGAATGATTTAGATTATTTTAGAAACATTAATAAACAAATCGATTGATTAATTAATTTATTATTATTTAAAAAAATAACCTGCACGGATCAAAACTCTTGATCGATAGTACGCAACACACTTACTACTAGGCTGGCCATTTATGAATGGACGACGATGGTAAACAAGAATTAATTAAAGATGCAAACGATAATGTATCTTATCCCATAATGTAAACTGTGAAAAACTATTGTACCTTCGAGACGGCATTGAAATCCTTGTGTAAACAACGCGTACCGCCGCCCGTCCCGCTCTTCAAAGTATACCGCCACATAATCATCTCAATTTCAAAGGTCACCGGCCGACACATATGATCTCTCAATTTCATGGTAGGTAATAAAAACATTGAAAATACGTTATACCTACCCATGCAAGCTAAGTTATTAGGTAGCGACTTACACCTAGGTACTTACCATAATTACCGCGTATTTCAACAGTTGGCTATTTACAGTTCACTGATTAGTTATTACAATCAAAAATCAAAACATAAAAACACAAAAAAAACATTATTTTAAAAAATCACTATTGTAAGGGTTTGCCACGCACAATTACGTGTGTTTTAAAAGGTGTTCAAAGTGTTCACATCTTCTCTGCACACAAAGTTCAGCACGGCGGCGTCTCAAATTGTCTTTGACTCTTCTCAACACAAAGGTTTGCGATTTCACGGTATCAAATGCTGCACAAATTTTAAGTTTTAGTTCATCTCTGGTGTTGCTTTCCCGCTCGTACACCATGAGCGATAATTCTTACACTTTTTGGTAATGGTAAGGATGCATACCCGAGCCGTTTAACAACTACCAAACATAATATTGGCTAACACCAAATTGTCGCGCCGCTTGTCTGGTGCTAGCTTGGGGATTTCTTTGAAAGTATCGCTTTATTTGTCCATACAACGCCCTTGGGTAAGTAGGCAATCTACCACGAACCTGTGCATGCGCCGGCACGTGAAAGGATCGATAGTCCAAAAGGTTTTTCGTTGTTCGCAAAATTAAATCCCGTGATGGAGTTGGTGCAGTCGGATATCGAATTTGGAACATCCGTTGCGTACGCAGTAAACTGTGCGTGCGCTCGTAAGTCACAACGATGTACAAATACTGCTGGTTGGTGTACCGTCCTTCCTCACCGTCACCTGGGCGCGGCATTTTTCCACAATTCACACTATGACTGCGCCCGCGACGGCACCGGCGTTAGTGTACCACGCATTCGCTAATTCGAACCGGGACTAAAGAAACAATTACAATTTGAAATCATTTTAGGGCTGGGGCACGGGTGGGTGCGGCGGCAAGTGTCATGTATCATCTGATCTTCGTTTTATTCATACCATTCGATGCCGAAGACTATGGCTCTTGTGTTAAGATACATTTTCCATCGTAAATTGAAGCGGCGGCGGCATAGCCTTTGACATTATTTTAGTTCGCTTATTAATAATACTCGAACTCGCATCAATTTTCAAATGTAAGATTAGGAGATAACATTCATAATCGTTTGTAAGTTTATTAATGTTAGTGTGTTGTGTGTAACTAGGTCATTCACACCTAGTTCGTGCGTAATTCTGTGTTAGTTTACATCGACCGAGTATTTTTGATCTTAGATGGATTTATTTTAATTACATACTAATTAATGAGAAATCCTGTTTCTTTTTTTTTACTTATTTGCTTACTTAAGCAATCATTAATGTTATCTAAGTTTTATTTCAAGGTTAATTGAACATTTATTTTTAAGCAATCAATTTGTGTATTAATGCTCCTGAAACAATCTAAATCATACATAGAGTTATAGTTTTAAATATTGCCAATGAATTCAAAGTCACCCTGTATATATATATATTTATGTATCTATTAATAATAATACCAGCCCTTTTTAATGTCCCACTGCTGAGCATGGGCCTCCCCTCAATGCGAGGGGATTAAGCCATAGTTCACGATCCTGGCTCAGTGCGGGTTGGCGGACTTCACACATCTTTTGAAGGATTCTATCAGACATGCAGGTTTCCTCACGATGTTTTCCTTCGCCATTTAGCAAGTGATAATCGTGGTTGAAAATGAGATTCGCACATGAAATCCAAAGATCCCGGAGGTGCAAGCCAGGGTTTGAACCTGCAATCCTCATTACCAAGGCAAGCATTCTACCAACTTGGCTATCACTGCTACAGGATATATACTTATAATTAACTCCCATATCCCTAACTAAGTACCTACTGGCATAAAGCAAGTAATAGAGCAGTAACAATAGGCTGCATATTCCAGATTGTTCGTGCCACTCGGCCCATCTACCGAAAACTATCCACAACTGCTGCTGTTGCTTCAGCCCCAAAACCTATCCCATCTACTGGATATTGTTTTGGTAAGCCAAGTATTTCAATATTTACCTAAAAATCACTTTTCTTAATTAAGTAGCACATATTGTGGCCAAACCATAAGCATTACTATTCATGCCAATGCTGCCAGCATTCTGGGCCCAAAGCTACCCAATAGTGGTTGGCTATGGTTGGGATCTTCTATATATCATTTTATTCTTATTGAACTATGTATGTAATTCAGCCAGTATATTGTTTCATTTTATTAAGTACCTACTTATTACTATGACGTTTTGTTTTTGTTTATAAAAATGTACCTATAAAACAACAGAATAAATAATTTCTTTGTATTTGACCTTCAGACACTATAAAAAGAACATGTCAGTGGACCTACATAATGTTTGCTTTATTTTATGATTTCATAGTTATTATAAGTGATAGCTATTTTCTCCTCAATTAAACTTTCTGGTTACATATATAAAGTATAATATAATAATGATAATAAAGTAACAATTTTGTCACTATTTAAACTCTTAACTAATCTTTGCACTTTAGTAGATTACTAGAGTTCTATTAAAAGGTGTATGTATTATACTTTGTACCTTGTGTCGCTGTGTGACCTAAAGAAAATCAACAGATAACAATTATTATTGAATCTCCTGATAGTGGGTACAGAGTGAATATTTCACATTGATAATGTTCTAAGTTTAAATTGATAATAGATAATGAATTTAGAATTTGGCATCAATATGTTTATTAGATATATTTAATAAAGCAATGGAAGCATTTCTTGGCAGACTTCATATAGACTTTATCATTTGATTGATAGGAACAGTATACAAAGTAATAAGGTGTTTTTGTTATACAAGTTAGCCATTTTTTTGAGTCTAGTATTACTGATATAATATGTTGAACATAGTAATACGCAAATTGCCATTATTGCAGAGCTTAGCGATGAGCAAAAGGCGCTGCAGGAGCTGGCCCGCAAGTTCACCAAAGAGGAAATCATCCCAGTTGCTGCTCAGTACGATAAAACTGGCGAGTACCCCTGGCCCATCGTCAAGAAGGCTTGGGAGCTTGGTCTCATGAACGGACACGTGCCGGAGCACTGCGGTAATAATATCTATTTCGGTAATAAATAATAATAATGCAGCAATAATGATATTATGGTACATTTTCTCCAAAGCATTGCGAAAGTAACTATGTACTTACGTTCATCCTTCAAATGATTATATTTGGATCTCTAACTTCACATCTTCTGGATGTTTAAATAAATATCTGAGAAAAAAAATTGTCACTAACTAACTACCTCATTAACAATTGGTAAAGTAATTGATAAAATGAACTAAATTGTTTGTGCAAAGAAAAAGAAACAAATAATAAATTACCAAGTATAAAATAGGTATAACATACAAGATAATTTATTCACGCCCTTAGTAATGTACCCACACCAGTGGCTTTATTGTCAAGCTGTAGGACAAACAGGCTACCTAAATTATATAAGTTTATGTAATACAGCCAACGAATTATTTTGTAATTTTAATTTGAAAAAATTATGTAAGAACACTGCAAAAAGTAAGTGTAAGTAAGGCAAAATACTTAAGTGAATTCATTTTAGTATATACACGTCTGGGCAAATCCAATTCAATAGACATGGCATCTTGCAGGAGGCATAGGTATGGGAGTATTCGAGACTGCTTTAGTCAGTGAAGAGTTTTCTTTCGGCTGCTCTGGAATTATGGCGGCAATATTTATCACCGAAGTCGCAGTGAGCAAGCTTTTATGTTCTGTGTTTGAACGTTATATGGTACATGTGGTAAAGCATGTGGACTGCCCAAGTTTTATCGATTTTGCTGATTTATTCTTCGGTGTGCAAAAACCTGCGTTTTGGGCATATTTATTGTTCAGACTAGATCTTCTATGTTTATTTAAAGCGCTCATGACTTCTAGTTTAAAGATAACATTTAATTAATACTAATTAATAGGTGAATGAGAACCAACATATTTACAGCCATAGATTTTATCAATTAACAATGTGTATTTCGAAACAATTTTTCCAAGAAAAATGCTTTTAATGCGTTTGCAAATAGACGAATAATTTTCATAAATTTGGGGGTTTTGTTAAACTTTTTGCTCCTTCGAATAATCACATCAAGCGTTAGGTATGATAGCTTATTACATCATCTTCATAACAGCTTATAGAGTACGATTAAGTTTGATGAGCTATTTCAGGGGGCGTGGGGAACCTGGGAGTGTTCGAAGAGTGCCTTGTAGGTGAAGAGTTTGGTTTCGGGTGCACAGGCATAGCGACCGCTGTAGGGGGCACCAACCTAGGCGTGAGTTGTATAAATCTTTATAAATGTTGACGGCCTTGCGAAATTATAATTGGGGTGCCATTAACGTTCCATTGTTCGGTCAGTTCTTCACAAGCACATGAATTATCTTTCGGTTAAATAGAGTCCATAGTAAGTAGCTTGAAAATGCCACGTTTTGGATGTACTTTATTACTTGACGAAATCCAACAAAAGCTGCTTACTATTGTTATTATTAAAGACCATAAGACTATACTAGCTTTGAGTGCATATTGCATTGGCTTTCCTACGGTGTTGTCATGAACTTTACAAGGTATTAACTGAAATAAATTATTAAAATAAGCTTGTAGGGCTCTCGCCATTTACTTAAATAAAGTTAATGATTAGTACGTTATTTCTTACAAGGCAATGTAGAAAACCGTTTTGTCCCTGTCGTCTAAATGTACAAAGGACCCAAATTGACGTGGTCCTCCCAATCACCTGCTGAATTTGTCTCGTCCAGGGAATTGTCATTGGAGTTAGGCACATGCAATCGTTTTTCGGTACGTTGGCGATGGTGATCTTTTATCAAGCGAATTTTTTGACGGCCTGATTAGCGCAGTTGGTAGTGACACTGCTTTCTGTGCCGAGGGCCCCGGGTTCGAATCCTGGTAGGGACAAACACTGTGTGATGAGCTCAAATTTTTGTACCCAAGTCATGGATATTTAATATCTATATATGTAGTATACTGGGTTCGCCCCCAGACCATAATACAAGCGTTGTTTAGTGTGGGACCGTATAGTTGGTGTGTTCGTCGGGCGATATTTATTTAATTATTCATGGCAGATGACTTAATTGTGGGAATTTTAATACAATGAAATACATTATTCGTAGTTGTTGCAATTTATTGTTATTTAAAGAACTACTTATATTGTTTTGTTATCTTTCAAATTAAATTTTTAAACTGGCTGATTGATAGACAGCGCATAGTCTAATCTGGTGGACCTAGAGATCTGAAATTTAGAGTATATATTCCTAAAATAACCTAGAAACCAACTAAGATGATTTTTTTGGCAATTCGACCTATGGTCGTCAAATGGGGTTAAAAGTTTGTATGAAGTAAGATACTTTTTTTAAGTTACTATCGTGCACATGCCAGGTATCTAATGAAATAAAAATAACTACAATCCGAATAACAAATACATAACTGGGTGTCAATGAATCAAGGGTACACTCGGTGGAATCTGGGATTGTTTGCCAAAAAAATGCAATAGCCGTGCTGAAACGTTACTATGTTGAATAAATATTGCATCCTATATTCATCACTTTGTACACTGGGTTAATGTTACCATACCTGGGCCTATTAAAATAAACCAACATCTGTGTTGAAGTAACTTGGGGATAACAGGTATTTCACGTTACGACATAAAGCTGGGCCGTATCCAATCAAACTAATCAATAATGTACCTTGTTTCTTAAATATACCGTTACAATTAGGATGGTTCAAGATGTTTTACTAACTAGGTACGCCACGAACTTTGTAATATGAATAATGTAGTCACCCCACCGCTTTCCTTCATAGTCAGTGTTCATTTCTACAGGAGGTTTGAATATGGGTGTCTTTGACGGTTGTATGGTCGCCGAGGAACTGGCCTACGGGTGCACTGGCATCATGACCGCAATGGAGGCCAGTGGGCTTGGCGTGAGTGGCTTGCAAAGTCTGGTTCCATTAATACGCATGCCTTGATTGGTTTGAATTGCATTACACGCATCGTAGATCGCACCATCATTTTGTAATAATCATTGTCTTATTCAACTGCCAGTCTATATCATTTGTAAAATATCATTGCCTTGTAGATGAGCTGTAGAAGTAGTGGTATTTGTGTTGTATGTTTTCTAGGACCTACTACAAGACTTAATATAAGCGCCGAATCATATTACACGCGATTGTGTTTGTTATATAGCGATATTTATTAACCGACAGCTGTGCGATCAGCAGTGCTATTCTGAAAAAGGTAATTCATCTTGAAAGTCATCTCGGAAATCCCACTCACAGTATTGGGGTTGAATTCTGTTTCAGAATATCAAACCCTATTTAAATACGTCAAAGTAGTCACACGACGAATTTATTCTTATTTCGTGCGCTTCTTCTTAAAAGGCGCTCTGATGTAAAACTCACACATTTTAAGAACACAAAACTACACTTTCAGAATAGTATAGTGGGCACATGTATAGACGGAAATACATGTGCCTGCACTACTAGCACAGCCGGCTGTGATAAGACAAAATGTGAGTTAAATCGATTTTGTATATTTGTAATGTTACGGAAGGGAGAGAGCGACTTGGTACGACAATCCGTGATATAGGTTTTGTCTTGTCCTGCGTGCTAGCCCTTCTGGTCGCACAGCTCGTTATTGTAATACCATGTTGATGTTAAGTAAATGTATGTTAGATAAAACTACACACGCCAGTTTTAAATAGCTAGGAATAAAAAGATTGATATTATAATAATATTGAGTATAACATAATGATTGCGTTATGGCATCTCATTTTTATAATTTCATACATGTGCAAGTATACGTCGTAAGTAACACAGGAAAGGATCTGCCCAACCACTTGTATTCACTTTGAAATAAAACAAATTTTACGGATTTTATTGCGTTTATATTCCCGACGTTTTGGCAGCTTTACAGCAGCCGAGGTCACGGGAGGACTGAGCTGTATGACGTCCTAGTGTCATAGTTTAAACTGGGGTATCCTCATATTTAGTTGTTTTCCGATACGCCGAAAGAGCTAACAGTGCCTTGAGGTCTTGCAATGGTGCGCTTGGCTTGGGATTTAAATATATTCATTATTGGATCCCAATTCGATGGTAGCACCCGAAACGTGGAGAAAGTAAAAAACATAAAATAAACGCGATAAAATCTGTAAATTCTATTTTAATCTGTAGGTGAATATAAGAAATCACATTTATAAACGTTTTTGGAACAGGTGCGGATACAGGATTTCGTTTGGGGGGGGGGGGGGGTGATCAATTCTCAAATTAGTCAAAATATAGCATTTCAGTCGCGAGTCGGGGGGTGTTGCACTCATTGCTCCCCTTCCCTGTATCCGCGCTCGATCTGGAATGAATGAAACTGCCGTACAAGGTTCCCGCGCCCGTTAAGTATGCATGCCTGGTGGTGGGCGATAATGACGCTCTCGCGTACAAGCATGTCGCGATACAGTCGTTGTGGGCAGAGTCCTCGATACTAAACACACTAACATTAACAGTTGTACAGTGTATTGTGTGGCGTTAGATACAGCGGCCGTGTTGTGTTTCAGCAAACGCCTGTCATCATCGCAGGCAACAAGGAGCAACAGAAGAAGTACCTCGGCAGGTTGATTGAGGAGCCAATCGTAGCGGTTTGTTTATTATTTTATTTACTCTCACTTTTAGCCGTGGCTCCACACGTGCAACCCTCACATGCTAGCATTGTATGTTGAGACGATGCTAACTTTAACGATGTAATCCAGGCGTACTGTGTCACGGAACCTGGTGCGGGCTCGGACGTCGCCGGTGTCAAGACCAAAGCTGAGAAGAAAGGTGACGAATGGATACTCAACGGACAGAAGATGTGGATCACTAACGGTGGTGTCGCCAACTGGTGAGTTCCATTATAAAGCAATGTGTGTGACTCCTATATAAATGACATTTTTTATTTTAATTTATATCTAAAATTCGCGAATGAAACGCAGGTTCAAGGTTTAGTGTAGCCATTTGAATCATAATTTCTGACTTTACGCCGAACTGTGTCAGCCGCCTTCGGTGACGTTTTATAATATGTAGTGATGTTACAGGTACTTCGTGTTAGCTCGCACTAACCCGGACCCTAAGTGCCCCGCCAGCAAGGCCTTTACCGGCTTCATCGTGGAGAGAGAGTGGGCCGGCGTCACTCCTGGCCGCAAGGTACCATTGTATTCCATCCATCTTATTCAATACATTCCTGTAGCTTGATTAATGACTAGCTATAGTGAGAAACGATATCTTTGTTAATGAAGCTCATAGCTAATGAGATGGATATATTCTTCTGCACTTAGAGTGAATTTGTAAGGACAGCATTATTAATTAAATGTTATCAATGAAATTAAGTATTTATTGAAATGGCCTATATATAAATTGAATTAAAAAGAATGATAAAAAAGTAAATTGATATAGTTAATGAAATATAGTTTATACTACTGCTTTAGGTTAAACCTGTAGTGATGGTGTATGTGATAAATAAACACGATACAGGTTCAAACTCCAGCTTTGAAGAAATCGGTATGAACGTGGTACTTGTTTCCGTAAGTGCAAGCAAGATCGCGATAATCGCTACTGTTTTAGACCATGCATAAGCCACGTGGCTGTTACTCTATCTCTTTATTTGTCTATTCAATACTCGTCTAGTGCATATGATCATGACATCCTGTTTTCAGGAACAAAACATGGGTCAACGTGCTTCAGACACACGTGGAATCACATTTGATGACGTACGCATCCCCAAGGAAAATGTACTTATCGGCGAGGGCGCAGGGTTCAAGATCGCTATGGGAGCTTTTGACAAAACCAGACCGCCGGTGCGTAAACGAATGTTAATAAGTACCTACCATCAAAACGAGAATTTGCGTTGACGTCACGCTATGAAAGTATCGGAGCCAAGGACTCATGGACATTAAAATTGCATGAAACGCAGGCTTTTGAATCGCGAATTTAATCATTACCAGTGATTCATAGTCTGGGTTACAGAAGAATTGATCAATAAATGAATTATATCTGTACGATATTATTCGGTATTTACTGATGCCCTGAGCGTCATCCTTCTAGACAGAGCTGGTATTTAGACTTTGAACAGAAAAAAACATATATTTTAGATAGCGATAGCTTGGTTTTGTGATTTGACCCTAGTTTGTTTAGCTCAGTTTGTATTTTTCGTAATTTGCCCTTATCTGGGCTTTCTCTGTGATAGCTTCTAGCCCATTGTATGGTTCCTATAATAAAACCGTCGCTTAGTTTGAAACCATACCGTTAGAGTGTATGTGTCTTGGGGCCATATTCACTCTCTTTAAACGTCTTATTTAATTTACAAAGCAATTTCAAAAGTTTTTAAATAAATGTAATCTTTCTATAAATGAGAAGGTAAATATGGCCAGATATTGATCCCCTAATTTATACCTACATACACCTCGCATACCAATGAGTTAGCATCAGTATACCACCCGTTAAACAACGGCTTTTTACCAAACACGGCTGATCTACCAAGGGTGTATCTGCTCTGACCATTCCTTTGGGGATTACCTCGCGATTACATGAGTAGGTATGTTTAACATATACATAATGCTACTACTTGGCCCCTAGCCAAGTTTATCAGAGGGGATCGAGAGGGCAGGTAATCTCTGGAGTTTCCGAGCGGACAAATCAATTGAATCAGCTGTGCCTCTGACGCATTTACTAGTCATGTACTTACAATAAAACTGATTTAATGCGTTGCGAAGGCCTGCCAACGCGTAAAATACTATAAATGCTTATAGGGTTGATTACGTGGACACTACGTGGACTTCATTGATTAAAAATAAGTATTGATATTGAGTCTCTCCAATACCAATACTTATTTTTAAGTATATGTCATGAACTTGTCGTAGGGTCCACTCTGTATGCAATACCGTGAAGCCCCAACAAAGGTGGATGATGGTGGTGATGGTACACTGTGGGGTTTAAGTCGGTGTGAGTTCCGAAATAGCTCTCTTGCCTCCCCCGGGGCTTGCGTACGGATATTCCCATGAATGGTCCGCTCCGAATCAAATGATATTTGCCTTGGCTTTGCACCATTCCATAAAAAAGACGCCCATCATAAATTTTATTCCAACCTACACACTAGTGTAGGTAAAAGAAAATAGATTACTACGACTATACATATGTCTTATGGTTATCAAGTGGGCTCGTGTTAAAATGTATGTGTATTGACCTTCTAGGTGGCCGCCGGTGCCACGGGGCTGGCCCAGAGGGCCCTCCACGAGGCCACGAAGTACTCGTTGGAGCGCAAGACGTTCGGCGTGCCGATCGCGCACCACCAGGCCGTGGCGTTCATGCTGGCCGACATGGCCATCGGCGTGGAGACCGCGCGCCTCGCGTGGATGAGATCCGCTTGGATGGTCGACCACGGTCTGTTGACGTTTCACCCAAAAATACACCCTCAACACCAAATTTATAGAATGTTTTCGTAAGAAAATTATTTTTAATGCCATTATGAATGGATTATATATTTTTTTTTTTAATATAAGCAGTGATTGCCAAATTGGTATCACTGCTATACGCTCGTCATAGAAACGAGAGTTGCAGTATCAAACCCCGGCTAGCGCCTCTGCGATTTCTAGGTTTCATTCAACAACTCATACATGACTATCACTCGCTTAGCGGTGAAGGAAAACATCGTGAAACCTGCATGTGTGAGATAACCTGTCTAGTTCTCGAAAGACGTGTGAAGTCCGCCACTCCGCTCTAGACTAACATGGGTACTATACCCTGAATCCTGAGAGGAGTTAATATAACTAAATACTTTTACACAAACCCCTACATTTAAACAAGTTTTAATCAATTGAAGTGTCAATAAACCGATGGTTGGTTAGAAGGAGCCGCTCTCGTTACCGAAGCCATTCATGGTCGTTCTTTGTAAGTCTATTTTTGTAGCTGCCTGTTGTAGTAGTAACATCTAGTACAATCATATTTACAGGTCAAAAGAACACCGTCATAGCGTCAGTGGCCAAGTGCCACGCCTCGGAGGTAGCCAACAAAGCAGCTTCAGACGCCGTTCAAATATTCGGAGGCAACGGGTTCAACACGGAATACCCCGTCGAGAAACTCATGAGGGACGCCAAGATCTACCAGATATATGAAGGCACCTCGCAAATCCAGCGGCTGATCATATCCAGGGAGATTCTCACGGCTGCCAAGCAAATGAACGCCTAAGTTCTATGAACGCGAGCGACACCACCCGCTCGGTTCCTTTTACGCGTACCTACAGTCAACGTTAAAACTCTATCGCTTTTTATTGTATAAATACATATTGATCTATTATTAAAAGCCATGTGAACTTCGCCAAGCGGCAGTGAGCCAGCGTATTGCACTAACAAATTCCCCCTTGCATTGAGTGGGAGTGCGCTCAGTACAATGGAAATAGTTTTCTCACTTGAACCAAATACCATTAACTAATGTTGTTACTCTGCACATCTACCTACTCCTTCGAGTATTACAGGCGTATTGTTTAAACATATATTTTTAAAACCCCCAGCCTGTGAGTACCTACATGTTGACTAAACGTAATGCGACCGCGCGTAACTGACACTGATAAATGAACCGAACGCCTAGTAAACGATTTTGCGTGCGTCCCGCATAATTTTTTTTTGCATCACATGGGTTTTTTTCGAAACATGCATCGTTTAGAGTTCTATATCGATTAACGTGTGTTGCAGTGTTAACAGACTGCTAAGTAAACAGGTGTTTCTGTTCAATATTGTGGCATGTCGGTTAAAGCTAACAAAATGTTGGCAGTAATACTAAATAAATAAAATACGTTGTGACATTTTCTGGCTACGTTCAAGGATTTAATCTCTGATTGGATAGAAGAATCGATGGCGAATAAGTTTCAAACTATTTATCATTCTGTGGCCTAAAAGTATGGTTGTAGCCATCTCTAATGACAGGGCTAGTTAGTAAAGTAAATTTATTGCAGTTTAGACATTTGACATGGTAGGTTATGTTGCGGTTCCAAACTATGCGGAAGCCTAATAAGTTGGTTTTGGTTACCTCAATATAAAATTGTGGTTCTGTAAAGGTTTCTTTACATTGTGGTAAGAGGTCCGGTAGAGGTTATGTATCATAAACCCACTTATTTATACTGTAATAGGAATACCAAAATAAGTAAGAGTAAACTGTGTATGTAACGTTTGTAATAAAGAAATCGAAAGTTATTTTTGTAATTTTAATTGGGCTATAAAAATTTAATCGTTGATTACCCAAATAATAGGCACGTACGTACGTGGGCGTACTTATTTTTTTCCCCGAGACGAGTCAGTTGAGTTTTTCAGATTACAGACAAATAAGTAATTTAAACCGTAGGTGCATATTGCATAGATTATCCAAAACATCTTTACGTGAAATTTGATCAAAATCTGTTTAATAATTTGCTCTAATAGTCTGCAAGTTACTGCAGTGAGTAGTGAAGTATTATATGCCCACAAAATAAGTTTGCGAAATTCGTAGTCTCAGAGGAGGGGCGCTTTCGCCTGTAATTTCGGAGAAACCAGCTTATTTCTTAATCAATTCTCTCACGAGATGGTGCTGTCGTTATCTATCCATCTAGCACCAACGAGGCACTTCGAAGGCTTGCGACCAGACTAAAATAATATAGGTATCATTTTGATTTAACTATATTATTTAAGCGCGTGCTCATAATAATTTAAGGCAAAATTAAATATGGACTACAATCATATGATTAATTACTGACAATAATAATGGTTCATGATGATAGGCGATCGGCATAATAACTAAATAGTTTATCAAACAAAAGCAGCTTGAGCGACATCTCTACATAGCGTATAAAACTACTACGATTGACTGTAGTGTAAGTACTTCATAACTTTTAAATATAGATGTCACTATACAGCACCGGAAAAGAATCAATATTTATTCTATTTACGAAAATAAACAGAATAAGGATTTAAAAAATTATGCCATAGATAAATAAAAAAGTTAATTTAATTTAATACTACTCTTAGTATAATAAATATATAGTAAACTTTTATATTGCAATCATACTCATAAAGATTGACCTACATTCGGAGCCCTTGTGAAAGGATTGTGCAATAGAAACGGTCATTTATTACACAACACGGCATGTTCATAAGCAAACGTAGACATTTTGCGTCATTTACATGATTTTTTAAGCTAGCAAGTATTACAAACACGAAATAAATACATGAAAGTACTTTCAATTGTTTTTATGAGTTCTCGTCACATTTTACAATATTGAAAATGAAATATATAATTTTAGATATTTAGTAATGTTTTATTCATTAATTATTTATTAAATAGGTCATGACACAGTTTTTTTTCGAATTGGGTTAATTTCTCACTGCCCTTTACCGACTTATTTCAATGTCAGTCATGAGTACGGTAGCTCCATTGAACCTGAGTTATGTCGGTCGGAATATCAAAGTGTAAGTGAAGTGGCCTAGAGACCTACATTTTGTTTTAAAGCGTATTATCGTTTTTATGGGTGATTTTTAAGTTAGAATATATCCCTATACGGCGTAGGTGATATATTACAGATTCTGTGGGCGGCATAATTGTGTCGCCTCGTTAAATTATTTGTGTACGATGCACGAAGACGCTCCGAAAATGAATGTAGCGCAAAGTCTGGCCGCCTCCACGAGCCAGGCAAAGTGTGAGATCGTGACAGATGTTCCCGTGGAATATGATCTTAACTCTGCAGAGCCGAAACCTATTGAAAATATAGATATGGAGTTGAAAATTGCCTATGTGGATCCTACGAGCGGTAAGTTATCATGTTTACAATACGACATTATAACCAAGAAATTAACAGCTTTCCCTAAAGCCGGACATAGTTTTGTCTAGTTAAATAATTTTATAAATGCTTACTTGAATCATAATAATGTAATGTAAATGTATACTTATTGTTGTGTAGTGTTTGATATAATTTACATTATATTGCTTTAAAAGTGTTGTTTTCAGTTTAAATAAAATTCAAATTGGAGTCTACTAAGAGTAATTTGGGACATGAGGCCTTTTTGGAGAATAAGTGAAACAATATCATTAGTTTTTCAAAGAAGACAAGTGTTGTATAATAATACATACATAGATTAGATACCTATTATGTATCTACATGCATTGTAGAGTCTACCTGCCCGTACGCTCGGCTGCACGGTGTGGCAACGCCGCATTGGTTTTTTCGCGCTATCCTGCGATAGCTGGCTGTGTGAAATAGGTGTTTTAAGAATTAAGTACTGTATAGTAGTTGTTCACGGAACGCGTTTCGAGAATAGTTTGATCGTATAATTAGCTACCACATTGTGGTGAATGAGTGACTGTAGGTACGTACCTACACTAGTAGGTATTGTCATACGAGTGTGTCGTTTATATTCAGTAGGTGGCGCGGCGACGCATTTTGATTTCATTCGGTGTCAGTAGGGCACGTTTGCTTGACAGCGGGCTGCAGTAGCATGACAGTCCGGTTGTTACACCATATGAAATAACAGTCTTGACGTGAAACACTTGGGCGCATTATCATAGAATCCAGTTGAGTTCGTTAAGATATGTTTTGATACTATACAGATTGCCTCAGTCATAATGATGCGCAGTTGCGAATGATGTCGATATTTTTGGAAATAGGGCAAATAAAGTTCTGTTCGAAATCTGGCAAGTGAGTTTCAATAGTTGATATTGGCATATCTTCTGTTTATTTTGGAGTATCTACCGATGTTAAGGTGGTACTGATCTCCTCCATCTTAAGCCATCCGCTACTGTAGTGTTATTCTGTAACGACAAGCTCATATCTCACGCGTGTGTCCAAAAGTGAATTGTGGAATTTCAATACAAATTTTACATTTTACCTGAAAATTCACGCGTGCGATGTGAGCTTGTCTTTTAATCTCATATTTCACGCGTGATTCCGGGGGCAAAATGTAAAATTTGTATTGAAATTTTACACTTTACTTTAGGACTCACGCGTGAGTTGTAAGATTGTCGTTACAGAATAGCACTACTGGACGTCGGCCTCACCAATGCATCGCCATCCCGATCGATCCTCTACCTTCTACATCCAACCATCATAGGCCTCCTTCGTTGGTCCATCTAGCTCTGTCATTCCCTAAGTGGTCCGAATCGCAAAAATAATTGCGGATGCATGATAAGTATATGGTTATCGATATTGAATCCCAGTTGGATAAGGTGTCACCATCATTTTAGCTTCCTCTATAAAGTTTGGAGTGCAATGACTTGGCTGTTGTTGTTAGTTTTGAGAAACTGGTATCCCCTAAACTTAGCGAGCTTCTTCCCGAACATAAATGGTGCATAGATAACATCATTAATATTAGCATATACACCTACATAACGTTATGCTGAAATGGCTGTAATGTCGAGATAAACTCAGCGTTAAGATCTTTGAGCTTCACCTCAAATATATTTTTTAAGAATATGTACATACATGTACAATGCCATTCGTACGTTTTTAATATTCCTCATTTGATAATATAAGTAAGCAGTAAGCACTTAAAATGGCAGTACAGCATTGTAATGTTTACTTTATAATTTAGACTCAAGAAGTCCGGCTGGATAGGAAGTCCGAAATCTTCAACAATAAGCTATAATTCCGACTCGAATACAGGATCTGTGTTTTAACGTTACCCAAACCCTTTTGATCAGGCTGGTCGACCGATATGCGTCCGTACGTTAAGTGGCTCATCTTACAATAGTTATACCGAATGCAACAAGTGCACGTGACGTAAATGACGGTTGAGCGCGCGCGTAGGCGCACTCATTAAGTAACGACTTGCCACTACCACAGAATATTATAATGTATATTGCCAATAGTAGTCTCATTACTACACTTTAACCCTCAAATTTATAGAAAGTTATAATAGATTATAAAGCTACTATAACGCTACTTTTTCCTCTGAAAATTTCGTTATAATGCCATTATAATACTTTATAACCGTCTATAAATTTGGAGGCAAATCTATAGGATATAATAAATGCAATTTACTTATAACTTTGCAACGTTTCTCTTAGGTACTAACCGTAATATACGATGCAAGTATGATGAAAAAAATATTTCCGTAAGGAGAACAATATTATATTATTAACCAGTAAAAACACTATTTAAGGGAACAAAACCAATATATAATCACTTTTTTTGTTTAAGGTGCCCTAACCACAAATGTCAATATTAAAAAAAAATATGTAAATAAAACCGTTTAAAAATAGGCAAGCCCGTGAAGTTTTTCGTCGGATCTTTTAAGTTGTGGTCGCGTTCGGACCCGGTTGTAGAGTCACGATTTTTTTTTAAATGTCATGTTGTAAGTGCCTCCTGTAGGCATATACGAATAACCTAACTTTGATTCGGCAACACAGGCAGCGGTGACCAACACATGCAGTAGCTTAACTACACAGAGTGTCGGTACCCATGATATGAGCTAGACAACAGTTTGAATATTTGAAGTTCTGTGAGAAAGACTCATGAAATTGTATGTACTTACCTACCTCGTTTACCTTGTTGTATACTGTTTAATTACTATAATTGGCCTAAAACAGTTCTAATTAAAATAAACATAAATAAATAAACAGTTTATAATTTGTTTCCCGTAATGGAACGTGAGAACCTCATACACCATTTATGACATTTGAAGGTAATTACACCTATTATTCCCACTCAATCGTAAAAGAAAACTTTTACAAATTACACCCGGCAAGACAATAGTTTAGCTGAGCTCACACCTCCCACCTCCCTAGTTGGGTACGCCCCTATCAATTACGCTTTCGAGACAACGTAATATTGCTTATCTAACAACCAGTGCACATCGACTTATGTAGAAGCGCTCTCTTGTATAACTTATTTAAATTAAACTCATTTCTATATTATTGCATGCCTTTACGATCCCAGACCCAGCTTCTCCTCGGCACTAATTGTAATCTGCCACAGTTATGGTTCTGGATTTGATTTATAAGAAACATTCCTAACTTAAAATGTTAAAGGATGCTAGGATACGCAGTTTTATTATATATACCATTGTCATCCATCATTGTCTCTCGTATCTGGCCAACGCGGGGAAGCCTTTAATTTTGGTTACAATAGTAAGTCTACTTCTCATTTATAACTAGGATCTACCGCAATAGGTACCAGAATTTAATTGAATAAATTCGACTCGCACTTAGCCGTTTTTTATTTAATTGTAATCTTGAATGTAGAGCAAGGTTGGTGCGTTCGACTAACATTAAAATAGAACAAATAACTAGAGGCACGCACACTTCAAAGTACACAGTATTCGAATTTACTTCACTGTTTCATTTAAGTGAGTTTGTATGTTGTAATTGTAATTTCCATTACCAATCAATATAAATAATATATATACATATAAACAATATAAATAAATTCGCGTACACACTGCTAATGCAATTCGGAGGTATGGGAAGTTAAGACTCGATGATATGGTGTTTTATTACTCAGCAAGATTCTAGACTACAACAGTTCAGAAGCATCAGAAACGACCGCCCTGTGCTATCAGCGAACCTCGTCTGTGACCCAGTGACCCAGTTTCGCGTCAGAGTAGCAATCGTTTGTGTCGTCCACACCACAAGCGAGTAGGTATCTGTACGTACCTATATACCTATACGTATACGAGAATATACATACAAACTCGTCGTATTTATACACATGCAAAGTGTACATAACTTGTATGTGTATAATCGTAGGGTACTTAGCTTAACCACAAGCGTAGTCAACACGAAATGTATTGGCCTTATACTCAAAATACTTGGGACAGTAGGTACCGCTCGCCTACATTTTTAAATAACGAATACTACTGTATTCGCTATGTAGTACGTATATTTTTATAGTTTTTATTTTTACGAACTTATTTCTGCTCGCATAATGAAAGCGGTATTTTTTAGCAATTGCCGTTGCAAGTTATAGACTCTTAATGAAAACTAATACTTACACTAATATATAAATATATATATTTGAATCGTTGATATATATTGAAAATATTACTAATTTAATTCAATGAAATAATCCCTGAAACTATTTATCAGATTTTGACAATAATTCCACTGATTAAAGATAAACTATCGCTGAGTGGCATAGGCTGTGCTTCATAAAGCTATGACCATTGGTGGTCAAGTTGCAGAGCAAAATCTATAGGTGCGCGGACGAAGCCGCCAGGCAAACGATAGTAAATTATATATTATATTTTGAAGAAAAATGTATAGTAGGTACTTCACGTAAGAAAAACACTTTAGTATAAAATAAACCAACAGTTTTGTATGTAGGTATGTGCTAGTATGCACTGTAGGGAATAAACATAAATTTATTTCAGTCGGACTACATTCTGATGGGCCAATAAAAATAATTCAGATGACGTCCAGCCCTCGTGACCTGACACACATCACTTGGCGCCGACAACTGCGACATACTTTCCATACTGAAAATTCCTAATTTACCCGAAACATGCTATCAGAACACCTTAGGCACAGACAATAAATGGTTATTATACATAACAAGTGTGTCAATTAAAGCGGGTCACAAAAATACTAACATTGAGAAGGTAAAAAAGTGCTTTGTTGATCTAGGACGGTACGAAAACCAGAGCGTGTCTGCCTGCTGCTGCCTGCAGCCACCGGTCTGCTTCTCTACTCTTTTAAAGTCTTTTATATACTTGGACTTCAATGCCGAAAATACCTTCGACTGTCATCTTTCCTGACGCCAAAGTCATCGAATTAGTCATTACTGCTTGTGCAAATGTATATTTTTGAGTATATTCTCTAACAAACAAACATTATTGTTTATAATCCCCGAAGTGGGTGAGCAGAACTGATTTGTTGTACACCTACACATCGCAAATGATATTAGCCCTCAAATGTGAAACCTTATATCTTTCGTTATCATAGCTTTGCTGGTTTAAAAGTTAAAATGACACGCTACCTTCATGATCAAATTTCTTTATATATTATAGGCCAGGTACCCATACTATTAAAGAAAAAATAATAAATAGATCATTGTCGATTTCACGTATTTATGGTAAAATAATTGCTCCATTGCTAAAATTATTGCTCCATTGCAAAATGACAATGTATGAAAGAATCACTTTAGAAGACGTAAACCTTGTAAAACATTTCTTTACTTATGGATTGTTGATTGATAAAATTAGCGAAATGATAAATTTGCGTTTCGTTGTTTGTTGCCTAAAAATCGAACCTAACCTAACCAACGAATGGACCTACACCCCCTATTTAAGTGTTTTGTCGATGTTATTAAATCTAGTCCGTGATCTTAGATTATCGCTAACTCATGATAATATCATACGAACCAAATTAGGGCACCTGATAAAGATTATTATTATGTTTAATCGCGAGTATGTAGGATCAATGTGATGGGATCGACGCATGTTCGTTCGTGCGCGCGATTTCCATTTTTGGTGAGGTAGAGGCATGCATCCTTATCTAAGGTTGCCAATCGTACAGTTTTGAATGCCAATTAAATAAATAAAAATACTTTATTTACACGCGTTTTAGATAAGGAATAAAATATTTCTATATCTGTATTCCTGATATAAAACGCTAAGGTCGAAAATGACACGAATACGGCCCAACCAGCAGTTTTTCTAGACTCTAGACTGTACCTGTTACCAGTCACTGCGGCAAAAGGAACATAGATTAATAAACATATTTATTTCAAAAAAATACTTTAAGTTATCCTTTTAAATAATGTTGTACTTTGTGTTTGTTTACCGCCTTTGTATTCAGAAATATCTTCCTTATTGCGAAGTCCACGTCGATACGGTTTCTTCTAACTCTCCTACCATGTAAATTCAGGAGGCAATGGCTGGAGTCTGAACAAGTTCTGATGTTTTATTGATGATGTAAGTATGTCCTGTAGTTACAACTTTATATCAAAAGTTGTATTTGTTTAAATATTACCAAGAAAGAGTAGGTACTAACAAAACATATAAACTTTATTTGTGATTATATCGTAATTAGTTTTTCTCCGTATTAAATTTAATACTCCATTATTATCCCGTGTGGCGTAATTAGCGAAAATCATGAAGTATGTTTACTTAATTGCTATAATAGCAATCTTCTCACTAAGTCACAATATAGTGTTTCATACAAACTATGACTTATGACCTCCGCATAATTGTTATTGCATGCAAGCACTTCTGTTGCTAAGATATTAACAAAAGTTACAAAAGTATTACTTACCTAGCCCTCAAGTTTATAGGTGCTATAATCTATTTATATCGGCGTGATTTTTTCTGGATAAAAGCGTTTCGTATTGCCAATGTAAATGGAAGGTACATTATTTAAATTAAGGGGTAAGTATGTCTATAATGAATCCTTTAAATCTGCTACAAGGGTATAAGCGAAAAGTTTTCAAGGTTCACATTATGTTCAGCTTGTTTAGATGTTTTACATCTAAATTCTAAAGCTTTGGCCCCACTTTAACTAAATACCTACAGCTCTAAAGCTAACTAAATAGGTATCTACTGAATTTTTCTACTTGAATAAATTGAAATGACATTTAGAGAGTCACACATGAAGAAATAGCAGCTTGCTATCCTCTTCACACGAAAACGTACACCTATTTAAGCGAATATTACAATTTTAGTCAATTGACGTTGCACTGTAGGGCGATTTGTAGCTGATGAATTTATGGCGTTTGTATATATGGATGGAAGACAAATTATAGTAGATCAGGGGTCTCCAAACTTTTAGCTTAAGTGGTAGACTGATCGCTGCACTAAGCCCAAAGAGCTCCAAGGGCAATAAACATATATTTTTGAGTCTGGTTTGTCTTATATTGACGCAATTGCCAATGAACACCAAGATCTTCCAGAATCCACCTTGCACAGAAAAAAATAACCTGTTGATAATGAAATTACGATTTTATCTACAAGTCATATCGTTGGGTTTTTAATCCTTAATATTAATAAGACTGTAACTCAGTTGTGTCTACTCGTTATCTCTAAGATGAATAATTAAAAAAAAAATATCGCACGTGGCAATATTTTCGATACTGAGGCCGTAACCGATATTTTTGTTTATCAGTCACGACAGATTTTTATTATACTTGGCATAGTGATAGCTTACATACTGGGTTAATGTAAACAATCAATTCTAATCCCGGGATATAATCGTGTTCTCTCATGATAGTAGGTAGGTATTAAAAGAAACTACATTCCACGCGTATGATTTCGAAATGGAAATGGAAATATTCCATAATAAATTCCTTTGATGTACAAACTACTTTAGAGTCCAGGGTTATTGGGCACCTGCCTAGGTAACAGTTTGACTTTGTATGGCTTCCCAGTGTAATTGAGAAACCGAGGCCTTGAAATTTCGTAATCAGATATATATTGGTACACCACTATGGTTTTAATAATCAGGTTTATTATAGGGAATCCACCTGTAAATTTTTTATTTCAGATACATATAATAGCAGTAATAGAACCACTAGAATTGCGTATAATTGATTTATTAACATCATTTTTGTTATTCAGACTATATCGTAGGTTAGCGTATATCTATTTTATTTTGAAAAACTGGATCCCATAGTGGAGTGAAACAGCCCTGCAATGAATGGAACACTTATATTTAAACTTTAACATTCATGGAATAGTGTTGAAAGGTTGCAAAAAAAGCGATGGTCATTGAAAGCATATTTTTACGCGCGCCCTGTTGACACCCAATGAGAGAGCGCTTGGCTTTTAGCCGTCGGCCCACGAGAGCACTCTGATTGGCAATTTATCCAAAGTCGCCAATCAGATGTCGCGTATCCTTTTTGATTTGAACTGTTCTTCGTTTGTTCATATCTTATAATGGTGTCTGTCTGTCGCCAATATTTTGTATATGTTTTGTTTATATCATGTTACTCGCTACCTAGTTCAATAAATAGTTATAAGCCTCTGAAAGGGTTACAATATTCAAATACGAAACGACCCTAATCCAGATTTTCACATGCGAAAATGTCCCAGTAAGCGCTTCCGAGCGCGAGTTATTTAAAATTGGTGGTGGTTTGTATCAAAGCGAAAACAATTAAAGCTTTAATATCCAAAGAAGCGTATGCTCTTGCGATTCAGCATTCTAAAGCAAAATAAATCAGGAATAAAGTTTATTTATTTGATTCGACCATACTCTCATTCGAACGTGCACGAAAACTGACGCTTGCCTAATCTTGGGTCACAGGGCCGTTACTTAGAGTCGCTGATCCGATCTTTGATATTGGACTATGTCAGACAAATAGACCTATCTAATAATATAGTTCAATGCTGTGTACCTATATGTATGAAACTACAAATCAAATACCATTCAAGGATCAGTTGCGACGACGTTGTTTGGATCGGATCCGCTGAAGGATCACTACGTACTGCGCGAATCAAGCTCAGTAATTTTCCTGTAATCATTGGTAGGCATTACCCTTGCATAGCAGATTTGATGGTAATGTTGACTGAATTAAGGGTATGAAGTATATTTTATGATGTTATTAGAGGATTCAAATATATATTGTAACAACTAGTGTAATTGTTTTGTAATAGACAGCGCACGATTCATTGATAGTTAGACCACAGGAACTCAATAGCTACTGATTGATCGTTTCAGCCTACTTTTTCTTCTACGAGAAAACTTGGTTCAAATAATCAGAATCAGAATATTTTTTTATGTAAGCCTTTAAGTACAGTACTTATAAATCCTCATAAAAGTTAAAAGATGCTAAGCTACAACTTTGGTAAAGTTGTAGCTTAGTATCTTTTAACTTTGCAACCCGTGCTGAATGCCGTTCCTATAGAGAAGAACGGGCAAGAAACTCCATGGTTGCTCTTTGTAAAAATATCTTTTACATTTTTGAGCACTATATTTTTATGTAATGTAAAAATATAATAGTAATCTTAGAGCGCTTTCGGAAGTATTGTACCATAGTCTTTAGTTAATTTGATAACTTATTGAAGGTCCAGCATCATTTACATGTAAATGCACTGTGTCAACCGAAAAATTGGAATGGTGACCGATTTATGCAGTCTAATATGAATCCTGGGCCCCAAGTCTGCTCTCACAATCTATTCATAATCGAAGAGCAGCAGCATAGTAACTGTCACTTTTGACAGATATTGTATGGGATATCTGTTAAAAGTGACAGTTACAATGCGGTTGCTGTTCGATTATGAATCGATTGCGTTGGCAGACTTGGGGCCTTGGTAACCATGTCTATCTGGCGGTTGGGTAAATGATTTTGTCAAATGTTTTCTTAAGTTAATTAATGTGTTCCAACGACTGCGCGTGAGAAGCAGTAATGAATCAAAAGGTCTTCTTGTATAAGTGCACAAGTCACTTTAAAATAGTAGAAGCAGCGTCCGGTTTTTGTGTATTCAAAACGACAGTTTGAACACTATCTGTGTCAAGGTGCGGATCGACTCTTGCGCAAACCGTTTTTTAATACTACGCCCGGTTGCGAGGTAATTAATTCGATTCAGAGTGTCGCAACGAGCGATACTTGTAGTTTTCGTGTATTTAAAGCATTATTTGTATTTTTTTGTAAATGGACGTCAGGGTGTTGTAATAAATAAATTACTTTTTCTGGGGTTTGAGCAGCATTTGGATTACTCAGTCGCGTGATGTCATAGTACGTTATAGAGATACAACATTACGACATCAATGACTTCGAGTTAAATGTATCGACGGGTACATAAGTTATGCTCGCTAGCATCTCGTAGCACGTACTTATCCAGCTCATGTATGACTTCATGTTCTACAAATTAATTTAAAAGTTATATGCCTCCCGTGTGACAGGAAGGTTGGCTCTTTCCTCGCTCAAAAAAATTGTTGGATCATACAGCGAGGAAATGCAGCCAGCATTCTTGCCACCATTCCACGCGGACAAGGTCGTTTTGATACATAGTTTGTTGTCTTACTATTTTTAAGTTTTTTTTTTTATTTTCCTGTTTGTAAATATATAAGTTATTTTCAATCAATATAAATAAACCTTTTCTCAAAGTTATATTATACAGTGATAAATATTGACATTTCCGTGGCCTTATACCAGATGCAATAGCTTGTTATTATCTATGAAAATATTCAATAGCGTCTGGTTGCCCATTAAAAGGAAAATATTTTCAACTTGAAAAGTACCTACATTCGTAATTCAAAAATATAAAGGGGACCGATAATGTCCCCTTAAGAGCTCGGTGGCCCTGCTCTCGATAGCTCTCCTTAGATGGCTCACCAGCAGACTAGGTCGAGGAGAGCAACTGCGATGTCAGTGTCATAACATGATCTACTGTGCGGATCTATTTCGAGTTTTATTTCCATTGCTTGCTTTACAGTCTGCCGACTCGGACTTGTTGATATAAATGAGAAGTTGAGTTTTACTTCATAAAAGTTATCGGCGTTGAACTGCGAATGGAATGGTCTAGTAGTAGCGGTCGTACCGTGTGGTCAGACGTATATTGCATACGTACTGTATCTGTGCACACTTCGTTTGCGTGGATGGCCTTAACTCGGGGCCCGAAAATAGGTATCAAAAAGGTGATCATTAAGTTCTCGGAAGAACTTAATACTATGGCTTTTTTAACTTAAATATTATAAACGTGTAGTTTGTCGGAAAAATCATTTTTTTTCTCTATAGAATTGCGAAATACTGTCCGCAGTTAAACTGAGCTTGTGATGCAAACAAACTTATGCAGCGTTCATTTAATTGCTCTTAATAGCAGACCTAACAAGGCTTCAAGTACTTAACATTTTTAAAAATATTAACTGGTATTGTTGAAACTTCATTCTAGAACTCAAAAGACTACATTTACTGTTTTTATAAACCTGTATAATTTCTTGCCGAATTGAACTAGTTTGCAAAACAAATTCTGTCAATATCAAAGTGGGAATATATCTAAAACAGGTAGGTAGACATGGGTGGCAATGAACCCAATTAGGTATGTGTGAATCGAACCGAAACAGGGAAATTATGTAAAATGTTCAACATTGTATATTGAAATGATCAACAAGTAGGTCCTAAGCAGTGGGTCAGGGCATTATACGGGATTTCATTTTATATTATCTAACTCACATTTATCATTTATGTATTCCGTATTGGCGCCCGCGCCGGTGGAATAAACGGTTTCTTTGGACGACACAGGGTTGGGGAACGTTTAAGATTTGGAGAGTGATGCTTACATTAAACAGCTCTGATAAGTAATACTTTTATAAGAAGTTTGTAAACTAAACTGTTTTGAGGCACCTAGCCTCCTACTATACTATACTATAATAGTTCTTGGCCGATTGGTTTAGGCGTAAATTATTGGAGGTGCAATGTTAACTACCTTAAATTTGCATAATTTGAGTCTTGTGAATGGATAGCGTTACATTTTAAGGAGTCTCGTTTCTGTGGCTACAGCATATGTAACTTACAATTATCCATTCTGCAATAAATGGAATTAGTAGATAATTGCTTGAGGTTGAATTCATTGCGGGTTCTAAAACAATTGAGGTTTTACACGCGCTCTCCAAATGTCAAACCTTACCATCTTTTTCGGTTTGACATCGTGATTTATAGGAGGAGCAGTGACGGCAGTGTATAGGATGCGCTAAATCATCTTTCATATACAATGTCGACGTCAACAGCTGAAAATGTCGACCACATCTTAGCTACAATTACTATCATCGGTGCCACAGTGCGCGAATGGCCGACTACGTTGGTTGCGTTGCCTTCAAGCGTCACTTCTCCATATAGTAGCTACCACAACAACAAGCAGCTGAACTTACAGTGAGCCTATTCACTTTTACCACTTTGCGCCGCTATATTGCTCTGCCTGAACAGGATCTCTTAACAAATACCACATAGATGCCACTCCATATGTCCCTGGTATAAATCATTTTGAGTTCTATAACAAGTAGAACAATTCTATTGTGTGATTTCGACCAGTATTAATAATCTCGTGATTGGTTTAACTCTTCACATTTAATTATGTATTTATATCTGTAATGACCTGATAAACTCAGTGGGGAGTGACCACTGCACTGAGGGTCCCGTGTTCGTATCCTGGTAATAAATAAACATATCTATGTAAGGCTTAGCAATTATAGTGTAAAATATTTTTAGGGGTCCATTGGATAGGCTATAAAAGTCATATTCTTGAAAAAAAAATTTAAATTTAAAAATAACACTACGAATTTAGTGCACGGTGCAACTGTACTGGCTTGGTCGCTCACAGAAAAATCAAACACTGTATACACATGTATTTGATACATAAACGTGATCGTTATCGCCTACTTGTTATCCCTTTTTGAAATATTTTACACAAATTTGGTTAACCTCATATAAATATCATAGACTGAGTTCACCCCCCGTCCATTTTACGGTGTCCGTAATACGAGCGTTGCCTTGTACTGGATCGTATAGTTGGTGTGTTCGTCTGGTGATATCCATTATTATTTACGCTGACCAAAGCGAGGCAATCACCACAGAGCGCAGATCTTAAGCCCATTCCACCTGTGTTCCATGAAAGTTTAAAAAATTATGGTCATTTTCTTACACTTTCAAACGCGAAGTTATGCTGGCATACATACAAATAGCTTGCTTAAAATATAGCAGTGAGTAAAAAAGTGAACTAGGTATTCGACGGAACGTATGATTCATCGTTCGGTTTCTCCATTCGTTATCTGAATAATGCGGACACTGTTATGTACCTACATGAATCCACACTTTGTAGAATACTAGTGTTCAGCAGTCATGCAGTACTAAGCACTCGTGCCCAGCGCGCTGCTTAGCATCGTGTGTTGACTGCAGACTAGCATGCGCCTCATCCTGATCAGCTTCACGAACAACTCCAGCTTATCTCCAAGTCTCAAGGTGTAACGTCACTATTCGTCATGTTCACGTTGACTACAATGGCGCCTGACCTTCGCCTACTTATTCGCTCGTTCGGATCGAGCCGCTCGGCGAATCTTTTCAAAACATTTATATCTATCTCTTTCCCTCGCTTTTAAACTGTTACATTACACACACGTTACAACACATTCTGTCGACAGGCTTTGTGCACAACACAACGCGCATGGCTTGTATTATGGGATCGCCAAATTGCTATACATATATTGCAGATGTATGTACATACTTACCTACATAATAAATCACAAACCAATGAAATAACTGTAAATTACATTTTCGTATTAAAATCTGTAATTATCTGAACAGTAACTAAATAATATGAGGAAAAGCGTGTTATTTAAGAGAACAAAAAATGTACCTTATTATTATATATTTTTTTGAAAATATATAGCATACTTAATTATTATTATTATTCGGAACTATTTTGCATTGTTCTACCCTTCCACGATGTTAATTTATATTAATTGAAGGTGCGAATAAATCTAACCTGTTTCTCTTCTCTGTTAAATATGATTTATCTGCTTCGTTAAAACCGTACTACTTACTAAAACATACATTCAATAACTTTGGCAATTGGCAACACTTTCAATTGTAATAATATACTTATGTAGTTATTTCTCCACCGTTACATTGATTTCAATTAGTTGCTGGATAAAGTTGATCCTGGCTTTCAAGACTGGATGTGAGACACGCCTTTTAATTACAATATGTACGGAACGTCATTATGATAATAATTAAATCAAGTGGTTTTCACAATTCTTAAGAACGGTGACAACCCTAGTAGTGTTGCGCGATTTTCGGTTGCAAGATAAACTAGGTCGACAAGTACTAGGTACTTACTTACTGTGACAATGAACGGTTTGCGTAGATATTAGAAATACGTACACATGTTCGCTTATTACGTAACGTTCATTTCCCCTCATTCAACATTCGGTACGAATTTTAACGAGCCCGTGCCTTCTCAGACAGTCACCGCATGTAGCCGCGGCAATGCTATTGCGAACTATCACTGGCAGATATACCGCATAACTGCGCGCCTATTATAAATAACACGAAGCAAGCGTATCCACGCTTGTGTATAAAGCTACGTGACCTACATTGCAGTGTCCACTGCATTTCTTTTATCCTCTGTCCTGGTTTTTATAAACTTGACCTACTTGCAGCAATATATGGATGTTTAAATTATATGAACGGCCTACATGAATGCACTATTAAGTGGCGGATACACAATTATGCGTATGCAGTGTCGCACCCGCAGCGAGTGCATGCGACGCATTCACGGCTACGTCAAGGGTACCGCGCCGCATGACATGGCCGCGGCTAGCTGTGCGTGCTAGATCACCATTGCTGCTGCCACTCAACAACTCTGACACTTTATGATCTCACTTACAAACATTAATTGCATTTACAAACAATATTCTTACCTGCAACTTCACTTCATTTATTACTAGTTTTTACCGCAACGACAAAGTAGCTACTTATTGCTGTAAGAATTTTCAGAATCAGATCAGTAGATCCGAAGATTACCTTACTACATCCAAACTTACAAACTTTACCTCTGTACAATATTAGTTTGGATATACATTTAGTCAATGAGCATTAGCATCACAGCTAATGCTCATTGACTATTTAGACACCTTGGCTGGAATACATGTCAGGGCAAGGGCAGGGCTGAGCACTCGATCAATTCCGCCCACCCCTCACCCTCTGCATCGGGGGGAGGCATGAATGCGATTCCCACCGACCTACTTTCTACGTTGATCATGACCCATTTGTGCCTCGTGAGATGACTAGATTATAGATAGAGTTACATATATAGTTATCATTCCAACACAGTAGATGTATCGATAGAACACAAAACTGACAGATGCTAAGATTACTCCCAACTATAATATAAGCATTGGACTTATATGTAGTAGCAGCTTACAGAAACATCTGATCAATTCCTAGCATTTTAGGAGATCTAATAAAGAACCCTTATCGATTTCTTCAACTTATTAATGAATCTTTTTGTATCGAGGCCCCGAGGCACACTACACAAATCTTGAACTAGCTCACGCGGTAATTTGAGTACCGCCTCAGAATCATATCTATAAGAAAAATTTAAAATTTTAATGCTTTTTACCCATGTTTTAATGGATATTCTGCTATACGGGGCAAAGACAAATTGAAAAATCAAACATCATAAAAATTGGCCCACCCGTTCTTGTGTTATAAATAGTGTAACTAATATGACTTTTATGTATACAAATTTTAAGATTTACCACCTTTTGAGCGAGAGCGCTTTTGAAATATTCCTCCAAACAGGCCCAAAGATGTTAACGATTTTAAAGATGATCTCGTAATGTCTCGAATGAATACTCCCCTCTTATTTAATTGGGAATATGATCAGACAACGCGCTCCGGCATTATATATATTTAATAGTTTCGAAACGAGGTACAGAAATATCCGTTCTGTAACGATCGCTTAACTCCCAGTGGTTTAAATCCCCCTGACCCACTTTCGTATAAACTTGGCCCATATTCTTGTCGACCCCAGACGCTGCTCAATTTAATGTTAAAATAATAAAACACCTTATACTCTTTCTTACCAATATTATTATGTGTTAGCGTACACCCTCCAATTTCGAAATGTCGAGTACATTTCGAAATATAAAAAACCAGAAATTACACTAAAACGAAAAGGGCCTTATTAAGGGTACGTACTTTAATTAAGTAAGTTGAACAAAACTGATCTATTAACAAGATTGTTTATACAAATTTCCAATATAGAGCTGTTTTCGACATATAACCTAACCTAACACGAAATAAAAAATATATAATTTAAAATTAACGTTATGACAAGGAGAGAAGCAATGACCCCTCCCTCATTTAAGTAATTAGGTATTCTAGATGAGGTATTGCTGACTCCCAACCAAAAATATTCTATAAATAATGGCTAAAACCTAATCAAAATTCACATTTTTCCGGCTAAGCAACTCATTATGACGAGGTCAGATACGGTTGTATTTTTTTTTCTGAAACAATGACAAGACAACTCAGCCTTACTTCAAAAGGTCATCTGTAAAACAATAGTAAAATTAAATAGTTAAGATTAATTGATACTATTGAATTATTTGTTTCACGGATAAGATACGGCATGAAAGGACCTTGACATGGTCTTCTAAGTTCCAAAAGCTGAGTAGAACCGGATAATATAAACAATTGTTTAAAAAAAACATATTTTGCAATCAGTTCTTAAAATAAATCCTTATTTTATCACTAGCTGTTGCCCGCGACTTTGTCCACGTGGAATTTAACAAAGACAACCGTTGACAATAGCCTGCTCGCCCATTCTGAGCCCGCGGGACGCATTGCAGGTTGTTGCTATCAAACTTAATCAGACGCTGCGCTGCAACATTGGTTTTAATTTTTTTTCGTGAGATCCAATTTTTTTTTCTAAAATAAAAGTAGCCTAAGTTACTCCTTGTTACATCAGCTATCTGCCAGTGGGTCCCGTCAAAATCGGTCCAGCCATTTCAGAGATTACCCGGAACAAACAGACAGACAGACAGACAACATTTTTAAAAAAGGTTGTTTTGGTATAGGTACCGTGTATACATCCAAATGCATTTAGTAAAAAGCGGTTATTTTAATATTACAAACAGACACTCCAATTTCATTTATATGTATAGATTAAAATAATTTATATCTATGCTGAAAATAACACTATAATTAATACGTGTCTGTTCCTATATTATTGAAAAATAACATACTCGTAAGGAATACTTGTGCAGGAGTCTAATCAGCTATTTTTTCGACTTTTTTGTCTGTCTGCCTGTTTGCACATCACGAAGAAACTACAAGGCGGATATGGCTGAACCATTCTATACATATAGTTAAGAATCCATGTAAAGATACAGGATATTATTTGTCCCGGAAAATGGAAAGTATGTACTGGATCATCCGTACGAAGTTTCGAGGACAGATAGTGTCTCAAATAAAACAACTCTGTGACGGGTGAATTATGAAATCGTCGCATAAGGAAAATGCAAAACATATTAGTCAATGATATTAGTAGTAAATGTATCGAGACCACTTAAAAGAAATCGATTCTATTTCATAATTCAAAACCGAGTCGCGGCCTCTTATTAGAAGGTGTATAACTAGCTTTAGATCTCGGCTCCGCTCGCGCAATGGTCGTTTTATTATTCAGCTCGACGCAAAATGGTCATAGTGTGATGGGTATTGTAGGTACCCTGTTTTTAGAACTACTGATTTCTGAATGTCAAAAAAAATCGAACTGTTGTTTTTTTACTTATAAATTAATGGTACGAACTTAAATCTGGGGAGATATTATCATTATGATCCCAAGATATGGTTATAAATTGCGTTTTTTGCGAACAGTGATACCCGAGCTGATACATTATGTTATTGTTTATTATGCCCACTGTGCTATCAACTATATGTAATAACCAAAGATAACAACTATTTCTATACGTACCATTGTTTTGAAGAGTATAAATAATAAATAAGAATAATAAGTTCTAAATGCGACATTCAGAAAAAAAAGTTTTAACTAGCGGTTTGTATTTCAGTTTTAGTTTTCTAGTTATAATTTACCACGTCCGCGTGCCACCACAATTATTGAAGGTCGCAACAATTTTATTAAAATGGTTCAAGTCCTCTTTATAGTCGTAGGTGTTATGCATTGTACTTAGTAATATGTAGGTCTAGCTAGCTAGATTCTCCTTAAAGTAACGATTTCTTTGATTTTCTCCTCTTCCCTAAGATGTATGTTATGTATTAACTATGCAGATATCACTAATGCGACGTTACTCGTAACGCATCGCGTTATTTAGTATTTTTAGAAGTTACTTGTAGATTTATCTTGTAGTTCCGCTATCACTTGTCAAGGCTAATCAAATTGTGATCGCAGATTTGCTCATGGGAATTCGATATGGGAACTTTATCGTATCGTCTAGATAATTGGAAATTAAGGATTAGATTGTTTATTACCACAGTCAATCAATATTGATGTCATTGCCGCGCGGGGGTGCGCAAAATATTACCAACAAAATGGTCACAAATTAATTAATTATGCTCAGATATTACCAACTTAGTGCTACAGGACTTACACTCGTATATATATTTTGTGTTCATAAACAAGTTGATCTAGCTGTAATAAACATTTGATTACAATACTTCTTGTATTATAGTCTACATTCATTCTGGTACGCATTTGGTAGTAGGAATTTAATGATTGCATAACAAGACGTGAACAAGGTTTCTCTTACAAAAGCTTTGCCCGCCTCCGCACAACGTGCGCGTGAGACGTGAACCGTTTGAAAAGGACAGCGATGAGTTTACGCTTCGGCAATTCTCGATTCACAAAAAGTTCCCATAAGTTTAGGTTTTGCGTTCGTTTTTAATATAATATTATATAACAAATGGTGATTCGGTGACCTTGCGTTATACCTTATTCAGATAATAAAATAACCATCTAAATCGGATCATCCGCGAAAAAGTTTTATGTATAGCCAGAGTGCATATCATAACAATTGAAATAAACCGAAACACTGCTTGGATACATTGTTTTATTAGAGTTGTCGTGCATTCTGGGATTATTATCAGTTCAGTTCAATTGTACCATTTTCATCAGAACCATTTCTTTAAATTTGCTTCGCCATAGTCGCTTAACTATCATAATCGAGATTATCCTGGCGACACCCACGGAATTCCAGTGGCCATCTGTGGTCTTCTTCATCAGTTCCACTTCACCAAATCATACTTTCTGAATGCAAATGGTTGACTTGTTGATGAAAATACCAAAATCGCTATATGTTTGCCTATAAATATTCGATTCCTCATGGATCCCAGTATCAGAACTAGATTTTGATAAAAATGGGACCAATCTCCAAGTATAACCTTTTAAATAAAAAATATAATTGTCTAAATCGCTTCATAAATGACAAAGTTCTGAGGTAACAAACATAAAAATTAAAAACCCAACAAAATTGAGAAGCTCCTCCTTCTTTGAAGTCTATTAAAAAGACGACGATAATGATGAAATATACGTTTTCATTAATATTCGGAATCGCCCACTGATTATTATTAAATAAGCAGTAGAAAAAAATAACAATATAGTCATTTACCGCCACTCGTCGCGCCACCAGTAGCTGAACCATTCAGATTCTACAAAATCTTATCACATCATCGAAACAAGGGAACGACTAGCAAAATAATATGTTTACCAACAAACTCTTATATTTAAAATTAATTTAATTGCTGCATACATTATTCGGCAAGGTTGAAATAGCTGTATATAAATTTACCTTTCAACTGTGTGCAATACGTGGAACCTTGACACAGAAATGATTCGTCAATTCAATAGAAATTCAGATTTATTTTTGGTTGGTGAATTGAGTTACTATTAAAAAATAGATATGAATGTAATTATACGCTCAGGATTTTGTACCGAAACGCTCCAAGGTCTTCATATTTATCTTTAAAATGTACTCTCTTTGATAATAAATATTATTAGGATCGGTTGATAGTGTCCGCGATGTCGTTTGCGTAGATTTTTGTTTTTTTGAGATCCTTTTTATTTATCGAAATAAAAAGTAGGTGAGGACCTTCGATCGTATACGTTGGGCCAGGATAAATAACTGTCACCTTCTGCTTTGATAATGTACACGATGGCTAATTTGAAAGTATGTACTACATATCTCATACGTCCCCGTTGCAGTTTTACTATTGGTATCTGTAAATATATACGTCGAGTATTTTTTATAAAACAATTTTACGCGTCAGTGTAAATAAGTAGGTAAGTGGTATATTTTTTTATGCTTGCATAAGCAATTAATTTACTAAGATAGGCAAGTTCTGGCATCTTCAACCTTGCGTAGGTATTCGTAAATGTGTAGGTGTATGTAGTTAAATAAAAAGTTGTAATTTATTCGATGTATCTTTACACAAGTGATTATTAGGGAATGTCTGGCGGGCCGCGTGCATTTATAGCTTGTGGGCATATCATAGTGTGTTTATTATCGATAGGTACCTATACGTGAGTATAGACCGTAGGTAGGACGCATCGACCTCGTCAGACCAAAAGCAGTACCACTGTCACTGGGTAAGTGTGTCAGTGTGTCAGTAGGGCGCGCGTCATCCGCGGCCATGCCCCCCTCCCTTGGCCCGCTCGTCCCCCTCCTGCTATCCAAGGTCCTGATACACTGCAGCTCACTATATTTATCAAACTAACAATTTCCAAATAAGGCAAATGGTTATGAAATTAAACCGAGACTAAGCCTTATGCCCTTAAAGTAAGTTTTGAACGCTTATATTTATTTCGTGCATTTTTATATAATAAAAACTAGTGGGCTCTAATCCCGACAGATGATTAAATAATGTTTGGAGCACACGGTGTTATTTACCTCATATTGGTATCAATCTTATTTTGTAGTGAACGTTCGGTATTCTGCGTGTTCCGACCCCGGAACACGTTGGTCAACGCGCTTACGTGTGCGCTTCCGCGAAAACAACAACATATACTTACCAATAATCATATCTACTGTGGCAATAAATTATACTCTATGCAAACCTACAAGTCACATTCAATCCTGTCTGCCTTCTAGATAATGAACCCCTGCAGTTTACTGAAATCGCGACCTAGAAAGGGAGCAGTAGGTTAAGCCAGAACTTCAAAAGTAATAATTAGTTAGATACTAAATACTAAAATTGTAATCATTCATTAGTTTTTACTTTTTAGTGCGTATTTGTAAGCCAGTGTTATTTTTTTATACTTCATGTTCATAGATAAGCAGCCTATATTAGATACGATATAAACCGACGAAAAAAAGGAGGAGGTTCTCAATAGGATATTTTTTCTTTGTAAGTAGGTACTTATTTCTTTAATCGTTGTTCGTTGACGACCTGTATACTTACACGGCAGTGGAACTTTATATCCTGCTGCGATGATTAAACCAGCGAGCGAAGCGGATGCGGATACACGTGTCTCTCAACTCTTAACCAATACATTATGGTAAAACCTCTGTGTATAAAAACCCGCGGTTAGATCCACCAAGTGTTTTCCACGAGATACGATATACAAATAAAATAAACTTAATGGCACATATCGATAGATGAAAACGTGTGTCGGTCAGTGAAATTATTAACATGTCCTTTATATGAATGTGCAGTCTATTGTACAGACTTTAGTGACGTGTCTCCCTATTTCAATTTAAATACAATTTTATCGATCAATGGCTCCGAGCTATTGTTTATCTTTTAGGTATACTGCATAACACTGGAATCGAAAGCATTGAAATGTATCGATTGTAACTACTGGCCTGGTTGTTATTTCTAGTTTAAGTGTCCCGTCCGTACCTAAATTGGCAAAATGGTAGACTGATAGCCAGGGTTGAAAAAAACCAGTTTTTTTTAAATTTTATAAAACAAGCAGTTCAAATTGTTTTAAACAAGTGTTTTATTTGTTTTTTTATGTTTTTTTTTCTGTTTAGTTTAGGCCAAGGCCTAGGTTTTTTTTTTTACATATAACTAGTTGGTTATATGTCAAGCTATTTAGAGTCCTAAATATTAATTTATTTGCATTTATTTCCATTCATTTGCAATGAAAAGTTGTTTTAAAGTTTGTTTTTTTTTCTTAATGTGTGTAATTCTATACATTGTTTAAAACTTGTTTTAATCTTTGTTTTTAAATGCGTGATAAAAAACACGGTTTTAATTCAAACTGTTTTAAACCCGTTTTTAAAACAACTTCTTTTAATCATGCCAACCCTGACTACAACACCACCCCGACACTACTACAACACCACCCCGACACTACTACAACACCACCCCGACACTACTACAACACCAACCCAACACTACTACAACACCACCCCGACACTAATACAACACCACCCCGACACTACTACAACACCACCCCGACACTACTACAACACCAACCCAACACTACTACAACACCACCCCGACACTAATACAACACCACCCCGACACTACTACAACACCAACCCAACACTACTACAACACCACCCCGACACTACTACAACACCAACCCAACACTACTACAAAACCACCCCGACACTACTACAACACCACCCCGACACTACTACAACACCAACCCGACACTACTACAACACCACCCCGACACTACTACAACACCAACCCAACACTACTACAAAACCACCCCGACACTACTACAACACCAACCCGACACTACTACAACACCACCCCGACACTACTACAACCAGGGTTGGAAAAAAAACTGTTTTTTTTTTATTTTATAAAACAAACAGTTCAAATTGTTTTAAACAAGTGTTTTATTTGTTTTTTTTTCTGTTTAGTTTAGGCCATTGATTTCAAATCAAATAGACCTATATTAATTCATTTCTAGACTAGGTATTTTCAAATTCGCCATAGTAAATTAAATATTTACGAAAATCGTGCGTACCTATCTCTAATCCGTACTAAACGCTTTACGTTCATCCTGTATGTTCTAACTAATGTTCATTTTTAATAGGGGAAACCCCAATATTTATATTATTTAAGATTTAAAAAAGGGGAATAACCACTAGTCCATTGAATTACTTTCTTTCGACGGCCGACATAGGGACTTTCCTAGCGGGACTTTACCGGCGGGGAATTAATTACCTATGAATTCTATAATTTGATTGCATAAATTACTTGTCATAAAGTAATATGTTTTATTTAATTACAATGCCAAAAGAATTACATAAATACAAAAAAAAAATAGCATAGACTCAACTGGTTATATGTCAAGCTATTTAGAGTCCTAAATATTAATTTATTTGCATTGATTTCCATTCATTTGCAATGAAAAGTTGTTTTAAAGTTTGTTTTTTTTTCTTAATGTTGTATACATTGTTTAAAACTTGTTTTAATCTTTGTTTTTAAATGCGTGATAAAAAACACGGTTTTAATTCAAACTGTTTTAAACACTGAATTAAACACGTGTTTAAAACAACTTGTTTTAATCATGCCAACCCTGCTGATAGCTGATCACATGTGTTTTTTCTAAAAGACTTGACTTTACTTGACGTAAATAATTGGCCCAACCCGTAGCAGACCTAAGCTTCCAAATTCGATTTTGACATACCTGAGAATAGGGTATTAATTTTATTGGTTGTTTGTTTGGCACCGAATCAACGTTTGATACATATTAGTTTTATTAGACTAGATAGATTTTTAGATTGCATTATTTTTTGGATTTAAGTTTTTTGAGTCTGTTTCTTCCAAACTAACTGTCTACACGCGTTTTTACCATAGAATTACCTCAAAATGTATAGAAATTTAATCAATTTACAAAGGCATTACACATCCTTATTATCTACCTCTGGTTTTCACTAATCGTTATGCAAATATGGAAATAACATATGAACCGCTGTTAATAGGTAAATTAGATAAGTGTCTAAGTCCTAACCGTGTACGGACCGACTGCGCCATGCAAGAATTCGCGATGGGTCCGGACATGACAATTTCCATACATTTCGTTCTTATTCTGTACTGATGTTGTTTAAAGGGGCTGGTTGCGCTAAGACCAATATTTTTAATCCCGAATAAGTTACGAAACGAGCGCTAAGCGCCGCCCCCACCCTGAACAAAATCGATCGTGACTGTCAAATGTCGATGGATCCAATGTAACTAACCTACTTGTACTGTGCTAAAGTAGTTATCGGCAATCAATTAACTCGAACAATAAGTGAACTAAATTGGCCACCGGTATACTTTTGAATAACTTGTTTAAAGTTAATAAATTCGCTGCAACAGCTTGGTCTCGCTGCACGTTTGTTTCCCGCCTAGGCAAACTTCGTAAACGATTAGTTCTGGTGTTACGGGTCCATTTAACGGTAGTCATTATACCAACATAACTATGTTTTCCTTGATTGAGTAAACATTAATGATTACGTAACCTTAAAAAATCTAAATAACTGAATTTCAGGTTACTGTGTCCGTACAGTACTGAACTACAGGCATATGACGTCACCATAAGTCAGTGCGGGTGAGACAGAAAAAGCGGGACCTCACTTCCACCACACTGATTCTTTACTAAACTTGAGTAAGGAATATCTTAAAAATGATATAAACTATTCGAAATTCTGTCACAGTATATCATAAAAGTATTATAACTTATGATTCCATTTTAACAAATTATACGTAATGTAATTAATCCCTATTGGTGTGTTCGTCTGGCGATATTTATTATTGTTGTTTCGTATCAGAGCATACGGGTTTATGATCGCCTCCGAGTGCACTTCGCAAGTACCTTGTAAATTGAAATGATATGCAATCAAATGACAATTGCTGCAGATATCCCGACGCCGCACGTTGTACGCTTTCCTGTCATTACTTGAATTGCTCCCTAGTCCCTGAATAAACGGATAATACTACCGACTGCTTCGATTGATCGCCATAGCGTCACGTTGTGTTCCATAAACCATCTCCACTCTTCAATCCAAGTCTTTGGAAGGACCGCTGTTATAGAATAGTGATAGAAACTATGTATTGCAGTTGGTGTTTTATTTTCTAGAGTTAATTGTTGTTTTTGTTATTTTCCTTGATTATGTCCACCAATGGATATTTCGTCACGTTCAACGTCAATGAGCCAGGGGGAACACAATTTCACCGAAATAAACATACAAACGGCATTTTATGTTTTCATCTCCAAAAATATTGCGTGGTGAGTTTCACGGATCTTGAGCCATTGTTTACACCAGTTTATCGTTATCGCTGGAAAGTGCGAACGACGTCATTTGTTATGTGATAAGCGTTAATTTGATGACGATTGACATACAAAGCGTAATTATTGCTTGTGCGCTGGTCCTGGGGGCTCGTCAATACGAAATCGCGCCTATTTACGCCTTCTACAATATAGAAAATACGACGTGCACCCACATTGGCCCTATTAAACATTTATTTAATAGAAGGTATGTAATGACTACTGACTGCAGTCAAATCGCAGCCGAGCATTCAAAGCATTGTTCCCGATTCGGGACGCAACAAAACTTTTATTATATTTTCTGTAAAAACGTACCCTATGACTAGTATCTAGATATGGGCGTTATTTATGTAACCAAACTTATAAAAAACCGATTTAAAAAATCTGAAAATAAAAAAAAAATCCTTATTTAAAAATCTTCCTAGTCTAACTAAACCTGATACGTAATGAATATTGATTCGGTGCCAAACAAACAATTTCGTCGAGGATTGCCGGTACGCGCAAAAGATTACCTACAAATTGGTCCGTGTATCAAGCCAAGCCACTAAGTATACTTTTATTATTCTTTGTTGGTTGTTTGTTTGGCACCGACTCAACATTCGTTACATATAACATTTAGTTGGATTCAGAAGATTTTTAGATTAGATTATTTTTTAGTTTCAAGTAGTTTGAAGTCCGTTTTCTTAAGTTCACTTCGATATACCAACATTTTCCTGTTATTTTCGTGGTTAGAGATGTACGATTACTCCGTAGGCCATATATCGCCTAATCGGCTTAATGAAAGCCGCTTAATCAACCATTTAACATGTTATTTCTAGTAGTTAAAAGGCATAAAGTTTAACTAGTATTGCACTGTAAATAATTGAACATTTTCTGATAATTTTGCCCCTATGAATTATAATGTGAATTTTAATATATATATTTTTCCCTTACGTTTTCATATCGTATTTGTAAGATTATGTAGGCCTAGCTACTAAGTAAACTATTATCTACCATCTTAGATATTTTATATAAATCCTTGTTCACTTAAGTACATTTTTTTTCTAGTATTAAAATTTTGAGACTAGTTGGTGTATGTCGATTAACTTAATCAATTAATCGGCACATCTTTAATTATGCCATTATTTTTTTAATTTCTGGTACGAGTATACATCGACTTTTACTATTTTCATATTTGTTTGAGGTACATTGTCCATGTAATTGACCCGATACTAATTAATACCTTATAAGTACCTATATTTAATAAAATTAAAAACATGTTTGCGATATATATTTTATTAATTTTATCAGTAGATAAAATGTTTATTTGGATACCAAATCAAAGTTTATTCATTAATGTAGTGAAAAGGTACTCCTTAAGGTTTAAATTAGTCATGAAGGCTTCAATAATATATGGCGGCCGACGTCGAGGCAACGTGGGCCGCGCGTGAGTCTCTTTTCAAATTCGAAGGTTACGTGTATTGTGCAACGAGTTGACTCCGATGTGCAACCAGAATAACCAAAGAACAAAAGATTTCGTTATACTTACCTGCGTTTATTATGTTCTCAAGTGACTCAAATGTTTAATAAATTAAAAATGTAGTGTCTATATATTATTTTGATTTTAATATCTATACCACTCATACATATATATAGTTGACACAATAATTTCGGCTCGTAACACAACATAAACGCATTCGGGGCCCATAAAGATTCCATTAAAACATATTATTTTCATAGCTATTCAACTAACCATCTCGCCTGAAATCTTCGAAACGTTTAATATTCTGTGTCTGCACATGACTGTTGCCCTTTGGCGAAATTGAATTTCAATTTATCTTCGTAAGTGGGACACAGCGCCCGCGCATGTTGCAATACGATTACCAATGAGTGTTTCGCGGAGACGTCACTACTTCTTCATATAAATATATATAGTAAATACTTTGTTATCATTGGCTCAAAATTACAATAGCAATGCATTTCAATGGAAAATAATGAAAGAATAACGTACTTACTAACTTAAATATATTTAATGAATATTCAATTTTCATAATCTAGCTAAAAATCCATTTATAAATATTATCATTTCTGTTCTAAAAAATGTACAGATTATCTACGTTATAAAAATATTGACGTCCATTACCCAATCACTTGTGACCTTGCTGAGTTAGGCAATATTACTAACAACTAACTCCTTTACACATTACTGTAGTTTAGTTACGAATGTTCGGTTTTTATATTGGTTGTAACCATATGCTTTGCGTTATTATTTATAGCTACCATCATATTATTTAAGATGTAAAAAAGTTTTGTCACGAATTATTATCGATCAAACTTGTTTGGTTTATGATCGAAGAGGTTGACAAGCCGAGGGTCAGTGGTGGGTCCTCTTTCCCCATAGGTTAACAATGGATTTCCGCCAAGTATCGCCTAGTTCTATCAATTATATTTTTTTAAAGTTTATAGGGTTAGTTATTCGAAATAATAATCATCTACGGTCTCACTGACAAGTCGATAAATGTTCAGAAATTGCGTTTTTTATATTTATGCGACCACTTTTACTTTTTGACCTTGTATTTTTTCCACTATTTATAAATGTATCTATATACATACCTAATGAAATTGCAATAGAGCGGTAAGATACTTTTATGCTGAGAAATGAAAATAATGTCAAAAAACCCAAAGCTCATGAAAACGCTGACACGAGCTTTTATACAATCAAGTCTTCAAGGAGTACGTACTTGAAGGTTTGAGTGTATAAACTATCACAAATAAGTGTAAAGGTACAGTTGTAAACTTCAATTGGAGAATAATTTAAGGTTGAATATCGTACATCAAACCTACGAATAAACATGTATATAATCTGGTTGCATCAAACATACTATAAGAAGTAGGTATTATTTTGACGTAACGTTACTAGGAGCAACTACAATCTTAGATACGACGATACAACCTTATTGCAATATAAGAGTCATTGAAAATATCTAGGAAATGGATCCCATATAAACGCTCGCGACCGCGATCATAGGTACAATGCGAAATATAGGATTTTTTTTTATATTTATCTCCATATCGCCCGTAAATGCAGTAGCATTCTGAACCAAATGTTAGTGTCTTCCGAAATGGGTGGTTTTCGGGCAAATCATCGGTATCCGTTCCGTTGTTTCCGTGCGAACCGTGCAATCGTTTCTACTGGCAACCTTGTGCCCGTTCCACATGTTTTCTGCGTTTGTATGTCTCCTTACACATTTTATTTAATCGGGTTCCTGTGTTTCGATGGATGTCTGTGAAAATTGACAACAGTGGCCTGAGCGTGAAATATTTTCCAAGCGTTGCGCTAACGCTATACAGTTCCGCCCCATTAGTGTCACAACTTAATATATAATAGATGAGAATGCTATTTAGGATATCGTTACGATATCGCCTTTTATAATATTTGCATGTCTGACTGTCTGTTCGTTTATGCCGAGTATAAGCGGACTAAAACTGTATTTCATGCTCTAGTGCTGGGATTCCCAAACTTTATCGGGCTAGAGACCCCTTGTCCGAAACGAACTGATACCTCAGACCCCCGTAGCCAAATTACTTTAAAAATCCTATCTCTATGGAGAATTGAAAGTTTTAAATACTATATTACTACTACTATTAAGTATAAGGTTAGCTTACGAATAATCTCGCATCTAACGTATTGATAAATGCTTTCCACAAGTTATTTGACGGATACAAATTCTGACAAACAAATTGTGCAGAATCGTGTTGGGCCTAGATAAATAAGGCCCAAAAAAATTTATTGACAAACTGTAAAACAAGCCCTTCAAATATTTTTTTTTTTTAAATTAAATAATTTAAGCACAACATAACTATATTGTAATACCTTTCAGCGCCGCTGCGAAGTAATTATATGCAAGAATGGGTACCTACTGAACTAATGACTCTTCATACTTTTGTTGGATGGTAAGATGAGCCAATCTCAACTGAAATCTAAGGCAGGAATAAATGAAAAAAAAAACAGTAAACATTTTCATTCGGCGTATGTGTAGTGTGCAGCCCCCGCTGTTGTGCGCGGGCGCCGCCGCATCACTTGAGTAAAGTTGGGTATTTTGTAATACCGCTAAAATCGTGGTAACCAGGCCAAGGCTTCGCTTATTTACATATATGTGAGAAATAGCGTTCTCACTATTCATATAATGTAGCTATCAAATGGGTTTTACACTTCGAATGCTGTTTCAAGAAAAACATGCATCATAAATATATAAGTAGATACATATGCATTTTGACTATTAGGTTATGCGACAAAAAACATTAACTTTAGCGGTAAATAACAATAATGTGTGGCAAGTGGAAAATATAAATAAAAATATTCATAACTTTAGGTGCTCTGCTTGAAGCAAATGTCATCAATACGCCACAGCATCGGTTGAATATTAACAAATCATAATCCCTTACTTCGTTTAGTAGAGAAGGCGACGACGAGTAGACGAGAGAATAGGGCTTCGATAAACGGACAATGTTGGCACATCTAAAGGGCCCCAAGTCTGCTAACACAATCGATTCATGATCGAACAGCAACCGCGTAGTAACTGTCACTTTTGACAGATATCCCATACAATATCTGTCAAAAGTGACAGTTACTATGCGGTTGCTGTTCGATTATGAATCGATTGTGTTAGCAGACTTGGGGCCCAGGGCTTCGTTTAGATCTATTGGCATTTGGGTACAGAGCCCTGAATATAATGTTCTATATCCTTAAATATATATACAGAATTAACCAGGATAAGGCGTGCAATCAACAGTTTAACAACTTGTTAGACGCGATATTAGAACAATATCCCAGTATTGTATGCTCGAGTTCAAATATACCGGGATACCTTAAAAGTCATTATGTTAATATATAAAGGGCTAGCATGCAGGTCAACACAAAACCTATGTCACACCGAGTCGCTCTATCCCTTCGGTAATTCATACAAGAGAAAGAGACAAAATGGATTTGTATCCTATTTTATCTTGTCACAGCGGGCTGTGCTACTAGTGCTAGCGAAGATAACTTACTGGTAGGCTAAATTAATTATTTATTTTATATTGACCACAAATAAAAACAATGAGTATAATATATATTTTATTTTTATCTGTACGATATCGCAGGTGCGTAGAGCGTTGTGTGGAGCTGTGTTCGTGCATATAGGCTGTATGCTTGTGTGCGGCATGCGCCCGCGCCGCGTATCAACGACGACGACGCGAGCTTTGATAAAAAAGTGGGTCACCGCCTAATTATGCTTAATGTTGTGCCAAGTTATGCGTACCTATCGCTTCTGATGGATTTATGCTAATGCATGCTGTTCGATCGTTTTCAATAAGCGCTTACGTTTCTCTAAATGCAGCTACTATATGCGCACCTACTTACCTCTATTTTATATACTAGCTGTGCCCGCGACTACGATCGCGTAGATTTCGTTTTTGGAATTCCGTGTCTAGAGTCCCTAGAAGGCACCCTTATAAAATCATCCAGTCCATCCCTCTCAGACTCTTACTACGTCATTACTTTATAAGGAATGTTTTGAACTGAGATTCGTCAAATTTGATGCCGAAATACCGTATACCTTACATATAATATTTTTTTATTATAAAGTATAAGACTGCATAGTTGGGAGTCTTATAAAAAGTACAGTGTTAATTTTCTTTTTCATTTATAAATAGTCTCCGCGCTTTCTCATCATCGTTGCACTTTTAAGAAAGCTCAGAGAAGCAGCTAGACTACAATTGAGGGTTTTCCACGGTACGGTCGAAATGTGGGGTTTTAAATCAAGTATCAACCTGGTACAACTTCCTGACGTGTAAGTGTTCATAAATTATTGTCCGTACGCGACTCATAAATCTGAACTAAACTTAGGCAAATCTGCGGGTATTTTACTATCTCTCGTGTCAGCCACTAAGCCACACAGCGCTCCTTTCTTAAGTTATAATCTCTGTTGGAGGATGCCTTCCACGCAGACCTTCACAAATAGTTACGACCAAGTTTGAATTCGTTAAAACGTTGAAAACAGTGACGCGGATAGGGCATTATCATAGAATGCCAATTGAAGTCTGTCGTAATTTTGTTGCAAGCAGAAGCAGAGATTGTTGGAAGTCATAAAAAAACATTTCATGAATACGTTTAAGTAAGGAATTAGTCAATAAATAGTGCCTTGTGCCCTTTTAAATCTTTCATGTTAATGTAGGTATGATGTATTTATCATAAATGTCAGATGTTATTTGTGAAACAAGCAAATACCATATTTTCTAGAGCGAGCTGAGCTGGTATTGATTATGTTAGTATAATTGTTTATTAACGTTCTTACTATCTCCGATAATTTCAATAGAATTAATAAAATATTAATGCGAGGTGTTGCAAGATTATTGAAAATGATACAAACGTGTAGGGCGCATACAAAACTTCCTACAAGACAGTTGTTCCGCGTGTGTGTAAGTACTCCACTCTACTGGTTGACCTTGAAAAGCCCCTTCCTACCTCGAAATAACGGAATCTTGGAACTATCGTATTGCACCATGAAGGCAAGCTAGTACTTACCTTCCCCACGACCATATTTTTTTACTTTCTTTTTTTGGAATAAAATGAGTGTTATTTATATACTTTCTATAAACATTATTTATTTATTATTTTATATATATTGTATTAAATGTCTAGTTATGTTCTTAATCAAGTGGTTCTATAATTTACACCCGCGCCCTTTGCTTCGCTTTGAAGAATATTATAAAATGATTTAATCGTACCAAGTATTTTCACTGTTTCCCTGATTTGTAATCAAAAAATCAACGACATGAGTAGGTATATTGGGATCGATAGAATTTTAGGTCCGCTCGAAGTACACATTTGTAAGTACGAAAAGTTCATCATGCTACGTAGCTAAGCGGAGATGTGTAAGTATCGAAGTAGAATTACCATTCAAAATCCAGTATAAATTTATTCCAAATCTAACAGCCCCATCGAATAATCTTAGGCTAGCCTATATTTAGCAGTGACTTAAGCAGTAGATTCTTAAATTTATACAATCATTGTGGTGCTACAACCTATAGTAGTTTCAGTTATGGACATCAACATACCTAATGTAAACGCAATAGTGTTGCACTAATTTATTTTATATTGTAAAAGTAATTACTTTACGATGCACTATTAATTATACAAGGTATAACAATTATGGTGCAAAATATTCTAAAAGGTTAACGAGTAAGTCATACTAATCACGTTTATGTATAAAATAATACTGCAAATGATAATAATTTGACCTTATTAAAAGTAATAGAAAGAGTTACGTTTAATTGTAGCGGCATTTTTAAATTATTAATATTTAAGTATTTCTTCTACTTTTTATACCTTGGTCAGTGCACGCAGTTGAAGCATATTTTTGTCTACGACTCGATTTACACTATAACAATTTCATAACTGAAAATATTATAAAACAATACAATTAAAAAAACAGATATCAAATACTTAATCGGATGACGTGGATAACACTGCGAAAATTTGTTTGCAACATTAATTTCAAGTTTGACATTTGCACCTGTCAGTTTAGCATCCAAGATTAAAAAAACAGAGTTTAGTAGTAAGTATAACGCGATGTCGCATAGAATGTCAGGGGCCTGCTTGTGCGTAATGCTCGGTCTAGCTAGGACAGTACGGTACTAAGAACTCTTGTTATGTACTTGCGTACTGTCCTCGAGTAAACGGTTTGGCAAGTAAAAAGTGCCTACGAAGTGACAATGTGTCCGGAATAGATATCCATACACTGCCAAGTGGGCTACTTAATACTTGCATACTATCTACGTGTAAATGGAGCATATGATGACAATAGAACAATGCCTCAGGGGTTCACTAGACTAATAATAATAGTCATTTAATGTCTCACTGTTCAACATGGGCTTTTCTTCAATGCGAGGGGATTTAGGCCATAGTACTGCTCTTTTTCTCCTGGGTTAATTTCGTAGATTATATGTGATTTCTTCTGGATGTTTAACTACATAGAGTTATGAAAATATACTCACGTGTAACTAAGTGATGCATTTTTCATCGTACTATGAAGCTTACCATGAGCGTGGGATTTATTATTACCGGTTGTAAAACAATACATTTGCTGTCCGCGCAATAAAATAATTTAGCGAGAAAGCTAAGAAATGCTATTACAATTCCGAGGATCTTTATACATAAATTGTGATTATGTTATTGTTGTCTTTACACTAACTGTTTCTAAGGGTACAATAGGATGGCATGTTTTTTGTTTTGTTAATCTGTTTTAAGTTGCCAGTGCCGACATTCTTTTGAGTTTTTTAAGGTTTTGTTGTTCCAACAAGCGGAATAATATCTACAGGGTTTCCTCTATGTCTGAATCAAATTGCAACAGGGTGATAGATGAATCGTGAACTGAACAAAACTTTTTTTTACCGAAATTCTTATTGCTACCCATTACTAGAGACCTCTATAAATGAGGATTTGAAAACGACTCAGGTAATCCTATGTCCGCTACTGAAAATGTAGTATGTACGCATAGCGGAGTTTTGGGGGTACCTGATTTAATTTTGCCATCGATACGTGAGAAATAAGAAGATTAGTCTACTAGAAATTGCCTGCGACCAAGAAATTTTATGGTCGCTTTTTATGTTTTAATTACAAAAAATATTTCATTAATTTTACAATCGATCGATTCTAATTTATTTCACAACAATTTATTGCAGACTTATAAAATTCAACATAGCAGACTTATAAAATTATCGTTTGTGATTAGTAGATCAATGGCAATATACATTTTTTTTAATACGTGATGAATATTTTTTTACAATAGTCACTTGTTCCAGATTCTGTGCAAAGGTCAGCGATGCGATAGGATCAACGTAGTTCTCTCATGTAGGTCGTGCCCGACCCTTAATAATCAGGTCATCTAAGGCCGATTTAGGTCAATCTTGTTTTCCGGTTTCACGATTGAGCTGATTGCACTAAGAGGTGTATCTGGAGTTATTAGTCCGCTTCTTGTGACCTAAATTAAGATTATGTAAATTCATGTTAAATGACTACATTGTACACTCACCATCAGTTTGTTATGTTGTATCGATTTATGAGGTTTTCAATGATGCAGTAAGTATGCAAGATATGTGCTTACTAATTACAAATCTCATTCAGTTCCACACCATGATCATGATGTATTTCTATTATTTGGTGCCTACCTAGCATCAAATCAATGATCTGTGATGTATTTCTATTAATTGGTACCTACCTAGTACCAAATTACAGATATACAACACAAAACAAAAGAAATATATTACAATAGTCAAGATACAAGAGATCTGTCGATTTGAAAATGAAATGATTGCGATATGTGTCCGAGTTGGAGTGAAATCGTCTCATCTCTGAATCAGGTCGCCCGTTCATCTGCAACCATAAAGTTGGGTAACCTAATTTGTTATTCCAAGCATATCTGTATATCGGAGCGGGAGCATGGTATTTACTTACACAGGAACGTCACGAACTGTATCGCCTCCATAACTGCATCATAAAGTATGTACTTATAATAAAATTAGCTTTTGCACCGCGACTTCGTCCGCGTAAAAAGTAAAACATACAAAATATAAGATATATTTTTACATGCGTGACGACAGTACCCATCAAGATCGTTAACATGAACCCAAACTCGGTAGGACGATTCGAATTTCTCAATTCCTCATCGAATTCAAATGACCACCCTTTGACATTATCATTAGACTCTGATCACCATAGATAGAAAAAAGCCAATATAAAATGAACCCAAACTCGATGTCTACGGTCTACTCAACGAAACCTATGTGAACCTGGCAACCGAGTATAAAATATGTATTTTTTATGATGCGCATTCGATTGTACCGGGTTTGTACCGGATTGTACCGTTTTTTAAATCGTTTGTACCCTAAGGGTGTAAGAGTTATAGGGGTGGGAAAATTTGGTCAGCAACGGGGTACGAGATAATTAAATTCTATGATTCGCATTCGAATGTACCGCGTACGTACTGGATTGTACCGCTTTTAGAATCGTTCTAACCCTAAGGGGTCAGGAGATACAGGGGTTGGAAAATTTTGGTCACCAAATCGGTAAAAAACGGAAATGGCATATGATAATGAAATTCTATGATTTGCATTCGATTGTACCGCGTTCGTACCGGATTGTACCGCTTTTAAAATATTTCTAACCCAAAGGAGTTCGGAGATATAAGGGTTGGAAAATTTTTGGTCATCAAATCAGTAAAAAACGGAAATGGCACAAGATAATTAAATTCTGTGATACGCATTCGATTGTACCGCGTTCGTACCGGATTGTACCGCTTTTTACATCGTTCTAACCCCACGGGGTCGAGAGATATAAGGGTTGGAAAATTTGGGTGAATCGGTAAAATCGGAAAGTTCAAGATAATTGAATTCTGTGATACGCATTCGATTGTACCGCGTTCGTACCGGATTGTACCGCTTTTAAAATATTTCTAGCCCCAAGGAGTTCGGAGATATAAGCGTTGGAAAATTTTTCGTAACCGATTCGGTAAAAAACGGAAAAGCATAAGATAATTAAATTCTGTGATACGCATTCGATTGTACCGCGTTCGTACCGGATTGTACCGCTTTTAAAATATTTCTAGCCTCAAGGAGTTCGGAGATATAAGCGTTGGAAAATTTTTCGTAACCGATTCGGTAAAAAACGGAAAAGCATAAGATAATTAAATTCTGTGATACGCATTAGATTGTACCGCGTTCGTACCGGATTGTACCGCTTTTAAAATATTTCTAACCCCAAGGAGTTCGGAGATATAAGCGTTGGAAAATTTTTGGTAACCGATTCGGTAAAACACGGAACAGCATAAGATAATTAAATTCTGTGATACGCATTCGATTGTACCGCGTTCGTACCGGATTGTACCGCTTTTAAAATATTTCTAGCCCCAAGGAGTTCGGAGATATAAGCGTTGGAAAATTTTTCGTAACCGATTCGGTAAAAAACGGAAAAGCATAAGATAATTAAATTCTGTGATACGCATTCGATTGTACCGCGTTCGTACCGGATTGTACCGCTTTTAAAATATTTCTAACCCCAAGGAGTTAGGAGATATAAGCGTTGGAAAATTTTTGGTAACCGATTCGGTAAAAAACGGAAAAGCATAAGATAATTAAATTCTGTGATACGCATTCGATTGTACCGCGTTCGTACCGGATTGTACCGCTTTTAAAATATTTCTAGCCTCAAGGAGTTCGGAGATATAAGCGTTGGAAAATTTTTCGTAACCGATTCGGTAAAAAACGGAAAAGCATAAGATAATTAAATTCTGTGATACGCATTAGATTGTACCGCGTTCGTACCGGATTGTACCGCTTTTAAAATATTTCTAACCCCAAGGAGTTCGGAGATATAAGCGTTGGAAAATTTTTGGTAACCGATTCGGTAAAACACGGAACAGCATAAGATAATTAAATTCTGTGATACGCATTCGATTGTACCGCGTTCGTACCGGATTGTACCGCTTTTAAAATATTTCTAACCCCAAGGAGTTAGGAGATATAATGGTTGGAAATTTTTTGGTGACCAAATCAGTAAAAAACGGAAATGGCACAAGATAATTAAATTCTGTGATACGCATTCGATTGTACCGCGTTCGTACCGGATTGTACCGCTTTTAAAATATTTCTAGCCTCAAGGAGTTCGGAGATATAAGCGTTGGAAAATTTTTCGTAACCGATTCGGTAAAAAACGGAAAAGCATAAGATAATTAAATTCTTTGATACGCATTAGATTGTACCGCGTTCGTACCGGATTGTACCGCTTTTAAAATATTTCTAACCCCAAGGAGTTCGGAGATATAAGCGTTGGAAAATTTTTGGTGACCGATTCGGTAAAACACGGAACAGCATAAGATAATTAAATTCTGTGATACGCATTCGATTGTACCGCGTTCGTACCGGATTGTACCGCTTTTAAAATATTTCTAGCCCCAAGGAGTTCGGAGATATAAGCGTTGGAAAATTTTTCGTAACCGATTCGGTAAAAAACGGAAAAGCATAAGATAATTAAATTCTGTGATACGCATTCGATTGTACCGCGTTCGTACCGGATTGTACCGCTTTTAAAATATTTCTAGCCTCAAGGAGTTCGGAGATATAAGCGTTGGAAAATTTTTCGTAACCGATTCGGTAAAAAACGGAAAAGCATAAGATAATTAAATTCTGTGATACGCATTAGATTGTACCGCGTTCGTACCGGATTGTACCGCTTTTAAAATATTTCTAACCCCAAGGAGTTCGGAGATATAAGCGTTGGAAAATTTTTGGTAACCGATTCGGTAAAAAACGGAAAAGCATAAGATAATTAAATTCTGTGATACGACACCAACGCTTATATCTCCGAACTCCTTGAGGCTAGAAATATTTTAAAAGCGGTACAATCCGGTACGAACGCGATACAATCGAATGCGTTTCACAGAATTTAATTATCTTGTGCTATTTCCGTTTTTTACCGATTTGGTCACCAAAAATTTTCCAACGCTTATATCTCCGAACTCCTTGGGGTAAGAATGATTTTAAAAGCGGTACAATCCGGTACGAACGAGGTACAATCGAATGCGAATCACAGAATTTAATTATCTTGAACTTTCCGATTTTACCGATTCAACCAAATTTTCCAACCCTTATATCTCTCGACCCCGTGGGGTTAGAACGATGTAAAAAGCGGTACAATCCGGTACGAACGCGGTACAATCGAATGCGTATCACAGAATTTAATTATCTTGTGCCATTTCCGTTTTTTACCGATTTGGTCACCAAAAATTTTCCAACGCTTATATCTCCGAACTCCTTGGGGTAACAACGATTTTAAAAGCGGTACAATCCGGTACGAACGCGGTACAATCGAATGCGTATCACAGAATTTAATTATCTTATGCTTTTCCGTTTTTTACCGAATCGGTTACGAAAAATTTTCCAACGCTTATATCTCCGAACTCCTTGGGGCTAGAAATATTTTAAAAGCGGTACAATCCGGTACGAACGCGGTACAATCGAATGCGTATCACAGAATTTAATTATCTTATGCTTTTCAGTTTTTTACCGAATCGGTTACGAAAAATTTTCCAACGCTTATATCTCCGAACTCCTTGGGGCTAGAAATATTTTAAAAGCGGTACAATCCGGTACGAACGCGGTACAATCGAATGCGTATCACAGAATTTAATTATCTTATGCTTTTCCGTTTTTTACCGAATCGGTTACGAAAAATTTTCCAACGCTTATATCTCCGAACTCCTTGGGGCTAGAAATATTTTAAAAGCGGTACAATCCGGTACGAACGCGGTACAATCGAATGCGTATCACAGAATTCAATTATCTTGAACTTTCCGATTTTACCGATTCACCCAAATTTTCCAACCCTTATATCTCTCGACCCCGTGGGGTTAGAACGATGTAAAAAGCGGTACAATCCGGTACGAACGCGGTACAATCGAATGCGTATCACAGAATTTAATTATCTTGTGCCATTTCCGTTTTTTACCGATTTGGTCACCAAAAATTTTCCAACGCTTATATCTCCGAACACCTTGGGGTAAGAACGATTTTAAAAGCGGTACAATCCGGTACGAACGAGGTGCAATCGAATGCGAATCATAGAATTTAATTATCTTGTGCCTTTTCCGTTTTTTACCGATTTGGTGACCAAAAATTTTCCAACCCTTATATCTCCGAACTCCTTGGGGTAACAACGATTTTAAAAGCGGTACAATCCGGTACGAACGCGGTACAATCGAATGCGTATCACAGAATTTAATTATCTTATGCTTTTCCGTTTTTTACCGAATCGGTTACCAAAAATTTTCCAACGCTTATATCTCCGAACTCCTTGGGGTTAGAAATATTTTAAAAACGGTACAATCCGGTACGAACGCGGTACAATCGAATGCGTATCACAGAATTTAATTATCTTATGCTTTTCCGTTTTTTACCGAATCGGTTACCAAAAATTTTCCAACGCTTATATCTCCGAACTCCTTGGGGTTAGAACGAAGTAAACAGCGGTACAATCCGGTACGAACGCGGTACAATCGAATGCGTATCACAGAATTCAATTATCTTGAACTTTCCGATTTTACCGATTCACCCAAATTTTCCAACCCTTATATCTCTTTACCCCGTGGGGTTAAAACGATGTAAAAAGCGGTAAAATCCGGTACGAACGCGGTACAATCGAATGCGAATCACAGAATTTAATTATCTTGTGCCATTTCCGTTTTTTACCGATTTGATGACCAAAAATTTTCCAACCCTTATATCTCCGAACTCCTTTGGGTTAGAAATATTTTAAAAGCGGTACAATCCGGTACGAACGCGGTACAATCGAATGCAAATCATAGAATTTCATTATCATGTGCCATTTCCGTTTTTTACCGATTTGGTGACCAAAATTTTCCAACCCCTGTATCTCCTGACCCCTTAGGGTTAGAACGATTCTAAAAGCGGTACAATCCAGTACGTACGCGGTACAATCGAATGCAAATCATAGAATTTAATTATCTCGTACCCCGTTGCTGACCAAATTTTCCCACCCCTATAACTCTTACACCCTTAGGGTACAAACGATTTAAAAAACGGTACAATCCGGTACAAACCCGGTACAATCGAATGCGCATCATAAAAAATACATATTTTATACTCGGTTGCCAGGTTCACATAGGTCTCAACGAATGATTGTGAAACAGACTTTTTACTCCCTGATAAAAAATCCGTATTGTATTTATGTTTTAACAAGCACCCGTTTTGCCCATCCCATTTTTTGGGAAAATCGCGAAATAGAATAACATTTATATATACTTTAAAAAAAATGTAAGTGCTGGCTGTTTGTAAATGGAAGAGATATGAGAAAAACTATTATTGGGGGGCCTTTATCAACACAATAGAACCTAAAACAATGACTGTTAGATTATTTGTCTGTTTCTTTATATGTTTTATATGTTGTATCTATAATAATAGTGCTTAACTCATAATGAACACCATCAATCACTCAGTTTATGTTTTGACCTAATCAGATTAAATTAGCATCGACTATTTGAGTCTGTCTCTACTTTAAACTGGAAACTACACAGATAGAATTGAGATTCTGAGCAGAGGTGTGACAGCCTAAATTAATCTACGGACTTCAGGACGATGTTTCAGATCGACCGCCTGTTAATTTTTTTTTGGGAAAACTTACAAATGGCCTATTTCACAATTTGCTGATATACCCTATCCATAGATTATTTAAACGATTTTGGTATGGATTCTGACATTGGCACTTGATGCACTAGAGCAGAAACTGACTTAGGAGATAAGGCAGAGTGGGTACATTTTGATAGTGAGCGGTGCGTGATGACGACATCTCTAGCTCTCTCTTATCTCCTCTTTCCGAAATGAAACACACCAATGTGGGCTTAAAATGATGTTTCATACTTTTACCTAAATACGTAGGTATGTTTATTACAAGATATATACTTACCAATATTCAAATCAAACGGGCTCATCAAAATTATTAAATAATCAATTATTTATTTTCTTACGTATTTGTTATTGAAATATTTACCTGGTAACATCTCGTTTAAATGAAGTAGGTCACCCAAATGTGACGTAAACAGAATCCAAAACACGAACGTTATCATTGACCCAGTGACCTAATGCACTTGGCTCCGAAACCCAAAATCCACCCCTCTTTAACAACGCTAGGCGCTTACCCCCTCGTCCTACAAACCGGCAGTTTAAATTCTGGCGCTCACATCACACTAACTACTTCGCACGTTTTAGCTAAGCTACTTGTATTATTTATAGACCAAATATTTTTTTAAGCTGCCGAACTAATTTTTTTTATAAATCTTGTTTGGGTGTTATAATTGTTAATATTGGCTGTTGTGAGCGTAGGCTACGTTAATCACTATTTCTAAATTACTTATTTACCTTTGAATAAACGAGGTCTCTGTTTTTGTATTCATCTTTCAACCGTATCTATGTAATTATAGTCCTAAGAGTCGCCAACGCAATAGACTACTACATAGTAGCAATCGCATCATCTGATACAGTATTAAATAAAGTACCAACTAGTACCTAGTGTATGTAAGCAAATTGCAAAAATAAAGAAATACGGTCGTTTTTTTTATAATTTGCGAGCAAGAAATCCTCTACTTAGTTTGATATATTATATACAAAATTAAATAACGAATGCAAGCTTTTATGCAAAGTTACATATTTCCTAAGGAAAAAGAGGAAAGAAAAACGTGGAGACGAGCGGAGCGGATAGGAAGATCAATCAGATTGTCTAAAAACACCGCTTTGTACCGGGCGGAGTACTTCAACCTGATTAATTTAATCCTCTGAGTTTCGCTCGCTTCACATGTTTGGAAACGCACCCTTAATCTTAATTATTGAAGTGCTTGCCACAAATCATTTTTTTTTTGAAATGAACTTATTTCTGCCAATATTGATTTCATTACAAAACATGCGGAACTAAGCACAGTAAACTTAAAATGCGAATTGTCACTTTATATATCGTGAGTCAATAATAGACGAACAATGCAAGGCAGCATTATTACTACACTATTACCAGGGCGTTGCTATTACGGTGCGTTACATCAATATGCGTCATCAGACGGAGAAAGTGTGACGTCAGTTGCGCATGAAGAAAGCATTGCGCGTGCGACTTCGCCAGCACTCTTGCTTTCGACCGAGGCCGTGGCGTCTGCACGAAAGCGAAAATGACAAACTTCGTGTATACCTACTTGCCGTCGCTTTTTCATCCGGTATTCAGGTCTTGATTATGAAATCGAAACTATTGAGTCATTGCGCCTTATTTATACGTGATATGTGGATTATTTAACGCTGTCTTTTTTGTTTGCAAATAATTATAGTCGGTTGCTTAATAAGTTGCAACCAACATTTTAAAGATTAAATTTATTTTATAGTAAAATAAGTTAACTCAACTTACTTCCAAGGCCGATTATGGCGATGGAGATAATGACTGCCAAAATTAAATTCTAGCCATACTTCCTCATTGATTGCATTTGTAATCATTGCACTATAATTTGAACTTACAAAAGAATCTCTTGACATATGTTATCGTACGCATAAAAGGGTACATATAGTTAAAGCAGCTAAGTATAACGTTGACATTAAGACATATTAAACGTAAAGAGTTGAAAGAAAATCAGATATGCATGAAAAAAGTGTTTCTTGTGCAAGAGCGATAAAGAGTCCTCGTGCAAGAGGCGTTGGATATGAAGTGGAGGATCGTGCGTCCATGCGCCGCGATGCTAGGCGCTGTAGAACACGTCGAATCGTATTACATTGCGAGCACAAGGCTGTCACAGACAGTCACTCGTTCGTGACCTGTTGACTGATTTTAACAGAATCCAGGCCAAGATCATTATTTCGCTTTTGATATTGAATGGTTCTCGTAATGTCCCGAAATTTACCTCTGTGTGCAGGTACACGTTTTATCTGTAACGTGAAATTTATATTGTATTCAAATTGTATAATTTTCATAATGCATGCAATATTCGGACTAGAAGTCATAATATGACACAGTAAATTTCTTAGAATCCCATATCTTTTGATGAAGTTATTCAGATCAGTTCAGATTCCAATTAAGGATGCCAATGCCAGTGTTAAAGAATATATTAGAGTTAGCTCTATCAGAATAAATTATTCAGCAAGTTGAAATAAGTACTTACTTATCTTTCGTTTGATGTCGCTTGGAACATAAATATGTATTACAGCTTCGGAATAAGAAAAACAGAAAATTATGAGGACATGTACCAAAACCAGGAACTGGTTAGCCTGGATTGAAAACAATATTTTTGTGTATAGGTGCTTGCTTAAAAAATCATGTTGAAATTAAGTTATATGCATACTAAGCACACTCACACCCCTCAAATTAGAGAGGAAAGTGCCCGGTTTAGTGGGAATTTGGAGTGGGAACACACAACCATTTATATTTTTTGGAAAACTTTAAATTGATTAAAGTCTTAGGAATTTAATATGAATAAATAAGGCATAAGAACACGTACGTGCTCACCATGGTAGGTTGGTGATGAATTTTGGAGCGCTATAAAATTGTTGAGCTACCCGTTGAGATAAAATTGCATTGCTCGATTTACAACAGACCAGTAGATACGTATTTTATCCATAAATTCATGATTTTGTCGACACTATTATATAAATAAGCAGGCGTATGCTTGTTCACTGCATGTTTCTTAAGAATCAGCAAAAAGCTCTGCGCCAAAAAGTCAAATGCTGAAAACATAGTCTAGGTACATTTGTCAGACCTCTCTTTGAGAGAGGTCTTTTCTAATTAGGATATAGTTTTATGGCTCAAGATGTAGATATTACAGACAAATACAAAACTACGGTGGACATGGCGAAGGGTGTACGAGGTACTTAGTAACACTAAAAACGATTCCAAATGGGTTTGTAGTCATCACATAAAGCTTGTCTCTACCAGGATTCCAACCCGAGACCCTTGGCATAGAAAGCACTACCAACTGCGCTAATCAGGTCGTCCATAAGATAAGTTTTATTTTAAATGGATAAGTGTTTGCAAGTTTAACTGAGCATCACGCACACACGCATGTTTAGGTTTCAGAAACCTACCCAAGATAATCCGCGATGAAAAGCTTGTAATATCAAAACAATATGAACTAAAATTTAAAAAGTTAGTAAAGACTAACATATTTGGGCTCGCTTTGTTAACATCTAATAAGTAATTTTGAACAGATTGCATAAACCCAAACTTGTCTATTAGCAAAGTTTAAAATAAAATTAGTTTTGAAACCTATTTTAACTAAGGTACTCAATTCAATTTTATGGTCTTTTCATGGCTTTTCCCTCTGATCCCGTCTGAAGCATAATATCTTGGACACGCCGCTGGCGATGCACCTATCATCTCTATTCTTGTGTTGAACATATTTATCAGAACGACTTGTAGTTGTTGTTAGTTAGCGAACACTAGTCGCAATCGAATGCAGTGCGAACGTAAACATTAGCTCGGTGTTCGCGGCAACCCTGCCCTGCTGCGGCACTGCGCGCAACTGGGTCAGTGGGCCGCCCCCCGCGCCGTCCTCCGCCCGCGCGGTGGCGCAACCGCGCGAACGCGCACTAACATAGACCTGGATCGCGGGAAAGTGGGTCACCGACTCACTTTCACTTATTACATGGGCTCCTAATCGTTTTCCATTGTGCGAGCGGGCGGGGGCTCGCGGGTAGCGGCGGGGCGCGCATGCGGGAGGCGCCGGCACGCGCACGGTTGTCGCCGGCCGGCCGCAAGCCAGTCGATCGCGGAACGTCTACCGAGGGGTACGCGCGCCGCCGCCGATATCAAACCTCAACGCGATCGTAACATACTACGAGTTGTCAACACTTGTACGTTAGATCTACTGCTGGTGACTGACATTGAGGCTGAGTGCCTGCTAACTTCTCAGATCGTACGTTTAGGACAAAATGTGTTGGATTTATGTGCCTCCTACAATAGTGCTTGAACAGGTGCAGCCCACGAGCGGCAACTAGTGTTGCGGCCAGACCGCTAGTGAACTCGGTGACTGTGTGAACGTTGTTGCGGTTGAACGCCGCTGTAGGGATTGGTAATAAACAGCCGCGCCGTGCGGCCGAGCATGACGATGGACCAGCAGACAGGCCTCATGTCCCTCAATATGTCTCCATTCGATTTGAGTCCCGGTCCGGAAGGATCTGGCTCAGGCGGGGGACCCTCGGGTACTTCGCAGCAGTACGTGCCGCAGGGCGCTGCGTACCAATGCCCACCAGAGCAGCAATCCTTTGGATACGCAAATTTGGACGCTTCATATCTATTTCCAACAGGCGCTGGCGGAGAACCCAGCCCCTATTTGCCCGCAGCCGGTACTGTGTGCGACCAGACGGACACCAAGGACGTGATCGAGGAGTTATGTCCCGTCTGCGGGGACAAAGTTAGCGGCTACCACTATGGGCTGCTGACATGCGAATCCTGCAAAGGATTCTTCAAGAGGACCGTTCAGAACAAGAAGGTGTACACATGTGTTGCTGAGCGAGCCTGCCACATAGACAAAACACAGCGGAAGCGCTGCCCATTCTGCCGCTTTCAAAAGTGTCTCGATGTCGGCATGAAATTGGAAGGTGAGTTGTTTGTTAATATAAAATATATTTTTTTTGCCAAATTTATCCGAATGATTTCTAAGTAAAAACCTACGTAATCCGGACTTCAATGATATCATAATTACTTTATAGATATTGGTAGTCTCGATATTATGCCGGTCCGCGTCCCTGGCGTCTATGTGGGTCGAGTGGTTGCTACTACTAGCCTACCTTTACAGATTACATCATTTGGTTGGCACAAACGAAGGCATTTCAAGTCGTAAGTTTTTCAACACTAGGGAGTTAGTTATCGCAAGCACATAGGTTTTAACGATGGCGATTCCTCATCGACCTTCACCTACTTTGTCGCAGAGATCGATCGCGAGCCGCTGGCGCTGCAGCATACACACAAATTTGTATTATAAAACAAAGTCCCCGAACGCGTCAGTCGGTGAGCTGTCTGTAGCGGCTAATCACTGAAACCATATATTTTCCTAGTTTTCATTCAAGAGATTCTTTGCCCAGCTTTATGTTTATAGTTATCTCGGGTTTTTCACCCCATGACTCACAAGAATTATTTTTCTATAAGAAACCGGCAAAGATCAACGGGTTCCCAGAATCCTTCCTGGGATTCCTGTCAGCAGTTGGTTTCATAGAAAAGACTTATAGACCCTCTCTTTTCAGGGAGTCAAAGTAGGTTTACGTAGCAAGTCTAGTAGAAAAAAGGATTTCACTATGTGTGTTATGCCCCAAAGAAAAGCGCATCTACGTTAGTGATAATCGACCCCTTTAAAAATTAAACATTTTTAAATAACAGCAAAAACAGGCCCTCCGTCCAGGCGTCCCTTTACTTACAGCTTCCACGTCTGTGCTTGGTCTATTTTCTTTAACAACATTTACTGAGGTATTAGATTTATCACGTGGCGACAAAACTTGTACATATACCAAACCACAGTTAAGGGTCATTCTGTTATTCGTCTATGTTCAAAATTATCTTAAATTCTTCGAGAGATAAGATATATAATGTTACACGTACAGCGTACCAAAGAAAAATAAAGGATTAAGTTACTACTGATATTTTCTCTGTAAGGGAGGCTTACGATTATGTATACAAGGGTGCGGAGATAAGTGGGTGCCTGGAAGGTAAATTCATTAACGCAGTAGTTAGGCGATTGCGTGGGGCGGAGCTTGAAGTGCGGATCGTTCTAAATTTAAAACGCGCGCGGCCGCAGAGCGCCCTGACCTACTTGCGAGCGGGGCCGCGATGCGGCGCGCGCGCTGCTTGTTTGTGCGTACTTACATATACGTTACGCTAACTCGCGCTTGTGTGCGTGAGCCATTCGCCATTGCGCGTTTCGCCAGATGCTGCGATGTTTGCAATATATCTAGCAGTCTGAATCTGAATACACAGACGCATTTTATACGTTTAACATTTTTTTTTTAATAAACGTGATACTGGTATAGCTGGGGTTGTAGCTATTATTTTTTGGAACCCGATTTTCATCACATAAAATGATAAGTTTTTACTTCGTTTGTAAAAAAATATCTTACTAAAACTTCAAATTTCAGTTAAATTAAATCAGAAAACCAAGTTTGAGTAGTCCATAGAAATGGAGTTATCTAAAAAATAACATGATAATAAATAGTTGACCTGTGTTTTAAACACATAAACATAATTTATTTTAAATCCATAGTTCTAAAATTTTTCATCACGCCTAACATTTGCATTAAGGTGATTGAAGTAAAGGAATTTACTGAAATCCTGTATTTTAATTTAACAAATTTTAATAAAACTTAAATGTCCAAATTTGTGGTTATTGTAGCATTTTAATATGTCAGGTGACACAATTCACACAAATAGTTGGCTGACCCTAATAACCGCGGTTGTTGCGAGAGCCCCGCACCGCCCGCCCGACCTGCACCAAGCCTTGTGCAATGCCAGCTCAACGCTAAAGCACCGATCCAATGGACTTGGTAAAACGTTTTCAATCTATTTTGCGCAAAGCATTAAAATTGAACGTTTTGGAATCATTATTATTACCGCCGCATAATTACAATGTTACTTGACTATATAATGAACAAAGGTAGAAAATGAAATGAAGACAACAGTCCTTACAAGGCTAAAAACATAATAATAAACGTCAAACAACGCTTGCTCCTCTAACCTTATTTCCATATGTTATGTATTGTAATCTTCCCTCATTAGTCTGATTACTGATCTAACCCCAAAACAAACTAGTGGAACTACTAATAACCTGACGGTTAGACAATTTGTAAGAATGATTATTTCAGGATTCTATCTATCCGTAACGACAGTTGTAGGTGTTAAACGAAGGTGTGAAATTTGGACCGCCAGTTTAATAAACACGATTCGATAGTTAAATATATAAGGACCCCAATCGAATCTAAAGTGAAACTACCAGGGTATCGAATAAACAGCATCTGATAAAAAATGGTATAGTCGATGATGATTCACAATAATGTTGAAAGAATAAACTTAAGGTTGAAAAAAAATCCTAACGTATTGATTGATCAGTACAGCGACATAATCTCAACGAAATATTCAAACCTACTAATTTAGGTGGGGGTTGTGAATCAGGCGTGCGCCAGCGACTGTATCGTGCGTTTCGACACAATCAACCGTCGTCGGTGGGGTACGCTGCGCAAGCGCCGTTTCACAAGACGTTCGGTCGACCTGTCGCAATGGGCTACCCAAATGTGACCTGAACACGTATCACATTACTTATCCGTGGGTAGGTACACATGCACACTCTTAATTTACATGCGTCGGTAAATCACATCAGGCAGAATAAGTAGTTGAATACATAACGCGACATAAAAAATATACCCCGTCCAGTTTCTGTGCTAGTAGCACAAAATACTATCGTAATCGTATTGTCATCAAGAAAGATGCAGACACTTTTATTCCTATTTACGAAATTGATGACACGAGCGGGACAGAACACGCCAACGATACGTAAATAGTTTATGCCGCTGATTCTGTTCACGCCAATAGCCAGCGCCAGTTTATACCTATATCATGAAATTTACGTAAATTATACAATGACATGAGGACGTCGGGGATATGCAATTTATTAAAATGATGGTTTTATGCAGTATATTTTGACTCCACTCCCCTTTATATAACATTGAAGGCATTTTAAATCGGTCGGCATGCACAACCTTATGGTCCACTGTAAGTTGTTTTCCCAAAAAAAAAAACTCGCGACTCTAGTTAGCTTTATTATAGAGCAGTCATCAGAGGGCTAGTATATGGTACACAGTAATTGACTCTCTATGTGCTAGCGCGCGGTGCCCCACTGCGGTTGTAAAATGGTAGTTATTTGCTACACGGACTGCTGCTCACAGTGTGCACACAACCTTACGTAATCTAACGCCATCGATCGCGATACTATTGCGCTTGTTATACGTAATATTTTCAGATGGCTATACAAAATAACTATATATTCTATATAGTGTATCCGTAAAACAACTAATAAATAAATAGCTACTAATAGCCATGTATATCTATATTTACTAACAAATTATTTCTCGTCATTCAGGAGCCACAAATTTGAAAGAGCACTATTTACCAGCGAGCATTGTCTGCGTATACATAAAATTTTGATGACGTTATATCTACGAAGCGAATCAAAGCTTTTGTTTTGGAATATCATCTCATGTCACGCACCTTTGCCTATATGCCTATGTGTTCTAAAATCATAGGGGTATAACGTTGCTTCATTCTTTTTTAGTTTAGCCTTGCATTTCCCGACGCAACGCAAATAGTGTCGCTATAATTATTAATTAATATTATATCTGGAATACTTCATTCGCATAAGGAATATTTTAACATTCGTGGATTTTAGCACAAGTGACTGCTACTTGCATGCAATGGCTAAGGAATGCTGAGCCAGGGGTCAGTTGCCTGCGCCTGCGGCTGCGACAGATGTTAGATCACAATAAAAACGCGCGCGCCCGCCAGCCGACTATTTCGGCGCGCTGCCTTGACCCGAATCGAGTGTTTCGACAGAACGGCCTCGTACACCGGGCCTTTCTATTTTTTAGGCATTACCTGTCGTATTATTACGACAGTTCTATGAGCGCCGCCATCTTGGAAGGATTTTGGTGTGCAGGCGCTTCAAGCAAGACCACCTTCGCGGCATAAAAACCGGTTCCAGCGCATGTTAAGTCCACATTGCTAGGCTAGGTAATTGTTAGCAGAAAAGAATACGATCGTCACAACATAAATTATGACAGAAGCGACACTCTTTGATCTTGAAGTAATCCCCTTTTATTGGTACTTGTATCCTAAGCATCGCAGCCTTAGCTTGTTGTCCCAACACCACAGCAAGGGTTAGTTCACACTGTGCCGTGTGGCTGAGCGCGTTGCTAATACAAATTAATTAACAAAAACGTGATATCTTTTATAAAATTACGAGTTTACTTACACTTTGATTCGTTCGGCATTCATGAAGGTTTTCGTTGCCGCATTTATTTAAAATCTCATACGACTATTTTTTATTTGGATACTATGATTGGGTGAACCTATTGAGCCCTCTACTGGGAATAGTTTACCTCGCCTATCTAATTAATAACAAATTTTCCATAAAGCATTATCTCTATCTTTAGCTAACTCAGGCCAGTCCTTTTGGAACAAATCCAAGTCTTCACGCTAATGATTCTTGGGCCTGCCTTCGATTTATTTACATGTATAAAATTTATTTTCCGAAAAAGTACAGAATCAGTGTGAAGTCGCCCTTTAAAGGCTGGTAAATTATATCTCAGTAGACGTTGCGGTAAAACACACTAAAATTCCATGAGAGAAATATTATTAACTAACTAATATTGTGAACTGGAGGGCACTCCTGATATGTAGTTTTCTTCTAAAATTATATGACTTAGTTTACTGTTAGAGATGATATCGAAGTTTTTAATACGTCTTAACAATATAAACAACTAGATTCCGACTGATAGACTACTTTATCACGCATCCTGTACGAGATATAGTTTACCTAGTTTCGCATGGATCACAGTGTTGTCACATGTGCAAATCGATGTTTTTTCAGTTCATTTAATGCGTTGATATGTATGCACATTGGGCAATATTCAAATGTAGTGTGATGTTCGGGCCCATTTTTTCGGATGCCTTTGGTCTCACCTCCCAATCATTATGATATATCTAACTGGAAGAAAAAATCGAAGCCGTACACGAATCTAATCGGATTCTTACTGGAGCAATCGTCTACAATGTAATAGATGAGATCTTGACACAGTTCATCAGATCATCACGGGTGATGATTTATCTCGGTTGTGTAACGATCGCCGGTGCCTCTATCTCAGCTCGCGATCGAGTGCGTGCGGGCGTTCGGATGCAGTCGGCAAGCTCCGGCGGCATTCGGTGTTCGGACCGGAGGGGGCCGTTAGGGGGAGAGGAGGGGCACTGCCAGCCTTGACCAAGTTTCACCGACTCGTCGGTACAAGGAGCGATCCCCACCTCTTCCCGTCCTTTCAGTACATACTATTTTTTATCTGGTTGACACGATTACTTCATATGACGGCCCTGATGCGTATGCCAAGGTCGCACCTCTGTATTTCACAGGTATAAAGTCAAGCTTTTTAATCTTCAGACCTGCATTTGCGGTTTGTCATAAGATTGCTTGAATTGGGGTTTTAACATCGGGATATTGCTATAAGTTTCCCTGACCTCGATACCAAGGTCGACCTTGACCCATCTTTGACAAGTGGGACACAGCTACAAATAACTTGCGAGGTGAACTCAACGTTTGTAATGTGACTATTTTCGCACACCGTCTGTTTGTCACCTAGACGTATGTTTTTGATTTGTAAAAATGACCTTGACCTTGATCTAGTTTAGTCGTGTAATAAACGCCTGACCTCGTTTACCGCATTATCGGCTGTTATAGCGTGCTTATTATGTTTTAACGTTAGATGCGTCAAAGTTAATATATTAATAATATTATATTTGATTTGTTGACATAGCATCGAATCAGCAGATTTTTTAATGCATATCCAGTTTGGTCATAATTATTCTAAAGTTAACACAAGTTTGTGTGTGTCACATTAGAGCCTGTGCACATAAGCTCTGCTGGGTGACTGGTTCCACGCAAATATTCCCGGTGCGGGGAGCTTAGGACCACTTGAGCTGGTGTGACCGGGCTTGCTGGCTTTCGAGCTTACGCGCTGGTAACACACAGATTGGTAGAAGACACATCTCTACGCATGTTAAAAGCATGCTACGTGCTGAGACTGCACGCTATGTTCGCAAGCAAAATGCATGAAAATGGCAGCCCGCTCTGCCCTTGCTCACTTAAGGAAGGCTAGTGAAGCTAAGGAAATTATATAAATAATAGAGCAATCCTATTGGTGAAATCGTGCGGGTAAGCAACGTAGCACGGCTAAAGTCGACAATCGAAACGGGTACCGTAGAATAGAAAGACTGATTATCACTCGTTACGGACATGATCCTACTTCTCTAGCCCCATGCACTGCAATTCATGAATACGTTAATACACACTTTGTATTTTTAGAATGTTCTCCTCGACTGGCATGAAGTCCTATTTTATATTTTCTTCTCTTTACACTCTTCCTGACCCAGTTGAAAAAATTAACTTTCTCAAAATTGATGAGATTTAATTGAATTTTTCTTTCTTCACACTTGTGTCAACGCTTAGATAGCCGTTAATCATTGCCGCGTTGAAAATAAAAATATCGGTAATGGAATCTCGATATTTCTTAAACGTCAATTGCATGGTCTTATCCAGTCCACACTACAATATATCACTATTATAACTGTATTAAACAAAGTATCTGAGGGCTGTTCAGGGTATTGTCAGGAACTACTTAAGAAATAGGGACCTGATTTGTAGTTTCGTCCTTGGGATGGTTTACTCGCGCAAAACTAGAGCGGGTCGCTAGGGTTGTATATATTCAATCGACGTCAAATATTGCTGCCCTCAATAAGTTACGACAATAATTTAAATGAGGTACTTGTATATTGCAAAATGGCTTTGTATGTACAATAAACCTGATTCAATAAATTAAGTCAAGGCGCAACCCTTTGAACTCGATTGATGTCGATAATTGTGTACATATGTGTATGTACGATGTACCCAATAGACCCTGACATACATTTTTTTCATAGTAACATACAAATTCATTATATTTGTGATTTTCCTATATTTATTTAGTACTACAGTGAAGTTCCAATAATTTATATTTACAATTAGGTTGTTCGTCTACAAACGCGAGTTTTGTAGCGAGAAAAAGCAAGGTTTTTTTTATTATAAGGTAGGTACTTCTTCTGTGGGGTTTCCGTAATGCTCCCGTTTGGTGTTTGAGCGAGGGTCCTCCATGCTCCAACTTCTTGTCGTTGCCAAATGAGGGCTACCCCGTGTGCCAAGGTTGTTCGTCGATCAGCTGGCTACTACGTTGCACCTTTTGCAAATATAACCTGGGAAGTTATGTTCTATGACTCTACCCCCTATTGCACAGAGAATATATGTTTAAGATGCCTTATCCAATTAGCGCCTCTTATGTTAAACATAGGAAAGATCAGCTTAGCTGTATGATAGTCGTAGAGACTGGGTTGATTCATGGTGTTATGGCCTGTCAACAGGCCTCCACGATCGCGATTTGCTACCACAATCGGTTCAGAACCTCATGCCACCATGCATGCCGTCGTAATTGTCACTGTTGATAAAAAATACAATTAGGGCGCTCTTGACATTCGATTATGAGTTTATTAAATGAGCAGTCTTGCCCTGGGTTTCTGGTAATGTTCATGTTGTTTCCAGGCGGATAAACTTTCCTCCACGCGCATTATTCTTCCGACAATTAAATATTATATTCATAATAATGACGGAATGGATGATACTGAACCTACTGCCTACCTTTGTTCATTAACGGGCGAAATGTGATACCGTTCTCGCTTATCGTTTGAAAAATGCTAACGAACCTGATAGTTTCTCTGTAGCATAATATATGCTTCTACGTAGAAAAATAAGTAGGTAAAGTATGTACCTAACATTCCATAAACGTCTTCTGTACGTCTTCCTTTATGATGATTAGATAAATTCTCAAATGATTTTCGAGTAGACTGACGAGACAGATAAAAAACATCATTATACCATAATTTAAATTAAAAATTAGACAATATAATATACTTTGGCTTCATACCTAGAAGACAAAATTTGTGTATATTTAAACAGGTACATATAATTATTATTTTTGACCACATCTTACAAAATCTTTTTTAAGTAAGTAGGTAGTAGTTTATGTAATGCTACCTTCATGAAAGAACAATGCAGGTACTTATATTAAGCCGATGCACACGCATGCAGTCTTGTAATAGTAATGGACGAACTATCGTCTCAGAGAACAGGTGTACATAACCTGTCTATACCTATACGTATATAAGACATGCACTTGGTCGTATATGTGTACATTTAATATTTTTAGGGTAACAATCTTAGGGAACATTATTTTCGATACATAAGCCGAGTCCGCCATTTGAGGATTTTTTGTTTGGACGAATTCCGTTGAAACTTGTCTTGGTGATGGCTTATAATTCAAGTTACAAAATGAAACTGTTCGCCTCGGTTCAATACCATGCGTACGGAGTGGCAGGCACTGACTGCCATTCTATTCAATCAATTCTATAATGTAATTGTGACAGGCTATGTTTGTACATTGAATATATACAAAAATCGATTCGCTATTTAGCGCATCTTAATCCAAAACAAGTGTTTTGCAGTATTCTCGTCTGTGTGCCTATTTGTAAGAGCGTCACAGAAAAAAAATCGGGACCAATGTCCTATAACACAAGATATATTACATCCTTAATGGTCAAATTTGCTATATTGTCGATGGGCTTGCGCATCTTTTTTAACGAAACTATTATAAAAAGTCAAGTAGTAATCCTTCGTGAAACAGCCCAGTCTGCAATACGAAACTCATGGAATTGCACACAGCAATGCTTAAATCCGTTACGCTCGCCGTCTCTTTTAAGCCCTTTACGAAGCCTTATAACTCTGTCTTTATCACACAAGCGTGTTGGGTACTATAAAAACTGGTTGTTATTTTTAACTTGTGGGTTGGGCGGACCGGCGGCAACTCACTGAAAGTCCCTTTCCGTTCCCGGTTCAGTTATTTATCTATCTAGGTCTTTTTACACAACAGATATGCATATTTTTTCATAACAGTTTAAATGTTAGCACTTACCGATTTGAATATAAATAAGTGCGTCTGTCTGGGTAAAAAAAATACAATTAATAATAAGTATTTACCAAAATACGTGCGTAATATAAAATTCTAAATGGTACAGGCCGTTACAAGGGATCCTAAACTAGCTTATTGGACTTCCGCATTGCGGTTTTCGATTCGAGAAATGCAACGCAGTAATCAAAAAGAGCCCGCGGTCTATTCTCTTCTATACCTATATTAGTATGTATTACATAGCTGAAAGAGTTGCACACAATGTGCCATTTATAACTATAGTTTGCATATTTGGATCAATATGTCTATTATCTTTTTATTGCAATTCATTACACAGATGTCAGGCAGTTTCGTGTACAAAAGAATCGGAACACACATAAATCGTTGGTATCGCGAGGAGTGCTGTTCAGAATTTGGAATCCAGCCAGAGTCATAAAGAGCGACCGAGTCCGCGTGTACATTATGAGGACGCTGTCCTAAATTTCGAATCTAAGTTATTAAATATTTATTGAATGAAAATAATTTACGCAGCTACTCTTTAGTAAAGTTTGCGTGATGTGATCTGACGCAGGCGAGGAACAATGTCAGATCAGAACCACAAACACCTAATTAAATTAGTTAAATAAAGTTCAATTGTATCGTTTACCATGTTTTTTTTTTATTTTGGGAGAAATTACATGCTACTATTTTTTGTTATAGCTGTACGAGCGGACCGCATGCGAGGGGGGCGTAACAAGTTCGGCCCCATGTACAAACGGGATCGAGCCCGTAAACTGCAAATGATGAGACAAAGGCAAATCGCAGTACAGACGCTGCGCGGCTCACTCGGCGACGGTGGGCTCGTGCTCGGCTTCGGCTCGCCGTACGCCGCTGTGCCCGTCAAGCAGGAGATCCAGATCCCGCAGGTGTCGTCTCTGACGTCGTCCCCGGAGTCTTCGCCGGGGCCCGCGCTCCTGGGCGCGCAGCCGCAGCCACCGCAGCCTCCGCCGCCGCCATCGCACGACAAGTGGGAAACTCACTCTCCACACTCGGCGTCGCCCGACGCGTTCGCGTTCGACACGCCCGCCACCGCCACGCCATCTAGCACCGCCGAGGCGACGAGCACCGAAACCCTCCGAGTCTCACCTATGATACGTGAATTCGTGCAAACGATAGACGACCGCGAGTGGCAGAATTCGCTCTTCGGACTCCTACAGAGCCAAACCTATAATCAGTGTGAGGTCGATCTCTTTGAGTTAATGTGCAAAGTGCTGGACCAAAACTTATTTTCACAAGTTGACTGGGCGAGAAACACCGTGTTCTTTAAGTATTTAAAGGTGAATTTCCAGATAAGTATGATATCCTCTCCCGAATCCTTTGAACCCCCTCCTGGTGTACACCAAACTTGCTGGCGAATGTGACGCATTGCTGCTGAGCGTTGTTTTTTGTTCTGCAGGAAATATTTGTAACGCTTTGCGAATGGTAATAGATATTTGCATATCACCAGAATATAATGGCAAACTATGATGTGATTGTGTGAGTAAGGGGCGCGTGTGACGCGGTGGCGCAATCGATACCCCGCACCGCCTGCTCCGCGACACCAACTGGGTCAAGTTCCCACGACAAGCGTGCCGCCTGCCACTGCCGTCGCATATCCATTCTCTATACACACCGGCTATACTGTGCCGACGTACACTCATTTGACACCGTTGATAAATTATAAAACACCGAGTTATCTAATTCCGACACCCATTCCCACTCGTAATAAAATATACCAAGTGGTCATGATGAGAACGCAACAACAAGACAAAATCGACACGGTTAGTAAATTTGTATATTGTACTAAAAATGAATGGGAATCTGTATGTCGTGCGCTGCTTTAGTATGCGCGTCGGGCGCGCGGGAGTTCAGCAGGAGTCATTCGGTTAGGAGCGGGAACAGCCGAGGCGGTTGTGTGGAGTCGGGCGGCCGCACTGTGGTCGTCGTACGCTTACGCAAGAGCCGCAGTCGGTCACGTGGGCGCGCGACGTTGCCGTTCTGCATGCCATTCTCCGTCTCGCTCCCACCGACAGCCTCCACTCCACAACCAGCAATTTTTGTTTGTGCTAAAATGACGCGACTTATTTACGTTCCATTCTCAGAATTAGGACGACAGTGAACATAAATGATACATGCAGATAGTTACACTGTTTACGGAAATCAAAAGTGAATGTTCTTTTATCTTTACTATTGGATATTGTCAAGTTATAAAGAGTCATATCGGTTTACTCATTGAATTTAAAAGTTTGATTGACTCGTAGGCAAGGGCGGGAAGCCCTGGTAAGGCGTTGATGAACGCTAAGCTTTCTCCAGACGTATGTGATGTAACGGTGCGGGCGCGGGGCGGCAACGCTGCACTTTCGCCGCCGCACTTGACACACTGCCCGTGGCCGAGTTGCCGCGAGAAAGCACTTTTTACCGCGACGCGTAACCGCCGGTAACGGAGATAACGAGTTCTGTGGCCTTTCTTCGCTTTCTCTTATGTAATCATTATCTTACTACCAATTACGATTACTAGCATAACAGCGCAGTGACCTCAGGGGCGGCCGATTTTAAATAACATTATTGAACGCATCTTTGTTGTGTATATTACCAATATTGGTTAATGCATAATACAATCAAAGCATCATTTAAAATTCATTTTAACGCTTTTTATACTGAGAATTCTTTAGGAGAATTAGACGGTTGTTCTGATGATAGATTCATTATTTTTTGCCATTCACTTTCATCACACCGATTCAGTCATCTGTGGTCTAGATATTAGCCAAGTCTTGGTTTCGACATGGTCTTATCAATAGCGGCAACCAGTCATTCGGGAACCTTTTACGCTCTATATACTAATACACATTCAACATTTTATTTGAGTAGCAATTTAAACTGACCTAAATTGTTTCTATGTTATCTAACATGAAATATTAACCGTTTCAAAATATTGCGTTGCGTATACTAATGCAACTCAAAAAATCATACCATGTTGGATATCAATGGATTGTATATAACATTTTCTGTTCTATTCAGTAATTACTCTTTTACATACTAAGGCAGTACCTATTAGGCAATAATTTTAGGTTTCATATGTATTGGTAGTTACTTAACCCAAATGAAGACTTATAAGTGGTAAACCTGGCAGTATTTAACCGTTACGTCGTCAATAATGTATAGTACATCATTATTTTATAGGGCATCATTGTTATGTAATTTGTTACTCTAAAAGAAATATGATCGGGTTCAGACTATTCAAAGTCCTGATACTATCCTGTTAAGTATGAAAAGTTTTGGGCTCGGAACAATGCCACAAATTGAACTACTTCACACTGCCGACTACCAACTCGTTTCAAGATGGCCGCCTGAAGGGATTCGTCCTAGATTCAAAACGACGCAACTCACGCCTGCGCTTTACTGTTTTCTACTGTAGAATCATAAAAATAGAAACGGATCTGGTAAAATTTGCTCGTATTTATTTGAACTAGAATGTTGGAGCATCATATCATACTGAATAATTAGTAATTAGAGATGTGAATGTACATACGGCAATAAAAATACGTTTGTTTTAGATTCGACTGAAATAATAAAATTAAAAGCTTGTAGAGCATTGACAACATTCGCTGAAGTTATCTAGATATTTAATAAATCGAGACATTTAGTCTATTTCGTTAACGTTAAGTTAATGTAAAGTTGAATGCCAGAAGTTAACATTATCGAATAAGAGATCGATTCATGAGATAGGATGGTTCGATTTCATCGGTCCGATCTCAATCCATCGCGTTGAGCAAGCTGCGATGTAGCAATGCCTTAGAGCTCTAAAATTCATTTGTAACATTTCGTAAACGGCAAATTTAACGCGCTCGAGCACCGCCCCGTGTTTTCTAATGCAACTCAATAAAATGTAGGTCACGGAACGACGTCGCCGGTTGCGACTGTCAGATAATGTTTTCATTACACAAATACACACACACACACACACACACACACTCACACACTCACACATATCACACCGTGGAAAATAGTCTTTTGATAAAGAAGTGTCGAACGTAATTCTAATTTTATAACACTAATTCAGTCCTCATTTCACAAGTTGTTAAACGACGTACATTTTAAAATGTAACTTTTAAAAACAGCGGTGGCACGGCTTTGCTCTGGTGAGAGCTATTTATTTTTGACATCACAGGTCACATAAAGTGTACTTTTACCGCCAATTCACATCATAGTCCACATACCTCCCTAAAGATTTCTAGCCACCATTAATATAATTCCTTAAAAATATTCGCCCTGTTTAGCGAAGTACGGATATCGGTGCAGTTGCCAATGGAACATTGTTAATTGCAAGCGAGCCTTATTGTAAGCGACCGTTGCAACTGCTTCTATATTCTTTAAGTCGTTAATGGTGGCTAAATATTGAGAAGTCCACATCGCAGAAGATGCCAAGACCTTTGGGCTCTGCACGTGTTGCAATGCGTTTGTCATTTGTTACAGGTCGATGATCAGATGAAGCTATTACAGCACTCGTGGTCCGACATGCTGGTCTTAGACCATCTCCACCAGAGAATGCACAATGGCCTGCCGGACGAAACTACACTGCACAATGGGCAGAAATTTGATCTTCTATGTCTGGGTCTTCTGGGCGTGCCATCGCTTGCTGATCACTTCAATGAGCTGCAGAACAAATTAGCGGAGCTCAAGTTCGACGTTCCAGATTACATTTGCGTTAAATTCTTGCTTCTCCTTAATCCCGGTCAGTATTATTATTGTAATTATTATGTATATATTTTTACTCTTTATTTCTATAATGGCCCCGATGCGAATGATTTATATTATGTTGTTGTTGGTTTCATTGTACAAAATTAATGTTATTATACGGCACTGGTTCATAAGTGCAGTAACTGGGCATATGTGTTGATTTGATTTTTAGGTTTTGAAGAGTTTGTTTGACGTTTCAGAAGTGAGAGGCATCGTAAACGTGAAGTGCGTCCGAGATGGTTATCAAACGGTCCAAGCTGCACTTCTCGACTATACTCTCACCTGTTATCCTACGATACAGGTCAGTAAACAAACAGTTTAAAGGCGCACAATAAAACTAGCTCCGTGTGTGCTATTAAAATTTACATTTATATTGGATCTATGATCAACAATTATGTAGATATATGATGCTAGTACTAACGCGGTGACATTAATCCCAACAGACGCACACACGTGTAAATTATAATATAACATACTATGGTAGCAAACACTAAACGATACAATCGCAGTTGTATAGTCTAAATGAGATAGCATGACAATTAGCAACAGCAAAAGCAAGATATACGGTGGACTGCGTCGTTTGGATGTCGGAAGACTAATTGAACTGAGTAGATTTGTGGTGGCATTTCCGAGCGCAAGAAACCCATCTACGTCATCCTTAATTGATATCGATGTATTAGATAGTGTTCATGATTGTGATACTTGACAAGATTTATTGGCTTAAAAGAAAAAGCAAACTAAGTATTTAGAGTGTCGCTTAATAAATGTTGTATTGTGCTACAAAACCTACTAAATAAACCAAAAAGTACGGTACGGAATAATAAGTTATCACTACAGACTCGCGCAAGTGAATAATAAAATTACAATTTAATCATATTAACGGTAAATGTAGGTAGGGCCATAACATATATGGTGCCTTAACTGCCTGGTAACATGGCTACCTGATATTAAAATAAATGTATCAACTTTACTATTTCAGGACAAGTTCGGCAAATTAGTGATGGTCGTCCCTGAGATCCACGCCCTCGCGGCGCGGGGGGAGGAGCACCTGTACCAGCGGCACTGCGCCGGTCAAGCGCCGACGCAGACCCTACTTATGGAAATGTTGCACGCTAAGCGCAAGTAAGTACGCATGCATATTGTAACCTTAAATAACATGTCTTGTAGTAGTTTGCCATTTAATTACTTACCGATTTTCTATTCCCGTATGTAATGGTTTTGTTCTAACTCATTGTATCGTTTTGGTCATCCTTTCATATACACTTAACCTGATTCTGAGTTTCGCTAGCATATTTGATAAGATATGGGAAATATATTCATATGCCTGAAGGCTTACATTCTGCTATTTAAGCGGATAAATGCAGCATATGTCTCGTTCTAGGCCGAACGGAGGTGAAATGGTTAACCGGAATGCCGAGCACACGTCGACCCTAGACAGACTGTATGTTATTCTATACCATATGCTATATGTATAACATTAATGTTTCATTTATATTATGCAATCATACTCAGTAGTAGGCACGGCTAATAATGTTGGAGGCTGTTTTATCACTGAAATCGTGTTTATTTGTGCTCTCTCACTCCTGAGCTTATATAAAAATCGCAGGATCTTCTTTGCATCAACGTGGTCGGCTACAGCTCATCTTCTTGACCCATAATTTTCTTTCCTTTTTCTATATTTTATTCCCGGTGATATGTTGTCTCAAATGCTTGTTCATCTTTCGGGAAAAACAATTACATATTATTCGTGAGTTTTTATCTCATTTCGTTCGAAAACTCCTCGGACAGACGGTTTGACAAGGTTGGCACAACTATAGAGTTCCATTTCGGGTACGCAGGCCTAAAACGGTAATACATTCAGTTTAGTCAGGGTTGTGTACGGGGAGCCGTTTCATTTTCGCACGTGCCAATCTATGACTCGCTATAAAAAATAAATTATTCTTAATTAAATCCTTATCATACGATACCCCATACATGGTCATGAAATAAAGTAACCCCATTCGTTACTAACTGGATTCTCGTGATCGGGCCTTTTCCCATATAACGATGAAACAGACTTATTAATTGATCAAATGCATTCATATGTTGGCGATAAGAAGCATAATTTAATAATATCGTCCTAGCTCTATGTCAACGTTGAATATAGTATACAAACGATTCAATGAGGTATTATAAAAAATACTATTTCATAGTGGGTCTATATTCTAATCAATTCAAGGAATTTCAATGCTTCTTGTGTTTATACAATACACCACAGATTATCCTAAATCATTCGGAATATATACTGTTCATTCATAATAAACAAACAAAACAAGTGTATTATGTAATTTTTGTCTGTTTGAGCATCACGCGATCCAGATTGTGTATAGGTTTCACTAATTCATATTGAATGGTTAGCCTTAAACACTGGTTACTCGGGAAATGCTAGTTCTAAATAAACATATAAATATACACGTAAACAGAGCACCACGAGCTTTAGATAAGAAAAGAGATAATGACGTTCCAACAATGTTAGCTTTAGGTGAACTAGCAATTGCACAACGCTTGCACGAAAATAAAAACAATAGTTTGGCGTTTTCAGCCACTAAGGGAAATATTGAGGAAGATAGGCGCCATACATAGTATTTATATGTCCATAAAGAAATCGGCCTGATACATTTGCAGTACGCTCGACTAGATTTTTACTTATCTCGGGATAAAATAATTAAGTATATGCTATAAAAGTATTCATTGTACGGACATAGCCAAGATATAGTATTATTGTGTACTAGCTGTTGCCCGCGACTTCGTCCGCGTGGTATTTAACAAAGACAACCGTTGACAACAGCCTGCCCGCCCATTCTGAGCCCGCGGGAAGAATTGCAGGTGTTGCTATCAAACTTAATCAGGCGCTGCGCTGCAACATTGGTTTTTATTTTTTTTCGTGAGATCCTATTTTTTTTCTAAAATAAAAGTAGCCTAAGTTACTCCTTGTAAGTCCTTGAAAGTCCCGTCAAAATCGGTCCAGCCATTTCAGAGATTAGCCGGAACAAACAGACAGACAGACAGACAGACGGACAGACGGACAAAAAATTTTAAAAATGTTGTTTCGGTATAGGTAACGTGTATACATCCAAATGCACTTGGTAAAAAGCGGTTATTTTAATATTACCAACAGACACTCCAATTTCATTTATATGTATAGATAATAGATTCATATTAAAGATAAATACCATACTTATAAAGCCTACAAACTAGAAATTGGGCACGTTCTCGTTCATTGTTTTAAGACCAACTCGTACACAAAATAGCGGCCGCAGTGCCGCGGGCGTGATCAGCAGCCGTATTACCATTTTTTTTTACAAAGCGAATTTTTCTTACATTTCTGGCGCGTGTTTTCCTCTAAACATTATTTTTCTTTACTTTACCGATTTTGTTTAACAATCTTACCACTTCTCTATTTAATTTGTCATTCCACACTAATTAAAAGATGTTCTAATTACAATTTTACATTTTGATTAACATTTTTCGTGTGAGATACAAGTAATTATATTTTCTAAATAGGTATTTAAAAAAATATCATTAAAAATACCTACCAGGATTGTTTACTAAATACGTAAAGTAAGGAAAAGTGAGGTATAAGTAGGTAGCCTTCACTCCTGCCAGCAAGCATATCGCTTTTTAAAAAGGATCTTTCGTTGAAGTGGTTGCGATTAGAATATTCATGGTTTACGGGCTCACTTCATTTATAAAGTGGATTTTCTTTTATCATGCGCCGCACTTTTGAATTCATTCATTATTATGGGGTTAAGATTTTTTTACATTTTTAGCATTTGTTTATTCTCGACTATAAAACACCACGTATTTAGTTTTAGTGTCACCGTATGCGAACTGATTAATTTTAGAACGAGCAAAAACGAATCACGGTATTGCACTAAGTATCTTTCTTCTAAGTCGTGACGCTCTTGTCAGAGAGGTCGTGGTCGTCATGTTTTGGTTCTGGGACTGGTGTTGTTTGCCTCACGTAGCCAAGTATCTTCACCTAAGCCTTATATGATAATCGATATTTCATATATCTTTCACACAATAGCTTGCCGTTTTGTATTGACATAAATTATACTCGATCTCTTGATATATGCCATACCAGGTTGTATGTGAATAATTAACGTAAACCATAAATTTATATTCGTTTTAAGACTAGAATTTCTTAGAAAATAGAGGTCATAGTATTCCAATAAGCATGACGCCGGTTCTAATATTCACCAAACTCTGTGGTGCTAGCGGCAAGTGCAAGTGGACTCGAAGGTTAAACCATAGAGTTATTTATGAAATCTTTTGGGAAACCATAAAGTTCCAGTACACGTCTTTCTATTACAATAATTGTTATAATTACGCGTTCCCACCGGATATATCGTGAAACAACTCAAGCGCGATTAACATGTACACAAAATGAACGTTTTCGAAGCGTTTTCGTTAATTAATCAGTTAATACGCGACTGGTTGCTATAACCCATGTTTGAATATGGCTATGGTGGGGATGAAACGTTTCTACTCTTTTATTTATACTGTAGGTTGTAGCTTTTCATTATTCACTGTCTATAAATTATGAATTTAACTTATCTATGAATTTTTTTCGAAAAATCGCGTGTATTACGAAGGGCGTTCTAACCAGTACCTAGACCACAAGCTTTTTAGGTATCGTTTCGGTAACGTAACGTCTTCCATCCCTCTCACACCACAGATTTCAAAAATAAATATGACAGTGACAGCATGTTTTCTCCATGACGTTACGATTACATTAGAAATTCCTGCCTTACCCTTCAATTCTTTCGCGTTATACGTAGTTCTGTATCAACCGTAATAAAGGTATATAATGCATACGTATTTTTTTTTCGCTTATTCAACACTATGTAGAACATAATTATTGAGGATGGTCTCCAAGCAGACGCAACCATGAATACTCTAGAGCGTTATTGTGACTAACACATATAATTTATTCTAAATTGCACTTTATATTTCATCGAGCACAGCTTGGCAGTATTTAGTATACGTAATTTTTTAGACATGTTTCACAAAGATATTTCTCAAAATAATGTATGGGGCCAAAGCAGAATAAGTTTTTCCAGAATAAGAAGTAGGTACATGTACATAATATGTGTACAATATAAGAAATTGCTCTGTGTATCAGGTGCGGATTCCTGCCAAGCGACGCGATTGAGCCACAATCGCCAATATAGAGTAAGCATTAACGCAACACCGTTCACTACCGAGACCATCCTCGCACTACCACTACTTGCACGTTTTTAGAGCAAAATATTAAACTACGATGCTGGCACATTTCACAACAGAATACTTAATTTATTTTTTATGTCACTTATTTGTGTATCAGCTATTGTAGTGTAAGTTTGTGAGAAAAATAAACTTATTTGTGTTACTTATCGGGGCTGTCAATGACACAAATAGTAGATCGCAAAATTATCTCAAAGTTCGGACGATTATTGGGCATGAGTAACCGAGGTAACAACATAATGCGCACGCGATTAGAACCAATAAAAAAATATAACAAAAAACTAAACTTTTTGTTTAAATGCGCTATGCAAGTTGTCGGTACAAATTAATTCTGCGTTCATGTTTGAGCACCTAACGGGCTATCCGAGTTGTCGAGACGACTTAATTCTGCTCCCATGGTTGAAGACTGGGCGCAATACAGCGCCATTCAGCTGTGAAAAGCACCGAAACTGTTTAAATTAAATTATTGATTCAGTTTTCCGATGCTATGGTTCCGCCGTCTTTAATATGATTTCGCCAAATGTCGTAAGACTGTTATACTACATAAAACAACAATTTAATGGAATCATTGATGCGATTGAAAGTCACAAAATTATTAGATCCTGGAGTAGTTAGTTATTAATAGTTGTTTTGTATAGTTATTACTCGTGACCATATTTACGATGAATGATGACTATTTAAGCCCATATCGAAAAAAAATAACACTACCGGATAGAGAACATCCTTTTTTAAGTCGGTTAAAAAAGAGAACGGATAAATAGATGAAAACTATAAGAAGTTCACATTTACTATTCACACTAATTTTGCTTTGGCACCATCTTTTATTTTAGGTGAATGTCTCTTATTGCACGCCAGTGTATTTAAGAAGCTTTTTTATATTAAGTTATAATTTCAGCTCTATTTTAATTTATTTTACAGTTTACTAAGCTAGTAAGAATATTGCATAAGGGTGTTACAATCCCAGTATGGCCAGCATGCGAAAAGGAATAATGTAGTGCAATCATTTTACTAGTTCAGTAGTACACGACGCTGTCTGCAAAGTAATATTTTATTTGCTTACTCCAATATTAATGACTGGTATAATGTGTTTAAGTATGTTTGGCCAGTAAATTATATTTTATGTGGTGGTCTCTATTTCCAGATCTTGAAGTCCCAGTGATAAGTAAGACGAAGACCGCATAGGCGCCAAGCGCTACCGACACCACATCAATTAGTGTATACAACAAACATTACTTATTAGATAGTTTTAGTTTGTAACTTGGTGTGTGATTAAGTTTATTAAGTTATTGCGCCGAGCGCCGGCCGGCGGTGCCGCGCGTGCCTAGTCCGATACAGATAAAACAAATATTTATCTACCTGTTGTCTGTAAAATAATATACAAATATTATACACCAGTCTTGTGTAGCTATGGTTAATTTATTTAGCAGTCTATATCGTGTTACTACAAAATTGAGTAAGTACATAATATAAACTAAAATAGGTTCTCTTTAACTCCGGTGCGTAAGTAAAAGGGAAATATTACGATACATATTTTAGGAAAGCGTCTGTGATTATAAACGAAGAAATTTGAAAACCGTTTTTAATGTTAGTTGAGATGATCATTTGATGTATAATATTATGATAATGGTTGGGTGTATGGAGTACACCTACAGTGTAGTGAGTGCAACCCGTTGGGGGCGCGCTCGCGAGGTGCGCCTGGCGAAGCCCGCCTTTCAATTTTAATGTTACTTATTAAATTTACGGTTCATCTTCTTTTTAAGACTTTTAAGCACTTTACAATCGAATGTATAATTAATTCTTCACTAATATCGTTTACAATTTGTGTTATAGCTTGCATGTCCCGCGGTGTTATTTCATTTGGTTCATGAGGGGTGTGTGGAATATTGTGGTTGGTGTGAAAATTAATTAAGCTTAAATATTTCTACATTTTATCAGGTGTTGATATTTGGTAACAAATTGTATATGGATATTTTCATAAATAGTAAAAATCTATATAATCATTCTCAAATTGAATCATGTTTAAATATACAATTGTTCCCTAAAGATATTTATCTGAGTGTTTTTAAAATTAATCAAATTGTTTTTATTGGCCATACCAGTACAAAATCAAAATATTATATTCTCCTTGTAAATAGCATATTAGCACTCACAGTGATTTACTCTACTTATAGTGTAATTATGTAAAATATTCCTCAACATACGTGCAAGAAGCCTTAAAAATCATAGATTTTTTAAAAGATATGGGTACTAGCGTCTACCGGCCGAGGCCGAGGAAGATGATGTATTTTTATATAAAACATATTGTTCTTAATTAACATATATAATATGTTAACTGAAAGTACATGATTTCGTATTTTTCTAACAGATAATATAGTTGAGTACGTAAAAGTGTAATGGTCTACTTTTAAAGTGGAAGTGATTACACATATAATATTGAATAAATGTTATCAATGTAAAACTGACATAACGACGTTACAAATTTGATTTGAGAACGTTTTATTTTTATAATGGAGCCAATGTGATGGTAGACGAAACCCATACTACAGTAGTCTCCTACGGCTGAAAACCACCCGCTACCCACAGCGGAGCCAAGACGCGATCGGTGGTGGGTACTACTAGTCACCTTGGCTACCGTTTGTACTGTAACGAATGTTTTAATTATTACAATGTGATTTGACGGTTTGTGTTAAAAGTGAATGTTTATATTCAAATTATTAGTTTATGTAATATCATAGCACCAAGTGCGAATGTGTAGGTAGTAGGCTGCATCAACGAGTTATGAGTGATCATTGTTTCATTAATTTGGCTTAGTGTTGTTTTTTTAACTAAGCTTGTTAATATGTACAAAATTATGGCACCATGTTATGTCTATTATACCGTCCAGTGAACACAGAAACAGTAATTTTATTGTAAGGTAATCATTTTGCTATCTCATTATGTCGAATGGTAGACGAATATTACGTTCAACGGAATGCTAGATGGAGAACGACCGTGGTATCCGACAATAGAATGGAATATACCCGGAGTAGCAGCGCTATGAATAATAAACAACTTATGTAAAAAAAGTTCCTTAAAGTGTTGTTGTGGTACAATTTTTTAAAATACTTATACAAAAGTAGTTCAGAAATTTCTTTGAGCACAGCGTATTTTCTTCCCATGAACACGATTTACAACTATCACAATCACTTCTAAGTTCTCGGTATTTATATCTACGGGATTGTATTACGACTCCATATTTTTCTATTAAAATAGTAAGTACATTGGTAGATCACAAAATTAAGCTGGGGATACTTGTAGATAGATTCCATGTGGAATAAGGACATTTATTAATTTAATAAGCTATATCGATTTTATAAAATTAATTAATGAATTTGTACGTATTATTTTCTTGTGATCGTTTCAAGTCCTTAGTCCGAAGGAATCTACACTACTGGGGTCTCGCCGCCGCGGCCCATTCACACATCATTCAAGGTACTCACAGCTTCATAAGTAGACGCTTTATCAAAGACAAAGCTGATCTGTGATGGTATGACATAGTTAGGTACATTAGGCGGTGTGAGTTACATTTTGCTTCTATTTTAGAGGGCACGTCTGTGACCTATTTTAATATCACCCGTTTGTCCATTGCAGCTTTAAAATATACTTCGTTAAGCGACCGGGCCGTAGTGTTGACAGCTGGTGAACCTAACATTTTTAGTATCATATAAGCCAAGCATCATACGTAACACTAGCACAATTAGTGGGGAAGCCGTTTATACCTCAACGAGTGGTTCTTTATATTAGATACGTGAATTATTTTTACCAAACACGTTACCATATTACATACACTAGTATTGTACATCGTTTAAACGCAAAATATTTGCTGAAATACAGTATTATTTTATAGTTATATTATCTATACTAGATTCACGAATCTAATATGAGGAATCGCGCTATGATGCCTCGAAGTTAACAACTAATTGCATACATTGTGTAACTTTACTTAATAATTATATATATGTATACATAGGGTGAATTTATTAAGTGTGAGTGGATGGCCAAATCTGAAAATAGGGAATAGGGAAAAATGCTTATAGGTTTTCACTATCCCCTAGCCACACGCACACTTGAACAATTCACGCCGTATATTGTATGTTTATTTACTTAACTTACAATAACAAATGAAATATTTGTATGTATACTTAGTATATATTATATAGTTGTGTATGATACTTACACCATCCACGAATTGCGTCAAAAGTTATATATATTATGGATATATTGTACAAAGTTGATCCGATGTATGCATAACTTACGTAGACTCGTTCGTCAGCAGTCTCGGCCCGCACGCCCAGCGCGCTCGTCAGTCCGAGTACCCGGCCGGTATGGTTACACGGATTTAAATGATATACTTGGTAGCTTCCTCTCGATACAACAAACAGTCCAATATTAAGGTGCCAGTGTTCATAATTATTAGACTATTGATGTTATGGTATGTCTGTATCTCATCTATTGTCATTCGCTTCGCATTACATGTAATCAGTGACCATTTTCATTTTAATTATTTAATTGATTTGAATATAATTATATAAAAAATCTATTCTATAAAATCTAAACCTACTATTTACGTTTAAGATTAGTTGTAATATACGGCATAAAGTTATATTTTAAGTAATATCTATATTTATAAATTAAAATGATAAGTATTTTAACGTTTAAGATACACGATGAGTGTTCTATGTAAATGTAAATTTTGAGTTCAATTAGATTGTAAGGAATAGGTAGGTATATGTTATTATAATAGCAACTGCGCAGGGCCGGCGAGGCGCCGCCGCCGCCGCCCCGAGACCGCGAGGCGCGGCGCGGCCGCGGCGGCGCCGCCGACTTGACTCGGGCACTGTTATTTCGCTCAGATTCGCTCGCGCAGCGTAACGTATCTTCATCCTAAGTTACATAGATAGCCGTGGGCATATAAGGAGCGTGTCCCGTAGCGGTGTTCGCTTCGTTCGGTTCACGCATTAGCTTCATCTCATCATCACATGCTTCACTCGCGGGTAAGGGAAGTGCGCTAGGCGACCGGTCGCCGAGGTGGGAGGGTATGTACGCGTCGCACACATTCCAAAATATCGCTAAACGTAACGCTAAGTGACGCGCGTAGACGAGAGCGATGCAATTTGTAAGTTTGTACCACTTTGTTGTTCATTAACGATAAGTTAGGATTAATCTCAGTCGATGTTGTTTAACTTTAGTCTGTGTATAGTATTCTTGTGGGTTAAGTTTATGTGAGGATGTGAATTTGAGCGAATCGACAGGCCTCAGCCTGAAGGGTTCATAGTAGTTGTAATCTTAGGTACCTAAACGATTATTTCAGTTGCAACTAAATTTTATTTCGCGCGCCGTGTTAGTTTTATTACATCAATTGTACATATAGATAGGCGAGTATACAGAGTTTTCATTCATCTTAAATGGTTATTGTTGAATCTGAAAACATAGGGCTGGCAGATACCGCACCGCAATATCGCATTTGCTGTTGATAAAATTAAATATTTTTTATCTGACGTATGGCTATTGATGTGTTGCTGTTTTTTAGAAAACGGTTCGGTCGCGAGTCGGGAAGCGGGGTACGTAGGACGGGTGAGTAGTTGCGCGCGCGTCTCTCGCCCGCCGAGAGGCGTCGCGTACGGAGCGCCCGGCGCCGCCGGAACACAGCCCTCGCATCTCGGTTCACTGACCGTGGCAATACTTACCAACTAATAATCACTAAACATTGTTCAGCCGCGAAGGCTTGTTATGAGGCTGCTCCTATTTTAACTGAACGATCACATGTTAATCTTAGCCGTTCATAAAACACTTACTACACCACATCACTGTTAACATCACTTATTCGTATTAAATATTTTTGTAAATGACAATATACTATGTACGATAAAGTATGGATAATTTACGATGTTATTTAACTATTCTATTAAGGTTTAATTGACAACAATGTATACAGGCGTTGGGTAGCGGCGGAGCACGCACGACACACCACGACTTCCCTGAAGTTCAGTTAGAGTGTGGAGCAACCGGCATTAGCTAGCACGGCCACATTATAATAATATGTACCGTGTCATTACCTCACATTTACGTCTTTTATACATTATAAAGTAAATAGTTATTGTTGTCGCTAAATCTTTGAACTTATTTTTAATGTCAATATAGTTTAGATAGAGGTGTCATTAAGTTTTAAAACTGTAAACACAATGATCTATTTTAGATGGCAACATAGATGCATGTGAGGCGGTGTAAGATGTCGGCCAAACATCGTCAGTGTATTTATTTAAATGATGATTAAATAAATATTGTGAGACGCACGTACGCGCAGGCGGCGCGGGCAGCGCTCGCGCCGCCCGCGCCGCCCGTTCTTGTAGAAATAAATGATATTTTCGTTTAAGTAATGGTCATTTTATTTTCTAAACTATTAAGATTTTTAACCCACCATACAGCAAAAGGGACAGCATCATAATTAAACCCACTGAAATGCAGTCTTATAGTCCCAGAGAAAAGGTTTATATAGTTTGTTACGTTTAAAATATAATGCCTTATTCCAATTTGAAATATACCTCACCATGGCGTGAATTTTACACTATGTTCTGCAACTATACCCTAATTTATAGACTTACTACGTACGAAACTTCATCAAACAAATCTGTATTTTTAGTTTTTACACAACCAAATTACGAGTTTTGCATTATAGATTGTAATTTATTATAACTCAAATTTTCAGTGTGTCTTTGCTATTGTTGAGTATCTACAACCGTATTGTTTGTATAAATTTTGGTTGCGTGTCCATGGTATCATAGCTCCAGTGAATTTTACCGTTTTTTAGATACATCGGTGTTTCTTTTCAATTTGCCAACCGTAGTGAATCGATTATAATTATGTATTAAAACGCTGACACCATTTGTGACGCAGTTGCTGATGCTGATGATGTATATTGCATTCGGAAATAAACTAATATTTACTTACAAAATTTTTAGGCAGGCACTACACTAGCTATCGGCAACAAATAAAATACTACTTAGGGAGCCATATGGCCGACTCATATCACATCACAAAATAGTTTTTGTATTCTTACAGAACAAAAATATTTTTGTGTAAATACTATCCCAATACAAAGGTCTGTTTAAAACAGCTTTTCAATAACAAACATTTATTAAAATAAAAAAAAAACACTACAAACTACCAAGTGAATTAATAACAAATGCACATACATAATATGAACAACTAATCATTCTATATTATATACTTATAAACAGTGTTTTACCTAAGGTTGCATCCTTAGGGATCCGTCCAGGCGTATCGTCTCACCGTTGAGCATCGGGTTCTGGATAACACTTTGCACGAGCAATGCGAATTCTTCAGGGTGCCCGAGCCTCGATGGGAAGGGCACTGTCGCTTCGAGACTTTTGATAGCCGGTTCTGGTAACTTCTTCATCATAGGTGTACGGAACAAACCTACAGAAAACATATATATGTACATAAAAGCGAAATACCACTGATTTCTCCTTATCTACAGGGCTAATTCCAAATCATTTCCAATATTAAGTCCAAGAATCCGATTACTTTAGGGACAAAAAAAAAACAGATAAAAAATAATAAGGATTTGTTATGCAGTGTGCGGAAAGTCGCGGGCAAAGCTAGAAAAAATATATTAAATGATCAAGGGCTTCTCATAAATAATGTGTACTGTTATTATAGCTAGATTATAAATAATTTACCAGGAGCTATGGTCACAACCCTGATGCCTTGCTTAGCGAGGTCTCTTGCGATGGGCAACGTCATACCCACTATGCCGGCTTTGGAAGCTGAGTATGCGGCTTGACCGATCTGAAATAACAACAATCACATTGGGTGTGAATTTTTTTTAAAATAATATCGCCAGACGAACCCCTTCTATACGGTCCCACACTAAACAACGCTTGCATTATGGGTACCGTACAATGCACTGAGGGCATACTCAGTATTATATACTACATATACTTATATATATATATATATATATTAAACATCCGTGTGTCGGGTACATTCGTGCTCATAAAACAAAGTTTGTCTACCAGGATTCGAACCCGAGACCCTTTTACAGAAAGCAGGGTCACTACCAACTACGCTTATCGAGTCTTCAAGGTAATTTCAATTACTTTTATAGCCTAACATATCATAAGGGTTCATAAAATATATACTAAATAATAGGTCCTTGCATTTTCAACCAATTTTTCGTTAAAGTGCATAAATATACATATAATGGACAGAATGTTTTTAAAACTTAACTTAGGCTTTTTATTTAGTTTAGTATATACACATTCTAGATATCGTCATTTACGCACTTATCGCGCCTTATCAGTTTTAATAAACATATTTTTCCAATCAAGTATTTAGGTCAATCCTATATGTTGCTTGATTTCATGCACCGATGTATCATGTTAAACACGTGGGGTACAAATCCATTTTTGTAATTGCACTTACATATAGCGAGCAAACACGATAATAAGTAGTACTAACGTATATTATATCCACCTACCAAAATCTAGTTGAAAATCTACATTATATAATAAGGTTTAACAAAAGTTTGTGTAAAATATTTAAACAGATGAATCAGTACATTATATGGATCATGTTGATGTATATAATAATTGTGTAAATGATGATTGATTTTTTTTTAAACAAGCAGTTGGCCGTACACTAAGTACAAGTTTGATTTCATTTTTATGGGGAATGATATCTTTATAACCTACTGTTGGCCTGGTTAAAATATTTAACACTATTACACCTTATATAATAATACTATAACATTTTCATGTTATATGTATGTACATGCTGAGTAAATCTATTGAATATTGACATTAGAATCAATATTCAGAAGAAATGCGCATTTTTATGCCTGTGTGAATTTACTCACACATGAGGGATTCATTAGAGATAAGCCTTTTTGTGTAGATTAAAAAAATTAAGTTACCTGTCCATCGTATGCAGCAACGCTGGCCGTGTTTACAATGACGCCGCGCTGGCCATCCGCGTCGGGTGCATTTTTACCAATTAGGCCCGCAGCCAGTCGAATAACATTGAACGTACCTATTAAATTAACCTGAAAACATAATATAATGGTTACTCACGAGTTTTGTATTACATGACTATACATAATAATGTAATTGTTATAGGTAAAATGATATATATGTATTGGGTTCCCACGGATGGCTCTGCGTCGTCATCACGGGCCGTGGGAACGGTGACACCCGACACAGCGGCGTTACATTCGCAATGACAGGTAAGCACAATGCGGTCCATAAAGTACGGCTGGGAACTCACCAAGCCACCATTAAACTTCCTCCGAACAAGAAAAAATCATATAAATTACGAATATTATGAATGCAAACAATAGGAACCTCAATTGTTTTCTGGAATAGTTGCAAATCAAACGGTTGATTCTTTTTGAAGTTGTAAATCCTGGCTGCGGTGCCAATGCCAGCACAGTTCACTACAACATCTAGACGGCCAAACTTATCAACAGTTGTTTGCAAGGCATTCTTGACATCTTGTTCTGAAGCAACCTGAAATTTAAATGTAAGAATGCTTTTAAAAACAACACATTTTGAGCACAGACTTGTTAGAATATACAGACACCACACGGTGTGCACTACAAGTGTAGGCTAAAAGTCTGTGAATATGTAAACACACACATACATATAAAAAAAACTACGTCCAGAACTTCTAGTAAATGGTCCCCATTTACTAGGTAACAAGTTTGGTATGTACATTTACTAACAAATGTTAAGATACCCACCAAATCACAGACTTCTTTAGAAGTTCAGATGTAAAGATGCCACTAGCAAAGTGAAGCCACTTTTTCAATTCAATTGTGTGGTAAATGTGAAAGTGTAATATAATATAGCTAGATGAAGACATCAGCTATACTGTCCCACACTAAGCAATGCTTTTATTATGGGTACTGTACAATGGATCGAGGGTGAACTCAGTATATAATATGGAATATCTATGACTCGGGTACAAACGTTCATGCTCATCACACAAAGGATTGTCCCTACCAGGATTCGAACCCGGGACCCATGGCACAGAAAGCAGGGTCACTACCAACTGCGCACACACAGATCACACAGATGTAGTCTTAGCTCTGCCATAATATAAATATAGCACATGGTTTATCCTTGAAAATATTAATGATTTCATTTTTATTCACATTTTTTTATAAAGATAGACTAAGGGCGACATCAAATATTAAGATAATAAAGTAAGTTTTAAGTAAATATTTATTACAAAACACACTATACTTACATCAACGGGTACAAATGTGACATTTTCTTTTAATTGCTTGGCTAAATCTTGTCCTGAACTGTTTGGCAAATCACAAATCACCACTCTGCCACCTTGTCTCAACAACTGTTCCACAGTTGCTTGCCCTAGCCCGGAAGCACCTCCCGTCACCAATCCAACTAGACCCTTTGTTAACCAAACATACATTATTATTGTTGTTTACCAACGAATTAGGGTGTATAATGCTCCACATTAGGTTCTCTCAGACATGCAGGTCATCCAACAATGTTTGCCCAAAGCAATTAGCAAGTGATAACCAATATTCATCCCTTGAATCGATGGCTCAAATATTCCTCCTTAGACAATTCTACTGGCCTAGCAAGTATTTGGCCATCGTTATAACCAGTACTGTTAATTATTAATGATTCAAGTAAACCTAAGGTCATGGCACAAACCAACTAACCTTACAAAAGTGTGTTGATAAGATATACTTAGTCATCGAGTAACCTACCTAAGAGTTTAATGTACTTTTACTTACTTACTATTAAGTATATATTTAGGTATATATATATGTATATACTACTTAATAGGTAGGTAGAGGTGCCTAGATAAAGTTGAAAAAAATTATTTCTTCAAGTTTTAACTTTATTTACGTTTGGGAATTTATTCACCATTGGGCACTTACCTTGAACATTTTTAAATCACAGTTTTACTGTAGCTATTTAGAACTGGTACGAAGTATATCTCCAATAGGTTTTGCCTTTTCTTTGCCCACCCGAGTAAACGTAGAAAAAATATCATACATACAACTTATCTGCGAAAAAACTTCGGCTCAAAGTTTAAAAGAACGAGTGAGTGAGATAGTTACACATTTTTAAAATTGTTTTTCATGTCCTTGGTACTAGCCCTTTGATACCTATGAGAGAGTTACATAGATATACATAAAAGTAGATCTTAAATCAATACATATTATATATTAAAATAATCGATTTAATTATCACACTACTTTAATTATGTAAATAATTAAAACCTGAAGATATAACTATTACACGGCGCGGCGTGACCACACATAGTAGTTTGCATTTTGATGCTTGTAATATGCGTAGGTACTATCCTTGTTAAAAACTGCAATAATTATCGTACGTATCTATCCGTGTATCTGTCGTACATTTATATTTCTAGCAGCCGTAAGTAATAACTTTTTGGCAGGAAATTGAACGATAAATTGTGACTTTTGTTTTTATTCCAAAATAAAGTGTTTCCTCATTAAATATTAGTGGGATTGTGTGATCATAAACGTTCACAATTGAAGGAAATTGAAATAAAGTAGTATAACTTGGCTTTTCAAGTTCTTCCCAAGCTGTCTGTTAAATTTTCTGTAAAGTATCCACAGCTTTGGTGATTCATTTCACAATCATCATCGACATCATCATTATCATCAGAGGTACTTATATTTTTATAACAATTATTAAGATATTACTCGATACTGGCAAAAATTGCACTATATTGTAGCCGATTGCCAACCTAAAAAAAAATAAGAACTAGCTACGCCATCACTAGTTGTAGTCACTAGTATTACCCCCTCCCGGTTTAACCCCTTGCCCTGCCTATCCATCCTCCCATTCTCCTCCGGAGAAATCAGAATAGAGGCAACGCAGGCGGGTAGTTTCACTCGAAAAGAAAGAGGGCGTACAAACTTTTGATTCGGATCGTATACTGTGACCTAGGTACCTTAGCAGTTAGCACTCAGTTCGTTGAATACCTTGCAGTTTTAGTAACATAAATGTGAAAGACACCGTTTTGTCCATGTTAAAATTGTATTCCGAGTGTCCAGCGTAGACATTAGGGCTTTTTAGCAGCAATCATTATTATGACATGACAGAAAGTCAAATCGTCATTTCGTTCGTTAAGACTCCAAGAAGAGTAAAAAAAATATCTATTGGTCGCAATGCTGTTAATAATATTCCTTTTGCGGAACACCTTGGGTTAGTTTACGGGCTAGCTGCAGTGTTGTGAGTTGTGAAGTCTCATTTTGTGGGTCATAGTAGAGATTAGAGAGATTGTAGGCTGTTATTCCGGAATGTGGTACAATCAGACCGTGTTATGAATGAGGAGGCACTGTTGGCGAGGGCTTCCGAGGAGCGGGAGCGTATCTTTCAAAGATACGAGAGAGGACGAGAGAATCTCGTCGGTCAAATTGATCCCTGGGAGGACCCTGAATTTGAAGAGTACCATAAAACAGATAGGTAAGACATAGCCTTATTTATTATATAGCCATTAAAATTATTTTATTATACAGATTTCTTAATTATTATGCTTTTGTATATCTATTTGTCACAAATTCAATTAAACTATCAGTCGTAAATCTGTAAAAATGCTGTGCAATTAGTTTTATAATTAGGTTGTTTTGCTTGCCACCACAATGATGGTCTCATTTCTAGGTGTGTACTTGGTGATGTATTAATAAATCTACTTTACAGTTTTCCTATTGTGAATCAGTAACACACAATCATGTATGATGGTAAAAAATATTTTTTTTTTGTATTAATAAGGTTTATATGTAGATTGCCTTGTGTGCTCTCAGTTTTTGAAATTGATAATACTTATTTGGTTGTTTCAATGTCAATAGTCTGAATAATGTTTCTGTGGCTGTGCCAAGGTTGTTTCTCATCTTCCTGTTTTGCTAATGTTTATTCATACCAAATCTCAATAAAGAAATTAGGTATTTTTGATATGCCTATGTTACTACATAGAGTTGGAAGTGTAGTTGTGGTGAATACTAATTAATCCAAACCTTAATGCATCTTGATACATTCAAAACTATTGATTAATGTTAATTGAAAGGCATATCATATTGCAATTTGGTCTCATCAATAATGCTTTGCTCGGAGAGTTGATAATTCACACAGGAAATACAATATAACAATACAACCAGAATGATGTAGCTTGCGTTATATATTATATTGCTATTGCGAATTATGAGGTATTTCCTGAACATTAAATTAGTGGTTTTTGCTAGCTCAGTCAGGGGAAGATGTACTAGTTGTTCATTAATTTAAGAAAATAACACAATATTTGTAACATTTCTAATTATGCTAAATGTGCCTGCAATTTTGTATGCATAGAGGAAGAATTTGGGTTAATGCAGAAAACCTTACATTTACTGGGATAATTGTTAAAAGGCCCATGCCAGGTTTACCTGAAACATGCCATGTGGATTTTCAAGATCTTTTATAATACCAGGTACCCAAATGTTACCAAGTATAAAAAGTTTCCTACATGTTGACCTGGGTTTTAATTGTGATGGCAGGCTTACATGGATTTTTTGGAATCATCTAAGATTCAAAAAGTCCAAACTCATTTGAAGTTAAATTATTTGTTTTTGGGGGTTATCACTAGAACAAATATTAAGATTTCTATTACTCATAGAAAGGCTATGAGTAATAGAAATGTACTATAATAATAAATCTATTATAATAATAAAACACTATCACTGCGTGATAGTGTTTTATCACACTATCACTGAGTGATAAAACACTCAGTGATAGTGTAGGTAGAGCTACACTATCACAGTGTTTTATCACTCTAAAGCCATTGGGGGTCGAGTTGCAGAACAAAATCTATGACAGCGCAGGCATAGCCTCGGGCAAATGCTAGTGTTTAGATAAATACATTAAGCAAAACATAATTATTTGCTTATGCGGTGTATGTGCAAATGCGATGTTTTTATTTATTAAGTTGCTTCTGCTTGCTGCACAATGTAATTTAATTAAATAAAAATACCTACCTAAACTGAATGAAACGGCAGCAACACCTGGAAGAATTGTTGATATTTTGTTTTTGCATTACACAATATGAGCTCCCTACATCAATTTTAAGGAGCACTGTTATTGCTCACACTTTATAGGGCAAGGGTAAATCAGAGGAAAGGCACTAACCAACAAATGGTTCAAATTATAAATATGAATGGTGATGGTGCATAGAAAAGCCACATCTACTAAGCAGATGACAGTACATTACATGACCATAGGTGTGTGTAGCATTCCTCATGACTGAGAGAGGTCATGCCATACGCATTATCATGGGCAATGGCATAAACACAAATTTATGGCTGTCCTTTTAATTTTAAACTTGAATGTCATGCCAGATACTGACTGCATTACCTATTTTTGTTAAAGTACCTACCCATCTAATACCAATTACTTATGATCTGTTCATTTTAGAATGTTTTGATTTGCCTACTTTTTCCTGTCCACTGCATCTACTTTCAAGTAAGCAGAATTATTATACTAATTGCAGATATGGCTTCGTACATGATGAACGCCTACCTCAGAAAACAGGTCACCAGAAAGTCAACATTGAAGTTGAAAGGGAGAAAAAATGGGTTAAAATGCTCGGTAGCTGGGACACCCCGACCACTAAGGAGAAACTCCACAGGCGGATATATAAAGGCATTCCAAACTCACTTAGAATAAAAGTGTGGTGCAAGTTGATGGATGTTAATCGGATAAAATCGGCAAATCCCGGAAAGTTCCGAGAGATGTTAAAACTCGCCAAGCAGTGGTCCACAGATGTTAGACAAATAGATTCAGATGTAAACAGACAATTTCGTGAACATCAATTTTATAGAGAAAGATATTCAGAAAAACAGTGCTCATTATTCAATGTTCTGTGTGCTTATAGCATGTACAACTCCGAAGTGGGCTACTGTCAAGGTATGTCTGGCCTGGCGGGCGTGTTGTTAATGTACATGGATGAAGAAGATGCGTTTTGGGCGTTGGTTGTACTTCTATCAGATAAGAAGTACGCTATGCATGGATTGTATATAGAGGGATTTCCAAAATTAACAAGGTTTCTCGGACATCATGACAGGATACTCACAAAATTCATGCCAAAACTAAAGCAGCATTTCGATAAGTTTGGTTTGGACGCCATTCTGTATTCACTCAAGTGGTTTTTTGTATGTTTTGTGGAGAGAGTGCCCTTCAGCCTGTGTTTGAGGGTTTGGGATATTTATCTGCTGGATGGCGAGAGGGTGATCACAGCTATGGCTTATACAATACTCAAGCTGCATAAGAAAGCTATCATGAAATTAAATGATATGGATCTTATTGTTAACTATATACAGGTGAGTTAGCTTTATTTTTACTTATGGCGAATTACAAGTGCAAGAGAGTGTTTGTAATATGAGTTTGTCTGTTTATGGTTTTAGTCACTACTTAAATAGAATAAGGCAGTGTGTACTTGTGTAGTTCGTACATTATGTGCAGTATGCAACCACCAAAATCTATTAAATAAATAATTATAATTTTTGTATATTATTTTTATGCGTAAAATTAAGATATTTTATTTATTCTAGGTAAAGTTACACAAAGACTTTGGTTTTGATGATGACATTGTGATCAGTAGTCTCGAGAGATCAATGGAAGAACTGAAGAGGTCTAAGCTCGATTACCCCGGGCCCCCGCCGCCCATCGAGCTACCGAAACGACAGCTCGGTGTGTTCCTTGAACCTGACAAAAAATCCAAGATTGGACAACGTGCAGAAGATTTTTCTGATACTGAGAAACAAGCTAGAGCGACTGTGATATTGAGGTAATGCTCCAAGCGTTTTAACATTAGGTAACAGCATAACAAACTCCCAGTATTTTCATCACATAGCATAAAATGTGAAATGTTTGTCGGCCCATTTCACAACTACACAAAATATTGATCACTACATCTGGATTAGCCATTGGTAAATTAGCAGTATTAGTTGGCTGTGATTATATATTTCAATGATTTTTTATTAGTATTTCAATTGAATCTCATTTAGTAGTTGTGTGAGAATAGAATAGAAAAAATTACAAAACGTTTATTGTATAAGCACTCATGTAATAAAGCTATTCAGTGATAGCTAAGTTTTTAAAATGTCGCTGGTTCAAACCCCAACTCGCCCCGCTGATTATCACTTGCTCATGCCTCGAAGAGCATGTAAAGCCGTCGGTCTTGCGCTTATCTCTCTTTGATCGTATCGGATCGCCGACCCAGCGGACTACGAGATTAAGTGCACTTGCACATGTGCACTATACTGATATCTCGTTCGTAGTTGTCTAGTCCCGGTCCCGGTAAATTCGGTCAGGAGGTATTATTATAATAAAGCTATAATATAATTGTCGCAGACGCGAGAAGGCGGCGATGGAGTTACAGGAACTCCGAGTCTCGCAGAGTGACACAGTGTCAGGTAATTTGGATGTATCTCTTACCACGTTGCGTACCACCTCAGACGAGAGCCTCGGCTCCGATCAATTCACACATTTATAATGTTGGCCATCTTCAATGGCACACACTATTATTACAATAGTTCGCTATCGAATTTACTGAATAGAACCCATTATTTGTGTTAAGAGCTTTTCGCGTTTGTTCGTAAGCGTACCTCTATCCGTACTTCTATGGCTGACTGTAGAACATAAGGGGGTAATGAAATTATATAGTTAGACGAATATTGATGTTATACATATACTGACTAGTTAAATGTTATCGTAAGTTTACGTATATAAGACTGAATCGCAGTGCAGTGTGGTCTAGTAGCTTTAAATATAATGTTGGCATGCCCAATAATTTCTCGCCTAAATCATTTGCATGGTGTTCACATTTTATACTGGTCATATTGAATCAATAGCATGTTTTCGCACAGACGTGAGAAGTCATCATTTATTGCTGTATTATAACTAGGTACTAGATAGCTGAATAAGCCGTCAATAATATATCACCATGTCAATACTACATCATGTAGCCCGCGTCACTTGTACCTACCGATCTAGACACTTTGTCGGTAAAAAGGTCAATTTTAGTACTGTTAGATATTGCACAGTGATTTTAACATTATAAACTTGAGTATTTATAATGATGATATCTTTTTTCGAAATACATACATTAATGGGCCTAACAGATTAGTTTAAAAGTTCTTTCAAAAAAACTTTGTAGACGTGGACATTTTGACATTATGTTTATACATATATCTATTATACTATACTTAAATTTTTGATAAATCAGAATGTAGTATTTTAACTTTATAAGTACAAATTAATTATAAAATGATGTGTGATGTTCAATTTCCGATTTATTTAATCGATATTTTTAATATCGATAAATAAATAATCATTCAGTGACAAAATAGTTTTACTCTCAGACAACAAAATAAATACATTGTTTTCCGTGGTTTTACTAGTGCCTATTTATGATGTTTGATAATAAATGGTGTATATTTCTAGCAATGGGAATGGGATTATAATTTATCGTAGGTATATTTAAAAATGGCCTTTGATGTTGTCACTATAAGTCTTTAATTAGATACACTCAACATGGAAGGCCGATTAATGTGAACAGCATCTCATACCCTAGTCTCATATGTTTTGACAATAAAGTTAGGTAGGGACTGAAATGATAAGGTGTATTATACCTAGAGTGCGCAGCCAATTTTTATTGTTCCCATGATTTACATGATGACGGTAATATAATCAAAATGATTTACGTCCTCAAATGTGTCTAGATATTTTTGTACAAAAAATTTAGTTTATAAGAAACATTGACCACAAAATGTCTAATTATTTCTGATAGTTGTGTATGTATCGACATATCATAACATGGCCGCCGTAAGTTCAGGCGCTTGATCAGATCATTTCATATCATATGCACGTTCCCCAAGAGCTTAAGGACATTGTCTATGTTGAAAATTTTAGAAATCACACAGTGACAGTTTTTTTTTACCATCAGTATAACTCTGAGACTGTTTTTTAGTTACAAGTCATGGTTAATTGTTTGATTATTTTTAGTTTAAGCTATAGTTATATTAGTTTATAGCTTCTTGTATTCAGTCTGGACTGACTCTGCTTGCCAAGTTGATTGTACTTAAGTGGCATTTTCCTTTAATAATCTTGTTGTAGGTATAAAGTTTGTATGAGAGCTATCGCACTAGCATGTCTCGGTGGTATGGAGGTGGGTTTATGTCATGATTAACACGAATACAATATTACGCATTTAACACGGACTTTCTTAAGGTTCGAGGATGTTGTTCTAGCAATCTAGAACATAGACTAGTATATTAACATAGACAAGTGTGATCTCGCAGAGTTTCAACTACCAACATCATATATGTAAATGATCATGAAAATGATGTGTGAAGATGTATTATAACTCCTCGAATCTTAATGAGTCCCTAGCTTTTAGCATTGTTCTTGCTACTTCCCATAATTGTCTATGCCCGACTTTAATTAGTTCAATATCACATGCCAAATTAACATTGTGTACTGTAATGCAGCACCTAAGCGCCAGGTTCGTGTAATCATATCAAAACGCACTTTTATGCATTATTGTGTTTACGAACAATTCTCGAAAATATCTTCTCAGCTCTACCTCACATTTTGTTTTTAATAAAAAAATACTTGAAACGAATCTCTGCTCGGTAGTTGTTATATCTATTTTTTAAGTTTTTGCATAAACCCACCCCTATCATCCAGTTTTTTTTTACCATTTATTAGATTAATACTACTAGTTTTAAGATAAGGATAAAAACAAAAACATTCACCGTACCTTGAATTCGGTATCCAATGAGAACAAGATTTAATAAATATTTTTCTTTAAGAACTGACTGATTTTAGTTATTCACAATGTGATCAGACCTTTAAATAATGCAGATCTAATGAGTAATAAAAGCTAAATTTATTTGAGACTAGCTTTGCCCACGGCTTCGCTCGCGTGGATTTCGATCAGCCGGATTTATAAAGTTTAAAACTCGTCAAGACTCCGCCCCTGCCCTCGCTCGTGTTCCTTTCTCCGCGCTCCGTGTTGTCTCAACTACAATAACTTATATTTAATTAAAATTTGCGCATTATAATATTTTAGTTTAGAATCTTTTAAACGATTGAACAAAAACGTATGCAGTTACAGGAAAATTTCATCTATATTAAACAAGGAAGGTCACAATAGCCATTTTCCAATTGATAATGATTAACACAGTGCTCTACAAAAAGTTCTACAAATGGAAATAGTAAAAAGTATACTTAAAATGGTTAGATTGAGCTTTGAATACCAGATACACATTGCTGTCGCGAAGTTTTTAAGAGGAGGAGTTGTCGAATACATTATTCTCGCATAGCATCAATAGTTTACGTAGTGTACCGCAAAAATAGTACTGGTGACTCTTGACTAATACTGAATTGGTACTCAGACCCTATAAGTGATCCTTACAACAATTTTTAATTAATAAAAATCATGATAAGGAAACGCAGTGCAAAACAGTAAAAAATACCCATTCAAATCCGCTCAGTGGTTCTCGAGATTAACGCAGTCATACGAACAGACAGACGCGCGCCGGGGATTTCCTTTTAACAATATAGAGAATAATCTGAACATGAATATTTTCATTGTAATAAAAATAATGTATGTTTTATTTTTAGTCTTGCCGCCCGTGGTGGTATGAGGAAAGCCCGTTACTTAAAACTCACGAAACACTTACCAATATAATCTGTAGTGTCGTACGGTACGTTTTAGTTATACTCGTAGACTTCACATACTGTACGTTATGTAGACACCTCTGTATCTTGATCAGTGTCGCTTTTAATCGTATTTCCAATTATCACATTTCAAATATTTATATTATCAGTATATCCACATTAATATTATTTTACCGACAACAAATTAAATTTCCTAATCAGGTTTTTGTTCTCTAAAATTTATTTCGACCCTTATTTAGTTCGACGATTCAGTTGTTATTAATTATTGATACTTTAGTTACCTACATATTAAATATAATACTTTCCTTACATTGAAACGTTTTCCAGGTATATTTCTTTACCTCCTTGTAACCTAAGCGTAGTAAAATGTAAGCGTTAACTATATAACAATACAACATAATATACATAGTTAATGCAAAAAAATGCCGAAGGAGTTGTGTCCCAAAGAGATTTTAAACATTAATTGATTCATAGATCTTTGTACTTACTTCAGATGAGAACCCACGTTCGGGGGTTCCACTCCACTCCTCCCAAGCCTCCATGAACATACACCTGGTCTCGCCCATCCTCAGCTCCAACCTCGCCCACGATGCTCCACAACCTAACAGTTACCTCGTCAATACAAACAATTCTAGGACTATAAAGAAGCAGAGACGATGAATAAAATGTATTTTATTATTGAATGTAAATATCTACGTATGTACAATAAATAAGTTCAATATGTGTTATCCATTTTATTTATGAGGAGCAGAGATTTTGATTTCCTTGATATGTCACGAAATTCTTTATGAGCATGTGCGTTTTTGTGATACACAATCGTAAACGTTATATTTCTAATTACGCTTGACACTGCGCTCATTAATGAAACACCATCTGTAAGGTAAGATTTATTTATCTGTATTCTGCGCTTTATGCATAGCTACTGATGCATTTTGTTGAGTATTCTATATGTATTATTGTGCATGATGTTATAGGGTACGATATAAAGCACTGTAACGTAAATACAGAATAGTTAATATGAGGTACGAGATGTTAAGATGTGTTCGGTGGGGTCGCAGAACACAGCGGCGTGGCGGGCGGCGTCAGATGCGACGACTCGGTGTCGGCGATGGGGTCGCGGCGCTCGCTGGCCGACACCAGCGTCACCAGCACGGCGGACCTGAGTGTGTTCTCCAGCGGACGGTCGCACGCGCAGGAGAACTCGCTGGACACACACAGCAACGTCAGCGACGACGGCACTGGGTCAGATGGGTGAGATATTTTATGTAGATGAAGTGTACCCCAATTTTTCCTATAAGCGCTCGGTTGTGTTATAAACCATTGTCCATGTGCCGGCTCTAGCCATATAGTTGGACTAGTGGATACTTGCTGATACGTAAAAAAATATTTTGGGTGTGTTTTAGAATGTATGTTAAACAAATAAAATAATAACGACTTTACCGAAAGAAGAATATTACAACATTATTCTGGAATAATGTTGAAATGATTCAGATATTATTTTGGGTCGTCAAGGTCATATTTCTTTTGTTATCTTGGACACTAGAGGATTCAAGGAAAGAAAAGTATGAATGATATAAATAATGGAATATTATGTTAATGCGCTGGCTGCTATTATCACAAATGGCTTTGCGCGGGATTCCGATCGCATTGTTGCACGACCCACAGTCATGACGATGTTTTACTTAGATGTACACGAAATATTTTCCCCTCCGAGAAATTGGGTACATGCAGTGGCTCAAGCACAATGTTTTTGTAACGCCACGTAAACGTAAGCTAGTTCCACCCCGCTCACACCACATATTTCACAAATAAGAATGACAGCGACAGCATGCTTTCTTAATGAAGTTACGATTAAAGTAATATTTCCTGCTAGGCACACATAGCTTGCTTGAGGACCGACTGTAGTGTGTTTTTAAATAGAGCTTAGTAAATCTAGACTTTCAATATAACTCCATAAGTTGTTGTAATTTTGTTGTAACATTTATTAAGCTGCAGCTTATATTTGAGATTGCTCCAATCGTATTACGCTGGTATTTGAAAAATCTCCGTAAAGTGAATAGCTCATTATATCCAGTATGAAATTATGTATTTTCCACGTGTTGTTTTGTAAATTTCAGTTCGGGGATCTGCGGTCTCAGCATCCAGCGGGCGCCGTCCACCGCGCGCTCCACCCCGCGCGCGACCCCGCACCCCCCATCGGCGTCGCCGCTCTCCGACGACGTGGTTCGTATCCACGTCACATACAACCCGCTAGCGGCGAGCCCCTCTCGTCTCCATCCGATTAGCCCATCGAAATACAAGCCATTTAACCAGGAACCTCATAAGCCCGTCTCGTTGGGGTTCTACACGAGCAATGGTGCGAACAATTTCCCATCAGACAATAGAATTCGTATACAAGTGCCATCGGAGGAGCTCCTCACGCCAGTCGTCGACTCCGGAAGAATTATCACCCAACGCTTTATTGAATCTCACGATATTTATGATCTTAAATAATATTTTTATTCGCTTTTGTTAACGCTGAGATGTTAACGTTTTATAATCGTTTCAAAGGAGCCGGAAAAATATTTAGTTTACATATACACTGATTTTGATCTGTTTAACAAAAGGGCCAGTTGTGTACCTATATAGTAAGTACATACTTACACGAAAATGTAATTTCATCAAAATATATTTATTTTTTCCTAACAAATAATTATTTTCAGAGATTATGTTGTAAGTCGTCACTAACAATAAAATAGGTATAACTTTTAATTAAATTTATTTTGGTTTTTATTTATTATACACTCACCGGTCGCTCGCTTTATCGCTCTCTTTAATTTTGTCGACCATAATCAGTGAGTATTGACTATAAACTGCAATTATAAATGACAAGTAAAATAAGTATAAAATTATGTACATGTCATTGTTTTTTTAAACAACATCGTGTACTGGTGCAGGGATGCAATAATCTTAAGTATTTCTTTGTAAGCACTTACATTTGGTTACCTAGAATGATTACAATTTCATAAGCAAAACTCTTATTGATTTGTTAAATTCACGCGAATACAACACATTGAAACAAAACTAACTTTAAGGATTTTATCGCGTTTATATTATGTTTTTGCGTTCCCAACGTTTCGGCTGCTTTACAGCAACCATGATCACGGGAGGACTGAGGTGGTTGACGTCCTAGTGACATAGTTTGAACTGGTGTACCCTCATATTTAGTTGTAGCTTGCGGTAAACATAATATAAACGCGATTAAATCATTACAATTAGTTTTATTTCATAGCATGACTCTACTTATATTTCAACATTTACACCCAAACGTAGTATAGTAACACTGATAGCACATGTGTAAATCTTACCTCAAATTCATTGACACTTTTTATCCTTGAGAAGCATTTACTGACACAATCCTTTTCTTTTGATTTCTTTTTTATAATTTGAATATTTTTTTCTACTTTTTTGAGGTTTAAACACTATGATGATAGATGCAAGAAAAACTTTTTTTTTAGCTAATTACCGTTTACTTCATAGCGTTAAACCTATCGACAAAATAGAACATTAACTAATCACAATAATATCGTTTGACGTACACATCAACTGAACCGTCCTACCCCAAGCGCTTGTATTATGGGTACCGTTCAATGGACTGGGGGCGATTCCAGTATACATCCCAGATCCGATAATATTACCATAACGTTAAGACCAAATGTAATACTTACATGTCTATGGTTCGAACTCCGCTGTTTTTATGTATAGAAGGCGACTCTTGTATTTACACATGTGCTGATATTAAATAAATACTAGAAATAAAATTAATTTTTTTATGGTATTTATGTACTGCCTATTAAAATCCCAATAGTTAATATGTGACGTCATAACCTTATGCTAAATAATGTCTATAAATCTATTTATTAAATATTATGTATGCATGACGCGGTAGTTTATTTTTTAAATTGCATGTAAGCAATGGAATCTGAAAAACTGAATAATAAGTAGGATTTAAGAATCTCTCTTCTAACGGTCAGTGAGAAACGCAATAAAGTCAGTTAAACTGTTAATTGAAAATATTTATTATAACTAGCGGTAAGTCGTGTAATGTTATCAGTGTAAATACTACTCGACCGATATACATGTATATGAGAATTAATGTAGGTTATGTCCGAGAATATTATTTCTTAAATGGATAATAATTAGGTACTATGTAATCGCTAGGAGTTCTTGTAATTCATTGTATTAGATATACTGCGGCCTAATCGACAAAAGCAATTACTTATAATTATAGTCCTCATGACCGAATTTTGGTCACGGCGGTTAATCTCAACGGAGACTAGCCATCTGCGCAGGAGATATTATGCACGAGTGTATGCGCAAGCATAGGTGCACTCTCTTCCTCTCACTCTCATTGTCCGATGAGACGGCAATCTAAGGCCTCAGCCTCGAATTTAGCGGGCAGTGGGGCGGGGCGGCGGCGGCGCGGGAGCGGCAGGATCTTATGCGTAAAATCAAATGGACCGGTTCTCGAAAACAGCGGCGTGGCAGCGGCGCGAGGCGGCCAACGAGCTCCGCTCCCGCGCCGCCGCCGCCGCCGCCCCTCTGCCCGCTAAATTCGAGGCTGATGCCTGAAACAACTGCACCGTAATCAGGAGCAGGGCCGACCGCTTTACGTGCTCAGCAAAGCAATCACTTACGCATGTAGTAATAATTTTGAATATTCAAGATAGTAAACAGGCCAGGCCATAAGTACTATAAGTTATAAAATTATGCGGGAATTGATCATGTATGTATGTAAGTGATATAATCAACAAATTATTTCGATTTAGCGGCCTAACACCTGAAAACGATTTAATTAAAAAAAATGTGTAGAAGCATCCAAAGACCTGTAACATTCTTCAAACTAATGGAGTTTGCCTGTTTTCGCTCTAATATATTTTTGGAGATTTTAAGCATTCATTGTTTGCCTTTTGTAGTATAAGTTGAAGACAAAAATTTGCTGTTTAATACCGCACTGCTGGGCACTGGCCTCCGAGCAATGTCAGGAGAATGCTACGCTAGGTCAGTGAGGGCTAGTAGACTTCGCACGTCTTATGAGAACTAGTCAAAATTTTCCAGACATGCAGGTTTCCGGACGGTGTTCCTTCACCGTTGATAATCATGGTTGAATCCTTATTAATGAAAATATATCTCGACGCATGAAGGGCATTTTATTAAACTCATTATTGATTCGAGAACAATCAATCAGATTCATTATTTACTCATTCTGGCGTTCTCGCTCCTGGCAACACTGTCGTAAACAAGCCTGGCCCCCGAGTCTGCGAACACAATCAATATTTAATAATCAATACAATAAATCAATACAATTATTATACTAAACGTCTCCTGATAGATTTCATTTGGGAAAATTCTCATGTCACAATGATGATGCCATTGGTATTCGATTATGAGTCGATTGTGTTAACCGACGCGGCGCCCTGTATGGTTGCATACGAGCGAGCAATTACAATTGGATCTTAAATGTACAATCAATAAAAACTGTGCCATTATTATACCTATATAAGAAGACAAATTAGTCATATTTTTGTATTTTATTATTTTTGTAATTCATTATAATAATATAAATTTAGTGCAAGATTCGTGTTGATTTACGTAAGATGGTGACATATAAATTGTAAAAGAATTATAACAAGAATACTTACTTAGGTTAAAAGTGGCGGCGATAGGAACTAATTTGTTTATCCGACACATCGGTACCATAGATAATATACTTATATATCGGTACGCACGCACGGCAAGCACGCGACTAATTTCAGACATTTACTTTACTCAAAACAACCGACGATCGACAGTACGCTGCCGATAGTAGCAGGCGCAGTTCCAACTAATACATACGATGCGTGCTGTGCGTGCGTATCGACAGAACGACACTTAAATAACTACAAACACATACTATTGTAGTTACGTATAGACCGTACTAAATATTGATTTAGGTGTTTGGGTAATAAAACATACTACTACTACTACTTCCCTTTTAATGTCGTCATAAACAATTACCTAGCAAAATTTTACAAACATGCTTTGAATATTTTTAATTACGGCATTTTATCTAAAGCCCTTAGTACGAGATATGTGCTCTATGCACAAAACTCGCGTATTCTTATCGTCACCGAAAGAGCTTTCTGTCACTGTCAATGTTATATATATAATCTTTGGTGTTACACTCGCATAACGTGACGTTTACAGATTGCTTCAGCCACAAAACGTATTCAAATATTTGACCTAGCGCTTTCACTTTAAATATAATAAAGATGGGATTGGTTTAACCTCATGTTGGTATTGTTTTTAAATTGTGTCTCTACTAATTAATGTTTCTCGTGCCCGTCCACTGACTATTTTAAATGTAGACACATTTAATTGATAATAACGTATTATAAACATTGTATGAACCATTGGGTTTATTGAATAAATTCTCTTTCAAGTATTCCTATTCATAGCCGACTATTCAATCAACGTTATTTCTTTCAAGTATTCCTATTCAAAGTTTTCGGACTGCTTTAGCTGACTTCAATTAAGGTTAATAGAAAGTGTTTCATTAGATATTATTAAAGATACTATATGGAGTATCTCGTAATATTAATTATACGTAAATTCATTAAATTATAGTTGTAGGGCTAGTAAAATCAAATGCAGATAACGTGTTATTAAAGAGAGCAAAATCATCTTAGCTATACGTTATAATAGAGCGTTTGTGGAAAATATTGTAACCGAGTGTTAAACTTCCAATGACTAATATCTGTAATAAATAATGATTCTTGTTAGAACTACAGTGAGAATAGTGCCTGCACGAATATTGTTGTTAGTCTACATATTTAGCTCTACATTAATGCGTGTGTTGGAGTAAGTCCGTAATATAGTTGCATAATGTAAACAGCTTTTGCCAGCTACTAAGCCCGCGTGGATTTCGATCAGATGAATTTTCGTGTTTGAACTTTAATAACACTGATGTAGGGGCCCAGACCCCGTACGCATTTCCATCCTCGCGCTTTGTGCCTGCGCAACCGCAACGACATAATGCGCTCTTGCGCTTATCACCTTAACATCGACATAACTTTTAAACTATCCAACAAATAAGAAAGTATGAGTCAAATTATATCTGTATTCAAGCGAGATCACAATATCATTTTAATTGATTAGAATTTACAGTGTTGCAATGCTGTAAAAGGTGACTAATTACTGTATATGTCCCATGGCAATGTCACAATTTGAATGAAACGATCCTGTAAATTGATATAAAACCGAATGTAAAGGTCAATTATTAAGATCATTTTATTCGTACTTTCTCGGATTACAATTATCCTCTATGTTTAACTCGGCTATAGCTAACACGTTGTCAAGTTTTATATAAAATCCGTTTAGTGGTTGTACTGTGATGCGCGAACATCAACATAAAAAAAAACTAAAATTGAAGGCTGATACGGTTTCTGCATTGAAAATAATATAATCGTCACGTCATCAGCTGAGCAAAATCGAAATTTGCGTTAGGTGAGCCGCGGGCAAATACTTTTAAAATAAATCTCTATATACGTATATCTATATAAATTAATGTAGTATACGTATATGGGTACCCACACATGTGTGAATATGACTGCCCTAATTTAATTTGGAACACGTTAGTATCGAGTAAAAGGAAAGAGCAAGCGGTGTCTATAAACCTATATGTACTCGTATGTATCAGAATTGAGCCGTAAATGTACCAATGTCGGAAGGTATGTGCTACCTATTATTATTTTGTTTGTTCTTTCCTCGCTATACTGTAGCACTAAGAATGTTTCAGACACCTAACATTAATTATATATAATAAGATATGTCTAATACTAGTAATACTTGTAGAGGAACTCGAATCTTGATATGCTATGATGCCCTGCGTGGATGTTCATTAATGGTATGTAGTGACGTGCGCGTTTAGTGTTTAGACTCGTCTCAAGCTAGATCTTAGATTACGTATTCGTGGGACTATACAATAGTCCTTAAAATAAGTGTTGTTAATGTATGTGCATTTATTATGTTGTGTATTATTGTTAAATAAGATGCGGCTTTATGTAATATCTTGTATTCAATTTTATTGTTTGTAAACACCCGCCTCCACGTGAGCCTGGGCCCCAAGTCTGCTAACACAATCGATTCATAATCGAACAGCAACCATATCTGACCAGATATCCATATCTGTCAAAAGTGACAGTTGCTATGCGGTTGCTGTTCGATTATGAATCGATTGTGTTAGCAGACGGGGCCCTGGAGTTACGCAGTGAATTGCAGTATAAAGTGCACGTTGTACCGAAACGATATTATTAAATAGTAGTGTAACATCACTTGCTCGTTTGCTCTTAACACTTTCCACTTTTAAATTGTGTCTAGTAATTATACTGTTCAAATTAAAACAATTTTCCGATAGGACTTAAGTTAAAATTATAAAAAAATCAATAGTTGATTGTATCAATTAATCCAGCAGTCGGAAGACCTCTCCTGCAGGCATTTCTCCTTCAATGATTTTCCATTTTACGGTCCTTGGCCAGTCGGACCCCTGGTTTCCTGCCACGCGTGTGATATTAGTGTTGACCTCTCTTGAATATATATTTTTCAACGACCATCGGTTCTACGAGATATATGTTCCGCACACTTTAAAATATTTAGAACGATGTCTTATCTTATTTCACATTATATTGCGTAGCGACAACGTTAAGTATTCTCTTCTGGTACATTGAGCGACTTGAAGCTTTCCTATCAGGTCCATAGTAAGCCACCACGTCTTTGTGCCGCACTGAGCACTCGCTGCAGAAAAACGTACTGACCGAGACCGTCAAATCAGATTGGTATCGACGGATAGTGGGAATTTTATTTGATCGAGTAAAGCATAGACTTATAAGTGCACTGTATTATGAACTGGCTTAGTATTTATCAACTGAAGTCTGGAATTGGTAAAGTACATTTTAAGAAAACTATAGATAGAAGTTATATTTTCCTTTTTTTATTTGTTTACCTAGTTACTGGCTCATGTTTCTTTAATCGCGCGATATCGTGGCGACATTTGATTGGAATATGGTTGACAGAATACCGATACGATGTTAGAACTTAGGTTTGACATTGCTAGGTTTTTTTAATATAATAATATTATGTATATGAAAAGTATACTTATTTGCACCAATACTCATTAAATCTACACCTAAAAAACATTCGCTATATAATGGAAATTTATAAATCTTTTTTTTTACTGGCAACAAGGTGTCAACAGCGGCAGCGTTTATGACTGGGCCCTAAGTATGAGTTTTTATTTCAGATGTTGAAAAAAATTGGCGTATAGAGATAACTTAGTTCCTATGCGATATACATGCTTAGGCGTTTGCGTTAAATATGTGTTATGCATTGTGCATTTTGATAAGTCAAAACTCATACTAAGGCAACAATATAGTCCTCATCGCAGTGTTAATATCATTCTGGTCGGACTTTACACGCGATACTGTGACCCTAGCAAGTGACCACGGCTTGCGGGCTGCGTCATTGTACATTTTCAAAACAAGGTTACCGCCTCCAAAACTGTACCAAGTATGCCGTGTAGCTACTGTACAAATATTAGTAAGGATTATTGCAATCAATGCATGGTCATACAATTCGAAGGCTCAATTCACATTGAAATGGCTGCGGTCAGTAGTGACGCGATTTTTACCTAGTATTTTAAGCTTTATCTGCATCGTAAAATAATATAGTTTTGCTTGAGGTTATAGAATGGATAGCGCGGGCGTATTGCTACCGCAACTGTTTCAGTGGCAATCGAATGTGTGTAAGTAGATATTTAATCAATATTGTTAAGTTTACAGTGAGCTCTCTTGCAAATAAAACATGGTCGGTAAAAAACCCTGTTCATAATAAATACTTATAATAATTTATGCATTTGTTTTATTTTGTCAAAACGTAAAACAATTGATCACATCACTTTCCAATTCTATGAGATGGATATTAAAATAAAATATTTAAAAATTCTGATACAGGTGGGCTACGTGGCCCATTACCTAATAGACAATAATTTCCTGTTTTTTTTTGTATGAGCAGTCTTTGTTTTGAAAAATAATATGAGTGCCTTACGTAACGGTGAAAGTGGAGAAATTTACGCGGTCGGAAAACGAGGTTCTCTATATCGTGTCCAACAACCTATGTTTCTGATCAACAGCCAGACATTTATTAACATAGTGATTTTCTTATCTGCGTCTATCATTTGTAATGCCTTTAGTTATACAATTTCCAGAAATTGTATAAATATACTACAAATGGCTTGTGGTGTCCTAAATCAGCTTAGCATTTGATACCAGCATTTTATTAAAGTTTGATATATAAAAGTCATTAATTATACATATTTCTGGTGACTCAACAAACAAATCGGTAACCGTGTTTACCATAAATGGTAATGCTTGGGGTGAAAAGGCATGATGACAGTAACTAAGAATCACTAAAATAATGTGTTTATCTAATGAGATAGGATTAATAGGTTCTGAAAAATGCATTTATTCACAGATTTAGGGCGAGATTGATAATTTATTTAATAAAATAAAACTACAAAATTCAACAGTCCGCCATGATAAGTTGAACACCAATCAGAGTGAACTACGTCACGAGCATGTACACATTGTAAACATCGCTAAGTTTCGTACGAACGTCGACGATCTCTGCACTTAGTAATTGTTTTTACCTGCGTTTATAAAGTATTTCGTGATTTCTATCGATCAATTACATGGTTTTGTGTTCTCAAAACATGGAACAAGGATTTACCATTTTTGACACAAACAATATAAAACCTGTTGCTAAGCAACCGCAACATTATCAGCAAAGAGTAATAAGATAAACTCCATACTCTTTACAATATTTATATACGTAAATTACTGATTTGTTGTGTTTACGGTCAGTTTGCATAATAGTGACGTCACAAGCAGACGCCATGACACCGGCGATCGTTTTGGAGCGAATTTTAAAATTACAATTTAAATATCGGTTTTTTCTAATAAAAATTTGTTTCCTGCCGAAATAATATATTTTTTTGGAAATAGTAGATACCTTAGAATATTATAGAACAGTTTTTGAAAATCAGTCATCATGCCTATTACAAAGAACGTCATGCGGAGGTTTCGGTAACAAATAAAACCAGTTAGTACACAGATTGTAAATATGTTTTTTTAATAAAAATACTAAAATTAAAACTCAGACTAAAAACAAGATAGAGTTCCACGTACCCACTGATAGGAACGTAGGCCAATCAGAGCCCACGCTTTACCTGCGTGCCGACTATTATACCTAGTCATAGGTACATTAGTTAATGCTAAATGAAACAGACAACCGCTTTAATGACAATTACATAAGTGCGATGCACAATTAACAGAGATTTAAAAAGTCTGCTTCATATTTGACAATACTCTTAGCTGTACTCCGTCTGCAGTGTCTATGGTCTAGGATTAACATAAATAATAATTATAACTGATAATACTTAACAAAAACAATATAACTATCGTTTATTGACATGCTGTGGTTTTGAATTTATCAACATATTTAAGTACCTAAAATTAATCATTTAATACATAATTTTAGAACAAATAGGAACTTCGTTGGTTTTGTTTTCAAGTTATATTATATCTATATATTCATATTTTATTCGTATATTTGTTCATGAATTAGCGATCATTTATAATCATGGATCAAACCTGATTTTATCGATATAAACAATAAAATAGGGGGTACATCCCTTCCTTGATGTCTTAGGTAAGGTACCATGTTTTTGTGTAATGTTTACCATGTTACAGAATAATTAAAAAAATATGATATCGCTAGTTCAAGACCAAATGCACTGATATGGGTATACATAGGGTGGTGATTTGACCTGCATAATCATAATACAAAGGAAATGGCTACATACATACATCGTGTATCTTCTTATTCGAATAAACAATTCCGTAAATAGAGCGATGTATAAAATTACTCCAAACGTGAAAATTTGTAAGTAGATATCACTAGCTAAGTATATAAAGACTGGTCACAAATCTAGATCATATAGACAAGGCCCTGGTTTTGATATTTTTGTCTATTTATCACAAGTTAGCATGTACTTATCGATGTTACAGGTGCATCTGTAAAAATATTTCAAATTACCATTAAGTGCTATTTGTTGCAATTTATATTAATTTTTTCACTTACCAAGCAAATATTTAATATATAATAAGGTGTAACAATAATAGTGTAAAATGTATTATCGAGGCCAACAGTAGGTTATATATAACGTTCCCAAAGAAATAAATCAAATTATTACACACTAGCTGTTGCCCGCGACTTCGTCCGCGTGGTATTTAACAAAGACAACCGTTGACAACAGCCTGCCCGCCAATTCTGAGCCCGCGGGACGCATTGCAGGTTGTTGCTATCAAACAATCAGGCGCTGCGCTGCAACATTGTTTTTTTTTTTTTTCGTGAGGTCCTATTTTTTTTTCTAAAATAAAAGTAGCCTAAGTTACTCCTTGTTACATCAGCTATCTGCCAGTGAAAGTCCCGTCAAAATCGGTCCAGCCATTTCAGAGATTAGCCGGAACAAACAGACAGACAGACAGACAAAAATTGTAAAAAATGTTGTTTCGGTATAGGTAACGTGTATACATCCAAATGCACTTAGTAAAAAGCGGTTATTTTAATATTACAAACAGACACTCCAATTTTATTTATATGTATAGATTTAAAAAAATACACCCTGTCTTCCCAAACGATGCTGGTTTGCCTTGTTTAAAAAAAAATCAAACTCGATTTACACAATTATTTTATACATTAACGTGATCCATATGACATACTGGTTAAAATATTTTACACAATTGTTGTATAAAATATTTTAAGAGCTTAATAAGTAGATCATACCCATAACGTTTATTTAAAAACTATGTGTAAATGGTGTTGGTTTTTAATTAACTTAAGCATCCTAGTAACGGATTACCGTACCGTACACTGGGTACCTCGTGCTATTTGAAATATTTTTCTTGTTTTTGTGAATGCAATCTTAACAACCGACGGATGCACCTCTTAAAATATTTTACACTATTATTGATACACCTTAAATATGTTTTTCATAAAAAACATGTATATACTTAATTACAATTATTGATGTATAAAAACGTTAAACTTACATATCTACAATTACTAAATGCATGATCCCAGTTACCAATAGGTATTTCTCGAATATGTTCCTTCGATTGGAACCATCCAAAATAAAAAAAACTATCATATTTGAAATCTATCGATTGCATGAACTTAGTAATTATCTCATTTGTAATATTGAAGTTGTGATTGACTCAACATCATTGCTGTCAACGGCTGCATTAAAGTTCTAACGCCATAACACTCGTTTTACTAGATATTATATTTTTTTTATTTACCATGGCAGGGAGTGGACTTAACTCTCCCCGAAATGCCTTCCTATCCACCGTTTTACATATAGGGACTTACTCTGACATTTTGACATTTTTTTCGGATTGTTGTCGTTACTTATTATCTCTGGTCCAGACCTCGACCCAACTCCAAGTAGTAGTCCAAGTAGTAGTCCAACTATAGTAGCTAGATTCGTACTTACGTATTTTATCACGCGTCACTATTTATGGGACAAATTTTATAATCTTTCCTTATTCTCGAGTCAGTCTGCCACACCAAAATACATATTTGCATTCGCGAAAACAATTTTGTTGCCTAAAATAAACTAAGTACCTAAGTACACCATCCAACATCCATTCGGGAATGTAACAGCAATTTCATGAACAATTTACATGCAATAGTACCCTATATACTTTACTCTATACAATGCTCAGAACGACGGCAGGCATTGCATAATTGCTTACAATTAACACACACACCCAAATTATACAAATATTACCGTAACGGCTTTTAAATTACGAATGAAGTAAAAAATTACACTTGACCGGTAAATATATTACTTTTAGTAACGCCCAAAATACTGGGTCTCTAATGGTAAACTATCATACTTCAAGCATCAAGAATGAAGAATGCTTTCTGAAAAAAAAGATATCTTTCAATACAGCGCTCTCATTGTCGCTACTTTCCTAAAAGAATCAGCAACTACACAATCTTAATACGTAAAAAAATGTATAAATTAATAAGGCTTGCAAACAGTTGAAGCTATGCCATCGCAAGTCGTTATAAAGTTACAAAAAATGTACACGCACATCGTACTATCATATATCTACCTAGCACAATTGTCGTTTGAATATTTTACAATTTTATGAAACTAGGTAGCACATGAAACGGTTTTAAGTAGGGTAATAAAATACTTACAACAAATAGCTATGCTCTACACCAGGGTTTCTCAAAGTGGGGTACGCGAACCCCTACGGGTTCGCCATTCGACGATAGGGGGTTCGCGACAAAATTTACGTAATGGTGGCTTGATGACTGGCAGGCACGTGCGACACACATAGGGCGCGCGCGCGAATTAAGGTTAAAATTGTCCAAAATTACTCCAAAAATTTACTCAATTTTCGACAAGAAACAAGCCCACCCATCACATTAATATTATTAAGATATTTCTTTTGGCACTGTATTTGTTACCTTTTATTGAAATAAAATCTTATTTTCTTTGAGCGCGGGGTGATTTCATTAGTTACTTAAGGGATCGCTGTCATCTGGAAACTTTAACAGGGGTTTGTGGAGCCAAAAGTTTGAGAAACCCTGCTCTACCTATCACTCGTTAACACAATTAGTTATTGATAACTAGCCCGAGCTTGGGAGCGGTCCTCAGTGTGCTCTATCATTGTTTCGTTAATTCTTGTATTATATTTTCGATGGCGCTCTTGCTGCCGAACACTAGCGCGAATATACCGAATATTAATACTAGGATGTTCTTCCAAATCAAATATTTCCCGGGCCCGAAGCCGATGTCCCAATACGTGATGATTTCGACGAAGGCTGGCGCTATCAGACCGAGAATTGAGAAGCAGAACGCACCGATGAGCCCCATAAAGGGTCCGATGGTTGGCACGGCGACTGCTAACATTACACATAAGGTGGTCATGATGGTTCTCGTGATATAATCGGTGAGGTCGGGGCGCTTCGTGAACGTGTCCTTGATGGCGTTCCACATAATTTCAATGCACACGAAGAACTGCAGTCCGAATGTGCAGTACACGGCAATAGCGATCGCTATGTTGACGATCTGCGCGGGTCTGGAAGCAGGTAACATATTTTTAGAAGCAAATATTAACAATATACAAACACCTTATAGGTACATGGTGTCCTAACACATTGTTTTTTTTGTTATCTTTAAATTACCTTTCGGTATTTACTACGATGGAAACGTTTCAAAACTAATTCAGTAGTTTCTAAACCTATGCAGCTAAAGTACAAATATATAATGAATACTAATTCTGATGCATACTTTTATGATTCGTAACATAACCGCAGGTACTAGTTTAATTGATGCTTACATTTCGTTGCCAAGGTTGTGGGTGATAGTATCTTTGACATCTTCACCGTAGCGGAGAAACCCGAGGAAGCCCAAAAGCATGTAGACCAAGCACACCCCGGTCATGCCCTTGTTGAGCACGCCACAAAAGCCGAGCATGGATTTTGGCGTTTTCATAGCATTCTCCAGGGGCATCACCACGCCAATAGCTTCCACAGCGAAGATGCTCAAGGAAAAGAACTCGGGCCACTTATCGGGCTGTTTAAACAGCATGGATGGCATATTATCAGTCTTCAATTCGCCGGTGCCGACGAGATAGTAGAAAGTGATTCCGAGGCCCAGTCCCATGAATACATTGGCAATCATGGAGACAGGCGCCAAGTACTTGAGATTGCGGATCCACGACATCAAGATGAGCGGTATCAACAGCGCGAGAATGAATAATCTTATTACGTCTTTTTCTACGAGGTCTTTATGGTACACGTTTACGACCTGTGAAACAGATGAGAAAGCTTGTTATATTACATTTCCTGTACGTGTCACGTCTGGGTGTACTGGGACATATATCAATATATATACCCTCACCCAATCAATTGTATGTATAATAATAGCCTAATAAGTTGTGTAAAACTACATAGGTAGCATTTAAAAAACATAAAACATACTTTAGGCATGCGTGGCAATCGTAGATGAACAACACCTAATATATTTTTTAATTTATTTGCATATGAAATGCAAGCTCCTTTTATAATTCTTACCCACCGAGTATTTCATACGTATACTGTACTTCATTATTAACATTTCCATGTCATTGACTAGGCAATTTAAAAATACCGATTTATTTTCATTTTCTCTCGTGTTATATTATTTAATATTAAAAAAAAACGATAACGAAGCCAACACTTACAACAAAGATATTTTTTGCCACGATCACGCTGTACACGGAGCAGGTGCCGAAGTATGTTATAAAGAGACTGACGATAATGAACATTCTGAAATAAAAAAAAAACATTGATCTCAGTCTGTGCTTTGCAGACTTTATTGGCGGCTTGGTCATTATGGATGTGTGGGAGCTGTTAATTTACATGTTCTATTTGTGGAAACTCTAAATATATTCTGATCGACTCGAATGAAGTCGATAACTGTAGTAAAGGGGTGGGAAGCTAGTTATTATCATCCATGAACAGTTTGGATACAATGCAGACTTGCTTATTCAGGGCCCCAAGTCTTCTAACACAATCGTTTCATAATCGAACAATAACGGCATAGTAACTGTCACTTTTGACATATTTTGTATGGGATATCTGTCAAAAGTAACAGTTACTCTGCGGTTGCTGTTCGATTATAAATCGATTGTGTTAGCAGAATTGGGGCCCAGCTCGGTTGGTTTGGGCAATTATTTTATACTACAGGGATAGGCTAAAAAGGCACTAAGTACGTGCCTTTTTAGCCTTCTTCTTTATTAGCAGGCTAAGGAACAAACTTACCTAAAGCAATTAGCCCAACGCCGGAGCACTTGTGGTCCGTTCTCTAAAGCTGCCTGTCCCACTTCGGGGAAGGTCATTTGGGCTTTCCTTGTTTTCCCGTAAAGTACATGAGCGCATTTGATCTGTAGACAAAAGAAAGCACTTTTTAATAATTTAATTAACTGATAATTTAAAATATCTATTGAACAGGTACATTTAGTAATTAATCTTGGTCGATGCTAGGATAGGTATACCTACGCTGAGGTTCATTACCCTCATTACTAAACACCACACATTGGTAGATAAGTAAATATGAATATGAAAAAAATATGAATGAAAATTACTCAAATGTAACATACATTTGAGTAATTTTCATTTCTTTTAGTAACTAATAAATAAGGTAATCATTGTCGCCAGCTTATCTAATAGCAAATAGTGATAATCCGATTAAAATTCAATAAGTACTTATATAAAATGCGTTGATAAATAAAATCGTTTAGACGTACAGTTAATGAAAAGCAAAATTAAATTCGCATCGCATTTATAATCTAGATCTAGGGTATTCTCATGTAGAACACGATTGCTCAACTAAGGCAGGTACAAAACGCTAAGCAACCATTTTACAATTATGCAGCACAGCATTTATACCGACTAGGTAAAGGCGGCCATCAAAGTGGTTTTTCAGTTTTGATAACAACACCTAGTTAATTGTATTTCCACTAAGGCTTACATTTAGAATGTTCTTAGTTCAAATTAATAACAAATGACGCAAACAGACCTTTCCATCCTATAATGTGCAAACGATATTCGATCTTAAGGTGATAACGGATTTTCTTGGCCAATTATACCCACTTTATTGCAACCGCTCTGGGCCCGAATGGTACAAAGTTCCCCTCAGCTACCATTTGCTTCAGAAAACTGCATTAGATCTATATTATTACGAGTCTTCCTTTGCATTTAACAGCATCACCCTTAGCGGAGATGTTCGGCATTTCTGATGAATTTATGTAATATATTCGAACGAATGTGGGCGCTCCGCCAACTCGTAGGTACTAAGTCCCTTGAATTCCCCTTGCAATAATAGTGGTATCAAGTCTCCAACAATAATAGGGGTTCCAGAATGGAGTACAGCACAGCAATACAACCAATATTTATAGTGCCAATTATACTTAATTAGCACTTAATATGCATTCAATGCTATCTAAGTATAATCTTCATTTTATTTATTATATTTATTTTATAATATTTTCACAATAATTTTATTTTAAAATGATATAACATAAACATAATAATAATAAAGAGCCGCCAGCAACAACAAAAATATCGCACAGCCTTTTATAATAAGCAGTAATTTAAATAAAAAAAACAATTATAAAGATAGCATAAAGTAAGGTCGATACACAAATAAAAAAAAATACTATTACAGTAATCAGGTAAAGTTCTCTCCAAATTACTGTGTTGTATTTATGTCAAGAAATCAAATGAAATCGGCGAGACCTTTTGAAATTTGTTATTATGTACATTATGATATACTCACAAGGATATAAGAGCAGTGCGTGCAGACGACGCCCACGATGATCGTGAAGAATATGCCTAAGACGAGCCCGGCGGACTTGAAGGCATAGGGCATGGCCAGGATTCCCGTGCCGAGTGACGCCTTGAGCAGATGTGTCAGGGTATCCATGTTTCTGCAACCAGGCAGTGTTCCTCGTGATAATGTGTGCAATAACCTACCTACTTACTACACGAAGTTTAATATATTTATATACTGTCTTTTAAGGCGACCGAAGGAAGGACAGCCTGTTCAAATAAAAAGAGGAATCTTTATCCATGCGCTTATTCTTGGCAGGTATACGGATTGCGTCGTCAGCGAGCTGTCACCTAGCTGGGCCTCAATTCTGCTAGCACAATCGATTCATAATCGAACGGCAACCGCATAGTAACTGTCACTTTTGACAGATATGGTATGGGATATCTGTCTAAACGGGGCCCTGTAACCGCGCCGTCTCCCAGCCCCGTAGCCGCGCTGACACCTCGTAGGTGTTGACTGTTGAATCGCATCGGTGATATGTGTACGTGTGTGAAATGATCACATACCATGCTAAGGCCTGCGACTATGTCTATGTGTAAAACAAGTCGTAATTTATCATGTACCCTAACTTGTATGGCATAGTAGGTGTTATGCACAGTGGTCAAACATTCGCATTTGCAGTTTAACTCGCCGGGATCATTTGGTAGATAATATGGCAAATATGGCATAATATGGCATGTATTACATTTTGTATCTTCTAATTCAACGTTAATGGGCCTTACGAAGCGTGAGTTGACTGGTAGCTCGTGCTTGCATGCGTTTAAGTTTTTACATATTTATCCTTACGACTATTAAGACCCGACTATTAAGTGTAACTGACTGAAAGCATGAGTAAATAATGATCATCCACGCTTAAATGCCTTTTATTTTATCATCTGCACGCTCATTGTATCTAGAGTTAGAGATGACTAGTTGATACTTAGGTATATCGAGAAAGCTTCCACCTACTCATTCGAAACCCCCCCTTACTCTCGTCTTGTCGATCATGCGATGAGGAAAATGCAAAAATAGGGAGCTACTGTATTGACGCGCAATGCCTGAACGCGACCAAGTCTATTTTTAAACCTAAATTGCAATCATAGGTAGGTATTTGACATTTGTAGTTTTAAAGTGTGTCATAACGTTGTAACTGTTGCTTGTTATTTAACCACACACTAGAAATATATAAGCTATAGCATAAGTATTAATAACATAATAATTATGTACGTAGGTACCTAAGTATCAACAGGAAATACTAGAAATGAATAAATATTTTGCAATCATTTTGCTGAAGTACAGTCAATACAGTTTAACCTAATTTCTTAATACCAGTATGTGCTAATGTATCATTTTATAATTATATAAGTATAAGTACTTACGATGTAGGGTTCTGCAATTTTCGTTCGGCGAACGGGTCGAATTCTCCGGATTCTGCATCTTTCGTCATATTGTATCTGTAAGAAGCAATATTCATTAAATCTATATCTCTAGTACAATAAGGCTGTAACTAACTTAGCCATGTAGGCCCCCAAATGAAGTATTTCCCAGCGAAAAAAATGCCCCTAAATGAAAAATTGTAGTCAGCGACTTTTGTCTCAGAAAATGGTATGATTCTTCCGGGATAGCAAAAACACGTTCTCAAGAATCACTGGGTGTATTTAGAGCTTTATTTACTGATACTTTGTATTAGAGGCGAAGGTACATAGCGCGTTCTAACCTACATAACGAATCAACTAAAGACGTGTAACTGATGTTGACATATTTTGTCATTTTAGATTGATTCGCAATATAACTAGATAAAACGCGTAGGTAATATATAGTTTCGCAAATGAACCGTCACATATATACTTACTTCTTAACAATTCTCTCTTTGTTCATCTCGTCAGGAGACAGGAATGTCTCCATCTCTTGGGTCGCCGCCGGCGCGGTGCTCTTTATGTCCTGTGACAAACGAACATTATTATTACTTAATAGGTATTTTTGATAAGAACGGACAGGCTTTGTAATTGTCCTGGGGTCCTGGGTCCTAAAAGGGCTACAATGTACGTATTATATTACAAATTTCTTGTACTTTACCAATATCTCATCAAAATAGTGGAATATAACATAGATAAACAGTTAAGTTTGAGTAATAATAAAAACGAAAAGTTTTTTTTGTGGTTGCTAAAAATACACTTCAGTATGTCATGTATTGGGTCAGCTTTTTAAAAAAATAATAGCGTAAGGTATGTATATACTTACGTTCACCATTTTGATGGTTTGGCAGTTGTCCACTGATATCAAGACTGCTGCTGTTTACCTGCAAATGAAATAATAATTGTTCTAGGTTACAAAAATATCTATATTCTATATGTATCATTCTGATGACATAAGCGTCTTCCAAATAAAAGAAATTTGTCAGCGAGCGCTTCATTCAAATTTAAATGAATTATCTTCAGGGCCTGTGATAAGTTAAAAACGGCCTTGAACGCTGCTCTTACATGTAAACAATAGCAAAAACTGTTTTTCTTTTATCCTGAAACCTGACGACATCTCATACGCAATGTTTATTTTTATTATATGACGCAACTAATAACTTGCTATAATTGTAGCCGCGTTGACTAGTTACTTAAATATTTTATTACAGATCGGTACCTAAATACTGTCATTGCCTACTTTGGTGCGAACAAAATGCCTTGCCATTGTAAATCATTGATGTTTAATGTGATTCACAAGTTACAGAATGCTAGTATATAACTAACTACCTAAATTATAATATTAAATATATCGCCAGACGAACACAACAACTATACGGTTTCACAATAAGCTACGCATGTACTATGGGTACACAAACATCCATAACTCGGGTATAAACATTCGTAGTCATCACACAAAGTTAGTCCCTACCAGGATTCGATCCAGACACGGTCTTCTGCGCCGAGCGACAATATAATCAACTGAGAATGTATATTTACAGATTGCAATTATTCCACATTGGTTAAACTACTTAAGGCTGCCGTATACATCCCGAGAATTTAGAGCCATATTATGAAACCAAAGAGGCCAGAATCGCATACAATTATATTTTACATCTACACACATTCCGATTCTTTCACGTTATGATTTTTTCAGATCGATCTGACAGAATGATACTGACGAGCGTTATTAGAAAGAGGTATTAGAGGCACACTAATACCTCTTTGCGGACGCTTGCCTCACAAGGCAAGCCTCCGTTTTTATGGTTATGAAATCCAGATTATGTATTATATAGGTATAAGGCCACCGTCAGAGGAGAGAGTCAGGACTCGCCAAATATACCTAAGCGTATCCCAATACCTAAGTGAAACACAAACCATAACCAACTTTCGCTTCGTAACATCGGAGGTCAGTTATATGGTCTGTGGTCTGGATGTTTAGTCGGCTCTACCGGGAATTAGCTGAGTATTCATGCTTAAGCTCAAACATGATGAAATTGTTAAAAGTTAACATATGACATACATATAGCAGTTACATCAATTTGTAAAGAATACAAGTCGATTTGAATTACGGTATCTCGCGGGCTTGTAAAAATAAAAGAAACCCAATCATTCAATTGCTTTGAGACAGCAACTGTTTAAGGAGAAATATAATGCAACTCAATCCTGCCTTTTTGATGGCCATTGGTATAATACATACAGCTACGGTGGCCGTCGGAAATAATGTTAATACATCTCGCCGTATTGTTGAGACTTGAATATCATTAGGATGTCGCTGGTAGGTATACATTTGGTATGCGCTTGGGACACCGATACCAACCTTGACCTTAATCTGATATTAATGTGCACAATGTGTACAGACACATGTGTGCATTTTCTGCGGAATTAGATATGAGGATCGAGGTCCAGCAATACCAGAGGTGTCGGAGTTTGAAGCGAGCGTTCTACCAATTTGGCTATCACTGCTATCATATACACATATCTACCTCAAAGATATTAAAATAAATCAAGACCTACTTTAGTTTACATTAATATAATTATGTACTTGCTTGTTTTTTTTGGGTACAGTAGGTACTTGGTTTTATGATATAAACAGAAGAAACATATTTGACATTCTAGAAAAAAAACTAAATAATTTTAAATAAGTTCGTAAATCGATTTTATGTCGAAGTATTTTGTGAGTAATAAATGCACACAAAATACTTCAACTATTTTTATTTTATTTTATCGCGACTGCTGTTATCGGTGGGAACACGCTAGGTGCCTACGCCAGTAACGTTAGTTATTGACACTCACTAGTACTACATAATAAGTATACACGTATAGAATAGATATATTTTTATAATACTAATATGCCTATATACTCTCTAACCTAATTATAATTTTATATTACAGTACCATCTTCCTAGTAAGTGAAAATCAGTCTACAGAGAAAAAATATCTTAATAGTAAATAAAATAGAAATGTGAATGTATTGTTTTTTTAAAGATATCAATAAAATAAGTAGTTGGAATTTTAAATTGAGAACGTACCTAGATAATTTTTTGATTGTTCAATTGATATAGTAGATACTTGCCAAACGCTGCCAACTATTATGTTTCTGTTCCGATCGCGAAAACAACAGAGTTAAAACTATCAAATTTTATGGTGTAACAAGTGCTATCTAACTAGAATAAAAATCTAATAGACGGCCGCGATAACTTGTTAAATTAAAGCAAGTGTATTTTTTTATAATATATGATACTTAATTCCATAGGCACTGCACTTAAAAAATGTTCTATATCGATGGGTCCTATGTATATGGGCCAAACTAACAATTTGGCCATTTTGACTTTTTTATGGTAAACGCATCTCATCGATATAATTAATCATGTGAGCTATTAAAAAAAAATGATTTCTGCATAGAAACACGATTTTTTATTGCTGTATAACAGCATATGTAACATGAATTTAAACGTACAAGGTCCAAAGAGTAATTAGAGACTTATACGCGGGGAGTTCCCGCGCGTTTTATTTATAATTTGGACCAATCTGCTGGTTAAAAATACTGGGAAAGCGTTTAACAGTAGAACTGGTAAATTAAGAGATGAGAAACAAATAGGTGAACCATGTCAGAGCACGTGCAAACTGAAGTGTTTCGAAAAACTTGATGAAGATGCCAGGAATGCTATATTTAATCAATTTTGGATGACTGGAGACCATTCTAAGCAATATGACTTTATTGTTAACTATGTAGGTAGTAAGAATAAAGAAAAAAAGAACGGTTACCCAGGGTGATTTTTTAAATGTGATAATTATATAATTAGCAAAAATCTACTTTACGGTCATACTTTTGATTTGCTAAAAGTGTGGTTGTCCCCGAGTGGTGAAATTAGTCTATTTTATTACAGCAAAAGGTTGAAAGTACATAACTTATCAGTTTTTGATATTGGGAATTTAATTGGAACCTGTTACTTATGGAATGAACAAATTGCAATGAAGGGATCAAATGAAATAGCGAGTTGTATTTACGATATAATTAAATTAAAAAGTCAAGAAGGTTGTGACGACTTCAGATTTTGGTCAGACAATTGCACTGGCCAAAACCGAAACAGGATTATGGTTTTATGTATCTATACGCAGCTAAACAGTTTAATTTGAATATAAAACACACTTTTCTTGAAGTGAAGACGACTCCATACACGCCACTATTGAAAGAGCTTCAAAATATAAGAATATTTACACACCCTCTGAATGGAGCTCATTGATTCGATGGGCGAAATCAAAAGGAAGTCCTTATAACGTCATAGACGTAGCTCAAAATATTATTTATGACTTCAAAAAGATGCAGACAAATACACACTTTAACTGGACTAAAACTCAGAAGGACAAGAAATTCTTTGGTCTAAAATAAAACAAATTCGTGTAAGCCGAGACGAAACATACGTTTTATTCTATAAATATGATTTGGTTAGTGAAGATGCTTTTGAAAATCATATTAAAATCTTAGATCAGCCAGTACGAACAAGAAGACAAATTGCTGATAGACCAACAGATATTCCTCTACAACTATGTTACAATCAGCTGTTACCAATACAACCTTCCAAGAAGAAAGACTAGCTTCATTTTGTCGAAAAAATATTATCCCACCTACTTACCATAGTTATTATGCAAATTTAATATCATCTGATGACATTGTGTCAATTAATGAAAGTGATAATGAAGACAATTAGTTATTTTCCACTTACTAGTAATGTTGATTTTGGTAATTTTATTACTTGATTATACTACAGAGTTTTTTTTTATTTTTGTTTACGCCAGTTAGGTTTTTATTTTCGTTAAATTTTTATTTTTGTAATTTTATTAAGAAAATAATAATGTGAAGCACATTATTTTTTATTACTTACGTGATTTTGTTAATCAAACTAAGATCTTCAGTAACAGTTTCCTTCTTACTTAATTCTTTGTTATTAATTTTTCATGATGAAAATGAAAATACCAAAAAGACTGAATACGGGTCCATAATTGTAATTTTAAGGCTAATTCAAATTTTATTTCAATAAATGAATAAAACTATTACTTATGTGTTTGTTTTTATTATTTAAATGGTCTAACTGAAAGCTCAGTGAGTAGGTTAGCAAATTGTAAAACGTATAAGTGTTAATGTGACATAATAACCCAATTATCTAAATAGCTTTTATTTTAATTAATCAATTATCAACTAATTCAATTGTTAATTGATTTTATGAGTAAAAAATAAAACAAATATTTACTTTTTGCTAATTAGCGTAATACGCGTATAATGGCCAATATGACACATTGGGCCTTTTAGGGTGTTTTTAAAGAAAAATAATTTTAACAAAAACTAACGTAGAAGGGCCAATGTGACGTAAAAAAAAAACCGATAAATGTATTATCAAAATACTGTAGTATAAATGAGGAGGATAGTGGTCTAAGCAAACAAGCAAAGTTTCGTAAACTTCGGTTTTACCAATCTAAAATTACAGTAAATTTAAACTTTGGAAGCCTCTCCTGTAAAGTTGCAATTTAGCATTTTGGCCCATATACATAGGACCCATCGATATGTATGTTAACAGTACGTCTTGACTTACCAACAGCTCGGTGACGACTGATAACCGAATTCGTCTAGCTTTCATTATATTATATCAGCTGGAATATCTAGCGATTGTTACCATTATTATTGTGATAAAATATAAATGACACACCACGAAGAACCGACGACGTTGATATCAAATTTTGTATACTTTTTTAAATTGTCTCTTTCGGTCTTAGATTTATAATGTTTTTAAGAAGCTTTATGTTTAATAGGCTAATAAAATATAAGAAGCTTACTTAATTATCTTAGTCAACAGTATAAGTCGGGATCTAGATGACAAAGCATTTATGAAAAATAGAGATTGCGTTATTTTCACTTCAATTACACATAGTCTTCGTAAATCCATCCGTCTCCGTAGAAGCGTAATTCCGTCCTAGGCTCTAGGACGGATTAACGCTTCGTAGCTATGACCGTCTAGGACATAGACGGTGAGAATAACTTCAGCGCTCGACTGGAATACCGATCATAAGCAATTATTAGATTGCTTGTCAATGACTCATTTACCGATGCTTTTATTTTTACCTTCTCAATGGAAAAATATAGGGCGGCCAGTCAATTCCTAATGCCAAAACTGATATCAGTTTTCTTAACTACTCCGAAAAATTTAGGTTATATTTAAATTTTGAACGGTATTATTTGAGTTATGACGTAGATGTCAATGATAAATATATGCAAATCGCATTGTGATACCGTAACTGCAACTGGTAATGGTTGACATATGCGAAGGTGCAGCGGGACGGTTGTAATTAATAATTACGATCAAATTAATTCTTGGATTCTAGTTGTCTCGGCTAGAATACAGTGAAACAACGTCACGTGATGTGGTTCACCGGCTCGGCATTATTGGTAAACCTCTGTAGCCTGTGGTAGTAATAATAATATAAAAAAATATGCGCACGGTGTTAGGGTTAAATATCCGCGTAGATTATGAATGGTCACTAAAACACATTAAAGTTTAGTTTGGGTTAGGCTATGAATCAGAGAACTAGCTCTAATCATGAATTAGGTACGATCTAGACTCATACTTGTAAACCCCCCTTGAGTAACCTATACTCTAAGGTAAAGAAACCTAAATCTTAACGACGCGATCTCCTTGGCAGTAGTTTTATATTTCTATTGAACCTTTTGTTTTACTATTTGTTCATTTTTTCGCCTTTTATGTCCACACGTGAAATTTGTTCTTCAATATTTTCATTTTCATAATTTTCTTTGATATGGTATCCCCCCGCCGTTTCATTCCCACCCCGGCGGGTGGCGGACCTGCGGCCACCGCTTACACGGAATATTACCATTAAACTGAAATCGGTTCAATCGTCTTGAGTGATACTGAAATTCATGTGCGATACTTTTAGTAAAACTATAGTTTTTACTACAGGGTCTACCAACCTATACCTATTGTTAATTATTTTTTAAAGACGTCTCTGGCAGTCTGAAGTTTCTAAAAAGGTTCCATTCCTGATTATCGGAACAGGAGACACTCGCGTCACATCAGTGATGAACTTCGTTTTGTTATTCAAATGACGACACCGGGGCGATTGTCTGCGCCGATACTAGACCACCCAATTGAAACACGTGCAATATTTGACACGTGTAGCACCGCCAAAAGTCTAAACGCCATGTCTGTTTTTCTTCTATTTTTTTTCTCAGTTAGTCACTGACGCAGGCCATGGAAAGTGAGTCCTTAATTTTAAGACTGCAGCGTGGTCATCTTGCATTTTGTACAACCGAGTTGGTAGCGGTATTTAAATTATAAGGTGCCGGCAGTCAGATATTTTTAGGTACTAAATACTTTTTAAAGAAAATTCCTGTATGGCATGGATTATGTGGCTTCAAAATGTTATTTGCGACATTATCTCTTAGTCCGAGTTATTATTGAATAAATTAATTATTATTTTATCCAGATTCACCAAAGTAGAATGAAAAAAACAAAATATGTATTGATGTAATTTGTTATAATTGTGTTGACCTTTGAGTGTTTACTCATTCAAAGTTAATGGTTAATCGCCACTAGATAACCCCGTTTTGGTATGACAAGTTAAATAACCTTATAATAATTTTAGCACACGCAATAATAAAAACTTATATACCTATAAGTTGTTATTATTGTAAACACTTCCCTACGGCCTATCGCTGTACTATGGCGGTTAAAAAATCGTCTAGACGTATTCCTGAATAAAATAGTAAGAACTAAACCCCAAATTTATAAAATTAGTATATACGAACAATATTATCATGTCAAGATATGCTTCGAGATATTCTAGTATTAGCTCTCAGATTAGTCTGAAGTCTGAGTTAGAATATGTCAATATATTAGTATTAGCTGCTCACGAGATAGCAAGGCGACGCGTCCTTCATGACATCTGCATGACGCAGGCTCCCTGACTAGGTATCAAGATATTAAATTAAACCCATTGGCAGTTTGTAGATATAATGTCACAAATAAAAAAAAATGAAATCGCGTTACATGAAATTCCATTTGCCAAAGCCTTCCAATACATAAAAAAAACTTGGTAGAATGAAATTTTGAGAATATTGTATGTTATGTTATTTATTTCATGATTCCCGGCAGCAAATTTTGTATGCAAGAAGTAAATGCATACACCGATATTTAATGGGGCGTGCTAACCATCATATTCTAATGTTAAACAAATATCTTCCTTAGATACTAAAAAACATCCTGGCTCTACCTAAGAGTACCTAAAGTACACTGTAGCTTACATACTATGACCATCTATATATCCTTGTTAACATTAAACAATCTTGTATTGGAACTCAATAGCATCTACGTACTCAGTGTTAATCTCATTTGGAAAAGTTTGCAGCAACGCGGATCGGACAGTTCAGTAACACTCGGATCCTTGGCTCAATACACTAGCTGTAGTCTATATGGCCTAACAATGCAATTATACATCACTGTGTTATGCTGATAAGAGGCTACATGATAAAAGATTACTTCAATTAAACTATTGAGCGACGCTCACTATCATCTTGAACAAACAAAAGGAACAAATAGTTGTTATTGAAAGCGAATTAAGTGCACAGTTGTTTAAATATACTTATCTCCGCAAGTGAGATGACCCATAATGCGATTGTTATGCCTACGAGTTGCTAAGGAAATTACAGTTACACTAGTACTGATAGGTCAGGGCGCGTTATTCAATGTTCCACGGTTATTATTTTTTTACGAAAATTAAGACATATATATTCCTCGTATTTTTTTTGTTTGCGACTACGGCATTATAAATTTGCTTAAAAAATAATTTCAAATGAAACAACAGTCCAGTGATTTTTTAGCTCATAAACAAGCGCTTAAAGATAATAATAAATACACCATCATGAACTATTTATCAAACGAGACTCACTCGAGAGCAAGTTGCCTTGTCCTGTGGAGGCAGGCAAGCAGCTCGGCTTGGGAATCTTTACAAAACGATTTAAGTGCTGTTAATCTATGGCGACAGCGTCTCTACGGCAATGGGGACTAACACGTGGATATTACCCAGCGAAGAGTCGAATAGAATAGAAAGTAATTATTTCAATGTATCACCACATATAACCATCTCAAACATCACACAAAAGACGGCCGTTGCCGTGATCCACTTCAGTTATTATGTAGGGTATTATAGACGCGGATTACTGACCCCGTAAATTTCCTGGTTCAAGTGATTTCCGATGTTTGTACGATGCCCGAGGTCATGTTGACAGTTTAGCAACATGTATGGCGGCACTTATCACATCATTATGATTTGTTATATTTTTACGATTGAATTACACATAATATAATCATAAAATTATGTATCAATGTCGTGACATTGAGCTGGATTACGTCGGCAGAAGTCACATCGTGTATAAGCTAATCTTCATTTGATTAATGTTTATGTGACGGGCGAGGATATAAGTAAGTAGTATAAGTGACAGATCACGTGTGTTGCACAATGCTTCCATTCGGTCATATTCTTCTATCCTGTTGATATGACAACATTTTTCCTTAGCAGCATGTTAATGGGTATACTGGGAGGATATAATGGACTAATGTAATTAATATATTGGGGTTTATTGATAACTAGCGGAGCACGATTACCCCGTACAGCCAAACTAATAAACTTTATAATTTTATAGATCACCATGCCAAGTTGAATTAAAATATGTCCGGTGTATTTTGAGATTAGGGTATTGGCTATCTCACCGTAACCCACCATTTTTTCTGGAATAAAAATAATCCTATGTGTTGACCCGGGCTATTAACCACAAGTTTCATTAAACTCCGTAATCGTTCTTCCGTTATTTTGTGAACAGACAGTATGACATAAAATTGCTGTTTTGTCCGATGGAAATGTTCTATATTCAAATGCTGTAATTATTCTGGATGTTTCCTTTTTGAACGAAACAGTTAACCTATCTATAACTAGAATACAACACGAATTAATACGGTAGTAGACACTTGACGCAAACAAACAACATTATTGCTATGTTGATAATTTATCGTATAATACATCGCAAGATCATAGTTAAATATATTAAATTATATTCCAAATAATACACTTAATTTAATAAAATCGACAATCTAAAATGCACAATTATTGCCACGTGACCGCAAATCCAAACTACATATCACATACAACTCCATTTTGCCATCTCGTATACAATTAATGAAAGAGAATCTTGTGAAAGCAACTTCAATGCTACGTGCGTGACGATGTAATATTTTTTTCTGGTTAATATTATACACTACACTAAAAAAATATTTATAATTAGTCGACGATCTTATAAGCATAATTAGGATAATATGACATTTCAACGCGAAAACATCACGTAATGGTGTGCGACCTGACGCGGCGGGGCCGGACGCCGGGCGGCGGGCGGCGGCAGCTCGCGTTACCTTGACCAATGAAAAGAAGCCTTGCTGGCACTTTAAAGAGATCTCAGCGACAGCTCCCTGCCGCCGCGCCACCGATCGACGAGCTTCAACAATATTACAAAATTCCTCGCACTCATCAAAATAGTGACTAATCATGGAATAAGTCACTATTTAGATGTAAACTCCAGATATAACAATGTTTAGGCCTTAAGACACTATTACGGTTTAACCGCGAGTGAAAACCGCGTCGAAATCGTATCGTAATCGTAATCGATTTTGTATGACATCAACCGCACATTTTTGTAAGCACACCATGAAGTCGACCGCAGCCGCCACCGGATCAGTTTATTAAATGTCTTGCCAATAGCATAAATGTGAATACGTCAAGTTCGGTTCAAAGAAGCAAAAGAAGTCCCTTCACTGAAGGTATCGCCACGTTTCCCAGTGTCACCAATTAGTGATTTTAAATAAATGGTCAGGTCAATTAATCTTAAAGTTTTCGCTGTTTTGAAATAACCACATTCTGAATTAATCCTTATTTAAAATGGAACAAATTTAGCTTGGTAACTTATAGGTAGGTACCGTTAAATAATACGAGCGCGGCTTGTAATTAGGTGTAAAGTACTCGTGTAGTGTATTCGAAACATTACTACTACAACGGCTCGGTATGTTTCAAGTTCATTGAACTCGATAAAAAAGTAAGTAGTTTGCGAACGGAGTGTTTGTAAAAACCGCGCGTGACACGACGCGACTGCAATCAACTCGGACGACGTCCCGTTAGCCCATTGATGACACATTTTTTAAACAATGACAGTCGATCGTCCGACTCCCCTCGAATTTGAATACTTAGAAGAATATAATAAATGTGGTTCCTTTTTTGTTGAAAAAAGTAAACTTTCTACCTGTTTTTTTTGTCAGCGGAATGAATACTATTATACTGGACGCTTTAACTTGGTCATATTATCAGCTAAAGCCGTATAATTTTTTATTGAATATTTTAAAACTTAGTTAATTTCATATTAAATATTAACTCAGGTAGATTCTACATAAATACAAGTTCTAAAAATCAAGGCCATCTATGAACAGTATTTATTTTAATCTCCCTAATTAATCAATACATAAATCAGCTCATAAAAGGTCCGTCTCAAAGGTAATTAATTATGTATAAAATATATACCTATATCAAATAATAAAATTTACAAAAGTACAGGAAATTAAATTCTGTAAGCTTTACGTTTTTTTTTCCAGTCTGTACTGCCCGATGTGAGCGTAGACAGGAATGAAAGGTGAATAGAGGCAGAACCATTTTTAATCCCATTCTTTATCCGGACGGATATTTGCTTAGTCTTATGGTAACGTAGTTAGCTCTTGCGGAATGGGAATGAATGCTATGCTTATACGAGTATCTACATAGAATTGCGCACCGAGTTATTTTAAAAATGCATGCATAGGACTTGACTTTACAATCTCGTCCTATTTCATTTTTTTTTTTTAATAGTATAATTATAATACTATATCTAGTAACTTAAAGATCATGTGAGTGTTGGTGCGATTCAAATTGGTTCGCTTGCGTTCAAGGAATGCTTCAAAAATGTATCGGTATTAAGTGTAAAACGGTAATAGTGACATTGAAATAACCGAACAAAACGTGAAGCAACTAAGCAGTATATAATACTACTTAGAATCATTGTATATGTATAGGTATATCGAACAAAGAACAATGATAGAAGTAAGCGGTAGTGAAGAAAGTAAAACAAAGGTTTGTTTTTAAAAAAAAAATATCGTGGGCGCCATGCCAAAACATATTGAGCGTCGCGGAATGACATTCGATGCGCACGCGCACACTGTACATATATAGTTTCATATGGAGCTGGGTGCGGGTGTATGCAACTGACATCAAATATGTACTCACGTGTTTAACTTAAGTAGCTTCAGCCCGCGGCTGTGCTCGAGGTACCTCGATGAAACATCTAATAAAACGCTAATAGCACTCAGGGAAAATGTAGTTACCTATTAGTGAAAAAAGTTTCAGATTTGGATCAGTATAGATCCGGAGATTACCTGCTATATCCACACTCACAAACAAACAAACTTGTACATCTTTATAATATTTTAGTGTAACCAATCCTTATGACATTATTATAAATGTAGTAAATAATAACTATGTTTTGTAAGCTCACGTTTCAAACACCTATAGCTTAAAAATAAGGTTAAAACGGTCTAGTGCAAGTTTAGTATGGTTTGGTAGAGTATCATAAAAGGATTAACACAAACCAAGTAGCTTGTAGTGCTTATCTGGGTTTCGTTAAATTGTATTCTAACACTTTTAAATTAAGTTGCAGACAATTAAATATTCAAGAACGATGATAAAGTACGATTTATGACGTTGCTAAATTTAAGCAGCCGTTAATATACCGATCGACAAAACCGGTTTAATATGAACGGGACTGTATTCTTTATTTAGTTTCGTTATTCACTTCCTCACAATTTAATGTCATCTAATGCATTCACCTTTTAATACGATAATCAAGAAACTTGTCAGGACAAATGACCTTGTTGGTATATTTGCATATAAATCGAAAACGAGATGGCACGGATGTCTGAATTTAGTACAAGGTTAACATGTATAAAAAAAAAATAACAATCACGCGTGTAATCCCCGAAGGGATAAGCAGAAATGCATTGCACCCATATTTCTCCAACTGATTCTCATGTATTAAAAGAGGCGAAGAGCAGTTGGACCATAGACTACCACACTGGTCCGGTAATATTTTTTTATATAAATGATATATAAGTACGTAGTAAACTTATGAATTCGTAGCTAATCGGCGCGGCCTCGACCTTAAAATCCTGCTTTAAGTATTTATCCATCGCGTCTATAGCTATGTTATCCATGATTATACAAATTATACTATGTTATACTATTCTAGCATGAACCATCATGCAATAATTCATTGTGTAAATATATACAAGTCAAGACACATGCCACAAATCGCACCGTCATGCTGATTACTATACACTGTGGAACTAATCACCAATCAGCTGCTTCACACAACTATTTATTTCGTGTAAATCAACAAAATAAATCCTTTGTTTTGCACAAACAAATCATTAATTAACGTTGTCTTCTTTTAGTATTATGTATAATCAAGTTATCAATACAAACAAACAATGGCGTCGTTAAATATTTTGAGTGATAACATATTGATACATCGCGCAGTCTGCTTAAAGATTTCTGTACTCTGCTAGCATTCTACCTACCATACTCGTGACAAAACGTTTACACATTTCTATTATTTTTTTTAAATAGTGCGAAATAGAATCGTCTATCAATCAATCATTTGATAAAACTATAAAGTTTAAAGTTCATAGCCATTAGGTATATAAACAGAAACAAGATTAACTAAACACTAATTAGTTATTACGAACAAATAGTAATATTTTAATTATACGTAGTAAGATGCTGTACGCGTAAGCCATGTTACAATTAAAAATAGATTAATATGTAAAGTAGAGCAGTGGGCTATCGGCAGAATCGGTTACATCCGAATGAATAACCAATAGTAGACGGTTATTTTGACGTCAGCGAAACCCCACTGACGCTATTGGCTCGTACGTCCAGAAACAAGTCAACAAGTGTTGAGCAATCGTTGGTTTGCGAATTTTCCGATGTCAGTAGGTCAGGATGGCTTGAACTTTTTGTAAACGTTCCTTACAAGGGAGTATAATGAAGGCAAAAAAAAAAAAAAAAAATACAACCGAATTGAGAACCTCCTCCTTTTTTTGAAGTCGGTTAAAAATGCACTCTCGTCAGCTGTGTATATTATCGCATAGCCTTGACCTTCTTTTATTGTTTTCTTCTACACATATGATGCCAAAGTAGACATGACACAAATTCAACGTATTCTGTGGGCTCCAAGTCTGCTAACACAATTGATTCATAATCGAACAGCAAACGCATAGTAACTGTCACTTTTGACAGAGATTGTATGGGATACCTATCAGGCTATTAAATTTAATTTACCCAGCTGATCATTCAATATTAGAATGAATGCCATGCCTGCTAGTGACGAAACCAGAAATTTATAACATCCGTATAACAAGTACCTATAGTGCTCACTTCATTAACTGAGCCATTTCCAAACTTCCTCATTATCTCCACTGCGGTTGTTATCTCCGGTCTCTATCCGTATTTACACGTACATATAGACATCAATATGTACGTTACAAACATGTGATGTTAACAATATTCCGAATTTAAATTTTTGCATAATAAATGTACTTACATCATCATCATAGTTCCATGCCGATTTCGGCGACGGCGACTACTGGATATTGTTAGAGCTTTGTTGGCTAGCTCTATGGTTTGCTCTCATATGGCTGCATTTGTGCGTATGTACTTACAACCATAATTTTGGAATAATCAAGATATTGAAATAGGAGAGACCTTGCTAAGCATATAAGGCAGCTGTAAAATCGTGTTAGCTATTTATCTATTGCTGATATCAGAGATGCTTTGCAAATAAATCGTGAAATTGATGTTATCACAAACAATTTCACATAGTTTCGTTTCAACACTCTTGCTTTAACTTCGCAACTTCTGATAGCAATTCTCACTATCAGTCAATTCGAATCCATAGATTATATATGTCACTATACTGTATTGTCACATTGTTGACACGATAACAATATAAATAGACTTGAGATAATAGTGTTATGGCTTGCGGTGATACTGACCGCCCTCGGGTCCTCGCCGTGCGGAAGGTTTTTCCAACAGCTTCTTTCTTGATATCATTGGCGAAATTGATTTATACATATACCTATGTTACATCAACAAAGGCGCTTTTAACTACTTATTAAAATACTGTCTGATTTGTAATCCTTTATCTTTGTGAAAATATGACGTTATTCGTGGATCGGGTTTTATGTTCCCAGGTGTCTCACAGATTAATTAAGCAACTATGTAACATGTAGCGCAAGAGGAGATATTTGGCGCTGTACGCTATTAAAAATAAATATTATTATTTTCTAAAATATCCTAAAACAGCATGAGTAGTATAATGAATTCTAAGCTTGCCTGAGGTCAGTGCGGCGGTAGGTGATGCCACCCACCATGATAAACATCAACTAGCGGTATATTATGCCTCCGTGGAATTACAAGTAAACGCTACCTGGAATTTGAATTGACATTTATTAGGTCTCCGTAATACGTGATGAAAAACGTCGATCGATTTTATCATGCTACTCCGATTCCATTTAAGAAGGTACTTTCAGCTTTGAGTTAATAAAATGTACGTTACCACTTGTACTGACTTACATAATTAAGTGACTAATTTACTTTCAGTCTTAATATATTATTATGCGTTACTTTATCATTGATTAGGTTGGTGCCTAATCAAAAGATCAATGCATTATGTGCCGGCTGTAAAGCGCGTGGCGTGACCTTTCTAAGTATATACGTTGCCTTATCTTAATTGGATTTACTTTTTTGTGTCTGCATCACTAGGCAACAATTGTTAATTCCTGCGCTGTTTCCGTAATATTTTATTTAAGGGCTTCATTGCCAGGTAATCCAGGGATTACCTACTATTTTATTCCGTAAAAGCTATGACACTATGTATATGTAGTTACTATCGTAAAATAAAGATAAAATGTATATCAAATTGTGAGCTCCGTTATACATATATCGTAAACTTTTTTCAAAGTCCATGTGGGGTATATGTGCTCAGCCCAAACCGAATTCGCAAACTCGCGAGAGGCTGGCTCGGCAGCGCTAGCGCTTACCTCAGACGAGTCCTGTCATCTATCATTTGTATCGCCGTCAGGTCGCGCGCTGCATGTGCCTAGGCCGCTGTCGGTCTTGGCGTAGCAAAAAAAAGATGTCTTGAACCAGCTTTCTTGGAACTATGGTCACACACACACACACACACACACATCGAATGTGAGGTACATGTATCTGACTATCCTTATACTGCTTATACGTACTAGATCAGGCGAGGAAACAGATACTTACTATCTAACTGCATATCGTTTATCAGTCATTAATAATTGATTTCGATTCACTATATAGGTGATTCCAAGCGGGTATGCAAAGCCAGCAAATCCTGAGCTTCCTTAGCGTTTTTGTAATCATAATGTAAAGTAAGAACTGGGATATGTCGATTTTAAAATATAAATTTGATCCCATGAAAATGATAATTATTGTGATTTTTTTATCGAGTTATCGAAATTCCGACAACACAAAATAATTACAAATGCGCTAAAGAGTTTTGGCTTAGTATACCCTTTATGAATCACTATGTATAAGTTGGTTCATTTATTTGATAACGATTTTAATTTTTTAATTATTTCATTTTGTTATTAATGTGTTATGCTAATGTTTAAATTACAAAGCTATATTATATGTATGGTGTTGATGAAGAGCGACCATAGCGAACTTTATCTTGTTTAACTCTTATCGGTTAAAATGTGTACTCATTTATATGAGTTTGTTTAAGAATTTGAAATACATAATAACAAACATTAATGACATAGAATGATACATGACCGCATCATGACTGTCTTATTTTTTGGAAGCCTGTAGTAATTTAACCACTTAGAACCAGAGTCCGTCAAAAGTAGATTGATGAAAGATTGTGAAGATGGTGATAAACACGTACGGAACAGTGATTATTGAATGGGGGGAGTGACTTCAAGTAACAATGCCAATGGCCGTTTGCTATAAAGTTTGCATGTGATTCATCTATCCTAATATTATAAATGTGAAAGTTTGGATGGATGGATAGATAGATGGATGTTTGTTACTCTTTCACGCCCGAACGGCTGAACGGATCTGGATGAAATTTGGCACAGAGATAGATATAGTCTGGAATAGCATCTGGCTATCTATCTATCTCGGTAAAATGTATGGTTCCCGTGGGATAGATGTTTAAATTTTTCATACTTTTTATCGCGGGTAACACCGCCGGGCGCAGCTAGTACTTCATAAATTATCTTATAACAGGTCAATATTTTAGAAAGTCTGCAATATTTGATCCGTGCACGATATCCATTGTTCGGTCGCGCGGTTAATTTTGTTTCATACATTTTGCACCAAAGAAATCACGGCTCTGGGCATATTGAAAAGGGGGCGCGCGCTATTGTGGCATTTTTTTTGTAACGGATTAAGTATATTGCCGCTGCAATGAATGGTGTGTGGTCGAGTCCAACCGGTTGTCTTTACTTCTACTTTGAATGTCAAATAGGTAAACATAAATGTATGTTCGTCGCCACACAGCTCTGGATTCGCGCCTTTTGTGACATATAACATGCAGGCATCTACTTGAGTCAATATTGACAAAGTAATTCGGTTTAGATAAGATTAATCATGAGATTTAGAACAATCAGTATGCATTCCAATATACTCACAGAGTGAGCCTACTTTTAATTCAGTTAACTTGATCATCACTCGCGAATTTGTAAGTAGATATATGTAGGTCATTAATGATTTATCATAGTAGGTATTCATATGTCAAGTCATAGCATTAGAAGCGTTCTACTTATCATGTAATCAAAAGTATCTTGAACCGTAATATCTAAATGCTTTATAATTTGATAGGTTCCAACGTCCCGCTCCGGCTATAAACGAAATCGCATTTATAATTCACTTGTAACTGCAAGCCACTGCTGTGTCACACATCAATAATTAGACCATGCAGAAGATGTAACGTTAATTTTGTGTTAGCCGTACAAATAACGAATAACCATATGTGATCGAACTAAAGCTCGCGTATCTACGTACAGACGATCGCCTACCGAGAATTTTGAAACGTGTCAACACGATCAATACTACATTTAACAGTTGACAAAAAAAATATACCACGTTTATGAAACACTCACCAGTATCGGTTCGGCGCTCCGGGGGCCTGCCAGGCGACGGGTTAGAGGTTATAGCGAATCCGAACCGAAGCACCGAGCCACGTGCTTAATTAAGTGAGCGGCGCGCGAGCGACCGACTCGCGAGTTAAAAACGGAATGAACGATACCAGCCAATCCGGCGAGGCGGACCCGCAATACGCATGGCACAAGCAAGCGATACGGAATATTGCGTCATTAAACAGGGAGCAACGTCGTCGACGCGACGCGGACGCTCGGGTATCGCATCTGCCCGAGCCGAGTGTTCTCGCGCGCTCTTGCGACCACCGACGTATCATTTTGGCCCGTTTGGGCGCTAGCCCCGGCAGCCGCACGTTCGGCGTGCACTTTGATTCAGTCAATAAAACACAACTTTGAATTTCTGTTGTTTCCTTTCTTAAAATTAACAATTCAATATTGTTGAAATTCGTAGTTACGTGTCTGTGATGATCATGAACGATCATCATCTTTCATCTGCTGGCACTTAATAAACCTTATGTTTTGTTGTTTGAACCCTAAAGTCATTCATCATCATGATGTTTATAACTCGGATGAAATACGAATAACTGTACATGCACGTTTCAGTTACAGTTTACGATGTTTGTTCGTGCAGTCACACTACATAAAGTTTCACAGCTACTTATTAGTAGGTAGTGATAATACATTTAGTCAAATTTAATGATACCTACCTATCGTATTCTATATATGTCTCTATACGTTTAGGATGTACCTATGAGTATAAAGCTCAGAACACCTCCAAGAAGTGGATCCTGAAATCTTTAAGAAATGTTGCATCATATAACTTGTGGGTGTGATAGTGAAAATTTAGTTATGTTAGCCTTCCCACTCACACATTGCGAGTGTGCACATGACTTGGTTCCAGAATTAAATTGTTATGTAAATTTCCTGTATAATTATGTAGGTGTTTGAGCGTTCAAACTCACTCATTAAATATATTACAAGACAACAGCACTTCATTAACAATTAATTCAGGAATAAATTGTGCAACGCGTTGCTAGGTATTATTTTTGGTAGGTATTTTCTTATAAGGCTGCAAATGCACATGCCAGTAAAACCAAATACTAGTGAAAACGTAGCGTGCATTGGACAGCTTTTAATAAAAATAAAATAACTGCCATATAATAATAATCTTCACAGAATTGAAGTTCTTCCTGAAAACGTTATTAGAAACAAAAAAATACAGTAGAACCATTCCTTTATTAAATCTTGCAATTAAATGCCACCTATTTGATAAAATATAAACAATATCGTCACTGGCTGGCCGCTGTCGTACACACCCGTGACTCTGTTAGGCTACTCGCTCGCGTGCTTAAAATCAACCGCCTTGCGATCTGCTCGCATGCCGTCTACTTGACGTGCTTTTACCTGTTAAACGGAAAAAACACGTGTATACTCAAGTTGCGCATGTGTATTGTGGGCTTCCTATATAAGTACATTATAATCGCAGATCTTGTAGATAATGGAGGAATATGGAAATCTTCCAAAAAAATGAGGTTGGAGAAATATTGTGAAACAGTATAATCCACAAACAATACACATATACCTTTGTTAAAAGGACTCTCCTGTTCTTTGACTGTACGTATCGACCTTCGATTAACCCTGTTTGTGAAGGCTTAAGGAAAAAATGTATGGGGGTGAGTGGGTGGTGGTCTCCATAGATCTATATTGTTATTTCTAGTACCTATATATTTACACTGCTTCAAAGTACGGATTTGCGGCCCGTGTAGATATATTTTGTACGTAATGGTATTTTAGATATATTGTACTATTTTAACAAAACATTATTTCATGAAAACAAGGCCTTTATTTAATATTTACATAGGACGTGGACCAAAGACAGCATCTGAAATCTGTCACGCCCGGTCGCGGTCGCGCTAGTGTGATGAATGTTACAATTATAATCATCGTTATCGTATCGTATGGGTCTGATAAAAATGTATAGAGAACGGGTCAATGGTGTGCATAAGGTGGCTTGAATCTTTGGCGTCAGTCAGCGTTACTTGCGGTTACAGCGGCATTCCGAACGGATGCTAAAGATGTAGCGTAGCATTATGTGACAATTTATACGATTACTAGGTATAAATAGTCACATAATGCTAAGCTACAACATAAGTTCTAAGTCAAAGACAAATCATTTGTTTCGTATAGGCATACAGGGGCAATTAAAAATTGTCATTTACATTTTTTTTCTTAACTGTTCTTTTTTTAATAGTCATGTTTATTAAAAAAATAAATGAAGCTCCAGTGTTTGTCAAGCGAGGCGGACACACGCTACACTTTGATATCATCAATCTTAATTGACGCTAGATATGTGAGCGATCAATCTTTACTTAATGGTTTTCATGAATACAAAATATTCTGATTCTAATTCTTAGCCTGCTATATTATTCAGCCCTTGGTGTCTGATGGAACGCGCCCGTTTGAGAGTCCCAGAGAGTCCCGGGAAAAGGCGTTGGCGTTAGCTGAAATCACAGATATATGAGAGGAGATATTTTATGAAAGCGGTGGGCTTGCGCTCACATTTAGCCAAAATTACGCTAACATAGTGTTTTCGCCGTCAGTCGACTGCAACTGCACGTCGGTATCGGAGCTCTAACTTTTTTTTTAAATGCCGTGTTATTCCGTGGTTGTGTGCAAAAATACTAGCAGCAAAGTGAACTACGCGAAAGATGGAATCTCATTTCACCAGCCAGTATTAAGTATTTTATTTATTCGTCTTTAAAATCATTAAAAACAACAAATCAAAAAATATTTAATGCCTTTATTATGTTATTTTAGGTTTCATGTAGCACAACGACTTTTTTATTTTTGTACAAAATACATGGCTCTTTAAGTACCACCTATGTTCGCTACTGAGTGAATGTACGAGGCAATGTATAGATCGTCTAACGATACTTTGAATAAACTGGTGCGTCGCGTGGTACGGCCGCTGTATACGGCGACGACGCAGCACGCACCGAGGAGACTTCGTATTGGTTGGTTTTAGCGAGTGGTTGGGAACAAAACGGAGACAGCGAGTTCCCATACATTTTGAACCACACGGCATATCTCTCGTGATCTGTGGCTGAAATTGACGTAAACGTCAATTTCAGCTCACAGTAAATGAGGTAGTTTGTGCATTGACAATGCGATACAGTAAAGCTAATCTTAATTGCACAGAATAGATATTTGTACAAAATACCCCAGTCTATAGTGCAGTACTCATAATAAATAGTGTGGGACTGCGCAGTTGGTATGTTCGTCTGTTGATATTATAGTATACTAGCCGTGCGCCGTTGTGTTACCCGCGATTAAAAAATATGTCGTTTCCATAGGAACCGTGCAATTTTCCGGGATAAAAAGTAACCAATGTCATTTTCTGAACTATCACTACCTATGCAAACAATCATGCCGATCCTTTGCAGATCCGGTGTGCCGTGTATATAATAAATATATTTTAGTAGATTGGATATCCTGAAAGCAGAAAGTGCTCACACGGATCGGACCGCAAGCAACAATTAAATATGAGGGTTCAAAACTATGGCACCAGGACGTAAAAAACATAAAATAAACGCGTTAAAATCCGTAAAATTGGTTTTATTTCAATGTGTAGTAATCGCTTAAATGTAAGAAATCAATATAATCACACACCGTTGATGAGGAATATCTTAACTATTCCTATAGTTTATACGGTCAATATGTCCTTAGAATGTCAATTATTTATACTTAGATATGCATCGATCAACAGCAAGTACCTACCGGCAAGCCAATACAATAGTTTTGGAATCGAGACAACCGCAAAATAGACACTTCAACCAATATAGTGCCTGATTGCAGTCTATCGTAACTAGGTTTCTAGTACATTGACCAACAACCGGAAAACGTATACGCTATTATGGCTGAAATAGTCAAAGATCAATACAGAGTGTAAGTGAAATAATGCAAAACCTTACACACTCCGACAGAGTTTAATTTATCCCACTAATATTATAAATGTGAATGTTTGGATGGATGGTTATTTGTTACTCAATCACGCCAGAACGGCTGAAGTGAAGTGAAGTGTGTTTTTTTTACTAAAACCAAGGTAGACGCTTCATGATAAGTGTGCAGTTATTATTAATCTAACATACAAACAGAATACGTAGTTGTTAATTATTTTTGTCATTGATACGTATCTAAGAGCCCAAATACACAAGAGAGCAGCGTCGTACTTTGCAATTTCTGCACAAAAAAATGACTTACAGCCTCTCATACATTTCCAGGAACGTGGTACGCTAAACGCTCTCGAGCTTGTTAAGGGGGAGGAGGGTGCGGGGGGCGGTCATAAGCAGAATCGAATATCTTCGCCTAAGCGTATTACAGGTTGAATTGTTTGTTTTCGGAATTCAAAATAGGTACTTATCGAGATCCAAGAATATACCCCTGCGGCGACGGTAAATATATTACAAGAATTTTAGATTTGGTAGTTAGCAGATCATTACTGGAAGGGGGCTGATATTGAAGATATTTTACCTTGAATTACGGCTTTAAAAATCGATAAGTATAAGTTGTTTGTCTGACTGACTGTACTTGCGTCACGGAAAACTACTGTACCGATGTTGATGAAACTTAGTATGGTGATAGCTAATAACGCCAGTCGACATTTGAGATACTTTTTTACCCAAGAAAAGTATAGATACTTGCGGGATAACTAAAAACTGTGTCATTAAATCTATGGTTGGGTTTTAATTTGGCAGGGCACAGTACTCGCTTATATGCTGACAACATTTATGGGGCTTTTACACCAGTTACGATTAAAACTAAACAAAATTCCAGGCGTTACGAGTCTCAGCTAAGCAGCCAGCGGCTCCACCAGTGGTACCCCGATAAAACATAGCCTAGTACTCAGGGATAATGTGGATTGGCTATTAGTGAATATTTTTTAAATTTGGAGTATGTAGTTCTGAAGATTACCGCCTCCATCCAAACTCACAAACTAACAAACTTTACCTCTTTATCAGATTATTATAGACTAGCTGTTACCCGCGACTTCGTCCGAGTGGTATTTAACAAAAAGATTTACTAAAATAAAAGTAGCCTTAGTTACTCCTTTTTACATCAGCTACCTGCCAGTGAAAGTCCCGTCAAAATCGGTCCAGCCATTTCAGAGATTAGCCAAAACAAACAGACAGACAGACAAACAAATATGGTAAAACAATGTGTTTTGGTATATGTACCGTGTACACATCCAAATGCACTTAGTAAAAAGCGGTTATTTTAATATTACAATCAGACACTCCAATTTTATTTATTTGTTTAGATATAGAAATAGCCATGAATATACGTGATTTAAACAAGGATAGTTGAGATAATAAAAAACATCTGTAAAACCTACCTTATATAGAAGTTGTACTAAAAATGTGATAACCTACGTCTGTGATACGCTTTACAGCTGTGCTAACAATAACTTACAATAGGTTAGTTCAGTGCCGATTTACGTCACGTAGTTAAATATATGGTTCTACTTAGCACTACTACGTCAATTACCATAAACGGCTGGTAGAAGCTTTCTCTGATAAGCCTTGACAAAACGGCAGCGCTGAATCCGCGCTGCCGTAGATGTGAGTTTTTTACACACTTCTGACTGTCACCTGCGAGGTTATTTTAAACCATTCGAATTCGATATCGAAATCGAAAACTTCCGAACTGGATTACAGTAATGGCTATTATAATTTCCGAATTGGATTATCTTAGATGTTTCTCAATTGCTATACCAAACCTTTTTTTGACTAAGATTCCTTCTGAAAGCTCGTCAGGAGCGACACCAACATCGGAAAGTTTCAAATCCGTTTCCGATATCCATTCCGAATGATTTAAAATAACCCACCTGTATTCTATGTCTTAAAAATCCAAAAAAAAACCCGGCACAAATGTTCTGCCGATAAAGCTTCCGAAACAAAACTTGAATAGGCATAATGGTATAGGTACCTACATCTATAAATAGCATAATTACTCTCAACAATCCATATACCTGCTTCCTTATTGATTTGTAAATAAGCAGCTTAAATACGATGTTAGTAATCGTAAAAATAAGGATATAGATACTAAAATAATTCAAATACACATGATTGAGTTTTCAGTAATTTGTTGTAAAGAAACACTGCTAATTAAAAAAAATTACATTAGAGCACCATGTTACGTTATTTGACGTTTGAACTAATATCTCCGTCTATTTCATATCGTTTTACATTTAAATTATCAAAATGATGGCATTGTGATAGAGGCGGACAGATGTTAGCCGTGAATTTTAAAATAGAATTTAAAGGTTTAAAATTAGATTATTTAATTAAGTTATTATTATGGTATAGTGTATGATGCATGGAACTGGCCATTACCATTATTTGCAAAATGTTGTGGACGACCATGTTAAATTTCTAAAATAGGTCGTCACCCGAGTTCGATACACCTTGGCGTCGTTCCAACCACTATTTACCCACTTTCCCGCACTAACAGGTGGATGCCCATGTTTTAGAATAGATTTTTACTATTCAATGAATGTTAGGTAATCGCTTTTAGTAATTATGTCCTCCAATTTAGAAGAAAACGTGGATTAACGTGGTTACACTACCCACTTATGATCACAAGTAATGTTTATTGGCTTGGTTACTAAATGAAATATTTGGCTGTTGTTTCGGCAAGATTTTTTGATTTAGCACTTAAGCTTTGAAAATGTCGATGATATCAAACAGTCCTTAGTAGTTTGATAACTATTATTTAAAAATAAATAAGTAGGTAATAATCAATTAGTCCATAGGATAGCTACGGCAATGATCTATTTAAAAATAGATAAGTGAGTAATATAAAAAATCAGTTTGATCAATTATCCTTACCGATTACAAAGATATGTTTATATTTATTGTCGCGTTATTAATTTATATCTAACCTTGGCGTTTATGATAACCTACTGGAGTAGTGATTATTCAAGAACCATTGCCGCAACTGCATTCTGAAGCCAACTAACTAGTGGGTTGGCTGAGCTCGGATTTGTGCAAGTTCATTGCCGTCCGCATTTCATTTTCAACAGACGCAGACATTGCGTCTGAGTCTGATGCAATACTCACTCGATGTTCATAAGCTTCATTTATTGCAGATATTATTTAGACGCAAATTATTTTAAACTCCTTAGTGATTATGACTCGGTAACAAATTTTTCGCGTGGGTAAAAATATGGGAGAAAATAATTTCCGAGTTTATTTTGTTGTCACGATAAATCGTCCGTGTTAACGTTTATGATTGCACAAAAGAAAGAGAGCACTTTGCAATGCATTGTCGAACGTTGCTGTTGGTAAAGATAGTATTAGATTGAAAATCCCGTCAAACCTTGTCCAAGCCTTGGAAGAACTTGAATCGGCAACATAGCTGTGCATATACAGCATGTGGTACCGTGAAAAGTAGACACACACAACCTGAGCAACGGACCCACGCAGCTAAAATACGTCGTGTGGCCCAGTACGGCATGTGTAGCTATAAGATAGCGCCATAAGTAAGAATGTACATAATTGTAGCTTGACTTCAAGTGGCTAGACAATTACGATGGTTAAAGAACCGTTTCGAGATACAATCTTTGTGCTAGATCACGGGGCGAAACTAGGTCTGCGATCAATAAATTAAAGTAAGGTCGTTTACTACTTGTGGACGACACACAACTTTTCAGGAACAAACTATTGAAAGACTGGTTAAAAAAAGGTTGCGTTTAATTAGTTATATTTTTCTAGAACATTTTTTACCTACTTTTACAATAGTTAATTTAGAAGTATTAATTTTTGTCGCCATTTATGGGCAGCAACTGGGGCGTCTAGGCCTCCTTTTCTTCGGCATGATAGCTCGGCAGGTCCTGCAGGGTACGCAGCACGGGATGTCTTCCTCCTCGCACTGGATCTGAGCGCACGTGTGCGTCGCTGGCTTGGCCTTAGCAGGCGCCTTGGGAGTTATCAGCTCGACCTGTAAGAGTTACATCATTGGTAACGAATAAGGGAAAAAACGGCTTTAGACTCCATAGCTGTGAGCATTTGAGCGCGCTAAACTAGATTACCTTAAAATTATTACATTGTGAAATATTATGAGGTGTTAAAATAATAGTGTAATATATCTGATATCGCATGGGCGGTAGGTTATAAGGATAACATTCCCAAAAAAATGTTTAATTATCATTTTTTGAACTAAAAAATTACACGCCTACTAAGTGGATAATCGTTTGTCGGCTTTCTTAAAAAAATCGAATCATTTGTTTATTAGTACCAATCAGGCACATTTAGTTCTTAAAAGGGCTCTTATTGAAACAATAAAGCTTCTGCCAGACTCAGTAGTTAGTATTCTTAGACTTGATACTTATAGTAGAGGCTTGATATGATGAGTATGTTGTCATGACTACAAGACGATGTGATTAGTATTGATTTTTCCTTTCTATGTACGCTGGACCCCTTAGGATTTAGATTTCTTGGGAACGCAACGTGCCCATTGGAGTGATTTTATAATTAATTAGTGTTGAGTTGTTATATTGGCTGTAGGTACTTAAGTCTCTTACACAAAATAATAAGTAAAGAAGTATATAGTATATTATTGTTCTATTTTCGCGTACGTTTACGAGTCATCACTTAACATTTATTTTTTTAACTGAACTTGAAACACCGTGAAGCGTGTGTCGGGGACACGCTTCGCGGTGTTTCAAGTTCAAGGCTTATTTTCGTCTTTCTGTCTGTGTGTCTGTCCGTGGCATCATAGCAACCAAACGCGTGGACCGATTTCAACACAGTTTTTATTTCGAAAGCTATTGTTAAATCGGGATAGTTCTTAGTTGGTGAAAATGGATTCAGCCGTTTCAAGATCATCAACTGTTTTCCGAGTCGATGTAGTGATTTCTCATACAATGCGTTAATTTACTCTACTTTAACTCGCCCCATCGACTTGATATTTGGTACACTCCATAAATTTCATCGCATTGTAATAATTTGAAAGCCTCGACCTGATGCTGAAATCAGAACAATGTGCAGACTATCTAACTCCTCGAAAACTTACAGCAGATGTATTATGATTGGTCTTAAAAATTGGTCGGAATGAGTAGTTGACTTGTATTCGGTGTGCAGTTTTAACGACTAGGTACCCACTAATTGCATATTATAGCTGCTGATTTGAATGCAGATCGTATATGTTTAGTAACCACCAACCTCAATATTCCCAGTACGGTTCGGTTCGTCAGTTTGCTTCCCAATTTTCAATATGAAGACGTCTTTATCAGGATGCAATACTTTTTGCGCTTGCACACCTTTCGGAGCGTCCTTCGGCGTGACGTTGCAGACATTGCACATGGCATCGTGGGCTTCTTTCTTGCTGTACGTCAGCTCAGAGTTCAGAGCGGTCCTATTGGTTAAAGCTTCGCAGATGTCGTCTGGTATCTGAAACAAGCAGCTGTTGAGAATCTTTCAAATCCACAAGTCGTAAAAAGTACAAAGCGACTCAAAGGTCAATAGAGTTTAAAAACTTAGCTTAACTTAACTTATTTTAAATACTTTTAATTATAGAGCAATGATAGTCCAAGTTGGTATAACGCTCGCGTTGGGACCAAGGTGCGCTGGTTCAAACCACGGCTCGCACCTCTGGATTTTTGGATTTTCTTGTACGTATATTATTTTCAATAATGATTGTCACTTGCTGTAAGGTCAACTGGTGTCATGTTCACTAAACCGCACTGGGTCAGTGAGGTTGACTATAGCCTAAATCGTCCACATATTGAGAAGAAATGTATCCGGCAATAAGCTCGAGCCCTATTACATTGCGGCCCAAATACCACCGGCGAAATGTGGATGCACTATTGCTCATCTTTGCCTACGCGTTTGGTGATTTGGTCGATAAAACGCCGAACGTCAATTAGAATCAAGCGTAATGGCCTTGTTCTATCCTTAATCGATCTAGAATCTTGTGGGTAGGAATTAACGTTTCAAAATTGTATTTGAGATAAAAAAATTGCAAAGAATAGAGATGTCTATCAACCTGAAAATTAAGTCTATTTGCTGGGCCGCCGTCGTTCTCGCCAGGCGCGCCGCAAGTCTCGGAGCACACCGACTCGTCATCCTCGCAGGTGCACTGCTGCTGCAACTTCATCTGCGACGGGGTCAGTTTCGGTGGCTTCGATGTGCTCTTGGGCACCCGTATTTTCACCTGACACAAAGTAACTTGAAGTACCCTATTGTTATATTATTGCTATTAATAAAACTCAGGAGTTCACTAAACTTACTTTAATATTTTCCTGTTTGTGATACACTTATGGTGATTACGATCTTTTATAAGGATATGTGCGGGTAGGCAAATCAGAATATTTGCTAGTCAATTAGTTAAATTTGGTTTAAACACCCTTAGGTTGCGATTCCACTGCTTAGGTATTTGAATTTCAAGTCTCGCCTCAAATAAAGTATTTGACGGGGACGAGGTGTGAATATCAAATAATCTTATTAAACTATAGTCTATTGCTACATGCCTTGTTTTCGCTCCTTTCATCTCCATTTCAGTGGAAACGATGCCTTAGGTTTGTTTTTATATCGCATTTATTAATGTTTTATTTTATGTACTTTTTGTTCACTTTGAGAAAAAAAAAACCATTTGGAGCCAAGTGCGATGAATAGGTTGTATGGTGGATGTTCTAGCACTTGAAACCGAGATTAATTGATCACAGCTATCGCGCTTACGGGTATGTGGCGGTGTTGTTAGTAAATTTTCCCTTGCATAGCTGAATTACTATTGATCGCCCGGCCCTTGAACTGTAAACTAGTTATGTAGCTACTAACTGAGAATGTTATCACTGCTATGTTTTCGGTCCAAATTCAAGCCAATTATGATTTATGCTACCTGAATTTATACTTAAGTAGGTATGTTTATTCTAAGTAAACACAGTCATATTCCACCAGCAAACTGGTGTAGATAAATAGGTATTATGCTTGATAACGTTCTATCGCTCACCTCGTTTCCATTGAACAAAGCACATATTTCTTCATAAGGTTTTTTTGATTTCGGACCACTGCCCCTTCCCATGTTATATTATTAATTGTTACAGGTACATAAATATTTTTATAAAAAGAAAGAGTTAAAATAATAATTTAACCAATTTGGAAAAAAAGAAAGCGAGTGAAATTTTGATCGAGAATATTGCTAATCAAATATTGTGTCAAATTGAGTTGAGTGTTATACTCTCTTCTCTTTGTCAATGGTGCAAACAGTTTAAAATCTTAATGGAACTTTGATTCAAATCAAATTGTATAGGGCACTAAAAGGGCAACTAAAAGTATCTCCGATTTCCATTATAAAAAAAACATTGATAGTATAGCTTACAAATATTAACCAGTAGCTGCGCCCCGCGGTATTACCCGCGATGAAATAGTATGTCCTTTTTACCGGGATAAAAAGTAGCCTATGTGCTATTCCAGACTGTAACCTATCTCTGTGCCAAATTTCATCCAGATCCGTTCAGCCGTTCTGGCGTGATTGAGTAACAAACCATCCATCCAAACTTTCACATTTATAATATTAGTGGGATTTTTTATTTTAATTATGACCATTTAGTTATGACTATGTATATGTTTTGTTGTACATATTTGCCCATAGAGATTGATCTTGGGTTTACAATCATCTAAACCCTGGCAATCTTGGCATAATTTAAGCACCCTATTAAGATGCTTAATTATTATTAAGCTCACGGGAACTTACTTTTTAACTTTGATATACAGTGAAAAACAACACTAAAACATTGTACAGTTAAATATTTATTATGAGAGATGTATAAACATACACACACATAAGTCATCGTGTTAATAGCGTAGGCAAATTCATACAGAACAATTTAATATTTTCCATTTACTTTTTCTTCTTTTTAAATCTAGGGCAACATGGACACGCCGGGCATTCAGGCTCGCATTGGGTCTCTCTCGTATCGACGCGGGTTGGGACCTTCTTTTCAGGACCTTTGGGCGTCACCAGCTCAACCTCCATTTTACATCGTCGATCACCAGTCGGGCCCACCTTTGCCACCTTGGATGAGGTATTATAACAAATTATAAATGCATGGTCATCATACTCATGATCATTGAATTATCGTGAACATAATTACTAATTAAGTTAAAAATGAAATGTAAATGTCCTCTACAACATCCTATAGGGTATTAATAAAACTCATGGTTGCTCAACCCGCTGTGGAGAGAGCTAGGTTTGTAGTTTCTCTACGTAACATAATAAAAAATGACAAAATTCGTATACAAATTGCAGTTACTGATATAACTCAATAATTTGAATGTGCAGGAGTGGGCGGGGAACAGCCCGGAAAATCAATGGGCGTTGAGGCAGAAAAAATGTGGAATTGCAGACACAAGCTGGAATACGAAATACGGTGAGACCGCCTAGACTGGTAGAACGTGGAAATCATTGGAGTAGGGGAGCTATGCCCACTGTGGACTGTGAGATGAGATGGATGGATGGGAGATCAGAAAAGACTACCTTCAAAACAAAAACATCTTTCCTGGGATGCAGCACGACCTGCGCCGCTCCGGGCTCCGGGACGTTATTTGGCACCAAGTCGCACAGCCAAGGGCACGGCCCCGATCTCTTCGCTTTCGCCTTTCCTTGTACTTGAGTACCTTTTATCTTCCCTTTATCAGCCATTTTGTTTGTTTTGTGGGTAGACTGGAATTTTGAAGATACCTTTTAGGCATAAATTTCAGATTATATAGAGAATAATTTCATTGTTTGTTTTCGATTTCGGACGACTTTATTTTTTTTCTCTATCTCTGAATTTTATTTTATGAACTTGTCTATGACTAAAAAGTAATGGCCAACTTTATGGCAACCGCGAGTATCCAAAAAGCACGTTCAATAAATTTTAATACAAAATAGAGAGTCTAGTTTCTTATCTACTTGTTCCATTTGTTTATATACTCATAGTTTAGATTTAGATTAGATTTAAAGCCTGGTGTCCACAAGGCGCGAGTCACAAAATTTAATTGAATCGGTACTACGAAATTGGGTTGTCTACGCGATTCGATCGACTTCACGTCATGGATGTACGCTTCGTGGATGTCACTTTCAAACTAAGATAGAATCAGAGGTCTTCTTCTGGACTATACCACAATGTTGCTTAGCTGCTTTCAGGCACCCATCGTTAACTCGCAAGAACGGCGTTGCATTGGCGTAGTTTTGGCGGCTTTGGCGAATCCAAATCCGTACTAGGGACTATGCTAGTCTATGCCCATAGCGCAGTGGGAATGGACCTCATCTTCATTTTATAAATTGTCACTAATGAAACCGTACGTATAAGACAAGCACGCTTGGGTGCTGTGACGCTCCGTCCGTCTTTGTTTTGAACTCTACGAATACTCATCCTTATACTTACTCAATTCTATTTTTACAATTTCTGTTTTCTTCCATCTGCATCCAGGAACACAAGTCGTTTACAGCTATATACACTAGTAGAGCTTACGACTTACTGATCTTTATATACTTTTTGAGCGTGATTTTTTTTATAATATACGAGCTGAAAATTACTCTTCGTGTGTATGCATGCCAGTATAAGTTGAGAGTCAAAAACAGGACGACGCGTCTCGTGAGTCCTTTAATTATTCCATGAGAAAGTTTTTTTCTAGGAGACCGGTCTGAGACCTGGCCTGGGATGATTATGCACATGGATTCCTAGTATTGCTACCGCTAACCTAACCTACCTACTTATAGGACATTTGGTCACGTACAAGGGTTAACCTAGATTCAAGTAACTAAGCCTTTTTTGTTCATCGTTTTTAAAACGAATTCTCACAAAAAAAGCGCCGTTGGTTTCCCCAAATTTCCCAATATTCCGGTTAACTTTTCCATTTTTTCCCCCTATAAGCCTCATTAAGAGCATTAATATTAAAAAAAAATTGCCCAATCGGTCCAGCCGTTATAAAAGGATGCACTTACGAACAGCATTTATTTTAAATCTTATTTATTTATATTTGTATAGATTTATTACATTATATAGATTTATCTATTCAAATAGACAATAGTCCTATGTTCAGAGTATAATATCTCTTGAACTTAGGGACTTACACTAGATCTTTTGATATATTTTTATAGGTCAAGTCAGTTATATATTGTAGATTTTGTATATGGAATAAAAGAGTTCGTGCCTCGCTGAGCTTGCAAAGCAATTAATGGTAATAATCAATCCCGTACCAATAAGACAAAAAAATATTCTGCTTACGAGAAACAAAACGACTTTTGCTAGAAGGATTTATTGCAGTTATTGTTGTATAAATAACTACTGTAATTTAAGTTTCTACTGAGCAATCACTCTTGCAGAATATTGGTACTTTGCAGGGCAATACAGAACAGCATTTCCGAGGTCGGAAAGGGGTTATTGCATAACATGCAAAGCAGGGTACGGTACAGCATCGTGCCACCGGGCATCCACTGGATCCACGATTCCAGCATGGTGAAATTTTTCTTTTTTGTGCTTTGAATTTGGGTTGGCTTCGAGCTTTACGAGGTCGTTTACGACCAACGACTACAGGGCAGGGTCTTAGGCAAGGAGAGCTTTTACAGGGAGCCTTGCGCGGAGGTCTGCAGCATGGTGTAATACATGGAGTTGCGCAAGGAGAAGGACAAGGTGGTGATGAACAAGGTGAGCAGGAACTACAGGGCTTACAACGCGGTGGCGGTGGGCCAGTTTTACTGCGCCGACAAGGCTTTCCACAGCAGTTCGGTTTGCAACATTTTCTACAAGGTGGAGGTGGGCATGGCGGCCCACAAGGCCTCTTGCAAGGTGGGCATGGCCGACATGGCGGCGGTGGGCCACATGGTTTTTTGCACGGTTTTCTGCAGCATTTAGGTAGTTTACATAATATCATTTTACATTTCGATGGCCGGCATGGTGTTGGAGAAACACATGGCACGGGGCATGGTGATCCACACGGCGGCGGCCGGCTCGGTGGTGGCGTCCATTCTAACATTAGCTCGTTGGAGGCGAGCGGAGCTCCAGTCATCTTTCGGATGACTAGCTCGAAAACGCCACGGCGTGGATTGGTCATCGTAGTAACTTTTACAGGTGCCTGCTGTTCTCCCGTTGATGAAGCCGCAATGCACTTGGGACCTTGACATGGGTCTTTTCCGTGTACTGGGCAAGGTTCTCTGGGTCCGATTCGTATATGTGAAATAGTTGCGACTATATCTCCCTTAACACCGGGACTAGCAGGACATTTATCATCTTTAATAGAAACTGCCTTGCCAGTGCATGTTCCAGCACAAGACCCCTTTGCCTGTCTTGTTTGTACTGCAGTAGAACTATTCATTGCTTTAACCTGTGACGAAGACGTACACTTGACGTTCGAGTTTGATGAATTTATCTCACTTTTGACTTGGGCAGCTGTTATTTTATATGATGAGCTTCCCATCCCCGACGCTGGTTTTTTTTTTGAGTCATCTTTTTTTCTTCCAAAAAAATATACATCTGGACACCGTGAACTTTCTGGTATACGTTTCCTACCGTCTTGAAAAGTTGACGTTGAATACGTAGAAAAGCAATTGGAATTTGTCGCATGTGAAGAATTATGAGCATTGTCTATCCTATAGTAGCCCACTTGCAAACATTTGTTTATAGAAGCTGTCGCCTGAGTGCCTGATGTGCGGCGGTGACAAACATTATCAAACAAAGTCATGTAAACTGTTGTTTCTTTTTCTCCAAAGGACTCTTTTGTAGTGTAACTTTTTATTAGATTACTTGAAACACAGTTATGTGTCTTCGGTATCCAATGATCCATATTGTAAAATGAAATAGTGGGTCTCTTTGGCCTGATGGCAAGTAGTGATGTCATCGAATAGTATATGGATTGTTCCATAGGATTGTCTATAAATCGAAACTTACTAGTTAATACTTGAAAAGTCTTAGTTGGATCGAATATCTTAGTTGGAGAAGCAGAGCAAGGTATTGAAGATCCTTGGCTGATCACTTTGTTGTAATTTTCTTCCTTATGAATTATTTTCAATTCCTCGCTGGTTGATTTTAGTTCCATTTTTTGCTGCTCCGTCAAATCTTGACTAAACGGCAAGCTCAGCAGGGCACCTGGGACCAGTTGACGACATTTTATTTATGTTAAGAATGAAACAATCTAACTTAGGCCCCGTTATATACAAGTGGTAATTATACAAGATACCTACATAATTTAACATCGTCATAGTTAAAAAAAAAAAAGACATTTAATATTCAAAAACATTTAATAAGGAGGTAACGACTTAAAATTTAACATTTATTATTTACGTTTCGGACAACATGATGAACAGTTGCACGGAGCACATTGTGCGGTGCGCGTATCATTCACGGGTATTGTTTTCTCATATGAGACAACAGGGGTTATGAATTGATATTCTAACAACGACTTTCGATTTGGCAATTCTACTGTTTTGCCAATACGCAGTTTGATCACTTGCTTCGGAAAGTCATACACAACCCCAGGGTATTCCTCTGCAGTGGTCGGCATAAGCTGGCCCGGTTCGTCTCTGGCAACGTCACCCACTCCATCAGATGTGAAGTTAAAGTGGGCACGTTGCTTGTGGCGCAAGCTGCAGGAGTCCAAAGGCATTTGGAATATCACCTTGTTTCCCGTCGGACAGCAATCTGCACAATTTGATGATTGTATCAGGATCATCAGGTTATTAATATTTACGATATTAAGATGGCATAAGTATCTAACTACAGAACCAGATATAAATAACAAATTTAAACCAATCGTTCACAGTTGAGAGGTTGGCTATATTATGGAAAACGTACTTAATACATTTTATAAATATTTTTGATAAATTAAAACGATCTCATAATTTCATTTTCAGTGCTTTTTTTTTCCTTTGGCTTTTCTAGGCCTTCTCCCGCAACAACAGTCACAATCAGGTTCGGTCGCAATCCTCATGTTCACTTGACGGACGGGCGGTTTCTTATCTGGGCCTTTAGGCGTTGTAAGCTCTAGTTCTAATTTGCATTTTCTATCGCCTTGCATAGCAGTTTTAGCTACTTTTAAAACAAAAACTTCTTTGTTAGGTAATTCATTTTGTTTGTTATCGCCACGTGCGTTTGCTACTTGCGTAGCGTGTTTAGTCGTGTGCACGCATCCTTCCGTCGTGCAAGTGAATTGTGTCTCTGCAGGTTGTGCACCACGACAGCAGGTAGCCTCGGCAGGAACAGCTAAACTTATTTGGTTTTTGCCACAAGGTGGTTCGCATGGTCCGCCATCGGTTCCTTTCGTATATGGACATTGCATTGCGCAATGTGTCTGGCTGATCTTCTTGATGATAGATGCACTTGCAGGTACTTTAATCTTAAGCTCGTTTCCCGCCAAATTAGTTCCTATCTCTTCAAATTGTTTACTGCGACCTGGCCATCAACAAATTGATTCTCATGCAGTAATATATCACAAACCTATATATATGTTACCTATACCTATATATGTTACCTATTATTTTTGTTTGGGAAGTATAAAATCCTACCCTAACAGAGGGGGTTTAAAACTTGGCCTAAGTATTGGGAGAAGTTTATCTAAAGACATGTCCAAACAGAGCGGTAAGCGCGTAGCAGTAAAAATAGACGTTCTCAGAATAGGATAAACTTATCCGGCGCCATTAACGAGAACGATTTCACGGTACATCCGAAACACACTCGGCTACTTGGCCTATTAGATGAGATAATAGCCTCTGACTAGACCAACGTTTGTAGGAAAACAGTGTTGCATTTATGTCGCGGCGAGCCGCACCGTGCGCGATTGTCGCTCTATGTTTGGACGTGCCTTATGATCTACACGAGTAATATACCATCATTGCATCAAAATAATGCAGTCATGGAAACAACAATTTTAGGGCTCACCTTTAGGTACATGTAGACAATACTGGTCCATATTTCTACAAGACATCTGTTGTTTCGCCTCCGGTTTTGGACCGGAACAGTAGCACGGATCATCCGGTTCTTCACATGGCATACTATTATAAGGATCGCGAGCTGAAATGTAATATTTATTGTCAATTGAAAGAGGAAAAACAAGGGTGTAGGTATGCGATATTGAGTGTGATATGATGACGCACCTATCGGGCAAACACCTCCTCCGCCTGCAGTGCAAGTCTGTCCGCCGGCGCCGGCGCCACCGCCGCCTCCCCCGCCACCGCCTCGAGCGGCTCCACAAGCGCAAGGATCTCCAGGGGTCTGATGATCTTTTTGTGGATTGCATGAACGATCAACGATAGATGGGCCAGCGCCAGTTCCTAATTTAGGCGGACCACTTGCTCCTTGGAATCTTGTAATTATTAATTTTCCAAAACATGATATCCGTAAGAACATAACTATTTCTCCAGTCTCGGTTCCATCAGGTCCGACGATACGAAATGAATCTTTCAAAGCTTGATAACTGACGCTGTTGGGATCTTCCAAGAACTTCTTACGAGCCTGGACGAATTCCTTTGTCATATCGATAGTGGCTTCTCCCATTACGATTTTGGTTGGCAAACAGCCGCACGGAAGCGACTTGTAAACACATATTTTTACGAGATATTTACTCATAGCTTTATTGATATCAGATTCTTTTAGGGAAAATAGGCAAGATTTCCCGCTGTTGAAGTTCTTAACAAATGGTCCCCCGCTTTTGGCGCTACATGCTCCCGGATCATCGTCGCATATCTCTAGGGGCTCGACATCTGGACATTCCACATTCACACATGTCCTAAAGTCCTTGTCCGAGAAGCAGGGACTTTTCACAAAAACTATCTTATCAATAAGTACCTCCAGGAGGAAGAGGCCATCGTCCTGTTTTGTCATTGTTGATTGTCGGCGGGGATGGGAATTTTTAAATTTAGCAGATTTTTTTTAAAATCGTTTTAACATGCTTAAAATTTCGACATACTGGGGTTAAACAAATGAATTTGCAAAAATGACAGCTAGTGCCAGAATAATATGTTTAAATTCTTTTTTTGATACGAAAAATAATAGTGGGCGTTGTCAGTATATAAGTACGATAGGAACTATTTGGTCCTCATTATTGCTCGAGCTTATAATTTTACATATTTATAACTTCTTCAGTATATACTAAGGCATATAAGAGCCATGAATTGGTTCGTTACCACTTAGCCAGGGAGGTTATTTAATATAAATACCAAAGTGTTATTGTATATTTCCTAACTTGAGGCGGAAACAAAGCGTAGGTGACTGTGTGTATGAAATGTATTTATATATATACAACCACATGCTCAAATCAAAGTTCACTATAGGTAGGTAGGTATACAGCTTCTTTTTTAAATCACGGGTTTGCCAGGGATTATTTATTTCGAAAATTTTCGAACAATGCAATCGTATTTTACAGGAGGATAGTTAGTATAGTACCAGTTGCAAGCTTCATTTAGAAATGGCCGACCAACTCTGGAAAATAACGAAATGAATAGAACGCCCCAGTAATTACTTTTAATAAGATAATATAGATAACTCTATGTTGTTGCAGCACATAAAATAATTACAAAAATACATACACTTAACTTACACAGAGAGTGTTCATCACTATAATAGCTATCTCTACTTGGTAACATTTGGATGGAAAGGATTTAAAGAAATGCTTACGACAGTGTACTTAGTAATAAATACTAAATTGCTTACAAATTCTTTCTAGATATATAAACAACATATACATACTTACATACACATATATATAGCATAAATACACTAGACTAGAAAGTGATTGAATCCATTGTTTCTTACTATGTATATACACCCATTCAAATACAATATTCTATCACTCACCCATCCATTAGTGTGCGTATCTCCTGAGGCGAACGATCAGCGGTCAAATCTGGGTAATATCTCCATCTCTTTTGGCCAGGATCCGTGAACCACGCTTGTTGGAATGGAGTCATACCCGGTACTTTCAAATTGTGGCAGTCGCGGCAAATCGCACTGACGGGTTTCTACGTAGATACATAGGAATTTAACACTGCCGTGTTATAATTGATCGAACTAGGCGATACTTGGCGGAAATCCATTGGTAACCTAATGGGAAAAGAGGAACCACCACTGACCCTCGACTTGTCAACTTTTTCGATTATAAACCAAACATGTTTGATCGATAATAAAAGAAGCCAGCAACACCGAACTCCTCTAAGATGTTAGTCGAGAAACTATCTATCACGAGTGACGGGACCTCAAATAAAATGAAATTCTCCGCGACACTGTAGTGTTGCTGGCGATCTTTTGATATCTTATCAATGCTTTGTTAACCATCCGATGATTGGACAAAAAACAGGTGCAAATCCTGAAAGGATTCTGTGACCAACACGTCTCACGACGGATTGCTTATTTCATCGAGTTCACCCATGTGAACAACTACCATGCGTAGTGAGTACGGCGCGCTAGTTTAGTATCATCGGGACCCTGTGCAGCAGCGGTGCCGGATTTGCCACGTAGCAAAAGATAGCAAACTATACGGGCCGTGCGCTTTTGGGGGATTCGTGACAGTGTAAAAAATATATATCAATTAAGATAGGTACGGTATAAGAACCGCCAATCGTACCATCCCATCGAAAAATGTAGTAGCTATTACTGGCCCCGCGCATTTGCTGCAGGCCGCGTTCTGACATAATCCGGAGCCCTAGCACCGTATAACACAATCACATCAAGGAAGGTGACATCTTTCACGTGGAGGGTGGCCTTAGCACTATTATGTATTCTGTGGAATCAATCTACCATAACAATGTACCTTACTTTATATACTATTTTACCTTATTAGCACTGCCAGTTTGCTTCAAACCATCACATGCATGCAGTCGTCGATACCTCACGCAATCCAAATCATATTGATATGAGCGCGGAAATACGTCCTGGTGCACTGTTGCAAGATTCCATCGTTTGAGAAAATTATTCATATAACCTTCTTTGCTTGTATTTTTTTTTCTTTTATGATGGTATTTACTATACAACTTTATATAATGACTTCATAGTAATGAAATTTTAGTAAATAAAATGATTTATAAATATAAACGATTTACTAACAATAGTAAAAAGTTATAGGTATTATATAGTACGAATATTTATTTCGTAGGTATGTAAATTAACCAGCAATGCGTCCTAAGCCTTATTAAGTCTATTTGGATGTGTCTGAACCTGGGTAGCTTACGTGATTTTAGAATACTTTGTGTACTGTGCGTCTGTTTGTTGGAAAATCACGTTACAACGACAGGTTTAATTTGAACGGGGTTTTTCTAATTTAATTGAATTTTATTTTAATAGAAAAGTCACTATCATGGCGTTATGACCATCAAGCGTAATTGAGAAAACTCTTTGGTTGCGCGAATAGGGCCGCGGGGAAAATATTTTGATGCAAAAGTAATTTGGCTTTTTTTTTATTACCTTACTAGCTGTTGCCCGCGACTTCGTCCGCGTGGTATTTAACAAAGACTCAGCCGTTGGCAACAGCCTGCTCGCGTTCTGATCCCGCGGGACGCATTGCAGATTGTTGCTATCAAACTTTAATCAGGCGCAGCGCTGCAACATTGGTTTTAATTTTTTTTCGAGAGATCCAATTTTTTTTTCTAAAATAAAAGTAGCCTATGTTACTCCTTGTTACATCAGCTATCTGCCAGTGAAATTCCCGTCAAAATCGGTCCAGCCATTTCAGAGATTACCCGGAACAAACAGACAGACAGACAGACAGACAAAAATGGTAAAAAATTTTGTTTCGGTATAGGTAACGTGTATACATCCAAATGCACTCAGTAAAAAGCGGTTATTTTAATATTACAAACAGACACTCCAATTTTATTTATATGTATAGAGTATAGATAGGCAAGTATTTGATATCAATCTCACCTGATGGTAAGTGACGATGAGATCTACGATGGAGCACACTTGCCTAGGTAGGAAAGCGGCAGTAGATAGAGACGCTACATTCACTAGGCACATGCAGCGCAACTGATCCGACCCGCCATCCATGAATGGCAACACCGAACATCATGCCGGAACACGGCTAGGCCGCTTGGCGACATGGCTTTGTTCAGTGGGTGGTGACTAGCCACGGCCGAAGCCTACCACCAGTAGAGTTGTCACCTGGTTGGCACCACCCAGGGTCACGTGTAGGGTATCTCGAGGGTACTTAATTCTCCTACGGACGAAGGTGACTCGACCCCAAAGCTTAAGGTACGGTAAGGTACCAAGTACATATTTTTAGGGTAGTATTTATAAGATAACCTAACAGAAGAATATACATACCAGGTCTCACCATCTCCGTGGTCATACCGTAACCATAATACGCGTCGTGTAATGCGTATGCGTTGGCACCAGGCTTGTCCACCCAGAAAGCCTTATCCTTCATCGTCATCCTGTCTTTGACGAGATCCGGCAGCTCATCTATCGTGGGCCTGTTTGGGGACTTAGCTGTACCCATTTTATACAAGTTATCCATTTATTACATACAATAAAGTAGCAATAAAGGCTAACTTGGTTGTATGAAGGTATGGAAAACATTTTTAGAAAGCTAATTTAAATTAAAGTAGCTATCCCGGCGAACTTTGTACCGTATCAGATGTATGAGAAAATCTAAAAAAACACGTTTTAATAGTTATTCTGCTATTTGGGGCGTAGACTAAATCAAAAATCAAAGATCATAATAATCGGCCCACTCGATCTTAGGTTATAAATGGTGTAACTAACTAAGAACTTGATCCTCATTAGCGATATTATCACATGGTGTAAAAATCCAGTGTGTTGATTATTTTGCAAAATCAAGAGTTTTAATCTTGGCTAGGGAAATTTTCTATTCAAAAATCTAATGATACAGTTATAGTTTTCATCAGAATCGGTCTCGACAGTTCTTTATGCATTTTCCGATATTGCCTATAGTTTCGAATTCGGCCATCCACGCACACTTAAACAATTAATGTTGTATGTATAATATCACTGACCTCTATATATATACATCGCGTACTTGTAATATAAACGTCAGTGTATAATATAGATATGATTACTAGTGGTCACCCAGAGAGGCTTCACTTCTAATTACATATATTCTCACTTCGGAATTTATTAATGGTTTTCGTCATGTAGGTACCAGTAATTGCAGAGCACTTTTTTTACATTACCTACCTACAAATTGAAACATCTATTCACTTTCCTCAATACGACACGCCGACCCAGTGTGGGCTGGTGGACTGTACCTACGACTCTTTTAAGTTCGTGCAAGCTCTTATGTCTACAGTCTTTAAATTGCAAATTAAAAATTAAGAACAGGGTGAAAACTTTAAGGATTGTGATGTTTTCTGTAGGAACCTACCAATGTAGGTACCTACATAAAAGCCTATTTAAGAGGTCGATGCATTTAGCAATCTCTAAGAATGCGGTATATAATTTAAATGTATACTATATAAGAATATTATAATTTGTAAGTACCTACCGACCTATCTATAGGTAAAACGTACGGGCTGCAAACGGACCGTAAGGTAAACCAAGCAAGTCCGATATTTCGGCAGGTCAAATGAACGTGTAAAACACTTGAGCTAACCTGGGTGGTAATTCTACTAGTTCCCTCGTGAGTGGCTGAAGAAATTTGCCCACGGTTCTCTGCGTCAAGCATGGTGGACGACCCGGTATCAGGCCTTCATCAGTAAGCACCGTCAGTGACACCTTATCCAGAGCGTACCTATAAGTGGGAATCAAGTTGGTTATTGTATCTCTCCATTTACTTATTTACTTAAAATAAAATAGGTAACTATCATGTACATACTTATCAGGCCCATAACCAGCAAATTTTGCGACATTACTGGGAGGGTCAGTTGGGTGCCGAGTATTTTCCATTGTATAAATTAAATTTAAATATTCATTCAATCTAAAATACGTATAATTCTACTGCTGTGTCACTTAACAGTGTTAACAATAATTTAACTTTCGGATAAGTATAATTTCGAAAAATGGCGCTTTAATTTGTATTAACCATAAAGAAAATAACACTACTATAGTAATAACAAACAAATCACACGTCAAATCCACAGAGAATATAACTAAAGAGAAAAATCACTTTTGTTTATGTCTGTGGTAGTACTATAATGAACCCATAATGGGCTTTTTGGCGCGAAGTTGAACCGTGAAGTGGTCAATTTTGTTTAAATAATGGCGTAATATTAGTGGGATATTAACCATTGTGTTGAACACGTAAACGTGCATGAGTGAAGGAGATGGAAATAAAATAGTATATCTTAACTTTTCAAGTTCTCCCAAGATGTCCGGTAAATTTTCTGTAAAGTAAACACAACTTTACTGATAGGGGTAGGGAATTCAATTCATCATCTTCATCGTCATAAATATTATCATAATGATCTGGGGTAAATAGAATTCAATAACTATTATCAAGAATTACTCGACACTGACAACACTGGCACTATTCTATTGCCAACCTAAAAAAAAAAGAAGTAATGTCGTTACTTCTCTATTGATACCATCTAGTAACACCCGTAGTGGCTGGCTAATGGCTGCCCATGGGGTCTTGAGACATAAGATGACAGTTATTGTTGTCCCTTTTTATCACATCAAACATGAAGTTAGTGGAACGAGTTAGAGTATAGAGTAATTGGGTCAACTTTTTAATGGGACCGGTTAGCTCACATTGGATCTAAGACTGCGTGGACCAAGGTTTGGCTCAGATAAATCTATGTTCTGAGTCTAACCTATATATACTTCTATGACACATCTATACAAATAAATAAAATTGGAGTGTCTGTTTGTAATATTAAAATATCCGCTTTTTACTAAGTGCATTTGGATGTATATACCTACAGTACCTATACCAAAACAACATTTTTTACAATTTTTGTCTGTCTGTCTGTCTGTTTGTTCCGGCTAATCTCTGAAATGGCCGGACTGATTTTGACGGGACTTTCACTAGCAGATAGCTGGTGTAACAAACTTAGGCTACTTTTATTTTAGAAAAAAAAATTAAAACCAATGTTGCAGCGCTGCGCCTGATTAAGTTTGATAACAACAACCTGCAATGCGTCCCGCGGGCTCAGAACGCGCGAGCAGGCTGTTGCCAACGGTTGTGTCTTTGTTAAATACCACGCGGACGAAGTCGCGGGTAACAGCTAGTTTATATAATATAAAAATGTATTATGTCATATTTTCTGAATATTAACGTTTCACCTATATGATACTGGCAAAATACCATGGTAATGTCAAATACAAAAAAAATACAAAAAATAGTTGTGAGTGAGTGGCATAGATAATAATACTTGTGGGTCGTTTGTGAAAGAGCAATAAGGGGCGAAGAGGATAAAACTAGTCTTTGGGGCGAAGAACGATAAACTGATATTATGTGACTCATGTACATTCAAATAGTTTTTTAATCAACAATCATGTCTAAGAACATTGTTTTCGAAGGATGGCTGACAAAATCGCCACCTTCCAAACGTATCTGGAGAACGGTGAGCTATCTTTCACATCTTGGCATTTTTAGGTAGGTATGCACCGACCAAAGCTTTGTTTACAGAATTACGAATGTAACAGCTTGGCTGGAACTGAGTGTAGACATCAACAACGAGACTTCTTTAGTCTAGACCAGTCTTCATATGGTCTTTGAATGGTTATTTTAACGTGAAATGTTATTGGTTTTCTAGAAATGGCGGAGAAGGTGGTTTGCCTTGCGCCAGTCGGGCGAACTCCCAGGGCAGTATTTTTTAGATTACTACGCGGACCGGAATTGCAGGCGGCCCAAGGGCACTATCAACTTAGATTTGTGTGAACAGGTTAGTTGTCCCAGCTTGCCAAAACAAGTAAGAATAAAACAATTTCCTTGACACAATATGTTTGTATTGATGATAACAAGTTACAATGTTTGGCTTATTGTTGTTATCACTTCATTATTCACACTGTCGGACGGGACAAGACGGCGACGGGCGAATAATATATACACAGTAGTTTGCTAGCAATTCACTAAACTAGGAAACTTACTATTGCCAGTAAATGAGACATTTAATTGAAACATTGTACCGGGTTAATTGGATGCTGCTTAAGTGACATCAACTTTTGTTCAACATCAATAATTAATTTGTATATTCTATATATGATGACCAAGTACCCAGCATAGATTGCAATGCCACTATAATATTCACAGGTGAGTGCAGAGCAATAGTAATGTTTCATCGCTATCAAATAGGAACACAAGAACAAACAAAGAAACATTCGTTATCAATATATATACAATAGAATCTCACTAATCTGGCACTATTAAAAACCAGAGGGTGCTGGATTATTGAAATGTTCAGATTAATGGATTTACATATGTAGTTTTAAAATAATCTTTAATTGAGGTCTGTTTTGTGCAACTTGTCGCCGCGCATAGGCGCAGAGGGGCGAGGGAGGCGCGGGCGGGGGTGCCGGATTATTGGCCGTATCGGTCTATTGAAGTGCTGGGATTAGTGAGATTATACTGTATAACAATTTTTCTTTTTTTCTTTTTTTTTTTTTTTACAATATCATGTTAGTTACACCATTTATTGCTCAAGAACGGATGGGCTGATATATATGATCATTTATTTTTTGAATTTACCTATGCTCCAAATAGCGGAATAACTATTAAAGTATGGGAAAGGTTCTCCATAAAAAAAATATAAAGATAATTTGTTTTCTCAAACATTTGATTCTGAGGCGGTACAGAATTCCTAGGGACAGCTATTGTGGATAATGTTTAATTATATTGTAGTAAATCAGGCTTGGTACAAAATTCAGCAATAAGTTGAAATAGCTAACTATCCACTTTCATCAAAATACTTTCTTTTTAATACAGTAATAACTTAATCTGTAACCAACTGATGTACCAAATTTAATCCAAAAAGTTGTTTTTTCGTGATACTTAATCAAAGTAACAAATCACCACTCATTCACACTTATATACTTAGTATTATATAAGGATACACACGCGTAGCCGAAAGCCGGTGGATGCGAGTGGCGACGGACCGTGATATGTGGATATCATTTGTATTTGGGGAGGCCTATGTTCAGCAGTGGACGTCTTTCGGCCGATAGATAGATATAAGGATACGGTCCTCCTGATCCCCTCATTGTTGACCAGATTTTTTTTTTTTTTTTCAATTTACATATTTTTCTAAGTTCCTTAGGGTTATAATAATCATAACACTGGTGCATTCCATAATGTCCATAATGGGTGGAAACTTGAACTATGGTACCAATTCTTCTTTTATTCTACCAGAATTGAGTAACATTTCTTGGTTATTGTTTTATAATTGTTTGTTTAGTTATATTAATCGTTGATAGTGTTTCAGTATCCCTGAATAGTATAACACAATACCCTATCAGTTAAGCAGGAGATACTTTACTATAACCAGAGTAATTGAATGTGTGACTCACACTGAATGTCACTCATACGGCATCAGCCACAGCACACGGACGCCTTCTACAATGTATCGCCAGCTGTAGTGTTTCATGTTGGTAAAATATTAACCATTGTCAGTTCATAAACATGCATTAGTTCAGGAAATTAAAATAAAATTGATTTTTCAAGTATCCCTAAGATTGGTCAACCTTATGCTTGTTGGGACATCAGTTGGCCAGATTTCCATGGGGCCTTGCAAATTCAAATATTATGTCGGCTTCTTACAAATAATGATTTTCACAGTTTACTTATTTAAAGCATCATATTTTAGAAAGTCAAACAAAATTGTCATTTTCACTCATTAATTTGGTACCTATTACAGAGACTAGGTAATGTTGTCATTTTGATCTATCAAAGAAAGAAGTCCCAAGATGTCCTCTAAATTTTCTGTAAAGTATCCACAGCTTTAATAATGGGGATAGGGGTCATTTCATCATTATCAGCGACATTATCATTATCCTCAGGGGTACGGTGCGACCGAAAAAGTAGACAGTAAATGAGAATGTCATTGAGATGTACCGGTAGGCTATTAATAAAATAAACACCAACCACCAAATTTACCACCAAATTTATATAAAGTTTTCGTCCATTTACAATATTATTACGAAACACGATTCTTCTGAAAAATATATAATAAAATAGTTCAATATATTTCACAGGGTATAAACATTGTATTTTATTTTAATAAGTAGGCAGGTACTTGATAAAAAGCACTCACGTTCAAAATAAGCTCCTTGAAGAAGTATTAAAGAGAGTAAGAGCGACTACTCGTACATCATTAGTACGATAAAATATAATACTAAAATACAAAAAAACAAAGATGTATTCTATCGACATTATAAATAGATGTAGGCAAAAAATCTCCATGGTATTGAAACAACATAAGGCCCTAATTACACAAAGCGACCCAAGTATCTCATACACGACGAAGCGAATATGTACTTATTCTGCTTTTATCACGCTTTAACCTACGTCGCTTTGCGTTATATGGCGCTATGAAAATATGAAATGCATTAAAAAAAAGTATGGGGGATTATTTAAATACTGCATTTTGGGCCTAGAACCCGCAACGACCATTAAAAAATTGTTATCAAAACGCACTAATAAGACCATTCAGTGCTCTTTCATTTTTATAATATGGGTATTTCGTGCAGTAAAAGTCTTACAACGTATTACCCGGTATTTATAATAAATAATGCCTGTTACTGCTCCTATGACATTCAGTTTAAGCTACTTCTAGAAGTCGTAGAGTAATAAGAGTTAGATAGCCTTGTTTGCGGTCCCGCCAATAATTCATAATTGTAACAGTGGCTATTACGGCAGTATAGAGGTCACTTGAACCTGGTCTTTTTCCGAGCCAAAAATCCGTAAGTATATCAAGTTAATAAGCAATATTCTTCCTTACAAATTATCAAAAGAATTCGGAATTTACCTACTATTATTTGAACAGGCTTCCCGGTAATTAATAGTTAAAAAGAAAAGCCCATGTCAATAGAATAAAAATGAAAAAGAAGAAAGATATACCTATATATTTTTGAAATCCATGATCGTGGAAGTTACCAAACTGTATGGAATGATGATGTCTTTATTAAAATGATAATAAGTACGGAGGAGTAATAGGCTACTACCCTATTTTTATAATTCTAGCTATCCAAACGGAGGATGACAAGGGTCATAGTCATAATTGCTGTGAGTTTGGTTTTTTATATTGTGTGTTAGTTTATTCATGATTTCAAATATGAAATCATGGTTCCTGGCCCTATTACAGCTAGGCGTTGACTCTCAGGGCGTTCGTGCATGTTCGTTTTGTGCATGTCCGTACTTATTATTATTAAAATGTCTTAGATATTTGTTTTCAATATAGGTACGTACATGAGATTCTTTTGTATTGATTCCCTCTCCTTTTGGGATCTCTTTTTAACGACGCACAGTATGAAAAATGACCTAAAAAGCGGTCATCCAATTTTTATTCCTATATTCGATAGATTAAATGATTTCAAATGCATGAGTAGAACTCTCGCAGATCAAATGTACGTAGATCCAGAGATATGATTTTTTTTTCATAAAATCTATGGAAATCAGAAAAAACATAGAAGTAGCTGTAGTTTAAAAGGCGTTTAATATTAATTATTGATTTAAATGCCACATTTTAAAAGAATAAATTCCCTTTATTATCTAGTGAATATTATAATTTTAGCGCTATAAATAACATAGAAATGCGAATTTAATCTTATTTTCGTAAATATTTTTTTTTTCTTAACTCTTCACGTATTAGGATTCAATTCTTAGATTAAATTATTCTTCAGGTCCCACTTGACATGTATTAAAAATCTGAAATCTTAATCTCGTAGGATCTGCAGTTTATTGGGATTTAAAGAAACTGGCTTAGGGTTGCTACCTACCGGACTATTGTGTTTATCAAGTAAATATAGGTTAAAACAAATGGGTTGATCTGTTAATAATATTAACGGTATTATTAGTAATTTTACATATTATATTAATATCTATCTAAGTATTATATACTGTACGGTACCCATAATACAAGCGTTGCTTAGTGTGGGACCGTATAGTTGGTGTGTTCGTCTGGCGATATTATTATTATGTGTGTCTCCACCGACTATAGCCGGGATCTTTAGAAGGCTTGCGCGGGGACAAGGGTCCAACACGTAGAGGCCCTTTTTGAGAATTTTAATGTTACCTTTTATTATTATTATATATATAAAAATATTGTATCTTTGTAATTCAAACTTAGAAAATTCCGATGAAAGGTAAATGTGGTATGGGGAAGGTGTTCGCCCTCGTAAAGCTTAAGCTAAAACCCTATACCTTTACATTTTCTCCGGAGGAATGGGGGTGAGGCACCATGGAGCCGTCATAGACCCATGTTGCCACTATTTTCAAACGCCTATTTTACTCCATTAATTTATGTTGCAATTTAAATTAATAGTGTCTATTTATTTGAAACTATTTACTTTAATATCGTGCCCCTAACTTAAATAATATAGGACTTTCGTAGATATTTTCAACCCTTTTTCACCCCCTTAATCCAGACCTTTCGTTAAATCCTTACAAGGACCATACTTGCCAAATTACAGCCTTGTGTCGAATGTCTCGTACTTTTCGGAATTTTGTGTTTAGTCAGTTTGGTAATGGCATTTTAATTTGATTAACAACAAACTTCAAACAACATACTATAATGAGTTTGATCATTATATTCGATGTCTAATAGGTTAGAAAACATTCACAAATTATATCTTGAAAATAATGTGAAAACACTTAATTCTGTGTGAAAACCCTAAAACCATAGAAATTATGGAAAATCTTTAGACGCTCATAACTCCAAGATCCTACAAGATTAGGATTTGATTTTTTTTTATATCACTAGCACAATGTCAGACATTATATTAATTATGATTTTGAATCCAAATATGGCAAAATATAGCAATAAAAAAATAAAAACTTTTTTTTCTTCTTTTTCAAATATCTTTCACGCGATTGGAGTTAGAAACTGCTAGTTCCAAACATTATTTGCCTACGTAGAACCGTCATATGAGGACACCAATAGATTTACGAATATATTTTTTTAACTATTAATTTTTAATATTCCGTAATTTCGCAAAAAAAAATTCAAAAATTAATATCTTTGGATCTAATTACTTTTGACTTTCGGGAGTTCTACTCATGCATTTGAAACTATCTACTCCTTCGAAAAGAGGAATAAAAATGGGATGACCGTTTTTTTGGTCTTTTTTCATACTGTGCGACGTCGTAAGTTTGCACATGCAGGTGATTAAGTTCTTGAAAAATGCTCACAATCGCTCGGATCGTTGGAATCGTAACTTTAACCGTAACCTGTAAATAATAAACTGTATAAACTGGTAAACTGTGTAAACTGGTATGATCCGATATTACAGAACCACTATCCGATCCCTGGTTACTATTGATGTGAGTTAGGCTCGAGTTCTATTAATAAATCATATACAACATTACGACACATTTTTCCTGTCAAAAAATGCGTCGTAATAAATATCAACAATATATATTTATATATTGTTGATATTATTTTCCTGTATGTCCCTGAAATAGTTTAGTAAACACATTACTTATATTGTAGTAGAGTAGAGAAGACAACTGATTGTGCATAGTTGTTGTTTAATAAATTGATCCTGTTGTTGCCATAATTCGCAATGTTAGTAGTTAGCAATTAAATACAATGTATAGTGTATCACATATATTTAAGGTACGCATCGCCTAATCAGTACGTACGCCCGCAACTGATAAAGTTCTTACGCACCGGCCATTGATATATTTGAGCAAAAAAAGTGAGAGAGTGTAACAGAAGTGTGCTTTATATGCAGTGATTGCTCGCGGCAAGCACGTGGCAGGCATGGTTGCGGCGCGGCGCGCGCGCGGCGATAATCGTGGCCAAACTGCACGCACCGCATGCATACGCAGCGTCATGCAAAGTTGCGGGACATATTGCCATATATATATATATATATATATATATATGTATATATATATGTGTGTTTGCCTGGCTGTATTATTATTAAAACCAAACTACCCTTTATGTATATTAATATTATAAGTAGGTGATTTATTTAAATAAGATACACACATATATATATACTCGATACGCGTCACGCCGTGCATATCACGCACACGCTGTGTATATGTATATATATACACACAGGATGAGCGTGAGCGTATCAAGTCGCGTCTCCGTGAAAAGCCCTTTTCCATGAAATATGTCTGGTGCGCATAGAGCGTAAGTCAATTCTAATGGTGTTCGTACTAACGTATACACTACAGGTGATCATAACATCAAAGATGATATCTATTGAACTGCATCTAGCCTACAGATATTGCCAGTCTGCGTTGAGATTTCAGTAGGGAAAGTGGTGTATAAAATGTTATCTCTTACTTTTAATAGTTTATAGATTGCGATATAATATTTTTTTTATTGTGAGTTATATACTATTACGTGAAATAATTGTTCAGGTTGATGCTGGACTTCATATGGAACGGACCGGTACCGGTAGCCTAGATCCGAAGCTGCGAGGGTCCGTCTTCTCAATACAAACTCAGTCTCGAACTTACCATCTGGAAGCCGACTGCGAAGCCGAAATGGTGAAGTGGGTTGACGCTATATGTCGAGTATGTGGATTAAGATCAACAGAAGACGACGACAATACAAGTGATAAAGGTACCTAAATATTTACAAATTGCGTTTATCATGAAAGTTTGTTTAAAGTTCTTTAAGCAGAGAACTAAGTTACTTAGATTTGACAAGACACTTTTGCCGGTCCAGCCGGTCGTGATAAAATAAAATGTGAGGTCCCTGCCGTCCCATATATATGAACTGTAAATAACTTTGCGTTTATTATAAGCCAAATATGTTATTGTAATTTGACGCAAACTTTAGAGATTTCAACGGGGCGTGAACCTGTCCTTGGGTTGAAATAATCAGTCAGCGATGAATATTCGTTTTTCCAGTGCATTTCGATAAAAATTGAAGTGGCATAGTCTCCGTGCGTAGCAATCGAGCCGCGATTTTTTTTAAATTTTAAGAATTTTCTGATGGTAGATAACTTTTGCTCCGCTAAATATGTTAGATTGTGTGCACAACTACAACTTCAAATATTTAACAGCTTACTGCAATTATTAAATTTTGTATACATTACGATTTCTTTCATTGTATGCGTTTTTTCTCTTATATTCATGCGACCATAAACTTGTAATATTTATAATTTTATCAAATACTCAATACAACTCTGATGGAAATTTAATTTTTGTGGCATTCCATTAGTCATATTTTCATGCTACTAACCTTAGTTTGACTATATTTTGATTGCGTAAATATATAACTGATGTTTTATGATTTCTAAGAGGGAAAACAATTTTGAAATCGCTCTACAGCGACAAAAATGCTTAGGACTTAGTTAGAAATATATTGAATTAAGTAATAGTCCACTACCCTATTTTTATAATTCTAGCTATCCAAACGGAGGATCACAAGGGTCATAGTCATAATTGCTGTGAGTTTGTTTTTTTATATTGTGTGTTAGTTTATTCATGATTTCAAATATAAAATCATGGTTCCGGGCCCTATTACAGCTAGGCGTTGACTCTCAGGACGGACGTGCATGTTCGGATTGCGCATGTCCGTACGTTAACGGACGGTCTTATTTTCATATTTCTTAGTATTTGTGTACGTCAAAACACAGATTTGAATCAAATCCGTATGTGTGCCTAAACGTCCTATGGCTACATGACACTATGAGCACATAAATTATAATGTACCTCCTCATCAAATTTTAGGAATTTTCTGATGGTAGATAAATTTTGCTCAACTAAATGTGTTAGATTGTGTGCACAGCTACAATTTCAAATATTTAAAAGCTTACTGCAATGATTAAATTTTGTATACATTACGATTTTTTCATTGTATGCAGTTTTTTATCTTATATATTTATGCGACCATAAACTTGTAATATTTATAATAATTAAAACTTGCGCGTTTTATGAAATACTCATTACAACTGTTGGAAATTTAATTTTTGTGGTATTCCACTAGTATAATTATCATGTTACTAACCTTAGTTTGACTTTATTTTAATTGCGTAATTTAATTGATGTTTTAAGATTTCTAAGAGGGAAAACAAATTTGAAATCGCTCTACAGCTACAAAAATACTTAGGTTACAAATATATTGAATTCAGTAATAGTCCACTACCCTATTTTTATAATTCTAGCTATCCAAACGGAGGATGACAAGGGTCATAGTCATAATTGCTGTGAGTTTGGTTTTTATATTGTGTGTTAGTTTATTCGTGATTTCAAATATGAAATCATGGTTCCTGGCCCTATTACGGCTACGCGTTGACTCAGGGCGGACGTGCATGTCGGTTCGCGCATGTCCGTACTTTAACGGACAGTCTTACTTTCATATTTCTTAGTATTTGTGTACTGACGTAAACACCGATTTGAATCAAATCCGTATGTGTGCCTAAACGTCCTATGGCTACATGACACTATGAGCACATAAATTATAATGTACCTCTTCATAAAATTACAAATTCGTTTATAAATATTTGCTGAGCGCACTCCAGTACACCCACATTTCGCCGACGGTATCTGGTTCCAATGTAATAGGGAGCAAGCCCACTGCCATTATACCGAGCACACTCGGCTGGGGCCCCGGGCCTGAACGGTTCAGGCCCGGGGCCCCAGCCGATTCGGGCTGAATCCAATAAGAAATTCGGGATTCACAGTCAGGTCAGGGATTCTGGCCATATTCCACTACGCGCCCATTGCAAGCTAGTGAACTTAACACACCTTTCGGAAACTTGCACGTTTTCGAATGGTGTTTGAAAATGAAAACGGGACTTGCACATGAGCTCTGAAAGTCCTTGAGGTGGTTTTCGTCAATTTGTAGTAGAAGTAGTAATGAAGTAATGCTCAACGTACCAGGGCATTAGGATTATGCACTGCAAATTTATTTTTTGTATAAAATTATGATGCCTGCTGTTCGCTATTGTTTTTTTTTTATGAATGACAGTGCTATGAATATCTATATCGATTTTATTTTTAAGTTCTTTATTGCGAATTGTATAGCTTTATAATGTTCTCTAAGTGTATAGATAATATGTTGGAATGGTATATTTTTGTTGTCTGCTTAAAGTATGTAATGTAAGAAAATGATATAGTGTTTTTTTGTGTGTTAAAGACATGTACCAAAATACCTTGAGCGACATGACGGATGTAAACGAACACAGTGAGCAAGCGGACAACACTGGGTCCTACATACCTATTTCGGAATGCATCACAGGAGTCCGAGCACAGGTAATTGTACATTCATCTTGGAAGGGACAATCAGGCAAAGCCTACATCTACTACATGTAGTTCTCCATTCATATAAATGGCAAACTCCTCCCTAGCTGATGTTATACGCCTACAAAATCGGAGCTAGAGGCTTGAAATTTTGACAATCTGTTTATATATAATATTACATGTAGAGGAGAATCGCAAACGTGACAGTTGGTGGTTGCTACAAAGATAGTTCCTATTGGGTGGTCCGTTGTTTATTCCTTTAGTCGCCTTTTGCAACGTTCACAGAAAACTGGGAGTGGTGCACCCAGCACCACACGGGGTAAAATTAAAAGGTTGTATACAAATTTTCGTCTAAAATTCTGCTACAGTGAATTTGATAATAATAAAATAGTTTGATCATTATGTAACTTTATATTCTAGGAACAGCAACAAGCGTTCACCTTTGATACGAAGAACATCGTGAAGAGCACGCCTCTCGAGCGGCTACCCGACGATAGGAGCCACCATATTACCACGACTCTGACTCTGACCAGGCCAAACCCGGAGTTTTCTGAAAATGAGTCAAATGTGAGTGAGGACGAGTGCAAGTCACTGAATGCTAGTCAACCCAATATACGTAAGTCTATTTATTTCAATATATATCCTTGTCGATCGATAAACATAGTCATGTTTAAAATTTAAATACAAGCTATTCATTGCGAATGCGCGCGCATATCGTAGCGAGCATAGCGCGCACCTAGAGCCCGATAGCCTAACTAAATAGCGAGCTCGCGCCACCCACTTTTATAGGCACATTTGTGATAACTTTTGGAGTACCACTTTTGACGGTTCAAACTAAGCAACGCACGTATTAAGGGCACCATACAATGGACTGGGTTCAATCCATGTAACACCTAGATCAGAATAAAAAAAACGAAATTACCCCCCCCCCCCCCCCCCCAAGATTTACACAGACGCCATTCGAACCCGCTACTACCCGTTGCCATTAACCCAAGCTTCCGTTATTAAGTATCAGTATTTGCGGCGACCTATTTGTCTTAGTATTTCTTTAATTATATATTTTTATTTCAGCTGATTGGTCAGTCGCAAAATCATTCACAAAATTATCAGTAAACACAATTAAAAATGGATTTTCTGAGGATGGTATGTGTTTAATTATTCTCAACAGTTTCATTCTAAAATAGAATTTGTAATTATGATATCAGAAAAGTAAATGGATATTTTGTTCCAGGACCTCCAGTTCCACCGCGGCCACCCAAAACATTCGCCAGGACTAAAGAATCGCTTGGAATTAAAGAAACTTTCCAAGGTCCAAAATATCAAGAACCAGCAGAAACCCAGGATAATATACGTGTATGTATGATTTAAGCTTACCTTAACTATGTAATTATAAAACAGTTAGATAAAGATATTGTATTTTTTTTTATCTATGGCAATAATTTAACCCTCAATTGTAATGCCAGATCCAAGGGCAGACGGTGACGTGGCTCCGAGTTCCGCAGCCCCATCAGGCGCGAATGTCCCAGGGCGCCCCCCCGTCCCCGGGCCGCGGCCAGCTCACCCCGCTCGCCATGCGCAGCACTGATGACGAGGAAGAGCATTCCCCGGGACCATTGGTTAGTTACTAGTCTTCGGATCGAATTCGTACACTCAATTCACCTGGTTGATGTATCTCCACCTATTTGTGTCTTAAATCACCTGGATCGACCCTGGTGATGTTGTAAGAATCGCTTTAGTTTTTCAATCCTAAGTTATTAAGTTCAATCTACCATGAATCGCTGCTGTACGTTGTGCGGGGGGTTTTTGGTATATACTTATTTTATTTTCATCAGGGTCTTTACGCAAATTTGATTGGTACGGCTTCCCTTTAATGTGAGATTAAGCGGCAGTCCACCACGCTGGCACAGTGCGGGTTGGCGGACCACACGTCTTTCGACGGGTTCTCTCAGACTTGCAGGTTTCCTCACGGTGATTTACTTCACCGTTTAGCAAGTGATAATCATTGAGATTCGCATACAAGAAACTCAGAGGTGCGAGGCGAGATTTGAACCTGCGACCCTTTATAACAAGGCAAGCGTTCCATTAACTTGGCTATCACTACTTTTATAGTAATTTAATCCTTGATGCCTGACGTAATAAAATTTTTTTTTTCAGTCCATGCAGTATTGCAATCTGCCATCTTTGCCACCGGCAGTAGATCGGTCGCTCAAGCCTCGTTATTCCAGCCACATAGCCCAGGTTCACCATCCCACGGGGCAGGTAAGATACTTTTAGCCTACAAGCATGTCTAGCGGAAATTCTTTATAAATGCAAAACAAGATTTCATGTGCCGAATTTCCGTTACGGTTTATCCTTAGACTAATCTTATAATATATAATAATTATATAACATCGCCAGATTAATACACCAACTATTTGGCCCACACTAAGCAAAGCTTGTGTTGTGTTACCATACAATGTGCTAGGGGCGAACCCAGTATATAATACTTATATAGGTACTAAACGTCCATGACTCTGGTACAAACATTCATGATTATCACACAGTATTCATTCCTACCAGGATTCGAACTCGGGACCCTCGGCACAGAATGCACTGAGCTACTCAGGTCCGTCAGCTAATATATTGTGAAAAACATTGAATCTGCACTTTGTTTTAAAATACCTTCAACAAAGACATTTTTTACAGACTGGCATACAAATTTGCCATCACGATGAAATAAAGTCGAAAGTCTTGCAGTATTTAGACTTGGATTTGCATACGTCTACACCGGAACCTTCCAAGGTAATCAATTCACTTTTCGATCTGTCACTACATTTCAGTCATTAAAATGTTTAGCTCCTATGAAATATACATAATGATAAAATATCCATGAAACAAAATAGTCCCATTCATCATTTCAATTCGCACCTTCATAAGCCCCTTGCTCTAGCCGGGCTTCTTATATTGTCAAATGTAAGTCAAAAGACTTTTTAAACGAAAGCGATTTTAAACGGATTATTTGATTCCAGTTTCCGGATGCTCCTCGCAACAAAATGGACATAATCCACGGGAAATCACTGTCAGCATCTGAATCGGACTCTGCTTACAGGACAGTAGACTTTTTGAAAACTGAAGCATTTAATATTACCCGGCAGGATGCAGAGGCTTCCAGAAGCAATTATCCTTGACCTCCAGGTATTTTGAATTGTAGTTTTAACTATGGACCCTAATTATATCATGCCTTACTGTAAGGCTCAAACTCAAACATTTATTGCAAACTATGTGTTCATTGGTCTGACATTAGTTTTAGTACTTATGACATAACAGCCTTCTTCAAGCATTGCAATGTTGAGGGGCTAGTTCTATCTACTAAACACGATTCTTAAATACTAGGTATTAGGTACTAGGTATTCTTAAATACTAGGCTGCTCAGAATTATGGGATGAAACAGGCCCTATTAGGATTATACATATATATGAATGGGAGCAATGATAGCCAAGTTGTTAGAACGCTTGCCTCGGTAACGAGGATTGCTGGTTCTAACCCCGGCTCGCACCTCTGGGATTGCATGAGTGAATCTCATTTTCAATCATGATTATCACATGCTAAATGGTGAAGGAATACATCGTGAGGAAACCTGCATGTCTGAGAGAACCCCTCGAAAGATATGTGAAGTCCGCCAATCCGCACTGGGCCAGCGTGGTGGAGTATGGCCTACTCCCCCTCGCATTGAGGGGAGGCCCGTGCCCAGCAGTGGCACATTAAAAAGGGCTGGAATTGTTAATTTGAACATGAGCAATCCCCCTGTTCAGCCGATACCTGGATAGAGACTAAATGCGATTTGTGTTAATGAACTGTGCGTGTATGTTAGTCTAAAGCCAATGTTACTACTGGACCAGGCGTTTTACCTTATTTTAAACCAACTAACTCTTTTCTTATTCAGTTTCAGAGGCTGTTTCGGAACAGAACAAGCGCATATTTTGTATATTAAGTTAAATATTGCAGTTGAAAAACAGTTCTCAACATTGAGAATTATAAAATGAAGAAACTAATTACATGCCAAAATGACACTATGTTAGTGACCATTTTTTATAATAAATTCTAGTTCCTTCCACAACTATAATAATAATAATATATATAATTTATTTTATTTGTATTACTGTAATGATGATTCTACTGGTCAAAATAAACAATTTTGTCGGGAGGGAATGAGCGGTCGATATTGCAATATATAAATTGGGTTTCTATACAAATACGGTTGTAAATAACTTTTTGGGAACACGTTTAATTTACTGCTGTAGGTTTATAAACTGCAAAAATGGTGCATGATATTTGATTTTATTTATTAAAGTAATTAAAATAATAATATTTTCAAAGAAAATTAAACTGCGATTTTAGTATTCTTATAAATAACGATTATCTACAACCTTATTGCCTCGATCACAATCAGTTAGTCTAATTTGTAGTCGTGTTTTTTTTAGTTAAAATGTGGATGTCGTTCTCAAAATGTATTTTATTCGACCAATAGAATCACCATTCAAGACTAATAAACAAATTCTCATGGTAATAAAAAAAATATTTGTGGACATTTTGCATCACAACATTCACCTAGTTTTGTCATAATATGACGACAACCTCACCGGGTACTTATCATAAAGTAGGTAACTGTCTATTTTAGCTTTATGACTTAACGTCTTAACAAATTAGTGTAAAATATTACAAGATTAACGATTAAGCCATACCGATTACGTTTATGTAAAAAAATTATGTGTAATATAGTTTTATTTTTAAACGAAGAAGTTCGTAATTAATTTGACACTTATCGAGAATTAAAATTATGTACTTAACAGATTTTTTTTTCGTAAACGTTATCGATACAGCGGTTGACTTAGATGATTTTAGTCAATTGTTTTATACTTTATGTTGTGGTAGACGAAACTACCAGTATTATAAATAATAATTGTTAAATATACATAGGAATATGTATACAGTATTTGTCTATTCTATTTGTAATGTATAATTCGGTGTGAATAGGGTGGCAACATGAACAGTGAAATGTCAGTCTATATTTAGAGAACTTATTAAGATAATACTACACACATCACAGCAACAAGTGGGTGCATAATTACATGTGAATTTATAGATACATAAGTTGGTAGTTAATCAATTATATTATGATATAAATTTAAATAGCTAATGTGATTTCACATACATGTCTAGTACTTTAAACCAAGTGTTTTGGAGCAATTATTGCCGTCTATTATATTGGTAAAATAATGTTTATGAATTTTTTTTTCTATCTTAGCGTTCGAGTACTTATAACGCGAATTTTATGATGTTTCCCGATAGTGAGTAGTAGTAGTAGTACTCAACTACGTGTTGGTGTGTCGAGAAAATTACATGTAACCCGCTTACGTAAACAACATCATGCTTGAAGCATTTGGTTGCAAAAAGCTAATTTTCAGTGTCAAAGCACCATCTTAACGCAAGTCAAATAAAGATTAAAAGCTGTGATTATTATTCTTTAAGAACTATAATACAATCGCGTCCAGCAATCAACACTATAATAGTACAAACTAGAAACGTTCGTTGGGTTGTATGTTTGACCTCGTCACAAGTTCATACTGTTCTGTAAATAACAAATTAATGTGTAATTCTTTACAACTGTACTTAAATAGTAAATAGTTCTTGCATAGTGTTTTATGACACCTATTTTATCTGCTGTAAATGACTGTACATAAAACATTTTCTTGTTACCATTATGGATATATATTGTATAATTATTAAGTGAGATTACAACGAGAGCTTTGTCGGGTTTCTATCCAGTTCATATATATGTGTAATATACTATAAGTACTATAAGAAAAGGACCACTTTTGATAGCGTACGCACCGACCTGTCGATACGCGCGCAACGCACGCTATTGATTTTAATTGCTTTGCATAAAGTCTTATAGATCTCAGTGCTCTATCAGCAGTGTAAAGCACGTTTGTATCACCGAATCCCAGTGTTCAAGACCGCGCCTGCGTTTATTAAATGTAATAATTAGTGTATAATAATGCCACTTGGTTCCAGTGCAATCGGCCTACAAAACATACAGTAAATTATAGCCTTGTATTTGGAACCTACCCCTTGGCGAATAATCAGTGGTATATATTGTTATGAAATCACACATATCGGCACCGTACAATAACAAGTTTTATCCTCATGAAGGTCTAGAGAGAAAGAGAGAGAAATAGCGATGTTGCTAATAAAAATAATTTGGTGGCGATGTTGCCAACACTGCTAGCGGATACGTAGCGACGGGTCGACTCGTAACATTATTCGCAATTTTTGATGAGCTTTATCGCTAACTTTATATGGTACTATAATGTTTGCATATTACAATTATTCAATGACCAGATAATATTGATTAGAATAAGAATATGTAGTGAGTTTGGATTTCGTTCATTGAGCTCTCCTGGCAGGGATCCTTTGTTATTTTGTCGCTCGTCGGTCCGTGCGTGCGATGGCCACAAGAGACCTAGCATGCTCGCTTCACGCTTCATAATCACCTAATTTTGATATTTAGTCTGTATTATAGGGCTATGTAGAAGAATCTTTCGGGGTGTCCTTGCCAGAGGACGTAGTGGACGGATGGTGATTTAAAATGAGGCAATATCCGTGGACTTAAGATAGTGTTCGCGTCAACATTCAGTGAGATAGATATATTTGTTGTCTATTGCCATAATGTTAAGTCGTTTAATGTATAGCATAAATCTTTTCTATAATGTAATTATTCAAACGTTGACTTTTATCTATAATATAACGTTGTGGTCGATATGCACATTTACTTAGGTATATTGTATTTTTATGCTCACTTTCCTCAATACAACATATTGCTTTCACATTATGAAAATTGTATTCCTGGGGCCATATACCGTTTCGCTGTTAGGGGCATAATCATTCATAAATTCAAAGTTAAACATCATATTAATAACTTTATTTGTTGCCGGTTGATACTCGGTGAAGCTTGTTGATTTCTGTAGCTGACTGCTGTGGATTTGTATATTGTAATTATAAAATATGTAACAATAAAAAGAAACGTATTATAAACTGCAAAACGCACAAAAGTCGAGGCAAACGAATGCCTCGGCTGGTATTTATTTGTTGGAATATAATTATAAAACAAATACTCGCTCATACCTAGGTGCAGTATTCGTAAGCTTTAAACGTGTCGTACTGAAAATGTGTATGGAGCGTACAATAAACTACCTCAAGCACAATACTCTTTACGTAGCGATTCGATAACGCAAGCGTCTTCCATCCCTCTCACACAACATTTCATAAATAAGTATGACAGAGACAGCATGTTTTCTCGAAGATGTTACTATTACATTACAAGATCCTACTGTCAACAGAAATGATTACGGTAACGGAACACGCGTACGGTATCGTACCGTCACGTAATAAGATTGGTCTTAGGCCACTAACAGACAATGCACTTTCACAATTAGTGTCGAAATATTACCGTGTAATGCCCAGTTTACGTCTAGTTTGTAAGTAAGAATAATTTAGAGTTCAGATCCCAAATAGACAAAAGAAAGGTCAGCGTTCGAGTCCCACGTTTTGCGTTCTGCTTTGTTGGAGGCGGTTCATTCGGCTATTTGCGCGGGCGCTATGTAACCCATACTCACAAAGATCGCGGATCGCGGATCGTTCTCCTGTGTGGTTCAGATCTTTATATATCAAAATGAAGCGAATATTATGCGTATAAGTTATTAGTATTTATCCTTTGAGAAAACGTATTCTCCAGTCATTCCTATGTGATAGGTGCATTCTTCATAATATTGTTCTGTTTTATTATAATGAGCCTATTTAAAGAGATTTTCTTGTATCGTAACGCTATTTGAGTCTGGAAATTACTCATATCATTGAATATACTTATGTATAAATGTCAAACAAACGATCCATCGCTACATCAATGGTGAACCATTTTAAATTCATTAAAATTCGTTACTGTTGGATGTACATATCGTTTTTAATTTCCCTATTAGTACTTAAGTGTAGTAATTGAATTTTGGTTACATCATATTCTGGTCTTTAATTAAATATATTAGCGTTTACTAAATATTTAAGTATTTGCGTATCTATAAAAAATATATCTATATATATTTATACATCTACAACAATTTTAAATTATTGTTTTATACGAATCTACGATCAGAGTTAAGGTTGACGCACATCGTCTCGAGGTGGGGTTATATATATACCTTTCGTCTTGCAATAAGCGAGCCGGTGGCATGTAATTCCTGGTGAACTTGCAGAAACTCACGGTCACCTCGATCCTGAGCAGTATTTATGCCACTGGTAATGGTAAGACGCAAAAGCCCCGTATGTGAGCTGATGCTGAGCCAGCACCGAGGTTACTGTGCCTTAATCCTCGCTCTTATTATTTATGTCATTCAATGTTTTTAGATTGGTTACTCTTATATAATATAATGAAAAAAAAGAATTGAATTTCAGTGTCTTTCAATACTAATGTCTTGAGCTTTAATTATGCAATGCACGTGCTTTAAAAAGTATGATAATGTATTATTGTGCCACTTTTGACAAGTGTATAAGGATTATATTAAAATTGGCTATCTTAACTAATATTATAAAAAGATAAGTAAATCCGGACAATAATGAGAAACGGATGAGTAAGCCCGGAGGTTACTCCCTAAATATACAACATTTTAAGGACTAATCGCCGTATTCACTAATCTTATTCACCATATCATGACCATACCATATCACTGAGTGTCATAGGCTATGTTGCATCATGCTACGCCTATTGGGGTCAAGCTATAGAGCTGAATAGCGCCGGTGAACTATTGGCAAAAGCTAGTATAATAAATGGAATAGGCCAGGTTCATATTATCGCGCGAAAAAACACGCAAGGCGGCTATACAGTCCGAGGTTACTACGAACTTTGTTTTCCAGACAGGATATTGAAATGCCTGGAAATTTTATAATTTGTCTCAATAATACATACGTATAATAATAAAACTCCCTTTCTTCAATCATTTTCGTTAAAAAATATTCTACAGACTGATAAAAAATACTAACTAATGTCGGTAACATGAGACAGACGACAAGTTTAATGTTGGAAAGTAAACGCGAACATATCCCCGGGCCTAGTCCATATTGAAACACGGGCACAAAGTGAAATGAAGTTAAGTGAAATTAAATTCTAATAGCCGATTTAGTTACACATTTTAATTGCAAAGTTATACACAATATAAGTACCTATACGGTAAAAATCGCGACTGATATAAAAATATTAAGCCTGAGAGAATTCAGCCGTCCCAATATACCAATAACGAATAACTGTTACTCATAATGTACTTCTGACATTTTTTTTATTTTTTATTTTCAAGAATAGATAAATAGATATGGTGCTCGTTCGTCAATCCCCAGATGTTTTTCAGTGCCCACCACGTTATGTATTGTATTTTTTTTCTGCCCAGTTGAAACCAATTTCTTGTTGCAAACGTTCTTTTGGCTTTGAACTTATTCGCGAGCTATGCATTCGATGGGACAGTTTCCTTTGGTAAACATATTCACTGTTAAAATGCTCATTTTGAGCGAATGATCGCGGTGAGTGCGCTCCTCCATAATTATTATGCATTTAAAAATAATAAAACTGGCAGGGTAGCTTTTTTATTATTCGCTTCAGATCAAGCGTTCGGTTGGAAAAGAAGGCAAACGAAAACAATATAATACAAAAACATTAAATTAAGTGTTATTCAAATATTCATGTGCAGTTCTTCTATTCCATATTATTCTTATGAATCTTCTCATAGGTACAGCATTATTATAAACAGGTATTATTAGATATAGTATCTGTATAAGTATGTTGTAATTTGAGATTGTTTTTGCTTTTCATTACAAAATGCAGTGCAAATATTGTATATTATGTGAATTGTCACCGATTTAAATAAATTATTTGAATTGAAATTATTTTTTTAATATGTTTATACCTGCTTATTAGTTAATTAGAAATACCGTTGAGGAAACAGTATTTTTTAATAAAGCTGCCGAATATTCATGTTTTTACAATCTGTTACTGACTAATTAGTAAATGAAAACCGATGATATATTGAAAAAAATATAGTCATAATCTGGAGAGTATTGAAATAGTACTAAATTTTCCCGCTGGGATGTACTTCGAAGAAGAGCTTTTAGTAATCTTCGCCAAAATTTGAGTACGGAGAAAGAGCTTTTCCCACTTCTTTCCAGAGTAAAGAGGCTCATTCCATAGGTGACTCTTGATAACCATATACGCAGTTTAGCACGCCAATGTAGAGCCCTTGCTAATGCTTTGATAGGACCGAGAAATCATTAAAAAATTGCTAGGAATGCATTTTATTTAATTAGTTTTGCCTTAGATTTCATTATTATTTACAGAAACATTGCTTTTTCGGTTTTGCCACAATGTTAGGTTTTAAATGGATTGGAATGAGTAGAAATTTACGCTTCTTTAGATGTATAATATTCAAGACAAAACATGTGAAATTTAAAAGTAACACTAAAATACCATTATTCCCTAGACATTGTAAAGTAGTGAATCTTTACGTAGGTAAATACCTAAGTAGAATCGCTTTGATTCCAAGTTCAAATAGTTGATGTACTTAAATGTTTTTGCATATTATATTTTTGAAGACTTATGTTTATTGCTCACTTTTCTGAATTGTACCGTAATAAGTTACATGTAGCGACGAGGGCGCCATCTGTTATGAAACCCATACATCACATGAAACGCAGGACGACTAAAAAAAATGAACCCGAGAAATTCTATAACAGGCACGATTATTTGTAATGGCCAGATAATTTCAAACTCAAACCCACTAGAAACATATTCACACATGAACAAACAAACTCACTAAACTAGCCTTAAACCAGGTTTCAGCTTTTAGTATGAGATGAATGGCCTTTATGCAAACATGCAAGGAATAAATACACAGTATTAGGACATAGCTCAAAACTGAGTAGCTCTAACTATCGTTAGTATTTAGTGAGCATCCACTATACTGTGTAGTACGGTCAGCTATTTTTATTCACTGTGAATCAGCCTATTTTTCCAAAATGGTTTTCCACAGTAGCACGGTAACATAACCAATAAGATGTAGGTGGGTACCTGTTAAGAGACAAATTAGATTATAGTCCAAAAATACCTAACAACTGGAACTCAAACTAGGATTGTCCAGGTCCCTTAGTATAAGTTTAAAAATAATAGATCAAGTGTTTATATACGTTTTCACTAGGGGCGCGCTGCTGTGATAAGTATGATAAGCTTCGATCACTTGATTGGTAGGTATTTGATGCTGTCAATGAAAACTCATGCTCAGCTTATGTTTCTCCACCTGTGCAGCTCGTAAACGTCGTCTTTGATAATGGATCCTATTATATGTTATAAACGTACGTACCTACTGGGTTTTTTATCAGCTTTACCTGTAGGTACTATGTTCCTACTATGAAAATAACATCTTGAATATCCGTTATTTCTACCTCCACTTCATTGTTAGGAAATTCTAGAGGATTGGATTACTGAGGTCACGGAAAATACGAGGGGCTTGTAAAAATACACAAATTGTGCCCATTGTGCCTATTAACTTTTATGGTTACGACCTATAGACCGTTTCGTTATGACAATCCAAGATTCGCGATTGTTCGCAGGAGAAATCAGATAATTTTCCATGGATTATGTTCCGGCCGGATGTTGGTATAGTTTAACTACGACATAATATTATTGAATGCTTTGAGAAACATATTCGCTGCTGTCATCCACCTCACAGGATTCCATTTTTCAGTTCTATGAAATTAACGTAAGGAAAACCATAATTTTCAGAGATGGCGCTGTGGGCCCTGTGATTATTGAAATGGTATGTTCAACAATGTTTAACATAAGTTTAGAGTATTTCAATATTGGTAACATTGAGAAATGTTAGCACAAGATAATTAAGTAATCATTTTCCATATCACACTCAGTCGGTCCTACAACTACTTCTGATAGATAACTAATTGTAAATCAGTGAAAGCCTATATACTAGGAAATTTTCTTGAATCATTCATCAATTTATTCATTCATTATGGTGGATATTAATGAAGGTATAAAATTTAAAATTTCGATGGTTTTTAAATTGTTACTAAACATTATATATATGTGGGTTGTTTTTTCGTATGCGATTTCGGTATACGGTATTAAATTTGCTTGAAAATTAATTTCAAATGGAACAACGCTACAAAGTTACTAAAAATAGCGGATTTTATAAAGTTTGGAGTATTGTATCGCCTTAGGTATTTTTTAAGGTAACTTGATACTTCGGAGCGAGTAATGTACAATGCCATAATGTCGAACACACACTTAATAACATCGTAAATATGTCCCAACATTTCGTAATTATTTTTTTTTTATTACATTATAGGCAATGCCTATAATGTAATAAAAAAAAAAAAAAAAAAAAGTATTTGATCTCGATCTCACCTGATGGTATGTGACGATGAGATCTACGATGGAGCATACTTGCCTAGGTAGGAAGGCGGCAGTAGATAAGTGACGCTACATTCACTAGGCACATGCAGCGCAACTAAATTAAAAACAATCGAATGTTTATATATTTAATCCATCGGATTTCTCGGGTATACCCTATTGGCACAGCAGTTGGTAGTGGCCCTGTTTTCTGTACCGAATTTCCCGAGTTCGAATGCTGGTAGAGAAAATCTTTGTGTTGGGCACAAAAGTTTGTATTAGAGTCATGCATATTTAATATCTATATGTAAGTAATTATATTCATAATGAAATTATTAAATGTAATTATATTTAATTATATAGTAATTATATAGGATCGCCACCAGTCCTAATACTACAAGCGTTGCTTGGTTGGGACAGTATTGATTTGTTCACTTCATATAAATGGCGATATTTTATTTAATCATAAGTGAGTCAAATCCTTCTGTTATAAAATACGCTGCTCTACTCGTTTTAAATGCAACAGGTCTATTTAAAAAGTTAACTGACGATTTATTATACTATAAGCTAAGTGCTGTCTTATTGGATTGCCCCTGCTGTGTCACGAATAACACAGGTGCATAGGAGATTTATTTAAAACAATATATTATTCTAATAAAGTAGGTAATATTCTTTAATACATTTGACTTATATAGACTAGTATTACAAGGAATTCATAATTTGGGAACTTATTAGTTTTTCATACGCATACTAAACCGCCCTGAAACATCACCGTACATAAACCTGAATATATGCTTCAGTTACAAAAGACTCCGAAGAGAACGGGAGCTTTATTCCCGCTTAGAGGATTGGTCCCGGATTACCATAAACAAGTCTAATGGGAGGATTGAAAGGAGGCATACCTATGTCATGTAATGAAATTAATTGAACAGACAGCTATTTGGTGTCTGTTGCTTATTAGGGATTTCTATGACGGAAAGCTTCTAGTTATGCTTAGTCATACCATCTCTACAACCGTCATGGTCATTACATGTCGTGTAACTGAATAGTACGCAGACTATTACTTATTCCCGCGGCACGGAGTGATGTATGAATCGGTCATAAAGCCTACGCTTCGGTCTCCGGGCCGGCATTACAGGCCGGAGTACCGGCGCGGGCGTCCTGCCGCGATGCGGTCCCGAGCCCCCAACGCGCATGTGCTAACGAGTTTTATATAACCACGGGCTGATCCGAACCCAACGCGATCCATGGAACGACGTCCGTTAGGAAACTTTACTCATTCATCTTTTCCGTAAAAGAGGGGCGCGGGGTCCGGGCCGCTGCGCTACGGGCGCGCGTTACATAACCGCGACGGAGGGCGAGGATTCCTAGTCGAGCCGCCCCCGAGCGCAGACCTGTCGACGCTCGCCGCCTCGCTCGCACCCTCGCCGCGCTGCTCCGCTCCGCTCGCGAGCCGTTGCCCGCGCCGCGTCGCGCCGCGCGCCTTCACTGCGCACCCACCACCTTATCTCTGCTCCGAACTCTACTCGGCAGTCTAGATCTAAACTTTAATATAAACTCGGTTGTTGGCTTCTTTCTTCCCGGAGACGGCGGTAAGCTATTTGTTTACTTACAGTAATTCGTTACTTGTTTGTGTTCTCATCCGCTCTGCAAGCTCTTTCGTTATATAACATTTTGACGTTGCTTTTGTTGCTCTCATTTCTGTTTGTCTTGCTTTATATTTACGCGGCTGTGCGATTTGTAACAATACCGCCACATTGCGTACCTCCTACTCCAACAATTATACTTGTGCAGATTGTTTACTAAGAACATTATTTATTATTATTATTTACTACAATTGCTAAAGTTTATTTGTGAATCAGTTTCACGTCACGACGTACGCGAGAAACCTAGACATTTTCAGCTACTGTGCTTGTAAGATCACCCGAAATGGAAATTGTTTTTTGACAAACAATTTAATTTAAATAAAACGAATTTTACGGATTTTAGCGCGTATATTTGTGTTTTTTACGTTCCCGATTTTGATTTAAATGTGTAGAATTCGCGTAAATATAAGAAATCAAAACAATTTAATTGTAAATTTAAATCGAAATTTACTTACTTATTTTATAGATAATCAATGTGTATGTAGGTAGTTCCGCGGTTAATAGTACTTTGACTAGTTTGAGTTTTCATTAGCAAGTAGTTTAATAGTATTTTGTCTGAATAAGATCATTTGAATAAAGAATCAACAGCACTACAATTATTTCAAATAGTCATCTCAGACGGAAAGAATTGCACAGGTTGAATATGCTACGTTTTTTCGTAGCGCTCGTAGTCCAACCATACAGGTGTAATAAAGCATATATAAATCCTGCTGACCCTGCCATAAGGGTTAAAACTCGTGATTAATGCCTTCCTGAGGTTCCGTCTTCTGCTCAGTGACGTTTGCAGGACATAATTTATGCTAACGGTAATGGTTATTATTGTAGAGCCGTAGGGTCGTAGCGCCGTAGGCGTTACGACTTTTGTTACACTTCTATAAGTACAACCTGAGTTATTTTTTCTATATGAAATTTATATAGAAATTCTGTACTAAATTTTCACTAAGCACATTATTTTAAATAAAATTCGAGCTGTTGTTAGAATCGCATTATCTTCATCCATATCTTAAAATATCAATATTCTTCGCCATGAAAAGACTCGACGACGTACTTTATATTATATTGTTGCGAAAATATTGACAACAGAACCTTATATTTATTGTTGTATGACGCAACACAGTAAATTAGTGTCGAATTTCAGCCCCCTGGGTAAAACAATGTAGCCAAATTGTATTCAGCGCGCGTATCAGCCACGATCCCCATTTTTTTAAAGTTAATTGGAAGCTTTATGTGTATTTTGCGCCTGTACCTAGCTGTGTTTAATTAGCAGAAAGTAAAGAATTTTAATTTTCCAAGTAAGCTAATGTTTGTTAAAGCGGGCTAGAAGTCACGAACAAAATATAAGTCAACTTAGGCGTCGGTTTACATCTATTCCAGGTTTAACGGTAACCGCGTACACAGTCTGTACATACTTACGTACAGTTGCGGCAGATATTGTTAGCTTATACAATGTGATTCAGTAAGGGTTCGAATCTGTGTTTCTTTGTTGCATTTGTAATGAACCAAGTTCTGTTGTCGTTGTGAATTTAAAAAAATCGTTTGCTTAATTTCACAATTTTTTACTTCACTTCCCCTTTTAAAAATTATGGCTTCCATCGTTTTTGTGGATAATTTTGCAACTGTTTGCAAACAAAATTTATTTTAAAAAGTCGACGTTTCGAAAATAATGGCTTCACATTGTGTTTCAAAATGCGCTAAAGAAGGCCAGGCTTAGTACAGCCTTTCTCAATCACCTGTAGACGTCGTGTTTTTTTATCTTTATTTATTGTCGACTACAATAGTAACTAGACCATTTAATTGTGTTTTAAACCCCCGCGTGCAATTACCGAAACGTTGCGGTATTTCAACATGTTTAGGTGTTATAATTGTTGAACCATACGAATAGTTTTTGGCAGTGTTGGGGAGCAAATGAGGCCTTACTTGGGATCGATCAGCCTCCTCGGGGCGTGTGGTCTTAGTTGTTGCGTCAGGGCGGCGTGCCGGCCTGGATGGTACACGAAGCTCGGCGTAGCACGCGGGATACAAGGGGATAATTCCATAGGACACTAGTCTATTTGTTTTCACCACACAATGGTCTTCACACGCGTCGTAAGCCCGGATTTAAAAGGAGCCACGTAATGGCGTCCGTATGATGCACTTGCGGTGCCGGGAAGACGAGGACGGGGGTGCGCGTAACACACGTCCGGTCGCTGAGGTGGAATGCGGAAGACTAGTTTGCATCTAATTAGGTCGCGCCCTCGTGACAGCGGAGGGCGCCTCATGCGCAGATTTGAATCGACCAATCTGGAATCGCGATCTTTCCCCAAGGTTGCAAGCCTGATTTCGCTCTTACCAACACTCATAAAATAATGTTTGTCTATGTGTAGTCACGTTCAAAAACTCAATCAAAACAAATCAAAAAACAACAAAAGAAATTACAATCAAGTTAAATAGAAAACAAAATACTGTTTCGGTACGAAACAGGCAGTATCTACAATGATAATCAGATTAATTGCGGACAAAGTTTTTATTTTGCCCAGCCAGTGTGTAAGTCGAGCGGTTTAATTAAACCGTGTTTGTTTCTCGAGTGGAATTGCGGGGCGGGAGAAAAGAAAATGTCACTATCCGTCCGTGCATTACATAACTCAATCCGTTTTATTACTAGACACATTAACATAAAATGGGTTGAGTAATCCCATCCCTTATGAAGCCTAGTGTGTGTTTTCTGCTATAATATTATTAGCGAAGCAATCCATCAAAAACCGCCCGAATGTGGTGGATATATGGTACTAATTTATTTACGTAAATGAAAGCCGTAATCGTACACCCCCAAAATTGAATACAGTTATTGTTCAATAAACATGCTTTTAGATAAGTAATATTTAGTTTAATTTTGCTCAGTTATCGTGTCCTCACCAATCTGAAAGCACAGTCTTCGTGTATTCAATTGTTGATTCCATTTATTTAATTTTATATAACGAGAATGGGAATATTTTCTATTAAGTTTAGAGTTTATTCCATGCTTTATATACGTACTATAATGGTCGATAGGATTATTGATATTGTGTTTCTATATAAATAAGGCACCAATGTACTCGGTATTTCTCCAGTACATACATTCATAAGATTTGGCAGGAAACGATGTCTTTTCAACTGAGCAATTTACTAGCAATCGCGGGTCATTTTTATAAAGCCACGGAAACGTTTACCCGTCTCAAATACTTATTTCAAAGAAACATACCTATCTACACTCTAGATATTATATCTATAGATGGATTTTGAGTGGGCCACTTGGAGTATAGAACTTATCCGTGATTTGTTTCGAGATATTGTTTTGTTGTTTGTCGCAAGGTAACTATTGTCATCAAAAACGTATCAATAGAGGTACTGTTACGTGGTAGTGACTAGACTTCTAGACTTTTGTATGTCATAGAGTTATATTATAATCTGTCTACGACTGGGCGAATACCTGCGTATGCTAAGCTAACCTAACACAGAGATGCAAAACTTTCTGGCTAATGAATATTTAGTGTAAGAAGTTTGGGAAGTGCCCGCTGAGAGCAGTAAATTGCACTCCCGCGGCGGCACCGACCACAACTCAGACGTATATTACACGTAATATTAGAGCGGCTTAGTTAACGTATTAGCGCGCTAATTTGTAGCGCACCCGCCATAGACAAAGCTTTGGGTAAAATATTCTAATAGCTAGCTCTATGAACCGTAGCTTACTGGATTGCCAAAAAAAAATCTCAATGGTTTTTTTATCATTTAATTAACAATCTAACTACAGACTCGGCGACTTAGGCTGGGCCTTTATACACAGATTTTAATCTAATTTGTGTAGATTAAATATCTTTAGCCAGCACTCCAACAACCTAGTGCTTTAGTTTACGACGAGCGTTTGTTCTAAGGTTGTAGTTGCACGGATTATTTATAGGATTAAATAGTGTGGATTCATTAATGCGAGCGGTGGGAAGGGCCGCGCGGGGCCACTGGAAGTTAATTCGGCTGGAAGGAGGGCCGCGCCGCCCGCGTTGCGTTGTTAGCTTTGGGCCCTTCGCGAATGTTTACCCGACGTGTCTCTAAAATATATTTTATAAATCGAGCCTTGGAGTCGAATTCATTTCGTAAGAATTGTTTTCTCTGCTCATTTACTCCTAGTTTTACGCTCATTGTTATCAGAATCATAAGGATTTGGATGTATTAGAACAGTTTTTTTTATTTATAGCTTGGTTATTGTTTCAGGGAAATAAATGTTATTTTTGATTGAATTTTTCTGATTCAGCTAGGTAGCCACAATAGAATGGAACAATAATTGATTTGATTGCACATTCAATTTCTAATAGAGGTTTAACCGCCATTTTAATTGGGATTGTCCGTTGGCTATGATAATTGAGTATTTCAATGCATCAATTGATTCTGTCTCAACTAATTAGACGCAGGAGCGGGCCTTGACACGTCGGCCTATGCCGCAAGCTAGTACTAGCACCCCGGACATACTAAATATGATTATACGGCAACTTTGTTCGTATATTTATGTATTTATATTTGAACTGTAGCAATCGTAAAATTTAAAAAAATATCGAATACCTTTGTGCCATTGTGTGCGCATCGTGCGCACGACAGAATCAAAATATTTGTTATAAACGTAAAAATAGATATTCTTTCAATAGGCTGCTTATTAAATTCTTAATAATTTTCTACGCGTACCTAAAATACCTTACATTCAGTAACATACCCAAACTAAATGATAAAGTAAGACGTCCCCTATAATAAGCAACAAAGAAACATGACAACATCTTTCAAAGTTGTCATCGTTGTTACAGATACCATATATTTGACGGCTACAAATTCTCACACAGTTTGTCAGAGAGACATTGTTCACATTTAAGGAGGATAATTTTTGGGTCACTAATCTTTATTAACCTGCCTAATTTGGATTTTTTACTTATAAATCATAGTTTGCGGTGACAGAGAGGCGGATCTTTCAGACGCCCCATTATTGTACAAAGCCATTTTCGTAGAAAGAAATGTAATCACAATTCATTGTTTCTTGGCGTTATTAAATATAATGTTTCATGATCCACTAACGATGATAGGCTGGCTCTTATATTCTCGTGTTTTCAACAAGTAGACACATATTGAGCACATGTTATATTTTTTTTTTATAAATATCAGATGAATTATGTTATGATGCTTTACAGTAATTGCAAAAATTCTTGGCCTAAACTTCGAATGCGGTTTCTCTTTCAATCAATTGTCACGAAAGCAGTTTTGAATCTAAATTCAGTGTTTCCCGTACTTCTCAACGAGAGTGTAAAGCTTTAAATCGGCACCTGGTTACCTGGTGTGTAGGCAAAACAATTTTGTTTCGAACCAAAAGAAAGTTGTTTATGCGAATCAGTATAAAGCCATAAACAATGTTAATGTCACGCATGAGGTACCTGGGACCTACTCGCTCATATATTTCTTAATAGTATATCAAAAGTTGGTTCTCCTGAAATTTATATAAGTATATACATACCTTACAATCTAGATTAATGGCTGGGAAATGTCATGTGGGCATATGTGTTTTATTTATATACAACCGATTTTAATCCAGACGCTCAGCAATCGATCGCTGTCTTGTAGTCAAACCAACGCTGTTTGCGTGCAGTGGTTTGCCGTATGAATGAGGTTCAAATCTTTTGTAACGTATGTATATAATTATACATAGCAAACAGTATATGTAGTCAAGTTTTTGTTTTAAACATTAGGCAAACTTAGCTAAGTATTTCGCCTAAACCATGTAGCAGACTCGAAGGGCCAAGCTTATGAGGGAGAGATACGAAAACTGAGTTGCATACAGATCACCGCATTTAATTTTGTGGGTACCGCTTGCGAAGATGTACGAGTGGTATAAATGTGAACGTACGGACGCGACGTGCGTGTTTTTGTGAACTTACATGAACAAGAAGGGCTTTCGTTTGAGTCGATAAAACATTGAATTCGTACTAAGTATAAGGGGATATGACATAAACCTACAAATACATCGGGGACTATGATCAATGATTATAAGTACCCCATCTATTATGTCAACTCTCTCGAATGGTTTACTAATTGTGTTTTAGTCCACAGAACTCAAGAAAGACCTCTTTCTCGTGTTTTGTGTGTGAGTAAATCACTATCATACTACACGTTTGGTTTTGCGGGACGTGCACGCATATTAGATATGATGGAATGATGAAATTATATATTGTTGTATATTGATTTCTTATATTTCCGCGAATACTACACATTGAAATAAAACTAACCTTACGAATTGTATCGCGTTTATTATGCGTAGATCGGACCACAAGCAACAACTAAATATGAAGGTGCCCCGGTTCAAACTATGACACAAGGACGTCAACCACCTCAGTCCTCCTGTGAGATCAAAAAACGAATAATACTCGTTAACGCGATAAAATCCGTAAGATTAATATTTTTTCAATTATATAGGCTTGTTCATATATTTTAATTGAAAAATGATACTTACCTATTTAGTTACAATACTGTATTATTATAATTGAATTAATAGGTATATTTTTTTTTGTAAAAACTGCTACAGCTCAAAATGTAGGTACTTATATTGTTTCAACTAAATTACTTTTTAAAGTCGTAACTTCTATATCGTATTGTATATACCAATGTAATTGTAGCTTCGTAGCTCTTATTGCGTTATTAAAGTATACAAGTATACTAATGTTAACATTACTAGAGCAATTGGCATTGAAAACTGGTATGCTTAAAGTTATCTTATTATAAACAAACATTTCACATAAAATGCGATACAACTGAATAAGATAACCGTTGTATTAAGTAGTGAGCTTTAACTACTCCAGAACTACTTGGATGTTTTATGTACGTTCATATTATGTTTTCTATGTTTTCTAAGGGTTATAATAGCAGTAATCACGAATTACATAAAAAAATACAATCGAATTGAAAACCTCTTCATTATGAAATGGGTTAATAAAACAAAGTCGTGTTACTTACACCATTTATAACTCAAGAACGGTTGGGCCGATCATTATGATCTTTGATTATTGAATTTGTCTCCGTCTCCGCCCCCAACAGCAGAATATATTTTAAAACATGGACAAACGTTAACAGTACGTTTTTGTGCCGCGATAAGATATCGTGAATTATATAGTGACCTCGAGTTCAGCTAGGTGTATCCATCATCGTTGAGAAGTTTACCATTCGCGAGGAGATAACGCACATTTCATATACCCACAGTGGAGTTTAAATATTGCAAGTTGATTGTTGCTTTATTATTCCAGGCGAGGCGACGTTATAGAAGCGTTTTAAAAATAAAAAGGCATATACTTCTTAAGCTCCTCGCATTTAGTAGTAGGTAAATGTGATCTTACTATAATTTCTATAATCTTCTCATATTCGTTCAGAACAGTCGACGGGTGCGATCATGAGCGACATGTAGGTACTACATTACAACGCAGAACCCTTACGTGTTCAGTGCTATAATGTCCTAATCGCCCTCAACTGTTTTATTCTGCGATATCAATCCTCAATCTTTTGAAAAGATAAGTGTGAGCGATATCAGCAAGTTTGAAATTTAAAAAAAAATGCAACAATTTCTTGCAAGGAACTACGTACACTATCTTGTAGTTAAAGCGAGCGATGCTCGAACCAAGTATGGATAAAAATAATTTAATATTCCGCAATTCACGCCACATTGAATTTTAAAGGTCCTCTATACAGTTAAAGAGTATTCTGTAGCAAAGTAAAACTTCGCAGAGGAAGTTAAAGAAGTTGCACACTACTATAAACTTCGCTTCTATTCACAAAAAGAAATACAGACATATATTTTAAGATACAACTACCCCTACCATATAGGGGTAGTTGTATCTTAAAATATAAGTCTGTATTTTTTTTTCTGAACGTATTAATACGATAGTGTAGTCAATGTATACATATACAACATTATATACAACATTAAATCTAAAATAGCTAACTAATTAAATTAAATTAATATAAGCACCCAAGTAGACTGATTATGAGTTTAATTTTGAATGCAAAGTCATAAATTGCTATCGATCGGGGAGATTGAAAGTTGAAATAAAAGTGGGGTAACACCGGGCTGCCGTTGCTGGGCGAAGGGTCGGCCCAGTCACGGCCTAATTACACGGCCCATAACGCCTCCAAAGCTTTATCCCTGGATATCACTACGCTTGCCCTATCGTCATCCAAGTCTTCCATAATTTTGACATTGTATTCTTACACCATTGTAAACAGTCGTGTTGAAGGAGGCCAGGTATAGAAGTGCAACATATTACTCTATTTGCTAATCTAGTTATATTGTGTTAAGTATCAAAAATTGTTACGGGTACATTACAAAACTTATATAATAATACCAGCCTTTTTTTAATGTCCCACTGCTGGGTACGACCTCCCCTCATTGCGAGGGGGTTTAGACCATAGTACACCACGCTGGCCCAGTGCGGATTGGCGCCCTCGGGGTCGAGGACGACTGGGGTGTGGGCCCCGGACGTCCGGTGACGATGACGACTCCTGAGGAGGACGGCGGCGGGCGTGGCTCCCCGCCGCCGTGCGCAGCGAGGGCGCAGGGGGTGCAAACATCTGCTCCCCCGAGATGGGCCCCCATAAGGGGGCGAGGCACAAGAGGGGCACCGGTGCGTTCCGTTTGGAGATCCCGGAGCCCCTCCAACATGTGTCGAAGGCGGCCACCGGGGGGGTTTTAGTGGGTAAGAATCCCACATAACCCGGCCCTCTCCCACACAGAGGCCGGGTATCTGTCGAAGATTTCCCCCCCGTCAACAAAAAAAAAAAAAAAAAAAAAGTGCGGATTGGCGGACTTCACACGTCTTTTAAGGGGTTCTCTTAGACATGTAGGTTTCATCGCGATGATTTCCTTCATAGTTTAGCAAGTGATAATCATGGTTGAAAATGAGACACGCACATGAAATCCAGAAATCCCAGAGGTGTTTGAGCCTGCGATCCTCGTTACCGAGGCAAGCGTTTTACCCACTTGGCTATCACTACTTACTACAAAACTTATATCTGCACCTAATTAAGAGAAATAATTATGACTTGTGCCAGATAAACAAAGGGGCGAGGACGACAGGCGAGGTCGAGGTGTACATTTTCATAATTGAGAACAGCGATGCTTCATAAAATAAAAGCATCGCTATTGTAACAACTTGACATCGTGCGACAGCTCACGCTGGTTCGCGGCGCGAGGTTGGAAGAGCATTTTGACTGCATTGAAAATAATTAATACGATCTGTATAATGTTATATGTGCCGCGTCACTTACATTTTTAATGACGACAGTACCGTGGTTTATATACTGAATTGTATTTATTTATTTGTGCTATTTTTGGTAATGTTTATCGATCTATAAATCTCGATATCTATTTAGTATGTGATATAAGATTATGATATTTAGATATTTGAACTCAATCTCGAATCGGATCTACTTTTAAAATGCGTATATTATTTTGTTTTGTTTCATAACCATTGACCTAACGAGCTATCATTAACCATAAAAACACGTGTGATAAACATTTATAACACGTTTTTGGAAGTTCTGAGATTTATTCTTGCTTGAATATTTCTTATTTTTTGGTAGATATTTTTTTATGGATAGTTTTTTTTTATAAATAACATTTAGCTGTTTGATTCAAACTAATCGCGCAAGTATCTAAACGTATATTACTAGCGGAAGTAGGTAGGTACTTAAATCTTTTTTATTCGCTAGATGAGGCACAGGTGTGGTACCTTTTTAAATTGTCAATGGCAGCGGAGAAATATTATCTACTAGCTGATCCGACAGACGTTGTTATGTCCCGAATTTTCCAGTCTCCCGGACAAGTTTGTAATTTTTTTCTTTAGTTAAAAACCTTACGCAAACGAAAATAGTAAAAAAGTCAAATCGGTTCAGCCGTTCTCAAGTGATGCGATTTCAAACGAACAACTTTTAATTTTTATTTATATAGATTGATATTAGTCCCTGTAGACCACCCAACCTCGTTTTCCCAACAAACTTAGCTCAATAGATTGTCTATTCAACCTTGCAATAGGACTTTAAGGTTATCAACCCTGAACACAAATAAGTGTTCATATGTTGATAAGTTTGTTAAGTAAAACCCCTTCAACCCTCCCCTCCAACAAACTACAATAAAACCTTTTTTTATATTATACCTATCGTGATAACTGCGTCGTTATATTCCTGAATCACAACGAGCCTTGCTCGCGAACATTTCGGATATAAATCTCCATTATAAATATTAACGCGGGCGCATTTATAGCGATAGGCTGTCTGTAATATTTTTACTTAAAATATTCTTCGTTCTGCAATGCACCATCGTGATTTTGAAATGAAATAGCGACGTAATTTTTTATGCAGTGAACAGTTTTTTTTTTGTTTTTCTTTAATAATGATTTAAATGCGTTTATTTGGGGAACTTGTAACAATAGGAGTAGGAAAGTGATTTCTTATTTCTTTTCCACAAACTTCTATCTTATCATACGGGTTTACGTGTGTGTTTCGATAGTGCGACCGGTTAGGGAACGGCGGGGTCTCCAAGCACATGCATTTTATACATAAAAAGAGGTCAGTTATAAAGTACTGAATAAAGCATTGCTTCCCAAATTTTTGGAAAGTTTACATCTAGTTACAATGGGATTCCAAAGCACTTTTCTTCTGAAAAATACATTGTATAGTCATTGTAAACTGATGAGAATTTTCTATTAGTTTGATATAATTTGATTTCTGAGTTTATGTATTTATTTATTCATCGTAAACAATTTATTTATTTAGTGCCTTTATGAGTTTGACTCAGAATGGTCCTACTTCCCAGACTATGATTAATAGCCACCCTATTTAGACCCGGTTTCAGTACCACAAATTTAGGCGCCCAAAAATTAATAGGGTACCTACTACTATTAATTATGACGTCATTTCCATCTCTACTTCAAATTGGAAACAAAAGCGATGATGACTCTGAAAATTAATAGCAATTCATGAATATACAAACTGAAAGAGAAGCGGCACATATCTTTAAAAAAATAAGATATCAAGTGTGTGCGAATACTCCAATACACACGTGTGACGCACTTAACACGTTCTCTTTTTCAATTCAATATGCCCCTTTTGGTTTGCGATATAGGTTATGGTGACAAACAAGAACAATCTCTACAAATGGGCCCATACTTAGTCTCCCGTCACCAAAAGATTGCTCATAGTTTCAAGTCATCATACAGACAGACTATACAATCTTACGAATATAGAACTTACATGATAACTCTGAAAGTTACAGAACCGAGTTTATTCATCATTAAATAAAAATGTGGTATCATGATTTGTAAGTCAAAATTATATTTTTTATTATAAACAAACTGTTGGGCCCACGGGCTGACGCCCAGAGCGAGAAGAGTAACTGTTCAAGGGCGGAGATTAATCGGAAATGACTAGCGCTTCCGGTCCGCGCGAGCTTCGCTTATCACCCGGCCCCGCCTTTGTTTGGAACACAAAATATCAGGTACACCGGCCCGTTTTCCGCGTAACATTATTTTAAAGCCAAATAATATTATCTATATTCCACGAGGAATTATTTTCATGATGTAAGCGTATCTGAAAGGACCGTAAATAATTTGCGTCTAGGATGGAAGCACCTTATGCATTGGAAGCACATTGTAGATACTACAAGTTAGAAGAACAGGTTACTAAAAATAGAGAGCCAGTAAGTTTAGGAGCCAAACGAAATGATATTCTTGCAACCACATAAATCGTGTGCGGCCATAAAAGGAAAAAGAAGAAAAATAAAAACAATCGTAGAGTGAAAACTTTATTTGCGCACGAACTTGTAACAAATTGATGGTAGTAACATTGACACATTTTGTAATGTATTGCGTGTCGTAATAAGATACCTTTTGGCGTGTTACAGTTGCCACAAACAGGTAAACAATACGCTATTGTTGGGCTGAATTTCTTCTTCAACGAGCCCTTCCAAACTGATGATAAGACCTACCTTTCCGATGGTTAAAAAGAAATTCGTTTCATCCAGTAATCCACAAAAACTCTCATACAACTTAGCATGACGAATAATAGGTGCCATCCTATGCACATAATAAAGAATCAAAAACACCCAGCACATAGTCAGGTAGCCAGCACATCGCAATGGAATTCGAGCCTCGGGGGCACGTCCCACCCCTTTGGAATTCTTTCCTGCTGTTAATTTGGTCAAACGCTCTTTCCAGGACCCTCAATATTCGCGGCGGCGCGTTTACAACTTCTGTACACGCGTCCCTGAGCGACTCAATTACGAAAGAATTTTAAAATTATGTTATAGTTGTACAAGTTCATTTAATTTACACATTCTTATAAACAATTTCGGTAAACGCATAAATATAATAACAATAATGATTGTCAAATGATATTATTATGATGATAAAACGAACGGGACATATATCGATTGTTTGCGTGAACGTCGACTATGCACACACTACTAGTTATAGTACGTAAAACTATTGTATTCATGAATTGGGAACAGAAACGAATTGGAGTGCCAATATCCTAATGGGTACAAGGAGCACGGCAGACGGCCGTGCACTTCTGCGTTTACCAAACTTTAACTAAAAGCAAAATCGTTAAATTAAATTAGATCCTTTATAGGATTCCTTCACAATATGTCATATGACAAAATAAGTCCATCACATACCTAGAAAGACATAATAAAGAACTACATATTATGATTTGTATAAAAAAAATATAATATTAATAATAAAAAACAAAACTAGTATGTAACAATACGTATGCCGTCTTTATTCGATAAATATCATTTGAACATCAGCCGCGCGGGTCGCCGATATTCCGGTGAGCTGGCAACACGGCTATTATCCGTGGCTGCCATTGTAGTTGGCGCAAGGGCGGAAATTTGCAAGATTACCAATCGGTCCAGTTTTGGCTGGCAGGATGTGTACAGTGTATAGCTAGGCTGACCTTTGTTTTCAGTCGGGAGTCCAGCGGATGTCGTTACAACAGTAAAATCACATACAGAAAAAAAAATATTTTGATAAGACCATTGATCTACTATGCCATACAACACATGGTAATAATTTTCCCATCTTTAAATGCGCAGGGCAATATTTTGAGATGTTTTGGTGCAATGTGTAGAGGAAAAAAGCCCTAGAGTCCCGGCTTTATACAAACAAAATTTACTTAATACAGGTTTAATTTGAAAAAATGATTAGTATTTAACACTATTCTTTGATTTTATGTACACATTTTATATAGGTACCTACAAAAAAATTATTAGACAAATTAGTATTAAATAATATTGGATAGCCTTATCTTTTAATGGATTGCTTTGATTTATTAATTGGATTTGAATCTTAAAACCTTATTGTGCCCTCGTTCTAAGAGGACACCTATGTTGAACATCGGGTTCCTAAAATGGCTCTTATAGTAATGGAGAAATAGGTTCAAAATTGTACTTTTACCACAAATATACACCTATTTTCAAAATCGAAACGCGCGTGACTAGAAATACTGTGATATAATAAAACAACGAAGAGCATGGCATCGGGCATATATAATTGTACCTAAGCCTACCTGGCTTAGGTACAATTCAATATGCCCCACGGCACAGTACGATTCTGCCACTTTAATACATTCGCCCCTATCCTCTCTGAGAGTCAACCGTCTCAGGACAAAACGATTATTGTTTTACCAAGATAAGGAGTTAGGCCTCTGACAGAGAGGGGGAAGAGGGTGGTTTTGATAAGTACCTACTGTTTTATCTAATCTCAAATATCTGGTTCGACATTTGGTTGATATGTATGGTGCCACGTATGCAAGTAAAAAAAAACCGAGGAGAGTTTATCATATATACGAGTAGATAGTAAAAATTTAGATTCGTCAATGCAATTGTCATTTTGTTGTGAATAAAATTTATTCATCAAACTTCTCATCAAAATTTTGACTTCACATAATGACTACAAACGTGCTAAAGAAGCGCAGGTTCAAAGGTTAGTATTTGAACCTTTCTTTTATTTGAACGCATTTTGAATCACCTATAGAATTATAGAATCTATAGATATATATATATATTGGTGAAGATGCATTCTACTTACGACGACGATTACATATCTACTACTACCTACTTAGAGGATAGTTATAAAATTAAATGGAAGAATTGAAAAAATATCTATCGCAATATCGGTGTGATGTTTTCTAGCGAAGTCGATAAGCAAGCATTAAACTGGAGGCGGTTTTTATTATTTTTAGGTTATATATTTAGTACGCTGTATAATGTTTAGTTTAAGTAGCTTTAGTGTATTCTAGTTCATTAATAAATATTGGTATTAGCTTTTAACTAAAAAAAATGTAAAGAGGAAAATTGGCACACGTATTATAATTAACTTCAGTACAAAAATAATTACCAGTTACTCGCTAAGTTTTACAATTTATATTGAAGCAATCAAAATGTAATCATTACAATTCCTGTGCTTATGAAAGCAAATATTAATTGTAAAAACTCAATTGTGCAAATGTATGGCAGCCACAGCCACCACAAAACACATTTCAATTCCACGGAAAACGTAGGGGCGTGGAAAGCGCATAATATTTCAGCCTATTCATGGCGTTATGAGTACAGTCCTCGTCGGACTAAAAGACGTCTAAAGAGGTTGTCTCGTTAGTCGCTCAGATGCAGACAGCTCCAATTACAGCAGCAATTGCTTGCGCGACGTGTCGCTCACGGCTCTACTGTCTCAACTGTGGCTCGTAAATATCAGGTTATGTATTTATCAATTCTCGGCTTTTTAACTAACTTTATATTAATATATAATGGAATCTGTTAATAACGGACACACCAAAACCAACACGTAAAACGTTTTACACGATTTTTACTATGTAGTATGCGTGATTTCCGCTCTAAAAAATAATTTATCAGCGACGACCTCAGCCAGGGCGGTAGGCAATGTATCTGTAGCGCCTTGCCCTGTCTCTCAGGCCAGAGCGCCATCTGCGTTCACGTTACTCTTACAGAGAAGCTGTAAATCCTGCAACAGCAAATTGAGTGCTAATAGTACTTAACCAAAAAAAAAGCTTGTATTAGATGTGTAAATTATATTGTTTTGGTGTTCGTTAGGTTAAAAAGAACTTTGTCTATGGCCATGACTACGAAAAGCTAGTCCTACAATACTTGAATATAATGGTCATATAATAACTAGCACAACCCAAGTCTTTTCTAATCAATGTAGGACAAAGGCGGGCGAAGTCATCCGCGACACATTGAGGTCGTGTTATTAGCCGAGCACTTAGAGCATAAACAAAGCGCCAGATGATCACGGAGCACTCCGACGTACCTAGACTATAAAGCTGGGAAAGTGCACATTGGAGTTTCTATGCGTATTCACCCTTATATTCTAACTGCTCCGACTATGTGGTGGCATATTCTTAAAATCGTCAACGAAATAGCATTTTCTCTGGGAAGCTTTATGAGGTAGTGTAAGAAATGTACTAAGTTGTCTCAGCTCTGTCTTTTAGTAGTTATTCAAAAAAACAATGGAGATATTCCAGACGTGATATTACTTTATAATCATTAATTATTATTAAGTTTTCCTAGTGAATGTAGCGTCTCGATCTACTGCCGCCTTCCTACCTAGGCAAGTATGCTCCATCGTAGATCTCATTGTCACTTACCATCAGGTGAGATCGAGATCAAATACTTGCCTATAATGTAACAAAAAAAAAGTTCTCTAATGCACTTAACAAAGTCGGTTCTGCAGTTTTTCATCTGAAAGCGATATCGAAGTAAGTATCCATTAGCGGAGGTGCACAATGCGACATTATGTGTATCCACTAGACAAGTACATTGACGTCATTCAATATCTAGGATAAAGGTACACAATGAAAGCAGCAACTAAATCAATGCTCTGCAACAAAGGCGGTGTTAATATAAGGGATAAACCATTGCACATGGTGACGTCATTATGTCTCTGCCAGTGAACCCCAACTGCATGCATGTCTTTCAATCTATACTAGTATATATATAAATGTGAATGTTTGGATGGATGGATGGATGTTTGTTCAATCTCGCCAGAACGGCTGAATATATCTGGATGAAATTTGGCACAGATATAAATTATAGGCATAGGCATAGGCAACTTTTTATCCCGGTAAAAATGTATGTTTCCCGTGGTATAGATCTGTTTTAATTTTTCATAGCGCAGAGGATGGACATTATTTTTTGCGCGGTTTATTATTTATATTTTTCAAGTAACAATAGGTCTTAACGTGAAAAAAAAATAAAGAAAAATTTAAAAGATTAAAACACCCGACTGGGTAAAAAATACTTGATATAAAGACTGAAAAGAAATATCAAGTCGACTTAACAGTTGGGAACCATTCAATTCAATTTGTATTTAAACATGCAAATAACTATGTATCGTGCTGAAATTGAAAAGAATGACGATCCCAACAAATAATTTCTGTAAAGAGAAATAGACTTTTTATTTTATCTACTTATTGTGTTTGTTTACTGTAGTCGCATGTTATTGCTTGGTACTTGAATATTGTGTGAATACGCGTTAATATATCTCGAGCGCTGCAATAACATTTACATAAAACCAAGTTGTTTTTATTTTGATTGAAAAAATATAGCTACGCAAGTAACGATACCAGTGCCACCGAGATTATTTCATTTCAAGTAGCACATCTCTCTACTTTTATCCAATTTATTTAAAAGCATTACTTTTCATAGTACGTAGGACCGTCGGTTACAAATAGTAACCCAAAGGACATTAACACGACATATAGGTCACGAAAGGCAACTTGCCGACCTCTGAGTGCCTGATTTTAGGAGCAGGTGCCGCGGCGTAAAAGTACAAGTTTAAAGCGAAATAAACGTTGACAAATTGCTTGGTGTAGAGTGCTTAAGAACCCTTGAGTGACGCTTTAAAAACATACCATATATAGCGTCTGGAAAATCGATGGCCCACACGTACTTACCTAATGACCTGAACGCGTGCCAATCAGACCAATTCGGTAAGTCGTAGTACTACACCTACATTTGTGTTTCGTACCGTTTGATCTTCTTCACGCGTCCCAGTAAGGTCACAGGGCACGGTGCTCCTCAGATAACATCGGGATTTATAGCTTTAAGCTCTAGACTTTGGATAAATATTTGCTTGTAATACCTCTAAATGGCACGTACTTTTGATGGTAAAAACGTAAACAAAATTAATAGGTATTTAAAAACATTCCTTATACGTTAACTGAGATAAGGTAGCTATATGATATCCAGAGATTAATAGAACCCGTTTAACTTTAAACTTCCGTGAGAAACTTCTATCTTTTAACCAAATTATAACACACTAACTGAACCATCTCTGAATGGAGAGACTTTGCAGAGTTAAAAAAATATTAACTCGGTAGTAATTACGAAAATTTGCTGGACGTTTTAGCTTAATAACTTCATTAAATAAATAAATAACTATAAAGATGTCGTCGTGTTTGAGTACGGTCGTTACTCGGAATGGGAATTGTTGGCACATCTCTCGTATAGGTACCTACAAGGAGACAACTTCTATTACCTCGTAAAAATATTATTGGCGGTATCGACAAGTATCAAGTCTTGATATGTGGAAACGCTCTTTACACTAACATTTATCTAAACACATTATTAAGTGTATCTATTAGAATGTTCGTCTTGTTTGGGTTAAACCCCACGTGTACGAATATACCTGTACATTTATTGGCTTTTTCAGTGTGGTGTTTGACTCCTTTTTTAATGTTTCCTCAGGGGTGTATCAAAATATATATCTATATATGTAGCAAATTCATGCTTAATAAAAAGACTATCAACTATCCAAATAACCGAAGAAAACTCCAATAGAAAAAAATATGGGAAAAAGGATTGAACAAACAAACAACCGACGTAGAAGGTCTGACAGAAGTAAATGATAGCTTATGTAGACTGTAGCTTAGAGTGAATGTAAATTGACGTCATCGATATAAATTACGCGATAGAGACAGAACACGAGTTTATTCTCTCTCCACTAGCCAACTTCTTATTACAAAAGTCGATATAATAATAATATCCCCAGACGAACACACCAACTATACGGTCCCACACTAAGCAACGCTTGTATTATGGGTACCGTAAATTATTTGAACCCAGGACTTTCAGCGCAAAAGGCAGGGTCACTACCCACTGAGCTAATCAGGTCGACAATATACTAAATAACTAATTTAATAAAAACCCTAATAATACTTGTACAGGCCACACTAAATTCTAAAATGGCCATAGGTACAGATTTTTCTGATACCATTTGACTTTTTAAATCCAGAGGCCAGGCCCGAGACAGATAACAAATGGTTTTCAGCTACTAGCAAAATAATTTCAGCAATATGCATAGCAATAACTACGTGGATTGTAATAAATGTGATTTATAATCGGTAACAGAGAAAAACAAGCTTATTTGCTGGGAAAAGAGAAAAATTCAAGTCTAAGCATTACTCAGTGTCGTCAATCACGGAGCGTGACAGGGCTGACCAGCTCAACTGGAATTGCCGAGTGGTTGATCGTGTGCAGACGACCTTCAACGACCACATTATTAAGTGTATACAGGGTTGCCAAATAGGAATACCGATATATCTGTACAAAATTTCTAAAATCCCGGGATTTACAAATTCATGTCTGAAGAAATACAATTTATATGAGATTAATTCGCATTTGCCCTTCTTATTCTAAAAATCTTTACGATTCAAGCTATTTGTTGCGGACTAACGAAATTGCCGAACATGTTTGTTGTTCTGTATGTACTAATTTTTATTTAGAGTATATGTATTATATAAGTAATTTACAAAATATACATTTTATTTCAATAAATTATGCACAATAGTTATCTGCAAAGATATCTACATGAAAAAACAAAAACACTACAATATACTTATTAATAGGAAAAAATAAACAAATAAATAAAATAACGACATTGTATAATAAAAATAAAAATAAAATTATAAACACAAAAATGCCTTCACATTTACAAATGAAATACAATTTTCAAGGGCCTTTTAACATTTTCTACATAAATTATTTAACGAGAAAATATAATAACTACAGTTTCAGATTTACTTTTATCTCCAAATTGGTTTTGTTTTACATAAATTACCGTAAAAGCTTTTACTTTAGAGCAAATATATTAATCATTCATGTTACAAGTATGGGCTGAATATAATTTGTGAAAGACTTTGTGCTATCCGTTTTCGTAATCGGATCTCTTTGCAAAAAAATAAACTTTGTCAGTTAAAAGGAATTCTTATATTCTATGCTATTAAGTGCTATCTTACTTCTATATACCTATCAAGAGCAAAGAATATTAATGTACTAAGTAAGTAGAATAACAGCTATCGCTATAGTTATATTGGTCGCATGCTCCCTTTGAAATCGAGGGCGCGATTCGATTTCCGTCTGGCACGTATGAAATCTTTCAGAGCTAAATTGATTCAGCTCTCTTCTACACGTTGTACAGTTAACTATGCCGCGAATTAGAGGTACGGGTCTTGTATTTGCCATGGCTTGGATTTGTCAGTAATGAAAATTACCAAATTTATAATTCAATGTCTGAGTAACATCTTTAACTAATTCAAACTAATCGAGTACTCCCACAAAATACACTTCCATAATACCACACCGAATGAACATGGAAGATGGAAATGGAAAACCACAAAAGGCATTATTGGGGCGCAGCGCTATTCCAAAATCTATTTAGATGTTAAATGTCTGCAGTTACTTTAGGCATTGGACGAGAAAATGTATTTAACCGCAGTTCACCCTCCAGGATGGAATATATTTCTCGTGTCTCTTATTTTTCGCACCGACCACGGCGTTCACGATTTCACTATATGTTTTTGTAAAATATATATCCCCAATCAAAAAAGATCTACTGCTATAGCTCTCTATACTGCAAATAATATAATTTTATGTGTCGTATATTCCATCAAATCCCAAGTGGACTTCATATTTGGTTAAACAATTGTGTAAATGGAAGCATGGAAATTTGGAGAGCTTCATGCGTCCCGTATCTTATCTATGTACTCGTTAATCATTCAGTGAAAGTGTTTCGTTCAATTAATGTTATCATGCGTTTTAGGTATGAGTAACTGTATGTACATAAAATATTATTTTTCCACTGTTTTTGAACATGGCATCAGTTGTTTACGTAAGAGGTAGTCGAGAAATGTTTTCGGATTTCAAGTTTTTACTTGATTTATATTTAAAAGTCTGCAGAATAGGATTGCTACACTGCGAGGTAGCGTTGTAGATCATTGTCACTTGCGCAATCGTGGGTCTTAAAGCTGTCGTATGACAATAAAATGCTAATAGATGTTTTGATCGCAATATATTGCAATACTCAAATAAGGTCTTGCAATGGCAATTCGCGAGATTTTCGAGTGAGAGCCCGGTGAATTTGCAATATCTTTTTTTTTGTATTTAAACAAGATTCGTTGCCATCTTATTTTGCACTATAGTTGAAAAGTGGCCTTAGTTTAAATGATTATATGTGCTTTGTTTTCAGATTTTGAACAACTTTAATAACTTTAAGCCTCTCGGATTAATAAATATATATATAGGTATATCATTTTCTAATTATATATCATACACAGTTCGAGATTTATTTAATTTTTTTAAATTCATTCCAGTAATATTCTATCAATTTTAAAGGTACAAATCCTCTACTTATCTGGTATCTCTAGTCAACTACACAACTTTGAACTTTAGTGTGAGTTGAGCGGCCATAAAACATGGTGCTTGCCGTAGTTATACGAGATGTTTTAGTACAACAATTTTGATATTTTCCTTTGACAAACGCTACACAAATAAGAAAAGATCAAGAAACTTAGATAAGAGGAGCTTAAATACTTTCTAAATAAAGTCACGAAGGCTGCCACTCAATCACAAGGGAACAGTTGAGTGGGATTGCTTTCGACGAAGGTACGCTATTTGAACCAAAATTAACAAAAAGATTATACGTAGGATAATGTTTGATGCTAGCCGTTGCGCGGGCCGTCTGGTTTTATATGATCACGTTTGATGAGAAATTCTTTTCGCTCAGGGGTACAATGGTCCGGATTTACAAATTACTGGTCGGATTTAATATGGACCCGCTATCTAACAATAAAATCGTAATGGCAAGTCTAACTATAATGTAAGCGTTTTGGAGTAACATTAGCTTCAGTTAGCTGTTAGACGATAGATAATATACATTTATAAACGCTACTATTAATTAAATGTTTATTGTGTACTTCATAAAATTAGTTTGTTCCTAGTTCCAAGTTATTTTTTATTTTGTATAATTGATTGCTTGATTGATAGATTCAATTCGTCGCCATAATAAATCTTCAAATCACTATCGCGATGACTCAGTCTAATTAACTGATAATTCTAACAAGAGATATGGGTAATATTGCAGACAATTTACTAAATCAAGACAAAAGATAATCCCGTCTTAATGAGTCCAGCCGTTATTTATAGATAGCAGTTACTATGTGAGATACGCTGTAGATAATATACCTAACTGTGTAGTCAAGATTATCTTAAAATATTTGTTAGATCATAAAAAAACCATGGCAACGGTTGTTTTTTTTTAAGTTATAACTTATTTTAAAAATAGTTGCACTAAAGTCTAGACTGCTGAATAATGTTTTCATGTGGCTGCATTTACCTAAAGTACGAGTATTTATAGAGGCTCGTTTCAGCCTGCCATGTCTAATTATATTTGGGGTCCATTAAAGCCTGGGAGTAGATATATATACAAAAATAAAATATAAATCTATTCTGTATTTCATCCGTATCCACAGAGGCAGGATTTACGTGTATACGTCATCGACATGATCATTATAATCAGGTTACTATTCTTAAAAACAACGATAATTAAATTCTACTCGATACAGGCCAAGGTGCTTCAACATCTGTAGCCGGCCAACGAAGAAAGAGTAATACTTATATAAATAATATTCCTGGTATTATGTAAATCGCGAAAAAACACCTGAATCTTGGAATACTTTATTTTTAATCAACAAACGTGAATTAATTTTACAACACAATGTATATATTCAATATTATAATTAAGACGTTGAATCGAATAAACCAATTAATTAGTGGCGGGCGACTCACAGAGGGGTAGTTTCGACGCTGAGAGCATGACAGCCACAATGTTGGTGCAATACTAATTGTACTTGAACTGACCAACGAGCTAGACTTGCGCATTTCAACTAACATATACTACAACTAGCTGCGCCCCGCGGTGTTACCCGCGATTAAAAAGTATATACTTTTACCGGAATAAAAAGTAGCCTATGTGCTATTCCCGACTATAATCTATATCTGTGCCAATTATATACCTGTATAATACCTGTTCATTCAGATTCGCTATGCTGCCGACTACATTAGCATTTACAAACATTCAAATCTAAGCGTGAGAGCACGCGGGTGATTGAAGATGCTAGCTGATAATCTTGAGGACGTTAAAAGATTGAATGATAAAAAAGATATTGCCAGTATAAAGGAGCGTAAATGGACTTGGGAGGATCCCAGTATATAATTACTTCTATAAATATTAAACGCCTATGACTCGGATACAAATATTCGTGCTTATTACACAAATGTTGGCTCTACCTGAATTAAAAACCGACACCCAGGGTAAAGAAGGTAGGATCACTGACCAAATGTGCCAAACGAGTTTGGAGGAATGAATAATGTACTAACATTAACTTGTAATAGCAGTCCTATGTATAAGCAAATTATGGGTGAAAACAGTGAATTTCCAAATTTGTTTGAATGAAATTGACTCAAAATTCAGTAGTTTACCAATTTGTCGCTAACGTATATTTTTGCTTGCGTTTTTCATACTTTACGTCGCATCTCTCTGTAGAGTTGTGACTTCTTTGGATTGTAATATCGATTTGCACTCAACGTCGTAAGTTCAATGTAGCGATGTCAGAGGTCGCCGCAGTAAGAACAATTTAATCAACTAATACGAAAATCAAATCGACCAATAGCACTTTCGTCTACGTTACGTATTACAATTAGGGTGACTAATTTATCTACTCTATACCAAGGTAGCTAAGTAATATGTACTATTCATTGGATTAAGGTTATATAAAATACTAACAACTGTTTTGAACTGAAACTGAATTGAAAAAGAATACAAAAAGTGTGGAAATACCTTTGCTAGGTCAGTGATATATTTTAGTCCTAATGCAAAAGGAAATATGGCTCAATTTGAGATCAGTCGGGACCAAATTGGATGAACTAAATTGTCTTTGCTTTTACTGTTTACGTCTCTATTCGGATCAGCGCGATCGCCCTATACACTATCTACTTGTTATTTCCCTGAGGGACATTTGAAATACGAAATCTATAAAGATACCTTTTCCGTATTTTCGGTTGGCTAATCTTTAATATTTATTGATAACCATAGTTGAACTGTCTAACAGAAACTTCTGAGCAGGCATAGAAGCAAATTAATTCAGTATTTGGGTACAGCACGTCAAGTGCGAGCTAACCGTATACTTTATAGACTACCGTATTTAGACATTTTGTATGGAGAATGGAATAGCGCCTCTAACGGACGGTATTTAAAACTTTCAATTCTCCATACAAAATGTCTAAAATCGGTAGACTATAAAGACATACAGACCTGACATCAGAAGTTTGTAAAAATTAAACTGATATTAGCGTGATACCCACATAAAATATGTGATTAGTTACTTAAGTGCGTCGCGCTTGTCCAATATTTGACTAAGTGACAATTTCTACAGCAAAACAATGGCTGATGTTATAAAAATGGATTGATAGATTCTCACAACTGAACCTGGCTGGGGTAGCAAAACTAAACGATCTGCAGAGGTCAGCATTACATGGGAGCGTCGTATTTTTTATTGCTACATCTTCTTTTGTTTGCACTGCGGCACTGCAGTCCTTTCGGAGCTGAGGTAGATTTATATCTATTCATAACCGTATAGCAATAATAAAATGTCTTAAGATCAAAGGCAAAATTGAAAGAAACCACATTGAAATTTAATGAAAAATTTGTAAGGTTGTCAGGTTAAATCTTATAAAAAATATTTATTCTGTGAATGCTGACTAGACTATGTGGGCGGATGTTCCATTGAAAATTTAATCATAAAGTAATGAGCACGAAAATAGTATACCACAGAATTGGAATTTATTATAATGTAATTAGAAAATTCTTTTACATTTTTGAATGATCAATCCCACGTCATTTGTTATTTGGCTTTTGCTTCATATATATGATATAATGTCGCCCCGTATCTCAAGACACGACAACTCGTATCATTGTGGCGTATCGTATCGTATGTAAGTACATAGTTAACGACGCCTCTTGTTTTTATCCGTATCCCATTTGATGACGGGATAATACCGTAACGGGTCTCGTTGCAGCCGCATATCAAGACCGGATATACCTAACTGCAAGACCCTTCATAACTTACGATTATATCATGCAATCAACACAACAATCCGTTATGTAAACAAATAATATGTATGTATCTCATTTATATCTAGTGTAGCTATACACGACTTTACCGAATAATATAACAAATCTACATAATATGTGTGTATATATTATATACACTCAATATAGAATGTCAGTGTGTGTATAGCTGTATAGCTACGGCCGGAAATTTCCTGTCACCAGCAACGTATTGAAAAAATATTTGCAATATGCATATTTGATTGCGTACAGAATGGCTTTGAATTTTTGCAATGCTTGTTATGTTATCTTTCACTTAAAACATAGTTATCTGTTAGTTATAGGAACGGTATTCCGAACGGGTGGTAAAGTTGTAGCTTAGTATTTTGTAATATTTTTCACGATTCATAGCAACTTTACTTAATGGTTTACATGAATAAAAATATTCTGATTGTAATTCTATAGTATCTATTATATTTTAAAAATGTATGTATATTAATAATAAAATACACATACGATATCTAAATCTATGTATGTAATACATGGATTTAGATAGTGTAATAACACTGAGACACTAACCTGTATTCATGTCACTAATTGAGTTTCCCGTTATAATAGTATCGTGTTAACCGTTGCCAATCCTAAATTACACATTTAGTACACGTATATACCACGTGTACAACGGGTAAGTGAATGAACGCAAAACATCGGTTTCAACAAAAAAAAGCTGGACTAGAGTATTCACAAATATTTTTTATAATAAGATTAGATATTTATTGGAACGAAGTTCCTTATCGCGCGTTGCGAAAGGGGGCTAGACGGAAAAAATTCAGACGAAAAATTAAGAGGAAAAGTTGTAACGACACATTTTGCATTTACATAATGGTCAGTATTTTCGAGACATTGCACAAGTGCATCCGTAGCGCAATTGGCTAGTGCGTTCGGCTGTTAACCGAAAGGTTGGTGGTTTGAGCCCACCCGGGGGTGATATATTTTTGTTTCCTAAAATTATTGATTTTTTGTACATAATAAAAAATAATAAAGGAACTTCGTTCCATCCGGGTGTCCCTTGACACCTCTCAAGTTTTTTATTATACATACATTTATCCCAAATACTACATACTTATAATGTAAAAGTATACCTAGCTTAACTTATAATAAACTTATTATACTTACAGGAAAGTAGATAATGTCTGTCTCGTAGGGAGTATGATGTATCACTATTTCTTATTATGTTCACCTCAGGGCTGGGAGTGTTGCGTTGAAATTAATATTAATTTAGTATGTGTACCTGGATAACACCAATCTATAGCACCCATATACCCACTTAGATTAATTATAAATACAAACGTTTCTGGAAGAGTTGTCAAAAAAGACAGTAAAACAATCTGAAATCGGGTACCCGGGTAAGCGGACCGTGTCGGGTGGAAGATTAGCGGTTACCCAGTCCAACTTGGCAAAACTCATTAAGTGGAACGAGTAATTGGGGATATCGTGTCCTTGTCTGCCCGCTATGATATTACGTAGCATTCAACCCGGTCAAAGCGTTATCGTTCCTTTTGTCCCCACACCGATCGCTAGGGCTATCGCGCTTTGAATTCTCGAGACTTCCATCAAACAAAATAAATAAAAAATGATTATACTACATGACCCATCATAAAATTTTATGAGATTGCGTAGGCTTACAGTATGGTCGTATAGTTTAACCCCAAAATGCCGCTGGGGACATTACTGGCGGTCTGTGACCGCTACGCTTCGCCATCCTATCACATGGTTATTTTTAACTTAGCTGACATATTATATGCGTTCGAGAACCTGTTTGACAAAGAAAATACTTGACAACAGTTCGATAGCGACGTCGGACAATACGTATTGTTACAGATAGATAAGCAGTGATAGCCAAGTTGGTAGAACGCTTGCCTCGATAACGAGGATTGCAGGTTCAAACCCCGGCTCGCACCTCTGGGATTTTTCACGTGCGAATCTAATTTTCAACCAAGATTATCACTTGCTAAAACGGTGAAGGAAAACATTGTGAGGAAACCTGCATGTCTGAAAGAACCCCTCGAAAGATGTGTGAAGTCTGCCAACCCGCACTGGGCCAGCGTGGTGGACTATGGCCTAATCCCCCCTCGCATTGAGGGGAGGCCCGTGCCCAGCAGTGGGACATAAAAAAGGGATGGAATTATTATTATATTATATACAGTTAGATATTATTCAAAATAGTATTGCATACGCAATTTTTTTTTTTTTTGTACATTATAGGCAAGTATTTGATCTCGATCTCACCTGATGGTAAGTGAAGATGAGATCTACGAGGGAGCATACTTGCCTAGGTAGGAAGGCGGCAGTAGATCAATAAAGTTTAATGACATAATGTCCCGAATTAATGTAAATATTACAACGGTATTTGTAAAAAAATATTTTAAGTACGTGCCTGTTATTTTAATGAATGTTGTAATGACTATAATTATTAAAAAAAATATATTCAATTAATTATTAAGGAATGTAGCATTAACCGATCAGCACCGATCAGCATTGAAATCTAAACAGATTTTACAGCATACCGGCTCTAAAATTTTCTAACTGCCTGGTACTTGGGTTAGCGAAAAATGATGCCTACTGATAACATGATGTATTTCAATTTAAAAATGGCTTTGTCGTTTTAAATACTGCCATTCAACGCACATAGACCTAGTTGTAGAACTAGTAAAATCTATTAAGTAGTATTTGTGATAACAAAAGGCTCGCGCTGATAAGGGCTTAATTTTAAACAATTTAATGTAGAGCCAGTAATGTATCAGTCTCTTAATGTTTATTCCGTATCTATGAAGATTTTCTAACAATAGTTACCTGGATAGTGGCATAGTCAATAAACCGTGTGATCGCGTGCCGGCGGTCCTCTTCGACCCCTTACTCCAAATTGAGTTTGTTTTGTCACGGCCAGAAACAAACTATGAAAATGGGTAACTAGATTAGGTCAGTTAGAAGGTATTTAGGTACCGAACCCGTACCAGAAGGTAGTGTTATTAATTTTATAGCGGCGCTTGCGGCTTTGTTTTAACCACTACCCGACGAAGATGTGATAGCCAATATGATCGAAGTTTGCTTTTGATACCATACAATTTGATGCTCGAACCTCTGGGATTACTGGATTTCATGTTCGAATCTCATTTTCAACCATGATTATCACTTGATAAACGGTGAAGGAAAACATCGTGAGGAAACCTGCATGTCTGAGAGAACCCCACGAAAGATTTGTGAAGTCTGCATATCCGTATTGGGCCAGCGTAGTGGACTATTGCCTAATCCCCCTCGTATTGCGGGAGGGCCGTGCCCAGCAGTGAGACATTAAAAAAGGGCTTTAATATGAGTATGGGTAATAATGTGAAGCCCAGTCACGTAGTATTCTTTCATGTTGTTGTACCTACACGTGGACGCGTGCATATTGCCCCGTTTTCATTTGCATATCAAAGGGAGGCTGGCGCCCTAATGTGAAAGACTTTAGAAGCGTGTCTAAGAAAGACTTTGAAATTGATGGGTGTGCCGCCACTGTTATTGGGGTATTATGAGCTTCTTAGCGACCCATCTATTGTATAAAACACTATTTTGGTCTACCGCGAGATCTTTTACTTGCGTAGCGGTACATTTTTAACCGACGGAAAAAAGTAAGGAGCTTGTCTATTCGACAAGTATATTTTCTTATGGCCCAGATATGGTGAATTCGCGCCTCCATTATCTTTAGAATTAGAAATACTTACATGAAATTTATACATCTACATATAATATGTATTATTACAAAATTCGGTTTTATTTCAGTGTGTAGTATTCGCGTAAATATAAAAAATCAATACAAATTGAACTTTTATCCCTTTTCCCCATATACTTAATACTTGTTAGTTAGTAAATAAACACAAAACTGTGGCACTGATATTAATAATACATATTATATCAATATATAATAGGTATATATGAACACGCATAGCATTAGGTGCCATATTAATATTTAGCAAAAAGTATAATTCAAATGTGCGAATAAATACGATAAATAAGTATCGCTCCACTGTACGGTAGCAAACTAAGCAACGCTACTATTATGGACTATTTATCTTTTAATAATGATGTCCAACAATTGAATTTAAGTGCTGTTTTGCAAATAAAAGGTCTCATTATACGATGCAAATTGAATATATATCGAAGTAACAATACGGGGTATTAAAATAAATATCTTAGTGCCGTGCATTTTTCAGCGCCTACCTATTATTATAGAACTAAATAATGGGCTAATAGATCTAATAGCGGGGCACTCAAACACAATTTTCCAGTAATGTCAACCCCTAGACGAGGGGGTAATGTTCTCTGAAGTCCAGTATTGAATAGTTAGGGTGGTTATTTAGTAGAAAAACATCACGCAATTGTGTGAATAATTTACCATAATTTATAACCGGACTGTATGCTTTTTTTAATTTAAATATTCAAATTTGTTTGCATTTGTTTAAAAAAATAAATATTTGTGCTCATCGTACTTTTATCTAGGTACTTAAAGATGATTTCGTGGCTAAGTTTTTATTAATGAGTGGTGTGCTAGTCATTTAGATAAAACTAATGATCTACTACGTCAGAATTCAGGGCCTGACACTATTGAATACGTCCTAGCTGTAGCCTGAGCTCACACGCGCAATTTTGTATAAAAAAAATTACAGCTATATGTTTAGTAAGTATTAAAGAATTAACGCACAACATAAAACTCACACTCTGATCCATCTCATTAGCGCTTATTTATCTGTTGTTCCTCTCTTTCAACCCTGTTGTATTGAATTATTAATTAATATATGAACACTAATTAATATCGGTCGTTCATGGATTAGCATTGTTCACGCCCAAACAAAATGTCCATCGTTTGTAACACGAAAAAGTGTGGTTATTTTTATTGTGCGCAAGAACAACGCTGTTTCTTTTGTGCCGGCGGATTTATGAGCCTCGGCCGGTGATCGATGGACGTCGTTAAGTATTCGTAGATTTCTATCGAACGCGGTCAGAGCCAATCTGTTTTTATAGCGCTTCACCCTGATTAGTTACCGCGATAATTCCGCTGCCGACGCATCGCGATATAGTTGTTGTAGTACTAAATCATGTACTATATAGTATGTTCCGCATCTTATCGGTCATAAGTACTCTAAACACTTTCACTGGTTTCCGCTGCCGACGCATCGCGATATAGTTGTTATAGTACTTGTTCATGTACTATATAGTATGTTCCGCGTCTGAGCGATCATAAGTACTCTACACACTTTCACCTTCGATATATTTTTTTCGTAGACCCACACATATACGATCTACAGTACAGCACGGCAAAAGAAATTTTCAGCTAATCTCCGTTTTTCGAACAGGTTGCTTTTGTTTTCAGTGTTTTTGACAAAACAAAAAATACAGCGTTTGTTCCAGCTGAACATCACAAAAACCGGTAATTTATACCAACTTACCGTGATTCAGGCAGGATATAACGTAAAATGCAGAACAAATTACCACAATTTACGGAAACGATAAGATCTGGGAGCGCGTAATCGCTAACAAAGTATTTTCGTATTATGTTAGACAATGAAAACTTATTTCAGGATGTGATCTCGCCGCTCAACCCATTAGTTGGCGTTATTCAGGGCCGGCCTCACGCCGGGCCTCTTCCGCAGATTACATCGTGAGCTGCCATCGTGGAGCAGAGATACAACACTAATACTACGTTTTTCTGTGGCTGCCACGCTGCCTTTAACAAAAAAAAACACACACTACACACCAGCTGGATGACACCCGGCTTTTTGTCGTAAAAGTCGTAGGAAACGTTTGGTTATTTTCTCGTCTCGGTTACTTGCTGACGCCTCTTGCCGTCACACATTTACTGCTGCTACAACACATACATGTGTCTATATCAAAACAACTAAATTATTCCGTACTAAAGCTCTCATACGAATAATCTGTACTAATCTATACAAATAAATATAATTGTAGTGTCTGTTTGTAATATTAAAATAACTTCTTTTTACTAAGTTCATTTGGATGTATACACGGTACGTATACCAAAACAATTTTTATTTACAATTTTTGTCTGTTTGTTCCGGATAATCCCTGAAACGGCTGGACCAATTTTGACGGGACTTTCATTGGCAGATAGCTGACGTAACTAAGAGTAACTTACCTACTTATATTTTAGAAAACCTTTTTTGTTAAATTCGTCCACGCGGACGAAGTCGCGCATAATAGCCAGTTTTATCATAAATTGGTTAACTTTATAAGTTTGTATAAGCGCCGGAAATACTGACCTGATATCTCAGCCTGCTAATAGCTCCTTAGCTCGTTCATTACACTCTTGCGTTTCCAGCGCTATTCAGAATGGGTCTATACAGAACCAACTTCATTAATGTCGTTCCTCGCCGTTCAAAGTTCGGCATAAACCCCATTACATTGGCCTCGTAACTGCACTATATCTCTATTACTGCGTTCGATCAAAGTTCCGAACTGTCCTCTCACCTGTTATTTCGTTAAAGAACTAAGTAATTACACGCAGAACTGGCCATCTTTCGCCGAAAGTAGCATAAGCATTGTTATAATAATTCTTGGGTTAAGTTTTCTACTAGTATCTAATAACGTTACCAAGTTATTTGAAAGCAAATAACAAAATATAAGTTTGAATAGCTGGTAAGACAGTTTTCGCTTTTTTCACGTTACGTGACGCGAAGATTTGCGTATTTTGCATACTGTAGGTAGTCATTTGCCGTAGTAATAACCATATACCGGACATGCCCGCTTTTGACGTCGTCGACGGACTGTTAATAAAATAATTACATCATGAATATATTTGATAATTTTTTTAAATAATAATAATAAACAACAAAACAAGCAACCGAAATGTCCGAGATAATATCGATAATAAAACTAAGTAATTCCACTACTAGTCCCACAGTGAGCCACGCTTGCACTAGGCTACCGTACAGTAGACTGAGGGCGAACTCAGTATATAATATTTTTATAAGGTACATCTATTTTTATAATGATTAGTTGACCTTAAGTACACAATATGTAAATTAAAAAGAGAATACAAAAACTTATACTTTTTGTAAATATTAAGTAGGAATTTGACCCATGCGGCAACGTACCCAAGATGCTGGACGCATTTCCAAGCTACTCGCCGAACGAGGAAATGCCCGGCCCTTGCGTGGCCGGTTGCGTTGACCAATTATTTTGAAGGGCTTTGTGTCAATTCTATGGTGTTTGGACCACATGAACCTAGGGTCACGGCTCTGAACGGCAATAACCTATATACTTATACAGATATAGAACATCCATGACTAGGGTACAAACATCCGTGCTCATCACACAAATATTGTTCTTGGTGTAAGTTGGTAAAAGGTTAATTTGCTAATTGGAGTATTCCAAATAACAAGAAAGCAAAAGTGAGAAAATACTTTATAGTAATGTCATGAATAAATCAAGTAGAATGATGTTAATCTTCGTTACAAGTCCAACATCCAAGTGGGTCGTGACTCTAATTCAATTGTACAAGTGAAGAATTTTCGCCGTCCGCGCGTCGCCAGCCCGCGGCGCGTGACTGCAGACCTCCGTGTTGATTTTCAAACGGCTTCTATCTCCGGCCAGAGCTCATCTCGTTCCCTTTGTTCCATGTTCGATTCTTTATTCAAATAAGCTTCCTCTTCAATGTCTATGCAATGGAGTGCTTTTGTTGAAAACTCATTTTTTCTTTAAATCTTTAAAAATACGAGTGTGGTAATAAAGGTCACATAGCAGAAGAGAAAAAAATGTTCTTAACATTTATTTATAAGTAAAGTTGGCACAGATATATGAGAGGAGATATGTTATGAAAGCGGTGGGCTTGCGCTCACATTTAGCCAAAATTACGCTAACATACAGTTTTCGCCGTCAGTCGACTGCAACTGCACGTCGGTATCGGAGCTCTAACTTTTTTTTTAAATGCCATGTTATTCCGTGGTTGTGTGCAAAAATACTAGCAGCAAAGTGAACTACGCGAAAGATGGAATCTCATTTCACCAGCCAGTATTAAGTATTTTATTTATTCGTCTTTAAAATCATTAAAAACAACAAATCAAAAAATATTTAATGCCTTTATTATGTTATTTTAGGTTTCATGTAGCACAACGACTTTTTTATTTTTGTACAAAATACATGGCTCTTTAAGTACCACCTATGTTCGCTACTGAGTGAATGTACGAGGCAATGTATAGATCGTCTAACGATACTTTGAATAAACTGGTGCGTCGCGTGGTACGGCCGCTGTATACGGCGACGACGCAGCACGCACCGAGGAGACTTCGTATTGGTTGGTTTTAGCGAGTGGTTGGGAACAAAACGGAGACAGCGAGTTCCCATACATTTTGAACCGCACGGCATATCTCTCGTGATCTGTGAAAGTTGGGGTGTTTTTGCGGGAAGTTGAACCGTGACGTTGGCAATTTTGTTTCATTTTTAATAAAGCATGTGTTTCTTTGATTAATAATATTAGTGGTATAGTAAGCATTGTGTGTTCAGAAATGTGCACGACTGAAGGAAATTTAAATATGAAATAGTATAACTTGACTCTTCAAGTTCTGCCACGATATCCAGTAATTTGTTGAGTAAAGTATCCACAGCTTTATTGATAGGGGTAAGTCATTGGTTTCATCATCATCACCGATATCAGCATTATCATTATAATCAGTAGCAATTATAATTAATAAAATAATTTCAAGAATTACTCGACGCTGGCAAAACCAGATCTATTTTATAGCTGATTGCCAACCTAAAAAAAATAACGATTGGTACTTTTTTTATAAATCAAAATATTATTATATTCTGTTGACCATATTTATCACTCGAAAGCCGTCGAGGATAGACAGGTAGATATAAAAAGTGGTAGAGATATACGACTGTAGGGTGGGTGTGACGTTACGCGGCTGACTGATGTGATCGCGACGTGTGGTCCTGGCTCCCGGAGCCTGCCTCGCTCGATAAGCAGCTTACAGACCCTCCCTTAACCATATTACAAAAAAAATGTTCGTTATAATAATTCTAGTCCTAAAATACCTTTAATAATATAGACTTATAATTGGTAACTATACTACGCCTAGCCCCGTACATCAGTGGTAAGTCGCAATACGGTTGTAGACACTAAAAGCAAAAAAAACTACGGTACTTTTTTTTGCTTTTCAATACTTCGTGGTAAAAAAGAACACTGAAAATTACCATACTAATATATAGCTTTTGCCAGTGGCTTCGCTTGTCGATTCATCGATCCATCGATTTTGTTCACCTGCTCGATCCTCAATGGTCTCAGGCTTATAATACTAACTATGATAATAATATAAACCGTACCACAAGCTATCCAATAGTGATAACGCCGGTGGAAATCGGTGATATAGTACATTCTCATTTATGTCGAAACAAACAAGCAAGCAAATTTAAAACAATTAAGACTACTTTGGATTCTGTTAGTTCAAGTATTATATAAAGCCTTACTGCACCATTTTTCAACCCATCCATTTCTCAAGATTACCAGTATCCTATAGTGTAACCTGGCATATAAGTTATGCAAAGTCTCATCAAAATCGTGCCAGTAGTTTTCTCGTACTACACACAAAGTCACACGGAAAATTACGATTTTGGTACATATTGACCTCAAATATTTCCTCCTATTTTTGTATATCGCATAAGTGTGAACATTTAAAGAGAAAGAGAAACGTTTATTGGGAGAAATGAGACACCGTAAGACAGGAAATTGGAGCTGAAACGTTGCAATACCTGTATTCGGAAATACATTGCTGTATTCGGTTAAATGAGCTTTGTCATCGTTCACCTGCTGTTTGCGATGAAATACGTTCCACCGCTGAACACTCGATCCATTGATTATTCTGCAAACCGGGGCGAGAGGCTCCATCTCATTTCTGGCCGGTGAAAAGGCCCGTATATAAATTGTATCCAATTTTGTCTGGTCAATTCACAGCGCTCGGTCGGTACTCATTTTATTTTCACGTGATACTGGAGAAACAATAAAAAGTTAGGAATTAACATATAAATGGCAAATGTCGGAGGACGAAATTGTTTTCACCTCCAAATCGTACACAGCGGTCAAAGTCCTGAAGAATATATATGACAGTTCGTTACCTTCAGTATCAGTCTAGCTGTGTGGTCTAGCTAGATGGTTTTTAAGGCATAAAAAATAATAAATCTACAATTTAAAAATATATTATGCATAATTTGTTTTATTTATCTACGCTCAATTTGGATTTATGTATCTAGGAATATTATTCACAGTATGGCATATCAGAACTATAACAAATACCTGGATAGGTAAACTAAATTCAATAATAATTAAACCCCTTTTAAGTTAATATTATGTTATAATTAAATATATTAAAATTATTTCGTATGAAGAACATTTTAATGTTTCGCTCATCTCCTAATAATATTAAAATGCAAAGTACCTACAATTAATAGTCATATGACAAACAAACTAGCCATAAATATGGTACCTGGCGAGAGCTAGAGGATGGAGCCATAAGTTAGTATTACGAATTCCATATAAAGCCAGGAGCTCCATTTAGTTAATAAAATTATTACGTTTCACACTGCACAAAGTTGTGGACAAAAGTTACTAATCAATAAATCGTAAATCAGCTAGTTATGTATTGGGTATTGTGGCTAAATTATAGCCATTATTCCGGCCATTTGTCAGAATGGAAACCTTCTAGAAACAGCCACAATAGGTGCGACATTGAAAGCATTGCGTGTGCGTTACCATAAACAAGAACCGCCATTAAACCGCCCGCGCCGCGCCGCTGTATATCGTTATAATGGCATGCTAACTGGCGATCAGTGCGCCCATTCAATTTAATTTACCCATTTTATTGGTAAACCGTAAACCTTTAGAGCGTCTAGCACCTCTTCAATAGGCAAGAGCCTCATTAAGAAAAAATATATCTTTAATTGGTTTTTATCAAATTCATTGTGGACAATTATTACCAAAATAAATAAAAATATTGGAATACGATATTTCATTTCGATTGTCCCATAGACAATCATAATTTGACAATAGCCGTTCTGATAAAATCATATTTATTAGTTAGTAAGGATTAACGAACATGACTTAAATAAATAAATGTACTTCCTGCCGTCCTACTCATGATCGTTCTTTTCCTACGGTATTTGTGATTTAGATACCTATAAACGAATTAAATAAATGACAAAGAGATCTAGAACACGAAGCTTGACAGATAATCCAGCTAAAGAAATATACATTTTGGGACGATGAAATATTTAAACGAAGTTGAGAACCCTTTAGCGAAGTGCCTTATTTATTATACTTGAAACATAAATAAAGATCAGTAACAGTGGAGCGTGGGATAACTTTTTAATCACTTATTAATTGTGCGACTCCTGTAGTATCTGAGTCATTGGTGTTAATTAGTTTCCGAACAGTTAACCTCACAGCTTTTACTGTTTGGTCGTCAGTGTTTTGTTTTTGTAAACAACGACGAACACCCACTTACTCTAAATTTTAAAAACTAAATTCCATCTTCTTTTAAATAAACTCATACTGGGTCTAGCATTATAAATTGAATGATTGAGTGGATTAGTACCTGCTATTAGTCTGGAGAATTTCAACACTAAGTATAAAGAAAAGTAAAAAATATTTAGTAGTAAGTATTTAAGTAGATTTGGTGAAAATTTAAGTTATTGAATCGTATTCCATTTACTTCCCTAGCCCAATTCAGTAAGAATACGATTATCTTGTAGACGATCCGACTCTGCGTGAAGACGTGAACAGTCTCCCGAATACAAGCCCTAGAGGGCTACTTGAATGAATGAATACTTGAATAATCAATTCAATAAATGTTATCTTTGTGAGGATAAATTCAGTGAGACTAAATTGACTTCTATATCTCATGATTCGAGATGATGGCAAGATAACTAATGGAATGGCCCTCGTCGCATGGAGGATGGGGCGGCCACTAGTATGGGATGCGACCTGTGTAGATACTCTTGCGCCATCCCATCCACGGCTGCTTTTTCTGCAGAATGCCTCAAACGCCGCAAATGTGGTCCCCTCGGTACAGAGTACATATTTGAGGCGTTGGAGTAGAGACATTAGGTCCGTGGGGACCAAGAGTACAGGAAGTTCAATGAAAAATCAAAACGCTTGGTGGAGACATCTGGTCACTAGAACGCTGGTACTTATTTTGGCCATACATCAGCATTGCCATTCAAGGTGTCAGCGTTTTGGGAACTATTTTTAATCTATTATATATTTATTTTGTTAAAAAATAAATGGGACTAGCGCCACAGTTTATTCATAAAAAGGCACCTGGTCTATGCATATTTGATCACTCAAAACTTGTGTGTCCACACGATTTGTTCCGCGTCATCGCTCGCTCTCGCTTGCGTGTACCGAGCATATGATAATTATTCTTCTTATCAGGCAAAGGGCCTGCTCAGCTATTTGCGGCACAGCTTTACTGGTATTTACGCTTAGCAAGCCCACGCCGTGGTAGTGAGCTTGTAATTTATTAACCTCAACCCGCGCCTCAATTTCGTAAGCCACACATTTACCTTCCCTGTTCGCCACCCTTGGTCGTTGACTAATGTTTTATTCACCCACGTAAATCTTCGTAGAATGTTATTTGGTCAAGATCTTACGGTGCCTGAGGGAACAAGAATTTGAGTGTACGTAATTCAGTTCTTCTGTTTTTGATCGCAAAGCAAACGATTGTGAATGTTTAAGGATTTAGAATGTATGCTTTTACGTTAAAATACCTGATCAAACCTGGGTTCCTTTTAATAGTACATACCTAGTTTTCGATCATACCTCATAGATTCAGTATATACTGGCGTCGTGTATATTAACATGTATGTAGGTAATTATAATAATATGTAAATACAAATAAAGTTATTGTTAAGGTACTAACAAGATCCCGGGTATACCTACTCGTACTAATAAAAGACCATTACTATCCCCGACCACCCGATTAATGAACCGAGTGAGTTTATGCACAGACGACTTGGTGACTGCGCAGTGGTCATAATATAGGTACCTATCTCTCGAAGGGTTAAAGCTGGTCAACTTTGGTTTAGCTATTCTAATTACCTAACCACGTACATATCTACGCGCATTCGGTATTCCAGATAACAAACACTTGTCTACCAAACATAGAATCCCCTTAAAAGTTTATAGTTCGTTGCACACAAGTTACTGTGTTGGTATGAAATTTCAGGAAACAGTTGCATCAAAATGTGTGACAAGAGTGTAGTGTATGTACACTACATAGATGTAAACAATTAAATACATAATTGTTTACGGAGATATAAATATAAGTAATATTTATATGTGGCATTATATATATTTATTGTGTCGTCTCGAGCTACGGACTGTGCGAGCTGTCAGTGTCAAATGAATGACAAGAGATATACAACCAACACGCCGGAGAGCGACGGTAGGATATTGTTGGTAGTGACAAAATAAGTAAGACGCAGGCCGTGAGTTAGAGCCGATATTATTAGGATAATTATGTACATTACATAATGGCGACGAGGATAAAAAAAAATTGTGAACAAAGTAAAAGATGTAAGTGGGGAGAAAACACTTCAATAACAAGTGATTGTTATTCAGTTTGTTACTATGTGTTTTGGTTTTCCATAAGTATTCGTTTGATTTATTGCTGCTATGGAATTGGGGGCCGGCCGTTGGGACGGTGAGGCCATGTAAAGATAGAAAAAAAGAAGAATAATAGTTGTTGGGTGCACCATAACCTACATAGGTAGATAGGTGATTGGGTAGTCTGTAGGTTAGTATTACCTAGGGGTAACAGAAATATAGATAATAAATAACACTTTGTTGCATTACCACATGGAATAATTACAAAAGATACACACACTTGGTTTACATGGGCAGTGTCACAATTGGTAAGTTTATCACTGATAGCAATCTTCCATACAATACATACATACTTAAAGTTTGATCACAGGTATGAACTATGGAATTGTAAGGGTGTATTCCCTTAGTGGTAGATTTAGCTGCCAGTTACTTAGAAGTAAAATAATCATTTTCATGATTTCATGTATGGTCTACTTTTAATGTATGATGAATGGTTGATAATGGCCCACTTAATACATTTATTGTTATTTTAAAATAACTAATAATTTAATTTATTTGCATAGTACACAATTATTATATTATCTAATCAAATTGTGGGTAATTAGTGTGGTAGAGAAAGATAATAAACTTATGCCAATATTGACCATTGGGTAGTTTTGTATATTCAATTATATTAATATACACATCTATGTCACAAGGTACTGGGTCTCGGGTTGTAAAAGAAACAGCTTTGGAGCTTAAGGATGAGAGTTTTATGGAACATTATAAATATTAGTAAGATCATTTCAAAATACAACGGAGATTGATTAAGTATTATGAGAATACTTAGTTATTCTGGGATGTGGTCCTTATGCTATTTAGAGTTTGTTTGGTCTTTCTGTCTTAAGACTAATATTTAAACTAAAAATAATAATCAAATATTAAGTAAAATGGAATTTAACTTACTTATTATGATATTAAACAATTGTATGCAAATACTATTTTCACAAGTGTAATTGTTGTTAAGTAATTTGATTTACCCTAGTTCTACAGTAATAATTCTGGAAGGGTAATGGTTGGTATTTGCTTGATGTGGGTTGAAAAAAAAAAGATAAAAAACTAATAAATTAAGGGGTGCGAGTGTTGGTGCCCGGGTCGTTTGGTGACGTAGTTTGTGTGCTCGATTTGTTGTGCGGGGTTTGAGACCGAGCTGACGACGTTGGCGATAAAATAAATAAACATTTATATATCTAACATGATTCATGTTGAAGTACGGTCAAATTGAAGAAGCGGAGGTACAATAATAATATTTTTGCAAATAAATTGTTATTATTCTATCAAAGGTAATGGGTAAATGGTAAAGTATTTAATGGTGAGATGCATTAAATTGCGATGTCATACGTTGTTGACGACCTGATTGGTGCAGTTGGTAGTGGCCCTGTTTTCTGTGCCGAGGGTCCCGGGTTCGAATCCTGGTAGGGACAGACTGTGTGTGGTGAGCACGAGTGTTTGTGCTCAGGTCATAGATGTTTAATATCTACAATAAGTACCTAATATATATATACTGGGTTCATTCCAGTCCATTGTACGGTGCCCATGGTACAGGCGTTGCTTGGGGTGGGACTGTATAGGTGGTGTTCGTCTAGAAATATTTATTTGTTAAATTGCCTGACGCATTAAATTGCAAGATGCATTAAATTGCGAGACGCATTAAATTGCGAGAGGCATTAAGTTGCGAGATGCATTAAATTGCAAGATGCATTAAATTGCGATGGCATTAAATTGCGAGATGCATTAAATTGCAAGATGCATTAAATTGCGAGACGCATTAAATTGCGAGAGGCATTAAATTGCGAGAGGCATTAAATTGCGAGATGCATTAAATTGCGAGATGCATTAAATTGCAAGATGCATTAAATTGCGAGACGCATTAGATTGCGAGAGGCATTAAATTGCGAGACGCATTAAATTGCGAGAGGCATTAAATTGCGAGATGCATTAAATTGCGATGGCATTAAATTGCGATGGCATTAAATTGCGATGGCATTAAATTGCGATGGCATTAAATTGCGAGATGCATTAAATTGCAAGATGCATTAAATTGCGAGACGCATTAAATTGCGAGAGGCATTAAATTGCGAGATGCATTAAATTGCGATGGCATTAAATTGCGAGATGCATTAAATTGCAAGATGCATTAAATTGCGATGGCATTAAATTGCGAGATGCATTAAATTGCAAGATGCATTAAATTGCAAGATGCATTAAATTGCGAGTGGCATTAAATTGCGAGATGCATTAAATTGCAAGATGCATTAAATTGCGATTGCATCAAATTGTGAGAAGCATTAAATTGCGAGAAGCATTAAATTGCGAGATGCATTAAAATGCTAGTGGCATTAAATTGCGAAATGCATTCAATTGCAAGATGCATTAAATTGCGATGGCATCAAATTGTGAGAAGCATTAAATTACGAGAAGCATTAAAATCGCGAAATGTATTAAATTGCGATGACATTCAATTTCAGGGAGCATTAAATTGCGAAATGCATTAAATTGTGAGAAGCATTAAATTACGAGATGCATTAAATTGCGAGAAGCATTAAATTGCGTGATGCATTAAATTGCGAGAAGTATTCAATTGGGAGATGCATTAAATGATGATAAGTATTAAATTGCGAGAAGCATTAAATTGCTGGAAGCATTAAATTGCTGGAAGCATTAAATTGTGACAGTCTTTAATTGCGAGAAACATTTAATTGCACGAGGCATTGAATTGCGAGATGCATTAAATGGTGATAAGTATTAATTTGCGATAAGCATTAACATGCGAGTTGCAATAATTTGCCAGAAGCATTACAATTGAGAAATTGGTATAAGCATAGAATTAAAAAGTGAAATGAGTAAGTACAAGCATTAAATTGCAAGATGAGTGCAAGCACTTAATTCCGTACTGAATTGTTACCAGTTTACTACTATAAGTAGGAAACTAGAGCGTGAGTGCGATTTGATATTAATGTTTTCAACATTACAGTATGACATTGTAATACGCACCGGAATGGCGTGTCGGAGTAGGAATTGTGTTCCACTCGCGGTGTGTGGAGTATCGAATGATGATTTTGAGTACCAAATTGGACATTTTCATATCTCTGGTCCAGGGAATAACCGTGTTGTTAGAGAGCGCTGGCTCTGTAAACAGGCACCGGTGCAACTAAATATTGCGTGATTGGCACGGCGCTAAAGACTAGATTTCTCTAGTATAATGTACAGCTTAAATAAAGCTGACCAACTATGTGTTGTAACAAATACGCACGACGAAGTCATGTTTACATTAGTTTTTGATCATTCAAAACGAAGGAATGAAAACTAAAAGGTATTATAAAGTAAGTCTTGAACGTTGTATGAACTGTTAAAACTCACTGACTTGTTGGCGCTGGTTGAGCGTGTCTTATTATTGTATTTTAATGAGCAGAGAGAAATGATCAGTGAAGTACTAAAATAAAGTTAATAGGTAAGAGTTATAAGCTATTTACTGTGTGCAAGAAGTTACATTTAATCACATAACTTGTAAATATATTTATACGAGTATATAATTGGTGGAAAAATAAGAATAATAAAAAGTACGTGTGCATTGAAGATCAGTATCAGGAAAATGTGCGATGTAGGATCGTACGGAAGTATTGAAATAATGTTTATCAGCGTGGTCTGTTTCACGTGAGTAAGGTCATGCGCAGCTAGATGTATGGAACAAATACGTGAGATGAGGCACAGATTGTCTGTCTTTAGGTATCACTCGAATATTAAGAGATTTAATCTAGAAGATTGGGCAATAAAGAAAATAACAAGAGGAAGGAAAGGAGATAGTATAGGAATGGTTAGAGAAGGGTTACAAAAGATGGATATTGTAGATAGTAAGATAAAAAACTAATAAATTAAGTATGTACTTATTTATGAAGTTGAATCTTAAACAGACGATGACACTCACACACTTTTGGAATGATGAATGGGGTAGGAAACCTAGTGGCAGGTAGAAGACAGATTTTATGATCTATGCTAGCAAAGAATACCAAGCTGCCTACAGATCAGTGGAGTGAGTGAATTCTTTGGTTTAGATATTCACGCTATGAGTATATGCTTGTATAGAAGTATATGTATTAAACTTGAGTTACGGTGTAACACAGGAGTAGTCATAGAACTGCTAATTTGGAACAAATAGTGTTGATTTAATATTTTATAAAATCAATTATAACAAAGGAGAGATGTAGTGTATGTACACTACATAGATGTAAACAATTAAATACATAATTGTTTACGGAGATATAAATATAAGTAATATTTATATGTGGCATTATATATATTTATTGTGTCGTCTCGAGCTACGGACTGTGCGAGCTGTCAGTGTCAAATGAATGACAAGAGATATACAACCAACACGCCGGAAAGCGACGGTAGGATATTGTTGGTAGTGACAAAATAAGTAAGACGCAGGCCGTGAGTTAGAGCCGATATTATTAGGATAATTATGTACATTACAAAGAGCAAAGCACACCGTACACAAAACTTTACATATCAAACTGTTGGAGAACTAACACCTTAGCAATATACGCTAGTGCTTATATAAAAGTTTATTTGGTAGTCCGTGGAATTGGCAAAGAGCCACCTACCGACTAGGCCGAACGCATACGATTACGCACGAACCTTCCCGATCTCCGAAGTACGAGCTCGTAGCTGAGTAGGTACGAATAAAGCTGGAACATTTATAGGCAGCTTTCGTAAGCCGTGGCTGAGAGACGCATCCGTTGATGTGTACGATTATTCGGACGCCCTTTCCGGACTTAATCATCCAACTTGCCAGATTTCTATCAGACGTCCAAACTCAAGGTCACATGCGCTACTTATTTCCGATGTTTTTCACAGTTTAATATTATACGGACACATTCTATAGATACGGTTACGGTTTTCAGCTTTGGTCGTGTATGTACGGCCGTATAATTGCGACTTCGGACCCGACTCTATTCAATGCGATTTAAATATTCGTATGGAAAAGTACTTACCTATTAACTAGACGGAACTGCGACTACCTGATTAAATACGAACATAAAACGCAACGAGTATGCGCACTGACAAAAAACATAATAGCTGCGGTATAAATTCATATCCAAAGTGCGCTCGATCCTATTGTTGGGCGAGTTCTTGACTCGCTCTAACGGTCAACACGTCTCAGCTCGCTCAATAGCCTGGTGATCTACGCGTCTCGCCTCGACCGAGTACCCACTAAACTAACATCGATCAATAGATAGCCATATCGGAAAAAATGTGTCACTCAACAGTAATTTAATTTAATTTAATTCTCAATTTAGATATTTTTGACTAGCGTGTAACGGTAGCTACGACCTCATCAGACTCAAGGATAAAATGGAGCCTAGTACGAGTGTGTTATTTCAAAATCAGTTCCACCTTTGTTCCAAAAATAAAACTGTGTTGGCGCGCTCGTCTTTCGAATTGTAACTAATGAATTCGATTTTTAAAAAATCTTTCTGGCACGTACCTATGAGTCTTCAAAAATTATTTTTAAAATAAGAATATACTCGAATGTAATTTTAAATGTCGATGTTAGTGGTTGTCAATATCTTTTAAATTTACCAACAAACCCAATTTGACAATTGTGTAAGCATATTGGAAAGGATCAATTGTATAGTATTTTATGTAGATAAACGTCAGTACAACTACATCTTTAGCATTTATAGGCAGCAGCAGGTACTTAGGTACTAGAATAGTACCTAGTACTTTTTTGAAAGTCTTCCTTATTACCTTAATTAAATTCATTACAGTAACGTCATTGAATAATTATACCCCAACTATCTTTATGCTTTACTAGAAATTACTTATTTTACAGCATTTCTTATTATAGCTAACCTCGTTGAATTAATTCATTGAGGAGACCTAAACCGCGATATGCCGGACTAAAGAAATTGTTTTTATCTAGCCGAGCGGTGAGACGCCTTATATCTGAGTAGGTAGACATTCAGCCCGATAAGGCTAGAGGCCCACACCGCCTCGCCTCAATTACTTGCCCAAGATGCTTACGCTTAGTTTGGGACCGCAACACAAATAATTTGTAACTATGCTTATGGAAATAAATATTATATTATATTTTGTTAATATTCCGATCAAACATTATTTGTTTCACACAATACATATAGTTCAATGATCAACTAGATAGCTTAGTAAGTATTATTCGAAACATAGAGAAGCTTTAATATGGCTATAAATGAATTTTATTGTCCACAGCTATCAAAAAAAACTTGGCCTCAGTTTTATTACAAACTTTACTCTTATCGATATTAGCAAATGACTAGAATCTATTCCCAAGATACGTACGAGTATAGCCCATATGTGACCGTGAATGTGGTTCATGTCTTTCGTTATATTCGGAGTTCTGCTGGTAACATATAATCCCTAGAAGCTTTTGATACGCTTTCGCTTCCTGTATTACCGCGTGAACGTCCGTCGCTCGGTCCCTCGACATAATAATATGGGCTACATAAAAGAGGTGGGGGTTTTTAGCTATCTAGGTATTTTCACTTTCAACAATAGTTTTATTCAACAATAATAAAATATAAACACTCTGGTATCCAACAATGTAGGGCTTTTAGAAAATCTTGTGAAATGTAAACAACATAAAATAAATGCGATAAAATCCGTAGTTAGTTTTATTTCAATGTGTAGTATTCGCGTAAATATAAGAATAAAATATACAAAATCTCTTTTAGTTAAAATACGAATCGGAAAAACAACAGGGATATAAAAACATAATTGAATTATAGGTTTTATAAAAATATCAGTGCAATCGAGAAAGAAAAACATGAAAGCCTGTAGTGGACTAACTAATGAACGCAGAGCTATTTGCGAATGAAAGGCAAGGTTCAAAATGCCGTTTCATTATTCTACGATTTTTTTTGCCATGTATATTTAGCCTTGTTTAGCGGCTCCTACACTCTCGACAGATTCAATATAGTGGACCAAATATTGCCATTCCCGGGAAATTCAAACTGCAAAATGTATTTGTTTAATCCTATTCACCCAAATAATATTTAGTTTCACTCAACTTTTAAATTTAGAAAATGTGTTGCAGAAATCGCCGTCGGTTCGATCCAGCAATATCGTTCAGATAATGCCTCCCTTGCACAGATGGGGTACGAACCCCCCTTCCCCCCTCCCATGGGGATGTCAAGCTATTACGCAAAATTCTCAACGGGCAAGAGAATCGCATGGAGCTCTAGAAACATACCATTCTTTCTCGTTGAAATGTTTCAAAGTTGAATCCAATCTTTTACCTATAATACGAGAGCTATATCTAGATGTCGACAGTTATAATATATTTTCGTTGTAACTTGCCTATTACATCTATACTAATCTATACTAATATTATAAATGTGAAAGTTTGGATGGATGGATAGATGGATGGATGTTTGTTACTCTTTCACGCCCGAACGGCTGAACGGATCTGGATGAAATTTGGCACAGAGATAGATTATAGTCTGGAATAGCACATAGGCTATCCCGGTAAAATATATGGTTCCCGTGGGATAGATGTTTTAATTTTTCATACTTTTTATCGCGGGTATACGCCCCCTAAATTATCGGCTGTCAGACAGATATTAAAATGGAAATAAGTAAAACAGGACTCTGTGTTTTACTTATTTCTACTTTAGTGTAGTCTGGAAAAAAAACAACCACTCATTTAACAAACTCAATTTTCATTTAGAACATTCGTAATCCACCAATTTCGTCGGTAAGAGCGTAACTTGTTCTTCAAAGCTCATTTTGAAATAGCAATCCGAGTTAACAAGCCAACGTTTCAAATGAAAGAGCGAAGATCTACTACTGGATTGTTTCACTGCATACTTTACTGGAATAAAAGTATGTCATAAATGGTAATAAATCATAAACGCAGTATAATATTTATTATAGGTTTACAGCAACAATATTTTTTTCAGAATTCAACATATTTTTGAACGCAATTTATGTTGATGTTCAAAACTATTTCGCGAACTAAAATGATATTCAATCAAGTTGTGCACGGCACGCCGCCTGGGATTATCTTTTGGGAGTTCTGTTATTTTTTACAATTTTATACGGATAGGACAGGCAGCTAGACAGAAAAAAGCAGTTTCGTCATTTTCAACTTCAAATTAACCTCGTGGCAATTTTATCAAATGGAAACAGAAATGTCATTGAACTTATAAATTTAATAACCAGTAATCGCGCCGCACAGTTTTTTTCTAAAATACGAATTACTGACATTTTAAGGAAATTAAGGGACCCTGACAATTTAGCTGACCCTCTCAACCGTAATGAACCAAGAAATTAATGGAAAGAAAAGACAATGGCATTGTTCCGGACTTTATTTGGTATTTTCAATAAATTATTATAATAGTCAATAACAAACTACCTTTACACCTTTTCGCAGGTTATCAAATAAAATCTATGTCTTATGTAGCTTATAAGATTTGAAGTAAGCAACTACTTCAAGCAATTCTTACTTTATTTTTTACCAAAAGCTTTATCTTACAGTTTGTGGCAAATTATAAAGGAAAAAATGAACATGTCTATAAATCTAAAGAAGATCTTACCTGAATTAGCGTTTACGCTCTTGGTGTAGCTACGCGTGTGAAACAAATTCGCGAGAATTTTCAGAAATCTCGGCATTCTTTCCTGCGCAGTCGGAGACATGCCGACCGCACACAGACTTGCAAAATAATGTTAGTAAATACCGGCGGTGGCCGCGAGTAAATTATTTGGTTATTATTACAATACCCCAACTGTAATAATACCTAAATTTATTTTATAATAATAATAATCTCTATATTATTTTATTTTATTACCGCAGTGTGTGTACGTTTCAGAGAATCTAATTTCTTATATTATTAAAAAGCGTAAAAAGGGAATATTTCCTAGACACATGGGTAGGCTAATTATTGTCATTTAGGTAGTGTAGTATACACTGTATACATATGGTCTTATGTATAACACCGAGGTCGCAGCGATACTCCGTGGTTCGCGGTCGAGCCGACCGAAGATTGCACTATACTCTAATACGCAAGGTGAATTCTAGACATAGTGCGGCGAGTTTCACGGGGTCGTATGTTATCCCCCTAATGTTTGCAACAGCGTGCAGTCGACCTTACACTGGGGATTGGTTTTATGTTCGGATCGCATTACAAGCCGCAATGGAAATAATACCCTGAATATTGTACGAGCACGCTCGTATCATAAAGTGCAATGTATGTGGCCGATGAAAATGTATGCACGCTTAAAAATGTTTTGTATGAATGCAATCCTTCCACTCTCTACTTCGTATAAGTCGAATATATCATGATATATTTGATAGTTCATCCATATTGAATATTCAAGCATACGTGTATAGAAGATTCTTCGTATGCAGAAGCTGACTCTCGATTGATTCGTAGGAGTCTTAACAATACATTTATTATACACTGGTCGGTGGTTATCTTATTATGTCATGCTTTGATATACAAATAGTTAAATTTTCAATAACAAACCTCAACACCTTTATCACCTTCAAAATAGGGATGGCAAAAGCAGGACTTTTAAAATAAATAAAATGTTATTTTCAGATTTTTATAGTTACAAGTCGCTATTGTATAACGTTCCACTATATCCTAGATACCTGTGCCGACATGTATGTGCAATTCGTGGTCCTATGACATCCCCTGCCGTGACACGTATTGTCGTCAGCCTCTCACATTCCTACCTGTTACGTTAGTGTATCCACATACCTCGTTCTTCATTAAACCTTGATTAAATCGTGGAACGTCGATTGTACTGAGAAATCTACTTACACATGCGTTCTCGAGACGGTCCAGAATTGAAATTTTGAATTTATATGTGGTTGACATTATGTCCTTGGCATCGGACATATACATGCGTTAGTCTTTTATTTCACCCTTAACTATGTAAATACACACAAGCAAAAGTAATATCTCGTCTGATACCCCCCACCTAATAATAACTATCTTAAACAATTGGACACGATATTATTTATTGCCTTTATTCAAAATACGTTGATCTCGTGATCAAAGCGGTTTATTTATAATTATTGATTGATTAACTAAATTACTTAGTACAATTAGACAAACGTGTCGAACATATAAAGTGTAACAAAAATTGTGTAAAATATTTGTTGCTGTTTAAATGAAGATTCGTTTTTTTATAAAGAAGGCGAACCAGTAGCGTTTCACCGCGCACTTGTACGAGGTGCTGTTATAAACCTTATAATAATTTTATTTATCTCTTTAGGAATCTTGTCTTCAGGACATACCGATGTACTTGTTAAAATATTTTATACAAATAAAGTTACATCTTATATTTAAATATATTTCTGTTAAATATGTTTTCTATATAAGGAGTAACAATAAGAGTATAGTTTCAACTACGTATTTAAGGGCACCTATTGATAGGTTATAAAGCACACATTCCGAAAATAATATACCTAACGAAAATAAGTAATTTTAAAATAAAAAATCACACCCTACACCTTCTAGGTACATGGAGAAAAGCTAATTACTAGAACGCTTCTTAAAAACTCCAATACGTACTACTTACACATCAAATGTATATATTGTAGTCAAAACTCTTAACCAGTTAAAACTACTTAAGTCTGGCTAAATCAGTCAAAACTATGTAGATTTGACTGAGCAGGTTGGTCAAAAGTTGCTCCCGATGGAGCTGCCTGCTTTAAAATAGTTTTGACTGACGTTCTTGGTCAGAAATAGTTTTAACTAGTTATGTCAGTCAGAACTCTTAAAAATTTAAACAGTTCGATAACCTAAGAGCGTCAGTCAAAACTTCTTTTAGATTTTTTTATAATTAAAAGCGACGTAACCTAACCCAACTTTAGGTTAGGCGAGGTCGTTGTGAATTATTGAAAAGCCAAACCAATCTGACTAAATAACTACGTAACTTTTTTTTTGAGTTTTGAACCACTCAACACTTGTTACGTATACATTACCTGCTCGGTACGACCAACTCTTTGTACTCTTCAAATAATTTACACAATTTGAGTTACACCCTATATATTACAACATGTGCTATAAGGTCATGCGAATGTGCTTTGCGAACGGCAACAATTCTACTGTTTCGATATCTAAGTAAATTTTTGAATAACTAAACGACTACCTACTTTCTGAATACCGACCGACACGACGAAATAATTCAAAATCACTGACAAATGCGTATTTAATCTAACATTCGTCATTGTTTATACCTTAACTACATAAAGGAAAGCAATAACAAAACCAAAGTAAGTAAGCTTCGGAGTAACTTGCCTTTCTTGGAACTACAAAACAAAGCAAATTACTTCCACCATTAGTGGTTCCGTTTCCTGTCGTGCATTTGATCGCAATTTCAAACATACATGCAACCCGTAAATGCTTGAACAAAAAATATTTCCAACGATTTCAAACTCAATTCCAAACGACTTTTGGATATTTTCGAGCATGTCATGGATGTCAGTGCGTATAAAATTTGAATGGATTAACTGACTATATGCCTCTGTTCACTTGCCTGTAGGCGGCCCTTTTTAAATATGATAGAGTTTTAAAAGGGTTGCCATGTAGACAAGCGTTATTGGCAAGCTTTTATTTTTAGAGTGATACAAAAAAACTAACTGAAAATATCGTGCGCTACTTTTTATAAAAACAAGCAAACTATCCATTATCTTTTGGATTTACTTTTAATCAAGCTAAGCGCGTGCTTGTAATGCCAATTAGTGAAGAAATCCGAGCAAACAACCATTCAAAATAAATTAAGTCCGAACCGCACATTTGAAGTTTGGTCGTAAATCATGAAAATATTAATTCTCCCATTTAAATCATCTATGTTGAAAATAATACTGAAACATAAGGATTGTTGTCTACTGAGATGAAGCTTTCAAGAACCAGTTACACGGAAAATCTTTTAATCCAACTTTAATGAAACAGCGAAAATGCTCAGCGAATACCTATAGTTTGTATATTAACCACTAACGATCGTAACGACATATTCCTTTTCCTCCTTTCAGATACCGTACCTAAACTAGCCAAGTGTGTAACTATGAAACAGAATATAGTATAGCCTGTAGTGTGATGGAGTGTGAATATGCTCTATTTTCCCGGAGGATAGACGCAAAACAGTTACACTAAAAGGTAATAAAAGATCGTAGAAGACTGCTTAACTAATTCCACCCTTAACTGTTTTCAGTAGGGCGAGCGTTGAGAACTCGAAATTTATTACAGTTTCCGCACGAAATTAATTTCTAAATTTTAAGCGACCTTTTTTGTTTTACCAATTTATTAGTGAGACTATACCTATGTAAAAAAGAGCATAGCTTTATTGTTAGATGGACTTGGTGCGAATAATTAGTAATCAGCATAATCTACGACAATACCTAAGTCACACGTATGACAAACTAGGAACAATGCTCGTAATCTCTAGACGAGAGTGTTATAACTAGGTTCCTACCATATTGCAGTATTACAAGCGTTGGAGAACAAATACCACCTACCGCGTGCATTAATTTAGTTACCTACATTTTGTCATAGCCAAAGTTCGATATATAAATGGTTATGATGAAAATTCAGGCATTTATACATAATATTTATCTGGGATATGTTTAATTGCCTGAATGTCTTATAGTAGCATAAGTAGAATTTTAGGTAATGCGTACAATCAAACTTGACGTAATGTCACATTTACATAATATTTTATATTGTCGACAGACAGAACGCTTATACATTGTTCATATATTGCCTGAACATGAACTACATACAGTAATATGATATCTGAATATGAGAACACTTGATTTATCGCCATGTTATAAATGGCTTGTTTTCGCCCAAGATACGCTGAAATAAGTATTTCGTTTACGTCTCGCCTCCTCTCGCTACCCACCCTACAGTATTCAGGAGAAGGAAAATGGCTATAATTTATACAAAGCGAGACGGACACATCGAACCCGTCGTATCAGACAGGGATAGAGAGAAACGCAATGGCCTATGTTGACTTAGATTTGTACACATTGCGACATTACGTGAACATTATTATGTCACCGTGCGTAATATTAGCTATTTACCTTATTCCAATTAAATGGTGATTAATATTTGAAACGTGTTTGCAGGTGGAGAGACGCAGCGCAGTTTGAATATAATGTAATACGTCACAGTACCGTGACCACAACAGTTGATCGCTCGTGAGTGCCGGTTTGTATTCTCGAAGATGGGTAAGAAGAACTCCAAACTGAAGCAAGACACGATCGATAGACTGACGACCGCAACTTATTGTGAGTACCTACCCACCTTGTCAAGTGTAATTCAAATGAGCTTCCCGAAGATTCTTCGACTTTAAGTACCTACAGAAAGTGGCAATCTCGTCGGGAAGTTAGACGAATTTGGCTTGAGTCAAAGGAACACCGGTGCTTGTAAAACAATGGTTTCAGTGTGGTATGAATATCCTTTAGAGTACTAGTGTTTATTAGATATATAGGTACTTAGGTCTGCGCCGGAGCCTTCGCCGCGACGGGCTACGTCATTTCTAGACGATCTGGCTGCCAACATTGACTACATTCTAAACTGACACAGCAACTCTTATTCTTGAATTGCTTTATTTATACGAAATGTTGCAATAAGGTCGTACGCACATTTTCGAACATTCTTTTAATGTACCGCATTTTGTTTATACTCTCTTACTTTCATTTATAATATACACTGAGAAGTCTTATATTGTGGACGGCTGATGGACTATTAAATATTTATTATGATTAAACAACAATATTTGATATACATAATTACATAAGGTAAAACATCAAATGGTTTGGATATAACGTCACGTGATAACAAGTATATATTTCAGATATTTTATTGTATTTTATTAAAGTTAAAATATTGACATTCACTTAAATTTCCAATGTTCTAATACTATACAATCCAGAAATAGTAATATTGGTAGTATTGGTTTGCTTTCAAAGATTCAACCGTATTAGTGAGCAGTCTTCTATGCTAATTAGAATGCATCAAATGTGAGGACTTTTTATAGCAGTTCAAGTAGACCACTAATTACTTGTGGTTTATTTTATACAAAGTATTTTTTAAATTATATTATATATATTTTATAAAAGTCGAGTGTTAAAATGCGACAATCATCGAAGGGCCGTACAGAATCTTAACAAGTTTTTGTTTGCCACTATTAAATCCGCATTTGAAACGGCCATAAACCAAACTTCGCATGAACTGCAGTAAAAACAAACTCGTTGATATCGTGTCGCCTATCGACTCAATTTATTTAAAGTAGTTTGGCTAGGTTTAGTTATAGCAAGGTGAATCGTATGGAACTGACATCGGCGTGATTCATAGACATTCTAACAAGGCGTTCGAGGGACGCGATTTTCTTCTTCTCATATTATCATCCAATTTTATTATATCTAGTTGTCTCGGTGAACTTCGTATTTCGTATTTTTCCCATTTTTTATAGTTATTCTCTATGCGGAGTGGAGATTTGACAAATTCAAAAACCAAAAAAAACATTAAAATCAGCCCAACCATTCTTGAGACAATATAAATGGTGTAACTAACACGACATTGTTTTATATATATTGAATTACTTGAAACGGGAAAAATACCCACAAATTTGTGGATAAGGCCATCTCATTCCATTTTATTTCATAAAGGAAGAAACCGAAGAAGAACATGGCGTCCGTGATATGAGGCCATGTAAAACAGACCACACCTTACCCATCTGTCGTAACTTATAATCGCTGTACGAATTACCATTAAAACCTTCTGGGTTACCGCCGCTGCGTTAATCTGTAGATAGATTAAAAATAAATAAATCCCCTTTTTTGAGCTTCGCCGAACATTGTACCCGCGCTGCTCTCTCTAGATTCGAGATAACACCCCGCGATAAGCTCCGACGAACTTCATTACTTTTATCTTGGATGGATCACGGACTACTAATTCCTTCCGTCATTTACAGTAGGTTCGATCGATTACGCAACTTAATCGAATGATAATACTTAAAAAAATAAGCCACACAATATTACGGGATTACCGCTTTTATGATGATCTCTTAGTGTTCTTAAATGCTGAAAATATGATAGGGACAGGTAAACATTCATTACTCGTTGAATTCCAATAAAACCGTGTTTATTATATTATTGTAATGACAACTGATGCCATTTGTGTGGAGCTTAATGTCTTCTGGTTTTGAACTATCGAGTGAAATTGTTTAAGCATTTGTTATTCGAGCAATTGCCATTCGATTTCAGGCAACGCTCGGATCCTAATTTTGTATCCGAGCGGTAAACTGCCATACTCGATCCCAAATGTCGTATTAAGCTGGTATTTTAATTCGGTACTGCCGAAACGTACACAATCCGATAATTAAGCTAATTAATTAACCCTAAAGCTAAATTATGCAAAGCTTTCATAGCGAACCAGACGTGAATTGTATAAAATCAAAACAATAATAGAAATTAGAGTTAACATACATTTTTGGAAAAAAGTCATTCAGTCTGGTAGGCTGACGTAGTCCGTGGGACTTACCACAGCGGGGGGTTGCAGGCTCGATTCCCGTTTGATGAAATTGCGAATATTTTCCATGGTCTGGTCTACGATGAGTACACATAATTGAAGCGTTGCTTAGTTTGGGACCACAGAGTGGGTATTCGTCTCGCGATCATTATTTATTTTCATCAAATCACCTAAACTCCAGATGTTTTATATGAAAATATAATGTCTGACAAATGTAGAAAACTACTACTAATTTTCTAGATAGTGGAGCCATTTTGAGAAGTCCTCTCTGGAGATGCGATTAGAGTAAATCAGCAAAGTGCTTTTGGTCCCAGCTGTGGTAGTTGGCAAACTGATTTACGTATAACATTCCGAATCATAACATCTGACCTCCTTCGTGCTTCGTAGGGTAAGTTAGGCTAATAGTCCGTTGTCATCCTGAAATGTACCGTAGAGTGATTATGATCAGTCACAAGCTTAAAAAATTCAAACAACTGGCCTAACCCTTGGTAGTCAGGTCTCAGATGGCCGACCTAGGCCGCTACCTGGAAATATCGACCATTAACCACATAAGGGGACACTTAAAGCAGACTGCATCCCCAATGGCATTGGGAAAATACTGAAAAGTGGGAAGGTAGAGATTTTGTAGACTCTCAAAAGTTCTTTTCACATCTCTGAAAGATAGACAACAGTCTCCTGCAGCCACTACCGCGAAGGAAATCTTGTTGCTCAATAAATAAGAGTAGTAAGCCCATAGTGGCGGCATCTCAGATGTCTTGTAATTGCGGGGACTTGCGGAATAAGTGGCGAACTTAGTCTTGCAGAGAAGTTAAGTGACGAAGTTTGGCCCTTGGTGCCGTCCAGGCTGCGCCTCCGGGACCACTCCGACATACTTGTAAAAACGTTGCTATATGACAGACATTGACTTATAAATAGCAAAACACGAGAACGATAGAAAATTTAGTTTTATTGTTGAAGCAAAAGTGACTTCAATAACTGCTTAGGTATTGAAAAATATACGAGTAACTCCGTACGTGTAAAGATGTTAACAAATTTTATAAAACTGCTTTCAAATATGTAACCTGTTGTTACTCTCATAAATAGAAATATTCAACTAAGAGCATCATCTATGGATAAATTTAACTACCGTCAAATCCACAGATCACGAGAGATATGCCGTGCGGTTCAAAATGTATGGGAACTCGCTGCCTCCGCTTTGTTCCCCACCACTCTCTAAAACCAACCAATACGAAGTCTCTTCGGTGCGTGCTGCGTTGCCGCCGTATACAGCGGCCGTACCACGCGACGCACCAGTTTATTCAAAGTATCGTTAGACGATCTATACATTGCCTCGTACATTCACTCAGTAGCGAACATAGGTGGTACTTAAAGAGCCATGTATTTTGTACAAAAATAAAAAAGTCGTTGTGCTACATGAAAACTAAAATAACATAATAAAGGCATTAAATATTTTTTGATTTGTTGTTTTTAATGATTTTAAAGACGAATAAATAAAATACTTAATTCTGGCTGGTGAAATGAGATTCCATCTTTCGCGTAGTTCACTTTGCTGCTAGTATTTTTGCATAAAAACACGGAACAACCCGGCATTTTGAAAAAAACTAGAGCACCGGCACCGACGTGCAGTTGCAGTGGACTGACGGCGAAAATTGTAGGTTAGCCAAATGTACGCTAACTTTGTGCGCAAGCCCACCGCTTTCATAACATATCTCCTCTAATATATCTGTGGTCAAATCCCTTCGGGTTCTTTATTGGTATTCATTGACTGTTACATTTAACCGTGGATGGTGCACTCCACTGAAAACTTGCGAGCAACAAAATTTCAATTAAGTTCAGTCTTCAGAGTAATCAGTGATAGCGAAACTGGCCCAACTCTGGTGTACAACATTACAAGTAGCGCAGGTTCAAACACCGGATAGAAGAACCTCTGGGATTCCGGATTTTATGTATGAAAGTTATTTTCGGGCCATCCCAATTCCCCCTCGCAATAATGCGGAGTGTGCCCCCGCGGCACAGTGGCTATAGCCTCGCTGCCATTACATTGGAACCAAATACCATCTGCGAAACGTTGGTTTTCGGCAGTCGGCTTTGCACCTCGGCCAATATCTTTACTGAATATATTCGTAATACTGCTTGTAACCTAGACCTTGCGTAATAGATAATAAAACTGAAAACTGCGCTGGCTACAGAATCGTTATCTGCTGTCAGTGGATAGAGCTATAGGCAGGGCATATGACTTACATATACAACAACATCACGATGTGTTGACAAATTCTATCCACAACTTATTTGACAACATTTGTACGGGCCATCTGTCAAATTAGTTCGCAATAGGGTAATAGGACATTACATATGATTAGCATAATTTTCTGAGATTGTCATTTATCAAAAAGTTTGAATCGACGTGCATGTCGTTAGGAAAACGATAATGGCTAAACTATTTGTTTTTTTAATAATCAAAACGTACAAGTCGTAATAGCAATGTAAGTAGAATACAAATAAACGAATTGCCTTTTATTACTTTTAGGCGTTTAAAATTATGTTTTCATACTTACCTTTCACATAACGATTCATAGTAAGTTTAAGTTAGTTTAGTAAAAGTTTCGTGGTAGCAGTAAATATCAGGTCAGCACTTACTTACGTACTTTGAATAAAAATCATATATTTTTGAGAAAATCTCATTGTTCTCGGTGTAGCGGGAATGTTTCGCAGGGTTGGCAAGGCGCGGCCCGCGTGCCCGCGGCTACTAACACTATAATGCCCCAGGTGTTGGCAACCCTCATTCCTGACACCCCGCTTTATATTGCGACGAGTGCCCACATTTGCAATTTTATTCTAAATATTATATTTCAACACACTTTTGTACTTGAATAAAGATATGATCTCCATATATTCATCCTTAATTTCCACTATACTTTATTCAACAATTGATCTAAATAATTTAATTAAATTTGGTTTAGAAGATTAACATCTGTAACCCCTATGTTTGCACTGTTAAAACATTCACATAAGAAATAATATAAGCACCATTACAGGCAGTTACATATTTCATATTACCGGCAAAAAAAGACCAGAAAGAAAAATATGTTTTTATGTTTATGTAAGTGTTTAGTATGTGCAAACTCACGGTAATAAAACACACACATTAAAATCTCTCGTAAATGAAATATAATTTTATTAAAATAACGCCCAAATGAGAATCTGTGAATAAATAAAAAAAATTAAAGCTATGACTGTTTATTCTGTGCTTATGACATAGGTCTTCTGGTTATCTATGCACTTTACCACGGGTGTATCGATTGTAGATATTATTCATCAGTTAGGACCTTGTTCACCATCGATCTAGCAATGTCCATGAAGTCTTTATTAAAGGGCAGTCTCGACAAAGGTTTGACGTTACACGAAGAATGGATAAGGCAGCGCTTTCCACATCCATCACTCTTTATGACGCCCGTATTCTGACGCCATTTTAAAATAGTAACAAGCGCTACGATATTATTACATCGCATTTATAGACATGCGCAATAATTAAGATCGCTTTCACCCTTATTTAACCGACTTCAAAAAAAGGAGGAGGTTCTCAATTCGGTTGTATTTTTTTTTATTTTTTCGGAGCAAATGACCTCGCAGTTAGACAGATGTCTATATTGTGGTGGGTCCGGTTCCCTGTGCTGTCGCTGCAAAAATGTGATAATATAACTACAAAGTTCGGCAAACGGTTTCTCGTTTACCCAATAAATGTGTTCTCTCTATTTTCTATTTAGTTGTGTTCGCAAAGCCCCTAACAAAACACGATAGGCAATATAAAATATATTGACCATTCATTCCGGTCGCCAAGCTATTGTGCGACAAAAGGCAACGACTAGCACAAGGGTCACCCGGTGTACTGTCCCATAGAAGAAGTCATAAATATTCAGCATTCAGGAGTCATGTCAATCCTCAGATATATCAGCCACCCCTTGAGGTCTTTGCCGTTTTTATTCTACGTCTGTCTACCTTTTGTTGTCCGAATAGTGGATTGTTTATTCAATGCCTCTTATCTAACGCTTTATGTAGAAAAATCAGTGCAATACCTTTAAAAACATTTATATAGAGCATCGCATTTTCCGAGAATTCATGAAAGCGAACTAGAAAAATGTTTATCCAATTTTCAAGTTCGAATTGCGAAGTGTAGTAAACTTTTTTTAACTACTAATAAACAAAACCCAATGCTATAGCGTGTTTGATATTATTTCGATAGTTTTGTAACTACAATTTATAAAACTAAATTTTATCAAAGACTAAGAACATATTTATTGATACCTAGGTAAATACTGATTTATGTATAAAAATACCGTGGCAGAATTAGTGATATGACCAGTGAGAATTCGAACAACAATTAACTTATAATACCAAACGCTCTCGCGCCCTCTGCCGCATCCCGGTAATTGTGGGGAAATTGGGCTTGAATTAGCTTCGGACCTGCAATCAAAAACACTCCGCGCCGAATCAACGAATCAACTATCTAATGATTTCATTTCTGAATAGATTTAGTTCATGTCAGATTAATTTCAAACAACGGACAAAAATTCTTACATAATATTCGAGGCGTTTATTACACTTTTTTCTCGTCGTTACTTCCATAAAGCTTTATAACGACGAGGACAAGTTTACGACAAGGGCTCGGTAGTTGACATCGCTGCGGAAGTTTTTTGTTTTGTCATCATAAAAGGATCACTTCGTAGATACCACGCCAATGATTCCCTATCAGATATTCCGATGTTCTGAGTCGTAATAAATAAGTATACTTATTGACTCTACAATCTCATATATTATTTTTATAGCGTATCTAGGCCATAGCCTAAATACGTAGTTATTCACATGGAAATATATTTCCATGTGAATAACTTTACAAAGACTTTACAAAGACGTCCTAGCGAATCAAGATTCGTATTACATTTCGTTACGTAAATTGTGCACAGAGCTTATACCACTGAAAGTATTTTTATGAAATAAGTACGTACTTACTCTCATTTAAACGATAAAACTCCACAATCTATACATAAAAGTTATGCCTGTTACAAGATAACGCCGCTTTACTCTGTATTACCCCAAATACGAGACGGATCATGTTCCGAAAAACCTTTCACACGGGCAGGTAAATATTTTGGATAAACGTAATTTTTTATGCGAGGAAAATATTATTTTAGACCTTAGACGATGAAATAATACGGATGAATTGCCGCGAAAACGACACGTGTATTATACGCGAATTCTTGTGAGCGTAAGGTTGTAATTCGCGTGTACAACACAAATCATCTCGGTTTTTTGTGCTTTAATATGGTGTTCATGACACTCCGTTTGTATCATTTCTTTGTCTGAGATTCAGACTTAGAAAATGTACTGATTCGCTAGCTTCAGGGCAGCGTAAGTATTTTTGCGGCGAATAATAATAGCCAAACATATTTTATTTTAACATAATACAAATACATAATCCAATATCTTATTATTGCAATATTTAATCATCATCAGAACAAACTGGTTTTGTTAATATAACCTTGTATTTCAGAAAACAATCGGAAGTTAGGCTGTCATCTCACTGCACAAGAAAATAAGCCATAAATCTCATAACAAAAAACAAAAAAGATATTATGTTTGGTGAAGGTCGTGGCCCAATCTCCGTACCTACTCCATGGATACGACATAATTTACGATGTCTCCTCAACCTGAGACATGGACCCAGCCTCCTTACTATTCAACATAAAAGTTTTTTATGCCAATGTGTCGCGCCATTTTTGTTAGATTAAATTGGATACATTTCGCGAGATAAATACAAAATAGTAGGCAGGTGGTTGTAACTTGATATATTAGGTTTATCGTGCCCAGCGCGAGCATCGAAGCCCGGCTGTTCAAGCTTTGCAAGCTGGATTAAAAAGAAATAGGGTGCTACGCTGCTGCGCTTGCAAAACTTGGAACCATTTACGCGGCAAAAGGTTGCGGCTATAAAGAAATCTTCACGTAGAAAAAATTAAATAGACAACCAAGAATAGTGTGCATCCTGCATGCCAAATGAAAACTATTGATTGATTTGATATAAAGTCTTCCATATTTATGAATCCGAAATTAGGTAAACGCGTAAGAACATTGAATTTAAATTTTCTGCTGCGCTTTTTTTTTTACTTTTGACAAAGGAATAAGGTGTTTTCCGCGTACACCTAGGAATTAAAATGGAATTGCAGTTACAAATCTTACCGCCGAGCTACTTTCTCGGTATTTATGTCTTAGAATGCGCAGACACTTTAAAAAAACTCTCCGAGACTGGGTTTATAAAATTTTATGAAAATAAAATAAAACCATTATGCGTGTATTCCTCATAGGTGAAGGCAAGGGTATAACTTATTATATATGCATCGAGTATATTCTCATTTCCTATGGTATATTGGTTCAACGTATAATAAGCGCGCATTGGTAATAATATTCAGTAATTTATCTACAGTGTTAAAATAAATGATTAGTTAAAATGATATAAGTATATTTTATTTATCAATTTATTTCAGTAACAGCTCTCTCATCCCACTGCTCGTCAAAGTTAAGATTTGAATAAATTTGCCCGCATCGCTTTGAATTTACGTGTTACATTCTTTCGCGTTCAAGCTTTAATTCCTTTTGTTTGTCCCGCCCCCGAGCCAGAGTGATTATGTGATTACGAATGTTCAAATTCCTAGATAGCGACAGTTTAATAACATTCTATATGTCATCCATTTCCTCGGATAACGTTTTATTTTTATTGTTAAACGTTTTAAATCAATATATGTAAATATATTTAAGTATTAGTAGGTAAATACTTCATGTTGTTGCATATGTCGCCACCGGATTGTAGAATCCGCTGTTTTACAAAACGGCTAGGCGTTCTACGATACGCCTCAGTTCTGTGAAACGGCTGGTTAGCATTTAGGCAGAATGTCGAATTAATACGTTCAACAAAACGGCTGCTAAAATGTAGGTAGGGTAGGTTTATAAATAAATAAAAATGTAAATACTTTTTTTAATGCTTCATTATTTGAAAGTATGACACTATGAGAATAACACCAAGAGAATGATGGGGTTAGTGAAGTTATCCCAGTCGTGGTGCCCTGTATTCCATCGCTCGCTTCGCTCGCTCACACGTGTCTGAACCCATGGTTGGCGTGCCGTATTACGATTTGGCTGAATTGCAACACGCTGCATTGTAGGACGCAACTCGCCATTTTAATACGGCTAGCCATACTACAATCCATCTAAACGATAAACAGCCGTTTCAATGAACTAAGGCGTATTGTAAAGCACCCAGCCGTTTTGTAAAATATCAGATTCCACAATCCGGCTGCGAAACATACACCATCACGCCTACAATAACTTTTATTCGCATACTCATTCAATTGAAACCTTAATCCAATACATTGAAACATTTTGTGGGTCAAGTTTCAAGAACTTATCCGCAATAAACTCATTATTATTGACACAGTTCTTAAAAATAAAACTACAAGACAACCAACATTATTTACCGGTTACTCTAGATACGTAAATAAAAACGTTAATGTAAGGTTACCTTTTCTTTTACTTTTGTAGGACAAGGTGCTTGAATAAATACGAAATTAATATTGTACTAATTATCAACCGGTAATACGTGCAAGTGATTATTTATAACAATTCACAAATGGGATGACATTAACAACTGGACTGTTATCGACGAATACATTTCACCGTATCGATTCGAATCAATGCTTAGAGACACTGTGGAGCCGCTGTCTCTCCTAACATGTCTAAAAATATACACTAAGTAAGTAGGTATCATTTAATGTAGCATAAAAATACTGGTTACATCACGTACCTTAACGTAGTACATATTCTGTGTTAAAGTATGTCCCTACTTTTAATTTCTACCCACGATTTGCTTTCGTGTCACGGCAATCATCGATATTGTTGTCACGTGGGCTTGCACGACTTCTCATGCAAATAATTCTAAATTCAAAATGTCGTCGAAATAGGTGAAAACAAATTTGCCGACACGCACTTACGCGTCGCCTCTTCCGCACTTTTGGCAGTGCGTGACTAAACTACTTACAACTAGCTTGCTCGCGATCTCAGAGCCCTGATTTGTACATATGTCGCAGGTAGATAGCGAAAGTCGTATCTTAGCTAAAATATTCCGAGTTTGGCTAACATATTTTATGAATGACATATTTTAGTTATAATGCTACATTGGCAAAACTCCGACCTAGTTCAGTATGTCAGCACAAAGAAGATTAGAAGCGTAAACCAATAGTAGCTCACTAAGTAAACTAGAAAAGTTTGATGGCTAGTACCTTCTTGCGTTAAAACTACTTGGAAACGTAAGCACGGAAGTTAATTCCAATTCTAAAGACGTTAAAACAGTGACATTTAGTTAATTAGAGTAAGCTTTAAGATGTTAAGCAGTAGATTAAAGGACTATTAGCAGAATACAGCTGCAGTCATTGTTTGTGTCAGAGCCAGCTTACAATAGAGCGACAGGTGGTGCAACTTTCAAAGTTAAACCTTTTTGACGCCCCGCGGGAAACACGGCACGCTTTTGCTTTGCACTTGTACGCTTTTGCTGAGCAGAGAAAAGAGTTAGAGCCTTTTATTAGCAATGGCTTTAGTTTGGATTAATAAATAAGTAGGCCGTTTTCCTCCTACCGTTAAACACGGCGCCATGAGAAAACAAAGAGAAAATAAAAAAGTTGTAGGTAAACTTCCCTTTACGTTCCGTTCATGGCTCTATCGTAACATAATATTAATTAAAGGACTTGGAAGATTTTTAGGTATATATATGACAATCTCCCTCGTTGCTGCAACCGTTTTTATGGACTATTAGTTTGTAGTAAATGTTATAAAATATAAACATTTTAGGCACGGAATATTTACAATGATATTAGGATTTAATGATGAATTGGGATACTTATGGATGTTTAAATCATGAAACTCTTATTCATTTAAGCTTTTGAAGCTTATTTAATTACTCTACTACAACCACTCCACTTCTTCTACTTACAACGACTTTAAGAAGTATTGGTTTATGCCTTTCAATAACAGCTGATATTTATGATTTAGTTTTTATGGTAGTAGTAGCCGTTTAGTGTGCCACTTTCCTAATACTTTTATCTCATCACGGTTTCCTATCTGATGTTTATAGAGCCAGATAAGAAATTGTGGTTGGCTCACCAAATAAGGCAAGCCATAAACAATAGAAACAATAAGCATAACCATAAAATAAAATAGCTCATATCTTAGGCGTGTTTAATTGGCATGCGCCATACCCAGTACAAGGTAAGCCGGGCTCATAATTATCAGGCTTTTACAGGCAACATCCTGCGGTATGATGCCAAAAGCACAGTGAACAGGGACCCTCCTTTCTGTACCGAGAGTCCGGTGTTGGAATTTTAGTAGGGCCAAACTTTGTATGATGATCGCGAATATTTGTTCCCGAGTCGTGTAACAAAAATAATGTAAATTATTTTAAGTGATGAATCAGTAATTTATTTGAATCACGCTTATGTATAAAGTAACAGTGTAAATGATGTTTGATTTTTTTAAACATGACAAACCAGTGGCGTTTGGCCATGCACTCAGTACAGGATGTCATTTTTAAAATGTGTAATAGTTTGAATTATTTATTATCTTCATAACCTACTGTTGGCCCTGTTAAAATATGATACTATTATTGATACACCTTATATACTGTAGCTATATCGATCGCCCGCAATCCATAGTACGGTACCCATAATACAAGCGTTGCTTAGTTCGGTACTGAACAATTGGTGCGTACGTCTGACGATATTTATAAGTATATTTAGGAACTGTGAAAAGATAATTAGACTCACGTATGGTCAGGTAAGTCATTACATTCTAAGGTGAAGACATGGATTAGGTTGACCTAGTTATGAGATTATTAGGCCAAGTACATAAAGTAATTGTTATTGCAGGGGTACTTATCATATTCAAATAGCACTGTGTGATCGTTTTGGTTTGATTGGTGACAAGTTCTTCATATTCTTTTAAATTCAAAGTTTATTAACGTATCGCGAACGTCAATATAGGGTATTTAGTGCCTTCCCTTCGGTCTTCTCTTACTTCATGGCATAGCCTTTACTTTTATAAATATAATATTATCCGGTTCATTCCCTTAGGTTCCTTCCTATCCCCCCTTCAACACCCGTACCATTTTATTTTCTTGGCTGAAAGACGGTAATGACTAGTAACGAATTTAAGTATTTTTTACATCTCCATATAATATTAGCTCGTGCCGTAATAAAACAATTAGGCAACATGTATCATGTATGTATGTGTGTGTGTGTGTGTATAATTATTGTTTTAAATTTCACAATACGTGTCTGAACCCGCCATGTGTGCACCCTGCCGTGTACGAGCGATTGCAATAGCAAGCAATATCCAATGATATGCCTGGAAGTAACATTTTTGGCACAGTGCCAATACAAAATGTCATTCCTTCGCGGAACGCCAAAACAGCGGATTCCTCTCCAGATATCTATTGTTTGCTAGACTCCGCACACTACCAGAACGATGTATAGCAATGGACGAGAGCAAAATACACTCGCTTTGCAATACACGTAGGTTGTTTTGTTGTACGTCGTTCATATGATAGAAGTTGGTTATTGTTTCAACTTCATCCTATGCGAATTCTGATTTGTGAGTTTAGAACGCCGAAATGTCATACGTAACTTTTTAATTAGTATTCTTAGTATATCTACATTATATTTTGTGTACTCGTTGTTTAATTAAAACTACCTTTGAATACTACTTTAATTCGATAACAGAACTATATGTTGAAGTTGGTTTTATGTGGATACCTGGCAGGATTTCTGGACAAAGTAGGTAGATTCCTCCTTGAATAGCTGGGACCCATCCCAAGTCCGGTAATACAAACAACTCATTATTGAATCGCCACAGCAACGTTATTGTTACTTTTTCCATACTATAACAATACCATTGTCATTCCATTGCTAGTCAATAGCTTTTGCAGACTTGGGACAATGGCAATGTCATTAATTTGTTTACTGATGTCATTCGTTAAAAACAAAATAATTTGCTACCCACATGGTCACAGACCCAAGGCTTTATGAGTGTAGCAATAATTCCTTATGATGAAATCTTCATATGCAGAGGTTAAAGTATAAAGGTAAAATTAATATATAAATGATGAAATCATGACAGCCAGTGAAGTAGCCTAATCCTTACAACTATGAATAGCTCGACTTTGTTAAGAAACATAAGTACCTTTATGCAATCGTTCCGACATCCACTAAATTATATAAAAGTGTAATTACACGTATGATCCATTAAAGCGGCCATTAACGAGTGCTGGCGGGTCCGCAGCAAGCCGCGCGCCGGAGAACTAGCCCAGCCTCGTTGCACGGTTGCGTAAGCCCGGCCACTCTGATTGTTCATATTTCGATTTCAAGTTGGAGCTTATCGGAGCCCGAGCGAGAAAGGACTCGGTCCAACTCACCGCCCTCACCGCGGGCCCACCTTTCACGACTACTTTCGGTCGTGACGCAATCCTCCACTCGCCCGCCCGCTCCCCATTAGGTGCAATAAACAGATTAAGCATCACATTTGGTTTTATTATAAAAGTAAAAAAAAGCTAGTTTATAATACATAACATAACAGTCGCAGTAAAATGCCTCATTTCGAACAACATTAACACTGTGCACTAATAACAAGTATAGATGAGTGGCGATGATGATAAACGATGAGATGACGTGTTATGTCGGGGCGAGCGCTCGCAGCGAACGCGGTGCAGGTGACTATGTGCAGAGCGTTCGGCCGCGGGCTGCGACTAGCTGGTGGTAGGAATTAAGCTTCTCGTGACATTTACCGATCTCTCACCGGGAAATTGATATCAAGCTTCTTCTCCTACCATCCTAGCATGCCTTAGTTTAGTGCAGAGGTCCTGCGACATGTCCGGGGGGTCCGTACTGGGTACTGGTGGCACCACTGTGGCCGCCCTCTGACGCACCCTCGTCGCCGCTGAATTCGCCGCTGATTTCAGCTCCTGCGTGTCCACTGGACGAGCTACTGATGCTGGCACTTGATCCGCTGCTAAGAGAGATAGCGCCCAGATCACCGCCGCTGACGCCACCGCTGATGTCAGCGCCTCCACCGATAGCACCGGCGCCACCGATAGCACCGGCTCCACTGAGAGCTCCGGCACCACCTGCCAGGCCACCACCGATACCGCCCTCCTTCTGGGTCTGGTACTTGATGAAGTAGACTTCGGGTTTGGAAGGCTGGGTCGGCGCGGGAGTGGGAATGATGATGTCGGGCTGATCCTCGGGTTTCTTAACCAACACGTAGACGAGGGTCTTCTCTTCGTTCTGGGGCTGAATGGGAATGATGGGCGCGACCGGGGCGGGAGGAGCCGGGGCTTTGATGAAGATAATCTTGTAGTGCTTCTGGGGAGGAGCGACGGCGGGAATCTGGGGCAGTCTCTGTTCGACGGGTTCTGGGGGAGGGACGTGGACGTAAATGTGTTTCTGGACTAGAGGCGCGCCGGAGTATCCGCCGGCGTATCCACCGCTGCTGAAGCCCGTGTCGCCGCCGAAGCTCAGTGAGCTGGCGCCGCTGAACGACTGGCCGCTGCTCAGAGAGATACCACCGCTGGAGTGTCCTCCAGAAGACACGCCAGAGTATTGCGTGCTGGGAGCCGAGTAGCTGTAGCCCACTGGGGGTTCAGGGCGGCCGTAGGCCAACGCCACACAGGCGAGTATCTGTAACAATAGAAACACCAATTAATCATAATATGCAATAGGTACTAGTTGTTGTATGTTACTTGGATATAAGTTGGTGACCTGAAGCGATAATAGACCCTAGACGGCGGAATTTCAGTACGGTCAGCGCTTGAGATTAGACCCTCCGATATAGTAGTAGCGAATAGCGATAGGGGCTTCCAACCACTGCTTGTTCACACATTTTATTTTCACCTTACAATAGTTTAATTCAATCTATAAAACCCCAATTGTGTAATAATATTTTAGAGCAATAATTACTAGGTGATAATTGGATATCGATATCTAGTAAATTGGAGTTGTTTACGAATGTTAATATGGCCGCATGATCTAGCCGCACTATGTTATCCAAAAATGTGTGTGAGCTACGCCTGACAATCCGTAAAACATTATCCAATGGACATCATTCAAAATATGACACGCCAAGCATTAACATTTCGCTGAGCATATAAGATGGTCCTATATTTTGAAATACATATTACAAAAACTACTCGGTCTAAATAAAAGACGATCGGTTGTGCTATAAGACGGATTGGCTTGTATGCGGTAGCCGTGAACAAGTTTAAATAATCCACATTATGCAATAGAGTGAATACAATACAAAGAATTTCGGTCACATTTGACGTGCACTGAGATTTGATGGTCGGCATGCGTTGGAGGCGTTACTTATCGCGCGGCCAGTGAGCGCCGTGTGGAAATGGACTCTTTCCGTGAAATGGAAATCGCACCCGAAGTGAATAATGATCGAGTGCTCCTTTCGCGAGTTCAAGTAACAAATACGAGCCAGTTCGGCGAGACCCCTCGATTCCGGCCTTCTTCAATGTAGTTCAATGTAGCCCCTGGCAGAACATTTTATAGGTTTTATCATAATAAAACGCTTGTTGTAAATATTTATGTAAACAAATGACGTGCCCTTTACTTTTAAATTCGTTAGAACTGATTACTTAGTTTGGATTAAATATTCAAGGAACATTCCGCAGGGAATAACAAGAAATATGAGAAGATTGCTTTAGAAATAAATATTAATAATTTTTTTTACAATCTCGATACGATCAATGGGGGACCTGGAATATCTACTAATTATATTAACGTTTCGCTTAACAATTCCATCAGAGTATGCTGGGCTGATTATTAATTTCGATTCAAGATCAAGTAATCACAGGACGCAGCCCCAAGACGCGGACTGTTATCAAATCATGAATATTTTATGAAACGATTCACAAACACTAATAAATGTATTATTCATCACTTGGAAGCCACCGTAGTTATTTATATTCACTATTTGGCACTACGAGTCCATATCACTGAACACTTCACTTTAGTCCCATGGTGCTAACCTGAAATGCTGTTTGCACGATAAAAAAATACACATTTTTAATCACTTAAAGGACATCACATAATTTTGATATCAATCGCATGTGCCAAATAGTTAAATATAATTAATTAATTAAATAATTCCCGCATAAGCTGCTTACCACGAATGCGCGCATACTGTGCGTGGGTGAGACGGCTCCGGTGTGCTGAAACCTTTCTGGGTGGACGTGCAGTGAGACCGTTTAGAACAAATCCGAGTCTGGGAGATGTTCCTGTGGCTGTGAGCTGGTGTTAACTGATGACATTCGCCATGCCGACCCGCTCTTAAATACCAAGGTGCTCATCTCGTCAGAACACTCCATCCCTACGAGCATTTCACTCGGTAACATGCAACTATCGTCATTATTTAACAAGTATACAGTCCTTTCTTTTCGACGAGGCCTGCGGGCGGCGCGGGCGCATTCGATACGCTGCCTTAGCGACCACCGCTCGCTTCCACGCACCGCCGGCCGTGCGGCCCGCACTCCGTACAGCTCATATTAGCTCGCGCCTGCGCGATGGATTACAAGTGTATTCATGTGTTCTTGTTACCAATATTTCTGTTACGCTTCAGATAACGCATCCGCACATCAGATGTCTGAAATCCTACCCTAACTCGTCGCGTCGGTTGTATAACCCGCATCGAGAGGTCCATACAATTGTTATTAGAACATACCTTAGTTAGGTACTTTTTAGATTTAAGGTAGCACCGTCAACCTATTCAATAGACTATCGGTTGCACCAGAGTTAAGTAACTTTAATAAACCTGTTGGTGTTGCCTAGTCAGATACATAGATTTATATAGCTTTTAGAGCGGTCCGATTCGTTGCATCTATATCACGTATGTATCATATAGGGACGCTTTAATAATACTTTAGGTACATATTTTCTATATGTTTATGCTGCATAATCGGTCAACAATCTATTGCATATCCGACTTATTGGCACTTAATATCTAAGTAGGTATTTTGATGACTACAAAAGCATACATCGTACGACACGTGTACCGCACTTAATTGAAATAATTATCCCACTAATATTATAAATGCCAGAACGGCTGAACCGATCTGGATGAAATTTGGCATAGAGACAGATTATAGTCTGGAATAGCACATACTTTTGATCCCGGTAAAATGTATGGTTCCCGTGGGATAGATTTGTTTTAATTTTAATAGAGCAAAGGATCCATATGATTTTTTGCATAGGTAGTTTTGTTTTTTTTTTATTAGTCCGGGCGCTGTCCTGGCCCGGCCCTTGAATCCCTCTGACGTGGGGGTCAGAGACCTTATTTAAACTAATATTAAAATATAAGTACATAGCATTTGTTTATTTAAATAAAGTAAAAGGAATCTTTATTGTACACTAGCTGCGCCCTGCGGTGCTACCCGCGCAAAAAATCATGTCGAACCTTTGCGCTATGAAAAATTTAAACAAATCTATCCCACGGGATCCATACATTTTACCGGGATAAAAAAGCCTATGTGCTATTCCAGACTATAATCTATCTCTGTGCCAAATTTCATCCAGATCCGTTCAGCCGTTCTGGCGTGAAAGAGTAACAAACATCCATCCATCCATCTATCCATCCATCCAAACTTTTACATTTATAATATTAGTATAGATTGTAAAAGACAATAAAATCTTATGGCAAATTACAACTTAAAGCAACTTTTAAAAAGCAAATAAATCTAACATTTTAGCATCTAACATCAACATTTTGCAACTAGCATCTCCACTACTACTACCTATCCAAAAATGTTTAGGGGTCAGAAAATGACATACCTTTTAATCGCGGGTAACACCGCGGGGCGCAGCTAGTATTAAATAATTATTTGAACAATGCGCTAACTTACCTCTCCACTATAATAGTACGTGTACTACGTATACAATTATATCGAGTATACAAAACAACAAAGTAATGTTTTTAGTTTTTATGTCTTTAGTGTTAAAACAAATGTAGCAAAATGTGGCGCTCCCGGGTCCTACGCGCCCGCTCCCCTGTCGCGTGCTCACAATAATTATATCGCTACAAAGTAACCACTAAGTAGTCGAAAAGCCTTTTAGTGTCCGATTGTGACTTAAATTATATTTGCGAGACGCTACAACAATATTATTATGTTGGTTCAAGGTTCGTGAACTCTGTATTCTACGGGTCACAGTTGTCTAGCATATATGTTTTTATATTTATGGTCGTCTACTACGGTATTTCGAAATATAAGCTTTATTTAGTTACTTTTTACTATAGTTCTTTTAGTAATTATGTGTTAGTGTGCTAATTGGTAGCCTGCGAAGTGAACCAGCTTTACCTACGTACCTAAGATACAGGCGTTGCGTAGTTTTGAACAGCACAGTTTTGTTTAGCAATAATGTTATATTACTATATCTAAACAAACGTGTAGGTACCTATTAAACACGACGCATCAGATGTCGTTTATTTTTTAAAAAAATAGTCAGTAATCACTTAAAAATAGGTGTATTATTGTCAATCCATCCACTGATAGGTACTTTATTAGCGATCTAGTCGGTGTGACTTTAATATTCTACTAAATGATCAAAAGGGATATCAAAATAGGCCAAGCTTTGGGTGTCAAAATGAACAACTAAAGCGTACATTTCAATTGTCTTACATATTTTTTTAGCCTTTTAAATTTTCTTCTCCTGGGCATCTACCTCCTCTTGACATCTCTACACGTCTGATTTGGGTCCCCTCCTGCCATAATGCCCCCTTAAAGGTGATCAAATCATCCCACCCCCATATTTTCTTTGGTCGGCCTGTACCTCGGCGACCTCCACTGGGAATCGAATCTGTTGTTATATTCGCCCACCTGAATGCGAGCCCATGCTTGCTACGTGACCCTCCCACTCCAACTTTAGCCTCGTGGTTTTTACTCCCACATCTTCTATTTTAGTCACAGCCTACAAGCTAGTATTCCTTAAATAATAATTCCTGAAAATCTTTAATTATATAATGGTGAGCTTTTGGTGGAACGTATTTTTTTTCGCACTGACACGACGCTAAACGTATCGCGGAATTGCGGCAATCGTTCGCATCGAAATGCGACAAGTCGTTGGCGCCGTATTTTCGCAATAAGTATATGCGGTGTGATTGGCGCGGGAAAATATGCGTTCGTACCTATTTAAAATGCTCTTTTATAATACCTTTTTTCATAAATTAAAATTGGTCATTAGTAACTGGAGTAAAACAGACATGAATATATGATTGAATTAAATTGAACCAACGAGCTTATTTATTCGTAGGCGTGGACCTACTGGACGGTCAATTCGGAAATTATAGGCAATAGCGAAAAGCGCTTAGGCAAAATATGTCATTACTTCTCAAAACTGTTGGAGTATGTAATATACATACCAATACTAAAAAAGTTTGAATATCGAATAGAAGAAAGTTGTGCCGCCAACTTTCTGACACTGTTTTTTGACATTGCATTTTTACAGTCGTTATTTTTTCTATCAAAAATATATCACTTTTACCACCTTCAATAGTCTTTCTTTATTCATAACCTATCAAAAACTAGATCCGTAGTATTAATATTATTGTATGGTGATATTAAACAGGCTGCTGATTTTGTTTCTAAATTATCTGGTTCAATTTTTTTTTCAAAAATCGATGTTTTTGCTTATATCACAATCGGCTTTGAGAATTATTCCAAATAGATTAGAATGTGGCTCCATACCTACTTGAAAAAAAACATCTGTATTCGTTTTCTCATCAGGGGTTAATGCGTAATATTCCGCACATATTATCATCGCTCCCCTCTCCAACAGCGCTCGTCTGAGCCGCGGCCTTCTAACTTGCATAATTATGTATTGCCGAATATTTTATCTCATTCTTCTAAAATTACTAATTGCGTTCCGACTAAGTATAGATAGACGCTTTAAAATATGTTACAACACAGATAATGAACCTCTTCACGATCCCCCTTTAACTGTGCGATTATTTGTATTTATGAAACATAAAATAATAATTTAGAGACATCAAAGCGAGCGCTAAGTAGTAAAGATAAACCGCAATATTCGTAGTGCCGATATAGCGAGCTAGTGTATAAGTTGAATGGCAGAATATTTGAAACACACAACGTTTTTGAAGTTATATTTACAAATTAGATTCTTTTTAATATTTTGCACTGAGTCGGACTCGTATTTTAAGACATAAATGGTAAAAATTTCGTCAAACAAATACGACAACCACAAATCGTCTACTTGGTATCATATTGCACCATTGTAATTTACTGTTTGCAGCTCCTTTGTCAACATTATCCGATGCGATAATTTGTGATACAGGCCTGTCTCGCAGCTTAATAACAAGAATGATCAAACCAATCAGGGTCAATCATCATTCTTCATATAACAACACTCTAAAACTGAACGCCAATAAGAGTGACACGATGAGTAGGTACCTACTTATGTACTTAATCAATTATAAATAAGCTGTATTATAAAATGAATGGAACAGTCAAACGTCCATGCATTTTTTTTTGTTTAATCCTTTTTCTGAAAGTTACATGAGCTACTCGCGCCCGGTCTGAATTCGGATGGGTGGCCGAGTTTTAACACCCGACCTCCGACATGCGTCAAAGTGCAGTTAAACTTGCGGTGTCAGTTATCATCCTGGCGTCCTGATATTTACGTAACTACAACGGTAAAATTCGGACACTGTGCCAGTTCTACTCACAGATATATGAGAGGTTCTACTAGTTAGGTTAGTTAGAAATTTCAACAAAATATTCACTCTCATAATAAATGCGATACCCACTTAGGTACTTACTGACTGATCTCAATATCTCTAAAATTATGAGGACTAGAGATTGAAAAATGCCACGCGGGCTCCTCTCTGCCCCTGCCTGGGTAGATGCTTACTCAGAAAGGATTTGATCAAATCGTTTGGAGCTCAGAGAAAGGAGAATGTTTAAAAAAAGTGATTGTAGTAAAACCAACGTTCATACATGAGTTAGAGTAAAACCTGTTTTTAAAGATAGTGCAGTTATAAATAATCGGTTCTAAAGCGATAATAATGTATAACCACTGAGGCCACCAAACAACCGTAGCGTTTACTCTACAATTCGTGCTGCCGCTCAAAATAATAAATATCTTTTCGAATACTAACAAAACTGATAATTATTTTATTCAGTAAATGAATTAACAAATTATTATTATTGAAAACATGTCCTTTTGATTACTTTAAAAGTATTTAATTAATAAACAATATGCACAACAAAAATCTTCATTTGAAATTAGAATTAGAATAACTTGCTTATTATTTACATTAAAATTTACCCCTGCGGTGCGTACCCACGACGCTGGCCGCATTTCCCCGCTAAATTTGCGCTGAACAGCCAAACTATTTATTAATTGTTTAATATGGCCAGGAGCACACTAATGCCTGCGAAAATTGTGTCCTACAAAATGTCAGATGGCCACGCAACAGATACCACTGAGGGAATTGCACATTCTTTTTGAACTGGGCATCCAAAGCCCCCCGGGTAGGGAGGAAAACATATTGAAATGAGAAGGAGCCCCTTTATTAGCAGAAATGAAATAGAAGAATAAAAATGTCTATAGATTACTGTATACTATATCAATTCAACAATTATTCAGTTTTTTTTTCAATAAATTTACTAGTTATGTATCTTTTTAAATAGTATAAGAAACTTTACTCGTTAGGGAGGACCGTAGATAGGAATTATGGCATGATATTACTCGTGTAATAAAATCTTACGATATATGTGAACAAATTAATTTAATATATATTCACAAATTAATTAGATTGCCAATCTTATATGCCTTTGGGTTGGATTGATTAACCTCCTCCTATTTTAAAGTATGGTGAAAACAGCAAACTCCTTTGAAAAGCAAAATATTTTAAATATTCTTCTTCTATCTACATGAAGCTCAGACTAAAACAAAATATTGGGAAACGTTAACTCAAAGTATCAAGGGGCCAATAGGTCTATAAAAGTTGCACCTAAAGGTATTCCTTTTGAAATTTATCTACATGAATCAGTCGCCTTCGGATCAAAGCATGGAAACTTCGGTTAACAAAGGCAATAAAATGAAAATGTTATTGCAAAGAACCATCTCTCTCAACAACCCATTTGCTATAAATCAAACTAGTACAAAGGAGACAATTCATGTTCGGTTTTTTTTGTAGCGTAGCTGTCTCGCCCTTTCTAGTTATACGTAATTACAACTCTCTGCACTAGCTCATTGCGGTCTATTCAAAATGGTTTGATATTTGAATGGTAAAACCGATAAATCCAATCATTCAATATATTGCTACAATTGATTTGACCACTTAGTAAAGTGACTGACACCTTGAACTATACGTTGAGTCATCGGTAGACGAGGGCTAGTGATGATTTGGATATAATTTTTTCCCCTCGCATGCTTTTCATTATGACTGAAGGTCGCGTTGCTTAACCCATGCACATACACTCGAGACCAATACATCACGGCCATCCTTGGCTCGACCTTTCCAATATACAGGCTGATTCCGAAAGGAACTGGTTAACTGGTTAAAAGATATTTTTTTAAAAAAAGATCAACCATTGAGTGTCTCGCCCGTTGTTCTCCGTAGCAACAGCATTCCGAACAGCTGGTAAAGTAGTAGCATAGTATTTTGTAACTTTTGACGATTCATAGGTACTGTACGTAATGGTCTACGTGAATAAAAAATATTCTAATTCTGATTCTATATTTCAGAAAAAATATCTCACATAATTACAATTCTAATTTACTCTTATGAAACGCCTGTATTTACCACATATCAGCAAATATTGTATCGTAGCGATGTTTAGTTTTGGTTTCTAGTTTTGCGATTATTTTCACAGACAAGTAGTGGTATTTTTTATTAGTTACCTAAAAGCTTATAGGCTCAGACGACCGGAATTATCGAAGACTGCGGACCCAAATAATAAGGCAAAATGTTTCAAATGTTTTCGTTCACGTTGGTGCTGTAAAAGTGAGAACGTATTGTGCCTCTAAACTTTAAAGTGAATGCAAAATTCATTTCTTCACCTCCGATGGCGTCACCCATCATAATAGAGATAAAAAATCCTGTATAAAACGGACTCCTTGCGCAGTTTCTTTAGTAAATGAAATATAAAGTCGTACGGCATTACCCAAGCGAATGAAATGGCAAAAAGCTATTAATATCGAATGTCATTTCTCTTATGCAGCGCCATGGCTGCTTTATCTAACAATCATCCATTTATCATATTTCTTTGTACACTATTTTCGTTGTTTTGTTTATTAATATTGCCTTCCTTTTTGTTCTCTATGATGGTCCTAAGACTATTTGATCTTTTTATTAATAAAAAATAGTTCCAACTATGAATGGCCTGTCTACTGGCCTAGATCTGTCGAGCCGTTCATATTCTTATTCTGTTGAGTATTTTCCTGTATTTCAGCCGACAACCACTTCCGACCTTTCTTTACCGCTTGTGGTTAACATTTACTTATAACAAATATTATAGGAGGCACTACAATATCAGTTATTTACTGTAGCACCTTTTAATAATTCCTTATTTATACTATATTAATAAGATTATTATATCAAAAATAAGTATACATATGAATGCGGGCCTTGAACTCGCACGACAGCCGCGCAATTGTTGTCACAGGAAGTTGTAGATTACTTTTCATTAGTTAAAAGTTAAACATTAAAAAAATAACAATATTTTTATTTAACTCTGTTGACCGTCATTTCACTTACTATATAGCTATGAAACCCATGGCCGTCGGGGTAAACAGGTTCTAGAATGGCGACTACGAGGCGGAGGTCTTAGTGTAGTAGGTGCGTGCGTCACAGGAAGCAGGTGAATGCGAGTGGCAGAGGACCATGATGTGTGGAAGTCAATAGGGGGAGGCCTATATCCATCGGTGGATGTCTTCCAGCCGAACTTGAAGAAGCTACTTTTCTCTATCACTGTGAACAACTTTCTTAAATCACAGAAAATAGGTGATTATCTATTCATTGTTCTCGGTCCAATTTCATTATTCTTTCTTAATATTATTCATGTGCATGGTATGCGTATCGAATGTGTGATTAGAATTAACACCACCGCATGTATCGTAGAACATATGTGCTTCAAGCACGAGAGCACACATTGATCGGGCTGCGGCGGCCGCTGCAATATGAAGAGCCGGTACGGGCTGCCTATCTGAGCTTACTCATGCGCCTTAATACTATTCTACTTATTAAGTACACGTGCACTGAATAAACTGTCTGTCGAAGACAAGTTACGCCCGCTATTATAATATATTTAAAGACATTTCCTTCTATAAAAGCTCAATATTTCTATAAGTTTATGTAAGTATATCCATTTCTGTCGTTACATGATTAGCTTTCCTACGTAAATGGCTTTCCTTTTGCAATATCCTGCAGTTTTATTGCCAAGGATAAATATGAAAAATAAATAGAAATATCGGCTTTATTTTACTGTAGGCGCGTCAATAAGTAGGGATGTCCCAAGCCCCAATATAAGTTTATTGCGCCAACATTCGTCGTGTTTTTGCTCGGCTAAACTTGATCGAATGCCAGCAGACATCTAGCCGATGGGGTACTTTATAAGACATTTGACTTATACAATAAAAACGTGAATAAAACAGTGCTTTTTTTCGTGAAGCTTAATTCGTGACGTGGTACACCATATGCTAATTGGGTTTTATTAACAAACTAAGTTAAATATATAAATACTATCCGTATCTGTACCTCCAAGCTTCGCTATATGTTTACCTGAAACTTATTCACTACATTTGAGGCTGAAGCTTCTCTCAATTTTATTTAATCCTCTTTCCAAGGTAGGTAGATACTAGAGCTATTGTAGTCAGGTCTGTGTATCCATACAAGACCTCTTAATACACAGTGTAAAGAGCCCTCGGCTTAAAGATCCTATGTACGTATTGTTTCCTTAATAATATTTTTTATTTATACTAATATATTTAAGCGTGCCGTTACTATAGTTATATCACAATACCTTTTGGGACTTACCGACAAGTACTAATAATAGCGAACAGTAAAATAAAACCACTGGCTTATTTAATAATCTCTTTCCGTCATTAAAACCCTTTGCTACGACAGGAAGATAACAAATTGGTAGGTACAATAAAATCGCATTTATAATGGATAACCCCCTTTTCCATACACATGAATATATACCACTGGTTAATTATGAAATTTGGTTGGAGAGTCACATTCGGCAGGTGAATTTCTATAAAGTATAATATACAGTTGGTGAATCGTCACGGGGTTCGTTCAAGGTCGTCGCGATCTCAAATCTACGAACACTCTCGGTCGCGCTCTTCACTCAATGTGCATACGAATTTACATATCTCACACAAAGTGGATAGCCCCCTCTAAGATAAATGGGCACACCGCGCCGGCGTGAGCGGCATCGTTATTAAACATTTTGTTGATTAGTCAACCCAGCTGGTTTAGAAATCATCTCTTCCTTTGATGCATCCTGTAAATTTCAAAGGTAACGTATTTTTTTTTAATAGTCACAGCCAATGTGCTATATACTGCGCGGCTTATTCATTATTGTTAACGGACCCAGTATAAGTGCTTTGTCATACGTAACTAAAGTTGCATTAATCCCGCTCTGGTCCGACTTAAACGTAGCCACTTGGATTTATACATAATATCGATCACGGCAATCAGTAATGTAATCGTATTGCGAACGGGTTTAGTTTACTTTCATTAGACAGTCGCAGTGGAGCGAAGTTGGCGATTTATCTTTGCAGTGATCTGCGCCCGCTCGTACCGAAATCATCGAATGAGGTTCTGCCACTGTATCATATTACATTTGTTACTAATATAACAATACCTATAGCAGTCTGTCTGTGCTCATTTAGGTAATGTACTATATTGAATTAGAACTCGGTACCTATTTGAGCTATGAGTTTGATTTTTAGGCCCAAACAACTTATGAACTCATAATCTTAGTCCCATATTTAGAGACGTTTTATAACTTCATTAAACGTCACATAGTACTGCGCACAAGTATTGCTTCGCGCAGTATTATATGACGTTTGATAAAGTTATAAAAAGTCTATAAATTCAGAGGTTAAAATGAAGTAGCGCATTTGTTCGAATCAACATATCGAAATTCTGACTTCACATAGTGTTTACAAATGCGCTAAAAAGCCCAGGTCGTAGGCTTTGTATATCCTTTCTGAAGCACCCTGCATAATGCAGATAGTATGTCTAGCTATCTAAAGCCCGGGAACACAAATTTACATTTAAATTGGGTGTCTCAATTTAAAATGTTATATCCCAAAATGGAAACACAAAATTCGCTAATGTAAAGAGAAACACAATCTGACCTGAAAGTGTGCTCAATCTGCATTCCCTAGCGCCGTTATTTTTAGGGACGATTTATACCTAATGCGTTAATAATTGCATGAGAATAATAAAGAAATCTATGCAGCAACAATTCTCAATAAATAATAATTGCAAAATGTCATACAAAAAATACTCGGACTAAATTAAACACACCTTGACTAGAGACAAAATAGCGTGTGCGGTCCACGAGGTCCTCAATACCGGCCAAGTCCCCTTTCCTTCTCTTTAGAGCTGACCGGGGCCTTACCCGAATTAAAGTTTTGACTTAGTTTCACGTATTTCCATTCGTGAGACACATACCGCGCTAAAATAAGGTAGCAGTTACACCCGGCATTGGCCTTCCTTAATGAGCTCTACGCAACGCAAACAGAGACAGAATCGAGTACGTACGAGCGCTCTCAAAATGGCTAATTGTTTATATAACTCAAGTGCATTCTCCGAGACGGACGCTGCCAGTGCTTTATTTTTATATGGCCTCATTCCAATATATCATTGCTGGTACCATATATTTTTAAAGGTTTTCGCGGCACTACCGCTGTATTGAGTTGCCGCTTTGTATGACGTGACCTTGCATATACCTACCTATCAACTAAGTATAACTTTTTGTGACTGCAGCTAAGCTCTGGTCCTCTCTCCAGGCACTTTGGAGTTTACCATCTGTATACTTACCATCTGGCCACAGCATCTTAGTAGTCCAGTTTGTTATATATGCTGACTAATTTTAAATATACTTATTCTAAGAGTTTTCTTTTGATTACCATCTACATCCAGCTATCTATAATAATTTTTCTCATCAATATCGAAGATGATTGTTCAATTGACTTATTTAGGTAATATGGGCGTTTCTCAATACTGTAAACTATTTCTTTCACAGCAAAGAAGAACAATTGAATCCAAATCCTTTTTAGACATATAAAAAGTATATTTTACAATTAACACCTGGATCCTCAAATGAGGTTAATGGCTTTTAGAATGACATTAGCAAAGTTTAATGTGTATGAAGTCTGGTTCGCTATGACTGCTATTCTTACACCATAAATGGATTTGAATTTGATGAGGGCTAACGTTCACTCCGTGACGTCAGCGGTGAGTGGTCGCCATGCCAGCATCGGTTGCATCCGACCACATACAGTGATAATTTCGAGATAATCTCAATCTAGCATTACATCAGCCGCAGTACGAGCGTGTACTCGAACTTACTTAATCAACGTTACTATTAAACTTTGTTGCTTTTATCTGCAATCACAATTTATTTTATGTCTCACCTTGAAGTAATTCCTCAGTAGCTGTGTGCTTACTTTGTACAGATGAAGAAGTTGTTCATTTTAAGTAAAGCACTATACATTGTTGCTATCTTTTTTCATCTACTTCTAGGTACTCTAGGTACGAACCCCAAATACCTTGTCACGCTGGATATTTTCCAAATTTAAACTATATATGAGGGGCCACAGCCACAAAATTCAAGTCCACAAACAATAATAATTGTTTATATTCACGGTGTTTCCTGCTAATGTTGCGTAATTGTCAAAGAGAACGCAACAAGCCATGCGACTTGAATGACAAATAAATTGGCCAAGATCGCACTGTAGCATGGCTGTGTAGATAGCATGTGGTCGCGGATACGATATGTAACATGATACACCTTCAATTATTATATAACAATAGACTGTCTGATCCTTCGCAGAACACACTTCAATGACCGGTAATGTAGAACGTGTTGTGGGAGATTTGAATTTCATCTCTATAGATATATCTATAATGTATATTTTAATAAGCTCCTACCTATTGTATGTAACCCATAAATAGGCTTAATGTTTTTTTCTTCGATTGAATTCTGTTTAAGTTGCATTAGTCGGAGCACCAATTATAACACGGCAATTAATTATAATTTAATGCCTTAAATACAGTTTTCAATTATATTCAGTGTACGTACTATACGACGAGGGAGTTCCCTTATTCTTCAGCCTTGGCTTCGCCAGCGAGCGGCGACATTTCTGACATAGGTTGATTAATGACCCACAATCAAGGTTGTTACTGTAAACTCAACCCAAATAACTCAACTAAGCAATTTTTAACGCAGGGTCGTGCGACCTCAAAGAAGGATTTAGGTAATATTGTATTAATATCTTGTGAAGGCAACCGCAACCATTAACATGCTAGGTAGCGCCTCGCGAGTCGCGCATTTCTCACTTAACATCACGCAAACGACACGGTTTCGAGCGAGTGACAAATGGAATCCTTTGTGTACTCGTCATCGACTCTTTTACGCGTTTACGCAACGGACATGTGTCTATATTCCACTCCAATACAAAAAAATAGGGGAAACGCGACGGAAAAATGCGGCAACTCTGAAAGGTGGTGTTTAATTATTTATGCAGGATTGCGACTCACAGGCCGTCTGTACTGGGGCTGCCTAGTGACCGTTCCCGCCACCAATGGCCCTTAGGACACAATACTCACATAATTGAATGAAAATGGCATTGTAATTGCCACGTCTGCGGTTTTGCCTTACTAAAACTAACAAATGTGTCACCATAGTTGACACAATTGTACACCATAGTGTAATTGTCATTCCATTGCGAATTAATTGCCTTAGCAGATAAGACAATCGCTGCACACCATACAAGTGTAACCCTAGCTAAGAGAAACAAAACAAATCAAACAATTTCAAATTTGGAATTGTACCAAGCTACGTACCAACACTTCAGGGGAAACTGTTTCTGAAGCAATGTGAGTGGCTAGGTATTTTGTTTGAGACGAATACGTAACCTTATCGTGAACTTGGAACGACTTGATCACATTCTAATAAATTATCCACTGAATTATTTATTATCTGTCTTGTTTGCCAAACTTATGTTTAGTTTGACCTTGTTTTCGAACGTGCAGTTTGACGAGTTTTTATTTGTTTACCAATATAAATAATTATTTTCTAGAAATTAATGTGATTGCAACTTTAATTATAACTATAAAGAGCATGTAAGTGTAACCTGTTTTATACTACGTGTCGAAAATTCTCTCACTCGAGTGATGTTTCCGCAGTGACTTGAGTCTGTTTACACTGCATCTCTTGTTTTACATGGGAAGAAATTTGCCGTTCTATTATTCATTCATGACGCAATGCCTGAACTAATCCTGAACATCTACAATTATTTGCATTGCCAACATTGCATTTTGAAACTACTTAGTTCCATATCAACAGACCGGCTTTAAGTCGTTTGAAAATATAACATTTCATCAATAAAAACATGATTGTGAATACTCCAACACTACTATAAAGGATGCTTAATTTTAACTCACCAATATACTGAAATTGCAAGATTATTTAAGTAGCTATTTGGCCGTAACGAACAAACATATTCTACTAATATAATTATTGTTGTGGAGAAACGTTCAGACTGTTGTAATAAAGTCGGTACTGTTGTAAACAGAGCGGCAAGACGCTGTGGCATCACGTCATTAGCATCTGCCGCTCACTTCACTGTCCCATAACAAATGATCATGTAATAAGCTATTTCTAATTAATTATGCATCATGGCATATTCCTTAACTTCTATAAGCAATTATTTGTATGGTGCTTAGAAAATCAGCGTGTCGATAATATTCTTGCCCCATCAGATTACATCGCCTTAATGAATAAAAAATGGCGAAGAGAAAAAAATACATAATAATAGTTGTACTTTAGGCGAATCTTACCCAATAAAATATTTTAACCGATGAATCAGTCAGTTATATGGATCACGTTGAAGTATAAAATAATTGTGTAAAGATTTTTTTTTTAAACAACCTTAACCAGGGGCGTTCTGTCATGCGCTCTGGGCCCCAAGTCTGCTAACACAATCGAACAGCAACTACATAGTAACTGTCACTTTTGACAGATATCCCATACAATATCTGCCAAAAGTGATAGTTACTATGCGGTTGCTGTTCTATTGTGAATCGATTGTGTTAGCAGACTTGGGGCCCTGTACAGAATGTAATTTTTTATGTCTAATAATTTGATTTATCTCTTTGGGAATGTTATATTTGTAACCTACTGTTGGCCTTGTTAAAATATTTTACACTTATTGTTTCACCTTATAGGTATACTCCCGGTTGAATATGAGTAATCGCCACGGAAGTACCCGTATAACCCACAATAGGGTATATGCCTATTACTTTATATTAAAATAAAGTACCAATTATTGTATGTCAAAGTACTGTAAATAGTTTTTCGATATATTTACTTACTTAATAAAATTCTTAACACTTACTGACTGATTACCAGACAATATAAAGCCTAAATCTTTGGAGCTAGAGATTTGAAATTTGGTGGATATATTTCTTGTGTAGCCTATAGGTGCACTAAATAGAGAGATTGTTGTAAATTCAACCACTAAAGGGGTCAAATACTGTCATTGGTCAAGGGGGTCGCATATAAAGGAAGCATTAATTTAACTAACAATTGAGCACTTAGTGTTATATAATTTCAAACACATTCGCTATTAATGTCAGGTAAACGCAAGTGGTGGGGATGGAGTTGGGATGTACTATATTATTTCTCAGTCGGAAACTTGCTGACTTCTAGTGCACTAGTCACATGACAATGCAATGTAAATGTCTATATTTGGAATAAGATCGCAAAATGTTGTAAATCATAGCCCATAAATGATATAATAAAGATTATGCAATAAAAAAAATGGTGAGTGGCTATTACACTACACACAGATATTTATTTAGGTATCCGCGTAAGTATATCGATAGTGTGCCAGCAATTCGAGCACTCGTAAAAGTATTGCATAACAATTCATATTATGCCTCCTCCGAGGAAATTGTGAAACAAAACTTTTTTTACAACATAAATTTATGAATTCTATAAATTGGTACGGTTTCCCAATTAGAGTAAGTGGGTAGGTTACTTGTAATGTCCGTCGACTGAACAACTGATCACGTGATTGATACGCTGTGGTTATATCACAGCGATCTATTCGAGCGATCCAGCGTAGGTGGTTACTGTTCCCACTGACAAAGAGTCACTAAATGATAAAAACCATCTAATATTTTTCAAATCGTATGATTGCTAGTGACCCTGCTTTTTGTACCGAGAGCTCTACGTTTGAACTCTGCTAGGGACAAACTTTGTGTGACAAGCATAAATGTTGTATCCGAGTCATGGAAGCAAATTGTGAAGCAATGCATTTTTTCAAAAAAATGTTTTATTGTTTATTTTTTTTTATAATTTACCTCTTGTAATAAGAACCATTCAAAAAACTTTATTTACGAGTTTCCGTTTAATAAAAGCACAATCTAAGAACTTTATGGAAAAATTTCACAAATTTACAAAAACTTTTTTAAATATACTTCGCTGGCGTTCTATATCTGAATGGGAACTAAATAATAATATAACATTCTCGGAGCGTAGATACTTTAAAAGGAATCTTATCGGGCGGTGCGTGTTTATTACAAAAAATATATTTTTTTAATAACAATTACTATTATCAAAACAGAAAATGCTAAGCACAGTGCGATAATATAGCCAGTGCCGACTTTCTAGAAAAATCTAGAAATAATATTCTGTTATTTGAAGTTGGCACCAATACAGATCACTTAAGACTTGGATTCGCGTGGCCTCTAAATAAAACATAGTTATTTGTAGCTATTTAGTGCACCATGTTTTTTTAAAGTCAGTTTGGTTTTTCATAAAATAAATTTTGTTTCCCTATTTTCAGATTTCGTGTATTATATAGTATAGTATTTTGTGTGATCCATACTTTAGCCATTCACCCGTTCGGCAGTAGATTTTTGAACAAAGCAAGCAACTATTCTCGGTATCCCCTAACAAACTAAAAACGAATAATTGAAATGGGATTTCAGGCCGAAGACATAACATACCTAAGTGGACGAAAAGTTAACTTATTTCACCTCTACAAAGGTTGATTTTCCGGGAACTGCATTTTTTTTTACTTGCAGTAAATTATACGAATCAAGGAAGATAACAAAATATAAACGCTTTTGATTTGTTGCATTGTTATTATTAAGTGTCTCGCTTGACGAAAACTCGTCAGTTATACTTACTTCTATACTTACACTCAGCTTCTACATAAAACAAGTTTAGTGGATTTGCAGGGATAAGACTGACATTTTAATTAAAGCCGTCAATGTAAACCAATTTAAATTTAAATAATAAATGAGGCCTGCGGCTTTGTCGGAAATAATTTAGAAGTTTTGATATATCTGAAGCCTTAATTATATGTGTGTATGTGTATACGAAGAATTTATCATTGAATTTTGCTATATGTTTAGTGGTTGAAATAAAAATAATTCTACGGATTTTATCGTGGTTGATTTATGTGTTTTACGTTCCCGTAATCACGAAAGGACTGAGGTGTTTGACGTCCTATTATCATAGTTAGAACTGGGGTACCCTCATAATTAGTTGTTGTTTGCGGTCCGATCCACGCAGAAAGGTCTCAGAATGTACTAATGCGTTTAATACATGAAAAGATCGACAGAAAATTCCAACTCTGGGAGTCCAGATTCATGAGATAAATCCATGGTATCAGTTTGGGTTACGAAGCCTCTTAAAACTGTATAGGTAATCTAAATTCAACTGACTTATTCGTTTTACATACGTAAAAGGACATACACGTATTGTAAGCTCTGTTGTAAGCTTCGATATGTGACTGTTTCGGAGGCAACCACAATTTCTCATATGCAACTGGTAAAGTCGAGTAACTCGTAGTATCATAAGCTGTTATCGACAAGTTTGTGACGCCCACGTGCTCCGGCCTTACGACATGATATGCTAGCTCAATGCTGCATACTTATTGCATGCACACGGAGGTTTTGCATGCTTCTTTATGCGAGCATTTTTTTAAATGTACCCAGCTCCATTATGGTTTAATACCTATTTAAAAAATAAGGGTGCTAGTAGAGTAGCGTTATTCAAACCTGGGATGGGTGGCCGCAACCCCCCTTTCCCCCGCGCTTCAGAGGGAATGTTAATCTCTGTATTCTTCTTCTGTATTCTCTTGTGTCTCTTCTTTGGCAGTCGTTCAAGGCCGTTACGAATTTGAAAATTTGTGCCATTTGTAATTTTTTTTTAATCCAACATATTCAACCATGGGTTACCGATAGTCTCACTAATTGGGGCTCAGAGAGCATATGACATCCGATCCGTGTAAATATCGATAATAAACCAAATATGGGTGTACTAAGTCTAGAATAGAATAGTGTATTAACCAGTAACATAATAATAATAATGTATCAGTGAGCTCCAAACTACACAAATCCAAAATAGATACCTGAAAAGAGCAAATCGGAAAACGAAAACGGTTCAGTATGTTAAAATTTAGGAAAAACTGTTTTAGGGAGACAAGGTACCGATATTTGTACCTCATAACGACAATTTAAAATAAAACTAAAAAAACGTCCTTTACAATCAGAGTTTCGGTTATGCAAATTCCTTGTGATAGATATGCATTATTTGCAAACATGAAAAAAATGCATAGGAAAAAGAAACCCCAAATAGAATTTATCCCGACATAGATACCAGTGTAAGAGCCCCCATTCAATATCTCCGTAGGCACAAGCCAGTAATAGCGACTAAGATATTATATAATATTCAGGCATTTGGTGTAGGTATACCGCTATACTTCAATTAGTTTAATTATACCTGTGACCATAAATTCAATCTTGACTCGAGTACCAGGTGCTGTCAGTTTGTCTTCCATCAACGTGTACTCGGTTATCCTACAACATGTCATTGAAATTACGCAAAATCTGAAACGAGTTTGTGCGTAATCGAGAGTATAAGTGATTACACTACTTTTTAATGTTAATTTATGGCAAAACAACATACAGTCTAGAAGATAATTAGTCTCTGCGCGGCACTATTATAATATTTGAATACGTCATCTATTCGGTGATAGGCACAGGACGTGGCAGTGATATACGTCACTGATATGTAATGTGTCCTACAAGTCTATTTTGTAATTATGGAAACAAAAATCCGTACATCTGTCTGCCTTTTATCAGAGTAAGGATATTATAATATTCATGGTTTGTTGGCACCTTATCTCCAAACTTTGCTCTCAGAAAGTTCTCGCACGGCGCGCTGTCCTCTTTTAAGGTTAGCCAGATTGACTGACGTGCTCTGCAGTGTTTGGAAATGTGTCATAACTCCCATCCATCAATAAATGCTCGTTGGGGGACGCCATTTTCATTTCATCATGTCATATCCATTATTTTATTTGTAATGTGTATTTATTGAATTTAATATTGCTATTAATTACTTGACACTGGCAAAATACCCGCTAAGTTGCGGGTGAGGCCATATTCATATCCATTTTATTTCATCGCATTTCATTTCGTAAAGAAATTAGAAGAAATGCTCGTTGAAGAAGTTCGAATCTGAAAGTTTTTAATAAAGATAGAGTGGTGTTTGTGAGAACTGGCGCTTGGCGATCGTGGGCGGGATTCGTTCACCTTTACCAATTATTTCGGAGTTAACATTTCGTGAGAATATAAATAAAGGAGTACCTGCGGAGATGTCATGGATAGATTGCTTAAGTGTTTAGTCAAACATTTATTTTGTGTTTTATTATTCCAATCAAAACTTGAATAAACAAGACGGCCATAATTAATTTCAATTTAAATCGTAGTTATGCGAATCTAATCACGAAAATTTTAAATATTTATAAAATTGATTTTGATGATTAGGAAACGTGTCAGGGGCTAGTGGAAACGACAAAGGGGTAATTTGCCCAGCGAGTGGAAACATAGTACAATATAAAATAAATAATATTAAAACGTAGGGTTCAATTCCCGGCCAGGCCAAGAGGCTTTTTTAATGCACTTTTACTTACGAGAAAAATAAAAGGAACATTTGAAAAAAAATAACATCATCAAAACTCGTACGTTCTTCCCTCCAGCAACAGCATACCATAAGAATTATCATACTTAGTATTTTTTATTTTGATAATAATGTTTGCCGATGTTGTCTTGGATATCGAATGTATAACGTTTTTGTTAAACTTCATTTAATCCGCACTGATTTCACTTTCTCAAAACGATATTCAAATTGCGATCATATTAACATGTCTTTGTACTTACAAGCTTCATGCAAAACATATTCAAATTATATTACATAATACCTGTACTGGTGGAATTTGAACTGTGTTAATTTAGCAGATTATTAGTGTTAATAATTATCTTGGAGTAGATAATAAGCAGCTAGTATTAAGTCAAATCAAGAAGAACATTGATAAACATAAGCTTTTGTAAAACTCATTTTAAAAAATTGTCCTTGAAGATAATTAATATAAATTGCTTTATGTAAATTAAGCATTTGTTATTCGTTAGTCAGGGCTCGTTTAGTTTTTTTTTGAGTAACTGTAACATTACTTTAACAGGATTTCCTTACCCCTAACTTAACCTTAAGTACGTATACCATAATGTGTAAATAGTGTATCGGTTAACCTCAATAAAATACACTTTATATGCGTTTAAAAACGAGTGAGTAATTGTTTTAAAAATAGTAGTTACATATTATATAGCTGTAATTAAAATGAGTTTTTCAAGGAGAGCTTTTGTCAGAATTTCCGCATATCCGGTCCCAACGAAAGACAATTTACAGACATATGGCAATACAACATTATAGCACTCTGTATTGTTATACCTACAATTAATTTAAGAAAAATATTTAAAATGTAATATGGAGTCAACAAGTTCAATGCAAAAAAGTACATTTTGTAATAAGTAATGACCTTATATATTATTTTGACGTAACTTAGTTATATCTGCCGGCTTAGCCACTGACTGTTAAAATTTGATGTTGCGTAATACATACCGAACTCATGTGGCCCAGGTGCGCTCGCGTTTTGATTCACTAACTTGCATACGTGGCCTTAAAAATTGAATAACAACAAAAATGTTTAAAGGTTGTAATCAACAAAAGTATGAGCATTGATTGCTTAAAAGCTTACCAGTGTCTCATTAAGTATTTTTACAAGCTGTTCCCGCGACCTCCTCTAGGTGTTGATTTGTTTTTAATATACTGGTCATATCTTTTCTTTTCCGGGATGAGACTTTTTATCGTTATCATTATCTGCCATTTTTTTTTGTAAAATCCGCCCAGTTGATTTTGAGATACAGTTTTGGGCTTTCCCGGGTGAACCATCAGTTTCATTCACCAGGACAAAAATATCCCCGAATCTTGGATATATTTTCATCATCATCATCTAGAACCCAGATGATGATTAAAGTTCATACAATCCCGCCAATTTGCAATTTCAGACACACACCTGGCGGATTCGGATTCAGTATTGAAAATCATGTATATTATTCGATTCCTCATTTTTGATTTCTTAAAAACTTTAAAAGCCACGACTGAGTTAAAATCTTATTTCTTAACAGTATGTAAAAGTATCATAAAGCTACCGGTGAAAGTAATACGTAAGAGCACGGGCAATCTTCACATTGAGATCACTGTCAATTTATTTTTCTACTTGCTTGCAAGCTTCACATATCATCCGGTATGTTGTTTTATTTTTTATCTTCTGTACCTCCTAAGATGTCACCTTCACTTTCTGCGTCCATCGTGAGTGTATTTCTTTTTATTCTTAATTTTACAAGTGCAGACACGGTATTCTAATTATACTTATTCACACTGGTTTAGTGGTCGATATAACGTCTCAAATTCGAGTGCGTTATGCTAAATGTAAATAATAAATGCTTCCAGACGCATGTAAAACCTTAAGTTGTTTTTTTTATTATTTGTGATATTTCATACCATGTATTTGTGGATATATTCAGAATTACGTTTTAGTACAGAATAAGACTTGGGAATTGCCGAAATGCCATGAAATGCGTCTGGAATGTGTCTAATCTTTTTCATTATTTTTTATTCTTTTTTTATAATATACAATGTTGGTAGTACATACATTGTTATGTCTGCCGGCAAACAATGTAGGTTGGTCTCAGATAAGTTATTACGTTACATGGTTCTCACATTTACAAATGGGGGCTATTTTTATAAAAATAAAACAATAATACTACATTTAAGACAAGAAAGTATTAAGTAACTACTTCGTAAAATTTTACCTTGATGTGATTTGTATGTAGCATATAGGTACACATACAGTGTTTATTGGGTGTTTTGCAAATAATCAAGTTAAGCAAAGTTCAGAAGTCTTTCAAGAAACATCTAATTAGCCAACCACGGTTGATAGCCAAACTGTCAGTTCAGAATATTATATTACCCATTTAACTTCACCCGAGGATCGTAAAATGACGAGATGGCACTGGTGGTGACCCGATTTCTAATAACGCTCGGCCTTAACAATATAAGTACCTTGTACACATTGAAAGTGCAACCGAACGTGTGATAAACGTCCGCTTTTACAGCCACATTTGGTGAAGTAATAATATCTACTAAGTGGTTTGCTTTATATCGTACCGTTTAAAAAGTAACGCATCATACTTTTTTATGTAGCAAATCCTAAGTCACCCAATGAAAAATATTTTGGAAATCATTAAAAAAAAATAAAGACTTTAAATAAGCACGTGACAATTTTCATAATGCACGAACTATGGTGAAAAGTGTCACGTGACAAATACAATATACTTTGGCTGTCACGTGAATCGTTTTATTTTAATATAGCTATTTATTATGAATTCTGTTCTTATGTTGATAGTCGATAAAAGTATTTGTGACTGTATCGACTATCAAGAATACGAAACAGTACCAAAACAGAAACATACAAATTCAAAGACTCAATTCTATGAATTATTTTTAGGTGCAAGTGAAACGTTTACAACTTCAAACTTGACCGCGTTCATATTTATGAATAAATATGCACAAAGTTCAGTAGCACGGCCCTTGTCGAGCAATATCGGTTGTAGTTATGAAAATGTTAAAATAGCCAGCCAACGGCGGCCGAACTTTTGCACGCGATCCAATTTTATCTTCCCTTAGGTGCCTATTGTAAACCGCGCATTTATGAAACTCTGATAATGTTCTCTTGAGTGTTGGTTATATTTAAAATTTTAAATAAAATAACTTTTGATATTACACTAGACATCAATATAAATGGTACTAAAAGGCACAGTGGTTGAGGTATATATATTTAACTTGATGGAATGATTAGTTTAAAGGAATAGGAAACCATTATATTCAATACGCTAGAGTGGAGTTTTACTAAAAAACAGCCTACGTCATAGTTTGCTTTTTAGTTTAAATTTAATAACGGAGGCAACCTTAAATCCTTATAGTCTATTAACGTTAACTTAATATTTCAAATACATTCATGTTTGGCTTTTAGATGGACACCATTTAATTGCCTATAAAGTTTATTAATGAATATCCGAAAATACTGTACGACTCCATATTTGTTCGTTTCGTCCAGACTAGAAAAACAAAAATTTAAATCTTTTATGTCCTTAAAAGTCCCCTTTTCCGAAAATTTGATAATGTCAAATTAAAATAAGATGTTGAAGTAAGTAGTTACCTACTGTTTTTTGATGACTGCAAATATTAATAGGCATCATATCTACCTGCATAGAATCCCAGAATTTCAATTAATAATTTCGCAATTGCCCTAGACGTAGTTGTGCCTAACGGCTAATGGGTTTATTCGGTTGACGACAAATCTCGCCTTCAATTCGACCCGTAGTCTATGCCAGTGGGTATAAGACCAGCTTCACCTGTATTTCATGTGTTTCAGGACATATAATTGAATCGCTGATCCCTTCATCCCGAGACTTGCAAAGGTAACATTCAGTATAACGTAGCGTCCACTTTTAATGGTATCTTGTCTTAAGCGATTACTACTTGTAAAACAATGCGATAGGCTTGTGTTTTGGTTGTAAAACAATGTATTATGAGTCAGAAAGTAAATTATATTAACTGATACTAAAATTATACACTTGATACCGAACTTTGCTACTTGATTTAAACTTTAAAACTCAAATAAGGGTTTAATAGTGTCATAGCACAATGTGAGGGGAAGTACTTATTCCCTATATTATGAAAATTGAATCTTCTTGATTCCACCCGATGGCCATCTTCACGCCATCTATATGAAATTTAACGAACTGATTGTCAACTTAAATGTTTCGAGACCGCGATATGGAAATCCAGCAGCCTACCGCTAAATTCTTATTTGTTTGTGTAGGTGGCTCCCCATCTCACAAAATTTTCAATGATGGCAAAAATCAATGTTGCCGCGCTGTGGTGTTATCAACATAAGTTGATATGAAATACTGCATATGAAAGAGCAATATAGGTACATGTACATAATTATTAAAAAAAAAATATTAATATATATGTAACGCACGAAAAAATCATGAAGAACAAATGCTTGCTCTTTTAATTAGTTATCAGGAATTACGCAGTTACATTCATAACTAATTAATTGCATTATTTATATTTTATAATGGTTACTCACATATTATTATTTTGGTATTAGCGGCAAAAAATCACGCACAGTGAATTCTAGCGCAAATTCCTCTTTCAGAATAAAAATAGAAATTGGATGCTTATTATAACGTAAGGTGTGTCCTGACATGAATATTATAGTATTGCCTAAAAGTAACGTTAGATTAATTTATATGCACATTATTTTTAATCAACAAACCTGACGAATTTATTTTAAAAACCATCATTTCCATATATATATCATCCAATGAAATATATTTTACCATACAATTTGAATTTTAAATATGCTAGTTACGTATCTAGAATTCAATCTTCAACGCGATGCTTTGAAATGAAAGATCTTGAGTAAAATATGAAATTAATAATGATATCAACGTTCCAAGGGTGTTTGTTTGCATGAATTTTAATGCCTTGTAGTATGAGTACTTCTTTTATCTGGTTATATTATCCGTCCAATATATCATTTATCTATAAAGAGACGCAGTGATAGCAGTGATAGCCAAGTTGGTAGAACGCTTGCCTTGGTAATGAGGATCGCAGGTTCAAACCCCAACGTCTGACATTTCTGGATTTTCATGTGATTTTCTCATTTCCAACCACGATTATCACTTGATAAACGGTGAAAGAAAAGATCGTGAGGAAACCTGCATGTCTGAGAGAACCCCTCGAAAGATGTGTCAAGTCCGCCAACCCACATTGGGCCAGCGTTGTGGACTATAGCCTAATAATCCCCCTCGAATTGAGGGGAGGCCCGTGCCCAGCAGTGGGACATTAAAAGGGCTGGTATTATTATATAAAGAGACGTCTTCACAGACGAATGAGACATTGCTCACCAGCGCTTTATATTAAGTACCTATCATTGACTGAATCACTGTAGCTTTTTATATAATGAAAACCAATGATAACTATTGAAGGGAACGATAACTTCATTCTTGTCGTCTCCAGTCGAGCTTACATAGGTAGGAATACTTCTGATAATATTCATTAAACATGAGCACCTTTTGAAAAATGGCGTTACAACAAAACCAAATCACGTGTTTAACTAATTATCTTTATTAAAGTTCTATTATATATTACAACAACGTACCTAATAATTTATTAGTCCTATACTTATGCATTATGATTAGTTTTATCTTTACTTATAAAGTGATTATATATCATAGCCGCTTAAAAAAAATTAAAGGTTTTTTGAACGCAATAAAATCGCAACTCATTCGTAAATCATTCTAATAAAGTAATAACTAATGCGTTTGAATTAGATGGTAACGTTCCATGCCACGTGAACTACATTGCAAGCAGCGAGATGAAAATACCACGTGTGATGGGGCTTCATCACCACGCCATTCGATAGTCTCATACCGCTAATTAATCATAATTTGACTTGCGGACGTATCACTGTCTGTACGGCTCTGCAGGCACTAGTGTTGTAGTAATTAATCGGGTTATAATATTCTAATGTTCCCTGTGTTGTCAGTTAACGCATCCCCTTAGAACTATTAATTAATTTGTTTTTAAATCTAACAAATTTTGATACGGCGTTACTCTTCAATCCGGTCACAGTGCGGTTGCTATCTATAATAAACATGGGATGTACAGGCTCACTCTTTTCGGCATCCAATTTACTATTTCTTTCGCTCACGAAATATACCTTAGGAAGATCCAAAGGGTTTGCGAGATTCAAGCCGTCATCAGGGAATACGACGTACACGGCCAGGTCCTTGCCGTCGGATCCGAATTTCACGTTCGGGGGCGCCATAGCCACTAAAATCTTGTAGTCATCATATGGTTGCTGTATCAGGGGCAAATTCATAGGGTTTATGCTATTCCGTGCCATCGTCCTGTTGATATTATATTCATTTTTCATTGGATCCAATAATTTAGCTATTTGATTCGAACATCCCTTTCCCAGCTCTGTGGAATAAGGAAATAAAGCCTTTGAAAATATTTCTTTTCGCTGCTCGTCCTTCGGCCCGAACTCCTGGGGAATTTTCGCAAAGAGCGCACCGAATGTTTTGGGGGAAATGTTTTCTTTTGTCGAAATCGCGTTGAACTTCACAGCGAATCCATTTTGAATGGGCGCACTTTGAACGAAATCTGACATTAAAAATACGAGTATAGTCAAGAGCCCGATGATCTGGAAATAAATCGTGTTTCTCATTGTACGTGAAGGACTCATGCATTACTGTTATACTGTATTAAATTTACACGTATGAACTTACATGCTCCATATGAAATAAAAAAATCAGAACCTACCGCAGCTCGTGGTGCGACACAACTGATGCGGCAATATTAAACGTGTATGACATGATCATTGTTCCTTTGTTTTTAAAACAATACGGCTATTGAGGATGTTTAGCTATTTCGTGAAGTGTAAGGATAAACATTTCTCTAGTTTTCACTGTGTCAGTAATATATATTTTCACTGGATCACGATGCCAATCTGTGTATATGTAGTGATATATAGCATACGTCGAATAGGTACAATTTAATAGGCGAACCTACTCTTACCGTTAGTTTACGATTAATGTGAGCAATTAACAACTGCTAACATCATGACACATGTGTATCGCGTGAACTCCGCACATGAAACCATTGCCATGTTGCCATTTGCACATTAATTTTCATGTTCACCCGTCACACTCACTCCTCTTACTAGAAATTCTAAACTTTGGTAAGTTTCACTAAATTTATTAGTCAAGCAAGCGTGTTTTTGATTCATACATACCTTACTAGCTGTTGGCCACGACTTCGTCCGTGTTGAAAATTAGATCATAACATTTACCATCCAAATTTCCACTTCGAATTTTCAAAAATACTGCGTCTAAATATCTAGTCCCTAAGTGTCATGGTTTCTGAGATTTCGTGATGAGTGAGTGAGTCAGTCAGTTAGTCAGTGGGTTTCGTTTTAATACATATAGATAAAAATTATGGCTGTTTTACTAGTCTATCTTTGTGTATAAGTACTATTATAAACAATATAATTAGTGGCTTAGTGGGTGGTAGAGGTCTCAAAAGAGTTCTATTGAATTAAATTCTAACAGACTATGTCAGACGCCAGCCGGTCAATATTTTTCACGAAAATTTACAAAGGCTGTATAGCTCTACTGGCGTACGACCAAAATACAAAAATGAATAATATGTGTAATAGATACTAGCTTGTATCCGTAAGGACAAACATGGACAAACATGGGCCGATAGGCTATGCTCAAGATCCAAAAGCATACTAGTTACTTGAACTTGCGTGCTACTCACATGTGTAGTTTCCATTAGTACTTCAAGCAGATGGGGTGCGAGGATCGCAAGTCGTTTGAATATTAAGCATGATAATAGTCGGTGGGATGAGTGACATAAGTATGCCAGTCTAAAACTTATCGAAATCGATGTGAAATGCCAGACTCAAAATTACGCCAGCCCTTTCCACTGGCATGTGGTGTATCGTAGTCCAACTCCTGCTGAAGTTTCGTTAATGAATAACAGAACGGTTCTCTTCGCAAATATATCATTGTCTTCTTCTCTTAGGTACACTTACCACATACGAGGCCAATTAACTATGATAATAAGCACCAACCACCTCCCGGCATCAATATTCATTACCGATCTCCCTCGGAACTTTAGCCGCTCGTGAATCTTTCATCCTGTCACCACTTCAAACAAATGACTGCTATTAAGGGACTTCTTAAAATATTTTAATTATTAAAGCTAATTAAAACCCAAACGGTTGTCGCGCTAATAAACTGTCGCCTTTAGTAACATCATCACAAGTTCTTGAACTGACAACTGAGTTATCTCTTGTTAGAATGTTAAATTATAAGATAAAAGAATAATACTGTTACTAAATTTGGTGGCCGCATAAAAATAACTTTTGTAAAAAAGACGAATTTATATTTTTTTACTTTTGCAATATTTATTATTATTATTTTATGGAGGTGAACATTGCTATTGCGTAAGAATAAAATAATGTAACCGACAATTATTATCAAAGGCCTGGCTTCTTTCTTTTACATGTCAATCAAATGTCAATAGAAACCTTTTGTTGGCGTGTGTTTATCAATAAAGAAAGACTAGCGCAGTGATATCTGTATGTAATAGGAGGTGAATGTTGTTCAACTTTACGTGGGTCGCTTACTTCACATTGGGTTTACAAAATACATATACATGATGGTTTATAAACGGTATACAAAGACTTGAACCTGCTTTTCTTTAGCGCATTTATATTCATTATATAAAGTTATAATTTCAAAGTCGATTTAAAAAAATACATTTCGTACCAACAAAACGACAAATGGTGATATTTTGTGAGCAAAATTGTTTTGCTTAAAATTGGCGTATGACCATGCTGACTTCATATGATTACTACAAATGCGCTAAAAGCCTAAGATTCAACGCCCATTATGAATCTCAGTCACGGGAACTACGGGTTATGAACATACCAAATATAAGGTCCCACACTAAGCAACGCTTGTGTTATTACCCTACAACAGACTAAAGGCGAACTCAGTATATATAATAATTATATATGCATGAAACATTCATGACTCGGGTACAAACATTCATGCTCATCTCACAAAGATTGTCCCTACCAGAATTCGAACGCAGGACGGCAGGACCCACATGTAGAAAGCCGGGTCCCTACCAACTGTGCTAATCAGGTCGCCAAAGAGTTTAAAGTTATAAGGTATATACAGTTACACAAATATTCAACTCGAGTATATTGTAACGATTCCTGTCGACAATGCTGGACTTAACAACTGATGGCTTGATATTTTGAGGGGGTAAGAGTCTGCCGGTGGCACCGCCTCACAATAATAATATCCCCGCGGAGACCCATGCTCAGCACGCAGTCCCCACACGTCCCCACTCAATGTCGAATTGTGTTGTCACCTACATATCAATGTATTGGAATAAGATGTATCAAATAAAAACCAAGCCAAGAGGTGTTCGAACTATTTCGCACGCATTTGTGTTTATGTTGTTAGCTTAACTTATTCCAATATAATATAACCACAGCGCGACGCCCTCGAATAGACCAATTTACAGTCAGTACCATTAAATTTTTATTTGCATTCAAGTATTTTTAATGTTCCCCGCTTGGCCACGGCCCAATTCCATTTATCATTCTTCAGTCAATAAAATATATTAGCCACGCCAAAAATATAAGCTTCAAATATTGAAATACCTTGTTGTATAGAAAAACATGATCACATATTTGATTTTAATAAAGTTTTCTACGAAAAGTATTCACAATCACTTTTCGTAGCTGGAATAGCCTCTAGTCTCTAGTCGTCAACATAATATGACTATGAAAGGAGATTGAAAGTTTTTTAGTTACTGAGAAGGCAGGCTTGCCTTTTAAATTCTATGAAGCTCATTGTACTACGGTAGTTATTGAAGAAATCAATTCATCCAATTCCAACTGCTGAACGATTTGCAAGTATCTCTTCAGTTTTATTCTATATCCCATTGGTAGAGCCGTTTTATTTACCTACATCAAAGTGAATTCAAGGCATTCGTCAATTATGCTGACAGCCTTTAAGTAGTTACCTTTGTGAGCATAACTTTGACTAGCGGTTGAATATATTAAAAAAAATATTAAACAGCACCATGAAGCTGATAAAAATTAATTAATTAAACGCCCACACACACCTACACGTCTACGTAAAGTGTGTTCACAAATTATAGACTCTGTAGCATAATATACTAATTATAGGCACCCTGCTTCTATTAGGTTTCAGTATAAGTTTCAGTACCTAAATCAGTGAGTGGGAGGTGAACAAGCTGTAATTGAAACAAGCTTTATTGAACTACTTACAATCGCGAAGTTCAATCGAGCCATTATCCACCCAAAGTTTGTTAGCACTATATTTACAGAAGAATTAAATGGCTGATTTGAAATGCAGGAATTCTCCCTCGAGTATTCTGCAATCGGAAACTATTTTGAAAAGCAATTCGTACCAAAAGTCGCCGTATTTATGAATTCAGCTACTCGCCGCGCCGGCGGCATTTTGATGGCATTCGATGGAGACGAGAACGGAAATCGGCTTTCAGTACGTTAAAATACTGGCATATTCCTTCACTTTAAGACTTATATTTTTATTCTAAATAGTAAAATATAGTTTATTATATACAATAATTACAAAGAAAATAACTAAAATGTTTACTAACTAAAGATATAGAGAAAATTACATTATAATACAAAACAAATACAAATTAAAAAGAGTACAGAAAAGCTTACAAACAGTGTTAAAAAATTGGCCCATGCGGTAGCGTGCCCAAGATGCTGGTCGCATTTCTTCGCTGAATAGCAAAGCTGAGCGAGGAAATGCCAAGCCCTTGGGTCGCCGGTTGAAATTAATTGCTTATACGAGTATAAGTAAAAAAAGATTATCTATTTGCACGATAGTCCCAATTAAATCGATCAAGACCTAACTGGATTGCAAGTGATTAACCAATTATTATGGCCGATCGTAAACTTATTAATTTCGTAAATGGCAAGTATTATTAGTTTCGAAAGTATTGTACTATTAAGAAACAGTTTATTAGAAGGCCACGAAGGAATAAAAGTCATTCTAATCCGAGTATAACTATGATAGTTAGGTTACGTGACGTGAACCGTTCACTCTCATCGAATCACGGACACGCGCATATCAGTCTTCCAATATGCTTTGCGAATAAACTTAACAATGGCAATCCTTCATTTTGTTACGGGATAAATTTAAACACAAATATAACATGTACCAATCAACCCTTTGCAGGTATATAAGTTTTGTTGACAAAAATATCTTAATAACTATCAATCTATTTTCATGATTATTAATACAAATAAATTCTGTGCAATTGAAATCTAATGAAATGAATTCAGTTGTAGGTGTAAATACGAAGCTCAGTGCTACTGTGCTTAATTCATGTGTACTACACATATGAGCGTCACTAGGGCTAAGAAACCATCTTAATATTTTTATGAATTTATCTTTAATATTATTGATAACCATATTGATATAAGATTCAAAATTAAATTGAAAACGAAACTGAATGTTCAAGAGCATTGAATAAGTATAAAATAGGGACTTTTTGGCGGGAAACTGAAAAGTCATGGCGTCAGTTGTGTTTTAATTTCTAAAACTAGTGTTCCTGCGAGTTATAGTGAGTGATATAAGTGGAATATTAACCATTATAGGTTCGGTAAAGTGCACAAGTGTAGGTAATTGAAACAGAGTGACGAAACGTGGCTTTTCAGTTTCTCACAAAAAATCCATGAAAAATCTTTCGGTAAAGTATCCATCACTTTACTGATTGAGGGATGGGGGGTATTTTACTTGAGCCTAGGCTTTGGGCCTGTGCATATGCTCAAAAACAGAAAGAAAATATATTACTTGACACTGGCAAAATACCTATGGTGATGCCAAATTAAAAAAAAAAAAAAAAAGTATAAAATATTATATCTGCAGTTTCTAGAAAAAGTTATGTCGTATAAAAGCGGATTACTGTTTATTTCCACCACACACTTATCTACAATGTAAAAATTATAATACGTCATAAAGGTAACAATGTCTTGCGAGGTTGTTGAAGAAAAATGGATAATTTCTCTGCGGTGGATACATGTTTAATCTCGCTCTACGAGGACACCTGTTTAAGCATGTTTGAATTTAGTGTTGCCCAAAGGCTCTTGCATCTTTGTCTTGCGAAAACACTAAACTAAAACTATCCATTTAATATACGTTTAATTTATAGAATACGATGAGTATGTTACATTGCTACTCTCCGCTGCTTATTTGCTCCTCAAAAATACGTTATCACAAGTGTTAGATATTGTATTACATATTATTTAATAAATATTTTCAGAATTTTATACATAAAACGTCAAACATTTACCGACTGTCCTGGTATCAAAACATTTGTGATTGCCACAGGCTACCCGGTTTAAAATGGTCGACCGACGACGTGGTTAAAGGTAAACACACTTTAGCAAAAATTGAATTTGCTCTTAACTCTTGTCGTTGTTTCTAGCTGTTATCGTTCAAGATCAGACTAATACGAAGGCAGTTTGAATCATCGTCGTCTATATTTCTTCGCCTTGAGGATACTCCTGGAATAGATGATCGCATTATTATAGGTCTACAAGACTATAGCACCGTTTAATAACTATTACATTCAGATAGTCGAAACGACGTCGTTTGGGTACTATTATATTGTAGAAATGAGTTTTTACAATATCCATAACTAAATTCAAAGTATCTTTTAATTGCTAAACGGTTGTTAAAAATTAAATGCCGTTTCAATTAATTCCGGCCCGTATCTTATCGGATTAGTGAGGTCTTAATGAAGATAAGGACATGTAAGATTTTTTTAGTTGTGATTTAATTGGTGTATTATGTAAGGTAGCATTTGAAAGTGAAGGTTATAGTAATGGACACTTTCGTTGAGACATTTTTACATCTTATAATAGTCTCTATAATATCAAACTTGAATCAAGTAGACATTCAATGGAATCTTAATCCTTTATAGTATGTTTAGTTGAATGCCCAAAACTAATCATCTATACTAATATTATAAATGTGAAAGTTTGGATGGATGTTTGTTACTTTTCACGCCAGAACGGCTGAACGGATCTGGATGAAATTTGGCACAGAGATAGATTATAGTCTAGAATAGCACAGAGGCTACTTTTTATCCCGGTAAAATGTATGGTTCCCGTGGGATAGATTTGTTTAAATTTTTCATAGAATACCAATAAATTAATTTTCTCATATATTTGATTCTGAGGCGGTACGAAGTTCGCCGGGACAGCTAGTATACAATAAAACTAAACTTTTGATTTTTTTAATTTAATATAAAAAGTAGGATGTATATTAGAAAATTTTACTCAACACTGGCAAAAATGGCTTTATTTTGTAGACAATTGCCAACAACAAAAAAAAGTAGAAAGAATTTTAAATATAATATTTTTTACAGAAACCACTAATACAGGGTATACGGAATACACAGATCACGAGAGATATGCCGTGCGGTTCAAAATGTATGGGAACTCGCTGCCTCCGCTTTGTTCCCCACCACTCTCTAAAACCAACCAATACGAAGTCTCTTCGGTGCGTGCTGCGTCGCCGCCGTATACAGCGGCCGTACCACGCGACGCACCAGTTTATTCAAAGTATCGTTAGACGATCTATACATTGCCTCGTACATTCACTCAGTAGCGAACATAGGTGGTACTTAAAGAGCCATGTATTTTGTACAAAAATAAAAAAGTCGTTGTGCTACATGAAAACTAAAATAACATAATAAAGGCATTAAATATTTTTTGATTTGTTGTTTTTAATGATTTTAAAGACGAATAAATAAAATACTTAATACTGGCTGGTGAAATGAAATTCCATCTTTCGCGTAGTTCACTTTGCTGCTAGTATTTTTGCACACAACCACGGAATAACACGGCATTTAAAAAAAAAGTTAGAGCTCCGATACCGACGTGCAGTTGCAGTCGACTGACGGCGAAAACTCTATGTTAGCGTAATTTTGGCTAAAGGTGAGCGCAAGCCCACCGCTTTCATAACATATCTCCTCTAATATATCTGTGACGGAATACAATACTTATCCAAATGTTGCCTAAAAAGCTGCTAAAAACTCGAACTCCAGATAGACGTTTCCAATCAAAAGTTTTCTAATTCGAAACTTTACTGCTAACATAACTAGAGTGAAATCGCAACATCAGGTGAAACAAAGCAAAGCTGAACATACGGAAACGACATAGTGGAAGCTAGATAGATAGAGCAAGAAGGCACAGAAAGTGGTCGGATTTAAAAACAACCCAGAACAGATTTTTTTACATCACGTCTTAGTTAGAATCGGGACGTTTCAGACAGTTTCGGGTAGTAATCGGCCATTTTCGGATATTTGCGGTTTTAAATAGTTTTGGGTAGTTCCAGATAGTTTCTTGTAGTTTTTTGGGTAGGCTCTATATAATTCTGGTAGTTAGTTGAAAATTTGTCATGACGTAATTTTTTTTTTGTGATTTATTAATTGACGTCTGTATTCTCCTGAGGAATAACAGAGGTAGATTGTGGTACACCCACGTTTCACCGATCATATTAGGTCCCAATGTATAAGGGTTGGCAACCGCTTATGTCGTATATTTTTCCGATGCAACCAGCAGTTTCTTTTGTACTATTTAGTACTTACCGATGCTCGCTTTTATCTTGATTCTTATTTATATGACACTCGCTTCTGCCCGTAGCTCTGCTCACGGCACTTGCTTGTAGCACCAGCTTGTAGCAATCAGCGATATTGTAGCTTGCTATTAGTAAAATAATGTTTACAATCGGATCACTAGTTCCGAGGATCATCCCCAACACCAAACTCACAAACTTATATACCCACATACTAACAAACATTACCTCTTTATAATATTAGTATAGATAGCAAAGTGTATGGATAAAGTCAGGCCTTTATCTATAAAAGTATATTGATCAGTCTATTCATGGGATTAGGTTATTTGTTCTTCAACGATGTTTTCCTCCTACTATTTGTTACGTACTGTTTACGCTGAACGAGGGCTTATTGAGATCTAGAGTTACTTAGGTGGACTCTAGCCACATTGTTGTAATAACATATTGCAATAACACCAAATTACTATACAATTGAAATTTTGTTTATCAATCAGGTTTTAAGATTTCAGTAACGCTAAATGCATGTTCAGGCCTATAATCCTACCTACCTACCTACAATCCATCTAAAACTCCTTTTCCTAACTGCTGTGCTCGATGAACACAGATTCAAAGGCGAGCAGCAAAGCCTATTTAAAAAAAAAGCCGCGACGATCGCTTTGACGCCTTTTCGGAAAAATGTGCGCGCATGTTTTAAAAAAAAAGCTAGTCACTAGCTAAAAAAAGAAATAAGTAAACAAATTCCAATAAATTATGAAAGCTGAAATTATGAATAGTGGACTGTGTCGGTTGAGCCGATAGTTTAATGTGCGCAATAGTAAATTTCTGCTAAAAGCAGCTGTGTAGCTTGTGGCAAGGTGGATGAGGTCGCTACACAGGCAATACAGGCGGTAAGTTATATTCTCTAACTCCCATGCCGTAATGAGTCTCACTTTATTTACAGGATATAAGGGTAAATTGGATGATTAAGAAAGAAAGAAATAAAACATTATTTATTCAGAATTACTGATCTAAAATAAAATCAACATACAAATTACATGCGTAGAAAAATAAATTGTTCCGAATTGACCCTAACTAAGCAATATTCTAGTTGTAGACAACATGCGCGAGGCTTGTAGACACCCGTTAATTAACCTCTTGTCATTCTCAAAGTGTATCCTACTTACATTTCTTGTCATATTACAACATCATCCAATCCAATATTTACTTAATCACTATAATCTTCTTCATAAATCATATCGTGTTTACACGACGTCTCCTTTTATTGCGAGACTGACATCTTTTCACGAGATGAAAGCAGTTTAATGGCTACATTATTGTTGGGCATGTTCTGGAAAACCTAAAAAGGGTTTAATGGATCATAAAACTTAGCGCAGGAGCCTACCCTGGTGGAGTATCTTTGAATAACATCTCATGTAGATAAAAGTTAATGCACTTGGACGATACGGCAGTCACTACTACACTACTCTCCATGTATGGCCATAAACAACTTATCGTGTGCTCTCAATTCGTATAACTTATTGTGCCGACTTTCAATTGCTTCTACAGAGTTGGCCAAGGGCTCAATTCTACTAATTTACAAATATTAACTTCTGTAAAATTCAATAAAATTATACATAAATGTTTTAACAACAAGCTATATATTGCTTTGTTATATTTACGCGAATATTACACATAGACATGAAACTTTAAAGATTTTATCGCGATTTTATTTCAATAAGCTATATCTAACAGGCGGCTCAATGGCGGATACGCAGCATTTTAATATAATAATAAAAATACTCATCTACTCTCATACAAAGCCCGAACTTCAATTAAAACAAGCATAAAAACCACGTAACGTCTTAGATAATCGCCGTTAAATGTACAACGGCACAAACAAACGCAGTAAAATCGCTAATCAAATTGAAAGTATCTTTAATCTGCGCAAGGTTGCTTTTAGTAAATGAAATTGAGCCATAAAATTGTCTGGGCCTAGGGCTGTTGCGCATTGCTTAAATATATATTTTAACAAGTAAGTACCCGTATTTACATGCAATCATACCTAATCGTCTATAAATAACTAACTACAATATAATTTATAGTTAATAGCCTTAACACGTCAGCTTCTTACATATCCTATTACATAATTCAATGCAAATATTCCTTTAATTGCCTCTGTTAATTATTATAACTATATACGATTTCACATATTTTGCATAATGTCGCAAATGTTGTTTAGTTATATAACTAATAACTTATACACGCACACACTAATGACTTAAACAACATTTGAGTAAGTAGGTAATTTAAAATTATTTTATAAAACTAGTTTGGCCAACTGACGACGCTCTACGCATATAATTCAACATAGTGTTATATAAAATGATATGAATGACCGAATTATGAATCAAAATTGTTACATATACAATTTGGTGAAATAATTTGAGAATAAAGTTATTATTCAGCCTGTAGCATTAGGGAATGAGTAAATAAATAGCTTCCTAATTAAACGCTTTGGGAACACCCGCGAAAATAATTTATGTAATAATTGCTTGTACTACAAAAAGCGCAAGTTACATATAACATAAACTACAAGAAAATAATTAAATTCGCAAGGCGTTTAATTATTCTTCGCGTTATGACATAGAAGAAGCGATTAAATTAAACCAAATAATTCAATCACAATAACTTATGGTTCTTAAGTTTATTCCAATGTACCTACCGTATCTTCAATGAAACAACAGAACGTTTGTAAAACTAAAACAAAACTGTTTAAGACATTATTTACACGGGTCTAACTTAATAAACATACTTACTTGTGAAAAACTTACATACTCCAAATACAATATAAGATTTTGTTTATCACGTAATTTTTTAATCTAAATCAAAGATGTCCTGATCTTTATTTCACTTATAGCCATTCACGAGTCCCGGATGCAACACTGGGCCTATGCTTTCCACTGAACTTGATTTTTTCAATTCATCATTTATTTTCGACGATTCGCCATTATACTTCACGAAAAACACTTCGTGGTTCGACTTGGTTCGTTGCGGCATCTCATCATTCTGTTGGCGATCTGGTTTCTTTACTAAAACGAATACCAGTGTCTTCTCCTCCACGCCCGCGTTTTGAAATCGAACTAGTTGGTTCAATCGCGCGGTATTCGACATCTCCTGCGATGGCAACTTTATTAATAGGATTTTGTAGATTTTCTTTTGAGGTTGAAGTAGTGGGGTGACTGCTTGCTCTTCTATGTCCGGCGATGGCACGTGAAAATAGACATGCTTAAAAATTGTAGGCGCCGGAGTCCCACTACTAACGGTGTCTTTAGATGTAATTGCACCAGCTCTGTATCTCTGAACAAATTGATCATTTAAGTTGCCAGCACCATTAGTAATAATAGAATTTATGTTTAGATTGTTCGAATTCTGATTTGTCGATTGTGCAAAGTCACCGTTCAAATTGGATTCTAATGGTGGCAATAAGGTCTGCGGTAAGGCGTTATACGCATTTTCACTATATCCAGCCGTTTGAGAGATACCATTATTTAAATTTAAATTGTTCGTCGTAAATGCGTGTCCGTCATTATAACTGTTGGTGCCTGATGATGACGCAGCATTCGCTTCATAACTGTTCACATTGATACCTGCTGATGATGATGAGGTGTATTGATGATTCAAGTTAACTGGAAATGTTAATCTCTGGGAATAAGGAGTACTTATTGGAACTCCGTCTGGACTTATTGTCTGTGCGTGGCCATGATGAAAGTTATCGGTAAATGGTACCGCAACATCAATGTTTACATTGAAATCCGTATTTGATATCGATGACTGTGAATGTCCATTGTTAAAGTCAGCAGAAGTTTGTGCCGTTTGAAAGTTCGATGTCTGTTCACTGGGCAAGTGGAACGGTACACTGGGAACACCGTAATGGTAGCCGGCGTCTGCTAGGGCGCCACATAGTATCTAGAACAAAATAGATAATGCAACATTGTTTTGTTTTATTCAAAAGTTATTACTAAACTTAATTAACTGGTGATAACGTCAAAGATCTGTGTCTAAGCTTCGCAGCCATAAAATAACAAATCACTACCGTCACAGTAAGTTATACCGACACTGAAACCCTTAAATGACACGGAATAGGGTATATAACCCGCGTTACACCGCGCAAAGTGAGTTGCATAAATTATCGTCCCAGAACTTATTAGTCCGATTTATTTTGCATTGTAGCGTGGTGCAAGCCGCAAAGGTTATAGCCAGGAATTTACTTCGAGGGACAAATGTCGAGCTCTGGACCAGAGACATTAATAAGTATCTATGTATAAAACAGTGGATTATCTAAGGCATTGCTTGCGGGGGGTCGAGCCACCATACCGCGTCACTACGGCCTCGCACAAAACAAAATTTTGATAAACGAGACTAATATTGCACACAGCATTTGATAAAAAAAATACGTGAAAAAATTTATAACAGCCCAAAGAAACTGACCAGCAGTAGGAACATGATACTCGAGAACGTCGCACTCGTATTGAAGATAAGATACACCGTGACAATATTTATAAACTCTTTCTGTGTGATAAACACCTGTCCGATGTTTGCTAATTTTGTATAATGATGAGTTTTCTATTCGACCACATTGGCGGTGTCGTCGGCGCGAGGCTGCGGTTCTTGTGTTGAACTCACCGAAAATTTGTCCACGCGCGTCAAACGGACGGTTTCTTTGGAAATATGTATCTTTCCCTACCTACGGTAAATACGTAAGTATTTTCACATGAAAAAAGCGATTTTTCTTTTCAATGGTCAATCATAAGACGGGTTTTTAATACAAAAAGAAACAACTATTTACACACCTATTTTATACATAAACGTGATAGAATTGACATTGTCAAACCATTCAAAAGAATACTTTATAGATAATTGAGTGGATGAAAATCGCTGTATCAACAGCGCCTGCCTTATATAAAGCATCGTAAAACGGTAGGCTCGTGTCTAACACCGACACTACTTAATTATTCAAATTCAATCACCAAAATCGACCGCAATAGAAAGTCGACCATATTTGCTGAATATTTTAGACTGGCTAGGACACACCTCCGTTGGGTAGTTGTGTATACTTTGTTTTACCAGACAGTGTAGGTGGGTACAGTTGTTTCGAGGTTCAGTTGCCTAAGAATTTTCGATAAAACATAGTTTGTATAGATTAGGAGCCAACTGATCATTAATATCATGTCAGATGATCTCAAGTTGAAACTGGCTGTGACTATATATCTCGCCAACAAAGTTCTGCCCGTTTAATGATATCTGCACTCAAATCATAAACTTAGTACGAAGTAATACTAACATTTATAAGAATTATATGCCGTGAAATGATGTATTCGCATAATAGGATTTTCTTTCGTCTGCTCGTCTCAAAAATACCAATTTGCTGAAATCGTATTTAATGCCCCGCGAAATATAATTTTGCATTGTTCTTCGTGTATGAGCTACCACTGAATCAGCGTTCAGTGTTCCACGTTTTGCGATCTGTGTTTTTTGTAACGTAATAAAAAACCTAGCTCCTTCCAGAATATGTTGTCGGTACCAAATTACAATTAGAGACTGAAACAAAAGCACTATCTAGCGGGAACTTTGTCGTTAACATGATAAATGCGACAAGTTTCAGGCCGAAAAGTGAATTGCCTGAAAATAAAGGTTAGTAGTTCGACTCAGAACGCTATATGCTCTCCTGTATGTTTAATCTGAATCATGAATCAGATTTTTGGTCTAACATGACATCAATGTTTCGAAATCAATCTAAAAAAAGAAGCTGATTCCGTACTACACTTTAAGCTAATAAAATGACTGAGCTGTTACAACTTAATCGATTATAAACTGTTATATAGTTAAACTGTTAGATGGATAGAAATAAAACTATTTTTCTTTGGGATCATAAAAACATAAAATAAACGCGACAAAATCCGAAAAAAAAATCTTTTGTTTAATGTGTAGTATTCGCGTAAATATAAGAAATCCAGACAGATAGAATTAAAATTATGTTTTTATTTGTTGCAGTTACTGAAAAGGAAATACGACTTTGGTAAGTTTGTTATTAATATTCGTTTGGTACATATATAATTATAATATTTAAATGTTAGAGCTGACGTAATATTTTGTTTTACAGGCACAAAGGATTCCTCAAGGATTGCCCAAACGGTCTCCTTACCGAGCAGGTATTATGTGATGACTTTCATAAAAATACTGATAAATTTAATATATACTTAGTAATATACAAAAATATAGACGTAAAGTGCCTTAGTTTGGATGTAGGGGATACTGATGCGATCTACTGATCCGAATCCCAAAATTATTTCATATAATAGGAACCTATATTATTCCTGAGTGAAATAGGCTATGTTTCATCGAGATACCATGGGAAAAAGCTAGTATAGGATAAGTATAATGTGAACGGTGCCATTCTGTCAAGACGCGAAAGATAGATCCGTAGTTAAACCGTCACACTATCAGTGTCCGCGCTGAGAGTCTTCCCATCAATATTCTTTAATACTGATCTACAACCATGCATGACGATAAGCCTTATGTAACATGGAAACTTGAACGCGTACGCAAATGAGAAATTTTAGGTCCGTATTGGTAGTGGGGCGGTGCGGGCTTGTCATTTAGATTACGCGATTTGATTTGATTACGTGATCATCAACATGAATCTTAATAGATCACGTTACCGACACTTCCTGATGCGCCTATCGAAGTCGACTCTTTCGCCGAGCGTTACAATTAATTTACATAGCCCTATTTAAGTATTATGTCGCAAAAAAAATTTTTTTTTAACCATTTACAAAGGACACTTAAAAAGGCAATCGCTGTGTACCTAATATTGTCTACCTATATCTTATTATATCTCAATGGATTAGAACATTTGATGAATTTGACGGCGTTTATTTAACCAACCTGTTCTCATTGCCAGGGATTCATAAAGATCTACAAACAGTTCTTCCCGCAAGGTGACCCCAGCAAGTTCGCTTCGCTAGTGTTTCGGGTATTCGACGAAAACAATGTAAGTGATCAACAACTTTTTATTATAAATCTATAGGATATAAAACAGTTTTGTTTTGCTCATCTTAAATCATTTATGCAACCGAAGATTGCATAACCATGGAATAGTAGAGATTTATGAGTCTACCCGATAATACCTACTATATACTCGTACCAGCGGTTCCTACGTAAAATAAAGTTTTAACAAGATCGACACAACAAAAAAAAATCACAAAACATTGACTACTAGTTACACAAATATTGCGACATGCGAACTATGTGTTAATAGTAACAAAACCTGGTTTGTTACTAGTTGCACTCAGTTTTGTAAATTTAATCAGAGTTCAGTTAATTTTCACAAAATTTGAGTTATTTTGGAAATAACCACACAATTTCGACTAATTATTTTTTTTATGTAACGAGTTTTAAGTTAAAAAATCCGTAATATTATATCAACGATGAGGAGACACACGTTCGCACCTCGCTCATGAATAAACTTTTTCTTGCCTAGTTTCGATATAATTAAGAACTTATTGCTAAGCAAACCCTTAATTAATATTAGCTAAAATATTATGTGGCTGTTTTTCACTATTCGTGAGATATCCCTGGGCTGTCGCGCCAGAGGCTTTATTACGAGAAAAATCTAAAGATACTTAGCTCTACAAGACATTTTAGTTTCAATGACATGACATTATGCCGTGTCTAGAATATATCTCTGAATATGTTAGCGTTGCAAAGCTCACTGGATTCTATTCAGTAAAGAGCGGCAATCAGATTGATGATTCGACGTCGTTCTCTAGAGATTGTACAAAATCCCGGGCTCGTTATTACCCCGCGACGTGTACCTTCATCAGCTGATCCATGACCTAAATCAGTGATAAAGGAATTCACATCAAATGTAGGTAATCGATCGTGAAAGGGTGCTGCTACGCTCATTTAGGCCACTATTTGACGTCACTGGAAAGGAAAAGTTGATTTCCTTCGCATGTTTTCGTGCGGCGTTCCTTGTTTTTCCTACAAAACGAGTATGAACTAGCTGCAGAACAGATTACCCTAATATGAAATAGGGTGTCAGAGCCATTAATATACCTACTTATTCTACTTTTGAATTTTACATCACAGTTGATACTAATCCTATTCAATTCGCTTGTTGACAGCAAATACTGTTCTAGAGAAAATTAAATACATTTCTCATCTGAATACCTTGGTTTCCAGGACGGGTCCATCGAATTCGAGGAGTTCATTCGAGCATTATCGGTGACGTCACGAGGCAACCTAGATGAAAAACTGCATTGTAAGTAACTTATATTACAAAAATATAAACTGAGGTAAACACTAACGCTCAAATTTATAGAAAGTTATAATGTAATATAAAGCTATTAAAACGTACTTTTTCCTCTGAAAAGTTCGTTATAATCCATTATAAATGTCTATAAATTTGGGGGTAAAATGTTACAAAATGTACCTACTTGTACGCTGTAAAAAAACTTGCGGAGAATGGATGCATATTTATTCTTATATTTAATTACAGGGGCTTTCCGTTTGTACGACGTTGACAACGATGGGTACATCACCCGGGACGAAATGTATAACATAGTCGAGGCGATCTACCTGATGGTGGTAAGTGTACCTCTATGCCCTCCTGTATACACTACTCTCTATAATTTCCCACATAAACTTAACCCTTATTCAATTTAAACATTAGATACCCACTAATAGGTCAAAGAAGTTGGGTTACCCTTATTTCCAAGATGAATAGACTCTGTTTCCGAGTTGGATAGTGGTGACTGACTCATTGATGTTTAATAAGTTGATCTAATAAATCCTGTTATAAGCCCAATCAACCCAATCGTTCACATTGTGTTCACCTATGTTATGAGATGTGCTTTAAATGTTGTATTTAACCAACTGCAGGGTCAAACGCCACAGCCAGAGGACGACAACACTCCACAAAAGCGCGTCGACAAAATATTCGACCAGATGGATAAGAACCACGACGACAGGCTCACGCTGGAGGAGTTCCGCGAGGGCAGCAAGGCGGACCCGCGCATCGTACAGGCTCTCTCCCTCGGCGGCGATTAATCCATGGTTATCCTCTCGCCGGATTTCACATTCACCTAGGGAGAAATTACTCGGCCGCCGCTTGTGACATGACCATACTTCCATCATCTTTACCTAATTAAACTGAAATTAATGGTTCTTTTTAATGTAATGTCAACCGAAATCATATTTTTTTTAAGAAATTCAGGAGCTATCACACGGTATGATTTAAAATCTGTTTAAAGAATCATATTAGGCAGGACAGGCGGTAGGAGTGCATGAATATGTTTTCAAATAAACAATTATTTGCCCAATATGAATTCCGGGCAAAGAGCGGGTTTTTACTTTAGATTCCATCTACTTTAATAATTTAATTTGGCTTATTCATTTATATTAAATGTGCATTTATAACATACACAATTGCTTGGTAATTTACTGATATTAGGACTTATCAGTGCGCTACAACATTATTAGTGTAAGGTACCAGGATAGGAAAATAACTAGTGAATGTAATATGAACTATGGTTGCCACATATTGAATGCTGTCTTTGTTGTAATATGCATTTGGCAACGCGGTCTCTTCCCGCATGCGCTAACCTATTGCCGGGAAACCATCGTAGAAGGTACTCACGCGGTGCGATGTACGCTGGGGGATCAACACTATCCCCCAAATTTATAGATGATTTATACGTCTATATTATTAAACGTAAAAATTTATTATTAAACGTCTATAAATTTGAGGGTATAAGTACATCCGTGATATATCCCCAAGTACCAACACAGGAAGTTTTGTAACAGCTAAGATAGGGTCTAATCTCAAATACCTATGTTAATTATATTTAGGTAATACGCTGACCTTATTCAGAAACATTCATAAAATTGTTACTGTAAATATTATTTTTAACATCGGTGTAGTTAATTATATTACATTAGTAACATTTGTATTATACAAATTAGTATTGTGTAAGTTATTATCTGTATAGGTACCTATTTGACAGTTACCTCGCTAGCCACTTCGTGTTGGCAAATTGCATTGCGATCTATCTAAAATAAATGATGAAGACAACCCTGCGTCTGGAGCTTTTTAAAATGTTCCAACAGTCGAGCCAACACTTTGAATCATTTGTCACAAGTTAAATAATATAGTTATTATTATCACAGACCTAACGCTCACAAGTCTAGATATATCCGTGCGAGAGCTTCATTGAGGGGAACTCGCTGCCAGGTTGATTTCAGTCACATGAAAAAAACCCACAATTAAACTTAATATTCGCTCCCAAATTTATACCACCATTAAAATATTTGCAATAGCGTCACAAAGCATTGCTCAAAATGAAAGTGGTTGATAATGTCATTTTAAATGGACGATTTTTACTTATAAATTTGAGATTTTAATTAACCTATGAAAGGAAGCAAACCAGCTCACTATGCGACGCGGCGGGTGCGTGCAGCCAGCCATGATGCTGCGGTCCTGCCGGTGATATTACACAGCTTGGTATACCCAGGTAGCCAAGTTTCGTCGAGACTATTATTCAATTGAATGTTGTTGTTGATAAATTGTTAATATGTTAGGTGTTGCGCCACATTACCGTTAAATTTGCATTTAATGACAATATAAAAATTTTTGGCGACATGCGTTTTGGGTTTTTTTATGCCCCATAGTTAAAAAATATAATTGTACAATGCGGCGTGGCCTTCAGATTTAACTTTTTTTATAACAAAAATAAAACTATGCACGCATTTTTTGAAAGTACCAAGTACTACTATAAAAACGAAATGTAACATTTGAAACTTATGAAAAAAATTAAGAATTAAGCGCGTTGGTTCAATAATTACTGATTAGGTATGTTCATTTTAATATATACTTAGTAGTTTTGAAAAGCAGTTCGTTAGGAATAAAAAATATGATGTTTTCCATCATCTTAATTACAAAAAAAAATATAACAAAAGCTCTCGACGAGTTTAATGATGAGACGAATAAATAACTTGAATTAATTACCAAATCAACTATGCTGCGTACTTCGCTCGGCACGGGATGTCCATTTGTTAGAGAAGTAGTCCCTAGATTACGTAGTTTGTGTAATACTTTGTAACTTTCAAGTATAAACATGGAGGATAGGCGAAAGATCCCTGCGTCCTCTGCGGTACATCAAAGCTGCACTGTCATTGAACTATGTAGGTATCTTTAGTATCTTCATGCCAAAATATAGTAGGTATACAAACGATCCAATATGAATAAACGTGTCTACATCTTTCCAACGGTCTCGGCGAATTCTGAAAACATGTATATTTTGGAAAACTTTTGGATATTTCCGTTTAGCTGTTTCCAACATAATGTACTAGTCTAGTCGTTAAGTCTAATAAATAACCTTATCGTGTAAGAATCTTACCTACAGCTTAATATATAAACTTGTTATGTTTTGCTTAAAACCTAACTTTCTTATGATACTCTTAATGGATTCGTATACCTAAAGGTATTGATATTCCGCCATTTATATACGAACATTCTAATGTAAATTGCGAAAGCATTCAATGTCCGTTTGGGGATTGAAAAATTAGGTAAGTTTATATTAGTAGTTTTGAATCGCGTGTCAATTTGTGTCTTTCAACATTGTTTGTACTACGTTAAGGTGCGTTTTTCAAATGAACTAGTCTAGGAAAATTGTCGCGGGCTGTGCATTTCGTATAGACTTAAGTAGCTCGACTTAACTCACATCGGATAATTGTTCGAAGTTTAAAACGTCGTAATCGATGCTTGCTGTTCTTTACATTATACCTACCTACCTACAGAAATACAAAGATACCATGCAGGTTAATTTCTTCTTCCAGGAAAAATAATAGATATGTTCATATAAGCGTTGGAAAAAAATGAGTAGGTATCTGACATTAACTGTATTTTTTATGTTATGTTCTACGTTTAAATACTTAACTCTATAAGCTTACTGAAACCTGGTTGAGGTGAACACTAAAACTATCTTTCCGGCTTTCCCTTATTTAGTACTCGGCTAAAATAAGTTACTAACTAGGTATCTAATTAATATTCTATTTGATAAGTCTATAATTGTATAGATAAGTCCTGTCTAAACCTAGTTTATTTTTCAAAAGAAGGGCGCCTTTTACCAATTTCTTGTGCCTGCAAAAGAGAGAAATAATAACTAAAAGTACGTAGGTACATACCTAGGATTATAGTATCTGAGCCTTGTACAGCCAAAACAAACACGCCTAGACGAACATAGCGAACGAACGAAGATGAGGCCTCGTCTTTGTCAGCGTGACCATCACATAAGTGGAACCTTAACTTTAGCCAGGGGTTTTTGTAAATATCTATTTACAAGTTTTAATAGCATAGAAAACAATATTCAATAGATATCGATTCTTTCCATAAACTTCGCCAGCAGGGCCCTTTTGACGTGACGATTTAACACTATGGAAAGATTCGAAATTTGGTTTTCGTAAACTATGTAAACTAGTACTAGCTAGTTCCGCAGAACCCTGGCATTCGTTGAATCTGTACAAGGCATTACGAGATCTGTGCACCTATAGGTTATCCCTTATATGCCATTCAAAGATGAAACATGTACCTACCATTAAATACTTCCTACTCAATATACTATTTACGGGCTATATAATAGAACTACTATCTTTCTTGATGGTGTATACACGTACCGTACGTATTACTCTAGGTATAACTCAAGGAACATCAAAAGGTGTCGGTAACCTGTGAGGTCTCAAGATACGACAAAAATGGGAGTCAGTAACGGATTTTTTGCATTATTTAGTAAGATAATATTAAAACTATGTAGCATAACATATTATATTTTAATTTAGTTTGAACGCCAGTAATTTGTTTTTTGAGTTATCATTGTGTGTTAAATGTTAACAAAGAAAATAAACTTATCCTTAAGATATGTGGTGAAACCTCCAGCTACTTACTAATGGGATATTAAATAATCATATACCTACGACATGGATCTACGATTAAATCTTCGTACATCAAATTTATCAAACGGTAACTATGATAATAGATGGAATGATATGTCTCAATTATATTTTCATATAGCTATGATTTTCTAGTTCTATGTCATAGATATATGATAATGTGATATCCCCACTCACCTAGATGACATGAAAGTAACACAACTGTAATAGTACGTACATACCTACTTATTCTATTTCTATGTAAATAGTAATTTATTATTCGCCTACTTTAATAGATATTACCCACTATTATATTCACTTTTAATAATAATAATAAATGAGGTTGAGATTATAATTGTTTTATTTAATAACTAGCTATCCCGGCGTACTTCGTGCCGCCATAGAATCAAATGTATGTGAAATTGATTGATTGATGATTCACACTCACACAATATGTCAATTCGAGAGTGAACAGGTACCTTCTAGGCAAGTATGCTCCTTCGTAGATCTCATCGTCACTTACCATCAGGTGAGATCTAGATCAAATACTTGCATATAAGGTAATAAAAAAAATGAATTATCTTTTTATATGTATTTTTTAATATTTCCCATGTTTTAACAGTTATTCTGCTATTCAGGTTGGAGGCAAATTCAAAAAAATCAAAGATCATAAAATACGGCCCACCTGTTCTTTGACTTTGTTTTATATTTATAGATTATGATTGTCAATTTTAAGCATGCAGACTAATAACGAAAAGTAGACTCACACTATGTAGGAGTAATAATAGGTATAGGTATGATAACGCCAAAAACTTTATAAGAAGCTAAGTAATACGTGGCAATCCATCACACAAATATGCAGGGACTTTATTTAGGTAGAGACAATAATGTCATCTCAATTTTTTTATATAGTCATGAAGTTACAAAACAACAACCTACATTAATAAAGTTGTTTAATGACTTGGCGGCAAATTAATCTGCGCCTCCAGGTAGAGTATTAAAGAAAGTATTAAAATAATTTCCTTTATATGAAGGTGCAACAACACAAATTTTTAGAAATTTAAATCAATTATTAATAGCTTTAAAGATATTTTTCAAAAGAAGTGCTTTGTAATACCATTATAAATTGGACTAGAACTTTTATAAATTTGTGGTCTGGTTTCTTATTTTTTGCTCCAACAATGTACAAAATGTTGAGAAACTATTTCAACAGTCCGGTGTGGGAGCACATTGCCTAAAATCACAGTCGCCACCGGGAAATAAAGAACATACATGTTTCAAAACTCAAGTATTATACTACTCATTCCATAAAATGCATACTGATCAATTAATCCATATGTCTCGCACGTGCTGAGAGTTTCTTATGAAAATCTACCTTATTTAGCAGCAACAAAGTTTTGTAAAATTGACTGACAATCCTCAACAACTGATTAAAGTAACTTGGTAACGATCTATAACATACAGCGAGCCATAATTCAGATCAGACCAAGAAAAATAACCGACATAATGTAATGACGATATATCTCGCCGCGTCAAACACATTGATTCCAACAACTACAGATAACAACAATACCTACAGAGTACCACTAATGCTAATGATCACGCGTTTTGAAAATTTGTGTAATGCAGCATCAATTTAATATAATTGCAAAGACAACAACATATATATAACCTCCTCTGTCCTTTTAAATCTGCAAAAAATTGGTCAGAAATGCACCATTAATGACTACTTATAACATAAGTTGTTGCACCACAATCACTTGTTAATTTATTCTCAATAAATAGTTACAAATGAAATCACTAGCAAATTATATAAATAATATTAATTAATAAATCATGATTATACACACAACCATATTAATACACTTTAAATACTAGATCAATAGTATGTAAAAAGGCAAACACAGTTAAAATTAATTGAAGGCACTGCTCTTCGATGGTTCAAATTCAGAATTGGTTCAAGCAGGACATTGCCTGATAAATTCTGAATCGAAATAGACTACAGTAACGGTCATATCGTCACGGAACATCCGGCTCACGTCCGAGGACAAGCTGAGCAAGTGCGCCAGCCTCGAGTGGTCCACGCCGTACTCCGTGCCCCCTATGGCGTGCCGGATCAAATGAGTGGCGGCATTTCGGTCCTTAGGCTTGCTCTTTAAACTCTCTTTTCTATGTAATAAGAGCTCGTTTATATCCCCTAGTTGTATATTTTTTTTCGGTAATTTGAGCGGATTGAAAAAGACTTTTCCCTTCATATGCTCACCAACTAATTTTACTGCTTGCAGTGGAGTCATCATATCCCAAAGACCATCGGACGCGATTATCAAAAACTTATCTTTCGGTGTCAGTCTGCAGTAGTAAACGTCAGGCTTAGCTGTAAGGTACGGCGGAGTGTGATAATTGGCGGGTATCGCTTTTGGACCTACCAATGGCACGGCCACATCTTTCAAGGTCTTAGCCGACCATTTATACCTGTAGTCCCCTAAGCTGCGCAATGGAGCTAACTCACCGAGTAACCTGTCTCTTCTTATAACAGTTTTTTTTTCGCTTTCAGGGTGCTCATTCCAAATTCTTTTCAGTTCATCTAAGTTTTCTGCGTTATGCTCTTTGGTTATCTTTTTAGCTATCCATTCGTTTTCTTCGGTCATCGTACCTATCACCGCGTTACAGTCGCCGACATTAGCTACATATAAATGAGGCCCATCGACATGGCTAACACAAGCCACCGCCCCGGATAACGCTACTGATAATGTTTTAGGATTAACAACACCAGATGATTTATAAGGTTCAATGACTTCTCTCGACAAGTCGTCATCTAATGACATAATTCCCTGTTCTAATGAGACTCGGACTTCATTTGTGTCACTGCTACATTTAGCAAGCTGAGCTAAGTATTGTTTGAAACTATTTTCATACACTAATTTCAAGTCTTCCACTATTTCAACCTGAAATAAGTAAAGTTTATACATATTGATCATTTTAAATAAAATATTTGTATAGAAATGAAAGTCATCAGTCGACTTCGCTGCTTAAAAAATATATATTTATGCAGTGAAAATCGCAGAGCTGGGAATAAATTAGGTACAAATTGGCACTTACTTTATCATTAAATGTTTCTATTAAACTTTCTTTTGCTCCATCTTTAATAAATTTGCTAAGGATGCCGACAGGGAGCAGTGTAGCTGCTATGTAGTTGAGCAACCGCTTAGACACAACTTGAGCACAAGCAGGTCCGCCATGCCCATCAAATATACCCATGAGGAGACCTGGAATGAGATATGCAAGACACATAATACAATTAATGCAACAATTACATATTTGCAGAAATAATTTATTGTGTGGTAGGTCAATAATCTAGTTAGGTAGTGAACATTATTATCAGGACTAAGAAAAACTCCTTATATTGATTTCTTATATTTACGCGAATACTACACATTGAAATAAAACTATTTTTTTAGGATTTTATCACGTTTATATTTTGATTTTACGTTCCCGATGTTTCGGCTGCTTTAGAGCAACTATGGTCACGGGAGAACAACGAAATCCTAAAAAAATAGTTTTATTTCAAAAACTCCTTATTTTATGTTGTTGTACTGATCAGTGCTCTAGCATATCAAAAATTATTACTATGAAATTCAAAAAATATATTATAAATAATTACATTATTTTCCTAGAGAATGATAGATTTTTACAGGACATTTTCAGATAACATTTGCTACAATAATGTGCTAGGTACCTGAGGTCAGCTTACACCGGGCCTCACTTCTAGTATCTTCAATGGGTTCATTGGAAGCTAATTGGTTGGAGTCATATGATTTAACAGACCCTGAGGTAAATTCCTTATTAAACTCATTCTTCCGTAGAATGACAGTGACCTAAAATATCAATAGAAAAATAAATTTCAGTGGCAACCAGCCACATGATGGTGAGTATAGTTATAGAAACAAAATGTAAAACTAGTGAATGTAAACTGGTAAAACCTATGCACCACACTCTTTATGCATAGGTTTCCTATATTTATGATTAACCTGTGCAATTTTAAAATGTGATCCAAAAGTGATCAAGATATATACCAACTCACATAGTCAAAAATAAACATAGAAGTTAAGCAGAGAATGGAAAAAATTAATTATAACAGTTTTTTATTTTTACTTTCATTGTATAACTTACTTCTTGTGGTGATGGAAGGAGCGAAATACCATCTTTATGCGTCTGTGCAACTCCTCGTGAGGTATTAAAATAGCGATATGAAGCATGCCAGTAGCCGCACTTGCGATATTCATATATCTTGTCTCTATACAAAGTACTGAGCAATCTATGTTTGGAGCTCAGATCTAATTTGAGACATGTATTCAGAATGATATTTATATTTGAACAATTCATATTTACAGGAGCGGCTGACCGCAACATCCGAGCATCACAAGCATGTTATGCAAGCGCTACCCTAGCAGTATGTTACAAGATGCTTTTTAACATTGCAGAGATATACTTTAGATCAGTATTAATACTACACCATATCCACAGCGATAAGCTCACTTATCGGGTTGTATAACCTACCACAATAGCATCAATAAAAGGGATTTAGTTACTTAATAACAATAGGTAATAAAAACATTATTTTAAATAAATAGAGGTTCGAATTTGATAAATTTTGGTTAGAAAACCGTCAGATAGGCATGTTTGACATTTCAATCACAGACGAATAATAGAAGAGAATTTCAATGCATGCCCTTTGCTTTTGATCATTCCCAATTTGTGTCTCTATGGTTTTATTATTCCATTCGTTCGTGTTATTGCCGCACTAAAGCCGCGCGATATGATACTGTAGTCCTAGTAGATAAGGTACTCTGTGGGTAGTTGATTGATTGCCCCAGGAGTTAAAAAAATCAGGAATTTGTCATTTTAGTTTATGAACATATTACTTATACATACTGAATTAGACTACGATAATTACTCGTGTAAGAAGAAAATGATTTATTCTTTTTAAAAATAATATTAAGTTCCACAGTGCTACATGCCCACATATATGATTACATACCAACATCTCAAGAGAAAAATAGTGGGTAGTATAGCACATGCGCAAAACGCGTGGCCAACAAAATTATTCGTCATTTTGTCCTTAGGGTTGTATCAAAAGTAACCGTAAGGAAAGGACTAGTAATATTCGTATACTTGTTTTCGGTATCAAACTCATTAGTATTTGACTACGTAACGTAAGTTAAAATAAACTCCCCTCTACACACTGCCTATATCCCTAGCAGTGGCTCGAACACAATCTTTTTACATAGCGTTACCGCAACGTAAGCGCCTTCCATCTTACTTTTACTACAGATTTGAAAGGCATGAATTACTGAATGTATTGTATTGTATGCTTTTTGGATAAAGTTACGATTACATTAGGAGTACTGCTTACTAAAATACTAATACTCTACAAACAGCATTAAAAGGATATAAAAAACTAAACTGAATTCTATCCGCTGTACTTATTTTTAGCTCCACCAAACATATCTACCGCGTGATCGGTTAATCACGGACGAGACTATTTTTGTTATGACTTGCGTTGTTCAGCTATATTTACTTCAAAACTATCATTTTACTCGATAATCGGTAACAAAACTGTTAAATGATATAGTGATATAGTATCAGTAAACGATTCCGCATGTTGTAATAGCAGCACTATTTATTCATTCATCGTTCGTTTCGTTCTTTTGCATCGTTCGTTCGCTTTTGGTCGACATCTCTGAGCGGTCATTTTTTCACTCGTAATTTTTGCCAACGAGCTAATACGTTAAATTTGTAATAAAACAAAATGCCCAACCAAGTGTTAACTATAGAGCCACAAAATGAGCTCAAATTTAAGGGTAAGTATCGAACTATGTTACTTTGCGCGAGCTACACACCGCCGCATTGAAACTTAGGTAGCATACATGGTCGCGAGCTAGCTGCTGACAAATGGAGTTTCTATTTCCAGATATCGGCGTTTTGTCAGGGTGCGGTTTTTTTATATTTTCCTTATAACATGTCTAACGATCTTCGCAAATATGTATTTTAATCGTTGTAAAGTATACAATGCTCATCTGCGGTATATTATCCTTGGATTCATTGCAATCGTAAAGAAACGTAGTCACTATTCGGCAGCGCTAAAGTTCACGTTAACGAGTGCTGAAATTAATCAGTGTCTGAATTTAATGAAGTTGTTGCTTACTTTGTATGATTGCAATTGTAATTTAATGTGGTAGGTACTATGGTATAGATTGCAAAATGCTGAAAATTTATTTGAAATTATGTGGCCTACCAAGAGTACCAACTCTTTGTCATGTATACCAATGTATACATTCGTTTACCCAGGCGAATGTATACATTGTCATCCATGTCTAGAAATTCATTATTTAATTATTTTTCGTATCTAATATATTAGTTATATATTAGATGCAAATCATAAATATGTCCATATGTTCTAGATGTACTTCTATGATATTGTAGAGTTCCTTTTAGATACCACATATTAAGTCTTGGATATATTATTAAAAGCTTATGAAATAATATCTAATCAAAGAAATCCCGTATATGGTTTCATGTTAGTCTGATGAAGTCTCACATTTGGTGACTCATCAATATTTGTGACAATATCTAATGTGTTTATTGCTGATAATAGTGTTTTGGGATATCTAGGAAACATGATCACAACAGATAGAAAGTGTGAAAGGGAAGTGACTGCTGGTAATAGAGTGAATGGTATTACATGCCAGTGTAGCCTGTCTGTCTCAAAAAAGGCATGTCTGTACCTACTTTTATGTATGGTAGTGAATGTTGGGTATGGTAAAGGAAACATGAAAGTAAAGTAAATGCACTCTTAGCGGAGTATGTGTGGTATGACTCTTACAGGGCCCCAAGTCTGCTAACACAATCGATTCATAATCGAACAGCAACCACATAGTAACTGTCACTTTTGACAGATATCCCATACAATATCTGTCAAAAGTGACAGTTACTATGTGGTTGCTGTTCGATTATGAATTGATTGTGTTAGCAGACTTGGGGCCCTGACCAGTTGAACAATAGAGTCATAAGAGGTATGTAACCTGAAGGATGTATCTAAAATTTATAAAAATATGCTGAGATGGTTTGGTCATGTGGAGAGGATAGATGAAAGGGAACTGACAAAATAAATATACCAAGTTAATGTGAGTGGTACTGTCAGAAGTTAGCTTCCAAGGAGAACCTTCCATGATGAAATAAATGGTATATTCCAGAAAGTGTAAGTCTGTAGCACCCTTAACTGACAGAATTGTATGTGATGTATAAATGTGTATAAAGCTAAAATGGTGACAGGATAGTAACAATCACTGGTATCTGCATACCCCAGAGAATACAGTATGAGTATTTGTTTTTAAAGTATTTTGGTTGTTTAGTGTGCCCCTTGCCACAGGTTTCTTCTAGCTGCTTAACTCCATTGTCTTTATTAATTTTCATTAATTATTTTTAAAATCTTCTGTTTGTTATGCTCCTAATGATGGTTAAGAATTTGTTTTCTTAATACTTATGTATGAATATCTCAATATGCTGTTATTATGTTTATAAGTTGGTAGTTCTGAACAGAATGGTAGGTAGGCCAGTGACACAGTGAACAACTAGCTTATAGGTATTGAATCTGTTATTATTTGTTTTTGTTACAAGTTGTATTTCTATTCTTCTATCAGATTTTGGTTTTGTTTAGTTTCAATTGTTTTTCTCTCATCCTCTTAACTGCAAAATGCCTATTGTAAAGAGTCTGTTCTGTCTTCTGTTTTATCTGGTTGTGACTTGTAAGTCAACAATGGCACTATTTTGTAGTTGATAATTGAAGTAGTTTCCTTTACTACAAGTATTTCCTCTTCTTTTTTGGTTACTAGCTTCTACATGCTCAAAACTTTATTTGGGTAGTCCTCAGTAGAGTTAGTACTGGTATGGTTTGGAATAATTTTATAGCTTATCAGCATTTTAAATATACTAAGGCAGGTCAATGTTACCAATATTGATCTATTTTATTGTCCTTTTCTGCCTAGTCTCTGAAGTCTTGCCTATGTTTTTGAGATCTACGATGTAGCATACTTGCCTAGAAGGTACCTGTTCACTCTCGACTTGAAACCACCCAGATTATAGTCGACGGGGAACAAAGACGTCGGTAACGTGTTCCATTCCTTGGCAGTTCGTACTGCACCACTTAGTACGTGCAGTTCGCACCACTTAGTACGTACTGAAGGAATGTCCACAGTGTACGGATGACACTTGTCCGTGCGTCTTGTCGACCGATGATAGAATGGAGATGGGGGAATTAACTCGTGTAATTCCGTCGCACACTCTCCGAAATGTATTTTGTAGAAAACTGATAGGCTGGCAACCCTACGTCGGTGTTCCAGGCTCTGTAGCTTGGCCTGCACTAGGGTCTCATGTCATGTTTCCCTTGTTGCTGATGAATTTCTTTCTGGAACTATGTTCATAAGCTTGCTGTTGGTTTCCTCACATTCTGTCATTCTATCAATGCCACTGATCAAATGTGTGTGGATGTGCCCAAGGAGAACCTTCCACAACCAGATTAATGGTCTTTTCCTAAAAGGGGATATCTGTATCACCCTCAACTGACATATATTAATATGGAATAATAGAAAGTGGTATATCAGGATTACTATCCTGACATACAAACCCCACAACCTAACACCGGAAGTAAGAATATACTGTAGAAAAGATTAGCCTACTGAGTGTCTTATCAGATCTTCTAAGTTGAGTTAGCATTCTGATAATGGTGTAGACAATAAAAAAATAAATGACGATTTTCAAGTGCCCAGTACCTACTCAGTAACTTTGTACACATGTTTATTACACACAAACAAATTGACATAATGTAAAAGAAGATTTTTTTTATTGTGTTAGGTTCTTTTGTCCTGTATAATATGTGCTTACATACTTTGTTAGAAAGGGGACTATAAAACGAAAGAATTTTACTACAAAAGTATTTTTTTCATATTTTAATGTATTACAATTAAATGATGTTGGTATTCAAATCATCCAATATTGTATAATTCTCACATATGCTTTGTGGTATGGTCATTATTATTGATTATTTTAGTTGATTATTCAGGACTGTTCGAGCAGGGGTGCACTACCTACATGCGACTCATCAATCCCTCAAATGATACAGTACTTTTCAAGATAAAAACCACTGCACCAAAGAAGTATTGTGTACGTCCCAATTCTGGAATACTGGAACCTAACTCTAAAGTGGAAATAGCAAGTAAGTCAATAATAGTAATAACAAAAAACCATGCTTCTTCATTATTTTAAAAATTGCAATAAAATGTTCTTAGTGCTGAACTGTACGAGTACAATTAATAGGAATAAAAATTCACCTACTTATCATTCTAAAATGTCACTGATAAGTACTTTTTAAGAATATTAACCAGTATACTTACTTGGAATGAAAGTTCTACAAATTATAGCAATTTATACCAGTTTTAAATATTGATTTTATTGGTAATTTTACAACAAAGCACTAAATAAGTACGCCTTATAAAATAAAAAATAATCATTACATTATTCCACTTGATGTAGGTGTAATACCTGAATATATTTGTAATTAGTATTTTTTTTTCAGTTACTCCGCAGCCTGTTTATGTTGATTCCAATGAGAAACATAAACATAAGTTCATGGTGCAAAGCGTCGTTGCACCGGAAGGAAAGACTAACATAGATCAAGTGGTAAGTATGACTAATGAAACTTAGCACATTGTACATTAAAACATTGTTTTATTACAGAAAATGGCCTCACCCACCTTTGGGTAGGTATTTTGCCACCACAAACAAGAGATTCTATGCAGTCCTAATGCGTAGACTAGGCCTAATAAACCCCCTAACCCGGTCAGTAAAGTTGAGAATACTTTACTGACAAATTATCGGACTTCTTGGGAGAACTGGAAAAGTCATTTTTTACTATTTAGTTTTATTTTCCTACACTCTTGCACGTTTATGATCTCATAACGGTTACTATTCCACAAAAATTACACATAATATTTCAAAGTAACACATTTTAAACAAAAGATAACATAATTGATAACCTTTCTCTTTTGACTATCCACAAAAAGACCTTAGTTATTATTTTTTCCTTAGACGTTTGTATGCAATGGATAATATAATTAAATTATGTTGTACATACAAAGTCAAGATTATAATTTTTGGTTTCAGTGGAAGGAGATCAGTCCAGAACAGCTGATGGACTACAAATTGAAGTGTGTATTTGAATCTCCACGTGGCACTAATCTTAATGTGAGTAGTACTTTTTAAGGCATTCTTATTCTCGTCTTGAGATAAAAGAATAGGTCGTTTGAATATTTTTTATTGAATATTTATATTATTTAAGTACGAGGATTACTGACTGAATAAATTTTGGAAAAACCGCAAAGAATACAAAAACACCAAATTTTAATAAGTTTTGAAATTTTATATTGTATCGAAAGTTATTTGAAATATATAACGAGTATTTACCATTAATAATGCAACAAATTTAGTTAATTCAATAATAAATCAAACACGTTTTTATGTGATTATAGGATGCTGGAGACAACGCCGCCCAGATCGACGGAACAAAGAAACGCGTGGCTGTCGCAGACGAAGCTAAACCTTCAACCAAGGTAAACATGATGCTTTAACCATTATCACTAGTTTTAAAACCCAGTATGATATAGGACAGTTTTGTTTTTTACAAGCTTTTTAAAAATTTTGTTTACACCAATCAACCGAGTAGCTCTCGATTTTCCACCGTCACGGAGGGTGTGCGCCGTGAATACTGATCTATTTCACCTGCATTAACTACATCAACTACATCAATGATGCTTCATACTGATAACACCCGACCCTGTGAATATATACGGGTTATATTGCAGTGTTCCCAAGCTTGGCATGTTATTTGAATTGTCTTGCAGGATGCGGTAGAGGGTCTACTGCAGAGTGAAGCAAAGCGGAGGGATGATGATCACACCTCAGGCGCGAAAACGGTACCTGATCAATGTTATTTCTGCATTTTAAATTCGCACGAGTAAACACATCAAGTGAATTAAAATGAATATTTGGATTAGACAGTAGATATTCGTGGTACTGGTAATTAATATAATTCGTTTTACCATTACAAGCGCATGTTTATTATTTATTTGCAACTGTATTTACGTTTAGTAATTTAACGTCTGCATGTGGAACTTGTATTTTTTTTTAAATTTATATTATTATTTTCAGACCTTGACTTTCCCTAAGTCCGAAAACGCCGAAGTCGATTTACAAAAAGCTACTTTAGAAGTTACCCATTTGAGGGAGGAGGAGAGCAAATTAAGACATGAAAATCTTCAGTTAAAAGTAAGTTTTTTTTATCTCACTTTTTAACCGACTTTGTATCATGAGTGAATGAATATGTGGTTCTGTACTGAATGGCATTGGTTTTGGTGTATATCTTGCAAAATATATTTATCTAGGGTAAAAGTATAAGTACCTCTATCTATTAAAAATATACTATTATTACGAATTGATTATAAATTGATGAATGTGTTATATAAATTTACTTAACAAAGACGAGCTATGCGAGTTCTAACAGCTATGTGTCGAAAATTATACCCATACATGTAATTTATATTAAAATTAATATTTGTGACAGGTTAAATATTTATTTATTTCATTATTGAACCCTGTTTTGTAAATTATCTCTTATCTATTGTAATGTGAACTATGACCATAGTTTGATACATTTCTTCCATGATCGTAGGTAGGATCCTATAAAAGGTTTTCGATAATCGATAATATAATATTATCCCCTATTCAAATGGCTATCCCTATAATATATACGTATACTACATTCTAAATGTACAAGTGTGTTTGTATGTAACTTTGTCGAGCTTTACATAAAAACGGCTGAACAGATTTAAATGTAATTTGATATAGACGTAGGTTCTGGTCTATAATATCATGTAGGCAACCTTTTCTGAACATTTTTGGTAGCTTATTATAGTTCGGGAGTATTTCAGTATATTTTTGTTGTTTCTGATAAAGTTTCTGATATTTTAGGTTGGTTTCGGATATTTTCAAGTATTTTGGGTACACACGGGTATTTTTGGGAGAGTTGAGTATTTTCCGTTAGTTTCGTATTCTATTTTCGGGTATTTTGAGATATTTTCGGTATTCATGTATTTTTTGTGGTTTTACGGCTGTTTTAGACAGTTTCAGGTATTTCGTTTAGCTTTAGGTAAATTTGCATAATTTCGGATAGTTCACGAGTTGGTTTGTTTCCATTTCAATTCAATATATTTTGCGAACTCACTTCATTTAAAAACAGGTTTGTTGATTATTAGAAATTTCTAAATCGATTTGGGCAGCATTTTTTACTTAATTGATATTAGTAGTCTGCAATGACACAAAGGTTGCCTGAACTCTACAAAGCTAATGCGAACGGAACCGCGGGTAAAGCTAGTCTCATCATATACTCGTATCCGTATACCACCAAGGACACGCAGTTTTTTATACTGTTCGAAAGTTACTTCACGAACCGACCGAATTTAGTTGTTAATTAGGTTGAATTTTGTTGACCCTGACAACTGGCGTCGTACATAGCATTTCAAATAATTCGCGTTATAACACTAACATCTAGATGCGTTTTAAGGTTAACATTGACAGGAAATTTGCATACTCATCGTATCGTATTGCATAGTAGAGACCTATGTGAACCTGGCAACCGAGTATAAAATATGTATTTTTTATGATGCGCATTCGATTGTACCGGGTTTGTACCGGATTGTACCGTTTTTTAAATCGTTTGTACCCTAAGGGTGTAAGAGTTATAGGGGTGGGAAAATTTGGTCAGCAACGGGGTACGAGATAATTAAATTCTATGATTCGCATTCGAATGTACCGCGTACGTACTGGATTGTACCGCTTTTAGAATCGTTCTAACCCTAAGGGGTCAGGAGATACAGGGGTTGGAAAATTTTGGTCACCAAATCGGTAAAAAACGGAAATGGCATATGATAATGAAATTCTATGATTTGCATTCGATTGTACCGCGTTCGTACCGGATTGTACCGCTTTTAAAATATTTCTAACCCAAAGGAGTTCGGAGATATAAGGGTTGGAAAATTTTTGGTCATCAAATCAGTAAAAAACGGAAATGGCACAAGATAATTAAATTCTGTGATACGCATTCGATTGTACCGCGTTCGTACCGGATTGTACCGCTTTTTACATCGTTCTAACCCCACGGGGTCGAGAGATATAAGGGTTGGAAAATTTGGGTGAATCGGTAAAATCGGAAAGTTCAAGATAATTGAATTCTGTGATACGCATTCGATTGTACCGCGTTCGTACCGGATTGTACCGCTTTTAAAATATTTCTAGCCCCAAGGAGTTCGGAGATATAAGCGTTGGAAAATTTTTCGTAACCGATTCGGTAAAAAACGGAAAAGCATAAGATAATTAAATTCTGTGATACGCATTCGATTGTACCGCGTTCGTACCGGATTGTACCGCTTTTAAAATATTTCTAGCCTCAAGGAGTTCGGAGATATAAGCGTTGGAAAATTTTTCGTAACCGATTCGGTAAAAAACGGAAAAGCATAAGATAATTAAATTCTGTGATACGCATTAGATTGTACCGCGTTCGTACCGGATTGTACCGCTTTTAAAATATTTCTAACCCCAAGGAGTTCGGAGATATAAGCGTTGGAAAATTTTTGGTAACCGATTCGGTAAAACACGGAACAGCATAAGATAATTAAATTCTGTGATACGCATTCGATTGTACCGCGTTCGTACCGGATTGTACCGCTTTTAAAATATTTCTAGCCCCAAGGAGTTCGGAGATATAAGCGTTGGAAAATTTTTCGTAACCGATTCGGTAAAAAACGGAAAAGCATAAGATAATTAAATTCTGTGATACGCATTCGATTGTACCGCGTTCGTACCGGATTGTACCGCTTTTAAAATATTTCTAACCCCAAGGAGTTAGGAGATATAAGCGTTGGAAAATTTTTGGTAACCGATTCGGTAAAAAACGGAAAAGCATAAGATAATTAAATTCTGTGATACGCATTCGATTGTACCGCGTTCGTACCGGATTGTACCGCTTTTAAAATATTTCTAGCCTCAAGGAGTTCGGAGATATAAGCGTTGGAAAATTTTTCGTAACCGATTCGGTAAAAAACGGAAAAGCATAAGATAATTAAATTCTGTGATACGCATTAGATTGTACCGCGTTCGTACCGGATTGTACCGCTTTTAAAATATTTCTAACCCCAAGGAGTTCGGAGATATAAGCGTTGGAAAATTTTTGGTAACCGATTCGGTAAAACACGGAACAGCATAAGATAATTAAATTCTGTGATACGCATTCGATTGTACCGCGTTCGTACCGGATTGTACCGCTTTTAAAATATTTCTAACCCCAAGGAGTTAGGAGATATAATGGTTGGAAATTTTTTGGTGACCAAATCAGTAAAAAACGGAAATGGCACAAGATAATTAAATTCTGTGATACGCATTCGATTGTACCGCGTTCGTACCGGATTGTACCGCTTTTAAAATATTTCTAGCCTCAAGGAGTTCGGAGATATAAGCGTTGGAAAATTTTTCGTAACCGATTCGGTAAAAAACGGAAAAGCATAAGATAATTAAATTCTTTGATACGCATTAGATTGTACCGCGTTCGTACCGGATTGTACCGCTTTTAAAATATTTCTAACCCCAAGGAGTTCGGAGATATAAGCGTTGGAAAATTTTTGGTAACCGATTCGGTAAAACACGGAACAGCATAAGATAATTAAATTCTGTGATACGCATTCGATTGTACCGCGTTCGTACCGGATTGTACCGCTTTTAAAATATTTCTAGCCCCAAGGAGTTCGGAGATATAAGCGTTGGAAAATTTTTCGTAACCGATTCGGTAAAAAACGGAAAAGCATAAGATAATTAAATTCTGTGATACGCATTCGATTGTACCGCGTTCGTACCGGATTGTACCGCTTTTAAAATATTTCTAGCCTCAAGGAGTTCGGAGATATAAGCGTTGGAAAATTTTTCGTAACCGATTCGGTAAAAAACGGAAAAGCATAAGATAATTAAATTCTGTGATACGCATTAGATTGTACCGCGTTCGTACCGGATTGTACCGCTTTTAAAATATTTCTAACCCCAAGGAGTTCGGAGATATAAGCGTTGGAAAATTTTTGGTAACCGATTCGGTAAAAAACGGAAAAGCATAAGATAATTAAATTCTGTGATACGACACCAACGCTTATATCTCCGAACTCCTTGAGGCTAGAAATATTTTAAAAGCGGTACAATCCGGTACGAACGCGATACAATCGAATGCGTTTCACAGAATTTAATTATCTTGTGCTATTTCCGTTTTTTACCGATTTGGTCACCAAAAATTTTCCAACGCTTATATCTCCGAACTCCTTGGGGTAAGAATGATTTTAAAAGCGGTACAATCCGGTACGAACGAGGTACAATCGAATGCGAATCATAGAATTTAATTATCTTGAACTTTCCGATTTTACCGATTCAACCAAATTTTCCAACCCTTATATCTCTCGACCCCGTGGGGTTAGAACGATGTAAAAAGCGGTACAATCCGGTACGAACGCGGTACAATCGAATGCGTATCACAGAATTTAATTATCTTGTGCCATTTCCGTTTTTTACCGATTTGGTCACCAAAAATTTTCCAACGCTTATATCTCCGAACTCCTTGGGGTAACAACGATTTTAAAAGCGGTACAATCCGGTACGAACGCGGTACAATCGAATGCGTATCACAGAATTTAATTATCTTATGCTTTTCCGTTTTTTACCGAATCGGTTACGAAAAATTTTCCAACGCTTATATCTCCGAACTCCTTGGGGCTAGAAATATTTTAAAAGCGGTACAATCCGGTACGAACGCGGTACAATCGAATGCGTATCACAGAATTTAATTATCTTATGCTTTTCAGTTTTTTACCGAATCGGTTACGAAAAATTTTCCAACGCTTATATCTCCGAACTCCTTGGGGCTAGAAATATTTTAAAAGCGGTACAATCCGGTACGAACACGGTACAATCGAATGCGTATCACAGAATTTAATTATCTTATGCTTTTCCGTTTTTTACCGAATCGGTTACGAAAAATTTTCCAACGCTTATATCTCCGAACTCCTTGGGGCTAGAAATATTTTAAAAGCGGTACAATCCGGTACGAACGCGGTACAATCGAATGCGTATCACAGAATTCAATTATCTTGAACTTTCCGATTTTACCGATTCACCCAAATTTTCCAACCCTTATATCTCTCGACCCCGTGGGGTTAGAACGATGTAAAAAGCGGTACAATCCGGTACGAACGCGGTACAATCGAATGCGTATCACAGAATTTAATTATCTTGTGCCATTTCCGTTTTTTACCGATTTGGTCACCAAAAATTTTCCAACGCTTATATCTCCGAACACCTTGGGGTAAGAACGATTTTAAAAGCGGTACAATCCGGTACGAACGAGGTGCAATCGAATGCGAATCATAGAATTTAATTATCTTGTGCCTTTTCCGTTTTTTACCGATTTGGTGACCAAAAATTTTCCAACCCTTATATCTCCGAACTCCTTGGGGTAACAACGATTTTAAAAGCGGTACAATCCGGTACGAACGCGGTACAATCGAATGCGTATCACAGAATTTAATTATCTTATGCTTTTCCGTTTTTTACCGAATCGGTTACCAAAAATTTTCCAACGCTTATATCTCCGAACTCCTTGGGGTTAGAAATATTTTAAAAACGGTACAATCCGGTACGAACGCGGTACAATCGAATGCGTATCACAGAATTTAATTATCTTATGCTTTTCCGTTTTTTACCGAATCGGTTACCAAAAATTTTCCAACGCTTATATCTCCGAACTCCTTGGGGTTAGAACGAAGTAAACAGCGGTACAATCCGGTACGAACGCGGTACAATCGAATGCGTATCACAGAATTCAATTATCTTGAACTTTCCGATTTTACCGATTCACCCAAATTTTCCAACCCTTATATCTCTTTACCCCGTGGGGTTAAAACGATGTAAAAAGCGGTAAAATCCGGTACGAACGCGGTACAATCGAATGCGAATCACAGAATTTAATTATCTTGTGCCATTTCCGTTTTTTACCGATTTGATGACCAAAAATTTTCCAACCCTTATATCTCCGAACTCCTTTGGGTTAGAAATATTTTAAAAGCGGTACAATCCGGTACGAACGCGGTACAATCGAATGCAAATCATAGAATTTCATTATCATGTGCCATTTCCGTTTTTTACCGATTTGGTGACCAAAATTTTCCAACCCCTGTATCTCCTGACCCCTTAGGGTTAGAACGATTCTAAAAGCGGTACAATCCAGTACGTACGCGGTACAATCGAATGCAAATCATAGAATTTAATTATCTCGTACCCCGTTGCTGACCAAATTTTCCCACCCCTATAACTCTTACACCCTTAGGGTACAAACGATTTAAAAAACGGTACAATCCGGTACAAACCCGGTACAATCGAATGCGCATCATAAAAAATACATATTTTATACTCGGTTGCCAGGTTCACATAGGTATAGTAGAGTACTATTTCAACACTGGTATTGTTCGGCTGCGCTTTCCGTACGAAACTGAAGTACGCATTTCATATCACATTCATGTATAAAATATAAATTGGCATTACAAATCGTTGTAGATTTTATTTTTTTTTGGGTGAATGTGTAAAGGATTTATTTAAGTTGATGCTATTCAGTAACATGCCTATCGTAATATATTCGAAGAAAAAACGTCGATTTCCCATGAGTATTAAGTTCGATAGTATGTCGCTCCACAACGGGCATTACATTAATGATTCATATTATCTAACCAACCACATATTATTGAAAATATAATATGTCTGTGTGTATCTTTAGAGTGTTAGTACTATTAATTTATACATTTGTAAAAGTTAATTTCTGACATACAGAATAATCAACGTCAAGTACCGCGAATGGGATGGCATTCGCGCGGCGTGAACAGAGTGTTCGCGTCTCTTATCAGCGCCAATGCCACGCGGATAGGGTGACATATGCGTAGATTCGGAATAGACATACATGCACGTTTACGACCTTCAATTTCCTTTGTGTCGAGTGCGTGTAGCCGGCTTTATAGCTACTCAAATTAAGGGTGCTTGATTTAAATTAAAAGTTGAACATTGAAGATATTCGCCGCCTTATTATATACGCTACTACGCTGCGTAGGTCAATTTGCTGATGTTGCGATATTTTCAGTTCTATCCTTTCCACGGATAGAAACTATATTTCATAAAAAAAATATCTGTCGATCTATCGTATGTGTGTTTGTTACTAATGTAAGGCCAGACGGATTCAAATGAGATTTGGTATGGAGATGGGTTAACTCTGATATATATAAGCTTCATTTGATATAGACTGAAAAATGATCAGCCCGCAAAGGCCGTAAAAAAACTAGTATCTATGTTAGATGATATACGACTTTTGCTTTGCGGATTTCATCAGCGATAGTATACCATTTGGACTGTTTTTAGTGATGATATGAAGTATTTTGTTTTGACACACACAACTCATTTCATTTCCCAAATTATCAATCTGCACTGCGATTTGAGGACCGATTCCAAAAATGAATCATAATTATTATTGTGCTATCTTTGTGCTCATTGCCCATGAATTTAATTAATCATTGGATTGTCCTTAGTCACAAATGTTGTCACTGACGGTCCCGTGCACGTGCTCACTGGTTCAGCCTATTCTGCCGCAAATTGCCGACACAATTACTATCCTGTCGAATCACCACAAGTCAGCCAAACCCTCGACAGTGGTTTTTCACCAAATTATAATCGGTCATCTGTGCGCAACCTTAATTCTATATGCTGGGCGCTGCTATGTTTATCTTTCAAATGTTATTCTTGCGTATCTTTTTCATGATCATGCATTTTTTTATATATTTACATAAGTGAGATTGCAATGAAACATTCAATATTACAGGAAGAGCTTCTGCGCCTGCGCCAAGTGGCGGGCGGGGACGGTCGCGTGGCGCGTCCGCACTCGTACGGCCCCGAGAAGAACGCGCAGATCGCGCTGATGCCCTGGGTGGCCACTGCAATAGGCATGGCGATCCTCGGCATCATCATCGGCAAGTTCATAATGTGAATGGTCTCTCAGTCCCCGCGGTGACCTGACATCGCCTCACAGACACCACCGCTACAACGCTCCCGACGGATACCTGTCGCACAAGGCAGCTTCATTTTTTTTTAATAGCGACCTCCTTGCTTCCGCCGCGCCGCACTTGTGTTGCCTCAGATACTCTACTCTAATTTACTTACTCCCTAAATTCATAGAAGTTTTTATTTATTCACAATGTGTAAGCATATGAAAAGAACGTTCTGTAATGCCCATGAAAATAGATTAAAACTTTCCGTTAAATTGGGGAGCTATAATTTAAAATATTCAATCTAAACATTCTCCAACTTAGAGTTACACATTCTTAAAATCATGTTAGGGGATGGAAAATTAAATCCTTCGTTTTATTGGGTTAGATCATTTGCTGGTTTCTCTTATGTAGTTACTGAGTTCCATGCCCCTGATACTTAAAAAATCGTTAATTTCTATGAAATCAAATGGTACTCCAGCATACTTCGTTTGCCAATTATAGTAGTTCCAGTTGTTAAATGCCCCAGAGGTCTACAACAAATACAAATAAAAATAAGAAACATATTCCCAGTTTACATTTGTTTAGTATTTATTGTATTATTGTCAGTCATTCATCAGTATTTATTGTCTTACTATTCCACTGAACCTTGAACTCGTTATCCCAATCGACCACTGTCCTGTCATATCCTACTTGACAAAAAAAATCTGAGCTCTTGTTTGAGGTATTCATTGAAATATGTACATTACAAACATGCTGTATATGAGGCCTTAAATGCTGGCATACTTTACAAAACAAGCCACTAAACTAAAAAATCATAATAAGATAACCATGATAAAACAACTGCATTTTATGTAAATTATGATGTATTTATAGTATTACTCTCGCCATTCTCATGCCCGCCATTTTGTGTTTTATCAACTGTCAGCTAGTCAGGTTGCCGAGTCGCGGGGCTTCTAAATTAAATACTGTTTATTGTAGGTACTTTGTATTATGTCGTTTGTGTTTAATCTAGGTATTCTTTGGCAGTACTATCTAATTAATATCATTATTTAATTCAAAATACGTGTAAGAGGTCAGTACTGTCTTGCCATTCAAACCAAATGGCAGTTAACTCTGGGGAGTATCAGATTTTAAGTGCAAATCTAGTTCACTGAGATTTGGAGAGTCACGGACAATAGGCAGAGAGCAAGCGATAAACATTTTGTAAGAGCCGATATAAAGATGGGCCATCTTGGGCAAGTTTGCACGTGATGCATGCAATATGTAATAATGCTCTACGTTCATTGTAGGTATACGTTCAGCTTAAAGGTACGAAGGGCTTCCAGGGTTGTGCGTGTCTAGATATGCCCGAGGGTGTCGTTGGGGCGGGCTCGTTGCTTCCACATCTGTTCACCCGCACTCCGATGCACTACAGCAACGCTGTGGCGGAGTGCAGATGCTTAGTAGATAGATGTGCCGCAGCAACCGTAGATCTGATTCCCGGTAGGGTGGGCACGTGTCCATGGATATTTCCATTCCACTCCACTTTTCTAGTCCATCTCCATTTCATCAGTATACTTCTCCAATGTCTCCCCATAAACCCCAGCATGTATATTATTAGAGTGTTCGTTATTTTTATTATTTTGTATTGTTATGTTATTATTTTACAATAATTACTTTAAATTAATCCAAAATGTTAACTGTAATTTATCGACGTGGTGTGAAATAAATATAATTGGTTTTAATTATTTTGGTTTGGACTATATGTAGGTATACACAATGCTTACTTATTAGTTATTATAATTATTGAGCGGGCAACCAAAAGGTAACATTCTCGTACCGTGCTGGATGTCAGGGCAGTGGGTTGGTAATTAAGATTATTTAGATGTTTCTTTTGTTTAAATGCATAGATGTTTAGGTAATGGTATTTGTAGAAGCCATGTTCCTTGAGAATGCTTTCGGACGCGTTAATATCTTGAAAGTTAGATGAAACTCCAAATTACTTTAAGACAATTGCGATGGCGCTACATTTTGCGAATTGTGTGCATGTGTCGATATTTAATGACATCATACATTTAGATTAACATTGTACACGATGTGATACTGATTAAGCGTGCATTTTGTGGTTTTGGTGTGTATCAAAATAAGCCGAATATGTATGTAGTTTTATAAAATGTTTCTTTGCTCCAATTTAATCACGTACAATGTTCCAGGTAGTTACAATAGGCACAGTAGGTGTTATCCCACTTACACCTTGCTGGAGTTGAAGTTCACTGGACGTTGTGTGTCCATTTTATGATGTCAAATTTAGAAGAGTGAAAATGGCGTAGAAGTGACTCATTTTAAAGCGAGCCATGTAGAATTTCAACTTACTGCAGCTTTGTCCGAAGTAAATATTCCTGGAGGACTGCCTGTATCTATCTGTATCGTTGGTATCACCAATTATCTAAGACGTGACCATCAACTAGGAAACATTTATTTGTGAAACGTTAATACACCATGCCATAAGGACTAAAGTGGCTGTGTAAAATTACATGTTAACCTAAATATAACGGAAAGAAAAACTGATTTATTTTTGTTTTTTAAAGGAGTCGTCTATATTTTAAATTAACATCAACTTAATCCACTTCTTATTAATATAACATATTATTCAGGTAACTGACATATTTACATACTAATAAATAATTTAAAGATTATTTTAAAAATGTAATCAATGATGTGGTCAAATCAAACAAATTTGTCAATACTCTTAAATAATATTATTAATTAGGAAAAAAAATGTATTTTCAAAAATTGCCTAGTTACAGAAATAATATTTCATGCACACTAACTAAAATATGTTCTTTTATTATTGAAAAGCATTTACCTAGCAAAAACATTTTTCTATTACTTACAACGAATGTTTAATTAATTAATATCGAAGTGCACCGCGGTGAGGATTATATTTTGCTTTTCGAAATAGGCGCTATACTAGAGGTTTTGAGTGCGATCAGGTCTGCCGTTAGCTGAGTTATGTTTGGTTACAGCTCCGGCTATATGTACTGTACGCGAAACGTGATCCGAGCGGGCCCGATGACCACCACTTTCATACTAGGGCATTGTTTTAATGTAAATGGATGCAAACTCAAATTAACAAAATATGTGTTCCTTTTTTAACTGAATCTTTACTTTTTTTTTGGAACCTCGTGATAAAGGAACCGGCCGGAGCTTTCCTGAAATTCCTGTTATACGAGTCATTCATTTAATTATTAACCCGAATGGACGGTACTTAATGAAAATTCGTTTATTTTGTTTATATATTGACAAAAAAATGAATGGCGCTCAGTTGGTGTTGAGGTGTGAGATACAAGGCACAAAGTGAGGAAGTCATAGTAATACCTACCGTGGATTTTTTAAAATTAACTCTCCACTAATACTAGCCGTGACCGCATCATGTCTCATGGCAAATGGAATCGTAGTTTTTTGTCAATATATTTAGAAGAATGTCTTGTTTAATACATTTTTAATTTTCAATTTGTAATAGTCTTTATATATAATGACTAGTGCCACTGTAAGTGTTTATACATCTGTATTCTATTCTTCTATCTCTCTTAAAATCAAACTACATATTGATAAACAAAGGTAATAAATAATAATATTGATGATTAAAGCTATAAAATATTTTTTATTTGAAATTAGTAGTCATTACATTTGAGTTCTTCAAAAACCATATTCGATAGATCGTCATACCTACTGGTCGGGGAACACTTGATATATATCAACTATCTGCTCATTTAAACTTAGATCTTCACTAAATTATACCATTCTCGTTACATTACGTCAGACTCACTGCTAACAAGCTGAGCTTCTACATATTTAAAATGAAAAGAACCATAAACTTATAAGTGCAACTATAGAATTGTCTAAGAGAGTAAGCATTTTATTGTATAATTACACAGATGGTAAAGTCTCACGAAATAGTGTTCTTTCTTATACCTTTCCCCGGGCTGACACGTGGGTGTGCTTGCAGACTCCCAGAATTCAATAATCACTCATACTGAGCTGCGCTCCAAGTCTGCTCAAACGAATCGGATTATAATCGAATGGCCATTCCAAATTCCAGACACGTCGTTGGCAGAATCGTTGGCTAATTTGTTTTTGTAAGAAATAAGAAGTGATAATCCAAGACCATTTTTTAAGCAGACATGGTACGCAGTTTAATTCAGCTTTATGGCTTGCAAGTCACCGACGTTTTAGTCGGCCTAATGTAATAGCCAGCCATTTGTTTGTAAAAATCTAATTTCTTTATTACACATTTTTGTGACTAAACAAAGGTGGGCAGAAAGACGTTACTCACTTTTAAGCACTGTTAACATTTATATCATGTTCACTTATTTTAATTTGCTCAGTTTCTCGTTACTTGTGCTCAGGCCCTATTCCCAATAAAAAGCGCTCGCGAGCTCTTATAATACATGCAAAATAATTAGGGTAACAACCATTAAAGAAGTTAAATTATTGACATCCCTACTTAATGTTTTGGAAAATGTGAGGTGTAAGTCCATTTACATATATCAGCGCGTACGTAGGGTTATTTTAAAATTAACAATAGAGAACATTTCAATTAAATTTCCGTATGGTATTGTTGTTATATTGTACTATTATGCTATATTGTATCGTTTTCTGAAATAAAAAGACTTAATTTATGACTGTGTGTGTATTTTTTTAATAAATTATTTTGGACTCTGTGACGAGGGCTATAACTTGGTACAGAACTGCAATATGTTATCCAACATCGTCGTCCAGTTCAGGGCTCTGGAATATGTTATATTTTTCAGGAATGTTGTTCTCATGGGCCTTTACACGACTAATCTTCGTAATACTTGAATATTAAGAGTACTCTATTCCCATTCAGGTGTAAAACATGTGTTGCGTCTAGATTATTTTAAAATAATAATAGTGTTTTTACAATTTTTTTTAAATGATCTAGATGTGTAATCTTTTTATTTTATAATCAGGGTATGCAAGTGCTAAGTGCCCTTAAACTGAGACAAATATAAATACAAGAGTGAATAAAAATAATACAAAGTATCGTGTATACATACGTTTATTTTTTATGAATTTGATTAAAATAACGCTTACTTTAAAATAAACAAATTAAATATATAACATATCTATTCTGCAAATTATATCTACCATACGGTGCATTACACCAATGCCTCAAAATATATATTAAAATGTAACAAAATATCGCTAACAACAATAATAATACAAAAAATAGTGTCCCAATTGAACGATAATAATTTGATTCCCTTTTATAATTTTAAATTAGCACATAAAGTCAATAATAAAACATGTTGGTTAATTTCCTAACACAAATCGACGCGGCAGGAAAGTAAAAAAATAATAAATTGAATACTGTGCTTTACTGAGATCATCTTGTGAACTAATCTAATTTAAATTAAAATATTTTATAACTCATGCATTTCATTAAACTATTTAGCTTTTCTTAAAATGTACCTACACTAATATCTATACAAGTATATTGGGAGATAGACACCTTTTATCTTACAACAATAATATCCTATATGCTACGTATTTTTTCGTATCAAACGACTCATATAAGTATATTAAATAAACTGAAAAATGCCAAAGACAATAAAAATATTCAAAGTAGGGAAATACTTTTGTAAAATTACAGCAATACTAGTTCCTCCATACAACAAATAATGCTATAAATCTTTAGAAGTAGAGGAACATACCATATAACAATTTTTCCGATTTATCTATGATAAATAATTATGTTAACATTTAGGTAGGATGTCTGAGGATATTACATTATCATCTATGACATCGATCAAAGAACATGTATGTGATAAACATGACGTCGTAGATCTCTGTGAGTATATGATATGTTAATGTAACAATCCTTCCATAAAATTTTCGAACGACTACAGAAATCATAGGCGACACTAAATACAGCAGCAAATACTAGCACCTCTCTTTATACTGTGCTATGAATGTCACGTAGGAAATAAACCTGCCAAAACATTTAAAAGCTGATCACGGAGGAGAGATAATGTGTTGAAACAAAACTTGCTATCTACTTCCAAAAAATATTTCTGCATACCTTAAATTATTAAAAGTACAAATTATATGAAGCCTAATTTATTTAACTAAGTTTGTATGTAAGAATCCTTAATATATATATATATAAATCGTTCGAAATAATCTCGTAACAACGTGAACTATTTAATGTCGAAGAAAATGTAATATTTTACTTACAATTACAATAATCCCTACAGATAATTATCTAAGATAACTTATTTACTAATACATAAACCACAACGACGGAATATGAGCAGAAGAATTATTATTTAAGTATTTTATGGGTGCACCAGGATATCGTAAAACTAGATACGTTATTTATATTGTAAGCAATAAAACTTAGGTTTTCTTTATAGACAAAAGCACACACGGTAGGGTGACACTGCGACGACATATTTAGGCAAGAAAATGAATAGCTATTGAGAAAAAGTGGACCCAGCTGTGCATAAATTTAACGGCACATCGTAGAATAAATTTTAAACTTTGTTTTAAAATAAAATCTTGCCAAAATATACAAAGGAAATAAACAGTTATTAATGTTCCACCTTGTAATACCTTCCGAAAACCAAAGGTAATGCATATAAGAGTTTGTAGATTATAAAAAAGTAAGTATGTACCTACTTATTTTACCGACATTAGTTACCCACTTGTTTTTAGAATGGGCATACGTCAGTCGCTTATTGTAAGTATAGGTAATCAGCCAAATTAGAGTAGACTGAAAGCTGACCCCAATATAATCGGGAAGAAAGACTAGAGAAGAAAAATACAACAAAAAGGTTAAGTACATACACAGACTTCGTTTGTTTTACTTTATAAATATATCTATCTTACTAGTTTGAATAATACAATTCAAATTAAGATTATGGATCTTATCGTTTAACTATAGAGGAGGGAATTGAAATAACATATTTAAGTTGCAAGTTATGAAGTGGTTGACGTTTTTATGTTTAGTGTTAAATGAAAGTGATTACCTAGACTAGATCCGCTAAACTTATTGTTAACTGCTACTTTTACAATGCATAATGTCCACGTGAAAGCCGAGCATAAGATAGAAAACAAAATGTACCTAGGGCCAAGATGATAATGAAGTAAACAAGGGCATAGAGTGACCAATTATCTCAATTACTTTATTTTGTGCCATTATTATGAATAAATAATAATACGGTACCTACATGCAGTCGTGCGCTAATGCCAATTAAAGTGCAAAAAACATGTTTGTACATAGATTAAATGGCAACAACATTATAACTATGCATATCTGTATTTATTATTAATTGGGCATGCGTTTGCGTGAAAAGGGATAAGTACATACCGTATCTCCTAATCTAAAATGTATGCTATGTATGTGTGCCATCACACGTTTATAAGCAAGCATAGGTAAAAACTATTATTTATGTCTACAACCTTAAAATGGAGTTGATTAAAAAAATATGTTATTATACTAAAACGGGACTTCGCGTATTCGATGGCTACATTGTAAGAACAGATTTTTTCACCTATACTAAACAGATTTAACAAAATATAAAATAGTGGAAACCGATAAACATAAATTTTGCCAATGTTTGAATTCTTTGGCTTTACCATAGTCGGCCGACAAGTGTCTTGTCACATGATTTTAATGTTTTTTTTTTAATTATTACACAATTGGGTAAAGCTATTAGTGTAGCTGCATTAGGTGTAGTAGAAATAATGGTTATTCATTAAAAGAAAGTTAATATTGCGCTTACGCACCAAATTGTTGAGTGATCTCCAAGAAAAATACTATCCCATATTTCATAATGCCTGACTTATTTTTTTTGTGGAAAGGCGAACGTCGGGACTCGCGATTAGGCCTATGGACCAACCTGGTTAATTTAAATCCAGTTTTTTATGCGAAAGCTGGTTTAATCGGGATGGTTTTAAGCTATGTTTAGTGAAAAAATGTTCAGCCGTTTCAAGATCATCAGCTCATTGCTAAGTCGGTGCAGGGAATTTTCATTCAATGGGTTAAATTTATTCAACATTTGCTTGTCCGATCGACATGAAATTCGGTACTCAACAAATTGGATGACACTGTAATAGTATCAAAACCTTAACCTGGTCCTACAATAACAATAGTATGCAGACTACCCAATTCCTCGAAAACTAACAGCTGATGTAGTATTTGGGCTTATATAATTGGTCTGTATGAGCTATATTAATCATAGACCCACTGAGTTTGCATTAATTCAATAGTGCTCCTTGTACGAGTGTAACTTTTACAGAATATGGAGTTGGATAGAGTAGTAATATAGTTCAAAAATCATAAAATAACAAGTTAAATTCAAATTGAAAAACCCTTACACAAGAAATCGACTAACTTTAAAATAATATGTTTATTCTTTTTCAAATGATTATTGACCCTTAATGGCGTTGGAGACCGCGCTATAGATATAATAGACTGACAAACTTAGCGAGGCCCGACATCATTTAAGATCAACGATCATTAGAAAACGAATAAAAGGTTTTTGTGTGGGAGTTTTTAATTTTTTAAATAATTTTTTTTACAGCCCCGTTTACAGGAATAAATATGCTTCAATAAAATCTATAAGTACCATTATTTGACAATGAGAATACATTCTTACATAGACAAAATTATTAGTTATTGATACTGTTGATCATATAAAAATATAACAATTCCCGAAATACCATTAATACCTTTTCTATTTATAAATTCCATGTTCTAATACCTACCTGAAAGTCGATGATGTAACTTCTTTACATTTTCTCCATGATAATGTGCGGGATAACGCGCCGGTTACGTATTTTACTCAGGTCATATATGAGAGGTTCCACGACCTGAAATTTTACAAAATGTACTGTTATTACACACACACACACACACTTGATTTAATAATAATGATCCTAATTCTGTTGGCATAGGCAAACTTGCCTGCACTCAAGATAATTGCAACCCTTATCATGATCTTAACATATCATTACAGCAGCTATATTTTGTATAGTTATGTCAAATTGTGTTAAAAGTATTAAACTGTGTTATAAGTATAAAAAATAAGGGACGTTTATAGAACATTTCTGTACAAACCATATCAGTCGAAACGAGATAAGTTTTAATTTATTTACTGCTTCCCTGATTAGTGGGTTAACAAATAGTAAGTAGTGCAAATAGTATTTGTAGTGGGGCCAGCGTCTATATAAAACACTAATATTTTTTTAGATAAGACATGATCCGTAAACGAAAACAGAATTGACTTGAGCTAAATAAACAATAATTCTGCCTACACACGATGTTAAGACTTACCTTTGTAATAATAAATAATTCCATGCAGATGAGTTCGCAATGTGTACACATTGCATTAAAAGATTCAATAGCGGCCGGCACATATTGGATCTGAATCTTATTCGATTCAGTTATGGAGGGATAAAATATTCACTATATTAAATATAATTCATTTTGGGATTTTGCTTGGTATTCTAAATTCTAGTAACTTAGGGGAGTATTCACTGATCTATATCTATATTGGTGGTTTTGTCACCAAAGGTGGGTTCATCTTTTAAAAACGTCCCGGAGCGCTCCATGGTGGGTATGTCGGCGGGCGCGTCGAGGTCGACGCGGTGTTGTCGGCTCACGTGCGTGCTTTTTTGTCCCTTTCCAGAGGGTTTGTTATTCGATGAGTCCTTCACTACTTTCGGCACCATTTTGGCCGAACTAGACTTTGTTGCGTTCATCAGGGAGCCGGGCAGCTTGCGCTCAACCGATTTGATGTTCGCTGCAGGCATCTTATCGAAGGGCTGGATGCGTTTCTGCGGCTCCCTCGCATTCTTGTTTAAATATACTGGTATCTTTGTTTTCGGTTTATTCATATTATTTTGAGGCTTAGTTGAATTAATATTATTTGCACACTTTGACTTGATTGCTGCAATGTAAAAACACGAATTAAGCATTAGGTGTGGATACATATATTCACATAATAACTAGTTATTTTACGCGAGGCGGTATGAGCTTGGATTACGTATTTAATGCTTACATTCAATAGATCCTTTCGGGGCATGTTTTGTTTTAGTGAAGGTGGCGTACTTGTTACTCGTCTGCGATTCGCTGAGCGATTCGGTGGAGGGCTCGGCGGTGCGCGGGCGCGAGCCGGCGGCGGCCAGGCTGTCGGGCGGCGCGTGCGCGGCCGTGTCCACATTGCGCGGCTTCAGCGTGCTCGACTTGTTTCGAACCTGTATAGGGCTCGAGTTACGCGAAGATTCACTCGACGAATCTATAAATAGTTTTCTCAATGCGGGCATTTTCTTTTCTTTGCTCGTTTTCGGTTCTAAATACCTCGGTTTCGTACTCTCGAAAGTTGGCGGCACTCGAGCCGATGACGTTTTATTTAGTCTCTCCTGAGATTTAGTGTTTTTATGCTTGTTGAATTTTGCACGCTCTTCCTGTGCCTTGGTGGTCCTAACTTTAGGCGGAGCGGTGGCGGGTAGTTTCCTACAGTCACGCAGATCGTTGTTGCTTCTCAACTTGTCCACCGAACCGAGCGGAATCACCGGCTTCTGAGAGTAAGGTACGAATGAAGCGCGAACTTGGGCTATATCAACACTACGTGTCGTCGAAGAATTATTCGATGATTTATTACTCTTGCTGTGACAAGCACTTCTGCTTTTTCTATCATGTAGTGCAGGCGTCTGCGGAGAGTCGTGGGCGTCGTAAGTTATGCACCCAAGTTCACGCAACCTTTTACGTAGATCGAAAGGCAAGTCCTTAAAAGCCTGCGTGGTGACTACGCGGGGCGTGCCCCGAACTAGCGCGCCCTCGCAATGCAGACGCCAAGCGCCGACATATGCGTACAACAGGTTGTGGGGTCCGAGCGTCTTGCCACTTTCGGTGCCGTTGCTGATAAGGTCTGGTTTGGAGTAATGTTGATTGCGAATATCTTTGATGTGGGAACAGAGAAGATAGTAGGCGCGGCAGGCCTCCTCGGGAGGAGCCCATTCTATGGCGGCCACGATGCAGTCGTCGAGCGCTTGCTTGGCGGCGTGGGGCGCGTCGGCGGGCAGCGGCGCGAGCGCGCGCAGCACGGCCGCGAGGCGCGCGGCCGCGAAGTTCGCGGCGGCGTTGATGAGCCGCCGACACATGCGCGCCACGCTTTCGGCCCATCTACTGTTTTGGAGTGACGCCACTACCGGGAATTAAATCATAAGAAGTTTTGAAGTAGGTGCAATTATAAACATTTATGTATAGAATCCGCTATAGAAGTGTGAGTCTGTAAAGCTAGCTGCGAGTAGAGAACGGCGCAAGTACACTCAAAAATAAAAAATAATGTTCCTTCAAATTATATTCTAGTAAGCCAAGGTAGTGCTTTATAAAAGGTATTGTATGTCTAAAATGTCTAGTCACACGGACGAATGTTTGCTCACGAACCCTTTGCCAAGCTGAAATACAGTACTAGCTGTTCTGTGTTCAGACTAATTTAGGAAACGCTGCATCGATTTTAATGAGAGAAAAAAATAATAATTTAGTGCCCCCATAGGCTTTTACAAAATATCTACTGCCTAGCTAGCACTCAAACAAAACTGCTTTAAAATCGGCATATCCTTTCGGGAGCCAAGCCATCACAGAAAACCATTTAAGGCTTCAAACTCATAATATCCCTCTTTTGGCGTCGGAGTTATAAAACTATTACCCCCAAATTTATAGACATTTTATAACTTTATCAATCGTCATATAGTACTGCGCACAAGAGTTTCGCTTGGCGCAGTACTATATGAGTCTATATACTCACCAGTAATTCCGCACCCGTACACAGTATCCACCAAACTGTCAACAGTTAGATTCACTATCTGCCGCTGGTAACACTTGTCCAGTAGGTCGCTGGGCAGAGTGGCGAATGCCTTGGTAGGCCACACTTTGGAAAAGTGTTTCGTTATCCATTTAAGACATTTGTGGTACAAATCATCCAGTCCATACACAGATGACAATGGAAAGCATTCCAACACTCCGACTATACACACCGCACACGGCTGTAAAATAACAAAATTTATTTTTTAAATTACCTACAACGAGAACAATGCTATTTAGACTTCAAAATGCCTTATAATAATTATTTGTAGGTATAATTGTACAGTTGTCACCTTATGAAAATGATGACAATATTTAGCTTTTAGGGTAAACATTATAGCTTCCTTTAGTCCCTCCAATCCTAGCATGTCCGCTATCGTGGCTAGTTCTACTATGCTCACAGAATCTGGAATTGTGGCCAAACCGGAATATATGTGGCACAATGCAAAATATACCACATTGTACGAAAACCTGGAATAAAACCGATACTTGTATAAAAACCGATAATTGTAGAATTGGCTATGCTTGACTAAGCTTATACTATATGTTATAATCACACTACGTTTCATGAAAATCTTTCTTTGCATATTTTTTAATGATTGTTTGACCAATGAAATTTCTAGTCATTCGCCGAAGCGGATGTAGACGACCACTTTAAGACTGATATTCCTACACCAACTATTAATTATGTAATATCGGCTAATTTAGGAACCAATGAACCTATTTCCATCATATATGGCTTATAATCATCCAGATTGAACCAGCCTTAAAAAATAACCGCATTGAAATATATTCATCTTCTAGGGCGGAATGATGTCGCACACCGACAAAGGATTCAAACTTCTAACACCTCTCATATAAGTCGGTTTATATTCTGATTATTATTATATTGCATTAGGTAAGTTATTTAGTAAAACACTAAACCAGGCAGGTACTTACGGCGGTAGCACTATAACATTTCCTAAGCTTTCAACCCAGCCGCCGCTCAAGATACCCGCGAAGTATTGACACCTGCAAATAGCGGTATAGAGAAACGTTATAAACCGAATCGGACGCGAAAACCTAAATGTTAATAGACTAATGTCAAATACCTGGATGATAATATACATTTGTGTGCTTTAAAACGTTTTCCAGACACTTCCACAATAACGTCCGGAGCTATTTCCTCCAGGAACATCCTGAGCAAGTCCTGGCCGAGACGCGAAGAACAGTTTTCAATCAAGCTTGAAGTCTGGCTGTCTGTGGTACTATTACCTGTAATCAGAAAAAGCTGGAGCAATGCAGGCGGGTCACATCACAATAGATTGTTTATACAAAACATGGAACGGTCTTACCGAAACCCGAACGGCAAATGCTGCTCTGCATGCTGCTCACTTCCGACACATCAGAAGCTGGTTCTTCCACGTCACCGATAATACTGGACGTTCCTAATCTTAAAGGTGATCGGGTTCTACTGGAGAGTGAACCCGGCATACTTCTGCTGAACTCGTTTTTTAAATGTGGAAACAGTCTATTCAAGCTCAATGCATTTTCTGAATGAAAAGAACTGATGACTTCAATAGATCTTGAATTAGATGAAATTGCTTGTTCGCACCAATTGTTGTCAGGTATAGATCTAGTCATTCTTACATCTGTTTCTTTAGTTTCGATAATGTGCACTATATCCGATTTTTGCACAGGTTTATCTAAATCGGACAGTTTCACAAAAAGATCACTTGACTGAAGATCGGTTGTTGTTGACTCTTCTTGAATGGTAGTTGTCAGAAATGAACCTGAGTCCCTGGTCACTTGGTTCAAATGTGTTTCATTTCCAGAATCTTCTGTAACTGTTGGCATCACGTTGTTTTTTACTGGAATACTTATAATTTCAGATATACTTATATTGGGATCATTACATAGTGACTCGTATTTTTCGAAAATGGTAACACTTTGATTCGTTATATCGTGGTCTTTGGGGAACCGGGAATCATCAATTGTATTTATCGGTCCCTTAGAACACTGTTGTGAAGATTTACTTTCAAGGCTTGCGCTCTTTTTGGAATTCATAGATGATGACAATCGGGCTGGCATTTCTTTTAAGGTTGACTTCTCACCTAGGTCGATGTAAATTGAAAATATATTCTTTTTCTCCGTCAAACTCTCATCACTAAGTTTAGAGGCGGATTCATCTGATTTTGAATCAATAGACATATCGACTACCCAGGCAGACGAAGAAGAGGCTCTGGGCTTGTCATGGTTGCTATCAATTGGTTCAGGTGCGAAAGCACCGGAAACGATAGGTACATTTTCTAACTTCCACTTTGGTAACGGGCTATTTTCTCGACTGCCTATTTGAATTAAATGATCTTGTATTGACACACCTCCCGATAAAATAGGTGGAGAATCACTTTCCTTGCTTTCTTTGTTATTTTCAGACTCATGTCTGTGCGTTTTAAGTGACATTATTGAATTGTTTGGTGTACTAGACAAAAAAAATGTACTGGATCGCAGAGACCTTTCCTTATCTGACGCATAGTTTTGAAGCTCAATAGCGTCGCTTACATCATCCGTAGGACCACTAGGTAGGTGAGTTGCAGTATCAAATGCATTGGCGCACAAAGAATCCTCAGTGATAGGAGTCATTTCAAATATTGTAGGTGACAAATCCTTTTGTATTGAGTCTGGATCTTTCTTTTCAGCTTGTTCTAAGGAATCATCATTATCATTACCCTCTGACCATTCAATAGGACTTATGTCTTGTTTGTTAGTAGAACATGGTACTGGTTGACTAGGTGTAGGTAAAGCATCCAATTGGACTTTTCCTAAAAGTTCTATGTTAATGCTTTGATTACTTATATTCTCCTCATTCTCATCTGCTAAACTCGCGGCGTCTATAAAACAAGCTGTGGATTTCTTATTCAATATCGGTAAAGCGCAGCTAGACGTATGTTTGGAGGATTGCACCGTTGATTTTGCTTCAAAGCAACATTTGCGTTCATGTAATAAAAAAATATCACAAACGTCCTTTTCAGCGATTCTCGGAGGATATACAGATTCCCAAGATCCAGTTTCGGATGAGAGCGAAGAAGATTCTAAAATAACAATTTCCTCATTCTGCCTTTGCTTTTCATCTTTTGAAGATTTACCACTCATTTCTTTAAATATGTTCTTGTTCGTAGTTTCTGTTTCAGAAGATGTACAGCTCTGTCTTGATTGTTTTTTGTCGCCTAACGTACTATGTAAAGATATACCTGAGTTGCTTGCATCATCAGTTACTAAATCATGCAATGTACTCTCTGACAAAGAAACATCAGTTAACGTGACGTCTTTGTGGCTATTGACACTTCCCAGCATTGCTGTGTTTTCCAAGCCAGAGTCAGATAGTGTAAAAATGTTTTCCATTTTGGAGGTGTTGATTCCAACATTTAATTGAGGTACCTGACCAGATAAACTAACTCCCGGTGAGCAAGTGTATGCAGCAGACAAATAATCTGACGACGAACTAGGTTCGTCAGTAATCAAACTGTCAGGCGAATACGCAGGATCTAATCCTTTATCGGTACTCACAACACAACCAATCAAATCCTTAACAATATTAGAATCATTTATGGAGTTAGTGTTGTGGGATTCTTGACTAGTTATGTTATTTACAATTTTTTGTTCGGGTTTTGAAGACGCGCTATCTTTAACACAATTTTTATTTAAAATATCACAACTGTTGGAATGTTTGACTGTTTTGGATGTATGACTAGATATAAGAGACAATGATGTTGGTTTGCTGCGTTGCGAAACTTTCAATTGATCTTCTGTTTGAGCATTTATAATTGATTGAAATGCATTAGAAAGGGCATCTTGTTCAATGAGTTCTTTATCTAATAAACTCCCATCTATGGGGACCAGTGCATAATATTCTTTCGTTAACTCGGTGCTTGGGCTCGAGTCAATAACTTTTTGGAAGGCCTTATCTACACACGGACTTACTGACTTTGGTGTTAGAAATACTTCCGGCTCTTCCAAAGCTCCTTTAGGTATGCCAGACCTTTTTGTTTCTCTTAATTTTAGATTATTATCGAGATATGTGATTATTTCTCTCTCTTGATGCTGAATGTTGCATTCAGTGTACGCATCACTGTAAATAAGAAGACATTTTATATTTATAGTTTTGTATACGCCGAAAGTATTAAGAACAGCTGTCACGGCTATCTTCCTACCGCCTCAGTATCAAATGGATGAGGTTCATAAATTATATATTTTTTTTTTCAGTGTTATTTCCCATGTTTTAATAGTTATTTTGCTATTCGGGGCGGAATAAATTGAATAAATCAAATAAATAAAAATTCACCAACCCGTCCGTGAGCTATAAATGGTGTAACTAAAACGACTTTAATATAATTATAATTCTAGAATAAATAAGGTGAGTATTATACGAGTGTGTCTGGTAAGACGTGAGACATAATGTCTACGCAAAAGTACTACATTAGCTGGGCGATGCCACGCTCCCAACTACAATATTAAAACAGCATTGATCCTCCATCCAGGAGTCGTATTGCCATGGAACTACATACATATATATATATAACACGTCATACATATATATATATATAACATCATTCATAAAACTATCTTTAATTCGCACATATAAATAGCGCCATATAATTTTTCAGACATAGAGAAGCAAAAGGGTTTAATGCCAAACAATACAATAAGCACAATTCAAATATAATAAACAAGTAAAGCAAGTTGAAGATGTCTATGTGCTGGATCCCAAGAAAGAATAATTATGTATCAATTGTCCTGGAAGATATATATTTTTCACTAGTACGCTATATGTAGAATTAAGTCAGTATGTTGGAGTAATTCAGGAAATATGAAGGCCCTGCCATTACCCAGAGGCAATGCGGTTAAAACTGTAAATTGTCATTAAAAAGATACACCATAGAAGTAAGTTCTTAGTAGGATTTAGGTACCATTTACATTAACTTTAAAGTGGTAAGTTTGTCAAATGTTTTTCGCACTTTTTCTACACACATAAGTACGTAGCCTAAGCTTACTCAAGCTAGCCGTGCACTCAACAACTAAAAAAAACTTGTAATGGCACAAATACATACAAAAATCCTATCATCGAATGAACCTCAAATCATACCTTATAAAGGAATATATTTCATCGAATGTATTGCGGCCAATATTCACATGCAAAATCGTCTGTAGCTTATGGTAAAATTTATGAGTACGTGCTTTTAATATACAAGAATGGGTTAGTACTTTTAGTTTCCCACACACCACTTCAAGATCAGAATAAATAGACTCGTCAAAGATTCTGCAACAAGAAAATAATGATTTAGCAGCTTCAGAAACACGATTTTAATGTATTTCTGTTGGTTACTAAATATAATACGTACAAGGCGGCTGTCGGGTAGCTTCAGTAAAGTAGTCCTTTAGTAAAATAAGTACAATTCGATTTTCCGCAAGTTACAATTACAAAAATAGAATAAACCAAGTATACAAAATATTATAGTACATGTTACAAGCCACATGTCCGTTCCCACCAATATTAGGAATAGGAAGGCGACACCAACGACGCGGCGACACTTGATGTCGTCAGCGAGGCGGTGTCCGATGCGCGGTCGCTTTGACGAACTTGTGTGCTGACGAGGCAAGTTGCCCTCCTAACACACCGCACTAAATTCCTATTTTTTTCTCATATCATTCAGAATGAAACGTTTCTACAGGACACGTGTGACAACAGACGATTTAAAGTAGACTCAATGAATAATAATTAATTTAAAAATATTAAATTTAATACCTACCGCCTATACCTACCGAACCAATCTCAAGATAATGTAGAACATCCACCCACTACCTTGTCAAAATATCGAGCGATGCTGAACCATTTTGAATTTTAATAGTAGTATATATACTTAATACGCCACTCGGTCTTTTATAATTGATCATAAATGCACATCCTAAACCGCTGAAGGGAGACAAGCAACATTTGAACAGGGAGAGATTTTTTTTTAATTCGACTGCTTAGGGCATCAATTATTCTATGGGTCGACATGAACTTGAAACTGTGATTTACCCCCACCAAATGAGTAATGCGCATAACATTTAATTGACAATGTGTACAAAACACTAAGCACGTTATATAAAATTATAAGCTGAAGTCAATGCTAATGTGTTGACATCAGCATTGTAGTAAGTAGAGTATCGCTGGAAATATTCCTGAGCTGTAGTGAAGATGCAACTTTTAATGTCCGTTTAAGGCCCTTTTAATGGTTAGTCACCTGGCTACATCCTCCTCGAGTTGCCTCTGGAGATGTAGCTCCAACTGCGACTCCTCGGTACAGGCCGGGTACTCGTCTGCCGGCTCCGGCTTAAAGTTCAAACGAGCGCCCGGCATCAAGCATCTCTTCCACCTGTAGTTACAGTACATTTTCATTAGAAGGTTAACTTATATACCACACATTATATGTATTATCTGTAGAATATCAACCAAAGGTATACCATTTATTTTGAGTTATTTGTATCATAATAGTGACCCTTATTTCTAAAACCAAGGGTCTTGGCTTTGTATAAGATCCAGTCTTGTAGTGCAGTTTAAACAGTATTTTCATCAAATTTGTTTTTTATATCATACATGTATATTTCAACAAATCCGCATTCAATTTCCTCTAGGAATTATCAATGTTTTATAAAGTTTATTTTGTTTATGGTACATAATTAAGTTAATAAAATCCATGCTCATAGGTAGGTACTTTGTTGAGCAATATTTTAAGTACACAAATCTATTACTTCTATATATTCATTCATATATTCTATTCATCATGACTTTGGGACCTAAACTTGAACTTTGACACCTCAAGGCTATTCCATATCTAGGCGCTTGTTAAAAATGAATTTCTCTCTTCAATCACAGGGCATAGTTTTTTTTTACATAAATTACATAATAATAACCATAAAATAAACAAACATGTGTAGTGTCATAATGTTTTAAAATATAATAACCCAATGGGGCATGATTCTATGAAAGCTAAGACAATTAAAATTCCAGACACAAAATATCTGTAAACCTATAAATGGAAACATCAAAACAATTTGATTGTGAATGCTTGCCATGAATCTATTGTGTTGGCTATTTAACTATATGACATCACAACGCACTCAGGCACATTCATTAAGATGCTTGATACTATTCTATACTCATAACAGATTTGAATTCCAATGAGGTTACATGCTTTTTTACTTGCTTGCAAAATATTATTTTCACAAGTAAGTTTAATTTCATACCTTCCTTCTGTGATAACTATAAAATTAAATACATATTTAGGGCATAAGTAATATATTTTCAATTTTCAAAGAAAAAAAAAGGCATTCCCGCCATACTTGTATGTCATCTTTTCAATTATTTTGTATGTTATAATACTACACAGTGTAAAGAGATCCTGTATTTATCATTATTAGTATACTCACTGCAGTCATAGCTAATATCAAATATTTGTTTGCCATCTCCTATGACAAGAAGACTTGATTTGTTAACAATTGATAAATATGTGACTAACATGTATATAATTTAATGTATTGCAAGATATGTCCCATACATATCAGATTCACACTCGGATTTTTTATAGGGATAGTCTAGAGCACAATTTAAAAATAATGGGAATATTCCTCCTAATCAGTAAATTATCATGGGAATACCCCAGCAGGACATCTATGTGCATAATGAATATATAAAGATGAAAATATACGAAGCGTACGTTATGCTGAAGAAATATATACATAGCAGAGGTATAAGCGGAAAAAAAAACATTTTTTTTTTGTTTCGAAAAAACTCATTTCCTTGTGAAGATGTAAGAGTAAATATAGAAAACCATAACCACATCATAACATTTAAAAGGAAGGATGCGACGGCTAAACGTAATATAATAATTATAGAGATGACGTGATTTTATAATCAATAAATGTTACAAACCGAAACTCACAAGTCACACTTTATCACACTACCCGATGATATGGGACATACCAATAAGATTCTGTTTGTTTTTTTTTGTAGCAGCGACGTCGTCTTAAAACGCGTAGATAATTTAAGTATTTTCAGTAAATCTATAATGCAACTTACAATGGGAAAAATTGAAAACTTGTAAACAATCGGCGTTTTTCAATCAAGAAAGGTCAATCCAGAGAGAATATAACACTACCTACGTCAATCAATACAGTAGACTAGAGACTAGACTAGTAGATTTGCTACTCATTTGCTGCTGCGTTGACTATCTATGGTTGATTGTATAAGGATTTTATATACGAAACTACCCAACAACATATCTGTCATGTCTATCTGTAGCTTAGATTATAAACCGCTCGCTCCCGCAATTCCATCAATCATGCCTGCCTGTGTATTTATTAAAGCTTTAATAAGGTTAATTGGCATTAAAATAATAAACTCTAACGTTAACGCAGATCTATCTGATCTAATTTGATTCTAATATGGTTCAGTACTCATACTCATAGTACTTTAGCGCTATTCTCATTAAACGTAGTACTTAAATGCGTACCATCTCAAGTTAATTTGTAGTATTTACATGGAAAAAATAAATAATGAAACCATGAACTTTCGCTACCCGCCTACGATATAGCTACCCACTACCTCTACGTTCTACCTACTGTAGCGTTATTTTCTCTATGGTACCTTCTTATAACATTGCCACCTATCGTCGTCAATAAAATCAATCAATAATGAGAAAAAAATGAAAAAAACTCGCTCTAATGCGTAGGTAGTACAGAAAAAACAGTTACAAGAATAAAGGAGTATATACCTCGTGAACATAATACCTTAAAGGCTTGTAAATGAAACATAGGGCGCGGTTACAGATGCTCAAGACGCGGAACTTCAGTTTGGTCTAGGTGCAAATCGTTTACTTTTAGTTTCAGTTCCAGGCTTATTTATATCCTAAATATGTTCTAGTCCTTTAATGTGTTATTTATTGCTCGAGTTATGATAATTTTATCGATTTCATAAAAAGCATGTGAAATGGATACTACACCTGAAAACTGGGATCCAGGTAATACATACTTCATATTATTATACTTACTTACAATACATTTTACATTAAACTGTAAAAATGCACTGCAAGCAAAAAAAATATTGATTTTCCAACTGCTAACTAGTACGAAATTTTTAGGGCTTATAAGTACTTCATACCTTGGCTTACATATGTGTACTTAATTATTGCCCTAATCATTAACTATAGGGTTAATCCTCGCACCTGCTAAATATTGACACTTTATAAATAAATAAATGCAGTAATGCAATATATTACACACTAGCTGCACCCTGTGGTGTTATCCGCAATTAAAAAGTATGTTCCTTTTCTTTATGTCCTTTTCTGTAAATAATGTCTATCCTTTGCTCTATGAAAAATTAAAACAAATGTATCCCACAGGTCTTTAGCCTATGTGCTATTCCAGATACAATACAATCTATCTCTGTGCGAAATTTCATCCAGATCCGTTCAGCCGTTCTGGTGTGGTTGAGTAACAAACATCCATCCATTCATCCAAACTTTCACATTTATAATATTAGTGGGATTACTAGTTCAGGAAAAATAAATATTAAGGTAGGGAAATTCAACAAGCATCTGAAAATTTTACAATTGTAAATCTGATTGTGATTGTAGACAGTAATGTTACTACTGACGGCCTGCTTAGTTCAGTTGGCAGTCACCTTGCCTTCTACACCTAGTATCCCGAGTTTGAATCCTGGTAGGGGGACAAACTTTGTGTCATAAGCATAAATGTTTATACTTAAATTGTAGATAAATAATATCTATATTCACCCTCAGTCCATTGTATGGTACCCACTACTCAAATCTATCACAAGCTATGCTTAGTGTGGGACTATATAGTTTGTGTGTTCATCTCGTGATATTATTATTATTGTGTTTTAGCTCTTACACGATTGCTGACATCACTGAAGGAAGTGCAGCCGGGTGGTGAAGATGTTGCTTTCTTGAGTGACTTGCTGCAATCCAGGCAGCTCCATGCTCTTGTTCAAGTGCATAATAAAATTGTTGCCAAAGGCAAAGATGACAAGTTCTATCCATTGCTATCGAACGCAATGCAAGTCACTCTCGAAGTCTTTGAAATACTTGTTGATGTTGTATCTGTTTCAAAAGAATATCAGGAACTACTTGGATTGCTGCAGAAACCACACTTTCAAGTGAGTACAATGTTGTCTCACAATGTTATGCATGGATATAGTTCACCTAGACTTCTGACTTTGTCTAATCTGCTAATCTGTGCGTTCAATTGATATTTATGTAGGTGGGTCTGACCCCGGACCCACCTACATGAAATCTACATCACATCTTTGTCAAAACTTCAATAACTATTGGATAATAAATTGTGCAGATAGATTTAAGAGGTAAATATGGTATAACAATAAGGATGTACATAATATCTACAGGCTATCCTTTGCACCCATGATGCTGTGGCCCAGAAAGACTATTACCCACATTTACCAGACATTCCCCCTGAGGTTGATGATGAAGAAGAAACTGTGAAAATAGTTCAATTAGTGAAAAGCGATGAACCCCTGGTAAGCTGATGTTGATAATGTTTATTAATTAATTATTTCAATAAACTCATTTAGAAATAGCAGCTAAATTATTTGCATTTGGAAACCTATGGCAATCTATATATATTGTACTAATAGGAAATTGGTGAAAGTGTTATGATATAATATCCTTTGATATGGATAATAACAGGAATGTTAGAATAATTATTGTCTGTAGTTGACTTCGTTGACAATTTTATTTAGGAATTATACTCTCCTGAGAATGCAGCATTATTGTGAAGGTAAATTGAAAATATGTTTTTATTAAAAGGGTGGAGCTCAGAGTGCAGAGCCAATAGTGGTGAGTATTGTAAATTATGTTTACATAATATATAATGTCATGCTACTTATTCGGATGCTTATAAACCCTTCCACAAAACGCATTCACCTACTTTTTAATTTGTCTTGTCAATGTTCCTATGTATTAGTTGTTCTTCATTCAGTGTCTTCAGTTCCAAGAATTATTAGCTGCTATCTCTAGATGCTGATTCAATTTGTATTGTGTTGTCCAGTACCACACCTTTCGTGGAGTTTTGTTACCAATACCCACACAATACATGTTGTTCATCAGTTACCATTTTGTTTGTATATGTACCTACCTGACCTATCTTTGGTTTTTTGCATTGTATATTGTTATTATTAATTTCTACCCAATTTTGATCTAGTGCAAAACCTTTCTATTGACACATTCAATAAATCAATGCAACTAAATTAATCATCACCTTTTATTACATCATTTACCTATCTATTTTTTATTAAAGTTATACAGATAGAATTTGTACACTAGGGCGCAACAATTAAAACGGATGAAGAGACAGGCAAGATAGTAATAGCTCGGGTTATGCACGGAGGAGCAGCGGACAGGTCGGGCCTCATTCACGCCGGGGACGAGGTGATCGAGGTGAATGGCATCAGCGTTGAAAACAAAACGCCCGCTGACGTCCTGGCCATACTGGTGAGTTACTGGACTTAGAAGTATACTACACACCATATACTGAGCAGTGCTACTATTACTTTTTTTGTTTTCAGCAAAGTTCTGAGGGCACAATAACATTCAAACTAGTGCCTACGTACGGTAAAGGGGGTTCACGAGAAAGTAAAGTGAGGGTTCGGGCACTGTTTAATTACGACTCATCAGAAGATCCATACATACCTTGCAAGGAAGCGGGACTTGATTTTAAAAAGGGCGATGTATTGCATATTGTGTCACAGGACGACGCGTATTGGCAAGTTTTTATCGAATATTATTCATAATATTTAATACACTGTTGATAAAGAAATACAATGGTCATCGTGTGCTTAGGTGGCAGGCGAGGCGGGAGGGGGACCGCGTCATGAGGGCGGGCCTTATACCTTCCAGAGCTCTCCAAGAGGGCCGCATCATTCACGAAAGACAAACAGATCCACAAAATATGGATGGTTGGTTGCTCATTATTATGTTATACTGTTGTAAGGAATGCGAAATACATTTTAAACGTGCAATGTGATGTATGTGATTTTATATTATTGCGATCGTATACTCGTTTTTATTCCGTGCATGTGTTCCGCGCAGGGAAACCGGCCCTATGCAGTCCATCTGTCGCTAATTCCGACTGTACTCCGAAAACACCGTGCTCACCGACGCCGACGGCCACCGCTCTTCTGCCATGCAAGTCCACGCCCAAAGTGAAAAAAGTTATATATGATATTACGGAAAATGATGATTTTGACCGGGAAATGATACCGACGTACGAGGAGGTGGCGCGGTTGTACCCGCGGCCGGGGCTCGTGCGGCCGCTCGTGCTCGTGGGCGCGCCGGGCGTGGGCAGGAATGAACTGCGCAGGAGACTTATCGCTACCGATCCTGAAAAATATGTTTCGCCTATACCATGTGAGTATCTAGACTTTCTACATATTCTTTTTATGTAGCTAAGTATGAAATTCTGTAAATTACTTTTCGAAATTTGTAGCAAGTTTGGTAAACTTGACACTGCAATAATATTTTTATTATTTTCTGATAACCATCTCTTTAACTTCTGTATTATTATATTTTTTTCGTTCAATGTATTGTGCAATATAAATAAAATAGCACACATTCCCGTTTTGATTTTGTATTGTCCAATATTGAGTTGACCAATAGATGTATTTTCATTACAGTTAAATACCTAACAGAGTATCGAATCGTGTTGAATGTTACATAATTTGGACTTTTGTAGATACATCTCGTTCTCAAAAATCTAGTGAGCAAAATGGCAATGATTACATATTTGTTGGTCGGGAGAAAATGGAACAAGACATCTCTGATGGGAAATTCATTGAGCACGGCGAATATAAAGGAAACTTGTACGGCACGTCGGCGGAGAGCGTCGAGACCATTATTAATTCAGGTAAACGCCTTCACGATTCGATTATACTATTTTATTTTTATTAGATTGTTTCGTCGAGAATCATATCACTTACCAGTGGCGAAGGATCCATATAAACAAAAATCATAATAATTTCTTTAGTTTTTGTGGATTTGTTTTTAAAAAGTTTAAAAAATAAAAGCTTACTGCCTCTATCGCGCACATATAAACACTGGTTTCGTAATCATCTCATACAAGTGTGACCTTGTCAGGTCGCGTGTGCGTGTTAAGCCCTCACTGGCAGGCGCTGAAGATGCTGCGGACGCCGCGTCTGCGGCCCTACATCGTGTTCATAAGGCCGCCCTCCCTGGAGCGCCTCGCCGAGACCAGGACTACTGCGAATGCCCGGTCGACGTTTGACAAGGAATGTTCTAGAGCTTTTACGGTATGTATGCACACATAAAATAATTATTGGATATGCCTTATTTTAAAGGTAAATAAGAAACAGATTTATGTCATTGGTGGTAGTGTTACAAACTTCTTTGAAGTGGAATCAATAAGCCCGGTCTTACATCTAACGCAAAATGTACCAAATTTTTACATCACAGGAAGAAGAATTTGCAGACATTGTGAGATCCTCGAACCGTATTAATTTCCTTTACGGGTACATGTTCGACGAGGAGATAGTGAACGAGGAGCTGGCTAGCGCCCTCACGCAACTCCTCAAAGCTGCGTGGAGGGTGCAGTCGGAGCCGCTGTGGGTGCCGGCCTCCTGGGTCCAGTAAGGCGAACACAGAGGTTTGATTAGTTAAATCATATTTTGTTGGGTTCTGCACGAATTTAACAAGACAAAAATGCTCTGCAATATTTCCAATGGCAGTATTTATTATGCACCAATTATATGTGACTTTATCTTTAATTGCTAAATACCGAAATATATAAGTAATTAATTGAATGAATGTATTGATTATATATATCATTAATTTAGTCAAATAATTACGAGGTTGTATATTTTTTCGTTATTAAATGTTTAAAACAAGTTCAATAAAAAACACCAAAAACGTTTTGATGTCCATGTGTAGATTGTATTTTATTTGTACATACATCTTGCCAGAAGGCAGCGCGCTGTGAATATTTCCGTATTGATACTATAATATGAATAGGTTTTGTGTGGGAAATTTAATGAATTTGGAGAATACGAAAATGAAAGAAAACGTCTTCTGAAATTATTAAGGTCTTAAATTTTAATTTTTACATGATGCTTTAATATTCGGCAATAAAGTTATATTGAAAGAAATATCTAAATAAAATAGAGAAATATTGGTGCGTGTGCGTCTTACAAAATAGTCACGGTTATTTGTGTTGGCTTCGACAATAAATGTACGTACTGTAACAATATTTAAAAAATTAAACTCAAAAGTAATTTACGTCAGACCTTTCATAATTTAAACCCACAAATATATATATGTCAAATTCTAATCGTTGATAATTTGTAAAGCGATATAATTGTACGAAGTTAGTGGATACCTACCAAAGTAGGTCACAGTAAAATCAATAACGGAGTTGTCTATACCCCTGACCGAAATGTGTTGCGTCAATACGCCGCCTTTTACTCACTCACCATCCACATAAAATAACCGATGTCATGTTCCACATGACGCGACCGCCCGAGCTAAGGCTCGCTCCTATCTCGAGGTGCCCTTAGGAATATATTACAACATATATCTATGACATAGATCTAGGATGGCATATATATATCATAATTAAATTTAGATATAAGCATAGTTTCCGATAGTTTCATACATTTTGTCATTTGATCTAGATCTGTGTTATAGGCTTATGATAAACACATGTATAATGTCATTTATTCATAAGTATATTTATTCTTTGTAGAAATAGGAACAATGTACGTTGTCCTTGTTATGGTTGTATATTGGAATGTCTATAAGTATCGACATTCAAGACAACAAGAATATTCTTTCGTTTATAAAGTTTCCCGTTATAAAAGTGTGAAGCAATGTGTAACGCTCAAGTATTTTATTATAGAGATTATACTTTATATTAGGCAAAAGTATACATTTTATTTCCAAATATTAATCGTTAATAATTTTATTTTGTAAGTACAGTTTAATAATATTATAATGGAAAATGTAGTAGCGATGTAAAATGTTATTACTTACCATCGTGAGCTGAATAGAGCTAAACTATATAAGGTGTAACTTTAGTTTTGTGTAAAATATTTTAACAGTTCGGTCAGTAGTTTTTTGAGAATGTTTATATCTTAATAACCTACTAATTAAAGTTCAATATATTTTACACTATTATTGTTTTGCCGTGCGCTCAGTGAGGGTGACATTTCTTAAATTTCTAATCATTCGATTAATTTCTTCGTGAATGTTATCTTTGTAACCTACAGTTGGCCCTGTATAAATATTTTACTCTATTTTAGTTACACTTTATATGTAGTTAGTCACTCGGTAGTCTCGAATATACGATCTAGTCATAAACTAGTCCCAATAATGCCCTTTTGGCGACACTTATTTATATTGTGTTGTGTGGAACCATAGATTAAGATTATTTTTACTCACTGGTATAACAATTAGAGACTGAATTAATCGTTTTGCATTGATGTTACTTGTAGGTGAGTGCTACCTAGCTATATGTTGTTTACCATCTAGATTCTAGAGCCTGCCTTGTTGCCCCTATCTACCACACTCGTTTTTTAAATAATCAGTAAGGGTGAAAATAATTGTGAAACTGCATGGCAACAACTTGTTGTGATTCTTGATAGTCCATGGATCGAAGGCAGTGTGGAGAGGTATCTTGTTGCTATTTCTTATCGAGACATGGGTTTCGGGTAAGCGAACACGAATTTCCTAGAATTATTTCTTTGCTACTATGTTAACCTATTATATAACGTAGCGTCGTGTAGATATGTACACTACTTACGCAGACAAACATGTTTTAGCAATTTTGACAGCTTTGTATAGCTACAAAGTTATTTGCAAGATTAAGCCAGTGGGGGGGTTTCTTTGTCATTACCATAGCATATGCGAATGTATGATAGAAGTCTTTAAATATAAGAATATTGAATAATACATAATAGCTCGGCTAAATTATTATAGATTTCAGTAGCGCCGTTTGTGGATATTATATCTCGTATCCAAAACGTTCACGAATCAGTAGCATTGGTTTTGGCTTTTTGCATTTGTGTAGCGACTGCGTGAACAGTTACAGGATCGTGGAACACCAATTTTATGCACACTAGTGCATCCACTAAGTTGTAACAGCACAGATGCTGTAATTAATAATTCCTTATAACTGTTTGTATCATGAGTTTGTTAGTGTAAATAGTTTTGCAACTCAAATAATTAAAGAAATCCGTATAAGCAATATATAAGTAGTCAAATTGTTACGTTGAAAATAAAGTAATTCATATATAATGTTTGAAACTTTCAAATCTAATTGTTATTCGCAAAAACGTAATTATTGTAAATTACAGTGGTTTATAGATAATATACCCTATTAAAGACATTACTCAAAAGTCTGAATATACACAATTGGAACGTCGTGTCCTACTAAGTAAATAATGATAATATTATGAAATATAGATTCAAAGATTATTTGTATTATAGTGTTTTAAAATATAGTTAATTTATAGTTTGTGCTTTTGAAGCATATTTAAATTACACACTACGCATATTTAGTATATTATATACAAATATCAGTCATTCATAGTGCCTAGAATTCAGAACCGTTTCAGATATTATGCCTAATGTTAAACCTAGAAACACAACTATGTTGTACGTCTCGTGTCTCCTGTGATTCACAACTTTTCGATGAGGGACCGAATCGATTTTCGAGATTGATAAGAATTCTCCCGAGTTAATTACTTGTTGGTAATACTTATTTTCTCTATTGTATATCGGATTTGACATGACATGTGACACGTTATCTTTGATACGATTGCTATGATTTACCGAATTGAATATAGTTAGGGGTTCGATGTCAAACCGAATCATTCGATAGGTACGTGGTGAATCGGCCCGCTGATGGGGCACCGCACATTATGACCCGATTAGCCCGGTTGGTAGTGACCTTGCTTTCTGCGCCGAGGCTCCCGGGTTCGGGAATCCTGGTAAGGACAAACTGAGTGATGAGCTTTAATGTTTGTTATATTATCTATGTAAGTATTATGTACTGAGTTGCCCCCAGTCCATTATAGGGTACCCATAATACAAGCGTTGCTTAGTGTGGGACCGTATATTTGGTGTGTTCGTCTGGATATATTATATTGTTAAACCGTGTGAGCCACAATAATGTCCACGCCTTTAACACTATGACGCAACACGTAAGTAACAATAATGTTTTTCTACATGATCCTTGCTGTTATAAATATTTCGTAAAAAGGAATCTAATAACACCAATCCCATTGCCTGACAATATATATTGTGTGAAGCTGCCATTCAGTTTGTAAGTAGATGTTAGAATACCTCGTAGTTGTGCGTTATGACTGTCTCGCAAAGGTAGCTACAATAATTATTATGCTGTCACTACGTATGTCACCTTTTTTCCTGGCAGGCATAATGTTTGCTAAATGTTTTGTGTCACGATTAATGCTTGCTTGCTTCTGGATATATGATAACCTACATGAGATTTCATCAACTGCCCATCTACATTAGGTATACTCCAAAGTCCACTAGTCCATTAGTGAATGATATGTAGGTATCTTAGACGACGAATAGACGGAGTGTCGCGAACATATCAAGCCGTTTTCCGCGTGTACTACACAAATCGGCTTGATTTTTTGTGCTTCAAAATGTTGTTCGCGACCCTCCGTCTCTAATATTTCTCTGGCAGGTATATAAGCATTGCAACTTTAGATCTATTTTTAAATATTATTTTTAATGCTTCTTAGGCGCCATGGCATAATGCGCGTGTAGTGATAGACGGGTGAAAATAGATTAGTAACTAAAAAAACATCGACCAGTAACTACTTCCTTACATTGTATTAATTTTCCTATAAAATGTTTGTTATAACTAGTAAGGGTCAATTCACAATGCCGCGTAGGGAATAGGAAGGCGAAGCGAAATTTTAAACTTTGAACTCCTTTGTGTAATGTACATAATAGAACAAATTAGTTCTGACATCAGAAAGTTTTCTAGTTTCGTTGGATGCGCGTCTTCCCGCGAATTCCCGTTACAGGAATCCAATTCGTATTGTACGTACGCTGAGTTCAGAATGCAATGAGATAGCAAATTTGTTTCGCTTCTCTTTACTTCCACGGCAATGTGAATTGCCTCGAATATTCATGACAAGTAGGATACTTAATCTTAAAATCAAAATTTAATGATCGATTCTTATCTATTTCTAAGTAACTACATGATAATTTTATCATAGCTGCTATATGTTGAAAAAATAATGTATAAAGGTGTAATCAGAGGAATACCGTAAATAAAATTTAAAAAAAATGCAGTTTTGTTATTTTTTAACTGAACAACCGCATGGCATCAAACTGATAAATTTCTAGAATTACTTAAGGTGGAAGCTCAGGGTCAGGGCGCGAAATTCAAAATGTCAATGGTTTTTATTTTTTTACGAAAAATTTGGACATCTTTACGATGTAATTTAGTGTTTTGCGATATTAGAATTCTGCATTGGATGTCTCGATGTATTAAGTTTGCTTAAAAAAGTACCTAAAGCGATACAACACCATTAAGTTAGTAAAAGTAGCGGTTTTTACAAACCTTATGGTATTGTATCGGATTAGGTTTTTTTTTAAGCAAACTTAATACATCGAGACATCCAATGCAGAATTCTAATATCGCAAAATACTAAATTACATCGTAAAGATGTCCAAATTTTTCGTAAAAAAATAAAAACCATTGACATTTTGAATTTCGCGCCCTGACCCTGAGCTTCCCCCTTAACACAAGGGGCAACATTTTTTCAGTAGTTTTTCCACTTCCGCTGAACAGGATAGGCAGCGGAGCTCCAAATAGTTAATTTACTAACTGCTCGTTTGGAGTCCACTAAATCAGAAAGACCTAGTAACGTATTTATCCCATATGACTAAGTAGTTAGTAATCACTACATACCTAAGTATTTTGTGAAGAAAATAAATTACTTGATAAAAAATAAATATTTTTTTATAAATCCTTAACTTGGCTACTATGAAGGATATAGCTTACAAAATCTTATTTCAATGATGACCATAGGTCTTGGATCATATATTATCATAGACAAAATCTATGAATACTAGATTTAGGAGTAATACAGGTTCACTTACTTAATCTTAGTCTTCGTTTTCTTTTTTGGCCTTTTTCTATGAAAACTAGGCCCAACACGATTCTGCCAATGCTTTCTTTACATAATACACATCGCAATTAAATACTTGACTTTGGCAAAACAGCCACAAGTCGTGGATTAGGCCATGTTCATATCCATTTTATATCATCGCATTTCATGTCTTATAAAAAGAAGAAGAAACTGTTTGAAAGACTGTCAATATGGCATAAGCTGCAATATGCCCACGGAATGTCGCTCATTAAAAATACGATGGCAGCCATAATGATTTACCAATTTACCGTACCCTGTGCCTTAATGTTTTAAAAAGTGAAATAAAGTGAACATTTTTTCCTGGATGAGAATTCTCAGGCGAAATTATATTAATTATTTGTTCCATGCGTGTCGCTATCCAACCAATTGTAGTGTTCAATGTCCACTTGTATGTATCAGATTTGTTTGATACTCGTCGTGACAGCCTTATTGATAAGTGGATATGGCAATAAGAGGAAGGGCGATAAGCTTATTTTAAGTCCAGTAGAATTGATAGACCTTGTTAGAAAAGAACAAAGCAGAAATATCAAGCCGGGCCGGGTGCTTAAGCATTTTGGTCACACAATAGGACCGACATCAAACAACAGATTGGAAGTTGAGGATACAGAAGTTGACACAAGTGAGCTACTTTATAGGTTTAGGATACCTACTTAAATAATATACAGGTAACAAACAGCTATAAGGGTTAGCACGCACTGCGATTAAACTCAGGTAGTTTGGTAAAGTCAAACTGCGTAAAAACACTGCTGGCTGGTTTTCCCTTTCCACCTCCACGTTTTCGAACCGCTAGGCCAAAGCAAACAAGTCAGTCACTGAAAAAATCTGCTAGTGCGTGTGGATGTATAAAAGCTGTTGCATACACCTTTTCACCCATACCCAAACCAGCACTAGGAAGGTAGGTAGGTAGGTACTTTTATAGCCTGAACAGAAAATGTTCTAAGTATCTTCCTTACTTAACGAATATACATGATAAGTATACTAGCGTTTGAACTTGCTAGCACATTTGTAATCATTATGGGATATCATTCTGACTACACGCTAACGAAACGCAGGTTCACAGGTCAGTATACCCTCTCTGAATCTGCCTGTATAGGTAGGTACCAACCAGCTAATAGATTCTTCATTAAATTTTTTGTTAAAGCCGAATGCGAGGATTCTAAGACTTTGAAGAATCGCAAAGTGTGGAGCCGGTGGGGTAAATGGGGCGAGTGCTCGGTGACTTGCGGCGGTGGCATGGTGGCGCGGCGGCGCGACTGCGTGGCGGGGCGCTGCGCGAGCGGCGAGCGCGAGGAGCAGCGGCGGCCCTGCGCGCGCGCGCCCTGCCGCGCTCCCGACGACGTACTCCTCGACGACGCTCGCGAGACAGAATAAATAAGGCCAACCTAGGTAGGTTGGCCTATAGGTATATCGTCATCTTGCTCTAGTTACAAGTGCTATATTATTATATCCAGTCAAATAAATAGGTACCTACTGATTACTGTGAATGGTTAAATTTCTTTACTACCCCTAAACCTAGCTAGTCCTGTTAAAACCCATATTATGTAGGTATTGTTAACTGACTTTCCCGCAGCTTTGATCGCGTTGGCTAAAGACTGAAGACGGGCCTTGTGTTATTAGAGTACTCATTAAAAAATCTTATCCCAATCGAATCAGACGTTTTTGCGTAATTTTAGTTTAACATTCTATTATTAATAAAAAAAAACTAAATTGAAAAAATCTACCCTATTATCTACCGAAAAACATAAAACTACCCAAAATATGTGAAAGTACCCGAAAATAATTCATACTTCACAAATATACTATTCATGTAAACGTATGTAAAGTGGGGTGTACTCTACGCGTACCGATACCTATTCATCTCCAGCCATGGTTCATATAGGCCTCTAGCGAATCTAATTGGCACTTAGCCCGCGCACGCGATGTCATGGCAACCTGTGGCATTCCGTCCATAGTTTCCCATAGGTACCATAGGTATGTAGGGAGGTTTCTAGGTATACAGTCGGCATGTCTGGATCGTTGTGGGCGGAGGTGGACCGCCCACACTGCACTTTCAACTTTACTCCATTATTTTTAATTCTCCGCTTATTTTACGAGGCAAACCAGACCGAGTTTAGAATTGAACAAATTTATAGTACTTAATTCAATAATAGTTACTACTTTGAGGCTGGAGAATCTTGTGTATTATTGATAATAACTTGATGATATTTCATCTCAGAATGGCAATTAAGTAGATAAAGGTGTTGGTAACTATTTATTTGTTGGTAAGAATACTCAATGATTATTCGTCACGAACACTAGCTATGACAACTTGAGCGAATAACACAGGAACCTTAGTATGAATTACGGTGTATTCAGAAAGTAATCGGTTGATCGATAGTTGCCACACATATACTAGTATAATTGCACGTTTCCGCGCTAGTGGTAGGTAAGCTGCTGTGAAAGGAAATAAAATATTCGATCTCTAATTCGGTGGGTATTTGACGCGGACCAAACTCTGTAGTAATTCAACTCAATAAATCAACGGTAATAATAATGATAAACAGAGAGAGATAAACTTGTTGATTTATTAAGGTACGTTTCCACCACAGTGGAAATGGGTCCTTTTTCCCTGCTCGTTACTTACTACAGAAATGATAGCACGCCGTGGAGCCAGCTCGCTGCCGTGGGAAACCGCCCTCAAGGTTTATATGTATTTCATGGAACTGTGGTTCGAAGAAAACTGCAATGGCAACCTGCGTCTATTATCAATCGTAAGGCAAACATTTTGTTTCAAGGAATATCAGTAGCCGCTTGCACCTTCAAATCGCGATGCGTTTGTTATCTACTGGCACTGCATTATTGAACACGGAGCTGTGCTGTGTCCAACTAGAGTACACTTTATAATTGGAACAAGTGAAAATGAATATTATAGTTGTATTGATCATATTACCAGTTGTAACAAACTATGGATCAACAGAAAGTAAGATATCTACTTACTCTTTTATTTTATTTTTTACATATAAGTCTTCACGACCGGGATTGTCGGTTAGAGACATTCTAAAGAGTTAAACTGCTTTTGTAACAATAGATAGCTGGTTCATACTAATTTAATGGTAGATAATCTAATGTTTGCATGTTTAATTTATTATTGTTTCTAGCATCTGAGGAGCCCCCAAAGGATGGTCGGCTGAAAACAACAATAAAACCGTTGCCAAAAGATGCTGCCACACCTGCAGTCTCAGCGAGCCATAATTCTGAAACCAATTCCATGTGGTTTTATCCTCCCATGCATGTAAATAACCTCACTCAATCACTAGCGTTTGTTGAACATGAGCGAACTTCGACCCTATGTATACTTATACGAAAACGCAACAGACATTCGATGATCAATCACTAAGTAGTCACTTGTTTGGGTACGAAACTAAGTGTAGGTACTAGATACCTAAATGTGTATTCTTTTTTTAGGCAATAAAGGCAGAAGATATAAGATTACGTCAAGTTATATCAAGAACTCCACGTTCATTAACAAAACTCGCGAAAACTTTCCATACCGGCTTCAATCCTTCATTTAGTAAGGTAAGATTCGACATGTATTCTGACAAATATTTTTCATTTCATCAGGTGTCTAGGTCCTTTGGGTAGCGATGACCTCTGGTCCAGTCTGGTCTCACTCTAAGAAACGCTTAATAATATTGTCTTTATTTCAAAGGATTATTTCGAGCCATTTGAAAGACGGTCTAAACCAGTCACATTGATCACATTCAGGAGAAATGGAATAGCACCGCGAAGCAGTGTGAAGGTATGTAATTCTAACCAAAATAAATCAAGTAACTATGTACCAATTTAATCTCTCCAATGCTGCATTTATTTTTATTGTTCGACACCCGGCTGCCTATAAAACATAAATATATTTTATATTGTTAACGCCATAAAAAAGGAATCTCCCATACCTAATGTAATGCACAGGCAGCTATTGTATTAGGTGATGTGTTATATAAAAATAAATGAGCTAGCTAACCGTGAAAAAATGATTTTTATTACATACTTACGGCCAATTTAATAAATGCGATTAGTATTATTCATAATACAAAACCTAAAATTAATAGTGCGCATGTCCTATTATAAATGAAATAGCACATGTACCGTAAGTACGTACACCGTAGGGACAAAGGGGCGAACGCCCCGTATGGGCATTCAAAGTTTCCAATAAGTTAATTTTTTTGATATTTTCAATTATGATATGGATGAGTCAAATATATCACGTTCAATACACCTAAACTGCTAACTATAACAATAATACCGTAAACCATAAAATAGCAGCTACTCAATAATTATCTATCCATATTATTTAAATTTATAAATACGAAAGTGGGTACATTAAATTTATTACTTGGCAATAATAAACTTCTACGGAAACGTAAGGAGAGGCAGTTTGTTGTGGTACCAACGATGTTTAAAACAACCAAAAACCGGCCACATCTACCTGGACAGAAAACATCGAATTAGTTCATTCCTTTACATGTATTTTTAGTTAGCGACTCAGTCTAACGTTCAAGGTCTTCACATGGTATGTCCATGGTACACCCGTTACACATGGCCCTGATCAATTGGGACCCGATTCTAATGAGTTTAATAATACATTGAGCCAGCGGATCCGACCGGAATTCAAAATGCCTGTTGGATCAGAAATATTTTTTTTTCAAGATTTTGTCTGGAGATGGGTTTGTGGCAGACCGGGATCACTCATATAGACTTATAGGAAAATACGACTCGATGATAATGTGTCCTATTTCGTCGAGTAGCTCCATCGCTCTACTATTATAACTAATTATTGCAGGTCCAAAACACCAACTCGGCAGAAGTTGCCGAACTCCAGTCGCCTTACAACGATATCAGCAGTTTCTGGCGAGATGAATCTGAGGAAACATTCAAAATATTCTAAACAAATCATTGTCCAAATCGGCCCTCGATAGTATGGTGGTGTTGACACGGGTCGCTCGGGGAACACTTACAGCGTATGTATAAACAAGCATTAGCGGCATTCGGGAATAAAAACAGATGTTCTCCTCTCACGCACCATCTAGGCATTGTAATACCTTTTTTAATCTCCAAAGTTAAAAGCAACTTACCACGTACAAATAAGTATACTGTAAATAAAAGCTTATATATTATAAAAAAACATGTGTTTACATTTGTTATAGTCTAACTCAAACCATAACGGAAATTTTACGGCTTCCGTTTACAGTTCACATAAATCATAGCTAAGGGCTAATAAAAGTAAATTGAATTCGCAAAAAGTAGGGCCAGTGTGAAATGGCACAATTACCTATGCAGCTTAGTTCGAAACTAGTTTTAGTAATTATATTAATACCGGGGCTAATAAGTGGTAAATATGCTTCGTTTAACAGCGCTGAATCAACTGAAGACGTTGATTTGAAACAGGCGTTGTTCCTAGTAAATTTATTGAAATCAGGTTGGTTTGAATAATGCAGTTCGGTGCTGTAACGATCTCCAATTGAAATCAATACTATAATCTCTTACTAGTTACATTTTTTTTGTATTACTTAGAATATGTCAAAGTGTTGCGAGAAAATATTAATTTGAAAACACCAAGCGATGACCCTGGGGAAGAAGATAATTCTACGTGTCCCACAACAGTGAATGGTCCTTCGCTTAGTGTTAGTACATTACGATGGGCAGACGTTACTAAATGTGAGTACTAAATAAAGTAGGGTGAACATCTAACTACTTACATACTGGGTATATCAGGTCTAACAAAAATAGCTTAAATTATTTTAAGTTATTATCGCGATCATAATGATCTCGTTAGTGCAGATTAGCTTGAACTTAGCAGGTATTATACCTACGGGTGTTATTAATAAATATTATAATAATGTACTGATTTCTTATATTTACGCGAATACACATTTAAATAAAACGAATTTTAAGGATTTATACGAAACGGAGAAAAACATTAGTTCACTTTCATAAACATCAAACGCCTATAATACATTTATTTTCATAAACGTTACACAACTGTTAACGTTAAATTGTGTATATATGTATAACACATATATACGAGTAGTTATATCTCCGTACTCCGAACTAAATATACACAATTTATTCAGACATTTATGAATCGAGTACCTATTTCCTGAACTGTAGTTCATGAGCATATTGTCTTTTATAATGGTAATCAAATGATGCGACATCATTATGTAGATAATTTATGTAGATAAATAACACGCGTTTGTTAGTTAGTGGCACACAGGCAGAGTCGACGTCTCCAAAGTCGTTACTCGCGCTGAGTCCCAGGAGCCCCAGCTCGCCGGGACAGGCTCAGCTGCGCGTGAACCCCACGAACACAGAGAATCTTATACAACCGTACAGTAAGACATCAAAAATTGTTTACTTTCATTTTTGGTAAATATATTTTTAGGAAGGAGTTTGTAAATTACTGTTGGGTACTTGAACCGAATTAATGTTTATTTTCGCGTGGCAATACATGCTCTAATTCTAGGCGTATGATGGCCCTGCGCCTGTACCGTTCAAATTATCATTTTTTTAAAGGGGCAGGCCGAAAAGTTCCTGTTAAGTAGCTAGCCAGCACCTGGCTGATTTAATTTAAAACTAGAAAACAACATTCATTATAATCAACATCCTCCATACGGAATATTACTATAATAACGACAATTAATGACGTGTACGTTTTTACCTTCACCAAGATTAGTGTTAATACGCCAAACACATTACAGAGTACGTCGGTCGTCGAATGATGTCGGAAGATACCAATAAATATGGTTAGTATGATTTATATACTATCTATAGCGATATACAAATAGTAGATAAAATTAGGAGAAAGCCTCTCGTTTATATGTATTGCATTATATATGTAAGCTTTTTGTTTTTAATGTACCGGATTTGTGTCAAGAGCTTCAAGTGCGAACATATAGTCATAGTAATAGTTATATAGTAACGTATTAGCTTTTCTGAATGGTATTTGGCAAATTGAATATCACCTCTAGCGGTCGGTATCAATAACGTACAATTCTTCTTCTATATAAAGTGGACAAATATATATTTTGACTTTAAAATTGCCTAGTATAAGGTTAGATTACGAATATACCCGTACTCGAAGATATATAAGGTATAAGAAAAATTGTGTGAAATTAATCAGTAATTTGCATGGATCATGTTGGTGTACAAAGTTGTTATGTTTTTTTTTAAACAAGGCGAACCAGTTGCGTTTGGCCGTGCGCTCAGTACACGGTGCCACTTTATAAATGTTTAATCATTTGGGAATATAATCTTTATAACCTACTATTAGCCCTGTGAAAATATTTGACACTATTATTGTTACACTTTGTATATATTTAATAGGTAAATAATAAAAATGGTCCATATTCAGTTATATACTTTTTCCAAAATATATTATGCTATGTATAACCCTAGTCAACATTTTGGATTATCGGACATCCCAAAACTGTATTGCAAAATCTAATCGGATATTACTAAAACTTTGTAGCTTTGGTCAATGACTCGTATACTGAGTATACTTATGTATACACAAAAATTTATACAGAGAAATGAAAGAGCTCCCGGGATAATAAAAAGATGAAGCCTACGGCTAGTGCATATACACAATATAAGAGTAGCAGAACAGGGTTGTCCCGCTCTGTGAAAGCAGTGGGCGCACCCCACCAACCGCCTGCACAGTGCTCCCCTCGAATAACAAATTCGCAATGCTATGAACATGCAACCGCAACGCGATCGGCCGCAGGTCGGCCCAATGACGTCCTATCTCACCCCCTTGCTGCAGCGAACAATCCCAAGTACATAGCTAAAATTGAAATACTATGTACCTCGATTCTGAATGCTTACATGTCAGAATTGTTAACTGTTTTGATCATGTTTCATCGAAGGCTTTGACACAGTGGAAAAATACAATTAAAAGTATTAAATATTATGAGTATTTTTACATCATATTGTCTGATAAACGATTGATCAAAAATAGTAATGGCAGAACAATTCCATTCTGCGGCGTTGCAGAGCTGAAGGTGTAGGTGATTATTGAATGATGGTCGCTGCCGCAAAAACACTCGCCGACCCTCGATTTCTTATAGGTTTTGTTTTTCTAGGAAAACTTAGAAGATTGGATTATGACGATCCCTTTGGCGACCACCCTGAGGAAACAGGTAAACATCGACCAAACTCCATACCAAAGATAATGTTTTATTGTTATATAGGTATCCCTGTAAGCTATACGTACCCACGCAGTTAATAACATCAAAATGTTAAGCTAAATGCTTCAAAATACACGTTTCAAGAAAATTTTCTTATTAATTTTGGTTCCATTACAGAGAAACCGAAAGTGAGCACGACAGTGAGGACGACAGTGTCCTCTCATAAAGGCAATGCATTACTAGAGAAGTCAACGCCATCTCCTTCTTCGTCAACGGTATTCGGTCAAGCAGAAACCGCCCCATCAACCGCGCAGCAATCCCTAGCGAAAGGTCAAATAATAATAAAGGCTAATAATAAATCTTATATGATATCAGCGACTGAACCCAATGACTGAATTTTCAGCGCCGGTCAGTGGGTGTTGACGGGCGCCGAAATAGGCTAGTCGGCTGGACCGACTTGTGGGCACGAAGTTAGCGGTGGACTGGGATCCTGTACTGTCATCATGTAATCCAGGCTTTTAACTAGGACACTAGAGTCGATTGTGCAGCGTGCCTCATCTCAAGTTCCTAGGATTATAGTCCAATGAGCTCGTGAAGTCATTTCTTGAATGTTAGTTAGTCGCACAGTGAAAAGAGGTCTAGACCCTATAACACACACCTCTATTGTCATAGAATATGATGCTATGTTAACACGACATCAGTATGCAAAGTAATACATAGCAAGTATCCTGAGCTCGGCAAGAACGAAGTATCAGTCGTTATAAGATTTTTATACAAATTTAATATCTCTTTTGGACGTTACAGATCCTGCAGGAGCATTTTCAGGTCCAAAAGTGTCCGATAGAAATCCCATGGTAAAAATTTATGGAATAAGACCAACACAGACCACGACCATGACAGGAACAACATTAAGACCGCGCAAAATCAAAATCTACGCAACGATACCTTCAATTACAGAGTCTAACAATGTGATGTCTCAAGTCGCCTCAGAATTAATGAATGAATTTAAGGAAGTGAAAAAAGAAAAACTGAAACAAGGTCTCGGTAAATTGTGGTCAGAAAATACTGAGACGCCGCACTTTTTAAAAAGTACCAAGAAAATCTACTTAGAAGGAAGCTCGCGGTATCCTATACCTCTTCCTGAAAATCATGCATTTTGCCATACCAACCCATATAATTCCCTTTGCCGCACTTTTATAGGGTAACCATACGAACGATGCCCGCTCACAACGATGAAAGCGCGGCAACATCAGACGCCACAACGCTTTCAAAATTAACGGTCGTAGATACATAATAGGGATTTTCTCATACCGTATGACACAATTATACATTGTTTACTTATGTAATACTAGCTGTCCCGGCGAACTTCGTACCGCCTCAGAATCCAATGTACGAGAAAATGAATTTACTGATACTCTGTGAAAAGTTAAAACGAATCTATCCCACGGGAACCATACATATTAACGGGATAAAAAGTAGCCTATGTGCTATTCCAGACTATAAGCTATCTCTGTGCCAAATTTCATTCAGATCCGTTCAGCCGTACTGGCGTGAAAGAGTAACAAACATCCATCTAAACTTTCACATTTATAATATTAGTATAGAAGTATCAATATACGTGCTAGAAGACTGACGGGAGGTGAGACTTTGATTAAAGTCGCAGCATATGAACCAGATTTTTCTCTAGGTTTTACTTAATAACAGTATTACTAAGTGAACATACACGAGAGAGACGAGAACACAGACGGTATAATGCAATGACTTATTATTCTCCTATAAAAATACGAGAAATTGTCTCATCCCGTCCGGTGCGAGAAAAACCCTGATAGACACATCTTTGCTACGACTTATAAAAGGTTGGGATCGGACTGCTACAATGCGTTAGGTTAGGCCCAATAATCGATTTTGGCTGATAATCTATTGCGATCCGTTGTAAAAATCAACCTTTATTTTCACGCTCCGCTCCGCTTCAGTGGCGTTTGACTGTGGAAAATGCTGCTCCGCCTCAATGTGTGTCAACCTTATTTATTTTCGGCACTTTTACGGAACATACGTATTCTTCCGAATAATTTGATATAATATGGCTGCAGTAAGGGCACGAGGGCTCTATACCTTATAATAACGCTCCTAGGGCAGGTTTACAATGAGCTTATAGACCATATTCACAAACTGTTGGAGATTGGCCTTATAAAATAATAAAAAAGTAGTGGATAGGGTTTATCAGCACATTGTGAAATAGGCCTTAATCTGTTCGTGTCTGTTCATTGTAGGTAGTTATTTTTTCTTGTGACATTACATTATTTTCGACAAACTGTTGCCGGCGACTTCCTCTGCGCCTTTAAATTGATATAACCTTTTTATTTATGAACCGTAAGAAATAAAACAAACACTAAATTTTAAGTGAACCTTACTACAATACATTACTGAAACCACACCCAAATCGGCTAAACCGTTTCTGGGATTAGTGTACACAGACAAAAATTCTAACAATCATAGTTTTGGGTTCTATTGCGTTAATAAAGCCAGGGGGCTTTATAGCTTTTCTCTTAAACTTTCCATGTACAGGCAGCGACCAGTTACATTTTTATTATATGTAATAAATAAAGAATATAGATAACGAGGCCGCGCATCACAGGAAACCTCTGAACTTTGATGAAACTATGCACTTTTTCTTTCTATTAAGTGGGGAAGACGTACGAGTAAGCACATGTACCTACTACGAGTATACTTATGCGTTGGTTACAGTGTGAGCCTGTAGGTTCGCATACGTCTATCCAAACCTGAAGTGATCTTTGCTTATGAGGTCGTATCACACCACCACGGTTGAGAGATTAACACATTTATTTTACTGAAATAATACACTGTCGTGAACACCGTTGAAGCACAAAAACCCTACCAGACTAGGGTACTACGAGCGAATCGAGTCCAACCGGTACATGCGAATTCGCGTGGACAACACAAATCGGTTTTTAGTGCTTCAATATGTTGTTTGCAACACTGTCTATATTATTTCGTTGTCTAAAATTATTACCCAAATTAAATCACCTGCTTGTTGAGTGTAAATCGGCATGACAATTAAGATAGCATCAATAGCGCAGCATTCCTCAGAGCAGCATTCGACTCGCACTGTAGTCATGAAGCAATGGATTTTAGGTATACTTAGAAATTGTCGTCCTCTGAATCGCGGTGGCCAGCACTTATGAGTCCGTCCCTGCCTGTCCATGCTTTATACAAGGAACCTTGTAAAGTTCAGCTGATATGGTGTGTGGGTGTGTGTGTGTGTGTAATTGAATGTAAAGTAACTAATACATAGTTACAATTCAGTATTTGAGTATGGAGTGTGCAAATCGTTCTCTCCTTCTCCAGTGCAATATAAATAAAAACCAAATAAATTTCACCAGTTTTATTACGTTAAGAAACCTAATTTTGACAACTTTCTGTTACTATGTTTAAAATAGCAATCTTATACTATATTGAATTTTCGTATTCATTTAAATTCAGTTCCCAAAAACATGCACAAAGATAATTATCATATTCATTTAGTAATAGTGAGGTAGTTATTAGTTTCAGAACTTATACCAATTATAAATGGTTCTAAAAATAACAGTACAAATTTTAAGAAAATGCGATGTGAACTATGTATGTATGTCATAACGTCCCGCAAGAATAGTGAAAATGGAAAACAATATATCAATGCATATTGGGCCTCGACACAATATCCGAGAAGCGACAACGACAGCTCCTCCAATCAAAATAGAGTGCATGGCACGAGGGTGGGTTCGCGTGCGCGCGCGCGTTCATTACTCTATACGACGAGACGCGACGACACGACACGATACACTGCTATATGTTCCAGCAAGGTACACAAACACATACGACATACATAAACACTATTACCTATAGACTCGATAAACTTCAATAGCATACATTGGAGGGGTGTAACATGAACAACTGAATGTGTGCGCTCTTTCTCCACTAAATAAAATTAACAAGTAATCCAATAAAATAAGAAAATGCAATGTGTGCTCAAGGCTTTCGAAAAATAAACATGTTAATTAATCATAATGCTCTCTGTTCATATTTTCATACGTATTAGACGATATCCAAGAATACAATCATGCACATGCAAATGAAATCGATAAGTATACCTATTCATTCTTTTCACACGTAAATACACAAAATGTTGTTACACACACGAGAAAGAATTATAATGTAAGTAAATGTAATTATAACAGTAGAACCATCAAACAAGAATGATAATATTATTATTAGCGACAATGAAATGTAAGTAATGGGAGCGGGGGCGTGGGGGCGCGGCGGCAGGGGTGTAGTTCAGTCTCGTTGCCGCGCGCCGCCCGCGCCTCCATCAACTTAAACTACTTCACAACGATACAATCAGCAACTAAAACTATTTCTGCACCCTAACATTACAAATCATAATGTAATCCTCCTCTTGCTCACATTTTGAAGGAATAAACAACATGCCTATAATTATATACACTCTACCTGTCGCAGTGAAAGTAACCGTATATTTAATTCCATTTTGATAGCCGATGCAAGCGGAATCTGACTGTGGGGCGGACAATACTCGGTCGAGAGATACGCTTGCGACCGACATTGAACGCATGATACATCCCAACTTCCCTGTTCAAACAATACTGCATTCTGCACGAGTGGAAATGTTGAACAACATGAATTCAATTTTAATTCAATGTTAATTCAAAGTATATATAGCTTCTCGCGAAATAATATTCAGCTTGCATACATTTACACGTACTTTTTTGTCACTCGTAGTGTAAAGTTAAATAGCATTGAATGCGTTAAATAGTTCAGTAAATCCAATAACTTAGCAGGTATTTGGGTCTTACAGCATAAAGGTGTTGTTTCGTTATGTGTGGAATGTAAAATTAATTGCTGATACTCTGCTGATAATTCAATATCTTGCCAATATATTTATACATATACAAGTATATATGTCGGAGCCTCAACGTTCATATTCCTCGTCAGTGCATGTGACCAACGAGGTAGCGCCGGTGACAGTTCGTCACCACCAGCTAGGCTCAACGATAACTATTTAATGTTTTATCCTCAGATTAATGACAATTGCCGCAGCTATTGTGGAGAGTAACAAAGTCAGCGACGTCAAGTCAATACACTAGGTATTACTCGACACTACGGACTGTCAAACAAACAGTTCAATATGTGATATACCCCGATATGGGTACATAACACAGAGGACCTACAACCAAACACTGTGGTTAATGTTAAAGGACAATGGGCAAAATTGAGAAGTTGGTTATCCCCGCCAATAGGCTGATCTGCCCATTCTCCTTTATGATCTCACTGCTGCGATGGTAGGCAGTAAATTTATTTTCCCGATGATGTGATACATACATCGTAGTTGTAAAAAAAAACTTGTACAGTCCAATGACCATATTTATGTACTGTACGGCAACGTACATTTATATCCATAGCGTGTAAAGGATCTGATGTACACAATACTATTGGTTTTTTTTCTGTATCATGAGTAACATGTTCTATTGGACAGTATTAGGAGATGACAAATATAAAGCCGTTATAATTTTATGATTATATATATCTATGATAAATCATTATGGTGATTTCCGAACATGTTCAGGGCAGAGATAGTAGTATATAGGAAAGGTCCTGTCAATAGAAAACAGTTGCAACGCACGCATGAACTAATAATATTGGGTGTTATTGATATTATACATATGTAGTTGTAATCGGAATCATAAAATTACAACGGCGACAAAGTAGAAGCTATCGACAAAGATTGTAATATTATCATTGATAAACATACAGTGCCAAAAGCAAGTTGTATTTATTTAACTACAAGGACTGGCCAGCCAAATGTGATATTTTCAATAATATGTGGAAGCAATACAAAATTGCAGGTGTCTACCAGCAGATGTTTTCGGATAACTGTCTGTCCGCAATGGACCTGGTTACAATCGAAAGAGAATATCCGTATAATCTCGTAAAATATAGACATTATTATAATAAAATTGAATGTACCCCATACATTCAGCACTATTTACTAGTATGCAACTAATAATATTACGCCAATTCGTGTTAATGAATTGAAAATTATTTCGATGCACTTGGGACTTGGAATAGACGTAACCAGATGTTAGAGATTAGTGTTGAAGTATCGGGAACCGGCGGGCGGCCGGCGCGCGCGCGGCGTCGCGTCGCCTGCGCCCGCCTCGCCGTAGCAACTTACTAGTTATCATTTTATTATAATCTAACCTAAAACTCGAGAAAATGGAAATAAGAATGTAAAACATTCTTAATAACATTTTTGCCAAAACTTCCATATATTATCACAATTATAAATATAAACATCTAAGCTTTTTAATTAATTTTGATATTATTCACTTAATCTTAATCTCTCATAGTTAAATTATCTCACTTGGCACACAATTATAACGCAAATCGTACAATTGAATAATTAAAAACATAATTATCACGATAGAACCGAACAATAAGACCGACGCGACGCTCACACTTTCGTACATTAAACGCTACGGTATCGTTATAATGTCAAACGTTTTGCATTACATTTTCAATACAAGAAAACATTATAAAGCTAACAAAGACAAAATTACAAAGAAAACGATCAACAAATGTCACTTACAAATTAAAACTCATAAGTTTACTCCTTACTCTCCAACAATTACTATCAAAAATATTTATATCCATCATAGTAGGTAGGTTTCCGACGCCAGTAAAGTGCAGTGGGCGCGCCGCGGCCCGCCTGGCCGCCGCGCGCCCCGCCCAGTCAAGGCTCGCCACTGTCGGCCGATTCGACACACCATCGGCGGTCACTCTTTGGATTAGTTACTATCACCCAACACTCACAGCACAGCGGTTCCACGACAAGGGAACCATTGTACGACACATTCTCAGCAGCATGCATGCAGAAACTTCATGTATCGTTAAACAAAATATTCTTACAATATACACTTGCGAAGCCGTTTGTCCAATGAGCCTCCTCGTTAAAGCAACGTCATGTAATTTTCCGTTCCTAGTTGGTTTATATCCCACACACCCTTTATATAATTATATTTAACAGCAAAGTGTAGTGATTTTAACAGATTAAACTATTATTTTATAACATAACATAATATGCACTTCTCGTTTGTATAATAAGAATGGCGCGGTGCTATAGATTATGGCTATTAACATGTGTATATGTATAGAGAACATAATCAACTATTGCAATCTATGACAACTCTTTATATTGTAGCAGGATAACATGGTATGAAAACAATATAACAATCACGTCATGTTTAAAAAAATAGTGTATATGAATAATATTATATACTTATATGTATAATATATATTCAAATACTAATCATCATCAACATAGATAATCCCCCGGATAAAATATGGATTTATCAATAGATTTAATTACAATTCACTACAATAATATAATTACGTCAACAACAACATTCGGACACAATAAAATGTTGTCAACTCACCGGCCCTGTTGCGCGACTGTTGGCGAAGCGCGAGACACGGTCGCCGCCGGCGCCGGGCCGCCCTGAAGCTTTCAATGGACACATGATGATTGAGGTGCGGCGGGGGCGGGGACGGCAGCGCGCGGCGCGGCGGCGGCGGGCCGAGGCTGACGGTGTTGCGAGGTCTCGGGGTGAGGTGGTGAGGGCGCGCGGGGATTAGGGAGGTTGTGGAGGCCGCTTACTGCGGCACGGGCGGCGGCGGCGGCTGCGCGGCGCGGCGCCGGCCCGGCGCGCTGGCCTGCGCGACCATCGCGCGGATGCGCCGCTGCGCCGACTGCAATCAAATAGCATAAATACAGCCAACGGCGATAGACGACTTCGACGAGATAAAGGATCCAAAAATAAATAACGTTTCGCCATGGTGATAACAATATATTCGCAAAGCAACGTGGAAAGTTCTGGAGTACTAGGGTATTTATCGGTTAATATCGGTCGAAGCGAGGCAAGCAAAGAGAAGCGGACAACATGTAGACGCAGCTCCTTGCTTGACCTTCTCACCTATATTCCCTAATGTGCATCGTCATTTAGACTGAAAAGGCTATACCATGATTTTAATATACGAATAGAGTCGCCATCCATCCGGCTTAGCAGACTGTCTGATTATTCTTTTGACTGGTCAGACCGACTTTTGTTAGGCGTTTCATCTATGAATTAGCAGGTACCAATTAGGTACCTAAATAGAAATTGAGGCGACAGACGTAGAGTTCATTGCAATTATACTGCACACCACTCCACGCCATAGTGATATACATTTTTGAAATATATAACTTATGAGTGAAGTACTGAGATTGACTAGATGGTAGGAAACAAAATAATCCAATGAATTAATTTTTTTGCTCATCAAAATAACTGTCTTATTGCCCAAATTTCTGGCAAAATATTACGCCCAAGACCGGATTTATTAAATTGAGATATGGCAGCCCGACTACAAAAGCAGTGAAACAAAGTAATTTTAATTAAAGCAATAATTAAAGATAATACAGCCAACGATAAGTTTAATTACTGCCAAGACATGTAAACTTTTACATATCACCTTTTAATGTATGTATAAATAAAACCATTACTTATTTTGTAAAAGGCAAGTTAATATATTTCTTTTGACACTTATTTAATAAAAAACACACTCAATCATCACTTTCACAATAATTTAAATAGGTAACCTGAAATACATGTAGTTACAAAAGTCCATGACGCACTATAGAACAAATTAACGATGCTTAAGAAAAAAAAACAGCTTTATTGTTTATAATTCGCAGTATGTAATATTTATACGCTAATATTGAAGTGTTGACTCACCTATGGTTTCGCATCAAAGGCATAAAATAACTTGGAAACTTGGCATGGCCATCGTGTAGTACCAATTTTTGGCTTAGTGGCACGCTCACTGCGGACTCAATCGTTACACGGCCTTGGTAAGCGCCAGCCTTGGTAAGGCCTCACCCTGCTTCAGCTGAGAGCTACAAAACGTAAATATCTCATTATGCCACAGTGAGTCGAGCAGTCAGATAACGCAAGTATTAAACAAAAACAACTTCGCATTGCGCCAGCAATTAAATTCCATACTTATCTTATTGACATTTCATGGCACGTCACCGCTGTTATCTTCTTGTACAAACACACTATCATTGGACTTGTAACTACATGTCTATACCTCACACAGCCGTAACAAACATCAGAACAATCCACCAATTAAGATTAATTTCGCGTCAGCAACATAAAACTAAGAACTTAATACTTTTATTTCCATTCCACAATAACGTTTTGACGTAAAAACATATCGACATTCACTCGGTGCCACCGATAAATCTCATTCACAATTATATTAAATAAGCCAGGGCAAAAGGTTTTTTAGTAGTTAAGTGAGCTGAAGATCATCGGAATCATATTTCAGATTGAACCGTCCACGTACTCGCATGAACCAACTACTTCGACCAGTTCCTACAGAGTCTCAAATCCAAAACATAATAAGATTCACCGAAGCCAAATAGCATAATTCACGGAAACGTATCATTCAATTACCAGCCTAAATTGTGCCTAGCACAAATAAAATGCTATCGCACAAAAAGGCAACGGTGGTGTCGAGATAAATAGCCGATATTGTTACGTAACGTTGTTTACAAATGACTATAAACACACTATAAACCAACATTTAAATAAATATATCTTTTGAACCCACAAGATTCCTTCTTTAACGCAACGTTATTCCATCGAAACGCTAACATGAAACGGCGCGTTTCTCACTGAAATATGCCGATGCAACAAATAACCCTAAAACAACAACCGAGGCAATAGGCATATGTTATGTCAATGGTATCGTTGCACACGCACACGGCTCATCATGTTCGTACCTGGACACTGTAGAACGGGCCGACGATGTGGACAGTGGTGTCGTGGTCTTGCTGCTGGCCGGCCTGCTGCGGCTGCGGCTGCTCGGGCAGCTTGATCAGCGAGCCGGTCACGCGCTGCAGCTCGCGCACGTTCTGCCCGCCCTTGCCGATGATCCGGCCCACTTGCGACGACGCCACCACTATCTCGACCGTCAGTCGCACGTCGTCCGAGCCCGACATGAAGCCCTCCTCTCGCATCTTCTCGAAAATGAGATACTGCGCCTGTAATATAAACGAAAACAATTTAGACAAATATTGTGCGAACAAACACTATATGATTACGTGCAAAAGCTAAAATCATAGTGAAATCACACCTTCCATTGAGCCTCAGGACTGCCGACTATGGTAACCTTGCGCTCTTGTTGCGGGTTGCTCTGGTTCTCGCCTTGCTTATCTTGTTCCAATGGAGCGATCTTCACAGAAGCGTTGCTGAATCGAATGATGTTGCGAATGTGGGATCCCTTGGTACCAATAATAGCGCCTACAGCGTTGTTTGGGATGTACAAATATGTTGTTTCCTGTAAAGTAATAAAATAAATGTGCAAATTAATAAGATAAATTAAAAGCAGCTTGACATAATTATCTCGTTTGACTAGTCAAATTAAGAAAACCATTGTTATTAATGCAAAAAAGTACAGGACAATAGTTAAAAAGGAATTAAATCAATCACACATCACATATTATTAGACGTACATTAAATTCAGCTTGTGTATAGTTGAACTGATTTAAATATCCGTAACTAAGCCGCGTACGGCTAGCTAACGCGAACAAGATACTGGATTGATGGATAATAGAAGAAAAGCACTCACTTGCGAGTCTCCGGCGCCCTGCTGCGCGCCGCCCTGGCCGGCCAGCGGCGCGTAGATGGGCGGCGGGAACGGTGGCGGGGCGCCGCAGAAACCGCGCCCCGTTGACATCATCGCCATCGGGTGCAGCCCTGGGAACATTATACTTTGCGGTGCCAGCACCTAAAACGCGCGTAATACATACCGTTAGTCATTTAGTACTGTTAGCTCTTATTTAATAATAGTCGAGAGATCAAAATAATACCTGCAAGTCATTCTCGTAGCTCTGACGTAATTTTGCTGAAATTTGTGACTCTGCTTTCGCCATATTTTCGATGGTGCCTTTTACCGTGATAATTCGCTCTAAGTTAAAGCTGTTTATATCGTTAATAGAGGAGACGGTAATCTTTGTGTCAGTATCTTGCATGATTCTCTTGATTGTGTTACCGCCCTTGCCGATAATGCGGCCGATTAAATTATTATGAGCTAGGATTTTAAGGCATATTTCGCTGAAAATAATGTAAAAATTTGTTAAAACAATATTTAATATTAATGTAATGAAATGGAGCCGGCGCTTGGACCGATGCATGCGCACTTACCCCTTGTTGGTATTGTTGGCTTCCTGCTGCATTACTTCAAGGATTCTTTTGCATGCGTTAGTGCAGTTCTCGGGGTTGCCGTATATGGTAATGGCTTTCTCGAGGGATCCCACATTGTCCTTGCGGTGGACGTCGACGCGAGCACGGCTCTGCTGTGTGATGAGACGAATAGTGCTGCCCTGGCGGCCAATGATGGCGCCGACCATGTCGCTTTGGACCAGTAATCGCAGCGGGAAGTCGGTGGGGCGCGAGCCGCCGCCGGTGGCGCCACCGCCGCCGCGGCCGCCGCCGGGGCGCCCGCGCCTTCCACCGCGACTGTTTTGCTCCGCCGCCTCCACCTTCATTCGACTACCCTCCAGTTCGCACCCATTCAGACCGTTGATAGCTCTGCAACAACGTTATCGCTTTACAACATTTAATATCACTTTTATATTTGAGGTGCTTCGAAACGGGCCAATTTTTACTGCAATATTTTGTAACAAGTAACTACATGAACGTTTATTTGCACAGAATATGTAAAGAGAGAATGTTCCTATATCTGAAACAGCTCATAAGCATTTGTATCCTTATGGGTTTACAGTCAGAGCAACAAGGACTGTTGAATTTGCTTCACGTCGATCTTCAAGTTATTTTAAAAAGTATACAGGGTAAAGGGAAATACATAACATAATATAAGTCAAACTAAAATATAGGTATTGCTTCTATTTGCACCTGAATTGCAATAAAATATGGCCTGATTAGATGCACCTTATATTCCATACACCCAAAATAATACCAATGCATGTGTAGAGTTAGAAGTAAAAGCGCAAACAGAAAAGCTGACCAGTTCAACCTGACCGCCGACATCATACAGCTTGTTATTAGGGATATGAAATAGTTACGATAGAAATCATGAAAAGGTAACAGTAGGTTAATATAAGGTTAATATAATTCAAAGTCAAAATATGCGTAAGTCGGGTAGGGTTACCAAACGTCGAGATTTAGCGTAAGCTGTCGGGATTTCTTGGATCAGAATTCCCTAACCGAACATTGGTGCCTAGTGATTCTCAACCTTACGACAATCCTTATATATGTTGCAGTAAGAACGTTTAACCGGTCAAAACTAGTATTGACTATGCAGGTTAGTCTAACTCATATTGACTAAGAGCGTCAATCAAACCACTTTAACCGCAAATTTGCAGTCTAAAGAACTATTAGCCAATGATTTTCAGTCACAACTACTTTTGACCAACCTGTTCGCTCAAAACTAGTTTAGAATTGTTAAGAATTTGGACTGCAACATATAGACGGATTCGCTTGTTATTTGCAACTCGCATTATGAAATGTACCTACTCCGTAAACACGAGTGGTCGAGTAGAACTGTTTCTATTATCAAGAATGGCTCCGACTATATATATAATATGATTCGGTTATTTATAGAAAATTACTTAATCAATTATGACAACTCATAGGATTTTTCGTAACACATGCAACTATATTTTTTATTCTTATGTTATCAAATTTATTTGTCCTTCTTGGCGATTGCCGCCAAATATTGATTTTATTGAAAATCAGATTCACGAATTGGTAACCGTTGCCCGGGGCGAAATTGTTGTCAGTTAGTGAACGACATAGGTAAACACGTAAACTCATCAACACACCCTGAAAGGCGAATAGGAAGTGAAGCGACAGAGGTAACAAAGTACCCATCAACATGCGCCAAACAGGAAAAGGAAAGAAGATTGAAGCACCGGGTGCGACAAGTGTGCGCAATGCAAGTACGGAGAAAGGCGAACTGTCAATAATACTCACTGCTGCGCCTGATCCGGACTCTCGAACGTGATGTACACCGCTTGGGTGTTGGCATCGCGCGAGTTCGCTTTGTCGCAATGTTGTACGTTGCCGTATTGTGAGAGCAGCGGCTCGATGTTGTCGAAGCGAACATGCAGGGGTAGCCCACTGATGAGTACCTTTGATGACCGGCTGCGAGAAGCGACAATACCACTAGTACACAATATAATCGGATATTCATAATTATTGGTTCACTTATCGTCTCCGACCCTACAGATAAAGAGAATCAACGAACAATCAATACAAGAAAGTATGGCTCAAAGACCCTTATTTGATGTTTCCTTTTATATAATATAGATTGACGCTTTTTTAATTGAGTAGGTGTGGGTGGAATTATAGTTACTAAAATAATCCGTTTTCTCAACCTCTCTCACCTTCAGGACTTATTTGTTTATTTAAAAATAAAGGTACGTATGCTGGTAGGCTACCTACCTACGTTTATTTGTTATGTTATGTTCATAAAATTTCAGTATTTTTAAACCTGTTTCTTAAATATACTATATAAATTAAACGTTTAAGTAAATTAGATACATTATGCAATGTGCTCAGAACTCGAGAATTAATTTGGTACAGCATGAGTACCTACAATTTTAAGCTATGTAAAGTAATGCTATAGAATTATTGTATCCATGAGGTTAGGAACGTTCATTCTGTTTACTACTTTCTTAATATACGACTACCCAAAATTAGATAAAAATAAAAAGAAGATGTTTTGCATATAAGTTTAGCAAGGAAATAAATTTAGTGTATTGTTCAGTAACTTCATATTGTATGTACCAATGGAATGAAAATTATTCTGTAAGTAGGTAGGTACTTAGTTCTGGCTGGGAAAACCGTTGAGTTCCGCTGTTGTAGTGTAGTAAGCTGTCACGAGCTATAAAATGGCGGAGCGCCGAAGACCGGAGATGACATCATCTGCGCCCTCGTCTCGTCGGTACGTGTACGTACGCCGACCGTCAGTGACCTCCCGTCCCCCAACCACCCCCCTCCCTCGACACGCTTCAGTCCCCCCACTACCCGCGCCATTCACAACTCCGTTCCATTGCACTCACTCGTTGCATGACCCCTCGTAGCAAATATGTCTACATAATACTATCTCACTCTACACCTAACTGTGAGCTAAAGCTAATTATACACTCGCTGGCAGCACGGCACTACAGCTAGATAACACTATAAGCCACAACTGAAACATGACGATGTTATACGTGTAGATAGGTTGGTATTAAGAATGCGCCGAATTAAGTAAGTAATTATTCATTATTCCGAATATTAACCAAACCTTTATAAAAAATAATCCTTCATTCAATTATTAGTAAAGTTCCAAATACTTTTAATTTTAAAAAATATTACGCGAAAATAATGGATTTAGGGTCGCTTGTATGTATCGTCAATCTTATATGTGTTTGAGTCGGAGGTTGGTTCAAGCGGCTTTACTAATCTATATTAATAAACTAGCTGTTGCCCGCGACTTCGTCCGCGTGGTATTTAACAAAGACAACCGTTGACAACAGCCTGCCCGCTCATTCTGAGCCCGCGGGAAGCATTGCAGGTGTTGCTATCAAACTTAATCAGGCGCTGCGCTGCAACATTGGTTTTAATTTTTTTTCGTGAGATCCTATTTTTTTTTCTAAAATAAAAGTAGCCTAAGTTACTCCTTGTTACATCAGCTATCTGCCAGTGAAAGTCCCGTCAAAATCGGTCCAGCCATTACAGAGATTAGCCGGAACAAACAGACAGACAGACAGACAGACAGACGGACAGACAGACAGACAGACAGACAGACAGACAGACAAAAATTGTAAAAAATGTTGTTTCGGTATAGGTAACGTGTATACATCCAAATGCACTTAGTAAAAAGCGGTTATTTTAATATTACAAACAGACACTCCAATTTTATTTATATGTATAGACGTACAAAATTAGAATAAGAAATAACTAAAAAATCCTCCTCTGGCGCAGTCAGGTAAAGTAGGTAATAGACAACCAAGTAAAAAATAAGTTGCTATTCTTGAACTAAAAATACTAGCTGGCTACACACATCATAAAATGGATGTTCAAATTTTTAATAACACTGGAACATCTAGTTCCAAATTTCGCACTGCAGTTGCAGTTACATCAGTAATATTGTTAGTAGCGTGTTGGCAATCCAGACTATCCGTGAAGAACACAGCGTTTTGGTTTCGCAAAAAAAATAGGGTTTATGTGTCGTCGTTCTAATTACGTTCTGTTCGACTGACCTTACTCGCCGAGTGAATATAATATAACGATTGAAATAAAACTAATATTACGATTATCTTATGTGTTTTACGTCCCCTATGTTTTGGCTGCTTTACAGCAACTATGTTAACGGGAGGACTGAGGTGTCAAATAATTTTATAAATTGTGTTGTATTGTACCAAAATAATGACGAGTTAGTTACCTAACAAGTGGATTTGCATATCATTCTGCACGATATAACCAGTTGGACATTTAAGTAAATGATGCAGGTAAGTTATAATATGGTAATAATAACACCCTTGGAAACGGGTTCAGTTATATACCCTATTGTTGAGTTGTGCTTTGTTTCATAACAAGTAAGAACCCTCGTAATCGTAACTATCCAATGTAGGCAGGGTTGTTGCTGAGTAAAGATTTTTATAAATCTTTTAACATATCTCCGCCTAAGTCTTGCTTCGATAATTAAAAAAAAACGTAATCTATACCTAGGTTTAATTTTTTTTCAACTAGCCACTTAAGCTTGCCTAGCTGTTCGTATAATTTTCTCACACACCCATAACAATATATTATTGCTCAAAAGTGTATATGTTCTTTTTTAAAAGAGGGTTTCCTGCCCATTCTTCTCCATAGAAAAGTCAATCCGAACAGGTTGTAAAGTTGTAGCTTAGCATTTTGTGTCAATTTTGAGGATTCATAAGAACTGTAATAAATTATTGTGATCGATTTCTCCGGTGCCAAACGACAAAGTCAAAACGGTTTATCCAGTGAAACACAAAGCATACGTGTCGAATTAACAACTTTTCCTTTTTTTGCATGGGTGGATAACACCAGAAGAACACTTCCACTGTACACGATCTTTCAAACTAAGTAAAGTATAGGATAGGAAAAAAGGTTTTTTTATCTTGACACCGTCAAGTCAAAATTACGATTGTATTGTCATTCAGTTATGAGTGTCAACCCACGTTTGCTATCGCCTTAAATATACTTTTACTATCATATGATATTACTTGTATAAGTTCCAAACCACAGAAATTGATTCCTTTGGAAAATACTAAAAATTAATAACGAACAAACAAACGGACGACGGGCTCGTTCAATAAAACGTCAACAGTCGCGTTGAATGTACGATAATCTCCGATAATTACAATTCTAGTAATATTACAGTAATTCTAGTCATAAAAAGTCTCGCTGAGCTAAGAGAATCGACAGGTCAGTCAAGTGTTTTGAATACCTGACAGTTGTATACCTAAATGAGATTTGATGGAATGAAGCATATTATCTATCACGCTTTAAGGCTCTCCTCTCCATTAAGTTCTTACACTAGAATCTAAAAACTTTGTAAAAAGTGCAGTCAGCAATAAAGTAAACATTGACATGGAACCCTAGTTTCACCATGTTATTCTGTCCAACGTCACAGTAATAACGGATAGAAGGCTAATTTGGCGCGTTAGTAGATTTCCTGTTTCGCAACAATGTGTATGCAACCATTTATTGAGGACCCCATAATGATAATAAATCTGAAACTTGATTTACGTATACAAAATAAAATTTCAAGGGACGTGGAATTTTTTTAAGAACTAAAACTGCATCATAACGTTTAGAAAAAAAAAATATGATTACAAATGCGCTAGATACGTGCAGGTTTAAAGGTAAGCATCACCATTTTAGAACCCTGACTTCATTTAAGGAGACTTTAGAACTTTCCTTGATTTAAAACTAATGCCGACAAGAATATCTAAGCAGGTCACTGGTAAATTTATGTATTTTAAATATTCTCTTCCACAACCTAGCTGTAAATCCTACCTGACAAAAGAATGTAGACAAATTCTTAATGTTGGTAACCCTATCCTACAAGTGGGTACCTACCACAGCCAGTTGGTGATTCATGAACCCGCGCCCGCGCAGCGCCGCACCGGGCCAGCCCGGCCCTCGCTCGGCATCGCCGCCATTTTACATTACTCACCACGTGTTCATGTGCATCGAATTTGTTGATGCATCTGTTTTCACATCATCGTCAAGACTTCAACAATTTGGACTACATTTAACGTCACGACATGCCAAGTATGTAGGCGTAAGTAGTCGTTTAGGTGAATAAATACTTACTACATTATATCGGTCATACCTGAGGAATTTTGCCATTCTTTGCGCTATGACGAATAAATAATTAGGAAACTAAACACAACACACCACCGCGCTGTCCGAACTTCCAATATTTTCACAACTTTAAAAACGTAATGTGTACTAGTGTCCACTTAATCTCGGATGTTAAACATCAGAAATATGCGTACAACGCACGATGGGTGTTAAAACAGTTGGAAAATGACCGGAAATAATAATGAACGTGGTTCATTCGTATACGAGCTATGGCGCAACTACGAGAGCTGCCGTATGACTGCAGGATAGGAAGAGTGAGTGAACCGAATTGCGGCCGAGTGGCGGCGCGGCGGCGGCGACGCGACGCGACCCGACACGGGTTCTTTCTTTTACAATGCAAAACGAACGTCGCGCGGCCGCGGCTCTCCACCCTCCCACCGCGCGCCGCCTGCATACTGATAAAAACAACATACCATTCACTCAATGCCTAATGATCATAGTTAATCCGAATTAAGTATCTTTCAAGTGGTACCGTAAAATCTTATTTTTCTTAATTTCAATTTATTTCAAGTTTTTCTACTTATAGGAATTAGAGTATATTTTTCTTGCTGCTACATTAAACTATAAAGAGATTATAATTAAATCCAACATTTGATTAATTTAGTAGGCGGACAAAATTATCTACACTTTTAATCATAATTGCCCACATTGGCTTTTACACAACTATATGGTAACTCTTTAAACACCACCACCAGAATGTAGAGCAACGTTAGCTTAAAACTCTATTATTACTATATAACTATATACATAAATCATTGGGAGGGGAATACAAGATACCTATGATGTTTCGAGCGGTTTTAATGTGTAAGGGTTGTCACATTCGAGTAAGCTATTTGTTTACATGCATTTATATCGCATTCGATATTAATCTTCGAAATATTTGAAGAATGATTGTGATGTGATGTGATATATAATATATAGTTTTTAGTAGGGAAGTATATATTCGGCATGATTTTTCATTTCGGTATTCGGCCTAATATTCCGGCAATGTACGGAATATTAACCGTTTTTTCCTTATAATACCTACAAGTTTTAAGCCAGTTTGTTAATCAATATTATAGTAAGACCCGAAACAATTGGTATCTCTGGGCCCCTTGTGTGTACCATATTAAATATATATTGTTATTTTTATTAGTTAATTTCTTTTAGAAATTGCATTGTATGCATAATGTTTAGGCCGAAATAAATAGACGTTTAGTTTAATAGCCAAGTAAGAGCTTAGCTGGGTTCTAACCGCACAGTTCCCTTAAATAGAAAATACTTAGCTTGTTACTGTCGATGAAAGCCAATCTAATACTTATGGCTTTTACATATAATAACATAAAAATTCACTTACGCGATTAAAAACTTCTTAAACTCGTCACAATAGATTGCATTGCATAATTGAGTTGAAGTAATTGTTTTGTTTCCAAGAAGACAATATAGGTATTGTTTGAAATACGATATAATTTACATCGTATAAAGTTGTGTTTAAATTTCATTACTATGCATATATTCACCGTTACATGTCAAGCTTTAATCCTGATAAATTGGAAATTTAAAACACGTGCATACAAACAATGTTTATTTTAGTAATCAGTGAACATATTTTTAATATACGGCCACTAAGATCACGACAACCTAATTAGCTGAATAGATTTTTTGACGAGGCCTAAAACTATTGTCATTTCCGCCATCTATTGGCAGCAAATGAAAAAAAAATTTGACAACCTGACTATAAACAAAATTAGCAAAATATAATATAGATGGTAGCGTGGAAGAAATACTAAGCTTGAACTTGGCGCTTACTTATGTGAGCATTGTCCATGGCCGTGTTTATTTATGTCACTTTATGAACTTACGGCAAGCCAAGTCAAAGTGAAACTTACGGAAGTTATACTTATGACTAATGCTTAGAGCAACGACTCTTGGTCTAAGTAAATATACACGAGTTTAGTCATTGATGCTTTATTACCCAGCGCCGTAGATTACAGCGATATAGATTATAGTCTGAAATAGATGAATAGTCTGAAATAATTTTTATTCCGGTAAAATGTATGGTTCCCGTGGGATACACACTTTTTAATCGCGGGTAACACCGAGGGGCGCAGCTAGGAGCTATATTTCTATATTACTCAACTTAGAAAACTAACTATATTTATAAACTAAGAAAAGTTAACTACTGAAATAATAGTAGAATACGAAGGTTATTGTTAGCTGCGTGGGAACTTTACTAACTTCGAAGGTGAGCGAGATTCCGATAACTAATTACGGACTTAGCTACCTAACCTTAGCCTCTAAACTAATGAACTAGTACAGCAGATGTTTTACTACAACTAGGTATTTAGTATTGACCCACGTAGAAGGTAAGTACAGTGCAGTTTGAGACAGTATGTGCGAAAAAAGTTTAGTTATAAACAATTATTTCATAGAATATATTTTCAGATGTGACATTTGAAATTATGTTTTATGCAGGGTGATTCCGAAAGGGTATACCAACCTTTGAAGCTGCGCTTCTAAAGCGCATTTGTAATCATTATTTGAAGGAAGTTAAACTGGTTTATTTAAATTGACCAATCAACATGCTGACTATACATAATTATTACAAATGCGCTAAAGACGCGCAGTTTTAAATATTAGTATATCCTCTTTGAAACACCCTGTATATGTGTTTGTCTTTTAATACTTATCATTATACGCACTTAATATCAGATTGTATAAAAAAATAACAGCATCGAAACGACGGGAGCGGCTAGCGGCGAGAGCGGGTGGCGCGAAACGGCGCGTGCGCCGAGCAAAAAGCAATGCTCACCCACCTGCCGACAGGTGTACCGTGCAAGTGAGCAGTGGCAAGTCGGCGATATGATGCATAAAATAATGTACTTGCACATAAGCTTATCCCCAAAGAACAATGCCCAGGAAACTATGCGCCCTCTTACAGAGGTACATCAATATTATTATATATTTTTTATCACCTAGGTAACTACATCTTATCCTATAACTCCCGGGGGCGATTTCCGAATGAACCCGCCCGAAGGTATTTAACTAATTTGTAATTTTTGATTAATATTATATAATATAAATTTGTTTACCATTATACATTCGAGATGGTAATAGACGAATAAAAAGAACTCAGTGCACTTACTGGAGGAAGTCAGATATGATAAGAATATTTAATAGCCTCCGTGTCTGATATTTCAGTAACCCTCGACGCGCGCGTGGCGGCGTTTTAATTTGGAGGCCTATGTATGTCTGTCTGTCCGTGGCATCGTAGCACCGTAATCGGGTGGGTCTTTGCTATGTTTGGTGAAAATCGGGCACCGGTCAGCCGTTTCAAAACCATCAGCTCTTTACCAAGACAATGCTGTGATTTCTCAATATAATGAGTTAATTTATTCTAATTTTACTGACCCGATCGACTTAAAATTTGACACAATCTAAATTAGATGACAATTTAATAATGTGAAAACGCGACCTGATGCTGCAATCAGAACAGTCTGCGGACTAGCCAACTCTTTGAAACTTACAGCACTTAGTTAGCTTACACATCGCATAACGACGAACTGATGATGGAGCAAGAAGGAACTACAGGAACGCGGTTATAGTAATCGTAGACTCATTATATAGGTCAGAGAATGAGTAGTTAGCAGTAGTTGGCACGACCAGATGATGGAGCTCAAATGTGGCCACTGAAAGAGCGGCTTCACGTTAAGTCGGACCGACAGACTGTCCGGCCTTACTGCTCACATTATAAGCTACCGGTCCGACCTAATATGAACATCCATTTGCTTACCGGCTCGTTATCAGTTGTGAGTTGGCTTTTGAATACTATAGACGACGACGTTCCCGTTGTCATATGGTACTTAAATAGAAGACCGAAGAAAAGAAAAAGGAAATGAAGTTGGAACATTACAAACGTTAGTGTGAATTGATGAGCTAAAGTTCTAATTACTTTAGAATGTCTCATCGTTTCTTTGACGATCTACTTGCGAAAGTCTTCCCACAAGAGAAATCAAAAACTTCTATATTAATTTCGCCCTCCATGTTTAAACGTGTCCTCCCTGTGTACACGCCGCGCCGGCGAAACTCATGGCGAGAGCGAGGAACGCGCGGGTGGGTGGGGTGGTCATCGCCGCTACGAGCCGACATGTGTGCACCCGACAGAAATCGTGGCTAAACGTCCGATAAATGAGTAGCCGACTTGTTTTTTAGGGTCGCCAAATGTGAACAGCGTTATTGAAAAACATATGCCGATATGCATCCGACACCATTGTCGTTCCGTTAAACTGCCGGTCCGACCTAATGTGAACCCGGACTCACTCTATATCATTAGTAGGCCCACCGTGTTTAGACTCATTTGATAGCGATTCAAATTGGATTAGCATGAAAACCCCATATCTACGGCGGATGTCGTCATAGTAAAAAAATATCAGGCTGCCAAGATGTATTAACTGAGATGAATGTTTGAAATGTGTTGGTCGGTGGAGACTATTTTGCGTGGTCCTTTAAAATAAACAAAAAAATACCCTTAACTAGACTCTCACCACTCGTTGAGTGATGTACACGGTGTGAAGTAACCCGACTAACCGTATTTAATGTTTAGAATAAAATACACGAATGAGTACACACACAGTTTTAATTTTTTTTTTACAAAAATACTTTTTTTAAACACACGACAACTGACGAAAGTGGTCGAAATCTAGCGTCTATAATTTTGGCTTATGATGCTTATAAAATCATAAATAGTCTTAGATTAATATATCATTCATTAAAATCGGGTAACAGGAACATATCCTTTCCAGGCCACAGAACCGGCAACTCAGCTAAATGGTAAAAAACCAGCACAACGACCATGTCTACTTTATTGACTTTGAAGGTGAGTGAGATTCCGATAACGGTAGTTGCCTATTAACCCAACCCAACCTCTATACGTATATAATTATTATTTATGTAATGCTTCTAAATAGGTATATACAGAATTAATATACTTATGTCGGTACCGACAGTAAGGTAGGAATTTATTAGTGATAATAATATTGGCTCCGACTCTGTATCTTCGATTTTTTCCACCATCAACAATCCTACTTGTCGCTTCCTCGGCATGTTGGTTAATGGGTAGGTAGGGTAGGTATAACAAGTTATCTATTTGACACACACTGCCAGCCAGCAGTCTGTAGCTGGGTCGACCGACAGAATAAATAACTACATACTAATATGCCTAATGTCATGTATAAATATAACTTTTATTTATAGATATTATACCTATGTTTGAAAACAATTAGTTAGGATTGTAAATTTATTTAATTAATTATTTACACCATGTGGAGTGCTTTAAACTACACCTACCTAAACAGTTTTCGCGCAAAATGTTTTCGACTGGGATTCACCTGGATCAAATGAATGACTTATCCATAGTCTACAGGTACCTATAACCTGAACAAGACAGTCTAGTAAGTACTACTAGGAGCTTAGTACGAGTTTTGTTTTGAAACCCTGATCGAATCATTGTAATTCTAAGTAGGTAGAGGTACATTATTCAAGAGCGCCCCTAGCGGAAACGTGAAGCTTTACTGGTAGAATGCATGGCAGCTAAGATCACTCAATCAGTATTTGAATACGTTAATAGGTACTTTACCTACTAAAAAAGCTCTGTAGACTAACTGTAAAGTCTTTATTAGGTATATTCTAAAGACCATTGATAGGTATATTGATTTTCCTATCTGAGTGGTTTATATCTATCTACTCAAGTATTGATTGACGCACTAACCTTTGATCTTGGAGGTCTTCTTGTTCATATTGATCATGGTCCTCTTGTGATAAACTGAGCTCGCTAAACTGTTGTTCCATTGAGTTAGCCATTGCACTTGTTTTAGGATGAACTTTATGACACCAGTAGGTATTACGAAGGTAGGTAAATTAGAATACTGATAATAGATTGGAATGCGTTTTTACAATTTTAAATTATCACCTAACACTTGTACTCCGGGGCGTGGGGATTTTGGGTGGTCGATAGTCAAAGTGACGAACAGCGCCGGCCGGTGCAGTGCGCACACGTGGTTGCTTTGATCTCTTGTTTATTTTCGTATTACATAATATTGTATGATGTAGTAAAGCTCCAAATGAAGCGTCACCGAACGCTTGACAAGCGGTGCCGGCGGCGGAGCGGCGAACTGGCGAGGGCAACGAGACGCCGAGCGAGCGGCGGAATCGCTCGGGGTGCGGTGCGGTGAGGCGGAGAAGGGATGATGGGCGGATGGGCGCGAGTGGCACGTGTGCGCTGTGCGTACGGTTCGTCGACTATCGAGATCGCTATTCAACTGAGCTGCCTGACTGATGTGACGTGCGTGACTGAACGAAACGAACGACACAGCCGACTCTATCCGATTCTTCGAACAATGTTTCATAAGGATTTTGTTTGAGAATGCGCGCGCTGGGCGTGGCTGAGCCGGGGCCCGCGGGGAGAGCGCGCCACACCTTAGTGAAGCGCAAGTATCGATCTCGAAAGTTATATTATCGAGTGTTGTAACGGTTGTTTAAGATAATATTTCTCATTCATATCAGAGCTATGTTATAAATGCGAACGTAATTATCATATTATGATGATTAAGTGGTAAGTAGGTGCTTCATAAAATACAAAACCTTAAGACGATTAATTAGTTTTCATTTCTAGTAAGTAATAAGTTATTATAAATGTTTAATATTATCTGCCTAACGTTTTTAATAGGTTTAATAGGTAACCTACATGCATGACATATTCTTATGGGTAAATATTTAGTCGGGTTAAAAATACCAGCAAAGTGCGCGTTAGCGCACGCATGAGATAGGGTTCTGTGGCTTAAGCACGATCTTTTTACATAGTGTTGTCGTAACGTAAGCGTCTTCTGTCCCATTCACACTACCTAATGCCTAAAAAGTATGACATGACAGCATGCTTTCTCGATGACGTCACGGTCACACTACAGTAGACACTTTAACAACGAAAACTTTATAGTAGATAACTAGGTTAACCTAAGTCATAAATTAAAAGAAACCAATTAGTAAGTATTTATGGTTGATGTATTTCTCTCACTAGGTAACTAACCACACTTTATAATAGTATTCTACTACTATATAATATATAGCTACATACTATGTATAAAAGGTTTAGTCCTACCTGACTAACTGATAAACAACGTAGAGCCCAAACTGCTAAACGTATTTTCTTTTTATTTTGATAACGCACTCGAAAATTCACACCTCGAGATATGCAAAAAAGGGGTATAAAATGTATGGAAAATTACCTGAAGACTTATAATCAAACAAGTTTATCCCAAAATTTGCCTACGAGATAAACTATTGAATAGTGCTTCAGCAATCGCTAATAACGTCCTGAAACATAATAATTACGTAAACCTACACTTAATCGTGTCTTGAATTCTGTCACATGAAAATCAGTGTATTTGCGGCTCAAATGTCTATCTGTACATAATAACTCGGTGAAGAAGTGGCGTGAAGAAGACCATTCCATCTTATGCCAAAACAGGGTCTAAATATAGTACTGATTTAATACTAGGTTTAAAGCATGGCCGAAATAAAATTTTATTATTAAATTAAGTTTATCACTAAACCATAGATTATACATGGTATTAAAGTTTAACCGTCGAGACAGCTAGAGAGACTTCGTCACTGTGAGAATCCTGTCGAATTGATTAATGAAGATTTTAGAAATTATTATAGGTTTAAAAAACGTTTCGCCGAAAATATAATTGATGTTGAACGTACAGATTTAGTTTTTTACTTAAGACGCAACATAAACATTTGATTGTCTTGAGTTTTACGCCGCGCGTTTCACTCCGTTTCACGCTACAGTTGTCAAAGAAATACACTTAATAACTTTATTACAAAACTTGAAGTGCTAACGTGCTAGTTCATGTTCGCTTTGTTCGCATCTTTGCAATCAATAAATTTAATAAAATCTTTTGTTAAATAGAATTGTTATGTACCGTATTAAACAAATTTAGATTTCGTGGTTTGAACCGTTACATCTCTATAGTTCGATGCTCAAGAAATAGATGAAATAAAAATCATAAAAGTAAAAAAAAATATATAAAACAAATGCCAACTATATAAATAATATATATACATGTTTATTGCATTATAAAAATAATGAATATGGTTTACTTGAACCGGCACCTAAAATAAGTTTTCAATGCTGATATACCTACGGAACCCTACCTTTTTTGTGACTTTGACACGTATTGCTTTCTAAGATCTTACTTTACGTGCTAGACAATTATATTTTAAAGGCTTTATTGATCAGGGTGGGAATGAATACCAAAATCCGAATCCTCTATCTACTACTAGGCTGTTTATCCGCCAAAAATACTAATAATTTTGTAAATTTATTATTATTCAATTGATCGATTGAATGTAAATAAGGACTAACCTCTCCTGGTTGGTCTAATTTCAATAGATATCTGGGGGCTTCAAGAAACTACTTTCCCAACATACTCTTAGTTTAAGGGCACCGGTGACCGGGACTGGCACTAATTAGCAATCGAATCAAGTTAAAACGAACGCTAAGTATTGTAATTTTATATTTAAAGTAATTAATTACTTAAGTCAAGCTTTGTCAATCGGTGGGAAAAAATAAGCTATACAACAAAAAATATCCTGCATTCATATTATGAAAAATCTGCATTTTTAAGTCACCATCGATGTGGTATTTACGAAATTATGTATCTTCAAGATTTTTTCATTTGTCCTTACACACCACAACGGTTTACCTAGATAGATATTTAAAGTAAGCGTTCCTTGTTAACTTGGCTACGGAACCCTACCGCTTGCGATAGGCGGCAAGGCAACTAGGATCCGGAGAAATGGAAGGGTTCCTCTGGGTAAGATAGGTAAAAATCATACGTTATACGTACAAAGTCGTGGCCATATCAAATTTCAAAAAAATAACAATTAAATGATATTTGTCAGTATGTGTATCTTGAGAGGGGCCGTACTAATTTTACTATTGTCTTTCAAAATGTTTGTAATAGTCCATATAAAGTTTCAAGTGAAAAAAAATATAAATACCTGTCCAAAAAATTTCAAATATCGGAAAAGACTAAGAGCTTGGTAACACAACAGCCAAAACAAATAGTCATTGAATCATAACAAGTACATTTGAAGCAATATAGCTCATACTATAGGTCCTATAGCATAGGATTAAAGAGTGACCAGGACACATAATTTCATGGTCTGCAAATTTTCGAGATCACTTTGCTCGCTCCTGCTAGTTTCAAGCGATGTTAACTTTTTATTTAAGCATTAGATTATCCTTTCATTACAAATCTAAGACAAAACAATTTGAATCTATACACAGGACGGACACAGGTTAAATATTGACATATTTACCCACTTTCGAAAAGTAGTAAATAAGATTATTATCCACCTAGGTGGGAGAACTTGCATGAGATCTTGTTTGGACTCGGATTGGCAGTAGGGTTGCAAACCTTTTATTTATATTAAGTATTTGAGTACATTAGGTACTTCTGAAAATATAGCAGTCAGCTATATAAAATTAAAATTATTTCAAGTAAATATTTAGTATATATTATTTTAAATATTTTTACCGCTTTGAGCCCTTATCATCAGTATTTATTTCAAGTTTTATACTTTTAAAATATACGAAACAAAACATTTTGTGATAAGCAGCTTTAAAAAAACCTTGTGAACGTGACTGCCAACTTGACATACCAAATCATGTACCTACAGAATTGTAAATAAAAAGCCTGTTTTTAATTTTTCACCCATTGTAGATAGCTATAGTTACGCGCTAAAGAAGCACAGGTTTATTACGCGAATTCTTCATTTTGAAGTATTTAAAAAAAATTACCATTTGCCAATAAGTTGATTTATCGAACTATAAATATATGATCCCATTGCACACTAAGCTACGCTTGTATTATGGGTACCTTACAATGGACTGGGGGCGAACTCAGCATGGAAAGGATTGATATCAGCACATTTTGAGTATTCATTACATAATATTTGATATTGATTTTTACGAATTTATTTCAGTACTATTGAATAAGTTATTTTTTTTTATTACAATATAGGCAAGTATTTGATCTCGATCTCATCTGATGGTAAGTGACGATGAGATCTACGAAGTAGCATACTTGCCTAGAAGGTACCTGTTCACTCTCGACTTAATTCTCTCGATTTTAGGAAACATATTCTGTGCTTATAATTAAGTATATTTCATAAAAAATAATTTATTAGGTTTTCTTTTAATAGCCTGACCAAGCCAAGCTATTTAGTTACTTAGTAAAGTAAGAGAAGTTTATTTCACAAGTTTCTGGAGGACAACAATCCGATAAGTAGTTACTTTGTATGTTACTCATAACTTGATTACTATATTTTATGGCAGTAAGTAATTAATCCATGGGACCATTTTTTAAATTATTTAATATGAGCATTGGCAAACAATCATGGCCGGAAATTAATTTGCGAATCCTAAACAAACCAAATTCGGGACTTGATGTACCTAAGTTTTACTTTAGTTTGATTAATTTATATCGACAAATTACTTCCGATTATGGTCAATCACTAGATACGATAACAGTTCTTGAAGTATATTTGTTAGTGGGTCCGTATGACGACGCCCCGCGCCCATGCGTTTTTCACAGCGCTCGCCTGGGGCCCGTGGAGGGCGGTCGCCCGACACCGCCTACTTCGTCTGGTACAGGCGGCGCCCGCCACGTGTCCCGCTTCACCTTAAAATTACAAGTAGACAAGACGTCGATCCATGGAGCAAAAGCCCTTCAGATAGCCTTAATTGCCCCATAAGGGTGAATAAGATAGGAACCTACTGAAATCAAAGATTCCATACCAACGAACTCAATAAATTAATTAAATTCAAATTAAAAACCAGGTAGTTGTTTTCAATTTAGTAAATATTCGTCAAATAGAATAGCCAGACATACAAACTATTGAGACAATAAATAAATGTATGAGTACTTATTAGAAAACAAAAAAAAAAACAAAATTACGGACTCTAGTAATGCTACACTATCGAATAGTACGTCGCATACTCAAATGCGTGCCGTACGAGCGGCGAGAGCGAGCTCACTAACTAAACAACAGCGCGGCGAGCGGCGGCGGGCTCAAGCCAGGGCTGAATTCAGAATGCTTGCACATAACGATGCTCCGCTCTACTCATGTACTTACCTACGTCATTGTATGAGTCATTTTATTTTCTTTAACTTTATACCAGAGCCCGGTAAGTCTATGAACGGGTTTTATTGGCTTTTTGAACTACTTAACTGTTGTCAGATTTTACTTATGGTTCACTTACCTTTGGATTCGGCTAAGTTAAACGCATAACCCGATAAAGACAATTCGAAGGTTTTTCCCATATCACAGACCAACCTAAGTACTATATGTCTTCCATAGATAAATTAAATAAAATCCATAGAAAAAACATAGTTTTTTTTTAATTTCGATTCTAAATCCACGAAATCCTTTATAAGGGAATGTTACGTCGTTCGACAGGTAAGTAAAATTGTAGAAAATCCCAAAGAAATAAGAATGTTGTACCCGTTGAACGACTGCAGCTCATTGAACGACTTATCCGAGCCTTGCGTTGTATACTACATTATGTGACGCGTAGTAAAAGGGCTTGGGCAAAAGTGGTAAGTAGAGGTATCGTAAAATTCTGTAAGTTTGCCTGGATTTTGACATTTTAGTTTTTATCTCGGTAACTATTTATTTAGCGGGCTTTTAATCAATTGAATGCAGTAGACAGACGTTATACCTAGATAGATAAGACCAAAATTTATCTAAATCATGCAGTTTCTAAATTACAGGCACTCAAAGGCGTAGGCAAAGTTGTAGGTAAAAGTCGCAACTTAATGAGCTTTACTGCCTAGTAAGATATCTCTAATCAATAAATATCATGTTTATACTCACAGAATTTATTTCCCGTGTACACATGAGTGACCATGCTTGGCCCTGGCGGTAAAATTAGTGCCATTCAGGTAATGGTTTTTGGGCAAAGTTGTATCAGTTACGAAAAACTCTCCATACAAAAATAAGTATGCGAAAAATACAGATTATTTTCGATTAAAAATTTAACATTCATTATTAACAATCTCAAATGCAATGTTTACTTTAGTAAGAATGTCTAATAAGTAACAAACATACTAAACAACCAACTTTTAGCACAAAAAGATCTACTTACTAGTCTTAGTCTTCGTCCCATTAAAAGTTTAAAATTATGTCATTTAAATTTGAGGAACAACGTAAGATTATTTTTGTGAAATAATTGCAATAAAAATAAGATTGACTAGAATATTATGGTTTGTCAAACTGAAAACACCGGGAATGAATATGCTAATGGTTTGGATTATGTTTGAACATCAGGAAGCCCTTTTTACAAAAGTGAAAAAAAAACAGACAGAAATCATGATAAAAATCTGATTAAGAACGAGTTGAGCGCGACTTTATTCCAACATTTTTTTATAGCAATAACATCTGACTAGTGACAACCCCAGACCCAGGCAAAGTTTTGTTAATCAAGTTTCCAAAAACACTACGAAATTGAGCACTAAGTTTTTTGATTAAATCGTGTCCCACTTCTAAATGTATGAAAACTACGGAAAATAAAAACCTTTTTTGTGGCTGAAATTGCAGCTGGATACAACATTTTGACTCCCTCTTGTGCCAACTATTGTCGCACAACTAACACGAACACTTATAAAAAGCAAAGCGAATGATAGATAATAAGAAAAATCCAAGTAAACGCGATATCTTAATTTAAACGAATTAGTAAAAAATGTGCTTAGTTGACAAATTCGCAGCATTTTACGGTACTTGTGTATTCAGGGGGAAAATATTTTGTTTTGGATTAAGTACTATTTTCCCGTTGGGTGGGCATCATTATCAGAAATCACACTACATGATTGAACAAATTTCAAAACACAATTATAGTTTAACGTCTCTTTCTAACGCTAATCTAATATCGCATGCAGCTGCGTACCCGCCGCTAAGTTTGGGGAGACAACCCCTATATCAAAAATATACTTGCATAAAAAAACTATTATTCCGACGACGCTCCCATTGTATCAAAGCAATACCAGCTGCTCGAGCCTCGGCCAGCGGAGCTCGAGTTTGACCTCCAACTTAGGTAAGTAAAGATCGCCACTCCCAATACTTAAGATGTTTCAAAATGTACCATAAAATTAATAAAGATAGATCAAGGAAAAAAATAAAAGCGCCTGACATCCGAATTGTAGTGGGTACCAAGTACTTTTGAGTGTTCCAGTGGCGCCACGGTCGCACGCATCTACTATTTTGTGATGGTAATCGTATGATGACCAGTCAGGGTTACAGCCCGTGCTAAATTATATAACACCGTACTATATTTTAGTAATTTGTTCTATAATATAGTACGTAAAAAACTATATACCCTATGTCCAGTGGCAGAATTCAAACTTCAGCCGTGAAACAATAAAAAGTAAGTTCTTAAGCGTTATAACGCAGCGGCAGTATTATAAAAATAACAACACTTTATGTATCTGTCTGTATTTTTCATACTTAAACGAGTTTTCATTTTACTAACTTACCACCAAAGACAGGATTCATTCAACTTTTGCAGATCATACTTCGTCTCTGTACCGCCCGTGGGTTTGTGCTGTGACCAGCCAACGATGTTTCTATGGTTTGAATCTAAACCGTCCAAACTTTGGCCGGAGCTCAGACATTACAATATCAGATGGTTGAAACGGAGCTCAATGCCGTTGTAATAATAAAAAAATCGAGGTCATTACGAACGTTAGATGGCATCCGTTCGCAGTGGCAACCCCTCCGAAATATGAATTAATTGGCGATCAGGTTTTAGGCAGGATAAAACTATATAAAGGTATGGTAGGATATTATTAGGTAGGTACAATTGAAAAGGGATAATGTTTTGATAAATAAAAAGGATGAAAATATGAGAACGAGCGTTGTCGTGAATTAATTACTAGTAACATAATAATAACAAACTATCAGTGAGCCCAAACTTAGTCAGTATCTTGGAACTCAGGATTTATAGTATTATAAGAACTTAGGTAGGGATATAGTAATATAGAATATAGGAAGTATAAGTAGCCCTTTTTCTTTTTAACTTCCACGACTTACGACTAAGTTCGCTATAGTGTAGAGATAAACTCACCCACTCAAATAAATTTTAATAGAATTTTAAGGTCCCATCTACAAAATCTATGTGAAAGGCCCAAAGTGGATTCGTTAACAGGCGACAACGACAACAGCAATCATTGTATTGCCCTGGCTATAACTGTTTTGATCAAAAACATTTGGATGTGTCGAGATAAAATGGCTGCACAACTTGGCGGGATCACTACTACGCCCCTTGAGTATAATTGTTGAGTGAGTAGATAAAGTGTTTTGAGACTCCACCGGGTAACCATTTGCTCTGCTTGTCTCACAAAATACAAATGGTCGCGTTACAGTATAATAAAAGCAAGTAAACCAGCCCTCGTCAACGGCCACGAACACGATTCTATCTTACTCTTTTATGATGAGCTCCTTGAACCGCACGTCGTTTGCCAACACCACAAGGATACTTTATTATTATGGAAATCATTCATTTATCTTTTCAAGCGCTATAACAAAATACGCAATGCTCGTAGGTATTTTTGCTTGGCTATTATGCATGAAAGGTGATTCAGAAAGGGTATACCAACCTTTGAAAATGCGTCTCTTTAGCGCATTTGTAATGATTATGTGAAGAGAAGAAAATTTGTTTTTTAAAAATACATTTGTCCCTTTTTTAAATGACTTATCGAAATTCTGACTTCGCATAGGTAATGATCACAAATGCGCTAAAGATTCGCACGTTAAAAGGTTAGTGTACCCTTTCAGAATCACGCTGTATTGTGAATGAATACATAGGTCATGATTGCAACCGCAAAGGATTGGATGTTGTTGGCTTGACCTATTTTAGTAATCACTCGAGTTCGATGACCGGAACGTTCGTTATCTATAGTGGATACAATACCACCCTTGCAAGCAACGTTATGCAATGCAAGAATCAGCGCGCGGGCCAATAGTGAGCCGGCCACACCCCTCGCCCCTATATTGCACATGCACTATACTCACCCCACCTCTACTCACCCTGTCTGCATCTGTGTGCACTCAAATCTCTATCAACATCGATATTTTTTTCACCTATTTAGGTGCATGTTTTGAACGTTATCCCACCTGACTGGTTTTGATTTAAAACATTCACAGCAGCAACACAGAAGCTGGTAGAATTTTCTTTGTCAGAGGCTTCCCAATGAAAAGGTTTATAACGCCAGTGTTATTGACTGTCCGCGTGTAAGCATGCACTTAATCCATGCTTTAAAGCAATGACTCCATCAAAAAAATGTATCAGATAAATTTTAAAGTGAAGAAACGTCTTTATACAGGCTCCCATGGTAAGGTCCCGCTAGAGTTAGGGTGAAACGCTTTTGTTGTCCACAATTATTTCTTGTAAATCTCCATAGTCCAAAGGCTGTAGGGCCAATAATCTAATTTCTTCTTAAAATTTGGTAAATCAAGTCGACCTTGCACATTGTATTACAAAAGTTCTATATTGTAGCTATAAAAATGCAGCTAAAATTGAAAATATTTATTGAAGCGTTAAGATAACCAATCCAATATTACAGTTTATAAACCATTACTTAATAATTCTATAGTTACGTTTGGTCTAAATGAGTAATAACGCGAATGGTTCAATTGGACCAGTCGCTGTGTTTACATAGTTTTCATGATGCAAGTTTCAATTCATTATAGAATTGGCCGATACAAGACTTGTCGTAAGGTTGTCAATCGGGGGGGTTGGTCCGGAGACATCGCCGAATCATAATTGTGCGTTTTATAATACTTTTGTTAGAAATGCTCACCCCTGTACCTGGTTTTTATTTTGTTATACAGAACATAGACGGCAAATAATTGTTAAGTAAATGTAAAAAATAATAAGGTTTGAATTTTATTGTGTTATTGTGTTTTTATTTTATTGTGTTTAGGTTTGAATTTTATTTTATTGTGGCTGCATAGCGTAATGTCTCCATCTTAGAAGATGGGAACGCTTTTTAGCACTAGATAGAGCATAAAATGCAGTTTGGTCCGCTTACACCCAGCATAAACAAGAACTTCACGAGCATTAAGAAGCGAAAATAGTACAATTATGATATAGGTGGGCTAAGTTAGTCATTACGGTCGAGACGGAATTGCAGCCCGAGCCGAAGGCGGAGCATAATGGAGCCGAGATTGTATTGACGAAATAAATGTCCACACATGTCATACGAGATTTTTCAAAACACTTGAGGGAAAAACCATAAACACACACTATACTTGCTCATATTTGTGAAATATGGCACAGAACAATAACGGCACCCGTTTTTTATCGTAACCCGGTTGAAAGAGGGGCACAGATAACAAAGCCGTGAAACAGCCCAATATTGCAAATATAATTAATTGAATAATTTTATAATTATTATTACACAAATTATTGTTTATTTGATGACAATATAAATAATTTGTATAACAAATTTTTTTATTTATAAAAAAACTATGTTACTTTAACTAACATAGTTTTTTATCAATTATACTTCGTGCATCGTCCTCGATATTAGTAACCTGTAAGAGAATATTATTCACACAATGTAGTTACGTCTACGTGACACCGCTCTGTCACTATTTTGAGGGTGGAAACTTTTTTTTTTTTTTTTTGGAGGGTACTTTATTCTACCCGTAACCGGCGCACGACACATAGCCTCATTCGTCTTTTAGTGCCTCACCGCTCAACACTTAGATAAATAAAAATAAATACATTAATTAAAAATAAATAAATATATACAGTTTATATTGCTATTAACATGCCTAAAAGAAAAATAGCCGACCAAATTGATTTCGTGTATTTTAAGAAGAAATTAAAGAAGCTAGAACAGGAATTGAACATGTCTCGGAAAAGAAAAACTCGCGTTATCGAATCATCATCATCGTCATCACCGTCGTCATCGTCGAGGGAAGCCTCGCCCACTCCGCAGGACCGAGAAGGTATTTTCATCGTTATAATATATTGCATTCTAGTGAAGTGATTTCATACATACTTTTAACGAACTACCGCCATGCGGTCGGATCATTCTCATAATTAAATCTACGAAATTCAATTTGCGTGTAATTCTGTGGGAATTATATCTTATTGGATACTAAGTAGATGCATCTTGTGAATCGAGCATGTCTTTGGGACTGTCTCATCACTACAAAAAATTGGTTTGCTTATAATTCTGTGGGAATTATATCTTACTGATGCGGGTACATATACAAAATTGGTTTGCGCGTAATTTTATGGGAATTACGTCTCTCCAATTGTACCGTTGTATAATTATATAAGAATTATAATTATTCATCAAGTACCTTAATCAGGTTGATTTACGCATCATTCTTTAAAGAATTTTGTCAAACTGACGGTGCGTTATTTGTTCCTACAATAACTTAAAATCAACGTCTTTCAGACGGGGATAATCGAAGTGCTCACTCGGCGGTGAATCTACCAACGTATGCCAATGAGCATGATCAAGATATGATTACTGCGTTCCTAGACGAAAGCCCATCCGTGCCAACGGCTACAGACTGCCAAATAGAGACAGCGACAGCGCCTACAGATGCGAGAGATTCTCAAGCTCCGGATGAGGCTCTTGACAGTATTGTGTTGGAGATTCTTGGAGATGACCCTTCAGCGACTGTCATATACGGTACCGATATTCATAAAGATTTAGCCAGTCGGTTTGAATATATCGCTACTAGTGGACTACAACCGAACCAACGAAAAGAATTGCTAGCAAAATACCAAATTCCTGCTAACTGTACACGAATAGCTGCGCCAGTCCTTAACGCAGAAATAAAAGCGGCACTGCCAGAAGCCATGGTAAAAAGAGACAAAAGTTTCGAGATACGACAAAAGCAGCTCGCGACCGCTATTTCGAGTCTGGCCTCGGTTATGACCGAACAACTCTCAACTGCTCAGATTAATCAAGATCTCCTGAAAAAGCTTATGGACACAGCTCGCTTACTGTGCGATATCCAATCCACCGATTCAAAAGCTAGACGGAATTTCGCAATGTTTTCAGTAAAGAAAGACATGAAGGAACATTTATCCAATACTAAGATAGATAATTTTCTATTCGGAGATAACCTAGCCGAGACAGTTAAAACAGCTAAAGCCGTCAGCAAATCCGGAAGTGACCTGAAAATTCAACAGAAGACATTTAAGAAACCAGCTGCACCGTCAAATTCTAAAACGCAAACGGGAAAAAACTGGAAAGGCCAGGCCCCAGCACGCAGGCAGCCGGGACCGCAGAGGGGCCGCGAGCCTGCCTCTCGCCGCGGGCAGGCCGCGATCTCATCGAGACAGTCATCGCCTCCGCCCAAGACGAGCCGCCGCCGGTAAACTCGGTAACGTACGCAGGCCAATTGTCTCTCTTTCGCAAGCAGTGGTCAGAGTCATTAATTTTGGACTGGATCGATGGCTATACAATAACATTCTCACAACCTGTTGTACAAATTAGCGTACCTAGTTCTATTAGTTATTCCCAGTCACAAATTACATATTTTTACGAGGCTATACAAGGACTTCTCCAAATTGGAGCAATATCGGAATGCGTTCCTAGTAAACAACAATACATATCCCCAGTGTTCTTAAGGCCCAAACCTAATGGCAAAATGCGCCTAATTCTAAATTAAAAAAAAAAAAATTGAACAAATCGATTACCACTAGACATTTTAAGTTAGAAGATTTACGGACCGCTGTCAAACTTGTGTCTAAAGACTGTTTTCTAGCTACCATAGACTTAAAAGATGCTTATTTTCTTATAAATGTAAACGAGGTTTCTAGACAGTACTTGAGATTCATGTGGAATGGAATTTTTTACCAATTTAACGTTTTGCCATTTGGTCTCAACACAGCACCATATATTTTCACGAAGATAATGAAACCTATTGTAAAATTATTGAGATCAGCCGGTTATTTATCAACTGTTTATTTAGACGATATGTTACTGATTGGACGTTCGTATAATGAATGTATGAACAATATAAACACTTCTCTGAAACTACTCAAAGCTCTAGGCTTTATAATAAATCTAGACAAGAGTAATCTAATCCCATCCACCTCGTGTAGGTTTCTGGGATACATAATCAACACTCACACTATGCAAGTAAGCTTGCCAGCCGATAAACAAATCCATATCCGAAAAGAATTACAAACATTTTCTAAAAAATCACGCTGCAAAATTAGGAAATTCGCACAGTTAATCGGATTACTTGTTTCGGCCGATCGAGTACGGTATTTTATATACAAAAGAATTTGAACGTTATAAATACTTAAACTTAAAACCGGACAATAATTTCGAGAAATACATGAATCTCCCACCGAACCTATCCAATGATTTTCGGTGGTGGCTCCATGCTATCAAAAATCCTGTACACAGAATTAGAGATAACAATTACGCGATAGAAATATTTTCTGACGCCTCAACGACGGGATGGGGCGCCGCGTGCGGGGCGGAGACGGCGAGTGGCCCCTGGTCTGAACATGAGCTCAGACTACATATTAACCAACTCGAACTGTTAGCGGCTTACTTTGCAATTAAAATTTTTACTAAAAATATAGCCAACTGCCAAATCCTATTGCGTGTAGACAACTCCACAGCCGTATCATATATTAACAGGATGGGGGGCATTCAATTTCCTCACCTGTCATATATCGCCAAAAAGATATGGCAATATTGCGAATCGAAAAGGCTTTTCGTGTTTGCATCATACATTAAATCTACGGAGAATACAGTTGCTGATGCTGAATCTCGAAAATCGCATCCCGACATAGAATGGAAGTTGACTGAGAATACGTTTAAAATATTAATTAAGAAATTTGGCCTTCCAACAATTGATTTGTTTGCCAGTAGAATTAATAATAAATGTAATAAATATGTGTCCTGGTCAAAAGACCCACATGCTTTTGCTATAGATGCACTCACTATTAGCTGGTCAGATCATTATTTTTACGCTTTCCCCCCTATCGCCGTAATACTCAAAGCTCTTCGAAAAATTATAGCTGACAAAGCGACGGGCATTGTCATTGTACCATTATGGCCAACACAACCCTGGTACCCCATCTTTCAGAGCCTCTTAATCTCTGATATTGTAGTACTCGGACCCGATGATCGACCAATTATTTATCATTCCAGCAGCCGGAACATTCACTCCAGTCTAACTCTAGCTGCCGGGATATTATCAGGGCAGCACTACTGCGTCGCGCAGTGCCAGAAACATCAATAGATATAATGTTAGCTTCTATATCACCAAACTCCTTCAAACAGTACAGCGTTTATATTAAAAAATGGCAATTTTTTTGTAATGAGAACAATTTAGACATTTATGAAACCTCTATTAAGTCAATTATGAACTTTCTCACAAAAATGTTTGAAAGTGGCAGTGAATATGGCTCTCTAAATTGCTGTAGATCGGCGCTTAGCCTAATTTTAGGATCTAACATCTCTGACGATCATAGAATCCAAAGGTTCTTTAAAGGTGTTTTCCGGTTAAGACCTCCTACACCCAAATATGAAATAACATGGGATCCCAGCTATGTGTTAGACTGTATAGCGATCTGGTATCCAAATGACCGTATATCATTGGAACTCCTTTCCAAAAAATGCGTAACGTTATTAGCTCTCATCACAGCACATAGAGTTCAAACGTTATCGAAAATAAAAATCCAAAATATTAACATTCTTCCTACTAAAATCATAATAAAAATTCCCGACCTAATAAAAACTTCAAAAGTCGGTAACAACCAACCTGTATTACAAATACCATTCTTTAAAGAAAACCCACAGATTTGCCCTGCTCAGTCGCTAAGCTGTTATATTGATAGAACGGCACCTTTACGAAAAAACGACACGTTGTTTATCAGCTTTAGAGCGCCACATAACACTGTGACTAGTCAAACGATAAGTCGATGGATTAAAGGCACACTGCAGGACAGTGGTATCGATGTATCGATATTTTCGGCGCACAGCACGCGACACGCGGCTACATCACGAGCTCTTGCACGTGGGGTCAACATTGACCGCATCCGGAAAACAGCAGGCTGGAGTGCCAATTCCAATACTTTCGCTAAGTTCTATAACAGAACAATTCTCAGCTCGAACGAAGCCGCGTTCGCTAGTGCGATTATTAATAATTCACCTTGTGATTAGATTATAATATAGAGAAACTAATAATAATAATTAGGTATACTGAAAAAATGTTATATACAAAATGTTATATACATTGTAAGTAAATTTAAATATGCATAATATTGCGTAAAAATAAAAGATATTTTCCACGTTCATTATGTTTATTTACACTATTTCCTAAACCTGTTTATGCTTTCAAAGTCTACATTGTGTGAATAATATTCTCTTACAGGTTACTAATATCGAGGACGATGCACGAAGTATAATTGATGATTAAACGAACTTACCTGTAAGTGAAGTTCTATCATAATTATACGAGTGCATCGTCCGAAGATATTAGTACCTAACACCCTCCCGCCCGATGTATACAGCCCCACATACAGCTTATAGGAAATATTCAAGACTCTAAACGAATGAGGCTATGTGTCGTGCGCCGGTTACGGGTAGAATAAAGTACCCTCCAAAAAAAAAAAAAAAAAGTTTCCACCCTCAAAATAGTGACAGAGCGGTGTCACGTAGACGTAACTACATTGTGTGAATAATATTCTCTTACAGGTTACTAATATCTTCGGACGATGCACTCGTATAATTATGATAGAACTTCACTTACAGGTAAGTTCGTTTAATCATCAATTATGAAATCAATTTTTTATTCTATATAACTTCCAATGTAATCATAACGTCATCGAGAAAGCACGCTGTCTCTGTCATACTTTTATATGAAATATATGGTGTGGGAGGGATGTTTACGTTTATTGACGTTACGTTACCGAAACGCTACGTAAAAAGCATTGTGCTTGAGTGACTGTCGTGATTTATCACCGGCTATATAACAGTGAAAAAAAAACTTACGTTATAATGATATAAATGTAATATCCATGCCAACTATCCAGTTTCTTTAGCTCGTCAATCGTTCACAAGATTCCTTAATCGAATTTAGATCACATTCGCGGTTGGTTCAGTCATGTGATGGAAAGCATCAAACATTACATCTTCAAATTAATTGAAGTACCTACGCCAGTCTAGACGATCATTTCCTTTGCGCGCTGAGCGTTCATTGACTTTCCTCCTTAGAACTATCAAGCATAGCATCTAGCCATATAAAATAAAGTAAATGAATTGAATTCAAATTATTTGCTTAGTGGTCAGTTAGATTACCTAATTAAAGTATTAAGTACTTTATATCATAGGCTTACTTTCCCACTGTGATTTTTTACATGAAGTTTTCAGAAATATGTCTTTAAAGAAAGGTAAGGTAGAATACGAAGAAGTTACGTTTCCTCGTAAAAATATATTTAGTTCGCTGCTGTGCATAATTTTATATGTGGAAATGCAAGTAGGTAATAAATTCTGTTTTGGTGAATCTTACAACCAATACTTTTTCACTTCTTATGCTCGTAAAGTCCCTGCTTACGCTGGGTGTAAGCAGACTAAAACTGCATAGCATGCTCTATTGCATAAAAGTGTTTACTACGTCGTAGACATACAAAATTAGTTAATGAAGCCACTCAATAAAACTTCAAGCATACCCATAGAATGTTATAAAAAAAAAAATGATTGGTTTTAGTTATTCAATCGATTATTATATTTGGGGACGGACTCGTTTTTGAGATTTAACCAAAAAAGTGGGAAAATATCAATATAATGATGATGAAATGATTGAGAAATTTAAAATGATAAGAGAAACCTAAAGATGATTTTCAAATACCATTTTTTTTTCTAATTCCTTTATAGGCAAGTAGTTGACCTCGATCTCAACTGATGGTATACAAAGTAAAAATACCATAGATTAACTAATAAATATTATGCATAGTTCATCACGTTTGAAATCCCTTTTCACTCATGATGATACAATGGGAATTCAGTGACCATATTTCGAATAATAAAGGCCGCCTTTCCTGAGACAGTGAAATGTAAAATATAATAATGGTACCTATTAATAGACCAAACTGTAATAATAATATGTAAGTATAATATTATGATACCGTGCTACATAAAGACGTATATTTTCGCTGGAGCGTAGTGAATAGCGCACTGTGCGGGCCGCCACGCGCCGTCCGCCTCGCCCTTGCCCCCCTGCGGACTATGAAAGCGTACCAAAGCTTTCTTTTCGATGCGTTTCGCGAACTTGTTGAGCCCTTTATTTAGAATTGAATTATTAACATAGCAAAAAATCATAGCACGCGGCGTCCACGTGCCATTATCCCATCCCATCACATCCTGTAGTAACCTGTAACTTGTACTGCAAAACTACAACTTGATCTTATCTGTACGCTGCTTTGAGGGTTCTGTAGTCAAAATAGGAACTATAGTAGTTTCGCCTTGCCCTTCCGTCCGACGTCACAGTAACTTTATTTAGAGACTAGGTACATAGTACCTGCCATTCATTACAGTGATAATTATCAAAACAGTCAAGGATCGATAAATATTAAGCTATTTTTAATCGCGTCTTTGCTGAACAAATTAAATCGAGTGAAATAAATCATGCTATTTCATCACACTGGCTTGGAAAGGCGGTCTTTATTGTTCAAAATCTGCTCGCAAGTCCATTTTATCCCCATGAGTGGAAAAGGTTTTCGAGTTTCGAACGTGACGAATTAATGCATAAGTACTATTAGTTAATCTGCGGCAATGGCAACGCGTAACGACTGTATTATTATTCTTTCAATAAAAAAAAAGAGTATCAAATGTTCGGAAACGTGGTTCGGTAAGTAGTTGAACAATAAGTTGTTACTATAAGAACTATTAGACATACAGATTAATTTTGCCAGTTATATAAGGTATTAGATTTGAAACGGTCTGCACCAAAATACAGTATTTCCATAAAAATATAGATTCGCACTTTTGCTTAGAAAAGACAATATACCGGGTCAACGCATTTACGATACTTTTCATCCCAGGAAATCCTTTGGAATAGTCGAAAACATTGGACAAATAATACATTTATTCGCCTATCTGTTGGAAATATGTTAGGACTTTGCACCTCGTATACAGTATTTAATTAAACATTATCAAAAATGTGATAGTATTGCATGACAATGGAAATGGCGACCTATTAAGCGCAGGCAACTGTTGCTCGCTAGACATTAGGCAGGAGGGGCGCCACCCCAGCTCGATCCGCAGGCCAGGCGAGACGCGCGCTCTCTATCAACCGCTACCAACACACATAATCTGTGTTAATGTACACATTTATACCTATTACGTATTCTGTGCCGAAATCAAAATACGTTAAGCGGCCTGCCACGCCATGCGGTTAGTGAATGAAGGAGGCAAAGTTATACTGCATTAATTATTGTAAATAATTGAATGAAATTGAAACGTACAAAGAATAATTATTAAGTTAACAAAACCAAACAAGGTATTTAATTATTAGATGAGATTTTCTGACTACCACCTTTACCTAGCTAGATCTGTTGCATGGCTAACTTTTAGTTGCTGAACATTAGTACCGTAATGTTTCAGTTTTAGGGCCTTTAATTATCACATTATTTTTTCGATAACGATACGACTGAAAATCGTTGGTAAATATTACATTCGATTGACAATTTAATGGCTTATATTGGCTTTTAAAACCATGACGCGTGTTAGGGCAAGACATTTCAGTAGGTAGGTAGAACTATTCTCGTTTTAACCTATAATTAAGGTGATTCATTCATGACTGGCGGTCAAACGTCTCCAAGGTTATCCTTGGAATAAATAACAAAAGGGTTTCATACAATCGGGTGGTTGATCAACACACAGAGCTACGGCATCGGTGTTATATTTGTTATAGCTGTCTCTCTCAAATGAATCAACTAACCAATCGTGTAGAGCGCTTTGTAGAGGGCTTCTTCGCGGTCTGATCAATCGCCCAACAGAGAGAGACGAGAACTTTCGAGAAAAAGAGTGTCAACTGACTCGAAAGTTCTCGTCTCTCTCTGTGCGCTACATTTCATCTCACAGCTCCTTCTCTCTATTATGCGCGGATGATCCGATCGAGGAAAACATGCTTTACTCTGGTCCTGGTTTACGTGACCGGATCAACTTCTCTCGTTTTTCTTGATCCGATCGTGTGGAGTGTGGACCAGGTGTTAAGTACTAGAAAGTGCACGACAGCAAGCCAACATGTAAGGTATGACCATTGGCAGCCAAATACTTATCAAACAAATACACTCGTCATAGCCTTTTAGTCGCTAGTTTACTAAAGAATGGCATGACATGCCTGCTTGTATGACAAAATCCATTCCGCCTTATCCAAAACTATATTGCGTGCTATAGTGAAACGATTCTTATAGGTACTAAGTAGCGATACTAGCGATGTATGAAAACAGGCGGGCGACACCGGTTTTGAATCAAATTGTGAGCGAAGGTCACTAGGTATATTTTATTTTCAATTCTGTGGCATTTTCGTTATCGCCTATGTGAGATATGTAGTTTGAATAATTATACTCATTATAGAAAAAGTGATGGATAGGTACGCTATTATAAGTATTGCGCACCAAGATATTACAAACAAATAATGTTGCACATGTTTAACATAAACGGCAGACAATTCCACCAGGCCTACGTACCACTAAAAGATAAGCAAGCTAAAATTATAGTTTTACTGTAACAATATTTATGCATGAAATGTAAGTATTGATAATGTTCGATTGCTACGCGCGAGTTCAACGCCCAAGCAACGTGGTTGTGGTCCGAATTAAACACAGAAGTAGGTAGGAGGCACCTATACTCGGAGCACGGAGCAATCAGAAGCCGGTCCCGCTGGCGTGCTCTGATTCACGCTTGCAGTTCCGCTGTACGTACTATCGTAGTTTCCTTTGCAAGGTACAGGGCCGTACCCAGATCTGAGACGCCTCAGTGTATAAACTTTAAGGGGGAAGCTCAGGGATAGGGCGCGAAATTCAAAATGTCAATGGTTTTTATTTTTCTACGAAAAATTTGGACATCTTTACGATGTAATTTAGTGTTTTGCAATATTAGCATTCTTCATTGAATGTCTCGATGTATTAAGTTTGCTTAAAAAAATACCTAAAGCGATACAACACCATAAAGTTAGTAAAAGTAGCGGTTTTTAAAAACCGTATGGTATTGTATCGGATCAGGTACTTTGTATGAACCAGGTATTCGTTTTTGTTGGTCAATATTCAAGTTAAAAGTAAAGAATTAGTCTAAATTAAACATGTCCATTATCAAATGACCAACACGCGGACATGATGAACATGTTTGTTCAGAGAATTTGTAAATAAACGTTTGTTCAACACTAACTCATTAAACACTTCTACGAAACTAGGTGATCAATGTAAAAACATTAATCGCACTTAGGTATTATGATACCTATGTAAGGAGGTATGTAATACTATCTTGTAGGGTTATTCATAGCTTATAGGTACCTAGCAGGTATTTATTAACTAAGATATATGGCGGTAATCGAATAATATCTAGAACAAATTAAATAACTGGTTAATAATTATATTCATTGGACGATAACGCAATTTTTACATATTACTACAACGTTAGCAAATTTTATTATTACTGAGTAAAACCAATACTTGGTCTCGAATTAACTGGTTATACAATCAAATTAATTCAGATAGTTTAATTGTCTTCGCCTTTTACTCTTTAATGTCCGACCAATAGCAGAAATTCTATTGAGCAATGTCAACGCAATCTATACATATAAATAAAATTGGAGTGTCTGTTTGTAATATTAAAATAACCGCTTTTTACTAAATGCATTTGGATGTATACACGGTACCTATACCGAAACAACAATTTTTACAATTTTTGTCTGTCTGTCTGTCTGTCTGTCTGTCTGTCTGTCCGTCTGTCTGTCTGTCTGTCTGTCTGTCTGTCTGTTTGTTCCGGGTAATCTCTGCAATGGCTGGACCGATTTTGACGGGAATTTCACTGGCAGATAGCTGATGTAACAAGGAGTAACTTAGGCTACTTTTATTTTAGAAAAAAAAATAGGATCTCTCGAAAAAAAATTAAAACCGCATTGCAGCGCTGCGCCTGACTAAAGTTTGATAGCAACAATCTGCAATGCGTCCCGCGGGATCAGAACGCGAGCAGGCTGTTACCAACGGCTGAGTCTTTGTTAAATACCACGCGGACGAAGTCGCGGGCAACAGCTAGTCTTTAATATAAACCGGTAACTGGGAATGATGTGATATAACCGGTAAATAAACTTATCCCATTTATGCAACCGTGCCGTACGTACGTATGAACGCAGCTACCTAGACTAATCGGTAACCGTATCTAACAAAAATAATAACGGTTTGGGGTCAACGACCGAATCGGTTTGCAAATTTGACCGATTCAGGTTATGCTAGTAAGGTGATAAGCACATAATCCTAACAGGGTTTGAGGTCTGAGTCAGTAAATCGTTAATGTCATCAAGTTAATGACATAAACAGGTAGGTCAATAACTAACTATTATAACGTATTAGTAGATATAGGTACCTAACTAGTAATAAAACCTGAATTACTCGGTTACCTTTTTGAGTCGTTTTACCCTAGTTCCCCCTACCCTAGTTTTGAGATGTGGGCCATTGCCCACATCTCAAAACCTCTAATAACTAACATCAGATCTGTTATTTTTTGTAATATATTTATATTTTAATTCTTAATAATGTTCATAACACGCATATATTTGTCTGTTGGCCGTAGTATATACTAAAAAGTTAAAGTTGGCTTACTTAGTTGGTAGCTTAATATTAATAAACAATCGAGTTAGGTACTGATGGCGAAACAATGTAAACGTAGGTTCCTGCAACGCAAGTCACACACAAGCGTCCCTAAATAAGTCATTATAAAACGCCCATCAAAAAAAACGTCAATCTATAAACAAAATGAAACGTTAGGCAATAGTTTGTAGGTTTGTATTATTTGGTTGGTGAGTGATCATTTAGTTTACTTTATTGAAACCTCAGCCAACTAGGTACATACCAATATTCGTAGATTTAACAAACATGCTGATTGTATATAAGTAAATAATTACCTAGGTAGGTAGGTACCTACTTGTAGTGTAGCCCATATTTTTTGTAACTGTCACATTCTATGAAAGATGCCTATCCTATCTAGGTATCTCACATCGCAAACATTTTAAGAGTAAGTTCGAAAAAGTTTTATTTTATTGTAGGTAAGTACCTACTTATCTACAATAAGACAAAACTTGCATTTTATCTTACATGGTATTGATAGGTACATGTACTCCTGTACCTACTTATTACCTACCGCGCCAATATTGTTGTCATTTCCGGCAGGTAGGGAGCTCAAAATACATCAAATAATAACACCCAAATGAATGAAATGATTTAAGTACTTACATACTTATAAATTTGTTCGTAATCTAATCATTTTTTTATCAATGAGTAGTAAGATTCTGCATCCTACTTAGTGAGTAGATAGGTACATCATAGAAAGCGTTCAGTTAGCCATAAAACTATTTCATAGGTATGTCATGAACATACTCACTGGGTCTACTATACACAGAACTACTGAGGTAGGTACCTACTTAACTCATCTTACAGTACGGTACATAGTTATAATTGGTATTGTTTTAAAATCGTTTCATTCAACATAGGCAACATGACGATAAATGAGATGAGTAAGTACCTACCTACCTAATTCAATTTGATAAATAACCCGTACACGAATAGGTAGGTACCTACACAACCTTTAATCGCTAAGAACCGCTTCGTGAGCAAAGTAGAAACACTTTTACTCTTACCTGTCGTCGTAGGTGGGAGAGGCGTCGCCTGAAGCCCCCTGGGACATGTCTCCTTCCATGTTGTGATGAAAGGCAGATCAGTGCCAGGAACAGGGAACTCGGGCTTCGTGCGGCGTTTACGGTACGGAAAATGGGCACACGGAATTAACCGGTGCGCGCGTGTAGCGAGTACTGAGCAGAGTGCGCGGGCAGCGGCGCGCGAGGGAGGCGTGCAGTGTGGCCAGATATTATTTTGAAATCTCGCCGTCTCGCGAACAACATCGAAGTACAATAAACCAGGACGATGAGTGTAGTACATGTGATTTTTTTTATGTAATACACGCGATAAATCACGTGTACTACAAAAATCAGTTTAATTTGTTGTGCTTCAATTTCAATATATTGTTTGCGACATTTCACCTGCGGCAATTTTTTTTCTTTTTCTAAGATCCTATTGAAATAAAACTTATTTTACAGATTTTATCGCGTTTACTTTAAGTTTTTACGTGCCCGACGTATGGCTGCTTTACAGCAACCATAGTCACGGGAGGACTGAGGTGTTTGACGTCCTTGTGTCATAGTTTCAATTTAAAAACATAAAATAAACGCGATAATATCCGTAAAATAGCTTTTATTTCAATTTGTAGTATTCACGTAAATAAATAATCCAACAGAGAGTAAGCTGTATAAGTTTTTAAAATATAGGTATACCTACATATTTTCTTAGGTTTCCACCGCTGACAACCCTAAGCTTAAACATTAATATTATTATATACAACCGTAGTTAGGTCAGCTGTGACATGAAAACCCTAAAAAATATGAAGTAGTATTAGTGTAAAATATAATATGATTTTATTGTGGTTCCTAGCTTTTATTCTATGGGGTTAGATATTTTTTAAATATTTTGCATCCGTTTTTTTTAATAATATATTATTCCCGATATTGTCCAAAGATTATTATCTGGAAACATTGACTAATAATTTTTCACATGTCCAATGTTATTATATCACGTTTGGCGGTGAAAAATAGTCATTTACAAAGCAGAAATATCTGATACTAGTTTTGGGTTACACGCATATCGGCTGCCATGAAATTTACATAGTAGTTCTTTTTGCGTTTAGAGCTAAATTGTGGGTTCAATGCTACTAGTTTCGCATTATTCTGCTGACTCTGGTCACACTAGGCACGCGCATCAGTTGGTTCGTTCATTCGTTCGTTCGTTCGGACAGCTAGGCGCGGGCGGGGGCGTCGGCGTCGCAACGGGCGCGCGGAGCGCACGGCGTGGGCGAGCGGGCGGACAGAGGGGCTCCGACTCCCGCGCCCCGCCCGCGTCTGCCTGTACGTGCGTCGCCAAGGCAACGTGTCGGTGCCGGCCGGGCGAGGCGCACGTGGTGCTATGGTGTGGATGGCGCGAATAGTGTTGCCAAATTACAGGGATTCTCTCCAAACACGGAACTAGTAACCGTTGAAAGGACCAGGGATCTTGGACGTTTTATGGGGCAATATATAACTCGCCAAATATACTCATGTAATAATTTATGATTTTCACGATCGCTACTAGCGCGATAATGTAAAATTATTGCACTCGCTTCACTCATGCCCATGCCTTATGCCTTCAAGGTTGGAAGTCGTAGTCTGCGCTTGAGTGCAAAACAAGGAATTAGCTACTGCAAATCCAACTTGTGGGGGATTTTATAGGTAGTTAGGTACCCACTTTTAGAAAAACTGAATACTTAAAATCCCAGGGAGATCATGCAACACTGCCACCGGAATACGGCCATAAAATTATCAAGCGTACTGCTTTGTGTGCCTCTCGGCCACATCCAACCTATGCAAGGTAGTTAAGTAAGTTCGAGGAATCCCTCAGGAGTCGATGCCAAGATAGGTAATCCACCGCTGACTCAGCGGATCCGCCGCGTAACGACTACCGAACCCCTTAGCCCGGAGCTGGACTACCTATTTTTATGTAAAAATATCTAGATATATAAAATAATATCTAGATAAAATATCTATCTAATATAATACCGATCTAGATAAAAAAATTCAAAAATTAAATTGTAAGTACCTACCTACCTAACTGCCTTCTTCATATCACAAGTTGATATTTATATGAGACCATGGTGACCATGATGACATGGGACCATTAGATGATGTAGTTATTTTCACCTGACTCGGCATTCTATTTCCTGTACGTGCGTACATGCTTTGCATGAAATATCCTACCAAAAACATTAATGTGATAGAAGGCTAAATTCGATAGACAGAGAGGAAGAGAATAGCAGAGGCTTGATTTGATACCTATGAGTTCACGAATTGCCGCGGGCACTGCCGGCCGTGCCTCCTTGGTCCGAGCAAATCCAAAAACAATCGACTCGATCTCGATAACCTGTTGAACGCTCTACTAGAAAACAAAGGCCGTGCCAAAACAGGTCCATAGATAAATCAGAAGAGAAACATTGATAGGAACGAAAAATCCGCGTTGTCTGTGGCCCATTGTCCCATGCTATAGTAATACCTAATTACTACCCACGCCTTGCCCATGCCAATGCAATTAAATATTTTTGATTGGCATCGGCTTCCATTCCTGGCAGATTTAACTGATATTTAATTTAAAGTCGGTAGGTTTTTCGCGTGTATGTACCAACAACACGGCTATTGAAAGTTCTGACTGCCCGTAAACACTGTCAGATAGTATATTTAAAATTGTATCTGTTAAGGTAGATACCTAGTTTTATCCGTTTGGCGGCTAAATGGCGGCAGAGTTGGCGCTTGCGCGAATCTCTATCGATTGTGGCACGTGGGCGCGCCTCCACCGAGGGTCACCCCAATGGACACGTGTCGAGGCGCGCCCACCACGGTATCTACTAGGTGAGTCGCAAAACTACAGGTACCTTCCACTCTTCGACAAGTTTGACGCTGGCCTGTTTCATGTTAGCCATTTCCATAACGAATTTACAGCCCCATTGATCTAGCTTTGTTTCAATTAAATAGGTATAAGGAAATTAGAGCGAATTCTCAAGCAGGTATATAATGTAGTTATTTATGAATACCTCAGTAACTATTTACTTAGGTATGCATGGATTAAAGGTACAATACCTATTTAAGAATGAAGCCAATATAAACTAATAATAAATAGTGACTAGATCTTCGGGTTCCATTGTATATTTTTTTTATATAGGGCCCCCTGATTATAGAGGCAAATGATTTATATACGAATTATTTGGGGGTACGTTCACATTAATTATCTAAAGTGACATTTGGGCGTAAACATCAATACCCTAAATGAAACATAGACTACCGCCTAGATCACTTATATATATGGCATAAATATGATTAATTCAACAACTAAATATAAATTCATTTGCGATGTGTACTTAAGTAATTTTACTTTTAACATTCAACGTGTGGAATTTAGTCGCCGATGTATTTAAGCTCTGCAGCTTTGATTCGACACCGCTCGATTCAACAAGGTGGAATGAAAGGCCACTCGTACCGAGATCACTGATCACACAAGTGATAGGGCGGCAATTCCTTCTACCTTCCACCCCTGCGAAGTGTGCCGACAAAACATTTTAACCTAGGGACCTATTCGAGCGCTGGTAGGTACCTGGTTGCTCCACAATTGTGTAGGTTTCATTTCGATCGTATACGAGAGGTAAATCATTTCATTTAATATCGCGTTACTGGAGAGATAAATTTAATTTGTAGTAAGTTGATAATACCAATCATGTGAAATTAAAAGTTATAGTTAAGTAGGTATATATTATTAGGTAGGTACCAAATTAAGTACCTACCTAGGTACTAAATCGTTTATAATTTTTAATTCACGTTTGGGCTACCCCTCCCACATTCAACAACAGAAAATCCATAAAATGTCCGTTTCCGGGACAACATAGGTACATCTTGAATCATGATCACGCAGGTCAAGGCGGCAGATGTTCTGTATTCTAGGTAGATGAAAGGAGACAGCACTTACCTCCAGCCTCCGGGTAAAGAGTCGTTACTGCCCTCTTTCAGTTGAGTGGTGCTCGCGCTTTGGAGATTCGGAACGCTCACACTAGGACAAATAAACAGTATACATTATTATAGAAAAGGAAGAATCAGTGCGAATACCTGAGCGTTATTTTGACCGTAGTTTTTTTTACGATACATTCCTGCCTGCCTTCTAAATTTCAAGTGTTGAGCCAATAGGTTTTAATGTGTCAGACAGTAAGTAGAGTGAGAAAATATTTGACAAATGATGCCTGTTAGCTCGACCCCCTATGGTCTTAGTATGATAAACCATAGCTTATAACGCTCGGCGGTAATGTAGGTATGTAACTTTCTATCAGTGAAAGCATATCTGTAGCTTCGGAGATTAGCCACCTTAACATGAGAACTTCCAAGTATACATGTATATAATATAGTATTGACTAGTACGTAGGTACTTTGACAAAGAAAAATAAATTATCCTCTTCCTAGAACCGTAGGTGGAGGAAGCAACTGGAAAGCTTCTTAGGTGGATGCGGCAGTATTAATAACCTACTAATTGGACTGATTCTAACCGCCGACACGTGAGTCGCGTTGTTACAAGTTTGAGGCCTATGTGTGTGTCTGTGGTATCGTAAAACCCAAACGCGCGGACCGATTTACGCAGTTTTTTTATTCGAAAGCTGGTTTAATAGGGATGTTGATAAGTTGGATTATTGTTCAATAATCATTTGAAAACGAATAGACAGATATTATTTTTTACGTTTTAAACGTCTTCTTCGTATACGAAACTATTAGCAAAGGCAACGTTATTGGCAGTTAAATACCTATCTGAAGGCAAAACTGGTCAGCTCACAATCCTAGGAGTCTGGTAAATATGAATAGTGTACGTTTTGTGTCATATTCGGAACCATTGTCTGTGTGGGCATGGAAAATGGTTTGTAACTCAATAAGTATCAGGTAAACAAAAATAACCCTTCTGTGTGAGGTCGCCTTATCTCTGGTAGGAGTTCTAAATATGTAGGTACACTTATCAACGCGAGTAATGAATTGTTATTGTTATGCCATTTCACCACTTACATTTTTTTATTAGCAACTGAAGGTTCAACGATCAGCTGCAGGCCGCAGTACGAGTAACCTGAAACAACAATGTTGCATCAATAATATAAATTGTAGGTAAGTACCTACCTGTCTGGACTAAAACATCTATAACCTTCCAGACCAATGTGTATTGTATGTTGTAATTGGTATAATTTATGATTGGCTCCAGTCAGCATAGCATATGGAATATATGCTGATATCAATGCACTGGGACTTGAATATTTAGAATGTTCTAGAAAGACCAGCCCAGATTTTGAATTACCTACTTACCGAACTTGTGATGCTGAATATCTTGAATATACACTAAAATGTGTAAGTAGTTACGTACCTATAAGATTTATTCCTTGGATATTTATACAGTAAGTACAAGACCGTATTACGCGACGCCTTTGTAACCGTATTATATGCAACATTATTCTATGCTGTAGTACCGGCGTAAAGTTGAACTCAACTTAGTGTTAAAAAGGAAGCAGTAAGAAATGATAACATTCTCCCAATTAATTTGAAAGGTATTTCGATACTCATATTTAAGTTTACTTCTATAATTCAAACTTTACACACCAAATACGCCAGGCAGTTTATGCGTTATTTCAAAGTTGTTTAATCGTATGACATGAGTATTAATTAATCTACCTTAGTAAAATGAGATATTACCATGAAGTTTATCTATGGCACGATCTGCAGCCGATTGATCAGGGAAATCGACGAAAGCATAACCACCTCTCTTAACGGAGATGTCGGCAACGGTCAAGTTTTGCTCGGCGAAAAGTTGTCTCACCGCCGCTTCGTCGGCTTCTATTGGCAAATTCCCTATGTACAATTTGTTCATAGCAGAAACTGTCTTCAGTTGCTCACTCATTTTGGGTGGCAGCCAGGAGATTATTCACAATTCCGGTTTTTATTGTTCAGACTATAAGTCAATCACTAGTCAGTCGAAATTCTTTTGTCTCAGACCATGAATTGACTGACATTTATCGAAATTTCGAACTTACCTATTTTTAACTCGATGGCCATGCTTTTCTAGAGCAAGGAGGTTACAGCACCTACATGCCTAGAACAAAGTTTACTTGTGGGTGGGGTAGGGGATTCATTTCAACATAATTGTTATCAGGGAACACGAAACTTTATTATGAAATTCGACACTAGCATAAGTGGCCCTTTTTAGTAGCCGATTCACAATTAAAAAAAAACTTTTCGGGGATGTTCAGTTGGATTTCTTCAGTTTCGTCGTTTTGGCATAGTTAGTAAATAAACGAGCCCTCTCTCTCCATCATTAATCTCTATATCCAGCCAGTGGACGTATTTTGGCAGATGGATGCATGGGATTGATTAACACTATAATACAATCCTTAAGGCTGTTTTCACATGCGCACTGTGACGGCTCCGTTGCCGTGCCGTGTGAATTACTAATGTAAGTGCCATTATGATAGCTATCATAATGGCACTCATCATTAATTTCTATATCCAGCCAGTGGACGTATTTTGGCAGATGGATGCATGGGATTGATTAACACTATAATACAATCCTTAAGGCTGTTTTCACATGCGCACTGTGACGGCTCCGTTGCCGTGCCGTGTGAATTACTAATGTAAGTGCCATTATGATAGCTTTCACAAGGCACGGTGACCATGTCGTGACCTTGTGTCGCCCGTCTTTATCCACTACGAACACGGTTTCGACGCGGCAACCGCCTTTATAGTTATCAATTGACTCGTTCATATGAACATGAGCGCAACGCGAAACCGGTGAGCGCTGGGAATGCCATTCGACCGCTAACATAGCATAGCACGGCGGCGCCCGCCGCCGCGCCGGACCGAGGGTAACCGTTTGCATGTGTAATGTGCCTTAGGGTTTTTGGCGGGAAATTGAAGTTGTCAATTATTTTTTAAGACAATTGCGTGTATTTATTGAATGCGTTATTGCTATTTAATTACTTGACATTGGCAAAATACTCGCTAAGTTGTGCGTGAGGCCATTTTCATATCGATTTTATATCATCGCATCTCCTTTCGTAAAAAAAGAAGAAGAAGAGTCGGTCATGAAATAAGTAAATAGTAGATTCGTGTAGGTTTAATTATTTGTTTAAGTGTTTAATTATGAACATCACGTAAGGAAGGCTAAAATAATCTCATGAAATTTGGTATATAGGTTATACTCTACTAGTACCTACTACTTTAAAATCAAAAGTAGGTTTAGGTATTGACGGTATCACAAAATCTTCAAAGGTATGCTTTGATCGTGAGATTACAGATTCCAATGTAGTTATTGTTTCCAAGTAATCTAAATTGATAGAGTAAACGGATAAACGGGCTAAAAAGTCGTCGGAATATCAAAGGATTTAGTAGGTAGGTGCTGTCCGTTCGCCGTACTATACACGTAGGGTCCAATAACAAACGCGTACCTATTCTTAATATATTTATAAATAAAGTCATAAACCAATCATATCGTAATGAGGGATTGCAACCTCTTTACATCGATCCGGCCGGACCCATAATTCTCCTCATTTTGCTTCATTTTGAGAGTTACATACCTATTATAAAACTTTTGTTTTCGTTTCATTTTCACGTTGCATATCACACGTTTGTAAATTAAGGGAGTTACAAAGGACAATAACAAATTAAAGCACTCTGGATCCATTCTAAAAAATATGCGACAAGGTTCCGATTACTTATAAATAAAACAAACATACGAGATTTTGTTTCCGTAGTTCCGACAGACAATTTTTCACCCAATATCATTTTTCTTTTTAACTTTTTTTTATTATTGATGCAATATTTTAGTACTTTGAAAAAAATATGGCGCTCTTGACGCGGCCCGCAGTGCAGCTCAGTATCAAAATGAAATTGTGAGCTGGATTGCCTCGTGAGAGAGCAATTTCGACTTCAACAAATTGAATCAACGCGTTGAATATGAAATTGCATCTTTAGTAGCTACTTTCAGCGTCAAACGCTTCGCACACACACGCACCAAAATGTATAGTACTCACTTATGCAACAGCGCGAGAGGGTATATTACAAAAAATTGCCATCACCGGATCCGTTTATGATGCCAGATTACCGGATCCAGTTCTCCGGATTGCAATACCTAATCGCAATCTAAAGGCCTATAACAATTCATGAAATACACTTTAGGTATAATTTACCCTTATAATCTACCTATCAACCTAGGTATTTGAAGTAGTTTTAATTATGGGCACAGAAATCTAACTCGTAACTAGTTCGATGGTCTGTGATTATGGGTAAGGCGCATGAATAGTACTAACCTAACTCTCTCTCACTCTCACTACAGTTAACAATAAAATCTACCAAGGAACCTAACTACTTATAATCTTATGCTTCTGATACACATTGACCTTTAAGTAGGTCAATGCAACTACAACCTATTTGAGTACTGAAATAGGTATAGTGCCGCCCTCTAGAATCAAAACGTTGAACTAAAGGGCCAAGCAATAAGTGTAAAGAAGCATGCGCTAATTAGTATAATTTACAAGGAAATGAATGAAATAGGTAATTCCATCATTGGCGACAGAGTAATTTTATTGAATCCAAATCTTGAACGTAAAAAGATTTGCTTCAGGGCGTGGCAGTCAGAGAAACTTCGAACCTTTAGGAATTATATAACTCAGATAATAGTCATTGATGCATAAAAAGGAGCGCGTTTTTTTGCAATCAGAAAATAATCACCTTAATTCCGGGCCATTTTTCGCTTTACATGTGTCATGGTATAGGTCAGAGTTTAAGCATAAATAAACGGAGGTTTGCCAGCGCAACCATCGATTTTACTCTGAAACACGGGCATAGCGTGATGATTACCCTATTATGTTTAGTGAAGCTTGAACAATACCAACAAGAATTCTTAAAGTACTCGTTTTGGATAGCACTTTTTTACTATCTTTCTTATGGCCGAGTTTAGTTACAATTTTATGAAAGGTATACAAGTATTTTTTGATTTCTTATCTCGCACGAACCTTTCCATTTTCCGGGCCATAATTATTTCTAGTTGTCCGGCTGCGGGAATAAATCATTGAAGTAAAACAAATTAATTCGAATATAGTTTTATTTATTTTAATACCCACAGACAATAATTTAGTAACAAACTAATTTCATTAAAAATAATAACAACCGATCGAACAAAAACTGTAACGCAATATAACAAATATCTGGTAGTATGGCTGACAACCGCAAACTTATTAACTAAGCTATGTAAACTGAATGTGCCTAACAACATTGTCTGCATGGATTTCATTTTGTAACTCTCACGTAGGTAATAGGAACCTTCTCATTTCCCTGGAATCTTATCTTAGTACTGGCACCTACATATCGTATTATGTTCAACCAGAGGCAGACTTTTCTAAGAATTTATCAACATAACAAGATTCAAAAGCTATTCAAGGTTTCTGCGTGTTGAGCTTAAGTACTTACATGCAAACAATTATCTGATAATGTCAACCGTTTCTTCATAGAATATTTCACATACGGCCTCTTTTCATAAATGTAAGGTGAAAAAGGTATTACCTACAATTGCATGTACCCATATTAAATAAATATTTATCATCATTGCTGTGCTAGGTAAGGACAGCTTTGTTCGGTGGTTCGAGTGCACGGCACTCGTCACACGTTGCACAGGGTGGTTGCGGGTTCGAAGTGTAAAATGTTGTTTTTTTTTCTACTATAGGGGTGTATATTTATTTGTAGTTTAGATGGCTTAGCTCTAGAGTTATAGCTTACTACAGCTCCGCACCTGTACCATCCAAACAAACATTATCTTATGTGGCCGGGGCTCCTTCCAATATGTAAATAATTATATATTATTTCACAATCAAGTCTTTGTTTTTAATGATTTCGTAACGCAGGTTACTAAATATATAAGGTATAGTAATAATACCAGTGTTCAATATTCTGTGAAGTCCATTGGTAGGTTATAAGCATCGCAATCCCGCACACATAAAGCAAAGGTTTATAAAAAAAAATAACACATCGTTACTCTCTTAAAGAAACAAACAAACTCGTTTGACACATTTTTGTAAAACTCTATTGCGTCCTTTTATGTATAATATTCTTTTTGTGTTACAACTTATATTATATAGCCTAAACCTAATAAGATTTAAAATGAGATAAGTGTATCTTTAAATTAATAACTAAGCACAAAAGAAATCTATAAATATACAACATTTTTCTAGTTCCAAAATGTACCATTTAGTAAAAAAGTATAAAAAAGATTACAAAAATAATAAAACTAGATGAGATTCTTATCGTTGCCCAAAATATAAAAAATGGTGTCAATATCATTCAGTACTTTTTGGTAATAGAATATAATTTGCTTTATTAATTCATCTACCCACACTCATATATAGTAAGATCCTATTTATGATGAGTTTCTTTTCATGCTTTTTTCTATTAGGTACTGATGTAGCTCAACTCAAACGAAACTTAAAGTTCAAAAAAAGAGGTAAGATGACGATGATTCAAACTCAAAAAAAGGGCTTGTGTACTCGGCAACACACCAAACGTTGATTTTGGGCAAAGACAAAATAACAACTCTATCACAATTTCACGTGTAACGTTACGTTCTTAAATTAAAAAATATAATAAGTAATTAATAAATAAAATAATAATGATAATATACTTGCTAGTGGGGTGAGCCCAGCTTTTTGTACTATTGCATAAAAACGGAACGCGTGGGTGTTGCATGGTTGGTAATACAGTTAAGTACATTGACTACTTGGCAACACTCGTTATTTTGATCATATTGCAGTTAGATTCCAACAAAAAACGTAGCCTGCTGGCTTCTTTTGTCTGTGTGCCCATTTAAAACTTAAAAAACGGGACACTTTTCAGGGTCTGATTGGATTCAGTCTATATTTTATGGCTATCTTTCTTGTCTTCTAACAATTTTTTAACTACTGTTTTTTAAATTTGAGTAAGTAAAACAGTGAACATTGCCCGCCTTATTTTCAATAACAATTTTTAACACAAGTGACGTTTTAACAAGGAGATAGTACCTAATGAAAAGAAGATTGTTTGAGAACAGCTAAGACATACGCACTTTACAATCAACATGAAAAGTAGAAGCTCGAGGATGAGCTGGAGCAAAAATTAAACAATATACTCACGGGAACGTGCATTCTGAGTGCATTATAACCAAGATAACATTGTTAACTATATAATGTATTGTACTTTGAACCGACTGTTCATAAGTATTAAAAAAGAGAATTAAGAAAACTTAACAAAAGTCTACAATGGGCATTAAAACAGAGAAAAGGGGGGTTTCGACGGCATCAAATACCGATTTAGTGATCCAATCTTTCCATACTACATTCGTTTCCCGAGTGGAAACATTACATCTCTCGCTCGGATCCGAATATGTTGCAAACACATACTTAGGGGTCCATAGCTGCCCGCAATGTACCTCAGGATTTAAATCGAAAATGAACTGAGCTGTTTGCCTATTTTTCATCAGCTTCGTTTGTATTTGAGTAGTACATATATATATTAAAACTGCATTCTGTGTATATGACCTATCTAATATTCACTTAATACTAAGTTTGTAAATATCAATTTATTAGCATAAATTCAGATCTCATGTAGGTTGTCGAACTTTAAGCTTGCGTCCAACAACAAGGATAGATTAATTTCATTACGCTTCGAAAATGTTTGTTTTGCTGAAGACGTAGTAGTAAATGAGATGCTTATAGCCACCGAAACTTATACGAACGGTACGCCTTAGTGGAGTTTGATCTTAAAAATAGGTTATTTATAAAAACTTAAACAAAAAATAACGCTAGCACAATTGCACCGTACAGTACTTAATCGAATAAATAAAAATGATTATCTAAAGACCATACGGCTGTTTACACTTGATTCGGTTACGTATTTTCGCGATCACAATTTTTTCAGATTCATCTGTTATTTTGAGAATCTGTATATGCTCTGTTGAAAAGTGTGAAACCGAAACGAATCATGCGTCTGTATTAAATTTTATTAATTTTTTAACCTCCGCAGTTTTGTCTCTATTGGTTTCAAATACCATAGACAATAAATGTATATAAAAATCAAACAGATTCCTGTATAGGTACCTAATACACATATTATTTACGAAAGTTAAGATTACATATAAATACTATTAATTACTAATGTACCCCATATCCGTTGCTTACTAACATTATGATTACACATATTATTATAATTATATCTACTTGGTTTCGGACTACGAAGTACCCAATCTCACGCAGGTATACGTAGGTAACTAGAGTTTTGTTGGAGATCAGACTAGATAGATTTTAGCGAGATTCCTTAATATAATCTAACATTGAATTTGTGGAAAATACTGTAGATATATACTTAAATACAAACATATTAAAGTAGATACATCCAATATCTTAATGAATATGAGGTGTAACAAAATTGTGTAAAGTATTTTAACAGGGCCAACAGTAGGTTGTAAATATAACATTCCCAAAGAGAATGGGAAAGAGAATGAGAACCTGTACTGAGCGCAGAGGAAAACGCTACAGGATAACTTGTTTGAATAAAAACAAACATCATTTACACAACGATTTTATACATAAAAGTGATCCATATAACGTACCTATTCATCTGTTTTTTACACTATTATTAAAAAGATTTTAGCAGGTTCATTGGTAGGCTATAAAGGTCAAATTTCCGAAAAAAATAATCGACTAAATAAATAAATAAATATTATTTAAATAAAACACTACGTACTGAGTGATGAAACTCTACTGGCTTGCTTTCTCAGGGAAAAATCAAACATTTCACCGCATATATTTTATACACAAACATGATCGCTATGACCTACTTAATAGCCCCTTTAAATAATTTACTCTATTTTTGTTACACCTTGTATGTTGACACAATTATTATATGATGATTATCGTTATTAATAATAAGATCTTTAATATTTAGAGTAAATATAACGAATAGAATTAAGTAAATCGATCGTTCCTAGTACATCCTAGTACACATGAAATACATAAATGTTATATTCCCACGTGTACATAGTATACCCACTTGTTATTCTTATCTCACCTGAATTCCTTTATGGCAAAAAAATCTAACATCGATTAGGTACTAATGTTTTACAACCACATGGATTCATTTAATAGTTCACGATTTTGGATCAGATTTTTGTTTTAATGTAAAATAAATAAGCTACAAATAATGGGACCATAACAACTTATAACCAACAAGTATTGAAAATTTTATTATAAATTGTGTATACACGCTGTGATTAGTAAGTTAATGCGAGGACAGGTTGACCAACAAGACAACATCTACCCGAGTTATTTGCCTTTATAAAATCGTGTACTATTAACTATCACACAGTCAGCCTCAAAACTATCTATATATGTGAATAAAATAGCAATTTTACTCTTTCCTCTTGCAACAGTTTTGACAGCTGACTGCTCCGTATTACAATCAATGTGATCGATGATATAATATAGACACATAATTTTATAGTTTGGAATGTTTCTCGTTAGTAAGAATGAATGAAAATACGATTCAAGTGGACTGCGCGTAGGTCACCCCGTGTGGGAATGTGCTTACATTATCGAGCGAGGCAGCAGGTTTCATAAAGACGTTACTTCCTTGCTCGTTTCAGCATTGCCGCCGTTGGTCTTTACCAACTGGATCTTTGAATGCAAGCGAAAATGCAATCTAGACTCGAGCGAATATCCAGAATATTTTTTCCTGAAATTTAAATTTAGAACGAGTGAAGTTAAAAAATGTTTACAGAATAAGATAAAATAGACAATTAAAAAAGGAAACTAATGATAAAAAATAGACATGCGTTATCTTCGTTTGTGTTGCAAGGTGACGAAACTTCAAAGGAAAGGCGTGCTGTACTGAATTATTTTAAGTATAAGCACTCCATTATTTATTATACATGTGTTTGGCGTTTACCTGACATCTTGTAGCATATGAATAGCGCGCTCCTTTTCGCCGAGCTGGTGGTGGCACATGGCCATTTCGGCGAGCGAATACGGCAGCAAGAAAGTGTCCTCCTTTATGTTGTTCTTCAACCTACCAATAACAAAAAAGATGGAGTACAAATTATGATACTTACAAATACAAATCGACGTAGTCTTCTTTAGTTTCAAAATCAATAATATTTTTTTGTTCACGGAGGCCAAAAAGCACGTACTCGAATAGGTCAAAAGTTACCGTTAGGTTTTAAACCTGGTATTCAATAGATACATCTCGCATTGAGTCGCAAAAAAAATTACGGGCCTTGTTAATTTGACGTGCCAATGGACACAGTTGCATTTGTCATTTACACAAGTCATTTGTAAATGTGGGAACCATGTAGCAATTTAGTTGAAATTATGTACGTACCTCCGAATTTATAGACCTATAACTTTTGAGACGTCATATAGTATTGCGCAAATGAAAACTCAAGTGCGCAGCACTCTATGACATTTTATAAAGTTATAATACGTCTATAAATTCGGGGGTTAGGGTTAGTACTTTTTTAACCAGCTACTCAGACCCGCTAAGTCGATCCTTCATTGTGCTGCTCAAAAATGTATAAGATCTTGTTGAACCATGGAATTTCTTGCCTGTTCTTCTTCATAGGAAAGGCATTCCTAACGGATGCAAAAGTTACAACTTAAGCTTTTGTGACAATTTTGATGTTTAATAAGTAACGTACTTAATGGTTTGCATTAATAAAAAACAATCTGAATCCGAGAATGGCATAGTAATTGTCTCTTGTGAAAAATCTGTTGAAAGTGTCAAAGACGCTTAGCATTCAAGTATACGTCAATGGTGGTTGTGGGTTGGTATCGTTGGTATACTCACAGGAAGACGGAGTCGAGTGCGTCGATCGCGAGGCGCGGCAGGCCCATGGCGGCGAGGCAGCAGCCGTGCAGGAACCGCAGCAGCGCGCGGTTGTCTGCCTCATACCCGCCCATACTTCCGATCGGGATACGTTCGATAAGCTCCCGTGTGCCCTCTATCAACTGTATAGAAAGTATACACCATTAGGAGTAACTGATCGACCTTCCGAGACTGCCTTAGACACATCTGAGACAATGAGGTTGCCTAGCAAGCCAACATACTAGAGGTAAACGTTATAATTCTAGCCCTTTTTAATGTCTCACTGCTGGGCACAGGCCTCCCCTCAATGCGAGGGGGATCAAACCACAGTCCACCACGCCGGCCCAGTGCGAGTTGGCGGACTTCACACATCTTTCGAGGGGTTCTCTCAGATATGCAGGTTTCCTCACAATGTTTTCCTTCACCGTTTAGCAAGTGATAATCATAGTTGAAAATGAGATTCGCACATGAAATCGCAGAGGTGCGAGCCGGGGTTTGAACCTGAAATCCTCGTTACCGAGGTAAGCGTTCTACGACCTTGGCTATTACTGATTCAAACTAAACGTAACTTTTGTAAAAAAAAAATCATTATGTAAAGTTAAAATTCCGATGAAATTTAAAAAATGTAATGTTGCTCACATAAACACAATAGTGTTTTTGTTGGACGCAAAATATGAAAAACATCATGATTTTTGTCAAGGGAGCGTTCAAGTATTACGTAACGAATTTGGGTTGTCGTCTGAAACGTTACGATGCGTTACATGGGCGGGAGTAGGAGTTACATGGGGAGGGGGGGGGTCAATAATCCCAAAAATTACGTTACGTAATACTTGAACGCTCTTCAACGCTGATTATAATCATGTTGCGGCTTACCTTCAGCATGTTTTGCGCACACCTATCATTGTTGGCGAGTACGTGGAACATGTTCCACAGGCACAGCAGCTCGACGGCGGGCAGCACCAGCCGCCCGCCCTGCGCCTGGTAGCGCGCGCACCGCTTTATCACGAACTTCTCCATGGGCAGCGACTTGCCCGCGATACGCTGCTTGTAATACGACGCATTCCTACAATTATAATTTCACTTATATTATTTACCGTGATTATAAAATCGTGAATCTACTTTCCGTATATGTATTAGGGCCAGCTTTGACATTTTGGCGGGAAGTTATAGCAGTAAAATTTTTTTTTTTTTTAGTTTCTACTTTTGACTAAATCGTGTCAAATAACTATACGATACGACTATTGTAAATTTAAATTGTTGCTGTATGTGCGATATCAAACCGAATCGGTCTGTACGTAGTGTTATTGTTCTATTTAGAACGCCTCGTTTGTGCAGTAGTCGTAAGAACGGAATACCGACCATGAGGCTCTGGTTTCGATACATGTGTTGTACAATAACAGAAGGCTCCCCCGATTATATTGACCTATTGGCAGGTCAATGGCCCCAATAGTTTGGCAGTGCAATATGATAGTAAGTTTTGTATTTAAGGGGGAAGCTCAGGGTCAGGGCGCGAAATTCAAAATGTCAATGGTTTTTATTTTTTTACGAAAAATTTGGACATCTTTACGATGTAATTTAGTGTTATGCGATATTATAAGATGTCCAAATTTTTCGTAAAAAATAAAAACCATTGACATTTTGAATTTCGCGCCCTGACCCTGAGCTTCCACCTTAAGGTACCACATACCTGAGTAGGTCATTGCACTGTTTTTTTTCTGTAGCTGTCATTTCGTCACCCAGCTGCTGCAGCATGGCCGCCTTGGTGTACGAGTAGATGGTCCTCGACCACGTGCTCTCCTCGATTAGTTTATTCGTGTACGACGCTGCCTCCCGCCATTCCATTTTCAGACTGAAATAACACACGCCACATTCATATAATCGTTATAATATAATTTATATTGTCTATATTGTCACTACTTTATAAATGCAAGTGTTTGTTTGTGTGGTCGAAAGAGGAGCACGCAAAAACTATTTTATATATAATTTGAGGCATGATATTTGTACGCTAATAGCTACGCCAGGTATTATCTTCCGACGATGGCCCATGACTACGTCACGATCAGTGCTGGCAGCAATTAACATTTTCAATACAATGAACATCGCTTATTGGTCGCCATGGCCGAGACTACCTCGTCTTGGGCCAATCATTCACGTGACTTAGGTCTCATGGGAAGAGAATACGTGGCGTCGCATATTATTGTACCATGGTTTGAAGTAGCTTAGATTGTGTTTTGTATGTACACGTGATGAGTTCGAATTTACATGTTGAGGCAACTCACCTATTGACCCACATGAGTTCCCAGAAGCACAGGTGACGGAATTGGTTCCAGGTGTCGTGCTTGGCGATGGCCTGGTGATAAATGCCGACCGCAGGCTCAAACTTCCCCCGCATCAGCTCCAGCCGGCCCTTGAAAACCAGGAACCAAACGCTTTCCGGGTACACCTGCAATCATGCGTGATGGAAATATTGCAATAGCCAATGCTGCCTTAAGGTAACAGATATAAGGGTAAAATTTGTGATTGTTTACCTTCAGTTCTTTTTGCAGTATTTCATGGCAAACATCTATGTCGCCTGCGGAGCCGATGAATTGACAAATGACTAGATGGTAGCTTAGAAGTGTCAAGTCGCAGAGAACCGACCTCATGCCGGGGGCTCGGGAGCCAGCTTCCAGCTCCGAGAGACCGAGGGCCTGAAAATTTACAAATATTATATATATATGTTCGTTTCGACAAAAATCTTGACACCGTATATGCTTAAAGCAGAACAAAAATAAAATCAAAAGCGTTCTTTTTCTAGCTTGAAAATGCAATGATAATGTAGCGACCACTTCAACCGCACCACAAGCTACAAAGATGGCGCTGCAGACGCATTCAGAACAATAGACAATTCTCATCGCAATTCGGAATCGCGCTATAAGAGTTTTCGGAGCAAATAACATATATAAAAGATCCCGACAATAAGCGTCGGGGCATCCGCCCCGTCAGGCATACCACCCGCCTGGCTAGAAGATCGTTCCTTTTCCGCTAAAATAATGTTGTGGTAAGGCCGTAGAGACAGAGTGACGTGAGAGATAAGCGGTGTACATACACCAGCCGCGACTGCCAAATGATACCACTATGACTGTAGTCTGGTTTATAGCTTACCTTATTTCCCGAGAATCCAACAAACTCAAGGAGGCTTATAATTTTGGGCGGGAGAAGGGATATCATCAAATTGAATGTCGATATGCCCAGGCGCACGCCGCTTTGGAAATGGGTTTTAGACTCCTCTGACTCCCATTGTTTTTTCTCCAGGATTTTGGCACATTCCCTGTATAAAATAAATTAATATATTAAAAAAAGAATATATTAAATGTAAAATACGGGTTATGGTTACTTTTAAGGGAACCGTTTCATTGTATTATAGTATAAGACACGAGCACGGCTCAGTTATTTACACGGTAGCAACCACTTTATAGGTTTTAACCATTTTCGCGATTATTTCGATAAAATCCAGGATTACCTATTAGGGGAAAAACAATATTGCCATGTGAATATATAGCCTATTTTTAGGTAAATCGAGTTTTATTAATTACACAACCACAACTATTCTTATTGAGTAACTTTTAAATGTAGACACCAGAAATACTGGGGGTGAAAAAGGTTACGCTTTTATTGGAATAGTAGTTACTTGTAGCTATTATAGCAGTTTTTAACTTTGATAGTTCCCTTGATGAGGCCGGTAAGATCCTCGCCCTCCATAATAGTCATAGCTGCTTGGAGCAGCAGCGCTTCGGCATAGCACAGTTCTGCGTGCGCCTCCATATCAGTGTACATGCCATAATTGGGCTGAAAAAGGGAAATTTACACTTTTTTTTTGTTCTTTAAGGGTGTAGATATTTGTAGTAGCGCGAAACGGATAGCCTGATATACTTCTACGAGGAAGCACTCTCTGTTGCTTTAGGTGTATTACACAGAATCAAATACAACCACAGAAAATGGGCTGAAAATGGGGTATTTACAATTTTTTTTTTTTTTAACGGTGCAGATATTTGTAGTAGCGCGAAACGGATAATCTGATATACTTCTACGAGGAAGCACTCTCTGTTGCTTTAGGTGTATTACACAGAATCAAATACAACCACAGAAAATTTTACTGAAATCAAGATATTATCACTATCTAGTAAATAGTCATCACATAAGTCATCTTAAACATCATAAGAGTTTGTGAGGTCCAACCAGAAACATGTAAGAAACGAGGTGATTTGGTTCGCCTTGAAATTCATATCGGTTTTAAAATAATGAGCTCAAGGTTCAGTTTAATATCAAACTATTAGCTCGCATATCGCCAAAATTAGCTTAGAGTTAGAGTTATTTAAAAAGATATCTAGTTATGTTGTTGAATATAGCGTGCACTTGCACATTTAAAAATGTTACAGTACTAAAGTGCAGACCACGCCCTGGACACAAAAGCGTGGGCAGGCCAGATCGACCGACGGTCTGTAAATGGCAGGAACAACCTGGATGCGAAAAGCACAAAATCCCAAAGAATAGAGTTCTATGAAAAAACTAAAATAATTGTGTGTGTGTGCAAGATCATAAATAATAGATATAAATTTAACAAAAATAAAGTATCCATCGCATTTTTATTTCAATAAAATTATTATTTTAATACCACAGATTTGAGTCACAATAAATTATATCATTATTAGCAATATTAACATAACCCGGTACCGATTGCACAATCATTCCGAAATAACTTTCGAAATCATTATTAACACGTCACATGCTACGTTCCAAGGTTAGACGCTGGAATGCATTAGATCCAAATTAGAACAGATTTTTTAGAACTACCTCTATAGATAAGTCGATACGAGTGAATTGTCACAAAAATCACAACGGATACTGGGTCCGATATGAATGATGAATGGAATAGTAAAATCTTTACGATTTTCCGAGTCACATGTTTATGAAATGGACATACTTGTGAAAAGGAAGCCCACTTCACCGTTTACAATTTTCTAAAATAAGATATTTACTGAAAAAAAATATCTGCTTTCCGTAGATGGTAAGTGTTTTTTTTGTTTTTAAATTCTTTATTAATCAATATAAAACACTAAATAGTTGCACCCAGCGAGATGGAAGGAGAGTAATAAAATCAAACCACCTAAGGGTATTTTACCTATCATCATTGAAGTGTTTTCATTGTCATTGATATAGAAATCAATAGTATGATATAGTATTCAACGATAAGTCAATAAACGCGAGCAGAGTGAGCACAGTTGTTCTAAATACATTGTAAAAAGTTACAGGTGGCATATTGTACCTTTTTGATAATGGTTCCAATACTCTCCATCAGCGTGTAGATCTTGCGGTGTTTGTTGCATATAGAGATGCAGCCTTTGATAGCTATCAACGCTCGGTTTATTTGTGCGTGATCAAACGTCAACATGGCTGGTATAAACTCGAATATTGATGTTCCCAAACTGTGATACAGCGATGATTGATTCCTGTAACAATTACTCATATAAAACATATCTGATATATTTTCTGTTCGACGCTATCTAAGCATTACAACCTGTGATTACAACATACGATATTTTTTATATTAAGTACTTCCATTTCTAAAATGCGATACTACCGACATTTCCAGAATAATCCCTGTCAATGCGATTTTTGAAGGAGGTTTTGATATTTTTGAAGCGTTCTTTGAAGGGAATCCGTTAAAGGAATCACTCGTACACTGCATAGAACTTAGACCAAAAAATATAAAGGGTTTGTAGTTTACGCTTGCAACTCGAACGCAGTACCTACCTACATCCCACATTGTTCGCAGTCCACCGCCGTAAAGGTTGTTTAGAATTAGTTTAAGAATAAGAATATTTTATTGACCAGTAATATCACGTTAAAAAAGTATATTTCAGCGCCCAAACTGGTCCGTCTGTATCAAAATCACATTAATTCATATAAAAATGGGGCCGCCTATGCAAATATCGGTGATGTCCGTTGATAAGATGTCTGGATTTTTTGTCTGTCTGGGTGCGCATCACGGAAAAGTACTGCACAGATTTTAATGTAATTTAGCATGGTGATATTTTATAACACAAACAGGCCGTGGGACAAATAAAAACGTGGCAGCTAAATTAGAAATGAGCGGCCATAATGCAGCGAGTCTCAAAGATGAACGCTTGTGTTTGTAAAATACTCCATTGGTTATTATGAGAGAATATAAAAGACAAAGAGAAAGACCGCGAAGTTAACATGATCCATATACAATTAACTTACCAAGGTTGCATTATATTCATAGCTCCAATTAAGTCATTATTGAAGAATTTTCTGATGGCCCCTTCACAGTCAATGAAAGCAATTTGCATATCGGTAAAAGTCCTAAAACACATTTTGCAGATGATATCACAGTTTAGTGGTACTTATCACTAGACATAGCTCAACGAATCCACATTGACCAAAACAGTTACTCGAAACCCTTTAGGGTTCCGTAGTTACACTAGGAAAACTTATAGTAGTACCACGCCATACCCCCGCGCCGGCCGTCGTCTATACGTATGAAAGGATATTCAATGCGAACTAAAGGTTATGTTCAAGCCCACAGATATATGAGACACCCACAGATATACATGATCTGTGTTCAAGCCCTTTTATTGTAGCATTCTACCATGTACAAGTGCCCCTGTAGACTTTTACAAAATAAATTATTTGACTTTGACTTTAATTTGCTAAGATGCAACTGTGACCGACCAATACGCGCGAGCGGAGCGAGCAAATCAAGTCGGGGGGCGCACCAACAGCCGGCCAGTACCAGACCCAAATTGCACCAATTAACCTAAATTGGGTACATTTTTCTTTATTTGATAAATAGTAGTTACATTTGAAAATTTACTTACGTCGGTTGCTCGTCAGACGCATCTTCAAATTCATCCTGTTAAAAAAAGAGTTTTCTTTGAAGGTTTTGGTAACAGTGAGTATGAATAAGAAATAAGAATAAACAACCGACCACGTCATCGAGGTGTTCTTCCGGGAGGGCTGCAGCTCCCTGCGCATACGTCGCTGCCTGCACGTGAGACAGCGCGGGCGTGGGCGCGGTCTCTTGTCTAAGCGCCATCTTCACGGTCACCAAAACTTCAAATATAAAACAAATATTAACTAATATGTAGTAGAGTACGTTGAATGATTCCGACAAATACGTAAAACGCTTTCAATTTGGGACTCCACTTGGGTTCCGCGGTTGCCTGGCGCATGAAGATATGTGCATCAGCTCTATAAATATAAACAAAATGCCCGCGCGCAGCGTTCACAACGCGGATACCTAAAAATCGCGCTCGTTTTTCTAGGTCTTTGATTTCAACGTGGCCGTGTTCTAATAGCTGTAGAAAACAACACCCCAGACAAAGCACTTTTCTTCAGAAAAAAAGGAAAACTGCGATCTGATGCCATCGTGAACATTTATAGAGGGGCTATAACGAACAACGCCCACAGTGCTATAGACCCGGTAGCCCTCAGTGCTGTATAACCATAAGTTGTATTAAAAGTAAACATTGTACTCATAGACTATTCTAATATATATCCGGCGTGTTTTTTTTTTTTCAAATATAACCAGTTTGCGAAGTTATTCAAATAATAACTCCGAGACATAAAAGACAAAAAAAAGAATATATAAAAAAACAACTTTTAACTCTTAGGAATATCTTACCTTATTACCACTTCAAACGTAACAAATAATCAATTTAAAGAAAAACCTAGTAACTTAATTTCCCTATTCCATATGCAAATGGATGTAAAAAATTTAGAAAACAATAACTCAATATTTTTTATCTTCACACATGTGATAAATTGGTACCAATGCATTGGTTAAATCTTATTAATTTTTTACTGCAAACTTTTAGAGAAAGTCATCAGCAAATGGTGCCTGCCCACCACATCACTTTCACTATGTCTACACATACTACCATTTTAGGTGACCGCTGGACTGTTATGTATATGATGGTCATGATATCTATTTTTATTGCATTTAAACACAACTCTAAAGATTTAAATGTAGATTTATAACTTAAATAAGTCATATTTTAATGCAGGCCTATTCAATACACAGCTAGTAGAAAAAGAAAAAAAATCTCATTGGATAATTATAAAAATAAACTCCACCTGAGTAAAAAATATTTATCTATTAGTCCCCAAGTTCTACCAAAAAAGTAAAGGTATTGGTTTATTTAAGAGTGCCTACATCTTGAGTCAATAGATGGTATATTCTGCATGGACACGCAGGCTGGATGATTTTTTGCAGTTTGAGATATAATAAATAATTAATGAGTGATTTATGTTTGCAGAACTAATAAACAACTAAATTGGTTACTTTGTCATTCAAGTTGGAGTGAGTATGACTTATTACAATAAATTCAATGCTAAGCAATTTAATTGTCTATATATGTATGGTAATTTGGTAATCACATTTTTTGTGTAGTTGTATGTTGTATAACTATATATTTTTTATACTAGAAACTGGATATAAAACAAAATAAAAGTTCATAATAAGCTAATCCAAAAGCAGTTTTTTTTATTCTATAATTACTTGGACACACCCTGGTAATGACAGGATTTGGAATTTGTAAACTTAAATATAGAAAATCCAGCTGGAATTAATATGTATTTCACATTTACAGAGCTTTGGAGATTTTTATTAGGTACTTTTTTTTCCCTTAATTATCCTGCTTTGAGAGCATAGCTATAACCATAGTTAGGTTGCAGAATAATTATCGATTTCGATCCAGATATTATATACTTTCACCTAATAGGCACTAACGCACTACCAGTAAAACAAGTTTTTAATTTACGAGGTAAAATCTATATATCAACCTATGTTATTTTACTATTTAATTAATTTATTTGGAACGGGATTTATACAATGGAATAACTGACAAATAAAATCAATAATAAATAGGTACTTACAATCTGATGTACACAAATATTACCTACGTTGGCTGCAAACTGGATTGCAAACAACTCACAACGAAACAGTTAGGTAGATAAACGCTTTGAAGCAGGCTCAAATACCTTCATGTTTATAAAATGACTATTTTTTTAAATTTACCCAAGAACTTCAAGGAAACCCACACTAAAACCCACACTAATAAATTTATTGATCTACGATCAGGGTACCTGTGATTCTGATTGGATTGTTTTGATTGAATTGTTTTTTTTTAACTTTATACAAGACCACAGACAATGGCCCTTGGATACAATGTCTTTCAAACGAGGTACCCAATGAATTGTGTTATTTTAATTCGGTTTACGGCCGTGGGTGCCTACCCTTTGGAGCCTATCAGTAGTATAAAACGTGAGCAATATTGCTAGTACTGTTCTGCCATCAAAAGTTGCATGAGTGTGAGCTACAAATGAACCTACACGGGACATTTTGGCGGGAAGTTGAACATTGAAGTTGTCAATTTGGTTTTATTTTCCAAAGAATGTTTCTTTGTAAATTAATGTGGAATATTAGTGGGATATTAACCATTGTATTCATAATGTGCTCGTGTGAAGGAAATTGAAATATTCTACACAAGACGTCCGGTAAAATTTCAGCGTAGGATCCACCGCTTTACAGATAGGAGTAGGACATTCAATTTATCATCATCATCATCGTTATCAACATCATTATTATTATAATACTGGCAAAAAATTGCTACGTTCGATCGGAGGGATCGGATTGAAGGGAAGAAGCTTGCTGTGTTCGATCATCTTTTTTACACATGCTCTTCTTGCTCTTGGAACAAAAGAAATGCATTTTTTTTTGTCTATGTCTAGTTTATGGCTGGCGAGCGGGCGAGCGAGCGAACCAACCAAACCGAAAGAAAATGGCGCAGGAAGGAATTAAAATTGAAGAACTGTGTCGAACTTGTTTAGTAAAAGATACAGAATTGTGTTCATTATTCGACATTTTTAACGGAAATATTACCCTGGAATATATAGTAACTGCTATAACTGGACTTAAGGTACAATGACAATCGTGTACCACGCCGAAAATTTAATGTTTCTATTCTAGTTTTTATGCTAGCGTTTATTCTGTTTTGCTGTACACACAACACAACAGAACTTTATTTAAATTTAAATTATGATTATTGTCTGCCCTCTATACGCGCGCGGGGTAAAATGTGTAAATTTTGCTGAGTATAATAAGCTGGAAACGCGGCTTTCAAAACAAGCGAATGTGTAAATCTTATGATACTTACATGTACTCATATTAAAAAAAGCGATCATGTTTTTATGTCCATGAGTAGGTTCTCTGTTACAGGACTACTGATGAAGGAAATATTATGCTTATGTGTACAGGACTCTTTTATGTATACATTTAGGTATCTCCATACATTTATAATTTGTCTATGCTTATAAGTAATAACAAAAAATACCACCTAATAATAGTTCAACAAATTCATTAAAAAGGCAAATGGCATAGCATTTATTTTATATGTATCTTATAAGTACTTCTGGGTCTTTACAAGCAGAGTTTTATGTCATTGTTAGCTATGTGGTCTTGGTCTTGAAATAAAATAGAAAAACCTATGAACTATTTAAAAAAATACTTGTCGCTGATAAAATAAACATTACTAATTTCAATGATCTGATTATGGCAGTTGGTAATGACCTGGCTTTCTGTGCCGTAGATTCTGGGTTAGAATTGTGGTAGGGACAAACTTTGTGTGATGCGTATAAATGCTTGCACCCAACTCATGGATGTTTAATATCTATATAAGTATTATATACTGAGTTTACCTTCAGTCTTTTGTATGATACCCATAAAACAAGAGTTCCATAGTGTGTTCATCTGGTTCCACATTTAAAACCCCTCAACATTTGTATTTTTGGTCAGAAACTCAAATTTAATTGATCACTACTTTGAGCATCATATTTCCTTAAGACATGCCAACCTTTGTAAATCTGACATGTTCTGTAAGTAGCTTATAAACTTTATTCTACGGCTGCTGTGATCCTGTTTTATTTTGATGATAACTGCAATTATGCAAATGCTTACAAAATGAAAATTTTATTTTGATCTGGTACCAGAGTAAAAATAATCCAATTATAATTGTAAGTAATATATTTTGAATCAACAGTGGTTGGTTCTTAAGTAATTAATTTAAAAACTTTAAATTACTTGGATTTCTAGACAACAATTTTCATACCTTTATCTTTGTTGTGGTACTATGTTTCATGTATTTACATAAAACAGTACCACATTTATGTAATTACATGTACATGTATGTAAGAACAGTTAGGGTGTTCAAAAATAACTACAAAAGTACAATTCACAATTCCTTATCCTTTTTACAAATATTTATTTGACTAATTTGTATTCAATGGATTTTATTATTTAATATTATAAGAGTATCTATTTAGTTACCAATGAATAAATAACAGTTTTTTTATATTGTCACTCAGATAAACAAAAATGATGGGTTGCCATCAACTATATGCTTTGAATGTAAAGAAAAAGCACAAAAAGCATATGATTTTAGGAAGAAATCAGAGGAAGCACATATGTCACTGCAAGTTATTATTAAAAAAGAAAAACAAGATTGGTCTTCAAATAAATCTTTGTGCCAAGTAAGTCCTCTACCCTTGGCTTTGTGGGGCTGTTAAACTACATGAGAGGCATTATGATATTTATTATTTTGGTGCTGAGCTTGTGGTTTTATCTTTTCAGGTGAATGCAATAAATGTTAAGACTGAAGAGTTACCACTACATGAGCATATTGATAATTCAGATAGTGATTTTAATCTGAATCTTACAAGTGGGACAGACAAAGATGATTTAGGTTATTAAGACTCATTAATAGTTAAATTTTGCCTGACCATTTTTTTATGGTGCAGTAGTAGACTCTGCAGTTAGTCAAAACAATGATAGTTACCAAAGATTAAAATCATATATCTCTCTCTACAGACGCTGTAAAAAAAGAAACTGAGGCTCAAGATGAGAAGCTTTGTTTTGAATGTAAAGACTGTTTATTAGTATTTGAGACAGGTAGTAAATTAGATAACCACAAGAAGAAAAAATGTATTAAAGGTACACAGGTATTTTTATTAACTTTTTTATATTTGCTATCGTAAAAAGTCAAGTAGTTCTTAGACTATCTAGTTGCGCCTTCTTCTGAATTTTTGAGTAGATTGGTTTTGTTTCTGTTTTAGTTGAATATAATGTACCTAGTGGCAATCATTGTCCACTTTGTGGTTCATGTTTTGATGGTGCTGAACATCTTACAAAACATATGTGGGATAAGCACCCTGAGCTCATGGGCCCAAAAAAAAGAGGCAGACCTAAGAAAATAATAACTAATGTAAGTATGACATGACTGATGTTGTATGTTGATATGATTCACTACAAATGTGTTAATGTAGTTAATTTTATTTGATTTTTTAGGCAATCCTAAATAAGTTATCAGAAAATGGATTTTATATAACAGCAGTTCCAATTAAAAAGCATGACTGTGCATTTTGTAAGCAGCATTTTAAAGTCAAAGAAGAATTAGTTACACATATGGTAGAACATAAAGGTAAGGTTATTTGATGAATCTAACATGGCGACCAGCACCTCAATACTAATACAAAATAAAACCAATGACTAATATAAAATAGGTGCCGTTAGATAAATACGATATTTATATTTCAGATACAATAGTGTTCAATTGTATGATATGCAAGAAAATGTATCTAGAGAGGAAATTATTTGACATGCACACTTGCATTGAAAAGTATAGTGTTACAAACAATCAACAAAATGTATGTATTTTCACAAATCATTTATTAATATTAGTATTTCTATACAGTAGTTAATTAATATAAGTTCATAAAGAAGATGGTTGCCTACTTAGTAAGCGATTCGACAGCATGGAATGAAAATTCTTAGATTCCTGGGAGTGCACCTATTTGAAGCGCACAAAAACTTTTTTAATTTCTATATCACTTAGTGTACTAAAGGACTGTTGGAATTTAGAGATCCATTTATTGATTAATAAACCATCTATCACACAAGACAAAAATTTGACTGTAAAATTACAAGAATATTTTGCAATAGTGCACTGACTTTTTGTATGAATGAATCTGCGGTAAGACCATTGCATATAATAATATCTTCTATTCTATATAATCCTAATATTTTTAGCCTCAGTTATTTGTATTATTATGTTTTTATTTATTAGATATTGATTATCCACAAAAAAAGAAATGCTTCGCCTTCTCGTTTGTGAGTCACCTGTCAGAACAATATATACCCAATTTCATGTTTAATTTAAGTTGAAAATGTCATGAAGTGTGAGTGAGTGGTTTTATTTAGAATTTAACGCTATTGCAGAATTTATCACCTAGTATGGAGGCTAACAAGACCAAACCATTAAATTATTTGAGTGAGATGCCATTACGCCGACTGTTAGAACCGAGTAGCGATTTGGTAACTATTATTATCAATTAATTTTGTTCCATGAGTGAAGATTTATTAAATTATTTGTCTCAGAAATCTGGATCCACAAAGATAACAATATCATATGGGGTAGACCAGCTATAGAAAACAATATCGTTCGACATAATTCGACTTACGTTAAACAATCCCGACGTAAACTAACTAAACGAGCATTCTGTATATCTTGAATTATATTAAGAGATATTTAAAATCAGTAGCCCGAGGCATGAGCGTAGCCACCGGGGGGAACAGGTGTGGACTTGCCCCCGCTGACTTCCCGTATGACTTTTGTCTGTGCCAAACGTTCTAAAGGCTTTTTTTAAGGCTAGTGCTCGAAGTTTCATTGCCTTTGACCCATCCTCCCCATGGTACGAGCGATATCTAATACTACGTAGCGTTGTGTCCCGATGCTGATGCGTTAAGAACAAAAAAATTGTTATTGTTTACGATAAACTTTGACAACCTTGCGATATTGTAGTTTTACATTTTTTTCTAGGAATGTATACATCTAATCCAGGTCTGTAGTGCCTGTAGCGCTGTATGCCGAACGGAAGAAGACCTTATCAATCACCACGACACCGAACATCCTGAGCTCTCACAACGTTGTAATCTTTGCATGAAGGTATGTATTTCATTTCAGCCAGTTACTATATTAAGCAATTGATATTGACTTAATAATGTGGGCTGCAAAATTCAATCCCTTGCTACGCTCAGCATTATCCTTTTGAACCACTCTTTACGCTCCTCCTCCTCCGAATCCTTCGTATTTCGATTATTGAATACCGAGCAATTGTATTCAATACAAGCGCTCGAACCAAATAACAACTTTGCTACTACTAATTATACTTATACTTACTACTAATTATGATTATCTTTTTAGGTATTTGCTTCAGTAAGATCAGCAGCTAGGCACAGAAGTATATGTAAAAAGATAGAAAGGAAGCATAAATGTAACACTTGCGGTCTTCAATTCGCTTACGAAATATCTCTTAACAAACACATCTTAAGATATCACGAGGGCCAAAGCGTTTCTGTTAAATTCATTGATTCAAAAAACAAACTAGCCGAAAAGAAGTTTCAATGTGATACTTGTAATAGACGTTTTTGTAAGTAAGTATTAGAACATATTATTATACGCAGTTAGTTATTAGTGCCAATCCACCAATCCATAAGGAATATATATATAATTCTATATGTATCCACATTTTCCCCGAATTTATAGACGTTTTATAACCATCGAACGTCATATAGGTCTGCGCATAAGAGTTTTGCTTTGCGTAGTACTATATGTCGTTTGATAAAGTTATAAAACGTCCATAAATTCGGGGGTTCATTTTTAATTATTGTTTACAAGTAAAGAACACAACACTTACTCAGAAACTGAAAAAGTAGGCAGGTTGAAAGGCAGAGTGAGTGCTGGTCTGAGGCCTGTTTTTGTCTGGAGCGAAAACCTATTATAGCGCCCTCCTTGTTTGCCCCTAACAAAGACCATTTGCCTATGCAAGCATGGAACTTGGGATCTTGCTAGCATCTCAAGTCTCCGTTTAATTTGACAATTGAAAACAACCATGCTTGTTAGCACTGCACTGTGCTCTCCTTACAGTAGGTACCTTATAGGAACAGTTGATGTACGACGGCATTTAAAGTTTTTAGAACTGGCCACTTGTAAACGATATAATAAAAAAATAAGTTAAAATTTTGAAAATAGAACTTAACCAATATTATTGTGTATGAATTTTATTCATTTGTCATTTGTTTACGATTTAGCGGCAAATTGAAAATTGTCTGTGTCACGTTAGCATGAATTTAACGCGAGAATTTATTTGTACAATGATTTTTTATGACTTTCGATGTCATTTAAGTCAACAAGAAAGTTATGATAGACTTCGATTAGCCTTTCACGATGAAGCCCCATCTCGTGCCAATGTTTACAACTGGTTTAATGAATTTAAACGTGGTCGCACTAATCTCACCGATGATCTGCATGAGGGACGGCCTTCTACGGCCACGACTGAAGATAACATCAATGTTGTGCGGCGTATGATAGAGACTGACAAAAGAGTGACTTATCAGCAGATTCGGACAAGCTTACGCATCAGTATGAATCAAGTGCACAAAATCCTCCATGAACATGTAGCGGTCAGGAAGCTTTGTGTTCAGCTGGTAGAAATATAGCCACGAATATCATTCAAAACTACTGATCCCATTTCAATGGGGTTACCTTCCACTATTTAAAAGCATACGATTGTATTTAGAAAAATAGCTATTTGAAGAGTATGAAAAAGTATAAAATTTAATTTTATTAAACCATTGTATAATATTTCCAGGCGAGAACTACTAGTTAAACACACAAAAATTCACATGCCCGACAATGGAAATTTCGAATGTGATGTTTGCCAAAAAAAGTTTCACAACGGAGACAAGTTGCAGTGAGTATTATATAATAATTAATTAATATGTAATAAAAAAAAAATTCAAAGTGTTTCGCTTAGCTCAGTTGCTCGGCGCATTGTATTGGGTTCCTTGTCGAAATGTTAGTACTGGTTTATAGCTCCAATGTTGCATGTGCCGAGCGCCGAGTGCCGCTCATTTTGGCGAACCTTAAAGCTTTTTGTCGTTTTTAGGTCTCACAAGCGAGTTCATGACGTCCAAAGTGACAAAGCCTCATCTAGTAATCATTGTTTATGTCTGTACTGTGGACGAAGCTTTACGAATTCGTCGAATTTTATAGTTCACATGCGCCGGCACACCGGAGAAAAGCCTTACAAATGTGATTTTTGCGGAAAAGGTAAGTTTGTTGAGTGAACGCCATAATACGCCCTTAATGATTCCCTTGCCGAATTGTAAAAATAATGAATAATAATAAATTAATATCGCCAGACGAACACACAACCTATAGACGGTCCCACACTAAGCAACGCTTGTATTTTGGGTACCTTACAATGGACTGGGGGTGACCCCAGTATATATGAGTTATACATATATTAAACATCCGTGACTTGGGTACAAACATTCGTGCTCATCATACAAAGTTTGTCCCTACCAGGATTAGAGCCCGGGACCCTCAGCACAGAAAGCAAGGTCACTACCAACTGCGCTAATCAGGCCGTCAAATTAAATTAAACTTTAAACCTTATTATAATGTTGCGACTGTTTCTGCTTGCAAGCCAAACTTGTCTTAACTTATCTATCGCCGTCCCTCTCTTAGCCGTAATGTGTGAGTAAGACACCAATGTGTCACATTCAGTTTAGTTCTAAATGTATAACCAACAAATGGCGTTATCGTCATTTTCTATTGTCTGAGACTCTGCTCCCATTGTTCAATGCGGTTAAACAAGTATTATCATTTAGTATTGTTCCTGTTTTAATAATACGTAGATGAATATATGATTATTACTACACGATAGTCTAACATAGATACTAAAACTATATTTTCGCCTCTGGTACAGAGTAATAAAGTTATATATTTTTGGTAAATAAGCACCCGTCATATTACTTCATATTTTTAGGTTTTCCAAGGTCTTCAGATCTACAGTGTCACAGGAGATCCCATACTGGAGAGAAACCGTGTGTCTGTCGTGTCTGTGGGAAAGGTATGATAATATATGTATTCAAAAATGGTATTTTGGGTTTGACGAACCTTCCACCTTGTTTAGAATCTTATTGGCAGTTCAATAATGTAGATTTTATTAATTCGTTTTCCATATCGACTTTATATGTATAATTTTACTAGCTGCGCCCCGCGGTGTTAACCGCGATTAAAATTATTTAGCCTATGTAATTTTCTGACCCCTAAACTACCACTACCTATGCAAAAAACACGTCGATCCTTTGCTCTATGAAAAATTAAAACAAATCTATCCCACGAGAATATTACATTTTACCGGGATAAAAAGTATTCTATGTGCTATTCTAGACTATAATCTATTTCTGTGCCAAATTTCATCCACATCCGTTCAGCCGTTCTGGCGTGATTGAGTAACAAACATCCATCCATCCAAACTTTCACATTAGCATATTAGTGCGATTTATTCGAACCACTTTTTGTTTGGGTTTTAATATTTACTTATGCCTTATATTATGTTTGTCAGCTTTCTCTCGTAGCAACAAGTTATCGCGGCACATGCGCGTGCACACGGGACAGCGGCCCTACAAGTGCACGTACTGCGACAAGGCGTTTTCGCAGAGCAACGATCTCACTCTACACATACGACGACACACCGGCGACAGGCCCTACATTTGTGAAGTTTGCGGTGATAGGTTTATTCAGGTAAACTATTTGGCGTTCAATATTCGAAACTTATTATATTTTTTTATATTAGTACAGTATTTTCCTGTAAATGGGCTGGGTTCGTGCATTGAAGATGTTAAGAGGGAAATTGTAGCGATTGTTTGTTTGTAGCATCACGGAAAACTGACCGAACGAATATAATTGGATAGTTCGGACACAAAGTTAGAGTGACATGTCGTCATATTATCAAAATAGTTGTAGAGGGGGGGGGGGGGGGGGTGCATTATTATGCGAGTGGTCAGGTTCTAATTGTATGACATATGTTGTGAATTCTGTTTTCTCGTCCAGGGTACGGCGTTACAAAACCATAGAAGAGCTCATGGTCACTTTCCAGCGCCCGCAGGCCCGCCTGCCCAGGTATCAGGGCTCACTTATACGGTGCAGAATATTAGCCATAACTGAATTATTTATAATATCATTGTAGTTGCTTTAAGTTTTTCACATATTTTGTAGATATAGTGATGCAGTAGTAACCTATAATAATATAATAGTAAATACTTCTGTATGGATTAAATTTAAAATTATTTCAAGTACTTTAGTCGTTTTCTTTTCTATATATCATATTTATATACTAAGTAGGTACTATGTAGTTAGACAATTATCATGTACGTAGTATTTTAAAGTATCTTAAAAAACGTAAATATCTTGGTAGGATGTGGCCACAACTGTTTGCTGTTGAAAAGTTACAATCGACTTTACTAAACTACACGGAATCGGTAAGTACAAGTGTACAACAGAAAAGGGCGTATTATTTTGATACGTATCATGTAATCATTGATCAAGGTTATAATAAGGTAGAAAAACGGTGGCATCCAAGTTCAAACGCTCGCTTTGGAAACTAAGGTTCAATCTGGGGTGTGTGGATATCAAATGTGCGAATGTATTTTTCAATTATAATTATTACTTGTTGTATCGGTGAACGTAAACATGCTTTTCGAAAGTCGTATAAAGTTCGCTAGCGAGCACTGAAGTGCTATTTTGTAACGACAATCTCATATCTCACGCGTGAGTCCGCAAGGGAATTGTAAAATTTCAATACAAATATTACATTTTACCTGAGGATTCACGCGAGAGATATGAGATAAAATAACAATTTCATATCTTGTCGTGCTTCTATGTTTGATAATTCCGTAAAGAGCAGCTTTGTCGCTTGTCTATCTGTCAGATTACTTATTGGTTGGTTAAAGGTCTTGGTTCGTCAGTCATCAATACCCTGCCCTTGGCGGATGAAAATAATGTTGGACTACAAAAAAAGCATAATATCGTAGCCCTACACACCTTCATGTCTTTATTGTAGTCGTGTAAATAACGTCGTGGGATTAGTAAAGCTGTCCATTAATTAGTTAATTTAATTGGTAATTACAAAAAAATATAATTATTATGGTTCGTTGATGAAAGGTACAGTTGACATAATAAATCTTAGATGCAAAAAATCCAGTTGTCGTTTACTAAAAAATTTAATTATTATGGTTCGTTGATGAAAAGTACAGTTGACATAATAAATCTTAGATGCAAAAAATCCAGTTGTCGTTTATTTCTAGTAATTTTTGGTGTTGATGTAGATCTTAATATATTTTCGTTTGCATTTTTGAATGTGTTTGTCATTAATTATTGAATTTTCGGCAAAGTCGTCCAAAGCACTGAAAAAAATAAAAACAAGATTTTGGTCTCGGTGCGCTGGTGTATTCTATCTTGATTAATAAAGGTACTAAAAACAAATTACACTTGTCTCGCACGCTGCTCCTGTGCACTGAAAAATAACAAATCAGATTAATTGCAATATATCAATTTACAAAACTTATTAATATAATTTTTGAAGTATTAAAGTCGATGGAGAATAGGTTCGTTGGTGTTTTACAGAATGATGTGAATAGTGAATCGTCGTCTTTTCTATATGTATGAGATTTTGTCATGTTTGGTTTGAGTTCTTGGTTGATCTCGATAAAGATAGGATAGGCCAAAACCTTGTGCCACCACCATCACCATCAGCAAGTAGTAATCAAGGTTGAAAACGAGATCCCGAAATCCATGAGTTTTTAAATTTGAACGGGCGATTCAGGGCGAGCGTTTGATCAACTCCTTCGTCACTGCTCGAATTGTAATATATACAACAATACATGAATATGTTACGCACGTGTGCTTGGCAGTATCTGGAGTGGCACTGAAAAAAATATACGTTATCACATAGTGTTTTCGTACCAAACCGGACACGTTTATTTGCATTTACGTTTATTTGTACTACGCAGTTATTGGGAACATGTTTTGTTGGAGAAATTAGTTGTTAACCATTTAACATCATGGTTTTAATTCTCATTCAATCATTTGACTTGAGTAACAACATATTAGGTATCCGATGTAAAAAAATACTGATGAGTGACACTCTCCATCGGTGTTACACAAGTGTATTGTAATATTTTTGTCTAGGTCTTTGATATAAAATAGGCAAATAGCGTATAGTTATAATAGTCCATTCTCACCTCGGATTTACAGCCAGTTCCGTCACACTAAAAAGACAAACAGCTGACCGTTTAAAACTTTGTTATGAAGAGAAGCGGCAGATTAATCTTATTAGGTTATTAATATTTTAAAACTGTTTTTTGTAATGTGGTAATATAATAAATACTTTAAGTCAGTCACGTCTTGAAATAAGTATACTTCGCTGTAAAGCAGTCATCTAGCCGTTTTGCAAAGCGCATAGGCGTTACGTAAAACCGCTTATTATGGATTTTTTTATGAAATATATACGACATGACTAAAAAATATAAGCATGATACAATTGATGGCAAGTTGGATTGGTGCTATGAGGGGTGGAAGAAAATGTGTACCAAATACGTTCTCTATGGTGTTAGGTCGAGGCTACAATAATATTCTCACATAGAAGATAGCGATAGAAGAATAACACAATGGTAAATGTAGTTATGGTTATTCTTAGTTGAATTTACGTATTAAATGCTTTAATCTTATTTTTGTTTCCTAGCAGGTTGTCTGTGATAAAGGTCATAATTTGTTGTCATAATTGAAAATCTAATACAATCACATACACATGTACAGGGCGAATCAATTTTAATAAACGGCCGTATTATAACACCGACATTTTGCGTGAAAAGACCTGTGATTTGGGAATTATTTTTCTACCGCCTGATCGATTAACAGTAAGCTTTTCAAGATGATTTTTGAACTATTACTTCTACCGCCTGATCCATTTTTTATGGTGATGGGACAGTGAGGAAGGAAAAAACCAGACGGTTCGGTCACAAACGTCCGTCAACATGAAAGTTGCAAACAGCAATTAAAATAAAATACGAAAAATACAAATGAAACCATAACATTTATGGGTAGCCTACATTCTCACAGTTAGTTTTTCTTTATGATTTTTGAATGATCCTTTCTTCCGCCTGATCCATAAACAGTTAGATTTTCTTTATTCAAAATGTTAATGCGATAATATCGGTTTCATTCGGTCACATATTTTGAAAACTTCATTATTTCAGCCATTGTAGTTCTATTTTTTAAACATATGCAAGAATTCACAAAATCGTATTCTTAAGAACTTTGTGGGCAACATGAAACATAGATATATATCGCCATGGCGAGTTATGACCGCATTCATGTACGGACATGACCTCGTTACAAAGTATAAGTAATATAGATATTTACCATCGAAATACATTGATCGCCGGTGCACTGAAAAGGACTTATAAGTAATTATTGAATAAAAAAAAAACTTACATAATGAATGTAGGCACTTTTAAAATCTTATATAAATTACTGTTATGATATACGTACCAACATTGAGACAGTGGCGTTGTACAGTTAACAAAATTGTGGGACGTCAACAAAATCAAATATTTTTTTACCAAATGTAATATAAAGCATATACACTTTCATTATACGTTACATTGATTTCCTCTTAAATCGAATGGACAAACTCTTAAAAAAAACAATCGGACGCATTCACCACGTGAATAGGCTAAGATTACTTGAAGCGAATTCGGATTTGAAAATATTCAAGACACCTTTGGGGCAGAGGTTGGTGGCATTAGTGGTTGTCCTGCCATCGTTATCGTCTGTCTATCATCGTCGTCAGCCCGTTGTCTTGGAATAATTAATTATTTATTAAAAGATATTTCAATGGATTACTTACGTTCGCATTGCAGTTGTGTCCCAAACACTGGTAATATACGTTGTAATGTTATATAGGTTAAAATATTTTGTTTAGCCCGTGGAATTCGTCTTGGTGACAACGATACTAGAAATTATATGAACATCAAATGCGTATAATGTCAGATATCCAGAGTATAAGAGTTTCGCTAATGTTCAGAAACAAAATATTAAGATGTGCGCCACATTGTGATCAGAGTCAATTGGTCAGAATATTAGGAGACTGATTTCTTTAGTGTTATGTATTTATCATAATCGCCGATCCCTGTCCTTTGTTTGTTCGTCTATCTACTTACACTGGATATGGCTGCGGCCCCATCAGCCTGTGAAAAAAAGTTTTTAGCCCAAATTACTAATTTTGGACAATATGTGTCCGCCAATTTAAAATTTTATAAAAACTAAACGCGCCTGCGATTATATCGTGATAGATTCTGTTTTTACGTTTCGCGAATATTAAGATTTTTTTCATCAGCTTTTTATATTTCGCATGCGCGTGTGGAGAGCTTTTGTTATCTCTGATTTACCGAATTAATTGGAGTAGGTATTATACCTATATACAATATTAGATCGGGTTCAAGAGACGAGTCAAGTACAAATTGATCAATAAATACTCCACGGTATGTGCCAATATAACCTGCCAAACTAGGTTTGGATTAGAATATGTACCTACTACATATATTTTTCTGTGATATTTTCTTAGGCGATTTCTTGCTGACAGTTTTGGTTATTCAGGTGCATTCAATCCTTGTTATATGCTAGTATCCGGAATTAATGGTTATAGTTTAGAACCACATAGACGAGTACACCTAAGAAGAGTACTAGTTTAACATGTATCAAAATAAAAATGTTCTAGATATCGACTTACAAATGTTAAGCACGAAGTTGAGCGACACTAAAAGCAAAATATTAGATTATAAGAATTTTTTATCTCTTAAATAAAAGTGTTTCCCAAAATATTGATGCCAAATACTTGAAATACTATGAAATATAGTCGTATGTTGTAGGTAATCGAGTTATCTATTACGTTACAAAGTCGTATGCACGCGTCTTCATTACCTTTTCATCACATAAATGGCATATTCGGTCAACTAGGTCAGGTATGTTGCCTTTTTAAAATTCTCGATTATATACAGGTAGTTTCGCATAATGGGAACTTGATTGATGATGATGAATGATTTAATATCGCAAATCATAAAATACATCTGCTCATATGCACAAAGTTAGGAACTAATTGTAAACATTACCATCGCTTCGCATGCACGTCCAGAGCACTGTTACACAGAAATGTGAGTGTTAACAAAAACGACTACTCCAATGTGATATTCGTAAAATGCAGCTTTATCGCTCAAAAACCTTTAAAACAGGTGGGTACTTACTTTACTCATGCACACATTCATTACACCGTCACACTAAATTAAGAAAAACACTCTGATATTAGGCACATTATAACCACTTTGTTCCATATCTTTTACCCCTAGTTACTTAATTTACTTAGGTCAATTTTTACGTATTGATTGCACCCACAGATATATGAGAGATTGCACCCAAGTTTAAATTTTACCAAGTATGGTAAAAATATAATAACTTGAATCACTTCTCAAAATAACTATTCATCTTAAAATCGGTTATAATGGGACGCATGCATCTTAAATTGCAGATACGAAATCCGTTAGAGGAGAAATGTGTGGAGAACTCACCTTAGTATCTTTGTGTGCTTATAACTTAATAACAAAATAATACTTACTATAGCTTTGCTAAATGGGCCATAGCTCTGAATAGATATTTCACATGGTTAATTATATTTAATAAGCATTATCTTTTCGTACATCAAGTCTATATTATTTACTCGTAGATACTCACATCCACAGTCGATAGATCGCCATATGTCTGTAAGTGTTTCGATAACTCTATAATTAAGTTTATTCACATTGCATCGCTGTGATCAGTAACTGAAGAACAATCCTCTATACGTAGCGTTTCAGTGATGTAAGCGTCATCCATTCCTCTCACACCACAGATTTTATAAAGAAGTATGGCAGTGATATCATGTTTTTGCTCGATGACGTTACGATTACATTAGAAGTTCCTGCCTACTCAGTGGCATCAATAATAATGGTATAAAAATAATATTGGTAACACGTATTGTCCTTAAAATGTTATTATGTTAACTATAGCTAGTAAATGTACGTACTATTGCTGTCGCATTGAAGCCTATCACCTGTAATCAATGTTACACCATTACTTTTCCACCGCGAACTGTCAACGCGCACCCTACACATGTCGCATTTGGGAACATGATTGGCTCTGGAATTAACTCGTGTTTACTTATATATGATTAAAATCAGAAGATATTTGGTCTACAGGTAACCTCATTATCGTTTCAATCATGGAAGTCCTCATACAAAAAGGCTCTGTTACTTACTGAGGACGACGCCATTGTTCCTGTACACTAAAATATATATATTGTTATATTTCAGTGTTAATTTAAGGATAAAAGACAATTGGGTTTGATTATTTACAATTATAGTTACTTACGTTCGCCAGACAGTCGGCTCCTTTACACTGTAAAATTGAGATAAATACTCAATATACCACAGTACAAATCTATTTAATCAAATTGATTCTGTATTTTTTTCCGCGTTAGACTATTTTACCAAATAATTTCAATTCAAACCTTGGCTGAACAAGTATTCTTGGTTGATTGTCTCTGAAATTTAATGTTTTATTAAGGATCATGTTCAATAAAACCATAATGGGCGACTAACATATATTCTTGTTTATGTATTGGTGAACTAATCTGGGCATGATGTAAAGGTAAACAATAGGTCAATATGGAATAAATCATTAACCCAGACGCCATACTTCTAGTTATGGCATAATAACCTGGAAAATAACGCTGATATTAATATCTAACTTTTCCATCTTGAATTTCAATATCGATGTCATATTCGTGAGAGATGGCGCCTTAGAAGTTGATGAGTTCAAGGTTTTATCTGGTCTTGCTAGTTCTTAATAAAAGTATAACTTACGGCAGCTTCTTTTTTTACATTTTCTGTTAACATGGGTCGCTGAAAAACCAATAACCTCTTTTATCTAGTGAGTTTTAGGTCGTGCTGTTTTCAACTTGTACACCTACGAATGCACAGGAAAGCTCAGATGGGAAAATTAGTGTTTGATTGCTAGTCCTGCGTCTCAAGCGCAATCTTTTTACGTAGCGTTTCGGTAGTCTCGCTCCCATCACATTTCATAAATAAGTATGATAGAGACAGCATGCTTTCTCGATTACATTAGAAGTTCCTGAATACCCTACTGATATTAGATAATGTCATATCTAAGTATAATGTTATCTAGTTACAGCTGGTCGCAAGGAATTAAATAAATGAGATAGTCTCCATGGCATCATACAGCCTTGGCAACATGCTGTTTAGTTGGTGAAAATTATTTCAAACTATTGAGGAGGTACACGTATTTAGAGGAATTACAATAATCCGAACCGATATGCAAAATGAAAATAATAAGCTTCGTACACGGGTCGGATAGATCGTGTATACAATTTAAATATAAACGGCTGGAAACACTGATAGGCGATAAACATTCATAATTACCATAGCAAAATATCCAAGTAACAATACAACTACTTTTAAATAAAAATACATCAATATTACTTATTGCGTATCTGGCAGTTTATGAATCTGTATTAACTGTGTACCTACTGATGTGTCCATGTAGAATCGGTTAATGTCTATTTTAATTCATTCGTCTCAATTCATATGCAGCCTACATGCAGACGTGGAACTAATTTGTGCTGTGATTTCGCGCTGTAAAATGTAATTTCGACGAGGCATTTTAAATATGAAAGCACAGTTCTTATAGCGTCTGTATTTATTTCATTTTGGCAGAATTATTTATTTATGTAATTGCTTATGATAAAAAGCTGGATCGACATTATTCGGATGTATCTGGTAAATGAATTACTTTGTAGTTTCAATCACTCTTATAGTCGTTGGTATCAAGGTAGTCTATTGTTTCCTTATTACCTTTAAAATGTGCATAGAAATAATGAAGAACAGTGGGAATATAGTCTAGCAGGGCAATCTTTGCAATCCCATTGCCACGTGGATATAATTTACCCAGGTTTGATATCACAGTGCTTATCCTGATCACTGGATTTTAAGTAATTCTTGTTTTTTTTTATTCCCAGTGTTGTATTCATGTTTATAGAAAAGTTGTGGGTCAGCCCACTTCTTATCTCACCGCCTCATATATAGTATAATAAAATAACACGAGAGTGAGTAAACGATTTATTATATGGACTGCGTTTGGTTCTATGTTATTGGACAGTAAATTGCTCAATTTTTCTAATCTACACCAGTGTAATTTTAAGTTCGGAATCTATTTTGAAAACCACGTTTATACATTTCCACTTGGTCGATTAATTCTAGAAAAATGATTTCTAAGTGTACGTACATATTGGAATAGTATACTATATAATTTTAATATATATTTATAATTTACAATCAACACTTTGTAAACTTTAATATTTTTTTATCATCTTTATTTACATTTTGGGTTAAAACTACATAAATGTAATTATATACAAATAGCTTAGTGCTCATTTATCCCCGTTATCTAGTAACTAATTGATCCCACTTACATTACACAGCTCTTTCACTGTCAGTCTACGTCACTAATTATGCACTTAGCTTGATAAATGTACACAGGTGACCTACGACGTGTATGGTAGAGACGCTACGAGGTGAAAACCAGTTCCGAATATAGTGGACATTATATAATTTAGCCATCATCTATAGGAAAACATTGACAAATAATATCAGGCCAAAGTCTACGTCCACTTGTTTCTAATCACGGAACGTAGTCGTCGTCCCCACATAAGGTGGTATCATACAATTGTCCCTTGCAAATGCTGCGGGTCTGGTGTAGAAGTGACGATCGGTAGAGTGGGGCCCATCGACGAGGAGGGTAAGGCTGCTGCGACTTCTTGATAACCACTTAGCGGTATACTCGGACCGGGAATGCGTTCTGAAGGGTTTTCTTCAGGTGGTGTCACTTCTAATCCGATACTTCCATTGAGAGCTATTTTAATAGCATTTTGCTGTTGTTGTTGTTGTTGGTGTTGTAGTAAAGAATTAAAATGAGAAATGCCAATTTCCTCGAGGCTGCTCTTACGACGTCTAGACCCGGTGCCGCTTAAGCCTTGGCGGAGAGAATTAGATCGACGTAATAATATGTCATCGACGACTCTGAGCGAATTTGACCGTCCTCTAAAATCCGTGATAATAGTCGGACTATCGGGAAGCGATAATGAGTTGGCTTTAGTTGTAGACAGAGGAGGAGCACGGGGTTGGGTGAAACAACTGGCACCGATGCCGGAACCTCTTCTGCTTGTGACTCCTTGTGCTTGTATTAACGCTTGAGAACAGAAACTAATATTCGATTTTCGTCTACTATTGTGTCGTTCAAAGGTTTTTTGTGCTGAAAACGGCGACGGACGGACCAAGTATCTGGAAAGAAAAATAAGATGCCAATTTTGTTTTCCACATTTTCTCTATTTTATTGTCATTATTAGCTTATGTTCCGCCAGCGTAGCAACTGATTTTACTATGCTGCTCAGCTTGTAATGATCACAGCGTAATGATACTTCCCTATTATATGCGTCAAACAATTAGCTATCCAATGGTGAAAACTTCGTTGAAATCATCCCAGTAGTTATTCAGAGTCGATTTAATAAACAGACAATCATTCTAAAATCATCACCCTCTTCTGGCGTAGTTTGGTAAAAACACTTGTTTTGGATTCAGAGACAGCCTACTATACCATATTTAAAAAAAACCTCTAATGTAGGCCAGTTCCAATGTTATAGAAAAATAAATTGTTTGTCTACGCACATGATATCACCCTCTTGCAAATTCAAATCACAACTTGGGTTTATTACGACGTAGGATAGACTATTACGCTTCTCACTAACGTCGTCGTAGTCAACTCCAGTCAAATTTAGTGATTCCATCCGGGAACGAACTAAATTAGCAATTTCAGCTCTTTCAATTTGCTGCGCGTGGTTGTCTCGTGCCTCGTCAGCTAGACTTGTCGAATACTGTGAACGGAAGGGTCAATTAAAATCTCAACAGCTTTTGTTATTTTCAAGTCCACGGGAAGTGACTATCAATAGTTATTAATATCATGTGCGTTAAGTTATTCATTCATGATAAGTGGATAAATATCCTTATGGTCGCACTTGCTATTGTTGATTCTACTGAATAATTATGATTGTTGCTGCCCGTGCCTAAAGAGAAACATGCATGATTTGATTTATTACTTGATTCGCAAGATTTTATGTGAAACAACACACGCATATGTACAGTGCAGTATTGTATCGTTTCTTTTATGCTGTAGTAGATATTACAGACTATTTTATTTTGATAATATGACAATAGTTAGTGCGCAAATCGTAACTGGTGTAAAGTGACATTCTAAACTACATAATAGCAAAGGACCTAATGGCATTGTGAAAACACTACAGCATGTTAAATATGGGTGCCTCCTTGTGTTTCCATTTTTATTAGTAAATTAAATTACCTATTATTAAATATTTTACTTTCCCTGTTAACCGTTCAGACAATAGGGCATATTAAAAAACACATTTATTTAAATTAAGTTATTCTTTCAGTACCTTAATGTTGTCACTTTGCCTATTTAGCTTACGGAAACTGATAAGGTGATGCGCTGACTTTTGAGTTTAGATTTAAGGGTTCATAGAGAAAAATATATAAAAAGTAGTATGGCATACAAGTAGTATGAATATTTCTACCCGAAAAAATACAAAAAAAAAAATATTTGAACCTAATCATAAATACGCTAACCACTTTGAAATATTCGACTAGTTGCTTTTGGATATAACTGAGGTAAGCTCCCATACATGAAAGGTTTCAATGGGAAGTAACATAATTTTAATGGGTTGATTAACTTGGTGCAAGACTATACGAAAAACCTTTGATATGGGTATTCTAAAAAATAAATTACTTGGAATGGAATGAAAACTATTACAACTAGTCCTTACGAAAGTATAGAAGTATACCCCTACATACTGTTCAGTTTATGTTTATTTACCAATAGGTAAAATGCATTTCCCCATACTATTTTCCCAATATAAATGCCAAAAGTTTTTTTATGTATACTTATAACATAAAAAGAAATGCAAAGAACGTGGTAGATACCTATATCATGGGATAGATACTTTACAAGGGAGAAAACGAGGAAGCACTCACGTAATGGATTCTACGTTCACTGCTAAAATGAGTAATGCAGGTTTCAATGTTAATCTAGAATGTATAATCTTAAAAGTCCATGTGCCAACAAGTGTGAATTTTTGTTACAAAGAAGCCGTCATAACGAGATGGGTTAGGCTTTGAAATATCATAATTCTACTTTTTGTATACCTAAATTTAATGAAATTAGGTTAAAGCGTGTTACGTCGGAAAGGCGAAATGCCAATTTAGCAAAATTACTGTGGGCCAAAACGTCATTCTAAGTATCTTGTAGCCAATGTGGATATTTTGACATAATACTCGGTTTCAAAATGACCAAATAAAGTTTTGTATAAGCTATAGCAATAAACCTTACACTTGGGTTTAACAATATCTAAATAACGCTAACCAGTACAAGTTCCAAATAATTTATCGGAGACCCCAAGCAACAAATAAGAAGGAAATAACAAATGGTTTGTTTGTTAGATGGCCAGAAGTCTAATTCTTTCTTGGAGTTGTATTGCACGAAAGCTCTAGAAATATTTAAATTCTGTCTTATTTTGATTTAATTGCGGATTAGTTTGATTCTTCAATCCAGTACTTTTTTTTCTATAGCCTCCTAACGCTGTTAAGCGTATAAGACCTGAAATTCCATAGGGAATTTCAGGTCCTGAAATTTCAGACCTGAAATTCCATAAGGAATTTCAGGTCTTATCATTTTCACTCCATGTGAATCCGTCGCTGTTCTTATTTTCTATAATCTGCTTGTTCTCAGGTTAACAGGGTGAACGAGGTCATTAGGGTCATATAATGGTGTAACTAAAGTTTTGCGTTTCGAACGTAACAAACCTAAATCAGGTATTAATATAGAGGTAGCACTACCATCTGTGTGATTTTGGTACGAAAAGTACACAAAGTTGTTCGCAAAACTGGGGCGTTTAGTTGGTCAAAAATCTGTGAATATTAATTAACACTATTTATTTTTACTGCGTTATATATGTTTTCTGTACATATAACTAACTATATTTACATATTTACAAATTTAATTTATTGCACTTTTGATGTACAAACATATCTCGTGAATTGTCACCAAACCAATGTTATTATACAGAGTCATTTCACACAAAATCAATTGTCTCTGGCATCTCCACTCTATCAATCATACATTTCTACAGTTATCTTGATAATTGACAACATTACAAATAATATTCTGAATATTCTGCACTATTGGTATGATAATCTAGCTGATACTTCTCCTAGGTAAGGTACCTATATCATATACTGGTATATTTTCTTTTGCCGATTCAAAACAAAATAGATTACGACCTCTATAGTTGTTCGCTCCGATCGACATTCTGATTGTCATCTGAAAACGATTCAATATACCTAATCAATTTATTTCCCACACTTACTATTCGACTTATATACTTCTAAATTGTTTTGTAATGATTATTTTTAGGTAAATTTATAACAAATTTGGAATAATGTTCAACATTTCGGTATAAATATTTTACACGGTCCATGTGAAAGCCCCCTGGTAGTGACCTTACCGCCGGCGTGCGTTCTCCATAGCAGCCGCCGAGGCAGCTAGCGGCCTCCCTGCGCCCGCACGCTGTAAAACCACCGCCCTCGCCATCCTCCTGCTGCAACTATCGTTTCACTGTTTTGCCAATACTTTCCCTAACATCACCAATTACGTCGATGACAATTTTAAATTTCTATGCAGTAAATATTGCCTCATTATTTAAACTGATCATAAAAAGCCCTTCTTTAATGTGTGTATAATATGATTTTCGTTATTACTCAATTGTTACTGTACATTTGAAATGGTCTTGAAATAAGGTTCTAACAAGCGGTAACAGTGTGAAAATGTTATATTATGAAACTACTGTTGTTGATAGAAACATGCTGCAAGCAAGCAAGCATTTGCTCTAATGTAATGCTATATCACTGTAATATAAAAATATGCTACGTTATTGACGTCGTTCTATGTTTATTATTGCTTATATAGAACCAGCGATTATCCATGCAGTGATAACGTTGGTCTGAATCCTTAACTAAACTACTCGGATTAAAGTTTATAGCAAAAGATTGTATTGGTCTTGAATTGTATCATTTCGGCTTTTGCGCCCAGTAGTTTTTCCAGGGTTCGTCGTCTACGTAACCGAAGTTACGTAACTAACATCGATGAAAGTTTTCTAAGCTTGTTCGAATCTATGGTCCATAAAGTTTTTAAATCATTATTTTGATAGGTATTAAATGTTGGTATGGAATACTTATTGAATCTCTTAATATCCTAACAGAATGTGTTTTTACGCGTGACACTGGATTCTAGAATTTCACGTACAAGCCCAGTCTGGAATATATCTCGGAGTTACCTCATAAAAGCAACAGAAATACTCCATAATAAATAGTTACCAAACACAGGTAACGTAGGCCGCCAAAGGGCCGTGGAGCTCCCAGGATATATACGAATCATATACCGACAAAGCACCTGAGGTACTTGATACAGAATGTCACCTCGGCACTGGGGTTAGTATTCTTAGATATTCTTAAATGCCTCTAAATTTTATACAACTGTATCATGCATATCTAAAAACACTACAAGTAACAACAAATAGGCGGGATTGCGATCATCGAGTTTAATAATAAAGTTGTTATATCAACATCGAAACAGCTGGAAGTTATATTTATGAATGTACAGTGCCTAACTTATGTAATTAAAAAAATATTGGTTTCCGCGCATAAGCATCAGTTAGTTAACCTCGCCCTTCTGGCTCTAGCAGTTTGCATATAAATTATAAGCACGTGTTTTATAAGAAATAACCAAGTTTCGCGTGATATATGCTACAAATTACTGACACTTCACAAGTGTTAGGATCAAATGTATATGTAGACAAGTTATAGAAATGAAAAAATGTGGCGCGAGATAATGCAAAAGTTAAAAAATATATACCCGAAATACAGTCCAAAGACTCGGACGTCTGAGTGCAAGTTTGCAATACAAATCCGTGTTGTGAAATACTTTTCAAAGTATTTTACAACACGGGAAGTAAGAGGACGGTGTGTAATAGTTAGATATAATAGCGTTCATATGTCAATAGCAGTAAAGGACTGTATTTAAGGAAATAAATATGTATTTGAGAGTAGGAGTTAACCGACTCACCGATGCACGCGATGGTCGCATTCTCGCGAGGCGTGACCAAAACCATTTTGATGGGGTCCTTGGCGACATACTCACGTGGTGAGACGCGTCTGCGAGTGTAGTGTCCTGTGTGCGATAGATCCCTATTGGGATTTCGCATGTAGTTGAACACAGTTTTTGATATAATCGACCGTACGTGCGAATCCACATGTCTTCTTTTGCTATTTTCATCTGTTACAAGTTTAAAATGCATACTTAAAGTGACTATTTCGTACCGCCGAATACTCAAATGCAACTCCGGCCAATTTCATCGACGAGTTAATGTTAATGATTCATACAAAAATCTAGGCATCGACGTCTCAAACAACAAGCTAGGTCTTAAATGATTAAGCAGAGTTTGAGTAATCAGCCTTCATTAAATTTCATTGTAATTAAGGTTATTAATATATATTAATATTTCAAATGGGATCACGTAATTGTTGAAATGACCATTCGCAATACATTTCGCATCAATTATATTTGAAATTATGTTTTGGTTATGAATGAATGATTATGAATGAATAAATATGGTAAAAAATTACAATACTATAATATTCGCCAGCATAACATTTAGTTATAAAGCACAGCATAAGATAATATGGTTACGTAATCTAATCGTTTTATAAAACTTACTGAAGTGAGAAATCCTGATCCTGGAGCCTGATCCACACCCAGCAACAGTCTGACGAATGTTATAACGTAATCTTTTACAAATGCTTGGTATAGTAACGTGTCTAGCATAGATGCGGAGAACACAGAACCAGCCGCAAACGGCAGTCGAAACATGTAAGAAATATGAGAACCCCGTTCCTTTTCGCGCTGCAAAATAATAATATAACATGGAAATAATTGCAAGTAATTAAAAAAAACATAGAAGGTGTATATTCAATACCTTTTCCATTTTTGAAAGATGTAACGCATATTTATCGTGTGCTCGGAATTGCATAAATCTCATGTTTGACGATTGTGATAGCTCAGTGATCGACTTTATTGACGGGAAAAATCTGGAAATGAAAATTACCGATGTTTTCTTATTCCTATCTGCTATAATACATATCGCTAAGCCCAAACATCGCTATGATAAGTGTTCTATGAATTCCATCGCAATGGCACAATAATTTGTAATTCAAGAAAAACTATTACTTGAACATTGTTTGCACAGCAACTATTGTATTGCAATCGGCTAGGCTGTCTTCCTCGGCAGAATTGGATAATTCTTTATTAACAACGACAACGTTTTCAGCTAAAGTTATTCCCGCACGTAGTAAGTCGTCCAAACTGAAAAGTTATATTAATTCATTATGATAACCGCTTGGTCTATCAGTCAACGCTAAGGTCAGTCGGTATAATGCATTACGTGGTCGCTTTTACCTTGGTCTTGATATTTCTGCGATCGCCCCAGGTCCGTTGTTTGGTACCACACGATTGAACTATTTTGTCATTCGATATTAATTGGGAGTTTGCAGAATTCAAAATGGTTTGAGTAATATTTGTATGAACTTACCAGTCAATTGAGCCGAGCATCCAGTATACCAAAGGAAAATATGATATTGCATCTAGAAATGCAATGTCTGGTCTGCGTTCCAGAAGCAAAATAATTGGATTTAGTGACGTCTTGGATCTAAAATGGGCACGCAGTGGAATAATGAAATTGTATATTCCATTAGATGCGTAATCAGCGGCTAGTATTATGGTTTTGTTTTGCCATTGATATTCTTTGGCGTTTCTGTAGGCGCAATGTTCGCACACTTGAGCTAGCTGCAAACAGCACAACGGCTTCTTCTCTTTAAGTAAATAACATAATGTTGGGCTGACCCCGATGAACGGCGACACCGGCGGAAACCCCTTGACAATCCTGCAACATCCGACTTTATTGTCGCTGTACAATTCAGGGTCATAGTTGAATTAAAAGTAAAACATGTCGGTTCTTTCAGTATAGGCAAAAAGCAAAGCTTATCAAAAGAGATTTTCAAAATATATGCTTTTTGGTACAAATAGGTGATGGAAAAATATTTTTAATACACTTAGGTATCGCTTATTCGTATAATATTAAATTATCTTAAGTATGGTTTATACACACTGACTTATAAAAAAATGCGGTAAGAATCACAGTTTTATATTAGTGAAATATATATAGGGATTCAAAGCGAGAAAATTCAGAAACAGATATGCAAGGAATAGGATGGAAGGAGGAGGAATATCATTAGGAAGCCTGCATATAAAGGAGTAACTAAACTTTTGGGTAAAGAATTGGCTATGTCCTTAATGTAGTATTTTGAGAATTTTGAATATAAGAATTTGATATTATGCGAATAAGCGGCTCCTTCATGGTCAGAATCCTAGTATTAATAAAAGTGAAATGTAGTAACGTATCTACGGCCAGGTCCTATGCGGCGCAGGCAGAGAGAACCGAGCGTCATTTGCCCTATCACACACTACTTATACTTATTAGGCTGGCTTCGATTATACTGCGTACGTGCTAAGTAGGTTAACCGACTGTGATTAAACAGATTTCTTAGTACGTATTCAATTTGTACTATAATCCTTATAAAAATGATACAGTAATATATATTATGATGAAAGACTTGAGTTCAACCAGTTAAAACTGGCTCACGACAGCTTGAAATATAAAATATCGTAATTAACGAATATGTTTACATAACACCTTTATATATATATAATATTTATATACAAGTGCTTACCGGCCGAGTCTATAACTGAATCGAACGTGGCTGTACTTTTCTGTTGAACTAGGAGTCTGACCAACAACTATATTTTAAATTGGTAAAGTCGTATAAATATGCACGCACATACAATCTACTTACATTATTTCGAACGAATATGCTATAAATCAGACAAACACATAAACGGGGCTGTGTATTTAATTCTATAATTTTAAGGTGTTTCACAGTTTTAACATTAAACGATAAAATCATGCGTTTGGACGCTTAGGGAGGGATAAGTGCTATGTTTTTGCTGAAATCAGGATTCACCATTCCTAAGAAATGCCTGTCTGAGAAGAACTGCAACTTTCAAAGAGAAAGGATGGACTATTGTGATTTCGTTTTTGTCAGATCTTACGATTTGGGACTAATTACGAATATAGTTTCCGGACCCCTTCTATCTTTCCAGAGCTTTGTCTGAGGAGAATGCTCCCTCATCTCACCCAGCTTGTGAGCTAACAAGAGCGTAGCCCTTCCGTTGGAGCCCCTTTCTCTAGCGCAGTGCTATAGTCAAGTACTGGACAACCTACTTGTAATCCTGAGTAAATAGTACTGTAACACATCTATAGCTCATTCATATTTTTACTTCGTGGGCCGTATTTAATAAATCAAAAATTAAACAACTTATATTGTTACGATATTATTCTGTTTATATCAGAATATACGAAACGCGACCTATTATCACTTAGTAATCAATACCAGCAACCTATAGTTGTATATAATTGATCCATGTATAAATGAAGTGAATTACGTATGGACTATCAATCGTTTTTACTAGACAATCGATTGTGTCGATATTGAATATTCTATCGACTAATTGATGGTTAAGCAAAACTAACTACACTATTATATTTCAATTGTTTTGCCATTACATTCCGATCTCTGGTGCAGGCCACAGATATTTATGCTCTTCGCGACAAATCGAAATGTATATTAAACAAATGTACTAGCCGTTGTTTGTCACACTTATTAAATAAGGCCCTGGTCTCACACAACATCATGTCATCCACAACCAAGCTTGACGAATTTGCCATGGTCTTTGAGGGAAATTGAGTATGATAAACTAGCCGAGTTATATGCAGGTTGGCTGTACATTGTTCGCCATGGAAGCCTTGCAATAAATTCCCATTTCACATCGCATGAGTGACGCAAACGTCGTTTTACGTTAAAATGTAGGTAGTATTTATGGAGAAAGGTGAAGGTCTCAACAAAACACAAAATAGCTCTTATTGATCATTGATAAAGTCATTAAAAAAATATCGCTTTATAATGCCACGAATTTTGCCAGTGTTAAGTATCAAGCTTTTTCAAATCAATTTAAGGGTTGGCAACCCTTGATTGATAACATATTATGATTATATGTACTAATACGAAGCGTCATACATAGTTATGAGGTATTAAATAATGTATTTATGATAGTGGGTAGTACTTTGTGAACATGGCTCACCTCGTGAAATCGTTTCGCCAGGCACTGTGCGCGACCTCACTTCCGGCTAGCGACGAGAAGCTGCTGGTGGTGACGTCATCACTGGAGGCAGGGGTACGGGCCGTGCGGTTGGGTTTTTACGCTCAGGGGGTTGTTATACAGATACACAATGCACACAATTGCAATAAGAAAACTTTATAGAGAAATTATCTGTATTAAAATACATTTTTGCTGTTTAAGTTTTGTTTATATAAAGGTGCTTTACGTGCAAATGCAGCAATACATATTTCCCAAGCAGTTCAAATTTGATGATGCATTAAGGAAGTATTTTTTACATTGTGAACACTATCTCGACGACTCATGACAACACTAATCTTCGCATGACATATTTGATGATTTGATCGTACAAAGGCGTAATTATATTGAAAACCTTCATATTTAAATTTTTACTCAATAAACAGTATCTCTAACGTGTGCTCTCCCAGCCCTTAATGACACGGATAGGTAAATTATCTCACGGATAAGGTGCCTGTGGTAGTTGCGGCCGTTATATTTATTCCGTCTATAATTAAAAATTAATGCATGGGGCTTTAAAAAATATTTGGATGAATAAAGAAACAATAACATGGCTGTTATCTACATCTACCTATCTAGAAATTCTAACTAAAACATCTTCACCAAATTCTAATTGTCAAGTTCATATAATTACAATACATAGCATTTTTAGAGGAATCATAATTGGTAATTTTATAAGTATGCAGATGCAAAAACTTACAACAATATTGTGTGACTTCGTTAATTTTGCGAAACAGAAATATTGTACGTATTTAGTATACTTCTTCATTTGCATCATCATCTAACTGAAATAGCATAGTTGCCAGCCCAACAGATTGATGAAAAAGCGATGCAAAATTAACCAAGTAAGCCATCACTTACCTACATGGGGAATGACAATGCACTGTGCGGTATTCATGCAGCTGGCGTGATCCTGCTCTGCTATCTACAGTAGTGAATGTAAACACTTCAACAAAAGAAAAATAAATATGCACAGTCGTTAACAGTTTCATTCGTTACTCTACATTCAGTAATAATTCTGTGCGACACGACACTAATAAAATAAAATAAAAATCTAATAAAAAGTAAGGAGACGATTTAAAATTACTTGTATCAATTTAAAACAATACGGGGAAAATAATTGCATATTGAAAATGTTGATTAAAATCCAACTCCAATGTTGAATCAATGGCGTGCGGATCGATGCAAACGAAGCAACTAAAATGTGAATATACTTACGCAATTTTTTCTGATGGAGACCTCCAGGGCACGTCGTCGTCTAGTTCGTCTTCGCTTTCATCGACTTCGACTTCATCGTCTTGGTTATCCGAGGCAATATTAAGATTGTTCGTTACCATATCGGGAACAGGAAGAATTGATGGTCGTCGACTTCCTAGAAAGCCATTTTTTTTTGTTAAGTTTGACTGTAGCATGTATTTTTTTATTTGTTGTTTGGAAACTAATGTAGTTACCTCTACGATAATTCAAGGCGTCTGGACTAAGGAAGTTATTGTCAGGCTTAGGTAATAGTAAATGGCTATTAGTGACGCTATCGGTGGCCGGCGAGTCTTTGAGACAGGTCTTCGAATCTGATGTTGATGTTCCCTCGCCGTATTTAGCTGTAGGTTAAATAATTCGTAGTTATTATGTAACTATAATTCTTATAGCTTTCATTCAGCTTGAAGGACACAGATAATGATTCCACTAAGTTGCAGTTTTAGTTCTCGTGGATGCGAGTCCGATATTTATCGGCGTGGGATACTACTATTTTACGTAGATAAATACGTAATGAAATCTTTCTGACTATCTCTACTTCGATAAAAAAGGCAAGGTAACTTTTGATGATTTCATGGATTTAATGACGCAAGGCGCAATATTACGTGATGGCAATGGTAACCATGAAACACCAACCAAAGTTAAATGAATAATAATACTGCAACTCTGCACCTGGTGATTGATTTTATACTGTCTTGTATTGACAGATAATCCCGAACTCTTAAAAAAGAAATCATTAATAAAGCTATGCTTAATATACAAATCGAGACGTGCACAATAATCTAACAAGAATTTAATGAAATTTGAAATGGTATAATTTAAACAATGGAGTTTTAATGTGGCTTGACATGAAGCACATCAAATGTACATAGTGGTTAGTGGCAACCGGCATCGTAAATATTTATAGAAAGACCCGATAACAAGGTAGTAAGCAATTCACATTAGTCCGACTATAGAACATATTGTAGGTTATTAAATAAAGTTTAAATTATTGTATTTTATCTTGCTTTCTTTTTGCTCATCTTTGTCATCAAGGTACTTTCCGTTTCCAAATGTGTGAGTTGCTCTTCGTCTTATTTTATGATTACTACGTTCCTTTTGCAAACTAAAATAATCAATCCATTATGTTTAAAACAAAGAGCAATAAGCAAAACAGAAAAGTTAACCGAATGCATAATGAAAGATTTCAATTAAAGTTGTATGTATTCGGTTCACTTTTATCTTTTACCAACTGTGACACTCACAGCTAGCGACAGTTAAATTAGCGGATGGAACAATATTAGCTTGGTTGATGCGTGATGGCGATGCTTTTGGTGTGGAACTCGCGGGGGCTTGGAGAATCACTTGTGGAAGTTCATATTGAGCGACGCTACTACCGTCTGGTTTTTTCTGCAGGCCAGAACCCTCCTCTGCATCACCTGGCTTCTTCTCGTTCGAAAGTAGACTACATGCGGTTTGGTCTTTAGGTATTGTCGGTTTCTGCTCTGGCTGTTTCTCCGAAACAACAAAAGCTGAATTCTCCTCTTTGGTTATACTCATGTAATAACAAGTGTCACTATTTTTCATGATGTGGCGAGGCCCAGGATTTAACAAGATGGTATCTTCATAAAATTCAGGTAGTTCTGCCGGACGTACTCCAACTAAAGCTACCCCGTACCTTAATAAAAAACGTATACGTCAGTATAGAGTATGGACCTATTAATGGGTCACCAAATAATAGTATTTCATACTTTCTGTGTGAGTGGAAACTGGCGTAGGTGAAACTTTTGCCTTCATATTCGCCAAAAAATCTGCTGTCGCCTAGGACAATGTGATAGATTTCATTTCCGGAACATTTGCCATAAAGCCGGTGCCATTCTTCTGGTGACTGTTGTCCCTCTCTGTAAAAGAGGACACGCCGGATAAGCGATTCTTGTACGTGACTATTGGTTTTTAAAGTAACTCCATCTGCCTAATCTACTACCTAATATAAAATATAAAATCAAAGCATCGCTTGACCAGATCTTACGGCACATATACCTAAAGCGTGCTGATCGCCATAAATTGACAACCGTTACGTAGTGTGAGATAAACTATTATTATAACTTACTGTCCACGGCTTGTATGTAGAAGTAGAGTGACTAAAGTAGAGGCCCCTGGACACGTGCAATTGTTTGCCAAGAGAGCGTATTTAAATTCATCCTCACATACAACAAATTCAGCAAATTTGACGTGTAATTTATTTTCTGGTCGAAATATTTGCACGTATTGAGGCACAGCAGGAGCGAAATCTTTTACAGCCCAAGACCTGTCAAAGATTGAAATAAGTAGTTTAGTTGTTTGAGACACACAAGTGTACAGGTCCCTATTACATACGTTGAATTCAATTAAGCAAACAGAATTACGAGTACCTTAAAATATGTAACACTATATTTGATACACCTTTCATGTGTATGTTTAAGTTATAATAAAAAACAATGTGTTATGTGTTGCATTTTTTAAACAGTGCGAATTCATAGTATTTCACAACACATTTAGTACGTGGTGTTATTTTGTTAATTCGTCAGATGGTGAAATAAAATACTTCTCTTTAGCATACAAGTTAGTAACAAATCTGGGGGCTGTTATGAGCTCTTATTTCCACTGAATTCAAGACCTAATTTGAACTGAATCGCAAATGTGTACTATGACATGGCAACAGACGTTAATTTTAGGTTTACGTCTTATCAAGTCGATATTGAATTGTTAGACAACCATTTTGTAAATAATTTCGTACTATGAAAACACATTTCAAGCTAAATTGAATAGCGTAACCGTTACAATTCGCAATGCAAATAAAGATAGTATTTGCTTTATAAAATGTGAGACGTGTAACATTTATATATGTTGTTCCATTTATAATGTCGGAGGAACTACTTCTTTTTGAATGGTACTTTATAATGATACTGAAATGGGCAAAACGCGAAAACTTAAAAACGCGAACAATAGTTCAATGTACGCGAATAAACATTTTTTTAAAATTTCTCTGAGGTGGAATTTATATTATACTACCTGCGCCCTGCGGTGTTACCCGCGCAAAAAAATCATTTCGATCCTTTGCGCTAGGAAAAATTAAAAAAGTCTGTAAGCAGTGGCCGCAGATCCGCCGGGGTGAGAACAAAACGGCAGGAGGGGCGGCTAAATAAGAAAATGATGTTAAAGGAAAATGTTACCGTGCGGACATAAAAGTGACAAAATTGACAAGGCGTAAAACAACATTTTACAAAAAAATATGTACTAGCTTCCAAGGAGATAGCGTCGTTAACATTCCCCACTCTAGTGCTGGTTCAGCACTCCAAACCAACATGGATTCGAGCGACGCGTGCCGCCGAACGCTTTAGAGTTCCAGTGTTGATTTTGACCGATAAGCCTCTCCCAAACTCCAACCCAATGTCAACTGTGCTCCGTTGGTCTGAATAGGTCCAAGCCGCAGTGGGTGAAAAGGGTACTATCGATGAGCAATTTGGGCGCTAGGTTTGTCTTCCATTCTAGGCATCTTCAAATCTTATGGGAAATCTATGTGGCCATCAATCCGGACTATGCACTGGTTGTCCGGTACCAGAGACAAGAGTATGTCTTGACTGAATGACGTCCACTGCGCATGATTAATGAGTAAATTCAATTAGGTTATCAAATGCTCATCAAATCTCAAATCATCCTGGTCCTCTAGGCCTTTAGTCGTTGTAGCACTGTCGAAGACCAGATGTAGTTTTGCTTTATTCGGGTTAGCAACACTGTATTGTGGTGAATGCCACGTCTGAGCGGCAGCTTGTGTCTTCTCTACGATCTTCGCATGATCGTGTTCAAGTAAATGACGCGCCCTATTCGTGTACTTGCCGGCAAATCCTACACTTGCGGTTGTCTTTCTATCGATGCCCTTCAACCGTGTCAGTGCATTCTGGTAGCTGACAGGCATTTCGTAGTACTGGTCCATCCATGGCAGGTTCACTTGCCATCTACTGTCGACAATAATAGACGTTTGTTCCAGTACGGCCACAGTATGTTCGTCATCATCATTACTGCGTGGCTTACCTGTCACGGCCAAGGACTCGATTGCGAATTCTTTAGGGGTGATGTTAAACTCTTGGGTTGATTCAAACAGGTCTCCATAAATAGTACGTAGGTTTCGCAATGTGCATATCCTACTCAAGTTAGCACTTTGTTCGTTAGCAGCAGAGATGGAGGTGAAATCCTTCGGTGCGCTCGTTAACAGCTGAACTGTACCATCATTGGTGCCAGGGACAGTCTCCACTGGCGTGCACAGCTCGCCCGTTTTATTACCATACTCGGGGGCTGACTGTACGTTTTGTAGTTCCTGCTGGTAGCGCTCTAACCACCTTTTCACGTCCGTACCTTCATTATCGTATGAACTGTATTTGTCGCCCAATTCCGCTTCCAATTTATTATCAATTAGTTCCATTTGTATCCGTGCCTTTTCGCGTGCAGCTTCCAATTACAGTCGTTTCCTCCGAGCCAGTACAGATGACGAGGTGGACTTTCTAATCTTCGATGCCTTACAGGAACGTGGTGGCGGCGACGTCTCTCGACGCTCAACAACAGTGCTGCCACCCGCAATAACAATTGTGCGATCGAACACAGATACCGTTACATCAATTTGCGTTTTATTTACATCAGTTGGCTGCTGAGTCCCTTGTTGTGGATTGGGACCAGCTGTTTCCATCAGTGCATGCTCCTTGCATGCCATCATGCGCGTTCTCACCATTGCAGAACGTAGCGGTGTGCGAATAGCAGGATCCGGCCGAAGACCAACTTGTAAGCGGTGACCGCAGGTCCGCCACACGCCGGGGTGAGAATAAAACGGCAGGGGGATGGTTAAATAAGAAAATTATATTAAAGGAAAATGTTACAACAAACTTTCACATTTATAATATTAGTATAGATGTATTTATTTATATTGCATTACTATTTACAATAGGCAGTCACTAGAGAAACTTTCTCAATTTACGTCATGGGCTTTGGTGAGGTATAAATATTATTGATTGTATCATTAAATAATATACGTCATAATGTTAAAATAAAGTATGTCACCTTAATATTGTATGCTCGTCAGCGGCAGTTTTATCTGCATAGTTTCGGGCAGCAAGTATGAAACACGCTTCGGCTTCGTTCATGCGTGCCCTGATTAAGTCTGTATCTTTTAGGCATGATCCTTGAATATAAATTACTCTCTGCGCCCATATTGGAACCTGCAATATAATTGGACAAGTTTTAATCTGCTGTTAGCCGAGTAATTGCGGCAGCGTCTTTTATAAGACTCCACTTAAGTAGTCTTAAGAAAGAGGCCAGACTTCCGCTCAAGCCTCTTTTTCAAACTCTTATCGAATATCCGGCCTTAATTAAAATATAAAAATTTTTGTTTTGTTTATAAATTGTTAAATCTTTAGTTGCTATGATATTAAAAGCGATATATCATTAAATTGAGACCTTACGTACACAGTCTAGTAAAAGTTTTATAATAGTACAAGACAATAAATATAATTTAACACAATTTGAGCCTTGCAACAATGTGTCAGCAAAGTACTCTTCAAGACCGATTTAATTAACCCGAACTCAGCGGTTCTTTTCGATACCCTCATTAAATTCCAATGACCCTTCATCATCAAAGTCTGATCAAATTTAGGGGCCCATTATGAACCCGTGGGGTCCTTGGAAAAATCCCGTAACAGGTTTGATTAATTCTCATATAAAGCCTTCACAAAGTTTAAATTTAATCTAACTACAGAATATATTTTTCCATACACACATTAAACCCTATTTTGACTCCTTTAGGGGTTGAAGTTCCGAAAATCCCTTCGGTTACACCCTAAAAGGAAGCTGCTGTCCAAATTTCAAGTCTCCACGTCTAACATTCTGAGCGATGCGTGTCTTTCAGTGAGTCAGGACACAGCCTGTTATAGATTCAAATTATTCCTTCAAGACGTTAACGATAGATGGTTTTGGTGGTGGAAACACGATTACGGCAGGAATTGAATTTTCATTTCTGCAATTGACTATGTAGTAGATTGAACGGCAATATTTAATGTTTTTCTGATGAAGTTTTTTATTTAGTTATAGGCAGGCCTGAGCCACGATTGGTTTGCAAAGTATATGATGCGAAAATCGAAGCATCTATCATCGAACAATAAATAGTTTATAGAATGGTAGCAGCAAGTTTTACATTTGGCACATCGGGTTTAGATAACTACTTATAGATTTATATTTATTTATTTATACACAGTTTTTTTTACCTATACTTGAAATTTCTGGACATTAATTGGGCTTTTGATACACATATTGATAAAACTTTGTATTTTTTTTACTTTTTCCAGGATTATTGATTTTATTTGTAACTAGGCAATAATAATTAGGATGTTGTATGTAAATATAACAAATGTGTTAATGATAGAATGATAGCTGAGGAGATAGGGTGAAGAAGAGGGATATGAAAGGGAAAAAGACGATATTATACCATGAATATTATAATCACAAGACAGAAACCAAAACACTATCAACAATGACATAGAACAAAATATAAAAAGAAGACAATTTAAAAATATTAAAAATAAAGTAAAACTAAAACGAGGTCCAATCACCCACAAAATGTATTCATATATCTTACCTGTAATATCATCCTCATTGTTGTATCCAGTTCCATCGGTGATAGTAACACCACGTAGTAGTCTTGGAGTAGTGGGTGAGCATAAAACTCATTTAGGAAATCCATTATTGTATCCGCGTGCAACGTGGTTGAACAGACCACCACATGTTTTTCTGATTGCGCTCGATGCGAAGAATACGACCCTCCAAGCTTTTGCCTTTCCATCCACGTAAAAGCAAGTTGCTCAAACTGTAAATTACAAATTGTACTTGGATTTTTATTTGAAATTTCAACGATGATTGGTCGGGGGTATACGGGTACGGGTATTGGATGGAACTTTTGCAAGGTTGCGACAAAATTTCGCGCTGATTTCAAGCACTAAACTTATCTTAAATACAATCTAAAAATACATATTTACCTGTGTGGGCAACACCACCAGTGCTACTCCTATCATTATGACCATAAACAATTGTGATGGCCATATGTCTGGTACGAAGTCCCCATAGCCCACCGTAGAAAATGTCACTACTACGAAATAAGTCGCTTGGAATAAGTTGAGGTGTCGGTGCCCTGCTCGTTGAAAATGTTGGATTCCGCAAACACTGAAAAAAAGTTTGTAGGAATACATTTTTTATAGTAGTTCCATAGTATAGGTCCGTGTGGATTATTATAATATGTTCCTATTGAAAACCAAACATTGCATGTCGGACACGCACTATGTGAGGTGAAATTTACTGTGGGTAGGCTATGAATTACAAGATACAAAGTTTTATTAGCGGTTGTTTCCTATCGCTTTCCTTTGAGTTTGCTCAAAAAATGCGGGATTAACTTGGTTGGCTATAACTCATGACCTAGTAGCCACTTGACTGTCGTGATAGTTATCGTTGTAACTACGTACTATGTGTTAGTTTTCCAAAAAAAATCAGTATTTTCTAAAATATGGTTCAGGAATTAGAGGTTGTGTTGTGTTGATGGAAATAGATGAACATCAACGTTACCTTGTAAATACGAGGCATAATAGTGTCACGCACAATATCATCAGTTGTTGAGAGAGAGCCGATTGAGATTTTTGCATAGCTCGATGAAGATCGTTCTGAAAAAAAAAACCTTTATCTTAAAATTTAAATAAATTAAAGCAATTTATGTACAACTTATATCTTGTTTATGGTTAAATGAAATAATTATTTAGTTTCATACATATACAGAGAAAATTACCCATTTATGTAAACATTCTCGTCAATAAATTGTAAAAAAGTAAACAGCTTAAAATATTAAAAAAATGCAGGCAGGTCTAGGAGGCTTTCTAACAATTAAACGTCTCATATGAAAATGAACCTATTTGTTATACTTATTATATATTGCCTTTTATATCGTTAAGCGTTACGTCGCCGCTTGTAGCTATATTCCTCAACAGAAAGTAGTGATTTTTGTTTGTGTTACTTACAAACAAGTTTTCTAGAGATCTTTTCGCCAACCAACAGTTTAGAAATACTGGTATGAATAAATTCCGAAGCGGTGGAAACGGCAACTGAAAAAAATAAATAAATCAGTAGCACACAGACCCGAGTGAATTATGAAAGATCATTTCCGAATTGTGCCCCGCATGGGAACCAAAGCCGTATCCGTAGTCGGCGCCGTCGAGCGGCCTGCGCGTAAATCGCTGAATCTATTACGACCACCTACATATTATGTAAAAGAAATTTAAAATTCCGTTCAATCTTTTTACATATACGTACCTATCTCCTAAAAAAGGCTATAAATGTACTTCAGCTTAAAGTGGATGCATTTTTTAAAAGGAACATCTCATCTTTTTTAATGTATTTTGAATAATTATACGAATTAAGCATATTTACGATGATTATCATTGTTCTCATTATCCTAACTGAGGACTAAGTTTATAAAAAAAATTGACAAAACAAATATATGTCGAATAAAGAACCTCCTATTTTAAAAATCGTCAGCTAAAAAAATTAACAAAAATTTGTTGACCAAGAAAAATTACAAATATTTAAATTACAGAAGGAGGTCGCTCTTCACTAGATTGAAATACATTTTGAAGTGCTCAATGTGTATTGTAAAACTGTGCATTTGACCCTAAGCGATGAAGAATAATAAATATAAAGGATATGGTTTATTATTTGTGTTTTAATTTGGCGGCAAAATATTTTATATAACGGTTCTTACTGTCTCTGGAATTTCAGACGGAACCAAAATATTTTCATGGCCTCGGTTTTATTTTGTTAAATCAATTCTAATAAAATTATATCAATAGTTTTTAACTGACAATAATCGAATGTGATAGCAGACAGACACAAACGTAATAAAAACCTATTTGCATGTTGAAATAATCTGACAGTAATACGGATTTTTGTGGGGAAGTTGCCGGCGTGATAAGATGGATTTCCATACTGACATCGTCGGCGGCTGCCGAAAGTTTTTTTAACTTTTCAACGTAATGATCGAATATCCAAGCTTGTTTGAGAAGAATATGGTGTTATACCACGACTGCGCAAAGGTCTATAAAATAAGTATTTTTGCTGTTGGCCGCGGCTCTACCCCCACTACCATTGATTTTAATCTCGACCGCCAATAGCCATAAAATGGTGACATCTGGAGAGTCATCATATGCATAGGTTCGTATGTATAAGTAGTCCATATGTTGATATAGGTCCAGATTTTTACTGTGATGACACAAAACACGCACGTACAAGAATTTTAAATTCACTTGTACCATTTTTCTTTATCTATAATGTACAGACAACTCGTATAAGGTTATATATAGGATGTATTATAAATACTCACCGTTAATGCAAACGGTATCGTATTAACCATCTCTAAGATAAAATGAAAGGACAACACTTGTTGCCGGATGTTACCCTGCAAACAAAATATTTTTTATAAATGTGTGTGTAAATTAAGTCATTATTTTTTTCATAATATACTTAAAAGTGTGTTGATTTTACCTTATAACCTAAATACGCGAGTAATAAAGCTTCTGTAAAGGATATCATGGCTAATATGACTTGCACAACCCACAAATACAGCGGCCGATTGACCCATATAATTCCATCCCAATTGATTATCGGATGCTCTTGAAATTCCTCTTCTGTCAAGTTAGCCGAATATTCAAATTCAGTCTTATTCCCAGCTTTGCAGCCATAACTGTGAATTTTAATAATTGTCGTATCAATTATTGCGGCTTTGTAGCGAATAGGTATAATAGAATAATAAACCTATTCGCTAGAAAGCCGCAACTGCCATAATAATAAAAATGCATGTCCATGAATGACGTTGACTGAGATATCGATTCTCATTCAAGTTTGATTGCAATTTCCAGCTAACCCTATATTGAGCAAGGTTATTTTAGTATTTCATACGGTCGGTAAGAAATCGCCGACAGAGCTGCTACGGTTTTTATAAAATTATATAGGTCATTACTTAAATTCGTAAAAATTGTACTATGCATACCTCTGGCACCTTTGAATCCTTTTAAATATTACTCCAAATATTTCAATAAGTCGATGCCAATCCTAATCTTCTAACATTATTCATGAGTACTCGGTTCGAAATTTCTTACTTTTTACTGCTATAAGGTTTAAGGTGGTTTTAAAGACAACAAATAAAAATATTACACAAGTAATATTTTTGGTTAGAAATCCATATAATAATGCTTTGTTACCTATGTATATTTAGTATAGTCGGGAGCTAGTGAATACATGGAACATGTATAATTAAACTACGTTGGTTTAAATCATAAGTAATAATATATTCAAGAGCGATTATTGCACGTTTCGTTATCATGTTTGTGGTGGATATACCTACAGGGGAATTGACATATTATTATGACCTGTTTTACTGACCCAATTATTTTGTGCATTCGCGGGCTGGCTAAAAGGCAGCCGGTGCTTGTTCACAATAATATAGCCACCCCTACTAGTGCCTATTTATTATTGGAACTCATTTGTGTGCACTTACCAAGAAGCAGAAATGGGATCTCCATCAGCGCAGACTCGGAATATGTACAACACGCAGGCTAAAATTTTGAAAAATAAGTTTGCTATTCTAATGCGTAAACCTGAAATAAGGAGAGTTTTTTTTTCAATTTTAATTTTTTTCACACAATTTACAAGCTGGTGATGTATGTTTGTATAAGTATCAAGGTAGGTATTATCTGTTTTTTGTTACAATAACTTACTAGTAATTAATACGTGGAGGCAAGTAGTGTGCGTGCATACTTGACTAATGCTACTTACTCGATCGTTGATTTTTTATAAAATATAGTTGCAGTCTTTCTTTGAAAGTGTTCTCGTTAACATAGTACTCCACACGTACTCTGAAACAAAATAACGACAAATTAAAATAAGTAAACCATGCGTGTGGGCCCCATATTATCCAGATTAGAGTATTACAGTATAAACCGTAAAAGTGGTCTGCGGAGACCAAAAAAATATCCCGCAATCGGTTCCGTCGACTTCACCTTCAGCAGTGTGATTTTGAAACCTCGGAAATCGGAATCGGATTCGGAACGGTAGTTTGCGTCTACGAAGTTAGTTTAATAATGGTAGGAAATAGTAGATAAAATATTGAACGCAAAATCTAAACTATTACAGTTTCTTGTGATAAAAAGCTTCATACTTATAACCACATAAATCAAACATTAAGTTGAACACTTGTTATTTTTGATATTCACGTTTCTAAGCCTACGTGTTAGTTTTTTTATTTTTTGTACCGATCTTTGTAAACTGACAAATCCAATGAAAAAAAAGTTTGTTTAATCTATGTCTGAGGTTTGTTTATTGTTGTTGACGAGAAAATTACAAATAACCAAAATGAACGTTGATTACCTATATAATTTGTAACATCATGTCACATAGATGCTCCATATTCGTGTAAAAATAAAAAACTAGGTTGCAAGGCTACAGCGCCATCTATTAAAAAAAATTGGCAACCGAACCTGCGTATTCACCCCTGTCTGTCCCTATAAAGTTTGAATATGTGCTTTTGTCTTGTTAATAATGCGAATGAAATATTTTTAAGTGTATAATGACCAAATTGTATTAAAGTAAATAAATAAGTAGATTGGTACCTAAATACACTTAGCTACACTGGGATTGCGTTGTATTTATTGTTTCATCCAAAAATACGGCTTTAATTATGCTATTAAAGCCAATGCAATATCCAATAATTCGTATAATATCAAATTGAGTAAAAAAAAAAGACTAAATGCCATCGGAAAGACTTCCTACACATAAATCTCCTCGGAAAGTTATGGTCGGATCGGAATGATTTTCCGTCGACAAACGTCAACAATCTTCGAATTCGGAAATCAAAATAGTTAATTTGTTTACAAAGTTCGGTACAGCAAAAAGAATAATAAAAACATATACGCCTAGAAACGTGAATATCAAAAATAACAAGTGTCTGACTTAATATTTCTTGTGTGTGGTTATAAGTTTGAAGCTTTTTATCATAAAAAACCCGTATTAGTTAAAATTTCGCGATCAATATTTTTTCTACTATTTCCTACCATTATTTAACTAACTTCGTAGACGCAAACTACCGTTCCCAATCCGAATCCGATTTCCGAGGTTTCAAAATCACACTGCTGATGGGATTATTGATATACACAACAATAACTAATAGTCATATTGAAGGATGTATATAATTTCCTTCTAACAACGAATGCAACAGCCCTGTTAAGTAAAAACATACCATTAATAAATAATATCGAATTAAAATGCAAATAAAATTAAGAATGCAATAAACACGATTTTATTTATTTTATGCAGAATGGTATTGGGAAGTTATAAGTATAGAAGAAAGTACTAAATAGAATGGACGAGATCGTTCATATTTTTTAATTCTCACTAACTACACAGCTTTCGGCGACCATCCCGGTATTTCTATATCTATTTAATAGCCATAAGTTGCAAATGAAGTTTATTGAAGGAAGTGTTGACATCGGAATTGGAAGCGCTTTCCAATAATTTCACTTCTCTTCAAACCAAATTGTCCGCAGAAGTCCAGTTTAAGTTTGTAAATTTGATTTCGCTAGTATGGAACAGTAATAGCACTGTCATCACGACCTTTTGACCTTTAACGGTTACCATCCCAGCAACCTTTAACCTCCGTATCTTCCATGAATAACAAAACAAACACTTAACTAAACTTGCTTAATATTTAATTGTCACCATAAACATCAGGACGTTCCTATTTAAGGGTAGTAAGTAAGACTCGGCTCACAAGTCTGTATTATTCATAATTGAGTCCACAAGGCACTTTTCTTTTGCAGGATTTTGCATTATTTATTGTTACAATGACAATTTAGGACTTTCTGCTTTTTCGAAAATCTTTGTATGCAATTTCTCTAAACCCCCAAAATTGGCGTGAATCCCTAAAACAAAATACTCTATCACTTAGCTCAATTGTATAGGTCCATAGAAATTATTGAAATCCAAATAGAGGTAACCTTCACCACGTTTTTTTTTGGCGTCACCCTTTGAGTTAAGGAGAAAGCATCAACAGTGCATAATATATCAATATGATGTTATACCTGTAAATGTACATTGCTATGACCAACATGCAAAGTGAAAAAAGTCGTTTTTAAAACCACGATGCCACGTACCACATACCATGAACCAAGATACTTTGCAGTTACTAACGTAACACTAAATGTGATTCTACCACAGATCGCCGAAATTATTTTATGAAATCTTAGTAATTGCCGAAAAAAGGTACATATATGATGGATTCCCTAGCCATTCATCGAGTAAGAACAATATACTCTAACCTATGTTGTTGGAAAAATAAGTTGTATTGTAAATTGTCAATTAAGTTGGGACTCTTAAAAGCTCTGCTTCACGTGCTTACGTTTTATGACAAAAATAGTAAGACTTGACGCCTTGTGGCAGTCATTACATGAGGAAGTGGGTAATTTATCTGCCAGCATAAAAGAGTGCCACTTATCCGTGATATAAAAGCACGTACTTAAACATTCCTTCAAGGGATAGACTGATTGTCACGATGACATTAAATATTGATTAGTTAGCCGAGCACTTAGTATTTTTGCCACAATAAGCGCACTAGGGCCAGTCTAGATGAAGTAACGTTAATTAATGACGATACTCCCAGATATTTATTTAATAGGAATAACGTTGATGCACATAAATTTATAATATTATAATTGTTATTAAATTTGCAGAAAAAAAAACATGTTGACGCGGATGAGTTATATGAACATAATATTCTGCTTGGGTTTAATAACTTGTTCAATGTTAACTAATAATATAAAAGGACCAGCATTCTGGATATATAAAGTGTCACAATAATAGTGTAAAATATTTTAACAGGGCCAACAGCAGGTTATAAAGATAACAATCCCAATGAAATCAATCAAATTATTAGACATTTAAAAAATTAAAGCCTGTACGGAGATCAAAACAATAATATACAAAAAAAAAAAAAAACTTTCGTCATACTTTATATTCTTTTCTAGATTTCTAGCCAAGAATGGAAAACGCCGATTAAAAAAAAACACTATTACTGCACTATCCGATAGTCTTGCTAATAAGGATCAAGTTCGGCGAGGTAATGACATACAGCAAGCTAAAGAAAAGTGCTCGACGTAACTTCAAGATGCAGGAGTCTCGCCGATTCAATCTTGTTCTGTTCAAGTCTTGCTAGTTCTATCTTGGTCTTGGTTTTGCCAAAATAAGGTGGTCTTGTATTTTCGCAAGAACAAGGCCAAGTCTGTGAGACCAAGACCCCGAGGGCATCAATATTTTTGCACACATGAGCAAAAATACTAAAGCCCTTGATAGTATTCACTTGTTGTCATTAACGATCAATGAGATTGAACCAACCCTCATTTCAACAGCTTCTACGCAATATTCTTAGTGCCACAAGATTTAATTTTCTGTAATAATCCGCACTTAAACAGAAAATTGTTAGCATTTCCCTTTATGTTAATACGAAAATATTAAAAACACTAGGATTGAAATAAAAAGCGGTTACCTCGGAATCCTTTCGTAGCTATCCCAGCCGGTCAAGCAATTGTACGAGCTGTATCTGGTGACGGCTGCCATGATTAGAAACACAATACTTAATGTTTCATTGTCATGGTATCATATGTTAGTTGAAGTACTACGCCAGCTTACACTTTTATAACATATCACTAAGTTGCTCTCAAATTCCTGCCAACCATCCCTCTACGTTTCCATATAAACGAAATGAAAGTTGTATTAAACATACTTATACAGTGTTTAAATGACTAAAATTATTATGATTATGACTTTCGTAGTCCTATAATAGATAATAGAAGTTGATGCATTATGGTGATAGTTATTATATTTATCGTACCATTATGTAAACCCACGTAAATTAATTATAATTGTTCCTAAGTCACTTCCCAGGATCGCATGTTTTTGCATGTTAGTCAATTATATAGACAGTAATTTGCTTAAAAGCCTCGAAGTAATTTAACGCGTTACCTCGTTAACAATTTATACAATGCAATGGACCTACTCATTATTGAGCGGTGTATGTATTACCTAGATAATCTAGGTTTTAATCTTGTTCACTTTGATAGGGGTAAAATCCAAAGATTTAATAAAATAACTACTAGCTGAATAACTTAAGCTCACATTTTGTTGAAGTTAAACACCTATCATTTATTTACGTATAAAGTATTCACATATAATCTATGAGAAGCGTGTAGTGTATTCATTATATTAAAATCTCGAATGTGTTAGTAAACAATTATTATATCTATTAGCGGAAGACACCACTCGATTGGTCTCGATTATTAACATTGTAATTTAGTAACATAGTTTAATTGAAAAATGAGTTCGTCAGGTGATTGATATTCGAGAAGAGGGGGACCGATAACGCGACTGGCAAGGCGCCGCCGCTCGCGAACGTGGTCGACTGGCGGCGGTTACGTCGCGGCGGGGCACACGACACGGCTGCCCGCCCGCCGTCGCGCTCGCGTCCGCCGCCCGCCCTCGCTTTTTTTCACGGCTGTACCGACAGACTATAAGCATAGCCTACCAATTTATAAACAATAACGTTATCGCTTCCTAAAAGCTGCTTTGCTATACGATATAATGCGAGGACAGAGAACAGACGTAAGAGTCAATATTATATTTTAAAGGTATTGATAGATAGGAGTTAATTGATTCGCTTTGCTAACTGTGCTTGGTTGTTCAAAAAATAATTGTGTGGATGGGCCACATTTGATCATGAAATCAATGACGTGTATTTAACGGCCGCCCCGCCGCCATCAAGAAGACGATGGCGAGATTATGTGAAGATCATTGTATGAAATACGTGGCTACAAATTGCCATAGGTAGAACATAGGTAATATATAATATAATATAGGTAGGGCATGGAAGAACAAGACATGGGTGGAGACATTGTACAATCAACTAAATTTTTATGGAACTGGCTGGAGACAACACAGCAGAATTTAAAATAGTTCTACTATGTTATAAAAAGATAAGGCACATTCATGGGATGTGCTTTGTTAGCAAAACAAAACCTTAATTTATATTGTAAATTTTGGCTAATGGAACTAGTTTCCGTTGTCTGTCACAGTTGCTTAGAGTAAATACAACATGATGTAGGTGCTTTCTTGTATTATATTGTCAAGATATTTACTTTATTAATCTTAACTATAAAAATGTTATATAATTGAATTCAGAGCATGTTGCAATAAATCACTATTTTCAGTTTCAGAGTCAATTTCTTCTTGTTCGTAAATTGTAACATCTTGGTTGATTGTTACTAATTTCCTTTGTATATCATATTATTTTTATTGGTCATGATAACATTGTCAGATATAATTATTTCTACACATAAAATAAGTGCAAGGAAGAGAAAAACAATAGACAAGGCGGGAACAAGCTATTGTACAATTAAGAAGTTAGACGAAAATCACCAATTAAATACAGCGCGTTGTTCTAAATTTAAATAATTCTCCAAGCTCATCTTCCATTAATAGCATAAACAATTAGGTACCTACGATAATTCCAAATTTGTATCTACAAACACAAGTTGCAACGACTTTAAGTTATGTTTCTGTGTTATTTACTGCAATATTTCTGAATAGAAAATAAGCTCTTTTGTATACAGCTAATTCTAAATACTGCAATTATTGATTTATGCATTTTGAAAGCTTTGTTGTGTGGATGGATGCCCGCCGGTCGCCTCCCGCGTTGTATTACTGGTGATCATTTCGGGGTTTTTGAATGGCGATTTTTCTTGTAATAACACTGCCGTGATGTTGTTTGCGTTCCAGGATCTCTATTGTATTACCTTTTTTATATCATAAACAGAATAATTCTCTATGCTTAAATACTGCCTATGCATAGATGTTTATGCTGATCGATTAGCTTAAGGATTGCTGTTCATTATTGGCAGCGTGATCTAGTGTTTCCAGCTTTAATTGTTAAGTATACAGAGTACAATAGATGGAGACAAAGACTAAAACAATTATTGACTGAATTGTCTATATAGTCGCATTGGAAGCATAGCGTCATAGCGCATACGTGGTACCAACCACGTAAAATTATCATATAATATGATTTGGAGGGTGGCTTCTCTGTATTTATCTGGATTGTTTTTTCCATTCTAAAATATTACTCGTATATTTTTTGAATGGCATGGAGGATCAGAACTGAGTGAATTATGCTGACCTAGTACGGGCTGTCTTAAGATGTTTTTCGAGTCCATGGTAGGTTATCTTACAAATACAGGATGCTTTTGCTTTCCTGTTTTTTCAAATTATAACCGTTTTCGAAAATAACGTCACACTCCCCAACAGGGACATCTTACGTATAAGAGTTTTTTTATCCAACAAAAATACGCGTTGACGTACGGACTATGTACTTATTGTATCGTTTCCATTTAATAAACACTGTACTATACATACTTTCAAAGTATGCTTACATTTAAAAGTGGTTCTGCCAGAGAGCATGCTCTTCAGCATAAGCGACAACAAACGAATGTAAATTTTATTTACTATATTTATATCAGATAATATAGTATTAACAGTAGCTATTTGTTGGAGAAATGGAATGATTATCGGTTTACAACGTCTGTGATGTGGTAAAGTCCCTTTTACAAACGGTAATAAATTAATTCTCATTAGTTACCCTTCTTTTTTTTTGCGTGGGGAAATCCTCATGGATACCCGCAAGCCCCGAAGGAGGCAAGCTGGGTTATGCCGGACTTTTACCGACTAAAACCCCACAGTGGTCCTTCTCCCGCCTTGTTGGGGGGGTCACGGGAACGCTTTCGCACACATCCGTGACCCCACCAACGGTAGTCCACGCGAGTGGACTCCTCCTCTGCCCGGCGGCGTTGACCACACCACGCCGCTGTCCTCTTCGAGTTCGCTTGGCTGACGCGCAGGGCCCCCGCCGTTTGCGTCCACGAACCCAGGGGTCCCCCACCAGATGGTATGGCGAGGGGAATTAGGCTTAGGTAGACTATTGCAACTATTGCGCATACGCGCGACTCCTCGATCGTGACCAGAATGTGCGCAAGTGCCAGTTGTCCTAAGCCAACGTAATCCACGTTGTGCCACCTATTAAAAGGGTTCTTAACATAAATAATTCTTATCAGGCATTATTTATCGCTGTTCCATCATTTATTTATTACAATTCGCTAATAGTCAGGCTATCTATTTGAAACTAAGTATTAATATAACTATTAACTAACTATACTTAAGTTTTTTTAACCAACTCAACTGTCTTATCTTTGGAGTTGTTCTTCAACCCCTGACTTATCTCCACCTGTTGTAATAAAAGAATTTAATTGGAATTTAGGATAGGACTTTATTAGCGGACAGATGAAAAGCATAGACAAACAGAGCAGTCAAAATAAAAAGTTAATAACCATTGTAAACTGCCAATGACTAAATGCATTCAATCTTTTTAGCTACAACTCCACCAGAACTTTACTTTCAGAAATAATTCCCAATGTTGAGGTATAAGGAAACACCATTCTATAACGACAATCTCATATCTCATGCGTGAATTTGAAAGTGATTTGTAAAATTTCAATACAAATTATACATTTTACTCACAAGTGAGATATAGGATTGTCTTTTCAGAATAGCACTACTGATTCGGCCCGGTACAAGCGTTACTTATTGTGGGATCGTATCATAGTTAGTGTGTTCGTGTGGCAATATTATTATATTATTATACATTTTTGTATTTTATGATTAGTGTGTGAATACCTCTCACAAGATTTCTCTTAGTTTATGAATGTGTTAGTAGTAACCGGCTATTTGATGTTAATAATCTATTACTCTCGACAAAAGCCAATGCCAGTCCAAATAAAATCTTGACGATGCCTAAACTAAATAAGTGCCCGTAAAATATTTACTAAGGTACTCATTATTTGGATTATAGATTAAACGAAGCATTACACAATATAGTAGATAGAAATAATGGTTTTCTATATATTTACAAAGCACTGATGTTCAGAAAATTTATTAAAACTTCTAAAATTTTGGAGGTAGGTATGGTAAACGGAGTGTTTGAATAAGTTCGTAATCGTCTTTCGTCAAGTTGTAAAGATGTAGATAAATGGATAATGTGAAGTGAAAATAGCTCCGAAGTCACGTAATTTTCACACGATGGCTTAGGACTTGATTGAAATATGTAATCCCTGGATGTAGATGGCTCAATGGATTTATTTGTATTTACTACGGTAATAGACCAGTAAAACTAATTATTGCACAATTTGCGACTGCGACAATAGGGCACAACGAAAATTCTACGCTTCCTACCACGATTTAAATTAGTTGGTACAAAGATTCGAGCCAGCTCATTGTGGAGATCAGGTACTTCTTTTATTCTGCGAAGCACTACTGCACTACACGCAGTTGTAAGTTGATTATTATTTCTTCGAACTTCCAGTGAATTGTACTAGACACATCCTAATAGATATTTACTACGGTATAAATACGGGGAATAAGTATGCATCCTTTTAGACAGATATCTTAGAAAGGCTTTTGCACCTTCTCTAAGATAAGCACGTACTTATCTTCATACGGGTTGCAAGCACACGCGCTAGTTCAAGCTTACTCCGAACTAAAGCATTAAATATTATACGCATAGCATGTTTACTTTGAGAATCTCGCGTTTTTCTGTAGAAAAATCTTAGTCTGTAAAGAAAAGCCCATAAAACTTAGCATTCGGTCAAATGTGACTCCCATTATGATGTTGTTATTAAATTTGTACTAGAAATTAATTGGGTGACTCATCCAACCAAAAGTCATAAGACAGCATTTTTATTAAAATCTATTTTGTTCTCCATGCTTCATTCGATAGCCCTTCATTCGATAGCTCTATATAGAGATTATATAGAGCTCTATATAGAGATCGTCTGCATATAAAAAAAACATTTTGCAGTATTTAATCATTGTGTGTTTTAGGTACGGGAGTGACCCTACTAATTTTCAATGGGAATGGGTATGTTACAAAGTAGTTCACCGAAGAATGTTGTCATGTATTTTAGTATGAGGATCTATTTGTTGATACATTTTGAGGACGTAGAGATTAGAACGCTTTAACTACATATAATCAGGTAAATCCTCTTTTGACGACGATAGTTCGCTCTTGATTTGATTTTGTATTAGGTGAATTTATTGTTTGAAATTGCGTGCCAGTCTTGACGTCATCCTTGGTAATATTGGCAAGTTCTATGTCACGGTACACGGCGGTTTTTTTTGCCAAATATGAGAGCCACATAACTAAAAAAAAAAAAAATTATAATAAATAAGGCCAAATATCTTTTAACGGGAGCGGCAATTAAAAATGATTGCACCTGGTTTGCAGTGAGGCCAAAAGATTTATTGCTTTTGTGCTCTGTTAACTCCTTTAATAAAATCAGATGCTTTTCTATATATATTTATTTTAAATCGTTTTTTATGGATAGGTTTAGGTTTTAATTTTTTTCTCGTTTCTATTTTCCATTTTCTCCCATTTTAGAGCTATGTTCTTTCTCTCTTATATGTCATCTATTGCCTTACTAACGAAAAAGATTTAAATACCTGCTCATTACTAATGAACCCTTAACATTCCCACTATAAAGTTCTTATTCCTTTTTAATATATTAGCTTCGTTAGTAAATTACAATATCAATGTTCTGTTTTATTTGCAAGTAGCCTGCATTATAAACTATACACTCCATTGTGTAGGTGGCTGTAGTTTATTTGACAATCCCTAAAAAACACTCCGAGAACGTATTTACTTGTTTCCCGATTCTCCCATGCTTGAAGTTGTCATATTACGTTTGCAGTCGTAAATCGCGGTGTGAAATACTAGCTTTCGACGCACGTGCATTACTTGCCGCATGACGACACCGTAAATATTTCACAATATAAGTGCGTTGTATGGTGCTGACACAACTAGGGGCGGATATTGATAATTAATCATCATTGAAAAATCATTCAGGGTCCAGAAGGGTGAAATGCTTATAATGCCAACAGAGAAAAAATATCTTGCATAGCTGTAATTTTTTTGTTATTCTGTTATCTTCATACTTCTATGTATTTATAAATCGTGATGACACTACTGCACTTTGTATTGGAACTACCACAAATCGCATATTGCATAGATAGGTATTTGTTTGGAAATTAGGAGTGAATGGAATAAAGCCATGCCACGAGGCACACAACTAAAGCGGTATGATAAAAAAAATGTGAACCTGGGTATCTGTAGAGCGATTTCGTCCAGACTGTCGATGGGTTCGCTGAGTGGTCGTTCAAGCAGACGAGATGGGGCAGTTAGTGTGTCTGAACTCATGTTTCGTCTATTTTTCATGTATTTCTTGTGCTTCTTTCGCTTCTCCTCGGCGCGGCGTAGATTGTGGAATCGGAAGAAGAACATCGACATGATATCCAAATTTTGTGCACTTATACATGAACATCCGTGTCTTTGAACAAGAACGTGTGTTTGTAACCACTAATGTCTTCAATGTTAAAGTTCACTTATACACTTCAATAATAATACGCTTAAACACTTATGAAGATAGATTATATTCGGTTTGTCAGGTTGAAAGAAAATAAATTAATGTATTGAAGCTTTCCCTATACCTGATGTTATAGAGGATATACTGTGTAATTCGGATTTTCACTCCCCCGAGCTTTAGGGCCTACATTTCATTTCGGGGCGGCGGCTTGTAGGTACATAATTTATGATCCTGATCCATTCTCAGACGCACCAACCTGTCCTTTGTTATTACCCACCTACGTTTAGGTAACGACAGCACGAATGACGTTGATAAATTTATGAATAAGCTTGGTAGCTAATGAATATGGAAAAAATAATGCCTGTAGAAAAACATTACGTTAATACTAAATTATATATAAAAAAATATTCTTAAGATTAGATAAAAGTAGCAAAGCATACCATAATAATAAAACGCGTAATTGACACTATTCTTGGAGTTGTTTAGAACAGTATCTTATCAAACGAAGACGGAGGCGACGCGGACGCGATGGTTCCCAGCCGTATCCCTCATTAGCATTAGGCTGCTGTATATTTGTTGGATACATTCTTTATTCCATTTACTGGGTCAAGGATTTTGTATTCAAACAGTGTGGTAAAGCCGAAATAAATGAACCAAAATGTTGACATAAATATTGTGACACAGTAGCGAAAGTTATAAAAACAATCAGAATAATGGTTCTTATAAGACACTAGGTTTTACCCGCGCCTCCGCTCGCGCAATCAGGCAATATAGGTCTGGTGTTCGACCCTCAATGGACACTTCGAGATAGTACAACTCTATTATACTAGATGACCTACAATAATATATTAATAAACAAAATAAAAAGCACTTGAAAAAACCTGACCCTGGCTATGACTGGTTAACTAGGTGTGATCAAAGCTCAGCAAGATCAATCAAATGATCCCAAACTCAATGACCTCATCCTCCTCAGCTTATTCCAATTAACAGTTCATTGCTTCATTATTATACCCTGATAACTATGTGACCAAAGTGTTCTTCACGATAGATTAAATATACTGAAACTTATTCAGCAATAATATAATAAAAATAGCTTATTCTAAGAATAATCAGGTATCAGTTACACTTGGATTTGTTAATCCCAGAGTTACCTAGTATTGACATCGGAATTACAATACATTCCTTATACTAGAATTAAGACGCGCGCCACCATACATTTTAAAAGTAAAAAAACCATGCTAGCGAATGAACCAAGTAATAGCTTGGTGATGACATTAGTGACAGTTGACAGACAATAGTTTGAGTTTCAAATTGCGAGAAGTTGTTATTTGTGTTTTTCGTGTTTTCGGTGGAAAATAAGTTGTTGCAGGTTTTTGACTTGAAAATGTACAAAAACCGCTGTCACTCCCTTAACTGGGATGAAGTAGTGAGGGTAAATCATATCTAGGTGTGTTCTTAATTGTTGGTACCCTAGTTGTTACTGAAAATAATGCCTTGGGTTGGCGGACTTCGCATTCCTTCTAGGGGTTCTCACAGACAAGCACGTTTCCTCGCGTCTTTCTCTTCATCCCTTGGCAAGTGACAGTCATGGTTGAATATGAGATTAGCACACACGAAATCCGAAACTTTGAATTTTTTTTCCAAAGTTGGTTGATAATCATTATTTCAGTTGTCTGTTTACCTTACTCTTTCAGCAAATATTTTGTTCAGTCCTTCGAAAAAAAGTTAAAAGACGTAGGACACACGAGATGTGTGGAAATGGCTGAACAAGAACATGCAATTTATATGGATATACTCAATGAAAAACTAGTGTGCCATACTAGAAAGATATATTTTAATATTAACAAAACCGCATGATGAGCATGCCTGATATCTTTTAACTAGTAATTTTAATTTGTGTTTTTTTCTGTCTTATGCAAAATAAAAACCATATCTTACGCTCATATGTTTAAATTTATTACCTGCTAATTTCACCAGTCAAAGGTTATGTCGAAAGTCACACGGGGCTTGTAAAAAAATAATTGTAGCTATAATGTAGTCCCAAAGAAACTTGTTTGCATACAAGTGATATTGTTGGCTCATTAATTCCACTTAGATCTGCATCATCTTGTATCTCTCCACGGGCCCATGTTCTTATTGCAGCCAAAACTTTCAGATGAGATGGTATAAAGCCACCTCTTGCATCATCAGCTAAATAATTTATTCAACGTCTCCACAGGCAGTGGTTTGGGCTGTGCGTTGTCTGTTAAGCGGCCATTACATTATCCAATTTGTAGAGCGCTGGATTTAGTGCTGCAGTGCGATAAAAAAAGAGCTCACTCATTACACTAGCTTAGCTAGCGAAGCTAGTTAGGTTAACTTCCTTTCATTTCGGTAGTGATCGTCGGCCAAACCGCATCTTTCGAAGAGCGCTAAACGAATATGGCACCATCAAAACACCAGAATGTTGGCATTGCTTTAGCAATGGTGTCGCGTTCGAGTTTAATGATAATAAATTAAAAAAAACGCGGAAAATGCTTGGTTAAAGACAATTTATTACTGAGAAAAAACTGTCAAATATGAAAATTGTGAACGTATTAGAGCCATCTGATTTTAGAAATTTGTTTCCATCATGTCTAATATCTTTGTTTTTATAATACTTATGTTTTTTATCCCAAAGAAATGTCATGTCTTTATATAATTCTATTATACTTAAGAGAACTTCCCTTTCCTTAGTTGATAGTTGCATCATTTTAATAATAAAACCAAAAATACATCCTCCTGTTCGAGCGCAATCGGACTGACTGACCGAGCATAGCCAGTGTTTAGCAAGCTAGTCCGCTTTACACCATGCAATTTGGTGCGCTAGCTAGTGTACGGGATGCACTAGAGTGGCAGAGTCCATGCGATCGCACTAGATTGGATCACTAGCTGTCTAAATGCTTTTACACAATACAAATTTAGCACGCTAGCTCATCTGCTGCTGTTAGCGGCCGACTGACTGAGCCGCAAATTTGTGGCGAACTGAAATTCGAGTTAGCTGCAAACTGAGATCAATTGCTTGCGACGCACGTAAATTGATCTGAGTTAGCTGCTTATTTAGGTCGACCGACTGAATTTTCACTTAACAGACATGTTTCATAAGCATGGTCTATTTTGTATTTCCGTAATGAAATTTTCCGTTTTTTTCCGGATTTTCTGTGGTGTGTAGTAGAGATTAGTTATGTAAGCGATGCAAAAAAACACGTCTGGACACGTCAATAGCTTCTTTCCAACTGTCCACATGAACACTTTGCGGCAAACGGACTTACTATGCCCGGCGAACAACCATATCGCCGCCGCCGACTGGAGCCGGTTTTGCTATGAGTCGGCCGCTCACTGAATAAGTCGGCGCGCGTAACGCTGCAAACTGCGTACAGTGAGCGCAAACTAGCAAACTGTCGACACTCCATTTCAAATATATGGAAGGGCGTACTAAACCGATACGCCGAAAATTCAGTCGACTGCTAATAGTTTGCCTACTGGGGACAGCCTCCACGCATCTAGCGCTCTGCAAATTGGATAATGTAATGGGCGCTTAGCCTTCTATATATATATAGATTTATCTAAAACTAAATCAATCTAATATAACCAATTTAATACATAGTTATCGAAAGCAAATAGACCAGCAATAAGATCTCCATCTGGGTGGATTACCACTGTTGTAAAGCAAGCCTAACGAACAATACCGTATCGCTAGCTAATATTTATACAAAATAAATACCCAATTACCGGGAGAATTATTGTCTGATAAGTTCGCAAATAAAGTAAAATAAAATAATGGAAGTAAGACGTAGTAAAAAGAGTTTACCGCCTTATTGGATTTTACCCGGGGGCTCTCCAGGCGATCCACTCCATGACTAACGTAATTTTCAAATCAGCTCTCGAAACGAATCATCGCAACGAAAGTATTAATAGTAGTATTATTATCGTAATGCTATAATATTGTATGCAAGCAGAAATCGAGAGATATAAAGAACCCGAAACGATTCGGAAAATTTACAGTACTTAATATTTCCTTACTCGGCGTATTGATCTACTTGCTATTATTATCGGTACGACCTACTTGTTGTAATTAATCGTCTCTTTTAATTGCCATCTGTAGCTAAGCTTTCTAATGGCTCTTAGGGCGAAAATTGGGTACCTATATGCGTACGTATAAATTGAAGAAACTATGTAGGTAGCTCGGATAGCAACGAGTATATATCTATTCAGTTCCTAAAAAATGACGTCTATGAGTGCATACAAGTATATACGTAGGTACGTAAAATGTATGGTTTTTCATGCAGTTTTATTTCCCGATGATGGCTGATAAATGAATCTAAACTGGTTGTATAATATAAATAATAAGCAATTTAAGTTAACATTAATCATGTGAACGTGCAGACTACTACAATAGGTATATAATGACTGGGTGTGATAAAGATTAATAACTATTTTGCATCAGCGGAGCTACGACAAGAGGAAGTAAGAGATGACAAGTGCTACCTGGCGTCTTAAGTGTTGTGCCCGCTTCACAATAGTCTATTTTTGCCATCTGCAAGCTGTTCCTAAGTTCTCGTTGACCCAAAAAGTATAATGTAAGTGTACTCACTCAGTGGACACACAGGATTTATTAAAAAAATGCCTATTAAGAGCGGATTTACACTACCTCACTATGAATTAAATATATAATAAACAAACAGTATTATTGAAAACTATCACATATTTTTTATCCTTTAAAATGAAGGAGTTCGGTGCGACCACTAGAGATATAACGAATTATTTTCATAAAATAAATACAAACCCGTTCCGTCCATTTATGAAAAATATATCGTCGCCTAATTCCATAACAGTTATTTTCTGATGAACTAATTAAATTACTTTGTGAGAAAGTTTGTCACCATAAGGATAATTAATCAAAATGTTAATAGAGGAAGAAAAAGTTAGGAGAGGAAAATATATATTTTGTGATTTATAAGCTTTAGCTATCACAAGTATTTTGGCACTGAACGCGTCACAATTGTCATAAAACCTTCGCAAAGCGTGTGCGGCCCGTACACGTGGCGGCACTGCTACGCGATTATAACGTGTTTGCGATGCGTATCACAGCGTCCGTAAGACTAAATGTGGTTTCAGCCGGCGGCGGCCGCGAGACACTTGCCCTCCGCAGCCAGCCACCCTCTGCCCGGCGGCCTCCCGCTCCGCACTCGGGAGGCCGCACCCCCGCGTCTATACTTGATAGACTTCGCTAATCCATCTGCTCCAATTTGGTGTCTAACACATGACACTTGCACATCAAAATGGATTTTGATTATGATATGTGCCGTGGTAGCCCAGTGGAAATATAAGATGAGTTCAAATCCCGGTATCGCGCACCAAGGGCTTTTCACGTGAAATAAAAATATGTATACCACGTGCCCAATAGAAGCTGTCATATGTCATCGCAGTAAACACCTGAATGATTGACCGCTAGTGGCATTTTCAACTAAACCCTTTCGTATGTGCCTCACGGCACACGTTAGTCGGTCGTATTGAAATAGATTTCGCGATTATCAGCAAGCAATTATATGTCATCCATACAATAAGAAGGAGGGTATTGATCTCAGTAAAAAAACAAACAATCTTATGCTTTCAGCTGATTTCGGGCAACGACCGAATGGCCATTGTGTCTGTCACATCGACGCGCTACCAATCCTTCATAGTTAGCGAAACATTGAATGCTGGAACAAAATAAGTTTTTTACTTTCGAAAGCTGTGTTCAATTGGTATGGCGATCCGGGGAGACGCGGCCGGTTAAAAAACAGAGTAGGTACTTATAATATATTAACGCTTTGGTACCCCATGCATATATGACCTTTGATGTTGGGTCTGAATGAGCCAACGTATTTTATTACTTCCGTAGATGTGTAATTTTCGTGGAAAATACAACTGTTCAAATGCGACTGTTGTGTTATATTAAAGCGCTTTTGCATATTAAAAAAGGTTGCTAGAATTTTATTTGACGGAGAGTCGCCCCAAAAAAAATGGTATTCGCTTTACATCTACACACAGTTGACTGAGATTAAATGAGCTATTGTATTCTGTTTTGCCTGACACTACCAAAATAAGATATGCTAAAACTTAAGAGCAGAAAATGCGCGAGCGATATTTTCAGTGGAACTACTTTAATTTGTTATGCTTCATACATCACCGCAAATGACTTATAATTGATAAAACGGCTTGAGAGCACTTTTTATGGTGGCAAAAAAACTTCTATAATATCAGAACTAACTACTACTACTAACTCTTTTGGCTTCATCTGTAAAGAATAACAAATATCTAATGTAAAAGTCTTGGTAGTATCTTAACGAAAAATCTGAAAATTGAGCCGGCACTTAACAACCCAATTTTCATGCTGATCGCATAAAGTTTGTGAGAGCTGTAAGCCGGGGTATGTATGTACCTCAACCCTTGTTTCCAAGGTGAGCGTTCTACTAACTTCGCTATAGATGCTAAATTTTTTTTTAATTATTTATGCCTCCTTTAATTTTATTTAATTCAAAATATTGATCATGAATATTTCTCCATAATATTCCTTTATTTTACCCATACCTCTTTTTATGAATGTCAGCTGGTACTTCAAAAGTCACAACATTGATCTAGAGAAATGTAATTTTTTGCAGAAACGATGATACATTTCTTTCTATGTAACATACTAGTACTTCAAATGTAACTACATCGATAGTTTGTCGATGGATTAAATTAGCGTGTCACTACCGTGGTGGTACCAAGAGGAATAGTGTGTAGCCCTGGTCACACAGGTGTGACGGCTTGTTCGACCACCAGGAATGTTTCAGTACGCAGTAAAAATCGTCGTAGGCTATATATGTTTCCTTTGATTTTTCTAGGAGTATAATACCAAAATGAAGCGAACGGTGTGTGGACTGTAGATAGTTAAAACAATGATGTAAACAATGAATAATAATATAATTTGGGAAAACGAAAATGTACCTCTCTTTCAACTTACTTATAGCAATCTGATTTGAAATTTCGAATGGAAGCCAAAAATTGCCACAGCTTGATGGACCCGAGCTGTGGCGCGTGACAAACGTACCCAGTCACTAAAGTACAACTAATTTGTCGCGACCGGGGTAGGTTAAGCCAACAAAATAGAGGTGAGTCGCACCAGTTCGTTCGGTTGGCTTTTATACTCTTCACGAACTGGTGCGACACTGGCTGGTTCCATAGGCCAGTCCTTATTAACAATGCCTAAGGCGTCAGATTTTATAAACTCCGGAGACTAATCACTTTCGTCACTCATGTTTTTATTAGAATTTATATAATTGGCATAGGTAAACTAGGGACCTTTATAGTTTCGCCAAGTCCGTCTATACATTTGTCTCATGCCAGTCATTTTATTCACAAACATAGGGCTAAACGTTGATATTTTGGTAACGCTATAAAATTGTGTATTGAAAGCAAATTATTTCGGGCTCAAGAAGCACAGGCTGAAATGTTAATGACATAAATAGTATTTCTGTCCTATCAATATTTGTATTTGCTTTTTGTTTATTAGGAAGTCTTCCTTTAAATAGTGAAAGATTATAATTAACCGAAATCAAATGTAGTTTAGGGAATAACATTTGATTTCGGTTGATTATAATCTTTCACTTTAAAAAATAACATGAAATGCGGTGTCGCGACTGTCGCGCCGCGCTGCCGCGCGGTGCTAAATGCGCATGCCAAGCCAGACACGATCCCATACGGCAGAATGCGTCAATCATTTTTCATAACGCCAAAAACGTTTGCCAATTCGTTTGGTTTTACTATGTCCAAATGGGTGAGTGGATGTAGAATTCCCTCTAAACTACGACATTTAGCTTCCTCATCGGAATGGTTGTTTAACCGCATGAATTAATTAAAGGCACTCCTGTATGATCTATATCAAAGATTTCGCATACCTCCTTTCGCATGCCATCTGTTTGGACGATATTAACCTTACCAATTCTAAATAATCAATATCTATCTAGGTCTGTATAACAAAATCCACATTATTTTTGTCTATATTCGCAGTGTTTAAAATGTTAAATTACTTATACTAAATATGTATGTAACTATCGATAGACTGACCTTTCTTCAAACCGTATGCTTGAGCGACTGATATCACTCCATGCACTCATTGATCTTCCCCGCCCACGATGGTAGGCCGCAGAAGCTACCACAGAAGCGGTCGGTCGTCGCTCCAACTCCACTTCGGGCGGAAAGTTGACTTTGGTAGAGCCGCGCGAGGAGGGCCCCTCGGCTGATTCTCCGCCTCCCGAGAGTTCCATTTCAAAGGCAGCGTATTCAGGTGCTTCTTCGTCCGGCTCTCCCTCGCTGCCGTCGCTGGCCGCTGAGAGTGCCTCATACCCGTAGCCAGGGCGGACGCCCCCGGCGGCGCCGCTGACCACGCCGGCCCCGCCGCGGCCGCACTCCGCGCCTGCAGCCAGCCTCGGCGATGCTTCGATTCGACTCAATGACGCTGCTTTTACTGAATGTCCTCGTACATTCAATGGTGAACTTTTCGTAGGATAATGATTTGAGTAACGTAGCTTGCTGTGTCGAAACGTGGTGCCGCTTTATTCCCTACTAAAAGACGAAAGCGAATGAACACGTCGATCACACCCAGATATAGTATTATATATTATCTACTTCACTTGGAATCTATTTGCACTTTAAACATGTTTGTTACTCGCTGTCATTGCAAACGTTTTGTTTATAATATGGTATGAATGGCTTTAAATTTACCGCGACAGACGGCAACAACAACAATGGCCACAACGTTGTACCCGAGTCCTCACTAATAGCGTAATGAGGCGTCGCACGTTCCGCGACTTGCGATCCGCATTCACCACTAAACTTAAATAATATAGCAAACGAAAAACTAAACGGCAGATAAACAAAAACGGTTAGATTCCTGCGCTCGCCTTCGTACTTCTAGCGACCCTTGTGCAGCCAAATGGTTTGCAGGTTTTGTTAATGGGGTTGGCTAAACAATAAAAACGTATAGATACTATGTTTCATACATAACGTGGGTACGTGAAGTCAGCAAGATATGTTAGTACCAGAGTGAAGTGCGCCCGGAGGGCGGCGGTCGGGCGGGGCGGATCGATCGGACACCAGCAACCGCCCTATGAAGTGCGGGGTGCCCTCCGCCGCGCCGCACCGCAGTGCTATTATTATTTTCCTCATAAAAATAATACGCTTGTAGTACATATTACTATTTTGCACTATTTTATTAACATGTTTATCGTCAGTCGTCACTAATGTTAATAACCTGCCAGAATGGCGGTCATCCGTAATGTCAATAAAACAAAAATTATGTTTACTGAATAACTAGTACTTTCAAACATTCAAATATTTCAAGTCTCTATCTCATGTGGACGACACCAGCCACGGCAGCGATATTAACAGATCATATACCTATCTGTGTATCCGTAGTTTTATTTTATGTACGCTTTGTAGATAGCGATCTTGCTTTATTAGGATGAGATCGCTATCCTTGGTCTTTGAACCTTTTCACTCTTTGGACATTTTTGTCAGAACGGAAAAACGCTAAAACAATTTTTTGAAACATTTTTTTTAATGTCATATGCCGATTTTAGTAAAAATCTGGTATCTACTGTACAAAAAAAATCATGTTTTTATTTTATTATACCAGGCCTTGTCTTATATGTCGGTCCGTTGTCTAACTCCCTCATTCGATTTTCACCCAGTCCATATCATATCAACAGATCATGATTAACTCTCCTGCTTTATATTACCGTAGTTTAAAATTTGGAGTGTAGCGATTTCTTCAACCTCACCACAAGTTACACAGATGGCGCTGCAGACGCATTCAGAACAATTGACAATTCTACATTCAATCCTAAAACGCGTTTTGAGAGTTTTTGGAGCATGTAACAGATATACAAGATCAGACAATAACCGTCGGGTCATAGCGGCCGCCTGGCTGGAAGATCTTCCTTTTTCCGCCAAATTGGTGACCCCGACATGATAACACAAATAAAAAATATATGTATTAGTTATGAAATGGACATTTTGTTCAATTATTCTCTATTACATGCATACTAACACCATTACATTTATGTGACAACCCGAAACAAGTCTACTCCTTTCCCAGAAACATCTTTGCTGTGCTACTAAATACGTTTCTAGTGTCTTCACCAAGAACTTCTAAGGGCAGGATTCCAAGGACCTCCATTGGGTTGTTTCCTTCTCTAATTTTCCATTCTTCTTTCTCAACTGATCGCGGAGCTTCTCTAGAGTTAGGTTAGGATGTTTATAAGCTGTGACAGTGAATATTTAATTCCACTTTGTATCATCATATTCTTTGACTTAATTTAAAAGAATTCTGCATTCATCCTCAAACAATAATCCCCACATAAATTCGAAATTTATCCCTTGTCGAAATAAATGTTTTGTTAATTTTTCACTAAATATGTGTATAAGATTTTTAATCTAATGAAATGTTCATATTATCGACTTAAAATTAATTGCTTTATGTAGGTCCCATACGGATGTGGTCTGGTTGTTCAGAAGGTAGATAGTAATTAATTTATTCATATCAAACGGGTACGCGAACTAGGTCATTGGGAGGCGTGCCATAGTTATTTTCAGCTATTTGCGTTAATAACGTTGGTCAGATTTACTCTGAAGTTAGCACATAGTTACTTCGTAGATAACCCCATAGAAAATAAAAACATGTTCATCATGTCTTTCTCTTTCCTACTCCATCTACAGACCCTGGCAACTATGAGTGAGCTATAAGTACTCTTAAAGCTGAATTAAACTCGGGGTCTTCTACACAATCTTAAGCGGCCATTACATTATCCAATTTGCTGCTGCAGTGCGATATAAAAAGAGCTCACTCATTACACTAGACTAGCTAGCGAAGCTAGTTAGGTTAACATCCTTTCATTTCGGTAGTGATCGTCGGCCAAACCACCTCTTTTGAAGAGCGTTAAACGAATATGGCACCATTAAAACACCAGAAAGTTGGGATTGCTTTAGCAATGGTGTCGAGTTCGAGTTTAATGATAATTAATAAAAAAGACGCAGAAAATGTTGGGTCAAACAATATTTATTGCTGAGAAAAAAAATATGAAAATATGAAAATTCAATCGAAAATCAAACTTTGCTATCGAATCCTTTGTAAACTTCGAGAAACATATCTTTGTTTTTATAATCCTTATGTTTTTTATCCCAAAGAAATGGCATGTCTTTGTATAATTCTTTTATATTTAAGAGATCTTCCCTTTCCTTAGTCGATGGTTGCGGCATTTTGATTTAAATCCAAAAATACGTCCTTCTTTTCAAGCGCACGCTGACTGACTGACCGTGCATAGCTAGTGTTTAGCACACTAGTCCGCTTTACACCATGCAATTTGGTGCGCTATCTAGTGTACGGGCTGAGCTAGTGCGACAGAGTCCATGCTATCGCACTAGATTGGATCACTAGCTGTCTAAATGCTTTTACACAATACAAATTTAGCACGCTAGCTCATCTAGCGCTGTGCAAATTGGATAATGTAATGGGCGCTTTACTGATTTATAATTACCTTTTGACTTCCAAGTGACATTAAAAAAATTTAGGTAATAGTTGTTCAAATAGATATATTTTCAAAAACTGTTTAACCAAATTTGATCATAATGAATCTTTCTTCATCGCTGATAAAAATAGTAGGGTAAGTGTACCAGTGAATGAACACCCCCCAGTGAATGGACAAAACCCACTTTTTTCCAAATACTAAGAAATCTGAACATATCTATAATACACATTATTTTTTTTTGTATTGACAACAATTTATTCAATATTGTGGTAGCAGTTGTTTCTTGTATCGATGATTCATTTCAAAATGGCGAGCATTTGAAGTTTTCCGTTTCGTTGTAGTCCAGATTTGTATGGGCCGGAATTAAGGACACAGGTAAGTCAAAATATTTTTGATGTTATTTTGTATCAATTTTGGTAGTTATTGCGATTAGTACTATAGTTATTTGACTGAAGATAGGTTAAATTGTTACTTTTAACCCGTTTCTATGCCAATTTTATCGTGAATTTAGTAAAATATTAGGGGTCCCAGTATTGGTACAAGAAATCGGAAAAAATCCAGTGAATGAAAGAGTGTTTATTTACTGGAACATGACAGATTTCATGTTTTTGTTAAATAATGTAACTTATTATTACGTTAATAAAGTTTTTCCACTGATATATTGTTTTAAAATAGATTTCCGATCTTTTGGCCAATATTGGAACAGGTGTGTTCATTTACTGGTTTTAAAAACCTAGTTAATGAACTAGGCTTTTTATGTCCACTAACACTAGTCCCACAACTAAGTTTCCTCTAGTTCAGTATCTACAGTGGCCCCCTATGATGATACTGAGACTAGTCCCACTACTAAGTTTCTTGTAGGACAGGATCTACAGTGGCCTCCTATGGTGACACTGAGACTAGTCCCACAACTAAGTTTCCTGTAGGGCAGGATCTACAGTGGCCTCCTATGATAACACTGAGACTAGTCCAACAACTAAGTTTCCTGTAGGACAGGATCTACAGTGGCCTCCTATGATGACACTGAGAATAGTCCCACAACTAAGTTTCCTGTAGGACAGGATCTACAGTGGCCTCCTATGCTGACACTGAGACTAGTCTCACAACTAAGTTTCCTGTAGGACAGGATCTACAGTGGCCTTCTATGATGACACTGAGACTAGTCCCACAACTAAGTTTTCTGTAGGACAGGATCTACAGCGGCCTCCTATGATGACACTGAGACTAGTCCCACAACTAAGTTTTCTGTAGGACAGGATCTACAGCGGCCCCCTATGATGATACTGAGACTAGTCCCACTACTAAGTTTCTTGTAGGACAGGATCTACAGTGGCCTCCTATGGTGACACTGAGACTAGTCCCACAACTAAGTTTCCTGTAGGGCAGGATCTACAGTGGCCTCCTATGATAACACTGAGACTAGTCCAACAACTAAGTTTCCTGTAGGACAGGATCTACAGTGGCCTCCTATGATGACACTGAGAATAGTCCCTCAACTAAGTTTCCTGTAGGACAGGATCTACAGTGGCCTCCTATGCTGACACTGAGACTAGTCTCACAACTAAGTTTCCTGTAGGACAGGATCTACAGTGGCCTTCTATGATGACACTGAGACTAGTCCCACAACTAAGTTTTCTGTAGGACAGGATCTACAGCGGCCTCCTATGATGACACTGAGACTAGTCCCACAACTAAGTTTTCTGTAGGACAGGATCTACAGCGGCCTCCAATGACGACACTGAGACTAGTCCCACAACTAAGTTTCCTGTAGGACAGGATCTACAGTGGCCTTCTATGATGACACTGAGACTAGTCCCACAACTAAGTTTTCTGTAGGACAGGATCTAGTGGCCTCCTATGATGACACTGAGACTAGTCCCACAACTAAGTTTTCTGTAGGACAGGATCTACAGTGGCCTCCTATGATGACACTGAGACTAGTCCCACAACTAAGTTTTCTGTAGGACAGGATCTACAGTGGCCTTCTATGATGACACTGAGACTAGTCCCACAACTAAGTTTTCTGTAGGACAGGATCTACAGTGGCCTCCTATGATGACACTGAGACTAGTCCCACAACTAAGTTTACTGTAGGACAGGATCTACAGCGGCCTCCTATGATGACACTGAGACTAGTCCCACCACTAAGTTTTCTGTAGGACAGGATCTACAGTGGCCTCCTATGATGACACTGAGACTAGTCCCACAACTAAGTTTTCTGTAAGACAGGATCTACAGTGGCCTCCTATGATGACACTGAGACTAGTCCCACAACTAAGTTTTCTGTAGGACAGGATCTACAGTGGCCTCCTATGATGACACTGAGACTAGTCCCACAACCAAGTTTTCTGTAGGACAGGATCTACAGCGGCCTCCTATGATGACACTGAGACTAGTCCCATAACTAAGTTTCCTGTAGGACAGGATCTACAGTGGCCTCCTATGCTGACACTGAGACTAGTCTCACAACTAAGTTTTCTGTAGGACAGGATCTACAGCGGCCTCCTATGATGACACTGAGACTAGTCCCAGAACTAAGTTTTCTATAGGACAGGATCTACACTAACGGTACATAGAACATATTCTATAAAAAAACAATAGGAGAAGAAAAAAAAGAAGAAGCAGTAGAAAAGCTTTTGGGCAAGCGTAAAGTTATTATGTTTAAAAAATAAGAGCAAAAAAATATATCTTCAAAGAAAAACAAAGAAGAGATTAAGAATAAAAAGAGGAAACACCTTTTTTAATTTTATTCATTGTAGGAGTATTACTTTAACAATATATTTTTTACCTATTTTCGTTAAAATATGCCTTTTATAGTTAATTAAATTAAATAATACTTTTGTTCATTTACTGGGTTCATTTCGTTTATTTACTGGAAAATACCGTTCATTCACTGGTGATTTTGCGGATTTTTCGCTTTATCGTCAAATATTTATTAAACCTATTTTCATTTATATAATAACTAAATACATTCTTAATCTTGAATGATTGCTATATACAAAAACATAGCCATGTACTTTAATTTCCCGTGGTAACATATTTTTATTAATTTTCAAAGTCAAAAATTTCCTTAAGGTTTCATTCACTGGTACACTTACCCTAGTCATTTGGAGCGAGGTCCGGCGAATATGGAGGATGGTTTGTAACTGCAGGTCTTGTAGTGTTAAAACTGGTTCAGGAGCAGAGTGAGGTCTTGCGTTATCACTGAGCAATAATAGTAAAAATCGATTGTCGAGTCTGGATTATTTTGCCGCGACTTTCGCCATCATTGTTCAGAGTTCTGCACAGTAGACAAAGGTCAGCAAATAAATTCAGTTCAGTATCAATCTGAATAATGGATGGCGCTGAAGTTTTGAAGAAATGTAATTGCTTTCTCATCGAATTACATCACTGACGCATCTACAGTTGTGGCTCATAGATTGATTGCGTTTCTTATGATATTATACTATAAAATTATACTATCAAAATAGTAGTAACTTAAGGTAGTGTCATACTCGCTGTTCAGGATTTTAGAAAATGATGCAGAACATGTGCGTGCCATTCCAGTATTTTCAACTTCTTTCAATATAAAACCGATTTCACTTGTTGTGCCATGTTTTACCTGATTATTGTGTGTTCGGCAATCCTTTATTCGTATTTTTTTTAGAAAATATAGAAAAAAAATCCAGTTGGTAGTCTTTTACAAGTATGTTTTAATTTTCCCTATAATTTTGACTCTTTAGCAACCCGAGACGTTACACTCAAACGAGCTTACCAATTGTTCAGCTTCTGTTGGAATTACTTTGAATACTGGTGCAGAGTTGCGATTGCTGCTGGCACCTCTTGGGTTCTATAAATGAAGTAGCTGAAGAGTGAAGTTCGTAAGATTTCAATATTATGTCGATTTGGTTAAAATAATTGTTCGCAATAAAATAAAAAATATGATATTTTGTGAACAAAATCATTATTTTTAAATTGGCGTATCGATATTCTGAGTACACATATTAATTACAAATGCGCTTTTAAGAATTGTCGGTTCAATTCAAGTTTTTAGTATACCTTTTCTGAAAGAACATGTATACAATTCATTTTCAATGAAGATGTCGATCTTTCCATTCGTGTTTTACCTTTCTTAAAACGTCAATGGACTTCCCCTCGATCCCAGGAATTTATTGTCATCATAACAAAATGAGAAAACTGATAATATTACATAACTCACTGTGTTCAGAAAAGTATACTACTGTATTCGGTGCGCACTGCCCCATTCGTGTTCTACAAGATGGATGAAAAATCAAATGTTATGCTTGTGCTATTATACATTTTATTTATACCAGTGACCGAGGTAAGGCAACTTGTAATAATACTCAAATTGTCAATATAAAGAAGTGGGTACAAAATCAAAATTATATACATAAAAATGGCTCTACATCGTCGTCGATACCAAAAGTGCGCAGGGTTGGCCGCGTTTCCGCGCTGAAAGGGTTTAATCATGTTAAAACAATTGGTAGTGTACCAATTGTTTTAACATGATTAAACCCTTATACTCTTTAAATAACTCGTCAGTTGGAAGGGTTATGCAGTATCTCTTTTAACAGCGCACGATGAGCCCGCTCAAATTCGAGCATTCTAGTTTATATCTCTTCACCCCATGCTAAAATACAACAATACAGCAGTGATGGGTAAGTGCTAAATAAACTATGGCAAGATTTTATTACAGTGTATAAGAGATTTTTTTTACCGTCTATCTATCAGATATTTTAAGGTCTTTAGAAGATAGGTGTTTATTAATCGTGATTCCTAAGTATTTAATATAACATTTACATTTGCACCATTTGCAGGTTGATTAAGCATGTTGGGTAGACATGGCTTATTTATTAATAAGGGTTCCTAGGTTAATGACGGAACCCTAAAATGGGTTGAATTGTGCCTGTCATATTGTCCATTATTGTAATCTTCCACAAAATTATTAGTTTTATATAGCATACGGAAACAATTGAAAATCGAATCTACGTTATTGTTGAGAAACAATTGTTGAATATAATAACACGTTTAACCCTATGAACATCTGAATGTTTAATCTTCTTAACGTATCGTTTTTCTTCTTGTTTAATGTTTAACGTTAGCTATATTATTGGTGCACTTCTATAGGCCTAGGGGGGCGTAAATTTTATTTATATTTTTAGGGTTCCTTTATTTTTATTAGGTATGGAACCCTTAAAACCATTTATGAGATATTGTAGCAACCGCTACAAACCGTGGCAAAGCAAGGGACGAAAAATAAATACAAATATTTTTAAAGCACCGGATGAAATGCGTTGCAGGTTCTTATGAGCTCTCGTCCTTACATTATTAGGATTTTGGTTTCGGTAGTGTTTTTGGCTTTACCAAAACAAATACGAAGAACATTTTTTAAATTCTGTGCCCTATAGGAATAAACTATTTAAATTTATTTTAGGGTGCCATACCTGGTGTATTCTTTTGGAAACCGCGCGTGGGCATCGATTTATCCGTTCCTACAACTGGTAAGAGAAAATGTGCACATCAATATATTTTTATAATGAATCATTAATCATCAAGCATACAAATTTGTCTGTACCATACTTATAGTATAGTAACAAAAATCTCTCCATACGCACTGCCAGTAACTGCCTGGCATGCAATTATACTTATGTCATTTTATTTTCTCAGAATACGCCCAAAGAGTAGCTAAGCCAACGAAAGAAAATATTCAGGAGGGCCTAGTGGTGCTAATAGATGGCTACACAGCTGGGTTAACAATAATATCATTGGCCTCCGGCATATCCAACGCCAAGCCTATGCCTCATCTCAATCCACTGTCTGCATACTTCTATACAAACAGCTACAGATGGGCCTTAAGACATTTGAGCTTGTAAGTCCGACTGATCGATCTTTTAGTCTATATTTCGATATGCCTACGTGCCAGTCTAGATTGTGATACGACTGGATTTATATTGGATCTTAGTGTTATATTATGGGGGCCTCCCTTACACAAAAGGCTCGTGGACAGAGTATTGTCAGGGATACCTACTTACTTGCTAATTACTGCTTCCAAGCTCCATCCGTTCAGGACCTTCCGATTCTGCCGAATCAATTTTTTTGAATACATTCATTCTCTCTGAATTTGAAGAAACCTTTTCATCTATTAAAATTATAGGCTCAGATTCCACCACGTGAAAGTTTCTTATTTTAAACTTCCATGAAGAGTACCTTTCTTTATTAAATGGACGCAACGTTCTTGATCTTGAGCGACACGAAAAAATTATATCAAATCTTATCTTCACTATTAATAGTGAAGACAATGAATTTATATTATTCCTCGAATTTTCGTGCTGATCACGTTTCGTAGGAATAAAATAGATGGTGTTCGTGAATGTTTTATATTTTGAGTGAAGAAGAATATTCACAACACATATTTAAATAATTTTCGTTCGTTCGTAATAGACTTACAACATGATCAATAAAAGAAAATATGCTTAAGAGAAACATTTAGTCAAGCCTAGTCCACACTCATATAATCAACATCCGTATTTTCCTTAAAAATACAGGAGAGCAGAAGTGCCCAAGGCGTAAACGAATGATTGAAGTATTCAATTTTGACAAATTTCGAAATTTATAAACCGAAGTTTAGAGGGTAACTCGGGTTGTACGTAACTGGATAGTGGATTCCTTTTAATTTTCTAGATAACTGCCACCAATCATTCCATGATTTTATTAGCTGGGGCATAGCCACTGTAGAATTTTCTAGTGCCATGATCAAAGGACCAAAACGAGTTGTTAAACCTCCCTAGTAGAATCGCTGCTAAAGAAGCATCCTCAATAACTTTTAAATTTTTTGCCAAATCCTGTGCTGTAGACATCACAGCGTTTATGTATATATCCATACAATCAAAATCTTTTAAACTGTACCTGTACAACTTTCGCTCCAACGCTAATCTACGACCCATAGACTTTATCCTCATAAGCAGCTGCTAAAGTACTCCCAAGCTTCCTTTGCACTGTGGTTTCTTGTAATATTTTTATTGAAGTATGTTTTAAATAAACGTCATACCACACAGTACTATTTAAATATAAATTCGGTTCGATAACAGCCAATTACTTCAGTCCCTACAGAAACAGTTACTGCATACAATCTACGTCGAGCCGAGCGGAATCCCTGGCAACGTAAGCCGCTGACTCATTGCCATACTTACTATGGCTGGGGATCAAGGCCAGCTAATCTACATTCACGTAGGATTGACTTGATTTTTAAAGAGAGTCAGAAGTTGTCAAAAAAATTTTACAGGCATCAGATGGCTTGTATCATTGACGCCCGGAGAGGAGGCAGTGAGATGATCAACTAGCATATTAGTTCACAATAAGAGAATGGCTCATTAATTCTGTCAAGATAGGTGAGGTGAGGGTAAAGATACTAGAGTACGAGAAGGCAATAAAGAAAGATCAACAAAGGAAGGAAATAATTCATCAATAAAATCTGATAACAAAGGTTTCGTATCATTTCAAGTAGCATCAAAAACGGCGTAGTTTCGACGAAATGACTTTAATTTTCTTCAAACAATAGCAGATGGTGATCGAGTAGAGATGCGCAAACTACATCTTTTACTTGATTACAGATTTATAAATCTTTTCACTCAAAAGATTTAAATCACTCTTTTAAATCTTTAAATCTTTTAATTCCGTGTGTGTGTCGGAATTAAAAGATTTAAAGAGTCATTCATACCACACATCGTAAATGATTCGAAGAGATTCGGAAGGAGAAAAAGATACATATACTACTGATTTCCCTTCATTCTTATCAGGCTTAGGACTGTCAACCTAGCTTTCATAATTAACTAAACAAACATACAAAGGACTAGGTTGGCGTTATTAAATACCTACTTAGTACAAATGAGGTATAAGAAGGTACTTATTTTTGTATCAAGACACTTGATCACTACCTAATTATTTACATTTATTATTTATAGTTTTTTGTTCAATTCACTATTTACACTCTCAAAATAATTTCGCATACGCAATTAAAAGCATCGAAACATGTTTCGAACATTCAATCAAAACTAAAACATAACAAACCGTCACTCGATTTCCTATTTTTAAAAAAATACATTGCACTTAATTATTAGGCGCAGAAAGAATAGTTTTCTCTGCATTCTACATTATCCGGCGACGCGTCGTATGCAGTACGCACGCGCGAACTTACACATCCTTCTCTATCTCTTTCTGAATCATAATACCAGCCTATAGTCTTCTCACTCCACATCGTAATGGTCTCAATTGAATCAATTTGAATCTTATCTAAAGTGATTTAAAGATGTATTCCAAAAACTTCTGATTTAGTGATGCATGATGTATTATTGAAAAAAGTAAATCTTTTTTTCAATTCACTCAGGATTTACACATCTCTATGATCGAGGGATAGAGACCTACAGTAGTTACGCCAATCCTAAAATTTCATTTGAGAAAGTAGCTTTTTAGATATTCCTGCGTTTTCTGAAAAATCAAATAATTTTCCATGAAAAATGTTACGCAACGACGTACTTGGACGATGCGACGGCACAAGGGTGTCAACGCATGTCACGTCCCACACCAGGGGCCGCCGGCAGGCATGCAACCACCGCTCCTTTTTTTTTTTTTTCGGTGGGGAAATCTTAATGGATACCCGGCCGCGCGGGGGCGCGGCGCGGGTTATGCCGGACTCCTACCGGCTAAAACCCCCCCGGCACTACCGCATCGTCTATGAGGAGGGGGACTGGCAAACCGGCAGAGCCTTTACAATGCAACCACCGCTCCTGCTGTAACATAAGCCATGGTGGCCTAAAATGTCGACCGTTTCACCGCATCGACAACGATGTGGGGCATTACATAATGCGAAGAGTAGGCTAGGCGAAACGTTGTGTCGTCCAAAAAGGTGCCGATATTTGATAAAGGCAGAGCTTGCAACCAAAGACCGGCTTCCCATTTTCCCACCGCCAGTAGACGCGCACGCTCTGCAGTATTCTTGCACGTATTTAAAAGTATATTCCGTGTAGAAGTGCAGAGAGGCGCATCCCACCATCATCATCATCTGAGTTCGGGCAAGCTATTTTCCCTGCGTTCACAGCTTCGGAAAGATATGACACAGTGTAATCAACCATGGAAGGCGCTAATATCTTCCTGGTTAAAACCTCAGTGCCATAGACCGAGGACAGGAACGCAGATAAACTAACACTCGAAATTTTGCGAATACCGAGACCACCAAAACGAATTCTAAAGTCAGTCATCTAAAGGTATATATAGAATTTTGGTTAAAGTTTGAAGAATCGTGTCGTCCAATTTTTCTAAAAGTGCTCGGTATTTCCACAGGTGTGTAGATCGGGGAACATAAGTAAATTTAGGTACAAACAAACAATAACGAATAATAGTAAAAACCGAATGCATATTAGTTTTGATAAGTCTCTCGAAAGTTGCACTAAAATTTTGTATCTTCCTCAACGAAAGAAGGAAAAGATTCACTTAGTAGTTTGTTTATTGGTTAATCGTTATCGATAGCGATAGTAATACCGATTGATCATCGAATACACCCGTAGTGTCTCTCTACGTCTCTAGATGGCGTCAGTTGTCTCAAATATGTAACTGAAATATTATCGTTGTTCATTGTCGTCGTTCGAATTAATGTAAATTCGGAGTTAAAATGAAAAAAATGAGTTAAGAAGGACTTTATCAACCGACAAGTCATAATCATTTCACATGTTAAATGATAAAAGTAATGTATTTGCTCAAGGAAAAGATAAAGTCTGGTTTTAACCCACTACAAAGCTTTGAGATGCAGCATTAGTGGCTTGGGACGGTAGACCCATCTTTAATTAATAGTAAGAAATTCTTTAGCTTTAAATTTTTCAAACGCGAATTTCATCGGCGGCCAATTTTCCGAGGTTTTCGTTACTTTCTTGTAATGACTTTATTGTGAAGACATTACAAGCCTTTCATTTCACTTCACTTTTGCAAAGTTAATGAATTGCATAGTGCTTAATTGATTACTTTGCCAACAACCGAGCTTGAAACGTGGATATACTTCATGCTCTTCTGGTGGCTGTGCCTTGGTTAAAAATAGTCCCGTGAACTCACACAGTTGACAAAGGGAAACACTGGGCGGTCACGACACCTAGTCTGCTGGTTAACTACAAGTGTTATTTGTGGTTGATTAATAAAACTAGTAAAAGTTGGTATAAATTTGCAGGATTCCTGCCTGGCTGGGCGGGCACGGCGGCCACTACTGCGCTACACACAAAGTGTGGCGCAGGCGCTTCTTTTACATGGATGAATTCGTGCCCAAATGGATTAGAAAGTTATTATTCTTCGTTGACAAAGGAGAATGGGAAAAAGAGGAACAAGAATTTAAAAGATTTAAGAAACACGCAGAGTCTGCGTTCGGTAAATACTACCGGTATCCAAGTAAAACATTCAATAACTGGAGATCACAAGAGACAACTGAGTCACTCGAAAATATGGATATATCGTCGACTTCAGTAGAAGCAGGGCGCTAGCTACCTTTATAATGATGCAATTGTGGTGGTAAAGCATAGACATTTTTATTATGTTTAAATTTATTTTATTTTCAAGCTGTTAGGTTTCTGTTATTGTAGACTTCTCATTGAGCACCTGGAATCGCCTTTTCTTTGATCTTCCTTAAATTTCACCTCGCATTGAGGTATCCCTCACATTTTTTGGATTCCTAAATGATTTTTATAACACGCTTTATAATAAGCCAATGTATGCAGGAATTCTGTTCGACTGAGTAACGAATACGAATCAAGCGTGCATAATCCAGGGATAGACCAGGACATCAAAAATTAAATCCTTAATGCTCATATCCATCAAACCCCTGAAAGAACGTATGTCGGTAGCGAACTAACTCATTATTATTACCATAATTTTAGGACAGTACCTCGAGCACAATCATTTCTTCGTACCGTTTTCTTAACGTAACATAAATAAGTATGACAATGACAGCATGTTTTCTCGATGACGTTACATTGGAAGTTCCCGCTTACCCTACATATTATTAATTATATCGGATTCCGTTGATTGGTTAGCTAAGATAACATATGAAATTACGAGAGGTTATAACGATCGTAAACCTGCCTGTTGAGAAAAAGCTAGGTATGTAAAAAACATATAGAACTAGGCAATTCTTTTGTTTCGTCATTCGATGGCCAGACACGAATTCTTCTACCACTTATTTTGGATTCCGAGACGTTCAAATTGCCCATTGTGCCAATTGCTTACAATCAAATACTATTTGTATGTCTAAGTATAGTTATAAGCTATGTCTCTATAACCATTACATGATTACTACAAAAAATAAACAAAATAAGTACTTACCATACACAATTTATAGTTTTACTTTTACAGTGGTATATGTACATGTTTAGAAAGCGTGAAACAAAATGAAAGCCAACTATCTACTTTATTAAATTGTCCCTAACGCCATTAATGATAAATAATAATTTGAAAAGTAATAAATAATTACTTTTGGCTATTTAAACGTTTGCAGTGTCGGCGGTGTATTTTTTTTTATTTCATGCTTTTTGAACTTCTATACTAGTCCATTCCACCCATACCCTGCCAACGTTACTAATCATCGAGACCTAACTCATGAGTCCAAACTCGGTGGGTCAAAGATTAATAAAGCCAAGTTCCTGTTGCCACCTTTCTGCTCCATCATCAGGTCCTAGTAACGTAGTAAAAACAAGATCCTTTTTCTAAAAAACCAAGTGAGCAAACCCAACACAAGATGCCTATAGAATGAAAGGAGTGCATAATTTCTTAACTTATATCTTAAATCTAGTCGTCAAAAAGTAAAAATAAAAAGTAGAAATAGAAACATCTTAACTTTTTCCCAAAAACATCTTTCCTGTTCCCTCTATCTTAACATTGACTTCTGCCCCAGGGGAATCTATTTGTAGAGAGGCCATGTCCCGCCAAACAGTAGTTCCCATCTTCATCTTTCCGTTGTCCTTTTTGAGATTGTTGTGGAGCTCCTCAAGCGTGCTCGTTAGTATGTTCACCACTTGTGCTATTGTCTTTCCCGATGCGCCCATTACTCGTTTTTTCTCTATATGGTCAAAAAATTGACTATCAAATTTGTGGATGCGCGCACCACTGAAACACGGGACGGTGACCACCTGGTTGTAAACTCCTGAGAGTAGCCCGGTCTGGTTTGCACAGCTTTCGCCACAGTAGTATGCCAAGTGCGATCCTGTGGCGCCCCGCTCAAAGGCGGTGACGGCGGACCAAGGGGTTTTAGTGGGTATACCGGCACTCTGCCGGGGAGTCCCACATACCCCTCTCGTCCCCCCGGGCGAGAGGGGATGCGTAACGCATTTCCCCTTGTAAAAAAAAAAAAAAAAAAAAGGTCCTAGTAACGTGATGTGTGGACCGACTACTCATTTAGACCAATTCAAACATTATACATGTGCTGTAAGAGTCGAGGAGGTGGATTATCTGCAGCCTGTTTTAGCTGCACCAACTTCAACTGTTATTGCAGTGTCATCATATCTACATAAATAAGTTGACTTAGTAAGTTGACCGGGCGAGTTAAAGTAGAATAATTTAACTCATTGTATCCATTAGAAATCCCTACGCTAAATAGGAAAAGAGCTAGTGATCTTGAAATGGCTGAACAGATATAAATGGATAGACAGAGTCACATAGGCCTAAAAAATAATATTTTTATTTATATACGCCATTTAAACACACGAATTGCACAGTGTACACTTCTTCCAATCTAATTTACCTGGCAACAATTACCGTCTGTTAAAGTTACTTGTGTAAAATATAAAAAGAATAATCGTTAATTACAATCTATATATATACAACAAAGTCGGGTTTGTCCGAACACTTTTAACTCTAGAACGGTTGGACCGATTTACATGGTTTTTGATTTGTTGTATTTGTCTCCGTCCCGAATAGCAGAATCAATATATTAAAAACATTGGAAAATTGACGAAAAAATTTAATAAAAGAAAAACCATTTTATCATACAAAATGTTCATCGGTTTCGATATTCGGATAATGGCGTATTTTAAAAATGTACAATAATGTCACTAATGAAAATGGTTTCCGGCCAAATGCGAAGCAGAAAATATGCGTGTCGATTTTTTTCATCGTTTAAAAATAATAATCAGGACTCAGGGAATGACTTGAATTTCTTTACTACGTCAATACCTGTCAGGTATAGCTGAAAATCCTTACTACTATATATTACGCAGAAGAATATTTTACTAACCTGTCTGTAAATATGTTAATTTGTATTATTAGACTTCATTATGTCCTAGCGGGTCAATTTCTGGCCCTTGGTTGGCAACAATAATTTGGCCGACCTCAGGAACATCTTCAGACCATGGTTTTCATCAGTAGCAACATTCAACACATTAACATAATTCTAAAACAAAACATTACTTTATTATTTTACGATTACCTACTCAAACTACAATGTACTTTATCTTTTCGTAGGTATAAGTAATGAGACTGTTCTTGGTCGCTGGTCCACTCGCGTGGTACTGTGCCCAGCTTGTATATGCATAACACGATTGCTTATCAAAAGAGATGTCAAACGTTCCATTTGTGTTGTACCTTTCTGAAAACGTCACCGGACTTCCTCTGGGGGTCCCAGGAAATTATTGTCATCATAACAAAGTAAGATAACTGTATTACATAACGCATTGTTTCCAGAAGATTAAATTACAGCGCTTGGTGTGCAATGTCCCATTCTTGTTCTACAAGATGGATGAAAAATCTAATGTAATGCTTGTGCTATTATACGTAATGTTCATACCAGTGACAGAGGTGAGCGAACTTGTAATACTAACTATATAGACGTATTTTGGTCCGGAGCTTATTCGTTGGATAAATAAGTGTAGAATATTTAAAATATATTCGATGTGTTTGAGAGATTGGCTGGGTTGGCTGGGGGGCCTATTAGGATATTAACAGATGCTAACAACTCTGCAATTTGAATAGAAAGGTACTTGAACTACTACCTACCTACCTACTCATATAGGCGTACATATAGATAATAGATTTTTCTTGACCTAGCAAAATAAAATGTCACCTTATTTTTATCTTTCGTCATTGTTATCAACACAGATCGAACACGGCGGCCATGTCAGTTATAAACAATAACTCACATAGAACAAAATATACGCAACGAATTGATAACCTCTTCCCTCGCTTTTTGATGCCTTCAAATGAGTTGTCTGGTTCAAATGTGCTTGTATTCTCCTGAGGCCTCATATTTTTGGTATTCATGTTTCGGTAGTTTTTTTTCTATCAAAACATAATTCCGAAGAAAATCTGGAGAATATTCCTTTTAAATTTTGTTTCATATAGGAATGACAAACTATTCAACTTTATTTTAGGGAGCTGTACCTGGTACATTTTTTTGGAAACCTCGTTTGGGCCTCGATTTATCCGTTCCCGCAACTGGTATGAGATTGTGCACACCATATTGAAATTAAATAACTAACCATGTACACTCGGCGTCAAAAGACGACATTGTATCAAAGCGATCTGCCATAAGACCATAAGCTGTACATATAAAACTAGTCACTTTCTATTGCTTTCAATCTGAATTGCTTTTAATTGTAACGACCGTGATCATGCACACACACATATTGTGTCATCCTTTTTCGGTGCAAAGTATTCCTGTTGTCAGGGTTTGTAGGCGTCATGCGAAAGTGGCTATTAATTGCGTGGTACGCACACTGGGGAGTGCCGGCGCGCTTAGTCGATTAGGCACGTGTGCGAGTCGCGTGTTTACAACTTTTAAGCCTTTGTAATTAATGTAATCCCCGAAGGGGTAGGCAGAGGTGCTCTACCGTGCACCCACATTTTCCCCATGGTGTTTTAGTCCCAATGTCATAGATGGCGATTTAGTCCCAATGTGAAGAGAAAGATTTTGGTCATAGGCCACCGCTGGCCTAAAGCGGTTTGGTGAGCTTTACATGCACGACATTATCGTCATTCGTCTGCCTTCACCATACAGTAAGTGACAATCACTATTGAAAATGAGATTCGCACATCAAAATCCATCCTAGAAGTATGAGCCAGGGTTCGAACACCTTGTTTTCAAGGTGAGTGTTCTAGCAGCTTGGCTATCACTGATTTCAATGTAATTTTATTTTCTCAGAACTTGGTCAAAAAGTATCTAAGCCAACCAAAGACAATATTAAGAAAGGCATAGTGGTGCTTATAGATGGCTACTCAGTTGGTTTAACAGTAATGGCTTTGGCGTCCGGCATATCCAACCGCAAGATGATGCCTCATCTCAACCCTATGGCTGCTCACTTCTATACGAACACCTACAGATGGGCCCTAAGACATATGAGCTTGTAAGTCCGACTGAAAGATCTTTATGTCTATATTTCGATAGGTCTAGGTGCCAGGTGCAAAATTACTAGGTATATAGAAAAGCTGCAATAATAATAGTGTAAAAAAATATTTTATGAGGTCCATCAAGGGATTATAAGGTTTAAAAAAGTATTCAAAATTAGAAGGACATTCATAAATCAATGCCGGTGCTGCCTGGTTGATTACAGCAGTAAAAGTTGTTGTTCATTTGCAGGCTTCCTTTCTGGCTGGGCGGGAGCGGCGGCCACTACTGCGATACACACAAAGCGTGGCGCAGGCGCTTCTTTTACATGGATGCATTCGTGCCCAAATGGATGAGAAAGGTATTATTCTTCGTTGACAAAGCAGACTGGGAAAAGGAGGAAAAAGAATTCAAAAGATTTAAGAAATACGCAGAGCCTGCGTTCGGTAAGCACTACCGGTATCCAAATAAAAAATACAATAACTTTAATTCACAACGGACAACTGAGACAATAGAGAATATGGATGGATCATCGGTTTCTATAGACAAAGGGCGTTAGTTACCTTTATAATAACAGTATTAATTTATAAATCCAATAAGTACGATTGTTGCTTGAAGTTGCAAATACCCGCCTTAGACGAAGAAAACTTACAGACGCGAGTGTAGCAAACAACTTATTGCGGTCATAAGAACAAGCTAGTTTTTGCAGTACACGCGAATTCGAGTGGACTACACAAATCGGCTTGGGTTTTTGTGCTACAATATATTGTTCGCGACACTCCGTCTATATTATTTCTTTTTATTTCGTACCCATGTGATGACATGTCGTAAATTATTTATACAACACTTGACGCTTATCAGTGCAGCGTTAAACGGAATTATTTATATTTTTTATAGTAAAGAAAATGCTTTAAATCTACTGCTGTCTTTTTTATTCATGTATACCCTATTCCGTGCACTCAAAACATTCAAATTCCGGCCGCCGATATGAAAAAGTATATCACGAACGAACGTATATAATATTGTCAGAAATAAGTGTGGACGACGGAGATATAAAATAACAACAGGCAGGTATGTTATTCATACATTCCGGCTGGGAGAACATCGAAAATAATCATTCAATCCCGTCGCGTTCGGTTGGCATATCTGAGAGCAGTTGCCCATTGTAAATCTCTGGTATGGTAATAAATTACTTAGCTAAGTTCACAACGAGTTGAAAAAGATTATTCATGTAAGGTTTATAAATAAGACATTGTAGGTATTATGAACACATCAACTTTACTTTCCTGTGCTACAGTTTGCATTAACGTAATAAATCTTTGGTTTACATTGTTAGTTGTTAATGTCTATAAAAAGCCAGATGTATATCATTATAAAAATAAACGGGACCTCATAACGCGAATGGTCTCATCTAATATACTATAAAAAATTATGCACATTGACAGAGTACCTCTATTTGCCATATTTCTTACCGTCACATACTCTGAACACGCATAGTTTGGAGAATTTACAAGACCAATAAAACTATTAATATAATAACAGTTGAGGTTAGCGTAGGTCTCTAAAATGATAATTGTTATAAAACAACCGGTCGATACTCTTAAATTCTAAAAAAATATTGTTCTTAGATAGTGTTGTTGAACAGCGAGTAGATATTAGTGCGTTCACGGGTCGACGAAGGAGATCATGATGTATCGTGTGCCCTCGGTGACGAGGAGCCCCTCGTGGAAGTGCGTGAGGCGGCCCGGGTGCATCAGCACCCAGCCCCGCTTCGTGTCGCGCACCGAGCAGTTGTACCGGATGAACCGACACCCGCCGCCCTCGTAGTCCTCGTCTGCACACAAACATGTTATAACATTTATTTTGTGTATACCTTAGGGGACACTTATAGCTTGGTTACACGTAACGTGTATGCCGACGAGGCAGCCGTTGAGTAAATAAGAGAAATGTGTACCGAGAAATATTTACACTTACCTAGCACTGAGCCGAAAGCATTGTCACGCCATTTTAATCGTTACGTGTAATCAAGGCATTAGAAATAGTCATTCGCATTGGCTTTATTTTACAGCCGTATCGGAAGGCTACCTAAACTGAGCTATACAGGTGATTCAGAAAGGATATTCTAAGCCGGGTTTTTTTTTTAATTTGCCTATTCAAATTCTGTCTTCAAATAATAACGGACGGAGCACTTTGGCAGTACCTTTGAACTCTTACGAAGGCCAAAAAAACAGTGGACAGTAAAAACAGGAGTTGTAGTAAGTAGGTAAGCTGGATAATACTCACGGGGCGTGTTGAGCGCGAGGTTTATGGTGTAGGTGGAGGAGTCGTGGTGCGGCCGCAGCGAGGGCTGCTCGTCGGGCCGGTAGCGCACCACGAAGTTCATGACCGACTGCGGCGGCTGGCCATTACAAAAAAAAATTGTATACACACATTTCATAAAAATACGAGCAGTGTGCGTGGGCTTTAGCATTTTTGGTTGTCACAGGGGAACCTTTTTATCCCACCCTCGTCGCCGATCTTTTCGCCCGATATTTCAGCAATAATTCATTATACACGGATTCGAATCTTAACGTCTTTACAGAATAAAAATACCATATGTCAGATATGACACTTTTCAGGGACAAACATTATCTAAGATGTTTATATTGTTATAAACTATCACCAGGTCTAGTTTCATTATAATCCGTTCAGAAATGTTCTCGTGATTCGTGAACAGACAGACAATAAATCTAAAATGACAAGATTCGTCTTTTGTATAGAAAGTCAGTCAGTCTTCAGCGAAATGAGTTTGTACATATTTCACACCTTCGGCGAATGCAATAGTAGGGGTATTTTTTTAATATTGTATAGCTTATCTGTATATTGATATCCGGTAGCGGCTAAACAGAAAAAGAGGCGTGCATTTAAAAAAAATAATACACCATTCATATTAGAGTGTTAGGCTATAAACAGTTAGGAATGCTACCAGCGCATGAATACATAATGCCTATTATATTACCAAGCGTATTATATATCAAATCTCACGATTCCATCAAATAGGTGTCAAGTTCGGCATGCGCCAGGCACGAAACACCTGACACTCGCCTTTAACTGGAACCTAACGGTTAATAGTAATTATTGTATAGTATTACAACTCACGTTGTGGTAATATCCCGTGAACACCATTTCTTGCAGGGGACGCACGTACTCCTTTAGTATGTGAAGCCAGTGCTTCTCCAAGCCGACCTGAGTCATGTGGATGTCGCGGGTCGGAACCGCCTCGTATCCGCCCTTGAGACGTTTGTCCTGCGACAATAACATAGCTAGTAAGAAAACAAATAAATATGCCCAATGATATGTGACTCGAATGTACTTTTCGACGCGTACTATATTTGCTGATTGTTGAAGAAACACGCACGGCGCATGCACTCGAACAAAACTGGTTTTAAGGTACCAAGCACGCTAGAGTCCTCCTTAACCAGCACACTTATTACAATATCGTTGCAAACATTAATTTTATGTAGAATAAAAAAACGAATAATTACAGTATTAGACCCGTCGCTCCATTGTCCGTAGGCCTCCATGATCTCGATCCACTCTGAACAGAATCTCTTGTTCATCAACGGGAACCAGTACACGTCGGGACATGGCTGAAATTTTAATAATACAATCTTTACTGGACAACAAAAAAATACTAATTTCCTTGGGAACCGTCGCTATCCGCTTTGGCTGGTGGGCTACGTCCTATAACAGCACATCGAGAATATGTATTATCAGTTCACACTAACCATCAAATGCTTGCGAGTCTTTTCAAAGTTAATAGCATAGTCCTCGTGCAGGTACCGGGTGGCCCATTCCATTTTATTCTCGAACAGCTGATAGATGTCGGGGTGGGTGTGACTGATGTCGTACGATTCTGGATTCACCAAGTGCCCAAACTCTATCTCGTTGCTAACGTACATAAATATACCCTGGAATTAAAATATTTGTTTAACTACCAATACATAATTTTAATTTTATTCCGACAAGTTTCTATTAGTCTGGTATAAAATATAGATATGATGTGATTTAAAGGTTCACTCACTAGTTCCCTCAAACTCGCACAGAAAGTCATATCGGAGTCAACGCCCTCATTGGTGTAGGTCACCGATTTGGCGGCGGTGGACCGGAACAACGACATCTTGATCAGGTAGCAATTGGTAATGAACGGGACATTCCATACCCCTCTGCGAACCAAGATTTGCACGTGTTACCATACTGAAGCTTATCAATAAGGCCGACAAATATAAAGATAGTTAAAAATATAGAGTTGAACAGCAAATTGATAACCTGTAACCGGCTGAGGGGATCTAACCAGTTCTCCGAAGACTAGGGAAGTTCGATAACTCGCGCTAGCCCAGGCGATGGACTGTGTCCAGATTTGTTTTGAATGAACAATCAGTTCAAATCATAAATAATAAGAGATCTGACCACTTGAGTTCTGTATACGGTTGATAACCGGCTTGATAGGTTCAGTAGGACAATATGTCATATTTATTAAGATATAGAAAACGATTTGAGAATTGGTTAAATTTAAATTCTGAAAACATGCATGCTCAATTATTTGTTAAATATAATGACCACAGTTTATATATTTATTACAATGACACACCATTGTCCCTCTATGTCCCTCTGTGCCACATTTATGAAGCTCAATTATTTGTTAAATATAATGACCACAGTTTATATATTTATTACAATGACACACCATTGTCCCTCTATGTCCCTCTGTGCCACATTTATGAAGTATGGCAGGCCGTGGGACACGTGAAGTTATATTAAAAGATCCAATGACACCCGTTCTTTATAAATATTACATTTATTATTGTCGTTGTCTCGCCGTACGTAATGCAAAAGGAAATGACGGATGTAGTAAGTATATATAACAAAGGGGAGACAAGGGCCCTCCAGCTAGCACCTCGTCATTAGCCAATTGAAAGATTGGCGCAACAGGAATCGGCGACACCACCACGCCACCACGCACAGTTGCACTCAGCACCGCGCACGAACATACAAGACAACAGTGACGCGCAACCCATCCAGTCGAGATTACACTATCAACTGTGACGAGCTTCGCTACTTACAAATGTTGCTCATCAAGACAAAAGCATTTTTGTTACTCCTGATAATCTGCTTCCTTTCAATCGATTTAACAAACGCCCGCCGTGGAAGGACCAGGGGCAGAACTAAGTCTAAGGTGAAGTATTGCAAGATTCAAGTTTTTTTTTATCATAATAGTTGCTGCTCTCTTGAAATAAAAAGTTATAACAAAGATCAAATGTTTAAGTTACGGTGAAATTATTCAGTTTAAATTTTCAGGTGCAAATTGGTTTGCCTATTACAGGGAAATACCGCGATCCTGAATCGGATCAGTATTACAATAATAATGATGTAAGTATTGAGTTAAAACAGATATTTATTACTAAGCTAGTGCCGCTGTAGTATAAGCAAAATTATAAATCAGTGCACCCATAATACTGGGTATTTTAAGGATATATTTTGACATAAGGACGTGATAAAGATGGTTGGCGCAAACAACAGGAGGTTTATGCCCAGCAGTGGGTAACGACAAGCTGAGGATGATGATGATTTTCAGGGAGCTAAGATATTGCTGGCGTCCCACTTCGATCTGGAGTACGTGTTGGGACACAAGATTGCGTTCCTGTGCATCGCGAAGGGTTCCCCTCGGCCCCACATTACGTGGTTCAAAGACGGCGTGGAGATATTCGCTCATCATTACTTGCATGTGAGTATTACTTGAGTAACTAGATGTGCCCTGCGATGTTATTATTTAGGTACTTAAAGGTATTATGCTTTTGATATTGCTTAACCTACTTCTAAAGCCATAACTTTAGCAGAAATATAAATAATGATTACATCAACGATGATTTTTCGCTGCCCTGGTCGCTGTCAATATAACATTAATAACAACTAGCCAAGTTCAAGTCGGATTTGCATATGAAGGGTTCCGAAATTTGTGCTTTTAAAAGAGTTAAATTTGGAAATTCTTGACCAAACCCCAAAATGTTATGACTTATTTTCGCAGATCTCAAACCAATTGTTACTTTAGAATTCTACAAAATAATGTTTTATCAATTGTAAAAACAATCGTTTCCCTATATTGCTGATAACATTGTTAATGTTTTATATAATACAGCTTCTTTCGTTTAACCATTTTTGTGAAGGACCTATGTACAAAGTATTATTTAGATGCGCCATATTTATTATGATTTTGATGCCCCCGACCTCCAAGCGTTATATTTCTTCTTGGTTTGTATTTGTATATGAGTGTTAAGCTAAAAACCCTCTTAATTCATTTATAAGTACTCCTATGAGCGCCATACATCCAACAAACACGATGATTTATAAATGCTTTGTATGATATATACATGTATGGTGCTGAATAATATCATCTTGTACTACTTTAGTGTTGGCCGTACGGATAATTTAAATTCATATCAATGTCTTTATGTTTCAATTGGTGAATGTACCAAATTCATAGCGCAGTATATAAGATGATTGATTGTGCAACACCGTACCGAGAGCCAGTGCCGATGCTTACGGGTATATATTATACATACGAGCGAGACGAGCCCGTTTAAATGCCGAGTTGAGAATAAAATAGCGTACAAATACGTAGCTTATACCCACCGCGCTTCGACCCAAGCGTGGTGTAGTGTAAGCCAACCTCATTACATTAGAATATCGAGAAACAATCTATTAGGTAATTATCTAGCAAAGTAGAGGTGGCGGGCGCTGAGGAGTGCAGGCCTTATTTTTTCCTATAGAAACGTTTATAACTAGCCAGAATTACAGACGCCGCGGCTATATGCCTAAGGATTTCTTATGAAAAAAATATTTTCTACAAGGTTTCCTTTATGCTAGTCGAGGTTGAAAATAAAAGGTCCGCTTAAAACAACTGCCTACACGTCGGCATTTTTTAATATTGATCTTAATTGTTCAGATTCACGAATGGCCAATCGGTGACGATCGAGTAAAGTCCAAAATCGAGATAGACCCGGCGACGCAGATGGACGCCGGCGTGTACGAGTGTACGGCCGACAACATGTACTCAATTGACCGACGCTCCTTCAAGACCGACTTCTCCATTGCATTCGACTGAGACGCTGTTCGGATGACTTATACTCTGACAACTTGCAAGCTCAATAGCGCGCCAGAGGTAGGATGAATAGAACAATACTAATGTGAACTTATAAAATCAAATTGTAAAAGTGTAGTCTAGTTTCATAATATGCCACTAAAGATCATCATGACCCCATATGTCAACGAACCCGAATGATAAACAACTTGCACAACATGGAGTTTTAGATATTTTAAGCAATGTAAAAATATATACATATTTTATATTTTTTAATACGGAAACTTTATATAGTTATTAAGTGTGACCAAACATTATAATGTATTGAATAAATAAATAAATTTAATATCGTTCGTTTCATTTATTTCTAGATCTCCTTTCAGACGTTAACAAACAGTGTACAATATTTCTCCATGTGAGCCCCTGGGACAGAGGAATCCAAGTGTCATATTACAAGTATTTACAAGCCCGTAGGTCTCATAGCTATCCTTAGGTTACGTGAAGGATCAAGTCATTCAGTCGTTTCGCTTATAAATAGTCAGATTCAAGCAATAGGTAGAGGGGAGATCTAACATAATTCACGTGAGAATACCACTTTAGACCTTAACAGTTCGTAAAAGAAATACCTCTTAACGATGCCACTTTTAACTATTCACGGAAATGGCCCTGGAAGCTATAAGTTATTGTTTCTTTAACCCTTAGTAGCCTGATTTACGAAAGTGATTTTTTTAATATTACTGTTTTTAATGTTACTGTGTTTAATAATAATGACATTTGATTTTTTTTAATTTCGTTGGAAAGAATATTATACAACAGTAAAATACGTACAGCCAACCTATAAAAAAAAACTAATAGTAATGTGAACATTCGGTTTAAAAGATTGGTATCAAAATTGAAACTCGAGGCTATTAAGGGTTAAGCTCACTTTCCAAGTACGGGAGGTTACATACATCTGCACATACATCTTGTATATATAAAGTTTAATTTATAAGCGTGCGAGTTTTCACTTGCCACTGAACTCGAGTTAACTTTGGGAAAGAGGAACAAAATATTTTTTTCCTTTATATCAATTCTGACTTTGACACAATTTTGAGCCGTTATTAGGTGCTTCTCCTTGTAACCACTTCTCATTTATATAATAGGTAAAGCGACATATAGAATAATTACCTGTTGACCCGATAAACTATGTCCATATAGTCTGCAGAGCGCGCGTAGAAGCCGCCCGAGTTGATTGCGCCCCAGAAGTTGGACCACGCCTTCCCCGGCCGCACCAGCAGCGGCGCTATCACGTCGTAACCGGAGGACACCAAATACCTCAGAGTGTTCGCCTCCAGGCGAGACAAACTATCAATGGATAATAGATAGTCGCACGCACTATTCGCACAACGATCCCTGCAAATATAAATAGTGAGTAATCAAAAGCTCAAATGTAATTTTTATTTCCAGCAATTATAATGTTTTGACTAACATTGAACTATTTAGGCATAATTTAGGTTGTGTTCATATGGCGCCGCAGATGCTACGGCATGACATCATGTTGCAGTGCCATGTGTAGATAGCCTAATGTAATGTATAATTAATTTATTTATTATCATAACTTTAGAAGTAAAATCAAATAAAAAATTGCCCCCCTCTCCTCCCAAATGGAATTTCCACTCCCTAAACGATATCCTGGATCCGACCTGGCCGACTGGTATTTTATAGTTATAAAGATTGACAAATATTAAATCTCACTTGGCAATGTTGCGTGCTTCAGATTCACTGATAAAATCACTTGGCTTTATGCGCTTTGCGGTCGCATACTGTCTTGAATTCGTTTGGAAGAATGCGTCAACTTCACTTTCATGATACTCTACATTGTTTCTCAATAATAAATGAATTTTATCTTTAGGGTAATCAGTTGTCAATATTTGATCCAAAAACTCTTCCAGGAAAGGTGTAGCTTGTTCTATGAAAACTGCCATCATTACGGTAGGTAATGCATCATCCTAAAATACGTAAAAAATAAATTACACTTTATACTTACCTACTTCATATAACAATTACCTATATGGACACAAGGTCCAGTTTCTAGGCTTACCTTCAGTTCAATCTTTTTTTCAGCACACATAGTACACCCATTTTGAGTGGACCAAGCCTTTGCTAAATAATTGCCAAAATTGTTCAATGTCAATTTTGATGGCCCATTACCATGAACAATAAGAGGGCGCTCTTTAGAAACAATATTTTCAATATATGGCCAAGTCTCTGTAGTGTTGGTGTTCAACTGAACATCAGCTGCAAATAAAAGAAATGGGTGAACCTAAGCAAATAATACAAGTGTGCCAGTATCTACAGTAGATATTAACAACAAGAATGCTACTTACATAAAGCACCATTAAGATTTTGAAATATTGCAGAATTATGATCCAGTGAAATTTTGAGTGATTTCCTTAATTCTTCGTCCAAGTAAATCCGTGTGTAGTACAGCTGGTCATCATCCTTGTTACTGATTGTCTTGTGATTCAGAATTTTATAAACCTCGGGCAGGTACCCTGACATAAACATAAATTAAAACAGTTAAGAGATGTGTCAACTGGTAATCGGATGTGGCTATCTATCAGTAACTAAAACTCTCTCTAGATGGAATCGAAAAGTACTTATATAAACAATATTTTTATTTAAGTTCACTGAGAAATGTTTTCATTGTCATGTAAATATTTAATTGCACATGCTTATTCAATTAGACTGCAATATAACAATGTGGAGTATTGTTATCATTTTGTACTAAAAACATTTATTGTTCCCACTAATGTATGTTTATAATACCATACAAACTTAATTTCCCATTCATTGAATTATTATTTCATAATGTATGCATAGTTACTGGAACTTCGCAAAAAGCAACTTTGATGAAATTCAGGAAATTGTAAATAAATAATCAAATATACTTTGAATGTAAACAGGACCTACCTATAAATCCTCCAGAATTTAAATATGGATTGACAACTTCAATTTTAGGATATTTAACAGCCAGTGAAGTATCTGGCCAACAGTATTGCTCAGCCGAAAATAATACACGGGTGTCAGGGAATAACTTGAATTTCTTCACAATCTCGTCTATACCTGACAAGAACAACACATCATAGCTGAAACAAAAACATTTTGTTTAAAAAGGGACTGATATTTGATTGATTAAATTGTAGGGAAAAAATATATTTTACAAACCTGTCTGTAAATAACACAATTTGTTCCTTATCTTTAGACATCAATTCCTCCAACCTTTCTTTTAGTAAATTTATTTTCTGGCCTCCTCCCGGATAGTTCATGTCCCCACCGGACCATTTCTGGCCCTTGCCCAGCACCTCCACATCAATATCATATACCTTGGCTGACCTCAAGAATCTCTCCAGGCCATGGTTTTCATCAGTTGCAACAGTCAACACTTTAACCTCATCTAAAACAAAGCATTTCTTTATTATTTCATTATACTTCAATATCAATTTTAAATGTAATAGGAAGATAGAAATAATACAACAATCATTCCATAATATGAAACTTATATTCACTTCTACACAGAAGAATTTCAAGCAAGAAAAGTTTCTAGAATATAATGTGCTATGTTACCACATTGATATCATCTCAATTAATTTCGCAGTGCAGATTTACAGATATGTTCAGCATATAATATTGTCAACTATTAAATTTAAAATATGATCAAATCCCAGCAGTTTCAATTCGCAAAAGAAAAATGTGTGACCTAATCAATTTACATTCAGATACTCACCAGATCCATTTATACAACTAGTTATTAGCAGAAAACCTAACACTTGTAGTAACATTGATAAGTTTCCAAATCGGCCCATGACCACAAAATGGTTCACTGGACTTCCGGCGGAGCGGGCGTAAGTTAACTGAACTCGGTAACACAGAACGCGGCTGGAACACTCGTTTAACCTTACTCGTTCTATATAGATACGTGTTCCCGCTTCCGAGCAGATAAGCTTTCAGCAGGCAGTTGTGCATGTGACGTTGGAACTTTAGCGATAAATAATGCGCTCGCCCACTCTGTACCGCGTCCCGATCGCGACAATATCGCCTAGAATGAGATCACCGCCAAAGCACATGCATATGGTTTTATGTTTCCTACGCGATATAATTAATGAGACATCAATTCTGTTATGCTGCTGCGAGTACCGGCTGGCGGCAGCGTCTCAACGAACTCGTAACTATGTCGTACTATACAAGTATACATACACTAACCAACCATTGCACAACATAAACACAACAAAGCTTGATTGAATTAAAATACATCATGACATAGGTACCTACATGTCGTATATTTGTTTAGGGGTGTTAAATCATCGATCGATGTTTTGGAAATATCGACGTACCTATATAGCAAGCATTTGATATTTTTGAAACCGGATACATCGCAAAGATTGATATTGATATAAAATTAATAGTAAATAACTAACGTTTGGTATCAGTACCTAAGTATACTCAAGGCCCAAGTGGCTACTTAAGGTAATTTTAAGCTATTTTATTTGATTTTATATCAATAGAAAATATCATTGTTTTCTTCATCGAATAGCCTTAAAACACAGTTTGTGATTTGACTCTATTTATTTTGGATATAGTAAGGACTAGGTACTTCTGAAGGCCATAAGCAACATAATGTAATTGTAGCAAATATTTCACAATGACATATTTTTATATCATACTTTTTATCGATAAAATCCACCGCACTACTTGTACTGTTGTCATTTAGACTGACAGCTGTCATGTTGGCATTGGTTTCGTTCAGTTCGGTCAGCTTATACGTTTTGTTTTATAAATACAATATTTTAACTCTTGTAATATCACAATATACTTATATATTTCTTAAGTGGCTTTGTGTATAATTATATATAACATATTATCTACTTGATACAGGTGGGATTATGCTAACTAATTGGTGACGCTATATTTCTAAAGATAAAAGTTACTTTCAGTTCTAAGGAATCGGATCGAACTTTTGGCGGGAAATTAAAAAAATTAAAATAATAATTATGGTGATGGTGAAACTTTTCCTATTTTTGAGTAAATCATCTATTTAGCATGGCATTACGCTTTTTAAGAGTTCTCATGTCAGTTCATAATCTTTATCGATATAATCAGATAAAGATCAAGATGACTCCTAAACTCCTAACTCGACATTATCAGATTTCGATAAATTTATTTCGTAGCCAACTGCCAACTAGTAAATAAGAAGAAATTCAAAGACTTGAAAGAGGAGGAGGTTCTTAATTCGGTTGTATTTTTTATATATCTAAGTATTTTAGGGTTCTGAGTCTAAACGGTTCAAACAGGGTTTTATTATTATTTGAGCATTGTGGCGCGTAGTTGGAATTGTGGATAGAGAATAAGTAGATAGAGAAACACGATTGCACGAAATGGTTATTCATGGACCCATAATGTGTAATATATATAGTGCGTGTGTATATTGATTATAACATATACTTACAACTTTAACCTTATACCTAAGTGCCCTCGTATCGACGAATGTGATAAGATTTTGTAAACAATATTTGGAACATACATACAGTTAATTTTAAGAAATTGGTAATTAAATGAGTTGGTAGTTATATATTATGTATAGATACCCATTTGAAAACCTCGCATAGCTAAATAAAACTAAACAGCTAGGTATTTAGCTCATACATATAATCATAGTTCATTTGTGACCTGTTCATATAAATAAACTAGGTTAGTTAATTGAATAAATAGTAGGAAAATGTCACCTTTATTGTAAAGAAAGTGCTTCTGGCAGCCTTCTTCTTTGGAGTCTTTGTGGCAAAATTCTTGAGAGTGAGTGCCAGATCTTAGGGCTATGAACATAGCCAGCGCCCAGCAACACGAGTTTAGAGGGAAGCGGTGCCTGAGAACCATGTTTTCTTCAAAGCACTCGACGACGGACTGCAACCGCACCACTGATACAATCTATCAAATTGATTACAACAGAAAAGGTGAGAGCGATTCACTATTTTTATTGCTTTCAGAAAAAGTTATTATACCGTGAAATGAAAGCGTCGGACCAAGTAAAAAAGAAAACTTGAGGTGTAACAGTAAAATGTGGACCGTTAGTGAACCTATCGATTCGGCCTCAACAAAGTTTTAAACAGAACTAAGCACGTACACACCTACATACTATTATATATTAATTTTATGATAGTACATTCTTGTAATGTTTTAAGACCACATAGCTGTTAGCTAGCTAGCAACAATATCTATGAGTAATCTTAATAGTAATATTACGTAAGTAAATATATCATATAATTGTAAACAATAAACTGTACCTAAGTATTAGTTGGAGGTATAATCTCATGATTTATGTACCTACTTGCTTCATATTAAGTAATAATAGTATACATTTTGCTATCAGTTACATACACAACGTAGGTACTTGTCTGCCCGGTTTGTTTGACATAGTAATTGAATCAAAAGAGACATTAGAGACAAAAGAACATTTTTGTAATAACTATATACCTACCTACGTAGAACATAAAATACAAAACTAAGTTTGAAAAATGTTAAGACACGATTTTTATCGTATTTGGAACAACAAACCGAACACTGTTTCTAGGGCCTTATGATTTTTTCCTTAACTCTATAGCGCATCGTCTGTGCAAGCTGAAGTCTGGGGTATTCATTGGTAGCCACAGCTAACAATTCGGTATAAATTTGGTAGTTATTGTCCAAAAAGAATGACAGCGATAAGTGAAAGTGATTTGTTTCTGGGGCGTCGGTCTCGGTTGGCTTGATCCTATTTAAATTGATACCGTCCGCAGAATTAACAGAGGCCCGATTGATCTCGCTAGCTATGCAAGTGAAGTAAATGTGGCTACACACGACGCGATTCCATATTAAATCCGTTGATTCCATGTGTTGAAGTCTAAATTTCCCGTATTCTACTCACAAGTCAATCCAACTCACGATTTTATTTTGATAGGTACTGAGCTGCTGTGCACGCATTCGTCGAGAGCATGATGCTTCTTTCAAAGTACCAGAACCGGCAACTGCCTTAGGTATTGCATCAATAATACAAAAATAAGAAAGAATCAAAGCTATCGGGTGAAAAATGGGAATAATTACAAAAAAAAATAAGTCATATGAATCTTCTTGAGAGCACTGTGAATCTATTCTTATAGAAACGGTTCTAAATAAAACTTTAAACGTTTAGTAACTCCCGTCATTTACAAGCTACGCGACCGGGCTCCGGTCCGGGATCAAATGATACCAAATTGAATCAACCACTTTATTCACCAGTCAATCTGAGGATTCAGCTCGTCGATTACTAGGACGGTCGACTCGACATTCAACATGTTGAAAGTCCCAGGCCTCAATTTTGCTCCTAACCGCGTAATTGGTTAAATCAACTCAATATCATTATCATTATCTTATTCATATACTTACAACAGTGTCATGGACCTACGAAAAATTAATTGTAGGTGCCGAGTTCAAGATCGAATAATGGAATCATGAGTATCAAATAAAATAAAAGAAGATTTTGGATGGAAGCAGAGCAAAACGAAACGGCCTTCCCAGTTTGTTAAAAATACAAACTGAGGAATGAGGTATATGTAGGTAAGTGCACATTTAACTCTTATATATAGACAAGAATTACTTTACTTTTATAAATAGGAACATAATCAAAGCCTTCGTGCTCATTGCTCTGATAATGATAATAACAACATAGAATACTGTAAGGAACACGTTAGTGGCACATATAAAGCTTCAGCTGAGCGGTTAACTTAAATCCAATTTGTATAAATAAGATTAAAAACAGCAGCGCGCCGCGGCTCATGGCTCATAGCAGTCTCTCTTGCCATCCTAACAACTTTCGCTGTAGCAGAAGTTTGTTCAACACGAGTCATGCCCAAGGAAGATCCAGAAACGACAGAACTAAAAAAAGAACTAACGGACTTGATCACCAAAGTGAAGGTACTTAAGTCCTATTTGCATAATACGCCTCCCTAGTGCAATACATAGACCCCTAGTATATACGCGATACATACCTTTAAATAAGAATGAGATGTACCTATAAGTAGATAGTCTTGATCCGCCAGTTCGTATCTAACAGATTTTACCAGTTTTAGAAATGTTTAAATTATCAATTTGTCCTGATTCCTATCCATAAGTTATTTGTCAAAAAATGTATGGGGTCATCGGACAAATATGTTGTGAATAGGATTTATCGGCACTCGACACGTTGTAAAACAGACACTCTCGCCTGTCACGCGATTTAATCACAGGCCGAACAAGAAAAGGGAGCCGATGCTAAACTAGCGGAAAAATGTGGAGACCTCGGGGACGTACCGAAGATAAGATTTATTACCAAGAAAACACTGAAAGGTCACATCAATAAAGTGAACTCGGTACATTACAGCGGGGATTCCAGGTATGCGTTTTGTTTTAATGCAGCTAATTCAAAAAAACATATTCTTAATTATTATTATATTCGCAATACGATGAAAGTATATTTGTGAGACATTATCACACAGCCATGCGACTAATAAAATATGCGATTGAACTTACCCTTATAATAAATTGTAACTGTGACTGCTACGAGACCTGGTTCTTATATGAGTGTAAAAGTGTTTTGCTATTCCCCGAACACAAACCACTTATTTATACACCCGGCTAAAGTAGGTATAGTGGCACATAATAATCATTATTTACATTGATAATATTGAACGTCTACAAAATGTTTTTCGCATAAAATATGTACTAATTTCATGAAATTATTCATGAAAGTAAAATGTAATTGAAACCATCTGTATGTACCACACCTGTGTAATTAACAGTCAGCTATAAAAAAAATAAAGAATCCACTAAGTAGTTATATTCATTTATAACGAAACCACGCAAAACCATTTCATAGCCAATAACATTTTCGGTAGATATATTGTAATGGACATATTTTATTTAACCGATCGCCTGAAAGGAGATTAACATTTTAAACTTGGTCGGAGCTTGATGAGATTTCCTTTGAGTAGATAGGTATCTTATTTTTTTATATAAACAAACAATTAAAAACTTAAATACGGGATATCTATAGTTAAACAATACCCACGAATGATTATAAACCGGTTCCTAATGTTTGCATCTTATCTGATGGATGTATTATAAATGAATCCTTGATTTCTAAAGCTGGAGCGTTCCCATTGGCAGGCACTGCGTCACCGGCTCGCTGGACGGTAAGCTGATCATTTGGGACACTTGGAGTGGAAACAAAGTGCAAGTGATTCCACTGCGGTCGGCATGGGTGATGAGCGTGGCGTTTGCGCCGTCCGGCAACTTCGTCGGTATGTTTGTATTACATTGCGCTGTGTTAACTGCTCGCAATTGTAAATTTGCATGCTGGCAATCGAAATATGGCGAATAATATGTTATTGTACAACAACTTTAACCATGACTGTAACGTACGAATTTGAAAATTGAATACTTTTATTTTAGTTATATAATAATAACCAGCCCTTTTGAATGTCCCACTGCTGGGCACGGGCCTCCACTCAATGCGAGGGGGATTAGGCCATTGTCCACCACGCTAGCCCCGTGCGGGTTGGCGGACTTTGGTTAGCTTATATAATTATATCGATTATGATCGAGCAAAAGAATGCTTAACCAAAGATGATAATTTTTAGTTTTTAAATGAACGCCCTATATGACACGAATGGCGCTTTTTAACTGTGTTCTAAGCGGCATGACAAGGAATGTAGAGAGCGTTTGAATGATCGTGTGGTGGGTGTGGCCAGCGTGCGGGGGCATGGACAACATGTGCACCGTGTACGACGTGAACAACCGCGACTCGACCGGCGCGGCTAAGATGGTGCGCGAGCTGGCCGGCTACGAGGGATTCCTAAGCAGCTGCCGCTTCCTCGACGACACACACATCCTCACCGGCTCCGGGGACATGAAGATGTGAGATTTCCAACACAATAACCCCCACATTTATTGTACAAATCATTTTCTTTCAGAATAACAATACTTTTATAATACCGTTGTAAATTAACATTGACTTCCTGACTGACAGATAATGCACAGCCGACACCAGTGGACCTAGAGATTTGACATTTGAGGGATATATTCATTGAGTACCATAGGGATATAGTAATGAGAGATTTTTGGAAATTTTACCTCATAACGGTAAAATGGAGCTCATCGTTAGTATAAAGATGTTTTTTTATGTTACGATCGGGCATATGGCTATTGTGATATACTACCCGTCCGAATAAAGAATGGAATTACGAATTGCAGTTCATATAGTTGTTGTACTGTCAGTATACTACAATATATACTGTTGTATATGTAGTATGCTGACAATTCATGGCTCTGAATATCGAGCCTGTACTCTGAGATACGATTCATAATCACATTATTATCCGGAAGGGTTATACACTGATGAAGGCGGCCGCACGTCTAAAAGAATGACCGTAGGTCGCTAGGCGCACTGGTTCGAGGCGCGGATGCAGGACTAGCATGTTCTCAGTATTACTTTCGGAGAAAATCACGAAAATTATTATTTCATAATGTGCCCTATCGTAAGTATTAATGCGATCGGCAGTCCATTGTATAGTATGCAATATTCTTCGTGCTGGTTACAACCGCATTATGCCTCATGCGTCATTCAAACGGCAAAGCACCGCACGTTTTTCAGTCATAATGGATGAAAGACTCTTCAATTTGCGGGTAATCTATAAGTAAGCTCCTAATTTTAATTGTAGATGCGTTTGGGACCTGGAAGCGGGTAAACGAGAGATGGAATTTGATGCACATGCTGGCGATGTCGTCAGCATCTCACTCGCACCAGGTAGACGTACTTTCAATTATATTTTACAGTATTTATTAGTACAAAATTACCTACGTAGATTTAAGATGGCGCAGCACCAGCTAATTATGATCTAATTACATTTATAATGCCATCTTCATTCAATGATTAGTCGATTGTCCTAGCGGAGTTGCTTAGTAACCTGGATTGGATGAATATCACAAACAATAACGGATGACTCGATTGCAACGGGTTCGAATCCCGGGGCAAACTTTGTGTGATGAGCTAGAATGTTTATACCTAAGTCATAGATGTTTAATGTCTCTATGTATAGTAACTATAGGTTCTACGTGCGGCTCTGCCCACGGAACCTTGATGAAAACATAGCCTATAGCATTCAGGGATTATGTACGGCTTTCTATCAGTGAAAGAATCAGTTTCAGTTCCATTTACGTTACTCATAAAGTTCACCACATATATACTAGTATACATAGATATACATACTCAGATCGCGCAGACCATTGGTCGGTTCAATACAAAAGTTGTTTAATTTGAGACCGTACAGTTGGCGTGTTCGTCTGACGATATCCGAATATTATTTATTTAAATGGCATCACAATTGCTTACACGTGGATCCGATTTCAATAGATTACATTGATATCATTCAATATAAATAGCTCTCAAGACATTTTCCATGTATGGGAATGTTTTTATATCAGACATGAAGACCTACGTGACCGGGTCCGTGGATAAAACCTGCAAGCTGTGGGACGTGAGGGATGACAAAGCGAAGCAGACGTTCTTCGGCCACGACGCTGACGTTAATAGTGTATGTGTGAGTATCTCTGCTGGACGGTTCCAAGACTTCCAAGTAAGATGTTTCATTCAATTTTAATAACAATTTTAGCCTCGCGTTTCTGCGCGGAAACGCGGCCAGCCTGCTTAGCACTTTTGGTATCGACGACGATGTAGAGGCATTTTGATTTTATACCCACGTCTTTATTTTATTTGTTTATTTTTCCTATGGCTCTGCCAATCGCACAGGCCTTTTCAATAAAACCGCACCATATTTCAGATCCCCCTCTCCGCTGGCTGAACTATGATATATTGTCTTGTCCTTCCATATTTGTTGACTATATCTGTAATATCATGGCTCTGAGCAGTTCCACAACAGCGGGCAAGTGTTCGCGACTGCGTCGGAGGACAAGACCGCGCGACTCTTTGACATCCGCAGCGACCAGCAGATGGGGCACTACACGCCGCCCGGAGCCGGGGGATTCACTAGTTGTGGTATGTACTAACAGACTGGAAACTTAACTATTTGCTCTAGCTTTGGCCGCTTTAAGTTTATTTTCGCATGACAATGATTAGCTCTAGAGCTACGGTATACTACGGCTTGGTAACTGTGCAGTTCGATTGAAAAGAGGGCAGGGATTAAAGTCCATCAGGAGAATTAGAAAGATCTTAATCCAGTCAGGTACCTACTTCAAGATTGTGCGTAGCGAAGGTTCGAGATCGTTTTTAACGTATTCAAATATTATCGAGTGATCGAATCTTACCATACGCCCATTCACAGCTTCGGGAATGGTTGTTTTAATGGTAAATGTATCGAAACATTCGATCCCCGATTGGTACCTATTTGAAAACTTTAAACACCTATACTACCTACATTCGGTGCAATAGTTACATATAAAGCATTTGATTTACCCATCTTCGATATACACAATCTCGAGGTACGTAGGTAATTGGAAATAACCGAACAAATATATAATAGTTAAGCTTAATTATACTACTACCTACATTAGGTACACAACGATGTGCGTACGCGCATCAGATTATTGATACAGATATACATTGATGGCTTGTTACTACAGATAGCTACCAAAATACCTGCCTACCTGATGTGTATAGAATGAATATGAACAAGGAAAATGATTATTGTTGCTGTAATCATGTAGGGATTTCCCCTTAGTAGAACGCGATGTTTTATATAATGTTAAGTAGGTATTCATAGTATGGATCACAGTCATCTTAACATTCTGGTATAGAATCATGAAATCGGAATCAGAATCAGAATATTTTTTATTAATGTAAACCATTAAGTATAGTACTTTTGATCGTCAAAATAATTACAAAATGCTATAAGCTACAACTTTACAACCGGTTCGGAAAACCGTTGCTATGGACAAGTAAGGGTAGGAAACTCCATAGTTGCTCTTTTTCAAAATATCTTTAAAAAAGAGCAACTATGGAGTTTCCTACCCGTATCTCAAAGTTTACTTGACATTTTGAGAATAAATTTTTTCATGCTACATTACTGTAATAGTGTACAAAATAATGTCAAGTTATTGGCGTTGCAGTAGATCGTAAGGCGAGTATAATTGCGTGCCAGTAGCCGCGTGCGCAAGCGGGGAACGTGTCACACAAACCTTCTAGTGACGTCATATGTTAGTTTAAAAAATAATATAATAAGTAAATATTGTACTACATGTTTTGCTTCCAATGTCCTTTTTCAAAAACAACTGAATAACAAAACTATAATTACCAACTGGCACATTGAAGGTGAGCGTGCAGCTGCGACGTGTATGCAAATGTCATGAAATGACGGTTCATACTTAGCATGCGAGCTTAGCATGATAGCTTATACTTAGCATAATTTCCACTGGTATGTGTATTAGTAGCCCAAATGTTTGTATCTGCAATTTTCGATTTCTTGAAGTTCATGTCTAACTTAACAGAACGCTCTTAGTTCAGATTCTTAAAAAAAATGTATACGTGTCGAATTGAAAACCATCTCTTTTTTGCGTCTCAAACCCATCATTTCATTATCCGAAGATTCATTGCATAAAATAAAGAAAAAAAAGAAATGATGAAGAATGATGAATGATGGTACTTTATAAATATATCACTTATCCTACCTACATTTCCCTAATTAAGAATCCAATGTAAACACGTAGCTACTGGCTACAGCTCTATCCAGTTTAGATGCAATAATCTTGATATACCTATACCTTCTTGCTTACATGGCCATAAGCTTGAATAGTCGCCTACTATAAACCTTGGGCCGCCAACCCGCACTGGGCCAGCGTGGTGGACCATGGCCTAATCCCCCTCGCATTGAGGGGAGGCCCGTGCCCAGCAGTGGGACATAAAAAAAAGGGCTGTAATTATTATCACATTATCATATTACATTACATTATAAACCTTGAATAGGTTTTGGTGATGTGAACAAGAGTTTTATTTGTCCACAGCTCTCTCGCTCAGCGGGAGGTACCTGCTCGCCGGCTCGGACGACAACGCCGTCCATTCCTGGGATACCCTTAAAGTTGCGCACACCGGTGGGTTACAGTATGAATACGTTACATAAGTGTGTGTCTGGTCAGTCACACTATGTAGGGTTCCGTAGCCATGTTAACAACGTATAGCCTCCACCTGGCCCGCTAAAACATTTTTTTTTAATTATCTTACACGTGTCTTTGTTGCGGGCGGGTTTGGTCCAACCGAGTTGAAGCTACCTTTGCTTACAAGAAGCAGTTCTAAATGCTAATGACATCATGTTTTAGGTTCTCTAAACGGCCACGAAAACCGCGTGACGTCAATCTCCATGGCACCCAACGGTATAGCGCTAGCCAGCTGCTCCTGGGACCAGAGCGTCAGAGTTTGGGGCTGAACTCCGGGGGAGTCAACTTTCCTAAAATCCAATGTAATACACGTACCTGCGACCATTATGTATTATATTTGCCTTTGAAATATACTGCCATCCATGCTTAATAAATATTTAATCACTTCACCTGTTCTGTATTTTATTATTGCGTGCAAATAGGTAGGTAGTCACCATGAGAACATATGCAGTAGACATATCGGAATGTCACTTAAGTATATCAGTACGTCAAGTGCAAGATTATTCGCAAGCTAACCGTATACTTTATAGTCTACCGTATTTAGACTATTTGTATGGAGAATTGAATTGTGCGTTCAGCGGACGGTATTTAAAAAAATCGGTTAGCTTACGTATAATGTCGCACCTGACGTGCTGTCCTTCAATTCAGATGTTATGGTATGTGAACCAAATAGCTTATCAACAGTTGTATTGTTTGGGATGTCAACATGTTTTTCTTTAGAAACGGGGACACGTGTGTGTGAAAAAGTCAAACATTACGATTCGATTGTGTATCGGACAGGCAGGGGGTCGATTAATTAAATGAAGATCCACTTCAAAAACCATTGTTACCAATGGACCAAACTTAAAATATTTTACTTTTCCGCAACGATGTCTTCTGTATTTGTTATAATTTTTCTAAACAATACTACCTACACGCGGGAAGTCCTCACTGAAACTATCATTATAAATGGCACTAAAAACTTGACTAGAAAATATTCATCTAGTGAGAATAAACAAAATAAGACTTCAGCATTAGAAAAAAAGTACATTCTTCTTTGGACTAATCATAATGATTTCCCGTTTTTATACTTCGGTAATGGTAATTCTGTGTTTGTGGAGCGAAAATGTAAATGGACCAACTGTTACGTGACTGACGACAGGCAGTACCTGGGTCTGCACGCACTGTTTGACGTGGTGGCGTTCAACGGGCCGCAACTGATGGAAGCCTTTGACAACGGCGACCTACCGACCGTTCGATACCCGCACCAAAAGTACGTGTACGCCAATATTGAAGCGGCCATCAACTATCCCATTTGTAGTCGCTCTTGGGACAGATTCTTCAACTGGACTTGGACGTACAAACTGAATTCTGATGCTATATGGGGATATGTCATAGTTAAAAATGCGAGTGGCCATGTGATAGCACCGAGTGTTCATGTGGACTGGATTAATGCGGACAAAATGGACCCTGTCGACGAGGAGGTGAGGATAAAGCTCAGTACGAAAAACAAAGCTGCCGCGTGGTTTGTGTCAAATTGTAGAACCTTGAGCCGCAGGGAAGAGCTCGTTACCGACCTGCGTAATTATTTCAATGTTTATAATATGGATATTGACATCTACGGCGACTGCGGCAAGTTTCAATGCCCAAAGGACATGATGAACCAATGTCTCGGATATTTAGAGAAAAACTATTATTTTTACTTTGCATTTGAAAATGCAATAAGCGAGGATTATGTTACTGAAAAGATAATACACGCTCTCAATCACTACACGGTGCCGGTAGTGTTCGGCGGAGCTAACTATTCCAGGTCAGCTATTCAATGTTACTAACGTAGGTACCTACCAGCTATGCCCGCGACCTCGTACTGTGATGGCTGTAGTTATAATTATTCCTTGGCAACCCTTTAATTTCCTAAGACAATGATTTTGTAATGTTTTTACCCGGGTTATAAACTATCAGCATGCCAAGTTTTATAAACATCTATCCACAAATAATGTCTTATTGCGCGTTCAGTCAGAGTGACAAAACATTGATCCTAAGATTTCCAAATATAAACATTTACGACCCTGTTACCCTGGTGTGCCATATAATGAATGTATGACGAAAGTTTCATGCACACGTCTTTTTTTAGATTTATGCCGCCAGGCGCGTATTTGGATGCCCGCGCATTGGGCTCAAGAAATCTAGCTAAAGTAATGTACGAAACTATTCAAGACCCAGCTAAATATCTCAAATTCTTCCGCTGGAGAAAGCACTACAGTTTCCACATGAGGCACGAGACACCAGACACAGACGACTACTGCCGGTTCTGCGCCATGATCAACGACAAGAATCTGATGAATAAGACCACTATATATTACAACTTCACGGCCTGGTGGACAACCAATCTGACTTGCAGCAATTTGATATCTCAGATCAGTGACATATAGCGTATACCTATAGCTCAAGCGTACTCTTTTAACGCGTCATGCACTCTACAGGGTTTATATATAAGAATGATAGTAACAGCATGCTTTACCGATGATATTACGATTAAGTTAGTGGCTAGGCACACCGTTTCTTTACGCGTCTTTATAATACGTAATTTTGCATCACTTTTTTTTACTTACTAAGGTATTTACCTAGCTTACCTAGTTATACCTAGCTACCAAGACGATTAAAAAATATATTTTTAAGTTATCCTGCCAAATTTTATCACAGTTTACAATAGGCCGAAACATTATACGTGTGGTATTAGGCAGGGTAAGTACAAGGTATTGACATGCGTACAGGAAAATTACTAAACTTTTTGGTCAATAACTTTGGACAACTGCTGGAACAAACACCCGCGTTAATGTCAATTGTGCAAATACGATATTTACATTCGATTCGCGAATTTGTGCAACAAATAATCGCATTCGCGAATATGAGTAACAGATATTCACGAATTTTGAAAATGTTACATTAACTACATCGCTAGTGCACCAACGCAAGTTATAATTATTATGAATGAATACACATACAACCAATAACAATGTTAACAAATTTTATTTAATATCAGTAGACCTACAGTTCGTCGGCTAACCTTCGGCTCAGTATGTTGTGCCACAGAGGCAGCGTGCCCCAGAACCGCGAGCGAGCCGCCATGTCGGTCTTCATGTTCGACTCAACGTCTATCTTCAGATACTCCATGTTCCGTCCGCTAGTGGTTCGCTCCCACTTAAACGGGACGCTCACGGGCTTATTAGGATTTCTGCAACAATAATAATAAATATTAAACGTGAAATAGAGGCGGTTATAAACGCATATATTTTTCTTATGTGGCTGGTAAGAATGGTCGGCAATAATTACTGGTAGGTATGGCCAGCTGTTGCCAAGCATTTTCGCCATCATCATGCGGTGATGTCACCCGATACCGAAGAATACAAAACAAAAGGTCGACAATTCATATTTTTGTCTTGCTCTCGCGCTAGTACTTTTGAGATAAGCGTGTCTCTGTCACTCATTGAGGGGTCGGCCAGGGCGCCGAGTAGGTCAGCGTCGTAATGTTCGTAACAACGAACTTACTACTCATCTAAACGGGCAACAACAACAACAAACTCAACTCACGGGCAATTATTTGCCAGCAACAATTTGCTATGCAATTACAAAGTAATATCAGAAATAAGTGTTTTGTAATGATGCTAAATGGACGAAAAATTTATAAACAAATTCATAGTTAGTAAACAGGTAATTAGGAATGCGAATAATGTTAATATGTCTTCTTGGTATATTTTTAAAGTTGCAGCACTTAGTGGTGGACAGAATAATGTCCCCACCTCGAGCTAGGAATGAGCCTGTGTTACGTGTATTAGACAGCTCGCACTACTACGTATGTTAGTACCTAAGTATCGTTAAATAAAACATTGATAATGTACGAATTAGTAACATTACGTACCTAACGTGATTTAATAAAGTATATGTATAAATGTATTTACCCTGATGTCGCGAAGTTAGTCCACAGTGTCACGATCAATTCGCTCATCTTTACGTCTTGTTCAGAGACGGGTTTCGTGAGAAAATGTATTGGGAACAGATGCATCAGGTCGTCAGCATGGCACACACCTACCACAACATTATATTCACATATTAGGTACCTATAACACATTATATGGCATACAACGGCCGTATAATATCAGGTCTATAGGTAATTAGCTTATTGGGATAACGTTGGTAAAAAAATATACTAAAACTTAAGTAATTTAAATTCTCAGAGTATTCAATAACTGTCAATTGTATGATAAGTTTTCTAGTAGCAAAAGCTAATCAAATAAGTATTAACTTCTCCAATCTGCACGCAAGTTTGGTTTGAACACACGTTTAAGCAGGTCCAAATTCTTAGACTCGTGAGTTTCGGTAAAGCCGATGTCGCACCGTTGCACACAGCTACGACAAAAGTTAATTCAAATAAAGTGTAATATCTATAATTAGTGTACTTAAAACTTACCATAATCTCCATCGGGATCACCAAAAACTTGGGAGAAGCTGTTGGTAGCCCTGTACGCCAACTCGTACAAGTAAACTGGGTTCTTGGTGTAGTTCAACACAAGTTCCACAGCCTCCACCGCTGGGAACGCGAAATACGAATCTGTGTAGATCTAAAACAGAAACAAATAATTCAGTTAGTTTACTATCCCAACTGATAAGTACCTATACCTATGTACCGGTTATACGATGAAAAATCAGAGTAGTCAGTTGTTGTTGCTGGGATCATAAAAAAACAAAGTATTTAAAAAATAACAAGCTGACTCAAAAAACTTCATCAAAAAGAGAAAAATAAGTTTGAGAATTGCGGGCGGAGAACAATAGCCAAATTGGAATTGGCTATTTACTAGCTTTCATTTGACACCCATATTGTTATAATAACAAAATAATCCCCCCCCCCCTCTCTCTTTCATGCGCAGGCGCCATATAATTAAAACGAAACTAACGACACCGCATATGTTAAAATCCATTAAACACTGTGTGCTGTAGAGCGTGCATAAGAAATAGAGATACATACATAAACTCGAAAAACATTTTCCTCCTTCTTCAATCTTCTGCAATCGAGTAAAAATACATACCTCCAATGAGTTGGTGTATTTTGATTTATTATTATTAAAGATACAGTTCGCAATTAAATTTGATTGATCTTGCAAAATCATCATTACTAATACCGATTTCATAAACTAAGTAGTAACCGTAAAGTTAACTTTACGGTACCACAAAATGAGTAATAATGGAGCTTGTGGTGTTAGGATTGCATAAACAGCTATACTATTAATAAAGTTAGTATCAATAACTCATATTCTAACACATTCACCGGTTTGAAGAGTCCAACTGAATCGCCGCGAGCGAATCACAAAGGGATAAGTAGGTAGCGTGAATGACTTCCGTGTGTAATTATAAACTGCGTCGGAGAGTAGCTTTAAAGCGCCGTATCATTTTTTTTTAGAAGAAAACTACAATATAAATTATAAAAACGTATCTACACAAGCCGATTATTTATCATTACATATTTAACAAGCAAAAATCATCTAAAAATATTTTAGCGACTTCTTCGTCTTATTTTTCGAGATCTCAACAAAAATGTGTAAGCAACAACTGGAGTTCAATGGATTTGAATGTCAAAATCTCATCAGATATAAGTAGTACCGAGATCGATAAAAATAAAAACTTAAAAGACGAAGATTAAAACAAGTTGTTTACAATAAGGCCTCAGCCTCGAATTTAGCGGGCAGCGGGGCGGCGGCGGCGGCGCAGCGCGGGAGCGGAGCTCGTTGGCCGCCCCGCGCCGCTGCCACGCCGCTGTTTTCGGGAACCGGTCCATTTGATTTTACGCATAAGATCCTGCCGCTCCCGCGCCGCCGCCGCCGCCGCCGCCCCGCTGCCCGCTAAATTCGAGGCTGAGGCCTAACATTCGCTGTGTAGTTACACTACATACGTCGAGGATGCCCGCCTTCGAAGCCTGCTTGTCGTCAATCAAATATTTGCGGCGTATTTCGTTTGTGAGGAGGTCGACGTGAGGCGAATTATCGTAATAGAAGGTGACCGGCGCTATCGAGTCGAAACCTGACATGAAATCTTGATATCTGCTGGCGTTCGCTGTTATCCCTGTAACGCAAGAATGTGTATTAGTTGGTATGCAACAGCCTATTAAAAAACCTGTTCTGTTTATACATTACTTATTGATGTGAATTACCTATCGCATCATGAAAAACTGGCTAAGTGCGTGTCGAGCTATGCACATTGTCGGGTTCCAACTAATCCCACTATCCCACTAATAATATAAATGTGAAAATTTGGATGGATGGATGGATGTTTGTTACTCAATCACGCCAGAACGGCTGAACGGATCTCGACGAAATTTGGCACAGTGATAGATTATAGTCTGGAATAGCACATAGGCTACTTTTTATCCCGGTAAAATATATGGTTCTCATGGAACAGATTTGTTTTAATTTTTCATATTTAATCGTATCTAATATACAAATTACAGTTGTTTGAGTGGAGAGCTCTAAATCAATATACTCATATAGTTAATTTGTTGGACTTGGTCCATCACAGTTACCTCGGTAAGTACGTACTAAAGTCTTTTACCGAGATATGCAGAGTAAACCCTCCGCAAGTCCGGAATAATAGCTAATTTGTCTTGGAGTGCTCAACGAATTTGAATACTTACCTAATAATTGGAATAAAAAAGCATTCGAATAGAATATTTTCCAATTCATATTACGTAGTTTGTATAGGTAATACGTATTTAAATGTTGATTAGAACAACGTACCCCAAACAAGTTTAATGATTAATGATTGGCGTGTGATGAGAATATAATGTATTTAATCCACGTGCTTCGCATGTAAGTTATAACGATCATTGAATAGGCTTCGAACCTTTGATCTTTGTTTGTATACGAATCTAAAACGCCTTGGTATTGTAACATCCTATCAAATTAATGTTGTCTGTACCGAAGGCCGAAGTGTCGTCTCGCTACACGATATACTACACTTCCTCGTACTTTTTGTCCAGTAGGTGTCTGTTATAAGCATAGCGACACGAATTTGATGTATTGTGCTAAAGATCAAAACACCTATTTCAAATATATATAATACTAGCTGTTGCCCGCGACTTCGTCCGCGTGGTATTTAACAAAGTCTCAGCCGTTGGCAACAGCCTGCTCGCGTTCTGATCCCGCGGGACGCATTGCAGATTGTTGCTATCAAACTTTAATCAGGCGCAGCGCTGCAACATTGGTTTTAATTTTTTTTCGAGAGATCCAATTTTTTTTTTCTAAAATAAAAGTAGCCTATGTTCCTCCTTGTTACATCAGCTATCTGCCAGTGAAAGTCCCGTCAAAATCGGTCCAGCCATTTCAGAGATTACCCGGAACAAACAGACAGACAGACAAAAATTGTAAAAAATATTGTTTCGGTATAGGTAACGTGTATACATCCAAATGCACTTAGTAAAAAGCGGTTATTTTAATATTACAAACAGACACTCCAATTTTATTTATATGTATAGACTAGCTGCGCCACGCGGTGTTACCCGCGTTTAAAAAGTTTGAAAAATGTAAACAAATCTCTCCCACGGAATCCATACATTTACATCTATACATACTACATACACATATAAATAAAATTGGAGTGTCTGTTTGTAATATTAAAATAACCGCTTTTTACTAAGTGCATTTGGATGTCCACACGGTACCTATACCAAAACAACATTTTTTACAATTTTTGTCTGTCTGTGTGTCTGTTTGTTCCGGGTAATCTCTGAAATGGCTGGACCGATTTTGACGGGACTTTCACTGGCAGATAGCTGTTGTAACAAGGAGTAACGTAGGCTACTTTTATTTTAGAAAAAACATAGGATCTCACGAAAAAAAATGTCATTAATGATGTCTTGCGACAACAGCCCATTATGCGGGATACTAAACCTAGGCTAATTAACGCACGAACGTAAAAGCAAAGGTGTAATTAAGTTACGAATTACTTACAAACAGATTTTAAGCATCCCTCGTCTTTAGTGAGTCCGGTCATCCAAGGGACGGCGGGCACGTCAGGCTTCTTCCGAGCGCTCCTGGTCAAGAATGCGCCCGGCAGCTTCGGTTCAATGACTGCCTTGAACGGAGTCATCGGCTCGTAGTCCCATGACTGCAACCATACAATTGAGTATGTCCATAATTTTATGATGAAAGTTTTTTTGATGAACTCGTCGTGTAAAGGGATAGCTAGGTTTTTAATGTATCCACATCAATTTAATGTGGTTGAAAATTAAATTAAGTTAATATCGATAAAATAAATTTAGAGGTTAAAATTGTAAATAAAATAGGTAAAAATTTAAGTATCAACGCATAGTGTAGTAGGAAAAATATGTATTTATATCATCGCTGATTTAGGCACGTATAAATATTTTACTTACATAAAATTGAAATTCAGTATTTATGATTTCATAGCTATCCTTAGTGCGGAGACAAGACAGCATTTTTTCGGAAGGTGTTTGGGGGCAGTTCAGGAATTTGGCAAGGCGGAAGGCGTTCCTGAGAGCCTCGCCAGGAGGCGCCTCTGCCCACGGCACCAGAGCGGTACCTGACTCCGAAATAGCTTTGTGGAAAAGACCTGAAATGGCAAACATATTATTAGATATGTACCACATTATTACTTACCTCTGTAATTATACTTTTTGGTCATCTTTTAAGGCTGCAGTTTCCATGAGTCAAACTACTAGTTTGGATTGTGTGTGTATGTCATTACCTCAATGACAATGCGGGAGGTAGCACAGCTAGCCCATGACTATTATCACAATAGTCCATAAGTGTGTTAGGACTTATGGTTGGATAAACAAACTCAGTGAGAAGGAGGCTTATGTCTAAATGTGGTCGAGAATAATTATTCGAATCTTCGGGTGTCAAAAATAAGGCAGTCAATACATATTTCGATGGGGCACTAAACATTGTTTTATCTAGATACTATACAAGTAGAACCATTATATGTTTGTGTGTGTGTGTGTGAGAGAGAGAAGTCTGGAGCTATAGAGTAATTTGTAGACTCTTCCATGTATTGGAGCACTATTCTTAAAATTTGTCTTTGAACCTTCACATGGATATTTAATAAAGTCCATTCCCCATCCCAAGTGATTGTGATAATTATGGAAAGTTGATTTATTGAGAAAGTTGTTATTTATTTAATAATTGATTGTGTACGATACTGTAGTCGCACACACTTGTATGTAAGAAATAATTACCGGCGCTGGTTTCGGATATCATGTGGTAATGCGCGCTGGCGCCGCCGGCGCTTTCGCCGAATATCGTGACGGAGTCGCTGTCGCCGCCGAAACTGCCAATGGCTTTCTGTATGAACCGCAGCGCCTGCTGCTGGTCCTTCAGACCATTGTTGCCGGGACAGTGCTCGTCTTGTGTCGACAAGAAGCCTAGTGGACCTAGAAACATTTATATTTAAACTCTCTGTAAACGCAATAAGTCATGCGGCGCGCAGATCGCGTCAGTGGCGCATGCTTGAAAAATTTCCTCACGCCAATCTCCAAACGATGCTGGCTTGAAGGACGCGTGAAGTGTAGGTTTACGTTGCACAACAATCCTAATTAATAGATTTTCCAACTTTTTGTGTGAAGTTATTAAACTATTCACCTACATGCTTATATTACGAGTACTTTGTGCTTAAGAGTAAGTAGTAAGAGGTATACATGCTATTACTACTCACACGTAAGACAGTATAAATATTGAAAATAGGAGCCCATACAATACAGGAGAGCTTTCAGACGCGATTCACGTTCTTTGAAATGTCTGTAAGCTATGAAACCCATATATTACAAAAAACGCTGAACGCTCTCGTGTCTGTGAGCAACGTTAGGTACCAACCTAGCCTATAATTAATGGTGACCAGGATAACGTCTCGGTCCAGAAGGAACTGCGGGCCATACATCTCCGCTGTGGAGTCGCCGCACATCCAACCTCCGCCATGTACGAATACCATCACGGGCAAGCCCTTCCCATCGAGCACATCCTGTATCATAAATAATAATTTCGAATTTCGGTCACGGCATCCAATATCATCAGAGCTTAGCCAACTTCGCAGGAGATATTATAGAGGGCAAGAGTATACGCAAGGACGGGTGCACTCTCTTTGTTCGTGCTCATGGTACGATGTGACGGTAATCCGACACGAACGGAGAAAGATCACGCGCAGGACCAAACGGCTTAAGTGTTCTCCAAGACACGAGCGAGGGATAAACATGGATGAAGAAGAGAAGGAATGAAGTCCCAAAGGCGCAGACGTATCCAAGGCAAGCGTTCTACCCACTTGACTTTCACTGCTTATTAGTACTATTATTTTATCGCTGTTCCTTTACGTATAGTTCAATCGTTATAAGATTAAATCTAGATTGCAGCTTGGTATAAACCGCTGTGCAGGGCGAATGAGGCCTAATGATCATGTATGCTTATAGGTCTACATGTAGGTAGAACTACTTATAATGACGGGTTTTGTTATGTGGTTTTCCTGTTACTTAACCATATTTCATTTGGAAGTAAGCCTGTGGATATGTAAGCTAAACGTATGCGTGTACCCTCTATATAATAAAATAAAATGGTTGGTCGATATAGCCAAATTCCATTGCGTAAGAAAAACAGGTTTGGCGTGATAATGAGTTCTTGTTTTGAGGATTGTAAGTCGGTGTACATTGTTCGTCTCGCTAGAAAAATAGCAGACTACATTCTGACATTGGCGCTAACTAACATTTCTGTATTAATTTCTATGCGGAAATCTTAGCTTACATGAATAAAGATATATCTACGATGCGTATATAGAACTACTAAATGTCACCAGCTACAGTAATAATAAATAGCGAACCCAGTATTGCTTTTGTGATGTTTATATTACTACCCAGTAAAGAATAATAAATATGTAAATAACGTGTAACAGTCAAACCGTGCATTTCTGATAACAACTCCCAAAACACTGCGGCCGAAATGATATTCCCTCCCTGTCCCTTATTCCTAGTCCGGCACACGCCGTCTTTTCTTATTATATAATAATTCTGAGAAGGAAAGAAGCGTAAAATTCATTCTCTAAAATATATTTCATGTACTTACATTACTAGTGACTGGAGTATAAATATTAAGGTACAAGCAGTCTTCTTGTCCCACGATGTCTTTCTGTCGTATATACGGATTTTTCTGCACACATACTGGGGTGGGCTTGGTAGCGTCCAACGTTCCCTGCCATGGCTCCACTGGGACCGGTGCCTGTTGATGGGTAATATTACAGCTACCTGGGCCATACCATCAAAGGTATATCAGTAACCTATACTAATATTATAAATGTGAAAGTTTGGATGGATGGATAGATGGATAGATGGATGGATGTTTGTTACTCTTTCACGCCCGAATGGCTGAACGGATCTGGATAAAATTTGGCACAGAGATAGGTTATAGTCTGGAATAGCAGGCTACTTTTTATCCCGGTAAAATGTATGGTTCCCGTGGGAGAGATGTTTTAATTTTTCATACTTTTTATCGCGGGTAACACCGCCGGGCGCAGCTAGTACAATATAATATTATACGTACACGTAGATAAATACATATTGATGTATTGAGATGATTTGTCCGTAAAGATTGGTTGGTCAGTGAAGACAACCGGTAAAATTTAAGGTACCTACGGTAGGTGTACTTTCTCTCCACCGAACGCCTTTTTTCCACCATGTAGGTAGGTATTTCTACTTGATGAACGAGTATCTTTAAAATATACAGGTGGGAGTAAAATCAAGGTCACTGCGTGCTGTGTGGACACTTGATATTCGGTTATTTAAATATTAAAATTAAAAAATATGTATATTTTTAGATATGTATAAGTATATTAAGGAATTCATTATACTGAGGAAATGAACAAAGCCATCACACATCAATAGATAGATGTCATAGATTCAGGAAATGCACCTATCTTACTTTGTGTCCACAAAATTGAGTAAGTCATTATATCGTCATTATGTTATATATGTAATTATATCTACTCAGAAAGAGCAATGTACTCGTAAGTACGTATGAGGATCGGGTAGCATTATAGTTTTACCTTGCCATGTATTAGGAAACAGTTAAATAAGTTACAGTAAAATTAATTAATCCAAAGTAAACAAACAAAATACAATTACCAACTTGCTCTACTCTGCACTGGTATATATGGAATAATATTCTACCTGCATTTTGTTATGAAATTGGTTCTTTAAAAACTAAAACTAGTTATAATGTTTATCATTAATACATATATCAATTAATAATAATTTTAGGTGATACAATTTCAAGAACATACATTTACTAATGCTAGCGAGCACGGGGATGACGTATTGTGTACTTATAATTTTGGCTACATTAAATATTATTGTAAAGTAGTAACGCACCTTAAATCGTAGCTCCCCTACAGGCGGAGCCGCATAGGGTACTGTCGTGAATGCGGATATCTGTCGTCCGCCTCGCGTTTGCATGAAGTATCCCGCGGCCTCCCCATAGGGAGTATCCACCACAGGCTGCTGCCCGCTGATCACATCACTGGCGCACGACACCACCAAGGCAAACGTTAACAAGCTCATTATACTCCTGCACCTTTGTCTCAAGTAGTCAAATATAACCTGTTCGACGCGATACGATACCATAGCAATGATCACGCCGCTTCGAAAGCAAAAAACTAAATGAAAACAAACGCTGCGGGGTCTCTGGTTTTTATTATATACCTATCGGTCGCACTGATTCTAAGCAAATGAACCTTAGAGCACTGACTCTTTGTCACATTCGTCTCGAGATTGTGTTGCACTTGTGGCTTTTCCTACGCCGCAGCAATGGAAAATATGTACTACTTATTCTTTACAGATAGTCATTTATTACAAAACAGCTCAAATACTTATAAGAGCGGCCCCACGTAAAGTATACGATATAATGTATTAAACAGTAAATTTAAATTATAACGATAAGTAATGTTAGGATAAACATTTTTTTTTGTCCAGTCGAAGAGAGACTATATATTGTGCCGTTGGTGAGTCCAAGATTTCTAAAAGGGTTCTAATACTTTAAATGCTCACGGGTAAGTATCCACACCACATTTATAAGTGCACAACATAGGAATACCAAGGTGTGTGCGCCTACATATATAGGCATATTTACCAACAACAACAACTTAAACAGGGTTGTAGCCTGATCTAATCAACAACCTAGGCCAAAACCACCCTTTGGGACATTTATGTCTCCCTTAACACGCATCTTGATGGCGTGGCCTACCTAGTGATGATTAATATCTTGCCTGTATACCTGAAGTACCTATATTACCGATGTTTTAACCCGAGATATGAACGGTTCGTCAAGGCTAACTCATCATAATATGGAAGTGCCCACGTTGGCCTAACAAAATAAATGACTTGACAAGTACCTGTGCCCACGAGTACAAAAACCCGATTCGGTAAGTTTATATAAATAACTAGCTGTTGCCCGCGACTTCGTCCGCGTGGTATTTAACAACGTCTCAACCGATGGCAACAGCCTGCTCGCGTTCTGATCCCGCGGGACGCATTGCAGATTGTTGCTATCAAACTTTAAGCAGGCGCAGCGCTGCAACATTGGTTTTAATTTTTTTTCGAGAGATCCAATTTTTTTTTCTAAAATAAAAGTAGCCTAAGTTACTCCTTGTTACATCAGCTATCTGCCAGTGAAATTCCCGTCAAAATCGGTCCAGCCATTTCAGAGATTACCCGGAACAAACAGACAGACAGACAGACAGACAGACAGACGGACAGACAGACAGACAGACGGACAGACAGACAGACAGACAGACAAAAATTGTAAAAAATGTTGTTTCGGTATAGGTAACGTGTATACATCCAAATGCACTTAGTAAAAAGCGGTTATTTTAATATTACAAACAGACACTCCAATTTTATTTATATGTATAGATTGAGAGTTCCTCAAGTCATGGTTACTAAACTTTAACAATTATGTTTTATCCGTAAAGTTGCTCCAACAATGTGTCTGAACGGTCGGTGGGAAAAACGATTTCATATTTGCATGTCATCATTCATTATTTTATTTATAGCATGTACAATATTCAATTTATTATGGCTATTTGACGGCCTGATTAGCGCAGTTGGTAGTGACGCTGCGTCCCGTGCCGAGGGTACCGGGTTCGAATCCTGGTAGGGACAAACTTTGTGTGCTGAGCACGAATCATTGAACCCAAGTCATGGATGTTTAATATCAACCTATATAAGTAATATATACTGGGCTCGCCCCCAATCCATTGTACATTACCGATAATACTAGCGTTGCTTAGTGTGGGACCGTATAGTTGGTGTGTTCGTCTGGCGAATTTTTTTGAATTAATTATTAGGGCACGTAGGCACTGACCAAATACTCACTTATGGCAGAAGATAAAAGAAAAATGCTTAGTGTACTTAATGTATAAGTTGTGATTATAGGTATGATTAGGTAGCGGTGTAAATATTATGTCGCTACAATATAATATTTAAATATGTCCGACCTACGAGCATCTACAGCTTCAATATACGTAACCTACATAGCGTTCATGTAGGTATTGATTTTAACATATAATGGTGGAATAATTAACTGTTAAGATTTTCTCCGCTCCAATTTCCACGCTTTTATATACTAATAATACAATAGGAATGGGCCAAAAACGGTGTCGTGTGAGTAGGCATTCACAGTATAGGTAACTACCTGATTATTTTCTCATGGTTCATACTCGCGGTAGTGAATTATGGCACTTATGGTAACTGACAAATTATTCTTATTTTCTTCGATTTCATCAATCATAAATGTTTTTTCAACACACTTGCTCGTTCAGTGGCCCTTATTGCACCGATTTTAGGTTCATATTGCAGCTTACTATACAGACGCGCTTTTCACTTTATATTACTGCGTTAGTATTATAAACGTCACATTTTATTTGTAATGTCAGCAAAGAGGTTACCGTTTTATCCGTTTATATCTATAAAAAAACTATTTTGTGTTTAAATAAACTGTGTTAGTTAAATATGATAAGTAGATATGTTATTTCTACAAATTATTATTTTCATTAATTATTGGTGTATTGTACTCTTGTGTTATATACGAGTATTTCCACTCTTTGTACATACTACTTTGGCTGACCTAATCTTTGTAAATATAGGACGATTTCTTAATTGATAAATATTACTTTTTCTACACTGAGAGTTGAGTTTACTTGTTAAAGGTCTAATATCTACACAATATGTTTCAAGTGCTGCCATCTGTCATGCATTGTCGGTAGACATGATTGTTAGTTCTATGTTATGGTTTGTTTTAAATACAATTTAGTCTGTGCCACTCGTTAATGCGAATACGTTGTTTTACTTTAGGTTATGGGCCCAGCACGCTTCCACTGCTATAACTAAATAGCGATAGCCATATTCGCTAAATAATTGTAGTCACAAGTGCCATAATTCGCTGTCGGGACTGTGTATGTGCATCGACACCTCGTCCCTGTTGATAACATAAAAATAATTGTGCTAGGCAACAAACTTTTATTTATTACTAGCTGTTGCCCGCGACTTCGTCCGCGTGGTATTTAACACAGACAACCGTTGACAACAGCCTGCTCGCCCATTCTGAGTTGTTGCTATCAAACTTAATCAGGCGCTGCGCTGCAACATTGGTTTTAATTTTTTTTCGTGAGATCCTATTTTTTTTCTAAAATAAAAGTAGCATAAGTTACTCCTTGTTACATCAGCTATCTGCCAGTGAAAGTCCCGTCAAAATAGGTCCAGCCATTTCAGAGATTAGCCGGAACAAACAGACAGACAGACAGACACACGGACAGACAGACAGACAAAAATTGTAAAAAATGTTGTTTCGGTATAGGTAACGTGTATACATCCAAATGCACATAGTAAAAAGCGGTTATTTTAATATTACAAACAGACACTCCAATTTTATTTATATGTATAGATAAAAACTGATCTACTTATAGTTTTGTTTTTCTAGGAGAATTCCTTCTGTTCACTTTTTTATTTAGTAGCGTAAATATTCTCTGCCATAGGTACGACCGTCTGCGAGTTCTGCACCTCACCACCTTCTCCGCAAACGAGGTCGGCATCTCGAGACCACTCTGCGCCGTCTGATCACACCGATTATGTGAAAAACATACATTTCTTTTCCGGTATGTCGCCGACGACTGATGCAACTTTTCTCTCCCTTCGATTGCGTTGATTTTGCGTAAAATATCATCATTTTGTCTTGCGATGCGGTCAGCTGCTGTTTTAATTTGCATCAAATCGGTGTTGATCTTAGGCAATTGAATTTTGTTCACGAGCTCAAACTTTTCGCTTATGGAATGAATAGCTTGCAGCAAACTGACGTTGTCTCTACCGGGCTGCGGGCCGTCTGGGTTGCTGGCGTAGTTCTGGCAGAGGGCACACTTCCACTGGTACCCTCGGTCTCCGCTGTCTCGGTCGGGGCAGTACTCGCTGACGCACCGCAAGTGGAACTTGGACTCGCAAGCAGTGCATTTGAGACCTTCGCTACCTCGAAGAGAACGCTGACATCGCTTACATATCATTCTGAAACCACAAACATATTTTAAAACTAAATAGAAGGTAATTAATAATGTAAGTAAGGTATAACTTAAGTACATAATTGCTACCACATTTACAATGTGCTACTTAGTAGGTATGTTCAAAAGGACAGAATACTAAGGAATTTAAATACCTACTTATTATGAAGATAATTATGTGGTTCTCAAATTTACGTTTATCTGTGGTAAAGGTATAATTAGAAAGTATATAACGAGATTACCTTTCCAGACTATATATGCCGTTTTATTAGGTCAATCGATTACGGAAAACAATCCTTTAGTCAGCACAATTTTAATACAAATCACATTTAGTTGGTTATATAACCCTTTCAAAGCTCAAATTAAAATATTTAATAAAAGGTTTTTGAGAAAACAATCTATCATTATGGAATTATAAACAGTAAAAGACTATAAAATCATTATAAAATAAAATATTCTAAATAATAATATAACTAATGACTAATGACAATACAACTGCTATTATTCTCTTTGAAAAGCTCGTAGACAGAGAAGGACATAACAGAAAGGACATATAAAAGATATTTGTCTCTGGGCGAAGTGCGACCTTAGGGGACAACAGAACTAAGACGGGTGCAACAACAAGATAAAGCATCGAGCGAGCGCCATTTTCATATCATCATGTCGGATCCATTATTTTATTTATAATGTGTATTTATTGAATGTGTTATTGCTATTTAATTACTTGACATTGGCAAAGTACCCGCTAAGTTATGGATGAGGCCATATTCATATCAATTTTATTTCATCGCATCGCATTTCGTAAAATCTTTTTGAGGGACTACATAATTAGATCAACAATAACTTATATTTAAATATATATTACTATTTTATTACGTTTACAAGTAAATGTAGCGAGGAAGAGCTGTTATTTTCTTGAGTGTAGCCAGTGGTATAGTGAAGTATTTAAACATGGTCCGTAGCGCAATGTTCAAAATATAGATCGTCTTATAGAGGCACGCCTATGGGACACATGGGCAATGAAATGAATTCTGTTTTATTGCTGTAATTATCTCACAGGCACTGAAACTACGTCTTTTTTAAATATGGTATCTCCATCTTAGGTATCTTGCCAGCGTCAATTGTAATGTAATTTAAACTATATCGAAGTCTCTATATGCTATTCAAAGCATTTACAGACCTAAGCTAGGCTTAAACACACCCATAAGTAATGAGGTGGATAGAAACTAGTAGATGCCTATTTGGATTGCTACTAGACTGATATTACTAATATTTAAGGGCATGGCATATTGAATGTTTTTTTAGTACAGGTCCGCCATTTTTGCTAATTTTATTTGATTAGACCAGTATGTAAAAGGGTCTGTTTCATAGATATACGCAGTGTAGGTATCATCTTATAACCCAACAATACACGCAAAATACTACCATATATCAAATTCTTAAAAGCTATTTCCGAATGAAGGCATAAAGGAAAAACAAAATGTATATACGTCTTATATTATTTACTATAACGTACACGAGATGAGATAAGAATATGATAGCTATGTAGAGATATATTAAGTGACGTATTTTTGCTATATTTTTCTTATCTCCTCAATAACAAGCTAATTATATCACTGCTAATATTAATGTGGACATTTCGTATGCTATTTAGTTATATAGAATACGAAATGTATATTGGGTAGCTAGTTATTTGATTTGGAATAAGAATTAAAACTGAATACCTATTAAAAATATTTTAATATGGTAGCGCATGACCATTTATTACGCGTTACATAGGTACTTCCTTGTATCAACATTATATCGTACCTACTTACTTAGTTTGCATATTTAAGGGAAAATACGACTTTATCCGTACATTGTTTTTGAAAGCAGATAGGTATACCACTGTGGTATACCATTATCGGTATAAATAAAACGGTTACCTACCTAACTGAAATCAATATTAAGAACATGTAAACGTATGTAAACGAGCTGTGCTAATTAAAATGAACTCTCATTGGATACTGTTAGATATCACAATAGCACAGCGCAACAATTCAAATGTAAGTGCTCTTCAACACAATTTACCTTCTTTTTCAACCTATAAAAAATAATCATTCATCAATACACGACCCAGGTAGGATAACAAACATCTCAACATAATGTACAAAACATTTATTGTATAATAGTCAACAACAAAAAAAGTCAGTCACAGATTTCTGTATTTTTATGTATAAGGAAAACCAAAACGTCTTATAATATGTATAAAACATAAAGATTGTATAATATTATGCATGTTAAATAAAAGCATATACGTAACAGTTAAAAATGCAATTAAATTGAAACCAGATATTAATTATTTTTTCTCTCGTTCATTCAATAACTAGTATGAAATAGCCAGTCGTACCAGATGATCCATGACCATGTGTAAAAAGTAACATGACCCCAAAATGCCCATATGATAAATAATATATCATCGCCCAAAATTTATCGTAGAAAATAGCACCATTGGTAACGGATTGTCGATTTACAAGTTAGCATGATACTTCTTGTACGGAGCCAGGCCAGCAGCGACCTTGCTACCGAGATCAGGGTGGATCTGAGTAAAGATCTTAACAGCTCTCTCCTGAATGAATCCGGCGGCGTCTTTCAGATGTCCTGCAATGTTGTTAGCGGCACGCTGCTTTTCGCCGTCATCAAACACCTGTTTGTACAGTAAAGTTGCTTGAGAAAAGTTGTCCTCGGTCTGGCCGCTGTCGTATCTGTCCACGTCCCCGCTGACATTGTATCTTGGCTGTAGACGCTGCGCGCGCGGGCTCTCCTGCGGGCCTGAGAATGAGTTGGGGAAGTAATTGGGGCTGCTTTCCTGGTTTTTAATGGCTTGCGGACCATCGCGCTGGTAGTTGGACACGGTGACGCGGTACGGGCAGTTAACTGGAATCTGCAAGAAGTTCGCTCCGAGACGATGACGCTGGGTGTCGCTGTAGGAGAATAGGCGACCTTGCAACATCTTGTCAGGTGAAGGCTCAATGCCTGGTACAAGATTGGCAGGGCAGAAGGCAATCTGCTCGACTTCAGCAAAGTAGTTCTTTGGGTTTCTATCCAATACAAGTTTTCCAACTTGAATCAATGGATATTCAGAGTGCGGCCAAACTTTAGTCAAGTCAAATGGATTAATTTTGGAGCTCTCTGCTTGAGCCATGGTCATGACCTGAATGTAGAGAGTCCAGGATGGGAAGTCACCCTTAGCAATGGCATTATATAGATCTCTAATAGAATAATCAGGGTCAGAAGACGCCAGATCGTTGGCTTTGTCCACGGGCATATTCTTTATGCCCTGGTTTGTCTTGTAGTGGAATTTAACCCAGTGTGGGACACCCTGAGCATTGACAATTTTGAATGTATGAGAACCATATCCGTTCATGTGTCTGTATCCATCAGGGATACCTCGGTCACCGAACAAGTATAGCATTTGGTGGCTCGTCTCTGGCCTCAGAGTCATGAAGTCCCAGAACATATCAGCATCCTTCAAGTGAGTGGCAGGGTTCCTCTTTTGCGTATGGATAAAACTAGGGAACAATGTTGGATCCCTGATAAAGAAGACAGGGGTATTGTTCCCAACGAGGTCCCAGTTGCCATCCTCGGAGTAAAACTTGACGGAGAACCCTCTGGGATCACGGACTGTGTCAGCGGAACCGCTTTCACCGCCAACTGTCGAGAATCTGACAGCGATCGGCGTTTTCTTTCCAACAGATTCGAAAACCCTAGCCGCACAGTACTTGGTGATATCATGTGTCACTTCAAAGTAGCCGAAAGCCCCGGCTCCCTTGGCGTGCACCACGCGCTCTGGGATGCGCTCCCTGTCGAACGCAGACATGTCATCCAGGAAATGGACATCTTGCAGGAGAGCTGGTCCATTCTTTCCAACGGTTTGTATCGCAGTCTTGACTCCAACAGGTGCTCCAAATTTGCTTGTTATGAAGCCAGGTGAATCCTGAAATAAATAAAATACATAGTTTTAAGTATGTAGGTGATACATTATGAATGCCAGTTTACTTGTGGTGAGTAAATCATCAATCGATCAATGGATACATTCAAAAGTATTTCTAATAGAACTGTAAATATTTGTCTACGATATGATCGTACGGAATTCATTATTTCACTAAATCAAAAAGAAACGACTAGAATTTCACACCAATACTATTATTTACAAAATTAAAGGTTCTATTGTATAAACTTTTTAGTTTTTATTTTAGTTCGTAATTTGTTTTAAATACCCCTTGTAAGTAGATACGTGTACCCTTGTGAGTAGATATGTGTATTGAATTGAATGAAACACACGATTTTATTATAACAGAAGTACCTAGTTAGGTTTTATGTAAATTCGCAATGCAATGCAAGGTGAACATCAACGCTATAAGGTGGCTTGACATGAATTGCACAATTATTGACATTGATAAAAAAAAATACAAGTTTAGTGTTATAAGTACACCTCACTGAAATGGAGGCCATTCATTATCAAGTCCATTATCAAACATTAAAGTTATCAATTTCTACGATGATGTTTATACCAAATTCTGTACTTGTAAGTAATCAATGACAAACCGGTACAAAGATCACTCCACACAATGTCGAGCAATTTAATAGGTATGTACGTACCTACGCAATAATTAATGAACACACAATGCCAGCTCGGTAGGTAGCATATGAATTAATAGGTAGATTACGAAAATTTCAGACATAGACTGTAATAAATACTAATACATAATAACACACTTGGTATAATGATAAATACGTAAGAACCTAACCAAAAGCACAAACAAAACACATTCATTCATTGTGAGTTGTGAGTTGTATCGACGCAAATTCCTGTCTACTAAAAACATCGCAAGTCGTTTAAAGATAAATCATTATAAACTTAGATGCAACACTGAACTTACTTTGATAGATTTTTTGTGATCCACAAGTTGGTCGGCGGCTGGATCCCTTGAAGACATTTTGTTGTTTTGTAGTTTGTTCGCGTGTAAACGGAGCGGCGCACTGGACGCGTACCGTGCTCACAAATACCGCTCGGAGCGCTCGCGCCCCCTTTATATAGAATTCCAGCGATAAACAACTGTCGTACAAAACAAGCGCGACCGGTGACCGATACGATCCCGCGGTGGCTGTGAGCGTGTATACACTTTACTATAGCGGCCGTCAAATCATGGGACTACTTACATTCCTTAAATTGGGATTAAATTATTAGCTAGGAATATTGAATATTGAATAAGGAATATTGTTTATAATTTGTTTATTCTTGACATTGTGTTGACAGTTGCCCGACTAGATTACTTAACGAAAATTATGAAGCCATATAGATAAGTCGGTAGATAGGTACGAATTTAGATAGGTAGGCAAATTTCATACATATTTTTTATTAATTTATAAGGTAAGGAATATCTGTAAACGCGACTTCGTATGCGTTTCATTTAATATATTTTTCCTTGACACAAAAACTAGGACTTTTACTTTACTTCCACTATTCTAATAAGGCGTCCTGAGGACGTATCTTTTTTATGAATTAGTTTCGCTTATCAGTGGGAATATAAGCAAGCCGAGGTGAGCTCTGGATACCTCGACAATATTTTAACAATGGATTTAAGAATCGGAACGGCCGACTCTATGTAGATGTTGGTAAAATATTAGTGTGTATTTATGGTGCGCATAGTTTCCAGTTAGGAAATCCCAAGCAGAAGATTTATTTGGATATGTGCCAGAGGTGTCAGATGCGGCATTGGGCTTCCCTCTTGTTATTTATAGGTACCTACTATATCTACAAAAATAGTTATTAATGTACATACAATAGGAGAGTGGTACAGGTACCTACAACTCTGTATATCCCATTGAATGATATGAAATCTGAAAATCTTTAAAGCAGAACCATCCGGTACGCGTCCAGTGCGCCGCTCCGTTTACACGCGAACAAACTACAAAACAACAAAATGTCTTCAAGGAATCCAGCCGCCGACCAACTTGTAGATCACAAAAAATCTATCAAAGTAAGTTCAGTGTTCAGTCAGACCAGCTGCTAAAGTCTGCCTAGCCGTTCCTACATTGTTCTCACATAGCACTGTTCTGCTCGAAAATGTTACGGATATTTTTTAAAAGAGCAATCTTGGAGTTTCTTGCCCGTTCTTGTCCATAGGAACGTCATTCTGAACGGACGGTAAAGTCGTAGCTTATTTTGTAACTATTTTGACTATTCATAAGTACTGTACTTAATGGTAAACATGATTAAAACATATTCAGATTCTGATATTTCAATTTATGTCGTCAGAAGGGACGACGACGACGAGATAGGCACATATGCGAAAAGAAAGAATAACAGGAGTACTACCTAGATACTAGTCTACTAGTATTATTCGATTTTTAATATTGCCAATCGCTCGACAATAACTATTTCTGCAATACAATTAACACCTTTCCTGTCTGTCACTGTTAATAGGTAAAGGCTGGTATTTTCCTCGCTGCCAAAAAAGCTTAACCAAGAGGAAATATCCTATCGTATTGCAAGGATAGCAACTACAACAGTTTTATTACAAGTTATGTTTTTACGCAGTCGGATTTTGGATTATTTTGAGTTCTTACTTTTCACGGTAATAATATCTATTATGCTATTTTCAAGAACATTATTATAAGCACTGACAATGAATTTGAGAATAGTTGCTAACGATATTTAGATCATTAAAGATCCTAAATGGTCATATGAAATGGAAATAATAAGAGACCTAAAGATAATTTTCAAATACCTTTTCAATAACCCACATTATCCTGATAAACTAATTATCCACCCTTGCGTCGCGCAGTCGGGTAAAAGTAGTCTGATTGTAGAGCGCGTTTAAATAGGATGGCAAGAAGGTACTTAAGTAGATACCAAAGAATGGGCACTCAATTATACCTAAATTAAAAGCACAATTTTAAGAAAACTGCTACTCTACAAGTGACATTACAGATGGTTCCAAAAATTCCGGTGGAATACCACCGGTTCGAATAATACTAGTAGACTAGTATCTAGGTAGTACTCCTGTTATTCTTTCTTTTCGCATATGTGCCTATCTCGTCGGCGTCGTACCTTCTGACGACATAAATTGAAATATCAGAATCAGAATATGTTTTATTCATATTTACCATTAAGTACAGTACTTATGAATAGTCAAAATGGTTACAAAATGCTAAGCTACGACTTTACCGCCCGTTCAGAATGACGTTCCTAAGGACAAGAACGGGCAAGAAACTCCAAGATTGCTCTTTTAAAAAATATCCGTATCACTTTCGAACAGAACAGTGCTATGTGAGAACAATGTAGGAACGGCTAGGCAGACTTTAGCAGCTGGTATGAAAGAAATTTCATTAGCGCTAAGTATATCATTACAAGTTATGACTACATGGTTCCCACATTTACAAAATAATTTTGTAAACGATAATTAGACGGAAGAGGAGAAAAACAAAACCTAAATAGTCTACTTGAACAAGGTAATTTATATTCCTGAGGAGCCGGGCCAGCATCTAAACAAGCATTTTTATCCTAAAGATAAGCATAAATTATCGGAACTTAGGTAGGTTACCAGATTATAAGAAATAACTTGTGTAGGTGTACCCATCGTTTTGAGATAATGAGCATTCATATGTGCGTCGCGTATCATTGTGTTTATCAAATTCACATGTTTGTGATACAAAATTTATTAATACCTCGGAAAAGTGCGAATTAACTAGGTAGTTATTTCGTCCACTTATAACTCTGTAATCGGGATAGCTATATTCAGGATCATTCAGAAAGGGTTTTAACTAAGCCTGGAACCTGGTAAGTAGAAATATCTTAAAGGATTTATTTTAACTTTATTAATTAACTAGCTGTTGCCCGCGACTTCGTCCGCGTGGTATTTAACAAAGACTTAGCCTTTGGCAACAGCCTGCTCGCGTTCTGATCCCGCGGGACGCATTGCAGATTGTTGCTATCAAACTTTAATCAGGCGCAGCGCTGCAACATTGGTTTTAATTTTTTTTCGAGAGATCCAATTTTTTTTTTCTAAAATAAAAGTAGCCTATGTTACTCCTTGTTACATCAGCTATCTGCCAGTGAAATTCCCGTCAAAATCGGTCCAGCCATTTCAGAGATTACCCGGAACAAACAGACAGACAGACAGACAGACAGACAAAAATTGTAAAAAATGTTGTTTCGGTATAGGTAACGTGTATACATCCAAATGCACTTAGTAAAAAGCGGTTATTTTAATATTACAAACAGACACTCCAATTTTATTTATATGTATAGATAACTATTATTAAATGTCTCGCTCTATCAAGTTTTTCCTTGTAACGTAAATATTAATTCACAGTTTGAAACAAACTAGCAACGTCAACTATGTTTTTTATTTACGCGTTCGTCAAGTGCTAGATTATTCGTAAGCTAACTGTATAGTATATAGTTTACGTATTTAGACGGATTTTATGGCAAATTGAGCAGCGTATTTGAAACTTTAAATTTTACATACAATGTGTCAAAATACGTTGACTATAAAGTACACGGTTAGCTTAGGAATAATCTCGCATTTGACGTATATGCCGTGAGTGTTGCGCAATTTTTTGCTTTGCCCCAGAAAATGATCATCCATTTAACATCGATTGATACATTCCATTTAGCACTTGGTCCAGCGCGTTGCAGGCAACGGTGGTGATTCATCACTCGTGGATATTATAAAAGATCCTATAATAGTGTTAAGAAGACGTGGCAATTTGGCATCGGTCGTGTGTACATCCTGACTTAGGTACACAGTAGTTAGTTGAAGGTTGTAAACAGTAGTTATACAGGCTGATTCAGAAATCTCTCTCTCTTCGGTCGTTCTCTCATGACTGAGGATCGTGATCATCATGGCAGTTCTTTGGATCGGACGAACTGTCTCCATCGGCTCCGGTCTGTGGCCATCTTCACCGCGGCGTAGAAGCGGGACGTTGGTGTTTCTTTAAGATTCAGAAATAGTATACTACTAAGCCTTGATCCTGAGGCTCTTGAGCGTATTTGTAATCATTATGTACAGTCAGAATTTCGAGATGTCAATGTTCAAAAAAATTCACAAAAATCACAATTGTACTTTTGTTCGGAGCAAAATTTATTTTTTTGAAATCTATATATCGACATTCTGATTTAACATTATGATTAAAAATGCGCTTAAGAAGCGCAGGTGCAAAGCGTGGTATACTCTTTCTGAACCATCCTGTATAATAATAGGTTCTGCAGAATTTGCTATATATTTCCGTAATTTAGAGCTGTTTAAAATGGTTCGATCAGCTATCTATAAATAATATATTCAATGAGAAAATGATCTTGGAACATGGTTTATAGACATAAAATATACGGAAGTTAAGATATCGCTAACTCTACTGTGCTCTGTTATAATCATGTAGGTAAATGTGTACGCACCTTATGCGTACATTACATCACCTATACATATCTATATCACTAGCTGTTGCCCGCGACTTCATCCACGTGGTATTTAACAAAGACTCAACCGTTGGCAACAGCCTGCTCGCGTTCTGATCCCGCGGGAGGCGTTGCAAGTTGTTGCTATCGAACTTAATCAGGCGCAGCGCTGCAACATTGCTTTTAATTTTTTTTCGAGAGATCATATTTTTTTTTCTAAAATAAAAGTAGTCTTAGTTACTCCTTGTTACATCAGCTATCTGCCAGTGAAATTCCCGTCAAAATCAGTCCAGCCATTTCAGAGATTACCCGGAACAAACAGACAGACAGACAGACAGACAAAAATGGTAAAAAATGTTGTTTTGGTATAGGTAACGTGTATACATCCAAATGCACTTAGTAAAAAGCGGTTATTTTAATATTACAAACAGACACTCCAATTTTATTTATATGTATAGATGTATAGATTGTCGTGGAGGTAACTATCACGCTGATAACAGGGCTAGTTAACGCGGACAATACATTTTAAGAAAGCTGATAAGTGCTAATTTACGATGCGTAGGTATATTGTTGTAGTATCCATACATATTATACCTCTACGTAGCTATACTCATTTGTTATTAGCTCTTAATTACAAATATGGACACAAATATTCCACAAGCATTTCACAAGTTATTATTCCAATGTAGCGTAAAGATATAAGCGCCTACCCAAGTACCTATCTGAACGTTGGACTATATTATCGAAAGCAATCGCTTTTCGCACAGATTCGTTGTGGATTGTATACGACTGAAGTTTGTATATTAATCGAAAGTAATCTTTGATCACGCCATCGATCCTTAACTCCAAGCATGCGGCAAGCCCTTAATCTTAATTTGAAAATTTTGCTCGAAATGAGTATCAACAATTCATAGACTTTACCTTACCAATGCAAATGTGTAATTTTACCTATCCAATGTAAATGAATAGTTTTTCATTGCATTATCAGATACCACATTATACCTACCTACTTACCAATACCAAATGACTTACCCAGGGGTCTGTTCGCATGCATAAAATGTTGGAATAATAAACTATTTGACACTTCTACACTGATTGTTACGTAATAAAATTGTATGTCCAGTGATTTCGATTGTATCAAACAAACGTTAACGTTGTATTATTTGAATGAACGATATTATTAGACACGTAAGTTCCCGCACAGTCAATGGGAGGCCAGAGAGTATTAAAGACATCATGACTAATTAGGTGCCCGAAACGCGAAACATGGTAAAAACCCGAAGCCCATTTTAAAATTACACATGGCGATAAAGTGGTACTTGGATAACGGCATCCTAACTACAAAACAGAACATATACGACTAGAAAGATATACCTATAGCAATCGGTAGAATAATAGCTAGATCTAAGATCAATAAATAAAAGGTCTTTGACCTACATATAGTTTGACCTTCGGTATCAAGTTTCTTCAATGTCGTATCGTACATTTATTTCGTATTTACTGTACTTACGACCTACCTATCGACTTGTTATTACACACTGCACCTAAAACATAACAAATTAACAGCATATGGTGACAGTTGGCTCACGATATACATAAAGCATAATAATGGATGTTTTAATAAAGATACAAAAACATTTGAATGAAGGTAAAAATGTATTGTCAGCAGAAATGAATATCTGCAATATCTCATGCCGGCAGTAATATCTCCTTATTATTAAGATAAATGTTACCATAGATTTCTCTCTGCTGTTCTACCCCTAACATAGTGACATATACCTTATCTATTTATCCAATAGTCATTCCGTAAAGGCCGAAAAAGATACATAAAATTTTACTAATGACACTTGTTTTGGTTAAGAGATATGCAAACAGCCGATAGCAGCGTTTGTATAATATTTTCAATGTTTTAATGCTCAATTATAATTTTATAATACTATTAAAGTATGTGTACCATTAAAAATAGAATTTTGTATGTATGGTAGAGCAAATCCTACAAATAAACGGGTAGATCTGATCGAAAGAAGGTAAGGTTGCACGACAAGAATCGGCCTTACTTTTAATAAAGTCACTGACCTTAATATTGCTGACATTCTATAAACTTATGAATGTAACCAGGCACACGAGTGCATGTGAGCTAAGCTTATTAAATGATTCCTGAATAATATAGATAGGCACTCGTTGTACTCGTCGTAGTTATACAAGCTGGATACCTAATTAAGTATCTAAACAAAAACGAAGGTATAGTTAAATAAAAATGTTGCATCTTTACCTATTGAAATAAAACAAGTTTTACTGATTTTATCGCGTTTATTTTATGTTTTATACGTGCCCGACGTTTGGGCTGCTCTACCATGCTCACGGGAGGACTGAGATATTTAACATCCTAGTGTCATAGTTTGAACTGGGGTAACCTCATATTTAGTTGTTTATTGCGGTACGATCTACGCAGAAAGTGCTCACAGTGTCTTGAGGTCCTGTGCAATGTTGCGCTTGGTTTTGGATTTAATTATATTAATTACTGGATTCCAAGTCGGTGGTAGCACCCAGCCATCTTCCCTATTGAAACGAAACCTCGGGAACATAAAATCATATACAAAACGCCATAAAATCCGCAAAATTAGTTTTATTTCAATGTGTAGTAATCGCGTTAATATAGGAAATCAATATGTTTATCAATTATCATCTCTTCCTCTAGGAAATAAATGAACAAGCAAAATGTTTCAAGTGCATTGGGGGATTAATCAAAATCGTGCCCACATACAATATAGATAGTAGGTACCTAGTTAGAAGGTGTAACAATAATTGTGTAGTAGATCTATCGGTCGGTACAAAACACCACATTCCCGAAAAAAATATCAAATTTATAGATATTCTATCCGTCCACGTTGTACCTCATTACTATAATTTTGGTTTATGTAAATGCATTATGTGCAACAAACTATCAGTTATAATATCACAAGACTTAGTTTGGGAGTTTTCAGAAGATAAGTATTTGGAGATAATTTTTTATAAGTATTTGACAGGTACCGACCAAGGGACGAAAACATACTTAAGTAACATGTTCTTTTTAACATTTGACATTATTATCACATAAATATACTATTTATTGTTCTTGTAATTTGAATAATTAACCTCTGATCTTTTAATGAGCTAATTACTAGTGTTATTTGTTAATTACCAATAACAAAACTGAAGATTTGAGACTGATCCGCACTTTTCTCACAAATATATTGAAGAGGTATTGCATCATTCATACCTAACCTACCTACCTACCTAATGTGATTGTTGATATTCCTTTTCTTCGAAATGCTTTGTGAAAAGGATCAAGTATCGAATATATTTTAAAACCAGGACAATATTTAAAACAATGCTTCTCTATAGCATTGAGATTATTTTAGTATTGCTTTAGTATTTGAAAACATGGTCATGTTTGAGTGCACGTTACATACAAAAATAGAATTATTATAATAGTTTTGATTGTTTAAATTTTGCTTCTAAATAACCCAAATCACGTGTAGATTAGTGGTAGTGGTAGGTACTAGTGGTGTTCCGCCGGGCCGCCACAGTAGTATGCCGAGTGCGATCCTGTGGCGCCCCACTCAAAGGCGGTGATGGCGGACCAAGGGGTTTTAGTGGGTATACCGGCACTCTGCCGGGGAGTCCCACATACCCCTCTCGTCCCCCCGGGCGAGAGGGGATGGGTAACGCATTTCCCCTTGTAAAAAAAAAAAAAAAAGGTACTAGTGGTGTTAAGGTAGGTCTTGGTAGTCTTGTCACGGTAGTGTGCTCGTAGAGCGATCCCGTGGCGCCCCACAAAAGGCACAGAGGGCGGCGCTGGGTTTTAGTGGGTAGTCTGGACTTCTTCCAGGAGCCCCACATAACCGTCCGGGCTCCCCCGGGCTCGGGCGGTATGCGTAAATGCATTTCCCAGCGGAAACAAAAAAAAAAAAAAAAAAAAAAAAAAGGTCTTGGTAGTCTTAAAAAAATGCTAGACTCATTTCTTGTTTTGCAAATGCGTTGCGTCTTTCAATTAGAAGTTATGTATTAGTAACTTAATGAACGATGCGGGAAATAACCTGGGTCCTCATAATCAAGCCGTCCAACAGACACTACAAATAACACACACCGAAGATACGTTACGTAGACATTTTTACACTAGTGTGCAGTAGTTGACTAATATTGCTACAAAAGCTTATCTGGCCCAAAAAAAACTAATTAGGAAGTAGGTTTGAAAGCCAGCGAACCATTTATCTAATTATGTATCGTCTTTGCATTTAACAAGAAAACCCACTACGTAACTACTACCTATATTAGAGAATGTAAATATGTACCTAATAACTACTGATTCACTTTGTTAAAAGAAGTTGAATCATCTCTTATCATGGGTTTCGCGTAGGTATATCATGTGAATAATAGACCAGCGAAAGCTTTAATATTCTACTTACTTCGTTATTTACTGTGTAATGTTTTTAAAGTCAGCACTAAATGCTATACCTCCTACTATTTCCCTATTAAGTCATGATTCTAATCGTTACGAGTATTCGCTGCGAGACCTTGAACAAGGTTAAGTCGAATAATTTTAGTCAAGGCATACATATACCACGCGAAACTCACCGCATACATAAATAATGTATTCAATTCTATTCATGCATACACCTCACTTGGCTATTGTTTCTGGAAAGTACGTTAAGTACCTGGTACCTATATAAATCTAATCATGGTCCCGATGGTAACATAAAAAATATATTGATACCAACATTGACCCCCGAAGGAATCGTAATTCCAAGAATTGCTCCTTAGTGGGATTCAAGAAATACATCTTTCAGATTTAAATCCATCGCCTTAGGCTGTGCATTGTTTGTCAGTCAATCAGTGTAAGGAATTTTGCTTGGTGATCAATAATTGAATTTTGGTTGTAGCATAGAATAGGTAGATAAAAGTTGTGCCCATTTAACACCTTCCACGCTTTATTTTACTAGAGACGCGCCGCATATCGATACCGATATTCGGTACAGCTACTCATTGCAAAGGACGCCATTAAGGTGGAAGCTCAGGGACAGGGCGCGAAATTCAAAATGTCAATGGTTTTTATTTTTTTACGAAAAATTTGGACATCTTTACGATGTAATTTAGTGTTTTGCGATATTAGGATTCTGCATTGGATGTCTCGATGTATTAAGTTTGCTTAAAAAAATACCTAAAGCGATACAACACCATAAAGTTAGTAAAAGTAGCGATTTTTACAAACCAAACTACATCGTAAAGATGTCCAAATTTTTCGTAAAAACATAAAAACCATTGACATTTTGAATTTCGCGCCCTGACCCTGAGCTTCCCCCTTAAGCACAAAAAATAAAAACAAACGAATAAATAGGATATTATTCAGGAAATAAAACAACAATTGGCCTTGTATTTTTAACTCGGTTGGCATCAACTTATTTGCTTGCTTACCTAATCATTATTTCATTATAACTGACGTACGAATAACTTTAAAATTAAATGATGGACTATTATTTTGTAATAATACTGGAAAGGTGTGTATTTTTAGAATACTACTAGCCTAGCGGTGTTTAGTAAGACTTATAATTTTAGATTTAAATTGACTTTCATTAAGAGGTTCAATTTTAACCCCGATTACATAAAATGAATACGCCCGGCGTGATGGCCTCATTGGCGACGCGGCAAAGCTAAGCGTGTTTCCCGCAGCTAGTGTTAAGATATGCATTGCATAGGTATATAAATAAAGTTTAATAGGGTATCAAATATTTTAAGAGCCAATTTTTTCCTCCCTTTAGTGAGTACCTACGTAAATAAAGGCGCGAGCGCGTTCTTTATTGGAGCTATCCCATGCGTGTGTTCATACACCGCTGTTTACAGCGCATCCCAAGCAGGGTTACAAATAATATTTACAGGGTACCAAAGTCCCCGAAGCTTACGCCATATTTTTTCTTTTAGAGAGCTATATAACACATACGAGCACAGCGAAAGGACCTATTTCACCAATACACTCGGCGACAAAATTGTTTAGGGGCATCGGAATGACGTCAGCCTTTACTAAATGATTCTGCACCCGCTTAGAATCTATGCCCAGTGCTGTTACCACCATTTTTTCAGCTCAGCGTAGTGTTGAGGAAATCCCAAAATAGAGCTAATGAGGATATTTGAAACTATATGTAGATATCAAACCAATTCATCGTGACCTATATTAGGAAAAAACATGTTTTTTTTTTTCAGTTTAAAATAAATGCACTTATGAATAGACAAAATATACCACCCGTTCAGAAATTAGTTCCATTGAGATGATGCGGCAAAATAAAATTGAGTTGCTTCTTTAAAAATGAGTTACGTGGGTACATGTATTCCCAGGAACGTAATTTATATAGTTCAATAAGAAAATCTAAATTATAACATCTGCTTTGTTCGTGGAGGGTACGTGGTCCGTGTCAACCTACGATTTATAACCTTGGCAGTAGGAATTAAAATAGTTAAACACCCACTCATAACTTTGTGATATTCATTAAAAAATAATATGACGCATTAACGTTAATATAAGTTCAAACGCTAAGGATTCATAAGTACATTTATAAAATATAATTGGGTAAGTATATTGCCCAATATTTTGCCACACTTCATGACGTAAGCTGCTTTTAATATCGTCACGCCCATTGATCTACTACATTAGACATATATCAATAGTCGCGCCTTATGAACTAACAAACAAATTGCTGGATAAGTTACCTAAATTTGCTCTGGTGTCTCTGTAAATCTGTTAAATTACTTTTAAATAGTGAAGGCAAAAATCGTAACGCGAGGAAACCTGCACGAAGTGTCGTGTGAAATTCACCAACCTACACTGGGCGGGCAGCCGTGGTGGATTATGTCTTATCTATGGCGTCAAGAGCGACCCCTCTGTAACTTCTAAAGAACTTATCTGGTAGATAAGTTCTTTAAAACATAATTTATGTTTGAATATAGAGACGTGTCTGGAGAAAATATTATAATATAATATTTTAAACTGCCAATAAATATAGTCGTAACGGTTGTTTCCCTCGACATCCTGCAACGGCTGCCGCCAGGCCATCTCCCAAATCGGTGACAAGACAATCACGATTTTAAACAACCATCATTTTATGGGGGGTTTTCCTTTGCGTAGGGGTGTGATGTGGCGTCAAGAGCGACTTGTAACTTATGGTAGATTCGTTCTTTACAAGATAATATTTTTGAATTTAGAGAGTTGTCAGGAGAAAATATTCGTCATGGCTAGATATATTGAAACTGTTGGAAGGTCAGAAAGAATGGTACTGTCATTGCAATAGCGCATGATAGCTTATTGTAAACTGCCAATAAATATATTATAGTCACAGCATTTTCCTTCGACATCTTGCAACTGCTGCCGCCAGGTCGTCTCCCAAAAACTCATATTTACGTATGTCCTGTAAATCGGCCATAGACTCGGCCCATAATCCCCTAATACATTGAGACCGAATACCATCGCCGAATTGTGAATGTACTGCAGTGTACCTCTGTCTGCGTCTTCTTTCGAGGATTGAAGGTGTGATCTTGTATTTATTTATTACTAAATGGATAGCGTAAGTACATTTTACAAGTGTAACATATTTTACCCGATGAACCAGTAAGATTAAATTGATATAATGTACATCTTTTATACCTATTACCTTCCAGATGCAACTAGTATGTCATATCGAGCAGGCGCAGGGGAGGGCGCTGACACAAGGTACCTCTTCATGCATACAACCTTCGTAAACAATGATACGAAGTTAAAATGTACTAAGTAAGCATTTTAAAATGAGAATCCAGAACCTGAGCACAAAGGTATCCATCGACACACTACATGGAGGTGTCCATTGTTGAAAAACAATGCACCATCACGATGATGAAATGCAGGATTCATTGTTCGTCATCTTAACCAGTGTTTTGCCAGACCGATGTATAAGTCCAGCGTGGCTTATGCACTAAATTAAAATTGCTGTTCAAGTCATTTGCTAATGTTGTGACGGATTGTATGACACGCTCCTACATGATCCGTGTTGATTAGTCTTGCGCGCTTAATGAGTTTCTACATAGGCGCTGCACTCGGAATTATGCATGCAATGGAAACATACACGGTCATTATTATAATGTGGGCGACGATCACTCCAGTGCTACTACAGGATCTACAAAACTGCTCTGATTACTGCAAATTGTGAGTGGAATTCTTTGTCATAGTACCCTATCTAACATGTTCTTGAAACAGAAGTATGAGCAGTCGAAAAGTGTATGCATGTTAGCGCACTCTTGATTTACAATACCGACCAATATATGACCAATGTTTTGAAATTTATTGTGAATATTTGCGACTAGTTTCCTTAATGAAAGTTGGATCTTTTGAATTGACCAGGTATTTGTAAGTTATCACTATGCAAGTGTAATAAGTCAGTAACATCCGCCTATTGAATTTTGAGACTGGTAACATTTTTAGTCATCATAGAGAAGCCCTTCTGTTTTGCGGGATTATATACCAAATATTCATCTTGATATAAGCTACCATGTGGATCACCGGGCGTATAACGAGACAATGATTTTTTTTATATGAGATATTACTTTTTAGAATCGTTTACATTAACTTATATGAATCAAAACTGTTTTGTTCCAGATTATCTAACCGCTATAATAATACAAGATCAGACTGCGATTGTTCTTCTAATTACCGACATAACTTTCGGCTGCCAAAACAGGATTTGCTTAACCCTGAAGAGATTAAAGACAATGATGTTTTCCACGAACCAGTAAATAATAACACCCACCAAAGTTCTCCACAAATTGAAAAAATAACATTGAATTCGTTTTCTAATTCCAAATCTACAGATAATGAACCGACCCCTTTGAATACAAAACATCGTATAACCACACACGATACAAATATAAAACGGAAGAAAAATGTTCAAAACACTGAACAAAAACTGCATGACATTATAACAAAAGATAAAATATCTTTGTATTTAGACATAGATTTATATGAATCAGTCAATAATAAGACATTTCATGAAATATTAGGAGATATGTTTTGGAATTTCCAATTTATAGAAGAACATTTATCGCAATGCTTAAATCTTCATATCTTTATATTCTCAAAAAACGCTGATAATATTAATAAAACAAACACAAATTGGGGTCGTAATGTTAAACAATATGATATGTTATTAAATTCTCAAGTAGTGACAGAAATACAAAATAAATGTAATCAAACGAATAATCTCATGGAACAAAGTGTTAATGATATAAAAAAGTGGTCGTTGAGAAATACAAATTCCAGGCTTCCCAAGAAAGATGATAGCCCTTCGCATGCACTTTTAGAACCTTCTAATGGAACCGCCGCATCTATTCCACTTGCTAAAGCCACTTTATTGCCAACATTATATAATGATACACCAGGCGAGGACAATCCGTGGACAACTGCACCTACGCTGAAAAATCAATATGATACTAACAATCGTATCAATGGAGACATGACAATTGAGGCTACGACTAAATCAAAGTATTACGAAAACGATAAACCAGAAATTGAATTCAATATCACAAATACGAAATATAGTAACACAACCGCTCATTTAATGGAAGGGTTAAAGAACACAAGTGAAGAACGGAAGCTTTTAGATAATTTAGCAATCCAAACCAACACAGACCGATCACAAACGGAGAGAACCATTCAAACTAATACTCTTATTGAAAAGAACACAAATATAAATTACTTAAATAAATATCCCCGATATGACGTCATATCATCGACGCCCCATACTTTACCTGATAACAATTATTTTAAAAATACAATTAGAGACGTGACAACTCGTGCTGAATATCAAGAAGGCGAATACCTTATACCCAAAGTGATAACAAAGGAATTACCAAATAACACCGTTCAAAGCGTTGTTGAGGAGTTCGAGATAATCCCAAACTTAGATTTCATTAATCAAAGTAACACATCAATAATATCAACTACTGAACTATCCGATTCTGTAACAGAATCATATGTTGAACACAATAATGATATTGGAAATTTAAAAAACAAGACAATTTTACAAACCAGTGGCATTGAAATCAAAGGTCGCCTGTACTTTTTATACGGGAAACATCAGATACCAGCGCGTTTCATTCAAGAACAGGACGGAAAACTACAATTAGCTATTGATGGATTCTCATTATGTGATCAATTTCTAAAACAAAAAAAGATCAAACCGGTTTTTATGAGTTTGTTATGCAATTGCATTGTATTACAGAACTGTACACAAACTGAAAGACCATTATAATAATATTACCAGCCCTTTTTAAAGTCCCACTGTTGGGCACGGGCCTCCAATCAATACAAGGGAGGAAATACCATTATAATATTGTAAACTTATACCTTATTTTTTCATTTTTACAAGGACTTACAACTAATCATAGGAGATGATTTGTCTCCTATAAATATTACTGTTTAATAATACGGAGATAAAGTAAATTTAATTTATAAAATATTAAGCACCTCTATTTATATTATTATTACCTATTTATTTCATCCTTTATTGTGTTCATATTAAACATTATTGTTAAATACAAAAATTGAAAATCCCTTTTGAATATCTTGTATCATAATGTAGGTCATATAAATTTTGCTACCGCTTCAACCTGAAAGTGGACAAAGAAAAATAATTAACACAGTAATAATAATGTAAACCGAATACAGTTTTCACAACAATTAGTGTAAATATGGAATGGAATCTAAAATAAATAAATAAGTAACACACACAAAATTCTGTTATGTACACCTAATCTAGAATGGACTGGGATGATCCCAGTAACGGCCAGGCCAGGGAGAATTACAAAAAAGCCATTTTAAATCGTCGGGACTTGGGCTTTTGTATAACGATCCCGCAACCAGCTGCTTACAATCCAATCATTTAACCAGTTGGATGTTGTCAGTTTCCAGATAATAAATATTTTTTAAGAAGCCGTTGTCATAAATTTTGATGAGAATGGGTTTATTTTGATCACAACCAGAATATATTAAACTTATAACAATTTAACTAAGAAGCCATGGCCCCCACAAGGACTAGGTGCACCCATGATATCACAAGCATTGCAGGAAGCTGGTGGATATAGGTTGCAGAGGACCATGATCTGTGGAAGTGTTTGGGGGAGGATTATGTCCAGCAGTGGACATTTACCAGCTGATGGATGGATGGAATTTATCTAAGGGATAGGCTTTAATTTGTGAAAATCATAACTCATTCGCATAGCATTGTTCATGAATCTAGTAAAACAATCGCAAAATGTCAATATAGTTGGAATCATTACCAGTTGGTACATATCAGCTTGGATATTACATCTTTATGTTACATCTAAGTTACAATATATCCACACCGTTCTAGGTGCATATATGTTACATAAGTACTCAAAACTTGCTTATTTCCAAATTTACATTTGCAGAGCCATATATGTGTGCTACTTTCGTAATAGTGTGACGTTTCATATAAAAGCTGCAATACACATGCATGTTTCTTGGTATATCACTGCCAGTTAACAGCATGTGAGCTACATTACAAAGTCATGTTTTCACTGGCCAGTATAGCAGACATTACATACATTTTAGAGTATTATATCACGCATTATATGTATCTGTTACTACAGCGCCAGCAAGGTCTCTCTGAAAATTTTGAAGCACTAGAGAGAACCAATTAAGTTCCCATGACCTGCACCAGCAATTCATTGTGGGTATTATTTAACAATAGTTGAGAATAATTAATTAAAAATGAGTGCATTTGCAGTGGCAAGATAGTAACAAAATTGATGTAGTTATAACATAAATAAATATTGATACATGGTATATTGTAATGTATTAAACTTCTAGCATACTCTATATTGTCATAATGATTATAACTAGTTTAGTAGTTATAAGTTAATTATGTAGGTACCTTTATTCCCTGCATGAGTTCCTATTATGTAGTTTGTTTTTAAATCTCATCAACACAGCATGTTCAAAATTATATGAAATAATAATGCTTTTATTTCATTAGTTAGGAGCTTTTGCAAAGAGTAAATATGAAGTCTTCCAAAGTCAGCACTGAAGTGGGTGGGCTCCTGAAAAGTATGAAATCATTCAAATAGTCATATATTTGAATATTACCAATTTATAAGAGCGCAAGGACTAATTAGGTACATAAATTATCAATGTTATAAATATGATCATAGAAGAAATTTACCTATAAATCTAAAATCATAGATCAGTACCATCATGTTTGATTACATAAACATTGATAGAGCATAACATAAACTTATGAATAGTACTTGATGGATCTATGACATAGATAATGACTCCCCCGAATTAAGAGACGTTTTATAAGTTTATCAACGACATATAGTATATTCGTAGTACTATATGACGTTTGATAAAGTGATAGAACGTCTATAAATTCGGGGGAAAGTATATGTAAAATGCCCCGCAGGAATAGAATGTGGTACAAACTTACAATACAAATTTGTAGACCCTAATAAATAGTCTGTAGTCGGTCGGGACCTGCTACCTACCTAGCTCTTCAGATTTATCTAGAGAACGTAGGTTTTTTTTTAATTTGGCATCACCATATTTATTTTGCCAGTGTCAAGTAATATAAATTATTTCAGTTTTCTAGCATATGCACAGGCCCAAAAGCTAGGCGTAAGTAAATACCCCCATCCCTCAATCAGTAAAGTGATGGATACTTTATTGAAATATTATTTATGGATTTTTTGTGAGAAACTGAAAAGACAAGTTTCGTCACTCTGTTTCAATTATCTACACTCGTGCTCTTTACCGAACCTATAATGGTTAATATCACTCACTATAACTCGCAGGATCACTAGTTGTAGAAATTAAATCATGACTGACACATGACTTTTCAGTTTCCCGCCAAAAAGTCCGAGGGAATATTTATTCAATCTCACCACTTTACTTATGGCTTCCATCGTTTTTGTCGATAATTTTGCAAAGACACTTGGCAGTTGGTTGGTAGAAATAGGTTCATGGGATTAAATGGTTACTCTATGGGTGTAATATTTTTGGGTAGAATAGTATTGGTATTTTATATTTATTCTCAATCTAGGATATTTCATTTATTTCCCTGTGGTAACTTGTTCTCGTTTGGATCTGTGTCTGCTTGACAATATTTTATTTAAATTTCTTTCACTCGTGTACGTGTCGTTTATATACACCCTAGCCAGACTTTTTTACTTACCATTTCAGTAACGTAACGTCATTCCTCCCTCTGACACCACAGATTTCATAAATAAGTATGATAGTGATAGCATGGTTTCTTGACGGCGTTATGTATACCTTAGAAGTTCCTGCTTACCCTACTATGCAAAAAATATGTCGGCCGGCCAAGAAGAGGTCTATCTGGTCTATGAATTTTAGAAGGGGGCCCCTTCCAACCATCGAGTCGATCGAATCGATCCCAATAATCGAGACTGTTAGGCTGCGTCGCTTGAAAATAAAATACTACGTAAAATAAGAATTGTAAGAAAAAAAGTGTGTGTGAGTTGTACGATTTCAAAGACTTCTGTGTTTTATTTTGAATTATGACCCAACATAACGAGAAGTGAATTTAAATTTTCTATGATTCTAGTTACATGTACACACACGCTGGCCCGTTGGCATAATATTTAACTAACTTCTAAAAACACGCAACCGGGCGAAATAAGGACAATAAGGGAGGGCTTCGACATCTAGAATTTCATATTATAAAACCAAAACGATTAGAATTCAATACAATTCTATTCTACATCATACACATTCCGATTTATTTCGGCTATGATTTCGATCTGACAGAGTGATACCGACGATTGGAGGTACGAGTTGAGCGCATGTTTTCTCTACACACTACACAAAAATATTATAATTTCACATAACTCTGTCTCTTTCTAACAGCCAGGCGACAGATCTGACTGTGTATAGCGTCCTTAAAGTAGCTATCGATATGTGTACTGGACTAGCGCTACACTAGCTCAAGCAAATCAATGATCAAAAATTTTGACTCAATTGTAACGACGACGAGGACCGGTGAACATCGAGGAGAGGTCGTGGAGGATTTTACCATCTAGCCACCATCGCCGTTCGCCAATTACACCATGGCTGATACCGAAAAGGCGCCGCAGCCGCAGCCCCAACAACAAGAAGATCAAGAACCCCAACAGCAACCGCAGCAAGCCAAGGCGGCTAAACAAAAGCAGGTCATCGGTGAGTCGCTACGCCATCTTAGTTTTGCGTGACCCGGCATCGAATTCAAAAGCACATGTTCACAAAGATTTAGATTATTGCATTTGTTTGGCGTTTTATTTATAACGCAAGTATAATTGTTTCGAAAATAAAAAGTTAACCTTTATTTCGTCACTTCAAATGCTTGATGATTAGTAGGTACTTACACTTGGCACATTCATTATCGATCGAAGGTGTATTGACCCCGGTAGTGCCTACATAGCGTATAGGAATACACAGATGCCATCTAACATCAAACTGCTCATCCACTCGTGCCACGCGTAATAAATTGATATTTTTACTAAGAATAGAGCGAGAGTTGAAGCTGAGCGAGTCCATGCGAGCCATTTGATAAACCCATTGAAACATTTTGCATATTTCACTTTCTTATAGGATTTTTTGTTATTTTATAAGTACCTACTAGCTTCATCAAATGTTCGGATGTACTAAATCAGCTTCAATCGGTTAATATGTATCTGATTTAAGTACTGATTTAAAAATAATATTACAGGAGAAGTAAATGGTATTAATATAAGAGGAAAAATAAACATTTATCAAACATACCTAGGTAACTACTTTTATATCTGTCCAAAACATTGCAAATGTGGGTAAGGCAAATAATAATATACCACAATTTAATCTGTTATTTATTATTTTACTCTGGAGATACATTTAGAGGATTACATCTGCCAATTATTAGCACTTCTACCTACTTACATTAATTTTGCAAATTAAAATGAAAGAGATGTCTTTCTTTTCAGCTGAAAAGGTTTCGGGTACCGTCAAATGGTTTAATGTGAAGAGTGGATACGGTTTCATCAACCGGTAAGGAAATTGTAATTTTTGGTAAGAAGTTGTAAAATGAACTTTGGATTGAATGTATTTTTTTATTTTCAGGAATGATACCAAGGAGGATGTGTTCGTGCATCAGACTGCGATCGCCCGGAACAACCCACGCAAGGCAGTGCGTTCGGTCGGCGACGGGGAGGCGGTGGAGTTTGCCGTGGTTGCGGGGGAGAAAGGCTACGAAGCAGCCGGAGTTACCGGCCCCGGCGGTGAGCCAGTGAAGGGCTCACCCTACGCAGCTGACAAGCGCCGCGGATTCCATCGCCAGTCAGTGTCTATAGTTTAATAAATTAAGTTTTCAAGTTAATCTTCTCAGAGCTCTTGAAATTCTTAGTGTTTTTTTTTCTTCAGATATTACCCCCGTCAAGGTGGCGGACGTGGCGGTGAAGGCGCTCCACGCAGAGGTGGCATGGGACGCCGTGGGCCCCCGCCCACTCAGGGGGGTGCACAAGGGGATGAGGGTCAGGAGGCTGGCGGAGCACCACCACAACGCAGGTATGTGTAGCACTTGAAATAACTGCTTATACTACTTAGTTTTTATCAAACTTTCGATTTGTATGACCTTATTTAATAATTTGCAGCTATTTCCGTCGCCAATTCCGTGGTGGACGTCGTGGTGGCGGCCCGGGGCCCATGAACCGTGGTGGATACCGTCGTGTTCGTCCGCGTAACTTCCCGCCGGGCCAGGGACAGCCTCAAACTGGCCAGCCGAACCAGGTCCAGCGTCAGAATGGCCAAGATGGAGAGGCCCCAGCCGCCACATCCTCACCACAGCAACAACCGGCTAAGCCGAAAGTTAACAACAAGCCTGCTGGTACCACCGTTGAGGAGACTACCACCAATGAGAGCCAGGCCTAAGCACTGGCAAACCTACTGTGTGGCACATCATTACGTAGTGCATGTTAATTCTATGTGTCACACTTACATCAAACTATGTCTTGTCTGTGCATCTAAAGAGTGTTTTGTTTCATTGTGGTTGGGGCAGCCTTGTCATCTGGCAGACTAGCAATATTGTCTCGATTGGTATGTAATGTTCGGGCATGTTACAAATGGAACTGCATAATAGATCAAAAATGTGATATTTTTATTATTCTAAATAATATATGGTTTCAAATGGATTTATCAATGATTTTGGTTTTTACCCAAAACTATATATTATTTTTAAAGTAATAATTATACAAGTTTTGAAAACAGTAGTTTTTAACTGTACAATTAATAATAAAATTTGTATGCAGGTTCCAAAGCCCTAAATGTATGGCGTAAATTCGTGTACTTTTAAAGAACGTGAATTATTTTCTTAAAATTTTATATTGATGCATGTTTTAAAGTTTGTTTATTAATAAATTATTAGGAAGTACCAATAAAACAACACTCAATACCTATCAAAATAAACTTCTTTTTACCTGTGTGAAAATTATTTTATTTTCACCCCAAAAAGGCAATAGGCATTCTTGGTAACACTACACTGGTCGTCAACCCAATGTAAGCACGAGGACACCCTAAGACTTCGTAAGACCACCGCCACTATACTATCGACAAGGGAGATAATGGCTGAAAGTACATTTCAGATGATTATCTAATGGACGCCTATAGACTTTAGAAAAGACGTACTGTTTTGTGCAAGGCCCTTGCAACATAAATACTCGAAAACTAATTCTATGCAATAGTTTTTATACAAAGTTAATTTACTTGAGGCTAGCAAAAAAGCAATCATAATTTATAGTTAAACTATATTGTTATTTCAAGTAGTAGGTAGGAACTTTCCAATGTAAGTTCAAGTAAAATAAAGTGAAAACCTACCCGCCTAATATATTTTTTAATGGTTATATTTGTGTACAGTACTATTTTTCGGTGTCGCGGCGCGGGTACAATGCAAAGGAATAGAAAGGTAAAACAACCATACCAGCTGTAGTGTTTCGAGAGCCGCTATCATCAGAATGAGAATAGTCTGAGACCTTTAGCTAGAAATATACCTACATGGGCTGGCCTTCCCGGAAAAGCATAACAAACTGGCTCTTATCACAAATAGTTACCCACTCAAAGCCAGTAATTCACTTCGGATATGGTCGAGTTCATTCATTTCGAGGGGGTCGAACTATACCAGAGATAATGTCTCTGGTCTAGAGCTCGTAACCATACATCAATTATATAAACTACTTGCTGCGCCCTGCGGTGTTACCCGCAATTTAAAAGTATGTCCTTTTCTGCTAATCATGCCGATCCTTTGTTCTATAAATAATTAAATCAAATTTATCCCAAGGGAACTATAAATTTTACCGGGATAAAAAGTGCTATTCTAGATTATAATCTATCTCTGTGCCAAATCTCATCCAGACCCGTTCAGCCGTTCTGGCGTGATTGAGTAACTAACATCCATCCATCCAAACTTTCACATTTATAATATTAGTGGGATGGGATAACCTATCTGCTTATACCGGAATAGACCTTTATCCTCTTTACAAGTGCCTTAGATCACTGACATAGACAACAGTAGACACAGTTCTTCTAAAAAAACAGGTTGCATAGGTACTCCCTATTTTAGTTTCGGGCACTCAATTCAATTGAATCACTGCGCACTTATCTGCGCCATTCGTTGAACTATTACCAGATCCGCTCACGTGCCTAATTACCCTGGACATTCCTAAATATATCCTATCTGCATGCACGAAAATAGGCAATAGCCAGCTTCAGTGGTTAAAAAAAAGAAAATCGCCTTTTCAAGTTATCCGTTAATGTTTATGTAAAGTATCCACCGATTGTGATAGGAATAGGGGATTATATCAGGCGTACTGAAATACTCTAAACAACGAGAAATACATTTTGTTGACACCAGCAGAATTAAGTTGTTGTTAGAAAATATTGCGGCAGTTGCTAAAACACCTACATTCCTAGAAAAATAGATGCTTTTTGAAAGGTTTGGCTAACAATGAAAATGTAAAGAGGTCCATCGTAAAAAAAAGAGTAATTCAAAATAAAACTGCGAACTATGTGGGTACCTACACCGTGCAAGTTCACCTCGATGAGACAGTTATCCAGGGAAAATGTAGGTCCCTATGAGGGAAATAATTTTATGTATCGGATCACTAGATCCGAAAATTATGGCCCCTAGATCTAATTTTACCAACTCATATCCTGTGCCTCTTTATAATATTATTACAATAGATGTATGTATTTGTTAGTATTTCATATACTACAGGTACCTATACATATATTTTTTTATACCTATAAGTAAGTACTTATGACTTAAACATGTGAAATTGTTTCAGATTTAAAATTAAATGGTCTAACGGGTTACAAATGTTTGTATCCTAATAATTTGGTGAGGGCTTATGTGATAGTAGACCCATGGTGTTTGTGTTCACGGTGACTAGGGTCTGACGATGAATAGAGTTTGGGTTCGTTTGATCAATCTGAAGAGTAGTTAGGTACGTCGGTGACACATAGTTGCCAGGTTCTGATTGGTCTGATGATGGAAAATGATCACTGGAACTCGATAAGGAGTAAGCCTATTCAGATTGGATTCATTCTTTTGCGAATTAGGTAATGTGGTCAGACGAGACGAGAGCCGAAGAATATTCTATATGTATGGTGAGGCCATTCAATAGGCCCACCTAATATTTATTATTTTTTAATTAGCGTAGCCTGAAGCCTTGAGCGTCTTCGATGTCGGACGGAAACTATATACCTATGTACAACTTATAATTATCTCGACAAGTTGGACAAATAAGTCTTACGTAGAATTTAAAGTATGCGATTAGTTTACGACTGAACTCGCACTCAACGTAGGTAGGTTATATACATACTCAAAACTTATGTGATATAAATGTATAAATGTCTTATATAAGGTGTAATAAAATTGTGTAAAATATTTTAATTGAAGAATCAGTAAGTTATATGGATCATGTTGATGTATAAAATAATTGTGTACATGATGTTTGTTTTTTTGAACAAGGCGAACCAGTAGCGTTTGGGCATGCGCTCAGTACAGGCTGACATTTTTTTAAAAGTCTATTAACTTGATTGTTTTTTTGGGAAATATTTTACACTATTATTGTTACACTTTATATTGGGCACATGCAAGGGAAACGTGAACATAGCATGTACCTACCTACATTAAGAGAAACTGCAGTACAATACAAGTAACGTGGTATTCAAGTGGTGTAATGCAACGGCGACATTGGCGGCGACAATCACCGGTGCGCGCATGCGAACGAGAGGCACCTTGACTCGGCGGCGGTGGTGGAGGATCGAGCGACCCAGCGCCGGCGCAGGCTCGCTCAGTGCCGCGGCAACGGCGAGCGGATAGTGCACCTCGGTACGAGTCACGTCGAGTTCGCTAACACCGACACTCAAACCAAACAACCATCACTTCACATATGACATCTTGTCCTTGTAAGTACCACGATTTATTCTATAAATAGGTGCAATCCCCCAAATGTATTAAATAGAAGTTAAATTTTAGTATGTAGGTAGATATAATGTGTTTTGTGATCACATTTTATATTGACGAAATCTCTCTATAAATTTGGAGGCCTTTCTATGTAATTTAACTTTGAACTCTATGGCGACTGTTGCGTTGCGTGCGAATGACTTAAACAATTGAGTAAATTTTTCATGGAGATGTGTTTTTAAGTTTGTTTTAAATGCGAAAATGTTATCGTGTTTAGGAAGGAGGTGCTACATGTCTTCAATCAGAAAAAAACTAGGTTTAGTGCAATCATGTCGCAATATCGAAGCAAACAAACACCTAAGAACAAAACTTAAAATAATAATTTGGCATAATAATAAAATCGTCACACATATAACTGGTTAATAGGTCAAGCGCCGCTGGAGTACATATGCACCGGTTTTCTAATGTTACCTACAAGCAATACCAAATAGTTTCTAAATTATATCGTGAAGTAGCTAGGTATACAGAGGAATAGATTGTATATAACAATTTATTACTACACCACATCTTCTCTCAAAATATCGACTTGAGGCTTGTTTAATTTTTACGGTATATTAACAAAACGCACTGGCTATAAAATACGGTATTCACGCAAGAACGAATGTTTGTATTGCAATAGTTGTTTTATAGTAGATAGGTAGGTATACCTACTAGCTGATTGAATAGCAATCCAGAAGTATTGCTATTGCAAAACCATGCCGATGTTTTCAACAGCTAACCTAACCTAACCGTGTGATACTACATCGCGATCGTATATTAAACAGAAATAATATTATTAATTTTGTTTAAATTATTTAACTTGGTCAGTACATATTAATATGTGACCCCGGTAAGAAAATATTGACTGACCATTAGATGACAAAAAAATGAAGACCATTTATTTTACACAAGATTTCGGTGTTTGGTACTCTAAGCAATATAAGTACTATTTAGTTACTTTCTTCATTTATCTATAAATTTATAAACTGTCGCGAAAGTAATCGAAACGTTTGCATATGGAACTTGGCAAATCTCGCCGTAACGCTAAGAGAAATGTACAATCTTATGTTTTTCACTGAATGTAGAATTATTGATACCCATAAGATACTTAATTTAATACGTTTTATAGCTCGGTCAGGTGACTTACCTTAGCTACGCATACTTAATGGAACTCCTTTCAGCTGTTACTTTTTGTCCTTTTCCTTTCTCTGAGGGCATTATATTAATAACTAGCTGTTGCCCGCGACTTCGTCCGCGTGGTATTTAACTAAGACAACCGTTGGCAACAGCCTGCTCGCGTTCTGATCCCGCGAGACGCATTGCAGATTGTTGCTATCAAACTTTAAGCAGGCGCAGCGCTGCAACATTGGTTTTAATTTTTTTTCGAGAGATCCAATTTTTTTTTCTAAAATAAAAGTAGCCTAAGTTACTCCTTGTCACATCAGCTATCTGCCAGTGAAATTCCCGTCAAAATCGGTCCAGCCATTTCAGAGATTACCCGGAACAAACAGACAGACAGACAGACAGACAGACAGACGGACAGACAGACAGACGGACAGACAGACAGACAGACAGACAGACAAAAATTGTAAAAAATGTTGTTTCGGTATAGGTAACGTGTATACATCCAAATGCACTTAGTAAAAAGCGGTTATTTTAATATTACAAACAGACACTCCAATTTTATTTATATGTATAGATAAACGTTATTTATTCATACGTTTTTAATACTAAGTTTATCAATAGAGATCCCAATAAATGATTACATAGTTGTATAGATTTTAAGTAATCCCAATATTTGTGCTCACCATACAATGTTTGCCGTTACCGGGATTTGGACCCAGGACCCTCGGTGCAGAAAGCAGGGTTACCAGCAGGGTACCAGCGCCAATCACGTTGGCAAGTGCAAAAAAAAAAACAATTTCGTAAATATTATTTCGCAATTCTGAACCAGTGTGTATGTGGCGTTTCGGTGTTACGCGTCCACGGGCGCTCCTCTGGTTGTAGGAGCGTTTTTCCCTCGCCCAGTGACTATCCTTAACTTCTCTTGAATTTTCTCAGCCATGCTTTTCATCGTCGTCTTCCTTTTCGGAACTGGCTGTAGCTTCTAATGTAATTAAATAACGACCGAATAGTAAGATTGGACTGTGCGGATTCATAATTCTTCTTTATTTACGAAATGAAATAAAATGGATATACAAATGGCCTCACCCACAACTTAGCGGGTATTTTGCCGATGTCAAGTAATATAGCAATAAAACATTCAGTAAATACATATTACAAATAAAATAATGGATGTGACATGATGATATGAAAATGGCGTCCCGGATTCATAATTATCTTTTTGCGGAAAAGTTGGTCCGTATGCCCGAACTTGATTTGAAGAAACAACAGCGACTTACGGTGGAAGCGCAAAGTCAGGGCGCGAAATTCAAAATGTCAATGGTTGTTAGTTTTTTACGAAAAATTTGGACATATTTACGATGTAATTTAGTTTATTGCGATATTAGCATTCTGCATTGGATGTCTCGATGTATTAAGTTTGCTTAAAAAAATACCTAAAGCGATACAATACTCCAACTACTTTTACTAATTTATGAGTATTATTTTTATATTTAGTATTTTTTTTTGTTTGACATTATTTTGATGTCGTCCGAAAAAACATTAATTTAAAAAAAACTTTAATTTTCTGCTCAGTTCCAATGTATAGTATGAAAAAGAGGGTGTTTATGAAAAAGCATAGACTATCTAACGCGGAAGTGTTTCAATGTCTTACAAAATATAATAATGCTTAGGCACTACGCTGATAACGTTATGACAATGTTTTAATTATCGCACTATCATTATATACAGCCACCAAAATTTAAATACCTTAGTTACTATGTGCAATGCTTTTCAGCTTAATTAACAGGTAAATATGTGCTGTGCGAAAATTCCAGTTATCAAGACTAAAAATAACTATAATTACCTCCGGGATTTTGGTGGCTTGCCTTCCAGAGGTACTAAGGGAATATAGACCCTGTGCTACTCTTTCATCCTGCTCCATTTCCCTTGAGTCATTGTTGGATAAGGTTGAGCTGGAGTAAATCTGCGCAGCAAGTAGAAGTTAATAATAAAACACGTAAATAAATTATTAATTTATAGTACTTATTTATTAGCATAATAACTCCTTCGTTGAATTACCCCCGACGATAACGCTTCGCTCGGAATAGGGAAGGTATACTCGTATCTTTTCCGCGCCAATAATAATACTTGGTGAAATGTATGTCTCACTAAAGTATTTATATTGTCTAGATACTCAATAGATACTCAACCTGCGGTCCGCGGCCCATCTGGTGTTTTGAATTTTGCGCCCATAAGAAAAATTGAGAACGCACTGAGTAAGTAGTTTCTACATCACACTACCGCGCCCCGAAGAATCCCTTCATAGTTGTTTAATTTGTAACAATAGGAAAGACCTAAGAAATTATTACCAATTTTTTTGCGGCCCGCGACACCCTGACTAACACGTGTTTGTGGCTCCTATGAAAAAAGTTTGAGTACCACTGGTCTATATATTACGTTAATTTCGGATAGACATTATAAATTAACAATATTACGTGGAAAAAGTGGAACTGAAATAAACTGCGTCGATTATACATATGGACAATCATTATTGATGTGGAAAAATATGATAATAATAAGGACACTTGGACGATACCGGTATCAGTGAAGTCCTTTTGACCTGTTCTATATCGCCGGGTGTTCGGCCTGGCGATCTGAATAACGGGTCGATGCAGAGCCTGTTGTCCTCGTTCGCGTTGAATATGAAGAACGACTTGGCTAACGGGGGCAAGCACCGCATCAGGATGTGTCCTGCCGCCAGCAGAGCGCACACGACAGCGGCCACCACCGCTATGACCGGGGCATGCGTCAGGTATTCCACGGGGAGACTACATTCCGACCTGCGTTCGTCAAACCTGAGAAGACATTTTGATGGTATATTTGCAAAACGGGATATAGCGAAATGAAGTCGAGGGAGATTTCAACGATGATACCTATGTTCAGTAACGATTACTCGCAAGGCTGTGTTTACTCTATTGGATGCTCGGGCACTTTTGGATAATGGGCACCCCTATGACTATGACAGAGGTATAATTATTTTTTTTATTCTAGAAGGGTACCTCGTTAATCTAAATATATTTTTAAGCACTGACCTGCGTATAGTGAATATCTGGGATTCATTATTAACCGAGTTACTTTTCCGGGTTATATTATTAACCTATTACTTTAATGTAAATAATAACTATAAACAAATAAGAATAAACATTATATAAATCTAGAATTATGCTTTTTTTATCTAGGATTAGCCAATAGAACGCCCTCGGCTCATACACAGATTGGACAATGTCAAAAGGAACTTTAAATAAGTAATAATTAGCCTTTTTACCGTCATCATTGGAAGGGGGATGACGTGATGATACACCTCGCGACTGCACCGTTTTTTTTGGCACTGCACACGACCTCTAAAACTGGTTCGGTTCTCTTAGATGTTACTTTACGATGTCGACACTCAAATTGGAGTTATTGATAATAGCCTCTCAAGAATTGCGAACCGGTTGTGAAGTGAATAATGCCCTAGAACTAGGTACTATTCATACCGCCGGCTAAGTTAGTTTAGCTTTTGTGGTACCGTCCGACATCTGTTTGATTGAATGATGACCGGCTTAAATTGATGTATCTGTGAATTCGATGCTATTTATATGTCATACTAAATAAAATTTATATTGGTGAACTAATTTGTATTCGGTTCGTACCCGTCTGAAGAAAGTATATCCGTGAAAATTGCGCATACCTACCTAATGTGATCGACACGACGACGATACTTAGGACGATGCGATGGTTTAATTATACTTTAGAAAGAAGAGACTTATTTAAAAGAAGAGAGTTATTTAAAAAAAAATGTTTACAGCGTTAGGTACCATTACATTCTGAGAATCAACATTGGATCATTCACTGAAAAAGTCTGCGTTAACAAACGAACAAAATTTAAGATTTTATTAAGAGACTAGGATTGAGCTAAAATTCAAAAATTTGGCACTTTTATTGATCTCGGGTATCGCTACGAAAATTTGTAATAAAATATTGTATGTAAAATTTTTGCAGGGCACCTACCGCCCATATTTAGGAAGGGGGCTGAAAAATAATACTCTCCCCCTCAAGTGGGGTTTTATAATAAAGGTGTTTAAATGTCATTTTGAGCTTTTATGCTATTTTTTTCGAAATTAAAACGGTTTCAAATACAATAATCCCGACAGTCACGGTTCCGATAGATTATGAGTTATTTGGTTTACCGAGGTATCTACGGCAAGCTTTTGTTATCGCCATGACTACGCAAGCCTACAATGTACGTGGTCCAATATGCACTCGGCCGGTTTTTTCAAGCTCACATCGGGCGTACAAATGGAATACGACACTGTGGCTACTAATATCGTACCAATCGCTGACTCCACAATTTTTGATTCCATCGCACACTACTCCCGTAGTGAAGCAGAAATCCTGCTCTTGGATGGAGCAAGTTGTCTCGTTCTTTTTTATACAGCCATTGACAGGCTTATACCGAGCTGTCGTCGCCGTCACTTGGTACATGTCGGCCTGAAAGATAATGTTATCACAGTAAACTCAATTATAGCTATCAGCAGATGTTAAAATAATAAAAAGCCTGATGGGTTCCTCTTAAGAAAATCATCACGTAATGTATTAAAATTACAGTAGGTAAGTACCAACCAAATAATAAATTAATAAACAAACACTACAGTACATATTTATAATATCTATGTATAGTTAATCATTATAAACGGTGATATTTAAAATTTCTTTGTTAAAGTTTTTATGTAGATTTTGTTTATACTTATATATATATACCTACTCCAACTATAACCAGTCAGATAACATGTTGCATGTTACTAATTTTGGGTATCTTTCCTTGCTGAACTGGATATTAACAGTTGTAAGCCGGTCCGACTGGCACACCGATTGTAGATATAATGAAAAAAAAATATATAAATACAGTGTAAGACACTCTGTATAGGCCGTGTAGGTTTCCCAGTAAAAATAAATTAAAGGTATTCACTATTCTTACTACTCCATATTTTAAAAACAACAGCTTACATTGATGTCAGAGTTGATGCTGCTGTTACTCAAGAATCTGAATCGTATCCTGCCTCTGACCGTAATGACGTAGTATGGAGAGGTGACGTCTCTGTCACCAAGCAGGTCACAGAGCCGCAGGCACCGGTTCTTCTTCATGACAGTGAATGCATCTCGGTTGTCCATGCAGTTCATAGCGATGTTCGTTGGGAACTTTATCACAACAATAATAATCGCATCGTTAACATTCGCGACTATTTCAACAACACATTCGTAGTCTATTTCGCTAAGCGTTCGAAACACCTGTGAATGTCATAAAAACATATTTAATATTATTTTTAATTAAAAGTTTTCTGTTCATGATGACGTAAATAAAAATGCTAGGAATACATTTATTATTTCACTGGTTTAGAGAGACGGCTTTTATTGTTCGGAATCTGCTTGTTAAAGTCTATTATAATCCCATAAATGGAAAAGGTTTTCGAATTTCGAACTTCGCCGTAGTGAGATGAAAAGTTTTGTGTTTCGCACGGTTGCGAAATTATTTGAGGCTGGTGCCTTTGAATCCCTCACTACTCGGGATTCTATTTTTGAATCTTAAAACCCTACGCTTGCTCGGTATTTAAAAGAAGCTCTTGCACTAAATAAGAACCTTGCAACCATGCATAACGAATAACTATTGTTTAGCAACAGTAAACTTTTGGAACTTCTTAGATTTTATCAATACTTAGTTGGAGTCACAGAGTTCATGATTGAGCCTCTTTTTCGTAAATAACGTTAGTTTTTATTTTGCATTAATTTGCAATGCCAATAGTATTGTAAGAATTGAAATGTAAATTGCAAGTGTACGGTCGTTGCGGAAGTATTGTCCTCAATTTTATCAGGCTGTCAATAATCGTAACTAGGTACCGACACTAACTGCGGAGCTGATGAGCCATAGAATATGACAATGGGCTTATTCTATGGCTATGGGTGTATGACCAACCAACCTCATCTAACTGACAAATATACCTTACCTTTGCACGCGTGTTACCTAAATAATGTGAAGTACGTACTCAACGGTATGAAAGGTCTTTGTCTTTCATGTTTTGTTTGATAGGTACTATTGGAATTAAGCAGACTTCAATTTTGAGTTGCGATTGAACATTTAGCGGTTATACTATTTAAATATTGTATTTTTTTGTTGTAGCATATTCTGCTCTTTTTTCATACGGTGGGTAAATTGATTTAATGATATCAGTTTACCTAGCTTAGGGTAGGTACAAAATTAAAATGTCTATTAAAAAAACGCATCATTTTACAAAAGTATGAATGATAAATTCATCTTTATATAAATTACTGGAGTCATAAGTAATTAATAAAAAATACACAATGGAGAACCAGATAAAATCGGTAGGTTAAAAATACGAATGCTTATATTGAATCAGCTAAGGTTGGAAAATGGGTAACTCCTTAGCTATTTTAAGGTGGGAAGTCGTACAAACCACTGTGATGGTATCAGACATTCCCATGCCAAATGATATGTCATAGCGCAACCGGCTGGAGAAGGCGCACTCGGTGCTGATGTCCTTCGGACGGTAGAGGAGTAGCAGACCGGTCCCTTCCACCGACAACAGCAAAAAACTGAATATATGCACTATAATTTGTAACATTTTTTTACATTTACAAATCACTATGGCTATGCCTATTATTATTTTTTTGTGGCTATAAACGATACTAAAGTGAGCTTGCTTCGTGGCCGCTCTAGCTAGATAGTCATATTATTTTGATGAGGGTTTTGTAAAGCTGGGTGGACATGGAAACGACTTGAGCTGCGCAGCATTTCTGCGTAGACCAAGCCGCCACGTGTGAACTCGCACAGATATCTTTGCAGAGTTCAAACTTGACTTCAACACGTCTCCTTTGTGCCGACATAAGGTTGTAGGCGACATGCTGCCCAGGTCAAGTCAGAGACGTGGAGACCAGCTTTAGCAGGTTCTTGAAGCTGGACTTCTACGACAGAATAATAATACAGATGGAAAAAATGTATCTGTTGTTACAAGGTGTCAAAACATTGAACGGTATTCTTAGGATGTTGTTTGGTGCAACAAAAATGCTTGTTTATGTCTAGGTTTTACTAATTTCTTCTTATTACAGATGGCTGAAGGCAAAGGCATGCCGCCAGCGGACGGCGAATACATCAGTCATGAGTACGTTTACAAGAAAGACTTTCGAACTGCCCTTCCGCAAATCCTTGCTGTGAGCGCCAAAAATTTACTGCTTCTAGGTAAGTTATAATTATAGTTTATTTAAGACAACATATAGCAGTGCCCGCGACTTCGTGCAGATGGATTTTAGTCTTTTTTAAACGGGGAAAGAGTTCTGTTTGCCAGCATAAAACATATTATACATTATAGCTCGGTATGTAAGATTAGTTTCAATAAAATTCACGTAATAGATTTAGAGGTACCGTTTTTGGGCTATCCCAACTATTTTCTGGGACAAAATATATTAAATATGTTGCCAGTTTAAAAGTTTCACCATGAAAAGATTAATTAAAATCCAGTCAATCGATTATGAAATCAGTATTTTGCTTTACAAAAAGTATCAAATTCTACAAGTGGTCAATGTACGGAGACGACCGAGATATAGATTTAAGACTCATGCGTGTTTTGATGAGTTCCAAGACTTAGATTTGGCATAATTGTTTGCCAACACATCGTCTTCTTTAATTTATACATGTAAAATATCATACGATAAAAAAAAAACAAAGGAATACCTACCCTACATTTTATAGAAATATATTTTACATAAATATGTATAAACAGATTCTATAAGAGAAAAGAACTAGCAGGGATCGTACGTAGCCTATCTAAGAAGCTGCAGTTGCATATTTGCTCGCTGATTGCACCAAGCCACTCACTGAGCGAGGAAATGCCTGGTCCATAGATCAAGGTTGCACCGACCGACCGAGTGTTATTAAATGTTTTTGATTACCAAACCGTAAGCGTCTGGACTCCAGAACAATGAAGAATAATAACAATTTCGTGTCGTGTTAAGTATACTTCTACTTCTGGTCTTCTACTCCGTACCGGCCTTGACCTTCTTTTCACATTTTTGTTTTTGGTGGATAGATCTTTTTGGTGGGAAGTTGAACGGTGAAGTTGATAATTTTGTTTTATTTACTGAAAATTTTAAAAAAAGAAGTATGTAGACAGATAATATTCTTTGGCAACAAACCATTTCTCGCGAAACAATTATATTTTTTATAATTAGGTACTTGTTTACAATTTCAAAATTCTGATTTCTGTTACCACGTTTTTCGTCATCTTTTATGTATGAATAAACATAACAACAAACAAATATAGCTTCATTCTTAATTAGGTAAGTATAATGCATATTTGCTGAGAGCGGAAATCATATTTGAAATTAAAATATGTTTTGTTTAGTACTAATCAGTTAGGTAAATCAAGAACTTTATGCAAAATCGTACCTTCTTTAAGGGTTCGTTGGTTTACGGTTACTGGCGTGTGACTGGGTTTTTATGCGTATGTTATGTTGTGTGTGGTACCTACATAAGTAATTTGGATAAAAAATATAAACATTATTATTTATCCTCCCTCATTTCATTCAGAGAATAGAAACAAAATTTTACAATATTATCACATTAGTCCTGTCGACGCATCGGACTATTATTTTACTCTGTGACAAAACGTATTACAGAACTATTAGTTAATCTGTGGTATTACTTTATAAAGGTATAAGTACTTCCTCATTTTTTTATTCTATTTGCGTCGGCTGGCTGTCCATCAGACCGGAACTAGGAAGCGGAGTGGATATCTGGTAAAAGTTTATCACTATAGGACCACTACAGTTTCCTGTTGAGCACTTCTATTGTAAGATTTTTTCCAGCTTTCTGTTATACCACGATTCCTCGATTCACTTCAGTAGACATATCGTCTAAGCTCTTTCTTTGAGAATAACTAGGATTGCAGTTGCTGAGTAGCATCTCTTCTAAAGTCATTTTACTAATCTACATAACTCATTGTATCATCACTAGACCCAGTTAAAGAGTAGAACAAAGGTATAATTGATATTATGCAAAGTATCTACGATAAACCCAATGGCGGTTACTGTTAATGCTTGTACAATATGTCTATACAAAGATCTATACGATTAGTAGATGATAATCCTCAACTCAAGGGTGTCACGAGTTATATCCATGTATGTAGGTACTAGCACGATATACCCCTTACAAGGCATGTTAAGAATGATGTTTGCATTAGTTGCGCTGACAATAATAAATTCAGCCTTGTCCGCAAAGACTGATTGGATCCTCGATGGTGGATATCAATGCAGAGGTCGAGCAAGGAGATGATTAGCAGATGATTGAAACACCAATGCCAAATCGTCATAGGATTAGGATCAGGTCATAGGATACGACAAAGAGGTGTGGAAAATTATTAAGGAAAGTCCCAAGTAGAAGAATACCACAGTGTAACCGCACATTAAAAAGCAATAAGCTAGGCGAAATAAAAAAAAACTGTATCTGAATGCATCTGCTGAACTCAGTAACGGTTTTTTAAACTGACTATTGGTTGTAGATGGTTCGGTTTAGACGGACAAAAAAAAACCGCTGCTTAAAGCTTCAAGCCACAAGAAGTTCTCCAGTAAGGGGGCCAGTCACGGCCACGGGGCAGAACACTTTTATTAGCTGTTCCTTTCTTTTACGTACATGCTTTAATTTGGGAGGATGCGTTCTACCTCGCTCTCACAGTTCGAAGTTCATTCATGTTTGGTACGTAGGCAAATCTAAGCGCGAGTACTGCTCGTTTATAATATAGTTGGCTTCTATAGGTTAATGTTGTGTATCTATTGCCTGTTTCAGGTTACGGAATGACTCTCGGTTTTTCCACTATTCTTATGCCAGCCGTCCAGTTCCCCAAGAACGGCGAAATTCTTCATTTAAACAAATCTGAAATATCTTGGATAAGTGAGTACACAAGCATTTTATTATTATTAAAAAAATACCAACATGTAGCTCAGCCTTTCCCAAAGAGGGCGATAACGTCCCCTTGTGGGCGCTGCAGGCCTAAAGGGCGGTAAGAGACCCAGAAAAAAAATGGGGGCGTTGTGTAGAGGCTTACAATATTTTATTTAATTTGAAGTTATAGTGGTTTTTAAGTTGGTGAAAAATGGGGGCGCTAAAAAATAATTCATTGTCAAAGTAGTAGACAAAATAAGTTTGGGAACCCCTGATGTAGCTGAACGCTAAATAATATTAAAATAATCGTACGTACTTGCACCTACTGCGTATGTACATTGCCTTACAATTGATACCTATTTTATTAAGAATGAACTAGATTCCGGCGGAAAATCATATTCATAGAAATTAGCTTTGCAGATCGAACCCCGGTTGAAATGGCTTAACCGATTTTCACCTCATGTTTTAGTTCATACATTTTTTATTGGTGTGCAGCTAATTCGTTTGTTTACACAATTTAATTTTTACCCAATTTGCAAAAAAATAAATAACATCGAAGTTAACGAGATAGTTTCTTTTATAGGGCGCAACAACTTCCGCCTTCTTTGTTGCGAATGAGCGAAGGCCCATTCCCTGAAACACGAAGACGAATGAAGCTTAGACGATACTTACTTTTTAATTGTTATAAATATTGGATCCTGATTTACTTATGCAATTAAGTTGATATAACAATATAAATAATTATATTGCTTATCAGTGTTCCATAATACTTTTGTTTTACTTAGACTTTATCATTTAGTATGTATGTACGTTAAATATTTTCATAAATCTGTACGTCAAGTGCGAGATTATTCGTGAGCTAACTGCATAGTTTACGTATTTAGACGCATTGTATGGCAAATTCAACAGTGCCTATAGCGGACTTTATTTAAACCTTTCAATTCTCCATACAATGTGTCTCAATACGTTGACCATAAATAACACGGTTGGCTTAAGAATAATCTCGCACTCGACATGCTGCTGAGTAAATCGTACGTAAACGATTGATTGTTCCTAACATGACAATATAGGTATGCTATATAGTATATGCTAGTAATATTTTTATGCTTTACATTTATTTATTTTCATTGTACATTTATTGAACGGTTTATTTTTACCTACACCCCTAATGCTGCTAGATTCTGACTATCTATTCATAATTTATGTTTATACTAGCTGTTGCCCGCGACTTCGTCCGCGTGGTATTTAACAAAGACAACCGTTGACAACAGCCTGCTCGCCCATTATGAGCCCGCGGGACGCATTGCAGGTTGTTGCTATCAAACTTAATCAGGCGCTGCGCTGCAACATTGGTTTTAATTTTTTTTCGTGAGGTCCTATTTTTTTTTCTAAAATAAAAGTAACCTAAGTTACTCCTTCCTACATCAGCTATCTGCCAGTTAAAGTCCCGTCAAAATCGGTCCAGCCATTTCAGAGATTAGCCGGAACAAACGGACAGACAGACAGACGGACAGACATACAGACAGACAAAAATTGTAAAAAATGTTGTTTCGGTATAGGTAACATGTATACATCCAAATGCACTTAGTAAAAAGCGGTTATTTTAATATTACAAACAGACACTCCAATTTTATTTATATGTATAGATGATGTTGTTTTTGAATTTGAAGTATCAATATCAACAAGTGCCAGGGTTGAATATCCTGTCTCATTTGTATACACGTCATAACGTAGGACGTCTTATCAAATATTATCAGCACCTATTGTGGTCCTTGTTTACAGGTTCAATCAATTTAATAGTAGTACCAGTAGGCTGTGCCCTATCGGGAGCGGTGACCTCCCCCCTCGGGCGTCGGAGGGCCATGCAAATAGTCAATGTGCCCTTCTTCATAGCCTGGCTCATGTTCTACTTTGCAAGCTCCACTGGGCAGTTGTATGGCGCTCTGTTTTTAACAGGACTGGCAGGAGGACTGCTAGAAGCACCTGTAAGTTTTTCTATTATCTATTGATTAAAAAAAGAATTGAACGGCGCGTAGGTTTCTAATGGTTGGAATAAAAAACAAAGTAACTTGTTAACATTTAATGTATTATTAATTAATTTCTAATGACCCTATGAGCGCCTTAGGAACATTGAAGTAATTAAGTACTTGCATATTTTTCGGAAGAGCATAAAGTACCTATTATACAACAAAAGATACAGGTACAGGTACTTATTATGCGCATAGCTGTGTAAAATACTCATAAATAAGTTACAGTGCGGCCATTGTTGTATAGTCCTGATCATGATATAATTTTCTAAATAAACCGATCGCTAAAAAACGCGGTTTCAATCTCCTGCTCCAGTACGAGAGTTGCAATATTGATCCAAGCAGAGGAAGAAGACGATTGGTGACCAAAACAACAAACCGTTTAATATGATACGCTATAATGAAATACATCATCTTCATATTACCTACTGGCTTATCGCAAGACCTAAAACTAGAGAGAGGCGTAGTCATTATGCGGGTTAATTCATTGATAAATTTGTAATAAAATATTGGTTTGTCTATTGATACGTTAGAGACTAACGTCTCTCATGCCATGATGTACTAAACTATAATGGGGCTTAACTTGCCTATTTTAGAACAAAATGTTACAATCGGTAATGTATAACCATTCACCGCATACATTACCTAATATATGTTTGAGATTCTTAAGACACAATGATCCTAGTCCGGAAGACTAGGCTCGCCACAAACTCCTACTTACCACGAATACTCCTGCAAGCCAGGATACACAGCGGTGATCCTCGATGTTTGACCCTCGGCGAGTAACAGGGTAAAGCAAATAGCCTTGGAACGCGCAATGTTATTAAATGAAAGGAATATAAGAGGAGCTGAAATGAAAATTATCCACTTCTTTCGATGATAGTCCCTGGTTAGCAATATTTAAAAATGTTCACGATTGACGCATTTATTATGCATAAGCGTTACACCTTATATAATTATCACTTCCTCACGGTATGGAAAACATTGTGATGACACAACAAATCAGAGATCTAACAAGCTTTGAAATTAAACTAATTTTACGGATTTTATCGCGTTTATCGCGGGAATGTAAAAACATAAAATCAAAGGCGATAAAATCCGTAAAATTAGTTTTATTTCAATGTTTAGCATTCGCGTAAATAAAAGAAATCAATATCTATCAAGCTTTTGACAGTCGTTGCGAAATAACTTATTTACACGACTGCAATATGACCCTCTATATTGTAACCTTAAGAGGAATCAAAATTGCATTGGTTTCAAAGGATCAAGATTTCTAGGCAGACGGATAGGTAGTTAGTATTATATTCTCTTTTCTCCTCAATCGGTACAATAACAGACTATGGCAACGGTCTGATATTTACCTTTGCTAATAGCATATTCCAAGAAACGAACAATTTGGTTAGTCATTTTTGTAACAAATACGAGGTCATTGAGTTCACCACCCGTTAATTCAACATTATTCCAGGTTTTGACGTACGTAGCAGAAATCACCCAGCCACACCTGCGGGGGGCGCTCGCTGCCACCAGCTCTCTGTGCATCATTCTGGGAGTGTTCACGCAGTTCCTACTCGGACTCTTACTGTATTGGCGAGAAGTCGCTTTAGTAAATATTGTATTCACGGTGAGATTCACATAGATACAAGGAGTTGCACGCAACATATATAGTTTCTAAGTCGTGGCTGTTAGCTCAGCGCCAAATGGCTGTTCCCGGTTGGATTGTTGTCAGAATTATAACATATCGTTAAGCTGGCGGCACAGTCTCGTTCTTACATATGTCTAATCCCGGTCTATGTTACCGGTAATCTTATTAGTTGAGTCGCCGAGGGTGGATGGTCGTCAATATTAAATATATACATTTTGATATCCTGAAAGTCAAACTGGAAAAAGATTAGAAAGAAACTGAGAAAGTACGCAGTTACTTTTAAACTTTCTGGAGGTAACAAGTTTTCCAGGCCAAGTCTAGGCAGATCACGACAATTGTACCTATGCCACTACATATAGAATGATATAAGTAGACCGTTATTTTTATTGCATAACACATAGGTAATTTCCTGTTTAAAGATATTGGCAGTGATAGCCCTTTGCTTCGTCCCCGAGTCGCCGCATTGGCTGGTCTCCAAGAAACGTCACGATGACGCCAGAAAGGTACCTACTGACTTAATTGACTGAACCTATTGCTGGTAATGTATTCGGATCACTGATGGTAAATATCAACATTATATAAATAAAATTTGAAACTTAAAATTTATGAAATTTTGTGAGGAGGTGCGCGTTGGATAGATTGCAGTTTGACACATTTATCTCTAATTTACTGCAACTTAGATTTATATCAACATTTCAGAGTTTGCAATGGCTACGAGGTTGGACTGATGCCAACGCCGTAGAACACGAATTGAGAGACATCCAAGCCCTATTCAAGAAGGAAAAAGGTTGAGGTTTGCTTTATTCTATCAATTTCATGCTGCCATTGTTTTTTTTTCTTGTCCCTTGGAGGATACTCAATCTTCATCCTCTCGTACCGCAAGTGACTATACCTACTTTATTTATATATTGGACCCAAATACACCGTAAAAAGGACGGTTATAACTGTTATTATTTTTCTGGTCTTTTACTCCAAGAATGCATGAAACATTTCGAAAAATGCTTAGGTACAGGACTCTCGAAACCGATGATTTGAAACAAAAACTGCATCATTAGATTTTTTTATAATGATTTCCCTAGCCAGTTAATGAACCGGTTGACTTTGAAAAAGAAAAGAAAAGATCTAGTTAGCTCTATTACGGTGGTTCACTCAAGTTTTTTTTTATTTCAGTTGATAACGAAGAACAAGATGAAACGTTTAATGAAAAAGCATCCCACTATTTGAAGAGAAGTTTCCTAACGCCATTTTTCTTAGTTAGTCTAGCATTCTTTGTTGGACATTTTAGTGGAATGACGACGTTGCAGGTTAGTTGTAATTATTAAGTATCGATTATTATGTTTCATTATAACGTCTCTAGAATCTCATGCTACTTCGCATACAATGTATTTGACCTAAGGTACCTAGGTTTTGAGGTATAAAAAGAACTTTTTATTTTTAATTGAATTCGTTATCCGTGACCGATGATGTTATTATCAACTTAATCGTCCATTGCAGACCTACGCAGTATCGATATTCCAAATGTTGGAGGCTCCCATCGACAAGTACTACGCGACACTGATCCTGGGTGTCCTGCAGATCGTCGGCGCAGGAGTGTGCGTGTTGCTCATACACTACACCGGCAAGAGACCTCTGACAATCTTCTCGACGGCCGGGGCTGGCGTGTGCTGTGTGCTAGTTGCCAGTTACGATATTTACATAAAAACGGTAGGTAACAATATAAAAAGAAACACGACTAAATATCGTTGACATTTTAGTAAATTGGCGATGTAGGTATATTTGTCCTTTATATGCAAGAACCGTATAACGCAATCATTTAGGCAGAATTAACCGCAGTTCAATTAGGTACCAATTCTAAATTTTAACACTAGTTTTTTTTTGCAGAACAATGTGGTGGACCCATCTCTTACAACTGTTGTAGCGAATGCATCGTCATTTACATTTAACTCAACATCAAAAAATATAACAAACGAAGTGGTAAGATTGACGTTTATTTATTTAACTTCTAAGATGTTTTAATATCTTATCGTATTATTATTTTATCTTAATCTTGATTTTAAACAATTAACTTGACGAATGTTAACTTCAGTTACAGTATCATTCCTATTCTTGGATGCCAACAACATTGCTCATGCTGTTAGCGTTGGTGACACACACGGGAATCAGATTATTGCCTTGGATGCTTATCGGCGAGGTAAATTCGAAAACATAGCTCCTATAAACCGCGTGCTTATATACAATGTGTGGAGGATGGTAACCTATACTATCTTAGTTCTTAATGGGAGCTAACAAGCCACCACGAACCTCTTTTATGTAGGTATAGTACGTATCGGTAGTAGATTTTGTATTCATTAAAATAATAGCAGCATCATCACGAATAAAATTTCTTAATGATGTAAATAATTAACCTATGTTGCTCGTTCAATAGTATGATTTAAATAAATTCGGCCTGTACGTATTATACAGGGTGTAAGGGGCATGGTTACGAAAACTTTGGGCAAAAGTTATACTTAATGCCTATAATTAAATTATAGAAAGCGTTTAACGAAATGGGTATAATTCTTGAAAGAGACGGAACATTCTGACTTTGAGGGTGAATAATCATGAGTTGAAACGATGGTGTCAGTTTACGTTACGAAGCTACTTTCATCCTGTATTAAGTATCTTTTTCTTTCAGGTCTTTAGTTCAAAAACCAGGTCAGGTGGTGCAGGCTTTGCTAGCGCTGTTGGATACATATTCGGTTTTCTCACGAACAAAATGTACATAAGCATGGTCGACACCATGTCGATATGGGGCACGTATAGTCTATACGGTATTGTCAGGTAAGGATGTATGGCTTTTAGGTATTACCCTTGTAATATTTATCACAGTTATATCAAACTTTACTACAACTCGGGACTGAATAAATAATTCTAAATGTAATATGTTTCAGTTTCATTGGATGCATTACATTATATTTTATTTTGCCCGAAACTGAAGGGAAGAAATTGAATGATATCGAGAATCATTTTGCTGGAGGAAAAGGACTGAACAACGATGTATTCCACTCGAAGGTATGTATTATAATAGTACTTAGATTCATACATCTATAACGGTCAAAAAATTGCAACAGCTGACATGAAAATAACATGTAAGAGAACCGCATGCCCTTATGTGTCAGATGGTGACGGGTGAGCTTTAGTACAAGCAAGCAACTTTTACGACATCCAAAGGAAGACTGGGGGCGTTAATCATTTCCTTCCCTCCGTTATTTTAACCAATAATAGACCCCAGTCCTGGGTTTGCCAACCGGGATTTGGTTAGATGTACAAGGATATATATGCTTCCTACAATAACATAACATGAATATTCATCGAGATCAAACAGTAGGTATAATAATCTCATCAAGTCCCTTACTCCTGGGAGTCACAGAATGTATTGATTTAGAATCTGAACTCATGTACTAGTACAAACTAAATTCTTGTTACAGAACACACAACAGTATGATGTTTCAAAGATGCATGAATTGAAAGGAACCACGAATCCTACATTCGAAGACGATCAATCTAAACTATAGTACCCGCCTACTAACATAGTGTGTGACCAAGATTGGTAATCTTTTAGTTTAATTATGCCTTGAAAGCATTTGTGCGTTTGGGAAAGTTATCAAAAGAAAGTAACAGTCGCGAACATGAATTTGGGAGCCATTTAATGGACTTATTGACGCTCATTTGTGAAGGGTACAAAAGTACTTTTGATGGAACACTCGCATTCTTACAGTACTAGCTTGCTGTAGTTAGGTAAGTAGGTACTGTAGAATATTCGACACTAGATGGGTCTCAAATTAAGGTTCGTTTTAACCTTTACCTAACTACTATTAGCGGGAATTAAATAACTATAGATTGACTCAAATTTTTCTTCTCTAATGTATAAGTTATATGTGTCCGTGCTCACGACGCCTGGTTTACTATCGTTTATTGACCATCACATGGGAACCATATCCAAGGATACAAGTAGATAAATAACCTGCATTTTCAAGCCAAACTCTTTATGCATTTTTTAAGATCCGACCGCGATCTCAACTGAATAGATCTAGCGAGAAACACAGCGAGCTTGTCTTTTCATTTCAACAATTACTTGAAAAATATTACAATTAATTAGTTCGATAAAACTAATTAACACATATTGTAATCTTTTTATAAATAAAGGGTCGTGGGCATGCCGTATGTGTGTAATAATACTTTTTTTCCTATCTTTATGTCTTACTTGATTGTTTTATTTATGTTAATATCTCATTGAAACATAAGTACTTACTTCTTTACGAAATAAAACTGTTTTTTTTTTACCTACAAGCGAATGGTCCTGGTCTAATAATTATAGTCTACCTATTTGCATTTCTATAATTTCTTTAATTTTCTATAATTCGTTATCCCAAAGTGCCCAATTTATAAAAAAAATATCTGTGATTTTTTTATTATAAGCAAGGTGACGACTATCGCCTGCTTTTAGACAAATTAAGTATTTAGTAGATAGTTCCGGAGATTAAGCCCTACAAACATACAACATTATAACCTTACCTCTTTATAATAGCATTAGTATATTAGTAGTGATAATTCGTTGATAGTTACCAAGTTTAATTTTGTTTATTTTATAAGGATTAATTAAGTTGCATATCATAAGGTACATTTGTTATATGAATTGTAAATATAGTCAATTAATTGTATGTATGTTACTGTTATTTTATAAATAAATATCTAATACAATTTACACATACTATTTAACTAATTCCCTTTCGTTAATACCGCCTGACTAGGACCTTGCTAAACATATTAAATATGGTTAAGTATCAAAGTACATAATATAAAACTTACCATCTAGGTAGTCACTCTGTGGTACATTACAAATACAGGATATATACGGACACCGCATACGAAAAACCAATTTTTTTATTAGTTATTATATGAATGTTAAATAGAAGCAGTTTGTAATTGCCAATGTTTTCAAGCTCATCCTCAGTGCCGCCCTCAGGCAAGTTTTAGGGTGGAACGATATCCAAGTAGAGCGCCCTCATACTTGCCCATGCCCATGCAATGAGCCCATGCAATTTATTGCAAGATCTCTGCATCATCTTCTGCATCATCATCAAGTCTGTCTGATTTGGACACTTCAATACTCATCCATCCAACCCAACCCCTGTCAACGTTACGTTCGTCGAGCCCTATTGAATAAGTCCAAACTCGGTGTATCTACGATTGATTTGGCAGAGTTCCTGTGTTCACCTTCTGCTCCATCATCAGGACCTCGTCATGTTATGTATGAGCCAACTATACTCATTCAAACCAATTCAATAACCCTTAACACGATATGTGTTCTATAAGTTTTCGAGGAGTTGCGTAGTCTGCAGACTGTTCTGATTGCAGCTTAGGGCGAGGTTTTCACATTATTACAGTAACATCTAGTTTATACAGTGTGTCAACTTTCAAGTCGATCGGGTGATTTAAGTAGAATAAACTATCCCATTGTATGAGTAATCACCATATCGACTTGGAAAACATAGGTTAAAACTATCCCGATTAAATCAGCTTTCGTATAATACATATTTCTTTGAAATCGTTTCCCGCGTTTGGATGGTGCGATTCCACGGACTGACACACAGGCCAACATAGCCCTCAAACATGGAAAACCACGACGCGCACTTCGGGGGTTTAAAATAACGCCATCAAAATCGGTTCAAATATTCGGGGATGTGAATTTGAGAATACGAATTTAAGATGCTCATGGTTATTAGTTTCGTCGTTTTAATAATTTTTGCTTAGGCATTTTCTATACGACGCGCTAGATATTTTTGACCTTTCCTGGCTGTAATGAGATTATTTTGCCCAAGTATCTACCTACTTTTGCCTTGAAACTGCGCCAGCGTTTACAGAATTCGCGACACAATGTTTTTCTTTGAAGTTACGATAATTAATTTTTGAGACCACTAATTTTACCGTCTTCGAGGTTGATTTCTGAATTGTATATACTTAATTAAATACTAGTTTTAATGTGATGACAACGGTGTTAACCCCTATCAAAGTACTAAATAAACAGAAAAAAACTTAAATCTTTAATTTACCGCCAAAAACGGTATGCCCTAATCTAAGCGCACAGCGAACAAAATCGTCAGTATACTATTTACTCTGAGACTATCGACTGTGTGTTGTGTTTGTGATTTAAATAAGATCTGTTTATTTTCGCAGTTCATTTATTTTTATGTTATCATGCTCTTCTTTAGAAATAGTAAGTATTACACATTTATATAGAGTAGCTGATGTGGTACTTAGTATATTAAAAAAGTTAAAACTTAAGATATGTGGGTACTTTTATATGTGCGGAATAATATATGTTTGATTGCGGGTAGATCTAAGTCCTTCAGTAAAACTTCCAGTTACGAGTTGACCGCGCCGCGCGTCTTTAACTGTTCCGTTGCATAGTATATTGTTTCGTTTTATTGCTTATATGAAATAATAAGAATTCTTATGTTAGATTTGCTTGAAAATAATTTAAATTATATTATCGATAATTTATCGATTAAGTATAGTGTTGTGTTTTTAAACTAACGTGGCATTGTATTATGATAATTTACTATTGATTTTTTGTCAATTTCTCTAATTGAAAAATTTAGTCTCCTAAATGGTTATATTGTTCACCTCGTATGGGGAAGACATGTCCGATATTTATTTACTTTTGACTTTGGAGTTCTAAGACTAGCCACATGGAAGCTATGAGCTGTCCTGTATTTGTGTCCGTTATAACATCTATGGAATCCTGTCCTGACTACTTTGCATTGAATTTCTATTACCAAGGTAAGTTCTGTTTCTATATATGTAGTAATAGGTACTTACTTACTTACATCATTAAATTAAAATATTAACCCTTATTCATTCTCCGCGACGGATATTTAAATGACGGCTGGGGTATTGTCGATAATATACCTTTTTACTTTTTTTTGTCATAGCGACAAATTTAATGTAATAATGTTTATTAACCAAAAACAGATTTACAGGTATTTTATGTATACATACATTGTGGTTACAATTTTAATAATCATATTTTAAATACCTGTCAGTTATTGACAAAAACTTCCTGCACTAGGTCAGGCCTGTCTCGCAGGAAGTTTTTATTTAATTATAGAGATTAACCTAGATAGCATAACAGTTGCCAGTTCTAAATAAATTTAACTATATAATTAGACTAGAAGCTTTGACGCGAAGACTACAAGTTCAAAAGCTTGTCCCGCGTGGAATTAAATCACGCTCGAGCGATATGTAACGCGCGTTATCGGTACACATAACTGGTGTGACACGCGATTTCTGTTATCACTGTGCAACTGTTGTAATACGTGTTCCATGGCTAGTTTAGAAAAATACTTATAAATAAAGAATCATCCAAGTCGCTACATTCACAAAAGGAGTTGCGTTATAAAACATAAAAAAGTTGTCCTGGGATGTCCGCTAACTTTTCAGTAAAGCATCCATGGCTTTACTGATAGGGGTAGGGAATTCATTTCATCAACGTCATTGTCGTCATCCAACACCTTAATCATAAGGGGTACTTATATTTAACAACCATGAAAATGGTTTATTCGACACTGGAAGAAGTCTTAGTTGTGTGTTTAAAAAACGTGCACGAGTGAAGAAGATTAAAATAAAATAATATAGGTAACTTGACTTAAAAGTTCTCCCAAGATGTCCGATCAATGTTCAGTAAAGTATCCACAGCTTTACTGATAGGGGTGGGGGATTAATTTAATATTAATGATTAGACATCTATTCGCATAGTAACCTAATTACTTTAAAAAAATGAGGCAGAAAGAATAAAAGGGTAAATTATGTTGTATTATAATAGTTCGGTGAAGGCATGAAAAAGACCCATCGAGTTTGGTTGGGTTCATTTGATTGGTATTTACAAGGACTTCACTCATCCATGAAAAATTTATTCCTATACCTATATTTTATTTCCTTCACTCGTGCAAGTACCACCATAGGTATTTTGCCAGTGTCAAGTAACATAAATTATTTTAGCTTTCGATAATATGCACAGGCTCTAAAGCTAGGCCCAACTAAAATACCCTCCCCCCATCCCTCAATCAGTAAAGTGATGGATACTTTAATAAAATATTTATCATGGATTTTTGTGAGAAACTGAAAAGCCAAGTTTCGTCACTCTGTTTCAATTACCTACACTCGTGGACTTTACCGAACCAATAATGGTTAATATTCCACTTATATCACTCACTATAATTCGCAGGAACACTAGTTTTAGAAATTAAATCATAACGACGCCATGACTTTTCAGTTTCCCGCCATTAAAAATCACTACGTATGTTTTTTTTTTATTTGGCATCGCCATAGGTATTTTGACAGTGTCAAGTAATATAAGTTATTCGGTTTTTGCACAGGCCCAAAGGCTAGGCCCAAGTAAAATAGCTCCACATTTCTCAATCAGTAAAGTGATGGTTACTCTACTGAATGATTTTTTTATGATTTTTTTGTGAGAAACTGAAAAGCCAAGATTCGTCACTCTGTTTCAATTTCCTATACTCGTGCACTTTACCGAACCCATATATTAATATTCCATTTAATCACTCACTATAATTTGCAGGAACGTTGCGTTTGATGACTTTTCAGTTGCCCGCTAAAAAGTCCCACTACGTATGTTCAACCTCTCGTCAAAAATACTGACATAGCATAGATCTCCTTCTTCTTTTTCTTACGGTTGGTAATCGGCTACAAAATAGTGCCATTTTTCTTGTTAATTATTGTAATATACTTAATAACATTATAAGTACCTGTGATGATAATGATTATGTCGATGACAATAATGATGATGAAATGAATCCCCTACCCCATCAGTAAAGCTATGGATACTTTACTGAAATTTTACCGGATACCTTTGGAAAACATGAAAATTAATTTATACTTATTTATTTCAATTTCATTCACTCGTGAACGGTTATGAACCACACTTATATTATAGATTACTAGCTGTTGCCCGCGACTTCGTTTGCGTGGTATTTAACAAAGACTCAAACGTTGGTAACAGCCTGCTCGCACGTTCTGATCCCGCGGGACGCATTGCAGATTGTTGCTATCAAACTTAATTAGGCACAGCGCTGCAACATTGGTTTTAATTTTTTTTCGAGTGATCCTATTTTTTTTCTAAAATAAAAGTAGCCTAAGTTACTCCTTGTTACATCAACTATCTGCCAGTGAAAGTCCCGTCAAAATCGGTCCAGCCATTTCAGAGATTACCCAGAACAAACAGACAGACAGACAGACAGACAGACAGACAGACGGACAGACAGACAGACAGACGAAAATTGTAAAAAATGTTGTGCCGGTATAGGTAACGTGTATACATCCAAATGCACTTAGTAAAAAGCGGTTATTTTAATATTACAAACAGACACTCCAATTTTATATATATGTATAGATTTGACAAAGAAATATATTTTTTGGAAATGAAAACCAAATTGACAACTTCACGGTTCAACTTCCCACCAAAAAGACTAACATAGACAAACGTAGATCTATAGGTATATTTACATTATTCTATGATCATAAATAGTATTCCAGTCGTAGATAGAGAGTGTTCATTCTCTATCTACGATTCCAGTATTCCAGAGTTTCATACGATTGTGTCTATGATCACATAAATACTCATAGATGGCTAGACTAAAATTGTTGTTTTTGTTTACGTACATATATTACATACAACCTTGTATACGTTGTATAATGATATTTGCTCTACATTATAGAATAATCATTATCATGCAGGTATTGGGTAAGCAGTATTTAGTATAACAGTGCTACTTCTATATATGAAAATTAAACTATTCCCCTGGGGGATCAATACAATAATAAAAGTCAATAGAAATGAAATGCAGCCAGCATTCTTGCCACCATTCCTCGCGGACAAGGTCTTTTTGATACATAGTATGCTTTCATATCACTTTTAAGTTTTTTTTTTATTTTTCTGTTGTAAATAGAAATGTATCGATGTCTAAGGCTGAGCATTGATACTATGGAGTTGTAGGTGCGTTATGAATAAATTAAACGAGGACAGTACATAAGAATGAAGTGAAACTTTCATGAAGTAGGCACATTTTAATATCTCTACTAAATTAAAACTAAACTATACATTCTACCATAGATACTTAGTTTTTGGATACATTACACAATGTTGGTCAACTCTACCAAAGTAAAATTACATTACCTATGTCACCGACTAGAAAAAAAAAATTGACAGAAATGACATGCTAGTGGAACATTGCATGCGTGACGTGAGTAGTTGTGAACAATCGAATGACAGTTTTAAGATTTCAAAAAAAAAATATGTACTAATATTGTTATTGAAAGAAATATTTTTACATTTTTTTATCTTTATTTAATCGAAATAATTCTCCGACAGCAGCGGTAAAATTAAGTGATTAACGATATTTTTTGACTATAATATCAGTGACAGTCACGTTTGTTTATTGGTTAACATCCGCCATTTTGTACTGTCGTTTGTTTAGTGACTGGGTCTATCATAGTGATGCTAATATCATCAGCCAGCAAATATATATTGTGATTTCGCAAGTGGTGTACAATGTTTTTGCAAGAAACGTTGCTTTCAAAGGGTATACATTAATTGTGTGACTTGTCAACTGACGTCGGTATATATACCTATGTGCCGGATGTGTCCTACAATCGGTTAGGGCGATTTTACGTGCCACCTTGAGTGGTGTACGTGTCCCGATACCTATGCTCCAAGAATATGAGTAGCAACGGGAATCAGGTGCCGTTGGCGCCGAATCAGCGCGGGCCCGGACCGTATCCTTTTTGATTTTACTTTTATTGCAGCTTCGTGTATTATATTTACGTAATATATGCCACTTCAGCATCTGGTTGTACCGCAATTGCGAATAATTTACTTGCATTATTATCATTGAAAGTTGGTTTCGGTATTTTTGTATGTCTAGTGATCCAGTACCTTGTTGCGTTTATTGTGATTGAGGTTTATTTACAAACTCTACATAGAGTTGTACAGATTCACTAAACCCTGGTTTGCACTGATGGAACATTAGTTTAAAACATGTGTTTTCTGAAAATATGTAAAACTTTGTAGCATTTCAAACAACATATTTCAGCATTACATATCTGAGACTCATAGTTTGTTTGATTTTTTATAGTTCTCAAGAGTGTCAATGCTAAAACTAACAGAACATATTTGTGAGGATTGTTTCCTGACAAGTTTTGAAAAATTACTAATACCAAGGGTGTTGTGCAAACTATCATCAAGAATAATTATGTCGTGGCCAACAGTATTGGTAACCATTTATGTTACTTTGTATACCATAAGAACAATGGTGTCTTTGCTGATTAGAAGTAGGGCAGATAATATTTTAATCTCAGTGTTTCTCCAATGTGTTTTAACAAATATAAAACATATTAAGAGTGTAATGCTTATAAGATACAAGTGCCACAATTGGAGCATTAGGGCAAAACTTACAAGTCTTATTTTGCAGCTATCATTATAATTTTCATGTTTTCTTGACTCATTGTAGAGCAAAGCGAATGTTTTCTACTATTTGTAATGTTTTTAATGATGCGAAATGTCTTAATTTATTCAAACCTGTTCTCATCACTTTGCTCTACATTCCTTCTCCTTTGATCATCCAGAATAATTAAAATTCCTCTTTAGATAATGTGTCTCTCACTCACACTCGAAGTTCAAGTTTAAAGATTGATTGATTAATATGGGTCAATAATGTAATTTTAGGTGCAGTATTAATATGGACATAGGTGCTACTTGTGTGATTTATTATTTATTTAGCTATAGGAATTTAAATGCTTGGTATAATTCTATGAATAGGGAAAAATTGTTAACAACCTTATTTTATGTAGATTTTTTATATGAATCACGAGATGAGCTTATTACAGCTTTTTAACAACTTGTCAACACTATTATAAATTGCTATGATGTAAATTAAAAAAAGGCATGCTGGCTGAGTTTCTTACTACACCTTAGTTGACACTTCAGCTCACTCTAAGGTATAGTAAGAAACTCGAAACTAGAAAATCTAGTTATATGCGTCAGCAACAGATTTGACTAAAGTCATTTGTTTGAAAAAGAAAATTATAGGAACAAAATTATTAATATTTTATTTGTATGTTTGAACTTGTATTATGGGTGAGCTATTAGAGGGAATGTGATGAAACTTTTTTTAACCTGAGTTGCCTACTAATATATTATATATCCCGGAAAATGGGTGGGTTCAAGGTCCATTTTGGATTATAATTAAACAAAGCATGGTGATAGCTTATCGAAAAAAATTCTTTTTCCGGGACTTGGAAGGGGTTTTTCAGTAAAGTAAATAACCTAAAGTCTATAATTATGAAGTTGCACTTAGCTAGTCAATTAGAAATGATTTATCTACAAATAAACATAACTGAATAGCAAAATTACTATTACTAAAGATACAATAATATACTAATATTATTAAGAGGTAAAGTTTGTATCACTTGATTTAAATCTATCAACCCTGAAGTATACTAAACTAACTTAAATTAAACAATTAAAAAATTTCGGAAATATCATCAAATAATAACCCTTGCGCATTAAACTGAACATGTAAGAAAAAAAATATAATAATAGGAAAATATATATAAACGTAATAAAATCCATAAAATTCAATTTATTTCAATAATTCTTACTTTTTTCTGTGATATGCACTCCAACCTAAAGTACTTTTATTTTTTAATGCTGACGTCGGTATATTTATATATGTTACGAATTGTTAACAGTGTCATATAGGGCCTGGTAGAATTAAGTTGACATTAAGCATCAAAAAATATTATATTTCCTTAAAGTGCGCAATTATTGGTCGTGGTCGTACCGTGCGTAATCATTCTCTGGTTGCCCCTATATTTTATTATTACAAAATCTCATCTTCTCTACATAAGCATTTTGTCCCACTAAAATTGAAATCCGTTTAAAATCTACTAAAATAGTAGAAACTAGTTAAAGTGGTCGCGCTGCCCTCAAGCCAGCGGGTATTTTATATCGCAATGCGGTGAGCGGCATGTAGCTCCATCCATACTGCACAAAATATCCTGATTAAATCCGCACCGTACCGCGTCAAATTTGTATTATTCCACAGTATTCTTATCCGTGCTGATTTAAAATTGCAAGTGCGGTAACATACACTTAATTCCATAGGTTACAAAAGTGCAGGAAATAACCGCGTGATTTTTTCCGCAGTGCGGACTTAGCCTTAGCTGTTTTCCATGATATCCATTACCGGCTTTCTGCACACTGCTGCTAATGCTTTTCCAGAATATAGGCCGCAAGTCATTGCGGCGATTCGTTCTGTCGCTAACTTTATGTCAGGGGTGACGAGCGGCGTCTGGTAACGCCCCAAAATTTTTGCGATGAACTTTATTACTACCTTTGTCTCTTTCTTTCATTCGTGCTCTATGTTACGTTCCTAATCGTTCGGATTTTCCCACAGTGATCACAATTGTTTTAATAATACTTTTGTTAATAAGTAAACTCGAGTACCTATGCAACATTTGTACAAACATACAAATAATCGTGGACTTTAACGAGAAAGCGTCTCCGTGGCATTTATGACGAGTGCGAGTGTAGAGCGATGTAGCTTGTAGCGCGCCGTTTGCTTATCGATTTTTCCCTGTGCTGCATTAAATGACTATGTAATTTGTGAATGTGGACTGTAAATATTTCTACAAAATGCGTTATACCTATGTATTCACAAAATCGAACCTCCTGAGTCGTGATTGATAACTCTGTGTTGGTTCTTAGTTGGCAATTTATAATATTTATCGTTTTTTTATGTAATGACGACGACTGTGTGATGCATGATGAAGTAATAATTGCAATCTTAAATTCCTCACGCAGCTGTATTATGAGATGATTAGACAAACATATTTCGCTCTATGCCAATGATCGTGTCGCCTTTGTTTTGGGAATGGTTCAACATTTGGCTAATTCAATTTCTAAAAGATTTGTACCATGATCTTAAAATGGTCGCATTAAGGGGATCAAATAATTCATTGAATACTTTGTCACACGCATGTGTCAACCATGGAAATCGGTCGCAACAGAGTTCGGCTGAATTGGCACAAAGTTTACAAACATCATTAAATATGCCTCGATCGGCTGTGGCGCAGCATATCAGCGCGAATCAAATCAATTTGCAGCCCTTGAATAATGTTTCGCTGCAGTTCATTCCGCAGCAATCTAATGCTAGCCCTCTTAAACATGAACAATCATCTTCTCGGTATTCCAACTCGAATTGCATGCGGAATTCACATCATTACAGACTAATAACACAAGCTAGTAAGTGTATTAATTGTAAGTGTCACTGGTCCCCTAACTTTTGAAGCTATAGGAATCGGATCGGAGCTGGAAAATAATAAAAGTTTCACGTTTATAAAATGTATGTCATGTTTTGTTGTCCCAATAAATTGTATAACTATTATTGAGTTAAGATGAACTCATAAGGAGTAATGCCTGTATTACATACAGCGAAATTATTTCAGAAATATATAGTACAATTTCAAATATACTTCGGTAAATTTAGTAATAGCATAAGTGGAGTCGCGCTCTTATGGTGGTATCGTCAAAGCTTGCGTTTCTCTTATTGGAAACTTTAAACGTCATTTGTCATCTTGGCTAATTTAATAATAATAGTCAATACCCTATTATAATTAGTAATTAACTTAACTTGCAGTCCCAATTCCGATCTATCGTAATTAGCTTCAAGGGTAAGCGTCCAGTATTTCGTATTTATGTTTGCTCGGGATTAATACTTTCTGGCTTCTGATTAAGGTTTAAGTGCCCACTTAATTGTGTTTTGCACTTATCTTCGATAACAATTGCGGAATATTATTTTTTACAACGCTATTTCATTAGTAACAGAAGATTTATTTTTGTACATTTTTATAAGCAAGTTTCCTTAAATCAATATCACAGTTATCCACGAGCGTCAACACCACACAGTGAGTTCGGAGAATCAAAACAGCTTTGAAGAAGACTGCCTAAATAGATTTATTTTGTTATGATTGTATTTCAACGCAAAAAATATTTATTATGTTTTCAGGACCGGTAGAATGTTATCACCCTAGTGGCGCCGCCGGGGCTGCATACATGCCAAGCGCAGCTGGCGGCGCACAGCCCTCAGCGCAAGCCACGCTTAGAGTTCAGCCAACGCCCCAGCCATCGGCGCCGCCGGCACCTCAACAGGACATGTCTAAGACGACCATGGTCAGTATGTCGGTCGCTCATATTCTTTGAAAGCTTGCGATGGGAAATCAAAATAGAAAATGCATTCTTCATTCTCATTTTATGACTCAGTATTTGCACAAGTATAATTGGAATTATCTGATTTATTTTCCCATTTTCGTTTTCAGGCTGGTCATAGTTACGTATCTCAGAACCAAACGCCACAGCCTCGACAGCAATATACCAACTTCCAATATAGAGCAGCACAACATGGGACAAGACCGAACACACATCCCAGGTAAGGCATTTTAAATATTTTTTGGCCCGGTACCAAAGCTGCAAACAAAACTGTACAATTTAACTTTCAGAAAACTAATTTTAACGATTTTCACTGTTAGTGATCATATAACAAACAAGCATTTACTATGAAATAAAATATCAATAACATTATTTTGTATGCGGATTGTGATCACGATCAATGTTTTTTTTATTTGTGAATGATTTTCATGGCATTGCTTCTCATATTGTCAATTCATAATGATAATAACTCATAATTATAGAAATCTATAAGTTTCAGGGTTCTGTAGCATAAATAAAAAGAAACAGTTTCATTCCCTGTATGTCTCAAGCGTTTATCTTGGACATTAAAAACTTTCAATTAGGCACAGAAATTTCTTAAAATCGCGCACACATTTGAATACCTACAATTTAGCAGTTTTAGTTGTTTTATGTACTTTAGTAAATATCCCATATTTGTTACCGGAGTATCGTTTGAAAGAGCTTATTTGAAGCTATACAAATGACAGCATTCTCTTAGTATGCCTACTCTACAACTGATACTTAATGCCACTGTAGTAGGTCTCCCCTTCATAGATTATAGGAAAATTGATCAGCCTTTCATCACTTTAAAATATAGTTGCTAATAGGGATAACTCTTTAACAGTTTCATTTTATTTATATTTCAAAAATTGTCTATAGGTATGAAATTAGGGGTTAAGGCATGGCACAAGCAAAAATCTAAGTTGATAAACTGGCCTGAGTTTGGTACTCGAAACATCCAAAAAAGTCAAACAAAATTATATAAACTAATACAAAAACTATTTCAGATACCTTGGAGCATTAAAAATCTACTATTATTATTATTAATATTTTTCTCTAATGGCCTTTATCTACAATTATTAATCTATTATTTGGTATTGGTGCAAATTTCAATTCAAACAAAATGTGTAAAGACCCCCCTTTACATGAGAATTTGTTGGTTTGAAATTGGTATCAATTCTAAATATTAAAAAGGTATTTCTAGATTATTTGGGCTCCAAGGCTTTTTAGGTTGGTTAATGATTAGTTTTTTTTTTCTATGATTATGAGTTATGGAATTATTTGGAAGTACATAATAAGTGTAATTTATCAAATTATGAGAAACAATGTTATGAGTAATATTAGACAATCATAAAAACCCTTGTTCCTACAGACAACAACAATCGTTCATCCCTAGTGGCACTACCACAGCCACTGGCCCCGTCATGTATCCGACGTTAGTTTTCCAGCCCACCATGGGTATGCAAACATACCAACAGCCTCGCTCCAGTACACAAGGGTAAGTGCTCAACTAACTATGGCATATGTTTAGAGTCATCAGTCGAGCTAGGCTAGCTAGCTAATGGTTTTTTTTAAGTTGCTTAAATGTGGTAAAGTTTTATTGGAACCAATAACATTCGAAACAAATGGACACCGTACTAGAGCTCTGTTAACGCCGAGCATAAACTGTCGGCGTTAACGCACTTTTATCCGTAATTACAGGATTACTTATCCATTACTGCTTGATCGTAGAACACTTTCCAATAGTTTGAGTGTGAAACGGCAATGTATTTGTTGCCATGCCATCAAAACTCGATATGGTCTTTATTGAGAGGTGTCATATTAATTATTGTATGACTGTAATGGCACTGATTTGGAATGGCATTGCTTAAATCCCGCTTGTTTGCGAGTTTCACTCAAATTCTGGATGTCCAACCCAGGGCATCCAGATATTTTCGCTTCGGTCTAGTCCAATCAAAACATTTTATTTTGTCATATTATTTTGAGTAATTAATAATATCACCTTTCTTTCAGGTATTTCCCATATATGGGACATTATATAAATTATAATCCACCTCAGAGCCACACTCCACCATGTGAGTATCAAAATCAATATTTACGAAGTGATCTAAGTAAAACTGTAAACCAATGAGTTGTTAAAAGCAATGCATTTGATGATGCTCGTACATTATTATATAGTGAATAAAATCTTTTATTGTCTATATATCAGACACATACTTACCTCTTTATAAAATAAAAATGTATAATTCTAGCCCCCTTTTTACCGTCCCACTATTGAGCACGGGCCTCCCATCAATACGAGGGGATTAAGCCATAGTCAAGTCCACCACGCCGGCCTAGTGCGGGAACTAGAAAGGTATTCAATGGAATTGAAAGACATTGAAATCTATCCGACCCGTATCCACTAAAAGATTAATATTTATTGAGCAATTTACTACTCATATTGACAGCTCACGACTTCGGCACTATTCTGTTATATTTTTCGATAATAACTAATCTAAATGCAACTTTATACGGTTGGATTGAGTAACCAACATTTAAGATTTAGCCGTGCACATCCTTTTTTTATCGTGGTGTATCTTCATGTATGCCCAAGAAAGCTTCGGGGGAGGCAAGCGCGTTATGTCGGACTCCTACCATCTAAAACCATCTAAAACTCCACGATGGTCCTTCTCGCGCCTTGTGGTGGCCACGGGAATGCTTTCGCTCTCACCGCCGACCATTGCCTGTCGGCCGGAAGGGTCAAGTCCTTACCTAGTCTCGTACATCCTAGCCTATCTTAGCTTGGTCTACTCCAAATATAACATTACAGATATGGATGTAATTCGAACGATTTTCCATTGTTTTTAAATTCCTACCAATACGCACATTGTATGCCATCTTAGCTAGTTGAGTTTCAGCTTACTTCGCAGATGACCCAAAGTTAAAATTTTTATTAATTATATACCAGCAGGAATAGCACGGGACAAGACAATAAGGGTTAAATACATAACATTGATTTTGCATCTTAGTCATAATATATAAGTCTTGCCTGGGCCCGGCTGGCACTGCTGTACTAATACGTACGGTTTGAATTATCGAGTGACAACAATATAGTGGTCAGGCGAGAACCACGGTGATTAATTATTTTGTTTCAATATTCGCAAATATGTTCTACAGATTACTACACTCAAAACAGTCCTCAGCTGCCAGCGCCTAATATTCAAGCAAATGCGCCCGCCAGCAGGAACAACCCCACGACGTTGGTGGGGCCACAGGGTACCCCCGCAACCCCTACTCCGCCCACTGTCACGCTTCCGCACCCACAAGCACACATGCACCCAAACATGCCTGGTAACAATTTACTATTCTATAATTTATTTTTACTCTTGATGCAAGGGTTAATTAAGATTGAACCGACAAACTTAGCGAGTAATACTTCGTGTATCATTCAATATTTAGGTTGAATCATGAAATCATTTAGTGTAAGGAATTATAATAAAATCATAGTATGGAACAATACTAAGCCTAATGTCGTTCATGAGTTGACACGATACTTTGAGTATCGTCGCCTGCACCTGCACTGTTTTTTTCTGCTAGTCCTAATAGATATAAAAACTCAAAACGATTCAAAATAGCAGCGATATACAGTGAACTAGTTTTATGTACAGCTCATGGGCAATGTTTTTAGCAGAACGGTATGCCTTTTAATACCAAGCTAGGCTTAATGGTCTAAGGCACCATGCACTCGCAACCACGCACCGTTTCCGACTATTGTCGCGAGTTCGTGAACGTGCGCAGTGCTATAACTAATTCATGCACGTTGTTTAGTCTGCGTTCTTTAAGCTACTCGCTCGAAAGATGTTTTAGCTTAAAAACGTTAGTACTTTATTGTTGTTTATATTGCCGCATAGCGAGCGGTTATAAGCACAAATCTATTCTATACATAAATCGTGTAATTTTGCATACACGCATATTTTGCAAACTCTAGCTCAATTTTACGCACACGTAAAATATGCCCTATGAACACTGTATCATTCACTACGAATTTTATAAACAAAGCAGTTTTTGACATACGTGGACATTAAAATAGCGATTCAGTGTATTGTGTTTATGTTATGAAACTTGATCTTTGACAATGATCGCAGCAATTATTACATGTATGTTTAGTTTCTCGATGTTGGGATATCTACAAACTGACCCAAAGTTAACCTCATGAAATTGTCGAGATGAATAATTAAAACTACAAATGGAAAACTCTTTCTTTCCGTGTCAATAACAAAAACAATACAGTGACACAATTTAATATTAGGGTAGCCTTCGAAAAATTTACCCTGACATGCCTTTCATGACAACCATATTCAAGACGAGTGAGTGCTCCTCTTAGCTAAGTATCGTGTCAACTAGATACAATGTAGATAGGTACCCGCAAGTTTGACGTATTTCCAAACCTTAAATTTATTATCAATTTAGTAGATAACAACATTTCGCGAATGTTTTGTTTTACTTAGGTAGAATAAGAAAATTTACTTGGTATTTCTTTAATATTGGATTTGTAAGTACGTGAGAGTACGTGTGCAAGTAGGTTCGTATTACGAAAATCTGTGATAAGCAAGCCAGGTTTGATGGAGCCCATAATGTAGTTGCAATCTTTACATTATTTCTCTATAAATATTTTAAATCTATGTTACGAAGTTATTTGTTACCGAAGCGCCCGTTTTAGTTAGTCGATATTCAGGATTTTGGGTTGTTTACATGTTAACCTAAATTCTAACGTCTATATTAACTTATACTTTGTGATTAAACAATTCTATTAATGTATGTGAGCTATCTTCACAAAATGTTCTGTCCAACTGTACTTATAGTATCTTTAGAAACATACCTTAAGTACAGCCACACAATTCTACTAATTGGGCTTCCACTAACATTTTCATCGGAACGTTACATATCTATATCTATATCTACAGTCGCCCTCTTCATTCAACTTATTTTCATGTAGGTTCTAAAGACGAAGCAATATGAGCACTAACCTCACCAGTCGTTGTAAATACTTATTGAGAGCTGGTTTTTATCAAGTTGCGTGAACTTAAGAGTCGACACGATAAAATATCAGATATCGGTGCTATTGGCAAACAAAATAAAATATAACAAATTTACCACATGTTTAAAGACGTTTTATAAGTTTATAAAATGTCAATAATTTCGGGGTTTAATGTGTTGCCGTACTTCTTACGGCATCGGTGCCTTCGTCATCAGTGCATCTCACTCATGAACGTACGAGGCCTCCAGGCACCATTTGTTTGCATACTTTTTGTTCCTGAACTATTCTCAGCCCAAGGGGTGCTACTGTCCCCCATATTTGCGTTGCCTGACTGCTTTCCGGTTAAAACCTTTTTCCGTTTTATTTATATAGTACATGCTATAAAAATAAACATTATGTCATTTTACATAGGATCCACATACGACACTTTCACTGAATCGACTTGATGAGAACCAGTAAAACAATATTTTGACATGTTATTTTGCAAATTTGAGCTTTCTATATTACCTGGTAAATAAATGTGCGCAGAGGTACCAATTTTAAAATGGAGGGCTTAGAACAGCATCTTGCATTCTATTAAGTATTTACATACATTGGTGTGCGTCAGTTAGCACACTCGCAAGTAGGCAATTACTTTTAATTAATTTACATTATATTTAACCTGTGATCTGATTGTTCCGCACAGCTACGGATGGTTGGGTTATTTGTTTGTAATGAGCGAAGCCTCTCGGTGGCGTTGTCGTGCGTAGCATTTGAATCTCCCACCTAATAATCTTTATTATTAACTAGTATTCTTGTATGGAAGAACTGGATACAAATTCTTAGTAATAGCTGAACGGTGACTTCATCTTAGTATGATGAAGGCACCGATATTTGTACTTACATCTGGAATGATCAGAACCATCTAAAATAAATTCCAACTTTACAAGAATAAAATATTTGTACAGGTATAATCTATATATGCCTTTGAATCGAGTAGCTCTGGAATCTTCAATAAATAAAAAATAGATGTTTTATATTTTTCATAGTGATAAGCTCTGTTTTATTTCTAGGTATACGCCCACCTGTTCAAAAGCGCCAAAGTCACAGGCTGGCAATTATAGACCCTGTTACTCGTGAGTAATGTTTTATCGGTTTTAGTTTGTTATATTATACCAGTACTAGTGTATTTTACACTAACAATGTGTTTTTTTACAGGGCAAGATATATTCTCAGATATGTACTCCAACGATAACTTTTTAAGCATCGAAACTAACGATCGTCAAACACCACAACCTGTAAGTAGTAACTTTTTGTGCACAGTCTATGGAAATAAAACATAGACCAATGGTGTTAATTTTTTTTCACCCTCATAATTTTGCTAGAGAGATTTGGCCTATTTTTTTAATTTGCGTATTTGTTCTAAAATTGCAATTAAATACTCGATTTAAGCTTTTAAGCTGGACCAAAACTTTGATTTCATATTTACTATTTGTTTACCTACTTACTTCGAAGTTTATATGTAATTTATTCTGTTTCTTTTATGTTCAACCAGGATCACAGTGTCATCCAAGAATTTAATAGAATGGTCAACGAGGTTGCCAATCAGCCTTCATGTGATAGTGTTCTAAAATCGAACTTTGTAACAGCAAAAAATGTAGAAGCACCCACGTCGTCTGCGGCGAACTTTGTTCCAATTCAACCAAATGCAATAAGCTCTGTTAATAATAATATAGTAAAGTCTGATTTATTATCTGTTAATGAAACTAAAAATTTAGGACTTGATGTTGCTGTTGTAGCAAACGAAACGCCAATAGTATCAGCAATATCAAATAGTCCTGTTATAGTGCCTAAAATGCCTACAATTAATAAGCAATTCCAAAAGAATAGTGAGCAGGTTGTTCAGTCTTTAGTCCTAGATACAAATAAGAATCTACCACCTAATAAGCAAATAAAACCAAGCAAGAATGTGCCTCAAGTCGAAGATGAAGAAAACTCATCTGATATTACAAATGTGACACCTGTAGCGACAGTAGCGCCAATTACGAGAGTGGCGGTGACGGCAGCGGCGGCTACGCCTGCCCCTGCCCCTATCCCGACGACCACCACCCCCAGTACGCAAACACCTATTCCCACCCCCGCACCCGCTCCTCAGCCACAGAGAATACGCGAACCGAGAGAAAGAGTCAAGTCGGAGGATAAAGAGAAGAGTAAAGATAGGGAATCGCAAGAAAAAGAAGCCCCGTCCGCAACAAATAAACCCAACGGTCCTACGCCTGTCTGTAAGTACGCTTTAGAATTTAATTTTTATTTCAGAATAATGTCAAACAGCTCTTCAACCACAACATTTTACATTATTCCCAAGTTACTGTTGGATATTAGGGCCCTATTTCATTAATATATAATTTTTCGACCAACATAATGATTCGCGTCCATTTTACTTCACTTTTTTAAACATAATGGCTTTCATCGTTTTTTGTTTGTCGATGATTTTGCGAACAACAGAGTTTGAAAAGACACTTGGCCAGTCAGTCAATTCGAACCTATGGTAAAGTAGGGTCAGGTCATAAGGCGACCCGCAATTTTGATAAAAAGAAATGTTATCATTTCAATGATGATAAAATAATGGTCGAGAACTGATCACTAGTCAAACACTGGTTTTATTCGATACACTGGTACCCGTATTTGGTGGACAGTTAATAACTAGTTTACGACTAAGGATATTTTTTATTTAAAATTGTTTTATTTTGATAGTGGATCAACATTTATTATATTATTAACTAGCTGTCCCGGCAAACTTCGTATAACCTCATAATCAACGCCTTATATTTTGTTATATTTTATTATTTTTTTCCATGTTTAATGGTTATTCTGCTATTCGGGGCGGAAAAAACATAAAAAATCAAATATAATTAAAATCGGCCCACCCGTTCTTGAGTTATAAATAGTGTGACCAACACGACTTCGTTTTAAATACAGGCCGAATTTTTCAAGTGGGCGTGGATGGCCAAATGCAAAACTATAGGGAATATCAAAAACCGCTGAGATCGATTTTGAGAAACCTTCAAAGCACTGTTAACATTTGTGAAAAAAAAATCCTTGCTAGGAATTGAACCTGTATTGTTAGTGGGTATTTTGCCAATGTTAAATTGTAATTAATAGCAATAACACATTATAAATAAAATAATCGATTTGACAGGAAGGTATGAAAATAGCGTGGATTATCTCCTTATTTATTTATCTTCCTATACGATACATTCACATAAAATATTTCAACTTTTGAGTTTCCCGCTGCGTCGAGCTCTAAATGTATGAGCATTTTTAGTCTATGGTGCACTCGAATCGATCGATTTGGCACTTGCGCACATCACTAGCTGTACTATGTCGCCTGTCCGCATGGAATGATCCAATATGGCGGCTTTAATCTTACAGTCACATTGAGTATGGCTGGGTTTTAAATATTTTTAACTTTTTAATGAAATCTTTTTAGCAATTGAATTGAATTAATCTAGCATTTTTAATATTAAACATTTATTTAAGTTTTAAAATAAGTAAAGTGTTTCAAGTGCAAAGAGTGATATTAAATCTGGCAATATTCTAGATCCTTGAGTGACCTTTTGGATAGACTTTCTTTTACCATATTGCTACGTTAACGTATCATATTATAGTTGTGTGAATATTTATTTGAAAGTTCAACGGAATTATATACTGTGATATAATTTAGGTATCAGTGCCACATAATATAGTCTGATATTCAGGTAGGTACCTACTCTGCAAGAACTCCCACGTGGAAATACCTCACGTCTCTATTTATAGATTACGAACTTGGTTCACAAAAAGTGATAGTCAAGATTAAAAAGTACGTCTGAACACATTTTACTGGATGGCGTTTTTATTTCCAAGATGGACATTGAATCTATAATTACTCACCTAGGGATTTTACAATCGTATCGCAGTGTTACCATCATCCTTTTTCATATGTAGGTATTGAATCTATACGCTTAGAAATAGATACCTTCTGACTAATAGAGGAGTTCTGTTGTTACTAAGGTCTAGCTAGGTTGTTCATTCCTGGTTCCATGTTCAGTCTATGCAGGTGTATTCGGGCCGCGAAGTCAAAAATACGGGTGAGACCTAATGGTTTTTGCAGATATCGTTCACGGCGAAACTTTACATCATAAGGTCTCGGCGTGAACATAGTTTGCTTTCGTGGTATTACTTTCACATGCATGTAGTCATGGTCAGAAGGAAATCACTATAAAAGACAGCTATTTGACATTTGTGTAATTTGAGTTGGAATGGAATTAACAGTATGTAATATACCTACTTGTCATTCATAAATAGACTTATTACTTACAGATACTTCTTATTTTCATTTAGATTATATTGATAAAATGACCTTTCACTTCTTGAAGATGCCTTTGGACTGTGTGGTTTTGTTGGATATTTTAAACCTATCCTTGTTTTTACAATATATTGTGCACCATATACTTGCATATCATTTAATTTTCTCAACAGTGTCTAGTTTCACACATTATACACAGCTGTAAAAAATACATGTTGCCATATCTTATCAGTTTATTCATATTTTATAAGTGCTTACCAAGATTTGAAGACCACTTAATTTATAAAATGGCTTCCAGTGTGTTTAGTAGATGATTTTATCAACTACAGATATTGAAACAACAGTAACATTTAAAGACCGTTCAAACAAATATGTGCATCATTTTAAGAATTACAAGTAGGTTGAATAAAGGAGGACAATACCATAATAAAGATGTTAAAAATAATGTTAAGGATAACTTTGTCATTTACAATGGGGAAGTAGCTACTTACTAAAAAAAACATATTCAAATTTCAATTAAGTAACAATTAAAACAAAAGTAATGAATTCCTTTGTCATCAAGAAAATAATGAAATAAAAATACTGAGTGCATGTGTAAAGTTGAAGGCAATCAAGTCGTTGCATAATTACAGTTTTATTCCATATGGATTTGAATTTATAGATTACAATAATTATTTATATTTGTAAAATTAAACAACATGCTGAATAAGAGTGATAGTCAAGGGGCTAAACAAGACATTGTAATAACTTTGTTTATATATTTGATTTTTTTACTTGGTTCTCTTCACAAGTTTGAATATTCAACTTCATTCGGCCACATCAAATTGATTATACTGCCAAAGTTAATCTTAAAAATATGTACCTACTACATGACTTCAATGTTTAACGTATCTGTATTCTGCATATATATGATAATGCCTCATGTAGACAAAGTATTTGAGAGTGAACAAATTCGAAAAGAGATTTAAAATTAAATATTTATTTTGCTCTAGTACCAGAACAGATTATATGGCTCTATTCTGATCATGTCAGAGATGTGAATGACATCATAGTTACTTTTAGGCCCTATAAGCAAATTACTTTGAATTAAAACCTTTGAATTTCCACCTTGACTTGTACAATAGATTTTTTATGGCGGTTATTGACAACATGTTCTTTTTCATTTTTACAGTGATTAGTTCAGTTGATAGTTCACCCCAAGTTATCAGCGTTCCGACTAGTCAAAGTAATCAAGCAACAGATCAAGAATCAGCTAAAAAGCAAGCTGTAGCGAAACAAATACCATTGGCTCCAGAGCCTGAAATTCCAGCAATTCTAGAGGCAAATGTTGAAGTTGTTAAGAGTGAACCTGTTGTTGAACCTCCTCCCACTGCCACACAACTACTGTCTGCTAGTATCGAAAAGGTTGCCAAGGAGCAGCATTCTACACCCCATAAAACAATTGAAGTAAAGGAAGCATCCAGTGGAATTGAAGCCCAAGCCAAATTAACTCAGAGTATATCTAGTGTTCTCCGTTCAAATCAACCTGAATCCAAAATGAAAGATATTAATCTTAACAATAAGACTACAGGTTTGTAACTTATATTTGTTTCTGTAGGACATACTGCCACTAGATCATTGTGTATTATGGACATTCCACTTGCATATGTTTGTACCCCTTAATGCATAACACTTTAGTCTATTTACTGTGCCATTGTAAATTGATTAAAACTATTATGAATTTTTGTGAGAAGTTATAAATTTTTTTATATCACTTTATTTTAAAATGATCCCCTTCTTTCTCTGTTGAGTATTAAATCTTCTTTTCACTTGAATCATGAACATTTAATGATCTCTGGTGATGTTACTTGCTATGCGGTAATTTAAATTTCAAATATGTGAGATTGTTTGAAACTGATCAATCTTGTCTCGTCTGACATTTTGTCAAGGCTATTTGAACCATGTAAAACCGCTTTTTATTTAGTATAAAATATGTGATCTAGTGAGATCCAAGAAATGTCTCACAAAAAATTTCTATACCATATCATATCTTACATTATGTCACAACTATAAAATTACATTGCTTTCTTGTTATATTAGTTAATTATTTGTCATTTTCAACATATTGATAATGTAGTTTTTACCACATCAACTATTACTAGTTTTGTGTTATAACCTCAAACAAATGGTAGTAATTGCAGCTCTAGTGTTTTCCAGACACAGTATTGTCTTCGGAAATATCTAGTTTTTTTATTATGTTAAAAAAACGCTATGAGTTTATAGGACAGGTGTAGTTCACATAAAAAGCAAATTTATTTTGATATCACTGGCTATGGTCACCGGCAAGCATTTTAGTGTCTGCATTTTAGACATTAACCTTATATACTATAAAGTCCTTAGCAAAATAAAAATATTGGGTGGTATTATAAATCATGTTACACCTTTAGCATCATTTCTAGTCATAGTGTGGGTACAGGGATTTTAAATTCACTGTGATGGTTACTGCAATTTTTTAACACATTATTATTCACATAATTCTATAGCAAGGAGGTTGTGCGTCTTATTTTGTACTATAATTTACCAGATCCAGACACAGCCAATGGAAACCCAACTGAAGTAACTAAAACCGATACTGAAGATATAAACAAAAATGAAAAAGTTCTAAAGAACTCTAAGACTAATAAGAAGTCCTCAAACAAGATGGCAAGTAGTGAGATAAATGTTAAAGAATCTGAGTCATATGAGAATGGTAAAAATGAGACTGAAAAAGTTGTGAGTAACGTAGAAAATGATGAACCTCAGCCTTCAGAAGAACCTACTACACCTAAACCTGAATTGGAAGAACCTGCCAAAGATGAGGGAACCCCAACAGCTGTGAAATTTGTGCCTAAATACAAATATACTGAAGGTGGTTAAACAAGATTTTTATTACTATTATTTGGCAATGCATTTAGAACATTGCCTATCAACAGTTGTTTTCATACATTGAATTTTTTCATATTATATATTATTCATTTGCAGATCAATGGTCTCCACTCAACAAGACTGGTAAGAAGTGTTATGACATTGGATTGCTTAAGCAAATCAAAGAGGATCCTCTCTCTAAAAATAAGCCCAACGCCCCACTGTTGGAATCCTGCAATGTGATTAGAGTAAGTACAATAACAAAGGCATATTAATGGCTAGCTACATAGTGCTTGCATAACCAATATCGGATTTATAATTTTCTAGACCACACCAATGCAAGAGCCACAGCCATTTACTCCTATTTCAAGGCCAATGAATGATTCACTTTTCCCACCCTTTGTGGTTAAGTCATCTGGTATGGGATCACGGAATAATACTCCTCGAGATGCAAAGAAAGATTCTAGGAATATGGCGCAAAGTGGTAAGTATACGCGTACAAGTATTATATAGTGTATGTATGTTATGGTGTATTAAATGTTCATACAAAAAATCATCAATTGGCAGGCAAAGGAAATGTGAAATCTAGCCAGGGCCTCAATCCTAACAACCCGCACAAACACATTTACGTATCGCTTTCATTGCGTGAGGAAGTCAAGCTCAACGAAGTTGATTCTGCATGGAAGCCAACTAGATTCCGTAAGGAAAATCTTGATGAAGAAGAACTGAAAACACAGGTACATGAAATAACTTTTTTTTTAGTTTTTACCCTTTTTAGAACTAATTGGTATTTAAGAGGAAATATTTTCGTTCCAGGAGCTCTACAAGAAGTTCAGGGGTATCTTGAACAAATTGACTCCTCAGAAATTTGATACTTTAATTGATAGAGTACGAACATTGGAAATCAACAACCAGAAGCGTCTAGAAGGTGTCATTGGTTTGGTATTTGAAAAGGCAATTGATGAGCCTAACTTTTCGGAAGCATATGCAGCAATGTGTAATAAGCTGTCAGTGCTCAAGGTACATTGCATTTAGTACAACATGAATAGTCATAAATTCATTTTATTTCCCTTGTCTTGATTGCAAAAAGTGATATATTTATGGTAAAGTTTTATAATAATTGTTTGGTATGTTTCATTGTTTATATTCGGTATAAACATCACCAGCAAAGTCGTAAAAGCGACAACAAATCTAATGCATATTTTTTCAGGTGCCTGCTGACAATGCGACATCTCCTGAGCATTTTGTCAACTTTAGAGCACTTATCATCACTAAATGCCAAACTCAATTTGAGGCTGATAAAGTAGACGAACAAATACTGAAATTAGAAAAGGAACTTTCAGAATGTACAGATTCTGTAAGTACATCATATTATCGAATAATAATAGCCAATTGTCTTGCTATCGGCTCTAGGTATATTTCTAAATGTATATTTTTGTTTTAGAACAAGAAAAAAGAACTTCAATTAATGCTTAATGAAGAGAATAGGCGGGTTAGAATGAGATCCGTGGGGAATGTTAGATTCATTGGTAAGTTATCTTTAATAATGTGTCTTTAGAACTTTGCGTTATGTTATTTTGGTGATAATTCTTTTATATTTAGCTACAACCTGACCTGACCTGCCTCAGATTAGTGCAGTTGGTAGTGACCCTGATTTCTGTGCAGAGGGACCTGGGTTCAAATCCCGGTAGGGAAATCTTTGTATAATGAGCATGAATGTTTGTACCCGAGTCATGGATGTTTAATATCCTATATAAGTATTGTATACTGTGTTTGTCAGAGCCCCTGGTACGGTACTCATATACAAGCATTGCTTAATCTGGGACCATATAGTTGGAGCATTCATATGGCTAATATTTGTGTTTCTCTATACACGGGCTATACCTGGACCTTTGGAAGGCGTGCATTGACATGGGTCCAACATGTTATGGTCCTTTTTGTCAATTTAAATGTTTTCTTAGTCACCTGCTGAAAACGATAGCATAAAAAGCGAATAGACCTGAGCAGATTTGAAGTTGGGGTATATAGGGCTGCAGAAATTATTAATTTGTTATTTTAATATCCGCACACTTTAAGACCACTTTACGCCAAACCGGCATTACTGGATTTTTTGAGATTATGATTATTGCGTATTTGTTTCTTTTCGCGCCTTGTTGACAGTCGCGATGGGCTCCGCGCACCAGTGTTCAAACTATCTGATCTATTTAGTTCAGAGAACAATAAATATTTGTGTGATTATTATTTTGTTTGTAGCAAAAGCGAAATGTTGTGCTCTGCAATAATAGTAATTGGTTCATTCGTAAATAATAAACAACTATTATATTTTCTTCTTTTATTTTATGTTAGTTATAGGGATGCAGCTGACGCGAAATTAATTTACATTTTTGCTGTGCAAGTGCCCATTTTATCTTAATAGAACCATGCAATTTTTTAAAGGACTGACTTATATATCTCTACATAAACCACATCTACTTTATTATTTCAGGTGAATTATATAAACTTAAAATGCTAACTTCCAAGATTATGGAATATTGTATGAAGTATCTGATTGACAAAGTAGAAGAGGAAAAACTCGAGTGCCTATGCAAGCTACTCACTACTATTGGTGAACAGGTTGAAAATGAAACGCAAGGTCAACTGGACGCCATATTTAAGAAAATGCATGACATCGCCGATCGCAAGAACCACAATATTAGCAGTCGTGTCAGGTTTGTTCTATTATACAGTAATAAGACCGTTGTGTTATCACACTGCATGGAGTAGAATTCACAGGACAAATGCGTGTGTGTGTGTGTGTGAACCTTGTATTATTGAAGTATTTTTCTGAGATTTTACTTGGTGATATTTTGTTATAATTTACATTTTGTTTTATTAGGTTCATGCTCCAAGATGTTATTGCACTCAGAAAGAGAAAGTGGGTCACCAAGACAGTTATTGATTCACAGCCTAAGATGATGGATCAGATCCAAAAAGAAGCCGAGCAGCAGCAGCGGCATATTGAGGTACCTGTTTTATTAATTTATTTGTCATGATCACAGTTTTCCCTCGCCACAACACAAAAATTTAGTTTAACCCCTTTGAAAGTCTAGAGCCAAAATTGCTGAACAGGCTGAACTGGTTTTGGCACTGTTTCATTACATCCACAGTTGGGCATATTTACCCTGTTAAGTTCTATTTACAGGCCGAATATATTTCAGGAGCATTTCTAACAGTACTGCAACCATCTTTACTTTTAAATGACAAATTAATTGTATAACCACATTCTCATTCCTTTTTATGAGCAGGGCCTCATATAAATATGGAAATAATACATAGCCTATTTTCCAATGCTCCAGTACATGTGTGTTGATAAGACAGCATCTTAATTATTAACCAAACTAATAGTTTCTGTTCACATAATAACTTAACAATACAAAACGTTTCTGTATAAAGTAACTTTTTTTAAAGATTACGGGGAGACATATTAGCGCGTTAGTGTGAATGATGACAGCAATACGTGTGCAAGGTAGAACAAGCACTGATTTTGTAAACTCCCATCAAAGTACTAAGGTGACAGAGATCTTTGATGTGTGTTGTGATAGATGTTTGCAGGTATCCAAACGCAAACTTATGTTACAGACATATAGTCATTCCCTTTTTTACTGATTTTTAATAAATATTGCATTTGTGACAAATATTCTGGAGAAACGACGTGAATGAATAATATAAATAAAAAATATCGGCCTTAGAATTGCCTCTGTCCCATGGCTTAACAATCTATAAGTAATCGATTTGATATTGAGTGTTTACAGGAGATTGTTTTTAAATTTATTTCCCCAGCTCATTTATTTTAGAGTGCTTCAAGTCATGCGCCTATTGGATAATACTTCTTCCAAACGCTATACTTAAAGATTATTCTCAGTTATTTAATGCACCAAGGTTTTTGCATTTTTTATATTTTTGAAGAATTTATTTAAAAATAATGAAGTATAAAGTTTTATATAAATACAACTTTATACTTCATTATTTTAAAAAATATGATTTGAATGCATTTTGATAATAATAAAACGGGTCTGCACTGGAGACATACCCTATCAACTAAAAATAATTATCAAAATCGATTAACAAATACATCAACATACATAAATTGAAAAATAAATATGGTACTTGTTTGATTTGATACTATGATTTATTTGTTTTAGTTGATGAACGCATCTCCAATGGGCGGCGGCGGCGGTGGTGGAGGCGGCTTCCGTCGCGATGAAGGCGGTAGGGGAAAACGTGACGGCCGCAGGCAGAATTCTAATAGTTCATACATGGACAACACTTGGAAAACTACTACCAAGACTACCAATTTCCCAGTAGATACATCCAAGCTCAAAGCTGTTACACAGAAGGTAATTCTTTAATGTTTTAGACAACATGCTTATGTATAAATATGATTAATACTCATAATAGTGTCGATTGAATTAAAATACAAAACTTAGCGCTACTACGTAAGATACCAACCCGCCTTCGGTCTTGCGTTCAAGCCCTGCACGCGGCTGGTATGAGCTGGCCCTTCGTGAAACAGTGACATTAAAAGAGCTCGTAGTAACTTACGTTCAACTTTACTTTAAGGCATTGTTTGGGTTTCAATTATTTTAGCAATTAATTTCTTGTTATTCTGTTGCAGAGTCTTAATAATATAAAGCTGGCTCCACACAGCTTAACATGGAACCATGGGTCGGGTACGAAGAGTACTGCTCAGGCTAGCACCAATTCTATGTTCAGCCTCAGCAAAAACATGTATAGCGTTTTAGAAAATGCACAGACTGATCCCACTTCTATTAGAGGTAAACTCACAATATTATTTTTAATACTGTTAATATTATACGAGTAACAAATATTTTGGTCAATGTTATTATTAGTTACGATAAACTCACTATCTATTGCGTTTTAGCTAATAGGGATATGACGCCCAGCTATCACTCAAAGGGGGCATCCATCGAAAGATCGACATTCAATTCGAGAGGAGACATATGTAAGTAACAAGTCTTGTTTCTTATTATTGTCACCTATATTCGTATTTAATTTATATTCCAAATATTAGAAGCGATTGGCATCAATAAACATCACAGGTTGCGATCAAAGCAGTTGGTGGTCAATTTTGGTATCCGACGTTATACAGAGAAAGTAATTAATTGTGCAACTATTTAAAGCAAGTCATTGTTTTTGGTGTTCCGACCGAAAACAGCCGGCATGTTTTTAATATTTGCTTTATCTACTACAGTTCAGAAGGATAGGGAGGCAAATGAGGTCATAGTGACTAGCACAGTTTAGGTTCTATTATTCTTACGAGGAATATTAATTTCAGCCGGTAGCAGCAGCCGTTCAGGTTCTGTGGGCATGGCTCGCTCAAATTCTGGCACTCGTAGCACAAGTGCGGCCGCGCCGGCACCCGCCGTGGCTCCGGAAGCTTTGGTGGCCACCCCGGCTACAGTGGCTCAGGAGCCGCTGCCTGACCCCAAGAGGAAATCTGTTAAATCTATGATAGATCTCTACTTCATCAATCCTGACGAGAATGAATTGGTAGCTGAAGTTGAACAGTACTACCCACAACAGTATCATGCTGCTGTTGTCACTGAAATACTTAATGTTGTTCTAGAAAAGTAAGCTTTATGCTATATTTGTACTTTATATATATCATTTCCTTTTGGAAAATAAAGTGCTAATTAAACTTAAAATTTTAGGGCAGCAAAGGAGAACGGATTGATTGCGAAGGCTTTGTTACATTTAGTGTCAACAGGCACCATTTCTCCTGATAATTATTTAGCAGGCATGAAAGAGATACTCTCAATGGCGCACGAGCTGTATATCGATATACCAATGTTATACGATAATTTAGGAATGTTTATTGCACCACAAATTGAAAAGAAGGTTGGTGATGTTAGAGATTTTGTGCTGCATAATACTTGTTACATAAATGAATAAATGTTCACGAAATTGTATTGTACTTTTCAGCATATCACATATGTACAGGTCTTAACGGTTTGTGATACTGTAATTGCTTCCCATCATGGCCATTTGTTGTTGAGAGCCATCTTAAGAGAATTGAAAGAAAGTATGGGTCCTTCCTATGTAAAGAGCAAATGGCAGGAGTCTGGTATGCAACTCAAACAATGGATGGATGAAAATCAGGTAAGCCATTGACTGTCGAGTGACTGAATATATAATAAATTCTAAATTATTACCTTATTTACGAGAATTCAAGCTCTACCCTCAAAATTGTTAAGGTCAGATAGGTATGTTGTCCAATATATCGGTCAGGTTGCATTAACGCTATCGCAAAAGTATGATGCTCCAGTATATATATTACATTTCCAGTATTCTCATACAAAATATGCTTGTCGACATGACACATGTCGTTTAACATAAAGACTAACATAAAATAGTAATCCTTGACAGTTTTCTCATAAAATCCTGTCGAAAATGTTATTTACTATGCAATTGCGGTCCGATGAGTCAGACCCTGGTCAAATATGTGCGGGTCTTCAAAGTACATCGACTGTATTATGGTTAAGTTAATGTTTGAACCCATTTTCTTGATATTAATTAATTGTTTATTTTCCACAGGTCGCAAAATGGTTAGAGGATAATAAATTCCAATTTTTGGAAGGTGATTCCAAGGCTCCTGAAGAAGCAAAACAAACATTATCGCCAGCTGAAACTCAGAGCAAATTGATTCAACTCATGAATGCTGATGAAAGCTTTGATTGTATAAAAGGATGGCTCCAGGTAACACAAACACAAACGCTTCTTTAAGCATCTAATTTCTGCTTAGGCGTTAGTAGTCGTTATTTAGTTATCTTATAGAAATTAAGCAGTTCTAAAACGGAGTAGCGTTTTCGAATTCAGCGATCCAATTCTGATAATCGTATAATAGCTACCATATTTAGCCTTCTTGAAATTGTCTTGAGCCATAAGCACAAATATGATTGATATTACAGGACAATTTCGTCAATTCCGTAAATGAGGATTGGTTTATGCGAGCACTGATCCAAGCGATATGTCAACACGCGCTCGGCCCCGAAGCCCGCGACGTGCTACATATAAATCAAGATCGCATGAGCAAGTATGCGGGCCTGATCCACGAATTCGGCGAGTCGAAAGAAACGAGGGAAGCCAGCTGTTTGTTCGGCATACAGCAGCTAATACGCACGCTTGAATACCCGAATGGTAGGTTTTGTTTCGTTTCACATCTACACAAATAAATATAATTGGAGTGTCTGTAATATTAAAATAACCGCTTTTTACTAAGTGCATTTGGATGTATACACGGTACATATACCAAAACATTTTTTTAAATTTTTGTCTGTCTGACTGTTTGTTCCGGCTAATCTCTGAAATGGCTGGACCGTTTTTGACGGTACTTTCACTGGCAGATAGCTGATGTAACTAGGAGTAACTTAGGCTACTTTTATTTCAGACAAACTTTTTTTGTTAAATACCACGCGGATGAAGTCGCGGGTAACACCTAGTTAACTATAAAATGACATGTTTATCATTATAACCATATCGACATTAACTCACGTATTTATATTTTGTTCAATTGCAGGATTGACATTACAAATATTCCAGTTTCTGCACGAACAATATTTGATTTCATTGGATGGATTTATTGCTTGGGAATTGTCTGAAAAAGAACCCGAAGGAAAAGGTACTTATTTCTTATAGAGTCCTATTATTTGAATTGTCTGTTTAAAAAAAAACAAGCGCACATTAAGAGCCTGTTTCACAATGTGCTGATAATCTTTATCTCCAAAGGCCCTAAAAGCTCGGTCAATATGGCTCCCAAATTTTCGATATCTGCTTGGAAGTTCAGCTTCCCTGGCAGAAAACCCTTACTTTGCCTCAAAAAATCTTGTTACAGTTTTATCAGTAACGTAACAGCTTTTTCATAAACTATTTCAAAGTAATTTTGACGGAACCATCTCTTTGAAGTAGGATCTATAATAATATGAACTTGTGAATGTGAATATTTTGGGGTTCACACCTGGCCCTGGCCCCCTCCCACTCAAATCCCCACCCCCCAAGTCAGTTCTCGGCTACGGCCTTGGCCCAATGTGGGTTAGCTAACTTCACGCGGCTTTTGATATACCTGCATGCTCCATCACGATACTTGCCTTCAAAAGGAAACTATGTCCAAATTTTACACTTTGTACCTCCAGTGCTTTAGGCTGAGGTTTGATAATCAGTCGGTCCGGACTTTGCTTTTTATATAAATAGAAAGATTTGTGTGACGTTGTGGTGAATTTCGCAGGTGTGATGATGAAGGCGTTGACCTCGTTCTTCACCAACATCAAGGAGGCGGACATCGAGGACTCGTGCAGCGAGGACTGACGAGCATGCACCGCCGCGGGCCCGCCGCGCCCCGTCACCTCGCCTGACACACCTGCATACAATGTCTTCTATATTTTTATAATATTAGAATCATCCTAAACGGGAGATTATTATGAAGCTAGAAAAAGGTTGTATAATATTCTTAATGCAATACTTATTATCAAGATTTAAATTAATTTTGTCAAAATTTTTATTCACCACAGAACAGATTTCTGGAAAGGCATTACGTTGTTTTTTTATTAGTGGCAGTTCGAGGTACAATATAATCATCATTTTACTTTAAAACATAGATTTATCGATTATCACATCAATATTATTGTAGTCTGCTTTTTCTTTTTCATTTCGTCCATTCATTATTCTAGTAATAATTATTTTGAAATATTCAGTTATAGAATAAATAAATTGTTAGCAAGATCCGTAGGTATGTAATTATTATTATTGCTGATATTTATTATGTACTCAAATGATACATGGTTTATTTGTTTGTTATATTTTTTTATGGATGACACTTTATTAAATTAAAATATTTTGTCTTACACAAGATCCAAATTTTGATACTTGAGTCAGATTTATAGGACCGCCGGAAACATGACCTCTAGTAATTATATAATCTACCACAGAGTTTTCATTACAACAGCGTATACTTTGGTAAAGGTAGAAGTTTTGATGTCATTATTTTGTGTACATAAAAGTTTTTATTATTAAAAGAAGTAGGAAATTATTAGTTTGCTCCCAACCTACCCATAGAGCAAGCATCTCACTCGTATCGCTGTGAGACCCGCCCAGACATCGGTTTCCCCGGCTTCGTATGTATAGCACGGTCGTTGACGAGCTAGGGGCGCATTGAAATGTCAATAAAAAATGCTATTACATATAATTATGGTCAAATATTAGCTTATTTCGCTACGGATTTTCCCTTCAAGCCCCGATGATTTCTATTGGATCACAATTAGTATGAGTTGAGTACATACATAGTAAAAAAATTATCATAGTGTACAATTTGTCAAAGCGTATTATTGACTACACAAAAATTATTATTTATTATGTACCATAACGATCATTCAAAATTGATTTGTCCGCATTCGCGGTCTTATAAAAGAGGGGTTAAAATGTTTATTTATAGGTACTTTTTATTTATGTGTACTTTAATGTGTATTTAATGGCAAATAATGGTCATACAACTTGTCTTGTGCGATAGACGTTATTGAAATCTTTATAACATATAATAACCGTTTTGTTTAAATTATATTGAGTCTGTGCGTTTCACAATGTAATAAAGTTTATTTCATACGACACCAATTTATAATCCTTTTTTTATTATTGCTATCCATAAATAAAACAAAAAATATTGTATTAAATGAAAATGTTCAATGGTATGTAGCTGTTGATATATTGATAAAATATATTTTGTACCTTTTATTTGAATTGGTTTATGTGTAGATAATATGTACTATTTAGCCTACAATATGATACCTATGTCGAAAGGTTTTTTATACTTATACATTTTCCGTAAAAAGCGAACCTTATAACTGTTAAACAAATGAACATTGCAAAGACATGCATTGGCTCCATGTCAGTAATTAGGGTTTCTTATATATTGTAATGCAAAATGCATACAAGTGTGCAGTTTACGGCAGCACGCAGCAGCGGATACATGCTTTGATATTAGTTTATTCTAACCGAACATTCACATGATTTATCAAAATTTCCAGGTTTCTTTTTTCATTTCATATAAATTGTAACTTTTCTTTTAATAGATATTTTATTATTTAGTTTTAATTGTATTATTTAGGAGTGACTCAGCTAGCAGCGACGTTTGTCTCAAATCTCTTGTGCATTAATTAGGCCGGGCCCTGGTGCACGGCGCACTCGCCGCCAGGCTCGGCGGGCCCCGATGCGAGCTCTACATGTCACGTTCACACAACTTAATGTCTCCGCTACTGAGTTAATTACTTATAGCTACTCTTGTCAGTTGACTATGTATGTTATGTAAATAAAACTTTTTTAAAAAGCTAATCTTTACTGAGTATTCCTAATTAACCATCTATATATTGTAATTTGCCTCAATAGAAAACTTGAGCAATAAAGGACGAAAAAAGAGCTTTCATCTTTCATTATAATATATTGTATGTATCAAGGAATTTATTTGAAAGAAAACGTTATTTATTATTGAACTTATAACGAAATATAAAATAAATCTCTGTTTGAGATTTTTGTACATACACGTTGTTTAATTTATAAACAGTTAATTGGTATGCACTAATTTTGGGGTAGGTTTTGTAGGATGTAGTAGGATCGTTACAATGGGCCCGAACGCGTTCGTGCAGCAGTATTAATTTGTTAGAAAATTCCCACATGAGTGGGTACTATCTCCTTTTCAAATAACGTCAACTATGGGAGGATTTGATGCTGTTCAATTCAAACTCATACTAAGTATTATTTGATCATTGAGAAATATCTTTATTGTTCAAGTGCTCCATGGTTTTATAGGTTTCTTAAAGCACGGTAAGTTGGATATTACACACTCCTAGATGATAACCTGCAGTCGCATTAAAATAAAACTAATTTTACGGATTTTATCGCGTTTATTTTATGTTTTTTACGTTCCCGACGTTTCGGCTGGTCACGGGAGGACTGAGGTGGTTGATCTCCCGGTGTCATAGTTTAAAAACGGGGTACCCTCATATAAATAAACGCGATAAAATCTGTAAAATTTGTTTTATTTCAATATGTAGTATTCGTGCAAATATAAGAAATCAATCTGCAGTCGCATGTCCAGCTGCATACTTTGATTCCGTAGGGTTACTGGCGTCGCTATGTAACTTAAGGCCCCGTGACAAAAAATAAATTGGGGCGTTATTTACACTGAACTAAATACACAGATAAATGCAATGAGTAAATATATATTTTTTGATATTGATATCGGTTAAAATCTTAGGTAACGTGGAATTAAATCGAGTACATGAGATTCCACGCAATTGGTTACAACACTACATATAGGATCATTCCCTACACAATTGAGTTGCCATGCTTAAAGCGCCTCAAATAGCGCCATAAGTCGAAAATTCATTATTGAGCTAGGATATTATATAACTTTTTAGAACGTAGTTTATGGAGTCCGGGGGGCGGCTTGAGCCTGGCGGGCCCGGCCCTGCTCCGCCTAACCCTACGTTAGCTACGATACTGCGGCTCCAAATTGGCTTTAGCATCATTAAGTCTACTTACACATATTATATTAGTTTAGAATCTTTTCCATTCCACCATAGCCTTCGATCAAGGTGCATTTTTGTGTCTGCTATAGGCAACTAAGTATAACGTATTTATACTTAAGTAGGTACTTCTATTAAAAAAAATGCGCAAGTACCTTTTGTTTAGGCTATTTATATATATTACGAACATTCAACCCTTGTAAATACTGATACAAAAAATGACGTCATACAATTCCATAATATCGGAATATTCTTCAGTCAAGTTCTTAGTAACATTTTGCCAATATTCCTGTTTAGCTTCGTCGTCTTGTATCTGAATTTTAATTTGTTCTAGTTCTGAAATTAAAATTAAAATATAAGTAAAAAAAACTTATTGAAACGAATTAAAAATGTGGCAAAACTTACCTACATTGGAACTGTTGGTATAGATAGAAGCTAATAAGGATAGTTTTAATGAACTTATTTTTTTTAGACACTGCGCTGGGAGGCTGTTTGTTTTCAATGAAATCATGGTATGACAATATGTTACGCCAGGTATTCTCTTCCACGAAGGCCCCAAACTACATCACGAAGCATGACGTTCTGCGTCATTAATTAACATCTCGTATAGAATTAACACCGCTCATTGGTCAAAGATGACCGATGACGTAGTCTTAGACTGATCACGTGACCTAGCTGCATAGGAAGAGAATTCCTAGTGTAGCATATTATTATACCATGCAATGGAACGAGTTTTGCTATTCATTATTAAAATGATAAGTACTTGAATGTTGGTAAGTAGGAACCTTACAGTATCAGGATTTATCATTGAGTTAAAAATACTACGTATAATTCCATGAGATCTGGAGTCTATTATTTTTATGGTAGGTTGGCGCTTACTATCGCATACTCCGCAAGCTAGGATTTGTAACATTCTACGAAGATCGACATCGTCTTCCACAGTGCCGACATATAAAAATCGCACCAAGTGTGGCATTAGCTCGAAAACGCGACGCAACGGGAATGTAGCGAAACGCCATTGATGTACGCTGAATATCACTGAAACATTAAGGTTCCATGAGGATTGTGTGCCTACGTTATATACCTAACTCCTTAGAAGTTGAGTAGGTACATAAGTCTTTAGCATATATTATGTTAGTCTAAACTGAACATAAGTTATATTAAATTTGATTTGATAACATGTAAGATATATTTTTTTTATGTAGATAATATTAAGTCTAGTCCGTAATGCTAGATTATGGCTAGCCCGTGACCAAATATATTACAAGTTATTTAAATGCAAAACGCTGGCGGCTGGAAGGTAACTAGGTATTTCATTGCGTTATTTAGCCTATCATACTGCGTCTAACATCTTACCTAACGTGTTGGCGTACTGGTAGGCAATATGGCGCACAAAACAGCTTACATCGGAGTCTTGTCTCTGTCTCAGCTTGAGATCTATTCCCATCTGGAGGTGCGTCTCGCGGAGGGGAATACTCGGCGTCAGGAACCGTCTTACATTGTCATAGTCCCTTATCCTAACTGATAACAATTATTATCTGGCATAGTATGAGATATGTACAGAGCTCCAAGACACCTACATATTTTAATTCATGCAGATTTAGCTAACAGTATATTGAAGGATTAAAGGGAAAACACCAATGAAGTAAGCGAGGCGCTAAAAAGGTCCCACTTGCCTGGGGCAACAAGGAGGACATATTTTTACCGACTCTTGCCGCAGGCAGCCATTGAATAAAAACCCCACTGGTTGCCAGCCAATAGCAAAGACAGGGGTGATGAACGAGGTATAGATTGTTGTGGTAACTAACAAAAAGCTATAAGCACATAGAGATCTGGGCAGGCAATAGCGACACGTCTCCAGGCGGTGTCGGGTATCCCGTATCCGCCGGTGCCGAGGGCTGCGTCGGCGCGCCCTGGTATATGATCTTCTCGGCATATCAACTGAAATAGTTATAGTTATAGGGCAACGCGCGCTAATCGCAAGGCTTTGTTCTTCAGCCATTTTATCAAATTGATTGTGGTCGGTCTTAAGTCTACACAGATTAGTCGAATTATATTGGGGACGGCCTCCAAGCCTGGAAACCGTTGATCTGGTCTATTATATGGAGCTAATGCTGTCTGTCCTCCGAGACCGAAAACTAGTAGGACTACTGGCACGTAGCATGAAATCATTTAGTTTTGTGAATATTCGGGTTATATTATGAAAACTTAAGTGAGGGCGTAGGTAAGGGTAAATAAGACAAATTCATTGCAGGTTCCCGGAACTTTTCCTCTGGACACGTAACAGTAGTTAGAGGGTGTAGCGAGCATTGACCTATTAAAAGACGTGGCAGGACCTAGTCCCATTTCAAGATATATCCCATTTCAAATATAAAGGTACACTAAAAAAATATAAAGTAAACCATTTAGCACCTACGTTCTTATTCAAACAAATTCTTATTACCTACTTGATTACCTGTAGTCGGAAATGCGGCCTTATTATGACGGGTAAAAGAGCGATCAATGCTCCCCCTGTTCCATCGGCGATGTGCGAGTACTCCAGCGCAAGAACATGAAGGTTCTTAAGTTCTCCAAGACTCCTAAGGAAACAATGCTTCGTTGGCGGTCTCGGTATGTACTGCCCACTCCCTGAACAATGTAGGTAAATGTAGGTTTATTTAACATATCTATGAGGTATGTACTTAAACAGTAAAATAAACTATGTGGTGAGTAAAACCCTAAATTCATAGAAATTAAAACCCTTTTAATGAATATAAAAATAAGTTTTTAAACGATGTGTTTCGAAATGCTATAGTAAGTAAATGTATATGGCTGGTTAGTGAAATGAAATGAAATTTATTTATTCACTTGAGATATGGTTTGGTTTACATAACGATGTTAAATAAATTAATTGTACAGCATATCTCGCCTGCAATAGGCATGCGAATATTGAATGTATGATAAATATTCGCCGGTTCACGACGAATTTATAGTTTCTATAAATTGTGGGTAGAAATAGGGATTTCAGTTTTCAAAGCGTGTTAACAAAATCCATCATAGACTTTACGGTAAGGATTTTATTCATGCTATGACAAAAATACAGCAAACTTTAGCCGCTTTATTGAAACCTCTTTGCATTAACTGGAATTACAGGTAAAAGTTATTTAGTCTGAGCTTATAATTAAAAAAATATTATAATGTCATTGATATAAATTTAATGTTATTCATTAACAATTTTTATATAAAAAAATAATATTACCGTTAAATACATAAAAATCGGAAAAATAAAACGCAAACAAAAATCGAATTCATCCATAACGTAGAAATATACACAAAGTAGCAAGAATGATAAACTGTTTGCCCTTACTAATAATGGGTCCAAGTTTCAAGCTGTTCTGTTTTTTGATTCCGTGTATAGCATTACTTGGCATGATGGGAGTGTACGTTGGGGGACTATTGACATACTTCTCGGATGTGGGGTATTACAAATTAAATGGGATGCTGGGATACGAAGTTGCGGGGAACACGACTTCGCAGTGACCATCATACCGTATCGCTTTTGTGATTCGTATCATGCAAATCAAGAAGATAATATAAAACGTCTGCGATGAGTTTTGGCAATAAGTCATAAAAAAGTATATGTACATGGCTGTTGTCAAGACAACGGTGCTCATAGCAGGATCTGTTACTATAGTAACAGTTTGTGAGTGATTTACAGAAATATGACTACGGACGAAGAAAAATCTAAAATATCCAAGCTTTTGCAGGGGATTGAAGTACCAGAAACGAGACTGCCGGAGCGATGTTCAGATTTAATAAAGGAGTTCCACAAAAGATTCGATAAAGAAGTCCAGGAGGAGGACCGGCAACAGAATATCGAACAAGAGGTTTATGAAAATCCCTATAGACCGGACCAGAAATTATTGGAAGAGAACGAAAGGAAGCTGAGGGAGCTCTTAGCCGAATGCAAGAAGTAAGTGTCGTTTTCGGTGCTAATTAATTTACGTTAAATATTTAGGTACTGATCAAATGATGATGTACCAACACCAATCATCATTTTTAAATGATTTCAGGATCAAGAAGGAAATTCCTGAAAACATAGTGCTGAACACAGTTGACCCCAAAAGGCCGTGGCGTACGAATTCCAATAAAGAAAAACTTCATCGTATAGACAGTGAGCTGAAGCAACACCTCGAGCGGTCAACGCAGTTAATTGTTCCAATGGCTGAGAGCGACATGAATGATCTTGTCAAAGAATGTCAAGCGAAAGCCAAAGCCGCGCATTCCGTAGGCATTGAGCGCCTCAGAGAAACCGTCGAGGCTGCACAAAGAAATTTGCCTAATTTTCAGTATCGTAAAATTAATAATACAACGGCCACGGCAATCATGACCGCCGCTCATGACCTCGATCCCAAGACTACACAAGAAAATTAAACTGCGTAATTAATATCAATACGTGTTCCTAAATATATCATCTACCTGATTCAATTTGGGAAATATAGAATGGAAGGCAAATATGGCAAATTTTATTGTATTGTACTTTAGAATATTTTATTACATTGGGCACCTTGTCTGTAGAAACTTCAGAAATCTATCTAACTATGCGACTCAAATCGAGACCTCAAATGGAACATTATGTCACTTCAATCAAATTTACCAATAGGTAAAAAAATGCGGTGGTCCAGATTTGAGTCGCAATAGTGGACACTTAAGTAACTAGATCATGATGTTTAGTTTACAAACCGGTTATGTAGCTGTAGTTGATAAGAATAGGATTTTCATTTGGCAAAACGAATCGCCACAGGAACAGATATTTGAGTGTATCCGCGTTAAAACAGGCGAGCTGTTGTATGAGCCTCACACCTTCCAATCGTTTGCAGCACAAATTTTCGAAGGATACTAATTCTAGGCGGTCCTGTAAGCTTCACAAATACACAGTGTCTTTTAACCAATGCTACAAACCAACTACACCCAGTCCTTAAAACTAGTGTCATAAACCGCCGCATATTAAAGTGTTGGCGGTTTATATTATATCTTCGGCCGAAATAAAACGCCCGACTTTTGCAGCAGTGTTATAGTGACACTTGAATATGGTACATTAATGAAAAAAATAACTTAGTCATTAGCTAGGTATTCAAGCATACCACAACTTATGTTTGAACCAATTTTTATTCAAATGCACGCAATCGTTTTTGCCTGATCTCAGTCAACCGCTCAAAACTAAGAAACACTTCCGCATTTATATAGTAATTAGTATGATATACGAGTATATACTCTAATAATTAGTAGAATATAGTTTACAAGCTTACCTTAATATATTAAGTAGAATGCGAAAAAATGTCAGTCGTTTAAAGTGATCCAAGCGATCAATTTTGATTAGTTGATCGGAAATGATCAAACGATTCATTTGTGCTTCGGTACTTTCCAATTTCTATTATAAAACATGAGTGTTAGCATTTTATGAATTTATTTGAAAGTAAGTAAAAGTTAAAATAAATATCTACAGGCAGAATTATTGAAATGTGCTTGGAGGGCCAAATCCGAAACTATAGGGAATACCAAAAAAAGTATAAAAGACTCGAGACCGTTTTTGATGAAAACTACACTGCATGATGATGCACTGCACAAGATGCTGTATTATTGTACCATCTGATAATGTCACTAATAAGGATCAAGTTCTGGGAAGTAATTTTTCATTCGAAACATTCAACAAAAACACATACACACATTTTATTTCTATACAAGTGATGATTGTATCCTGCTCCCCTTTACGGGGGAAAAGTTGTTTTTGTGTAGTGTGTAGAGAAAATATACAAACATCCGATATACCTTAAGAGTTTCCTCAAATGATCGGTTAAAATCTTTTTGATAAGTACTAGAATGTAGTTTCAACGCAGTGTTGGCCTTCCATAGATAGCTACCGAGCAGCGTGGGCATCCTGAGGTTGGGGTACTGGTAGGTGAACAGCACTTGCTCGCAGTGGAGGGAGCCAACAAAATACCGCTGCACGTCATGAATGTCCCAGTAGCGGGTGTCTGTGCTCCTGGGGACATATTGCGAAGTAGTGATAAAACCGCCCATTGTGACACACTCTGTGTAAGTGATGTGAAATTTTAGAATTATTTTATGTGCTAGAACAATAAAGAGTTATTAATCTATCTATCTACTTATCAGTCTCAGGTCAGTAATGTTATTTTGTCGGATAACGTTTGGAGATATTAGTTACGCATAGAGAAGTTTCTTTAATACGATAAGTACGTTTTATTGAGTTAAAACATAAATTGTTAGGCAGTTCAGTATTCTGCCTGGAAATAACAGTTCGTAAATAGCAGCTGAAGTTTGGTTGAGTTCGGTTCCTCTTAATTGTGGTTATGAGTTAAGGTGACCGAGTTAATAGGCTGTTGGTCGGTGCTCGTACATGGAAAAGTATACACATATAAAAAAACTGCGATGCCCGCAATTTCCCGAGCAGCCATAGCTTAGCAGTTACTATTTTTAAGTTAACATTTATAAACTCACAACAACACGTTATCCTCAAGTAATACACCATCTGAGCTCTTCACGTAATGTAGCCATATGAATGGGTCTTTGACCCAGTCCCCAAGTGAGAGAGGCCCAGCGCTAGCGTGGTAGTACCGAGGCCATAGCAGCCATTTCACCGCGTCCAGGTGTCCAGTAATTTTGAGACATTTGCAATCGACTGAATAGTGTAAGAAAAATACACAAATTAAAAAACAAAATGTTATCCACGATGTTTACTCTTTGTACATTAATATTAAAAGCAGTGATAGCCAAGTTGATAGAACGCTTGCCTCGGTAACGAAGATCGCAGGTTCAAACCCTGGCTCACATCTCTGGGATTTCTGGATTTCATGTGCGAATCTCAATTTCGACCATGATTATCACTTGCTACACGGTGAAGGAAAACATCGTGAGGAAACCTGTATGTCTGAGAGAACTCCTCGAAAGATGTGTGAAATCCGCCAACCCGCACTGGGCCAGCCTGGTAGACTATGGCCTAATCCTCCTCGCATTGAGGGGAGGCCCGTGCCCAGCAGGGGGACAAAAAGGGCTAGTATTATAATTATTATTCTTTAATATTATAAAGTAAAGAGAGTTTACATTTGAACATTTCCATAAAGATTTGTTATGTGAAATACATACATTCTGTAGGCTCCATTCCTGTGTGTTTTACTTAATTAAATATAATATGAAGTGCAGCTATTGCATTAGCATAAAAGTAACATAAATTACAGTAATTTTAATATATTATTAAAATATATAATTAATTATAAAATAAGAAGTAGAGCTTTATTTCTGTATCAAACGAAAATAATGTCATTTTGTGTCTCTGCGTACTTACGTAGAAACGAAACCGTCATGTAGAATATTTATTGTTACGTTAGAATAAGGAAACTTTCTACGATTAGATACTTTTTCGATAGCCAAAGCCTGTCTAAAATTTAAATTTAGGTCACATATATTATTAATACATTTATCTGAGCATTATTAGCTCTAGATTCCTTTTATAAAAGTAGGTGCCAATAACAGAACCTTCTCGTATATACTCGTAAGTATATTATCGACTTTTTGGCGGGATATGAACCGTGAAGTTGTTAATTTTGTTTTATTTTCCAAAAAATGTGTTTCTTGATAAATAATGTCTGTATTAGTCGGATATTAACTGTTTTGTGTTCATAAACGTGCACGAGTGAAGGAAATTTAAATAAAATAGTATAAATTGACTTTTCAAGGTTTTAAAAAATGTCCGGTAACTTTTCAGTAAAGTATCCACGGGTTTACTGATAGGAGTAGGCGATTCATTTAGTCATCATCATCATCATCGTCATCAACATTACTATTATCATCAGGGGTACATATAATTTAATAACAATTATCAAGAATTACTCGACACTAGCAAAAATGGCATTATGTTGTAGCTGATTAACAATAAAAAAAGAAGAAGTGGTATATTATCTATGGCAGAACCTACCTAAAGGATTATGGGGACCTACACATGAATGATTGAGGAGATAGGAAATAGAGGAGTGTCATAGAGATTGTATGTATAGCAAGTGGTGGTAGGTACTTTTTACATTTTATGGAATAAAATCACAATAAATCCTTGGAATTTCGTTATATTTTAAAAAATATACAAAGAATTAATATTATAATCAATTTGTTCTGTACAATTTAAACATATTTTAATTATGAATACTAATAAATGCGTCTACACAAAATTGTTTTTCTAAAGAATATTTAAATCGCAGACGAAGAAATCAACACAGGTCTGTTTGAAAAGACGAAAATACAACCCGTATCTAAATCTTGGTTTCTGTATATTGTCAATTAAAAATAGGACATATTGTTAGGGCGTTATATATACAATATTAACGAATGATTATTATTCATTTATGTCCATTTTCCAAGTTTCAATGTCCCAGTGTGAGACTTGCGGAACATCAGTTGGAAACAATATAATACCTACTTATACTTATTATGGGTAGGTATTTTACTTACCCAACTTCAGTAGATACCATTTGCTCTACCCTATTTTATTGAGAGATACACATAATATACCTACATGGATTAGTACGTACCAAGAATGTATATATATTTATATATGTGATTTATGTACTAAGTATTTTTAAATGTTGCATGAAAATGAAATTAACAAAATAAAATAATGTGAGGGCTTTATTAATAACCTGATTAGAAGTAACGATTAAAATGGCCAGAGAGGGCTCATTTGGTGTAAAAGTGCTCGATACGTATCAAACCTTGTTTTCTTGGCCGAGCATGCGGCCGAGAGCATTGTCTTGACCAAAATGTCAAGACAGTGCTCTCGGCCGCATGCTCGGCCATGCACGAGTAAAAACTCGTTCCGTTGTTATTAAGCAATAACAAGCAAAAACAACTAGTCATTGTCTTGGCGGGCAGTAATTCGAGCTCGCACCGAACACGAACGTTTTACGAGATATTCACATGATGATTGCTTGTTCATCTCTCCTCGATTTTAGCAACATCCATAAGGTGGCAAGTAACAAAAGTAATAACAATTGAAACAAAATATTGGGCTATTATCTACGTTTGCCTTCAGCTATCCGCCACTCGGTATAAAGCTCTTTCACCAATATATACAGCCCTCCAGAACATTACTTCGGTATAAACAGAGACCCAATATATATCGTGTTGTACTGCTCGATATTTATCCTAAACTAGCTGATACCCGCGACTTTGTTCGCGTGGTATTTAACAAAGACACAACCGTTGGCAACAGCCTGCTCGCGCTTTCTGAGTCCGCGGGACGCATTTCAGGTTGTTGCTATCAAACTTAATCAGGCGCAACGCTGCAACATTGGTTTTAATATTTTTTCGTGAGATCCTATGTTTTTTTCTAAAATAAAAGTAGCCTAAGTTACTCCTTGTTACATCAGCTATCTACCAGTGAAAGTCCCGTCAAAATCGGTCCAGCCATTTCAGAGATTACCCGGTACAAACAGACAGACAGGCAGACAAAAATTGTAAAAAATGTTGTTTTGGTATAGGTACCGTGTATACATCCAAATGCACTTAGTAAAAAGCGGTTATTTTAATATTACAAACAGACACTCCAATTTTATTTATATGTATAGATTATAATTGAATCGTAATAAACATATTATACATATATGTGGATAATGCGACTGAACTACTCTAACAAGCAGTACGTATTAAATCTACAACCTTATTGTGGGAAGTGTGTTGTGTATATCGTGCCGAAAACATCGACAGGTAGGTTATTTTATTTCATGTTGAGCACTAAGTAATATGACTTTCAATTTGTGTAATTAGTATCCCTACGTAGGTAGATATTTCTTTTATCTTTCGTTATTGTTTACATGATGCCTATTATTATAAGGCAACCGTATTACATAAGTACCTACATGCGGGCGCGCCATCTTGCTTTTTACCAAAGAAGGTATTAAGTATCAATATTTTAACCAACAGCACAACAATAAATGTGGCTATCCCCGCGGAAGATCTTACAACCAGAGTTTTGGACGCAAGTTTATTGTCAGTATCGGATTTCACTATAATTCAGTCTTAGCAATCCGAACGTATAATTGGATGGACTTTTATAGGGTCTAAAGATCATAAAACTCGGTACACGCAAGTACATAACATATAACATTATGTAGACACGAATACTTATCGATTGTAGGTAATTATCATATTACCATAACCTACTGAAATATGTAAATGTATACCTACGTGTCAAAAGATTTGTTAGGACTTGGTAGGACTCAAATATTTGAGTGCAGTTGGAGTAGGTTCTGTTATACTTACAATCATTTTTTGAGTTGTTGTTTTTAATTTTATGGTGGTTTTTAATAAATTTTCTATATAACTAATTCCCTACCGCCACAAAATGTTGAATCTGTTAAAAAGGAATGCTATATTTTAAGTGATTATTTAATACATTGAAATATATTAAGAACATCAGCGAATGATTGACGACTTTAGTGCACTGCGAGACTGCGAGCAAGACAGAGCAATATGTAAGTTGAAATTCTGAATTTCGATAATACACTAGTGTGTATATTTATTTAATATAATTAACAGGATATTAATATAAGGCATTGTATACCTAAATACAATGTACCCGCTCGACAGATCCAGCAAGATAATATTATAAAAAAGGGTACTCTATTGTTCATAAAAACTATCAACAAAAATAATTTTACAAAAAAAATATTCAAAAACGATTAATTTGACAAACATGGTATTTCAAAAGAACATCGTTTTATAAAAGATCATTTGACAAATACTCAATTCGTAAATGTAATTGCAAATGCAAATTTGCTGATTGTTAAAATATCATTCAAAAGAAAAAAATGTTTCACGAAATAATTCGTTTACAAATTAATACGCAAAGTGGTAGAAAAACTGTTGTTTTAAAAATAATATACGCTGCAAATTTGGTAAAATTTGGTTCTGGGGATTGATTTATGTTCTAAGCCTAACCTACAAGTGTGGGGTACTGTGATTAGTAAGCCTCCAAATTGTTCTACTGCTTGGTTTATTAACCTAACTTATCCAATTTCGTAACGTAATTCCAGGCGTTGTTTTACGGATTAATAATATGTTTGTCAAATGATATTTTATAAAATGAATATTTGTCAGGTAATTATTATCACAAATAAATACCACTCGTTTGTATAAAGATGAATATATCATTCATAATTTCGTGAATTTTTCTTTTTAATATTATTTGAGAAACGTTTTTGTCAAAGGAAATGATACAACTAAACAGTAATGACGATAGTCATTATCTTTATGATATTTAACCTAGTCAGGTAATCGAAGCTTAATTTATTCGTTATTTAACTACACTAGGACCAAGAAGGTACCATTACTGTAATGTACCGAAAATAATTTTAATATTAAAAAAATAATTAATTTATACAGAACCTACGAGTAGGTGTCATATACAATGCTGCAAATATTATAATGAATGAATTTAGCGGACGACCATTGAGTGTTTGATGCTTTTTTATGTGATACCTGCGTAAAAATATCATATATACAGTGCGATTTATCAAGACCGGTCAGCAGTGTTGCCACCTTTTAGGGCTAGATCTAGCCCTGTTTACAATGTTTGAACCCTTTTCTTTTTATAGTTCGAAAAGGGCATACACGCCCCTTTCGAGAAATCGATAAGATTAATTAACAAGCATTAGGCATATTACTCGTAAACTAGGAAAAATAAAATGCGATTTCAAGTTTATAGATATATTAAGTGAGTCTTGTATGTTTTTTCTAAGAATATATTATTGTTTTTAGCCTTTTGGATTACTTTATTGTAGTATTCTATTCCGTTTTAGCTTTGTAACCAGCCATTCTTAAAAAGTGAGGTGGCAGCATTGCCAGTCAGTAGGAGGGCTTTGAAACTATAATAGATATATAAATTAATTAATCTAACATGTAGCAACTTCACACACGTTGTCATCCACAGCGGGTATTGTGCACCGCGGCGACGGTCGCGTTTACTGTATATTACAGTCAACAATCTAGTACCACTTTTTTCAATTCAAACACTCAATTGCATCTTCGCCTTTTTGTGTGGGTTATTAAAATAAACTCAATCATTTCACGTTAAGGCGTGTACATACTTCGAACGCGTATCATCATACCTACTTACACAATAATTATTTTTGCATATGAGCGTACCTACACACATCAACGAACATCGAACACTGCGTTCGACTGTTAACTAATTTGTACGCTCTGTATTGAAAGACGCTGTTTGTAGAATTATGATAAATCATGCATGCAACATATTTGCCATGGCTATGGACAGTATCAAGGCGGATGTTCGCACGAACATGGGTCGAACTGTGTTCGTCAATCGTAACGATCATGCTCGATGCTCCTGTTCGAAAGTTCGTGCACGGCTGCAGGTACCAGAAAATAAACCTGTCAAGACGCAATCACAGCCTAAATAATAATTAAAACGTTTAGTGATGGTACAGTGAGATCAGACATATTGGAGTTCTGTGTATTTTTCATTTTGTCCCCATTTCAAGCTACCTTATGGAAACAACACAATACCTACTTCCTAGTCCGCGCATTTGTCATTTTGAATGGAAAATTGAACAGTCTATAGGACGTTGTTTAACACTTTCCATTCCCGATACAAAGTGAGAAAAATATACGCAGACGTTAAAGTTCATACATACCTAGTTGACCATCGAATATTCTCGCACTTCGTACTTTAGATAGGTACTTACCTATATTCAATTCAATAATATTCTACTGCACAATTTTTCCGATTGCAAAATATACAATGCTGGCAAAATCGGAAAGAGTAGGTGGGCTTATTCCATACATCCAACCGCATTCCCAGCAGAAGTCATGAGATAGCGTGACCTACAACTACGTCTTCTTCACGTGGCTCTGCCTGCGCAGCCATCCATTTTATTCTGCAGCTCAACCTCAATGGTTATAGCGTTTCTAAAAATCTTTCTTAGAGTGCGTTTTCACCCCTCTACAAATACACTCTCTAAATATCAAGACTCTACGTCCAGCGGCTTGTGCTGTACGTTATTAGGATTGTCTGTCAGTCAATTAGATCAAAACCTTCGATCAATATTATACAAGTTAACCCAATATGTTTCTTGATACAAACTTTGAATCTCTTAGGGGTCGAATTTTCCAAAATCCCTACCTAGTGCACCTCTAGGGCACTCAAAGAATATATACTCCAAATGTTAAATCTCCAGGGCCCCAAGTCTGCTAACACAATCGATTCATAATCAAACAGCAACCGCATAGTAACTGTCACTTTCACCGGTATAGGCGGTGCGTTCTCCGTCACTCAGTCAGTGTTAATAATTTTATTTAAACCGTTTTTTAAATCTTTCCTGTGAGTGCGTTTTCAGCCCTCTATAAATACACCTTCTAAATATCAAGTCTCTACATTCGAGCTGTACGTTGTTTTTCAGTCAGTCAGAAAAACGCCTTTTCGTCATTCACGAGTAGGTATTTAATCTGATCGTAATTTAAATAAATAGTCTCTTCATATACATATTGACCCCCATAGGAGTGGAATTCTCAAAAATCCCTCCGTAGTGCACCTCTTGGGTATCTATTCAAAGGATATATCCTCCAACTTTAAAATGTCTAGGTTCACCAGGTTGTGCGTTGTCTGTAAGTCAGTGTTAAGAATTGTATCTTTTAAATAGTTAATAATAGATGATAGGTTAAATAATTGCCGTATACATTTTCAGGGCTGCCCAATTTTAATGCGTCATACACCAATACAAGATAATGGCTTCTCTCAATAAATTAACAGCCGAACACTCAAACGCGACTCAAACTTGAATGCTGCTTAATTTTAACTAGTCATCATACAAACACATTGAATCGTCAAGTGGGAATTAAACATTTGAGTAGCGTTCGGTTGTAACGCGGACTTCAATTTCAAATGACGTGCATGTTACAACCTAGGTACACACACTTGCAATCGAAATCTATTGTAAACTGTTTGAATCTCACGTCTATTCATCCTGCCCTGCCTGCGAGTCTCATATAGGCATTTAACACGCAATAATTATCTAGGAACATAATATAAAATTGACAAAACTCCAACTTGTGCAATAAATACTTACATTTTGCAAATTCACTGGCAACGGAGCGGGTCTGCGAGCCCGCAGCGCCAACTACTTGTTGTCAATTTTTTTTTGGCTACAGTAAATTCACTGTAACAAATGTATTTTTTTTAAACTGAACATTATGTTATTAAATTTCTTTTAAAAAGTGACATTACTAATTACATAATTGACTGTAGAGGCAGCTACGGTTTCGGGCACCGTTCATACGTATCGAATTACCTATTTACATCCCTTGTAGTGATAAATTTGAACAATATTTAGCTAGTAAAGGATGGACTTTATTCACAAACATTCATCAAACACTATCCTGTTACGAGTGAATTAGCAAAAACCAACCTACATACCTTAGTTATACCATTTCAAAATAGCACCGCCATTCAGATTACTATACATTACTAGACAGACTTCAAAATTATAACAATATATCGAAACGTTCACATCTAAGCGCTCCCGCGCCGGATTAATGTTAATATACACGAGGCGCACTGTTGTCACTGCGCTTGCGTCAGCCCCGTCTGGAGGCGACCACTCTTGCCTTACACCAGAGAGTTCCATTTTATTATACCCTACAAAAGGTACAAAATTATTTAGCGCCCGTAAGGCGCTTAATATGGACAGCGGTCCATATTAAGCGCCTTACGGGACGCAGTTAATGCAGCTATTCGTAGCTAGGGACGTACACCACTATACAATATCCAAGTAATAGTTTTGGTATATCGCACGACTGTATCTTATTTCCACAACGAGCACATGTCGCACTTGTACAGGAAAGTCAGCGGGCCCGCGCGGTCACCCCTCGATCAGACGGTGGGCTGCGCAGGCGGCGGGTGCGCGTGCGCGTGCGTGAGGTGCGTGGACTCGCTGCGGCGCGGCGGCGCGGGCGGCGGCCGCTTCTTTATGGGCTTGGGCTCCTCGCGTCGCGGCGCCGGCTCGCGGCCGAACACGTTCTCGTAGAACGGGTCCTCCACCACGCCGCCGTAGTGCTCCTGCACCCACATCGACACGCTCGTCTCTTTGTAATCCTCTGAGAGGGGGTACTCCCGGAAGCCAAGTACCTCGTGTGGCGTTGTCGCCGGCTCCAGCTTACATTTCTGTGCGACCTGCCACTTTTTCCTCATTACCCTTTGTAAATCTCGGAGAAACTCTTTTGGCGGGTTACTGTTGGAGTCTGCCAGTTTTTTCGGAGATGACAACCGTGTGCTTTCGTTGCGCTTTGGTGGCGGCGGCTTCCGCGGGGACGCCGGCGGTTGCTCTACTAGATTAAACGTAAGTTTCTTATTTCTTTTATTAGTATCGGAACACGTCGGCAGATCGTCAGCGAAGTTAACTTTCTTTATCGAGCCCGTCCGCTCTTTAGGTGGTTCTGTCGTTGTAATCTTTTTCTGAATGGAGGGGCTACCGTTACTCAATTTTTTGGTTTGTAGTTCAGCGAGGCAGGCGCCGTATGCAACGTTTTGTTGCCCGTAAACACTCTTATCAGATTGAAGAGACGACGTCCGGGACGCCTCCGAATGGACACTGTCCAAGGAGGGTTGTCGCGGGAAAGAGCGACTGGGCTCGGCACTCCGGGCGCTGGTCCTAGACTGACCCGCGCGTGCGGCCTGTTCCATCTGTTGAGCCGTGAGTTGATTCACAATATCGTGTACACGGCCGGGAGCCGTGTGGGCTTCCATAGCGTGTTCCGGGGGCGGCGGTGGGAGACTCAGCTGCGAGCCAGTGAGATCCTCGATGGGTTCGAGTGGTGGTGGCGGCGGTGGCAACGAGTCTAGACTTAAAGTAGAGCAGAACATGGCGTCGGGTACGTCCTCGTTGGGAGGCGGGGGAAGAGGTAGGTCTTCCACGTTGGTCGCGATCTCGGGCCTTTGCACTTTATCGTAAATGGCAGTGTAGCCGTAGAGCGCGGAGCCGCTGTCGGTGCTATTGCGATATACGTTGTCGCGGGGGATGCTCTCGTAGTGCCCGTACGTAGGGGAGGGCGGCTCGGGGCGGGTCGGGCTGCTTGTGGCGCTGAGGCGAGCGCTGCTCGTGGTGCTGTACACAACACTCTCGGGCGTATCTGTGCGAAAATAAGAAAATAAATTGAATACTGTATAACCTCTACATTTTAAGAGAGGTAGGTAGGCCTTTATCACAGAGAACTTGGACACGACGGCTTTAACATGCGCATAGAAAGCGATTCAGTCGCTAGGTTATACTGATTAATCGACCGATTATAGCGTTGGCGCGCGCGAAAATTTCGTGACCCTGAGTAGATTTTTTTTGGTGTGAAATTAATTTTGTTCTATCCAATCAGATCTACTTATAAATAAAAAATAAATGTGATCCGGCTAGATGGCCAGACGACCATGACCAATCTATAACGTTACGAGTTTGATAACCCAACTCTAAAAAGAGGATGTAGTCTCACCGATGGTATGATGTCGTTTAAGTGTAGAGTCGTCGGACCGAGGACCACGGGGCCGACGCGTCAGAGTGCCCGAGTCCCCGCCGCCCTCGTCCTCCGGCCCGCACTCCCCTCCCTTTTCCACCATCTCCTTCAGCTGACGCGTCATCCAAGTTAGCGGGATGTTAGGTTTCATCGACGGCTTACGTTTTATTGTACCTGTAATTCCATAAATAATAATAAAGAGAAAAGTCGAGGGAAAAAGAACCAAGACAAGACAGCGAAGTGATAGATCGACCAGGTGTGCGAACAATAAGCCACGAAAATTAATGTCGCGCTTCACTGTGTCACTGACCGTCAAAAATGGAGGTAAACCGTTAATGAAAACCATGGTCGGGTTCATCACGATGCTCAACGGTGAGGACCTTTAAAATGTATACCACCAGGCACTCCCTGGACCCACCAATTATATGCTAGTATATCATTAGCTCGCTTTCGGGTATGTGAAGCAGCGGCATATTATGGGTATGGTATGATGTAGCTACAGTACGTACCCATAGGAAACTCGCAGTCGAACGCGCTTTCGGAAGCAGTTCCGCCGTCGGAGAGACATCCGCTCGAGCTGGAGGAGGAGGCGCGCGAGTGTCTGCACACACCATAATATTAAATCGCGTTTGTTCATAAACATTACCCCATAACTACACAGAAATAGTTACAAGTACACATCGGACATTCGTAACAAAGATTATAAATGATTACATTCGCAGTTGTATTAAACACAAAATACGCTAGCATATTATTACAATTTCTAGAAAGTCTTTGAAACTTTGCCAATGTTTGATAACACACAGATGAAAGCAAGAAGCGCATTGTCAAATTAAATTCTAAATTGCAACAGTAGAAATGATAGAGCACACAACTACTTAGTTTTAAATATTAAATGGAGTACAGTAGAAGCATTACACGGTTCTATGTACCGACCTTCCACAGCTGATGTCTGAGTTGGCAACACTAGCATTGCTGGAGGAGGATTGCGCTGGGCTATTGATGCCAACCGCCACGCTGCCGTTGGTCTTGGTCGGAATTGAAGTGACCTGTTAAAAATTGTATAGACCATAAATATTGTTCTATAGCTTCTCCCCGCCGCTCCGCTCGGGGCACCTCAATGGAACGCCTATATAGATAAATTAAACAAGTACTTTGTAACTGTTAAGTAGGTATATTAGACTACATAAAGTATATATACTTACAGAACAGGACCGGGCATGAGCGAGATGGTCTAAATCTTCTTGGGTCAGCTCCTCAACCAGCGCACGATAGTTGTCTAGCAGTTGTCTGCCGTGCTGCAAGAGGAACATGTTTTATAGAACCGGCAGAAAAAATAGTATTTGACGTTAAACATTTACAATCAGCATTGAACGTCGCTGAACAAATGTGGATATGATCACAAAATTATTTTCTGTTTGCATTATCAGGTTTTGCAAAGATGGGTCATAACATTGCTAAGTGACTTCGCTGCTGAACGTACTTAGTCACATTTAGAATTCATGATTGCTATACCTTTGCTATCCGCATAGCGGCAACCCATCGCTCGAGGGTGCGCTGGTCGTCCGCGCACAGAAATTTGATAAACTTAACGCTCTTTGGTTGCTGCAGTCTCGGGTGCTTGATGGCGAAGCAGTGATCAGTCGGGGACTTGTACTTCTTCTTCCAATTCAGTCCTAAGTAAACCTCATTGGTGTCGAACGTGGCCAGACACACGAGCTCCTTCAACGTTTTCACCTTGTCTTTGGGTGAGTAGTATAATCCTATATAGATACAAAGGAAATCGGGTTTGAATAAAATTCACCGTCAAAGAGATTTAAACATTAATTCGCGTTTGCATATTCGCTTTGCTTATGACAAGAATGTGTGGCCACACCGCTCAGATTCGGTTATAGTTACTAACCGGATGGACGCAGAACGCAGTAGATTTTTTTCCACCCCTTTTTAGCGTCGTTCTTCAGATAGAGGGGGCCTTCCATCGGCGGCACCGGGTGGCCCGACACGGACGGCATGGCGCTCGTGCTGCCTCCGCTCTGACCGAAGAACTCTTCAATGATCACTTGTCTCGAATGCTCGTCGTGTTCACTAGACCAACCTTGAACATACGGCAAAGATAAAGTTAATAAATTAGTGCCATGATATGCAAATTCTTGCAAATATGCCTAACTTCTGTTTCAAGTTTTCATATTTTCCAATAATCTTACCTCTATCGTCTTCAGTCAATAGGAACTTCTCAGGTGTTTGGAATAACGATATTTTGTCAGGTCTCTCAGCGAATAGAATTTTATTTTTTGACTCCCTCGTCCATAACATTAAATTGTCAACTAACATTTCATGGTCCTCGTACACTCGCTCTGGAAAGAAGAATATCATATATTTACGGTTACAGTTGTAAGTTTAAGCAAATAGGAAACAAATTGGATTGATGTTCCGTTACGTTATGAAGCAGATAAATGGGATGCGATTATCATAGGAGAGCGAGGGAGACAAACAGTTTTAAATTGTTACCCATATGAAGATCAGGCAATTGTTCCACGACTGCCCACTTTGGTTCCATAGTGACGTGGTTCTTATCTGCCAGTAGCCTCGCTACATATCCGCAGGTCATTTTTTCGTCTACCAACAAGCTCTTAGAAGATCCGTCCATGGAAAATGCTTTTATGAACAATTTCTTAATATTGGCTTCACGCATACGCTCCAGCGCTAATTTAATTTTGTCAGCCTTCTGTTGGAAATTTGCGTCCTACAAATTATACATTACAATTATATTGAATACTATTAAATTCAAGTACACTCATTATAAGTTTAAGACATTTTTATAGATATTTTTATTAGAAATTTTATTATCTCACCTTTTGTGGTTGATGAAGATTTAGCTTTAGAGGTTTACATTTAGAACTAGCACTGCTTGAAGCAGACGACTCGCTGGACAACATGGAAACCTGAGAAAAATGCAACAATACAGACATATCTTCTTATTGTAACTTAACAGTAAGTCAAGTTTATGGCCCTTTTCCACGTACATTAAAACATATAAATCTATAACTATAATCATCTGGGTACAGTCATATTCGTCAAAGTCTAGCAAGGGGCACTGTGCATTATACTTAGTCTCTACGTAAAGTATTATAATGGAGCCAAATCTCATAAGGACTTCCGTGAACTTGACTCTCTTTACCGTCTTCGACGACCACAACCTTTGTACCTAGGTAACGTTTTCCTATATCTTCATTTATATTATTTTGATGACTCACGGTGTCACTGAAGGCGGAGTCATTGTCGGGGGAGTCAGTGCGGGCGATGCTGGAGGCCGCGTCGCTGCACTCCTTGTCTTGCCTCTGTGAAGCATCGCTGGTGCCATCAGCCCTGACTTTAGACGCCGATGACAAAGCTACAGAAAAATAAAAATAAATATTTTAAATCAAGAACCAGTACAACATGGGTAGGAAGTATAGGTAGATCTACTAGGTATGTTGGCTATTGGACCTTTCCTCTGAAGTCGTCGACTTGCCTACATGAAAACCTATTATGTATTGTATTCCTAGGTATGTCCTATGTTTAATCATATTTAAACACTACCGTACGTAATATAGGTTCGCATACTGAATCAGATATAATAATTACCATGTTCTTACCAAAAGTGTATCTTATTATGAGAGAACATACCGAGTAGATTCTATGATTATTATCGGGGATCTGAAGGATCACAAATATTTTTCCTCAAGTCTACGCCCTGTCCCACTATTCGCGATAAAAAGTCTTACAGTATAATCCTTCTGGGGTAAAGATTTAGCTCAAGCTGAAGCCGAAGTCGAAGGTCGAGGCTTAAGTGCTATAAATATTCCAAGGGCAAGGTACTTACAGGATGAAACCCTGGATATCTCTTCATCATACTCGGAGTCGAGGGCGCATAGTTCACCCAGTATCGCGTCTAGGTCAGCATCCTGGGTCTCCTCGAGGTTGGCCATCGAAAACCGGTACGAGTCGATGCGTGGAGCCACTATCTCCAGGGGCCTCAGTGCCGATCCGTCATTCGAGGAGTTCAAACCCTGAAAAAGTAAGGTACAAGTAAGTATTTCCATCTTATATAATATAAATAAGGGCGTAAGCAGAGGTGGCACTGCAGTGTATCCACATTTCTCTGATGGTATTTTGTCCTAATGATTGGAGTCCATTGCTTTTATACCGAGCACGTTCCTCCCCAATATGAGGAGGATTTAGGCCAGTCCACCATACTGGCGCATTGCGGGTTGGTGAACTTTACACGACTTTCGACATACGTGCAAAGTTTCTTCACGATTTTTACCTTCACCATAAAACAGGTGGTAATCATTATTGAAAATAAGATTCGCACCTGTAAATCCTAGAAGTGAAAGCTGGGGTTTGAACCTGCACGTCTAGTTTCCAACGCGAACGGTCTACGCACTTGGCTATCGCCTCATTTATATTACGAACAATGTTTGGAATTACAGGCCCTTACTATATTAGTAGGTCTTCAACTAACTACCTAATCCCTTGCCTTAAAAGTGGTAACAGGACGCCATGAATATAAATGAAGGTCCTTTTATGGTTAGGTATTAATTATCCATGCACATAGAAGACGACATCCCAAAACATAAGTTGGGAATGCATTGTATTCAAACAGTGAACTTGGCAAGTTTGTATATACATTGCTTGCGTTCTATTGTCTATTATATAGGTAGGTACGACTGTTTGATTCTATAATACTTATTGAATAGTTGCAATTAAGGCACCGTAGTGACACTGGTGGTATGGACGTGCTATCATCATATTATTTGATCGTTAAGTACTTACAGTACAGTAGTTTGATTAACATCTACTAGTGCGTTTAGCTAAAGCAGAGTTTAAACGAGCATACTATATAGGTTTCTTTTATATAAAGATATAGGTACTTCAACAATTATATCGCTAAGAGAACGTTCACCCACCGTCGATGACATGTCTAAACTTTGTTCCAAGCTTTTGTTTTCTGTCGGGGAGTTGTCAACGCTTCTCGATTTTGCACTCGCTAATCGAAAACTCCTGTTAAGAGTCGACAGGAATCCTCCACGCTGCCATTTAGTTGATTCGTTTAGTTGCACATCCATCATTTCGTTAACATCGCAATGTGCAATGACTCACGACCCACACTTCACACTATTAGTAAAGCGTGCTAAACGGCCTACCTCGCCGCGCAGTGCACCGCTTGCTTCCCACTGCAATACCGTAGTATTTTGACAGAAACATATAACATTCACAGGGTGAGAGGGTGCGTTCACTAAACGAGTGTCCCCGTATTTGCCGAAGGCTAAGATGGAAGGTTACTATTACTATGTCTGAGTAAGTACACAACTTATTCGGCATCAAAACGAGTTTGTTATTTAAAACGCGAACGGAGCCTGCGCGGTCCTGCACCAAAAGCACACTTCACCACACTTAGGTACCTATATCGCACAGCCCGATGACCTCGCCCATTCACTTGGGCTTATACAAGGTTTTCGCGCCCGATAACATTATACTTATTTGTGAAATAACAGAACAAAGAGCGGGTCGACGCTAGCTGACGGGGCGGGTACGAGGCACGCGGGCACGACCACGACTAGCCTGAGTAGAGCAAAGTGAAGTGAGTAGTATTATAAAATGAGCCACGAGTGCGGGCCGGCGGCGGGTCGCTGGCAAGCAGTGCAGGGGGGAGGCGTGTAGACGAGCAGCCGTGTTTTGTGACTTGCGCACGTGTGCACGACCCGCTATACGCTACGTTGTTTGGTTCCAGAATGATGACGGGATAGGGCGCTGTCGTGGTGTGCGTGCGGGTCCCCTCGGCCGGAGGAGCCCGAGCCGAGCCGCGCCGAGCGCCGACCCGCCGTGTCACCCACCCCGCATCATGAATTAAGTTTAATGTGGCAGCGCCTTTTGAAACGGGGCACGAATAGGGGATGATAAGTTGAAACAAAGTTCCTTCACTTAAAATTAGAAGTAGGTAGTCCGTCGTCTTTATACCTTGTAGATATCTCCACATTAAAGGAGCGACATATATCATAAGCATATTCCAATTCATTAAGTAGCTAAGTACTTACCGACTAGCGGAAGTAATACAAGAAGGTAGAGTTTACACACCGTAATCCCAAAAAAAACATTATTTTCAAAGGTAGGTAATTGAAATACGTCGTAGTCTTTAGTAACGTCGTTAGTAACTTACAATTTACCAACCTACTTACCTACTATCACATCTACTATTTAGCACTCCCGAGTTATGAACGGGCGGAATGGCTGACCTACATTGGAAAAGTGTCCTACTTTGTTTTATACCCTCGCTCGCCCTCCCTCGCCTTTTAAGTAAAATAAAAATGTAGCGGAAAGATGAAAACAGCATTAGCAATCTAGTGGGTCGAGCGAAGCCTCTTAAAAACGAGGTAATTAAATACCTAATAAAAAAAAACTTAATTCGCTCTTCTCGGGTTGCTTAGAAGGTAGATCCCAATTAACAACAGCTTCTTACCAGATGCCAGCTTATTTATAATAACATCTCGCGGGCCCAATAATGAGTTTTTCGAATTGTACGGGACTCCACCAGAAACTGTACGAAAAAGGTGGGCAAAAAATGGGAGACAGGTGGTGCGCGGAACACCTGCTCTTGCGCACAATCTACACAACAGATGTGCATCTTATTGATCTCACGTTGAAGTAAGTTGATGCGTTTCCGATGCTTGGGACAAAGTAATTATAGTCGATTCCTATGTTTACGGAATTTACACTGATGTTGTAGGTACACTCGATATACTCGGTTCGGGATGGATTCATGTGTTATCATGGTTGAATTGTGACACGATGTATGTGATTTAACTGCGAAACCTCACAAACTGCGAATCGGTATTTTTAAATGTTAGGTATGTAATTACGAGTTCTTAGGTTCATAGCGTGAAATTCAGGGAATAAAAACATATTTATATAATGCCAACTGTACCGTTACAGTATTGGTGAATATGTATAATACCTATTTGGCTCTGCGTTGAATTAAATTAAAAATGTGATTGGTGTACTTAATTCTGCAGTTTGTACTCCAGTTGTTTCACTACCGAAGAATTTAAATTTAACACCACGCCAGATGTAAGGCGCTGCAGCTGGTTGGTTACTGATTATGAAAGCTCATCTCCTTATAATTTGTGTCAGAGCCACTCCAAAATATTAACAAAGACATATGAAATAAGTGGGGAACGGTACAAACCAACAATCTGGTCGAAAAGGTTAAAGTAAAGGTCTGTTGAGAATCAAGTTATCGCGTGTTCATATTGGAAATATTAACATGAGGCGCAACGCAAGGAGCTCGTCCGGCCGATGCAAAATCATGGTAAAAGCGCATATGCGCTCGCGCACCTGTCCCGCGGCGTGCGGGCTGCGGCGCGTTGCCGTACCGGCGCGCGGCGCCCGCGCCGGCTGCAAGCCACACGTGTTCCACTTTGAGATACAGCATCAATCATTCCTTTTAAAACTCAGGCCACCTTTTTTGTTTTTAGGGTTCCTTAACTATTGTCAGGAACATGACAGAGCAGTTGCCAGGCCAATGTATACTTCCACAAAAACCTTATTATCTTTAAAGTGTTAATAGGAAAACCGTAAACCTTCTCAAATAGCAATATAACTATTACTGTTCTCAAATATATAAGCAATGTATTTTTTTCTTCAGAAGTCATATTTCAAAGTACTTTAAGGAAGAGTGATCTTGAAAATATTTAATAAATAAAAAAATCTTACAATTGCCTACCATCACTATTCTGTCACGGAACCCTGTGTATGATTCTTACTCGCATTAGACTTTTTTTTAATTTATTTAATTAATGAACGTGGGCATATCTTTGAACTGAGGATTCGATTTCGAGTCTCAACCAGATGCTCCTATTTATGGATCGTGATCGAGATTAGCTTGTGCGTGCTTAAAGCGTTGGGCAACTCGGCACTTTCCGAAGCGCTAAATGATGAACTCCAGCAGGTCCTTGCATGTTTAATAGTTCTGTAGATAAGGGAACAAGCTGCTATGATGACGACTGACGAATATTGAGGAATCATGAACAGTTTGGCAACATTAACAAATTTATCCTGAGGAATTTTGATTAGGATTGTGCTTGATGTTGGTACGTACCGCCGTAAGTACGGTGAGTTCGCCGAGCCACTCGTTGAGCAGGGCCTCGGGGTCGTCGGCGGCGGCGCCCGCGCCTGCTTCCTCTACCAACGCCATCTGGAAACCATGATAGAGAAATTTACAGAGAAACCGACAAAAAACAGGAAACGTTTATGAAGTATTTCAATGTCATTATTCCACCGGTCGTACGACATATTATAGATAACTTTAATCAAAGCGGCACCTTATAGTAAATGAACCTGGAAACAGTGCTAGTGACCAACTGAGTACGTACCAGGCTACAACTTACAAGGCGAATAGTTTACTAATAGTTATTTAGGAAATTGATAATCAGGGATTCAATTGCCAAACATAACCTAAAAAAAATAATATTGTTTCAAGCATATATGCACACCAATTTGCTGTTTGCCATCGCAATAGGCTCTGTTAAAATCGTTGCAGCAGATTGCCCGAAACAACCTAAAAAATCTATGTTAAAAATTTGATGTCATCTGATGACGGTCACCTTCTGCTTATTCTACTCTTTTTGCAAGTAAAGATGTCGAGAAGAAGAAGAGAAGAATGTGTCGTCTTTCTCTCTTCAAATAGCTTCACCCACCAAACGGTAGGTATTCTGCCATTGTCAAGTACTAATATATTGTAGGAAAAATCAAGATCCTCAGAAAAATCTAATGGGTACCTTGTAACCACCAAGATTGTCTGACATTTTGATTTTCGCATTTATATGTATGTAAACTAGGACATAATTAAACTTCGCGGCTTTGTAGTTTCAATTTTCTTAAATTTAAGTGTTGCCAATATAACTGGTACATATAGTTAAGGTGGAAGCTCAGGTCAGGGCGCGAAATTAAAAATGTCAATGGTTTTTATTTTTTTACGAAAAATTTGGACATCTTTACGATGTAATTTAGTGTTTTGCGATATTAGCATTCTGTATTGGATGTCTCGATGTATTAAGTTTGCTTAAAAAAATACCTTAAGCGATACAACACCATAAATTCAGTAAAAGTAGCGGTTTTTACAAACCTTATGGTATTGTATCGGATTACGTTTTTTTTAAGCAAACTTAATACATCGAGACATCCAATACAGAATGCTAATATCGCAAAAAACTAAATTACATCGTAAAGATGTCCAAATTGTTCGTAAAAAAATACAAACCATTGACATTTTGAATTTTGCACCCTGACCTGAACTTCCCCCTTAATCATAAGTCCACAAAGTTATTCGATATTGGTGCTGTTCAACAGCTTCTCAACTATATACCTATTAGGAGTGACTTGTAAAAAACAATTTCAACAAAATAAATTAAATTATATACGCAACACGTGCGTGTCTAAGTCGAAATTACAGCTTTTGTGCAACCGTCTATTATATTCTATTCAACGTTTTAATTTGTGAGACATGCCCACTTTATCCACTATTAATACTTAGAAACAACTTTTTTGCCCTGATTATTATTTACCTTCGTTCTAATCTGTAGTTTTGTTGTTAAAATATGTAGAGTTCCTCACATTTCTACGTATTGTACCTACCAACAAAATTATGTAAACTCGTATGTATGTATATACTTTGGTACTTATCTATTAATTAAATAGCTTCGGGCTAATAAATAATACAAGTACGTGTACGTACAAGATAATAATTCCATAAATGCCTCAAGGAGAGAGTTTAATTAAAAGTTACAATTAGAATTATTTTACAAATCGCCTTCCTCGTCTCGAACCGTCTTGGCTACAAACATTCCTTTCTAAATCAGTAAAGTGTTTAAGTTTAAACACAGGCCGCCGCCGGGGTGATTCGTTAGTTAATTGTTAACAGATGCTAAATGTTGTATTGTAGTGACTATTATCTGTTTTGGTCGGATGACTACCTGACCGGCCGCCATTGAGCGCATCGCAGTAAGCCAACACCGTAACGACACTATCTCACTAATCCGCCAAATATATTTTTTAAACATTTTCTTTAACAACACCAGCGAACATGAATGGCTGAACATCCTATTGCTCGCTTTGGCATTGTTTTTTTTTCTAATACAGATAATTTAAGCCTGTAATTGGTGTAAGACTCCGTGGGAATACGTAATTAGCACCCTAGGATAATATTGAGATAATAAAAATTAAAGAATTCACCGAAGTATCCCCGTTGAACAGATCAATATTCAACCCGCGACGTCAGATAAACCGGGTCGGATTTTATTTTTTCTCGGAAACGACAGGTGTTGTGGGAATTGAAGTAAAAAAATGTGTTTTGATTTAGTACATATAAATTGCTTGTAAGTAGAATGAAGTTAGTAGATATAAGATGTAGCTACGGAAGTAATAGTAATTATAACCTGTACAGTAGTTTTAGATATGAGGTGCGCGGGCGCCGGAATAGCGCGGCTCGTGTCTCGGCGCGGCCCGGCCGGGGCCCTTGCGCTTTATGCCTTTGTTATAATAATTTCTATAACCGGGAAGGAAAGTTAGATTGATCAATAGATTCAATACTTTACGTAATAAATGGACAACAACACAGACATAAATTATATTGTCGTAATATTGCCACAATGGAGTAGAGCGGTTATCGATTATGATTTCTCGATTGTAGTAGGTACTGACCCAACTTATTTAACTTATTGACGACCTAATTGGCACAGCTGGTAGGTGTGTGTCCATCTATACATATAAATGAAATTGGAGTGTCTGTTTGTAATATTAAAATAACCGCTTTTTACTAAGCGCATTTGGATGTATACACGTTACCTATACCGAAACAATTTTTTTTACAATTTTTGTCTGTCTGTCTGTCCGTCTGTCTGTCTGTCTGTCTGTTTGTTCCGGCTAATCACTGAAATGGCCGGACCGAATTTGACGGGACTTTCACTGGCAGATAGCTGATGTAACAAGGAGTAACTAAGGCTACTTTTATTTTAGAAAAATAGGATCTCACGAAAATAAAATAAAACCAATGTTGCAGCGCAGCGCCTGATTAAGTTTGATAGCAACAACCTGCAATCCGTCCCGCTGGCTCAGAATGGGCGAGCAGGCTGTTGTCAACGGTTGTCTTTGTTAAATACCACGCGAACGAAGTCGCGGGCAACAGCTAGTATAATAATATAATACCAGCCCTTTTAATGTCCCACTGTTGGGCACGGACCTCCCCTCAATGTGAGGGGGATTAAGCCATAGTCCACCACGCTGGCCCAGTGCGGGTTGGCGGACTTACACGTCTTTTGAGACATGCAGGTTTCCTCGCGATGTTTTCCTTCACCATTTAACAAATGATAATCATGGTTGAAATGTGATTCGCACATGAAATCCAGAAATCCCAGACGTGCGAGCCGGGGCTTGAACCTGCTATCCACGTTACCGAGGCAAGCGTTCTACCAACTTGGCTATCACTGCTGTGTCCATTGTACGGTACCTATACCTAATAAAAGCGATGCTCAGTTTGGGACCGTACAGTTGATGTGTTCGTCTGGCGATATAATTATTATCGAGTCTTGATCTAATCTAATCTTTCTATTTGAACATTATTTCCCTATACTTACTTAAGATGTAAAACCTACGGTGGCTGGCTATTAAGAAACTTGCCAGAAATATTTAAAAATAACATTAATGTACAGCTGCAACGAGCAACAGCCGTCGCTTTGTTTATAATGAATAGTACATTATTGTTGTGCTATCTCAGATATGATACATGACAAGTCCAGGAGAGCATTGAGCTTTCTCCTTTAATGTATAATACTCACATTTAGTTAGGGGAAAGTGAAGCGGTTGTTGGTATAAATTAAGCGCGTCCATTCGACGGCCATCAATAAACAGATGCGGGCCCCGGGCCTTCTGGACGCACCCATCTATTTGTTTCAGGGCTACCAGACTAGGTATTTTGTTCGCAATTCTGGGTAAAAATTTGGCGCTTGGAGAAATTTTGGAGAAATGAAATTCTTGGAGAAATCAAAAATGTCATGGAGACTTTTTATAGTTACTGTAAGCTGTGATTGTATATATTACTTATTAATATATTCATATTAATGTATTTGAGTGCATTTAACGAACGCACCCGTTTAAAACAGTTCACATGGTTGTTTAAAGAAATTAAAAAGGCAAAAGCTAATAATGTCGAGCAATAAACCCATTAGATTAATTAATCAATCTTATTAACTTTTTACCTGTGGGTAAAACTTCATTAAATTGTACCATTTTGGAGAAAAAATATTTCAAATTTGGGTAGAAATAGAAAATATCATCTGGCAACCCTAATTTGTTTGCATGGCGCCCATCGCGTGGCCTGACCGTATCTAATCACCCCGAAATACATTATGTACTGACCAGCCTGTCTACTAGGTATATAATATCGAGGTATGTGAAGTTTCAGATTCAGCTAGCTTATGTACTATTAAATAAATTCCGACAGAGTTAGATAGGTCTAATGAAGACTATGTAAAGAGGATCCTGGACTGAGAAAATGTCTGATATTTGTATGCCAAATTGTAAATATATTAATTGTACACATTATATGGAGTCCCAATTTTATAAGTCATTAAAAAACTAATTGTTGTTGTCTAAAAAACACTATTTAATAGTTGTATGCAATTTCTTTAATTAAAATTTAATGTAACATCCATATTGTGACTTCACATAATGATTATAAATACGTTGAAGAAGCGCAGGTTTAAGGGTTAGTATATTCTTATATATACCCCCAAATTAATATAGAGTTTTCATCCCTGTATACTGGCATTATAGGTTATTTTTCTTTCGAAAATGATCGCATGCTGTATGGCAATGTAAATTTATTAAAACTTTACGGTTTTTTTGAGTATTCGGTCTGATGTGTATCCAAACACATCAGAATCTGCATAAATTTCTAGGAGAGAGTTGTGTGCGGCGAGGATACGGCACGAGGAATGGGTGATTTTCCCCGTGATACGGTGCGACACGAAGGAATGACAAATTGCATGTGTTTTGTGTTACGTTGGTACATTATAATTAGTTATTTAAACAAGGAAGCAGCAGCCATTGGCTATCTGAATATCCTTCACCCGCGGTATCGTTACACGCGCACAGTCACAGTGATTTCATAATTTACATAATATGCGTTAGCGTATATCGAATGAGATGTGATGTTGAATCTTTATTTCTATCGATACTATATAGGTCGTATTTATGGGAGGAAGATCTTTATTTTATTGCAATAAGTAGTTGGGCGTCTCCGAATCTTAAACAATGTTTTCAATATTCTTGTCTGACTGCCTGTTTGTCTGTTTGTTTGGTCAACCACAACACGGGGAACTATCTACTCGTCCAATTACAACGAAGTTTTAACCATATCAGATATCCATAGTTAAAGTCAAAAGATAGAGTATTTTGTCATCCTGTCACCGGTCACAACCGGTCACCTCCAATGGTCATCACGCTATGAGCATTGGAGGTTGAGCTGCAGAGCCAAATCGATGATTGCGCGGATGGAGCCGCAAGAAAAAGTTTGCCATAGCATTAAGTGAATTCCGATTTTAAATTTCTATATACAGCACGTTTAAAGTTAATAGGGACTCGAACATTATTGAGGCTTTGGAGACTAGAATGTCGGATGTATAGATCAAGTTGTCTCGTTTTTGGGAAATCGTTTTCCTGAGAATGAGTGGTGTGAGAGTTCACCAAATAGATGCCTTCTCGATACCGAAGTGTAAATTGCCAATAACTTACCTTGCCGTTAACATTAAAACATATTTCAGCCATCTAGGTTCTGTACTTATAGAGTTGTGCCTAACTCCAGAACACACCGAAAGCCTTCCATATTCTTCTACGCTTGAATTGAAATTATAATGAAATTATCTCCAACATTACAATCCAATTTCTTCGGGACACTTCGCTGGACCGGTCCGCATAAAATATCGGGGCCATCAATACGCGCACTGCACTGCAATTCCTCTCGTTCACAATCTCACACAAACATGTTTGTTATTACCTCGTCCAAAGTGCAAACAAACGATACACACAAGCACATAGGCTGACCACTATAAAATGAATGAATACTGTATGAGATCGTGTGTGACGCCACCATGATAAATATACTATAAAAGCAAATTACGTCATATGCTATTCTTATCAGTCTAACGTGGAAAAGTAAGAAATTCCAAGCGGGAACAAGTTGCCGCTTACTTAGCTTATCAGCTATCATTTCGCATGAACAAACTCCTTCAGGATGACAATGAGAAATGAAAGAAATTATCTTATGTATGTGCAGTTCATTGTCGCGTTACGCGGTACCTACCTAGGTATATATTGCAAATGAAAATCGTTGTTAGTAAATAGGTGTATAGTTTTATGTGTCTGGCATAACATCTGCAAAATAAGTAGCCATCTCAGCTTCGTTTTTAAGCGGAACGGTAATTAAATAAAAAATAATATAAGCAGTTACTTTGATCTTTCAACTTAGACGTAATTAAGTAGAGATATAAATAGATTTTTTATGAAGGTATTATATGTTTGATGGTTTTTATAAATAGTACATGGTGTATGCAAAATATCGGCCCACGATCTTAACATGTTTACTAGTTTGAGAAGATGACTGTTGCTTCGACGAATGACTTGTTCACGGCGTGAATCATATCACAATCGTTGTTTGTAGAACCGGATTAGTTTATCATCGTATAAACAAAAACTATTACGAAATCAGTTTGTCACTTTATGCATGTAGTATATAAGGTGTAAAATTGTAAAAGAACTTAAATATTTACAAATTAAAATTAAACTGGTAACAAAAAGCACTCAGCAAATCCCCACCACTATCGGGCGGCAGGGTGCCCAAAACGCTGGCTGCATTGCCACGTTGAATGGCAACGCTGATGTGTTAGCCAAAATAATTTGAGAGGTCCATTGGTAGTTTAAAAATATCACATTTCCGGAAACCCAAAAAGTAACTGACTAGGTTTTATAACGTAAAAAAAAATAAATATAACGGGAGAACTACGGCACGGACTATAATTAAACTTATTGTAACTATAATATATGATGATGGGTGATACCTTCACATTTGGTCAATGAATACGATACTTTTTATCCCGGGAAATGGAAAGGTTCACCTGGGATAGTCACTAAACTAAAGACCACGCGTACAAAGTCGTGGGCACTACCGAGTCCTTATTAATATTAACATTTTAAGATACGAATTGTGACATCTAATAGGTGTCAGCTAACAAGGTATTTTCGATCCCTACACTGATGAGCTCATACTTTTATAGTAGGTACCTATACCCTACTCTAAGCACTCAAATACCTAGCATAAACAATGTTGTCGTAAGTTGGGTATCCATGTTACCTACAAAGTACTTATACCGGCCTTTGTAGTATGGAAGTGTTCGAAAAAATGGCTATTTGCGAACAATAAAATAATAAAAGAAAAAACTTCGTAATAACGTTATGTAGCTTGAATGAAATGTAATTATCTTTGTACATAAATATGTATGTACTATACCTATCTGCGAACTACTTCGAGTGCTCATTACATGTTCTCCATGAATCACGTAAACAGCGGTATCAACTGATATCTATTCTATGTAATTAACAATATTGAAATACCTACCAAAGCTCACTATTTACTTATGAACAATTTTAATGTTCACAAATATTAGCCGGCAAATCTTCATAAGTATCTCTTTGATGTGTGTGTATGTTACGCTCATCATTTAATTCAAAAGTGATTTCTATTTCCTCTACTTAAGTCAGTTTTATGTTCTGACCTGCCCCTGCCTATCTTTGAAACTGCATGTTGGATATAATTGCCTGTTGGCGCTGCTTCTTTCTACTCGGAATAGATTCCGATCGCGGGTCTAGAAGCAAACGCGATGTTCCTAAAGGCAAGATGAAGACAAGTTATAGTGAACGGTACCTTTAACTACTTGTCAAATTCAATGGCGATAGATGGGCCATTGTTTAAAAATAACACCATCACGCTCACCATCCGAAGAAGTAGGCTGGTGTGTCGCCCCTTAAAACACAGAAAGATTACTACGAGTGACCATTATAGTAGGTCTAAAACGAAAGAATTTTTTTTATTTTTTTTATTACATTATTGGCAAGTATTTGATCTCGGTCTCACCTGATGGTAAGTGACGATGAGATCTACGATGGAGCATACTTGCCTAGGTAGGAAGGCGGCAGTAGATCGAGACGATACATTCACTAGGCATATGCAGCGCAACTGATCTGACCCGCCATCCATGAATGGCAACACCGAACATCTTGCCGGAACACGGCTAGGCCGCTTGGCGACATGGCTTTGTTCAGTGGGTGGTGATTAACCACGGCCGAAGCCTATCACCAGTAGAGTTGTCACCTGGTTGGCACCACCCAGGGTCACGTGTAGGGTATCTCGAGGGTTTAATTCTCCTACGGACGAAGGTGACTCGACCCCGAATTAAAACTAAGGTCTTTTTACAATAGTTCTGTTGCCACAATGGGTATGTAGCTTGATCGATTTCAGGCGCGTAAAGGATAAACTGGAACACAAGTTGTTTCAAACGCTTTCCAAATCTCGTATCAGATAATGTTGTCTTGTATGTGAACATACCCCTTTTTCACTCTTGAGTAAACTATTCGCTCAACTTGAGGATAATTTACACTTGTCTACGCACGGTGACTCGTCGGTCTATTTGTAAACAAGCTTGGCCCCAAGTCTGCTAACACAATCGATTCATAATCGAACAGCAACGGCATAGTATGGGATATCTGTCAAAAGTGACAGTTACTATGCAGTTGCTGTTCAATTATGAATTTATTGTGTTAGCAGACTTGGGGCCCAGCTACCACGACCCTCGTCAAGTTGACTTGCTCCTTATCAAATAAAGTCATAAAACCGGGTTTAGATAGCAATAATACAATTATATATAAATTTTGTAATCAGTCTCTCGGTCCGGTGCACAACGTGGTCATTCTTTAAATGCAATGTGTTTAGGCCATAAAACGGTTATGATTTTGCCCATTAACTGCACAGAATGTAAACACTATAAGCAACGCACGGCTACAAACCTCGGTATGCGTCCACGCAACGCAAACCTTAACAACTTCTAAAATAGTACCGTTTTATAGCATCCGCCGTGTAAATATATGGAGGTAGAGTTATTCCATGTGAAATAATCAAGCAGTTTATAAAATACTTAGCTATATATTTAGTTAAGTACCTTGGATCACTGAATACCTACCTACACTTAACATTTTCCATCTCTCCAGTATCAGTACAATGTAAAAGAAGAATATTAGGTTAAATATACCTACAATTTTTCCAATTATAATTAATCTATACATATAAATAAAATTGGAGTGTCTGTTTGTAATATTAAAATAACCGCTTTTTACTAAGTGCATTTGGATGTATACACGTTACCTATACCGACACAACATTTTTTACAATTTTTGTCTGTCTGTCTGTCTGTCCGTCTGTCTGTCTGTCTGTCTGTCTGTCTGTCTGTTTGTTCCGGCTAATCTCTGAAATGGCTGGACCGATTTTGACGGGACTTTCACTGGCAGATAGCTGATGTAACAAGGAGTAACTTAGGATACTTTTATTTTAGAAAAAAAAATCTCACGAAAAAAAATTAAAACCAATGTTGCAGCGCAGCGCCTGATTAAGTTTGATAGCAACAACCTGCAATGCGTCCCGCGGGCTCAGAATGGGTGAGCAGGCTGTTGTCAACGGTTGTCTTTGTTAAATACCACGCGGATGAAGTCGCGGGCAACAGCTAGTATTGAATAAAATTCAACCTTATCCCTTTGTTTGAACACTTCTTTTTTGTTATTACCTCTTCACTCTGTAAGTATTCTTAGCCCGGTACTAATACTTAACACGTAACGGAGACCGTCAAACACGCATAGTGGACTTAACCACAGCTAAATATAGATCAAATTCCAGCGTTCTAAGGCGAATGCAGTGGACATCTTTTATGTTATATTATTACCTACAAGTCAAACACAGCGGCACAAGTGTCGTTTTAGGAACTATATTCTGCTGTTTTAACAATTATTGAAAACGATTTTACGTTCTATTGTGTTACACACAAGCAGTGGTTGCCAAGTTGGTAGAACGCTTGGCTCGGTAACGAGGATCGCAGGTTCAAACCCCGGCTCGCACCTCTGGGCTTTCTGGATTTCAAGTGCGAATCTAATTTTCAACCATGATTATCACTTGCTAAACGGCGAAGGAAAACATCGCGAGGAACCCTGCATGTCTGAGAGAACCCCTCGAAAGACGTGTGAAGTCCGCCAACCCGCTCTGGACCAGCATGGTGAAATATGGCCCTATCCCCCTCGCATTGAGGGGAGGCCCGTGCCCAACAGTGGGACATTAAAAGGGCTGGTATTATTTTCACACACTATGTTAAATTACTACCACCGCGGTACATTGACTACATCATAATGTAGCTTCTGTACACCGATAATGTAGTTGCTATAATGTATGTAAATATTTATCATATTTTCTTTGAACACAACAAGCGTGTTTTAAGTCGCGCGGAGTGACAATAGGAGTGTTTGTTCACAGATAGGTTTGGCGTGTTTACGGGACAGCACGCGTGTCAGTGCATAATTTAGGATGAACAGCAACGCCCCTGCTCTTAATGCGGCAACGCACCGCGACGCCCACTTGGACGTCAAACAATGAATTTGCGGATACAGAGCTTCATAAACGACTTGAATGAGGGTAGGTAGGTACGTACAGTATCAAAGGTAAAAAGTAAACGCTAACGTAAGTAAAACATTTATTTTGATTTCACTTATTACAAATAATCTTTTATTTTTGAGTAGTTAATTGCTAAGCAAGTTTTGTAGCCGTTGATTTTTCGTACTACTATTTTAATTCCATTAACTATTTAATCGGTGATTTCGAAAATGTTCTCGCAAATCATAGCGTGATAGGCGGTCACTATCGCACGCCGCTCTACCGACTGATTTTACAAAGTTCGATGTCTGAATAACGTGGAATTTCATAAGCCGGGGAGCGTGGGGTCTTAATTAAAATGAATTCCTGGGAGGAACGAGTTGCGAGCGTAACGAGCCATTTATGACTATTAGCACCGAACAATTCGTGTGACGCGCAGCACGCGAGCGCCCGCAAATTTACCAAGCAGAGCCGGAGGAAGTCGCCTACCTTAATAAAAACTACTTACTTAGGCTGGAGTACACCATTTAGGGTTAATTTAAAAATCATCAAATCTCTATGGATTCGACTATAGTTAAATTTATCTGTGGAAAGTGAACACCACCATATTCATGAAAAAAAGGAAGCTACGCAACGAACCTCTGTTTGAAATAAATTGTATGAGTTGATTAGTATCACAGAAAATACGATCTAGATTTTTTACGATGATGGTTAATGAGATCCTCGCTATTCATTGCTCAATTATACCTTGATCCGCCTTTCCCCCCTAACTAATACTCCATCGGATAATACTCCACGTTGTTTTTTTAATATTAGGACGGCCACTAGCCGTCAACCTTTACCGGTTTTAAACTTAATTCCCTGAAACATATACCTACATCATGGTCATACCATATCTATCTATCAGCCGATAGACGTCCACTGCTGGACATAGGCCTCCCCCAACGACTTCCACACATCACGGTCCTCCGTCACTCGCATCTACCGGCTTTCTGCGACGCGTGTGATGTCATCAGTCCACCTTGTGGGGGGCCGTCCTACACTTCGTCTTCCGATTCGTGGTCGCCATTCTAGAACCTTTCTGCCCTAACGACCGGCGGCATACCATATCATAAATACCATACACATATGTATTGAGCGATATTGAGATAAGCAGATATTTTAAGAATTCGCTGCATCAAGCAGACCGTACCGTCATTTTTTTAATGTCTGATAATTTGATTTATTTCTTTGGGAATGTTATCTTTACAACCTACTGCTGGCCGTGTTAAAATATTTTGCACTATTATTCTAAAACCTAATTATAAAGATAAACCTGACATACTTATGTCTTATTACATAAAAGGTAGGCAACTATCTGTCCCAAAAAAATCAAAGATAATTTCGAAATGGCGGTAGAAATGGAGATGTCCACCAACGTAGTGGACAGGTATTGATGAATTGCTTATTTGAAGGTTTCGTACCGCCAACTATTAAAGTTAAGTAAATAAATGGCATGCTAAGGTCGCGTGCTGCGCGCACAATTGTATCGTCTGACCAAGGGCAACAAATTATTTCGAAGTATCATGTGACTAACGTCCCCCAACCACCCCCGTCGTGGCGTGTGTGGCAACACTAGCGTTGAATTTGCCCATAATTTCATATTTCTTATCTGAGACGGCAATTTTTGTTTCTGACTGTATATTTAGAAAATAAGGTCCTACCCTATATAGTGTGCCTACAGTAGCCTCAGTAATGTACTCTTTTTACAGAAAGAGTATATGTATATGTAGAAAATATATTGTGTAATGATTTTGTTAGAGGAGAATTTGGTAATTTTTGTAATAAACTAGGTCCTCTTACCAAATTATCCACTCAGTAGAATGGTCTAATCAAAGTTAAACACGTAGTAATGTCAAGGACTTTAGAACATGTGGGAAACAATTGTACCGATAATATTGTTCAGTCTCGATAGAACGAGGTGGTGGGTGCACGCAAGCGAGCGAGCGGGGGTGGAGAGCTCGCGGGCGGGCGGGGGCAGGCGGGGGCGGGCGGGGCGCGCGTGGGGTATTGATCGCCGCCCGCGCCGCCTGCACCACCTGCCACTGCAACTCGGGAACCTCGCGTTCCCGACAAACCCCTCGGACGATAACTTATAGCTTTCCCGGATTCACACAGTGCCATTTTTAAAAGCCCTTTTAATTGATCGGATTCGTGCGGCGGCCGAAAATACGCGCCGGCGGCCAGCGGTCGGCTTCGATCGTGAATTTTTTATTGTGTTTTGTCTGCAACAGCCGTGCAATTACGCAAATAGTTTCGATGTACCGATAAGTTTCAATGCGGAATGAGATTGTGAAGAGAATAAGTTTTCCTTATATATCCTTTCAGGTGGGAAATAGTTAAACGTAGAGAGTTACTAGGTTATTGAAGGATATTGATAAAAAGTTTTATATTTATGAAAAAAGTTGAAGGGTTCGTTATAGCTCGATGTAGAGTGACTCTAACGGTAACAGTACCTTTCTGATTAAAAATACATATATTTTTTATGTCGGAATATACGGGATGGCAACGGAATTTAATAGACCTTATTTTTTTCTTTACTTATGTATATATAATCTGCAGTAAGCATCATAGGCCGATATTATTATAAACTGTCCAATAAGCTTTTTAATAGAAGCGTATCATTGATTTTAATTTAAGGAAAAAGGTACTTATAAGTGTATATGTTTTATTTAAATTAAAAAAATATGCGAAATTTTGTTCAAATAAATCTTAAACATATTTAGGATGTATACTTACAGCTTAATATACGAGTTATACCTAAACAAATATTTTTTATTTTACTGCCCTGATGATTGTAGTAAGCCACTGTACACTGTACAAGTACGTTTCCCGTACGAACACGTGTCTGTACCAAGTAACACTTGGTACATAATTACTGTACAACTATGTGCAATACGTCATCTCGCCTACTGTACCCAATAATATCCATTCATAACGAATGCGTAATGAATAGGTAACTTATACAAATAACCGGATGATTCCGTATGCATTTAGTAAATATTATTTCAATTGTTGTAATCCATACATCAGCCGAAAGACATCCACTGCTGGAAATTGCCCCCCCCCCTAATGTATTTCAGTCTTCACTGTCCTCTGCTGCCGCATCCACTGTCTTGATGCGACCCGTGTGATATCATCGGTCCACCTTGTTGAGGCCGTCCTATACACTACGTCTTCCGGCTAGTCATTGCCATTCGAGTACCATTCTGCCCTAACGGTCATCAGTTCTTTGAGCTAAGTGTCCCGCCCACTGCCATTTCAACTATGATCTAAGCTATTTATTATGTTGTTATGATAGATGTTTTATTAACATATCAAAGCGCGCGTATAGGGTCACTCACTGCCTATTTCATCAGGAGAAAATACAATCGACGAACGAAAACCGAACCGTCGAAAAAAAGCAGGAGGTTCTTAATTCGAAATGTTTTTTTTTTATTTGTTGGATCATAATTTATAGCGCGCTCGTAAAATAGGTAGGTAGTTAGGTATTTACTATGTTTTATCATTTTGTGAAATTATCATTATCAAGTTGAAACTATGTAATAATTAAATATGTACAGAGCCTTTAGTTTCCTCAGCTTTTAACTATTATATCACAATCATTATGACTGGCCATAAATAATACGATTCTATTACATTATTAAAAAAAGTTAGGTACCTACAAATCACTGTGAGTACCGTAAAAAAAGAGGAACGAAACTTTTCTGTTCCAAAACTACGAGTGCTGAACAAATGTGCCGCGGCTGAGTATTTAGTATTCACGTGGCAGGAGGCAGGCGTCGGGTGGGGTACGGGCGAGGAGTGGGAAGTCACGCCGGCTCCCGACCAAGACCTTCATCCAGCAGTGCTATTGACCTGCAAATAGGTTTAGTAACTTCATGTGAAGTAATCGTAGCTACTAACTTTTCGGTGACACTACACGAGCTAATATCCATAGATAGTGACACTTCACCGGATCCTATTCGCTGATCAGTCTTCCGTCTGAATATTTGCTCACATTGTTTTAAATTGCTTTTGATGACCAGGATTCATCTGTCTAGCGTGTGCAATTCGCTTCACGCAGCGCACACATCGTATACAACCATCACTATGAATACTTGATTCGACATTAAGTTATAGCAATACGAGGACAACTAGAGGTGCTCAGTTCATCGCAACTTTCTTTTGGAAGGTGACATCTACTCTTATTCTTTGTCAAGGGAAGGTAATGATGAAAATGGAGCGCAGCGGCTGGACATGGTAAGACAATGGTGCAAATTCGACGGCATCGTTCCTTCCGGCAGTACGCACAAGGTCTGGGTTGGTCGGGTCGACGTCCTGCCGCCGCCCGCGCCCCGCGCCCCGCCAGCTGTCTCCGCCCGGTTATATTTAGACCGGATGGCGAGATCGGACTAAAACAGTTTCTTCCCCTGTTTGCATAACGTATCACGTTGACGAAATCCGACGAATGAAGCCTGTATTGTTGAACAAAGATGCCCTACAAATGCGGGTCGGCGGTAAAGTTACTTTCGCAAGCACCTTAGGGCCAGTCGGAAATTTTAGATCTATTGTTACGCCTACCTACGCCCGCGTCATAGATTCTTCGGTATAGATACCGATGAATATACAGAGCGATGGTCCACTAAACCTGGGATACATACGGGCGTGCTTGATGGCGCGTTAGGCGGTAGACCACATATAGGGTAAACGATGCCGAGATAGTAAATCAAATGAGCGGTCGATTCAAACCCAAAAAGGGCAATGTACCGTTACCCGACAAATGCAGTGAGATGCAAACGACTGCTGCGCCGGCGCCGCCCGCGCCGCCGCGCGGTGCACAGTTAAGCACACAATAAGACATGACATATCGTAGCGATTCTCGCGTCTCAAACCGGGAACCGCACTATAGAAAGTAAATACGAGTGGACAGTAATAATGACTATGTTAATTTACCCGCTTATGCACGTTGACCGACCGCAACGATACTTGAAAAAACAGACGAAACAAAGACAAACATCATCGGCCGTGCATTGGAATGTTGAAGAAAACCTACTAAAAGTACCTACTTGAATCAGCTCGATTGATGTTAAGAGTTAATACTTAGGCTTAGTGTTAATACTTAATTTGGCTTTATCATCAAGAGAAATAGAAGCTTTCGCCCGCGACTTCGTTCGCGTGGTATTTAACAAAGACACAACAGTTGGCAACAGCCTGCTCGCGCGTTCTAAGCCCGCGGGACGCATTGCAGGTTGTTGCTATCAAACTTAATCAGGCGCAACGCTGCAACATTGGTTTTATTTTTTTTTCGTGCGATCCTATGTTTTTTTCTAAAATAAAAGTAGCCTAAGTTACTCCTTGTTACATCAGCTATCTGCCAGTGAAAGTCCCGTCAAAATCGGTCCAGCCATTTCAGAGATTACCCGGAACAAACAGACAGACAGACAGACAGACAGACGGACAGACAGACAAAAATTGAAAAAAAAAATGTTTTTGTATAGGTACCGTGTATCCAAATGCACTTAGTAAAAAGCGGTTATTTTAATATTACAAACAGACACTAAAATTTTATTTATATGTATAGATTCCATTACGCGGATAATGGGTTTAAACGTTGCCCTTGTAACTTTTTTGCCACTGGACATTGCGTTATGACGTAAAGTGTGTGCAATATTCAAGGAGACTACCTACTTATCCGTTGTTTATTTAGTCTTGTAGTGTAGAGCAGCGCGCCTGGTGACATGATTGTTGTATTATGTTTACCGATGTTTACGAGACGGCGCTAGATAATAATATGTCGATTGAGATCCGTGATTGGTTCCAGTGATACATACCATACGCGGCCTGTTTACATCTGTAGCATTTGCAGCTTCACATTCTCGGTACCTATCAAAGAATTTGTTTTGTTTGATCCTGATCATATTTTGAATATACAGGCATAAGCATATCAAAATTGATAAACCTGATAAACCCATAGGTAAGCATTATCCTTGAGATTCTCAATAAAATATTTTTGGGCGAATTCAAGCCGGTAAAAGTTGATGCAAGTTTATTCAATTACTCAAAGGTTTGTCGATGGAAGTGGGTACAACGTAGCGACAAAACACTCAAATAATTTACGGTTGCCCATGGTAATGCTCGCTCGGAGTTAAATTGAGCAATCGTCCACGTCCCTTTGAGGGGACGCTTTTAAAGCCCCTCGCGGGCGCGGGCGCGGCGGCGCGGCGTGCCTACTCCGATGCACCCTACTAAATACGTTTATTCATTCCAGATTTTCGCTGGCGACTAAAAGCATCAAAGCTGGTGTTTCAATTGGAATTTTAAATTGCATTAACGTGAAACGGTACAGACACGGTTTCTCGATGTTAATTTAATGAATTGTATGAATAGTGCAAGCAGTTTTTGAGGTATCGTAGACACCAGCTGTTTCATTACAGTGTTCTAAGTTTGAACGAAAATTAAGGCTATCGCACATCAAAATAAGAGTCGATTTCTTACCCTAAGATATTGTTTAAAGCATTTATAGTTTTACTAGCTGCGCCCGGCGGTGTTACCCGCGATAAAAAGTATGAAAAATTAAAACATCTATCCCACGGGAACCATACATTTTACCGGGATAAAAGGTAGCCTATGTGCTATTCCAGACTATAATCTATCTCTGTGCCAAATTTCATCCAGATCCGTTCAGCCGTTCGGGCGTGAAAGAGTAACAAACATCCATCCATCTATCCATCCATCCAAACTTTCACATTTATAATATTAGTATAGATTACAGGTTTAAATCTTACCCGCTGCTATGAGATGATTACCGAAGCTGCATTTCAATTGGAAACCTGGAAGTAAATGGATTTTATTAGTGCACTCTTATAAAACTGAATCGTTTAGCGTCGACCGGCGCCATGGTAAAGCTGGCAAGGATTGCCATTAATGGAAGTTGTTCAAACATCAAAAGGGTCTGACCAGTTCTTTGATCCGGTGTAGGAAATGTCAAGGTGGATGGCGCGAGCGACGGCGATATAACATTATTATATGTACTTATATACTATACACTCGTATAAATCTAAACGTGAATCGATGACTCAAGTGCGTCAATATTCGTACCTAACGTTTTGTGCCTAATTTTTTACGCTGCAAAGTCCAGTGTTCCTTGCAAGAATTCCTTACTTACTGAAATGGTATCGTTATCAACAAAACATGTTACTTTCATTCGTATTTATACATTTTGTGGTGTGAGCGGGACAGGACGCACCACAGTTTACTCTCCGACCGTCAGTTAGAAAACGTAAAAATACTTAATTGAACTATAGTTAACTGCTCTATAACACGTAGTTCGTAGAGCAAATGGTAATGTTCCATTTCATTAGTTAGTTATAGACTCTTGTTATTAAAATACCTGTTATTTATGTTATTTGATATGTGATCTTCGTTGCGGTATTAACGCGCAATGAAAATTAACGCATTATTAATTCCCCTGCAGCTCGCTTCAATTTCTTGCATCACTTCTCTATCGAATGTGTCGAGTACTACTGTAAATTAGGATGTTCGAGGAAATACGTATGTAATCGATATGACTGAACATTTCCTAATGGCTTTACGAACTCTGCCATTTATTTGCGATGTAGGTAATATAAATACCTATAATTTTAATTAAAATTCTGCACTAAGAAATTTTTTTTTTTGTAAGTCATAATGAAATATGCAGATATAAAACAACCGCTAATACTAAGATTTTATAGAATATAGCGTTAAATATACAGGCTGATTCAGATGCATATGCTACGGTTATTATTATTGGGTAAATATGAGTTCATGTTCAAGAGTCAAGGTCAGTGACGATTACAGGACATCCGTTTGCTTATTTAATGATTAAAATAATGTGAACATCCGCTTAGCTGAATATTGACCTAAAAAGCTCGCTTATTCAGATTCCCAGTAGGTAGACAGCCAAGGAATCCGTAAACACTACGCCCGAGGTCGATTTACGAAACGGAAATGCCCGACCTACACAGCCTGCCTGCGCTCGTGCACACGTAGATAGGTGTTATAGATCTCGCAACCGCTAATAATAACTGTTTTATAATTTATCAAAGATGATGAAGTAAGGCAATGTAGTTTCGATCATGAAAGTCATTGATGCTGGATGATCGTGGGCTTCATATACCTACACATACGCGGAATAGGATCTTATATTACGCAGTGCCCTGCACAACACATAGGGAATACAGTATACGTATTTTTACATTATTTTAATATTACAATGATAACTTGCAACAGTACAACGAATCGAAATAACTTTCAAAATGGCAAAGATATTTAAAGTTTCCGTTAAGAATAAACCCGAAAGCTTTTTAGAGTTGGAAGTATGTACCGATCAAGCAATCTCCATCGTGTCTTCGCCACTACGTCGACATTGGTAGAATAACGTTGAGCCCGATTCAATAGAAATACTAATAATAAATAAATACATATCGCCATTCGAACACACCAACTATGGGTCCCATATAATGGACTGAGGGCGAACTAAGTATATAATAATTATACAAATAATAAATATCCATGACTCGTGTATTCATGCTAATCACGCAAAGTTTGTCCCTACCAGGATTCGAACCCGGGACTTGTGTGTTTGTGTATAGTAATAATATAGTGTAAGTAAGTGTTTGTGTTAAAAAGACAAGCCCGCTGATTTTATTGCCAGATCTTCTCAGTTGAGGAATCGCAGTGATAGGGCTATCACTGCGATTCCTCAACTGACGTCAGCCCTGACGTAAATAATAATATGACGATTTTTAAGTGCACCCAGGGGCTAATAAAAATAATAATATTATTCATTGCATTTAAGACACTCATCTTAAGTAATCTTTATCAAAACACATAACATATTCGTTTCAAACTAAACTGAAATATTCGTGTGACAGGGGCAGAATATATGATTATAAACAGAGTTTGTGTGCTTACAATAGAACATACAAACACAAGAGAGTGTGACTACAATGTAACCAAATTGTATAACGTTAAAGTAATTCGTGCGCGTGGGCCGCTAGTGAGAGATATCAGACAATAGAGGTGGTGTCACGGACGATGAGGACATTGCGGCGGAACCCACGAGATCCGAACCGACACACAAACTAGTTACTTGTAAATGTTAAGGCACTTGACCCACATAACGATTCGAAAAAGTACAGAAACGTGAGTATTTTTTAAATCTGTATTAAAACTTTGAGATTTTTAAAATTAACTTGTCTGTTCCATAATCGTTTTAATGAAAGTGTTATTTTGGACTAGTTACTCAGCGTTGGGAATAATAATACCAGCCCATTTAATGTCCCACTGCTGGGCACGGGCCTCTCCTCAATGCGAGGGGGATTAGGCCCTAGTCCACCAAGATAGCCCAGTCCGAGTTGGCGGACTTCACACGTCTTTCGAGGGTTCTCTCAGACGTGCAGGTTTCCTCGCGATGTTTTCCTTCACCGTTCAGCAAGTGATAATCATGGCTGAAAATTAGATTCGCATATGAAATCCAGAAATCTCGGAGGTGTGAGTAGCGGTTTGAACCTGCGATTCTCGTTACCGAGGCAAGCGTTCTACCAACTTGGCTATCACTGCAGGGATGCTACTGCTTACAGCTTACTATATAATTAATCATATACCACTCGTTACATTACTTTTTCTTAGTACCCATGAGTAAAGCTTATTTATTTCCAATAAAATGATTCAATCCAGCCTACTCAGGCAGCTATTACACTTCAATGCTTAAGGTGCTGTAGTGAAATGTATTGCAATGATTCGATCTATTCTTCCTCTTGAAACTCGCACTAAACCTCCTCATTCATTATCAAAGGTGTCTCACTGTAACATTAGTTAGGTATTGGCTACTTCAAATTAGGACATACGCACCATTGGTGATAGTTCCACGCGGTATTGTCGGTTTTCGAGTATCGACGCGGCAATCAGTGCACGTAGGAGGCGCTCTCTTGCCCCACAGTATCAGATATGTAGATAGCTATTTAGGTACTATGGTTTATGAGCACGAGTCTCTAGGTGGGAAATGCGTAGGTTATCCACCTCTCTCCGCCCACTCTCTTACTAAATCAAGTTGCTTTTAAATTTGAAATAGTTTGAAGAATTGCTTAGTGCTATGCACGGTACAAGGTACTTCTGTAGAAATTTTATAATCGTAACGAGCTCTGTAAACTCGCTACGAAAAACAAGTTTAAGTCACCGAATGTAGATTGCATATAACTATCCTTACAAGTCTGAAACGTAGTATATATTAAAATTTACCCGAAACAACTTGATCCCGGTAAAAGAACTTTTAGACACAGCGGCTGGCCAGGCATAACATCCGCCCAGCCGGAAAATCTTCCTTTCCGCAAAATAACTAGATTAAAAAGGTAAATAGTGATTGTCATTTGTGTAGGTTACTGACACAATCCTTTTGTCTTTCTTGACAAGCAAGGGTTAGAATTTAACAATGAAAACTTTTAACAACACGGTCACACACTTGCCACCAAATAAGTATTAAGTAAAGATGGACGTCTCAACGCTTTTAGATGCCCATCTGAGTGTACTACCGCAGAGCTGCGTACAAGCGATACACAAGTGCCAACTTATGTAACAGTACTTTATTAAGAACTAGGTATATTACACCAATAATAATATAAGGCAACGACGGAGTAACGTATAAATTGCAACTTTATTATTCCGCGCACACCTTTATTAGCGTGGCGCGATACAGCCAGATACCGCGGCTGATAAAACTCGTATTTTTTATTCAATTTCTTCGTGAAACATTTGTGTTGTCGACCCACATTGCGATATTCGCCAACTGCGTGGACCACTTGGAACTTGTTATACACGACTTTTAGTCTAAGCACGTTTATTTTTAGTGCACCTACCTAGTTATAGAAATTTGCTCTTCCAAGGGTTTCGCGCAACGCCCACAATGCTCAAGTGGACTATTTTATTTAGAGAAGTACTCATTTTACAGGCTAAGTAAGGCAAACAGCCCACACAGTTTATAAAAATAAAATTGTGCAGTGCCTTATGCAGCACGTAGTGATTTTGTTTTATCGTTATTATTTTTGGCGCATATTCAGAATCATATTCGGTGTTCGTGAATTTCACAACTTACCTTTGTCGTGTCGTAAAATACTTTTCCTAGCGTTTTGGAGCGAAATAAACCAGCTTTACGGCCGCGCCACGCAGTAAAGTGCACGTTTAAGTATCTACCTGATTTTAATCATTTTACACTGTCATACAAGCGCGTGCTCGCGCAAAATAAAAATATATTTCATTTTTTATAGCTAGCCTAGGTGTCGTAGCTAACTTCGTGCCGCCTCGGAATCAAGTTTATGAGAAAATGAATTATCTTGCTTTGTGTTTTAGTGGAGTTTTCCCATGTTTAATACTTAGGGGCCGAAATATTCTAAAAAAATCTATGATTGGTGTAACTCACACGGCTTTGTTTTAGGTACAGATTGTAAGGCTTTGTAGCGAAACCTGATACCATGGATTCAACTCATGATTCTGAACCCCTAAGAGTTCAAAGTTTCTGTCGCTCTTTTCTGCGCTTTTTTTTAAGTTCGAAATTTAAATTATTTTTTGCATGAAATCGTAATAGAAGTCTATCATAACGAGATTATAAATAAAAATACTATAATTACTCGTTTAGAACCTCGATACGCTTGAGCGCACTCATCGCTCGCACGCGTCAAGTATCGCGCGGTGCGTTGTGTTGTGATCGCGTTGTTTACAATACATTGCGCGCTCAAATATTACAACATTTGCAACCCACGACTTTGAACATAAATTATTTACATAATTTTATTATAGTCATTACCTTTACTCAAAGTTTTCGTGACCATGCCCCTTACACCTTGTATATATATAATACAGGTGCCTACTCCATTTTAGAATTCTACAACATAAGATATCAAATGGTCTTGACGAGTCGTGCGTGTCCTTTTTGTAAGTGATATAAATTCTGTTTGTAGAGGACATGCCTCTCGATTACCATTCTCAGAAGTGACAACCCTGACTGCAAACACACGTCACTTATTATGTAATGCAAGTAATAGAGCTTAGCTATTATTGCTCTGAGTATTTCAGAATGATTATTTATGTGGATAGCATTGGGTCTATAAAATGACGCAATTGTTTTCATACATCCATCGGTGGCGTGTTTGTATGGTCGGTACCTGTTTCATCTCGACTCATACGCCGAGAACACACACAGCCCATCTATCTATCATACATATATTATGAATGTGTTCATATATGTGATGCACGCGCATGTTTATAACTCGTGGGATGTAAATATTATGAGAGACCGCATTGCGAATTGGACGACAAATGAAAAATGAGGCACATTTCAACATTTCATTTGATTCTTGTACACCGGTTATATTTTATCTAAATAAAATAAATATACAAAATTATCTCCAGTTTTGACTAATTAATTACATATATGGGTTTCATAAAAAGGTCCATATAAAGTTTGTCATACTACACTATGCACCCTGCATAGGTTAATGTCACCCACAAGGCAATGCAGTGTAATTAAATAGCAAATACAGAGTTGTGTAGCGACAATTGTAATTAATACCACCCGTAATGTGTATGTAAAGATCACAAGATACAACAACGAAAGTCACCCGAAGCTTGTAAATTACGAATAACCACAAGGACCAGCGAGCAAGTAAATTTATCTGACAACCATGGGCCTGTAAAGTGCCATAGTACCTACTAACAGCTACTATGAGAAAGAATTTAGAGTCAGTTGGCAAATTGAAACAAAACTAATTTTAAGGATTTTATCGCGTTTATATTGTGTTTTTACGATCCAAAACCAAGCACACTGTTGCAAGACCTCAAGACACTGTGAGCACTTTTTGCGTAGATCGGACCGCAAGCAACAACTAAATATGAGGGTACCCCGGTTCAAACTATGACACTAGGACATCAACCACCTCAGTCGTCCCGTGCTTACTGTAAAGCAGCCGAAACGTCGGGAACGTAAAAATTTAATATAAATTATAAATTTGTAATCTACTCAATTAAAGTTTTCCAATTCTCCTGAATGGTTTTGATGCCCAGTAGGTAAATACAGTTGTGCTTGTAATCAAGTGTAGAATTATATATTTTTCAGTAGGCCACAAGTTCCCCGAGGACAATCACCGAGGCGTGTCGTGCTGATGAAGCGCACTGTATGTAATTAAAGCATATGTACGTACTACAATCATTTGGTGTGCGTCGTCCTTGTAACAAATAACTAGCTCCGTGGATCAATTGAGAGCCAGCCTCGGACGTTATTAACATAGAGTAGAAACTGTAGGGTCAGCAGGAACTCGCAATGTAATCGTAACGTCGTCGAGAAATCGTGCTGTCACTGTCATACTCATTATAAAATCTGTGGTGTGAGAGGGATTGAGGACGCTTACGTACTGAAACGCAACGAAAAAGGATTGAGGTACTGATGTTCCACTCGCAACTTCACGGCCTTCCACCATTTCTATGAGAATAACGTTGCCACGACGCATAATATACTTTACATCGACGCATTTAAGCTTTCTTTATAGCCTTTTTCGATACCATGTTCTACTTTAAGGCTCAGCATCTCTCCTTATTTACACCTCGTAACACATTTTATAGCTATTAATTTTGTTGTTCACTACAACAAACATACCACCACAGTAGATATTACGACCTCTTAGACAAAATAAGAGAATGTGCCAATAGGTCTACTGCCTATAAAATATGCAAAACTACGTACTTAATCGGTACCTGGAACATATCTGCCTCACAAACTTGGAGATAGCCTAAAATAGAAGCTGGATGTCGCTACTCTATCCTTACGGGCCTCTACACAATTTGTATGTTAATACGGTCGGATAGCTGCCCCGTCCATACAGCTGCACAAAACATTATGCGCTGCAGTTATTTAAATTGCAACGTCTTATGTAAGTGTGGTGGTAAACGTGCCAGTATTTTTGTTTCCGTCTTCGTTATGGCACTGAGCATGGGTTCCGATGGATGCAATTTACTTTAGTCGAGGCACGTTTAGAGCGATTGTTGAGCGCCGAAACGGCCGGAAGGATGTCCCCGGAGTGCGGCGCGTGTGCTGCATGCATCCCATCCACATTGATACCTGGCTTTAGATCGGTCGGCGCGCCCCTACCGCGAGCCCCGCGCCTCCTGCTGCGCCCGTACACAATTATATACAACCTATACTGCTTAACATGCTTTGGATGCAAAGTAACAGGATTATGTGACATCAGGATCGCTCATAAGCTCGGCACCTGTGGAGTTCGACGCCTGTTATATTACATTCATGTCATATATCAATATTATTATTACATATGTAGGGCGGTTTTCTTGCTCAGTAGGTTTTCTACAAAACAAGATTACCTCATCCAATGACTTCATTGTGCATTAAGGTTGGACGACCTCCTTACATGTTGTACAGAACTACATAAAACTAGTTGCAAGCTTAATAAATAACAGTTTTATTTCCTTTATATGATATTGTTCGTTCAACCAGAGCTATAAAGTGTTCCTTATGATTTTATCAACGAGTGTTTACAATGAATCGAGGTCTCGACTTATCTAGAATAGTAAGCAATGTACACAGGAATGCGCAAACTCGGACTATATATAACGATACGCGCTGGAATTACACGCAACTAACACATTTCTACAGAGGAACTACCATAAACTGGAGCTTGTTGACGCTCACTTAAAACTCTTATGAGAATGCAAACACATGGCGTATTACATCACACCATACTTTATGTGGCTCCACAACGTGCGGCGCGGGCGCAGCGCGGGCGCGGCGCGGCGGCGCGGGCGGCGGCGCGCATGTCACGTGAGCAGAGGCCACGCTGCGCTGCGGGACGATTACTGCGTTGTTATCATAACATCAATGTTTTCATCTGAATTGTCATAATGTGGGTCCCAGTTAGGAAATGGGGCCGTGCGAATCGAATGGCGATTCTTTCAATATTTGGTCGCGGCTTATGGAGTACCTATAGTGCGCACAGCGGAGTGGTGAAATATAAATTGGTTTACAACAGTGCGCTGTGCGACCACACGCATGCTGGTTGACAGTTCGGCGAACTCATAGGCCGCCGCCGCGCCGCCGCCGCTAGCGGTGCGCGTGAGCATTTCACGGCACAGTGACCGACGAACATCGTGTTAACTTCATCATGTACTTATGTCGCGTGCATGACTGCGCGTTGAGCCGCAACTTAATGGCTACACCACCGCCCCGGCCGCGCCGCGCCTCGCTTCATTTCGTTCATGCTCAATATCATAAACAGGACGTATACTTAATACCCTTATTTAATTATTCAAATATTTAGGGAATACCAATAGTTAAAGATCGTTTACAGTAGTAGCTTACAAAACACAGTCATTCAAAAGACCTCACAAATAACAGCAAAGTACTTTTATATGGAAGAACTGGTCACATGTAGATCTGTTATGCTCATTGCGGGTTCCGGACGGCTTAATATGAAAACTTCATAATATTTTTTTTGCTATGCCTTAAATACAAATTTTCACGATACCGATTTCCACGATAAGGATAATAAAATTATCAATTGCTCCCCTTTTGCATGTATATGCGTCCCTTTTCTACGTAATACTATTTTTAGTATTTGTTAGTTATATAATGACAGATGTGTGAATTTAAATTCCGTAGCACATTTCGTTTATGCTAGCCTTAACGGAGCCTTCCGTTAGATGCTGCCTACTCACATGGTTTTGATGTTCCTGTGAATAACCTACATAACAACTTATTTTTAAAAGACCACTCAGTTTTTTACCAGCTCTTGACAGTGGAACCACCGACTACTCGTAAGTGATTTTTAGGCTACATGAATAGCAAAAAAATATTTTGATTTTGAAAAGACCCTTTGTGTAAGGGACCTTAACAACAATAGAAAGCCTCTTATTATAACACTTCTTAAATGGTATTGACCATTTAAGGAGTAGGTATTCATCGTACCAAATAAGTTAGTTAAATAAAACTGCAAAGCTATATCAGCCACTTGCAGCGCTAAGCAATGCTTGTGCTTCGTACATATGCAATAAATTAAGTTGGACCACGCAAGAGTCTTGAAAGACGACGATGGTATTGATAGAGCACGTCTTCGTTGCACGGAGCACCTTAGGCTAGATAAGTTTGTGTCACATGGTTTATGCATTGTATACCTATGCATTTTTATTTGTGAGACAATTTCTATTGAACCATTCTTGTATAAAATTTTCCCAAATTATTTTCTAATAATTATTCTTAAGATTTTCGCACTATCCCAGCAGGTGGATTTCTTCAATTTGTACACAGCTATAAATGAGAGGTTCTCATTTATAGCTGTGCTCTCATTGAGAGCATACTTCTCCTAAAGTAGTATTTCAGCATCAGTGGGTAAAGTACAAAGAGAACAAAGCACGTGCGCTTGATGCCAAAATCTTCAACAGCCTTAAATCACCTACATAACTCTCATTACTCGACTGAAACACCTTTTTGACTTTTAATATATTACCAGCCGCATCAGTAACCCACGCTCGCTTATTGTCGCGTCTCTAACTTCTATACTTACCTATTCATAGACCTTGAGCGCTGGTACGTGGTCCTCTTCAACTTTCTTTTAGGTCAGAGTCCGCAGCGCAGGCCACCCTCCCGAGAGGAGCGGGTCCACCCACGCGCCGCGGCCCACGTCCCAGCCTCCTCACAAATATATCATCAACACCCAACGCCCGTTCTAATCACCGTTTCTCAGAAAAAAATATATGTTGGTGTGCATCCAATGTGCCATATGACTTGTACAGACCCGGCGGGCAATGTTGTAAGTCATTTTGCATCATAGATATAACCGATATACATATAACAGCAGTATAAGTGTAATACTTCTTATCGCTGTTTTACTTGAGAATAGTTTGAGATGATGTTTAAGTTTATTTAGTAGAAGTTATGTATCATAGTGTTATACCTATATTATCTTCGCTGATGTATAGCAACAATATTGCCAACAAGATGACGGAGCGTTGCCAGTGATCTCCTAAAGTCTGTCAAAATCAGTAACCTTTTTCCTCATATACCAACAATAAAGATATCAACAATAAAGAAATCGCAATTAATTTTTTTAGCTACTTAGTCCACATCAATCAGCGGCATGCGTTTTAAATCTGTGTACTGAACGCCCGCGAAACATTAATTTAAAATAGTTCGTTATTATATTTGATACAGGCTCAAGAAGTCAATGGAAGAAGTATTAATATAGAAGAATCATATTATACAGGTGTTCATATTATCGTGTTTATCTAACGCATGTTTCATTTCAGGCCAAAGAAGTTTGCGGTAGTGAGTAATGATTATTCTCATCTCTTTGCTTGAATGAGATCACTCTTTACGCCTTATTTGTACAATCATTACTCAAGATTACTCGAATATTTACAGACGTACTAAATAATCGAACGGCTCGTAACGTGTTTGATAATTTTACAATGTCCATTAACTATCATTCCTGTTGGCTAAGAATAAGATTTACGTTTATTTAATACCTTTCTGACGTCCGCGTGTGAGGGAAAAATAGGAAAAAAAACAGACTTTGGTTCGGTTCTATTTAAGTGTGCAGCAAGCGGCTGCTTAGTAATTTAATGGAAGCAATTTCATATTATTGACACGAGAGCGATGGTCATAATAAGTTTATTTAAATAACACATTACTGTTATGACTATTTATAAATTTTGGCCAAGAAGACATCTTTCTTTTGGGTTAATGCAGTTTTAGACGCTATGATGCCTCTAAGCCGTGTTCTGCCGGACCGACTGCTTTTGGATTCTACTGAATTAAATTTTGGAGAACTAGGACGGTCAGGGTCGGGCGTACTACGAACTTTTATTACCGCGCAATTCACATCCCGGCCTAAAACTGCTTTCTGATCCGCTTCTCACGGTAAAAACTACGCCATCCATTAACTACACTGGAACACAAAAATAACGGGTCACTAGATAGTTCCTTATATGCTTGCGGTTGATACGTGAAATTGTAGAAAATGACTTATTTTATCAGAGCATGAATCTTTCGTACTCTACTTTACAATGAAAAGCAACACATACTTGAAAAACTCTGAGGCCGGAAAATTACGTTTTCTACTTTTTTTAGTTTTTGTGTACATCTGAATAATGTAATATAGTGAAATGATGCTGCACTGAGTATCTAATGAACACATTAGATACTCAAAAACAAACTTTACTGATCTACTTTATAATATACCTCCTGTTTATACGAGCGATCCATCTCTCCAACCGGAGGATGTCGGATCTATAAATTGACATTATATTTTTGCATTTCAGTGTATGCATGTACCATTATTAGTATTCGATATTCAAATAATTATTACGAAATGGCCTGTGTTCCATTATTAAAACTTTTAATTTGATAGCGGCTGATTTTCTAGTTGATCGGACGTTGCACAACGGCCGCCGTGCAAATGTTTTTGATTATTTTTAATTGATAAATAAATGTGTTACATCAAACAATGACCAATTCGATATCTAATTACATCACTTATTGTTTGTACAGGAGGCAACACCGCCTCAATGGCCGCATTGAGGATGTCGGCTTGCTTAGACACTAATATGTATATATCTACGTGTATGGCGCAGTGTTATCTAACATTGATTTCATCATTTTATACCATTACTTAAGTTATATCATTCTCTTCACATTATGTTTCCTACATACTACATGTAACTTTTAATTATTCATGCCGACTTATTCGTATAAATGTTGAAAAAAAAGCCATAATAAAGGTGATTTGGCATAGCTATTGTAATTTTAGTTAGTACCGCCTTTTACTTGTTCGCCACTAACTATACAGGCATTGAGGAAGTGTAGGTTCAAAGGTTAGTATACGCTTTCTAAATCACCGTGTATATGGCTATATCGCATGTAAATAAACTACGATACGGCCGGAACAAGTAGTACCGGCGGAATAGTTAATATTTCAGGTTTGGGAAAATAATATGATGAATGTTAGGTAATGAATACATTACAATTATAATAACTGACAGTCTCGTTTGCGAAACCTAGATCTACGATCATGTAAAAAAAAAAAGTTCATGTACTCAAATAACAGGCGCTAAACTTTCATTTAGCGATAGATCAGATAGGGATACTTCCGATATCGCGTGCGCCCGCGTCGGTGTGTTGCGAAATCTCCGCTCACTTCGCACGGATCCGCGACCCCTTTCATTGCTAGATAACCAGCCGTCTGCATCAAGTTGATATCAATCCCATCGAAATTAAACCGATAATGTAACTGTCCGCCTCATTTCAATCTCAATTGCGGTACAGATAAATGAGATCGGTCACAGCTGGCATGCATTTGTTTTTTGCAGACTGTTTTTTAGCGCACAATGTGTTTTAAGTTTTGAAAAAAAAAGCGTCTAGCGTAGTACATTTGGGCAAAGATCGAGCATTATTAATAGCCTGCTCGCCATATGGTCTACATCACGTACCTACTGCATGTGGTAGGTACATATCGGCAAGCACTCTGTGCTTATCAGCCGCTTGAAGGAGCACTGAAGTTCTCAATCTCACGAATGTAGTACAGTCTTACTAGCCTAAAAAACTCTCGTGTGGTATCTAGCATGGCGATTAAATTTGGTAGACCAGAGTTAGGCTTCACTTTTAGCGTACGCCGAGTCTTGTCTGATTATTCTAATAAGTCTGAGGACGGTATACCTACCGCCTAGAATAAATCCAATTAATATGTTGACTAACAAAACAATAGAATCGGAATCGTAGTAACGTCTATAACATTAACAGGATGCGTGTAACTTCCTCATCGTTGCAGTATCACACGGTTCTGCTTAAAGCGATATCATTTGAATTGTAAACGGTGTTAACAGTTTAGGTAAATATAGGCACCAAATAGACAGTGTTATCTTGTATAAGGAATATCTGGGCAACGGCGTGCGCGGCCCCAATGCGCGCGGTCGTCGCCCTCGGCGCGGGCGCGGGCACGGGCGCGGGCGCGGGCGCGGGCGCGACGCGGGTAGCGCCCGCGATCGTTATTGTAATTGATACGAATTGCTTAGAAATCTAGAAATTATGTGTAAACAAACAGTTATCTGAGTAAATAAACGAGATAACATACCGATGGAACGACCAATATTTGAAGTAAATTTTTGTGTTTCGATGGTCGAATGTCCGTTTGAAGATGATAGTGTGACTACAGGCGATTGAAATAAAACTAATTAATAAAGGTATAATAGATAAAAAAATTACGTATGTAGAGCAAGTTAATTAAGCGAATAATTGTTTAGCATTATTCGTTAAAGATATCTAAGTGAATGATAAACGAGCGGTACATTCTCATCACATGAGCCGTATTGCAGAGCGAGTTTATAAATAGTTCCCTATAAAAATACAAGATGTTCTCGGAACTTCCGCATGTAGGGGAGCACAATTTATCGCGTTTTTTGCGTGTTGACGTTCATATTCCTTAAACAAGTTTCTGCTTTTGTAAGGGTGAGCGTTTATAGATCTTATAGGTTGCTTTGAAAGATGAAGAAATAAAGCTCCAGAATAATAAGATAGCTGGTAGCTGGTACGTAAATACGTTAACGAAGTTTAGACAAAAACAAGACCTCTTATTAAATACCTATCTATACATATAAATAAAATTGGAGTGTATGTTTGTTATATTAAAATAACCGCTTTTTACTTAGTGCATTTGGATGTATACACGTTACCTATACCGAAACAACATTTTTTACAATTTTTGTCTGTCTGTCTGTCTGTCTGTCTGTTTGTTCCGGGTAATCTCTGGAATGGCTGGACCGATTTTGACGGGAATTTCACTGGCAGATAGGTGATGTAACAAGGAGTAACTTAGGCTACTTTTATTTTAGAAAAAAAAATTGGATCTCTCGAAAAAAAATTAAAACCAATGTTGCAGCGCTGCGCCTGATTAAAGTTTGATGGCAACAATCTGCAATGCGTCCCGCGGGATCAGAACGCGAGCAGGCTGTTGCCAACGGCTGAGTCTTTGTTAAATACCACGCGGACGAAGTCGCGGGCAACAGCTAGTTATGTATAAATTCAATCATTTTTAAAATATAATGAGAACGATATTGTTATTTGATTTAGCACAAATCTATCGATCGGTCGGCGCGGGCGCGGGCGGCGGCGCGGCGGCGGAGGCGTCCGATGTGTACATTTATATCGGCGCGTGAGTCATAAATTTCGCGCGCGGCGGAAGTCGCTTCCGGCATCCAACATGCCTCACGGTACCGATAAGAATACGTGTTGTGTCGTCCTGCGCAGAGCATACCATGGGCATGCATGGGGTCCTAAAGGTTCTATCTATGGTACATGTGCCTAGTCTATTGATACTTGATAGTAAGATGAAGGTCAGGTTTGGATAAGGCTGTCGATATTCAATATTTTTTTAATATTTCCTAAAGTGTTTGCTAATATTCAATTAGGGTACTCTGAATATTTATGTTATGTACTCGTGTACTCGTTATATAATATATATGTAGGTACCTATAACTACACGGTTGCCGCTTGTCGCATACCCACTCTGCTCGTTGTCACGTCAGTAACGTAGACCGTAACAGTGAATGCCGAAACGTGTTCTATTTTCAAAAATTTCCTGTATTTTAAACAATAAACTTCCTACAATGGAAACAGAGAGGAGAGGTTATTCTTTTTTTAAATAACGGGTAACGAGGTTACGTTACCCGTTATTTAAAAAAGAATAACAAGTAGGTAACTACTTACCTATTTATTTAAATTTGGAATTCAATCCCACAAACAAAGGAGTCTAAGTGGCCAGTATGAAAGTCCACTGATAACTCGAAAGCTCGAATTAATCGAATGATATCGATATAAGTGCCTTCATCAACTGAAATGAACTGGAATCCAGGGAACGGATATTGCCGAGCACTTGGCTACGGAAGCCCTGATAGCGGTGGTAAATTGAAATGAGATTTCTGATCGGTAGGTACCTATGTACTTTACATGGCGGGGTTAATCTCTTTAAGGTGTGAAATAAGACAATTATCGCGTTGCTGTTCCAACATACAGATAATTTATCCATTGAGCACAGCACTAAACTATACAGGTTCGGTAAGCTCGTCATTAAATTCTATTCAGACCGATTTACCTGAGTAAACATCGTTACTTTACAAATTATTTATAATTACTTAATACACAAATGATTATGGCAACATCGTAGTGATTTTTAATTAAGTGCGGGGTTTAAGGGTCGCGTTGATCTGTCCGCATTTCTCTGTCTGCGGTCGGCACGCACGCATCGCACGACACGCAATGGAGTTAATGCATCTTTATGGCAAAATAGTCGATGTAGTTCCAGATTCCCCCCAAAAATATGTAATGGTTTCGTCTATTTACAAGGCATTTCTAAAATTGTATGTAACGCCATTGTAAATTGGTTAAAATGTCTATAATGTTTGGAGAAAATCTATACTAAGTTTAATAAAATAGTAGCTGTCTGTTTCTGTACGTTGGAGATATAAAAAAAGTGCAATAGGAAATTCGGACTTCTCAGTTCAGACAAAAGAAGTGTTTTGAGATTTCTTGTGTGTGTATATTTGTATGAGCACGATAGTAAACCTACTGAACCAATATGAATAGTTTGCCTATGGATTTTCATTATTATCACATTGATATACCATGATTCTCAAAACAAAGGGTACGTATATGTATATCACGCGACTAGGGGGGGTGGAGATGCAATGTAAAATGGAAGGTAACATAGGCTGAGTCGCACGAAAAAGTTAGCTTATAATGCAGCGCAACGGTAATCCGTTGCCTTCTGTGCGCGAGTACCGGTAGGTCGCCGCTAACCTAAAAGAGTTATGTATGAATAATGAGTGCGTGGCGGACACTTAAATCACGTTGATGTATCGCCTCCCGGCCGGGCCAGCCGTCGCGTCGTTACTCCCCTTATCTTTACTCTTTGGTGGGGATATTTATAGTTTACTTATTAACATATACTTTTCGCACCCGCTTCGCTTGTTATATTATTAAACTCTTCAGGTAATTCAGGTACGATATCTAATAAAATGGGGTATGTTTATTGTTCTGTAATTATTCATCATTGTCAGATATTAATAATTGAATAAGGTAATTTTTGATTATACAATACGAAATGATTCATAGACGATTGGTAATATATACCAAATAAATTTATAATAATCCAATTATTATAATTATATCAGTAAGCTATTTTCATTAAAGGGTTTTACCAATGGGTGTTTTACGTGCATACATTCATGTTTAGTATGTACGTACATTACATACAACGTGACAGACTCACAGATTTATTTATTTTATTATATAGATTTGCAGTGACATCGGAAATAAGCTGCTAGTTCGGTGTGGTGGTAAAGGCATCCATCATCGACGATGACGTTTTAACTCTCTTTTAATGAAACATTTCCGGCGCAGTATGCGCAGACGCAATGCGTCGATGGGCGGCGCGGCGGCGCGGCGGCGCGGGCGGGTCAAGGGTTGACCTTATATTGTTCGGATATCGATAAGCGAGGCGCCGCCGACGTCATGCCACATTAATATCAGAACACTATTAGCTCGGAGATAGATATTTATGCATGGGCCCTGTAGGTACACATTTGCTTTTTTAACGATAAAATTATAAAACAACTGTATTTCGATTAATATATTCAGAAATGCAAATAGAAAACAAATGAGTAGGCTGGAGTGGGTACTTGCAGCTGTTATATTTTTTTTACTTTCCATAGCAGATAAATAAAATTAGGATTGTGAGTAGGTAGTTGAGCATCGCTAGGATGGTTCACCTTCTCGCTCCAAAATAGAGGAATACCTAGGTATGCAAAGCTGTTAGCCCACCTCGTATTGCAATGGAAAGGCACCGCAAGAAGAATGAATAGCAGAATGCGCCCTCACAGGGCCACAGACTTGTATAGAAGATCAGACGTATCACTCAATCAAAAGTATACGCGATGGACCGAGTTTTGAGGAATAAAATACATATGCTTCGATATACTATTCTAAATGGACGCAAACTGCTGACAAATGAGGTAGTTATAGCCATGAATAATATTTAAAAGAATAGTTTGGTGGCGAGTCCTTTCCCCCTTTCCTCTTATTACCTAAAAGCGAATACCCTGGGAGTCGGAACTCCTAGTTTGAGATAGTTTAACAGGTAACGCATAACCTTTTATGAGTCTATATCCTGAAATACGCTTCCACTTGAGTAATCTTCTCGAATCTATAATCCTAGTCAAAGCTGGCCCCTGACGGAAGCTCGTCCGCGTGGCCCGTGCTGTGCACCGGGAGCGAGCCACCCCCCGCCGCGCCCCCCACGCCGAACCCCCGCGCACCCGCTTCCCGTCCCCCTAGAGGTGAATGAACGTCTTACAGCAGATTTTCTATTATGTATATTAGATATGCCTAAGCAATGTAACATTACAATTGGACAGAATTATTGCTTTATATCAACTAATCCTTTTACACCGCGCACGAAACTCTCACGCTAATAGAGTTTATTTTACGAAATAAAATCAGAATCATTGACCTTGTTTCAGGAGCTGAGTATCTGCGAGTGATATGAATTGCTAAATTGTAATTGGAAAAAAGCCTTGTCGACGGATAAATTGCCGGTAAATTATAAAAGTAGTCATGCGTGTCATGTTGAGATTAGGTACCTATTTCGTGTCAGGCAGTACTAATAGGTGACTGGGTATAGCCTATTTTTGAGCTATTCTTTCCGGCAAGAAGCCTGACCACACAAAAAGCTATTTAGACTAAGATCTAGACTTTTATGTAATGGATACGTCATCTTTATAATCATGAATAACTAAATAGACTGAGTGATTTTGTATTTTTAACCGACTTCAAAAAGGAGGAGGTTCTTAATTCGGTTGTATTTTTTTTTGTTATACTGTTGACTGATGGGCGAAAGTTTTTACCATATAGCGCCTCAAAAGAACATCATGCAGTAGATCTAGTACGTGTATTGTATATTAGAACCTACTGAAAAAGTCTTGCCAAGATGCGCTATAAATGCATATAGCGTTGTACTTAGTTCCAATAGATCTGATAAATTATGGGTGCGCCGCCATCCAATGTCTTGGCCCTTTTTTACAGGTATTGTTTTTGGTGACATTCGGTTTGATAGGTAACTGGGTACTTTATTTGTTTTCAGCTCGAATGAAAAGTTGGGGCAGGCGTGTTGGGGCGCTCCCTAAGCCGAGCCCGCCGGAGGGGAGACGGGGAGGAAGGGAGGAGCAGGCAGTGACTCATTCGATTGTCACACGTGATAATTTCACATTTGGATAGGTCAATTAATCACTATAATAATAATATCGCCAGACGAACACAGCAACTGTGTCTGTACCGTACAATGGACTGGACTATCCCAGTATCTAATTATTTATATAGATATTAAACGTCCATGACTCGGGTGTTCGTTTCGCGATATTATTATATGATTATTCTTATTTAAATAACAGGGCTACTACCAACTGTGCTAATAAGGTTCTCATGCAATAGCATATCATTTATGTATAACATTACATCAATGGAATGTCACTTGAAAAGAGTCCTCAAACACTGGTGCCTATGAGGTACATACCTGTGTTTTTAAATTTCGTAATTGTTTAATAAACTATAACACGCTAAGGCCTGGATATATTCAATCCGGCTCCTTTTAAACAGTGTTAAAATAATTAATAACAAGCAAGTTTGCAAAAGATGTATAAAATCCATTGTTTGAAACTTTAAACATCGTTACTTAGTATGAGGCACAGGTTGGTTTGCAAATGCAGCTCCTTTGCCGGCTATGTTTAGCCCTTCACACAAAAATAGGGGTATTATAAGTTTGTAATATACGCCTTTGTCTGTCTGTCTGTCGTAGGTTGTTTTTACTAATAGTGTTATTAACATTAGTGAATGCGACGTCCGCATCAAGTAAACAGCGTTTGGATCTAGTAATGAGTGTAATGTAGTTTGTAGGCAGATAATATGTGCAATCTGATAACACATTCTGCAGACAATCTTTGAATTTCCCTGTGCTCAATTTCGTTAAAAATTACACAGAATAAACATACGTATCACATAGAATAGATAATTCGTACAGGATTCAAATCTATAAAGTACTGACTCTACATGATTTAAAATTAGCGCCTATAACACGTAATATTTAACGCTATTACATAAACGAAAGGTCATAAATTAATATGCACCTGCTTCCACTAAAGTGGAGCGCAGAGAAGATGTGCAGAATAGACCAATCATATTGTTTAATAAACAATGCTTCGTTCCGAGCGGAGGATTTCAAACAATATGATTGGTCTATTTCGCATATTTCCTCTCTAGTTTGGTGGAAACCTTACCTATTTAGTTTTCCATAAATATCAAGCTATTGTAGTGATCATTTTAGTAGGTATGAGCATTTGCGCTTGAAGGCAATTGAGTACTATTATTGATGGCATAAAGTTTCTATAAATCATAATAAATAATATTTTTTTCCCTTATGCCCTAACTAATTCTTATTGTAACAGTATTTTCGTCAATATGTAATTAATTTCACCATTGAAGTTTGGCATACGTAAGCGTCGTAATCTGTCTCTGTCGCGCACGGGCCGCCGTATGGAGGTTACAACTCAGCCTAGCACCTTAGTTATTCCGACCTTAGTTACTATTTATAACATATGAATTGTGCAATAATTGTGCAATAAAAATAATATCACCAAGGTATTGCGCGCAGCAAACAATACTGCGGTGCGGTGTAGGTATCATCGTCTCTATGCAGCACCCGATCATGCAGGGTATCATATGCCACCGCATTGCTTTTCACGGACACATGAAGATAATAATATTTACTGATTGCCGTGTTTACACCTACATTGGTATCCAGCGATTGTATGGTCAAAGACCATGCCACCATGCCCCATGATAATCGTAAGGGGAAGGAGCTACTACAGCCATTATACGTAGGTAATTGACATTAATATGTTAGTGCATATAAAACATTTTGAATTAGGTACGTAAGTGTATGCCCTCATGGTCTCATTTCAATAGACTACTTATTGGGGTATTAGGTGTTGGAGGAATACTGCGTCTTACTCCTTTATCTACATTGCGGTCTCGATTCGGGAAGCGCTCTCAAAGTACATTTCGCAAGACAACTTAAAATAAGTTAAAATATTTTTTAAATTATTTTATACCTGTTATTTGCATTAAAATCCTAGATTTACTTATATAAGGAAAAATAACTCACCAAGGTTTGGTCAAAACTTCCATCTTACAAAGCCTTAAGTTCAACTTTAAAATGATATCTACATTCACGGAAGTGTTTGATATATTACATCATTTTAACGATCTTTTTATCTCAAAAAGAGATAAACTGCTATATTTTATCCACCGAGACGCTCATCCATATTAGGAGGGCCCACAATCGGTATGCTCATGCGCAGGGCCCCTATAACTAAATTAGGATGGATGGGGAAGCGAGCCTGCAGCAACGTTAGTATAACTCGATCGATAACATTATCACAGCGATATTTATTATCAAAAATAGTCAGTTATAACAACATCATAAGACAAAGTATGTTTTGTAGCGAAACCAGGCCGTAAATAGTATAGGTTTTATGTCCAAATATTTACAAGAAAATGCAATGCGATCGTCAATTTTGAGTTAATTTGGAAGGAGCCTTGGAGCACTGTTTAATGCCTTTATTGTATCGTTAGTTTAAAAAAACTTGTCACAACGTAGTACGACCGGCATTTATACGTATTACTTTATTTAGCTGAATTCTTGAACTAAGCATTGGTAGCCTAACTCGGAGATCTTATATCCGTATTCAATGTGCCAGATAATATATTTGACAATATACTTGTGCCAATATTATAAACTGAATTTCATCAATAAAACCTAGTAAGCCTACGATTTAAACGGTTAATTAAGTGTTAAAAATATTACCCCTCTTCTTGGGCGGTCGGGTAAAAATACTAATAATTAACACACAAGGCATCGATTACGTGATTCATGGCAAAAGTACATACAGGTCATACATGAACGTTGTATGGGTTTATAAATGATCTACATACTTATATTCGTTGTTGCCTACATATTAAAACATATCGCCAGACGAGCACATCAACTGGCTGACCCCAAACAAAGCAACGCTCGTGGTCGTGTTTATATATTTCGTACATTGTGCCTATTGAGGGCGATGCTAGTAACAATGTACACACATTAAGAAAATATAATTTCTGACCTGTACCCAGATGAGAATCGAATCTGCTACTACCAAGTAGTACAAGCGGCCTACGCTAATAATAAACCAAGCGGTCGTTAATGTTACTTGCAGTAAATTAATAAATTTTATCTCAGTGCCAGTTTATAAGTTTTACATCTGGCATGCGCGTCCCTCGTCCCCTGGTTACGGGGCCTGTACGGTTCTCATAGTGTGTCAGATCATTGCGCCATCTTAGTTATAACAGCTGTTTTATTCATCACCAACCAAGTGCATTACTGGTGGCGACCGACATTCGTGTTGTTCCATATTATCTCTCCGCGTACACGTATATTGGGCTAGACTAAATTCATTAGCGCTGGCCTTTTTAAAACATAATAATAATCGATTCATCAATCAATGGTGTAATTCGTGTTGCGTACACAGTATTAAGCTCCCAGTGAGTTCCGCGTCTAACGAAGATTTACATTTAACCGTTAGCTTAACTAAATGTTCGTCGAGTGGATGAGTAGCGATCATGACAGTAGGTGTACATCGTTTTGGAATTTTGGTAGACCTTGTTATGTACCTACCTAACCTAGGTACGTAAAACAATTAAAGAAGCGACAAAGAAGGTTTTAGGGTAATAATAGGCCAGTCTCATTTAAGAAAAAAAAATGATTATCTGACTATGATATTATTCATAGGCCTTTAGTTATGTAGGTAGGTAAATATGTAGGTATAATAATAATACGGACTGAATTATATTTCGAATGCTGATCCCTGGCATAAGACATATACCTACCTACGTAAAATCAATAATATAAAAGTACGTGATTCACACATGTACTCCAAATAAATGTTTTACTAGGTAGGTCGTCCCTCTCTGCCTACCGTGTTGTAAACTTCCAGGTGGATCCTGCGTATTTACCGACTTACTCACACGGCTAAAAGTGAAGCCAAAAAGTAGACCAGTTTTTTTAGCCTTCACTTTATGATGATTATTCCAACAAGTATTTGCCCCTATAAAACTGATTGATCATTGTTTACTACGGATTATTATTAAAGTGAGTACGCAGTTAAGGTATCGGTAAAACACATTGAGGTATCGAAGTTTTATCATTTGTAATTAGAACACGAAATTATACATTAGTCTTTTCGAGTTGCGAAGTTGTTTTTTATTTAAATAAATATAGTGCTCATAGTCAAATACATTCATAAAATACTTACCAATACAAGCAGATATCAAGCTCCAAGTATACGAATCTCATACATTCCCAATTTACCGGCACTGTTGGATATACATAACTTCAGAACAATATTGTCTTTTATTTATAATCTTCACATTAAAAAGGTCCACAAAGTGCCGGCACCTCGGACGGCGTGCACTTTCCGTCAATAAGTCAACACTGAAGAAGCGGTTCAATGTGTACGTCCGCTCCGAGCCATGACTCCTCGACGGTAACGTTCCACAGGCGATATCTAAATGCTGTGCAGTGTAGTGTAGGCGGAAGCACGAGTTTGTACCACGCATTGTACAGCATGATAGCTGCGCAATAGGAATTTACAATTAGAGCCATCTGTTAGGTTGTAAATGGAACTAATTAATTTTCAAACCTTTATTGTATCTCAACCTTGCTACCAAATAAAAGCTATAACGCCATCTGTTATCTGTTGGCAGAACTAATGCTTCATATTGGATTAGTAAAGTTAACTGTAGTTCAGCTGACGAACTGTTGTGGTCAATGTACTGTAGGTGTCGTTAGTCGATACTAACTGTTGCCAGCCCTAAAAGTATTATAATATACTTTATTATATTGTTTTATAAATTTTGACCATTTTAAATAATTAGTATGCTAATCGGGGCGGAAACAAATTAAAAAAAAACACAATCACAAAAATCGGCCCACCCGTTCTTGAGTTATAAATGGTGTAACTTACACGTATTTGTTTGATATATAGACTAGCTGTTACCCGGGACTTCGTCCGAGTGGTATTTCACAAATGAACAACTACCGTTGGCAACAGGCTGCTTGCGCGTTCTGATCCCGCGGGACGCATTGCAGATTGTTGCTATCAAACTTAATCAGGCGCAGCGCTGCAACATTGGTTTTTTTTTCGAGAGATCCTATTTTTTTCTAAAATAAAAGTAGCCTAAGTTACTCCTTGTTACATCAGCTATCTGCCAGTGAAATTCCTGTGAAAATCGATCCAGCCATTTCAGAGATTACCCGGAACAAACAGACAGACAGACAGACAAAAAAATTAAATAAGGTTGTTTTGGTATAGTTACCGTGTATACATCCAAATGCATTTAGTAAAAAGCGGTTATTTTAATATTACAAACAGACACTCCAATTTTATTTATATGTAAGTATGTATAGATGTATAGATGGTGCAGCCGCTGAAGCTCGCTCGTCTACCAGCAGTCATTGCGTGATGATCTTCACATTCGTTTTAAGGTTTATGCTTCAATCACCAATAATTGGGTCTCAGGAATCCTTATAGTTTAAGAAGGTATATTTCTAGAAGCGAGTATTTATGTAAGCGTGTCTGCATAAGCTGTTTCGCCGCCAATCCGCCTGCCACAGTCAATGCTGACCCTGCAATTAGGTACAAGAAAACTGACTAACACTATATCGTCTAAGTTAATAAACTCCGAGATATAAGTAGAGCAAAAGTTAGTATGTATTTCATAGCATAGAAAGCTATATAACGGATCGGGTTCTCTTATAGAACCTGTATAGTAAGAAGCTGTCCACCTACAGAGGATATTATCTCTAGTCTCGGTTGATACCTGTTGCTGTGAAAGTTTAGAGCGACAACATTACTTTGGTAAGTAAGTAGGTACCTATAGTAACTATAGTGTTACGATTCCAACCGATGAGTATGTAGGAAATAGTCCTTTATTACGTCAAATTAAGACTCGAAAGATAACGCTAAAAGTGGTTGCGAGGTTTCAGGAAAAAGGCATAACTTAGGTAACTCCATAAACTAATATTACTGCAGTCTCACTTATGAAATTACTTTCTTAAATGGAGGGCCTTAACTGTAACTAAATATTGCCAAGTGATTATGACCTTACTGGTGTTCAGTCAGTAGGTAATGCCCCCGATAGTTAGTATCAACCTATAACAGCTATACTTACCATATCAGAAAAGCTATATATTTTAAAAAATATGATGTTTTCATAAGGTAATTGGGTACATAATGAATGCCCTCAGCCCAAAGACTCAGATATAACATTAATAAAACAAAACTAAATATCGAAGATAAAAGATAGCTACATTTACCATTGAATTCATAAAAAGTTACAATGGCTTTACAAAGCTTTTAATAAATATCTCTTCTAAAACTACTTTATATATAAGTAAAACTATTACACGATGAATTAAAGTCTTAATTAATTGATACTTAACTCGGATTAATTGTACTACAACATTAACCAATTTCTTACTTAGTTTATAAATACACAACGGAAGGTATTTATATGTTTTGTAAGTACAGTGAATAATTGGCATGAACAACGGTTCACGTTATTTATCATGTCATTCATCTATTTGCCGGAAGTTCCTGCTATGGAGGATATACACGGTACCGTGGATCCAATGACTTGTTGGCTATTACGGTAGAATTGTATTCTCATTTTACCTTATTATCTCATTGTAAGCGCAAATGTTCTAAGTACCGATAGTTAATTTTAAACCAGGTAACCTGAGAATTCCACAGACTTGTTAGAATATTCAGACAACACACTTGTGCTTCAAGTCAAGCCTAAACAAGCTCATGTCTAACATGTAAATACACGCACTCACGTACACGTAAAAAAATCTATATCTAGTTCATTTTTATCTGTGCCAAAACATTTGCTAGGCAAAAAGGTTTTGTATGCGGTAACATTTACCACAACAAATGCATTGAAAAAGTGACTTCACTTGGCCAGTAGCAACGTCATGTTTGAACTTCTAAACAAGTCTGTAGCGAGTTCTAATGAAAGATTTGCCATTAGTCACTTTCATGGTGTTGGAAATATTATACCTACAGGATGCCCTTAGGCATTGATTACAATTCGGAGTATACTCGGACTGCTGTTCACCGGGACCATGGTCCCAGATGACTAATTTTCTTAGGTTGAGATGTTACTCCTTATGAGCCCCCCTAGGGAGTCAAGGTTTATTGAAAGTACAACCTACACTGCTTCTGCTAAAATATGACGAAAAATAGAAAACAAAAATACGCTATTGAAAACATGGAAGGGCCCTCAGAATCCTTTATCAAAAACAAATTGATGCTACTTATTTAACCAATTTGTACCAATGGGGAAATAATTCCAATACGGTACCACCAATTTTTTCTTTGCCACTGTGCCAATTAAAAAGTCGGTCTGTGGTCCCGGTCAACTGATTCAATACATGAAGTCGATCAACTGGGACCGCGTTCCCATTAAAAAATAGACCGAGTTGGATAAAGAGTCAGAACACCATACCTCTAGAACATACATTACATGAAAAAAAATAACAACAGCAGTTAAGGTTGATGGCATTTTAGAAAAAAGGCACGGTCTGATGTTCTGTTGCGTGTGGGTGGAATCATATGCCATGTACTTTGCAGCTGTGTTAACTGTATCCAATGTAAGTAACTGTTAAGATCATATCGCTGGTCCTATTCATAATGGATGAAGTCATCGGAGTGAGGCGGACCCACCCGATGGGTACAGAGACTGATATTGTTGGACCAATCTTAACAGTTTTAATAATTGAACCTATACCTACTAATTATATAGCGATGAGTCGTAGGTATAATTATTACTGCCTAGGTTTATTTTATTCTCGTAATTACTTACTTACGAAGCAAACTATTTAAAACGGTATGCCACTTTGCTACGGACAAGCGCACCTACAAGTATTGCACAGTTTTTCCGGCATAAAATAGTTTCAACTCTATATACACTCATACTATATATATACTATAGACACTCAACATAAAAAATATTGTTCATTAAAATAGGTAATAACAAGTATCTAGGTGTTACTATAATTTACAATGTATATTTTACATTGTCAAAATCATTGGTGGTGCAGGTCTCGCAAACAGGTTTTTAGTGGTCCGTACCAAACTAGTAACTAGTAACAATATCAATAAAGATAATTCATTTATTTTCCCATACATTTGATTCTGAGGCGGTACGAAGTTCGCCGGGACTGCTAGTATCGTATATTTCTCGAACTCAACTAAGTACCTATTTAGTTGTTTACTCAAGTCACATCGGCTAAATAACCTAGTGACCCCTACGCACCTTAAGGTACATTTACAGCCTTGCTACAATCCAGGTTAAATACGATATAGCTTTATGCAAACCGTGCGATAAATAAAATTTCAAATTTACACATTAGCATAAGGATATAGGATTATAAAGCGTGCAATAAGAGCGGATAAGGACGGCTTTCAATTCCGACGACCCACACAGCGTACACCTTAGTAACATTTAAATACTTTCAATTTGGAAAACCGAAGAAAAGAGGTTTTGGATACACAAAGTCACAAAACGAGGTGACCATTATTTCAAACCAGTTGACAACGCTTGAGTCGACGTAGTTTAAAAAATTACACCTACCAAATACAGGGCTGTTCGCTGTGGACTACAGAACGCGGCAAATGCAACCGAATGCTCACTATGAATCGACACCGAATTAATTAAGATAGAGTCGATAATAGATGACGTACAAAATCGTTTACGCTTTCAAAAGAAATTGTAATGGTACGGGCGTTCCAAATATGAAATAAACGTTTCGAACAATTCAACAATCATTGGCAGCGATACCTTTGAGCACAACATGCATAAGTGAGTGCACGATTTTGGCATTGAAGCAAATCGAAAGATCGCTTATGAACTACATACAATTAAGTTTTATTTAGTTCTGTTGTGCTGTGACTTATTTTTTCTATATTTTGTTTTAAGGCATAGATATACACAAATGAAGGTTGTTACGGAACGTAGTAGGTACTATGAGCGTGCTGATTGGAAATGTTTTGCGGAAATGGCAGAGCGGCGTTCATTGGCATGCGCGGGCGCAGTGTGCAATGACCTTTACTTGAGTTTACTATGCCGTAAGCAACAAGGATGGCTCCCTCGTACATCGGTGCCTACATTGTCACAGAAAAAATGAGAAAGACATAATTACTGCTATTAATGTTCCTAGGTATCAAGTATAAATAGGTAATATGGTGAGACTATTAAATCCTTACTGTAAATTTTTATTTTGTTTTTATGTATTTTGGATGAAAACATCTAAAACATTAAGTGGACATAAAATTAACAGTTAATTATAGTTATCCGCGATTTACAATTTCAGCGTACATAAGCAAACAGTGACAGATAATTTTATATCATGGTAAATGGTTAGTATATAAGGTATAACCAACATAGTTAAAATATTTAAACCAATTAATCAATTATACGTTTAAATATGGTGATCTTCGTACCGCCTCAGAATAAAATGTATGAGAATGAACTATCTTTATCATTATTTATTTTCAATAGTTATTCTGCTATTCGGGCGGAGATAAATTAAAAAATCATAGATCATCTAAATCAGCCCCCCCGTTCATGGGTGTAGTGTTAATACGAATTTGTTTTATATACATATAGATTTATTGTATTATGTATATGTGTAAAATATAACTACATGATTATAGTAAGTATTATTTATTCAAATTCCCCAAGGATATTTTTTTTTGCAACCAGGATAAATTAAGGTCGCGTTCCGATTCAGTTGTAGATCTGGCTGAGGAAAACAATGTAAAATGAAAATTTGTAAGTGCCCTCGTAGGCTATACTAAGATATGGTTTGACTCTAATTAATGCTGTCTAAGTAGCTCACTGAACTATGTAATAAGTACGTATATACCAAGAAATAACGACCAGTTTAAAAGTTTTCTTTTGCTTATGCAATTTGATGTGACCGTCGATAAAATGGTAAATATATGTCGATCGTTCACGAATGTGAACCTGTGTCACCGAATACTTTACGTCCGTCAACGAACCGTTTCTGTATAAACTTCCTTTATGCGTGTCAGTTAATAGGAATACTGGACAAATATTACACAACGTGTTTGACAAATCAATAAATTTGTTTCATATGATGGTTTCAAATTGAAGATTTTTAATGCATATATGACAGCGGCCATACAGTTAGACCAATATATCAGTACATGCAAGTGTATTTTATAATGAGGACTCGGTCGATATTCATTACTTTACTACATTATATCAGGTGGAGTGTCTGAGGTTTTGCATTATATCACTAATACGTTGTATATTTTTATTTATGAAAACATAATAAACTGAGTTAATACATTAATAAATAAATAACGCCAGACTAACACTTCAAATGTATGATGCCAAACGAAGCTACTGTTGTATTATGGGTACCATTACCAATGTACTGTATAACACCCAGATAAGACAAATTATAAAAATATAATTTCCGAAATATATCTAGAATCAAACCCGTCGCTACTAGGTAAAGTGAACCGAGTGTCCTAGGTATAAATCGACACTGACGTTATCAGAAATACTAAAATTTTGATAAATTATTCAGACCGCAAATATAAAATGAATGATTTAAAAGATAGCAAGTACGTCATATAACACTTTCTAATTCTAACTATCAAATTGTCGTAAGACCACACGGAATATGGCATATTATAAATGAGTTGATGAATACATGTCATGTACTTACGAATTTAGAAAAAAAAAAATACAATATTAGATGTTGAAAATATATTGAATGTAATTTCAATATGTTTCACCATAATGGTACAGAAATGTTCTTGCAATGGCTGGCAATAATAAGAATAATTTATAGTTGGTTTTTTAATGTAGAATATAGAAAACAATAAGAAGATTAATGAGAGGAAAAAATAGTCAAAAATATAGGATTTGACGCTTATTCTATTGGCTTGCACACCAACTAAATTCGGTAAGATTATTTAGTATTGCCGCACATCTCGTGATCGTGATGCGACCAGGTCAGCAATATTTTGTGTCGCTGGGACGTATCAAATATAGTTAACTTAGTCCTAATTTTTGGACAACCTAATTTTAATTTGTGGACAGTTAATTTGTTGTATAAAACTCCAACAATACTGTAATTCGGTATTGTTTTGAAAATACCTGAACATTCACACGACATAATACAAGTAGGGTAAGCGATTAGCGCGCGCCGCGGTAACGACTAAATAGACTAGACTTTTATTTAATTTCGTATAGAATACATTGAATTTAATTTAAGTTACAGTTAAACTAAATATGAAAACAAACAAACTTAAAAATAGTATGATAACAAACTATGTATCAAAAAGACCTTGTCCGCGTGGAATGGTGGCAAGAATGTTGGCTGCATTTTCTCGCTGTAATATCCAGCTAATTTTTTGAGCAAGGAAAGAGCCAGCCCTCCAGTCACATGTGGAGGCAACATTTCGTACAATATATCTATTATTTCAAATCATAAACAACAAAAGTATTTATTCATGACATTTTTAAGCAAATATATGTATAAAAGTAACATAATAGACATTTTGTGAAAAAGTAGATTTCATAATTAGATCGTGACATTTAAAAGTACACGCCAGCTGCTGTCCGCATAAAAGGCCCATTGCATTGATCTATATATATATATTGATTTATTTTCTTATATAAATTTTATTATTTATTTTTGCATAACAATAATGTCTAAATAATATTTAAAAAAATGGTGCAGACGAAAATACCAATTTTATTCGCTGGCCAAAGTCATTGCTATTATCAACTTTTAATCACTTCAAATAGCTTCATCGTTATCAACACTATCATTTTACACGATAAGAACGATACTCTGTAAACAGTATCAAATTATAAAATGTTAAAACGTACTTCAGTGTCCTCCAAATCTCAGTGGGCAACGTCAAATAGCCCTCTATACAGTTCATTAACGAAAAGTCGATGAATCAGGGCTGTCACTTTCATATTTACAGCAGATCACCTGAAAATACATAACATTTGTTTGGTAACGCAGCAATTAAAATTTTGATGAGCAAATAAAGTGAATTGTCAAATGTCAATACAAATTTTACATTTCTCTCTCGCAATCACGTGTGAGATATTGAGATTTAATGACAATCTTATATACTACGCACGTTTCCTCGGGTGAAATGTAAAATAAAAAAATCAGTCATAAATCTATAAATTTTAGAGTAGGTACTTAGAGTGGAAGTGTTGATTGGTTAAAACCGGGTTTTTAATTTAAAACTTAAATATAAATAATTTCTCTTAAGTATGACACAAATCGAGACAAAACTAAAAATAAAAAAGAGAAACATGGTTGGAAACCAGTTCGATTTAAAAATACTTAAAAACTTTCTAAAACTAGTAACAAACTGTGTTTATAGGTAGACACACTAAAATATTTTAACAGGTCCACGAGTGGGTTATAAAGATAACATTCCCCTATAAATAAATCCAATCATTACAAGTTTTAAACTCAGAAGCTAGTTTTACGCTTTTATATTAAAAACAAACACCATTTAAACACATTTATTTTAAACATCATCATTATTTATTTAGTTGCTGGATCTGTGAATTGTGTAATTTCCGCGTCTTTTTTTGCATGTATAGTCCACACCTTCTGATCCTATCCTAATTATCGGATGAAATCTGATAATGTGTAGGGCAATCGGACGCCCTAAACCAGAACGATTTCGTACAAAGATTTCACCCGATGGGTGATTAGGATCGGATAGGAAGGTGTGAATCCTGTCTACGTATTTGCTCACTCCTGTTACTTACCTACCTTATGACTAATACATTTCAAATACCTGACTGGTCTGACCAGAGAAACGGTGCAAATCGTATCTAACTATACCTGTGCCTGGAGCTACGTACGCTTAGACGTCAGTGTTTTGTTTTACTATTCCAGGGAAACTTTCCATGTCTCGCAATATAAAAAATACGTACGAGTATAGACTTAAGCTATCACTATACCCAGTTTCAATAAAATCTGTCTAGTTCATTTTCAAATGGCTTTTTTATTGTTTTTTTATATCCCGCAGCAACGGACTTGGCTATTCCAGCGATACAACGTCTCATAAATGTTAACCCTGATGATAAACTATGGTCATGTCTAGTTTCACCGAAATGTGTGCAGCAGATTCTTCGAGATGCGTGTTAATCAGACAGGCGAACAAAAAAGGGAAAATTCTGAAGGCAACAGACCGACCACGTTACTGTGTTATGTGTAGATAAGAAGTTCCAATATAAACCGGAAAAACGACTATATCTTCTATGAACAAGTTTATTGACCCCTTAAAATATATTATAGATACCGTTCAGTTACCTGTGTCGCTACCTACTACGGAATATATGTGATGGTATAAAAACAATGTTGTAAATACATCTGATATTTACATGTTGTGATAAGAAACTGGCCAGATCTAATAAGATTACGAACTCAAATATGCCTACTCATATTGTGTTATTTTGGTGTATTGTATAGGCCAAGGTTATAAGTATATTTGTGGGTGTTCGCGTTTATTACAACATAGGTACATCAATTTGCAAAAGATAATTATAAAACGAATGATGCCAGACGACTTCCCACAACTTTCTACGATTTCTGTGGAAGATTTTTTATAGAACATCATGGCATTAATATGACCCGAATATGGGTAACTAGTTTAATATTAGTATATGTGCCCCCTGATCAGACCCCGATCAGTTCGTTTGGTGATACTTGAAGAACATGTTCGCCTATCAGTAATAATAATATAATAATACCAGCCTCTTTTTTTTAATGTCCCACTGCTGGGCACGGGCCTCCCCTCAATTCGACGGGGATTAGGCCATAGTCCACCACGCTGGCCCAGTACGGGTTGGCGGACTTCACACATCTTTCGAGGGGATCTCTCAGATATGCAGGTTTCCTCACGATGTTTTCCTTCACCGTTTAGCAAATAATAATCGTGGTTGAAAATGAGATATCAGTACAGTAATTTAATGAGTAAGTAATTACTTTGAAATAAAACTAATCTTACGGATTCTATCGCCTTTATTGTATGTTTAGACGTTCCGGACAAAATCCGTAAAATTAGTTTTATTTCAATGTATAGTATTCGCATTAATATAAGAAATCAATATAGATAATCAGAATTTAGGTGATGCTGTGTTTCTCTGCGTCTTGCGTTAAGAAGTGGGTGGAAGGAGTTTATGATCTCCGAACATAACCTTCTTTGAAACTTATTGATTTCTTCTTTTAAACTTTTTAAATACAAGTTTTTTTTCGGGTGTACCCAAAAGTCCTTTCATTACTTGTAAGTATCCTTTTGCGCTTTTTCATTGTAAACTTTCAGCTTCAAACTGATTCACCTATAAAACCATAGGACTTCTCAATGCAAAAGAAATGAGTCCAAACTTGAAAAGGATTCATCATCCTGTCGTGTTCCTGTATCTACCTGACTGCATCGTAACACCAGCTTAATAATTTCATCTATATATACGGGGTGTAAGTGGCTTCTTAATGAAAATTGATATACCATGGATTTAACTCATGATTCTGAACCTCCAGATTTGAAATTTTCCATCGTTCTTTTAATTTATTTTACGCATTTTTCAGTTCCTTTTAAACTGATTTTAGCATGAAATCGTAATAAAAGACTATCTCAACTTAATTATATTTAAAAAAAATACTGATTTAGACCTAAAACTGCAATGTAAATTACAACTCGATTCGCTTGAACGCTTCACTCGGACGGATCGCAATATTTATGATACATTGCGCCCTCAAAAACGACAACATTTGGAAACCATAATTGTCCACATAAATAAATTCTATAATTTTATTATCTCTAAGCATTAAGTGTAATCTTTATCCAAAGTTTTTGTTCCGTACTCTTTGCATCCTGTATAGTAGTGGAATCGGATCTACGTTATTATTTCAGCGTCATTGGACGTCGTGCAGCGGTTTCAAATCAAGTGATAAGTTTTTTCCCGTATGTTTAAACATATATATATATATAACAGTGGGTTTAATAAAAAAATATGCAATTAAATCTCAGTATATCTATGAACCCTATATATACTCGTAGTACCACCCGTCTAGCTATAATGAAAATATGTATTCTAAACTTGTCCCGCTATCACGCGATGCACTTAGCCATGCCACTTACGCCCAAGCCTCATCCACCGAACGGTACCGATGTTCTTTATGAACGAAGAGACGGTTCCCTTGGACCAAAAAGCAATTCAGTACGCTGATAATAAATTTTCCTTGTACGAGTAGTATTATACCTGCATATATACCTAACTGAATTTCACATTTACTTACCTTCAAAGACCCAACCAAGCATTAAAATATGATGTTATTATATTTTATATTGAAGATTATATACTGCGCCCAATATGGGCCCAGGCCATAAATAAAAGTGCTCACCGACAGGTACATTCTTAACGATATTTGGATACTGTAAAAGAAACGTGCAGTTATGTTCCTGTGAGGGGGACGATTTGAATATGGTAAGTTAATGGAGGATTTATTGGCAGCGATAAACAGTATTATACAGCTCTTGAAAAGTTGTGTTTTTATTGTTCATGGAGGAGGCAGAAATATGGCCGCTATAGGTTCCTCCTGATACCTGAATGTTGGCCACTTCAATTATTGGCTATCTCATGGAATATGAATATTGTAAACAGTGAAATATTTTTTATCGGAATCCTAAGCTACCTGTCCTAAACTACAGCCTAAACAGTAATCCAACAAAACGGATTGGATGGTTGTGTGTGATAAAATTATTTTTGAACAAAGGTAAATGTGTAGATGTGAGTACCCATATCTTGAAATATATACTCCATAATAACCTAATTATATTATATTATGAATAGCTATCTATTAAAATATTGGATGGCGATAATATAGTCATTTTGAATTCAATAGGTACATATTTAGAACGGTGTCCGCTCTTGACCTAACAGTTTAATACAATAACAATGTTTCTAACACCGGACGGCCGCTGCACCGGCCACGCAGCCGTCACGGTCACGGGTCAACGGTAAGCAGGACTCGCAGGCTTCACAGAGAAAATAAAAATATGACGGAATCCTCCAAGAAGGGGAAATAATATAAAAGTGAATGGCGGGAGGGCGCGCGACTCAGTTGCACCGCGATCGGCAGCGCAGTAGCCGTCGATCTCTCTCCAAGCCCACGGCACTCAGGTGAGCGCCACTAACCACCGACCGACGACCACCCGAGCCGCAAGTCTCCGACGAGCGGTGGCTCCTGACCGGCCGCGCAGTCTAGCCCCGAGGGCACACGCTCAGAGCCCACCGCGACTCCTCGCTCAGCCGCCGGTGGCGACACCCGCACTCGCGCTCGCGTCCAGCCGCCTCCCGCAACCGCCGCATGCAGCCTGCGTGACTTAGTGACAACAACAAACCACCCCGATTTCAATGAGGTGAGTTCCCAAACTAACATTTATACATTCAAATAATTAATTTATTGCTGTGCGACAACATTTATTGCATTTAAGAAGTGGCTAAAGCACTTGCACCACAGAATAGATTTAAATGCGATTTGAACTCGCGGTTAGCTAAAAAGTATAAATGCCTAAACCTTGTTTTATTACTATGGAGTTTACATCGAAATAGTAACTAATCATTGTTTTGTGGTTAGTATATATTTGAAAATGCACGTTTAAAACGTGTATATCTTATTGTATCGAACCAGTTTTTTTGAGATTCTTCCCATATTTATTGGGTTCCGCATGAGCAAATGGAAATAAATAAATAGCATAAGTAACCTCAAAAGACACAAAATATAATTATTTTTTGGTAAAATATTGTACATAAGTATCTCTATACGTTAATAAAAGTAAAACAGGCTTGACGGTTCTTCTCCTATTATTTAATAGGTAGATTATTTATATGTAATAGCTATTTAATTGGTCTGCCAACTGTTGCCTAAATAAGCGCTTATTAATGACTGCATTTATACATAAATAACTAGGTACCTAAGTACTCCAATCTTTTTCTGACCAATTATTGTTTACTCACTACTTGCTTGCGTCAATGAACGTAAATTTTGATAAGCACTGACGACCAACTGTAATAAGTAAGTAATAAATAATCCGGATTTATCGTTGGTGCTGCAACAAACAAGTAAGAGTAACCTCTCAGCAGCGGGAGATCTGACATGCTTACCCAAATAAAATATTGCGCGAACAAAACGTTCTAATACGTAACGAAATATTCACGATTCCTTTAGTGTTTTTCCGTCTCGTAACAAAACCGTTTTCCATTCAGAAAAAAATGCTACATAATACCTTAATAATAATAAAAACTAATTTTATTGAAACTTTGTGGACGTCTCGGCGCGTTCTGCAAAAAGCAGTATATTTTAATAAATTCGAACGCACACGAGTGAGCGAGTATAGGTAAAAATGTAGCTGTGCCTAAGTTATGAAACTAAGTGTTTCTCGAATCAAACAATGTAGACGAGTTATTGAACACGCGAAGCGTCTTCAATAAACTAGCACCTACTCGATAACTACCATTTGCTTAGCTCCACTGTATGTCTATTATATTTAACAATATTGACCGTTTGTTACGTAGACACATGCTTATTTTTTTAATTCAAGAGCGGAATGGGAAGACAATGTTTTAAAGCTCCTTCTGTTTGTATGTTTGCCAGTCTGTCATCATTCAATCCGCTTCATTCGTATTTAGTCATATGTTGACAAAAAAACTAAGAAAAATTAATTTTTTTTTAGATATGAATAAATAATATACCTATACTTAATTTACGTAATATTTGCTAAAGAATATGACAGACAGATGATTTCCCTTGACATGATTCTGTTTTGGGTTAATAGCATTTTTATCTTGTATTGTATATTCTCGATAATATAGTTATCCTCAATATAAACATTCGATTACTGACTGCCTACTGGGATTACCGTATTGTTAACGCACATTGGTTTAAAGTACCTAAGTTCTTATATTCAAATGGTTACCAAAGCTATACGCGCTTACCTAATCTTTGTGATACGTTAAAGTAGGCCATAGAGATCTTTTTTTTAGTAAAAAAATGTTTATTACATGCTATTATAGCAATGAATAAATAATATTTATTTAAACACAAGTTTAAGAATACCGTTAAAAACAAAAAAAAAACCATAATATTGTATCGACTGCATGTTCTTCACTTTATTTGTAGGTTATTGAAAATCTAAAGACAAGAAAATATAACTTACATAAAATAAAAATCCACACTGAATAAAATAAAAAATATTAACTAAATCTAAAGAATTTGAACGTTATAAATTCCGCTGCAAACTACAAACGACGAGACGGTTTTATTTTTAACGTATAATATTTATTAGTATTTGGCTTAGTCTACGGTAGTCAAATACGAATAATCGGAGTTGAAACGTGACGTTGTGGATACAACTGGTGTGCGTATAATATATTAGGGTTTATTTATACTTCCCTACTTGAGAAACTACTCGTACGTTAATAGGGCCGCGGCGGCTAGGACTGCTCATGGATCGACTTTGCCATCACGAATACCTATCATAAAAATGTCTATAATATTTCCTGACAGCAATCCATCCCATCATCGTAAATTTGACGTCGGCAGTAAAAGCATCCCTGTCGGAGAGGTATAACACTACCTTCGTTTAATAGGAATGCATTACACAACACGATTCGAACTATTTATTTGACGGTTCTATGTTCCTATAACATTCGATACCCACTTACAGACCGGCGAGTGGTTAGAAAGTGCGAATCGCAATTTCGTAGCTATTTTTACGATCGTTGTGGCAGCTGTTACAGTCGTATTGACACACGGAGTGATGGCCTAAAACAACCTCCAAGATACTACGACGCACTCTTCTTCACAAGTACCTTAAAGATAATAATGTTGGGTATACTCGGCATACCTATCGTGGAATTGATCGGCTGTAATTAAAATATTGTTGACGAATCTCCAATATTCTTTTTCTTCTATATATCTAATAATAATTACTTTTTTAATGTTTCACTGCTGGTCGCGGGATTTCCCCCAGGGCGAGATGGATTCAGACCATAGTTCATAACAGTGACTCAGTACCGCTTGGCGGTATCACACGTCTTTTGATAACTTGTCAGACTCTCCCAGACACGCAGGTTAACCCACAATGTTTTCCTTAACCGTGATCTTCATTTTATTATTAAAAGCTGCAGCATTTATCATCACAGCCTTATACAGTTACAAGGGACGAGACGGTGAGCGCTTTCTCCAGTGTATACCTTATATAGGGGCAATGTCAGGGGGCGCTTCTAGTTCAAGGGTATCTCGAGGGAGGTGCGGGCCTTGGCTTGGATAGCTGAAGGATGCCATCTACGGAGTAAAGCTTGTTAAAAAAACAATAACTCTGGTATGATAGCCTACAGAATATACAATTTCCTAATAAAAATAAAATATAAACGCTTTAAGAAGACCGCATACTATGTGACCTTATATTAATTCTGCGTGACCTCTAAGTTCTTATTTTCTTACTGATCTTACCTTGGTGGGATACATACCTATATGCAACAAGGCTTTCACGTTAATTGTGAACTTATAATATGTAATGATAAAATATGAAATGATTTTCGCACAGTAAATACATACATAGTGTACTGTAGAGTAGGAACCTATTACCAACTTTTCCATTGTTATTTAATAAATGCAAATGTCTAATGAATTCATACACGATTTATAGGAGGTAGGTATATGTTTGTTTATAGATAATCATGTCTGAAATGTAAAATAACTTAAATGCACGTCTGAACACACATCACAAAAACGACAAAACTATATATTTCAGCTGGGTTAAATCTTGTACTAAGCTTCCAGTGCCTACGCCAAGTATATTTTTTCATGAGCTAACTTTATGCAAGTAGCTGGTTATAAGTTCTCAAATAATTCTACGCAATTAACCTTGTTATGGGCCTATGCATTTGCAATGGAACAGTAACTGCCTTTGCAGTTATTTCAAAATATGCCCATTAAGAATTTACGTGTTTGTCTCTAATAACTGAACGGCATTAAGCTAATAAGGTGACATTATCTGCAAGCCAATCATTTTATAGTTCAGCCTATAATTTGAAATGTTCGAAATATTTGTAGGGCAAGGTACAAATCACGGCATGCACAGCATTAAAACTAATATAAACCATTTTGAAACTGAAAAACTAACGTAATAGGCATAAAATATGACAAAAATGTTTCAGGGATGGCCTCGAGAAATTTCAATGGATTATCGAAAAGTTTAGCGCAAATAGACAACATTATTACATTTAAAAATAAAGATTTTGATTTATTAACAGAAGAAAAGAGAATACCTAAATGACAAAAAAATAATTTAAATACTGATATCAATTTAATTTAATTATTATTAGAATTGTAAAATAATATTTGCGCACTTTCAATGGTAGATTATAGTTAAGTGCCCATTATAAGCTAACTATAAGACCTACACTGTACCTATATTCAGACTAATAAAATATTAATCAATATCATTAGTATGTAATATATATTAATGATACCTCTGGTACAGTACAGAAGGAAAAACATTAACAACTACCTATATACACAATAAAAGAGATCATATAATAATTGAATTAGTGATATTAGACATTCATAAATGTCACATGTTATACTCATTAGGTTTGTGTGATGCGTAGAAGCAACCGGTAGCCGTTCCGCGCGGAATGCGCACTGCCATCGATAGGATTGTAAACCTTTGTACATGGGTAATAATGTCGTTTTTAAAACAAAGTAAATAGATGCAACTAGATTGAGATGGATCATGACGATCAATGTTCGATCGACGGCGGGTCAGCGATCGTCCATATACCATACCTGTCGAACTAGAATAAAAACAGCCGACGTTGAACTCTCCGGTCATGCACTACACTAAATCGGTTCGAATGGTTGACGTTATCATCGACGTCAATCGACCGTACCGTAATGTCAGATCTTTAACGATCTGATTATTTTGCATTTTCTGTCTTACTATAACTGCAGTGTAAACGAAAATAAATAAGCATAATGAGTTCTATTTTTTTTTCTATGACTCTCACCGCATGCATACTCGTATACCCGAGTGAAAGAATGACTATAAGTAATTAATGAAAATATCGACGGAATATTCCCGCGTTGAATCCACACATACCCATACATGTATCTATCACATACACCATCTATGTGATAGTTATGGAAGCCGGTCAGCCCCATAAACGGATAGGGCATATAGCTGTTAGTAGTGCAATACTGGTTTAGCCCTGTTGCGTTATAACATGTTAGCCGCTTAGAAACGGTTTCTCCCATATAAAACGATGTACAATTGGCGTTACCTTTAGTATTTTCTTTTACAAACTAGATGTGTACAGAGTACATGTGTACTGTGTACATGTCTACAGTGTACATGTCTACAGTGTACATGTCTACAGTTTTGCGTGAGAGCCAAAGTGAGAGCACGTAACACACCTACTTCAGGAAGAGAATGGTGTGACGGAATACAGCAGGTCGTGCGCGGGCATTTAACTAGCGTGATTTGATAGTTGCGTCGCATCACGCAATAGAGGGACACCAAAGTATCATATCTGTGATATAAATTTAGAGTGCTTTATATACAGTACGTAGTTATCTGAAACTACGATCCACGTACATACCGACAAATGATGTCTTACGTTATCATATAAATATGACGTTGTAGGTATGTTATATGAACATTTCATATCCTCATAGCAAGATTTCTCATTAAAATAACCGTCATTTTTATTTCTGTGTATCAATTACATCAAGTGTTCGAATTCGAACTTATTAAATCGACAGTTCACGTCACTCATATAATGTGAAGGACGCGTGTCCATCCCAATTGAACATTTTATCAATCAATGTATACGCAACCAAATCGACACATCAAAAATGCCAATTACATCGATTTGTGTTCCACATTTAGATTTAAAACGTAACCACGAGTGGCACGAACGCGATCAAATATCAATCGAATCGGCATGGAATATGTATGGTAATACACCACGCGTAGTAAATCCAAAAGGCTAGTTCACGTGTCTAAATATACCATTAATTGATAAAGCAAATTGAAATTGCGTTTGCGTATCGATCAAAATTAAGATAGTGCTGCTTTCAATTCATCTGACGTGTCGTAACACTGTGTATAGTCATAAAATAGGTTGGTTAGCCTTATAACGGGTGGATGAAAGAACTTATCTACCACCTACGATAGTTGCGCAATATGAAAATCTTGTATAATGGATTCCACGTGGGTCGCATATGAAAAATTTCACTCTCTGAGTAGGCTAATTTGTCTGAGGTTTGAATAGTAGTAGCATCACCACTATCTCGAATCAAAACCAACGCTTGTATATAGGTATCTAGATTAGGTTCTTTTTAAATGCGCCAATTGTTCGTCGTATACGCTTCTCTATAGTTGTGCCCTTTGAGAGTTCTGAAAGTTATTCACGGGCAACTGGAGAAACTAAGCCATTAGTGCAACCATGATCAGGCTGCGACTAGAAAGTTTGAACTTCACCTTGACATCTAGCGACGGCACATCCCTGTTAGTTTACTAAACTCATCACTTAGTTACCGCTAGCTGCAATATGGAATATTTAATTCGATGAAAATTAAATACCTACATCCTGGTGGTTACTGTGAGAATAATATAAAAATCCTGTTACAGGTCTTTTTGAGAAATTGTAGACAACAAGTTGTTATTTATATGAGTGTCATCACACAAGAAGAGATATTCAATGACGAATACTAACATTTTCGAAGCTGTTTAATTCAAAGTGTCTATAAAAAAGCTAAATAATAATTTCTCAAAACGTGAAGCATAATATAAATATTTAAGTTGGAGTATTCAAGGAAGTTAACAAAATAAATTTACAGGAATGATAATGTCCTTTTCAAATCAGCACGACATTTTTTATTTAGAATTTTGAAATGTAACTGGTAGTACAGCTTGTTTTCCAACATAATGTTAAGTCGCAGACATCTATCTATACGCGCTACAGATGATATGGTACACGAGTGTTGGTAGACGCGTATATTCGCCCTAATTACAAACCAGCCGTCTACAGGGCGTAAGTAATTTACGTGGCGTTAATAACTTATGTTGTTCGTTAACAAGTTTTGATTTGATGAAACTCGCAGATTTGTCTAATACCGTCGCGAGCCGAACACTGTTCCAACACAAATTGTGCACATCCTACTTAATGGAGGGTGAAACTAATTTAATCGTAGTCAACTATATTATTATCTTAATCACCAAAGTCACCTGCCTGCCTCGCACTCTGAACTCATCGTTACCCTAATTGAAGTTAAATAGTTTCGCATACCGTTATGAATGAGACAATCTTGATCCATAATTGACATTGATGTACGTGGGATGTTACATTGTTTTTATTGCATAGCTAGCTGTCCCGGCGTACTTCGCACCGTCTGAGAATCAAATGTGTGAGAAAATGAGTTATCGATATTCGTTTTGTCTGTGAGTTTTCCCCATGTTTTATTTGTTATTACGCTATTCGGGGCGATACCAAAATAAAAAAATCAAAGGTCATTATAATCCCCACCCGTTCTTGAGTTATAAATGGTGTAACTAACACGACTAAGTATCATTAAATATGTAAGCAAGAAATTAAAATAAGCAGCAAAATATTAATGATTAAAATATCTAATAGGAAATGGATACCGTATAAGGCTAGAATCATTATGAAGTCACCACCATAAGACAGAGCGTATGCGCGAAAGAACGGCGCAAGCGCACGCTCGATCTATCCCTTGTATTTGCATGTACCAATCTTGAATAGATAATGTTTTGGAAATTATGTAATTTTTATAATTATTTTACAGTACTTCATTAAGTAATGAGTCTACTTATGATTTACATAATATAACTAATGTACATAATTAGTTTGTTTAATATATTCTGTGAATTCGATGATAGTCACAAGTACCCTTGCCAATATCGCCAGACCTTGTGTCATTAGAATCTACAATTTAACACCCTAAATTGGTTTTTGGTTTCCAAAAACGAATGCGATGCGCTCTTGAAGTGTCATTACGTTTGTAAATGAAAAACACACAATTACCTTGTAATGAGAACCTTAAAATAATGATAACCTTAAGATAAAATAATACGTAAGAGGCTGCAACCGTCATTATTCGGAAGTTGCTCTGTCTGTTCGTGCAACACGAGAACCTTTTTGGATGGACTTGAACGGACTTTACTACCTTATAAATACCATCGGCCAATATGTACGATCCATTGAGTGTCCAAGGACAGGTTCTACCGGGATTCTTAAAAAACAAAATAAAGTGCTCCCGTACAACAAAGCAGCTCATTTAATCATAAAAATTGTTGTAATAGGTGAAAAAGCCCAAAAGTTCAATACATATATTTCAGGAGTGACTCACAACTCCTGAAATTGATGTAAGTAAGAGACTGTTATCTTAATAATAAAAAAAAAGAAAATATGTATTACAAAAGTAAAAAAATATACCATGTGCTAAGCTCACGCGTCGACATTTCACTCAAGAAATAATTGTTTTCCAATCCAAATCAAATCCATTGGTGCAGTGCAATTCATCAGCACAAATTATGCCTAGAAAGTTGTTGGAGAGAAATCTTCCAAGACTAGTATGATCGTGCACTTACAAGCAAGTTTGTATTATTAACACGTTAGATTACGTAGTACTGCGCCAAGTAAAGTAGGAAATGGCTCGTTGGCACTAACGAACCGTTATTACTGATATTAGCGGATCTCAAGAATACGAGTTAATGAAGTACTCAGGTATTTGTAGGTATACTACTGCCATTCGTGGCCTCGGTCGGCATGCACGGTACTCACCTAGGTTGATTCGGACAAGTATGCGTGGCTGTCTTAAGAGTATGTTTTCTCAGAGTTACTATGCGAGCATTAGTATTGTATAATATATTTTGTTTATTAAAATATCTCCGAAAGATATCTATCGGCTGAGACTGTAAGCACCTGGTCCAGAGAAACGTTAAGAGCCAGGGCGACAGTTCGGATACGGCGGTGGCCGCGGCGCGTGTCTCACGCGTTCTACTCCTCTATTGTATCGATAAAATAATAAGTGGATATTACATTCCGATTGGCACTCGCGATGACCGAGAAACACGATTCCCTCAAGGACCAACAGTTCGTACTACCCACTTCCTTTTTTAAAATGAACTGTGAATTGTTCCAATCGAACTGTTTGTGAAAGTTTCTTTTTTACCGTAAATTTATGTTTCATTGTAAATTTATCAGCGAAATAATGTGTTGTTTTATTTCTTATTGCAGTGGGGACGCAGGATACGTCCCAACAAACTACGACATGAGGAACAACGTGAAGTGAGTACCTACATATTTTATGAATAATTGCATAAGTAATGACATTTTGAGCAACAAATATTATTATAATCTGGTCCTTATTAAATAATGATGAGTAGGTATCTCGTAAAGCTACTTGGCGGTTCATAAACGCCTACTGAACAAATTGTTATGTGAGTTATTAAAAACTCTGTGGGTATTGGAGATGTCGTCGCTTTATTTAGCTTGGCGTCACGAAACGACTTTTTAATTTTTTAATTTATTTTTCAAGCATCTCTCAGTAAATTAGTCATGTGAATACGATATGTGTGAACCAAGCGATAAATAGTTCAATGTTTATGAGCATACGCGTCCAAAACTTCACGTCACTGTGATAATAAGATGTAGTAAATTACCTATTAATGCTCTGTCACGTGAACTTGCTCACTTATCACTAAGTATACCAAGCATCATTTATTAATTCAAAAGACGTGCCCTTCGCGACAAATAGCTAATTTCTAAGCTACAACACGTGATTTACTAAAATATTAATAAAATCTTTTAGGTCTTCAGATTGCCTATGCTGTGTGAGTGTAGGTCTAGTCTGATACAGGATATAAAATATGCGTGTTGTATATTTGTTACCGATTCCTGTTAAGGCCGATCGTTTTCAATTTGACCCGTAATTTGATTATATTACACAAAGATAATCAAAGCATCGAGTCATTCAAGTATGCAGATGATTGGCTGAAATTGTTAAATATATTTTTTATAAGAAACATAATTCACTTTATTGATTCTGAGATACATAGTACCTAATGAGTCGATTAAACTACTACTAAACAACAACGTGAATAGAATCGAGCTATCTAATTATGTATGTATATTTACTAAAGTGGTACTATTACGTGTAGGTACCTAGTATACGGAGGAGTAATTGCTAACTACATTTATACGACGTGACTGTTCGTTGACTAGTTGTGTTATCATAGCATCATCAAGGGCCTAGCTTGAGGTTTTATCTTCAGTTGTTTTTTTGGTTATCGCACCATGTTGCCCCACTTGTTGCGGAACATTTGGTGGCCGAGTGAATACTACGCGTACTCATTGTTCTATAAACTATAAACAGAATAGTTAATGGTCTTTGCTCGACTCGGACCGCTGCTGTTAACGAGGACCAGAACCAAGTACCAACTTCCAGAAATTGTAGTCCCAATAATAGATTCAATGAATAATTAGATGCCAAATAAATAAAATAATACATCCTAATCAGTATTTATTTCAAATTCTTACTCCTTAAATAAATTAAAATAAAATAAAACAAAGATAAAAATAAATACATAACTTTCTGTTCGACTCGTAAACAAGGATCTAAATAGAGCTTACTCCAGAGACATCGTGCCAGCGATGATGATGTGATGTGTTTGCGCATGACTGATGCATTAGCACCTTTTTTAACCTAGTCCAAGTGTTAACAGACCGCGGTGTCTCCGGCTTTGTTTTTGTCATTTACGCTCTGCCAGCTTGGCGCCGATTTTTAATACTTACCTACTTTATAAATAATTCACGCAACTCCGATCAGCGTAAATTTTTTGACGCGAAAAAAACATTTCCTCATTTGGAGTAGGCACCTACTTGAAAAGTTTTCCTTTTGTTTGTCGTTTTATGGGCGGCTTAAATTTGGCTGGTTGCTTTTTACTTAATATGAATAAAAACAACTACCTACTAAGTTAAATTACGTTAAGAACATTTTGGATGTCATGTGGATTAATAGATATTAAGTATTTTCTTTACCAGACTTCTCAATAGTAAGTATATAAAAGAATTTAGATATTCCAATTTAATATAAAATAAGAAAACGACTTCTTATCTAGGTAGTCTGTTTTATTAACGGGCCTATAAGTAGGTAGGACGGTAGTTATAGACTTGGGACAATGGAGATAACTTGCGAAATAGGCTTTCAAGGTAACAGAGAAAACTAGTGCGTTCCCTTATCATTTCGTAGCGACCTACAAGATAGGTTTTGAAGGTTACACAAATAAAATTGGAATTAAAGTTTGAAATACTATCGCCTGTCCAAGGCCCGCGCAAGGCTGTCCTGCTTTAATATTCAGTGTGCCTATTTACAGTGGGGCCAAGACAACGCCTGTATAAATGTACGGAAATAACATTCTATATCGATAAGCTCGTGGCTTATCTTACTTCCATACACTTTATTACAACGCTTAGGCCAAAACGGTAAATGCGTTTTATGAAATATAAATTAATAGTAAGTATATGAGGTGTAACAAAAATAGTGTACAAAATTATCAGACCAATAGTAGATTATATAGGTAGATAACATCCCCAAAGAAATACATCAAATTATTAAACATTAAAAAAAGACATCCGGTATGGGGCGCACGAAAAAAACTACTGGTTCGCATTGTTTATAAAAATTCAAACATAATTCACACAATTATTTTCTACACCAACATGAGCCATATAGCTTACTGATTCATCTGTTAAAATATTTCACACCATTGTTGATAAACTTTTATATAGAATTTCCTATTGGCTGATCCATCAAACGTGAGTTGCAGATCTGATGTTAACGCATGAGGCAAATATTTTGAACTAAATGTACAATACAAAACAAATGACTCTCCAAGTTCCCAGATTAGCATTGAAAGCCCCGAGTTCTTGGCTCCTCCCCGCCATCAAACATGGGCATCGCGAATATTTTAGCATAATCATAACCGCGCGCATTGTTGTTAATAAAATTAATCTCGTAGTTCATTCACCTCTTGAACTTCATATATCCGTACTAAGTAACGGTCGATCTTCCCACAATCGATCGTCCTGGCGCGAGCCGGCCCTGCCCGCGCGCACCGTTACCCACATGCGCGATCACATAATAATATATCATTTATCTTCGAAGGTCGATCCTTTACTTGAATACAGAAGGCGTTGTGCTTTGGATTAGCTCCAAGCATTGTATGCAATCGAGAAAGCAGCTCTTACAACGTTACCGGTTGTATAGCCAATGCTGTCGCACTTAGGAATTTGTTTTAAATATTTTTTTTTACTCAGCCTATGGTGCTATTTCTCGCAAATTGGTTTTTATGTCGCCATTTGTAAACAAAAGTAAGAGTGATCACTTCAATTTACCTTGACAGAAGCCCAGTTTCGCTGCTATAAAGACGGTCATAAAGGTTTGTTGACCTCCTTGGAGACAATGAACCTCGTGTCAAACCGGTCTATGAGTGATATAAAAAATCTCGATACGACGAATAGGTAGTATCCAATGGCATTGGAGGTTGTTAGTTGCATAACAGCTATACAGGAACAGGTTGTTGCTCCCGGGAGACGAGGGTTCGAGAGCCTGATAGGATAACGGGCGACGCTTGCCAGACGAGCACCATTCCGACCCCATGCACCACACCACCCAACGACCACTTCCATTTTGCTAAATTAGATTTTAAACAACTTTCCTTTTTGGGATATGCCTCGAAGTGCATCCATTTGAAGCGCACCAAAGAAGTTAGAGTTGTTAAAATAGGCATAATGTAATAAAATCACTCAAATAATGTTCAAAATCAAAACAAATGAATGTTACTAGGATATTATAGAATTAAAGGTGTGGACATAAAATATTTGAATATTTGCACCGTCGGATTGCTAACTACGCTAGTTTTACCCGGGAGAAATAACGTGAGGGATCTATACGCGAAGTATTTATTATTAGTACTTTATTGTCAATATCTTGTCACCTACCCCTTGGTGCGCCCGATGGAAAAGGTTCAGTGCGGTTCACATTGGCGCGATTCAAATTTGTGTGCTCCGAAGAATGTTCGACCTTTTGCCCTGAGAATTGGGAATAAACGTAAATTACAAAAGACTAAACCACAACAATTAACCTGTCCACTTTATCCAAATTAAATGGTCACAGCGTCTCGCTGGGTTACTAGGCACTTACTAAATTGGTTTACTGTTTAATTTCCTCGAATGATTTCTTTACCTTGAGCCATTAAGAGGTACACAGAGCATTCTATTGTTCTTGAATTGTTAGTAAAAATTCTGTGATCGATGCGGTTTTAGTTTTGTTGTGCTTGTAAAAAATATGCTTGAATTTTATTATTTAGTTTGATCTGCATTTTACACATAACATATTTTAATGAATAGTCAAATTGAATAACATGACGTTTCTGCGGATGCCTAATTGATAGAATTAGGGCGGACAAGATGTTCATGAAAATATTTGTAGGTTTATTATCAATATGGATGGCGCATAATAATAAAATATGAATATTTATAAATAAGTGGGAGACAATCGCAATAAGCATGTGAGGTTGGTTAACCTTGGTAGGAAATCTCAAAACAATGCCGTATGTTTATATTGGATACACGTTGGTCTCAGTAGGTACAATAGTTTACTGAGCAGCCTTACGTGATCACGACGACGATCGCTAACATAACTGCCGTGCCTAAGACTGTAACAACACTCCGCTGAACAAAATTGCATACACAGACTTAATAAAGGTAGATACCGGCATAGACCGCATGTCCGCCCACCAAAGCCGGCAAGCCTGTCACGTACTCGGTGGGCACTAACGAAATCCCTCACCTAAGGTTCCGCATCAGTTTGTTGATAATAATTTATAAGTATTCAATTCATACCTACAACATTTTTAAACCTCCCCAACGGTTGATTTCCGAATTCTAACAAAGACAACATTCAACTCACATAACTATCTACGATGACTTGCAAGAATCCCATTCATATGATTTTGAGTTCAAAATAATAATATGGTAAGCCCCAAAACGAAACAGTAACATTTAGCTACTACCACACGATGTTATTCAAACACTTGTGAATTGCCCGAGCGCTAGTGTTTTAGTAACAATGTCTTGAAAATTGCGAATACCGGTAGAAAAGAAAATACAAGCTGCGCTTCCGCAAGAGTAAACATAATACCGTGTAACTGTACCCAAATGTTGTATTAGCCTCTGTCGGCTGGCACACATTTCTTTATAATATCCATAGCTTTGCTAATCGATGTTAACATTAAGACAATAGATGGTCCCTTTAATGGTCTCTCGGTTTAAGATAACGGTTTGTGAATGACTCAACGGTCTACAAAGAAATCTAGACGATTCTATGACTGCAAATATTAGTAAAATATTTATAAAGTTTTTTCATTAGTCTTTTTTATTTCCTTGCCACTTCACCAAGTGTTGGCATAATGATGAATCTTGTTATTTTTTGTGAAAACCTCACGTCACTAATGCGGTGGTGAGTAAACCGTCCATTATGGGTTTTTGCATCCGTTTTAAGGTCCAAAGTCCAAGCACAAAAAAATACTTGAATATCATAAAAAAAGAAATATGACTCGTCGAAAATCAGTTAATTAAGAACTAGCGGTCTATAAACAAGTGTACCTATAATTCACTTGGCCGCTAATATAGCTGGACCGTACCGCTGGCTTTACAGAGAGATCTGAAGATAAGATTAAACTGTTAATTTATGTTTCTTCCATCGACCCCAATAAAAGCTGTTTGCGTACGCCTATTGAGAGCTCGGATTAAACAGCCGATAAACAATCAGCCACGAGCCCTAAAGAACCGCAGACTACCCCCACGCGCAGCCGTCGTGAACTAGGTACCTTCTTTATTAACAGATACGACATTAAAATTACTTTCAAAGGAATCTTTTCATGTTTTACGAACAATTTCTGAACGATACTAGAGCTGTTTGTTGACGCTATCAGTTAGGGCAGTTAGCGACACTAAATTCAATGTGAAGGTTATTTTTTTCTCTTATGGATTTTCTTTTATTCATCTTTGCTTTACGTAGTAAAGAAATCGTCAAAGACTCAAAGTAAAGGCCAGCCCAAGTATTTATCATACCACTAATTGAATATTGCTAAACTACCCAGACTCGATTGCCTAACTAATCGATGTCGACATTATTTTCAATTTATTTTTTGTATGCCATTGTACTTTCAAGAATAGTATTGCTATTCTAATCGATACAAAAGTTTCAAGTGCCTCGACTCGTTCTGTTTTCACTTGTTTTTACCTACCCACTTGTAATAACAAACTGTCAAGTATTTTTGCATTAATTGATTTTATCAAAATATTTATGTGATGTGAATTAACGCTGGTGCAGAGCACAAGGAGTTGCCGACCCTAGTAAATACAATACAGGTATTCACATAACAAATAGCTAAGTATATGTGATTCAGAAAGTTTATACTGAACTTTAAACCTGCGCTACTTGAATCATCCAGTATACGTACACACGGATTCGGCACATCGCCCTCACACACGTAGCCAAGATCGACAGCTAAGTATTATGGTATTTCTTTGAATACCTGCCTCCTAAGAACGTCAATGATTTCGCACAACATTCAAATATACGACATAAATCTTAATCGATATTGTTTTATTTATGAGCTGCATCAATTATATTGCTTTAATGGAACAACCTGCGCAACGACGATGCAGATACTCACTATGCAATCTATTCCAATTTATGTAATGTTACCTACAATGTTAAGTGCAGTTAAACCATTGTTTCTGAACGTATAAAATGTCAACGGTGGAATAAAAGTGAGCATAGATTAATGTCATAGTACTCGTGGACTAACGTAGGTGCGCAATGTCAACATTATAGAGTTTAATCAAAATTGTATCGTTATGTACATTACGAGCCCATACAGAATACAGAATATAAAAAAAAATATTTCATTGATATTGTATAAATGGATTGGAAATCTAGTTCAATAGGTTTCGCAAGGTGACATTGGAGAAAAGCGGTGACAATGGTCGGACGTCATGTCCATTGTCATTTTGTCACGTTCCCTGGAGTAAAGGGCATTCGTATTGCTTTTATTTTATCAGTGTTGCAATAAGACAAAGATTCACCCCCCATTTTATAGACGTTCTATAACTTTATCAAACATCATATTGTACTTCACACAAAAGATACGCTTTGCGCAGTATTATATGTTTGATTAAGTTATAGAACGTCTATAAATTCGGGAGTAAGTATAGGTATAACCTTTCGTGCACGGCGGCGGCGGAAAATATAATAAAATATGACAAATCAAGCTTAGCAATATTATTAAAATAGCAATACGTATACCAAACTAACCGTAACACTTACAAATTACTTGATGAATACAATGCTATGCGTATGCACGATAATAGGTTAAACAGTAATGCTCTATATTGAAAATTGATATGTTTACTATTTTTCTGATGTAAAATAGAACAATTTCAACGTCATCGTGCGTAATTTATAATTCTTTATGCAACTGTCACCCGCTTCTTGTGCACGCGAGACAATAAAAGGAAAATGCGTTGTTGTATGTTGCGTCAATATTGTATAACAACAATGGTAATAAATCTCACATTAAGTAATTTGACTCAATTGTAACACTCCCTTCCTTCGCAGCACTCATGCTCGGTGAACACGAGGCCCTGTGATTGTCACAATGATGCCTACTGGTATATATTGCCCGCTTTACAATCTACAGGTACTTGTATTAAAACAAAATGCAATATATCTAACCATAAAATAAAACTCCAAACACAGACTTACTATGTAAGTACAAAATATTTTTTTAAATATTTTTTGTTAAGATGTACCCGACCGACACGGCTTTGTTGCCCAAACAACAGTTGCAAACAAAAATATCACACTTGCTTCAAAGAAGCTTTCTTCTTTTATGATTTTAAGCCTCTTTACCGAGGAAACTTTATCAGAGTTTTGTTAAAGTCCCCATAAGATCGTAAGAATGGATCAAGTAGGGATCTCTGGCGACTTATTTTCGTTTAGCACCAAGGAAAATTACGGTTACACGAAATTGGGTTACCAACACAAATTGAAAATTTGGAGGCAATTTTCTCCCTCAAAGCATAACCACTTTCAAATTTGGTATGGCATTGGTAGCTCCAATTATAAAACCCATACAATCATAGTACGTACCTATCTAAAATATAGTCTTACATATGGCACAGTCTCGAATTAATTTCACTTTTTCACATTTCAAGTTTCGTCACACCGAACAATTATTAAAGTGGTCGTGTAACATGTTGTTATAGCGACACATAAATATAGCAAGAAAAAATACTCAGATAATTAAACGTTTAATATTTTATTTATTGAAGTAATATGGAAAAAATATGCTTAAATATCAGCAGAGATTTTTTCCATACATAATTTTTAATTATAGAATACAATTAATCCAGCATGTACTTTTTTCTTGGCATCTGAAACGACATCAGAAATTCAAACCCAGGGATGAGTAATGTTGAGTAGGTAGTGTAGTACCTATATTTGTTGCTTGATCCAGTCTAAAAATGGTGCCCGAATATGTGTACGGGATAAAGTGTACCTATCCAAGTTTTAAAATTAATACTTATATATTAGGGTTGATAAAAATCATGTTAAAAAAAAAACAAGCAAATCATGATTTAAAAAAATCAAGCGGAATATGTTGATAGATATTTTGAAATAAAAAAAAGGGATTTAATCCCGTTTGTTTAAAAAAAAAATTTATTTCAATGTGTAGTATTCGCGTAAATATAAGAAATCGATATAGATATTTAAAAAAACGAACTTTTGCTTCGGTAAATGTGAAGTTGCGGCGAGATAATGCTCGCTCAGCCGCGCGCGGTATGTTCTGTTGCCGAATGTATTAGTCTTTGCCCTGGACCAAGACTTTGGGCAACACTAGCGACATGCCAGGTTCATTATGTACCTAATAATATGCGGACGATAGCTGATATTTATCTTTCTGCAGGCCATCGTACTGGGGGCAGAGGACGAAGCTGGAGAAGCGGCTGATGCTCGCGGCATGCGTGGCCACGCTGCTCGCCATCGCCTTCCTCGCCGCTTTCATGGGTACACTGCTCTTGCGCACCTCGGCCGACATCACAGGTCTGTCTAATAAGTATCATGCTCAGAATTTATAGAATAAACTATATATATGTACTGAGAATAGGTAACAGTGATGACCTATCGACATGTATCGTATCTATGTTGAATGTCTAAAATGTTTGACTGTCTATGCTTAAATCAAAGTTTCAGGCTATACACCGCACTATTTATAAATTAGTAAAAAATCTACCCTTGTCTATACAAACGCAACTCGACACCGAATGTACCTACATAGAATATGTAATTAGAGAAAATTTTACGAGTGATTCACTGCCTTTGTTTTCTGTCTTCAAGCGTAGGGCTGCCAAGTAAATCGTTCCTACTTTTATTTAGTAGATATTTTATATTTTCTCCTAGTTCTATTTCAATCCTATTCTTTTTATATCACGAGCCAGTGTTTGCTGACCCATTTTGAATTTAACAGCCAATTAAATCTTTATCTATTGCATTTAGTCACACCGAACAAATTTAATTTTCTTGTGACTTCGATGAAGGACTTACCTTGTTTGTGCACGAGAGGTTTTATGTGCGTGTTTGGCAGCCCTATAAATTCGGGTCACGTATATAGTCGTGCAACCATCCTACACCCACCTGTCCACTTTATGTGCAATTTAAGACACACTTATTGGGAATTTTATTTTGTCAGTTTTGACTCCTCCAAAATTTCACTATCTTGTAAATTACAAAAGCAATTTAGACAACATCTCGCTTCATGTTTCTCATAGTGAAGATATTGAATTAGCTCAAGCATTATAATAACAATCAGGATTTGTCGAGCAATCATCGCTTATTGGTCGACGTACATACGAGTATGTATGTGTATATTCGTGTTTCCCTGCTCGACTTCACTCAAATATCCGGCATGAGATGGAACGGAAGCAAAGCATAGACGCGCATCGCGCCTCGGCCGTACTTCCCAGAATCCACGCCTCATCGCTTCACACCCTCACTTTCATCTCTTGTTTGTAGATTTATAATAATACTAGCCATGTGCTCGATGGGGTATTCTGTCGGTAAAATCTCAGGAAATTTTTCGATGTAACTACTTGTTACCAAAGTACTCTTCAAGACCACTGTAACGAAGCCAAACTCGGTGGGTCTATTCGATTCCCTCATCGATTTCCAATGACCTCCATTCGACTTGATCATCAGACCCTGGTCACCATAGACGAGTATAGTCCTCATAAATACCAATTCAATGAACCCAAACTCCGAGCCGTCATCGTATTATTGTGATACAAACTTTTAAAACACTTTTGACCCTCTTTAATTTTACCAAATTTGAACTCTATAGCACTATTTTTTTATTTTTCCCGTACAAACTGGAGAGACAAGGACCTAGAACATTGAAAAACAAAATTCTCAAACACTGCAGCACGCATTCATAACTATTTTCATATTGTACCGCATATTTTGATGTTTTTTTTTATTATTTTATTATGATAATAAAAAAATTATCATATTATTATTAAAAAAAAATTATCCATTGCGTACCTAGATGTATGTTAATTGGAAGTGACAACATCATGGCGGAAACAAGTGCGGAAGCTTGGTGCGCGCGCCGGACGTGATTGGATATTTGCACATCGCTGCGCAAGATTCACGTTGCGGAACCTTTTAGAAACCAATCTGCTGATGTGAAATTGTACAAGAAAAAAATAACAAGCATCCAGTTATCGCAACAAAACGTTGGAAAAATCACTACAACACTATATTACGAGTGTCGCGTCGATTACAAAATATTAGATCACGTCGTAGCTATGTCGAAAGCTCGGCTACGGTTCGGCGCGCGCGCCGCCGACGCCGACGCCGCGCTGGGCTAGATAGATAAATACAATATGCGAGCGCTAACAAAGGCAATTTTTCAATTAATTTAAAAACGACAGTTTGTTGTGCTGGAAGATCTTTCTCTTGTAAATACCTAAATGATGATAAAAGCTAAAGTATCCAGAGCATTCTTCCACTTCAAAACAAATTGAGCCTTAAGTAAGTGGGTAGTTATTTGTTTTCTCGTTATGATTGAGTGAATTTAACTACTGAATTGACCGCATAATGTTTCGCAGTAATATTATGATTCAACCAGGCGAATCCGCAAATGAATTATAAACATTTAACCTTCTGTGACATGCCACACTATATGTCATGTATTAATTTGTAATTAATAATTTTCGATTGATAAACTGCCTGTCAGTGTATACTTTTTAGAGAGCCTAATTCCGAATGACTGTTTAATACATATAGGTGTCGCTTTTGACCTCAAGTCATTCCGATCCAATAGCAACAAACAACAAAATTATATTTAGTCACCTATTTTAGCGGAAACTACAAGTTAGCCTTCGAAGAACTAATTTGTAAGTGGACGCCAACATTATTTATATATTTACCTTAAGTTGGAATTTCGAATAATACTTTACACTGTCTGTTCCACCTACATCCTGGCTCATATGTTGTGTGAACAGGTCAAGTTCAAAATGAAACGCGGTCAATAACAACGAGCTTACCGTATATTAAACTCTCAAGCTCGTTTTAAGTAGGTAGCAAGGGTTATATACACATGTCATTACAAAGTAGCTCGCTTGTTAACTGCCATTCAATGGAGTACATGAGGAACTTCAACAAGGGTTTGCACCATTTCATACCTACGCAAGATTGTATAAGTAGTCCACATTGTCTCAAGTATCATTCATACAATTTAAATTATCGGACCAATTTAAATAAATGAGGTGTTATGTTCGCCTTGAATAAGAGTGTGTGACGCTATAAAAACTTGTGGGTACTATAATAACAACCAATAAATCACCGGAAGTGGTCAAGTGTGGCATAGTCAGGGTACATTTTTATTAGTCCTGCATACCTACGTCCACATTTTGTAGAAGCCCACGCTTCATACAATAAATATTTTGAGTACTCATTTTGTAACATTGACATGATTCATTTTTGTCTTGGAAACTTGGAACATAGGTAATAGGGCAATGTCAACAACAGATATCTTAGTTATTATCCTGGTCCTTGTATATTTTATTAACCCAAAATATGATAACACTTCATGTCTTATTAGGTACTCTTGATTTCTTTCTCATCATTCTCTCAAACTCTTACACAATAACATGCAAGTTATTGTTGAATTGTGTTGAGAAAATAAATATTTTATTATATATTTTGATGAGGTACGGTATTGTGAGCCTTGTAATAATGTAATAGTTAGATACTGCCGACTGTTGTAGCCTTGCAGGGCAATCGAATGATGACAGTCTCAAGTTTATATCATGGGGAAAAACTTATACTAGATGGTGGACAGGTGCTCGTACGTAATTAATATCTGGAAAATTACATTGACGCAAAAATTACCGAATATCATATTACCTAAATAAAATTCCATTGTTCTTAGTCATGCACCGATGATCGCATAATGTGTAAACAGTACAGTTGTAAAGATTATCCGGGTTATCATCAGGTAAATTTATATTTCTAATAATGCTATGTCTCAGCCCACATTATGAGATTATATAACGACATAAAACCATACTTGTTAGAGCTACGCCAATGAGTCGGCAACCACGATAACTAAAACCCTAGTAGAAACTCCTATGTTATAGGTATGTCTGCGGTGCAAGCACGATATGGATTCGGGTCGCGGTTCACGATTTCGATTTCTATAGTTAATGCATCGTATATTTTTGTTTTATTGTGTTCACCTGTCGTCGCATGCTACCTATCGTTCATTTCAACTTATCACCACGAGCACCCATTCATTCAGCATGTGTTCTATCTGCATTTTAGACATGCCACAGACTAGTCAACTGAGACTTTCTTCATCCATGCCGCCAGCCGTCATCTCCAAGGGACCTTCAGATGCGAAACTATGCAACTCCCCGGGTTGTATTCACACAGGTAAACTATTTAAGCAACGAGAAATGCCATACCTACCTAGTATTTCCGAAACCCCTCTGTGTGATGTAAAATACCTCCATATATGTGGTTAGCTTAATAAGCAATAAGTACTAAGATATACTTTGGGTTTTGATGTTGTAATTTAAATTGATGGACTTACTAATGATACCTAGGAATAGTATACCTAGCAAATGTTGCCGGTTGCAATACTTTTCATACGGCGATTCCGGGCTGGTGGAGTGTCCCAAACTAGACTCAGATTGTATGTAATAATTTGAACTCATGTTCATTACAGTCAATACACCCGGGCTCTATTTAGAATTATATCGTAACTCAAGTATAATTAAAATTTTGATAGAATCAGATAGGTTGAAAATCCCGACTTATCATCATGTATACATAGGTATACATATTGTGGAAGATCGTTGTGTGTTTGCTACCATTATTCTAACTCATATTTTACTATTCCAGCTTCCAAATTGCTTTTGAATATGGACGATAAAGTGGATCCATGCGACGATTTCTACGACTTCGCATGCGGTTCCTTCGTGAAGAACACACGCATACCTGACGACAAGACCTCGGTGAACACCTTCTCCATCATTACCGATCAACTGCAGGAGCAGATCCGCGCCCTCCTCGACGAGCCCATCAAAGAGAACGAGCCCAGGCCCTTCGCCCTCGCGAAGACGTTGTACCAGGCTTGTATGGATAGAAGTAAGTACCAACTACTCGTACACAATCTGCATTCGACTGCTTATTTTTTCTATCCTCCTAAGTATTTTTTCCTGTAGCTTCCCCCACAGTACGATCAAATTATGCTCTGTGTCTCGACACCCAATGGTCACAACGAAAACTATTGAAATTGGTTCAGGTGTGTTGCCGCGATGCTCGAACCAAATAAAATGTACTATTTGTATTATTAAACACATTATGACATCACAATCGGCAAACCGAGGCACCCGCGCGCTTTCCGCCTCGAAGCAATCTCGCTATGGCAACTATGATCTTAAGCACGCGATAGTTTGTTTTGTCTACAGGACTAAACTATATAGAAAAAATCTAGTAAGTTGGACAAATAACAGTAATTATTAATTATATTAGATTTCAATATTCTCATTCGTCGTAAATTACTTAACAAAGATTCTTCTGTTTACTGTATCTCATACCAATACGGCTTATTGTTAAAACAATACTCGCGATAAGTATAATAAAAAACAAGTCTATTTTTCTGTTCCAATAAACATTAAAGGTTGGCTTTCATGCTTATTGTTATGCGTCTTCTTATTGCTTGTATTCTTGTAGAATGATTATGAAATAGTCAGTTTTATATCTCTTTGTAGGTACCTTTGCGAACTTAATTTTCAAGATCGATAGGTTTTTTAAAATGTGTAAAACATTGTATTCTGTTCAAGAACATTTCACCAGATTTGAATATATAATAGCATACTTTAATATTTTTCACCACAAAAACTTCAGAACCGCCATTACGACCCTGTGGGGGGTCATTTGTAAGAATCACGAAACTTTTGGACCCCATTACGACGTCATAATTTAATCGCGAATCACGTGTTTCATTAATTATTTTATTTATAAGAGTTTTTTTTTTGAGTTTCAGCAGACAGGCAGAATTTTGCCTATTATGAAAGTAGGTGTGTAGAAAAGGACACTTTATTACCGATTTCGTTTCTGATTCTAATCATATTACCTATTTATCTTTATTTACTATGCCTACTTATCATAATAATAGTATGCTCACACACGTGTGCGGTTCCATCAAACAGACTGACAAACTTTAGTTGGTACAATGTGTGATTGCGTTGCACTAACTTTTAATCACCTCCCGCCGCAATCTGATCGCGCCACACGAGTTGGTTGTTCCGCGCCCGCGCCACTGCTCCTGTTGCTACTCCCTTGTTTTCATTAAAACTTTCGCAGAATATAATGTTTGACTGTTTGACTGAAAATAAGCTTTAAATTGTTGCCATCCTAAAAGATTTTAGCTTTTTATAACCTTTATTAGTCTTTATTTTTATCCAAATATATGGATAATTTCTTTAAAATCATAAAATAAAATAGCGGTTTTTTTTTGGTTCGGTCACGCGATCAAAAACGCTCTGGAGTGTCGGTTGATGCGTTGTGACGTCACAGCGTCGTAATCAGGGGCAGGTTGTCAATACGAGTTTGGTTAACGGCGATGCATATATAACAATAATTTTCGTGAAAAACTAATCAGACAGTAGAGCATCTGGTAGGGCTGTGATCCTGGTACCCACTCAGTTCGCGGACTGTATACCTACTACTGATAATGCCTGGCGGTGGATCACGAGCTTGGGTCGAAACAAGTTCGCGTTTTCGCTAATTTGCGTCCATGCGTGCCATCCAAACACTCATGATCGTGTTGGTCGTGTTTGAAAATGCGTACTCGGCTCACTAGCGATCACGAACGTGCCTCTTCAGCACACACTTACTTGGACTTCGTGTAAATAACCTCATTATGTAGGTGGCAAATAAAAAAAATACAACGCGCTCAGTGTTTCACCAGCACAGGGCAGAATAAACTTAATTACAACAATCGTTATTTAACTGTTATGTTTCTAACTAAACCGGTTATCGCAACAAAATGCTAGTGAAAGTGAACTAAAAGATGTTGCTTCCGCCATTTACCCAATCGAAGTGATGTAATGACGCATGAACTAGCACTCAGTGTGGTTAGTTAAACTCAAATACTTCATTAAATTAGCATCCGGTTTAATTCACATTTATCGGACTCTTCAAATTATATGTTAACTGGCAAACCGATAAGAAAAACTGGAATCATTTTTGACGTTTCTATCTAAATATGCTTATCTCAGTAGGAAACTTTATAGTAATGTATAAGCAATCCTAGCATCAATACTGAGTGAACATCCCTGTGCTATCAGATGCCATCGAAGCCCGCGGCGTGCAGCCTCTGCTGGACATGCTGCGGCGGCTGGGCGGCTGGCCGGTCCTCGACGCTGATTCCTGGGAAGAGCGCTCCTTCTCCTGGGAGCAGTCCGTGTACAACTTCCGCGCTGCCGGCTACTCCGTCGACTATTTCCTCGACTTCTCCATCAGCGTCGACGTTAAAAACTCCACGAAGCGCATCATCGATGTAAGACCTCGCATTTACCCACTGGTTAATGTAAAATATTGATTCGGTCGGCCGGCCTCGCTGAAATAGGTTTATTTTTAATGCATACATGACTCGTTCCAAAAGGAGTATAGGTCATGCTCGATATACCTATATGCGAATTGATTTTTAGTTTTGCTTTGCGACTGTTGTTACAGCGAATGTATGTATGTATTGTGAAAATAATACGGCGGTAGTTAATTAATGTTTTGTGACAGTTGGATCAGGCATCGTTAGGTCTGAGCCGGGAGTACTTGAACCGGGGATTCAACGACAAGCTGGTGCAAGCGTACTATGAGTACATGGTGGACATCGCGGTGCTGCTGGGCGCCGAGCGCGCGCGCGCGCAGCAGGAGCTCAAGGAGTCGCTGCAGTTTGAAATGAAACTTGCCAACGTGAGTCACCTGATACGTAGCAACTATGAAAGTGCAGTGAGCTCACGGAATACGGATCTGTAACCGTACACCGATAGTCCTTTACTTATTGTTCCATAGAAAAGTAAGGAAATAAGCATTCCCTATGATAATATATTCCTGAACGAAAAATTATCATCTTAATTCGTCCTAGATAAACTTAGGACACACTGTTTGTTTTTAATGATAATGATATGTAACATAAGTAGGAACATACCGAATTTAGCTAAGTATTTACCTATTAATAAAATGTGTTGATTGAACTGATCTGATCTGTTCTGAACACTCCCACAGATCTCCTTGCCGCTGGAAAAACGCCGTAATGCTACAAGCCTCTACAACCCCATGACAATTGCTGAACTACAGGAGAAATTCCCCAAGTACGTGAATTTGTATGATTATGTCGCCTTTATTATAGTTAAAAATTTCAATAACCTACAACTTACTCTGTAGTGCTAAATAAGTGAATCTTTTTCGAATATCTTCGACGTATCCCTCGGGATGAAACCGGCGAGATCTTGTATTTTATGTATATATAAGATACTAGATGCGCCACGCGGTGTTACCCGCGATTGAAATTATTTAGCCTATCTGTTTTCTGACCCCTAACCACCACTACCTATCCAAAAAATCATGCCGATCCTTTGCTCTATGAAAAAATTAAACAAATCTATCCCACGGGAACCATACATTTTACGGGGATAAAGAGTAGCCTATGTGCTATTCCAGAATAAAATCTATCTCTGTGCCAAATTTCATCTAGATCCGTTCAATCGATCTGGCGTGATTGAGTAACAAACATCCATCCATCCAAACATTCACATTTATAATATTATATAGTGGGATGTGTAAGTAATATAACGATATGGTTCGCTAATATAAGCGGCTAATGTTTTTTTTTTGTAATATGGCAGGGTTCCGTGGATGGAGTACATTAACCGTTTGCTCGCGCCTCACATCAAAGTCGGACTCGACGAAGTCACCATTGTCAGCGTGCCGAAATACATTTCGGATCTTGAGGTTTTTATCTAGATTTTAGTGAAATTAGTAGAATCTACCTCTACATATTTAACGGTATGGCCGTTTGAACATCTAAGATAAAATAGCATCTATTCTTAATATTTCAGGTACCGTTTTAATATTATCATTAAAAAATATCTATTCTTTATCTTCATGTTACGCTAATGAAATAAAATTACTGAGAACTGACTCCGTGCGTTCGTAAAAAAAATCGTTTGAACTGTACAAGTAGGTAGAGCACCGTGGGAAGCCGTAGCGCTAGAAGTAAGTACTTCTATTGTCATGGGAAAATGATCTTAAGGTGCCCAGGCAGTAATGTCCCCGGTAACACCCGAGCCAGCCTACAGTTTTATTATTAGTCATAAAAGATTTCGTAGGCTCAGATATTATGTTTAAATAAGAATTGGTGTAAATTAAAACTGGGTGGTACGAGATTCCTACTATCTAATATAATTTGGCTACACAAACAGTGACCCGAAAGAGGGTTATCGCCATTATTTCGCCGTAGATACAGGCTACTGTTTATAATGATTGTACCGCTTATCTTGTACGTAAGACAATTGCGTAGTACTTATTTAGATACAATATTTTACGACTCTAAAGATATATCCATGAATCCATAATTCTAACTGCGTAGTGCCCTTATTCTAACTTGGCTAGAAGCTCCGTATTCATATTCATAATCGGTTATGGAATGTCAAAGATTAAAAAAACGAGATTAGGTAATTAATAAATATCTAAACTAATCATACCTATTATCATAATTTAACATTCAAATAAATCTTTATTAGGTATCTGAAAGAGAGGTATAGTTTGTGGGTTTGGATGTAGGGGGTAAACTCCGAAACTACTACATCAGATTCTGAAAATTCTTTTAATTATAGAAATCTACATTATCCTTTAGTGCTATAGGCTATGTTTATACGAGGTGCCCTGGGCGGTGCCGCAGGTAGAGGCTAGTAACACATATAAAATCATAATGACTTACATACGTTTCAAAGGTCCTTCTGGAGAAGACCCCGAAACGCGTGCAGGCGAACTACGTCATGTGGCGTGTGGCGGGCGCGTCCGTGTCGTACCTGACCGACAACCTGCGCCGGCGCCAGCTGGCGTACGTCACCGCGCTCTCCGGGAAGACGGAGCGCGAGAGCAGGTGGAAGGAGTGTGCCGACACCACCAGCGCCAGGTCAGTATATAACAATAAACGGGGTAAATATGACACCACAAGGGATCGCATCATTTACCACGACATACGCAAGATGACCTTTGTACACACGATGTGTAAGCAACGCACAGTGGATGTTGTTCGTACTAAGGATCTACCCCAACAGGGTGCGGCACGGGTCGCGTATTCGACAGCTAAATGCTTTAACACAATATAAGTAGATACTAAAGCAATAATTAACACAAACAGGGTATATTTTTCTTTGCTATATAAATAAATACTTTTTTTTCAGTATGTCTATCGCCGTCGGAGCTCTCTACATTAGGAAGTACTTCAATGAGAACTCGAAGTTGAATGCCCTTGAGATGGTGAATGACATCAGGTATGATTCACTATTAAAAGTTAACCATCTACAAGGATAAATACCTGGAAATGTTCTTATAAGTACACTTGCGTACATATTTTGTATATACTTTGGTTTAATATTCTGTTATTCTGCAGGCAACAATTCCGTAAGACTCTGACCGAAGTGGAATGGATGGACGAAAAGACCCGTCAGGAGGCTCTCGAGAAGGCCGACGCTATGGCCTCGCACATCGCCTACCCCAGTGAGATGCTTGACAACGACAAACTCACCGAATTCTATTCTGGAGTAAGTACCTATAACTTATGATGCAAAAGCGCCACCCCAATACATTTTTTGCATTAAAACTAAGCCATGGGCATGTTGCCATGCACTTTAATTGATGTCCTATCCGTAAACCAATAAAAACCCCTATTCATAATTAGAAAAAGAAAAAGCTAGAGCCTGTATGGCCTATGATTTGAAAAACACGCCCAGCTACTTGATCGAATTTGACGACCATGGCGCCAGTAGTTGAAGCGCAAGCTGCCTAAATTTCTTAATTTGACCTCGGAAATCAGTTCACCCAGACTTAGATAAAACAAGGAAAAAAAAAACAAAATTTTTATAAACCATTAATTACATTTAATAAACCATTTGCCTACGTTTCCCTGTATAGTTTATAAATCTAAGTCAACACATTTGTCGTAGCTGGAAATGACATCGGACAAGCTGATGGAGTCGGTCCTGAACCTCACACTGTTCGGCACGGAGTACCTGTTCAGCAAGCTGAGGGAGCCTGTCAACAAGACCGACTGGGTCACTCACGGCCGTCCCGCCATCGTCAACGCTTTCTACTCCTCCATTGAAAACAGCATACGTAAGTCACTGTCACCATACACCATGATGATTATTTCCCGAAGAGTAAGCAAAGGAGGCGAGCTTATCACCCTAATACCTTCCTACCGTACGATACACTTAACCTTTTGTGTGCGATCGGATTTGAGCCAGGTTTGACGGACATCACACGACTTTCCCAAAGCGCAGGTGTCCTCTTGATGTTTACTTTCACCGTTCAGCGAGTGATAACTTCATTGAAAATGAGGTTCGCACGTGATATATATCAGAGGTGCGACGGGTTTGAAGGAACCTGCTTCACTCTTCGATCAACTTGGCTATCACAAATTATACGAAAGTGCAACCGTAACATTGCTTACGACCACCTATTACAATTGATAAAATTTAAACGTAAACAATAAAAATAATAGTTCTCTTAAATTGTCCTAGGTTAATTAATTACAATTTAAGAGAACTATTATATAACTAACTTTTGTATCTTGATGTTTGGCAAACAAAGAAAACATTGTTGAGTTGTCCTTATTATTGAACAGAGTTCCCAGCGGGCATCCTGCAAGGCGCGTTCTTCTCGGCGAAGCGGCCCGCGTACATGAACTACGGTGCCATCGGCTTCGTGATTGGCCACGAGATCACGCACGGTTTCGATGACCAGGCAAGTCCTCAAGCCTATATTATATGCCTACCTAAATTGCTTTTTTTTAATAAACAAAAGTTAATTAATCAAAAAAAAATTGCAGGGTCGTCAATTTGACAAGAACGGAAACTTAGTTGATTGGTGGCAGGAGATGACCAAGCAGAAGTATCTGGAGAAAGCAAAGTGTATCATCGATCAGTATTCCAATTATTCTGTGAAAGAAGTCGGACTCAAGGTAAAATCATTTCGTTGCGAACAAAAATAATTACGCGGCGTTTTATGCGACACGATGAAATAAATATTGTGTAAAAGTATTTTGTTACACATCATAATAATAACATTTGTCCTATCGTTGAGCATTCGCCTCCCTTCAATACCAGATGATTCTCAGATTGCGGTTTCCCCATACTATTTTCCTACAACGTTTATTAAGTGAAAATGAGATTCACAAGGCACTAAAATCTCAACTGGTGCAAATTCAATTGATTCTGTGTCTTGTTTCCAAGGCGCTCGATTCACTTGGCTATTATGACGTTATATATTTTACCTAATAGGTATTTTCCTTGATTTCCAGCTCAACGGGGTGAATACTCAGGGTGAGAATATAGCTGACAATGGCGGCATCAAGGAGGCATACTATGCATACCAGGCTTGGACGCAGAGGCACGGCGAGGAGGCGCGGCTACCGGGACTCAACAAGTATTCACCTAAACAGGTTTGTACCGTTTTCGAAAAAACATACGTAGAATTCAATTCGAAGCCCCGAATACACTATATTTAGCTGTTCACTAGAGAAATTTGAACCCGCGACGTCGTCATAGTAGAAGTATCCTTTTATTCCCAAACAATGAGACTTATACATACTTGAAGTTTGGTACAAGGTACTCATTAAGAAAGTATTTCACTCTTTGCGCACGCGAGAGGAACATGTAATGACATATATTATATGCGATTGTGTCACAGTTGTTCTGGCTGAGCGCGGCCAACACGTGGTGCGCGGTGTACCGCAACGAGGCGATCAAACTGCGCATCACGACCGGCTTCCACGCGCCCGGCCGCTTCCGCGTGGTGGGGCCGCTCGCCAACATGGAGGAGTTCGCCGCCGACTTTAAGTGTCCGCTCGGCTCACCGATGAACCCCGCCAACAAGTGCAAAGTGTGGTAGTGTCCCCGTGCGCCGCGGCTGTCGCCCAGAACGCTGAGACGACGCGGTCGGCCTACTGAGCCGCCCCCTCATGACCTACCTGACGAGCTATTAACGCGCACTTGTCGTAACGTAACAGACACACATTTCTTACTCTTAGGTACACTATAATGACGCGACGTCGCCGGCAGGACCTCGCTATTTAAGTTGTTGCATGTATAGCTCGACAGCGGATGGTCGCACACGATTAGTGCAAGTTTGTGGGTGTAAGTTGAATGTTAGATATCATCTGATACTTTGATGTTGTTAACTTGTAAATAGAATAGCTGGATTATGTTTATATGTAGCTGTAGTCTACTTCCCGATCACACGCTACGCTACGATCGTTCTGTTTGTACTTAAATTTTCTTTGGGTGAGATTTTAGACTGAGCACAAAAATAGTATTTGACGGGCAGATATGTATAAGTATTGTAAAACTTGTACATTCAAGTACAAACTCTGTTTTTTGTAGTCTACACTCGAGAAAATCCGCATGTTTACAGAAGTTTTAATCAATTTACAATGGCATTATCAGGCAAATTTTCTGCTAAAAATGTTATATAAATGGAAGAAAACATTCATTTAGTTTAGAGATTAGTCTTTCATATTTATTCAAAGCCGCAGACACTCAACCTTATTTTATTTTTCATTCACTTATTGTACGGAGTATCCCTGCGGCTCCATAGTGTATGTTGCATATTTTTTAATACTGTATCGAATATCATGATGGGTGATTATGGAACGATCAGTGATAATTTAATTTAAATTAAGAACTAGCTAATAACATTTTAAGATACCAGCGTGTTGTTGTAAATCATTGAAACACGAATATAAGAACTTTTTTTATTATTTACTGTTTTTAATTTATTACCTGTACTGCAGAGCCTGCAAATGAATAGTATAGTTAACCTTCTGGACTACGAATAGATATAAAGCAAATACCTTCAAGTTGAGAAAAAAAACTAATAGAATATTCATCAATTTATTTGTCAATAAAATAATACACATAAATATGGTGGTGTTAATTACTACTTTCGGATGATTGCTACAAAAGACATGCACCGTTCTCGTAGAACCAAACAACAATGTATCCGGTATAAATATTGTATATCGAACCGTAACCCTTGTAGTATGGTCGGTAAAAGCTAATTCAATGTTAAGCATGAAGATTCTTCTTCTTGAACATTCGACAACATATCAAGTACATAATTCATAGTTGCTATGTATAATAATTGTGCGATCAACGAGGCAACAATATCATATCTATACACTACATAGAAATAGCTGTCTTGATAGAACAAAAGGAATACCATCTCTACCACGTAACAAGTATGTAGCGATAGGATACACTAATACCAGAAGGCAGTAATAATACTAATAATTATGTCAGTAAAATAACAGACACAATAAAAACCTGCCTTTAACATCTTGAAACGTTGTCAAAATAAAGGCTCATTTACACTATGTGATCTGACTTGTTTTGTCAATATGACAACTGCTTATAAATTACATACGTACTATAAGTAGACGTCGTTATCAGCACGGCATTTTGCGGGCAAAATACTTATGGAATATATATCGATATTTAAAATCGATAAAAAATATTTACTTTCATTTTTGTTGCTACACAGAGTAAGTTGGTTTGGGACAATATTTGTCCGTAATGTTGATATTGCTATAAGCTAGCTATCAATGTGCCAACAATCATTAAAATTTGCTCACTGGGTTTTGAGTTAGTTATTTTTATTATACCGCGGGAAACAATCCATTTCCCCAGAAAAGATTATGAGCTATCACAATTGAAAGTTTTACAAAATCTACAAGTGATTTCTGTGTGACAAACACAAACTTTACAAAAAAGGCGCATTCGATCATTGTGTGAATAAAAATGTCCGACTACGATTTTTTTTTTCAGAATATATTTTCGTAATATCTATATTTAGATATATCGGAGACAGGCACGATGCCACGATGATGGCGGTCTAAAAGTAAGCTCCACTTTGACCCACCGTCACAAGACACTGCAATCAGTTTTAATTCGATACAGTAACATGATTTTATTACAACCTAATCGTAACCCAGATAACTAATTCTAGGAATTAGTTTCCAGTTGTTTTTATAATTATATAAATACACAAACTAAACCTAATAAAGCTAACACTGTGTTATAAACTCGCACACTTAAAAATCAAATTATTTCATTTAGCTAATGGAGATATTCACTACTATAATAATATTTCGGAATCATTTAAATAATAAGATAGTACATAGACCATCATCATCATCGAATAAAAAAACAGACTACCTCCAGTGTGAATCGCTCGGACAATAAAAAAACATCAATAAATAACTTAAAAATTAATTCGTCATATTTAATAATATAATTGATTACCAGCTAGCTACTTAAACTAGTAGTCGCAATTAATACCAATAAAAAAGATTAACATATGAGATCGCGAAAATAATATGCTACATCATATATCAATAGTAAAGCATGTGGATGAGTAGTTCCCATGATGCGTTGAAATATTTGAAAGTGACTAGTCGTCAAAAGTACACGGCGTACATTCTATATCACTAATAATCCATGTAATAACATTCTCGTGCTTATTTTTAAATCGGTTCAGAAGTTAAGGGATATGCTTATTACGATTGGGAATATTAAAAGATATAATTTCTGGACGAACACAGAAAACATGGAGAATAACCATTAGAACTACACCGTGTAACACCGGAGCTATATTCAGCTCAAGACAATCATATATCTAAATGTTATTTTAATACTTATAGACCACTGTTATGTGCCCGTAGTAATTCAATAGACTAAGCGTATTTAAACAATACCTATGGGAATATTTTATTTCTACACTAAATATTCGAACAGTTGGGCCGCAAACGCCATAGTCTGATCTTTAGTAAAGAACGCTATTTGCTATGCATGGACGCTTACTCCTCTAGACTTGGTGGATTATCGTCATTAAACACCACGTGTGGTTTTAAATATATTAGAAATGCCAATAAACGGTCGTTCTCAGCCTCCGATCCCCTGAAAAGAAGATATCAGGTATTGTAACATCGTAATCTAGAAGATTAACTAGGCATCATTTGTGACCCCAATTAATAGAGGACGAATATAACACCATGCAAGTCTAATGCAAATATCTACATAAGACGTATAGAAGGTAGTAATACGTAGACGACATTCGACTGTGCCCATCTTCAACGTGCATTTATTGTCAACAGCAGGATTATTTTAAACCATTCGTAATCGATATCGGAAACGGAATCGAAAACTTTCAAATTGTATATATAGATAGAACTAGCCCCTCAACATTGCAATGCTTGAAGAAGAACGCTATGTCCATAAGTACTAAAACTAATGTAAGACCAATGAACACATAGTTTGCAATAAATGTTTGAGTTTGTTTGAGTTTGAGTTATTATGGCAACCGCTATTAAAATATCCGATTTTTTTTACTGTCAATGTTACTAGATGGTAATACCAATTCGTTGTTTCAAAAAGTTTCCATCGGAAAGCTCCTGGGGTGCGACGCCAACATCAGAAAGTTGCCAATCCATTTCCGATATCGATTCCGAATGAATTAAAAAAATCCACCAGATGTACATTTTTTTCATAAATAAAATAGTTATTAAATAAATGATACTCACTCGACGTCTATTTCTATGGCCAACACAACGAGGTGCGGTTTACCCTCTTCGTCGAACCATCTGAACAAAAAAAACGTTTGATTTACTCATATTATTATTATTAATCCTGCGAACTCTTATACTCAGAGCCAAGATTCGTTGGATGAGAGCTCTTAAAGTTCGCATTAAGATGCAGTTTACTTTTTCTTTATTCATTTTATTAAAGTAAAATGAATAAAGAAAAAGTAAACTGCAGTAGGCCATTTATAATACGTAATAAAAATATTACTAATACATAAAGTCGTTACAAAACTCCAGATATATTGGCAATATTGTTTTTAGTTTGTCCGCAAATATTTCATAGTCTAGGTGTTTCCAGGAGTTGAGTGCGATATGAGATGGATACGAGGACTGGGTGAATTAACGTAAAAAAATACCCACTAAAAAGCCAATTGTGTTTTTTAATTAATCTTATTTAAATCATCATTTATCAACCTTGTATACAGGATGATTCAGAAACGGTATACCAAGCCATGAATGTTTAGATAATTTCTATAAGCTAATTTAAAACTAAAACTAATCATAGAATCACAATTGGCTTTTTGATTATATCTGAAATGGATGGCGGGTCAGATCAGTTGCGCTGCATGTGCCAAGTGAATGTAGCGTCTCTATCTACTGCCGCCTTCCTACCTAGGCAAGTATGCTCCATCGTAGATCTCATCGTCACTTACCATCAGGTGAGATCGAGATCAAATACTTGCCTATAATGTAATAAAAAAAAATAAAAATATATTGTTGCTTATGCTTGTGAATTCGTCGAGGGCGGCGGTATAATTAGTTAGTTGGAATGTATATGTTGTCGCTCACATGTCGGCGAGCGGCGGCGCGGCGCCGGGCGCGGGCGCGAGCGCGCGCGGGCGCCGCGCCGGGCCGCGCGCGCCGCCCGCCGCCTGCGCCGCGCCCAGCGTCGAGCGCACCACGTGCCAGAACCCGCGCTGCGCCGCGCCCACGCCGTCTATGCGCTCGATACGCACCCAACCTGCACGCACACAACAATAATAATCTATACTTCTATACTTCTATACTAATATTATAAATGTGAAAGTTTGGATGGATGGATGGATAGATGGATGGATGGATGGATGTTTGTTACTCTTTCACGCCCGAACGGCTGAACGGATCTGGATGAAATTTGGCACAGAGATAGATTATAGTCTGGAATAGCACATAGGCTACTTTTTATCCCGGTAAAATGTATGGTTCCCGTGGGATAGATGTTTTAATGTTTCATACTTTTTATCGCGGGTAACACCGCCGAGTGCAGCTAGTACACCATACATTTACCATGCCCCTTGATTTTCTCTTTCTGTAGGCTGGCAATCGTCTAAAAAATAGTGCCACTTTTGCCAGTCGTCATAAAATTATAAGTGCCTCCAATGATAATAAGGATATTAATGTTCACGATGATGAAGAAATGAATCCCCTACTCCTATCAGTAAAGCTGTGAATACTTTACTGAAAATTTACCGGACGTCTTGAAAAACTCTAAAAGCCAAGACTTTGTGTTTTGTTAGTTCACTAACGAAACACAAATTAAATCATTATTTTATGTTTGTCGTAGATTATCTTTGTATCTAACTGAACGCGCATCATGGAACTACTGGATATATTTTTAAGGCTCTTATATACATAGCTGCTAAAAAAGTCTACATCCGTGATCTTTTTCATCCCAAAAAATGAAAAAGGTCCCATGGAATGCCGTGATCTTTTTCATCCCAAAAAATGAAAAAGGTCCCATGGGATGGTCAAAATGTAATCTCCGCATATGATGCAACGGCCACAGTAACAATCATAAACAAATAAAAATTACCAGACAACGGTGGTTGCGCATCAGGCTGGCAATTGGGGCAATAGCACCGGACCTGTCCCCACGACACAGCTTGCCTCAACTCCGGGTACGGCAACACCAAAAAGTTCCAATATTTCAGCACCAGGTGCAAATGCTCGCAACCCTCTCCCGATGCCTCCCACTCGGCCTCTAGGCTCTGCCCCTCCACGCCCTCCTGGTCTAAGCACAATATACGGTTCAGATAATTCAAGTTCTCAACCGACAAGGAATCCGACCAGATGTCGTCACGACGCGTCGACTCGTCTATTGAAGATGACTGCTCCTCGGTCAGGTCCGGCAAGTTGCCGGTCTCGAGGGTCAGCGCATTCATTATCTCGTTATCCAGATTGTCCACATCGCTCGCCTCGGGGTAGCGATCGTTGTGCCGAATGTTGGTATCGCAGAATTGTTCGTGTACTATGATGTCGCTCGCGTCGTCGCCGACACGGGAGCCCACGCTGAACGTATGGCGCAGCGTATCATTTGTGTCGACTAGCTCGTCGGCCACTTGGCAGAAGCTGTGTGTGGAATGGCTCTTTTGTATGCAACGATTCACCATTTCGTTGTTATCGGTGGGTGTGTCAGACATTATTAGGCTGTGATGTAATGATGTTCGGTGTGGGAATGTTTTCCTGCATTTGATTACTCTGTTTATACCGTCGTTTTCAACAGTTCGGCTCTCTTGAAGAGTCGGTCGTGGAAGCGGGTCGGGCTTGGTGCTGGGGCCGGCTTCAACGACGATCGGTTCCAACTCGTCCTCTATAAGGTTATCCTGGCTGTAAGCTTTAACTTTTTTCCTGGGCCGAAGTTCTGGCACTTGCATAGGTGCTTCATCCATATTTTCACCCTCCAAAAGTTCTAATTCTGCGAGTGATTCCTCTCGGAGATTTTCGGCTATTATCGGCAAGTCCAATGAGGCCCCGCTAGCCACGACGTATGGGTGTAGTAGAACTGACACCTGGAATTGATAATCATCATTACAACTATGCTACTACCAACTAATAAATGTATAAAGCTAATATAAATCTAGTCATCAACGAAGACATTTTACATAGGATCAGCTAAATCTAAACTTTTGTTCATAATAAGTATGGTGTGCTAGCTTGCCAAAAAGTGAGGCGTCAGTCGTAGGAAAATCTTAACGGTGCAATAACAAGTACAAGTACAAAAGTAAGTACGCCAAGCTTTAGTATGCCGACCAACCAACACTAATTGAAGAAAGACAAAGAGAAGAAGATTAAATTAAATTTGTTAGTTGCGGATACCTGTAAGAGATCACTATTAGTGATAAGGCCGCCTATTGTGAACAGAAGCGTCTTTGTAATTATGTGTTTAGTTGGTACACCTACGGTTGAATATGGCTAGTGCTACGATACAACCAGTGATCGATAAATAACTTTTAAACAATAACTGTTTTGATAGTGATTATATAATAATTTTGTTGGTGGTATCTAAATAAGCGTACCTGATACACTTTCCCGTAGAGGTCGATGGTGGGGAAGACGTGGCTGAAACGGCGCGGGATGGTGGCGATGGGTCCAAGCACCGAGCCGTCGATCTCGAGCACCAGGTCGCTGTTGAATCTGAAGTGCAGGCTCAGCACCGACTGCTCAACGAGATCCTCGAGCGTGGCCCCCAAGTCAGAAGCCACCTGCCAACCATATGACGAGTAGTATTTTTTTAAACCCCTTTGAATAAATGGTGTTGGACGTTCCAAATTGGGTGATATACTGGTCGATTCAGAAATGGTTTACTAAGCTTTGAACCTGCGCTTCTTTAGCGTGTTTGTAATCACTATGTGAAGACAGAATTTCGATACGTCATAGTAAAAACAAAACTGCCCAAATAATTACAATTGTCAAATGACAATATTTTGTGACGACTTGATTAGCGCACTTGGGAGTGACCTTTTTTTTCAAAGCTTAGTATATCCATCCTGAATCAGCCGGTATAACATAAAGTTCATAGAAATAAAGATTTCTAAAATAGTAGATTTAAAACATAAACACACTGGTCAGGTCACTAGTCCCAAGAGCCCATCCAATGAAGCCATGGATGGAGTCAAAGCTTTCGGTTGGCAAGACCACTGACGGCTTTTAGACTGGCACTTCGTAGATTTTACATTAATATGAAGAACAAATTATCTAAACAGCTGCCTAAAAATAATTTAGACACCTACATAACACATCACCAAATAATGTCACGCTGACTATACGAGTTTTTCTGATCAGAATCAAAATCAGAATATTTTTTATTCATGTAGACCATTAAGTTCAGCATTTATGAATCGTCAAAAGTTACAAAATGCTAAGCTACTACGATACCACCCGTTCGGAATGCCGTTCCTATGGAGAAGAACGGGCAAAAAACGCCATGTTTGCCCTTTTTTTAAAAGATTTTTTTCTATTTTGAGCAGTACATTGTTATAGGTATGTGAGAACAATGTAGGAACGGCTAAGGCTAATGTCTACGTACATAATCGCCGTTGTTGCATATCATGTCGCTGACCACGATCCACGTCGGGGCCTCCATGTGCATGGCGCCGCACGGCAGCGACTCGTTGGGCAGTATGCCCACCGCGCCGATCGCCACCGAGCCCGTCCACTCGGTTGAGACCTTATCCACTCGGAACTGAAATTGAAATAATTGATTTAAGAATGAAAGTCGCGAGGTGAATAGATTTCAGCTTAGCAGGTAATACGGCTTAAGAAATTTAAATATACATAATGTATCAAGTAACCGCAACAACATGGTTCAACCTTTACGGGACATAACAGTTTACATACTGTTTCAGTATTATAAAGAATTACATATTGAAACTTGTGTATCGTACAATCTTAAATAAATCGCATCGCAGTTATCAATGAGTGTGATATATCAATAGAATTTGCAAATTAATAGAAATAATATAGATGTAGCAACAAGAGCATCACATGTAAGAACAACCACAGTTATAATATAATATTTCGCTTATAAATACTTTTGTAATTCGCTAGGTATCATACGCATGTAAAATTATATAAGGTGTAACGAGAATAGTATAAAATATATTAATAAGTCACATTACTGAAAACATATAAAATTATTTGTACGTACGTACTAAGTGCGCGGTGAAACGGTATTGGCTCGCTAGCTCAGAGAAAAATCAAACACTGTTTACACACATTTCCTACATAACGTGATCGTTATGACTTACTTGTTAACCCTTTCAATTATTTTTACACGATTCTTGTTACACCTTGTATAGGCAGTATAAAACACAAGGTTCGCAATTGATATAGCGCAGTACAGTACAGTCCTATATTTGCCGAGGTATTTACAACCTACCCTAAAGTTATGTCCACGCCTCAGTGGTTGGCTAACTACAGCGATAGCGTCATTATATCCCGATATTCGCATGGCGACAGTGTCTGAAACAAAACAAAACTTATTCAAATATAAAACAGCCGTAAACGGTTTTATATCTATAAATTCAGTTATTTGAATTATACTTTCTAAATTAATAAATATTGCAAGACGAGCACACCAATTGCACGGTCCCAAAATAAGCAACCCCTGTGTTAGTGGTACCGTACTATGGATGGACTAGGGGCGAATCGAGTATATAATTAGATATATATCACTGTGCCAATTGGGAGAACTGATAAATGTATACATGATAAAACCGTTTTCCCCTGTAGTAACATGTGTTTCGCAAGCAAGCGGCGTGCCCGCTCTAATGGTTTGATTATATGAGATTGTACGCGGCTAAGGACATGTATACAAAGTGGATTTATAAGAATAACGTCACACACTCCCACTACTGTTACTTCTGTAAGCCAGGATACACAGCGGTGACCAACTAAGACTGCAAAGTTGTACCCTCGGGAAGTTTAAGAAAATTAATCGAAAGTAAAATAGGAGTAGTTTGGTTGATGATATATAAACAGTGATTAATACTTATAGGTCCCATATAAAAAATACCTAGTACATATAGGTAACATAGAATAAGGTAGCCACGCTAATCTTGCGCGAATCAAGACACGACTTTACCTGAGCTGCACAGTTTGATGTTCTTTCCGTGCATGTAGTGGAATGTGTACGGTAGAGGGCGCCGGCGTCGCACCGGCTCGGGTGCCAAGGACTCGTTCCCGACTGGTATCGGATCGCTCTCGGTGGCCACCTCGCCTTCCTCAAACGTAATGACGGTTTGCTCGCTGGTGGAGTAGACATTATTTTTTATTATTTTTGGCCTAGGCCCGCCACACACTGCCACCACTGCTACTCCTGTATGACAGGGTCTACAGTGGTGTCCCATAATGACACCGAGGTTGACCCTCGGCGAGTCCCGGGATAAAGTTAATTGTCTTGGAACCCGCAAGAATTTAATCGAAAGATAAAAATAGGAGGCGTTGGAAAAAAAATATCCACTTCCCTCCATTACAAAGCGGGAGACAAAAAAGATCTGGTAGATAAATTGTGGAGTCGATATAGTTATTTCGAGACAAAGTGATTTACTCATCTAGTAACTACAACAATATGTCAGCTAAAGGTTGTGCCTTGTACATGTCGGTCTGACTAGCAACCGGTTGACTTATTCGGCTTGTTTAAGACGTGTGAAGGTGTTCATCATCGGTTTTTTTTCATGAACCTCAATACAAACGAATCTTACGAATCGGAGATAAATATCATATATGTATATCATTATATAATAACATGCTCAACACATTCATTGACTGAGTGACAGACAACCTAAATAAGTGGGTCTTAGATCATACCATTTTGCACTGGAGTTAACACCTCGTAGGTGGCACTAAGGAGGGTGTTTTTTTGTAAATTCGACCTCTACTGGGGCCAAAGTTAGTATAAAGAAAAAAAAATAAGTTACGATACCATATCTCCTTGGATGGCATTAGTTCAACGTTCAATTCCGAATTCTCATTATTTTTTATTTCCTCAAACGGCTGTTCCTCTATGATTTGTGGGTGAATAATTATATGCGGTTCCTTCGGTTCGGCCTCGTCGGCCGCCGGGTCCGTGGCCTCCTGCTCCTCGGGCAATTGAGAGTTGTCCAGTACTGCTATTGGAGGTACTAACAGTTTGTGACACTCGTCGTTGGGGACTGAAGAAGAAATATTTAATAATAACGTAACTAGTTTATCGTCGCTTTAATAATAAAAATTCAAACAGTTTGTTATAGAAATAGTATTAAGGTGTGACGTTTCTATTTAGACAAAAAACAAAAACTCTCCAAATTAAGATGGCAGCTACTGAGAATTTCCCAAATTGGAAATTAAATTTTCTTGCAATCGATATAGGAGAGGGTTATTTTTATTGTCATATATGCATCAATAAAAATAGTCAGCGCTCACTTGTAGTTTGATTCAGTGTAGTGACGACATTCCCTCTTGTGACCGCTTGGATTTTTGTCACGTTGCCGTATATTTCCATGACGACATATACTTTCTGTGAAAACAATAATATTACAGACAAGGGGAATAGGGGAAGCAGAATCCGCCATTTTCAGAATGGTTCGCTAAAATTTACAAAGAACTGTCCACGCGCGTTTTTTTCAACAAGCATTGCATTCGGTACTTGGTACTACCGAATGCAATGTTTGTTGAAAAAAAAAAGTCCCACGCGCCTAAAATACTTACGTCGGGAACATTTTCAAAGGCCACATCTAGTGGCTCAGAGTTGTAATAAACGAGGATGCGACCATCGGCGGCTTTCTTCAAGCCGACTCGATCGCCGGGTCGCAGCCACTCGAACGACGGCACGAACGACACCACGTCCTGGTTGCGCGTGCCCGGCAGCGAGTACTTCATGTAACTCCCTGCGAAATAATATACAATTATATTCGGTGTGCAATTAGGGCCCCGACAAACGGGAACGTTCAGGGACCCGCGTTCTACGTTCCGCGTTCATTAAAATGTATCAGTATTTTTAAGGGACTAAGCCCGCCACACTCCCGCCAATGTTACTCCTGAAGCCAGGACCCACAGCGGTGACTAACGAAGACGCCGAACTTTGATCACAAACTTACAAACATCACCTCTATAAAATTTCAAATATAATATTAAAACGTATTGAGTATTGATTCCGTATAGGCTGTGCTGCATTCTGGCCAATGACAAATACTATTCCTCAATTAATAGACATATGGCTTAAAGGAAATAATATTGGGTACCGTCAATGTACGCAGTGAAATGGGGAAGACATGATATGGAAGGCGGCAGGCTCCTGTTCACGTTCGCGTTCAATATGTTCACGTCGGTCACTCCCATGCGGAAGCTGCCGGCGTAGCCATGTTTACACTCCACTATTTGGACCTAGAGAAAAATAAATTCATATTTTTTAATACAGTACGTGATCTAATTTAATCGACAAAAATACCCAACCAACTAAGAGAGGCTGTGTTTTTGTCGAAGAAATTATGTATGATGAGATTTTGGGACTATCGATTGTGACCAAATACACGGTATTAATTGTCACGAAATACGAAGTCGTGGGTAGTGGTGACCTCTCAGGCCAAATCGCTGGTAGCGTGTTAACATTACGATTAACAATTGGTCCAATGTGGGTTTTTGAAAGCGGTAACGTTGTCAAAAGGTCCATCGTAAATTCATAGAAGTAATTATCAATCTATACTTGCAATACAATTTTTTGGAAGAAATGTGCTTTGTAGTGTCATAGTAAATGGATTGTAAATTTATATGAATTCGACGGCTGGCGTAAGAAAGTAGTGATTAGACGCTATGTAAACGCCTTAAGCAGGAACATTTACGTGACGTTAATTTTAAAAAATACTACCTCAAATATTTCCCCGACTGCGAGATGCGCCGAGCTGAACACCAGCGCCGCCATCGGGTCGGACGTGAGGCGGCGCGCGACCGAGTAGTCGTGCATCAGGCAGATGTTATCGCCGCAGTACTCTGAGAAACTCCTGCAAAGCAGAATAGTCACATTTTCTCGTCTGCACGGGAGTATTAGTGTCTCTGTCTACACAGGTTGATTCAGAAAGGGTATACTTGGCTTTGAACCTGCGCTTCTTTACCACATTTTTAACCACTATTTGATGTCGATTAAAAACAAATTCGTTTCCAACAAAACGACAATTGTAATTTTTGTGAGCAATTTTTAAAATTTGATATAGCGAAATTCCGACCTCTCATAATGATTTAAAATGCGGTGAAGAGACGCTGGTTTAAATGATAGTATACCCTTTCTGAATCACCCTGTTTCAGGTGTAAAATTAGTGTAAAATGTTTTAGGACATCAACGTATACGTATAATCATGTAAATAAATGGTATATGATTTTTTTCTATAACAAAGCGGTCAAGTAATCTTCCACCGCGCACTTAGTACGCAGTGTTGATTTCGGGAATGTGATCTTTAACAATTACCAACATTAAAAATTCTATAGTATTTACCACTATTATTGTTACAGGCTATATTACCAAAATCGGCTTACCAATACGGCGGCGGAAGTGACGACAGCGCCCTCGAATTACTCAACATGGAGTTATCTGAATTTGAACAACCGTTGTAGTTGAATGTTCTCTCTTCGTTTTGGAGTATAGTTACCTGTTCAAAAACAAAAGTACTTCATATACTCTCGTCTGTATAGCCTGTATGTTTATGTCGATTTCACGTGAAATTATCTTTTGGCCGGTCATCAGACAACATACTGTATTATTGCACCATCGCTAATGTCAAACAAATGGGGGAAGAGGAACCCACCACTGACCCTCGGCTTGTTAACTTTTTCAATTGTAAACCAAACAAGTTGATCGATAATTAAAGAAGCCAGCAACACCGAACTCCTCTAAGATGTTAGTGGAGAAACTATCTATCACGAGTGACGGGATCGCATATAAAATACAATACTCCGCAAAACGAAACGAATCTAAAAAAGTAATATAACGCTAATGTCGTTAATAAGTTTTGGCAAGTAAAGACATACGGCAAACTCACGTTGTGTACTCAACAATCCGATTTTGGCTTTATTTTATTATATCACTAGATGCGCCCCGCGATGTTACCCGCGATTAAAAAGTATGTCCTTTTCTGTAAATCATGTCGATCCTCTGCTCTATGAATAATTAAAACAAATCAATCCCACGGGTACCATACAGTTTCCCGGGATAAAAAGTAGCCTATGTGGTATTCCAGACTATAATCAATCTCTGTGCCAAATTTCATCCAGATCCGTTCAGCCGTTCTGGCGTGATTGAGTAACAAACATCCATCTATCCAAACTTTCAAATTTATAATATTAGTAAGATAGTGAGATTGCATAATCATGAGGTGAGATTATAGAAATTCAACACACCTGTGTGCACTGGCCATAGAGGTCGACTACGGCGTAGATGTTGAGATGCGGCACGTACCAAGCCTTGCCCATGTCCATGCCGTCCAAGTAGTAGTGGAGGCTGCGGTCCGCGTGCCACATCATACCTTACAAACAACGATGCTATAGATTCCTCACAATGGGAAATAGCACTTAAATACACTTAAAAACTAGGTTCAATTTGACAAATAAATCCGTAATGGTAAGCGACACTGGTAGATCGATCGAATGTAAGTCATTTCACACATTTCACATCAGTATTGTTTTAGGAAAATTACGCTATTAATTTTGTTTTGTTCGTTTGTTCGTTATATTTAAAGTATTCTTTCATATCCAACAAGTGTGTTTAGAATTCTTGTATGTGTGTATTTTTTAGTTGGTATGTACCTACCTACCTATCAACCGTTATATGGAAGGGCGGAGCCTCCTTTGACGGGTGTTGCATATATGAAAGGAGTGTTAAAAAAATTTTGTCAACATAATTTAGTTTTGTTAAAGAAACCAAACTTTTTTGGTCTGTTGGAGCAAAAGGAGACAAATTCAACAAAACTAAAATTCGCCCCATCCGTTCTTGCGATATGAAAGGTTTAACTAATACGACGTTGAAATAAAACAATTTTTAAGGATTCTATCGCGTTTATTTTTTGTTTTTACGTTGCCCAGTGACCATGGTTGCTGTAAAGCAGCCGAAACGTCGGGAACGTAAAAACAAAAATAAACGCGATAGAATCCTTAAAAATAGTTTTATTTCAATGTGTAGTATTCGCGTAAATATAAGAAATCAATATAATACGACTTTGTTTTATATATATAGAAAGGAAAATTTAGTGCAACATAGACATAGAGAATACTGCATAGAGTGGACACCATAGAGACTCACCCACTCGGCTGCCGACGGTGAGGGTGTCGAGGTCGAGCGGGTAGCCGCTGCGCACGCACTCGCCGTCCTTCATCATGGCGGCGCCGCTCAGGATGTACGTGTCCCAGTTGAGGTCGGTGGCGGTGCCGGCCACCGCGCCCACGCCGCCGCTTGCCTCCAAGTCGTCGGGCCGGATCGCCGTCACACCTTACAATCACCACACTATGACTCACTTACGCTCCTACTACACCTGCGGCCTATTAGCGCGTTAATAGACATAAAATGTCGGTATCTTATGTAGATTATCGCGTTAATTAACGGCATTAGTCGCGGGTGTAGCCCAAAAGTTACGCAGAATAAAAATTGTAGGACAGGTCTGTCGTGGAGTGCAATATTTTTTTTATTTCAAGATTTCAGATCCAAGATTGCAGATCGTTTAATTGTCCGACTCCCGGTTCAACAGTTATCAAGTGCAAAAAGAATCACAAGAGTCTTTAAGTAAAATACTACTGAAAACATACTGAACTTTAATTACAGTACTTATGAATCGTCAAATGTGACAAAATACTATGCATCTACTTTACCACTCGTTCGGAATGCCGTTCCTATGCAGAAGAACGGGCAAGAAACTCCATGGTAGCTCTTTTTTTAAAAAATATCTTTTAAATTTTTGAGCAAAAATCCCAATCATAAACATATGCTACCAATATATAGACACTGACCGCGTTTGCTGTTAAATAGTGAAATGGCATACCGATCTCGAGGCTCCCGATCCAGCAGTCCACCATCTTGTCGATCCGCAGCTCGAACATGTCGCACTCGCGCAGCGGCCGCGAGCTGAACAGCACCGCGTCGTTGAACTCCGAGTAGATGGTGGCGCGCCACGTGGTCAGCCGGTTGCGGCTCAGCCGCGCGTTGCGCCCGTGCACGCGGTGGAAACACATCTCACTACAAGACCACACAACTACAATAATAATGGGGTCGAGTCACCTTCGTCCGTAGGAGAATTAAATACCCTTGAGATACCCTACACGTGACCCTGGGTGGTGCCAACCAGGTGACAACTCTACTGGGCCCCAAGTCTGCTAACACAATCGATTCATAATCGAACAGCAACCGCATAGTAACTGTCAATTTTGACAGATATTGTATGGGATATCTGTCAAAAGTGACAGTTACTATGCGCTTGCTGTTCGATTATGAATGGATTGTGATAGCAGACTTGGGGCCCTGGTGGTAGGCTTCGGCCGCGGTACGTCACCACCCACTGAACAAAGCCATGTCGCCAAGCGGCCTAGCCGTGTTCCGGCATGATGTTCGGTGTTGCCATTCATGGATGGCGGGTCAGATCAGTGGCACTGGATATGCCTAGTGAATGTAGCGTCTCGATCTACTGCCGCCTTCCTACCTATTCACACTCACACAATATGTCCATTCGAGAGTGAACAGGTACCCTCTAGGCAAGTATGATCCATCATAGATCTCATCGTCACTTACCATCAGGTGAGATCGAGATCAAATACTTGCCTATAATGTAATAATAAAAATGCCTTGCATTATGGGTACCGTACAATAGACTGGGGGCGAACCCAGTATATATGTAATACTTATCTATATAAGTATAAAACACTGAGTATACTCAAGTCTCCACTTGTGTACAAACATTCATGCTCATCACACAAAATTTGTTCCTATTAGGATTCGAACCTAATGGGAACCATTCCTCAGGACCCTCGGCCTAGAAAGCATGCTAACTACCAACTGTGCTGATCAGTAATATCCACCTGATGATTGATTTAAATGTTTCTCTAGAATATAAATCAGAATCACGATTGTTCCGCTCGCGATGTGCGCGAGATGCGGGACCCGCGGCGCCTGACCGTAAGAAAGAACGAGACAGATAGTCACCGCCTTGCTTACGCTGGTTGGGCGAGCCTATTATTGGACTTGCCCATGTGCAAACAAAACTGTTTTAATTGTTGCAATCGTACTCTATGTTTAAGACTAATCTATCAACACCTTATATGATAAAATCGATCAGTTGAGGCTACAGAGCGCGCCTAAGAAATATATATACCTACACATGTATACACTCGAAAAACGCTACCTTCGCTCTGGTACAGTCGGTAAAAAAATAGATATAAATTTAACTACACTTACGGGAATATAGTGGCATTCGATTCCGTGGAGAGTGGTGATTCTGGTGAGTAGGCCGCGGGCGGCGCGTACGCGTCCACGATGGTCGCTTGCGCCACACGACCGTACAAATCTGTCACACGTTTATAAATACAGTATTATTAGCATTACGAGGCCGCCTATGCCTATAAATGCGAATGGGATAGCGCCATTTACTTCCGCATGTATTAAAGAGCGACGGAGTGTGTGTGCACTTAGATTGAAACGCCGAATCAAACAATTGATATTTATGAGAAAACCGAAAGAGGATTTAATATGACTTCATTTACACCAAAAATATTGGTACCACTTTAGGTAGAAGTTGAAAATTAATTTTACATTAATATTATCGCCTAGATGTTGTTTATTACAGCTTAGATAATAGAAAAAGCATGTCTAATACTTAATTGGTATCATTTTTAACTCACCAATTATACCGAAGACATATTCCGGCACATTAAACGCTGCGGGCCCCTGGTCCGCTCCGTTGACGAAAAAATGAAGTATGCCCATGTCTTTGCGCATCACACCCACAGTGTCCCCTTCCTACGACATCACATACAACTATGATATAAATCACCTTCTTAACATGGCACTTCACATATTGATTTCTTATATTTACGCGAATACTACACATTTAAATAAAATTAATTTTATGGTTTTATGTAAATGGCACTACACGTTATAGCCAGTGCACTGATAGCCAAGTTGGTAGAATGCTTGCCTCGGTAACGAGGATCGCAATTCCAAATCCCGGCTCGCACCTCTGTGATTTCTGGATTTCATGTGCGAATTTTATTTTCAACCATGTATATCACTCGCTAAACGGTGAAGAAAAAACATAGCGAGGAAACCTGCATGTCTGATAAAACCCCTCGAAAGACGTGTGAAGTCCGCAAATCCGCACTGAGCCAGCGTGGTTGACTATCGCCTAATCCTCCTCTGAGGCGAGGCCCGTGTCCAACAGTGGGACATTAAAAGGGCTGGTATTATTATAAGTTAAAAGTGCTGCTTAACCCACAGATACTTACAGTAAGTCTGTTGAGATTCCTGACGTACTGTGGGATGACTATGGTGCCGTCTCGTATTACATCTTCTCCAGTTATGGCCCAAGTACCAGATCTGCAATTAAAACTAACTTCACTAACTGGCGTATTAAGGTGGAATTTAAGTTATGTATCTAATCTATCTAAGTTATGTATAACATAACATATTTATCAAATCAATACAAAAAATCCAATAACGGCGGATTCGATCCTTGTATCGAAAATAATCTCGTCTGAGATATGTATTTTTTTTTCAAAATGCGGGGCGTCCCTCTTGCTGTATATCAACCAAGTTATGGATCAGTGAACCTGGGCTCCAAGTCTGCTAACACAATCGTTTCATAATCGAACAGCAACTGCATAATAACTGTCACTTTTGACAGATATCCCATACAATATCTGTCAAAAGTGACAGTTACTATGCGCTTGCTGTTCGATTATGAATCGATTGTGTCAGCAGACTTGGGGCCCTGAGCCTTATAGTGCTGATACTCACTTAGCGTTGCTCATTTTGAATGGAAACTGTATATCGTTTGAGGAATGCTGCGTGACCCCGATCTCAATGCTTCCGGCCCACTTGGGTATGACGAGGTCGAGCCGTACTTGGAACAGCTCGTTCGTCCTGAGTGTGCGGTTGGTCATCACTATGCCATTGTTGAAGTGTTCGAAAGCACTGAAACATCAATAAACGTTGGAATACATCCGATGTTTGTATTCGAATCTCAATAAATGATCACAAATGATATAAAGATAATACTTACTTAGGCCTATGAGCAGTCTTACCATCATTAATAATAATAATATTCGAATCACGCAGCGTATGAAATAAAAGGCTATCCTCATCGATTGTTGGTCTGAATCGGCCTGTAACAGAATCAAATCCAATGTTCATTTATTTATTTAAATACAAATTATATTTCCATAAACAGCGTTTGCATATTAAAATACTAGCTTAACCCGCGGCTTCAGCAGTTTGAACTTCGAACGTAAAAAGTTCCCCTGCACCAAACTTTTTTTACAAATGTTAAACCATATTACTCGGTCAATCTAATAATCTAACAAAAAAACATTCTTTCACATTTATTTATATACTTAGTAGTATAAAAAAATCTCACTTGTCGCCGGTATTTCTGGGGAGTCATTCATCTGATGTGGGACGGTGTTCACATTGCTATCAAGATCCTCGCAGGGATCCACAATCGAAACCTACACAAATGGTTATATTAACGGCACTCTCGCAATTTACTGTTTTTTTTTATTTTCGTAATATAATTGTGACAGTGCTAGGCGTAGTTCATATTAATCAACTCATCAAAATGGCATCTTAAGTGTGCACTTTAGAGTTGAGATTGGTTTATCCATACGGACACTAGAAGATGCGGTCTATAGTATAGCTTGGCGCGAGCGGATCGCTCTCTCGCTTGCTCACAGAAAGAGGATAATAGTAGAGTGCAAATATTTGATGCTAACCTTAACAGTCATTCCATACAGGTCGATGACTCCCCAGACTTGTTGCTCGACCCGGTCGGTAGCGACGCCCTGGTCCACGCCGTTGATGAAGTAGTGCAGTTGGCCATTGGCCTTCCTTACCATACCGACTGTATCGCCCTCCTGCACAGTTTCGAAATTGTGTTCATCAAAACCCAGATTCTTAAAAGTCTATAGATAGGGACTAAAATTAAGCAGTTACGACGGCTCCGTTTGGAGGAGACATAATATATTATCTTTTGCGGGCCTCCTCTAACACAAGTGTACCAGTAACAAACATTAGTCCTGCCCAAAACCAAGACTGGAAAACACTGCAAAACATCTGTGTACTCACTCTAAGTTCGTCCAGGTTGAAGTTTCCATACTCCATACAAGTTCCATGACCGTTGAGTAGCACCTTACAGCCGGACATCATGACTGTGCCTGTGTCCATGTTTGTCATTGTCGACGGGAATCTTATGGTCGCTGGGTTGTGTGCCGTCACCCCGACCTAGTTGGACATAAGTAAGCGTAACTTCTTGGACACATATATACAGTACAGCCAAACAAAGTGGTGACTACGCTATATAAATCAAAGCTGAAGGTCTCTTCTAAATAGAGCGCAGTAAACTATGTGCGCTCTATTTAGGCAAAGACCGTGCCAGGAACACCCTCACATACAAATTAATTTATTTAAAAATTTGTGCCATATAAGTGCTGCACATATCATTTTTTACTAATTAGTATATAGGTTTACAAGTATTACTTTTAGGTATCACCAAACTCAACCGTATGCTATGTATATAGTACTCTCTCGAATTACAAGACGTGGGCGATAAATAAAGCAGGAGTTAGGCTTCCAAGTCGCACGAATGGATCAGCAAACATCTGGTCACATTGATCACCCGAGGACCATCACAGATGTTGTAGCCAGACGATTTGAACTTTGCAGGTAGACCGTAGGCACAAACGGCGCAAGAATGACAGCACTGAATCTTTGCCCAGCTGTGGGATCGTAAATAGGGTAAACAATCGCTAAATAATTGCTGCGTACTTCGATGCTGCCGCTCCACTTGTCGACAAGCCTGTCGATGCGTATTTCGAATAGCTCGTTGTCATACAGAGGGCGATGGGTCATCACCACGCCGTTGTTGTAGTCGTCCAAAGGCCGCGCCCTCTCCGCTGACCTTTAATACAAATCAACAACAGTTTATAGACAACAAGTGCTCTTTAATATAACTGTAAATGGACGAAAGCTTGATAAAATTTATTAGTATTGTATAACTGGGATCTATTAATCTAGTTCCATAGCAGAGCAGTTAACCATTCTGAGCTGACGGAAAAATCATTAAACTGTCATCATAAAATAGTTAATTAGCTACAAAGCTTACTTGTTATTCGCTGACAGCTTAACCAGTATTCCGCATCTTGGATGAAAACGTAAATAATCTTGAGCCACTGAAAAAAAATTTTTTTTGAAACAAAGATATCCAAATATGCCGAAATATAGTACAGTAGTGTATATATACCAAGAGCACATGCAGCATCCGAAGTCATTGGTATGTAAACACTGGAAGACTCTCCAGGGTGGGGCTCCGGGGGCAACCCGGCTTCTTCCATTTCACCTGACGTTAAGGTATCATCATTATTGGGATCTTCGATCTAGAAATGTAATCAAATTATTGCTTAATTATATTCATAAATGCTGTATTTAAAGTTATAATTTTAAAGTACCGACCTGTTCCATACTCGTTTCCATTATAGGCTTCATCTCATTGGTATGCATTATTGACACCTGCACACATTGTCCATACAGGTCGATGACAGCGAATAAATTGGGCGGAATATCAGTTTCAGCAACTCCTAAGCATCGTCCATTGATATAGAACATCAGCTCCCCCTGTTGACAAACAAGCACTACAATTCCCACTAATTACACTTAAAGTAGGCCTGTAAAAATATCCTAAAATTGATTATTACCATTGTTACACTAATAATAGGATAAAGAAAGTTTATAAATACTGTATAATTGATTTACCTTGCTTGTTCTCATAACTCCAACACAGTCTCCCTCTCGAAGTATGTCGAGTTCTGGTCCATACGAGTTGACTAGAGTGACACCGTCTTTTACAATTGAGCTGCCTGACATTATCTAAAAGAATAAAATAAAATTGGAATAGATTGTTCATTTCAATCAGTCTAAAGAATGATAGTAAAATTTCCATGCATATTTTTTTTTTGTTTTTTTTTTTTATATTAACATCCACAATCAGTCCTAGAACTATGAGCAGATTGGTTGTTGGAGGTTATATGCATATTATTTAAATAATGTTTATTCTAACCCATGCTGTATTCCTTAATTTAGTAGCTGTGGCAGGAAGCTCCATAAACTCTGGATCCAATGTAGTGACCCCAATCTCCAGACTACCGTTCCAAACATTTACCTTAAAAAAGCTAACAATAAGTACTCAAATTTACTGTGTTCTTAGTGAATTTCTTGTCATGTAGGGTGTGTTATAAAATATTGTATGGCTAGTTTAATGAATGCACGAAAATTTCATCACATACATCATCCTAACTAGGTTTGGGTAAGGTGTTCTCATTAAGAGAAAAGTTACGGAAGGGGCTGGAAGCTCTTCAATTACAAAATCAATAAGAATGTCAGACTAATTTCTACTGAAAACATACTCAAACATTATTATATGTTCTTGTAATAGAAATGAACTGTTAGTGCTGCTGTCCGAATGTTAATTCCCACTAATCACTATCCTCCTTACTGCTTGAGTATTATTATCTAATATTCTAATCTCATGACAATGATGTTGCCTGAGCACATAGCATTTGCTTGGGTATGTATATATACATTTTTTTAAAGAGTAACCATTGACATTAAGCTGGCTCTTCTCAGTGAAATCAGCCTTCCAAACCAGTGGTAGTTTCTAAGTGCTTATTAGCTCTACATTGATAAAAAAAAATGGTATAAATGTTACTAGAAATGACCAAATGATAATTCATTAGGTTGAATTCACAATTACAACTAAAGCAGAATAAAAGTCGATACCGGGTAGCTACATAATGATGGTAAACACTAGCTCAGTGTGATTGGAAAATTAAATTTAATCAATCTTCTTGTACGATCCTTGTTTCATTGAAAAAAATTGAATAGCCGAAAGGAAAATACTAGATTTGGACTAAAAATATTTGGAACATTTTGAGGAAATATGTGCACTTTTATTTTATCACTCACCTTTCTATCAATGCACACTTCAAACATAACATCATCCTTCAAGGTTTCCGAGCTCAAAATCAAGCCATGGTTAAATTCTACGAAATTTCTTACAGCTGTAGAGTTTTCATTCAACAATGTGACTCGGTCACCGCATCTTCTATGAAACCGCATTGTTTTCATTGTACAACACAATGCGCACAGTATTATAATCTATACTCTCCCTTTATATAAAATCATCTTGAAAATCTTACCCCTTACTTCAATCACATTATTTAACACAAAATAACTCGTCACTGTAACAGCACCATTGTACCGATAATTAGTTTTAGCATTCATTACACACATACCTACCCACTGCCCATAGGGCATGGTATAAGTATTTCAAACTAAATAGAAAATATGGAAAGCATCGTATTAGGCTTAAATTTGATTGATAAAGCTGGTAAAACTAAACTAATTAAATTTCCCATTTTTATTTTTTACTGCACACACACAAGCAAACAGATTTTTTTGGTAGTTGGTCGGTATCACACGTTTGAGCATTTCGCCAGTGTCAAATTAGACTTTAATTAATTAAACGTTTTATTACTTCCTTTTTCCGCTTAAAGCTTTCTTTCTCTTTAATTTCATACGTAACGTCATTGTCGTGTGTATTTTTTTATTGTAGGCGCTATTTGTCCTCTTATTGCGTTCTATAACTTTCACTTCGTACGTGACTTCATTGTCATGTATTTTGTTTTTAATCGGGTAGGTACTTTAATTTCAATATTACTTTGACCCGACTGACGTTATCCTGCCCAAATATCCAATAGCCTTTTCACTATTTACCGAATCTTATAATTTTTCGGACAACTTCTTAAATTGTTTATCTCCTAAAAGCCTGATTCGCTATTACGAACATTTCAATCCTAAACGAGATCCTGTACCTGTGCCTGAGACTGTGTGAGATTTGTGGATGGGAAGACATCGGTGAACGGATTTCCATTCGCCGGAATACATCAACAGAAATAGGAACCTTCATCCTTCGCTAATCCGCCATGTTTAATTTTTTGGTCTGTTCTTTGTTGTCGCATCACGGGCAATCTACTGGACGGATTTTGATGAAACATGGCGTAATGGTAGTTTATATCAAGATAAACAACTAGGATAAATTATTTACCCCGGCAATAGAAGAGCTTCCGCGTCCACACGTTTGACGTAGTGGACACTGTTAACTAATAAAACAGAATAAGTAATAAGTACTTACTTACTTATATGTAAAAAAAAACACATAGGTATCTAATATTCCTTATTAAAATACCTATGTCCGTCTGAATAAATACCAGACTAGTTCCTCTAGAACAGCGACCCAGCGACCTATCACGCAGCCAGAGCTGCCAGATGTGATTTTCTATTACCCTTATTTGAAATTATTTTTTCTAAAAACAATTACCTATATTAAGTTTTACCCGAAGACTAAAAAACTCATAATATCGATTAATAAACCTAATAGTAAATTTGATATTATTAGCTTTTTGCCTCCTTAAATGTTTTGCATTAATAAAACTGTTCTGATTTCTGAACAAAAAAAGAAGCAATAAACGACTTTTTTTGGCGGGAATCTGAAAAGTCCTGGCGTCAGTTATGTTTTAATTTCTAAAACTAGTGTTCCTGTGGGTTATAGTGAGTGATATAAGTGGAAAATTAACCATTATGAGTTCGCTAAAGTGCACAAGTGTAGGTAATTGAAACAGAGTGACGAAACATGGCTTTTCAGTTTCTCACAAAAAATCCATGAAAAATCTTTCAGTAAAGTAACCATCACTTTACTGAGTGAGGGATGGGGGGTATTTTATTTGGGCCTAGCCTTTGGGCCTGTGCATATGCTCAAAAACAGAAAAATATTATATTACTTGACACTGGCAAAATACCTATGGTGATGCCAAATTAAAAAAAAATTAAAAACTAGTATAGCAAACAATTAAATGAGCGAATGAAAATAATCATTAATGGAATATGTTTCTTTTATGTAGAATGAAACGACTTAGTGAACTGTTTTGAACAGATGCGGTCGTTAAATGCCCTCAAATACATAAATGTAAATGTATTCAGTATCAGCATACGGCTATACTCTGAAACTAAAAAAAACTTCATAAATTCTCCATGGTTTTCTTTATTTCTCCAAGTATTTTATTTTTCCAATATTTCTCCAAGAGCCAAATTTTTACCCAAAATTGCGAAAAAAACACCCAATCTGGTAACACTGCACGCAGCGAAGATTTCCTATAATTGTGTTTTCTATTCGATGCACAACTCGCATTTGCAACTTTATGTTCGTAAATTGCACATTTCTGAACTGCAATAATTGGCCACTGAACAGCTATCGGCAACTCGATAACTAGTATTAGTACTGAAGTTAGTACTAGTACCCTATCATAAACGAGTAGCCGAACCGTCTGCGAGACTATTAAAACAATACAGCCAAATTAAGAACCTTCTCCTTGTTTTTGAAATCGGTTAATAATTGCCTACGACCAATTAGGTTCGCACTCAAGTAGATACAACATATTACAAATGGGACGATCCGGTTGCCACAGTTCTTGGTGACCTACTAGATATAGACCTAGATATACCTAGTAGATCTATGGTAACGAAGGTCCAAGGCTCGAATACAAACTTTGTGTGTTGAGCAATGAAAAACGAATGTCGGTAGCTCAGACATAGTAGTATAATAGGTACTCCTTTGTATGGTAGGTATCATATTACAAACGTATAACTTAGTTGGAACCGTACATATTGGCATCTGTTGTTTCCATTTCTCGCCAAAAGGCTCGTAAACAAACATTAGATATTTTTGCGTTTTTCTAGAAAGTTTTAGTTCTTTATTGATATCTTGTTTCTTCGTTCTTGCTGTATAGTTTTTAACTCCGTATAGTCCATCGTTATTATTTATCTTTTCGCAAATCTGATACGTCCTGTATAATCATGGAATTGCGGGAGTGGTAGGTATCTGTTGTGCTATAGACGTATTTGGACGTGAACAAGAACTGACTTCCATGAGAGTAATATTTATAGTCATATTACGTACGGGGGTTTAATATAAAATTATACAGTATAATATACTACAGCTGTATATACACACATCTACTCATCTCTCCCCAGCTGAGTCAATCTATGATATGTTATTGATAAGTACACGCCTCAGATTGTTTAGTAAAAATGTCAATATTAGGTATTTAAAAAAGTAAAAATTATGTATCACCACTGTTTGTTATAAGTACCCAGTGGTTTCTAATCGTGTTGATCTGGCGTGCAGGTACCAACTGACATAAACATCATCTGGTAGCGACAAAGCATTTTCAATTAAACTGTAACTACACAGATCTGAAGTGACAGGTTTAACGAATTGGAAATGGACTTTATGAACATGGACACACTGATGATAATCGAAAAAACACAATGAGATAGGTTCCAGACTCAAAACAGAATGATTTAGAAGGGAACATGTATTCGTGTTGAATGCTGATGTTAAGTCCTTTCGTGTGTAGTGATAAGAAGTTTTCATGTGGGCGGGATATCGATCGGCGCGGCTGTGTGCGCGCCCACGGCTCCTGCCAGTAAACAGAAGGCACGCTCGCAGTCGACAGCAGCCGACGCGCCGTCACGGGATGCACACCCTGAGCCTGAGCGCGGTGGTGGTAGCTGCCGCGGTGGCTTGCGCCATCGCCCGACCCTCTGGTAAGTTAAAAAAAACAGTTCAAAAGTATCTATTCCCGCCCGTGTTTATTTTATCGGGCGCGATAAAGCGCTTCCCGTGTCCAGCGATGTGATTGCAATGTTTACTAGGTTATGCTTGGCGCAAACATGCTAATGGTATCCGTGGTAGTAAGGCAATGTGTGTAAAATAAACGTACGTATGTAATTTGCATAAATACTTGCAACAGACACCTGTTACGTAGCGCGCGCCAATGGTAGCCAACCAACTCTATCTACTTGGTATTTTAATATTGATTGATAAATTTAATGCTAGGTATACCTATATTTTTTGTAGTTTATTTATAATTCATATCGTTGTTTATCATAATACCTATTAATTTTAAAGATAATGGTGAAGTATTTTAATCTAGGTAACACTTGTTGAAAATATGGATTCAGGACTTCTCAAGATATCAAAAACTAATGTCTCTGCAGATCGAACTCCATAACTTATAGAACTGTTCCAACCGCTGCCGTTTTTTTTGTTGTTCTCAAACATAAGTATTTTGATATTATTACATACTAGCTGTTGCCCGCGACTTCGTCCGCGTGGTATTTAACAAAGACAACCGTTGACAACAGCCTGCTCGCCCATTCTGAGCCCGCGGGACGCATTGAAGGGTTTTGCTATCAAACTTAATCAGGCGCTGCGCTGCAACATTGGTTTGAATTTTTTTTCGTGAGATCCTATTATTTTTTCTAAAATAAAAGTAGCCTAAGTTACTCCTTGTTACATCAGCTATCTACCAGTGAAAGTCCCGTCAAAATCGGTCCAGCCATTTCAGAGATTAGCCGGAACAAACAGACAGACAGACAGACAGACAGACAGACAGACAGACGGACAGACAGACAGACAGACAGACAGACAAAAATTGTAAAAAATGTTGTTTCGGTATAGGTAACGTGTATACATCCAAATGCACTTAGTAAAAAGCGGTTATTTTAATATTACAAACAGACACTCCAATTTTATTTATATGTATAGATTACTGTGTTGTACTTTAATTATTACTTACCACTAAGGCTATTATATACACGTACTTAGTTAATATATCTACGTAACGAAACAATACAACATAAACAACAATACAATACACCCATAATAACGTATGCAAATTATGAACAATAAAAATGTCTAATATCTTCAATATTACAAAAATATTGAAAACCTAGCTTTATGAGCTTTCATACAACGATACCGAAAACTTGATTTGATTTTAATACACTTTTGCACTCTGATTGATTCATATAGGTAGGTACCTATCTGCGCAGAAATTCTCGAACAACAGACACACACACACACGGACAACCACGCATCCACACAAAAACACACATAATCATACAAAAAAAACATAAAAGAAGTAATCAGGTTAACAGTTAAACAATCTATTGCCATAAACTCCTTTAATTTTTATTTTATCTTTGAAATAATTATAAACCTCCCATAGCTAATTATCATAACAAATTGTGTATGTACGTGTGCACATTTAGGTATGCAGGCAAATTCGGTAGTAGGTTTTAAAAGGAATACTAAATAATGCACATTTCAATTAATATGTTGACCTATTTCGTTCATTTGCATAAGTAAAATGCAAACCCGAGTTGATCTCCGGGGAGACTTGTCGGAGTAAAGTACTTTTCCTTGTTTTACTGGCATAGCTTAGTGTCGTTAATGTTATAAACTGGAAATCCTAAATTATAATCATATAAGATGTAACAAAAAACAATAAAATATTATAACAGGGCCAACAGTAGGTTATATAAATAACATTCCGAATGAAATAAATAAATATTAAAAAAAAACTGTACTGCTTCGCCATGTTTAAAAAAAACATAATTTACACAATTATTTTATAAATTAACGTTATCCGTGTAACTTACTGACTCATCTGTTAAAATATTTTACACTAGTTTGGTTTAACCTGTCAATTATAGAAGTAATTATCCAGTTAGTAAGAGACACCATAATTATAACAATTAAAACTACTTTGACTTTAAGGTCTAAGGGCGTCACAAATATATTGATGTTAATAGCATGACACACATCGTAAAGATTTATGGTACTTATTAAGAAGATACACACATACGCGAGCCTTGAGCCACTAAACGAGTAATTGAGAACTCCTTATATTTGCAGGCCCTTATTAAAGTACCTCCCTCCTTCCAGATTTATTAGCGAAACCCTAATCCTATACAATATTGACAGTTTATGGGACATTGCTCTTACACACACTAGTAAATTAGGAACATTTTATTTATCTGCTGGTTAATGAGATGATGATGATGATGATGATGATGATTCCACAAGGTGGACTGATGACATCACACGCGTCGCAGGAAGCCGGTGGATGCGAGTGGCGGAGGACCGTGATGTGTGGAAGTCGTTGGGGGAGGCCTATGTCCAGCAGTGGACGTGCGTATCGGCTGATAGATAGATATAGATAATGAGATTAATCCATGATTTACCCGGATTTTCGAATTAAATGGTCAAATGAGATTCACTGCCTCCTTTTATAATTCCCACCAGGAGCAGTCATTATGCATGACATGTCAATGGGTGCTGGGTAAATTCCTTTTCCCATCGCTGCAAATAAACATCATTGACAACTATTAGCCGCGCTAGAAACAGACATAATTAGTGGAGAGATCGACTTTATGTTGGCGAGATGACCTGAGTTGGGCTAACTATACCTTCGTCGCTAAATGGATTCCCAAAATGGCCGAATAACGATAATACATTAGGTACATTTTTTTTTTATTTACTATAAATTATGTACATAGTTATTTACAAAGATATGTACATGAAAAAACAAAAAACTAAAATATACTTATTAATAGAAAAAGAAACAAAGTAAATAAAATAACGACATTGTATAATATAAAAAAAAATATATACATAAAAATGGTACATAATAACATAAATTTACGTAAGTAAGCTAGCTAAGAGAATCTACCCTTTTTTATAATATTACGGTGCGTTCTTTGATCCGTAATTAAGGCAGGCAATTAAAAATGTTAGCAAACTAGTTACCGACTTGGTTTGTGATTGACACTGAGAAAGTGATTATGCTCAAAAACTGACCCGTAGCCTAGACTAGAACCACATAAGGTGTGACAAAATTAGTGTAAAATACTTTAAGGGTTAAATGAATACGCCATACCGATGACGTTGCTGTATACAATGACCGTGTAAATGAAGTTTGTTTTATTTAAAGAAGGCGGACCAGTAGTGTCTCGTGCCTAATAATTTGATTTATTTCTTTGGGGATGTTATCTGTATAACCTAGTGATGTACCTGTTAAAATATTTACACTTATAGAGTTAGACATTGTATATAAGGTGTAACAAGCCAAACCCTACTGGTTCACCTTATTTAAAAACAATCTAAAACCATTAACACAATTATTTTGTACAATAACGTTATCCATGTAACTTACTCATTCATCGGTTAAAATATTTTGCGCTGTTTTTGTACTACCTCATATACACCTCCTACCTCATATACTGAACATATACAACTTAGTTGAACCAAGCAGCTTTGCTCTGAACATCATGTCGATAAAAGGTTCCAAAATGATGTCGAAGGAACTTAAAAAGTTGATCTTAGTCTCTCTTTCAACATCCCTTTGTGCACAATCCCCCCTCGATCCAAAGCGTATTCAGCCTTCCTGAATGTTACATCGCCGAGTATTGTTTGGGCCGACAGCCCAGATGTCGCAGCTGGTCTCGGCACAGAACCATGCGCACGCGCCGCTGTCATCAGCGCGTCGGTACATGAACGACTTCATCTTGCCCCGACTCATGACGCCACGCTTCGTTGGCTATGAAGAGAGCCCTCAAATTTACCCGGCACGAAATTCCGACGACTGGCTGAATAAGGTACTTACTTTATTAATACTATTTATAAATCATAAATTAAACTAATAAGTTATAATACATAAGTAGGCACTTAAACGGCTGTGCTCGCAACTTCTTAGTATGCGTAGGTCTCGTTTACGAGTGAGTATTAAGTTATTTACATTAGGCGTGAACTAGCGTGAAATGCAGATACATTACTGAAAATAGCATCTAAATTTGATCAGTGATTCTTGAGATAAGGACATTGATACAGACAGATAGACGCCCGCTAAGTATTTATTTTTGACAACTTTGTACTCGTCCATTAGTGAAAAAATAGTTTTACTACTCTACTATCTTGTAACTGTACGTAAGCTACAAGATAGTACAACATTTTTTAAATGGATTGATTTCCAGTCAAATGCTGATTATTGTAATTTATTCGGAGCCAGCAGTTACCGTCTATCCTCCGTGACCTAACTAGTAGGATTCCATCCATAATATATGTTTGATACATAGTATAAATATGTTTCATCGGAAATACATAATTCAATAAGTTTAGTTTACGTGCGCCGAACAATTAGCTTGGCAGATGTTAGGATATAAACGAAACCATAGATAGCAATGGAAAAAGTACCTAAAACATGTTTATCTTATGCTCTTCATCACACATTTTTTTACACAGGAAATTGATCTCATTAACGGAATAAAGGAGGCAGAGGAACCCGTAAATCCCTACGAAATAGAACTGTCACCGTGGATTCCGCAGGATCCTGACATAACACGCATATACGAGGAGCCGGTCGGGATGCAGGACGTGCAGAGCTACTTAGACAAGACAAGGAGAGCCCACAGATATAACATGCAGCCTGCTCCACTACAGGACGAAATACTTGAAACTGAACAATATGACCCACCTCAAGAGATTAAAGCTCAACAGCAAGCAAAGAAAGAGTCATTCGCACTCACCCCATTCGATAAAGGCTATTTCGAACCAAAGGAAAATATTAAGATTCAGCGTAAGTTATATCAATGTTATCGTAATGTAAGCGGCGTTTGTAATTTTAAAATAACGTAGACGAGATCAGTACCTCAAGCACAATGTTTCTACGTACCGTTTCATTGGCGCAACGTCTTCCATCACCCTAAATCACAGATTTAATGAAATAAGAAGAAGAAAGAATTCTTATAGAAAATTAAGTACCCACCTTGTACCTACTTATTTTTAGGTATACAACTACATACCAATCAAAGTTTCAGTATAGTATTTGTCCCTATACCTACTCATAGAATATCTACTTAAGAAACATGTTTTAGAATCTGGCGGTCCGCACGAAGGGGGCGAGTCGAAAGCTACGGAATTTGAACCGCCACGTCAGATCCGACAGAATCCCAACTTGAGTAAAGTCAGGACACTGGTCAACGAAGATATAGACCGCCTCAGGACAAGAGTGTGAGTATCCCTCTACTAGTTTTATCCGTAGTACTATTTGTCTGTAGTACCCCAAAATCCGCGAGTCTAATCCATATTGGTTACTGAAAACTATACAAAGAGCTTAGGTGCTTATAGTAATATTATTGATTACTACTTCCCAACCAAAGTTACCAAAATGTTCAGTTACCAGGTAACTTAGTTCACAAACTGATTGGCCAACGTGTATCTTTATAAATGTTTTTAAATCGCCAAATAACGTTTGTGCATATTTATTTTACCATGCAATCATCATTTTAATTGATTATAATGATTATTCTGGCACTGTCGACCACACCGCGACCCTAAAGTAATACCTACCTACATACACATTTGGCTAATAAATTGCAAATACATAATAGCGTTGTGTCGTACACACAGCGTGGTATGAAAGCTCTTAAGTAGAAATCTGATATTTATAAATGCGAACGATACTTATTTAGATAAAATAAAATCTCTTTGGTTTAATATACTATCACTAGGCACGCAGGTTCGTTCATGAACTTAAAAAAAATAAAACCGAATTGAGAACCTCCTCCTTTTTAAAGTCAATTAAAAAGAAACAAACATCTAGTGCTTTTCTTTTTGTGTTAATCTCATTTCCGTGTTTACAAAGCAGCGGCTCGTAGAAACCAAAGAAAAGCGGTTCCACACAGACAGAGTTGCTTTTCTTTAGAAAACACGAGGCTAACGTTTTACTTATACAACTTGTTTGCCTTAAACATCTTTTTAATCTAGAATATGTTGTCTCAATAAAGAATAGGAAACTCTATGTTTTAGTTTCAACTTATTGGGTAGGTAGGTACTAGCTTATATATTATAGGGCGATGTTTTTTTTAATACCTATTTATTCGGAATCCTGTAGCTAATAACCTTTCCTGTAATTTTCATAGGAAAAAAAACCTGTCTTTATCCATCTGTTGTCGTATTATTACATCATTATCATCCGTCGTAAAACATTATGTTATCAGCATGGCTCAACCCAAATATTCGCTAGTCTCAAACTCTCCATGACTGATAGTAGCTTTTAATAAAAAAAACTAAAAAAAAACTTCCATTCTAGTAGGTAATTGCCTGCGGCTATTCTCTCATATCCCCTCGCATTGTTATCCCACTCCATCTTTGTATTTTATTGTTTCCTTAAAAGTACGTCCGTAAGTCCTCATAGGTAAATTACATAGTTAGTAATAATGATTTTAGTTCGGTGAGTACTTTAGACCGCGGCCTTATTCTATTATTCATGTCGGCACCTATGTACTTCTTTGAACAAGTAATAGATTTCCAATGTATTTAATTTGTCCACGTAGTATATTTAGTATTATTGCAGGGCAAATAAGGACTACCGATTGCTCGTCTCCTTACTGCCAACTAATCTGCGCTGGTTGAATCTAAATCACCCCAAAGATGTTGAGGAGAGGTGAAATTAAATACATATAAACACGTAGAGATATCCTTAGCCTCTACTCCTGATGAAGTCCTTAGTTGCGCATGACAATAAAATTGGTCCTGATTGGATTCAGTACACACATTCGTTAAACCGACATTTTAAACATTCACCCATTTATTTTCACTTAATAATAAACTTGAGTAATGTATGCACCTCTGTGCGAGTTTCATGTTTCAAAGCCTTCACTTTGAAAGAACTTTCAGAACGCGTCATGTACACCTGTATATGTACACTTGCATATTACTTTGTAACAGAGTCAAACACGTTGAGTCTCACGAGATGTAGATTTTCTGGGCGCGCAGGTAGAATTTTAAAATCTCAACACATATTCATGTTCTAAGATTTTCTTGGTTTGAATAGGTCATAAATCGAAGTAGTGTCCATGAGGTCATCACAAAATTTAACGCCATTATTCTAGTAGGTAGGTATATTCGCATATTTTTTTAATTATTTGATTAGCAATTTGAAATTGTTTTGGGATCTTAAAGTCTTTGCAACCGAAGAGGTAGTAAAACGATAAATCCATTGTACCTTATGCTACATATTTCTTTATGGAATTAGCATGTTATTCCGCATTTTAAGGTGACATGAGCCGACCACGCCCCAGCATGATTGAACGCTCTATACAACAGTCTGTCTGAATTCTTTCCATAAATTATGTTTTTAAACATTGTACATTTGGTGGTTTTGTGTTAGAATGTAGATATAGATGTCGTAGCTTCCTCACAAGTAGAACGTGCAAATCCTAGAGGCCGGTCGCTGAGACGGCTGTTGCTAAATAATGTTTAAAGTGTGCCTTTATCCAGTACGCCGGAAGACGTTGAAGACCAGAAAAAATCTCTGATAGATATGCCGCAATCGCATGTTGTTGATGCGGTGCCAGGCCCCGCGGACTCCATCTACGGCGTGGCGCTGATAGCTGCTGTAGGAACTGCATTCGCCATGGTCATTGTGGGCTTCGCGTTGGGCTGGTACACGTAAGTTTTACTTAGATTACCTCTCGATTTGAAATGGCAAGCAGATTACAAATTTCATTAATTACTTATAATTATTTTGTATATTGGCAGGTTGTCAAAAAGGGCGAAAGCGGCTGCTGATGTGGATTATCCAGCTTACGGAGTCACGGGGCCCACAGTCGATGTATCCGGGGACAGGAAACTGGCTCATTCCGCTCACATGTACCACTACCAGCACCAAAAGCAACAGATTATTGCTATGGAGAGGTACACAGACACACAATAAGTATTTTTTTTACTACAGGTGAATAAATAACGTCTTGGAAGGACGCGCTATCGAGTCATTCCGACGAAACCGCTACGCCGCGTAGCACGCAGCATAGTTCCGTAACTATCCGAGTTTTCTAGATTAATAAATACCATAGCTATTTTTGTAGAAATATTTTCTATCATAATTTGTACGCACATTTAATGGTTTTACTATAGGAGCACTTTGGAACAAGGAAACGGATCAGTATCCGACCCCGAATCTGAAGAAGAGAACGAGGAAGGGGATTACACTGTCTACGAATGTCCTGGATTTGCTACGGTACGTACCTTGTAAAGCCTACCTAAGTGTTCATATATAGACATCACCAAATTGATGTTGTTATTAAAAATCGGGCCCCTCCAGGACGTCTAGTACGAGATAGTACGTAAGCTAACCGTATATTGTCCGCTAATGGCGCTATTCAATTTGCCATACGATGTGTAATGTATATGTAAACTATAAACTATACAGTTTGCTTACTAATAATCTCGCACTTGACGTACAGTACGTTCTCACACTTGTATTTCAATAACGACTATTATGCACGAGTTTCTTAACTACCTTCGATTACACTGTGTTGTTATACCTAATAAGAATATTCTGTTATATATTTGTTATACCCAATTGACTGGATGACCCATGATTATATTTCACAGACTGGTGACATGGAAGTAAAAAATCCCCTGTTCTCCGAGGACCCGACCCCAGCTACGCCCGGCAAGTGTGAGTTGGTGAAGCCCCAGCCCAGAGAATAATCGCACCGATGCAATGGCCCCAGTCGGCCATACCACCCACACCGTGCCCTACAATTATATTGGCGATCGATAAATACAGATATTTTTTTTAATGTGCGTATAATTTTTTATTGAGTTGCTCCTTAGTGTATCGCACATAACATGATGTAAAATACTTATTTATAAATGTTATTTATATATAAATATAATTATATGAATATAAAATATTTTATCTAGGTACGTTAACTTATCTAGCTGTCCTGTAAATGTTTTCCTTGTAATCAGATTATAAAGAAGGATGTACTTATACATAGTAAGCTTATAATTAAGGTAAGTCCATTTGCAACAGTAATGTTATTAAAAAAAGTTTATGTACCTATTTTTTTTTATCTAGTTTCTATATTATTTTCATTGAATTGGCCTAAAATGCTTGTTAGTTTTGGACACAAATAACTAACTGACTGCATATATTTTTGAGTTGTTCGAAGTATATCGTAGCTTTGACTTGCCAAGAGCTTAAATTGTGTAAATGTAATTTAAGGTGACATTTACAAGTATCAAAATTACTCATATACCGTATAATAATTTTGACAAAGTTGTGGATAAAGCGTGGACATAACAAGCCCAGCTTTTGGAAGCGTAAATAGGAAGCCTTTTTCCAACCGCGGAAAGTGTAGTATAGGCATAAACAAGAAAAACAAGTGATCACTTGACACCCTACATATTCGATGATTACAAGAACATTATTGTATATTCTATCTTTTTAATACCTGCACATTGTAAATACCTTCAATTGTTTTATATGTATTGCAAATAGCTATGGTTATCTACTGTGAGAGTATTTTATTATCTCCGTATACGTATTTATAATTTAAAAATATATACCTTATATTGTTATTAACAGATATACATATTTATAATTGTGTACTTACAAGCATTTCAAACTTCATATTAGTATCAAATCAGGTCGGTCGTTGGCTGAGTACCTTTAAAAACTAATCGTACCTACTTATTTGCGTATAGTGTATATTGCGTACATTATGTACCTATGACACCTACATATGACACACCTACATATCTTCTACAATCTATCTTTGTAAAATTTCCTATAAATGTTCTATTGTAGCAATTAATATTATAAATATGATAAAGGATAATGCAGAGAACTCGCATATAATATAGTACAACAAACAACACAGGAACCTCACGTTAGGAGTTGCCATTATGTACACTGTTCCTAAATATAAGTACCTATGAGTCGAACATAACATAAGTAAAATATTTAAAAAATAACGTAGACACCACTGTGAAATCTGATACTTACAAAATTATTTTTCGCTTATAAATTATGACAGAACAGATTCTCAATGTATTATTTTATGTTAAAGTAAGTACTTAAATATAAACATTTTTGGAACGCTAGGTAGGTACCTAAATACGAGAGAAATTATAAATCTTATATAACTACCTTACTAAGGACCTAAGCTAGAATAATTAAATTATAGAAAAAAACATATTATACTGATTATATCTTTTATGAAACAATTAAATATGTTAAGCTAATTGACGTTGTAATTCTAGTCACATTTATTATTCACGTAACAATCACCTAATTACGTAGCTTCTTTAATGTAATATTATTTAGCGCAGGTTTGATACTTAAATGTGATGAATTATTTTTCGAATATTTTACTTGACCGTCTTTCTGTCAATTGAAGATGTCTGAGTGTCTCACCGTGCCATGATGTAGTGTTTGCGTACCTGCCTTAATGATATTGCATTAAACATGGACCTATACATATGTATTTTTAATTATTTTTTGATATAAAGAATATTTTAAGACACGAAACTTCAATGTCATACTTATTAAATCGATATGTCGGGTATGAATGGGTATTTTTTTCCAAAATAAAACGATTAACGATTTGATTCGACCTACCCAGTTATTTGCCAAACCTTATTCATTATATTAAAATGCACTGATGTATGTATTTTATGTGTAGTTAAATTATTTATGAGAGTATGTAATATTTACTTATATGTATATGTTTGATGTGATATATTACATTATATTTATTATGCATACAAAAGCAGTTGTATTATTAGTTCATCCTTTCCTATGCTATATTTAATATACTTATATTAATGAATAAAAAAAGACATAAGCATACCTACATAATGTCTATGATATATGTGTATACACTTTGGTAAAAAAAGGAATTTTGTAGAAAAAAAGGCTGCATAATAGATTCAGCCTTCAGATCTTTTTAATTCCATGGTTCAGCTAGAACATACATGTATCCTCACCGTTGTCTTTTACCTTGTTGTCACCTTAGAAAAGTACCGGTATTGTCTCCAACGATTACGCATGGGGGGTAATCCATATGTGATTTTACCTATCGTTCAGAGAATGGGTCAACATAAAGTACCTACATCGGTCGAGGGTCAGGGTGGGCAACACCAATATGAATTATGTACGGAAGACGGTACAAAATCTCGATGGATAAAACCTATAGCGCTCATCGTTTAATGACGCAGTTTTCTATAAGTGATAGAATTTTCAGAATCGGATCAATAGATCGGAGATAACCCCCTCCAAACTCATGTACTTCACTTCTGTATTGTTTATTATGTGGCTCAATAAAACCTTTTTATAAAATCAAGCCCTTTTTAACCGACTTCAAAAAGCAGGAGGTTCTCAATTCGGTTGTATTTTTTTTTATATCCAACCATCTTTCTTACCCTACTCCCAGTCCTACCAACCTTAGATCAGTCCCTCTTCCTTTTACCAACCTCGTAACATTTATATTAGATGAATACCGCCCGCAGCTCCGGCTGCGGTACCGCGACGAAACATCGTCTATAACACTCAGCCTAATAATGTACCTTTCACTTAGCGAAAGATTTTTTAGAACCGGATTAGTGTTTTCCAAAATGATTCTTGATATCTATTTTAGGTTAAGTAAATGAAACAATTGTAAGTTGAGCTAAAATGTTTAATATTGACGAACACGAAATAGAATATCAAGATAAAACTCTATAAACAACGACCGTAAACTCTTTTATCCTACTCCTAAGTAGATATTACAACTACATTGTTTGATTGGTGTCACGCACGCAGTTTACTTGGCAAACTTCGTATCATAATGTTGGGCTTTTAATATTAATTTAACGACTAGGTATTTATTACACTCAAGAAATTATGATCAATAAAGTTTTTCAATCTAATATACCTATTACAAAAAGGCAATTATTTATTTCGTAACAATGATCACTAACATAACTCGCATATACGAAGACAATAGATAACCTGTCTTAAAAACAAATTATCTACATACACATCATGTTTATATATGTTAGATAAGTTTCTACCAATAATTAATTTGTTTGTAATGTCATGCGAGAGCAACAATTGACTAAACAATGAACTGGAGCGAACTCGGAATCATCAATCAACAGCCGTCATGAAAATGTGCTACAAAAAGAATGGTGGAGCACTGAACATACCAAAGTGCAATAAGAGAAGTGATTTTATGAATTAGCACGTTAGCATCGAGCCTTCTTTTGGTCTTGTTGCGTGTTCGATTTTCCACTGCGTCGCAATATGCTCATAACACTGTGAAACTCAACAGGACTTCAACAATAGGTAGCTTAAGATTCTTGTGTGCGCTTTAACTTGAAGGCTGTTTTGCTATTTTCGTATATAAGAAGAAGGTAGGTACTATGTTTATTGTTAGCGTGGTATCACGAGCGCTGTTTAAGCGATGGCCCATTCGCCGGCACAACTAGCTACTGATACTTAACGATTATTATTTATTTTACGACAAATGTCTGACTAAAAGTATAAGTATTTAGTATTTGTTCAGTATAGATTCCTCGCACTCGTTCGTTACTTGTCATTAGTTCCGAACACGATTGACTGTTTCTTATGGGTTTCAATAAGAAACACTCCACCGTGTTCGAAAGATTACTTACCAACAACGACTTCATGCATTTCTTAACATTAAGGTAACTCCTCCGATAATTTAATTATATGTTCGTTTAATTTCACAACCATGATGGGATGGCAGCCATAATTCAGTCCACTGTTCAGTTCCTAATTGCGGCTTGTCACACATAAAAGCTTCCGTGGCTCAAAGGATACGGCGTTTCTCGTCTTCACCTCTAAATCCTTACCCTTCGTTTGCAATTTGATTCAATCACAGCCAGATTTTTGCTAATGAAATCAAATGTCCATCTATAAAGATCGCACAAATTCCTTAAATTAACTAAGCCGTAAATTTTGCTGTTTGGCAGCATCCTTGCACGAATATAATGTCATAGAGAGCGATATCATTATTTAAGTAAGTATAACATTAAATAGAAGTTAGGTAACCTACCGACTCTTATAATTTCAATATTATTTCATTTTTTTTTTCAATTTCAATTTTGTTTTTTTTAGTTTTATTGGTGTTTGGTAGGTATATTGGGAATCCGAATAGACTCCAGTTTGTGATAAAAGTAGATAGGTACATACAAAACATTAAATCTAATCTTAATCTATGTAAGTATAATAAAACTGAGATTTAAAAATTACGTGGTTATACCAACTCTCGCTAGACACCGCCTCTTTCCGACACGTGTGTAAGTACGTGCGTGATTACGTACATACGACTTTGTCTCTGCGATTGTGTGACCCGAGTCTCGAGTCGAGTCAGACAATTGCAAGATCCAGGAGCCCCGCAGACGTGTCCATGTTGTTCACCGTAGGATATGTTGGTAGGAGTATAACAGCCCGCACTTCTTGCCCGGGACATCCAGGTATCCATGAAGATTTTATCTAGTGAAATGTGTGTAGACTATTGTTAAACGAGTGGAATGAAAAATATCCCGGTTGGATTTATACATCCGAGGATCATTATCATAAAAACAAACGCTTGTCTCACTTAATAACGCACATTTATACGCGCATATAAGGTTAATAATAATAGTGTAAAATATTTTATTGGTTACTAGTATAAAGATAACGTTCCTGAAACACAATATCAAATTATATGACATTTTAAAAATAACTTACGTACTTAGTACTGTCTGGCTTTCTCATAGAAAAATTAAACTCTGTACACACATATATATAAAATAAACAGGTCATTCTGAAATTATATCCAAGTGAAATATCTATATTACATGTATCACAATAATAGAGTAAAAACATATTTGAAGGGGTATACAATACAGTAGGTCATTCCAATATCGTATATGAATAATAAAAAAACGAAGTTTGTGTTTTTGAAGAATGTGAACTGATAACATATTGTTTATTACTCATAAAGTGGGTAAAAATATTTTTGGGAATGTGATCTTGTTTATTTACCGGTATACCTCTTAAGATACTCAGACACTCTTGTTAAATATACGATTTTATCGCGTTTATTTTATGTTTTTACGTTCCCGAATAAAGTCCGAAAAAAATGTTTTATTTCAATGTGTAGTATTCGCGTAAATATATGAAATCAATATATCTATGAATACTATTATTGTTACAAGTTAGAATATAATAGAGTGTACCTAGCATCTTCTTTATATTATATTTAAATTTATGAATACGTCGTTGTTAATAAGGTTTTTACTATGAAACTGATATCATAGCGGTGTCTCATTTAATTCATCATAAATATGCTTCGATGACTTTAATAGTTACTCAGCATCAATCCAACACTCATCAGCACCATGCATGCATGATACATGGCTAATAGAAAAATCCTTAAAACCTCTTAGAACTGAATAAATTATATTCTAACAAATTTTAGAACACAATAAATTTCCTGGGAGTTTTTGTTGGCTATTTTCTGAGGTCATATGTAGGTACGTATGTACTTTAGGGAATCGTCTTGCCTTCGCGCGACAGCTTCAGACACCATGTTATCTTATTTTGAAGAAAAAACTATTATTAAAAGTCAAAGAACAAAAGCTGTTAAGTATGATGCAAAGATACCTACCCGTAAGAGGTTATAAGTATATTTCAATTAATGTGCTTCATATTATAGATATACATATAAACAACAATACTTTTTTATAATTAAAACTAGATTACACCGAGTAGAAATATTAGTATAGCATTAACAGGCAGTGATAATCAGTACATATTAAATAATTGCAAATACTTGAACTAAACGTTATACCGTCTGTAACTATATATTTGACGAATGAAATAACTACAAACTCATAGTCTTAGCACAGTCTTTAATTAGAGAAAACGAACCGTTAATCAGATGGCGAGTGAGGCCTCGCCCTTTGTCAAAAAAAATATTACATATACAGTAGCATAGCACTTTTCAACATTTTGGAAATTTTGTGGTGGTAAAACGTAATCCTCAAAGGAGTTGTAAAATGTTGATAACATTATTGGATCATCGTACTCGTAAAATATTATTGAACTTCTTCAAGCAGTACGTAGAGCCGCAACGACAACCACTTTATGTTGAACAAGCCTGCGCATTTCAGGAAGCGCATTGCAATAAATAATTATTATTTGAGTAGGTAAATAGAAATAATCGTAATATAATGTATCAATGCAATGAATACCTACATGAAAAATATGTTTCGACTTGTTTTACACAACAACCATGGGAATCGCCCTAGCCGCAAGCATTCGCTCATAGTACGTAAGTGCAGTCAGTGGTGTATTATAAGATTTGGCGTCCCGGGGCTAACGCCAAATCTTCCTGCTCCAAACTTCCAAGCGCCTATGAGGTTTGCCGCCCCATTTTAACGAAAGATAGATAATTAATATGTAAGGTGCTAAAATCTGAGGGTGAGGAGCGGCTTGCGCCGCCCCGGGCCATGGCCCTAATGTAAACACGCCGCTGCGTACAGTGACTGACCGAATTGCTAGGTACCCGCGCAAGCGAACACAAACTCGTGAAGTACGGACTTTGCAATGGCAATGGAATGATGCTCATTGCAGTTCGCAAACTAATAACGAGCAAATTTCAGAACCATGTGAACGATCGCCGTGAAATAGTCAATAACGAATGCTTGCGCAGAAGGCGTTGGCGCCTTCACGCACAAAGTTCTGCCTATGACTCTAATATTTAGAATATCGTAACGAATATTAAACTATGGTACCAATGCGTGATACCTATATCTACCATCACAGGTAACTAATATTTTAAAAGTACTTACTTAGCTAATATTCTAACAAGAATAAATAAATTTAAACACTACATAATGCTTACAGCTAAGTGTAATAATTATAATCATTATGAAAATGATATGAAACTTATTGCACAGTGCAATCGTGTTACACTTCCAATTTAGCACATTATTGTCAGAAATAATATATACCTAATTACCTACGGAAATTAACACGCTCAAAGTGTATAAATGTACTCTATTCAGATTGTTAACAGTATATTTGTGAGTCTAAATGCAATAACATTTTATTTGAGGCTTTCACTTAATATAATGGGAATGATTTTAGTAGTTATTGTACTGTTAGCTTGTTTACGCACATACATAAGTTTATATAATCTGAACAATCTTTAATCTACTATACTTTGGAAAATAAACGGCATTATAATTAAAACACACGCGGGTATTCAGGCAAGGTAATTCGACCTTTCGAGTGTCCACCATGCTGCTGCGTATTAATTAGGCACATAAGAACCTAAAGATTTCACAAGAAATTTACACCCGCTATGTTTTGAACTGGCTGTATTTATCTTTTATACAATCTTAAATCCTTCTGGATTCAGTCGTCGTTGTCCATGCCGATGAGCTCGGCCTGCAGGCGCTCCTTGGTTCGGCAACAGGCTCTCAGACACAGTATCCGCAGCGCCAGCCGGAACTGCGGGCTCAGGGAGATCAGCACAAAGATCTTCCAAAAGGAATTTAGTATGCCGAGCCACACCACCCCGAAATGCAACATAGGAACCTTTATTTCACGATCGGTGAAATATTCGTAGAACTTGACGCTGACGTACGGAGTCCAGCTGAGCCAGAACATGGAGACGAGCAGGAAGCTCATCCAGTGGCTGGGGTTCGCCAGGTTCTCGGCGAGCGCCGTCGCGTACTCCTTGTCGTGTATGGGGACTCCGCTGCTCAGCCTGCGCTTCATGGAGAAAATATAGAAGTAGTTGTACACGATAGATATGACGCTGGGGCCGAGCACGAGGATTCCGAGCGTCGCGGTATAAGCGTACGTGGTGCCCCAGTCGAGCATGCAGATGAAGGTTTCCTTGTCAAAGTTAGCCTCCTTCTTGTAGCCGAGGAGCGGCGGACAGCACAGCATCGCCGCGGAGATCCAAGTGAACACCATCCAACATTGGCTTCTTGTGCGCGTTTGTACCTGATCGGCACAGCCGGTATTAATAAGATAGCTCTTACAATTTAGAGGCCTACGCTATGTGCCTACTCTGTTTCGTAAAAGTTTGGTCTAATTATTGCCCAAAATAAAGAACAGTCGTGGCCGTACATTTACAATCGATATTTTTAGGATAGAACACGAATGAAGTGCAATAAATAAATTTCAATAGGAAGCACTGTCGGTAAGGATTAATCGAAAACAACTGCAACAGCAATGAAACTGGGCATACCTCGCGATACGATGTACGAACTCGGGAATATTACTATTATATACCAACGGAATAATAAACGTATTTATGAGATAATCTTAGGATAATCTCCTTATACTTTAATATTATATTCTTCGTACTAATTAGTATTTATCCTAGCAATTGGATAGTTAGTTTGTTATGATTATACTCGTAGGTAGATAATTTAAAAATGAAGTACGCTACATTTATATTAAAAATCATTAGAATGCACGACGTCAAGCACTGCGATGATACGAAACACTACGACATAGGTACTACCGCCGTATAAAATGAGTTAAGAAATGTTTAGTGATTATTAGTCTTAGCTAGGCTAATAGATTAAAACCAGAAGCGGGGACGACGAGCCTATAAACTTTATTCGGACTATTACGAACATTAAAAAAAGTTTGGCCAAATCTTTTCAGAGGCTCTCAAGTGATGCGCTCAGTACCAACGATCAGCCTTTCATTTTTTTTTATTTTAGATACAACGATCCATGTAGATGCGACCTCCTCAATTGCGACCCCTGGACTCGACACACAACATAGGGCCCCCTATTAGACATATCCCCAAATTGTTGCACCAGCATTGGCTACAATATTACGCCAAATTATTTTCCGATCAAAATCAGTTAGTCTTGGGACCAACAATGATTGGTTGATTGTAGCATAAATTTGATAAATCGCATTGACTTTAACCTTCTGCTATTATTCACTAATTGGTAAGCCGATTTAGGTCAATATACTAAGATGCCTAATGTTTGGCCGGTCGATAGAAAGAATGAGGCGACACGTTACCTAATACGACTACCAAATTAAATTTGAACTATGCCAAGTTTCATGCGAAGCGTTATTAGATTGTATTTTGTGAAATGCGCGGCTGCGACGTATAATGAACTATTTTTTTACTAAATGTATAATTAGACGAAAATAAACACCACCAGTACATGGACAGAATTGCACTCATATTTCACAGATGGTATTTCATCCATATCTACCTAATAGGGGAAGAGCCTATTGCCTCCACTTATATAAGACACATTTTCAATGCGAGAGGGATGTCACCACGCTGGCTAAATGCGAGTTGGCGAATTCACACAGCCTTCGAAAAACATGCACTTTTTCCTACGATATTTGCTTTCACGATACAGCAAGCGATAATCGTTACCTATGGAAAATATTGGAACCCTAATCAATAGTTGGTCATGCTCAATCGAACGATACCAAATTGAAGAATAAGTAAATGTACGGATATGTAACGGATATAATGAAACAATCGCATTGAATCTAGCGGGGACACCTACTGAGGGGCTACACCTACTCTGCATGCGATCGCTCATGGATGTGCGAACTAACTATAAGGAAAAATATTAAAAAGGATAACTACCGTCGCACTAACCGTCTCGTATCGGAGAGGTTTCCGAACAGCGAGATAACGGTCGACAGAGATCCACATGAAGGTGTAGACGGAGACGGACCACAGCGTGACCTCGAGGTAGCCCGCGAGCCGGCACATGAGGTCGCCGAACATCCAGCGGCCCGTCAGCGCCGGGTACACGGACAGCGGCACCACGAACAGCCCGCACATCAGGTCGGCTACCGCCAGCGACAGCAAGTAGTAGTTTATCACTTCGTTCGAAAGCCCTGTAATATCACAAAAACATATTTGCAACTATGTGTTAGTACGTACGTACGTGTGTTAGTGGTAGGTTAAAACTGTTCAAACTTAAAATATTATGACAATTCCAGTCACAATTAAAATAAAAACGTGTCTGCGCTATTTGGAAGAAACCCGAAGAGTTCACTGGCTTATTCGCCGCTTATTCACTTTACACGGATTAAATTTCCATCGGTGTGTAGGTGTTGACTAAAAGCGATTACGAAGTCACTTAATATCTACCTACAAAACGCTTACGCGGGTACTTGATAAGCACTACAAGTATTGAGTACTACTAAAATTAGACAAGTAGGTTGTTAGCCTCTCCGACCACCAACCTAGATGTATTTGGAACGCGACCGAAATTCGAGAGGCTGCCTCTGCTCGCATAGTCAGTGCAGTGTGATTTTATCTATGGTCAGTGTCTCGCCTGAGACAAATACTTATGCTCCCCTACTCGAGCTGTTAGCCCGATTGCATACGTCATGTTCGCATTCATGAACCTGATTGCTAGCATCAAACTGAGGATCGAGCAACAATGCTATTCTGAAGCTGAATGAGACACTCACACAAGCTAAATAATGAAGCACAAGTCTGCTACTAGTCCACATATATTGAAGAGTCTGTACCTACCTTTGTAATGAAGAAAAGATGCGATGATAAGTAGATTCGAGACAACAATAGCGACACCCATGACGGCGATGGCGGCGGCCTGCGTCAGTGACTCGAAGGTGGCCAGGGGGCTGTCGGAGACGCTCACGTCCCCCGCGCTGGCCGCGCCTCCCCTCCCTGCCATCATCTTGGCTGGCATGCCTGTAACCACTACAATATCTTATATACATATCTATTTATAAAAACACAAATTAAACGTTATGTTTTATACTGTCGGCATACCCAATCCCAGTTGGGATACAACAACTAAGGGCCGCCACCTCCACCAGTTCTTTCCTTGCGTTCGTGATCGTTTGGAGAAGACGTGGATGGAGGTGGATCACTGTATGGCACAATTTTTAACTGGCCATGGTAACTTTAAGAGCAAATTATTCTATTTTAAATTAGTACCCTCGCCTCTGTGTCAATGTTCAACGCCGTATAACGAAGACGAGCAATCTGCACATCACATCCTCTGGGAGTGCAATCTCTGGCAAAACGAACGGAACATTATGCTTAATAGTTTGCAAGTAACTTCTGGAGTTGTATACTACACAGACCTTGTGGAAACCAGGGATAACTTCCGTGCGTTCAAGCGTTTTTGCCATACCTACTACTGGAATCAAGTTTAATCAGCTCACAAGTTTAGGACCAATTAGTATTTAAACTCTCCGTGGTGCCTTACACCTGGAATTAGTCCAGCTGTAATAGTCTTACTTCTGTGGACATTTGTCTACCAGATCTTTTTGTCGCCCGCTTTGCAATGGAGGGAAGTGGATAATTTTCTTCCAACTCCTCCTATTTATCTTTCGATTAATTTCGTGCGGGTTCCAAGACAATTATCCCGGGACTCGCCGAGGGTCAAACCTCGGTGTCTTCATTGGACACCACTGTAGATCCTGGCTTACAGGAGTAGCAGTGGTGGGAGTGTGTGGCGGGCCTAGTCCCATTTTTAAAATACCCAATCACCCACCCACTAACCACTAATATTATAAATGTGAAGGTTTGGATGGATGGATGTTTGTTACTCAATCACGCCAGAACGGCTGAACGGATCTGGATTAATTTTGACACAAATATATATTATAGTCTGGAATAGCACATAGGCTACTTTTTATCTCGGTAAAATGTATGGTTCCCGTGGGATATATTTGTTTTAATTTTTCATAGAACAAAGGATCGACATGATTTTTTGCATAGGTAGTGGTAGTTTAGTGGTCAGAAAATGACATAGGAACATCATTTTTAATCGCGGGTAACACTGCGTGGCGCAGCTAGCTCATATATATTTATAAAAACACAAATAAAACGTTAAGTTTTATACTCTCGACATACCTAATATTATATATAATGGTTCTACATACGTGGGACGCTCTTAATTACCGACGCTGTATTGTTGAGAGCAGTATCCACTTCTCAATAAAATCCATTACATCATTATTATAAATAGATATCATTAATGGCTGTTCTAGTTTCCGTGATGTAGATATAATGGCTAGGGATTGAAGAGCCGGCACAACGAACGCATTATGAACAACACCTAATGGTATGACCACAAAGGGAACTTGTTTTTTTTTTAAATTCATATCATTCGACACGTAATTTCTGCTGAGTGAGCAGACCGCGCTTTATAGTTATAGATACATTTGATCACGAACTAGCAATAATCTAGACCGATAGGATGGACCAAACTTCGATAAAAACATTATAATATTCTATATATTTAAGGAGTACATTTCCTCCCTTGGTATTTTGATGTTTAGTATGTGCCAACCACAATTTTAATCTAATATAGCTAGCAATGTTATTTATACATCTATACAAATAAATAAAATTGGAGTGTCTGTTTGTAATATTAAAATTACTGCTTTTTACTAATTGCATTTGGATGTATACACGGTACCTATACCAAAACAATATTTTTTACAATTTTTATCTGTCTGTCTGTCTGTCTATCCGTTTGTTCCGGGTAATCTCTGAAATGGCTGGACCGATTATGACTGTAATTGCACTGGCAGATAGCTAATGTAACAAGAAGTAACTTAGGCTACTTAAAAAAAAAAAAAAAAATAGGATTGAGGAAAAAAATAAAACCTATGTTGCAGCGCTGCGCCTGATTAAGTTTGATAGCAACAATCTGCAATGCGTCCCGCGGATCCCGCGGGACGCATTGCAGATTGTTGAACGTTGAACGCGCAAGCAGGCTGTTGCCAACGGTAGAGTCTTTGTTAAATACCACGCGGACGAAGTCGCGGGTAACAGCTAGTTCTCAATATGAATGCCTACTTAGGATATTTAAAAAATAACGCGTACGTTTAGACTCAGTAAACATGCAATTTTTATGTTATTTTAAAGAACATCGCAATAATTACATATTTACTATCCGTAAACATAATTCGTTACGGACGTCTCTACCCCAGTGACGATTTATTTTGGCAGGCAATTTTCAGTAAGTGAAAAACGGTTACTAAGTAATATTTATTATCTAATTGTAAGTGGACACAGTAAGTAAACAATAAAAATAATTTGAGGAAAAATATACGTTTACTGGGTAAAAAAAACATCCGTCAGAGTAAGTAGCGAAAGCATTAATCTCTATCTCTGTTAGACTCAGCACGTCTTCTTCCTTTTTTACGAAATTATTGCCATGAAATAAAATGGATATGCAAATGGTCTCACCCACAACTTAGCGGGTATTTAGCCAATGTCAAGTAATTAATAGCAATAAAACATTGAAAAACTCAAATTATAAATAAAAAAATGGATGTGATATGATGATATGAAAATGGCGTCCGAACCGAAAAAAATCCTCGGCACGTTGTTGGCGTCGATAATACGTCGCTAGGTATGTGTCAACATATGAAAGTCATTAGCGCCGTCTGGCTGCCCACCAATGCGGGTAACAGACTACACACATCCACAAATATTTATACCTCACCTCTCTCACTCATTTACTTTGATAAAGAGCTAAGTATCTGAACCGTGGACTAGACAATAAAGGTCATAATTGTTAGATTACAAAAACATAGCAGAACAACAACAAACATAAATGATTAAATCGCCAGCTGCAGTAACGAGTAAATAAAAAGTGTAAATAAGATAATTCGTGTAGTCGTTCTCTGTGGGTAGAAGAAAGAATAAGCAAGATTAACCTTGCTTATTAAATCCATTCATATCTTTGTTAATACCATAACCCATAACCCATCAATAACACATGGTCCTACAAACTATAGGTAATCTTCGGTTGTACATTTGAATAAAACCTTTGCCCGCGCTACTCCTCGGGTACAGTTTTATATTTTGCTCTGCAGCTCCAGTCCCAATAATTTTAACGTGATAATATACACCATATATTTCAGCCTAACCATTAGCTATCCAATATAACCACGTTGACGTTTGATTGATTGGCACAGTAGTTTTTGCGTGACCCTCGATCAAACATATTCACAAACAAGAATTCCAAAATATATCAAATCCCAAAATAATAAATATATCAAATTCCAAAATATTTATATCAAAATAACATTCGCACCGAAGTCTGTACGCCCGGTTACAGTTATATAATACTAGCTACACCCTTCTGTGTTACCCGCGCAAAAAATCATGTCGATGCTTTGCGCTATGAAAAATTAAAAAAAATCTATCCCTCGGGAACCATACATTTTACCGGGATAAAAAGTAGCCTATGTGCTATTCCAGACTATAATCTATCTGTGTGCCAAATTTTATCCAGATGCGTACAGCCGTTCTGGCGTGATTGAGTAACAAACATCCATCCAAACTTTCACATTTATAATATTAGTATAGATTACCTTTGGGTAAAGTTAATTGAATGCATATTCATACAATATGCAGTCGACTAACGAAATCCGACTATCATAACGTGGCCAAAATTAGCGGGTGGTAACAGATTGGCCTATATTCTGAGGTCGGTCAATGGCTTCACCTCTGACCCGACAAAGGCCGCATCATTTTGAACAGGAACGCCAACATTCAAACTAGACCTTAATTTACACGGAAGTTGGTCTAATAGTGAGTAGGTACTTAGTTGTAGCTACTTATGGAATTAGGGGCTGGTGTAGTAATGCGCACTATTGATGTCCCATTAGAATTTCACTGGCCTGGGCTTAATAAAACCCGGTGGGTAGTTACGGCTGGCCGTAAAATCTAGAAGTAACGACTTTTATGTTCAGTGCACCAGATACCTGTACCCGCAGAAGGTTGAACAAGACTTCTGCTATTTAAATTATGATTACGCATAGCAGTGCCCATGACCCCGTTCGCCTGATGTGTTATATTTGCAATAACTCCCCTATAATGATTTAATCCCCAACTAGCTTCTTCCCGTGACTCCGCCAGCAGTACCTTGATGTAACATAGCCTATAGCACTCAAGGACAATGTGGCATCCTATTAGTGAAAAAAATCTGATCTGGTGTAGATTATCCCGTGTATGCAAACTTACAAACTTTACCGCTTCATAATATTAGTATCGATGTTTATTTAATGTCGTATAGAGACATAACCCTTTAATAATCATGTAAATACGGTAAGAACCATTTCAATTGTTATTAATAAGACGCTTCCTAATATTTTTTAATGTCTAAGAGAACAGTGACTATTGAGGTACTGTAGATCAACAGTAATATTGCAGATGTACTCGGCGGACGTAGAGGCAAGGGTCGAATGTACCAAATGCTCTGGACTCTATCTCAATCTCGTAACGCCTCGCGCGCGTAGCGATCGGTTGTAAAGACTCATTGCTATACACACCAACGGCATTAATAAAAACTTCCGATAGAAATAAATTAAATTTATTGAAATTATAGAACTGTAAACATTTCATTGTTATAGGCTCAGGGGGGCACAGGGGGGTACAGGGTGGACAAGGGGCAAAGGGGGGGCGATGGGAGCGATTAAGAAAATATGTTAAGAAATGTCCTAAAAAAAGAGTATTAAAATTGTAGGAGCAATATGATTACACCTTATTATAATCAATATTTACATACGTACTCTCAGTTGGCTACGTAGGTATATTGATTATTTCCTGTCGACACCGATGTTGTTGATAGAGCCATTTGTATCTGGTAAAGCAATTACTCTCACAGAAAGCCCAGCGGCAAGGCTCTCAAATCGGATTGGATCTACATTGTTAGCGCGAATCTTGATCCATTACCATGCATAGTATACATAACAAATACGAATCTATACTATTCATTATTTATACAATAGAGTTATTCCAATATTGTGATTACTTCTAAAAGAGGAAGCTACAAGATTTTAATTGAAAATGAGGCTTGAATTTTTCGCTATTGTTTGTGTACCAACAACTTTGCGATGTAAATATGCATATCGCAAACGTAGCGACGGCGCGGGATAAAATATTCAGTAGCAATTCTAGTCAGTGAGCGACTTTTAGTCTTATGCTAATGGAATTTCATAGCGCTGCTCCTAATGCACGTAAGTAATGTTTCAGACGATAAAACGAATTACTATAAGAAATAAATAATCATCATTGACTTAAATGAGTAAAAGTTCTTACTACGTGGCAAGATATTGTGGTTGCATTCAAGAAAGAGAGCAATTGCCGCTTCGCTAGGTATACCGCCTCGAATTTCAGCATGAAACTTTAAAGCTTTTGTATCCATTGGAGCTTTACTGGCGCGCTACGTGGCACAGCCAGCGTTACGGAGCGAGGCCGCGCGGCCTTGCTCGTAGCAGTGGCTACGATCAATTAATTTCGTTGACATGAATGCATACCTATTAGTTGTAATCGTCAGAGTCGTTAGAATCGGAGTGGAGTTCTATAGGAGTTCACAGTTGCACATTTTATGGAAGCTGCCACGTGAACTGTTTTAATCATAACACAATGAGCACATTAATTTCTTTATAGATATCATCGCTTTTATTATCAGTGTATGGACCATGATATTATCCACCAATTCAAGCATGGACCAGAATAGTTTCTGGATACCATTGGGATATTACTCGGCCTACTAACGACAATTAAGAATGCAATAATGCGTAATGTTTGAACACATGTATCTACCTACTTATTACATTTTGCACACATTTTTATTTTACAATACGGAAGTAACACCAAAAACGCAATTAATAATCGCGCACCACATAAACATTGATTATAATTAAATTATCAAGTAAATCAGAACAGAGTTTTCAATAGTCAACCTGCCTGGGTATAGTTGGTATCACGATTTCGTAATTTAACGAACACAACGCGGAGCGCAATAGCTACGGAAGAAGTTGCACAGCCAGAACAGGATGAAAGCACGTGTAGCCTGCGTAGAATGGTGTTGGAAGGTAGATAAAGTTGACCGTGGATATCGCGGACTACTGGCGCGTGGCGTGGCAGTGGTGGTCGGCAGGGAAGCGCGCGGCGCACGCGGCATTCAGAAGTCAAGGTCGCTTCGTGGGAGCTTCGCTGGCGGGCGGGTGCTCCAAGGTCGCCTAGCGCCCGCTCCCCGCGCCGCCCGCACAATCAATACCGAATGAGGAACGCAATACAAACCCTGTTCGGTAATCCACTCCTCGTAAAAGACGCACCCTCGTATTAAGTAGTGACTACTAAACGATCACTAAACTATTTTATTGTTTGTATCTAATATAATAGCATTAACTTATTTATATCTGGTATATTTATAAGTAACTATCTACATACTAAATAAATGCATGCAAGTACCTACTATTAATACTTAATAATAGCTTAATGTTAATTAAGTAGGAACATAGCAGGAGCACAACGGTCACAACGGAATACACTGTTAACTTAGGTATTATTAATTACATCCAATGTTTGTATAAAATAATATTATTATAAGTATCTACAAAAACTCAGGTACTGACCTAAAAATTATGGGCATAAGAAAAAACATAATATCTATAAAATAAGAAACTCAAGCAAAGTAACTGTATGGTTTGCGCGAATATGCGGTAATAAACATTAACAATATATTAATTCTGGCACAGTCGGGTAAAAAGACGAAATGTAAAAAATCTTTTTAAAAAGAGCAACCATAGGGATTCTTGCCCGTCCTCTCTATAAGAACGGCATTACGAACGGGTGGTAAATTTGTAGCTTAGCATTTTGTAAAAAAATTTGACGATTCATAAGTGCCTACTGTACTTAAAAGTTTACTTGAAAAAAAATATTATGATTATTATTCTGAAGATAATAAATGACAATCAAAACAAATAAAATGTATTCGTGGCTCTTCAAATACCTAGTTGGCTACACACGTTGTAATATTGAAGTATGAAAACCGAGCGTAAATTTAACCGAATAATGTTCGGAATAGGTACCGAACATTATTCGGTTAAATTTACGCTTCAGTTAAAAAATCCATGTTCGGCCCATCCCTAATACCAAATACTTTATTATAATAAATTCATAAAATAGGAATGCCGCTCGCGCCTTAAACCCAAATGTCTAAAGTAATTCAGTTTTATAATTACTAACATCTATTCATAAACTGCAAACTAATTTCTTACTATCAGGTATTCAGTAGTATGATAACGCTTGACATTCATGCCTACCATAAAGAAAATATCAGAAAGTCAACGCAAGCGATTTTTATTATATTTGTACCCAAGGTTTTTTAGCGATCGTAGCCGAATGCCGGCTTCTACCTCAATATAGCAAATATAATTCAATAGTTTTCACATTATAGCAGCAAATCTTTTATCAATAATAGTATAATAGGTATATTATAATATTTATATATATTTTGATAACTTGATGCTCGAGAAAGTGTATAAAGTTAATAGTTTATAACTAGATTGAAATAAATAGACGTGGGTCAGAGTCAGAGCGTAGCCAGCCATATCCATATCATAGTTCAAAACAAAGTTATAACGAAAGTTTTGCTATAACTTTTATAAATGCCACAGCGTAAAAAAACGATGTACTTAGCAGCTTACTTTATTTTATAGGGTTGGGCGACATCGAGTCGACGGGTCCCGCCGGGCGACGTACTATTTATTGCGTGCGAACAGCGCGCCGCCGCGTCTGGCGAAGTACGCACGTGGACGAGGGCCGGCGGAGGCAACAGCCGACAGCGACCGCGGCAACACTCGCAAGACTGTCGTGTCCACTCGCCAGCCGCACACTGCGGCGCGGCGCGCGCACCCTCCATGCGCGTTTAGTCACATCCTCTACTACCAACCTCTTCACCATCGATTCCACGTTTAGCTACTTTTTACTACCCAAAATGCCTTTACGAACGGCACAACTTGCCACCCAATCTGTTGAGAGCCTACCAATTGACATGTCAATTACTAACCAATTAGGCCCTTTAAATCAGCCCTACAGATTGGGGATTGGGAGCCAAGTTGTACTGTTCCTGGAGGCTTCGAAGCTCTGACATCGAATTGTGTCACGATTGGCCCACGACTCGTAAGCACCAAAACTTGTACGGCCCGTCACGAGTACGTGTGTTCGTACTATTTGGGAGATGTACCTAGCACTGTACCCACCGTTGCACTAGAGCCAAGCATTCCCATACGAAACTGGCTACAAGCTGAGCGGGTAATTATATCCCCATTCGATGGTGCATTGTTCAAATAGTTTTAAACATCTCACCGTGAACACCCCCAATTTTCATGCCACAGTATGATTTTGTATCGTAAACCAATATAGAAGGAGGGAGTACTAGAAAAATAAAATTTATTAATTTATAGGAATTTTATTGAACACAAGAGCACGGTGTGCCATAAATACACTTATGATTAACCTCGTACAAAGCTTAATTCGATAATAGATATTCGTCCCTCAAATTGGCATAACAAATACCAAACGAACAATACATAAGAGCACAAAATAATATTGAGTGCAATATATGAATTTACGAGTAGCAGCAATAAATGTAAAAATAATATTGAGTGCAATATATGAATTTACGAGTAGCAGCAATAAATGTAAAAATAATATTGAGTGCAATATATGAATTTACGAGTAGCAGCAATAAATGTAAAAATAATATTGAGTGCAATATATGAATTTACGAGTAGCAGCAATAAATGTAAAAATAATATTGAGTGCAATATATGAATTTACGAGTAGCAGCAATAAATGTAAAAAGCAAAATATCGAAAAGATACCTAATTATTATAGAAATTATTTCAACGTCACAAAAATCATTACTTAGTCATTATTGCACCAAAATTCGTTCAAGGTGTTTAACAATTTCAATATCAGTCTAATATCATAGCCTCACTAAACCTACACTTAAACTATGATATAAAAGATAGATTAACATAGCTTTGGTAATATTAACATATATTTGAGTTACGTAGTACAAAATAATACTATATTAACATCGTACAAAAGTTTAAGGAATAGGTTTGATGGAGATAGGCGTGCTCGAGTCATAGAATAATGGTGTTACTAACTAGTGACTAACATTATACGTATCGCGTAAAAAAATTAGTAGTCGCGTATGTAACTATTTAAACAGACAAGGCGTGAATCCGAAGCGGCCGAACAAGACGCACCGCCCTTTATACGTGCCGCACGTAATTATTCAGCACCAGACTCGCGGAGAGGTCACAACACATGGCGACCTATTTACTGACTCCTATGTGGCACTATTCAGCATCCGTGGGCTGCCACTTGCGAATACGACGGAGCTTTTATGAAAAAAATACACGCGACAAGCTTATATTTTAGCGTAGAATAGATCAATGGTAAGGTGGAGATTCAATGTTGGATAATATTAGAGATTAATGTTATCTGTAAATGCGCTCATTCGTGGTACGTGTGACACAACAGTTGAAACAATTCCGAGATTATTCCCTTTCATTTTATCTCTATTCGAATACAAAATATATCTGTAGATATTGCAATACAATGCTGGCGTAAAACGTTTACTAACGTAAACATAGTTATACAGGTCACCTTTGTCAAAATGAATTGTCTGTAATTCTGTAAAACGAATATTAAATTGAATAGGTGGCTACTCAGTGTTGCTAACCCTACAATACTGAAAAGGAGCAGTAGAAAACAATATATTGCTGTTTCAGAATATCCGTTCGTATTTTAGCATACTATTCTTTCTGGGAGGGTTTTTTGCTATTTCTAGCGCGACAATTGACTGATACGTTCGACATTTATATTACAATCTATGTTGTCAAGATATAATTATTTTCAAAAAGAAAACTGACGCTCGTTTTATTTAAATAAAATGGTGTATATACGGAACACCATGTAAGAAATATCGCCAAAAGTTAAAAAATAAACAGTACAAGTATGGACTGAAACAGAAAACAGGGATTTTATTGAAATAAAAAGATTAAATATACTGTTAAAACAGTAGGGTTAGCAACACTGTGCCTACTTCAGTTTAGTTTCGTTTCAATCCACTATGCCTATGATAATTTCTTCCGTAATGGTTTTGTGACTAGGTATCGGTAGGCCCAATTTTCCAATACTACAAGGGTATACTACTGAATTTAATATATGAACATCACAAAAATATTATAAGCTATGTATTACGTATCGCGTTGTTAGGTCGAGAATCTAGCTTAACGTGAATAAGCTTTAAGCGGACTGGTTGAGCCACGCGAGGGAGGAGCATGCTGTTCATTCCGAGTCGCTCCAAGTGAGCAGGAGTATTGTCATACACGCGCGGTTCTAGCTAAGCACTCTGTCGCGGCTTTTTATCGACGGCAAACGGGACTGAGCGCCCTGCGAACATTGCACCGCTCAAGTTGAGCAAACACGTACCTAAATGGTCATACCTGAGCGAATAGTGTACGGGGTTCTACAGCCTTCAGGTAGATTATATTAAAACTATAAATTCCCTTAAAATGAGATATTACCAAGAATAGATAAGAACTATAGGAACTGCAACTACATGATTGAAGAGTTAGGTGAATTTGGCTTGCACTCAAGATTTTAAAAGATGTTTATTATTTTTTATATAATGGCACAATCTCTTTGTACCTATACACATATGTTATTATGTATCAAAATAATTTAATAAAAGTCAACAGATCTTCCAACTTCATCTTCTTAATGTGTTTGGTGGTCATTATATCGAAAGCTAATGACGATTCACTTACTACTACTATAAAAATACGCAATTTGATAAAGTGTTAGATAACTGCTGGATTTAATAATTAAAGTGTACCTTATTGCGTAGGTATTCGGTTTAATTTTACTGCTCTGTTTACTATTGCGCGCAGCTATCCTTGCCCACTTATTGTTACGATATAGCACCAAGCTAAATTAATATTTAAAGAAAAAACGCGGTCATAAACCGCGTTTTTTCTTTCTGATATTATTATCTTTATATAGTTATTGCAGCTTTCATGTACATACTAACTTCAACACCTAACGTAAACATTTATTTCTTATAATTTATTTCGATGTGACTTTTGTAGAAATGTAATAAAGATGTTCAGACCCAGGGATTAGAGCTCTCTTTAAAAAATATCAACTTGTAAAGTGTAGTTTTTTTTAAATATTGTTCAATTGAAATTGACAGATAATTTATTGGTGTTTTATGTTAAGAAATTTTATGTATTCTGGTATTTTTTTATAAGCTGTGATGTTGACTTGGCAAAAAATATTATGCCTTATGCAAAAGCATGTCCTTAATTATAATCACCATTACATATAACAAAACTTAAATCAATTGTATATGTGCCTATCTATAAGCGATAGTAACTTAGAATTATGAAAATAAACCTGAAACATAAAAAAAACAAATTGTGACGTAGTTAATTATATACCATTCAGTTGAATGATACCTCCTATAACTAATTGGCCGTGTCCAGACCGATGACGCAGCCACATCACACTTACGGCAACGTAAGCATCCACCGTCCTGCTCACACAGATTACATAAATATGATGACAGTGACAGCATGCTTTCTCGATGGCGTAATTTTGACATTAGGAGTTCCTGTTAACCCTACAGGTTTGGCACAGGCACGCGCGAGCTGGCTGCGAGGCAAATAATTATGACAGCGCTACGCCGTAGTCGCGCACTCGGTCTGGAGACGCCTCTTGGCAAGTTAAGCCTTACGCGCTATTCTAAGCATTTTGATCGTGGTTTAAACATATGACTTAGCTTGGTTTAAGCATAGTCGACATTTGAGTATTGAATATGATGCATCAATATCATTCCAGATCCTTTGTAACAACAATGACACAGCCATACCTATACCTACCAGTGTAGGTCCTTTATGTAGGGACCTAAAAACATACATAACATAATCGTGGCAATACATACAGGAAACATGAGTAATATATCATTGTTGTCGCAAATGAGGAAGATAAATGATGTTAAAAAGGTGGCCGGTGAAGGAAAAATACCTTAAATTTATATGATACAATATTTTGCTCACTCACAAACATTACTTTATATTTAAAAAATATATAACTGCATTCAAATATGTTTCAAAACTTGCTTACCGGGAATCTAAACAAAACCAAGCCGGCTTTCAACAATATGTTCATGCATGTACTACTTTTAAATATAAAGGAATGTTTCCTAGAATACAATTTTCAATTAGTACTATTTTCTATTATCATAATTTAAGGTAGTCACCCACCGGTCACCATTCCTTTCCATCCTGTAGTGTCAGCGTGCCTTCACTTCGCAGTAAGGCAACGGAAGCATCAGGGTGGTGTTATACACATAATCGATGCCTGCTACTGCGGCCCACTGTACCCACTATAATATGTAACATTATAATTCCTCATAGAGGTAGCAAACCTATAAAGCTATCTAGCTACCTAGAAACGGCGTGCTTTACGAGTTCCGTACACATATACCACCCAAATTTAAAGTAGTTGTAATAATTTATGTAAATAAAATTCACAAACAAAAGTGCGTTACAATGTCATTATAAACGGACGAAAGCTATCCTACACTTGGGGGGAAAACTTTACAATTATCTTAGTTGTATTGTGATATGTAATTCTAAATCTATTAAAATAACAAATTACGTTGTGACAATGTATGAGCTAGCGTATCAAATGAACGGTGGATCGGATTTGAATTGTACACCTAGCATATTTTTAAACAAAGTTCTTGCTGGAAAATATTAACGATTCAAATTATTACACGAAATGCTTACATCTTGTAATCTTAATTTACTGGATGCATATATACAAACGTATTTTTTATGTATATAATAGTAAAGCAACCGAGGCGCAATTGTAATATTGAGTAAAGCGTCATTTGAAAAAAATAAATGTGTTCGCGGCCAAATAGTTCACGAACTAAATAGATACCCACACAATACGTTTCTAGGTATTGTCAACCTAAACATCACTTCACGAGTGTTTAAAGTGTCTTAGCGATTATTGTTTTAGGCACAGTTAATATTATAAAATATAGTAATCAACTTGTGACTCCGTTCAACATGACAATACAATCGATTCGATGATTCGAATAGCGTCGAACTGACACTCATTCGAATGACATGAGGTTAGCGGGGAGGGGCTTCACTATTTTATTTGTGACGTCTTCGATTTGTGACACCCATATCTTCGCTGCCGATTCGGAAGCCGTTCTATAACAAAACATTTTAATTAATGAAACGGGCACGACGGAGTTCTATGGGTTGATTTTTTTTTATATCGCCGACGTACACACCAACTATACAGTCCAACGCTAAGTAACGTTTGTATTATCGGTACCGTATGATTGACTGGGGGCGAACCGTGTATATAATACTCGGATACAAACATTCCTGCTCATCACACAATCCATGGCACAGAAAGCAGGGTCACTATCCACTGAGCTTATCAGGTCATGGAGGTTAAGCACGTATACAACTTATTATCTAGATATTAAAAACGAAAGCATAAAGAATTTTGGCACAATGTAGTATGGATTATGAAATAACAAAGAAGCCAGTTTTTATCCCAAATGTATACGAGGGGAAGCCACGGGTAAAGCTAGTAAAAATACCTGACCTATTGGCTAGCCCAGTATTTATTTACCATGTGTATGAACGTAAATCATTTTATATTATTTATATTAGGTAGTTTGTGCTTGTTAAACACCCACCCCCGAATTTATAGAAGTTTTATAACTTTATCAAACGTCATATAGTACTGCGCACAAAAGATATGCTTTGCACAGTATTCTATGACGTTTGATAAAGTTATAGAACGTCTATAAATTCGGGAGTAAGAAGGTTTACTTACTTGAACTTATACAAGGTGCCGGTGTGATGGTTGATTAGTTGGAAAGTGTCCGTTGCTTCGCCGTCCACGATCCTCGCGAGCCACCCGTCCAGGGCGAGCGCCTTGCACCGCTCCTCGCGAAAGTCACCCCGACTCGTCCTGAACGATAACAACTCCATTGACGATTCACCATTGAACATTTCAAATGAACAATGTCTAATAATACCAAACAAATAATTAAACTTCAAATGAAAACGATAACGTAAATCATATTGTATTTACCTATTTGAAGCTTAATTACTTGAAACGTAGAACGTTCTTGGAACAAAAATACACATTTATCATAAATCCTGTTCGGTAAACGAAGCTAAGTACTTTGTTTGTTAAATGGTTGGGAAAATATCATGTAGTTAATTGTATTAAATAACCTAACATGAAGAGCTGATTAGGTCAGTTGGCGGCGACTTTGCCTTCTGCACCGAGGGTCCAGGGTTCGAATCCTGGAAGGGAAAAACTTTATGTGATAAGCACTAATGTTTGTATCAGACTGTATCCGAGTCAAGGATGTTTAATATCTATATAAATATTATATAGTGGGTTCGCGCTCAGTCCATTGTACGATACAAATACATACGTTGCTTAGAGTGGAACAGGGCCCCAAGTCGGCTAACCCAATTGTGCAAATATTGTTCGATTATGAATTGATTGTGTTAGCAGACTTGGGGCCCTGTATTGTAGGTGTGTTCGTCTGCGATATTATTATATTTTGTTTAAATTAATTACCCTTTAAACGATTTCGACGCATAGAATAGGAGTATTTTTCCTGAGATCTGCAGCCAATATCGTTGCCACGATGACAATGATACTTTTCTTCCTTCCTTTAGAATTGTTTTTCTTCTAACAAATCCTTGGAAGTCGCATTGGATTATTTCAGTTTTTAATAGTTCACTAAAATAAAAAGTTTATCTTAATACTTAATGTAATATTTGATATTTTACACCAGTCTTATACGTATAAATGGTACTGTAACATGCTCGTATACTAACATTGAAACATTTAAAAAATATACAAGATGAATTTGGGTAAGGGTAACTCTCAATGCCTTTAATAAAAGTAATGGGTAACAAATGCTGTAATTTTTAGCGCAAAATGTATTGTAAGCAACGCGATCACAACACAACGCTCCGCGCGATGCCCGACGTGTGCTAGGGACGAGTTCAAGCTTATCAAGTTTCAATTTGCATTGCAGTTTTAAGTCTTAATTAGTAATTATATTTTTTTATTTATCATCACGTTGTGCTGCCGTTCGTTGGGGCTTTTAGAATGTATGTAAGTTCATGATGTACCTGTGCGGCAGCGACTGCGACAGCTTGCCCCCGGCGACGGAGCCAGGCGACTCGAGCAGCGTGTCGTCGAGCAAATTGACGGATCCAGCCGGCGTCTTATCTTTCATTTTCTCGTCTGTGTGATTCTTGCCAAATATGCTGAAATTTATATACGGGCTTATACGTGGAACACACAAAGGCAGGCTGAACAAGGAGCATTTATAGACGTCGTAAACATGATGAGAATTCTGTAAAGCGTTTGTAACTAGTTCTAAGATTTTTTTTTTTAATGACATCTTTGTTTTGTGATTTACATAATCTTAATTAACAATAATATCTCTAACGGACATATTAACCAGTACGGTCCCAAATCAAGCAACGGGTGCCATACAATGCACCGGGTGATCCCGGTATATAATGATTTATATTAAACTTCCATGACTCAGGTACAAACATTCGTGCTCATCACGCAGTTTGCCCCTACCGGGAATAGTGCCTGGGTCGCTCACTACAGGTAATAGGGTCCCGACCAACTGTGACAGTTGTTCATTAAAAGTGTATTATACATATAACATAAGTTGTTATACTCAAGCACAACATCTGGGATAAGACAGCGTAGTAAACTTCGCCATTCTTATCTTCTTGGATATTATAACACACGCAGATACGGGTTAGCTTATTACGGCTACAAGCAAAATTGAGTGAGATAGTAGCAAATAGGGCAATTCGGTATTCACCTAATTTCCTTTTATTGTTTGTACGAGTAAATAACAGAATACATTTGAGTATAATTATGACCTATTTTCATTAATTTCGTGGAACGAAAACCTACGAGACCAAATTATACGATGACCTAAATGGAAAATTACCTTCACTTGCGTAGATTAAATTAATAATACTCGAATAGTGCAGGTATACAAATCAACACTGTCTAGGGACAACATTTTTCTTTCGATTTGTCTTGATAAACACCATTTAGATTTGTTTTTTTTTATTAAAGGCCCGTCGTAAAATTTGTTTTTTGTCAATATTTAAATAACTATAAACATGACACCTAATTCTAATGATAAATCGTACTTCACACCATTGAGTGTTGAGAGTGTGGTTCTACGTATTTATGTAGGTAACATGCAATAAACGACAAACAAGTTCTTCATTGAAAAGTTAACGCTAAATATACCTACATATGTATATTACTTGCCAAATATTTGATTCATGCAGTTTTCTTTGGTATGTTGTTAATAATACATGACTACTTAAAATATCCCACATAGCCAATGGTAGATTTCCATATTTACCTAGCGTATTTCTCACTAAATAATCTGCTAGAACAAAAATGTATAAAACTAGTCTAAAATGTATCTACACAAAACAATTACACATTACGAAACTAATTCAAAATTCATTTTCCGTATTAACATTTTAAAAAGTGTACAGTTCATAAATTGTATGTGGGAGGTAATCTTCAGAACTACTGATCCGTTACAAAAAAATCTATCACGAATAGAAAGCTACATTTTCCTCGGGTGCTATAGAACTATGTTTTATGGAGATACCGCGAATGGAGCCGCAGGCAGAATGTAGTTTTATAATAAATGAATGAAACTAGACCAAATTTTACACACTAACAAAATATTTTGAATTTGCTTTTCCTCAATTTTTACGTTTTTGAGCATGCCATCCAAAAACACCATATACGGTATAAGGAGATTATGATTTTGAATAAAACACAATGCTTATTATTGCTTTATTTCCTATAGATAACACCCGTCGGTGTGCGGCTAACGGGTGAAATACTCACCGTCAAACGGGAAATTCAATTTTCAGAGAGCGGCTATGATCGGACGGCCCGGCGCATTGTTGATTTATTCAATAAAAGCGTTATCGCGTAACCAAGTTATTACAGATTGATTGTATCCGTTATTGAACGGAACAAATAAATAGTTGGCTTTATATGTTCAGGCAGTTAGGCTGCCATGAAAAAATAATGAATACCTACATTGAAAGTGTAAAAAAAGGTAATATATCCAAATCAAATCCCAAATGCAAACAGATATTTTTTTACACAAACTAGATATGACTAAACTGTAAACAGCAATATTAGTGTCCTCAGTTGCGTTAAATTTTGTTTAATCGTGACATTTATTTCTTCCTATTATCCTAATTAGACTTTTAGAGTAATTGCTCTTAATTAGATTTAAGTTCTTTGGTGCTAAATAGATATAATCATACCACCATAATGGCCAGAAATAGATATATGTACTTAATTAAATATTAACTTTATTTACCAATCTTTACAATAAAGTTGGGTTAGTTAGATTATTTGTAAGTCTAGAATGGGTGGGCCGATTTTTATGACCTTTGATTTTTTTAATTACTCTCAGCCCCGAATAGCAGAATAACTATTAAAACTGGGGAAAAAATCACTATAAATAATAGTAAAGATGATTCATTTTCTCATACATTTGATTCTGAGGCGGTACAAAAATGCCAGGACAGCTAGCTAACTATAAAAAAATATATTAAATAACGATCTAGTTTTTACACTTAGCATTTTAGCGTTAAAGTTCACCTCCATCTAAGCATTAGACTACTTAGGCTATGTAATGCAAAGCAAACTGTGAATGCTTAGCAATAAGAAGTAAATTGCAACAAGCCAGTGTTCCGTACATATGCGAGTATGTAAATAAGATGTAGCTGTAGCGTGCAAGCTTTATTACAAATTTGAATTAATAAATATTTTTATTAGTATCCAACAGACATAATCATCTTTAAGATATTAAGCGCTTAGACTATACTTCGTTTAGAACTTAACCTATACTAGTGTATGTTATAAACGATAACACAAGTGGTTTATTTGAAAAAAAAAATCGACGACAATGTGTTTTTATTGGGTCAACGTTTTTGATCTGTCATTTATGTCGACGGTTCAATTAGTCCAATAGCGAGCTCGGCCCGCGACCACGACGCGCATTAAATACTATTATTACCGCAACAATAAACTTCACATGAACCGAAAACGTGCTATTTTATAAAGGGAAAAACTCTACCAATTCAGCGTCATGTTACCGATTCATACTTCTTTTGTAATGTAAGAACGAGAAATCATTATCGCGAACCTAGAGAAAGTGAAAGATGCCCGCAGGTCTTAAGACGTCATTATTTTAAATGCTCCAACGCTAGCGTTATTAAATACTAAATAACATTTACTATATAGATACGCCTCGTAACAAATTGAGAGTTACAGAGAATGTTACGCTATCTTAGCATCTGGCAAATCAAATTTTAACAACAATCCGTTACATCAATTTTTATGTCAATTTAATTATTTTGAGCTAGCAACATTTATGCAATGAATGTGTATGTTACACAACTTTTTTAAATGTAGGTATTTTTAATGTTTCGAGGCCCAGTCCTCCAAAATCACGTCTGTAATCCCACACTTCGCCAATGTTATTTAGACCCAACATACTCAATAGGGGCCGCCTACTACCATTACACCTACATATAAATACAATAACTCTTCTTCAACTTCTAAATCTTCAACGTGTTATTCATGGCAGCACTGATACAAGTTTCATACTTCGTTTCGTTTCGTCAAATCGCTTATGTAAATTGTCTATAGGAATGCTTGGTTTTAGAAATGCTAAAAATAGTCCATAACAGACTTGTAACTGCCTACTCCTATAAAACTATCTTACAGTAATATATTGATCCCTATATGAATCGCCGACAAGAACTTTATATCAACATTTGATAAATCTATTCTAAGTTTCTTGTAACCATCTCGCAGTGAAGGCACATTGAAATGTAGTAATCAAGTCATAATTGAGAGTCGGCTTTAATTATCAGTCTTAAAAATATTTATACTCCAATGCGCCTTCTTTTGCAAACAATACAAAACGAACTTAAAACATGCTCTCAAATTACATATTATTTCTATAATACAATCATCATCTACGATCATCACAATGCAAGCCTTCGTATCCATTAACCAGGAGAAAAAAACTCACCCCACACCAAAATTGACCTTGTGAAAATTTCTTGGCAAGCTGGCACTACGAAACCTAGGTACCGGTCGCAAGGAAAAATACACTGTACATGAGTTTCATGTAGTTATGTATATTACTACAAACATGATTATGTCTCAGGAATTTGTTGTAAAATTGCAAATGCCAATCATTGATGGACAATATTCTAGCGTGTCGTATAGCGTTCACAAGGATTCCCTCTTCGAAGAATACTTTTGCAAATCAAAAGTGAAATGAGTTGAAAGTGTAGATAGTAAACAAATATTTAATATAAAGACATAACTGAAAAATTTATTCACACTTACAATGTATTTTATATTGAAAGCTGCATTTAACAATTAAAATCAAGACCTCTCCCATGTTGGATGGACTAATGATGGTTTAGCACATTCCAATGAATTTTTCAGCATGCCCATGGTAAAGACTGAGACTGCGTCTACTTAATATGAGTGTTATTAGTTCATAATAAAGTTGATTTTTAAACGACACAAAGGGTTTTTGTGTTAAGATAATCAAATGTATCTGTTTGATGTTACTTACTTAGATCCAAGCGAGCGACATTTTCGATGTGTCGGCACGAACTTTCCCTGATGGCACGAGGCTTGCAGCCGAAGCGAGCCCGAGCCCAGCTTGTGCGACGGGGATATTGTGAATGTATTCGATACACCATGAGTCATCACTTCTTTGACGGATTCCTTGGAACCAGAACAACTTCCGACAGGTGATGGTGGCTCCAACTTCATCGATAATCTTAAACAATTTGACGAGATGAAAAGCTCAGTTGGTAGTGACCCTCCCTCCTGCGCTGAGAGTCCCAGGTTCGACTCCTGGTACGGGACAAACTTTGTGTGATAAGCACGAGGTACCCGAGTCATGGATGTTTAACATCTCTATTAGTTATATACTGGGTTCGCCCCCAGTCCATTGTAAGATAAACATAATAATAATTATAAATATAATAAATACAAATATCATAAATATAAATATAATAAACATAATAAGCGATTCTTAGTGTGAGACCTTAGTTGGTGTGTTCCTTTAGCGATATAAATTACACATACACTACAATATACTATATGTATCCGATAAATATAGCAAATAAATATATACTAACATTTTAAGTACGTTTGAGCTGTTAATGTATTTTCTAATTACAGAATTGTCAAATTCGTGAGTCTCGACAAGGAGGTATTTTTAATCGAGCCACAAATAACCCAGCGCCTCGATGCGTACGAGTGCCCATACAGAGAGAAATCGATACCTACACTAATTTGTGTCGCAAAATAATTTATTTAATCTTGACAGGATGTTACATTGAAGGCCATCTTTGTATGAATAATAAAATGTACAATGACTGTGCCACTTACAATCATTTAATAATTAATATACTGACTCTCGTCGTTACAATAAAGTACTCACTTATACTGGTCATCCTCAAGGAACTTCTGCAGCTCTTCTATGTAGCGTACACTATTCAGGTAGTTGGCGACGTGCGGCAGCGGTGCTATATCGTACTCGGACGTCTGGTATCGCTCAAGAGCTTTCAGCACCACAGTCATTTTAGCGATGCGGTGAGGCGAGCCCGCGGGGTGGGCTATGTCTATATATACAAGATCTGTCAAGAATATCCCTGTTGACAAGTAGAAACGATTATATTACTCCCCGCTCAGGTAACGTTCAGTTTAAGAGTCGTGCTTATCATCAGCGGACCAAGCAAGTGCATACTGGAAGTCTAGCGACGCTGAAATTAGCATGACCTAATAGTGGAACAATTAATATTGCGCTTTTATTTATTTTCATCAGAAATGTTCAACTTAGAAAGACGAGAATATGACATCTTGAACCATATTAATAATTTCATTGGCCTGTACAAAGGTATGCAGTGTATCTTGTATACATTCGCCATGTAGCATAATAATCCACCCAAGATGAAATGAATTAAAATTGATAACATAACACAGACCATCTGTTTTCTCTGATTGGCATGATAAACAACTACTGACCCAGTAAAGAGATAAGACAAAGCAATAAACAAGTAACATCTAGGCCATGTCATAAACCTAAGAGCAATGATTCAAAACGAAATTAAATCTAAAAAAGAAAAATGTAATTACATCTAACTGGTAATGAAAATAAAAAAAAACCGTTTTGTGTAGTACACGCGAATTGCGTTTTTACGTTGACGCGAATTCGCATTACAGGTGCATACAAATCGGCTTGGTAATATTTGCTTTAATATGTTGTTAGCGACCCTTCGTCTGACACTTGGTAGGACGGGTGGTTTTGGATACAAAACATAAAATGTTCTTACCCAGGTGCGGTATACACGGCAACGGTATAGATCTCAAGTATTCCCTCAACGCTGTCCAGTTATCCCTCTCCCCAAACAGTTCCGCTAGCTTATCAAACTGTTGCTTATCCTTTTTAGATAAGCTTGCCCATGTTTTCGTCAGCCTGTATTGAATGAGTAAATTTAATAATCAGTAATGTTGAATATAAAATATTATTCGCTGTTTGCTTTACTAACAGTTTACCGATAAGTATATGTTTGTTAAAGAGTTGGCATCCCTTTCAACTGATGTGCATTAATTTTTATTTAACAAACTGGTCGACATACGGTTTGTTAAAAAATCATTCATTTCGTATCGAAATTAATTCAACAAATCGATTCGTTGTGATCATTAGTAAGATAATTCAATTCTGCAACTAATCGTCGATTTTAAATACTAATTTATTCAGTAATTTTTTTTTTTAGTAACTTAGAATTTAGAATTTAAACCTTTGCAATTGGCATGGTAATAGCTTATAGCCTGGTTAGACATATTAGATTTTTTTTTATCTTGAGAAATGATAAAGCCCCCCTTGGATAGTAAAAAAGTCCACGCATACATAGTCCCGGTAACTGCCAGTATTTGATATGTTATTTATTCGTTTGTTGAGTAACACTATTTTCTTACCTATATATACTAGCACTATGCAGTGCAGAAATAACAGCAAAAAGGGAATGTAAATTGTTTAAATCCTGTAACTTTTTCCCCACTTTTATAAAATGGGCCAATATTTCTGCTCTTGCTTTAGGTGATTGACCATTTAATATTTCCTGTACGGTCCAAAAACTAACCTGTAATAAAGAAATTGAGTTAGAAAATGAATTGGTCCAAAAGCCATTTAAATGGGGGTCATTAGATGTTTGCCATTTATTATCATGAGGTAATTTATAAATTCACCGCCAAATATCTCAAATTTATAGAAAATATTCATCCATTTTCAATTACAATTTTCAATGGCATTTCAAAATGGTTATTTCTCTCTGAAAAATACTTTAGTTACCATTGTGGGTTGTTTACAACTTCTACAAATTAGGGTAACTAACAATCAATAAATTCTATGTAGGTGTACACGGCGACACTGACACTCGACACTAATATCGACAGGCAAGAAGCGACATGGAAACAGGATTTGCAACTTGGTGTCATGACAGTGACAGACTGTAACACTAGACTACTAGACTGAACATCTAGCGTTGTCATACATAGGTACCTAAATTTAATTGGGTCACAGCAATCTAATTAGAAGTGAATGTCACCTCCACAAAATTACTAATTTGACTTACTCTATTAAATCGCTTTGTAAATGCCACAACATTAGGTGACACAGTTGACTTATTTAATTTGGTCCATCCACATGTTGTGAGCTCTTCTGGCCTGATAGATTTGAAACAAGGCAAGTCAAGCAGTGTTAGTTGGTTGGCAATATCATCAGGGGCTATTCTCAGTGCAGAGCACACTATCTTGTCCCATGATTGATTGATTGATGAAGCAGGTGGGAGGCTGCTTGTTTTATATTGATAAACAGGATCATGTTGTCTGCTACCTCCATTATCACCGTGGCTGTGTAGAAAGTATAAAGCTACTCAATTACATAATAGGTACATGGAATACTATTATTCAGCTGAATGTACGGTCTTGGTAAGCCACAAGCACTTACGTTGCGAAGTGTTTTTCGGAATTGGTCTAGTCCTAGCCCTGGCATGCATGCTACTGGGATAACCTTTTGTATAGTGTATGGTATATTTGAAATGTAAGTAAAATGTCATACCCATAGTTATAATAGCAGGCACAGTCATCTTTAGTGTAAGTTTGTTGATTATTCAGTGGAGTTTGAGATGATTTCTTGATACCCTGTTTACATGGGGGCTTATTTTCAAGTGCCCAGTTTTCTTCATCATCATGCTGAAAAATATTAATTTATTAAATATATATTATCGAAATATCTTTTTAATAACATGAAGATGTAACATAATTTTAGGGTGAAATTGTCTTATTTTGGGATGACCTCACAGCCTAGTTCGTAAAACATGTTGTGTTACAGATTATCAGCTTAATGGATATCATCTTTAATGGATGATTGATATATAATATCCAAGCTCAATACTGCCTAGCGCATATTAAGCCGGCCGTTCTGGATGTCATTCATCACCATCATAACAACTTTGAGAGTCATCACTAATGGAATAGAAATACATTTTCTAGTAAATGTAATGATTTTAATAACCTTGCCTAAAATATTTACTTATAGCCATCAACAGGAAGATACCTGCCTACACTCCAGAATATGATGAATATAATATTTATGTTACTAACACAAAAGTACACCAGTAACCTGAACATGCATGCATTTCAATTTCACAAGAAAAAAGCATGTCATGTCATGGCAATTGGTAAGATAAGATGGGGTAAGTGTGTCATAGAATTTTCATGGTTGATTTTGATTAGCAATATTTTCATTATAAACAATTGAATGGTGTAAAATTATAAATGAAACATACTATGATCCTTAGAGTTTACAATAAGTAATTCAGTAGTTCATACAAATCAGCCAATAAAGTAATGCAATTGTAACAAGACATATGAGTAAAATACAAGAAAATTCATAAAATACAAGAACCAAAATTTGTACTCACTGTCTTGTATTATCAAAACATGCAAGTAAAAACACACTGAAAATTAAATGGCAGATATCACAAGCTGTGGTTAATTTCGGAGCTATGTTTCAGTGTTACATAGATAAAATATGTCACTAATAGTAACAAACCAATAGTTTTCGAGATATTGGCAGTATAGGCACACTACCCCAAATGATCTTTCAGGCTTGATGTTCGTTACTTCCATGCCAGCTTTATAATAAGAAATAACAGATAGGAAATAATAGAAACCAGCTCACCTCATCAATTCTTAACACAGCTAAGCTATCACTTAAAATATCCCGTGGCATGTTGGCCTTCACAGTCATGTACCTACTGTGATAAAATCAAGCTTTTAAAAAATGCAGTAATAAATACATAGGTATATCTAATGTAAAGGTAGTTTACAAGGACTAAATATAAAATTAATATCAATTGTTGGCTTATAATTTTTCAAGACATTATTATTGTAAGTACCAATGTTGTTTTAATACACCACCTGGATCTATAATAAAATTGTTATGTTGAAGACATTGGGATTTGGTAAACAGGAATAATTTACCATCTACTTAAATACAAACAAAAATACATAAGAAATTAATGTTATCACTGAGTATAAGGTTTTGTGTGCTGTTGTTTTACTTTAATACGAGGTTTATCCAGCAAATGTAAATTTATAAATATTACTTTGTAGACGGCAATTTTGATGAAATTGTACCAATAAATAATTATTCCCCTTCATGGGCCCGACTGACCCTTTTATTTTTAAGTTAGTAATGTAGGTATGCATAGCAATTAATTAGAGATAGATAGAAATATCTAATTACTGAGGACTTACCATGGCAATAAAAGTAAAGAACGAAATTATAAAAACTATTTATTGCATATTTCCTTACTGAAACAGTACTCTTTCTGGGTGCCAATTCTATCATAGACAATATGAGTCTATGATCATAGAGTAAATATAAATATAAATAAAGACATACCCCTGAATTTATAAAGTTATAAAAGGTTTATAGTGGATAGAGTAAAGTACCACATAGTAATTCCCGGATATCACGAATACTGTGCGTGCGTGCGAGCGTTATATAATTGTATGTCCTGTCTACTCAACGTATTAATAAAAATTGTGGTCATTCATTCATGTCGATGACATAGAAATTCATGTCATAGTTTCATGTTGGTTTGGTCCACAGGTTTCATAAAGGTGTACGACTGAAGAACATTAAAATAAAACAGTTCAACTTGATTTTCCGTGTTCTCCCAAGATGTCGGGGAAAATTATCCACAGCTTTACTTTGGGGGATTCAATTCATCATCAACATTATTATTCTCATCAGGGGTACTTATATTTTATAATATTTTCTGACTCTGAAAATTATAAGCTCTATGATCAGTTACTTTAGCTGTCACTGCCTGCACTGAAGTTGACATAAGGATTAAAAAAAAAAATATAACCTGTTTGACATAGACATTAGACTGTTATATTCTCTTTATTTTTTACTGTGATCGTTGCCCGACATAATTTTAATTAAAATGGCTAAACAGGCGGATTTTGAACTGAAGAAGGCATTTATGGAACTGCAACTCAAAATGGTTGAGACAGGTGAAAAAATTCAAATCATAGATTCTCAAATCGATGTTCTCCATCGCGTATTGAACCACGTTGATATCACACAGCGAGAGATCAGCACCTTACCACCTGGTACAAAAACATATGAACCAGTCGGGAGAATGTTTCTTCTTACTGATTTGGGTGAAGTAAAAAGCAACCTCAAGACTCGAGAAAGCCAGTTGACAGCTCGTTTTACAGAATTAGAAAACAATAAAAAATATTTAGAGAAAAATCTGAAAGAGAGTGAAGACAACATCAGAGAAATGGTGCAGCATAAAAAAGAGCAAAGTGAGACCAAGTTGAATTAAGTCAAAATGGAAACCATCATCATATTGGAATGCCTCTAACATTTAAACCTGTGACACTATTAAAAAAATAATATTTAAAATGTTTTATCCTTAAATTTAATAAATGATCTTAATATTTTTTAATTATTTATTTTTGACAATGTTTTATACCTTAAAGGGTTTATTATAGGACTAGGATGGCATATCTCCAGTTGAAAAACTATAGTGGATGTTTAGAGACTTGCTGACAACTACCAAAATTTTTTTTATAAGTGAGAGCTCATTGATTTTTGCTTAATTTTGAATATAATCACAGCTTCATTCTATACAAAACAAAATTTAGCCTCTTGTGCAAAATGTGAGTATTTTGCCAATGTACAGTAATTAACAGCGATGACACATTCAATAAATCCACATTATTAATGTAAAATGAGTGATGTCATAAAAATATGGAAATGATGATCCCATAAAATCCTATAATCACGACAATCTTACTTTGTATTGGCTAAATTGATTAAAATGATTATTCTGTTATTTAATTACAACTTCATATTCAAGTTGTTTAATTTGACCTGAATATTAATCCCATTCACCTGTTTATTTTGTTTTGCATCATCATTTATCAAATCAATGAGCATAACGAAATGAAATGGTTGATTTGATATTGAAATGATGATAATAAACAAAAACAACCACTGAAACATATTAATTACCCAATTGGCACAGTTGATAGTGGCCCTGCTTTCTGTACCGGCAGCCTGGATTCAACTCTCGGTGGGGCCAACTGAATGATTAAGTATATACTGGGATTGCCATTATTTGCCACCAGTCCATTGTAATGTACCAAAGATAAGGGTTGCTTAGTTTGCTGAAACCATGCAGTTGGTGTTGCAATTTCATTATTTGCTCACTTAAAAATTTAATTTAGTGTCATAGAATTATTTACTTACTTTTAAATAAAAATATATGGATTTCTATCATGAATTATGATAAATTTCAGTAGCTGACAATATAAGAAACAATATATCATATTGAAATCAAAGCATGTTGGTATGACATATAGGGCAACATAAATTACAACTAGTACTAAAATAATAATTAGGTTTCGGCCGAAACGGCAGAAGCTGGAATTTGGTTTCAGGTGGAAACTAGTCATAAATAGGACATAGGCAAAGAATACCATTCACATTATTTCGAAAATCTTTATTTTCATTTTTACACAAGAATAATTGTTTCCAATAATTCTTATATGAAGTTCTTAATACTAAGTCCATTTTAATATTAACTCAATTAATCCTTAACAAAAAATACTTATAATAAAATGTCAAAAATGTTGATCGTAAATAAAATAGTGAAATATTTACACAACAATCTAATTTATATAACGTAAAATTTTAATCATAACAAATATTACTTGAAGTGACCTTATACATAGGTAGTAAAATTTATAAAATTAAAGCTAAAAAGCATTTGTTATTAAAGTAAATAAGTCATTAAACAGTGTTTAATTAGAAATAATAGTTATATGAGTATATAAATACGTAGCAATAACGTAAAAACTGCTTAAACAAGGGTTACACTTGTAGCACAAAAACACTAACAATCTGCTTACAAAATGAAGGAAGTATTAAATCCACTGTATATATTTTTACCTGCAAAATTGCAATCCCAATCTCACAGATTATGAATGCTATGTGAAGTTTTCCTTTTATTACGTAAGACGTTTTAGATGAAAAGGGTCTGATAACACGTTATTTCTGCTACACATTAGATAATAATACAATAAGATGGGTTAATAATGTTCTTACTGATATACTTACTTAGCTGTAAGTAGGACAGCAATACACTCAATTAGTTTATTTTGTGTGCCAACAAAGAGCGCTTTTTTAACATTGGGTGGAAAAAACATATTGCGTAATAAATGGACAACCCATACACATAACAGAAATTACATCTTAATATGATAGAGCAATCTGAATATGCTACCGAAATTTATATTACCTATCGACACAGCAATCATGATAAAAATGGGTAAAATTGATTTTTGACACAACTGTGGTAAGAAGCAGTCTCGTCTTTTGTGATCACAAGCTACTTAAATACTATTATCATTTTATAGTTTACCAAAAATAAACTTGTCATGACAAAATAAAAAAATGATTCCTAAGGATAATAAAGGAATAATGATAAATATCTTCACAAAAGGCTACTTTAAATCTACAAACAGTATAAATTACAATTTCCTATAACAGTAATTGTCACATTTATTTATATTACGCAAGGAAAACCTTGCGTAGCTATTTTAGTTTCAACTTTGTTAGAGCCATGAATGTCGATTAATGGAGTCGTAAGGCTGCCTAACGCCAAGACTGGCGGGGTAGCCCGGCGGATAAAGGCTCATGATTTGCGCACCCGTCTGCCTTATCAGCTCTTCTTGATGACGTTGCAGATACTGTTGATAGAGCGGCGAAGTCGGGTCACCGCCAACAAACGGATAACCGGCACGAACTTGCGAATGGCCAATGAAAGGGAACGAACCAGCACTATGACTTGAATTTTGGTGTGCAGGCTTCACCAGCTTATCTGCGTTAGATTCCACGCTATTACGTTGTTGATGAGCAACCGCAGCAACCATATAGTTGGCTGCCATCAGTTGGTTAGCTGTACTGTTTCTAAAGTCTTCTATTGAAAAGCTGCCATTGTCACCATAAAGACCACTACTTAGTGCCATATTTGTAGAAGTTCCAAAGTTAAATGCACTCCCAGGCATCATACTGGCTTTAACAGAGGTTAAAACATCACTGTTGCACGGAGTTTGATGATACGTTTGACTGCCGACGATCTGTCCTGTTTGTTTAGAGTCTGAGGTTCTTTTTCTTTTTTTAGGTTTAGTATCAGTGTGTGTAGTGGTAGCATTAGATGTCTTGTAAATACTGTTGTCCTTGCTCATTGACACGGACGGCTGAGTGTATATGCTAACACTGGTGCTAACTGGATGTACATCTGACGACATGCTTTTATTGAACATTTGTGCCATTTGAAATTGTTTTTCGTGATATATAGACGAAGTGTTAGTTGCAAAAGTTGATAAATATCTTTCATCATTATATCTTTCTAACATCTGAGGGATATTGGGTATATTCCGCAAACTATCTAATGGAAGTGATGTGGGGTTATTGTAAGGGGTTTTATAAGAATTCGAATTCACTAGTGGATGATTCTGTACAATTTTATCAGTTTTTTGAGATTTGGCAATCGTGTCGATATTTTTGGCAATCACGTCATTATCATTTATCGAGGAAGGAACAGACATATTATGGTCGCCCTTTAAAATACCTCTAGGGTTAGGGATTCTTAGTTCGCCTGGATGATTCTGTTGAAACTCTTGAGCTCTATGTGCACTTGGTATCGCAGCATTATAAGAACTATATTGATGCTGTAAATTCTTATTATAATTAATTTTATTAGAACTTACATTCGCTTCATTTTTCATTTTTTCTGAATTATTAACACTGTAATTTGTAGAGTAATCGGAAGGTAATAAATCTTGTTTCCTCATCTGATTTGCCATTTTCCAATTGCCAAACAATTTTTTATTAGCCAAGTCAATATCACTCATTGAAAAGTTACTTATATTTTGGCAACCTGGCACGCTTTCACATTGATTATGATGTGCATGAACAAGGTTTTGGTTCATGTTAATCTCATTATGTGACCTTTCCTGAGAGTGAGCAGGAGGTATATTGCTAGCAGTGATGTTTGATTTTGGAAGATTTTTTTGCAATGTTTGGTTATTCACACCCAAATTCATTGCAATAGCATCAACTTCATATCCTTTTTGTTGCAAATTTAGCGTATGTTTAGACACATCTCTTGCATATTCCAGTTCATGTGTTTCCCCACTATTCCTTCTATCAATCTCTGGATTCATATATCCCATATTTACCATATCTACATTATCCTTCTTAATCATTCCAATAGGTTCATTCGTTTCAAGAGAGTCGCCATCTTTTTTATTGGCATGCACACTATCATTAGCATCAAATTTTATACTTTCTCTATTTTCTGCACTCAATTCAACAGCACTCTTATCACGCAAGCCTTTAATTTTTGCCAATTCTGATTTTTCACTTAAAGCGAGAGCTATATCGTCCACTGATGTTGCGGACATGGATGATGATATTGAATGTAATGGGGTAATTTTCTGATAATCGTTTTTGGTTGGTGTCCCTGTAACGTCCTTGGTCTCTGTCAGCTTTAAGGAAGCTATAGATGATTGATCTGGTTCATTATAGGTTCGCTTCTTAACAGGAAATAGAGTGGTTTTAGAATCTGTGATTACCTGTGTACTACTAGACGAAGACGTTAAAGTATTTGAGGTTAAGGTTTGCGGAGAATTTTGTTGGATTTGAGAAAAATTTGTGGCCTGTGTTTGTGGATATGGTGTGTAAGCAGACGAGAAAGGACCAGTATACTGAGCTTGTTGATACGGGTCTTGACCCAGAACCGTATAATCATCTTGAACACGCGGTGGTTTATTTATCGTTGAAGTTGGGCTCAAAACCGTATAAACATCCTGTACGCGGGCTGGCTTATTTACCGTTGCAGTTGGGCCCAAACCAGTATAATCATCCGGTACATGGGCTGGCTTATTTACCGTTGCAGTTGGGCCCAAACCTGTGTAATCATCCTGTGCACGGGCTGGCTTATTTACCATTGCAGTTTGGCTCAAACCTGTGTAATCATTCTGTACAAGGGATGGCTTATTTACCATTGCAGTTGGGCCCAAGCCTATGTAATCATCCTGTACATGGGCTGGCTTATTTACCATTGCAGTTTGGCCCAAACCTGTGTAATCATCCTGTACATGGGCTGGCTTGTTTACCATTACAGTTTGGCCCAAACTTGTGTAATCATCTTGTACACATGCTGGCTTATTTACTATTGCAGTTGGGCCCAAACCTGTGTAATCATCGTGTACACTGGGTGGCTTATTTAATGTTGAAGTTTTAGAATCAAAATATGGTTGCGGATTTTGATTGAAAGTGGGCAGAGGACTCTTATTGTGGTCTACAAAATAGTTGGGAGTAGACGAGCCAGTAATGCTATTAGACGCATAAACATGTTGAGAATAAGGCGAGTAAGGTGATTGCGGAGCTTCACGTGGGCTGCAACTTTTGTCAGGGCTACTTTTTACTGATGTTGTGTCTTGATAAAATCCAGCTCTTACGGTCCCATTTATTATAGGATATGTTATTTTCTGGAAGTCCTCAGTTCTCGGAGAAGCGGGTGATTGTATCAGTGGCGAAGTGTGCGACATTTGATGTCGAGGCGAATCAAGATCTTGGCTAAATGATGATCTTTCAGAAACAGAGCTGCCAGTACTGGTTCTTCTTTGCCTAGGTGTAGTAACTATACTAGGCAATGGACTATCACCACCATCGGGAATAGGAGTTTCTGGATTTGTGGGAGAATCATATTTTATAGCATTTTTAGGGCTGCTAGGCTTGATGTTGTTGTTGCTGTTTTCAGGCACTTTTTCTTCAGGTTCACCCTCATCAAGTTTCTTCTTCGGGACTACAGCACTTGTATTTTTCGGTGCGCCAAATGCTTTAAACCAGGCACTCAGATTTGGCGTAGCTTTTTCTTGATTAGGTTTTGTTGTAATTTGCGGTTCAGTTTCTACTTCTGCATCTTTTTTAGTTATCTGGACTGAGAATTCTTCAGTTTTTTGCTCGGATGGTTTCTCTTCAAGTGTTTCATCTTTTTCAATTTCCGTTGCTTTGCCAACATCCTTAGAATCTTCGGTTTTAGTATCATCAGTGTTACCAAAATTGTGATCATTTCCTAAAGTAAATTCTACAGTGGGTAATACCGACCCAAGACTTAGTTTGGGACTCGGCTCTTCAGATTTTAAAGAATCTCGCACTTTGTTTTGAGGCCCAAGTGGCGTTACTTCCTCTGTCTTTTCTAAGTTTTTGTTACTCATGTTAGTAAGCAAGTTGCCTTTACTTTTTCCTGGTTGGAGTCTGTCAATAGTCCTTTGAATTTCCCTTCTTTTCACCAACTTTGGCTCCCGTGATGAAGGCCTTTTACGAGAAATTTCTTTCCTGGTGGGTACTGGTTTCTCTCCTTGAGAAAATTCGTCATCTAGGCGACTATTGTCATGTTCTTCCGTAGAAATAGTTTGAGCTGGACTATCACACGGTGAACTCGTAGTTGACCCTTTTGGTGCGTCATCAAGCCATTTACTAATATCTTTTACAGCCTGTTCTAATGCTTCAGAAGCTGATTCATTTTTAGCCGAATTCTTTTTACTGCCTTTTTTTACTCCTGTCTTACGCTTCAGACTATCTTCTTCATCATCTGAGTCATCATCCTTAGTTTTGGGGTCTTTAATATTATTTGAATGAACCATTGTATCAGTACTACTATGGTTTGGTGTAAATAAGTTGGTGTACAGTGTTGTGTCTTTATATTTTTCATTTTTAGCTTTCAGCTTTTCTATAGTCTCTCTCAGCTTTTGATTTTTGTCTTTTTCGGGTATATGAAGATTTTGTTTTTGCTTATCGACGGTTTTTTGCTTGTAGTCAAATAATGATTCCCATGCATCTTTTGTTGCATTTCGTTTTCTTTCTTTTATTTTATCGTACTTATCCTTAAAGAAATCTGCGTCGCCTAAGTTCTCTTGGGGCTCAGATTGATCGAGTTCAGTGGGTGAAGGCGTAGGAGTATGAATTGATGGTAGAGGGCTTGCACTTCTGCTTCGGTTTGAGCTCTCTAACGACTCTTGCGAGGCGCTCCGCTTGATGGCATCTGCAGATTCAGATTCATGACGTTTATTCTTCTTCTTCTTTTGTTTAGATTTTTTGCCATCTTTATTTTTACCGTGTTTTTGTTTCTTACCGTGTTTTGATTTTGTAGAGTCAGCATGCTCAGACCTGTGAGAATCTTTTTTATGATTTTTGGAATGTTTGCCATGACGATGATGGCTTTTGCGTTTCTTCTTAATTTTCCCTTGTTTGCTTGTATGAGATTCTTTATTCTTTTTCTCTTCTGTGTCGGACAAGTTAATGTCCTGCTTTTCTTCTTTTATTATATCTGATGAACTCGATTTTGGTTCACCTGTGAAATAAAATAAATATTTTTGTGTCAGTGTATAAATAGAAAATAGTCTAGTTTTCAAAAGTATACCGACTAACGGCAGTTGCTTACATAAATTAGGCTCGGAATATATATGGTTGCACTATACCTGTATCAGAATGAGATTTTCGCTTTTTTCTTTTGTGATGACTTGGAGATTCACTAGACTTGAGCTTATGTTTTCTCGATGGTGTTGGTATTTGATATTCTACAGCAATTTCTTCATCAGATGACGATAGTCTATGTATATACCTTTCGGTTAGTCGATCAAATGCAGTTTGTAAGTTATCTACCATCATAGTATATTCTGAAATAAAATTCAATTACATAATAATTACATACGATATGAGCGCGTCCCAACAAATTCGTGATTAATTTGTTTCAAAATTACGCAACCACACGTGGTGTGTACTTTAAGCAGTTGGTGTTCCCGCCAACATTTTATTACACGGCGACACTGCATAGACTCTCTGTGCATGGCTTTTGTCATAATATTGAAAGTTTTTTTTTATATCAACAATAAAAAATACTAACCATTGTCCTGGCCATTATACAAGCGGCAATTATTAACAATGAGCTTAAAATCAGCCTTGAAAATAGAGAAGTCAGTGTAATAACCACTGTCCAGTCGTTCTTCCATTTTTCGCAAGTCCATGGGTCGTCTGATGACAGCGTAATAATTTGGAGCGTATTCTTCTTCCACTGGATCCATGAATGGCCAAGCATCGTCATGCGCCGTCAGTTGTTTCAGAACTTTGTACATATCAGTCTGAATATCCTCATCAGTTTGGCTGAATCTTAAACATAATTACAATTAAACTATGTAAAATAAACACTCCAAGTAATTATATAAACATTGTTAATTTTAAGATTTTAGAGAATTTACATTTGTGATGTCTTTAGCTTTTTTCTTGTACTGCTGACGGGTTCATCATTGTCAGGTATGACAATCTGACCTGTGGCCGATGCTAAGGAGTTATTTGTTTTTCTTCCAGTTTTTATTAAAGGTTCCGGTGGGGGCTCGCCCTTCTGAGTTGCAGACGAGTTTTTTGACCGCTTCTCTTGCCCCTTCGTTTGTTTCGATATTTTTTGCGGCATTTCTTCTTTAGCACTTACCGACTCTTCCGAAGTGTCTGACGAAACGGATTTGGACCTAAAATCCAAAGATTCGCAATTAACACCCACTGTTTGGATATCATTTCAAATTTATATTTAATGTATTCAATCTTAAAGTAAAACAACTTTTGATTACAGTTCATTTCATCTAATGGAAAGGTCAGACATGTCGCTATAATTTAATCATCCTCCCGAGACTGTGCAAATATTTATATATATTTCGAATGTACATCACCATTTATTTTCACATCTCACCTTAACAGATTCCTCCGTTTGGCCCTGTTTTCCCGCGCGAGATCCGGCGTTTCCTTCCGCTCCTCTTCCTCTTTAACCTCATGCGTACTCTGCTTGGTGTCTTCTTCTTTCTGTTTTATTTTTTGTAAAACACGACTCGATGTGCGCCGCGGCGCCAGCTCTAACAACCTAAAACAAAAATATTAAAGAAATATTTTCTGGTAATTTAAAACAGACACAAGGATTCAGGTATACCAGGCTATAGATACATATATATATATATAGATTAGTGGTACTTAGTTCATTTCAGTAACATGAAGAAATGATCTGAGGCCAACAAACACATCCCTTGTTGCGGCTTGAACACTCGTCGATTCAGGTTAGTAAGTCTTACTATAGGTATTACTAATAAGAAATGATCTATATTCATAATAAGCCTGTTATTTGGTCACGTTTGAACATTTAATATAAATAAGAACAATCATAGGGGATAATCTTTTCGACAATCAGGCTGAATCAGCACTTTATAGAATGTTTGTTTCACTTCACATGTCGAAAACTAGTAGACGGTTTTTGATAACCACAGCATGGTGATCGCTTAAAACACGAGTTATGAAACATACTTTTAATCCAAGGAAATGGGTGGGTTTTAGTGGAATAACCCAACAACTATCTAAAAATCCACCACTCAGATTTAATGAAGTTTTGAAAGGGGCTTGCACACCCAGAGGTATGCCTATGATTTTTATAATTCTCATAATCAAAGTTTAAATTAATTAAATAAAATCACCAAGTGAGAGTATAACACCTGAAAATAGTGAACCTATTAAGAACCAACTCAAAAATATTATGTGAATAGAGCATTGTTTTTAATGTGGCCATAAGTATTTCAATTACTTCTTTATTTATCAAACATCTCGTTCTACAAATCCCCAAAATAAGTATGTTGTTGTATGTTCTTTAAAATATGCTAATAAATTAATTTCGCAAGCAGCCATTTACGATTGTGTGCATGTAACATTATTTTGATTGGCTTCACTTTTTACACAAAGACATTGATTTCAAAACATAGTACATCAATACTTGTAGCTTGGCGTAGATTTGCGATATTTTTATTATTATTTGCACAGTTATTTACATAATTCGCAACAAAGCAGTAATCCGTGGAGGAGAATGAATAATAACATGTTCGCTTTGCAATAAATATCTATGTAGATTTCGGCATGCTTAATGACACCAAACTGCGCAAAGCCATGATAACCCAATCACATAAAAGAGTTCTCTACGCACACCAACTTTACCACTAAGCAGACCTATAAATCGACGGCTGTGCAAGAGGGAATTATGTCACAACAACAACTATACAAGTGTTATCTTTCAAGAAAACCATTAGGCCCCAGCCTGCTTAATTCATCCACTCCCATTTGAATAGTCTGGAACATGACAAGGCAGGCTGTGGGCCTAAGCATAGACCCTCATCTTGAAATACACTTCTGCCACTGGATGAAGGTGAGGTCAACATGTGCACACACATTAATGTTTCAGTGCAAACAATCACAATTGTAAAACACAAATGTAAAATACAAATATTACTGCAAACCTGTTTATACTCAATGGAATTTGATATCAATTTTTCTTTGGCACAGGGGATTGCTTTCATTGGCAAATCATATACCCAAATTTATAAGAGAAATAGTCAATTTTAAATAGTATTATAATGCATTTTACAGAAGAAAAATGCTTTTGATGAAATTGGAGATACTATGAAAATTTAATGTAAATTTGGTAATAAATGCCCAGGAATTTGATATTACACTATATTGGTTGCCTAGGTGCATAAACATTTTTTATAGAAATGTATTGTTAAAACATGGATTGGTACTTTACTTATTTCTATGCCGAAAATGTAATATTACAATTGCGCCCAGGTTTTGTTATTGCAACACGTAATAATTGATTTATTAGTCAACTAGTGGACTGGTAAACTAAACATTCTTCAATAGAAAATCGCTTTGCTCTAATATTTATAGAAATGTAAAATAAAGATACTACTTATAAAGATACTTTCAAAATAATATTCTTGCAACAATATTTGCAGTGTATATCTTGTTATACACAGTTTGTGTATGCAAATGATAGATTTCAGCACATGTGTAGAATATAAGAGAACTGAACAAAAAATTTACCTCTTTCTTTGTAACCGTTCTTTCTCTTGGAACAACCTGGGTATTTCCGGCAGGAAGTTCTGTGAGAGTGAACGATACAACTCCTTCTCAACCTTGCTTGTTGCCTTGCTAAACTTTTCTGTCAGGTGGGTCCAGTCTTCCTCTGTGAAGCACACCACTTGCCATACACGCTCAGTCTCTTCGTCATCAAGCCAGTCATCACCGTAGAACCACCCTCGTTTTTTACTTTCCTTGCCTTTTTTCTTTTTATTTTTCCCTTTGGGTTTCTTAATTATATCTTCACGGTACAACCTTGTTCCATAGAAATACCAATATGCAGAGTCATTATCATCCCAGCTGTGAAACAAAAAATAATCTATTAAATATAGGTATATTATTGAGGGCTTACATGTTATAAAACACTGTACAACCAATGCCTTGCAAATTATAAGTAATTAAATAATTAAGAGCAGTTGAATTAATTTTTAAGTTATTGAATATACTGATAAAATGCCCATAAAATAAGTTTGCATAATCATTGAGAAACTGTGCAGAACAAGAACTTAACAGATGCAAACTTATTTTGTGCGCATTGTAATAGAAGTTACTACTAACAGAAAAGTTCAGATATTTAACACTTACCCTAGGGGTTCAACTCTCAAGCTCTCAGCCTCAAGGTTTTTGAACAAGTCAAACACATCATCAGTGTCCAAGCGGAAGTCACACAGAGCATACAATATCTCAACCTTTGTACGAAGAGGCAAAAATTGGAAATCTATATCAGTGTTAAACGGATTATATCTTCCAGTTTCTTGACATTTTCTTCGGAACAAACGCCTCAAATACATCTAAAATAGATATATGGTTAGAATGCAACAAAACATTTAATATGTAAAAAAATATTATGGTAACGAGGATATACCTGATAATTGAAGGCAGAGATGCCATTGTTGCCCAAACAACCATTCAAAAGGCGAACAATCAATTCAGTAAGGAGAGAACTCGCCGACTCTTCAGTGCCATCAGTCAATAGAGCTTCTTCTAGTTCCTTAATAAAAGGAAATACATTTTAATCATTGTCATATAAACACAAAACGTCAATAGTATTTTAACAAAAAAATCCTGCTTACTTCGATGTCAAAATCTAGAAGGTTGAAAGCAGTCCTGAATAAGGAACAAAAGTACGCGATGCTTGGCACTTCCCACCATGACTGAATATCTAAAAACCGTGAGAAATTCATTCAACATCACTTATAGGGATACCGTCTGCGAGAAAAACATGCAATTGATCTCTCGTCTCACTGAACCCACCTAAAATACCAATAAAAGATGGAAACATAACCTAAAAACAGTACGATTTCACTATTTGCCCTTTTATCTTTACGAAAACTTTATTTCCATGTTACTAGCATGATGTTTTTACGGTTTCTTTGCAAAATAATTGTTTAGTTACTACTAAAGAGAAGAGATACGAATATGCGTTGTGTATAATATCCAGACACACACAAACGCCATAACAGTTTACAAGTAAGTTATACAAGTGAATCACTCATAAATTAAGATTTTTTTTTACATTGATATAATCACTGTAAGTGCAATTTTTAAACTTGTTTATTTACCTTCCATTTTTTTTGTTTACACTTATGGTTATACTATGAGAATTACTATGGCGTTAATTTAATAGAAATAAAACGATTGTAACGAACTTAAACGGAAGTATTCTTTTTTTTTATCTGTGACTAAACCATTAAAGCTCATTGAGGTTCGTCATTGAACTAAACCATTACTAAAGCATAGGCCTATTCTTTAAAGATAGAAATCCGCGGTATGCCACATGAGCGCTCAGTCCGAACGCGGTCTGTTTGTGCGAAGTTGACTGTTTGATAGTGAACTCCTACACTCTTACATTCTTGTCTGCGCATTGGTACCGGTGCCGGCCAAATATCAACCACCACACATTAGCTGATGCGCAAAGAGGTCCCAGAAATCCCCACATTCTTACAGTCAATGTGCATCCTCATCCTTGATTTTAGAGGAAGATATAAGACCATTAAGTATACTTTATTGTATGTGTATTTATTGTATTTGTTATTGCTATTAATTACTTAACATTGGCAAAATACCCGCTAAGTTGTGGGCGAGGCCATATTCATATCCTTTTTATTTCATCGCATCTCATTTCGTAAAAAAATAAGTATACTTTACCTACTTTTTGAGACGGGCGCACTAATTTATTGGCCTACGCTTTTTAGCCCGGCTAGGAGTACTTAATTGTTTTGAAGTGAAATCTATCTATCTTTCTATTCTGGCTATCTAAATAAATTAGACATTTGTTTTTGGAAAATAAAACAAAGTTGACAACATCATGGTTCAACTTCCCGCCAAAATCTTATATTGTCTTTGGCCAATGGGGGACATAGTAGGGCCGATCGAACACCAGCCCGATTTCGTGGCGGGAAGTTGAATCGTCTACGAATGAGCTAAACGATTTTTTTTGAATTTTCGTGCCTTTCCTATCTTCTTCTTTCATTACGAAATGAGATGCGATGAAATAAAATGGATATGAATATGGCCTCACCCGCAACTTAGCGGGTATTTTGCCAGTGTCAAGTAATTAATAGCAATATTAAATTCAATAAATACACATTATAAATAAAATAATGGATGTGGTACATGATGAAATCTGCCTTTCCTATGTTTTTCTCCGCCTATGATGTAATTTACATACGAGACATCTATGTCAAAGTCAAAAGTCTTTGTCTTTGACTAAAAGGTCATAGACTAAGCGCACCTATCTTATCTTGTGTTTGATCCAAGGACTTTTGATCCTTGGTGTTATAGACACAGATTAATAAGAGAACATTATAGATAATGCTAGCGCGTATGAACAGAAATACACCGATGTTTCCTTTTGATATCCACGAGGCTTTTCCCGTAAAATCGATTAACTGTGGACCGTGCGCTACACAACCCACTAGCGACAAACATTCAAAACGGATTTGAATTCTGTAGATTACTTAAGATTTTTTGCGGTTCGGCGCCGCATGTAATTTTGCATTCTATGGGCTCGTATGAATCCCCGCGGAAAAAAATCCTTTTGTTGCCATAGTGTTCGAACCTCGAACCACCGACAAGAAATATCATCGCAGCATGGTTCCGATCTTGTATCTTTATAGTCAATTTCAGTTCCCAAAATCCTTTTCAAATGTCGTATGTCGTTTCGTATGTTCGTGATGTAATAACTGTATTAGTTTATTATTAGTATTTACGCAAATAATATATTTTTAATAAAAAAAACTCTAGATAGGTTTCACTTTTGTCAATGGGTATATCTAAAACTGCTTGAATATGTGTACTTTAATCATAAATCAACGAACTTTTGGACTTTGCTTTCGTAGTCCATGGCATTCTGAAGTCTTCATGGTTTTTTTGTTGCGAATTTAAAAATGCACCACACTCTTTCGCACCGCAATGTACGCTAGACTTAATAAATTACGGTCTGACTATCAAATCAGAAAATTACGGTCGGGATTACGCTAGTAGATACGGTACTAGAACGCAAACCCTTTATTTGGTGCGGTGCGATAAATAATTCTGTAGCTTGTGAGAGATTCGCCATTTTCATTTCATCATGTCACATCCATTTTTTTATTTATAATGTGTATTTATTGAAAGTTTTATTGCTATTAATTACTTGACATTGTGCAAAATACCCGCTAAGTTGCGGGTGAGGCCATATTCATATCCATTTTATTACATCGCATCTCATTTCGTAATGAAAGAAGAAGAAGAAGTAGCTTGTGACAGAAAGATTCTCACACTTCAACCCTGTGCTTCAAACTCTATTTGCCCTCTCTACAATCTACAATCAGTTAATTTCTCTATGCATTCAGCGACAAAGCGATGATCATCGTCCATCGATGTATTTTTTGTCTCACTCTCTTCGTGTTGACTCTTTCGTGCTTGAGTGTCTTGCTTGAATGTGACATGGCGTCCATCAAGATATATCACGGCCTTCTGTAAAACTGTTTTTAATGACAGCGGTTTTATTTTGCATTTTATTACTGAGGCCGTAATAAATCGTACATTTGCATTGATGGTAATGCATGCAAGGAAACCTCAGCGAATAAGTGATGGGTATGATAAGGTTTTGAATGATTCGGCTTTGCAGTCTGTAGATGGCGGTCGCCGATTTGAGTTTTGCTGTAATTTAGGTGAATGTAATAAACGTATTCCTATATTTTCAGGTACTTTGAGAAGCATCAGTCCCATCCGTATCAGGTAAGACCATATACAAAACTTCGTAAGAGGTGAATGGTTTCAAGTACACATTCAATGATTAGGTATGTAGGCAAAACCTTGCTTGAAATGATGTACTCCTCTACGTAATAACTGTTCCCGACTATTCTTTTCCTGTTTTATTTGCACAATTAACTAGCAAACACTTTTATTTACGTACGTTAGTTTATTATTTTGACTTCAATCAAGTAAATAAATGTAATATATTGTAGATAAGTTCATGAAGGTATTCCAGTGCTTTGTAACTCGATAAAATGTTACTTTACTGGGCTATACAAAGGATTTACTTACGACAAAATACCTAGTAGTCACAGTTAAACTAGGTGGTTAAAATTATCTTGTTTTTCCCATTACACCTACAACATCTCAAAAATCAATAAGTACCAATATAAAATGAAAGTAATGTTTACTCTATATTTTTTGTTGTTTGTGTATATTTTTAATGCAACACAATACATATATTTACAAAATACATTCCAAAGTCTTAAAAAAAGAAGTTATTGATTTTCACAAGTTGGTGATGAAGCCTTTTATTAGCTATTATGTGTTTTTTGTGCAGAAATATAATTCAAAAACTGAAAGAAGAGCAGCTAATGAGTATGTCTCTTCTGAAACCCGATACACTCCTCTCCGGTCCCCCAATGGCAATTTATCAGCCCACGGCCACAGCACACATTCAACACAGCCGAGCCATGGACACCACCATTACAATCATGTGGCTGATGACAGAGGATATCCAGCCTCCAGAAACACCTACCTGCAAAAGGGCTCTGATAAGGAGAGAGATAGAGACTACAAACCCTCTAGAAATAAGTATACAGGTATTATAATAATTATGTTGGATAATCAATATATTAGTTCAAATTTGCATAAGCTTCATCGTTATCATCATTATCATTGAAGGCAACTGTTCTATAACCTTAGTGTTAATAAACAATAAATGTGAAAAACAAAATACCTACGGAAATTGTTTAAAGACTGAAAAAATGCTTGCTATTATATTCTTTGAGACTTTGAAATATACTTGAAATACTTTATATAAATTAGGAATAATAGGTTACATGTGATTAGCCTGCCAAATCTCAGCTGAGCTATTTATGCAATATATTTTCGTTCATTTTTGGCTAACCTATTCATATTTTTTCTTGTATGTGCCAGCCCGTAGTAGTAGGTCTATACAAATATTTCAATATTGATTAAAATATTTTTTGTGAATGTAGAAGTGCTAGTACTTTGTTTTTAAACTCATATTACCTGATGCGGATAATTATACTGCTATTGCGACTTACGAATTTCCAAATAGCGAATGTACAAGTTGATAACAATTGAGTATATTTAGAAGTTTTTTTATGTTTTCTACTGCATCATAGATTACAATTTATATGACCTTAATTACAGACATTTTCTTTATTATAACAATGTGTATAACTCCTGTGGAGGAAAATAAGGGAGGTCTTTCCCCAGCGGAGACACAATAGGCTATTAAAAAAATAATAAGTACATGGGAACCTAAAATTAATTTTTGTAAATAATTTCAGATAGTGTCAGATCACCGAAGGAACGTGGGAAAGATACTGAAAGAGAGAGGAGTAATCATGAACGGAATGAATCAGACAAAAAAAGTAGGACTAGTGGCATGAACATTAGTGTTAGTAGGAGTAGTAAATATGACAAGAGAAGTGCACCTTCAGCTGGCTTTTCGGGCCGCGAATGGTCAGAACATATTAGTTCATCTGGGAAGAAGTATTATTATAACTGTATCAGTGAAGTGTCACAGTGGGAGAAGCCTAGGGAATGGGACTCCAGGAGAACCTCATCCAAAGATTCAACATATTCAACTAGAAGCAGTAAGTGGATTTATGTTACTATCTAAACCTTGTTTAAAATGAATAATTCATAAATATTGTATAAGGTATAATATTTATAATTGTTTATCATGAACCCTTTTTACCCAAGTGCTTATTATAAAAGGGAAACTATTGATAATGATTTTTAGGGACTAATATACCTTATATTTATATGAAAACTAGCTTTTACCTACAACTCAGCCTGTGCAATATTCGGCTTGGGTCAAACATGATCATAACATACCCAATCTTTTAATTCTACCTATGAGCTATGAAATAGATTAAGAAAACCTCATTTAAATTGGATTAGTACTTTTTTGCATAATACATGAACAAATAAACAAAATTTCCAAAAACAGTTAATTGAGAGAATTGCGAAGATTGAGAGATAATTTAAAAGCCTATTTCACCTATAAAAAGTATAATGTGTGATGTACAGACTGCATGTACGAACTGACATTGTCTGACTATCCTAGAGGAGCCCTGCCATTTTGCAGATTTATAATAATTACGTACATGAATCCACGAAGTCTTTAAGCTAGTACACATTTTGATACCATTGGGCTATGTGACAATCAGGTATGGATTGTAGCCGAAGAGAACCGAAATTGCAATAACCAGTGCTTACGCGTATCAGACGACGTTTTTAACACACTTATAATACGCTCACGCTTTTTACCACACTTGTATTTTTACATGTTTTACTTTTTTTTAATTCTGTAAAGCAAAACTCTTGTGTGCAGTACTATATGAGGTTGATGATAAAGTTATAGAATGTCTAATAAATTCCTAAATTATATGATGAATGAACATTTCATGTCATCAGATTATTTACTCTTAATTTGTGTAATAGTTAAACAGTTTCATCAATGTTTAATACAAGACTGTATTATGGTTTCCTGTCTGTGACACTCCTTCCACATACGCGCGTAAACACAAATCTCTTTTAACAAATACAATACAATGTTTAGACACAAACATAGTTACGTTGCGTTGTTATAAAAATACATGTTATTTTGGTCATAAGTATGTTGCAATTTGCAACAAGTCGTATGATACATGCGAACATTGGTCATTACGCTCTTGGCTATACTATGCTACCGCCTTTGGTCAGGGATGCAATTCAGCCTTGAGGGTAATGACTGACTTATCTCACTTGCAATTTGTTAAGAGGGGCATGGGAGTTCTTGCTACTAATATAAATTTGCCAAAAAAATATTAGAAATATGCCAACTTCTTGACATTCCTTGAAAGAAACCATACACCATTTACACACAGAATATTTAAAAATAAACTTGATTCTTACGACGTTGTTTTAAGCCTTATAATTGTAGACAACTTTTTTATCGTGAAGTCCATGAGAGTGGAAATGCGTGTAAATAAAGCTCGTATTTAATAAATCCTTCCATGCAGTAATCCAGGTACAGGCTATTCAGAAACAGTATACTAAGCCTGGAAGCCTCGGAAGCCTCGGCTTCAGCGCATTTGTAAACACAGTGTGGAATATTTTTTAACCGACTTCAAAAAAAGGAGGAGGTTCTCATTTAACTTGTATGTTTTTGGTCTGTTATCTCATATATTATACGCATACATATACCGATCATCATCAATTCAAGCATTTGCAGGCGGTACCAAATAAACAACCGACGAAGAATAATAAAAGTATACTAGTATATTAGTATCAGTAACGCGATGCGCGGACCAATTTGCAGGTATATTCTTTGGCGCGCACCGGCAATACTCGACTCGGTTGTTTGTTTGGCTCCAACTTCACATTCGTTAAATATTTGATTTAGTTAGACATGGTAGATTTCGAGATTAGGTTATGTTTTTTTTAGTTTTCTGAAGACTGTTTTTATTGTATTTTTTTTTCACTTTATGTTAATATGTGATATATATTTACTATTTCTTGTCACTTGTAAAATTCTGAATAATCGCGTGTGTAATTCAGAATAATAAGCAGGTGGTAGGTAGTGTATCAATTTTTATGATTCATAACAGGTCGGGATAAGAGATCGAGTTCGCGATCAGGTAGAAGAGAAACAGAAAAATCTAGTAAAAGAACCAATAGTGCCTCGGAGAGGTACTGGAACAGTGGTCGCGAGGAAGAGGTGCATGACCGAGCTAGACCAAAACATTCTGCGACTCCGCACGACGGAAAAGGTGAAAAGCTTATGTATTTGAGGATCTGATTAGCTCAGTGGGTGACCCCTATTTCTGTGTTGTGGGTCCCGGGTTGGAATCCCTATTTGGGACCAAGTTTCAGTAATTACCAAATATTTGTATCAGAGTCATAGATGGTTAATATCTAAATAATTTATATTGCATTCGCCCTCAGTCCATTGTTCGGTACCCATAATACAAGCGTTGCGTAGAGTGGGACTGTATAGTTGGTGTTTTCTTCTGGTAATATATAAATAAATGTGTATTACAAATGATTTGAAATCTCAATAAGCACTTCCTTGTTTTTAGATGGGCAATCATTACAAGATATGGACATCTCGCCTGATAGAAGTACTCCACTCTCTGAGAATTCATATGGAGCCAGGGAGACGAATTCTGTAGTGCGGAGTAATTCTGAAAACAATGCTGTTCCACCGGTTGTCGTCCTCGATAACTCAAATCAGCCGGTAAGTAATGCGTGATTAACTACAGAATGGAGTTATGAATTGCAACTCATGGACCCCACTGTAGTGTGCTAACAGTACATCAAGCCAGAGCCTCAAGTCTGCTAACACAATTGATTCATAATCGAACAGCAACCGCATAGTAACTGTCACTTTTGACAGATAGATCATACAATATCTGTCAAAAGTGACATTTACTATGCGGTTGCTGTTCGATTGTGTTAGCAGACTTGAGGCCCTGTACTGTTACCATGTTTATTAATAGTGAATCTGCCAGGTTGGTTAAGTCTATCCTTAAAAATACTAGTGAACTTACAAGTGTTTTTTTTTTCTAATTTTGTAGGTCATATTTTGTAAATTGTGGGCGTTTGATAACTAATGACAATGAACGCTCGACTTGAAATAAAGTGTGCTGGTTTAAACTCATAATTTCTAATTTCCATGTGCTCTTAATATGAATAGGCTCGACCCCTACCAAAAATAGAGCCGGTGTGGGTGCACTACAGTGCATCATTGCCGACTCCTTCAGGGAGTATAGGTGTGACGATGTATTTTTATTATTATGATTAGCGATTAGCATAATGGGTTTTGAATGAGTATAGCACCCAAAATGCCACGGTGGCACAAGTTAGAGGACTTAACGTGATTAAAAAAAACTGAGGAAACAAGCGGTATGCATGACTAAAATCGATTGCAGAGCGGGTCGTTGTTAGCGGCGGCGTTGCCGCGCATCGTCGCAGCGCCGGTGACGCTCGCGGCGGCAAACAACGGCGGCGCGACGTCGCCGGGCACGGAAGCAGCCGGCAGCGGCGCCGGCACGCCGCACCGCGACGCCGGCCCGCCGACGCCCACGCACTCTGAGAACATCGACCCGCACGCGCCGCCCTTGCATCTAGACCAAGCTTTACCCAGGAAAAGTTAGTCGATACTCTACATTTTTTTTTCTATGGAAGTACATTAGTTGTCATATTTCAATAGATCGTAATTTTTCGTTTAACACCAATACATTTCGGAGAGTGTGCGATGGTATTACTCGAATTAATTCCCCCATCTCCATTCTATCGTCGGGCGACAAGACGCACGGACAAGTGTCATCCGTACACTGTTGTTGACATTCCTTCGGTACGTACTAAGCGTTGTGCTTCTACTTTCATCGTGCGAACTGCCAAGGAATGGAACACGCTACCGGCGTCTTTGTTCCCCGTTGACTACAATCTGGTTTTTTTGTACGTCGAGAGTGAACAGGTACCTTCTAAGCAAGTATGCTCCATCGTAGATCTCATCGTCACTTACCATCAGGTGAGATCAAGATCAAATACTTGCCTATAATGTAATAATAAAAAAAAAATTTAGTGAAAATATTATTTTTCTTCTTCAACATTATGTTCTTATTTCGTTTATTTTTTCCGCTCACGTATGCATCATGAATACAATTAGGTACTAAATAAAAATAAACACTACTCACACAATTGCAGTGGAATGCCTGGGAAGCTATTCTTCCGTAGTAGGCGGCAACCTGCACCACGCGCTCCCAATGCTGACACCATCACTTATCAACTATGTGCGGACAGATCTCACCTCCCACGTGATTGGGTGGCCAGCTGACATCCTCGAGAAACAGGTAAGAGTATTAATCAACGAAGTTATGTCACATCAATAGCAGAATCGTTAAAATATCGTGTAAGCATAACTTTATAAACTGTACTCTATAGTAAAATCTTATCTCGTCGTACGACCGCGTTTCGGAGCGCGATAGAACCGGCACATCAGATTCCATCCAATACTGGGTGTTGCGATCCCACGTCGATGGCAAATTCAATTCAAAAACATATGATCATTAACATCTCGTTAGGCTCACAAGTTCACCGAGGACGCGTACCAGCTCGGGTGTCTGCAATGCACGCGAGTGTCGGCCGAGCTGAAATGCTCGCGGTCGCTTGTACGCCACACCGAGATACGTGCTACGCTACAGGAACAGAAGTAAGCTTAACATTATTTTTTTTTTATGAATAGTAGATTGGAACGCTAATAGTCTGCCTTGATTTGTGAAATATTCTGGTTCGTTATGTACAAGGATTTGTTGTTGCCCGCAGAATAATGTACCTACGACAACAGATCTCGCGGCTAGAGGAGCTCAAGTCGCAGAACTCGTTCATGTCGGAAGACTAGGGGTCGTGGTGGGGGACCGCCTCCCCCGCCGACCGCCCCGCGCCCCTCCCGCGGGGACTAACGTTTCCCGCCCCTTTTCGGGGAAACTTCACATGTCAATGCTAAACATTGTTGTTCATTCCGTTCTTTTTCTGAGTAATTTAGATCGAATGATTACCCCTGTGTTGTGTGATTTGATGTTAAATTTAAGCAATGTCATGAGATTCATCATGTTTGGTCAATTTGAATTTCATAATATAATTTGGATTGGATACATGGATTGAAGTTCGTTAAACACTGCTTCAAAGTAACTTTGCAAATGTGATCAATGTAATGATTAATTGTAAAACAAAATATAAATGTAAATGAAAGCATTTCTAATGAAATAATCGTTATTGTAGGTAGGTTAAGTAGATACGGGCTAAGAACCAGCTCGCGCCGCACGCGTTGTCTCCGACACGCGCTGAGAGCCCGCTACGATTGTTTCTGATGCTGATGTTATTATGCGACGCAAAAGTACGGTTGGAAAATATTAAGACCACTTCGATTTAAGATTCCAATAAAGGTGTTTCATGAAATAACTACATAATTAAATAGTATTGTATTATGTGTTGATTAAATTTAGATTATAATTTTTGTCATTATAAGGGTACTACAGTGTTTTGTAACGTGTTTTAATGTAAAAAATAAATTATTGATTAATTTCTTTCGTAGCGAATGTTTTCTAATTGATGTCCATGATGTTACATGAATAATTGGAAGTTAGTGTATCTGTATGTAATGGAAAAATATTCGGTCTTGTTGCTCATAAACCAAACACAGAAATGTGCTGATGTTCAACTTTGACCAATCAATGTGTAAACTATGTAAAGAACCAGGTATTTTTAATATAATAGTAACCAAATTTGTGTAGTATATTAGTTGATTGGAACATTAAATAAGCTTGAGTAATATTGTTGAAAATAGAAATAGTTAATTTGCAGACTATGTTTCAAAAGTGCTTACACATTGTAATCAGGGAAACCATTCTGTTCATCCACTTGCGTAACATAATTAGTTAGATAAAACCAGCTCCGGTCTAGGTCGTTTAATTTTTTAATAATAAAAGGCTAACATATTTCAATTGAATCGCTGAAATGTTGGCACCAAGCTATGTTAATATACATCAATTTTAACGGAAGTACTGTGATATTCATTCACTTTCGCATGTAATAATAGTCACTTTAAAATGCAGTGACCGGCATGTAACTGAGAAGCTTTTAATTTCACCTGTGCAAGTAGTTTCGGATGTATGCGCCGGGCGGGTGCGGGCGTGTTCTATTTGATGAATGATTTCATTTAGTGTTAAGCACTCGAGTTACGTGGCGGCCACTATGAGTACGTATAAACAAAGGCCTGTGTGGAGTAGTTTTTCAGGTGTACACTGTGCATAGATCACTAATTAAATGATATAATTTAGGTGTGGAACTCGTGGAAAAATGTCTGCCTAAAGTGCAACCGCCGGCTCACCATGTGGATCCGAGTGTATTGTCTGTCTATAATGAGTGCAACCTCCGGCTCACCACGTGGATCCGAGTGTATTGACTGTCTATAATGAGTGCAACCGCCGGCTCACCATGTGCATCCGAGTGTTTTTTCTGTCTTAAATGATTGAATCCGCCGGCTTATCCTGTGCATCTATGTGTAACGTCTGTCTTAATTGAGTGAAACCGCCGGTTCTCTGTGCGGCCGCGTGTGTCGCCTGTCTCAATTGAGTGCAACCGTTGGCTCACGATGTGCATACGAGTGTATTGTCTGTCTATAATGAGTGCAACCTCCGGCTTATCCTGTGCATCTGAGTGTAGTCTGTCTTAATTGAGTGAAATCGTTGGCTCACCCTATGCGGCCGCGTGTTTTGCCTGTCTTAATTGAGTGCAACCACTGGCTTATTTTGTGCTCAGTGTATTTGGGACCTGTCGATTGCCCGCCGTCAATGTTAGGATAGTATTTTTTTTTATTGATTGATAATTATGTGACTACCGTTCGTCGCCTCCACACAGGACTCGGACATTTTATTTCCACATTCTTTAATATAATAATTATTGTGACTTCTTATTTTCACATTGAAATATGACAAGTTAACCGGATTAAAAAATAAATCAGTTTCTGATAATCGCGTGTATTAATTTTTAAATGCCCGCTACTATTGTCGGTAATCAAATTATATTAAATTGGAATTCAATTTACTGTAGTTTTCTTTGGAATTTTAGGTTATTAATAATATTTTCAGTTTATTTTTGTGGTCAATAATATGTCATTTCACTAGCTAGAGGTACTTGGGATTCATTTACAAACACAAACTACATAGTAACTATAGGAGTTTGTTATTCTTGTTAAGAACCTACGAGTTGCTAAGTCATTACTAAAAGTAAAAAGTCCTTGGTAATAGATCCTTTGGTAAGACATGAGTATAATATGTGTATTATAACAATGATTGTAAAATATTAGCTAAGTAAATTAAAAAGTATAGTAAAATCAGTCGGTTATTTGCGTGAGCAGTGCCGTGGCGCGTATGATCCAGAAGTCGGCGGGGTGGTCGCTGGGCAGAAGCACCGGCAGCACGAAGTTGGTGCTGTGCCCCGTGGTGGACAGCGTGCCCGCTCTCTCCGATGTTTTGTACAGCGGAGCGTCGTACCGGGGATCCGGCTTCGGTAGTGACAACACTGGCTTGAACCACACCACTGGCAATTGTGGATTCATTTGTCCTGGAAATAGAGCAGCGGGAAACTGGTTACACTTTCGGGCTTTAGGTTACGGGGGATATGGATACCAATGGCTGCAATATGTTTGAATGATATACAGTTAGTTTATAAAGCAAAGTGGGGTTAGTACTACCTGGCAGGGCATCAACGAGACAATTCTGTGTCATGTCCCAGCGGCCCGCGTCGATGAATAAGCCGTGTATGTTGACTCCATCCTCTGGTAGAGTCAGAATGCCGTAAACGTCAGCAACTATGTCCTCCTTAAAGTGATCAAGAATAACATCAACTTAATTATGCAGTGCTTGCACAATTGCCAAGTTCGCTAAATATTAATATAGTATATTTATATAAGGGAACAGAGGAGAGGTTCGTGCTCTTTCTGTCGTACACGGGTTTGCTCAAGGCGGTGACGTCACAGTCCTGTACCTCTGTACTGTGTCAGTTTTTATCTGATCGAAAGGTTTCGGTTTCGAAAGTGATTTCACTGTTATAGTAATTAATAATAATGCAATAATTAGGCAACAATATAATAATTAATTTTAATAGCGGTGGCCAATCGCCTATCGACTCGCGCGTAGCGCAGCGATAGAGCTATAACTTATATACTTGCTGTTTTTGCCATACCTTTTTCTTTTTATTCTGTTTAAAAATATCGTCCTGCGACAGAATAACTGGGATGGGTTCGAAATCGAACATGAGCGCGTCGATAGGGACGCGGTACCGCCGCGCGTACGATTGCAGAGATCCAGTCAGTAGACCTTGCGGGAAAAACAGCCCCGATACCCAACTGCTCGGCTGGAGCCCTTCCAACAGCCATTTCTATAACGAAATTCGGATCTATTAAGCTATACCTATATATATATAAATTTGAAATGTAATGGACATAATATGTAAATTAAAACTTTCCGTTTACGTAGAAAGCGAGATACTGTAGGTGGATATACCAGAACAAAAGTAGATTCGCACGTTTTACTCGTGAACATTAAAAATATAAAGCCAGGTCTTCTGTGCGTGTTTGCTTTGAAACATTCAACAAGACACATATACAAAATATTTTATTTCGATTCCTATAACAACCTTGCTTCTATCATTAACCGCACGGGGGAACATGAGATGTTTCTGTTGAAGTGAAAAATGCGCAGGAGACGCGGCGTAAGAAAACCAACAGTTCTTGTATTATCTAGCGTGTAACCGTGCTCATGTTAATACGAACGAAAGAACAATCTTGATTGGTCCCTTGCCTCCTCACTTGTAGTTGCAATTCTATCATAAAGCAATATCTGACGCTTCCGCGTTCTGACACTGGCCGGCCGCCTTTGTATAATTTTACATCGTATAAATATATTAAAATGTAATAATCAATCAAATCAAGTGGGTACCTCAACGAAATCAATTCTAAGTGTAAGATCGTGTATCCAACTGCCTAGCGATTTCAATGAATTGTAGCCCTTTTTGTGCCACATTGCCGGAACTTTGTTATTTAGGAATGCATTGAAAACTTCCTCAAATGCTTCGGACATCACTACTACGCCCTGAAATACGAGAGACACTATGAGTATTTCACTGTACCGGAAGAACAAAAGCTGGACATCAGTTTTTTTTTCATACTATTACACCCCTACCGAGATGATTTGGAGCAACTTGCCTTTATTGCTTTTTGAAGCTCATTGAGTGAAGAGTGTATTAGAGCCAGTAGTGTATTGAACCTTTCAGATTCGTGCAACAGCACTGTCGTGAGGGAATGCAGCTGCCCCATGTTGTCGGGCTCCATCAGCGCTGGGTTGATGAGCGATCTATCGATCTTAGCGCTTATTTTCGATCTAGTCTGGTCGCAGATGCGCCACACGATTTGGTCGGGTGTTTCCCCCCCACCAGCGCCACCTGCTCGCGGCTGTACGTCTACTATCGTTTGAATCAGAGTATTCGTTTCTTTGTTCTGAAATTAGACTTAAATGAAACCAAGCTAGACGGGATAAACAACAAATATGAGTAAGTGAGCAAGTCACAGGATGTGTGTATACTTACCTCAAATGCGATATTAGCATTTTGGTGCATACCAAATACTTCAGGGTCTTCAATGACCGGAAGTGTATCGATATATTCCCGGCATTCTTCCAATTTGTCAACCCTGGGACAGTAGTACGTGCCAGAGCTGGAATACTTGTAGCCATCCTCGAGAGTCGGTGGTGAAAAGAACACTTTCAATATAGTCGTCAGGCAGCGTTGGTCCCACATATCGGTCACGCGTCCGCCGTAAGTGATTTGACCTGGTCACCAAATTTACCAGATTAGAGAAGTACGAATTAGGTACTTAATCTAAGCGAGATTATGTTATTGGGAGCCTACTAGTGATGTACTCGAGCGCGTCCCACGGGATGTGTGTAGTTTCGCAGAACATTTGCAGGTTGAGCATGGCGCACTCGCGGTCGCTGTTGTTGAACTCGTACGTAATGTTCCAGCCGAGGGGGCCGAACTTCTTGCGCTCCTGTATTATGGCGTGAAATATGCAGATACCGAACAACATCGTGCGCCAATCTTGACCCAACACTGAAATGAAATAATTGGCATTCTTGATATTATTGTAGGCACTTACGTTCTAGATTCTTGCAACATGTTCATATGGAAATGTTGGGTGGGTTAAATCTAATCGCTACATTAAATGGAAGAGTAGGCATGATCATGATGGGTTTTCATAAAATCTTGCTGAGATGCGCCGAATGCTCTGCTTCTCAGTGTTTCAGCCGTCACACAGTATGAAAAAACACCAAAAAAACGGTCATCCCATTTTTATTCCTCTTTTCGAAAGAGTAGATAGTTTCAAATGCATGAGTAGAACTCCCGAAAGTCAAAAGTAATTAGATCCAAAGATATTAATTTTTTTATTTTTTTTTGCGAAATTACAGAATATTAAAAATTTTTAGTTAAAAAAATATTTTCGTAAATCTATTGGTGTCCTCATATGCCGGTTCTACGTAGGCAAATAATGTTTGGAACTAGCAGATTGTAACTCCAATCGCGTGAAAGATATTTGAAAAAGAAGAAAAAAAAGTTTTTATTTTTTTATTGCTATATTTTGCCATATTTGGATTCAAAATCATAATTAATATAATGTCTGACATTGTGCTAGTGATATAAAAAAAAATCAAATCCTAATCTTGTAGGATCTCGGAGTTATGAGCGTCTAAAGATTTTCCATAATTTCTATGGTTTTAGGGTTTTCACACAGAATTAAGTGATTTCACATTATTTTCAAGATATAATTTGTGAATGTTTTCTAACCTATTAGACATCGAATATAATGATCAAACTCATTATAAGTAGTATGTTGTTAATCAAATTAAAATGCCATTACCAAACTGACTAAACACAAAATTCCGAAAAGTACGAGACATTCGACACAAGGCTGTAATTTGGCAAGTATGGTCCTTGTAAGGATTTTACGAAAGGTCTGGATTAAGGGGGTGAAAAAGGGTTGAAAATATCTACGAACGTCCTATATTATTTAAGTTAGGGGCACGATATTAAAGTAAATAGTTTCAAATAAATAGACACTGTTAATTTAAATTGCAACATAAATTAATGGAGTAAAATAGGCGTTTGAAAATAGTGGCAACATGGGTCTTTGACGGCTCCATGGTGCCTCACCCCCGTTCCTCCGGAGAAAATGTAAAGGTATAGGGTTTTAGCTTAAGCTTTACGAGGGCGAACACCTTCCCCATACCAGATTTACCTTTCATCGTAATTTTAAGATACAATATTTTTATATATATAATAATAATAAAACTTAACATTAAAATTCACAAAAAGGGCCTCTATGTGTTGGACCCTTGTCCCCGCGCAAGCCTTCTAAAGATCCGGGTTATAGTCCGTGTGGAGACACACATAATAATAATATCGCCAGACGAACACACCAACTATACGGTCCCACACTAAGCAACGCTTGTATTATGGGTACCGTACAGTATATAATACTTAGATAGATATTAATATAATATGTAAAATTACTAATAATACCGTTAATATTATTAACAGATCAACCCATTTGTTTTAACCTATATTTACTTGATAAACACAATAGTCCGGTAGGTAGCAACCCTAAGTCAGTTTCTTTAAATCCCAATAAACTGCAGATCCTACGAGATTAAGATTTCAGATTTTTAAAACATTTCAAGTGGGACCTCAAGAATAATTTAATCTAAGAATTGAATCCTAATACGTGAAGAGTTAAGAAAAAAAAAATATTTACGAAAATAAGCTTAAATTCGCATTTCTATGTTATTTATAGCGATAAAATTATAATATTCACTAGATAATAAAGGGAATTTATTCTTTTAAAATGTGGCATTTAAATCAATAATTAATATTAAACGCCTTTTAAACTACAGCAACTTCTATGTTTTTTCTGATTGCCATAGATTTTATGAAAAAAAAATCATATCTCTGGATCTACGTACATTTGATCTGCGAGAGTTCTACTCATGCATTTGAAATCATTTAATCTATCGAATATGGGAATAAAAATTGGATGACCGCTTTTTAGGTCATTTTTCATACTGTGCGTCAGGTAAACACTTGTATTGAGTGTGATAAGGCGGCTATAATAAAGCTGTGCATAGAACAAGATTGAGAGGTAATCGGAATCAAAAGCCAGGTGTACCAACCGTGGTTCTCGAAGAAGTCCTCTTCCATTTCAATTAGAGCTCTTTTTACATTCGCTTTTAAACCTTTCGGTGGTTCATTGGTGACTTTTACGGAATTCTGTAGCACGGACACGGGGAACTTGGGGGTGGGCATAGAGCTTAGATAGAGACGGAAATTGGAGTGGGGCGTGCCGTTTTCGCTGCTTAGAAACGCGACGATCAGTTCTAGGCTAAGCATCCATGACGCTGCCAAGTGACAATTCTGTAGATAAATTCATAAATATTATTTTTGCGATATACCTAAGTATAGATAGAAAATAAATAAACTTACTCATTATTACAGCGATGCGAGTAACTCCTACCACACGGAAATTACGAATAGATAATTTCCGAAATTTGTTCTGCGTCGAACCTGCAGCTTACGTTCATAGTATTAGACCAGGTTGTACGTACTTGTAAGAATATCCAATCGCCTTTTGGTTTTGCGCCGTTAATCATCTTCTCGGCGACGGGTCCTTGACCCTGCCCAAGGGAGATGGAGTGCACGCGTTCACGCATCCCCATCTCCGTGGCGAATTTTTGAAAAGCTCCAAACGGATCGGACCCTGTGCTTAAGACGAATACCAGCGGTATTGTGCTTGTCGTATCCGCATATCTAAAAAAGACGATAGGACTAGGTAAGCAGTTACTTAAGTATAAATGGGCAAGTAAGTAGGTAGTAGATCCAGAATGTTAAAATCAAGCGAAACACATTTAGTCGCTTCACTATTCACATAGATCGCGTGAGCCCTGGGGCTGTACTTCCTGGTTTTAAACTTATCATCTGTATAGTTAACTACATTAATTGCCGCCAGATAGTACTTTGTCTCAGTGTGTAGATAGTTGTGATTTTGATCGACAACGTTAGGAAAAAATATCGTTTTATATTGGGATAAGTATGTATTATTTTTATTGAATTAGACTATAAAATTGCCAGCCAATTCAACAACCATGAGGCGTATCATCCGTATCGTGCACTCTTATTTCCAGGCAGAATATTGAACTGCCTGACAATTTTGTATTTTATTTCAGTCAGTCAGTCAAAATTACAACTACCTACACACTGAGACCAAATACTATCTGCCGGCAATTACGAGCTCCGAGACATAAAACTCATCGGAAAGTTTTCGTCAGATCGGAAATATTTTCCGTCGAGAAACGTCAAGAATTTTCGAAATCAAAATATCGATTTATTTCACTTGATTTGTCAGTATACAAAGTTCGATACATCAAAAATAATAATCATATTTTATAGGCCTAATAGTTTAAAATTGCGCGGTCAATATTTTTCCTACTATTTCCTACCATTATTAAAATAACTTCGTAGACGCAAACTACCGTTCCGAACCCGATTCCGATTTCGAACGTTTCAGAATCACACCGCTGGTAAGTTATTCATATTTCAGCGAAATTAGATATAGCGCCACTTGTTACATGTAGCAAAATGATAACTACTACCATTGATTGAGTATCTTATAATTTGTCTGAGGCATTGAGCTCTACTACTACTGGACTCCTACCTTTAGTGTCAATTTAAAGCGCTTACTCGAGCGTCTCTGGAACTAAATTTGACATATAAAGCAAACGTCGATCGCATTGTTTGGAACCTATCTGCATTTCTTCTTCTATATAATAATAGAGCATACATTATTATCAAATAATCAGTGCTCTTGATCGAAAGTTATGGTGAAATGAATCCTCTTCCTTAAAACAGTAAAGCTGTAGATACTTTACTGAAAATATACCGTACGTCTTGGTGAATTTCAAAAGTCAAGTTATAGCCAAGCTATTTCATTTTGATTTCCTTCACTCGTGCACATTTATGAACACACTAGCTGCGCCCGGCGGTGTTACCCGCGATAAAAAGTATGAAAAATTAAAACATCTATCCCACGGGAACCATACATTTTACCGGGATAAAAAGTAGCCTATGTGCTATTCCAGACTATAATCTATCTCTGTGCCAAATTTCATCCAGATCCGTTCAGCCGTTCGAGCGTGAAAGAGTAACAAACATCCATCCATCTATCCATCCATCCATCCATCCATCCAAACTTTCACACTTATAATATTAGTATAGAAGTATAGATACTTGTGAATATCCCAATGATATTACATATTATTTATCAAACTTTTTTTTGAAAATAATACAAAATTGACAAATTCATTGTTCAACTTTCTGCCAAAAACACTCACGAAATACTTTTTTTTAAAAGTTAATTTATTTATTATTGTTATGATTATAAATTATTCTATTTTATAAAAAAAATCGACTTAGTTATGAATTTTCTATTATTAATACATGGACATGCGCTAAAATGCCGAAAATCAAATAGGCACAAAACCACGATGTCTATGGCCAGTCCAGTAGTAGCTACATGTCAGTGATCCATATTCATTTCTTTTAACTGTCTGTCACCTAGTCCCGATGTTGAGAGTTGTTTATTTATATACCTAGTCGTTGTCTTTGGTATGGTAAGTGTTGTTTAAAACTGTGCTCGCTCAAACTCAAGAAAATAGTAAATGTACTGTAGCGCTGGTCGCCAGTGGATGTGGCGTGGCGAGTGATTGATAATGGTATCGGCCAATTAAACAAAACCAAGTATCCTGTTTATTTTAGAATATATCGATAGGCAACCTACTAGTGCAGAATTCACATTGCCTGGAATACAGGTTCAGAGTAGAGTAATGGTAGAGAGTGAGAGTGGAGTACCTTTAATACTGTTGTTTGAAGTGAAGTGAATAAATTATGGCAATAAGCAAGGATTCTGTAACGACGACCACATTATTCACTTTAAATAATGGTACGAGAATGCCTGCGGTCGGCCGTAAGTGAAACTTAAATTAATCTGTGTTAAACTAGTTTTCTCAAAGTGCGAATTGTAGGCATCGCGATTCTCTAGCTAAATATTGTTTACTGTGACATGTACTTATGTGACTGTATTATTGTTATAAATTATAAAATATAAAATATGTTTAATGTTTATTTATAATATAAATTCAAATTAAATGTCTTTTTTACTTCTGCGAATATGTGTTTGCTTGTGATTGAGTAATAGCTAAAATAGGTTCTAGCGAGGTTTGTTATAACTACTCGAGAATAACATTAGGCTTATTTTTATTCTCCTCATCAAGGGTGCTGCAGGCAATGGAGCAAACTTGAAATATTTTTTCATAGTATCTGAGTTAATGTTTTAAAACTGATTTACTTTTAGGTACCTTCTGTATTTTTGTAGGCTGCATCCCTTTCTGACTTGTTGTTGACTTGTGTGTTTGTGTTTTTGTAGTTGGCACTTACCGGGTAAGATGTAATGATGTAATCATGCAAGCAGTTGATGATGCCTTGGCAGCTGGCTATCGTTTGTTTGGTAAATATAAATAAATTACCTCTAAATGTTTTTTATACAGTATCTATATCATTGTAGATATAGATTATATACAGGGAATTATTTATGTAACAGATACTGCAGCAGTGTATCGTAATGAAGCCTTGCTAAATAATGCATTCAAAAAGTTGCTACCCAAATATGGACTTGAACGTGATGATATCTTTATCACTACAAAGCTCTGTAAGTACATATAATGTGATCATAGACTACTTTCATGAGTGTTGGGAAGAGAATATTAGTTATAATATTACATATGTTTTTCAGTACCAATCGAATATACAGGTAGTACAGCTATTGAGAGGGCATACCAAAATTCAATCAACAACTTGGGAGTTGATTATGTAGATTTGTTTTTGATCCATTTTCCTGGACTTCATAAAGTAGATTACAATGACAAACGCCACTCAGAGATTCGAAAAACCAATTGGAGAGCACTTGTCAAACTATATGATGATGGACGAGTGAATGCTATTGGTGTATCAAACTATACCGTGCAACACCTCAAAGAGCTGATTAAATGTAGCCATGATACTATACCCACTGTCAACCAGGTAACTATCTACACTTAGTACTTACTAACATACTACTTACCAGACTATCTATGTACTAAAATCAGATGTTATTTATTAAAGGTTGAATGGCACCCCTTCTACTACCAGAATGAGCTTCTTAGCTATTGTAAGGAGAATGATATAGTTGTCCAAGCCTATAATTCCTTTGGCGGTGCATCAACATCAGATGACACATTGCTAAAACACCCGATCGTTACGAAAATTGCCAAGAAGCTTGAAGTCACCAATGCCCAGGTGTTACTAAGCTGGGCACTACAAAAAGATATAGCAGTGATACCAAAATCTACTAATGCAGACCACATAAAGCAGAACATTAGCTTAGACTTTAAAATTCCCACTGAAGATATGAAAGCTCTTGATGATTTGGGACACCACAATATCAAATATGCGTGGGATCCAAAACATATTGCATAGCATAAAGTTTCCAAACACAGACACAAACACAAGTAGATACCAATTCAATTTTAAAAACGTAAGTACATTTATTATTGGTTATTTTGCAACTACTATGTTTCCCCTTAAATATTCACATGCTGTATAAAATATTATTATAACTATTTCATTATGTAATTTCTGTTATTCGTTTTATTTAAAACCAAATAGGTATCTACAGTAAGTTTGTAACGCTGAGTAGGTAGGATCTTTTAAAATAACTAGATTTAAGCATATGGTTAAGGTAAATCAGATAATTGTTATTTATTATGGATTGATGAATTATGATCGTATAATTATAGGTATGTGTAACAATTTTGCAAATATGTGTTTTTAATTATGAATAAGTTAATATAATATGTATGTTGTATAGACGTAAGGCCTACTATCCATCAAGCCGGAGAAGAGCGGTGTAGCGTTCATCTGCTCTGCCTGAATTATTCATCTGCGAATTTACTTATGAATCCAGGGTAAGATTATGTTTTGTATTCGTAGTGACGACGGAAGTGAGAAGAATTACGTCGAGTGAGTATATTAACTGCTTTTCAAGTGGATTTGGAAATCTGAAATAAAACTCTTGTGTGTTCCTCTGTGCTTTGGTGGATTATGGGCCTTATTGAGGTGTCGTTTAATATGTGTCAGTAACTTTAAACTGCAAATATTATTTACCTCTATAAATTCGGCCTATTGGTAAATCCGAATATATTTTATTTAGTTTGGTTTCTAATTAAATCTTTTCGACAGTTGCCATTGAATTCACACAATATGCTAAGATTAGAATATTATGAAGGAGGGTTGGTAGATAGGAATGTAATTGTAAAGGAAACAAGAATCGGGATGTGTTATATGTCTAATGTCTATTGCTTGTAATGATTTGTGTAAGTATATTAAGATTCGATTAAAGTGTAAAAAAAGTCCTACAAAAATAGTGCAACCCATAGAGGTAGCTTTTCCAAGTTCTGAATGCCGAAATATCTTACAGAATAGAAAGGTAATTTATTTTTAACTGCTGTCCCGGTGAACTTTGTACCGCGTCAAAATCAAATGTTTGCGATTTTTTTTTATTTTTATTATAATTTTTGTAGTTTATATTTATCAAGTTTCAATAGTTATTCTGCTTTTTGGGGCAGAGAAACATAAAAAATAAAAGATCATAAAAATCGACCTACCCGTTGTTGAGTTACAAATCGTGTAACTAACACGACCTTGGGTTATATAAATAGATAGATTAATAAAATAGCCATAGTAGATTATAAAAATACAAACTAAAATATTTAAGTCAGTCCAGTTGTGTCTTCTAGCTTCTTTTGTATACTACCAGTGCCCGCAATTTTGTTCGTTTGGATTTTGGTTTTTAGACTACCGTAGTCAATCAAGGAATACTTAACGTTGGGCTGGTTCGCCTGTCCGGTCTATAGCCATGAAGTAATAGCGTATATAAACGCTATCTATAGCTAATCTAGCTATTTTGCATGATTTATGTTCGTGGGCAGACATTAATATCAAAAAAGTACAAAGTACATGCTCGACGATTATTATTTAAAAATAATTTCGAATGTATAGATATTGTTACCTTTAGTGTTATCAATTCTGTTAAACGATCTGATGGCTACCTTGTATGCACTATTTTTGTAAGGATATTAAATTAAAAATCTTGATAAGGGATGGTAATCTATCAGTAGTTCGAAATAACATTCACTGAGTCTCATGTCTCCGAAAACGGTACAAGCTTTTATCATGAGGCAATCATATCAATAAAACAATTCACAGATTTTGTTGAATGAATCCAAAAACCTGTTATCATAATTGTTATTGTGATAAATAATCAGTGGCCACAAAGCACTACCCGAGGGTGCGAAGCGAGTGTGTCGTAGTAAGTAGTTTAGTAATTGTCAAAGCTGGTGTCACATTTGGCATGCAAAAACTTTGATTGAAGACACAGATATTCCTGGTGCGCTGTGTTCTTAGGTGCGTTGCCGCACTAGCGAGCTAGGCGCGCTAATTTATCACAAAAACGCTTTATGAAGTCTATAAAACCTCATCCATTAGCGAAATAGAATCATATCGTATACGAGATCGCTCTCGATGAGAATTTCATTGCCAGCTGCGCGCGCTAATAACATTTCAAGATTATCATTTTCAGCTCGATGCATATCTACGGACATTTCTATTTAACGGTTAGACCGTTACTATTGGTATGTACGAATATGTGTACTAAAACGTTTTAAGAAATAATGTGCGTGAGTTTTGTTTTTCGGACTAGTGATCGGTCACCATTGTCGTAATACTGTGATATCATACTACATAAGTTACTCCATGTATCATACAATACTATGCGTTTTAAGGGGGATATTATGTATTCCCCTCATGAATGTATGAATCATGACACCTGAGATCATATAAACGACCGTAGCTAAAGTATATGAAACTACAAGAAACTTTGAGCATAGATAGAATCACATGTTTGAATTACAGTCATAATATGTGACGATGTAATATCCCCCTAAATAAGAATGGGACTGTTAAAATGTTATTTCGTTTCGCATTGCAAACTTCAGTTCCGAGGCGTACCATGAGGTCAGAAACAGACAAAAAATATTTACGAAGGGCAAGTCAGATAGTATTGTTATCTCTTTTTTATTGTCTTAGACTAACGGTTTATTTTAAGTACAAATGTGAAATACGTTATTATGATTTTAAAATAGTCGATATCACATAATATTTGTGTAGTTTTAGGGCTTAATAGTAAATTCTTACTTTGCAATTGCAATCAATGTTTGATATACACTTATTTAAAACATATTACAATGACCCGCAGTGAGTGATGTTTAACCGTAGGGCTGGTCCCATTCTTATTTAAAACGTACACTCCACATAGTGTAGACCACTAAAATATTGAGCTTAAAAATATGGACAGAGTGGCGTCTAATAGACATATCTGTAAATGGATTATGCAGGTATTGGACTAGAATAAATAAACTATCAATAATATTCATTTTCACTTGCACAAAAAGAAGCTCCGGTGTTACCCTATGATACCATTAAAATATACACCATCAATCCTGTATTGCACAAGGGGCAGGCAGAGGTGTAGTGCAGTGCAGTGCATCTACCTTTCGCCTATGCAAATCTCATTGTAGTAGTGTTAATAAGTAATACAGTGTTAAACACAAGAATAAATGTTATATATTTTTTAGTTAAGTTAATTGAGTAATTAAATTAAAATGTATATCTCTTTGTGAAAAATTTTCCCATGTTTTAATAGTTATTCTACTATTGGACCGGAGACAAATAAAAAAATCAATGATCATAAAAATCGGCCCACCCGTTTTTGAGTTATAAATGGTGTAACTAACACAATTTTGTTTTATAAATATAGATTTAGAATTTTATGAGTTTAAATGGTATGAGGACCTATTAAACTTAGAATATGCAGTAGAGAGCTTCTATTACGGTGTAAGCAGCTTTATTATGTAAATTGTTAAATGTATATATGTATTATGGACGTCCATATATGTAGGTGAGTGGTTGTCGTATACTGCCGCGCAATAGCTAAATCGCCATAATAAAACACAAAAGACCTATTTAACGTTGAATAAAACCAAATTGGGGTAATATTTAAGGATTCTATTAATCAAAAGTAAAAATGTTGTACCTAATGAAGCTATTAATTACATAATCATTCTTAAACTATCTCGATTACAAAATGGGGGAAAATTAAAAAAAAAAAATATAATTGATTGCAACCGCTTTAAAAATGTATGAGTGACTTCGGGAGTAACTTCATATTAGACCTGCCACTCCCATTGATAAGGCTTTTTACTGCACATTGATTTTAAACGGTATTTATGTACAATAAAACAGCCTGTTACTGCACTTAAGACATTGAGTTTAAGCAACTTCTAGAAGTCGTAGAGAAAAAAATATACAACCGAATTGAGAACCTCTTCCTTTTTGTAGTCGGTTAATAAAAGTTAGGTACATATGCAAGCCCACACCCCTGTTCACGCTGATCACGATTCCCTCGAAAAGCCGAAATTATAAGAATGGCTACTACGGCGGTTTAGCGATTGCACGCCGGTATAGTGGGAGTTAAAGTATCGAATAACGTTCGTGCGAAGTGCGTCTTTGGCTACACCGTGTGAACCTTTCAATTTTCCGGGACATAAGTTAGCAATGCGTTTCGTACCAATTCGTTCAGTAGTTGCCTCATAATAGGCGTTCAGACGGAACTTAAAAGATTTAGCTTCAGTACGAAGATTTTTTGTCCTAAAAAAAAAACTAGTACAACCTGCACACCCCGCATTAAAATTATCTCGCATTTAACGTACAGAAAGCCGATTTGTGTATATATACACGCGAATTCACTCGTCCTACTCATATCGGCATGCATTTTTGTTATTAATTATGTTGTCCGCGACACTCTGCTTATCACTGTGCACATAATTTCTTTGTCTGACCCTACGAATTGACCTAAGTGTCGTAAATCAATGGACCTACCAGTCCAAGTTTTATTCGATGCAGCTTTGCACCTACGTCATTCCATACGTCGTATTCTCCCCGTTAAAATGACTACACATGTTGTCACCATTTTATTGCTCATCATTTTGTCTTTAGTTGTCAACGTAATTGGGGCATCTGAAGCCCTGTTTAGGTATCTAGGCATATGGAGCAACGATCTATTTATTATTAGTGTAACAAGTAGGTAGGTACTTATAAATACATGTTTTTTATAGTCATTTACTAAGATGAGACGTCTTTATAAAACGAGAAATGGAATAAATGAAACTTACCTACTGATTAGAAGAATCGTGTACATACTTTAAGTTTAACTTTTGTGAATATAATGTATTTTAATAAATGGATAAAAATTTATGTTTCAATAACTATTTTCAGCCTGTAGGTAGAGGTATTCAAATAATTAATTATAAATATCGGCATACGGGTATCTATTACGTACCTACAGCAACAGCTCTCGCTCCGCTCGGAGGCATAACATAAGTAAAGTAGATACGAGGCTCATAACTATGTTTGCAAGTGGACTACGCAATATACGTACAATGTGTTGAGCTGCACCGTGGGACTCTCTATGAACACTGAGCCAAGACTCGTGCTCACGTACTGTGCGATCGCGAACACTAACTTCTCTTCTTTAAGACATTTTACAATCATTAACTTCTCAAAAGAGGTTAGCCTCTCATCCCAGTTAATGGTTGGTGGGGTTTTATTTTTTTGGTCGACATGAATCACCTGAAACGACGTTTTAATATACATTCATAACAATAAGATCTACTTATATGTATAAGACGGTAAGTGACCAACATACCACACTGAAAGACCCAAGTGTTATAGGAATTTTTCGGAGGCAATCATCGACAAGTCCTTCGAAACTTGCATCGGTTTCATTTAAATGGTTGGCGCCCAACCACATTTGTTCAGATAATGTTTCAACGAATGGTTTTTTAGATGGGACCTGAAAGGAAGATAAAGTATAACGTTCCTATTTGAAGCGTCTTTCAATGTATTCATTCGACTTGCCAATTTATTATTTAATGGTTCAGACACATTTTTGCGCTAAACTACATCGTGGATGTAAGCTGCTTCCTAATGCGAGAATGGATAGGTACTATGCGGAGATTTTAGTTACCACTTTAGTGCCGGCTGGTCCGCGTAGTATGAAGTTCCACTGATCTGGCGTGACGAGACCCTCGTCCAGGTAGACCGCCATGTTCAGCAGGAAGCTGAACACTAACTTGTGCCTCTCGAACAGACCTCGCGACACATTGCGATATACCGACAGCGTGATCTCGCGCCGCAATATTTCCAGTCGAGTCTCCAGCACGTCACACTTCTCACTTTTTTCTATAACTTGATTGAAAACCTGTCACCAGTGATGGGAGTGCTATAGTTTCAGACATTTTGCCGAGAATATAAATTACAAACGAAACTAATAATAATGAAGTACATAATCTGATGTGCAAACCTGGTTGAAGTATTTCAATGAGAACTGGTACATGGGGTCGATGTCGGCTAGCTGCGCCACGGCGAAGTACAGCACGGCACCGCGTGTCGCCACCGTGCGGTATTTCTCGCGCGCGGCTGAAATGCTTATTTCCGTAGCTTCCGTCTCTTCTAAGCGAGCATTAATAATTTCAGATGTTTCCTGATATGACAGACACAACACGTGTAAAATTCTGGATCATCGCTATTATGAAATGTGATGAATCATGATAAGTTAGTCGGCTTTATGACGGTCTAGGTAGTGATTATAACAAGTCTCTACCTTACTCTCGTTCAGCGTTTCAATCAGTTCCTCGTCATCTAGAATATTTCCTGAAGAAGCATATAAGAGCCTTAGAATCTTGTCTTCGATCTCTAGCAGCGTGGCTTTGTCAGTATTGATGCGCACGATCAGCTCGGTACGCAGTATTTCAAGATCTGGACGCTCCAGTCTCACCACGTCACTAGTATTATACAGAATGAATTAGAGATTCGAAATAGTATTTATGGCAATATACAGTAGGTGATAACTAATTGCTATGTCAAGTCACAGTGTATGTAACTACATTGGTTAGACATATTATATTTATTTAATGAATGAGTTCAATAAGAATAAGTCGAAGATTATAGGCATACTTTATTACAATCAATAAATTAACCAACGCTAGCAACTGGTCCTCGAGTCCAGAGAGGGTAACGGTGAAGTTGACCAGGGTCACTTGGATGCAGATCTCCGGCAGGTAGTGCGGGTTGGCGAGCTTCGTGGTCAGATACAGGCGGAAGTTGGTGTCATATTCTATGTCACTGTCCCCCAAGTGGATCAGTAGTCGACCCGCCTGTGTAGAGAAAATAATAATTCACCCATAAAAATAAAGTAAGACAGAAACATAGAACGGTGCATGATGGCATGTTAGCCTGGTCCCATCCTAGATGGGTTGCCGAATAATAGCTAACATCTGACCTACTCCACGCTACGGGAGGACCATTAAGGCAGTTCTTGTTGAATAATCTAAAGCCATGTAGCCACCCTTTCGAAGCCGAATATGGATCTTGAAAGTTTGTTTAAGAGACATACACAAAAACACAGCTGTTTGAAGTGGACAATAGATCTATCTATCAGCCTATAGACGTCCGACGTCACTGCTGGACATAGCCCCCCCCCCAATGATTTCCACGCATCACGGTCCTCCGCCACTCGCATCCATCGGCTTCTGCTACGCGTGTGATATCATCACGACAATAGATAACTTGTCAAAAATTTATGTTACAGCTAAGGCCACGGTAGTGGAAGGCATTAACCCATAGTAAATTGTGGGACAAATAAGATGGACAATATAAAGGTAAGTTAACACCGGGTGGGATAGCCAGGTATTTATTTGTATTGCTTACCTGCAAGAAGGTTTGTTTCAACAGCACAGGTGCTAAGGTGGCTTCTAATGTCTCACCGAGATCTTCGATAAGCATCGGCCAGCCGAGCCGAATGCAGTTCTCTAAAATTCGTAGGTACGAAGGATCGTTCAGTTTTGTGATTTGGAGACCGTTATCTCGCTCCATGTTCTTTATCCATCTATTGGCCTGTAAGCACCCCGTAGTGTAAAGCATTGGTAACTACTAAGATTTTTATCACATAAATGTTTGTAAGTCGCTTTGACTTCAAATATTAGAACTCAGGTGATTACCTATAGACCATAGATGTCAGATGTAAAAAAATTAACGATTGAAATCAGGTGAGATATACCTAAACAATGTCTGCCTTATAAACATCACCAACGGTTCGGTCGACTGCTCCGAATTGTTATCAAAGATAGGATTTGAAAACGAATAGATACCCTACGTCTAAGAAATTCATCTTTTTTGTTTGTCCCTCGAACAAAGACAAAATACTGACAAAATTGATTGGTTCCATGTGCGTGTAATTTTTAAAACTACTAGACAACGTACCTATTATCTGATATAGGTACATTTGTTTCGCTCAAGCACAGCTTTAGTAAAACACGTATTATCTATAGACTACCAAAACGACGTAAAATAATTAATTTTGGGACATATTAATATAGGTAAACTTTCTTGACACATTAACAAACGCATTTCATAATTAAATATATTTCCATAATGTTCTTTAGGTACCTTGTTTTACCTATTGAACAACTACCAACTTATAATCCATTGCTTTAAAATACCAGTAAATCGTCCTAAAAGAAAATTAATAAAATGAATATCCACACGGAGACCAAAAACTAGAAGGTATATGCGAATTTCCATAAGCTACACCCACCAATCCTATACCTAATTAAGGACTCCTGAAATGGGCACTACGAGTGGGAATATTCTTGTTATTAGGTATATATTTTTGAAATTGTTTTTAATAGGTATTCTTGTTCATAAAATAAATTCTTTCTCTAGTTTTAAATATCTACAACGATAAAATATTCGTGTTATCTCTGTGATGTCAGTTTTAAAAGCAATTTAATATTTACCGTTAATGGAAGCTTGTTCTTGTCGTTCAGAAAGGTGGTGACCTTTCTTTAGAATCTTTTATGATGCGTTCTGAGAAACAGGGGCGTATTATCTCCCTGTCTCAGGGGGAGGGGATGTGAATTGTTTACTTCAAAAGTGTGTCATTACTTTGAACCTGTATCTGCCTGCCTACATACCCGTTAGCTATTATTAGCAGGTAATGTTTTCTTGTAAATTATAAAACACTATTCTTAGTCTTTTTATTCTATGCAGTGTCAAGACGAGGGTTAATTCAGCGCGGAATGTGCCTGCTTACAATACCATACTATTATACTATACCACCATACCAGCCCACCATAACATAATACATACTAAGTATGCACTTGAGCAGTTATATACGTAATCCTACATGTTTTATTTTTTTATTACATTATAGGCAAGTATTTGATCTCAATCTCACCTGATGGTAAGTGACGATGAGCTCACGATGGAGCATACTTGCCTAGAAGGTACCTGTTCACTCTCGAATAGACATATTGTGTGAGTGTGAATAGGTAGGAAGGCGGCAGTAGATCGAGACGCTACATTCACTAGGCACATGCAGCGCAACTGATCTGACCCGCCATCCATGAATGGCAACACCGAACATCATGCCGGAACACGGCTAGGCCGCTTGGCGACATGGCTTTGTTCAGTGAGTGGTGACTAACAACGGCCGAAGCGTACCACCAGTAGAGTTGTCACCTAGTTGGCACCACCCAGGGTCACGTGTAGGGTATCTCGAGGGTATTTAATTCTTCTACGGACGAAGGTGACTCGATCCCAAAAAAAAAACATCTACAATTTATAGCAATTCCCACAAAACGGGATGAACACAGCGTATTCCAGTATTTTCATCCCTACATTCAATTAATACCATGTCAATTTGGATTTATTAGGGCCCGGCTTACATAAAGACGATAATAAAATCTAGGTACGCATGATACTTTGCGACTGTCGTCCGAATCCAAATATAGTACGTACGATACGCTACGTATCGTATGTATTCGGATTCGGACGACACAATGTCACACAAAAATGTATCAAAAGTGCGCTCGGCTTTATAGTATAGTCGTCCGTGATTTCCGATATGATGTACCTACACACATAAAGGTATATATTTGTGGTGACAAATATAGGTACCCATTTTTAAAGGCAGAACGCCCGCCAAACACGCTCACCACTATTACTCCTGTCAGGATCCACGGCGGTGACCACGCAGTAAATGTAGGCACTTACTAACTTAACATTAGATAGTTGTTAGTTGCTATGCTAATTACCTGTTCTTGTGGATCGATAGTGAGCGGCCAGCGGCCAGCCCTTGTGACCAGGATGCCGTTCTCCGTGGAGATTGCATCACGGGGCAGTCCTTGTGAGTTCCACGTGCGCACCGTGAACGAATCCGCCATTATAGCTATCAAGCTGCGGAGAGTATCACTCACAATAATAATAATATAAAATCGCTTGACAAACATACTAAATATACGGTCCCCAAAACTAAGGAGCGGTACCATACAACGGACCTGAGGTGATCCCAGTATATTAATAATAATGCGAAATGACTTGATCTAGCATGTCTTTTTCAGGTGTTTGTACCTACTTGATTTTCTTTGCAACAAATTAGCAATACCTTTTTTGTTGACTCTACCTTTTAGGTAGAGTTTCGTTTATAATGATTGATTTGTAAGTACTTAAGCAGAAGCTCTCCGAGACTTGAAGCTAATTATAGTCATGAACAGCCCACTCTAGAAAATGCTCCTTTCAACGGCAAGACACAGCGTAGGTAATAATAAGCTGAAGTACCTACTAGAACATTTGATAGACGATATTGATATACAGTGGGCGGGCACTGAAGTACCAGTAATACACAAGCAAGCAGATCCATAATATAACCAGGTAAGTGACTAATTTATCAAATAATATTATCTAATTTATTTCACATACTCAAATGTGTCAGAAGAAGGTATCTCCAGTTCGCTACACTCTAGGATCCACTTGTGCTCGAGCTCGCGGCGGTAGTGGGATGGGAACGCGCCGAAGTATGCGATGCATCCAGAGGCAACAATTATGTCGCCAGTCGTGCAGTACAGCTGTTGCGTCGCAGCCTAGCGAGGTGTAACACATATGCCTATACAACCTTTCAATCATAATGCGAAAATATTTGGACGCTAGCTGTATTGTCTGTGTATCCATATCCATCTATAACTTTACCTCAGTTGAAGCAATAACATAGACGGAGTGTCGCAAGAAACATTGAAGGATAAAATCCAAGCCTATTTCTGTAGTCCACTTCAATTCGCGTGCACTACACAGATTGGCTTGGCTTTTTCTTGGTTTCGTTACGCAAAAACTTCGATACTCTATTTTAACTTACCAAATAAAAAAAATCATGTTTTCATGAAACAAGTGAGTAGGCACACGTGCCAGATGTCGAGTTAAGGTCGTAACGGGACTTTCTCTCATACCCGTCTGGACGGAAAACTTTCTAAGATTGTTTACATAGCTCGGGTCACTTGTAGGTCAATAATTAGTTTGTGAACTTTTAATTATAGTACTGTACGTTGTTATACAAATGCTATGGCTCGGATACCATAATGTGCAATCCAATCTGCACGTGGGCAGTTTCTTTTCATAATGAACACGTACTTCCCAACATTTAAATTTATCGATTATTTTCTTTCACAGCACTTTAACCCGTATGTTTACACCCATCTCAATTGATTTATACAAATATATTTTAGTAGGACCAACGAAATATAAAAAATATTACTTACCTATCAAAATCAGTTCACAAATTTCGGAGATATCAGCGTAGAAAACAAAGAGGAAAAAAATGTACAGTTGATAAACTCATTTTTGTTGTTGGTAAAACAAATCACAGATAGTTAATTCTTTAGGAGCAGACCTTAACAGTGTATTCCCAGCGAGTCTGCTCGTCGGCTAGCGCCTGTGTCAGCTTCCCAGCGCGGGAGAGTCGCGCTGCCGCCAGGTCTACTTCCGCTTGCAACTTGAGGCGTTCGTCTTCCACAACCTGATATCACCGTTAAAGAATAATACACTTGTTCTATTGAAACTCCTCGTCTTATGGTGACATGAGTTTATACGTACCTTCAACTCGTCCATCATTTTGGCGAGCTGCGCCTCAATAGCCTCTACCTCTTTCTGCTTGGCCCTTAACACTGCCATTACGCTCTTCAATATACCTGCCGCTTCTTTATGTCTATGATTTAAATGAAATTGTTATCGAATACATGAATTTACTTTTATTTTATATCAATACCTATGACCAAATTACTTACTTTAATATCTTTGGTTCTACGACCCTAAACACTTTGGCGTACATGTCAATGGCTTGCACCCATAGCACCATAGATCGGCATACCTGAATACATAACGAATTAAGTATAGAATATACATTGCCTACGGCTTACTTACCCGATAATTAAAATGGGCTTACCTTCGAGACCTTAACCACGGTGTCAGGGTTGAAATCCTTGTGTGTTAGATACACTTTGATCTTTTTGAGGGTCGCATCTGGAATATGATCTTTATCATAGTCCGCCAGTTTGCCGAGGAAATTCACGTCTGCTAGGAGCTTTTTAGTTGAGTCCCAGTCAGGTCTATAACAGATAGTAGGAGTATTTAAATTACACAATAAACTTTATTACATAAATTCACACAAAATATGAATTTTCGGATATTAGGAATTTTTTTTTTGAGTTCGCGTATCAAGGTTCAAAATAGAACTGATTTTTTGGAAAGGATTATCTCTAGCCCCTTAATTTGATCATCCCCTAGTAGGGCTTAATGAGATCACAATAAAAATACTAAGTATCGAACTAAAAATAACCAACAAAATCAGTGCACAAATGCCCAAAAATAAAAAAACACACATGAGTCGAATTGATGACCTTCTCTCCTTTTCTAAAGTCCGTAAAAAAATATCTTCCATTATATTAGTGAAAGTCGCGTCTAGTAGTGATCATTATAAAATTAGGTACTGAAGGTACTTAGGATAGTATATACCAACATAAATAAATCGTTATATCCATTCGTTGAAATAGCGTGTTCATAACTCAGTATTAGGTGTCCCAATGCGATGATTATAATAAGGAAGTTGTCGATCGAGACTGGCTGTGACTTTGATCGAGTCGAAAGTTACGACATTGACGGTTACTCACGGCGCCTTGACGAAATAGTTTTTTGCAGTTATAAAAACTGTTAGAAGTAGATTATTTTACGTTATATAAGCTCCAAGGCAATATAAGACAATCTAACACCCCTTCATACTCGTACTGATTCAATGTAGGCATTACAATTCTTTGAATGATGCAACTAAATATCGGCTTTAAGGTGACGAACCTGTTCATTCCGCGAATGTACCTACCGATACAGTACATTTTATTCTGGAAAACTCTTAAAAGTAAAGCCCACGCGCAGAAATATTCGCGGCTCCAGCTAAATAAATTAATACAGAAGCCAGCAAACTCATTTCATATAACATGCGCTATTGAAAGGACTATTATTGGACTATTATTTACAGGATATTGATTATTTTGCTGAAAGCAAATAACATTCTGTTCTACTCGCTTTTCCGCGGACAATAGTGTATCAATTACGCTTCATTTGAGCTCGTCGGGCCGTGCATTAAACGATGTTACATTATTACATTTATAAGTTGAATGTTGAAGGTTAACATTTTTCATAACTCTTCTACCAGAGTTTAGATGTGGCCCTACATCGTCAAAACTTATACATACTGTATGAGTAAGATTTCGTTTTACCACTTAAGATAAACACGTTATTTTTAGTCTTGTTAACCCTTCCGCGTAAGCCGAACCTTGTTGTGTATGCTTACAGATAGCCCAAACCTCACTGTTCGGGGTACATCCTCTAACGACTAGGCCATTGATTGACTCAGAATATACCAAAAAGGGGAATCACTGACCCAGGTTACAATAAAATGGATCGACCTTGTAGTTATAGTTTAAAGAACAATTAGGCAGACAGACAACAAGTGCAAAAATAAACGACGCGGTATGTTTCCAGACACACAGTAAGTACACGGTAACTACATACATTTACCTATATTTTATAAATATTACTTCAGTATGTAAAGAGAGTATTGAGCATGTTCATGCATCAATTGATTATCTATTAATAACACACTGATACTAACTTAGCTCCCAATAATATGCATACAGGTTCCATCACGAAGCGCACGAGGGCTGGCGGCTTCTGGAAGGCTTTCAGTTCATTGATGTCCGCCTTGTTGAGCGCCTTGAGCGCGTTCTGAGCGGCCTCCATGGCCGGCATGGCGAGCGCGAGGTCGGCCTTCGCCTCGTCCGCTATTTCTCTCACCTCTTCGGCTTTTATCTAATCGATTTTATATATAATCATAATAATAATATCAGCTCTTAAGCTGGGCACGGGCCTCCCCTCAATGCGAGGAGGATTAGACCATAGTCCACCACGCTGGCCCAGTGCGGGTTGGTGGACTTCACACATCTTTGGAGAGGTTCTCTCAGACATGCAGGTTTCCTCGCGATGTTTTCCTTCTCCGTCTAGCAAGTGATAACCATGGTTGAAAATTAGATTCGCACATGACATCCAGAAATCCCAGAGGTGCGAGCCGGGGTTTGAGCCTGCGATCCTCGTTACCGAGGCAAGCGTTCTACCAACTTGGCTATCACTGCTCACTTTATACCATGTTACAACGTATCAATAATTTGTAGGACGGAAACCGTAACGAAATACCTAATATTTACTTCCGGTCCAGTTCTATAACTCTATAACTTATTATATTTGGGTAATCACCATTCAAAAATCCTTAAGCAATTCCATGAAATCTATACTAATATTATAAATGTGAAAGTATGGATCGATGAATGGATGGATGTTTATTACTCTTTCACGCCCGAACGGCTGAACGGATCTGGATGAAATTTGGCACAGAGATAGATTATAGTCTGGAATAACACATAGGCTACTTTTTATCCCGGTAAAATGTATGGTTCCCGTGGGATAGATGTTTTAATTTTTCATACTTTTTATCGCGGGTAACACCGCCGGGCGTAGCTAGTGTTATCATAAAAAAGTCAAATCGCTCACGTAATATAATCAATGGAATAATACCTTAGCCTCAGCCTCATCTTTCATTACAGCCCTCTTCACTTCATCCGCGGCTTTCTGTTCCACTATCAGCCTGCTGACTAGCGCGACACCTTCCTCTGCCTTCCTGGCGAGGATCGGCTCCATTTCGCGTACCTGTTGCTCCATTACACCTACCACTTCGTATGTTTCGTACAACTTCTGCATATTGATCAATTAATATTATGTTATAGACCGTGATCACTTGACATTCATAGGTCAGGTCTCTTTATCATGTCCACCTGTTGGGCACCGGCCTCCCTTCAATGCGAGGGGGATTAGGCCATAATCCACCACGCTGCCCAGTGCGTGTTGGCGGCCTTCACGCGGCATTTCGAGGGGTTCTCTCAGACATGCAGGTTTCCTCATGATGTTTTCCGTCACCGTTTAGCAAGTGATAATCATGGTTGAAAATGAGATTTGCACATGAAATCCATAAATTCCAGAGGTGAGACCCAGGGTATGAACCTGCGATCCTCGTTACCGAGGCAAGCGTTCTAACAACGTGTATATCACACACTTTCTGCTGCACTGCTCCATTAATAATCGCTACGTAAATGATGCCAGTAACATTTGTTGATGGTAACTATTATGTATCCTATCGCCTTTATTGCTCTACGTATTTGACCTTGAAATGAATGTTTGAAGCAAGTAGTCTGACACTCTTCCTCACCTGTAATCCACACGATATCCTGTCTCTAGCTCGAATGATTTGTTGCTGTTTTTTGTCTAGCAGCATCAAATACAGTTTGAGCAGATCGAGGTAACTGCTAGGCGTGGTGTAAAAGTAACGTCTCATTTCTTGGTACAGCCGCTCCGTCATCACATCTACGTCCTAGGCATGACAAAAGTAATACGCAATAAGGTACTATGTCGAGTTCAGTTAACCAATTCAATATAACATTCAGATTCAGATTTTAATTAGTTAGGGAAATCATTTCAAAATTGTTGAAGTAGGATATAATTTAGAATTACCTGATGCATGGTTACGCAAAGGGTGGATATCTTTTCAACAATATCAGGGTTTCCGAGCGGCTGCAAGCACTGTTGCGCGACAGACAACAACGCTTCGGGCGGCCACTTCGTGAACCAGTCTATTGTGCAACAATTCACCAGAGACGGGAACATACGGCAGCGGCGTCTAAAATAAAGTAAGATTGCATACTTAACTACACTAAATAATAAATCTCTATAGTAATCTGATTTAAAAAGCTGAGTGTAGTTATTACCTTCATAAGTCTTGAAATGATTTGAAAGTATTGACGAACCTGAAAGCTTCTCCAACTGGACTCATGCAAATACACAAATGCAGTTTTCCCCGGACACGGTTGATGAAAAAGTAATAGACGGCATCACGGTCGGCAGGGTTTATCCCGGTTTTAGCAGCGTCGTTTCGACAGCCCGTCTGCATCTGCTCGTACGGGTCACCCTCGAACAAGTTAGGTACTTCACCTGAGATATGTAATTGAGATTCGATATTCACTTTTAAAGATCAACTAATAAGAGATACGATATCACATCAGTCCTATAGTAATCTGAGAGGGCCATTCGGCTCACTGGATTTGGCGTCTTAGTACGAGTTTGAAAACATCAAATACCGATCGCATATTTTTGAATTATCACTACAGACACACAATACACTACAGACACTAACAAGTCAATATGAAAAAATGTAGTGTAGTAGGTATGAGTATTTCATAATGTTAAATTGGATTATAAAGATTTACCACTCAAAGTTAATTAAGTAAGTAGTTATATTATCATGATCAATTACCTACAATAAATATATTTTATCTGTATGATGCTCTACAGTCTAGAATGCTTCACCAAGAGCTCACGATCCACAGCAGTTAGGACACATAACGCAAAAAGGAAGACATGATGCAGTAATTAATCCTTCTATCTTATGCCCAACTGCATGAACTCAGCTGGGCATACAATATAAGTACCTACTCCGGCAGTTGTCGTACTGACCGGAATTAAGCATATTGTTGATGTCTTCCAGAAACTCTTCTTTAGTTATCTGCGTGTCGGTGAATAGGAACACGGTGTCCTCAAAATTGACCCCCGCCCTCATGTACATCTTGACCAGGTCCTCGTGGAACTCCGGCGTGTCATAGTTGCGCTTCAATTCCATTCCCATGCATCTATGTAAAAAATATTAACTGTTCTGAGATGGCCTGGCTGCAAGCACGAACGCTGGCCGATGTCGAGCGAGTTTATTTGAGGCAAGTGGACAAGCTGAGACGGGGTATGGATCTACAATCTAGAAGTAAGCTGTAAGGGCTTGCAAATATCTAATCACTGCCTGCATTAATTTATATCGGGTTAAAACATTTAAGCTGCCTACAAAAGTTTAGGGCTAAAACCCAGATATTTTTATCACAAAGTAGACGGTATTTTATAAATCTAAGTATTGATCGATTAAATAGTAGACAGGCCTCGGTGAACGGAAATAAGCCATGCACAAACATGTCTTCCTTATACCATCAACATAAATAAACATATCCTCCCATATTGTCAGCTAAGCCGCAGGCTGTAATAATATTTATTGTAAAGTTATATGTCCCTGTCGCTCGGGACAAGCGGGGGCAGCCCGAGCTGCGGTAAACTGCACTTCGACACAATTCGATTTGCTAGCTGCATCGTGTAAATATTGCTATACTGAATGGATTAGTTTATCGGTCATGGGAATTGGGGCGTCTGCTGCCCTTAGTTACCTACTGCGCAATCGCTAACGGAAATAGAACCACGTACATTTTCCTCTCTGGGTCATACCTATTTGAACTGTTGATCTCACCACTATATCACTCGGATTAGCAGTTAAAACAGTGTTGGATGAATGTACTATTAAGTTTGTGTCTCTGCTCAAAGTGCATACTAACTTGCACTCGTTAACGTGTCCAGCCAGCGTGGCAACACTTCTGCGTCCTGAGCCCCCGGGGCCCACCATGAGGCAGTGGCCCCTCTCAGCGCGCAGCACGCGAGCAACCCTCACCACATGCTCGACAGCATCTTGGAAGAGCACGAGGTGCATCTCGGCACGAGCCGTGGAGTTATACTCCTCTAAGTACTCCTAAAAGAACACATGTTTCTAAGACGAAAGGAAACTTTATTAAAGTTTTGACCTGTGCACTTTTGCTTTAATGACTCCCTCGTAGAGAAGGCCTTCTCTCATTTTATGAAAAAAAATTAACGAAGACCATCTTTAAAAATCTTGAATTACTTGAGAGCTATAAAAATCATTTAATTGGATTTCGTGCTAATACCATTATAAAAGTCCACACAATAAACATTTTTAAGCAGGTAACCTAAATAATCGGTTTCACCAATAAACAAAGTTGTTGTATTTGATAGAAAAATCACTAAACCTACTCACGGTAGTAACAATTTTTTTTTGATAAATACTTTCAGTACTCTTACCTTCAATACTATCATGAGTTTCTGCATATCTGGTATCTCCGCATAGTTTCTGTTTTCTTTCGGCACTGCCGAATTAATGAAATCCCCAAACAGTAAAAGCGGGGGGTGTTCAATAATAGCGTCTTCAGGAATATCCAATATCGGCTGCTGGAAGTTCTTTTGACACACGTTGCACATCAAATGGAAGAAGTAACTCTTATCCTGTATGTTGATTAACCGGTCGTGGAATACTCGGAGGCACTCGTGGTAGAAAAGTCTATATGAAAAAATGGCATTTATGTAAAAAAGTAGGTGTACGCTTTTGAAATCTCAAACCAGCAGTCAAGACTATATAATTATAATATATTACCTAAGCATCGCCTGCGGAGAACGCATGTAAGCCGCATCGGCTTGTAGCACCCCCTGCATGCACTTGGACAAGTCTCTCAAATTAAACACATAGTGTGATTTGGCCGGCGTGGGCAACAGCTCGGCGCATATCTTGAGGTAAAGCTCCACCGCCGTATTTACTATTGGATCTCCGAGAACTGACACTTCCGTAACGAAGTCCTCCATGTGACCCTTGAGTATGGCCTAGTAGAGGAAACGAAATATTAGATATTACTTAGATTTAATTATACCTACATTAGATATTAAAAAAAGGTATTTTAGATAATCCTAATAGGCGAAGGAAAAAAGGACTGGAAGGTACAATTTTCCAGAAGAGTCCACTTGTGTAGACTTCGGCAGTGGAGCTCGGATATGTGTGAACGTGTTAACACACCAAAAGGATCATAAGAACACGTCAGGTCGGTCCGATCAAAACCGACATGCCTCCCCTGGGGCTTGCACGCATCCGTGAGGATTTCACATCGCGAAAAAGGGTATATCAATATGCATGGTTTACCCGAGAACACTACGCAAGTTAACTAGTAGGCGAAGAATAACCATACTTTTGATTCGTGCTACACAGCTACTTGTGATTTTTGTGCCACAAAACATCCTCACCTTGAATATAGTCTTCATAGCATCGGAGTTGGGTGCAGAAATGTAAAACATAGCGAAATGCCTGACGAACCGCGCCGTCAGCAGGTTGCGCCCACCGCCGGGAGGTGCGCATGAGCATGACAACACGACGTCCAGGATATCCTTCCAGTATAGCTTGTCGCGGTCATAGAGGCCACCAAAATCGAGGAATTGCCTGATAAAATAAAACTTAATCATTTTCACCAAAAAAAACTAAGTTTAGTTTCATTAGTGTTGGCTAGTTTTAAAGATTAGCCTATAGGACTCCTGGGAAAAGTTATCCCTATTTTTTCATTCCCGATATCGAATTAGGCCAAAGATATTTTATTTAATAATGTACTCTATTGCCATCGATTTACCTAAATTGGACAAAACATTCCCATGTTAAAATTCACTGATCTCTTCGTAGGAAGCTCAACTACAAGGATTGCCGTGTTCATTTAATGGAAAATCGATTGGAATTTATAATCGAGTCGTGCTGCCTCGTTATCTACCATCATAGTGAAACATGTTACCCACCGCAGCAATTCAATTGTCGGCTGTGCACCGTACATGTCGAGGCGAGGCATATTAACGTCATCAATAAATATGATAACTTTTTTCCCAAGGGGCGCTCCTATTGCTTTCCGCGGCCTTTTCTCTAGACGAGATTCGATTACCTCCTGGAACAAACAGTATTGATTGTTTAATTGCTGCCTGTGCCTGCGTAGGTTCTAGTTCTTTATCAATATACATTAAATTAATATGTAAAGGGGTAGCATCACCTGTGTTCGACCACTGCTTGTTTGGGCAGAAAAATTCAATATAAATGGTATATAGTAACCATTGACTGCCATCCTATTCAGCATTTCCATTGCAATGCATGTCTTACCAACACCTGAAATATTTACAGGTACTTAAATCATGTTTGTAGCATTTTCTAATTAGATGAGGCCTGAGCGGGAGGGAACACTTACTCTAAAGTAACGGTAAGAAAAATATTGTGCTAGAGCCACAGCACCACACACACCACAGCTTCTTACTCTATGATCACGAAAATTGATGCTTAGCATAGACTTTCATTCAACCCAAACATTTTGCTCACACAGTCGTTTTCAAATCAGCTCGATAATATCCTTTTTAATAAGATACATTTTAATGATGATTTTTTTTTATTGGGTCTGGGCCTGCCACCCTCTCTCACCACTGTTACTCCTGTAAGCCATGATACACAGCGATGACCAACAAACACGCTGCGAGGAGAGGCTAGTGTTAGAACCCCCTACGAATTTAATCAAGAGGCAAATAAGAGGAGTTGTAAAGATAATGATAATGTCATTGATCATTAATAATTTATTTACCCGTGTTCCCAGTAAACATGACCGGTTTTCCACAACCCAACAGCTTCTCAAATAGGTACCCATAGCGCACCGTGTCGATGGTCGGCACAAGGGTTTCAAAGAACGCCTTGTTTGAGTCATATAGGAATTCGGGAATTATTTCGGCCCAAACCTTTAGTTTTCGCTGTTTTGTGTCCATGAACATATCAAAGAAGTTGAATCCTTGTGGGAAACTGACAATAAAAAAAAATATATTTTAATATTATTCTACAAGCTAAAATGGTAATCATTATTTTTACCCGACTACGCAAGAAGGAGAAAAATATATAATATACCTATATGTTGCACAGTTCTACTTTGATTTGGCTTTGGTACGCTATCAAGTTCCATTAAAATTCATCCTTTGTAAATTAGGTTTGTAACTGCTTTTACAGGATACATTTACTGAACTTCTTTATACTGAGTACGTAACATTAGGTTGTAATCTAATAGATTTTATGATATAGTAATAATACAAAAGGTTTTCTTTGTGCTTGTCTCGTCGTGGTACTAACGGTAGAAACACATGTAAATGTTTGTTTAAATTTACACTTAAGGTAATAAGTATTTATAAAAATAGAACTAACTATTCAGCCTCTTCGAATTCTTCAAACTGCCTTTTGACGACCTCCTCAAATGGTTTTCTGTTCATCTCGAGAATATTGCCGCCGATGCACCAGATGTAGCAGAATACAAAGCAGTGGGCGATGTACACTTTAATAGCGGCCTTGTCAGGGAACCGCTCACCGGGCTCCGCGAGCAGAGCTCCCATCAAGTAGCAAACGGCCGACGCTTTGCTTATATCCACCTAAATACGATATCATAGTCACTGCTACGTCGTCGTATGAACTAGTCTACATGAATCCCAAAACCACTTGCTTTTAAAGTCGCTCAAATAGTCTAGTGCTCATTTGTTTTTTTTTATAACACCGATCGAGATCTTTAAATCAATTCGGTCAAGAGTTCGGTTTGGGTATTTATTTTTTAGGCATTTTTTATATAATATGAAAGATAAATTGATTGTCCACGACTCTCTCTATTACGCTGTTCGTTTGACCCATACTTTTAACGTCATCATATAGAAGAATTTGTCAATGTTTCAAATTAATCTACCCACTGATTAAATTTTCTATAAACGTTTACTCTTAGGGGTTGAATTTCGAAAAAGCCTTCTTGAGCACGTCGTCCTATTGAAAATGTATTACCCTTACTCCTACCCTGTGCCCCTGTTGCTGGTACCCTTATAATTGGTAAATGGTTTGCCCGGGTCTTTTATGTTTACACTAAACAATATTTTTATTAATAATCTTAAAAAGGTATACCTACCTGTCTGATTCCAAAGCTACATTTGGTGTTCACGTGCTTTAATCCAGTCTCAATCATATCAAACAGCTGGTATACGAATTCAGAATTCTCTGCACTGAACAGGTTTTTTTCGACACCCTCTTCTAGCCACGAGCGCACATACGGCAAGTATCCCATCTCATTAGGATCTATATAAACCATGCCGCATCTAGACACGGTAGCAGGAGATGCTTGAGCTAAATCTGCCACCTGGATGAGAAAATGCAAGAGTTAATGTTGTATTCGGGCTTACAAATTATAAAGATTTTGGCTATATACATTATTATGTATAATTTATCGGATGCATCGCAAAACCAATGTGTGGTATTAACGTACTTCAAACACCATGTGCACGTATGGTGTCAGCTTGATCCGCTCGGAGTTGGAGAGACACAGCATCTTGTTGTCGTCTAGCACGGTGTTCATGTTCTCAATCCACACAGCGTCCACTGGCCCGTCGCAGATTAACCATTGGTGATCTGGTAGCTCGCACTACATTATCAACACTATTAATAATTAACATAGTTGTGATAATTAGCGGAACATTAGTAAAATAACTCGTCCTTACCTGGACAGCTGTCCTTAAACACAATGGTAGGATTCCATCATGCCATTCGAGCGTCTGTAGATTGACCTCGCCGTATAATTCACCGATAGAAAGACTCTTTGGGTTCATTATAAATTTGTGTACTATTTGATTTTGAAGTCCTGGTACTCCATTCTCATGAAGCCTTGTATAAGTGTCCGCCAAGACGTGTAATACAACAGTTTTCCCCCCGCCTGTTGGTCCCACCAGCATGACACCCCATCGCACTATCATTGTCTCGTGTAGCTGTATCACTTTGCGTATCTGACATACTTCAATTTGTAATTTCCTCTCGAGGAGAATTGTTGCTAGTCAAAACAATAATTATGATTCCATTACTACTTTACTTATTCATATATTTATTTACTAACATTGCCCATGATTTCTTAAGGTGCTCTTTAGTTTTTTGGATCCTGTTTGAAAACTTTTATTGCGGGATAAAGATATTCTTAAGTTAAACCGGGTTATAAGCTAACACTAGGCCAAGTGTCATTAAAATTCACCAAACTAGACTAGCCAGACAAATATTACGGATTCGACTTCAATGAGTATCCAAAAATACTCGCCTACGATTATTATATTTTTTTTCCAAAAAAAAAATCTACAGTCTCGACCGAGTTCGTCTTAAGATATTATGGTATATATTTATATTTTAGAGGCAAGTACGATTGTGAAGTTCGTATACTTACTAATAATATCTTCCATAACACCGTAGTCTCGAAATGGAAGGCTGACGCCAGGGAACAAGTCAGACAATATACCCGCAAAGAGAATAGCATCAGCCGCCAGAAACTTCGGCAGGTTGCTGTCGTTGAGGGCACATAACAAAGTCATCTCTTCATGTTGGTCAGGACTAGCTCGTTTTAAAGCTCCTGCCATCACCTGAAGACCGTTCAAATAGCCAATTGTAGATAATTTATAAACTAAATGATCCTATAGTTTAAAATGTAATTCTTACCAGCACACTCTTTACAGCTCTCATACCGAAGTCATAGTGATCTTGCTTTGAAAGCTGCTCGCTAGAGAGTTTATACATTTGAACCATCTTCTTGGCAAGACCTTTAGAGGATTCAAATCCTTCTGAATACAGAATCACCTCTGCGATGAGAGCTTTAAAATTAAGAAATATTTTTAAAAAATCGTTGTATGATCCGTATCTACTTGTATATGGAATGATAAAATTATATCAGTAAACTAACCATAATCCGGCACCATCATAGATATAGGACGGAACAAAGCCTTGAGATTGTCGGGCAACTCCGTGCGGCCTGCGTAGCCAGGGTTCATCGTGATGAAAGCCGCGCAAGTGCGAACTAATTTAATTTCACGACCTTCGAACATGAACCTATAATATTTATTTGAATGATAACATTTATACAACTTAGTAAAAAAAAATAGATTAGTAGTTAGTATTGCTAGGTTAGATTGCTATGCGGCAAATATTTAATTTTTAGATACATTATCTAAAAACTAAATTTCGTCATCTGTCGTCATCACACTGTAAAATATAACTCGATTTTATAGAAGTTCTATAACATCATCAAACGGCATATAGTACTGCACAAAGTAAAACTCTTATGCGTAGTAGGTACTATATGACGTTTGATAAAGTTATAAAACGTATATAAATTTGGGAGTAAAGATAACATGAAATTTAGGTACCTGCTTTGTTTTGCGACTTTGGCATTTCTGATTGTGATCAGTTGCTGTGCGATTACGGACAAAACCTCAATGTCTATACGATTGAATTCGTCAAAGCAACACCATGCTCCCGATGTTGCCAAGCCGGAGAAAAATCGCCCCATCATCTTATAGTCGAGTCCTGATTCGTTGAAAACGTAATTCATGATGAAATTGTAAATTATGCTTTGTGCACCCTTACATTTTAATAAATTCGATAGTCCGTTACGACCACGAAATATTTTCTAAGAGTCCAAATTGTAAATCTAGCTCTAGTGTAAGCTTGAAAACTTAGTGACTTGCAGCTATACCTTTGTAAACTGAAATTTCATGAGATATATACATTGAATGGTCAAATATGGCTTACCCTCGGAACAGTTGAATACGACGCATTGTATAGCGAGAGACTTTGCCAAGTCCTTGGTGGTCTCAGTTTTGCCGGTGCCTGCCGGGCCGGCGGGTGCACCCCCCAGGTCTAACTGGAGTGCACCCATCAGACAAAGGTAGCATCGGTCCGTCAGCGGGGTAATTACAAGTACACCTTTGACAAATAATGTTAATCATTGTTTTAGAATTACGATCATATTATTTCCTCTTAACCCTTAGTAGCCTGATTTACGAAAGTGATTTATTTTTAATATTACTGTGTTTAATGTTACTGTGTTTAATAATAATGACATTCGATTTTTTTTTAATTTCGTTGGAAATAATATTATACAACAGTAAAATACGTACAGCCAACCTATAAAAAAAACTAATAGTAATGTGAACATTCGGTTTAAAAGATTGGTATCAAAATTGAAACTCTAGGCTATTAAGGGTTAAACCTCTTTTTAGCTTCTTAAGAAACATTGTATTAAACATTCAGTCGTAAAGCACTAGATAAAAAAAATACACAGTAATAAGAACAAAAAATATTTAGTTGGCCCCCACCGTTAGGCACAGGCCAGCTATCCGGTTGACCGGGCAAGGGGTGCAGGGCCGGAGCAGGGTTCTCTCGTCCAAACATCTAGCTTATCGAAATTCACAGTCAAAGCTGCGGGCACAAGCTAGCGTATAATATAATAAAGGATTTAATACCTCCAGCGCCCAAATATTCGTGTCCATAAATATACATTGCACTTGACATCCTGGCAACACAGTTATCAATTTCGTCTTCCCAATAATAGCGTATCATTTTTAACCAGTTGAAATCAGTGCTGCGATGTACAGAAAATTGTACAAGTTAAAAACTAATTTGACTTGAACTATTGTATACAGGATTTTATGAAGGCATTACTAACTCCTTTTGCACGTGTTTCTCCACCATATGCGATATAGTATCTCTAGCGTGCACATCTATGGTAATAAGTGCACACAGCACTTTCCTGAACAAGGAACTTAAATCTTTTCTTGTTAATGCTGCAAGGTCGTTTAGATCAGCTATGCATTTCTTCTCGTAATCCAGCAAACCAGTGTCGATACGAAGAGGTACTCCTAGATCTAATATCTCGTGGACACCTTTGGCCCACATTATTTGTGATACGGTTAGAACGACCTGTTTACGGATACAATCAATATTTTAGATGTCAGAAGCATGCATTGGCCAATAGCGATGATAAAAAATAATACCTGATTAGCATGTAGTTCGACCCACTCGACACGAGGGCGAATCATAAAATCCTTAATCGCATGTTTCATGCATCTCTTTACAGATGCAAACATGGCCTCTTCTACTTTACCGAGCCAATCTTCAACGTTGCCTCGGGCTTTTAGACCCTATGTAATTTATAGAATAACCATTAAAATACAAATTAAAACTTAATAACCGGAAAAACTCTAGTTGGAGGCAATTTTTGAGCTAAATATCTCGTTAACGGTACAAATGTTTTGAATAAAAACCATAATTTTAATTCGGATTAAAATGTTCATTTTAGGTAACTTTTTCAACTAAGTTAATTTTGTCCGAGGTACCTACATAGGTGAAATGAACAAATAGCTCCAAAACTGATCAACTAATACCTATAATAATTTAGTACGTACCTTGCCTAGATTCACTCTCTCAGCTTCTGGCGAAAGCATCGCAATGATGTCAGTCGTTAGGTCTTCAGGCTTGGCCGTTTTCGCAAGTTTTGCTTGCAGCATATCTCTAGTTTGGAAAGACATCTCTCTCTCCACCAATGTACCGTCCTCGGCAATTTCTAATTCACTTTCAGGTAGTTTAACACCGAATTCTAACTTTGCAATAGCGTCGAAACATTTTCGTAAATGTGGTTGTACTGCATGAGGGTTTCGTGTCTATTCAAAAACAAGTATTCGTATGAACCAAACTAAAAATATAAATTATTAGAGTATGAAACAATTCAAAACGGTACAACAATACCTGAGCCAATATTTCCAGCAGTTCGTCATTTGACAGGAAGAAGAATCTTGGAAAAGCCACACGTTTAGTCTCCAAATATGCTTCGAGACACTTCATAATCTGATCTAACATTTCGTTATTTCTCACAAACTCTTCATATAGTTTCGGTTGGGTTGCAGCTGGCATTGCCAATGGAACCTGTAGAGTTACAATGAGACATGTATAAAAATATTTCAATCTTCTGCGTGTGTATTTAACCAATCAATACCTTAGCTAATTTGCGCATTATGTCCTTCCATGACTTGTCCACGATCGTAAACAGCCTCGTTTCATTTGGCAACTGTCTTTGAATATCGGGCGCACTAAATATAACCTCCAAATAAATCCACGTTTGTTGACACGCAGACCATTCCTCCTGTAAAACTTATCAGTTAAGGAAGATGGCTCTGAGGTTTATCCCAAAATTAATAATGTTTTGAACGACTTACATCAGAATATTAAAACAATAATTGTAATAGCCACTTTTAATGGCTGAAAACATTCTGTAAATTGTGTAGTGTGCGGATAAATATTTTCCTTCGACACCTGATCATATATATCTTACCAATGTCTTAGCGAAAAGTTCCAAGTTTCGAGACCATTCTTCAACCCTGCTTTTGATGGGGCCACAATTCCTTGAGCTTAAAATTGTGCTTATGTGAATATTGCTCTCATCAAGACTTGCTTGAACTTCATCTAAACCACCTAGTACATACACATCTTTGGCGTCCTTATGCAATAACACGGGGAACTCTAGGGCTGCCCATATTTCTTCAACCTTTAAAATAACAAAAGGTGACATCCTTATTGAGAATAGTGTACCTACTTAGTACTTGATGTACCTTAAATTAAGTTATATAGCTACGAGAAGAGTTATATAGACACCTTCATACCTTTTTGAGCAATGCTTCAAGTCCAGCCTCCGAGCTAGCTTGGCCGGCTACCTCCATCAGTTCTTCAGCGTGTTGGAATGCATGCAATTCTTCGAAAACTTGCAGCGTAAGCACCATATCTGGCGTGAATCGCGTGTGCAGAATTTCCTCTATTTTCACCCAGTGACGCGGTCTCAAAGACGGATTTCGGAGATATGTCAACACTGGCAACTGTAATGATTAAAATTCATTAATCATTGGATATAGATAGTAATCATACACTTTTAATATAAATATACTATTTCTCAATTTGTATTATTACCTTTTCTTTTATAATATCGATAGTTTCTTTACACTTTGGTACAATCTTATTTGGTGGTAGACCTTTGTCGAGCTGATTGAACATCTTGCCAAAGTTTATTGTTGTAGTTTGTATCTCATCGATATCTAACGTGTTGAATGGAGAGTCGAACCTTAATAACAAAGTTGCGTTAAAACCATTGAGTAATTATTAAAAATTGATCTTACATCGGATTAATAATTCTAGAAGAAAAATAATACCAGGATTGGAACATATCATTCCACTCCTTAGACGACTTCCACAGTAATTGTCTGAGCTTCACATCGTTAATGGCTTCATCCAGCTGCTCAAGCCTCGCTGGCGGTATCTAAATGAGGAGTGGACGTATCTTTAAAAAATAATATGTATCTTATGAGTACATGAAATATAAACAATGTTAATGCAATCGAACCTTAAATAACTTCTGCCATTCCCTTATCTGTTTCTCCCTGGCGGAACAAGCCGATAATTTTTCTTGCAATTCGTCAAGCTTTTCTAACACCTTCTCCATATCAGACTTTTCATCATATAGCCATGGTTGCTATAATATATATAATGACATTTATGTTTAAAATCTTATTTTTTATACCTATAGGTACTTATTGTAAATATTTAAAAGATGTGCTTACTGTAACTTCTTCTCTTAGTTTGTTGACGTCCAACATAAGATCCATTATATCTTTGCCGATCTGACTAGCAAACAGTCCTGCTAATTTACTACGAGTTTCCACTATAGCGTCCACATTTGTTCGCAGTGTTCCCAAAGCTACGCTTAAACCCAAATAATCAGTCATATCATCAGGCGATATGGGTATATTATATTCTCCCATGAGATCGTAAAGCTCCCGAAGATATTCAAGTCTTTCCTCTAAAAATGCAACGCGAGACTCAAGGCCATCTAGCATGGAATTGAAGGCAACCAATTCGCCAGCAGTCTCCGGTTCCTTGCTTATATCTCCGTTTATATCGTCTATGCCTCCGACAATTTCTTCGATGCAATCATGGCCGATACTGTACAAAATTATAGCTAATTATTTTAGGATACCCTAATGCTTAATAGGTTAACAAACATTTAAAACATTTCATAACTTACTCAGGAGTAACGTTAAGTATTACATCGAACAGTCTCCTAGGTTGCGGCCTAAATAATTCTTGGAAAGGACACAGACACAGGAATATCATGCCCAAAGGTTGATAACTCACAACCTCTTCTATGTTCTCCATTTGCTTCATTAGCTTATCGCAAAGTTTTCTAAAGTTGTTTACGTCTCTTTCTTGTCTTATAACCTCAATGTCCATTTCATGAGCTTCTCGGAAGTTATCCATGAAACTATTCATGCGTTGAAGAAATACCCATGTACACTCGTAACCGTACTGGATAGAATAGGGTATAAATGATATGTCATCTAACATATTCTTGTCCTGATTCATTAAGAAGTACAAATTTGGTGAGACTCCTGCAGACCACTCGACCGGTTTGCCCATAATTGTGGGCTGTACAAACATTTGCAGAGTCTCGTCATTAAGGTAATTATGGAATGTTCGTACGAACTCATCCCAGTAGTTAGTTATCTTCTCTAAATAACTCGATACCAATTTTTCACTAGGATTTAGTTCCACTTTACCACTCGGTTCTACATAAGCGTCTACTTGGAATAAGGCCCACTGAAAGATTTATTTTTTGGTTACTATCAAGACAACAAAACGGTAAATCTATTAAGGCCAAATTACACTAATTCATATAAACACTTATAACTTAATTCACCTTGCATGTTTCGGATGGCCTAGGAACTGTTTCAAGTACTTCGTCAATCTCACTGCCAGCAAGAAGCTCGATGCTAGGAGTGAACTCCACGTGGATACGCAACATGTTCGCCATCATATTATTAGATCGCTTTGTTAATCGATACAGCATGTAATTTGTCATGTAATCGGTTAACTTTATGAAGCTGAAATTAATATTGCATTATGCAGTTAGGTACCTTGCAATAACATTGCCCTAGATATTTATAGCTTAATCCTTAACTTGTTTTTATTGTATTTAAAAATGTAGCCTGACTCATGTCTGTCTCCTAATATACATTAACCTGCCTGGCAAGTTCTATTCGAAACTAGTGAATTAGAAACGGCATTTTTCAGTGTAAATGCAGTAGGTATGTAAACTCATTGAATATTAAAATAATTGTTGTTTATAAAATAATGTGTCTACCAGGCTAATCTTTCGCAATACTTCCTCTTATTGGCTTTTTCCGTATAAGACATCCCGCCAGTAGGTTTTCCCCTTATAATCTGAAAGGGTGGTATGTTCCTGTCATCGTGGACGAACCCTTGCTGGTAGAGAGCGGTATGACACGCTTGCGTGATAACGTCTAGTACCACATCACGATATTCTGTCATTTTCTCACGCATGTACTCTACCCGTTTCATCTGCAAGATGCCATTATAATTACGCATATAGTTTGGTAGCACATGGACTGAATGAGTAGTTACACTGTGTTGAATTGATAATACACACCTGAACTTCAATAAAATAGAAAAATGCTGTGTCCATATCCCTCGATAAATCGGCGAAAGTTTTCATGTACATCTCACAGCACATTGCTTGTATACTCAGGAGAGCTTTACCCAAAACTGGTGTGAGAATGAACAGATTCTTGGCCAGTTTGTTTCGTAGTTTGGTGTATTTTCTGAATAGAATCGACTTTCTCCACACATAAAAAGCTTTCCAATATCTATAAACTCTGAAAAACTTGATCTAAAAACCGGCATTGTATTATAACCATAATTTCATTAACAAGGGGCATAGGCTCAAGAAACAGTCGTTGAAATGTGGCCAAGGGTGGGGCCGTAGACAGCAATACAGGAATTCACTTTGGAGGGAGGGGGGGGTCTATGTATAAGACCGAGGGTTATCTAAGGCACCTAGGAGGGGGGTTTGAACCCCAACCTCCCTTCCCCTTTGGACATTTTTCTTTAGTTTGACGTATTTCATTACTTCCCAGGACTTGACCCCTTTTAGCGAAATTATTGGGTGGTGCATCAACGGATGTAATTGCCGGATAGGAAAATGATTATTCCAAATATTTAATTTAAGCAATATGCGCTATTCAGTTTATTTTAGCTTTGAATGGTATCATGTTACTTACATCAGTAAGTTGGACAAATATGGTATATTCTTGTTCCCAGGATGGAAGTTGGGTAAAAACCATTTCTTTGGAATAGTGTGTCACACCACAGGGACTGATTGTGAAGTAATTTCTCTTATCGATATCATCATAAGGGACAACTCTGTAAGCAAGGACTTAATTATCATTTAATGTTATATAAACAGGCAACAACATATTTATACATATTTTTTGGTTGCGTCAAGCCGTGTACGTCTTTCAAATTATTTGCTGATTTTCGTTCATCCATACGACTAGCAAATATGGCATTTCCAATGTAAGTACCTATTATAATAACAATGTGTAGATTCCGAGAGCTAAAATTGGAGTAAAAAATGACAGTGGCTGTTACATATTTTAATATTATAACTTATTGGGTATGCACATACTCACTTGAGGTAATAAGGAGTGAAGTAAACATTCTGCGGGTGGACAGCATAGATCATGTAAAGAAAGCCGCACGATGGAGTACTTCGAACGTAATCGATGACTTCCTTCTGAGATGCCACTTCGGGCTTCACTTTAAGAGGATCTGTAGTAGCCTTCTCCTGTACTTTACTCGTGCTCAGTTCAGCTTTCTGGATTTTATCTTTTTTCTTCCTGACACTTGCTATTAAGGCAATCAATATAAGTTATAGGTGATTGATATTATTATAAACATACATTATAATTCGTAATGCATGTATCTATCTAAACAAGTCTCGTCGAAGCCATTTTTTAAACCATTAAAGCAGTTAATTGTATCACACCTCTCTTTACATGGCGCCGTATGGAGTTCAGCAACTGTCATTTCTATGTACAGAGACCGAATAACTTCGGTGCCTATGCGCATGCGGCATGATCCCATTTTTTATGAATTAGGCATGACATGCCGCTTGCCTTATTTATATAAAACGTATGAAAAATATATTAAGGTCAAATAACTTATATGTTAATAGTTAGTTTAACTTACTATCGCTATCGTTGCGTAGAGGATCTAATAGACCTGGTTTTCGTTCCTTTCTAAATCGTGTTTCTTGTGCTTCGGTAAATCCAGTCTATATTAAATTAAAAAGTTCAATAAATAATTGGGTATGATATCTTACTTCATTTTAATTATGATTAAGTAATAATATTACATTAAATGCACAAACGAGCGACATAAGTAGGTACTCACCAACGGTTCCGGTTCCCGTTTAACATATTCGATTTTTTCCAGCAATTTTCGATGAGGCAAATGAAAAGGTATCTCCCGTGGCTTTCTGAAATTCATAACCATAAGCTGGGTGTAGCCAACATGGGGTACAATGAGGCAGCTGCCCCTTCCCCTGGCTCATGGAGTCAAGTGAAAAATATAAGAGCATATCACTACTGATGTCAAGAAATTATGTGACTGCATAGTATCTTAGCTAATGAGAGCAGTGGATGACTTTGCCATTCCCTGAAGCGAACCCTGGCTACGACGTATAGGTATTTGTAAGTATCTACCATCAAACCGAACGGGTAGGTGGGTAGTCCCCCAAACGTAGTATAACCCCCAAATTTATTGATTACAACGCACTTATTACAACGTACTATTCTTTTGAAAAATGCTTCAGAATACCATCGAAAACCTTTCGTTTAGTTAGATCTTCCGCAGTGACCAACTAATATGGGATAAACTAAGCATTTTCTCCAACGTTTATGGTTTTTTTAAAAAGGTGCAATGTCTACTAGGTATGCTAGGTACCTACTTGTAAATCTCTAAATCTTAAAGAGGTGTTCTTGCCTGTGGTATTCGTTCATCGCGGAAAAGTATTAGATTATTTTTTAAGGGTGTTCACTATCAAAATATATGTAGGGTCGACATCTTCACGCAGTCGCCACGAGCTTTGGGGGCCGAGCGGCAGAGCAAACTAATTGATTGTGGGTATAGAGAGCGCACCAGAGATACTTTAGAATTAAACCGCTGATGAGGAAAATTTAAAGGATATTAATCATTGATATGTATGTTGCATTGACGTACCTGGTGTAAGGTGTTGGGACTTTGCGAACATTCCGTTGTAATGTAGATATTGCCGGCAAAGTAAAAGACGCCGTTCTTCGTCTTACGTTTTCATTCATTATCACTTTTAATTATTAAACACATCACAAATTGAAAAGAAATAAGGAGCAAGGCTTTCAACACAACCATTCGATCAATGACAATAATTGATGACAATCGCCAAACTGTTTATTTCCATAGTAACGCAATGATACGATTTTTTCAGAAGAAAGTTGTAGGTACAAGAAGACGTGAACAGTCCGGCTTAAATCCCTTATCACTCGCTAATTGTTCATTTCATACCGTAAGATTTTATGGTATAAGCATTGATAATATGAGAAACAGGCGTTGATACTGGATTTTGTTTAAGGATGATAATTTCGTCCGTGGGGGAGGGGGCCATTTTTGTGTGATCTTAGCAAAGTTTCATTTAGAATAATCGTTCTAAACAAAAAAGCCTCGAATATCTTTCAAGTGCTAGACGTAAGATTATCAAGATAGTACTGTAATCATTTTAACCGATTGGCACGTCTTGTAGTGACCCTGCTTCTGTACCGAGGGTCTTGGGTTCGATTTTCGTTGCAAACAAACATTCTGTGATGAGCACAAATATTTGTACCCGAGTCATAGGTGCCTCGTGCCACTCAGAATTAACTAAAGTACCACTTATATGTCCCATTTAAAATGTGTAAGAATAAAGTGGTTCATGAATAAAATCTACTAAGATACATTTTGTGATACTGCAAATAGAATTTAGTAGGAGGGCTTTTAGCGTTCCAAGTTCATTGTAATGTATGTAGGTTAGGTACGGTCCGCGTGTATGTTTCGAGCTTTTTATAGCTTATTGATTAATTACTGTAAGTCTACCTAACAGTTACATCGCGGAGAGAGACTCTATAGGGAGTATGAAGGTATAAAGAATTTGTACTTACAACTATTTAGGTACCTATATAGTAGATATAAGATGGTTAAACTGTGAAAGTGAATTAGTTGCAAGTTGTTTTTTATATGACAAGCAATTTAAAATTTAATGTATCACATTTTGTGTTACCCTGTAATGTTATTATGCAAAAGCCATATCCCGAATGTCTTAGCGTATAGCGTCACCATCCTAGCTTATTTTAAAGTAGGCTACGAATAAATGCTCTTTGAAAATAGGTATTTTGCATGTATTTTGCCAGTACTATTGCCAGAAACTATAAAAAATCTAAATTTAAATTTCGCGCTAGTTCTACGTGCGTCATCTAAAACCAGAGACCTACGCTGGAAACTGGAAACATAATATCATAGACTATAGAATGTGTTATTGCCATTGACGTCCACATAGAGTACAGTGGTTATTGCTAATTGTGCAAAATACCCGCTAAGTTGCGGGTGAGGCCATATTCATATCCATTTTATTTCATCACATCTCATTTCGTTAAAGAAATAAAGAACTATAGAATATGAAACAAAAAGATTACAGCTTCCTTAGATTATAAACTCCATAAAAAATGTGTATGGATATACAATTTAAAAAAAACTCCTAATCAGAAAAAGCAATGCTTGGTTGTCTCTGCTTGCTGATTTGACTGTGATTTTGTGTATATGTATGTTTGGCGCTATTTTACGTTATAATTTTAGTAAAAATTATAAAATAAAGCAAAGAAAAGTGTGTTACGTACCTGCTGCTTAACTATTAAAAAAATATTACCGTGATTGAACTAAAGTAAAAGCGTCCGACAAGGTAGGTACGCAACAAATATTTCATTGATGAAAGGATGAAAGCAACTTTCACCAGTCGCCTCTCGATTTCGTCGATACTATTGTAGTTACTACATACTACAAAATGAATGTTTTGATTTAAAACTAAATAAATGTAAATGTAATCAATTGTTTTGTAGGATATTGTTATTACATTCATAAAGCTTTTAAAATCACTACCAATTACGAATGGATGTTCTACGCGTATTGTAACTTGTATAGTATGGTAGGTACGGGTACTCTAGTAAGTTTACTTAATGTTTATTAATATTTGGGTACTTACGCGATTCAATATTCATTCACTTATCATACATGGTGTATAAAAAGGTTGTAATTTTCGAAAGTGCATAAATAGCACTATTAGTTTCAACATTGTATTATTAATTTCGGTACTACCTTTCCGTGTGGCAAGAAATAGGCTTCCACACCATCTTCTAAATGCATCTGCATCTTGTTTTCTTACAATTTCATCCCTTGGGTGGTTGATCCCACTGCTCAGAAGGTGGGATCCCACAACACCAACAAATTCTGTTCACATGTTTATTATGAGTAAATTATGTGTGAGTCCTGTCATGTACATGGTACTAAAAGTCTTGCATATCAATCTACTAGATCTTAACATCAGCAGTAGTTTATGCCTGAACTTGAAGAAATCAATAAACATGATAATACATTTTACTGCTATACTTTCTTAGGTCATCCCTTTTGTTTCAAATAATACTCAGTCTAATTTAATCTAACAAAACAAACAATGAATGACTATAGTAATAGATACCTAGATACAGGCTTTCCCAAAACACTGTATTAAATATTGAATTTTTTGGGATCAAAAATTGTTTTGAAGCAAAGATGTTAATTTAGTTATTCTTGAAAATTATCTGGCTTTTTGCAAATAATAGGTTCAGGTAAGCAAGATAAATTGGCAGTCATATGTTTAACTATCAATTTCATTCTGCCTCAAAATCAAACATATGAGGAAATCAATATTATTATTTTTTGGATTTTTTTGCCATATTTGCATAGTTATTCTGCTATTTTCATGTTTGCGTGGATGGCCAAATCCTAAACTATGGGTAATATCAACAAATGGATAATTGACTCTTGACACTGACTTCGATGAAATCTGAAACTAAATCATAACATTTTTTTTATCTATTTCCCTAGCCAGGAATGGGACTTGTTGATTTTTAATTAAAAATCGACATACTCTATTGGAACTCGGATGGAACCGTTCAAATTGCTTAGACCCTACCCATACCATATATTTAGCATCACAACAACTTGTTCTTGTTAAATATTTTTTTGCAGTTAGACCATCATTAAAGACAACAAAAAATATATCTTGTACCCAAAAGAGGCCATAATTTTGATCAATTATTGATTTGTTTAAGGTTTTATCAATGTATGAAAATAAAGCTGTAGTGCAGAAAAAAGAATTGATTACTGTATGTCGTTACTTCACAAGACTTGATCCTTATTATAGATATTATCGGATGGTGTATGAATACGAGTATTGAATAATACACTATATTCTTTATAACAGTATGTTGTTATTTTATTCACTATCAACAGTTTCAATTCCCAGCAAGGGTTTTTTTTTGTATTGAATTATTCTGATCTAAATTTACAAATGCAAGAAGTACTTTATTATTTTCATTAATAATACTTATTTACAGACAAATCAATGGGTTCCTTAAAATAAAACCTGCCAGATAGCTTCTATCGAAGCCTTTATTGTAAGTTATCATCAAGGAATTGAATGGCTATGTATTATTACGCAAGTAAATTAACCGAGGCCTCATGTAGTGGCTGTAATATTAAAGTGCCCCCGGCACCAACTGAGCCTGCTCCAGCGCCACCACCACCCACCAACCATGCTCCGCTGTCTCCTGACCCGGCTCTCTTGCATGGATCTGGCCTTTCTTATTATGATGTAAGTTTATTGTAGAAATTACCTTGACAACCTGTCTTAATTCCCCTTTTTTCAATGTAAAAGACACACAAATATTAGTCTAAATTCCATCGTTGTGTGCAGTAATAATGAAGTCCTTACCAAAATTGTTTCCTATACGTGCCTTATCTTGAGGCTAACACAAGAACAGTAATCAAGCAGTAAGCATTTTCTGTCTAATTGCAAACTTGCTGGCCTGTTTACACAAAGACACTTGATCCTTGTTTAGTGTCCTAGTGTAAGCTGGGAATTATTTGAAATAAACACACTAACTAACCTGCATAGTGTGCATTTTTTCAGAATGATGATTATTACTCAATGGTAAGGGGAAATAACTTTATGTCAGAGACTTCATGTAAACACATTGTGATGAATGGAGGCATAAATTTCGTTGCAACTCAGCAAGTAGAGGCCTCACAGGTAAATCATTTAACATTGTTGATTATTTGAACATGAATCAAACATTACATTGCTTAATTGAATTGCGACGATCCGATCCGCACAGTTTCTAGTTACCTTGCTATCTGTACTGAGAGTGTTTAGGTCGAATCCCAGTAGGGGCAATCTTAGTGTGATGAGTAAAAATGTAAGTACCATAGTCATAAATGTTTTAAATTAATGCCCTCAGTTCAATGTTGGTACCGTAGTACAAGTGTTTAGTAGTACTTAGTTGGAACAGTACAGTTGGTGTGTTTGTCTGGCGATGCTATTATTTTAATTATGAAATTGATTTCAGCTGTCGTCAGTCCCACCTGGGGTTAAGACAATACCGACCCTGCCTTACGTGAACTGTCCAGCCGAGAAGCCAGATGTTGAGTACCGTGATGGACAGATCGTGACTGCCACTCTAGAGGCTTTGGTAGACATGCTCAGGCCGGGAGCCAGCAAATCATATACTTTCACATTTTTATTATGTTCACGATTATTTGTTAAGCCACATGAACTGCTCAACAAGCTCTGCAAACGATATTTTAAAAACTACGATAAAATAGTATGTTCCTTTATTGTTAATAATATGTTTATATTAATTTGTCTGTTATTTTAATTACACTTTGTTACAGGGCAAAGCTGAAGTAAAAGATTTGGTAGAAAAAGAATTGAGTGATATGGTAGCTCTTGTGAGAGTTTTAAGCCAATGGACTAGTATGTTTCCGTATGATTTCCGCGACGATAGAGTGATGGCTCTTGTTCGTAGTATAACCCAAAGGTATGACAATAGTGGTAATTTCTATACTTAGTACTTGACAGGTTTTACTTCTTTTTTTCGTTTATAATCCTGGATCTACACTGACAGGTGTGCAGCCGATCACATGGCTTCAGTGCGTATGGAAATGTCGACTACTTTGGAAAAGCTTTTAGACAAGTTAACAGCTCTCGAACAATACGAAGAGACATTGATTGAGATACCACAAGTGGCATCTGTGGATCAGCTTGCTCAGGTAACACATCAATATTTTTTTTTATATCACATTGTAGTTTTTACTTGAATATTCAATGAACTGTTATCAATTTCCATGAATAAAAATATTGACGATATTTAAAACTCTTTTCCGTGAAGTGAAGGATTTTTTTTATATACCATTTTATATAGCCATACAAGTTTCCAAATGCACCCTTATTATAAATAAGTTAAAATGCATTGTTGTGTATCAATTAAGTGGTATATTGTAGGGAGACATACTCACACTGGGCTTAACGCCTGTCGAACTGGCGAATCAGTTGACGATCGTGGAGCTACGGAGACTGTCGTTCGTGGGGCCGGAGGAGTTCGTGCAGACGTTCGCGCCACATCAACAACCACAACCGACCTCTTCGTGTGGCAAAGGCGCTATCAACTTACACCATATAGACACGAAAAGTACAAGGAATTTGGAGGCGTACGCTGATTGGTTCAACAGGCTCAGTTATTTAGTGGCTACTGATATATTAAAGGTAAAAATATATTGACCCGGCGAATGAGTATTCTTCAAGTGTTTCGTTTACTAACAGTTTTTTTTTCCACTAGGCTGTCAAAAGCAAATACAGAGCCAGAGTCATAGAGCAGTGGGTGATGACTGCGAGAGAATGTTTCAATCTTGGAAACTTCAACTCGCTCATGGCGATCGTGAGCGCTTTGAACATGTCGCCCGTTACGAGACTTAAAAAGACGGTAATTTCTCTTATTTTATTAATTAATTATATTCTCAAATGTACACACTCCTGGGGGAAAATCCGCAGGTTTAACCGAAAGCCCGGGGGAGGCAAGCGGGTTATGCCATATAGGGGGGGGGACGCTGAGATATCTAGTGCCATGTCTGCCAATGCCAACACAATGATTCACAATGTATTGCCATTAGCGTCATAATTATCCCTTTGACAGATTTCTCACTCTATAATTAACAATGGCAATAACGATACCTTTGTGATTTCATTGCGACTCAATTATGTTAGCTGATATGCGACCTTGATGTGTTCTTGACAATATCGGCTATAGTCGTTAATAATTGACAACCTTATTAGCGCAGTTGGTAGTGACACTGCTTTCTGTGCCGAGGGTCCCGCGTTCGAATCCTGGTCGGGTTAAGCTTTGTGTGATGAGCATGAATATTTGTACCCGAGTCACGGATGTTTAATATCTATATAAGTTCTCCCTCAGTCCATTGTGTGGCACCCATAAAACAAGCGTTGCTTAGTTTGGGACCGTATAGTTGGTGTGTTCGTCTGGCGCTATTATATTATAATTTTTTTTTTGTTTTTTTTTGATATTGTACAGTGGAGCCGAACATCAGCTGTGTGCGGTCAACAATTGCGGCAACTTGAGCTTTGTGTCGAACCCAGTGGAAATCATGCTCGGTATGATAACTTATTCTCACTTATAATTTTTTTTTGTAAGATCTCGCTGCGACGCGTGGACTCTAGTTTTATGTCTACCCCATTGGGATCCTTTAATTTTTCAGCATAAAAATAATCCTATATGCTAACCGTGATATGAGCTATCACTATGGCAAAATTTCATTACAATCCGTCTTGCAGTTTTCCCGTAAAGTGCGTTCAAACAGACATAAATATTTTATGTACAAAGATATAAATGCCGAGCCTGAACACAGCTCGGAATTTATAATAATGCCCAATTAGTTTTTTAAAATTTATATTCAATGTATAGACACGACCGTATTACAGCTATATTTATTTGTGGAGATCTTCAGTCATATTTGTCTGTGCTATATTTATGGACTTGTATTAATATAATGACCCACCCAGCCTCACACGACATCTGGTGTTTGCTGTGTTGTTGGGATAATAATTGAAACAGCTTTGTATAAATACAAGGTACCGTGCGGCGTTGGCGGCCGCTCCCACGGAAACTGCTGTGCCGCTGCTGTCCGTCACCTGCAGGGATCTACACTTCGCCAACCAAGGATCCCCATCCAAGTGAGGGTTTATGATACAATCTATCCATCTTCTATCTATAACTATACATATATATTATACTAGATGCGGTGTTACCTGCGATTAAAAGGCATGTCCTTTTGCAAATGCACTGTTCCTGTATGCTATCCCATAGGAACCGTGCATTCCTCCGGGATAAAAAATAGCCTATGTGCTTTTCCAGACTATAATCTATCACTGAGCCAAATTTCATTCAGATCCGTTCAGCCGTTCTGGCGTGATTGACTAACAAACATCTGCTAACAGAATCGACTCATAATCATGTGGCTATGACATCGTAATTGTCACCGTATGTTGAGAGTGTTGTCAGGAAATATAAAATTGGCAATACACTTGGGTATTACAGGTTGGCTGGTAACCGCGTCAACTTCGAGAAGTGCACACTGCTGAGTCGTCACGTGAGCACGCAGCTCGCGGGGCGGCGGCTCGTGAGCGAGGAGAGCCCCGCCCCGCCGCCGCCCGCCCCGCACCTGCCCGTCTGGCGGTTCCTTAACGACAGGCCCACGCTCACCGAGATTGGTGAGTCAACCAGTATTTAATCTGAACAGACCTTAACCATCTAATGACAGGTGCAGTTGGACTTCGGCGGTCTATATCCTGTAAAGAAAGCAAGCATGTAGGCTTAACTTGAAAAAACAGCGCTGTTTTGCATTTTGACCTTAAGCTTAATGCGATAAGCGATTAAAATGAAATATGACTTTACTTTTTGCGAAATGTAGGTGTAGCATTTATATTATACGAAAAATAATGAAATTATTTTGATTCCAGCTCTGGAAATATTGTCCTTTGAACGCGAACCACCGGTCGATCATCAAGAAAAAGAACGGATGAAACGTCTCCGCGGAGCGAGTTAAAAGGTGAAAAGAATATATTCATGTACTTAACGGCTCTTGGCCATTTTAAAATGGGCTAACGGCTCTTGGCCATTTTAAAATGGGCTAAGCCCATCAGGTGTTGTAATGTGTTTACATTTTAATCGTGCCTCCTTATTTTTCTTATTTACATGCTCCGGCGAATACCTGGAACCTCAGACCTGATTTAAAAAATGCTGGTACCATTGCTTTTATTTTTATCAGCGCTGGTCTTTTAAATGAGCATGTACCGTGTCAGTTTTTTTTAAGGTTACTAGTCTGCGTTAGCCCCTTCAACTTAGCCAAAGCTTGTGCTACGATCTCGTACGACAATAGTTAAGTAGCCAGGGTAGAAATCGAACCCACAATGTTGCCATTTCTTGGGGGATGCGAGGCAAGCGAGTACAACACACATGTGTTTCTGCAAACATACGCTCAGGCTACACCGCCAGACAGTCGCGAAACACGCACAAAATTATTGCGGTAAACCTATCTACGCAACGGACGTTGGTTATTGACCATTTCACTTCGACGACAAAGAAACGCGTACGTTTGGCAACAACTTGTTTTCGCTGGGAAATGTATTTACCATACCGCCCTAGCCCGGGGGACCTCGAGCGGTTATGTGGGGCTCCTGGACAAGTCCAGACCACCCACTAAAACCCAGCGACGTTTGGCAACACCTACCTTAACCATCTAAAGATTTATCACATCCTCATTAAATAATATAGATATTCTAAAATTTAAAAAAAAAAAAATTAACTGTCATGCAATTATATTAGATGGTATGTTCGTTCAAACTAAATCGATCGTGTTAAACAAAATCTCTTGACTAGATTGTGCATCAATGTGCCTGTGCCGAGCATGTGAATAGAAAATTAAATAAAATATATATTTTTACTTATACTAGTACTTGCGTACTTACTGCGTTATGACACATTGGTTTTAATTATTAATATATTTTAATTTAAAAACGCAATCGATATTTAGTCATTGTAAAACCAATACGTATTATACTTAACCATCAAAGGATGGTGTTTAGAGGTGTCATTAAAATTTCATGATGATGTTCTATTTTTCCAGTGATTCTTATTATAAAAATATTGAGCCATTTAAGTTAAAGTTTGGTACCTGAACTGCTATGGATGATTTTGTTAAAGTCGAGATTTAAAATTAAATATAGGTCCGTCTGTAACTATTGCCTTTACACCTTAGGCACTAATGTTCTCGCGACCGCGTGCGAGAGTGCATTAAGGATCCTATCTATATATTGGGACCATAAAAATATTTTACTTCTTAAAAATGAATATAAATGTTATACCCTGTTTCACTTTGTAGTTGTTTTTAAGTCAAGGGATTTTATTATGCGGAACTCGGAGAATAAATAATTTATACACATTAAATAATTGCCGTAGCAACAACTGCATAAAATTACCTATAATAATGGGCATTCTTAAATTTTATTATATGCCAACATATTTTTAAAGAAATAAAATTAGCCATTGATTTTAATATTTATCAAAAGTTAACATACTAAATAATGACCCGAATTTTCATATTGTTTTAATCGGGTATATTCGTCGCTATTGATATGAGGCCTCATTTGTTCATATTAGTGATTAATCATTATCATGTAAATTTTATTATTTAAAACCCTGTTACAGTATGCTTAACGGAGGGTTTATCGCTTTTATTTATTTTAATTGACATTGTCATTTCATTGCAACATTTTAAGTTGTATAGGCACATTGTAGTGACTCTTTTCCGTACAAATATATTTTTGAGGCTGACTGTACCTATTCATGTCCCATGTGAATACTCCGTAACAACCTCGCTATACATTGTTAATATGCATGTTTCTCAGAAAGATGCCACCTACTTTAGCCATGTCTTTAGATGTATCCATGGAATTTGATACTGTGTTGATATTGAATATCAAATAAAGAATTGTTTGCATGACGTAATTCATCATCAATCGTGAGTGCATACAAGTCCAAGTTCCTTGCATTTACCTACTTATTTAATATCGCCATTATAATGAATCTCGTTATGTAAGTACTGAATATTTATTTAAACCGTTTGTTTCTGAAAATTGATCTCATTTTTCGTTAAATTTATAGTTGTAGTGTGTGTAACTGTGTTCATGAAAGTATATCGACAAGTATTTTTAGGACAAGATAAAATGATATTGCTTTACAAATGCACATGTTCTCTGATGTCCAGTGGCATCACAAATCTAAATAATATCAACTGTATCTGTTATTAATTTGGTAAGTCGCCGATTAATGACAAATAATCTGTATTTTAAACATAGGTTATACTTATAGAAGTACTAATATGCATCGTTTCTAAGTGGGAATTAGCATGAATCTATCGCCCGACGGTGGCGTGTGGAAGTCATTCTGGGACGTCTATGCCGTCTTTGTTTGTGTGACGTGAAATGGGAATAACGCATTAGAAAAATAATTTACCTCACGAAATTAATATTATATTTTTTTTATTATTAAGATGCGAATAAATTACCTTTTAAAAACTTACTTGCCGTTTTGAAGACTAAACTAAATACATTGTTACGAAGGTACCTATGTATGAAATAATTTAGATGTAATATTGAATTAAGCGACATTTTGCAACAAAAAAAAACATTGTAAAACCATGATCAGTTTGACTGGAAATAATAATAAGCTCTCTCAGTAATTATAAAATTGTTGTATAAGCTAAAATACTAGAACGTATGTCGAATTTATTACGAGATTTCTAAACAAAAATACATCCGGTTTAATAAAACATCTGTCAATACTTTATATATTTTCAATGTTTATCTGCTGTATATGTGACTAGCGCGGCCAATGAGAGGACGCTCACGGACGGACTGACTGCCTGTCGCACACGTTAATTCGTAGGCGTCCTCAGCCGAGAACGGCGTACTCGCCGTGATTAGAGCTTCTAGCCTAGTCCGAGTTAGTGCTCGCCTAGACTCAGATGGAAATCTCTATACCGGGTATAAAGGATGCATATGTACTTGTGTGCTATTCGACGAGGACGTTATTAACGCCTGCCCATTTTGATTAGCATGCAACACTTAGGTCTAGGTCTAGCGGAACAGCCCGCTACGACTCGGTGCCGGTATTGCTTAATCGCAAATGATCTTCTAGTGGGCTGGCAGTAAAGTCCCATATATTGCGTATTTTGCCGAACGGCAGCAACCGGAGGACTAGTGTTGTTGGTCTTTTTATTTCAGTGTGTGTTTGACATAGTATTAAGTATATCATGAATAAGTACGTACGTATTTAAGCGTTTTATGTGTACAAATGTAGTTGCCATGATAGGTTTATAGTTTCTATTTGAATTTATGGCAGCTGAAGTGCCATTTCTATGGTTTAAGTTATGATTTTTTTATGATTCATCCGAAAATACTCTTAAATACATTATTATAATTGATACCTGTGTTTAGATACATTATTTATTAAAATTATGCTAATACAAATTATTTTCTAATGTACTTGTGCATACCTAATATTGTTTAATTGTCTGTTGTATTAGATGTCTACGATATAATAAAAGTGCACATATTATTATAATAAGCTAACTTTGTTACCTAATTACATTCCATTTGATAGACTGGTAACTTAATTAATTAATGTCGTCCATGTGTTTGGATGTAGTAAAACAGTATTGGCTTTTGCTTTAATTTACATATTTACTCAAATCGTAAGTATAGATTCCTACGCACTCCACTACTGTGATTAGCCACACAGGAAAGGGTGTATAACGATACTCATATCAGTTTCGTTAGTAATAATTATTCATTATCAAGTAGTAATGTACTTAATTATTTTAAATCTACCTTTTTATTTATTTAAATTATCAAAATTTGTTTGCTGGTTGATGATTTAAATATAAAATAATTATAGATATGTATACTTATCTTATATATAAATGACTGAAACATATAACACACATTCGCCCTGTGATAATATTATGATCTAGGTATATCATACCTGTACTCCACATTCCTTTTATTCGTGTCCATATAAATGTTTACTTATAATGTGATCTGCTTATACAGATCTACATGCATGTAAGACAGATAATCGCAAGAATAATTATTAAAGTGTATGTAGTTTTCAAGTTGTTTAAAAATTTACTTGTTACTATCATAAAAAAAAATATCTAAGTGTCACAAATTCTATAATTATAAATTGAGTCTTAAGATATCATTATCTGAGAATAAATTATCATCATTGTAATACATGGTCTTTTTTTTATTCTGCATATGAACACAAGGTGCACACGAAATATCCTTTTAGACCGTGAATGGTTATTTATTTTGAAAATAAATAACGAGTTATTATTTTCTTAACAATAAAATACTGAGTTAAAATATATTTTTGTTTATTAAACAACACAGCTTATAGGGCACATCTTATAATGTATAGCTTACAGACTAGTACAACCGATCATTAATGGTAATTTAATGAGAACCAGCTTTATTGAATAGGGAATATGCATATATTTTATATTGGATAATAAAAGTATAACATGTAAGTATTTGGTTATGATTACTAACAGTGAAACAATTTTCGGAATAACTTTTAAATGACAGAAATAACACGTATTATGTTCCCGATCCGAAAAAACTAAACAAACATTAAAGTGTCAAATGACGGCACTGCCATAGATTGAAACAGCACGGCTCCACCCTACCCACCTACTTCCGTTACTAAACTTTAATAGCGACTTTGTAACATATTCAGAAAATTCTATCGCTAATTAGCATCTACTTCCAACGCTCCTGCTGCACCTGCGCCTAATACCTACTGTTTATTTAACGCACTAATTGACATCAAATGTTAATATTTTGATGTTACATACGTTAAAAAAGGCATTAGGCGTAGGTGTGACCCTACGTAACAAATTTAAATAAAAGATAATACGCATAATCCCTATTCCTAACTTGCGTGTCATTAATACCTATATTTTTTTTATATAATCTATTCTTTGTCCTACTGTTGGACAAGTGCCTCCCCGTTACTCCTCCACAGGCCCGTCTTGAGCTTATTGTGACCACATTTTCGTTGTGACAACCATCTATCGTACCATTTTCGCTTATATATTAGAATACAATAATACAATCGTTCATATTACAGAAATACTAAAATACAGTATTATTAAATGGTAAAAAAAAACTTACACGTTTACGCTATTGATTATGAATAGGAATGGTAATTTGGTGTTGCGTTAACTTATAAAAATGCTGTTACTATAACTAGACGTATTGGTAAAGTTAACATCTCATGGGTGTCCCATCAGGGTTTGTTGGAATTTTCGGCTTACACACCTTTTTCTTACCTTCAGCGCTGCTCACCATAGTGCATGTAAATGTAAAGTAACCACAAGATGAAGACTTAGTGTAATAGGTGTGAGAATATTGTTTACGAATATTGTTTTCTCCGTCAAGATCACGTGTTACTGATTTGGACACTGAAACGTATCTGTTATTGTCGTCAGGCTTGGAATGGTAAAGGGACCTTAAATTTTTTGGGTTTATGTTTCTTGCATGTGCTGGCGGTTTGTATTTAACTTTACCACTTCCAGGAGATAGCGAAACAGTCTGTGCTTGTGATGGAGACTCTTTCGATCCTACAACATATGTTTTCTCCTTCGATGCGACTGACTTCACGCTACCAGTGAAGCCATTAGGTATCGTGTAGCCACCGGTCCCCGGAATTCTTTCTCCTGGTTGGTAGACTTTACTTTCATCTGGTCGTTCAGAATTTCTTTGAGTGATTTCTGCATCCTGTTCGCCTAAAGAGCCTAGTACTATATGCTGTGTATTACCCGCTGTTGTTTGTCTTACTTCTATCCCTTTTCTTTTCGGACCATGAAGTGATTGATGCGTTGCTTCGGGGCCTCGAGAAAATTCATTGAAATTTGTATTGGGATAGCCCTGCTCTGCATCTGGAGATTCATTTCCTTCGGGACCAAATCCGTCATCCACGTCATAGTCTTCGGGTGAAAGCGTATTACCGTAATCTTTGTCTGTTGAATATTCGTAATCTGCGCTATTAGTACTATATGTAGGTTGGAATGAGCGCCTGCTTTCTACTGGGGGGGAACGGGTAGGCGTTGATAAAGAATCTTCTGTTTTGTGATGATCGTTGTGAGCATGACTATCATATGAATTTTCAGAGTTCTCTATAGGTTCTTCTTTGTTTGTGTCTGTAGCAAACTCTGTTTCAAATTGTACCTCTGTTGCTGGTACTAACTCTGTTTCAGGTGCTGGGCTAGAGAATGATACTGGGGTTTCAGTTTCAGAATCTACGTTGATGTTTGTGTTATTTTTATCGAACACATCAATTTTATCGAATGGAAGCCTATTAGGGAATACTGTGTCTTTATCTAAGCTCGCTCCAGCTTGGGCCGCTCCATTATATGTGATTCCATATTTAAAAGTACCATGTAATTGCGACTGTGACTTTCCAGTCCGACCACTAGATTGGGCTGAGGCTATTCCACCTCCAGCAAATGGGGTTTTCTGTATATCGTGTGATTTATCACCATCTTTGTATGGTGTAAAGCCTATTTGAGCTTGAGAAGAAGTGCTGCCTGGACCTCGAGCTTGGGCATCGGCCATACCGCCTTTAACACTTCCTTGGACTTGGGTATTAGATGAGTGCAATATTCCTTCACTTTGGGAGCCCGTTAAAACAGAACCAGTCTCTGAGCCGAGTTTGACATTAGCTTGTGATTTATTGTTTCGTCCACTTCCTTGCGCAGTACTTGAAGCACCTTTTTTATCTCCTGTAACTTCGCTGTTTGCAGCTTTATTCTCACTCGTTATTCCAGCTTGAGCTGCAAAAGATCCACTTCCCGTATATGTCCCATGAACATTTGTTTGCGCTCGGCCTTTATCATTACCGCCTTTAGATGACGCAGAAGCTATTGTGCCATTAGCAGCCTGAGATACACTGGCTTCAGCCTCAGAATCATCGCCATCTGCTATTGAATTAGGATCGATGACGTTTTGTGGTACTCCTACAAAATAACAAGAATATAAAATAAATATCAATTTGAAAGTGTTAAAATACTCTTGAACATGTGAGAAAAATTATGGGTTAAAACGTTTGTCTGTGACCCAACATTTTCTAGTAGATAACTAGAACTACTACTACTACAAGTACTAGAGGTACTAAAATAGTAAGAATATTTAAATAAGCGGTTCAAAACTTATCTATAAATATCACATAATTTTCAAAGATCTTACCATTTTGACCATCCTGACCCTGAAACCAAAAAAAAACCGCAGTTAATACATTATCCTTAAAGGAAATATAATTTGTATGTACATTTAAAGTTATATGTACGCACACACACACACATAGTTTGACAATTCATATGAGAACATCGAATAAAAAATAAAAACGTGACCTCAAACTTTGGTGATGCGCGTTTGTATGTAGATACTACGTCAGTGGTTATGCCTATTCTGTAACTTACTGCAGCGAGCTCGTTGGCTGCAGCCGCACTGGATTAACCCAACTCAGTTTTGCTCAAAGCGCTCTTAGAAGATGGTGTTGGAAGAAACTAAATATCATCGTGAAGCTAATTGGTGTCATTGATTTTTAAGAATATACACCCCAAAAATGACGTGATTAGCGCAGTTGGTAGTGACCCTGCTTTCTGCGCTGATAGTCGTCGGTTCAAATCCTAGTAGGGACAATATTTGTATATGAGCACGATTGTTTGTACCTGAGTCATGGATAATTAATATATAAATAAGTATTATATACTGGGTTTGCCCCCAGCCCGGTACTATACCCACAATACAAGCGTTGCTTAATGTGGGACCGTATAGTTGGTGTGTTCGTCTAGCTATATTGTTATTATTATTTAAAGCCATAATTACCATTTGGTTGTCATATCCGTATCCAGGCTGTCCGAGTCCTCCAGCTCCCTGGTTGCCTCCAATGCCGGGAGCATAGGTGCCACCTGAACCTTGACCATTGCCAGGCCCATGAATGTAAGATCCACCAGGTCCTCTCCCGCCGTCTATGCCTTGGCCATATTGTCCGCCAGATCCTAAACCTGGTGTATACTGCCCTTGCCCGACTCCTACTCCTGATCCATAAGGTCCAGCTGATCCTTGACCTCCTACTCCAGGCGCATAAGATCCCCCTGATCCGTGACCACCCATCCCTGGAATATATGACCCACCCGACTCTTGTCCACCTCCAACTCCTGGTGTATAAGGACCGGTCATTCCTTGACCACCACCAACCCCTGGCGTATACGATCCACCTGAACCTTGGCCACCTCCACCTCCGGGTGCATATGGTCCGCCCGATCCCTGACTACCACCTCCTGGTAAGTAGGATCCACCTGTTCCCTGACTGCCTCCAAAACCGGGTACAAAAGGTCCACCTGATCCTTGACCACTTCCAACTCCTGGTGAGTAGGGTCCACCTGAACCACCTGCTCCTCCAGGTGAATATGGCCCGACTGATCCTTGACCACCCATTCCTGGAGCATATGAACCACCTGTCCCTTGAGGACTTACAACACCTGGCGTGTATGATCCCGCTAATCCTTGACCACCACCTCCTGGCGTGTATGGTTCCGCTGATCCTTGACCGCCAGACCCTGGCATATACGGTCCCACAGACCCACCTGACACTCCCGCCGCATATGGTCCTCGCGATCCTTGACCACTTGGACCAAATGTTTCAGTCGATATTGGTCCACCTGAGCCATACGGGCCAGTTGAACCTTGACCTCCTGGTGCATATGCTCCAGGTGATCCTTGTCCACCAGGTATATATACTCCAAGTGATCCCTGTCCTCCTGATCCATAAGTCCCAGTGGGTCCTGATCCACCTGGTCCATATGCCCCACCCGATCCCTGTCCGCTAGGACTGTATGTCCCACCTAATCCCTGTCCACCCGGGCTATAAGACCCAGTTGATCCTTGACCGGCTGGCCCAAAAGAACCAATTGGTTCTTGACTGCTTCCTGTAGCATACGGACCCCCTACTCCTTTCCCAACTCCACCTGGGCCAAAAGGTCCTGTGGATCCTGGACCTCCTACTCCTGGAACGTACGATTCACTGGATCTATGATTACCTCCTACACCGGGTGCGTATGTCCCAAGGGACCCTTGAACATTTCCTATTCCGGGCGTGTATGACCCACCTGCACCTTGAGCATCCATTCCTGGCGTATAGGGCACGCTTTTTCCATGGCCTCCTCCAACTCCAGGTGCATATAAACTATCAGGCCCGTGATTTCCTACAACTCCTGGCGTATACGGTCCCGTCGAACCCTGAACACCAACACCCGGTAAGTACGTTCCGGTTGGTCCTTGACTACCTCCACCTCCTGGGGAATAAGAACCACCTGCTCCTTGACCAGCTCCTAGACCTGGCGTGTACGATCCTACAGATCCTTGACCATTAGTTCCCGGGGTATATGGTCCTATTGACCCACCTCCTACTCCTGGTGCATAAGGTCCCATTGATCCTTGACCACCTCCTATTCCTGGCCCATATGGTCCAGCAGCATGACCACCTCCAGTGCCACCGTATTGTCCCAAGCCTGGTGCGCCCGGCCCACCGCCAGCACCAAACTTGAAATGTTGAGGAACGTTGTTAGGGCCCGCTACACAACAGTAGTAGGTCACGCCGTCTGGACCCGTAAATGTCCCAGTAGATGGCCAATTAGATCCTCCAGGGATTATTCCGGACTTATCCATAGGGCCATTTTGACTTGTTAATCCTCCACTTCCTACTGGAAAACCATTTTGGTATCCACCGCGTCCGGGACTATTTTGAATGAATCCAGGACCTACGTTTCCACCTGGTTGTATATTTGCACCATTGGGTAATCCCCCGTGCCCAAATCCTGCACCACTTGGCACACCATTGTGACCCGGAGCTAACAGATTATTATTGCCGCCTCCCGTAGTCTCAGAACCAGCTGGATACCCACCGAGCCCTTGATTTACGGAAGGCTCATATCCCGATGTCCCACCACCAGAACCGGTGGGCCCACTACCATGATGAGTTCCAATCAATCCATTGCCAACTGGTACACCATTGGGCCCTAGACCGCCATTACCGCTTCCTCCTGGTCCGCTTATTCGATTTATATCATAGGGGAGCGGTCCATTTGGAATCCCGTTTTGATTCAATCCAAGTCCACCTTGTTGATTGGGATTATATCCATAACCACTGTTTCCCTCATTTTGATGGGGTTTGGACACACCGATACCGCCAGGGTTACTGCCTGTACTTCCGATACCGCCGGGGCCACTGCCAGTACTACCGAAACCGCCGGGGCCACTGCCTGTACTTCCAAAACCACCAGGGCCACTGCCTGTACTTCCAAAACCGCCAGGGCCACTACCTGTACTGCCAAAACCGCCAGGGCCACTGCCTGTACTTCCAAAACCACCAGGGCCACTTCCTGTACTTCCAAAACCGCCGGGGCCACTGCCTGTACTTCCAAAACCACCAGGGCCACTGCCTGCACTTCCAAAACCGCCAGGGCCACTGCCTGTATTGCCAAAACCGCCAGGGCCACTGCCTGTACTTCCAAAACCACCAGGGCCACTTCCTGTACTTCCAAAACCGCCGGGGCCACTGCCTGTACTTCCAAAACCACCAGGTCCACTGCCTGTACTTCCAAAACCGCCAGGGCCACTGCCTGTACTTCCGATACCGCCAGGGCCAGTGCCTGTACTACCGAAACCGTTCTCCCTAGGAATATTGGCTTTAATAGACCTGAAATGTAGTTATTTTAAATTATATTTATGTAATGCTGGGAAATAAATTAAAATTGTATAATTAGGGCTAGGGACGGCAGATTTTATTACTGAAGTAATAATAGCGTATTCATGAATACAAAATATTTTATTAAGCATTTGTCGTTATTTATATTTATTTATTAATACTTACGACTGTCCTGGTCGACGTAAGCTTGCCACTTCGCCATCCGGTCGTCCCAAGCATTCCTCACAACTGGGGTCATACATAGATTGACTTTGAGCTTGTCCCATACCACTATTGCCACCTGAAAATGTATTATCATCATAATACAAATTTAGCGGTGCTCGCCACTTGATTAGATCAATACATGTTACTTAGGTAAGTACGTGTACTCACTAACGGTTGCCCTGGATGAATCCGCGGCAGAATGCGCTTCCGCTTTGCCTTCATCCTTGCCACTTCCGCGGTCTATGGCTAAATATTGCGACTGAGTCTGACCCCTGTACCTGCCCCTTGGTGAATAGCTGGCTTCACGACGTACTCGGTACGCACTCTCAAATGCCTTTTCGACGGACGACCAATTACTTCCGTCTACATTTACCGTACTTTTTGTTTTGCAGTACAGACGTCTTTCCAGCCCGTCACCTGTAATAGGTCGCACCTGTTCCACAAACAGATTGGAAAGTAAATAAAATAGAACACAATAAATGAAAACGTTGACGCCTTGACATATTAAAACAGAATTTGTTCCAATTAAGATAAACAAATTGTGAAACAGGCCAAGAAACAGCAGACAACCTTGACCAAACACTTTTATCTCTAAATAAATTAATAGATAAATAAAAAATGGTAAAATGGAATGTAATGTTATGTTACTGAGCTTGATTTTCGTAAAACCGCATCAGATTTTTGCCGCTGCTTAAGGTGCGAGTTAAATTGTTTGTCGGTCTTCTCTGAATATATCTGACCAGTAGGTACCTATGTTATGTTCCCAAATCATTTAAATATAACTAGTTTCTAAAAGAACATAAGACGCATAGGTATATCCATCTGATTGCAATTCTAATGTTATTCTAGTTTAGGTATAAACCTACCTATATATTAGATAAGCGTCCATTTCAGATTTATATGCCTATTTGGAAAAAAGTAGCATCATAACATGATAGCCGGCTAGCCGCGGAAATACATTCTACGAAGATCCATCAAGAAGCCATAAATTATATTGATAACTTCTTAACAGACTTACATCGAACAAATATATTATAATTAACTCTAAAGTGGGTCACAGCACCAGCTCGTATCAATCACATTCGTTAAATACTTGGAAACCCGATATTATACTGTTTATGTGTGGGTAATTATATTAGATATATTAATACTATACATTATATTATCCCGCTGCATATAGGTACTCGGGTAGTATTTAATTATTCTTATGACTACAAAGATTATCGCAGAGCTTTAATTAAGTTTCTCGAGACACTTATCTCTCTTAAATGGTTAGCTCGCACAGCAAAAACTTGTCATTAGGCGTTTACGATTTTGCAAAACAATTAATAAGTATGTAATATTATTACCATAATAATCTTCCCATTCGGTGACAACGGCGTCAAGTCGCTGAGATAGCAGATGTTAGCAATCGCGGAACTTGACACCATCTGTCCGGCGCCGTCCACAGCATTCTCGAAGCCATTCAACCATGTTAAACAATCGCGAGACTTTGGCACTTTGCATACTATGTACTGCTGAAAATTAAGTTATATTCAGTGACAAGCTTTTCACGCATGTTATTGTGTTATTTACGGTAGAGTCTAGGTAAACATCGAAGTTAGTATAACAGATCAGCTTACTTGAGTGGATGCATTTACTGCAACCGCGAGCAGGGCTAGTATGAAGAAGGTGGTCGCGAGCCGGCGCTGGGCTGGCGGGCTCAGCAGAGCGTCTCGACGCATGCCGCTGCGGTGGTGCGCACTGACGCTCTGCCGCCCCACGGGCGACGCGAGCGCACCGTCCGCCATGTGACCCTTGCTCCAAAAGCTAACCCAAGATGAACTCGCAGCAGATATAAGTTCACCCACCTAATTTCGGCGATAGCAAACGAATTCGCCACACTTCACTGCTGAACATGAGGAAGTAGGTACTTATAAAATATTCGGTGATAACAATATTATATCTACAACCCAGATTTTTTTGTCAGCCGTTTATATTTCTGATTAGCAAACGCAATATGTATAGGGGCTGCTTTAATAGCTGCATTGATTTTTAATATTATTTCCGTGTATTCCATATTGTTCATGATTTTTGTTAACTTTACCACAGTTAAGAGGAAGTATAGGTACTAGTAGGGCAGAACTTTAATGACTGCTGGTTAGTTAGTAACCAAGATGTTATGCAACGGTATCTTCATACGTTATATTTAAAATATTGTAAGGATTAAAAATAAAAAAAAAGAAATTTCGTTTAAATTTATTATTAAAAACTATGAATCATGTATAAAGCGACTATATGATGATCTACCAAAATTACAAACGGATTCTACAGTAAAAAGGGCATGTATTTCGTCCAGGCCTCAACGTTGAGCAGTGATGGTTGCGTATTATTTCTTCTCTTCATAGTCTTGTAATTTCCGAACTAACATTTGAGTCTTTTTTCTTACACGAATGGGTGGGGTAGATAAAGTGCTGCGTATAGTAGGCTGCTGCGTGCGGCTCTCCTGGACTCTTGCTGTTGCTAACTCTGCGGTAGTAGTCAATGGCCTCGGCGCAGTCGCACGCCAACCTGGTCTCCGACCCGCTACTCTCCAGTTGATACTTGGGCACCATAATGAGGCTTTCGGTAGATTTCGTCGGTGCACAGTGGCTGTGACTCCGCGTGTACACGGAGTATTGGTGCGGGGCACTTTGACGATGGGAATGCTTATCTTGAGTGTGATGTTGGTACTCGTGGTGACTTTGTGTACTCCGGCTACTATGGTTACGCCCGTGGCCTTTGGTACGATTTGATTGTTTCGTTGTTGTATCCAAATAACCGTATCCAAATCCGTAACCACCGAATGCTTTTGTAGTTAAGTTATCCCAGGATTTCGGTTTGACGTGTTGATGTGAGCTTTGGTACTGTATTTTTGGTGAGGATTTAGCTTCTGATCGATCATTGTCCCAAAATAGAGTGTCGCTGCTCAAGGATGTACTGTAACTGGATGCTGAGTTCTCGCATGGTACGGTAACGTTACTCGTAGCGTAGGACTGAAGACTGCACTGGCTAGTTTGTGTGGATTCTGTTGTCAAATATCTATAGCGGTTGGAGCAATGTCCGGATTGACAGACTTTCTTAGTTCGCGCATGGGGACCACTATCAGGTTTCTGGGTCGATTTATCGACTTGCTGACATTTCTCCTTCCTTTTATGTTCTTTTGAGCATTCTCTTTTCCTTCGCATTTTCTTTCTAGTATTTGGGACACAATGTGGATCGCAGCACGGGCTGGCCAGATCGTAGGCTTCGAGGCTGTTCGCGTCTTGGTTATTGTACGCGGGCATGCACGGAGCACAGCCGTGGCTGTGGCTGCTACGATGAGCTTTGTTGTGTTTACTGTTATTGGATTTATAATTTTCACTGGCTCTGTGACACTCATTCGCAGTCTTCACCACGTAATGATGACAATCTCGTCTATTTCTCGGTGAGCCGACGGTTATTACGAAGCTGCCTGTGCGCAAATTAGGCTGTATAAGACATGCGCCGTACCGCGGGTCTAAATACTGATACATGAATACATTAGGTTGAGGGGGTTTAGCCGCGGTCACGTTTTCACTGGAGAGCGTGGGTCTGCAATAGGTGTTGTTAATATTTTCGTTGATATTGTTCTCTTCGCTGTCTGATATCACGTCGGTGGGGGAGGTTTTCTTTTTTTGCGACGGTAAGCTGTGGGTTTTCCAGTTGGAGTCAAACAGTTGTCTCTCACGAACGGTTAGTTGTTCAAGTTCTCTCATCTTTGATTGCAAGGCTCTTTGGAGATTGATGTATTTTAGGTGTAGCTCGACTTTCCGCACGCAGTCCTCGAATATGACCACCATTCGCATTCTGGAGTCGCAGCGGTTGATGGCGTCGACGATGGCGGTGTGGTCAGAGCGCTCCACGTCTGCGCCGTTGATGGACAGGATGACGTCGCCCTCGCGCATGCCGGCCGCCGCCGCGGCGCCCTCGCCCTCCACGTGGTCCACATAAGTGATTACTTCAATCTCTTGTTCCTACGAACATAAAGTAAACAATGCTTAATGATTTTGAGTGAACAGGTAAGGGGCCAGGAATACTTCGCAATAACAATAAGATGTGGTGTTTTTTTACGGTATAAGTGGGTTAAATATATTCATATCCTATAAAAACAAACTTAAAAATATATATATAAGTATATAAGTATATAAGTATAAATAAGTATATATATATAAGTATATAAGTAATCGGTATTAACTTTTTTATTAGGCTTTAGTTTATTAAAATGCAACACAGCGCTAGTCTTGTTAAACTTGTTTAGCTAGTTTTCGCAATTTATATCAGAGTTAATATTATTAATTCGCAAAGCAATAGTATTTTGCCTATTAGGATAGGTAGTTATATTTAATCATTATTTGCAAAAGTTTTGTAATTGCTAATTAATTTATTGACTTCAGAAGTAAAGACGAATGTTACCTTTTTGTAGTGAATGCCATAGCTTTGCAGCGTGAACCCGTAGCTGCCATTCTTCTTCTCGACGATGATGGTGCGCCGCCGCCAGTCTTCCTCGTTTTTCCCGCTGGCCCTCTCATTTCCCTTTATCGATTCCCTTATCTGGAACAACACTTGTAATGTACCTAAAGGTCAAATCGCTATACAGGTTTTTTAATTAGATGATAGCAAAGAGTTACGAGGAGGCACATCGATCCAAAACATATGTATGTATATTGATCAAGGGATCTACTTACCCAAATCATTTGTAGTAATTCCAATAATAAATAGTTACTCACCGAATTGTCTAATGATTCTTCCTTGGATTCAGTGCTGAGGAGCTTCTTGCCGTGGCTCATGTTACTTGGACATCGCTCGTTCAACTTGGGCGAGCTCATACCTAGTGGTTATATCCCGTTGGCCGACGTCCCACATGTTTAGACGTACCTATGTTATAAAATTGACTTGACACACGACATTTTGGCCATTCCAACTCTTGTTACAAGTATGGAGACGGGGTATTTCAGCGAGGTGCGACAAATCATTAATGCACGGTCGCGCATGCGTTAACTCGACGCATGCGTTCGTTTACCCAGCTAACGCCGACCAGACGGAAATTAATAATTGGCGCACAGTTGGGATGTTTTAACAATTACACCGATAACGTCATGCCCATTTTAGTAGGTAGACATTAAACATAGGTGTAGTATGCTGGTACCAATCAACGTGTATCCATACCTATTCGATTAGTAGGTACGTCTCAATAGGACCTGTGTGTGTGTCTAAAGAACTCGTAATGTAATCGAATCGTTATCGAGGAGAAAGCATGCTGTCACTGTCATTCTAAATATAAAATCTGGGAAGCTAGCGGGGCGGCCCTCGCTGACGTTAATACGTTGCTACGCTACGTAAAAAGATTGTACTTGATACTTGTACTGGTGGTATACTTAATGCTTCGTCAACGATAAATTTCGTTTAAAACAAAATTGTTTACAGACTTGTGGCCCCGCCTGTTACATCAATTGTCACAGCGATAAAATACGTCAAGTTCAATTAAACAATATACATTGAACTATTAGTTCAATTAAAGTGTATATTGGTAATCTTTTCTATACTTATATAGCGAGATGCGTGAACTGACAGACATAATTTTAGCTTCTTCATCGTAAAGAATGCCCCTACTATTACATATATTATTATTAATAACTAGCTGTCTCGGCAAATCTCGTATCGCCTAAGATTAAAATTATGTTGGTGAATTTTACCCATGTTTTATTCTGTTATTCGGGGAGGAGAGAAATAAAAAATCAAAGATTATATAAATCCGCTCATACGTTATTGAGTTATAAATGGTGTAACTAACACGACTTTCTTTTATATATGTAGATATAGATTATTCCAGACGCGACCAAGCTACAGTCTTATTATATGTATAGATTAATTCGCGAAAATCTTTGTTGTGCGCAAGCCGCAGATAATTAAGTAGGTTAAAATTAGTACATACTTAGTTCGTTGTGAGCTGTTGCATGTTTATTGTAATTAGGTACTTATTGTACAAGATATAACTAAGTAGGTATATGTCGAAGCAATAATGGACTCTGACCTAAATACACAAAAATATACAGATAGCTTAAAGATTTTTGTGTCTACTATATTAGCGAGAATAGTGTCTATTAGAGCTGTTACATTTTGAATTATGTCTATGGTGATGATACAAGTGTGTTAATTTTTGCGTAATGCACCACCGAGGTGTTTGGTATTGGTACAGGTATATCTGTGAAGTTATTGTTGAGGGTGAGCAGGGCTGGTATAGCTATTGAGTGAACGCCAGCTGCCTCAGGTATTACTGCAGAACCTTGGACGACCTTCACTGCAGTATCATTGGTAGCACCTCTTTTGAATATTTTGTTATAGAAAACATCTGACGAGCCATCTCCGTTATCAATTGCATTTGTTTCGTAATTAGCATGTCTTGGTTGTTTTTTGGGGAGCGTCGTTGCTTCGGGGTCTGAAAGTAAATTATGATGAGCACTAAATAATGATACAAAGTAAAAATATACCTAGTTGAGTAACTTTAGGTGGGTAATGTAGCAATATAATAAGCCGATTTATCGGTATTGCTGACGTGTGGCACAATCGCGCGGGCTGCGTATCATGCGCGAGCCATCCACACAATACCGATATATGGGTCGACGATATGGATATATATGTATATGATCGGATCGGAATAATGATATATATGAGTATATATCCGATTATATAATTTTAGCTCATGTTAACTTGTACTAGTAAGTAGGTAGGTACGTTATTTTGGTCGTAAAATTTAGATAGCACTTAAATTTAAGTAGTAATTGAGTAAGGTTTGTGTCGACTTAGTAATGATAACAAAAAGGCAACAGTACGTGAGGAATGGCGAACTTATAAATGATGACACGACCACTTAGCCAAAAGTGTAGCGACAAAAAGGAAGAAAAGTAATGATTTGTTAAGTTAATGACCTGCTACCAAAAAAAATGTTTTTACTTACTTATTTCTGATTGTGATGGTGATGCTACACCAGCTAAGTGCTGCAGAGCACTCCATGGCGGGGTGGTAGCGGTAGATCCCGGCAGCGGCGCTACCCCCACGAAGTTCTGAGCAGTTACGTTGGTTAGAAGAGGTTGTCGGATTGCGCTAAGGTTCATCATTGATCCGTTGCCGCGATAGAATGTCAACGTCTCTTGGTTACCCCTATAAATTTAAAAAATCGTTATTAACAAGAAAATGTATAATATTACGTTTCATGTGTCGCCTTGCGAAGCTGGCTTATAGCAAGGCAAACGCTTAGGGGCGGCAACGCGAGCTCTTGCTTCGCGCGAGCGCCAGCCGGACCTAGAATCGCGAGGCTGCGCGGTCGGTCTGGATACGGCCATTAGAGAACACTTACGTGGCATTCATACTGCTGGTATCATTATCAGTTTTGTTTGTGACGATGCCTATTTCGTATACCATGGCGTTAATTACGTACCTAGAAATAATTATCGTTTATATAGTACGTACTAAATAATTACAACAATATCTATACATATAAATAAAATTGGAGTGTCTGTTTGTAATATTAAAATAACCGCTTTTTACTAAGTGCATTTGGATGTATACACGATACCTATACCAAAATAACATTTTTTAAATTTTTTGTCTATCTGTCTGTCTGTCTGTCTGTCCGTCTGTCTGTCCGTCTGTCTGTCTGTCTGTCTGTCTGTTTGTTCCGGTTAATCTCTGAAATGGCTAGACCGATTTTGACGGGACTTCCACTGGCAGATAGCTGATGTAACAAGGAGTAACTTAGGCTACTTTTATTTTAGAAAAAAACATAGCATCTCACGAAAAAAAATTAAAACCAATGTTGCAGCGTTGCGCCTGATTAAGTTTGATAGCAACAACCTGAAATGCGTCCCGCGGGCTCAGAAAGCGCGAGCAGGCTGTTGCCAACGGTTGAGTCTTTGTTAAATACCACGCGAACGAAGTCGCGGGTAACAGCTAGTATTTTATAAAACTTTACTTAATGCGATTGAAAACACTTACATGTCCTTGTTTAAATCGGAGATGTTCATACCTTGTTCGGCTTTGTCGATATGTTCCATACAAAAACTGAACGTAAGATAGGGAATCATTCCTAATAACAATACCTGGAGAAAACAATAATAACTTTAATAGACATTTCCTTAGTCTAATAAGATGTGTCAATTCATTCATTTCTGAGAGATATTCAAATAAGGTTAACAGTCGCATTCACTATACCATTGCCATTTGATTAAGTATGTCGTTTGTGTTAGACAAATTTGGGATCTGACTAAACCGAAGTTCATCTTACACGCGAAGCCTATTGAAATCATCACTCAACATCAACACATCATCAAAAATAAAATGAAACGACGTCTCATACAGACAAGTTAAATATTTAAGTAGAGTTTTAGTAATTAGCCTTTAACGTTAGTTAACTAGGCACATGGAGAGGTCAAAGCATGCACGCAAAACACTTTTTTTTAAAATCATTAACAATATAATGGGAAGTAGGTACTTAACTAGAATCCCCATAGCTTCGGTAAATAGTGCCTCGGTTTGTGAGCCTTAGCACAAGAGTACCGCTTATATAAAGTATCTTGTAATTAGCTCACATATGAGACATTGCAAATCAAAGGTAATTGGTTCACATTATCTTGAAATCCTTGGTGGCGACCGCGACACTGTATAGGTATCTAAATAAATATCAAATAACCTACAAATTCTGTATTCATACCTACTTGTTTCCATAGGTAATATAAAGTATAACAAATAATATACAAGATTATTTGAGAAACAATGACTTTTTAATAAAGTGCATTTGTATACCGTGCAGCGTTTTCGCTATACCGGTCGATAAACCTTACATGTTCCAGGATAATCAATATTTATAATGTTCACCTGGCTATAAGCGAACGACATTTCAAGTTTCAACAAAATTCGCCCAGATTTTTTTTGTAATGCGCGAACAAATAGACACACACACAGATATTATATTCTAAAAACTAGCTGTTACCCGCGACTTCGTTCGCGTGGTATTTAACAAAGACACAACCGTTGACAACAGCCTGCTCGCGCGTTCTGAGCCCGCGGGACGCATTTCAGGTTGTTGCTATCAAACTTAATCAGGCGCAACGCTGCAACATTGGTTTTAATTTTTTTCCGTGAGATGTTTTTTTCTAAAATAAAAGTAGCCTAAGTTACTCCTTGTTACATCAGCTATCTGCCAGTGAAAGTCCCGTCAAAATCGGTCCAGCCATTTCAGAGATTACCCGGAACAAACCGACAGACAGACAAAATTTTTAAAAAATGTTGTTTTGGTATAGGTACCGTGTATACATCCAAATGCCCTACGTAAAAAGCGGTTATTTTAATATTACAAACAGACACTCCAATTTTATTTATATGTATAGATGTATAGATATAGATAGGTAGTTACAATAGATTATCATAATTATCGCAGTACAATGTAAGTCCACTTCATACATCTACATAGTACCCAATGTGGCAATAACCTAGGGGTTAAAGGAGAGAAGCCGATAAAGATCCGTGTCGCAGTTTCGAATCCTGCGATTCTATTGACGTGAATCCACTCCTAGCTTATAGTTAAGCTTAATTAGACCTAACAGGACTTAAGCAATGTGATAACGTTTCATTGCTCAAGTGTGCCCTACTTATACAAATACTTAGTAAAAAACATTTTAAAGCAAACAAATGTACGTACCTATTCGATCGAGATAATATATTAATCTATCGATGCAACGTTTTGTATCGCGACAAGATCTGATAGTTTGGGCGTTATCTCTCGGGAGGAACATAAGTCCGATTCTGCATCAGTGTGATGCTGGACCGCGGTGGTGCTGGAGACCTACGCGTTAAGGGCGCCTTGGACAGCCACGAAACCCCCGAAGGGTCCCGAAGACCGAAGCTCACACTCCATTGCGCCTAGCAGTGTTGGCGCCATGACGTTGAACAGAATTATGGTGTTTGCCGGCATCGCTACGTTGGTAAGCATACCTAACTTTCTCAACATATTAAACGATTTTAAACTTTACTAACCTAATCTTGTAATCCAGTTTTGGATAAACAAAGTTGCATAGCTTCGCCACCAATTTACTTTATAGAGTAAGTTTGATCTTAGCGCTCGCGTTAGGTACCAATATTTTATTTATTTTTATTACTGCCGTGCGAATGTTGATGTGTACTGACACACTACCATTGTCAATTAATTAATCTTGTACAATATATTCCATACTTAAGCAGGTAAGGATGAAGATATAGGTTATTGGTTGTCATACCCAAAAAGCTATTATAACTTTGTCAAGAAATCATCGTTTATAGGACGCGTGGTAATAATATCGTCAATAGTAAAGTGATAGTAATGAATATCAGTAATTTTATCAGTGAAAAAAATTCTGTCACTGATAACGAGAGTCAAGCACTTCGGATAGTTGGTCCCTACAAAAAGATATGGCTGTTCCTAAATAATTCCTTTCCCCAACTTGATGGATGCTATCCTGAGATAAAGAATGTAAAGATAAATTAATGATAAAATTATTCGCTTTCCTAACATATAGGTACCATAAGTGGTACGCTGTTTTCATATTAGCCCGGTGATGAGTATTATCTGGGGAACTAGGAAATTGGATTGCAGGATTAAGTACCTACTTACATTGCCTATTATGTAGTCACTTGACTGATACTTTGCCCAATAATAGGAATAGCTACAAAATTTGTGTTACCTACCTATATGTTGTTAATATAAGAAATATAACTGTTAGACGTAGTGTAGGACAACCTATAAAGTAGAATGATGATACGGTACAGTAGTGCTATTCTGTAACGTCAATCTGATATCCCACGCGTGAGTCCAAAAGTGAATTCTAAAATGTTACCCCCAGAATCGCGCGTGATATATTCAATGACAATATTACAACTCACGCATGATTCCGGGGGTAAAATTTAAAATTTGTATTAAAATTTTACAATTCACTTTTGGACTCACATGAGTGATATGAGATTGTTGTTACAGAATAGTGCTACAGTTTTTAAGCGATTTTCCAGCTTTGAAGGAGGTGGATGAAAGTAGTAAAGTTCTGTGATATGTACAAGACTTTATGGCAAATCGAGATTATCAAAATCTTAAGCTCACACTTCACTTAAATTTTTAAAACATGATGTCTTCCACCGATTTTTCCTGATCATTTTGCCAACATCGTTAAACTGCGCGATTCAGAAAGAAACCTGCGCGTCTTTAGCGCATTTTTTATGAATGTGCAGTCATAAATAAGACATCGCATTTAAAAACCATTTTCATTTAGTTGAGAGTATTATTTTAACATTTTCCAATGTAATTATCTGCTAAAATATTTTCCACAATAATCATTTTTGCACCTAATAATATTGCATTCACATTAAAGTGGGAGATTATGTACAAATCTCTCCAATTTGGCATAGCTAAAATATGTTTACAAACAAATCCCAGGTCTTATGAAACGTTGCAATTCACACGAAGTTTCTATGGTTGAATGTTGGTTATAAGCAACTGAAATATTTGGACAGATATCAAGCGTTTATCTAATCAGTATCATGATCTCGTCTCAACGTAACACGGAAATTCTGTAGCAAACATACCTCTATGTTTAAACGTAGGCAGGTAGCTTTACGAAATTCTACACATATCAATGAAAGATAAGTTCTTACTAGTGTTCATATTAGTACAGACTATGTAGATACCCGAGTCTGCATCAAGCCAGTCTGCTTACCTTCCTTCCTAACTATATGTAAATTGTATTTTTATAAGCATGAAAAAGAAGAACGATAAAACGCCTGGACGGATTTAAGTGAAATTTAAAAAGTATATAACTACTAGCTGCGCCCGGCGGTGTTACCCGCGATAAAAAGTATGAAAAATTAAAACATCTATCCCACGGGAACCATACATTTTACCGGGATAAAAAGTAGCCTATGTGCTATTCCAGACTATAATCTATCTCTGTGCCAAATTTCATCCAGATCCGTTCAGCCGTTCGGGCGTGAAAGAGTAACAAACATCCATCCATCCATCCATCCAAACTTTCGCATTTATAATATTAGTATAGATGATTTGGCATAAAATATATGCCACTATTTCCTTAAAATGTTCATGCCGGTTTCTAATAAGCACGAGGCAATTGAGTTCACATTCTAATAACTTTAAATATCATATCATTTTAGAAAATGTGTTATGACATATTACTAGACCTAGTTGATTACAAATATAATTCTAGATTCTGACGACTCCACTTTCAACAACTTATTTTGGCATAATTCCTATGAGGGAAGTGGAGGAATCGGAAAATGTTAAACACTAACCCCTATTATATTTTATCGCAGATTCAAGCCACTGTGCAGATGATCTTCACCGCACTTGGCATAGCGCAGCACTTCTGCGTCATCGACTTCCTCAGGGGACTCCCCATTATCTTATATCTCAGAATTTTATATTTTCACAGTGAGTATCCCAGGTATTATCAGGTTCAGGTTTCTGGGTATTAGAAGCTGTATGAAGGCATCCGTCACGCGTTGAATCCACCGCAAAGCGCGCTGTACCCTGGCGGTCAGGTGCGCAACGTGCCTGCAAGAGATAGAGTAATGTGATAAATGGAGAAGCGCATAGTTCCGCCACATTCGCATAAAATGCAGTGGTGGGCGAGCTGACGTGCACTTTATTGCATTATAGCAAGAGTTGACTTTTTATTAAATGTCTGCAGAGCGTAATATCTGTTCGTAAGAACTAATAGTTAGTCTGTGGTGCAGGCTATAGGAGCCGAATCCGAAGAGAAAAGTCGGAACTAATCTAACAGCTTTTTCCAAGACAACTACCTATAGCAAAGCATGAAAAGTTAAAGTTCAACATTTTGAAAGATTCGATTCATAGACTTTCCAATTTAGGCATGAAGAGTGAAGAAGTCCAACTTGATTGAGTACCCACAAACACATTTCGATTCGTTATTGTTTATTTAGTTGTGTATACTAAAGATAATGATAATTTTAGTAAAACCTTTACCTACCTTAGATAAGGGAGTTTAGATGTAAAGGATAAATTCCGGAACTATCCGATTCTGAAAATTCTTTTACTCTTATAAAGCTATACATTATTCCTGAGCGCTATAGGCTATGTTTTATTGAGGGGCTGCGGGCAGAAGCTACTGTGTAATATACAGGTTCTTTGTTACAGACCCGAGCGGGTGCGGTCTTCGGATCAACATCGGACAGTCAATAGACGGTATCGCGGACCAGGCATTCGTTCTATTAACACAAGAACCGTTCACGGCTTTCAGGACTTTCATTATCAATTGCACTAGTCTCGGCCTGAGTGTGTTCTGGATAATCGCTAGCTTAATTATTATTAGTAAGTTACCTTAGCTACCTGATTACCTGTTGTACTAGGTATATTGGATGAACTAGGTTGATTTTGATAATTATATCAGTGATTGTAAAGTCGACCAAACTCCTGTATCACCGCACGCACGCAATCGCACGCCCTATTTGTGACAATTGTTATTTATTAGATCTTAGAACGTATCAAATATGAACCTTAGTAGATTTTTTATTAACTAGGAGTTTTTGTCAAAACTGATAAACCATTTTCATGGCCGATCTTACATATATTATAGAGTATTCAGGGAATTTCCAATCAATTTAATACAGTAAGGTAAGTATTGTACAGATCAGCATTGCCAGCTCTACGACCAATTAGCCGGCTAGTTCGAAGAAAACCATAGTTGGCTCTTTAGAAATCTCTAGTAATATGATTTGCTTTAAAAACAAAGGTGAGTACCTACTAAATTAAGGCTTGGTTTGGAGGTTTAACTTTCGTTTATATGGCAGTGGGTGGAGCGAGGAACAAGCAGTCCAAGGGCAGGCGATGGCCCTGGATCATCGTCACCGTGGCAGTGTGCGGCGTGGACCTAGTGGCCACCGTCACTTATGCTAACGACTCATTTCACACGAGGGTATGTTCTCAGGGCTTAGTTTAATTTGTGATCATAGATTGCACTAGATGCGCCTCTTAGTTCTGTTACAATTCAATTCAATTTAAAAGTGAATGAACTCTATAATTGAGCCAGTTATAGTTTTAGAAACCGTTGGTGTGATTCCTATTACAACAATTTTCATCAAAAATATCTTAATGTAAGGACACAGTCCTCTTACAGCTCAAACATATCAATATGTATTTTAAACTGTGCTTTAATCTTACTTTAAATATACTTTAACTAAAAAAAAACCACATCAATGCATCGGTTTGATTACATGATCTTCACTGGAGTTTGTGTGGCACAGCAGGCAACCAATCGTTTTTAAATAAAGAGCTTTGGCAATAGACGAGATCGACTGACAATGTTTAGGTAAATTATGATATGAAAAGTACTATAAATTGACAGCGACATAATATATCCGGGAACAATTACCCCTTATATTTTATGGTAAGTAGCACTGGCTGAAACACACGGTATTACAGACCCTGAACGACATGATGGACTTCATCGGCGGCATCGCCAGCGGGACTGCTAACGTGCAGCTGAACACCTCCTGGGCTGCCTGGCTGATGGTGATCCTGTACTCCAAGTTTGTCGTATTCTTCATCCTCAATGTGCTGCTCATCATCCTGGTCATCGTGGACTGCAATATAAAGCGCGACGACGGAGTAAGCATTGAGGTATGTAATCGTCTTCTATATTCTCTATGTTCATTAATATTATTTTACTTGTTATCTTAACCTATTTATTTAATACGTTGAAAGCGGACGATGCGTTGTAACACATTGGTTGAATGACTTGCAGCAAATAGAAGCTCCAACCCCAATCCCTCTGCCGGCTGCACTACCACCTGCGCCTGCGCCTCCTCCTGCTCTAACACTAGCTCCTGCCCCCATAACGGAACCATCACCAGTCTCAGTGGAGACTCAAACCACTGCTGTCCAAAACTCGACATCTACCCCAGTCATCACGACGGAAGATACCAGTGACAGGGACGAAGAAGTCGGGAGCTTGCCCAGCGAATCCAAGGTCACCACGAGAATTCCTCGCGCGGAATTCAGACGATCATTCAGAAGGATGAAAGCGTTCTTATTTAAGAAGTCACCATCGCCAGAAGTTCGGTCCAGATCCAGTCCAGAATCTGTGGAGGTTTCGCCTGAAAGGTAATCATTAAGAATTAGACTTTATTTAATCTACTTTTTTGAATTACGGTGGACTTTCTCGTTGCTATAAAATTAATTTAATAGCATACTTGGTTATTCAAATGTTAGGACGTAAAAATACTCCACTTGTTCAGGTCCCCGCGAATGCAACACGTGGAAGTGGACAAGAAACGCACGGTGAACTTCCCCCAGAGCCTTATGTCGCTCCCGCAAAGGCTGGAGAACATCATCGCGGAGCAGCAGCGAAGGCTCGACAAAGCGGTCATCGACACGTCGGGTCGGCGCAGCCCCCCGCGCGCCTCCCAGTCCATGCCCCAGCTGCCATCCGATACCCAACCAGATGGACCTAAAGGGTAAGGCTGAATGTTGCTTGACAATCTTCTGAATCGTAGCTGCATATTGCTACAACTAATTCATTTGGTTCCAATTACTTACAATGTAGGTGCCTAATTATTCGGCAAGGAATTCCGTTTTTTTTAAATAGTTACTTAGTAGTTAATCAACATACGTAGGATACTCAGTCTATTATTGCTTAAGCAAGGTTTAATTACATTTATTTAACGTTGAATCAAAATTCCCATGTCACCAACGAATAGGTAAATCAGCGTTCTTCATTGCTATATAAGTAAGAAGTGAGTCTGTGGCATTCTTAAATAAACTTCAATCGTTGTGGTTTCAGTCCGAATGACTCCTCTGTCTCGGTCCGAGACTTCTTTGGTAAGAACATTTTAGTTGTATAATCGATTCCATCCGCATCAATTCTGTATTCATGGTCTCCGTACCTTCATCATTACTTACATTCCACAGGTGATTCAAAACGGGTACACTAAGTATTGACGGAGGTCTTAAAAAAGTCAGAATTTCGCAGTCAGGTTAAAAAAATAATTTTGTTCACAAAATATCACAATTGTTAATTATTTGTTTCTTTTTAAATCGTCATATCGAAATTCTGACTACACATAAAGATTACACATGCGCTAAAGCAATGCAAATACAAAGCTTAGTTATACCCTTACTGAAACACCTGTACAAGAACGATGTATATATTTCAAACTAGGTACTTATTTCTCATACAGAATTAGGTACCTACGTAAGTAACTATTTGTATACGGAAATATTTTCCCCAAATCATTTTCATGATAACGTTGTTCTCGTAACGTTCCTGATTACGAACCTCTACGATTACCCACAATCATTACTTTTAATTTAGAAAATATGTTCCTACTCATATTGAAATATTCGGTGTTGGTGGCTTGGGAGTTCCGTTCCATTTTAGTATATACTCATTCAACGTTGCACTCATTTCTTGATTTCATCTAAGCAATAAAACAAACGCATCCCTTGTTGACACGATGACAAAATATCGCCCGCCCTTAGTGCACATGATTGGCGCTTCGAAAGGCAACAATGAAGCTACAGAAAACAATAAAACTTGTAACTTGCGTGATGTTCATTGGCGACCAAAAATCAGTAAAAAAGTCAAGCCCGCTGAGTTTCGTGCCGGATCTTCTCAGTTGAGGTCGCGTCCCGATCTGGTTGTAGATTTAAGGAAATTATTAAAAATTGACATTTTTATGTGCCCCGCGGACCTACACGAAACAAATGATTTGAATTTGGCTGTCCACATTCTATTTAGTGCAGCCACTAGGTTAAGGCTGATTTACACGTATTAAGTTGCCAAGTCTTAACTAAATTTTAACTAAATTTCAAGCGACTTAATTTTAAGTAACCGTTTACACGTAAAAATACTAAATAACTAGTTAAACTCATTTATTCGCTCAAGATGGACGACCACAGAACAAATATACCCCTAGCGGACGACCAACATCAACAGTGCATTCCAGACGATGTTGTTTTGCTTGCTTATTTCTGTAATTTAAGCTTTTAATATTCCATAAACAATCGTCCTTTATGTATTCTTCAATGAACTTTATTGTCGTGTCTTCCGTCCACTTCGACATTTTCGAAAGATTTTTATTTATAAATTAAGTAGGAACTACGTTGCAATCACTCCGCCAGCTTATGCTTTTCACTTAAATTTAACTAAATTTTGCCTGTCCAAACGTGTCAAGTGATTAGCCACGCCCACCAACTTAACCGAAAAATAGACAAAATTCTATTCTACCTTGTTTACTTGCAACTAAATTTTAACTTGCAACTTCTTACTAAATTCACTGTTTACATGGTTAAGTCACTTAAAATTAAGTTAAAATTTAGTAAATTTTTAGTCAACTTGATACGTGTAAATCAGCCATTAATTGTCTAAAATGCATTGCCTGGGTGGTGCCCGGCAGACGGCGTGGAACTACGGCCGAACTGCAGGGCCAGCTTCCCTGGGCGTATATACCGGCGCCCGCGCACCGCATGCGGGACCAACTCCCTCCGGACGAGGACCTCCCCCCTGTCCCGCTACCGGACTACACCGCCTTCCCCTCAGTTAGAAAAGCATGTAAGTACATTTTTCGATTAAACTGTGAAAGTTCACCATCGTGAATTGTAAATTAATAACGATTAGGTTATACGTAATTAATTAAATAAGCAACCAAAATTTCGACGCACCCTGAGACCTACCTACCTAGAAACAATTAAACATTTATTTATACAAATATGATAGCATTACGATAGCAGTGATAGCCAAGTTGGTAGAACGCTTACCTCGGTAACGAGGATTGCAGGTTCAAACTCCGGCTTGCACCTCTGTAATTTCATGTGCGAATCTCATTTTCAACCATGATTATCACTTGCTATAAGGTGAAGGAAAACATCGTGAGAAAACCTGCATGTCTGAGAGAACCCCTCGAAAGATGTGTGAAGTCCGCCAACCCGCACTGGGCCAGCGTGGTGGACTATGGCCTATCCTCCGGGCCCGTGTCGAGCAGTGGGACATTAAAAAAGGGCTGGAATTACTATTATTATTATTATATTGCAAAAAATCGTAAAAACCATTTTGCAGCCGTCCACCGAGCCGCTTCCAGCCTAAGTTCACTCACGCAAAAGAAAGATTACGCAACAGCTCAGTCGACGCGTCGTGAGTATTTCACATACAAGTAGATTTAATCCATTCATCAGCATTTGATTCACCCATTGACAGGTAAGCCTGGCCTCCTCTTTGTTTCATTGCCCACCAAGTTTATTATAGGTAAGTATATTTAAACCGTCGCTCGATTTGACTATATGCAACTCGACCTGCAATGATCATAATATCATGATATAAGTACCCAATAAGTCTGAGCATAAACTATGCGATCGCAAAAATACCGCGAATATCGATTCTGTTGTTTTAAGTAAAGTACTTAAAAAAATTACAACTAAAAATGAGTAACCTTCAAAAAATTGTTAAGAAAGTACTATTATTCAGGTAATTACACATTAGGATTTTTTAAACTCATTTTTAATTAAACAGACGAAATATATTTCCAACATACTACCTCCCTACATAAAACTTACCGACATATTCACATTTGTTCTATCCCAATGTACCTAACAACGCAATGTGCTGCTTTCATAACTAATACTCTTTTCTTTTCAGCGACTTTAAACCAGGCTGATGTGCTATACTGACATTAAAGTCTAATGGACGACGTATGGATGTTAAAAAAATGAAAATCCGATTGTAATAATGGATGCCACGCGCATTGTATACCTTTAACATCGACAGAGTCGTTATTTGTTCCCAAATAAGTGGAAATCTCAAGAGCACGACGTAGAACGATTCCGTAAATGGATACAAGGTTAATATTATTTTGAAGGACGTGAATGTTTAATATTAAATATAGGTAGCTGCCGCCATTTGTAAATAATTTACAATTTTTATGTTTTATTGTGAAAAACAATAATGTGTGTTGATTTCGTTCAGAGTCGACAACCGTATTAGGTATTTTGTTTATATATTTGATACATATTATGTACCTACGTATAGTTACATTCCCGGACGAGTGTCAATGTTTGTTACTATAAAAAATGAGCACTATGGTAAATTTGGGTATATTTTATCGTGCTGTATTTATAATTCTAGAACAAGACGTTAACATTAGTAGGCACTGTTCGCGAAGGAAGACATGAGAGGGACGCTAGCAAGTGAAAATATGCCCCAAGTTACCTAAGCTTGTTCGTCTCACGCCCGCGAGACGAATTTAAGTTTTATGTTGCTCCTCAGTATTTTTTTTATAACATGCGCTCTTCCGATATTCGTGAATGACATACATTATAAGATTTAGAAAATAAATTTTATATTCAACTAAAATATCGTTTAATTTTATACCTACATCGATAGATAGATAAATAGGTTTTTAAATTTAATAATTAGGGTCGTGCCAACCGTATGATAATCGAAGTTGGATTGTATAATAGAGTTATTCATCGTTATCGATTGTAGAGTCGCTCGTGAATAAGTAACAAGACATTCAGTTTTCCTTAAAGCAATCTTTATCCGCTTCCATTCTCTGGGTTTATCGATGACCAATCCCTATTCAGCAAGTACAGAGTTTCCATTACGGAGAATAGAGTCAATATACAAAGTAATACAGTGAACTGTGTATTGTCCACTGCGGGTCGCAAGTAGGTGTGTATGTAGTAGATGGTGTTAAGTTGCGCCGGGATGCTGACCACGGTGTTCGCGAAACTCAGGTGAGGGTTCCAGGACGTGGGTATCACGTGGAGGATCATGGATATGGCCATGAAAAACGTCATGACCATGGACTTGGCCCTGAAGCTGGTGTCGGTGGGCGTGACGCGCTCCGCCAACGAGTAGCTGCTGCACAGAAAGGTGCCCACCCGCCATGCCCAGTACGTGTAGAATGCGGCTTCGATTAACTTTAACATAACATTTTATTTATCTTCTAATCTTCTATTCATTAAGAATGTATTCAAATTCTGTTGTGCTGTTTTTGAGATATTAACATTTTGTGTTTTTTATTGATTTTTGTTCGGAAATGTTGACAATTGTGGGGTCTCTTCATCATGTTTTGCGTAGTTTTAGTTTTACTACACTTCACTTTTTAAAACATTTATGGCTTCCATCGTTTTTGGCGAAAATAAGTGTTAATTTTATATTTTGTTTGATTTCGCAACCATTTGTGACTTGTGATGTGATTGGTGACAGCTAAGCTACCGTCATTACTTATGAACCGAAAGAGTTATGTCTAAACAGGTTGATGCTTAGAGAGGATCCATAAGTAAAAAAAAACAAATAGGTACTAGCCAGGGATACATAGTAGATAAACGTGTAACTTTATTGATGCGTACTGGTTATAGAACCAAGCCAATGGAAGAAAGTGTAGGTGTAGAGTTGATGAGTCCATTGGAGACGTTATACAACTCCTGAAATGCTAACACGCTTGACGTCACTGCTGGCTCAGCTGGCCACCCACACATACCCATCCTGAATAAATTTATTGAAGTACCTATATACATGACTATAGAGATAGTGGTATTATTACCGATAACAATTATCATGACGCGATTAACGATCCGATATCTTGTTTAGTTCCTCTATAAACGAACACTAACTGGACATGACGCTTGTTCAATAAATGCAAACAGAAAAACGAAATGGATCAAGCAACAAAGACTAAGATACCTCCAAACCTTGTTTTAACCGCAGTGCTATCTGGCGGATTAACTATTGTAAGTAAACGTTTTATTTTATTGTTAGATATGACGTTAATGAGTGTTCAGGTATCAGTCGAATGATGACTCATTAAGATATTTCCCACTGTTCTGTTCGCCACGAAGTTAATGTATACCTACTTTGCAATTTCAATATTTTGCACTGCGAATGTTGTAAACAGATTGTACGTATGTAGTAATGTGTATCAGAATCAGAATAAGAATAATTTTATTCGAATAAACCATTAAGTACCTACAGTACTTTTAAATTTGTTACAATTGTTATAAAATGCTAAGCTATAACTTTACCACCCCTTCCGAAAGAAATTCCATTGCTGCCGATGCAGAAGACCGGGCAAGAAATTCCATTGCTGCTCTTTTATTGAAAAGATCTTTTACATTTTTGATCAGTACATTGTTATGCGCATATGAGAACAATGTAGGAACGGCTAGATAGGCTTGAGTAGCTGGTCAAAAAAGTACTCACTCGAAGTATATAATTACAAGTTAATGGTTTCATGGTTCCAAAATTTACATATTACTTTTGTAAATAATGATTAAAGGAAAAGGAGAAAAATAAAATATAAATTGTCTGCTCGAATATATTTTATAACACTTTAATGTACCTACTATTTCGCATAAATATCGCTGCAACTGTTCCTATAAGTTTGCTTTAAATAATTCTGTTGTCATACGTCTTTTGTTATTTATTTTTATCCCCAGCCTTTTTTAGATAAAAATTTTTGGCCTTTTCAGGCACTGTCGCTAGCGTACATCGTAATTGCCGCACTAGCGTTGTTATTCAGGTTCAGCTGTTCGTCTGGATCGCTAGCAACCGCGACAGGCGACCATTACTTTTGGACTACCATTTACAATGTTTATATTCAAGGTACCCCAATACGGCCTTATCTATAGACAGTCTTTAGAAATTACCACTGACTTTCTTGATTCCAATAAATTTCGTATTTATTTTCAGCTGAAAACTGTACGAATTCTGTTACCGTGCTAAACATTACAACTGAACATACAGTGTTCGTGTTCGCTATCATTACGATGTGTATCTCAGCGCTGTGTTTGGTAACAGCGGTAACTCTTATAACAAGTAATTATGCCCAATTTATTATACTTATTGCTATAATATGCTAATCGTAATACAGCGGTACTAGCGGTACGGCTATTATTTACTCCTATCGGGTACCGGTGGATGTTAAGCTGCTATGTGTATGTGCAAAAGTAAAAGATGATAAACGAGGAGATTCTCCTCGTTTATACTCTTTAGGTGAAGAAATAGGTACCTACTAAGATAAGCATACTGGGGATCTACATGCCAATTCACTTCCTCTCGGCTGAACAGTTAAAAGAGCGTTCGAACCGTGTAACTGGGTTCGCAGCCGCAACACAATAATACAGCCACTAGAGATCATTTTCAACAGGGCTCTTAGTATGAGATTTGTTTATAAATTACAAGTTAAGCTAGCCGCTCATTTGCGGGACTGAGTACTTTTCGTTTTCCAGTAATACGTGACGAACCGTCGACGCGCCATATTGATCTAGTTGTGTTCGCCTACATTGCTTCTTGCGCCGTCTCATTAGCTGTGGACATTACGACTGCCACGCACTTTGGATTGGACTACAGTTATCTGAGCACAGTATTGGTGAGTACAACCATTTACCTCACAACTCAGTACCCTTAGTATAGAAGGCGGAGTCACTAGGTACCAGCTTTGGTAATCAAGACGTCAATAATATACCTAGATATACTGCGTGTGTTATTCTCTACTCTACACACTACACAAAACTATCTAAACAATCCCCCCCCCCCCCCTCCCCCAGCGTGGTTGAAGAGGCAGGTGACAATCATAATGAAAATGTTTTGTGTATGTCTTTATGTTGAATGCTTCGAACAACACGCGGCGGAGACTTGTCTTAATGGTGTAAATTGTTATTTAAATTACACTTTGTATACTAAGGTACCTTCTAAATATATTTTCCCAGATGAAGTCATCACCTGGTTCATCGGCGAACTATGAAACAGAAGTGATTCGGCAAGGCGCTTTCCTGTTTATGGGAATAGCACTCAAGGGCTACGTTGGTCATCTAATCAACGTAGTTTTGCTCATACTGCTGGCCGTATATACAGTTCAAAATAAAAACATTTTGAAAAACGATGAGGTATGACGAACTGAATTTTTGAAAGGGCCATCTACAAATTTTAAGTGTGCAAGCGGGCTGGGCTCTATACGCGTCTCTGTTTTTTTTCGTCGGTTAAAAAAGAAAAGCAAGTCGTACTTGCACATTAGATGATTTGATTGTGGCGTTTATTAAAGTTTAAGGTTAATTTTATTATTTAACCCTTAGTAGGCTGATTTACGAAAGTGATTTATTTTTAATATTACTGTGTTTAATAATAATGACATTTGATTTTTTTTTTAATTTCGTTGGAAAGAATATTATACAACAGTAAAATACGTACAGCCAACCTATAAAAAAAACTAATAGTAATGTGAACATTCGGTTTAAAAGATTGGTATCAAAATTGAAACTCTAGGCTATTAAGGGTTAAGACTAAAGATTAACATTTATTTTAAATTTTACATATTTTTTTATTAAGACTTCTACAACGTTTATTTATCTTTCAGCTGCAAAATAGTCTTGTTTATATTATAGTCGTTATGGTTTTTTTTCTATTATCCATTTTAACTATTCATTGGGAATCTACGACATGAGTAAACGTATTCTACAAATATACCGATGCTGACTCTCTCTCTCTTATTTTAACTATTGAATAGATCCGAATCGCAGGTAGTATTTTTGACAGGACTGAATAAGTGCCAACAAGATTTTAATTTTATACATAAGTAGCAACAGTAATTTATTTCCATTAAAATTTTCAGCATTCTATACATAAACTGGGGGCTTTGAATGCATTTGAGTAAGTATCAGCACTATATATGGGTAACTAAGGTAATAATAGTTGTTGCTGAATCCTATTAATTAACATTCTTTCTTTCTTTTATGTATCACTCAACAAAGTAAACGGGAGGAGAACTGGTCGCAGGCGGATATTTTTTCGCAATTAGCAAGACGGTAATGAAACCTTTGTTTTTTTTTTATTTTACCATAAGTAAATAATGATAAATATTTTTGAAACGCGCCCACAAAGTTGCGCCTGTTGTTGACTAAAATGTTGCAGGTCGCAGGTGAACACCGGTTTCGTCCCAGACGAGGACACCCCGAATACCCCAATACGCGAGCCATTGCGAGAGCCGTCACGATCCGATTATTTTCCCGAGTGAGTATCGTCGCCATCATTAAATATTTTTCATCATCCCATCATCATTGTTACAGCACACATACGCCCCAGTTATACAGTTTAATAGTAAAGAAATAATAAAAATAAGTATCATTTTAGTTCGCCAACGGTATCGATGCCTGCATGCCTTATCATCAATCTAATGCAAAGCGGATGAATTAGTGGTGTACTGTCACTCCGACTTGAAGCCGCCTAAAGTTTGTAGCCGTACATTTTGTTGTCCACAGTCGTTCCTTCGACCGCTCCGACTCGTGGCAACAGGGCCAGGCGAGTCTCGCGCATAGTGCAAGACCCTTCTCGTATTTGGAGGACATAAAGCGGCCGGTGCCGACGAAGCCGCCCGCGTCGCCGCCCAACGACGCGACCGCGGCGTGGGGCCGCGACTCGTGGTCGAGCCCGCCGGTGCCCGCGCCAGACTACAGCCCGCAACCAGCCAGACGCCTTAAGTCAGCACTCAAACCTGCCTACATGTAGCCCACCATACAAGTTACTTATTTCCGCTCTAACAAAAATAGTGCAGGCACAGTATTTCAAGGGGGATATTAATTTATCATAATAATGTAGTTTAAATATCAACATACGTTGTTTAAGATTATTGACACGCATTTAATTAATGTATTTACTGGCTTTACATTATTTATAGATGTTATCCGAAAAACCTAGAATATACCTCTCACAATATTATATAAGTTACCTTTTAATGAAGTATGTATATTGAGTTTCATGAAAATAAAACAAAATTAAGTAACATTAATGTATTTACATTTAAAAAACTACAGTTAAAATTAAATTAAATAAGTTCAAAACCGTTATCCTTTATATGTATAGTTATTATTATCGTGATGTGAAATAATTGTACAATATCTTATTGACGTAGGTACATAATGAAAATACAAGGTCGTACAAAGTAAAATCCATTAAAAAGTCATAAAAATTACTGTTATAGGATAATATAAAACAATTATGTACACGTCGGTCTTTTTATACATGTTAGCACAATTCTTGTCTTTATTTACATCACGTTCCATGAGAATGTCGATACAATTATATTTACAAGATTTGTCATAAATATTTACAATTTTACAGGTAAGTATCTGTACGGCAGTGGCATTATTTTTGTGGGTAAATATTGTTCCTGTTGTTATTCACATCGGAACCACAAGTACAGTAACTGTTGAAGGATAATTCGTATTTCAGTTCAATGTCTTTAAACGATTTGCGCCATAGACAATATAAAAATTGTTTACACAATTAACTTTATATTTACAGTCTTTCTTAATCGCAGTGGTCAAAAATCATCGGGATTTTCCATTTTGGCCTTTGTCCTCTCAGTGTCCTCTTTGATAACACTTATTGTCGGGCCCTCGGGTTCACTTTTCGCCGCACAAACGTTCGTTTGAACTTCAATACTAGGGTCATCGTTTAAATATTTGTTCTCCTTCGTGAATACTTGGTCTGTGTCCTCGCTGCAAGTCTTATGTTCCTTTGGTTCATCATTAGAAAGGGAGAGCTCGAACTGAGCCACCAATTGACTGAGGACGTTCTTGAGGTGGTCGAACGACTCCTTTTCGGCGGGCACGCCCGGCGCCTCCAGCACGGCCTGGCAGTTGTCTCCGTCGCAGCTGTTTTCAAACTGCCTCTTGAGTGCCTTCAGCTCCCCGACCGTCACCACCAAATCGGGTTTCATCAGAAGCGACTCGATCAGGTAGCTGCCCTCTTGCGTGAACAAGAACACGGCCGGTATTTCGATATCGTCTTTCCCGTCGCCCGACATGGCGAACAAGGCGGTATTTTCGTGTGTAGAGTCCGGCACGTTGTCGAGAATGATGGCCAGGGCGACTCCCGCGTGTTGCATGTTGCGCACTTTCTGTGCAAAAGTGCAATGCCCACGTTTTGCGATAGCGAAGCGGCCTTCGACCTCATGTTTGTTTTGGACCGGAGTGCAGGCGTCGAGCGGAGTGACGATGGCCACGGAGTTAGCGTGCGTGTCGTGGGGAGTGATCTCTTTGCCGAAGTGTCCCGGGCCGGCTGGGAACACCTTTTCGTTGATTTTGACGGCGGCCGGTACGACGCCGTTCTCCATGTCGCTCATAGAGTTCCACTTGGACATTTCGCGCATAAAAGTGAGACCCTCGGCTGCGTCTTTTGCAGATTTTGCCTAAAACAAAATTTACATATCACAACCAATGCACTTATCGAAACTTCCGACGTAATAAAGCTAAGGAGATGTGGGGGAAAAATAGAATATAAAATATATCACTACATGATCTGATTAGCGCAGTTGGTAGTGACCCTGCTTTCTGTGCCGAGAGTTCCGGGTTCGAATCCTGGTAGGGACAATCTTTTTGTGATGGACACGAATGTTTATATACTAGTCATGGATGAGTTATAACGATATAAATCTTATATACTGAGTTCGCCCTCAGTCCATTGTATGGTACCCAGAATACAAGCGTAGATTAGTGTGGGACCATATAGTTGGTGTGTTCGTACTATGTCTTGTTGTGTGTGTGTGTCTTGATGTGTTACTATGTCTGTACTGTAGTGCACCGCTGCCAACTCCTCGTGGTATTCACGCGTCATTGTGTATTTTGCAAAACTGTTTTATCCTCGTTATTTTATGAGAATATTACATAATCTCGCATTCGACTCATTTAAACATCGAGTATCTGTTGGCTTAACACCTGAACCAATATTAAATGCAGACGTGTTTGTTTGGAAATATATTATAATTGCAAATTTAAGATAATGAATACAAATTAACATATACCATATTCCATCATCAAAATTGGGGAGATTAATTATTACTAAGAATAATGTATTTATTTTACTTTCACATTTTAACATTCGAAGAGCTGGGTTGTAGAGGGCAAATGGCATCAACAGCGGATACATGATTTTTTCTGCGACTATCTTAAAGAATTCGTTCTGTTAAAAATAAATTTAGTTTGCTATCTGTGTAATAGGTATAACTTACGCTTGCATAATGCTCTGATTATCACTCTTAAAAATAGAATGAAGAAAAATAGGGCATGAAGGAATTGGTACTCGAATTGGTGGATTATTTTTATTACATTATATTAACCGTTTTGTGTTCAGTAAAGTCGACGAGTGTAGGAAAATTACGACATTTGTGTGTTTAGTGTGCCCCAGAATCGCCATAAAAATCTTCGCTAATTGAGGCAGATGGAATATCATGTTTGGTCCTAGTCTACGGTTCTCTATACGTGTAATAAAATATCTGAAATGTATTTTTATATTTTACATTATAGACATCAATTTGATCTCGATCTCACCTGATGGTAAGTGACGATGAGATCTACGATGGAGCATACTTGCCTAGAAGGTACCTGTTCACTCTCACTGACATGAAAACTGGGTAGAAGTCAACGGGGAACAAAGACGATATATATTAACAAATAATGATGCCAATTAAAAAATAAAAATCTTAGTACCGTGGAAGTGGTGTAGAGTAGTTGCACTTTCCCGTCGGGCAGCGTGAGCACGGCAATGCCCATGTCGGAGAGGGCGTGTATCTGGCGCGGGTCGTTGAGCGGGCGCAGCCGGGCGGGCGGCCGCGCCGCCGCCGACCCCAGCAGCTGCCGCATCGGCTGGCGCACCTTCTCCACCACCAACGACGCGGTGTTCGGGCACGTCCTGCAACATATACAGGCTGTAGCGAGCATGCGACATCGGGAAAAATAACTAAATAATACGAATACTACACATTGAAATAAAACTATTTTTAAGGATTCTATCGCCTATTTATTATAGTATAGTTTTATTTCAACTACACATTGAAATAAAACTATATTTATAAAATCTCAACTCAGTGTGAGCACTTTCTGCGTAGATCGGACCACAAGCAACAATTAAATATTTAAATATGAGGGTACCCCATCTCAAACTATGACACCAAGACGTCAACCACCTCAGTCCTCCCGTGACCATGGTCGCTGTAAAGCAGCCGAAACGTCGGGAACGTAAAATCAAAATATAAACGCGATAAAATCCTAAAAAATAATTTTATTTCAATTAACAGCCATAAACTTTTAACTTGAAGACCTGATTAGCGCAATTGGAAGGGAGCCTGCTTTGGACAAACTTTGCGTGATGAGCACGAATGTTGTTTCAGAATCATGGATGGTTAATATATATATATATAAGTATTATATACTGAGTTCACCCTCAGTGTAAGACCATGTAGTTGGTGTGATCGTCTGGCGATATTATTACATTTATACAGAATGATTTAGAATAGCTTTTCTACCTTTGAGCCTGCGCTTCTTCGATCAATATATGAAGTCAGAATTATATGTGAAATTTTAAGATCAAATGCGCTTAAGCAGTGCAAGTTCAAAGGATAGTATGCCCCCTATGTATGCCATGTATACATATTAGTACTCTTTAAACAAGTGTTCTCACATATTCATAACATTGAACTAAACGAACATTAATAATATCCTTATAAAAAAGAGCAACAATGGAGATTTTTACGCCTCCTTCTTTATAAGAATGGTATTCAAACGGGCGGTAAAATCGTAGCAAAACATTAAGTGACATTTCTGACATTTCGAAAGTACTGTAATTGTTCTCTCACCTCATGCCAAAGACTCAAGCAACATTGAAATGTTATACCAAATACTTACTTCCTATATTTATCTTCATCGTCGTCATCAATCTTAAGTGTAAAATAAGTAGTGTTCTTTCCATCGGTGGCCAATGAAAGCGGCAAGAAATGGGCTTCCGTTGTCAACACGTAATCTTCTAGTTTCACGGGGAGATCTTTGTCTTCACCAAAGAGCATGTACAGGTACTTGAAAGTCTCGGCAAGCACGAAGGAATCCATACGGTCCTCGTGAATGCGGGTCCTCACATCGTTAACGGCCGCATATCCGCACGGCACTTTGGTGTACTGTTGCAGCGCCTTCAGCACAGTCTTGCCCACCTCCAGGTAATGGTCATCCTCGGTCGCTCGGTGCAGGAAATATGTGGACTCTAGGAACTCCGGTCGTAGAGGATGCTGGCCCCAGTGCACCTACAATTGAATAAATATAATATTCTCTTCACAACACCAATGCAATGCGGTTACATGATTAATGGAATTCGATAAAGAACACCAAGTCAATAACATCCTTGACAAATGTTTATTTTTAAATTCGACAAGTTACCGTTGTATTTGTTATGAAAACAGAACTGAAATCGTCACAGTTATGATTCATAAACATAAAATTATATTTCTTACTATACTTCTATACACTAAAACAAAGTATTGTATCATTGTATAGAAGGGGTTCTCAAACTTATTTTGTCTATTGCCCACTTTGAGAATGAATTATTTTTTAGCGCCCCCATTTTTTCACCTACTTAAAAACCACTATAACTTCAAATTAAATTAATTATTGTAAGCCTCTACACAGCACCCCCATTTTTTTCTGGGTCTCTTACCGCCCCCCTCTAGGCCTGCAGCACCCACAAGGGGGCGTTATCGCCCACTTTGGGAAAGGCAGTTGTATAGCATCGACCAATACCTGGAAATCAGATGTGAAAGCCTCCGGGATGAAGGTGTGCCTTTGCATGACCTGGTAGAGCATCTCGTGCGTCTCGACCGCGGGGCGCACGTCGCCCAGCAGCACCTGCAGGCCCGGCCAGAACGCCAGCAGCGCGTCCATGAAGTTGCGCGACTGCAGGTGCGGCCTGGACACATAACACAACTTACTTCTAGGCAAGTATGCTCCATCGTAGATCTAATCGTCACTTACCATCAGGTGAGATCGAGATCAAATACTTGCCTATAATGTAATAAAAAAAAAAAACTTACGGCGCCCTATCACAGATTGTCAAACCGAATCAATCGATTCGTAAACAATATGAAGACTTACGCACTTTTTCACTTCACAATGGCAAAAAGTGTGAGTATACCTATCCGAAAACGGCCATACCGATTGGGCTATTTTTTTTATGCTTGCTATAGTCCGAATAGGGTTTTTCTGGAAAGAACAATTGAAAAAGTCCTCCGGAAAATTTTAAAATATAATGATCGAGCTATTTGTAATAAGCTTAGGGGTCGGGTATCACACAAAGTATTTTTAATAAGTGTGAAAGATAACTATAAAGAATGCAAAGCACACTGCGAACTAGAATATTTAAAGAGAACCAGTAAAGATAATATTTACTGAAAAAAAAATGTAGTTAATACACAATGCAACATTTCAAATTAAAAATTGTATAACGAGTCTCTTAATGCAGAAAAAACCGTCAAACACGTATTTTATAGATGTGATCAGTATGACATTTTGGTTAACAACTTATAGAAAAAAATTTGGTTAGACTATTTAATATAACTATCTCGTTACCTAATAAACCTATATTAATGAAAGTAAAGGGTCAGTCACCTGTGCATATGAACCGCCAGCATCACAGGGCCCCTGCTAATATACTTCATAACGGCGTTATAGTGCCTATTGAACCTGGCCAGGTACTTCTCATCGCCGAGCAAGATGTACGCTTTCAAGCAGTATTCGTAGTAGGAATCGATGCCGGCACCCACGCCGGAATCCTTGCGCACCCAATCACCCGAGTGTATGTTTATAACCGTACCCATTAGGTCCGATGTTCTACAATGCAATAGAAAAGAAAGTAATAACGATTTAGGAACACTTGGGCAGGTATTTAATATGTTCTGCTAAGTCTCATTATACTGACTTGATGAGAACGGTGCATTGTTTAAAACATATTATTTATTGTAACTAAATGCTGCTCCTTTTACCTGTGCCTTATCTTCCACAGCCTGTCCATGGCTTTATGTGCCTTCTGCTCGTATATTGGTTTGCCGGTAAGACGTGACAGTGCCGCCATTTCCAGGATCATCGTGCCGGCGCACGCCGTGCAGGTTTCCCGGGACTCTGATAGCCCGCTTATACCGTGACGAAGGTTTACCTGATACAGAAGAATATCATTGAAAAACCAATCTAATGTTATAGCTTTTGAGCTTTTTATATCGTTCAAAGAAACTCGCGCCAAAAGAAACTAGCACCGCGCATGTTTAATTGTGTCCACTTTGCAAAACGTCGACTAACAAGAGCTCTTAAAAAATGTATCATCTAGTTAATTGTCAAACCTTTCCATGAGGTATTCCAGTGGAGGTATTGAAAGCAGGCAGCAATCTTTTTCCTAGATCCTCAGCCATAGCAAGCAGTTCGCCATTGTACCACTGCAATGCGGGCACCTCGTGTTTCAAAGTAGTCGCAAGCACATGAGCTGACAGTAGACCACTAAAATTTTAATGAGCACCTAACTATAAAAAATATGTAACCAAAATATAAAATTTCCCGAGTTATTTTGTCGAAGTAAAAGGACTAACAGATACGTTTTTGGTCGACAGGGCATTTTGCAACGGTTTGCAGACCTAATAACGCATATATCGGCGTAGCACAGCGCAATGCTTCAGGGAATGGAGACGGCGCGGTATTACATATTATAGAGCTAACTTTTCGTTCATCAAATTCAATCCCAGGCCCGGCCAGGTTAGCTGTGACAAGGCAAAATCTACTTAATAAATCCAGTTTGAGTCATTCTCTTGTTTTAATAAACAAATAGCGATACGAGACGGCGGTGCGTCATAGTGCTGTTGGAGCCGCGCGCCAGCCCTGCAGTTGAATTCCAACATAGCTCTACATAGGTCTATATTAATACGTATCGTAAAACTCCTTACCCTATCATTCGAATGTTTGTCTCGAATACGGACACCACAATATCGTGATCAAATGTGACATCGTTTATGACCAGTTTGATGGCATGGCTGAACTCGGAGAAATCGCCCATTATCGCCAAGGTGTCCAAACTGTCCACTAACGTAAGGGAAAAGCTAAAAACAAAACAAAACCTTGTAATTATAGACATATAATTGCAACTTATTTTCACATGTGAACTAAGCTTATTTACTTAGTTACCATACGAAAATATGTTGCTGGTGCACATTTTTCTATTTTTAGACCTGATTTCCCTTGACATCATTTAAGTATTAAACTTGGTAGAAAAATATTCGTAACTCGATTCCAATTGTTATATTACAATCCATTGCACAACATAATCTCACAATTTGACCTTGTAGCAATTATTGTTATCAGACTAGTAGGGCAATACAATACACAAATTCTGTGTAAAATAAAATCGAAATCACATAAATTAAGTAAAAGGGGTAGGTATGTAAACACCTTAATTAAAAATAAAATATACAATATAAGATTATTTATTATATTTTCCTCAAAGAAGTATTGTTGCCTAGATTATGTACTTCCCTATATTTTGATAAGAAATAAGTTATCTCGATAATATTATGTACTATTCTATATATTTAAATATACTGGACACATCTGGTCTCTATAAGCATTTTATAACATTAAAATTAATAAATGATTTCATGATGAGTAACAAATATGTTACTATATGGAGGGAAATGATGAATCTGTAATAACAGAGATTGTCAGTAAAATGGTATATAGTAAAATATATACTTACTTCCCAAGGGCATCATCCATGTCCCCCCGGCTGGGCGTGACGCCTTTCCACCTACCCTTGCAACTGAGCGGCATCAGTTCATCAGCAGGGTAAGCATTGTCCATGTATGCATTGTATGCATGATAGAACATTTTCCGAGCTTCTTCCCTGCACACATAGTTATTATTAATTTAAATATACTCATGTCTCAACAGCTATAAACTGTGGGATTAGTACAAGTTTTGATAGCATCTTCATACAAATATACCAATAACGCATGTGCACTAATAGTTGTATTGTGGATACACCTGCTGCAGTAAAGGAAAAAGACAGCATCAAAAACCATATTTAGTACATATTACTATTTGCATACATATTGCCAGCAATGCCAAAATAAACGATAACAACTTGTAAATTAGCTCCCTGAACTACTATATACTAGCTTTTGCCCTGCAAATACATCCACGTAAAAGTTAAAACATAATAAAAATACTTATTAAAAATTAATTTAGGGCCTGGAAACTATGTATCACCTAAGTACTCTTCAAGACCGTTCAAATGAACCCAACCTCGATGGGTCTACTTGATTTCTTCATCTTATTCCAATGACGATTCTCTGGCTCCATCATTAGACCCTGACAGCTAAGTGTTTGCAAAGTACTCGTTAACACTACTCTGACAAACTCTATTTGATTCCCTTATCAAATTCAAATGAGATAGTACCATTTGACTTGACCCAGGTCACTATGGATTATGGATGAGTAAAGTCATCATAACTATCAATCCCAATGAACCCCTAACTCTAGGTCTACTCTACGTATTACGGAGTTGTATATGTTTTGTTCCGCCATTCATCGTGGTACCCAATACTTAAACAAAATTATGTTTGATGATTTTACAGCAAATAAGTATGTTTTGTAAGTTATTTTTGTTTTATTTATTGTTGTTATATACAATAAATATATGTATAAACTTTATTTCTCTATTTTGGCTTTCTCTTTACCATACATGATGACAAATGAAATAGTATGTATAGGTAGACTACCAAGTCATATATGGCTAACCAAACTTATCAACAAAGAGTAAGTACAATTTGTACACACTAAAATAACAGGCCTATTTCTAGCAGTAGACAGAAATAGGTGGTTATTATATACTTAGATACAAAACATTTGCAAGTTGGCAATCAAGTGTGTATATTTACCTTAGATCTAACCGCTCGGACCTCGTCATTCGCGACGTATTAGCTTCTTCCTCTGTTCTGACTGATATTATGGCTAGAACGAAGACTAATAAAACTCGATATGCCATTATTATCGCCATGATCACAATATTATAAAACTACTAGTATTTACTCTTATCTACAATAAAAATATAAAAACTCGATGAGAGCATACATTTAATGTTTTTGAGTAACAGAAAGATGTTAAATTCGTAAACAATATTAATCAGGGAAAACAATCTTCCTAAGAATTATCAAAAAAACTGCAATATTTAAGGAGAACATACACTGTAACATATACAAAATGTATGTACTCTGTGCACTGTAAGATAGACCAAAGAGAAAAATTGGCTACGACGACGAAACGACCTACGACGCGACGTGGTTCTATTTTCTGTTTACGCTACGAAGCGACGACGTGGTTCTTTTTTCAGTTTACGCTACGACGTGTCCACGACGCGTCTACGACGCGACGTACGTACGAATTATCGTATATCGTTATCGTATGGATATTAATCCATAGACAAACTAAAACATTATCATAGAATAAAAAATAAACACTTCGCTACAATATCAACGTAGGCTGAGAAGAGAATAGTTTATATATCTGTGGATATGCCTACGATTTCCGATGTCCGATTGAGGGTAAGGTGAGTGGTAGTGGGTAGGTATATTTCTATGGCACGCTGTGTGTTTTAAACGGCTTGATGGATTTTAACATTTATAACATGAGGTTTCGTAAGAATCGTCGATTTTGGTTCCTTATCCATATAATAATTACATATGGCATCTGCGCATAAACTAAACACATTTCCTAATACAATTTTCTTACACGATCCCTTAGGTTGAAAATCACTACAAAATAGAGCAATTTTTTCCCAACTCGAGTGTAGCCTGATAATTGTTGTAAAATTATAAGTTCCTCTTATTATAATGATGATGTCGATGACAATAACAATGATGAAATTAATCTCCTACCGCTATCAGTAAAGCAGCACCTGCTTTTTTAAGCCTGAGCTGTGGTAAAGCTGCGGGTACTTTACAAAAAAAAAAAACTTTAACATTTCATTTTAATTTCCTTCCATATACAAATGTATAAACACAATCGGTATTATATATATCCCACTAATATTATACTACATTATTTGAAAATTTGAACTAAATGTACAACTTCACTGTTAAATTTCCCGCCAAAAAGTAGTTGTAGTACCTTTATGAGTACTTGAATTTGTATTCTCTTTGGGTACAATGACTATGTTGACAGCGTAGACAGAAAATAATTCTTTGCCTATGGTTGACAGTTGGTTACCAAAGCTAAGGTCACCAGTCGCCACTACTCAGTCAACGCCACCTATGTTCGCCACTGCCATACCTGGTTTTTGGGTTCCGTAGTACAAATTATAGATCCCTTACTGTTTCGTCGAATGGCAAATGGCAAATCTTAAAATTATTTGTCAACGTTACAAAACAAACACATTAAGTACAAATTTATTAAATGTTTAATTTATTAATTATGCCTGCGACATGAAAAGTGAGTGTAATTTTTATACGTAGATAGGAAGTACCACTTTGAGTGGGGTCATTTTGAATACGATATACTATTTCAAAATAATCATGATGCGGCTATTGGTTGCTAAAGTAGCTTTATGTTATTAATGTGATAGTCAGAAATTATAAAGACATAAATTGGACACACATACATTGACCTCATACAATACATTGAGATGATGGTAAAAAAATGGTTATTTTCAATTAGTGTATCATTAAATAGGTAAGTATTTGGAAATCGAACCACATCCAAGTAATTTTTGAAAACATCTGGGATATTTGACCATAGTAATACAACGATAAACGGTCAACTAGAACACTTAGTCTAGCCCTATAGCTCACCGATGGCGATTAAAATTAAAACATCTGTGGCATTCGTTTGCACGTTTGCCTTCAAACGCATCTATTCTATGGCATTTCATTCGAACTAAAATAGTGATGTAGTTTAACCGACCTTACTGTCTTTACGTGTACGATTTTGCTTCATAGACTTCATAGACCCTCTTTGACCTTATGATATATATTATAACATTCCCCTAAGATCATAGATAGATACTATAAAATACACCAATAAAACAAGCAGTACAAGGTATAACAAAATACAATTCAAGGTGAGAACATGTGCTGTAATCGGTATCAAAATTTTAGTGGGGCCTGCTGAAGCCTGAAATGGTCACTCGCTAATGTTGAAATATAAATAGTCAGTAATAGTTTTATTGTTCATTAACACAACGCTTTCAATATTTTTTCTTTGTTTGAAGGACTAGATATAAACATACTAAATTGTTACAAGAAGACCGCATGAATCAGCGGTACATCACTACAGCTTCCAGAGCGTGTGCATTCGCATGCTTTATGTAATATAACGAGTATTGAAAGTAACGAGCTAAAACGTAACGAGTATATAAATATTTAAATACTGGCCGCTAGAGAGGCTGTTCATTTCTCCATACAAAATATCTAAAACGTAGACTAATGAAGTAAACGGTTAGATTGCTTGACGTACTGGAGTATATCGTCCTAATTCTCTAGTCCAGTAAGGAACCCTCAATGCTTGAGTCCGACTCCCACTTGATGAGTAAATGTGTTTGTAAAATAGTTTGACAAATTAGTTGTGCGCTCTTTCTTTGCTTGTGGTTGTGCTATGGGCGGCTACTGGCTGGCTGGCAGTTCGCATTTTGGCAAAAAAGAGATTCTATTGGTGAGTGAAGTCACGTGACTGACTCATCACCCGCCGCCATATTGCATTTGTATGGTGGCGAGGGATCGTATACTTTCGCACAGTTTATAAATTTTATATCCCAAAAATAATTAATTGCTTGGAACTCTCTGTGTTTGTTTAAATTACATTTCATCGCTCATATTCTTTTTGGTTTTATTTCAATTCAAGTGTTTTATCTGTTATTTGTACAACATTTATTTGAGTTCGATTCCTCCATTGAAATAACCAAGTGAAGTAGGTAGTGTAGTGTCCGCGTAACTACTACCAGAAAAGGTTCAGAGACAGCGATTTGCTGTAGACTGGCTTCGGTGTATTAGGTATGTTGGTGATTTCTATCATTTATGTTTAATTTGTTGATGGTGTTGTTATTAGGAGTTAGGAGATGAAAAGTTGCCGGCCTCGGTTGTTTACTACGATGTGCTGCTTTTAAATCGAATTAAATATCAACTATGAATGAGATGCAGTTTTTCATACGAAGTGGATGGTGTCTGCTGTATAATCAAATGATATAATTATACTGGAAACGTATTTGGAGAGTAAGCAACACTTGTTTTTAACTTGACAACTTCACTCATTGATTGTTTTGTGTACAACAACATCGTCGGGTGATTTCGGTATATTTACTTATTTCTATGATTCGAAGATGTGACCTTTGAAGTCGTAGTACATTATGTACACGTAGCTCTACACAGCTATACCATGGAACCGCCATTTTGATTGCTAGCGCCTTGCCAGGGGGGGAGAGGCGCGGGGAGGAGGGGCAGTGCTCTCTATAAAAAATGTGACGCTCAGATACTAGGTGTCTCAATCTCATGATCATGATAATGATTAAATTCCTGCCCCAAGTTAGCAAAGCCACCACAGTCAGCATTCTGGGGCTATTCCCAGATTGTTTACTACCCTGAACCCAATACAAAAACATAACCTCACTGAATGTTGTTTTGCTTTGACAGGTACTTGTCACATGGAATGTAGTGGTATATCATCATGAATGGTGAAGTAAATGGGACGATGGATGAGCCCATGGACACCTCAGCGCCTAACTCAACAAATGATGTGCAAGATCAAAAAGATGTTACTCCTGAAGGTTGTGATAGTACAAGTAATCACTGTGAAAATAGCAATAACACTGAGAACAGTAATCACTTAGACCAAGAGAATAGTCGGGACCCCTTGGCCAACAGTAACACTGAGCATTCAGATAATGTTAACAGTAATGATGTAGATGGCCACTTGCAAATGTCTCCAAATGTGCCTGAACAAGAAGATAGCAATAATATTTTTTTGGAAGATCATTGTATCAATAGTAATGAATCGTATCCTGACTCCATTAATAGTTGTCACTCTAAATCTGAGACTATGGACCAACATCAGATGGATAATGTAGATGATAAAAGTAAAGATGGAGTGTCTGAGAGGGAATTTGCAAAATGTGGAAATGATGAGGTAAGTTACTATCTTCTACAAATCATTTAAAAAGACCTAGAATATATATTAAATACTAAATTTGCCCATGCCTTCTTCCGTATCTTAAAATTGGTTTAATTTATTTTATTTATGAACTGATTGAATAAACACACACTACATTTATGTTGAACTTACCAAATAACCTTAGAGAAAATCACACCCAAATTAGTTAAGTTGTTTCTGTGGTTAGTGAGCACAAATGCACAGATAAACAGACAAAAATACTCACAAAAATGTATATGTGTTCTATTGCCAATAAAGGCCCCCCAATAATAGTTTTTCTCATGTCTTCCATGTACAGACAGCAATCAGCAATTTTTTTGTTATATGTGTAGACATCTATGTACATATTATAAAAATGTAACTGATTTAACTGAGTTATTTTACTATCCCATGAACTCTTACATTTCCCACTGTAAAAGTAGCTTATATTTTAGAATTAAGACCCATAATATAGTGTTTACTGAATACAACTTTATTCAGACAAAACCTTGTATAATGTATTTCTGAAAAATAACCCACATTTCTCTCACTCTTAGTATGATCATGAAAACACCAAATACCATTTTTTTTTAAATATATTTTACAGTCTAGCAGAATATGGAGTGTTATTGGTAAATGTAACAAGATATATTATTATTAAATGCACTCTTAGGGTCTAAACATGTAACAATTTAGCTGCCTATCTATTTCATAAAACTCAAAATAAATATTGCCCTTGCTTCTCTTTGCACTTTACATGCAATAATTGTATAATAAGGGTCTCAAGATTGGCTACAGCTAGTGTATTTATAATTGTACTAGTCTATAGCAAATTAACTAAAAATATACGAGTGAACTCCTATTTAGAAGTATTATATTACAGATCTGAAAATTTGCATCTTTTTCATGATAGTCATTAATGTACTATAATGATGATAGTCATTACTAAATGCTTTAATCTGTTTTTTTTTCACAGAACTCTGAGGATGAAGTTGATTCAGAAGAAGATTCCTCTGAAGAGGATGGTTTTGAAGGAGAACCTAGAGCAGAAGATGCTGTTAGTATCAATTCTGAGAGTGATCCAGAAGGAGGAGATGACTCATCCCAGGAAGTCAAAATGAAAAATAAAATTAATGATATAATTGTATTAGAAAATGAAAGATCTCACAGCCGAAACGGAAACTCTCATGATTCCTTAAGTCCTGAAGTACATGAGATTGTTAGTGATAATGATGACTGTGTAGTGGCAGATGAGGTTATTGGTGCAGATGATAGCAGTAATAAGGTGCAACTGCGGCGTAGCAGTCGAGCAGTAAAAAAGAAAATATATAATGATGATATGGAGAACGGTGATCATGAATCAGATATAGAGGAGATTGCAACAATAACGCCAATTAGTCGAAAATCAAAACCTATTGTTATTAATGACACTAAGGCTTTGGTTGAGATGGCTGCTAAACAAATGAACTCACGTCAAAGTCCAAAAAAAGAGCCCACCATTGTGATTATAGACACAAATTCACTTTCAACTGAAAAATTATCATCTAATAAAAATTTTGGGACATCCTCAAATTCATCTATAAATGCACAAAATATATATCGGAGCATTATTGCACGCGGTACGACAGTGACTCCAATCAGTAGCAAATCTAATATAACCTCACAGAGTTCACAGAACCAACAGCCTTCAATATTACCATCATTAACAGATGATATGTTTGTTGTTGAGGCACCCTCTTTTATAGTGCCCTATGTGTACGAGAAACCATCAGTAAAAGAATTTCGAGAGTTTGTGGATCTTTTGGGAAAAGAATTAGATGAAGAAAAAGCCAAAGCAGAAAAAGAGTTACAGGAGAAGGAGAAGAAAGAAAAAGAACAACGAGAGAAGGAACATCAAGAGAAAAAAGAAAGGGGTGAAGAAGTGTCGGCGTCTGACGAAGAACCTGTGCCGGCCAGAGAAGTACAGGCTCCGGAAGAGGGAGATGAAAAGAAAAAGAAGAAAAAAGGTAAATTTACATCAACATGTTGTGTAACATGTTTGACTCAAAATATTTTTATTTATGTAAACCATTGCAGTACTTGCTATGTTTTAATTAAAAGTCTATCGGTCGTTTTTAAAAGGCTATTCCAATTGAAAAGACTGGGCAAGAATTTCGTTGGTTACTCTTTTTTAATTGTACAATAAGCCTCCCATTGATGAGGAAATAGGTATAGTCAAAAATACTATATATGTAATTAATAACTACATCGGATTATATGGTTTGAGTCCTATCCATAGGCTATGTAATAGTGAAAACCCCTTCAATTTGGTCATGTGGTTAATATTTATACATCTATGTTTTTATATTGTAGCAAAACGGAAGCGCGGGAATGAGGACGATGATGTCTCTTGGGACGGAGAGTTATCCACTGACTCTGATGATGAAATTATAAGTGATGAGGAAGATAAGACTATTATTATTAAAGATAAAGTTGATTCAATTGATGAAATAAAAGGCGTCACTGAGCTTACTGCAGAAAAAGTTTGCACCAGCAAGGCGGATAACTATTTCGACTGTTCTCTAGGAAAGTTTTTCATTAATATTGGTCTAAGTCTTGTGCAAGAATATGTGCAGACTGATTTGTTAAAGCATCAAAATCGAAAGTTAAACCGTGAGAAGAAATCTGGGCATAGCACTAAAGTCACAGAGACGTCTATCGCTTCTCTTATGAAGAATTTAGAGTTTAGTAAAGAAAATAATGCACCTTATAGTCTCAAACAGAAGAAATGCGAATTTTGTACTTTTAAGTCAGAGTCAATGCTAGCGATGGCGCATCATTTGGAAACTCCACACATGAAAAATAATGTTTACAAATGTAACTACTGTATATTTGAAACACGAAGTCCTCACGACATTTTATATCACATGGATGCGGAACATAATATAACCGGGAAGCTGGAGAGAGCACCGGCTTACCATCAGTGTGCCAACTGTCCCTTCGAGGACAACGGCAAGGGCAAGTTGGCACGCCATCTTATACCTTGTGCCAAGAAATTCAAACCAGATCTGAATCTGGCACCACCGATCGCATGGGAGCCTCCTGCTAAGATACCAAAGGTTTTAACTAATATTGACTAATCCATGATGCATTCAAATGTAATTTTATTTAGAAGAAGTCATGAATAATTGAATTTATATTTCAGATAACGAAAGCGCGTAATAATATGATGGGCTCATATCAGAACGCGTTCAATCGCAATCAGATGGGCAACAACAGTATGGGGCGGGGCGCGTTGAGCGTGGCGAGCATGTTGCCGGGCGCGAGCTCGGCGTACCGGCCGCGGGGCCGCTCGCCGATGGCGGTGCCGCCGCGGGCGGCGCCCGTGCACGGCGCGCCCATCGTACGCGGCGGAGTCATGGTCAGGCACAATGCACCAGTGCTCATGGCATCCAATTATCCTGTTGCTGTAAGTAACTGATTACTCATTCAACATATGTATATCAAGCCCGCGTTATTGTTGTACCGCTTCATCTTTTTTTTTTTAATACATTGTAGGCAAGTATTTGATCTCGATCTCACCTGATGTTAAGTGACGATGAGATCTACGATGGAGCATACTTGCCTAGTTACCTGTTGACTCTCGACTGGAAAACATTTTGCCGCTGTAAGGTCTACTATAATTCTCCTTCTGGTCCTAGGATACCACACTAACCAGTTAGGTGTGCAGCCCAACTCGAAATATCTTTGCAAACCCTCGCAATTGTTTTTATTATATAATGTGCATCATCTAATTACCACGATAATTATGATCTATTACAGAATAATTCCAAGTCGAAATCGGTGCATCAACCATCAATATCCATTACTCCGTTGCCACGGCAACCACAACCAGCGCAATCGCAACCCACGCCACACAACAAGAGTACCTTTGTTATCTGTGAGATTTGTGATGGTTATATAAAAGACCTAGAACAGTTAAGAAATCATATGCAATGGATTCATAAAGTAAAGATACATCCTAAGATGATCTACAACAGGCCACCACTCAATTGCCAGAAATGTCAATTTAGGTATTTAGAATTGTTTGTTATATCAACTACTTATATAATTTAAAAAACATATTATTAGAAAATATTAAATTTTTATTTACGTAAATTCCAGGTTTTTCACAGATCAGGGGTTAGAAAGACATTTGTTGGGATCTCATGGTCTCGTCACCAGTTCCATGCAAGAAGCTGCTAATAAAGGGAAGGATGCAGGCAGGTGTCCTGTTTGTGGCAGAGTAAGTAAAATACAATAAGATCTTAATTATTATAAAAAAATACCAGTATTTTTATAAGTTAAATTTGAAATACAGATGATAATTATTTCTACTCATATTATTCATTTTTAATGTCTAAAATATCCCCAAATATACTCGAGCATTTTAGCTTTTCGCGGCGCCAATTGTGTAGAAATGGGTGCGCTCAGCGCAAGCCTAAAGTTCGTTCGCTTATTTCAGTCTTGCCAATTCATACATTTTCAGGTATACCAATGGAAGCTGTTGAACCACGTGGCCAGGGATCACAACTTGACGCTGAAGCCTGCACATCTGTCGTACAAGTGCACGGTGTGCACCGCTACCTTTGGCATGTACAAGCAGTTCGAGAACCACGTCTACTCCGCGCACAGTGTAGTGGCGAAGCGCGTCATGGACAAGAGCAAGACGAGCGCGCCGCCCGCCAAGTCCGCCACCAATGACTCCCTTCTCAAGCCATTAAAAATTAACGACGAGATTACTATTATACCACAGTCAGTCAAGTCATCTGCAACCGCGACTAAAGAAAAATAAGGTGAGATTCAATGGTCCGCTAAGCGTAGCATTTTAGTGTACGTTTAAGTCACATTATATGATTTTTAGTTTTATATTTGATTAAATCAAAACTGAGGATTTTAATATAATTATAAACAGACATACTCTCGTTATTACGTTTTACTTGAGTCTGTATTTCAACTCCGAAAAAAATCAAAGAGGGTTGTCATATACTTCCCTTCGCTGTTTGTCTGTCTATGGCCTCAATGCTCACAAATAAATGACCCCATAAACTGATGATGAATGCAAATGGACATGAATGAACCATTTTTTTTAATATTGATATCTGTTTATTGATATCGTTTGAGCAGCTGAGCCTCTAAAAATAAAGGTGTACAAAGGAATTACTTAACAGGCTTTGCGATCACTGAAGGCTAAAATAACTGAACGAAGATACACCACGCATGCTCTCAAGTAAAATTGCGTATATGGATTTTATTCTCATGTTCCGTCTTTTGCATGGCCCTAGCGTGAATGTATTCTGTTTATACACTTTGCGAACATATATATTGTTTACAACAAAAGAGAAACATTCCCACGGACACATGTTTCATAATATTGTCCCGTTCTGTTAAATACGGATCTTCATAATATAAATATAAATTGTAATGTTCTTTTGCTGGATAAAGGTACTTCTGCTATATTCTGGCTATAGGTCAGCTCGCTGGCACAGTACCACTAGGTGGATTTCACATGTCTTGCGAGGACTGTTTATGTTCTTTTAGACATGCGGGCTTACTCACAATGTTACCGTTATACTTTCCGTCAAGTGATAAATCGGAAATTAGATGTGTACAATAAATTAGATTATGCCTATGGTACGAGTAGAGAGAGTCGAGTCTACGCTTCTTAATTTCCAATGCGAGATTTCTGATCAATTTATTTTAGAACTGGTATACTTATACAAATATTAAATAAAGCTCAGCGAATTTTATTTCACAATGGGTCTATTTTTGCTACATGGTACGTTATCATTGTACAAGTTTTGCCTTTTATTATAATATACACGATTGTTATTATTTGTCCACCCGATTGGCGCAGTTGGTAGTGACCCTGCGTTTTGTACTCATGCTTGGGTTCGAATCTCGGTTGGACCAAGCTTTGTAGGATGAGCATGAATGTTTGTACCCGATTGATGAATTATTAATATCTATTAATACTAAGATAGCACCCAGTCCATTACACGGTACCCATAAGACAAGTCTTGCTGAGTTTGGGACCGTTGGTATGTTCGACTGGCGTTAATATTGTTATATTAATAATTCTCTGATTTGTACGAGTCGAGTAGTTCTATGTCATTAAATACATGTTGTAATTTCACATCGCCACCATTTAATGCGCAACTGTCGCTAGCCCACGACCAAATTTACTAAATATGAAACTACTTTTGATTAAATTTATTCGTCTAAATACCGTGAAATTATTTATATTATTAACTGGCATGTATCCGCTGCGCGTCTAGTTAATCCGTAGACTTTATAGTGGACGTTCCAATACCAATCCATAAAATAGGATCAATAGTATATACGAGCTGAGCCTTGCGCGAGCGATGCTACTTTATTGTATTTATCAATTTTGTATTCGCAATACGAAAATAAAACAACTAGTACTTTGCTATTGCGAAAGTAATATTTTTATATTGCTTAATCTCTAAAAATGGTAGGCAGAGGTGTGCTCAATAGAAGGCCAAACTTGTAGGTCTAATGTGGGTGTTCCGCGGTGGACCCAATTTCGCCTTTATTATTATAATAAAATATATCACTTATGCTTACCTTCGCCGTAATCAAGTTTAAATATAGATTTAAATAAGTAAGGTATGCATATACAATCTAAAAAATCCAAATGTGTAAACCGGTAAGCACCCTTTGATTCCAAGGCGAAGGTTTTACTGTGCTGTGTTTAAATCTTGTGCAATTGTAATAATTATTTCAATCCAGATACTTAGTTAAATATTAGATATAATTTGTACCTTCTTAACAACGTAATTTATTTGAAAAGTTACCTATTTGAAGGGTTTATGTATATTTGAATAACAATATATTTGATTATTATATGCTATAAAAAATAATTATTATATGCTATAAAAAAATAGCATTCAGATTATTGAAATAATGCTTGATGCTTTGTTTCAGGGCTGAGTTCGGCGTCCCGTCGGGCTGCTAGCTTGCCGTCGCCTTCACACAAGATCCCCTCTACGATTTAAGTGTACATTCCAATGACTAGCTAAGTAATAAAACATTTAGAACTACAGTGTAATAATATTTACTTGAGTTAAGTAAATTACAAATGTAGAGTAAAATACATGGATACACCATGGCGTTACGACTATTATAGGTATTTAATACAGTTCCAAAGGAATTAACACTGCCCAGGCTTATAAAGCCAGTGATATTGATGTTGAAAACTTGGATTCAATAGAAAGCTAAGTAAAATTGATTTAAAAATAGTCAGTTAACTGGGAGCATTTTGTAATTAAAAAGTAATGGTAAATCGAAGCAATAAGTAGATTTGTGACGTAATTGGAGTGTACACATCGTTGGAGGGTTGGAACTTACACATAACTGCTAAAACATACCTCAGCGAATCTTAGTTTTGAGATATATTGTAATTGTTTGTATTTAGGATATGAATTGCAACGTCAAGTTCCGAAGTGATTCATATAAAGTTTAGAATCTACTTGATTCATATAGCGACGAGGATGCGTAAGGATGCGATATTGCCTAGATATATAATTATTGTCCGTCTATAGGTACCGTTATATGGCGTAAAATACTAATTCAGAAAAAGTGATATCAGAATATTCAGTCGAGAACTCACTAATTTCGTAATGTGATTGAATGTAAAGGTTTATAATATGTAGGTTTGCGGTCAACCGTTTTGTACGTTGTCATAGCACAGCTTATTTTTTTACTGTTTACATACTATGTAAATGCAAATTTGATTGGAATTTGTTGTTTGTGTTGTATAATATAATGTTGAATAACACGTGCAGGCCCATTAACAACCTTAAGTATCGACCGATTCGGTTTGGTATCATGTGTATAACAATATTTTTAATTCATAATTGCGAAAATTCATGTTCGAGGCGTAGGCGTTTGAGACCGTCGAAAATTTACGAACGTCCGGCCTAAAAAGCCATCTACGCCATGAAAACGGTACCAAATGAATCAGTTATGTCACGTCCTATGTTCCATGTCATTATGTTATGGCGGTGTCAGGTACCTTGTGAACCACATGGTGGGTACCTAGTAAACCACATGGTATTTGCTATTTATAATGAACCAATACTTAAGTGATGACCTTGCAGTTTTATTTAACATTTAAAAAATATATATTTCTAACATGATGTTCATTGTTTAAAAAATACTTATATATTATTCATCAATAAATTGTAAATATTTTCACAATCTAATATTGCTTGCTAGGAACAGGGAATTCCGGTTATGAATATATATTATCATTATTGTATAAATACTTCACTTATAGGTTTTATTATAAAATATTGTGCGATAAAGAGATTTTATTGCAAATGCAGGTATAGTAGGAACCTATTCTTATTACCAAAAAAATAATGAACACATAATATTTATACATTTTAAATTGTAATATAATGGATAAAATAATGTTTGTCTCATGTTACAACGATTTAAAATGTAAAAATGGGTTTAATTTTAATTTTAAACCAGTCTAGAAATGCTATAGTAATACATATTTGTCCCCATAGTGTGGTGATGGTGTGGCTTCATCCATATCGAACTTTTTGCGTGATTTCCACTGAACATTTGTGTTAGGTGTATCAGATGTTCTGTGAAATAGAAACGGTGTAGTATTTATACCGCATTGTAGTACTTACCGATGAGCATTATAATCGTATAATTGCCAAAATCATAGCGGTACGCATCGTATGGTTAAAAATAATCGCTAACTGATATAACTTAACAATCTTAAAAAAATACTGTCTGGCTAAGTATTTTCATCAGCTACCTAGGGCTAACTAAATCTTCGTTTTGGATACACCGTCGTGTTGTCTACTTAATTTATTTTGCTCACATCATCATTGTACTATATATGTTAGTCTGCGTCATACCGTGAAACATGCAAAAGTATGGAAAGGATAGGCTGAACTATCACGTGTATTAAACAGCAAGCAACAGGGTGATTGCGCCGAATTAAATAATGTTTGTGTATAATAAAACCACTATCAATAAAAAAAGCTTGATGTAGCTATTAATTAGCGTTACCTGCCTATTAAAACAAATATCATCTTCAAATATCTTAGGGTTACCGAAATAAATGGTGTTTTTAGTTTTTAATGATATTTTGTTGATTAATGTGTTCAAGTTTTATGGGTCTAAATATCAAACTCTTGGCTTCTTTTTAAGAGACCGAGCTAGACTGATGAACCTCACTGAACCACAAACTCTCTACAATGAATATGTCTACGAAGATCTAAATTATTCAATACCACAAAACACTAGTAGCGAATATGCGAATATGCTTTGTAGCGGACATAGAACCTCCGCTACAAAGTTTCCGATCAGATAAAACGAAGGCAAACTTTGCAATGCCATATTGTATGCTTTTCCCGGTTCTCAGATACGACGCTTAGTATTGGCAACGGACCGGTGCTCAAACATATAGACTCGGTATTATTTTTTTTAATCATGAGTGACTCGTCTCTGGGGGACCTGATTTATATTTGAGAAATATTTTCTAATAAAAATCACGCAGTCTAGATTTTTATTATAATCCAATTCGTGTTCAGTATATATAGTTAATGGAATAATTTAATTTTTGGAATTATTAAAAGAGATTTTTACCCGTCACCTTTCTTTATGTTTTTATTTTAAATGTGATCCAGGTAACAATGTTACGAATTAAGTATTACTCAAACGTTACGGTAAAGTGAATAACACTCATCGGTCACGGACATACCAGTAGTTGACGCGTCTAATCAAAATAATTTATTGGAAATAAATGTTACTGGTGCGTGAGACGTCGCAGGTACTATGTACCAGTCGACCTGCGGTTAATGTGTGTATAAATTATAATTCCGAATTTTCATTTCTCTTCGTTTTTGTGAATGTGCTTTTCTTGTAGTAATTAAAACAGAGTTGATAATTTTGCAATGTGATTTTGGATTATTTGATAATGATGTGATTTTTTTTTCATAATTATTTTACTAGCAATAGTAACTGTAGCAATATAATTAAGTTAAGGCACGTAGCGTGATGATAGCTATATACGGTGGCCGAGAGTTTGGGAGATATGGTCACACCAGTTTGTGTTTAGCCTGGGTCGGCGTATCATTCATTTCAACAAGGCACGATATTTATTTTGGTGCACTTCATTTCGCGTTCTCGCCTAATTCTGTTTGCAAAGGAAACCTGACAAAACACCTATGAATTTTGATATCGGGTTTTCGCTGTGCAGAGAACGTTACACAATTTATCTTGCCTCATAGCTACTAATTTTGAGACTCATAAATATTACTTGTTAGCCGACGTAGCCGCCTGGTGTGGACTCGCACTTATTTTTGACGGGTTATGTGTGTTGTGTCCGATACAAATTTTTATTGTGAATTACCAGCTATAGGTATGATTGTGTTTACGATGGCGCATTCCCAATAAGTAAGAATTTGATTTCATTGTAGAATTATCGGAGGTGTGTGGTAAATATTTATTGTTTAACTTAGTTTGTTTAATTAGCAATTAGTTAAATTCAAGTGAAAAATACCTAATTTAAAAGATTTTATTTTCCTGCTATCTTTGTTTTCTTTTGTTGATTTAAGTACCTACTTATATTATTGCGTTGCGTTGGTTGCTTGATTTCGAGCATAATATGGTTAACTATGTAGACATCGGAAATCTTAATTCCCTAAGCGAAGACGATTCAAAAGATTTGTATCATTTTTGTTATTTTGTAAATATAGGTATCGTTTAAGTCTTTGTAATAAAGATACCTTACCATGATCGATTGATGTTTTTATTACTTAACAATTTCACGTTACTTGTGTTTTTAAGTTAAATATGGTATGATATGAATATATATAAATAAAAAAATGTGGCATTATTGTTTTTGTATGGAACCTATATACGAATATGATCGCAAGAATTCAGGCAGGTGATAGAGCACTCCTGACTGCTCCGCCGACCGACCGGCATTGATATACTAGTCATAAGATCAATGTCTGACGGTGTCAGAATCATATATATTATGTTACATTACCTGACGGATACATAACTGAAACTAAAATAAGAATAAACACACATTACAATAATTTATTAAAGTACTGAGAAAGCTGAAAAAAAATTATTAGGGCATCACTTAGTTGGGTTGTGGAGGGATGTGGTGGGGCCGCCACTAGTGAGCGCTGTCATTCATCGTCACTAGTGCGAAGATGGAATGCCAAGTGGTGTTGTGGTTGGCTCTCGTGCACCTTGCGCAGAGCATGTATCTGATAGAGAAGCCTTATTTTGAATCGTCGCCTGAGGTATGTACTTATATATTATCCCTCAAATTCATAGATTTTTTTTTTCATCAATGAATGCATTTGGTAGCTCTTACATTCAAATGGATTCAATTTATCTATGAATTTAATTATTTGGTATACTTACTACGAACTTATAGCGAATAAATAAATAATAAATATCGCCAGAAAAATACCAACTGTACGGTCCCACACGAAGCAACGCTTGTATTATGGGCACCGTATAATGGACTGAAGGCGAACTCTGTTTATAATACTTATATAGATATGCAACATCCATGACTCTGGTACAAATATTCACGCTCATCACACAAAGTTTTTCCTTACCAAGATTCGAAACCCGGGACCCTCGGCACAGAAAGTAGACTCATCACTAACTAGCTATGGTCAGGTCGTCGAAGGAATGGAACTAAAAATTTCCCTGAACGAAAGGTGGAATGGGCCTTTTTTAATCAATACTGACATGGTTGGCTTGGTATGAGCCTCCCAACTTACTCTTCTGGGTTAGGTTGGTTTATAATAACGTATTGCAAATGCATGTTAGGGACTGAGTTTCTAGTCTGTACCATTACTTCACAGACACTTCGTTTATTACCAACAATTTAGTGTTGTATGCTCTTTGGTTTGGTTCAACATATACCTATCAATACATTTATGGGTCCCCAATTTCCAAGTTTATATTTTTTACAAAAGTTAAAGTCAAAAATATTAATATTTTTTGCACTTATAAATATTAATTTCTAGGGTTCCGTATTGAAATGGTAAAAACAGAATCCATAATTAAAACTACACTGTTTTAAAAAAGGAGCTGTCTGCGCAATAAATAACTTATACTTGACATCCCAGCCAACTATACTACTCATTACATCTCTGACGTACACGAAACCCCGCTGCCTAATGAGTGCGTATACGTATTTAGTATCGTTCAATGCGATTAATTATAAAGCCGAAGTCATTTTACGTAATGCATTAGCGAAGTTGATTATTTATGGTAAAATCTATTGTTTTTAAACGCCTAGCGAGTTGATGTACTTTTGATAACGCCGATATTTTGTATCGTTATCTCCCACAAGATTGAATGTGCAATATTATGTAATTATCGTTTGTATTATTTTCAGAGTACCTGTATCGAGTATCCCTTAATAGATCATGATGCAATTCTCAGAATGTATAACGAAGGTAGATATAAATAATCATGACCATTTATATTTCAGTAATATTTCGTTATAATTATTAATCAATCATATTTACATTCGTGCAGGGTGGCGTTCCCAAAAGCCCGTGATCAGAAAAACTATCAATAAACGTTCCACCGTGGTGCCGGCGCAGTTTATGCACGGCGAACAATCCGTGTCCCAGAGAGTGGACCGTATTGTAGATAATTTTATACCCAACAGTGATATTCTGTTAAAGGAGCACGCAAAATTAGTACAAGATATAAACAGTTTGCGGCAGGCAGTTTTCATTGTCCCGTTCATAGAAGAATCTAGAGATTATGATGATTCTATATTCCACGAAATAATAGAGACCACGGCGACGCCTAGTCCGATAATGAGTTCGACGCGATACGCGGCCAGCTCCAGTCGGTTCCCGGTCAGCTCGCCCCGATTCCCGGCCATCGCCACCAGATTGCCGATCAGTTCCACCAAACAACCGGTTATTTCGATGAAGCCGTTCACGAGTCCAACGAAAGATGGTTCAATACCGATCATTTTGCTCGGCGGTGCGAGTCAACGCCAAATAGTGAAGAGTCAACCGATAAACTTTGCAAAGCCAACCGTCAGCCTGGTGGGCACAAGCTTGTCTCCCTCGCTATTAAAGCATCCGTATCCTTTCGTGACGCAATCGACGACTCCTCGTATACCACCAGTTAAAATTTGTATGAAGGCAGTATCCTCGATGTACTCTATGGCAAAAGAACCCTCACTATGGGATAGATTAATAAACTTTATTATACCTTCTCGTAAGCTAGGAAGGTAAGTAATTAATTATAGGTAAATGCATAATTAGTAAGTATTTAATATTTTTCGTGAATAGTAATGTTATATATGTACATCTTTTTTGTACTAAATCTTTTGTTAAAGATTTTAATTGTTGTTATGTATAACAGAAAGGAAGCGCCCATACTAGGTACCAATTTGTCTCATGATACGTGTCTATTTATGTGAGTTCTCATCAATTAATATCCGTGTTTTTCACGGAAATGTCGTTTTCCGTCGCTGTTGTACTATCAGTAACAAAAGTGCGCGAGCGCGTGGTGTGAATGCACGCGTGCATCGACTTGGCGGCCGCGCCGCTCGCGTGTGCCTCTTTTAATTACTGATGTCGATTATGTATTGTCTTCTTTTTTTACACTTTTACGCATCGGAATGGAAAAGTTGAACGTATCGTGTTATGACAAAATAATTATTTCTCAGCGTGGCTTATGTCATTAGTTCTTGCTGCGATATGTTACAGTTTTCCTTGGATCGACGGTTAGGTCACAATTGTGACGATGCTGTCTTACTTTTCCGAACAACACTAAATATTTTTGTTGTATATACAGGCTGATGCTGAAACCTTTGAACTTGCGCTTTTGTAATTATTATGTGTACCAAGTGGGAAGTTGACGACCTGATTAGCTCAGTTGGTAGTGACCCTGCCTTCTGCGTCGAGGGTTCAGGCTCAGAGTTCGAATCCTGGTAGAGGACAAACTTTGTGTGATGAGCACGAATGTTTGTACCCGAGTCATGGATGTTTAACATTTATTATAAGTATTATATACTGGGTTTACCCCCACTTTATTTTACGGTACCCGTAATACAAGTGGTGTCTATTGTGGGACCGTATAGTTGGTGTGTTCGTCTGGCGATATTAATTCGATGTCGATTTTAAAATTAAATTGTGATTTATTTTAACCAAAAAAAAATGGCATATCGAAATTCTCACTTTATATCGTAATTACAAACGCGCTAAAGAAGCGCAGGTTCAAAGGTGAGTATAGATTTCTGAATCACGCTATAAAATAGATTATCTACTTACTAGCTTGTCGTTGGATGTTTTTTGTAAATACATTTTCTATACGAAATCTGTATGAAAATTGTATAAAAAGCGTTCTTGTGGCGATAAATTATTCATATATTTATTATAAGTAGGTTGGTATTTAGATTGATCTGTATCAACAATTGTGTGTGATTGTGTGTGTAACAGTTATTCTGTAATAACTGTTTTTATAACAAATATAGAGTGATGGTACTTAAAGATTAAATGATTTTACAACAAAATATTTTTTTTTTTACTTTCCATTTATTATTGCGTCAGATTTTGATAATATCGAAATAAGTAAGTACGTAGACATTTTGAGAAGCTTAATAATGAGTAGGTAAGTACTTAATTTATGTACTATATTATAATTAAAGGGTAAACATTATTTGGAAAATAATAAGTAACCAAATTACAAACGTCAGTCCTCTATTTCCCGCCTAAAATTAAGCCTAGCCTAAAATTATGTTAATTACACCCTACTAACTATTTTATTTAACTGCTGATCCCGAAGATTCGAGGATTGTTATTATACTCTACATTCGCCCTTATTAACATTTATTAATACGTGGTTCATGACGCTATGAACTACTACAATAACCTACTAAAGTGAGTCCAAAGGCCTACATTATATAAGGATTTGGGTACATTATTTACTTACACTTAAGAGGAATTAACTACACAAATATAATATAACAACATAGATCTAGCAACATAAATGTATGAACATAGATGTAAGATAATATAATATGCCCTAGAATATCCGGATCTATATGCAAAAAAGGAACCCTTTTTCTTTTCATATTATTCTATCCGTGGCAGTGACGAATTATTGCGTTCCTATAATCGACGAACAGTGGCATAAAATTACCGATAGCAAAGAAATAACAGTATAATGTTAACGAACTCGCGTGGGGACAAAAAACGAAGCCAAAGTAATCGCGAGTGAAAATAACGTTCAGATATAATTGATTAGTGTTGACGCAAAGTAAAATATAGGTGACAGACATGATTCTTGTCGTTGGTCTAGTGTGGACACATTGGCAGGTTGACGACAAAGAATACGTTTAGTTCTATGAGGCTAGCCAGGGCTAAGTACCCAACGTATATGACGGTGCAGGTGACGCCGATCTTCCAGTCCAGTTGGAACTTGTTGAGGGCCAGGCAACCGTACAGCGCGAATAGAGTAGACAGTAGAGATATTGCACTGTACGATAGACCGCTGGAATTTATGGTCACCTGAAAGTTCAAGCAGTCAGAACAGTTAGTTATCTATTTTGACGACATGATTAGCGCAGTTGGTAGCGACCCTGTTTATTGGGGTTCGAATCCCGGGAGGGAACAATCTTTGTGTGATGAGCACAAATGTTTGTTCCCAAGTCATGGATGTTTAATATCTATATAAGTATTTATAAACTGAGTTCACCCTCAGTCCATTGTACGGTATTCACGATACAAGCTTTGTTTAGTGTGGGACCGTATGGTTGGTGTATTCGTCGGGCGATATTTATTAATTTAATTATCGGTAACTTTTATAGGACAACAAATAATGTAGCAAATTACTAAACGTATATTTCTTTTTGATAATAACATTATTTAATTAGTAGCACATTGGGGTTTAAGTATCAAGATATTACTACAAGTACCTACCTACAGGTTCTTAGATTAGTCAGAATCAGCAATTAAACTCCAATAAATAATTACATACAATTTCCGTATGATGTTCTATAGATGTGGGGGTCATATAAAGCTTACCCAATGGTTACCCGGAACTGTAGGATACGCCAAGGATTTTACGAGCCACGGTAAGCCCAGGCATAGTAAGATGTCAAAGGTGTTAGATCCTATGGAGTTGCTTATACCCATCGTGCCGTAACCTGTAAATATAAAAAAAGTTATATACCAATCTGTAAATGGAAAAGCTGAATTATTTAAAAAAAATATTGCGCTCCTTATTTTATTTTTTAACTATTCAGTATTTGTTCGTATAATAAGGCTCTGTTTGGACCCTTCAGGTTCCCAACCATAAGAAGAAGCTAGGTGCATGGGTACCTTGCTTAGTAACCAACACGCTGGAGACTGCTTCAGGCAGGCTGGTGCCCGCCGCCAGTATTGTCAGCCCAGTTATACTGTCAGGCAAGTTCAGGGTATCGCCTGTAAAACGAAAATTAATGTAATAAATCAATTTAATATTATTGTACGAAATTAAAAAAATAAACACCCGCGCTGGCCTAGTGATGTGGATCACAGACTGTGTATTACTGGCTGAATACATTTTTAAGTAACAAAATATTTGTTTCCTTTTACGTATGCGTCAAATCTTTTTTAATTTCTCTTACCGAGCACAGTTATCATCCAAGCGACGAGGTAGGAGACTCCCCCGATCCAAGTGATGCACATGCCGAAGGTCAGCGGGTACAGGCTCGGCCGCCGCCGGCAGTCCGGTATCGTGGCCCACAGCACCAGGCTGATCGGCCACGTCAGGATCCAGAATAGCTTCCAAAACATTGACGTCTTCTCACTAGGCCAAGACCACACAGAGCTTGTACTTGTATCTGGAATAAGGGTTCACTATATCTTATAGAAATCGGCCTAGCCGTGTTCCGGCATGATGTTCGGTGTTGCCATTCATGGATGGCGGGTCAGATCAGTTGCGCTGCATGTGCCCAGTTCACTAGGTAGCGTCTCTATCTACTGCCGCCTTCCTATCTAGGCAAGTATGCTCCATCGTAGATCTCATCGTCACTTACCATCAGGTGAGATCGAGATCAAATACTTGCCTATAATGTAATAAAAAAGAATAAAAAAATCTTATCGAATCTATCTTATAGAAAATGCACGTTTGCTTGACTGCTTCGTGCACTTTTGCAATGTTTAGGTATACCTATTTGAAGACTGGATGTGTGTGCTGTGTGTGCATATTAATGAACTCGACTGTACCTATGCGGTTCTCCTACATCTAATCTTGATTAAGTATTCTTCTTCTTTCGTTACGAAATGAAATGCGATGAAATACTATGGAATAAGATAAAATACAGCCTCACCCACAAATTAGTGGGTATGTTGCCAGTATATAATAGCGATATCAAATTCAACAAAAGCACATTATAAATAAAAAATAGATAATGACATGTAAAGATGAAACTGGCAAATCCTGATTAAGTACATATTATAACATTTTGAATTCTGGTTATCTGTTTAATTGTATCTAACAGTTCCTTCGGAGAATAAGCTTTGTACGAGTATGGTTTCAATGTATTCAGTATAAGTTGGATCGATTTTTCAAACAACATTAATCGATTCTATAATCACAATGTTACGATATTTTTGTCCATTAACATTAATATAGTAACGTGTATTACTACATAATTTTCAAACGCCATTCAAATTTGATTTTAAATATTTCATACAAAAAATACATTTTTCATAAGCAAGCCTTACCAGACCCGGTAGAGTCGTGTCTCCTGGACATCTCCATCCCATTCTCTACATCATTGCGTTGCACCAGGCCTTTCATATGTCGGGCTGCGTCTAGAGGGCTGATCTTGTCTAGAAAATGTAGTTTAGATTAATGAGAAATATTATCCAGTTGATAAGCGTATCGAAGACATATAGTTGCTCAGTAATTTTCTAAAATTATGAACGTTTACAAAATACGTTATATTAAAAAAAACACACACACACATTAGGTATATATCTAAATGGAACAGTTTAATTAATTAAATGCTGCGTTACCTACCATTATTTCAACATAAAACTGTTCTAGAAGGGGTCGCAGTATGTAAAATAGCAATTGATAAAAGGAACCCGTAATCATTTTTGATAGCGATTGTTGCATTGGGTACTTACTATTGTTAATTAGTGGCGTAATTTCTGTGTAGCCTTTAGATTTATTGAACGAGCAACATCCACTTCTGGCGAACGATCCCAGGCGTCCGTTGAATATCATTGCTGAAATTAAAAAGAAAATTAGTTTTATACTAATTGTATACCTAACAATTATTAAACGTAGGCTGGTATTAATATATGAGAGAACCGTTCTTTGAACCAATAAAAGGGCAGGAATTATCCAGATATACGATGAAATAAAATTAGATATCTAAACGCAGGAAGCGGAACGAGCGGGTATAGCATTTTCCATTATAAAAAAACAATGAGATGAGATAACGGGACTTGACAATCGATATGATACGAGTAAGGTCGATATGATCATAGACGTTGCAAACTTTTCGACTTAGGACTGGCTGGAACGCCTTTTAAGCGCCCCGCAGTTCCTAACTCCTAAAGAGGAGAATGTATTGTTTGAATTTGAAAAAAGAATAAATTTTTTTTAAGAATAGAAAAATAAAGGAACATCATTGAATGCGCCATTTATATTGTCCGCCTGCCATAGATGACGATGTGGTTGGAGTTTATGTTGTTACGTGTATTATAATGCATTTGTTTCCGTATGTTTACCTAATATGTACAATGTGTACATGAGCACCAGTAGTAGGGCTTCGTGCCAATAAACCACGTCATCGAGCAGCGTGAGTATGAGCGCCACCACCGCCACCGCGTACATCACGCAGTCCCTGGACACCGACCACCAGTCCAGCTCCACCACCTAACATTATATCACAATTTTCAATCATTATTATTCACTGTCATGCAGAATCATCTCAGAACACCAGTAAATAATGAACCCTTAAATTTATTTAAATTTATCGTGCATTTACAACAGGAATACAAATCACAGTTCTTCTGAAACATGCTTGAGAAAATTAAAACTTCTAAAATCTTCTTGTTGTATTGTAGTGAGAGCAAAAAGTGTTATGTATTCCTCTATTCCTACTTAAAATTTTGCTTGACAATTATTTACCTATGTAGAATCGTGATAATGGAGTTGCCTGCTCACACGCATCGCGTTTCGTTTATAGGAAACGCCTTTTTTATAGACTAACCATATAGTATCTTGCTGACTTTACTATTTGGAACTAAAGTTATCCTTAAGAATAATTAATGTTACATTAATACAAAAACGGTATTCGTCAAAGTCAATACTCGGCAAGTAGATACGTGTGGTTCGCCAAGGGGCTGCCAGAGTGCGGGGCACAGTTACGGCAATAAAATATTCAATTGTTTGATTAGCGCCAGCCTGCAAGCCTGTGTCGCCGGCGCGCTCAATGGCAGGTACCCCAGTTTTAAATCGGCCAAGGCTCCTGATGTTGGATTCATTGCATTCATAATGAATCCGGAGTTGAAGTAAATATAACGTTTTTGGGACTTACTAATTTGTACCCCCCTCTTGTTAAAAAAATAATAGAAACATAAATAGGCTGGCTTTAAATTTCTATTCTGAGGTTTTGTTATAAATGCATGATGCTCAAAAATCCACGACAAAAAAAAATACTTTTAATGAGTCATCAAATAACAATTGGGTAGGCTTCCATACTAATTTAACAACATATAAAAACGTCCAAGATCTCGCTCATATCTACAAGAACCAATATTTACATTACATAATTGTGAGGCAAACCCTATCTGGAATCCTTTTAAACAGGATACAGACCCTTCCAGCAATAAGGGCACAGCAAGCAGGCACCGCGAGCACATTGAACACGGCTGAACCTACAACTGCGCCCACGCCGAGGTCACCTTCCGTCACGAATGTGCCCACGCAGTTGATGAACAGCTCCGGACTGGAACTGGCGGCCGCCATGAAAGTGGCACCAGCCACATCGGTCCCTATGTCCAGACCTGAAAAAATGCCATTTGAAACGAGGTCTAATTGTCACAAAATGCACTTATAATTTGGTTGAAGTTACTCATGCCTAAGTCATGCCTAAGATTTGAAGCAAATGCTAGTAGAGCTGAAAAAAACAATTTAACTCAACATTAAATAATGATTAATTTAATTATTGCCAACAAGAGAGAATTAATCTGGTTTTAAATAATTAAGCAATATTCTGTCGCTGATTAAAATCAAGTTATGAGTATCCGAGCTATGATCATTACAATAAAACTATAATTATTATGTTAAAAGGATTATTATCTTATTTTCCTAATTAATAGTTCGTTGAATCTAGGGAACGTATGTGTAATATGACGAGTATACACTGCAAACTCACAATACATTAATTTAAGTTTATTTAAAATATCACATTCCATAATAACGGAAATTTCTAACAAACAAACAAATCATTCAAGCGATCGCAATAGAAATTTTAGTCATAACTTAATGTGCTTAGTACATTATTCGCAGATTTAACAAGCAATCTATAATAAACATAATATATTTAAATAAAAATTAATCTGTTCAGTGATCGCAAACTTACGTTCGCATATCAGCTCGATGGCGGGCACGAAGTACTGCTCGCACACGCTACCCAGTAATAGAAAACAATATACTGCTATCACGCAGTGTACCATTATAAATCCCTGTAAAATAAGCACAAATGTTTTAGATATGTCTTCATTATTGTACAATATCTTCACACTAGAATGACAATTAAGCGTAGTAGCACCAGGGAAAATTATGGAAAGTACGTTATTACAATAGAAGCATATAACATAGAAAGAAATAATTTAAATGTTTTGGTTCATTTCTGTATAAGATATTCGCAATTTGAAAAAAGAAGTTGGCAATAAAATGCACGCTCTTGCGTTGCGGCCAGGATGCGGGCTGCTGTCCGGTGCGCTAGGCCACAAAGTTTTTAACTTTAACATTTTTCTTACATGCTGTCGTTCGATCCTCGTGAATCCATCCGGAGGAAATTCCAATATCGCTGCGTGAGTACAGTTCTTTTGCTCCCTCTCGATGACTCCCAGCAGTTTACGCGCCGTAAATCCCGCATCCTCACCTGAGCGCGTAACACAAACGTTTTATAATAAAATCTATTAAAATGATTGATTTTGAATGATTCCTAACTTCACCATTACCTGTATAATCACTAGGAGAAGGACCATCGCTATACCATAACAAATAAACTGACGGTATCCCGAAAAATAATACCACCCTAATGATAGTCGCGGTGTTATAACACTTAAACTGTCTAGTCCTTATTAACATGTTTGCCATTTATAAACAAAATATCAATTAATAATTTACAAACTTTAAGTTAGTGAAGTGCAATTTAACTTTTATATTTTAGCTTTTATCAAATAAAGAATTCGAATATTTTGCTGAATACACAGCTCAAGAACATTAGCACAGAAGTAATTGAATGTACATAAGTAAACATAGACGAGTGGATGGGCCAGTAGTCGGAAAGTTACTGCATACGATGATTTCCTTCGATCCTTGATGAAAATAAATTATTTATCAATAAACAGTATTATTACTAGAAGTAGGTACACACTCGTATCACTCTTATCAATGGTAATGTAAATAATATAGGCCCTTTTCATCACTGCAGCTAATCTATAGTTAGATTATTTTATTTTTCTTTACTCGCGAGGATTGCATTATATCGACACTAGAGTATTGGTACTTATTGATCTACAAATACTCCAAATCGGAATGTTAGGTGAGAAATGAGTGAATTACAAAACTAGGACTTCACTTCAGGACTTCAAGTGCGAAATTATTCGTAAGCTAACCGTATACTTTAGTCTCCGTATTTAAACACTTTGTATGGCGAATTGAAAGTTGTATATACCGCCCGCTCGATGCGCTGTTCAAAACGTCATACAATATGTCTATTTAGATAGTTTATAGTTTGCGTATATACATAAACATTACAGTTAGCTTACAAATAATCTCACACTTGACGCACTGTTAATGATTCTATCTATGTATCAGCCGATAGACGCCCACTGCTGGACATAGGCCTGTTAATAAAGTATTTAGTTAATTTTACGCAGTATTTTGAGGTACCTATAGCTACGTATTAAGCAAGGAAAATATTTGCGAGGACACAATTATTTGTATATTAGTAAATATTAAATGTAATTAATTTAATAGTACATATTTATAGTTCCTATAGCATTGTTATAATGCAAGTCGTGTAAATTTCAAACCTTATGAGAGATATGCCTCAGTAACGCTTGGTAACGACGATTAGGGTAGCTTCATAGCTCTTAAGGAGCACCCCTATAACAGGTACTAAACCCCTGTAAAGGTAATCTATTCCTTTGTAGAGTACAAAATTTAATTAGATATTCCTTAAATTTACCCCAAAATGTTAGGTACCCCGTTACATTACATTTACCCCAATTGTTATGGAAAACTTATGAAATAACATTTAAATACACGTTTAAAATAATAAAGATTAGTACTTTGTAATGACATGTTTAGTTACGAAAATTATCTATACATTTGGGGGTTAATTTCTAAATAGTTAAGTGCCTCTTTATCTTATCTATTATCTATATTTTTAATCGATATTCATTTTAAACAATTATACGAAATAGCTTGTTTTCAGTAACAAATCATAAATAATAGTATTAGGCGTCCCAGATATTGATTTCTAGTTGCACACACAATACGATAACCAAATTAATACTATATCAAGGTTTAACAACAAAGAACGAACAATACCTATTTAGATACTAGCGATGGTTGCCTTATAAAAATTCCATTAAAATGTTAATCCACAGATTACATGGTAGCCACTTGAAGCGATGTAACTTTCCACTGTTTGCCGTGCGAAGCATGTGTACCAACTTGATAACAAAATAACATCGATAGCGAGGTAGGACGTCGGCAAGAAACATAGCACCCGTCTACAAGCGCACTAGATACGTCATTTATCAACGTTACAGTTGCACAGTCAGTATTCAGGTGCATATCTAATTTAATTTTATACCAAGATCATAGAAAAGCTAAATAAAGTGTAAAAAATTTGGCCCATGCGGTACCGTGCCCAAGATGCTGGCCGCATTTCCTCGCTGAATTGCTAAAGCTACTCGCTGAGCGAGGAAATGCCCAGCCCTTGGGTCACCGGTTGCGTCGACCAATATTCTAGATAGATTTTCTATAAAATTACATGTATGTATACCTAAGTCTAATAATGTCAAATTAAGAGTTCTTCGCTGGAATCAACACCTGACTCAACCTTAGAGAAAAGTCTAGACGTGACATGGGAAGGGCGACTGCTCTTCCAAAAATATTGCCCATTATATTATAAGATGTATATATAAAGTTAGTTCACACACGATCACTGCCAATTGCTTTGATTTTTACATTTTTACTTTGCGAAGATAAAATATAATAAGCAATGAAAGTAAAATATAAAATAACATAAATATAGTTTAGACAATGGTAACTTTTCTTTTTTTAATTATAACACTTGTATTTATACGTTGTATATACGAAGTCGATTGTGTGTTAAACCAATTCCATAGACAAGTCCGATGGAGCAAAGAGCGATTATCTTTTATTTATCAGATGATACAACTGTCAACCATGCAACTTCCTCGAGATTAGAGAAGATGCAGATTATTAAAGGTCGACGGCTTCTTTCGATAACTTTTTTTGTCCAGTTCCGTCTGACAGCTATTCAGACTGTCCATGCTGTGATGTTGTAGAGCGACGGCCGACCATTCGTTCGGCAGTTACTTTGACCATCATTATTATTTGTACCATAATGTATTGTTTTCATTTCGTGACTTTATTGGCCGAATAAGGTCATTTTCCTTGCCTATGTGCTTTTTTTTTGTCCTGGAAACTTTATATGACCAGATTATACAAAGTATTCGGCGAAAAATGTTCACCACAACATGCTTTTCACAATTCTTCTTCTCCTTTTTGCATGTTTATTCTGTATTTGTTTCCTACCCACCTAATTCGGTGATTAATATCGCATGAGTCATGTCCATAATAGTTGGTATTCTTCGTATGCCCGTGCTCAAATCTTTTAATTAAGTCTAATTGCACAAGTCGCGTGGCGGCCGCACGCCGCGTGATAAAGGCTACACGATTGACATTTGACATCACGGATTTTTAAAAAGATCAAGTGAATTAATTACCTACAATTTGGTTTCCTACAGTTGTTTTTATCTTAATTGCATATAACGCAAAACAATTACGATATAAGGTGAGAACCTAAATCATTCGATAATAAAACACAATGCACCTACCACGTACGTGCTTGCGCAAAGGGCAATGAACTGGATATTTCTTATTCCATTAACATATTAATAATTGTTGATGTGTGTGTGTGTACAATTTGCGGAGTATACGATGGGCGGGCGCGGCGAGGGCCGAGGAGTCGGCGGGCTCGATGCTCGCTCTGGATGTCACTCCCGCACTGCGCCGGGCCGGCCGACGTACGTGTATTGTATGGAAATAAATAATTGGCCCCTGTATTCTTCTTTTGACGAGCTCTCCGCCGGGTCCATTATGTCCGTTCGAGTGTGAGCGACGGCATTCGAACGCCAGTGGCGACGTCCTCGGTCGCTTGAGTCGCGCTCCACGCACCATCAACCCAATATGAATACCTCCGATCGAGGTACGACTCCTATGTTCACTTTAACGAGCACCCATCTCGACAAATCTGACATATTTCTAGCTTTCTAGAGATCCACCTGTTGCACCGTTTCCAGTGGTGACCATTGCGCGTATGTACCGTCGCATCAAATTTAGGTCGGAAGTGCGTCCAATTCTCGGTGAACGTGATTAAAGCTGAGTGGAGAAGAAGATTACATCTACGAAGTGCCGGCAACTTGTTAAAAGTGAATTTAGTGTCGGTGGCCGGGCGCGGTCCTGGCGCTGTCTCCTTCAGTAAGTATGGAAGACAGCCGAGCCACCATGCCAGTCAGCGGACCAGGTATGAATATTATTCACGCCATTCACTTGTAACTATAAAAAACTTGTTGCGGAGGTGGTATTTTGTAAATAAAAACAAACGTGGTGTTACTACGGCTATCTGCTTAACAGCCTAGGAGGCGTATCGTATGACGAAAACATTTTTGCATGATACGCGTTGACTAATGAAATATACTCTTGGTCTCATTGACGAAATCGTCGAAACGCGGGCGTGGCTCGACGCTCACCCGATGCCCGGCGGCTTTCTGTAAACGATTTAGAGTTGATTCTTGTTTAGCATCATCACATTGTGTGCCTGCTAACCGCACCTTGTTTCAGTAGACGTGATCGTTTATTGTCACAACTTAATGAAGTAAGGACTGACCTACCTCAAATATGGAAGTATTAGTATCTATTTTCTTTTAAATTTAGCAGGAATTTCAACACTGTTGCCACGGTAATTAACGGATACGTCTACACTAGCCCTGAAGTTTTAGCTTTTAAATATCCTGGAGGCATCAATCCATTTCCCAGGATTCCTAGTATCTAGTTGTTATGTTCACCTGGGTTATTCGCACCATGCTAGGTTTCATCAAATTCCGTTGAGTAGATTTTATGTGATGCGCAAGCAGACAGACATACATAGATAGAGTCATCAAATATTTCGGATCCCTATGGTACATGAGAAATGTTTTCAAAATTTATTTTCTCCAAAAATATTTGAATGTAACGATAAAAGCAAGGTACAGTCTTATTATATAGGTACTTATATAGATTATACATGACACACAAATTATGATGATACATTCAAGCTTACAGGCTGAGCGGCGCAGCGTATAACTTGCGATTCTGATATACTTTTATATTACGTAGTTACCTTATTATCTCTTGACCGTAGGACGATATTGAATGATCAATCAATTAATTGTACCCATTTAGTGATTGACTCAATTGACTCGGAACTGTATCGATATCTATTTTTAGCGCGGTACGCATTATTACTAGGTACTCGAATTTACACGATCATAGAACGTCTTTAATTTCCCCAAAAGGTACGTTGTGTCTACTATGCACGGTGGATTTCATTTAATTCATTTGATAACTCGAAATTGTTCGGGCATACAATGTAGTTTGATATTTGGTTAGGTTAATTCTTTTATAGCCAATCAGCGGCAGTTTGGCCGCCGTTCCTAAAGTTAGAAGGGGAGGCAGAAACGCGCGCCTCATCCGGTCACTAGTCGCACAAATTGACAATTGGCCGGCGGCCACTCAGGGCTGTCATCTTGCAAGGTTGAACTCCGGCTCCTCACGTGACCTACCGATTCCACCACCCAAAATCATGATTCTCTAAAGTTACGACCGACTAATTCTATCATTTCATTCTTTCTTGATAATAATACATAGAAATCTTGCATCAAGAACTACCATATCCTATCATGAGGCCTATACCGGTCCCTTATTAACAGAGTTGCGCCTTCTCGTATTTGCTATACACTTATACATGGTCCATTTGTTAGGCAATAGAGAGCGGGGATCGAAAGATGGCTTCTACGACGTTAATGCGGACTTCCTGCCATCTTTGATCCGTCAATTTCCTTTATAATGCACTCGGTGACGTGCGTGAGTCTAAACGAAACATAACACGCACGATGTAGCACACACACGGCACATCCTAACTGGCAAGTGGTATTTTCTAAAATCAGTTAATTCGGTTAAACAAGTTAGTGCAGCAGTAATTTGAGACAATTTGCTCATGATTGGCTTGTTGACTTAGCTATTCGCGGGAGCCGTTTTACAGCGGCGCAGGATGTGTGCTTGGTAATGAAGCACGACATGGCTCTGTTGGCTAGGGACGGCGTGAAGCAGCACCGACTCGCCTTGAACACATTCAAGAGGAATAACAGAGATCAATTAGTAAAACGCATGACACCGATAACTTATAATAGCTACAATTATACTATTTGTATAGTTACTTCATAAGTAGTCCCACAATTTTAGAACTATATTTCGAAGGAGAAGTAGTAACTATCTACTACGACGAAGAGTCATAATAAAGGGACTCGTAAATGCCAAAAAATATAATGTTATGATAGCTCTATCATAATGGTTAAGGTTCTATAGTCAAACTAGGAACCCTTATATAGTGGTCGACTACTTCGGTATACTAGGATACCCTTTCATTTGAAATAATCATAGCTATCAATCACTCTATTGTTTTTCGATAGTTATCCACATTATTGTTTTCAATGTTTATGCTATAAGAACAATGAAAATCGTATTTGTATTAATATTACATTATATTTAATATACTACTTATTCATAGTTTTTATCAGGTGGCCAGAGGATTCATAGTTTGTATCATAACATTTAATTCTGGCACCAGCAGAGAGAGAGAGAGAGAGTGGGATGTTCTTGCCAGATTTGAGTAAATATGACTAATCAAAATCTATATTATTGAAGAAAATATTAATATTTAGTATGGTTATGATTCTTTATGATTCTAAATTTTAAATTTGGTATATTTTTAATGATTTTTATGTAGTAGGATTTAATGATGATATGAAAGAAATTAATAAGTACCAAAAATCTGTTTTCATAACCCAATGCTTGTTGTTTTCAGAAGGCTACGTGCGCAACTGCACGCCGCCGGCCATCGACGATTTCCCGGCGGGGCTGTTCACGGAGACGCAGCGACAGCACGGCGCCATCGTGGTGCACGCCTTCATCTCCATCTACCTCTTCGTGGCTCTCGCCGTCGTCTGTGACAAATTCTTCGTGCCCGCCGTCGATAAAATATGCCACGGTAAGACAACCCTGTAACACCTCTGATAAAGCCATTCAAACTTAAATATTCTATCCTCAAAATGATTACCTTGTAAAGTACTGCGTCATTATCTGTTGTTTAATTTTTAACGATAAAACGTTTTCCGGCTTTGCGATCTTCCATTAGGTACTCAAGCGAAGTGCTGCGCAATTATGTTAATACTAAGATAAAGGAGGTAACAAGGCATTCATTCAATTTACGATGTTGCAGCTCTGAATATGACAAATGACGTGGCGGGCGCTACGTTCATGGCGGCGGCGACGTCGGCACCGGAGCTTTTTGTCAACGTGATAGGTACCTTCATCACAGAGGGAGATATCGGGGTCGGAACCATCGTAGGGTCTGCTGTCTTCAATATTCTCGCTGTTGCGGCCTGCTGCGGTATTGGCGCAGGAATGGTACGCATCGCAAACTTTATCTCTTTATATGATTTCGCAATTTCAATGATTAAATTATCCTAATGTTTCAGGTTGTACCCTTAGATTGGTGGCCGCTGACAAGGGACTGTCTAGCTTATGGAATAACGGTCTCCATACTAATTTGTATTATGCACGACGAGTACGTTCAGTGGTATGAGGCGTTATTCCTTGTCATGCTTTACGGAGTTTACATCTGTATCATGTATTATGACAAGTCCATACAACATTTTGCTAAAGGTATGATTTTATAAAGTAAAAATTAAATCTAAAGATAAATCTATTTGATTATGGCCGTTATCATTGTTACCCTTTAAATCGTTTATTGCGATTCTCAGGAAGTTGGAAATACGTATCTGATATGCTGAAAAAAAATCAAGCCAAACAAGATGGTACACTCGGAAATGAAAATGGTATGCAGCTGAAATTATTTTGTTATAATGTGTGTAAAATTAAAATTTATATTTATTTATTGTGCTGTTGATTGAATTTGCAGAGCTTAAAGACGCTAAACGACCTTCATCTATAAACAAGAGTGATCTATCTTTGGATCATCATCGATACAATGGGAATATAAAAAGTGCATTATCTTTGTATCCAGTTAACAATGAAAATAATAGTGAAATTGAAACAGCGCATTCTGTGAACTTACCAGCCGCCGACGGCGAGAAAGTTAAAAATATCAATATTAATATCGAGTCAAAGGCCAACGACATGGAGATCACTAGTACCGAGGAAAATGCAATACAAGCAAACGCTGATGACAATAGAGAAGTTGTCGATACGTATGAACATTCACTTTGGAAATGGCCGTCCGGGCGAAGCTGCTTCACTAAGGTTGTGATCACATAGTTTATTAGATAAATAACTACTGACCAAAATTATTTTTGTGCTAACTTTAATAATATGTTTAACAGACAGCATGGATAGTGACGTGGCCGATTCACTTGGTGTTCCTCTTCACGATACCAGACTGTGAGAAACCCAGATTTCAAAATTGGTTCCCGTTGACTTTCATGATGTGTATCGTGTGGATAGGATCCCTATCTTACATTGTAGCTTGGATGATTACTATCATCGGTAAGTTTAGCATTAAACTTGTTAAACGGGTGTATATAGTTTTGAAAGTGTCTCATGTAATTTTGATGATGTTCTAGGCGATACCCTAATGATACCGGACTCCGTGATGGGAATAACGTTTCTTGCTGCCGGCACTTCTGTACCTGAAGCCGTATCTAGTGTGATTGTAGCTAAACAAGGTACAAGAATATTTTAAAATGTATATGTTTTCTTCTTGTATATATTTAATGTTTCTGATCAAACGGCAATTTATTTTTTAATCTAAGATGGTACCTACCCGCATTTCGTCATGGGATGGCCACACTCATTCGCTGAGCGAGGTAATGCCTGTCCTGGGGTCACCAGTTGTGTTGATCAGTCTTTAATTAATCAAATATTATTTTATGTAGGTCATGGATCGATGGGAATCAGCAACTCGATTGGCTCCAATACTTTTGACATACTGCTGTGTCTAGGCCTACCCTGGCTCATAAAGGCGTCGCTGACACCAGCTGAACCAGGACACTACTGGGTTAGAATTTTGCTACCTATTATACTTATAACTTATAAATGACTGCTGCGAATGAAATTCACTTAGGCATTTTGAGCACGGCGATTGAGCGACCATAAGCCATGCGAGTGGATATTTCTTAAAGCACTCACTGTTCGTGATGTAAAGTTACAAATATGTTGACAGGTGAAGATAAACTCGATGGGGTTGGAGTATTCGGCGATATCGCTGCTGTCGACGCTGCTACTGCTGTACTTGACCTTCTGGTTCAACAAGTTCAAGTTGGACGCGGCGGTGGGGCGCGCCTGCCTCGCCATGTACGCCATGTTCCTCGTGCTGGCCACACTCATCGAACTTAACGTATTCTTCCCGGTCAACGTCCGCACGTGCAAGAGAACGGAACTAAAATCCTAAATGTAGTGCTCTGGACATAATGTTAACTAGCAGTGCAAACAATGGCAGCCGTGAGGGCTGTCTCTTGTAAACTGTCCCATTTGTGCTGTTTACGAGTGTACTTTACACACATATCATTTATATTTCGAGTAAAATCACCGGCCATTACACACAACTCATAACTTATAAGTCCATATCAAGAAAGTGATAGCCATTTTGATAAAGTTCTAGTTATTTCTTGTTAACAGAGATGATGCGAGCACCGTTGCTTGCGCAGTGTTGTTCATATTTTACGGCGTATAATATTTTGTTCATGCAGTTTATTAGTAAGTAGTTATATTGATTTTGTACCTCAGACGGAATCTCGACAGGAATTTATTTGGATCTTAACGTAATCTTGATTAGTTTTATTATTGTTAGCTTTATGGGAAAAGGGGCTAGAATTGTCGGAAACTGAAAATTCTGACGACATATTGTCAACAAAATAAGGAGTGATTTTCATACATTTTAAAAATAATATTACGAATGGTAAATATAGGTAGTTGCGTTAGATATTATTACTATATCGCCCGGCTTTCCTCTAAGTAAAATAATGTTGTTTATCGGAAGTTTGAAGTTTTTCCATAGATATATTTGCAATTGAACATTCACTTTGTCTGTAAACTTTACAGATTGAAGTTGACGTAAATACATAATGTGCGATGTAATGTTACAGTTTTTAAGAGTAATTAAATATATCTAGAGATTTTATTTTATTTTATTTCACCTTTGAGTTTGGTACCTATCTATTTTGTTTGTAGGAAGGTCAGTAATATGTTGCAATATCGCATTAATACAACGTGAATTTTGAGTGCCGTGGTGAGCGGATCGGGTAGTTATATGGGTAGCTGTACTCGTTGGTTGCTATTTACAATAAGACTGGAAAAGTGCGAATGATATTAATTACTTTTTAGTGAATCAGTATCAGAATCAGAATATTTTTTATTCACGTTGACCATAAAGTACAGTACTTATGAATCGTCAAAAGTTACAAAATACTATGCTACTACTTTACCACCCGTTCGGAATGCCGTTCCTATGGAGAAGAACGGGCAAGAAACTCCATGTATGTTCTTTTTTTACAAAGTTATTTTACATGTGCTACAGTGCTCAGATGGCTGGGATCCTGGGATGGTTAAAATTGCACAGGAATTAGATTAGTGATATGATCTTGATTGTTGAAATTAACGATAAGCGTTAAAGCATTTTCTTTGTTTGGAAGAAGAATAACAAAAGAATAAACATTGTTTATTCGTTTTTTTTTATTTATAATCACATGGTTTATATTATATTCCTTTTATATTAATACAATTTTAAGCTTAGGTATACCGATTAACAATTTTACTTAACGCATTAACACAAGAGATATTAGTCAATGTTGTTATTATTTTTCCGTGAAAAAAGTTCAGAGTCTCCGCTGCACGATTTCTGGAATAGAAAGTACTCAAATGAAGTACATTTATCTGCTTGGCTAATCTAATTCTGATTTATTTGAGTACATATAAAACAAAAAAGATTTAAGTATTAAATGTGTTAATCTTATTTGAAAAATGATTATCACTTGCTGTGTCGTGAAGACAAACATCGCTTGTGAATCTGGACGTCTTTTGAAAGCCATGTGAATGGTCTTCGTCAATACGCCCTGGCCAGCGTGGCGGGCAAAGACCCGACACTTCTATTGTACACTCTAGGTAATCATTGAAAGAATGTTTCACGTTATTAAAGGAGTATTTTTTTTTTCTGGCGTTCCAACAAAAGCATATGTATCGTACATTGTGTGTTGTGTGAGCTCGCAATTGTTCAAGCTCCCTGGCGTGCAGCTCGATGTCGTGCTGCGTGAGCCGCGGGCGCGTGCAGTGCGCGTGCGGCGCGGGCAGCCAGCGGTGGATCACGGGCGTCAGCAGGTCGCGGTGCACCTATTCCATTCAGCAACATTAATAATTAATAATATAATAAATATCGACATACGAACACACCAACTATACGGCCCCACTTTAAGCTTAACGCTTGTGTTATGGGTACCGTACAATGGACTGAGGGCGAACTCAGTATATAATACTTATATACATATTAAACATCCACGACTCGGGTACAAACATTTGTGCTCATCACACAAAGCTTGTGTTATGAGCACCTACCAGGATTCGAACCCGGGACCCTCGGAGCAGGAAGCAGAGTCACTACCACTGCGCTAATCAGGCCGTCAAACGGCCAAAAAAACATTAGTTTAGTTCCTGACCTTGTTGGCATTAATAATACAATCACTGTTTGTAAACACACAAATCTTACCATAGCAGGATCATTGGGTTGTGTGAAATACGAGACGGCAGAGCCGACGGCCACGCATACGGCCATCCCGACGAGCGTGTAGTACAAGTAACTCAGCCGGTACAGGAAGAACGTTCCTGACCTGTTAATAATACTGCTTGTTAATGTTGCGACGCTATAAATAAGAATATGATGTAAATTGCGCATTGTGAGACGAGAATCAAGTGCATTCTCATTGAAAATCATAAGCCGTGTGTTTCGTGACTGACAGACTTTGTAAACATTCCCACGAATTTATAGACGTTTTATAACTTCATCAAACGTCATATGGTGCTGCGCAAAGCAAAAATCTTGTGCCCAGTACTATATGACGTTTGATAATGTTATAAAACGTCTATAAATTCGGGGGTTTTCTTTGACTTTGTGTAAGTCGGTCGGTAGTTAACTTTCGCGTAGAATCTGTGACACTATAAATAATACATGTTACTTGCAGCTTATTTAAATTGTGTAGTAATTTTTAACTAGACAATTGTAATGTAATTGTGCTAGGGAACATAAGGGGACTGAGTATAACAACTGTTAAAATATGTGAGGTTCCCCAAAAACAAATTTGTCGTATCCATAGATTAATATAGTTATTTATAAAAAGTTTTACCTGTTAAATTCCACATTGTGCTCAGCCACCGACGTTAGTAACGTAGAGTTCGCTGGACAGCCGGACACAGAGACAGGTTTCGGTACGATCATTATTTCGCCACTTATCATAGCTGCCTGTGTCCCTATGGAGATCCAACCCACGAGGAGGGTTGATGCGATACCACCTATTAACGCACCCTAAAGACAAACTTTTTTTTTGTGTGAAAACCTCAAATGTGTTTTTAAGTAGGTATTTTATATCGATGAAAGAGAATTTTACATAGTTTTTTTATGCATACAGTTACATATAGCCGTAATAAATATTTACCGTAGCATTTATCCAGGGTAAAAATAATCCCATTGAGAATAGGCCCAACAGGCTCCCCGCTGTGATTCCGGCCAGACTCTTTCCTGCTTGAATTAGAGCCCCCATATGCTCAACTAGAAACACGAGAGCTACGCATACGGCTCCTAGGAAATGTGATGTAAGATAAATAAAAATATATACCATCATACTAGTAAAAGGTTCAATATAAGCATGCATAAGAAGCATATGATTCAATAGAGCAAGTATTTTGACGACTAGGTAAGCGAATCCTGGATCATAGACAGGCCGCCCTTCTAGATTATCGTTGAAGTAACTATGGTGAATGGATTTATACGAGGAAATGTATATATCGTCCGATACAATGTACTTAATCGTTTACAATCACGGCAGCCACACTTTTTTCAATGTGGTCGTTAATTATTAAAAATGATGACTAATAGCAAAATTTCTAGCGGAAAAGGAAGGTACAATGTAATTAACACCACATTAGACGTACATCAAGATATTGAAACGATAGCGTTCACGCGCATGTTAACTAACATGCTTTAAACACTAGACGTAATATATATACCTATTGCGACTATGACATATACTAGGTATATAAGGTGTAACCATAATAGTATAAATTATTGTAACAGGATAACGAGTAGGTCATACCGATTACGTTTATGCGTGTAAATATTGTTTTGTTTTTCGTAGTAGCCACCCCCTTTGTTTTCGGTAATGTTATTTTTTTTTAATTTTACAATTTTATCGGAATACTGAAGAAAATATTTTACATCTTTATGGTTTTACGTTGCAAGACTTATATACCGATCACTATAAGGGAATATTAAAATATATCTGAATAGCCTACTAAAAATATTAAATAATGCACTTAATACGTACCTATAACGACAACGATAATCTTCATTACAAAACTGGCTGTACGTTCTGAAATAGGTTTATTGTAGGCCGGCCTGATGAGGTCTTCGAAAATTACTCCACACATCGAGTTCAACCCCGTCGACATCGAACTATAATAGAGTTATTATAAATAGCGTGGTGTTCAAGGCAAGCTTTTGTATTTATATTTATAGGTATATATTTAATTTGTCCTAATACAAATTAAAGCAGTAAAATCCAAATTGGTGCAGCACTTGCCATGGAAACAAGGGTGGCACGTTCAAACCCCGGCTCTACATCTGAGATTTCTAGATTTCATATACGAATCTAATTTTTGACAATAATTGTCACTGAAGGCTAACGTCGTGAGGAAATCTGCATGTCTTAGAGAACTTGAACATCTCGAAAGACTGCAAAGTTCGCTAACCGCACTGGGCCAACGTGGTGGACTATGGTCTACATTCCCCCTCACATTTAAGGATGGCACGTGTCTAGCAATGGGTCATTAAAAAGGACATTTATTTTCTAATAAAAATTACGCAAGTTACTGTTGTGTACCTCAATGCGGCGCTGAAAACACCGCTCATAAATATTCCAGGCAGAGCTGGTATCGAACCAGTGATCGTCATGACGAAGTAGGGCAGCAACTGGTCATTCTTCCTAATGGCACCGGTCGTGAGGGGGTCGCAGCTGGCGAATGTGGCGTAGATGACCAGACCAGTGTAGCAACAGAGTGACACGATGATGAAGATACCCGCAGCCATTACGAAAATAGTTCTAAAAGATCATCAGGCTGCCGTTGCAATGAGTTGGAAAACCATGATTGACTATAATGATGAAAATTTAATACAAATCTTAAGCCAAATAACCTTATATTATATTTGATTATCTACTTCATTGTGTATAGTACTCAGACGAAAAACTAATACAAACGGATTTTTGTTCGTGACACTCCATCGGTATTTTGTTCATAAATTCGGGGGTAAGATTTTTACTGCGTTCAAAAACTAGGAAATATTTAAAGCAATGTACTCACATCCGAGCTCGTTTCAGCGAGGACAAAGCGAGACATCTTTGTACCATGGCCTGATTGACTGAGCACGAAGCCAGCCAGCTGAAGTAGTTCCCAAATACGGTGGACCAGAAAGTGTGGCGGATGGTAGGATCGAGGTCCATGCTAAAAAAGTTTAGGTTATATACTAAAATGGTCAGATAAGATTATCCCTACATAACCGCTTATACTCGGTCCATATTTCTTAGGGTGGTTCAATTTAAGTCTGAAAATGGATACTGTCTAAGCACTCGGTAAATTCTATAGGTTCTCTATTACCTTAAAACAATACTTAAAACTTAAAACAATACAAAACAATACCTTATTACATATACCTACTAAGTTCAAAAGGCAACATACTTAAAAAACTCAAGCCTGTCTCCTTCTTTGTTAATAGCCAACACATTAGCCACTCCACCGAGCCGCCATGTGCCGTAGCCGAGCACAAATATGACGCCGAAATACATAAGCACCGTTTGTAGAGTGTCGGTCCATACGACAGCTTTGATGCCACCCTAAAAACAAAGAGTATGTACCTATAAGATGAAAATATTTACCTATAAAATGAGAATCAACTCTACTTACCTACTAACTGAAAAATAATAATAATAATAATAATTCCAGCCCTTTTTTATGTCCCACTGCTGGCACGGGCCTCCCCTCAATGCGAGGGGGGATTAGGCCATAGTCCACCACGCTGGCCCAGTGCGGGTTGGCAGACTTCACACATCTTTCGAGGGGTTCTCTCAGACATGCAGGTTTCCTCACGTTTTCCTTCACCGTTTAGCAAGTGATAATCTTGGTTGAAAATGAGAAAAAATAATTAAGTTACAATTAAATGGTTCACGTTTTTGTGACCCTAGTTGTACCTACTGATAGTAGGCGAAGAACAAAAAAATGAACGGTTTAACAAATTTTTTTCACTGAGTGTAATCGACCTCTATTTTGGCCGACTCTAGGCTACCAAGCAATTGATTTATTGCACGCAGGCATAGAATACAGTCAGAGAAGAATATCATTATAATAACTATACTCACGAGTGTGGTGTAAAATATACATACTACACACACGATGGGTGTGATCAAATGTAAATTAATCCCGGTCACTGAAAACCAATTATGCATGTTAAATTTTCATAAAACATGTTATGCACCTATGTAGGTATTTTATTGCAATTATACCTTGACTAAACGCTAGCGCTGGCACATATATCACTATTGGTATGTATAGCAACATTTTTATGATAAATATTATTGATCCTAGAAGTCTAACTTTTTGATTAAATCTCAACCGCAAATACTGAAACAAAATACAGTTTAGCAGCATTTACAGAAGTGTTTAATATTAAGCGATTGTAATAATGTATTTATTAATAAATTGCAAATGGATACCTCGTATGTCGAAGTGATTTGTAAATTATAAAATACCGGCAGATATACGATAGCAATTGTAAGCGACACGGCCCACTCGGAGAGGACTATGGTCCACAATTGTGTTCCATATGTATACATTTCCGCTGGCAGACCCAGCAGTGATATCCCAGATATATAACTGGAAAATAAACAACCAGCTCGCCTGAACAATTTGTACCAAAACTAATTACTATTCGCAGACAATGTAGAAATAATTACATGTTCATTTGTACCTGGCTATCAGCGACATTGATATGGGAAACATGCCCATCGTTTTCCCACCCATCAGATACTCAGCCGTCGTGTTTTGTTTCTTGCTCGCGAAGAACGCGAAGTAGACCCCGATCAGGGCTGACAACAGAAGCATGGCTCCGAAGACCAGATAGTCCAACCAGTCGAAGTATATGACAGTCATGACTTGATATACGTGTCGAGCACTGAGTAAGAAGGCGCGTCCGTCCACTATGAAACCTAAACTTCATCTCGGTATACAATAGGCATTAACTGAGCGGAACTTGCAGCTGGATCGGTGCTATATTTATCCTTGGAAGGATCTCGGTGTGGCCCATTGGAGGGATGAGGATAGCTAATTGACCGCTTACCGGTGTGGACGCATGTTGCTGTCGCGACGACAGTCGTTGACCACTCAATGGTGCTAATAGCGCCTACGTCACCGGCATATACCTACAACCAAACGATAACCTCCTCGCTAATAATGATTGATTTAAGTATAAACTGTGCGAGAATATAGGTAGGCTGTCGATTTGTTTTAACGATTGTGCCCTAAAGTGTTGACTTTATAAATGTATCTGTATTTAAATGTGTCAATTAATAATGCAATTACAATAAATATACAGGCAACTACCGGCGAAAAATACCTCGCACTTATAACCACAGTATGAAGAAAATAGGTCCTTATATTATTGAGATAAATATGTAATTACGTTAGCTGATATTTTATTATTATTATTATTTGTTTTATATTAATTGCACACTGAGGCTATCTACGGTTGGATACAAAAAGTATCGTGTTTCAAAACGAGAGGAAATTTATAAAGAGGTGGCGACCTAATATTTAGGTAGGTTTCATAAGAAAAAAGCTTTGAATGTTCTTATATTTTATTATTGTAATATTACTACGTGTTAGTAAGTACAAGTATGTTTCTGGCCTCAACTTCTAATAACTCAATGATGTTGTGTTAGCTGTGCTCGCATGTTCTTCTTGCTTAATACATTAACACATAGGTATGCTGCGTAAAGGAAAAAAGTTATATAAATAATTAGTACAATAATACACCAAATGTGTGTGTTTAACTATCGCACCCAGAGATAATATACCTACACATTAATTTTATCGTAATATAAACTAATTGAGTCTTAAAAATATTGTATGCTTATTCGTACACACCCATACTATGACTTTCATATTAAATACATAATACGCTCCGACAATCATATTAATTAAAAGACACCTGGAAGCCGCTAAAATTATTGTAGGCTTAACTATGAAAGTATTCGAGTGTTGAAGAGGGAAACTTAGATAGCTAAGTGTACCTTTACAATTGTATGCTAAGTAACATATTAAAGTCAAACAATAATTACACAATGAGACTAGCTTCGTTGTTTAAATTGATCTTATTATCCAACTCTTTCTTGATTATACAATTTTTATTAACAGTGTTCTAAAAATTGGTAATTTATTAGTGAAGTGTCCACTACTTGTGCGCTAGACTCGTTGAAGTGGTTCCGAACGATAGTTATCGGCAAAGGGCGTTCACCCCTTAGGTACATTCTAGACCAGCTGTACTCAACCTGCGGTCTGCTGGGTTTATATGGTTGGACAATCTGGTAATAAAAATTGAGAGCGCACTGAGTAAATAGGTTGTACATAACAGTACCGTGCCGCGATGACCTGTTCATAGTTGTTTAAATCAATTTGTAACAAAAGTGAAAACCTAAGATATCATTACCTATGTTTTTGTTATTTAAATACTTTTTTGCGGCTCGCAACACCCCTGCTAACGCGTGTGTGTAGCCCCTATGAAAAAATGTTGAATACCACTGTCCTAGACCGATTGTTTGCTTTTCCTTCGAAGCTAGTGATCTTTGTTATCAAGTAATAATATTCAAATATAATCTGAAATTACTAATTTATAAATATGTATCTAAGTCATTATATTTAAAACTAGCTGACCCGGCCACGCGTTGCTGTGGCTAACACCAAAAATTTAAAAAGTGGAAATAATTGAATTATGCGGTATTTCGTTCACTACAAAATAAATTTAATTAATTTTATAGCGTCAACAACACGTGGTAATTATGCTGTTAAAATGTAGCTTATATGACACGTTCGTAGATTTACCATAGCAGCGCCATCTATTGATTACTTACTCAACCCAGTCGAAAGGTATCGACATCTGTTAGAATCATTTGGAGTTAACAGATAATTGTGACTGTCAAATAATAACAGACAAATAATTAGCAATAAATTAAAATTGCGACTATAATTTGAGATTTAAACTATCCTATCTCTCAAGTTGGATCGAACTGCACATGGTGTGCGAATTTTATTATAATCGGTTAAGTGGTTTAGGAGTCCATTGAGGACAAACATTGTGACACGAGATTTATATATATATAGATTAAACATATCTAGGCTGCATGGGCTATTTAGTTTACAATTAATACTTAATAACATCAATGTACATACTCTGGAGGTATCTCTGGTGTATCTCATGAAATATACACTAGGTATGACTAGTTAGTTGTATTTATTTTACTGTGGATGGCAGGGAATTCTTTAACGAATACACCGACAGTAATAATGTGAATAATAATATTACTTTTAATATTCAATTTCTATGATGACGTCGAGCAAAAGATATAGAACTACCCATAAGTTACGGATTTATAAAGTAAGAACAAAAATATCTCTATATCTCTATAGATACCTATTACAGTTGAACAGATTTGCACTTAGCTATGAGAATCACATACTTGACGGATGGAGAGCCAAATATGCAGATTCTATAAGATGGTTCATTTCTTATGTCACCTTTTTCGACATCCACAGTATGTACGGCAAGTACTGCTATTCTGATCCGTCACCACTCGGTTAATATTTAACTTGAGTTCCGTATCATAACTTATTTGATATAAGTAAAAAAAATACAACTTTATATTTTATTAGACGATCCGCAGAATTTTGCATAAACATTTAATATATTCGTATTTTTATAAATAGTTATAAACTACTTAATTGTATGAGTATAATTTGACATAGATACACATAATTATGTATACATAGTTAAAATAAATTATAATAAAATACCTAATCGTAAATATGCACGCAGTTGCCTAACCGACCTAATAAACTATGTTAGTGGATAATTGATAACTTAGGCCGATGTCGTATAGTTTATAAATGTTTTAAAAGTATATAAAGGTTATAATTATAATTTGATCTCATGAGATAAATCAGGGACGACAGGAATGAAATAGACTGCCGATGGACTAGGGAGAGGTGTAGAAAATTAAAGTTTTGGAGGGGTGGAGGGAGGAGGGGAGGGGATAGGTTTCTATTTAGTAAAGAACGATGTAGGTAGATCGTTCTATAAATATCCTATATATAATATAATATAAGGATATTTATAACGATAAGAATAATAAGTAAACTCTATGTTACAATTTGACCTTGAAAACATTCAGCGCGACAATTTTCTACTTATTTCTTACTTATATGCGTTAAAATCATCGGTAATATGACTTCTATATAACTTCCAGATTATTTTAGCAACCTTAGAATATATTGACATTATTGTGTCAAAGCTGCGTACACAAATTAATATAATTCTATTATATTTATCATTTTATCTGTTATATTATTATTTAAATGGTATTACTAAAATAAGCTGAAAAAATATAAAGTACATACTTACCTATGTGGAAATATGGTAGCATGGTTTTAAATATTGACAATATTTTCAAATTCATCCTATATAGGTTCGTCTAGGTATTATTTGTATGGTTTACATCATCCTATTTAGTGGGCGGGTACATGAATTCTAATAGCAACTATTCATATAATATTAAGATAGCAGAGGAATTGATGCGACCTACTTGAAAATAAACTTTTAATATAGCCTATCATATAACTTTGCTATTTAAATACACAAAATGGATGTATATAATATATACATCATCTTCATGAAATTAGAAATATAATTAAGTGCAAACTAAGACACAACTGGTAATGCCAACGCTAGGCAGCCTAGTCCGCGCTGCCTAGCAACGACTGGCCATTTGACCGCGGTCTATTGTAGCGAAGTCATTTGCCGTCAAAAGGATTACAATAGAAATCGATTATAATGTCGAAATCAGTGCCTCTGTACCACTCTGCACTCACACACATGCAACAAGTGTACGCACAAACTCTACATTCATTAAATACATACGAGTATTATATAGTACGAGCGCTAAGGAAACCGCTAATGCTTAATCATATTCAATAATAATTTAGTAGGGGAATACATTTTGTGCTATGATAGGAATTGTCACGAAAATGTGTGACTGCGAAATATGTAAGGGTAGATGTTTAAGCCAGTCTTTTTATAGAAAATCGTGGCTGGACTTAAGCGATGTTCAGAGTAGGAAAACAGCTATCTTATACAAAACATCTGACTCTAGATTGAACCAGCATCCAAAGGAAATATGTCATTTGAACGATAAGAATAAATTTATACAATAGAGTTAAGTAAGCTAATTTTATTGTGAACTCGAAAGCCGAGCTCCCGTTTCTAACGACTAACACCGAATCTTTGTTTCAACAAACTACGGACTGGGAGACAATGATTTCTATCAATTGTGACATTACAACTATATATTTCACTGTTTAATGACGATAACATAGGTGCCTAGTATACGATGTTATATAACATACATTGTTTTTCCTAAATATAACTTCAATATTACTCGGCATGTCCACCGAGAATGTAATCGTAATTTCCTAATTGGCAACTTGACCGTCATTTATCTTTATCTACATTTTATATATTAGATGACCAACACTAGATCTAATGTGCCAATTACATTCTACCTTCATGCGCCATCATCCGTCACACAAGACACTATAGGATCTTATCCATCGTCACCTTTAGAAACACTTTCGATACATATTTTTACATCACAGACCTTTCGCGATCACCTTTAAAATCGATATTTAATCTTCCCACCGGTCGGTTTAAAACCTTTCATGAATGTATATTCGACAATTTAATACAAATAAAATATAATTAGGTATAAGAAGTTACAAGTATAGAACGTTTTATATTGATTTAAATGTCGGCTGGCGAAGACAAGTCGAGTCTCGATCGCCTACGTTCTCTGGAGATAGACAGCTGACCTGAAGAAGATCTTTGCAGCGACGCTGACCTCGGGTTAGCCGTGTCGGACTTGGACTTCTTGACCTTGCTGCCTCCCGACGCTGGTTGCTTGCCTTTGAGGGACGATACCGATACCACGACATCAGTCGAAACTCCATCTTGTTCTGAATAGATAATATACAAAGATATTGCTTTAATCCCGAAAATTAAACAAACTTAATGTGCAATGCTATGAAATCATGACATACCAGTACGTTTAATCACTTCGCCGGCATTGTTCAAAAAAAATTTAGGCTTCGATTCCTTAAGGGATTCCTGAAGAAACAATAACAGTTTATTAATATTATCTTTCTATAAATAATGATTTAGATAGAAGAGATCATTGCAGCTTTACCTTCGATTTACTAGATTTGGAAGCAGTGTCAGTGCTTCCGCGCCACCACGGTCACTGGATCTCACAAAACGCTCTGCCGGACTCCTTAGTGGGGCTGGAGACCTCACCCTCCGCGGCGGTCTCACCCTCGGGCTTTGGTGAACCGGCGCCGGACGTGGTCGCACCACTATTATAAATCACAATAAGTATATATCACTAATACAATTCAAATACTCATGAAAATTCTGATTTAATAGTTTCATCGATGTGAAGTCGTGGGTTTAAAAACTGTATTTGTATTAAATAGACACTTATATATGTTTGGTACTCACGTCATATCCACTCGCACGGTGTTATTGTTCTGCTGGTTCCTCATCGCCAGGGTAGATACCATCGGTGGCCGTTGCGGTTTGTTGGCTAGTAGCCTTTCTATCTCCACCATCACTGACGGAGTCAATTGAGGGACGATCTGATATATATTCTATGCATTAGTGAATTTGATAAAATACACTTTATAATTAGATGAATTAAGTGCTAAATCCGTTTTTTTTGCCATAAACAGATTGACGTGTAAAAGTTTTGTAACAAACTGTTTTTTGTTTTATTATAAATAATTCAGTACTTTCTAGCGTCTTACAACTTAAACTGCACCCACATTGTCATACATGATGGGGTGTGATCCACAACGGACTATAACTACCTCAGCTCGTCCAGTGCGAGCTAACTGTATACTTTATATTCTACCGTATTTAGACATTTAGTATGGAGAATTGAAAAGCACCTCTAGCGGACGGTATTTGAATCTTTCAAGTCTCCATACAAAATGTCTATATACGGTAGACTATAAAGTAAACAGTTAGCTCGCACTGTACGTGCATTCGACACACTACGATGTTGAACCCTATGAGGAGCGATGTCAATAAGTGGCCACCAATATAAATGGCGCATTTCGCTGTCACTTCGTTAACATATTTGTCACTTTCAGATTCAACCACTAGAAATTTTACGTACCTGCAGAGCGTGAATATTTTCTTTAAACTGCTCTACGCTTGTTGCGCCCAACAACAGACAGTTAACCGACTCATTCTTCAGACACCATGCGACTGCTAGTTGACTCATTGAGCAATCTGTAGAAAATGAACAACTAACATTTAAATACTGTCATATTGTATTAGTCTAAGTATATGTTTTACTTTATTATTATTAAAAACGAAACATACTTAGTGAATTTGCCAAATTCGATAAATCGCGAAGCTTATCTCCATACGTGCGTGGTTCCTCTCCTGTCACCTGTTCCTTACTGCCGGAGCAACGCATCTGCGACAAACGATTTGGATGAAGAAACAATGGCAATACAGATTATTTTAAAAATAAATATTTACTTCAGGCCCCGCGAGATCCTCTTCGCACCAGCTGAACGTGCTGTATTTGCGGTTGAATCTGGACTTAGCGAAGAGTCCAGTTATTTCTTCGCGGCCGAGGCCCTTTGCAGTTGTTATAGCGGACCACGCCATCATGCCTAAGGAGAAAACAACACGACATTTTTACAGCAGTTTAAACCGTATTGCTGTTACAAGTGCATTCGAATTTATAGTAACTGTCAGTGCGAATGTGTTCGTTAACTCACCAACACCAATTTTGTGGTACAGTTCCGGCATATACAACTCTGGTTTTTCCCTGCAAAACATGTGATACTCGGTCTGCTCTACTATCGGGGTGATGCAGTTAAACTGTCTGCAGTTTGTGTATGCATCCATTATCTATGGAAAGAAATACAATTATAAAAAATACTGGCAACCCCCATTTTTACTTTTTGTCTATTAACAATTGCAGTACAAAGCGTTATGCTTTCGTTTTTTTTGTGTCAACAACAATCAATTGCATTCTTCTATATATTACCTCTGTTGGCGACCAGCGCGCGGTCCCCCAATACATGACCCATCCTTGATTGATGACGAAATTCATGGCTCGCACTAATTCTGCAAGAAAATAAATTATGTTATCACTCGTGATATAATGAAATAGTAAAACAAGTAAAACTTACCAGCGACCCACTGACCTTCCATCGGGCACACAGGATCAACTTTATGCAGCAACAACACATCAATATACTCCACTTGGAGCCTTGCCAACGATGCTTTCACACTTTCCACAATGTGTTTACGTGAGAGCCCTCTTTCGTCGGACCTGTTATTATTATGAGCAAACCTACTGAATAGAAGTTTCCAATACATTAGCAACTAATTAGCTTGAAGCTTAAGCGCATGTGAACATTCTTAGCAGTCCACCCTAACTGCAAAGTTGAAGCTTTAAGCATTTATATTTACACCATATAAGGCATTAGCCTGGCGTTCTATACAAACATTGTAATTTAATTTCTTAGTATTACCTACAAGATTATTACCTAAAGTAAAAAAAGCTCTTTAGATGATCTACGTAACTTTGTTAAGTATACATACATAAATTTGCCTACATACATATATTATAACATATTTATTAAGGTAAAAATATTAGAATAATAAATTGTGTCTGACATTGATCAAACAATTATATTTGTTAGAATAGTCTAGTCAGTAAGTAAATTAGAGCATCAAGTTATTAAATATACACAATATTATAGATAACTTGGTGAATGTTAAAAATAGCAACTATATACTTATCGGCTATGTACGTTTCGTGAATATAAATAATTATAGAATATATAATTGAAATAAATCTAAAGATTAATTATAATATACGATATAGGAAATATTAGTATTAAAAATACTTACTTTGTGCTCCAATATATTTTAGTTGTGATAATTATGCTGGTCCTTCTTACACTTCTCTTTTTTAAGATTCTGCCGAGTTCAGCCTCCCCTTTAGCTAGAAAAAGTTTTAATTAGATATCTATCTTTAATTTATCATTATAATATTATGGTACTTGTTTACAAACAAATTAAACCATAAAAATAAGTCTGAACATCATCATAAATATGGTATATATAATTAGATTGTAATTTGGTCCTGTTTGTAACTTACTCTATGAATAGTAGCTTAAGTTTGTATGTTATTTTACAAACTTAAGCTACTACAGTGTGTGTGTAAGGAAACATACATAGTATTTTTTGGTGGAAATATTCTTCTACCGAAACTAACTATTCAAGGGAACACTAACCACAATGTGCCTCCGACAAATCAAACAAGTTGATTCCGTTCTCCAAGGCCGTCATGATGACATCTTCGGAGCAGTCTTCGTTTAGCATATTCCACACGCCGAGGCCAATGTTGGGCACCCGCAGGCCCGACTTCCCGAGGTTCTTGTACCGCAAGCCGGGAGTCACCGCCGACGGTATGGCGGTGTGGTTGCCCATATAAGTGGACATGTGCCGAGACACAGTGACCTCTCCAGCTGTTGATTGAATAAAACGGCTTAGTGTGTTATATTGCTATTAATATCATAATAGACTGCACGTACCTATTATGTATTATATTGATATATTTTCATATTGACACAGGTACATACTTATAAAATAAAGTGTAATCTTTACGTACCTTGGTCCAACATTTGTTGTGAATTAGCGCTAAAGTCGTCCATACAATCAAGCGAGGCAATGGGAGCTCGGCATCTACACAAATATAAATATTTGACCGTCAGTTGGCGCAGCGGATGATATCAGCTTCGTGAACATGGTCGTATCGATTTGTATTGCGACCGCATTTAAAAAATCGATAGGCCCGGCCCTTGAAATACTTCTATCATACAATTTAGGTACTGTCTCTGGTATAGCCATAATATTCAACTTTCTTTCGTAGTGACATAATTTGGAATATGCTATTACTACTTCTACTTCGCCTATTTACCGTGGTTTTTGCAACAAATACATCTTATAAGTAATATTAGCCATATTTTACATAATTTATTCAGTGTTTTGCTGAAAATCCACTAGAATTTCAGAAATCCGAACTTTCATATTTAAACAAGTTTTGTGATCGTTAATATTTTGTTGTTGTTATGTGCGTTTTATAGAAATCCTAATTGTAGTCATCAGCATATTAATTAAGTATTAATAATTTTACAGCTAGCTATCAATATAACTATGTTTGTATTCGTGACTAGATAGTAAAGAGTTTTTGGACTACTAAACTACTGTCTACTGCAAGCTTCAGTTGATAAAGATGATGAGTAGGTACATTGGAGTCCATGAACCTTTTAAATAAGTATACCCGATCTACGACGATGGCTACTGCAATGTTTATATGAGTTGCAAAGTACAACGCAGATAGTTAACTATTCCTAGAAATACAAAAATACTTATCCACAAAATAAACTTTATAAATTAAAGACAAATTACACTACGAACATGCTTGGAGCCTCTACCTAAATATAACCGAACAGTAATCGTAACGCAATTTATTGTATTAGGTGTATCCTAGTGTATTTATGCAAAGAGTAAACTAGATATGAAATCGACTTGTGATAAAGCTAGGAAATTATTGAAAGCGGGAAAGTAGGTGTGAAGCAAGGTATTGAGAGACAAGGTCACACAATAACATGGGTATAATCGTACCTGTTCGCCGCGGGTCGGCCAAGTCTCCGATGGACAGCATGAGGCAAGCAAGCGGTCGTAAAACTATGTCACCCAGTATCTTAGACGGTCGTCAAACACTAATTATTCATATTACAAATTATGTTGAATACAGTTGACAATTTAACAACCCTATTTCTATTTTACAACCCGTCTAAGATAGTAGCTTCCCGTGGTACCTACTCGCATGCGACGTTCGCGGTGCGCGATGCGGCGTAGTGCGCTCTCAGCTTTACTTGCCATTGGGAGAAGACATAACATTTTGGATGATTGCTACGCCTCACCCACGCGCAACCAATCGAGACAAGGTCAAACACTGTGACAAACGATATATGAGAGCGAGTGTGAGATACATTTATTTATTCGCTGAGCAACTTCTTAGGTTAACAGTATCGATGCGGGTGGGAACCGACGACGCTACATCTTCTCCCTGGACGGCACCCTTAGAGGTCCAGTTACCGATATATGGTGGGCATGGGGTTGGAGTCGACGCTCGCGCTGTCCGGGGGGCCGAGTGGCGTGTGCGGGGTGCACCGGCTTATGGTGGACTCGCTGCGCGACATCTGCGAGCCGTCCTTGCCGTCGCCGGCCTCGCCAGACTTGCACTGCATCTCGTGGCGCTTCATTCTGCTCCTACGCTTAGCAACGGCATCTTATCTCCCTACAAACATCTTATCTGTAACGGAACGTTCCTACGTCTCCGGACACCACTTCACGAACCGACCCCACAAGGATGGGACACCGCGGGCTTAGTTAATAACACACTGAAGGATAGCAAGGTAGACATAGAAAAGCATGCATGCCCTAACGCTAACATCTAGTCAGCTAAGGGATTACGAAATCGAGTGATCCTCGTCATGGTAACATCTAAGCGTAGGACTATAATCACGTTTAAAATATTAAGGTGTGTTACGTCAAACTCGTAAGGTGGCTGCGAGATGGGGACCTCTAGCCGGCTTGTCACGCACTCACCAGGGCACGCCTGGACGTTCTACGTACTCAACATTTGTTGTATTGTTATGCGACACGTTATGAAATAAACTGCAATCCTAGTTGACTGTATTGCAGGTGTAGGGAACCCGGCGATAGGATGGCCCGCGGCGCAGGGTGGGTGCGCAGCGACGCCGGCCCGCATCCGCACATGCGCCCTGAAGCTCTTACCGATCTGACCTATTTCTAGATTCAGCCTCGAACGCCATCAAAAATATATTTATATTGTTGACTCATCTTTTACTTGTTGTACAGTGAAGATGTAGAACCATTGGGAACAACGCAATTATTTACTAAGATTCAAATTGTATTTTGCTCTCTCAAAGATCTTGATGTCACCAAAATGAATGCCTTGATCGATCTAGGCACCCGGCTACTGAGCTATTAATGTTTGCATCGACAAAAGCGTTGAGGTACCTAGTTGTATATGTATATTGACGTTAGAGAAAATCAATGCTGTCTATTGCGTCTCGTCTCGTTTGTGTCTATGAATGTTATTATTATTATTGTAAAATATGTAAACCTACTCCCTATAGTTTAACTATAATCCCGTTTTATAAATTGGTCGTGTTGCTTTGAACTCATAAATCTTAGGGTGCAAACGAAATCAAAGCGCAGCCACATTCTTTTCACGATTAAATCAGTTTTAACCCCTGACACACGCGTCGCAGTGTTATCAGTTTGAGGCATGCATATGTCCGTTTGTCTGTCTGTGTGTCTGTCCGTTGCATCGTAGCATCCAAACGCGTTGACTGATTTCAACCCAATTTATTCTAAAGTGGTTTTAGTCAGGATGGTTCTTACTTATGTCTGGTGAAAATCTCTTTTGTAAGTCGATGTAGTGACTTCCCATACAATGGCACTGAAATATGTGAAATCCTCAAGGTTTTCACATTGTTCACTGTTCTGATTCCAGAATCAGAACAGATTGCAGGCTAATTATCTCGTTGAAAATATACAGAAGATATATCGTGTTTGGGCTCATTGAATTTTCTAAACGAGTAGATGGCACACGAATCACGCGACTAGGACCTGATGATGGAGCAGAAGGTGGCCACAAGAATTGGGTTATATTAATCTTATACCCATTGAGTTCGGACTCATTACATAAAACTGAATGAGTAGTTGGCTCAGACATCACGTGACCAGGACAGTCCCGAAGTCTGTTCGTGCATCACGGGAGAACTAATGAACGGATTTACACAAAACATTTTATGGTTATACCTTTTAATTCGGGTCAACTTTATGATACTATTTATCCCGCAAGATGGATGGATTGCCGCGGGATATTAAAAAACTCTATCACAAAATTTACGATGAACGGTTTAATAAAATTTCTTAACCTTAACCTATAACGAGATCAACATCTTGAATATATATTGTTCTGTAAAATATAATGATTTCTCCAAGAATATCAACGCGTACAAAGTCACGAGCACTGCTACTATCGTGATAAATATATCATATACCACAAAAAAAGACAGATATATACCTAGCAACAATATGTTATGCAATGTGTGCCGCGGGAGATATTAGTATAGCTGGTCTATAATGATGAGATTTTAAAAGTGGCTAAGTTACTTACCCTGAGCAGGACGGCATAGAAAGGAGGTCCAAGCGCCGAAAAGGGCTAACATCGCTCGTTGAAGCGCGCCAAACTCCTGCCTCGGAGTTCATGGCAAACCCCGTGGTCTCGCAGCCTCCGTCGCTATCCACCGACTCATCTGCGCATTGGAGATAATATATTAATCCAAAATTGAATTAATTTTACTCAATTGGCTGTGGTCTGCTAATCGGTTAAACGTAGACTTGCATTGTATTCAAAGAATAAGAATCTTTTAACTTAGGTAATTAGTTAATTGTTAAATGAAATAGTATACGGCACTTACTTCGTTGGGGCCCGAGGCGAGACATATTGAAGAATATGCCATCAGTCTCTTCGATGCTCTGACTTGATTGAGGCTTGGTCAGCTGGGCGCTGCACGCCTTCTTCAGCATACTCTGCATACAAAATGAAATATCAAACACTTAAAATAATAACGGTTAATACAAAGACAAATGGTGGCAATCCTAAAAGAGATAAATTATTTTGTTCTTCATGAATTTAACTCCAATGTTATCTTTACCCTACACAATCCCTTGGAATTATTTTCATCACAAATTATCACTCACAATTAGTAAATAAACCATCTTACCGGGGAGCTGCCCATTACTGTTGCATTCCATGCACCCCCCTTGGTTCTTTGGAACGGGTATTACAAATCAATACTTTATATTTATCTGACGTGAAATTATCGCAACAACATATTTCATTGGACGATCTCCGCGTAGGTGGCCTGTCTAGGCCCCGTTTACGCCAATCAATGCAGCCCTTATACCTAGCTAGCCCTAGTCACGTTTCCCGGGAAGCAGGATGCACTCAACACGAACCGAAACGAGATACCTATATAAGTGAAGTTGTCACCTGTTAATTTCATAGCGCCATATTTGAAAGCTAATGTTTTTTTAAGAACTTAAACGACGATACAATTTCGTCTTGACGTCATATCAGAAAGGGCCAAAAAAAGATCGGGGCCGACGTTAGTTGCGATAAAATGCCCTGCGCGTATTCCATGTCTATTGAGTTCGCATTCTATATCTGTCGTAGCTAAATTTGTGTTGTTGAACAAAATTAAGCACCTGCTGAAAAATATGTAAGTAAAGTTACAATGTTTTATAGGGTTTTTTTTATAATTATTGTAATTAGGATAAATTAGTACCTATATATGAATATAGATATATATGCGTACATGCGTACTTAGGATTTGTAATCATTAGGAATTAATCACCCTGTTATGTTTAGTGGTGTCCGGTATTGAGGGGCGACCGTGCCGCAAACGGGCAGCCTGGCGCTGCAGGTCGCACAGCCGGTGGTGCGACCAGGACGTGTTCATGCCCCGAAGTTCCTCCACCGCCTCGGCTATCTTAAACCAGCATAGAATGAGTTGGTATGTACAGTGACTTACATTATGTGTTTTTTTAGCATAAAATTCTTAAATTCATCTACCTTGTTGGCTTCCCCTCCCACATCTCAAATGTAGGCTCTTTTTCAAGTTCAGTAGATATTTGAATAAATATTTTGTTTGTTCCCCTATATATCAGCGAGAGATATGATACATATGGCATATTTCTCGCTGCTGTGAGTCATCGTATTAAATTATTTTAATGTTTTATCTTTTTTATGTTCAGAACCTAGTGAGTTACTGGAAAGAGTCTCCAAAAGTCGTCCAAAATACATCTAAGTACCTATACCCCAGAGGTCATCGGAAGCCCTAAGTGTTACCTCTCTTTTCTGCTCATCCTCAGCCTCTATGGCACGCTGATGGAGGAGCTCGATGTCGAGTATTCGGACTTCCTCCGCTTCTCTCGCCTGGCATTCCTTCTCCTATAAAATCAGTGGTGAGTACTATATATTTGTTTAATTGTACCCCAATACGAGATTGACTTGACAAGAAAATATATTATTAAAATTCCAGTGGGGGGTTATAATCTAAGTGTGGAATTGTGGGGTCGCTGTAACTCTAAGTATATTATGAGAGCCTATCAATAAGCAGCAGAAACGAAATATGCGAGTACCGTATTCTTTTTTTAAGGTCGTCAATCGGCTACAAAATAGAGCCATTTTCGCCAGTGCCGAGTTTTTCCTGTTAATTTCTTGATTATTCTTTTAAAATTGTAAATACATCTGATGATAATGATGATTTCAATTAAGATGATGATAAAGAAATGACTCCTATCAGTATAGCTGCGGATACATTACTGAAAATATACCAGACGTCTTAGGTAAACATGAGAAACAAATTTTAAGGATTTTATTGCGTTTATATTATGATTTTTACGTTCTCGACGTTTCGTTTTCAATGTGTCGTTTTCGCGTAAATATAAGAAATCAATATGAGCATGAGAAGTCAAGAATGAATGATAAGTCTATTTCATTTTAAGTTAATTTACTTCTGCACATATATCAACACAAATTGGTTAATATCTCACTAATATTACGCACTTTTTGGAAAAAATAACAACTTCAATGTTCAACTTTCCGGCAAAGAGCCCGTATAAAGTTCCTTTTGTCTGAAACTTTTTGATCGATGTGAAACTCATAAATGGGGTACCTAAACTCTTAGTTGGCTTCTTGAGGTAAATTTATGTTATTGTACCGATTCGATATTGTATACCCGTTTCACTGACGCGTGCTATGTTATGATTGCTAATTTGGATCGGACATGATACGAGATCTTGATACGCCGACTGTTTGATACTGTGTTTACCTGATTATCCAAGATAATAAAAACAAACATTCGCTACTAAAGGCAGCGCTAACATACGAAGGTATACGATAACGCAATGATAATAACAAGGCGGCCAAGGTATGATGTGGGCATGTCAACTGTTAACTCGACGTAGGTATTCCCCACTCACTTTCTGTAATTGTCGCTCATGCTCAATTTTCTGCTGCTCCAGCTCTTCCTCCGGTATCGGCGGTGTCTCATCTCCACTGGAGCCGTGTTTTGCTCCTGTACATTTATGTTGACGTACACATATGAGACAAACGATGGTCTCGGATGAAATTCATATGATATTCAACATACCAGTAGGTGGGTGGTACGATATCCAAAATTGATGCGCCAGTTTTACGAACTCTCACAGACTTGTGCACTAGAAGCTAAACTGCTTCAAGGCCTAAATCCGATTACGGCACGGAATACCAAACGTATACTGAAACACGTATAAACTGTGGGAATTTATTCATAGACGTTTATTTTCATGGTTGTTTCACAGAGAAATAACGTCGTATGAAGCAGATTGGCACTGAGCCAACGCGATACCTTGTCCCTAAATACCAGACTCATTTTTCTTATAAACAATGTTTTTTTTTTTTATAAGATTGATAATTATTTATAATCAGAATATAGAATAGTGTATTTTAGTTTGTAGTTTTCGTGCCATTGAACTTCTATAATGTGTAGCACCTGCCTACCTACAGAGATCTTATTTTGGTCTTGTCGCTTTACTATAGATATTTTTTTTATGTTCAACCCAACACACACTAAACTAGGTGTGTGCGTGTGTCGTATTTTTTAGTTTTTATTTTCAGGTATACCTGGGAAGGTATACCTGAAAATAAAAACTAGGATTAGGATTCCTATCCTATCCTAGGTAACCTAACCAAGTACCTAGTGGGTTTTTTATTAGATAAACAATATTGTGGCATAGGTATCTTGAAACGAAAACTATATTTTATTGTACATCTCTTACTTCCAGGCAGAATATTGAACTGCCTGCCAATCATAATATCCTAATCAAAATCAATAATAATTCCAGCCCTTTTTTTAATGTCCCACTGCTGGGCACGGGCCTCCCCTCAATGCGAGGGGGGGTTAGGCCATAGTTCACTACGCTGGCCCAGTGCGGATTGGCGGACTTCACACATCTTTCGAGGGGTTCTCTCAGACATGCAGGTTTCCTCACGATGTTTTCCTTCGACGTTTTAGCAAGTGATAATCATGGTTGAAAATGAGATTCGCACTTGAAAAATCCCAGCTGTGCGAGCCGGGGTTTGAACCTGCAATCCTCGTTACTGAGGTAAGCGTTCTACCTACCTACCAACTTGGCTATCAAAATCAATATTTTATCCTAACTTGGTAGGTCAAAATTACAACTACATATGAGATGAGACAAATAAAAAAATCGGAGTATGTAACAGACATGAATTTGTTTTAAATTATTGTGCAATTATTATAAACACTAAATTTTTACATGTACCGAGAAAAGGCTGAAGCGTCATCTAGCGTGAAAACAACATAAACCCTACAAACTGTGTTCCATGGCGGGGAGTGCTCTGGGGCGGGGGGGTATACAGGTATAAAAAATTTTTACTAACTTTTCCTGCAGCCCCGCTCTTTGACATTCCGCGATTGTATCACTAGCTACGCCCCGCGGTGTTACCCGAGATTAAATAGTACGTCGATGCCTATGTCATTTTCTGACCCGTAAACTACCATTACCTATGCAAAAATCATGTCGACCCTTTGCTCTATGAAAATGAAAGAAATCTATCCCACGGGAACCATACATTTTACCGGGACATAGATATGGATATGCCTATGTGCTTCTATCTCTGTCCCAAATATCATCTAGATCCGTTCAGCCGTTCTGGCGTGATTGCGTAACAAACATCCATCCATCAATCGAAACTTTCACATTTATAATATTAGTGGGATAGAATTCAATTATCCTTAAAAATTTGGAAGAGAGGCACAGTAAGCCCCTTGCCTATGCCTTCCATGCAACCATATTCAGTCTAATTTGTATGATTTTTGATACTGGCAAAATACCAACGGTGATGTCAATTACAAAAAAAATCGTAGTGATTTTTTTCTCTGTGGCGTCTACGGTTGACGCCTTGACGCTAGTTGATGATTTTTTGTCAATTTGTAAAATTTTATTCAAAAACTTTGTCATAAATTCGTGAAATTAATCTTATTCTTATTCAATTTATTTATTATTTACAAATGATTTACTTTGGAACATATTTGATGCAAAACATTGTCGAAGGGCTCGCCAGCTTGGCTATTATGCGTCTTTTATCATTTTGCATGTGCGTGAATGTCAGAATAGAATGGTAGAATAATACGTAGATTTGTCCATTTTGACAATGTAATGCCGATAAAGAAGTGTGAGCATAAATTTTTGTACTATGTGCTAATGTGTACTTATAGTAAAACAGATGATCAATCCGGTTGTAATGAAACGAACAAAAGTGTAGTGTCGGTTAGTTAGTTTTTGACAGCCGGCAGGCTCGTCGTAAGTGGCTTACGATTGGCCTCCTATAAAAATGAACAGTCGCAGTAGTGTAAATGAAACGAATTTGGTGAATCTCTCAGCGGATCTGTCGACATTAAATCAATTGGACACAAAAGAATCATTGTTGAGTTTCCCCTTTGACCACCTATACGCGTGTCACTCAGGAAGCTCAGACCGGAGGCAGACACTCCAACTTGACAAAGAGGTAGAGATCTCCACGCACTGTGTGGTCGCTGAGGACAAGGACTTAGTGGTGAGCACTAGTGCAGATATCAACAGACTCACAGAGCGGCTTACTGCCGCAGAGAGCCAAAACAAAAAGTTGAAGGACCTCCTCATTTATCACTTGGACTTGATTCAACAGCAGAACGAACTGATCACCAAAAGAGAAAAAGTATATCAAGCATTGAAACAGGAAAATGACACAGTGAGTACTTCTAATATTGAATTATTTACATCATAAATGCCACTTTTGATATTATTTATATGTAAGTAGCTGGTTTTATTTATGTTTTAAAACAAATTCAATGGTCCAAATGCTGTGCATTCAAATGAACAATAAATTTAGTCCAACTTATATAACATGTAATCTTTATTGATATTCAATCCCGAATCTACCTAGGTATATGTAAATAAGCTTGCATACTGTGTAGAAATATTATTGACAAAAATTTGTGTTATAATAATTACAGCTTGCATTTGTTTATGATACATGAATATTGTCCTCAATACTGTTGACTCAAAATTAAAATTAAATTGCCTTTCTCACACTCTTTGACTTTTTATTTTACAAGTCAAGTGTTGGGTTCCAACGGAATTAGAACCGTTGTCAAACTAAACTACAAATTAGGATTTTTTAATTACTTGCTGTGCGTATTAAGGAAAGCAAATTTGCCGCTGGAAATCATTATTTGTTATTGGTGTTGTAGTTAACCTGTACTATGAACTGTAACCTACAATATTGTAGATAAAAATGACAATAAACAATACCAATATACCATGATATAAAACCTAGAAAATACTTTCAATGAATTACCTATATATTGTTAAACTGGTACCGTCATTCATAGAGAGGTTATGTTACGAAATATTTTTATAGTTTTATTCTTCAGTGGTACATACATCCATATATTAGTAGGTTTGCACTTGTTTATTTATTTATTTAAATGTGATATTGTAATTTATTTATTTATACTGGTCATTAACATTTACCTTTGTGAATTCACTCAAAGAAAGAGATATCAATACTTACTGTGATTACAATATCATTATACCTAAATATGTTTATATGATGATGATGACATATAAAAGCTATATATATATATGAAACAATGTTGTGTTAGTTACACCATTTATAACTCATGAATGGGTGGGCCAATTTTTATGATCTTAAATTTTTTCAATGTCTCTCTGCCCCAAATATCAGAATAACTATTAAAATATGAGAAAATATTGCAAATAAAATGATAAGGATAATTCATTAGTTTTCTCATACATTTGATTCTGGGCGGTATGAAGTTTATTGGGATAGCTAGTGTTATATAATTTTTATGGTAGGTGTAATGCTTCTACGATGTGTAATCATTACAAATATAATAAGGCAGGAACCAAAGAAAGCTTTTTAACCATTTTTTTTTAAGAAACCTGCTCAATTCCCTATTATTGTGTCATTCTCAACTAAACATGAAAACATTTAAAACAATTTAAGTGTAATATGCAAGTAGCTTGCGTGCAATCTATCAATAGCTTGGCGTGTACTTAGTATTGATATTCGTTACTTATAACTAGTGGAGCTGGGAGCAAAATATTTTATCAGAATGTTTTTATGAATATAAATAATTAAAATAATTTAAAAAAAAGTTTATAATGTTTTACTTCACCCACACTAGAGTTAAATATCTATCTCTGGCGAGTGTGAGTGCTGATTGAACCTTGATATTGATTTGCTTTTATATTATTCCTTGGAATACTATTAAGTGTTTAGAATAAAATATATTATGACATAATTGCTATTATTTTTTATTAATCAGTGCATGTGTACTATACATGTAAAGCAATAAGAATATCCATAGTATATTTTTCTAATACTTCGTGAATTTATTATCTTGATCGCAATAAATCTGTAGACAACTCCCCCAACAAACAAAACTATAAATAAAAAAATCTGATTCATACCTGATTTGGATTCAGAGCATTATGAGACAGAACCTTTAGAATAAGAGGGGTAGTTGGCATCTCATTTTGCTTTCTTCGCTGTGCGGTTGATCAAACGATGGTGTGGAAGTCATTTCTTTTCGCCCAAAGCAAAGGGTTAAAACATGATTTATCATTTCTAACCTTTAATAGGTGAAATGAAATATAACCGTTCATTATTGATTTTACATACATAATCATAATAATGTATTATTGCGAAAGATAGGTAGTTGAAGAATAAATACTTTTGTGAAGTTCCAAGCATATCAGTTAATTATAATATTTATGTGCTTAGTTTATCTTAGATGCATTGCGATCGCATTCTTTTAATGAAATCTAAGTACATGTTGTATGTTAGTACCTACGTGATGCCTATTGTAATTTCTTATGACAATAATGACAGTCACACCCAGTCCATTGTCAGGTATCAAACACAAGTTTGGAATCATATAGTTGGTGTGTTCGTCTGGCGATATTATTATTATGCATCAATATTAAATAAATATATGATAGGCATTTGGTTGATTTTGTTATGCCAGTGTACCTTATACCTTAATATTTCTTTCAATTAATAACCGTCTGGTCTAGTGGTGGTCAAGCATTGGCTGTAACATGAGCAGTAGGCTCACTTCATCAGGTGGTCATGGGTTTGATTCCTGTACAGCTACTTTTTTTGGAAATGATATTTAATCGAGGATGAATTGATATACAATTTGATGAACACTCCCTGTTAAAAGAAGTACTGCATCACGAATATAAAATTAATGTACATTTGTAACACAAGTTTACACTTTTATGTATGTCTTTGAGTCAGATACTCATTCTGTTATAGATAATTTGAAATGTATCTTTTTATTAAAATAATTATGTTTTATTCAATGTTTAAAAATAATATTTACAGCTCAAATCGAAGGTGAATCAGAAGGACAGGAGAGTAGCGGTGAATCAGAGACAAAGTAGTGTGACCTCCTCTTCACTCGTACACGTGCCATCTCCGCGTGTTACTTCAACAGTTGTGAAGAGCGAACCAGGTACTTCTTCCCAGGTAAGTGCCTAAAACAGTAGCTGTCTGCAACACCGTCAATAAAAATAAATATGATACAAATAATGATTGTGTCATTGACTTATATTTAAAGATAGGTCCAGCCAAACATTTGCCTCATGCCTTTGTGACACCAAACTTGCTCTATGTACTAAAACAGCCTTTCCCAAAGTGGGCGATAACGACCCCTTGTGGGTGCTGCAGGCCTAAAGGGGGGCGGTAAGAGATAATTAATTTAATTTTAAGTTATAGTGGTTGTTAAGTATGTGAAAAAAATGGGGGCGCTAAAAATAATTCATTCTCAAAGTGGGCAGTAAACATAATAAGTTTGGGAACCCCTGTACTAAAACGCCTAATTTGTGACTTACCTGACGTCGGTCTTTTAAGACTAATAATGGTTCCTAACTGACCAGCTATGTTTATTAAAACAAATCTATAGTCATAATTTATACAAATACGTTAACATTTTCAGATAATGTTCAATAGTTTCACCGAACTATTGTTGCCGGATAATATAACAAATTCGTATATTTTCAATAATGATATAAACAAAACGAAACCTTATGAACAGGACTCGTATCAATTGAATCGTAGTGCGGAAACTGGTAAGTAATTAAGAGAATTATTTACAGCATATGGTTTGGTTATCACTAGTTGTGTATGTAACTTTGTTTGCAAGGAATTTAGTTGTTAATATAGTAAATGCCTATTATATAGGATAAATAGTATAACGAACATTAAAAAAAATCCAAATCAGTTCCGCTGTTTTCAAGTGATGCGTTTACCAACGAACAACATTTCATCTTTATTAATACAAGATGGTTTAGAAAGGGTATACGAAGTCGAAATCTGCGGTTCTTAGCGCATTTGTAATCGTTATGTGAAGTCAGAATTTCGATACGTCAATTAAAAAAAGTGCTCATGTCATGTAATGAGATTTGATGGTTTCCCCATATATCAAATAACTTTGTAACCTATGTTGTAATGTGTTGTGTAATTCCACGGCTGCTCCTTTATTTGGATTATTTTCAGTGTATTCCTTTTGAAATAAATGTTCATTAGGTGAAACACACACAGTACCTACCACCGGATGGTAAAGCATATATGAATAATAAATTATGTGTCCGTATGTTTTCAGAAACTCCTGGTTGGACTGGGGATCTTGGCATAGGCGTGTCTTCAATTTTGGACGGAAACTTGAATTGTGATAATTTTACGATGATTGAGAATAAGCGTGCGTTTATCAAAAAAGAAATTAAGACTGAAAAACGTTCAGAAGCTTTGTACACTGTAACATCAAATAGGTAATAACTTTATTTAAAGATATTAGTATTAATATCGTTATTATATTCTAACAGTTGACATATTTTTAGAGGAAATCCAGTGATTCAAAAAATACAAAGGAATCGGAGAAGAACTTCTTCAAGCATAGGAAGCTTGAGTCGAATGTCGAAGACTCCGATAAAACTAGAATTGCCGGAAACTTGTACGTATATTATCCCAGATCAGAGAAATATTTATCTTATATTTATATTAATTAATTGCTTTTAATCTAATTTGTATTTCAGCTAAAATGTTTGAAGAGGACAAAAGCTTAGATCGTGCATTAAGTGTAAATAAAAAATCAAAAATGATAAACACATACGGCAAATCGAAAAGCACTATTCCAAAGAGGCCGAGTCAGTACACCGGCTCACTGTCGGACAGACTGCAGCTTATAGACACCACACCCACCGGAGAAGATCCTTACCAGCTGGGTGAAGCCGACATGAGGGAACAGTCGCCGATACCCAAGCTCATGTTGCAAAAAACCAACCATGGTAGATTGAGAATTTGCACGGATTCCACGGGCGAGGGCGCAGCATCAACCAGGCGGATCTACGACTCGACAGCACCCGAGACGAGCACCAAAGCGCCCGGTAAAATAAAATTGGACAGGTATAACTTATCGAGCACATTTATCCCAGTTGAAATTAAAAAAGAGCCAACCCAACCCAAGACAATGATCGTAGAAGAGCCCGACTTGGACATAGTTAAAACAGAACCTGAAATTGACTGGCGGATCTACACCACCAGTAAACAAGGAAACGAGACAAGCTTATGTGATTTTTCTTACGGAGAGAATTCGAATAATTTAACATCTCACATAATAGATTCCGTGGAATTTCATGATTTTTTCACGGAAGGCTCGGGGTTGAATTTGGAATCTTTAAATTCGATAGAATATAATAGTGGCGCTGAGAAGAATCCAAATGATAAGTCTAAAAGGCGAGCGGCGCGGACTACGAGTCTCATAGGGGCTAATATGATTGAGGTAAGTGCTTACCGCCGTTTGTAAAGTACATTAAATACCACTTGATGCACTCATACTTTAGAGTATTCAAATCAAGATGTAAGTCTAGCGGATTTTATGTAATTATGTTATAATTTTTCAGGAAAATACTGCGGATAGTAAACGCGGTGGTGAAAGTAAACGAGGCAGGAAGCGAGCGCTGTCTACAACAGGGCTTATAAAGGGCGCTAAACAAAATTCCCCAAAGACAGTAGTCCCTAAACCAAAGATTATAAAAGGCAAAGGTAAACATTATATTCAAGCTTAACCAAAACGCACCGTTAGGTTTTTTTTTTTAAATAAATCGTAATTTGTTTAAATAAGTCTCGGTTATGCCTGCCTGCCAGGATGCATATTTTTTCGAGCTATTTAGCAAGTGGACGGTGGGTCTAGTCAGTTTGGGGAATATTCTTTTGATATTATGAGGTTTAATTGATTAGGTATATTTTAAAAAGTTTTAAGTGTATTTGTTTGTAAGTCCCAATGACGAGCACGCCAAAATGGCTGAACCGATATAAATGGAATTTAATATAAAATAAATGTTAGAGAGATGTTTAATTTGGAATAGCGCATGGAGTACTTGTTATCCTTGTAGTCCCCGCGGGCCGGATCATGAGTTGATAATATTTTGATATAAAACAAATTTTGTGGATTTAATCTTGTTTATTTTATGTTATTTACGTTAGGTTTCGGCTGCTTTACAGTAACCACGGTCACGGGAGGACTAAGATGTTTGACGTCCTAGTGCCAAAAAAATATAATAAACGTGATAATATATGAAAAAAAAAGATTTATATCCTTGTGTAGTATTCGCGTGAATATAAGAAATTGATAATATTTGTTCATTCGTAGCTGCATGCCGTGGTAAAAAATCTCCAGTGCTGGGAATGATAACCAAGAAACCGTATCACACTCTCGTGGGTGACCCGGATCTGTCGTGGTACCTCGGTCTAGATCCTGACGTCAAAATGGAAGATGTCGATCCGTCAGGGGACAGCAAGGTGTCCACTGTTGAGGTAAAAGCATCTTCATTCTTTACTTACCCAATATGTATAAGGTCCATAATACATTTGTGACTTACTCGCACAAAATCAAACCAGTAACTTGATCATGCATGTTACACGCTTGTGAATTTTACTTCGATGAATAAAAGCTTGCAAAAAGATGGTGGGCGAGCAGTTCAGAATCAGATTATTTTTTATTCTCGTAGACCATTAAGTACAGTACTTATGAATAGTTAAGTTACAAAATCTTATGCTACTACTTTACCACCCGTTCGGAATGCCGTTCCTATGGAGAAGAACGGGCAAGAAACTCCATGGTTGCTCTTTTTTTTAAAACATCTTTTACTTTTTTTGAGCAATAAATCGTTATAGGTATGTGAGAACAATGTAGGAACGGCTAATCAGACTTCAGCAGCAGGTCAAAAAAGTACTGACTAAATATAAAATCCCAGTTAATGGCTACACGGTTCCCACATTTACAAATTACTACAGTTCGCAATACGTTCGATTTTAAGTATTCGAGGTAACGCGTGGAGCCGTATAATGGTGTGTGACACAAGTATCCCAGTGTTAGGAAACGCGAGGAAGTCGTGCAGCATGCAGCCGGCATGTGTATGCCAATGACATTATTATATCCGTGCAGGTGCCGCGATGGCGGGAGAAGCCATACACAAGTTGCTACACACTCGAGGGAACGGAGAACTTAGATGATAAGGTTTTTGAGAAACGACATCAGAAACTTGAGGCTGAAGAACGGAGGCAACTCAGGTTTGTTGAACAGCTTACGAAATGAAGGTTATGAAGGTGGTAATGAAGGTTATATGCGTATATTTTTTATTGCTCTATTTTTTTATTCCATTTAATAATTCAATTGTGTTGCTGTATATTTACTTCGTACCCTTCTAAAGGTGTGTATTTTGTCACGTGTGGCGTAACTTGTTGGATGGACTAAATACCAGTTTCTATCATTAATTATACAATCGGTTAACAACTTATGTCATAGTTATTTAATACATTATTAGGTATTTCCATTTTTCTTATATTGAATGAATAATTTCCCTACATTTCTAGTCAACATCACAGCGACCCAATATAAGTTCCAATAATTCCATCAATCCTAGCATAATGTACTTTTGTCTATAATTAAAACTAAACAGAAACCAAATAGTCCTCCGTACAATTGTCTATTTATATTGTTAAGTATATTTATTGTGTGAAAATATAAAATGTTAAACGAGATGGTATGATGATAGATGGCACATGCGTCGCATCCGGGAGCAGCGGCACGTGGAGCGGCTGCGGCAGCGGCAGCGCGACTCGTGGTGCGGCGGCAGCGCGTCGCCCGCGCACCTGCCCTCCGTCTACACCATCTGGCCGCAGCCGCAGCGCGACGTCAGGCTCATCGAGATCACCGACACGCTGCCCGTCATGGCCTTCGGGGAGATACTGCCCGACTTGCCGCGCGCGTCAGTATCTTAATATCCCACTTTCACACTAATCCACTATCCTAAAATCCACTATCCACTATCCACTATCCACTATCCACTTATCCACTATCCACTAATCCACTATCCACTAATCCACTATCCACTTATCCACTATCCACTATCCACTATCCACTAATCCACTATCCACTAATCCACTAATCCACTGTCCACTAATCCACTATCCACTAATGCACTATCCACTAATCCACTATCCACTTATCCACTATCCACTAATCCACTATCCACTAATCCACTAATCCACTAATCCACTGTCCACTAATCCACTATCCACTAATGCACTATCCACTAATCCACTATCTACTAATCCACTAATCCACTATCCACTAATCCACTCCAATAAATGGAAATGTTTGGATGGATGTTTGTTACTCAATCACGCCAGAACCGCTGAACGGATCTGGACGAAATTTGGCACGGAGATAGAGTATAGTCTGGAATAGCACATAGGCTACTTTTTATCCTGCTAAACTGTATGGTTCCCGTGGGATAGATTTGTTTTAATTTTTCATAGAGCAAAGGATCGACATGATTTTTTGCATAGGTAGAGCTAGTTTAGGGGAAAGGACATAGAGGAAAAAGACATACTTTTTAATCGTGGGTAACACCGCGGGGCGCAGCTAGTAACTATATAAATTATAATATCGCCAGACGAACACACCAACTATACAGTCACACACAAAAAACTATTGTATCATGGGTACCGTACAAGGGACTTGCGGCGAACCCAGTTTATATAAATTTACATCCATGACTCGGATATAAATATTTGTGCTCATCCCACAAAGTTACCAGGATTCCAACCTGGGACCGTCGGTGCAGAAAGCAGGGTTACTACCAATTGCGGTAATCAGGTCGCCAATACCATCCGTCGCGCCGGTCTTTGCTTTGTTGATACAACCAGTTTGTCATTTTCATTACCTAAATAGCACAGTGACAAACCTTGAGAAACAGACCTTGTACGCATTGGAAATATCTTATTATATGTTCGACTGAAGTGTTAAAAAATGCATAAATCATCCTGTTTAATCTACAAGATCTTATTTTTGTATGTTTCGTCTATTATTTTCACATGTATCAATAACATAATTTATTTTACATTTTCAGAAAATTTGTGCTCCCTTGGGTGAGAACTTCGAAAGCTTTGAAGCGATCGAAGCGTTCCAAAACATTGCATTGAATGCGAGCGCCCGCCCCGTCCCGGATCTCGCCCTACGGTTTCAAAGAACTGTAGTTTGTGAAAAAAAAAACTATTAAATTGTTGATGTCGTCACAATTGTTATATTAGCGTCTAGAGGGACTGACAAATGTTGCCAGCGTTATCCTTATGTGGTACACCGCGCAGAGCGTGTTAGCCGTGTTGAAATAGTCATCGCTCGAGTGTATGGACTCCTGAGCTCTCTAAAGCCCTTGCTTAATGGCGTGTTTGATAACTTTATCGTACATATTTATGAATGGACTGAATCTTGTAAATAATTGATGTACTGAATACTACGTAATATTTAGAATTCATGTTTAGCGATTGTGTGTGGATAAAATGTTTATCTCATCGAATTAATCATTTGAAAATATCATATGAAATCAATACCTACGTTTATCAATGTAATGTAAATAAAATTTAATTCAACAGTATAAGGTGCTTACATACTAATTGCGAACTATCGAAGGGCTATTATATATTCGAATCAAATTTAATAAAAAACTTACTACGGCAACTCTCGTAAAATTTTAAACAAAAACAAATTTGTTTTTTGATGGGAAACGTTTAGAATAACTTTGTGTAGATATCTGGTTAGCTGGAATTCGGCTATCATGTAGGTACCTCAATAGCTTTAAAATAGTTCGCTTTCAGTATCACCTTATATCATTTGGTCATACCTACTCAGTATTTACGATACTAACTGAATGTACTGTAGGAATAGATGTAATGTAAATTGTATTATATAGCCAAATCCGTTACATAAATACTATTAAAGTGTAATAGGAGAGCTTATATCATGTTATCGTCTTTGTAAGTAATGTAGCTTTTCCTCATTACTTGGCCCATTTTACCCATCTTGTCTCGAGTGGATATTTTACTTTTTTATTTCAAGAACGTGGTTCAAATTTTATGAGGTATCTAACTAATCTTGTAAAGTGTCGTTGTCGAGACAAAAATAGTAATTTCAATATAAATCCCAATTAATTATATTTCTACGTAAACCGAACAAAAAATACATTCTGATGTAGTAAACGTACAGTAGGGTGTCCACATACATTCCGAATACTGAGAATGTCGTGGTAAAGCTCGGGGAGCTTCTATTTCTATTGTCCATACGGTATAAATCATCAATCATCTGTTACTCAGGGAAATATGGTCAGAAAGGAGACAGGATTTATTTGGTTCTCTTGGCGTGGACACCCTGTTTGCGCTATGTTGTTAGAATCTTTTAAATGTAAAACTCTTACGTGCCACATTTATCGCCCCTTCATGCTATATCACTGCTAAAATCTATCCAACAAATTAAGCCATGTTATAAAACATTAATGTTGCATGTAAAACTCTCTAATTTATAGAAACGTTTCTTATATTTATAATGGTATTAAAAGCAAGCAACTGAAAAATACTACGTAATGCCATTGTAAATTTATCAAAACTTTATTTTAACTATTATTTTAACATATCAATATTTTGGTTTCACATAATTATTAAAATAGCGCAGAAGAAGCGCATGTTCAAACGTAACTCAATAAGCGTGCAATATTTCACGGGTGGGTTAACTTGTTGGATAAACTTTTAATGTAGACATTCATTGGATTTGCGTTTTGGTGAATTCAGGTTACACAGAAGGGTGGGCTTAAATGATTTGAAATGTATATTCTAAAGACGGTACGCGGGTGATTAAAGGTAATCTGTGATTTTGGAAGACTGGCCAAATAGTTAAAACCGAATGGGCTCTGCGTTGACGCTAGGTCGTCAAGAAGCTGCGAATTGAAGATGAGAGATGGATTCCGGGAAATTATATAAACGTACTTGATCTACTACTATATACATCCAAATTTATATCACGTTTCCACCACCAACAATGGCCTTACAAAGCAATTTTCTTAATTTTTTTTTATGCTATTTTAAATTGATTCAAACTTCTTTTTTATCCCTTTTACCGCTACAATGGTTTACCGGGTCCCGTATGGTGGGATTTCCCTGTAGTGTTATAAATATTGTCCTATCACTTTCAAAGTATGTAAGTATGTATGTAAAATAATGAACAAACAAATACGGTAGTTTTCGTTTTATTAATATATAAGTATCTTGGTGTGATCAAGATTTTAACGGGTCTTGTTATACATTAATCGAATATTTTATGCAAAAATAACATTAGGGTGGAATTAATTATAGATCTTTAGATTTTTTAAATATTCGACTGTACGAGCATTACGCTAAAACTACTGGATGAATTTTGATGAAACTTGGCACGGTGTTAGTTTATAACCCGGGACACAATTAACAATAGTTTGTACCATATTGGATGATAAGTTGATCTAGGTATTTCATAACAGTTTTGAACATTTTCCTAATTTAACTCGTTTGGTTAATACTTTTCTGTTCATATACCATAAAGGTCATGCTCCGGTCACGGTAGCGTTCATGCTGAAATATTATAACACCTTTATCTGTAAATCGATTTGCATCATCTTGAGGTCTTATATGTTTTACTAACTACCTAGTAGCTCTACCACCAGGCACCGCTATTTTTTTACGTTATAACCCCTTTATATACAGCGTGATTCAGAAACGGTACCACATTCTATCATTTGAACCTGCTCTTCTTTAGCTCATTTGTAATCATAATGTAAAGTCACAATTTGGATATTAAATATTTTGCATACAAAATTTATAAATAAAATACCTTATTTTAAATTAATAAACCACAATTATGACTCATGCTATAATAATTATACAATATTTTACGTGTAAATGGTAGTATACGCTTTCTATATCACGCTGTAAATGAAAACTAAAAATGAATTTGTTCAATGTCGGTTTTATTTTTTACCGGTTGTTGGTCAGAGCCAAAAATACCAATATTTGTTCAGTCATAACGGACCGAGGGCCCAAATTTATTTTTAATATTCGTCGATTAAGAACGAGACGGCACGAACATGTTCTAAAACTGAGCATGACTGCCGATTACTCAAACGCTACTTAAATTTGAAAACCGGTATTTCTGTATAACAATGTTGAGGCGCTATTATCGTTTTTTTCTAAAACTCGTTAAAATCACACTTGAATTGCAAATGAACTTATTCCGCGGTGAATGAATTAAATTTCGCCCCGAACTTTGAAAGTCCGTACCTACCCAATTGTTTATAAAACTAGCACCGATATTGTTGTCTTGTCCTGTCTCCTTAATATATGCAGGTGTAAGTGGCTTCGTAACGAAAATGGATACCATGAATTTAATTAATGATTGTTGACCCCCTAGTGTTGGGATATTCCGTCGATCTTTTCATGAACTTAACGCATTTTCTGTTCCTATTAAATTTTAGCATATTTTAGCATAATATCATAATAGTTTTATATATCACGTTGAGATAGGCTTCTATCTCAACGTGATATATAAAACTAAGCATTATTATTAATTTAGACCTACACTTGCTATGTAAATTAAAACTCGATATGCTTCAGCGCGCTTAGCTCTCGCCCACATTGGATATCGCACGGAGCGTTGTGTTGTGATCGCGTTGTACTACAATACGTTGCGTGCTCAAAAATGACATAATGAATTAATAATTATTTTATTTTAGGCTTTAAGTGAAACCTTTACCCTTACTTTTTGTTATCAAGGCCCTTACATCCAGTATACTTCAAGAGATATAAGAAATGATCTATCATCTTTGGTGATTGAACTATCACTGACTTCCATATTTATACAGAAATTTAAATTTCATCTGAAAAATGCTTTGAAATGCCATCGTACACTTGAATTTATTTTTATTTATTATTATTTGACCGGTTATTGAGATACGTGATATCGTTTATTACATTCCTTGTCTATCCTATTTTACTGCTGCTTCGTTCGATTGTGTGTCTATGTAAGTATCGACTTGTTTTCATGCACTATTAATTTATTATTATACTCGTTCATATTCTATAAGCATTGGTAAACCCTGTAATGTATGACTATTTTTATTATTTTATTTAGAACATTTCTTCCGAAAAAAGGGTTTGTCATACCAACATCATAAACCTGATATAAAAATTGAGGAAATAAATGCATTGACTGTAAAAATGATTAATCAAACAAAACCACATAACCGTTCCCGATTAGGTTATATGGCTTAAAAATATTTATTCACCAGAAAATGAAGAATAGTCAAAAGATACCCTTTCTTATAGTAACAACCGTGCAACATTTATAGTATGTTTTATGTAAATAAATAATAAATATTTCGCTTAGTGATCATAATAAAATTACGTTAAATATTTGAGTAATAAATCCGTATTATTTCTAGGCAATTCTACTAAAAAATCACATTTTTAATTTATATTTATTTACTTCTAGGATTATTTTCAATTTGTAACTCTATTACTTTCTTGTATTAAAACACTTTCATTACAACCCAATAGCTCTGTGTAATTCCATGATTTGCTTATATTTGTTGCACACGGGCCTGTTCCTTAGAGAACTAGGACAATAGTCAAAAATGGAAATCTTACCAAGCCATAGGCATAACCTATACCCTAATTTATAGAATATTTTCCACAATTACAATGGAATTCAATTCATGAAATTCTAAAGCATTTCTGAAAAATGTTTCATAATAGATGCCGTTGTAAATTGATTAAAGTTTCTAAGTAAATTATTCCATAAATGAATGAGATTAAATAAAAAAATAGTATACTTCAAATTATTTTTTTGTTAAACTATGTCCTCTGAACTAGAAGGTTCATCATGTCTTTGGAAAGAAATCTATGTAAATATTCTAAAGTACAGGTATTGTATGTAATATTTACCTATATTATAATAATAATATAGTCATTGTTTATTGTATATGTATGTGAAATATAGTTCGTTAGTTCACACTGTTAGGGTGTATCAAAGTAAGAGTTTAATGCTTTAAACATAATACTGAATTTAAGGTGTGCTTGTGCTTTATTTTTCATAATAAAATGAAATACCCCCAATGTCCAAAGGTCAATTTACTCTGTAAATGTTTGGTTTCGAACGGTTATTATATTTGAAAGGTGTGGACTAGTTATTATTTGTGTGTTATTGTTGTTCGGCACGTGAGGTAATGTATGAACTGCGGGTGTTAGTTGAACGGTAACGTTTGAAGACAGTGCGACCCGGTCATATTGGCCGCAAAACTTTATGTAATTAATAGTAGAAGTTGTAAATTAAATGTTAGATTTTTGAGTCGTTTTAAATCATCGGGAGCTTAATTATTATGTTGAGTTAGAATATTTATGAGCATGATGTACTATTTGAATTTTCATCCATCAATTTAGCCACAAGTTTATAAATTCTTAAGGATTTAGGTATTTTGATTGTGGTGGAACACTGATAAGAGTTGGGTACCCATAATTTGAGCACAGCTGAAACGGTGTATAGCTTTTTTTATTTTTTTTTTGGAAGACTGAATTTCGATTTGTTTCGTGACACGTTATGTTATGTATATCATAAGTCATAGAAAAATAATGTGTCAAATGTAATAAATCTTTCTCGAGTAGGTTTATAACAGTAAAATAGAATCGTACTTTAGAATACGTAGTGTATAGTGGAATTAATATAACTAAATTCTTTAGCATTCATGTTACTTGTGGCTGTAGTGTAGATACAACGGATTTATGTTAAGTTTAAGTATTACGTAGACTAGATACGATTGTTGTTCGAAGTGATGTTTATTATTACTAGTGGGAGAGTTGCGGAACATCCCGTGCAACGAGCTAGCATAAGGCACGGAATTTGTAAAAAAAATATTACCAGTCTTGTGTTTCTGCAAAGTTCCAATTTATTAAATGTAACCAATTGAAAGATTGAATAACAAATTAAATCCAAACCGAGTACTAACACATCGCTCGGATTGTTCCGTGACTCTTTAGCTATGCGCCCTTTCTTAAAACCTAGCTGTTAGCAATTAGCGATACAGTGCAGTTGAATTGTTCCATCCGAGTGACGTAGCGTTGCAAAGTAGGTATTTGTTGAATGTTTCCAGTTATATAGTTTGCTGCACTGTATATTTGGAATAAACAATAAGATCTCATTAATTGTTAATTAATCATTGGAATTTTGTATCATAAAAAAATGGACCTGTTCTTATATGTAATTATGGAGTCGATACACATAAGATGTCGGTACAAAATATATCCTAAAATGTTACATTGTGCATTCTTTCTATATTATTGTGTATCTCCATTAAACCTAGTACGTTGCATATCAATTTAGTGAAAGAGCTCAGTTATTTTTGAGTGACACTGTAACCGTTTGTTTGCCACTTTAATATTAAAAATAGTGACTTCCAATGAACATGTGTTTGTACACCCCTGACATCTTTGTAATATTGTACCGTGTTAGTGATAACACGTTCGTTTAATAATTTCGTCTACGATGTGTAAATTAACCTGCTGTAGATACTATAATGATGTGACATTTATTAAATAATCTCAAAATCTGGTATGACACAGTGGTGTATATAACACACTCTTATATTAGGTAGTTTAAATATTTATCTTCCCCCTATACTTAAGATTCCTAACTTCGGTTTAATTACGAATTCATGTGATACTTCAGACTAAGTTGTATAAGTACATGGAAATAAAGGAACTTCGTCTCTAGAATTTATATTGATTTTGATTTAAATGTTAATTGTAAATAATGAACAAAGTAGACGTTTCTTTATTACACAATCGTTTGGTAAGATTATACATAGATTAACTGTGTTTCCATCATTTGCTATAAACCTTATCTAACAGTTGATCTTGTAGTGAGGTTTTTAAACTGTAAAATAAATCGTACATTGTTGTAGTATTTTCTATAATATCTTCTATACCTACTGCAAAACTCACTCGGCAAGGGATACGCGCAAACGCCTCGTCTCGTCGGAACCGGAAAGGTGGCCGAGTCACCTACAGATTAACTTAGGCAATATGCCTATGTATAGCATGGAATGGGATCATGCGTATTATATATTCAATAATGTATGTGTTATGATTATATAATAATTAAAAAAACAACAATAAAATTAATAAAAAATAATAATTAATTACTTTGTCTCCTTCAGTGAGACGGACATTGCCTAGTAGACCTTCTCACGTCCCAGCTCTGGGGCCTCCGCGTTAGGCATCGGCCCTAGGTATGCCGGAGACAGACATGACCTGTCCCCTTCGGGGCTTGCTAGCGGATACATACGGCGATATCCCGATGAAAAAACCTGTAAATTCGGAAAAGATCAATTAGTGTAAAGGTACGCAAACAAGCATAAAATCCGTTATATTACTTTTCATCTCGCTCTCAAATGCGCGCGGGCGTAACCATGGATAAAAGTTTTTATTCTATAGCAAAAAATCGTTAGAGATTACATTTTTTGGATATCCTTTTTTGTGATCGACGATTGTCTACCAACTGAAGTCAAAGACTGCCAAGGTCTACTGTTTAAAACCTACAAGGTATAGGGGTAATGAGAAAATCTCAGAATATCTCTGAAAGTTGAATGCGGGAAATTAGTGTGGGCGATCCTTTGAGTTAAGGATCTATGCCCACAACTAGCTCAAATCGAGCTTCAAAAGTCTGAACAAACTTGAATTTATTCAAAAAATGTGGCATGGGTTTGTCCACATTTCATTTCACAGGCTGCCAAGATGTACCCAACGTATTTAGTAAGATTAACGTAGGTTTATATAAAGAGTTATTTCATAGTATCGCTTATAATCGAGCGCTCCTATATCGATGTTCTAAATCACTATGTATCTGGGGCGTCCATGTGCATATCATGTTATCGTCTTAATTGGCTCTTGGCAAACCCTCTTAACGTCAGGTGTGTCGTGTGCCTACTTGTCAAGTGATCCTACACCTTGATCGAACATAAACGCGGATACGACATCGGTAATATCTAGTCGCCACTTAGTTTTGTAACAACACAAACCGTCTCGCAAGTATTAAATTAAGATTCATTATTTACATTTCCTTCTTACCTGATTGTAAATATTAGGTCATTGTCGGACCTATCTTGTTTATTACGAAGCAGTCATTAACTACATACTTTATTCAACATCGGATTACTTAGGGTCTCATTCATTTACTATATTTCAATAGTTAGCCCCTTGTCTACATCTGCATTCGACTTGTTTAGCTGTGTCTATTACCTATTTTATAAGATAAATTCGATAAAATTTATGAAATAGGTACCTTCTGAGCTGAACAAAGTAAAGCAAAATAAAACAATTCTGAACATTTTCGTTGTAGATAGGCACTTACCCAAATACTTAGAAAGGTTTTTAGTGAGTTTATTTTGCGCCAATTAAAATGTTTTCGCCCTCGCCTCGACCAAAGAAAGTCGGTGCTCATAAATCATTTATGTAAATCAACAACAATGAAGCAAAATAATATAGAGTGTGGTCTATGGAACGTCGCAGCGGAAGGACTAGCGACTTCCCGCCGGTTTCAGACGGGTTTACCTCCCGCTTCCGTCACGGCGGGTAGTTGTCGACGCACCCGCCGCTGTTGTGCTGGCTCTGGTGCCCTTATATATCATATTATCATGTCTTTTAGCCCTAGTACTTATATAACGGTCGTGGAACGCGACGACGGTACCGGATTATTCTCAAAAGACATCGATAAGTAGGTATTTATGAAATTTTCGGTGGGTCGGTGGATCGTAACTGGATAAGATTAGGATTCGAATTGGCCATTCTAATTTCTATGCAGCTCTAAGAGTTCGTGAAGCAATGTTTTATTTTTTCTTCTCACCAGGCATAGGTAACGAACCATTTATCACGACACAATATTCACTTTTTATATTACCTGGTGGAGCCATGTACTGATTGGTCTTGCCTTTTTCTACGGTCTTCTCTCTTCCATTCTATTAGACTTATCCATCCTGGCCGGTCGGTTTCTTAAAATATAAATACTTTACATTATTAATATAACCACATATAATTTAAGTGTCCAGATATACTGCATTGAAAGGTAAGCTGTATTGAATGGGAAGGGACTTACTTTGAAGGAAAGAAAATAAATTTGATGCTTATATAGATAACATTTTTGGATTTACTAAACAATTCTCGGTAATTTTTACACAGAGTAATACCTATACTGAGGTAATTAATAAGGTCGGCCTTCGTAGATGGCTGTATAGCAGTATGTAAAAAAGTGATTAACAGGTCATAAAAGTATTTCTCAGTGTATCGTGTCAACATCAGACAATTCATCATCGGCATGACATGATATCTAGGTATCTTATACGTTAGCGACATGCACGGCTACCTGTTATTTTCTAAACCGCCAGTAACGTTGGCCTAACATTCTATGAAAACAGTACCCAATTAATAATGCTTTCGCACACATCCGTTACCCCACCAGCAACACGATGAACCTAGTGCAACTTAAAATAGATCTCTATTTTCTTGTCGACATTAATGTTAAATTTGTGATATAGGATGTCATACGGTGTAGTGATATGAAAAATATTTTGCAGCTACCGATAATCTAACATATTGGCGTAATGGGGCCCGCCGTACGAAGAAGGCCGCCCATGTGAACGGTCGCAGATGAGATCGTGGATGAGTGCAAAAGCTTTCCTATGACCTCGCTATGACGCAGGAGTACGAACAGCGTGGGTTTCTTATCAGCAGCCCAAAATAAATTTGTCATAGTATGCATGGCGTCCCTCCGCCGGGGCTGGATACTCGTTTCCTCGGGTTATTGGCTTGGGTAGTTATAAAAAACAATTTTCAACTATAGCTGGTGCCTTCCGTAAACTTGGTGCTTACGATGGAGTTTTTAGCAGAACTGATTTATTTATGCATCATTTATCATTCGCAAAACTTCGGATTGAAGATTTGACATTCTTGACAGGCCTCATTTAATCTTCTTAAGTGTCTGATACACGCTCTGCTGAACTCCGACTCAATTCAACATCAGTGACTCAAATCTATACAAAACATATATTATTTGCGCGATAGGTAGGTAAGTACAATATTTTCCAGTAGCTAATTTACCTGCAAAATACAGAAAACAAATTTATATCTAATTTAAAATTAGACCATTGTTGACAATTTCTGTGGAAAATTTATTTTTCTTTAGTGTTCGTAACCTTAGGCGATAAAATTAAAACGTTCATATGAAGGTTTTCTCGTCTGGAAGAGTTCTATTCATCAACTTGGAAACTAAACTTGCCTGTCGCAACGACTTTCACTAAGTTTATAAGTATTTCACAAAATGTTTTCATACATAAGTCAGCAAGATTGTAGGTTTCACTTGAGAGCTAATTTCAACATCACGGGTACCGCCACTCGTAAATACTTTCTTATGACAAGGTATGTCACAACTAATGTGAGCATAGTACGTATTGCAATTCAGTGCACCTGTACCGAACTTGCCATGGGGTAAGCAGGGTGATTGTGTAAGCAAACTTGTGTTAGGCCCCACAATAGAGGCGTGGTTATATCTATTTCGGACTTCACATACCTACACAATATTCTCTACGAATGCGGTAAAGAAGCGCAGGTATAAAGGTATACCGTTTCCAAATCATTCTGTGTAAGTATTTATATCGTTGACTAGAGCCCAATATATAGAGAATCTTAGATTGGAGTAAATTATAAAACAATAACTTCAGGATAAAGAAAGCTTGTTCCTGTATATACGTTTTACCCGATCACATGAATTGTTAAGTTATTAAACGCGGTAAATTCAGGACGACGTGTTAATATTTTTTATCCCAATAACGGGTCAACACTTCAAAGTTTTGATTAGGTAAGTATTATTTGTGCTAGCAACGAATATTCGTCTTCAATGAATATTCGACCTTTTGCCTTGTAGCCAGCAAGGTGGGCACGCTTTCACATTCGTGATGTAAACCCAGTACCTCGGTAACATGACTTAAGTGGATGGTAGAAGTTTGTAACTTTTATGTCAAAACCAAAAGCTTTTCCGAAAGTTAACACCAAGTTAAATGACAAAGCTATAATAGTTTGTAGCGTAGGTATTTTTTGTAAAATAAAGTACAACTCAATATGCTTTCCTGCGTGTGTGGGTGCCCTCGCTATAGGAGTTGTGGAACCAATCCAGGCGCAGATAAATGCTTACTAATCGGTTCGGCTCACTGCCCACCCCATTTGTAAACACAATCACACGGAATTAACGATATGCGTATTCAATGTAGGTATGTGTGGCACGTTGGCACGGACTCTGCATCAAATTGGGGAGCGTTCTGACCGTTGTTTTATCAAGGACTAAAACATCTAATTTCAGTTCAAGTTCATTGATCTAAATAGTAGTATCGCCACACGAACACATCAACTACACAACTGCTTATATTATGGGTAGGTAGGTACCGCTGAATGGATTGGGGGTGAACCAAGCATACATTTCTTATATAGATATTAAACATCCGTGTCTCGGGTACAAACATTCGTGCTCATCACACAAAGTTTGTCTCTACTAGGAATCGCACACGGTACCCTCGGCAAACAAAGCGGTGTCACTACCAACTGCGCTAATCACGTCGTCCAATCAATGCATATTGCCGTCAAAATGGCAATGATGTTTTAGGTTATCAATATTTTTAGGTCTCGATGGAGTTGCAGGAGTGGGGGTGGCTGTTTAGAGGGCCGGGGGGTCGGATATTACAGGGGAAGTCCCGAAGCCATCGATCATCGTTACTGTCAGATGAGCGAAGCGCCTTTTAACGAGGTAGGTGGTCACGAGTTGGTCGCAGCCTGCTAAATACATTTGTGACCGATGAACTGACAATTTGGGACATGCCTATTTTTTTAATTGTACAAAGCAATTTAAACTTTAAGTGTAATGATAGCAAACAGTGAAACAATATTAGACAACATTAAAAGTTTCTGGTCGTAAAAAAACAACGATATCATACAATTGTAAAGTGTCAAGAACGCCGGCTGCAGGCACGTGTGTGACAAAGAAAGAGCACAGCCCTGCTCTATCCTAACTACCTCCTTTTACTAATGTTTAATAACGAATAAATGTGAAATTTTACAGTATAAGTTATTAAAGTTTAAAGGCACTTATGATATAAATATGAACAAATTACTACCTATAAGTATCTATAATTTATTGCTAGATCCAAGCTTAGAACATTAAACACAACTCATCCTCACCTGAACGATATGAGAGTTCCACGCCTGTGGTAAATGTTTATGCAACATTATTATCAGTAGACTTTACATAATGAAACGCGGAGAATATGGCAACTGGATTATTTAAAAATACAGATATGTTCCTTATTCATTGTAGTTACAAATTAGGCCTGCGCAATTGTAAAGCCAATGACAAGCTATCGAAGTTTGTAGTAAATATAATATATGTACAGCCATGCCATTATTACTGTAAAGAGTCTCGGATAAAGTAAAATCCCTTCCCCTTTAATCGCATCATGCAGTTTAAAATAAAATCTCGAAGCAGGAGACACCCGAGAAATCTCACGCCAGTACTCGTATTGAATTGAGCTATCGACGATTTTTACCAAACTCGTTTTAAGACGTCAATCAAATTCAAAAATGTAACTTCAAGCTACGGTTAGCGATAAAAATCTTGCTCTGAAATTATTTTGCCCATTCTTCTCCATCGGGTGGTATAGCGAGTTATTTTCCATATTGAGAGTATGCCAAATAATTATTGTTTTTTTTTGTAGAGAGTAACCTAATAGAGTGGCTTTTCTTTTAAATCACTAGACCTACACACCAATTGTACGGTTCCAAACTAAACAACACTTAAATTGTATTTATTGATACCGCACAATAGACTGGGGCGATCCGAATATATACAACTTAAATAGATATTTATTAAATATCCATAAGTCTGGTACTGATACAAAAAAAATATACAGCTACCAGGATTCAAACCCGGTACCATCGGTACTGAAAGCAGGGTTACTACCAACTCAACTGTTCTATCCGAGTGCTTGGAGTCGTGCGTCACAAGTGTAGATGAAGGAAAAGTGTATGCCACGGGAACACAATACCTGCCCGCTGTGGTCGGGATAATTCCGAGGCAGAAGAAGTAAAACAGTATAATAGGTACGCCACTACCTGATAACTTTGGGGTCCGGTAATTTATACATGTAATAATTGGAGGCGGGTTAATCCAATCGCGGCTTTAACTTTGTGCCAATTGGACCATTCGTCGTGCTGCTGGGTGTAATTGAATTCACGGAGCCCGCTGTGAAACTAAATGAATTTGTCATTAAGGAAGTTTTAATTTTAACTGTCAATAACTCATTCGCAACTTGGGAGTAGAGAGCGAGTTCATATAATGTCTGAGCCACTCAATTAACGCCTGCAATTCTCACCACCTACTTATACTTATTAAATAAACCTACCTACTGTTACTTATACCTACTTATTAGGTTAACATACTAACATAGGCAATAATGCATACGGCGAATTGGGAACCTCGTCTTTTTTTTATTTTTTATTTACTAATGTACCGACCTGTATTGTCGTAAACTAAGCAATGTTAGACGTCGGGCCTATGTAACACCATGACTAGGGCTAATTAAGAAAAAAACACAAATTGCGAGACGAGAATCGCATCTGCCACATCTCTTATGCAGTGAGCCGAATAGCTTATGCTCGAACCATTAGACAAAGCTGTCGCAAAATATCTTGTAATCTGGCAAGATTATTTGGGTACACAATGTTTGACAGGTCTGACAGGCCACCAAGTGAAATCAATTGTGAGATAGTACTACTCGAAACTCCATAAAAAGACTGCTAGCTACAGGCAAAACTTAAAAAAAAAATGTTAGCATTATTGCTCAGTCAGTTTTACAAGGTCGGTTTGGATAGAACGTTGATTTCATTTCGTATGTTCCATTGCGCGAGGATTTCATTACGTACTTTCAATAAATGAAAGTGAATTTTTTTAGGTGCATGACAGATAGATTCTGTCTTCTATTTTGACTTGCGTCAAATTAGATGATGTCGTAGTTTCCGAAGGAGTTCTTTACGACGGACAGGGTTAGGCAATCTCTTCAGAAAAAAACTATGTCTACTAAAGACCAATTTCATTTGGCAAAGTCTACCTCGTTCCCATAAATTATTGGGCTGAGTGACCTTTATGCGGACTACGCTGAAGCGTCATTCGTGATTATGAAGCATTGCAGTGGACCACTATTATTAGTCTTCCGTTTGCCTGTACAAGTAATTGCGCTGGTATTTCTGCTAACCCTCTATTCTTGACTGCTTGAGTTGTAAGTGGCGCAATAACGGCGGTGCCTGTACCGGCTGAGGGGGGCAATTGTATTGTTATAGGTACAAGAGTTTCCTCCGCTCATAAATAGCGGCACGGAAATCAATGTCGACCGTAGCTCCCTGTTTTTCTCACCGCTCTACAATTGTTTGCATAGAGCTTGCGTGCTTTTGCGCAAAAACTTTATTGCATTCAAAGATTATTGACATCATCTTCTGACAAAGGAGAACGAATGTAAGCATCTAATGAATGGCTATGGCATGTTTGAAATCGCTCTTCTCTGGTTTGGAAATTGTTTGCCTGCCGCTGTATACACCTAGTATTACTAATATCTAATGATTAAGTGCCTCCTTAAGTAATACTAGGTGTATAATCCGGAGGGATTGCAGGCCTCGTAGATCAATGTGAGGATTTTTAAGTTTTGTACTCAGAGTGGTTAAAGTCTTGAGTGTATTGTACTCAAGATTTGTATTTTTTATACTTATCCAAGAATAATATAAGTAGTAAAACGTAACGTAAGTAGTAAAAAAAATATTAATAAAACGAGCTAACCCAAAGTTCGTTACGTTCCGTTTTCTCCCGCTCATTAATATTTCATAGAGTATCCTGAAGATGCTCTCTTTTGGTACAAATGATTAAAGTTCTTAGAAAAACGATGCCTTTTATCTTTGCTAAAGAAAGTAATGAGCTAAGTTAACTTTTACGAACAGTTAGACCCTTTAGATACGTGGGATTATCTTTAGAATTATTTCAATGTTATCTTGAATTTAACGGTTTCACAATCTCGTAACTATGTATTAATAAACACATGTATAGTTAAATTTAAAAAAAAACAACATCAATGACTTATTTAGGAATCACATCGAACATGTTTAATTACCATCTAGTTTAATAAGATCCTGCATTGAAATCGATCAATCCTTTTCGGGGGCAAGACGCCTCGGACACGGACACATAAATACACAGGTAGAAAACTTCAAATTTGAACACTCTAGTTTTGCGTCAGGTCTAAGAATATGAGTAGTGAGTACGCGCGCTCCATATATCCACTGATCCTAATAAAACCAGAGTTATCCAAAGTTTTATACACAACATTTCTACGAGACTAATGCATCCTGTTTTGTGAAAATGCACCACAAAGTTACATGACTGTCATAAACTCTAAATATAACTAGCGGAATGTTGGTACGGTTCTGTGACAATATATCACAAGGTTATTATGTCACGTCACATCTACTATATTGAATTCAGGTGTACCTTTTAGGTGAACTTTTCACGGGGTTCCAGCTGACATATACTAACCCGTTATTTTATTGGGAAAAACAGTAGAAAGGTAGTGAGAGCTCCTTAATATTCGTAAAAAAATAATTAAATAGGTAGTCCTGTAAAATTCATTATACTCAATTTACAGTGCCTTAGGAAGTATGTTAATAAATTCTGAAATGTTGAATAGATTTTTGAAAAGGAACATCTGCTAAAACCCAGAAAAAGTTAATGTGGATTTATATTTGTTGTACTGTTTAAAGGTAAGCTCGCAGTGTTGTATCTTAACATGGCATGTTTAGCATTCAATCAATCGTGAAAGCCCTGTATGACGCGGCATGACGTGACAGGACGAGAATAACGCTTAGAGAGGGGCCAGCCGCCCTCTTCCAAGAAAAAATGTCCAACTATGCGTGCAGTGGAAAATTTCTTGGGATTTGTTTGAAAAGATAATCGATTCGTTCGTAGCGATAAAAAATGGTATAGATATGTTTCAAATCAAGTATTTTGTAAAAATATAATATGATACATAAACTTTGTGATAAATAAATACATTCCCATTTTTTTTAAGAATATCTTGACCTTATTTGAACTCTATGTGTGTGGGAGTGTGTGTGGCAGTGTGGGATGTTTAAGCAGAACTTTTCTAAATGAAATTTAGGTGTGATATAATGAAGAAGATACGAATTTAAATATAAATTAAATATAAAAATGCTGTACTTAGTACATACAAAAAATCAAACACAAAAAATTAAAATATGTGACAGACCCAAATTAAAGCTAAAATAAAGTTCTTAACGCATCACCTCTCATGCCGGCTTCTACTTATCGAGAGTATTATATTCATTGCATTGTTAAACTGATGAAAATGTCTCATTACATATTTCTGTGTGGAACAATAAAATTAACAGTCTCGACGCTAACGAACCGCTAAAGTCTAATAAAATATTTAAACGCCTTCGAGATATCTCGAGTTTGTTTTAATAAATGTTTAAAGGTAGAGTGATAAGATATTGAAACTCTAATTAAAGCTGTAAATTGGTTGAACAAGTAGTACTAATTGAAATTTATAACTTTTACCATGATGTGCAGCATAACTTTCCGTACTCATCCGCATGACAGTGAGCTTCACGCATTCATCTAACTATTCAAAGTCTATATCAAAAGCTGCATCATGTCTTGGCATTTTGAAATTATTTGATAAACTAGATTTAAGATATAACTGCTATAATACCATAAATAATATTTTCAAAACATAAGACTGTTAAATGCTTACCTGTTCTAAAATTTTCATATCTGCATAATTAATTTAAAACTCTGGCACTTGTTTCAACCTCTCCGCGCAATTTATAACACAACGGAATTATTTAATTATTAAAAGTACAACACATGTAAATACATTAGCCTGGTCCTTATTTACCCTAAGCCGCCGCGTCCACTATGCAATTTTATTTGTTTTCAGCAACGAAAGCGTTATAATGACCGTCGTTAATTTCGAGCTCGGCAATCCCAGCGATTCTGTTAGATCTGAGCTTTTATTATATTTGTAGAAAAGCGGGGGCAAAGCGAAAAACATGTTTTTGTGATGTCAGCGGTTTTATGTCTTTCCTCATTAGATAGGTACCGTAGCCGATATTTGGGTGTGTGGATCCCGCAATACTTTTGCATAATAATATGTAGGTATTATGCAAAAATATATCAGGGAACGTTATTTTCGTCTCCCGAAATAACAGATAATGTGCGATAGTTGTGCAGTGTTTCATAAAAATTACTGCTTGTTAAATGGTACCTAGTACAATATTATTTTAAAATTTCACAGATTGTCTTTGTTCCACAAGTATAATGAGTCTGTGTAGTCGTTTTGTTTGTTTCCGAGGCATTCGAGCGTCTCGTTGCCGATGGAGACTTCAATAATTATTACTGTCGGCAGCAGCGGGTTTTCTGTAGCAAGTCTCCGGCGGGCATTGTTTGTGCACTACACTTGATGGGTAAAAATGAAACTTGGGATCCGGGATTGAAGTTGAAGGTTCGCTGATATTTTCTTGTAAAGCTGCAGCTGAAATTAATTACAGTGAGTAAGTACAGTGACACTGCCCACTATACGAACGAAGTGAAAAAAAAATGACTCCTTTCAATATTCAATGTGTGTGCAATTCCAAAGGATCAATGTTTTATAATGATCACACACCCAATAAAAACTTAATATTACTACATAAGAGTAGATAGAAGCGCAATGCAAGCGAGAGGTTTTATTGGTAACGTCGGAGTTGAGTGAAATGGGGCAAATCCAATTATATTGTGCGGCCCCTGCGGATACGCTAACGAAAAAAATATTATTTTTGGAAGTGTCTTCTGCACGCAATCGAGTTTGTTTGATATTGATATTTTGTTGGAATATTATATAAAATACAACATTTCTAGGAAACTTGTGTGTACATGTCAACATACAATTAACTTTCACCCGTCTTATTTTGTTTGAGGAGGTTGCTAGGAGGTACAATAATCGAACGCCACAAAGAACGGCATCTCGAATGTAAGCGCAACGTCATGACACATCCCGTGACGTCAATAAATACTCGTCATCTGCGGCGACGTCACTGTCTCGCGACATGACGTGGCCGCGTCATGCCGCGTCATCCGCGACGCTACACGCGTTGTTGACTTGCCGAAATTGCCTTGTTGTGATGAGGCGTCACTTCTCAAAGTAAGCCTTTTTTCTTCTTGTTTGACGTCTTTTATATCTGAAGATAGGGCCACGAGGTGGTCGCTTTTTATACGACGTGAAGGCACAGCACTTGTGATACGCCTACACGTCTCCTAACCTAGAGTTACTAACTTCTGATTTTGTACAAAACTGCTGAATATTACTTAAAATAAATATTTATCTAGTATACACATGGAATAGTTTTGTTTCGCATATTTTGAGGCCACTCAATTCAGCAATATGAGGGCTATTGTTAAGGTTTTCACAATATGATACGAAAATATACCAAAAGATTCACCATTTTTATAATTCGAAATATACTATTATAATCGGTTAATACCCCTGAGCTTGCAAAAAGATATGAGATGTTTTAAGCGCAGCTTAAACTGGAAATAAGATTAAGAGTTCAGTGGTCTGTGATATAAAATAGAGCATAAATGTTTAATAGACCGGTGTTTAAGTAGAATTCAAATAAAACAAATAGACTTAATAATTCACGGACTGTAATTACATTCATGATTGTGTTGTTATATTTTTTATTTTCCATTCTTAAGCTGTGATTACCTTTGATCCTCTTTTCCAATCTTAAGGCCTTTGCGTGCAAAGTTACCAGAAACCATATTTCAGTACTTTGGTACTAAAAAGAAGTTTAAAACTCCTAAACTCTGGGTACTGGATACCACTCAGTATTGACACTTGAGCACAACCCATCTTCAAATGTCAAAGATGGCGTTGGAAAAGTCCCACGTCAGAATGTAAGCGCGTGTTAAGTTCCAAAACTGGCGGTAGGAGGCGCCACCTGTCACCCTGAAGATGAGTTACGCCGAAGTAGCGTAGAGGCTATGCAGGATAGCGGATGCCGAGTGGAAGCCCACCTGTACACTTGACAAAATCCTCGGAGCTCTAAAAATACTTTCTTTTATTTCGAGTTAGATCCAATCCAAATCGTCATACATTAACTATTAATATCGCATTAATGGTTTTTAAAAATACGTTCTTTTTATGAAGTTATTCTTTACGCCTGTAGACTAAATAATATACTAAATAAGGTATTTATTTCATAATATATTTACGCGAATACTCGTACTACACATTGACATAAAACAAATTTTTCGTCCTCCCGTGACCATGATCGCTGTAAAGCAGCCGAAACGTCGGGAACGTAAGCACATGAAATAAACGCCATAAAATTCGAAATATATTTTACATATTTTTGGGGTCGAGTCACCTTCGTCCGTAGGAGAATTAAGTACCCTCGAGATACCCTACACGTGACCCCGGGTGGTGCCAACCAGGTGACAACTCTACTGGTGGTAGGCTTCGGCCGTGGCTAGTCACCACCCACTGAACAAAGCCATGTCGCCAAGCGGCCTAGCCGTGTTCCGGCATGATGTTCGGTGTTGCCATTCATGGATGGCGGGTCAGATCAGTTGCGCTGCATGTGCCTAGTGAATGTAGCGTCTCTATCTACTGCCGCCTTTCTACCTAGGCAAGTATGCTCCATCGTAGATCTCATCGTCACTTACCATCAGGTGAGATAGAGATCAAATACTTGCCTATAATGTAATAAAAAAAAAATATAAATATTATTAGTTTCATTTCAAAATTATAAGGTAGTTACTATATTATTCAAAGTGTCCACCACACTTAAGGTCAGCAATATTAAGTGGTATTATGCATGGATAGTTTAAGGTAATTTTAATAATATGAAGTAATAATATAATGTTACACTACGCCAAACCACTCTGACTCGGCTTATGTCAAATGAAACATATGTGTCTCTGATGATATCGATACCTAAATATCATTAAATTGTAATATTGAAAGCATCGCTCTGCACGAAGGTCCAAAGATATTAAAGGCTCTCACCGTATTTTAATAAATTATCTCTATTCGGTTGCAGGCTAAAAGTTAGAGACTTTGTAATCCATTATTTTGTATGCAATTAATATTACGGTACCAAGCTGAAAAGTTTTTTGCTCCTTGCAGCCGCCTATAAAATTTATTGCTCCACCAACGCTATTTTCAAGAAATGAAATTTTATATTCATGCGTCGTTGAGTGTAATACTCTATAATATGATACCCAAGTGATAAAACCAATGACGTAGGTAATAAGTATGGACGATCATAAATCTTTGGTAAAACAAAGTTATACGATTATGTTATCGTATTGGCATAAAATAAAGTCCTTCGTGCCGAAATCAGACAATTACGTAGGCTCACTCTTCCATCACGACCCCCACTACACTCATACGTTTGGATATATTTTTGACGTTTTTTTACAGAATTGGGCCTAACTGTACATTCGTACTAAATGTAATAGAATTGGCTATTAATTGCACTTCGCCTTGCTGCGCTATCATTATTTTGACAGTGAATGTACCAATTTACATGGAAAAAATATATATGCTTACAAAAGGTTATTTCAATTTTACATAATATGACAGTTGTTCCGTGTTCGCGTTCGCGTTTCCACCGCGACATTTTCGCAAATTTGTCCTACGCTATTTATAATATGTCTTATCAATAATAATACATTTTCTGCAATCACAATTAACTTAGACGACAAAGACGGCCTGATTGGCTCGGTTAGTTGACTCTGCTTTCTATGCCGAGGTCCCTGAATAAGAATCCCAGTAGGGACAAACTTTATGTGATGAGCACGAATGCTTGTTACCCAAGTTGTTGTCTAGTTCCCGAGATACAGGGAATCCTAGATAGTGTATGTAAAAAGTTTCCAGATTACTTAAAACCTTACTGGTTGAATAATCAACGATAATAATGTTTTAAATAAATCTTTAATATCAGTCAAAGATAAATAATGCCATCAACATAGTTGCAATAATTATCCACTCAGCCGTCATTTAGGTATAAATTTAAATAAAATTGTATTATCGATAAAATCTACGGCATGCAAATAATTGTTTTCATTCAACATTCACTACGCAACGATGCATTATCGGCGGCAATACGTTTTCATACTAATTATCCAGGCAACAACATGCATGTGTGTTGTTTATTTTAAAGTTGTTCTTTTAATTAAATCAGAACTATTCTAAAATAGATGAAGCTTGAGCTAGTAGTATAGGGCCTATGAACTTTTGGTAAGCTGCACTTTCCTTTCGGTCTCAGAGAACTATCTCCAACGCGATCGTTCTACTAGGTACACCCGGGGTAAATAAACATGTTTTCTAGTGATCGGGTGTTTTCCACCCCTGACATTCAATACGTCTGTTTATTTGGTTTCAACAAACAAAATCGCTTTGAGTTTATATTAATTTTAAATAATTAAACACTATGAGCCCCAATTTTGCATGTGGCAGCAAATAATTACGTACATGAGTTATATATGAATATGTCGTACCATATTTTGGTACACTTAATTGCAATTTATGCGGACATGTTAGTATATGTAGATAACACAAGTTTGTCTCGATAGTATTTTTTTTACTGACGAAAAAAAGAGTATGTTCTTAATTTTACTTAAATTTGTATGTGTACATAAAATGCTCGAGGAATTAAGCACTGTTCCATATGAGTATCTAGTATTTTTTTCCACTGCAGAAAATAACTATTTCTCGTATAATAGCTAGATATTTATCGTATCGTTCTGATCGAATGTTAGTTGATGTAGCGACACTTGCCCTCTAAATTCTGAATTATGTCTGCAGGTTAGATAATTGTTCCTATGCGCACCGGTCTGATCGCTTATTTAGGTCACATATCGATAACAATCTAGGTATTTCCAGGCATTACTGTAGATATTTGGGAACATGAATCAGTTTGTAGTGTATTTTAATTGGCTTTTATAATGATGGCTTATCTCGAATATATAATGAAAAGTTTAATATTGAACAATCCATTGAAGCGGTTGTCGAGACAGTAATACGCTCGTAGGCACTAAACGGATTCAAATACATTATGTATTATTTAGATTATTTATATATTAAGAACACTCAAAGCTTGTTAAAAATGTTAAGAATATACTTGCATTCCAATAAAAATCTCAAATTCTTACTTGATATCGAGTGAATTGCGGTGTGAATGTGACGTCATATCGAACATTTTGGCGAAATTATGAAATTATAGATTTTTTTACCACGAACTGAACATTAAGATTTCCAATAATAAGTAATCTACCCTATAATGCAAAACAATTGAAGATTAACGTATAAGTTGGGAATGTCTTTCAAGTGTTTAATTCAATGTTAGGATCAATAAACCCTCGGATCCACGGTTAACATACTTTAAGTTATTAATTCATGAGTAGATATGAACACTTCATTTGGCGTGGCTCTTGATTAAATCGGAGTTAAACTAGAGAGATATAAGTATAGTAGATATAAATACTCTACTATAAAGATACTGATGGCAAGTCATGCAGATAATCTGCAGCTATCCGAACTTTAATATAATTTAAGATGAATCTCACAATCGTTTTTCGTTACACTACTTTTCATTTATAACGAAAATTTTATGTTTATCTATGTGTAGTGCTCTCAATATAAAATAGTATTCGGTATTTAGTGGTATAACTGAATACTCGATACTCTAATTTACTTCATAAGTTAGCTATTTTTTTTTTAATAAGCGACAATAACTCTTCTCGTATTTTTCACATTATGGTTAAAATGAGCATATTCTTGGTGACAACTAGTCTGTCGTTATATAAAATGTTGTCCTTTAATTTGAAGGTATCAGGTAGGCACTCTGTATAATGGTCAGACACTCTGAAAACGTTCACAATTGCAATTTCTATTTGTTTTTACCGCGAAAGGTTTTCATAATGGCCGTCATTAATTTGAACGTCGCCAATCCAACGCTTTTGGTGGGCCGTGGCATTCCTTAAAATGCAAGGAGCTTAAGAATTATTACTTTAATCCAAAGTTATAGAAAGTCTTCGTTCATTTACAACGGCATCACAAAGCACTTTTCATGAAAAATACCTTATAATGATATTGTTAATTTGACTAACCCATTTACAAACTAATGTTTTACGAAGATAATTTCCCAAATGTTGACTCTGTGTTTGTCGGTGGACGGTGTTTAGTTTCATTCACCGATGTTTGAACATTAAGTTTAATATTTGAACCTTACAATTGAGTAACGTAAGTACCTACCTGAGTAAAGGTACAAGAAAATAATCGCATTATTTCTAAAGATACATCTTAAATAAGTGAACTGCATCGGGCAATGATACGAGTGGTAAGTTATAATCAATTACATATTAGTGAATCAACACAATTGGTATCTCACGTTATTACGAACGTGTAAATTAATTCCACACGAGGTGCTAAACCTTTGTAAGCCTGGATCTGACGGAAACATAATGTAAATAGCTACGTAGGTATAATTAGTGTAATATGGCGTATTCTCTTTGAGAAGCTCTATCTTAAGTACTTGTATAAAATCAGTTTAAAATCGGTATTATGATATTAGCTTGTTATTAATCTTCAGAAACAGAATTGTGAACGACGCTGAGTCTCGAGATTCTCAAACCTTATCAAAAACAATTGATCGACTTCGATCAATTGTCACTATATAAATTCTGATTTGGAATGTAGGTTTCGCTATTTCGTTGATTGTCGAGGTGTACAACTTTAACAAAAAAGAAACTGAACTATTACTATTATACCTTGACTAGTTGGTGCTGAAAATGTTTTCCCATATTCTGCAGTATCCCCCATATTCTGCAGTATCCCCCATATTCTGTAGTATCTCCCATATTCTTCAGCTGTTCTCAACTGTGTTGGTGTAGGCCTTCTTCAGCGTCTTCCACTTTGTTCAGCCTTATCCAGTTGACCTAGGGGTCTTCTTGTGTCATCATTTAGAGTGTCCGTGGCCATTTCCCCATGGCCTCAACGCCAGTAGGGATTTTCACCAAAAACCCAGCTTTCGGGTAATATATATGCTCCTTGCATGTTTAGGCTTTGCAGCGTTTGTTGTACGCGGGTCAAGACATTCATCATGTCTAATCCTGTTAGTCATGGTCCAGCAAATAGCAATACAGTCCACCGAGCCGTGATTGCAGCTTATTTGGCACAATTATAATAGAATAATAAGATCCCTCTGCACTGCAGTAATAAATTTATTGTGACCTTCAATGAATTATGCAATCTAATAGATGATTTATTTATCTACACTAAAATTATTAAGAGGTTAAGTTTGTTAGTTTGTGAGAAGGTATGTATTGTACTAACGAGGTAATACCCGGATCTACTGATGCAAAAAAACCTTTCAATGATAGAAACATTATCCCTGTGTATGTATATATATATATCTATGTATCAAGTTTATCGTAGAGTGCCATTTTCAGTCTGATAACGGTTATCGTTATTATAATTTGGCATGTTATTATCGAGGCGGTGAATTAAACATTAATCGGAATACCTTATTAATATTGCAGTGAACAACCACGATTCCGGCCACCTCGTCATTCCGATAATCCCGGGACACCGCTTAATTATTCACAGACAAGAAGAGCCATTTTAAAACGCCGATCTAAGCTTAACCCAGCGCATTTTGCATAACGATTAACGATTTAAATGGATTTTGGGCACTCGTTTAAAACCACTGTGCAATTGTGCAGTGATCAAAATCACTATTCATGTAGTCAGTCTAGTCATACTAGTCTAGTATAGTATAGTATAGTAGTCTAGTCATTACCGTTGGCAACGAATACAATTTACTGGTAAACGCGCTACAGTTCATAGATATGAATGCTTAATTGAGAATTGAATATTTGCTCTATCTGTCAGAAGATATGTAATCCGCTGAGATTTCATAATACGTGAAAAATATTCACCGTATTTTTACATACGGTGAATTAACGAGAAATAAAACTGAAAAATAAATAGACAAAATGGTCAGTATTGTATCCCGGTATACTTACATTTGTGGCTCTGCCGTTCCGCCCGCATGAACTCCGTCATACGATGACTATATCTTCATAGAAATACACCGAATGAACTAAGACCAAATGTATTATTTTGTTCCAAACGTCTTGTCCGACTCATAAACACGGCAAATACAAACACGTTAAGTTGAGGCACGAATAACCTACATTAACCTAAATAAGGAAAAATTGGAACGAATCGCCTGCATTTTAAGCACAGCAATAATATTAGGGGCCAAATCATAATGCCGGCCGCAATATTGTTTATGTGCCAAATACACAGATATATAGCATTGATAGCCAAGTTGGTAGAACGCTTGCTTTGGTAACGAGGATCGCAGGTTCAAACCCGGGCTCGCACCCCTGGGATTTCATGTGCGAATCTCATTTAAAACCACGATTATCACTTGCTAAACGGTGAAGGAAAACACCGTTAGGAAACCCGCATATCTGAGAGTACCCCTCGAAAGATGTGTGAAGTCCGCCAACCCGCACTGGGCTAGCATGGTGGACTATGTCTTAATCCCCCTCACATTGAGGGGAGGCCTGTGCCCAGCTGTGAGTCATTAAAAAGGGCTGGTATTATTATTATGTCTCTCTCCACATGGGCTAGACTCGGATGTTTGGAAGGCTTGCGCGGGGACATGGGCCCAACACGTAGAGGCCATTTTTGAGAATTTTAATTTTATGTTAGCCACCGGCTGGGGTCAATTGCTGAAAATAATAGCATAAACAGCGAATTGACCTCAGCAGACGAAGAAACTATTGCAGAAATATTATTCATTCATTCATGTTTATGCATTCGTAAATCGTTAATAGGTGGGGAATTGCTGGTTTAACTCAGGTTCGCTATATGAATGGCTATAATAAAGTTGGAATTTCGCTAGCGTCCATCAAAAGTGAAAACGAATTGCCACCATAAGAAGGCTGACCATTTATCACGGTTATCTAGATTTCACACCGGACCGCATCATTTACCGCGAGAAAAATCTATAACGGCACACATTTCAAACACGATTAATGGTTGTCGCGCGAGCATTTTGTTCTCATGTATATTTGACGGCCTGATCAGCTCAGTGGGTAGTGACCCTGCTTTCAGTGCCGCGAGTCCCGAGCTCGAATCCTGGTAGTACAAACATTGTGTGATTAGCACGAATGTTGTTACCCGAGTCATGGATTTTTATTATCTATTTAAGTATTATACGGTCCATTGTACGGCACCCACAATACAAGCGTTGTTTAGTGTGGGTGTGTGGCAGTGTATAGTCGGTGTATTCGTTAGCGATATAAAAAATAAATATATATGTGGTTGCAGTGAACCCATCGCGATCGTGTCCGCGACCGGCCGCGATACGTTGTTTGACAAACATTGACCCAAACGACCCTTAATTGTATCATTTGTATTTTTTTTTGTAAAACATTATAAATGTATAATAATATAATCCGTATCTATCATCAATGGCGGGCGTCGGGAATATTTTCTTTTATTAAAATATCAGGCAATGTTATTGTGTACAAAATACAAATGAGAAGTGTCGAATAACTATAGGCATGTTAGATAATATCCCCATGTTAATGATTATGAAAATGTCGTCTGTAATATCTCATCTCTATTCTTTATTAATACCTAGACAAAATACGTACTCTCCCCGGATAGCCACCGATGCTAAGGTACCAAACTAAGCAATACTTGTATGATATGTATATGAGAGTCATAAAAAGGACTTGGAGCAATCCCAGAGATGTTCAGTACATTCGAAAATTATGAATGGACCATCGTTTAAACTGTATCTAGCTCAGTACGTCAAGTGCGAGATTATTCGTAAGCTAACCGTATACTTTATAGTCTACCGTATTCAGACATTTTGTATGGAGAATTGAACAGCACCTCTAGCGGACGGTATTTAAAACTTTCGATTCTCCATACAAAATGTCTATATACGGTGGAATATGAAGTATACGGTTAGCTTACGAATAATTTCGCTATTGACGCACGGAAAAGAATAGCGGTCTAGGTTTAGACCCTCAGACTGCATGGTCGGTAGTTCAATCAATCATAACTTTGAAACGAGCATACGCCCACACTGCGCCTCGCGCCGCGCCGCGCAGTCTCGCGCCCAACTTACTCAGAATTCAGAGAGCGTCTTCTTTTGATGCGAAAGTGGTGGTTAGGCCACATAAACCAGACAACGCTCCGGCTGAGATTCCCGCGGCCGCGCACGATGAGTTATGGCATAATTTGTACTGGTCGGCACCAAGCAATAAGGATCGAGACGAGGTGTGAACCTGAGATGCCTCCGATATATATAAGTAATTGATGTTTAGACATTTGTTTGTCTCTAGTCCGCTGCTTAAACATATGGTATAATTTACTGAGTGCTCGCCTGCATAAGCTTGCTTGAGTGACGAAAGAATTTTATTAATGTACCTACAGTAATTGTATAACTTAAATTCAGCTGTTATAATTATTACCCGCTTACCTAAATAGACTCGATACCTATAGACAATTGTGTAATTGTTTATTTGAGGTGTTCCAAGTAATTTACATTTTCTTAGTTTACGATTAGTTGAGTATATAATACGAATGTCTCTATAACGGTTAAATAGATTGCTGTGGTCTTAGTTAGGGACAGGTTACTTTTTACACATACCTTGAACTAACCGTTGATAAAAACTTCACATGGAACATCCATTGTCACCGTATGTAATAAATTAAGATAAATTTTAGGTAAACACACACGTATACGTTGAAACATACTATTAAAAATAGAATGATGCTCATGTTATATTCTGCTCTAGTTGAATCAAGTATTTACTACGGATTGGGTGACTATGGCTTTACATTTAATACATATAAACAGAATAAAAACACTGCAAATTATAATCCTAAAACTACGACTTAATGAAACAACAAGAAAAGGCATTACAGAAGGATTATGAAAAGCTTCTGTTAACCAGCTTAACAGATATGAAGATAAAAACCCTCCCTCAATCCCTCGTACCCGTTGCGTGAACCCATCGTATCAACGCGCAAAAAATTCGTAGTACATTTGAGGCACATTCGCGAGGCGGTGAGTTGGTACAAAATTGTCGCAGCTAGGCGGAGAAATTTTAAAGCAGCACGGGAACTTTTAGAGCCATTTTGGCAAACAAGTGACTAGAAACAGTAAGTAGGACACCGGGCGGCGTCCTTGCATCGGCACGACCAAGTCGCCGCAGAGAACTCTACATCGTTGAACCATACCCACAAACTATTGTACTATTGTTGATACTACGGTATCATCGCGTTCAGTTGCTTTTAAGTGAGCGCAATTTACCACTTCGCGCTTGTGCACTAGCCACCAGCCGACGTTATCCGCCGCTCGCTTTTACTACCATCGTAAAGACATTTCAATTCTACAAAGTACTTACCAACTTACATGAAGATTTTAAACCACCGATTTTCTATTGCCTATTATTTATCTAAACAGTAGAATGAACGTTTTTCCTACTCGTATAATATGTTTTAAGAGACTAAACTAAATCTAAAAGAGCTTTTCGTACGGATCGATGATGACGTCTCAACTATAGAAACCATTTCTCGATTTCTATTTATTTCAAATCTAATATTTATTAAATAACAGCGAACTATTTAAGTAGCCCTGCAGCGGTAACAGAAATAGTATATGAATTACGATCGGTAATTGAACGACAAATAGCGGTATACGAAATTGGAAAATAACAAGCTTTTGCTTATTATACTTCTTGGAAACTAAGCGTTGCTTTCCAGTTGTTCATAATATTAATTGGCTTCAAGATTGAGAGTTAGCTACGCTGAGTTGATGTATAGCGGCAATTTGTTGCCGTATTTACTGAAAAGCGTGGCTACCGTCTGTTTTATGAAACCCAAGACGCCAACAATGAGTCGCGACGAGACGATGCGACAAGTGTCACTGTGGTTGACATAATTCAACATCAGCGACACTCGGCTCAAATAACTAAATTATATCAAAGTTTTAAGCAGGTATTTTTGAGTTTTAATACCCAACATATTTGGTGCTTCTTTCACATCAACTCTATACTAACGGTTTTCGCTGCTCTACATTAACTTCTAAACTTACAAATACGAACTAAAGCCAATTGTTAAGACTATTGATCAGACGTTTTATATGAGTCTGAATACCTGCTTAGCGCAGTTGGTAGGGCGCTGCTTTCGGCGCTGAGGGTCGCGGGTTCGAATCCTGGTAGCGGACAATCTGTGTGTGATGAGCATGAGTACCCGATTTATGGATGTTTAATATGTATATAATTATTATATACTGAGTTCGCCCTCAGTCCCATGTACGGTACCCATATTACAAGCGCTAATTAGTGTGAGACCGTAGAGTTGGTGTGTTCGTCTGGCGATATCATATTATTATATTATATTAATTTAGTTATGCAATCCGTTAGCCAAACTTTTTCTATAAGTATATGTTCGCATAACCGTAAACAAAACAGCCCTTCAATATACAACCTTCGACAAGCCTTTATATTGACCAATTGGGTAATCAATTGTAACTAGCATTATAAAATGTGCCATATGAACACAGCGAGTGGTCGAACTGAACCATTCGCTTGCGTAGTCGTATCGAACCTTCGATTCAGTTTCGTAGAATAGCTCTGAGAGATTGTCTTCGAAACAAGAAAGTTTCTAATCGAATTGATTTGGATACTTGTCGAAACGTTGTTGTTTACACTTTAAGGTTAGGTCCGTTTCATGTTTGCTTTAATTTAAGTATGATTAAAATGATACAATTAATATAAGGAATTGGATATCTAGGTTTCCAGTTAGTAGGTACTAAGATTGATATTTTGTAACTGATCGTTTCACTTGATAAGAATATTAAGTATAAAGGTAGGTTCAGAGAAAATCGGAATTAAGTAATGTATATTAAACGAGCCATAAGATTTTCTAGAATATCTAGAAAGTTCCGCAGATTTAGTACAAACTGAATCTGGATTTTACGAATAATAAAAAACTGAATCTTCATTTTACTGGTCCATGTAAGGACGTTCAATGTATATTTATACTCCTAAACGCACATACCATCAACTTACATTTAGGCAAAAAATACCTATCTAACATTTAATGTTATAAGTTAGCTTCCAGCATCATAACAGCGTTCATTATAATTTAAAACGCGTTGAATAAAAAAGTAACTTTTCCAAACGGATTAACAAGATATTGAATATTTTAACAGATTGTCAGATTGGGGGTGCGTGTATAGTAGCAAGACTGGCAGGTAGCAGGCGAGTGCGTGTGCGAACAATTATAACCTATATTTATAGATAGCTGATAGAATGCACAAATACCTACAAACAACTGTATGTACAACGACGAGGCTGCGGTCGTGTTGGATCCTAAACTTTCACGTGTTACAACATTACATCGCTTTGTACTCAGTACAGGGAAATTGATGCCAGATTAATGTCATAATTTATACGTAAAATGAAACATGTAGAGGAATTTTGTCATTTCTTCCTAATTCAAAGGTGCTCCTTTTAAGATTTTCCGCGTGACTGGTTACGGTAATAGCTGTGCGAAAGCGGCGCAATCAATCATCGATGACTATCGGCTAGAGGGCCGGGCCGGAGTCGTTTTGCCATTACTGAAAAATGGGGAAAATACTCACCCTTTGAGACGATAATGTTCATCGAAGTCAACAAGACGCGGCGATACCATCCTTAATGACTTCAGGGGTAACGATCTTGCAAATTGACTCGGATTCATATTAAGAAAAGCAATGGTTACGCCAATTAATTCTAATCAAACGTCATGACTTTCTCTTCAGAATACAAGGCACATTATCAAAAAAACATCAAATTATTACAGGAGTACAACAGTACATCCATATTATTATATATAAAATAGTTCTAGTTCCAGGGAGTGCGAAAGCATGAAGGCAGAGATCAAAGCATTCGCGCTTCAGAGGTGTCGTTATCATTCGACCACTTAAAATAGTGCTTCCCGCTATAATACTATTTTCATTCGCAATTTATATTTTTCTAAAGTCCGTAAGTGCGAAACAACAGTTTGGAATTTTAAACTCAGTCTAAGAATAATTGCCATGTTGGAGACGAGTTGCGGAAATACCGAGTTTAGATTCATGTTTCCATATTCAGAGCACACAGAAGAGAGAAAACGAATCTGTTCATTCGAAATTGATCTCTATGTGTACGATTTTATCTGATGTGATATAATTATGTAAGCTCAAAAAGTAGGGACCTGTGACCCTAAACGATAATGTCTCATTAGAATGGAGTGCAGGCAGCATTAAGCGGTAAACGGTGAGATGTCAACGCCGTGGGGCGGTCGACAGCCCCAATCGGCTTTCGTAATTGCTAATCTTTGGCACTGGTGACATTCCATTTTAAAGCTGTACAAATCTCCGCTATTTGTTACGCCTCGTTCACTAATGCGTCAACGTTTTTTTTTACCATTGTGTCAAAAGCTTTGCGATAGCTAAGTATAACTACAACAGATATGTGAGTACATTTCCAACGATTCATTCTTAATCTTTTCCTTTTGTTACTGGAATACAAGGATTATAGTTTTTTTTTACTTGGAATCTGAGTGCACAGTTAAAAGCTTTATTATTTTCTTTTAAGGCTTTGTTTCTTATTAAGCTTTCGCTGTGGAGAAAGCACTACTGTCAAAGCTTTACCAAGTTAACTAATTAAACAAACATAAACCTAATTAAACGAAACATTATGTCGCTTAATGAGGAGACCCAAGTGCCAAGAGTGCGCATTCTTAGAACTCTATTGGGAGCTTAGTTTCTGGTATGTTGTATATTATGACTCCAACTCGGTTCGTTTAACGTCGTCAGCAAATGATATTTCGAGTTTATTTTAGGGAAGCAGAGGCGTTTAATTTTTCACTCTTCCTCTTCACGTTTAACCGTGGGACGGAGAACAGTAAACCGACGAACGCTGGGATAGCAGTCGGGTAAACTATTCCATGTTGGTACTACCTATCTACACAATGCTTGTGAAGCAGTAAAACACCTGATTCTACGGTAGGTGATAGTTCACTTTGGAAAAGTATTTACATCGGTACATTATATATATTAAAAACCATCACGCTTTCGTTCCCTAGAGGGGTAGGCAGATGTACAATGCAGTGCCAGCGGAACTTAGTGATTTAACTTTCAGACTAAATCTCGGGTTTCTAAAAAAATCATTTTAGCGTTTCCTCTACGGAAAATAACTTTATAGGTACAGCAAAATTGTGAGGGAGAGCGAGAAATATTTGTGTTTGTCTGTACCAATCATCTCGAGAGTGGATGCGATCGAAAACTACTACCTCGCATTTTATATCGGCACTAGATCGTACGCCACTTATTTGGCTCACATACACGAACGGCTACTTGCCCCTGGGAAGTGGAAAATTGCTCTTACCGAACCATTTTCCACGAAATATAAAATGAGAAAAGTATGGTTTTCATATATACCAAGTTTATATATAAACTCTAATTTAGAGCACTGTTTATTCCATGATGGAGAGCTAAGATATGGTCCAAAATCCCACAAGAAGGTAAAATCTGCAGATATTAGCCAATAATAAATTGAGCTCGTTTGTACTGTTCCTCTATCCCCACTGAATTATGTACATATTCTTAACTAGTCTATCCGACTGGGGGCTCGGCCTCCTAGATAATGCTAAACGGCTGGACAGGATTACGAATACAGGGCTATTTGTTATATGGAATACACCAAATTAATAATGGCTACGGTGCCAGCCGTATAAACTGATTACAGATGTAAAACTCTGAGTAAACCATTTTTTAAATAGCTTTATTCATTTTAAGCACATCTATCTAGCAGAATCTTAATAAATACTTACGTAACAATAAAAAAAACTGAGAGGCTTTTTTAGATTTATTAGCGTTTCAATAGTATTTCATAGTGTTTCTAAGGCGATCTGCATCATATAAACTGTAGCACCTACATTCTATCCTACAAGAGGTGATGCCTATAAAATACCCTAGCGTCAATATTTTCATTTATTTAACACAATTCTCAGCTCTATAATAGCTATAATATATTTACAATATTTGTCAATATGCCCGACTCTTTTGGCAGTCTGTGCTACGGCGTAGCCGAGACGTAGACATAATTCTTCGGTGCATTCCGGAATCATCGCTGCGACGTAGCGACTACTAGCAAATTTTAACGACACCGTTCGAAAAATACCGCTTGAAAGTGTGTAGTTCGTAGTCTGTACATAGCCCGCGCAGGATCTGCGTAGTCATTACGCGATGTATACTGTGACATCGTGAATTACATTCAAAATTAGTTAATTTTTCAGACAGCTAATAATATAGATGCGCTCCTACTTTTTGAGTGGCAAATAAGATAACGCAAATGTTTTAATTATTCGTTTCCTGACAGTTCGACGTAGACGCCTTAATTCATACTTGCTGTTGGTTTGTAACTAGTAAAGTTGAGAAGTTTCATTGTTTTTAGCGAGTGAAGATAAATCATTTTCTTCGTATATATCACATCTCATATATCCGCTAAACATATTCATTATAAAGACAGGTGATTAATCACTAAGTATATGAACATAATACGAAGTGAAAGCAATCACTGCGATAGGAATTTTCAACCGTTTTTATTTTGGATTCGATTTTTAAACGACTTCGAAAAAAAAATGAGGAGTCTCTCAATTCGGTTGTATTGTTTTTTATAAAATCCGGTCTGGTGGTTCAATTGCATCGGAAACAGAATTTGGAAGAAGGCAATCTAAACGACCCATTAACATAGTTGACTGGGCTATTAAACATTTTTTTTTCACATTCACCGATTGTGTTGTAGTCAACGTCCCTTCTTCTCAATTATTTACTTCATTATATCTTCTGACTCAATCGCGACAATATGAGTGAAGAAACAAAATTTCATTAAAAGTAATTGAGTTGTACATAAGATGTATGTGATCAATGGACTTAAGCAGGTAGGCCGATCTCCTAGCCTATTAATGGTACTCACCTTTCCAATAAAAATAGACTATAGTTTTGCCACTTACCAGCGTATTAGCCACGGGCCAAGGAACATGACGATCTTTACAGACTCCAAAATGACGTCATCCCAATATGCATAGTAAACCATTGTTTATGATTACAATAGCGCCATGAATTACCTAGGACACACTAATATTGATAATATACTGATAGGATATAATATCGATATTATAATATCTTACGTACTTCAAAGCCTACTGACTGCACATTGCATTCAAAAACATAATAATTAATTTTCGACGTTGTTAGTAGTTACGTACGGGTGAATTTGCGTTTACTACACATTAGCTTGGATTTTTGTGCTTTAATATAATGTTTGCAACACTCCGACTATATCGTCTGAGCTTATATCTACCTGAAACATTATACTATTGTATAGCTTTTTATTATAAAGATACATCGTATACTATTTTTGATACTTGTAACGTATCACTTATACCTACTCGTAAAAGCGGCGAGAGATTTATAAATGTGTCGGAGGCTGGATGATAGCTGCCGTCACCGTGGGCACACGTGTAAAAGACCGCATTCTGTTATATCTGGACGTGTCTGAAAAAAAAACACCCTTCCTTTGTGCGGGGGAGTGAAATCCTATCTATAGAAATACGTGGTTAAGAGGTTTTGGCTATATCTTTCTACTCGGCCGAAAAACGTAATGCTAAGGTACTGCTGCTTATAACTCCTGGTCTTAAAAGCTTTAGAAGGTAACTGTATTTATGTAAATAACAAAAAAGGCGCAGTAATTAAAAAATATTTACTTCTAGTCTGACAGTAATAAGAACGTGAATATTTTATATATGGAACTCCATATACATTTAATTTTCTCTGTAATTATTGTATATAATAAATGATTATCAGTAAATTTTAATTATATATTTGGCTTATTATAATTTTTTTTTGGTTCTTAATAGCCTTAATATGGCAAACTTACAATCAACCAAAATGTTTCCTAATATACCCATGAAGTAGATCTAATATTTTATACAATAATTACAAAGTAAATAACTCAAATATTTACGATCTTAAGATTAAAAAAAAATTGTAAATGGGCCATGCGACCATCACATGTCTCGTCGCGAAAAAACTATCAAATTCAATGACAAGTTCTAAATGTAACCGGACTTCGAACCTTTTACTGTAACCATGCCGAATCTATACTGAATGTGGATCACTAGGTCGTATACCTAACCTTTCCGTAGACTAGAAAGACGAGAATATTTTATCGGCCGGGACGGCCTGAAAATAAAATGACACAGATTTGGCAGACTATTGCACTACATTGCAAAACCACAATGTAGTGGGGATGGGTTGACTGCTTCATGGTTAACTCCGATGCCTAATTGAAAAAATATCCACTAAACGAACAAAGTTGGAAGATTTCACTTGAGTTATAGCGCCGCTACGAAGCTACGAACGTAGACGTAGCTGCTACGAAATGACAAAGATACGTAGACACTTTAAACATAATTAAACTGAATAGTAAAATTATAGTACATACAAACACACGAACTCTAGAGTAGATATATTTTTTTATATCAAATTGAGGTATGAAAAATTAAAACATCTATCCCACGGGAACCATAGATTTTACCGGGATAAAAAGTAGCCTATGTGCTATTCCAGACTATAATCTATCTCTGTGCCTAAATTTCATCCAGATCCGTTCAGCCATTCGGGCGTGAAAGAGTAACAAACATCCATCCATCTATCCATCCATCCAAACTTTCACATTTATAATATTAGTATAGAAGTATAGATTAGTATAGATTACTCAAAAACGCATACACACACCGCGTGAATATATAATATTAAATATATATATATTGTGGGCGCATAGCAGCGTTTTTATGATATCGAGCGAAAGTAGTATTCGGCGTCACGGTATTATGTCATGATTTATCACTGACACATCAGGATATTGATTTCTAATAAGCACACTAATGTTAATGACACCAGTAGCCAAAATGTTCATAGTTGGATTTATAAGTTTTAGGCAAGATAGTGTACATCTATCTAAAGGAGACCAACAACTTCGATATAGTTTCATAACAGGCGTGACCACATCATTCCAGAGCTATGTCGCACACGCCTTCGTTACGGGAATCTAGTTTGTAAACAATTGCCATAGGTGTACCTATAGATACGGCTTTACTTGCTTCTCGTAGAACTGCGCCCGGCATTTGGCTCAGCCCCAGTTTTCCCCAACTAATGCAGTTAGCAAGTGGATACAAGAAGTATCTAAACCATTGATAGCTAAACTTTCTTGGAATTAAGATTTAGCTCACGCGCGTCGCTGTGTTTATACCGTGGTAACATAATAAAGCCTTTTGTTTGGATACGTATATGAGTAAAACCACTACTAAGAGTTTTTTTTTAATTTAGAAAAGAGTTTTATGATATGTAAGTTATTATTCTGACTAGAAATACATCCGCAATGTTTTCCTGTCGGTTTTTCTTGTTTACAGTAGGAGAACAATTGTCTGTATTTGCTCAAACGAAACTTCGAAACTTCGTTAATTGTAGTTATAATGCGTTGAACTAAAACTTATTGACCTCAGCACATATTTTACAGCGTGGTTATAATGGATAGGCTCACTCTCAAAACCACGCTTGTTTAGCGCATTTTTAATCATTATAAGAAGATAGAATTTCGATATGTTGATTTATAGAAAAAACAAAATGACAATCGAATTTATTGATAAAAATTTAAAAAATAAAAATGTAGACATTGAAGTTCTGACTTCACATAATGATTACAAATGCTCTAATGAAGTGCAGGATTATAATTGTGTATACACTCTCTGAGCTACTCTGTATATACCTACCTTATTAAATTGCATTAATCTCTCGATTTTTATAAATCATCTCTAATTAGATGTCTTAAATATTATATTATGGGTGAAGTATCACTCTTGAGAGTTTGTCAAATCATTTCAGATTAGAATATTTTACTCTGGCGTCTAAAGCGTGTTAATTTGCTATTACAATATTCTCCGTCCCGAGCCCTCGTCATAACATCCAAACGAGATTTCCCGGCAAGACTTTTGCAGTGACTTACGTCAAAGATAAAAACTTAAACCTGTTAATTGTGTCAAATCCAGCACTGTCAGATAATTACTACAATAATCTGGAGATAGGGTATCAATTCCCGATCATATTTTCAGCACGCGCCAACCAATTAATAATTAACAAGCCACTATACTTAAACAATTAAAACCTGTTACACAATTTAAATCTGTTACTTGTGTCAAATTCATCACGGTCGAGTTATTACTGCAATAATCGCGAAATAGTGTATCAATTCCCGATCGTATTGTCAGCACGCAATAATAAACAAGACACAATAATACAAATAATTATTGACATTCAAGTTTAATAACCATCACTTTCTACCAATAGAATTCCCAGTTTGGAATTAATTCAGTTGAATTAACTGAAATACAACTAAACAATTCTATTTGAGGCTTTGTAATGTGCCGATTAAATTATTTGATAGTTAGTGTATTTTAAGGTAAAAGGGGACCTACCTTATCTTCATGTTAAACTGTAAGTAACCACGTGGAATATTAACACAGATTTTATTTGCCATCCCTTTGTTTAGAAACTTATAACTATAACCAAAGTAAGTTAACAGTTGTTGGTGGTGGAGCACAACAGCAAGTGTGGGCAACATTTTGCTGGAATGTTACAAAAGTTTTTATGTAACAAAACAATATCATCCGGGTAAAGCCATAGCCGAGCAATAAAAATAAGTTTATCTGATTTCAATATCGGGCATTCGGGAAGTTCTCAAAGCTGCCCGTACGTGCCGCACTTGTCAAGTATGAGACCGGCCACCGCTGACCTTTGTGCTTCGTCGTTCTCACTAAAATTTTACTGTACGACTTTCGGAGATTCTTATATAAAATGTTAGTGCTCTACTGTATATTATCCAATAGGTATTGCTTGTATATTCATAATAATAATATCGCCCCAGACGAACACACTAACTATACGGTATATTATAGGTAGCGTGCAATAGACTAGGGGCCCACCCAGTATATAATACTTTCATAGATATTAAACAGCCATGACTCAGGTATAGACATTCGTACTCATCACACAAAGCTTGTTCCTACCAGGATTCGATCCCGCGACGCTCAGCGTAAAAAGCAGGGTCACTACCAATTGGGCTAATCAGGTCTTCAAATAGGGACCGAAGCCACATATGAATAATCCAAAAAGGGCCGTCATTACTGTGCAGGTTGATTAAATGGGCTATTGTATAGTCTGACATAGCTCATGCCAATGAAACCACCCAGCACCAGCAAGTGAGCAAAGTGGGATATTAAAGTTCTTATAAAATAATCTAAAGTACAAGGTCTAAGTAAGCACATAACTTATTGTATGGCCCTCTTTAATTATTTTACAAATAGTAATAATATCACGTAAGTAACACATAAGCCTAACATGATTTTAAAATCTACAGATTCAATTTTCCAATATGTATACATTGCGGTTACACGCAACACGCGCGGCCTGAATAAAATCACCAGTGCAGTATCTGGCGACAGGTGACCAACATTTCATTAATCGTAGCTGAAACTTCATTAATGCCACTTACATGCGGTGTCCAAATAAGTTTCCCATAGCGTAGCCAAAGCACGAGAATTTAACGTAATTATGACGTTATTCCGTTATTGAATAACGGAATAACGTAATAACCCCGGCTCGCACCTCTGGGATTTCATGTGCGAATCTCATTTTTAACCATGATTATCACGTGCTAATCGGTGAAGGAAAAAATCGTGAGGAACCCTGCTTAACTGAGAGAACCTCTCGAAAGATGTGTGAAGTCCGCCAACCCGCACTGGGCCAGCGTGGTGGACTATGGCCTAATCTCCCTCGAATTGAGGGGAGGCCTGTGCCCAGCTGTGGGACATTAAAAAGGTCTGGAATTATTATTATATAATATCACTGTTAACGACGCGATCTCCTTAGGAGTAATTTTATGTTCTTTTTTTGTAATCTTTTGTTTTTTAAGAAGTCTATTACTGTCACCTGATATGTCCGCACTGAAAATTTTACATACAATATAATTTATTATTTTCCATCCATCCTCCTGCTTATTATTCTCACCCCGGCGTGTGGCGGACCTGCGGCCAACGCGCACAAGTTGGTCTTCGGCCGGATCCCGATGATTCGCACACCGCCACGATCTGAGATGGTGAGAACGCGCCAGATGGCAACCCAGGAGCGTGCACTGACGGAAACAGCTTCCAATCCACAAGGTACGCAGCGGCCAGCTAATATAAACAAACCGCAGATTGATGTACCGGCACCTGACTTTGATCGCACCATTGTTATCGCGGGTGGCAGCGCTATAGTTGAGCGTCGAGAGACGACGCCGCCACCACGTTCCGGCAAGGGATCGAAGAGTAGAAGGTCCACTTCGTCATCTATACTAGCTCGCAGGAAGCGACTGGAGTTGGAAGCTGCTCGCGAGAAGGCACGAATACAGATGGAATTGGTTGATAAAAAATTGGAAGCGGATTTGGCAGATTTAGAAGACGAATACAGTTCACACGAGGAGGAAGGTTCTGTTAGTAGAACGACTAACGTAAGTAGGTGGTTAGAGCACGGCCAGCAAGAACTACAGCAAGTACAGTCAGCCCCCGAGAATGGTACTAAAACGGGCGAGCTGTGCGCGCCAGTGGACACTAGCCCTGGCACTGATGGAACAGTTCAGCTGTTGGCTCGCGCACTGAAGGATATAGCCGCCTCTTCTGCAGCCAACGCACCAAGTGCTAACTTATTGAGTAGGATATGCACGCCAAGAGATCTGCCTGCCTTTGACGGAGACCCGATGGAGTGGTTGCACTTCAGGCAGGCCTATGAAGAGTCCACTCAATTATGTAATTTTAACCCGAAAGAGAACCTATGGAGGTTAAGAAAATGTCTACGCGGACCAGCTAAGGATGCCGTCTCAGCTCTCCTGATTTGTGCGACTGATCCTGACAAGGTTATGTCAACTTTAGAGCTACGTTTTGGTAACGCAGACACCATCATAGCAAGAGTCATGCAAGACATAAAGAAGTTACAGACCATCTCTTCAGATTACCACAAAGATATAGTGGTTTTTGCTGTCAAGTTACAGAACTCAATCGCGGCTGTTCGCGCAGTGGGCCGCGATGAGTACCTACAGGGAATGACTATAGTCACAAGTATACTATCTAAGTTTCCCACGGTGCTTATTTCAAAATGGTCAGACTATAGCTTCCCACTGATTAAAGAGAACAAAAAGTCCCGTTTAGATATATTATCAGATTTCTTGAACGAGGAAGCTGTCAAAATATCTACCACCGTAAATATTAATATGTTTGATATGCCCAGCAATCAACAAAGATATAAACAATACCGCGACAATAACTATAGACCTCAAGCAGTGTCAGTACAGCAACATAGTACTGCTGCTTCCAGTGATGACAGATGTCATTATTGTCACGGTACAAAACATAAACTGACGGCGTGCAAGAAGTTTAAGAATGCATTACGCAAAGATCGCTGGCGACACGTTAAACGCAACGGTATCTGCTATAAGTGCCTGCTGCTGTATCACGACCGAGAGACCTGTCCTGCACCTGCGTGTGATAAAGACGGCTGCGGCGAAGCGCATCATCGTTTATTGCATTTCACGACTACAAACATCAATGGAAACAATAACAGAGACGTTAACGTTCGGGAGTCCAGTACCGTTACTACTGAGTTTTCGCCTGTTACGGAAACTGTCATGCACATAAACGTAAACGTCTGTCTAGGTGAGGTCAACGAGCCATCCGTTACACGAACCCCCCTTGGTTGGTGCGTACATGAGAGCGCGGAGGTGCCGTACGAAGAGCGCCCAGTCCATACGTCACTTATGTTGGCAGAAGTGGACACTCCTGCCCAGGACCGGAACGAGGCTGTCAGCATTCTGCGGGAACGTCACGAGAAAGAGCAACGATTGTTCGCCATTGAGACCTCGGCAGTGACGGGTAAACCACGTCGTAATGTAGACACTGGACGTGCTGTGGCCGCACTAGAACGAACAGATACACTCGCCGACTGTATGGAACACATAGGCGTACCATGGCAGCACTGCAAGCCTGACGGTTTCCCAAATGTACCGACCCGATTAAAGGGTATCGAGCACGAAGAGTTTGCTGGCAGGTACACGGAAAAGGTTAATCATTCTAGGAACATACATAAACCTGTTGGAGTACATGTAATAACTTCATTAATATTGCTAATTAAGTACGAGCAGTGGGCGGCATTCAGCCAAGAAGCGCCTGAAGCGTTTGGCGACACGCGTCTCTCGAATCCCTGTTGGTGAGGAGTGCTGAGCCAGCACTAGGGTGGGGAGTGTTAACGACGCGATCTCCTTAGGAGTAATTTTATGTTCTTTTTTTGTAATCTTTTGTTTTTTAAGAAGTCTATTACTGTCACCTGATATGTCCGCACTGAAAATTTTACATACAATATAATTTATTATTTTCCATCCATCCTCCTGCTTATTATTCTCACCCCGGCGTGTGGCGGACCTGCGGCCAACGCGCACAATCACGATGACGTCATATATGTTAACAGTGGGTCATAACCGACTTGCGTGACGCTACGTGTCTAATTTATGCTCGGACTATTGTACGTTAAGCCAACACGTTCCGCACAAAGAGAACATTCGCTTTACCTACAATGATTGAGACAAGAGACGCACGCCTGGTTGGCTTTGAGCTTTGGTTAAATCAAAACTCAGAACGTTCGAAACTCGCACTACAGCACAGAACACTGACTATTCTAAACACAGTGGGTAGTCTATCTATCGCAAATAAAGGTATTCAAGTATTCAGTGTCGTGTGCCAATACCGATAGGCAATTATTCAATGAGATAATGAAGTACAATGTTGAAGCGATGTGTAATACTAGCGATTGGTTGGCATTTAATCGTTTATTTGTGTGATTATTGGTGATACCATGGTTATGTTATTCAAAAATCTGCCGGTAAGGGGTCGCATATTTAGACACTAATTAATTTGAATTTATTTCAATATCGTGTCAAATACTTACAACAATAAAATAAATTACAATAATGAGATTAACATGTAGCAGAAGGAAAGATTCGACGACAAAATTTGTCCATAAGGTATTCGTCAATTGTGTCAAAAATTACGAATTTATACTTGTCCAATATTAAGTTGTTTAATTTCTAAACTGCGTAATATTTCGATCTGTGATATAATTTATTCAATCTTTGTGTTGAATAGTTCAATATTTTAGATCTCATGCAGCGGATGCTTTTGTGTTCTTGGGGTTTTCAGGGATAATTCATGTCGCTGTTCCTGCCTTACCAATTTATAACCTTGTTGAAGAGTTCACTATTATTTTTCACAAAGAGAGCAGTTTCTTGGGTATAAAGACATGATAATGTTTTAATATTATTAGCGCCATAAAATACAACTGTCTGTTGTTTAGAGATTGCATTTGATCTAATGCATCTTTGTTGTGCTTTAAAGATTGACGGTCTTGTATAATATTACTCTGTATATATATGTCTATTTTATATCTGATTTTTTCTACACTTTTCCAAATTTATGTTAGGGTATAATAATTTCTGTATAGTCTGCCCTAATTGGACTGATTACTAAAGTTGCAAGGAGCAACTACCAAATATATTCTGGCTGTCGAGACCTCCGGTACCTACCGGACTAGCGGTAACCTAGACCGGCGTTATCAGACATTTCAAGCATCAAGACCATCAGTTTAACATGCCCTTTGAATCGTCAAGGCGGTCAGATACTCTAATTCCCAACCATGTCATACAGATTAGGTTATGTCCTCCGCTGGATCTGGGGCCCAAGTCCGCTAACACAATCGATTCATAATCGAACAGCAGCCGCATAGTAACTCTCACTTTTGACAGATATTGTATGGGATATCTGTCAAAAGTGACAGTTACTATGCGGTTGTTGTTCGATTATAAATCGATTGTGTTAGCAGACTTGGGGCCCTGTGGGTGTTTATTTTATTTAACAAATGATTCCCATAACCTCACGTCATTGACATTGAGTATGGATCATTAATTAATTGATTTGTAAAAAAGTCTATTTCTTCTCAAATTTTCAACACTTACTTAATTATTGTTTTAAAAAGTTAATGTCTAAAAGTTATATTATTTGACAGAATTTTCAGAACAAAGATTAATTTTATTTACGGTTCTTACGTATTTTTATTTATCAAACTCGACTACCAGAAATTATTTATAAAGATGCCTTTAATACCACTCGTGATGTAGCTTTAGTTTGAGAATAAAAGACTTGTAATAAGAAAGAGAACTTGTTAGAAAGTTACAGTCAAGTTTCATTATTTGCTGTCCAAATTGAAAACGTAATAAAATGTATCTATTTGCTTTGGTATCGTTGTAATAGTTAACAATCTGGAATAATATAAATGACCTAGTCATATAAAAAGTGATTTATTAACAATACAAAAGGCCTTCTGCTTAATATTTTAATTATAATAAATAGCGAGATAACAATGTCTTCAATATTAATGAGAGAAAAAAAACGAAATGTAATCTTGTATAGGTAATTGGACATACAGGAGCTTATTTTAAGCATGATCTCTTATCCTTAATTAAATATATGTCTGCGGACGGAGCAAAAAAGATTTCTCAATTGGTCGGACGGAAATGTGTGCGTGGCGAGTGTCCAACTACAATTTCATTTTCGTAGACCATTCCGCCGCTGTGGAAGTACGGTAATGCCGTCAGAGTGCGACCTGCGGAAGCTGCATAATGCATATATGAAGCACACAGACACAACTAGCGTCAAACAACGCAGTTCCATTTACATAACATAACTTGATGCCTACGCTAAAACTGAGGAAAACTAGTATAGCTAACAGTAGTAATTATTTCACATAAACGGTGAGAATTTTGACAATATATATACTTTCTAATAATTACATCTTTCTTCTAATAGGAGCCAACGTTTATTGTATTATCAATAATTACAAAAAAAAACTCCTAATCAATCATTTAAAAAAAAATATTGTGAATGGATTTCTGCATTGGAATGCATAAATAAACAATCATTTGTTGTAGAACGTAAGGTATACGGTGAACGGAAAAGTTCATATTTTTTTAAACGCATTTAAATTTAAAATGCCATAATAACCAAACGTCAGCCCTGATTAGCTCAGTTGGTAGTGACCCTACCTTCTGCGCTGGGTATCCCGCGCTCGAATCTTGGTAGGAACAAACCTTGTGTGATAACATGTGATTGCATCAATATTTATACTCCAGGCAGGGATGTTTTGTACCTATTAAGTATTATATAGACTGGGTTTGCCTACAGACCCTAATACAGGCTCTTCATAGTTTGGGACTGTACATTTCGTGTGTTTGTCTGTATTATTATTATTAAAAAACAATTAATATAAATTGTTAAACAACATGCAGTCATCTTAGTTATAAAACAAAGTCGTGTTAGTTACACCATTTAGGAACTCAAGAACGAGTTGGCCGATTTTTATGTTTTTTTTATTATTTTATTTATCTTCACCCCGAGTAGCAGAATACGATATGGATGGATAAAACATGGTAAATTTTCGTAATAAAAAACTAATAAAGATAATCCATTTTCCCGTACATATGGTTCTGAGGCGGTACGAAGTTTGCCGGTACAACTAGTTTTAAATAAATTGAATACTTTGCCGTAGCATCGCAATGATACGGACAAGAACTTCGTCGTATTGTGAATGCTCGCCTTGTTGATCTGTAAAACTTTCCCAGGGAGTCACGTCCCGGCAACTATATGAACTAGTGCATATTACGGAATATCGAATACTGTTTCACAGCATAATTGAAATAGGATTTTTAATTTTGTGAGTCATTCATGAAACGGCTCTACTTATAGGTTATTTACACCAATAAATTATATGTTTATATTAAATTCCCAAATTAAATATTTTTGAAGTAGTGATTATTTTGTATTACTTATTAATAAAATTGTGGAAAATGTACCTAAATTTTGACGTTTGCATAAATTGCATTATATATTTATATTAAATTCTTAAATTAAATATGTTTGATGTTTGAATGTCGTGATCATTGTATCTTTCTAATTAATTAAATGCCCACATTGTACCTTAATTTTGATGTTCGCATAAATTGTATTGGTAGATGCCACGTGACACGTCTCGTGAATTACGAACTATGAAAACCAATAGTCCAGTATGTGCCGCGCATGAGCTAGCATTCAAATACCAAATTTGTCGACAATCCAGCGTAAATTTTATACATTCGCACATTTTAATGAAAACATACTTAATGTGCACGTATAAGTTATTACTTTAATAAGGGTTAACGATAATAGTGAATATGGAGTCCATAGGTATGTCGAAAAAAATAACACAACGTACTACGTGCACTGAATAGCCGTTCTCGGAAAAAAAGGAAACTACATTTATACATTTATTTCATATATGAATATGACTGCTTCGTTAATCTCTTAAAATATTTATACTATTCTTTTTACACCTTATTTATATGCAATTTATGTTTACCTTAAATTATATCCTTATGTTTATTTTACATTACAACCCCGTACTGACCCAGTGAAACCCGTGTTTTTCATCCGCCAAAAGTATAATAACGAATCTCAAATGCAAAATAAAATATCTTTTAAAATAAAAATAAAGATGACACTGAGGTTTGACCCTCGGCGAGTCACGGGATAAAGTTAATCGTCTTGGAACCCACACGAATTTAATCTTGCTGCTGTCTACTGCTATCACCGCTATTACTTAATCGAACATAAAATGAAGAGAGACTATATTCTCCGAGAAGTTTAATTGTTTTTTTTTTTATTACATTATAGGCAAGTATTTGATCTCGATCTCACCTGATGGTAAGTGACGATGAGATCTACGATGGAGCATACTTGCCTAAATGTAGTCAATGACGCTCCAGTTGCAACCCACACCCCGGCATTGTGACAAAGAGAACTCCGAAATTGAACACATTAAAGGCTTGTCGAATACCTAATCTATGTAAAGGTAGCTCAATGAACTAAGCCCACTATGGGCGGGTCGTAGAGGCTGCATTGAAGGATTAACAACACGAGTATTCGTACGGAAAAGATTATTGAAATGAGATTTGTTCGGCGCATGCAGACGAAATCTCATTTGTCGTATTATCAGCCGGTCTTGAGTGTAGAAATAGATCTAAGACGCAATCCACACGATACCAAGCGTTACATTTACCGAAATATTTTACTGACTTATTACTGAACTAGGGCAATGTTCGCAAAACGTAGCGAAATGTTTGTATGTTAGCAGGATTTAGGTCTAAGTGCTTTAAACAAGATCGTTCTCGCACCACACCAATTTGTCATGGAAAATGGCAGAGCTATATTTTCTGGGCGTAAAATATCTGATTATATTTCTAATTTTAAATATTTATCTAAAGTACGGAGAGAAGTATGGACAAATACAGATGGAACGGGATTATTGGTTTAGTCGGTGAGTAGTTAACTTAAACGGGAACATTTTTCTTACAAGTGAAATAAGTATTTATAAACATTTTCAAGGCTTTCGTAGGAAGTCTTACATAAATTAAAAATAGCTTTCCGTTCTAGCCTTTCGTAATATTGTCGTGGAGCTGTGGAGGGAGTCGTTGCCAACCGGCAACTGGTTTCTTGTGCCTTCAATTACCATGTGCTGATATAGAATGAATCTAGTGAATAGAAGGATGTTGGCGGGCATAGAGAATACCAAAATATTGTGAAACTGTTGATGTTAACGAGTACTTATAGAGGTAAAAGAATGTAAAGTCCAATTTGTGATATACTTCGAGTGTTTGAGTGATGACGTCACAAATCACTTACCGTTTCCCTCAGTACAAGATATGGCACCAATACGAAGTTAATATGGAATATTTATATGACAGCGGTGATCAGTTGGTACCGAGCCGGTGAATTATGGATTATCGTCGTCCCACCAATAGACGCATAATTTCCTTGTTTGTTTTATAGCCTTTTCAGTTTACGATAGTTCCGCAGAATTTTGTTATGTCTACCTATAAGTCTTTTAACGATGTAATAAAAGTGTTGAAGATGATATAGCTATGTCTGTGTCGGGCTGTGGATAATTTGTATCAAGGATTTACGGCTTAGGTTGAATTAAGAGACATTTCTAATACGAAAAGGCGGCGGTACATCGTTGGGCGGGCGGGCGTCAGAACGTACTTAATACCTCAACCGTTCGACAAACACAATCAAGTTTTAAACATGATCGCGGTGAACACTTGAACAGGAAAACGTTTAATTAAGAGTCTTTCCCGGAATGGCGTGATTTCATTTCTGAAACAATTAATTGCGTTTGAATAAATAATTTGTTTTTCCGGCTTCATCGCGCTCCTTCGGTGGCCAGAGACCCGCATCTCGCTGCACTGACCACAATTGACACTGAGCTGTGAATCTTAGCTGCCCCTGTGGGAAATCAAGGTTCAAGATGAACCCACAATAAGTTACTTCAACAAAAAGATATGCTTGCGGCACAGAAATAAAATAGACTACAGTTTGTATTACTTATACATCCAACTACTACGTACGAGTTCTTTGTTCTAGGTTCGAAATAAAGGTGTAGCAAAATTTCTTGTAAACAAAATTAAAAGGTTAACATGTAGATCATACTGATAAAGTTTATGTAATAAATAAATGGGTAAATGTTGTTATTTTTTTAAATAAATGTAGTTCTTTGCCGTATAATTAGTGATAGATATCCATATACCTAATATATAATATTTAGGATTTGAAGAACGTCAAGATACACAATATTTAGATTTATGTATTAGGGAACGTTATCTCTTAATGTTTACGCTTTTTATATTTGGATAAACATGTCTTAAATACTCACCTAGAGCAATAGGTAATATTTAAAGTGCGGGTAATTGTGTAATGATCTTAGCATAATATATTTAAGACAAACCTATACTTACTAATAGAATGAGGCCAAAAGTACGCAGGTAGCAACCGACCTTTTACTACATAAACGGCTTATGGTTATTTCATAAAAAGTATTCGCACAGTGTCGGTTCCGTCGATGCTGACGAGTCTTTTTCCCATTTTACACCTTTTAAAGTTTGAATGGAAAATCTTCTCAGTGAGTGTTCACATTATGACAGGATTATAAACACCTGGACCGCCACTTTTACGATTCCTGTTATTCAAGAGCAAGCGATAAATAAAATAGGTCAAGTGGTTCTTATCCCGCCCGAGATAAAGCATTTAGCGGTTTCAAGGTATTATCTAACTGCTAATTTTCCACGCTTATACTAACATGCATGAAAAGAGCGACGTCCTGATTAGCGCAGTGGTGAACCTGATTTCTGTGCCGAGGGTTCCGGGTTCGAGTCCTGGTAGGGAACAATCTTTGTGTGATGAGCGCGAATGTTTATACCCGAGTCATGGATGTTTAACATCTATATAAGTATTATATACTGAGTTCACCTAGTCCATTGAACGGTACCCATAATAGAAGCGTTGCTTAGTGTGGGACCGTATGGTTGGTGTGTTCGTCTGGCCATATTTATTTATTTAAGAACGAACCTTTCGACGACTTGCTGAATGTTTTAGTATCATCTCTTTATGAGTGGTGTGTGACGTTATCCGTTTAAGCACACCATTTGAGCTGCGGATAAAATATTTAAATAAAATACGGCTTCAAGTTTTAAAAGTTAAGTAAGTTAATGGTTGACATGTTTCGCTCACTATAGCTAACTCGAAAACTCGTGGATGCCTAACTTTAACAGCAACCTATATAATTTTGCACGTTTGAGGTACATATTTAACGAGTCCGATTTTACTTTTGCCCTTTTATTTGGGGCAAAGTGATTGAGCAAACATCATCCGTTTCGGATCCGGATTATGTGCGCAAAATTACGTGCGAGGTACTGTCGCCTTTAACGACAGTTGGCCCTTCTATGCTATTAATAAGATTGATTGCCATATGGAAACTGCTTTCGAACCCGCCATTAAATTGAGTTTGTATAGTTTAGTACTTAATTCCCTTGTTTCAGTTTAGGTCGGATATTTTTTTTTATATGCCGTCATACGCCGCATCAGCTACAGTCTTACGAACTCCACAAAGAAGAACGAAGAAACACTGTCTCTTGGGAATGGTCTTGCGAATATTATCGCAATTCCTTTGTAGTGTTGAGACACAAATTGACTGACTAGAGAGTGGGAACAAGGCTTTCAATAATTATCCACGTTACAGAGGACGTCAGTTGAGTTCATATTTCATATTAACTATTCAAATTGTTACAGTGCAGTGATATTATGATGTTATCCTCCACTTTTATATTTCAAAGAGTACCTTTATGGAGACATTATCCACTTATTACTTTAGTTTTAAATCCTACGCGTATCTCGACTGCGCCGCGCCGTCACGCGCCCCGTGGCCTCTCTAAGATTCTAATTTACTTTATAATCTTTGAAAAGACCAATAAAATGTAAAAGAGATGGTTGAGGTGACTTATAAATGTTAATACATAAAACTAACTAGAACTTAGAATTTTAAATCGTTACTAAAATTGTAATAACGTTTCATGTATACTAAAATATCTTGTTATTATAATATGTTGTTTGCTAAAATAAGTCTTTATTTAATATTCACGGGGTGAATGGACACCTTAAATATTTGTTACCTACGGTACGTGGGACGTTATTCGTGGGGCGAGCCAGACCGCACTAGCGAGTCTTTAATTCAATAGTAAGATACATTTGTAAGACACACAATTATAGATATACACCCATTTATAATAAACAAATGCACTATGACAGTATAAATATTACAGTACTTAGTACATCACATTTTTATAAATAGATGATACTATAATAAATTCAAATTCATTAAATATTCATCGGACTCGGTCCTATAAGCACATTGTAGATTCCTTTACAAATAGCTTTTGGTTTGGGTAGCAAACCCAATCACCATAGCACGTTATAGAAAAATATTTTATCCAATTACGTCACTCATGAAATCTATCAGTATTATTTGTTATTGAACGTCATGAATTCACCGAGTCCACATATAAATCCCTATTTACATCGAGCCGACATTATTACATCAAAGCCTCGGCCCAGATGACCGAATGACCCGTTTTCTGTTACTTCCACTGTATTATAACCACAATGGGCTAGTAATTAACTTCACAGCAGAATATTTTAATGTCATAGGGATGAAGCCTACTAGCCTACTAATTATTTTATTTATTTTTAGTGTCATTTAACGGCATACGCTGCAAAAAAATTGAAAATAACTAGCAATCAAAGTACGTACAACACGTACCTAATTCAGGACTATGTCTTAGCGTTCATTATTTAACCAAGAGTTTCTTAGTTAGTAGTAATGTGTGTGCCCGTCTGCCATTCAATACAAGTACCTATGGGGTCGCTTCGGGTCAGATCAGATTTAGAAGTTGTGTACGTGCGGTTTGCTGGGTATTAGCGGGAATTACCGGGGCCTTCAAACTGGGAATGTTTGGCGGAATAGCCCGTTACAATGGGATCTAGTTGTAGACCTTGCGGGATCGCTGGCAGCTGAGCCCACCCACTACGGACAAAGCTACTTTGATACCGGACCGCGGATACCCTTTTGCGTTTGATGCTTTTAAAAATACAGTATAGTTTTAAAATTAAAATAAACGCTAGTATAAGATGAGAAGAAACACCACGTTACCGCTAGTCTTGGTAATAGTGGTGGAAACACACTGACAGTGCGTTGGGTCGCGCGGTCGTGTGTATGTTAATTAATTTCCTAAGCTCTTTGTCCGTTTTCGGACGATTTTCACTGCGCTAATGAGGGGCTGCGAAGAATGCGGTTGCCAAATTTGGTGCACTCGGTGCGTCAAGAACACCACAAGTGATTCCTCGTTCAATTTAACATTAATATTTTACTAGGACTTTTTGTTACATTTTGTTTTATTTAAAAAAAAACGATGCATATAAGGCTCGTGCTGGGTAAAATTATTAGAATATACACCCTGACTAGAAATAAACATCTTAAGGTGGGATAGAAGGTATTTTCAATATGGAAATATAGGAGTACTTGACGCAGTGGATTTTTTAAAAGGAATTTAATATCTAGACTATCCGTACGAGTCAATGAATTTTATTGTCTATTTTCAATAGTACTCATATGTGTGATCGCTGTTTTTTTATGATATATATACTAATAAAATAATTAATAGTTTTATGGTATACGTCCGGCCGGTTGGCTTAATTCTTTTTACCGACGCTCGCTTCGCGGTGTTATAAGTTTGAGGCCTATGTCTGTCTGTCTGTTCGTGGCGTCTAAGCATCCAAACGCATGGACAAAATCCAACGCAGATTTTTATTCGAAAGCTAGTTTAATCGGGATAGTTCTTAGTTATGTTTGGCGAAAATTTATACAAGTTTTTGTCGGGGATTTTAATATTTTTAATTTCATTTTTAGATATAAAACGGAGTTCCCATCCAACTTTTAATATTTTTGGTCTACCTAGATATATCTTACTTAACTTCCCTTTTAATTGTACATGTAAACTATGTCGTATATATTGTGTATGTATAATGTATGTGTGGTACAGAGATAATAAGACCACGCCCGGATAGTTCGCAATCAATATAAGAGAAGGTATTGAAGGAAACCTTTTCTTATGGTTGCTTTTCAATTCGCCCACCGTCATGGAGGCCGTTGATCATACAATAGAGATTACCTTTGATATTCGTGAGCATGTTAACCTTATGTGCATATTAAACTAAGATTCATTTGTTGTAATTACCTATTAATATATTCTTTATTTTTTTATCTTCTTGATGTAGGTATTCATTGACTATTATTGTTTTTTTTTACTACCACTCATACTCATAGGTTTAATTATATGAACCTTTAATATTCCATTCCCTCCCATCCCATCCCATTTCCTTTAATATTATTTTAAAAATGACATACATATTTGTAGCTTGAATAATTACGTAGTATTTTGTCTTCAAATAGTCTTCAATCTACTGCCTATTATGTAATTCGGCCATTGATATGTAAAATAAATAAATAGGTATGAAAATATCTCGAATTGCCGCTGGGGCCATTAACATAAGTAAATAGTTACTTTGCTAATAGTATAATGAGTCAGTTTTGACAGGGCTCGTTAATATTTCCACATAAATTTAAGGGAACAGTTTAAAACTTCGAAATGGTTCACCTGAGTTAATACTCAGTGTTAATTTAGCGCCGGCAAAGTTAAATGCAGATAGACCATGTCGACGAGCGGCTATTATACACTGAGAAAAAAGATAGGTAAATTCAAACCTAATAATGTAGGTAATGCAAAAAATAGTTGAAAACAACCTAATTTAGGTTTTCTGAACCTAGTGTAGGTAAATAGTTTTACCTTCGATTGGGTAAATACAACCTACAGTGTTTGGTAGCGTACTATATTACGTAATTTTAACCTATTTTACGTTAAAGAAACCTTTTTTTTTACCTAACTGTTACGTTAACGGGCCGTCACCTAATATACACATTTAATTTTACCTATCACTATCAGTGAATACTACCTAGTATGATTACACATAGCTTAAAAACACCTAATAATAGGTAGCTTCGACTAAATTGTACTTAACCTAAATAATTATTTGGAATTAAAATTGTACATTCGGTTCCTATAACCTAATAAAAGGTTGTAATAACCAATAAATTGTTTTGTATAAACCAACTACATTAACATTTTCATAAAGTTATCGCAACTGATTGCAGTTGTCTCTAATTAACCTTGGCAGTAGGTTAAATAAGCCATTTTAAAGGTTTTCGTAATGAAAACCTGTGGTACTAGGTAAATATGCAAAACAAAAGTCTGTTGAAATAACACAATCCTGTTATAATATATTTGTTATAAGGTTTTAAGATATAAAACCTAATAATACCTAGTTATGCACAAGTTAAGTAAAACCTACTCATAGGTAAAATATATAAGATATACATTTAAGGATTAAATGGAGATGGTGCGGCTCATTAGGACCACGCCATGGCCTTATTTATACCTACTTACTCTGTGGCAAGAGCATAGCAAAAATCACATTTATACATTATATGCACAGTCACAGATTATCAAGTAGGTACATAATTTGGAGAGCACATATTTTTTATGCTATGTTTTTCTTTTGGTATGTATTTACCATGCTAATTTATTTAGACGGCCAATCTCGTTACACAACATTTGACGCCAGTTTTTTGGCTATTACCCGAATTGTGTGTTGCCACATCTCTATTAAATTTACCTCTATATACAAAATTTTGTGACACTAAATAAATGATGATGGATAGGGCGCCACAATGGAATAGACTCTATGCTATCTTTTTTTATTATTGAAATACTTAACTTATACATATTTTTTTGCTTTAAAAGTATTACATAAACCATGATTGATCTGTAGTGCATATGTCATTTTTTGTTATAGCTTTCTTCCCGAAAACAAAACAGATGTAGTTGGTTCCAGTGGCCACATGACATAATCCATATTTATTATTGGTGATAAAGACATGTTTCATTTATAAAATATGGTTATAATTACAAGAATAAGTTTTTTACGGCGGATCTGGCCATCTTTTAAAAATTGTGCTAGCAACACTGGCCACTGTATAGACAGACAGTCATTTTTGCGTTCGCTTCGGTCGGGCCGGCTGCGACAGCGCGCTGTGCTGTTGTGGCGCCTTTTTTATTGCTTTCATTATACTGGGTTCGTGAAAATATGTACTGGGTTTGTGAAGTGAAGTCATGGAAGTGCTACTCAACGATTGGCAAATGCCAGAAGAAATTATTGTAAAATTACTGGTAAGCTATTCACAACCAATTACATTTAGCCCTAGTTGCGTTAGATTTACCTATTTTGTAAATGTTGATAGGTTATTGATGGTAAAATATGATTTGGGTATTGATTATATGGTTCAATTTATATTGGTATCTGCTAATATTGATGTGGTTTTAGAGCAGCAAACTCCAACAAATATTACGCGTCATCTTATCGGATGGTATGGATGGGGTCTTAGGATTTAACCCCGGTACATCAGATACCTCCTGGGTGGTTCACAAACGTCTGCGTAAATAAAAATATGGCATAGGTAAATTAGGGATTCCAACAATATTAGCTTTATATGGCTTTATTTTGGTTGTTTGTAGGTTATTTAAATTTTATTATAAAGCCTGAGGTTTTGGGATACTTATTTGTCATTGCATGGTTTCTGCATTGTTCTTGTATTTGCTGTTTACAGAGGAAAATATTGAATTGAATGCAATAGAACACCTTATCGAGGAAGATTTGGTAGCGCTGATTCCAAGCACCAGAGTACGGGCTAAATTACAAAACGAATAGAGAAACAAAAATTTGATGTTGGCATGCTTTCTTGTTTATGATGAGATTGTGACAGCTGGTGTATACATATTTAATTGATTTAATGTGATTTCAGAATATTAGCAAAAGTACAGCATCTTCAACTACTGAAGAAAATCCAACATTTGATTAAGATGTAAATATGGAAAATATGTCAATAGATTTAGAGAAAGCACGAGAAGTATTTGAAAATGTGATGCATGAAAAGTAAGGGGCTGAAGTTAAAAATGCAACCTTAATTATTATTTTATTTTTATTTTGTGTCAATTAAACACAACTATTGCTGTTTCAGAGAAAATAAATCTATTTTAAAAATAGTGGAAGACTTTAAGGCAGGGAAATACTTAATGGATTATCTTAAAAAAATGTGGAAAAAATTAATTAGGTACATAATACCTATCATGTTGGCATTATTAATGTACTTTAACGTATCCAGTTGATTACCGTTACCTATTAATTATTTTGCTATAATCAAGTAAATACTTAGTTACTACCTACTACCTATGTACCCTACACCTATCGATAAGGTAACTCTAACGCAACTAAAAAGGTGCAGACAATTCTCAGTAGGTTATATTAAAGCACTTATTAGGTATCCAATACCTACGCAGTACACTACCGGAAACTATAAATTAGGTTATTTATACACATTGAAAAGGTTACAGACATCTAACCATCATCTAGACTAGGTTTAATTAAATCATTTATTAGGTATATATCAAAATTTATTTGGTCAAGTTTAACGTATATTAAGGTAAAATTAACGTAAAATACTAGGTGTTATTAAATGTTTATTAGGTTATAGTATCGAACCTAATATTAGGTTTTTGTCGGACAACCTAGTCACTACGTAACTTTAACCTACTATTAGGTGATAGTTACCTTACTAGAAATAGTTTAAAATAACCTAATGAGTCGGTAGAACATAAGTTTATGTAATAACTAGTGCACTTGGTTGTTGTTACCTAATGCACTACGTTGTCCGACAAATACGCAATATTAGGTTAAATATTAGGTAACCGGGACCTAATTTTTTTCTCAGTGTATGAGAAAACTTCTACTAGACGAGGGACAGACTAAATTTATTAGGTTGGTACTTACTGAACGATGCTCTTTGAGTGTTTTGACTCTATCTAAGCTTATAATAATACTAGCTTAAAATAATACTAGCTTATAATAATACTAGCTTAAAATAATACTAGCTTATAATAATACTAGCTTATAATAATACTAGCTTATAATAATAATAGCTTATAATAATACTAGCCCTTTTTAATGTCCCACTGCTGGGCACGGACCTTCCCTCAATTCGAGGGAGATTGGACCATAGTCCACCACGCTGGCTGCAGGTTGGCGGACTTCACACATCTTTCGAGGGGTTCTCTAAGAAATGCATGTTTCCCCATGATATTTTTCCTTCACCGTTTAGCAAGTAACAATCGTGGTTGAAAATGAGATTCGCACATGAAAACCAGAAATCCCAGATGTGCGAGCCGGGGTTTGAACGTGCGATCCTCATTACCGAGGCAAGCTTAATCTAATATCAACGCTTATATCCACGTATCATAGGTAAATTATTGAAGTATCTACAGCTATTTGTCTAGTGGTATCTGTATGTTATACCTAAATATATTATTGCTATGATTATAGTTTCCGATACTTTCATATACTTGTTATGTCTATGAGCACATAAGTATATAGATTCTAGATCGAAACCATACTTAGGAAGTTACTTTAACCATTTTATTTTAACTTTATATACAATTATGTGCTTTTATAAAAACATAAATGTCGATCAATATTGGACTTAGATATTATAATTTAAAAATCACATAGGAATTTTAGTAAATAAACAAAATTGACACCTAAAATTTCCCGCCTGAAACCAAAACGCTAGTTATTATGTTGTATTGGCATTATCTTAGTGGGTCTTATGATAGTAGAAAATAATACATTAATTCTAGATAATTTAATGCTTACCTACCTAAATAATATACAAATATCGGAATCCCTGTTGGTGTTCTTATTTAATAATGAAACGCTCATAAATATGTGATTGCAATTTTGAATTGTTGGCTATTCACCTAATTACTACTTTAATAAGTACACTTTTAGGCTTTCATACGTGATACACGATTCAGTCATAAACGCATAATATTACGAGTAATCTTACATCAGGTGTGAGCAAAAGTTGGTACCCTGAGAAATGATTTACGCACAAAAATGTAGCTAATGTAAAGCGAGAGTCGCACGTCGTATTTTAAAGATAATACGTTCGCGTAAGAGACAAATGTTCCCTGCGTGGACTTGACACGAGGTTGTAAAAATAAATAAAGGGACCGCACGACGCCCGCCACGTCTTAAGCCTAACACACACAACACGAAATAGGATTACGGCGAGCACGCAGCGGAGGGCAAACAACTGACATCCGGGGACCTCTTCAGAACCATACTTAGCTTGTAGCTTACATAATTACAACTGCTGCAAGCTCTCCGCAACTGTCACACCCGCTTTATAACATATATTTCACACCGCTTTTGTGCTGCAAAGATTAGTATTTAAGTTCACAAACGTGAAAGCTTTTAGTGTTTACTGGACTTTTAGTTGGCGGCCATTGGTCGAGATAACACTTTTTATAGCGTGCTGATATTATATTACGTGCCTAAGTCACATTTTTTTATACACAATTTATTCTATGAGAATAACGTAGTTAGTTCCTACCTTTATAGAATAGAATAATTAAGATATGTAGTAATTACACAATCTTTTAAATATTGTGGACACTTAGGAAAGGAAGATAGATCTAATTGATCGATGCACGGCATTTCCGAGTTCAAGATTCTGTAGAAAAAAACATTTATAACCATTATGGTGATCATAAATATGTAATTGTATTATGTTCAAAATCTATATATCTATATCTACATATGTAAACGTGATCACACGGAGGACGCGTGACCGCTATCAAAATGCTCTTGATGTTGCAGTCCTCGATCAATGTTGCCTTGATTACATCAATTTATGATGATCATATGGTCCCGACAAAATGGCTATTCGCCAATTGCATGTTAACTGCACTCTACCTGCCTGTTTGTGGAAGTTATTCGGATATCGAATGACCTATCATTTTCTCTAGCGTTTAATGCTCAAGGATTTCACAGCTGATTTATAACATTAAAACAATAAACCATATCTTTAATGAATTTCAAGTAATAACTGAAGCAAATTACCTACTGAAAAGAAAAAAAAAATACAATCGAATTGAGTAGGTACCTCGAAATTTTTTTTAGCTGTCGCAACCGATTTTTCATAATTGTGGTTATATACAAATTTATAAAAAAACTAACAAGTGAAAGCTACTTAATGATAGGAAAAATAAATATAATAAAAAAGTATAAAATGAATAAAAACTTGTAGTTACCAGCAATTGAAATCAGTCGGAAAAATCTCATATTATATCTCATCGCTATTCATAGCAAAATCTTCACTTAGCAATGATAAATAGATTGCAGAAAAAAAACGCAATACGCTGAGAAACCTGCGTAGTCAAAAGGAGCTAATTGGCCTTCTCTTTATAATATTTTACTATTCCTTTTCTAGCTATAAGTTTAACTCAATAAAATAAAATAATTTCTTTGATTATCATTTTCAAATGCAATTACTGCGCACGTTCATATCGTTTCTAGTTTCCATCTGGTTTCCTCTAAGACTATTATGTAAGTACATACTTGCTCCATTTATACAATGCAATTGGTAAGGAATTGTTTCTGTTTGTTTCCTTTGACATGAGTAGAATGGAATGCTATCTTTGTTGCCTGCAAACCGTATGAATGCAGTCTCTATTCTATCGACGTGGAATTTGATACAATAAAATTATCCGATAGGTAGATCATGGTCATGGTAGATGATCATGATCGTCGTCACAGTAGTATGCCATGTGCGATCCTGTGGCGTCCCACTCCAAGGCGGTGAAGTTGGACCGCTAGGTTTTAATGGGTAGTCTGGACGTGTCCAGGAGCCCCACATAACCGTTCAGGTACCTCGGGCTCGAGCGGTATGTGTAAATGCATTTCCAAAAAAAAAAGATGATCATGATCATGGTAGATCATCCAAAAAAAAATGCCTGACGCCAGTAGCAGCTTCACAGCAGTAGTATCGTCTCTTATCTTCTACTATCTACTCGTGTTTTATTGTAGTTGCGGAGAAAGAGACACGCGATGTCGCGTCACGAGGCACAGCGGCCTCGCCGACACGGCGACGTGTCGCGATTATTTACTTTGTCGCCTCTTTGTTACACTGGCCGAGGTTAACTCGCTTCCCACGAACGATGATGTATGACGCAACAACACAACAAACAACTCACCGCGTCTTCTACACAAGAAATATTACGAACCTGAATGCTTTTGAAGTTTACCTGTTCACGGTGTACCTGAGTATGGTTTATTATAAACTGCACGAAAACGTTAATCCGTGCTATACGATTACGATTTAACTGTACTTTTAGTAATCGTTTATGTTTGCGCTACAAGTGGAAAGTTTTTCGATAATATTATTTTACGTTATAGTCGAAGATTGGAAATGTACATAATCTAAGAAATTTCTATAATACACCCTAGATTTTGTACGAAATACTTCGATAATGTTTATCTGAATCGTCTATACATTATACTATTGCGTGCACCTCTGCTGGGCAAAGGCCTTCCTATACTTACGAACACCAAAATTAAATAATGCGCCGAGTCAAGCGCGAGAGTTAAATATAAACATTGAACTCATCTCGGAGTTCGAGTTTAATGTCAATAAAGAAGATTTTCCTATGCAAAAGTTTGCAAATACAGTATCGAAGTGGGATTGAATGAATGTTTTTTCTTCATACCCCACCTAATGTTACGTTAGCTTCACCTCAACTCATTATTTTGTACCTACTAATAAAAAAGATCCAGTTGGTTTTTGTTCTTGCAGATTTATTACACTGTCAACTTATTCCACCGTTTTCCTATTAACGATGGAATGGAGCCGTTAATGGTAATCTGATATGATATTTCTCCTCGATTTCAGGCCACTGAAAGTAAAATTATTTAATGATATATCGATAGACGACCACACTCATTTAACTAACTGCACAATAGATTGGGAACAATCCCAATGGCAATTTGCGATATAAATAAAATAAAGTAAAGAAAATATCGCCAGACGAACACACCAACTATACAGTCCCACAAAAGCAACGCTTGTATTATGCGAACCCAGAATATAATACTTATATATAAACATCCATGACTTGGGTACAAACATTCGCGCTCATCTCACAAAGTTTGTCCCTACTAGGATTCGAACCTGGGTCCCTCGGCACAGAGAGCAGGGTTAATACCAACTGCGCCAATCAGAAAACTAAGATCATCAAGTGTCCCACGAGACAAGAACCCGTTTTCATTTCTGGTTAGGTTTTCTCAGAAATTCAGTTTTCCTTACGACATTTTCTTTAACATTTACCATGAAATAACGGTCGTTGAAAATAAGATTTTTTTTATTACTCTAAGCTTCTGTTTTTTTTACTACAGGTACATACAAAATTTTCGCTTCTAATTCATATCACACATCACATTTTCTGTCGCATAGATAAGAAGTTGGGAATTTCAGGAGCTTTACATCGTAAGATGAATGTAGAAAATACGGATAAATTGATAAAGATATTTTCACACGACTGAAGCATGCATATGGTATGCGAAATTGTCGCCTTTTGTAGATATGTGTACCAACAACATAATACTTTTTTTTATTATCAGACAGTTATCCGTTCTGTAAATTCTAAAATGCTAGAAATTCTATTAAGGTAGGTCTTCGGTGTATTTAATTATTCTGCACCGTGGACTTTAATAGAATCTAATATTTAGTTTATAAAAATACGGCGATGTTAGGTATTATCGGCTTGGTTTACAGGATCATTATAAATTATGAATTTCTGTAGGAATGTAATAAAAGGGTATATTGCAAGAAATTTCTCCAAACCAAAGTGTGTATATCCCAGAAATATTTTAATATAAGTCTCCGTGCTTGGACAAAGGATATTGCCAAAGTTCATCTGTCATTCGACAAGTATTTGGTGTTGCTATCTCCTTGCCAAATTATATTTTGTATCGCGTTTTTATTTTACCGTTAATATTCTTATCGATCATTAATCTTGAAGAAACATGCAACAGATTTAATTTGGGTGGGTACTGAGGGAGTCCTCTACGTATTCATTCCTTTATTAGCATAAGTATGAAACTACATAGTTAGTGAAAAAAAGAAAACATTACAAATAGTGTACCTACCAAGTTTTGGTTGGAAAATGTTTTAGATCGGTTAGAATCTCCCGCTACTCTTTAGAGCTGTCAGTATGCAACAAACAATTATTTATTGCGGCCGCCGAGAATGTCCCAGGACGCTATATATCCGTTTAACTTTCGAGATGATTTATTTTCGCATGCCTGAATAACTAAACTTTGAAAAGTTTAACGCTTCACGTGCATTATTAATCAGCTTTTTATAGAACACTGGCGAGCCTTCAGCTCGGACCATTAGTTATGACCGGATTAATATTGCAACGAAGATATTGATTTCTTATATTTACCCGAATACGAGGACTACACATTGAAATGAAACTAATTTTAAAATTAGTTTTATTGCATTTGCAACGAAGAGCTTAAAAGATAAAGGATACCTATAAAAAATACACTTTTGGTAAACTAGTACTTAAGTTTTAATTTCTATTTCGTTTAGCTACAATAATAGAAATCAAAATGAAAATGGATATCTATAGGTAATTTCGTTGAACTTGTTGTGTAAATGCCTTAGGTACAACGTTGGTGTTAAAAATAGTAAGTTTATGAACATGTGTATACTAGTTTCTTTTGAGCGGATTAGGGAGAAATATAATCCATATCTCGTATACGAGCATTATATATTACAGTGGGAAGGAATTAAGAAGGTATACATTTTTAAATCATCAAACATTTTTATAACGACAAATATGCTTGCAAACTAGAATATAATAAATACTTCAAAGGGTGATGGGAAAAAGATATTTCAATCTATACTTCTATACTAATATTATAAATGTGAAAGTTTAGATGGATGGATGGATGTTTGTTACTCTTTCACGCCAGAACGGCTGAATGGATCTGGATGAAATTTGACACAGAGATAGATTATAGTCTGGAATAGCACATAGGCTACTTTTTATCCCGGTAAAATGTATGGTTCCCGTGGCATAGATGTTTTAATTTTTTATACTTTTTATCGCGGGTAACACCGCCGGGCGGTGTGTAAAATGCTTTCTAATAGAATGCTTTCTATATGTTTGATAACTAACAATACAGATTTTCATTATTTCATTCCATCCATATTATTTATCGTTAGCAACTATCAGATCAAATTTGCAGTGAATATAACACAATCTAATGCGCGGTTTCTGAGGAACTTTTGGCGGTTTATCTGTTCGTCAGTACAATTGGTTCATTGTGTCATCATACGAAGCTTTACTCGCCGAGGACTCGCCGAGGGTCAAACCTCGGTGTCTTCATTGGACTTCACTGTAGATCCTGGCTTACAGGAGTAGCAGTGGTGGGAGTGTGTGGCGGGCCTAGTCCCATTAAAAAAAATCACACGAAGCTTGTCCATACCAGGATTCGAACCCGAGACCCTCGGCGCAGAAGGCAGGATCACTATCAACTGCGCTAATCACGTCGTCAAATAATGACAGAGATGTTTATTTATATGTCTATCTTAAACGATAGAGATAATTGAAAGTACTGTAGCGACCACTTCAACCGCACAACAAGCTACATAGATAGCACTGATTACGCATTCAGAGCAATAGACAATTATCATCACAATCCTGAATCGCCCTATAAGAGTTTACGGAGCAAGTAACATATATACAAGAACCCGACAATAATCGTCGAGGCATAGCGGCCACCCCGCTAGGCATACCACCCGCCTGGCTGGAAGGTCTTCCCTTTTCCGCTAAAGTACTTAAAATAATACAATGAGTATAGACAAAACGATAAGGTCCTACACAGTTCCGCGATCTGTCTGCGGCAGGGTGTTCAAGGAGGGATGCCCCCCATTCTGCTTTAATCTTCGTTATTTTCCTCTTCAAGTAACAATGAAGAATAAACAGAATGTATTCACTACCATATATTTTAAAGCACAATAATTATAAGAACAAAATATGAAAACATCAATGAAATCTTGCGCAAAATTCAATACACACATATTAAAAACATAACTGCTAATGTTACCAAGTTTCCCACATAAAAATGTCTTCTCACTACCAAAAGTAGAAAAGTTTACTAAGCTCTCCTCGCGTTGGATATGATTCAGAATTTATGAGTGCAGTTTATCTATTAACTCTTAAGTTCCTCCTGTGTGGAAGTTATATAAGGGGTTAAGAAATGGAATTGAGTATATTGTTTATCGATGGTACAAAGTTACAATATAAAACGACAAATACAGAAGCCTTGTTTCAGGATTTTGTATCACAACTTAAATAGTTTTTAACAAGAAATCGTAACAATGAAAATTACATTATTATACAAAACAAATATATAAAATAAAAGTATAAAAAAATCGCCCAAGCGGTAGCGGGCCCACGGTGCTAGGTGCATTTCCTCTGTGAATAGCCAAAGCTGCCCACTGATCTTCCTGATAGATTTTGTATAAAAGTCTCGACTCCGAACGGAATGCATATGTACTCGGAGCAGATAACCTTGTACTTGTTTCTGGTAATTTTTATAAACTAATTCATATAGGTCCAACACGCAAATAACACTCACACACATTGGTATAATATTAATAATATTATACATATTTAAATTGTGCATTTTTTTTAAATAGACTTCGTTTTGAATAAAGTTCTTCTATATTCATAACGAAGTCTATTTTAGGAGTAGACCATTATATGTGCAATAAAATGGTACGCATTTAAACATGAACAGTAGCTCAAACACATACTTTTTACTTAAGGTTACGGTATCGTAGAGTCCTCCGGACCTCCCACAGCACAGATTTGATATAAAAGCATGACAAGGACAGCATGCTGGAATTCTCGATGATGTTACAATTACATTAGGAGGTTCTGCTTATCCTACGGGTCATGATAAGGGGAGTTGTGCGTTTCACCTAGGCTGCACTCATCTTTGAATGCTTTAGGTACCTATGATTCTGGTGGCTGGCACATCGCCACACTTCGCTCAAGCTCCTCGGTAGCGCGGCCCGCAGTCCGGTCACGTGTACTAAATGTATATTTTTCGCCTAACATGAATGTAAGCAAGTTTTATGGACATCGATGTCTGCGACTTGAGCAAAATTAAAAATAATTTCTACTAATACACTGGCAATGCCAGTGTAGCGACATAACTAAATAAATATAAGTACCCACATAATAATTATTCTATTAATTTAGTTACGACCATCGTAAATCCTGCAGAAATCTTAGAAGACATTTTTCATAATAATATGGACCACAAAGGTCTGCACATAAAAAAAGGCTTTCATAAAACAGCTTTATTTTTAGTAATTCGGAGAAACGAGAAACAAAAATAATGTATAGCTATTGTGTAGTTGCGTGTTTTCTAAGATCACTGTTTTCATTGTCATTTTTTATCACAAAATATTATTAGTTCTACAAGAGAAAAACTAAACCTATAAAAACCCTTTTTCTATGAACTCTATCAATACATGCCTATGATTGCTTATCTATAATTTTGCTATAAAAGTATAGCGAAATCTGGGGCCCAGGTTTGTTCAAATAGAATCAAAAACTCCTAAACGCGCTCGGAATCCTAAACATTGGTGAGAAAAATTACGCGGATTAGACGGGAAGTAGTTTTCAATTCGGGCCTCCGGGGAAATAACACTCCAACAAGATCTTAATCAAATTATATTTGACAGCCACGCAAGAAACGAGATAAAGGCGCTATAGTAGCAATTGACTCACGAGATCTCCACTGTACATTCGAAATGTTTGCTAGCTCTCTCGCGGCCACTTCCAGCGTGTGCCAAAGTCCACACTACGCAGAGAGGGTCGGCGGTCCACTTGTGTACTTGTAGTAAGTATATTCTTCGTCTTATGTTTTACGATATAAACAGTAAAACCGATGTTGATGCATTTTATTGAATTTATAACTCACAACTAAATACATTTTAATTTTAGCAATGGAGTCCAATAAATAGAAATTAAACTATTCAAAATGACAGTTTGTATCAAAATTATTGTCTCAGTTTAAATTTTTCCATATAACATTTCCACCTATTACACGAAATGTATCGGTAAGTATAAAACATAAAGGTTCCATTAATGTATTGATCTATGCCGTGGCGGCTTTTTATGGTAATAGATTGTAAGTACTTGACGGGGTCACTTGCAATTAGCATAAAGCTTTCCTGGATAATTGCCAAATAAAGTGAGGGCTTAAGATGTCAGTTTAGATTTATTACATTTAACAATCACTGTATTAGCACGACCGATTAAGCTAATTAGATTGGGACTTTTTTTTTCAAACAATTTGTGAATAAATAACGAAACTTTTCTACGAATGAATAATATTGAAGGAGATTAGGAGGAAGAAATATAAGATGTTCACAGTGAAACTTTTTGAAATATTTATCTGTTTTGGACGAAACAGAATCGAAATGAAAATGTTGTTTTCATTATTCTTATAACCACACTTCGTAAACTTATCCTCGGATGGTTCGGCTCAGTTGCATATGTTCAACAATTAAAACTACGTGCGGGCTCTCACACTATCAATAATATAAAAAATATCACGTATAACGGTGGTATTGACGAATCACGAAACCCTTACATCTTTGAATCGTGATACTCTGATCCAGATCTACGTTGTAAAAGACGCATATGACCCTCACGCAAGACACATCGACAGTTATAAATTGTATAGATGATGTTTATTTTGGTAGGACGATAAATGGGCACTTCCCACTTTTGTTGTCAGACAAATTACCTGAAATTGATCAATCGAACGATCTCTCACCGTTAATAGCCCATACCAGGACACGCCACGACTCCATTTCCTTCAGAAAGGTTTATTGACAAATGAACGTTTTACAGCTTAAATTTCGGCGGGATCTCGGAACACCTTCAATATGGCTTTTGAATTTGGAAATACATCCATCCTTTTAGATCTGTATAGTATTTTTTTATTTCTAAATATGTTACCAATTTAAAAATAAAATTTCATTATACAACATTTTTAATTAGTAAGATAATTATAATTTCTATAAATTTGGAGATACATCTGTGCTATATTGGATCATTTATATAATTTATCTATTTCTAACTGTGGAAGTTGTACACAATTTTATAAGTGCAAAGTTCATTTATATGTCTTCAATAAACAGAGAAATATTCATTAGACTCTGGCAATTGTGTTATTTATTTTAAAATGTTAATTAATAATGATTTAGTGTACCTAAAAAATATTTGTATAGTGGGCACATTGTTAATGTACGAGCAAGATGCATGCATTATAAGTATGTATGATAGATAGCGGTCTTCCCCCTACCTGGAAATGTATTGGTAGAATATAAAAATACGAGACACAGTTTGTGTATGAATGTCACATATTTCCGAAACGTTATTTGGGATTCGCGACGATCGCGAAGGTCGCGACAAAGTTGGTTCATGAAGTTTTCCTAAGCGCGTCTTCCGTGCAATCTAATCACTCGGCACCTGTCGTTCGGCAGCCGCCGCTCGGCGACACGGCTCCACCGCGCTCCACAATCATACACCTACGAATTTATGCGACGAAATCCAACGTCATGTTGCCACGTTTCCACATTCAAACCTGTCCCAAGTCTATATACTTACGCATATATGTAGACTGCAGTCATTTTCAGCTTCGGACTTACGGATATAACATTTTAATAAAGAAAAAGTTCTTCCCTTTCCATAGCGTCAAGTGGAGTGACCGATGAAAATACTTAAATGATAGTACGTGACACATTGCTCGTAATGAACGAAATCAATTTCGCCCATCCACGAGGACGCAGAGTTCATACGCGATACTTCCCCACTATTACTATATCAAGCACTAAGCGAGGTTTTTGATAAAAGGGAAAATATTTCCCTTTAGACAAGTACAGATTACCTATCATAGTTTATTTTAGATGTTGGCTGATTCATTCCGGTCACACTACATAACTCGTTTTATATTACTTGTGTATTCAGCCTTATATATTTTCACTAGAACACTATACGAGGGGCATTCAAGCCATAACTTACGTTGACCCAGAGTAAGTTGGCAGGCGTGACATGTCTTTCGTAAACATTTTGCCTTTCGAACTTTTGGCGCACCTCTATGTACTCGTTGTTATTAACAAAGAGTTTGGTGGGACACATAATCAGGATATTATAATTTATGACTTCATATATTCTACACATCTTTTTAGTTTCGAATCATGATCAAAGTCAAAGTCGAATCATTTGAAAACTGGTACTGGCTTGGGTTCGAAAACTGGTAGGGACAAACTTTGTGTGATGAGCACGAATGTTTGTACTCAAGTCGTGGATGTTTAATATCATGGATATAAAAGCATTATATACTAGATTCCCCCCTAGTCCAATGTACGGAACACATAATACAAGCGTTGCTTAGTGTGGAATCGTAGGAGTATAGTTCGTGTGTTCGCCTGGCGATATTTATTTATTTCGTATACTACAAGGCACTTAAAAACGGTCATTTATATATTTTTTCTTAACATTACAACCAAATCGGAACGCGGCCTCAACTGAGTAGATCCGCTAAGAAACCTAGCGTGATTGTCTATTTTAAATATATATTTTTTTAATGTGTATACAAATAAAAACTATTCGCTTTAGGGGTGATTTATTATGGACTGTTTGTGTTACTAACGGTGACGTTGAAGTGGTGACAACACATATGTGGATATATCATTGATCTACTCTAAAAGATCAAAGTTCCATCCATGCCCCAGGATCAACACTGTATGCATTGACAGAGGCAAAGTGAGAGCTCTATAGCAGTATTTTGGTTCAATATACATATAAGCCAATTTGCTTTCAAATGAAATAGTGCAGTCTGCAGTCGCAAGTCTAATTTTCATTTTGCAATTCTAATCGCGCACGCTGTTTACAACTTCCGAAGCGAGTCTTATCGGTTTACTGTCACACATATCAGTTCCCCGGGGATCATTAATTTGCTTCTATGTCATTAGTTCGAACGGCAAATAGTGTTATATTATTTGATTGGCACAAGAGCACGGAATTGTGAAGACATATTACTCCACTTCAATAGGCGTACGTCAGATGTCGCTGTGAATGTGGTGAGCGCGGGTAGTTGCTAGTAATTAGCGTGATAACATTCTCCTATTATTATGATGTGAGAATGTTCAATTAATTTGCAGAAATATATACTTATATCACCTACAAATAAAAGCAGCCTGAAATTTCTAAACTTCTACCCACATTTACTTAAAATACAGTTTAAATTATAAATGTCCAAGTAAATAAGTACTATAATAAAGAGTTTAAAATTTATTTTATACAGCTACAGCTATGGAATTAGAGAATTTGTAACCAAAAGTGTATGATCTCGTTGGCCTACATGTATCTATTTCAGATTAAAAATGAGTACATACCGATGTAGCAGTCGTTGAGCTCAATTACGTACGGTTAAAGGAATGTCCTCGGTTCGCGCAGGAAGGTCGGGGTGTCGATGTGCCGATAACTTGATAAGTGAGTGTGGACCACTTCGGCCGGACAATGGTGAATTATCGCACCACATTTGTGCAGAGCGTCACACGTAGTGACACAAATTGCTAACACAGTTACGTTGTCTAAGAACATCAAACACTGTAAAGTAGCATCCATCATACTTCTTTGAATCCAGTAGCATTCAAAGAAGTATGTTTCCTGAGTTTAAATAAACTAATAAAAACAATTCTATTATATAGGTACTTACGTAATTGTCTACGAAAGTATCCACACGCTTTCTATTCCCGTTTATTAATTTGTATTTTTATTGAGGCATTTATAACAGTAAAAGTATACTTTAGTCGTAAAAGATATAAAATACATATATTCCCACATTTCATATAATATGAAAGACGATTTTGTAGTACCTCATCGCATAAATCTACTCAGTAGTCAATTTCGAAGTGATGTCAAAAGTCAAGAGATTTATGTTGCTGAAGTAGGTAGGGAGGGGGTCAAGCTTTACACATTGTCGCCTCTCTATCTATATTAGCTCCCACTTGGCGCTGAATAGTATGTAAGCCGACTCCTACTGTCGTCAGTGCATATTCACCGCATTATAGAATCGGAACTTTGTTCTTTAATTCATTCCGACTAGTTATCTTGTTCCAAACTCGTTCGATAATCGTTCCCACGATTTCAAGGATAAACACCGATATTTAAACATTTATTGTTACTTGTAACAGCTTTGCTTAGTGGAAATTAACTTAAAATGATCGCCTTTAAGCTACAAATTCAAATTACATTTAGCACTTGTAAACCGGTACCTCGTAATTGCGGTACATTGCAGGGTGTTTGCACAACAAATAGATGTCCTATATCCGTTATGTAAGCGGTTTGTATTTCGTATGATCGTTCGTATTTTTACTGAGTTAGTTGTTAGAAAAAATTTGCATGACAAAGTGAGGATTGTACCACACTGTTCCTCATAGAATGTATAAATAAGAATGGAGGAACGTTCTCTAATCACAGGATGTGGGCTGAAGAAGGGGGACTCTACTCCCGTGACCTTGTAAGCTACTAGGTACAAATGTATCTATGTGTGTATATATGTGGTCATAATGGATTTGAGAAGAAATTTAACTCGTGTCAGTTAAACGGGGACATTAAATGGCGGTATCAGGGCGCCCCGGTGTTGGCACCCCTAATGGGCTTTTAGCGACGCATTTACCTAACGGACGAGCTAGGCCGCCGCGTCCAGCCACCTCGTGCCATCAGAACTTTGCCCAGATTTAATACCTAATAATATATGGACCACGCAATCGCTGTGACCAAACATTCAGCTATTTATATTATTCTGCCTTCACTGCGAGTTCAGTTGATAATAGTATTTTTTAGATATGTCATGTAAAAATTGATTAGATGGCAATAGCTAAGTATTCATGTAGCGTAAGTTTTATTAAGCTTAGTATAATGATGTATTTTTTCACAGTCGTATTCGGAGCAATAGTGGTAGTGCTATTATAGGTTGAAAAAAACCTCAGATTTAATGAAAACAAAAAGTATATTTATCGTCTTTAAAATCTAGCTACACGTCGAATTATAAGCATTGAAAAAATATCAAACAACAATTTCGCCTCACGTTGGATTAGTTACAAAAGTTATTTCTATGTATTGTATACATCATTGAGCATAAAGGTATTTGCCTTCGTGAAATTATTGCCTTTAGACATGATTTTTTAAATTGCTTAGCTTCAACCTTACTACTTTCCAAGATAAGAAATTATTCGTTATTTAAAAACAAACAAATCGAAAGGAATAAAAACACTTAGTAATAAAAACAAGCCTATCGATACAAAAAATTGTCCCTAATGTTGCTCGCGATCTCCGGTTCCCATCGATCCCCGTTGGAAAGCAATTTCTCCTTGTTGTAAAGTAGTTCTTCGCGAGATTCAGTGCAGTACTCGAAATTGGGGCCTTCGACGATGGCGTCGACGGGGCAGGCTTCCTGGCAGAAGCCACAGTAGATGCAGCGCGCCATGTCGATGTCGTAGCGCGTGGCGCGGCGCGCGCCGTCGCACCGCTCCTCCGCCTCGATGGTGATCGCCTGCGCCGGACAGATGGCCTCGCACAACTTGCACGCGATGCATCGTTCCTCACCGGAGGGATACCGCCGCAAGGCGTGCTCCCCTCTGAACCGTGGCGAGAGAGGGCCCTTCTCGAACGGGTAGTTGATAGTGGCTGGCTCCTTAAATATATGTCCCAATGTTACCGCAAACCCTGGAATGAACAATATTTATATAATTTGTCTATAAAATGCAGATGCCTAAAGCAAGGGTCTGGATGGTAACTAACATATTCAAGTTGAAGCATACAATTCTTCAGTAATGAACTCTCTTGTGCCGTTAGCGACTGCTACCTATTCTACAACAGGATGCAGCAAGCGAAATAAATTACATCAAATATTCCCAACTAGCCTAAAATAAAAATGTAACTTGAAATTAGTATCATACCTACTCTTACCATATTTAATAATAAATATTCCGTTTGTAGATAATATAGGTAAATGGTATAATTGGTACCTATATGAGTACTTATTTAAAAATATCGGAGCCAAATTATACTAATAATAATCATGTGATCATGACAAAATTTAATAAATATATAATAATAAATTTCTATAAACGCGCAATCCATGGTTGAGCATGAATGTGATTGGTGATGTAATCCTATGGTCTTTCGGAAAAGGGGTAAACAACTTTTCAAACAGGTTTACTCGGAAAGCGCCGACTGAAGCGTGTTGCGATTGAGTTGAAACTGCGTATTCCCATCAACGAGATGCCCTGAAGGTGCTGTAGTTTTTGGAACCGTAATAAAAACAACAAAGTGCAAACCTCGCGCCAATTCTGTCCAGAAGATAATTTGCGACGCTCGATCGAAAAAGTCCCTTCCGGTAGTACCTGGAGGCTTGTCGTTGACGTAGGTGTACTGCACATCATACTTGGTCCTAGGACAGCAGTAGTAAGGGGGTAGTAGCGGAGGCGGCGGACACGGAGGCCAGGGTGGGCATGGCGGGCACGGCGGGCATGGAGAACTAGGCAGATAAGGTTGGCATGGCTGGCAAGGCACACAGCAAGGTTCACAAGGCTTGTTGCATCCACGAACGCATCCAATCAAAACACTAGCAATACGGTATGGTTTATTTATCTGAACAAATCGATTAATTAAAAACATTATATAGCAATGTTTCCGTGACTACAGCATTGAGCAATTTATACCGTTATTTTGTCTATGCAATCTATGCAACTTACATACTCCTGTCAAATTCGATTTGTCATCCATAAACAAGAAATATGGTGACGGTATTTCTTACTACGCAAATATAAGAAGACCCTTTGCGAATGACCAATGATGAGTTTAAATTCCTGCTCGATGAAATCGCTGTATTCGAACTATGATTCTAACATTTATCAAAACATTAATTTGACAATCCTACACAAGACCTGTGTCTTTGCTAAAAAAAAATATATTTCAAAAATACTTTAACATAAAATAACAGCATAAACTACATTATTACCTACTTCCCTATCTTCACGTCACTTACATTGTTTAATTTGTAATGTGTATTCATTGAATGTGTTCTTCTTCTTATTTATTTATGAAATGAGATGCGATGAAATAAAATGGATATGAATATGGCCTCACCCACAACTTAGCGGGTATTTTGCCAATGTCAAGTAATTAATAGCAATAACACATTCAATAAATATACATTATAAATAAAATAATGGATGTGGCATGATCATATGAAAATGGCGAATCCATTGAATGTTTTATTGCTATTTATAACTTGACATTGTCAAAATACCCACTAAGTTGTGGGCGAGGACATATTCGTATTCATTTTATTTCATCGCATTTCATTTCGTAAGAAGGAAGGAAGGGTGCGCACACCCGCGAATATTTATATGTCGGTCTAAGTTTGCGATTTTTAATTATATATGTTTCATTATTATACAGACTACAGAAATGTTGCATTGCATCATCCTGGTGATCTTACCACGCGTTTCTGGTATAACGCAATTTGGTCGAATGTAATTAGTTGGTGATTATATAGCAATACCCAACCAACCAGATTAACTAGGTTGCAAAATAGATTATATTTAATGTTAAAAACATGTAAGCATCCGCAAAATTAAGGAACAAGAGTAAACACACTACTCTAAGGGGATTAAGGATATTGTTATTCTTTTGAAATGGCTCTTACCAAGTTCCCGTAATCTTCGCTTACCAAAAGAGGGCGAGTAGTCACACACACGTCTCACGCCCACATAATGCTTTAAATATGATCAGTGTGTTACCACTATCGTATTAGTAGTCTACGCCTATGTGACGTGTGAAAGTTTCATGTCGCGAGCGTGTCGCGTCGCGTCGCCGGCGTCGTTAGTTGGTCGTTATGCTAATAGCTGTGACGCGATGCACACCTACGTGGTCGGCCCGTGTGGTGCAAATTGTTTTATCTTAACTTGAACGACTAAAGCCTAGGTGCCTAAGTGGATATACACTCGAGCCTGTGAATCCTATACGTACTTATATACCAGCCACACGTGGATAAACACCACACGTGGGTAAATTCACGTGTGTTTGAAGGAGTTTTTACTATATTCATACCTCGATGTCAGTACAGAAAGTTACCCGTGCTTGTATGTTTATTTTCGGAAAGCTTAACGCTCCCTGATAACATGTAGATGTATATGCTGTCTAGGATAACGAGTCTTAAAATGTAAAATAATATCAGCTCATTTTTTTTGTAACAGATGATCTTTTATCACAATGTCTAGATAATTATTTTTATTTTGTTTGTATAGTATACAATTGTGACTTGTACACTTACAAAGCCTAGGTTTTTACGGAAAGCTGCTTTCTGTTATATTTCTTTTGATAACTCTTTCACTGTTAGGTAATCATAACACTTAAATTACCTGCATATATTATTTAAAAGGCGTATCGTGCACCTCAACTTTGCCACTTAAAATCTAGTCCTGACCATTCCATCTTAATTTATTCCTTACTCCACGTATTTTCATTATTTACAAAATGAAACCAATTGTACTGAGGGTTTAGATTTATTTAATAGGATTATAATACCAAGAAATTAATACAGGACGAAATTAAGCTAAAACATCGTTGCACAAAATGTTATGAATAAATATAAAAAAAAAAATATATATATATATATATATATATATCATTAGCAATTTATCAAAAAAATATATGATAAATCATTTTAATTTAAAAATATCTTATTCAAGAGGATACGTACTCACACAGCTGTTGTGCAATAAACCAAAACAATTTTTCTGATTTAACATAATTAAATAATATTCAATGTACGCTATGCAAATATTTAACACACATTTATCTGATAATATTAGATGAACGTTTGGCCTCGCGGTTTGAGCGTAAATCGGTCAATGGTACGATTCCCGTGCGGGACCCATATCTTATAATAAGACCCATGATCTCCCGATGAAGTGATCTTCTCAGTTGAGGTCGCGTTCCGATCGGGTTGTAGAGTTAAGGAAAAAATTTAATGACAATTTGTAAGTGCCCCCGTAGGCCTATACGAAATAAATGATTTGACTTTGACTTTGACTTTGACTTTGAAGTGAGCCAACGAACTTACCCTCAAACCAATTAACCAAACTATTTTCAAAATGCAAAATTACTTGCAGTAGGTAAATACTGATATAAATACTTTATATTTTATATATATCTACAAACACGTGGACATTTATGCAATTAGGTATACAGTTGTAAGTTGAGCTACCAGAGAGACAAATTACAGGCGGCGAGTTTAATGTATCAAGATAACATGATAGTTTCGCCATTAACTTAACTAAGTAGTTATCTATAGCACATTTACAACGGACCTATGTAAGACTTTAGGGTCAATCCATCCCCGACTATCAAAATAAGAACTTGTAGCTTCACACAATGAAGCAATATAACTATTTAAATCAATGTTTTTTTTTTCATTTACACAACATCACTAAGTTTTGCTTTGTGCGCGACGGGGCTCGATAATGAAAATGCCGACCATCGTATAAGACGGCGTAACTGTCGCTAAATATAGAAAAGCCTCATTAATTACACAAACTCCGTATAGGTACAACGATTTAGGTAATTCAATACCAGTAAAAGGGACCGTTTATAAAAAAAAACATATACGAAAATAAATAATTAAATGAAATAGGTACTTACATACATGTTTTGAAAGGTATTCATAAAGTTGTTTTAGGATTAATGGTATAAAGCCAGTCGTGAAAAGAATTTGATTAATAGCCACTTACCTATATGTTCATAATCTAAAGCTTTTAATGTAATATACTGGGGTGTGTTTTATAATGGGTACACTTATTTACTGGATCAACTAATAATTAAACCTTACATCCTAAGTATTACATATTACCTGGTTTATGTATGCCAACGGATAAAAATAGTCCTAGCCACTCTTAATTTAATTTGAAAACATGTCAGCCCCTCCAAAAAGTCGAGCGCAAAATAAGCAATGGTGAAATAATGTAATTTTTAAATAACCATACGTATTCAGGTATCTGTTTTCAAATAATATAATAATATTGGGGCTAAAAAAAAAAGATGTGAAGAAGGTGTTATTTATCAGGTTTATCATAATAGTTATAAATCGATGCTAAAAGTGTCTATTTGGGGACAGAAGACTATAATAGAGGTGATTATCTATTTAAAAATGTGTCTTATTTTTTATTGTTTTATTTTGTATCCATTCTTGAACATCGAGTGACGTTAATTAAATGATGTTGATCATGAAAATTATAGAATTTTATTGATAATCCAAATTTTGAGCACGTACATGCAAGGGGGGGAAATTGAGGACGAATATTATCTCGCAGTGATCGGTGATAATATAAACATTTTATTTGCTTGTTAAATCGTTCAAGTAGGTTTTTAGTTAATTACACATGATCAAATAAAAATAACCCTAACACCAAGCCCGAAAATATTATCGGATGGGGCAAAAATTCAGTGCTGTTTTTTTTTAAATCAACAGCTTTCTATGTCCACCTGGAAAAATATTTTTCAAAAATCGAATCATGCAGTTTTAGTTTTCATCAACATCGGCCTCGGGAGTCCTTTAAGCGTTTTGCAATATTCCCTATGGATTCGGATCTGACCTTCCACGCCCACTTGAAAAATTTAACCTGTTTACACGAAATGACAACATTAGGTTTTTAGCGGAATGTCCGGGGGTTTTGACAAACTCGTTGATCTGACCTCGCTCTGTTTCGGTCACTCATAGCACTCAAGTGCCAATTTAAAGTGCAGTTTCACTTAATAAAACGGAATCTTATCATTCAACCGCCTGGACATGGCCCTTACACCTCTACATCAAAATGTCTATTTTAATGGGTACTTACTTAATCATATATATATCTTATTTAATCTTAGGTAATCTTAAGTATTCCTATTAATTAAATTCGGATCAAATACCTACATATTAAAAGATCTATCTAGTAAACAATTCTTGGAATTAATCATTATATGACTTTAAACTCTAAACTTCAATAAACCAAACGGATATGTAGATTTATCACGCGATGTACTCATTGTAATAGGTTTGTTATCTCATCTTTTGGTACAAAGTTTTCAAAGTGGAAATTTTAAATGAGAAAAGTTTTGTTTTTCTTTATAAATGATATTCAGGCGATTACAATATTAAACATTATTGAGACAAGGGTAATTTATGTATTTTATAAAACTTACCTACATCTGCGTACATTTTGAATAGAGCTGTTTTGAAGGCTAGTTCAAAAATTTTTTAATGACGAATAAAAAAATTCTTAACTAGATATTTAATAATATATTCCTACTCGTTAACAGTTGAATGAGACATCCACTTAAAACAACACTTAATTATATAATTGTATGGATTTTTATCTGCTAACATAATTAATATGCTATACTCTTTATGGTAAGTGTATCCTTAATTTTAATCGATAATTACTTACGTCGAATTTAATGTTCATTATGAATAATGTGGATAGTCACGTAACTATGTTTTTAAATTGAATAAGTTTTACAATAATTTTATATTGGATATTTCGTCTACAGTTTTTACTTGAGTTGTTTTTATTTACAAAATTGTTACCGGAATTCAACTGATTCTTAACTTTACATTAATTTATAATGAATTTATATTGATTCCTGTCGGGTTATGTTTAGTTCGTCTATCTCCTACAGTGTCGCTAAATCTTATGTGTTCATGCATACCTTTTTTTTTTGTTTCCGCTGGGAAATGCATTTACGCATACCGCCCTAGTCCGGGGGAACTCGAGCGGTTATGTGGGGCTCCTGGACAAGTCCAGACTTCCCACTGAAACCCAGCGCCGCCCTCTCTGCCTATTATGGGGCGCTACGGGATCGCTCTACGAGCACGATGTGTTCATACGTACCTAACCTATACAATGATGAAGTGATACTGTCTATTAGAAATAATCCGTGTGTACACTCAATACGCTCCGTTTGCATAGCTTCTGCACCTTCCATGTTATCACTCACCACACAAAAAACTTATATAATAAACGAACAATACATGTAACAAAACCTATTTTACAGCTATAGCGGTAATTATTGCTCCGATACACATTGTTATACATTTGAAAAATAGATTTTATATCTGGCTATTATAAGGTTATATTTAACTATACTCGAATTGGTGTTCTGCTTACAGTAATACAATTATTCGACGATAATTGCTCGAAAGAAATTATAATACAATAATAACATCACTTATAAATCTTAATTAAGTATTACACAAATTAGTGATTAAGTACATCAAATTACAAAAAAACATTGAATAGATATTTATTTTATTTTTTTTGTATGCTTTTTCATTATATTTGTAAAATAATAACACCGAATATTCTTATATTGTAATTGGTAAGTATACAGCTACAAACATCGATATTAGGTGTACCTACTATTATTTAATAATACTTACAGTTATCTTTATTATGTAAATGATTTATGAGATTTAGCATTAAAGTACCTATTCAAAAATGAAACTAATTTGGGTTTTTTGAATACAAACGTGTCGCCCACAAGTGTAGACGTATTATGCCAGCGACAAGTATAATCGAAATATATATGAAAAAGTCTATCCGCAGATTTTCATAGACGAGACCTAATAGCCCCCCCTCTTACCCTACTAGTGAAGTGGAGTATACCTTACTGACAAATCCACCGGACTGTCTTGAGCGAACCTTAAAAGTCAAGTTATACCATTTTTTTTTTTTTTTTTTTAATTTGGCATCACCATAGGTATTTTGCCAGTGTCAAGTAATATATATTTTTTCTGTTTTTGAGCATATGCACAGGCCCATAGCCTAGGCTCAAGTAAAATACCCCCCATCCCTCAATCAGTAAAGTGATGGATACTTTACCGAAAGATTTTTCAAGGATTTTTTGTGAGAAACTGAAAAGCCACGTTTCGTCACTCTGTTTCAATTACCTACACTTGTGCACTTTACCGAACCTATAATGGTTAATATTCCACTTATATCACTCACTATAACTTGCAGGAACACTAGTTTTAGAAATTAAAACACAACTGACGCCATGACTTTTCAGTTTCCCGCCAAAAACTCCCCAAGTTATACCATCTTGATTCAAATTCTGACACTTGTGCGCACATAATGATTAAATTATAATTGAAAGAACTCATTTTTTTGAAAATAAAACCGATTGACAACATCCAAATACCGTCAAAAAATCCGATACGTAACTAAGTATTTGGTTAAAGCGCCCACAAATTTGTGGTTGTATGGTGTAACTCGATATTTTGTTAATAAGTGCTCAGCATAGTTTTATAATATTGTAAAACTATGGTACTAGTCACCCGTAGCTAGATAAGTATAATATATAAACTTGATTTGGTTTCATAACACAACATTTGATAATAATAAATATTTTGGAAATTTTAAACACAAAAGGGATTCATTTCATTATTGTACTACCGTTTTGATTCGTCCGCAACTCTGCTGTAAGAGTCACCTGGAAAAGCTTAAATAATGTAGTACTATCACGGATATTATTTGTTAAGAGAGGGCTTTTAGCTAATCACTTTATTGCATGTTAGTTTGTCCGCAGTCCGGAAGAACGGAAGAGATCTTTTACGTTACGTAATGGTTCCAAGTTCCGAAGGACTCCGAGTTCATTCACAATGAAAGTAGTTTCAACAAAAAGAAAATTGTGAACTAATTAGAAAAAATGATGTGGTTGTATAAAACTTTAAAACTACTTAAGTACCTATGATACAAATTACAATGAAGTATTTTTACATACAGTAAACCTACTTACAAAATAATTTATAGAAGTTGTACGGATACTTAAAATATTTATTCTTGTAGTTAGCTAACAAAAATAATAAATTGCGGACAATTCTCGGTAGGCCGCGCATTGGTACCTAAATCAAAACATTCACAAGAATGCCTTGTGTTCTTTGAATAATATTTCCTACACCAAAAGTTGAACTTAACAGAAAATCCATTAACACTAAGTATTAAAAGAAGCCAGTGTTACGTACGCACTCAAGGGAGATTGTATTACATCGCACCCATGTTTGCTTGACTTTGGTCAACCATTAAAACGTAACTTTAACTCCGTAGGTAGTCACTATTATAAAAAAAAAACCTGTACGTCGTTGGTAGGTACACATGAAAGCGTGTACTAATTATCATACCAATCTCCTGGAATAAACATAAATAAATTACAAAATGTACGCTAAAATCCTATGTTATATCTTGGGCAATTTGAAATCAGAATGAACGTGAATTCAATACAAACATTGTTTTGTAATAAATGACACTATAGCGGCAGAGTACCATACGCAACGAGGTAACATACACTTACTGATATGTAAGGAGCTTAGAATTAATTTTAAATACGACAACTTATTAATAATTTATCAACTATACAAACGCCTTATGAGAAAAAGCTTTTAGAAATCTCATATATTTTCATAAGTCGATATTGATTATACTAGCTGTACCCGTGACGGTGGTTAGGTGGATTTTAAATTCACAATGAAAACAGTTTTGTGGGAAACAGAAGCCTATGTAAAGCTATTGCATATGTTAAGTTTATTATGTAGATCGTTTCTATTTGATGAGTGATGACTGAATAATAAAACAAAAATATATCTTCCTTAAATGCAGTTATGTATCTTTTGCTAAAACTTTTGCCTTGGAGTGGATATTACCAGGATTATAATAAATGCCTTATTAGTAGGCACTATAAAATGTTTTTTCCAATCCAATTTTAATTTCGAGTTTGGTAAAAATCATGACAATTTGACATTATGTTACGGTACGCTGCGCTTCACATTGATCCATTTTATATAATAAATTATAAACATTTCTGCAATTAGTCTATGGCTTAGCCACATTAATTTCATTAATGCCAAACAGATTTGATTAATTCCAAAATATCTATACTAATATTATAAATGTGAAAGTTTGGATGGATGGATGGATGGATGTTTGTTACTCTTTCACGCCAGAACGGCTGAACGGATCTGGATGAAATTTGGCACAGAGATAGATTATAGTCTGGAATAGCACATAGGCTACTTTTTATCCCGACAAAATGTATGGTTCCCGTGGGATAGATGTTTTAATTTTTTCATACTTTTTATCGCGGGTAACACCGCCGGGCGCAGCTAGTTGTCCATAAATGCATATGACATTGATTTCATAATGATAGACACAAACGATATGTTTATTCATAAATGTTGATTGGTGTCGGCAGCACACTACCGACCACCCTATGAGTGTTTACAATAGATATTTAATGAATGTTGAACGCATCGATTTGTGTACCCTTTTTGAAATTAAATTTAACCTTAATGTGAACGGAGTGTCAGAACAAAAATAATTGAGCTGCGATATGACAATGGCAAAAGCGATGTATGTTGTGCACGTGAAACCATGTTCATATCCATTTTACTTCAACGCATTCCATTTCGCAATGAAAGTAGAGTACTGGTACCAACATCACCTAAAATAACTCCTATTATCTAACACTCTCATATAATAAAGTTACACCTAAAATATGAATACTTACAATAATAGATAATTACTTACTTAATCCTCCTTAGGGAACTATAATGTAGAAAAATATAGCTTTGTTGCTTTCAAAGTCTTTACCTAAAAATATTAATAAATAATAATGTGATATTTTTTTCTACTGTTAGTAATATTATTAATTTCATTGGTATAATCTTGTCCATTCTCTTTGGCTTTATTTACACTAGATCGTCTTCGTATCACATGTTCTTCGTGTCGAACATCGGGGGTGGTGCCGGCCGCGATGAGAAGCAGTGGAGCGAAGCGCTCTCGCAGGGCGCTGATGCCGTCGGCGGCGGGTAGTCGAGGGCGACGCAGAGGGCGGCCCGCGGGGGCCTCGTGCTGTGCGCCGGAGGCATGCGCGCGCGGCGTTAGCTGCCCTTCGCAACCAGGTGGTAGGGTGCGTGGATCGTCGCCACGCTTCCCAGCTCCGTGTGGCCCAGCAGCTCCTCCGGGTGCTCGTGCTCGTGCTCCCTCCTCTTTTCCTCGTTGGTGTAGTAGTGGGCGGCGCGGCGACGAGTACAGCACAGCGCGCCCGCCACCGCGGCCAGCACTGACACGCACAGCAGCATCAGTCCCGCGATTACGCTCATCTGCGCTTCGTGCGTGGTCGGGCACGGGTCGAGCCGATCGAAGCTAAGGGAACCGAGGGTGACCCCTCGGAGCCGCATCGGCGAATAACATTTTAAATGGCGAAGCGTCCCGTTAAGCACCGTCGTAGCCATGTACACCATCATCGTCCCCACCGAGCACTGGTCGCACCGCCAGTTGTTTTTTGATAAATTGATTTGTGCTATAGCTTCAAGTCTCTGTAAATCTTGCTCGGCCAATGTTTGTAACTTGTTATGCGAAATGTCTAATCTTTGTAAAAACTTGGTTTTAGTTAGAAGTTTGAAAGGAAAAAGACTTAATTTATTCCAAGAGATATCTAACGCTACGATGTGCTCGTTGTATGTGAAAAAATTTGGTGGTATCTCCTGAAGCGATAGGTTCGCGAGACCCACGCCATGAATCTCGGGCAAAATTTGGAGTACAATAGCTATTTCATTGAGAGGCAAATTATTTCCACTAAAGTTAATCGTTTTCAAGGAGTCCACGACCGGTGCAAAGGTTTGTAGGTGGAACCTGTCTATTTTGTTGTGACTGATGTCCAAGTGCAGCAGGGAGGTCAGGTTGGCGAGCGCGGCGGGCGCCAGGAGCGCGAGCCGGTTGCGCGCCAGCGCCAGCGCGCGCAGCTCGCGGTTGCGCCCGAACATGTTGTCCACCACCACCGACAACTGGTTGCCGTCTAACTTTAACTTTCTCAGTTTCTTCAAGCTTATGAATTCATCCGAAGTAAGATATTTGAACTGATTCTCACCTAAATCTAACTCCTCCAAATTAGACACTAGGTGGTAAATCTGCGTGTTAACCCTGCGCAACTGGCATCGTCGACATTTAAACTGGTGGAGATGTTGAACATCTTTGAATACCTCCGGGTTAAGTTCCGTGAGAGGGTTATCACTGAGATCCAAATAAGAAAGTTTTCCCAACATTCTAAACAGCCGGGGAACAAGTGTCGAAATTTGGTTGCTGGATAACACTAATGTTTTCAACGACGTCAAGTGTCTGAACGTTTCGCTAGGCATTTGCTCTATATTATTGTGATCGAGATAGAGTTCGGTAAGATTTATGAGTCCTCGAAAGTTATCAGCTCCTATGCTGGTAAGATTATTGTGGGTAAGGTTGATTAATCTCAAGTTTTGGAGTCCCCAGAACGAGTATTGCCCGATGGAGGGCACGTTGGAGTTGACGATGTGCAGTTCCCGTAGATGGACGAAGGGGGTAGGTTGTGTGAATATAGGACCGATGGTGAGCGTGTTGGGGCGCTCCGGCGGGGCGGATATGATTACTACGTGTGCGCTTCTGTCAAGGAGGTCGACGGGGATGGCATGCATGTCGCCGCGCGTGCAAGCTACTCGCACCGCGGCGCCCTCCTCCACATCGAACGTGGTCTTGCATGAGCACTCCTCCGGACATGTTATTTCGATGCCGTCGGAGCCCGTCGTTGTTACGCCAGTTGTCAACATTAAAACCAGCAACGCGCATCCTGTGTGTCTGTAACAAACGAATCATTATTACAACTAAAACACTATCATGTCACCATTTAATAAATACTCGATTCAAACTTCGTATTAAATTAAATAAATTACTAGAAATATATAACACCTTTCCCTATTAAGTATAAGGACTGACAAAAAATCGTAGAGTCATGTTTTTACATTTCAAGGTTTTAAGGACTAACGTTTTCACAACTTAGCGTTTAGTTTTTAAATTGTTGAGTAACGCAAGCAATGTTCAAATTAAGTCATGGGTAGTTAATTACTGACGGTCATTTTTTCAAGATAAAAGTGCTCTACCGCAAGGGTTTGCTACGTCCGAGTACCTGTACTGTACCATTCAAACGAATATGTTATTTGTGCACAGAGAGTAGTCGATTTAATAATAAATGTATCTAAATAATAATAGCAAACAAAAAGTTATGTTTATTAAACTGAACCGCGAAACAAAACTTTTGAAACTAAATTGAAATGTCACGGTATATCAGGAATTTTCCATATTTGGGTGGGGCGATCATAAAATAAGTTTGTGTCCGACAAGTATTACAATGGCGTAAACACCAATCGGATTACATTTACGAGCCCAATTAGATAAATCCCGGAAACACGGCCTTATAATTATCTCTACCACTTATCTATGTATATATATAAAAGCCAAACCCACTGACTGAACTCACTCATCACAAAATCTCCGAAACTTTGACACATAGGGAGTTGAAATTTGGCACTGGATTCCTCTAGGCGCCTAAGTGCACGCTCAGAAAGGATTTTGGAAATTCGACCTCTAAAGGGCTAAAAAGGGTTAAATTTTGTGTGGATAGTGTTATTCTTTAATATGTTCTACTTTTCTACGTGGATGTAGTCGCGGGCAACCGCTAGTCGACTATAAAACTATGATAACCACATTACGAGGTGGCTAGTTAATCCGTGCATTAGCGCTGCAAACTGTAAAAACATGCCCAAACCCTGTGAACTAGCAACGAGATTACAGCCTTGTGAAATATGTGGCTCGCTTTGTCCGCTGAATCCGGAACCCTGAAAAATAAAGCGCAGATAACAAAAGACTTTTTGACGGCGCGACTAAGCGGCATGAATTACATTAAATTCCCAAATATTTATTCGTATCTTAATGAAAAAGAAATTCTTTTGTTGGGCACTTAGTTTTGTTACGACGGCCACGATCATTTTGGGTTTAACTCACGAAATTAAAAATAAACATCTCAATAAAATAGCATTAAACAAAATTAAAAAAAAAGCTTCAGATTTTTAACACAAAAGAATATCATTATTTGTTTTCGAAACCAATGAACAAACATATTCGTAAATATTTTTAGGCGTAAGAAGTCTTTAAGAATAATGATAACATATTTCATGAAAACAGGAACATACGAAAACCGCTTCTTCGCCCAGATGTTCTAATTTATTTGCCTAAACGTTAAGACAAAATCGGTATCTAAAAAAAAGTTATGTAAATTCCATCTTTGAATAATTTTGGACAAGAATTTAAACGGGCTGTTTAATAAGTTTTGGATTAAGTTGAAACCCAATTTTTTTGTTGGATGTGACAAGCGTCTTTTTTCTGATAAGTAAATACCTAATCTACCATTTTATGTCTTACGGAACCATGAGCTCTTAATCAGTTTTCTCGTCGTACCAATTGGCATATTTCGTCGTTTCTCTGTTTCACTATTTTAAGATGCTGTTTACACTAACACAATTAGGTTTAAATTAAGGTTTTTTATCTATCTATACATCTATAATCTATAAATATAAATAAAATTGGAGTGTCTGTTTGTAATAGTAAAATAACCGGTTTTTACTAAGTGCATTTAGATGTATACACGGTACCTATACCAAAACAACATTTTTGACAATTTTTGTCTGTCTGTCTGTCTGTTCCGGATAATCTCTGAAATGGCTAGACCGATTTTGACGGGACTTTCACTGGCAAATAGCTGATGTAACAAGGAGTAATATGAAATATGTTATCATTAAAAGTAAATTAGGCTACTTTTATTTTAGAAAAAAAAAAGGGTCGCACGAAAAAAAAAACAATGTTGCAGCGCTGCGCCTGATTAAGTTTGATAGCGACAACCTGCAGCAATGCGTCCCGCGGGCTCAGAACGCGCGAGCAGTCTGTTGCCAACGGCTGAGTCTTTGTTAAATACCACGCGGACCAAGTCGCGGGTAACAGCTAGTCTTAAATAAAATATTAAAATATTTATTTCGTACCATGAAGATTATTAATAGGAGTAATTTGTGACCCACTCACTCGCCTAGCCTGTACCGTGAGGCTCCATTTCAGTGTCGGTTTGACAATTTTTTAAATGAAATGTTAAAAAAACAAATAATCATGAGGGTTTCCAAGATTTGTGCCAGGATGTTGTAACAAATGAGTAGGACGAGTGTGATGTTTCCTCGGAAGATTTATGTAATATTCATCTAATTGGTATATTATCATAATATTAGATAAGTAGTTACCGTAAAATGCTGTAACTTTGCCTGGATTTTGAGGATTTTTGTTTAATTATATCTCGGAAGAGTTTTTTAGGGAAGTCTTTTGAAATTCACCAACCGGCACGGGCCTGCTTGGTATATTATGGGCCGAGTCTCTTTCGCATTAAGGGAGAGTATGTTGAGTGTACTTGTAATCTCAATAGGCTTGCCCCTATAATGTTAGGACCAATTTACCATGCACTGCGTGCCAATACCTCTACCTACCCCTTCCCGAAAGATCTCATTATAAACTGTAATATTAGTAATATTAAGATTCATAATTTATCACTGATGAGGTTTTGAAGAAGACTGAACCCTGATCGAGTTTTCAAGCTACGAGTTAAACTCGTTGCTGGGTCGCGATTTAAATCACGAGAGTAGCTAGGTATACTGTTACCCAATAGCTGTGTCTAGACCACTGCATAGATGGCATTCGCACGAGGCGGCGCAAAAGTTGGCCTCGGGTGAGTGTTGTCATCTGTCAACTTGCCTCGCTGTCCACCCACACGCCGCATGTGCCCGAGCCAGGCTCGCGTGGCTATGCCACCGACAAAAATAACGAAAACTTAATATTTTATATTTTTTTATTTGAAAGTTGAAAAAGTTGTGATGTCAAAAGCTTTCAATTTATTTTTATATTCTTCAATATGCCAATATCTATAAAACTTTACGAAGTATTCGAAAACGGTCTTACAAAAGGTTATTATTAACCCCCATTACAAATCAATAAAAGATGAAATTCCCGCCGATGAACGGCTAAGGGGCACCCCTTAGCCGTTTATACGTGGTCGGGTTTGAATTATTGACTATTCTACGGAACTATTGAAGGCTAAGAATGTTGATGCTCTTTTATGCCAAGTAAATCAGTATTCCGTGATTATTCGTCGAATACAAAGGGCCGGAGTGATCAGTGGCTCCCACGTGTCTCTGTCTGCTAGAGTGTGCGTAAGTAATGTATTGAATAAATGTACATTACGGGCCATTTAGCAGCGATTGCGCTTACATCTGTGTGTCAACGAGTAATTAATGGCCGTAGGTGTGTCCAGAGCATTCACTTTCGTAATTATGGTGTACCTATAGCTACTCTTTTACAGTACTGTTGTCCTATCTATACATCGTGGTAGTGGTGTCCGATATGTCGTCAGGAATCCCTAGGAATTACTCATCCGTAGCAGATAAAGTATTCTTACAGGTAGGCAGGCAGGTATTTTGTCAAAACTCTTTGTGTGTCGCAACGATTGGATTAATCATCATTCATTAGATCATTCTAAATCTAACAATGTATTATTATGGTACTATTTATACTTGATATCAGACAATTCAAGCCCCAGATTTATTTAAATTTATATTTAATCAATAAATGCCGTCCGGCTTATCCAATAATTAGTGAACATCCAACTCAGGCCGAAGGATCCCTAAATATTTTAATAATCTTTCATATATATTTCATTACAAATTCTCGCAAATCTTGTTACTACAATATTATTATGAATCTATTTCATGACAAACATCATAAAACTATAATAATGGAACTTAAAATTATTATTTGTAGCCTCGCCTCAATTTGAGCCAGGTAGGCCCTTAAATGACATACACAAAAATACTTATGGCCAACGAATTTCATTACCCACGTTATCATACATTCGCCGGCATAAAATCTACGATGCCAACTAAAAGCGAGCCAGCAAAAACATAAATGCGTTATGAGCCGCAACTAAAATCAGAGTGGCATAATGCGTGGCTGTATCGAGACTGAATTTACATTTTTTAACTCAATACATGTGTACGTATTTGCATAGTTTAAATGGAATTATCGCTTTACGCGTGTCTGAGTTTTTTCAACATAAGGGGTCACGTAGCGAGGCGGCGCGCGGTTCCGCTCGAGCCGCACAAGTCGGCGGCGCCGGCACGTACTCCCTCGTGCCCACCGCCCATAAAGTCGGGAAATCGCTGCCGCGGCCATTGTCGTCACTTTTATGGATAACGGGAACAGGATACGTAATTATACAAGTAGATTTATTTTATTAGCAATTGGTGGACAAATCTTGTTTCGCTTTATTTGGCCGGTGACGTGAGCTGGCTTAATTGGACAGTTGTCAGCTTGCGTACGTTCGTAAAAGAAGCATTCGAACAAATTGGCTCTTTAACGGTGTCTACAAATGTCCAAGTAAAGACTATCCACGAAGGGGGACGTCGAATTGAGTTAAATACTGGCTTGAATCAGATCTTCATAAATACTCACATAAATAACGGCCACTAACTAATTAGATCTATAATTCACGGATGTTCAGGGTATCGGTAATATCAACTTATATTATAGAAAAAAAAATGTACGAGAACAATCATAAGAGGTGCATTTCCAACATTTTGCGAGTGTAAAGTTATAGAATACAGGAGTAAAGTTCGTTTAACATGAAGCCCAACTGAACGATCCAGGCGCTCATGTGAGAGACAGCTGTGGAACGCACCATTACTCCATCGCGTATTATCAGACACGCCAACAAAGAATACAGCGACACAGATAATAGCTTGAGCTCAGAAAAGTTCAATTTTCTTTGTATTCCATTCCACTTTCCGAATGTGAGGAGTCTTACAGTTTCTCTCCCCGTCCCTGCTATCTGATTCACACAAGTTCTATTTATTCGACAACAAACAAATGTACCTACTTATGGGAAATTAACAATGTCTGGGCGAGAAAATTCTTTGCCGGGTTCGCATTATGAATACCCATTTAATTGTATAGAGAGGTATATAAAATATTATTATTATATAGCTATAATATACAAACTGATTTCGACTACGGCAGAATACACTTTTTGCTTTGGATGAGAAGCCTAGCCTTGGGTACGTGCAAATCAATCAATTTCAATCAGAGGCTTCAAGAATCATATAAAATGTATAAGTGTGCGCTGTTGATAAGCAGAAGCGAAATTCTAATGAAATTTAGCTAGTCGTAAAATAATCAAAAGTTATAGGCACTAGGTATGAGACGTATTTACGATACCAGGTTTTAAAACCTGGGCTACACATCAAAATAGAGCGCTCTGGTACGGGCTAGAAATACTTGCTGGTGTGAAAGTTCTTGCTAGTCGCGCGCAAGGCCCGGCTTCCAGGGCTGATAATATGTGCACTAGAAATCGATCCCTATTCTCATATGAATAAGGAGCACAATCTACTTTCAAGTATTTTAAAACCAGATTTTCGATCCTGGTATTGAATTTTGCTATTCCATCACTAATAGACACTAACGCAAGCGGGCAGGTCATCTTTTTACGAGCTTGACCGAACATGTTAAATGCATTGCAAGATTTACGAGGCTTTCATGCTCAGATTCCGGGGCACCCCAACAAAAATGTAATTTGTCAGCCACCTCTCCTCGCCTTTGAAATGCGATATGGGCACAGTTCGTGTGGAGAGCATTATTCCTACATACATATAAATATAGTGTGGGAAACGAATCGTTTTATTAGGTGGGTAGCTACGCAATGGAGTTTATTATGCCTACCTGGAGTGAGGCACTCTAGCTCCATACCCTACCAGGGTTATAAATGACAGCGCTCTTCATTCAAAGCTAATTATGCTGAATGCGATTAAAATTCAGAGAAGCCATTCAGCCACCTTGGATTGAGGATGGTGTAATAAAGACACAGATGAAAAAAAATTAAGAGAAGAAGAAGAAATTAAAATTATATATATATATATATACCTATATCCAGTAGTTAGAATGTTATTACTAGTCTACCTTGTCTTCGTGTGAATATCGTCAAAGGTTGCTAATGGGTTCGAAATACCGCAATAGACCGCTATTAAAAAGTAGTTATTCTTCTATTTGGAAGGTCTCTGATGAGCCCTTCAAAAGTCTAAGTAGTAATTACTCGTCACGTTAATGCTTTTACTTAAGTACTAGTCCGTTGGATCAGCATCCGCCATTACATCCCAGGAGATCTCGCCTCGATTGGATTGGACGAGTGAATAACTTCGTAATGTACTTTCCAAACATTCAATTCAATCCTGTAAACATTTCTGAATAAGAAACATAAGAGTCATCTTTTCACCGAGACTGAAAGGGGCTTACGTAGGTACATATTTATTTACTTGGAAAAGTTATTCGAAAAGTTACTGATGAATTAATATTGCAACGTTCTTGACATGGCCAAACGCCACGCGTGCGCGGCCGAAGCCACAGGTAAAAGCTAAAATATTGTATTATTTAGTAGATGACAGATAGTTGTCACACCAAGTCAAAGTAATATAGATTCAAATTACACAAAAGCGAATAAGATTGATGTTTATATAGGTACCTATCATCGAGTTTCACTGTACAAGTTCGATTCTACAAATAACAAAAGCTTCCCAATGGTCTTTTTTGTGTGTGGCAGGAGTACAATAAGATAAGGCGTTATATAAAGAATCTTCTCGTTGGGTCAAATCGAGGGACTTTATCGTTATTATTTATCTCCGAAACACATTTGTAGGAGCTTCTCTTTATATCCCTTTATTTTACATGACGACGACGCGGCTCAAATTGATTTCTCGGGTGTCCCTCCGGATCCAGGATCGAAGGGAAAACACACAGTCATGGCCCAATAATATCGCAGTAGCTGTGCTTACGTATTATATTACCACTCAATTGGTCTGCTTGTATATTATCTTGTTGTTTATAATCAAGTATTTTGTTCAACCCCATTGTGGGTGCTATTAAAAGCCATTGTACATATATAAAAAAAAATGTGATTCTACAATTTAATAGAAAAAATGTAGAGCTAGTAAAAATATGGTAGATACACATTAAATAGGCCATTAATTCAACGCCTGCTTGTTTCACCGCATTAAACTAAGCTGAGGCTCTCTCACAAAACGAATTACCTAAATCCAATAAAAAGTTAAGTAGCTCGCGAATGAATAGATTGTTCAGTTGGTAAACCCGACCTCTGCAGACGTCTGTGAAATGAATCGCGTAGTTTAATTTCTATATAAGGAAAGTGTCTACTAGAGACTTCTTACGTCAAATGCTTAAAATGTTCGTCATGCAACCAGAATGTCAAATACAAAACATTTGAATATAGAGATACTCAGCACGGGCGGACGTCGATTATTATCATTATTGCGCATCGTATTATTGTTTTCTTATGCAAAGTGACATGTTTCGGGAGCGGGACGCGCGTATAAGTAAAAAGAATCTCATCTTCTTTGTGTATAAACGCGTCCTAAAACAGAACCGGTTTGTCTCCAGATGTGCCAATGGAAATAATCTCAATAGTAGGTACAGCTGTCCATTGGGGTTGGGAGGTACAGTGCGAATTGCGTCGTATTATAAATAATATCTGCACATTCAACATTTTTATTATAACACTGCTACTGCGCAATAACATGCGTAAATTGTTATATTCACATTTGTTATATCAAATCAGGAGTATAATTACTTTGTCAGTGTTTTTTCATATATTATAAATATATTCACTATCAATCTTTGGTAAAAGCACGTAGTGGGGAGACGGTCAGATATTGCTCTTTCTCTTTCGCACCCGTACTCACTCAAAGCGGTAACGTCATTTGACACTTCATAATTGCTAATCGCAATATTTCAACGTCTTTATTTTGGTCACTTTTAGTAATCCAAAAATGTTATCGTTTCACAGGTACACACACCAACATATAAAGATTTATTTAAAAATAAGTTCTAATAAAATTAGGGTCATATACATAGAGTGGCGGTATGAACAAAAGCTATGAGATTCCTTTCTTACCCATTCGGGTAAGGAGTCATATTATAAAGAGACACACACACAACATGCTACACGTGTCAGTATAGAGGGTAATTTTTTCTCGTGTCATAAAGGGTTATAGACATTAATAAGTTTCGGTTTGTGAGTATATAAGCTGTAGGTAACAAAAAGATAGCGTAAAATAATTTAAAATATCGTTATTGTATAAAAAAACCCCCGCAGTTTTAAAAGCTCAACCAATTTAACCAATGATCTGTAAGGCCATTGTAAAACGAAAAAAACATTAACACTTTTTGAACATGTAATTTGTACAACCTATTATAGATTGACTTTAAAAATCATAATGTTAAACATGGTCGGAGCGTACTATATATCATATCACGGTACGGTACGGTATAGTCGCCAATGATGGTAAATTGTCCATAGTAATTTATCCGTGGGTCAGTTTCGTGGAATACTGGAAGAAATTTGTTATACAAAGGTGCAGTTTAGGGAGCCGGGCCGGACGAAAGGGACCACGGAATGCTGTAATTTGAATTACCTGCGCACCCGGCCAGAGCTCGCGGACGACGTCCGGCGCATTTATTATAACATCCATTGATATTCAAAGAGAGATTTTAAATGGAATAAAGTTGTTATTGTGCGCGTGAGCCGGGGGAGGGCGCCACTGCGACCGACGAGCGGCTGAGCGAAGATCCCCTAATAAGAATAACGTTAAGGGTAATAGGGTAGGATATGGTACATGGAGAAAAGATTACGCACCCGCCAGAGACCTTTTCACTAACCACTGCCTGTTTGTGTACCGACACTGCTCACTCAAATTACTCTTTTAACGCTCCAAATAAAATACAAAAGCATATTAAATAAATGTGTGTTTCACTTGAATAATGAAAACACTTCAGAAGAAATTGGTTTCCATGAAATTTATACAGGTCATTGATCAATGGAAAAAGTAATTGTTTTGAACGATTTAGGCACCTACATGTCGTGTAAATAAATAAATGAAAGGCTTTCATTTATACTGACAAAGGCTTCAATAAATACTGACAGTGATGAAAATAACAATGTACAACATTATGATTGAAAAAAAAAATGTCTTGCTAAATTCACGTATGTACTTATATCACATTTCAAAATGCGTGACTCGGAAATCGCTTGATTTTTTCTTGACTACTAGTGTATAGACCAGTTTTGTGTCAATAATATTGATCAGTTTGTATGATTGTCCGTTTTATAACAATTCAACAATTTACTCAAATAGGTTTATTTACGTAGTGACCGACATTTTATCGATGGCTAGTTATTAAAACCATGTTCTCACCGCGACTCCTTCTTTAATAGATATTCATAACTATAGCAGATTTTTATTGAGCAAAGAAAATAAAAAAATAACCGGTTAAGTATATTTGTATTTTACTACTAACCGTTATGAACCGGTAAATCTTAACCGAATTAATTTCACTGATTTATAAATTAATCCAATTAATTTGGCCTTAATAATTTTCACCACGTTATTAGTTATTATAACTTCATGGGCACGGCGATACAGATAATGGTTTTCGGATGCGCACAACCATTACGGTAAATACTTGCGAATCGTAAAAGGTATCGTTCTTGTCTAAGGTTTTGAGAAAATGTCGTGGAATCCACCACCCGTTCGGAACACATACACTACAAGGGGCAAATAGTGCGGTACCAAAGTCATTATTAATATTATAGCTGTACAGAGAGCCGCCGACGCAGGCAAAGCCGAAATGTGTTTGCACTGAGGTAATCAATGTCTACCGAAAACCGCCGACCGACCGAGACCGAGAGTACACACGGTTTGAATCATAATTCGGCTACCTAATTAAATGCGAGCTAACGTTTAACAGACGTATTATGAAGGGATTTGATCCTAGTTCATTACCTGGTTTACCTAGTATTAATTTGCTATCATTGAGCGGCGGTTGAAGGAGGTGGTAAATGAGGTTAAATTAATTTAAGTTGGTGACTTTGTTTTTTGTTCGTACATTTTTATTTATTTGTGTTTTACTAAAATAACACGAATTTTTTTATACATACAAACATATCGTTTTGTTTTTTCGTAGTTGAAAATTAAAATTATCATATTTACGTCAAAAGTTTTAGGTTTTTTTTGCGAGATTAATAAAAACATTAAGATGTTCTGCTAAGGTTTTAGGTGGGGTCCTGCAGGTAGAGTGACCTACTCTACCTAGCATACTGAACTGATGGAAGCGCATGTAAAAAAGTATGAAACGAGCGAGGTAGGTCAGCGTGGTAACATGTTTTAAACTGTGCTGTCGGACTGCTCTATGGCGCATATGGCTCAAGCGCAAGTAATATACACACACATATTGGCTTGATTATGAATAACTTAATTTTAGATTAACTACAAAAATTGTTTTAGGCTCGTAATATCTCTTCAGTTTTCGTTATTTACTAAAAAAATGCGGTGAAATAAAATTAATATGAATACGGCTTCACCCACAACTTATTAAGTATTTTCTAAGGTCAAGTAATTAATATCAATAACACAATGAATAAATACACATTATAAATAATACAATGAAAGTTACATGAAGATATGAAAATAGGTAATGGCGAATTGTATGCTGTGATTTTATGTTAATTTTTTTGTTAAACTTAAATCTCCCGAGCGAAGATCTTGTTTATGATTGTCAAATTAACGATTTGAGAGAAGCCGACGTGTATTTAACACGTTATAAATTAAATAATGAATATTATATCGGTTTCGGTAACATGAACATATGAAAATGGTGTGTTTTGTGATATTTCGAAACAAGTTGGTAATTAGGGCCAATACAAATGTCATTATGTATGTAATATTTCTATTTATTACACAAGTTACCAAGTCGACGGGATATTATCCGGCTATTTATTTGTTAATTAGCTAAGAGCATGTTACAATGTTCGGTGTGTGACGAGAAAGTAGTAGAACTAAATGCGTAAATACATATTATCTGTGAGGTTATCTCACGTTTGATGAACATCAGTTGCGCTCTTTAATTTGGCGCCCATTTAAAGTTGAATATCGTACACCATAAGAGGTACTATTTTGACTGACGTTACTGGGAGCAATTACTTTCAGATATAACGATATACGACCTTATTGCATTATAAATGCCATTGAAAATTTTAAGAAAATGGGTCCCATAATAATGTTCGCGACCGTACATATAGCATGAAGGTCGTCAATTTGTAGCCTCTGAAGTTTCAGAGCGAGAATCATGATCTTCAAAAGACAATCTTTGCTCATAAGTAACGTTATTAAGTTCTTTATTTTGGCCGAAATTCCGCGGATCTTGAAGAAAGTAATGGCTCACTTTTCGTTAACTGATATTATTTCGTCTCCTTCTGACTCCGCACACGATAGCGTGACTTTTCCAGCAATTACACACATGTTACGTTCCTTTGCCTAAACTTTTATGAAAGATTTTGTCAGAGGGTCATACTAAAATTTATTTATTATATCTAATCGTTATAATAAAAGAATTAGTTATAAAAAAACAAAGCATAATGGTAAATAATATAGCTAAGCGAAAAATATGTAAAACAAATTAAATAACCCTCTCCCATATCAAAGTTTTATCTGATTTTAAATTTCAAATTAATATTTGATATTAAATGGAGGTTAGAGGTGTGTTTGATCTTTAAATGAATATATTATATTACTTTAGAGATCAATTAATAAAGTAGGTACTAAAGTTTCAAGTACCGGCTCGTGCGGATGTCAAGGCGTACAGATATAGAAATAGAAGAGTTACATCGACTTGGATCGGGTTGCTCAAGCGTGGTGTGGTCGAGCTGTGGCCGACGATATATATTACGTTCAATCAACAAATTAAGGCACTCGGCATTCAAACAATATTTATTAAACCATACATAATTCATCGTGCCATTATTATTTCATAAATAATTATTAAACTAGCTGCGCCTATGAACTTTTTACCCGGATAAAATGTAGCCTATGTGCTATTACAGACTATAATCTAACTCTGTGACAATTTTCATCCAGATCCGTTCAGCCGTTCTGGCGTGATTGAGTAACAAACATCCATCCAAACTTTCACATTTATGATATTAGTGTGATAAAAAACACCTGAAGGAGCTAGGCTGCTGTGCTAGCGTTGATAGATTTTCCTGCGGTTTGATTCCCAATCGTGTATATGAGATTTGTATTAACAAACTTGGTATCATATAATTATCTCCAAATAAGTTATCAATAAGCTAAAATAACAGTGTCTCCTGTCTCCTAGTGAAGCTGTAAGACTACGGCCGCAGGTTACGTACCTCTCAATCATAAAAAAACAGACCAATAGCATGTCAAGCCACGTATAGTTCTAGGTCTCTTTCCTTCATAAAGGTATATAATAGTTAGTATTAGGAAGGACTAGAAGAACTTACAAGGGATTTTTGCAGGGACTTGAGAACTCTTAAAAAAGATGCGAAATTCTGAAATTGGCTTTTTTATTGAAGATTACAAATCCCTTATGCAAAAAAGCAACGTACCCGACAGCTGTTCTTCTTTTAATAATTTTAGGAACGGCAAACTAATTTGTATAATATATATTTTCAAGTAGACAGGCGGTTCAATTCTTTCGAAATTTGCTCTGTTAAAACATACACATTAATGTCGAATTATTTAATAAGTAATCGCGAAGGCTTTAGAGAATTATTTCTAATAGTACGATGAAATTGTTAATTATTATTATAAATGATCACGTTAACCGTTAATCCATTAATATTTCGATATTATGTCAATAGATTTTTTTATCTAAAGGTGTCACTACCGTATTTTTGTTCGCGCATTAAAATACCCAGGTAGTATAAATTAAGATGTATATTTAATACCATAAACCATTAATAAATCCGGTGGAGGAAATTTGTCACGGCGCTGCGAGCGAGTCTGTCGCCCGATAACTAACAAAGAGCTCTAAATCCACTCAGCTATAGGCCAAATGAATGGATCTCCAGCGAAGAATCTCAGCATTTAACTTAATCCCGCCGTAGCAAAGGGATGGGGCTCTCCGGACAACCTCTCACTTTTTAAGCTACCTATAATACTTGTGTATCCGCCAAACAACGCGAATAGTATATTATTGTTATTATATTTTAAGACAGTAAAGTCAATCATTATCATTTCAAACATGTTGGTTTCCACGAGTTTCCTTTGCCACAAATAAGCGACGAAGACAGCCATTCCAAGTTGTATATTCAGCCATAAGCATGACCCATACCGCTTCACTATAGCGGCATGTGTATTTTCTAAAATATTGAAAAACAAGTGGAAATGGCATTTTCAGAGTATTTTTGGACAATAAAACAGGCACACCCTTTACGTTAGTCGTAACGTCAGCGCTCATAGTACGTCTATCGAGTTGAACTAATATTGAATATTGTTCACCCAAAGCAACGCTTGTATTATGGGTAGTGTTACCTATAACACAAGCGTTGGGACCTTAGACTCGGTGTATTTGTCCGGCGATACATGAATACTGAAAACATTTCCATTTTGTGTATAATTGAGTCTAATAAATCATAAACTCCGTGGTTTGTTCTCTTCTGTCTTTGTCTGAGTATTGAACATTATAAGAAAATAAACACGTCATCATATTTAAATACGGAGATATCAATACGGTACGGAGACGAGACACGACGCGTTAACATATAATGTGGATATGCCTTAAAATATATTCATACATAAAAGGTACAAGTTAATCAACACAACATAGTGTAAAATTGCAACAGTATGCGTTCTTCTTTAACGAGGCGGATGGTGCCGCGAGCGAGCGAGCTATCTTCGAGCGGAAAAGCAATTTGCCATGTCTATTCGATTATCAAACCGTTAAGCAAGAAACAGCCACTTTGGACACCCACTAAAAGTGATTCTCGTAACGTTATTATCGAAAGTCGTAGTTAGCTAACGGCGAGCACCGTTCCCGACACGGGACCGACATTAACACTGTACGGGATACGAAACGGTGGTTTTATTTCCCTTTTTCTTTACAAATGGGAAATCGGACCCACATTATTACATGTCTGTAGAGGCGTAGATATACGAGAGCACCTAACACACTACTATGTTTCAGGCCAAGATTTATGTTTGTAATGAAAACGCTTTTAAAATCCGGGCGGAAAATTAAAAACGTAACTGTGGGGGGTAAAAGCAATAAGCCATCGGGGCATATAGAAAGGATCTGTTAGCTAAATAAAATGTGTTTTCTTTTAGTTCCCTGCTTGAAACTAGAAATACATATGCTCTATTTTCTTATATTCCGCTGGAGTCAGTACATAACTTTGATTAAATATAATATTTCAAATGATTAGCAAATATAAGTTATAAGTATTTATACAATATAATGTGTAAATTGCGTTTTATTTTATTTAAACTGAAGAGCTCATTCTATATAACGTCTAATAAGTAAGGAGCTTATTGCCATTAGCTATCTATTGAAAAATAAGGGATTAAAAAAATGCTATGCACTATACGGGATTATTTGTAGCACGATTAGTCTAAGTTGTTTTGGAAAATAAATAAATCCCTAGAAAAAGTGTTTCGGTATTTTAAGCAATCTCTTCGCATACAATATATTAGATATCTTAATTTGCATAAAACATTTTTAACAAGCTGAAATGTTTAACACTATGCAGTGGCAGGCAGTACCTATATAAATATATCCATTTCATAATTATGGCTAAACCATTCTTCCCTGTTCTATATTTAGTTACGTACCTGAGCAAAACTCCCGGGGCATGCGGTTTAATGTTTAAGTACTTTGTACTTTTTTCGCGGAAACGGTGGGAGTTGGCCGGCCGGGCTAGCCACAAGAAAACACTAACAATAAAACTTTTTGACATTAATAAGCTGCCTTCCGCTCTCCCTGAGAACGCAACTACTCGATAACTATTATCGATGGAAAGGAGTATGATCCCAATTAAGTTAAGACGCGAACGGCCGCCTTTATTATGTTCTGAACGGCTTGCCGTTCGTTGTTTTATATTTACGAGGGACACTTTTGAATAGATTTTTAATGAAGACACTCCTATGTAGGTATCCACGATAACCTTATTGTGTCGTACAGAATTTATACTTAAATAAAAATGTCATGAAACATCATGGTTTCTCGACGGCGTTTCAATCACATTGGGAGTCCTAACACACGGTTCCAACACTGTCACTCAGTTACCACGCGATGTAAACCAAGCAGATCAAAACAATTTAAATGTAATAAGTATACGAGTAACACATGTCGCGGGCACGGTCGTATAGACTTTCTTCTTCATATAAGAACGACACTCCGGACAGTACAAATCATAGCATAACATTTTTGACGATTCATAAGTAATTCATAGGTACGCTAATGGTTTACATGAATAAAAAAAACGAATTCTGATGTGATGTGATGAAATTAACTGAAAATTAATTTGCATACACATACTTACTGCCTTGTCAGAGATGAAAGCTAGTATGTCGGTACTATAAAAAATAAGGCGCACGCAAATAAAATAGGTCATCCAATAGATATTGACCTATAACCAAATCAAAAGACATACACGAAGCAATACATTACGTCCGATGTTTATTCGTAAGTGGTAAGTCAATGGTGTTTTATTAATAGCTTAACATACGCAAATGGACTCGTCTCGGACTGAACCGATATCGTGAAATATTATATAGTTACTGCCATTGTACGACAGTTGAGTAAACATTATTCCAAACAACGCCACTACGAAGTGAATTCGCTCGTGAAAAGTAAGTCAAGCTGAAATAGGTAAGAGCATCATCGCTAGGAAGTGCGGTGAATGGTTTGGCGAGTGTAAGGGTTCTGTGCCCCAAGTCTGCTAACACAATCGATTCATAATCGAACAGCAGCCTCATATTAACTGTTACTTTTGACAGATACTGTATGGGATATCTGTCAAAAGTAACAGTTACGCGCGGTTGCTGTTCAATTATGAATCGATTGTGTTCGCAGACTTGGGGCCCTGTAGTGCGTACATGCAGCCCTTGAAAGAACGTTCAGTCTTTTAAACGATATCTATTTATATATTAAATAAGACAATACATGATTGTGTCCTTACACTTATTTTTTTATATAATCGTAGAGGACATTACTTTCAAAAGTATGGTCGAATTTGCCAAAACATTTTTCAGCCGCCATAGGAAAACTACTGGGTGGAATTTGATGAAACTTGGCAAGTTGATAGCTTATACTCAACTTATTAGATTGCTCGACTTATTATGTCAACCAACGCAAACAACTGTACTATATCAGAAAAAAAAAATGTAGTTACAATACACGGTAATGTTTTCGCTTAACGTAACTTTACTCTCTCTGTATTTTTTTCACAACTTTGTGGGCCGTGTTACTTTAGTATTTATTTGTACTCGACCCAATGGACGCAGTTAGTAGTTACTCTACTTTCTGTACCGAGGATCTCAGTTGAAATCCTGGAGAAAACTTTTTGTGATGAGCACGAACTGTTGCACCCGAGTTCATCCCCAGTCCATAGTAGGGTGAGCGTTGCTTAAGTCTAAATACTGTTCAAACTAAGTTGTTGTCTTCGACTGGCGATACTATTATTGTTATTTAGAAAGTAGTAACCACGCCTAACTACTAGTTATGCTTCAGGCAACCGAAAATGTGTATCTAGTAGAAACTCCTAACGTAATGATTTCATTATCGAGAATTCATGCGGTCAATACGCATACAATGACGTCAAACTACGTATTGTGCTTGAGCCACTGATCATTATTATGTTGGTTATCGCATTATGAGCTTGTAGGTAACGCGTAGGTGCTCATAAAAAGGGAAGGTACGCCGCGCTCCAACCACCAACGATTACTATAACGTAGGTATTTGTTGAAGGTTATTTTTAATCGGCAAAAGTGCTATCTCACGTTCATATTTCAATCTACATTGCGAATCATCCACCGCACTAAAGCAATAAGTTAATAGTTCTACTTAACTAGAAGTGTAAAGTTCGCGATCACTGAAAGTATTTTAAAGCTTAATAGCTATTGAGCTGTTATCGAACATGAACTTTACAAAACTGAATCTACTGCCGAATGCTCGTATTTTATTGATTTATCAGGTACTTCTTATTTATGTATATCAACAGCTACGTATTCAAAACGTCCCACTCTAATGGTTTTTGTAGTAATATCCATTTTCAGGGTGATTGAGATAGAGTGTACTAAGCGTTCAACTTGTACGTCTTTACTTAAAATAAATTTTATTCCCAACGAAATTACAAATGTGATGTTTCGCGATTCTTTTTAAATTTACTTCGTTGATTCTTGACTCCAAATAATGAAGAACAAACGGTTTATTTGTGTAATATAATAATGATTACCAATGTGCTAAAGAATCGCAGGTTCAAATCATAGTATACCCTTTCTGAATAACTCTGTATCACTCAGCTATGATCGTCTATTAATAATTCAAGCGCAAGTATGATGTGTGAGAAAGCAATCCCCCGAGGCCCGAATATATTATGCATGCTTGACATTACTCCAATAATTAGATTGAAATCAATCAGCGTGTGATTATGCTGAAATATCTTATAGGTATATAATGTATATTTTACAAGTAGGTTATAAATTAGGTACTAATACCTAAGTCTAGAACTATTTTTGTTTGAAAATTCAATTTGTAGGATATACGACATGTTTTAGACTAGAAAATAAATATCTTATACTTCTTAAGTTTTTCTAGGCCCTTTTTAATAGCAACATAACTCTGTAGCAACTTTATCCTAAGCGACAATGGATGGTAAATGTAAATACTTAGGCTCGTTCGGTAAAAATCTTAAACGACTTGACGCTACACGGCGGTATCATGTCTTATTCACGAAACTGTATCTCGCCCCGCGCCTAGAGAAAAGTTAGGGTGCTTCGCCATTAAGCTGGCTACAATACTCGATTTACCCAACTTTTCTTTTCACCGACTTAATATTTTGAAACTGGAAGTGACGGCAGCTTTGTCCCGGATCTGTACCCTTGGCCCTCGCGACATTAAGACAAGTTTGAAATTGTTACCGCGCCCAGCCGTATTACCAGTGTCCTTTATTTTGGCTTCAACCTTTAGCTGGGTTCAAAGTTTTTAATTGTTTCATTTTCTTTTTTTTCGTATGACATTTGTTATAAGTTCTTTATCCGTGGTATCGCTCGAATGTGCTCCAATCGCTCTTTTTATTGTATAGCAAAATGAAAAAAATCTAGTTTAAATTAATATTCAAGGGACGAGAAGAGATAGATGAATATGTTTTTTATTTAATTCTATATACATAAAAAAATATTCGAATTTCCAATAACAATTTCAAATAACAAATTGATTAATTAAATACAACCATAAACAAAGTGAAGACCTATAAGAGTATTAGGTAGGTAAGAAATATTTTAAAACATAAATATTGCGCGTAAATAAGACTTTTATTTTTATTACTCTTATTACTGTAAAATATTTTTATGCAGCTGTGAATCAGAATCGACATAAAACTCGTACAAAGTTGATGTCAACGTCACCCCTCATTGAATACTGAGCAACACGTTTGGCACAAATTTTAGGGTGCAAATATTGGAGGGTTGATCGTACGAATGGGGTTACTGTTTAATTCCCCACCATGATCCGACTCCAATAAAGTTAGGTGGTCGATATGTTTACTCTTTTAATAGTATATGCAATTATAACATCGAATTTAAAACTGTACTTCCAACGTTAACCTTAACATTTATTTTATAAACCCTGAAACACCTATCTTATTTGTTAATACAATATTTATAGATATATTTAAACGCACGCTACAGAATCCATTAAATATTCAAAGCAATTCATATTAGAAATATGTTTAAGAGTTATGATGTTTTCCCGCCATAAATATATCTTATTTACATTGAAACGGAGATCGTTTGCTGATGCTCTGCAATATAGCGGTATAGCGGTATCGCTCAACTGAACATTATGCATCCAACCGTTTTTCATCTACACATAATTATTATCTAAGTTCACTCACATAAACGGTCACCTACTAAAACCGCTGTGTTTTATTGCATCGTAAGAACCAATAATGTTCACGGCTCATGTTGATTGTTTTAGAAAAGCTACTTTTAGTAAATACACTGCCAGCTTAGCCGCCGAATTCTGCAAGGGACCCATAAATCTCAAAACTCAAATAGGTATATAGCCTTGGAATTTAATTAACCTCTTCGATTGTCTTATAAGAAGAGGGATGCCATAAAGATCAGTCCATTTCTCCCTTTAACATAGATAGGTATAAAAACCCATAATGAGAGTACCAACATGTACCTTGAGGAATACAGCCAGAATTGTTGCCTGAGTATCCTCAACTAGAAAGCAGTGAGTGAAGTTGTACCAGTAAAATTTCGAATAGTGGAACTAAAAGACAAATAAACCATTCACTTCGCTGATTGATAGCATAAAGTTTATGATCATCCATTTTGATAGTGGCATCGGCAATACTAAAAGTGTGTCCATTCAATTTATTTCAGCTGCTATTTAAACCTGTCGAGTATCAGCTATTTTCGTAGGTCAATTTGCATTCAGCGTTGCAAAAATCGTACATGGCTCGCATTAGTATCGAACTCTGACTGGCTTACATTAGCATCTGACTTTATGCCAAGCATTCAGGAAACTTGGTCAAGTATCTGGGATTTAAGCGAACATGAGTATATGAGTACCTATTTATATCGAAAACGCTTACAGACACTTGAAATGTATTAGTAAAGGTCGATTGACCGCAACAAGATAAGCCGCGGAGAGCCGAAAGGATAAAAACCGTTTGAGCAAAATAAAGGATAGAAAAAAGTTGTGGAATAAGTTTCGTTCGGATGTTTACCTAAATAGGAAAATTGGGAAGACTGACATTGTTAAAAGAAAAATAATGTATTTATTAAAAAGAAAATAACTGAAATATTTACAAACTAATATAACTTAAAAAGAGTATAGAAAAGCTACAAAATGTGTAAAAAATTTGGCCCATGCGGTAGCGTGCCCAAGATGCTGGCCGCATTTCCTCGCTGAATAGCCAAAGCTACTCGCTGAGCGAGGAAATAGCCAGCCCTTGGGTCGCCGGTTGCGTCGACCAATCTTCTAGAAAGATTTTCTACAAAATTAATGGTGCTTGGGCCCCATGGACTAGGGTCTCGACTCCAAACGGAGCGAATTAAAATTTTAAATTAAATTTTATCATTTTTTAAATAATTATTGTTTTTTAGTAAGCGCAATATACAGTAGATTGTACGTCAAGCTGTCCTTTATACGCACCATCTCCCATGCCTCTCACACTACAGATTTCATCGGCATATTTCCTAGATGACGTTACGATTAAATTTAAAGATTTAATTTTTTTGCTTGCACTACTGTTATCATAAAAAAGGAAATAGATCGCGACACTAAATAAATCTTACAGTATAATCACTACCATCCAACACTATGCAAGCAAACTCATACGCGCGGAATATAAAATAAACGCGGAGTGAACCGGTCCCGAAACGATGGATTACCGCCCGGGCTCTTCAAAATTAATGCGATACATTGGATTAAACTCCCACCTAACTCCTAGATCTTACCCGAACGACAAAACAAAAACAAACCTTATTTTCACGCGTTATAGATTTTTGTTTTATTACAAAACATAAAATCTTATTGAGGACGTCCTATGGCGTAAAGATCACGTCCAAAAATCATAGATGCCAACTAGGTACTAAAAGACAAACGGTATAAGCACGTGAATATCTTTTGCCCATCTTTTATGTTCAGCTCGTTAACACATAGCCATACGGTACGTAGTCCATCTGGACACCAAATCGATAAAGGGCAGCTGGTTTGCTCCACCACTAATTATATTACATTTCTGATTAACATTTGCGCCTTTTTCATACGTTTTTAAAACAAACATTTATTTAAAGAATATGAAACAGAGTCATATCTTTAATCTGATCTTAAACTAAACTGAATGTAACTGTAATTATTTCAGCAATAGCTATAAATTGACTCTGAAAAATATGTCTGGTTATAGCAGTAAATTGGTAGGCTATTTAAAAGTATTATCATTGTTATGTTAGACTGCTATCATCTATATAAGAGCAGAATCAATACACTAAGCACTGGCTTCTATGAGATAGCAAAAAGTGTCAAAAGAGAAGCCGGCAATAAACCATCAACCAAAACCATCTCATTCATATTTTGTTTATAAGAATTAGAAATGAAAAGCCTCGATCTCTAAACATAATAACGACTTGTATAATTATATCGTCCGTCCGCGGCAAAATAAATTAGATAAGTACCTATTATACTTTTAAATCAGACAAAATGTTTTGATAAGAAACTTTGTGGGAATGAAAATGTCGGCGGAGAGTCAGAGACACTTGGAGTTTGTTATTATTTTGGCGTAGTACAAAGCAGTCGGCTGTAGGTGGTATTTGGGTGACAATGTAGTTATGCGCTCTGACGGCGAATGGCTTAGCGTCGGTGTTGTCTGGATCACCGTGGGAACGCGTCACCCACAATGTTTCATTCATCACACCTATCTATACATGACGTGCACTGCGTACCGATTGCACACGGCGATCGTATTTTGTTCTGTCTCTCTTTCTTTCTATCCGAAAAACTTGATTAAAAGCCTCTCCAAGCAATTCAAATTTTAAACTTATATTTGTTTGGGTTAGACGCAATCTCACTATGTATTTTTTTAGGTCACACTATTCATAAAGTCACCTACTTTTTTATTTATTCATTGTAACGCAAACTTCAAATTAATTTTCTTTTATTCCAGCAAACCTTCAAATTGAGTCAAAGAAATTATTTTAGGTGACTACACTATAAATTTGAGAATAAACTAATTTAAACTTTATTTATGTTTATCTTCTCAAACCTATTGGTCTTCGAAAACGTATGGATAATGTATGTATAAATGTTTAATCTATACTTATGTAATTAACTAAACAAGTCGTTGTGTGTACAGAGACGCTAGGTACCTATTTATCATTAATTACATCGTACTGTGGCCCCAAAATGTAGTACGTGCCTAGTAATAAGACAATTAATTATATTACGCTTAGTTACCATAACTTTGCTTTAACCGAGCAATACTCAGTTACGCGTCATTTGTTTTTTATTTGTCATATTTTAGGTTAGGGATTGTTGTTGCATTTACTTTACTGTATTTATGAAAAAAGTAGTCATTGGGAATGGAAAGAATAAGCGATAATTATAGATGGAATTTATTTTGAATTATAACACGTAGGTATGTGTGGTATTGCAGTTGTAAGTAAAGGTTAAAAGCTTACCAATTATTATTTCATGTTTATAATAAATTATAAATATTACGTATAAAACTTAATAACTAATCATAAGTATTACAAAACAACAATTAACAGTGTTCAGCTTTTAAACACGCAGCTATTTTCTTTATTTTTTGGCTTGATATATTTATTATAATATAACTTGGCAATATTTGATATCCAGAACTAAGCTTCTTCGCTCTTCTGTCAAGTTCCACATGAGAAGATATAACATTTGAATCTAATCTGTGCTCTTCTGACTTCAATTTTCGAAACATTTCAGATATCATGATTATGTCGTTGGAATAGTTCAGGCACATTTTCGCAGCATAGCTCCTTCCGACATAACCCGTTATAGCAAGAACCCTGATGATATACTGATGGGAATAGTGGCACGTCCCCGAACTATTATAGGTCGTTCCGTTATAATTTTAATACCGCTTTTTGTATAAGATAGAGGGATGACACTACTGGATGAAGCCAAAGCATTGTACTAGTCTCGTGAGCTCAGGTGGTCATAAGTAAGTACTATCATCTTTTTTGGGGTGTGAACTTAGATTCCTCTCTCCTCCTCTCCTCCTCGTTTTGATTTAAGCTTAGCAGTGATGATTGTTTTCTTAAATGTAAAAACAAAATAGGAATTAATAAGAAATTCAATTAACATAGAGAAATGGTGAGCCGAAAAGCGGACAATAAAAACATCAACCAACCAAGTTACGATATGATTATATCTAACCACAGTTACATATAATCATATCGTAAATAATGGTGTATAAATCACATAACAATACCTCAAATGATATTTTATTATGTCCGTTTGATCAATACGTATGATTGGACTTTACCGCGTGCGGGAAATTGATTTATTTCCCAAATGGAATTGTTTTCCCCCGATCTTCATTCACGGCTTTCAACCAGAAAAGATGGTACTTTTTCGTAGTTATAACTTAATACCTACTTATAAAACGTAACGTATAAACATGAAGATAATATTATATTCAATATAAACGATTTATTATAATGATAGATGAATAAAAAAATTTTGAATGGTTACTTACTATGTAAGTATAAACACAGTTGATACCAATTACTTTTATTTTCTTTTTTATTCTACCAATGCCGAGATCAAATCTAATATTTTTTTTTGTTATTTCATAGTTTTCGTTCATTCTTGATTACGCGTAGCACAAAGGGAATCGCTTAGCCGACCCGCCATATCAAAAAGAATTCGCAAACAGTAAAGGACCAATGTGCAAAGCCGGAACTAGCGTCGAATTATGAAAATACTGAAAATAAGTATTTACTCATATTATATACGTACCGCGAAACTCGCCACCCTGTCCTCTCACATCGCCAACTTTCTTTTTTCATTTTGCACTATTTGTTTATTTAATATCTTGATAAAGTTTGTACGAACACATGGCAATCTCGGTGACTGGGACCGAGGCGGTCGTATAGCGTGACGTCGGCGCGAGGTTCCTTTCGTGACTGAGCGGTGGAATACTGTGGACTGTGGCGCGCTTGGTACATAGGGTGACTAGCACCCTGCGGCCCGGTCCCCTCGCCCACCCCTCACATATACGTACCAAACCTCTCCGGAGTCCCTAAACCCGTAGGCATTATTCTACGCCGGACACCGAGTTTGACAAGAAATTAACAGCTCTTGGACACCATTCTTTTTAAATAACAAACAATTGATATCAGTTTGTCAAGTACCATTTGAAATAAAGGTTCTAATATAAGTATACTTACTCGGTTGAACAGAACGTCTATTTCGTAAAATGCAGATTGTATACCTGCTGTAATATCTAAGTCGTATTGCATATTGCCGCAAGGAACCAAACTGATTATTTTCCCCGTTTTCAAGTATCCGAGGAGTAGTTAAACGCAACTATGTTTCTAAAAAGAAACTCATTACCGGCTCGAGTCCAATCTCTTTACGTACGTAGTAGCGTTACGGTAACATAAGCCTTTTCATTGTCGGAGATTTCATCATTATTTATATCTTTGCAAAAAAAGAAGAAAAAAAAACTAAGGCACCGCTTCCATAAGAATACCACATGTCATAACTTGTCTTTGCTGCGAACCCTGCTGGGGAAGTCGAGAGGGCAACGCAGGTTAGCCAAACCCATTATTTCCCTGAAGTCGTCCCAGGCAATACAGCATCCGTAGAGCGAGCACTTTCCTCACAAAAGATCTTATTAAATCATCGTCCTTATATGGTATCTATACGCCAAATGGAATAAGGTAAGTACTTTATCTTTCAAGTAATATAAGTTGTAACCTGAAAAGAAGTTGATACTCTAGACCACACAACTTGGCCTTTCATGGATTTACTGGATGACGTGGTTATAATGACTTAATAACTAGAATAACTTACAAACTAGTGTGCTAATGAGTACACATTTGATATTTTTGTATTATATGAAAGTATTTTCTGTCTTAGTTTGGCATGTTGTTTTTATTTTTTTTATTATGTGGCAAACCTATGAACTACAAAACATTTTGATTAGATATACGTATTACCTTTATAACGTCGTCCTTGCCATTTCGATCTAGCTAGGGATATAAGTGGCTGGAGTATTTATAAAATCTGAGTAAGTTCGCGTAAGACCAGATTGCACGGACGGACGCAGATTGACGCAATTTTTCTAATATTTATGTCGACACGAGGGCTGGGCAATCCATGTGACGTTTTAAAAATCGAATCTCAGAAAATGATAAGCCAATTTTCTTATATTTACGCGAATACTACACATTGAAATAAAACTATTTTTTCTCCACGAAGCCTGCAATCTGTGAACATGTACAAGATCGCACCCGCCATTAAGTATATCAGATTTGATAAGCCACAGATCCTCGCAAAAGAACACCAATTCCGACCAAGGATGATACGCGAGGCCATTGAAATTAAAAAACATCCTAATTTCAATAGGGAAGATGGCTGGGTGCTACCACCGACTTGGGATCCAGTCATTAATATTATTAAATCCAAGACCAAGCGTACAATTGCAAGACCTCAAGACACTGTAAGCACATTCTGTGTAGATCGGACCACAAACAACACTTAAATATGAGGGTACCCTGTCTGAAACTATGACACCAGGACGTCAACCACCTCAGTCCTCCCGTGACCATGGTTGCTGTAAAGCAGCCGAAACGTCGGGAACGTAAAATCAAAATATAAACGCGATAAAATCCTAAAAAATAGTTTTATTTCAATGATAAGCCAGTTTTATTGGAATTAATTTTTTTATTTGAAATACTTAACGTTCGAAAGAACACTTCATTTCATATCCTTATATCACATCCATTATTTTATTCACAATGTGTATTTATTGAATTAGTTATCGCTTTTCATTGCTTGACATTGGCAAAATACCCACTACGTGGCTGGTAAGGCCATATTTATTTCGTAAAGAAAGAAGAAATGCTTGTATTGCTCAAATATCGGTTTCCAAAGCCGCGATAGTCGGCATAACGTGTTGTACAAAACACAAGAAAGACAACTACACAACAACGTCGCAAACCGCGGCCCCAACTACGAGCGGGATATGGCCGAGCGCAGCCTCAACACGCTGGTCTAATTTCGCCTTAAACTTTGTGCATCCACATAGGTACGGTTGCGAACCTTTATATGGGACCCATTTCTTTATTATATTCATTGACACTCACAATGCAATAAGGTCGTATATCTGTATGTCGTCATATCTGAGAAAAGTTGCCCTTAGTAACGTCGGTCAAAATAGTAGCTTTTAAGGTATGCTTTTGCTGTACGATATTTAACTTTAAATGGGTTCAAAATTAAAGATTGCAATTGTACATCCGTATTTGACTTACTACGATAATAGTATTTGAATCCTGTGTTTGTCTGTAGACAAACACTGAAATAGCTCCGGATACTGATTTCATTGCGCCAATTTTTGGTTTGGTCCTTAGATGTTATAGTAATGGGTTGTCTCCAGCGAGCGGAAATATATCTAGATTGTCTCTGATTTCTAGGTGTTTTATCTCTTTTTTTGCTGCGTACTGACCGTTCGCTCATAGCTGCTGCGGACTCATCACCGATGCAACAGCCACAGTTTTGATCCAACTAATCAGTTCACTCATTCACGCGAGGCATACGCCAGATTGACAGTGCTTGAACGACGAATGCGATTATTTGCCTAGGGCCTCACAAGCCTCCTCGATTGATCAGTACGCGACTATAGACAAGTTTATGTGAATTTTTTTGATCAATGATTTATTATATATAGCACCTCTTACACTATATTTATTTACTAGTTATACCTTTATCATTTGCAGCTTTATGTTCAGATTACGAGTATTTTTTAATATGAATAAATGTGGGAAACTCTGCTCTGCTGCTGAACCCCTAGCAGTGCTCATAGGTATCAATTTTGTACTCCAAGCGTGAATTGAAAACCGCTTCAATTACCCAAGTTTGTCTACCCAAGTTGCGAGATAAACGCTTAGCTCCCACTTTAAGACTTACACTGAAACTAGATTTAAAGTAAAAAAAAAATACAACAAAGATAACGTGCATTAATGTTGGTTAGAGTCGGAAAACAGATGCATAATATTTTAATAATTGCATAAAAATAACACTCTACAATGAAATAAAACGCGTATATTATATGTTTTATAAATTCCCGGCGCGCGGCGTTTCTTCTGCTTTACAGCAACCATGATCATGGGACGACTGAGGTGGATGACGTCCTAATGATAGTTTGAACTGGGGTACCCTCATATTTAGTTGTTGCTTGCGCGAATATACGCGATAAAATCCGTTAAATTTGTTTTATATCAATGTGTAGTATTCGTGTAAATATAAGCCACCAAAATGGGAATCAGATACAGTTTGAAAATAGATTAATTCGTAACAGAGCCCACAAATCCAACAAAATATCATCCATCGTTGTGACCACTTTTTGAAGTTATAACCAATATCAGTTGAAACTATAAAGTTCATGGTACTGAAGGACTTACATAGAATTGATTCGCTACACCCATTGCCCTATTTGATTGTATCGTAGTTTTGTAACAATTGGCTGAACGTATGAAGCATCGAGCCGTGGGTGGGTACGTAATACTGAACGACTTCACAAACACACAAGGCTACTAGCGCAGAAATGGACATGTTTTTACACTGCTACTAGTTTCATGCCTGAATTGACATATTTAATAGACGTCTGTGACCCTGGGCGTTTATTCATATTAAATCAACCAGTATTTTAAATATATTCGCTCGGATTTCAATTAATTGAACATGCTATGTGTATGGAGTGCACACTAAAACTCAATTTGCTATGTTCAAAGTAAGTAGAATCGATTGCACCTTTCCAATCCTTTGTAACCAAAAAGTAAGGGGCTTTAATGTATGCTCATAAATTGTAAACAGCTTAATTTATAGTTACATAGTTATTTATTTAAAATGTAATTTTATAATACACTGAGCCACGCCTTTACTTACTTTGTTTAGTTTCTCAGAACCACTCACACCCTCAGCAGCTAACAATACCTACTTAAAGATTTACAACCCGTTAGGTGCTACAGGTACAAACCCAAGCCTATCTCGGTACATACGTCACCGCTAAGTACTTTATGCCCTCGAAATGATCGACTAACTTTGTTTATTACAACCTAAAATCTACAACATATGTATTGAATATTTAACGCAATATTTAAGCTAGTATACTTAATTAAGTACAGTTGAATATAAAACAGGCACACGTTGAATAAAATAAGAAACAGATTCACATAACTTACATGCACCTTTAGACAGCCTTAAAATAATAAGTTAGATTGTAATCATAATTTCGAATGAACTCAATTCTGTTTATTAATAGTATGTTAGAATTGTTGTACTTACATAATGTTTAACTAATACGCGAATCAATACATGTTTAAAAATATCATCTTAACTGGTGTATGATTATATTTTGGCCTGCTTATGACCGTGATTTCGATGTATGAAAATTGTATACATAGTTAAAATCTTAATAACACTGCCTGGAATAAGGCATTTTCCAGCACCATCATCGCAGCTACCGTTCATTTAATTATCTATGTAATGAAAACAGTTTACCGAGAGTTCTAAAGTAAAGAATTGCGCTGCTTGACGCCCCGCTGATAGTGTTAACAAGTTTACAAAGTTAAACAGCTGAACCTCAAGTTTCATTACAAAGATATATATAAGATAGATATATATACATATATATACCTACCTTTCTTTTTTTATACTTACCTTTTCGTAATAAATCTATTAATATAAAACAGTAATATAGACCACGTAGTTCATCCCGTAACATTTAGACACAAAAAAAAAATCGTTATGATAATTTAAATTAATTCCCAATATTGAAATATTATTATATAAATGTTATAGGTTCAATTATAATTAAAAATTACAATTACAGTTAAACTAAACAGGAAAATAAAAATTAACTTAAAAATATCATGACAACAAAGTATGTATCAAAAATACCTTGTTCGCGTGGAATGGTGGCAAGAATGGCAGCATTTCCTCGCTGTATTATCAAACTATAGCTATTAAAAATACAAGTAATTATTTTATTATTAATACAGACGCCAAAGCCGCACTCTTTGATATGTTTTCTGAATGCATTACACCAAGACTGATGGGTCAAAATACTAAAGCCACGCGAAAGATGTCGCGGGCTCTTCTTGTTAATAAATACAATCGAATAGGACACAAAGTTATTCAATATCCAGTTTATGAATAAGACGAGAAACCGAGTGAATAACTTGACGTTTTGTAAACCAACCCGAACGGCTCAGAAATAAGATGGTTTGCAACTGTCTCATCTTCGCTCCCTGATAGTTAGAATTAATTCACAGCTGACAAATTTCCAGATACTTCGTACATCATGATTAGGCAAATGAGTTTCAGAATATAGAATCAATGACTAATTCCACGGGTATCCATCAATTAAGTGGACTTAGGACATTTTTTGCACAAATCATTTGAGGAGAGTTTATAGGTGACCATAAAAATCATAGACCTAATTGGTACGGGCATACCGTATGTGTAGATAATAATGATTATACCACATATGACAGACATTATTATATTTATATCTCACCAAAAAAGTCCAAGAAAACTCTGACAAAAGGCAAAAGACTACATACCCCGAGGTCAATGATAGTATTACCTAAGAAATACCTATAGCTATTAAATAAGAACAAATGTTCTATATATTTTTAAAATTCCCTTGAAACGACATAATTAATTAGTTTCCATTGGAGAGAAGACGTACAAAACTAAGATCAGGGAGCTTACCATAACTATAATTGCGACTAAGAATCGCATACTTGTTACCAACGTTACCAATGTAACGTTGATCAAAGTGAAATAATATTTCAATTGAGTCCTGATTTGAGTCGCATTATTAATTCATGGTTAGGGTCCAGTATTCTGAAGTTTACTGATTCACTTTTATCTTTCTCACCGTTATCACTAATCTGTTTGTTATTATTGTTTAAATGGCGGGTCTCATAATCATGTTCATGGTAGACTGCATGGAGCTCTGTTATCGAGCCAAGCACCACCGGTCTTGTCGGAAACTATGGTGAATAGATAAAGCATATTGGCACGATGGGCCTGGTGGGTATAACGTGACGCCGCTATATCTGATTACCTACATATTTGTTATTTCAGCACACCCATTCCGTTCCGTGTGAAATCGCAATAAATGGAGGCCTACATACGTAACCGATAACAGTTTTCGTGTGTAGCTTTGGGTAATATGAATGTTTAATTAAAACGTGCAGGAAAAACGCCAAGTCTAAAAAATATTTTTTACAATTATCACTAAACGCTTGAATGCCGCGTTTTAACATTTAATGTACACCCTAAGAAACTTCCAGCCACATCTTAATACCTAGCCAACGACTAGTTTTTTTTTCTATTGAAAGTTCCTAAACACTTAGAGAAAATATTTTTTTTTCATTATCAATTTCAGCACAAGTAATAATCAGCATAAAATATTGTCTTATTTCAATAAAAAAAACACATTATTTATGTAGGCGTAGTAATAAATATGGATAATTTTAATTGATTGACCTTTACTGGGGAAAACGGTAAAGTTTTTTTAGCAGCAGCAGCATTTTATGCTTAGCTCCGGAAGAAAAGGTCTATCATGCAAGTACCTATTTAAAGTTATAATAAAGAAATGTCACTCATTAACTCTCCTCTCATAATGAAAATTCCGAGACCGACTACCTACGAACATGTTTTTTTTCACGCAAACTGAGCTTAAACCCCACGCGTCTTGTTGATGACAGTATAGAGTGGAATAAATATAAGCTTGTTCCAGACACTATGAAATTGTGTCTCTGTCTACTTACCAAGGGTATTAGAAGTCTGCAGTGAATTACTTGGTGAGTGTCTATTCAATAAAATAAGCTGCCCCCGTAGCGTGACAAGATTGAAATAGAATGTTATCTCGATATTTCTTTGTGTTATGTACTAACATTAGTCAAATATTGAGGCTTTGTGCAATCAACTGTATTATTATATAGCACGCAACATAAAAAAAATGTGTACTTACTTTATACATCAGTAAAATTGTGATTGAAAAAAGTAATTAAAAGTAAATTTTTATTATGGTATGTTTTTAAATATTTTTTATAAAGTTTAATAACTGTACTACTTAGTATGACAACAAAATATGTATCAAAAATACCTTGTCCGCGTGGAATAGTGGCAAGAATGCTGGCTGCATTTCCTCCCTTTATTATCAAGCTAATTTTGTGAGCGAGGTCTCATTTAATAAAATAAAACTTATACAGGTATTTTGTAAGTAATTTTATATCAAAATATTTTAGATTACATATTATATTATAAGCCAAGTCAACTCACTGACTGACTTACCTAATCTTCATGAAATTGACGGCAATCTGTGACTTGGTTTTTGGTGCGGGTCTGCCTTTCGGTGGGTAGGCAATCTACTTAGGTTCTCGCCAAGAAAGGCTGTGGATACCGACCCGATTGAGTCCCCAACTAGAAGAACGATAAAGTTGTTTTCGATTAGGAACATTTAATGATACTTATTAAAGTGTCAAAAGCCGCTCAAGTCGACCAAGTCTACGGTTATAAATCCAAGTTAACATTGGTACAGAAATAAAATCGCTCCGTTTTTTGTCATATAATTTTCGTTAACAGATTAAAGCAAATCAAGTAGACAGTGGCCGCGGTAAAAGTGGAAAATTGGGAAAGTAGAATGTCATTTATCAACGCCATTTGGTGACATCGCGCGCCTTCGGTGAATCTTAACGGAATAGACATTCCAACTCTCAACTCTATGTAGCAAAAACCATGAACATAATAAATAGGAAGCGACGTGCTATTTTTTACCTGGATAGAAAATATATAAAAATCTCTATCCGTGGGTTGCCTAGACACCTTAAAAGTGATTTTCGCTTGGCAAATACAGTTTTTGAGGTCCTGTCCTTATCCATTAGAAAGTGAATGAAGGGAGTAAAGTCCCTGTGTATGTCTACCTGAACTGTTTCTAAATATGATTTTGAACTGAAATATAACTATACTACTCATTAGATTTTATAATTTAGTCTTCAATAATATTGATAGCAGTGATTTACTATCACTATCAGTTGGTAGAACCCTCGCCTCGATAACGAGGATCACAGGATCAAACCACCCTGGGAATTCGGGATTTCATGTGCGAATATTATTTTACAATATTTTCACTTGCTAAACGGTGAAGGAAAAACCGTGAGGAAGCCTGTCTGTGAGAACCCCTCGTATGACGTGTGTAGCCCACCAACTCTCACTGAGCAAACGTGGTGGACTATGGCCTAATCCCCCTCGCATTGAGGGGAGCCTTGTGCTCAATATTGGGACATTAAATTATTTATTATTATATTATAATTTTAATAATTAATTATGTGATTTATTTTTCTTTTAATAGATCTTATTTAACGGTGTCGTGTTCATATCTATATTACGATTAAGTCAAGATTTGGTATACGTAAGTACCCACTTCAACATAAAATATATTAATAAGCTTCCTATCTTATTTGTTGTAAAATAATTTTCCTAATTACACTCAAATAAAAGAACCATTGCAGATAAACTCTCTAACAAGAGTAATAATAGTGATTAATTATAAAGAAAGTTACTTTGGGGACGAGAACCCAGCTGGGTACATTTTTATAGCATTGTGATAGTAGCCTGTTAGTGAGCACTGGGAACTTGCTCGACCAATTAATCTTTCTTTCACTCTCTAGTATCGCACGCTTACGCGCCAGATAAGCGCGCCAGAAATGGTGTTACCATTTTATAGAATTGTTTTTGTATTTATCAGAAAAGCGTAACAATAAAATCAAATCTACACTACGAAAACCACTATTTTATTCAATAATAATGACTCTCAGAACAATAGACCAAACCCCACTTTGTGAGCACAATCGACTCAGAAAACGCAACATTGTTATGTATGATGAAACCATATACCTACATAATTTGTTATAAATCTCCACAATCTAGGCACGGGCCTCTTACATACCTTTCCAGCCATCGGGCCACCCACTTCCCGCACCACGCTGTTTCTCAAGCTCCAGCCTTTTTTCAGGATCCATTTGATCCAAGAAGTCTGTATCATTACTCTGGGTTTTATAATCATCCATCCATTTTTTCCAATCCTCCAGGACCTCTGTTGGCGGGGTCCAACCGCCCCACCCTTCTGCCATTGGGTCCTTATTTATCGTTACGTTTTCCTCCAATTCATCTTCTTCAACATCATCATCATCATCATCTCCATCTGATGTTTCCGCTGCAGGGGATGCCGACCGGCAAGATAGTAAACCTTTTATAAAGATCGATATCCATATTAAATGCATTATATTTGTCTTATGGCCGAATATTATTATCATTTTTAACTGACTTCAAAAAGGAGGAGGTTCTCAATTCAGTTGTATTTTTTTTTTAAATGTCGAGGTTAAATTTGTGTTGCATTAGAGGTACTCATTCGGCGTTTAGTTGGTACCTACCTACGGCGAAATATTGATTGGACAACAGCCCCAATAGAAATCTAAACGTACTCGAATAGTAAAACGGTCGAAAAACAATTAAAATTAGCAGATTTTGGGGTCCAGCCTTCTGGTATAAATTGCCAAGGTACTCCTACTCACAAAAATCTTACTCTAAAAATCTTATCTTGAAAAAGGAACACTTTCTATACATATTTTTTTTAAATATCTGAGTATTATTTAGATTTTACACTACTGGTCGAATTTATAGACATTGGTTATATAACACGTTCCTAACGCTGTTTAGTTAAAAAGTGCTATAGGCTTTATAGTGTGTTATAAGAAGCGATCATTTATAGATCTACTGAAATCCAGTAACATTACTTTCTGCCTCAGATAAAAAAAACTATTATCCTACCATATTACAATGACATGCATGCTTCGGATAAAGGCAACGAGCTTTTCTAATTTAGCCGAATATTATCTTCAATTGTATTAATAAAACTAATCTTACGGATTCGCGATATAATCCGCAAGATTAGTTTTATTTGAATGCTTAGGTATAACTATATTTTCTTTTGCGTCTCGTAAGTATGCAATTATACGATTTTTGACCACCACTGGGTGATGGTGTGATATTGTATCGTGTTTACAATGTGTTTACTATCTCTATGGTGACCATGGCACGCCTGTCAACGCATTTGAATATGATAATTAGACATTTGCATTTATTAATAAGGTACCAGGTAGCGGTATATTTGGGCGGAAGCGTTGACGGCCATGCATCGCCCACCAGCCGCCGGGCCGAAGCGCCTCGTCGCCACATGGCTTGGTATGCAGTCGAAGGATTTATTTTGATCTGTGAATGTAGCCAAGTCACGAGTGCCTCTTCACACACGAGCAGTAAGGGCGTACGATATGCGAGCTGCTAATGCATGCTTCCAACCATAAGTCATATAACGTACCCTACCATACTATAATAATAATAATACCAGCCCTTTTAATGTCCCACTGTTGGGCACTGGCCTCCACTCAATGCGAGGGGCATTAGGCCATAGTCCACCACGCTGACCCAGTGCGAGTTGGCGGACTTCACACGTCTTTCGAGGAGTTCTCTCAGACATGCAGGTGTCCTTGCGATGTTTTCCTTCACCGTTTAGCAAGTGATAATTATAGTTGAAAATGAGATTCGCACATGATTTCCAGAAATCCCAGAGGTGCGAGCCGGGGTTTGAACCTGCGATCCTCGTTACCGAGGCCGTCTACCAACTTGACAACCACTGCTTACTATTTATATATATATACAGTGATAAAATTACACAGTAGAACTGTCTCCAATAATGGAACAGATTATGTCGAATAGGTTATAACTTATATATATATATATATATATATATATAAACTCATATAAACTCATATAAACTCATATAAAAAAACATACTCAGTATTGAACAGCCACGTGATTTTCTGTTTAAAATGTGTAAGGGCCTTTAAATCAGAACCTAGATGCGCACAACCATGTTTTGTGATGACAATAGTAATCGCTCATACCGGAACATTACTAATTAAGGGATTCCATATGAGATGTAACGAGAACACGCAGAGCTATGAATATTAATGTGGCTTTAGCGTTATACACGCGCAAATACGGATGACCGCGTCAACCGATCAGAGTACGCTCTAAGACAGTTCAGTAATCAACTCTCTAAGGGCTAGGTTATCAATTGAGATTACTTACAAGTTATATTAAACACTCCTGTTGTTGCTAATTTCATAGAGCTCTGAAAACAAAATAAAAACAATCAAACAAAGAGAAAATTAGGCAATTTACAATTGTCTATGACTTATTGATAATATAAAGAATCTCACGAGACGGAGTTAAAAAAAATAGGGATAAAAGTATTATTCTGACCTTAATAATAACAATAACTTCATCACTTTATTTGATTAAAAGAAAGACTATTAGTTGACATGCTCTCAAAGGCGCTTGAAAATTCGCTTTATATTTTCTCTCGCCTCAACACCCAGTGCATAGATTTAAACCACCCTTCAGCGACAATCCCGCAAAGTGGCCTATGACAAGATTTGCCTTGCGGTGTGCCATCTACAATATGCAATTGCGCATACCTAGAGCTACCTATGTATATAGTAATGCTTGTATGCCGCTAGCTATTGTTCCTGCTAATATAACAATGTTTAAGTGCTTCATATTTTTTGTTTGGTAACATGTTTGGGATGAATTATGATCGGCATTTTCAAAATTGGGAAGACACACAAGAAAGAAGGTGCTATGTGGGGGTCATAAAAAACTAAGGATTTCCTTTATGAATTATGTAGTTACTAAGTCAATCTGTAGTTGTTCATTGCATTACTAGTTGAACTATAATATACTATATGACAACTCTATACAATATTCTAACTTATTTGAAAGGAAATATGAACGACCTTTCGACCTACGTATGCGGGAAAAGTAAAAAACTATTTTTCATTAGTTAATATATAAACACTCACCTATTATAACCGAAGGGGTATGCAGAGATGCACTGCAGTGCTCCTTAATTTTTTTGACGGTATTAAATTCTAAAATATAATTTCCATCGTACTGAGTATACATATCCCTCAATTATAATATATCTTTAGTTAATTATCTGTCTTCCACGACATCTACTTACTAAAGGGATATTTTACCCCTACTTTACGGTAATTCTTATCAGGCCGGTGTATCACGCACAGCATATACCAGCCTCACTACTCGTAGATTGGCTATCATTATGATTATTACTGTTTATGTCCGCTCCTGACGTTTAATTAAATATTTCTAGGTATTTCATGGCTTTAGTTGTAAAATAGAAATTTAGAGGAGCCCTTGATAATTAAGCACTGTTTATCAATTTAAATAACCCCCTATCCGCAACATATTTTGCAGAATTTGTACGGGCCATCTATTAAATAAGTAAGTAGTGGATGGGGTTTATCAGCATATTGTGAAACATGCCCTCAATTGTTTACTTTACCTTATATGGTTGCCGCAGAAATTTCTAAAAATTCTTAATATTTTACGCGTTTGTGAAAAGTCTGGTATGCCAGTAACCATCTACTTTAGCCTCTCCTTCAAATAAAATGTTATAATTATATAGCAGGCTCATATGTTCGTGCTTACGGAATTCCAAAGAACGGTCGACCACTATATACGTAAGTTATATAGCACCTGAAAGCCAAGAGTAACGTAACTAAAGACGACATTTCTAGTACATACTTAATATTTCAAGAAATTTTCTGATCAGTGGTTATTTGACTTTAATGCAATTTAAGCAGATGATAGATTATATATAAATATATATACATACAGCTGTTTTATTTATTTATCCAAAAAAAATACGTAACTTTGCATCGAAATTTAATTATTTACGTTTATCCAGTATTCGTAAAAAAATGGATGTATAAAGATAAGTACATCCACTACATTTAAAAAACAACGATCGATGGCTAACAGTAAATTGAACGAAGACTCCTGCCTGAGCCGATCTAATTACAGATCGCTTTAAATATCAATAGATGTCAATCACAAGATAAATTCCCATGGCGGCGCACTTCTATAGGTTGATCAACTAGTCATTATGCACAGTACTTAGTTATTTTTTTTATATTTATAAATACAGTACATTGGTACTTGTTATTGCACTTGGTTGTTTGGTATAATCGTAAATCATACCGTGCACCTATAATTTAATTTGACAACAAAAACGTTTACATCATTGATACGTTAGCATTTAGTTATTTTGGTATATTTTTCTACCGTCCATCCGAATATATAGTACAAGTTAACAGGCCAACCACATAACATTACGTAACTACGTAACTTGGCTGGCACCGCAATTTTATATTAGTTTCTGTAATCACAACCTTGGATCACACAAAAACTACTCCGATGTGGTCGCGAGGGAAATAAATGTCTCTTTTGTGAGCATAACTGCTCTAACAGCCTAATTAGAGACACGTTATGTAACTAGGAAAGTTTGGGACGCAATTCTAAAGAGAAATGCCATTTCGGTTTTCATTACACCATTGCTAACTTTCTCCAAAGGACTCATTATTCATTCGTAGCATCACGCCTAGCCCGTTGCGAAACGCGCAGTGCCTGACCGGGCAACCCGATCTCTCATTTTTTATAATTATATTTGTTTTATAATGCGCGGCTCGGTCGGACTTGGATGGGTAACGGAATTAAATAGGTATACAATTTGATCTCCGTGCTTCAGAGGGCATGTCAATCTAGTGGCTCCAATTTTGAATGTAACATCTTAGCCATAACGGGCAGACAGAAATTTGAAAAATTCTCACAATGGTATCCATAGGATACCAGTAATTCCTAGTAGGCTCTCTCAGTAAAGACTGCAAAGCCATCTGGTGCTTGAAGTCCAGGGTTTACCGACTGTATCTAAATATAGCGTAGCGTCTCTTAGGAATGCTCTTTCTATCCACCCCTATATAAACTAAAAAACATCTCTTAAATAAGGAACACTAAATAGGTAATCAGACAAATTTGCCAATTTGTAATGTGGATGTAAAGCCTTAGTAACGGCGTGGAAAAATTGTATGTGAACAAACATGAAATATTAAGTACTTACTTCACATATCTACATACATCGTAACCTTTTTCCAAGTCACCTCACATTATATATGAATATTCAATGCTATGTTCCTTTTAATTTCATAGAAATCCAGGTCGGGGACTGTTTACGAAAGAATTCCTAAGAAATCATGATTCAAAGTGTAGTCGGAGCCACGAGTTGGTTGACCTTAAAGTTAAGTAGGTACAGAGTAGGAGATGGGGATGTTGTAAGAGGCTAAAGCAAAAGTTAAGTGGTAATTTTACGGAGACTTACTACCACAGAAAGCGAAAACTACTCTGAAAGAACATTATTAGCTGACACAGTGCGTGGTAGCGCCTTGCAATACAAGAATAGCAATAATCACATAGTATCTTGGTACCTATACTTGGTGTGAGGTATGTTTTATATTGTCTCGTCGTATGCATTGTGTTCCCTATTGCATATAAATTAATCTGTGGTCTTTGTTGTCAGTATGGGTCCCGGGCGCCCTGTCGCCGATTCAAATGCAAATTGAAAATCACCCTCCCACCTCCATTCCATCATTCTTCCTTCAAAGCCTTCCCATTCTTAATTACCAACTTCATGCCGACGACGATAGATGGCGAGTAGGCAGGTACATAACTCATTCAATTTTTATACAGGCTGTAAGGGTAACGAAAACTTTGGGTACATGTTACAATAATACTTACACTAATACTATAACAATAATTTATGTCGAATGTCACGGGTTAAAAATGTTGTAACTTTTTAGCGCGCACTTTATAATTATCAACGAGAACAGATCACCACGCCCCGCGCGATACCCTTTAAAACCATAATTACTTATACGTTAAGACCTAAAACTGCAGTGTAAATTAAAATTAAATGCCCTCGAGCGAGCGCGTCACTCGCAGGAGTCGGTTATCGCGCGGGGCGTTGTGTTGTGATCGAGTTGTTTATGATACATTGCGTGTTCAATAATTACATTTTCGTTATGAAGCTTGTATTGGTGTTGAAGGAAAACACAAAGGAGCCTTTTTCACTGCTAGCAAAAAAAACATTTTATAATTACCTACTATCTAATCTTAGAAATCAGTAATAATAAATAAACAGGTAATAGACACGTATTGACTAACCTTTCACCTTGCGAGGCTGGTTTCGGTGCCGACTGATGACTGCTGACCATCAGTTCACGTGAGGTTGACATAGAAGGCAAGTACCTATCAGATTCATATCAGAAATGTGTACACGGTCGTATAAAAACATATTTTAAAAATACATATCAGGGTAGTTGTAGATAATGGCTAATGAGACTAGTAGAGAAAAATGTCATAGCGACACAGATCTCGTGCCTAATCCTATAAAAAAACACCTACTCAAGTCACGCCTTGGCACGCTAGATTATTTAATTAAGTGAAATGGATGGTACTTGTTTTTCTCCTAAAACAGCAATGTATTTCGTGAAGATGTCGACGTTACGATTAGTCACTAAACATCACTGAAGACCCTCTTATGACGGAGGGTCCGGTGAAGTTAAGCTACTCAAGTACCTACTTCGACAAAGCTGCTAGATTAAAGCCTTAGCTTTGATCAACAATGAACCATGTAGCCATGTAACCACCGTTCATGGTTACAATAGTAGGCCCGTTAAAAGTACGACGATTGTAATTACATAATACCATACACATCATTTATTTATTTCTGTTATTTTTTTTAACTTGAAGGTTTTCTTGTTATGATAATCTAAGTTTAGAGAGATCTTATAAAAACCAACATAGGTAGTAAATGTACCTACGTTCGACATTTTTGAGATGATGTGAACCTTTAATGAACTTCATCTTTGTGCTTGCGTGTCATGCAGCCATAAATAGATAGGTACAGGAAAAGTAAAACGATCTATACCTTTACCATAACTGTGAAAAATTTGCAACGACTTCGGGAATTCTAGGTAGAATCATGAGATGAATCTATGGTAACAATTTTTGTTACGAAGCCACTCACTGTATACGTTTTTTCATAAACTAGACAATTTTCTGTCGACGACTTAAATCTTTTTTATCCTTAACAATCGGTTACAAAATTGATCCGTTGCTGCCAGTATCGAATGTCTTCCAGACAAGTAAATTTTATATTCTTAGGCAACACATACATACCAAGCCGATAAATACTTATATTAAAATTAATTACAATTTCCTCAAAGATTTCATCCCGTTCATGTTATCCACCCAAGTTCTATTTTACGTAAATAAATTGGCTTTTAGCTAAGTAATTAATATTCAATCACAATGAGCTTAAGAAACCTAATTTCCTCACCGTAGCATTTATAAAATAAAGTCCTTTAATTAAGATATTATTATGAAATAGCTTGTAAACACCGGATTAGGGCGGGCGATGAAATAGTACGTTTTCATCAGACCGTGCAGTGTTAATAATCAATAATGGGGGCTTGAAATTTGAACTTTTCTAACAGCCAATGACTAAATATACCTGTTCCATACTTAATCATTGCAAAAAAGTTCCGCGTTGCAGTAGATACGCCGTACCGCTAAATATTAATTTCATACCACCATCATTATTTTTTGTTTACAAACTTTGTAAGTTAAAATCTTATATTAATTACCTACGTCATCATCTACATAGGTACATTACATAATATGTGTAGATGATGACATTACTGGTACTTACCCAGTAATTAGCTACAAAAACGTTATTTGTCTACTTTAAAAAAATCAAACACAGATAGCCGAAACGTGCCAGAGGGGTCAGGGGTGGCCTGGCTTCTGAACAAGGGCACTGTGGTACCTACTCACGACGGCCGAACTGGTCAAAAAAATCAGACAGTCATACCAGATTTGAAACTGTTTAACCGAATTAGATACCTAGGAACTGCACTGCATAATATGTGACAGACGCGATGTCATCGCCTCGCACGTACATCATGACAAAGCCTATATCATGGAATTGCCACATTACAGCAAAGCCCATTACAAAAATGTTTTGTATGTATCTAAGTCGCTAATGCCATAAGTAATTGATTAAAACTTCACAAGTCCCGTCCTACTTACCTTATCTTTTATTGGAGAACAACATGTAGTAACTCTTTCAAAACCACAGCGCATTTAACTAAAGTTTAATCAAAACCGTTCAAAACAAACACGTGAACGCATGTCGCTAACAGAAAGTATGAGGGCATAAGGGTGGACAGAGTTAACGATTACCTATAGTCAACTATCATAACTACCAAGGTACTCTATACTCTACCGGTTCCAGAGAGGATACATCACTCTACCAGTTTTGGTATGATCATGACCTTCACTCATCGATTTTCGAGATATTATTCGGAAGTAGTTGCCTCTACTGAAATGTGTCGAGTAGCCGGTACAGTAGAGTGGTTATTTTATGTCAATATGTAGCATTAATACAATTAATTAATGACGATAAGAAATAGAAAGAGTAGAGATTTCGTTAAAACCTAAAATCTCTCCCAATCGTAATGAAATAAAATAAACTTTGCATTCATTTTCCCGCCAAAAAGGTTCCACCAAAGAGTAAAATAATATACTTGGTTCCACAGATTACATTCCAACCAAAAACAATAAAAATAATATCTTCCACAGATTATAAAATCCATAGACTATATACTGAAACGATCCTTAGATTATATACTCAGAAGATAACAGCGTAAGCCAAAACACTGCTTACCAATGGAGGTGTGGAGCACAATCTTTGGTAGAAGCTATGTGGTATATAGAGAACTTGTGCACGTTTATAAACACACAATGGTTAAAATTCTTATTATTTTCCATCTCATTATCTATCAATAAAACTACGTAGATAGAGAACAAATCTACGTCTATCAAAGATACACATTTTTTTAAACAAAGCTAAACTCGTCATCATTTGCACCGGTATTGAATTAAAGAGAGTTGGCAACTCTAGACTTTTTTAAATTATAATCTGTGATCTTGTCTTGCTTGTCAGTGGTTCGATTGATTTGTTTAATAATCTGTGTTTTAAAATTTGCCAGCTGGGCGGCTCCAAAGTTATATTATTTTCATTAATTTATAAATCAAAATTAGAACACATATCAGTAATTCCGAGTATATTTTCCCATTCCAGACGTAAGGCTGTGATATGTAAGTATAAAAAAAACATATTTTAGTTGTTCTAATTTGCCACATGTCCGTTGAAATGAAATCAATACCATTGTATTTAGCTACCATTCTTGCGAAAGTAACAAAATGAATTAGTGCACCTTTCAAATGGTCAACTTATGACGCCAGAAAATTTGGTAACATAATTTGCAGAGCAGGTACGCGAACTAAAAACTATATGTAATTATTTAGTTAGACACAAAGAACTGTTGATCCAAATCGTCACTCGTCACAAATACTGTGTGACAGGTAGTGCATGTCAATGTTTGGAAACTTAAAAAAACTAAAGTATTATATCGTACTGGTCCAGTAGATTCATTTGAATTGTATTTTTTATTCTTTACTTTTAACTCTATCAGTTGGTGAATCATTGTCATCACATTCTTGGCCTGAAAAGTTAACATGCTCTGTTATTATTTGTACTCAAAGTCTCGTCAATTTTTTAAATAATTTCAAACTGCATATTGAGAATCTTGGATTCTTGTTTCCCCTCGACAGGGTCCAAATTACCAATAGATCGTTGGAGTCATGACACCTAAGTATTAAATTAAAAGTGTGTTATTTACTACCAAACATAATATTTGATTTAAAAATTAAGGCAAAACCAATAGATAAAAGCTAATCCTTTACATTCCCTATCCTGAATTTGTTATGACCCGTCCTAAAAAAATGCGACTGTTATTTAGTTGATTTAAAATGATGCACATGCAAGCAATGCGAATTATCCTGATTTTACAGCCTTTCAATCATTAAGGCTAATTCTTGTGTGTACATTGTAAAACCACTTAAATTATGATTGATGCATTTTTTTACTATCAAAGGCTCTGCTGAATTACTGCAGTTATTTACTGAAAAATCCAGGATATATATATGGATATTTATGAAAAAAATATTATTGATATTTATGATAAAATTATTATTATGTTACCATATTATTTGTTTCACACCAATTTTACTACCAAATACTAAAAAACAAATATAATTTCCAGCCATCTATGGGCAAACACTCATGCACTTCTCGACATAGGCCTCCTCCAAAGTATGCCAACTATAATTTGGGAGCTACATCTCAAACTTAAATGCAAGATAATATTATGTCTCTAAGGAAGACTTGGTCTGATTTTATGTAGGACTAAAACAGCATTTAGTAGCATTAAGTGTGTGCCCGATATATATCACAATATTGTCTTCATCACTTTATGCCGAAGAAAGCTTTTCGAATATACTGGCAACTTTGTTGTTATAATAAAAAGTAAATATGTTTAAATAAATACATATACTCATAGTGACAGCTGTGCGAACCACTTATCAGAATAAAATCTGTAGGTGACTATTAATTTGACTTACCTACATGTTTTTTTATTTACCTTTGTTTATGCTTATTAAAAACACCTTTTTTTTCTTGCTGGGAATGTGAACAGTGGAGTTATTATTTTTTTCTTTTATTTTCTGATAATTGTGTTGCTTTGATATATACTGTATAATATTTACTGGGATGTTAGCCATTGTGTGCTCATAAATAGGGATGAGTAAAGGAAATTAAAATAAAACAGTATAGTATGACCTTTTTAGTTCTCCCAAGATGTTTAATAAATTATCCCCACATTTACTGTTAGGCGTAGGGGATTAATTTCATCATTATTATTATCATCAGGAGAACTTATAATTAAAAGGACCAAGAAACATTATTCTTAAAAGTTAGCAACAAATAGCACTATTTTGTAGCCAATTGTCAATATAAAAAAGAAGAGTACACAACATAGTAAGGTACATCATATTGGCAGAATCGTATTGGGCCTAGTCTCAATAGAAAAGGCCAAAAGTAAAGAAAAAAAAGGTCCATCATTTGAAAATAGCTATTGCATTGCAGTATGAAAAAACGGTTAGGTGAGACGCGTTCGTCACGTTTGTTTCGTCTTCAGTCGATTTTGCGACAATTCATGAAGGTTTACAGTCTACATTTGGGTATTTATACCTGTAGGACAAGCAGTAACTTATACTGTAACCGTAATGTCAACGAGAAAACAAGCTGTCACTGTTATATTTATTTATGAAATCTGTGGTGTGAAAGCGATGGAAGACGTTTCGTTATCGAGACGGTACATAAAGAGGATTGTGCTTGAGATACTGATCAATCACTGCGATACGTGCTTCGACGGTTATCTATTGTTTTTTTTTTACCCATGCCAGTGTATGCGCGGGATCTGATCTAGTAACAATTATATTACTGTTACCATACGGCCGTATTATAATGGTGTCAGACGGGGTGTGATAAAACGTTGTGGCTACAGTTTCGTAATTGCATTTTTATTGGAAGTACTTAACATTAATATCGATAATGTACATTATGTTTAAAATATATTTGTGTAGGTAACTTCTGGTACCTAGTCGCGCGTGACCGTGCACATTTATTTTATTGAAATAAAAAATGTATAAGTACAGAAATCCAAACCGCCATTTTTAGATTTTATGTCTCTGTCTGCCTGTTCGCATTAATTACTGGACGAATTTTGATGAAACTGATCATGTTGATAGGTCAGAGCACGGTTCAACATAAAGAAAACGTTTTAACCTGGTAACAAAAAATGTAGACCTGAATCATCATTGGCTATTGCCCTCAATTTGAATGACAAGCTTGCTAGAAGTTATACCATAGACAGTCACAGTTGTTTAGGCGTCCTCGTCTTAATTCTTGTATTTAGCAAGAAATTGTTATCTGCTATCAGTATCTGGAATTGTATCTTGTTGTATGTGTTAACATATTATTATGTCTGTAGTAGGCACAGATCTCCAGAATGTCATTAGTAGGGTATTGTTATCAAATCATATATTCGGTATACGAAACAGGATTCTATTTTTATTCTTTACTAGCTTCGCTTTCCCAGCGAAGTTCGTACCGCCTCAGAATGAATTATTTATTGTTATTTTTAGCGTTATTTTCCCATCTTAATAGGTATTTGCTATTCGGAATGATGACAAATAAGACAAATGAAAGATCGTAAAACTCGGCCCATCCGTTCTTGAGTTATAAATGGTTTAACTAACACGACCGTTTTATATATATATGGAAGATTTAAATCAATTTCTAACTCTGCACCTAATAACTTGAAGGTGTTTAAACTGAGATACCTATGTATTGCCTGTACTTTATTTTCCTCAAACAATGTAACACACATTAATTATTTGGAATGGTGTATTAGACTACATCAGTGTTGGACATGTCACTTATGTTATAACAAATAACCGATATTATATACACGAATAAAGATGGTATCGAAAATCATTGTGCTCAAGGAAATTACCTGCCTATGTAATTGTTCAATGTTATCTATACCTATTATAATCGTTTGGTACCAAACGATATTAAAATAAAGTATTTTTTATTTTTTTCAGTTAATGTTTGAGCCCGTGGCGACGGTGACGTGTAGCCATATCTTTGACATTATTAAAGGTAACTATTAATAATTTTAGTATTTATATACGTACTTTAGGTACTTAGTTTATATACTTTTGTTATGTGTATTGTCAGATTGGAAGCAGCCAGTTGGTTCATAAATAGTGTGTCACACATTGGGTGAAAGTACTACATTTTAGTTCCGAAAATAGGAAATTATTGATTGAATTTATATCGCAGTTTTAAGACCAAAATGACGTAATTATTTTTGCTATTAATATAGTTGCTTCCAATTTACTTCTGCACTTTTACGACACGGTAAATAATTTAGTTACGTTGGATAGTATTTAAATCCATTTCAATGGAACTTTACCTTTTATTAATGCATCTCTTACTTTTACATAATTACTTTTTGCATATTAAAGCTGCTTGTAGAGCACAACATTACCATTAAATAAAAATAGTCTCTAGCTTATAACTAAGTACCTACCTACCTTCATTAATGTGTAAAAGTGTATGTTATATAGAAGAAGCTGCTTAATATTCCTATGCCTTGTAGGTCTGTGGGATGCTTTAACATTGTTATTTATTTACAAGAATTCGAATATTATATAATTACAAAATACATAAAAAGTAGCAACCTATGTAATTATCCTACACATAAGTGAAAACCGGATCCAAATGTGTTCAGTAGTTTCAGAAATAAGCCGTTTCATAGGTACCGCAGCGCCTCGGAGATTATCATAAATTTGCTGTGTCCGCGCCTGCTAATTTATGTATGTAGACTTGGTTTATAAGCTATAAACATGCCAAGTTTCATCCAAATCTATCCACCAGATATTCCGTGATGCGTGAATAAAGTCAGATATACAAAAATGGCTGATTACGCCTCTGTGGACAAAATACGCAACGATTATATAAGGTGTAACATTAATAGTGTAAAATATTGTAACAGCCGGATCAGTAGGTTATAAAGACATTCCCAAAGAAATATCAAATTATTGGACATTTTAATATTACACTACGTTCACATGAGCACTTTGAAACAATACTAGTTCGCCTACATGAAAAATATCATTTATGCAATTATTTTATACGTTATCGTGATCATATGGCATACATCTGTTAAAATATTTTACACTATTTTTGGTATACTTAATATTTTTTTGAAAAAATCTGTGTACAGACACGGCTAGGTTAAAGTCTTAATATATGTATAGATAATATGGAATAGGTACTGTCAGTTGTAACCTGATTTGTTTGATCGTAGACAGTAAACACAAGGGCGCGACTCGGACAGCCTCCTTGAGTGCTTTTCACTTCTACAAACAAAACATGAATGCGGATCGAATTGTACCCCACTCTAGACAAAAAAAAACTTAAGTGTTGTATTTATAAATAGCAAAATGTTATAATACCGTATCGGTCATGCCTATATCAAGTGTTATTTTGAGGTCTCAGCTATGCACCAGGCAGCCGGCAGCTAGTTCTGCACAAATCAACCGTGTCGCTGAATATTTTATATCCCTGTCGGATGACTACAAGTGGGATGCAGCATCTCATGTTTATTCAGGTCGCGACCTACCTGCTCTGCATAGGAACCCGTTTAAGTTGAACAAGGGGTATATTATATTATCACAGATCTATGTCATTGATATATGGTAATGAAATATACCCCTAACTTTCACGAGTAGGATCGACACTCGCATCATTAGGGTTCTATAACCTTTACACATATATTTATTCACTCTTTCGGCAATTATATACGTCAACGCGACCAAGCTGCGCAGCCCCTCTTTTGGTGAGATTGAGCTCATCAATAGAGCGGTTCCACCCCTCGGTTGCGCAAACGCATTATAATTCCTGTCTGTGTATTTTATGTTCCACGACCCAGCCGCGCAATCGAACTTATAACTATTTTAGGATTTTATTCCGCCTACAAAACTTCAAAATAATAATTCTAAGTTTCACGAGCCAGACAAAAGTATTATTTGTAATTAATTATTTAAATACAACATCGTAGATGCCTAATTATTTTAAATGTATAAATTACCTTTTTAAAAATGTGCACATAGCATGATAAGTAGTAAAAGTGACTTGGAAATAATCATAGGTTGTTTATGTAACTGGAACTACGTACAGTAGTAAGCGTGCGTACGTTTGGCGCGCATCTAACTCGCGGCATGCTATACTGATGTGAGGAACGAACACGAGCGGCCTTCATGCTTAGTGGGCGGATGACCGCGGATCGTACCGCCGACTTTCACCTACCAACGCGGTTTCATCAAAACATTTTAAAGCATTCCAACTCAGTCGGCAATTTTAGCGTAATTATCTAAACATTAGTTACATTAAGTAATTAATATCTCTAATATAAGCCTAGTTCGATACCTAATTACAGTTAGTGCATTCTGATAAGTATATTAATGTTTGTGACTTGTTCGTTGCCGTGTATTATGATCGCAAATATCTACATTTGGTTTTACTTTACTCATATATCATTCATTAACAGTTTGTGCATGTGTGGTGGAGCTAAAGCTGGCTTTTGTACAAACGTTTTATGAAAGGGTCGCTTATTATGTTTTGTACTAAGCTCCATTTAGCCCTATTCAGTGTGGTATCATAATTGATTTACTTCTTTTCGTTATCAAATAGAAATACTTATTTGTTTATAACTAGTAGTGCCCGCGACTACGTACACGTGGACATAAGGTTTTTGGGGACCCTTCCGTATTCCGAGATTATTTTTTATAGTTTTTGATCCTGTTATTACCACCATGCCAAGTTTCATCAAAATTCGTACAGCAGTTTACTCGAACAGACACACTGACAAAATTAAATAATTGGCGGATTGAGCCTCGAGTGTCCAAAAAATATATCCTCTACTTGTTTAATTTTTTTTTCACATAATTGAGTGTACCTGTAATGGCGACCAAGCTGGATTAATATTATTGTATTGATTTAAATATTGACGATCAAAATAGATTTAATCATTCTATAATATTCCCCATTATAGAATTGCTGCCCGAATTTTGTAATTGCCAAACTTAATATGACCACCCAAGTTTTATTAGAACACTGGTTCCAATATCACACTGGCCTTGACAAACAATAATTATTTGAAAACTATTATTCGGACCAAAACATATTGAGTGCATTGTGGCACGTGAGCCACGCAAAAGGAGCGTTATACCCTTGGACTTAGAGCGTAGAGCTGATGGCGTGACTGCCCGTGTCTGGTGCAGAGAGGAGCGCGCTGTGAGGAGGGGCGAAGGGCGAGAGTGGCATATGGCAGAGAGTCAACATGAAAGTGGATGCCGACGCGAGAGACGTGGCTGCCGCCCCGGCCGCTGCCTCCGGAACCCCAATCGCTAGTAATACAGAATCACCTGTATCATCTCTGGACGGTTTGTTGGTTTAACACTAACATTCACTTAATTGCACTGTAAATATCGAGCTTACATTCTATCACGAGCCATCTTGTAAGTCATCCTTTTCTCTAATTCTAATTCACCACTAACATTGCTGCCGCTGCTTCTGGCAAGCTATTAACCACTCTGCGCTTATGGTAGTCAAGTATCGTAGAAATAATAGCCGATGTATCTGGACGTAGATTTCTATTATTTATGTCAGTTGTATGGTATTTTTTATTTAGAATAATTTTCTATTTATCTTAATAAAGATAAGGAATAGGGGTATTTCAATATCTCGCAAATGCTATTTTAATTTTTAACGAAATAAAAAACGTCGGTTACTTGTCATTTTCAATGAAAATTTCTTCTGTAAAATGCTTTTTAATTACATTGTAAACTTTTATAATTTTGATTAATAGAATACGCGCGTCATAGTTATAAATGTATCTGAAATTATAAATATATTTCTAAAACGGTTTTGTACAAATTGGAATTTAACAACCAATGCCGGCCGGGTCTTTTGGATCAAGGTGAGCTGTAAGCAAGTAGATAGTAATGGCTATTTTTACATAAAAAGGATTATTAACATACACACTGATAAAATAATAACATTAATGTTCTTAAAATACGTAAAGCTATAAGGTTACGTTGTAGCTATTACTAACAATCTGTACTAGTAGTAGGCCATAGCTATTTTTATGATGTGTATTTGAAGGGTTAGTCAATACAACCAGTTACCTTACAAATACTTACCCCTAAATTTATCGAAGTTTCAATCCATTTACAATGGCATTACAAAGCAAAAATAGGAGTACAATGCCTTTGATATCATTGTAAGGAGATTGAAACTTTTGATAAATTTGGTGTTAAATTAATATAATCAAAAATTGACTGGATGGATCTTTTAAAATAGGTATGTATTATTTATTTAGAAGGGTTGGGTACATTTTATTGAATTCTTACATTGGACTAAACAAAACCAATTAAAATATATCACTTGCAACCATAGTTATATGCAACCACATCATACAATTTATTGCTTGGGTAATACAATTAAAATAAATTCTAATTTAATGATGAAATGATGATTGCTAATACCGTAAATCATAATACTAAGGTTGGAGTAAGTAAAGCTAAATGAACTGAAATGATTATCCTAGGTCATATAGGCAGGCCTGGGTTTGGGCAGAGATCTTAATTTAACGTGACCCGACTTTGACCTTAGCTGATCGTGAAACAGATTTGGTAATAAATGTATATCCAGCAAGGAACTGCGCCAGGCCATTTAGTTTAATTTAAACATCACGCTTATCTAAGTTCTACTATCACATTGTATCTGATGAATTACAATAACATTAAGAATTAAATATAATAAAAGTTAATGCGTAATCTACTTAATAAAATTCTTAACACTAGCTGACAGACAACGAACTGTCCAAGCCGGTGGACCTAGAAGAGAAATTAGGATAGGAGTTCCTTATATAATGTAAGTGAGCGCTAAGGGGGAATTTTTGGAAATTTTACCTCTAAGGAGGTCAAAGTTTGTATAAAGATTTTTTATTATTATTTATCATCGGGCACATGGCTAGTATTTTATTAAATTGGCGGTTCGTTTCTAATTAATTTCTATTGTACCTATGCCTGTGTATATCTTTTGCTCTCCAAATAGCCTTAAATAATTATATTTTAACTGATTTATTGTTGACACACAAACAGGTACAGTATCTTCACATGTTGGCTACATTCTATGTGAGACAGATATTCCTGTCTAAGCTTATTTTTGACTAAATAACACCAATAGGGCAACATGGGGTAAAATAAAAATTATGTGATGTATCTATTTTTATTTTAAGTTATCTCATATATGTAATATTTAGTCTATGAACGTGTGATCGTCTCACGTGTGAATATTCACCAATGGAAGATTAATCACGATTTCATTTAAGATTGTTAGTCAAACAGAAATAATATAAAATCTTCGTGGTCGTGTCCAGATTACCGGTTGGTCGAAAGTGAACCGATCCCGACGCCCGACCGGGCGCTGCTAGCCAAGCTGGAGGAAGCGAACCGACGGATCGAGGCGGACGCCAAATGCCCCTCGCTGCCTACTGTGCACAGCCGCAAGAGTTCTGATACCTCACAGGTGTCTTTGGCCTCTGGTGAGTAATAACCATTGGAACCTGCGAACCCTCTAGTTACAGCTAGTAGATATTTATATTATTTCTAGTCCTTTTTCTCATTATTGTGTTGCTTTCAGTATTACAATTTAGCTGATATTATCTAACTATAGCTAGAAACTTGAGGCACATATTCTTTTTTGATTCCACTTGATAAGAATGAAGCCGCAGGCAGCAGTTGTATTATACTATGATTTGAAGCTTGTTCGTGTCGCGTGTGATCTTGCTTGTTTTGTTTACCATTCGCCACGTTATCTTCGTGATATCCAGCCGTTCAGAAACTAGGTGATGCGGTTTTTCAACTAATGTTAATAGAATACAATATGTGCACATGTGAAAATATTCATCTGCTCAATGTTACTTATATTTATAATAAAATACAATCAAGTGAAATAATTCAAAAAAAATATATTATGCCAAGAATAATAACGGTAGAATTTGGAATGTATAAGAATAGACCATTACCTCTTATCAGTCCGCCACAGACCGTGATAGTGAGATCATTTATCTTAAAGTGTTTTGTAAAAATGAATGATGTTTACGATTTATTTGATGGAAAAAACGTGCTCGAATTTTATATATCTGGCATTTTGGAAAACTTGTCATTAAGTATGTATCATAATAATAATTGGCTCTCGTAAAGATTCACCGTTGGATGGGCACATCTCCTTAATGTGATGGAGCATTCATTCTGTCCACCCCACTCTAACCTGACCCAGTGAAATTATAACAAATGTTTGTATCGATAATAACACCCCCGTCGGAGCAGCTTTTTAATTAAGGTCTTAGAATAATCATAACCAAAAAACTAAGACTTCACCTGACGTAATAGCTTCTGAAATTGTATACGATTAGGAAAATAGTTACATATTAATCATCAATCGTGCATCACGATTCTTGGATTATAGTTGGTACGTCATTACGTCATTATGCACCGCAGCCACAAGCTCGAGCCATGAAGCCGAGGCGCGCTGCAGCACCGGCAGCAATGGGGAGGAGGATTTATGGAGCCTGTGGGGTAGGATCGTTAGCAACTGGGAATCGGAATGGAAACGCCGCAACCAATTCGTGCGCGACCTGGTGCGTCAAGGAGTGCCGCATCACTTCAGAGGCATCGTGTGGCAGCTCCTGGCGGGCGTCGACACGTCACCCGAAAAGAGGATGTACGCTTCTTATATTAAGGTAACAAATTGATAAAATCAAAAACACTTGTTGCGTATTCATGTTCCTTTTATAATATTAAAGATAACCTCGCTTTTAGTATCATATGTGTATTTATGTTCGGTTATCGCGGTGATAAAAATCATGTTCATAGTGTCTGTGGCTCAAGCGTAGAGTACGGTTTTCAAAATCGAGTCTCGCTTTTATGTGCATGTATACGTTATCGCTATATCATACACATTCATGGCCCGCGCTCGCAAATATCCTGTTACATTTATATGTGGTGCTTACAGGCGAAATCAGCTTGTGAAAAGGTTATTCGTCGCGATATAGCGCGTACGTACCCCGAGCATGACTTTTTCAAAGAGAAGGACGGACTCGGCCAAGAGTCTCTTTTTAACGTGATGAAAGCATACTCCCTTCACGACCGTGAAGTTGGCTACTGTCAAGGCTCTGGCTTTATAGTCGGCTTATTACTCATGCAGGTGAGTGGCTATTATTTAGGATTACAACGCTACCCATCCAGGTCTTTCAGAGAGAAACTCATTCAAGAAATTTACTTAACCATAAGTAAAAGGATTCCGGAAAAAATAAACACCAGTATCTTAGATTAGTCGTTACATACAGAATTAGTATATAAGTTACTAGCTGCGCCCCGCGGTGTTACCCGCGATTAAAAAGTATGAAAATTAAAACAAATCTATCCCACGGGCACCATACATTTCACCGGAACAAAAGTAGCCTATTTACTATTCCAGACTATATATCTATCTCTGTGCCAAATTTCATCCAGATCTGTTCAGAGTTACAACAATCCACCCATCCAAACAGTCATTTATAATATTAGTGGGATTAAACGAAGTCTCTGAACGAATCTGCTGTAAGTAAAAATCTTATATTTTTCATGTGATTCTTTACATCGTCTTTTATAATTCTGTGTAGTCCCAAATTAAGCAACGGTTGTATTATTACCAATCACTCGTCTGTGGATTAATCAATACAATGTTTGTTGGTAACAGATGCCTGAAGAGGAAGCTTTCGCTGTTCTCGTTAAGATCATGCAGCAACATCGCATGCGGGACATGTTTAAGCCGAGCATGGCGGAGCTGGGCCTCTGCATGTTCCAATTGGAGAACCTGGTTCAGGAGCTACTTCCTGACCTGTACGTACACTTTCAATCACAGGTGAGTGAACATTGAACACGATTTAAGAACGATATGGAATGATCACTTTACCATTTGTAAATAATATTTGTGTAGCGATTGAAGACGGCGTTTATAATTTTGTTGTTATCATTATTTATTTCAATATTTGATCAGAATCAGTCTGATGGTTTAAGTTGCTGTTAAAAGGACAGAACTGTTGTATAAGGTGTATTGAACCGTCACTCAACGGCCCCAAGTCTGCTAACACAATCGATTCATAATCGAACAGCAACCGCATAGTGTCTGTCACTTTTGACAGATATTGTATGGGATATCTGTCAAAAGTGACAGTTACAATGCGGTTGCTGTTCGATTATGAATCGATCGTGTTAGCAGACTTGGGGCCCTGCTGTGTCCTTGCCTTAAACGTACGTGTTTAATTTGAAATGCTTGTGACCCAACAGGAATTACTAGCGATATGATATTCCTTTCGGCTTTCTCCTACTACATTTTACTTACAGAGTTTCAATACGTCGTTGTACGCGAGCAGTTGGTTCCTGACATTGTTCACGACCACCCTGACGTTGCCGCTCGCTTGTCGGATAATGGATGTGTTCCTTTCCGAGGGAATTGAAATAGTTTTTAAAGTCGCTCTGGCTTTGCTGACTGTGGGGAAAAATGATCTTCTGTCACTAGACATGGAGAGTATATTGAAGGTAAAAACGCACTCATTATTATTTTATAACTGTTTCAATTTCCCTACAAAGAGGGTATGGTAGATAAAAGGGGAGATTTATGCCCAGGAGTGACACAGTTCTTAAGAAAAAAGATGGCCAATATAGAACAAGTCTGCATTCAATTTATCCTCATAAAATTGCTGAATAGGGAAAGATGATTTTAATGTAAAGCGAAAAATATCCAATTGGTTTTTTCATACTCCCAGTACATACAAAAAGAACTGCCTGGAAAAGCTGAGGCCGACCAAGATGTCTTTATGAACCTAGCTTATTCCATCAAAGTGAATCCCAAGAAGATGAAAAGGCTAGAAAAGGAATATACTGTCATCAAAACCAAGGAGCAGAGTGATATAGCTGTCCTTAGGGTAAGACAACACTTAATATCTTTATGATAATGTAACCTAATCCGAACAACCGAGTATTTGGATTAAACCAAAGGCCCTTTTTTATATGGGGCTGATGGTATTCGAATATTCAAGATGTTCCATTAATATTAAAGAGTCAGCTATTTTGCATTTTCTTATAAAGCTTTTAGATTCAGCAGCTACTATAAGACTTGGAGCTATAGAAATTACGTCAGTTTAAATTAATTAATAACAATAGCTATTGTTGAAAACTAAAGCCAATTTTAGATGCTTTTATAAACATTTACTGCCACGCACGCTTTAACAATGAAGGGGTATCACATTATTATTAATGTATCACTAATAAGGCGTATCAGGACATTGTTTAATTTCTTTTAGTGCTTACGCCAGGAGAACCGTTTATTGAAGCAACGGGTGGAGCTGTTGGAAAAGGAAAGTTCAGGGCTCGCGGAGAGGCTGGTGAGGGGGCAGGTGGACCTGGCTGAGGGGGAGGAGGAGACGTTCGCCCTGGCGAGGGAGGTGCAGGCGCTGCGCCGGGCCAACGTGGACTCCCAGCAGCGGCTGGCCGTTGCCCAAGACGAAATTAGGTCGCTGGAAATGACCATTGCCGAGGTAAATTACTACTACTGGTTGGTCTCGCAAGCGTGCAGGGGGGTGTATTGCGTTCCCTTACGAATCCTTATTTCCAGACAAGTCACGTCGCGGCCTAAAATTGCGGTCATCTGTATCATGTTACCCAAATGAACTCCCGCTAGACTTCTTTGTCTCAAGTCTCTATCGTAACAATCTATCAACAATGTTTGGATAATTATATATTAAGTAGTGATGAAGTGTTATTAAGTTAAAATATAAAATTTCCAGCCTTTTGGTTGATACTTTATATTATGAAATTGATACTTGATAATGTGGACCATAGCGACACTTGTATTATGGGTATTGTACAATGGTCTGGGGCCGAACCCAGTTTACAATAATTACTTGCATCTAAGCCTCGAGTAAAAACATTCGTGCTCATGACACAAAAGTTTGCCACTACCGGGATTCGAACTCTGGTACCTCGGTACAGAAATCAGGGTCACTGCCAACTCTGCCAATAGTATCGATGCCATGGTTTGTTACGAACAGAACAACTCGAGGCAGTCTTCGCTCGAAGGCATTGAATCTGGCAGCGGGGCCAAGGGCGAAGAGTTGGCTCGCTGCCTGCAGAGGGAGCTGGTGAGGGCGCGCCTCCACGCAGCCGAGCGCGAGGCGGCGGAGAGGGAGCTCACAGCGCGGATCGCTGAACTTGAAAATGAGAACAAAAGTCTCAGGCGACAGCGCGTCGACAATAACGTTGCCCACTTACAGGTATGTACATAAGTACTATTATAATATAGATATATGTATACATTTAAAGTCACTTTATAACTATAAAGTTGAACCCAGTTCTAGCGTGGCACGCAACATTCCTTTCTTATGAAATGGTTTTTGTTGAATCAGGATGAGCTGATTGCTGTTAAACTCCGCGAGGCTGAAGCTAACTTGTCATTAAAAGATCTTCGCCAACGCGTAACCGAGATATCAGATGCGTGGCAACGACATCTACAAGTGAGTTTCTCGTTTTAATTTATGGGAAGTGTAGAATTGTAATACGCATCAAACTGTTACCATATGCAAGTATGAATATAATTTTTAAATAAACAACATTATTGGAACTCTATAATTTTACCCCCCAATTTAAAGACGTTTTATAAGTTTATCAAAAGTCAAACTGTACTGCGCAAAGCACAACTCTAGTGCGCATTACTATATGACTTTATATAAAATTATAAAACGTCTATAAATTTGGGGGTTAAAATTTACTTTTATATTTATGCGGGTGAAGGTTTTAATGGTGATACACGAACGTTTTAACACCTAGTTATATTTGCTCGTCACTTTCTTTGTTTCTTTCATGTGTCAGTTCGAGTCAAATTGTATTCAGTGTCACTCCCGACAAAAGTGCTATAAATAGCAATGAATAATATAGTGCCCAAATCAGTAATTTAAGGCTAGAAACAAGGTAACCCAACATGTGTGTATACAAATTAAATCCCGAGCTTTGCAGGAACACAGGCAAGAGGCACCGGTTGTACCAGTTCAATCCAATGTCGTATCCGACATCATGGCCACGCCGAAGAAGTTGCTGCGAGCATGGGAAGGACGGTCCACTGACACACAGAAACTGGAGGAAGAGCTCATGTCCACCAGGATAAAGGAAGTGGAAGCGTTAACTGAGCTCAAGGAATTAAGGCTGAAAGTAAGTATACATTGAGTCGCTTATTCAATAATCATTATTTCTTGTTAAACAGTTAAGGGCCATATTGGGACAATGTGGTTGCACCGTAAAAGCTGTTGTTTTTCTTTGTTAATGTTCGGAAAACTCGTGGTGTGTGTGAACTATGTTGCGTATGGCGGCCAGAGACCAGGCGGGACCTAAGGCTGGTTGGTCATCAGGCGTGACGTCAAAGCATTTACCAGCCGCCGCTAGTGTTATGTACCCTTAGCGTTTTGAACTCGTACCGAGATAAAGGAGGGCATTTTTAACAGGCCCAGTAAAATTTAGGACCGAAGTAAAAATTAACTATTGACAGGTTATGGAGTTGGAGACTCAAGTGCAGGTGTCGACGAACCAGCTGCGTCGTCAGGACGAGGAGGCGCGTTTACTGCGCGAAAACCTGGACGCAGCCCTACAACGCGAGAAAGCTCTGCAGACCAGGCAGAGGGAATTCCAGCACAAATACACAGACCTTGAGAGCAAGGTGTGATACGTTTTTGATTACAGTAGTTTTTTTTGTTTTTCATAGTTCTTGTTTCATAGGTCTTGTAGTGGAATAACTCTGCCCGGCTAAACACGTCATTTATAAATATGCTATGATAAAAATAGTGTACAATATGTTGAGAGGTTCACAAGTAGATCATTCTGATGGCGTTTATGTATAAAATAAATGTCTTAACAGGGTTTGATTTTTCTTTAATTAAGCGAGCCAGTAATTTTTCAACGCACTTAGTATATTCGTAGCGTTGTTGCGTTGTTTTTGAAATTTCTTTTAATTTGATTTATTTCTTCGAGAAGGTGTTCTATGTAAACTACAACTAGAACTCAAAATATGTAACACTATTATCGTTATACGTCTTATATTCAATTACTTAGAAGTCAAAAATATTCTAAGATTTATGTGAGTAAACAATACTTATGCACAAAATTACTTCGACAGGCGAAATATGACTCTATGCAAGCGAATATAAGAAACATGGAGGACGCTCAGAGAATAGCTGAATTAGAAACAGAGGTCTCTGAATATAAATTAAAGGTTAGTTGCGCATCTATGCAAATATTTTAATGATTCAATGTCGTATTGATTTCCTATATTTACGCGAATACTACCCATTAAAATAAAACTATTTTACGGATTTTATTGAGTTTATATTACGTTCTTTTCTGCGTAGATCCGAACGCAAGTAACAACTAAATGCGGGTACCCGGTTTAAACTATGACACTAGGTCATTAACCACCTCAGTCCTGCCGTGACCATGGTTGCTGTAAAGCAGCCGAAACGTCGGTAACGTGAAAAACATAATATAAACGCGATAAAATCCGTAAAATTGTTTTATTTCAACAATTCAATTTCGTATTCACTATGTGGCATAAAAATAATCGTGTATTTTTATGCCACATAATTGTAAGTCAGTTAGGCTGTGTCCCCAGTCGGCAAACTGTCAGCGGCCGACTGACTGAGCCGCTAATTTGTGGCGAACTGAAATTCGAGTTAGCTGCAAACTCAGATCAAATTGCGTGCGTCGCAAGCAAACTGTTATGTGTTAGCCGCTTATTTAGGTCGACCGACCGACTGAATTTTCACTGTCAACTGTCAGAACTGACAGTTTGCGGCAAACGGACTTACCACGCCCGGCGAACAAGCATATCGCCGCCGCCGACTGGAACCGGTTTTGCTGTGAGTCGGCCGCTCACTGAATCAATCGGCGCGCGGAACACAGCAAACTGCGTAGAGTGAGCGCAAACTAGCAAACTGTGAACACTCCATTTCAAATATATGGAAGGGCGTACTAAACCGATACGCCGCTAACTCAGTCGGCCGCTGACAGTTTGCCGACTGGGGACACAGCCTTAATGGTTTTAATATTTCAGAATGAAGTCATGGCCACGGAGGGCGAGTTGCGCAATAATATGGACGACTCGGAAAGGGATCGCGAGATGCAAGAACAGGTCGCCGAACTCAAGGCCGAGGTACCTACGTTATTATAATCATATCACACAACTACATACAATGCTCACACACTACATAAAAGTGCCATATGATGCGTCTGTTTCACACATGAAAATATTGAAGAGTAACTACTTGTTCGAATACAACAGCGTGTTCACGCTTTGCTTCACTAACATTAGGTTACGAGTGTTTAATACCATCGAATGCGTTCAAGCGCTTACTCACTAACCAAAGAGTTCTTTATCATTTACCAGCGGCACTTGCTACTAATATCCTGATTGGTTTTTTGCGTTTCATGAAGCCGAAAAGCGCACAGTGTGGCCGAAAACTCGCAATATCGACGCTTCAGTCCTTGTAACACGCTTTCTCTGTTGGGGTCACTGTATATATCTATGAACAATATTATTTGTGATACGTGATCATGTACCGAATGACGTACTTATTATTTTAGAATCTGGAACGCAAAGAAGAGCGCTCCGTGTTCTTTTGTATTGTATTGGTTTCATAATGCTGATGTTAATAGCACACAGGCAGAAACCTATATATTGCAAATAATTGCTGAAAATCTATTTGAACATAACACACTGGTCATTCACAGAACAAATATGTATTTATGTGCAGATCATTCCACTCTTAAATTAAAACATAGCGATATTATACTTTGAATTAAAATAATAAAGTATGATATTATATTGTAGTAAATAGAACGTACATAATGTATAATATTTAAACTGCGCTTATATCAAAATGTCTGATACATTTTGTTTGGCACTGCACAGTTTCCGACACCAATCACCACTCCGGACACTGAGCCCTGGAAATGGCTCGAGTAAGTTTAACATCAGTCACACTTCTCGTCGGCTAGTGTGTTACTCGCTCACTCCATTCTTACATTCATACAGTTGGCGAGAACGAGACGCTGCACCATAGTATCATTAAAAAGTATAGATAACTTGAATTCAGCCATGAAAGTGGTTCAAATGAATAACTAATATGACGAAAATATACCTTGACATCCTATTATGTGCAAAAACATTTTAGATGTTAAAGTAATTTCTTGCCCGACTACTTCTATGTGTTCTTGTGATTATGGTAAAGACAAATTAGCAGCTAGTCCACTGCTATAACGTCATGTCTACTCTGTAAATATGATATTTTAGTTGAAACTGTTCGCGTTTGTTTTCCCTTCGAAAAATTCAAGTTCAATTGTTATGCAATTCGACTACCAGTCCATTTGACTAAACTGCTTAAACATTCAGTACTTAATAAGGTTTTAAATTCTATTACATACCATAGATGGACTTCTTTTCAGTGTCCAATTATTGTTTCATATGTTCTTATGGTACGACTTCTTTTGAACACAGGATTTATACGCAATAATAAAATAGTTGAGGATTTTCTTTTCTTTTTGTATATTATTATAATAAAATGGATTTGGCAGGTGAACACACTAGACCAGTATGCACTGTTTGTTTGTAGTAGATCGCGTTTGCACGAAACTGTTGAGGACACAAAGTTACGGCTGGTTTTAATAACTGAATTATAAATAGCTTACAAATAATAGTGAAAGCGCTATAGGTTAGGACGTGATATTCAAAATCTTCGAAATTTAAAATCAATTAAAAACCGTCTATATTTAGAATTCATAATCTTCGAAATTCAAAATCAATTAAAAACCGTCTAAATTTAGAATTTGCGTCCTGACGCTTTCACCTATGGAATTGTTTCGTTATAATGACATCACGGATTTTTTGTCATCGTATAATCAGCATCTTCAAGTTATTAAAGCCGGCAGTTGGTCTGCTTTTTAATATTCGTTTCTAACTAAATACAGTTAAGGTTGATCGTTGATAGCATTTTCAAATTGGAAGTTAGGTTTGTCAAGTAGCTCGTGCTTGCATGCATTTTTGTATTTGATAAATCTGTGTTTTGTGTTTGTCCTATTGTCTACTAATAACCGTAGGTGACATTATATATATTAAACTACCTTGGATGTAATAATACAACTTACCAGTACATACGGAATAAGGCTGAAATTTGTTATTTTAACCTATTGTGACGAACGAGATAGAAAAGAATAGGCTATTGAAACTTATTGTCCTATTGTATTTTTAATACTGTGAGGGCGTGGAGTAGACTTATTGAGGTGAGGTTCGGTTGATTGGTTTTACGAAGGGCTTTTTTATTCATAGTTACCACGGTGGGTTTTAACGAGTGCATGGTGTAGACTCATACAATTGGCCTTTTACAACACATAGTTATTGTTTTAATTTTTCCACGCGAAATAGTGTTGCCCAAAGTCTTGATTGTTGACAGATATACAGCTAATTAACTAATTGCTAGACAAACACACCAACTTTATAGTCCAAAACTAAGCAACGCATGCCACGTACAATGTCTGGTAACGTTGCCAGTATATTATCACTTACGATAGGTATATATAGATATCAAACGTTCATGTTGTTTTGGTCTTACAAAAATGAATAACCAAGATGAAGTCTTTCGGCAACACTACGCACAAGTCGCGGGCAAAAGATAGTATACATAAAACCTGATCGGAGTGGTAATATAAATGTGTATTGTGTCAGGTCATGAGGCTAGAAGCGTGGAGGGCGCGCGCGCTGGGCCACGCCGAGCTCAGCCGCGCCGTCTCGCTCGAGGACGACCTGGAGGAGGACGAGAAACTGAAGCTGATCCTGCGCCGAGAATCCTCAACTTCACTCGACTCGTCGGCGATGACGCGCAAGCCCACGTAGCGAACACTCACACCTTCACCTCATTTCACAACACCCTCGGGCATTTTTAATTTTTGTGTAGCACATTAGAAGGACTTAAATATAAGCACCGCTCTGAGATTCCTGTGGATTTCGAAAAGGTGACTCAATTAACACTATTAACCGTCTAATTGTAACTGCGAATGTCACAGTGAATGTCTCTAAGAACCCTTCGAGGTTTACGGACGCGATGTTATATGTAGCATGTAGGAGACACATAATGTTAGCTTAAAAATAACGTCAATTTCATTCCCATATTGGTAGGGACGAGTATTTACTATTTGAAACGTGCTTTATTTTTTGATAGCAACATATACTTGCTACCGAGAAATAATGCAAGAATAAATCTTATATTCTTGTTAAGGTAATATAAATTTAATGTCATATATAGCTACACAAAGCAAATTAAAATTGTTCTACGTGTTTCTTGCAATCAATATGCTTCTGATTGATATCCTTTTTGTAGTTCTCTCTGTTTGTTGCTTTGAAACTATCATATTTTCTTCTTGCATTTCTTTCAAAACTATCATAAGTTTTCCTTTGGAATTCTATTCCTCTTCTGCAAGATTTTTAGAGGTTTGGATCATTCAGGATTTTGCTGTTTTTCGTACCTCCAAAATAAATAACAGCCTGCAATTGGCCGTAGACTCTCGGTAAGTATATAATTATTATGTATTAATATTTAGTTGTGCTAGAATTTCTATAAACGATAGATATAGTTTTAATAATAATAGTTCAGCATAGTCGTAGATCAATGCCTACCTTGGATCACTGGATAGTGGACATTATATTTCATACGACATTCCTGCTTGTTAGGCGGTTATATATAAAGCCAAGTTAATTTTTATTTCTGTATATATTCAGGACCAAGGAATGGTTTGCGTCAAAAACTAACATTAGTGTTCCGTACAATCGAATTTATTTCCAGTCTCATGATGCCAACTAACGTTCTATTTTACACGATATTTACGTCAAGACGGCGGTAAGTTTTTTTTTTCATTTATTCTGTTGTAGAAGTTACACAGAATATAAAAACTTTATCGGTCTTAGCTTTTTTTTTTCTTACATTCATGCACATTAGAGGTAATATCTTAAATTCGATGGTATTTGAAATAATATAATTGATATGATACAGGTAGGTAGTAGTGTAATGTAGTTGTAATATTTTAGTCCATTGATATGTTTATAGATAGACACTGAAAATACATATGAATGTCGTTTGTATTTGATAAAAAAGCGATGCGTCTTTAATCTTCGTTATCATGCGTTTTTAATCTTCGTCATATTGGTAGCTTTGATCTCAACGAAGCAATAACGCGTAAAATGACGCCTCTATGTACTTTTGAGCTCACCGCTGAAACTAATTTGACCAAAGCTGAGTCAGCAGAGCGCCCCTGGCTATGTTCTGTGATAAAATCGAAAAATATAATTGTGATCCCAAATGCTTACTACGCTTTTGAAATTTCTTGCGAACTTTTAAAATCATGTTGAGCTATTCTGTGATTCCATAAACGATGCGAACCACTTTTTTATTTTGTTTTATGCGCAATGTAACCATTATGATATGCCAGTAAAACAGCCCTTTAATGGTTAGCATAATCACTTTTAAATATTTTAAAGGCCAATTCGTCGCGGCTGATTTAAATTGCCACGAATGTTAGGGATAATTCATGGCAAACATTCCAACTTGTACTATATTAATATTTAGTCATTTACTTAGTATTATTTTATTTATGCCTGTAATGTAACATTCGAACATTATTAATTGAACTTGTTGATTTATATTAAGTAAGATGTTATATTTTGACCAGACAGGGACAATCTAGTATTGGTGGCAATATTATGCGTACTTATTTAATTAAAGCTTGTAATTTTATTAGATTCTAAGAGAAAGATTTTTTATAAAAGCTTACTTCTTACGTATTAATTTATGTTTGTAAAATACTCAAATTCTGGACTAAAACTTTTGATTTTGACTGATTCGGGTGGTACGGTTGTGCCCCGCCGGGAGTCGCGCGGCACCGCCATTTATTTAATCTCATGTGTATAAAGGCTCGGACGTAAGGGTTTGGACGTGACTACACGACATTGCTGCTTCAGCAATCCTGTTCTACAAACTCTACGCGACGCGACCCAGATAGAGTAACCACACATTACTAAATTAGCCTAGCTTCTGAATCCAATTTGCTTGGCCTGGATTTGAGACGCGTGTCTTTGAATTTGAAAATAACTATGAGATTTTTTGTTCGGTAATGTCAATAATAAACAGTTATAAGTTAACAAAATTTTAAGTTATCCATTGCACGCACTGTGCCACCTACCACGGAGAACATACTGCCATGGATGGATGCAAGTGCGGTGCGCGTCCATGCCATACCATGTTGACAGCTAGAGCCGCAGGTCGTATAACGACAAAGTCGTCGCTAGTAGTATTAATACACGTTCAAACTTGGTACAGACTTGACTATGCGTTTGGTCCGCCTCTTACCAACCGTCCGTCCCGATATTACGACAGAATACATCAAAACGAACAGATTTAGTACGCAGCAAACCACGTGCGCAGTCCGGCCCGTACCAAGTTCCATCGTCTATTAATACTATAAGATAATCGTTGTAATGTATCATTAAAATAAAATAATGCGAGTCGGAAGATATGGGTGCAACGCAATGTGGCCGAACATTAAATAGTAAAGCACTTCTACTACTTCTACTCGATAGAAGTCGCATATTAATGCTTCATGATTTTTTTATTTCTATATGAAACAAATGAATTTTATTGTAACATTTTATCATTATATAATTAAGGACATTAATTTAAATAATACTTTAATTACATGCCTGTCAAATCATATATCCAAAAATATCCTATGAATAAAAGTGAATTCATAAAAATCAATCAGATGTTTCAGAAGTCAGAATTTTTTTTTAAATATTTAAGAGCATACCTACTGATACAAGCATAATCGAAATATGACTTTATTGTATTGAATATTTTCTCAACATTTATGATCATAATGTATATTTGAATGGTTAAAATTAAAAAAATAACTAAGCATGTCATCAAATCATTTAAATCCTCAACAACATTCCGCGTTATTTGTAGGTAACATTTGCTTAATGGAGGATAAATGTGTAGGTCGGTATTCCTCTTAATTATGCTTATACATATAATATTGTTTACTAATTCGTTGAAGCAAATAATTGAGTATTGACATCACAATAAACCTGGTTATAGATTTTATGACTAATATGCTTCTGGGCACGATCTAATAGAATGAAGGCTAACCCTATTTAACTTGTTCCCCATTTAAAAATCTAAAATACCATAAGTAATATTTTTTCAGCAACGCAATGGGAATACCATATTTTTTACTAATGTTTTGTATTCGGTTTATGGATAAACACCATATTATTTTTTATTACTTTTGAATCGATGAGTAGAAAAGTAGTTCTTTATCACTATTGATTATTTGTTATAATATGATGTTTAAAATGATTAATTCAATTACTCACATTTAAATTGGCAGCTATAATATTTAATTATACTCTTTTAAATAATTGTTACCCTAATGAGAGTTTAATTTCATTTCCTATAATGTATTATTTATACCAACGTAAAATTTATTAATGATTTTATTTATGATTAAGAATAGAAATAAGAGTATATATAAGTAGATTATCAGGTCGCATTATATTTAACTATCGAAATAAAAATCCTTTTTATACCTATCTATTCCTACAGATACTATGTCAATGTATTAAGATAATGCTAGAATAATAAAAAAGGGGGTTTATGTATATTATTAACAAATATAACCTTGTTATTATTCCCAGAATATGGAAATGTTACAGGCTCCGTTGTACAATTTCATCTGTCATAAATTCATATATTTTTACTCTCTGGAATGATAAGTGTAATTATTAAATTTTCGGTTCCACTTGTAACAATTATTAATGTAGTAATCATATACTTATGTTCTGACCCCGCACAACTCATGCCCATAAATAAGTTCTTTACATCTGACGTTATAATAACTTTCAGATGTAGATACATTTATTGATATTTAATTTAATTGTGCTTGAGTTTGCAATAACACAAATCAAGGAAGTCACCAACTGGTATAATCGAACATAATGGCTTGCTGAACTTACTTAGGCGTCAGACTAAAATACTGAATAAAAAAATACAACCGAATCAACCTCCTCTTTTTTGAAGTCGGTTAATAACAGGAATCACTGGTATCGTTGGCTGCTCTTATGGGTTGAATATTTTCCAATGTATTTTGGCTGCTATCATGCTCTCTATAAGCTTCGCAGTAAGTTTACAATCCTGTGCTGATAGCAATACAATTCACTCACCCGTTCTAAATGAGCTATTGAAGGCTTCTCAACTAATGACGACGTTTGGCTTAACTAAGTTCACAGTCTTGACTGGGGTCGTCGCTGAAGAAACTTCAGATGCGCCATTTAGCATAGGTTCATTCCTTTTTTTAATAATAAAACGTACGCAATATACATACTTACTGCGATATGACATCATATCTACCTACTTGTACCTAGCATCATGTGCAGCTAGAGTGAAGCGAGTACGCACACCATTATACCTAGACGTTTTAAAATCACTTTTTATACTTTACATGACTTGTATTTTGGTAAAATAAATTGTATTGGAAAAATAAATTGACATGTACCTACGTTTTTTTTTTTTATTAAAAATTAACACATGTCCTATTGTTGTCCTGTTGTTGTACGAGTTCTACTATATATAAGAGTAGGTATAGGTAGTCATTCGCTTACAACCATCGTAGTGCAGATTAGGGCAAGTTAGTAAGGACATCACACACAGTGTTTTATGCATTTTACCTACCGTTTTAGGCGGGCGGTTGGATGATGAGGGTGGCTTCGCCCACAGGCAGGGGTGGATGTCTAACGCTAGCCGGACGAATAGATTCGCTTCTTCTTTCTTATCAGTTAACCGGCTTTCACTGTTGTGTGTGCAACATTCCCTAAATCTAAATTGCACTAAATTAGAGATGAAGGAGAGAACATATAACTAAATTCTAGAATTAGATTTAAAGAATGGTGCACATAATCGAGGTCACCGCCGTATTATAACTAGGTACTTTGCAATAATATGTAAAACCAATAATAAGTTAGTAAATTATTTTATTTTTCACATTTATACTAAAGCACCTTAATAAATTAGATTCACAATATTAATATATACCTACAAAATAAGTGTATTTAAAAGTGAATGTTATATAGATGAATACGTCCACTGTTAGTATTTTAGTAATACATATACAGGTATTGTTTCCTTATCATTGGAGGAGTTAGGCCAAACTCTTGTATTTAGTGAACAAATTGTATAGCACACGAAGAGTAGACTTTAGGTCGAGATTCACGATATCTGAAAATAATAGCCATTATTAAATGAGAATGTAAACGCGGATACCCGCCTACCTAAATCTCCTGAACCACAAAATCTACAAACTCTCGCGTCTGGAAGCCCGTTAAGGAGTTTTCTAATCTTGTCTCTTAAGAATGACTCGCAACAACACCTTATAGATCATGGCTACAAACATTAAGTATAAACAGAGAGTACACACTCACCTTCGGGTCTCGCTTTTGGTTTGGCAAGTCCAACGTCCTGCATTAGCTCAAATGCAAATGATACATTGTGAACCTTCTGATCGAAGTCCTGAGGCGTAAGATGGAAATCATAAAGTGGCACAAAGAATCCTTCCAATAGCCCCATCAACAGGCAAAGGTAGACACCGTCATGAAACTGCGAATCCAGGTCCATTACTTCGAGATTTACCTTACTCAAATGTTTGTTGACAAAAGTTATGAGCGATTTCTTGACGACTTGCAATTTGTCAGGGGCATGATCGAACAATGCGTCAAACGCGTCTCGTTCGCATTTCATACCAAGATCATCGTATGTAGTTGTGATGGTTTCAATTAATGTCCTGAAACAATATCATACTCCTGTATCGCTTGAAGGGGTGGGCAGAAGTGCACATATCGGGTATAGATATATCTGAATAGGTAAATAGAAGTAAGATATATGTATAATATAGATAATAATAAGTAGCCCTTATAATACCCTCAATGGCACAATGAGGATTGGTAGACTAAACATACATTTCAAGAACTGTTAAGTTCCCACACACATTACAGGTTTCTCCACACTTATCTTTCTTCACCATCTAGCAAGTGATAAATCATTGCTAAGAATGATATTCGAATATGAAATTTAGAAACCCTGATAGGGGAGACGGGGTGCGAACTGAAGTTTAAACCTGTGACCTTACAGGAAATGTGCAGATCTAACATACCTGTGAGAAAGCAGATTATTGGGCGCGTCTTTCTTTACAACAACAACATTGACGCTCACGTTTTCAGGTAAGCGGACCGGAGCGCGGAAATGACGAGCCAATGCAACTAGCAGGTGCAATATTGAGACAACATTTTTTGAATGTATTGAGTCCACACTCCATTTTGGAACAGGTTTAGTTGTTCCATAAAGTACCTAGAAAGGCAATTATCATTAATTAAAATAATAATGTATGAAACAAATATGAAAGCCATATATTTAAGCGCATGGGAATCCATGTAAGACTTTAAAATGTAAACTAATACAAACCCTATTGACAGCTCTTAAAACAACAGCTAATTTTTGGCGCTGCCCTTCTTCAGACTGTGTCACTTCAGGCACATCCAACTTTGTCTCTGTGAGTATCTCAAGTAGTTTCTGTAGCACTTGACCATCATAAAGGTCTTCACTTATATCTTTCACAATTATCCTCTGTGCTGCAAGCTCATCATTAATCCAATCTATGAGCACTTCAACAAGTTCCTTCACTCGAGGATCTTCAAGTGATCTCGGTTCAATTATTGCTCGTTCTTCATTATCATCTAAATCCATTTTCAAATATAAAGTTTGATATTATAATAACAAAACATATATAACTAATCAAATGACATAAAACATAGCACTTGAAATACTAGTCAGTCACATTCACATTAAACACTCCTTTAAATGGCATTGGATTGAGGAAAATTACAATAATTCAATTAATAATGACATCATCAGGTAAATTCTATTTTACCTGTTTATTAACATAGCGTGAAAAAGTGTATGTTGAGGCGGTAGAGCATTGTGCAGAATTGTGGGCAGTTGAGGCAGACAATGCCATATGGTATAATGCAGCTAAATAACATTGACACATGCATTGGTGCTGAGAAATCATGAAAATTTGTTTAAGTGTGCATGTATTATGCAGAAAACTGTAGAACAGGCAGACACATATCTGTAGCTCACCCCTACTGCATATTACATACTCTATCATACCCTTCCAGCATTACAATTTGCTTTCCCCGTGCTGTGTGGAACAACAGTCATGTTAGCTTAGCCTATGCTCAGCCTCTTTCAGCTTTAGTTTCCAAAATCTACTTACGTAAGCTGTATTCCTCAGGTGGTATTTCAGGGGCTGTAGGGCTACCAGGAGAGTCTATTGCGTATTTACCTTCAGCTTGGACATCTTGAACTGTAATAAAACAGATATTACTCAATTTAAACTTATTGAAACATTGGCCATTTAAAGATTCGGTAGCTAAGGTGCCTACATAATAATATCATAGCAGGTGTTCTGGTGCTACTCTTGCCTTATATATTTCAACCCACTCAGTTATGACCAAATGTTTACTTTTCAATTACAAATTTTCGACGTACCTTCTTTTATACGCTTTTTACGTCCTATGGTACCAATCTTATCCCAAAACGATTCTTCTTTATCCTCTTTTTTAGGTAAAACAGGAGTTCGGGGAGATTTAGGGCGTGGTGACGACATTTCAACACAACCCTGATGATGATAGAAATAAGGTCAAATCATGAATCAACGCCTATAAATATAACAATAACAACATGTACATAAAACATGTTTAAGACTGTAGGTATAATATATAATAGTGACAAATGATAAAGAAATAATCGATACACAGTAAATACCTTTATAAATTATTATTTCCCTAAACAAAATTCTAGCAATATTCCAATAAAATCACCTAAGGGAACGTCAATTATAATCGTCAAAGAGACGGTAGAACAAGCAATGTCAATAAAATCCATAGAGCTATATAACGAAGATGAAAATGCTATCTCATAGACAGACAAAAACAGGTCTGTATTCACAAAAACGTTCACATTTTTTAGAGATAAATATTTGTCGATAACACTGACGACAAAAAACTGAACAGCAAAAAAAGAATCCAAACTAAAAATCTAACCAGCCTAACTCAATCTAATATGATTTGTTTTCGATTAAAAGGTTTATGTATTTATTATAGAGTGCTTTAGTGTTTGTCCTGCTTTTAGTACTTATAGTAAAGTTAATAATAAGTGTCGATATTCTTCTACTAAAACATCTAGACAACCCCTGGCCCTTAATTCCCGTGAATGGCGAGCCGCGGGGCTTTGAGACATGAGCAGTTGCTGTCCCCTTTTATCAGATGAAACATGACGTTAGTAGGACGAGTATAGTATAGAGAATTTAATTCTACCTTTTAGTTGGACTTTTTAAATAATATTATCAGGTATTCCTCTATGGTTTTAAATTTAATACCCACCCTTAGGGCGTGTTCTCACCTTTTCTATCACATGATTCTATCTCATATTGATACAGTACTTTTACTTGCCTACTTTACCATAGCATTCCAAAACGGTTTTCATCTAAAACTTGCTTTGTAAACTCATTGTAAATCGATTCATTTCTTTATAAATTCGGTGGTACAGGCAGGTGAAACATTTTTTTCATTTGTTTAGTTTGGTTGGAGTAATAATTTTGGAAGTCTAGGTTATTTCTTGGCTCGGCGGATTCTGTTATTCTTTAAGTTGAGATTATTTGATGAAACGTTGAATTCATCCATTGTGAGTTTTCTAACTCGGTCAAACCGAGTCCATTCTCAAGACCTTGCTTGCTTTGGGTTAGACCGCAACTTGTTAAGGTGAATGCTCAGGGTCGGTTGCCGCACATTTTCGATAGATGGTCCTGTTTTTCTGCAACTAGTTACACGAACATCGAGCATCTATGAGACTTGATGTTGCAAATTGCGAGCACTACTACGACATTGCATTGAAATATCCAAAAAAACATTAACCTGAAATCATTTATAATGGATGAGATACCATGGCTTCTAAAATCCTTGTATAAATAGGCACTCACACATAGACAAATACACGTCTTTTTTGTGCCGCTAGAGCGCAGCACTTGTTAAAAGTCTCGCATACTAAAAGTTGTCTTTTTATGCCACCAGGTAGAGCGATCATAAAAAAACTTATTTATCGGTTGTAAAATAATAGAAATACTTTTGCAAGCTTTGCAATATTAAAAGTTTCAGAAATAAAAGATAGAAAAGAAAAATGTATACTTTCATGTTCGTAAATATAATGTTTATTGTATAGATCTTATAAATATAGCAAGGTTTGCATGATAACTGTAAAAGTATTACGCTTTACAATATACCAGATCAACAACAAGAACAATATTTATTATAATTTACAAGGGAATAAGAAATTTGGCAATGTAGTTCTATACCTAATAAGGGATACAGCTACATTTCCAAATTTCTTTGAAACAATGTTGTTTGTTGTTGGTATTCTAAAATTAGGTAAATATAACATTGTTTCAAATACTAATATTATGATATAGAATCGACTCTATACAATTTACAGTCATCTTGATTCTTGCAACCTCCTGTGCTTCATTCCTCCGCTAAAAAGAAAAAAATAATTGTTTAGTCCAATAATAATTATTACTGTATCCATACTTATTATAAGGTAAATGCTGCTGTGACATGTATAGATTCAATCATTCAATCATCGTTCCAGAGACGGGCCAACATACACCGTCACACTGCAATGCACCCACATTTCACCGATGGTATTTTGGTACCAATGTAATAGAGGGTGAGCCCATCGCCATTATATCGGGCACACGCCTCCTCAATATGAGGGGCATATAGGCCGTAGGCCCAGTGCAGTTTAGTGAACTTCACACGACTTTTGACAGACATGCAGGTTTCCTCACAAAGTTTGCCTTCATCGTACAGCAAGTGATATTTTTTATGGAAAATAAGATTCGCACATGAAAATCCGGAAATCTCAGTGATGGGAGCCAGGGTTTGAACCTGAACACCTCGTTCCAAGGCGAGCGTTCTGCCAACGAGGCTGTCACTGCTGTACAACTTTGGAATCTATACTAATATAATAGATTCCACTAGATGCGCTGATGTTCTTCACTCTCATAATACGATGGGATGGCAATCCGGTACAATCAGAGAGATCGGGCTGTGTTGTCCGAAGCACAAGCAAGTGATAATCATGAAATTGAACTTGTGTTGTGTAGCCACTTTACAATACGAGTTATGCTCTAAGGTATTTGTTACCAAGTTGTCCCGACTTTCACCAGTGTCACATTCCATCAGTATCTCCATTACAATTCAAATAGCAAACAAAACACAAATTAAAACAAAACTAATCGCAAATCCCACACAATTATTATTTGAATTTTGAAGTAAGTTTTTACATACATAATCACAAACAACATGAAATCGGTCGCAGCAGAGTAGTGAGTCCATTTTTTTTTATAATTCTGGAATTTGGCATCAGCATACCATAGACATGCTGCCAATTTGGTCAAGATATAATAAATTAACTTCGTAGACACCCAGAACAAAATAAGTAACACTATTCTATACATTCTAAGAACTTGGTAAGTGCTTACCGACTTTTATATTTATTAAATATCTATACCTCAGATTAACAGAATCCAAAGAGAATAATTTTAAAAAATATAACAGTAGGTAAGCACATACATAATATCTAAGTACAGAATGTATGTGCATCAAAACCAGTTATTTTCGGCCTAGGCACCTATTTATTATGTAGACGAGTACTCGTATCCGAGGTATAAGGTTTTGCGTTCAGAAACGAAAAAAAAAGTAATATCAATATATCTAAAACTAAGTAGGTTTCTAGTTGGTACCAATTTATAGCTACTCTATAATAAATCGGTAAGTAAAAAGAAGAGAAATAGGTGCACATAGGTATGTTTTCTTAGATTTATTCAATTACGAGCTATGTCGCACTTGATTTGTTCAAACGTTCAAGGGGTATCCCATTCATTAGGCTTCCCTATAATTTCGAAAAACCCGTTCATACTAGGTGCCGGGGCTTGCTTTCTTGTATCGCCAATCGTGTTAGGTTAGTTGGTTGGATATATATGTATGTATATATATATATACATACATGCCTTGCTGGTTGGTACCTTCCTATAGCTAGTCAGTAAGTAAGAAGAAGAGATAGGTACACATATAGGTCGCTATGTAGATTTTCTCAGATTGATTCAATATTGAATAATTACTAAAAACCGATGTTACGAAATATGTCGCGCGAGTCGCTGTCGATGTATTCTAACATTTTTTCTAGTCACAGCTGGCTGTGCTACTGATATATATATATATATATATATGTATATCTATACTAATATTATAAATGTGAAAGTTTGGATGGATGGATGGATGAATAGATGGATGGATGTTTGTTACTCTTTCACGCCCGAACGGCTGAACGGATCTGGATGAAATTTGGCACAGAGATAGATTACAGTCTGGAATAACACATAGGCTACTATTTATCCCGGTAAAATGTATGGTTCCCGTGGGATAGATGTTTTAATTTTTCATACTTTTTATCGCGGGTAACACCGCCGGGCGCATCTAGTATATATAGATATATATATATATATATATATATATATATATATATATCAGTAGCACACCCGGCAGTGCCTAAAAAAATGTTTGATAAATTGATCAATAAATCGACAAAGACTCGCGCGACATATTTCGTAACACGACATCATCTAGCTATGGCCTTGGAAGGTGTACATACTACCTATATATATTTTCGTTATATTACTACCACACCATGTTGGAGTAACACGGCCGAGCTGTGTGTTTTGGAAATCTAATATTCACTTACAGAAACAATATCAATCATTCAAAAAGACAAGCCCACCGGCAAGATTTGAACTTGCTATAGTACACGTTTGCATCAACCGTGTAGAACATTAGGCTACGTAGACCACTAGTCAAGACGACGAATATTTTGATAGGTTTCAATGATATTTACAACCAATTGAAACATGACATATTCATTCATTCATTGATTATTTAAAAAAATAAATACATGCCTTATGTAGGTATGTAGGTTATTTTATTATAATAACCCGAAAAAATATGTTTTGGGTGCAGACAAATCCTAAAAACTTGGATTACAGGAAATAGGGATACATGACGATCTGCACACACAGATAATAACACACCCCAAGTGGCTCAAGTGAAAAACGTAGGTACATGCGATTGTTCGTAGGTTCGATGGACGAACGAAATTTATATGTATTTTTTATTTTTAATTTTTTATTATGAATCTTTATACTTATTTATAGAAAATTTATATCTCTCTATATATTATAATGTTATGTCTTTATGTATTATAAGTAAAAACTCCTGCTGCCATCTGTCGCCGTAAATACTGAAAGACAAAGAATCGGATGCTTTATTAGTTACGGGTTAATTTGGACAGAGGCGCTTTTATTCACGCACACAAGCCTAAAATTTAATATCGTTTTATGATGTTATTACTATAAGATTTTGCCTGATATTTCATTCTGCGAGCTCTTTAATTTATAGAGAATTGATAACAATGCTTGTACAACTAAAAAACTGTATGTGTATCGAGTATTACAATGTTGAAATTTGTATGGGAATGCGACTGATCGCTTCCACCTTAAATAGGTTTGTGGAGTGCAGTCATACCTAAAAATAACTTCAAGATTGTATTGCATCACAGCAAACCATCATTTATTGTAGTCTTTGACACAGTGACAGATAGTGGCACGCTTATTACCTGCAGGTCTGTTTACTCCGTTTTTCGTGGGTTTAGCAATGGAGAAAAACTGGAACCCTCCTCCATATGGCTGGAACAATGCACATACTGCACAGCCGCCTTCAGCTGCTCCGCCGAGCTACTCGCAAGCAGTTGGGGGGGTGGGTCCTTCAAGTCCCTTTACACCACAGTATCCACCTTGTAAGTAACCATTTGAAACTAATTGGGATCACCCCAATCCATTGTATAGCACCCATAATACATACATAATACAAGTGTTTCCGAGTTTTAAACAGCTGGTGTGCTAATCTTAATATATTTGTGTTAACTTTCGCTTGAAATATTTGTAATAATTTACTTACAACTATTGTCCCAATTTTTTATATTATGGGTATCTTAATTGTAAGATACCCATAATATAAAAAATTTACTGCAGTACCCATTCCATAACTAGTGGTTTATGAAAGCAGTTAATTAATGTACTCAACTGTCTTAAAGGGACCAAGAATATCAAAGAAATTGGGTTAGTTTCACATAAAACAATATTCATTCTAAAACATAAACTAACATGTTGATAGAGGTAGTTTTGTATGTACCTACCATTTAAATATCACTGAGGTCAATTGTGCCATTTTGGTGTATAATAGATGCTATTACATAAATAAACAAGCTGGCATTTAAATTGAATACTTCACTACTTCTTTGTGGAATAATTTGAAATGTGACCTTGATAAGCATGTTTCTGTGATAATTAAAATGATCTGTGATAATTAAATTGATGCTTCTTGATGTTAATGTAAGCTTTTGTAATAATTATTGTATCTACACTGAAAACCCACATCTTAAATCCTAAAATTAATTGAAATACTTATACAAAGTATGCCATTTTATCAGAATCCATCTTATCACTTAATCCTTTTGTCATAATGCATTAACTGAATGTCTGTCTGAATGACTGTCATGATGCATTTAATATACTGACATAAAAAAGTAAAAATGTCAATTGCTAAAAAACTAAAGGCTTTTGTAATACAATGATTTCCCATTCTATTACTTAAAAAAAAACATTGTTCTAACAAAACCAAGTAAGCTTTTTATACATACAGATTTAAATTTTATTATTTTAATCTCTTGTATTGGTATATTTTATAACCAAATTAACACAGTTGGTAGTGATCCTGCTTTCTTTAATCACCATCTCGAGTTCAAATCCAGGTAGGGGCAAGCTCTGTGCAATGAACATGAATACATATTTTTATTCAAGCAATGGATATTTGATATCTTTACGAGTTTATATACGGGGATTGTTCTTAGACTATTTATGGCACCCATAATGCAATCATTGCTTAATTTGGGACCATACAGTTTGTGTGTCTGTCTGGTGCTATAATATTATTATTTAGAAAGTGATTCAATAGATGTTACTATAGCTAGCATGTTATTACTAGGGTAAAGTATATGTTTATGAATGATAACTTCACCACAATGCCCTTGATCCTTTGTTCTAAGGATATGACTAATTCTTACGCAATTACAAACATTTGGTTTTTTTTTCATTTGCAATATAGGAGTTATTATTTTGCAGCAGCAGGTCCACAAATAGTGACAACCGTCGTGCCTGTTGGGCCGCACCCCACCCATATGATATGCCCTAGCTGCCATGCAGAGATAAACACAGCTACTCAAAGAAAACCTGGAGTTTTGGCTTACATATCAGGAACTATTCTATGCCTATTTGGGTAAGTTTTTGGTTGGCCATCATTGTTAGAGAAACAGTGTAATGATATTACTGCCCACATCAACTGAGCCTTATCTTTGTATACCTGTCCTTGGTTAAGTCATGCTTCATGCAACTTGCTTTGTTTTTTCATCTTTATAGGAAATAGTGGCTAACCTTGCAGCTTAAAAAAGAAAATTAAGTGAGGAATTAATTTCAGGTGTTTCCTGGGCTGTTGCCTCATCCCGTGCTGTATTGATAGCTGCATGAATGTGCACCACAAATGTCCCAACTGTGGGGCTTACCTTGGACGCTATCAGAGTCAAAGCCATACTTTTGTGCGAAGCATTAATAAACTGTAGTAAGTAAATATGTTCCAAATCAACCACGAACTTGCAGCGATGATGAAATGCTATTATGACAACTAATGATATCTATTTTTTTTTACGAATGTACCTACTAACCTAAGTTTTTCGATTCTACACCCCCTACTAAAAACTTTCTATATCCTGATTCAGATTATCTCCATTTGGTGAACAACTGATCATTTACCACTTAATCATATATATTTTTTTATAATTATTGCTTTTCTAACCATTGCTTTACTGACGTAATGAATTGTAATTAAGTATTTGAAAAGATATGTATTTATTCATTTTAATAGGACCTAAGTATATGTTATTAACTGACTCATTTTAATTTAATCATGAATCTTAAATAATAGTATGTAAGTAATTAACCATAAGAATAAAAATCGAATGATAATAAGTAGACAAGTACCTATCTAAATAAAACATAATTAGTGCCAAACTAAATACACCTCTCATATAAATATATAATTTCTAGGGTTCCGTAAGTCTTTTCTTATAAGATGCGGTTTGTCTTGATTTCACTTTACACTTGTCATGACCAAATTAACATTGCTTTTTTTAAGAGTGTATTTTTCATACATGTTAACTGTGCCGTAGGTGTGATATGCACTGCCAAATTTATAAGTTTGAATAATGAAACTCGAAACTTGTATTCACTCATATATGAGGAGACTGGCAACTATGAAAAATTTGGGATATATGTTAGAGTTATTTGGGGTTAACCAGCCTTGTGACTACGGAACCCTATAATATGCGTGGCTTACGCACTTGGTCCAATATATTGTTAGAAAGGAAGATCCTAAATTCTAATTTTGTAATAATGATTAGGCATTTATTAATGTTTTACATAGAGTTATATACAGTATGTAAGTTGAAATGTTCTATCTTACATACCAGTTGATCCCAGTATTATTTATATATTGAGAGATTGCCTCATTAATTAACAGTTAAGTAGTTAGGTTAACTAACCGTATATATTATTGTTATATTCAAGCTGAATTACTGCCGTTAAATAAGTATATTATATTTCAATGACTACTTACTAATTACTACTTAATCATATTTTAATGTTCTGTGGATGTAAATAATTAGTTAATTATTTGGTTGTATAATGAACAAATAAGTGCACTATGTAATATATTATGTTGCAAAATTGGAATGTCTTACAATGTTGTATACCTACTTAATAAAAGTTTGTTGTTACCAGTTTCATAGGTTATTTAATAGGTTGTGTGGACTGTTGTTTTGTTAATGTTATTTTATGTATGTGGCAGCTTATTTTATAATTTACTTAATCAATGGGATCAACGCATTCAGAGGAGAAATGTAAAAAACGAAGGGTACACAATGGCCGATGGCAACCATCATGGGTCAAACACAATTTCTATATCTTTTAGCTGTAAATAATATATAACAAATGTATTTTGTACTTTAACAACAAATATACATTAACTATTAATAGTGAAATATAAAATAGAAAAATATATACTAATAGTATCATTTTAATATGCAGCAGAATGTTATATGTAATAAAAGGTAAACTGTTTCTGTTACATACCTACTCATTACGATACAGCTAAGGTAAACAATAGTTTATGACACAAAATTAAGTTGTATTTTGTGCGTTGTTATAAATCCCATAGTGTGGAACCCTAAATGTGCAAGCCCGAATTGCGCTTCGCCATTTATGTTATGGCCATGGTTAACGTAGCCTTACCTACCAAAAACCTCCGTCTCAAAGCGCCTCTAGTATCCTTAGAGGCACATGCGATACCCAGTGTCCAAGGCTGTTAAACAATTGACACATAACTGAATGGTCATGGCTTCATTATTGTCACTTGGTAGTTAAAACCCCATCGTTCGATAGTCGGGTACATAAAATATTTATACAAAGTTTGACCCCCCCCCCCGCATTTGACCGTTTAGGGGTCGAATTTCCAAAAATCATACTCAACGAATAGGTATATTATCCAAATTTAATGTTTGGGTGCACTGGTTGAGACTGTGTTTGTCAGTCAGTGTTAAGATTATTACATAGATTGAAATGAAATTTACAACTTGATCCTATATAAGTAATTAGCTTAGAATAAAAAAACCTTTTTTTTATTCTATGGTAATTACTTACCTATTCGATCAAAACGTACTGTCTTCCTACTACAGGTCCTTCATGATCTCCACTTCCAGATTTAGGCACGTAATAATCCTAAGGATGTAAGTCAGATTGATATGACGATTGCCTATGTGCAATACCGTAGTACATTTCGATGCATTTTGATTTATTAACCGGTCCTTTGACTAGACCACTTATGTTGGTTAGATCAGTTTGAAGACTGTGTGCAAATAGCTTACTCTCGTTGCCAAAAATGTTGACATTGCAGATATAAATTATGAACTTGCAACTCTGCGCCCAGGGCTGAGCCCTGTGGCACACCAATACGTGTCCTCTCTCGTTAAATTATTTTGTTTCTATGAGGACACAAGACTACAGAATATTGATGCCATGGAGTAATTTAGATTAAAACCTGAACTAATCTGCTAACTAAAGACTGGTGTGCAAATATTGCCTCTAGATTGTAAAAGTATGTAATCTAAAAAAGCATAATATACTACTTATGGATTTTACATCATTATTAAGAAAGTACCTACCTATCTATACGTTAGGATTTAGCAAGTACCTCCCTGGGTCACCGATCACATTTACGTATAAAATTAAGAAGTTAAGAAAAATATGATTTGTTAAATCATATTTTTTAGTAAGTACTTATTCCTACTTAAGGAGGAAGCGCAAGGTCAGGGCGCGAAATTCAAAATGTCAATGGTTTTTATTTTTTTACGAAAAATTTTGACATCTACGAAAAACCACTACTTTTACTAACTTTATGGTGTTGTATCGCTTTAGGTATTTTTTTAAGCAAACTTAATACATCGAGACATCCGAGACAAAAACTAAATTACATCCTAAAGATGTCCAAATTTTTCGTAAAAAAATAAAAACCATTGACATTTTGAATTTCAGGCCCTGACCTTGCGCTTCCCCCTTAAATCTTATGGAAGTATATTATTTGACATTTAAGACGGTACCTAAATACATTTTTGCTTTCTTCATTTTACTCGTTCTTAATTCTTTGTAGGCACAACTGCACTGGCTGCACACAGTACCTATATACCTACCTACCTACGTGTATTTTATGTACTATTTATTAGTAGGTATTCTATTAAATACCTTTGTAACTCTAATTAATAAGAATAATTGAAAATGTGACAAAAATAATTGATATACTTACCTACTTAACAGAAAATAAATGTTTTATTAATATCTTGCGATAATCTTTTTTTCCAAATCTAAATTAGGTAGGCACCTATGCAGTTTAAAACAGAATTCATGGAGACTTTACGTGCCCTGTGATTGGAACATCGACAGTCCTATGATAAAGTACATTATGGAAAAAAATAAATCGTGCAAATTAGTAACAGCGATGGAAGAAATTAACTTATTTATTAGGTAATTAACAAAAAATGGTTTGATCTAAACTAGTCTAACTTATGCTGATATGTAACAAATGTTGAGTTGGTGCCAAACTTGTTTTATTCTCCGTTGGTTGTTTAATTGGCACTGACTCAACAGTCGTTACATATTAGACTAGGTAGATTTTAGATATTTTTTTTGCTTTTTAGTTCCTTTAAGGCGGTTTTTTGTTAAAGAATTTTTTATTTTTCGATTTTTATTGGATGCCTTATATTGGGTTTAACAAAAATAGTGTAAAAAAGGGTAAAAAGGTACTTAGGTACTTAGGTACCTAAAATATTTTAAGGTGTTTGTTGAAGCAAAGAGGAATGCTATTGGTTTTAGTTTTATTTTGTAAACTCATGGCTGGCATTATAATAGGCTTTTGGTATTTGATTATATTAGACAGTGAACGTCTAAGAAAATTTGTCTTTCTTTTGTGTTTTATATATTTTCGATGTACCTCAATCCAAGTATATTTTATTGCTTACTCGCTGAAACTACGTATTTTATTTGGGATTCTGCTATATGTGGTGTTTATCAAACTAAGTAACTGCACCTAAGGGTGTCAGTTACATCATTAGGTTATTAACGCCAGCATTGAAATACCGGAAACCGAGTGCGCATGGAGGTAACAATGAGTACGTTACCTTCTATAGAGATAAATTTTACACGACACTGACAAAAATTGCACTGTTTTGTAGCCGATTGCAAACCTATAAAAAGAAAAAGATTGTTTATTGAAAAGAGTGTTTTCTCCGTATATAGAGAATGAAACCATTTTCTGTGTATGGCTTTTTCTATCTCACATATTCGAGGACCATTCGAAGCTTGATCTCGAATTTCAGAAAATTCGAGATTATACTCGACACTGGCAGAAAAGGTTTGTTTTTGTAGCCTATTTCATATACCAATATAAAAATTATTTGACAGCAGTTGACAATAAATAATATTTGACAAATTGGCATTTTATTTTTATTATAATTCGATGGATGGAGAAATTGAATTCAAATATTTATCTTTTATGAAAAGTTGAATTAGTAACGTTACCCAATTGAGTAGGTACTTATTTGGTTTATGGTATAAAAGGTTAATATTTTCCGAGGTAAGTTCAGACTTCTACCTTAACTGACTGTAAATTCCAAAAAGTTATGTGAATGTGTAGCACACCAGCATCACCGAGTATGAGACAATGTGAAAGTGCATGATTCAATGCACTATTTAAAATGTCATTGAAAGCAGACTCAATCCACGATGTCAATAAACCCGGTATCAAAGTGGATGGTGAACTCAATGATTTTCGAATCATCGAGGAGCGTAGCGATAGTGATGATGATAACACGACAGTTAGTAGACGTGCTGGAGCCCTGGATATTGCGCCGAACTTACCGACGAGCCTGGTGAAGCCAAGCTCTGCAGTTTGTGGCAATGTTGCGGTGTCAAACTCTGAGAATGTTATTATTGGGAACACTACTTACTTCAATGGTCCAGTTACAATTCAACAAGTGATCCAGAATGCTTCAGGTGTTGACAATACTTCGTATGTCAAAACTGAAGATGAGGATGTGCCTGTTCAGCATTACAAGCAGGAATCCAAGAATGATGCCAGTAAGTTCAAAACAATTATGAGCATCTCATATTTATTACAGCTTTGCTCAAGTATCACATTGGTGGTTATCTACGTGATATTTTATTAGGTTTAGTAGAATAAGAATGACACTGAAAACTCTCTTCCATGGCATTTTTGACAGCCACTGCTCTTTCTGCTTCCCAAAGTTGTATATAAAAGGTTGGGATAGTATGATGGAAAATCCAACTATTTAATATACACGCAATTCTCAAATGGTCCCAAGTTGTAAAAATAAATAACAAATTTATGCTATTGATTGTGCTATTTAGGCCAGCAATGAGTCCCATTATCAAATGAAGAATTATTTTTGTGAATATTTTTTTAAGACTGGCCAGTTCTGAGATTTGTTGGTGGCCACCTCATGCAACATTTTTAGTTTGTAGCCCATATGATTCATATTGCAAGGTATGGGAAATAAAAAATTAACTTGTTATCACTTGATATGAGTCCTATTTACTTGTAATAATGATAATATTTTTTTGCTCTGCGAATTAACACACCATCCTTATCAGTACACCATTCTGCATGTATTAATTTTAGACAAGTGTGACAGACTTTTAATGTAATTAAAAGAAGACTTAGTAATCATTATTGTGTATATTATTATTCTGTTTCATAATAATATTCAGTTTTCTAATTAATATTAAGTTAAACCATGATGTGGCCATGCTACTGGGATTTCCCCTAGTACATTTGTATGATACTCATAAGTGTTCAAGTGTTTCTGAGCTTGGCAAATATTGTGTCAATTACGATGATGGTTATGTACTTGGTTTTATGATTATAACAAGTTCCAGCAGAATATGCAGTGCATATAAATAAAATGACTAGAGCATGCCTATTTTAAAAAAAACTTTTAGGTATGAAAACGGGGGTGAAAGTTTGTATGGCTTCCCATGCACACTGAAGCTTGAGCAACAGGAATGTTTTGCAAATCAACCATTTTGGGGTTTAGACCATTTTCAAATGGGTTATTACTAACTTAGCCCAGATAAAAATTACAAGTTATTGTATGGGTTTAATTTGACGTCTCTCATGCATGAAATCATGAATTTGAGACTCACAGCAACCTCTATGATGGCATTGAAAACTATTGTTTGGCGAGTGTCAGTCCCTATCTTATTTTGTATATAATATGCAAACCAATCCATCAATACAAATGACAATAAAAAAAAATTGTTTTATTATTTTCAGCAATCAAGACGTTTCATATACAGAAGTGGCATAAAGTAACATTTTCTGCGGTATGCATTGTTATATTAGGAGGCGTTTTTGCTATTTTATCAGTTATAATTATACTAACTTACAATCAAGATAACAGGAACAATCAAGATGGTGCATCACTTAATGGAAAAGATGAAGATTCTAGTACTACAGGTAAGACTCACTTTATGATTGACTGATAATGGAGAAACAGCAGTGTTCGATCCAAGGATACTTACAGATAGGTTACAATCCCAAAATCTGTAATCCCATTGATCAGCAAGGCAATTGTCCAAGATATAGGAAAACAGTAATATACTATGTGTGGTTAACTATTTTCTAGCTTCAGGAGACAACAATATCATAGGTCATAGTGTCTGAAAAAAATTAACATACTGTCGCACATTCTTCTAGTGGTAGTATGAGGAAAGCAGACGTAATCATTTTAGTTTTGTCAAATTTCGTTGAGACATAATTATTAGTATCTATTTCATACTCAATATCTATCATTTCACCATTTATGTCCGTCAAAGTCAAAGTCTATTTATTCCTATATTAATACGGACTAAAGGTGCTCCAAACATGCATTGTCAAAGATATTATTATAGATAGAGTATGAGTGTAAATTTATTTGCAGAACTTATATCCACCCTGTTTATATTTCTTCTAATGAAATTCCATTAATCACACATAAAAACAAAGTTCATTCGATAATAATCCCATTTTAATTATTATGAATTAATCATTATATATTATTTTTCTCTATTTATGTATAGTCTATCCAGCATGTCGTCTCTAGCTATTGTAAAAAAAAAACTTAATTAAATGCAAGTCACAGTTAAAAAGTGTGTGTCTTTCATTTAATTTAAAAATATTATTTGTTACTTTCAGACTACAGAAAGGTGGTGGGAATAATCAATGAGAACATTCATTTATTTATAACAATAACGGTGATGCCATTAATAGTTATATTGGTGTCTTACACATTACTAACATTGGACCTTTCCGTTAGTGATAAGAATATTGTTACTGACATTGTGAAGAGTAGACCGAGGAAAGATTCAGAGGACCTCGATGACGATTATGATCCGTATATGAAGTCTGTTAAGAAAGGTATTGTTTATAGTTAGATTGCTGATAACAATATGGCTACAGATGCATACCTAAGCTATTTTTTTTTCTAAATTGTTTAAATTATGAGTAAAATTTAAAAAAACCTTCATCCTTCTTTTGTGAAAATGGTGTCTGTATACAAAATAATTCATAAATGGTAGACTAACATTTAAACCTGCGCTTCAATAGCGCATTTGTTATCATTATTTGATAACAGAATTTCGATTGGCAATAAAAAAACTGTTCCCAACGAAATTACAATTGTGATTTATTGCGAACATTTTTAATTTTATTATTTACATCAAAATTCTGATTTCAAATAATGATTACAAATCGGTTACAAACGTGCTTCAGAAACTCAGGTTCAAACGTTAGTGTACCTTTTCTGAATCACTCGGTATAGTTACATATTGTCTTATATCAAAATAATGATCAAAAGAAAAAACATTCAATTCGAATAAAGCTTAACATTTAATCAGCTTTGAATGTTGAACATTTATTCTCGCAAATGCGATATGAATTTGTTGGTATTATTTATGAGCACTTACTCGTACAATACCTACTTATAATAATAGGGATGAGGTATTTAAAACCGAACACAAATTATATCATTCTCCTTAATACAAGGACTGATAACTTATTAAAATTAAAATACTAACAATACTTAAACGTTATTTTATTTCAGTGTAGGTACTTACGTAAGTTATACGTACTTACCTTACTTAGAACCTTCTTAGCTTCTTACTTTGACTTAGTTACTATCATTACTAAAAACGTGTTTGGTCACGCACTTAATGTACCTATTACTTGTTATGCGAGATTAATTTAATGTTTTCAGCTAATCCTTTGATAATAGCGCCGGATCATTTGAGGATAGTGTCTAGAACGGACTGGCTGGCTCAGCCTGTGGACAAGAAACTCTTGGATAAAATAACGCAGCCAGTACCATGGGTGATTATATCGCATACCGCTACGGAGAGTTGTGACAGTCAGGTTAGTATTTTTTTTAAATTTATCATTGTTTCGTCCTGGCTCTGAACGTCCTCCTTCAAATAATTTTATACAAATAAATTGACGTTCTATGAGAAAAGATGGGAAGCGTTTATTTGGTTACATCAAAACCCATACTTAATTTGATACGAAATACTCGCTAATGACGCTAATTTTGCTGATAATTCGGTTAGGTTAGGTTAGGCCCAAACAACATTTTTACACCGCTTTAAGTATTGCTGTGTTGTCCTATATTACAGCATTAAGAAATATAGTCATGAATTGAGTTTTATCAAGTATAGTTTGAGTACAAAAATAATTAGCACCACTATTAACACTTAGACATATCGGATTCTAAAATGAGATATGTACTGATGTACCTACCAGAGAGGCTGCTTTGCGTAAATCGTTAACATAGTAACATAGCAAAGTACTGAATGCAAACAGGGCTGCTAACTTAAGTAAATTTTACTCAGGAAGGACCGTACTTATTAAAGTTAATAACATTATAAACGCTTTCAATGGATGAAGGTAAAACCCATATGCCAGGGCCCAAAACGCAAAAAAGGATACACCAGCAAAAAAAACTCATGCGAGGTGAATTGACAATAGTGAATATTTCTTTGTCTTTATTACGTAGCAATCATAAACATAACTTTCTATTGTTCACCAAAAATATCTTCCTCTGAATATTTATTTTAACATTTCAGAGCGAGTGTGTTCTACGCGTGCGCATCATACAAACCTTTCACATTGAATCAAGAGTTTGGGATGATATTGGCTACAACTTCTTAGTCGGCGGCGACGGCTCCGCGTACTATGGTCGCGGCTGGGACTACATCGGCGCTCACACTTTGGGCTACAATAAATACAGCATAGGTATTAGTTTCGTTGGAACATTCAACACTGAAGCACCGCCTAAGAAACAACTCGACGCCTGCAAAAAACTCCTGCAAAGGGGCGTCGCCCTCGGTAAGCTAGCTAAGGACTACAAGCTATTCGGGCACCGGCAGCTCGCTTCAACACTAAGTCCTGGTGATAAGCTATATGACATTATTAAAGAATGGCCACATTTCGTTAAGAATTTTACAGACATATCAGAATTGCTGCCAAATTATTAGTTAATATGTTAGTGTTGAAGTGTAAGAAATGTTTAGGTAATTGTTGAAGAAATTATGTTTAAGATAGGAAATGGGTTTGAACAGTATAATGAATTTTAGTATTGTGATAATGTTATGCGTTACATAGTGGATGCGATCTAGTTTTTCAAATTGTATTAAAGAAATCTTCCGACATATATTTTTTTTTGTATAAGGATTTTTATAACATTAATCAAAATTAATGTACATATTAGTAAGTAGATACTTACAGGTTTGGGTTTATTTTATATTGTTACTAGCAAACCCAGCGAACTCCGTTTCGCCACCAGACGGCTTCGGTTTTATGTAACATTTCGTTTGGTTTTTCCTGAATTTTCTTTGCTATAAACCTCACGGAGCCCGAGACCTTTCCAACGAATGCAAAACCGTGGAAATCGGTTCGTGCGTTCTGGAGTTATAGCGTCAGGAAGGAAAACCCGACTTATTTTTATATATTAGATAAGAACTTAGTTATACTATTTCCTTTTTATTATTTATTCTCTCAGATTACAAGAATAGGAATAGACAGCGCGTATCAGAACTACAAAGTGAAGTGAAAATATGAAGTGAAGTGAAAGTCTACTAAAGGAATATGAATTAACAAATCCAGTTTAATTTTTTTGTGTTTGGCTAACGTGATTTCCATGTGTGTTACTATGCAATAAAGGATAATACAAATCAAAAGACATGTGAAGGTGAAAAGCGCGTAAACAAGAAATAAACGTGATAAAATCTGTTAAATAAGTTTTATTACAATATGTTTACCCATTTGGGGAAAACACGCATGGTGCAGGTATACATTTTGAGTAGTGTTAGAGAAATGAATGATGTGCACATAATTTTAATGAAAAGGAAATAGTATACTTTAGGCTAAGTAAATGAAATTCGCGTGCCTTATTATGGTGTAAGTTAACGCGACTATAACATATATCTATGGTATAATATCTAGCATCATATACAAGTTACGGGCACTACAATCTTCTAGAAATTGGTATTTGTAGGATAATATAACTCTGATGCTTCTATTAAGTGTTATTATAATTCTATGCTTCTATTATGTAGTTGTAAGTACACCAATGCCCTAACTATGTATAATATTAACAGCTCTTTTTAATGTCCCACTGTTGGGCACGGGCCTCCCCTCAATGCGAGGGGGATTAGGCCATAGTCCACCACGCTGGCCCAGTGCGGGTTGGCGTTGGCTAACTATGTAAATTAGGGAAAAAGAGCTGCTATATGATACTTCCTTTCGGTCTGGGAGTGACTAGATCGTCGAAACGTTGCTTAGTTTACATTTCAGCTACTATGTTTGTATTGCAATATTTATAGGAACGTGACGACCTAAAACTATGTCATAGATATATGATAACGATATATCTCGCTATGTGCTTTTATTGATTTTTTCACACGCGTCGCAATATCCGTATAACGCGTTTGGCTGTGTGTATATCGCGTTTGTATTAGTTTTATAGTTGCGTTAAACAAACGCGGTTGAAGAGTGCCTGCATAGGCGATAAACTAAAATGAATTACATTTATCTATTTTATTTTATTTTGATTATTATGTTAGTATTATATAGTATAGTAAGTAGTTAGTATAAATTAAATTAAAAGTCAACGACACAAAAAGATAATTTGTTTTTAAATCTTATTCGTAATTTTAAAGACCTAATTAGGAACAAAATAAGAGTGTGGGGATTATGTATTTTATAGGTTATTATGTATCGCCTTGCATTCCATGATCATGTATAGATATATTTCCAATTAAAAAATAATGTTAGTAGTAAAGTTATTGACACTATAACTACACACTACACTATATTTTTAATGAAGATTTTGACATTTTAACTAATTGCATTAGGTTTGTTAGACATACAAAACTTTACAAGTATATCTTGAAATGTGTGTGGGTCCCTAGTTCGGGAGTGTGCGTTCACAAGTGTGTTGAAAAAGTCGTATGATATGCTCAAGCATTGGTCATTACGTTCTCGGCTTCATTACACCCTTGCATTACGCTTGGGGTGCAATCTAGACTCAACTGTAATGACCAACTCAGCTCACTTATATCATAATTATTATTCATCTATATCTTCTTGTGTAATTGTAGATTCGCTTCACTATATTATACTGATTGTGTTCACAGGCTGACACTACAAAAGAAATACCTTTGTAAATATATTTTTATACCCTTTAGATATAAAATAACTGTAGTTACCAAAACGAAGGTGCATTACTTGTTGTTATTTTTTTATAATTACTTAAAACTTGTCAATGTTCTGTACATCATGTGCGAGTTAACCGTATACTTTATAGTCTACCGTATTTAGACATTTTGTATGGAGAATTGAAAAAGCGCCTCTAGCGGACGGTATTTAAAACTTTACTTCGACTTCGACACTGAAATCAAAACTTATTTAGTGTATCTTAAATGACTATTGATACGGTGCAATTCGGTAGCAAACTGTGCAACCATATTTTTGCTGAAATGTATAGTATTTTACGATATTTAAATGTATAATGTAAATCAGTATAATTTATAATGGACGTCTATCATACAGCTACTAAGTTGAATGTAAAAACGTTGAAATAAATTTATCTTTATTACTAGACAATCTGATCGAGAAGGGTGAAGCCATCTGGCTGTTAACAAGCTCTATAAGTAGATAATCGCAGAACTCACATAAGAGCTCAGAGCTCCTTGTTGGTCCAATGATTAAGATTAATTAATTTCCCCACAATACAAGTAGCGTATTCACTTTTCTGTAAATCTGATCATAAATAATTAATATATAGTTCTTGTTAAAAGGGAATATTGCAATGTAAGTAAAGAAGTTAATGCTTGGTCATTCCACTCGCGGTCGTATTATGCCCTCGCCTTCGGTTCGGACTGCAATCCAAGCTTGAGCGCAATGACCAACTTAGCCGTATAATGCATCTACTATTCTGTTCGACTCCCATTCTGTGCGGAACCTTGTCGCATTTGTATCATATTGACTAATCAAAATACATAGAAGTTGCAATGTATTTACATTTGCATTACAAATAGTTTTACTAGAAGAAAAGAGCATTACGTAAAAGGGTTCAAACCGCCTATGGATTTGGGGGTGAACGGTAAACGGGAGAAAATATGCCGTGTCTCCTTAATTATCTAATTTCTGAACAGAAAAATAGTTGCCAGTCGTTTGAGGGTTGTAAAGTTTGTCATTATTAATTTGTATTTTACAGCTGCGTTGTATAAATATAAAATGTATTTCACGGTTATTTCAATTCAACACGTTATCGCCTGTTTGTATGTATGTACAGAGAAAATAGTTTTATTTGTTTACAACAAATGTATTAAGATTGAACCTACCAAGGGGTATTTGTATAGTATTACTTGCTGTAAAGATTTTTTAAAGACATGAAATTATTAGGTTTTTAATAAAAAAAAATACTTTCTACATACAAAACCATTTAGTTTTAGTTATAGTCCAAATAATACCTACCTAGTTTTTAATTCAGTAGATTTTTCCATTAATCAGCCACAAGACTTTCTTGTCACTTAAGATTAATTTTAATAATCACATTTTATGTAATGCAAATTAAGTTCAAATCACAGGCATTACTGAGACGATTGCTTATTACCGAGATAGAAACATATTTTTTGGGCTTTTACCTAAGATTATTGCAAAACGGATTCTTAGGCCGTAAACCAATCAATGCCCATTTAATGTTACGGTCACATCTGCGTTAACGTTAGTGTTAATGCTATTATACGCTTTAATTAAAGCATTAAAAATTACCACGTTAAACACTTGGCTACATTAGTGTAGTTCTGCCATATGATCTTAATTATGTGTTAACTGTTAGCCACATCTGCTTAGTGACATTATTAAGCCACTAATTAGTGCCCTGAGCCACAGATGTATGTAGCCAAACCATAATAAAGAACTTATTTTTGCGTTTAACTTACCGACGGATTTGACATTAGACAGGCGGGACATACCAGTTACACCGAGGCCAGCGAAAATTACGCCAAACAGTAAAGGAATCAATATCAATCTGAAACTTGTTTAACTTACAGGGACCTACATTACTCCTGAGTGATAAAATATGTTCAAAACGTGTACTAAGGGCCTCTGAACACATCCAAAATAGGAGCCGGTAGTTTCTTTTAGATGTTTATGCGTGATATTGTCAACTAAGTAGTCCATTACCATCATGCCTGTATTACCAGAAGGGCTAGGCAAGGTACACTGTCCACCCTCATTTTGTGTAAACCGTGGTGTTACATAGTTATGTCTAGCTAGGTATACTAATATCCAGTTTGACAATCATAATTAGTACATTATGATTGTCAATCTGTGTAACTGTTTGTAGTAGCGAGGTTGCTGGCCATGCTTATCAGCTTACACAAATAATGGTTTTACTGCGCTGATTTCTAAATCGATGATAGCGCGTGTTATCATACACCTGTGATCAGCACATCAGCCATTGATAAGTAGTATAAAGCTTGTGGCACGCAGAACTGACGCTGTGATGCAACCACGCTATCTCAGCCGTCGCCACACTAGCCGCGCTGCTGTGGTGATGCCAGCGTTTCGTTTAGGCGATGGGGCGTGGCAGTGCCGATCCCATGCCAGTTGGGTGTCGGCTTGATTACAGCTGGACGCCAGCTCAATAATGATGCGGACCGCTTTTAACACTGCGAGATGTCACCTAGCCTGGCGGCGAGACGTAAGCGAGGCGACAACGATTTACCTTAAAGTGCATCGCTCCAATATATCCCTTAGACCTCTGTCAAGTACCTAAGCGTTGTGGGTTTCATTTATACAGTTGATTCATTGACAGGGAATTTTATTTTTCTTGCTTCAAAAATAGATTCAGGGTTCTTTACAGACATCATTCATTACATCGTTATGTAAACCAAACCATATCTCAAGTCAATAAATTAATTTCATTTCATGTAAATCATTGTTCAATGTTGTCAATCATCAATGTTAAATATACACGGGATTTCCTTGTCACGATATTTTGCAATTATAGATTAGCTGATAGTATACAACATCTACTGTGAACTATAATTTTGAAATCAGTGGTTTAATCAGTCCATTTAATCAGGGTAAATGCGTTGTAAAGTTTAAGCATAGGTGATTACACAGAGCAATGATTAAGTCAAATTTCAATGGAAGGCGATGTAAAATCGAAGGTACCCTGTAGGTACCTACCTATTAACAGTCCAGATATACGAACTACATCATTAACTTAGTAGTAGGTATTATGTATAGTAACTTGAGTAATAGATACAGTAATTCTATGAACTGTCTTAAAATGAACTACAATAGGCACTTTGGTACGTGTAATAGATTCGTATATTAACAAATACTACAGAAAACCGGGTAGGTAATAAGAGCTGTATAGTAGGATTCCGGAATTATTTTTTAAACAATGATGACCTTTTCCTTTTGTTTCGACTTTGCTCCTCGTTCCATTAAGACGTTAAACGTAGGTAAGCTCTCAAAATCCGTTGGAAATCTTTTCGCTGTTACTTAGGTAGTAATGAATTAAAATCACTCTGTCTCTTCCTGCTGAAATAGGTTTTGAACGCAGCTATACCTGTGTCGTGAATAGTGGTGATTAGTTCATTTAAATATTCATTGATGTGTGGCTAGTATCTGATAGATCTAGTTTTGTAATTACCGGGCTGTGTTCGTGATAAATGATCTTTTACATTGATTTAATACATTAGCGGGCTGAATAGGAATCTATTCTTTGTTTTGATTGCTACAAGCATGGTGCATTTTGAAGCGGAGAAAGTTGTGAAGCCCTCAAAGGGGGTAATGAATGATAGTAATGTGAGGAAAGCACCCTCAAAGAAGCATTTTATCGTCAGTAAGTTGATGGAGTTTTGTAAGAGAACGGATTTGCATGGGTTCAAGTACATTGTGATGGAGGACTTCAATAAAGCTGAAAGGTTTGTATTCCTTCATGCCCAAAATCCCACTAATATTATAAATGTGAAAGTTTGGATGGCTGTTTAATTTACTCAATCACGCCAGAACGACTGAACGGATCTTGTTAAAATTTGGCAATTTGAGATAGATACAGTCTGGAATAGCACATAGGCTACTTTTTATCCCGGTAAAATGTTTTGTTCCCGTGGGATAGATTTCTTTAAATTTTTCATAGAGCAAAGGATCGACATGATTTACAGAAAAGGTCATAGAGGAAAAGGACATACTTTTTAATCTCGGGTAACACCGTTGGGCGCAGCTAGTGATCTATATAAGGTACTTCCTACAGTAGGTAATTTTACGAAACTTCATCTCTTGAATAGGATTGTTTAAAAATAGGTAAAGATAGTCTATGGCAAAAAAACGCATAATTTACTACCCATTCTGATTGTATTCAGGACCTGTTGGGCATTTGCAGTATTGACAAGCATTGGCATGGCCGCCTGCTTCGTGTTAATGGCGTATAGGTGGTACGCCAGGAACCCCATTGTAACTGTAAGTATATTTTTTTATAAATCATCTCTGCTAGTTATAGGGTGGACGCGGATGGAAAATAAACTTATACCTATTTATTACGCTTTGAACTTTATTAAGATGGCCATTTTTTATGCCACCGTATTCATAGATAGCTTACACTTCAAGAAGTAAAATTAAAATTTTGACTTGATTACGTTCAGACGCTAGAGTATTCATGTTAATGTATTAGGATAATACAATTTTATGTAGATACGTATTATTGAATTCATACTTAATACTTATACGCAGTTACAAAGGCTGTGCAGTTTGTTGCCCTGAAATAAAAGTTTGGATAAACCCTAACTCTATTATTTTCGAGTCAAGTCGAGGGTATACCTTTTTATTTTGTAATAATGTAATGCGCTTAATAGACTGTTTGCTAAGTGGCCTCATCACAAACATTATTTATTGCCGGACACTAGGCAGTGGCGGAGCGTCCTTGAAGCGCGTGGAAACTGTAACAGCATCTGTTATAGGTGATAGAGAGTACGCAGAGCGCCATTTGGGACGTTCCTTTTCCAGCGGTGACAATCTGTGACCTCAATATAGTTTCACGGAGAGCCGCTTTAAATTTTACCGAAAATCTGTAAGTTTTGTTATCTTTTTTCACTAATAGTGCCAAAATGATATTACAAAAAATACGTGGATACTCGAAAAGGTCTACAAACCAGCACCTGCATACAGATAATCCATCTTTTAGATAGTCGCGTCATGGCCCAAATTTGGCACGCCACCTAATATGCAGCTGCTAATCTATGCTAATCTGTTTAATGTTACATATTTTTTTAGTGTGTTACCCAAGAACGTGACTAGTGAATTTGTTTTCAAAACATTAAAGTTGATACCTCTGCTGTTCTCGACATTCGCGGCCAAACCGGAGCAGAGAACCGCTCTCTATGAGCTGCAGACAATATTGGATCTTAACAACAAATCTATTGAGGATGTGTTTAGCCAAGTGAGTTGTTCTTCTCGATGTTTCTGGAAGTTGCTGGGGAAAATACTTACCTATTGCGAGAATCGTTAGGTGTAGGATCCTCCTGGTTCTTGAAACCTAAAAAAATGGTACCTAATTTATAGACTCAGCGACAATACCTAACTAAATAAGTACGTACGTTACTTATCTTAATTATAAACTCGTAAGACTAGAGAGTTGATATTTTTTCAAGATCTATTATATATTTGTAATTAAGTACTCGTAGCTACTTATGTTGCAAACTTTGATATCTAATATAAAATAGGAATAATAATTTGGCTCCGAGTTAAATTTAGTAGAAGGTGAAAATGCAATAAGGAATAATTATTGTCTTAGCATACGTTAGCATTTAGATTCGTCGACGCGTTTATTGACTAGGTACCATTCCGTGAGAAGAGGTCTGTGGTATATAGATACAACCCCTATATGGTGACGACAGAAACAAAGTCGTGATTATATAATAATAAATGTATTGTTCCAGCTATCTCCAGCTTCGCAATGTAACAATTTGGTGCAGAGATGCATGTGGAAGAACACAGTGTACCCATGTGATGATCTGTTTAAACCAATATTTACATTGCTGGGTCAGTGTTGCACGTTCAACTATTTTGCAGTTAACGACTTGGACGCGAAACCGTAAGAACACTTGTAATAATCAGTAGCTAATAATAAGCCATCCAGACCAACCGCGCTGGACAGACGTGAACACGATATCTGGATTTAAAAATCAATGTGAAAGCCACAATAAGAACCGAAATAAGAACAGAAATGATGTATAGAGTTTTTGCATGCACCTACTTTACATTAAATCAGGGATTCCCAAACTAGTATTGGGCAAGAGACCCCTTTTTCAATTTAAACTGATACCTCAGACCCCCATAGTCAAATTACTTTAAAAATCCTATCTCTAGTGTTTTTCTAATTGATACAAAATACTAATTTCATCTTTTACGAAATACACGAAACAACATACCTATACAGTATTTTGAAAGTTTCAAATAAGAACTTGTGTTAATTAATAGTCGACCCCGAAAATCAGTTTTCGTTTATATCAACTCCTGGGAAACCGATTCCCACTTTGGGAATCCCTGTTAGATCAATGGGTTATTGGGATTATTATGATAATTATAGGTAATCTGGTTTGAAAATAACAAGACTGATATATTAACCACACGCAACCGATTAAAGCGACTATTGAACGTACATAATTCTTCAACAGTTTGCAGGCATTATGGCACTACAGATAACAGTCATGGTATTTCAAATTAATATTCATTTTTTCCCACCGCTAGTAGGTACTCGAATAGTACAGATACGTACATTATAGTTAGGCGAACTTATTTGCGTTTGGAATGATTTATTTAACGGCATTCTTGTCTGGTATAAAGTATACTGCTATTCTCGTTCTTCTTATGATACAGGTGGTCTATGAATGAAATATTACGGGTGTTTAGTTGAAACAGATCAAGCGAAATTTCTAAATTAACTCTGTCTTGTTTAGCTGGGTAATGTTTTGATGACTTTACATGTTTGTAAAACAAAACTGGTTGCTAGCTATTCCCGCTGTTTTCCTTAACAGAAATATTTTTTTGGATGGTTTTAGTTTTTATATTGAAATTATTTTATCCGTTGCGCTCTTTTGCGGCCAATTCTTCCGAGATTCAGTCACTTTCAGACTTGCTTGTTTATTTTTTAAGTGTTATAGTACCATCACATAATCACTCAATTGTATGCAGAGATATAAGTAGACTTGACGCTACTCAATGAGAATGTTCCCAAATATCTATCTCAGATGATGATAAACAAATCTCTAATAATTCATTGCGAACAAACATTAAAAAAATGCGCTAATGAAGTGCAGGTTTACGTTGGTATACCATTTCCGAATCACACTGTATATTATTTTTGTCAGAAATATCAAGGCGTCGTATGTCTCAGTGCCTCGACGGGTCGCCTCGTGCGGATACCAGACTGCACTCACAGTACTTCTGTACACAGACCCCGATGACTATTACAGTGCTACTATCGCCTCACAAGGAGCTTTGGTATGAATTAAGTACTAATCACACTATCATATAAATTTTCAGATGAAGTACTTATTAGTGGTGTTTGGGTATTGACTCGTTGTGTATGAGAGAGTAAATATGTACCTATATTTAATAAATTGTAACCTCCATATTTATAGACGTTATAAACTTGATCAAACGTCATATATTATTGCGCAAAACAAAACTCTAGTGCGCAGTACTATATGATGTTTAAAAATATAATAGAACGTTTATAAATTTACCCCTGAGTATTTTCAATTAAACAACATATAGTTCCCATGACAACGGCGACCGATAACTATATACCTACCTATATAAACCTAAATACCTTTATGATTCAAGTTATACTCGTATCCTCAAAAGATGCATTACTGTATCCATATGCTAAATTATTAATGCGGTACAATTACTTGAAAATACATATACACAACAAGATTTCGTGGAAGTATGATAAATTGAATGATATACTAACACACTTACATACTCGGTGGCTTACATAATGACAAGTCAGATAAATGCATAAGCTGGATAATATTATTTAAATGTATCTAGATTAATTGAAAATACTTGCAGTGAAGTATTCAAGGATAAAAATATAGTGAATATAGAGAAGTGCCTTTCTATTTTATGTTTTTAATTAGTTTTTGTTAGATGTTGCAAGATGCGAGGTCCCGTATAAATTGGGAACTTTTCGGTGGAGATATGAAAGTACTAACAATCCAGCTAGACTGCTGTGAATAATCTAAAAAGTCGATTTATTATTTTATATTATTTTAATAACATTTTAGCTATATACATAATTACTTACGTGACTTGAGAAATCGCGGACATATTTTTTAAATTCATAAAATTCAATAATCCCTTAATTCGGTGTTTTTTTTTATCAAAACTTGACAAATTGCTGTAATTTATTATAATAAGCTTGAGTGCGTTGCCGTGCATAGGTATCAGATATAAATACTAAAAGTGAACTACAAACATACTGGCAGGCTGTGGGCAAATTAAACGAGGAGATGACCAAAACAAAGATTATTATAATTTGCTTTTTTCATGTTCAATGTCATGTTGGCACGACTGTATATTCGTTAATGCTTTTTCAATCAGGGAATCTTGATGTTATAGTCAGATATATTTGGCCAAACTACGCACGACGCATGCGTATTACGCACGTGACGATACTACCTTACGGCGTTATCTATATATGTACCTACATGTATTAATACTGTGTCTTGGACTGGTCTATACATGTAATAAAAAAATATTGCGGACTTTATTTTAGATTTGTATCTTATCCATATTGAAAACATGGATTTGCTAAGATCGAAGAGTTCAGAATATGGTGCTTGTGGAGATTACAGAAAATTTCAATTTTTTTTTCGTGCGTTATTAACACATAGGTACTTATATTGATGAGGTACTTATTTTTTTCGATGAATCTTATTTATTTAATATACCTATTATAATTTCATACCCCTACAATTTTTCGATTAGACCGTAACTAGATAGAGTAGGTAACTTACTCTCATGCATGATTGCTGCCGTCGGTTATTTTACGAAATAATGCTTCAAAACCTGCTTAAGTACTACGTTGAAGTTATTATCGAAATCAGTAGTTTTATTCAAATTGATATAAATTTAATCAATTAATCGACCTATCGCGTGATATTGTTATGTGAGTTTATAAGTAATCAGCAGTGCGGTTTTCGTGATACTAGATTAGCGATAGTACTACACATACGGGAGGAAATAGTAATAAGTACTTTTGCAGTTCGAAATTACTATGGCGTTATTCCGATTTCTGAAATTCTAATTGGATCCCCTTGATGAGCCGATGATGTACGAGATTGGTAGTTTGATCAGCTTTTAAACCGCTGCTTATAAGTATACATTGTTACTTTACCTCGCGATTATACTTTGACCTTTAATCGTTTGTTTCTCAATTAAATAGGTAATGATAGACGGCGCATACAACATTCCAGACCTGGACTCTCCCGTACGTATGGTGAATCCCTCAACGGAGGTGTTGATTGCCTTGTCACCCGAGAGGACCTACGCGACTGAGGGCATCAAGAGCTTTACACCGAAACAGAGGCAATGCTATTATAGCAATGAGGTGAGGGTATCATTGAGACATAGGTACTGCAGGAAACGAGCTCGCAAAAAGCTCGCTAAAGAATTTCCACACATTTATATTTAGTAATAACATGCCCACTATATGTTACAATTGAAATCAGTTTAGAGTGTCTGAAGTATTTTGTTATATTACTAGCACAGCGTATAGAATATGAAGCAAATAATAAACATTATCGCTCCAATGCGGATAGTACATTACATTTAATATCGATATTAAGATATTGAGTATTGATCAATCATGAGACAATAGAATCAGACCGATTATTTTATCTTTAAATAGTTCCACATCGCCAATGACGCACGAATCGTATATCGAAAGCCTTGGCAATTTACATACATACTATCTTGCTAATAATCGTGCAAAGAGTGTAGCTTCAATGTCATGAAGCATTAATTATCAGCCAGATTTGCAAATATACATAATATTTTCAATATGTCAAAAGATAATGAAATTAGTCTAAGTCTAATCAAATCACGGAAGACGTTCAAATGATAATTCTTGCAACAAAACTGGAGATTTTGTTTGAATAATTTGACAGACACAATTTATGCAGGCTTCATGAATTCGGTAAAGTTAAAAAAATATATGCGCGCCTACTTCGTTCGCTTGCGATGGCGATAAGCCGATACCGGTAGACTAAACGAAGAGAATATTGTAGGCATTCGAGGAGATCCTCTAAAGCTTGCTTTGCTCATTGTCTAGCGAAGGTTTACTTTAGTATTGCCTTGCCATTTCACTAAACGAGTTTAGGCATTTTATCAGTCATGTCTTTAGGAAAATTACAAAATACAACACAGTGATTTACTCGAATGAAACTATTTTATAATTTATCTGCAATATATACATGACTCTTGATACTCATGATACTTATTTGAAGACAGGATGTTGATGGACCTCATGTGGTTAAGAGGTGTTAGCGTGATGATGGTAAAATATTGTTGATTTTTGGCAAAGCATCACATATATTCAGTCGGTTGTTAACATACAAAAGTACATCCCATATTTTTGGTATCGATTCTGAGCAGCATTCACTAAATCTAATTTCAAATTTAAATTCTCGAAAATGTGTGGTTTTAGAGATACATTGCGCGCTGGTATACGGAAATGTTTGTAACACATTTATCTTATTTTATTTTCATATATTTAAACGAATACTACACATTGAAATAAAACTAATCTTACGAATTTTATTGTGATTATTTTATGTTTTTTCATTCACGACATCGCAGTCCTTCCGTGACCATGGTTGCTGTAAAGCAGCCAAACCGTCGGGAACGTAAAAAACATAAAATAAACGCGATAAAATCCGGATGATTAGGTTTATTTCAACATGTATCTTTAATTTAGTGCAACATAGACTTAGAGAATGCTGCATAGAATCGACAATGTCCGATACCTACTTGTTTAGTTCGCAGGTCAAATTAAGCTGATCATCCCGGCTGTCATCTTTGAGAGTCATACGAGCAGAAAACTGTACGCTTGAAAAATAAAAGGCCAAACAAAAAACCCTGACAAAATAGTCATATCCTTAGATTACTGGTCGATAGACCTGCTAGTTAAGTGTTAGAGGACTGATTGCAATTTCAATGTGTATTGTTGATCAGCTTGCACTAAAAGATAGAACAGAAAGGTGGTGAAGATTCTCGTTTTGATTTAAGCAATGATAAAGTTTTATTAGTTTGAAATCAAAATCGTTATGTGGATACTGATGACGAGCTCTTAGTGCGCTCCAGGGCGTGTACACAAGTTCACATTCCATTTCCCTAAAGCAAGCTTGGCTACTAACTTCTTCGCGTTCTGCAGTGGCCGCTCGGTGGGTTTCGCCAGTACTCTTTCCATAACTGCATGGCCTACGAAAAAGTACAATTCCTGCTGAAGGCGTGTCTCTGTGCGCCGCTATTTTTCCCAATCAAAGGTTTTGTATTTTTTTTATTGCTACCTTACATTGATCCTACATGGATATAAATATATCGTTGTGTGTGCAGTGAAGCTGGTGTATAAAGATGATGGGTGTACCACGAATTCTATCTTGTTTAAAGACCAATTGCTCTCCATTCAAAGGTTATTAGGGAACAATCGCAGATTGCTGTTTGTGCTATACTTGTTTGTGTACAATCTATCAATTATTGTAGAGCCAGTGTATGAATACGGGTAATGGGCCGCCATTTCCGTGATATGTAGTTATTTAAATGGTGCATAGGATTTTAGAATGCTTAGAGATCAAATGATGTAAGAATCTGGGAAGAGGGATGGCTTCTCATTCATATTAGGAGTGATCGCACAATGTCAATACATCAATCAACACATTCTATTAATAAGTCATGGATAGGATATGTAACGGACCTATATAATTCAAATGTATAGCTAATAATTGTTTTCTACCTTTGCAGGAATTTATCGAAAATGCAATTTTAAGGATTTAAAATGTATAGACGACTCTTTAAGTAAGTATTTTTATCACAGAAACTGTTGCGCCAATAAAATGCACACATAAGTTTTGGGGCCCTCTGGTGGTTTAACAAGTAATCTCAGCCCCTAAAAAGTGCTTTATTCTAATACTATTATTAAATAAGTCTATAGTCTTAGAAACTAATGGTTAATGACTTTTCAGGAAATGATGAGTATTTAAACCGTAATTCCAGTGTTAGAGTAAATGATAGCGTGTGTTTACCAGAATGCGAACACTACGACTACCCATTAGAAATCGCTTTGGGTAAACTGGCTGACAAAATTTATCTCAATAATCAACCGCTTTTGTAAGTCTATTACAATTAATAATAAACAACTAATTATAAAATTACACATAATATATGGCGTGAATCAGAAATGGTATTTACAACCATTTCAACCGGCGCTTCTTTAGAGCATTTATAATCATTAATCAAGTTACCTGGGACTCAAGTCTGCTAACACAATTGATTCATAATCGAACAGCAACCGCATAGTAATAATAATATAGCATCGTAGTAATAATGCGGTTTCTGTTCGATTATGAATCGATTGTGTTAGCAGACTTGGGGCCCTGGTAACTTGATTAATGATTATAAATACTCTAAAGAAGCGCCGGTTGAAATGGTTGTAAATACCATTTCTGATTCACGCCGTATATTATGTGTAATTTTAAGTACGTTCTTTGCACTAGAAAGAAACACAGTCAGCTCATCTAAAGCTGGTATTTGACCCCGTAGTTAAAAAGTTATTACAGTTTACCAATAGTTACTTTAAAATTTTACAGCCCTATTATTGGATGAAACTTATGCTACATAAACCCTTTTTTCTTTTATTATACTTATCTGTTCTTTCAGCGATGACGTCAGTTTGAAAAATCACTCTCTATTGAATGTGTTCTTCAACGACCTGGTCTCTACCAGGTATAGACGCGATGTTTATTTGAATTGGCAAAACATTTTAGGTGAGTATCCGCCGGGCGATGATAGATTTATTTTACGACAAGCGTCATGAGAACATTAAAACGCGATTTATTTTTGAATCGATTAGGAAATTCTAATTGTTGTGGCTATTGTGTAATTGAGTAGGTATCGATTTGTTAGTTTGAAAGATAGTGAGAAAAGTATATACATCGGTATATATAACAAAAAAATTCTTTAGAGTATCAGTAACAATGAATGTGTAAGTATATCACAGTATAGACACTGGAAGGGTTTTACTTAATGCATTTTCATATTCGTTCCAGCGGCATTCGGCGGCCTCCTTAGCCTGATGCTCGGGTTTACATTGATTGCTGGCTTCGACCTGGTCATATTCTTCACAGTGCGGGTGGCTTACGACTTTTTTAAGACTACGTCTAAAATGTATTTCGGGCGCAATCAAATAACCGTGCAAGAATACCATAAAACCAGCTCGCGGACTGGGAAAATAGTTCGTCATGTACCAAAAGAGAAACACTATCCGAATAAAGATGAATACTATTATGGATACGGTAAATATTAGCTACTCGTACAGTAGGCACACTATTACACCCCGCGTGCTTATGTGTTTCTTAATTAATAAATATTTATGTAATTATAATATTGACTACACTCAATTAATTTATTAGTTTGGAAGTAGATATAGAGGATGTAGGTGGGTACTTATAAAAGTTTATTGTTGTAATCATTGCGCAATTTCGTGTCGAAAATAAACAATTTATTGTGGTATATTTTTGTTTTATTTATGTTCCGTTTCTAGTACCTATCGATTGTGAATATTTCTATTATCATTAATGTATAATAGAAATATGGACTATGTCTATGGTGTCGCAATAATCTTTAAAATATAAGTAAATACGACTTCAGGCACTGCTATTAAATTAAATTAAATAATTTATTTGCTCCAAAAGATTTATAAAACTAGTGTAAATGAATATTTAAGGAAATATTCCTGAACAATTATTTAGTTTGATTATTTTAGGCTATGCAATCTGACATCGAACAGTCTGCGATGAGGTGAGAAATGAATATTTAATTATTCATTCAACAAAAAATCTATCGATAAAAAAATACTATTAGAATTTTCTAGTTGCGTCCATACTTGATCCGTTGTTTTAATTAAAATAAAGAGTATTGTAAGAAAAATCTCATACACAATATATAAATATATCCATATACACATATATAAATTAATCTATATGATATAGTGCTAATGGGATCTGAAGAAAATCCTAGCAAATAACATGTTAGCAAGGTAATTTAATTTTTGATCTTGTTCTGCAAACACATTTCTAAGAAACAATGCCGAGAGAGACACGAGATGTGCATCTACAAAGATACGGTACCTACCAATGAGGCGCAATATAATAATTGAATTCAACTAATCGCTACAAAGTAGCTCTTATCAAATAAGATTATCTACTTAAAAACCCCTGGCATTGCTACCTTTCTTTCAGTGTTGTCGTCGGGATCCTTGTAATCGCGGAGTGCCAGCTGTCGAGCGTGTATAAATAATAGATGTTTTATTATTATTAAATAGTTATAACATATTTGTTTTACACGCGAGCCGCAAGTTTTGACATCAGCCGATCTGAAGTGAGTACGCCGAGCGTATACACGCGTTCAATTGTTTTTATTATCTTTAAGCACGAGTACATAGATAAATAATTAGCAAATGAATGTGTAGATAAACATGGCGCAGTAAATAGGCCCCGGGGCTGGGTTTTAAACAGCGATATTATTAATCAGTTTTCTTGTAAGTATATAGTATATAAAGTACAATATCTCTAATATTTTGAAGTTACAACAATTGTTACTGTATCGCGATATTTATTTGGTACTGTTACTTAACCTAGTTAAACCCATTAATTATTAAGTACATGGTGACACATAAGTTGCTACCCAATGCAAAGAGTATATGATATATGGTCAATATCGAGCATAACCCGCATTATACAAATACCAATAATATGGTAAGTAAGTATGTTGAAAAAACTTTCTCATAATTTTGTTCTTGCTGGTACATATGCCAGTGTGTAGATACCTATCTGTATACACTTAGATTACTATAGTGTACGTTAGACTTTTTTTATATAAGAATACAAGTAAGTATTGTAAGAATACGTAGTATTGTACGTAATGTAGTGTCTAATAAACATAACGATTCGTTTTATGTGTGTAGGAACCGGGCATATGCCTGGAGTTTCAACTGGACTGGAAGTCTTTTCGGTTCCTCTGTTTAAGACATTACGGAAGCGATCTAAGCAATAACGCGCGGGTGTTCATGCGCGGTATATTAGCCTATAAATTATTATTGATAGTGATAGTGTGCACCGTGTATTCTGTTGTTGCCAGGGAACTCGTAGCTAGAATCATTTAATTGAAATAAAATAAAACTTACATACAACAAATTTAATAATTTGAGAAGTGATACCCGAATTAAGTCAATATGCGTATTTTGGCAGCCGTTATAAAATACATATCTTAATATAAAACAAAGTCGGGTTTGTTCGAGCACTTATAACTCGAGAACGGTTGGATGATTTTCATGGTTTTTGATTTTTTGTATTTGTCTCCGTCCCGAATAGCAGAGTAACTATTAAAAACATTGGAAAAATTACGAAAAAAAAATAATAAAAGAAAAAACATTTTCCCATACAAAATGTTCATGGGTTTCGTAACTGTCAAACATTTATTCAATCCGTGTTCCGTCATTCCGTGGATATGGTAAACTCTCCCCTCAAATTAAAGAACGTATTTAAATAAAGGTTTCGAATCGACAAGATATATCTACAATATTCGGTTAATGGCGTATTTTAGATTTAAAATATGTAGACTAATGTCAGTAATGAAAAAGCATTGACATATATATTGGTTGACAAATATTTATGCGTGCGTTCAGACATTTATTTTGTGTAAGTTAAGAAAAATATATCAAGCTACTTAAATATATAACAAACTAGCAAACCTGGCGAACTCCGTTTCGCCACCAGATGAATGAATTTTCTTTGCTATAAACCTCACGGAGCCCGAGACCTTTCCAACGAATGCAAAACCGTGGAAATCGGTTCGTGCGTTCTGGAGTTATAGCGTCAGGAAGGAAAACCCGACTTATTTTTATATAGTAGATGACAAATGAACCAAAGACTCAATTAAAATAAAATCAAAAATTGTCAAATCGATAAGTGTCAATCAATCTTTACAGATTATTCTGTCAATCCAGTCAGAGTATATTAATGTGATTCATGCGACGATACTCAAATGAAAGAGAGAAAGAGACGATACTTAAAGATGAGTTAGTTCTCATTCCGAGGATTCCAATGATCCAAACGGATATGCCGTTTGAGTTTAAACGAATTCAGTTCCCGATTCGTCTTGCCTTCGTCATGACGATTAACAAATCACGAGGCCAATCCTTGACTGTTTGTGGTGTCAGCTTAGAAAATGTTTTTGTCATGGTTAGTTGTACGTGTCAGCAAATCATCCGCTTTATTTGATAAAAAATCGTATATCACAAGGTTCATCAATGAAGAGAATTAAACCGAGTGTATCCCATGCTGCACAATATGTACTTACATAGTTTAATTCAATCATGCCTTGCTGACACGCCCTTGTTATATAGTACATTTTTGTACTTTTTTATTTATTTTTGTGTTATTATCTTAAAAGTACTGAACTAAATATTTATTTTGTATTCATTGTATTACTTTCACAAAATCATAAATTCAGTTCAGCTAATCTGTAACACGACATTCATTGACTGTTAGGCGGTACGAAGTTCGCCGGGACAGCTAGTTATGATAATAAAACGGTATAATTATATTTAGACTTCTAGAAATTTAAACAAAATTGAATAAATAACTTCTACAACATTTGATTATATAAGTCATTGAACATTGCTAATGTTTGAGTTTATTTTAATATGAATTGTTAATACTTACGAAATAAAAATGGCAAGCAAGCCGGGAAAAATAAGATAATATTATTGTGATCTGGTCTGATCGTTATAAAATAAGCAGAATTATTTCAGGGCTCATTTACTACGTACCTCCTTAATTGTATAAGCATGGTTAGAGTGGAATTGGCGCCTACAGAAATATAATTGGTCTGGGATAAGCGCAATGATCGACAATCACCCAGTTCGTATCTTCCTAATATTTTCTATATAATTACGTAAAATTCATGAATAGTCCAATTAAGTGTTCTAAGTACAGGGCGGCTTTGTTTTGAAGATTAATCAATATCATGTTTGAATAGTTCCAGAAATTTGGAACGATCGCTTGAGACAGGATCACGATGACGACGGTGATGACGCGAGCCGCCCTGCTCGTCGGTGCACTGCTGTTGGCCGGCTGCTGCTCATACGTAGCCGCCATTGAAGATTCCAGTAAGGCAAATCCTATATTTTAATATACAATAATAAAAGTATGTACAAATTGCGTAGGTACCTATATGTACCTAGTTAACCCTCGTGAAACAATAGATATCATTCTGCAGCTTTACCTATATGCAGGTACACTAACTGAATCTAGTCACGCAAACATGAAAAAAATACAATTGATTACGAAAATCCTTTAGTGCCTATTTAAAAAATAATTCAATTTACAGAGCAGACCCAACTCTGATAAAACTTAATAATAGTATTGATAGACGATAATAATTTTATCTATACTTATACCGATAAAAACAATGAACCTGCCTAATTATTCTTACATTTTCCAATCAAAATTGTTTATGAAAAAAATAAAAGATTACCTATTGATCACTGGTACCAACAAAATATAATTATTATTTTTTCACTCTATATTATCTCAAATTATAAGGTATGTTCATCAATTCGCTACTCAGCCGAAATATATATTACGGATTCCTATCCAATAGACAAGCCATGTGATTTTTATCGTTAACACTTTCGCATATTATATCTGGGACTAGGCTTAAAATGTCTGAATACAAAATCGATTAGACCCATCAACACGCATTATCATGGCATTTCATCCCATACAATTAAATCGATATCCCTGGGGAATAGATAAAAGGTAGGTAGTAGGAAAAATATATTGGCCGTGTTGTGTGCACTAGAAACTCTTATCTCGTTCATGAGATTTAACAGCCCATCTACTTTTTTATTTAGTTAGTTAAGTACTGAATATTATACGGTATGGTAGTGTACGTGGTTGGTGGATTAGACTTGAAATAATTAGAAATATGAATGGATTTGCAAGAACCGCGCAGGTTTGCCAATGTTCACCGCCCTATCAGTCCTGCACCTCAATCGGCAATACTCGCTCGAGCTCAGGCGATGGATTATACGGTGATTGGGCGTAATGTTGTTACTTATGTCTAGATTTACAACCACGACTCAGATTTGCCACTAATTTCCCTTCACCCCGCCTTGTGCCTCAATCGACAATGCTGACCCAGGCAATGGGATGGTAAAGGTCACAGACCATTAGCTAACCTGCTCTAGGGAATGCAAAGTTGTTGGCGTGCAATGTTACTAGAAATGTTTGGTATCTCTATGCTCCTATAGTTACCACTAATTAATAACTATTAATAATTTCATAACTAATACAGATGAAACTGACAAATCTCTGCTGGTGCTTCCAATCGAGAGAAATGGTAGAGTGGTGTACATGAACGAAGAGCTGATAAAGAAGCTGGAGGACGAGGCTGGGACCTGGCACTGGACCCCGTGGCTGAGGACTAGGGTGCAGGTATTGGAAGATATCGTACAACAAGTGGAGTGTTTTGCTAGAGATTCCATTGACAGTTTTCCCGATGGATGGTTTGATGGTGAGTATATTTTAAACTTTTACAATGCAAAATAGCTTTATTACAGTCTGCAGCTGATTATTCAAACTCTACTATATGAAGGCTTGTTAATTTTCACGCGTAATACATAAAAGCAGGATAACTACGTCTCCACGTGAATAGGACTTCAATATTAGAACAATGTTTGAGTATTATGCCTTAGGTAAGCTAGTAGAGTCTATTAGGATGTAGACATCCAAAACTTACTTTGTTCTATATAATCGTTTAATATATTTTTTTATCCGCCCTATAAATAAAGGACATTATACACACAGGCAGACAGAATTATGTTTCTAGATGAAGACACCGTAGGTGCTTGAAGTCCATTATAATCGAGTCACAATTAAATTACTCTTGAGTGTAACCTCGGACCTATAGGACTAAATCGTGTATTCCCTTACAGACGACCAGCTGCGGCAGGGTGCCTTTATTTTGTATGTGTTATTCGGTATTTATGCATTCACCCTGCTGGCCATCGTGTGTAACGACTATTTCATCCCCTGTGTCGAAATCATATGTGAAGAATTGAAAATACCGCAGGTAAATACCTATAAGGAGCCCCACTTGGTCAGTGGCTAATATTTTTTCATCTTAGCCTAAGTTTGAGAGAGATAAAATAGATATCAATATCACCTAATGCCCAGTTTGAGTACGCAAGTAAACAAGAAGCCAGTATCCTCGTGTTAATAACTGGGCTAGTCCGTTTGACAATTAGATAGGATAGTCGGAATATATTTAAAAAAATAGACACTTGCTACTCGGCTGTTCCTATACTTGCGTTCTGTCTCTACTAAACCGGGCATAATATGAAGTGCACTATTAATTAAATTAATTTGTTGAGTAAACAAATTTAAAATGAATACCTATTATACTTAGTTCAAGTGATGTGTTTATATAAACTAGACGCCTGAATGCAACTACTTTATAATATATTTTTATCATCTCTTCATAAGCTAGGTGGGTATTGCAGATATAACTGTTATAAACCTTTTGTAGTTCAATCACATGCACTTAAGCCAGTACAAAACAAAAGAAAAAGAAAACAAGCTCGTTTGTAATAATCATTTATAAAGTTGTGCAACGCTTTGATAGAGCAAGACTGATAAGAATCAACTGTTTGCGATTTCATTGTATATAGGCCAAAAAGGCAATGTTTATACTTCTTAATCGATTAGGGACATCCAAATATCATTGGCATAATGACGATCTATCTACAAGCAATAGTCATGATGGTATTCTTTGATTATTTGTTTCTCAGAATGTCGCCGCGGCTACTTTCATGTCGGTCGCTACCTCATGCCCGGAATTCTTTGTGAACGTGATCTCTACTTTCTTGACTGAGTCCGACATGGGTATCGGAACTATCGTTGGCTCTGCGATCTTCAACGCTCTTGGTGTGGCCGCTATTGGTGGTCTTGCCGCAATTACGGTAAGTTTATTTTTTTATATTAGTTTAAGAATTATTGAAATATTCGGTGGATTCGATGATTAATCACCACACTGAAACGATTCATTCGCAGCGAGTTTTATATCGCTACTTCAACTATTAGAGTTTTAAGATTTTAATTTGTTTTGTTTTCTTCTAGCCGATTGCTATCGACAGGCGTCCGGTGACGAGAGATGTAATCGTCTACATGGTCAACGTAAGCGTCCTGGTCGCCTTTGTGTGGGACGGTCAAATAGACTGGTACGAGGCCGTAGTACTAGGCGTCCTTTACGTGCTCTACTTCATTGTCATGTTCAACAGCATGAGGATGTTCGCGTTGTATGACAGGATCATCAGCAAAATAGGCAACAAAAACTCCACTGATAGTATGTATAACTGCTAATTTATCACTGAATTATCTTTTATTGCTGCTTAGAATTTCATAGCATATTTGTGTAGGCTATTTCAGAACAAACTTATCCCTGAACAAAAACTCACCTAAATCTGTACGTCCATTCTTGTGTGAAACTCTATTAAACATACAAATGAACACACTTTACAATCAAATCTCAACTTTATTATATTAGTATGAACAGTACATATTAATATTGATTTATTAATTTCAGTTACGGTTGTAAATGACGAAACTGGCAAGTCCATCGAAGGAGGTCTAGATAACAAAGGATTTAATGAAGCTGCTAACTCCAATCAAGAAAAAGTGACAGTTATAGATAAAGGTAATGCGTGAACAAAATATTGTCTTCTTTAATTTATAAGTATCAATAATATAAAATGTGTAATGGTATTTTTCCCTAATCCAGAGGAGGAGGCAGGAGAGAAGCCAGTGAAGAGTATATGGAAATATCCCAGTGAGAAGTCCCTTGTATATAGAGTGTGGTGGTTATATACTTGGCCCTTAAAGTTCCTCCTAAGTATGACTATCCCTTCGCCGGTTACCTACAGAAAGTTCTACCCTGTCGCTTTCTTCATGTGCATTGTTTGGATCGGAGCCAATTCTTACTGCGTTTCATGGAGTATGACTGTTATAGGTACGTACTAATTTAGCATAAAAATAAAAGATTACTAACCAGATAGTATAATTGGTAGAACTAGGCGACACATGGCCGAAATCTATTGTTAAACGAATTAGGGGAATAGAGACCCACCACTGACCATCGGCTTGTCAGCTTCTCCAATTATAAACCAAACAAATTGATCGGGTCCCTCTTCCCCCAATTGTTTAACTATATAGTAGCAAGTGGCTGCATAAATGCATGGCTTGTCAACATCGCCACTTATACAAGTTCCTGAGATTCTAAATAATTTCCTGATTGTAAATTATGTCCTCCATTTTAGGACACACTTTCCTGATTCCGGAATCAGTAATGGGGATGACGTTTTTGGCATTTGGCGGATGCCTGCCGGAGGCTTGCTCCATTTACATCATGTCACGACGAGGTACGTTTGACTAAATATATAAACTACATATACTTACTGCTAGACGGCTGTGTAGATGTATTTTATTATTTTTATTTTTATCTGCGCATCTTCTGCTTTGCGAAAAACTACCTTACATATAGTAGCTACTATCTTTGCGTTTCCTGTCCTGCTGAGCGAATAGCGATATGTGAAACATAAGTATAATATCTCACTAATTATATGTGTATTTTTGTGTTTGAATTTGCATTCATTATAAAATATAGAATTTTAGTTTAATTATTTTTACAATTGAATATAGACTTATCTTGATATTGGGTTTCAAGAGGCTGAAGGAATTTACCCTAAGTGATTTTAGACAGTCCGTTTTTTATTTGCATTTCAAAGTTAATTTAATAATTATATTGTAACGAATGTGGACGTGCTTGAAGCTACGAATACATAAGTCGATGTTGATATCATAATCAAAGAATGATAACCAGATTAATAAGGACTTTTTATTGTCACATGTGATATATTAAATTATTATAATTATCATGTGATATATTAAATTATTATAATTATCGTTTAGTAGCGGCCTGCGTGTGGGTTTATGGGTGCTATATTTAGGAATTCGATTCTGATTACAACGCCACACGACTGATAGGCACACGCCTGCAATAAAATACTTTACTTAACTATATCCAAGAGTTATAAAGCGCGATTAATTCCTATGTGTTAATATAGTAAAACCCCCAAATTTATAGAAACTTATATTGGCATTATAACGGACTTTTAGCTATAATAGATTTATAAACCATTATAACTTTCTATAAATTTGAGGGAATGTATTTAGGTGTTCCATAGTCATTAATAAATAATACAGAAGTTAATTAATCCACTCTTATTTGTAATGCCAGTTATTCCCTCTAAAACCTTAAAGTTGTTGAGCAACGATTTCTAAGTACTGGAAAGTATAAGTCTAAATTTAAAATTATATCCAAAAGGGATCAGGTAGTCAGCTATGTAACACATTCCAAAGTACTTCACCGTGTAAAGTAAAGATCATTGTGTGATTATATTAATTCAGCTTATAAGCAATTAATGAGCGCTGCGAATATATCCAAATGTTATCTAATAAACAATTATGTTTATTTAAGTGTAGGTTTTGAAATACGTTTAACACTGGGTTAATAGTTTGATCATTTTGCTAGGGAATCCCCGATCGATTATCATTAATTATGGTAGTACCTAAAAATCGTTAAAGAAGTTGGATATTAATCAATGTATTTATTGAGATACCAATATATTATTCAACAGCGATTATGTTTGCAGATGGCCTGAATACTCTTTTAATAATTATTAATTTTGTTCCAGGTGAAGGCGGTATTGGTGTCTCGAACGCTCTAGGTGCTAATTCCCTTGCAATTCTATTTGCCCTGGGCTTACCCTGGCTCATCAGAACGTTGACATTGCTCGGTCAGGGCGCTGACGAGACGGCGGTCCTTATCAACTCAGCAGGGATCGACTTTGTTGTCGGCTCGTTGCTCGTGGCAGTCGCTTGTCTGTGGATCACATTGTTCTTGGGAAAGTTCACTTTAAGACCGAGACTCGGTGCCATGCTTTTGGTGCTCTATTGTATCTTTATCACGTTTGCAATCCTCGTGGAGACGGGTGTTATTTTAGACAGAAGCATTGTCATATGCTGAAGTGTATGATACCGAAGTCTTGACATTTGATTAGACAAAAGAAAATCAATTAGTACTTACGTCACAAGTCCTCGTGATATTAGGATTACAGTGCAAACTGTAGCTAAAATGCAACAATCTTAGTGATAGAGCTGTGTAGGATCTCATTTAGTGTTACCGTTTCGGTAGTATTCGTTTGTAGTTGTATTTAATAGGGTTGCGGACAATTCTGAATCTTTTTTTTACTATGTTTCGAAGGGCTTTGGTTGGCCCGTATCTAGTGAGTATTAACACACATATTCGAACTGATAAAATGGTACTAGTAAACAATTATAACTTTTTTTTAATGAAGGTGACAATTATGTTTTTTAGGTATCTGGATCAGTTTAAAGTTAGAAGGGTCGGTGATTATAAATGTCAAAATGTGATGTGATATACAGATATAAGGAAAAGTTCTGACTGCCTGATGAACGTAGACGCGTAAAATTTGCGCTGTAATTTTCTCTTATGACGCAATATTTTATGACCCACTAAGCAAGGATTTTTGGAAATTCGAGCCTTAAGGAGGTCAAATTATGTTTGATATTTGTTTCTGTAGATCGATGAACAAAAACAGTGTAAAAAGATTACATGACAATTAATAAATGGCCATTGGATTGCGAAAAGGGAATCGAGAAGACCGATCGAGTTTGGGTCTAGTTTGGGTACATTTGAATGGTCTTGATGAGTACTTTTATCGAGTTGGTCAAGTGTCTAGGGCTGACTAGGAGTGTCTAAGGTTGATATCGGAACCGAAAGGGTCACTGGGATTTAAAGAAGGCGTGGTAGATCCATACAATTTTACTTTTTATATCCGATAACTATTCTATTTTACTTCGCTACGCGGATGAAGTTGCCAAACCAGTTGCTTAATACGCGATTGATAGTGTGTAGTATTTTGTAATGTAAATACTAGTACGTCAAGTTTACTTTATAGTCTACGTATTTAGACATTTTGTATGAAAGGTTACAAGTCCGCTAGAGGTGCTGGTCAATTCTTCATACAAAATGCATACATACGTAGACTATAATGTACCTATACGGTTAGTTTACGAATAATATCGCATTTGACATGTAATAAGGTATAACATTATATGATGTAGAGAATAAAAAAGTAAGTTACCATATCAGTCTGTCTGACGATGTCTTTTTTATTTTTACCGAATTGGATAGGTTATTTCGACTGAGCCAATGATGGGTGCTACCCTACAAGAGCTAGTATCGATTGATGCATAATAGGATATTGTGTGTGGAGCTAACAGGGCAAGACGGATAGGAGTGGTAATGTGCACTTTATAAACATCTCTTGTAGTTTAAACCTCACGCATCGAATTTTTTTTCCATAACCGTAATTCATTTGCAGATAGAAAATAAAGTCAGATATCGTAATAAATATTTGTTTATTAACTTACTTAATACACCTATGTTATATTTTTTTCTTGAATTTTATGTTCTATTATATCAAATTGTCTCTCGTGTTCATGAAACTATCACCACCGGTAACACCTGTAAATAGAACATCGGCCATTATTTATTTATCAAAGCAGAGGCGAACGGAGAGTATTTCGATTTCAAATTATTTTGGTAGTTTTTATTAACAACTTGTACAATGGTTATAGCACTTGTAACATTAAAATAGCTTATATGATATGTACCTACTATTTATTTACATATTGATGACAGTTTCTTAAATGATATTTTAGTGTATGGGGCTTTTGTGCACTATCCCAAATAGAGATCGGTTTACAATATCACAAGTTTGTACTGGAAGTCATTGATAAACAACCTTGGTGTGCTCATTGAACTGACCTGAGAGCTCGAAAATGTTCGTTTTCATGAATATACAAATCGAAATGTTTTTACTACGTTTGTGCTATGTTTGAATAATAATAGTTGTACAAGTGAGCTATAAACTATACAATGTCCGTATCTGAAATCGTACTATCGTATTAAAAATGCCGTAAATGAAACAGCACGTAATACTCCTAGGTTTGGCTATAATTTGGAAACCGTATTTTAGGAATAGTGCACAAAGGGCCTTACCGCTCTGCGTCTTGCTGATGATGCGTGCAACGAAAAAAAGGATAACATGTGAGCCAACGCTTTAAGGTTTAGGTTTGTTTACACGTGGGTGACATTATTTACAACAAATGATAAATTAATAAGGAAAACAAAAATAGTGTAAACATTTGTGATCTTTGTGTAATTAAAAGTAAAAATTGGAGAAATTGTGATATGTAAATAAAAAAGGCTAACAAATTATCCTTCGAGCAACCAAAGGAGATAGCAAGCAGAGGTTTTCCATAATCTATGTGTCGGGGGAAGCCCGAGCATCGAGCGTAAAGGATTGTCAGGAATATATGTGAGCTTCGTGATTTAAAACATGGCGATCCGCCCCCTGATTACGTAACTTGCAATAGCCTAGCGATACCAGTAATCGCGCAATATTTGCTTTTAAATTGCTAATTCGTATTACGTAGCACTGCGACGTCATACAAATCTGCGATTTGAAAGCGATTATTGCGAGATTATTGCTGTCGCTTTTCTTTCGATAAGCTTGACAAGATACGTAATCTGGGGGCGGGTCGTACACTCGTATTATCACGAGCGATATGGGCCGATGGCGATTTTAAGGTGCGTGCAACGCGGCGGTCCAACACTGACTAACCTAAAGCACAGAATTATAACACTCAGCTATATAGTAACTTTATAATGCCATTAATATATATCATCTAATACTCGGCCCTCTCACGCCGCCACCCGAAGACTTAACCTAACATTTTAGATCCCATTCAATAGTTACAATACGGTTTTTTTTAATCGTCAAATCCGACATTATTATGTATATTACCATTGCATGTTTCGCTGTATTTATAATAATAAATAAATCAAAATATAATAGTGTTGCAAGCAGTGGCGGGGCAAGATCTCAATTTTAACGTCGGCAATATTTTTTTTTGGGAGGCCCTCTGGTGAAGCAAGACGACGGATTTTATACTTTAGTTTGATTTTGGGATATGTAAACTTTTTATCAATGCAAAGTTAGTAAGAACTGAATCCCAAATATTTTTATAAATTGAAAAATAGTGCATAGGTATACCTTTGAGGCGCGAGGTCCACGTCACCCACGACTTAAGCCGCTACTGGTTGGATGTTTGTGTTGGTGTGCGTTAATTTAAACATGATTTGTGCTAGGTAACTCTCGCATCAAGCCCACCAAACGCAAATTGCGATTTGTCGCAAAACATCGTAAAAGAATTGTTAGTGGTTAGTGGATATTGTCTTGCGCTCTACTTTGGTAGATGCTCGAAGATGCAGTGTTATTTCAAACAAATATGGACCTAATAGTGCAAATGTTTTAGTAAATGGAGATGTGAACAAACATGATTGTGTTAATAGTTACCAGTCATAGCGATGGCTTCGTTTCTTTGCCAATATCGTGACACGTGGTTCCTGATAGCCAGCCTCACATCGTGGTTGGTGAAGCAGAATAGAACCGCCACGCATAGACCCTGCGTTTGAAAATATCAGATAAAGCGATTTGTCCGATTTGATGTCCGTTATTGGTTTTGTCCTGCCGTGCATTCATACGAGCACATCATTATAGAACCTTGCATAATGTTGCATACAATCGGGCAACCAATTCCGTAGTCAAATCGAAAATTCTGTTACCTACTTTTAGGTAGGTATGTTGAATATTGTACAGCAGTAGATAGCAATGTTGGTAGAACGCTTGCCTCGGTTACGAGGAGCGCAGGTTCAAACCTCGGCGCGTACCTCTGGGATTTCTGGATTTCGTGTGCGAATCTCATTTTCAACCACGATTTTCACGCTATTAGCTAAACGGTGAAGGAAACCTTTACGTCTGAGAAAACCCCTTGAAAGACGTGTGAAGTCCACGAACCCGCACTGGGCCAGCGTGGTGGACTATGGTCTAATACCTTCGCATTGAGGGGAGGCCCGTGCCCAACAGTGGGACATTAAAAAGAGCTGGTATTATTTTATGCTGAATATTTAGCAAAACTTTAGAAGTAAGGAGCAATAAGGATGAAATGGACAGATTGTACACTACACCTGACAGCGCTAAGTGGTCCATTCCTTTTATGTTACGAAACCGAAGCAACGACCGTTTTTCATAGTAACTTCCTTTCCCTTATTATCTAATTACTTACACTCTACTTAATAGATACTACATTATTCCGCGATGGTGTTATTATAACTTAAAACAGGTAAGTAGTGCATGATAAAACGAGTTTTTCTTGGTTTCTGTATCTCCCGATAAAAGTAGCGAGTTATCAAAAATTATTCGATCAAGATCGAGAATCATTACAATATATTGTGTATGTATGTACTTAATACTCACAAAAGTACGTACAGTCGCGAACATTATTATGAGAACCATTTCCCTAATATTTTCAATGACACTTATAACGCAATAAGGTTGTATATCTATTAACCATCACACCAGTTGTAACGTCAGTCAAAATAGTACCTCTTATGGTATACGTTTGCTGTACGATATTCAACCTTAAATGGATTCCAAATTAAAGTCTGCAAATGTACCTATAGTGTGGATACAAGCAAAGTAATTCTCATTTCTGCTTCTGCGGAGGCGTGCCATAGTATATATGTGTACCTTTAGTGAGATTAGCGAACATTCCGCTAAAATATTCAACACATATCTCCGACCGTGATAGACAAACAATTTAATTAGAATATAACCGGCCTAGAGCGTGTTGAGACAGCACCCACAATGTAGGGTTCCGTAGCCATAAAAGCCACGAAACGTTATAGTAAGTAGGTATATTCGTAAACCAAAGTTATACATTACAAGAAACATAGTTATATATGTCTCTTTCTCTCTTTATATCTCTCTTCCTATTTCAGTAGAATAGTGGTTCGTGATAAAAAGATGTAAATGACTTAGAACTAACTATAAGCTTTAGGGTTAATAATTTTGAGATAATTTAATATTTTTTTCACGTTACCCAATAATTTTGTGTTATTCCGAGTTGCTGGTACAAACAGACACAATTCTAAAACACTTGTTTTGGATTCAAACAGGTACGAGCAAATAGCCTGTTGCAACATTACTTGTTTAAAATATCATCATATGTACAGAGACAGCTCAGTTGCTAATACTATTCATAGTAATAAGAACGTATAGATACTTAAACATATGTATACATCAATACCGTCTTAAGACAAGCACGTAAAGTTTCACGTGGAGTGAATTGAGGTTAACTAGGCATAGAATATGTTTTCAACCTACATATTATAGTTATAAGTGCGTAGGTAAATGATATTTAGAATATAATGCACTCACCTGTAAGCTAGTTAAGAGCGCAGATACTATCTGGTACAAATTTTCACCTGGAGAGCCGCGCGGCGGTCGCAGCGGTATTATAATAAAGTGTAGACCGAACAGCGGAATCTAGATAAAGAATAGAGAAGATTAGTAGACTCAATTCTTGATTCGCACCAAGAATTGAGTCTTCTAATCTTCTCGCCACCAATTCAGACAAGAGAAATTTCAAGGAGTGACGTTTTACATCCAACTAAATCAGTAGAACGTACCACGAAAGTTAAACTAATTATTTAACAATAGTATTAGTGAGCGGCACGAGAGTTAAAGGCTCTTTACACGTCCGATTTACCGCGCAATAGAAAAAGTGACAGAACTATATACAATGGAAGACAGTTCTCGGATCTGTCTCTCTCTGTGTTGTTGATTGTCACAAGAGAACGGCTCACAGGCGCGTGTGAGTGAGACCTTGCCCTAACTTTCAGAACATTCGGACGACGTTCGTTCGTTTTCGGTCGCAGGTCGTGTGTGTCGGTGGTAAGGTGTAAGATGACAGTTTTGCGCCTGCCGCTCCAGTCGGTGTGGCAGCTTTAGGGAATTCGTTAAAGCTAGTTGATAGTATGGATTTTATTTACGGTGGAATTGTCACTAGCTATTAAACAAATTCATAAGTGCTCTTTTGACCTATCCAAATTAAAAAAATATCTGCTTTGTTGCACCAAGGTTGACTTTGATAGCCACGAGGGAATATTGCAGATTGAATGCGTAGATACTGTAAAAATCCACCAGCGAATCATTTTGATACCTACTTGATTTGTGTCTTATATTTATATAACGTTTGTAATTAAATTGTTGTCTTTCTCGCAATTACAGCGACGATGAGTTGGCGAAACTCATAATGCTGAATACGAATGTGCTCGTTACTTACATATTTGCCTTCCTCGGAAACCTTCGGGACCAAGTAACTTCATGAATTACAAATGTGTGGGTCGTAAGTATTAATTTAATCTACCTCAACCAATCGATCCAACATAGGAAGGAGATTTTGCGCAGATTATTCGTAAGCCAGGCAGCCCTACTACAGTTATACAACGCTAATGTGTACCCTATCTTTATGTGTCTAACCATACGCTATAAAATAGTAAAACCACCAAAGAAATGTTACGCACTATTAACCATAAGTGTATGTGAACTTTATTGAAATTAGATTATTCGTTTTTGCCTGATGGTCTAACAAAAATCCAAGTTAACAAAAAATACTCCTGGGATTGATTCACGGCCAACCAAACAGAAAATTAAATTATTATTCTTAATATCTCCATTGTTCTTTTTCTGTTACAGCTTATAATAGTATAGGTAAAAAATAGAATAGATATATGTCTACATTATCATCATCATTGATTTTTTTTAAATAATTTGAGTAGACCGTAGAGCAACTTGTGGGAAGCAGTAAGGATGTAGCGAGATCTCGGCTCCAGCTCTGTGCTAAAGCAAAATATAACTAATTCAAGGGCTTTAAAAAGGTACACAGCCCTCGCCAAATACAAAATCTAAATGTTAATTTTAAAAGCAACATTGTAGTAAGTGGTTACGCAACATATTTATTTAAACAAGCAACATTAATAGAAACAAAGAATGTTGATGATTAAACATAATTGGGCGAGAAATTTGATTTTGTCTAATAACAATAAAATAAATTCCCATTGGGTTGTTACAAACGTTTCATAAAAAGAACTACTGCTATGGTAAATGGGCGATGAGAACGTTACTTACCAGTATAAGAGCTGCCCTTGCTGCCTTTTTTGTAGCCAGAGACGCGGGTTGATTTGGGGCAGGGTGGAGTTTCGTCAAAAGCACTCTAATGACGTTCACCAGGAACACTGTAAGTATTGACTATAATAAAGATTTGGATTAATATCTGATATGACTAACGGTCTAAAATCGTTGACTTGATACTGTTACGTGCGGGGGTAATCAAATGCCGATTACGTGAAAATTACTTTAATCGCTCTCCACACAAAAGGCAAAAAAATAGTACACACCAGAACACTAACTAGTAACACTCAAATCACAATTCACCAAATCACTTAGAAACACAGTAGTCCACAGTATTCGCTAGAGTCGCCGGTATAGTCTTCTTAGTTCGCTTCCGAGAGATGTGTTCACAATCGCTTTCAAAAAGAAACTGTCGCGTCGCTGGTCCTGCACACTATTTATAATCCGAAAATAGCGAGGGTGGATCTTTCCAGAAAGGTGTCGATAAAAACCCACTAAACAGAAATGTTCCATAAGGAAAATGAACCTTATGTACACGGTAATAAGGAGGCGCTAGAATGTTCTAGTGTACGTAGCTGTATTCGTCTAATCGGTATTATTCCGAGAACTCGTAGTTCCAGGAATTGCATTGTCCTCGCCTTTTGTTTACTAATAATAATTTTAATAAAAATAATATGAGGTATATTCCGGAAGCCGGTTGCAACATTGTTGACGATTCTAGATCTTTCTTCACAGATCGATAGGGGACCTTGGACCCAACAATGCGTTTTTGTTTCTAGAAGCTTCGATGACTATTTCTCGAGTTATCGATACCTCTTTTATACGCATCGTAACATTACCCCCCTCTTAGTCATGCTCGTCCCGAGCATTATTTGAGCCATGATATCGCGCTAACCGGTCCACATGGACTACCTTTGGTTTTCCTCTAAGTCCCTTCTTGATGCGGAAGGTAACATCATTGATCCTTGTAATGACGGTGTACGGTCCTTCCCAGCGAGCTTGAAGTTTCGGAGACTTTCCCTTTTTGCGAAGCGGATTATGAAGCCACACTAGTGTTCCTTCCTCAAACCCGTTGGTGTTCGAATTCCGATCGTACCGGGTCTTCATCCTTGTACTAGTCTTAAGATTATTCTCCCGTACTCTTCTGTGTACTTCATCCAGCTGGTTTTGAAGTTCACTCACATAGTCTGTAACAGGCTTAGGACTATCGGGTGGCGTGCCTGTTATCGCATCGACTGGGAGCCTCATTTCTCGACCGAAATTTACCTTGGCCGGAGTATGTCCCGTACTATCATGTACCGCAGATCGATAAGACATCACGAACAGCGGAATGTATTGGTCCCAATCTCTTTGATGATCGTCCACGACTTTAGCCAAGTGGTTCTCTAAGGTCTGGTTGAACCTCTCGACCATTCCATCTGACTGCGGATGCGCTGGCGTTGTACGGGTCTTATTGATTCCAAGCAGTTTGCACATTTCCTGAAATAGAGCAGACTCAAAATTCCGCCCTTGGTCTGAGTGAAGTTCCATGGGTACGCCATATCGACAGACCACTTCCTGAACCAGTTTCTTCGCCACAGTTACAGCTTCTTGATTCGGTGTCGCAAAGACTTCGGGCCACTTAGTGAAGTAATCTTGCACTACTATGATGTACTTGTTCCCATCATCTGTTATAGGAAAAGGTCCAGCAACATCAATAGCGATGCGTTCCCATGGCGCTCCAACGTTGTACGTCTTTAACTTTCCCCTGCTTCTTGTCTGCGGGCCTTTCACTGAAGCACAAGCAGTGCATTTACGGCACCAATCCTCGACATCTTCCCGACAACGAACCCAGTAGAACCGTTGTCGCACTTTAACCAGGGTCTTCTTGACTCCAAGATGCCCACCAGAAATACCGTCGTGAATGTGCCGCAGAAGAGGGGCCACCTTACTCCGAGGTACTACGACTTGCATGGTTACTTCTTTCCCGTCGTTGGACTCCCATTTTCTGCATAGTACACTGTCTTCCAGAGTCAAGCTGTCCCACTGAGCCCAATAGCTTTTGGTGGTCGAACTATGAGCAGACACATCACTCCATTGGGGTTTGTTCCCAAGTCGTTTCCAGTCCAGTATAGGTCGAAGGTCATCGTCCTCTTCTTGGGCCTTCTTCATATTAGTTCCAGTCCATTCGTCATCAAGTCCGTGTGTCCTGATGACTTTAACCTCTTCTCGTACATCATTCTTCTGACAGTGCTTGCAGTCTTCAGCACACGGTCTTCTTGACAAAGCATCGGCGTTGCTATGTCCTTTTCCACTTCGGTGTTCTATTACAAAGTGAAATTCTTGTAGTTGCTCGAGCCATCTAGCTACTTGACCTTCTGGGTTCTTGAATTGTAACAACCACTTTAACGCAGCATGATCCGTTCTTATAGTAAACTCCCTACCTATAAGATACTTCTGAAAATGCTGTAGGGTCTTCACCACAGCAAGTAGTTCACGGCGAGTAACACAGTAATTTCTTTCTGGTTTGGAAAGTGACTTACTGAAATAGGCGATAACAACTTGACGATCTCCCTGCATCTGAGATAAAACACCACCTATTCCTGTGTTACTGGCGTCTGTGTCCACGATGAATCTTCCTTCTCTATTTGGGTAACCCAAAATAGGGGCTTCGCATAACCGTTGCTTGAGCTCACTGAAGGCTTCCTCACAAGTCAGGTCCCAGATAAAATCACGTTTCTCTTCTGTAAGTCGATGCAACGGTTTTGCAATGTCCGAGAAGCTCTTAATGAATCGTCTGTAATATGCGCATAATCCCAGAAAGGCGCGCACTTCTGTTTTGTTTCTTGGGACAGGCCATTCTTGGACAGCTTTTATTTTCTCTGAGTCAGTTTGAACTCCTTCCGTTGAGATGACGTGTCCGAGGTAACTGACTTCCTTTTTAAAGAGAGCGCACTTCTTTGGACTAAGTTTTAGATTAGCCTCACGGATACGCGTGAACACACGTTCCAAATTCTTCAGGTTCTCCTTGAAGCTACGACCCATAACGATTACGTCATCAAGGTAGACCAGGCACACTTCTCCGAGTAAACCCACCATCACTCTTTCCATAAGGCGCTCAAATGTGGCTGGAGCATTACATAACCCAAAAGGCATAACATTAAACTGCCACAATCCGTTTCCAATTCCAGTGCTGAAGGCTGTCTTCTCTTTATCTTCTGGGCTTAGTTCTACCTGCCAATAGCCACTTTTTAGGTCGATTGTTGAAAACCACTTCATACCACTGAGCATGTCCAGTGTGTCATCAATCCGAGGTAAGGGGTAGCTGTCTTTCTTTGTGACGTTATTCAACATCCGGTAATCCACACAAAACCTTGTGCTGCCATCCTTCTTCTTCACCAGCACCACGGGTGATGACCATGGACTCGTAGAAGGTTCAATTATTCTGTTATCAGCCATATCCTTTATCATATCTGTTACTTCCTTTTCTCTTGCCCATGGTATACGTCGTGGTCTTTGTTTTATAGGCCTGGCGTCGCCTGTGTCGATCCGATGTTTTACGAGCCCTGTCCTTCCACAGTCATTTCCAGTTGCGAAGATGTCGTTGAATTTCAGCAAGAGAGCTTTGGCTTGCTGCAGTTCTGTTGCCGATAAATGCTCCTTAGAAGATTCCAGTAGTTGCTGGATGTGATCCTCCTTCACGTCCGTACCATTCTGTTTAACCGTATCACTATTCAATCGTCTCAGGTACTTTACTTCCTCACATCTTCCAACCACACTATTCTTCTTCAGGTGAACTTCTTCATTACCAAGGTTAAGGATTCTCACCTTAGTAATTCCGTTTGACATTAGTAAAGTCCGTGCTGTAATTAAATGTTGGTAATTTCCAGCGTCTTCGACGATGAGACATCTTCTTTGTTTAATATTACGAGGAAATTTCACTATTACCAAGTTTTCTGATCTCGGCGCCAGTATAGTGTCCTTGAGGCAATAAATATTGCACGGGCGTGATCCTTGCAAACAAACTTCTTGGTCAGGAAACTTTAACACTCCATTAGCAACATCCAAAACACAATGCTGATTCTTCAAGAAATCCAGTCCCAAAATACAATCGTCGGTAATATTAGCAATCAGCACTGCCTGTAGATACACTCGGTCACCAATTCTAAACTTTACGTCTGTTTCGCCGAGGACGGAAACTGGCTGACCCGTGGCTGTCTGAAGATGACATTTTGGAGATCGTCTATTCCACATTATGGTGCGTCTCAGTAGCTCTGGTCTCACAATGGTACGTGATGCTCCGGTGTCCACTGTTAAACTGCATGATTTATTATCTACGGTGCCCTCGAGGATCAGACTATTTCCATTAAAAGCTTGAGTTATGGTCACTGTTGGGGCTTCATGATGACCAGCCAGCGCCCGCCCCGCGGCCCTGGCGACCTTTAGTTTAACGGACTATCTTGATTGTCCTGGGTCTCGGAGTCCTTGACCCTTCTCCTTTTCTTAGGGCATTCAAGCCGAATGTGCCCTTTCTCTCCACACTCATAGCACGTGGGGACAAACCGAGACTTTTTCTCTTCTGGAATCATCGCTCTAACTTTATGTAGCCTCGTGTCTTGTTGCACAGCTTCCACCTCAAGAGCATGTGCGAGTGCGTTTTTCAAGTACTGGTGATGACCCAATTTCACAGCGCCTCGAACTTCGGAGTTTCTTATGCCATCGACAAATGCCTGCAGCAAGTTCACCTCGATAACTTCCGGTGCCGATGAGTAAGCCCGACGAACCAGCCTTTCAATTTCCTGGGCCCACTGCTGGAGGCTTTCACCAGCCTTCTGTGATCGCTCACGGAGTTGCACTCGGTAGACATGTTCCAGGTGCTTATCACTGTAGCGCGTGTCTAATGCTTCCATAAGTGTCTCCAGCGTCCTTCTTTCAAGCGGCAGGTTCTCGAGAATTGTTAAAGCATCCCCTCGTAGAGCAAGCGTAAGAGCCATAAAAGATTGCTCGTTGCTCCAGCTATTACCACTTGCAAGTACCTCGAACTGGTACTTGAACGCTGACCACGACGAAGTCCCATCGAAGCGTGGTAGGTCAACTTTTGCAGACGATGGTGAAGCCACTGCAATAGATCCATGTGTTCTGAGCTTCATCACCTCCTTGTTAAGTGTTTCCCAGCGGTCTTCCATAGCCTCATTCTTGAGAATAACCTCCTTATTCAGGGCTTTCAGGCGGTCATCAAGGTGTCCAGTCTTTTGAATTACTTCCTTGTCTAGGACTTCCATGCGGTCTTCAAGAGACTTTACCTTTTCTCCGAGTGCTATTATGCCGGCATCGATTTTCCCTACTACAGCTTCCTTGGTCTCTTTAAGCTCCTGCCGACTGGCTTCTTGGTTGGCCTGCATTATTTGTTTCAGCTCCTGCCGACTGGCTTCTTGGTTGGCCTTCATCATTTCCTGCAAAGAAGCCAGCAGTGCTGACATGTTCATGTCAGGTGAGGTAACCCCTGGTGCTGCCACAGTTTCAGCTGGAATCCCAGCACCAGCCTGATGCTCTTCTTCTTCACGGTTCCGTTGACGTGCGGCATCTATTTCCACTTGCCGTCTGGTTCGTGGAGTACGCCCTTCGTCTTCACGTGGTAGTAACGGCATTCCGCTTCTGACACCAATTGTTACGTGCGGGGGTAATCAAATGCCGATTACGTGAAAATTACTTTAATCGCTCTCCACACAGAAGGCAAAAAAATAGTACACACCAGAACACTAACTAGTAACACTCAAATCACAATTCACCAAATCACTTAGAAACACAGTAGTCCACAGTATTCGCTAGAGTCGCCGGTATAGTCTTCTTAGTTCGCTTCCGAGAGATGTGTTCACAATCGCTTTCAAAAAGAAACTGTCGCGTCGCTGGTCCTGCACACTATTTATAATCCGAAAATAGCGAGGGTGGATCTTTCCAGGAAGGTGTCGATAAAAACCCACTAAACAGAAATGTTCCATAAGGAAAATGAACCTTATGTACACGGTAATAAGGAGGCGCTAGAATGTTCTAGTGTACGTAGCTGTATTCGTCTAATCGGTATTATTCCGAGAACTCGTAGTTCCAGGAATTGCATTGTCCTCGCCTTTTGTTTACTAATAATAATTTTAATAAAAATAATATGAGGTATATTCCGGAAGCCGGTTGCAACATTGTTGACGATTCTAGATCTTTCTTCACAGATCGATAGGGGACCTTGGACCCAACAATGCGTTTTTGTTTCTAGAAGCTTCGATGACTATTTCTCGAGTTATCGATACCTCTTTTATACGCATCGTAACAATACGTTTTTGCCTTTTGAATGTCAGATTAGAGTTGGAACATATCAGTACGATTTTCTTTCTTACCTAAAGACTAACATTTTGCGAAAACACGTAGCTTAGGTACCCACCAACTATTGTTAAGAGGATAGTTAATTTAAAGCATAAACCAGAGTTCAACCCAGAAACAAACAGATAACCGAAAGTATAATTTTTATAAGTGCACAAGCAAGTAATTTACCCGGATCCACTTCGGGTAAGTTTTCGAGTACGGGAGTAGACGATTGCGCGTTCGAAAGTTTTAATTCATAATGAGATTGGTCAATCTTGTTATGTATTAAAACGCATGGAATCAGATGAAAATACTTTGTAAATAATACAATAAAAAAAAAATTCGATATATGTAGTACGAGGATGTGTATACGGTGCTACTGTAATATTCACAGTAAATATATAATAAATAAACCTAGCTGATACTTTTTTAAGAATTAAATAAAAAAACATTTTATTTAAGAGATTAATGATAGTCTAAAACTCCTATATAATGGTATTTAATAATTTAGCTACACATGATGGTCGCTTCGAACGTTAGTAATATTACGATAAATGAATGATTTAAAAAAAATAAGAGACAAGCCAACTTAATTTATTGCCGGATTTTCTCAAATGAGATCGCGTTTAGATCATGCCCTATAAAAATAAATTTTATAATAGTACACAAATTATACCACCTAGTCGGTGCGCACGCAATACAGTTTACGAATTTACTTAAATTAATAGGGCTATTTATAACGGTCTGAGCTAACTTAGCTAACAAAGGAACTGTTAGCGTATACGAAGCCCGTTTTCTCCCACATGTGGTAATTGGTGTCGGGCTTCCCGTAATTACCAGCTGTGAGAACCGGTGATCTTTCTTAACTGAACCGGTAAACTAAGAAGACTTAGGTAACCGATGATTATTTAATTACTGATCATGACATAAATGAAGTATTTAATTACTGATCGTATATTTTTAATAATGTGAAAAGAAGCACTACAAGCAAAAACTAAATATTAGGGTACCCTGGTCAAACTATGACACTAGGACATTAACCGCACCTCAGTCCTACCCGTGACTATGGTTGCTGTAAAGCAGCCGAAACGTCGGGAACAAAGAAGATAGTAACTAAAAGTCTTCTGAAAAATCCTTTCATGGTAACTTTGATGAAATTTATCTTAGTACATACCTATATAAGGTTTAACAAAAAATATTATAAGGGGTTAAAAAGTAGGTGATTACGGTCCCGTATATATATATATATATTTCTGTGAGAAAGTGAGGCAGTACCGTTACATCGCGGACTTAGTATGTAGTATTATTGTTAAAATTTCAAATAATTTGACCATTTTATTCGGAAAAATTTACCGTAACAGCCTCCTGATGTACCCCTTAAAACATTTTACACTATTATTGTTAGACTAGTTAGAGATAATTTATAGACGTTTTATAACTTTATCAAACGTCATATAGTACTGCGCAAAGCAAAACTCTTGTGCACAGTACTATTTAACTAAATTGTTAAAAACATTGCAATGTTATATTTAAATGTAGAATTCTAGAAATAAGTATACTGTCCTACCTTAAATTGAAATTATGTTGGAAATCGTGGAAAAGAGATAAGTAATAAATCGATACTGCTTTGAGATTTTGCTGGCGTACCCCTTTTTAGTGGTCCCCTAATCTGCTTTCATAGGTATTATTGTATGAAAAAAAAACTAATAGCAGTTTTACACACAACTATTGGTCTACACCCATTTTAACTTTTGATTTCGCTATTCGGCATCAGTGGGATTAAAACTGGTAGTAAAGGTACAAGGAAAATGCTTTCCTCAAATTGCAGGTACATTAATTGATATTAAGAAAAATGGGGCAGTTCCGAGACACTGTAATGGCTCTGAAGATGCTTTCAGGAGGTTGATTAACTTGAGAGGCATTTAGCAAGTTTGGTTGCTCTTAGATTAGCGTGATATATGATCAGGAGTAAATTATGTTTATTGGATGGCCTGGTAGTCTGTGGATCAGGCTGCTATCAGCTAATGGTCACACGTTGGGCTAATCATTCACAATGAATCTAGTTCAGATTAAGCATACAGGGTGTAAGTGGCCTCGTAACGAAAATTGATACTTCTGGACATCCAGAGTTGGATTTGTTAGTCGATTTTTGCATAAATAGCATGAAATCCTAATAAAAGTCTATCTCAATGTGATAATGAATAAAAGACATAATGGCTAATATGGGCCTTGAGCTGCAATGTAAGTTATAATTCGATACACTTCAGCGCGCTCGTCACTCGCACGCGTCGTGTATCGCGCGGAGCGCTGTGTTGTGATCGCGTTGTTTACGATACATTGGTCTTAAAAAAATAACATTTGTAACCGACGTCTTCTTTCTATAATTTTATTATAGGCATATTTAAAGTTATATATATACGTGTGTCTTGTTGCGACTTTCTACTTCACTTACCAAAGGAAGCAAGCAATGAAACACCCACAGGTATGCTGATAATCCAAAATGTGTCGCTTTGATCCATCCAACATCTATAAAAAAATAGGATTTTTTAGAAGCCGATTAAAGAATGGAAGTTTGTAATTTGAAAACATTATAGAGAAGAAAATAGTGTAATAGTATACTGTATTTTAAGTAAATAATGTTGAAGCGTTGCCACACCCCGCAATGTATAACTATACTCCATTTCAACGTTTATATAGTCTTATAACAGTTAATGAGTAGTATTACATACATTGGCCACCAAAAATAGTCTAACCCATTTAAACTGTATACCATGTAAACTAATTAAGACGACGAGATATTAAAATAGGGTGGAGCCAGACAGCGAAATTTTATGAATATTTAGTCGCGTGATTTAAGTTGCATCCGGTATTATATAAAAGTCCGGTTTGTGCCAGATGACGTCGCAATATGAGTCCAATCTTTATATGAACATAAATAACACAACTCACAACTCAGAACCTTACGCTCGTTTGTGCTCATCCTAATTTCCCTTGTGGTCACAACTTCGTTGTAGATATGTCACGAAATGGAATATGAATCAGACAATCCTGTTTTTATTATTTTCTTAATCAATATAGGTATTAAAATGCATATTTAAGACTATAAGATGTATATGAAAAGAATTACGGAATCCTCCGATCAAAAAGAAATGCTGCCATTCTTTCAAAAGCCGCCCAGGTTTGTGTCGGGCAACACATGTCTCTGGAGTCATGCCAATAATGTAAACTTGCAGTAGGTATGTACAAGTACCCTAGATAATAAAAATACGGTTGATTTCTGCAGTTATTTTTTCATTGATTTTTTTAATAGTTTTGGGTGGGACGTTTCTGTAAACCAGTCTTCAGTAGATTTAGTCAATATAATAAATGTACTCGCATATTCTTGTTGTGCTGTGAGGAAAACATCGCGTGAAAATCCTCACGCGTAGCTATTTATTTAATGAGATAGGTAACCTCACCCCGCTACCCCCTACCACACACCGAATAACAACAGCGAATCACCCCATTCATTGCACACAGCGAAGCGTTCACTGTTGTGTCCCATGGAATGATACGATCTTTAGTCGGGTAAGGAAAGATTAGTATATATAAATATATAAACTAGAACTCTCTAGGGTCCTGAGATAGGTCTTCTAACCGCTGGTACTTACTTTACTATTTAGCATAAGTGTATCACGTCGGGCTCACCACTATTGCGTAGAAGGCAAGATCTGCCAGTCAGGCAGGTGTTATTCTTGGCGGTGCTGAGTGCTAAGCCCCTACGGTTAGTGTCTGGGTTACGTTCTCCGAAAATTCACATAGCGCATTTCAGATTTGCATGGAGAATACTCAGCGCTATCTGTGTATCTTATAGCGAGGTTGAAGAAGTCGCTACAACTATTTATAAACGCTGATTTTATGCTCGCATGAACGCAACACACTAACAAGGTGACGTATGCTTTCCATACCTCTTAGTATCTCCTGAGCCGTAGTATCTGGCGAGAGCGTAAATCAGGACGACGGCCATGGAGAGCCCCCAGCCGAGGGCCACAAACCATCGCATCGCCACCTCATCCTTGACGAACACCTGCGGCACACACTCATTACCGTTCCGTATTCATAACATAAGGCGAATTATGGTAAACATAGACGGTGCATGAATGGAGCTTTAACTAAAATAACCCCAATCCGGACTAATATTGTCAGGGAGCTTATGTGATTTGCATGGTTCTTTAAAGGGATTTGGTATGCTAATTTCTCCTTTGGTGTTAACGAATTCTAATAGTCGAGAGCTCCTACCTATTAAATCCGTACATGAAAGTGCTCAGTGGCCCAGTAATAGCAAGATGTGGTCGTACTCTCTAGATAAATAAGACATGCGGCGTCAACCCAAATAGACAGTATTATGTTTGCAGTGCTAGCAAACTTCCATAGGAGTATCTCATACTGCGTGAGTATTTCACTGATAAACTTTGAGATTTAATTGGTATATAAGCGTGTTTACCCGATTTCATATTAAATGGGAGTTTCTACGCGCCGATAGCTAACGCAGAAATACATTTTATTATATTCAAAGTGCATAAAGTATAGTTTCAATTGGACTTTTTAATAGTTATGTTATCGGTTGAATATTAATACATTGTGAGCGGAATAATATCTCTTCGAACGTAGGTCGCCTGTTATAAATACGCACGTCACGAATTAGTACAAAAAGCGCATATAATGGATACATTCTTACTACGATTAAATATTATAGTAGCTACCTACGTAGAAAGGTAGAACTAAATAAACTAGAAGCTTACCACGACGAGAGATATGTGGAGATGAAGACCTTCGCAGAACATCCAAATGTAACTCGTGACCATGAAATAGTGAGTGATAATGTGCAGAAGCTGACACCACCCCTGCGAACAAATATACAATTATAGGAACCGACGTAGGTCAGCTGCGTATACCGGTCACGTAGCATCGCAAGCCGTTGATGGTGGTGGTAAATATACCGACGGCCCTGGGGAGAAATTATAGACTTCTATGATTTATATAAACTATTATTTTAATTAAATACTCTTCTTCTTTTTTTACGAAATGAAATGCGATGAAATAAAATGGATATGCAAAGGGCCTCACCCACAACTTAGCGGGTATTTTGCCAATGTCAAGTAATTAATATCAATAAATGCACGTTATCTATACATATAAATAAAATTGGAGTGTCTGTTTGTAATATTAAAATAAGCGCTTTTTACTAAGTGCATTTGGATGTATACACGTTACCTATACCGAAACAACATTTTTTACAATTTTTGTCTGTCTGTCTGTCTGTCTGTCTGTCTGTTTGTTCCGGGTAATCTCTGAAATGGCTGGACCGATTTTGACGGGAATTTCACTGGCAGATAGCTGATGTAACAAGGAGTAACATAGGCTACTTTTATTTTAGAAAAAAAAATTGGATCTCTCGAAAAAAAATTAAAACCAATGTTGCAGCGCTGCGCCTGATTAAAGTTTGATAGCAACAATCTGCAATGCGTCCCGCGGGATCAGAACGCGAGCAGGCTGTTGCCAACGGCTGAGTCTTTGTTAAATACCACGCGGACGAAGTCGCGGGCAACAGCTAGTAAAGAATATAATGTGACATGATGTTATGAAAAAAGTTTAGGAATAAATAAATCAATTAAATACTCAGAACACTTTTAAAATGTACGATGTCGATGAGACGCCACAGAGAAGAGAGAGAAAACCATAGAGAACATTATGTATAGAGAATTTTGCAAGATTTTTGTCCAGGTGGTACTTTCCTTCTTTTAAAACATCATAGCTACACCATCTCTGGTTTATTGCCAGAGTCGAATATGAGGTATGAGGTAAAGATATATTGAAAAAATGCTTTCGCTTTTAGTTTTCTTCAAGTTGACATAAGCAGTCGGGATAACAGCGACGCATATAAAATGTAACAGCGTTCGGGTAAGGCAGCGTGAGCGTTTGCCTCGTGCAAGATACCTCCTCATTAAGCGAGGCAAAGCAGACTCGCTATGCCACTCCGTTGGTTCGAACGCGCCTTATTAGCGTATAAAGTTGGGTGCAATTTTATCCGATTCAATTGAACGATCTCGCTCGACAAGGCTATTTACTATGTTTATCAAAACTATAATTTATGTTTTTATAAGTAAGTCATTAGTACAAAGGTAGACTGGCATGATTAAATATGTATACTATTCACTGTTCTCACAGATTCACCGACCTTAATTGAAATATAAGTAACTCGAGAATACCCAATCAGAACAATGATCATGTTCTAGTCACAGTGTGGGCACGGTTAGGGACTTCAATGTGATTCAGAACAACTTGTAGTCCCGAAACTATAGTTCAAACATAGGAGCATAGTTATTGTGTCTAGCGCCCAATCTAATACGAAGCACTAGTAGACAGTGATAAGAATATGTGTTAGAAGAGTATAAGTGCATACCTTATTATCCTGTACGACGTCGACTTGTTCGACCACAGTCCTGTACCACACGATCCAGAGAATGTTGTTCAGGATAATCGAGGAGAACAAATGCGTATGGATGCGTATACGTATACATTGCAGAGATCTGTTATAATATTATAAAAACATATTAATTAATTACGTAGGCGTGAACACATCGCTTTCTGGAATCTATTCAATAGATGTACTACATATAATATGTATATTTTATATTTTAGATGACCTGATTAGCGCAGTTGGTAGTGAACCTGCTTTCTGTGCTAAGGGTCCTGGGTTCGAATCCTGGTAGGGAACAAACTTTATGTGATGAGCATTAATATCTGTACGAGAGGCATGTATGTTTTATAATAAGTTCACCCTCAGTCCTTTGTACGGCACCCATAATAGAAGCGTAGCTTAATGTAGGACCGTGTAGTTAGTGTTTTCGTGTAGCGATATTATTATTATATCTAGTGAAACCCCTTGAATGAATCTAAGGATTAATTCAAAGCTATTCGGTAGATATCATATACAAGTCTTTAAAACACGGTAGTTTATTTCAAATATTATTCTGAAAAACCCATTTTTATGGCCCAAAGTTACGACCAATATTAGGTATATTGAACGTTTATGATCGATATACCTACTTACACGTAAGGTGAGAGGTTACAAATGTACGCATCAACCTTCCAATATACGAGTGATTCGGTCTGATTCACTCACATATCCCGCGAGAGATTGGCATTGGAGGTCGGTTATATTACTTGCGTTGGAATATAGAAAACAAAAGCCATTTCTGACAATTGTATAGTGTTCAAAATTGAGTGCTAAATCGATAGCACTTGAATTGAATTTAATAATAACTCGTTAATTAAACAGGCAACAGCAACCGCACACTGAGAAAAATGCCTCCCGTACTTCATAAAATATAAATATGAAGCATGATATCTAATTTAGACAACCGTAAATTTAGCATGAACATGTTGACATGTCGTTCCGTCGGGTTCGATTTACGTTTTACAACTACTAGTTAAGTAACGTGAACGTAATGATTGTATTTTATGATTCTTTAACATTTCAACTTAAAATTACGTAATACTGATTTATTGGTACTGTCATGACGTTTTATACAAACATTCACAACAATTTGAAATGTTGTTTTGATAACGCTGTAAGCAGTACAATTTATATGTTTGAACCATGAATGAATAAGTAAATTATAAGAAAATATGATGACTGCGCATGAATAAAACATATTATTTACGCGGAATATCAATTGCTCCTCATAAAAAAATATCATGATCGCCCGATGTCTTGTCAAGCAATTAATATCTTTCTCACAAGACAATCATCATTTCTGTCTTGATTTTACGAACGGTTTATCATTATCATTATACTTTCGCAATTCCGGAATTATTACTAGTTGGAAAAACATAACAATTTAGAATATTATGATTTCATAACAAATTCTCATGACAGGCACGAAGGAATTTTGGTATAGTTCTCTTTGGTGAAAAGAAATGTCCATTGAAGTGTTGCCATAGAGCAAATTATTTTAAGAAACAGGAATATTTAGCAAGTTTTGAGATGAGATCGTTGGAAATATTAAGATCTAAAACAAATCACAAAATCATGAGAAATAATATATAGTTCTCAAGTTTATTCTACATGAATAACTAATCCAAACACAGACAATCACATTCAACATAAATGATTTCTCAAATATTATCATAGGCATTAAGTGTAATATTTACACAAATATTTTCGTTTCTTTGTCACTCCATTGCACGGTACCCAAAATACTAGCGTTGCTTAGTGAGGGACCGTATAGTTGGTGTTCGTCTAGTAATATTATTATTACTTATATGTATAGCAAATCTGTCGTGTGAACCGGACGAAAAACTCTTACATTGTATCAGATGATTCAGAAAGGGTTACTAAGCTTTGAACCTGCGCTTCTCTAGGACATTTGTAGTCATTAAATGATGTCAGAATTACGATGTGTTAATGAAAAAAAATGTAATGCACAAACCGGCTTGCTATTTAGCCATCAGTATGTATTTGCGCCGCTCCTTCTGTATTATTTATTTTTCTAAGTTATGACAAAAACATTTTTAATTCCCACTCAGTTGTGGTAAAAAAAACTGAGTATGGCAACATTATTTTACGCTATTCAATTTAAATATTATGATCGACTCGCCCATTGTCATATCGTTGGCAAAATAACTATCAAGTTGTAGGTGAGGTCACATTCATATCCATATTAATTAAGAAGAAGAATATTAAAATCTCCAATATTTTCTTCATTATAGTAAAAAGTATGGGTTGGTAAACTTCTGATTTTTTCTGTGAATGGGAGTTACTGGAGTACGTCAACATATTCGCAGGTAAGAAAATTACAAGTGCATGTGTTGTGTTTCAATTTGGTGCCTGTTTGCATGTTTTGTTGTGGTGTTGGCATTCGAAATTGGGATATCTGTGTGTGTATATATTACATAATTAGGTACTTCAGTTATAATTCCATATATTTTTCTCTTTTTTCCTTTACATTGTACCTATAAAACAAACAGCTTAAGGTAGTAGACTACATTCTGGATGTTTGTATTTGTTAGAGCATCATCATGCAAAATCCAATGAATGAATGTTTATGTGGGTTTTATTGATAAGTAGTTTAAAGATACATAGTTATCAATCAAAAGGGCTTGGCAATGAAAAAAAGGTTGAAAAAAGGGATTATCATTTTGAATACTTTCAATAATTATAGTAGGTATTATCCCTCCAGTTTCTGTTCTTTATATTCTCCATGTATATTATACTGCAATTTAGAAATACAATTTACCATCATATTAGAATAAGAGCTAAGTTTTTTTTTATTGTCCGTTATTGGTTTGAGATGTGGGATGACAGACAAGTATGCAGATTTTTTTTCAAAAATAATATGTTTTCTATTGTAGTGAAGACACTCCAGACTATGTTGATAACATACACTTAGGGTACCTACCTACTGCTTTTTTATTCATATAGGTAAATTAACCAAATTATAGATTATGATTTTGGTACAAAGGTAGATCAGAGTACTTTTCTTCCAAATTATTTTTTCTTATTTGGTAGGTCCCTTTATTATCCTCAAAGAAAACATTCAAATCCCATTTAATTAAAATCCTAGTTAATCAGCTAAATTAAACACCTAAGTCTACTTTTCTTATTTCACAGTGTGTATATTTTATGTACTTAATTTCTTAAATATTTTTAGGTGACTCAACAGTAAGTGAAGAGAACCATACAATATTAGAAAGTACAGACCCAGAGCCATGGCGAGATGTGAAGAGATACTGGAACATTACAGTATGTTCCTGTCTTTGCTAGTCTATTATGAAAAGGGAACATTAATGGATTACTTTAAAAGATTTTCAATATTGTAATCTTCTTCCAGATTCACCCTTCCACTGGAGGATTATAAGATATTATAAGTACTCTGATAATACTGCTGGTGTGACAAATATTACCAGTGTATAATATAAAAATGTAATAAAAATGATATCGCTAAAGCAAGTGCAACCACAGATGTTACAATAAAAAAATACCATGTCATTATATCAATTCGGCACCATTAATGGTGAGTACTTAACTAATCATACTACTATACTATAAATGTGAAGGTGTGTTCATTTGAAAGTTTGAGACTCACACAGGAATGGCTGAAAGGATTTGAATTAAATTTAGTACAGAGGTAGGTTAATTATTTGCATGAATTGTAGAGAAAAACAATAACCTAGATGCCACCACCATTAGGATGATTACAATGAAATGTCAAACATATTTTCTAGCGTTTCATATGCAAATATAAAACCATACTAATTTACATTAACAATAAATAAATATGGATCTAGAATATAACAATGTAAATAAAAGGCAATTACAACATGACCCTCATAATGTCAGGATTGCAAAGAACGTTTCTTCTGAAAAATTTATTCATTTCAGCACCTATCAGAAGAAAAGTGCTTTGTAATGTCATGGTAAATAGGCATTTTTTTTTTATAAATTTGAACGTAAACCAAGAAAATCACTAGCGCATCCTCGAAAAATTATGTGTTCTTTATTAAATATCTGTATTTGGTTTCAGAAAATAAAGAAGTGTATGTGTATCTTCTTCCACTGCCTTACATCATAAACATTCCACCGGTACGGAGGAAGGATGCTTGGAAGCCTTCTCGAACTGAATTCCGCGGTGGATTTGTAATGCACACGGCCACCGACACCGAAGTCCGGCCCATGCTTCCTGAGCGTCGCAACAAACTCTCAAACCTCGGGGTAACTTTTCAATCACTTGCAATATACTGCGGTGACACTGTTGATAACATCACGAAAGTATACGCAGTGTGTGAACATGTTTCGTACTAATTTCGCTCCTCGACGAGGGCAGTGGACGTAGCATTTAAGATATTTCATGCCACAAGGGCACAGTACCCGCAAGAATCGTATGACGTATGGCTTTAAGCTAAAATTTGCATTTTACAGTTTACAACACAATTCGATCGCCAATCAGCGTCACTGAAAGAAATCCTAGTAGACTTATGTCCAAATTTATAGACGTTGTATATCTTTATTAATGATTAAACTTGTGTGTTCGCGTTTACCGTTTAATCGTTCTAGCTCGAAAGGCCCCGATACATGGAAACACCCCATTTTGCATGCTGATAGAAGTTTTCAGTTGTAATAATGGTATAATACGTATGCCTATTGTGCCTACCTAGGTTTACAATGTAACTAGTGATTTAGTAACTAAATTATACTGTTACTGTCTTAATTGTCCTGGTGTGTGAAAATATTTAAATGAATAAAATTGGTATTTTATATTAATTTATTGATCTCTTTTCTTTTTCGTATCTCCATAAAACCCCTTTACAGATTTAATATATTTAATTGTACTTGCCTACTGGTTTATAGGGTCAATATTGCATTTTAGTGTGTGTCAGGTAAATTTATGCCTTATTGTGTATAATTTAATGTCCCTTTTAGATATTCCGATAGGTTAGGTTAAGTACTTATATTATCTAAGCTGTTTTAAGTTGTTCTAGTAATACTGGTATACATTATATTTTGTTTCAATGATTTTTCAGTAAAACAGCCTAAACTATCAGGAATATCCCTAAAAGAGGACGGTAAAATACCGTTAAGGTGGAAGCGCAAGGTCAGGGTGCGAAATTCAAAATGTCAATGGTTTTTATATTTTTACGAAAAACTTGGACATCTTTACGATGTAATTTAGTTTTTTGCGATATCAGCATTTTGCTTTGGATGTCTCGATGTATTAAGTTTGCTTAAAAAAATACCTAAAGTGATACAACACCATAAAGTTCGTAAAAGTAGTAGTGTTGTATCGCTTTAGGTATTTTTTTAAGCAAACTTAATACATCGAGACATCCAAAGCAAAATGCTGATATCGCAAAAAACTAAATTACATCGTAAAGATGTCCAAATTTTTCGTAAAAAAATAAAAACCATTGATATTTTGAATTTCGCGCCTTGACCTTGCCATTCCCCCTTAATATATCAAGAAATCATTCAGATTTGACATGACAGTACTGGTGATTTAAAGGTAGAAGAGTTCATATTTATCCTTACAATACCAACAAAGTATAGGATAGGTCATTCAATTTTAGGGAGTCTATAATGATAAAATGTGAGGAAGTTCTATAAAACTATCATGACATAAGCGAACAATATTCACAAGATTCACTGCGTGTTATTAGGAAATTACCATTTATTACCGTGATGTTCACACCAAGTCATAGTTCATATAATTATAATTTACCATTACTTCTACAATCTTTATCAGACCTATAACGATTTCTCGTAATTATTGTTACAAGTATTCAGAGAGCCGGTCACGATAATTTATTAGGACGAACACAACTATGCAGCACTCTTTATCGTTCCCAGCCTGATTTGTTGCCATGTTCCGCGAGCTCGTCATGACTTTGAGTCGTTACGCGTCACAACAAAACTTAAGTGCACGGCACTTCGTAATATCGTGAAGTTGACTGATGTTTATTGGTGAAGCCAATTCATGTTAAATTGTTATTATTTACGCACAAAGTGTCCGTAACAACTCTTGTCCCGTTTTTAACAGGAATACGGATAAAAGTTGCAGAATACCTTAAAAATTATTCGTAATCATGACAGTCATTTTTCTCAGTGCAGACGATTCAGAGTTGGTAGTGATTCTGATTTCTGCGGGTCTTGGATCTGGTAGGGGCAAAGTTTGATAAGCACATGCATTGTATCCATAATACAAGGGTTGCTAAGCTTAGTATGGAACTGTACAGTTCTTGTGTTCGTCTGGTGATATTTATTAATTGATTTGTGTATATTTATACGAAAACAGCAATGTATCTAATGAACATCGGCAACCCAGTTGATCTGGTTCTCGGTACAAAATGATGTGGGTACATTACGGTGCTAATTAACGACATTGTTCCGAAGAATTCTTACCTGAAGTAAATGAAAATCATAATGGACAGCACCAGAGCGGCTATGGACACGGAATAACCTGTTACATATATATTGGTTACATTCGTCCGAAACTGTAACAAAATGAGAAAAGATAATCAATGCTTGAGTAGAACTTGATGACCGATCAAAATATATAAGGTGACGTTAAACATCATCTATCTATCAGCTAAAATACGTCTACTGCTGGACATAGACCTCCCCCAATGATTTCAACACATCACAGTCCTCCGCCACTCGCATCCACCGGCTTCCCGCTACGCGTGTGATATCATCGATCCACCTTATGGGGGGCCGTCTTAGCCTTCTCATGGTACCTAAACTTTATAGTGTAGAAACCAGGTAGACTAGAGAGTACTAAGAATAAATAGAGCATAGCAGTAGATCAATGAGCAGAGCGTACGTTTATACGAATATACTGTGCTCAGTTTCAGAATCTGAGCAGCACCCTGCACCACTCGTGATATACGTGACTCAGTGTAGGATCTTCTTATATGAATTAGGGCAAAGCTTAATGCACTACAGTATCTAAGTACACCTACGACACACAAATATATATATCAAAGTGTTGAAACTTTAAAATTAAAATGTTTATTCGCAATAGCATGAAAACTCGCGACTTGTGCCTTTCAGAAACATAAATGGAATAATAAAATAATAAGTTATAAAATAAAAGCGCTGTTATTTTAGATAACATTTGCAGTATTTCGCGGAAAAACTGATCATTCACTTCGCAAACAAAACGGTCGTATAAGTGATCGGGCAATCGAATGAAATATATTTCAGAGTAAATAAATGGCTATACTCAATACACTCGTAGTATAGTGAGTAGGTAGCCATAGTAGGTATCCATTGCTGTGACTTGTTATCGTGACTACAGGGTGACTATACGATGGTTTTGTTTTGAACTGTGCGTTCTAAATACTCACGTCTAAGTCCTCCATGTCAACGCAAGTAGTGTAATTCGTCCAGGATTTATTAAACTCAGGGTGCCAGAACCAGGTGCCGTTTTCCATACAGCTGGAACATAAAGTGGATAGTTTGTTTTTGCTGTAAGAGTAGAAGCCTCAGTTATTTCTAGAAAATTTCAAATACCTATGGTAATCTCATTATTAAGGTTTTTAGGTATACAATTATTCTTTGTGCATTGATTTTAAAAACAATTAAATATTATTTTATAAAACAACCACACACCATAGAAATAAAGGTAGAATAATATTTTTTATTTTTGTTACTTATTTTTGAACAACGGTCCCCGACGCATTTTTCAACTAAATATTATTTTATAACTTTTCAATGATATTTTATGGTGGGTTTCTTAAACATATTTATTTGATATATTTCGATGGGGTTTTAATATGGTTGGAAACGAACCCTTTGTGCGGCTGATCTTCAAATAAAAAAAACAGTAGGTACTCGTATAAGATGAATAGTGTATACCCAAGTAACATTATTTTAAAACTGTTGATTTTATATATTCGTTTGAGTAAAATAATTACATCTAAGTGTTCTTGTTTTAGCGGTTGCTTACGTTATTTAAACATTCGGTTTGAGTTGTGCATTGATAGATCGGCCCGGGTAAGTAATAGTTTTCCAGTTTTCGATTTAAAAGCCAGACTCTGACAGATTAGTTGATACAGGATGTTGTAACTATAAATAAATACTTTTATGTAATAGCGAAAAAAGAAATCAGTAAACATTTGAAAAAAAAAATGTATTGTTTGACTAATGGCATGTGTGAGAGCTCATTTGAAGGTTAGATTACATTTATGTGAGATATATATTTTCTTTACGCATTACACATTTTTTATGAGGTACTTATAGTTGAATGTACTTATAAATATTTTTAAAACAGTGCTCTGCTCATGTTTTGATTCTACTAAGAGCCTCATCAAACTGTCAATGTTTTTTTTTGTGGAAAGGTGGGCTATACATTTTGTATGTATGCACTGACCTCTATGTTTGTATCATGGACGTCAGTGTATGTATGTAAATCTATTTTGTGTCAATTTATGTTGTCAAATGTATAAGCGGCTGTTTACATTGCCCTCATAAAAAGCTTTCGCGTAGATAGCAAGAGTCATTCCGGTTTCAAATTGTATTTTGTGTAAGAAAAAGGTTATTTCCTCTAAACGCTTTTAATAAAGGCCGTAGTCGGCTCACTATTCTTAGATAAAGCTATGTAAGAGGTGTCTAAATATTTAAATATTTTAGCTACGCTGAAGGAAATAGTATCTGTATACGTTGCTTGGACCTAAAGTAAATAAATTAGGCCGGAATTCATGCGGTCAATCTCTTCCTATCATTACAAAATAATCATAAATATTTTTGTTCGTTGATTGTCTTACTACAGTACTTGTCTGAATACAGTATGTAGCTCGAGTCACCTTCGTCCGTAGGAGAATTAAGTACCCTCGAGATACCCTACACGTGACCCTGGGTGGTGCCAACCAGGTGACAACTCTACTGGTGGTAGGCTTCGGCCGTGGCTAGTCATCACCCACTGAACAAAGCCATGTCGCCAAGCGGCCTAGCCGTGTTCCGGCATGATGTTCGGTGTTGCCATTCATGGATGGCGGGTCAGATCAGTTGCGCTGCATGTGCCTAGTGAATGTAGCGTCTCTATCTACTGCCGCCTTCCTACCTAGGCAAGTATGCTCCATCGTAGATCTCATCGTCACTTACCATCAGGTGAGATCGATTTCAAATGCTTGCCTATAATGTAATAAAAAAAAATAAAAAAAAACAGAAGCACCATCTTTTTTAATAATTGTTTTTAATATCTTTCATCACTCTCACACCACAGATTTTATAAATAAAAATGACAGTGACAGCATGTTTTCTCGGTGATGTTACTCATCTCCTTCTTCTTATTATAAAATATGTGGTGTAAGAGGGATGGACGACGATTACGCACCGTTTATGCTTTAGGAACAGTGCGAGATTATTCGTAAGCTAACTGTATACTTTAGTCTATCTATTTAGACATTTTGTATGGAGAATTGAGAGTTTGAAATACCGTCCGCTAGAGGCGCTGTTCAATTCTCCATAAGAAATGCCCAATAACGTAGACTATAAAGTATACGGTAGCTAACTAATAATCTCGCACTTGACGTTCTGCTTATCCTACATCTTAGTATTTTGGTAGTGAAATACAATTATACATTATATTATTAAAAAAAAAACATTATGACGTTGTGTTTTAATGTCACTGTTATGATAGAATAACATGTTTATTAAAGAACTATAAGAGACACGCCATTTTCATATCATCATGTCACATCCATTATTATATTTATAATGTGTATTTATTGAATGTATTATTGCTATTAATTACTTGACATTGGCAAAATACCCGCTAAGTTGTGGGTGAGGCCATATTCATATCCATTTTATTTCATCGCATCTCATTTCGTAAAGAAAGAAAAAGAAAGAAGAAGAAGAAAGAACTATAAAAATGTTATTCTATCAATGTTATACCTATTTATTGGACATGTACACAAAAAGTTGCTGTGTCATGTGACCACAAGACTCTCATTCATATAAAAGCCTGCCCTTTTTACTTTACTTTACTTACCGTGTCCGCTGATATCTGGGATGTCGTAATAAGTCAGCCGTCAATTTTCCCAATCCATCTACATCATACATCTATATGCTTCGATATATAATTCCATACAACAAAATGTAGGAAGCCGCTAGGTTTATAACGCAACCATATACAATTATACATGAAACCAGCCCCACTGTTTACAAAATAATATACTAGATTTGATTCGATCGCCAGCAGTGTTTAGTGAATAACATTTGTACGTGAATATCTTCATTTGATCAAAGGTGAATAAAGCGCAAAGTGTTTTTCGGAATAGAACCGGTGAGAGATTATCGCATTCACTGACATTTATTGTGTTATACTTACATTCTCACCTATTTCTTCAATCCACGTTAATAAAGTACTATTTGTTCTGTGTTTTTAAGAAAGAGATTTGGTGAAGTAGATTTGTAAATAGGTATTAGTCTTTATCGGCATGACATTTTAAATTTTTTGCTTATTTCAAACGCTTGCAATATTTTAGGATGTTTATTCATTTTAATCCACTTCAATATCTTCTGTCGCCCTTTACATACAAGCTTAAAGACAGGGGTTTCTAAACGTGTATGTAGAGTAGGTACTCAACATGCAAATTTAACGATTATTATAATATTAATTTACTCTTGTTGTATTTTTTTTTATTAAAGGTAGTAAACTTGGTCTAATTTCTTTTGCAAGGTGGATTATAAATAAATTATTGTATTAAGAGTACACGTGCAATGATGGTGGCGCGCCGCGGCGTCGTATGACCGCTGGCGTGAGTGAATCCAGCCACCATCTATTAAACCACTTGACCTGCGAGTGCCTAATAAATCTGTTTTTTTATACACCAACTCTCGGCTGATTATTCTGGTACCTTTGGCATTTTGCATATTCATCGTGGCATTGAAACGATGAAACCGAGATACTTATCGATAGATACATCGGTATTCGGTACGTATTATTATCTTTTAATTATCTTGGTTGACGTCAAATGAGATCTAGTAATTAATTATTGCCATCAATTACGTGTGACACGTGATGACGTATGTGTGCCCCAAAAAAAGAAAACAAATACCTACTTAATACCATTTTCATGAATAATCGTTTTCTATATACCTAAGTTACGTTTTGTATTTTTCTTTATTCGGAAATTATGCATATAAAATTTATTTTATTATTGGTAAAAGTATCCTTAAGTATATCGATTAGTGACCGATAGGAAAAAACTCGAACGTGTGTAGAATTTTCTTAAAATGTACTAATAATGCTCAACGATTTCTATTACAAGCGCTAGTCCTATTTATTGAGACATTTTCAGATAGCCACTCCTTCAATGACAGCGTTTTTTCATTACTCAAACTATATTCGAACACGAATACGCGAAGGTCTTTGATATCTCCTCCTGTGTGTCAGTAATCCCGGCTTAATCCAAACTCAATTTATCATTTTGCACGTCTATCAAGCCTGAGACCTTGGTGCCGACTAAATATTGACTCGTATAACATTCTTTTTTTTAAATTACCTTCTGTAAGCGTATCGCCTGGGGTCAAAACCAACTATGAACACCGGGCAGTGTTGGTAGGAAATAGTGGACGCCGGGGCTTCGTCCCAACAGGACCATCCGTCGAATTTCCGAGGACACCACGGCCCTTCTTCTGTCGAACAAAGTTTACGCGTAAATTAGTCACGTATTATGCTAATATAAGTGGTCAAAGATTATGGAAATCCGCCGCCAGATGTATACAATGTTGCAAGGAAGGGAATAAAACACGGTTTGTCTTTGTGTACCCGTTTTTTTGGTTTCATTTATTCTTCGGCGAGATTGTTCTTTTATTTCAATATACAGTGAGTGTATTCTTGCGAAGCTGTCCTAAATGAAAATTTCATATACTTAGAGAATTGTGTAAAAAAAATATTCGTACGATAAACGAATAACCAATCCGCGATCAATCTAATCTCTTAGAGCGTGTTTGTGAATAACATTACGTGGACTCATCGCTGCGGAAAGAAACGTCGCTTAATTTAATGGATATTTTTAAAACGATTAGTCATCTTCATATTGAACAAATACTTTTAACGTCGATCAACAGAAGCTTTCAGAATGTATCAATATCAATGGATATGCATTATGAATTACTAATGGGTGCACTGTATAGTTTATCTATACTCTATACATATAAATAAAATTGGAGTGTCTGTTTGTAATATTAAAATAACCGCTTTTTACTAAGTGCATTTGCATGTATACACGTTACCTATACCGAAACAACATTTTTTACAATTTTTGTCCGTCTGTCTGTCTGTCCGTCTGTCTGTCTGTCTGTCTGTCTGTCTGTCTGTCTGTTTGTTCCGGCTAATCTCTGAAATGGCTGGACCGATTTTGACGGGAATTTCACTGGCAGATAGCTGATGTAACAAGGAGTAACTTAGGCTACTTTTATTTTAGAAAAAAAAAGGATCTCACGAAAATAAATAAAACCAATGTTGCAGCGCAGCGCCTGATTAAGTTTGATAGCAACAACCTGCAATGCGTCCCGCGTGCTCAGAATGGGCGAGCAGGCTGTTGTCAACGGTTTTCTTTGTTAAATACCACGCGGACGAAGTCGCGGGCAACAGCTAGTTTAATATATAAGAGCTATAAGAGAATTATTGAAAACGACGATTGCGGTTGGGATATATCGAAATGAGTATCCATCCGATAATAATTAATATATCGTAAAAAAGGGGACCAAAGAGTCGTAATGTCGAAAATCCAATACCACTCTCTGTCTAAAGTATTACGACTTACAATAAGCGAGAAAATTATCTAGACGGCTCTACTGGAAAATTGTAAGCCAACATGTTAATCTAAAACATACATATTAATCTGTTACGTACAATATAGTTAAAAGTGTAAGCTTGACTCACCATTGTATTTATCTTCGAGGATTCTGCTATGCGTAATATTTTCTATATAACACTCTCTTCTTAAATTATAAAGCAACTGGAACCTCGGATCATTCATGGTGTCGTTATCTTGCGTGAAATTGTGCATCTTGTGTTAGTTAAAAACACTTTTCATATCTATAACTATCAATCGGTTGTCCGAGAAGACAAAATGTTTTCTTGCTAATTTATCGGCAACATCTGAAACAACGGAGATATAAGATAAAGCTTATCTTGTGGCAGTATCTTCATTCACGGATAATAATCATATCATCAATAACAGCGAGTAATCATGTAAACGGTTTTCAAATTTGTATCTGTGTACTTCATGGGCATGTTTACACTTTGCTGCAATTGTCAGTGATACCCAAGAAACAAAATGTGCAAATTCAAATCTCGGCGCGTACCTCCGCTATTTTCAAATCTCACTTTGATTCTCATTTTCTATAATGATTACACTTTATACACTGGCAATGATGAGGAAACCGTTCTGAAACCGTGCAAAGTAAGTCAACCCACAGCCCGCTTGATGGACTATGACTCAAATTCCCGACGCAAAGATTGGGGAGTGTACCTGGTGTAATGGCCATATGTTCGCCTCTTATTATTTTGAGGCTACATACTATCTCTTACCACTTGGGGGAATATAGGCTTAATGGTGTATAATTTATGTTAATACTTTGTATCTTATCAAAATTTTCAGCCCAACCATAGCGTCGCAGGCGAAGCAGTGTCAAGCTGGCAAGGCTGCCTTGGTTCTTTTGGTATCTCTCGTATGATCGATACAACAGGTCACTCCCATACTTGTATATAAGACACGCGTACATTATCTTAATTCTCGTATTAGTTGCCAGTATACCCCCAACGAATGATTAATACCAGAGGCAGGAGTTAATAATAAATACAACGAGTTATATGTGTAATGACAGTTTTATTGCGCACGTGCAAACTTGTATGGTTTTATTTTTAAAATAGCCTGATACGAGGGGCACGTGCAATCCGTTATTAATGCGGTAAGTATAAGCAGTGGCGTGCCCTTATCTTGCAAAGGATAAAGGTGGATAATATTAAGATCAACGTGTTTGGAGGCGCAAAGAAGCGCCTTCCGCAAACTAATGTAACGGGAGAGTTGCCACTTGCTCGTACTGATCGTGCTAGCGCACAATATATGGGTACCGCTTAACAATTCTAGAAACGGGAGATGATAATTGGAGTGCTTGTTATATTACAGAATTTATTCTATCAATTTTGGAGGGAGGCGAGTTGTAAACTTATATATGGCGACACTGACACAAACTAGCAAAACAAAGACAATTTACTACGTGGTCATTGGTCAAGTACAACATAAGCCTTGTTGCCGCAACTGGCCTACGCTGGCTCACTCTGCTGCTACTGCAAATGCTACACATTGCGCTTCCAAACACGTTGATCATAGAAATTATCCGCCTCAACCTTTCGCGAGATAACAGCACGCCAATGCTTTCACTGGACCCGTTTATAACGGATCAGGCAATATTGGAATAAAACCATAAAATATATCGAAATCCGTTGCGTGCGTGCCGACACTTTGACGCTTAGTTTACCGATTTCATTCATCGCGTACTAAATTCATAAAAGTTGCGCGTTGTTCGTACGGCTATCTCGTTCCCATAAATATTTACAATCGTATTGATGCATGGTGTGATAGTTATCCGCGTTGTTTTAAAAATCATACAGTTATTAGAACCGAGACGAATGAGCACCCGCCTGAAATCATATGCGTACAGCAAAACGAAGAAATATATGTAAATATATCAGAACTCATTGTGGTCGATCAATACCTTTTTTTTATAAAAAGAACTATTCAAATAAGAAGTTTATTCGAGAAAAGGTCTACAGTCGATACAAACGATACGTGCTCATTATTTATTAACACTGACAAAATGCAGACAATTCGATTATAAAACTAAGTCGTGTTAGAGTACACTATATATTACTTTAGTACGGGTGTGCCGTCTTTTATGATGTTTTATTTTTTTTATTTGGTTGCCGTCCCGAATAGCAGAATAACTAATATTAAAACATGGATAAAATTCACAAAAATATAATTAATTTACTCATGCATTTGACTCTGAACGGCGATACGAAATTTACAGGAACAGCTAGTATTATAATAAAATATCAATAACATGTCAAAAATAGAATAATAAGCATAGAACAATTTTAATTTGACTGCAAAATCGACAAAAAATCCTGTATCAGAGTATAGTCACACGATTTATAGAGGTGTTAATAAATTTACAATAGCATCACAAAGCATTTCTTTAATAGCAAAGCGATGGACGATATCAATTTATAAATTTGGAGGTTAGTCCATTTTCACTCGATAAGAATTGAGCCGTAAACTACCGCAGTGTTGTACTCGACCATATCACCCACAGTTTACGTAATATTGTTGTCTTAGCAGTAAAACAAGTGACGTATGGCGAATGGTTCAACACACAATGTGGAAGCTTGTTTACACGCATGTGCCCAGTCTAGGCACAGACTAGATACATGCCGTATGGAATTATTTTTATATCGATAAATCTTCTATTACAAATTAGTTTATTTTATAAATCTATACCTAATATAATTGGTGCTGTGCAGTGCATAGTATAGTTATATGGTGCTGCCTGCTCACGTTGCGTTGATTTTGAATTTATCTGCAAGAAACTCTTTGTAAAGTCTGAGTCAGACCATTGAGTTTCTACCCGGTTCTTCTTAGTGGAATCAACATTCCGAACCGGTGGTAGCTTCTGACTATTCGAAAGTGCTTTGTTGGCATACGTACAGGAATAAAAAATAATATAGCAGTCGATTTTTAGAGGCTATTTGAAAAAAAAGTGCATTGTAATGCCAGTGTAAATGTGATGGATACTATCTTTACATTTTCAGGTAACGCTTTACTGTTGTCCTTGGCATAAATTACAATATTATTTATCTGTCGCAGTATTTTTACTTATGGTGCTTATGTTTCCGATTTGCAGAGCCTCGTACGCGTTGTCTTTATCTTTTTACTAGCCCGGGAATAGGTACTCTTTCATTTACCGTTATTTATAGATATCGTATTTATATAAATTTCATCAAAACCTGTTCAGTGGTATTCCCGTGATGCACGAACAGATATACCGACAAAAATCTCCAAAGGCGAATTCGATTCAGTTTAAAAAAAACCTTATATCGTACGATTATTTTTTCCAATAATATTCAATGTACAGCAGCAACAAAGTAGCCGAAACATATCAAACATGCATACATAGGGAGCCTATGTATAATAGCGGATATTTTATTGCTTTGCTCTTCTTATTATTATGTATCTGCATTCATAAAGAAAACGCTGAGAATGTATTTGTCTCTCTTAGATAGCAAGTTTTATTATCTACTCTGGTCGTAACATTGAATATAAGCTATATTTTTTAAGTTAATCGTAGGCGAGATGAAAGTGGGATGTCTATTTGGTACTTGCGTGGTGAATATAATAAATATGTATATAGCCATACGATTGATATTACTACGGACCAAATAAGATAAGACTGACAATCGCCATACAAAACTGAGTAGCTTTGTTTTTTAATTCTCAATGCCATCACAGGGGTCGCTGTGAGTCTCAAATTCATGATTTTCATGCAAGCGAAACGTCAAACTGTACGTCAAACCTACGTGAACTGGAATTTTCAATTAGCTATTTTTGTAATAATACAATAGAAGGCGCTGTAACACAATAGTAACTTTTGTTGCTATAAATTTTCGTTTGAAAGATAACACTACGCGAGAAGAGGAAAACAAATATACACACCTTTATATATATTATCGGTATATAGATATTAGCTATTAACGAGGGCAATGACATCTCCACTCAACCACCGCACGGGGATCGCTTTTTTGTAAGAATACACCATCTATTGTGCTGTCTGATAGTCGCTTACAACCAGCGCCTCGCGGAATATGTTTGCAACTAATAAAGAGCTGGCACTGTGACGCTCACTGTATTAGAACAGCTCAGCTATTTGGCAAAATATCGAACTACGCTGTAATGTATGAAGGTTGTCAATCTTATTTAAATCTTATTTAAGTTGTAATGAAAAATAAATGTAGTTAAATTATAAGTTTATGATACTGAACTGACCACCTGTAGCTATATATAGGTAATATATGCATCTGTATAGTTTACAGGGTACATTTCTTAACATTGGCAATATTTAAAACAATATACTCCACAACTCTCAGGTTATATGACAAGACAATTGACATTAAACATTATAAACTGCTTATAAACGAAAGTATTATTGCTGCTTTTATCTCTTTGATTTATCGTGGTTATGGAAGATGGATAAATTGATTGACCCTAGACGATGCGAACGAGCTCCAACGAAGGGCTCTTGCTTTGAATATCTGATCTACTAAACAAGTAGAAATGGAGAATATGGAATACATTTTCTCTAGAGATACTTTTTTCTTATTAGCTATAAATATATCAAGATAAATTATTAGTTTCAATGTGTTATGATCAACACAAGTACTAGTTTTGTTCGCTTTAGACCATTCGAAGTGTACTTGGCGTAATTATTTACTGGTCTAATGGAAAGGTAATAAAGGCTTGTGAAGCGTGTACTATTACCCACCGATTCTGTTTGATGGTTTAATTTTATTTAGTTTCGCCGTGTCGGTATCGAGCGCAGTTTTCTGGAAAATTCTAGAATGATCCTAAATTATAAATAAGGTCTGCGAGCACTAATTGACTCGTAAATAAATGGACATTTATAATACATCTAAATGACAGCGTAATTGACAGTTTTGACAGTCAAAATTTGGTAAGTGGATACCGGTGTTAATTATGATGTCATTGTCTTTTCGTAGCGAGACAATTATGTGAGCTGACTCGAGACGTCTCAACTGTCTGATACATTTTGACCTTTAGACTAAATGTTGGATCACACCGAAAATAAATCTTTAATAATCAGATTGGTTCGATTAAACTTTCTATTGGTCTCTAGTCTAATGATAATGGAGAACATAGTGATGTTTCACAATTAATGTTTGTTATTCGTACAATTCTAGTCAATCTTGATTAAACTAAGAGGATAAGACCACGGTTTATGTTTCTGTTTATTTCCTTTTAGAACATTTATCCGCGGCCGTCGATAAAGAGGAGCCCATGTGCTATTCCAGATAATATTCCATCTATGACAAACTTACAAATCACTTTCAGTCAAATCAACCTTTAAACCGCTATTGGTTGGATGCCTCATTGTTTACTGTATAATTATATAATTTATGGTTTTACGATGTAAGAAGTGCTTTTTTTATAAAAATGGTTGAAAACAAAACAAACATACATTTACCTACTTGGGTACAGGTGACCATGACATCACCCATGTTTGTCGGCAAGTGTGCCTCAGAGTACGAGCATGACTCTCGTCGCTCCCCAAGTCCTTAGTATATTAAAAAAAAATAACAGCGATTCATATATATTCAATCATTACGATTTAAAATATCAAAATTTACATTTACAGCTAAACTAAATAGTAAATAAAAAAAAACTTAAAAATAGTATAACAACAAACTGTATCAAAAAGACAATGTCTTTTTGGTACATAGTTTGTTGTAATATCAAAATATATTGAAATAAAACTAATTTTGCAACCATGATCAACTGCAAAGCAGCCGCAACGTCGGGAACGTAAAAGAAATAAAATAAACGCGATAAAATCCGAATAAATCGTTTTATTTCAATGTGTATTCGCGTAAATATAAGAAATCAATATATTAATATATATTCTAAATTCAATAATAGTATGCTACCTAATTAATGATTACCTAAACACTTTTTCGGAGTCGTAGAGAGAAGGTTCATTGTTGGCAAGCCGTTTCGGCTTTACGAGCTAGCTATTAGTGGATTATGTTTGATAATAATAGCTTATGTGGATGCGCTGGATCGTTAACGATCTAAACACTTGATCGCGGTGGTAGAGAAAACCTTGAAATAACGTTTTATGTTCACTATTACTAGACGAAGGTGCATTACATTAGTGGAGTACTATGGGTCGCAAATCTTAGAGGGTTCTGGGGCGACTGTCTGTTGGTTTATAATAGTTTGGTTGCTTCTATGATTGTGAAAGTTTTGTAAGGCTCTCAATCTGAATGAAAAAAAAATACAACCGAATTGAGAACCTCATCCTTTTTGAAGTCGGTTAAAAAGTCACCTTTCCCGTCGTTGTTATGATTTTACCTGTTGCGTTGTGACTCCATGAGCGTGAGAATTTACATATTACATTCCTCTGACATAATGGAATAATAAGGTATGGAGAAAAAAATAATCAAGCTTTTTAAATTTATCCGTTTATAGAACCGATCAATTACAGTACCCTGGCGCTGGTAGTGGCAGTGCCCATCGGGTTGGCCCTTTTACGATCGTAATTATTTTTCATTTCATTAGCCATTATTTCTATGCCACTTAATTTTCAACTAACATCTTTAACTTAATACCATTTAAGATGATTTATAGAGTAAGAAGAAAATAATAAAAAAAACACGTTGGTAACATTAATAAACTCAACTTTATTGAGTACTAGCTGTCCCAGCGAACTTTGGACCGCCTCTGAATCAAATTATGTTAGTGATTTTGCTCATGTTTTTATAGTTATTCTGTTATTCGGAACGGAGACAAATTCAATAAATCAAAGATCATAAAAATCAGGCCACTCGTTCTTGAGTTATATAAATGGTGTAACTAACACGACTTTGTTCTGTATATAGACTATTATAGGTGTCACGGTGAACTTTATACCGCCTCATAATCAATCATAAAAGGTTGTGAATTATCTTTATTATTATTTCCCTCTCTCTCTCTCTCTCTGTGCTCGCCTTCGCCACCTCATCAGATCTTCCGGCTGGGCATCGCCTTAGTTTCACCTTTAACCTAACCTTACCCAATCATAGGTTAGGTGAAATCGTAGTTAATTATTGAAAATAAACCCCACCTAATCCAATGAGTTTTGACTGATATGTCCAGTCTACCTTAGATGAAATCAGTTGGACAAAACTACTTTTAATCAGTTTCATTTGTCAAAAAGTTTTGAATGATTTTGCCAATCAAAATAGTTTTGGCTGCAAAATATTTATTTATATAACGGAATAGCATTTACTTCAGATCCCTTTCAGATGGGTTAGCAAGGGCTGTTTGTTGAAGTTGTCATACTGTGCAAGTTGTGATGTTTCTTCTCATTGAGTCCCACAGGAGGGACGTATAGTAACATAGGTAGGACGCATATATAAATTACAGAATATGGCATTCGAATCGAGATATTGTATAAACAAACTTATAACACACACGATGTTAAGAAAATGACTTCTTCTAATTTAAGAGTAAGACCCGTGTCGGTACAGCTGATGAAACTCCACCTGTCTCTATCTAGAGCAGTCTCTTTCAGCTCCTTATATGATATGACACCGATCCTTTCTTTTATCTGACTCATCTAGCTTATTCTTGCTATTCCTCGTCCACGCTTTCCTTCGATCTTCCCTTCTATGATATTTTTTATAAAGGTATTATAATAATATCGCCAGACGAACTATACGGTTCTAGACTTAGCAACCCTTGTATTATGGGTACAGTACAATGGACTCAGGGTGAACTTAGTATATAACACTTATATAGATATTAAACTTTCATAACTCTGGTACAAACATTCATGCTTCTCACACTAAATTTGTCCCTTCCAAGATTCGAACCCGGGACCCTCGGCACAGCAACGCAGGGCCAATACTGACTGCGCTTATCAGGTGGTCACTATAATAATTATTTGACTATGTTATTGACTAAGAATCCTATTGTCACATTTGAAAATTGTACGTATATAGTAATTTCCCGAGAGTGCCCAAGTGATCCCTGGTTAAGAGGTCTTAGTGAAGTTAATACCCTCCGAAAGGTTTTTATCTTAATCAAGAGATGTATGTGTGGGTGATTAAGGCTTCCAGCCTAGTGCTCTAATTATATTAGAAAATACAAGGCAGGAATACAATATTACAAGTAAATTGGATTGTTTTACTCGGAATTACATGTGACTTCTTATTTATTTATCAATTATACCAGTTGCGTGCCAGGTCTGTTTAGCGAGGATGCCTGTAATGTAATTCTACGTTTGGCAGCTTGCTAAAAACATAAAATATATTTTTTCAGCATTCTATTTTTAGGGTAAAATATAATGTAAATGAGCCGCCTAATATATACTAAAAGCATTCCAACCAATGTCACGTTAAGCACCACTGCACGGGAACTTTACGGCAACCAAAACTATTTTAATTGTCGTTTGCCGTAGAGACGTTAGGCCCATGGCATAGCGCAAAAAAGATTGTAGACAAAATATCACCTAAGTTGATTGCCTCCACAGGTGACAGGAGGGCTGGCTCATTCCTCGCTCAGTAGTTTGATTACACAGCGAGAAAATGCAGCCAGCATTCTTGTCACCATTCCACGCGGACAAGGTCTTTTTGATACATAGTTTGTTGTCATAAAATTTTTAAGTTCTTTTTTATTTTCCTGTTTGTAAATATTTAAGTTATTTTAATTTAGTCTGAACAACATACCTTTCTATACGGAGAAGAGAGATGTCCAAACAAAATTTAATGGAAATATGCTAAATTTTCAAATCACTCGTACTTATTAAAGTATAATGTTACACTGAAAGTTATACGTGTCGCGTCAAGCTGGGCGGGCAGGGCAACCGCTGCGCTCTTGGGCGGGCGGGAAATGACTGAGCCGAGAGTCGGACTCATCCTGTCATCTCGCGTGAAAACAGCCGGGTAAGCACTCGACGAATCATCCGAAACTTATATTTCCTTTGAAAGCTCTTCTTTAAACTTTCCTATATCTAATGTAATTGTTGTATTTATTCGAAGTTATCAATTTTTTGCGTTTCCAATGTTACGCAAAAACGCTCTCTATACCTACATTCCGCTTTCATCTCACTTGAACTAAGGTCGTAGAATCGGGGACCTTAGTATTATATCAAAATAGCGATAAAATGATTTTATAATTTTTTGGGGATTTTTGGGATGGATTAACTTTTTTTTAAAAAAACTAAAGTAATTTTGAGCCTTGCCAATCATATCATATAAATCATCTTTTTTAAATTATAATAACTATTTCAAACACTTGTGTATTTTATTAAAACCTGTTTTTGTAACTTTCACATAAATTAATTAAATATTTCGTTGAACTATGACGGGGTGTGGGTCAGTGAAGTATGTTTGCTAAAGCTCGACAATAATTCAGAACTTTGAGCATATGCTATGATAGGATAAAATGTAACAAGCGGACCAAGAGCCACAGGTTCGATTTCTATTTCACAAATATATACGGAGAAGGAAGGTTCATTCGAAATGTAATGTCGCGAAGTTTACAAAAGCAATTGAACTCAGCCAATTTAGTTCGTGAACCGCACTAGATCATACTATCTGGATCGTTACAAGTGAATACTTAATTTTATCAGTAGAGTTACCAAATTACATCAAACATTGTTATTGCTTTTGAACTGCATTTCCGATAGAATAGATAGGTACCTATTGAAATGAATTCTGCTATCGGTGTCGTATTGGTGACTCGGTAGCTTACAAATGGAAATGTTTGCACTGCGTAAGTACCTACTTCTATAGCTAGTAGGAGTCCTTTGTTTATACTGCTTCTTTCCTTACAAAATGGAATGCGATTGAATAAAATGAATATGAATATGGCTTCACACACAGGGTAGTTAGCAATCTCAAGTAATACATTCAATAAATACAATAATGGATATGTCATGAACATGTGGAGTCTTCGTTGTTTATTATCATTCAAAGTATATTTTTGTACAATGCACCATAATTAATTAAATTGTTCTGTCATCAAGTCTAGAGACAATTTTAAAGTAAGGATGTAATAAAAAGGTTTAATTGACGTATTCATTGAGGATCTTGATTTTTATTACAATTATAATATAAATACTTGAAGCTGACAGAATATCTACCGTTGTGTGTGTGACGCTATACATAGAAATACAGAGACATAAGTGCTTTCTTTCTATGAAGAAAAATAAGAAAGTAGGGATTCTTAAGTACCTGCTTAATCTACGCAATATCTGCAGAGTTATTCTGAATTTTTAATGTAAACAGCTTCTGTAAAATTTCGACGAATAAGTATAGAACTTTATAAGTTTCCGATTATTGAATAAATAACGATCTGACAAGGGTTGTACGAAATTCGAAATCTCGAGCCTAACAAATTATTCAGGTTAAAATTCTAGTGTGCTGTTTTTGAATAACAACATTTTACAATGGTGTGATAACCAAACCTGAAGAAAATTTTGAAATAAATAGCAAGTTTACGCAAATATGTCTGAGTGCTTCACTACGTAAAAACATTTCTGTTGTATCGATAACTAGCGATGTAAAAAGTACTTTCAGTTTTTTTCCTAATTTGATTTTATTTAGTCCATTGTACGGTACCCATAATATAATCGTTGTTTAGTGTGGAACCGCGTAGTGGGTGGGTTCGTCTGAATCCACCCGAATAGTTCTTTGGAGGGCCTGCGCGGGGACATGAGTCAGACACGTAGTGGTTCTTTTTGCGAATTTTAATGTATTTAATGCCGAAAATGTTAGCATAAATAATGAATTGACCTCAGCAGGTGGAGAAACTATTGGGAATATAGAATGTTAATTGGTACTATGTAATGAAGGTTGGATGGATACCTGCCATAATCAGCTTTTATCGAATTACCATTGGCAGTTAGTAAATGCCTGCAATGCAATGCAAAAACTGCCGCTCTTGAGATGGGCCTCCCGATTATTATCAACACAGCAAATCCGGATTTCTTTACTTAATGTAGCAAGATAAGTTGTCTGATAAAATATTTCAGTCGCTAGCTTGTTCTTGTTTTTTTTTGCTAACAAAATAAGTACGAGGTCACTAATAAAAGCAATGCGTATGGAAATGTTACAGCGTATCTAATTACGCAATGTACCTGTAAAGGAACGGTGAAAGGCACTCGCATCGTACCAATCAACCTTATAATAACATCAATATCATTTAATTAATTTAAAACACGTGAGCGCTGCGCCGCGCCGCTCCTTGTTGAAAACGCCATCGGTTGTGCGTGAAGTCAATTCGTCCCAATTTGTAAGCAGCTACATATACATACGTATATGTGTGCATATATATAGGCGGAGTGCTCATGTAGGTACGCATGACTGACATTCTAATGAAAAGGGAACTTCAAAACACGAAGACAGATTTGTGAGTTACATTTTTTTATTTTTTAACGAAATGAAATGCGATGAAATAAAATGGGACTCACTGTCTAGTATTTATAGAACTGTTTGCGGACACGCCATTTTCATTTCTTCATGTCACATCCATAATTTTATTTATAATGTGTATTTATTGAATTTAATATTGCTATTCATTACTTGACACTGGCAAAGCCCGCTAAGTTGCGGGTGAGGCCATATTCATATCCATTTTATTTCATCGCATTTCATTTCGTAAAGAAAGAAGAAATAAAATGGATATGCAAATGACCCCACCCATAACTTAGTGGGTATTTTGCCAATTTCAAGTACTTAATACCAATAACACATTCAATAAATACACATTATACATAAAATAATGGATGTGTCTTTTATATTCTTCATTCTTTGCGGAATGAAATAGGATAGATATGAATATGGCCTCTTATATAGCTCTATGCATAATGACACATAAGTAGTTAGAAATTCTCTATGCTATACGTCAACCCACCTATCTTTCAAAATTATTGACAGTTACAGTGATAACCAAGTTAATTTCGTAAAGAAAGAAAGAAGAATAAAAATATATAATTTCGAACTATTAAAAAGCATTTGTATATTGTAAACATGTCTGCATCACTCGACTCATCTCTGGATCCCATGGAGGAGATCCGGTTCCGCAAGAAAAATGGCGCCTTGTGGTTGGACATACAGAAAGAGACACACTTTACTTTTGATGAATTAGAACGCAAGTATTCAAGTCTTTCAGTTGTATCTTAAACTAGTTATACCCGCGACTTTGTACGCGTGGATTTTTAGTTAATTGACTATCGCGGCGGAGTTTTTTTATCCTGAGTTAAAAAGTATCGTGTACATTGACCTGGTATCAACAAGCTATTGTATCGTTATTCATAGCCTGGTATAGAGGGTGTAATATAACGTCGAGATTCCCGTACTGACCAGTATCCCCATACTAGTCGGTATAGAGACCCCCAAGATATATAAAATATGTTCTAAGGAACCGTGTCGTCGATATAAGCGACAAGAAAAACTGCATTCATAGATTAAAAACAAACATTACCTAAACGAGTTGATTATTTTACTCAGAAAAGTGGCTGTCATTTTGAAGATTTACAAAATCTAAAGTCCTCGCAAACGAAGTTCCGAGCACAGCTAGTATGATTAATAAATTGTTAAAATAATTTTCAAGTATACCTATATAAGTATATCTATACAAGTATTTGTTACAGAAATCATGGTTATATTTTTTAAAATACAAAAGAGAGACGAAAAGCCTGCTGCAGCCGACCTAATATCCAGGTTCAAATGTTTTTTAGAACTATATAATGTACAAAAAATAAGTATGTTTAGTAAGTACAAGTACCAGACTAACGAGGTCACTATAGGTAAATAATAAAACTGTAAAAACATAAGTACATTATTTTCTGTAGCCTACTCGCTACACATAAACGTTTAGTGGCCTAACCATACAACACCTCTCGTTTTGCGTTGGGGTTTAGGTAATAAATAAATGAATATCGTATTCCATCCTACATTCAGTGGGGTAGTAAAGTAATGTGAGTAAAGTAGGCAAGCTGCCTGTTAAAAGAGCAAAAGTTCAGCATAAGAACAGTATTAATGATCCTACTATAATATTATAAATGTGAATGTTTGGATGGATGGATGTTTGTTACTCAATCACACCAAAACGGCTGAACGGATCTGGAAGAAATTTGGCACAGAGATAGAATATAGTCTGGAATAGTACATGGGCTATTAATTTTATCCCGGTAAAATGTATGGTTCCCGTGGGATAGATTAATATGGTAGCATAGACATTTTTTTATCGCCGGTAACACCGCGGGGCGCAGCTAGTATAGTCATAATATTATAAAGCCAAACTTTTAAGCCCTTTGCTTCTGTTGACAGAGGTCACTTCCGGGACGTTCTTCACACGGGGCTGGGCATGACGGACGCGTACATGATGGAGCGCGTGATGGTAGCCCTCGACCGAGGCACCTCGCCCTTCGTGACGATGGGAACCTTTGCCAAGGCATTATCGCTGTACTTGCGAGGCGGCCTTGAGGAGAGAATCTCTTATGCCTTCACGGTGAGCAAGACTTACGGCTCTCCTAACTAATGCAATATGTAACTAGCTTAATTCCGTTCGAGTTTTCGTCGTAAGGTTGTACTTATAATTTTTTTTTAAGTACCCATACATACATTTTCTATATAAAATATCTATGTTACAAGTTGTGTTACACAAAATGTATGAAACGATGGGAAACTATGATCATATTATGTAGAACCTGTATCCAAGTAGCTTCGTTAGTTGACAAGTAGGAAAATGGCCGCATCACTTCGCAAATTTATTTTATATTGACTCGCTAATCGTCAATTAGTCACGATAAAAATGCTTAATAGTCCCTTTTTAGGGAAGAAAACAAATGTAAATTGTATTTGTATTGCAGTGTTACGATCTGCTGGGCGAGGGTCATCTTAGGAGAGAGACTATGTACCAGCTAATGAAGAAGAGTCTAGCAAAAGCATCAAGGGATGACGACGTGGAAGAAGCGGTCAAGGTTAGATCGTATTGACCATTTTCTACCAGTTATAGGCTAATATGCAAGTCTGTGGAGTCTTCTAAAGGTATGTTTAGGTTGAAATAAATTGGATTCACGGTCCAAAAAAAAAATGCTCTTATTATGTGTGTTATACATACAGTAATTCATATCCTGCATTTTAGTGGTCAGGGAGCTTTTGTAATTCCATTGCATATAGGCGACATCTTCACATGATGAGTTTTGCTTCACGAATACATATTACTACTTGTATTTATAAATTTGATCTCCGAATGCTATGCACTAAAAACAAGTGTACCTATATTATAACCTCTGAAGAACTAACATAGTACTCGGAGTCCGTTATTTATTTGTATTCACGAGTGAGTCGTACGTGAATCGGACGGGGGTGAAATTTCACGGACGTCTGGAAAGAAAATCTTCAAGACAAAAATATATACATATTACTTACTCTTTTCAAACTTGCAAAGAGTAACATGAAATTGCTGACAAAATATTATAAGAGCTCCATGACTATGTTATAAAGATCATAATACATTGTACATTCTATTCGATTCTTAATATATATTTACTCAATGTATGTTTATTAGTTATAATTGTATATACCTACCTACCTAGTGATGTCACAAAGCTTCACAGCGTAATGACCTGCTCCAATATCTCACTATAACTTAATAAGAAAAGAAATGCCAAAGATGTTCGATAAGATCTCGTTGTATTTTCGCCAAATCGTTGGCATTGTATTGTCTCGGCACTAATAAGTATAAGTACCTACATACGTTTCGCATATTCATCGTATCGTGAGTCTTTGGTATGCTCACGCAACCAAATACGATAGTAGTTCTTCAATACATATAATAAGGTTGTAACTTAGTTGTCTCTGTATATTATATTTAAGATTTTTCGAATAATATTTTAATAATATTTTTTTGTTTGTCTAAACGTCTGTGCGTGGATCACGGGAATCAGCACAACAAGTATAATGAAACTTAACATGGGTTCATATAATATACTGGGCGCGGATTTTACGGATATTCGTTACGGTGATAGCCATACAAGGGGATAATACACCTATACGATTCGTGGAACTGATAGTACATTAAATATATGTTATTCTATTAACTACTATATATATATATATATTCAATTTTGTATGTATAAAGCAGAGTCGTGTCGTGCAAAAACTTAAGAACGGTTGGGCCGAATTTCGTGATATTTGTTTTTTTTTTGTATTTTTCTCCACCCCAAACAGCAGAATATAAAGACATGGCAAGAAATCACAATCACAGATAATTAATTTTCGTATACATTTGATTCCGAGGCGGTATGAACCGGGACCAACGGCACAGACCTCTTTCAGTAACGAAATACTACAGAATATCGTTTTTAAGGTTTATATTATTTTTTATAAAAGCATTAGATTCACATTTATAATGCCCTCTCTGCAAGCGTTGGGAAACAAATTGTAAAGTGTAAGTAGTGGAAAAGGAAGCAGCTAACGTTTTGGTTACTCTAGGAAACATCGTCGACGCACCACGTCCTCTAACGGGGGAAGATAACGGCTCGTTATATTACGTTAACGCACAGCCCCGCAACTCCAAGAACCGTTACGAAATGTTTCAAGGCATTTTTACATAGATGGCGTTAGTAGTAGGTACATTACTAAACTTAATAATTTAGGTCAGGTTAGTCAAGCCAGTTCCCTTAGGGTAAGAAATAATTGAGTGCCAGAGGGGTCGGCCCATGACAAACATAATGAAGATTAATAATTCAGGTGTAGCAGATAAATACTTATCAGCAGGGGATCTCACATCCGTTGCAGCGTGGAAAATGATAGGCATCTTATATCTTTCGTCATATTCTAAAATATAATCTTTATATTTTTTTTTATTTGTTACTTGGTATTATAGTGTCGATAGAGTCCATTAATGAAGTATCCATCACTACTGAACGACGATGTACGGGGCGAGGTTGGTATATTGCTTGGGCCTACCTAGTCTTTGGCCTATTCAAGCACGTTCAAGTATACTGTAAGATACTCTAAGATTTATCTATCACTTGAAACTGGCAACAAACCGTGGAATTATGATGAAAACAAAATTAATTTAAAAATATTTCCGTTTCGTATATATTTTTCAATTGCAATTGTGCAATTTCTTTAACAATGAAACATTATAAAATACAGGTTCCAAATTTTGAATTTGAAAGTACACAATAGTTTTAAAATTCTATCTTTTAATTAGAAGTTTCAAACTCATTTATGCACTGTTATAAACGCCATATAGTTCGGAACTCTCACCTACTTTTTTATATCCCATAGGACATAAAAAGCTCCTCTTCAACTAGTAGAACAGTATAATCTACTAACTCTTATACTAATCGCCTAAGGTTAGGTAGCTGCGGTAGCAGGTTGCCGTCAAACGACCCCTAACACCCACGCCAGGTGGATTAACCGCTTGAAAAATTGAAGGATTTGCATCCATTAACTTCGCGACGAGGATCAACTTAGTTCCGTAACGACCGAGCAATTTACCAGGTAATATCGTTTACTACCTGTTCCCTTAATCCAAGCAAACTAATCGTTTTGATACTAGTCCATACAATGACTGCCCTGCTCCGTAATACCTATATTCCCGTAGCAGAAAGTGTTTACGTACATATGTAATAGAAAAACTCTCAGACTGTCTTATTGTTCCGCTGCATAAGAAAGCCTCCACCTTTATTCAGGTATATGATATTGATTTTGCATCTATGACTAATGAATTAGATGCTGCCCAAAGTCATTTGTTCTTGCATTTTCGCAAGACTCAAAACAAAACAGCAAGAGTCTCGTAAAAACAAAATCTGTGAGATTCTTGCGTTTTAGTGTTAACTATACCAAGACATTAGGGAACACTACATTAATATTGTGTTGGATCCATAAGTACCTAAGTAGTTGCAGGAATTAACCGTACAGAAAAATGAGACCTTCAAAAGCTGTTCGCTTTGATCGTTGTTTAATTTATCTATAGGCAAAGCAGAATTTAAAATTCTGTTTGCTATTCCGATTGTCACCACTTGAAGTAGGTCAACAAACAACTAACTCCATTTTATACCATATTATTCCAAATAGTTCATACACTATTTGGAATAACTCCGCTGCACTAAAGCAAAGTAAAATAAAAGTTATGAACCATTGTTACTAACGGTTTTTTTTTGCAGTTTCAGTGAAAGGTTTGTTGTTTTTAATTTGGGAATCGGAATATCCTGGATCCGCAATTGAAACAAAATAGAACAAGACTTTTTGCAAACAAATTTTCTGTGAGCCCCTCAAACGCAATACAAAAGTAACATTAAGCAGTATCAAAGTTTTAAAAACATGTATTTTTATTTGCCTCTACTTAGTTTCTCCCCTTTACCTTTTTATGATACAATCACATAAATAATTTTAATAAAGTGAAAAAAATTACAACTTACTAGTGACATTAATGTTCTCTCTTTCTAACCGACTTCACTATATTCGCACTAGCTCGGTGGTATTTAATTAGATAAGTTGCGGTTTCCGGTGTCAGTCGCCCGGTACCGACTATGTTTATTCATTGCAATTTCAAAGTTGCCTCGTCTACAATGCATCGCTTTGTACAGACAAAGCGAAAGAGGCTTAGGGGAGCTTAAGAGTCAATTTGAACCACATGCTTGCTGGCCTTGGCTGCCAGCCATACGGCTCGTTGTTGCGATTGTGACGAAACGAGAGTGACTTACTTGTCTATCTAGATATCAGCCGAAACGCGTCCACTGCTGGACATAGGCCACCCCCAATGATGTCCACACATCACGGTCCGCTTCATTTCACTTGTCAAATATCTATATTAATTTTTAGGCAACATTTATGAATTACTAGATGCGCCCCGCGGTGTTACCCGCGATTAAAATGTATGAAAAATTCAAACAAATCTATCCCACGAGAACCTATGTGCTATTCCAGACGATAATCTATGTCTGTGCTAAATTTCATCCTGATCCGTTCAGCCGTTCTGGCGTGATTGAGTAGCAAACATCCATCCATCCAAACTTTCACATTTATAATATTAGTGGGACGCAGTCGCGGGGTATCAAGGTGGGCAAGATATTTTTTGTGAGGCTCTTTGACGATGCTAAATGAGGGATTTTAATACTTTAGCTTTATTTTTGTAAATGATTCTGACCATGGTGGCTGTAAAGCAGCAGAAACATATAAAACTCGATAAAATCCGTAAAATTAGTTTTATTTCAATGTGTAGTATTCGCATTAATATAAGAAATCAATAGATGTAAAACTTTTATCCATGAAAAGTTTCGTTAGGACTGGATCCAAAATATTTTAAAAAACTGAAGAAAAACTACATTCTAAGGTTCACTTTTGAGGCGCGAGGACCTTTGGACCGCCCACCCCAAGCTGGCCCACATCGCCCACGTCGTACGCTGCCACTGGAATTATGAACCACACAACAGATATTATTTGTTCCCACAACTTAAAATATCAAACAAACATTTTTAAAAGTGACATTCATACTTACTAAGAATTTAAACCAGGAACGACGTGATCAATTTATTTCAAGGACAGCAAGTATACATCGTTGTTTATTATAAGTTCTTAGGAAGGCTACACGTGCATCTTATGGGTTTAACCATCTATCAGAACGACGCCGACAGCCCAAAGACGTCCACAGCTGGACATAGGCCTCCCCCAATGATTTCCACACAGCATGGTCCTTCGCCACTCGCATCCATCGGCTTCTGCTATGCGTGCGATATCATCGGTCCACCTTGTGGGGCGCCGTCCTACACTACGGCTTCCGGTTCGTGGTCGCCATTCTAGAACCTTTCTGCCCCAGCGGCCATTGGTTCTGTGAGCTATGTGCCCTGCCCACTGCCACTCAACTTTGAAATTCTTTGAGCTATGTCGGTTACTTTAGTTCGTCTACGGATCTCCTCATTTCTGATTCTATCGCGTAACGAAACCCCGTGCTTAGCTCTCTCCATAGCGCGTTAAGCGATCTTGATACTTCTTATGTTATGTTATGGGTGATAAACCAAAATGATAGGTAGATATCCCGATAAACATATTAAACATTTTTGTTCTTATTAAGTTAAAATCCTGCTTTTCCCCTCGTTAAGACCTGACCGTCTAACACTCTTTCCACAGAATACGTGTTTCTTTAACAAGTTGTTCAATATTTTTTTTAATGATTTTATTATGAGTTGAAACAATGAAGAGATACCTGTGTACTTATTATGATGTCATTTTTATCGTTTGTCGGCTTCCTCTCAAGCTGTTGTCACATTTGTCTCGCAATGCTTTATGTCAACAGTTTCATTTTAATAATTAAACATGCCACGACAAAGGTCCCGTCATGTCTCAAAGAGAACTGGCGCTAATGTGAACCGTGGGAAGAAGTAAATAAAGCGTCCTTTTTAAAAGGAATAGAATCTTGGTTACTTATAAAATAGCTTTAATCCGCTTCAATTGTTTATGTTTTCAATTGTGTATGGTTTACATACATTGCTTTATTATTATTATTAAACGATCAGCTATAACACTTATCGTCATTATTTTGGTATTCTATGTCAACGAACGTATATAACAGAATGGGTGTTTCATACTATGAGTACACTTAAGCAGGTAATGATAGAACTGTATAATTCAACTTGTATACAGGTATACAGATATCCTAGAAAAATTAAAGCAACTTGCCTAGTTAATGGTAGAACATTATACCCTTAGTAAATATATTTCTAGTTTAATTAATCCGAACCAATTTGAATTTTCAACCGAAGAATCAACACACGACGACGACGACGACGACGCGTAAATATATATAACTTTTTAGTAGATACTCCGATTTGGATGATTCATTTTTTACTGAATAATATATATACCTCAAAGAGTTACCCATTTTCAGTTCATCCAGATTGGTTCAGTAGTTTATTAGTGTTGCTTAGATAAAACCAAACATTTCTACTAAATTTGATTTTAAGTATTATACGAAGATCCTGAACTAGCAACAATTTTCTTTGACCAATACTACTAGTCCCGTCCTGACCGCATAATTTGGCTGATGGCAATATCATTACTTATTATAATGTGGTTGACTAGCTGAACCGAGATACGTCCTGTCAAGTTCCAATAAAAACCACATTTAGTTTTCCCCAATTTCCAATGTCACGAACAACTTTGTATTTTTTTCGTTTCTATAAAACCTGACACGGACTATAAACGTTTTTTTTTAAATCCGCCACATCAGCCCAGCCATTGTCAACTTATACGCATACCGACGAACCATATTATTTTTTTATTAATATAAGAACTAAGTTTCAATAAAATTTTAAGTGAAATTGTAATTTTTTGGCTGATATTTAAACACAGTCTTTTGTTAACCTATAGCCTATAAAGTTTTGCCGAGAAAATCCGCTCACGAAATTCCTCACCGAATATTTTCAATAGAGTGATTTTAGAACGGAACGCATTATAAATATGCTTCTGTTTGAAGTCAACTCGCTAAATAATATGCGATCTCTGGTGGGATTTACTGGCAGTCAGATTTGTAGGGTTCCAACAAGTTCGGAACACAATTAAACAAACTTTTCCATTTGTCGGTTGTGTGTGAATACTGGCGCTAATTATTCATAGCTTTCGCTGTATTTTATGCAGGTACCCTAAAACTGGTTGTAATCACACGTATCGAAACAATTTTCCGTTATACGTGGTACCTAATATAATGGACTTGATTTTATTTTTTGGTCAGATTGCTTAATGAAAGAATTTATACCCTAATTAATTGATAACAATGGATGTACTTTATTTTTTTTGTAAAATACCTACACGTAATACGTTATTTTAAATAACAAACTTTTTATACAATTTGAATTAGTTATTTTTCATCCAGAAATAGAACAAATATTACATTATATTATTCGTTTTAAATTCACTAATATAATATCGCCAGACGAGAACATCAACTGTACGGTCTTAAAATATGTAGCGCTTGTACACGAGTAGGGTACAATAGATTGGGGATGATCCCAGGCTATGATTCATTAATAGATTTTAAACATCCATAACTCGGGTACATACATTCTTGCTCACCACACAAAGTTTGGCCTCACAGGATTCGAACACGAACGTGGCTCCAAATAAGGTTAACTACCAACTGCGTTAATGGAGTCGACAAACGGTATTCATTTTTTAGTCTGGCAGTTGACCTGCAAGCGACAGGTGGTTGGAGTGGATAACAAAGATTACTCCCGGCAACATTCACGCACCACTCCGATGGCTATTGATCCAAACTTGTGTAATAGTAGTGAGTTATTTCATAGGTATATATTCTTATAGGAGCCAATATCCTAAGCATTCACACATGTGACAGAGAAGGATAATTTTATTGACATTCAAATTAAGACTATTCAATTTTGTTGAATATTTAAGTAGACAGTAGATAAAATATATGTATAGGTGCCCATGTTCTTACTTAATGAAACAAACATCATGCAGACACACTAGAAAAAATATTAAATCCCAAAAATATATTGTATAAAGTTAACAACGCTAATAAATTAAAAATAACAAATGAGGCAAAATAAACGCATATGATTTTAAATATTTTCTACAAAGATTATGGCTATGTTTTTTTTGTTTAATTAGTAAACTGTTTTAATATCTCTTAATAAATTCCTTTATAATTTTCGGCGCGCGGCAGCTACTAACATAAAATTACGTTACTAAAATATTAAAGGAATATCACAAGTCTCTAGAAGTGCGCACTTGAGAAGTCTATAGTTCTATTCTCTTTAGGTTTAAATTCAGTTCTAAGGAAAGTATTTTTATCCCTAGCGTTGTGGAAATGCTGTAAGAAGATTTTATGAAATTCCGCGACTACGGTGGAGTTGCGTTGCGGACCAATAGCTATCACTTACATTGTTTTAATGCTGCACACTGAACGCAGTTTTCTCGGGAATGTTTAAAGCGAAGGAATACAAAGGTTTCAGGCATGAACTTGTATAAGAGATAATAATTATATTATAGAGTAAGCGGCATTAGTTGTACATGGTTCGCACTTATAAACACCGTCACACCCAAACATACCATCATATACTCACCTGCTATCTTATTGCCTGGTTCAACGTGTGGGAAGGCGAAACAAGTATGTATATGTAAGTACATAGTATAGCTACCTGCTATCAAGTCCCTACTTGTTTGGCTTGTTTGGTTATTGTGTTTGTTTATTGTGGTGACTCGACCTCGATACACTATGTACCACTGATAGTTATATATACAAGGACGCACATTGGTCTCGAGTGAAGACACCGAGATTCGAGCCGCGGTGTCTCGGGGAAACGCGGAAGGAAACCGTATGAAATCATCAGGTGAAATATAAAGAATATTATTGAAATTAATATTGCGGGGAAATAAACTTATAAAGATGACAATTTATGCAAAAAAATATGGTGGAATGTTACGTAGGTTTTTTTTAATTATTTTTTTATTACATTATAGGCAAGTATTTGATCTCGATCTCACCTGATGGTAAGTGACGATGAGATCTATGATGGAGCATACTTGCTTAGGTAGGAAGGCGGCAGTAGATAGAGACGCTACATTCACTAGGCACATGCAGCGCAACTGATCTGACCCGCCATCCATTAATGGCAACACCGAACATCATGCCGGAACACGGCTAGGCCGCTTGGCGATATGGCTTTGTTCAGTGGGTGGTGACTAGCCACGGCCGAAGCCTACCACCAGTAGAGTTGTCACCTGGTTGGCACCACCCAGGGTCACGTGTAGGGTATCTCGAGGGTACTTAATTCTCCTACGAACGAAGGTGACTCGACCCCTAAACAGAGCTACAACAGAGGTACAACTAAACAGAGCTTGGTTAAGTAAAATACTATGCATGATGTTGGTGCCGTGCTTGTTTGCGTCTCTTTTATGCACTGAACTATCGTAGATCTTGTGATATTAAGGCACTACATTACGGTTGGCAAAGGTAATTAACTACAAAACAAGGTAAACACTTATTTGCCATGTATAAATGATAGTTAATAAATTGCTTCATAAAACGTAATGGATAGTTAACTCACTTCGCACCGCCCGACTCCGTTTTATTGGAGCCCCGGTGTTGTAACTTCGTTAGAATATACTCGACAATATTTTCCACACGTTGGTGTAATTTTTAACGTCACACTATTTCCATATATGTTGTGACGTGAAGTTACTTATAAGTATTATGTTACTATTGTTTTCATAGTAGTCTCTATGAATCTAATATATGCTTTTTGCTTGTATATTGTCAAGTGGACTTTAATCATGAACTATGTAAATTAGGTATGTATATAAACTTATACAGAAGACAATAAATTTGATTATAATCACCCTAAATGTCGTCTGTGCCTCGCTGAAAAATAAATAAGTTACATCCTCACTTCAAAATAGGCTTTAATTTTAAGCAGATAAAGGTTTCCATAGCAGCCGCAAATAAAAACCTGCAAGCAATATTCGTAGTTGTTTTCTCAATATTCAGTCCCCAAGTTCATCGGTTTTATACCAGTTAAGCGACTGCTTAGAGAGGTAGGTAAATATGGTTTAGGAATTCAATGTAATCAGTGGTTGGAGAGAATGCGGGTGTCTCAACACTGCGCGCTGTGCTTTAGAGGTTAAACATAATTAACAAATGTTGAAGGTACTAGCGATGAACTAAACGAACGTTGTATGAGTTCGCGATATCAAACAATCCATTATATCGCCAAAAATGTGCAACATAAACGCGTAAAATATTAAAATAAAACTTCTATATGCTAATAATCATTATCACATCAGTGTACTAAAATAAAAGCGTATAATTAGATTATTTACCAGCAACCCAGCCTGAGGCAAAAATGTTAATTTATATGCAAATATGACCCATTTCCGTCTCTGAGAATTTCTAAACAGGTGCCAACAATATGCATTGTACGGTAAAATAATGATTGTCTATTGTTTCTTGGTTTATGAGACTTGCCAAATTAAAAGTATGATTTTAAAGTAACTCTAAGACACTGAAAGAACATCGTAATAATTGTACCTACCTGTTATCTGCTTCTTAGAAAAATCTACCGCCTACGTCTTAAATGTTACTCTGCACTGCACAAACACAATACCAATTTGACATTTTGCTTCCAAATAAAATAATAGTTATTTCTATCTTGCTTCTGAATATCTACTTGAAAAAAGAATTTTATAAGCTAGAGCACTATATGCTTCGTTGGAAAAATGTCTGAGCCGCGAAATCCACTATTTTGCAACAAACAACAGTTTATTTACTTTAAAATCAACTTTAATACTTCAGGCATACGACTCCGATTGATAACAGTATGTTTAATGAATAAGTAATCCGGGTTTCGGGGAAAATACTCCGGGAGTTAATCGCATAGGTGTAGTCTACAAAATAACCAAGATTGATTTCAAAGCCATATGCCACGATGGCCCTCATACTCCCGTGAGAATTCTCCTTTAAGGCTTATAATACCATCTGTAAAAGCGTTTCATTATGCAGCCGTTGCGCATTATAGATACTTGTACTGTGGATTCCTAATAGGATATGTCTAGTGGTAACATTACAAAATATAACTCGCTAAGGACCACCTGAAAGACAGCGGACCGAACAATGCACAGTGTAAACGCCACGGCGACTCACGGTTCCCGTGGGAAACTTCGCATATTCAAGTGAAAGGGACAAAACCGCCCTCGATATGGTTATATAGTACTTACAGTATGTAGGTACCTCCGGTGAGACGCGCCATATCCCACCTCCCGCCGCTTCAATTTAAAGATTTTTGAATTAAGCCCATTATAAGCCAAGGGATGAAGTTCAGCGCACACAATATTTATGTTTCATTATCACCAACTGTCAGCCGGTTGACTGAATTTTTCTTTGCAAAATTTCTCTTTATCTTTCTTCATATTGGTTTATCGTCCAGACCAGTGAAAACAGAGTCAATTGACCTGTACTTTAGGCTGTTAGGCTTATATACCTAACTACATTATCGACTTATAAATCAACGATATGTGGTTTGTGAAATGTTAACAATATTTTTTTCCTGCTTTTCCTTTAGGAGCTAGTAGATATTATGCTGAAGCGTATGGATGTAGACCTCGACGGCGTGATTAACTTCAAGGACTTCCACGAGTCGGTGGTGAAGACACCGTCCCTGCTGGAGAGCCTCGGGTACTGCCTCCCGGAGCGGCCGGCCGTCTATTCCTTCATCGCAACGTGGTCCCCGTCATGGGGGAAAATGTAAAAATAATTAAGCCCGCAATAACAATACAATGTCAACTTAATTTTTGTAAAAACATTATTGTTTTGAATAATTTACATAGGTAATCTAATTAGTCCTTATGTACCATAGTCTGTTTGAGACTTTTTACGTCACTAGATACATAATTAATTGTATACTTACCTAATGCCTACATAAATGTACATAATATTTCATAATATCGATTTATGTATTTGGAATTAATATTTTATATATTTTGTATTAAATCATTTAGCCGGACTATTGAAATAAACCAAGTTAAAATTTTGAACAATCATGGATATTATAAACTCTTCGCTAACCAAGTTGTTTTTTTTTCTAAATTAATAAAACCTATTTTTAGTAATAGCTGCAGTGTCTTCGCAGAAAATTCTATTAAAACTTAAATGATTAGTAGGCATTGCTAGTAGGAGACGGTGTCGTTAAATGGCATTAACGGTATACGAGTATAATAATACTATGTAAATTATGCGAAATGATGTAGGTATATATATGTACAAATTCTGACAGGAAGATAATACCACCAACGCAATACAATTTAAATGTTGTGCTTGGATTGTTATTATGTAGCTAGGAACCTAATAGCCCAAGGCCGATCGATGAAGACCTACAGATTGTGCAACGAACTATTTTATTATTGACTTTGATAAGTCTTCGGATTTGTTGGCGCGGAGTAAACAATATTTTGTTAAAGGTCCCCGTCCACTGGATACTTGAGAATGCGGCGTATCTACTTGGAATGATTGAACCTCACGCACTAAAGACTTCATGACTTTGTGTGCTGTAGCCTTTAGGCTTTCTAAGCTTTATATCATACCAAGTTTATTCAGTAAATGTATACAGCGTGATTCACAAAGGATATACTAACCCTTTAACTGGCGCTTCTTTAGCGCATTTGTAATCATTATGTAAAGTCAGTTTTATTCATCAATTTAGATGTATATTTTTTTTATTTGAACAAATAATCACTATTATCATTTTGTTGGACACAAACTTTTTTTTTAAATCAATATATCGAAATTCTGATTTCACATTATGATTGAAATGCTATGCTAACGAAGCGCAGGTTTCACGTTTATTATATCCTATCTGAATGACGTTGTACGTATACGTATAAATGACGAATAACACTCACTTATTTCAAAATAATAAATATGGCTCGAAAAACACAACTAAATTAATTAAATAGTGGTCCCAACGGTACTTATAGATAATAAACATTACAGAACTAGAAAACGTACAAACTTGAAACTTAGTTTGTGTTTCCAGTGGCATGGCTCTTTGTTAAGGATTCAGGTTTCAGTCTTCTTATCAAGGGTAGGTACCTATATAACTTATTTGAATAGGAAGCTATCTATAGGTAAGTAGGTGTGTAGTGTGAAACATATGCACATCGTCCTCGGGGTGATATAGTTCCGGTCGATTTCCGGTACCCTCGTCAGCGGTTTGCTCGCTTCTAGACGCGCGCTTTGCATAATTACTTCCCTTTTCTTGGAAGTTGGAACTACAATAAAAATGCTTATTTCCAGGAAAGCATTTTTATTGGAACATCCCAGTTTGTGATAAGTGTTAATCACGGTATTAATCCACTGAATTGTGACGTAAATTTAATCTTATTTTACACCTTATTTTATAAAAGTGTTGGCAATTATTTTTTTTATATAACATTATAGGCAAGTATTTGATCTCGATCTCACCTGATGGTAAGTGATGATGAGATCTACGATGGAGCATACTTGTCTAGGTAGGAAGGCGGCAGTAGATCGAGACGCTACATTCACTAGGCACATGCAGCGCAACTGATCTGACCCGCCATCCATGAATGGCAACACCGAACATCATGCCGGAACACGGCTAGGCCGCTTGGCGACATGGCTTTGTTCAGTGGGTGGTGACTAGCCACGGCCGAAGCCTACCACCAGTAGAGTTGTCACCTAGTTGGCACCACCCAGGTTCACGTGTAGGGTATCTCGAGGGTATTTAATTCTCCTACGGACGAAGGTGACTCGACTCCAAATTCACAAGGTTAAGGTACATTGTGTATAAATGCAACCATTTTAAAATAAAATATTTCATAAACATAAAAATCATTAATAGATAATATAGGGTGACGTCGACCGATGTCTTCTTCGACCTTGCTTGACATTCAGATCTCGATTCGGGAGGAAGTGCCGTAGGTTGGCTACTGGACATTTGCACTCAAGTGGATATGGAGCTTATAGGTAGTGGAAAAGCAAATTGTATCTCATGTCTATTCAACGGAAAAATCCTTGCATACAAATAGTGCAAACATTTTCCCGGCTGTAGAAATGTTGCAGTATTTTTCAAGGATGAACGCATTAATAGGTCAAGATCGCATTCTGTTTGCGCCTAACCTATTCCGTAACTAACCTATTCAATCTTCCACTTACACCTGAAGAATTATAACATGAAATCGTGAGAGGTATATCTTTTTTGGGTAGATTCTAGGCAGTTGAACCAAATAAAAACAACTACAGTCCGGGAATCTTATATTGCAATAGCAAGATTGTTAGATGGAAGTTTAACAAAAAATTGTACCTACGTGTAGGTTATGGATTTACACATTTCCAATACCATAGACTATTTGACGCCCACAAATCGTATAGCCACTTTAGAGGTATGTCAAGACGCCAATGTGTTTTGAAGGGAGCCAACTCTCGAACATCAAAGGCTTCGGAGAGCTAAACTACCTCTTGGTAACCCAATTCCGGATCATGAAGAAAGGATAGTCTTGGTCATTGGAGACAGAATACCTCGCCATTGTGAAACTTTGTGCCCAATGTATTGTGGGATGAATGAAAGCTATGTAATAAATAGAAGATTTTTCATCTGCGGTCAAGTTCAAATTTTTTTTTTTCAGTTCAGTACGTTAAAATGTTGTGGTTTTTTTTCTAATTATAATGGATTTAACTTGATTAGTATATACAAATAATCCTTCAAACGTATGTCAATGTAACTGTATAAATGATTAGCTGTTAGTCTCAACACATTACGCGCTGAATTTAGAAAGATACATAACAAAATTTAAAGTTTTGCTTAATTAATCGTTTTGAATACTCTATGAAGAGTGAGAGGATGAGTAAGTATATTGATTTTATATATTTGCCTACAAATAAATTATACATTAATCTTATCTATTCATAATCTTAATACATTAGCCTATGTAAATCACTGAATATAACTTATGTAAGTCTAATGTTTTCCATCGCTGGTTCTCGGAATTATAATTTTCATTTGCACGGGGCTTCCTGATACCTCGTAATCCTGTATTCGACCTGAGTGTTTTGATAAAGAAAACTTCATAGTTACGGTAGGGCAGATTACTGCTATTAAAATTCCATACCCGGTGTAGAGCGGGAGATTAATGAATATCGTCTGACCTCTTTTGCGCTCAGTTAGGTAATGGAATTTGGTACCTACTTAAGTATATCCCATAATACAAGGGTTGCTCAGTTCGCATCTTACGTTTGTTGTGTTCGTCTCGCGATATTATTAATATAACTGTTTGGTAAGAGCATTATTCAATATCTAGAAATAGGAGTAATCACAAACATTATAGTTTTGGGTAGTAAGTTCTGTTTTATGGTTATTAATAGGGAAATCAGTATTTCAGTTACTATACTATACATTAAAATGTTATGACATACCTAAGTATTTAGCTACATTCATTCATTGGGCGTGCAGTCAGGCCCTTCCCCCTGAAGGCGTTAGGGAGCATGGGGTAAAAAAAAACTCGAATAATTACCGAAGCATACATTTTTCGCACCATGCAACGCTTGTATTATGGGTACCGTACAATGGACTGAGGGCGAACCTAGTATATATTACTTATACACATTTTAAACATCCATGTCTTAGGTACACATATTCGTGCTCATCACACAAAGTTTGTCCCCACCAGGATTCGATCCCGGGACCCTCGGCACAGAAAGCAGGGTCACTACCAACTGCGGTAATCAGGCCGTCCAAATAATACATTTATTTTTAAAATTTCTTACACATGATGCCTTAAAATAATTGGTAGGTAATTTGATTTAATATTTAAAAAAAACTACTTCGTGTTTCACTAACACAGTTAGGGTTAACAATTCAGAAATTAGGGACTATACCAATGTTAATTTTATCTTGGTCTAAGCACTAGTCTTAGTGCAATATAGCGTAATAAATTATAGAATTCTCAATTGGCTAATAGAATGTAGACAAACGTTAAATCTCTGACAACCTATATAGATAAGGAAAATGTAATTCTACTAATATAACGTTAATAATAAAATAACGTATACATTATGTAATATCCTCTATGAGTCACATCGTTATCGAGTAAATGGCAGCCGTGTCACAAGCAAAGATTAAAATAGGTATCTAGTTATCGTTCAAGACTTCAATTCCTATCTCGTTAACCTTTACTTACCTTATAAATGGATGTTTTCCAGCCGAGTTTAATACGATACGCATATTCCTTTTCGGTTTTTGTGGCAGACACACTGTGACATTGAAATCTATTCACTAGGTGGATTATAGGTTTTATTTCAGAAGTTACAACGAAACAAAGCTCGGTTTACCGTCTCAAGAAAATATACGTTTGATCCAAGCAACCCGTAGACAGACAATAAATACATTCAAATCGATTTTCAAGGAGCTTTCAACTGCTTCTTAAATTCTTCATACCTACTCCACATGTTGTGAACATTATATTTTATGGCCAGCTTGGTCTATTTTGATATTAGTAATTCGTATCAGTCTATAAGAATGTTAATAAAAATACCTACTATTCTCCGAGACCAACCAGATACTACCGGTAACCTTAAATCGTTTCGGTTGGGAGCACATTGCTATTATAAAAAAATATATAGCGAATTCTTATCATTTTTCAGGCGGCCGAATGCGCATAGCTATGATCAAATATGTTATAAGGACAATTGGGACCGCCAGTGTATCGTGTCTTCCGAAGCATGGAGGAGGTCGAATGTTCTAATACGGTCACCCTTTCAAGATCCGACTGAGTCACGCGCTGTTAGATAGGACTATTTACTATTTGACGACCTGATTGGCGCTGTTGGCAGAGAACAACCTTCCCAGGTTCAAATCCGGATAGGGCACAATCTTTGTGTGATGGAGCACAAATATTTGTACCCAAGTCATGAATGTTTAACATCTGTATAAGTAATATATACTGAGTTCGCTCACAGTCCATTGTACGGTACCCATAATACAAGCGTTGCTTAGCGTGGGACCGTATAGTTGGTGTGTTCGTCTGGCAATAATAATTTATTTATTAACAACCGCTACGATCTACTCTAACAGCTATGTAATTTATTAATCCCCTACAGATCGCATATTTATAATTAGCTTTTGAATTAGTCGTGTGTGTTAGGTATATTTGTATTATCCACATTGCTCTTTAGCTAAAGTGATAACCTGCTTATTGATTGATATTCGCGTTGATATTAGAAATTGTGGTGAGAATAGTAAAGTGATTGCCTCCGTTAATGGATGTCCACTGAGAGCTATGATGGAGTCGAGAACTAACTTCGCCAGTTACGTTACAACCACGATAAACATGATAAATACAATCCAAGCATCAATCAAGGATATGCGCACATGGTTGCGCGCCCGTGAGATATTTTTCTACGCGCATGAACAATACCTTTGGCATGAAGACCATATGCGATTGCGCCATAGGTTTTATAATATATATTTTTTCCATTAACAAAAAGATCAAACCATAATTTAGTTGATACCGATCTCTGTCTTTTCTGTCGGTTGCAAAAATATGTTCATAGAATAATAACGAATAATATTACATTCTTGTAACTATCACATATTTGCCAATTACCTATATACATTGTTTTGTACAGATTACACAAGCGTATAATATACTGCAAAGGATACTAGATAAAATGCTAGTGTACTTCTCGTAGACGGATTATATAAAATAAAACAAACAACTTGTTTTTGCATTCTGCTTCAGATGCGTCGATTTCTTTGTTAAACGATTAGCGACCCGTCTTGTTTCTTTCATTGCTAAGCGTAGGCGTCCAGGCTTGTCGAAGCATTTTATTTTCTTTGCTAAAGCAGTGTAGTTTTATGAGGTTAAACAGCTTTAAACATACTAGGCCTCGTATTTATTGAGTACAACTTTATGATTTATGTAGGTTATTTTGGGTAACATCATACCTACATAATGTTTACTATTAAAACCTTTCAATCTCGGTATTTTATGCACGGATTTGCTAAATTAATTGGTTTTAAGCTTTTGGGTAGGATTATGGTGTCGTTTGAGAAGGGCTCAAGCTAGGTGGTCTTTGACATGCCGAAGTTGAGGGCGGTGGTGAGAGCACGGGGCGCAGGGCGCGGGGCGCGGGGAGCGAGGTCTTCGGTGGCGGTGCCTCACAGCTCCGCTCACTGTCTCTGTGTTCGGCTCCGCGATCACACGCTCGGGATCTCCCGAAAGCTCGCGAAACAACGTGCGCGTCGCGCAATGTAGTTTGCACCCAACAGTTAAAGAAAAGCCTCAAACTGTTTTCAACTATTTCAAAAGTTGTTAAAAAATATTCCGGCATCGGAAGCGACGCTCAGGCGGATACTTCAGGTGCGTATATAATATTTCGGTGTTTTGTATTTAGGCGCGAGGCCCGTCGCCGTCGGAGCGTGAACGGAGGGCGCGTAAAAGTTTGAGCGCGGTTCGGCGCGGTGTACAAAGGCGGGCGCGGCGCCGCAACAGGTAGGGCGATATCGAGCGGAGATACGCTCACTTATACTTTTCGTTAAAGCGGTCGTAATCCCAGGCCCGCCTAAACCCGCCATTTTATTTCCACGCCACCATCGGACTGTAAGATTCTTGTGCACGCATTAAAGAGCACGCCTTAGAGTTTTGCCCTGTTCCGTCACGACGGATTTTTCATTCAATATCTGGCGGTATTGAAATACTCGTTATATTTTTCAGGTCGTATTGCAATCAGGGTATTTTATTCTTGAACAAAGAGTTTAAACGTAAACGTGTTTGTCCTTTGTCCAAAATCAAATATGAACAAAGGGATATCATTAATCTCACAGTAACATAATAATATGTCTAAATTATATAAACTAGATACCTATTTCATTTAAAGAAAAAATATTGTTCTAACAAAAAAGGTAAATTAATGGTTGAAGATATCTAAATAATTCAATGGAATAATATATAAGTTGTTCAACTCAGCATAGATAATATTAATAGATAATATGGGGTTATCTTCGCTCATTTCCTATAGTCGGCGGCCGAACCACCGATACTTCTGCGTACGCACGAATACCTGGCTAAAAGAATTTTCATTGACGGTACCATCCCGAAATATCATCAAATATTCATTCAACGTTCATTCATTAGAACCTCTTATACCTTTAGCTTGTTTAATATAAATATAAATATTATTTAAATCAACAAAAACGCCACATTAGGCAGAAGGACACTAACAATGGTGTCGTGCTTCCAAAACTAAGTCGATGCTTGATTTTCCAAAAAGAATATCATAAGAACCGACGCGATAGGTTTATATAGACTTTTTTAATACTTTTTTATAAGGTTATTTTGTAGATTTTTTTACACCGGACTTCGTGTCATAAATATTAAAATTTCTCAACCAACCTCCCTCTTGTTCACACACTTCACAATATTTATGGTTTCATGAGCCATTTGGAAATTAAAAAAGTTACCACATTATAGACACTATGTTTCGTCTACAATCCGTTGGGATTACGTTTATACAATGACCCTTAAAGGCTCGCTAGCCACTAAAAAAAAACGTGTATATTTTTTCCATTACTAGATGATTCCTGTCTGCCAATATTACTAAAATCTGTATGTACTTTTATTACGATCTCAGCGTTCGGCTTTTGTTAGTTTCGGATTGTGGGTTTTGGCCGAAATTCGTCTATTGTACCCAAACCGGGGTATTTGTATTCTTAATAATGTAAAAAATACGATCATTCAAACTAGAAAAACATTTTTTTGTATAAATGAAATTACAAACCATATAGATGAAAAAATATATTTTATTTTACTTGTCACATCATTATTTAATGTGGTGCATTTCTGCCTGCAGTTCCGCTCGTGGTACATATATAAAACATAGCACTCAGGGATAATACAGCTTTCTATGAGTAAAACATTTTTTTAAATTGAATATCGTAAAAGTATACGCCAGACGAACACATTAACTAAAAAATATATAATTATTTTCTTATACATTTGGTTTTGAAACGGTACGCTATTCGCCGGGACAGGTAGTACATATATAGATACTAAACACCCGTTACTCAGCCAAAATAAATCTAGCTCATCACACCAAGTTTGTCCATACCAGGTTTAGAAACTGGGACCCTCGGCCCAGAAAGGTCACTACCAACTGCCCTAATAAGTTCGTCAGTCGTCATATTGACATTGACTTGTCTTTGACCATGGCATGGCGTGATTGTGGGCGGGCAGAATAGGCAGTTCGGATGACCGATGATCGGGTAAAAGTCGCCCAACCCTATTATTATACTTTTTTATTTATTTATTTATTCGTAGTAATACGTGTAGATAGGTAAGTGTACGTACCTGTATCAATTTCATTATAGAACACATTAATGCTTAATTACTCAATAAAATATTGATGAAATGATGTTCGTCGGTAAGCGCATTACATGAGAAATACTGGACCGAGTTGATCTCTTTTTTAATTTTGGTAAAAGTCCGAATAAGGTTTTTAGGGAGCGAGAAATTGAAAAAGTTTCCCAGAAGATTGGAACAAGACAGCGTCTGTCGGGTCAGTTAGTATATAATAACATTGTAAATGCTAGATAAAAATACTCTTTAATGTCCCATTGTTGGGCACGGGTCAACTATCAATGCAAGGTAGATTGAATCTCCTTATTTTTTCCCCTATAATAGGGGTACATTTTTTTTAAAGCGATAATCCGTATACTCTGTCCTGATGCAAAAATGATGGGTCAAGTTTTACGTAAAGCAACCAAAATATACATAATGTCTCGAGTTTTTTAACGTCGATGTGGCGTGTTCTGTAATATTTACGACAGTCACGTGATAACAATTATGCATCTTGCCTTTGATGTGTCTGTAAATTCAAACTGAGATCAGAATCAGGATAATAATCGCAGGGAACAATATTTTTTATACATATTTTTTCGGCATGTGTTTGTTTGTCTGAAAGTACATCACAGGAAAACTTGTTAATGGATTTGGATTTAACTTTAATTTACCAGTTAATGGATTTTTTACCGCGGTATAGCCATTTGAAAATTTACGAAGTGGATTTTGGTGAATCTTGGGAATCCCAAGTTCTATCACATTCCCAATATGGAATACTGATCAATATGTATTAAATGTAATAATAGTTCAAAAAAATAAATGTAACAAAACTCGTATTCAGGGTTCTTGGAACTATAAACTATTACAACACATTTATTTTCATTCGTAGTCTACAAACAGTATTGTGATTCACCCTCATCAAATCGTAGCCCGCGTAACCTTCGTAGCACTCAGCGTAGCAGAACTAGATGGTGTATGTGTCGCAGTCAGATTGTAGAATCAGGTTCTTTTACAAAACAGCTAGGTTCTTTACAAAACGCGTAATTTATGTGAAACGTCTAGTTAACGTTTAGGCGGATTGTAATACGGCTAGCCGTTTTGTAACGCGGCGTTTTGAAGTTCAGCCACGATATGAGCGCCGCCTTTAGATGCGGATTGCTCAACGGTACGCACGAGCGAGTTGAGTGAGCTCAGGAATCGGGGCACCACAACTTGACTGGCTTAGGTTTGAAGGGAATGATAAAACTATTGAGCGAACGTAGCGAGCTTACTAAGCCCCCGTCATTCCTAAACATAGGGGCTCCGTCAACCAAACCATTTCCCAAGATTAGTTTAGGGATATTTTATTTATTTTATATATTTATTTTATTTAACGATTTTCGAATATTTGAGTATTTTAAAGCTATTTACATTTAGATCTTTAAGGTACAAAGCACCTAAACGTAGGCAGCTGTTTTAAAGAACTTTGGGGTTTTGTGAAACGCCTAGCCGTTTTGTAAAAAGCTGATTCTACAATCCGGCTGCTTGTTATGTATATTTATCTAGTACTATGTGTGTCAAGGTTTGAGCATCGTAGGCTTGAGCAGCTTGTAGTTACAGCCGAATACGGACAACATGGAAATAAATAACTGAAAATAAATAAATAACTGCCTAATTGCACTAAGTAAGTTGCAGTTTTTGGAACTTAAATTGCAAAAGGTACTATTATACTCAATGGAAAGCTACTTTTGTCAGGATCTTCAACTTGGTCGGTTGAATATTGATAGCGCCACATAGAGACTTCCAAAGTTGTTAACAGATTAAGGTCTTATTCAATGGCTCAAGCCATTTTGTTTAAAGACTGTTTCCACTAAATGGCTTTGGTACCACTCCGTATAGATTAATGCTATCCGTTACGAGCTACAAAATGCCCTTTGAACGGCCCTAATGATCTGGAGTTATTCAGGGACATGAACCTTTTCTAACGATTTTTAGGGTTAGGACAATTAGGTTTCGTTTAGGTCGACCAAAAACGCTGTGATAGACAGATACTTTACGAAATTGCTATCAATAGTGTTCTTTGGTGTGTTCATGTTTATCGGATTATTACTCGTATGTATTGATCTGGATTTACTACCTATAAGATTGATACCGTCAGCACTCCCCGAGAATGGTTCAAAAGTGTTTTTTCCCTTTCTCATCGATTATAAGCACGATAGTATATATTGGCCACAACAATAAGAGGTCGTTTGTAAATTGTCAATTTTTTTTTGTATTGCCCGATTGTAACAGAAAAATATGGTTCCTGCAAACAAATGTTGAATCCCTTAGGGATTGAATTTCCATATACTCTGGAGTTTAGGCCATGCGTTGTCCGACAGTCATTCATTGCTAGGATTGACTTTGAGGATACTATAATGATTAATATGTTCATTAATGTATTATCATATATATATCATTGATATAAACATACCTGGAGTTCTATATAAATTGGTCTTGCGGTCGTTCCGGTTTGGTTCCACGAAAGACGGTCACGCAAACGTGCAGACTATAAATTTGCTTTAATTATATTCCCACCTACTTAGAAACCAGGGTGTCGGTCCGCGTTTTCCCTAATATAATAAAAAATAACCGGTGAGATGTCCCCTGCCCCGAATAGCTTCATTATGCCGAGGTGTAGGCAAGTGTAAAATGAAAACAAAAAATGTTGTATCTATTTTCATCTTTACATCGTTATGTATCGATAATCGGATATCGGATATCGTAACATCAATATGTACCTATGAATAATTATACATTGTGATGTAATAAAAATCATTACTAGCTCTAGTAATATTTACAAATAAGTTTTCTTGCATAAGAGTTTTTTAAAATCTCATTTTATTTTATTAACAGACATGAGCCCGATCGTACAGAGTTTCACCCCTAATCTGTTCCCCATAGGGGACGATTTTCCAAAAATCCCTCTTTAGTGCCCCTCTAGGGTATTCAGGGAATATGTCCTCCAAATTTCACATCCCGAGGTCAATGTGAAGAATTGTATGATATAGATATATTTTATTTCATTAATAGTGTTAATTAAAATAATTTTCCACAGATCTCTACTACACCTGTCTATCTATTAACAAAATTAGATATAAGAAATAATAATTCCACACGCAAACAAGCACAAAATATAATTTAGAAATCATTAAAAGTACGTAATGAGATAGGTTTTTTACGTAGGTTGGATATTATTTTACCTAAAGTTGGATTGAAAGTTAATTATCGCTTGTGCTTTCTTAAAGGTTACCTTTAAAGCGATTCGAGAGTTTTCTAGTAATAACGTATCAAATCATCTGAATAATTTTGAAAATTCCTTTATTTGTATTAGGTGGGAATACCATTACTCTCTTTCCTATATTGCATGTATCTTCCACTCAACGCATATATTGATAAGTACCTGTCTCGGCGAACTGTGTATCGCCTCAGAATCAAATGTTTGTACACAATGAATTATCTTTATTATTATTTTTTCCCATATTTGAATAGCTATTCTGCTACGTCGGTGGAGATTAAAGTCGGCCCATCCAATCTTGAGTTTTAAATGGTATCGCTAACACAACTGTGTTTCATATTTATAGATTGAGTTTAGATCGTAACTATGATTTCACTAGTTACCGTTGTCTTCAGCCAAACTCCAATCACAGCTGACTTTGTATATAATTATTAGATCTTAAAATTTAAAAAGAGAAATGTAAAATGACTTGTGCTCATATAAAAAAAACAAAAGTAGCACGCGTTTTTTCGATTTATAAGCAAATTTTGGCCAGGCTGTTTGCACATCACGGAAAACCCATGGGCTAACCAAAGAACTGTATCTAGGAAAATTTGGCGGATTTTACTGAAACTTGGAATAACCATAGTGTATAACAAGATCAATATTATATCAAGCACTTTTTTGTACAGACGTACAAAAAAATTGCTTTGAAAAATTGATAAATTGCTCCGGAATAGAAAAAAGCAATCCATGCGTACGCAGTCGCGGGTAGGAACCGCAGCTAGTATAAATATGAACCTTATTCCACTATGACACTTTCCAAAAAAAATACTCATAAAAATACGTAATTCCACATTTATTTACGTGGCGTAGGCGTATATTAAGTACCTACTCCACCAAAGCAAGTGGCATGGCGTACCCTATGGGAGATGTTATGAACATTTCCTCTGAGGCTAAGGTCACATATAAACTTTACAGAATTGTGACGTCACTAGCATAGCTTGAAGTAATAATAAGTTTATGAGCTTGACTATTTGATAGTAGTATAAAACAAACACAAAAAATGGAGGAGGATAGCGGGATAAAGAATACAAACCAATTATATAATAATAGGTATGGTAGTCGTCAGTTATGTATTTAGGTTTGGCCTAAGGGGGGTCATATGGGCTATGGCCCGGGGCGGCAGGCTGTCGGGGGCAGCGCAAGCCGCTCCTCGCGCTCAGCTTTAGGCACCTTTCATATTCGGGCGCCAAATCTATCAATCTATAATACGCCACTGGGGCGTACGATGTAATAATCAAACGCGTAGAAGGATGCTCTTCCGCGTTCGTACAATTTATACCACCCATTATAGATACACTTGCAATATTGAGCGACCATGTGGTGATCATCGGCGGATCCCCCGCGACACCCAGCTAACCTTCGTTTGGGGGGCCTGTGCATAATAATGCATACGTCGGCAAACACATGAATATTTAGGGACATGAACGGCAATCGCAGACACGCTTATGTAGCTGCATCTATATTTAGCAAGTCCACCAATGAACGTTGACGTAAACGGCATGCTTTGCTCTAAGCAACTATTAAATTATACACGTATTAAAAAGGCACGTATTAAATTATAGAATACTTATATTTATAAGCTAGGACCAGATAAGATGTATGTGTTTATTCAAACGCAGATCTAAAAACAAAACCACAAAAAACACAGCAAAAGTGGTACTAAAAACATCTATACTAATATTATAAATGTGAAAGTTTGGAGGGATGTATAGATGGATGGATGGATGGATGGATGGATGTTTGTTACTCTTTCACGCCCGAACGGCTGAACGTATCTGGATGAAATTTGGCACAGAGATATATTATAGTCTGGAATAGCACGTAGGCTACTTTTTATCCCGGTAAAATGTATGATTCCCGTGGGATAGATGTTTTAATTTTCCATACTTTTTATCGCGGGTAACACCGCCGGGCGCAGCTAGTTAATAATATAAATGATTTATTTTTACCTACCGTAAATTTTGCAGATTGTTAGTAGTTTGTAGAATAAGGCCATATGTTTATACCGCTACGTTATTGCTACGTATGCTTTACTAGCTGCTACACCAACCTGATGTCTACGACGTAGTACGTAGCACGGAGACGTAGTTTCCTTGCAACGTATGACATATTTTACAATTTTTTATTTGGTCGTTTTCAAATGCATTTTGTCTTAACGCTCTTTTTCCATTGTTCTATAGTTTAATACTGTCAAATAAAAATGCTAAGTATATAAAAATTTAATTACATAAGTTTTATTCAAAATTTGTTATTAATGGTTAGTTAGTTGGATAGTTGACTGGTTGGTTTTATGATATTGGATGAAAATTTAATGAAATGAAAATTATATTTTAAAGATAATATAATTTTCAACAATTACTGATTGTTAAAATATTCAGAATAGATGTATCTAATCTGAATATTTCATTAGATATTTTAGTCATTTTCTAGTGCTGTCAATTACGAATAAGATTGACTTAAGAATCACGCAAACGTCTGAATTGATATGTTTAATAGATGGATAATATTTGTTGCACGTATATTATGTACTCTGTGATGACACAGACTCTACATTTAATCCTTTAAATCAGGTGTCAGTGGTGAAACTGGGTGTGGTGAAACTTAGTGTGTGAAACTGTGGTGAAATATATTTAGATGGTTGCTTATATGTAGGTGTCTATACAACTTTCAGCCTTAAGTATTTGTACGTAACGCGGTATTTGCATAATGGGCTGCCTATGTCCCGTTAAACCGGCACTGGCAGCAACACGCAATAGCAATTTTTGAACATTTGAATAGTTCAAGGTTGATCAAACATAGCGTAAATGGCGAACATTGTTCATACATTTAATCTGAAAGTTTATATATTTATTTAATAATTTAATGTCGGTAAAAAATCTTTATTTAATAATGCTTTGGCTATAATTATAAAGTGCTGGATTAAGATTTAAGTGGCATCATAGACAACGAATATATTTAAAATGCTCAAAAATTTAAAACGATAACAAATGCAACGAAAATTGACTTCAAGTAATGAAATTATTATCATTATTGACAATATAAATTAAACAATTTAAAAAAGGACATTGCCAGTATCAGTATTGACGCTTTTCTTCAGCGCTCATAATGTTTCCGTGTACGCGAGTTTCCACCCTAATGCACACCGAATAATGCCCTGGCTATAACACTTTATATCTCACAGTGAGTAAACACGCCGTAACATACACTTCTTCTCTGTTCAATTATTCACTCACTGACATTGTCTGTAAATGATCGCGCTACGTTAGAAGTTGACAGCTATTATTTACGAGAAAATAATATTTATATTAAATATCAAAAGTCGTATGTAGCACTTAAATATCATTTTATGAACTAGGTATCTTTGATTTCTTATGGCTTATATAAATGTTTTCTCATACGCTTGGTCAAAATAATTAAACTCCGTTTTTTCATACAATTCACGATGTGATTTTATACTACTTTTTTTTTGTAAACATTACACTTTCTCGTAATTATGGGCTGACATCTGATTGGTTGTTTCATTTTATAGGGGTTTTTAAATATAATTATTATTATTTATACCATGAGTTTTGAAATTACTAAACTTATTTGAACGTAACGCATACAGTACTAGCTCAGTATTAGCTCAGTTGTCAAATCTTTGTGAAGAGCACGAATGTATGTACCTGAGTGAGTTGTTAATTATCTATAGAAGTGTTAAATACTGGATTGGTCCCCAGTCCATTGTACGGTATCCATAATACAAACGATGCTTAGTGTGGGACCGTATAGTTGGTGCGTTCGTTTAGCGATATTATTATTATTTATTCTATGGGCCCTCTTTTATAATGTGCAATCATTTGTTGTTGGCGAAACAATTTTCTCAATTTAGGTTTCCGACGTCACCGCCATATTATGTCAGTGCAATAACAGGGAAAGCGCGTCTTTGCTCTCTCCCAACTACTTGCTTTTATCAAGCTTTAAAGCTAATATCTTTAAAATTATGTAGCAAGTACGTAGTTATATTTATAAAATTCCGGCCTCCCATAGCACTGTCGTTTGAGTAAGCTTTCACGTTCCAACGCACCCTGGACAATCGACAACCTGTTGCCTGGCCAATCCTTTTACCGCGATGAAAAAAATAATTTGAAATAAGAACATAACAAATTTACTAAATGAAATTATAGTGGACGATCCAATTATTTAGGTAATGTGGCCAGTACCTCTGCGTAATTGGAAGAATCATTCGGCTTGGTGATGTAATAAATTAACCAACTAATTATAACGCGAAATATTTACTTTAATGAGCAAGAAACCTATGTATATTATTCATTGCAACAGATTTTTTGTCACTTAATATAGAAGAATAAATTTCAATAAAAGCGAAAAATGAGTTATAAAGATATGAAACGAACTCGGATGGTTCCGCTGAATTATTTATACAGCTTCTTTAAACATTATAAAATTTGCAAAGTATCCTAATAATGAGGTCAATGATATTGGGTTAGGGGTTGGGTAGGTAGTATAAACAATTTATTTTCGTTTATTTATACATCTTAACCTCTAATTTAGTATCACCCATCCAAGTTTTTTACTGGCTCGCAAATGATTGTAAAACTACCTACAAACTTTACTGTAATTGTATGTAAAATAATAACTCGATATACCGCTTGGTAAAGCTTACGTACAAGTTATTACAGGTAACTTAATAATTTTCTCGTGTAAACGTTGTTACATCTTTTATGATAAATAAAGAAATTTCCAATATTGGATTAAGTCGCTGCCTTTACAATATTAGTGACGTACCTAGTAATAAAAGGAAGGGTTCACCTCGTGTTTTTTTAACGCAAATTTAATGAACGCGTTTTATAAAGGGTTTATAATAGGCTTACAATAGGTTTCCGGGATAAACTGCGGGCTGACCATTCAAGGCAGAGCATTCTCACCATATACCACTGTTTTCAAAATACACTTGACAAGCTGCATTAGCTAGGAGGGTAGTGTCCCTGCTCTTTCTAGTAAGGGTCTCGGATTCGAATCCTGGTTAGGAAAAACTTCTTGTGATGTGCACGAATCATGGATGTTAATTATCTATATAAGTATTATATATTGGATTTGCCCCCAGTCTATTTTTCGTTAGCCATAATTCAAGCATTACATAGTATATTCAGTATAGTTTTCGTTAGCCATAATTCAAGCATTACATAGTATATTCAGTATAGTTTTCGTTAGCCATAATTCAAGCATTACAGTCGGTGTGGTCGTCTGGCGATTATTATTATTATGTAACTAGCTGCGCCCCGCGTTGTTACCCACGATTAAAAAGTATGTCCGTTTTTTACCGGGATAAAAAGTAGCCTATGTGCTATTCCGGACTATAATCTATCTCTGTGCCAATTTTCATCCAGATCCGTTCAGCCGTTCTGGCGTGATTGAGTAACAAACATCCATCCATCCAAACTTTCACATTTATAATATTAGTGTGATGTTACAAATAATCCTGTAGTATCACTTATATTTATTATATTTACAGTGTATATTATTCGACCATTATGAATACGTATTTGTACAAATTGAAGTGAAAGAGACAATCTCGTGAGTACTTCCTCGTGACCTACTTATCAAATTTCGGGCGCGACTTGAATGCGTGCGGTCGAAATAGTAGCGAATGTTTTCCAATACCGCCTACAAAGTACACAATAAAATGAATATAGGTAAAAATAAGTTAGTTCCTAACACTATAAGCTATTCTTACTATTTCCGTCCATCGCTTGTAATTGTTCATATAGTATGCAAATCGATTATATGCGAAAGAAGCGGTTTTATCAGGAACATTAAATAACTGACGTACAGTAAAAGTAATTCAAGTATGATGTAATTTTTAAATATCTTCTTTTGAAACTTAAATCAATGCATAAAATAATGGTAAGCCTAAAAACCATCTGGTAAATGGTAGATCGTAAAATGATCGAATCGATAAATCCATCGAATGTTACCGAAATGCCCTACATCGAGATACGTGGAGCAAAATAGCAAGAGCAGCGTCCATGTCCGAACAGTGCAACCCATTACCACGACCACTCTGACAAGAGTGCCCGACTAAGAAGAAGAAATGGTAAATCAGAGTTTACTTTTTTTTCACATACGCCGTGTGTTGTCTGATAATTCTAACAAGTCTGTGTATAAGCACATCTATTGAAAGATATTTCAGCCAATTCGTCGAAAATCGTTTATTAATAGGTAGGTATAATAAAATCATTTGCGAATTAAATAATGACAGTTATTGTCATAAGAAACTAACTAACGCTATTCACTAAGCGGCTTAATGCAATTACACTTTTATTGAAATGTAAAGCGATTCTTTGCTTCGTCAGCTTCAGCTATTTCATTAAAACAATTTGGTTGCCGGCGGTGTGGTTAGACGCCCGCAGCGAGTCGCCGGCCTGGCAAAAATACGATTGGACCCTTTGTGGTGTGCATGGAGGTCACGCCAGGCTAAGACCCCCCCTCTTTCCGCCGGGGCGTTACAGTAGTATGCCATGTGCGATCCTGTGGCGCCCCACTCAAAGGCGGTGAAGGTGGACCGTGGGGTTTTAGTCGGTAAGAGTCCAGCATAACCACACCGTCACTCCCGTGGCGGTGTGGTATCCATGAGGATATACCCACGTAAAAAAAACAAAAAAAAAGGCTAAGTCCCTTAGCTCTTATTGCTTACCACTGTATGCCACTTCTCGCATGATGCCAAATTACAATAATATGTCAAAGCATAAGAGTTTTGATGTAACATTTTGAATAAATAGAAAAGCCGGTCGAGGGTGCTGGGTATACTCGTCGTATAAGAGGCCATGTAAGAATGTGAGGTGGGTATTTTTTATAGATATTATAATATCGGAGCAGGACACAAGATTGCTTTATTCTTACTACTTATAGACAAGCGTGTACTTTAAATTTTATACCTATTAGTTGGGCGATATCAATGCATTAAATGAGTTGATATAATATCATAATTTGTTCAATAGTATATACAATATAAGATGATCTGCTTACTTGGCCTTATATGAGTAAATATGTACCGATCTCACCGATAGATGATTCTACTTGAATAAAGTCATTGTACCTGGTGACGTTGCTATGTGTAAGTAAAATTGATTGTGATGATGACATTACTTTTCTTGTTGAGCGATGTCGAGGTATTGGCGGGAAGAGATCGACAGCGCAATCGTTAACTGTTCATTAGTAATTCCTATTGCCGTTTTAAAAGATTTTACACAAATATGTAGAGGTGATATAGCAACAAGGATTTATTAAGAAAAAAAAGGCAGCCTATGAATTTCCATAGACTCGAAATTACATAAAATTCTTTCAAAATTTCTAAATAAATATATAATAAAATATAAATTAAAATAAATAATTTTATGATTTTTTTTTTGTATTTTTAAATGTACGTGAACTTTTTTGCACCTTTTCTACCAAGTTTATAGTTAATTGACCCAAATATTGTCTTCGGATCTCATACCGCCCCCACGTTTACTCCCTTAGGGGCTGAGTTGTAAAGATAAATATATCTCTTTTCCACTATATTTTATTCAACACCAATTATTTTGATGGGTCTAAGACTGAAGCAGTTGAAAAATTTTATTCTAAATTCACACAATAAAAAGTTAATACCTACTTATACGTAATGTATCAACATGATATAAGACGATATTGAGTTTATAGCACGCTATAAAAAAGCATTTACAAGCATTCCTTGTGGTATGGGAGAAAGCATATGGTGGCCCGGGTGGGCGGTCGGGCGAAGTAAAATGAAATGTTTATTGATTTTAGGACACGGACCGCCGGGGCCCAGGCCTCGCGTCCCGAACGCGAAGCCTCGCCCGACTATGCCGCGTTACATTAAATGTTTCAAGTTAGACGACAACTTATCCGTTTATTTAATCGATTAGGAAGACGATTGGATACTCGAAAAATAAGAAATTCCAACTAGCAGGACTTAACGCTGGAATATAATCCGTAATAGAATTCACAAGGTTTTTGTTATCGGATACTTAGAAAGCTTAATGCAAGTTTGCGTGTAGCTTTATAGAATATAAACAAACAAAGTGATCAAACATACATATATTTGGTTGGACATCTCTGAATTTCATGCAATTGTTTTGGAATTCTTGTATGTGTGGCTAATTGTCTGTATGTTCCCTCAAAACTGCAGCACCAATTTCAACGGAACGCGATAAATGTATCCCATTATGTTTTTCAGAATAAGGGGTATAAATAATTAGAGGTTAAAGATAGCTCGAAAAAATGGGCCAATTAACTTCGTACGATTACCGAAAAATCACAATGTTTAATGTCGAAACCGAATGTAGTAATTTGTTTGCACTCCAATAATAATGAAAAGTTGTTGCCAATCCAGATCTTTTAACTTTGGAGTTCTTTAATGAGATTTTGCTCGAACTTGGCTTGACACTGGCTCCAAATAATATAAATTCATATAATTTTTTATTTCTCCAAGGTTTTTAAAGTCAGTGCTTGTTAAAAAATTGCATGTACATAGTTACATTGGCTTGGATCAAAACTGCGGTGTGACAGAGTGAGCAAGAGACGATCAGACGAACTGCACGCTCTCATAAAGATTCCTCGCAGGAACTATGGAACCCTGACAACAACGTGAAACGAAGTGATTTAATAATGTACAATAATAAGAAGTAATCCAATGGTGAAACCCATCTTTGTTTTGCAATTAATACGAAGGAGCCGTGGGATATAAATATTGAGTATTCCGCGGTCCGGTCACGTAAGAGACAAGTATTCGATGGTTCGTTCTACGTCCACATTAATCTTTATATATAGGAAAATAATGACGTATTTACCATGACATGTGATGTATGTCGAACTTTATTGACGAATTGTGATGGATCGATTTACCTGTAAAATACGTTAACTAAAATATACGTAAAATTAGGGCCGCTATAATTGAGTTGCCGGCGCGAGTCAGACATAATGGTTGCATTACGGCAATCTTTGTTTTAATGGTACATGGTTACATGGTTTATATTTACAATATTGTACCAACCAAAAAAAAAATGGCATGATAGGGTACCAGAGTGGCGCCACCAAGACTACTATTTAATAGTAATATTATAAATCGGCTTTATTAATGGCGGCGCTATCTATTTATGTAGCCATTTGGAATACGAGTTTGTATTAAAGGCTGGCTAGTTTTACCTATTTTATTCCAAATCATAACCTATTTCGAATTTCATTGAAATTCGACGGGCCCTTCTTGCGCGCTGCTTTGTCAAGCCAGCAAACAATCAATTTACACATCTATACTTGTAAACGAAACAATTTTCTAGCTATACACGTGGTTATACATAGTAGTCGTACATAGTACATAGGTAGCTCAAAAGAATATTTGTCGTTTGTTGGTTTGGTACGGGGGAAGCGCTCGCTATTATGAACCGGCCGTTTTCACGGGTTAATTGTTTAATAGCTTCATTGTAAAATTATATTTCGCAGCAAATTATCGGAATGCCGGGCGGAATGTATTTTGTGAGGCCATAAAGCACTTATTAATTACTAGTAATAAAAATTATAATAGTAGCAGTGATAGCCAAGTTGGTAGAACGCTTGCCTCGGTAACGAGGATTGTAGGTTCAAACCCCGGCTCGCAACTCTGTGATTTCATGTGCGAATCTCATTTTCAACCATGATTATCACTTGCTAAACGGTGAAGTAAAAACATCGTGAGGCCGCTTGGTGACATGGCTTTGTTCAGTGGGTGGTGACTAACCACGGCCGAAGCCTACCACCAGTAGAGTTGTCACCTAGTTGGCACCACCCAGGGTCACGTGTAGGGTATCTCGAGGGTAATTAATTCTCCTACGGACGAAGGTGACTCGACCCCAAAGTCCTTCCTTGAGCCGAAAGACGTCCACTGATGGGCATTGACTTGCATCCACCGCTATCCTGCGACGCGTGAGATATCATCGGTCCACCTTGTAGGGCACCATCCTACACTACATCTTCCGGCCCGTCTTCTGCCATAACATCCATTAGTTCCTCAGCTCCTTCTTTTCAACTACCTACTTATTTGAGCTATGTTGGTTACTCTAGTTCGTCTACAGATCTAATTTTTTATTTTATCTCGTGACAAAATTCCTAGCGTAGCTCTCCATTGCGCGTTAAGTGACCTTAAGCATTCTATGAGGCCCATAGTAAGCGACTTATGGTATTGCTCGCTTCGTAGTAAAATGTTTTCCCGCATTATTCTCCGGAGAAGTAATTATTATTATCACGACAAGAGGGTTCATCTTACATACTGAAATTCTTAGGTAATATGTCGGTATAGATTACCTACCTAGTAGATGTAATTAAATATGGGTAACTTACCCGTCTTAGTTATTTTACCTACTTAAAGATGGATTGGAAAGATTATTGTAATAACATATGTATTATTGTAAGCAGGCACCTAGCCTGTCACTAAAGAATAATATTTCATAATATTTTCGTTAGTAACAGGGGCTTTTCTCTCATCTAGAAATATGTATAGTAAAGTAGGGTCAAGGTTTTAATATATTTCATGCAACCAGGTACTGTATTGGAAAAAGCATTAACGCGATATGGAACAATAGTGCAGCCGTATGCCCTTGAAATACAACATTGATTGATTGGACTATTATAATGTAGAACAGTGAACAAAAAGCTGAAAATATATTTTGAATTAAGTAAACATGCATATATTGATTTCTTATATTTACGCGAATATTACACATTGACGTAACGTGACGTCGAATAGAAATAAAATCGCGATAAAATCCTTCAAGTTTAGTTTTATTTTAAACATACATATAGTTTAATACTCGGCCGGCGAGTAAATAGTATTTTTAACTCAAGCAAACCTAAGTCAGGGCGAGTTACTTTAGACTTCGGTAAAAATCTGTGTGTGTGCGTGTGAACTTATATTCGAGGGGTCCTTAAAAGTGATTCTCCATATCCTAACATTTTACCAGGTCCAATAAAACTTCTTTAATAAACTATTCGTCTCGCTTCTAACTTCGCTCATCTTTACTCAGCCAGAGAAAAGTCTGAGTAAGGCGTGTATAATTTTAGTTGCTGAGATAGTGATCTACAATTTTTAATATTATTATTTATTACAGGTGGGTCGTCTTCCGAGCCGGCATCTGCAAACCCTGAGGGCAACACTTTCGGACAACGCCTAGGTCAAGGAATGGCTGGAATTATGTCAAAACTGAAGTGCGGGCCGACGAACAATAACCCACCTTCGCTTGAGAACAACCCTATCATGCAGTACTACGAGGTGGGGAAGGTCAGCAGTACTGCTGGGCCTGGCCTCATTTGGCGAGTTCACGATGCTTATAGGAAGAGTGATGGCAAGGTAAGAAGATATATCTAGTGATGCTTTAATCAGAACCTAACAATGTCTTTTTATACCGCAAGACAAACATTTATTAACTTTACGGTCATAAACTAACCAACGCTGGTATTATGGTTGCCGGATAATGGATTGGGAGTGATCCCGGTCTTCGTCCAAACATAATTAATTGACACTTAAAAATCACATCACAATTATACTATACAAAATAACATTGGAGATAAAGTGTTAAACAAATTAAGTTTAGTTAAATTGACATTGCGCTGTGAGGTTTTGTTTGTGTGAGCTGTGTCTGTGTGCGCGTTCGCGTGTATGAGAAAGTAGTGTCTAGTTAAAACTAGACAAGAATTTCAGTCATTAAATTAAAATTTAATTAAGGCTATACTTAGTGGCTTGTTAAAAGCGTTATTAAAGTTTTACGTCTGTAAATTTAATTTATAACTAAGATAGTTCTTCCATCCGTTATACCTTCGCGGTATCGTATTTAGAAATAGGCCCGAAATATCGTTGTAAACAACTCAATAAACAAATCTAGGGTAGTGTGCGCAAGGTCTTGGATTAACCTACCTCCAGCTGTGTTACAACTTACAAGTAGGCGTAATATTCCATGAATAACTTTTTTCAACGAAAATTATGAAATGTTATGATCATTGATTGGTCATCGGGCTGGCGGTTGGTGCGATCGGGCAGAGCGATTTCGTCACACGTCGAGATTAAATACACAAATCTCTTTAGAGTGTTCTAATTGAAACGCGCAAACACAGTACTAATTTTAATCACGCGACGAAATCGCATCGTTTGCCCGCAGTCGTCGGCTAATTAGGACGACGCCGTAGGAATAATGATAATGGTTTAAATGGAATTATTCTAGACCAACATACTAATGTCCCGTTATGCTCATGTAGAACCACATATTTGTGAACATACGCATATACCAAATAAGAAAGGTTTCAATAAATGACTGATCCTAGGGTCAATTAGTTGTTTATAACCAAGATTGTTTAATTGTAGATTTACTTCATTTTATATGTAAACGCTCTACTTCGTGGCTACTGAACCAATCATAGTTATATTCTCATATTTATTTTGTCATCTCCGCGTGGATCACCGTTTTATATTATAATAATATTCTCACTGGGCTGTTATATTTTGTTCAACATATCAACGTCTATTTTTTATGGTAGGTTCATTGTTGAGGAAAACAGAATTTTTTATGGGCTTGGCTTTAACACTACCCGGGATTCACTAAATAAAGAAATAATATAGTTGAATATTGATTATGTTTAGCAAAAAGATATCCGAATATTTATTAAAATCATAATAAGAAATGAACACGGTCTAATTGTATATATTTTGTATGTTTTTAATGCAAATTAAATTAATATAAAAATCTAAATAAATCCAACAACAATTTATGGCTATAATCTGATTCCTCAGACAAACAAGACGTGGCATTAAACAAATCTAGAAATCTACTTAAACAGTTCCTGAAGCATTCATAATTTGACATACAACAAACAGTAAAATTAAAACAAAACATTTTAATATAATCATAAAAAACAATTTAAGTAGATTGTTGTTCAAAAAAATAATTTTACCTGAGAATTTTAGTTGAATTCTTATGAACTGCATTAAAAGTTTATCTCGTATCATGATAATCCCTGAATAAAGGGCTGACTAAAAATCCTACTTAAGAGCTTGATATTCCGTAAACTGTACTCAAGTTTTCTAAACTGTTAAAGGTACTTCATAATGATTTTATTATACTCCATTTAAGATATTATTTAACAAATAATATTGACACTGTGTTCCTTGTAGGGGAGGCTCCACAGATTATTTTTATTTCATAATTTTATAACACATCTTTGTAACGGTGATAAATATTTATAAATTTGCTTATTTTAAGCCTTACACTAAAAGGTATGTGAATAAAGTGGCTGCAACCATACAGTCAGACGGAGGCTGCAAATCGTAGTTTGACTAAAAAAGCAGCATAATAATTTACCAGCCATATAAACCATGTAAACTATTTCACTGATTCCATTCTGTTACATGGTTCGCAATAACTGGGATTGCCTACTGACTTTTATTACAAAACCAATACCTTTCAATAGAATTTCTAGAATACTTTTCTTTTACAATGCTGTGGCTGCAATTGCAGCAATGGAGTGCATTGTTACGTTTTAAATCTATATGGTTTCATGCAAACCATTTCCGCATCTCCTGGAGTAATTTTGAAACATCTCATGCTGGATGAAGTAGGCTTACCGTAATTGCTTTCTATAGCTATCGTATTTTAAATTGATTTCAATAAGGGTTAAATGTTAATAAATATCACATTACCAATAAACGAATTTAACAAAATAAAGGCTTCAGTGTCGAATAAACAATTAGGCTCTGTTAGCAGGTAGTTTGAGATGGATTGTGTGATATTTGAACTGGTATCGACTTTGCGTAAACTATATTTCAAATATACAGATGATTCGTAAAGCGTATACTTTTACTTACAAACCTTCACTGCTTAAGCGTACCTATTTCAAATCATTACGAGAAACGAGAACATGTGTACACAGAATTTGAAAAAAAAACCATTTACATTTTTTTTATTGACATTAAAATTCCAAATGCGCTAATGAAGGGTAGGCTTAAAGTTTAGTATATCTTTTCTGAATCACGCTGTACAATTATTTCCCTAGGGCAAGTCAGGAATAATTCTGTAATAGTAAATCTATAAAACATATTTTATGTTATCATCATTGTACAAAATTATTTACTGATCCATGAAAACTAAGTTCTCCGAATCCTTTTAGTACATACTACTTACTATAACACTCATACTTAGAACTAGCTAAGTCCTTAACAACGCCTTTAAGGATCAATGCTCCCTCGCGATAGCCTTTGTTAAGTGTAATTGATTTAATATAAGCTTCGATATTGTTCGACAAAGCCAAGTCTGGCAGCCTCCTCGATTGTCCGATAGATAGATCAATTTTCGAGGAAATTGCTGGATGTCCACGTCGGTAGCACAATGAATGTCGGAGATCGAACTAGAATACAAGGACGGCTTAAGAAGGAAGACACCGCCAAGCAGGAAGCTTGGAGAAGGTCCCAACGGAATAGAAAACTCGTTGGCATTGACATAGATTGACATAGGTTTGTTCCAAAGACGTACATAATGCATTATTACATAAATAACTAAAATAAATTGATTAAATTTTAATTTGACGGCCTGATAGGGACAGGCTTTGTGTGATGAGCACGAATGTTTGAACCCGATTCATGGATGCTTAATATGTATATAAGTATTTTATACTGAGTTCGTCCTCAGTCCATTGTACGGTACCCATAACACAAGCGTTGCTTAATGTAGGACCGTATAGTTGGTGTGTTCGTATGGCGATATTTATTTTTTTGTCATAGTATATCTACCTTTGTTTATTTAATTTGCATACTTAAACAGCTACTTCATTCGCTTTGATTAAAAGTGAATGAAAAAAAATTATTGTGAATTTTTATTTATTTATTTAAATTACAAAGAGTGAGTACAATTTTGTTAAAGTGGTGCAACATAAACTCCAGTGAACTTAATAACTCCAGTGAACGTAATTAATAAACACATTATGTTATACACACCTGAACATAAACTCGCGAGCCAACCATCAACTCAATAATTGAATAGGACAGTTTGTGTGTTTGTCGCGTTAATTCCGAACGTCGATTACTTGGCAAAGTTGTAACTTAATAACCTGACACGGGCCTTGTCTTGACGCGTTGTTATATACTTGATGGCTCCACTAATTGATCGTACAAAACTTCAATGTGATGCGATCGCTATTAATCAATGCTCGAGTAAATTTGCATATGCACGCACATATTGATTGTGATTCAATCGGTCAACATTAATGTTGCCACATTCGCAGTTAAATTGGTTTTCATCGTATATAATTAAAACAATAGAAACAGATTTAATACGTTATTATAATAAAGTTTATTTTTTAAAAACTAGTGGTATCGCCCGCGTTATAAGATTAAAAAAAGAAGCATTATTCAATCATTGTTTATGTTTCAAAATTGTAATATCACTTAATAATATTTAATTGCGATGGCTGTTATTGCAATCTTATTTGACTGTATAATTATCAAAGCCTACTTTTTAATACGCGAGTTTTATTATAAAGATTACTAGTAAAGAGCTATAAATACGACTCATATAGGACTAGTAGTCCCATTAGCAACTTCAACTAAGCCAAAGCTTTTGTGAGGTGTGTGTAGAGTTAGATAGTCAGAGTCCCGAGATCCCGGAACCACTCAGTTACGAGGGCGATCCTACTAACCACTGGGCTATTGATGCTATGTCTTTGAATTGTGAGCTCGTAATACGAATAACTTTAACTTATTCTCATCCCTTCCTCATATGGAAAAACTATTTTCGTGAGCCGGTCGCGCCGCCTAGAAGGATTACGTATTTCACTCGAACTCCATTTAAATATGTCTTTCATAAACGATACTCAGTAAAAGGAAATTGTTATAACTTTAATAGGCCACCCGACCACTTCTGAAGCAAAAATCGGATTACTTTTATAGATGTTTACAGTGCTTACAGCGAGGCGGGTAAGCTTCTAAGTGGCGTTTACGTTGTCTATTAAAAGTTTTCTCCTTTTCATTCATTCACCAAAATAGTATGTAAAGACTGAATAGGGGAATCCTCGGAGTAATATTTAAATAATGTATGCCAAGTTGTAACGCTCGGGTGACGATTATAAGCTACTTATATGATTTTATCGGATCCCAATAATTTATATACAACTTATACGAGTAAGTACGTTACAATTTGTATTTGAACAAGTTTTCATTGGAAAGAAAATTATAACCGAACATATATTGAAAACACCACGACTCTCTTCATTGCGACAATATTGACGGACAATATTACATTGAAATAAAACTAATTTTACGGATTTTATCGCGTTTATATTATGTTTTTTACGTTCCCGACGACCGTAAAATTAGTTTTATTTCAATGTGTAGTATTCGCGTAAATATAAGAAATCAATATCTAAAATATTGCGTTTTCGGAAAATGTAAGACATAGATGGTTATTGAAATAAAACTATTTTTAAGGATTCTATCGCGTTTATTTTTTGTTTTTACGTTCCGGCTGCTTTACAGCAACCATGGTCACGGGAGGACTGAGGTGGTTGATGTCCTAGTGTCATAGTTTGACGGGGGTACCCTCATATTTAGTTGTTACTTGCGGTCCGATATACGCAGAAAGAGCTATCAGTGAAACTTTGCTGAAAATTTGCTGGTCATCTTGGGAGATCTTCAACATTCAAGTTATACTATTTTATTTTATTTTTCTTCACTCGTAGACGCTTATCACCACTCAAAGGTTAATATCCCACTAGTATTACACATTATTTATCAAAGAAACACATTTTTTGGAAAATAAAACAATATTGACAACTTCACGCAAAAAGTGCTCGACGGGCTCATAGTTTAATATACCTCAATCTATGTTTTTATTATGGCTATAAAAAGAACATAAAAAATATTTAAAAAAATGCACAAATCGCAATATCGTAGGTTGGTAATATAAAAGTAAGTTGAATAACTAATAATTTCTAATGTATTTATTACACAAGCGTTCAGGCTTCCAGAAAACATGTGAATTATATTATCAAACTTTATTAACTTCCAAAATTAAATGATTAACGAAAACCAAATTATTAATTAAGCCTATCATGCCTCCTTATCATGGCCGCTGTTAACATAGTTGTAATTGATACGATTTTCGTACAAACCGAATAGTTAATTAATAATATTAAGCTCTCTCCTTGGGTATATCTATACAATATACATGATAAGGTATTCAGAGGGATTGAGCAGACTGTAGTTTGTTTACAAAGATTAAAGTAAAGCAATATTTATCTATAAAAACAAACATGTCATAGTTATACTGACCCACGAATTCACAGAAATTTCATCCAATTTACATAACAAAGAATTTTAAAGCAAAGGGCTTTATAACGCCAACGGATTTTCATTTTCTATAAAATTGCAAATGTGTTTCCAGTGAAGTCATATGATTCGAGCTATTTTTTTAACTTATGCTGTGAACGAGCCCGCCTTCTGTTCCGCCAATACCGTTGTTTTATAAATGGAAAATGGTGCAGCGGAAAACTGTCTATTTTAATTTCCTTTCAATATACTTGTGGAAAATATACAAAGAGTCCACTCGCTTTAACACGCCGATTCATCTTAGTTAGAGTACCTACGGGTACTGCACACGCTCTTCAAGTTTTTAGTTTTTTCCCGCGAAGACGCACATACATATATGCACACACATACATAACATTAAAAAAAAGTTTTACATGACGCACGCACGCTACTGGAACTCTCAAATACACTAGATACTGAGCCTTCGGGGGTCTGTTCAATACAAACTCACAGATAATGCCACACTTTCATCTTATGTTATACGATCTTGAGCTAGCGACATAGATATGAGATACCGAAGCAGAAATTACCCACGGAGTTAACAGTCTGATCGACCTACGGTGTAGTCGGCTACAACATAGTAGTCTTTTTTTATAATAGATAGATAACACTTTATTGTTCCACCACATAAAAAGAATACAAACGAACACTACGAAGTCATCAAGTGCAGCCAATTTTAAATAAATATCCATTACTGATTGAAGCCTTTTCGGAGTCTAAGTTGAATTATTCAAAGAAGTTGAGTAGCCTCCCTACTTTAATTTTGGGTAGGCACCTGCCTAGTCGTCTAGTCCGTCTAGACCAGATGACTATTTGTTTATTGATTTATTATATTTACGCGAATGCTACGCATTGAATTAAAACTAATCTCACACCTCGCAATAGAACACGCGATTCCGACCAAGGATGATACGTGAGACCAATGAAATTAAAAAAATATATCCTAATTTCAATTGGGAAGATGGCCGGGTGCTACCACCGACTTGAAATCCATTAATTAATATTATTAAATCCAAAACCAAGCGCACCATTGCAAGACCTCAAGACACTGTGAGCACTTTCAGCGTAGATCAGATCGCAACAATTAAATATGAGGGCACCCCTGTTCAAACTATGACACTAGGATATCCAACACTCAGTTCTCTCGTGACCATGGTTGCTGTAAACCGAAATGTCGGGAACATAAATGGCATAAAATCCGTAAGATTAGTTTTATTTTAATGAGTATTTGTTTATTGTGTCTGGCATAAATAGTTTATGCCAGTAAAGCTTGGCTTAGAATCTGCTGCTTCCGAGCTGTTTTTCTAATCTTGCACACTAGGCTTAGAAACCTTGCTTGGGATATATACTAATCTGAGTGTAGTCTTTTTTTATAGATAAAAGAATCCGAACTCTATAAGTGAACCGAAAGGTTTCAAGTGTTTATTCTATTAGGACAACGTCTTAAGTCCATGAAGCAGTTACATATTATATAACATTTTGACTACATTAAATCGAACGTTGGATGAATTGTTTGTGGATAGATTGTGGTTCATTTGACCACAGTTTGTCGGTAGAGTCTGTCACGAGTGTCGGTACTCCAATTAATATGCAGTGTCCGCGAAACAAGGCGAATCTATGAAAGTAATTGTCACGTGTTTCGCCTCTAAACGAGTCATCCTCAGCACGGCTGGGCTACGAATGAGCAATACTATCAATTATATGCTTTCTAGATCAAGAAATACAGATATATAGATTAGGTTTATCTTGTCTAAATTGTCACATTAAACTTTAAGTAGACTTTTAAATATAATATTGCAACCAAAATTGGCTCTAGATATTATAACAAGCCACATATTTAGTATTCTACTAGTATTCAGTCAGTAGCTTTTCGCCAAACCTTAAATATTCATTCATGTCGGTGGCTAGACGAGTTTTTTAAAACTTCAACAAACAGTCGAATAGAAAAATAATCATATACCTTTGCACTGAATTATAACAACCGAGGGCACCTTTGGTTGTACTCGTATTAAGTTTTGTTATTCATTAACATGGTCTTCGAGAAGCAGGTAGTAACAGCGGTGCCACTTTGTTATGTTTGTTGATTCGGGATGTTTTCATTACACTTAACGAGACTAACCACCGGTTGACGCTGTGCTTAACCAAATGGCCTCCTAAAGTTATTTCTACCTAGACCGTTTGTTGTCTACATTATTGTATGTTTATGTCGATAAGTCTGTGTTTCGTATTTGTCTGTGTTTCGTGTATATCTATTTTTGGACGTTGGTGCCCTTTAACCTCGCTTTCATGACTTTATCTACCTGTTGCGCCAAAGCTTCAACTGAATGTGATGACGACTATACACTTCGTTGGTCTAGTGGTGGCCAGTCCCGGATTACATACTGCGCGTTTAGATATTCTAACAATTTGCTTACAAACATTTCAACTTTCAAATAAAATCACTTTAAAAAAGAATATGTAGCAAACAATTGAAACAAATTAATTCGACAAAAGTAGTAAATTGATTTAATTTTTGCAAGGTTTCTATTTTAATATTTAGAATTAAATCATTATTTATAAGCTATGGAGCAAATGATATTCGTTGTTTAGTTCAGTTCAGAAATCCATGTTCGGCGCATCAATAATATCTACAAATCCAGACTCCTATTCACGAAGCATTGCTCCGCCAATACACTTTACGAATTCATAGAAGTAAATACAAGCTTAGTAAATAATCGAAAGAGCTTTTAATTAACCGTGAGGGGTATGTTTGGACAGCGCTCACCCTGGGGGCATGCGATTGTGGGTGGCCTCATTTACACGTGTCATACCAACATTCTAAGCATTAAAAAATGAACACATACCTAATAATGAATACATTGAACACTGCTGAAAGAACATATTTTTTTTTATAAATTGAATGTATACACAGTCACGGAATGAAAAGGTTCGTCACCTTAGAGACGACTTTTGCAGGCATGAGTTCAAGAACTGTTATGCCCACATTCCAGTGCAAGAAACAGTACTGCCAACATTTTAATAAATGCTAAGAGTTTACTATAGAATCTATCTAATAAATGTTACTCCATTCAGTCCATCAACACTTCACTGGCAGAAATAGCTGTATTTGTAGCCGACTACCAACGTACAAAAATAAGGAAAGAAGAAGAAGAAGAAGAGAATATAAGAAGAAGAAGAGACGAATACAATGGCGGCATTGACAGAAACTGGGACTGTAGTATATAAATTAACAAGGCCGCGTGTATAACAAGCAGCAGTGTGAACCTAAGAGCGGTGCAATAAGCGCCACTTTACAAGTGTGGTGAAACTAGTATTATTTGTCATAGTTTTGTCAAATTAAATGTGATTCTACCAGTACAAGAACTTTGCATGTCATGTTATCGACGATAAGAGTTAGGTCCACACCTTTGAAGCCGCATGGGAATACGTTTTATCACCAGTAAACTTCTAGTTTAACGATAGCTTATATCGGCTTTAATTTCACCTCTTACCTCAATTCGGTAAACGCTGATACAAGGACGCTGATAAATACCTATAAATAATTTACCAAAGCAGTTTATTTAACTTCATGTAGAATGTTATTCACTTCAAAAACTGATAATAACTATACAACAACCATTTTATATAAGTGTAGTCCGTCATAACTCTAAATTCTTAGAATCTTCAAGGACACAAGACTGATGCTTGACCTACCTTCGGTTAATTGGTAAATTGTCCTAACCTTTGACAAAAAGTACTTAATCTTCATAGCTACTCTACTTACTCAAAATATAACGACTTTATTTTATTCTTAACATAATTTCTTATTCAAATATTATTTCAACTAAGTATACTACAAAGGTTTAACAGTTCCGAAGGAAATCGTCAGGACCTTTTATGTCAACCTTGACAATAATAATAAAATATTTTGTTGCTATAAATAGTAGCTTGTTGTCCAACTATAACCCATCATTGTTGGACTGGCGCGAGTAAGAACTTATTCGCTGTCCGTCGGACCTCGAAATGCGACAGACTCCCCAGGCACTTTCAGCCCAGTAAATAGAAACTAGCCACATTTGTTGTTCCGTTTACGTATTTCTTGTTTATGCGCATTAGAACACAGTGCCCAGTACGAGAGATTTCACCATATCCATACAGCAAATATCGCTATAACATTCTATGTTCCGGAAAATGTCATAGAAACAACAACATTATTTTGTAGTTATTTTTGAAAATTTTCATATTCAAATGGGTTCATGGGAGCATAGTATGGGAGCAATAGATTCGCTATTTTATAGTGTTGGTAATGGATATATTTTATGAACTTAAAAAGGAGAGAATTTTATTATCATTTATTATTTGTTATTCAATATCAAAGTTGATTGATATGAATTAATTTCTCCCCCTAACATTAGTATAAAATTAATCTCCTTTCGTTTGCAACGCAAGCTCATACTACGATGCAGTCTCATTTATAGCTTTGATTTTCTATGATAGCTCGTATCTGGTTAAGTCAAACAGGTATTATAAAAGGCTGCATGCGGGCGCAACTACAACCCTTAATGTTCTTGTCAAGAACACTATTATATTACTTGTAACATCTATTATTTGTCGTGATCCCAAAAGCTATGATATTAGTGAGCAAACACAAAGATCTGACATTCTAATTAAGTTCCGAGCAGTTCTCCGTGTAATAACTACGGCAACCTTCAAACGTTCGTTCCATGTACAAATAGTACCTGCCTAGGGTAAAATTGCTTATACAAGAGCAAAAGGATACCTTATAAAAAGTTTACGAGAGACTCCGCGACCGACCCAGATTGAATGCAATAGTATTGGTGCTTTTTTAAGTTTTCCCGCAATTTGCGTGTTACTTCAATTTACAGCGAAGTTATTGCGCACTTTTCGAATTAAATAAGAAACTTTGATTGGCTAATATAAAATATGTTGTTACTAGCTGATGATCTGATTACCGCAGTTGGTAGTGACCCTGCTTTCTGCGCCGAGGGTCCCGGGTACGAGTAGTAGAGACAAGCTTTGTGTGGATGAGCGTGAATGTTTGTACCCAAGTTTAATATCTATTTACGTATTATAATACCGAGTTCACCCTTAGGCCAATCTACGGTACCCATTATACAATCATTGTTTAGTGTCCTCTAGCAGTTCCTCCTGCAATAATATATTATGTAGGCATATTATTATTAGATTTCGCCAACAAAAAATAATTGTTTAAAAGTTAAAAATAATATCATGCCAGTTCCGGATGTTACAGAAGTCATATGTAGTAGATACTTTATTTCAATAAATTTAAAAGTAGATTCGTTAAACAAATCAAACTAATGTCGCTAAGGCCTTTTTACGCTGAGTCTATAAAGCCCGTCAACATTAAATTCACTTAGAAACACCAATGTAAATCAGTGCGTGGACTCTAAAAGATTCACTAATGAGTACCTACTCGAGAGGCTGCACTAGTATGCTATAGATGGCTTAACGACTTAAGAATCTAAAGTTTGTTGGTGTCCAATAAAGTCGAAGACGACACGGATCCACCGCCACGCTCAGACTTTTAGTGGAAACTTCTTTTGTAAAAAGTTATGTCTTTCATTTTATTACTTTTCTTTTAAAATTATCGGTCATTAGGTACGCGAAGTTTCTCATAGAACTAGCGTAGGTAGTTTCGCTTTCACTGTTCATTTAAATTCATTTTTGCTTTAATTTCGTAACGTAATGAAAAGATCTAGAAAACTCAAACAGTTAGAGGAAACACGATTAATTAAAAAATCATAACCCATCCGCTTTTCGCTTTGCCGTAGTCAGATAAAAAAGGTTGTATAACTCAGGAAGGAAACATAATTAGCTTAGATTTCACTGTAGGTATGCTTTCGGACTGCAGTTTTTCTATACATTATTTCAGAGTAAAATAAGAATGTAATGTATTGCGGATGAGTGAACACAACCTTCGTGTTTAAAATGCAGTTTAAGACACCCCGCGCACTAGGCAGCCTGGCTGCGGCAGCCAGGCTGCAGCAGCCAGTAAATCCTATGACGTTGTATGGGAGCCCGCGCACTAGGCAGCCACGAATTCCCGGCTGCGGCAGCCAATAGAACGCGCCTGTTTGCACGGCAGCCAGCTGGCTGCGGGCAGCCAGAGCGTGTACAGGCGAATGTATGTGGCTGCCGTCAGTCTCCGCGCACTAGTTGTAGCAGCTAGAAGTATTTTGGGTTCCGAACTTTAAAAAACAAATGACGAATATAATAAATATCTCGAATAGTCGTCGATTGGCTGCTATAACTGGCTGCGCAAATATTCTGGCTGCCGCAGCCTGACTGCCGCAGCCAGGCTGCCTAGTGCGCGGGGGCTCTAAAAGTTATGATTTGGTGACATATCCAGAAGTGATTACTCCTTTCAGAAAAATAAACCTCGGATTGAAACAAAATAAGACACGCTATTTTCATTTCATCATGTCACATCCATTATTTTATTTATAATGTGTATTTATTGAATTTAATATTGCTATTAATTACTTGACACTGGCAAAATACCCGGTAAGCGGGTGAGGCCATATTCATATCCATTTCATTTCATCGCATTTCATTTCGTAAAGAAAGAAGAAGAAGCAAAATAATTGTATTCAATGACAAACCATTCAACATGGGCTTCAATTTATTGAAATTATTCAGTAATTCGCCTGGTAATTGTGTGAAGAAAAATTTAAAGGTGTAGAGTGATTAGTAAATGTATGTAGAACCTTTATCAAATTTACCTAGATTCGCTTCAATCAAGCGACATTCTGTATAGAAGGCAGCCACCCTGAATAAGTTATGCGTTATCTATATCTGGCACCGCGCGAAGTCATTCGTTAGTCCCCATGTTAGAACCAGTACCTCAAGCACAATCCTCGGTATGTAAGCGTCTCCCATCCCTTTCATACCACAGATAACATAAATGAATTTGACAGTGACAGCACGTATTCTCGATGAAATCACGATTACATAAGGAGTTGTGCTTACTCCACCGGTGTCTTTTCCTCATAACGAACGCTATATAATTTGCATCTTAATGGTTAAAACAATAAATTCTACCTACGTCCTTAATTGGAATTGGTCTAAAACATTTAAATCACGATTTAGCCCGTGAAAAAGAAACATTTAAAAAAAATATTCCAAAATTTAATAAACATCACCAATGTTGGCGTGAAATACTGAGAAGGAAATTATTAACGATATGTGTAAAATGCGGTACCCGTGCGTAGAAAACAAAAACGATAGTTTACCGTGGAAAAAGTATTCTCACCAACGAATAAAGATGCAACTTAATTCTAGTCGTTAATTCTCACCTTGATAAATGTGTCGTTATTACCTCTGACCTTGCATTGCACTTTGTTGTCAGATAAACTCAGATAGATTCCAAGAACAATTCTCATTTCGCAGCTCAGACAAATAAATGAACACTATTTACGTCTTTCTCCGAAACATTTTACAACTAATTGCCTTATTGTTGAAGTATTTCTTTATTTATAATTGTAGTTGTATAATTGTGTTCGAAATCATAAGAGATATTTCATATAGTTTCACGGATTAATTAGCCTGAGAAATTCTGACAAGTGAAGTAAGTAAGTAAGTATAGAATTCCTAAAATTCATAAAGATTGTAATCTGAGGAGCCATACTAATAGATTAATTGTATATTGTTATTTTGGGTAAGTTGGGGCTGTAATTAAATATTTTAATAAGATCGCTAAGCAATCTCGAAGTTGGAAAAGTTGCGGCCGATACTTCAGTCGATAAAATAAGCCAAGGATTATTTTATTACTAAAGTATTTAGCGATTGCTGCTTTCTGTTGTCCCAATTGAGTCCCAATTGAGTCAAAACTATATGTGACATGTAGAAATATCGTTTTCTTGCTCATACATTATGAGTAAGTTAAGGAAGGCTAGTTATACGGTTGGGCTATTCCTGTTTTGGTTTATTCATGTTTAGATTTTAATTATATATACCATTATTTGAGAATAACTTAATATTGTCTTATGTATTATACGGTGGCCAACCACAATTTCTATGTGCATGAACATTATTGAATAGGTATCTGAATGTATTGTAAACTTGCGTTTTAAAACCACGTAAAATTTAGGCATAATAATTGGAGAGTCTAAAATATTTTTTTGTAACATATATTTTATCTGAACAATGTAGATGATACAATACCCATTTTTGTCATAATAGTTAACTCTTTCGTGTAAAAACTCATTTGCGAAAAAACCATAAAAATTTTCGGAAACTGCAAGACGGGTTTTAAAACGAATTCTATTTATTTTAATAGCGAGCTTAAAGCCTGGGTTATTATAACGCGTGTAATACTTTTGGAGCTGAGATATTATAGATGTATCAATATGTGTACTCAAATAAAATGCATATTAAATTTGACTTCATTACCGTAATTTAATGATGTATGATGTAAGAAGCAGTGATAGCCAAGTTGGTAGAACGCTTGCCTCGGTAACGAGGATTGCAGGTTCAAACCCCGGCTCGCACCTCTGGGATTTTTCATGTGCGAATCTCATTTTCAACCATGATTATCACTTGCTAAACGGTGAAGGAAAACATCGTGAGGAAACCTGCATGTCTGAGAGAACCCCTCGAAAGATGTGTGAAGTCCGTCAATTCGCACTGGGACAGCGTGGTGGACTATGGCCTAATCCCCCTCGCATTGAGGGGAGGCCCATGCCCAGCAGTGGGACATTAAAGGGCTGGAATTATTATTATTATTAATGATGTATAAATTAATTATTTTATTAAAAGTAGCATCATGGCACGGACTTAGTGCAGCACTACACTGAGTTATAAAGTAATAAAGTTTATTAACAAAAAAAAACAGATTTACAGATATTTAATGTATACAATATTTTAAATACCTTATGTACTACATAATAATCCGAGCGGCAATATTGCGTAATAATATCACAAACAATTATTTGAACAACTTAAAGGAAACGATTCGCGTCCCTAGACAGGTCGTATTGTTTACACTTAAATAATACAGATTGTTATACCGACTGAGGAATAATAAAAAGTACCACAATTCAGTCAAAGTATTCTGTTTTGTCCGTTCTGTTAAAACATCTAGGTCCGTATTTAAATTGAACTAAGTATTCTCGCATTGTTCCATTTTATATCAGAATAGTAGGTATTTGTTTGGATAAATCACGTGCTTTGAGCTGTGAGGTATATGGCCATAACAAAAACTAAATAATAAGATCTAACATGCGGCTTTCGTTTGATTTGTACGCACACCGTTCAGACGATATATCTGTTTTTTTAATCTTTTGCTTACTCACCAAAATCACCTTTTTACTTAGCTAATTGGATAAATCTTAGGGCCTGTTTCACAATGCTGTGTGTCTGTAGATGACGAAATAACACCTAAAAGGATTCTCGTGAAATTTTGTCTAGTGGTAGGTTATAATGATATATCTGGAATAACAATTGGTGGCATAAATGCGCTACTAGGGCCGTAGTTCTATGCTAGTATCTATTAGAATGCATAGATAACGATAAACGACCTGAAGACCAAATACCTAAACGAATAACCGCGTCACTGTTTCACGTAAGTAGTACCTAAGGCCAAAATAGTTTATATTCATGATTCATTAATAATATTTTGCTTTTAAATTTGTTAGAGGCAAAACAAATAGCTGAAACACTTATATTTTTTTTTACTAATAAAAATAACAATTTTCCAATATTTGTATTAAATTACTAGCTCGAAACACGCCGTAGTTCTTAGAATCGTAACACGTGAGTGTTTAAAAATTGAACGAAGCAAAACATTTTAATCACGTAATAATATTTAAGTACGTAAGAAGATACTCGAGTTCATCAGAAAATGAAGTTTATAGAGAATTTATATGCAATCAAATGCTTTATTTGAGTCGTTATTTATGGGATTTACTGTTATGAGTTCGTAACAGCCTCGTAAAGAGGATTCTTTTACCCGATGTGTTTAACAATGTACCTACTTAAATCGTGTAGAATGTACGTGTAGAATAGAATTAGCTGCGTTGATACGAGGCACGAGGTTAGTTGATGAAAATGAGCTTCCGCTATCAAAAGGTAATCACCGTCGTGTTGGTACTCCGAACAGATAGCTAGTTACTTCCTTAGCTAATGTTACAGGGCCAATTTATCTAATTTAAGAGCATGTAAGGAAAATTCATAAAACGACTACGTGACGTTCAGGCTGCATGTTAATACGATATACGATCAATAAAACGGACGACTGCGTTTATTCAGATTGTAAACAAATATAATTGACTGCGTATTTATTTAAAAATGTAAAGTACCGAAATGAGAGTTATGGTTTAAAGTTTACATATTATTATAGATTAACATTGCTCAAACATTTTCCGACCATATTCCATATATCCATGTTGCTGTACCATTTTGTTTGCTGTGGTGCTACAGAACTACCAGTGGAAGGAGTTTCATAACAAAATGGCGCTGTTTTTTTAAGCAACTAGCCGATTTCTGTAAGAGCGGGTTACATAATTTGGCTGCAACATAAAACGCTGTAAATGCTGTAAATGAAGAAACTGTAATTGCTAAGTAGGAATCGTAAATGGCCACCTTGTGTCACTCGCCTCCACTGTTTGGCTTACGTTAAGTGACCGAGCCAAATGCAAATGAGCAAAACTTTGAATATGGCCTGATAATAATCAAATCAGTGTTTTCGTGTTGGACGCGTTCGTGTTTTAAACGCTCTTTTAACTATGAAAAAGCAAAGAAAAATATTCGTTCGGTAACTGTTTGTGTAAATATAAATCTTTGCTATTTTATAAATCGGCAGGGCTTTGAAGTATCTTTGTGTTTTTTTTATTTACCCGCTGTACCGACGAAGAATTGTCTTTGTTATATTTTATTGTGAATCAGATGTATAAGAAAATCAAAAAAAAAACCTTTTTGTAATTCGGAGACAAATTCAAAAAATAAATATTGGTCCACCCGTTCGTGAGTTATAATTGGTGTAACCAACACAACTTTACTTAACAAAATTTAGTGCTGTAATATGAGTGTAAAACTAAATAGTTGAATAATTATAATGACTTTTTATTGTTGTCTAGACACAATGCTCATAGGTAACTTAACTTCGCGTTTATAAGAAATTTCTTAGAAACTAACGGAAGGCACCCATATCATCAGTGATGGAAAGTTTATTTATTTATACTATTTATATTTATTTATACTACCTACGCAATATTAAACACCTTGATAAATTGTTTTTCACACTTTATACATAACATTTTATTTAGTAGTAATAATAGGATACCCACTCCGAAAGCATGTTTATGTTTGTATGATGTAATTTATCAAAATACATAATATATATTATCAGCGCTAAAATCCCTACAGGGGTTGGCAGAGGTGCCGTGCAATCTTATTTTGGAACGACGGTATAAGGCGCGAGCCTACTTCTATTATACTGGGCACTCTGCTCATCAGAATCAAGGGGATTTACACCCAAGAGCTCCTCGCTAGCCCAGTGGGGGCTGGTGAACTTCACTCAGCTTTCGAAAGACGTACAGGTTTTTCAGTATGTGCAGCGTTCAGCGTAACCATTACCAGTTGAACATGATATTACAACACTGCTTTACCACAAAACTAGTGCCTGCTTACTATTAAGACAACTTTTCTGAATTTAAAAAAATATTTCATTTTACTTATTAAATCACGCAGTTTCTATACTTATCAGTTTTTTTTTACTTTGTACGAAAATTACTAAAATAATAGTCTGTTTATAAGTTTCTACGCTATTACTGACGTATTGTTGGCTCCATAAGATTTGTAATATATTTGTAACAACAAATTTTTGATCACAACACAAATAATATATTTTTTTGTTTTACTAGACCAACATACAGCTTTAGTATTTCCAATAATATTTATCAACCTCATACTTTTAATGCAAACAACGTTGCGGAAATACATAACACTCGCAGAAATGTCCTCAAAACTATACGAACGAATAAATAAACTTTGGAAATAGGAATAAATACTTTGCGGTTTTGTTTAAATCGGAAGTCCTTCATGCAGAGTTAAACGTATAGCTATATACGTGTACCATTATTTGTATTCGTGTTTCATAGTAGGTGTGGAGGGTGGAGGTCGACCTTCCCCGCTCGGCGAAGATCCCGGCGCCGCAGGACCTCATTTCATCGACCTCTGGTGAAATTTGGGGTCGAGATAGTAGAGTACCTCTCGTACTACACGTGTGTTTCGTTATAGTACAAACAGTAGGGCTAATAGCCCTTTAGAGCGTATGCTTTGGGACTTGATCAACGTTTCTTAGCTTGGCTCATTTTTTTTTTCATTATTTAATAACGGTCATCGCAGTAACTTAATTGCTTGACAGAATACGTTTGAATATATTAAAAATATTAATGGAGTAATAAAATAAAATAGCAATGATTAACAAAAGGTAAATAACGACAAATTTGCATTTTCACTTCGTTGTCTTAAAAATCTTTGGCCATTCATCTGCATTGCGGATCTATTTAGATCACAACTCGGATCGAAATCCAGGAGCCGATTAAACACAGTGATTGTCCGAAGCATCAGAGAATTGGTGCGTATGACTGTGCGCTGTCCTGTTGCCACATCAAACAGCCTGTGCATCCTGCTATGAGTACAATTAACTGGGGCCAAGATTCACGTCAGCTCATTGTGGAGATCAGGCGAGTCTACAATTTAACAGACAGAGTTGTTTGTTCGTCGTTTAATCTTCGAACTTCGAGTAAGTTACAGCTCAAACATCCTCGTTGCAATTAAGTAGGATACATAGGTACGGTTTAAAGAGACGTTCTTGAGGGCTTTTGGGCGCTTCTTTAGTTATGTAATGATGGAGATGTGGTCAAACCAATTGGATGTCTCATTTGGCCCGAAAGTCATAATATAGCATGACTCATTCACAAAGAATGCTCGCTAGTTTAGCTCCTTGACTCGAGTCGACGTCTATAAGTAATAACTATACCTATTATTTTTCACCCTTAACATATTAGTTTAATTAATTGAACAAAACAATGTGTTAAATTTAAAAACACTGCACTAAATAAATAGTTGGGTATGGTTCGAGAACGAATCATTTGATAATATAAGGTGTATCAATAAAAGTGTAAAATATTTTAAGAGTTCCATCGGTATCTCTTAAACTAAATCGGAGTTTTAGCTTGGAGTGGGTCAACGTCAAAAGCATAATGGCGAGGGTGGGAAAGGGGTAGCAAGTCGGCCGGTATCTTATATTTTATTTAATCTATAACGAAACGAAGCTAACGAAATACGATAATAGTTGTTAGCTTGGTAACAGGGTATTACTTCCCTAAGCCAAGATATCGTTTGACATTTACAAAGCCTGGCCACCTCGTTACGCGTTGAGACTATTATTAAAATGAAATATACTATCCGGGTCATAAATATAATAATATACTAAAAGGTAGTAGAAGAGTTTGGAACTATGAAGATATTTAGGGTATTAGATTATTGCCATATTCCCGGGTAATTGACAACAGCCTCCAGTTTTGCACATGAAATCCAGGCATCCTGGAGGTGTGAGCCGGGGTTTGAACCTGCGATCCTCGTTACCGAAGCAGGCGTTCTATCAACTTGGCTATCACTGCTACAATGCAATAAGATACTGCACTTAATTATGGTACTTTATTTCCTCTATTTCAATGGTGTCGCATATTTTTTCAAGGAAATAAACGAGGTATGTTACGTTTAGGGATAAACAGTTCCATAAAACGCTTTAGAATCTTCTTGTTCAGGCCGATTTTCTTTCAAACATACAACCTGCAGTTTTACTCTGATCCCATCTGGGAATTAATCATTTTATGTTTTTATCTTCTAAGTCGTGACGCTCTTGTCAGAGCGGTCGTGGTCGTCATGTTTTGGTTTTGGGACTGGTGTTGCTTGCCTCACGAAGTCTCGCCATCTCTCCCTATTGGATGCCATCCTGGTGTATTTATGTTTTTATAGATAACATTAATTTGGATGTTCATTTCATTGAACTAACAATATACTAATAATACTAAACGTATAGACGTAATTAGCGAATAGTTACTTTGCAAATGAGCATAGTTCTTGTTGGCTTTAATATTTTTAGAGACATTTGATATATTTTTTCTTAGTCTGCGGCTCAGACTACGAAAAACTATAGACAAGCAAGCACATAAATAGGCACTTAACAATCAAGCAATTTATGAAGTTCTTGGAAATAAAACACAATTCATAATGTTGGCGGCTCAGAGTCTGAGTCGCCAACATTATGAATTGTGTTTTATTTCCATGAAATTTTCGCTCTGATATTTGAAGAAACACTTTTTTTATTTACCGACCCTTTGTTTTAAGAAAATATACTCACTACAATGAGTATAATACGTAAGTAATACCATTTAAATAAATCATTATACTAAATTATTTTGTTCAAATTGATGCTTGAAAAATGTTTTTTGCATTACATACGAGTATATTTAAAAATAAAGGAATATTTTTAGGTTTGATGGCAGCTAAGTAGTAGGTACATTAGGTAATTATTCATGCGTCCAACTATACAGGAGTGTAATCTGTAGCTTGAATGTGAGTATATTAGTTCATTTTGCACGCTTCTTTGCACGTTTCATGGATATACCTACCCAGATCCGAGTGCTAAACTAAAAGCATATCACAGGAAATTAACACTATAGCGGGGTCTGAACTGTTATTATAATACCCTATGAAGTGTTATCTAGATACAAAACCCGATAACACATTAATTTGAATGAATCTATTTATACAGGGTGTTAGACATGGTTAAGGAAGGAAACACTTTGGTTAAAGGTGACACTTAATTAATGCTTACAATAAAATTATGGATATTATTTATGTCGAAAATACTGAGTAACAAATGTTGTAACTTTTGAGCGCGCAATGTATCGTAAACCACGCAATCACAACACAACACTGCGTGCGATACCCGACTCGTGCAAGTGACTAGCGCCACCCAACGTATCGAGTTTGAATTTACATTGCAGTTTTGGGGCTAAATGACTAATTATGTTTTTTTTATTATTTAAAGTCATGTTGAGATAAACTTCTATTATGATTTCATGCTATAATCAAATTAAAGATACTGAACAAAATGCGTATATTCATGGAAAGTTCGTCTGTAAATTCCAACTCCGAGGGGTACAGAATCATGATCTGAAGCCATGGTGTCAGTTTTCATTTCAAAGTCACTCACAGCCTGTATACGAGTATATGCACTTTGTTTTAACTTTACACAATATGTTTTTACCAACATGTTCTTAATTAATTTAATTTCATCAGACGTCTCTACGGAATACTCTTAGTACGTAGATGTTGTTGTTTCTTCTAATTAAGAATTGTATATTATGTTTGTACATTATGTGCCTTCTTGTATAAGCGATTATTATTCGAATGTTGAAGGCAGCCAGGAGGAAGTTTATTGAAATATTATACAACATTTTGTATGGACCTATATAAGCGTGTATATAAATATGACCTTGTTTGATGTTTGACGGGCGGTTAACACCTACAGCACATACGAATATTTATTCACACTGGTGCAAAATATAATCATGACTAACAAGACTAAACAGACACTATGGAAAAACTACACAATCACTAAATAGGGAACCCTAAGATATTTTGAGATAATATTTTTATTTCACGACAACGATTAGCATAAATCAAAAGTCACAATCAAATGTTTTTTTTTGTGTAGGTCGACTGGGCATTTTCTAATTGATATATTACATTTTTTTTTACTCTACAACCGGATCGCATTGCCACCTCAACTGTGATGATCCGGCAAGAAACTCAGCGGGCTTGTCTTTATTACAGTATTTTTATATTGTCAATTAATCTCATGCAAGTTGGAAAAGTTTAATTGTATTCATTAGGCTCCAGTATGTTGCCTTTCGAGGCGCACACACGCTTTGACTCACATCAGTGATGCTAAATATATTTGAGCGTTGAGCGCTAAGCTTTTTTTTTTTTTTTTTGTTGACGGGTGAGCGCTAAGCTGCTTTATCATCCAAATAATCTGTAATTCTGTAATAACCCTGTCGACAGAGTTTAATTTTGATAAAAGTTTTAAATTGACAACCTGTTTAGCTCAGTTGGTAGTGACTGCGTTCTGCGCCGATCGTTTGAATCCAGCTAGCGACAAACTTTGTGTGATGAACATGAATGTTTGTGCTCGAGTCATGGATGTTTAATATCTATATACGGGATTTGTTTAATATCTATATACGGGATTTGCCGCGTGTCCATTATATAGTATTCATAACAAAAGCGTTGCTTAGTTTAAGACCGTACAGTTGGTGTGTTTGTCTGGCGATATTTATATTATTTATGTTGATGGTGTGGTATTCATATAAATAACAATTATAATCGGAGATTCCACCTAAACGCGCAAGCACGCTCTGTCGCTGTTTACATTCAGTCAAAAAAGTATCGGGAATGGATGATTTGTTTATGGTTCCAAATTCAATTTTTGTTTTTTGTTCTTGTTGTTAGATTCGCACGACTGTTTTCCATTTTGGCGCGGGATTTGAGTTGCATCTGTTATTTAGATTAAATACAGTGCTGTTTTTAGTTATATCATATCTGTGTGTATTGCGAATTTCATAATGGACAAAAACATCTAACAAAGAGTTTGTCTTAAATTTTGCATCGCCAATGGAATTTCGTGTTCGGAGTCACTGAAAATGTTACAGAAGGCTTACGGTGAATCGACTTTATCAAAAACACGTGCTTATGAGTGGTACAAAGCGTTCAAAAGCGGTCGAGATGTGATGGAAGATTTGCCTCGCTCTGGTAGGCCATCAACGTCTGCAACTGAAGTTAACATCGCAAAAGTGAAGGAAATAGTGACTGAAAATCCTCATTCCAGTTTGAGAGAGATAGCCGCCGAACTTTCTGTGTCTCACGAGTCGATTCGAATCATTTTAAATAATAACTTGGGTATGAAACATGTTGCCGCTCGGCTAGTCCCAAAAGACCTGAATTTTCTCCAAAAACTCAATCGCATAAGAGTCGCTGAGGACATGCTAGAACGAGTCAATTCCGACCCAACATTCATGAAACGCATTGTTACTGGTGACGAGACGTGGGTTTACGAGTTTGACATGCAAACTAGTCAACAAGCTTCGGAGTGGCGCCTTCCAACTGAACCGAAACCGAAAAAACCACGCCAAAGTCGATCAAAAGTCAAAGTCATGTTGACTGTTTTCTTTGACTTTCGCGGTGTTGTGCACTCGGAATTCTTGCCGGAAGGTCAAACGGTAAATAAATAATATTATTTGAGCGTTATGCGGCGTTTAAGAGAGCAAATTCGACGAAAATGGTCAGATTTGTGGAAAGAAAATTCTTGGAATTTGCACCACGATAATGCGCTTTCGCACAAGGCCATAATTGTGAACGATTTTTTTACCAAAAACTCAACAAATACCATCGAACAACCACCTTATTCACCAGATATGGCTCCAGCCGACTTCTTTCTTTTTCCTAAACTCAAATTACCACTTCGTGGCACCCGATTTCATTCGGTAGAAGACATAAAGGAGAATTCGCGGCGAGAACTGAACTCAATTCCGGAAAAAGCGTTTAAAAAATGTTTTGATGATTGGATTATTCGCTGGCGTAAGTGTATCGTTTCTGAAGGAGCATACTTTGAAGGTGATAAAATAAATTTGGATGAATAACTAACATTTTGTGTATTATTGATCTTTTCCCGGTACTTTCTTGACAGAGTAGTATACACGCGGAAGACCCGCTACCTATTCTTATCATTCAATCGCGCCGCTGCCGCGCCGCCGCGCTGGTGTAGTACGTCATGAGCAAACCTGCCGAGAGCCGAAAACGAAATCCATAGTAGGCAAAGCAAGCAATATAATTTTGTCAACACTATTTATTTGTTATAGGTACCTATGGCGTGCGGTAATAGTATTAATTTCCATACCCCACCCTCACTCATTATCCCAAACATTGCATGTAGGCACATTATTAAAATGTCACGGCTATCATCAGAGTGTATAATTGGGTTGAACATTAAAAGGCTGTCACAAAAAGTAACAAGAGTAGCAGTTTTAATTAATTTTCATTTAACTAATAGGTGCTATGCGTTATTGATTTATATTATAATGAATCAATTATGACTATTGTGACTCATATAAGTCAGTTTGAGTTCGGTGAGCCAATTCATATCTAATCCCATTTTTTATCCGGACGAGTATTATCAACGGTGAAACGCCAAACTTAATTCGTTTTCTTCTATACATATAAATAAAATTGGAGTGTCTGTTTGTAATATTAAAATAACCGCTTTTTACTAAGTGCATTTGGATGTATACACGTTACCTATACCGAAACAACATTTTTTACAATTTTTGTCTGTCTGTCTGTCTGTCTGTCTGTCTGTCTGTCTGTCCGTCTGTCTGTCTGTCCGTCTGTCTGTCTGTCTGTCTGTCTGTCTGTTTGTTCCGGGTAATCTCTGAAATGGCTGGACCGATTTTGACGGGAATTTCACTGGCAGATAGCTGATGTAACAAGGAGTAACTTAGGCTACTTTTATTTAAGAAAAAAAAATTGGATCTCTCGAAAAAAAATTAAAACCAATGTTGCAGCGCTGCGCCTGCTTGAAGTTTGATAGCAACAATCTGCAATGCGTCCCGCGGGATCAGAACGCGAGCAGGCTGTTGCCAACGGTTGAGACGTTGTTAAATACCACGCGGACGAAGTCGCGGGCAACAGCTAGTTACAAATAAAAACAAACGCTTTTAACACACTTGCTTACTACTCATGATTGATGTGACCTACTTGTTAACCCCATAAAATATTTTACACTTGTTTATATAAGGTATAATAAAAATAGTGTATAATATTTTAACTGATGAATCGGTAAATATTGTAATAATTATTTTTTTTTAAACAAGGCCACTCCGTAGCGATTTTCCGTGCGCACAGAATGGGATGTCATTTTATAATGTATTTTAATTGTATTAATTTCTTTGGGAATGTTATCTTTATAAACTCTGTTGGCAGTTAAATTTTACACAATTTTTGTTATACCTTATATATTACTTGATTTGACATAATTTTTTTCATAGTGAACTTAGCTGCAATTGCGTTAAGCGCAAATGGTGAACTCACAAGCAATGTAAGACGCCTTTTATTGTCACCCAATATTAATAGCCAATTAGGTGCTCTTAACACTGTAGAAATAGCATGGTTCTACTTCTGCAGTATATATAGGAATGCGAAGATAGTGCTAACAAATAATAATAACTTTGTCTTGCTGGAAAAATATATAATCCTCTTCAACATTCAGCATTTTCATGAACAGAAAATAAAACAAAAGCAACTTCAACAACAAACGTCATGCTGACATAAATCGAAACCGGCCGTGAAGCGGCCAGCTACATTTCGCGGACATAGAACCTCCGCTACACCACCCCCCTGCTGAGACCGGCACTACGGTCGGTAGAAGTCCGGAAACCTGACCCGACGTCCACTTCTCGTCGTTACCGGTGGCGAAACAGGCGTGACAGCAGTCCGCGTTGCAGGTGATGAAACAGGCACGACAGCAGCCCGCGTTGTAGGCGGCCCAGGATTATCAACCTCCAGGGCGACAAAAGCAGGCTTGAGCCGATCAACAGAAACCGTGATGATCTTGCCTGATACTTCTACGTCATACGTCTTCTCGGAGCGGCGTACGACCTTGTACGGCCCAGAATACGGGGCCTCTAGCGCCCTCAGCACCTGCCCCTTGCGGAGAAATACATGCGAGGCTTGGTTGAGATCCCTGGGAACATAAAAAGTTTTAGAGGTATGCCACCTTGACGGTTGCGGTGACAGCTTTGCAATATGACTGCGTAATCTTGCAGCGAAGTCCGTCGCGTCTCCGGAGTTAGGATCCTCCACTCCAGCATTGAAAAACTCTCCGGGTATACGCAGCTGCTCGCCATATACTAACTCTGCCGCAGATGATTGCAAGTCGTCTTTCCAGGCGGTGCGTATGCCCAACAGAACCATTGGCAAAACCTCTGCCCAATTGGAATGCTCATGGCACATGATCGCTGCTTTAAGTTGCCTGTGAAACCTTTCAACGAGACCGTTAGCGGCAGGGTGATAAGCTGTAGTCGAATGATGCTTCATACCCGTTAACTTAGCAACTGACTTAAACAGTTGTGATTCAAATTGCTTGCCCCGATCTGTGGTTATATTAACCGGACATCCAAATCTTGCGATCCAGCCGGACACGAGCGCCATTGCACATGCCTCTGCGGTTATATCGACAAGCGGGTACGCTTCAGGCCATCGAGTAAAGCGATCGATCGCGGTAAGGCAGTATCTATAGCCATTTGAACACGGCATCGGGCCAATAAGATCAATGTGCAGATTCTGAAATCTTCCTTCAGGAACATCGAATGTTGAAAACGGCGCAACCGTATGACGATGAATCTTGCTACGCTGACAGCTTAAACATTCTCGCGCCCACCGACGGCAATCTCTGCGCACACCCGGCCACACAAATCGCTCGGAAACTAACCGAACCGATGCCGCAGCTCCAGGATGGCTCAAACTATGCAAACTTTCAAATACCGGCCTGCGGAACGCCTCTGTAACAAAAGGCCTCGGTCGCCGGGTGGAAACGTCACAATATACTTTTAGATCACCACCCGTCATCCTGATCTTTTCCAATTTCAGAGAGGTAATACCTTGCAGCAAATTCTTCAACTCGGTATCAACAACCTGGGCTGCCGCGAGCAACTGGTAGTCAATGGCTGCTGCGACCTCTTCCACACGAGACATAGAGTCCGCCACAACGTTGTCCTTCCCCGACACAAACTTGACATCCGTTGTGAATTGCGCTATAAAGTCAAGATACCGATATTGTCTCGGCGAGCAAACCTTGTGCGGGTGAGAAAAAGCATAGCTTAATGGCTTATGATCGGTATACACAGTGAATTTTCTCGCCTCAACCATGTATCGAAAGTACTTAATAGCCTCATAGATCGCTAATAGCTCCCGATCATATGGGCTATATTTCGCCTGCGCAGGATTAAGCTTGTGGGAAAAAAAACCTAATGGTTTCCATAACCCATTCTTTAATTGTTGCAGAACTGCTCCCACTCCTTTATCAGACGCATCGGTATAAATAGCTAAATGGGACTTCATATCTGGATGCGCCAGCAATGTGGCATTAGCAAGCCCTTCTTTACATTGCTGAAAAGCTACAATTTCTTCCGGTGAAAGATGTACCGGACGCGATCCTTTCATGCCAGCCCCAGAAAGTAGATGGTTTAGCGGAGCTTGCAACTGCGCAGCACCGGGAACAAACCGCCGGTAAAAATTGAGCATACCTAAAAATCGACGAAGCTCTTTCACCGTCTTTGGTACTGGATACTGAGCTACTGCTTCTACTTTTTCCCTCATCGGACTGATTCCACTCGATGACACCTGATGCCCTAGAAAGGTTGTCTCACTCATTCCAAACTTGCACTTCGCCGAATTGACGAGAATCCCGTATTCGCGATTCGCTGAAACAGCAGGTGGAGATGCTGCAGGTGAAGCTCTGGTGACTCGGAGAATACCAGAATGTCATCCAAAAATCCGAAACAAAAGTCTAGACCTCTCAGCACCTCATCAATAAATCGCTGGAAAGTTTGAGCAGCATTTCTAAGCCCAAAACCCATATGCGGAAACTCGAATAATCCGAACGGAGTCGTTATTGCAGTCTTAGAGATATCCTCAGGAAAAACAGGAATCTGATTATATGCTTTTACCAAATCTATTTTGGAATATATTGTAGTACCATCGAGCTTGTAAGCAAAGTCTTGTATATGCCTAACAGGGTACTCATCCGGAATAGTTCTAGCATTCAGGGCTCTATAGTCGCCGCAAGGCCGCCATCCGTCCCCTTTCTTAGGGACTAAATGAAGTGGCGAAGACCAGGCACTGTCAGACCGTCGAGCTGTTCCACTTTGCAACATACCCTCGAACTCCTTTTTTGCTATCTCCAAACGATCAGGCGCTAAACGCCTTGGACGCGCGGTGACTGGCGGTCCTGGGGTTGTTCTGATATAGTGAACCGTACTGTGCTTTGGTATATCACATTTACCAGCCGGCCTTGTAACCTCTGGATACTCCTTCAGCAACTCATGGAACCGGCTATCACCCATTACCGCCTTCACAGAAGAAATTGACTCATCCGGCTTCTTGCTTGACACCTCTATGGCCAGGTGGGTAAGCCCATCTACCAAACGATGGTTGCGACAGTCCACCAGAAGACTATAATGCCTTAGAAAATCTACCCCAATGATCGGCTTAGTAACATCCGCAATGACAAAATTCCAGGTGAAGGCGCGTCGGAGTCCCAGGTTTAACTCCAGCTGGACATCTCCGTACGTGGCTATAACGGATGCATTCGCAGCAAACAGCTCATACTTGCTTTTATTACAGCGCCGCTTGATAGCCAATCTGGGGAAAACACACAAATCTGATCCAGTGTCAACCAAAAATTGCGTTTTTGAACGCAAGTCAGTCACAAATAGGCGGCCTGACGATGGTGGACAGTCATTCACCGCCATTAATGACCGCCGCTGGGGTTTTCCGACTCAAAAGCACAGGGGGCGAAGCATTTGCGTGCTTTAAATCCAAAACGATCATGATACCAACAATATCTTTCACTCCGTACCTGAGAGCGTGTGCGAGATCGACCGCGTTCAACCGTACCTCGGTTACTGCGACCTCGTGATCGCGTATCATTAAAATTCTTATTTAAATCGGCTACCTGCTGCGTCAGCTCGGCTACCTGCCTCTCCAATGGCGTAGCGTGCAGCAGCGATGACGGGCCAGCCTCAGCGACGTGTTGCGGAAACGCGCACGGCATAACTTCATGTACCCGGTCTGCTATGTTGGCCAGCTGCGCGAGTGAAAAATCCATCTGCGAAGCAACTATTGCCTGTATATTAGCAGGGAGCCGACTCGACCAAATAGTTTTGACAAACTCGTCAGTCACATTTTCTCCAGCCAGTGATTTCAGATGGCGTAAAAATTGCGACGGTTTTCGGTCACCCAGCTCTTCGTGTACCAACAACTGCATCATTTTATTGTTGGCCGATTGGGATAAGCGACTGACAAGCTCACATTTTAATTTTTCATATTTGCCAACAGCCGGCGGGGTCTGTATCACATCTTTAACTTGGGCAGCAATGTTGCAATCTAGCTTTGATAATGCATGATAGAATTTTGTCGAATCCACAGTAATATTAGCTAGTGCGAACTGACCTTCCAATTGAGCAAACCATAACTCCGGCTCCTGTTGCCAAAACGGCGGCACCTTAACACCAACCAAGTGCACGTCTGTCGCCTTGGCGTCCTCAAATTGATCCATTTTGCCCTCGCCGGCTGCAGTACTAATACGTATCCTTTTTCGTGGTCACCAGTGTAGAAATAGCATGGTTCTACTTCTGCAGTATATATAGGAATGCGAAGATAGTGCTAACAAATAATAATAACTTTGTCTTGCTGGAAAAATATATAATCCTCTTCAACATTCAGCATTTTCATGAACAGAAAATAAAACAAAAGCAACTTCAACAACAAACGTCATGCTGACATAAATCGAAACCGGCCGTGAAGCGGCCAGCTACATTTCGCGGACATAGAACCTCCGCTACAACACTAAGTAATTTATCTGTTAATTAGTCGTTTAGTTTACCAAGAAAACAAATCACATCCATGAAATGAAAAGGTCATATGTTTTCTAATGTTTGTTGTTTTATTTTGTTTTGAATAAAGGAAACTGTACGACTCACAAATAGCTCCCAAGTTAACTCAAACTTGAAACAAGGCAAACTTTGTCTTTAAATACTTTAAGCTGATTCCTATTATGAAGTTGAGCAGCGAATGCCTCTTTTATAAACATATTGCGTCAATACCCCGTCCGATATCGGGAAAGTCGTGAATGTTACCTTGTAGAGTAGAATGCGTCATCTCAATTTAATTGGCACGCTCCAATGAACGTGTAAACATCTTTTCACTGAAAATAACTTTGTTTTGTTGGGTCTCCGATGTAAGACTAAAATGAATGTAGCATTTGAATGTTTCAATATTTGTTTGTGCAGGAATGCTCCGTGTTTGTGTTTGACAAGCGGATTGCGGAGAAGCTGTACAAGCCGAAGCGCAAGGAGAGCATGCTTGATCGGATCAGGGCTTGCGTGTGTCAGCTAGACAAGATGCGCCATCCCAAGATGCTGCAGATCATACATTCGTTGGAGGAAGGGCACCACACCATCGCCTTCGCTACGGAACCGGTGCTCGCTAGTCTGCATAACATATTGGCATGGCATGTAAGTAATCTATAATTTAATAGGAAAACTGATGATCGTCAATGTACATCCTAAATCGCTATAAGTGACGTGAAATTTGGACAGTAGTCGAGTCAAATGGTAAGTTAAATAATGCATCATAATTGGAGTCAAATCGACCCTTAAGGGGGTCCAATGGAATGTCAAAGATTGTGTCAATATTGGAGTCGAATTTTATTATGTGTGAAGGTGATCAGGGTTGCTTACATTATCCGTTAAATGAGCGATAGATTTATTATCCACCCCCAGATGACGTATCTTTTCAAGCTTAGCGAAAGAAAAGCGACAGCAATAATCTCGCAATAATTACTTTCAAATCGCAGATTTGTATGACCTCGCAGCGATACGTAATACGAATTAGCAATTTAAAAGCAAATATTGCGTGATGGCTGCTATCGCTAGGCTATTGCATGTTACGCAATCAGGGGGCCGATATATGAACGATAACCCGCTAACTGTTAAGCGGTTTAGACACTTGGGTCTTAGAACCCTGCCTTCCAAGAAAGGGAAAGGAAAGGTGGTTATCTATTCATTAACAAATAATTAGGTACGTACTTATGTCATTTAGTAAAAAAACAATATTTACTTTTATAATGAATAGGAATAATGCGGCGGAAATTTTATTACAAAATCGGAATCGAAAAATACTTTCACGTGCATATTATAATTTTATTTATTACCTATATTATTTAACGTATACCCACAAATTAAAACAAAGTTGTAATCTACTTTCAATGGTTTTCTTTTGATATAATATACTTTGGCATTTCATTATCAATAGATTAAAATTTCTATGAGTGGTTTAGTGCTTAGTTGTATTTTCAGTACGAACATAAGGTTCTATTAGGCAATTAAATTATGTAAGTCTGTATACTGTTTTAGTTTCGTACCTTAATTAATTCCGCCAAGAAGTTAATCGTTAACAGTTCATCATTTATTAGCACGTGCTATATATATCATTACGTATATTATCATTCAACCATGTGTTCAATTATATCAATTACTTCAGCCATGTGACTGGAACCATTCGAGTGATTAGCATTGTACAGTGAGTCTCCTATTGTATGCCGGGTGGAGGTCAGCCGCCTTTTGTGCTCAGAACTAGGGTCATACATTTGTCTGATTGTAACAGATAGGAGTAGGCATCAAGAAACCATGTTATGTTTTCGTAAATTTTAAAGATACAGCCTCAGGCGATAAAATAATATAGATGGGATATAGGAGTATCGCATATATTGAAACAAAAATACAAAGCCGAATTGTATGCCTAGTATACGCAAATTTCGAATGTCGATTTTCGAAAAATTCGCGTGTCCCACATTAATCGGCTTGGTTATAGAAGAAATTTCGTGATATATATATATATATATATCACGCATATATATATATCGCGAATTTTTCGAAATATATATATTGTTAGCGGTTCCTATCGAATTGTATTAAAAAATATATGCACGAGGAACCGAGGGTAGATTTAATTAATTAATAAGAATAATATCTCATGAAAACATATAATTACACAATGAACAAACTCAATTCTTCAATATTTGAATCCAACATAAATAACTCAAATTTAACAATTCCAACGAGCTATAACACGTCTTATCGCTACAAAATTCGGAGAGCAAAAATGAGGGCGACGTGGGGGCTCGCGCGCCTTATATAGGCGCGAAAGCCCGAACTGTCAAACAATGTTGCCACATCGCTAATAATATATATATCACGAAACTTCTTCTATTTTTCTAAGAGATAGGTCGGTAACTGAGTTATTTCTGCACTCATTAAATAAGAGTATATTGTTATTCAAATTAGTAAGCTGTGTGCAAAATTAAATGCTCTACCTTGAATGTCGGCATACAATGATAATTCAATGTATTACTTTGTTCTTTTGAGAAATAAAGATATCACAGACCACAATTTTAAAAAAACATGCCTACTAACTTATTACACTTAGTTGAAAGATGTAGTTGAAAGCTATACCAACATAATTTAAATTTATATAAATAGAATTAGTAAGTATAACTTTACTATTTTTTTACTTGCTGGAGTCCTATGGAAATTGTTTGGGATTGTTTTTTCAATTTAATAATAATACTCAGTTTAAAACATATTGTGGAGCCCTGTTAAATTATTATCGACCAGAGCGGTACAATCCGGCTGAACATGAGAGATGTGAGAGCTTGCAAAATACAACAATGAGATCACTTGGCCGAAATTCTCGTGTGACATTGAATGCTATCGACGGCTCGTTTTATTTTTTTAATCAATCTCGTATCGTTTGGATTTCAATTACCGAAATTGAATTTATTGAAAATATCTGTCGGCTTATAATACATCCCTTCCTGGAAAAACTAAAGGTAATAATTAATCCCGGCGTTGTCATTTTATTTATGTCATGTACAGTGTTCGGCATAAGTGCATGCAGTATCGCATATTTTTGTATTCACCGGCTGAAACGAGGTAGGTATCTCAGAGAATGTTCACATCAGTTTAGTTTTTTAATGGCCTTTCCAGATCAAAGTAGGCCGGGAATTTTCAGCAGTAGCTTACGGAGGCGTCCTCTAATGTTTCCCTAGCTTTAGAAAACAAATAGGTAATCAAGTTACGTAGGTATACCGTATATGTATAGGTTTACACCACAGCGCACATAATTAATTTAGGCAATATTATATAAGGTGGAACAATAATCTTGTAATATATTTCAACAGGGCTAATACTAGGTTATAACTGTAACATTCCCAAAGCAATAAATTAAATTATTAGACATTTAAAAATGACACCTTGTACTGAGCGCATGGCCAAACGCTACTGGTTCGCCTAATAAAAAAAAATGAACAATAATTTACATAATTATGTATATATTCATGGATTAAAATATTTTACACTATCTTTGGTATACTTTATATATCTTTGATACTATATAAACCAAACTAGTTATTTGATAAAGGCAGCTTGCAGTCTTCATATTACGTGTTTTATGATATGAGGTAAAACTCGGGCGTCAAAGTATTAATAATACAACAGAATATTAATAATAAGCAAAGAATGTAGCAAAATTGGATTAGCGTTCCTCCCGGGAACATTAAGTTGTGCTCGATTTTCCGCTGTTCCGTGAAATTGTTACACATAATTGCGTTCATTTATCCATTGAAGTATTTACAGTATATTATATTATATACAATAATTATAGTGATTAATTAAAATTTTAAAAATATTGGCAAAATAATCTACTTATACGGATTGATTCAGAATGGATATTATACTAACCTTTGAACCTGTGCTTCTTAAGCGCATTGTAGTCTTCTTATTCTTTTTTTACGAAATGAAATAAAATTGATATGGTTTGCTTTCATAAAAAAAGTCATTAACACAGTTATTTAATACACATTCGTGATCCGTATGACGGATTTGATAACCTGCTAAAATATTGTACACTATTTTTGTGACACCTTATATAGTTGGTAAATCTCATACTCATTATTTATTTGTCTTTATACGCTATCTACTTTGATGTTAGGCTATGTAGCCCCTATAAGCCACAACAAACTAGCAGCAAGCAAAAGGGATTTATGGTAAAATATAAACCTGATTTTAAACATACACAGAATCTTTAATATCGTATCTTCACTTCAACATGTAATGTTACGAATCGAACAAACTTTGAGTAATTCATTTTAATAAGTGACATTATAATTAACTTCAACTTTTTCTAAACATAATTTAAATGGATATCAAGATAGGTAGTCTATACGCTGTTATAACCTACACAATGGAGCTAGGGGATTATCGATTCCCATTTATACGAAGTTGCCACATGGCAGATACTTTTTATTTACAGTCACACGTGAGTCCGATTGACTAATGGCCTCCTTTGACTGTGTCACCAGGTGCAGTCGTGAGTTATTGCCGCCACCCTTTACGCTTATACCCCACTATCGGTCGGCCGCCTGTGAATCGCACCTCGAGCGAATTGAAAAGGGATAGCATTCGTGAATCCATTTACCGTGTAATAAACAGCAAAGAAATTAGTGTTTGCGCGCTTAGATTGAAACATCGATTCATACAAACGTTATTTATAAATTCGATTGTCATTTATGAAGCTTATTTACTAACATCGAGAATATCCCATTGAGTACCTAAAAATAAAACAAAATAAATTAGAATTACGATTTCCAATATCTGTTTCCAATCGTCTTTCATGCCGTGTGGTGCCAGCATATGGCAAAACCCCGAATGACAAGGAAATCATTGGGGGAGGCCTATGTTCACCAGTGGACGTCTTTCGGCTTATAGATAGATAGATTCCAATATCTGACCAAACAACGTGAAAGTCAAAAGGGGTATTTTCCCATGTATTACCTTAAGTTTAATTGATGATATAAGATGACGGGTAAAAAGTGTATCTTCGTTCTATGTCCTACTTAGGAATTTATACATTATTTTTTTTATTCTGTTCGCCACTTACATAATATAAACATTACTTGTTATGTAACTCATAATTTCCTAACTTTTAATATATACACCAAAATATCTTACAATGTGTCCTGTTTACGTAATGACCTAATATACACTTGATTGAATTTCGTCTTAATCTACGCTACGTAGGTACTGCTCTGCTCGTAGGTATAGTAAAATTAATTAAAAACGTTTTAATTAAAGAACCTGCAATTCGGTTTCCCCGAATTAACTACTTTACTACGAGTGCCGTAATTTCTTTGCCATCGTAAAAGAGGGCCACTACCCTTTATCACAGGTGCTATATTTCTTGACCCAGTAAAATATGAATTCCAGCTAAAATCCAAGATAACGATGTACCTAAGTAAAGTGAATCGTTGTTTTCTTATGTTAGGCGTATTTGTAGTAAATATCCTGAAATAATTTTAATATTTTAAGCCTTACTATAATTTAAAATAAAATACAATAAAAAAGCGTTGAAAAAATTTTGTTTTCATTTTCATGAGCCAATTTATCATTATAAAAAAATACTTGAAATGACTACGCGAAATGACTCTACTGCAGCATCATGCACTTCAAAGTACTGCAAAAGCAGTGGGAGTTGAGGAAAATAAAAGGAAAATCTAACAATCGTTTGTCAACAACAAAATGAAGTAACCAGACGAATCCAGCCGCGAGTATTTTGAAGACAAATTGGTATGAATTCTTGCACAAAATAAGGTGTAATTTTTTATTATAAATTTAATATATTATACCTGTAAAGGTTATACAATAATTTTATGTAAAATAAAAGCAAATAGGCCTTTGTACCGCAAACGAGGTAGCGAGCAACTGTCCATCACACTGACCTAGTTATGCTCGCTGGCAGATTTCACTTGTTCCTCAATAATTATGATAAATAGATAAAACCGGGCACATAATCCTATCGTCTTGTAACTGCAGTAACATAGATATGACTGGCTAAGTGGCTAGATGTTTTCAAACAAGATTTCGTCAGTCGCAAATTGCGTCTACCTCTCGTCTACCTTAGCTAGCGTAGTTGTAAATCCCGAAAGTGTATATAAATAAATAATTTAAACATAATGAAAGAATTATATATTGAAAATTGTGATTTCAATTTACTAATTTAATAATATTTCACAGTGCTCCAAGTCTGCGCATACAAATGACGCGGTTGAATGAGAATTTGTAAAGAAACGGTCCAATGTGACAATAATCTTGCTATAGTCCATTTAAAATGGATCTGGAGCCCTGGAGGACGTTCCGACTTAGTTGATAACATGCAGCTCAATACTCCTAGATTGACGGATTGATTGCCGAAATAATAAACATTATAGTGGCAGTTCCCTTTGACATAAACTGGATCCAGGAAGGCCGTACAGCGCCGTAGGGCAGGCTCGGGCATATTACGCGCGCGGGCTGACATAGATGCAAACAATACATGATAGCGCTCGGCCCAAACAGCCCGAACATGACCGAAAATGGCCGAGCCCCTCACGATCCGACGCTGTCGGTCTGCAACTGGCCATTCTGAAATCGTTACCGCCAGCTCCACTAATTGGGTTCCATGCAAATGAGGGATCAAGTATATTATTGGGGTGATCATCCATATTAAGCTATACTGACCGATTCCAAAATTACATTGTGAATAGAGTTAGAAGAAGATTTAGATGCCTACATTTATTTGCCTACTTGCTGTAGTATCGTATCGTTTCGATTTCTCTACTGAACGTAATAGATTACAATGGGAAAATTCGTCAGGTTATGCACCGCAGGGTTCACCTTAGCCCGTTCTCTTGTTGATTAGTAAATGTATGGAAAGCGTAAAGGTTTTATAGGAGGTGGAGGGTTTTATAGGTGACCAGGAAGCTAGCCCAACCACCACCATCATAGAGGATAAATTGATTAAACATTTTTTTCTCTGTAATTGAAGAGGTACTTTGAAAAACAAAGCGGTACTTACATGCCTATAAAAGTGTACATAGGCCCCTCGCGAGAAGCATAATATGTTTGTTGCTAGGAACCTACCGACAATTTTATAGGCATTTTATATTAGGACAAGTGCTAAACTATAGTAACTTAAAAAAATGTTTCTACATTCCAAATTTGATTTCCCATTTGACCCCCTTAAGGGTCTAATTTGCATGAAATCCCTACTGAGTGTTCCTGAGGTGCTCAAGGAACATATCTTTCAAATTTCAACTCTATAGGACTAACGATTCAGGCTTTTCGTTGTATGTTAGCCAGTCAGTCAGTGTTAAGAATTGTATTGTATTGCGCAGGAGTCGTCGGTTGTGACCGGGGCGCAACCACCAGTAATGCCGCACCCGATATCCCTGGGCCCGCCCAGCGCCCAGCAGCAGCAACTGAATGCGCCCAAGCAGCGTCCACCGTTCGCTAGGGAATACTACTTCCTGGACATTGAACTACGATATGGGCTGCTTCAAGTAAGTACATACCTTAAATTATATTATAATTAAAAAAAAAATTTAGATATTCAGTAGGTAGCGATAAACTGAGGTCATGCCCCCTGTGCCGCCCTTTGGCTAATTGCCCCTTTGCACCTCAGACTGGAGCAGGCTTTGCGTTCTCCAAAATAACTGTGAAGGGCGCATCGCCCAACAGAACAAAATAAGATATTTATAATATACTAGCGTATACCCCGCGAATTAGACATGAGAATAGCAAAAAAATATCGTTTAAAAATTACCCTGGCAACTATGTGTGCAAAGAACTTGTGAAGACCGAACTAATGAACCCAAACCCGGTGGGTATATTCGATTCCGTCCAATAACCCCCTTTCGTCTGCATCATCAGACCCTGGTCCAATGGATAAATCAGGTCCTCATAAATCCCAATCAAACGAACTTGCAAAAATGTCAGAATACTTACTTTGGGACCCGTGAGACGCCCTAAGAAATGGATTTCTAATGACTGAAAACATCTCGTCGAATTATTTGCTTCGAAACTTCTCCGTGCACATTAAACTGAAAACAGGAATGACAGACCAGTAAAGAGGACAAGAACTTGAGTCAGTTTTTTTTAAACTTAGTAAGTAGGTATATAAGAAAACAATAAAGTCGCACTTCCAATGTTACACGTGCCTAGGGCTGCCTACTGCTTTTTATTATAAATAGAATCAGAGTTTTAAAATCGATAATTTACCCGTAAAAAGGCTGTACAGTAAATGGCGACATATAGTCGATATTTTTTTATTTTTGGTCAGAACGTACTGTGTCCAGAATATTGCTGGACTGATTACCATTACTTTAGTATAATAATGTTCCTTAATTTTTAACCGACTTCGAAAAGGAGGAGGTTCTCAATTCGGTTGTATTTTTATATAAATATTTCAATTTCAAACATCGAATATAAGAAATATGATATTTCTACGTACTGTGGTTTCTGTATATTATAAATGGAATAATTTGTGGAAGGGTTGGTAGCCCTATACATATACGTGCCCTACATCGCATTTTATATCAAGGATCCGCAATTTTCCAAGTTTATTTCATAACTGTACAATACGTTAAGGTATGCGTGCAATAAGCGGTGGAACGTAAACTTCTACAGAATGGTTCAGAAAGGGTATACTAACATTAAACCCCGCGCATCTTTAACGCATTTGTAATCATTATAAAACGTCAGAATTTCAATATGTCAATAAAAAAAAGATTTTCACAAAAAATCTCAATTTTATTTTGCAGGGAAAAATTAATAATTTAGAATCATCACAATCATAATTCTGACTTCACATTGCACATAATGACTACAAATTCGCTACAGAGTATCTTTTTAAAATTTTAGTATACTATTTCTGAATCATTCTGTATAGATACGAGACTAGAATGCACGTAGCACTCAATGTGCAAGGCCACCGTTTTCACAAGACTTATTACTTTCCCGCCTCGGCTCATACCGCGGTGTAGAAATACCGCTTCCTACTTATAACATTTGTAGATAGTATATAGAGCTTGGAACCGTCGTTTCCAAGAAGAGAAATATTTATTGTTATGCCATACATAGGAATTTAACCTTTATGTCATACTGTATTCTTATATTTTTACAATGTATAAAGAATAGCAGTTATATGAAATTTAAAATTAAATGTTCCCTTTCCGTACCGAAAACGCGGCAATATAGTGTAGCGCGTAACTTCGTTCGATTAACAACAAAATATTATTCTGAGCGTGGACAACATAAGCTCCACATTACAAATTCGTCATCCATGGCGGGGTGTGTTCCACGGCGGGTGGGGTGCGCAGGGGTCCTCGTTGCGCGCACGAGATAACGATGCTGACTTTGTGACGTCACAAAGTGTGTGTCACAATTTTAATTTCACCTAGAATTTATTATGTGTAATTATTATTAGAGAAATTAAAACATTGTCCAACTTGTTCATTATTTCACACTGTGTACATCTGTTATGGTTGTTCGATTAATTAAAATTAATTGGCTTCAAATTGGATTGGAGCGTAAGAGCATCTCAACGAAATTAGTTAGGTAGACGATAATCTCTTGGTAATCTATTCCATTTGTACTAAGCTTAATTAAAACGTAACAAAATCCCCGATTTATGAACTAATGATTGTGCCTTTTGATGGGTTACAATTTCATTCTAATCTTGTCAGTTTTCAACTTGTAGACAAAATTAAATCCATATTCCAATTATTGATTGTTGGCTACACGTATAACGACTTGCTTAGACTTTTAAAGGTCGTCGTTCGTGTGGTCAATTATCAAAAACAATCAAGTTTTTCTAGCGATTGGCGGTGAAAAATGTAGCTTACAATGCAAGCAAATATGGTCAGTTCGGATTGGCGAGCTTCACACTCTTTCGTGGGGCTCTCTCAGACATGCAGGTTTTCCCTCGATGTTTGCGTGCACCAAAATATATATAAATTGGTGACCCCTGACAATGAACAACATCCTTCTGTGAAGACTCAAGCATCCAAAGTCATGACTACTCCATACCAATACTCTAGATCAGAAGGTTGCGTGTTCAGATCACGTCGGGGTCACCAGTGTAGAAATAGCATGGGTCTACTTCTACTGTATATATAGGGATGCGAAGATAGCGCTAACAAATAATAATAACTTTGTCTTGCTTGTAAAATATATAATCTTCAACATTCAGCATTTTCATGAACAGACAATAAAACAAAAAGAACTCCAACCACAAACGTCATGCTCACATAAATCGAAACCGGCCGTGAAGCGGCCAGCTACTTTTCGCGGACATAGAACCTCCGCTACACCTTCATAGATAAATTTGTATATAAAGTTATTTTTGCTTTTCGATTTCAAATAATATAATCGAATAGAATGGATACAAGATAATTTTGCCACAATAGTGGCTACTGAAAATAGGATTGCGGTCGAGACTTTTCGTCAAAATCAATATAAACTTACCAATTTGTCGGATTAACGTCCAATAAAGCTATAGTGATATTACAATATTAAACCATCACTAACAACAATTTTGAACAAACACCTACGTACATTAATTTTATTTGCCTTACTTTGTGTTATTAAAGTTGGAATTAAATTCGGCCTTCTGTTAATGGCATTCGTAACTAATAGAAATTAAAATCAGACCTCACAAATTTTGACATTGAAACTAACGGACCAAATAATCTAGAACTATCTTTGAGTACCTACTTACTTACCAGCACTAAACAGTCAACTAAGCTATAACTTGTGCTAGCAGGAGGTTATTACATCTGAAAGCTTAGAGTGGGAAGTGAACCGGGAACTTCTCATCCCACTAATATTATAGATGTGAAAGTTTGGATGGATGGATGTTTGTCACTCAATCACGCCAGAACGGCTGAACGGATCTGGATGAAATTTGGCACAAAGATTGATTATAGTCTGAAATAGCATATAGGCTACTTTTTATCCCGGTAAAAGGACATACTTTTTAATCGCGGGTACACCGCGGTGCGCATTACTTTATATATTGACCCGCGCTGTACCCAAACTATATTTGAACACCAGCGAGGCGATAAATAGACTTAACAATCGCGATCGAACAGATTTTGCAACACAACTTGTTAATTTAAATTAATCACCTTGGATTATAGAGATTTAGTCTGTGGTTAACATCATACCTACATTATTTATAGAGTGGCGTTACACAATATAATTTGTGTATTACATAAAAATATGGAACGATACAACCTTCACTTAGACATAACTTACCTATCGACAGGCCTCGTTCAGATTTTTTTCTCTGTCGTGTGGAACATTATTTTCTGAACTTTTCTTATTTTCCGTAGGAATAGCAAAGACAAAGGAAAAAACTCACCACGCAAAAACAATAAACAATTCTTTCTTCTCTGTTTTAGGCATACCATTCGATTGTTTTCTAACATAACGAGCATGTGGCGTTTTTTTTTATTCTTGCATTGGAGTCGCAATAAAAATTAATGTGCATTGGTCGTGACGAGACAAGGTATCACGGGTCTACAAAATAAAATTCTAATAATTACCGTATGCACTCAGGACAAATGAGCTGCGGAACGGTCACCGCAAAAAAGTCTTTTGCACTTGTTTTGTGACTGCTCACAATCCCTTCGTGTCCGTATTTATTGAACAATGTAAGGCATGCCTTGACGCGTACGGCATGCTAGTGACCATTTAGTTCGTTAAGCACTCACTGGTCAAGTATTTGAACTTGCCAATTAAATACAAATGGACAAACATAATTTTTACTATACTATAAGGTCGACATTTCTACATTTTAACTGCACTATTATGATAGATACATAAATAACTGCCAATAAAGTGGTCAGATTACGGTAGTAGTATATAATGATTCTCTACCCGTGGTAGCTAGTTCAAATAATTGGCCTAAGACTTTATAATGAGCGGTGTTAATCATATTGAAGATGTCAATTCGTGGCAACACTCATCGTGGGCCATCGCCGGGAGAGAATACCTGGCGTATCATATTATTATATCGTGGATTATATATAAATGAGAATCCTTTTTTGTGCAGATCATCGAAGCTCTGCATTATATGCACTACACCGCCAAGCAGATACACCGCAACGTCTGCCCACAAGTCATCATCGTCTCCAAAAGGGGAACCTGGAAACTTTTCGGCCTCGAATTCGTTGGTGCGTACACTCATTGTTTCCACATAACACGAAGTTTAGCTCGACAGTCGTAATTTTTTTTATATATAGCTAGGTGTCGCGACAGAAGATGCCGAGAAATTGCCATAGAAAAAATCATGTTCATAACCGCAAAGAATGCTGCTCTTTGTAACAAATATAGAATTCAGTTTTGAAGCAAACTTTCCTCGAAGACTAGACACTAGTCTTCCATGCATTCTGAATACTGAGCACACTGCTATATTGTGACGAGGGATGTCCGCGACTGACTTCTCGATATATATTTTCCGGACTTTATTTTTCATTATTTACTTTCCCTAACAGCCTTTTACAAATATATTAAAAAAACTGCTAAATCGGTCATCGTTTTTAAAGTGATTGCTTACCCACCAGAACTTGTTTGTTTATTTGTTATTATCGATATATCTACGAGTAAAATGAGGTTGATTAGCAGAGTATAATATTTATTATGTTAATTATTCCATACCATACTCGTATACTAATGTAGATCTATCTAATTTTTACAGTCCCATCTTGTCTATGGCTGAATCCTCATATTCATGTACCGTTCGTGCAATCAATTTATATTTATGGTTTCCTATTCATTGTTAGTAGAATCATCTTGCGCTTTGATCATACATATGTCAACGGATTTTCATTGAATTGAAAATTATTTTTCTTGTCCACATTTTTTTTTCTATAAATGAAATAGGTAAGCTATATGAAGGTAAAAGAAAACATAGCACCTGCTGGGCTCAGCTTGAATAGACGGAGTACGGCATTTGCATATATCATGGCTGATCCTTCCAGCCGCCCTTAACTTGCGTACCGCACCTGTTGCGTTCCCATTTCGAAATAATTTCAACAGCATTTCAAATTAAAGTTGAAGTGGAATCGAATTCGTTAGCCGAATTGATCATTTCGGATTGTCTGATTAGCGCAGTGCAGAGACCCTGCTTTTCGTGGCAAGGGTGCTGGGTTCGTATCCTGGTAGGGACAAACTTTGTGTGATAAGCACGAAAGTTTGTACCCAAGTCGTGGATGTTTAATATCTATATTAGTAATATATATTGGGTTCGTCCCCAGTCCATTGTATGGTACCCATAATACAACCATTGGTTAGTATGGGACCGTATAGTTGGTGTGTTTGTCTGGCGATATTTATTTATTTATTTCAGTTCCAGCCACCTATTAATATTAAGGTGTTATAGAGCAACATTTGCTTATTCATGACTATCTTATAAAATCTCTAACTTATAATGGAAAATAAAAAATCTGTGTAGCTGTGTAATAATATGCTGACTGACAGCTGCATTAGTTCGTAATTTAAAATTTGATACTGCTTAAAACACTTTTCTAGTGAGTATTACATGAATAATGTAAAAAAATATGACACTTATCAGTAGTGCAAAAATGATATGAAGATACTCGCACCATCTTAAGAGCTCGCGAGTGGGTACTCAAAAAGTGTTCGCAGCCCGCCTACTAAGATCTGAATAATCTAAACAAATTACCTTTTGACGTTTTATTTTAAGAGACATACTTTGCAGATAGTTTTCACAGTATTCTAATATCACTCGAGTAAGAATATTTTAATGTTTACTTAATGATCCTTATTTCGTAAGAGCGTGGATAAAATGGAATACTTAAGTATTTCAAGATATGATCAAATAAAATCTTATTTCCATTTATTTGGGCAAATAAAAGTAAAACCAGGGTTTACTCGTTAATAATTATTTGTTGTCAAAATGATTCTGATCGATTCATAGATCTAATGTCTTTTTTTTAACTGATGTCTTCGTACACCGACTCGCACTTATCTTTTTTTTTTAATTTATTAATGGCGTGTTATGAATGGTAATATTTAAGACTCGGCATAATACCTTTTTGATTGATAACAAAAAATTTACAAAGCTTAAAACTATAGAAATATACGTACACAAGACCATGCATATATACATATTACAATACCTCATGTCGTGGTTTCGAAAGCATTCCTCGCTCTGAGTGTGTGTTGCAATATTTCGTACAGTTTGGAATCAGCCTTGCTTAAAAGTTTTTCTCATTGTTTGCAAGAATGGCGACGTGTACATTACATTCAATAGGTACTTTTGAACGCAAATTAATAGGTACTTCTGAACGTGCCCAGGACCCAAGTAAAGGGGCCCACCAGTAATGAGTATTTTACGAGTTTCTGAATCAGAATTACTAGAATCAGAATATTGCTTCATGCATCACTTATGAAACTTGAAACTGCCGTCTGAGCGGATTGCCGATACAAGTTCCCGTGGCAACTAATGAAGTAGGATCAATAGCTTAACGAGTTTACATATCTACATATGTGTTACATAAATATATATACTCTAGCAATGCACCTTAGTGCATAGGTAATAAGAAGTTATTTTCCATGTGTGTAGCACAAGTTTTTAACTCTGAAAAGTTTTGCCCGTAACGTACCTACTTAAATAGTTCGGACTGGAGTATCAACAACTGCGCGCTACCGAAGTGCTATAATATCTATAAGCTCCTATGAAACACAACATTGAATCAATTTAATAAAATAAAGTGCAAGTAAATTTACTTATAATATCCATTATTTTTATTGATTATCAATTATATCCTTTCCAAAAGAATAGTAAAGGGTAGATATAGATATCTATTAGTCGTATTTAGATAACTTTATGTTGATAGTCAAAGTACATTATCTATTATTAGTTATACGATGAATAGTGAGTGCTTAGTTATAATTACATTGCATACATACATTGCATGGTTATTTATTTACTAGCCGTCCCGGCGAAGTTCGTACCGCCTCAGAATGAAATGTATGAGAAAATTATTTTTCTCTATTATTTTTTTGGTATTTTTTCTCATGTTTTAATAGTTATTCTACTTGCTTGGGCTGAGTCAAATTTGAAAATCTATGGTCTTAATAATCGTCCCACCAGCTCTGAGTTATTAATGGCGTAACTTATTCGACTTTGTATGTATCGGTATGTATATGTATCTGCGATCTATCAAAGGTTTTAGATTTTGATACAGTGGATCACGTACATCATCCAATTATAAAATGCCAACGGATGCACATAAAAAAGAGTTCCCTCAGTAATAGGAAAACCTACCCACATCAGATATCAGTGAAAAAACGGACTTTTTTTCTTTTAGTACTCGTATCAGCCGACCCGACTGACGTTGTCATGTTCCAATTTTTAATTTTTGTATTCCTAAATACCTGACGAACTAAAAATTGCTGAATCAGTTCAGCCAATCTCAAATGATGCGCTTTCCAATGGCAGGTTATGTTTACATACATACATATATATATAAATTCAAAAACATCTATATATTCATTATCTTATCATATCTCTCATACATATATATTCAACCGTACCGTTTGTATGCATATATGTATGTTTCCATATTCCTGCAATAGTTCCTCCGCCTGCTGTGGTCAATTCGCTGTTTATGCTACCTTTTTCAGCAGTTGACAATGAAAGTTAAAATTCTCAAAAAGGGCCTCTACGCGAAGGACTCATGTCCCCGCGCAAGCCTTCCAAAGATCCGGGTATAGCCTGTGTGGTGAGAGAAATATTAATATAGTTAACTTTGACAACTTGCAAAGTTATATCGCTGCTGAATATCCAATCAGTTAAGAGTGTAAAATTTCTCGCCTTTAATTCTAAGTTGCATTTAGCCTCATATCAAGATTTAGCTTTTTCTTTCATCTCATGACGTCAAGTATTTAATGGTTTATTTTAATGTGAACAGTAGAACATTAGTGTCATCTCATCTGTTAACTATGGTTATATAATTTCACTGTGTTTTGTAGAAAACATCATCGGACCGGACCCCACTGAGATGTTGGCTGTACCTCCCTGGTCCATTAAAGTGGCCAAGCTCTGCCAGCCCAACCTCGACTTCTTAGGTGAGATCAAGAATTCATTTTATTATTTACTTAACAGATTTCCATTACTTTGAGCTGGCTTTGAGACAGCGCTACAAAGTAAGGTACGTACCTAAAGTTGCAGATATTTTGATTATTCTAAAAGGTATTAAACAATTGTATAGAATATTTTACGAGGCTGCCTAGCGCGTTATAGCGATCACATATCTAGTGGGGCAATGTACAAATTGTATTTTTTAGGAAAGCGAACCTAAGGCGTTCTTATCTATTCGATTTTAGATAGTTTTTTTTATTTGGTCATTTTAATCTATTTATGGATCTTTTAAAATATGTTACATATTTTTTAATTATCATTTAAATCCCATAGTACACTGGGAAATCGTTTTACATTACATTCAAAATCACTGAGGTTTATATTGATGTTATAAATGGTCTACATCAAGAAATAAATAGAATCTGTAAGGTAGGTAAATACTTAATAAGTACATTTTCAAGGTACTAGGCAAGCGCATTTTTTACGATCATTTGGAAATGATTCTTTAGCTTAACCCTTCGGGGAGTATTTCATAGTACCAATTGTTTTTTTTAACAAACCCTGCAATTTTTAGACGTATAATTTATGCCCCGATGTTTCAAATTAATATTTGATACGGCCCACAACGTTCGATACCTTTCTGTAACGCATAGCTTTGATCCTGTGCTTTGAGTCCAGCCTTTGCCGCATTTTGTCACTCGTTTCATTACATTGTCTAGTAATGAGGAATCAGTGAAAATTGCGGCGTTTTCAACGTAAGATTGTGTTTTAATGACTTTCACGTTAGCGTATAACACAAGGTGATTTGGAAAGGGAATATATACTAGGCCTTGAACCAGGGCTTTTTCACGCATTTTTTAAAACTATGATGATCCAATAATTGGATAGATCAATGAAAATAATATATTATGTTCGCAAATACATTACAGTTAATACTACTACGTATATTTCAATGGCAAAATATCACAATTGTCATTTTCTTGGTTTTTTTTTTTTATTGACATATCTAATGTCTAGCTCCACATAAATTTCGTCAAGGAACGCTGGTTCAAGACTTTTTTGAATAAGCCAACATAAATATTAAAATTCAATGGTATCAAAAGGGAAATGGATGGAGCAGTCCCCGCAAGCAGCACCTGTCCGGACACGAGCATAGCTCGAGGAGCATAGAACAGGCAATGGCGGCGTAAGGCGTTAGCGATGTGGGCTACCTCCTACGGTCTCGCGGTCCGAGAGCCTCGCGCCTCGAGGATGTACTCACGGATTTAGCTTAATTCAATTAAAAAAAAAATTGTTGACACCCTTAAAATCCGTAATGCGAGTTAAAATGTTGTTTGCGAGTAAAAGTATAAATCCCACCGGCTAACAAAGTATCAATACTTAGCTGTAACATATTTCGAGCGCTAATGTACTCCCACCCGAAAACAAGTATTGGGTTTTTTATTTTTCAAGTAAAGTTGTGATTTTGATCTTGTAACTTTATTCCACAGGGGGCATGACGTTTAAAATGCTTTATAATGTATCTATCACAACCGATTTGTAGAATCCGCCGCAATACAAAACGGGTACCGCTTAAGAAAATTATTTGGTGAACGAGTTCTTACAAAACTTTTCCTCGGTAAACATTTTAGAATTTCAAACCAAAAGGTTACTTATACAATCCGTCTTCTTGCACCACCTCGCCCACCGCGGCCTCGCAAGAATTTTCTTGCACACCTACAATTTTGATCTTGCCCCGTCACTGTGAACAGGGGGCGTATAATGAACTCTTATTTCTAGGCAGATATTGAACTACCGGGCAATGTTATAAGTATTTTAACGATACACATTTATCTTAATAAAAATAACTGTATTTTTCCTAACGTGGTCCATCAAAATTACAACTACACACTGAGACAAAGTACTATCTAGCAAGAATGTATGTCTTTAACGTGATGCGGATGAAAAGAAAGCGAACTGCCCCAAAATAAGGGCTCATGACACGCCCCCAGACAACCTACATGAAGACAATTAAAGGTTTTCACCGTTATATAATTCCAGCCCTTTTTTATGTCACACTGCTGGGCACGGGCCTCCCCTCAATGCGAGGGGGGATTAGGCCATAGTCCACCACGCTGGCCGAGTGCGGGTTGGCAGATTTCACACATCTTTCAAGGGGTTCTCTCAGACATGCAGGTTTCCTCACGATGTTTTCCTTCACCGTTTAGCAAGTGATAATCTTGGTTGAAAATGAGATTCGCACGTGAAAAATCCCAGAGGTGCGAGTTACCGAGGCAAGCGTTCTACCAACTTGGCTATCACTGCTTCTCACCGTTAGCAGTGTACAAATTAACAGATATGATAGCAACATGTACCTCAAAATAAAAACACATAAGAATAAATGCTATCAAGAGACTATGTTATAAAAATTATTTAACTTTTCATCTCCATAGAGATCATTTTTATTCATAAAGAGATGGATTATTGTACAATATCTCAATATACAAGTATAATTATACAATGGTAGGTAGAAGGGGATATTAATATCTTCATGTACAATGGTGTCCGGTGTATGATATTAGCAATCTATAGCAACATGATATTAGTTCGGCTGTATTTCGAATCCGATCAATGCATTCAAATAGCAGCGACATGGCAGAATATATCCCGTGTTCATGATTCATGTCTAGGTGATTGAGGTCTGAGTAGATATTTAAATAGATATTTGATTTACTCAAAACCAACTGCTTAACTATTCGATAATGTTTGAATGTGCGGCACTAACCCTTGTTCCCGATTTAAATTGCGTATTCCAATTTTAAATAAAATACACTTCATTTAGCGTCTATAATTTAGAGCTGTTTAAGAATTAAACAAATGATTATTTTGTAGTCTTCTTTGTTCTCACCGCCCGAGGTGTACTTTTTTCATAAATAAGTTTCGGATAGTCACTTATTAACTTAAATGTATTTCATTTAGTCACTGTAAAAGTAATTCCAAGGAATTCTACAACAAATACGTAGACTTTATAAACATCCAGTTTGCTTATTAGACCGAACTGTTTAATTTGTCAGTTCAATCAGAACTTGTAGAGTTGAATTCATATCCAGTTGTAAAGTAATTAAATGTTAAATAAAGGCTTTAATATTTCTAATATTAAATGACAAATAATATGAATTCAAATAAAATCAAAACTTTTATGAGCTATCTTCAAATGAAGGAAAATGCAATAATAATTATACCTAATAATATAATATAATAATTTTAGTATTTGCGAGTCCAATATTTTTAACCTTGCACCTACCTCCAGTCAGAATTGTACATTATTTTAGCTCCCGAGGTACAAACCAACGGACAATGCAGCATCCTGACGGACATGTTCTCCCTGGGCCTGGTCATCTGCGCGGTGTTCAACAACGGCAAGCCTCTTATTCAAGCCAATAACAACCCTATGCTCTATATGAAACAGATTGAATTCGTAAGTATCTACCTAAGTATATTTTTTTTATCGTAGCGACATGTCCTTTACTCGTTACGCAATCCGCAAGGTTTGTATGTGTGTGTGCGCCCATAATCCGCGTATACTACGCAATCCTGGCCTTATTATTTTGTTAGCGACTTTGGGTCCACATTTCTCTAGTCTGAGTTGTTTTATCTTTGAAAACGTATGAATGAGCTGTTACAAAATTTTACACTATTTTTATTAGACCCTTTTTAACTTATTCGGCTATTTAATTTTTACCCGACTGCGTAACGCAAATTAGTGTGGATATTTATCAGCCTTTTTATGTTTGTTTCTTTGCGCTCTAGAGACCAAATGTATGAGCCGATTTTGATTATTCTTACGTCCGTCGTTTTGTCTCAATTTTACAAGTGCCTCTTAAAGACATAAAAGTAAACAATAATCACTTCGGTGACAACGAGACGCCACATTGTAAAAGTAAAAAAAAAGTCAAACTATATGAAGTGGGGTATCATTGAATGGGTATTTGAAAATCATCTTCATGTTAATTATATCATTTATAATTTCGAATGACCATTTAGGATCTATAACGATTTAAATTTTGATACCAACCGTCTCACAAAAATGTTGAATACTTGCCGTACAAAAGTGAATAGGTCTAATGAATTTGTAAAAATAGGTCAAAGAAGAGTAAAATAAAAAAGGAAATTTAAAAAACTGAAGTTTAAACTATCGTCAGACAGGTCGTAGGATGAAAACGGTACTATACACAGACAATTGTGTGATCGCACGCGTCGATTCAGGAGTGCCCCATCCACCGCATAATATTGTTCGTTGCCTTAATGTCACCCCTTAGCTACTCATGCAAAGTAATTTCAAAACGAATAAGTTTTCACTCTACAGACTAAGTTATTTAATCAAAACATTTACATTTCGTTACTTTTATGTGTAGCAAACAAACTATAGCGTAAATACCGAGTATTTGGTATCAAAGTTGACGACGACGATCAATGGCCGACTAATAGCAAGCTACCTAAGTGCAACCTCTCATCAGCTGAATGCTTTCTAGTAACATGATTCTTATTTATTCCTATATATATATATATATATATTTATTATTATCAAGCAGCACGGGAATATTAGACTTTGTTGTCTTAATATTGGTAGGTATCTAGGATGTTAAAATATAGAACCCACTTAAAAAAATACCTTAACAACCTATTTACTTACTCGATATGTCTTACGTAAGCACTTACTAGTATTTTTTTGTTTGCCGTACCTCCCTTTCAATCATACGGTTCCACTTTTTCAGCCACACATCTTCGATCTAATGGCAATACAATATGGAAATTCCATTCTATCTTAAAAGAAACATGAAGGTTTAGTCCTCAAATAGTGCTACATAATTTATAGAACCCGCCTGACGTGGTTGCTTTTACAATAGGTAAATAAATTTTCACCTTTATATTTACATTGCCGCGCAGATAATTGAAAGCTTTTTGCCGTCTAAGGGATGAGGAATCCAGCTTTCTGCTCTCGAATTCATGTGTGAAACATTGCCAGACAATGAGAAAGACTCGTTAAATATATAAAAACATGTCACCATTTTTATATCGTTTCAATTATGGCACTATAAAATAAATATTACCCATCTAAAAAGAAAATTGTTATGTCAATTAAGTATATCTGATTTATTCTGAGGTAATAAGTTTTCAAAACAATTTTAGCTTCAATGAAAATCCCAACAAATCGCTCAAAAGATAATCTTAGTAGGTACATTTAATGGTATTTGATACAAATCAAATACAGTCAAAGAATCACTGGAGACGAAACATGTCAAACAATTTTTTTGCTGGCTTTCATTAGCATAATAATTACGTAAACTCTATATAATTTTAACCATTCCAGACATTAAAGTTTAACAAAGCCAACACGATTGTGATCAATGCTCTATTGTACGGATCGTTGGCGATTGCGACTCGTATTTTATTTTCCTTTGATTATATTATTACGGTCCTTTGATAAATATTGAAGTATTCCAACAATCACTTGATATTAGTGTGAACCGTGTTTTTTAACTTCAATGGATTCTTATAAAGGATTCTTTTATTTATGTTTAACCTATGTTTTTCTTTCATAGTATTCACACTTATTCACCTAAATAAATTATAATGTAGCCCTTTTATTTCGCACTGCCGGGTTCGGGCCTCTCCTCAATGTGACGAGGATTCTGACGCGATTCTAGATCATGAACTTCAATTATATATGTCCAAAAATAAGGTTCATAGTCCATTAACTTATTGAAATGCGTGGAATAGAAAATTAACCAAAATTCCGATACCTCCTCTAAACCGGTATAGTTTAGAGGAGGTATCGGAATTTTGGTTAATTTTCTATTCCACGCATTTGGCTGATGATAAGAATTTATAAAACATAGATTCGCACATGAAACCCAGAAATCCCAGAGCTGCGAGAGAAGGTTTGAACCTCCGCCCCTTGTTTCTGAGTCGAGCGAGAGCTATATAGCTACATATATATACATACATATTCATTATGGAATATGATTTGGTTCTGGTATTTATCCGTGTTAGCTATTCGTTTCTTGGGTTGGTTAATAAATGAGAAGCTACTCTGAGTTGCTACTAAATACGCGTGTTAATTTAAATAAGTGGGCACATGTGCTCTAACCAATTACACCTAGTGTTTTATTAGAGCCAGATGAACGCTGGCTCTAATAAAACACAAACTCTAAGTCAGAATTTAGCGTGGCAACTGAAATACAGGCTGTCCTAAAGAGCGCCAACGTGATTAGATCAACAAAACTGGAAAATAAACAATTTGTATGAATATGGCATAGTTTAATTCTTCGAGAACCGTGGAGGAAACTTTGCTAAATGTAATTCTTCTCTAGTTTAATATATCACGATTATTTAGCTGGAACATCAAGTGAACATGGTTCTGCCGCGGGTGCCATCCGCCTTGCAGGAGGCCGTCCAGCGCCTTCTCGCCAGGGACCCACACCCGCGCCCCACCACTCAACTGCTGCCGCTTATCAAGTACTTCAAGTAAGATCAATCAACATTTTTTTTTCAATGGTAATGTTCTTAAATTTTAATAGATAGATAAAGGTAACCATAGATAGATGATGCTGATAAAAGTTTGGTCTCTACGCAGGTGCCAGAGCGAGCCCGCCATTCATGCCATGCAGTTCCTGGACGTAATAACTATGAAAGATCCAAACCAGAAGGCCAACTTCTACTGCACCACCTTACTTGACGCCTTGCCGTACATACCGAAGGTTAGCTTAGCTTTAGAACGCCATGCCTAAGCACGTACCTATAAAAAAAAATAAAGAAAAAAGGTTTTGAGAGAAACTAATTATGAAGTATCGACGGGTAGGTACGTCGACCTTTATCATCGTTGAACCTATGTTCCAGTCGCTGGTAAAAACCTTATAGTAGCATTCCAATTTAAGTTACATGATAGATAGTCGTTGAATAAAATACGCAACTATACTTGTTTAGATTGATCAATAACTTATCATGAGGCTATTAAACATACCCACAAAGAGATGTAAACTTTAACTAGCTCCTTAAATACTTTTTCTATAAAGCACTTTGTTTCTACATATACCTATGCAAAGTTTTATTTAATCACAATTTCTGTAGTAACTTTTGTTTTAACATAACATCAACTTGTTAATTGACATCTGTTTTGTTGGCGTTCCACTCATAATAATAGTGTATTTAATACCTAATGCCATTGCTAAATTATACCATATTCCCATTACGTTGTGTTGCACAATACTTCTTATGTGTTCTATTCCTCCGTCTTAAAAAATAATTAATTATCTTTTCTTCTCTCAATAGTAAACTTTATCCTTTCGAGTCCTCTCTCAATATTAAGTACGAGTATTAGCTGTTGCCCGCGACTTCGTCCGCGTGGTATTTAACAAAGATAACTGTTGACAACAGCCTGCTCGCCCATTCTGAGCCCGCGGGACGCATTGCAGGTTGTTGCTATCAAACTTAATCAGGTGCTGCACTGCAACATTGGTTTTAGTTTTTTTTCGTGATCCTATTTTTTTTTTTCTAAAATAAAAGTAGCCTAAGTTACTCCTTGTTACATCAGACATCTGCCAGTGAAAGTCCCGTCAAAATCAGTCCAGCCATTTCAGAGATTAGCCGGAACAAACAGACAGACAGACAGACAGAAAGACGGACAGACAGACAAAATTTTTAAAAAAGGTTGTTTCCGTATAGGTAACGTGTATACATCCAAATGCACTTAGTAAAAAGCGGTTATTTTAATATTACAAACAGACACTCCCATTTTATTTATATAATAATAATAATATAGATTTAATCTTATTTTGTACTCATCCTGCATTTATATAGTTAACATCATCTATAGTTTTGCCAGTCTCATATTTTTTTAAATCGACCGCATATAATACGAACTTACAATGTTGTATATATATAATTCCAGCCCTTTTCTTAATGTCCCACTGCTGGGCACGGGCGTCCCCTCAATGCGAGGGGGGATCAGGCCATAGTCCACCACGCTGGCCCAGTGCGGATTGGCGGACTTCACACATCTTTCGAGGGGTTCTCTCAGACATGCAGGTTTCCTCACGATGTTTTCCTTCACCGTTAATGTTGTATCGTAATTAAAACAACATTGGGCCAAGATGAGATCCTTAAGGCATGTAAGGAATGGCAAAATACAGTTGAGACGTATGACCGAAGGGCTCATTTATAACAAATGAAATATTCAGCGCTGTCTTTATTATCATAAAATCCTCTGAACCATGTACCTCTTTGGTATCATTAATATCAACTGTGCTTGATAATATTTTTCATCAAACTTTGTAAGCAGTTAAGCTAAGCCAAGGTTTGATTAAAGTCGGTAGGTGTAGATGAAAATGTAGCTTCTATTTGAAGATATATAAGGATTGTTTTACCTTAAAACCATATTTAGATACTATAAGAATCCGCAACCTGCCTAATTATCCTACGTTTTAAGCTTGATGCAAAGGCCTTAATTAGAACTAGAAGGTACGTCACAATGAATAAAATTAAGTTGCAGAAAAGAATTTTTGATGTTGATTAACCAATGAAATCCTTATATTTCACACTGTAGGCTATAAATTGCCTATATTATGACGTAAATTAATAAATGATATTTATAGTCATCTTCCTTTTTTAAGAGTATGAATAATTTCGTACGATTTATATTATTTTTTCTACGACGTTTTTAATTTTTTTTTTTTATTAAATTAATTGGTAAGAAGAAAACGTTGAATACCTATCAATTTATTTTAATTAGGTCAATATTTGTGATTGGATGGAGCTGGTAGATATTCATCGATCGGTTCCAATGTAAATAGCGAGGTACAGAGTCGTCGCAACGGTCCCGTGTATGCAAATGTAATTACTGAGAGTCATTTCTCATTCCTAAGCGCTTCCGGCGTTCGCGGTGCAGTGCAGGGTTGGCCTAATACTGTATCTGCGAGTGTGACGGATGTGTTTCACTCGGTTGTTCACTCGTAAATCTAAATCGCAATCTCATTATAAATTTAAACATGAAACCAAATAAATCTAAGATTGAACATTCCAGTTCGCTTTTGCTGAAATACACACAACTTGACTTTTTTCGACCTAATTAGCGCAGTGGGTGTTGACCCTGATTTCTATGCCGAGGGTCCCGGGTTCGAATCGTGTTAGGGACAAACTTAGTGTGATGAGAACGAATGTTTGTACCTGCCTCATGAATGTCTATGATCAATATAAGTTTTATATACCTGGTCTGCCCCAGTCCATTGTAAAGTAGCCATAATACAAGCATTGCTTATAGGTAGTGACGTCGTTGGTCGATATTATTATCATAAATAGGGTCTTGATAGGATTTCATAAAGGCACAATTATTAACTTGACAAACTGAACTAACCTTGCACCATACTCTTTGTATTCCCCTGTTCAATTCCTTCATGAACCTCAGTCACGAACCTTGAGGTCGTATCCACTATACGTATACCGTCATCACAAACTCTGCTGCCAGACTTAATGGAGCCGTGGCCCACATGGAAATATATAAATAGACTCAGTTAAAGCAAAAAGAGAGTTTAACCAAATGGGTATATGTAGTTAGTAGCACTAATTCTAATACGAATGTGGTGCCTGTCCCACGCAAAAAGAACAGGTTCATTAATTGCAGTTTTATTGAGTTAATATAACTTAATCAATGCCAGCAGATTCACATGCAGTAAGTCAATAAATAAATCTAAACTACCTGAAGATATTATACAAAATAAATTTAGTACATACAACATCGTTCTAAAGTTCCAACTAAACATCTGCAAACTTCGTCTCCCAGTGCTTTATTGCAGCAATAAATCGAAAGTCAATTTAAAAGTAGAGCAAGGAATTTAGATCAAGTCATAGCGATAAGCGATAAGTTATATTGGAATACACCTGCGTTCTCGCCGAACGCGGCAATCTGCAAAATATTTTTATATTGAAATAGCGGTGGAGGCACCGTGTGACGAAATTTGTGTAAATTTTTGATCTCGATTGTAAAATATACCTACTTCTTATTCTAATTAAGGCACAATGCCGTCGCTCGGGAGGCTTCAAGTGACGTCATTTGACTATATCCCCGCATGCAGCACACCCAGGGCAATCGACAACCTCTCGATTGGCTTATCTTACTACCACAATAGAAAAACAAAAATTCTCACGATAAGAAGAACTAAGCTAGCTAACTTAAATTTTAATGGAAAATATTTACTTTTTTTCTGCTAAATTTCAGAATGCTATATACTTATTAACACTGACATTGTTTCATATTGTTTCAAAACAACTCAATAGTTTATTCCAACATGCAATGTGTTTACTGATATTTTAGGAGAAGCTTCGTCTTGTCACATATTTTATCACTGACTTGGTGAATAATTTGCCTGAAGGTAAATAAGTTGACGTCTTTTAGAAATTACGGTGGCAGCATGTCTGGCCGGCCCTGCAACTTGAAGTTCGCACCGCAGAAGTCTTGGCTGCCGTGCTTCAACCCATCATCTGGCTCACGAACGAATCATCACAGGAGGAGTTTTCTCACTATGTGCTACCCATGCTGAAGTAAGGATCTATTTAAAACACCATTCATACTCTGCATCTACAGGCAACGCACGTCAACATTTAAGTTTTCACACCTACTTCTAATCTTTGCTCGTGAAATTTCACAGATGTTACCGAACAATATCTCCGCAGATTATTTAAAAAAATCTTTGGTTATTAGCTGTTATGTTGTGTACCATTATCTCGGACCAAGGGAGCTGATTGGTGCCTCTTTGCGTAGTATTTTTCTATAAGTTGACTATTCTAATGCTTAAAATATTTGTGATAATAAGCTGCGCAAATTTTATTTGGGGGAGACCGATCACCAAAGTGTCTTAGAAGCAACAGGAGCTTATCTTAGCAAAAAGCTAGATGTACCTTCTTGTCAGAATTTTATTAAAAGCTTCAGTGAAGGTAAATACATATTTCTGTATAATAATAGTTTTATATTTGTGTAACTTATAATTATTCGCATTAATTAATACACTACGGATATGTTATTAGTATTGTGATAACAGCGTAATGACCATGTTAGGTACGTAGAGGCGATTTTATATTATTCAAATTTTCATTTTATTACAGGAATTTGATGAATACTCCTAAAAGCATTCAAGCATCTGTAACCATTCTGGAGAATTTTCATATAATCTTGAAGAAATGCCAAAAGCAAGAAATAAACACAGAAATACTGCCGCTCTTGTACGTCGCTCTGGATAATAACACAAACCAAATACAGGTAAGAATAAATATCATACTCCAGGGTTGTAAAATAGCGTCAATGAGCAGTGTTGGATGGTGACAGTACGTTGATGGCCTAAGAGGTGGATCGAAGGCATCACAGGCGTAGCAGGCGGGCAATAGTTAACCTATATACAATTGTGGACGTCTTCCGATTTATGAATGGGTGCATAACATAATAATATACCGAATACAATTACTTACGTTCCTCACATTGGAAAGGAAAATTATCTTTATCTATTAAACATAAGGTTGATAGTGTGATATATGTTAACAGGTCCATCGGTATGTTGTATAGAGGGCAATCCCAAAAACCTTTTCAAGTTTTTAGAAATTTAAAAAATAATACTTCCTAGGACAATACAAATAATGAAACACGATTTTCCGCATTTATTTTATACATTAACGTGACCGGCATGGCTTACTCCTGAACCTCTTAAAATATTTTACACTATTTTTGTTACACATTACTATGACATGGTAGTGTATGAATATTGATCAATTTCGGAAAATAAGAATTTTAGATCATTACTTTTGATGCTGCAGCCGAATCCGCTGTACTCCATTTTTTTATTATTATTATTTTATATTATCTCTGTGACTATTTTATTTTATATATTTTAGTCGTAGCTGAATACAGTTCTAGTCTATTGATTTCTGATTAAATTTTTAGACAGCCTCACTGATCGCTATCCAGTGTGTCTCCGATTACATTGATGATAAAGCCCTGCATGGCATTGTCCTCGGCAAAGTCAAAATCGCACTTGAAAAGAACCAGAGTGACGTGAAAATTATCTGCCTCGTAATCGGATTTTACGAAAAGGTTCTGCTCCGCCTCGAGAGGAACCATGTCCTGGAACAAGTGATTCCAACCCTGCTGAGCATGAGGCTCAGCGACCCCGACGTTATCAACCGTGTCGTCAGTAAGTATTATTATTTTGCTTTCTATAATCATAACTAATTCGGATACATCAATAATTATACTTTCATTTCCATTTGGCTCTTTTATTTATTCAACATTTTTTTCTCTAATTCGCAATTGTGTATCCGAAGTGGTTATTTAAGTTGTATTTTCTTTGAACGAGTTGGAAACTTCGAACGACGTTTCCACAATTGCATTTAAGATTTTATTATTTCATGATCGTTGCCTCATTGCGAACTCTGGTGTCTGTTGCGATTGTTTACAATATGTTTTGTGGCCAAAGCGAAATGCTTAACAATAACACTTTGGACTTTATTTGTCAATCGCGTCTTTGTTGAGATTACTGAATGTGCACATTACAGAACTTTACAAATCAATGCTCATGGAAAGAAAATTTGGCCTCACTACCAACGTGATGGCCACTAAGATGATACCGTCGCTCGCTCCGCAAACTGTAAATCCAGCATTAAACGTCGATCAGTTCTCAAATCTCATGGAGGTATATTTTATAATTACTTATGGGATATTTGGTTCTGCATATATTGTTTTCATGCAAGGTATATAATATATTTTTAACGTGAAATAGATCCTGTACGACATGTTGGACAACATCGATAAGAACCAGCGCCACAAGCTGAAGTTGGACAATCTGTCGCTGTCGAGCCCTGAGCGCTACCGCCTGCTGCGCCACCAAATGAGCACCGACAACATGAACGCCCCACCGTTCAATATCCCGAACTTGCGTGTCGAGCAACGCAAGACATCAAGCGCTGAAGATATGGCCCGTAAGAACTCCGTGAGCGCGCCTACCGCGCCCACCGCCGCCAGCGTTGGCGGCTTCAAGAGTAAGCTCCTGCCTCATCGCTAATATCCCCTCAGCCAACAAACATTAACTATATTTATATTTATACAGGCACAGGCATTGGGCAGTGGTTCTTCGGCTCCAGTAACTCTACCAGCAACGATAACAACTTCCTTCGGGTTGCAAGCGCTTTCCCGAACCGCCGTCTCTCGGACAACACTCTGATGACGCCTAAGATCCGTATCGCTCCATCGTGCGCTTCCTCTCCCGGCGGCACTCCAGGAGGCACAACCGGCCTCCCAACTCGCCGGCACTCCAGCATCGGCCCTCAGGAGCGCCGTGGTTCGGCTGTAAATCTCTCGCCGCCCACTGTAAGTTACATAATTTCATATAGCATTCGCTTTGCACGCTTAATATACTTACACAAATATATTATGCAGAAACATAACTACATACAATAAAAAACGCTTAAAAGGTACTGAGTTATAGGTTGCGAGCAGAATATAATGATAGTAGAAGGCGTTGAAGACGAAGACGTATAGGTGACGACAGTAGTGACGGTAGTTGTTTTGGCAGGCCTACCAGTACAGGGGACGAGGCGGGTCAGGCTCGAGCCTGTCCGTGCCGTCGGCGTCGCAATGCGTCGTAAGTGATGTGCACAGAATACCACGCACGCCTGACTGGCTGCGTGGACCCCCGATCCCATTGTTGAATGTCGAGTTTGAACGGCTTATATAACATTATTGTGGTCTGTACTCTTCTGCGGTTGTGTCTTCTTCCCATACTGACTGGGAGAGATAGTATCTGATCGTTCACATAATCATACACATCTGCACGAACCTGATTGGCGTTTACAACATCACGTTCGACTCTATCTATCCGATCATTAGACATTTCATCGCATCAACGCTCTTACTTCCACTCCTGCGCGACTACCGACACAGGCAACCTTCAAGAGAAAATGAAGTGATGCATGTTTGTTAAAGGTATTGTTGTGTGGATATACTATGATGCATGACGCCTCACCGCGTTGAATGTATCACTCTGCTGTGCTGGGAGGGGAACCTCCCGCTGTGGTGAACGCTGCTGGGTCCGATGTGCGATACCTGCGGGCACGTCTACTCCATGTTGACACACACGTAATCGGCAAATTACACTTTCGTAACATTTTCATACAACATTCTATAAAACAATTGACATTTTCCAAAATTGGTTTTGTTGTTAAAATTTGCTGCCACATAGAGCTTACCGCTCAGCAGGTTTCATAGGTATTATATGTTGAATGTGTAGGTATATGTGAGAGGACACTACGCAAGTAAGAATTTATATTATCTTCAATCATGACTAGGCTACGTATAACGCTGTCTCATTTACTGTTGCTATTTGTTCTTCTACGCAGCTTGCACGGAGCATGATCGTGAGTATGGTACCTCTCTACTGTTAGTATTTGCGGATCGCGCAGACTCGATCATTTCTATTCTGTGCTGTAAACATGAATATATCATGACTTTAGTCAATTTACACTAAGATGTTGCCTACACTTACTCCTACTAAATAGCAAATTCATTGCATTGTGAGATTGAACGGAAAATCATATCGTTCTGGCAACATCTCCGTGCTCATAAAGTAGACTAGAGAAACACACATTACTGCATCACAAGACATTTCATATGAGCTCAACACGCTTGAAACGCTAAAATTAGAAATTAGAATGTGTCTTACTGTAAGGCATGCATAGCATAAGCATTCATCATTCATTTTGGCAACGATATAGGTAGGCGTAACTCATCGTGGAAGGAGGTAATGTTTCAATTAAATTAAATAATTTCATAACTTGTTTTCATTTTGATAATGCCCAGGATGACTTACACACGCGGCTTTTACAACATAGTTGTGTGCAATCTATAGAATCACATCACGACACAATACCAAAAGTTTACAGTTCAAAACTTATAAGGCTCTTGGCGGAACTGTTTGGTCGCTTTAGGCCCAGCTAAGTTGATGTTGTAAACCGAAAAACATTTCATTAGCGGTTCGTGCCACGCTTGTGTATTACAAATAATAATTTGCTAATTTGCTGTGTAGGGGGGCTCAATGCCAAACACGTCGTCGAGCGTACCGTTTCTGCTGACATCTTCGATGCAGTCTATCCGCTCGCGGCGGCCGTCTGCGTGTCTCAGCGGCTCGCAGGGCTCAGGAATCCTGCAGCAGCTAAGCAGCGGAGTGGTAAGACACCTCCCAGTTGGATCCGCGTCCCATAGCCAAATGACCCCGCACTGGAGCACCCTCCAGGGCGCCACCGCCGCCGGGTACAACGCTTTGCAGCACACCGCCATGGCAGTGAGGAAATGCCCCTCACTCAATATAACCCTGACACGCTAAACGCCCCCTGGCGGTAGCGTGTTGCCATTCGATAACCGGAGTGTGCGCTAGCGCAACCCAGCTGGCTCTACCGCACCCGGGTGGCTCGGAGCGGCGGCGGCGAGAGCAGCAACACCCGCGCCGCCCGCGTCATCCACAGCTCCGCGCCCGCGCCCTCGGCACTCGGCAATGTCGCTTTCCTAAAGATTCTTCACATAAGGGCATTCCCCGTCCGATCCCTCGATGTTTAGTTTAGATTTTAATTATTATACTGTATCGATGTTGTATTTAACTTTCACCACGTAAAATTTTTTTGCAACTACTTTCTAGAAACATAAACCTGTTTGTTTTTTTCTATTCTGTCTGTCAAAATTTGATCTCTAGTCTGCCGGCTGAGATCAATGATATTATGAAAGGAGACCTTCACGTGTAAACCTTCTCAAGTTCTTGGGTTGAGGCTGTAGTACCAGTGAACAGTTGGATATTTTATTTATATTCTATAGAAGAAATACCGGTAAGATACGTGTATGACATGGGAAAATCTGTATAAGCTTTAATCATTACAATGTGGACATATCAATTTTTCTTCAATGAAAAATGTTTTAAATTGTCCAGTTGTAATACAATATAAGAGTTTACAAATCGAATATAAAATTAACAGTATAATGTTTACCAAACTGATAGGATACAGCAAAGAGTTGTATAAAGGTGCTGTGATATGGTATTGTTATATTTTATTAGATACTACTAAGTAGTAGAAATAACTGCTTCATTTACGAAACGTTAAAATTTACCTACTAAATCACTTCGACTATTGAAATTAAGACAATCATGTGCCAAAATGTACTTTTATAGGGATTTTTTTATTGTTATGTGCCATATACTTTCACCTGACCTCTACCAAGTTGTAACTTTTATTGCATTTGACTACGACACAGAAATGAGAACTGCGTTAACGAGTCGACATGATGGGTTCCTATATTATTCCATCTCTTTGTACGAAACTAGACATTAACAGATAAGAGAAAAGACTGAAATTGAAGACGTTGAACCTGTTTCTTCGAATTTAGAACCTAACTAGCATGAACTTAGGTCCTTAACAGCGTAGATCTAAACAATATTCGCAGATTGCAAGGAATCTATGTCAATAATATGATATGTGTCCAATGTTCCAACAGTGGGATTGGCATGAATAATGCGCTGATTTAAGGTTCCTTCAAGATTAAATGCAATTTTAATCAGTTGTAATAAAAAATATAGTACTTATGTACTTACCACTAATATTTAAACTCTTAAATGTCCTACTTCTGGTCACGGGCCTTCCCTCAATGCCAAGGGAATTTAGGCCATAGGTTTATTTTTTTTAATACGTAAATTTTTGTCATCAGTAGTCCAGTCAGCGTCGTAATAATACCTTTGTTGTACCCACGCCCTCTCCTGGAACGATAGAACTGTGATCGTATCCACTTATAGTTGTTTGTATTAGAACTGATTTGCCCCTCTCCTAGCTTACTATTACCTAGTAGGTATGTTTAGTTTGCTTTTCCGGCTTATTTGAACAAGTCAACTATTTAGTACTAAGCGGATTGCTTGCTTCCTAGTAGGCAAATATTTAAATTGAGAGTACACAACTCCGATTACTTTTAGCCAACTACATATTTACACATAGACTCTTAATGTCCCATACTTTATCATTAAACAGTAATGTTTATCAGATTTATTACAATAAGATGATAACCATTTCTGAAAATTCATTTATTGTCGCTACCTAATAGTATTTAAACATTTATATTTACAGTGATTAATTCATGCAATGGGAACCAACGAGATATTTGATAGATAATAAAACGAAGTAGGTAGTTATTACAGTCATTTTATAAGGTATATTTTTCTAAAGTGTTGGCTAAAAGTGTATTAGCATCTAGAGGCTAGTATGTCGTTGCTCACAGTAGCGTAGTGGACCGTAGTTGTGTAGCCGTAGTGTGTAGCGGGCGGGCGGGGACCGCGCGGCCGGTAGCGGTGGCGTCGCCCACTCCCTATCGTTACCTCCGACCTAGCACGCGCTTAGCTTTTAATAATTTTCTTTGTTATGGTTGCTTCCAGTACCAGCTGTTTTCCGGGCGTACGTAAAGAGATTTGATTAACATTAGAGCCGCGTAGCGTAAACTGAGCGGTTGGCGCAAGCGGCGCGCCCGCTCCGCGGCGCCCGCCCTGCGCCCATCACGCTCGCCGCTCGCCCGCGCACGCCCCTCTCTCGGCGTGCTCGTGCTGATTGTACTGAACCATGAGCTTCTAACATATATAAATCATTCACTTCTCACCGCGTTCGATTCACCTCGAATGAAAATAGCACGTTTATACCTATCAATGTTCACCTATATTCAAAAAACCGTCTTTGATAACTAAACTAACCAGGAATAACGCTAAATCAAATCTATTGATTTAAATGCATGCTTACTGTCAATAAACACTGTTTTTCGGGGAATCCAATCGGCAATAATAATAATATCGTGTTAGGTTTTGAATTTAGTTTAAAATACGACTGCGGAACGTAGATGTGTAAGCGGAAAACGTAACGATATTTCTGTACCTATAGGTAGGTGCCTCGATCCTAAAACTAAAAGCTAATACATATCACTAAAATTAATAGAAAACCAAGCATGTTGTTTAATCATTGAGGATCCAACTATATAATGAACATATCAAAAATAATGATTTAAAAAAAATACCGGTCTAGCTACGTCACACCATTCAATGACACTTCAAGTGAGATGCCTATTCACAATAGCTGCACCACAGATATATGAGAGGAGATATGTTATGAAAGCGGTGGGCTTGCGCTCACCTTTAGCCAAAATTACGCTAACATAGAGTTTTCGCCGTCAGTCGACTGCAACTGCACGTCGGTATCGGAGCTCTAACTTTTTTTTTTTAAATGCCGTGTTATTCCGTGGTTGTGTGCAAAAATACTAGCAGCAAAGTGAACTACGCGAAAGATGGAATCTCATTTCACCAGCCAGTATTAAGTATTTTATTTATTCGTCTTTAAAATCATTAAAAACAACAAATCAAAAAATATTTAATGCCTTTATTATGTTATTTTAGGTTTCATGTAGCACAACGACTTTTTTATTTTTGTACAAAATACATGGCTCTTTAAGTACCACCTATGTTCGCTACTGAGTGAATGTACGAGGCAATGTATAGATCGTCTAACGATACTTTGAATAAACTGGTGCGTCGCGTGGTACGGCCGCTGTATACGGCGACGACGCAGCACGCACCGAGGAGACTTCGTATTGGTTGGTTTTAGCGAGTGGTTGGGAACAAAACGGAGACAGCGAGTTCCCATACATTTTGAACCGCACGGCATATCTCTCGTGATCTGTGAGCTGCACATTACGCACAAGTACGAGTACTTGCACTTTGTCAATCATACCATAAGTTTGCTTCTGTGCACCGAGCTTAAACACCATTTATTATGTACTTTATCGAGTAGGTACTTTTTAGTTTCAAATTAGATTGAAGATGTTCTATGTACCAATGTATGATTTTACTTTAAAGTTATAAAGAACACGATGGTGATTTAAACAATCTTGAGGGAACCTAAAGCATCCATGTTCGCTGGTGTAGTCTACTTGTTTTGAATATAACAACTTACTGTTAATTTGGCCCCTAAGCTATATTTTTAACCAACTTCAAAAAGGAGGTGGTTCTCAATTCGCGATTTGATGAGATTTCCAGTTATGATTAACAGTCGTTTGAAGGCTATTAAGACATATTATATTTCATCATTTAGGCAAGACACGAGTTATTGAAGGAATATTGAATTGAACAATTATTGCAGCCTGTAAAGCGAATGGGGCAATGGGGTGCCAAATAATTTAGTAATTACATTAGACCTACAATTACCTAATTCAGTATAATTATAATTTTTCAAAAAACCATGTCCGGCAGCATCATGCATTTATACATTACATTGAAGATAAACTAAATAATTCAGTGTGCAAACGCGTTAACCTATACACACCACTGACCTCTATATATACTTGTATATATCGACGTCAGTGATACACACGAAGCATTACTCGTTGGATTGAATGTCACACGGAGCACATACGACAGATTATTGTAAATTTTAATTCCACCTACTTGTAGACGATGAAATATAGTTACAGGAAATAGTTAAAGCCAATAACCAAAGAGTTAGATCCTTAGACTTGCTCCCGTAGAAACACTCAAAACTAACTGAATTTTTTACCCCGCATTTTGTTTCCCATGACACGACGCAGATGTTTTTATTCAATGAATATCAAGATGCCAAAATAAGTTAGGTACATCGCTAATACGTTTTTTCGACCTGTAATTTTCTCGATAATTAACTCACCGAATCATTGTTCGGTTATACAAAAGATTATGAATGAAAATTAAAAAAGAAAAATAGTTATTCCGATAAAGCTACCCTTACTTAAGTCCAGCACTGAACTTGAGCTACAAACAGCCTACACGCTGTAGATAACAACTTTGATACCATACAGGAATTAAAATACACCGTGGTTTTTCAAAGCTTACAAGCGGTTGCCTCGGGAGGGGATGGGTATGTGCTGGGTAAAATCGACATTGATTGAACCCTAATTATCTACAAGGTTAGGTTTAAAATACATTTCAGGTAATTAAACGAAATACAGAACTACTTACCAGCCAATCAATATGCCCCAGGGATATGAAATACGCTAAATAGTTATAGTATTTTTTCAACACACTTGCTTGTAAAGTGACTCTTATTGCACCGATTTTAGGTTCACGTTGCGCCTTAATAAACACACGTGCTTTTCACTTTATATTACCGCACTAGTGTTTTTAACTTCGCATTTTTTTAAAGATTTAGGCACAAGTTTAATGTAAAAAAAAATTGAAATATTTTTATTGCACAATTATTTTTTCGTTAAATTAACATTAATTTGTGTTACAATTATATTTTTATAATATGGATATAAGGCTGTTTTACGGCTTAGTTATCTGTGCTCCTCTTTTAACCGAGGCGCGAAAATAAAAATAGGCTCCATTTTTGTTCCGTGCCCGTGTTTCAGGAATATGCGTGTCTAAGTAACACTGTATTTTTTATTTTTGGCCTCACAAGTGTGTTGAAAAACGTCATATGACACGTGTGAGTAACTAAGCTCACTTGTATCATAAACTATTAATAAGTATACGGGGTTTATTTTTAATTCGAATAGTGCACATTTTTTTTATATTCTTGTGATTTTCATCTAGGTACTTATATTTCAGTCACTCTCTTATCTGAATATAACTAATTATTGTAAATTAAATAAAAACATTCAATGACGGGACATGTTAGCAGCATGTCAGTAAGATGGAATATTCTATGGAGGTACAGTTAATATTTTTAGTAGGTCTATAAGAATGTCCAGAAAGTGAGACGTAGATGTAAGCTAAATAGCTTGATATATAAGATTTATCATTATTTATGTCTACTTAATATATATTATTAATTATTATTGATACGTATAAAAGTTATAAATCTAATATATTGATGTTGTATAACTTAATATTCTATCCCCAGAAACCTTTGCCTTTACTGTTAGATATATTTAAGTATAATATTACGAAACATATTAGGTGTATACATACATTACTATCAGATGCGATATATATTGTGGTGGTGGTGAACGAATCGTCCGCACTAGTTTATACAACGGTAGAATATGTACATACACAAAAAATATTAGACACGGAATTTATAATACTACAACATTGTAAAAATGAGTTGCAAAGCTGATTCCCACAAGTTATTGTGGCGACCTCAACGCAGAGCTCGAGATATAGGCATGCAGGACTATATGTGAGACGGTTTTTTGTTAACATAGCGGAAGATGTATACAAACTGCCGTTCGCGCAATATCACGATTTTAAATATGTAGATTTGTCATTCGCTCTTCTAGTAGAAACTTTTCTGTTATATATATTTGTGGCGACTATTATCAATTCGTTATTATTATGGTACTTATTCTAAATACAAACGCCGACGGTTTCATGATTCAACATTAATATCAGTAACTTAAGTACTTGTCTACTTCAATTTTATTTTGTTTCTTGATCCAAAGCTTATATTTACAGCAGAAACATGTACTCAAATAGGTATCTCTCGAAGCCCAAAAAAAAATACCTAACCATTGCAAATAACTAATGCTCACAAATTGCAATATACCAGGTACTAAGAACCACTTGAGGACAATCAAGATAGTAATAGTAACGACTTATTAATGCAGTTGCACGTGTCTCGCCAAGATAACCGTTCATGCTCTTGGGTGGGTCAGGGTGAAATATTTATTGTATGTGTGCCTATTCTAATGCGGAGTATAGTCAATCAGTAACTAGGTACTGTGTGTCGCGACCACGTTAAGGCCGCCCTACACTCGTCCGGGCGCGAGCTCCACGCAGCACCGAATACGCCGCCGGTTCGTTCACAGTGAATACTTAATTCTAGGGTTGTGGTGTTTGCTCAGTGTTGATAGCGTATGTGATAAGTTTATGTGTGCCCTAAATTAAATACTATTCACTTTTTGAAATATTTGATGTGATTCTAAGACGTAGACTGTAGGTATTTAATACTTAAATAATAGGTACTATATATATATAATTTCCTAGCATTTTTATCAAAAATATTGTGCTATCTTGTGATCTCATTCTGTGAATATACTTAATTCTTTAAACCTTGACTGCTCTCTTTTCTAAGGCAAATAATGATGTTCGACAATACTTTTCTAGAGCTCTTTCGTAATTTTCGCTCAATGCGAATAATTCTTCACTAACTATAAGGATGGTTAGGGATATTATATCGTGGTTGAGCTTATCTTATTAAATTTAGAAAAACTAACCGGTCATGGTTTGCCCTGACTCCATTTTCTTGTTATAAATAGATGTTGCCTTAACCTGATTAATTGTATTTTGGCCATGTCAGCGGCTCTCTGAACGATAGACTAACCAGATATGTTGGGTTCTTTGACTGAAACTCGGAGTCATGAGAGGGTCGCACTTCCTCACACCTCTCTCTGAAACACCTCCACTCTTGTATCTGAATATTACACTATGAACCTACACTGTGAATATTGGACGAGTTTCATTACATATGTAACATAAGCCAATATAATCATACTGTGTTATCCCCGTGTCTATATTTGTCGTGAAGAAATAAATGTTCTGTTATTACAATATTTACTTAAGTATATGTATTAAATGATAAAGGTATATAAAATACAACATCAGTAGAGCCATAATACACGTAAACATAATTTATGTATCGTACTTATTAGAAGTTTCGAATTATAATTATCCAGTTGTTTTATATTTAAAAATAAATGTTAATTATAAATTAATGAACTTAATCACATTTTAGGTATACTTGAAATAATCTTATCGTTTATGTCATATAATTATGTATTATATTTTTACTCGCTCGTCTCAATAATTGGGCCATTATTGGTAACGGTAATATTTTAGTGCTGCGTTGGAATAATGTGCCAGTGACGTCATTGTTATTGGAGTCGAGAAAGGTTTTTCTGGGCGCGTTTTATGATAGTGAGTAGGTACCTAGTAACCGACAAAATGGCCCTACTACGGAAGCGCCGTAAGATAGCCTGCCCTAAGGTATCTTGTGGGCGGAGTGATGCTTAGCATGTTAGGACCCTAACAAAACATGGCACTTCCAGCTGTCGCATTCATGAGGCTACTTCACCGACCTGGGTCCGTTTACTAACGGTTGTTTTACTCGATAGATTTATTCAAATTGAGGTAACACAAAACAAAATAACATCGTAAGGAGTGTCCATTATGAACTTATAATAGGTTATTGTATGTATTTTGGCCGCAAAATAAAAAAGGGAAAATTTCAGACCAGCATGCAACAACAATAAATATATAAAAACGTACCAATAATAACCAGATTAGATGAAGCTGTTCGGGGGCGATAATATACGGAACAATAATATCTGACTCTATGATGGAAAAAAAACATATCGGGTTGGTTTTATGAATAAAATAACCGTTTTCGCCGATAAAATCTCCCAGTAGGTACATATCAAACACATCGTAAAATATATGTATGGTTGTTTAGTTTGTGTGTGTGTAGGTACATATCGCTCCGCTCAGCTTAGAACAAGTCAAAGGTAAAATTATCTCGCCACAAAGCCTATAATAAACCTGTGTGTCTGTGTGTGTGTGTGTGTGTGTGGGCATACACAATCGGCATCGCATAATATCATTTGTCTAACATATGACATCAAATTATAGGCACCATTAAAATATTACCACGCGGCATTGGATATAATATATTTTAAACTCCATTTATATGCTCATTAAGGTTTTGATACCTAGATATTTTATGCATTAATTATTTGTACCTACTCTTAAGGTTTAATATGTATACGTGGCTCTTGTAGTAAATTTAATTAAATTAATAAATACCTACTTATAATACAACATAATGGTGTTTTTTTTTTTATCCTACCTATAGCCTACATAACCTGCAGTCACATCATAGCAACTTGACCCATCACCAAGATTTTTAAACCATTTATTCAAATAAACACTACAAATATTTTAGAACACCTTACATCTGATTACAAGGAATATTGTACTGTAGGAAGTATAATAATAGATTTATAACTATTATACTAGCATGAAAAGTTCGCCATATCGCAGGCAGCGTGGTGGGTCATGCCATGGTATAATAATATGCTCCACAAGATAATATCCACCGACGATAGCCCAACACTACGTCACTATCAGTATTACAAACACCGAAAGCTTGTTTCAGAGGCATAGTTAAATTCAGCGAACTAGTAATTGTGTCCCTGAAAGCCTGGTTTCCGTCTACTTACGGAAACCAGGCTTGAAGTACGACTCCCAAGGTGGTCCAATGATATCACACGTGATGCGATTTGCGGTAGACCGCGTTGTGTGGAAGTCATTGGAGGACGTCTATATCCAGCAGTGACGTCTTTGAATTTGCCAACGTAGGCCACTGATGCATGAACGCAAACCGCTGTCTATAGCATCCTATCTCCACAACAGCTGGACTGTTTTGAACTTATTTTTTTTGTTCAATAGTTGGTATTTCTGGGATAGTTCTTAGCTATTTTAGAAATTAGTTGATAACTATCCTAGGTTCTGCAGAAGGTATGTATGCATGAATGAATATAAAACCAAGATTTAAATAACATTATTTATTATTCCCAAAACATCTACATGTAGGTATCAGCTTCAATGGTACGCTTAAACTAAATTTCATTTTATCAGTAAGGTACAGTTCAATGAATCCAATAAGTAATAAAAAAACTTGCTAAAGTATAATATATTAAAACTGGTAAAATATTAATACATTGTAAAGTGTAATAAGGAAACGCTTTATTACGAAAAACTCCTTATAATATTGATATTACTTGAGCTTAACTTCAAAATTTGGCATTTTTTCTCCTGGTTTATAGGTGTTTGCAAATATTTTGAGAAATTCTCCCCCTAAGGGTGTTAAAATGGATGGGGGCGGTGTGGGATACTGCGCACAAAGTAGCGGGCAACAGCTCTACTTTAGAACTACTTTGTCTCACTAGTTAATGTATATTTCAAATAACTTAGATATCTAAACTTAACCCTACAAGATTTTAGTTTATTATATCCCGCGACTCTTAAATTTCATTATAAAGAGTTTACACTACATTTCCCTATTACGTAACTGAAATATATTTAATCTTGATAGTTTCGATACATATGAACAATAAGAAGGAACTATAATCATAGTTAAAACAAAATTTTGAGTTTCAACAAAACCTATATATAAGTGCCGTTCACACTATAATCACAATCACGCGAATCATAAATTCATATCACGAAAATATTGATGGTGTCGCAAGAATCACGAGGTCCTAGCTCTGAATAGTAATCCTATGATCCAGATTGACAGTGTGAAAGGCGCGATTCGCAATGCCCGTTCATAAATAATAAAAAAGTTCGCGGTTTATGCTCGCGTGGATCATTTGGACAATATTAACTAAGTACTGTTTACTGCTAGTTATTTATAGATGATACATACACATCAATAATGAAAGTGAATAAATATTTAATTACTTTCGACAGCTATTATATTCTATTGATATTCCTGAACGAGAAAGTTGACAACATACAACACGATATCTTTATAGATGAGATAAACATAGTCCTTCCTACGATCTTAATAAATAACAGTGTAATAATACCCCTAATTATGTTAATGTACGTTAAGAAAACACCCAATAAACACAGTTCCTCAAATAAGCGAGTTTATATTGCTACATGGTTACATACGCTATATCAACACACAGAGGTCAACACGTAGTGGTCGGCTTACATGAGGGCAGTAGACAAATAAAAAAGAAGCAAGGGTCCTCGAGCAAATAGGTCGGCGTGTTCGCAAGCAGGCCAGTGATTTACATACATTTGACTCTTACTATTTGGCTAGGTGTTGCCTTCAAGTAAACCAGCGTTGTTAACTGCGTGTTTTGAAAACGAGCTAGGCCATCACTGGTTCACGATATCAACAAATCTGTAGAAGAAAAAATCTGAATTTCAGCGGATAAAATTATAAATAAACAGCTTATCCCCCAAATTCATAGAAAGTATTGATCCATTTTAAAATCACACTTTTCTTCTGAAAAATGAATAAGAATCGAAATATTTTGTATCCATGTAAACCATTACTGTGCTTATGAATCGTTAAAAATCACAAAATGGTGTTCGGTGAAAATTCAAATAAGCTTCTAACGTTCGTTCGGAATGTCGTTCCTATGGACAATGTGCAAGAATCTCCATGGTTACTCTTTTTAATAGGATGTTTGTGTACGTTTTGTTATACTAGTGTATTCAAACTGCTATGAAGATGAGGCTTAAACTTTGTGTAACAATGTGTGCTAAATATTGCGGATTTTTTAATATTTATACATGAAACAAATTGTTATATACCATGACCAGGGTTTCTCCTATAAATGTCAAGCTGCATCTTACATTACTGACACGTGGATTAGTAAACCTGTATCAGAAGCACAATCCTTTTTATGTAGCTTTTCATCCCTCTCCCACCATAGATTTTATAATTAGTATGGCAGTGACAGCATGTTTTCTCGATGACGTTACGATTACATTAGGAGTAATTACCCTTACCCTACTATTCTCGTAGCTCCAAGTTGTCAAAGTAGGCAGTCGACAACAAAGTGTTGAGACTATGATCCTATGATTGTTGATACTACGTATATTATATGTATATAGCTGCGATAGATCCGCACGCATAAGGATAGGCGACATGTTATAAAACAGATACAAGTAAAAATAAGACAACTGATAATTTTAATAAAACTGACTAAAAATCCTTTGTAAACTAATAATAAATTTAAAAGTTCACACAGAACTCGCTTATTTAAGGCGAACATTATACCCTAACAATTTAATATTAAGTTGATTACTAATACCATTGAATAACATTCCACTACTCACGTAAACAATCCGAAAAGGAAATCACTAAAGTGCGTCCATCGAATAAATTACTATGAGTTGTGCCCGCGACCTGGATTTGATTTCTTTATTACCCGGATTAAAAAGCATCCTATAATCTTGGAGTCGGAATATCGCATTTCCAAGTGTTATAATCCACCCGATAGTGTTGCGTGAAACGCGTATTTATCATACAAAAAATGCGTGTTTGGCCTGTGTTTCGATAATAATATCGATTACGATAATTTTGTTAAGAAATATTTAGATACAGCATGCAGCCCTGTTACAGTTTACTGATTATGAATAGAGAATAACGGATTTCCGCGTTGACCGGTCCGATGGCCGACCCGATACTGGGCGAGCACAAACCCGGCCAAATATGCAAGTGGGAAATACTTGGCACGTGGTGGAGCCGAGACGAGGGTCGCGGCTCGTCATTGCTCGCCTTGCTCGGCCAACGTGTACTGCCTACGATCTGTCATTATAGAGCTTCGGAACAATAAAATCTACATGCAAACTATATAAAAGAAGAACATTAAGCAGAGCTATTTAGAAGTACTTCGTTACACTAAAGCCGATTACATGGCCGTACAGCAATGATCGATTTATGCGTTATCTTTGGATACGCCGCTGCTCTCCGGCTGCTGTTGTCTGGTTGGCCTGCAACAATATTAGATATGTTAGTATAATTTTAACAATGATTGGCAAGTATAACACAAAGGTCGAGACGAAATATCATTGTGGCGGAAGGGGCGTATTTTTTTTTCTTTGAGCAAAGATCCTATAAATAATTCTAGGGATATCTAGAATTATTTATAGGATCTTTGGCCTTTATGCGACATGATTATTATAATTTTGTTTGACCAAAGATCCTATAAATAATTCTAGGGATATCTAGAATTATTTATAGGATCTTTGGCCTTTATGCGACATGATTATTATAATTTTGTTTGACCAAAGATCCTATAAATAATTCTAGGGATATCTAGAATTATTTATAGGATCTTTGGCCTTTATGCGACATGATTATTATAATTTTGTTTGACCAAAGATCCTATAAATAATTCTAGGGATATCTAGAATTATTTATAGGATCTTTGGCCTTTATGCGACATGATTATTATAATTTTGGAATTAAATTAATTAAGGTATATCAATAACAAATGTAACAGCAGTCGAAAGAAACTTATAATCGAAACGATTACTCATGAGTGCACTTATCCTTACAGTTATTTTACAGTGAATGAAGTTTTCAATTACTGCATTCCAATTAGTTCGAATTCACTCAGTTAAATTATTTTATACTCGTCGTTTAAGTCATGCGTGCGTGAAATTGAATATATTTGAGTGTGAGTGGTATTGTATCATTTTATATGTCGTATTATGTAGAGAAATAAATCACAGTATACAGGTGGAATTTTTCTAGTGGACGTGGATGGTCAAATACGAAGCTATAGCGAAATAGATTTAAGAGAGCCTGGATCCCGAATTTGATGAAAACTAAAACAAAAAACGATATTTGACAAAATTATTTCCCTAGCCTGGAAAACACATCGTGTTTTATTACACTATCTGATAATGTCGCTAATAAGGATCTAGTTTCGGAAAGTAATTACATACGGTGTGTGTGTGTGTGTGTGTGTGTGTGTGTGTGTGTGTGGGTGCGCCTGTGTGTGCACCTGTGTGTGTGTGTGTGTGTGTGTGTGTGTGTGTGTGTGTGTGTGTGTGTGTGCGTATATGCGTATGTGCAGGCGTCTGCTTGTGTGTGAGTGCGCGTGTGTGTGTACTCACGTGGGGTCGAGGAACCGCGCCGCGGATGCGTATCGCTGCGGGTCGTAGTCGTCGGAGCTGGAGGCGCGGCTCCGGGCCATGTCGCGCATGTGCTCGCGGAAGGCGATGCGGATCGCGCTGTTGTCCGGCGCGCCGGTGCGCTCGCGCTCCGACGCCTCGCGCACGCTCTCTGCACACACAACATCACACTCATACACACATGTATACACGATGCTATACAAACAGTATAAGCTTAGCCTGGAACTTTGGCTTTAGCGCATTTGTAAACATTATAGTACATTTTTTTAAACCAATTATGGTCACAACAAAATGACCATTGCGATATTTTGCGAATCGGTTAAAATATTTATTTTACACAATTTTTGTTATATTTCATATAATTCTTATATAGATATTAAAGATCTATAACTCGGGTACAAACATTCGTGCTCATTACACAACGTTTGTCCCTACTAGGATTCGAACCCCGGCACAGAAAGCATGGTCGCTACTAAGTGCATTAATCAGGAAAACGAGTTTTTGTTAATAAGTAATAATTTTCGTACAACGTATCCAATATGCCCCGGCTGGCTTTGAGGTAACGTAATTATAGTTTACATAATCATAGTTGTTTCGACTTACCGTTCATGAACCCATCGAGGGTGGTGGGTGGTCTGGCTTGCCGCACGCAGCGGCGTTTCCGCGACGGCATGCCCGACAGGTAGGCGTCGCTGTAGGGCTCCGGCTGCTCGGCCTGTTGCGCCTGCTGGTCGCGGGTGAACACCGGCACCCACTCCTCGCCCCAGTGCTGAACAATCACCATCGGTGGCACCTGACACAACGTAATAATAGCTCAGACGAACACACCAACAAACTAAACGGTCCCATACTACCCAACGCTTGTATTTTTTTTTAATAACCATTAATAAGGTTAGATTCTAGAATGGCGACCACGAATCGGAAGACGAACCGTAGGACGGCCCCCCACAAGGTGGACTGATGATATCACACGCGTCGCAGGAAGCCGGTGGATGCGAGTGGCGGAGGACCGTGATGTGTGGAAGTCGTCGGGGGAGGCCTATGTCCAGCAGTGGACGTCTATCGGCTGATAGATTAGATTAGAACCAATAATAGCAAAACAATATCTAAATGTGAAACTGGTGGTACTTGAGTACTCACATATACGACATTTTAGTCCCTCTCAAAATCAATATCATCAAACGATGTATCTAAATAAAATTGTCTAGCTCATAAAAAAACAGTGGAATGTGTCTTACGCCATTTAACATTTTAACTATAGATTAATGGTGGCTTTCAAAGTTCAATGTATTATAAGCCTTCGTAGCTTATAATACAACCTCCTACAACCACCTGTTACCACGCACACATTGTTTATTCTTCGGTGTCTTGCACGAGACGTCCGACAACACTCTATGCTCGACGGTCACTAAACTATAACGTAGGGTAAGCAGCACAAGAAATGACAAGAAATTAATAATTTTCATAAAACTGGCACAGCCAGTTGTGAATACAGCTAAATTACTAGTCGAACGACCTGATACCCTAGTCAATAAAATGCGATCAATACTAAGGTGCAGAATGATACCTAATAAGTAATTCACATGTTCTAGATTCATGTTGTAAGTTATATTGACGTTCTAACTGAAAAATGTGAGGGAATGTTTTTCATTGATAAATAATGTGTCATTTTAGCGGGGTATTCGCCAGATAGATTATATAGTTTGCAAGGTAGGCTATGAATAATGAAACGTTGATCAATATATTTTAAATGTTTTTCTTGCAAGGATTATTCTAGCCGAGATTAAAAGTTGTGTTTCGCATGGTTGCAAAATTATTTGAGTCTCGTGCCGTTCAACCTCTTGCTACCCTCAGAATTCTATTTTTGAACCACTCACTAAGCTCGTGGATCAATATTAGAATCCTTCGCTTACTCGGTATTCAGTACAAGCACTCGCACCAAATATCAACTTTGCATTCATGCTTACGGAGCGTTCAAATATTCCGTAACGAATTTGGAGGGGGTCTTCTGTAACGTTACGATGCGTTCAGAACGATTGCGTCGATTTTACGTTTTACTAGAGGGGGCAGGGGGGGGGGGGGTAAAGAAAAACGTTACGGCGCGTTACATGGGGGGGGGGGGGGGAAAAATCTCCAAATATTGCGTTACGTAATACTTGAACACTCCCTTAACACATAACTATTAATTAACGAGTATGGTGGTATGAAAGTACATATATACGAACATTACTTACGAATCGTATATTATCAGATGTGTTGTTGTGCATTGTCGACGCGTCTGTATTCTCTGGCTTACTGGTCCTGTATTACAAAATATTTTATCACTCATAATCGCAGACAAAGCTGAGCATTCTTACCATTCCTTAAGCCTATACGTGAGCGTGTTATTTGCTTAGAAGCGTAAGAGTTATTTTTCTCATTATATTAATACTTATTTATTATAGCAAAACTAACACACCAACTGTATAATGGACTGGAGGCGATTGCAGTATACTCGCTGGTTCAGAAAGGGACGGCAGAGGGTCATGCTATGCCTTGGAACTTCGCTTCTTTAGCACATTCCTAATCATTATGGGATGACATAATTTCGATAAATCATTCAAAAAATGCTCATTAGAAACCACAATTGTCTTGTCATTTGGTTGCGAACTAATTTTTCTTTTTATATCCACATCGAAATTTTGACTTTCGGTAAAAACAACATTTTTAATCAATACGTTAAACTCCTTGCTAGGAAACTTTTAAATTGAACGTATTAACATTCAAAAATACTGCATAAAATTAATCTTTAAGCCAATTTTGACCGCTTTGTAATTTCGAGCAAGTGTATTGAAAAAATATATTCATACTTAGCAGGAGTCCGAACGGGCGAGCTGACCGCCGACTGAGCGGCGCTAGTTACTGTAAAGTTTTGAACAGTAGCCACAGCCGGGGCCGTGGATGTCGAGGCATGGGTGGGACTCGGAGCGGCCATCTCGGATATAGAGGCCACATGGGACATAGCGGCTACTTCAGGTACAGCAGACATCCCTGATACGGCCGCCACATCAGACGCGGCGGCCTCTTCGGGTACAGCCTCCGCAATCGTGTGTAAGATACTAAAAATATTATGTTTTAAATTACTTAATTCTACCCATAGTTTTTGCGTTTTTGCATTATACCCGAGTGGTACAGGCTATGCTTTCTACAAGTACCGCGGGCAGAACTTAGTCTATAATACACCAAAGAACCTATGTACTAAATCATCGAAATCGGAATTGAGTGGAGAAAAAAAAATAGTTTATTATACGACCAGGGTCGGATATCGGTGACGGCTGCAGGGACTGAAGCCTAACCGAGTTTAGCACCGAAAGTACTCACATGGGCGGAGGAGGGCAATAAGTTTTTTTTTTAATTAAGAAATATTACCAATTCTATAAAAAATATGAAACCATAACCTAACCTGAAGCTGTGGGTTTAAAAATCAAAATCTCGTCATTATCGTAAGCGTCGATACAAAATAACAAATTTACGGCTATCGCTTAGCGGCCACCATTATTTCTATGTCGGCTTCTTTATAAACAAGTGAGATTAAAATAGTCGGTAGAATTTACCCAGGTGTCTCGATTAGCTCTGTTGAGTCGGTCATGGACAACTCTGGCTCCTCTGGTACCGGAGACACGGTAGGTGGATGTGCTGACTCCACAATCACGGAGGGCGTGGAGGGATATAACTGCATCGGCTCGTCGCGGAGAAGTGGCGCTTGTGGCGACACCTCCATCGGCGTCGGCTCTTGTGGTGCCATTGGTGGCGGCTAAAAGTTAAGATTATACTTACATGACCTAAATAGTGGGCATTCCTCGGATATCAAACCAGCAAACTTGCTCGATATACATTTCTTAAATCATAAGGCATAAAAGTGCATTTTGACGTATATCATTTTGAATACAATTATAATTAACATAATATTTTTTATATTTTGTCTCTCACCACACGGGCTATACCCGGATCTCTGGAAGGCTTGCGCGAGGACATGGGTCCAACACGTAGAGGCCCTTTTTGAGAATTTCAATGTTATGTTATCATTATTATGTTTCACGTAGGACACAAACATCAACAACTGCCCCTATTTTTAATGAACATATATTAAAGTTATACAGATTATAAACAAATAACCCCTCCCCCCGTTAAGGTGAGCCATTTTCGTTCAGGGCTAGATATACTCCCTGTACATCGATGAAGTATGATGATGATGAAGATGAAGATGAAGATGAAGATCCTTGGTCTGCGCAGACATGCTGCACAGCAGTAGTCGTTTCAGTGACTACTTTGGGAATTACAGCGATATGTTATATATGTACTCAGGTAAGATCACTTACCGTGGCAATAACTCCTCCACGCCTGTAAATATGCTGCCGTATGTGGCCCACTTGGGTCGGCATATTGTAACTGTTGAAGACACCGTTCAAATTCTCCATGCTGAGGTTTAACAGCATCTGTCGCACCGGCTCGTCGAAGTGTTCCACAATTTGTTCCTATCACAAAAACACAGGTATCGGACTTTGTACAGAATACGCCAAAACAGTATGCGTGTGTGAGTATTGTATGAACCTAAGAACCGTCAACGCTACAATTCTGTCAGTTTTTTATTTAATACTGGTCTAATGTGGTGCCCCTCGCATTGATGGGAGGCGTTAAAAAGGCTGGTATTATTATTTTCTATACATATATCTGTGGCTTACCATAAACGTCCCGTATATAATCCGTAGCCCCTCAGGTCCGTCCTGACAACAGTAGTATATGAGAGCGCAGAAATCGGCAAAGAGCCGCGTGAACACCGAGTAGAACCTCGCCGCGAACATTTCGCCGGTGGCGTCCGACATCACTGACGCGATGACCGCGGGCAGCCGCGAGCGCATCAGCGCGCGGATCGAGTTGTATATGTCAACGTCCTCGCGGACAGGCGTCAAAGTGTGCTGAAAAATAATTTAATATTGAACACTTCCAAATTGTATTAGTTAGTTAAATACATATTCTTATAATATAATAAAAATATATACCAAGTTTCAGTACCTATGACAAAATTATAATTAACTTTTATCATTATTAAGACGCTGTCAGTATTTCGTTCGAGTGAAAATGGTTTAATCATGTAAATTACTGGGCCACATCATAGTTTAAATCGGAGAGATAATGATTCAAAAAGCTGATGCCAACCCTAATGATTTTAGAAAAAAGAAGGCTGAGCACATAGAATTGTATGATAGTTCAATGGCTAGAAAGAAAATTGTTTGCGATATAATTTTCAACAGTAATTATTCTATGAAAAAAGAAGTGGCAACGCTACTGTTTTTCGTACCAGCTATCTTTTGTTACATTGCAATTTTTTTTGTAAATATTCCCAACGAATTTATAAGAAAAAGTAAAATTATTATTTTCGAATTTGACAAGAGAATATTTTACATTCAAATTTGGAATTTTGATTCAAAAAGAAAGGTCAATGTGTGCAAAGAGATCTTAAAGTTAATAAACACTAAATAAATTAAATTCAAATAAAACCACCTAAAATAGTAATAATTGTAATAAACATACCATGCTGTTTATGAAGTCCGCATATTCACTCACGAAGAAGTCGGCGACCACAATAAAGGCGTTATCACCTTCAGCCGTGCCGGAGCGGGTGATTAGGCTCTGCACGTAGCTGCGTAACACTAGACGCACAGACTGAAACTCGCTGGGAACCACCACTGGGTCACCGGTCACAACCTGCAATGCTTCTGGCAGGAACAAATGCCGAGCCTGAAATCATTATAAGAGTTAATACATGCTTCCTAAGTGGACAATTTTCATTCTAACTTCTCCTATTCGTCTTTCGATTAATTTCGTTGCGGGTTCCAAGGTCAAACCTAGGCGTCTTCGTTGGTCACCGCAATGGATAGTGTGCCGCGTGTCACCGCAGTGAACAGTCGGGGTAACAATGCTTTTTAGGCCGAACTGAATTTAAATAAATGATTTATATTTATTTTACTTTTTGAAACGAAAAAATATTTAGTTTTTTTACTCACGACAGCAACCATAAGCGCATTGAGCCAAGACTCTTGAGACGGGGTGTTGCGTAGCAGTTGCACTAGTGTTCGAATGTCATCCTAAAAAAAAAACATAAGCATGAGGAGTTTAATGGATAGGTCATGTACTGTCGCGAATTTTAATTTTGGGACTCATTAAAGATTGAATATCGTATAGCGATATAATATATATTTTCATTTTAATTTCTATTTTCGTTTGCATATTTTGTAAATAAATATATACTCAAGGTAGACGGTACTTATCAAATTAGTTGCTCTAGTAAAAGCAGCACTTACTTCAGTGAGATTGTTGGTGCGCTGTCGCAGTGTCTCAATGTTCTGCACGGCGGCCCTCTCCGCCCTGGCGCGCTCCTGGGCTACGACTTGTTGCTGATGTTGCTCCCTACAAATTGTATATAACATTATTATCAAAAATATTTATAGGACATAGGTTATTTTTGCCACACGAACACACTGAAAACGGGTCACAAAATAAACAACGCTTGTATTATACCTACAGTAGAAGGGACTGAGGATGATCTAGCATATAATTACTGATAAATATATTAACTTCTACGAATCAAATACAAATAGTCGAGCTCTCCACACAGTTTGACCCTACCAATATTGACATAATAGATTAATTAGTTGGATCTGTATCATTTTTAAGTATAACTCCCTGATTACGTATCTTCAAAATACTTAGAAATAGCAATAATCTCGCAATATTTGCAATACTCCAAAATTGGTATTACTTAGTGCTGCGAAGCAATACAAATTTAAATGCGAATATTTCGTGGTTGTCACCGTGGTTGTGCTATCGCTAGTATACGCATGTATCGCTAGTATCGCTAGTATATTGCATGTTACGTAATCAGCCAACGGGTGTCTACATGCCTGCGCCTCTGTAGACGGCGGCGGGCGTGCGGACTGTCGCATGTCAGGAATCTGTCATAAATTAGGTTGGCAAGCGACACAGCCTGGGCGCGAGTCGTGGTGGTGGCACGCCGCAGATGCAAGCTAGCTGTAGACAATACACACGAATTGAATATATTATATCCATATTCGTACAAAATAATACTTCTATTTTATTTCATACTTATATAAATAACTGTAAAGATACAGTCAAGAAGCAATGGAGAGAGCGAGCTAGGGGTTTCGCTACGCGATAGAATCAGAAATGAGGGGATCCGTCGACGAACTAGAATAACCGACATAGCTCAAAGAATTTAAAAGTGTAAGTTGCAGGGGCCGGGGCACAAAGCTTGAGGAACCGGTGGCTGTTGGGTCAGCATGGTTCTAGCTGTAAGACGTAGTGTAGGACAACCCCTACAAAGTTGGCTGATAATATCACAGGTGTCGCAGTAAGCCGGTGGAAGCGAGTTGCGAAGAACCGTGATGTGTGGAAGCCATTGGGGGCGACCTATGGCCAGCAGTGGACGTCTATCGGCTGATGGATGGATGGATGGATGGATAAAATATATAGTACCTATGAATTAATATCACAATAATAAATATACAATCGATTTCATAGTTCTACTTTCTACTGAACAATTCCAATACTTGCACTGATTCCCAACAATATGGTCTACATTAAACTTCAATTATTCCTTAAGGCTAATATAAATAGCACATGGGCTAATGGTATGGCAATGTCTAGCTTCAAGTTGCCGTCTTTATCACGCAGCAATACAATGGCTACACAATTTCAGCTAGATATTGCACACAATTAGCCCGTTTACGAGCGCATGTATAACGTTTTTAAATATCGAACAATAACTTACTTTGAGCGTTTTGTGTATTCTGATTGTTTTGATCTTGACCACCCTGAGCGGCCACGTTAGCTTGGGCGCTCTGTTGCGCCAGCCCTTGCTGCAGTTGCGTTATAGGCACCTGTACTTGCTGTACCTGCCCTTGTCCTTGAGGGACGTGCAGAGTGACGCCCTCCACGCCGGGCACCAGGCCCTGGCGGATCACTGACGATACGATGTTTTGCAATAGGTCCGCGCTCGGCGGCCCTCCCCAAGGCATCGGAGCCAGGTACACTAGTGGAAAATGTGTTATAGGAACTTTAATTTTTCACGGTACTATAACATGATAATACTATGCAAAACATTTGTTAACATAAATTATAAGTGAATGCGTAAATGAGGAAAAGGTGCCGCAGAGGTAAAAAAAAAATTAAATTGGAAAAATAAATGAAAGCAAATTGAAGAGTTAGGTACTCCCTGGTAAGGGAGTGCGAGGTTAATACCTCCACCGTCGGCGGGCGGCTGCTGGGCGCCCGGCGCTGCAGCCACGCCGTTGCTGTTGGGCCCAGTGACAAAGGTGCCCACGCCGAGGGCGCCGCCGTGCGGGATCTCTTCCATACTCATCACAACTTCTACACCACCGAGTCCGCCGGTCTGGCTCAACCCTCTAAATAAATTCTCAAAATCTACGACAAACACGTAAACAAAATATATCAATATTATTTTCCCTTCGCTGCACTGCTAGAACTAAAAAAATATTTTTTTTATAATACTGTGACGTAACTACGGATTTATATATACCTGTAATAAAGTCATGAATCAAGCTATAATGTTGCATTTATGTATAATATGTCACATATTTTTGAACAATATATGCTTTTAATATTGGAAACTAAATAAATAAACACATTGGGAACAACCCAAAATCCATTACTTAACAAAAGAGATTGCATATAGATAGAGCCACTGGCGCGATCTACAGGCGCGTCGGTAAGGTTGGACAAGGACGGATCGACGCCGGCTCGCCTAGTCGGAGCTTTATCTATGACAAAATAGGCTTACCGAGAAGCACTTGGCGCCTGTTAGCCTGGCCTTGCTGAGCGCCCTGGTTTTGGTTCTGTTGATTTTGTTCCTGCTGATTGGTAGCCGCCGCCGCATTCGACAACCCGTTAATCAAAGCATTATCTAAAGGGAACGCTATTGGGACCCTGGTCTCTATCTCTACTTGATATGTGATAGGGTCTGGCTGAATGTTTACATTGACAGTCGGTTGGGCAGGGTTCCTACCAGCTTGTGCGGAGGCTTGATTCCCCTCAGCCCCCTGACCGTTCGTGTCAGTTTCGGTAGGGGGGGCGGCGCTCGCACTGGTTTGCGTGGCGGGGGCGGAGCCTCCGTTGGCATTGCCATTAACGCCAGGAGCGGTGCCCTGCGGTTGGGGCGGACGGCGGTTAGACTGAACCACATTGATGTGAGCCTGCCAAACATGAAACAGATAACTAACTATATTTTGTGCCAATTTGCAGCGCCACCTCGAGCGTCTCGGGAACTAAATTTGGCATTTGATGCAAAGCGTATCTGTATTTATCTGTGTATTTCAGTAGAAAACACTTACAGGGTATTTTTTTATAGAAAGATATAACATATGTGTTATTGTTAAAACAATTAATTTTATTTATTTGTTGTCGATAGTCAAATCCCTGTCATTAGTTGCGTGGAAACCCACTACCTGCTATCGCTACCACCAATTCCAATATGGCGCAACATAAAACAGGAACAAAACATTGAACGAAGAAACAGTCGCGTCATGTTACAGATTGGTACCTGCGAGGTATGCAGAACGAGACATGAAAAAATTGCAACAGATTTTTGTAGAGATAGTAGAGAAATACTTCTGAGCGAGTGACGCTACTAGAAAAACATCAACATCTATGTTGACCATATATTATACTACTGCAAAAAATTGGCCACAAAACAAAACAAATGGTAGTGGTACCTTGTGTTTCTGTTTTGAATGGGAGAGACCTTGTTGTGCTGACTACGTAATTAAGTAGATAAAGGGTAGGGTGTCTATAATTGGATCTCCACAAGTCGCATATATTTCAATCCTATTAAAAATCATACCCTTCAATGGAGTCTTCGCACTTAGACAACTAATGAAAGGTGCGCAAGGGTCGCGCCCGCGCTTTCATTATAAATGGAACATATCAACTACGAGATGACTCTGAGATTGGCGTGGTGACAGCTGCTATACCTGCATGGGCAGCTGGTGTCGGACGACAGACGCCTCGGACGTGAGGCGCGGATTCCGCTGGCCCACTTGGAAGTTGATGTCGCTGACCGCGTGGTACGCGTGCGCGAAGCTGTGCATTATGTCCGACACCAAGTCCACGGTGCGTTGCTCGTTCTGACGTTCCTCCTCCGTGAACTGAGGCGGCTGTTGGAACAACCAGACGTGCAATGTTCGACATTTGAAATTAAGATCATATTCAACATATCGTTCTTCTGTTTGGAAACGTCTTAGCTTCATAATGCAAATTTCTAATAGTACCAAAAAAAATATTTTAAAAGATTTTTGTAGGTTTACAATTAAATAATGGGGCGGGCGATTATCACTTCCTAAACGGTGAAGGAAGACGTCGTGAGGAAACCTGCATGTCCGAGAAAACCCCTCGAAAGATGTGTGAAGTCCGCCAACTCGCACTGGGCCAGCGTGGTGGACTATGGCCTAATCCCCCCTCGCATTGAAGGGAGGCCTGTGCCAGGCAGTGGAACATTAAGAAAGGGCTGGAATTATTATAAATTATTATAATGGGCGGTTTGAGCAAACATGATAAATCTTTATATTAATGACAGCAATATCAGTAAATATCTTGTGTCGGTAAAGTAAACGTTCTCATAAAACTCACTTCAGGATTATTAGCAGCCCGCAACATCCTGACGTAGTTGGCCCTAAACGGCGCGAATTGCTCTTGCAGGGAGTCCAGCTCGTCTAGTAACTGGCCGAGGTCACGAGGGCGGGAGTGGCGTGCGCGCAGTGCCCTTATGGCCCTATAACTCCTTTCATGTGGGCAAAAATAAACATTAAACATCTAACACTAAGATACATTATATTTAAACATTTCATATTAAAAAAACGGTGAGATAACATAGTTTTTTATTTTAATTAAGTGTAATTTTTTCTTGATATATGTTGAGATTACAAGTGGTCAATACATTATCAGATTTGAACAAATAAGTAAAAATTGGTAACGCATTGGTAAAAAAGATATATGACATACCAGACCTCACACGTGTGTGTATAAAAGGGTGATTATTATGTAGCTATGTACCTTATTATACCCACTACTACGATATATTTTCGCGTGAACCTCACCTTCGGCGAGCATTCTGTGCGCGGGCTACTGGGTCCGGAGCCTCCTCCACGATCTCATCCAGTTGCGGTTCAACCTGCTATAAAACGATAAATGTTTTCTTTTATAATAGGTATGATCATTTAAATATGAACATCTTCTCATGAGGCAACATAAAAAGGTAAATTACAAAGGCGACACACTGACATAACCGTTTCAATAACCAATGTACTGTTAACGGTAAAATTGTGACGTATTAAGAAACATTTAGACGTAATACTGGCAAATTCTTATCAACTAGGTTTAAATGAATTGATAAGATACAATTTTCATAAATTTCTAGGTCATGTCAAAACAGTGTGTTACAAATGTTAGTTTAATTAGTCAATATTGTTCCATGTATAAAATTCTTCACTGTAAACCATTTAGATCTTATTTTTGTTTAAGTTATCAATCAGTAAATATATTACATATATGTATTCACTCACTCAATATACTTTATCAGGATAGCATCAAAGGCAATGTTAAGCAGACCAAGTATACAAAAAAATTGGGTCCGACAACAACAAACAAAGACAATGTTTTCCTTCACAATGAAACAAGTGATAATCATATTTGAAAGAAGATGATCGCACATAAAATTCTGAAATCCCAGAGGTGTGAACCGGGATTTGAACTTGCGAACCTCGTTACTCAGACAAAACTTAGTCAGACAAACCTACTAAATTGGCTATCACTGCTTTTTGATAGCACAAAAGGGAATGTTAAAAAGATTTGGCACCCTGCGCTAAGTGAACACTGAAGTGCGTAATGTAACGTAGGCGACAAATATGATTTTACGAATAACGCTAATTGCCGCTTTAGCCTTAAAAATCTTCATTAGATAGCACATTACATATATGTATAAACCAATCAATAGAGGCCTATGCAGGACCAATAGACTCATCAATATTTTAACAGAATCATAGCCATGTTAGAAAACTAAGTACAGTTTCTACACAATTAAAAAATAATCTACAGCCTAATAAAAGCATATTACATTAATCATATATCTATAATTTAAGAATTAAAACTAAATTAGTAATCATAGGCACAAGGTATATAGGTATTCCAATCTAGAGATGTGTTAAAGATATATCATTTTGTAATATCCCACTTAATGACAGTTCCCATCGAAATCGTAGCTATTTAATAAGTTAAATTTTGGCATATATGCATATACACCAATAAAAAACTTTTATTGGCGACAAAATCTACGCGTCACGTAAGTTATTGGCGCCCAACGTTTCGGAACGGAGCTCGCGACTCAATGGGACCATCATCTTGTCTACGTCAGCGCCCGTGAAGCATTACTACAGTATTATATTATTACCTCTTCCTGCAATGCACCGGGTACGGGTTCGGTGTCCAAAGACTCTGCAGGCGCTTCGCTGCTAGGCGCTGTACTCCTATTTTCCTACGGTGGGCAACAAAATAAGCTACTGGTAACATAACATAACAACTATTTACTTATAAATAAAACAGAAACTACGAGATACTATACCAAACATAGAGGTTATAAGAGTCAAACTAAATAACAGCACTCGTTAGTTTAGCAGATATTGCGATCGCATTCTAGATTATGGATAGGTAACTTGCGAGACAGAGCAAGATGATGCAACATTACGCTTGCGTCCTGGAGCCGCCATCTTGTTCTAGCTGTCGGAAGTTGTTCGTTTTTTCTGACTGCTTTATATCCACTAATTCTAAATCGTGTTGCCAAATGATTTGAATTATACATAAATGAACATTGATTACAGAGGTTTATAATGCAAACCATTAATTTGCATTATAAACCTCTGTTTATAATTATAAACCTCTGTCTGTCTCTGTTTTCAAAAGGTGAAAACAATACAAGTTAATCACAGACTTGCATAAAATAAAAAAAAATAGTTCTTGTATGTATGTGTGTGACCATTCACATACCCAGATAAAATGCAAACAACATACCACATGTATCTTGCACTATATCAAAAAGTTGTTGATCATTAAAGACTTCATTTTTACTTTCTGATCTGGATGAATAGAAAATATGAGTAGGTATTACAGTACAGCGGATACAGTGAATCAATGCTCATAGATGTATCTGTGATTTTACAAAATAAATAAATATTGGTACTACAGATACTAACATAGCAAAGCATCAGTAAAGTATGTTGTGCAACATAAACATGGACATGCTAATACAAAAACCAATCATCATGCATTCCAACATAATCATGCAGTTTCAGTGGAATTAGTGTTGTATTTTAGTACACTAGATTTACTTGATCCATAGTCGAAATTTCTAATATTTATTTACACTTAGAAATATTGTCTAATTGTCCATTTCAAGTATGATGTGTAGCTTGACCACCATATGTGAGCATGTTTATGCTAATAAATCTTGAACAGGTCCACAGCATGAATTCCCCTTAAAAATGTCACTAGTTTACAGAAGATAAGATCCAATATTATTTATAATATATTACCTCTTCCTCCACATGGGCCCTGAGGGTCGAGAGCGATGACTTTATTTCGCTAATCATGCGGCGTATGAACTCGAGACGGCCGGTGGTGGGCGACATTGTCATCGCTTGCTGCTGCTCTAGCACAAAGTCGGGCGGGCCCGCAAGCGCCTGCAGACCAAACGGTTCACGTCTCGGATCAAAAACATATTTTAGATGGCAATCGTGCTTATTCCCAATTCAATTTCTAATATACATGTGTTACAAAAATAGTGTAAGTTACTTTAACTGATCAATCCGTACGTTAAATGGATCACATTGATGTATAAAATAATTGTGCAATGATGTTTGATGTTTTTGATGAGATGATGCAAACCAGTAGTGTTTGGGTGTGTGCTCAGATTTATTTTCTTGGGAATGTTATCCCTGTTAAAATATTTTACACTATTATTGTTACACATTGCATAAGTACTAGAATCTGCAGATAATTAAAATTTTCGTTTTTCTTTACAATATTGTTGTTCTTAACATGAATTAATGTGGATAGGATGTTTGATCAGAATACTAATTATGCTGTCATAATACCATTAATCTACGGATCTGTTGCTGCATGTTTGTGTCTGGGTTGTTGGTGGTGTTGGTTGTCGTTGGCGTTTGTGGTGCACTCTGTCGTCCCTCAGGGCTCGGCGGAGCACGCTGGACGAGATGCACCACTTTACCTTTAACATCTGTAACACAGGATTAATAGAAATTATTTGAAGACTTAGAGTACAGACTTATATAGTTATTTTTTAAGTCAAAATAATAACTAAATTACCATATTCAGAGAGTTTCTTTTCATCTTGCAACACTCTGCCACAGAAGATGAGACGTTGTAAGTTTATTGCTATACCCATCTGGTCCCTAACTTTTTCTTTAAGTTGCCGCACGGTAATCTAAAACAAATCAACATCAAAAGAAAATTAATTACATTATAAAATATAGTATACTATCAGTACCAGCCTTTATTTAGGCTGAATAGCATGCCTAGTGCAGGTTGGCAGACTTTGCATGTTTTTTGACAACCAATGGTTTTTTTGAGACAACAGTGTAATAGTAAATTTATAAAATAAGGATTTAGAAATTACACACTGATAACAGCTTTGGCAGCTGGCCTTTATTACCAACTTTGCTAGTTTTTGGTTAGTCATATCAGTGACCTCTGAATATTTGGTTAATCCCAGGTATTTTGTTGTTTTTCGTATCAGACAAGTTATAAGGTGAGAATAGAGACACAAAAATTTTAGATAATAAGTAAATGGTAATCAATTAAATTTCTTCAGAACTGATCACAGATGCAAAATTTTAAATTTTGTGAGGCCTTCAACGTAGGTCTGATCATTTATCAGTTTAGAATTAATGCTTCCAGACAAATACTAAATAAAACAATCAATGCACAGCACAAACAAGTGTCATATTAATAAGAGAATAGCTTGCATCAGCAATGAATAAAATGAAAACAATATCACCAGATTAAGTAACAACATGTATGGTCCCACACTAAGCAGCACTGGTATCATCGGTTACCAGCCAATGGACTTGGGACAATCCTAGTCACTCCAAGACTAGGGTTAAATAAGAAAATACTATCACCAGATGAGGCTGTTGTACCGACCATAGAGAAACAGCAATGAATCTTGCAGAAATGGCTAATGTAATTGCAGCATCATTGAGAAAGAGTGCTCGCTATCAATCTTACTTATGAAATGTGTGGTGTGAATGGAACAGAACTCACTTACATTACTGTAATGTTACATATAGATTTTTCTTGAGCCAACCCAGTTGTTTCATTAATCAATATAAATATATCACATTCGCTAAAATACACTATTCGCACATTTGTATTAGCAATTCAAGGACAGGTATATCCAGAAAAAAAAAGTGCAATAGGTAGAAATGGAATATTAGAAGTATTGGTTAGTTAACAAATTACAGCCATTTGTAAATACCAGAAACAATATATAGATGCAAGAGAAAGTTTTGGTAATCTATATATCTATCTATAGACATATATTTTTAAGAAATGCTACTGATGTGACATTATAACCTGTAGAACAAAGAAATACTTTCGCTTGGCAAATTAAGACACAGGGTAATAGACATAATATAATTTATAGAATTAATAAAAAGGAGATAAATGTTAGAAATATGGTTTAAACATTGTCTAAAAATGTTGAGTGTTGAAACCACTTTTTTAGATAGGAAATACTTTATTACATTTCATTATTACTTATGTGTAATTAAGTATGCCTATCATTGAGTGAACACAAAGCAGGGCAAATCATGTGTTCTATTACCTATGCAAATCGCAAAATCCATATTTATTACTTACTATAGATACCTACCTTACCTACCTACACCAACAAGGTATGTATATCAACCCTTCATCACTCATTCATTTGCTACAAAGCGAAGCTAGTCTGTGCTAAAAATAGAACACAAAATCAATAACTCACCTCATCATCAACTGAAAAGTGGTGATTGTTGGAATCCAATGTTTTTATCGTAAACTCAATCATTTTGACACGAAAACATGAACGCCCCTGGAAGGCAGATAATTTGTCGCGTGCCTATAACAATAAAACACGAGAGTACAGAATGTTCCCGGCGGCGAAAATTCACACAAGATAAATGCACACTTAATAGATAATTACTCACGCCTATCACAGTTAATTTTTTAATTATGAAAGGAGGCGATATGAAATAAAATTTGGTCGGGTCGGAACACTCATTTGATGCCTGATGGTGACAGCGCTGAAAAGACCAGTGTTGCTAACTTTTAATTTGAAAATATAGCACCATATAACCTGCAACGACGCCTGCCTGCAGATCTGTGACGCTTGTTTTTCTTTGCACTCTTCTCTCCTATAGATCTCAATATTTTCCCCCGAGTAGGTAATAATAAAATATGCTAAGAATTATCTGGCGTCTTTTAGAATGAATTAAATATTATATTGTATTAGTAGTATATTAAAGAAGCAGGTACATTCACAATTCACATAAAGAGGAATTAAAGAGAGCATACAAAATTGAACTAACACTATCTAACTAACAATCAGACCACTTGCACTTTGCATTATTATTTCACACATTACAAAATCATGAAAAAAAATGCGATGAATCAATTTAATGTTGCCACGTAGTGGCTAGCTATCTAGGTGCCAATTTTTATGTCTTGCTCTTTACTATAAGTTATTCACCTAGCCCGCGGGAGAAACGAGACAAGGCGATCAGCCAGCCGCAGTAATTTAAAAGGTACCACATTTAAAGAGATTCCTAAAAAAATTTATTCCATCCTACTACTGGTTTAATAACATAACTTTCCCTTATGAAAGGGTTTCCTGGGTTTTGGACCGAAACTTTTCAAAATAACGAACTTTTTCTATGAAAGATGACGTGTGTGTGTGTGAGTGTGTTATATGGGAAACCATATCGAACGGGTTGTACGGAGTTCTGGAAATTCACATAGCTGAATCAAAACATATCTCTTGTTTTAGGCCCTTTCAGAAGGAAAGCAGTATGCATTCAAACTGCTTATGTTTTGAGAGCGATTTCCTTAATCATACGTCAAATCTGTCGGCAATTAAGTCGTTCAAAGCTCCAATGAAAACCCGTGTATAGGCTTAATAAGTTCCGAGCATCTATGACATAGATAATATTGTTTCAGTTTCAGATTTCAACTTAGCTTAGTCTGTCTGCCGTGTCGCTAGGGACTTTATATAATATCTATACTAGATGGCGCTGCTACGTATTCTTTTTGTAGATTTTAGAAATACAAGTGTTTTTAATGCCTTTACTAGATGGCGCTAGGTATCTACTCAATCAGAATCTAAACCATTACTATATTATTATAAAGTCGGTTAACATTTTTAACCGACTTTATCTCTCCACACGGGCTGCATCTGGATTTTTCGAATAAATAGTAATACTGATTACATGATTTCTTTTCTGGAAGGCTTGCGCGAGGACATGTGTCCAACACGTAGAGACGGTTTTAGAGAATTTTAATATTATGTTAGCCACCTACTGGAGGCAAATGCTGAAAAGGATGGACATGGAATAGGGTTTTAGGAAGGGTTGCCGATACCTATCATAATCAGAGTATTGCAGCAATCACAGCTGGATTGTAGAATCCGCCGTATTACAAAACGGCTAGGCGCTCAGTAAAACGGCTGACGGAATCTCGAATCAATACGTTCAACAAAGCGGTTGCCAAAATTTAGGCGCTTTATAATCTAAATAGAACAGATCGCATCTACATAGATTTAGATGTAAATCGTTTTTGATCTTTAATGCTCTATTATTTGAATCTATGACAATCCCTAATATATCCCCTAAACTAAACTAGTGAAATGGTTAGGTCGACGGTGTAAGATCACCAGGAACCTAACACAAAAGCTATGACGGGGGAAAAGTTCGATAGACCCTTGCTCACCAACTCCCGCCACTCCCTTGGAACCTAAAAACGGTTAAGTCATGGTGCCCCAAATTCCCGAGCTAAACGTTAACCAGCCGTTTTAAATAACAAGGCGTTTTGTCAAGCGCCTAGCCGATTTTTAAAAGAGTGGATTCTCCAATCCAGTTGGGACATATATCTAATTACTATGAGTAGATGTTGTCTCACCACTCTTAAGACGGCCCCCTTAAAAGGCCGTCATATAAGACGATAAAAGAGCAACCCTGGTGTGAGGGTTGTTGTGAGCGTTGTTTGGTGAAGAGAGGTGTGCTGCGCTACGTGGTTACTCGCGGTACTCGCGGTGTTTTGCCCTTTAAAACTTCTAACCGTAGAGCATACCTATAGCTCTTATGAGAGTCCTACGATTATATCCCCGTCGAAGGCATGCCGAAGAAGATAGAGCTATAGAGAAATATGTACACATGGCCAACTGTTCCTATTCAGTATTATTTTCAATTTGGTGACGTCAAAAGGAGGGTGCCACAGGAGTTGGTTGGGAACGAGTGCATAAACTAGGTAATTGCGACTTGAGGGTCCGCTCCGGCGGCTGATCGACCTCGAAGCATCCAGCTATTATGAGCCGTGATGATCGCACACATCCGCCATAGAACGGTTCCATTCAATAAGGTAGTGCAGGTGTGTCAATCTCTAGGATTTATTGTTTTTTTAGTAATTGTCGCAAGCAAAAATGTAACTGGCTGTATAATACAGGTGATTTTGAAAAAAAACATACTTACCTCGGAACCTGCGCTTCTTTGGCGCATTTATAATCATTATGTGAAATCAGAATTTCGATGTTACGGCGATTTTTTAAAATAAATTGTCTTGATTTATTGCAACATTTTTTTTCATTCGGCATTGAAATTGTGACTTCAAATAATGATTATAAAATTGCTTTAGAAGCACAGGTTCAAAGTTTCGTAGGTATACCCATTCTGAAACATGTTATAGATATTATATACGTATAACTACGGTAGCTAGGTACCCGCATACTACGCGCAAGCGAATTGCTCGTTCGCACACGATAATCAGTTTGATTGGAGACGGAAAATGAGGAAAACTACAGCCTCAGACCTTGAAGGAAGTATTGACTGGAGAGGACATCGAGATTAAGACTGTTTTTTTCTTGCTTAATAGCGTAGGTGACGTATACGTTCTTTTTTGTAGCCCAGCTATTACTGAGGATAACATTGGAATTGGGCGGTTTATTTGCTTATTTACATACATAGTTACATCATACACTATCTCCTGTATATCCCATGGAGGTAGACAGAGAGCAGTGATTGTCAATGCTACGATCCTGGCATATCGCTTTATTAAGCTTATTTAGAACCAGTGTAAGGTTTGTGTCGCGTTATTAACTTTAAAGAGTGCTAGATGTCACTCCATGCGAGACATTTGAACTTACCAACATCATACTATCATTTCAACGCTCTGCTACAGATAAGAAACTGACAACTAGGTAGATGAGTTCTAATCTCGTTTTGATATGGAATCCAGATGTAGTGATAGCAGGAGTGAATACGATGACGCCCATACGTCGTTTACGGGTTCTTAATAGTTCCACGGTTCATCTAACGTGGATGGCATATTATATATTAAAAAAATACTTAACAATAATTACATTCCAAGATTTTTGAACCTTGTTTGCCTCCGCCGGCACTTCGTCCAATAAGAATGCCAAAGCCTTCAGCCTGTAGTTTTATGGCATTAATCAACAAGACCATGATGTATTTTCCTTTTAGTAGATATTTGCTAAGTTAGGCACGATATATTTAAGGTAGGTAGGTACGTCCCGCACCTCTAACCTCGCGCTACCGGCCTTTTTTCATCTTATATAGTAGAGAGGTTCGTAGATTCATGCATGACACGTATTCCGTATAGGTAGGCCCATGGCATCACCGCTTGCCATGCTATGTTCATACCAAATGGTGGTAATAATAAGTGACAAACACTTAATATTCAATCTATATCTTTGTTAGTGTATGTAAGAATGAAACGTGATTTATTTTGAACATAATTTATGATCATGGGTAATGAATAGCTTAGCTGCTAGGACGATAGATACTCTAAGCTCACAGTACTTCGATACCCATCTACTCATATATAAGACAATGCTGAAGTTGATTTGGAGTTACGGAATATGGGGCTCAGCATGCCAACCCAGCTGATATCATTCAGATAATTCAGAGAGTACAAAATTACATTCTGAATGAATTATCTAACACACTGCGGTTTATACGAACTTCGGAAATCTACGAGCGCTTGAGCACGAGGTCAGATCCTGGTGCGGTGCCCTATTATAAGTAACAGTCATAGTTTTAGCGCATACAAAACGAAATAATCCATGCGTCGAGCTTGCGCATTTGCTAACAGTCCAATCTTGCATTGTCACACATCCCGCGAAAGCATCCGGTGAGTGATCCATCATTCTCAACGTAAACATTTCAAATTTTCCGGGTTGTCGCTAAATCTACTCGCCTGTACCAATTAGCTACATTCATTAGCAATAGCAGCCATTAACATGAATTAGGTAAGCCAGTGATCAACAAAGCCACAGATCATGTAAAGTTTTAAAAAGAGAACATTCCAGCAACTAAATACAAGCGTTCAGTATTTTACAATTGAGCGTATTATTACTTATTATGATCTTTGAAATACATGACGTGACTGTACTAATTAATATTCACGTTTCTAATTTATTTTAACCGATGACTTAGTTGCAAGACTTGAAAGTATTATTTGACCATAGAACAACAAGCTGTTTTTAATTTCAAATATAGATAATACGTAGCTACTAACTTAGACAAGTTACTAACTTAACAATGAAACTAATTGTGAAAATAATCAAAGAAAAACGTTTTCAATAGCACGTTAGAATTAGAGACAGACGTGTGTGAGAATTTATTGTTCTTTGTTTGTGCACTCAATACCAAGATCACTGAATTAATTAAATAATTTTACCAAATTTATAATTATAATGTTTTCATCTATTAACAATATCATTACAAATCATTTTACATATAAAACACAGATTGCAATACTATTATTAATTTATAAAAATTAGGTAGGAATATTTGGGGGAACCTATTGAATACGTGGAGTAGGTAGGTGATTTGTCATCAACTAGAGCGCGTTGTCTCAATTAGATTAGACGATTATAATGTACCTACTCTAGCGACACGGGTCTGTGACCTCTCTCCATTCATAACATCCGAGTATGTGCACTATAAACATAACTACTATAAAATATTAGATACCTACAATAAAAGTGTCCGTGCTTTGGCATTTGTTATTCACACACAACCTTCACATTACACTGTTTTTTATAAGTAGGTAGGAATATTTTGACGGTACAAAATAAAACCCATATGTGAGGCTTGCCTTCAAAATAGAGGTGAATTACCTGCACTTGCAAGGTCAACATGCGTAGGTACGTAAATATAATATCATGTAGTACCTAATACTGTTATACCTATATATAGATGTGATTATATTCTATGTATAGGCGCCACGAGAACAAAAGCTGAATGTAGACAGCCGGCAGTGTATAGCCAAGTTCGGAGAACCGGGCGCGCAGCGGGCGAGCACTGAGTGTGTATTAAACCTACACAAATCATTTCGGACTACATTCTGTATATAACTCAAAATCTTTTATTACAATTAAATAGTTAATGTTTTATTAAAAAGAACAGAAAATTCTTTCCACAGCGTAACTGTAACCAGACATCTTGTTAGATCATTGAGTTTGCATCCACTATTCATAACTGAACTTGATCTTTTTTCACAATTATGTCTCGGTGGCACTGGTCTATCTACGCTACTTGCCAAATATTAAGCTGGAAGCTCAGGGTCAGGGCGCGAAATTCAAAATGTCAATGGTTTTTATTTTTTTACGAAAAATTTGGACATCTTTACGATGTTATTTAGTGTTTTGCGATATTAGCATTCTGCATTGGATGTCTCAATGCATTAAGTTTGCTTAAAAAAGTACCTAAAGCGATACAACACCATAAAGTTAGTAAAAGTAGCGGTTTTTACAAACCTTATGGTATTGTATCGGATTAGGTACTGTTTTTAAGCAAACTTAATACATCAAGACATCCAATGCAGAATGCTAATATCGCAAAACACTAAATAACATCGTAAAGATATCCAAATTTTTTGTAAAAAAATAAAAACCATTGACATTTTGAATTTCGCGCCCTGACCCTGAGCTTCCCCCTTAACCCCCAAATTTTTAGACGTTTTATAATTTTATCAAACGTCATATAGTAGTGCGCAAAGCAAACCTCTTAATATATGACGTTTGATAAAGTTATAAAACGTCTATTAATTTGGGGGTTAGGTGTTAGCAATATATTAAACTACACAACACTGTAAATAGTGTAGCCGGTCAGTGCAGCAAAACAGTTTGTTTGTAAGTACGCATCTATTAGCTGGGATCTGGAATGGTTATAAATCACGTTTCATTCTTATCTCAATCCAATGCTAGATACTTGCCAATCCCAATGTTTGTTGTTATCGCATTCCATCGATAGCATTTCTCACAGAACAGAATGAGGTAGGTAGCTATGTATCAGTTTTCCTTAATTTCTTCAACCTTGCTGTGCCACCTTGAATGAAATGCTATCCGCTTATTTGAATTCAGAACGAGGTGAGAATGACGGTCTACGTTGAAAGCTTACCATACGTTGTGATATCCTGGCGCGATGGAAAAGTTATACCTACAGCATATTCAATTGCTCTCAATATTCATTTGGATTTTTTTTTGGACTATTAGATGATCGCATTGTGCTGTAGATATTGCGATCATACTTTCCAAGCTATATCTATATGGAATGTGTTTTATTCATTTTATTGCTATGAACCAGCGCCATCACCATGAACTAAGTAGGTACCTACCTATTACCTATATGGGTATTTCCTCGCTCAGCGAGTAGCTTTGGCTATTCAGCGAGGAAATGCGGCCAGCATCTTGGGCACGCTACCGCATGGGCCAAATTTTTTACACATTTTGTAGCTTTTCTATACTCTTTTTAAGCTATATTTGTTTGTAAATAAACCTACCTATTTAATTTAGGACCTCATTTGGGAGTTGTAACATTACCATATGTCATTTTCTGTCCGTTAGTATAATGCGATAAATAAAACTGAGATCCTATTTTGAGTAGCATTGGTAAAGCAATATGAGTACCTGCATAAAATGTCACGGTAAGCTCCCACGCAGAATAATAGGTACCTACTATTCACAGACAAGTGCATACAATATCAACCTCATCATACTCAAAGAGCGTCAAGTGTACATACCTACATACATTGCAATTCCTTTAGTCCACTTAGGTACACGCATCATTCACTACGATTTAGTACTTCAATAAAGTAGATAATAGATGTGTGAATAGCTCTCGGCCCCTGCACGCAAGGTACATACCTACATTGCAAGCAATCAAAAATGCTCTATGCTACAGTGGACCTAAGTATGTATACGGCACCATAAAAAAAATATTTCTCGCCACGCGCTACATAAATTAGATACCTATTTAAGCATGACGACATCGTAGGTACGTATGTACCAGAAACAAATTAAAACTATTATCCAAATAAATGCATTTTACCATTGTACCTTATGTACATGATTTTGTACCTACCATGGTATGGGGTTTTATGAAAGAAGTAAGAACTAGGGGTCCTTGGTTCGAGGGCCCGCGGGATTCCGACTCGAGATGGGTACAAAAATCATATAAACGAATCACCTGGCCCCTAAGTCTGCTAAGACAACCCATTCATAATCGAACAGCAACCGCATGGTAACTGTCACTTTTGACAGATATCCCATACAATATCTGACAAAAGTGATGCTAAGATACAATACGGTTGCTGTTCGATTATGAATCGATTGTGTTAGCAGACTTGGGGCCCTGTTATTTTACGTATCATATGGTAAATATCGATGATGCAGAAATCTTAGACATTGCGTCGCCACGCATCGTAGTCAAACTACACATAAGGTAACATAAGGTTTTATTATTTAAGAGGTTCATAGTTATTGTAAGTCCTTATGTTTCAAATACAAGTTTATATAAGTCAACGAAATTTACCCCGAACAAAATTTGCATATACTAATATATTGATTACATTTTATGAAATCAATTAGTAATTGGCTTGTATAAAACACATCAGTGATGACGGTATGTGTACACGATCTAAAGGGTCTGTAATCTGTTTGACCTTCGGATAACATAATATCTGAATGCACACTTAAAATGAGGTCACTGTAGATTATTTTTGTATAGCAATGAAATATGAATAAGCCGGCGACAAAAGTAAAACAAAACAGTGGCTCAAATACAATATTTTTACGCTGAGTTATGGTCTTTCCCCTTGCTTACAGCACACACCAGAGTTTCATAAATAAAATGACAGTGACCGCATGGTTGCATGATGACGACGGCACGATTACTGTGCCTACTTTTTTGTGTACAAAGTTATATTCATTTATTTCGCAGTTGTTTTGGATGTAGCTGAATGGGCCTACAAGCTCACTGTACATTTGCCTATAAAAATTAATGTTGTTATTATTTTTATATAAATAACAATATTTTTTCCTTAACTATACAACCGGATCGGAACACGATACGTCAACTGAAAAGAATGAACCAGTAAGTACAAAAATAACTTTTGTGTAATGGCAATTAAATTGCGACCTACTTAATAACATATTATACAGGCTATATATAATTAGGACATTATTGAAATGAATATTTCTTGCCTAATTCAGACTAATGAAAACTTTATTTACATCGTAATAACGATGACAATGTTTAGCTTGTGAATTTGGAAACAGGACAATCTCCGGATCTACTGTATGGTTTCTGAAAATTCTTTCACAATGAGGAAGTTAATTTATCCCTGAATTCTATAGGCTATGTTTCGTTTAAGTTTCTCAGGTGGTGTTACGGGCTGAAGCCAGTCGTTTATAATTTGACTGTTGTTGCAGCGTTCAGGTACCTACCTCTCAGGGAAAACATAAAATGGCGTTGATTCCACGAACGAATGTTTTGCGTCAGCGCCGGCGATCAGCTGTCGACTGCTGTCCCCGTCCTTGTTTTATTATTGAATATTATTAGGTATATAAGTATACCGTATATGTGAAATGAAGTAAGTAAAGATATGTACCAGCGATATTCAAAGCGTACCTACACAGTACGATTAGGTACTCTTGATGTAGCAAGAAGTCTTAAAAAAACACAAAATCTTGATTTAAATAATAGTAGTTAGCAATAAAACAGGTCTTGCTTTGTTATTCTTTTCATCGGATAATGCTTAATTTAATCGTATTTGCGTGCTGCATTGAAGATTTTAAATAACTATTCTTCGCGATAACCGTACTTTAAAGGTCGCAACATAAACGATTATGAAATACCTGGAGAAATAAATCAATGCAGACGAGAACTATTAAAAACATTCACGACTATCTATGTGTATCTACATACAGACAATAGCCGCATCTTTTTGGGAGTAGTCGAAGAGAAAGGTCATCAATTTTGTTTTATTTTGTGAAAAATGTGTTTCTTTGAAATGCAATGTGTAATTTTGATGGAATATTAACCATTATGTATTCATAAACGTGTACGAGTGTAGGAAAATAAAACTAAATAGAGAAACACAACTTTTCAAAAAGTTGGGTAATTTGTCAGTGAACTGTCCACAACTTTACTTATAGGGTTAAGGGGGGTTTATTATGCCTAGTCTACGGATAAGGCCTGCATAGAATCTGCCATATTTGATCTGAAAAAGAATCATTCCACTTGACGTTGACAAAATACCTACGCTAAGGTGGGTGAGGCCATTTTCTAAAATATAATAGCTTTGTTCGTTTACTGACTATACAACTGTTTCGGTTAACGCTGAAATACGACCTACGCTAAACTTAGTATCGAAATTAACCAGGCATATTATAATGATGCAATGATGTTGTGGTTAAATATATATTGTGTTTATTCAGGTTTTGTATTTCCACATAAAGCGATATTGTTATCTCTGTAGTTGTCAGTAACACGGATAACTGGAGCACAAGAATGTATCGCATGTACCCAGACGTTAATTAACGCGGCGCGCATCAAACTGATTAAATACGAAGTAGTCCCTTCGCTTTATCAAAATCACTTTCTAAGACTGCTCTAATCCGATACAAAGGTTATATTATGTTTTTGTTATTTTAGCTTAGAGTCGTATTTAGTTATGACGCATACTAATAAACAACATACCAAACATAAAAATACAATATGAATTATTTATAGCTAGTTGCAACCATGCATATTAATGTTATGTACAGGATTAACATGTCTTGTGTAACTAGCACGATACTTATTACGAATAGAAATATAAAATAAACAAATCCAATCTTAATTAATATTAAAATAAAGTAATTTAATGACAATATTAAAATAAAATGTACGTAAAACTACTAGATAGTATTTAAAAATAATAATTCAAAAAGCAAAGGAACTTAATAATGGGGAGGTAAGTAAAATGGAACAACTTACTCAAGTATCTAAATAAAGTTTTGTCTGAGATCTGAGATACTATAATGTATTGCTTGATTCGACAGCTCACGGTCGACATTTAGTCTGAACATGCCGCGAACTGGCCTATGCAAAAGCTCAAAACGATCACCCTGTGATGTCCATTATGTGTATATACATACATAATTAATGAATAGGTAAAAGGGATGTAAAGCCTACCAGGGCCGGCGACGTAAGATATAATAATAAATCATATCGTCGCGTCCTCATCTTTGGCAGATCAAACGCTCGCCCGGAGATCTGCAAGCGATAATCACGTTACAGGTATGTAAACAAAATTACTTGGTGGTGATAGATAATACGGTGACAGGGTATTTTCCATTGCGGTAACGTATTGTCGCTATACGAATGGGCAAAATTACACGCCAGAAATCCGTGCGCATACCTAAAGATGTCTTTCACACTGTTCACTCACACATTTATCATTTGTGAACAGAGTATTATGGATATCACGTTATACACACGGTATGACTACAGATGTTAAATCTTACTTATAAAAAATAAAAAAAATACAACCGAATTGAGAACCTCCTCCTTTTTTTGAAGTCGGTTAAAAATGGTAAGGAAAATGTTAGTACGTATCGTTTTTTTATCATTTTTAGGTGAAAGGACAAGGCCCATGCATGGTACAAATTTGTCTCATGCATGCGTAAAGATCGTAATAAAATAGTGTTATTTATAAACAAATTTGACATCCTTTTACAAAAGTAATAGATCTAGATTTTTTCTCGCTGTAGTGAAATGAAATGCTGTGTGTTTCGCAAGGCTGCAGATTTATTTAAGTCTCGTGCCTGTGAATCCTTCGCTTGCTTAGTATTCAATACAGGCACACGCACCAAATAACAACTTTTTACAATGTTTTACGTTGCAAACAGCGGATCTGGTAGATCAACTATTTTTTTTTATTGTAAATAGTAGTATTTTTTTTAAATGAATTCCTGACCTCGAATTTGTTTAAAAAAAAGTCAGGTCAAATAGGTGTTGTAATTATATGTAGGGATTCTTAGTCTTCAAAGGATATTTTTCTTCAATCCAAGTAGGCTTCTGTCTTCTATTGGGTGTTATGATGACGCTCAGTGTTGTAAGTTTTTACTAACGTTACTTTTTGTAATTGTAGAAAAATACGTTGTAAGAGGGTTAAATGATTATTCTTTTTTTTTATATTAGTTTATCTGTATAAACATATTTATCTCTACTTACGATAAGTAGTAATTGTTAGCATAACTATACGAGTAAAATGTCTACAGTGCAGCTAGAAAAGGACGAAAGGGATGCTCAGTATACAAATTAATAAATGACGAACGATATTTGACAATAAATAAATATATTTGTCTCGATACCACATGCTCAACGTGAACGAATCTTTAGCACTTATCGAAGAGTTGTCATAATTTATTTGCGTCAGTAATATTATTGCTGGTTCGGTATCACATCACTATTATCAAAATTAAATAAGGGTCATCAACACGTTTTTTATCGTTTGGATGATATATATTGGTTACAAAATATATCTATTTGTTGAGCGAATCAGGGCTTTGTTGCCACAAGCATTCCGCGACAATATCACGAGCACAAGACATGATAATAACGAGCTCGTTGCTAGGTGATGCCGCGCAGTAATACCTGTCTGCTATCTTAATTATTTAATTATTACTTTATCCAAGCAGATAAATTACGCCCAAGCCCACGATGAACAAAGTAAATAGATGCTTAACAATTTATGGTGGTTTTTATATATTAAATATTCGTTAATATTGTTTATTAACTAATTACGTTGTACAGCGCGGCGCGGCGACCTTAACTGGTCACACACAAGGCTGCGAAGTGATAACGCCTGTTTTAACTTAATCAAGTACTTACTTAATTACAACTTCGTTTGCGTGGATTGCTCCCAAGTATTTTTTTTTAATCCTGGGAGTACCTGTTTATTTCCCGGGATTATAAAATTATCGTATAATATTAACTTGGTACGTAAGCTATCATCATGTCAAGTTACCTGGACACGTCCTACCATTTACCGGGACAATTATCAATTCAAGCCAATCATATTCCAGATCAACAACAAACATGTTGGTCGTGTTATTATAATATACCATCACCGTATGTAAATTCGTCCGGCGGATTTCGAGTAGGATTTGTTTGTTTACCCATCGCTTCGTACCATTGCAATCCGTCCAGTAGTACCACGAACCGACGAACGAGACAAATAAGCCTTATAAGTCTAATCGTCGCATTAATATATATATTGTGTGTGTACGGATGAGGTTGCGGTTAGTTAATATAATAATTTGCTTAACTATAAAGTATACTAATCGGATTTCCAAGATACCAGCATCCGCCTAGTTTGGAACCGCAACTTAACCTACCATATCAAATGTCTAAACTGTAATAAAGTTTACTTTACTTAAAAAAAAAGTTTTACTTTGTCTATAATTGTTGGTTAGTAGGTAATACACAGCTTGATGGTTCGACGTGTATGTGTGAGCTTGCTGTAGCCTCGGACGGGACCACCTTGTGGATCCAAACAAGTAGCATTGCTAGACAAGTTCTAAAAATATTAGTCATAATATACTTTTTTTCCCGTACCCATAAAAATGTACTACACTTAAATGGATACAGGATGAATTCTGTGGCGTGGATGACGAAATCCGAAACTGTAGGGAATAGCGAACTCGGGACTGATTTCGATAAAAAACTAAATTGTTCTGAGTTATAAAAATACTAGCCACCTGTTAGTGTTTACATGGGTTAGACTGTGCGGTTTACGATGACACTATAAAGAAATCTTGCGGTTAGGTTCTGCACAAGCACATCCATACCTCCGGTCTCGGATCTATTTATTGTAATTTACAAATGAAATAATAAATATTGTGCCAATGCGCCAATTAGATAAAAAGGTATCGTACTGCAGTTGTGAACAGTGCGATAGCCGGCTATCTCCCGGAGACATACTTATATACCTACTGACACATGTTTTGTTTTCGCGTTGCCACTGTTTTTATTTACCAACGTCTTTCTTCATCCTTGCGAGTGCACTGGTTTCAATACCGGCAATACACTTAAATCATATCTAACTCTTATAACTTTACTAGCTGACCCGGCAAACGTTGTTTTCCCATATACATTATTTCTAGGAAATATTTTTCAGAAAAGACTTTTTCAGAATATTTTATATGGCTTATTGTTTAATAATTACCTGCCGAAGATTAAAATCCAATCATTTTTAATTAGTGAAGTTGGTAGGTAACGTTTCATAATTCTCTTTCCTATCACGATCTCAATATTAGTATTTTATGGAATATTTATGGACCGAAGGCCTATCAACCGAAGACATGTTGGCATTCTTGTCTAGTAGGTACTGGCGGACGGCCAATTAACCCAGTGTCCACTGTATTGACTTAAAGTAACGGGTAAACTGGTCCTTCTGCGGAAATACTTACATTACGAACGGTTACAGTCAGCGCATGCTCCGATTATTCTTTTTGGGTACCAAGGTATTCCAAACGGATACAACAATATATTTTCTTTATGGAAATATATGCTTAAAATCCCCTATGCAATGCCTCGTAGTGAAGCTGGAGCTTAGGGTATACTATTATATGCACTAAACTAAAGATCTGATTTATTATGCTTGTGCCAATGATTAAGAAACAATCCCTCTAATATTTATCTATACTATCTATACTAATCTATACTAATATTATAAATGTGAAAGTTTGGATGGATGGATAGATGGATGGATGTTTGTTACTCTTTCACGCCCGAACGGCAGAACGGATCTGGATGAAATTTGGCACAGAGATAGATTATAGTCTGGAATAGCACATAGGCTACTTTTTATCCCCGTAAAATGTATGGTTCCCGTGGGATAGATGTTTTAATTTTTCATACTTTTTATCGCGGGTAACACCGCCGGGCGCAGTAATATTATAAATGTGAAAGTTTGGATGGATAGATGTTTGTTACTCAATCACGCCAGAACGGCTGAACGGATCTGGATGAAATTTGGCACAGAGATAGATTATAGTCTGGAATAGCACATAGGCTACTTTTTATCCCGGTAAAAAGGACATACTTTTTAATCGCGAGTAACACCACGGGGTGCAGCTAGTGACCATATGTATATATGAACATATTCCCTTTCTTTTTAAATTAGAAGTTGAACATATTTCCCTTTCCCCACCTTGATGACATTAATTAATTTCTGTTTTAATTAGAATTCCAGCAGCAGTCGGCAGAGTTTTCCAGCCAGGATGTGCATCTCTGGCTGGTTAGTCTCGGCCCTGTTTTTACTTTTAATCTGGAATAAAAGTCAAAAGTCAAAGGTACACCACCGCTCGTTACTTTAATAACTTGAGCCCACTCCAAGTGTTACATAAGCATGTTGGCTTAAATGGCCAAATGGAACTCGTTGGTAATATAGCCTAAGCATCCTGTATCCATTAGCAGGATCAATTTTGAAAAGACACCAGCTATTAAAAATAACTTTTACCCCAAATGAGTCTGATACCTTTAAAAGTAATTAACACAAACCCAAAAAAAAAAAATTGCCTAAGCTAGTAGATAATATAAAAAAAACATTCCTCAAAAGAAGGTTCTTTACATGTCTACCATAAATCATTTATTGCGAAATAAATAATGCTTATATCGGATAATGAGACAGATAATCAAACGCGCACGCGCAAGGTTTATCTAAATCACTTGATAATGGGTTATATATATGATGCGAGATATCAGTGGTTGCAGATGAATTCGTTCGTACTGGAAACATGCGGTTATCTGTGTAGGTATTCTACTATATAAAAATAAGTCGGGTTTTCCTTCCTGACGCTATAACTCCAGAACGCACGAACCGATTTCCACGGTTTTGCATTCGTTGGAAAGGTCTCGGGCTCCGTGAGGTTTATAGCAAAGAAAATTCATTCATCTGGTGGCGAAACGGAGTTCGCCAGGTTTGCTAGTCATGTATAAATATGCTGTATATGTGTATCTATGTGCTCTACGAATTAGATCCTTAGTGCCACATCGCGATGAGATAGAAAACTTCAAGGCAAACACTGATTTCACATTTTAATCCGTTCAAATAATAAAACATATCGGGTTATTTTTTATCTTCAAGTTTCAGACATTAGGAAAAAATATATGATAAGGTCATTGAACTTAATCCACACGGTACTGTTACAAGCACAAGCTATCTATCTGACTCCAGAAAATAAGTAAATATTTATTGTTTACTTCTCAACACAATATCTTTTATACCAATATTATAAAGAAGTAAAGTTTGTTTGTTTGTGAGATTTTTGTTTCTGATTTTTTAGTTAGTACAACATGAAAATCTTCGGACCTCAGTCCGGTCTGAGCTGTTCACAGCTCAAAGTATGTCTATGGACACAAAAATCTCAAGGTGGGCCGGGCCTAATATACCAACTTGGCGACAATAAAGCTAGCTCATAATAAGTTATTGTGTAGATTATGACATCTATTTAATGAAGTTTTTGAAATTACAATGAATTTCTGCATGCTTATAGCATTGTTATCATAGTTCATACATGCATGCGTCACCAAGCCCGGCGGTCACGTGGTGTGATAGTTATTCAAAAACAATAATAGCTTTGTTTTTTATGTCTGGCATTTTGCCGGTTACACGGTAAGGGTTATACGAGGTAACGGGCAGCGGGACGTGTTACGATAACCGGTCCGACTTCAACCTCGAAATAGGTAGATATAAGCATACTTTTTATACCATTTTTGTCGTGGGGAAAGTCTCAAGAAAGCGGGCTATGTCGGACTCCTACCAACTAAAACCCCACGGTGTATCGCGCTCCGGTTTTGGTGGGGCGCCCCTAGCATACACCGTGAAGTCCAAGCCCTTGGCCTAGGCAGCCTGTGCCAGGCCTATGTAGGTAGGTACTTACATAGGCCAAACTAAAAGATCAATAAAAACCCGGGTAAAAGAACACATTGCTGATGTGAAACACCGGCGCTCCACGAAGTCTGCAATCTGTGAACACGTACAAGATCGCACCCGTCATTATATCAGATTTGATAAGCCACAGATCCTCGCTAAAGAACACCGATTCCGACCAAGGATGATACGCGCGGCCATTGAAATTAAAAAACATCCTAATTTCAATAGGTAAGATGGCTGGGTTCCACCACACACACCAGGAATTAATATTATTAAATCCAAAACCAAGCGTATTGCAAGACCTCAAGTCATTGTGAGTACTTTCTGCGTCGATCGGACCACAAGCAACAATTAAATATGAGGGTACCCGTTTCAAATGATGACACCAGGACATCAACCACCTTAGTCCTCCCATGACTATGGTTGCAGTAAAGCAGCCGAAACGTCGGACGGGAACGTAAAAAAGAACGCGATAAAATCCGTAAAATTAGTTTTATTTAAATACGCGGCGTCTGTGTTAAGAACTATTTCTTGATAACACCTTAGCATGCAGCTCCTTAATCTTATTACATGTAGTCATAACAACATAATGTGTTTTATGAAAGATGACTTTGTATATCTGGTCGGTGACACGCCCGTTGCGCGTGATACACATTTTTTAAGTCCTTTTAAATTTTCCACACAAAATATAAGATGAAGCGGATACCATAGTCACGCTTTTATTTGTTTGCAATGTTGTTTAGTGCCTATTAGAGGTTTTATTTGTGTTGGTAGACGTGACAAATATATCTATATTAATTCACTAAAATGGTTTCAACTCTGGAGTTTTCAAGGACCTAAATTAACATGCGATTACAGAATATGAATTCAGATGAATTAGTAAATATTTACTACAAAAGAACAATATAAGTTATTACGATAATAAATTGAAGTCATAATATATATTCAAGTAAATAATCTTCTCTATGTTTCGTCGCACCGAATATCTACACAAAGGCTGGTATCATTTCCGCCTTGGATGGGTTGATCCGCTAGCACAAATTTTTGCCAGCCTATGATTTGTGTATCTATCTATCTATCTATAAAATCATACCTAGCCGGAAAAAAACAGAATGTGGGTCATATAAAACATAACTGCATGCAATTCTGACCATTTTGGTTTCATAATAAGAAATTTAGGATGTATACGGGCAAAGTAGACGCCGAATGATTGTCGGTCTTCGGTTAGTCCAAGGAAATCTCCCAGGGGTACCACCTGTCATACAAACCCAACCCGCGTTGAAATTAATCCATATCTTCGGAACTTACGATGCCATAAACAGACAAGCAGACGTAGGGGTTTACTTGTAACACTCATTTCGTGCGATAGAAGCTAATAATATGGTCCTGTCGCCCAGACCGGCTTTATTATTATCGAACAATGACCAGTAGGTAACATTTGACCTGTAGACATCCGTTTACGCAGTTGATATATAGTGATATCTAACGATTACCCAATTATATAAAATCCGTAACAATTATATTTGATAAAGTATTGCGGATAAATCGGGTTCCAGCGACTCATCCCAAGTCTATGACAGGAATGATAATTAACTTGTTTTAGGCATGATTGTACATATTTGGTGTGCAATAAAGTTTGATAATATTTTGTTTGCACATTATACGAGTATAGCATATGTGTACTTAAATATATCTACAAATCAACATTTTAAATTCGCCAGTAATTATTTGAACTCAGCATGCCACTGAGCCTTGTTAATATATATTTCTTCCTTTTTCTTCATCTAGCTTAGGCACAAAAAGTAGATAATTTCAAGCAGGTAATTCACACAACACATCAACAGTATATCGACAAGAATCTTTGAATCATTCTCTATGGCACGGAACTCCACTTTAACCGTACCTTCTGCATTTCTAAGAGTAATGAGTTAATTAGATAGTAAAAAGCCTTTGTCAAGTTTGTTTATCGATAAACCCAAAACGGTCATTACTACCCACGCGCCGTCACGTTCATGACTTCACACATATTTTATTAAATGTATAGTAATCTGTTAAGAGCATAGGTTATGAAAATAGTCTGTTGCTACAGGAATTTTAACAGCAACAGCTTTTGTTTTGTGAAACGGAATGTTCTCTTATGCTCCCACGCCGGTGTTGAAAAACGTTCGACAATTTTTTTGATCATCCGGTGTGGAACCATAAGCAAGACTCCTTATGGTTATATTTGCATGACAATACTTAGCTTTAGTGCTACGACTGTAGACACATAGGGGACATACACGGAGGCGAAAGCCCCCGATAAGTATACGTTTGGTAGAAAGAAAGCAAGACTATTGGCGACATTGTTTTACAGTTTTTTTTTGCAATAAGGAGTTCCGTGATGCTAAAGATGAGTAAATGAAAAAAACATTTTTTTTATAATTCCAGCGACAGTGCGAGCTGTCTCGTCGTTTATGAACCGCACTCTAAACTATTTTGTCCTTCTCCTTCACATCCGACCCCACCATTATCTAAGCTGTTGACGTCGACGTATTTGAAAGTCTAGAGTGGAGGTAACACTTTATAAACCAATGTCTATCGGTGGATAAGTCTTAGTCGCAAGTAATCTATATTAGCCAATGTCGACTTTGAATACCGGCAAAACTGAGTATATAGGAAGGAGTAAGCTCGTCTTTCATAGTGTAGTGAGAATATTTCTTAAGACTCCCTCGCCTACCGGGCATTAAGGACCCGGTGATCCATTAACTGCATGAAAAATTCATATTTAAAACTGCATTTGAAGTCATCAACTTGTTTGTGACTACGGAAACCGTCAATTGAACACAAACGTAAACAAGTGCATTTATATCAGTACATATTAAATGTCATTAAACTGTTAGTTTAAATGACATGCATAGCATACTTGTTTTGTTATTACCAGTACCTACCATGTTATATACCCAATTACCATTGATCCGGGATTAAAGAAGAAAGTCAAATAGAAGATCTAATTCGTTTTGAAAAAAAACCTGAGCCATTAGGGGCCATGGAAGCCGCTTTATAGTTTATAGGTGGCAGGTGCAGGTTGTCTCCGACCGCGAACTCTCAATTAGTTATGAATATTTTACGTCGTGCCAATTGAACGGGAGGGCAGGCTACCAAAGGGGGGACGCTGCCTACCCACGACTACTGAATGAATTGGTGACAGTTTGACATACAACTATCCTGCATACAGCGGATAACTCGGTTTCATTCAATTTTGATGTTTAGCTGTATTGCATTTGGAACTACTGGCATTGTATGTAGTACGCCGCTTTGTGTACTTACATGTAGGTACCTACGTACGCACCCGAGCGCTCCCACCACGGCGCAGGCGCGGGGAGATGCGCGCGCATATATTCACCAGCGCTTCGCCCGACCACCAGTCAATCCGTGGATCGCTCAGCGTAGCGATCGAATCGGTCGACAGTTTGACACATTGCACGAGCATTACTACGCAAGTTTCCGCGCGGTACTTCGCGTTCACGCTGAAGGCCATACTTCAAGGTATGTTTAACCAAATATTTATAGTTGACAGACTTCCGAACATTATTAAAAAAAAAATTCGGTCAGAGTTCGTTTGCCGCGCGCTGTTTTGTGATTCGGGAGTTTGGTCGTGAACATGTTGGGTGTGGAAACTCCCCATAGCGCAGCGCGTGCAGCGGCCTTCGGACCACCATCCCGCTGCACTGCGAATTGCATTAGACCCAAACTATCTTGTACGTAACGTAAAATTAAAACCCGCTCGCTGTCTATCTGCTTTGCGAACTTTACACAGCGAAATCGTTGAAAACATCGTAATACAATAGGTACCAGCCGTCCAGCAAATTATATGACCTCGCTCAATATTCATAAAGACATTAACAATATTATTTTATTTTGAATTTAGATATAATTAGCTGTCCCGACGAACTTCGTATCGCCTCAGAATGAAATGTATGAGAAAATGAATTATCATTTTTTTTATGATTTTTCCCATGTTTTAATAGTTATCCTGCTATTCGGGGCGGGGATAAATTTAAAACATGAAAGACCATATAGATCGTCCCAACATTTCTTGAGTTATAAATTGGATAAATAACACGGCTATGTTATATACTAACTCGTTGTAATTTCCTTCCTTCATTTTAATGAGTAAATCACGCTTAAATGCACTCATTGAAAAGAGCTGCGTAATATCTGAACTGGTAAGTCGAGTGACTGTTCCCGTTCCGTATCGTTATAGACAGGTAGCCAATGTGATAACCGAAAGATAACAATTTAATTATGTAAAAAAAAACATCAAATACATCCATCCGCAAGGCTGTTTACAAGCTGTTTGGTTTAACCGCCTCCAGCGTATCTGATAAAAATGATCTCGCGCAAATATGTAGGTATTTATTGCGTCTGAATTTATATAAGGCTTAACAATAATAGTGTAAAATATTTTTTGGAGTCCATGAGTATATATAAGGCTATAAGGGTCAGATTCCCGAAAAAAATATTTGAAATTTTAAAAATGCCACTTTTTACTAAGTCAACGATACTTTTCTCGAGGCTTTCTCACAGAAAATTCCAACACTGTATACACATATATTTTATACATAAACGTGATCGTTATCACCTTTAAATGTTTTACACTATGTTTGTTTACTTACTATGAACTACTTGAAACACGCAACACACTGAGCTCCAAAATACAAAACGAAAATTAAACTTAAACTTGAAATATAAATAGCTATCCTTAATCCTTGTATTGGTAAACAATAGCCTGAATCACCCTCGTGTTGACCCATGCCCAGCTGTGAACTGTTTAATTTACTTCATTATACTAAAATCGTGTGACAGGCCCACAGGTGCTCAAAGAAATTCCTATGGAAGGCTTTACTAATATTTTTTCCGTCCAAGGTACCTCGATGAAGCTCATAGCACTCAGGAATAAGCTTTGCATTAGTGAAAAAATGCAGTATCTGATACTAAACACCTCCAGAGAGTAAAAGCACGTGCACAGATGTGTACGTTGTAAGTTTATATGTTTGTAGGGTCTTATCCGTGGAAATACTGATCCAATTCAGACAATTATTTCAGTGATAGAAAGCTACACTATCACTGATTTTAATTTAGTACATAGAACTTAATAAAGGATGCTATGTATTATACTTTAGTGTATCTATAAAAATATCATTTAATATAATTATAAGGCGCTGTGTATCTACAGTACCTTAATTATTCTCGCGATCGTCAATTATTTCAGTCCTTTTCACAATTATTTATAAATGCATATTGTTGGGTTTTTTGTGCTACTCGAAATAATGATCGCCTAGATTGATTGTACGTAATATAAAATGAATATCTACTCGCTACCTAATTGCATCTATACAATACAATCTGTTGAGTCACTGTTATGATAAAAATAACTAAGTAATAATTAGGTGTTAAATAACGTTTGAATAATTATTTTCAAATTTAGAAATAAAAACATATAGTAACAAGGAACTCTTAAAATATTATCAGGTCAGTCCGTCGAAATTTTGTCCAATGTTAAAGTATTTTAGGGTGAATAAATCGTATAGATATATATATTATAGAAATCGGATAGATCGTATTGGAAAATTTGTCGGTTCCCTTCGAATGCGAACGGAAACGCCATGTTCTTTATGTTCTTCTTTTTGGCCTTTTTCTATTGAGATATTTTAATATGAATGATCATGATTATATGAAATTATTTTGAAGCTTCATTTTTCTTAATATCTACGTACGATTTCAGTCTGGGAATTTTTAATTGGTACCTGAAAACGAATACATATGTATGAGATGCGAGTTCGCCCCGACCGCGAGAAAGGGAACCAGCACATGAGCACTTTGTTGCACTCGTTCCAGGGAACTGCCAAAAATATAGGCATGATACAAAATAATGAATCACATCTTGACCGGACGCAAACGCGCGGAGCAAATAAACCCATATATTTATGGATTGAAACCTTCAATTAATATTATGATTATATTTAAAAGTGACGGACGGACACAGAGCAGTCATAGTGGACTTTAGCTCTTTGCTATGAATTATTTGATCGTGTTTTGACAGCAATACTGTTATCTGTCTCAAATAATACCTACCTGAATGTTTTATATTACATTTTTCTCGGCAAAAATTTATCATAAACTTCCAAAGAAATAAGTAGTTTTAACTTCGCATAAGAATACACGAATTATGTTCACACTACTATACTACTTAAATAATGAAAATCCATTCCCTGATAGATGTTTTAGACTGAATACGAGAAGCATTGGTAAAGATAGAATCGAACGGGGTCATTCTATCGACTAAATAATATGCACTACGTTTCGTTTGGTAACTCTTTTTTGTTACTCACATAAATCATAAAACCCATGTTTGTTCAAATAAAATATCAATATATAGGTATCTATGTAATGAAGGCAATTTCATAATTTAAATAGGCACTTAAATTCTTCGTTTGACGATAACAATGAATATAATGTACTTAATTAGTAAATTGCTATCTTTCTAATGATTGTTGGGCCAACTAAATATCAATTAGAGATTAGAATACTTAATAGTATAGTATAATAATATATATATTTATAGATAAATTAAGCTTAAGTAGTATCAGTGCATCAACAGCCAAAATTGTTTTCCTAAACCATGCCTATATCTACACTTATAATTATCTAGTTAGTAACAGAAATAAGGAAATCATAGTCATTATATTGTATAATTACTATTCTAACGAATGATTGGTCCCTATAGAAACAAATACCGCTTTTAAGTAGCGGCTATTATTGTCAATAGCAATCAAAAGGTCAATTTTCTGAAAACGAACTTTGCGGGCAGTTTAATATAAACGAGTGAACTTTCAATTCTATTCCAACAACAGTTACGTTACTTTTAATTGAAAGTAGTTTAGCTTTGTTAATGAAAACATAAATAAAAAAAACTGAATGTTAAACAACTAATACACATGTTATTACTAAATCGTCGATAGCGTTTTAATGTATGTGATTGATTGCGTATCTGTAGGGTTAGCAGGAACATCTAATATAATCGTAACGTCATTGAGAAAACATGCTGTCGCTTTCATTCTTATTTTTAAAACCTGCGGTGTGACCGGGACGGGATATTCTTGTGAAGATGAAGAAACGGTTCTAGGGCGTGCTCGTTAGATTCGAATCCCAGTATCTTATCAGCGGTGACTACAAGCGTAATATTGATTCCCATGACCCAATAACAGAATACTAATGCATACAATGTTTCTTGGTTTGAACGTCAATATCGCCGCCCTTTATATCGACTGATAAAAGCAAAAACATTACCGAGCCGTTATCTATACGCTAGTATAGCTAATAGCATTGTTCAAAAACTAATTATTATGGTAGGTAGCAGGTAGATATCGCGATACTTATCTTTTGAATCTAACATTCAATCGAATTGAATTCATCTGGTTATTGATTTTGATTGAGTTTCAACATAAGTATATTAAAAAGCCATTACAGGTATGAGATTATAAATTCGCTATATTTAGTGTATTAACAACTTGTTATGGGGTGGAGATTGTTGATCGACGTAACCATTGTAGGCAGTAGTAGGTCTAAAAAAATTCTGCTCGCTGCAGTGGGTAGATGGAAATATTATAGATTATTATAATATCAGCCCTTTTTAATGTCCCATTGATGGGCACGGGCCTCACCGCAATGCGAGGGGGATTAGCCCATAGTCCACCACGCTGCCCCAGTGTGGGTTGGCGGACTCCACACATCTTTCGAGGGGTTCTCTGAGACATGCAGGTTTTCCCACGATGCTTTCATTTACCGTTTAACAAATGATAATCACGGTTGAAAATGAGATTCACACATGAAATCCGGAAACCCCGTAAGTGCGAGCCGGGGTTTGAACCTGCGATCCTCGTTACCGAGGCAAGCGTTCTACCAACTTGGCTATCACATTTGATTGATTTGATTATACATAGCTTTTGTATAATTTGGTAATAGCCGTGGCTCCATAAATAATTAGTTGAAGCAATTAATACATATTTAACCGTGGCACTTCCATACTAACAAGCTTTTATGTTGATTGATATATATAATTTTCTTCAGTCTATGTGGCTGTTTGTTCAATTATCACTGAAAATTTTCTGAACGAATTTCGATGGGTTTTCACTAGGACAGCCTATGACATTCTGATTTCACATAATAGATACAGATGTGTTCAAGAAGCGCAGGATCAAGGCTCAATGTACCCTTTCAGAATTACCTCGTGTTGTGCGATTGTGTCGTAATCACCGTTTATTGGAAAGTATAATGTGGTCACAGGTCAAGACCGATATATCCAGTTATTTAACGACGCAACGAAGTAATTCACCTTGCGTCAGATAGTGTGGCGTCGCGCGTCGCTTCGTGTTTACTGACCTATTAATATCATGATGATATAGAGATCAACTGAAATTTCCGGTACATACATGACACTAATACAATATTCATTTATAGCTTAAAATGTTTGTAATTTTTTTTTTTCATTTTTATTTTAGACCTATTTAAATGAGATTGAGTAGCATCTCTAGATACTCGCACCAGCGCTTGTGAAGGTATCCCTTTGTACACCAGCTGTGCTATCGTAAGGGCTAATAGCTATGAATCTATAATCTATACAATACAAATAAATAAAATTGGAGTGTCTGTTTGTAATATTAAAATAACCGCATTTTACTATGTGCATTTGGATGTATACACAGTACATATACCAAAACAATTTTGTTTTAAATGTTGTCTGTCGGTCTGTCTGTTTGTTCCGGCTAATCTCTGTAATGGCTGGACCGATTTTGACGGGACTTTCACTGGCAGATAGCTGATGTAACAAGGAGTAACTTAGGATACTTTTATTTTAGAAAATCTTTTTTGTTAAATACCACGCGGTCGAAGTCGCGGGTAACAGCTAGTACATAATAAATATAGCTAAAGAACCATTCCGATAATACCGACCTTCAAATAAAAAATACACGTGCCACCGCTACACAAACACACGCTTCTAACATACCTATAACACCCGCCGTTTTGCTTCGAGGATTAACACAGCATATTTTTCCAATACTATTTATTTTTATGTGCCTATCTACTATATCCGATCGGCAATAGACATCAAACAAGGTTTATCTTACTCTCTCTATGGAGGAAGACATGCCTTCCCACCTAAACTTGTGATTTCTAAGCTTTACTTGTTAATATAATGGGCGAGGTGCATAGGTAAATTCTGTCATGTAAACGATTTCATTGAAGTAAGGACCCTGCGGTGTCAAGACAATTGGCAACGGAACCCTATGTCTCGCGTGGCCGGAGGGTTTCCTATAAATACTCAATTCAAAGTGTTCCGTCCACTCTGTTGCTAGATGCAGTTTTATAAATAACCTTGGCGTATTAGTAGCGTAAATACATTCACGTTTTGAAATGTGAAATGTTCACTGGCTGAACACAAATATTTATTAGTGTTACCTTATTATTCCTTCGTCTAAGCCTTATTCGACTTGAAACAAATTCTTGACACTAACTGACAGTGAACGCTCAGCCTAAATAGTTAGACACAGAAGCATGAAATTTCGCAAAGAAGTTCCTTATATAACGTAGATGAGCACTAAGTTATTATCGTATGTCGAACAACCGAGAATACTAAGTCTGAGCCAGCTGATGCAAAGTATTCTAATGGCTTAAGGTGGAAGCTCAGGGTCAGGGCGCGAAATTCAAAATGTCAATGGTTTTTATTTTTTTACGAAAAATTTGGACATCTTTGCGATGTAATTTAGTGTTTTGCGATATTAGAATTCTGCATTGAATGTTTCGATGTATAAAGGTTGCTAAAAAAATACCTAAAGCGATACAACACCATAAAGTTAGTAAAAGTAGCGGTTTTTACAAACCTTATGGTATTGTATCGGATTAGGTACTTTTTTAAGCAAACTTAATGCATCGAAACACCCAATGCAGAATGCTAATATCGCAAAATGCTAAATTACAGCGTAAAGATGTCCAAATTTTTTGTAATAAAATAAAAACCATTGACATTTTGAATTTCGCGCCCTAACCCTGAGCTGCCACCTTAACATTAAACTAATGTGTAGGCCGCTTCTCCGGTTAACAACACTTGTCCGGCATGCCCTACACACACGCGCGCAAGGTTGCGATCACGCTGTAAAGGTATTGTTTGTGAATATACTTAATGCGCTTAACTAAACAAGCACGTAGTTTGGTAGGTAGGCGCTTACTCTTAAGTCTTAATATTCTGCACTCGTACAAATATTTATTTCTAAATGTTTCCGATACATATATATGTGACCTCACTATAAATCTACTGTATGAAACAAGTTATATTCTCGTTTTTTTTAATAGTATAGTACCTACATATTTTTTATCGCGCTCAGCTAATGTTGTTACTCTGAGTGGAGGATTCACGAATCGCTCGCTGACGCAACGAGCACATCCACAAACCGAACACGCCGCAGACAGCGTCCTAACACGAACGTGATGCGTGGAACAGTCATCGCCCTCTTTTCGAACGCAAGTCCAAGGACAAAAGATGCAGAAATGTATTTATAATAATCATTTAGGCACTTCCCTCAGCTTCCCAGTGGTTATTCATACTTTTTCCTGTTTCGTGAATCACCATAATTATAATAAGGGTGTGCGTTATGATGTTGGAGAATAGAAGAGCAACGAGTATCTCGAGATATCCAAAATATATATACAAAATAATGTCGTGTTAGTTATACAATTTATAACTCATTAAGAGGTGAGGTGAATTCATAAAAAAACATAATAAATATATTTTTTCATACATTTGATTCTGAGGCGTTACGAAGTTCGCCGCAACAGTTACATACAAATAAATAGGTACCCTGTGATATTATTAACACGATTCATACGGAATAAATAAAAACCGAATCCCGTGCGAAGTCGCGGCTACAGCTAGTATATCTATAACACGTGACCGACTCAGAATCCCCGTTCGTAAATACTCGTGATACATTGTGCTTAACGAAAACAAAGAAAACAGACTTACGCAATAATGTTATATCTACCTACCTCCTTGAACATCGAAGAGCGCGTTGGACAAGCGTCACCAACATAATAATAATACATTAACCCACATAGATACGAAACCTTTTAACGTCAATAAATAATTGATAACAAAGAGCACATGTAACATGTAAAATATACACACGCAATATACATAAAATGCTAGCGAACAACGCAATGATGAACACTTACGACACCGGGGTAGCGATTTTGAGTGTCAAGTTGTCATGAAGTCAAAGGTTGCGGGTTCAATCTAGCCGGTGTTCATTTCGGAAACGGCCTGTCGTTTGTATAAAGTAAACAAGGCAGATTGCATCACGACCTTGCATAAAATGTAACAATTTTACTCTTTGATATTATGATCGATTTACTCAAGGACATCGTGCAATTAAGTAACGAGCAGCCAACATTGTAATATGGAAATCTATTTATAACACGTGTTGCTTCTTACTCTCCCAGTTGGGTATACGAGGACATTTGCTTCTTATTACTTGCGTACTGTCCTAGTGTCGATTGGACATTAATTACTATATAGGTAGGTATAAGACTTATAGTACTATCAGCCGTTCATTTTTACATCCCAAAATAATGGTTTTTTTTTCATTGGGAGCGTGCAGAGACCTTGCGAAGCCGCGATGTATTAATATAGCAGTTTGTTGGCATGTTACTTGTTATATTGAGATACGGCCGTTCTGTTATTCGCTACGATACATTCCTCTACCTTTCGGTGTCTATCTACCCTTCTTGTGGTGCCAATACTCCTTAAACGTGTCGTTATAGTTAGGTATTGAGCCGACTATCTTCGATTTTAGTTACGTAAGTAGATATCAGCTGACTTTTAATGACCTTATTCATACTATTACAGTATTGTGTCTGAAATAACTTAAAATTCTAAAGTTGATATACAAAAATACTATAAATAGTCTCTTATTTATTTAGAGTTTAGGCCATTGTTAATACTGTAAATGGTATGATATGTTTATACCGCATAGGTATGAACACATGCACTTACTAACAAATACTCAGATCAAGAAAAGTTGGCCTGCAAACAGTGGAAATCAATGAATACTCTTTACATTAAATGTTTGCTTAATATCTTTTTTAAATCATTAGATACTAAGTTAAGTCACAAATTCATATCATAAAAAAAATTGGCAACAAAAACTATTGACATTTTGTTGGAAGCAATTTTTTTTATTGGCATCGTTAGTGACCTTTGTGAATCCGCTGTATAATAATCGACGACAACACTCATGCCAGTGGGAAACCCGAATGTGTTTCAAAACTCCAGATCAAATAATAACCAAATACTTAGTGCATTTAGTAGATCTACACATATATATATATATATATATATACATCATCTGGTAATAACTGGTATTGCATGGATTCAAAATACGATAATATTTAGTAACTAACGTGCACCTGTTGTATGTTTTTCCATTTAGCAGTTTAGTACCAATGTTTGCTGGGATCGTTTATAAATTACAAATACATTGAATTTTTCAACACGTTTACTTCATAAAGAAAACATATTTTTTTATTATGTACACAGATTAAAGCAATTTTATAAGGTAAAACGTAGATTTTTTTGAAGTTAAATTTTGAATCTTCTACAGTAAATTTTAATATTAGGGTCACGCCATTTTAATATCATCATGTCACGTCCATTATTTTATTTATAATGTGTATTTATGGAATATTTTATTGTTATTAATTACTTGACATTGGCAAAATACCCGCTAAATTGTGGGTGAGGCCAATTGATATCCATTTTATTTCATCGCATTTCATTTCGTAAAACAAAGAAGAAGAAACTGAAACATTGATAGCTGTTTTCTTAAAAAAAAACACACACACATTACACATTAACGTGATCGGTTTGACCTACACGTTTATCTCTTTAAATATATTATACTATACCTACAGAATGATTCAAAGGGTACTTAGCCTTCAAGCTACGCTTCTTCAGCACATTTGTAATAATTATGAGATGCATTTAAAAAAATATTTACAAAAATTCTGACTTAAAACAATGATTACAAATGCTCTAAAGATGTACAGGTTCAAGGCTTAGTATAGCCTTTTTTATTTTTGAATCGTTCATAATTTCCAGATAATTAGACGGGTTTTAAAATTGTAACAAAAAAAATGTAGTCACGTGTGTTTTTTTATGACGGCCCAACGCGGCCCAATTCATCGTCATAGACTAACCCTTATATTAATGTTTATTTTAGTTTTTATTGGGCAACAACCATAAATAACAAAATAAACTTTAATTAAGTTCCTTCAGTATGCAGTTGGCAGTACTATGTTTTATAGAAACATACTTACCATGACAAACGTTTGTTAATCACTGTATACATAGCGTGTTTGATTACAATTTAATTGGGGGATGTGTAATTATTTGATGGGGAGTTTATTTAAAGCAATTCTTTGGCAATCAGTAATCTTCTATTATGATCTTAAACATATGTAGATTATAACAGTAATAATTTATACTTCATTCGTTTGTTATTTTTTAAATGCAATCCTACTTACTATAAAAGTATATAGAAAGTTCTAGGTACGTAACGTTAATAGGTGTACAGAAGAAACCAAAACACAAATACCAGCATGTGTTTAGCTCCCGACGTTCAACGTAACTACCTATTACCTGCCTATTAATCTCGGAAATCATAGCAATAACGTGTAGCCATGTACAAATACTAAGAAATTTTCCATACTCGCTTGTATTTTCCTTCACATCATTGCCAACAGACGCCGTCACTATTCACATTTACAGTTTGTTTGACTTCGTTTAATACATGCGTTAAGGCTGGTTCACAGAGATCCGTTCCTACATATGCATTGTGACGAGACCGCGCATCAAGACATGGCCAGTAGTATCAGCACGAACTGCCAATCTAATCGTAACCTTATCGAGAAAGCATACTGTCACTATCACACTTATTAATGAAATATGTTGTGTGAGCGGGAAGGCATGCGGCACACGCTTTCGTTACCCTGACGCTACGTAAACATATTATGCTCAAGCCACAGGCCTCACGGTTGACGCTACGTTTGTCGGCGATACGAATACGGTGACCGTCTAATGTAATCGTAACTTCATCAAGAATACATGTTGTTACTTTTTTTTGTGGACTAGTAATGTGGGAAACGCTACGTAAAAGGATCGTGCTTGAGATACAGTAGCTCAAGTTTCATTAGCGTTTCGGTAATGTACCGCTCACACCAGAGATGTCATAAATGACAGTGACAGAATGCAATAGCATATGATGGGCAACGAATGTGGACAAGTCTTTAGGGTAGTGTAGTTGCGTGATGTGGGCACGCGGCGATGCGGTGGCGCGCGTCGCCGTCGTCGTAGTGTTTGGGCAACGCGCCAATCGATTTCGTGAATCGCGTGCGACGTCGTTGTGGTGTCAAGGGTTCGTTTGTTTTGTTGACGCACACTTATCAACATCATAGCCGTGGCCATAAAAAGGCCATTAGAGAAAAAAGAAAACCGTAGATATCATTCCCAACATCTATCATTGTATAATAATCTGATTTATTATAACTTGACTACATTGAATATATTAAAAAATTAAAATGGTGCAATAAGCTTTTGGGACGTATATAAATCCCGAAATAGTTGTTTTAGATTGTCTGTTTCTTTAGGCATAACGGAAAAACTGTACATACTCATTTTAGCGTGTTCGTGGGATAGCTAGATATACTTAGGATAAAGGGTACCTACCTATATCAAGCTTAGTAGAACGAAATCGATTTTACACAGTGGAGCCGTGGGTAAACACTAATACCGTTTCCAATTTAAATAACTCAAATACGAGTTCTGTTCTAGTGAGAGGGCCTTTGATTGAAATGTCAAGGAAAATATGTCTACCAATTATAAATAGTATTTATAATAAAACTTAAATAAAACGGATTATTATTTTTAAATCTACAATCTAGGAAAATTATTATTATTCCTAGACTAAATTAGGCGAGTAGGTATGTAGTATCGAGGTCTTCATACTTAAGAGAATTGAATTTGAACGGCACATCGCATCATTGTACAGAGCCGGCCGTAGCACTAGATCTCAGTATTGTCAACGAAAATTAACTAAGGTGGGCTGGATTTAGTCCCCGCTAATATCTTCCCATTGTTCCTATACGTAGTAGGGAATAACATAAAATTAGATGTACCTATAATCTGACATAACAAACTGAAACTAATTGACATTGTTATTTTAGACACGCAATCCTGTTAAGTATACTTACTGTTTTTGCTACCCCATGACCGTTACCTTACCGTAACACATATGTTCTGTATAATTTTACTACCGAGTAGCTGTTACCCGCGACTTCGTCCGCGTGGTATTTAACAAAGACTCAACCGTTGGCAACAGCCTGCTCGCGCGTTCTGATCCCGCGGGACGCATTGCAGATTGTTGCTATCAAACTTAATCAGGCGCAGCGCTGCAACATCGGTTTTATTTTATTTTCGTGAGATCCTATGATTTTTCTAAAATAAAAGTAGCCTAAGTTACTCCTTGTTACACCAGCTATCTGTCAGTGAAAGTCCGGTCAAAATCGGTCCAGCCATTTCAGAGATTAGCCGGAACAAACAGACAGACAGACAAAAATTGTAAAAAATGTTGTTTCGGTATAGGTAACGTGTATACATCCAAATGCACTTAGTACAAAGCGGTTATTTTAATATTACAAACAGACACTCCAATTTTATTTATATGTATAGATGAATGAGCCATATATTTGCCACAACTACAATGACAATTCTTTTGTTCCAGGTTAAATACGTGCAACAACAACAGTGGTGAAAATGACTGACATTAAAATAGAAGGTAAAAATATTTATAATTGCAAACATAAATGCTTACCTACTTACTTTGAGTATCTACGTATTCCTACGTATGGCGAGGTACCTATTTGGAAGTTATTTAATTAGTGATGAAAATTAAACTGTTTTATACAGTTAAAACATTGGATCGATCACTCAGCGTGATTACTTACCGTACGTTTACAGGAACAATAGGTAGTTTATATGAGGTCTATTCACATGATCGCTTTTTATGAAGCGCTTACAAAGAACCGTATGGAAATAAAAACGATTTATTTGATCTATATTAGCTCTTTATTAACGCGCGGTAAAAAATCACTCGCGTGTATGAAGCCTAACGAATAGTCTGTTATTCAATCTGTGCACGATCGATAGAGTGCATTGATGTTCTTATGAGAACCTAGTAAGTACCTACCTATTACTCGGTTTTTATCAATAGGTCGATTGCTTTTTCATTGATTGACTTGATTAACTTTAGCTCACAGTTTTGGCATTGATTTATTGATTGAATTATTCACCTACTTCTTCGTTCTTTACGAAATGAGATGCGATGAAATAAAATTAAAATTTAATTTAATATAATTTAAATTCACCTACTTACACGGAGCCTTCATTACGTCAATATGTCATTAGGTAATCGCCGTATTGTATTTGTCATTTGAAATCCAAATTTATTGTTGTTATTGTGTTGCTCTTTATCATAAATAGTTCTTTAGTTAAGGGTTGTTTTTTAGTAAAATCATTGTCAATTCAAAACAGTAAAGTATGTCGATAGCTTTAATATAACCAGCGAATATGATTGAATATACTATAGTAGATCGACGACCGTGTGTGTAGATATATATTATGTATAATAAGTACTACTTATAAATCCCACTATATTCTAAAGTAAATAGGTTCATACATTGCCTTCCACGAGTTACTGCTAGCTTATTTTAAAGAAAAGGTTCTCAATTCGACACATACTTACTATTTTTTTTTGTTTGGTTAACAGATAACCCGAAGATATTATCGGGGCCGGTGTTAACGAACTCCCCCAACGCTGTCCTCTCCAAAACCCTTCTCGGGAGGTACAATGACTTGCCGCTGCCGGCAGACAGGATCCTGGCCACATACGTTTGGATAGACGGATCCGACGAGCATTTGCGATGCAAAGATCGTACCCTTAACTTTATACCTAAAGTACCTAAAGGTAAGACACCATTTAATTTGACTTATAGTAATAAGCTACTTAGCTTGTTACTCTACTGTTACTGCTTATGTGTATTATTATTTAGTATCACGATACTAAGTACTCAGTATGTACTGGAGGGACCATTATATCACCACGGCTCTCCACGGTCATTGGTTGATATTACTTAAAATGCACTTACCTATAACAATTACCGGCTTTTTTTAGTGGAACCAACATTCCGAACCGGTGGTAACTTCTATTTCTTCTTCTTATTCCCTTTTGACAAAGCTAGGTGAATAAAAAAAATGGTTTTTTTATACGTATTTAAAATATTAAGATGTGTGTAAATTATGAAGGCTACCAATATCTTTTTAAATGATACAAACATTAGCTACAGTTGAGGATCACAAATTTTCTTTGTTTTAAATTCTAAAGGCGGTCAGCCTTCGCAACAAATTTACAAAATTGTTTCATGATTGTAGCCGAGGAAACATGACACGTCCATTGAAGCTAGCCCGGTTTTATTACGTCCTCATTAACAATGGTAATTAGCACAGTTTGGGTAAACTGTTCGGCCTTCAACGAATGAGATGTGTTATTATGCAAATAACATACGTATTCTCTATGTACCGGCTTAGCCTTTTTACTATTTATTGTTTACAAAAATGTCTAATTCATTGTGTATACATACACACCAAAAGCAAATCTAGGGTACATAGTTTTTGTACGATATTTTAATAGAAAGTACCCACAATTGGTATTAGTAAACCGAAATGTTTTATTTCGTAGATAAACTGACACTAATAATAGAAAACATAAATGAAAAAGTTGAATTGAACGCAAAGGAGACTTTGGGCTTAATAAACGCCCCCATGTACTTGCCACCACGAGCCTATCCGAGGGACCTAGAGAGAATCTACAATGTCCGATGCCGGCAACGAGATCGGGAAAATAGGCACAGTTTAGATGAGAACTTGAAAGGTTTCACAGCAATATTGTACTCAGCAGTCGTAGAAATGTTGGATAGTGTAGATTTCATTTAGTCCGAGTATCTACCTATTTCATTAGACCGACATATTAGCAGTGAATTGTGTGTAAGCCATCATATTGTCGTGCGTAGTTTATCAAAGGGCCCACGAATAACGATAACTTTGATTTGATCTTAGATCTCCCGATTTGGAACTTCGACGGCAGCTCGACGGGACAAGCGGACGGTCACAATTCCGACACATTCCTGGTGGCGCGCGCTATCTACAAGGATCCGTTCCGCAGGGGCAATCATATCCTTGTAATGTGCGACACTTACAAGTACAACATGGAACCGACAGGTAATTATTTTCTTTCCCTATTACATAAGTACATGTAACTTGAATCTTTTCGTATCCTATACATAACCCTCTTACATGTTATTATACAGAGAGCAATCACCGCCTGAAATGTCAAGAGGCATACGACAAATGCCAAGATGAAGAGCCTTGGTTCGGCATTGAACAGGAGTACATTCTGCTGGACTCGGACTTGCGGCCCTTCGGCTGGCCGCCAGGCGGCTTCCCGCCACCACAGGGCCCCTACTATTGTGGTGTTGGTGCCAACAAGGTGTTCGCCAGGGATTTAGTTGAGGCTCACTATAGGTACACTTTACCTATCCTTACAATTACTTCCTATAACTAACTAACTAACTAAATTAACTCATTACTTATTTTAGCAATGTTGATTGATTGTAGATGTTGCCTGTACGCTGGCGTACCCATCTCTGGCACGAACGCAGAAGTGATGCCTTCTCAATGGGAGTTCCAAGTGGGTCCCTCTGTCGGCGTGACCGCCGCCGACGATCTCTGGATGGCTCGGTACATTCTGAACAGATTGGCTGAGGAGTACGGAGTCATCGTAACCTTTGACCCAAAACCGGTGCAGGACTGGAACGGATCGGGCGCGCACACCAATTTCTCGACCAAAAAAATGCGAGAGGAGAACGGTATTATGTGAGTATCTCTGATATGATATGATACCTACTCGTTTATTACGAATTCATTAAAAAAAATCGATTTCCAGTTTGTTGCAAAATGAAAGGTTTCGACATCTGCCATCCTTATTAAGTAACCAGAACGCAACGGTCATTTCGTCGTACGAGCCATAAAAACTGGCCCCGAAATCGTGTTTTAAATGTCAATTATAACATCTATACTTACAAGATTCGCAACCATGATGCTGGACTGCGTATATACCGTTTTAAAAAGCATATAACTTGATTATAAGCATGCACATTTATATAAATTCCGTTTTAAAATAAATACCTATTCAAAATAACTAAGTAGATAGATACCTTTTATGACCTGCTTCAGGAGAAGCGGGAGGGGTGTGTGGTACTCCCGGCTAAAAGAACCGGAATCCCACTAAAAACCCACGGTGGTACCTTCCTTCGCCTTTGGAGGGGCGCCACGGGATCGCGCTTGCATACGTAGATACCCAACAATATGTTTATTATAATTGCGTTTTTTATTTTCATTTACAGTGAAATCGAGAAGGCAATTGACAAGCTTTCAAAGGTGCACATGAAGCACATTAAGGTGTACGATCCTCGCGGAGGCAAGGACAACGAGAGAAGATTGACCGGTCTCCACGAAACCGCCAGTATTAATGACTTCAGTGCCGGTAAATATCACAATCTGTCTTCCACACCTACATATACCCTTAGACGAAAAAAAGAACACAAAACCCAAGCGGAGTTGTCGATTACACGCAAATTTCGACCTTAATTCCACGCGAATTGGGTTAGCTACTAAAATCAGCTGGTGTTTTTGTTCTTCAATAATTTGTTCGCGACATCCTGTCTGTATTATTTCTTCGTCTGAGCATATACCTATTATAGTTATGTAATAGTTTTGCACATCATCGTCGCATTAGTACTACACTTGTGTATAAGTCGTATCACGAAACATGATCAAAGCTGGCGGCTCTGCACATGCCAAATTCATACAAGCAGGCATGCTCAGAGCCACTCACGCACAATTGCCACAGCTTGTACAGATACCAAAAGGCATGAAATTTCGCTTTGGATATAGATCACAGTATAGATGATTTTTTAAGGTTATCGTCTAAGAATTATTATCAAATGAGGCAATGAGGCAATCGAGTACCTAGAAACCTTTTTATCGCTCTGTACGATTTGCGAGCTGCTGATGCCGTGCCAAAGTCCCCACCCTTTGTGACCTATAAACTTATAATTCACGATAAAAAGTAACAGTCAAAACAATTATTTCGTATAGGCCTACGCGGGCACTAACAAATGTTTATTTTACATCTTTTTATTGAGTCTAAAACCGGATCGGAGCGCGACCTCTACCGAAAAGATTCGGCAAGAAACTCAGTGGGCTTTTATGTATTTTTTATCGCTAATAATATCATACAACTTATTAATGTGCTATTCCAGATTATAACATATATTTATACACATATTTTTTTTAAATTCAGCCGCTATTGCGTGCAAGAGGGGCACGCACATATACGTTTTCATTGTTAATGGCAATAGTATTGAGGATGTTGTGTTATTTTGTGCGTAGGAGTCGCGAATCGCGGCAGCAGCATCAGAATACCGCGAACAGTCGCGGAGGAGAAGAAGGGCTACTTGGAGGATCGCCGGCCGGCCTCCAACTGCGACCCGTACTCCGTTGTGAACGCGTTGATGCGCACGTGCATACTCAACGAATAACAGCGGCGCCCCGCACGCCGACCAGCTGCAGCGCCCGCGTCACGTGTCAGCTAACACCTACGAAACCTCTTCATTAGATTGAAATGAAACTAATTTTAAGGATTTTATCGCGATTTTATTTCGATTTTACGCTCCCGACGTTTCGGCTGCTTTACAGCAACCATGGTCACGGGAGGACTGAGGTGGTTGACGTCCTGGTGTCATAGTTTGAGAGAAATAAAATCCTTAAAATTAGTTTCATTTCAATCTCTTAATTAGATATTATTTTATAGCTAGCAACACGATTTCTTGTGTCTAAGAACCTACCACACAGATACACCTCATGTGAAATTTAAAACACCAATGCCTAAGCCTTTCTAATGTTATGCCCCATAAGAGCGACACTCAATATGTATTATGAAACAATGAAATTATATTTATAAATATGGCCTATATAACGTTTAACAATAATAGTGTAAAATATGTTACGGATCCATAGGTAGTCTATAAGGGTTACATTCCCGAAAAAAAATATCAAACAAAGTATACTCATATATTATATACGTCATCGTTATCACCTACTTGTTAACCCCTTAATATATTTTACACAATTTTTGTGTAACATTATATAAGCAGCTATAAGTTGGACAACGCTTTTGGATTTTATAAATATAAGCGACACGTGATAAGGGTAGGTACGATAGGTAAATATATCTACGAATATTATGTGATATTATATACTGTTATTTTGAAGTTAAATAGTTTAATTCTATACAAATAATCACATATCATTATTTTTAACAAATTCATATTGATGAGTTGAAGCAAAATTAGTTGTAGTGGATGAATAACCTTTAAACATATGAGATAATGACATTGATTCTGGCTAGAAATAGCGACGAAACATAATATATTACTGTCTTTCTTTACTATTGCGGCCATAAAAGGTGCAGCAATAGATTTAGTATAGTCAAGTTATCTTTGTGTACAACAGAATTAGGGCTAAAGTTGTTAACATAGAGTACTAACAAAATAAAAGAATATTCCACGCTACTAATAAACATTACTCTTACATGGCTCATTAATACATTTAGCGGATATTAATGAGCGAATTACCATTAACATATTATAAGTTATATAATTATATATAACAATAGGTTCGCTACGTCGATGCGGTCTACTTACAAAACGTGAACACCAAGTAGGCATAGTGTAGGGCACAAACATACTAACTTCATATCCAGAACACGTTATTTAATATTAGAACAAATTCGAAATGTTTATTTGCATGCACTAAAACTAGGTATGTATTGATAAATTGTATTTGTACGTGGAAATGTTGTTGTAAAAATGTGAGATATTATCGAAAAAAATAAAGGATACTTTGTTGTACTAACATCTTTGTTTCATTGCCTACCTGCTACAAAAAAAAAAAAATTGTGCCCAGTTCTAGAAACATGCGGTACGCGTCGACATATAACCGCAAACCTAAGCGAGCATGGGTTATGTAAGATATTAAAATAATGATTGCTCTAAAACTATGTGAGTAAACATGTGTGACAACAATTACCCTTCATAAGGTAGGGTAATGTTACCCTACCCTTTATTATTATGATTTGAGATGACATTAAGCCGGTGGATGCGAGTGGCGGAGGACATATGTATTGGTCCCTCCGACCTAACTAGGACGAGACGTCGTCGCCCGCGACACGTACTCTTAGACCCCCCGACCCACTCACCGTTCTCCTCGATGCGGAAATCGAAGAGTCGGACACTCGCACACAACCCAACAGACACCGACCTCGCCGGCGAGGTTCAAGAGTCCTCGCGTCCGCCGCCACAACAGGTGCGCCTTCGCACCTACGTGTAATCCGACAATTTCCCCCCAAGCAACAGCCCAAGCCGAGGTCGTGCCCCATGTGGCGCCCTTGAGCTAGTTGCATGCGCCTCCGGCTTGAGCGCACTCTGCGCTCGCCCAAAAAACCCGGTGAAGCTGCAAAGGCCGCATCGGCCAGCAGCGTACTAATCCTTCAAACACACACATATGTATTGGTCTACCCAAAACCCCATTTTGACACTTGGTAAAAAAATCGATGAATCGTACCCTAACCCAACCAAACAGAAGGAATGAACCCCCATCCCTATTAAGGGTGCATGTCGTTGAAATAACAGACCTTATTTCCATTCCAACGACATGCATCATGATGCTAAATTATCGTAAGTATACTGTATGTGCCAACCCGCACTGGGCTAGCGTGATGGACTATGGCCTAATCCCCCCCCGCATTGAGGGGAGGCCCGTGCCCAGCAGTGGGACATTAAAAAAGGGCTGGAATTATTATATATACTGTATGTCATATAGAGAGGGCCCTTTACACTGGTGTTATACTTATTACACGAGAAAAGTTAAGACTTAACTCCATTCAACAAAAACACACATAGATTTATGAATTTATTGATAACACAGGTAATCTCTAAAACGACGCTTCAATTAAAGAATTATAATTAATATAGTACACAACACAAATCAAAATATCTATTAACAAATAGATTGATTTAAATTAAATTTGTTGTTAATTAGAATAACAAGTAATAATAATGATATTGATAATGATAAAGTAAGATCATAGCTACATAAGGAACTTGTTCTAATCAAACACTAATTAACGGTACCGTGTGAACATTTTATATACTAATTCATTTATACTGCACATTTAACATCTATCAATATTATAATAAAACATCCATATTTAAAAGTTAAAACCTATTAATGGTTTAATAGAAATTTACAAACTCTCAGATTGTTCCTTTAGCTACAGACAGACAGACTAGATGTGAAATACATTCCTATCAATTATTTTTACAATCACAATGGCTACCTGTGGACTTAGCACGTCAAAATCACACGATATTATCATACTGATTTTTTTTAAATTTAGATACAAGTGTGATGTTTTTTGCCAATAGCCCACTGTAGTCTTCGGCCCAGCCCCCCATATCCCTTTATGACTTTAAGACACTTTGCAAGATTGAATGTCGATATAACCATTTTTAATGGCAAAAGTTTGCGAACGGTCATTGTTTCTTGTTTCATTCATAGAGGTGCTTGATGGTTGCGACAAATTGCTGCCCGGCCATCGTGATTAATTACTCTTGCTTCTCTGAGATCTATCAGATCTCACATAAACCAATGAATGTATGTGTATAGTAGACACACATAACCCAATTAATAGTTATACCATTCAAATAATTAAAACATGAACATAAATTACAGTTTATCGAAGTGACACCAAAATTCATTAATAATTTATAGATATTAAATACTGGCTGTCCCGGCAAACTCCGTAGTATGAGTAAATTAATTATCTTTTTTATAATTTGTTTGTGTAATATTTATTTCGCTATCGGGTTGGAGACAACATTTTAAAAAATCAAAGATTATAAAAATCGGGCCACCCGTTCTTAAGTTATAAATGGTGTAACAAACACAGAATTTAGACATGTAAATAAAAAAAAAAAATTGTCAAAAATCAAGTCATTTTGTGGGAACAAAATCTATTTTTCCAAACACTGAGTATACTTTATGCGTAGCCATAAGAACAGTCATATTCCTGAATGTGACAGACAATTTGGTAGACTTTACAGAACAGAAAAATATGGCGTATAAAATATATAAACGAGATGTGTGAATATCAAAGGCCTATAATGTAAGCTCTGCGATTTGGAGCAGAGCTGTAATATTTTATCTATACATGTATAATATTGAAATGTATTATGTACTGAACTGATATTATAATTTGCACTATGGTGGCAATCCTCGTTGCCAATCGATACTACATGGTATATCATCGACATTACTATACTGGTCACGGAATAGGGACGGACCTACAGTATTTCAATAAGTTTGTAGCGACCACTTCAAGCACGCCACAAGCTCCACAGATGAATCTGCCGCTATGCCCCGACGGTTATTGTCGGGATCTTGTATATATGTTACATGCTCCGAAAATTCTCATAGCGCGATTCAGAATTGTGTTGAGAATTGTCTATTGTTCTGAATGCGTCTGCAGGTTCATCTCTGTAGCTTGTGGCGTGGTTGAAGTGGTCGCTACAAGTTCCTACACTTGTAGTGCAATGAAGACCTAGCGGTAGCAGATAGTAATGAAAACTAATGATTTATAGTTCAATAATGAATGTTAAATAAATTACTTTATTATTATACACATACTAAATAAGATAAATTATTTTACAATACAGATCATATTTCTATTAAATCAAAAATAATGTATTAAATAGTAAGTATACATACAAAACTCTGTATTAACTCTTATTATTTTATATGCTTCTAGTTAGGTATATACTTTTAAATAAAATATTTTTTTATGTATAGTAAATTTACATTTAAACACAGATTGCAAACTCAACTATGTAAACAACATTATCTTTTACTAATTTCAGGAATAATTTCAATTATTACCTAATCTCAATTTCAATGAGCTAAATAGTCGCCATGTTTGTTTACAAATTTGAGATATCAATAATATTAAATAAGTACTAAATTTAATTTAGGAAAATACATTTAACACAGACATGATTTAAGGTTACACATGCAACATTAAGACTATTGTTTTCAAAACGTTTGTTTTCTTAGAATGGACAACGAGACAATAATTAAGCTCGATAAACATCAACCTTGATACGTTCAGTGAACAGGGATACAATACAAATAAAACTCCACTTAAAGTTACAGCACACGCCACCAATTACGTTTACTTATTGTATTAACACAGTGACTGCATTATCTAGGATATATTATGATAGTATTTTAAAAGTTTTTTTTTAATTGGATGCAAGTGTCACAAATGTTCGTGGATGCTACAAAGTGTCTTGAAATGAGTTTCACGGACCGATGTTGTATAGTCTTAGGGACCAAGCGGCTACGTAGAGGGCACACGTGACGCCGAGGGTCCAATACATAACGGTCCTGCAACACTGGCGCTAGTCCCGCACGTGAGGATAGATATCCTCAAAGAACTCCCTTAGTTAGTTGTCCGGCGAGCCGGGCGGCGGCGTGCTCGCGTCGCGCGACACGTACCGCGCGCAGTTGCTTATCACGATGCACGCCAGCTTCTTTATCAGCTCGTAGGGCGACGGATGATTTAGCAAATCATTCAACAGCGCCAGACCGCCCTCCGCCTCGACCAGGTTGCAATACTTCTCAGCTTGAAAAATGATTGATTTTTATTAGTAGGCAAAAAGCAGTTATAGCCAAGTTGGTAGAACGCTTCTCTCGGTAACGAGGATCGCAGGTCCAATTTCGGCTTGTACCTCTATGATTTCTGGTTTTGTTGTGCGAATCTTATTTTCAACAATGACTATTACTACCTAATTAGTGAAGGAAAACATTGTGAGGAAATTTGCATTTCTGAGAGAGCCCCTCGAAAGAAGAGTACCAACCCGCACTGAGCTAACACTAGTGTGTAAGTGTACTTACGATAAACTGTGGTCAAGTTGGCCAGCGCCCACACCGCCCAGTGCTGGCATTGTGGCGTGTGGTGAGCGTGCAGCAAGCTGAGTATCGGCTCGAAGGAGCGGTAGTTGATGTTGCGCTCGGCGGTGAGGTCCCACCGCTCGACGGCGGCCGCCACGCGCTGCAGCACCAGCTCGCGCGCCGGCTCGTCCACCGTCCACGCCTCGGGGCCGTCCGAGGTCATGTGCGCGAGGACACCCGCCGCGTTGTAGCTCACCTGATGATGTTATTGTTGTTATACCACAGTAATATTTGGTTATCAGACGTGATGCCCGGTGCCCGAGGTTTTAATGACTCTATCAAAGTACTATTAACTTCGAGATTTGAATCAAAGAATACACTATTGAAAAATTACGAAAAATATAGATTTCTGTTGTCCACGATTTCCTGTGGGCAGAATTACTTATTCAAAGAAACTTTCATCTCCATTTACATGCTTAAAACGGCCATTCGATTATAGCACATTCACTTTATTAGCTAGTTCAATGAGGTCGTATACCAAACAATCTCAATTATCATTATGCTTACTCTCATTATGATATAAATGAGCTACGTTGGTAATTAGGGTCGAGGCTGGATTGCAGCCTGCCGATGGCGACGGCGAATGCCTAGAGTGTAATGACCAATGCTCACGCGTATCATACAATTTATTTTCAACACGCTTCAAAAACAAAAGTTATATTTGTGCAAAATATCGACAGTTCGATTCGAGCGCAGATGATAAGAGAGACGCCGACAACAAAGCCGTAAAACAGCCTAATCTATACATATAAATAAAATTGGAGTTACTGTTTGTAATATTAAAATAACAGCTTTTTACTAAGTGCATTTGGATGTATACACGTTACCTATACCGAAACAACATTTTTTAAATTTTTTGTCTGTCTGTCTGTCCGTCTGTCTGTCTGTCTGTCTGTCTGTCTGTCTGTTTGTTCCGGCTAATCTCTGAAATGGCTGGACCGATTTTGACGGGACTTGCACTGGCAGATAGCTGATGTAACAACGCTGAAGTAACTTAGGCTACTTTTATTTTAGAAAAAAAAATAGGATCTCACGAAAAAAAATTAATACCAATGTTGCAGCGCAGCGCCTGATTAAGTTTGATAGCAACCTGCAATGCGTCCCGCGGGCTCAGAATGGGCGAGCAGGCTGTTGTCAACGGTTGTCTTTGTTAAATACCACGCGGACGAAGTCGCGGGCAACAGCTAGTATTAAAAATATAATGGATGGATTTGAGAAATTCTCTCTTATCTTTGGAACAGCGTTTCTGAGCCGCAGCATTACTTTTTATTTTATATTTGCGTTCTGTGTAAATCTAGACTATTTCAAATTATGAATAAGTTTTTAAAGTGTGGGTATTTTTGTTTTTTTTTATTGAACTGACCTCAATGCCATCGCTACGCGAGTCCAGCAACTCGTAGAACACGGTGAGGAATAACTTGTTCATAAGCTGCGGCCGAAGCTCCGTCACCTCGGCCACGTTGCCCAGCAGGCCCATCATGTTGCGCAACAACTCTTCCTTGTCGGGGAAACTCTGAAATTTAAAAAAAAAACATCAAATAAATATAAACACTCTGCTAAAGAAGTCATAAATTCACTGGCACCTCACTGGAATCACGATCTGGATCAGTGGATCACCATCCATAGTGCACTCGTGTTTCTTTCAATATTAATCAGCCGAAATTATGAATCATGAATGACGTTTGCAAACATATTGCGAACGGCACAACTGGCCAAAATTCATAATATCGCCGTCCATTTTTATAAGAAGTATAATGCGGGGAACACATCTATAGCATAATAATATACACAATAAAAAAAATCGATACCTTAAGACAAGCAAGGAAATACTCCATGCCGTGGTTCTCCAAGAACCTCTGGCAATTCTGCGGGGTCTCGTCGGTGACGTTCCACATGGTGGACCACGCCACCTCCAGCACGTCGTCGCACACGCGCCTCTCCAGCCGGTCCGATATTAAATTCAGCATTTTCTATAACAACATTAAACGATTTTATAAAACTTACTTGCCTAGGTAGTAATGGTAAATGACCCTGGTACGTAATGGACTTAAATCTATAGATTTAAACAAATGGGGGAAGAGGAACTCACTACTGACCCTCGGCTTGTCAACTTTTCCAATTATAAACCAAACAACTTTGATCGATAATTAAAGAAACCAGCAACACCGAAGTCTTCTAAGCTGTTAGTCGAGTTCAGTGGTGGGTTCCTCTTCCCCCATTTGTTTAACAATGTATTTCCGCCAAGTATCGCCTAGTTCTATCAATTCTATAGATTTAAAATTAAAAAAACTTTATTTTTCAACCCTGGTGTATACCATTATTATATTTAAGAAAATTGCGCGGTTACTATCGAGTTATTTTGTTGACAGACTTGTGATTTGCAAACAAATACCCACTACAGTATAACATAAATCCCGCTAGCACAACAGATTTAAAAAACAAAAATATGCTTCAGCATGAGTCGCTTTAAACATGCTTAAGATTTACTTAATTGTGTTTAAGATGTAATTTCTTAATTTATTAATAATTTGTAAATAAATAGGAACATGTCAGGAGGCATTGTGTGGGACAGCTCACAAGGTATCACACACGATTATCTAAGATTGATAATCTCACACGCGTCGTAGCGAGATGAGACGTGAGTGGCGGAGGACAGTGAAATGTTAAAGTAATTGGCAGCGTTCACACTGTCAATTCGGATCACAATGCTAAGTTAGTACGCTCGTGATTCTCACGCCGCGGTATGAAATATATTTGTGAAAATAATGACAGTGTTAACGCCGCCATTCAGGAAAGTCTTTATCCAACAGTGGACGCCTTGATCGATACCATAAACATTTCTAAATACTATTTTTTCACAAAGACATTTTTGCTTGTTACAATGTTATCAAATTCGCTTAGTGAATACATTAATAGATAGGTAAATAATTTTGCCTCCAACTACAAAATAACGTCACTAAGATTTATTCAGTAAACTCTTTGAAATGTTTGTAAATTGTAAAATACTCATTGTAAGTAAATTTGAGCTTCGGGGTTTCAAGAACAAGCTGTGAATGCGCACGGCATGTGTGCACGGCTGTGATTGTGGGTGTGTGTGTGCGCAGCAAGACAATTATCTATTGTCAACAAACACTTATTATACTTACATTAATAAATCAGTTTTAATTACTATATACGATTACACATATACGATTTGCTTAAGATCACTCGCTAATGTTGATTGTATTTTTTTTAAAATCAGTAATATTCGCAGTAGAGAATGTGAAGGGAACAAAGGGCCAGAAAGATAATACATAGGTTACGCTGTAGAACAATTACTGCTGCATACAATTTAATACGCTGCTACGCTCTTATCTCTGCATTCGTTCTCAATTGTTATTCTGTGGCAGCCGGTAGGTACCAAGACTTCTCGATACCAGAGGTCAGATATTATAATTGAATAACTAATCTTTACCACATCAAAATCATTTTTTTTTATTCATGTGTATAAATAAAGCTTTTATGAATAGGCCAGTCACCACCGGTTCGAAATGTTTATTCCACTGAGAGTTAGCAAGAAACTCAGTGGTTTAAAAGAACTATTTTGACACATTCTCAGGAAAATCAACGCTTGTAACGGCGTTATCATAGCCACGATACTAAGTACTCAGCAAATACTCAAGCTCGCATTCATTTTATTCGCCATTAGCCCAGGATACTTAAAATAAGAGCACATATCATTTTCAAACATATGTAAAATCATTTATTGATAGTATATTAATATATAGCTAGTTAAGGATTCTTGGGTTTCTCTGCTAGACCATTAAACATCGTCGTCGCTATCTCGGACCCGTATTTAGCTAAAGGTTTTTTTTTTAATCAACAGATTCAAACGCAGAGCCCGACCGTATTTCTAGGTCGTTTTGTACTGGGCGGGATAAATCTTAGGAACATATCAAAGAGCTCAACTAAGCCCAATTACTTGCAATTGAATGTCATAATATATATACATAATAACAGTGATAGCCAAATTAGTAAAACGCTTGCCTCGGTAACACTCGCACCTCTGGGATTTTCATGTGCGTATCTCATTTTCAACCATGATTATCACTTGCTAAACGGTGAAGGAAACCATCGCGAGGAAACCTGCATGTCTGGGAGAATCCCTCGAAAGACGTGTCAAGTCCGCCAACCCGCACTGGGCCAGCATGGTGGATTATGGCCTAATCCCCTCTCGCATTGAGTGGAGGCCCAATACCCAATAGTGGGACATTAAAAGGGCTGGTATTATTATATATATTATAGATACTTCATATATTTTATGCATCCATGTTTAGAAGATAACTATCATGTTACAGAATGTTAAGATCAAAGTGCACGCAAAGCTTTTGAATTTACTAACTACGCACAGATTTACCCATAGATTTTTAGAAATTTTATCAAATTACAACAGCATTACAAATCGTTTTACAGAATCCAAGTGTATCGTATTGGTAAAGTAAATAGACGAAACCTTTCTGTAATTTTAGGGATTATTTAACTTTCTGTAAATATAGGGCGATAACAGACCCAGAAAAAAAATGGAATTTGAAGTTATAGTAGTTTTTAAGCAAGTGAAAAAATGGGGGCGCTAAAAAATAATTCATTCTCAAAGTGGGCAGCAGACAAAATAAGTTTGGGAGCCCCTGCACTATACAATAAGCACTACTAAACAATATACATGGCAAAGAGGTTATAACGCTGTAGCAATTAACAAATAAATGAAATTCGCATTTGTTTTCCCGAGAGCTTCGCCAGCAAATGGACCAGGCTGCCGCAGGATAATAAATAAGGTATGCTGTGTTCGCGAAAAGTGGGTTTATATTATATGAAGTGATGGCACGAGCGTAGCGATCGCATATTGTTTCCATTTATAACACCTCATACACTCGCCAGGTATACAACCGCAAACCACAGACAAAAATACGCATATTTATAGATTCTGATCTGAAAATATTGTACAAAAACTGGAAGATCGTGACATCACTGTTATAAAAGTCTGCGCGAGAGCTGTGTGTGAAAAGCACAACCTCAGTACAAGCAAGCACGGAAGTTTTATTGAATAAGAAGCCGCATAAAAATAGACAGAAAATATGAAAAAATATTGACTGACTGCACGTAGCTGCAGCCAACAAACTCCGTTCGTAGCATTGACTTAGGATGTTCAATACCGACATCGAAAATTCTTTCACAATATGTCATGGAATAATTAGCATTTTTGTGATATATAACAAACATAGTTAATTCAATAACATTTATATTACCTAACTAGCTGTTACCCGCGACATCGTCCGAGTGGTATTTAACAAAAATGTTTTTCTAAAATAAAAGTAGCCTAAGTTACTCCTTGTTACATCAGCTATCTGCCAGTAAAAGTCCCGTCAAAATAGATCCAGCCATTTCAGAGATTAGCCAGAACGAACAGACAGACAAAAATTATAAAAAATGTTGTTTTGGTATATGTACCGTGTATACATCCATATGAACTTAGTAAAAAGCGGTTATTTTAATATTACAAACAGACACTCCAATTTTATTTATTCTACTACTACTATACAAATAAATTAAATTGGAGTTAAGGTTCGTTAAAATAATAAGTAGATAGCTACTAACCCCAATGGCACCATGGTTGCCGAGGAACCGTTTCTGTTTGCCGTCCACTTGGCAGGCCAGCGAGTTCAGAAGGTAGATGGCAATGCGCTGCACAAAGCCTTCCTGATTCACATCTGCGACTCCATTCAGAAGGATCTGCACCACTCGTTCATACTCAAAGAGCTGGAACGGGTTTAAGTAAATTGTTTTCAAAATGACCCCTTTTACAAAACCATCAAGACCATAGTGTATAACTTTTTTTATCGCCAGTCTTATAATCAATATTGACTGTTTGAACGGACCAACTTTACAGTCCTAAACATGTATTATGGGTACCCTACAATAGACTGGAGGTAGTCCCAGTATAATTACTTCCGGGTGAATGAAGGTTGAAATCTACCTACAAGTACTAAAATAAAATTAATAATAACTTTCAACCTTTCAACCCTTGTGGTAAAGCGACGACGTGATTGGCGCAAGTGGTAGTGTCCCTGCTTTGTGCCTAGAGTCCCGGGTTCAAATCTTTGTAGGGACAAACTTTGTGTGATGAATGTATGTAACAATCTTGTTTGGAAACAAGATTGTTTTTTTATGGAAATGTATGTCTTATTGAGTTAAAATATAAAAAAGTCCAGGCACTTCAGTATGCTGCCTGGATATAACAGTTCGTAGTACACCCTCAGGTATCTTATTTAGAGTTCAAAATCAATTTTATTGTTGTCCGCCCAAGACTGAGCTTGAAAGAAAAAAAATAGTGCCTCACCACATCTATGGGTATTTTAAATTGGCACAGTGTGAGACACCCGTTCCTCATCATGGTGTCGTCGCCGAGGTGCGCCTCCATGCCGTCCAGCAGCGCCGTGATGATACGCCTCTTCAGCTTAATGCCAATGCGGTCCTTTTCCTTTCCCTTCACTATGTAGAACAATGTGGCGCTGCAAGAAGTACATTTTATTAATATATTGAAACCGGGTACCGGTCATACCAACCGATGGCCCTCTACTGTGGCGAACCTTACTGCGTTTGGAACTGCCCTCTTAGATGCCATTAACCAGAGCTTTTAGAGCCTATTCACATGTGCGGAAATTCAAATGCCAAATAAGTTGATCAGGTAAGTAAACGTAGAATAAATTAACCCACTTTATAAGAAATTCCTTCATTGACTGGAAAAAGCTGATTATGTTGAAACAGCTGAACAGATTTTCACCAAACATAGCTAAGAACAATCCCGATTAACCCTTTTTTCGAATAAAAGAAGCTTAAAATTGGTAAACACACAGACAGACATAGGCCTCTAACTTATAACACCCGCGACGCGTGGGTCGACTGTGGCTTTAAAACAAGTGACGAAACACGGAATAATAACCAAAACCGAACAAAGAAAGTGTTATTTTTATAACGTCAAAATGCCTCTTGCTTGATGTTGATGCCTTATAAGTGACAATAAATTTAATGTTAGCTTTGTTCTTAACTCAACCACATCAAACAAAAGCCAAAACATGTTTTGTAACAAATTTAATATTTTTTGTACTTTCATATAATGTTGTGTTTCGAAATCACAAACAGAGTAAGTAATAAATTCTATATTACATACCTGCCAGAAATTTGTATATGTTTTTCTGAGACATGTTGATCCATCGCATCAAGGACTACACACAGAGCCTGGCCCACATATGCATTATTCTCATAACGGAATAGGTAATAGAGGTCATTGAGGACTCTTGTTAACATAGCAGGTCTTTCCATGTATGCAATAGCTGCCGTCAGAATCTGTTCTTCATTTGCATCACCGGATATCTATAAAAATACATATTATGTAGTTGTTTGTCGTGTCTTCATAGTCCTTGAAATGTTTTTTATGAAATAAATGTTTTTAGAGTCATAGCCTCAAATCTCAATATATACGAGATGAAATTGGTTTCTAAAGCTAAACATCTGATATTACCTGATAAAGTAGATATTATGTGTAAACCCAAACCAAAAACGTTGAGACTTGAAATTTAGAGATTATTTTATTGTCAGCGCTGAAATGACCACTGAGAAAGTATTTTCGAAAATTCGTACCCTATAGAGACCACAGATAGTATGTTGATTAACTCGAAACTTTGTGAAAAGACTAAATGTTTTGCAGTTTACCCAAAAGCAGACCCTGAGGTTGTAAAGGGAATTAATATTTGTATACTTTAAATTTGGTGCAATGTTACGAAATATATATATTATTTTTTTCAGTTTACTAGATATCTATTAATTGGGTTGATGACGAAGTCCAGTCACTGGAATTCAATGAGGAAATGAATAGGCCACCGATTTAGAGTTAGTTAAGTCTTGAAAAGTACTTTGCTCATGCATAGTTGCCAGGATAAATGTTTTTAAATGGTATACAGCGTGTCCCAAAATTCAACGATAAGCGGGCACCAAAAGGCTATATATGACTACTCGAGAAAAAAAATGAAAAAAATTCTAGCTTCATTTTTTTTTCATTACTTCAAAAAAAGCGAAATCCTTAAAAAAATTACACCCTTTTTATATTTTTAAGTCCCATTTCTACAATTTTACAAATACTTCCGTGTTTTTTTTTGTATTAGCAACGTAAGTAGCACTACTATCCATCACAACCATGAATGGTCTGAAATAGTACCTATTCATATTTTCGTGGCTAGTTTTCCTATACTATTATACCATTTTGGAATCGTAGTTAGTTGCGCCAATTTTTAAAAATATTTGCCATGGTAGTGTCAATACCTTTTTTTTTCACCATGGTGAGTGAAAGTAAACTGAAAGTCAAAATATTACATAATTTAAGAAAAAAACATAACTTTGGTCGATTTTTGTGTAAAAACTATAGGCATTCTGGGATTTTTAATGGTTGTGATGGATAGTAGTGCTACTTACCTTGCTAATACAAAAAAAAACGCAGAAGTATTTGTAAAATGGTAGCAATGGGACTAAAAAATATAAAAAGGGTGTCCATTTTTTAAGGATTTGTTGATGTAATGAAAAAAAAATGAAGGTAGATTATTTCTTTTTTTTTCTCGAGTAGTCATATGTAGGTCCACCTTTTGGTGCCCGCTTATCGTTGAATTTTGGGACACGTTGTATAATATTATTTTTTGATTTTATGTGGACGAACAAAGGCATCAGGCAAAATCAAGTTAATATCTATGTCTACTTACGAGAGGTTTATGTTAATAAAATTATAAATCTCTCTATCAGATGAGAGCTGAAGAATACTTACTACTTTTGCTGGGATATCATGTCTCTTGCAAGCACCATGGTGTGTGCTATATAGCCCTAGAAACTCCAGTGGCTTATTTACTCGACTCACCAACCCAGGTATGTCACAGCGCACTTGAGTTTCTAAAATGTCTGAAGTTCCTTCGCTCATAGTTGACACTGCTGCAGCACCAGTTCCAGCTAAGTTGGTGCCAGATATATCCAAAGATTCCAATACAGACAAACTTGTCACTAATTTGGACAATACCTCATTGGGATTAAAATATTTTCCATGCCTATCACTTGATTGAGATATGTCGAGATGCGTCAGTGTATGCAAGCTTGCTATCCAATCAATGATGATAGCATCTTTGGCTGAATGCACACTGTGCAAAATGAGAGATTTTAAATTGTTAAGCTCATTTAGTGCCCATATAGATCCAGCCGAATTGCACTCGGAGAGGTCTAAATGAGTCAGATGCTTCAAGGGTTTTAACAGCAACAGTGGAAATATTGAGAGTCCCCTGCGATGTATTGTAAGCCTTTTTAGTTTAGGCGCATTAATAATGAAGCCCTTTTGCCTGTAAAGGCTCTCATCTTGTGAAAGTACATAGGTCACAGGACCAAATTTAAGCGAGACTAGATTTTGGCTGTTACTGTTGATAGTGTCAAGAGAAACCTGCGAAAGGTACTCGCACTGCACTAGTTCAACTTTATAGGGCTTGTGTTCCATGAGACAGCGCAGTCCCTCATCAGTGATTCGCGAGTTTCTCAATTTGACGGTGCCAAGCCGTGTACGCAACCTGTCGCGGAATATATTGGCAATGTTGTCGTTTACACGACTTTTTCTCTGGTATGCTTCAAGAAAATTTTCGCATATCTCAGCGGGTAATATAACATCATCTTTTAGTTTACGCCAACGGCTCGTTGGATCTAAAGTGGTGATAATGCTGAGATTGGCTACAATATAGTCCATGCATATGTTGAACAATGTGTCCGGATAGCTGTCGTACAACGAAAATACTTGCCGTTCGCTCGACATTCTGATGCACAAACACTAACTTATATGTTCAAGATGTTGAGTAATGAAAGGATTGGAAAACTTGCAATGATATCATTTCGCGAGTTTTACAGCAACATTAATTCCAATTAGTTAATACTAAATTACAGTTCACCAAATATGTAAATTAATCATATAAATTACTATTTCATCAAATTTACTAGATAAATATAATCAAAATACGCAAGTGATATTTCGCAGTTTTCGCACTACGTACAACGCAACAGAAAGCACAGAACAAAATTACTCAAGAGAGCCAATTGCAAAAGTACTCTTGATTGGAGTTTATATTCCACCCACAGAAAAATAATAGCTGTTGGTTGATTGACGTTTATTTGTGTTGCCATATGCACATGCTCTGTGGTCCGTTGACAAATTCTGTGGTGGGTATGTGGCCCGGGTATACAAGGAGTATATAATCACTACGTTTTACGGGTATACATACACCGGTGCCGGCCGAAGCTATCAATCATCATTATTGATGATGATGAAGTACCTATATTTAAAATGACGCTGAAGATGTTTTACTAGTCCCTGGTAATCATGGCACTATTTTGCAGCCAAACAAAAAAGAAGAAGGTTGAACCACAATTGAACAGTGAAGATATATGTTTTTTTTTGCTTTCCAAAAATAATATTTATTTGATAATCTGTAATATGAATGGGTTAATAACACTGACCTCTATGGTATGCGTACTTGTATCATGGACGTCAGTGGTTAATAACCATTATGTGAAGCATCCGCAGCTTTAGTTTAAGGTTAGGCGATTCATTTCATCATCATCATCGTCATTGAAATCATTATTATTAGGGAGCTTAGGATAAATAAAGCGGAAAATGTTGTGCCCATCGAGATATATTTTAATGGTTGTACTCGATACTAGCACATATGGCACTAATTTAATGCGGGTTGCCAAACTACAAAAAAACGAAGTACTATTGGGTATTTATAGTGCCCGAGGATGAAAAAGAAGAGAAGATAATTAAAATTAAATAGTATAACTTGACCAAAACCACGGCTCATAACCGGAAAGCCTGTGAACGGGTTTTGATTGGGATTTCAAACGACTAATCATAAGTCAAATTGGACAGCTATCTGCCGTCCAATTTGACTTATGAATACCCATTCACTTATTGACTAAACTAGTCGATTTTGTCCATATTCTTTCTTTTTTATATATTCTTTATCTTCGGCTTAGTTAAACGCAAAACTCTATAAAACACGTTCGAATGGGTTTCCCATATAAAACCTATATCATTCATAGAAAAAAATCAAAACCTAGGAAACGTTTAGGAAACCCTTTAATAAAGGAATGTTTACGTCTATCGATGGGTGAGTAAATTTTAGGGTATCCCAACGAATAGGAATCCCCTTGAATGACTCTGAATATGCAAAATGTAATGGAATGCCGTCAACCATACGTCTAAACCCACATCTTTCATGCGGAAATAATGCTCATAATATTTATTCTCTTGCATATTTTTAGCCAATAAGTTTATATATGGCTATGTTAATCACTTCTTATTAACTAATTATTGACCTAATTCTTGTTAGCCGATTTTAGCATATCTTCTTTCTAATTCAATGAAATAAAATGGATATGAATATGGCCTCACCCAAGGCTTTTTGGCGGGAATTTGAACCTCATGGTTCAAATTCCCGCCGGTTCAGTTATCAATTTTATTTTATTTTGGAAAAAAGTGTTACTTTGAACACTTTTTTTGTAAAATATGAAAAATTCTCAAAGTAAAATTAATTAATGATTGTATATAACCCTACGACGACTATCGCGCGAATATTTGTCGTGAGAAAACTTCATATTCCGACGAACCGTAAACGTATTGGGCAAAAGGATAAAGAAGAGAAATAAAAGGCGATTTTAATTCTCACCCATGCGTCATGATTTTTAATGGTTTTTCTTGGGATTTGACTGACTCGTTATTGTTTTATTGTGACATGTATCTATTTATAAGGAAGCCACATATTTAGAAGTTTAATTTGTAGTTCTTGAGACTGTCATCCCTCAGGATTGGTTTTCCATTTGACCCGAGGTGCAATACGACGATGTACACAAGTAGATATATCCGGTAAACGGCAATATAGTAGAAATAAGGCATACAATTCAGGCTTTCACACCATCAGAAATGGGTTTGAGGTAACAGAAAATAAATAAACTAAAGTTGTTAGCACTTTATATTTTTTATTAGTACTTGTTAACGACATTTCAAATTACACTAATATGTAAATATCTAAAACTTATAAAATAATAATAGTTATAAGTTATCTTAGGTACAGTTTCATTCGACAAACATTTTATATCGACAGAGGCCTACGTACCTACACATTAATGAGTACCGGCGTTATTTTGTATCTACTAGTCCGTGTTGCACTCGTAAGTAATTGATAGGGCGTTTTTAATTTCAACTTAATATGTAGGTGCGCTAAGAATACAAATGAACAAAATAAGATTCCTCTAAAGGTCACACACATCAGTATTTCACACACATCAGTAAACCCACATTAACAGACACCTACGATAATTACACTGGATTACAATTTGTTTGATTAATATTGAAACATACTTTATCATATTTAGGTAATTATTACATACTCAGGGTCGGTTGGTATAAAAATTACAATAGATACCTACTACTTATTGTATTTTTCGCAACATCATACATTTTCAACTATTTCAACTTCATAAAAGGAGTACCTTATATTATCATTACAACTTAGATAGGAACGTGCATCGCATCACCAGTCAATATTGTCAATGTCTTTAATCCTTGATCGCAAAGCGAATAAATCTGAAAATAGTACCTACTTACTACTTATAAAATAAAATAGAAAAAGGAGCGCTCGGACACGCAAAGGGGAAGGCAATATTTTTATTTCACCTACCCTTGTAGGGTGTGATAAATGATCTCATCAGCTCAACAACTTTTTTTTATATTTCTTTTTGTCTCAACTGACATTTTGGGGGGCCATTAGAGTTAAACATTTTAGATATATTTTACACTTAGATATTATAAAATAGGTAATATCTTCCACCAGGTATTCCCCTCCGACGATTGCTCAAGACTACGACAGGCTCCTCACCTTTTGATCGTATCCTAATAATTAAATAAAACGGATAATATGAAGAGCAATCAGACGTCCTAAATTAGGACGATCGTCCTAAACATTCACCGATTTCTATATATATCTTCTCAATGGTCGAATCACTCCATTTTATTTAGAAAAAAAAGGAAGCGAATTGAGACCCTTCTCCTTTTTGAAGTCAGTTAAAAAGATTATTTGTGCAGAATACCTGGGGACATAAACGTAAAAATTGTTTCGGTAGTAAACCTGTTCTTGGTTTTGCCCTTAATGCCATAACGTATTGAACGTTGCAAACAATACAATATGTAATTTTGTTTAATCTAGGTAAGTATATATCTTCTAAAACTACATAACAATAATATTGAACTTTCCACATGAAAATACCTACCTACCTATTACATTTGTCTTTGGTATAATATATCTTTGGTTTAGGTATGCCTAGCACACAAGGGCATCAATATTTAAATGTTAAGTGCGAAATTATTCATAAGGAAACCGTAAGCTTTATAGGTTACATATTTAGACATGCCGTATGAAGAATCAAATTAATTACCGCTACTAGAGGCGCTGTTCAATTCGTCATACAAAATAGATAGTTATAACGAACTTTTCAGAGGAAAAAGTGTGTTATAATGGCATTATAATACATTATAACTTTGTATAAATTTGAGGGGTAAACTGTAAAGTATACGTTTAGTTTACGAATAATCTCGCACTTGACGTACTGGTTACATCGTTCAACATAACAGTGGTTCTAGCATGCGTCAGTGAGTAAATCCAACGCAACTTGCAACGCTAAATATCTACTGGTTCCGACTGCCTCTATTGTACCTATCTACATTTTAACGCACAGTATTGCCATCCACAGAATTTGGTATTTGGCAACATTCATTATGCTGAATGTAGCAAGTGGCATGCTACAATGTCGCATGATGTTTCCACGACACAAGGCATTTTAAACTTTTCAACAAATCATATTCCATTGAATTTCGTAAAGCTAATTTAATTATACTTAATAAAAAAAAGTAATGCCAGTGTAATTACCAGGGGTTTATCGCTTATCTCTACCTATTTCAAACTTATCATGTATTAAAATACCTACATAGTCATAAATATTTCACTACAACACAGGCATGCCAATATTATGTTAAAAACATCGGTAACATATTATTGACACATCACACCCTTTATATTTTTATTGCAAAATATAATATTTGCTCGACGTTTCCTGAATATATTAAATTTTGTTAGAATCACACGTATAAATACTTGCAGTGAGTCGGCGCCGCGCCGGAGGAGTGTGCGTGTAATTTTTTTTTAAATTATCTTATTCAAATTCTGATTTCAAATCTCGATGCTTCATATAATGATTACTAATGCACTAAAGCGCAGACTCAGGCTGTGGGTACCGATTCTAAATTAAGATGTATAATCACAACGGTTGAAAAACATTCATTCATTGGTAATAACATTTCTTGCTTGGGAAGGTTGAGCTTAGGATGACACCCTAAGCTCAATGTTCGGACTCAACGTTTACGGAATTTACGGCGCCATCATAGAAGTCGACTCACTGTACCTCTTTACACATGCCTTAGAATACCTATTGTACATTATCAGCGTACGTCGTATATCTACCTAGTGAAGTATCATATTTACATCGCAGACCTGCCTAACTAAATAGGACAGTTCCTATCTCAGTCCCATGCACTCAACCGAATCAGAAGACTTTATCTCTGCCATAGCCGACTTTATCTCATAGGAGAGTGTTGGCAGTATATTTCCTAAGGCGAAGCAGTCAATTCGATGTCAGCGGCGGCGTGCACTGCGCCCGATCCGTAGCGCTCACTGTGGGGATGCGTTCAGGTCGTGGAGACGCAGGTGGTCGGCGAGTGGATGAGCTCCTTCGGGTCTTCGTTGGTTTGGCCACTTGACTACCACATTCGTAGTGGCGGGCGGCAACGTGACGGGTGGTTCCACAACCACCGGCAGCCCACCCTCGCGCTCGGGCAGCAAGTGGCCGAAGAGGGCGCCGACCCGGCGATACGTGTGCTGCGGTATCTGGGGCGCCACCGGCTCCCGATCTGTGTCTTGATGTGGTGTCGATTGCATCCCACCACCCATGTGTGGTACCATAAAGAGGGGCGGAGTCTCTCGTTGAGGCACGATGTCGTTCAACGCCCTCATGAGTATGGGCGCAGTTGTTTGTGTCGCCACACAAGTCGATGCTCCAATGACTCGAGCGTTCAAACTCTCCAGCACTGTGATCAGTTCGTATAAGTGTTCATCACATAATATTGGGTTATCTGAAATATAAAGATCTGGAGATGTATACATCACATTGAGTTAACGGTTCAAATTAATCGCTAAATGATTGATTATCAATTTGATACTTTATATAGGTAGGTGGCAGGTGTTATAACAAAATCGCAATTGCATTATAAACAGCGAAAGAGGATATTTTAAGTCACGGGCAGTAATAAAAATAAAGAATCAAAAATTCGCTTTGGTTTAATTACAATAAAAATAAACATTTCGAAAACCGCTTAAATCAGACTTTGTTTGCTGTGATTACCTGAGCGCGCTAGAAGGAGGGATAGGTGTATGGAGGGTCTATTTATTTAGCAAACTCTACAGCCTAAGTGGCCATATAGATTTTTATATAATAATATATTCATATTTGCGCCTGCGAATTAATAAGACGGGGTGATAAAAAAATAATCTATTGTTATAGCAATATGGGTATCAATTGAAAGCTAGTAAATAGGCAATTCAATATATATATATATATATATTGAATTGCCTATATATATATACGTCATAATACTTTTCTGTTACCATTTTGACCCAAAATACAAATAAAAACGCCTAAAATAAACAAATTATTTAAAAAACAACAAAAATCTTAACTGCAAAAACAATACTGAAAAGAGAAAAATAGCCTCAAGAATTGCGGGCGGGGAATTAAAAAAATTGCAACCAACAAAATTAATGACAAGACACTATCTGCTGTAGTAATAAAAAAAATATATTCACTTGACGAACTCCACCAAACATAATTTGGTTTGTAATTGCATTTGTTTTGTTGTAAAATATGGTTTGTAAATCCCACCTGCGATTCTCGAGCTTATTTTTCTCTTTCAGTGATGTGTTTTTCGTATTTTTGGTAATTACATTACATTTAAAAACCATAGTAGAAACAGTTTTTACCACAGATTAATTTATGGGATTCATACACACCTTGAAGATAAATCTTCAACGTACTACGTACGCCATTAATAGAACATCGCGACTTTGAGACGACATCAACATTCACATTCCTTATTTGATTATATGATAAATCAGCTATGCAGAGCGAGGGAAGTCCATGGAAATCTTTGTCAAGCAGTGTGACATTATTGTGATGAGCTATTAACTCCTCAAGTGATGGCAAAAATGTCTGGAAAAAACGGTTTAAATTAACGCTACAATTATACAAAAAATATAAGTCAATAATAATCAGTAAATCGCGATAGCTGTAAACTATTCTAGGTAACTTCAAATAATATTCGCAAAAGCTCGCAAAGCATACATTAAATTTCCACAGCGTTTCAAACGAACCTTTGATGTTTCTTCCAGTGTTGTTATATGGTTGTGCGATACGTCAAGCAATCTTAAGTCTTCCAATCCAATAAGATCGTCGGGAGATATTTGTTGTAGACGGTTATGGCTTAGGTTAAGTCGCAATAGTCCATGAAGTCCCATTAAAGCTCCGCCCAAACTGAGAATCCGATTATGATCCAGCCGTAGTTCTAATACGCGAGTTTCGACGTCCACTAAGTTCTGTTAAAATTATTTAATCTTTTACTTAACGAATTATATTTTTTCGTAATTTTTGTTCTTACTAATGAGGAGTTTAGATTAGAATCCAAACGACAATTTTGATAATACAGCGAGGAAATGCAGCCAGCATTCTTGCCACCATTCCACGCGGACAAAGGACAAGGTTTTTTTTTTATTTTGCTATTAATTTTAACTTTAATTTTGATTAAAGATACTACTGCAGTATGCATGTAACTCTAACTTTATTACCTAAATTAAAATAATGGGTACCATGAGAAATTGTATACTATAACAATAGGACTCTGGGAGAAACATCACACATACACATTAGCTACTTTATACTTCAAAAAAATCATATATATTATAAAATTCTAAATCATGTTTAAATAAAATAATTTAATTTTTTAATAAAAATTAGAAAGAAAATAACTGAAATATTTACAAACTAATAAAACTTAAAAAGAGTATAGAAAAGCTACAAAATGTGTAAAAAATTTGGCCCAAATTATAATACTAGTTACTTACTTCCATATTTCCTGTGACATGACTTATTCTATTGTGGGATAGATCAATTACAGATAATCTTTTCAAGCCTTTGATTTCTTGTAATGAGAATTCTGTCATATAATTGTGAGTTAAGTTTAAATATCTCAATGATTTCAAAATTCTTAGCGAACCATTTAATGACTTAAGTTGATTGTAAGCAATATCTAATTCTGCTAATTTTTCTGCTTCGGTAAACTCGTCCTCAGCTAGCTGAAAGAAATGAAATATCCATATTATAATAATAATATCGCCAGACAAACACATCAACTATACGATCCCACACTAAGCAACGCTTGTATTATGTTGGGTACCGTACAATGGACTGGGGGCGAACCTAGTATATAATACTTATATACACATTAAATATCCATGACTCGGGTACAAACATTCGTGTTCATCATACAAAGTTTGTAACTTGTAACCAGGATTCAAACTCGGGACCCCCTGCACAGAAAGCAGGGTCACTACCAAACTGACCTAATAATGTCGTTTTATTTTAAACGACGCATGATTTTATACTTAAACCCCAGAATTTGTAGATGTTTTATAGCTGTATCAAACGTCATATAGTACTACGCAAAGCAAAACACTTTTGCGCAGTACTATATGACATTTGATAAAGTTATAAAATGTCCATAAATTCGGGAGATAGTCTTATTTTTACGTTATTTAATTACCCAGCAAATAACTCACACTTTCTATTTTGTTAAATGCTAAGCCTATCCTCATCAATCTCTTAGATTTTTGCAACGCTCCATCCAACGACTTTATACTGTTCCCATAGAAATAGAGAGACTCCAATGATGGCATTTGCTTCAAATCTTTCGGTAATGTTTGCAACTCATTATCTGCAGCGTGGATGAGTGCAATTTTTTTCGCTTTCTGAAATCAAGAGACATATGAATATAAGTTATATGATTTATATAATAACATATGGCTAAATATTATTTACAAATTGAATGCATGCATGTAGAGTAACAATATCTTTACAAATCTACTTACAGTAGGCAACTCGTTTTCTATAGATTTTAAATGGTTAGCGTTAATAAAAATCCATTCTAGGTCATCCAAATCTCTCAGAGCTCCATTCAATGTGCTCAGCTTGTTAATTCCAAGATGGACGTGCTTCAACGCTCTGGGTACGGCATCCCTCTCGATTTTGGATATTTGGTTACCAGCCACCAATAAATTTTCTACCTCTTGTATATCCTTCATGAGACAAACAAATGCAGGTGAGATATAATTAAAAGTAAACTTATACAAAATAAAAATACAACAACACAGTTATGGTATAATCATATCAACTCCCACTCAAATGCATTTGGGGCTCTATCGCAACATAGGTAAGTCACTGGGTATTTATAGAACTGTGATAACGAATATATCAATGACTAAGTATTTTATTTTTGGGACATAAAGTAGCCAGGTATCATTTTATTCTTACTCTGAAATCATCCTCTGTCAATTTGGTGATTTTATTTCTGCAGAGGTCAAGTGTCTTCACGTGAGGTAAGTGCTGCAAAACATGCCTCGGCATCTCCGTTAGCGAGTTATCAGCTAGACTAAAGAAGTCGACCAAATCCAGCTTGGTGAAGACAGCTTCTTTCAGCTCGCTGTAAAAAAAAAATATGTTAGCATTGAGCGAAACGGTGACACTAAGACCCCAAATGGTTTTACAGTGTGTAGGTAGTATTGTATGAACATTTTTTTTGTTAATAAGTAGGTACCGACTTATATAGTGAGGCGGATAACCCTGCAACGTAAGTATAATGACACCTCTGCGTATCGGACTCTACTGACCGTGTAAGTAAATTGAGGCCATTCAAGTTGCGTGACAGAAAAAAAAACATACACACTATAAAGTAAATAGTATTTTTAGTCTCTGCCAACTCTGTACGATAGTGTAAAATTATTCACGCGTATATACGTATATATATAACAAAAAATACTGAATCGATGTTGATGAATCTGTCTATGAACTAAGGGGAAAATCGTTAAATTCAGATCATCTGCAAAAAAGTTATTCAAAAAACATCATCGTGATAAAAATGTTCAAAGAAATCTCGATAAAACAAAAACTAGTGAACCAATCTTGATAAAATTAATGATGGCCCTCATTAAGGTATGCCCTATTCGGTAAAAAAATAATCATCCAAAACGGATTATGCACTAAAAATTTTAGCGTGGTCAAACATAAAAAAGCAAATATATCGACGGTTAAATATAATATTAACTGATGAGATTCTGGGATCTCCCGCAGTTGTATATACATAATACAAGCATAGGTTAGTCTGGGGCCGTACATTGATGTTTATCTGGCGATTTATATTATTATACTATCTTATTATAACTTCATTATTGTATTTGTTGTCTGTGTAGGTAGTATCGACTACGCGAAACATATAATTAAAAAAAAACGCGACTATATCCATGCATAGCCTACTTAAAAAAAAACAATATGGTTCTCCTACCAAAAAAGCGTGTAGCTCCTGCGCCTGCATGCCCAAATTAGCCTACACGGGTAGGTTTTTACCACACATATCTACCCCACACATAATACATGGTAGATATTTAAGCATGCATGTGTTCGACCAATATTATATATTAGATTATTTCATGTATTACCTATAGTTTTATTTAGATGTACGAACATTTATTGTTAAGTTTGTCGTAAGTATTTTTGAAGTTCACCCCTGTTATTTGCCACTTCTGCGGTTCCTCTACATCCAAAGGTCCTGGTAGTGATAAGACCGCCCATTGAGACACATTTATTGTACATTCTTTATAGGGATATAGCCTTATTATGGAACTCCCTCCGAGTTCAGACATTATATTACTAATGAACGATCGTACCTACCTATATTAACTGCAAATGTGCGATCTAAATTGATAAAAAATATTTCCTGAAAGTTGGTGCATCGGCTTGCATCACGTCAGGCAAAGTGCATGCAACTGATGTGAGTTTAGTAAACACTAATGTGAGGGGGTCAACGTTCCGGGGTTATCAGGCAGGGGCGGCGCCAAACGGTCGCATGGTCGCGTCGGCTGCGCGGGCGCCGCGCAACGCCGTCGGCGCAGCCGCCCTTGCAGACACTCACAACTATTGACAGGTGCCTATTCACCGTAGAGTTATCGAAATTAATAACAATATTAGCGAATAATAAAAACAATAATAGGGAAAAGCGAAAAATGCGTAAAATCTCGAAACCTATTTTGATTTCAAATTTGATAAAACAGCATCATTCGATTTTTGAAAACAAAAATCCCTAGCCGCGAATTAAACCGGTCGATTGTGAAAAATGCGATAATATCGCTTATAAGGATCAAGTATTGTAAAGTAGTGATATCCGGAAACCTAATGTAAATAAGTGAGTTCTAAAATAAATGATTGCAATTTTCACAAATAAACCGTACGTCGTACGTACCTCGTTCAGCATCACAGCAACTCGTTCTAATTTCTTGTTAGATAGGTATCTTTTCGCGCCTAGGAAAAATTATAGGCTGTTCGATGGTAAAGGCGGACTTGAGAACGGCTACCCCGATGTGTCTATTTTCATTAATGGTCGTAATACTACAACCTCAAAAAATAAAAATCGTGTTCGTAAAATTTGAAAATTCGTGGGTATCTGTAATGTTTTTTATGGGCATTGGATAGTTCCAAATCTGTCGACTATAGTTCAGCCGCTTAGAGAATCCGTTCCAGACACGTCGTGTTTTATCGTATTTCTTTCGTACGATAATGATATTTTAGTATTTTATCGTTAACATATATGCACCACGGACACAACATTTTTTTTATGGCAACTTACAAGAAAATATTTACGCTATCAAAATTTTTAAATTGGAACGCGTTCTTTCTACGACCGAACTGTAAATGAATAATTCCAGCCCTTTTTTATGTCCCACTGCTGGGCACGGGCCTCCCCTAATGCGAGGGGGGATTAGGCCATAGTCCACCACGCTGGCCCAGTGCGGGTTGGCAGACTTCACACATCTTTCGAGGGGTTCTCTCAGACATGCAGGTTTCCTCACGATGTTTTCCTTCACCGTTTAGCAAGTCATAATCTTGGTTGAAAATGAGATTCGCACTTGAAAAATCCCAGAGGTGCGAGCCGGGGTTTGAACCTGCAATCCTCGTTATCGAGGCAAGCGTTCTACCAACTTGGCTATAACTGTAAATGATGTTTTCGAAAATAACATATAAATTATGTTTTCATTAGATTTATTAGCTACATTAAAAATATTACCTAAAATATTTGCATATTGACTCTATATTTAAAATGAGCTCATTATCTGCTTATTTATTCAATGAGACATGATGCAGCGCATTTGTTGTATGTAGTATATTTACGTACGTATACTAAGGCATATATTCAGTTGTAAGAAGTATATTGGGCGTATATGAAATGATACGTATATATAGGGATTTCCCGTGCGGCATAACGCCTAACCATACCAATATACTTATTATTAAGGTGGACGCTCAGGGTCAGGGCGCGAAATTCAAAATGTCAATGGTTTTTATTTTTTTACGAAAAATTTGGACATCTTAACCAACCAAACTTAATACATCGAGACATCCAATGCAGAATGTTAATATCGCAAAACACTAAATTACATGGTTAAGATGTCCAAATTTTTCGTAAAAAAATAAAAACCATTGACATTTTGAATTTGGCGCCCTGACCCTGAGCTTCCCCCTTAAAGGTAGAACTCGAGCAAAGCTCAGAGTGTTTGTCATAATTTTGTAAGCGAAATGTAGGTATACTGCAGTTTTGTTAAATTGTATGGCGTTTAACAGACGGTAGCTAACATTTTCAATTACCCGTATGAAGTGGACAAAAACGTACACTATCAAGGTACAGGTTACGAATGAATTCGCTCTTGACATACACAAAAATAGTCACTGATGTAAAATTAAACCAAACTCAGCCAAAAGCATTCTTAGGTAAGTACCCACCCACAAACAAACATAAACCATGACAGTTCAACTACCAAAATAGTTATGTTGTCACATTTTCTTTATATCACTGAAAACATATTATAGCGAGTAGGTGGGGGCTGTTCATTTATACCTACTACTTAAATTGTTATATCATGACAATATAAATCAATGACATAAGAAATTTTCTTACACACAGATATTTTCGCTCTACTCAACCCACTCCGATTCGAAATAGAAAGAAATAATAGAAACCCATACCTTTTTTCTTATTATACAGTACTGTACATACGAACAGGCTTATCCGGCTTTCCGAACGGGTGGTAATGTTTAATATTTTGGGACAATTTCGACATTTCATAAGTACTGTACTTAATGGTTTACATCAATAAAAAAGTGCCCTCGCAAATGCCTCGGGTGGTTCGACAGGACATTAAAAAATTGCTACGAACATTATTTTATTTATTTACATAAACATATTTTTTCGGTTTTGACACAATTTTAGTTTTATATTTATTTATTTTCTCACATATAAGCCAAGCAATTAAATTACTCTTCTTTTGCTGCGTAGCAAGAATATGTCAGACAAAAACATGTGAAATATAAAATAAAAGCTTCAGAATAGCTAGCACGCATGTCAACACAAACCCGATGTCTCCCTTCCCTAATTCGTACGAGTAGACAGAATAAATTTATCTCATCTTGTATGTACCTACAACGATAAACTGACAAAAAAATAAAGACCTAGACTTCACCTAGAACGCAATAGAAAAAAATACATTTAGCTATTCTGCTACCCCTCGATACGATTCTTCAAACCACATAAAATAATTTGTTAATTAAAAAATATGCTGCGGTTCATCAATCTGTTTATCAGCTTAGTGATAGTTCGATTATTTTGAATAACGAATATGAAAAAGCCTAAAGGATAAGCACCTAATATATAAACGTGCCTACGGGTTCGCTACTTGTCGAGTCGAATGATGTATAATTGACGTTCTCGCTTAGGCCAAAGGGTAATTAAATTACAAAACGGGACCAGCAGATACAATTAAACGATGCGCTAGCCTCGGCTGAGGATTGGACCGGGCGTGATTGTTTTAAACTTTTCGCTACGGATATTGTGCCGAATACTGAACCTTATTTATACTGATACTAAACGTTATCATCTTTAATTGTTTCAAAAGAGGCTTTTATTTTGAATAGCAATAAACTCTAACCAACCTTCAAGGGCTTTAGTAAAAGTTATCGGGAATGAAGGAAAGTTCTTATGGTTATGTAAGTATGTATCGTTATTTATACACATTAACCAAATTGAAATCATTAGAGTTCCATTTAATACCCAATGACAGGTATAAACGATCATGGAAGCCGCACCCGAACTAGATCTGTTTCCACATTCGTTTAAACAGCCGCTTCTCAGATTTTTTCAACAGAGTTGCGTTATTATGTACTCTGTTGTTAGGGTACATAATCATTTGCATCATTTTTTTAATCATATTTCTTATTATTTTACAGAATAAATGTTTTATTTAGTTCTCTCCTTTTGCCGTACCGATTTCATTCATATACAATGCATCGTTCTGCAATGAGCTGGGTCTGGGAGTATGCACTGGAACATCGAACTGGGCCAAGGTGCATAAATCAACGAATAAATAAGATCGCTGGCCTATTGTGTATTTTCTCAACTACGTCTAGGCATGTTTTGATTCCTTGCAATATATTTAAAGCAGTCTAAAAATACGTTGACAATATTTTATTATATACAATAATCGCATAGTTAATCGATTATATTTTGCTTGTATGATACCAAATCCATCAGCCAGAAGACGTTTATTTAAATTAATGTATTTTTTTTTCATCTATACTGCGACCATTTGTTATGAACTATCCTAGATTGCGTCGAAATTAAATTAAAAAAAATTGTTATGAACCCCATAGTTCATTCAGACGGATAAACACATCGTACCATTTTCCATTACATATCTTGTCCTCCTAAAAATCTGCGCGACAACGTCATTTGAAAATACAATAAAAAAATCACGTATCAATAGTCAATAACTTAATGCTAGAATTATGTACAGTGTTACCAACCCCACTGTTTTAACAGTAGATTTGCTGTTTTCACATTTATCCCCCTGTTTTCTGTTTCATTCCTAATTTTTACTGTTTTTCAATTAGCGTTATATTATACCTAAACTATGAAAATATTTTTTGATAACCACTATGTAATAAAACGCAATGACACTAGACGGCAGTATCTACTCTAGTCGAGATTCAAGGGATTTCCCACATTGTGTGAATTGGTGAAGAAACTTTTGTAGTGGTAGCCACAAAAGTTTCTTCATAGCAGCGAGCGCCACCGTGGAAAGATTGTTTTCAGCTATAAATAATATGAGAACTAAATTACGCAACAGAATATCGACTTATTGCACACTAAATCCGAAATAACCTAGTGCTACTCATTTTAAGTCACAGAAAGGCAAATGAAGAAATTTAACAAAAATATGTATGCTTTTAATACGTAAAATGAATCTGAAAATACTGAAGATGAGGCAATACAGGATGAAAGTGGACAATAATTTTACTTTGAATTATTTTTTTAATATGTTGTGATCGATATCATAATATAACAATGTATGTGAGTTCTGGTAACTAATAAAAGTAGTTGATTGTTTTAATTATATCAGGAAATTATGAAATCTGCCCTTTTTTACTTTACCTACTGTTTTCTCCTGTTTTTTTATTGGTGAGCTGCTGTTTTTTAGTTTCTTGGGGTTGGCAACACTGATTATGTATAAACAAGAAGACGGAGCTACAACCTATACACTCAGTAGACTTTAAAACCCAAATATCCAAACCGCTTAAACACCGAATGGAAAATCATACCCAGCAAAGGGATGTAGTGTAGGGTCTGTCCCGGGGGTAGATGCCAAATTTGATGCTTCTCTTGAAAATGGATGATTCGGCGCGCAAGCAAGGACCCAGTTTCCGATTGCGTGAGAGATTGGTCACCGCTTCATAAAGGAATGGGGATAGATGCGAGCGCGATTTCTTTTTAAAAGTATAACCGCTCTCCCATTGTACATATACATATGGTATGCTAAGCCTTGAGCCTATGCTTCTTAAGCGCATTTGTAATTAATCAAAAGTGAAGCTCAAGCCAAGCGAGCACGATTTTTTAAAATTTATGTTCAGCATGTATGTGTAAATGTAACCCGAGAAGATTAATATGCTCATAAGGGTGGTTGTGGAATTTAAGTGGAAACTTAATACAGTAACTTAAAGCGCATATTTTTTTCTGGGATTGGCTACCACGGCGGCCAGCTAAAACAATAATGAAACTCCAAATAATTTTAAAATACCTATGTCACTTGAAGTGTTAGAAAACATTTATAAATGTCAGTTATATAGAAAATGTTAGTCTAGTACACCTAATAAAACAGGCCCTGACCAAAATGGCTGTGACCTGATAAGACTTGCATGGCGAAGTTCTAAGGGTTCCTTGTTTGGCTACGGGAGGCTACAACATTTCATCTATGATCATCTACTAGCGCGACGCGAATCTATATGATTTTAGAGGAATCGAAATATTATAAAACTATGGCATTGCATATTCCGGAAGGCAATGAACTAAACAGCAGCATCTCTATATCCACTCTTCCTGTATATTATAGGGTTAGTAAAAATGTTAATATGCTTCCGTCACGATCAAATTGGTTAGGTAATTTGAGTAAATCGCTCAATAAAATTACACCCTCCAGTCACTTCAGCAGCAGTAAAAGATTCAAGATCTCGGACCAGATCCTACCACATTAAGTGCAATGTATTGTTTGCCTTGAAAGAAAACAATTGTCCTTAACTCATTTATCAATTGCTAGATTTAAAAAACAGCATTGGAAAGCTCCTTTCCTGCTTTTGCGTCGCTCGGGAAAGCCCCAGCCCTCAGCGAAGACGTCATTGGAATTCGAGAATTGGCCGTTTGGCTAAATGTTTCACAACGATCGCCGAAATAATTTTACCAACGACATGACAAGAATAAAAATTAAGAAATAACAACAATACCAACTAAAAGAGTCAAATATTTAAAGTTATCACGTGTAGTAATGAGAAGCATACACACATTACAATGTGTTAGCTTAAATTCCAATATAATAAATACTATAAAATAAACAAGGAATACAGTAATTTGTTAGTTCACCATTAATAGTATTTACCCGTACAGTGAATACGACACGACCAATATGATATCATTCAATTTTACTGCTTTAGAAGCGACCTTAGATAACCCGAGCAAACTATCGAGCAACGTCTCCTAGATGCCATCCCCACACGAACTGGAATTCACCAATGGAAACATAAGTAATGGGATATAATTACCCATTGGGCATTACCCATAAGGGCATCAATAATTAGAAGTGACTCGAATTTAATCAGCCAACAAATATGTAGGTACCTAACTTTTTATCTACTGTATCAAAGTAGGGCTAAAAACGCGGGATCGGAATTAAAATAATCCTAACCTTTGGTACGAACATACATGAGGTTCTGATAAAAGGCTAAAAAATATATATGTACCAATGTAATTAGGGTGTCTCGAAAAATCTATGAAGGAGGATCAATTGAGTGGTCAATAAGAGTCAAGCTCATGGGTCACGGGCGACTTAATTGTTGTTTTTGTGAGGAAGATACCACCGAAAATACTCGCATGGTACATATATCGTTGACAAGTCTCGCAAAATGCCCGTAACTTGACTCGCATCCACGTTCCTCGTGTTTGCGTTAACATCAAAAACAGTAATGAGTCTGATAAGCCATATTACAATAATAAACCTATTCCAAAGGGAAATTTACTGAGCCACCGTTGGGAGAGATTTTTAAACACTCGTATCGTGATGTAGGAAGCTAGTTAATGCTTCCGTCTCTTTCGAAGTGGCAGTGGCTGTGTCGTGTGAAGCAGCGTACGGCTACTGACAACCCTGTATGTAGTGACGCCCACTCTTTCGATAACAAACCGATCCTCATCGGTGTGTGCTCCTCTTATCATAGACCTGTTGTTTTCTCATTCAACATACACATTGTTTTGTCAGTATGGTAATCACAATTTTAATGCTATTTTACACAACAAAGGGCTTACACGGTATCCATCAGACATTGCTTAGATTCACACACGTTAGGAAAACTGCACATCGAACATAATATCCAACGGTTTGGTTAGAAGAATACGTCGTAATCAACTTGCCTTAGATTGTCAAAGTTTAGTTTGAGTCTCGTGATCGAAAGTCCGAGTTCTCTGATGCTATGGTCGGGAAAGTCCGGAAGCTGTGAATAAGATATGTCCAGGCCGATTTTCGTTTCAGGGCTGAATTTGTTAGTGAGGGCTTTCGCGATTTCTTCGTAGGCATTGATACGCTGACAGACGACATGAATGGCGCCGGTGCCGGCGTCCTCCCGTCGGCAGGTGCAGGGCGAGATCTCCCTCCTCATGGCGCAGTGCAGGCTCGCGCCGGCGCCCAGCTGGCCGGCCAGCGCGCACAGCAGCGCAGCGGCGAGCGCGTGCTTGTGCGCGATCATCGTGTGTGCCGCTCGGGGCTGTTCGCGCTACTGACGAGACGACGGGAGGCCGGCGCCGGCGTACGCGCGGAATCTGTACGCCGACGTGTGCGCCGACCCACCCCGCGCAAACGCAGCAGCCACCCGTTTGCACTCTGCACCTCTATGTGCATTATGAGAATACACTTCTCACTCACGTGGTTCATCTCACCTACAGCTACGCGACTAAATAAGTTCTGTAGAGGAGCCTCTTCCAGCTAGATCATTGTTTATAGGTAAATATGTACCAACAAACAATGAGCTGATGCGTAGGTACTTGAATATCCAATTAATAAATATGCAAACACGCGAGTTTACCTCTACCCTATAATTATGACTGCCATGAAATAGACCATTCGGTTATGTTTAGTTGAAATGATATGGTTATCCCGAATAACAATATATGTCTTTACTTTTCATTCTTTTATTGCTATATAAATAAAATAATAAATCAATTATTGTAGTAACGCGTTGGTACAATGTGCTGATAAACCCTACCTTAAACTTATTTCTATGTGCCTATTGCCAAAAAATATTGTGGGTAGAGTTTACAGCACATGGTGAAAGTAACTCTATATAATTTGTAGTTTATTATTATGTAGGAAGGCTCTAAAATCGGTTGAATAAAGTACGGAACAGGGGCAGTGGTACCGCGGTTGTCTCCGAACTGCCAATTTTTTTAAACACTTATGGTATCTCTACACCGATGACCGAACTAGCTGCAGCCCGGGCGGCGACGCGGTGACAACAAGACAACGACACAGCTTTGGGGTTAACGATTGGTAATAATTATTTTGAAATAAACCCGGCGGACCTACCTGGTTGGGCGGCTTTGCCAGGTGGTTTCAGCTGATAGCAGTTCTTTTCACGATATATATTTTTATCATTTAAAGCAAATAATTTGAAAAATAAAGATATCTGGGGCTATATCAGTGGCTGTGAATAGGTCCAATACTGAGAAGAATTTTTCGTCTAGATCTGATTACTAAGTGAAAGGGTTTAATCCTGTTTGATGTCTCGAATAACTTATTTTTCTTGCTAAATATACTTAAGTAAGAACTTTGAGGTTTGGTATCTGATTATATCATAAATTACGTAGGTGTTGTCTTACTGTACTTCTACTGTAATATTTATATCTTTGGTTGCGTTTTATGTTCAGTCTAAATACCATGCTCTGTCTGAGCAGATTTGATCGAAATATTTTCGCAATCAGCGTACCCGTAGAGAGAATGAGTTCTATAGTTGCAGCGTTCTATTTAATTTTATTATAATGATAATAATATGTTTTGAATACATTTTCACGACTTAGGAGTCTAAAATAATGTATTGCGCGCAGTTTCATAGATTTTCAGTTAAAATAAAAAGAGAGATAAACTAATGAAATTAGACTCGTCAGTTTTGGGATATCGAAATTAGACCTGAATGTTATTTATGAAACAAAAAAACAATAATAGTAACTGATAAAAGAAAAAAGTGTAACCTGACTCCTCTTCGCGACGTGTTGCGGTTAAACGTTACGACGCCTTGTAGTGAGCGTCATGAAGCCTTGTAGTAAGCGTCGGAATGCCTCGTAGTGAACACTAGTCCTGGCAGTAGGTACGCGTCGCTTCGCCTTGTGGGGGGCGTCGCGGTGCATTATGTTGAAGAAAATTAAATAAATATGATCTGATGTAAATGGTACCATCGAACTGACGTGACGCCTGCTTTACAGCAACCATGATCACTAGTGGACAGCAAATAGTGTCATCGTTACACCTGGGGTACCCTCATATTTAGTTATTGTTTGCGATCCGATCTTTGCAGAAAGTGCTGACAGTGTCCTGAGTGAATGGTGCGATTGCTTTTGAATTTAATCATATTAATTACTGGATCCAAAGTCGGAGGTAGCTCCCAGCCGTATATTGAAAGTAGCATTTTTTTTTAATTTCAGTAGCCTCAATTTCTTTTGCGAGGATCGGTGGTTGTTCAAATTTGATATAATGGCGGGTGCGATCCTGTACATGTTCCCAGATTGTAGACTTCGTGGAGCGCCGTTGTTTCACGTCAGCGATGTGTCCTTTTACCCGGGTTTTTATTAATCTTTTAGTTTGCCCTATGTAAGAGAGTCCACATTCACAATGGAGTTAGTATACATCTCGTAGAGGAATGTGAAGCTTGACAGATGGTAAGAACTGACTAATCTTCGGCGGCTTGGGAAAAGTATTGATTGAAGCGCTTCAAGATGTAACCAATCCTGTATTTGATTCCTCTTACGTATGGTAGGACAGCAGGCAGACGCTCTATTGTGGCTGGTTTTACTCGATCACATTGATGATGGGCCACACTCGGAACTTGTTGTTGTGATGGAGTACGTGCTTGATATTATGACTTCTTAGTAATAAAAAACCAACGAAGAATAACAAAGTATACTTAGTAACGAGATGCGCGGACCAATTTGTAGGTATAGTCTTTGACGCGGACCGGCAATACTCGACTCAGTTGTTTGGTTGGCACCGAATCAACATTCGTTAGATATTTGATTTAGTTAGACAAGGTAGATTTTTAAAGGAAGGAGTTTTTGAAGTCGTTTTTTATATTTTATTAAGGGTAAGTATTAGATACAAATGTTACATTAGGACCAATCTTAATGATAATAATAACATACGTCCCCACCGATACGCAAATACAAGGAGTATTATTTCTTTTATATAAAGTTGCTGTGACGACATTGTCGGGACAATGTGTATCCGCATAAAACCGTAAGAACATAACACAATATTAATTTAAACGGTGATAAGCGCTCAATTCAGTTTCGATTTAAACGCGATGTCCCTCAGGCAGGATCCAAGATCCCTGTTTATAAGAAACGTTTGTGCCTTATCAACAGGCCAAGTTTATAGAGATAAAGATGAACCCCTTATCTCAGATATTTCAAGTACCCAATTACGATACTTTCATCTTTTATTAATACGTCTGTAAACAACAAGAAATTATAACAACTCGTGTTGTTCCAAGCGAAAACATAAAATGTACCTACCACGTGGGTATTATGTTTGTTTGTACATAATTATAGTATATACATATATAGGTACTTTGTTTACTGTGAGCACTGCGCCACGCGCGATACATCGGAATAACCTATATGAATGCTTTATGAAAACGAACATTACCAATATATTTAAACCTTTTCAAATAGGAAGTTATGGTACCTCACTTGTTATAACAAATCTGATCGTCCTAGTTGGTTATGTTTTTAAAACTCCTTGGTCCTATCTGTGTGATACACTAAGGACAATCTATTTACGTATATAAATGTAATATGTTAAGAAGTTAAAATACTGTACCGTCGCGTCTATGGTCCCGCCATGATTTATTCACTGTATGTTTTTTATAGCAAATTGATGTTTCTCCTCGTAAGAGCTATGCGCATCCGTAAATGGTAGTTCATTGCTATTGGATATAATATGTAGTATTGATGAACCTACTTAACTACCTACTTTATGTAATAGTATTAATTAATTACGGCATCTGTGCGGCAGTCTAGCGTAGGTTGACATATTGAAAAAAATAATTGTAAGGCGTCTTTTACACAATATAGCACCACTCGTATTTTTGACCGTAGTACGTCTTGGCACAGTGACTTTTCCCGCGCAGTCGACGTGCATCAAAAGCATTACAAATAGGCCGATGAGCAGTATGCAGAGGTGAAAGCAGGTCTTATGTAAGGGCTGCCTGCAACTGTATCGCGTTCGTAGCTCGTCTTAGTGACATCTGATTCACTGCAACTGGGCGTGAAAATGTCGTCTGGCGTCAAACGGCTTGTAATTACTGTACAACGTAAAGTGTATTGCAACAATGCAGTGAAAACTTGTGCGTCAAAAAGGTACTAACCCTCTTCTTCCTGCATTAGTCCTTTGCTTGCTTGCGTCTTTTCGTGTTGAAATTGAGGTAAATTACGTTTGGTGCTGGCATAAAAGAATGTATATATCCCTCCCCGCCATAAAGCAATCAAGCAAAAAAACAAAAGCATAACTAATAGCGGAAAAGCGTAAAAACATATAAATAAATATAATGTAATGTTCCTATGTGTATCCGATCGAGAGTGAATGAGAGAGGAATGAATAAACGACGAGTCACGGGGTGGATTTTATTTTAATTATTTCATATAAGATGTTTTTAATAGAACTTAAAAAAATTGATGATTGTGAAAATTCCTAATAAAGAAAAGAAGCAGTGGCAAGGTGTGGCGATGATAAAAAAAACTGACAATGCAGCTAATGGCAGAACTTCAGCGAACGGAATAACACTTATATACAGTGTCTCAGTGGTGGATCACTAACATCACATTCCTCTCACAATCAAAAGGCAACTGTCAGGCGTAGCGTCGACAATTCTCAGCTAGCTAACATAACTTTAATGTATGCATACTGGACATCCTGTCATAGACTCACCGGCGCGTTTGCAAACGTGACCTCTCACTCCTACACGGATACTAAACTTGTTTTTCGGAAATACCAAGACTATTCGAATTTCGCATACATTAAAAGTTATTAAAACAATAATAATAATTCAAACGCAGATTCATGAAAACGACTGAAATGTTTGCTACTGTGTACAAGAAGAGGATGAAAATGGATGTATTCACGCCGTTTCCATTAAGAGCAGCTTAAGACATCCTAATTTCCATAAGGTGTATTTGCACGTGCGCGAAAGACAACAGCTGATTATGAGGATTCAAATACACGAGCGGCACTTTGCCGTCAGCAGAGCCAATTGCAACTATCGTCGGTGCTTGATGATCGTCGACTGCTGCCAACCAGTAAGGGTGGCTGTAGTTGGCTCTGTTGACGGCAAAGCGCCACTTGTGTACTTGAGGCCTAACGCGGTATTAGTGGTTGATGGTTTTTAATAAAATAAATAAATATCGTCGCCTTCGCTTTACACGCATGGTCTCAAGACACTACATATACAATACATAACTACATGAAATTGTACAACGAAGCCGTCGCCCGCCCCGCCGGCATAATTAGTTGTATTAAAAAACCTGTTTCTATCGATTGTTTTTTAATTTTAATTTCTACTCCCATCAACTCACGTGTAGCATTCTATTAGGTATAACATCATGAACATCAAACGTGAAATTCATATAAGATTGTGCGTAAATTACCATTTTCAATTGTCCCGTCGATTTTTTGGTACTCGTAACACAAGCGTTGCTTAGCTTGGGGCCGTATAGTTGGTGTGTTCATCTAGTCATATTTATTTGTTCAGCAATTGTGTTTCAGATATAACTATGAAAATGAAGTTGTTGATAATCCATACTACTATTATAATAAATATGAAACTGTGTTTGTTTGTCGGTTTATATACACCTGTATGACTGAGCATCTTGTAAAAACGGCTCACCGGATTTATATGAAATTTAGAACTGGCCTAACCTACCTAAGGTTAGGCAAGTGAATCAAGCCTTAATTTAAGCCGAAATACTTTTACTCAACCTAAAGATATTATTTTTTATAGATAAGGCTTCACTCCAATAGAACGGCGACCCCATCTCTCTCCGCGCTCGCCCACAGCTGTCTGGCTGCGTGAATACCTTCAGATATTTGATATGAATTCCCAAGTAAAAGATTTAAATTTTTCTTAATGCCGTTTGCGTTACCTGTGTACTTATATATATATATATATATAACATGTTTAACAATCGATACGGCCAATCAAAAGCCTGTAAAACACTAGCAAATGGTTTTACCCTTAGGTTAGGCAGTTGACAATCGCTCCGTGTTAAAAACGGGAATCGAATAACGAAATAAGAACCAAACCCTGGTTTATATAAGAGTTAAAGTGTTTGGCAACGATAAGTTACACCTACTCGTGCGGTAGAGAATTATTGTGATATACTTAAGTAGGTGTTTAAATTTGCCTAATTTAGAGGTTAAATTACGACCTCTAATTATTATTAAAACCGCAAAAAGGATTTACGTCGGTAAAGCTAAATGCACAAGGCTGAAATTGATTTTTCTCTGTTTGATAGTCTGACACATGCAAATTTTACGTTCACCATTTTCATATTCTCATGTCACCATTAACTTTTTATAATAATGGGTATTTATACAATATGTTATCGCGATTGAAATACTTGATACTGGCAAAATACTAAATCATTTGTGGGTGAGGCCGTATCTCATCTTAATTTTTCATTTCATAGTGAAAGAAGATACTCTACCAGCTGGCCAGGCAGGACGGACCCACAAGCCTGATAGAGCCGACCACTATGACACTTTGATTGTGTATTCGTGCCTATTATTTTTTAATGCTTCACGTCGAGGAGCAATGAATGACTACCTATCACACTTTGCATAGTTTGCAATGGACTCGAAACTCGAGGTTTGAGTCCCGCGCTCTTGGTTGTATGTTGTGATATAATCCATTATGTGATCAGCAGAGCCTGGCCGTGTCGGCCCAGTTCGCTCATTTCGCGTTTCTTTTTATCGGTATTACTTAGTAGAATATCCTGGGCCCCAAGTCCGCTAACACAATCTATACATATAAATAAAATTGGAGTGTCTGTTTGTAATATTAAAATAACCGCTTTTTACTAAGTGCATTTGGATGTATACACGTTACCTATACCGAAACAACATTTTTTACAATTTTGTCTGTCTGTCTGTCTGTCTGTCTGTCTGTCCGTCTGTCTGTCTGTCCGTCTGTCTGTCTGTCTGTTTGTTCCGGGTAATCTCTGAAATGGCTGGACCGATTTTGACGGGAATTTCACTGGCAGATAGCTGATGTAACAAGGAGTAACTTAGGCTACTTTTATTTTAGAAAAAAAAATTGGATCTCTCGAAAAAAAATTAAAACCAATGTTGCAGCGCTGCGCCTGCTTAAAGTTTGATAGCAACAATCTGCAATGCGTCCCGCGGGATCAGAACGCGAGCAGGCTGTTGCCAACGGTTGAGACGTTGTTAAATACCACGCGGACGAAGTCGCGGGCAACAGCTAGTCTATTCATATACCGATAAAAAGAAACGCTTTATTCTTAAGATGGCTACACTCTCCTTTGTATACATATCTGAAGCTTTTTTAACGTTTAAATCACAGCATTCCAGTACACGCATTTATTATGTTAATAATCAATTTGATTATCGTACGGCCATGAATTCACGGACTTGGGTAGCCTTATGAAATGGACATCGACTTTTATGACAAAACTAGTTTTATAATACAATCATACTAATGCGGATATTTTTAGAGATCCGCGCCTTTTTAACTAAAAAAGGAATAATAATATTGTAATTGATGGCCAGGCTGTGGTCGGCTGCACGGCAGCGTGAATGCCATATGAACTACACTAAGCCCTGGGCATAATTGTGGCATAAATGTCTGTTAATTAAATAAAAATAAATTCAGTATAGATTTTATTTTATTTTATTAAAAAAACACCTACATTACTACTAGCATGTAATAAAATTATGTAAATATGTAATAGTTCATTTTGATATAAATGCGCTATGTTGGTTATTACAGTCGAGGCTGGATTGCATCCCGAGCCGAAGGCGTGGGCCCAATGAAGCCGAGAGTGTAATGACCATAATTATGTTATGCTCACGCATGTTATACCACATATTTAAACACACTTGAAAATAATAAAGTTCCCCTTTACATTGGGACCAAATACCAAATGTGCAGATCAATGGACTTCAGCCTACCCCTTCGGGATTACAGGCGTGATTATGTATATTTATTTATTTAATAGCTACAATAATAGAAATAGATAAGTACCGATGTCGTTATATTTTATAGCAATTTTAGAGACCTCGCTAATTTCGTGCTATATTTTAGAAACAAATCTACAAGGAATCATCATTTTAAAATTATGATAAAGAGATTTTTATGATAATGATATAAATCTGACATCTGTATATCTGCATGTGTTTCTAGTGGTTTATTCTCAAGCCGTTCAGCGTATTGCATCGAGTAATCGCAAATTATAATCTTAATAGGACTAATTTAGGGAAACAGTCTTTTCGTAACTTGCCCTGAAGAGTTGCTTAGGTATGTACCATAACGATTAGTAAGTCTCTAAGTCTGGTAATATATTTTTTTATATCATTTAACTAGTTACTCGGTAGTTAAGAAGCAGAGCCCGAAGCCACTCAACTACATGAAACATTTAATTACTTATAAATCGAAAATCGAATAGTATTTTATTGAATAATAAATAATATTCTTTGCTGAAGTGCGTTTTATTTTCAATATGAATGACGACTCTTAGAATTGGTAACTTAATTAAATACGAGCTCCTTTGATACTCAATAGAAAATGTTTCCATCGCGGTTACATCATCGTGGAATTATATTATACTAGCAGCCCGCCCCGTCTGCGCATGGGCAATATAAACTATTCCAAAAGTACCGTGTAATAAATAGATGAACACCGGAACATACCTACCTAGATGACAAATAGACAAGCGACCCACCCAGACTTTGCACGGTCCAATCAGCCCAAGATTCTTACGAGCTACATTAAAAACTAAGTAGGTAGAGCGTTCAGAAGAAAAAAGAGCTTTTCGGCAAATGACTGCAGTCAGGATACAATTTAAACGCCCCTCCTCATCCAGAGGTTAATAAAAACCATATTAATTGGGAATTTAAAGCACGTTTCAATTTGTTGCGAAGAATGTATGTGAATATGTAAAATTCTTACTCAATATTATACAACAAAATTTGAGAGTATTCGTATTCACGGACATGTGTAAACCATATCCTGTTTCACCATACCTATCCATTTCCATGAACTATGAAGTTAAACAACTTAAAATGATGTGTCTGTAGAGGTCAAATCATTTCGGATGGGCAATAGAGTCTGAACAACATTTTTGTCGATTCATTACTGTTACGGTTACGTGTACGGTTTGCTTACAATTTTACATTAACAAATAATATTTTACTCTTATAGCTAAGAGCTCTGGGCCTATGAGGTTTCCTACCACATACATAAACGAAAGATAGGTAATTAATATGAAAGGCGACAAAAGCTGGGCCTGGGGCCCACCGGCTCGCACCGTCCCTGGCAGCCTGCCGCCCCTAGCTACGGCCCACATAGCCGAAAGGGAAAATACCCCACTGAGCACATTGACTACGTCACACACGCGCCGTAGTAACAAGCCTCATTATTGCAAAGCCAGTGCATCCATACTCCAGCGGCGCTTGACCTTATTGTATTTACAATTTCCGAATGTTATATTTGTCCATATTGGTAAGGGCCTGATGATTCATCGTACATGCTACCTCCTGGTTCGGTCACCACTCATTGGCCTCGTAACTCGAGTAATTAGTAAAAAATCTGTTAAAAGAGGCATATAATAAGACATGCCGCTCTAGCTTAGAAGCTCAATAAATAGATAGATCTAGGTTACCAGTAGAACCTACATTTTCTCTTATCTTATAGACTGGCCTACACGTTTTACGAATTATTAGGATATTTTGATTTATTTCAGTTTTTTTTAAAAGGTAAAGAAAAAACCAATGAAGTGGAGGCCAAATTAATGATTATAAGGATAATTGGCAATAATATCAATTCCTATTAAAAGCAAGCCACTAGGTATTCGGAGTTAATTAAAAAAAAAAGATTACGTAAAATAAGATCAAACTTTAAATAACACCTACCTACTGAATGCCGAATAGGTAATTTGTGAGGGAAATTAAAGATACGCAAACTGTGTCATTGATATAGTAGCCGAAGCGCTATAAGCTCGTAAAATCCGTGATCGTAAGATATACTAATAGACCGGTTCGCAAGTGTTTACACATAAATGATACACTTAAAAATGTAGCGTAGTTCCACACGGGAACTAATAAATTTTGTTATGACGTGATTAATATTTCTTGTTTGGAATGATCAAAAGTCAGCATGTGCCTACAGGCACCTCAGTGCTGTAGGCACATTATAACTTAAATGATTTAATAATTCTCACCCCTAGCGACGGACGTGTGGGAAGACTAAGCACGTTTTTCGGCTTAAAGCTTTTACTGGCTTCTTAACGTTCATGTATACTAAATAAATAAGACCTTATTTACTTATAGGTATCATAATTCTTACTAGCTGATCCCGGATTTAAAGATATAAAGTAGCCTATGTGTAAAAACCTCAGAGTTAAATTTATCGTTGTATTATGCAGGTATACTGCAGTATGACCACAAGCAAGGATGGTGACACCTGACCAAATTTATGGACTTAGAAAATTGCAATAAAATACTTAGGATTATTTTTTACGTTTTAGCAATACCTTTCATTTCACTCCAGTAGAAAAAAAACCTAAAAACCACTAGTATCTTAATAGCTCATTGGCAACTAGCCATTTAAAGGACTGTGTACATTTATTCAGTATACAGACTCAAACGGACAACGGTTGCACCCCGCACCTGCACTTTATGCCATTTTATAAAGGTTCGCGGATCGCTTTGAAGAGGACCCCATAGTAACGCCACCGCATACCATCCTAATAAAAACCGTCAACTCGAGGTCGTTGACTTATACGAACAATATTTGATAGCTATAAAAAAACAATGGTAGAGTGTATAATAATCGTGAAGTTTGAAAATAGAATTAGGGATATGATCATGGGATATTGTTTAATACTGTAGTTTTGCTTTTAAAATGGCAATGGCATTGGCATGAAAAATTTTCTGTTTATACTACCTACTACCTCTCAGCAAGTGGGTAGCAAGCTCTGCTATTATAAAATAATAACAATAAAAGCCCTTTTTAATGGGCCCCTGTTGGGCACAAGCGGCCCTCAATGCGAAAGGGATAAGGTAGTCCACCATCCTAGCCCAGTGCGGATCGGTAGTCTTCGCGCGTCTTTCGAAGGGTTGTCTCAAACAAGAAGTTTTCCTGACGATGTTTTCTTTCACTGTTTAGCAAGTGATAATCAAGGTTGAAAGTGAGATTCACACATGAAATCCAGATCCCAGAGATGCGAGTCGGGGTGTGAACCTACAACGGTTTTACCGAGGAAAGCAACTTGGCTATGACTGCTCTCTGCTAGTATCGTGCAGTAGATATGTGGATGCTGTTCGGAAAACACAGGGTAAGCTCCAGTCAGAGAGGCAACAGGAAACTAGCTCATGTGCGCCGCTAGGGGTCACATTCTGGCCTTGGGCTATTTGCGCGTTGAGGGGAATATTTGCCTAGGTATCTATTATATATATTATCTCTAAGGTGATTGTGACAAATGTTGAATGATAGGCTTTAACTAGCTATGTATGCTCTGTATGCATTTTTGATGAAATGGGATCTTACGTTTTTCAAACAGTAGGTAGGGTACATACCTCGCTTTACTGTGTGTTCTGTATTTCTGTTTTATTATAACCTGTTTAATATTTTTAAGTAACTTAATGTGCCTATGTAAGATTTAAACCATCAAACCTGTAATGCAATGCCCGAAAGGATAAGCAGCCCACATGAATTTATATCTATACTTGGAGGAGGATGTATATAAGAAAATCTATAATTAGGGGCCTTTATCAACGCTATAAAACCCAAAACAAATAGAATTTTTGTCTGTGCGCGCTAATCTCACAAACGGCTCAAGCGATTTGGGAGCGGTTTTCGAGAAAGCGATGGTAAGCTTCACTTAAAATGTATGTTTGTTTAATTTCAATCAGTTCATAAATAAAAAAAGTTATATCCATGTAAAGACGCGGGCAACAGCTAATTATTAATAAAAATTAAAAATATGTAACAAATCTGTAATAATTGTGAGCATTAATTTGTGTTGAACCCGTTGTGGTAGCCTGGTCGCTCCACCCACCATGGATGGCGGCGGTTCAGACGTCGTCCATCTTGCGCAGGTATTTAAGAGACGGGGCGGCATCCCAGGCGACACTAGTCGCATCACCTGTCAGACCAGTCGGCAGCCAAGCCGGCGCGTCTCTCCGACATGAACACTATATGGGTAAGTACCGAATCATCATTCCATTGTTTTGTGTATCGATATCATTCAATATCACCATTTAAAATAATAATTATGTCGACATTCATAACTTTTACCAAACCTAGAGGTCATAGGTCAGCGCGAACTTAACTTGCATTAATAAACTTGTTTGTAAAACTTAACATTTAAGAGTCGAAAATCGCGAGTGAAAAATAACAGGCAGCAGTGTGAGCCTTGCGAAATAAAGTCTGCGTTTATAATGACTTACATTGCTTTTGCTGTATGTAGTAATGATACATTTTCATGGCTCAAAACTTTTGATACTTTATACAAAGTTCATTATGTACGGACTAATGTATGCTGAAACTTACCTGCCTACAAAATATGTAAAAATGTTAGCTTAACCATTGATAAAAAACTGATTCTTAGCTAATCATCTTTTCTGGTTCAGTTCTAGCTCTGCACATATACTTATTAATGTTATTTCACTCATACATTCACAATGTTAATTTTATTGCATTAATAATAACATTAATTCCTAATCGGTTTTAATGTCAATGGCAAGTCACTATTTTTAGCCATGAAACGAATGAAGTAATGCTATTTGTAGTGTCATCGATTTGTGATTTATTTAACATGTCAGCTGCGCCCGCGACTTCGTATGCGTAGCTGCTCGATTTTGAACGCACTTGTTTGAAAATATTATAATTTTCCTTCAAAAAATGCAAGTCTACGCGAAGATTTTTTCAGTCATAGATTCATGAGATTAGTGCGTTCATACAGACAGGCGGACAAACGTGCTTGTGGCTTTAAATTGTAGTACTAACACTGAGGTCTAATGTATAGAGGGCGTGTAAATATTAAATTGTTTCCGTTCACCGAGGTAACATCATTCTTCATAGTTATTCATAATATTCTCATTTGAGTGACATTTTATATTTATTTAATATATACTTATCAATTAAGAGCTACATAACCATGTTTGTTGAGTAAGAGTTCTACCAAGAGGCGTTAGCTTTACATTACATTTACTTACTCTTTCTTATAAATTGATTAACCCCTCCCGATGTAAGTTCTTAAATTATGTAAAAACATTTAACCTACCTACGTTTTTTGTTAGTAATACACTGATTTGGGCGGCGAAAAAGTCAATGCTTATACGTAGTTTTTAAAAGTTCAAATGCTATTAATGCTATTAATAAAATAATGGAACTCTTCATTTCAAGTTTTGTGGAATACGATTTAAATATTTGCTTGAGCTCGCTCGCGTCATCGTCTCAGCCGTTGATTCTACACGACTCCGAGCTGATTGACAAATTATATACTTAGACAGTCATTTGTCATTGGCCGGACCTAAACATCTGTCAGTCACACATTTTTTAACTTTAAAAATACCTATACTTATCTAAATATTTTATATTATATATAAATCACAATGACAATTATTGAATAGACCCTGAAAACGTGACGACCGAACGATTATTTAAAGTAGTGACGAGAGTGTTAATCTTACTAGCCCACAGACATCTCGGTATCTAACTAGGTACATATTTAATTAAGTCAGTAAACACCGGATCCAAACTCTCCCGCATTCTATATGTGTGACTACATGTTTTTTTTCTTACACCAACAATATTTTTATATTTACAGTGTCACTCTTGTTTCCAAGCCATAATATTATACTGTGCGATTTAAAAAGGGTATACGAACCATTAAAACTACGCTTCTTTAGCGCATTTGTAACCATTATTTGAATTTAGAATTTATATATTTTTTTTATGACAGACATTTGCATAACAATTGACAGATTATTGGGAACAAAATATTATTAAAGCCTAAGAAAATCTTTGGAAAACCTATTAAGGTATTACCAAGAAGTTCACACCAATCATTCTATGTATCTATAAAAGGCTCAAAAGCTCGCCATACAATAGACAGTCTTTGAATGTTTTTAGAATTTAGTTCATAAATAGATTATCACTTAACTATTTCATGGAAGATGATATCTTTACCTTGCTAAATATTTTATCGCCCTGATCAAGGTGGATTTATTTATGCCGTTTGAGGGATCCCATCGAAGTACCAAGAAAAAGGTACAAGTGATGCTTAGCTGGGACAAAGGAAAATCATATTCTTTGAGACCGGCCGATTCGTAGGTTTTGTTCGCGGCATTTTTTATTTTTATCTGAATTAAATGGCAATAAATCTAGACACAGCCTTGGTAACTAGTTAATAATAATCAATCAATTTACATAATGAGTAGATTTTTGTTTAATATGAAAGATGTCTGTGTGGGATAAACCTACCTATTATATTTATCACAAATGATGCTTTCGGTAAGCACAAAGCGGATATAATCGTTTAATTAACAATGTTTATACTCATACTGCCATTTACTTATGTGTTAATATGTCAAACACTGGAAACTACTGTTCTTAGGAACCGTGTGAATGATTTTTATCTAACGTGGTGATGATGTTTAATATAATAGTCACTCTTGAGGTTTACAGTCCTGTATCCTTCTAGTTTCTTCTACCCCTACAGTCCTGCATCCTTCTAGGTTCTTCTACCCTTACAATCCTGCATCCTTCTAGGTTCTTCTAAACTTACAGTCCTGCATCCTTCTAGGTTCTTCTACCCTTACAATCCTGCATCCTTCTAGGTTCTTCTAAACTTACAGTCCTGCATCCTTCTAGGTTCTTCTACCCTTACAATCCTGCATCCTTCTAGGTTCTTCTAAACTTACAGTCCTGCATCCTTCTAGGTTCTTCTACACTTACAATCCTGCATACTTCTAGGTTCTTCTACCCTTACAGTCCTGCATCCTTCTAGGTTCTTCTACCCTTACAGTCCTGCATCCTTCTAGGTTCTCCTCCCCCTACAGTCCTGCATCCTTCTAGGTTCTTCTACCCTTACAGTCCTGCATCCTTCTAGGTTCTCCTCCCCCTACAGTCCTGCATCCTTCTAGGTTCTTCTACCCTTACAGTCCTGCATCCTTCTAGGTTCTCCTCCCCCTACAGTACTGCATCCTTCTAGGTTCTTCTACCCTTACAGTCCTGCATCCTTCTTGGTTCTTCTACCCTTACAGTCCTGCATCCTTCTAGGTTCTTCTACCCTTACAGTCCTGCATCCTTCTTGGTTCTCCTCCCCCTACAGTCCTGCATCCTTCTAGGTTCTTCTACCCTTACAGTCCTGCATCCTTCTAGGTTCCCTAGGACTGATGTATAGTCGATTATTTACTATTGATTCAAATTAATCGTATTTAGATGGGTAAAGGTAATTTTAGCTCTACATGCTATTTTTTTTTTATATTTGTGCGGTATTACGTTCATGTAGTTCAGTAACTATATAAACAACTCACAATATATACAGTTAATTAAAAGCATTTTTTCAATGCTCGTATTAGGTTCTCTAATGGGTGTTGTGTAACAATGTAACACGTGTGTAAGTATGCACCTAGCATGCGGAAACCCGGTCGGTTCAAGTTCATCGCACTCATTGCTGACCCAAAGCAAACTGGGAGGTGCAGTGCATTGCGCAAGCATCCCGGGACCGCATACTAATTGTACCTTCGGACGAACTCGCACGTGAGCTGCGCAGATGACCTTGCCTATCCGTACCACTTTCTATTCACACATGAGCGCATTTTTATTCACTCGCCGGTGTTTCAACTTTAGTAGCTTCAGTACCGGGTATGGGGAATCAATGATCGCATACCGCAGACCCGTCAAAAGTATTAACGTTTGACTGCCCTTCCCGATAGTACTTTGGTAGTACATAGTGTCCCATAGTCTGATTGTCAGAAGAGCTCCAGAATTCGGCCGGGGCATTGAGAAGCCTTGTAGATACAAATTTACTTTTTACAATATTTAAAGTCAGCCAAGAAATTACTTATCACCCTAAGATCGAATATTATTGGCTCATCATAGGCTGGCCCGTAATTTGTTAATAATTTGAACTTAGAACAAATAAATCACAGGTTTAATGAAATTTCAACTATGAGTTTATATCACAACAGATAAACCACTATCATATCACACTGTACCTATGAACCTTATGATGTTATCCTATAGTAACAAAGAATGATTTTAAAAGGAAAGAAAAATTCAGGGCTTAGTAGTATTCAGTCCTGAATCTGCGCTTCAGTAGCGCATTCGTAAACGTTATGTTAACTCGCAATTTACCATGTTTTATTTGTATTCTACTATTCGGGGTGGACACAGATTAAAAAATCAAATATCATAAAAATCACCCCGCCCGTTCTTGAGTTGTAACTAAATCGACTTTTTTATATAAATATAGATAGATACGAGTTTGTAAATCTTAATTTCATAGCACGCGTAGTGTATTGCAACATAATGTTACCAAGGCGACCGGTCGGTCCATCGGTTCATCTCTTGACACGGCCGCCCTCACACTATACCGTCCCATCCAATATGGACTTGGCATAATAAAATAAAAATAAGATAGTACATCGTAAAAGAAATCCGAACTTATCGGTACACCATCGGTGTACACTCATGGGTAGTTGGTTTAAATTTACAAAACCGCGGTCTTTTTTTATTGCGTATTACTTATTTCCATCCTACCAAATTACGTAAGTGTTATAGTAGTTGATTGATTGTTAGATGGTGTCCTCACATGAATCCTGCGTACACGTAACTTTATAAACAAGTTATCAAGGGCACACGAATTTGTCCGATAGATTGTTTTCTTCAGTCAGTTTAAAAAAAATATTTATCACAAGACGTCACGTACAGTACAATGATATGCGTGTCTGTCGCCTACATAGCAGAGGAACTTGCCTATTTAATTAGTCGCGTGAATTCCTAGAAGGTTCAATAATAACTTTTAAATTAACATTTATGGAAGAAATAAAACATATTTGTAACGCCAATATAATCGATTGAAACGATCTATAAATATGATGCTTTAATCTATTTTATACATAAAATATAAGGGCCTTGATCTAAATACACACCTACCTACTTTAATCGATTAAAATTCCTTTGGTTCAATACTATGTTTATTAATTTAATGAAGATTGTGAAGCCAATTTACTATAAAATTAAAAGTAGTTTATTCATATGTCGTACTTAGTACCATGGTTGTACTTATATCTATTATCTTGATCATATAATTTTAAAAGCAAATTATAAGATAATTAAACATTTAATCAATGCATTTGACTTAGTACCTACGTGTATTTTTTTTTTGTACTCATAAAAGTATTTCTATTTCTTTCAGATATTGGCGTTGACGCTTGGGGTTGTCTCAGCTGGCCATCTCGGCTACCACTACAAGGTACCGCATTCCGCTCATGGACTACATTCTCACCAATACGGAAGTGGATCCAGCCATTTCAACTCTGACTATGCAAGCAGCGACTCCGGGAGCATCTACAAGGGATATCCAGGGCTGGGCAGTGACTATGCTGAAAACATTTATTCTGGATCCGAATTCGGCAGTGGTCTAAGCAGCAGTCTAGGTGCTGATTTACACAGCGATTATAATAGCGGTGGTTACGGTTCGTACAGCAGCGGCCTCAGTAGCGGCCTCAGCAACAGCTTTAGCAGCGGCCTCAGCAGCGGTCTCAGCAGCGGTCTCAGCAGCGGCCTCGAAAACAACTACCATCTGAACTCCGGTTCAGGCAGTTACAGCGGATATGAAAACCAATATGACAGTAACAAATACCAGGTTTCCGCCGCTGAGAAGTACAAGAACTTCTATCAAGTAAGCCAGCAGCCCGCTCAAGTCTTCAAGCACTTCTACGTGCACTCCGCCCCCGAAGAGCCCGAAGAAGAAAAGCCCCGCACTCCTATCGTTTTGCCACCACCCCAGAAACATTACAAGATCATCTTCGTTAAAACACCCGCTCAATCGCGCGCCCCACAAGTCGTCCCCGTCCCGCAGGTGCAAAACGAAGAAAAGACAATCGTATACGTTCTCGTCAAAAAACCTGAAGAGAACCAAGACGTGATCGTTCCAAAAATAGAGCAGAAACCTCCATCCAAGCCAGAAGTTTATTTCATAAAGTACAAGAACAAGGAGGACTCGCAGGCCGTGATCGACAACATCGTCAATGACTACAAGGGACAACCCGGTTCAATTGTGAACACAGGTGCCGAAGAGGGTATCTCTTACGATAACTCTGGATTAATCAGCGGCTCTGGACTAAGCGGTAGCTCTGGACTCAGCGGCAACTTCGGCGGTGCTGCGTTGAGCGACTCCTACGATAACTCCGGCTTGAGCAGCTACGACCACTCCGCCCTGAGCAATGGCTACGTCAACTCCGGCCTGAGCAATAGCTACGGCAGTTCCAGTTTGAATGACAACTACGACGGCTCCAGTTTAAGCAGCGTGTACGGATCTGGCTACCAAACCCCGGTGCATAGCGAGGCCTCCGCTAGCTCATTTGGCAGCCATGCTTTTGGAATAGGCACAACCCCGGCCTCACACACCTTAGGTTTTTCGACTACCGAGAGCAGCGCTAGCGTGGCCAGCAGCGTGTCCCCCATCACAGTCAGCAGCACCGCCTCCACCATCAGCTATGATGACGCTAACGTTTTATCTACTAGTCAGGGTATCCCTCATGAAACCTACGGACCTCCCAAGTTCAGGGTTGATTAAAACTTAATATAATTACGAGTCCGATTCATTTTAAAATTATGACGTGTTTAATATGCTATAAAATGTAATATGGATGTTTAAATTAAATCTCATTAAAGATTATATTTCGTTTTTATAACCCACTGACGAACATAAGTTAGTGAAAAAAATATGTCATCACCTAGATGGCATATTTTTTTTAAAGAAGAAAGCATTAGCTACGCACTTTGGTCAAGTATTAAGAAAAGCTTTTTCTTATAAGACCAAAATCAAGAAGATGTAATACTTGCTAGCTTGCCCTTAGCATTGTCTATGGCAGAAATTATACGTTTGATGCTATACTAGAACAGCATAAAACGTATACTTTATATGCCATAAGCCCGATCGTTACTCAAAGAAAAAAGTTATCTCATACAAACTTTGACCAGCATTCGACCCCCTAAGGGTGGATTTCCCGAAAATTCCCGTCTTAATGCACCTCTTGGGTACTCAAGAAACATATGCTCCAATTATCAAAACTCTAGTTCCACCCGTTGAGGCTGTGCGTTGTCTGTCGGTCAGACTAAGAAATTTAACAAGTATAAATATAGGCGGGCGGTATTAGATACCTATTTTATGAAATTCTATTAATTCACCTTTGTACTAAACATTAAATTTTATCGAAGCGAATTCAGTCAGTGAGCGATATTATAAGAATTCCTACGCACAACCACCAGCTGATATTATTTTCCAACGGAACTAGCTCATAGCTATTGAAGTTCATATGATATTGGTATTTTAATAGCAAGCTCATCCGCATAACTCCACGACGTTATCTTGATGTATGGCGTTACGTACTCTCATACGTGCAATCAGAACACAATAATATCGTTCACAGTGGCTAATTTAGTTATTTAATGCGTTGTGGGCTGATAGTAGGTATTTCATTCATGATGAGATATTTTTATGAATGGGATAGTTATAACTCCTGGGCAGCGGAGCGTGATAGTTTAATATCGAGCATTAAGAGACCTCGTCCATAGAGTGGCTATTCGCGGATGCAGCCGTGGAATGCCGCCCCAAGGCACTCGGCGCCGGCGCCACATTCATTCTCATAGTATCACGATAACATCAGCTGGCTCACACCAAACGTGCGCAAACAAATTGATTCAGGCCACTTTAATACCATTTTTCCATCATTAAAATATGTAGCGCTCCGTGCCAAGATAGAAAAACGGAATTCCCTTATTAGCAAGCGATCTATTTGTGTTTGATATGACAGTTGACCCTTAAAAAACACATTAGCCTAATTCATATAAAAACTGATCATTATTTGTGAATTTAATTTCCCACTGGACATTGTGTCGGTCTTAGTTGCCTCTTGGCACTTCTTGTATACACACTATATATAAGGGAACACAGACACTTACTAACGTACGTCTAACAAGGATTTTGCGATTACTGTTTTACTATTTGTTCTTTATGATGAAGTTGCTGATGAATTTCGCAATTCAGGCAAGTCTACTATGAGGGACATAGCTGCAGACTGTGGACCTGTAACGGTTAAAGAAAAGATTCTTTTAAATAGGTAGGTAGATACTTACATCAAAATATAACTAATATCGGCTACTTTACTTCTTGGTATTGGCTATCAGTTAAGTGTACCAAAGTCAATGGTTTAAATAAAGTGGAAATAATAAAAAAATCGATCACACCAACATCGTCAATAATATTTTTATAGTTAGTACCTACCTATCAAATATTCTTATTATGTTTGCAAGAATATTACAGTTTTATACGATTAAACATTTGTTCCATATTGCGTTCGTACAATGTGTTTCGATCACAAGTATAGTGCGGCTGGAATGCAGCTCGTGTAGTCCCAAACCAAACAAATGTTGTATGGGCACATTCATTTTGCCAAATGTTGTATTAACTAGTTCTTATTGCGCCGACACCTGTCAATATGTGGACAGAATTCCAATAAAACAGGTGTTCATACATCCATATAACAAAAATTTCGTTCAAGGACCCAACTCCGTTTTTCGCAATGATATTGCATTAGTGCTCATCGGATTTGAAACTAGACACAAAAGAAGGCTTGTTAAATTAAGTGCACTAGACCACGCGTCTACGATTGGGCACAGAGCACTCATTCCTATTATGGAAAAAGAAAAACCACGCTTACAGGTGACAATTATACAGCGTTGTATTAAAGAAGGTATAGTACCCATGGGTTACTACGTTTGCTCGAGCAATGCGTTCACGAGAAAATCCCTCAAAGTTTGTCAAGAGAGACATGAACAGGGAGTGCCCTTGTTGTTAGATGATCGAATAATCGGCATAACAGCTATAAACAGCAATACCAATTGCTTATTACCGCAACGTATTTTCACAGCTATAGGACCTGTGCTGTCTTGGATCGGTTCGACTGTGAGGAATCTGGGATATGAAGAATACGAACGTGACATAATTTCGCAAACAAATACTGCAGCCGTTAAAAAATTCGTTCAATCTGAGACACAAATAAATTCATCTAATAGCCATAGTGACCAATCGTCGACAGTTATCAGCAACAGCTCATTAGTACAGGTGCCTGCTGCGGCAACCTCCAGCAGCACCGCTATAGTAAAGGAGCCAGTAACATCCCGTCTGATGGTTGAAAATGCTGTTTTAAACATAACAATCAAACCCATTGCAAGAGCCAATTATAAACAGCTAGGCTATTACAACGCTACCTTAAAAAATTTGCAACCGAACATAAAAATAGACAACACGAGATTATCTAAACGCAGTGTTGTTACTGGTACAACTGCGATTACATTCCGTCCTCTGCGCACTGCCACAAGGAAAGTCCAAATACAGTCTTCGACAACAGTGACGACTATGAAGTCAAATATAGCATCAGCGACCCATGCCGCAACGACTAATATTATGGATTGGTTTAATGCAAAAGTGAAAGATAATTTGAAAAAGAACCCACCGTCATTTCTTATAGTGGGAGGTCCTACGTTGTTGCCAACTCGTCGAACTACATTATTTGTTGATCTTACTTAAAAATTGCGTGTCTCTCATACGAGTCTGATCTGTAGAGACAAGTCCTTACTCGCCTAAACAAAATTGTTTTCAAAAATGACTTTGTACAGGTTGTAGTATGTTTTCATTATAATAAATGCCGATTCCCTACATCTAATGTTACGTCTTCATCTTTTGTCCTTTTTTATACTGAACCTGGCTTCTTGTAACCCTTTGATTTGATTACCTTTAGTAACAATAAAAATTCAATAGCTGGATCCGTGTAGCCAGCGCCGTCTCTAGCTCATGTAGCGCGCGCGTGCTAACACTACTTTGGCGCAACCTATATAAACATCCCCCGCTCAATTACTTATTTTATTGTGACTGTCTGTAGGCGGTGCCGCCCGCCCCCAGGACTTGACTCCCGAAGTTACAGCACCCATCGTACACCAAGTAGAGACGGTGCTGCACTCTCGCGAGACTGACGCCGGTACAATCTACGGCGCTGGCAAATCACAGTTGGCATAGACTGAGCGGTTAATCTGGATTCAGCCATTAAATATCAGGTTATAGGTATACGTGTAAACTATGCAGCCGTTATACTTGATATAATAATTGGATTGGATTTGATTAATGAATAATTGGTAGGTGCAGCCGTTGCAGTTGTCTAGATATTTGTGTGTGGAACCGTACTAGCTCCCAAACGAATGAAAACATTTCAATATGGTTGTTTATTTGAAGGCCGCTATAATAATCAGGATAGTTCAACTATTTAAGGTGGAAGCTCAGGGTCAGGGCGCGAAATTCAAAAAGTCAACGGTTTTTATTTTTTTACGAAAAATTTGGACATCTTTACGATGTAATTTAGTGTTTTGCGATATTAGTATTCTGCATTGAATGTCTCGATGTATTAAGTTTGCTTAAAAAAATACCTAAAGCGATACAACACCATTAAGTTAGTAAAAGTAGCGGTTTTTACAAACCTTATGGTATTGTATCGGATTAGGTTCTTTTTTAAGCAAACTTAATACATCGAGACATCCAATGTAGAATGCTAATATCGCAAAATACTAAATTACATCGTAAAGATGTCCAAATTTTTCGTAGAAAAATAAAAACCATTGACATTTTGAATTTCGCGCCCTGACCCTGAGCTTCCCCCTTAACTGTTCAACTTCCCGCCAAAAGGACTTTGGTTGCCTAGAAAAAATGTAGTAACTCACCGGTTGAGTTTGTGAAAAAAATATAAGCATAGAGATACTAGATGCTTGCGCTCTATGGTCGTGTGATGTAATTTTATTTTTGGTTCCAAGTGATTTTTTTTTCTCTGTGAATTTGTTTGTACTCTGCGTCTACATAAGTTAGTTTTATATTGAAAAGGGCATCTTTCAATAGAAAAAAACTACTAAACGGGAAAGTGTACACTCGCATTGATTCTAAAAATCAATTCTGTCAAATATTACCTATTTTAATGTGAACCCTTGTACTGCTTCTGCATAGAATCGCCCCATCAGCTGTTTGAATGAATATACATAAATTGGATACTACCTAGTTACAAGTCTAATTTATTTTCATTAGGGGATCCAAAGACATTAAATTTGTAATAATGAGCACTGCCGCGGGTGGAACACATAATTTTAAAGTGGTTTTGTTAGGCGAAGGTTGTGTTGGGAAGACTTCATTATTATTGCGTTACATAGAAGACAAGTTCAACGATAAACACCTCACAACGCTGCAGGTATTTACGTCGTATTTTTTTACGTTTAAAATTTATTTTGACATGTAAATGCTCGCAATTTTTAGCAATAACAGAAATACCTACCTGATTACAATTTTGAAATAAAGGCCACTAGTGTTATCAAAGACAGTAAAGTTGTCTAAATAGTTTATGCTTAGTGGGAATAGTAAATTAATTCAACTATAAAGAAATCATTATAATAATATTGGGTAATTATAAATCTGAATGTAGTAGTGATGTAATATCTTATCATTTGCTGAGTGCATTTAGCATCCTGCCTAATTTTAATCTTAGTTTATTACTTATTATACATCATTTCAGGCCACTTTTTTGAACAAAAGATTGAATATCAATGGGCAACGCATAAATCTGTCTATTTGGGATACTGCTGGTCAAGAAAAATTTCATGCGCTAGGACCAATATATTACAGGAATTCCAATGGGGCAATACTTGTTTACGATATTACTGATGAAGATTCCTTTGGCAAGGCAAGTTGTTTCCAAAATATATTATATAATTATAATCAGCTATTTTCCCTAATTTACCATAAGCATAATTGTAGCACACATTTTGAAATTAATATCATTTATATCTAAGTCATATGATTATACAAATTCAAATATTTGTAAGTCATGCTTATTCCGTATAATTTTAATAGGTAAAAAATTGGGTGAAGGAATTGAAGAAAATGCTTGGGTCTGACATTGTCTTGACAATAGCTGGAAACAAAACTGATTTGGAACATGAACGCACTGTACCTCTCGAAGAAGCTGAAAGGTTAGTAAGAGATGTTTAAATGAAATGCTATATTGTTGAACAATAGAGAGTAGATTATATAGTGTTTTTATACAACATTTTCTTTCGATCTTTCTGGTTGCAGAATACTTAAGCACAATATTCATGTTCCTAATTCAAAACTCATGTCTGCCCTCTATAAAAGTCTAAAAAGACCTATTTTACTTACTATTATTGAAGAATCAATCATCGTTTTTGAGAATACATGGGATGAAATATTAATCTAATGTACCACTAATACCACTAATGTACCACTAATCTAATGTAACGCAAAGGATAAATCATAAAAACGTTTATATTACTTTCAGCTATGCAAATATGGTTGGAGCTAAACATTTTTACACATCAGCAAAATTAAATCAAGGCATTGAAGAACTTTTTCTGGACTTAACTCGGGAAATGCTGGAGAGACAAACACAGAACACACAAACTAACATAAATAGGACATCACAAGTCCTAGTAGTTGATGATGAAGTACCTGTACAGACTTCATGTTGCTCCGGAAACAGGAGTAACTAAATAATTTCAATTTCTTCATATAGCTCTATTGAATGTAGTTTTAAATTACATGATGCTGTTAAATCTCTGCTACATTTATCTTTACATATTATATTAAGAATAACAGGGTTGTGTCTGTACATTGAATAATTAAAAAAGAATAAGCGCTGTGGCAATTACTATTGATATTGAGTCCAAATGTATATTTCAAATGTCAGTCCATCTAAAGGCGAACCACAGGAGTTTGATGAAACTTGAAATGGTGATAGTTTATAATGAATAACCTAATTTAACATTTTACCCAAGTTTATTTTTGGGAAGACAAATCATTCCGTGAAATAGTCAAAAAACGAATTCCCACTAGGTCGCTGGCACAGCTAGTATCAAATAAACATGTACCTAGGTATCTAAGACTCTTGTTTGCCAAACATGATTACTAATGAGATTTAAATTTGAAGAATTATAACTGATAATGTTATATTTTTAATATTGTTATTAGTTGACATTATGATAAATACATAGACAAGTCTATATATAAATAAATTTTAATAGGGCCTTATAGCTATGTAATAACACAATGGCAACTTACTCCCTAAATATTTGATTGATGCTATGGTCAATGTAAGAAATAGTTACTATTCATATGAATAACCAGTGTGATTAAATCAAATAGGACTGTGAATATTAACAAAATAATCGCTATCACTGGTTATTTATAATTATTATAATGCTTTTTGTGTTGCTTGATAGGTTTAGTTAAAGCAACCAATCTTTGTAGAAAATTTTATTCCATCAGCATTACAGAGCCCTTTACTGTATTTAGCAAAGGGCCTGCATGGTTAGAAAATATCAATAAATTTATTTAGAAATCGCGATTTTCTTATTATTTAATCGTTTATTATTAATATATGACCAGTAAAAGCAATCTTTTAATGAACATTTATCAGGATCGGAAGGTGCAGTCACTTAAATTAATGTGAAGATTTGTAGTGGATATGTAAAAATGTGATAAAAATTCTCAGTATTGCCGCATGTACGGTTTGGTAAATGAAACAAATTATGAGGTAACAATATTCTAATATGCACTACCGTGTATCTAAAGTATGTAATAACAACAAACTATTATTTCAATAGTATAAGCTAATAAGTTTACTATTTATGGCTTTTTATGCTAAAATAATAGTTTAATTGAATAATTCAATCAGCAGACATTTTGTAACATAATATTGGTTTCAATAAAGACCAGAATCGTTAGAAACACATGTTTCTGTTTAAATCATTAATTGTTATTTACTAACTATCCCACTAATGAATATTCACCAACGACAAAGGAACAAAAAAATGCGCTTACGCAATCCTAATACCCATCATGTAAGTGCGAACCCAGCCCGCACGCGATTTGTAAACATTTTTACCAAATAACTTTCACTACTCACAAATACAGCATGGAATTTCTTAATGAAGTACTCTCATAATAAATTGAGAGTTTAATGCTTCCTGATGTGGTAATAATGCACCCTAATTATAATAAGTCTAAGCAGGCAGTCACATCAAGCTAGCTATATTTTTTTTGCTGAGAGTACATTTATTTTGTACTAAGAAATGTACCTTTTACGCCAATTCCTATAGACCTATAGACGCTTCTACTACACCACACAATAATTAAATTAAGTAACAAAGATAATGCAGCGTCACAAAAGGCCATCGTTAAACAATAATGGAAACTATAGTTTTAAATATTATTTCCACATAGGAATTTGTGCAGGTTATCTATATTGATATAGTTAATTTAACTTTGATTACTAAAACTTTACGATCATCAGCAGCACTGCACAAGTTGTTCCTTTCTAACTTTATTTTTTGTTTGCTGTGACAATCGTCGCAGTGTTGCCATGTCTGTATCGTTTAGAGTTATAAATCTTCTGTGATTGCAAATCTTAAAGTTGTATGTAAACTTCTTGATCCGATCACAGTTTGTAATATTTGATGTTATTGCAGACTTGATGCTGGGGTCTGTTAGCGCTACTAAGTTGTAATTGGGGTTTGTATAGTGTCACTTCTCCGCTTCGTGTTCTCTAACTGCCGCCTTCTGTTTAGTAGACTTTGTCTTAATTGTGACTGCTTCCTTGGCCTTCGGTATATCTGTTATTTGACCCTTTACTATGTTATCTTCAGGTGTATCTAAAGGCGGTAAATCGAGAAGATACGGCATCATGCTTCGTGATTTTTCTTCAGTTGACAGCCACTCCATCTGAAAAACATACTTATTGTTACAAACAGATCCTAAACGATTTTAAATAGTTAATAGGCGAGTTTTTGTCAAGATTGTCCTTTGATGAGTTGTATCATGTATGTTTTAAATACTACAAGAATATAGTACTAAGAACTCGATGCATGCGTCGCGGGGCGCTTCGTTTTATTTAATCGACTCATTTCACATAACAAAAATGGTTAGTATTATAATATGTATAAAACAAAATTATTTGAATTTATACATGTCACAATTGTTATGAATATTATTCAATAGTAGTCCCCTGAAGGGTACAAAACTGTAATTTTGGGTTTTTCCTAAGCTTTACCCATGGTTTAATGTCTGGCCAGCTTCATGTACACTCAAGTCACTGAGAAGCCGCGAGATAAGCGGACGACGGGTGCGGAGCCGGGCGCAGCCATGCGTTGCAGCACGTTAAGGTAGACTAGTCTACCAGATGTGTTAATCGAAGGCACAGACACAAAATAATGATAGTACCTTCTGGCGATGATCTCTAACTGCGTCATCACATATATCGATGCACATCTGCTCTGTGAGCCGGCCGTCGTCGGAGGCGTAGGCGGCGGCCTGCCACGCCACGCCCAGCTTGGACAGAGCTCGGCCGGACATGCCGGCGGTGCGCTCTGCTAGCGTCGTACACAGCGCGCCGTAGTCAAACTGATCGACGCTCAAACGCCTGCGCAAACATAATTCAAGGTATAGACCATCATATCTTATCCGCAGCCAGAATGGCAGAATTGCACAGAGTTTTAGTTCTTGGCATACAAGTGAATCTTGAGTACTAAGAAATAAAATAAGCTGCTTCTTCTTAATCAATCTAAATCAAAACCATTTTTATTTTATTCCCGTAGGCCGGAAGCACTATATAAATAGTTAGAACATACCAACCAGTACGCAATGTTGGTGACACTGAGAAGAGCCGGAACAATTCTCGAATGTTTACATTTTTTAAAAGAAGTTGTAACATTCCGAAGATTATCAACGCCATATGAGCAGGCAGCACCACAGCCAGCATATGTTACACACATCACTTTAGAAGAATATAATTCACAATCTGAAATATATACTTTGTACCGACCTTTTGCCTTCGGAAGCTGGTTGAAGAACGAACTTGTCGAAGTAAAGTCGGATCAAACGTTCGCGCTCTTCCATCCCAGGTAGACCAAACTCGATCATTTTGTCAAGACGATCATTAATCGCGGAATCGAACTGCTGCGGTGTGTTGGATGCAAGCACCATCATAATGCGGTTGCTCTGGTCAGACGTCCGGTACAGGAAAGCATTCAAAGCTGCTCTCAAATCCTCACTTATTCTCTCTGATGAACGTTTTCTTAGGAATGCATCAGCCTCATCAATGAATAGGAGAACACCTGACAAACACAATAGATACCCATGTAGAACGAGTGAAAAATACATTATAAAGTGTGGGCCTCCATAAAGTGCATATGTGTGTGAAATGAGACCGAATTTTATAGACGGAAAAAGTAATAAAAATATATTGTTCCTGTCCCAAAAAGTTTTATATGAATGTGTAACCCAAGGGAAATTGGTCCTTTACTTAAAATTATGTTTTTTTTTGTTGATATGTGCACCTTACAGAGACTCGCTGTATACTTAAATCATAATATATAATTACCTTTTTTGCTAGTATTTGCCCAATCGAATACTTTGTGTATAGCCGCGACTGCGTCTTTACCCATTGGCGCGACATCACCACCAGTTAAAATAGCGTATTCCATTCCAGAGTGCTTGGCCAGTTTCTTTAATAAAAACACAGAATAAATAAATAAATATGACTCCTATAATGTATTTATTGTACAAATATATATTTATTATTAGATCGATTCTCACCTTTGAGAACAATGTTTTACCAGTACCAGGTGGTCCGTACATAAGCAAATTTCTGTAGAAACCCTTATTGAGCCGCGTATTCTTGGTAGCTATAGCTATATCCCTAAGACGTCGCTCGAGGGTCGGAGCCAAAACAACGCCGGCTAAAGCATCGGACGGTTTTCTAAAACTTGCTACTGCTTTCGTCAATGTTAGTATTGGATGTTTTACAGCTTCCAATATGGAAAATCTCGACGTCTCGTTCACTAGAGTGGGTTTACCTGAACAAACAAATTGAACTGAATTTATACCCTTTATAATGATTCCTGCTATCTGATTCTTTCCTGATCGGATTTATGAGCCATCGATCACCATTACAAATTCAATCTATACATAAATGTCTAAAACTTATTTGTGTCTATACAGTAAAATAATTTTGGAATAAAATTTGTTGTAGAGGAGATTCAGACCATAGATCACTATCATTGCCCAGTAAGGCTTAGAGTAGACTTTACACTTGTTACATACATAGGTGTAGATTCGTGAAAATCTACTCATATTTTAGTATATGTTGGTGTGTGAAGACATACACATGTCTCACACACCATCATCAAATTCTTGGATAACACTACTTCTAATAAAAGTCCAAGTTACATACCAATACGAGCCTCAATAAATCGAGCCGTCACCGATGTTGCACCTTTGGCCGTGTACACACCAAGTGCCAAAAGAGATAATCCACCAGCTGCTGCTAAAGTTTTGTCCCAATCAGTGACTAGGGTGTTTAACCCAGTACCAACCACACTGCCTGCTGTTCTGTTCAACAATAACACAAAAACAATAGTTTAAATTCTTTATCGGACTTTATTGAAATTGGGTGAGCCCTACAGACTTATCAATGGGTAACATATGTTCCATTCCAAATTTTATGAGAGTCAATACCAGTAATGTGCACAAATAGAGTAGCAAAAAACTAATAAAAACTAATCTGAACTTACTTTATACTCTCTAAAATAGTGGTTCTATTTTCAGCAGCCTTCAATCTTATTTGCTCGATGGTGATGTCACGGTTTTCGCGTTCTGCTTTTGCCCGTGCATGTGCCTCAGCCTCAATTGCCTTCAGTTTGTTTTTCTCTCGCAACTCCATCTCATGTTCAATAGTTGCCCGGCGCAATGCTTCCTGCTTGGCTACACTCTCTTCCTGCCTAGTAAATATCAACACATCTTATTGGATATAGCATAAAATATATTGATACCTATAAAAACATTCCACCTATATTACATACTTTCTCAAAATTTCTTCCTGTGACCTCTGCTGTTGCACCAACTGCTCTTCATATCTCTTCTTGGCCAATTGATCTTGGTATTGAGCTCGCAACTGATGCTGTTTTGTTTCCTCCTAAAATGTGTGATACTAAGATGAAATGCCACTCATAGGATAAATATTTATGGTTAAAACAGTATAAATATATTATGCCATAATTTGTAACCTGTAGTGTTTTCCGACGCTCCTCATAATCAACTTTTTTCTGTTCAACTTTGGCCTGTTCAATGGCAGCTTCATATTCTTTAATTTTGGCCATTTGTTCTTGTTGTTTAGTAGCTTCTTGGAGCTTGCTAAGGTCCAGTGCCTCTTTAGCATGTCCTGATACAAGAATTATAAATTATTACATTATAATTAATAAAATATTATTCTCAAAGTATTGTAACTGCATTTTTTTTCAGTATGTTTCAGTATGTTTACAAACATGTATTTTATATACAGGTACTGGGTGGGTATTTTATATACATAAAAAAATATTTAATTTAGTTACAAAGTCTATAAGGTTTATAAGGTTATGTGGTCGCATTATGCAATAGTACGCAATGTGATTGATAACGATGGGATAAACATTACTTACTTGATCTTTCTAGCTCTCTGGCAGCCTGAGCAGCTCTTTCTAAGGCACTAGAATCAAAGCGATAGGCTTCCATTGCCCTTTTCTCTGATTTAGAGAGGTTAACTGGGGGTGCGGCGGCGCCCCCACCGTCATTAGGCGGGTCATCCGATGGCGGTTGCGGCGGCTTTGAGCTGTATCCGAAAAGCCAAGACATGTTTGCCTTCTAATATAGCTTAGCTCAAAAGATTATGATCTAAACTTATAAATTTATTCCCCTTTTATCACTCCGCTTGTCTTCACCTGTCTGTCTGTGTCCATAGAGAAAATCTGTCCGGCTAAACCAGAGACGAACTAGAGATGAGCTACATACACTGTGTCTGGGAATTAACCAGTGCTACCAAAATAATGTTATATTATAGTTGCCTTTTCCCAGCGTGTGTTCAGCAACATGAGCACGAGTCTAGAAAATAAAATAGCGAAACATGTCTTTGCAAGGTGTTCATCTATTTTATGGGAAAAATTATATGTTAATCATATTACAGGGTCTGGAACCCGGTACACCTATAAACGGGTTTTGATTAGATTTCTGAACGACTTAACTGAGTCACACAACGTCGGATTGGACTTTGGGTTACCCTTTTGCTTTGCTTACCTGTTGAGCAGGTAAGGGTTCCTTGTATAGTAAGTAAACTACAAATTCCGATAGAAAAGGTTTGCTATATAATGCACACTACCCCAAAGCCGTACAGAAAGCCGCAGGTCGTTCAAGAGTAGGTTTACCCCATTAGTTTTTTTTTTGGCTAAAATAGTACTTACACACCGAACACCTGACACTCTAACGTATAACTTTCAATAATGACAATGAACTTTGCCTTTATTTTTTTGCCGGGAAAGGGAAAATTACTAGCTGGGTGGTATGCCTGGTGGGGCAGCGGCTATGCCTCAACGTAGACTGTCGGGCTTCCGAAAACTCTCTTAGCGCGTTTCAGGATCGTATGAAGATTCGCCATGTTTGTTCTGAATGTCGGCTGCAACGCCTTGTGTGGCGAGGTTGAATAGGTCCCTAAGGTATAAGTTCGATACGGCTCAATTTATATTCAATAAATTCTATAAGTTTGATTGCGATCGTCTATTAATCAAGACCAAGAAAGACGTTTATACATCCATCTTTCTTGCTCTTATGCTTTACTATGACCCTAGCATTATCTGCAATATAATTATCGTTCTCTTTCTTGATCGCAACCCCGGGGCGGCAAAAACCGTGTATGTCGGACTCCTGATTAATATCTCACGGGGTCGTACTACTAGGGGCAGGGGTGGATACAGGGGGCAATGAGTGCAATTGCAGTACCTATTAGATACTTTTGTGTGTGTCGAACCATAGCTATCCTATAGCGAAACCCTGTTTTAAATGGTTTAATAGTCTATTATGCTTGAACAACTAGACACACAGACAAGCATTTGAGAGGCAATTGTTTTGGATTCAGATACTTCCAATTTTGTTTACACTCAAATAAAATAGTTACCATATCAACCGCATTTCTCTCTCTCTCTTCATGTAACCTCTCCTTGGAACCTTGAGAATGGAACAGTACTTTTGAACTTTTCCTTATTCGTTGGCAATCAGCTACAAAATATAACCACTTGTGCTGGTGGCTAGTAAACATCTAAAGATATTAGTATAGTACTTAATACAAATGATGATGTTAATGACATGAATCTCCTACCTCTGACTATACATACGATACTTTCCTGAAAATTTACCAGATATTTTGAAGTGAAGTTATTTATGACCAAGCACTGCTTATCCACATAAAATAAAATACCTAAGTAAGTCACGTAATAATATATGAGATAACTAACTTCTATAACACAGTTAAACATACCTAGCTCAGAAGTCAGGGGCTTCATGGAATTCTTGTTTAAAGTCAAATAAATATTTCTAGTCCATTTAAAATATTTTAATTGACATAATAAAATATAGCAAGTTACTACTTTCTCCATTAACCATTGTGCATGTTGTTCTTCGCACTTGCCAAGCTGTTAACAGAAGTACACTAATTGCTTTTCGTTACTTGTGTACTCTCCTCAAGTACACTGAGCATTTGTCTGCGGACAAATGAATACTCTAAGTCAGTGATACCTGCAATACCTATAACGCGTCCCCCTCTGCGCAATCCCGTTGCCCATATGCCATCTAGCTTACCAGTTGCGGACTGTATAGGAAAAAGGAATAGGAAGGGTTTTGGGACATACACATAAAATAAAAACATATACTCTGCTACATCGTACCGATTTAATTTAATATTGTCAAATTATTGGATCGTTTCAGAATATTATTATGATGCGGTGAATCAAACTTCATACCAAGTACCAATAAATTTAAATAAAATAAATTTCTTCACAATAGAAGATAATGCTAGTCATTGACATCACATCAACAATGTCCATAGCCCCAAAATATGAAGATTATTACAAACTCAAGATACAAAAATTTTGCCCATAGCTTTAGGGTCCCATCACACATTATCCTCTCTGGCCACATTGATGTCTACTCTTGGATTGATTAGGTAATGAACTTGAATATTTAAAAAAAACACATTATGGCCTGAACTGCTTTCAGTCTTCGACATTCCAAAAAATTATAATAATATACCCAAATACCTATAGATACCTACTTCCAACACAGATGAGCCATCCAAATTTCAAAACATTTTTCTAGTTGTATTAAATTCTCCACTGGCAGTGTTAACATGATATTGTTACAGACTAAACCCTAAATTCATAGGAATTATATTCTATTTACTATGGTATTACGAATAAGAATGTAAGTGTTAAAACTTCGTAACATGCGAGTAAAATCGAATGAAAATTCTCTATGAATTTGGCAGGTAAGAATGGATAGTGTGATTAAATAGCCCTTATTCAACTATATTACACGCGTAAACTTTGGTAACTTGATATTAAATAAAGTAGGCCTATAACCCTCGTTTTGGTATATTAAACAACATTTATAGAAGTATATAGTATTGTAAAAGGAAAGTATAGCGAAGTGTGACATCTTTATGTGTCAGCAAGTTCCACGCCTGAGCACAGTCACGCGCATGCGTTATATAATATATTCCCTATATAACTGACCTACGACTCTGAGTACTATGAACGGCAAACAATGATGAGTTAACTGCAACTACAGTAACTATAAGACTATTGGCAGACGCGGTCATAAAATCGCGCTCTCGCTCGCACTAAATGATCTTATAGAACGGCGTGATGCGCCACGTTTTTATCGCTAACTTGAATCATAAGTAAGTCAAGTGTAGAGCCATAGCGCGTTATTGTTTCATGGCAGCGTCGCCGCTCTTGGAGTATTGGCGACTATTTCAGAAGCCCGCTGCGCACCGGGGTCGCGCGTGTAGCAGATTATTTTTAAAATAGCCCCACACCCGCTGCCCCAAATGCCACGCGCGAGTCGGAGCGGGGCCCAGTCCACGCTGTCTTTTATTAATGCACTTACATCACATCATAATTTTACTACTTTTTGAAAATGAATAGTGTGTAGACGCGCGGATATGGTTTATAACATTAGTGATTTACTACAATTTCTAATGCGTATGAATTATAAATATATTATGTCGAAATGATCATAAGAATTGGATACTAACGAACAGTTTGCACAGCATACTGCACTCTCTATGAACATCCTACACGAAATGACCGAAGCCATTTGTGCCCGGCAGCTAAGTGAGGATTGTAATTGAATCACACCACCACATTAGTCAATTTTACTTTTAAAATCTACCCAAAATAATACAAACATGGTTCAAAAAATAATAAAATAATAATATAAATCACAGAAATAAGTACACACAATGATATAAATTACAATAATAAAAATAACGCTTTTAAAAATGCTACCTTAATACTACAGGAAATAAATAAATGATTAATTTTGAGATGATACTTAGAACAATTCAATTGACTATTGGTGTAATGTGTGAGTCAATATCGTCCAGGATGTGTGAGAAGCTCAACGCCTGAACGTATCGATTGTAGTGTCGTAGTCGAGGTTAGTGTTTAATATTGTCGTACTGTTTGATGAGTGATTCGGTGCTGAAAGACTTCGGCCGCTCGATGGGGAAGCCGAGGGCGCGCGACCAGATCAACTGCGCCAGCACGCCGAGCGCGCGCGACACACCGAACATTACGGTGTAGTAGTTCATCTCCTTCAGTCCGTAATACTGCACACAAACAAATTGCTGTTATGGACTACATAAAACAAAAATATTCAGACGCAAATGATTACAAAAACTGCTACATTTGAATAAATTATAGGTACTTAAGTATTAGTCTTTAGATATCTAATATTTTTAGCAGACAATCAAACTTAGTGGTCTGCTCCATGCCAATCGTTCCTACCGTATTGTCGGCAGACTACATTCTAGACGAACAGGTTTGGTACGTATCAGACCATGTTTGTTGTACCGCTCGTACGTACCTGTAGAAGAACGCCAGAATGCGAGTCAACATTGGGCCAGGGGTTCTTGACCTTGCCGAGCTCGGTTAAAATCGGGGGGACCACTTCGTAAACGTCGGCTACGAGTTTGAATAGCGGATCCTTGGGCAAGTGTTTCAGAGCGAATTCGCGCTGGCAGGTGTACCTGTATAGCAAACAATAAAACAAATTATGTAGAACACGAAACATAGCAGGCGCAGAAATAGAGGCTCGTAACGCTCGCACAAATGGATATTTATGAAATCAGCTACAGGCTTTGGATATCTTTTGACGTCAAAACGTCTTCAGAAAAGCGCCTATACTAAAGATTACCAGTTTCTTCGCCACAAATTAAATACAAATAAATTATTGACTATTATCGGCAGCGAACACTGTGCTATTTCAGTGTTGTGTGCTTTCATCTTTATGTATGAATAGTGTCAACGATAGTTCTTGAAATCCGAGCTGTGAGACCGAAGCTCACGGAATACTGCATTTTCTATTCTCTTACTGAAATGTAACTTTTAGAGGTTTACCTAGGGTCAGTTTTCCTCAGGACAGCGTGGCCGTATCCAGGTACGACCTGTCCGGACTTGAGTGTCTTCCAGATGAACTCCTTGAGTTCGTCCTTGGTGTAGTTGTCACCGACTTCCTTGCGCAAGTCCTCAAGCCAGATGAGAACCTATGGGATGATCATAATGAGCACATTGTTACGTACTGGCTTGTTTTAAAAAACATTAAGTAGTATTTGTTGTGTGTGTATGCATGATAATTTATGAGCAATTACAATATTATCAAACTGTGTTAATGATATTTACTGTTGCATCCACTTACACATAAAATAGAGCGTGCCTCGGAAAGGGTACTAACATTTGAACCTGATCCTTAGCGCATTTGTAATCATTATGTTAAGTCACTACACACACTACACAGTAAATTTAAAAAGAATTTGCTTCCAACGAAATGAAAAGAAGCGCAGGTTCAAATGGTTGTATGCCCTTTCTGAATCATGCTATATATTTGAAATAGGAGGAGGTAATCATTCATACATCGGTTTTGAGAGGAACAAATCGCCGTTCATCATAAATTAATAAAATCTACCCATATTCTTTTTTGGGTTAGATGAATGTAAGTGGTAACCTGAGGTCCTCTTATTAACATTATTTCTTAACTCGGTAGAATTATCTATTTTTCAGTATCAGTATATTTTATAGACCATAGAGTATAATTTAGGAGCATTAAAATATATGTTGATCTCCTAAAATCGCTTATCGTCCATATCACTGCCTCTTTATGTTAACGATTTGTATCAAAACATTTAGTTAGGTTGAAATATAGTTCTTCTTGTGTGGGTCTCTTGATTTAAAAATATCGTACTTATATTGAGATTCCAAATTCAAATGTCATTCTTTCTGCTCCCATGGGAATAACAAAATTCAGTACAACACATGTATGTGTGTGCTATAATCACCTGCTCTTAATTAGGTTTACACTAAAAATAATTTGCCATAGTCAAGCAGGTGGTGTGGAAAGGTACACTGCATACCTCTTGGTTGGCCAGACCGTGCAGGGGCCCAGCGAGTCCGTTGAGTCCCGCGGCGAACGAGAGGTAGGGGTCGCTGAGAGCCGAGCCCACCAAGTGCGTGGTGTGAGCGGACACGTTGCCGCCCTCGTGGTCACTACACAACAAGAAAAAAAGTACCATTAGTTTATGCCGACATTACTACAACATTACAGTTTAGCAGCTGTTAACTAAGCAATAATTTAACAATACATATTATAAGCTATCAAATATTATTTATTTTCCATATAAATAACGGAGCCAAGCCCTAAAATAAACAATAATTATCCATCTGGGTCAGATACAAAGTGTACCTGACCTAAATGTATAATAACATTATTCATTGTCTTGATGTATTATTATAGAATACCAAGGATTGATTTGCATGAATTGTAAGTGACAAAATAACACATTGATTTTCAAGAATATTTATATTATATGAAGAATACTAGTTAATTAATTTCGATAATATAACATTGTTGTTGATGCCTCTCCGATAATGTTATGTTTATATTTAAGCCCAATATCAAAGTTCAATCATTTAGGTATATTTTATTGTAATTTAACATTAAGATCGACATTTATCTACGCTCTACGTTGAAATGATAATGACAAGCATATAGATAAATTGAAAGACACGCGGTAAAATGTCGCTAAGCTAGTTACTTTAAAAAATATATCTAAGAAAAATAAAAAGACCAATAGTGGTACACACTCATGTGAGTGACTACACTACAGTAAACTTATTTTATTTTTTTGGAGATTTAAGTGGAAGAATAATAGATTTCGCAGACACAATAGTTTTAGTAATACTGAAAGAGATGATATTTTTGTCAGGAACGCCATACTATATTGTCAAGTTTATAGTTAAAGTGTGTGAACTTTACAAGTTAATATCAATGTGAGCGGTTATATAGCACAACGAGAGGATATCGCAAAGCTATCGATTACTGTACACATGCGAGAGCAGCACGCTACTTATGAGATAACACAATATCACACGGAGAGGAAGTGGTCGAGTGATCATGCAAATGTGAACTGGAATATTTTAGCAATGATCATGAAAAAAACACATTCATTATATTAGTTCTTATCATACTATTTACTACATGCTTAAAATTAAAATTTCGGTCAATTTAGTTGCTTGACTAAATTGTCTTAATTTAATTTTAACCAAGATTGTAAAGATAACCTTGCTTATCCGTTTCACCTTTTAGTGTATGAGGCTTAACATATTCTGCATGAATGATTCACCAAAAAGTTAAACTGCACCAAAGGGATCTCAAGTTTATTCAAGGTCACCTTGTTATAGCTTTGAAGTTACCTCAAATTGACTTTTAAGTGTTTAAAATTTCACGAGTATACAAGGTAATTTGTATCTCTCATACAAAGTGTATGTAAATTATCCAATGAGGTTCTGCAATTATCCCAAAACCTGAAGTTAATTCATATGTAATCAAGAATAGAATCTGTTGTACTATTTTTAAATAAGGAGTCATGTTTGCAATAAAATAAAATATATGACGCGGCTAATAAGGATCACTTAACTCTGTTGTATGCATGCTCACTCAAAGGCGCAACCATAGAGTTTATAAGAACTTATAAGGTATCAAAAAGTGCAAGCATCTTTAAAATAAATAATGACTCGGTGAATCAATATCTTATAATGAAATCGATTGGTTTGCCTTATTTTACATACATTGTGTTTATGGTACGGTTATCATATGTAGGAGCCAGGTGTATATGTTAATCTGGATGTTCTTAATTATGTGATTCAATAAAGAAGTTACGTAAGATGTGTTAAGTCAAGAGCGCTTGTATCACCTGAACTCACAATACTAAAATATATTGACGTCTACAAGCATTCACAACACATTTCGCAAGAGCACGTATTCCTGAAATAAAAATAGTATCATTCGCTTCGCTGTTCATGTGTATACTATGTAAAGTATCGACATGTGACGAATAACATCCATGTTATACTACATTTAATAATAACGTTGTCGGTAAAGACTTAGCAAATAGGTTGAACATTAAAATCTTACGTAAAAACTCCTCAATAGTGTTATGTTAGAATAATCTTTAAGTTAATTTTGTATGATTAAAAACAAGTTTGCTAGCTGTGACATATTAAGACATCATGACTTCATATTTTCCTAATTACATGCTAAATAGTCGCAAATTGCACGGCAGGTTTACAAGCTATTACATAAGGTTTAGCTTCGTGATACCCCATTAATGTAAATAATAGCCATTTCATGCAAATTATTAACTCCTTGATAACATAACACACACACAAGCGATTTCTTTTTAAATAATAATTTAATTTCAATTACAGTTGTAAAGCAGGTTTAAATAGTTGCTGTATCTATGATGCTCACCTGTGGATTGTGAGGTAGAGGCGCATCAGCTCGAGGAAACCGGGATCCTCGAAGCCGAGCATGGTCGCGTAGTTGGCGGACCAATCCTTTTTCTCGTCGATGGCGCCAATGCCCTTGCCGTCGCGGTAAGTGTTGCGGTAGATGGTCGCGGCAATCACCGGCAGTTTCGCGATCAGGTTCATCGTGTCCTCGTACACGTACTGTTGTGGAAACACACAAAACGTGAGAACTTCATTCGTTCCAACAATTCCATTTCTGAATAAGGACCCATTTAATCCAACAGTTTCAGTGGTTCTTGGACGTTACGGCACTAGCAATATAATCATTACTTCTGTTTTTAATCGGTTGTAGTGTTCGAATCTCACCATTAAATTCATAGACAGTTATAATAGATTTACATAAAATTAGTCAAAGTAGAATTGTGTTGTTATTGTATCATTTAGACGCACCTTGCCAAACCATTTATATTATCATATTTAGAGGTTACCTACTTATAAATGATTTGCGTAATTTTCCCAACATACGAGATGTTGGGTATATAGCCTTTTCATGACTAAATTCAATTCTATAATCTATCCTATTATTTATATTCCAGCTACAACGGCATACATAGAAAATAAACTTAAGAAGTTATCTAGAACATGATTGAAAACTATACCTCCCAGTACTTGGATTTGTGGACACCCCCGGAGTAGGCCTTGACGAATGTAGACTCGGTGTTGAGGGCCGTCACGGCGGCAGACAGTTGTGACATGGGATGCAGCTTGCTTGGCATGTTGTTGAGCATAGTCACCACGTGTGATGGTAGTTCAGCCCTGCGTTCACGTTATATTTGGATTTGAAACACATCGAATCATACGACATTAAAATGGTAGAGAACGTCAACGTCAGGACGCCAACCACCTCAGTCCTCCCGTGGCTTGGTTGCTGTAAAGCAGCCGAAACGTCGGGAACGTAAAATCAAAATATAAACGCGATAAAATCCTTAAAATTAGTTTTATTTCAATAGTAGAGAACTCAAATTCAGCAATGATTTTAAAATTCAATTCTTCTATCTAAATTGGGATGCAACTTGCATGCGTAGTAGGTCTACTATGTTATTTTCTCAATTCACCAAAGGTAACACCTTTGGTGAATTGAGAAAATAACATAGTCTACAGGAAGAAGTAATTGGCCTTTATATAACTTTTTGTAGGTCTCATACAATAGGTTCAAGGTGCGGCCTCGACTTGAAGGATCCGGTAAAAGAAACCCGGTGATGCTTCCTTATTTGTTGCTATAGACGCAACAGGTGAATTCTTTACAAGTTTGTATGTGAAATATTCTGGAGTGCAAATGGCGGAATTATAGATTTACGAAATAATTGTACTTAAATATAAACTTATTGGAACAAGTCGCGTAGTATTATTATATCTACAATAATTTAAACTGAGTAAAGTCTGGCTTTTGTCAGTGAATTCCCGAACCCGTGCCAGAATTTGACTATTTGTATGTGCTATTTAGCCTCCATGAATAAAAAAAAAGATTGAATTTATCAGCAGCCATCTTTTGTTTTGGTTTTGGGTGGTATAGAAACTGCAAGACGTTAACACTATCATTGGCTACCCCTCAACTTGGTCAGTCGTTAATACGATTATGAAACAATAGCGAACAGTAAAACAAACACTAGCGGAACGCTTATGGTTCGGCCACACCTGTGGCTTAGCACAAATTAGTGCCTTAATAATGTCACTAAGCAGATGCGGCACACAGTTTAACCCATTAATTTACCAATGACGATACAGATTAAGAGGATTTGTAGCATAACCACGCGTAGCCAAGCATTTAATTAGCTAGTGCCTTAATTAAGGCGTATATTGGCATTAAAATACACTAACATTAACCCAGATGCGGCCGTACCATTATAACGAGCGCGACGTGTCATGTAGCGTCTAGTGTCATCGTTAAATTAGCATTCCAATGACATTTGAAGGACTGACAATTTCTGTTATACACGTGTAATGAGCTGTGTTTACGGAACTTACCCAGGGTAAAATTTACACTGGTTAAACGCCAAATACCCCCTTCAGAGACTCGGCGAGAGGAAAAACTAACACCGGGTAAAATTTACACTTCCCCGTTTACTGACGTTCGCTTATAAATATTTTACCCTGATAAGTGTAAATTTTTGCGACCTCAAAAGGTCGCTAAAATGGACTATTATTATTTGACAAATTAACAATGGAATTTGGCAGCTAGTATCGATATAAACCTATGACAGCGTTCAGTGAGCCCCAACGAGCTATGTATCTTTATTTGTAGGTGAGCCTCCGTTAGTGTAATTTTTACCCACGGGAAAAAATGCTCGGCTAACGTAAACGCAACCCTGGCCATTGGAAGTTTTATAGATACGTAACCGATATCGATGTAGCAATGTAACATCTCCGTTGAAAAGTTTCAGGAGCAGACTCACATTACCCCGTTATTGTGGACATTAGAGCCCCCTTGTATATCCACATATTCTAGTATGTAGCTGCACATAACAATAACACAAAGCTACTAACCTCTGCGCCCATTCCTCAGATAAGGCATGGACTTGAGCGTCTGTGGGAATATCTCCGGTGACCAGGAGCCAGAAGAGACCTTCGGGCAGGGGTTCCTGTCCACCCTTAGCCTTGGGGAGGCGCTGCTGGCAATCGGGAATGGACAAGCCGCGGAATCGGATACCCTCATTGGGATCAAGCACGGAGGTCTCGCAAATCAAACCTTTGATGCCTCGCATACCAGTGTACATCTACAAGGGATTGAAATTTTCAATATTAATCGCTGGGATCTTTTTGAATTGTAACACTAAAGGTACGAAAAATAACTCCATTCTGAAGCAAAATCTTGTACGTTATCCATCAGCTTATTTATAAAACACTAGCTGTTGCCCGCGACTTCGTCCGCGTGGTATTTAACAAAGACTCAGCCGTTGGCAACAGCCTGCTCGCGTTCTGATCCCGCGGGACGCATTGCAGATTGTTGCTATCAAACTTTAATCAGGCGCAGCGCTGCAACATTGGTTTTAATTTTTTTTCGAGAGATCCATTTTTTTTTTCTAAAATAAAAGTAGCCTATGTTACATCAGCTATCTGCCAGTGAATTCCCGTCAAAATCGGTTCAGCCATTTCAGAGATTACCCGGAACATACAGACAGACAGACAGACAGACGGACAGACAGACAGACAGACAGACAAAAATTGAAAAAAATGTTGTTTCGGTATAGGTAACGTGTATACATCCAAATGCACTTAGTAAAAAGCGGTTATTTTAATATTACAAACAGACACTCCAATTTTATTTATATGTATAGATTACATAAAATATTATGGATAGGCATCTACAGTGCCAATGCTATAAATTATGATCTTGACTCTCGCTAATGTCGTTTTAAAAGAAGGTACCAAACACAATAATAAGACATATTTTTTATTATTATTATTACTATCGTGATGTAACACATGAGCAGGCAATAATTACGAAAATTGTTTTAAAAAAAAAGGATTATTGACATTATAGCGAATGAGTTTAATGTTATCATTCAACACATAATTTGAAACTGCACGAAATACGAGAGCCCAAATCCGTGTTTATAGTTGCAGGTTACTCCAATGAAGGATGTTTTGAACGTCCAAAGAAAATTGAGCTATAAAACAATAACAATAAAATAGCATTAGCATTTGTGACTCACCATATCTATGGTGACATCGCCGACTTTGGTGGCGCCATGCTTCTTACGGAACTCTTTGACCTTTTCCTGTTCTCTGGGTATTTTCTCTTGGAGAACGCTCTTCAGATTGGTCGACTCGGCGCTCAGGCCCCTGAACAGTATCGATGCCGTTGGGCATGCTTTCTGTGTGGAATACAAAAAAAAATTACATACATAATAATGAGACTACTCTTGCAGTCGTTAATTTTGGTAAAATAATTTTATGCCACTTAACTCAAAGTTGGAAATCGCTTAATAATATTTATTTTGCGTCGGCAGTTCAATATAGTAACTGATATGCTATGCACATTTGATTCCGAGAGGCCAATTAACTCTGTTTGTACCCTTATTGAATTCGATTTATTTAAAATCAAATAAAGTACACTATTTAAACGAAGAGTTTCAAGGCGATCTTCTTTGGTATTTTTCAAATAATCACGACCATAGCAGTCACGACACGTCACACATTGAAATATTCTCGTTTATAAACTCATGAATATAAGAATAACTTTAAATATACACTGTCCACCATGTTTGTGTGGTTCGGAATCTATAAAATATACCTATTTTACTAACGAGTGTTATAATTACTTAAAATTGTATAAGGGAATTCTCATATAGTGAATTTCAATAGCAAAAATATAACACGCTAAATAATAAATTTAATATAACACGCTAAATCCTAGGAAAATGGTACAGTAGTCTGATCAGCTAGACAAATATTAACTTGAATCAAATTGGTAGGAATCTCTACACAAAAAAGTGATTTATAGATATGGCGTTAAATATGTTGCTCAACATGTTATTCATTATGTCGGTTATAATAACGTGCTTCGGCTAATGACAACAGCATAGCTATACTAATATACATGCTAGTATGTATGTTATGGTCAGTCAGCAGAACAATAGCATGCGTGGTATAATTATTTCAATGTAACGTCAAAACATAATCCGTAAAGAAGTCCACCGACGAGTTATTCAGTAAAAAGCCTTGAGCGACTCCTACGTCTGACAATTTGTTTAATTCATACATCAATTTGATGATGGCTATTCTTTGCAACACTTGCACATAATATATACACACACTAGAAGTTTATGTATTTCATGATACATGTTTGTCATGAACATCCAGAGCTTCGTGTCGTAACCGCGTACATGATGGTCGGGCCATCCCCTTTGTCATGAATATGACATCTATCGCGAATGAGGGCATACCGCATGCGCAGTGAGGACATTGGAAATAAGGCCGAACAAGTAATTATGTAGAAGGCCGAGTTCTCGTTAAATGTTTTCCTCCAAGGAACTAAATTATTTTGCAGTAGGTACATAATTTACATTAAGGAAAATTCAACATTCCCACAATATTTATGAATGTACGTACTAAGAAAAGCTTAACAGGACATATAGAAGGGTTAAAGCACAGATAGTTTAAGGAAGGATATACAACGCGTCACGTGGAATAGAAACTGATCTGATGTCGATAATGTAATGATGGTTCTTGTTACGGATTTTGGAACTCTAAAAGTGATATAACATGTGTATAGCATGGTCGTTGCATGGTGTTACGTATTAGGCGGCCAGCGGGCCGATTGAGTCCAGTTGAACAGCAGGTAGCCTCAATCTCAGACTCTGTTTCGAATGCGGACAACCCGCTGACAGGCAGGAGGGTCCCGGCAGCATCACTTCACCTCGACCGTAAGTCCCTACTAAATTGTGTATTAAAGACTTAGGTAAGTTTTATTTACGAGTAACACATACTAATGAGTTCCATACGGGCACATTTTATTGTGTGGCATCAACCAGCCGCATCGCGGATAGCAACAAGTTAATATTAAATAGGTAGGATGATATAAACAGGCTTGAGAAATTTAAAGGAATTTACATTCACACGCATTCAATGATTTTAAAATTTCAACGCTTATGTATTCGTAAAAGACAGGTTATATTTACATAAAAGTAAATTTATTAGGTACCAACATCACCGCACTGGTGACGACGGCATACCTACTTACTTATACATTTGTATTTTATCATACATCATTGTCAGTGGGTAGGTACAATGTAGTATAATTATTTAGGTAGGTACAATGTATGTGGTGTATCACATTCAACAACGCTAGTATTTTGGATAAGGATTGCGTATAGAGGTGCATTTAGTTATTATTATATCGTTAATATCTGCTCACTGCTAAACTAATATAGAGTAGCAACAAGCATAATATAATGTAGTTCTAAATTTAAATGCAGAAAATGTTACTTCAGGAGGATAACCGCTTTATGACTTGAAGATAAGATACCGGCAATCTGATAACCGTTTTACCTAATCAAACATGACGAAATCTTAGCTGTACTTTATGGCTAGAATCAGAACTAGTAATTGCAGGTAGATTTATAATCCACGTTATATACTTGCCTAATGCCTTCTTTGAAAGTGGACATCACAACATGAGCACTGAAAAGCCTAAATTCAGGTAGGTAGTTGAATGCACAATCTTAAATTCATAGAATTTCCGTAAGTGCTGTGTCAAAAAGTATTTTAAATCTTGATTAACAAAAGAGTATCTACATGTAATCCGTAAAGTCCTATTTAATAGCACAATATTCATCATAGCATCCTCTCTCACTCAAGACATAAATACCTACGTTTTTTTTTAGTTACCATTAGAAGCGATAACTGAACGCGACCTTGAAAACGTGCGTCACGGAACCGCCAATGTTCACTAGCTTTTTTAGATCCACGATATACATAATATATAATTTAAGTATTTAACAAATGGAGCCCCGCCTATAGCTCACATCTGTACTGTATTTTTTCTGCCAATTGTTGTGAGACGGGGAGTAAAAATTCTAAGCGATTAAAATGGCTACGACTAAGAGTGAACTGGTTTTATGACAGGTTATGGGCAAATAAGCAATTTTGGATGCTACATCCACGCTTAATGGTCTGCGATAAATTAGCATCGATTCGTTTACCGAATCTTTTCAAAACGTAGATATAATTATACCTAATTAAAAATGGTTAACAATAAAGTATTATTTTGATCATTTGGGCGTGTGCCCGATGCGGTCGCGAGATTGACCCGCGTGGTTATCTTTAGAGCGTACTAGCAGAGGACGCATCGTGAATGTCATGAGAGGATTTCTGTTAAGATAGTGTTACTGATAACTGGTTGGAGATTTGCGTGAGTTCCTAGACCGTGTTACTAGGTATTTATTATATAATATCCAGGCGCGTGACAATGTTTTTTCGCTGTTACGTAAACTCAGACACGTCATCTGACCTTGTTTAAAACGGTTACGTCACGAACTTATGAAATCTAGACTTCGCGATTTATGCCTATTAATTGTTCTGTGCTACAGCTTTGTCGCGTTTATTGGGCTCATTGTCCGAGGTGGCACTTTGTGGTAGGTGACCAAATTATTCGAAATTGGGCATAGTAGGTTGTCCACGTGACGGCTAGTAGAAGCGCGCGGCCCGCTAAGCGAGTGACACGCCACCGTGCATGACACTGACATAGATTGAGCAAGGCCATTGCCACTGCCACACTACACATATTCCGCAAATCTCACATGATCTCGCCATAAATGATAAATCATTGCGCAGAGCTTTAATCCTATCCAACATCATTTTGATAAGATAATGATTATAGATTACTAGTTACGTTTACAAAATACCTTTGTACAGGTATATTAACAGAGCAACATGTATTTGCAATGGACTAAATAAGAACCCATTAAACACTAGAAAAATGTGAGTCAGTGGAACATGACATTATAGCCTATTATGTTATGTATGTGTATGGTTAGATTATATTTTATACTACAATAATAATAGCAATGAAACTTGGTGGTAATATAAGTCATGAGAGTATATGAATTATTTTCATAAATTAGACAGGAAATCGATATAGAGACATATATATATATATATATATATATAATTTAAAATTTTACGGTTTCCGGTAAGCCTTGATACTGTCTCCAAAATAATAATATATTATTTTTCATAATGATATGCCAACTATTCAGGACCCAGTCACAACATCATAAATACTTCTATTTTCCTTTAAATAGGTATGTATTTGTAATTATAGCCTACTATTACACTTAAAAATTCTTATTACTTGCAAAAAAATGTTGATTAGGTACGTTATCCAGAAATAACTGTTGTTTTCATAAACATTATTACTCTATATGGTAAACTTGTATAAGTATGTACAAACTAGTTAAACTAAATCAATAACTGCTTATTATTATGACCAGAATATAAATATACATGTATTCCTATATAATTGCATACATATTGTTATATATAATGATGTAGCATTTACAATACTTATAATAAGAAATGAATTTACCTTGAACTATGTATTTGTGTATACTTTATGGTGAACAGCAATTAATACTGATATTGCACAATAATAAAATAACTACTTTACAGGTATCCGTATATATTGTAATTATTAGCATAGATGAATAAGTGCTACCGAGTATCCATACTTGGTTAAATATAATACTATCCAGATGTATTTGTATATACTTATGTAAGTTATATACATATATAAATTATGTCAATAAAAACTATTAGAAAAAACGTTATAAACACATTAGATACCATCAATTCAATACCTAAGTAATGTTGCAGACTGTTGCCCTTGTTATAAAAATAATAAATACCTATCTATCTATAATATACATATAACCCTACAATATTGATCTAATTAACGGTAAAATAAGATCACATGTTTGCGATATATACCCATGAGGCAAGACGTAGCATTGATAAGTTGCTATAATGCTTAAGGTAGCCGTGGAAAAATACTTGAAAAGGATTTCCCGCTGTGAGTTGATTCGGCACGCCAGATATTTTACCGGGTGAATTAAGACACTGTTTTTCTGCAATAATTTTAACTGACGTGCCACTGACGTCCACAATTTGCGGGTGAAAATTGAAATGAGTAGAAGGCATAAACAGTTACATTGATTCCCAAAATAGTTATATTCACATTACATAACTTCAAACTCAAAATGTGGAGGTTATAAAAGTGGATACGAAATAAACTCACGATCTAAAATAATGATGATGATAAGAATTTACAAATACAATTATAAATATATAATGATTATATAATTACCTGCACTTCTACTAATTTGGTCGACGCGATTCTGCTAAAAAGAGCCATTCTTGAACCTGCCGAGCGCTACTACCACACACAACTAGTCCACCCAAGTCCGCGATCGATCGCAAGTGGAAACTATGTTATGTTGGGCAGTATTGGAATGTTGGCTGCCTTGGTGATGATTGGCGCCTTCCACTGGCCGCCAGTTGTGTTGTCAAGTGTCACCATGTAGCATCTCTAGTTTGTCTGTGGTGTCAACTCTTGACTTAGATAATAAACTCCGTAGATATTCAAATAAATGTGTTTCTATGAAGAAATTAAGTGATGAGCACGCGGGATTAATTTTATACGGTCAAAAAACATCACATCATGGCCTAAAACGCACGACAGAGCCCTATGACATGTTTGAGAAATTCCTAACCTGACACTGGCCAAATACCAAAAATGGTGACGCCAATTTTATTTTAAGAAAAATTAAATGCTCGTTCTCTTCCTTTCCCGCGGCTTGCATTTTGTTTGTTCTCTTCGTTGATAAAGATTCTGTCACCGGTTATTTTATTACTCTGCTGTGGTTCACGCCGGGTAATGCTCTAAGAAAAAAAATCCACCTTATAGAAATTATCTCATCTGTGGTAGCAGTGTCTGTAGCAGGTAAGAGAAGGGGGTGGAAACGTCATAACGTTTCCACCCCCTTCTCTTACCTGCTTCACCCCGCTATCGCCCTAACCGGTTGGCGGCCATTTTTCCCGTCAAACGCGTATAAGTTTTGATGAAGTGTTTTTTTAAGTTTTATTAATTTCATCCATTTTTACATTGTTTTCAATATTTGTTTTATTGTAAAGTTCTCCAAGTGCACCAGCTTACGACAGGACGATACTTTTCATAAATTTCCATCTAAGGAGGAAAACAAGAGACAGTGGCTCGAGTGTATTAATAATAATTGTGAGAGCACTATGCACTGATGTTAGCAAATTATATGTTTGTCATAAGCATTTTGAACAAAGGTTTGTCAATGCGTCGACGAATCCTCTGAAGAGTGGCGCTTATCCAAGCTTGTTCACTACCTTGTAGATATCTTCAGCAAACCCAATAAGCATCTGTTCAGAAACAGGTCAACTATCGAACAATTATTATAGTATTCTTAATAGTCAAGTAACACTATCTATGGGTAATGTATAAAGTATGATTAAAGCAAAGTTTTTTTTCTTCAGGTTAAGAATTGTGTACGTGTTTTGAGCAAATCAGTATCAGCAGCATTATCTTACACATCAACATTCCGTAAGTACCTACATAACTATTTTGCACTAAATAAACAGGCACTATAGCCACTACAACAATGTTCTCAAGACTACTATGCCTAAGATATGTTAACTGATCATTTAAATACCAGAGTTAAAAGGGTTTTTTATTATGTTTGCTCTTGACTTATCTCGCCAGTTGGAGATAGATGAATAGTAGTCTCTCACAGTAATTATAAATCGCTAATGTTACATAATGTGGGTTCTAGCGTACACACAAAATATAACATTATTAATTTGTCATTTGTTATATCTGACTGATATTTATTTATTTATTTTCAGTTCTGTATCCCGATGGAACACCAGTCAGTGCAACATTAATAAATTGGCACCAGCAATTTTTTTTGGCCAAGTGCACGCTTATAACTACAGAAGTTATGACCCAAGTCCCTACACCTTTGTTAGTACTTTTAAGTCTTTGCTAATCATTAATGCAATGTCATTAATAAAATGTTGAAAGGATCGGATTTAATACGCCTAGCAAGAATCAATTTGCCCCCGTTGTAACAGAACGCTTTTAATAAATATAAGAAAAAAAATTGAAGTAAAAGATTTAATAAATAAATTGTTACTATTTGCTACATAATTATGTTTTATTTATTATTATCCTGTATATAATAATAAAAAATGGTATCCTAAGGGTCGTCCTGCCCAGGTAATAGGCTTTATGACCGTTTCTGTTGCCTAGATAGCATTAACGAAAAAAAAGAAAATGGCATTATTAGCGTTTCCGTTGCCTGGATCGCACTAATGAAATTAAGAAAAAACTAAACGTCATGTTCAAGTGCTGCATACGGTTTAGCGCCCATGTTCCTGACATGGCGGTCTGAACGAGTTCTCTTATTAGTCTGTGATTATTAAGGTCATCAAGCTCAATTCTAAAGATAACAAGCCAAGCTATTTAGATACACTACAAACTACAAATAACTTTTAGGGTGTCATTTCAATAATAAAACCGAATTTTATTAAATATCCATTTTATTCCATCGCATTTCATTTCGTAAAAAAAGAAGAAGAAAACAGGCACAAGTATAGAAGTCAATTTTATTATAGTTCTAGCAAACAGATCTAACCTAAAAAGTTACTAAAATTAATATTAAAATGTCAGTTCCTGGATTATCAGAATAAAAAATTCTTAAACATGATTGCATTGTCTGCTTTCAAGGAAATTCTATTTAAAAGTTTTTTATAATAATTAATATTATAAAAAAATCTATTAATAATTAATTTTATTATAATAATTTCAGGTACTGTGACAGGCCCAGATGACTTTTCATGCACAAATGGTGCACTATCAGGGGCTGGTTGCCCCTGATAATGCACCATTTGTGCCAGTGGGCATGATGTATAAGTTTGGCTCTCAACTTAACTCTCTCCCTATCCTCTGACTCTTCGTTGTTCTTTTTTCCTTCTGTAGTCTCAGTATCTCTTGATAAGCTTATTTAACTTTCAGCTGCCTTACAAATTTCTCTTTTCAGTAGCCCATTTCTCTGTTGTCAGTTCAAATAGTGCTGGCTTCATCAAATGCCCCAGTTTCATTACTGGTTTAAATGCCTCTTCATACTAGAGGTTTAGCCTCAAATTTTCAAGAGTTCTTATTCTCTGATGTTGTTGAGTAACTACCCTTTAATGTGCTTTTCATGTGTCGCTTGAACACTGGTACTGGCTGAGCTTTGAACTGAGATGCTTGCTTGCGCTCTTCTTGTATTTGTTGCTTGATCCATTCCTCTCTGCGTTTCTTTAACTCCTCATCACGTTTTTCAAATGAGAATGGCTGTGGTTTAACGAGCCCGCGTCTTTGAGGTTTGTCTTCATTATTCTTTGAGCAAGCTGCGTTTTCATGCATAAGATGATCTGCAGAGTTTACCCTTTTGTAATCAATTTTAGGGTTGACTGGTTTTGTGACTTGCACAGGGCATTTTACAGGAATTTGTGATTTCTTACGTATATGCTTGGGAGCTGGACGGGCTTTGAACTTCTGAACTTTACCAGGTGATGAAGTCGACTTTTTATGGATTTCTGATAACTTGAAAGGTTCAGGTACTGTTACAGGTTTTCTTGATACCACAGGCAAATGGATAACACCTTTGACTGATTGTGGTATAGGATTTGCTTTGATTTTAAATTTTTTAATCTCCTCAAATTCCATTTGTTCTTTTTCTTTTTGAGACATGAAATATCTGTGGCGTGTGCGCTCTTTACACCGCAGCCTTGGTGAATGGGGAACAGTCAGCCCTGTTGGGCGAGTAGCAGCCTGCGTTCTGAACTTCTGTGATCCCCACATGTGAAACCGTCCAGGAGTATCCCTCAGATAATGATAGACAGCCTCCGCCATAGACACAAACTTTGTTTTCGGCAGGTCATGTGCAGCACGGGTAGGTCGTCGCTGTAAGTGAATATCGTCTCGAGTTTCTTTGTGTTCTGATATAACGGGATCTTCACCCGGTGCAGCAATGTCGTCCATAGACCTCGACTTCCTTATTGGTCTTAAATCAGGAGTACCCCCGTGACAATGATAGCCAGCCTCTGCCATCGATACAATCTTTGTTTTCGGCAGGTCATGTGGAGCACACGTAGGTCTTCGATGTAAGTGAACATCGTCTTGAGTTTCTTTTATTTCTTATTTTACTTGATCTTCATCCGCAGCAATATCGTTCATAGACAACGACTTCTGTACCGGTCTAAAATGATTATCATACTTAAAGTCCTGTTTTAAAGGGGAACCAGTTTCCTCATTGAAATATACTTTGGTGTTACATACACAGCATATTGCACCCTGGTACTTTATATGTTTTGCCATTTTTAAACCGCAACTTCTTATATTTTCTTCGTCTTCTTTCTTTACGAAATGATTCTGATGATGATTTGAGACAAGACACGAACGGGGCGTGAGCGCGCTATACAATACAACCTTGGAATGGGAAACAGTCAGCCCTGTTGGGCCGGTAGCAGTCTACATTCTAAATTTCTGTCGTCCCCACGAGTGGAACCATTCAGGAGTAACCCACTGATAATTGTAGATAGCCTCCGCCATAGATATAAACTTTGTTTTGGTAGGTTTTCCATGTAAGTGATAATCATCTCTAGTTTCATTGCGTTCTGATATTACGGGAACGGGATCTTCATCCGGTACACCAATGTCGTTAATAGACATCGACTTCCTCATTGGTCTAAAATCATAAAGATAAAGATAGTTTATTTGTGAACATAGGTAAAAGGGTGGTAGGTACATAGAGTTAATTTTCGCTATGATCTGCCAATTATTGGCGTACATATATTAGTGGCATAGTTATACAAAAAAAAGAAAAAAATATAAATATAAGATAGGTATTAGTATTTGTTTACAATATTAGTCTAGATAAATTATATTAATTAGAATTGTATTAATTAAGATGTCATTACAAGTAATAATTAAATTTTATAATCAAGGAAATCTTGTACAGAATAGTAAGATTTTAAAATTAAGAATGTTGATAGCTTTCTTTTAAAATCGTTAATACATTCCACAGTTCTAATATGATTTGGTAATTAGTTGTATATTTTCGGAGCCATTGTGAATATACTTCTACTGTGTAATGTTGTTTTACACGGAGCAAAGCATAATTTATCAGCTCTTTGCAAACTGCTAATATGTACAAATTTATTTTTGTTGCGTTTAACAAACATTGCTACCTCAAGTAGGTATAATGACGGCATCGTAAGGATTTTATGTTTTACAAAAAATGGTTTACAGCTATCCGTTCTATTTAAATGGAAAATTGCTCTAAGACATAGTTTTTGGGCCTTAAAAACATTCTCCTTTCCAACCGCATTACCCCAAAATATTATTCCATACCTGAGTATAGATGAGACTAAATCATGATATGCTGTCATAAGAACTATTTGATTGACCGTTTTCCTAAGCATGTATAACGCGTAAGAGTGTTGATGCAGTTTATTGCATATTTTATCAATTTGTTCCTTCCAGGTAAGCGATTCATCTACATGTAATCCAAGGAATTTTGTTGCACTCGCCTTATTTATATTGATACCCTTATAGTTAATGTTTATATTTAAATTTTTGTTTTTCTTTTGTCCAAATGTCAAGATTTATCTTTAAGTTATTTATAGTGGGCCAGTCAATTACAGATTCAATATTATCATTGCCATGGTTATTACCCAAATGGTTGTGATCACCCAACTTGGTCACAGGTTCTGCCATTTTTCAAAACCAAACTATTCTTCTTCTTCTTTTACGAAATGAGATGCGATGAAATAAAATGGATATGCAAATGGCCTCACCTGCAACTTAGCGGGTAACCAAACTATTAAAATTCGTTCTTCTTCTTTCTTTACGAATGAAATGCGTAGAAATAAAATTGATATGAAAATGGCCTCACCCACCACTGATGAGATTGTTCTTCTTCTTTCTTTACGAAATGAGATGCGATGAAATAAAATGGATATGAAAATATTTTCAAAACTGACCGACCGCGACTGACACAAGTAACACAAAATCACAGCACAGACTAGTGATGTAAACCGGTTTTAGAAAAATCTAATAAAAACCGGTTTTTGTAAAAACCGATAAGTATCGGTTTTTGTTTACTAAAACCGATTACTTTCGGAATTTGGACGCAGGTATGAATTAATGCCGCAACTGTACCAAAATGCAAAGATAAAGCTTGCTACTGTACTTGAGAATGTTAGGCATGTCGCACTAACCGCTGATTTGTGATCTAACCAAAATGTGGACTCCTTTATTACGGTTACAGTTAATTTTTTTCTGAAAAGTGATTTAAAAAGCTGTGTTTTGACTACCTCTGATGTTCTCACTGCAGTGCACACAGCTGAAAATCTTGCCTCAATTATTACTAGCCTACTAACAAAATGGAAACTAAGTGGTAAAATTACAGCCATTCTCACAGACAACGCTACTAATATGATTAAAATGTGCGACTTGCTGGGCATACGACATATGCCATGTATTGCACATACGTTGAATCTAACTGTTGAAGATTCTTTTAAACTTCTCAAGGTTATGGAACTAATTAACAAATGCAAGGTTATTTGTTAAGTTTTTCAAAAAGTCGTCTGTAGGGTGGCGAGCCCTAAAGGATATGTACTGTCTTCAAGAAGCAGGTTGCTAGCGGATGCGGTCGATCACATCTATAATCTCAATCAAAATTACGACTTATGCGATTAGTTATTTTAGGTTAAAGTTATTTTGATATTAGTAAAGTATTATAGTACGATTAGTAACGTAACTTTGGAAGCTTTGTTATTTCTTTAAAAAAGTAAGCAAAAACCTAAAAAAAACTAAAAAACCGGTTTATTTTCGAAAGTAATCGGTTTAAACCGGTGCTGAAAATTGTAATCGGTTCACATCACTAGCACAGACAGTCAGAACACATCAGCGTCTCCCTCACTGACCTCTATGCACTGACCTCTATGGTATACATCGCTGGACTAATCATACGCCCGGTTATCGTGTGCCTATTTGAATTTCGCCATTTTGGCGCTGATAGCGGCAGTGAGGGGGAATGGAACTAATAATAGAGATGGGACAGTGATTTGATACATCGATAAAAATGTTTATGCTTAAACCTACCCATGCAGTAAAATGAAAATAATTATGATCCATTCCTTTAACAATGGCTAATTTCCAAAATAGTCGAGTGGTTAATACTATGATGAAGCAAATAATGATAATGATTAGCCGAATCGCTCATGGGTAGGGTAGGTAATCTTAGGATAAGCCGAAACCGGACTAAAGGGTGGTGTGTGACTAGCTAGATCCTACTTAAATAAGGATCGTTTTTTAATTAGAAATGAGGTAATGTAATGTTGTTTGGGAAGCAATGGAGTAGGTAAGGTATTAATAGAAAATAAAAATCATCAAAGTAGTACATGAGTTATGTTTAATAAAACAGTCATCAGAGAAGTGTTTTGAACAGATGTAATCATATTTTTTCGGACGCCAACTAGGCTTTTCAATGTTTTTGAGCCATAATTCCAGTCTTCTATTGTCAGTCGGAAACCTGTGAATTAGTAAACATTGTTTTAAAATAATATGTATTTGATACAAATCTGTCTTCGGCGATTTTTACGTTCTTGAACGTTCTATCTATTTAAGATATTGATAGAAAAAATATCGATAAATTTTATCGACAAGGAACTTTTACAGCACTATTGAATTTTATTGTTTATAAAATACCGATAATACAAAGACAAATGCGTTGTAATCACGTATAAATAAGATTAGTAACATATTTTTAAGTGCCTATAATATCAATAAAAGTTTTAATTTCTTGAATATTAGCCGTAAATTCACTTACTTGTGGAATGTAATCCCACTTCCCTTCTGGTAAAGAGTTTTGCATAACACGCACTCTTTCATGGTTTACCTATTAACTAACACCACTTATTTATGTATTAACTATATTAATACGACACAACAAACAAGTTTAATCGCGTTAAACTTTCAAAATCACTTTATAAACACGGAGACAATGTAAACAAAACAACGGCCATTTGCATTTTACGTCAGATTTAGTTCCTTTCCCCCACGGTGGGGGCGCTTCAAATAGGCACAATAGATAGCTGTCATTTTAAAGAGTATCATTAGTCTAGCGTACTTGTATCATGGACGTCAGTGCCTCTATGGTATATCATGGACGTCAGTGGTCTCCCTCCACTCCAACCAGTGTAGCCAGATGAAAATTTTAAACTACCTTGTCTGTAGACCAAAATTACCGTGTTTTGAGTATAATTACCCTAATTTTATTTTAAAATTACAGTGCATATTACGGTGGCGAACTAAAAAAAAAAAATTCACTTGTATAATTAATTTAAAAAAAATCTATTCTTCCAAAAGTTCTACTTCTTGGTCATAAATCAACGAAGTCATTTTTTTAACCATATCATATTATGGTATAAGTATAAGCCTGGACTTTTTGGCGGGAAACGGAAAAGTCATGGTGTCAGTAGTGTTTTAATTTCTAGAACTAGTGTTCCTGCGAGTTATAGTGAGTGATATAAGTGGAATATTAACCATTATGGGTTCGGTAAAGTGCACAAGTGTAGGTAATTGAAACAGAGTGACGAAACATGGCTTTTCAGTTTCTCACAAAAAATCCATGAAAAATCTTTCGGTAAAGTATCCATCACTTTACTGATTGAGGGATGGGGGGTATTTAACTTGAGCCTAGCCTTTGGGCCTGTTCATATGCTCGAAAACAGAAAAAAATATATTACTTGACACTGGCAAAATACCTATGGTGATGCCAAATAAAAATTAAAATTAAAAATTAAAAAAAGTAAACTTTCGGCCTCCTCACCGGCCTTGCGGCCAGGTGCTGTGCTGACACACTAAACACAGCATCGATCCTCGCGAGCCCGGAGTGGAACGACGAACTCCCCCGAGTCCGCCGCCCGGGGCTCAGCGCCGAACGCCTGCCACACCAGCTGTCGGCCAGCAAGTCCTCCCGAGTGACAGCAAGCTGCCACTCAGTCGGTGGAGGGTGGGTCCGCCGCGTCCAAGCACAAGGCCCAGTCGCAGCTCCCTTCCCTTTCCTCACGCCAGACTATTCGCCATCGCCGACAATAACCCAGGAAAACCTGGAAGATTATCGACGATGCCCAGGGTGCACCGGCCCTCCTATTGTCGTTCCCACAGGCGAACCCGACGGGACTGGCAATGGGAGCGAGCACACGAGGAGGTTATCCGGCGTTGCCAACAGCAGAATAACCTAACAAACAAAATCAGTGAGCGAATCAAATGAATGAATAATAGAATATGTTAATTTTATGTAGAATGTAACGACCAAGTGAACTGTTTTACTTTAAGATAAACTTACTTTATCATTTATGAGTACCGTGTTCTACTTGAAGGGAAATATAATCCAAAAGAATATTTATAATTTTATAATTATCATTCTTTTATTTTTCTTTGTGACATACATGATAGGTGGCCAAACATAGACAAAGTTAAGATACCATTACATTGCTACCATAGCTTCACTAAAGAGTCTTGTTATGCAAACTCTAACATCTTCTCTTGAAGCTCATGGTTGCCCGAGGATTTTTTTTCATTATGCGTGCAAGTCAATCTCACGGCTTAGCATAACCAGTCTTGGCTTATATAGGGCCTTCGTGAACATGTCTGCAATTTGGTGCTCAGTACCAATCTTTGCAATCTTCATGTTTCCATTAGCTACTGCTTCTCGAATGAAGAAGTGTCGTAACTTGATATGCTTGGTTCTGTTGTGGAACTCATAAGGCGGATTCAATGCCAGTTTAATTGCTGACTCATTGTCTATGTGGAGAACAGGAGTCTTCATTAATTGTTCTATATTCTCAATTAATCGTTTAAGCCATATGATTTCTCTTGCGGCTTCACTGGCAGCTACAATTTCGGCTTCAGTACTTGAGATCGCGACTGATGTCTGTAGTTGGCTTCTCCATGATATCGGACCTCCATAAACACATACCAAACCAGAAGTTGATCTTCCAGAGTCGGGATCTCCACCATGATCGGCATCACTATAGCAGACCAGTTCTTTCTGCGTACCTTTTCTGTAGGTAATGCAGTAATCTCGCGTACCATTCAAATATCGAAATATTCTTTTCACTTTGGTGATATCTGTTCTGTTAGGAGCTTCCAGATGTCTGGATGCGACACCGACGGCGTAAGCTATATCAGGTCTTGTTCCCACCATTAGGTATGCAAGGGCTCCAACAGCTTCTCTATATGGAAACGCACTATCTCCTCCGGCTTCTTCTCTCAATTCAGAGTCTTTCACTATTGGTGTAGTGGCAGCCTTACTATTCTGCATACCGAATCTTTCAAGTACCTTCTTGGTGTAGGCTCCTTGATGTATTTTAATACAATCTTCCTCTTTTTCTATTTCAAGTCCCAGGAAGTAATAGGACTTTTTGTTACTTTGGGTCTTTATTTTAAATCGCTTCTTCATCTTCTCGAGGAATTCGTCGATTAGTGCCTGTGATGTACCAGCTATGATTCCATCGTCAACGTACAGAGCTAGTAGCAGTCTTCCTTCTCCCCTCTTCATCGAGAAGAAACAAGGATCTTCGCCAGGTATGAACCCTTGTTTTTGAAGAAAGTCCTTAATGCAATTGTTCCAGCATAACGGAGCTTGTTTTAGTCCGTATAAGCTCTTTTTCAACTTGCATACTTTGCTAGTCCCGTCGTTATATCCTTCAGGCTGCTTGACGTAGATTTCTTCGTTTAAGCTTCCATAAAGAAATGCTGTAGAGACGTCAAATTGAGTGAGGATCATATTGTCTCGAGCAGCAATACTCAATAACATTCTGATTGAGCTCATTTTTGCAACTGGACTGAATGTCTTCTCATAATCAACGCCTTTCTTCTGAGAATAGCCAACTGCAACGAGTCTGGCTTTGTATTTGTCAATAGACCCATCAGATTTTCGTTTGATTTTGTAGACCCACTTACTGGATATGGCTTTTCGTCCATTGGGCAGAGGCACTAAGTCCCATGTTTGGTTCTGTTTCAGGGAGTTCATTTCATCATCCATGGCACTGTGCCATTTATTTTTGTTAGCAGACTTCAACGTTTCTTTGAACGTCTTCGGTTCTTCTGCATGATCATAGACCTTTTCGACGCAATTGAGAACAAACTCTTCAAACCTATCAGGAGGTTTGATTGTAGAGCGATCTCTCAGATTCATTCTATTTGGAACTCGTTCATGGCATTGTTCGTTATGAACTTCTTCTTCGGATGCTTCATGAGGTTGTTCGTCTTGAACATCTTCTCTTAATAAGACATCTTCAGATTCGTCTTGTAGATCTATGTCAGAATGCGATAAATCTGAGGTTGATGAATCATTCTCCTCATCTGATTCGGCAGTGTCGAAGTTCACAGATTCGTTCATTGGATTCGTCGGTTCATTTGACTGCTCTGAATTTTGATGTTCATCAGCATAATCATCTTCAGAATTGTTGGCTCGAAGTGGAATCACAATAGATTTAGGTATATTCTCCTCAGATCTTTCGGTTTGAGATTGATAACCATCTTTGGTTTCCATAGTCTTCTGGATTGGGTTCAGTGTCTTTTCTTCGAAGATCACATCTCTGGAGTTGATGACAGTCAGAGTGTTTTGTACCCAAACTCGGTAGCCTTCATCATCGTTGTAACCGATAAGAATACCTTTCTTGGCTTTCTTGTCCAATTTCTTACGTGACACTTTCGGTACATGAGCGTAGCAAGTGCTTCCGATTATTCTCAGATGCCCAATTCTTGGCTTCTTGCCATACCATAGTTCATGCGGCGTCTTGTCCTTGTTTGTAGGACCAGTACGGTTAAGTACATATACAACAGTATTTGTTATTTCAGCCCATAAACCTTGAGGTAATTCCTTTCCAGGAGCATGCATAATTGCTCTGACAGCTTCAACTACAGTTCTGTTCTCACGTTCAGTTGAGTTTTGCTGTGGCGTATGCGGCATAGTACATCTGTGTGTGATGCCCTCCTTTTGTAGGATTCTCTTAACATCATTATTTACAAATTCGCCTCCATTGTCAGTGAAGAGTTCTTTAATAATGTGTCCAGTGGCTTTTACTTGAGCTATAAACTGTACCAACTTATCCTTGACTTCGCTTTTCTTTCTCAATAGGAATAGGTAGCGAAACTTGGAGAAATCATCTTTTAACAGCAGGAAGTAGCGGTATTTGGAAATGGAGTAGACAAATGGACCACATACATCGCCATAAATGCGTTCACCTGGTTTTGACGCTCCTTCTCTCGTTCCAAATTTCAGACGATGAGCTTTCCCATAAATACATCCTTCACAAGCTATTTTATCAGTTGGATTTGCAATCTTGATGCCTTGTTCCCGTTCGACGACTTTTCTCACGTGAGCTTTGCTCTGGTGGACGAGCCTCTCATGGTAAAGCTGTAGCATGTCTGTTGCATCCACTGCATTGATGTTTACTTCAATTGGATTCGATGGTTTGTTTTTCAGTCGTAGTTTATAGAGACCTCCATGTTTTACTCTATCTCCGAGTAGGATTGGTTCTCCATCCACTAGTAGTTTGCAGCTTCTTGTTTCAGATACAAAGGTGCTGTTATTCAACCTATCTTGGGCAGCAAGGACAGAGAAGAGATTTTTCGATATCCCTGGAACAAACCATACATCCTTCAAAGTGATCAGTTGCTTTTGACCATTGACATCTGATTCAACTATAACAGATCCTTTTCCAGCAGCAAAAATTGCTTGTCCGCTTGCTGTTGTTACTGTATGTGAGTTCTTTTCAAATGGCGTGAAGTCTTCAAATAAATCCGCTCGGTTTGTGACGTGACTGGTTGCGCCGTTGTCAACATACCATTGATTTTTATCAATCTTCATTGTAGAATTCACTTCAACAATACTCATCAGAATCATGTTAGCTTTGCAGTTAGTTTTGGTAGAGCTAGTACTTGGTTTCGATGTTGATTGTTCTTCCGATGCTATCGGACGTCCATCTGCTATCCATTTGCGGCAATCTTGAACATAATGATTGTTCAGACCACAATATTTACATTTCTTCGACTTGACTTTGACAGCTGGCTTCTTGCGAAATTTTGACTTGCCTTTACCTCCGGATAGAGCGAGTACTTCCTCCTCTTTATCTTGAGACCCTTGAGACTGTAATGCTCGTTCGTAAGAACATAGGTGAGCAGTCAATTTCTCGATACTGCGATCTTTTTTCGCCAACAGCTTCCAACTTGATATGAACTGAAAATATTCATTAGAACAACTTTCTAGAGTCTTGCCTATAAGAAAGATTTCTGGTAGTTCGTTGACTCCTTCTTTCTTCATTTCTAAAGAGAGATCTCGCCATACATTCCGTAGTTTCGATAGATGCGTACCAATATTATCAGCAGGATCCTTTGCAAACTTAAAGAATGTCATGATCAGATCGAATGCTCGATCATCTGTATCTCCTTCGTAAATGCGGTGCAACTCCAACCAAGCTTCTCGAGCTGTTTCAAAGCGCATCACTTTCATGATGTTCTCTTGTGTCAAGTTAGTCGTTATAATAAGAAATGCTGCGCTATCTTCTTTGGCATGTTTCTCAAGCTCAGCAGCTTTAGTTTCATTCGTTTGTACGAATTCATTTTCAACTACGTGCAGGAGACCATGGCCTTTAAGAGCTAGCTTTATTTGGAATTTCCATGTGACCCAGTTGTGTTCGCTTAGCGGTAAGACTTGTAACTTTATGGCTCCGTCCATGGCGATATGGTTGCGATAGCTCTAGTTTAGTCTGCTTACGAAAAAATCCGGTGTCAACTTCTTCAAGTTAGTGATCGACGGTTGCGTGCGATTCACTTTTACACAGCGTTCTGCTACCACTTTAAGATAAACTTACTTTATCATTTATGAGTACCGTGTTCTACTTGAAGGGAAATATAATCCAAAAGAATATTTATAATTTTATAATTATCATTCTTTTATTTTTCTTTGTGACATACATGATAGGTGGCCAAACATAGACAAAGTTAAGATACCATTACATTGCTACCATAGCTTCACTAAAGAGTCTTGTTATGCAAACTCTAACATTTTAAACGGTTGCGTTTGTTCAATGCACTCAAATGCATAAATACAAATGTATTTAGTTGCGGCCTACGGTTATACTCTGAAATTTTAAAAAAATCTCCATGATTTTGATTTCTCCAAGAGGCAAATTTTTACCCAGAATTGAGAAATAATATCCAATCTGGGAACACTTGGCATGGGTATGACAGGTATGTATGACATAGCATAGAGAGAAAAAGCAGAGTGAAAAGTATGAATGAACGAGCAAGATGGTTTAACGGGTGCGTTCGTAAAATGCGTTGTGGTCATCCTACAGATGCGCTCTGAAACAAAAAGTACCCAAAATTCTCCATGGTATTTTTTTTACTCCAAGAATTTCATTTCTTCAGAATTTCTCCAGAGTCAAAATTTTTACCCAAAATTGCGAAAAAAATACCCAATCTGGCAACACTTCTTTGTCAAAATTACGGTGTTACTTACTGGTCTAAAATACGGTAGATGGTGGAAAATTACGGTAGACAAAATAAGGTAACCTTTTATTGATAAAATTGTTCAAGAAAACTCAATTGTTTGTATTCTAAAAACGTAGACAAACGGTTTTATTTAGCTCGACCCGTACGGAATTTATTTATTTGGGTCAAAATTAGAAATTGAAATTTAAGCACCTTCCCGTTGTCAGATTGATCTGAAATTTGGTACACACATTTAATTTAGATGACAATACAATATAATAAAATCAATAACATTATAAATCTAAGATGGCCGCCAATACAAAATGGCGGATTACATATTTTTCCTTAACCCCCTTAATATGGGTATCAAATGAAAGGGCTACACTAGTAAAACACGATTAACGTTTAACGTTTTTTATATTACCTCAAGTGTGAGATTTTTCGTTAGCTAACTTTATAGTTTACAAACTACCGTATTTGGACATTTTGTATAGACACTTAAAAAACGCCCCTAGCGGGCGATATCTAAAACATTTGTGCCGAGTGTGAGTTTTTTTCGTTACTATATGTAGTAAACATTCGATCGTTTGCTCACGGAAACTTTGAAAGTTATCGATTTTGTACGACATGCGCGAGTGTGAGTCACAAGTTTACTTAGGTATAATTTCGTACCATAGAGAAACCTAAACCTACTTTTATAGTACGCATAGACATTTTTTGAGATTTTTCATAAGTTAACCGAATACTTTTAGACGTACGAATTGCACGAGTGCGAGTCATAAATTTGAAAGATTTTACGATACGTATCGTACGGAAACGTTCACTTTTATAGTTCGCGTCGTCACTTATGATTTTGTTGGTGAAACCGTGAAACGACAAAAAGTTAACGAAAAAAATGTATTAAGTTATTGATATATCAAGTTTAATTAACACCTACGCAACACAGCCATTTCCCTGAATAGATAGACGGATAAAATAGTTGGTTGTTACCTACTAATACACCATCACGCCTGCAATCTCCGAAGGGGTAGGCAGAGGTGCACTCCTGTGCACCCACATTTCGGCAATGGTATTTGGTCCCAATGAATTAGGGGGCGAGCCTATTGTCATTATACCGGGCACATTCCTCAGGCTATAGTCCACCACGCTGGCCCAGGGCCATTTGGTAAAGTTCACATAAATTTTGAGGAACGAGCAAGTTTCCTTACGATGTTTGCTTTAGCGTCGGTACAGCCAATGATTCATGATTGAAAACGTGATGCGCACGTAAAAATCTGAAAGTCCTAGCGGGAGCCGCGTTTGAATCTGCGCAACTTGTCTCCAAAGCGAGTATTCTACCAAGATGGCCATCACTACTATCGAATGTTCACACTATATCAAGGGTGGAGCTAGGGCATAACCTCGTTGGATGTCGCAGTGCATGCTAGTGCTATCCCACAGCGCCCCAACAAAGGAAGACGATGGTATACCGTGGGGTGTAAGTCGGTAGCAGTCCGACATAACCCGCTCGTCTCCCGCGGAGCTTACGAGTATCCATAAGGATTTCTCTACGTCAAAAAATGGCATAACCTCATACTAAGGCTCTTGTTTGCAATTAAACTCTATCTAAATTAGGTAAATATATATTGGAAATCAGTAAAATCATCATCATCTGCCTCACCTTTTCCCATTATTTGGGATCGGCGCAGTATGTCTTTTTCATACATTAATCTCCTTCATATCACTTTTTAAACAAACTTCTACCACTTCGTGACTTCGTGGGTCTTCCTCTCACTCTATCTATGCATATTCATACTAATAGCCCTTTTAGGCGCTCAACATGCTTCTCGTCTCCTTTGATAACGTGACCAAACTAGCCTCCTGCTTTTTACTTTCTCTGCTACAGGCGCTACTTTTAAACTACCTTTTATATACACACACTCCACATATCCATTATCACATAAGGTCAATGAAAATAAAACACAATGTGACAATGTTAAGGCATCTTTATTTAGTGGTTTGAGCGCATGCCGCTCAACTCATTGCACCGGGTGGCGGTGGGTTCGAAATCTATTCAGCCAACAATGAAAATGATAGTAGATTTTTGAATTGGAATGGTGGCAGGATTATTGTCCTGACAGTTTGAATCTACAGTTCTTCCATCCTCCTGAAAATACAATATTTGATTACTTAAGCTATTAGGTAAAGAGAGAAACACCATCACGCCTGGAATCTCCTACGTAGTAGGCAGAGGTGCAGTCCATTAAAGTGCACCCAATTTTATCGATAGTACACTACACACACTTCTCGTTAATATGAGGTTAATTCAGCTTATATTCCACCACGCTGGCCCATGACATGCAGGTTTCCTCACATTTTTTTTTAGATTTCAGAATTGAGATTTACGCATGAGTATTATTTACGTTAAAGAGAAATATGGGTACTACCTGTACATAAAATAAAGTATCTGTATAATCAACTGTCGCGGCCCGACTGGTGCCGATGGCCCCACTGACCGTCTGCAGATAGTCACCGGTGCAGTACCGGTATACCTAGAACTGGGACTTGACGAATGCAACCACGCATTTTACGGCTTTTAGCTTTTACTTACCGTAGTATATATTTTACCAAGAACTCAAATTGTGGGACATTTGTTTTCATTTCAGAAATACTTAGGCTAGCAAATAATAATTCCGCTTGTTAGTTCTTGCTCGTGTTCTTTACTTTCAAAACTGAATGGCTTCCATCGAATTAATAAACAATGATGGCAAATTGAAATATGAATATTGTTTTAACCAGAATAAAAATTGTCAGTCATTTGACAACCGACTTGGCTTGATCTCTGTTACTCATATGGTTGAAAAAGAAATAGCTATACAAGAAATATTATTCCTCTAGATTATGTGGTGGATTTATGGTTTTACAGAAAACGTAAAAGCCAACATAACGGGCATAACTTACGTTTCAGTCAATCGAGCATACTTTTGTATAGTATGGGAGCTTACACTCGCACGGTTTAGGTATACTAACAGTAAACTAACAGTTAAGACGTTTTCACGACAATCAATCTGTCAATGGAATTTTGAAGTAAACTGTGAAACGTGGAAAGTCTTTGTGAAAACAATAATTATCGATCGGTCGCCATTTTCATATCATCATGTCACAGCCATTATTTTATTTATAATGTGTATTTATTGAATGTTTTATTGCTATTAATTACTTGACACTGGCAAAATACCCGCTAAGTTGCGGGTGAGGCCATTTGCATATCCATTTATTTCATCGCATTTCATTTCATAAAAAAGAAGAAGAAGAACAATATTGATCATGTTCATCACTATCAAGATTTCATCATGTCAAATCCATTATTTTATTTATAATGTGTATTTATTGAAAGTTTTATTGCTATTAATTACTTGACATTGTGCAAAATATGCAGTGCAGCGCCAAAATGGCGAAAATCAAATAGGCACACGATAACCGGGCTTATGATTAGTCCAGCGATGTATACCATAGAGGTCAGTGCGTTAATCCTATGAACGCCAATTATTTGTTTATAGTTTTTGTAAAAAGACTGGTCAATGTAATTGGGTTTTTATTTCCTAGCTATTCATTTTCGGTTGATTCAACGAAAACTACATATTCATTACTCCCATTATCAAAGAATAATCTCTTATAATTGTGTTTAGTGTAAGTTTTATACTTATCAGCATCATTTCCATCGCTAGACATCATTTTGTACGTTCTTTTCTTTTTCTTTCATTTTGGGCTCTATTCGAGCCCCAGAATATAATTCCCTAACTAATTAGGAATGTTATGCAGTATTTATGCGATAAACAAATAAAATATTTTTTTACAGACATTAAATTAACCGCTCCGTTTGACTTCCCGCCAAAAAGGCCGGTATCTCCTATAGGAATAGGAGTGTTGCCGTAAAAAGTAATAACTTGTAACTAAATTAAGTGTTGCCATTATAGAAATAAGGACACGGACGATATTACGGTAGAATGTGCCACCGTAATAACATGTCTACGGTAGGTGGTAAAACTAGAAAAATTACGGTAGGTCTACCGTAATTACGGCATGGTTGGAGACACTCGAACACATATACCACGGCACTAAATAAATGATGCCATTTAAAAACTTTTATCTACACTAATATAAATCTCCAAATGTATGCTCTGAGAATATCCGATTGATCAATGAAATTAATTACCGATACAAAGTCCACTCTCTATGAATATCAGACAATAACGTATCAGAGTGATGAAAACTGTTCTTCTGCTATTTGATTGCTCGTGGATTGGTCTCAGTCAGGCAGGGCCCGGAACCCAGAACACCTATGAACGGATTCCGATCGGGTTTTTGAACGACCTAACTGCAACCAGATTCGACTCTTGGATACCAATAAGGTTAGAAAGATTTTAAACCATTTCCAGGGCCCCAAGTCTGGTAGCACAATCGATTCATACTTCTTTTTCTTTCTTTACGAAATGAAATGCGATGAAATAAAATGGATATGCAAATGGCTTCACCCACAACTTAGCGGGTATTTTTCAATGTCAAGTAATTAATAGCAATAAAACATTCAATAAATACACATTATAAATAAAATAATGGATGTGACATGATGATGTGAAATGATGTCGGGCAATCGATTCATAATCGAACAGATACCGCATAGTAACTGTCACTTTTGACAGATATTGTATGGGCTATCTGTCAAAAGTGACAGTGACTGTTCGATTTTGAATTGATTGTGTTAGCAGACTTGGGTAACACAATCAATTCAAAATCGAACAGCAACCGCATAGTAACTGACACTTAGTAGTACTAGTTACCAGTATGTTTGAATACAGCTTTTCTGAGACTTGGGGCCCAGAAAAGCAGTATTCAAACTTACTTCATATCCATATCTATGTGCACCTTTGTCTTTACTTCATAGACTTTCGAATTAAAACCCAAGTAACCAGGAAACCCCTTCAAAGGGGAAAGTTGCGTTATATAGCCTATCGTTCGATTCTGTATGTCACATTAATTTGTTGAGTGAGAGATGCCATTTTCATACCTTCATGACACATCCATTATTTTATTCAAGTGTTATTGCTATTAATTACTTGACATTGCCAACCTAAAAAAACAATTGTGTGTATGTGCAGTGTTGCCAGATTGGGTATTATTTTCGCAATTCTGGGTAAAAATTTTGGCTATGGAGATATTTTGGAGAAATGAAATTCTTGGAGAAAAAACAAATACCATGGAGAATTTTGGGTACTTTTTAGTTTCAAAGCGCATCGTTAGGATGATCACAACGCATTATACGAACGCACCCGTTAAACCATCTCGCTCGTTCATTTTCATTATTTTCACTCTGCTATGTCATACCCGTCATACCCATGCAGTGGGGATGCGTAATGTAAAAAAAAAAGGTCATTCTGCTGTTTCAGTTTGGAAATTAGAACAGTATTTCAAGGAAAAAATAAGAAAAAGGCAAAAACCTAATAAAATTGAATCATCCATTTGGTTAATTAACCGATATTATTATTATTTTTGCCTTCGGGTAAAACTCAAGCAAATTGTATTATTTTGGAGAAAAATAATTTCAAATTTGGGTAGAAATAGAAAATCACGTCTGGCAACACTGTGTGTGTGACAATATGTTGTTTGGAATAGTATTGAAATTATTGAGGTCATCAAGCTCAATTCTAAAGATAACGAGCTATTTAGTTACACTACAAACCACAAATAACTTTTAGGGTGTCATTTCAATAATAAAACCGAATTTTAATAAATAAGACAACAGACACAAGTATAGAAGTCAATTTTATTATAGTTCTAGCAAACAGATCTAACCTAAAGTTACTAAAATTAATATTAAAATGTCAGTTCCTGGATTATCAGAATAAAAAATACTTAAACATGATTACATTGTCTGCTTTCAAGGAAATTCTATTTAAAAGTTTTTTATAATAATTAATATTATAAAAAAATCTATTAATAATTAATTTTATTATAATAATTTCAGGTACTGTGACGGGCCCAGATGACTTTTCTTGATCAGCTTATTTTTCTTTCAGCTGCATTACAAATTTCTCTTTTCAGTAGCCCATTTCTCTGTTGTCAGTTCAAATAGTGCTGGCTTCATCAAATGCCCCAGTTTCATTACTGGTTTAAATGCCTCTTCATACTAGAGGTTTAGCTTCAAATTTTCAAGAGTTCTTCTTATTCTCTGTTGTTGTTGAGTTACTACCCTTTAATGTGCTTTTCATGTGTCGCTTGAACACTGGTACTGGCTGAGCTCTGAACTGAGATGCTTGCTTGCGCTCTTCTTGTATTTGTTGCTTGATCCATTCCTCTCTGCGTTTCTTTAACTCCTCATCACGTTTTTCAAATGAGAATGGCTGTGGTTTAACGAGCCCGCGTCTTTGAGGTTTGTCTTCATTATTCTTTGAGCAACCTGCGGTTTCATGCATAAGATGATCTGCAGAGTTTACCCTTTTGTAATCAATTTTAGGGCTGACTGGTTTTGTGACTTGCACAGGGCATTTTACAGGAATTTGTGATTTCTTAAGTATATGCTTGGGAGCTGGACGGGCTTTGAACTTCTGAACTTTACCAGGTGATGAAGTCGACTTTTTATGGATTTCTGATAACTTGAAAGGTTCAGGTACTGTTACAGGTTTTCTTGATACCACAGGCAAATGGATAACACCTTTGACTGATTGTGGTATAGGATTTGCTTTAATTTTAAATTTTTTAATCTCCTCAAATTCCATTTGTTCTTTTTCTTTTTGAGACATGAAATATCTATGGCGCGTGCGCTCTTTACACCGCAGCCTTGGTGAATGGGGAACAGTCAGCCCTGTTGGGCGAGTAGCAGCCTGCGTTCTGAACTTCTGTGATCCCCACATGTGAAACCGTCCAGGAGTATCCCTCAGATAATGATAGACGGCCTCCGCCATAGACACAAACTTTGTTTTCGGCAGGTAATGTGCAGCACGGGTAGGTCGTCGCTGTAAGTGAATATCGTCTCGAGTTTCTTTATGTTCTGATATAACGGGATCTTCACCCGGTGCAGCAATGTCGTCCATAGACCTCGACTTCCTTATTGGTCTTAAATCAGGAGTACCCCCCTGACAATGATAGCCAGCCTCTGCCATCGATAGAATCTTTGTTTTCGGCAGGTCATGTGGAGCACGCGTAGGTCTTCGATGTAAGTGAACATCGTCTTGAGTTTCATTTATTTCTAATTTTACTTGATCTTCATCCGCAGCAATATCGTTCATAGACAACGACTTCCGTACCGGTCTAAAATGATTATCATACTTAAAGTCCTGTTTTAAAGGGGAACCAGTTTCCTCATTGAAATATACTTTGGTGTTACATACACAGCATATACCCTGGTACTTTATATGTTTTGCCATTTTTAAACCGCAACTTCTTATATTTTCTTCGTCTTCTTTCTTTACGAAATGAGATGCGATGAAATAAAACGGAAATCCTTATATTTCTTCTTTTTTACGAAATGAAATATAATTTTAAGTAGTAGTAGTTTAATCAATTCGTCCAGTAGGACAGGCGAAATAAAATTTTAAATCAAACTGACCGACTGCGATTTTTTTTTTTTTTTTTTTTAATATTTATTCATGACCATGGATACCAGTCCTTCAGTCGAATACATGAAAATTAACTTAATAACACATTAAACTTAAAATAAATGGGAATTTATCACCATATTAGTTAAAATAAAAATAAATTACGATTAAAGTTAACAAAACTCCGACTGCGATTGACACAGTGTTGCAAACAGCGCTGGGCCTAATATCGCCGTTTCTCATACATAATGTAGCCTAATGTAGCCGAATTTCAGTTACAGTAGCCTAAAGTAGCTCAAACGACAAAATATCAATATGAATAAAATAAAATGTTATTTTTATCAATTTATTTATAATGAATTTAATAAATAGATCTAAGCCTAATATAAAACCCCGTAATGTATCTTAAAATAAAGTAAAGTACACAATATTAAAAAAATTAAAAACTTGATTGGTGTCAAGGGACACTAAACGAAGTTCCTTTCGATTAATTAGTGAAGGAATTGTCATTTTTTTTTAAGTTATTTATTATTTATTATGTACAAAAAACCAAAGTATACACTCAACAAAAATAATCTTCGCGACACCACACTGTTCAATGCGAAATAGAAAGACGAAACGAAAATATCTGGCTGGTTTCCTATAAGAGAGGGAGAGACAGACAAAGAAACATCCGCACGCCGCACGGCTTACAAAAAGTGTCGTTACAACTTTTTGTCTTAAATTTTTCCGTCTAGCCCCCTTTCGAAACGCGCGATAAGGAACTTCGTTCCAATAAACAGAGATTAAGATGATGCCGATTCGTCTTCTGCTAGCAATAATATGGCATCGACAAGACTTTCGCCGTCGTCAGTAGTATTAGACATTTTTCTACCAACGTGTAAACTAACCATGTGATTGCTTGGTTGAAAGTTTTACAACACATAAGTACCTGTTACATTCTTATGGGTACGAATTCTAAGAATGGCTGAATTTTGAAGAATGGCAGAATGAATGAATTTTTTTTCTTAATTATTTGCGATTCGGCTGATTTAAATAACTTTTCTCTGAAGTAGCCAAATAGGCTACCAGTCGCCTTTTAGATTTTTTCGTTGCCGATTCTCGTTCTGAGTAGCCTAAAATATAATCTATACTAATATTATAAATGTGAAAGTTTGAATGGATGGATGGATGTTTGTTACTCTTTCACGCCCGAACAGCTGAACGGATCTGGATGAAATTTGGCACAGAGATAGATTATAGTCTGGAATAGCACATAGGCTACTTTTTATCCCTGTAAAATGTATGGTTCCCGTGGGATAGATTTGTATACATTTTTCATAGAATACCAATAAAATATTTTTTTCATGCATTTGATTCTGAGGCGGTACGAAGTTCGCCGGGACAGCTAGTAATATATAAATATAATAATAAATATAACTAATATAAATCTCCAGAATATCCGATTGATCAGTGATATTGTTTACCGATTAAAAGTCCACTAAATGAGTGTCAGACAATAACGTATCAGTGTGATAAAAGCTTTTCTTCTTTTTTTTACGAAATGAAATGCGATGAAATAAAATGGATATGCAAATGGCCTCACCCACAACATAGCGGGTATTTTGCTTATGTCAAGTAATTTATTATATATCACACTAGCTGTTGCCCGCGACTTCGTCCGCGTGGTATTTAACAAAGACTCAGCCGTTGGTAACAGCCTGCTCGCGTTCTGATCCCGCGGGACGCATTGCAGATTGTTGCTATCAAACTTTAATCAGGCGCAGCGCTGCAACATTGGTTTTAATTTTTTTTCGAGAGATCCTATTTTTTTCTAAAATAAAAGTAGCCTAAGTTACTCCTTGTTACATCAGCTATCTGCCAGTGAAATTCCCGTCAAAATCGGTCCAGCCATTGCAGAGATTACCCGGAACAAACAGACAGACAGACAGACAGACAGACAGACAGACGGACAGACAGACAGACGGACAGACAGACAGACAAAAATTGTAAAAAATGTTGTTTCGGTATAGGTACCGTGTATACATCCAAATGCATTTAGTAAAAAGCGGTTATTTTAATATTACAAACAGACACTCCAATTTTATTTATATGTATAGATTATAAATAATATAATGAATGTGACATGATGATATCTTCTTCTTTCTTTATTAAATGAAATTTGATTCCTTATGGATCGGTCTGTCAGGCAGGGTCCGGAAACCAAGTAAGCCTATGAACGGATTGTGATCGGGTTTTGAACGACCTGACTGCAATCAGATTCGTCTTTTGGATATCAATAAGGTTAGAAGGATTATAAACCATTTCCAGAAAAGCTATATTCAAACTTACTTCATATCCATATCTATGTGCACTTTTGTCTTTACATCATAGACTTGCGAATTAAAACCCATGTAACCAGGAAACCCCTTCAAAAGGGAAAGTTGCGTTATATAGCATGTCGTTCGATTGTGTGTGTCACATTAATTTGTTGGGTACCATAAATAGAGAGTGTTCATTCACTATCTACGTTGGGTACCCAATGAACGAAGGTGACGCCGACGACTCGTTGAACGACTTGTATGGGTCTGGCCTTTTGTTATTTACGCGATAATTTTTTATTTTATTCTGTGGTTTTATTACTCTTTTGTAGAAGCTGAAAACTGTTCAAAACTTAACTACTCTATTGTTACATGTACCAATTATCCAAATAATAATATTTTGGATAACAGATTCATGCTATGGTCTAACCACCAGCAATGAATTAAAACTTAACACTGGCAAAATAAACAAGCGGGTGATGCCAATAAAACTACAATTATTTTATTTCTTTGTTTGTTTTTTGTCCTACTCCTTGGTTTTTAGGTATATATGGTGGTTTGGTTGGTTTTTAGGTGTATATAGATATAGTTTCGCCATTTCCATCTGTGTGTTGTTTTTATGTGTTTATTACTCGCTTATCTGTATGTGTTGTATTCTCTCTCAGAAATAAAATGGCTGTAACGTTAACGTTGGACGTGATATTATGACAAACAATCTTGTTAAAAATGGGTAGTTTTCCCTACATGTTATATTAGGGCGAAATAAGTTTACTCACCTCCTCGAGTGGGGACTGGAGGAGTTGGTATTGAAGGCCCGTTTACAATTATTAAATTCTGAAGTAGCCTTTTTGCTGGATTAATTTAAATAAAATAAATAAAATTTGAAGGTAGCACATTAGGACCGACTAAATTAAATGAAATGATCATGCAAAAGAGAGAGGCAAAAACTACCGAAAATATAACTCTGTTTATTGTAATAATTCATGATTTTTTATTTACTGTAGTATCTTCGATAAGCTTTAGTTGTCGACATGGCTACGAAAGCCTGCATTGTGCGTGGTCTGACATCACTGACCTCTATGTATATATCGCTGGACTAATCATAAGCCCGGTCATCGTGTGCCTATTTGATTTTCGCCATTTTGGCGCTGATAGCGGCAGTGGGTGGGAATGGAATTAATAATAGAGATGCGACAGTGATATGATAAATCGATAAAAATGTTTATGCTTAAACCTACCCATGCAGTAAAATGAAAATAATTATGATCCATTCCTTTAACAATGGCTAATGTCCAAAATAGTCGAGTGGTTAATACTAAGATGAAGCAAATAGTGATAATGACTAGCCGAATCGCTCATGGGTAGGGTAGGTAATCTTAGGATAAGCCGAAACCGGACTAAAGGGTGGTGTGTGACTAGCTAGATCCTACTTAAATAAGGATCGTTTTTTAATTAGAAATGTGGTAATGTAATGCTGTTTGAAAAGCAAGTTTTGGGGTCGAGTCACCTTCGTCCGTAGGAGAATTAAGTACCCTCGAGATACACTACACGTGACCCTGGGTGGTGCCAACCAGGTGACAACTCTACTGGTGGTAGGCTTCGGCCATGGCTAGTCACCACCCACTGAACAAAGCCATGTCGCCATGCGGCCTAGCCGTGTTCCGGCATGATGTTCAGTGTTGCCATTCATGGATGGCGGGTCAGATCAGTTGCGCTGCATGTGCCTAGTGAATGAAGCGTCTCTTATCTACTGCCACCTTCCTACCTAGGCAAGTATGCTCCATCGTAGATCTCATCGTCACTTACCATCAGGTGAGATCGAGATCAAATATTTGCCTATAATGTAATAAAAAAAAATAAAAAAAAGCAATGGAGTAGGCGAAGTATTTATAGAAAATAAAAATCATCAAAGTAGTACATGAGTTATGTTTAATAAAACAGTCATCAGAGAAGTGTTTTGAACAGATGTAATCATATTTTTTCGGACGCCAACTAGGCTTTTCAATGTTTTTGAGCCATAATTCCAGTCTTCTATTGTCAGTCGGAAACCTGTGAATTAGTAAACATTGTTTTAAAATAATATGTATTTGATAATAAAAATCTGTCTTCGGCGATTTTTACGTTCTTGAACGTTCTATCTATTTAAGATATTGATAGAAAAAATATCGATAAATTTTATCGACAAGGAACTTTTACAGCCGTATTGAATTTTATTGTTTATAAAAAACCGATAATACAAAGACAAATGTGTTGTAATCACGTATAAATAAGATAAGTAACAGATTTTTAAGTGCCTATAATATCAATAGAAGTTTTAATTTCTTGAATATTAGCCGTAAATTCACTTACTTGTAGAATGTAACCCCACTTCCCTTCTGGTAAAGACTTTTGCATAACACGCACTCTTTCATGGTTTACCTATTAACTAACACCACTTATTTATGTATTAACTATATTAATACGACACAACAAACCAATTTAATCGCGTTAAACCTTCAAAATCACTTTACCTTACTACACTTTATAAACACGGAGACAATGTAAACAAAACAACGGCCATTTGCATTTTACGTCAGATTTAGTTCCTTTCTCCCACATTGGGGGCGCTTCAAATAGGCACAATCAAGATTCTTGCTAGCGAAGTTGGTTGACACACGTGTTAGTGAGATTTTTCAGTCAAAATTGGCATTTAAGCCCATTTCAACCGTTTTTACTGAGATTGTTGTTTGTTTTGGTGTCGGGTTGTTCGTAATAATTAAGGTAAGTGGGTTTTATATATGTATTAAGGCCTAAAAGGCCTATATCTCAACATGGGGGACGAGTCCCCTGGTAGACCTCCTGACATTCCTGTTACTCCTTCTCCTTTACTATTCTCTCCAAATCAGCCGGAACGGGGCGCAAAACGTCCGTCCTCGGAATCAAGTGGCTATATCCACGCTCCTAAAAAAAACGTAACCAATTTAGATTTGCCGTCTGCATCCATTGAAACTGTTTATAGTCATCCTAGCCTGGAGTCTGCTCGTTCATACAGAAACAATGACTATGGCCCATTCGTCGTTCATCTATCCCGAATTGAGTCCGATCCTTCCGCTGGACTTACCATCCGTCCTATTAAAGTAGGCCATTTTCTAAAAACAAATGGAGTGAAAAATATTGTCAATGGTGGTGTCAAATTAGCAGGTCGAAATAGAATTTCAGTAGAATTCTCTTCCGCTGAAGCTGCCAATAACTTTGTTTCCCATCCATGCCTTGCCTCGTGTAATTTAACCGGCTCCATCCCCTCCTATAATGTAACCAGACTTGGCCTAGTCCGTGGAGTTCCATGTGAGTGGTCAATGACTGAATTCGCCGAAGCCATTGAACCCCTGGAGGGCTGTGGTAAAATATTAAAAGCTAGACGACTAAATAGAAAAACTACATCCGATGGTTCTACTAAATGGATTCCAACCCAATCTGTGGTTGTCACTTTTGAGGGTCAGGTCCTTCCGCAACGTATATTCTGTTGTTTTAATGCATTGCCAGTGGAAATTTACCAACTACCAACAATTCAGTGCCATAATTGCTGTCGTTTCGGTCATGTCAAATCACAGTGTCGGTCAAAACCTAGATGTTTTAAATGCTGCCAGAATCACTCAGGTGAAAGTTGTGACATTACTTCCGACAGGTTCTCCTGCCTTTTCTGCTCTGGGTGCCACCTAGCAACTGACAAACAGTGTCCCGAACACTCTAGACAAAAGTCTATTAAAATGCTCATGTCAGAGAAGAATTTATCGTACTCTGAAGCGTCAGCTCAGTTTCCATCAGTTCGACGTCCTTATGCTGACGTTACCTCTTCTAACACTTCCCAATCCCCAAATAACTCCTCCCCATCCCTATTCCCCTCCACTGTTCCTTCTACCTCTTCGTACAGAAAGACTGTGTTCTTAAATCCCCGTCCCAAACCTGTCTTATCCCAAGGATATGACCGACAGGCTCACCAGGCTATTATTACAAATTTACCCTCTTCTTTACCCAATGGATGTGCTCTCTCAGACCACCCTTCGGCTTCTTCTAACTCCCGTTTTTTCTCTTCTCTCCTTCCTAAGATTAATGATGAAAACTTAATAGATCTTTTTATAGCTATTTTAGATAATTTTATATCTAAATTTAATGAATGTCTACCGTCCAACGTTGCAGATAAATTAATACAGCTCGTTTCTCTTATTAAATCCACTGATGGATCCAACCCAAATCCTGCAATGGAACTGTAGAAGTTTAGTCCCTAAAAAATCTGAACTTATTTATTTATTTCGCAAGTTCTCTCCTGTCGTTGCTGGCATTTCGGAGACTTGGCTTCTCCCTGGATCCAATTTCAGGATTTCGGGATATGCTTGTCTGCGTGATGACCGTAGCGATGGCTATGCAGGATGTGCTATTTTTGTTAATAGATCTTATTATTTTAGCCCAATTCCTCTTCCTCCCCACACCAGGGATATTGGTGCCGTTGCTGTCAAGGTAATGGATATCAATTTCCTTTCACTCTATATCCCTCACCCTAACCCTAACATCGCCTCTGATTTAGCAACCATCTGTGCCTCTGTTCCCCAACCTTTAGTTATCCTTGGTGACTTCAATTCTCATCATACTTCTTGGGGTTCATATCGCTGCGACCCCTTTTCAGTTCATATTATTGATATCTTCGATAATATAGATGTCTCCATCATCAATGATGGCTCCCCTACCCACAGAGTTTATCCCAATCAAAATCCCCAATCTGCTATTGACCTTACAGCATGTTCTCCGAACCTATCTTCTCTCCTATCCTGGAAAACACTTCCTCAGTCATACGGTAGCGACCATTTCCCTATTATTATCTCTATGCCCCAGTCTGTCTCCCCTCTTCCTTCCCCTGAACCTCTTCTCAAATATAAACTCCAGGATGCAAATTGGGATCTTTTTGCAGCTGAGGTTGTTTCCAAAATCCTCCCCCTTCAGTACTCACCTTCTAATAATATTTTGGTCCAGTATGCTCAATTTGTAAATATTTTAATTGAAGCTGCAGATCTCCATATCCCTTGCAAAAGAACAGGTAAAAAAACTTTAGCTTCTCCTCCTTGGTGGGATTCTGATTGCACTAAAATTGTTAGATGTAGGGCAGTGGCAGAGCTTCATTACAACCAGTCGATGACTCCGACCAATTTTTTAATTTACCAAAAAACCGCGGCTCAAGCCCGTAAACTATTGGCACGTAAAAAGAAAGTAGGTTGGTATCACTTTTGTGAAAACCTCTCTCCTAGAGCACCTGTATCCCATGTTTGGAAAAGTGTCAGAAGATTCCGTGGTTCTCTTCTACCACCAAATAACTTTTCCAATGACCCATCTTCCTGGTTAAATTCATTTGCTGATATTCTGGCCCCCCCTTACGTCCCGAATTTTGAAAACGTCCATCATCATCCTTCCTTCCCAAATTGTTCTGAAGAATTTAGCGAGCCCTTCTCTGACGTTGAATTTAAAATAGTTTTGGACGGCCTTAAGGACTCTTCCCCGGGCCCTGACGGAATCCCTTATTCTTTTATCATTAAATTAAACCCCCTTGCTAAATCCTTTATCCTAATAATTCTCAATAACATTTTTGAACATGGCCTAATCCCAGATTCTTGGAAATCCCAAACCATAATTCCCATTTTGAAACCAGGCAAAGATCCCTCAAATCCTTCCTCCTACAGACCTATTGCTTTATCATGTACCTTATGCAAGATTTTAGAACACATGGTTAAAAATCGGTTAGAATGGTTACTGGAGAGTAAGAACCTACTTGGAAATACGCAATTCGGTTTTCGCAAATCCAAGGGCACTCTTGATAGTTTATCCATCCTGTCCTCGGATATACGGATCGCCTTCTCAAATAAGCAGGAGCTTGTTGGAGTTTTCCTAGACATTTCCTCTGCATATGATAGTGTCATTCTTCCGGTGCTCAGGCAGAAAATGCTCCAGCTGAACATCCCTGTGAGGATTGTCAACTTCATTTCCAACCTCTTAATGTCTAGGTTTATAAATATCCGTTTTCAAGGCTTCCTTCTTCCTCAAAGACAGATCTGGAAAGGTCTCCCGCAAGGTTCGGTGTTAAGTCCTCTCCTCTACAGTATCTATACCTCTGATCTCGAGCTATCCGTAACTTCTTTTTGCAAAATTCTTCAATATGCTGATGATCTGGTTCTCTATGTATCCTCCGATCATATTGATGAATCCTCTTCCCGTTTGAATTCTGCCCTCTATTACCTAAATGTTTGGTTGGAAGATCATGGTCTCCACCTATCTGTTCCAAAGTGCAGTTTGGTTGTCTTCTCAAGAAAAAGATCTATCCCTTCCCCTATAGTAAATTGCCTCGATGAAATAATTCCTGTTCATGATAATGTTAGGTTCTTAGGGTTCATTCTGGACTCCCGTATGACCGGGTCTTTACATATAAATCACGTTACGGAGAAATGTGAGAAAGGCATGAATATTTTGAGATCACTGTCTGGAGTATGGTGGGGTTGTCATCCATACTCCATGAAACTTCTATATAATGCTCTCGTGCGCAGCCATCTAGATTACGGTAGCACCATCCTGGAACCATGCAATAAAACTCTTCTCAATAAGTTTAATATTATTCAGGCTAAGTGTATGAGAATTATGCTAGGTGCAATGAAGTCCTCCCCTAAAAATGCTATGCAGGTCGAGTGTGCGGAGCCACCTCTTCATTTACGAAGACAATATCTGTCTGACAGATTCATTTTTAAACTAGCCCAGAATTCCGCTCACCCTTTGCTTTCCTGTCTGGAGATTTTATCCCAAAAAGTAGCAGCTGGAGGATATTGGACTCACAAAGACCCCCCTAAATCTGTAACCAGTTATAGAAAATTGAAAAATTTCAATTCCCCCATTTTCAGTTCACCAGGTTCCCTTCTCTTTAAATTTGATTTCCAAGCCCTTATCTTTAACCCCCTTGTCATTCTTGATCTTGGAATCCATAAACTCGAACCGTGTGCCAATGCAATTTTGGAAGAAATATTGGACAGAGATTTTCACCAGTGGCTTTCTATTTATACAGATGCCTCTAAATTATCCACCGAAGGATGTGTAGGGTGTGCGGTTTGGATTCCGAAATATAAAATTTTATTAAATTATAAATGCCCTCCCCAATCAACTGTTTTTACTGGTGAGTCAGTGGCAATATTAGAAGCGATAACTTATGTAGAATCTCATAACCTAAACAGAACCATTATACTGTCTGATTCAAAAAGTTGCCTTCAGGCAATCACTTCTAACCAATTTAAATCCAAAAATAAATTTCAAATTATTTTACTTATTAAAGAAATGCTTCTCAAATGCAAGCTTCGAGGAATCGAAGTTGTCCTTGCTTGGATACCTAGTCATAGTGGCATCGTGGGCAATGAGTGTGTGGACTCTTTGGCTAAGGATGCGGTTCAGTCTGGCTCTCTTGATCACCATAGACTCCATTGTATTGACCTCCTCCCTTGTGCTAGAGTTGATTTGTATGAATCTTGGAGTGCTGAATGGGATTCGTCAAGCAGAAGTTGTGGTCGCTTTTATGCAGCTTTGCAACCGAATGTTCGATCTAAGCCTTGGTTCCAAAAATATCGCCACGGTAGCAAGTTCACTACGTCTACTATCTCTCGTTTACGACTAGGTCATTCCTGTACTCCTCTGTTCTTAAACAAGATTAGAGTGAGAGACCATTCTCTCTGCGAGTGTGGCTATGACGAGGGTTCTACCGACCACATTTTTTTCTCCTGCCCCAAATATCCTGTCTCTCTTTATGATATCCTTCCTCCTGAAATTCCCCGTCCTACTAACTTCCAATCTCTCCTCATGCTTGTTGATTCTCCTTTTATTAACTTTTTAATGAAATATATAACTAAATATAATATTAGATTATAACATTTTACTGTCATTAACTGTGTATTGTTTTGTATTTGCTTGTGTCGTCTATCCCGTGTGTATGTTTTATCATGTGTTGTTTTAGATAATTTCCACTACACTAACCGGCCAATCTCAACAAGAGCTAATAAGCAAAAGTAAAACCGATCAAGCAATCTCCATCGTGTCTTCGCCACTACGTCGACATTGGCAGAATCGCGTTGAGCCTGACTCAACGGAAAAAGGCCATTAGGGAAAAAAAAATAAAAAAAAAAAAAAAATAGGCACAATAGATAGCTGTCATTTTAAAGGGTATCAATTATCATTAGTCTAGCGTACTTGTATAATGGATGTCAGTGTCTGACATACACTTGGCTGGTTTTTGATATATAGCTCTGTGGTTTCTTGCAAATAAAAGTAAATACTCATTATTTAGTATGAGGAAGGAAGGAAAATAAATGTAAGTACCTAACAGGTAACTACCCATGAACTGTAAAATTAGTCTGTGTCCCGAATAAGAAGATGCAGCCTTTAATTTCTGTTGGTAAGATTATATTCAGTTTTATAATAGTTTTGGGATATTTTAAGTATATTCGATAAATTAATTCAAAATTAATATACAAGTGGCTCTTATTTGGTTTATAGTTAATGCATGGGTTCATTCCCTTTCTTGTTACCATTTAAAAGTAGATTACCTATCTGCCTATAATTATAACTCTTTACATCGTATCTGATACTATGGTCCTATGTCCTATATTATTTATAATGAGAAAACCCTATGAAATAGAAATCCAAGTTTAGTATATAGATTAAGTACTAGACTTTTCTCTAATCTCTCATAAGCAATTTTCATTGCACTATAGCTAATAGTATTGCCATGCAAAAATAGCCTTAAAAGTGTTTTCAACAGTAATATTGATAATACTATATGTCGAATATTACTGTTATGATACATACAAAGAGTTGTGCATTGGTATAATTCAAATCAGAGTATTAATTCACTGAATGTTTCAACATTGTGTGGGTGACCATGATTGGCTCTGATTTGAACTCCCTACCACCTAATGTAGTATGTAACAATATTCACCATAGTTAATGTTTCAAATAAATTTGAATACGTAGGTATAAGTGTAAATATATTTCATAATATTGTGATCATGTCACACAGGTATATCAAATAACACAAAGTATTTTGTTTCTACAGATAACTAGGTCTACTTTGCATGTAAATACAATTATCATTTAGATTTATGTACTCAATAGCTTCTACTGTACTATCCGGATATTATATGATAAAATAAAATACCTATGCATTAAAATAATGGTGGAGTTACCCCTTCAATGTTTAAATTGTAATAAGTATATTTCTCTTATCAGTGTCATTGAGTTCCCTCTAATGTTTGTTGGTTATTATAGGTTTATCATTTTTATACAGTTTATCTTGGTACTGCGGCCAGTGCAGAGTAATTGTGTGCTGTGTTTACTATGTCACTGGTTTTGAACCAAATTAATGGTGAAATTATTGTAAATAGTGATAAACCATTTGCAGATCATGAGTCCCGACACAACTCAAACCATGCGGAAAATGACCATGATGGGCCAGAGGGGCCCGCCACCACGGAAAACACGCCCCTCATCCACCGTTTTCCACCTGACCTTCGGGGGAGGAATCCTACTACCACAGTAACTGTAACGTTTCTGGTGATTCTGTTCATAGCAGGTGCTTTTATTGGGATTTATCTACTTGTACTGCAGAGCAGAGCTGGTAAGTGAATATTGTGTTATTTTTTCTGTACTATTTATATATATTATGAAAATAAAGCATTGTGTATCCAATGTATTTATATGTCAACAAACAGATATTTTATGCAAGGTAGTTTTAATGTTAGTGGTAAATATATAATTTTACTTTGTTTTCATAAATAAATAGATGCCATCACGCCTGTAACCCAGTAGTGGTAGGCAGAGGCTGTACCAACATCTGCCCTTGGATTTAGTCCCAATGTCATAGAAGCATATAAATAGACTGTTTGTTTTTTACAGCAAGTAATGCCTCATTCTTATTTTTTTCAAAATATATTGACGATCTGATTTCTAACTAGTGAATTGTATTTCAGATCATGTTCTGCCTCCAGTCTTGATACCATTTCAGCTAGTGAGTAGATCACAATGGGATCGCAGCAATTTGTCTCAAGTTGCACTGAAAATGACTCCGTTTAGAGAAAAGCAGGTGATAGTACTGCAAACAGGCACAGACCCGTGCTTTGGTACAGATTCATGCACAACACTACTGCGCGCTATGCAGGTAAATGGGCAGATCAAGGGTCAATCTGTCTAGGTATATTTAGATGAAATAAGAGTGAACTTAGTTTACATTGAATATGATAGGAAAAATAAAACAAAATCCACTGATTCCAACTCGGAACCCTATTTACAGAAAGCTAAGTCCGAGATTACCGTCTTCATAAACTCACAAATTAACAAACTTCTATATATATATAGACAATTTAAGGATATGTATATTATTAATATAGACAATTTAAGGATTTATATTTATTGCGACCGCATTTGGTTTCAGGATAATGCAACTAATGGGGTACTACCATATAACTTCTTAATATCATCGAATGGACAAACTTACGAAGCTCTGGGGTGGCATACAAGATCCCCGCTTAACTACACTCAGTACTCGCCATCGACTCTAGTCCTAGCTTTTATTGGTAATTAATGGAGCATTATCTATTTTATACAAATGTAATGACATTATATATATTTTTGAATTACTCTTTTATCTTCTATACAATTCCGAGATATTACAGTCGTTTATTGCCTTTGTCCAATGACGTTTATTGAGTAGTATTAAAGCAATGTTCATAATTATGCATCGTTTTCCATGGTTTGACAAACGACCTTGAGCCCTACATGCGATGTTGTTTCGAAATGATTCGATATGGTTATAGCGAATTATCGACATTTATTTGCTCCTCGTTGGGAATGTAATAGTCTCGTGTGGTTTTAAAATTTCTGTCCTTTACTCTGCAATTAAATTTTCAGGTAATTTCTCACAAGTTTCGCCGAGTCGGTTGCAAATGGAACAAGCGAAGAATTTCTTTGCTGAGTCAGTAAGTCTACAATATTTGGATCCTTTGTATAGCATTATAGGAAAAACCAGGAACGATACACCTCTCTATCTCTTCGACAGTCTTAAAGATTTTCCTCAATGGAATAGTAAACTTTCTGATGCATTTCATTAGATGAAAAAATGAGGGCATATAAATATAATCTTCTATCATATATATTAAACAAGTTCGTGTTAATTACAGCTTTTATAACTGAAGAACGAGTGGGGGTGATTTTAATTATCTTTGATTTTTTTAATTTGTCTCCGCCCCAAATAGCAGAATCACTGTAATAAAAACATGGAAAAATGACACAATACAAATTAAGATGAAATAATTTTGTTTCACATTTGATTCTGAGGCGATATGAAGCTCGCAGGGACAGCTAATTTAAAATAAATCTCAAAACGATCTTTGTGATAGTTCCCGGTAATACGTAAGTAATCAGATAAATATTATTTTAAAATGTATATCAAAATATATTTGATTCATTAATTAATAAAAATTTGCTCAACTGTGATAGGTATATACTTAAATCATCTGAGTGCTTCTAAGTTCACGATATATAAATTCCAATCGCATATCAACTTCATCAATATTGAATGTTAATAATCCAAGTTAGACGCGGTGCATTGCAATATGTATTGTATATATTGAAATAAAAGTGATAAATATCTTGCAACTTCGGAATCGATTATGAAAGGACCTTGACAACATGTATGAGAACACTCCTATGAACACCAACAAACAGAAATGATGTATATGTGTTTGATAATGGTATGTTGCAACTTATTATATATATATACCCACCTAGTATTGCTACTAAAACGTCAGGTATATTTTATTAAAATAAGCTTTTGGATCATAATGTGTGACATTTTATATACATATTTTATTGCTCCTCTATGACTTGGCAAAGTAAACTAAGAATATTTAAAAAATTAGCTTTCATTTGATGTGGCTTATTAACGTTGGTTTTGCGTTCCGCGTTACCAGCTATAGGTATATAGGCTTAATAGTGTCCGCGAATACAGCTGTTGGTCAGCAACGAATACATTTCAAAGCTCGCAGAACTGCCTAAGAAGTATTACTTGATCTTTGGCGGAACACAAAACGTTGAATACCCTTTGTTTGGGCTCCATGGACACATTCGACATCATGTTTTTGTTTCAAAATCGAGGCAGTTTATAACCTGCTCATTCTGTTATAATATTACACATTCACATACAAATATTATACACTAGCTGCGCCCGGCGGTGTTACCCGCGATAAAAAGTATGAAAAATTAAAACATCTATCCCACGGGAACCATACATTTTACCGGGATAAAAAGTTGCCTATGCGCTATTCCAGACTATAAACTATCTCTGTGCCAAATTTCATCCAGATCCATTCAGCCGTTCGGGCGTGAAAGAGTAACAAACATCCATCCATCCATCTATCCATCCATCCAAACTTTCACATTTATAATATTAGTATAGATTTAAATTGTCAATATTAAGTGAGTTGGTTTATTAAGACACTAGCTGTTGCCCGCTTCGTTCGCGTGGTATTTAACAAAGACAACCGTTGACAACAGCCTGCTCGCCCATTCTGAGCCCGCGGGACGCATTGCAGGTTGTTGCTGTCAAACTTAATCAGGCGCTGCGCTGCAACATTGGTTTTAATTTTTTTTCGTGAGATCCTATCTTTTTTTCTAAAATAAAAGTAGCCTAAGTTACTCCTTGTTATATCAGTTATCTGCCAGTGAAAGTCCCGTCAAAATCGGTCCAGCCATTTCAGAGATTAGCCGGAACAAACAGACAGACAGACAGACAGACAGACAGACAGACGGACAGACAGACAGACAGATAAAAATTGTTGTTTCGGTATAGGTAACGTGTATACATCCAAATGCACTTAGTAAAAAGCGGTTATTTTAATATTACAAACAGACACTCCAATTTTATTTATATGTATAGAAGATAGGATTTTTTTGTGTGTTAAGTACACACAAAAAAATCCTATCTTCACCATAATACTTTTAAGTTTTATATACATATAGGTAATGATGTTAATTTTAATGTCGAAGTGTTCACATCACAAATCAAAGCATCAAATTGCGTTAACACGCAATTTTATATGAGGTGGTAAATGATGACGTCATAAAATATGCCAACATTAAAATTCAAGTGTTATATGTATAAAGTTAATGAGTATAGCAAATCACAAATGAGATTGATACGGTTTTCTTAGGATACGATTTTAAAATTCTCACGTTAGTAGCTAATTAATTATGCCACTTTTATTGCTATTGACTTGGATTTAGGGGATATTACTTAATCAAATAACTAGCTGTTGCCTGCGGCGCTATCCCCGTTACCTCGATGAAATAGCCTGTAGCTCTTAGTGATAATGTAACTTTCTATCCGTATATGAATTTTCAGAATAGGATCAGTAGATCCGATAAGCCCCTACATCAAAACTCGAAAACATTAAGTACCTCTACCTGAAACTATCAGTGTTTATGATCATAGGTAGTGTATCACATATTCTAATAATATTATCATATAACGTACATCCTAGATCATCTAGTCAAATTTATATGATACAGTTATTTTTCACATTATCCTGATAATATAAGAGAAAACCGACAGATTCTAACTATGATCATAGGTTCCGATGGCTCGTTACTGTAGTCTATGATCACATATATATGGTCCTGGATCGACCGCGTGTAATAAACAGCGTATTGATGCTTTGAATCAAATAATTGTTATTGAAAAAAAAAAGCAATAGTATTAATAAAGAAAGCTCGTTTACCAAATTCGACTATTTATCATTATCTACCTATTAAAGCAAAAAGATTACCCGCTCTGACCAAAAACGGGAGTGAGAGATCGGGGGATCTTCTTCTCTTTTCTCGACTTAAAACTTTTCATCTGTATCATGTATAACTAAATAAAATCCCGCCACTCAGTACGTACGTACTTTGTAATTTGGACAACGTTTGTAAACAAGGTATTGAGTTAAAATGTAAAGTAGACTGGAAATAGGTGCTCGTATTACACCCCCAGGTGATTGTCCATTACTTTTATCAATCGCGTTTTCGTACTCATCTGCTTTAAGTTGATTTGTTGTTTATGAGTTCATATAGGTACCTACTCAAGATCTGAGCGATATATTTAGTACGAGTGGCTTCTAAAATGAAGCTTTCCAATATGAGAATGCTACTACTTCGTATAATGCTACTAAGTCGTTTTTATATATGAAAATCCATGTAATATATGATTTGTTTGTAAATACGTAAGTATCTGATTAGTTTATTAGAGAATATATTTTGACCTGAGTATATTTGAACCAAAGATAATGTTATCTTCTATTATATTACTGGTTAAAATTTAAAAAATATATATTGTTGGTTGATGGAATAAACAAAAGGCATCAATAAATTTAAATAATATCCTGGGCCGCAGATAATGTGGACCTATTTAAATAGAACTGTTCACAGTATCCTACCTGGATGTTTCAGATTTGATTCAGAAAATGTATACTTACCTATGAACCTGTGCTTCTTCAGCGCCTTTGTACCTAATCATTATTTAAAGTCAGAATTTCGGTATCTCAATATGTGTTTTTAAATTAGTTCACAAAACATAACAATATCTAGTCATTCTAATTGGAACTTTTTTTTAAAATCGTCATATCAAAATTGTGACGTCACGTAATTTTTATAAATGCGCTTAAGAAGCGCAGGTTCAATAATCCCGTACAACACAAAACGATAAAACGTGTCATGTTTATTATCAGTGGCCATGGTATGGTGCCCCTAGTTTGCTAACGTTTGGCTCATAGCTTGCCAGCGTTTACCGGTTTTTATATAGTTTTAATCTCCATGTGTTATGTCACAGTATTCGCAAGTAATATTCCTTTATATAATTACCTATCTTTAATTACTTGCCTGCGTATTCCCACCACACTGTAAGTGGGGTGGTAACTGTTAGTAACCTAGCTACAAATTGGCCTTATAGGTAAATGAGAATAAAAGGCAATTAAAATAAAAAGTCGTAAATTATTGTATACTTTTATTCATAAGTAAGAACGATGTAGTGTAAATGTCTAGTATTATTATAATAATTTATAGGTACATATAGATACATACATATTTACATGGGTAATTATTATATTAGTGACAGATGAACATTTATACCTAAAATAATAAACTGTGTTTTTATGTACTCACGTATGTTTCATTGTGTATCCTGATATCCCTGAAAACTGATATGGCGGGGCGTATTGGGTAACCAAAAAATAATTCAATTAGTAAGTGTACCCGCAGGCATATCATTCTAGACCTGTACGAAATAAATGACTAGACATTAAGTTTGTTACCAGTCCGGTCATTGAGGTACAAGATAACAAAACTTTGAGTTTTGTTCAATTTAGTTTAGTCATAATATGTTGACAGAAAACACGCAAAATACAATAAAGAGAATCATCAGGTTATAAATGTCAGTATTATCTAGACGTGATGTTCAACGATTATTAAATGGTTATAAATAAAAGGTATAAAAATACCGTAGAATTAGGTTAGGACGATTTATCAAATAATGATTTCTGTTGTAAGTACCGTCCTTTGGTACTGGTATACCCTCTCCGTAATATTTATTATTAGGTATTGCTAGAGGTGCATCTTGGAGTATTTAACCGCTAAATTGTTCTAGGGGTGAATACATAAATCATACCCTTTTGAAAATACAAGCGATCAGAATCACACCCACTCAATCAAATATATAAAATTATGTCTTTTTTATATTGGCATGAATATTTTGAAAATCTATGACACTCAACAAATTGCTGTTATTTTTCTGCACTATCAATCTCCAAACAATAGGGGCTTCCAAAACAAACACATCACTACATACATTTGATAGAGAAACAAACAGCAAGTCATACAACAATAAAGTACGTACTTAAAATTTACTAAGTAGACTGCCTACCTACAGAAAATATCACAAAGATTTCGAAAACAAAAGATCCGAGATAAAGATAACTCTATACAATGCATATAGAGTAACAATCATTTCACTATACCTAGTAAATTTTACGTTTGCCCATAATTCCTATACTTACCGATATATATATATATATATATATATATAATTATTACTGTTGTATACCAACTTACCTAACAGTACTAAATATAATTAATCTACCCTAATATAGCAGATCAATGAATCTACATTTAAATCACAATTATATTATGTTTGGACATTCACGTCACACACTTTTCAAAACATAGAAATGATACTGTCACATACTATCGGGGCATAAGTTTCTTAATATTAACAAAATAGGTAGGTATATATATTTACAGATAATGTCATGGATACGAGGAATCTCTATTACTTATTATACAATGAAGGAACTGAGAACAAGAAATAATATGGTCAGAGTCGCTAACCACATATTGAAACACAAAAAAACTAAACTGATTTGTGTAGTACACGCGAATTTGTAAGGAATACGTAAGGACGTAATTTGCGTGTACTACACAAATCTTCTTGGTGTTTTGCGCTTGAATAATATTGTTCGCGACGCACCGTTAGTGTTATTTCTTGATCTAAGTACATCTTCATCTTCAAGGAAAGGTATGCCAGACCTACCTATATAATCAAATCTATTATTATTACTACTATATTCAGAGTTAATCAATCTCTAATTTTCTGAAACTCCCCTGTAGCAATACGTCTCCGTTAACGGTGTCGGTTTTGTTGTTCCTAGAAGTTGTGATGCCCCTGGCACTCAATATTTCCATAACATCCAGGTCGATCAGTTTACTTCTCTGTTCGTTGAGCAACTGACGCGTATAGTCCACCATGTCTTCGAAATTCAACGCGCCTCCATACGATGTGGGGAGACACGCGGCGTCTATGTGCTGGTGTAGTTGCTTCAAATTGGAATGCATCTGAGAAAAATAAAAAATAATGGTACTAACCGTTTACGAAACGGCACAGTTGTCCGTGGATAATTAAGTTAGTGTTTATTGTGAGGTTAATGGGCAGGCAGATAAACATCACATTTACCGATATGAATATACGAAACCGGCGCGTACAGTACTAAAAGCGGAGCTACTACCAAGTACCAACTGTACCAATATAACCGAGTCAGGCCGACCGCAACAGAAAATACCGACATTAACTCAAGAGGGCTCGTCTTTTTTAACAGATTTTTGTTAATCGCAATGTAGGTATGTTACAAAAACGTTTGTATTAGCTATTCTCGGCTGGTTTGCGCTGTTCAATTTAACATACATAATGACAAATACAAAGACTATGCAGTACAATTTTCGCTCACGAAAAAAGAATATACTTAAAGTTGTGAAAACCTTATAAGGTAACCTACACCTAATTATTTCCGAAACATGGTAGTAATTTAAGTATACACATTGTTGCCAGGGAAGCCTGAGTCGACAATCATTACGTAGGCGTATTTAAAGATATACACTTGAGGTAACTTACCTTGAGTCTAGAAGCCATTTTTGGGGTGACTCTGGTGAGTGCAAAGTCAACAATATACTTGAGAGCACTTGGTACATTGATTATATGAAACTCCTTGTGCCGCATCGGAAGCGATTGCTAAAATAAAATACATAATAGGTATATCACATTTGTAGCGTTACAACTATGCAAACAAATATATACGAGAGCTTAATTAACCTGAATATAATGGCATTATTTTCATACCTGTAGCTCAAGCACAGTACTTTTTCTTATAGGTTCGGTAACGTATAACGTCTTTCATCCCTCTCACACACTACAAAAAAAGCTACTGTGACAGCATGTTTTCTCCAAGTTGTCACGATTACATTATAAGTTCCTGCTTATCCTACTGATATCTACTTATTAGGTACGTGAAGGTAACTGAAGTACCTTATTCCGTCGACTAAAGGATTACCTACGTAAATGTTACGTACAATATTGTCTTTTCACTAAGTTTCAAGCTAATCGGCCCATAGAATAACATTTTCCATACAATCTTTGAAGCCCTATGTGCAATTAAAAAAAATATTCTTAATGTGCGTTCTCAGCCTTTTATAAACACAGCTTTCAAATATGAAGTCATTATCTGTCAGTAAGTCGGGACACTTTGTTATAGATAGATAGATTGATGGTATATATATGTTTGGGGGAGTTTGTATTACCTTGCTTTTACCTTTAAACGCAAGGTTAACTTCACTTTCGCAATATGTTTAGTAAGTAACAATGTAATTCATACTTCTCCCCATTTCATGAGCCTGGCGAAGTCTGTCGGGTTCCAGGTAGTGACGTGTGCGCCGGTAACGCCTTGCCCGTCGCCGACGTGTACGAAGCCGCACACCTGGTCCACGGCATCCTCCAGCAAGCTCTCGTATACCACGAAGTGAGCGCGGCACATATCCCAACAGTTGAACTTGAGCGCGTTAAATCTACCTAAAAGGTATAAAACACTACTAATTGGAGACCATTAAAAATAAACGAACGCAAAGCACGAATAAAATATAACAACCGTTTGTATTGTCAATGGTATTTACTGTAATATTATTTTATGTTTCCCCCTCCACACGGGCTATGGCCGGACCATTGGAAGGGTTGCGCGGAGACATGGGTCCAATACGTGGTCTTTTTGAAAAAAATCATGATATTTTAGCCACCAGCTGGGGTTAACTACCGAAAATGATGGCATAAACAGCGAATTGACCTCAGCTGGCGAAGGAACTATTGTAGGATTATGGAAAGATATAGCATTATTGAAAGGGTTACGGACACCTGCCATGATCAGCCTAATTACTATTGGCAGGTGGTCATAATTTTAAATTAGCTCTAGGTAAACTTCGCAGTCTAGTTACTCGCATTGTAGACAGTAGAAAATATTACATAAATTCGCCGTTGCATTCGAGTAGGTACTATTGTTACGACATACTTAACAAAAATCTCCTTACTCATATTGTACACGATGACCCGGCGACCCTTGCTGTCTCGAATCGGTGACACTGTTATGTACCTTGAAATTAGGAAATAATTATGAAATACCGACAACATGGAATTATATCACCGAAAAAAATGTCATAATAAGTGTATTCGCAACGCGGGAACTTAGAGCCGGCATGTCGAGTTCAAGGCCTGTGGTACACCTACTTAGAATTGTCAAGAAACATGCTTGAGCCATCTCGGCTCTCATGAGCATAACTAGAATAAAATGGCGTTACATAATGCGGCTGTTATCTTATGGAACCATGTTAGTAGGTTGGCATTGTCCAATTCAAATAGGTACGCACTTACCAATTTCACTACAGAATAAATTGCGTTACAAAAATGCCTACCTGCTCGACTCTAGTCTAGATGATATCTTGTACCAGACCGGTTGTTGATGTAATTGCTTGCCGTTAATTGATACGCTTTTGAAAAAGAACTATGAAATAGTTACGTACCCGTTGTTCAGAATTTCTTTTAGTCTGGCTTCGTTGCAATCGACTTGTGTGAACACTTCTGGATAAGACTTCCTCAGATTTAAATATTTTAATAACGTCTGTTGAGCCATGGGTATACTGTACTTTTTGTGACGCAGAAATCTAAGAATGAATGATTCATCTGTAACAAAGTAGCAGAGAAAAATAACTATAACTTATATATAATCATTCAGAAAGGGTACACTAAGCCTTGAACCTGTGCTTCTTTAGCGCACTTGTAATCACTATGGGATCTGGATAAGAATATTCTGACTTCACGTAGTGCTTACAAATGCGCTAAAGAAGCCTGGGTTCATAGTTCTATACCCTGTGTATCGCTCATCTCGTTCTCCTGTCTATTTGGATTTAAAGGATAGTTAGCATACTTTAAAAAAATATTCGGTCTCCAGATTAGTTGGTGGATCGGTGGGAATTATAAGCCAATCTGAACTGCCGTTCCCGACATAAGTATTATATGTAAGTAAGGTTGAGAATAAAATCAACAAAAGCCGTTAGACAAGTAGGTACATAATACTATAGCATCGAATATTTATAAATTTTTAGATATTGGATCCAGTGAAATATTCATAACATTTGATCGATGTGTAACCAATACGGAGATTGCGGTCGTTATTATAATTATTGACAAAGGCAAGCGTAATATCTTAATTCGCAATTCGCAATACAGCCTGTCTCTGGAGAAGTTCAGGGTTTTTCACATCGATCATAACAACTTCATTTAAGCAACGCCAATCAACGATCCAACTTAGTATTCAATTATGAAATATTTACGTGGTTGTCTACCTTTTGGCTGCAAATCAATGATCTTAATAACTCAGAAGAAGAAATAAATATATGATTCTTCGCCCGTGTGTAATACCTTATTAATCCTAAAAGTAGATATTAAAATACATCCAGTGCTTGGTGCGTGATGCATAGCTAATAAGACAAAAAAATGCGAGTGGATTATTATACCCATAAGCATTATTTTTTCCGAAACATTTCTTGTACAGATTACAGACAAGCATGGGATTTTTTTTATAAAAATCGCTTCAGTTACCTTGTCTAACATTTTTAATGTCATTATTCTGTTGTATCCATTCTTTCATCATGGCGAGAGCTTGCTCCCTTGTAGCGGGACTCTCGCGCAGCTCCTTCGCGGCCTCAGCCGTCACATGCTTGACGGTTCTCCCCAAGCACCCCCCATCTTTCTCTATCTTCTCGCTGGTGGCGCTCCACGTCGTTGTGACAGTCAGCAAGACGCTCGTGGTGGTCATCTTCTCATAAAGTATGCTACAGAAACAATGAATATGTTTTTTTTATTTTAAAACAAAAGGTATTACTTAGTAATGTTATATAAGTATATTATTAGAATCCCCATTAGCCGCCCCATTCTATAACTTTTTGCGGAGTATTGCCGAACGCGGGTGGCCGTCCCGGATATATAGGCTCGGGTATAATAAACCTTACGGAAAGTCCGACTCCGACGTAATTCAATAGTCCGAGTAGTTGAACCTGGAACCTTTCGATTACGACCGCGGCCTCTCTAACCACTAGGATTTTGATGCTAAAATTATATGTTACCGCAACGTTATTATACCAAATTGTTATGCAACCGAAGATCTTCCATGAACTTTTCGAGATCAAACCGTAAGCAACATTAATTTAAGTAACATATAAGATAACAATAAACTTCCGCTTGAATAAAAAGCCGGTAGGTATGTTCCTTCTCGAGCGTCGCTTGTTGAGCTCACGTGAATGTCATCAGTCATGCATTTGATGAAGTAACGTATAATGGGTTTCACAACAACGACTTGCTTTATTATTGTTTAATGTCATGGCTCTACAATAGAGTTATGGATAGGGTAAATTACCCATCAAATTGGGCTTATTTCGCGGCATAGGTAGGTATAATTTTATTATTGCCTTTCTAGTTTATGTAATTTCAATGACGATGGTGACCAAGTTATGATCGAAAATGTTATGTTTACATATCAGCTAAGTAATCGAACGAGTGAACGTTGGAAGTATAAGATTTTACATATGATTTGATTAGGGTACTTCTGGTTAAAAAGGGCCATGTCTTCCCAGACATGTCTCTCCAGAATTCCTAGTAGTGTAATTTCTAAAATTTCAAATATATATTTTTTCTTTCGGCAATATGACCTATATAGTAAATGGACCCCTTTAAATATTTTACACTATTATTGTTAAGCTTTATATTCTCTACAAATTTATATAGATACAACTTTGTGGGACAGGTAGGTACTTAAATAATCAAGAACATAAGTAATCACGCGGTTCCGTCATGGGTGCCCTTGAAACCGACATAGGTACCTATCCAACCAAACCATAAATGTATTATCGATCGTATTAAAACAGTAGGTTAAGGAGTTCATGTTAAAGACAATGTTGGCAGACTATATCTAAGTAGGTAACAGCTAATGACCTTTATAATGGCTCCAATTTAAAGTAGGTACTTAATACAATTTTAAATTGGATTAAATTTTAAATGTAAGTGGGTAGATAGCTGCAAATGTAGGTAAATTCGCAGCCATCTACCCACTTACATAATTTTTCAAAAAATATCGGCACTTAGCTGAGTCACCAACCAAATCCTGCTATGATAATTAAATCTAAAGGTTGAGTGCATTATCCGTTCCCTTTCTAGAATTATATTGACGTAGGTCATTACAGTCTCAAAACAATTCACAAATCAATTTCCAGTCCGAAAAAAGTTGGTATAACGACTCAATACTACTATACTTAAGTATGTTATATAAGAATCAAGTATGAGTTAACTTGATGACCTAGTGGCTCAAGATCAAAGCCCTACTTCGGAGAGCAAACTGCAATCTAATAGGTAACGACTAACGATTGCAAGTACTTTGTTTTGACGGCACCTCAATGTTAAAATCTATCAAATACTTTAGGCTGTAGGCCGTGCCAAAGAAATAGACCTACATACACAACATTATCCACCTGGCGCAGTCGGGTAAAACTAGGACGACGACGTAAAACGACAGCATATAGTGAGAAAACATCCTATTTACAACACAGCATTCATTAATGTACTTATTGGTTACCACATCGTAGGACAACACATCATTTCAATCAGCCCCGTCGATAGTGAAGGTTTGTTGATAATAAAAGTACTAATTATTTGTATTTCTCTACGTAAACAGTCTCTTACTTTTACATATTTATTTTCACATCCAAATAAAATGGTTCTCCCATCAAAGTCATCAGCAATTTTTTTTATTAACAAATCATTTCACAATTCACCGATCTAAGCTTCATCCTAACTGTTCTAGTCCAAGGATATCAAGTCGGCCACACGTACTGTTACTCACGACGTTTCTAAGCAATCTTAAGAATATCTAATAACCTACTCTTAAAAATCAAACGATAGCATTTATAATTGGTCAATTTCAAATCGAATACCAATAAATGCGTGATATTGAACTCAGCAAACCCAAAGAACCATAAGTACCTTCCTAGAATTATACTAGCTTCTACGTCTATGAGGTACCTATTTAAGTATATTTTAGGACGAGCGATCTCAAACTGTATTTGGTGGCACATTCAGTTTTGCCACAAGTTTTTTAGGTAAATAATTAACAACCTTGCCAACGATTTTGGTCGTGGTTTCAGTCCAGTATTCTGGCATTCCAAAGGCAAGTCTGTGGATAGACAATTTTCCAAATGCAGACATGACGTCCCTACTGCAATTAGCCAGATTTGCAATCACAGACGCAGCTTCTTTGTACACCGAAGGGTGAATTCTTATTATTTCACTTTCATTAAACGCACAAAGGATTTGCCGAAGAGCTGTTAGGTCATAATAAGTGTAATCCTCTGGTTCTTTCCCGGCAAAATCTTGCCGTACTCGGTTGGCGATCGCCGAGAGTTGGCTAGCATGCAAATTATAATTTAAACCAAAATTTTGAATGATATCAATGTTGCCCAAAGTTATGTTAGCATAATCTTCCGGTGTAACTGCAACAGTGACCCAATGGAGCATCATGAGCACTTGGTCGGGAATGTTTACTACGCCGTCGTAGAGTTTTATTATTGATTGCCATATAAATTCCGCATCAGAAAATGGCAACTTTACTCTTCCAAGATGCGCCAAACACTGAATTATTTGCTTAGGTGGCAATGATTGCAATTCTTGTAGAGATAATTTCTTTTCAGCGGGTAATTCTGTTACTTCATCACATTTGATAGCGGATAACATATTAATATTTATAGACAAAAAGCAAAGGTATATCACCATTAAATTCATTAGGAAATTTTTCGTATGTATCGTCTTGTTCTTTTTCGTGTATCTAGTTCACGATCGTTGTCTTAGAGTGTCGGTTATAATCTATATGGAATGGTCTTCATTGCGTTCTTACGGGCTCATATCGTATTTATGTTTCAATTTGCGTCTACTGATGGAATTGTATCGACAATAATTAATCACGACATGATAGCGTAGCTCTAGCGTGGATAAATAAAATAACAGGCAATTATCGGCCTTATTGTATGTATACTTGTTAACGTATATATTTGTTTGTAAATTATATCTCCTCAGCATATAATATAGCGAACAATTTAAATATATAAAGATATCATTTTGGAATGCTTATGACCAACGTATACCTTATTGAAATACCTTAAAATACCTATAGCATTCGAATAAACATACAGGTTATTCTAATATAATTAATAAGTAAATTATTTATTGTAGGTACCTATTATAGGATATATGGTGTTCAAAATATTACAGCAACATCCACGTCACTCTTGAATTAGTCAACAATATTAACATGCATGGCTGTGAACCCGGAAGAAATATAAAGTCCACGTCTTTATTATCAATACTTCCATAAATATTTGCCTAGCTATTATTTATATTTATACTGGCTAGCTTTTGCCCCGCAACTTCGGTCGCGTTTAAGATATGTGAGTCAAAATATTGATCAGTTGTATATATAAAAACAAATCTGTGGCCAAAGCATTCTTGAGGACCGATCAAAGGGACTCAAACTCGACGAGTATAATATATCGTCATCAAATTAATTCCAACAAGCATCTTTAAGGTTCATCTTTTCAAAGGCAGATCAACCTTACCGAGTTACTGGGGTACGCGTCATTGCCACCCAGAAATGACGCCCTATTGAGCCTATGATCTGATATCTTAAAAGGAAGTATTCACAGCGTCATACATATTGTTGATTCCAAATCAGCAGGAAAACTGTCCTGCAAAATGAATAACAGAACCGGTTCCATATTGATAATGATTAAGTAAAGGGTTTTTTGTGCGCACTTATGTATGTATACTTACTCACTTATACCTACAAATAATTAACGTTATAGGTAGTATACAGTTTATGAATTTCCTTTTCTGACGATATAAATAACAGATTGGTATTTCATAGTTTTTAGTTATATTAATTTTACTACAGAAATTATATTGCAGGCTTTGTAATTTATTTATTTCTATACCCTACCTCGGGTGGCCTTAAGATTATGTCATGTAAGATACCACCTACAAACCAATGGAAATACTTAGTATTTTTTACAGTTCGCGGAGCTGTGAATATTTGTAGACTGTTATTGTGTTTGCTCAACACCTCCCTGAGGTGTTGTTGTGCCGGTCGTGGTCGAGGGTGGAGCTTTAATGCTGGCGCTGAAGTCTCGTGTATATAACGTCATTCAAAAAGAGTATACTAACAATTGTATTTAAAAAAAAATCAAATGAAATTTTGACTCAGTAAGTTGACAAATGCGCTAAAGAAGCGCAGGTTTGTATACCCTTATAAAAAAATACACTAATTGTAATGACATGCTGCAGGTGTGAAATAGGTTCCAGAACGAAGATACTGAAACCCTAAAGGTAATTACAATGAACTCAGCGTCATACAAAACTAAATAGAATTAGGGAATTGATTTGTTATATTTACGCGAATATTATACTATAACTAATTTCACAGATCTAATCGCGTGTATTTTATATTTCTACGTTACCGACGTTTCGTCTGCTTTACAGCAATCATATAAAATAAACGCGCTAACATCTGTATAATTAGTTTTATTTCAATAGTACCTACCACCTACCTCCTACCGAATAGAGGTACCTACTACTTAAAATGTGACGTAATATTTATAATAATACAATAGCTAATTCGTCGTATATCGCAAAAAAATAACATCACCGACGCATGACCGACCGTTTATCTAGAATTTCCCAGGACCTAAAACTGGTTTACATTTGCATTATATATAAATAGAACTGGCGAGTTAAGTCATTATCACCGTTTGGTCAGAAAAAATCCAGTTAAGTAGTAAGTTGATTAAGACGAAAATAAGAAGTTGATGCACGATTAAGTAGAAAAAATTAAAGCACTACTTATTTTTTCACCGAGTTAAGTGTAAGTCCACCCCGACCGCGCGTCTCCATCAACCTGACATCGACAGCTAAATTAACTATGCTTGTCGAGATACGAGTTTAGTACAGTACATAAATGATAACACATTACGACTTGTTTTGTTGATACAAAATAGCCATAGGCTCGCCCTCTATATCATTAGGACCAAATACTATCGGCGAATTGTGGATGCACTGCAGTGCATCCCTTTGGGTATTACTGGCATGATGGTGGTTTGATTTTATTATTTATATTTTAACAAAGTATATCAGTATCTACCTAATATATTTTTAACACAGATGCACAAGTATTACGGTGCCCATATTTCCGCTCACCGCTGTGCCCTCACACGTTACAGCGGCTTTCTTTCCGCACACTCTATATAAACGAAGGTCAAAGTCGATCTCAATAAACCACTTCTGATCGTTCTCATCCCGCGCTTTTACAAAACACGACAGCTAGAAATCGGCGCGGGCGCAGGCGCTGTTGATTCATGCATGTTACAGTCACGCTAGTAGACCCCGTTTCGAGTTATGTAAGAACCATAAAAGTATTTTCGTAATGTGCATATATGTGCCTAAATTGCAAAATTTAGGCCACTAATATATTGTCAGCATATAATTACTTAGAAACAGGGTGGGGCGTAATGAAACATCGAATTTAGTTTAGTTATCGACCTTGGAACGTAAGTTCTAGGAGATAACTAATTGAACTAACTCGTCAGTGAAGTGCGGCACAATTAAAAAGGTCTACCTGGGTGGGCAAGAACGTACGTTCATAATTATCTCGTATACGTATCCTAAACTGAAGTTAACCAATAAAATAAACCGTCAGAAAGCTACACATAAATATAAACCTACCCATTTGTGTATTGGTACTTTTTTTTGCAAACCTATTTCATATTGATTTACTAAAAAACTTGTTTGATTAATAGGTAGATAGGCCACATATAAACAATATTGATGAAAAAAATCGTTCTTACTAATAGGCAAAGATTAGGAAACTTCCAAGATTGATCTTTCATTTTATATGGTATCAACAACACACACCTCACTGGGCGCACGATCACACATTTGACCTTCTCCATAATGGCTTGAATAAAATTAAAATACCCACTAAATATGTAAACGTAATACCATTATTAATTACCATAATAACATGGTAAACATAATCTTGTTGAAACGTTCCGGCTGACATTACATTGGTAGGTACTATTTAATGGGCTATAATTACCTACTTTGTTGAGGTTAGATATCGCCGATTATTGAACTATATTTTATATTACAATACTAGCATTGCTGTAAACCTCGATCGCTAATCATTAAGTCTTAATCATTGGGTAAGATTAGGTTATCCAGTAGTAAAAACGCTGTTGAAATTGATCCAGGGGTTTTTCCGTAATTCTCGAAAAAGCAATAATTGTTTTATTTTTATTTTTATTTAGGCACATCCAAATAACCTATAGTAGCATTGTCTTGAAATAAGCAATGTAAAGAGAGCACAGTAACATTAGAAAGAGTATAGATAAAAGATAAGTATATTTATTATGATTATTAATTAGCTACTCAATTATTGGTAGATGCTACTTAAAGGTGATTTCTTTATTATGATGTTCAAATGCGACTGAGCCACTTCGCCCTCATTGTAGAATGTAGACATACAGCAAAGGACATAGTTATAGTTCGATATCTTATTTCTCTTATTATGGCTAATCGGACTGTAAATAAACGTTAAAAAGCTTGACGCTTTTATGATTCCTACAATAATAGTTTATATGCATTATAGTTATAACAAAATATATAAAATATATAAATAACATCAAAATATATTCAACGAAAAAGCTCACATTTACTTAATGTCAGAACACGCAAATGGTAAGTTTTGGCAATATTTTTATGTTTTTGTTTGAGAAATAATATTTTAAATTTACTTTTTGTTGCATCTTTGGTGTATGTTTAAGAATTATTTACTATGCTTACCTGATTTATTAGTACGACATATAGTTTTTTATATTTAAACAGTTATATTTTTGAAATATATTTAAACGTTATATGAATGATTAATCTTAATTATTTTTAGGCGAAATATAGAAACACTTTTATTACAAGAAACTACTCACATTGGGTTTGGGCACGAAACGGATCAACAACGGGGCTCTGCTGCGTTCTGGCCGCCGCGACGCACAAACGCGTAATGTCTTACCCTCTGTCTGCGCCCGCGTCTTCTACTATACGCACTGTGCAATAGGCAATGTTGCACTAGTGTGCGAATATTTTTTATAGTAAGTGTTAAATATACTTCGTAAATTTTATATGAACCATTTATTTTCTTATTTAATTAGTACTTTATATTCACATGTTTTTGCTGCCGTATCTATATCAGATGTCACGTTGGGACGCTGTGGAATTTAGGTTCGTCGTCATCAAAATCAATGAAACACAAGAAATCGAAGGTTTAAGGTTGAGGATGTTGAAACGTCATACTCGAGCTTTTAATTATAATTCCCTTTTCACCTTTCCGCATCTGTGGCTAAGTTATTCTATCATTGATAAATATAGAAACTGGCCATGTGATTTAATGATTATTATTATTCACTCATTATGCAAACATTTATTAAAATTAATATCATCATAGGTTTAACGAACGCTTGCTACCTACCTATAGTTATTTATAGCAAACGTTAAGCGTACACTAACATTTCACATGCAATTACAAATCTTTCCACTTAATTATTACCGCTTAATTATTTTTCTATTAAGATTAATTTACAACGTAGGTACGTACTTATTTATATTGGTTTAAGTATGAATAATTAGGACTTTGTCAATGTGTACGTGTCTACTGATTGTTTGTCGTTATACATAATTGTCTATCATCAATAGTTCAGATCGAACGTAGTCTTATAGGTACCTACCTATTTTCTGAATTCTGGCACCAAAGGAGTCGATACGATGAAATCCTTACAAAGCTACTTATAATTAGACATGTTTGTATAAGAATAACACTTCGAAGTCTAAGTTGGTCCCGGTTCTATTCCTTCGATTTCGATAAGTAATAGAAAAAGTTATATTTATGGTCATTAGCTAAGCATTTTTTACTTAGATACCATCTGATACACGTATCTACCCTACCACTACCTAGATGTTTTTAAATCTGAGACTGAATTAGGCGCGAAAGGGCATTTAGAAACAGAGTAGATAGATGAACCTAACATAGTACCCACATATTTTGTAGATATAAGAAATACCTACTTTACTAGTTGCTTCACTCCAGTTAAGCTGCTAAAGTTTAGTAACTACCTTATACAAAATAGCGCTTATTTAGTGTTTAGGTGAATAAAGACATACAAAATTGTTACAAAATCTACTTAATTTTCGTAGAGAAGACCTTCGCTGTAATGACGTTTGTCGTAAAGTATGATTATTAATCATGAAATAATCCGTAAACGTAACAATGCTTCATTATGCTTATATAAAATAATAGGTATTTATCTACATATATACTTAAGGTGTAACAATAATAGTGTAAACATTTTTAAAATGGCTAATAGTAGGTTATAAAGATAAAATTCTCACAGGAATAAATCAAATTATTAGACATGTCCAACCGTTACTGGTAGACCCTATTAAAAAAAACATAATTTACACAATTATTTTGTACATCGACGTGATCCATATCATTTACTGATTTATCAGTTACACATCGTTGGTGATACAACTTGCTAGATAACTTAGCAAATATTACTGGGTATATTAAGTACGTAATATTATGTATGATGATCCTTTCCAGAAATAAATATTTACAATAAGTATGAAAACAAACTATGTATCAAAAAGTCCTTGTCCTCGTGGAATAGTGGGCAAGAATTCTGGCTGCATTTCCTCGCTGTATTATGATGTTGTTTTTTGAGCAAGGAGAGGAGCCAGGAAGGGAGCCAGCTCCTCTCACCTGTGGTGACAATCAACCTAGGTGACAACCAACCTAGGTGATAATCAACCTAGGTGATAATTTGTAGATAAATTAGAAAAAACAAGCTGGTTCGCGGACACGCCATTTTCGTATTATCATGTCACATCCATTATTTTATTTATAATATGTATTTATTGAATGTGTTATTGCTATTAATTACTTGACATTGGCAAAATACCCGCTTAGTTGTGGGTGAGGCCATATTCATATCCATTTTATTTCATCGCATCTCATTTCGTAAAGCAAGAAGAAGAAATGCCGCTCTAATGGAGAGGAACGGGTAAGAAACTCCATAGTTACTCTTTTTTTCAATATATTTTACATTTTGCGCGTGTGTGAGAACAATGTAGGAACGGCTAGTTATGCTTGAGTAGTTGGGTATCTGGCTAACCCATACAGTTACAGGAGTGGCTATTGTTAGTTTGGATGGGGGGAGCGATCCTATTCTCAAAATTATTTCACTGTTAGGAAGCTACATTATCCATGGGTGCTATAAGGCAATGTTTCCTCGAGCGCTGGCAGAAGTTAGTTATCAATACAACCAGAATTGAATTAGGCTGTATTTGTCTTGCAACTTTTATTATATTTACACATAGATAGGGGAAAGTGGGGGAAACGCGAACGCGGGGTAATGCCGAATTCAATGGTTCTAATATGTTAGAAATATATAGCCATAATTTACTTGCCGCCATTTCGGAGATCATGCCACAACTAGTGCCAGTCAACAACACGGGAGACGCGGACGCACGCACTTATCAAGTTATGCATTTTTAAATATTTTGTATGTTTTAGATGTAATTTTTTGGTAAATTCAAGTTGGTGTAGCTTTATTTCTATCTACAATTGTAATTCAGCTTTTACATAGTGGAATAATCACATATTAATCAGCTAAATGATAATGACGTAAGTAGTTGGCAAATAAATATAACCTAATACATTTTTTGACATTTTATTATTTTCGATCCCGCGGGGTAAAGACGAACACTCCATGTCGGGCAATCTCGAACATTCGGCATTATCACACTCCCGTTTATTGGCTCTCCGTTCCACCTTTTTTATTATTGTTACATATGCCTCGTACTTACAAAAGACATACCGAACTGAAGTACAGTTTAGAAGATCTCAAAAAGGTTATAGAAGATGTTAAAACCAAAAAACTCACTCTCATCAATGCAGCAGAAACTTATATTATTCCAAAAACAACTATTTTTAACCACCTAAAGAAAGAAGCGTTAAAACAGCCAAGGTCTGGACGAAAATCTTTATTTACAGACGATCAAGAAACGCAACTTGTCGATTATATCATAAATGTGATCTCTGTCGTTAATAATGTTAGTTCGTAATCACCCCACTTAGTGTTCGTATTTACCCGACTAATGTCGGGCAAAGCCGAACACTAAGGGTTTTGTTTTTCTGTCATATTGTTGCAATTCACTAAAAAAATATGAATGTTGATTAGTGAATTAGTTAGACGGATAAGTAAACTTTATAATAAAAAAAATAAAAAAATCTGTGATCAAATTCCACGGTTTTATTTAAGTTTTCCCTTAGGTGTTCGTATTTCCCCCACTTTCCCCTACTCATTGCTTACACTGACACTTTCATTTTGGTTTACCTTGAATTTAATGGCGAAATTATCCTCTCAGAGATTATTTCAATGTTTCTTTTTGCTATGATAGACTCGTTTAAAAACTAGTTTTACTCGTGGAAGACTTATAGGTAGGCATTTTTATAAATCATTCATTATTATTTTTAACAATAATGGCTGCACACACTAGTCGTCGCACTCCCCTCTCGGGAGGTGTGGGGAATCTATTTGCGGGCTTTTCTATCGCCTTGTCAAAGGTTTAGCACGCCACGCATGTATGTGGTGTCTTCTTTTTCGCATGTTGATCCCGCGTGGGGGGACAGCATAAACGAACCAGTCATGCCACCACTGCGATCAGATCCCTGCTGGGGAAGACCGCTGGTGAACAACTGGAGGCCCGGCAGGTCCTTCAGCAGTAGGCGCGACTTCCCTTGGCCTTGTTTATTCGGGCCGTTGCGCGTTGAAGTCTTAAACAATAGGTACCCAGGGAACACACGACCCTGGGAGTTCAATGGCAGCTTTTCATTAAATTACATCCAAGGCATATGCCCCGGGAAGGTCCCAGGTAAGTTTTAGGATGGAGCATGATCCGAGTTTGCCGCCACCCTTGCTTGCCCCTAATATATACCTAGCAGATGTTGCTCGCATGAACCTTTTTGTCGGATTTCGTCAACATCTTAAATCGCTTTCTGATTTGGCTCACTCAGATGCCCCCTGGGACCTGGCGCCGGCCGTTGTTCGCCCTACGGTAGGTAGGGCTAGCCGTGATTTGCCTAATGGCTAATTGTCCTGAGAATCGTGAATAAACACGGTGGAATAAATTCAGCATGAAGGTAGTATGAATCACCGATTGTATAATTATATCTATACGCATTAAAAAGTTGCTTTTCCTCGAAAAAACACTTAAACAGTCGGATAAAACCGCAAGGAAGTGGGCATATTTCTAGCAAGCAAGACTGGTTACCCTTCAGCCGTTGGAAAGTTATTGAACAAAGAACAAAATCTGATTTTGCTATTAAGTTTAAGGTGAATATACTACAGAATGTAAGTACCTACCTACATACGTATACGTTCTGTAAATTACGTTATTTATGTACCTACCTGCCTAGGTTGTTGGTCTTGCATTTGCACTTGACCAAGACGACTTAATTATAAGCAACAATAGCCTGGCATAAGGGTTCTGGTTCGTAAAAAATAACAAGACATAATACAATAGCGAGCAAGGAAAACTACATGTAGCCATAAATAAAGCAATTTGAGTTTATTGATATCATATATTTAAAAAAACCATTAATTTAAATTGCATACAAAATATTATATTACAAAATTGTCGACGTAGGTAACATATACATAATTAACTTATTTTAAAATATAACATTCACAATAAATATTGTTTAAAATTTTAAGCGTTCCTAACGTTATTATTGAAGGCGTAGGAAAAAATTATTAATTACTTTCACTATATTTGCTCAATTCTCGTAATGCGACACAATAACTTACTGAACCTGAGAACATAGCATCAAATATCTACAACATTATTTGATATTTTCATACATTTATTGCAGAACCTACAGTTATTGCAGTTTATTGCTAATATTTATAGAAATATTCGATCACACATTCGGCATTTGAACACATTCATATTTTATACTAAGGGCCCTCCACCAGATCGGAATCATGGCGGCAAAGAGACCACCCACCGCCGGGTGTAAGTATATAAAAAATATACTAGCTTGAATTGTTTCTGCTCATGTATGAAATCTCTCAATCAATTAAATTATATATTATATTAATATAAACTATCATAGAGAAATATCTCGATTCGAAAACAATCCAATTATATTTTTTTATTATTTATCATAATATGTTTAAATGTACATAGGTATCTACCCCAGGATCTTTTAATATCTTTAAAAAATACTTGTTTTAATTCTAAACCATAACAGTATACGGATTAAATTGAAAAAATATACATGTATTTACAGTATGATATATATATGTTTAAATGAGAATGAAGTACTTGAAACTAGGTAAATTAAGGTAGTAGCAAGGGACAAATTAGTGGTCTCCACCGACCCCTATGGTATAAAATTTAGGTAGCATCATTTAAGGTATAACAATTATAGTGTAAAATATTTGAACAGGGCCAACAGTAGGTTATAAATATAACATCCCCATAGAAATAAATCAAGTTATTAAACGTTTAAAATGTACCCTGTATTTAGCGCATGTCCCAATTCACCTGTTCATCTTATTTTGAAAAATCAAACATAATTTACACAATTATTTTATACATTTACCATCAAATTTATAGAAAGTTATAATGGATTATAAAGCTTTTATAACTATTTATTTCCTGTAAAAAGTTGTTTATAATACCACTATAATCCATTATAACTTTTTATAAATTTGGCGGCGAGTATATAATTTACCGATTCATCTGTCAAAATATTTTATACTATTTTTGTTAAACATTATATATGTAGGTACACGTATTGTAATTCGATGGTATGTATGTACCAGATGGCGTATAAATAATCATAAGATAAGAGAACCGTAGAGCGCTATACTCCATAACAACGAGAAATTATAGCCATTCGTACTATTAATTCGGCCACTGAATACTACATTCTTTGGGGTTATTCAGGCACGCGTTTATGTGAACAAGCTACAGACCATTACGGCTCTAAAAGGAAACACGACAGCAGTAGTGGCGGATCTTTCGCTAGAAGAATAGAGAAAAGTGATGCAAGATACTCAATAATTCACAGATAATTTTCCACCATTCAGGCAATGTGGCCGCTTCACATGAAATCTAGGTGAAAATAAACATTATCCAAAAACAGAATGATTTTTCTTTACAACTTGTAACCAAAGGCAATCCGGTGATACTTATGCACTACCCAGTACTTGTTTAAAGTTAATTCATAGTAGCCTTAGCATTCGTTTTTCATAAATAGTGAGTATACAATTTGATTACTGTTGATATCTTTTCATTTTTCTTTCTAATTTCTTTTTCTTTTTCTCATCTTGTTCAGTATCCTGAGGTCCTTCTTGGAAGAACCACGGGCCGAGCACATTGGTCCATAAAAGCCAGAATGCTCGCAATGGCACGAGAAGTAGCAGCAACCAGAAATAATTGGAGATAACAGCAAGTGTGTGCGTTATAGATGACAGTATTACGATGTCCTTGAAATGCCTGAAATTATTTAGTTATATATAATCGAAATTCGCATAGTAATTATTTTATCCAACTTGCATAGCAGAGCCAATGAATAAAAAAAATGGTTTTCTATTATATGATTAAATTATGAAGGGCTTTCTACAGCTCAGTGCTCTAATTAGCATTATAATAATATAACAGTCGCTAGTTACACAAGTATTTTGATAAAAAAAACACTAATCCATAAAGATGCATAAAGATTTCATAATAATATCTATTATTACCTATATCATGCTTTAAGATCATTTCAATCACTTAACAAAAAATACACGGAAACAGAATAAATGGCAGATTCTGCTAATGGCTCCGAGCGGATTGCAATTATATTATAATAATAAAAAATATACATGAATATACATCGCTTTGCATTGAGACTGTATTAAATTAAATACTCACTCCCCCATGCCACCTTCCATGTTCAGATCCAGGCCAGGATCGAGGAGCTGACTGTTGTCTGAATATGTAGGCCGGCTTATATACCTCATCATTTGGTAGCACCCCGTGTATATTGATATGACTAGTATGTTCAGGAACTGAAATCATTGAATAAGAAAATTATAATTGCATTATAAAGTATTTGTTAGATAGTTTGATGATTGAATAATAATTGGACAAGATAACTATTTTTTTCCCTAATATATATCATTAAACATGCCTATCCTTCTATTTGCAATGGCTGAGCTCTAAAATTATTAATAAAATTTTGATAATGATTCACTTATGTTTGTATTCCTATTACACCAATATCAGTAGATAGATACATACATCACATATAAGCTACAATTATATTATTTACTAGCTGTTGCCCGCGACTTCGTCCGCGTGGTTTTTAACAAAGACTCAGCCGTTGGCAACAGCCTGCTCGCGTTCTGATCCCGCGGGACGCATTGCAGATTGTTGCTATCAAACTTTAATCAGGCGCAGCGCTGCAACATTGGTTTTAATATTTTTTCGAGAGATCCAATTTTTTTCTAAAATAAAAGTAGCCTATGTTACTCCTTGTTACATCAGCTATCTGCCAGTGAAATTCCCGTCAAAATCGGTCCAGCCATTTCAGAGATTACCCGGAACAAACAGACAGACAGACAGACAGACAGACAGACAAAAATTGTAAAAAATGTTGTTTCGGTATAGGTAACGTATACATCCAAATTCACTTAGTAAAAAGCGGTTATTTTAATATTACAAACAGACACTCCAATTTTATTTATATGTATAGATAATATGCAGTTTTCAGCAACCAATAATAAAGGATTATGTGAATACCAATATAATAATAATTTCGCCAGATGAACACACCAACTGTATGGTTCCAAACGGAGCAATGCTTGTAGTAATCATGATACAATGGACTGGAGGCGATCCCAGTAAATAATTATTTATTTAAATATTCAGTGTCATACTCAGGGTCACTACCAACTGTGCATACATGTTAATTAATATATTTCAATAAATAAACAGTAGTGTAATACTAGGACGGAGATGGGATAGAGTGTATTGTACATAAAATAAGACAAATCTGAACTATTTATAATAACAGCTACTAATGTAATAATATAAATAAATATAAAATATCTTAATATAATTATTTAATGTATGCATGTTTGTATAAAAAATATTGATTGAACTCACAATGATCCATCCTGTTAGGTTCTCGATATAGAATATTCCAGTGATGAGTCCATAAAAGGCACAGGCTCCGAGGGCCATGTTGCGGTAAAAGCTAACGGTTGCAGTGTTCTCAACTAAGATCTGCTTGGCACCTTTGGTAGGCGCTTTTCCTTTAGGAGCCTGAAGTAAACAATTTATTTATAACAAGTAATAATTTCACAGCCTAGCCATCTGAACTTGTTCGAACAGATTACCTAGATTTTTTTTTCTATCCTCTTCCTTCTTATCTTCATTTACAAGAAATGTTTAAATATAATGACATACTTAGGGTTAGTACTTTTTTACCAGCTATTCAAGCCTGCCTAGCCATTAATACATTTTTCTCAAATTCAAAGATAGTTTAAAAAGAGCAACCATGGAGTTTTTTGCGTATTCTTCTCCATAGGAACGAGTGGTAAATTTGTAACTTAGAATTTTGTATTGTTTTTCATGATTCACAAGTCCCTACTGTGCTTAATTGTTTACATGAATAAAAATATTATTGTTGGCTGTACCATTCTCATAGGATATATAATTTAACCTCATACATACATTACTAAACTTCTTGTAAAAAATAGTAATCTATAAAAAAAAGGAGCATTTTATATTGGTTAACTACTTGTCCCAGCGAACTTTGTACTGCCTCAGAATCAAAAGTATGATAAAAACGATTTATCTTTATTATAATTTTATTGTGAATTTTTCCCCAAGTTTTAAAAGTTATTATAAAGTACACCATTGCTATTTACTGAGACAAATTAAATAAAATTAAGATCAGAAAAGTCGGCCCACCCGTTCTTGAGTTATAAATGGTGTAACTAATACGACTTTAATTTATATTTATAAAGTTAGATTTTATGGAAGATAGAAACTAATTTTTTGGGTTATATAAATTACTCATTACTCACCGGTGCCATTGTTAATTAGTATTACAATAGCTCTACGCGATAAAATCACACTACTAGTTAAATTCAGCCAGTAATTGACTACTTTTGTATAAACATGAGTACGTATTTAATATTCTAGCTAACAGATTGGAAGACCATCATCATAATTTAATTCTATGAATTTCATAGACTAACACAAGTGACAAGTTGATTATACGTGGAGGATGACAGAACATAGTATGTATGGTCTAGGATCAAAAAGTCTATGGATAGATCTTCCTCCTCTAAAGGGAAAATACAAATCATAATTTTTTTTTGTCGTCGTCACTATAAAAAGGTGTATGTAAATGTCCACACTATAACATAATTGGTCTTTGGTATGAGTATGTATGGGGTATGTGGATATTTCTATTCTATGCATGCTTCCACAGAACAAAATTACACAAGAGCGTAGACAGAGTATATCTGCCTACCGTAGGTAGAGCTGCTATCGATGTATGCTATGGTCTTGGATGACAGATTACCAAAGGGAAACGCTCACTCTGCTTTGAGGTAGTTTGTAGAGAAAGGATATATATAGGCCAGGGGTTTTATAACAGTTTTGAAGGACTTAACTGCTGTCAAATTTGACTGGTTAATAATTCACTTTACTTACCTTGTAATTCCCGTATTGTTGGAAAACACGATAAAATCCGTTTGAAAGGGTTTCCTATATAGCATCCACCGCTCGATGGATATGTAAAAATTAAAGATTCCTGGTGAATGGAAAATACTCCTTGGATGACTGCGGTTCGCTGAAGGACTACTACGGGCCTAGAAAAAAACGCATGAATTTGCGCATTTAGAACCTAATGCGGAATCAAAGCTGCTGTAGTGCGCGTCAGCCTTTATAAGACGCACAGACTACAGCAAAATGCGCGCGGTTTTTTAAAACGTAGCTTGTTACTATTCAATCTTTCTTTATACAAAGTTTAATTTGTCTAGCAATAATGGAAGTTGAATTTAACTTACTTTTACCAACTTATACTAAGCTAACTTAATATTTTGAAGACTGTCAAAGAACCACCATGACAATTTTAAAATAAACTATTCTATAGCATTACATTTCTTACTAAAATTGAATAAATCTTTGTAGCGGCTTAGACAAATAAGCTGTGTGTCAAAAAATATCTAGGTAAGAACTAAAACAGCGTATAACCCACACAAGTCCGCTGGAATGATATAATATGTAATTCATTATAATAATGTTTGTATTATCCAGAACCCACGTATATTCATTGGAATAAACTTCTTTAATACTTTGAAACCGGGTTTTCATTTTTTTATCAAAAAAGATTGCGAATAATCTATAATTACTATTTATAAATATATAAGGATATAGATATAAGTATATAGTGAACACGAAAAATTAAAGGATATCTCTACCTATCACAGTTTCATAGAAATCTGAAAAAATCATTCACTAACATATTTGGTCATAGCCTCTTAAACCCCCCTCAAAACCCTTTAGAAAATATTTAGTTAATCGGTCTAAAATTCATTTTATTATATCCTTGTTTTATAAATTGCCTAAAGTATTTTTTGTACCTCAGTTGACATTTTCAACTCCAACGTTACGCTATTAGAAACGTCATAGGTGTTTCGGAACCCTAAATGTGGTTCTTTAGGAACCTTTTCATAAATTTCTCAGGATAAATGTTATCCTAACAAGTCACCACATTATTATATTGACCAAGGATTACCTATAAGTACTATTAATAAATAATAGAACACGATGTAAGTAAGTACCCACATAGTAAGTGCATAATATAAAGTTAAGTAATCCACATAATCGTAAAGTGAACTTGGATTAATAATTATGTGTAACGCACACTATTTACATAACAAAGAAAGTGACCCCGGCAGTGAGCGCGTCAAATTGCGCAGTCAACTTTTTAGCAAGAGTGCCGGCGCATTTCGTAACATACCTACATATTTAGTTTACCTTATGTATTAAGCAGCGGTATGGTATACTTTCAGATACCTAACATGGGAATCCCGCTGTATATATTCATTTTATTTACGTAACGTTATTTGGGTAGCCATGTACCCAAATAACGTTACGTAATGGTAAGTATGTAGTAGGTACCTCCACATATCTTCAGCTAGTATAGGTGTACCTGAAAAAACTGGGCAAGTGTTGGTATGTCCGACCAGGTCCAAGACACATAGCCAGTCCACGAAAACAAAATCACTGGCACTGCTAGGAACCTATAACAAAATTTATTTGGTAGGTAGAAGTTTAGCCTATTTACAAGCCTACCTATTATGAGGAGACTTACCTACTTAGTAGAAGTATACCTGACCTAAATGAACTAGATATCTCCATATGAAATCCCCTACGAGCCGTTCATGGCGTACTGCGTATTGTTGGTCTTACTTGTATAGGCAATAAGCTCTAGGTAATTATGTTATTGGAAATAAAATGAATGACAACGTATCATAATAACTAATGATAAATAAATAGATATTTCTAGTACAAGTACTAGGATCTGCAACCTTATTAAAGTAGACAATTGGAAACTGAAATTTGTCGGTCCAAAGATATTTTTCTTAGTCTCTAGCGGTAACATGCAGTTTTACTGATAACATAAGATGTGGAAACATTCGATATGTATTTAAATATGTTCTAAACGCATACCTACTAATGAGACAGATTTTCGGTCTATACTAGGAATATGATTGGCCTTGGCCTGATAATATGCCTATTATTAGACCAAGGCTGGCCATAGGCAATCTACCTGGATGATTATTGATCTGCGATTAGATGGCTAAATATTGTATCTTTAATTGCTTATGATCATAGTATAGTTATAGGATCATATTAGTATGATGAAAAATCGATATTAAAAAGCTAGGTACTCTGCCAACTAATCACTAGTTTCACAAATAGATTTTGTTTTTCCTCTACCTCTTATTGTATAAATATAATTACTGTGACGTCAAAGACTACCAAGTACTGGAGTATCCGCAGAAGTGTTGTGGCGGCATGCTAGCTGACGCTCATTATCATGTCCGAATATGAACGGACAATACTCGGACAATGCAATGGTCGGTAAGCTCTTCATAGAATGGAATGAATGGTTACTACTATTTGAATTACTTTTTATTTAAATTTCGACAATATTACAATATATAAAACTTTATGCAGATGGCGGTAATATTATTCATTTCTAAATTCAAATTAATACCAAGTAAGTACTTTGTAGAGTATTTGTTTAATTTTAATGTTTTTATTTAATACCACCTTTCCGCCTGTAATGCCAGAAGGGGTCGGCTGAGGTGCACTGCAGTGCACCCACTATTCGCGGAAGATATTTGGTCCCAATATAATAGGGGACGAGCTAGGTAATTGCTATTATAATGGGCACGCTCCTCCTCCATATTTCTATTTAATTCTTTCTAATATGATAATGCGTAGTACCCTAACGACTTACCTTTCTTTTTTTAAGAATGTCATCTATAATTAGCAGCGGGTTACATCCAGCTCTCACAGGATTTGAACGAACCATGGTGGGTGTTGCAGTACGCCCCTACCTTCTATGGCAGGTTTAGGGTGAAGCGCAATCCTGCGTCGACGAAGCGTGCTATATCAGCAAATAAACCAGCTATTGTTAAACACGGTGTTGGTACACCATTCCCACCGTATAGGAATACAATAACGATATGCATTTATCTTATATACCTACCGTTAATTCTACAGTGGGTAAGTAAATGGACTTATCATATTCCGATCAGTGCGGCGACTGACCTTTTTGTTGAGGTTATTTTATTCAAGAGTGAATAGAGTATGTGTGATTTTTTAAAGTTGGAATTGAATTTGTTTTTCTACAACATGGATGTGAATTTACCATAGGCCCGTGTAACGAGGTCGGGCGTTTTATTAATTGTCCGAGATGACACTCAGTCTATATATAGACGCTTAACATACGAGTACGAAATAATAGTTTATTTTCTTGTTATTCACTGATTTACCAGAGATCAATGTCTTGTTCTCGTCATAAATAAGCGAGTTCCTGCTCAACTGCCAAGTAGAAGCATAGTAATAAAATAACTAATAACTCTAAATGCTTTTCGTGGAACGAACATTAAAATGTTTGGAGATTGCGAGTTATGGTCTAAGGTATATTCGAATAAAGTTTTAATGAGGATATATAAATCTTGTAATTTTTGAAGCTGAATAGCGTAGTTGGTAGTGACCCTGTTTACTGTCCTGGGACAATCTTTATTTGATGAGCACGAATGTTTGTACCCGGGTCATGTATTTTTAATATATATAAGTATCATACTGCGTGCTCCTCCAATCCATCGTATGATACCCATAATACAAGCGCTGCTTAGGGGACCCTATAGTTAATATTTATCTGGCGATATTACTTAGAAAAAAACATATCCACATCTTATTAGATAGATGTACATTACAAATAAGGTGTAGATAGATTACCAGCTCTTTATGGAATAGGTACATAGGAATTGATTGGGAAATAACTTGTTTTTTTACTTTCATAGAAGACATTATTACTTTCTTTAAAGGAAACCCAAATTACTAAAAAACAAAACAATAATATTTATTTCATTGGTTTCGCAAAACTATGAACTAACTATGACTAATTAAATTAAAACATACACTTATAAATAGGTTACCTTATAAACAACAAAACTAGCATCAGTGGGGACAGACAGAGTCTCGTTTCGTATAACTATAACTTACAGCTGCGACAAAATACACCTGCTATTTCGACTCATTTACGGTAATTATAAACACATACTGTTAACGCTTACCATAAATAATAACAATCGTATATAGTTCTTAATGTTTGTGTTCTCCTACGGACACAGAATAAATCGCATCGCTGGCTCAATCGCATTGCAAGAATATAATTTGAAGATAATGAAATAAATGATTACCTATGAGATGTGTGAGCCGCGATGTGATCACTCCTTTACCGGGATGGACGCCTTTGCAACTTGTTTGCAACAGTCTTGACTTATGGCATACATCATATTTCTCAAGCGTACGATCAAATCCGAACATCGGACAATTGGTCGATACTAAAATGTAAGTCCTACAGTTTAATTATAAATTATTTGGGGAACTGCCACGTCTGCTGCGTCGGCGCTTGCTGCGCCTGTTTCGGCGTCGCTTGCTGCGGCGCGGGCTCCACACTTTGTGATTTTTGGCTTGCTGCTGTATTGTTGTCGTTTCTGTCCCAGCCGTGAGACTCGTGCACGTGCTCGTGGTGGTCCGGCGAGGGGAACCATTCTGATATCCAAACGGGCCTCCATATTTTCTTCACACCTGGTACCCAGATATCCTTCCAAGCTGGAACCCAGATCTGTTTCCAGGCTTCCTTCCATTCCAACTTCTTGTCAGGCACCCAGATTAGTTTTTTGGAAGGCTTCCAAATTTGTTGCCAGGCCTCTTTCCAAACTAACTTCTTGTCGTCAATCCAAATTTGCTTCTTGTCCGTTTTCCAGATCTGTTTCCATTCGTCTTTCCAAACTAGTTTTTTGTCAGGAATCCAGATTTGCTTTTTAGCTGGTTTCCAATATTTTTTCCAAATTGGTTTCCAAATAAGTTTTTTCTTCCATAAATCATGTGAAGTATATTCCCAACCATCGTGGTCCTTACCCAAGTATTTTTCGCCGGGAACACCGAGTTTGACCCACTCCGGAATCCAGACTTTCTTCCATGCGGGGACTTGAATTTCCTTCCAGCCGGGTACAACAATATCTTTGTATACTGGCACTGTTATTTTCTTCCAGTCTGGGACCTTTATGTCCTTCCAAGCGGGAACTTTAATAGGTTTCCATTCAGGCTTGTAAATTTTTTTCCAATCTGGTACCTTAATTTCCTTCCAAACGGGAACTTTTGTAGGTACCCACACGGGTTTCCAAATCTTTTTCCATGAAGGTTTCCATATTTGTTTCTTGGAGGGCTTCCAGATCTTTTTCCATCCAGGCTTCCAGATTAGTTTCTTCTTCCAATAGCCAGGGTCATGGTGGTCGTGGTGATCGTGATGCTCCTCGTGGTGGTGCTCATCATGAATATGTTCTTCATGGATATGGTCGTGATCGTGATGCTCATCATGGTCATTGTAATCACTATGCTCGTCGTGGTGATCGATCACCTCATGGTGATCGTCGTGAGGATGCAAGTCGTCATGATCTTGGAAAGGATTGACGAGGTCTGACGGAGGCGCTGGGTAGTCGTAGCCGATGCGTTTCTGCGCTGTGCTCTTCTGTTCCACTAGTTGCTGAGTTTGCTGATTTTGAGGTATTAACGCCTTTCCCGAAACCAGAGCGATTTGTAAAATTACCGCTAGGGTAACCTGAAACCAAAACATTGCGATCAAATCAGTGCATATGTATAAGTATTAGGTTTATTTCAAACACGCGCTCAGCAGAATAATATACCAAAACCTAATTATCGCAAAGCATATTATAAGAGAGGTGAGTAGTTAGTCAATATAATCTGACAATATTGTGTTTATATCCGTGGGTAATCTCGAAGCAGCCATCAAATAAGACACAGTGTTTTTTGTAAACAATTAACTATATTACTTATAAATAGATATTAAAGCGTTCTACAAAATGTTACATAACATCACATAGTGAATAACAAAAGGAAAGTGAGCATGGAACCAGTTGCCCAGGGGGGTGGGGACCTCCCGCAGGCTGTCTCATACGCAGCCTCAACTATGGCCAGCCTCTTGAAGCTTATTACTTTAACTCCATTTAAATATTATAAAATCCGAATTATGGCAAAACAGGCGAGTGGGTGTCTCTTGCACGAAAATTAATCTTAATTTTCATTGTAATAGGTACTAAAGCGGAGCGGCGAACGGGATACACCGTTTTAAAATTTACAACCCGGATGCATTGATTTCATCAAGTGTTTAAATTATGTAAGAGATCGATGTTTTGGGAACACCAAAGTTGACCAGTGTGCCACTAATGGAATATTTTATTATTGATTTATTCGGCATCACAAGTTTTAAACATATACGCATAGAACCAAGAAAAAATATGGAGCACGATACACTTCTGCCATGAGAACCTATACTTAATTACCCATCTTGATTCTCTATCATATTGACTGCTGAAAATTATAATTTTCTTAATTGATTTGACGTGAGTACAATATTAGTAGAATTTCCTTGTGAAAGTGTACGTACACACATCTGCAACATTAGCATCGTTCACACATGGGGTTAATATAATAACACAACACTTGGCCGACATTATGCAACAGTTACACAAGCGATCGGGGCGCGGGCGCGGCCCCGACGACCGCTGACAATGCCGATACACTTCCTCGGCACTATACGGCTCTATAAATTTAAGAAAGTGCACTTGCCATCACACACTCTTAAAGCAACTAGGTACGTAATTCATTTTAGACATTCAACTGTTCGGTTATGATGAAATAAACTTTTCGAATTAAAAAGGTACCAATTTTTTAAAAGCGAGAGCTTACCTAGAACTGAAAATTATTTTTATTGACTTATAAGTTCCAGTTTTGCGTTTCTTTGCCTCATTTATGGCTTGCCTACAGTTATGCATAATTAAATCACGTGCATTGTAGGTGTTTTGTTTGTGTAATTTAAGCTCTAAAAGCGTATTGCGTAAGACGACCGTTAAGTGGAACTGAACATTAGTTATAATACTTATAGTTATTGTGCTGCCGAATGAAGTTTGAAGATTGTGACCTTCCTAACGTTCACAAAACGGAAGACAGCGTTATGCAATACGGTCGAGTTCATCGTCGCTTACAGAGAAATGCGCCAGTTATTACAGGTAATAAAACAACAATAGCGGGAAGTCGCATCGTCAATTAAAACCATCGGAACGACAACAAAAAGAATCTGATCTATTGTACTGATATGCGACATCAAAGGACTGCATCAATTAAATTTCACATGCGGTTCTCGATCATACCAGAAAAAAAATTTTCGATTTGTAACTAAATAGTGTAAAAATTAAGAACGGGATAAAATTCCAATAGCAATCATTTTAAAATCCAATTGCTGTAAAATTCGTCGGGTAAAAAAAAATTTGTCATTTACGCATTTATTTTAAACACAATATCACTTGTTCGTTAACCTTTTAAAGTATTTTACACGATCTTAGTTATAAAATAGGTAGTAGTAATTACATACTCATTGAACCGCACTTTTAAATATGAAAATCTCGAAAAAAAAACTCCAACTGCCTAAAAAAAATTAATATTAGTTTTTAATTTTACACTTTTTAGTTATTATTTTCACGTCAATAAGGCCTATTATCCGCTTAAATGGAACATTATTATAAATATTGAAAATTTAAGTGAGATTGGTTGCTAACCAACTTTGAATCGTTAGATCCTAAACGGTCCTATGAAATTGAAAATGATAAGAGAACCCTAAAAATGATTTTCAAATATATATTCAACGATACCCTTCTTGACATGGTTGGTCGACTGTTTTTTTTTCCTTTTTTTACGACATGTTGTCTTGTTGTTGCCACATTAATTATCGAATACTTTCATATCTTTAGTGACACCCGCCAGATAGAGACAAATCGATCGACGTAAAATCATCAAAAACGGCCCACGCGTTGTCTCTAAAGCGCCACAAAAAACAAACATACATGGCCGATAAACACATTACCCTCCGCAGTCAGGTAACAAAAAACCATTGCTGAATTGTATGTATTCGACAATTACCACTTCGCCGTGTACTGCCCACAACGTATAAATGTAAATTTATCTAAGCGGCGTAGCTGTCAATATTAACATTGAGCTGCTACTTGTTCATTAACTATTTGCTTGTGGTCTACGACACCTGTAAATATATGTCTAGTCAAAATGAATTGCATTTTTATTTAAATGCTTTTTATTGAATTCTATTAGGTCTTTAATGGATATATGGTAGAGAGTGCAACGAATTGAAAAAATTGTTTAAAGTAATGAGATGATTGATAGAGCCGATTATCACTATTATCACAATTGTTTTCTTATGCTTTCAATCATTTAGTTACACCCGTTACCGTCAGTTAAAATAAGCTCAACACTTTTATTCGAACTAATAAAAACGATCAAATTGAAATCTTGCTAGATAACGTTTGAAAGATTTTGTAAGTACACTGACCACTTTGCTCCAGATCCCTCGCATGTTGGGGCGGGGAATGGCCGTTCCACTAGCTAAGACGCCGGAACTGTTTTTACTCTATTAGCTTACCTTGAGTATGAGTTTATATATATGAACGAGCCCACCCCATCGGTCGGCCGGTGGGGCGCGGCTGCGCGCACTTTCGCTGGCCACCCTGCGCCGGCGCCTCCGTCAGCGCCGGCCATTAGCGACGCCAGGATGCTCCGAGGATCCACTACATCTACTATATTCGATATGTTCACCTTAGCACCATATTTTAAGATAATTGCACCTAGAGCTTCTATTTTGCTTATTAGACTAAACTAATAAAATAATAAAGTTAATTTATTCATATATAATTAAATAACAAGTATAGTCTTATGTTATGTAGATATTATTGTAAATTTCACCTTTTAATATTCATAAATGTTTTAACGAAAATAAGCAACGGTAAGATTTGTTTATTTTTTAATTCGTTGAAATAAAAACAGATGACCACTATTCAAAAATCGAGCCGCAAATTATTCTAACTAATTTCAGTTTTGAATTGATTCACATATACACAAATGTATATAACCTGCAGTAAATTAAGCAGGTCGGTGTTCTGTTTGAGCTGAATATTTTTAATAATAACGATCCAGTTTAATGCAAAATTCCAATCTCGCTAGCGGGATAACCATGCAGGTATTCAACTGGACTGCATTAATTTTATCATGCGAGCAACAGCCACGGGGGCATATAAGCCAGAAATAATCCGGCCACAGATTATTAAGGGTTTATTGGAAATAGCGTCGTACGTCAAGCGTCTTCCGAGCTGTGAGCATCTACCAAAATCCAATAAACATTGAATGCTGTCCGCTGGCAAAAGCAGCACTCGAGAACGGCTGGACCGATTTGGCATTTTTTGTACTTTCCGTAATACCTAGTCTGAATAAGATTTTTAGGAGAAAACATATTAAAAGTTCTCCGGATAAAATATAAATTTCGACTGGGAACAACGTGCCGCGGGTCAGCTGTAAGTATATCTTAAATATGTAAATCAAAGTCTTGTTCGTCAAAACATTTCTAACTCAAGAACAGGAGGGCAGATTTTTATGATCTTTGATTTTTTTAATGTCTCCGTCGAATAGCAGATATAGTATTCTGCTTCTGAAACCAAATCCGTTAAACCAGAATTGGGCGAGCGTGGTGGACTATGACCTAATTCCTCGCGTTGATGGGAGGCCTATTTCCCCACAATGAGACATTAAAAAGGGCTGGTATTATTAATATAGTACTGTACCTCAAGTGCGAGATTCATAGTTAACTTTCCGGTAGTTAACTATATAGTCCGACGTGAATACGTCTGAACTGACAGTATACCCAAAACGTTCGCGTCTAAATACCAATCGTATTCTATTGGTAAACAAAAAGTTTGCTCGATGAGTGAAACCACAATTAGGCCCGTTATGTTGGCTTTTACGTTTTCTGATTACGTTTGGGTATCACAATACGACTAAATGAGACAAGATACATATATTTTGTTTTATGTCCTTATCGTTGTGACTGGTTTTTCGGACCAACAATACAAGTTGAAAGGACGAACAAAAAATCGGTCACACGCGATCCGCGCGATGCATGTCTAGATAAGACTAAGAATTCTCATCCGATATTATTTCCTTTTCAACCACATGAGTAACACAGAGAAAGGTGAGTTAGCCAGGCTAAAAGTGTTGAATAACTTAATTTTATTTTCGTTGATATTTTTTATATTGGTGTGAGCTTATTTAATGGTTATAAGGTACCTATCTATATTTAAATTTTCTTTATTAGTACGATGGACGCTAAAAAGGTTTGCAGCTCATAATAACAGATTAGACAGAGGAGGTGGCATATGCTACCTACTTCGATCTACCTCACACTAGCGCATAAAATCGTAGACAGAGAACTGTCAAGGCTTGAATATGTCAAGATTGTATTTCTAGGAACAATATCATTTTATAGAAAATAGTTTGGGACATTCAGGATGAGCCAAAACCGACAAGAGTTGTTCGCTCACAAAACACTTAAAAGAAAATGGTAGCCACGTACGTAGCGAAAATAGGTCCCATTGTGACGATTGAACAAGGGGTTCGTAGGACAATTAATGCAGAGCGGTAGGTAGACCACAGTCTGTTTACCACAAACTATCATCGAGTTTCGGAAAACCAACCCATAGAAGTGCATCATCCTGCACCAGGACAACGCAAGCCCGTACATCAACGGTTCCGGTGTATAGTGAAGAAGCAGTCGAATATTTTTTATCGGCAATTTGGAGTACCATACTTCGGCGTGGAACAAATATTATAACGACTGGTTTGAGCGTATGGAAAAGTGCATGAAATACCGTGGGGAATACTTTTTAAACAATAAAATGTATATAACGTTCTAGTTGTTTATTCTTTTCTCAAACGACAAAACTTAATAGGCATGCCACGTTTACTAACTATATTATTAGGTACTATCCAGGGATGTTCTTGATATCTTCTCTCCATGGTGATGCTTATAATTAATATAGAAGGATAAATCCTTAATCTTTAATTGAAATATTCTAAACATTACACATGATAATTCACAGAAACACAAGTATTGGAAAATAAAAATACATCACTAAATGTTCCAACAAGAAACCAAACTAAGAAATAATCAGTATTACAGGTAGCCACTTTTCCTCTTCCAGCTAATTCTGGGTTCTATTCTTTTTCGCTGTTTCCAATCGGTTCCACAATTATTTTTCGCTGAGGTCCGTAAAGGATTAAAACTCTGCACAGAAGTGTTTGTCTCGCTTATCTTGATTATGAGCACTAGCCAGCATCCTCTAGCCAAGAAAATTACGCATTGGGTACGTTATTATGTAATTTAAACATGATTTAATATCAATATTGTTTTCACAATGACTTTCCACGTTTCACAGTTTACTTCAAAATTCCATTGACAGATTGATTGTAGTGAACACGTCTTAACACGTTGAGTGCGGTGCCATTTTCAGAGGACTTTCAGCCAGTGCGTTAGAGACCTATTCGACCTCTTAACCGAGCTTCACTCTAGTGCGTATGAGACCTAATCCATCTCGTAAAATAAGGTATTTTAAAAAAACTCATATCTTTATCAAAAAATAAGATACAATCTATGTTCTCTCTGTAAATAATAGAGAATTAACTGTTCTATCTCAAGTTTGCTACGCATGGGGATGTGAAAAGTGGGTTATGAGATATAACGAAAAAAAAATTAGGTATCCATTGAATCTCGCATCGCAACTAAAGATAGATCAGTTTGGGTTGTGACTAGTGATGGGATTAAAATATAACCCCAGTTATCGATAGCTTAACTTTTTATGAAGTAATCATTTAAACATAGTAATATTGATTTCTTATATTTACGCGAATACTAGACATTTAAATAAAACTAATCTTACGGATTTTATCGTGTTTATTATTTGTTTTTTACGTTCCCGTCGTTTCGGCTGTTTTACAGCAACCATGGTCACGGGAGGACTGACTATGGTGACTGTCCTTCCGTGAATGATGAATTATGATAAATCCATAAAATTAGTTTTATTTCAATAAACATAGTGACTAAAAAAATATTTAAGAAAAATGTTCCTCATTGAAGCATGGTAACCACATTTGTTGTTCGCATTGCACACATAGTGTATTTATTCGTTTGGTTTTTTTGGATGCATCGCTACTAAATGTGAGCCGTAATTTACTGTAACAGCCTGTGCAACGACTTTTTTTGCTACCACGCTGACAAAATATAAGAGCGTATTTTTTTTAAATGGAGCACTCCATTTAAAAAAAATACGCTCTTATATTTTGTCGATAATGTGTTTCTGCAGGTACACATTATCGACATTTGAACAACACTGACCGCGAGCTAACGGCGCCCGCGCCGCCCGCGCTCCGCTCCTTGCGTCTACGACGCCTGTGTTTTAGGAGGTCCGAAAGATCTCCTCACGCAACAGATGTATATTATTACAACTCAGTGCGTTAGAGACCTCATCCATCTCCTATTTTTTTTATTACATTATTGAATCAAACTCGCAGCGGGAAGTAGGTATGTATATTTGTCTCTGTCAAACACATAGAAATAAAGAAGTTACGACCTCCCGCACAGAGGTGGAGAACACGATTTTCGGCGCCGCACCAGCTGAAAGTCACGTTAGAGATCTTTTAGACCTCTTAACGCAGTCAACGTGTTAACTGTTAGTTTACTGTTAGTATACCTAAACCGTGCGAGTGTAAGCTCCCATACTATACAAAAGTATGCTCGATTGACTGAAACGTAAGTTATGGCCGTTATGTTGGCTTTTACGTTTTCTGTAAAACCATAAATCCACCACATAATCTAGAGGAATAATATTTCTTGTATAGCTATTTCTTTTTCAACCATATGAGTAACAGAGATCAAGCCAAGTCGGTTGTCAAATGACTGACAATTTTTATTCTGGTTAAAACAATATTCATATTTCAATTTGCCATCATTGTTTATAAATTGATGGAAGCCATTCAGTTTTGAAAGTAAAGAACACGAGCAAGAACTAACAAGCGGACTTATTATTTGCTAGCCTAAGTATTTCTGAAATGAAATCAAATGTCCCACAATTTGAGTTCTTGGTAAAATGTATACTACGGTAAGTAAAAGCTAAAAGCCGTAAAATGCGTGGTTGCATTCGTCAAGTCCCAGTTCTAGGTATACCGGTACTGCACCGGTGCCTATCTGCAGGCGGTCAGTGGGGCCATCGGCACCAGTCGGGCCGCGACAGTTGATTATCCAGATACTTTATTTTATAGTACAGGTAGTACCCATATTTCTCTTTAACGTAAATAATACTCATGCGTAAATCTCAATTCTGAAATCTAAAAAAAAATGTGAGGAAACCTGCATGTCATGGGCCAGCGTGGTGGAATATAAGCTGAATTAACCTCATATTAACGAGAAGTGTGTGTAGTGTACTATCGATAAAATTGGGTGCACTTCAATGAACTGCACCTCTGCCTACTACTTAGGAGATTCCAGGCGTGATGGTGTTTCTCTCTTTACCTAATAGCTTAAGTAATCAAATATTGTATTTTCAGGAGGATGGAAGAACTGTAGATTCAAACTGTCAGGACAATAATCCTGCCACCATTCCAATTAAAAAATCCACTATAATTTTCATTGTTGGCTGAATAGAAATCGAACCCACCGCCACCCGGTGCAATGAGTTGAGCGGCCTGCGCTCAAACCACTAAATAAAGATGCCTTAAACATTTCACATTGTGTTTTATTTTCATTGACCTAATGTGATAATGGATATGTGGAGTGTGTGTATATAAAAGGTAGTTTAAAAGTAGCGCCTGTAGCAGAGAAAGTAAAAAGCAGGAGGCTAGTTTGGTCACGTTATCAAAGGAGACGAGAAGCATTTTGAGCGCCTAAAAGGGCTATTAGTATGAATATGCATAGATAGAGTGAGAGGAAGACCCACGAAGTGGTAGAAGTTTGTATAAAAAGTGATATGAAGGAGATTAATGTATGAAAAAGACATACTGCGGCGATCCCAAAAAATGGGAAAAGGTGAGGCAGATGATGATGATTTTACTGATTTCTAATATATATTTACCTAATTTAGATTGAGTTTAATTGCAAACAAGAGCCTTAGTATGAGGTTATGCCGTTTTTTGACGTAGAGAAATCCTTATGGATACCCGCAAGCTCCGCGGGAGACGAGCGGGTTATGTCGGACTGCTACCGCCTTAAACCCCACGGTATACCATCGTCTACCTTTGTTGGGGCGCGGTGGGATAGCACTAGCATGCACTGCGACATCCAACGAGGTTATGCCCTAGCTCCACCCTTGATATAGTGTGAACATTCGATAGTAGTGATGGCCATCTTGGTAGAATACTCGCTTTGGAGACAAGTTGCGCAGATTCAAACGCGGCTCCCGCTAGGACTTTCAGATTTTTACGTGCGCATCACGTTTTCAATCATGAATCATTGGCTGTACCGACGGTAAAGCAAACATCGTAAGGAAACTTGCACGTTCCTCAAAATTTATGTGAAATTTACCAAATGGCCCTGGGCCAGCGTGGTGGACTATAGCCTGAGGAATGTGCCCGGTATAATGACAATAGGCTCGCCCCCTATTTCATTGGGACCAAATACCATTGGCGAAATGTGGGTGTACAGGAATGCACCTCTGCCTACCCCTTCGGAGATTGCAGGCGTGATGGTGTATTAGTAGGTAACAACCAACTATTTTATCCGACAATCTATTCAGAGAAATGGCTGTGTTGCGTAGGTGTTAATTAAACATGATATATCAATAACTAAATACATTTTTTTCGTTAACTTTTTGTCGTTTCACGGTTTCACCAACAAAATCATAAGTGACGACGCGAACTATAAAAGTGAACGTTTCCGTAAGATACGTATCGTAAAATCTTTCAAATTTATGACTCGCACTCGTGCAATTCGTACGTCTAAAAGTATTCGGTTAACTTATGAAAAATCTCCCAAAATGTCTATGCGTACTATAAAAGGAGGTTTAGGTTTCTCTATGGTACGAAATTATACCTAAGTAAACTTGTGACTCACACTCGCGCATGTCGTACAAAATCGTTAACTTTCAAAGTTTCCGTGAGCAAACGATCGAATGTTTACTACATATAGTAACGAAAAAAACTCACACTCGGCACAAATGTTTTAGATATCGCCCGCTAGGGGCGTTTTTTAAGTCTCTATACAAAATGTCCAAATACGGTAGTTTGTAAACTATAAAGTTAGCTAACGAAAAATCTCACACTTGAGGTACTGCATCTGTACACCTCCATAACAAAATGCACGTGCGTTTTAAATCTGCAACAGTAGAGTTAGGCATTATAGTGTATTATTCCTGCTGGTAAAGTGTTCTCTACTACGTGTGAAGAGAGATTTTATCTTGAGCTTTGTGTGCGCTTAATACTCTTATTGTCTGCTCCGTGTAGGTTTGTGCCGATGATATCGGCCCACGCATTGTTAACCTGCCGCCGGCTGCCGCTATCCTCATTCCATTATGTTATGCCGTATTAAGATAAGTAATTATTACACAATCAATGACATTTCCGTTGAGCATAGCTATTAAAATAACTGGGTGGAGCGGACACAGATTCAAATGCAAAACTGGTAAACGATACGTTTTAACACACTTGTTTCTTTTGACAACACTTAGCTACCATGTCACACCACGTCAATCATAAAAAAAACATGAGATTAAAATAAATAAACGATAGGTTAAATTCTACATATTCATTTTTAAATAACAATATTATTTACTTTATTCTTCGTTTTCGTAATAATGAATACACCTTTTAATAAATTGAATACAATTTTATAATATTCTTAGATACAAACATAAATTAGTAGGTATATAAATTTTGTATGTGCATAATTACATCTTTTGTTTAGCGCTTCAGAGTTTCTGGCTTGAAGGTATACCTATTCACCTTCAAACCAGAAACTGCCTCGCAAATACGCAATTCTGTTCCGAGATTCACACCACCACGTTCGTACTAGCTAACCTATTGTATTAGGTAGTTCTACAATGCCGGCCATAGAGAATGTCATTGGAGATACATGATCTGATAATGATACTTATGTATATATAAGTGAACTTTGTTGCACGTCTGATACCTAGCTCTGAAAATATCTGAAGTGCGAGATCAGTGCAAGCTGAGGTTCGAATCTGCACCTCTTATGTCCCGATCCCGGACATTCGACGTAAGCCGAACTTTCAACCAACGTGGCTTACTACGCTGACTCGCGAAAGTACATGCTTAGCTTACCTTCTTAGATTTATTGAGTAATCTGATTTTTTTAAACCAGCCTCGCGATTCCGAAATCCTCTAAAAGAAAAATTATCACTGTATACTTTGGGTCCAATATTTTATCGCTTTGCTTTGGTTCGCGCCCCCGGGGTCAATCTATATACTTAAATTCACGCTAGTAACGCACCGGGGCGTACTGACGCCTACACCAGTCTCTCCTTCGCAAAAAAAAAAAATTCTCTCAAGTATATTTTATAATTAGTTAAGTATATTTTATCACCTCACACCTCAAGAATAAAATTTTGCAATAAAAAATATACGAGTATGTGCTTTCTTGTGGTAGGAACAATTACAAAAGGGAAGAATAAAAAACACTTAAGAAGTATTAAGATTAAGTTAAACATTTTTTTTTGGCGTCCTCATACTTTGTATTAGTAGTCTGGTACCTAGGCAGTATATTTCGCGTATATATAGCATCTTTTTGAAGCCACCGCAGGTTATGCTGTTAAATGAGTTAGGCATGAGCCCCAGGCATTCCGCTATAAATACACACACCATTTAATATAACATTTTTGGGATGCCATTCCACTGTCTGAAGAACACGACCGGTCCTTAGAATATTAATTGTTTTTACTTAAGTAGTTAATACAAACAACTACCTAAGTAGTTTAAGCCTTAAACTACTTAGATTGTTTCACGACATTAAAATATTGAACGGAATGTGATACATATTTGTGATCGTAGCGTGTCGTCAGCGTAGCCTCAATTAAAACGTCAGCATAATATAAATTCATCTATACAAATAAATAAAATGAGTGTCTGTTTATAATATTAAAATATCTGTCTGTCTGTTTGTCGGCCTGTCTGTCTGTCTGTTTGTTCCGGGTAATCTCTGAAATGGCTGGATCGATTTGACGGGACTTTCACTGGCAGATAGCTGATGTATCAAGGAGTAACTGAGGATACTTTTATTTAAAAAAAAAAATATGATCTCACGAAAAAAAAATTAAAACCAATGTTGCAGCGCTGCACCCGATTAAGATTGATAGCAACAACCTGCAATGCGTCCCGCGGGCTCAGAACGCGCGAGCAGGCTGTTACCAACGGTTGTCTTTGTTAAATACCACGCGGACGAAGTCGCGGGTAACAGCTAGTTTATTTATATAAAGAATACGAGTACTTACTATGTGTGTTTGGTATATCCAGGTAGTTATAGGTAGGTAATTGATGCTTTGACGCTCATGAGCTTGTATGTAGCGCACTAATTCACTCCGTCGATGCCGCAGTTTCATCGTCCGATGCATTCGCCCATAATTGTGTTTCATTTTTGCCTCCGGCGGGTATTATAACAAGGTTAGTGGCCTCAGAGCCCGGCGGATCATAGAGTAACCTGCAAATATATTTACGGAACTAGTTCCATTTAGTTTGTGAGCATTGATCGACATGCAATATCAAACAGCAGTAAAAATCTCGTTAGTTTTTGTTCTTCGCAATTTATTACGTTCATGACTGGAAACTTAATAATTATGACTTACTTACCTAATAAACTTCTATTTATTTAGGATCCTGATTAAATATATGTAACGAAAATATTGTAAAGTATAGTTTAAAGAGTTAATGAGTAGCTCCAGTTTACGTATAAAGTAAATAAATACTTAGTTAGTACTTTTTGTTTTTTTTACCTGCTGCTAAAGTCTGATTAGCCGTTCCTACATTGTTCTCAATACCTATAATAATGTATTGCGCAAAAATGTAAAAGATCTATTTTAAAAAAAGAGCAACCATAGAGTTTCTTGCCCGTTCTTCTCCATAGGAACGGCATTCCGAATGGGTGGAAAAGCAGTAGCATAATGTTTTTGCATCTTTTGACGATTCGTAAGTACTGTACAATAATGGTCTAAGTACGTGAATAAAAAAAATATTCTGATTCCTAAAGTAAATGTGTGAATGTTGATTGAATCGAGCCATTGTCGTTTCACTGTAGACTACGCGGTGTTGTTTTTAACTAAGTAGGTACCTACACTTTGTTCATTCTGTTTCGCACTCTTTATAACTTACTGGTGGACATCTCCTATATAGCTTCTATTATAATTGAAATACCAGAAAATAAAGGTTCCTAGGTAGGTAGGTACTTTTTAGTTTCAACAGGAAAACCTAAAGTTCTTGGACCCAATATAAGTTTACGATTTTTTGGCAACATTGTAAATACATATCACGACAACGAGTTACATAATTGGGTAACAACATTTACCTCTTCGTGTAAATTATGTGCTATCTATCCGCGGTGTAACCAACAAATTGTAAGATTATGCAAAATGTACGTAGGTACCTAAGCAACAGAAGTTTCTCTAGCGTACTTGTGTGCGCATAGGTACTAGGTAGATAACACATATTATAGACATAGGTGTGAATCAATGCAAACTGCAAAACGCCATAATTTATGTAACTTGCCGTACCTATCCAATCAGAGGATATCTTTTAAATTGCTGCATCATTGTTGACATGATAAACTTTTTTTTAAATATTCGTTCAGAGTACGTGTAAGTATAAAGGAATTTCAAGTAAATAGAAAGAGCAGTAGCCCCCAGTGGCAAGAACTTGAAACCACCAATGTCAGGAAGTGTTTGGTGTTCAGGAAGCTATGCTCGGGTAGGAGGAGGAACGCGGCCTATGAACACGGAACTTGCGGAAGAGGGTCCCAGCGAAACGGGTCGAATGACTTTCTCAGCGAGATGGCGTCCTACGGCCCGGCCCACCAGATTGCCTTTAGCGATTTGTTGCGTAACGCCGGATAACAAAACAAGTAGTGCGTTGTTTAGTCACCACCTCCTGTCTTTTGTTATTGGCGAAAATGCACCTAAGTAATTTGATTTGATTAATTCACTCTCGAACTATGTTTAGCTAGAGTTTAGACTCAAAAATATGTTTTCATGGGTACTTATACCGGAGTGATATTCCAGGTAGGTACCTTATGGTTTAGCTTTTATCACAGGGATGGAATGTACATATCCCGTGGGATGAACCCATCTAATTTCTGAATCCTATACACTTCCATACTAATAAAGAGTATAGAATTAGAAATAGATACATATTTTAGTATCTTCTAGTAAATAATTATTTTTGTCGTATTCTTACATTGTCGGAATATTTGGAATTAATAATTCGGATGTTAATGTGCCATGTGTGTCATTTGAATCAAAAACGACTTAAGACGCTAAATAAGACTTCCTTATTCCATCATTTTAGCAAATAAGCGGTGAAATCGAATCGTATTGTATGAGTAATAGCTATCGGTGTCCACAGCATTGCGACAGCCACATTGTTTTGAATGAATCCTCGATCGACTAGGGTTGTCTCGAAAAGGAAAAAACAGTCTCGGTGCGGGCGTGCAGGCATACAATTATGCCTACGAAATAATTGCACAACAGTTCAGTTTGCAAAAAATACTGAAGTATCATCAACTCAAATATCTACGGATACCATATCGTACTACCGTAGTTGTACGTTGGTAGGTAGCTGCCTATATTCTTTTATCTTGTAAGTATACAGGCTTCCAGAATCAGCCCTTGGCAACCCTATCGACAATTGGTGGGCGGTCACGTGTGCGTTTTTGCCGTATCACTCGTCCTATCTATCGTAATGTACCGTCAAACGATTGTCATTGAGCACGTCGGCGATTATGTACGACTTATATAACAGCGGCTTGTCGCTCACACTTGACATGCGTAACATGCACCTGTATGACGCACTTTTGAATTGATTGAGACATGACCCTAGGCACGTCAGGGATTGAGGACACACCGCACGCGGCCTGAGTCAACAGCAGAGCGTCCTACCTCCATCACTACTACACGTAGCCAGATTATAATCTGTCTAGCTAGTCTATTTATAGCAGCGAAATCTTTGAGGACCGTGAAATTCTAAGCTATCAAATATTATAATTTACTAGATGATAAGGACCTAGGTTCTTACGTAGGTTTAATGGTTCTCGAAATGAGTTCTGTTATAATATTATATATTTGTTCATACAATAAACTTTTTTTTTTATATTTGAAAAGGTCAATCGGTAGGTTGTAAATATAATATTTACCTGCAAATAAAATGTAATCTATTAGTTCGTATATAATTCTATTTCCCAGATTATTTAATGCGCGTCAATAATAGGTATGAAGACCTAGACCAAAAAAATATAAGTACTTACGTGTCGAATTAAAAACCTCTGCTTATTTAGGTACACCCAATGTATTGCTAGCATGATTTATTGTAACTCTGTAAAATATTACAAGTACCTAAACATTTTAACATCCTCTACGACCATAATTATACGATAGGAATAGTAAATAAATAGACGGTGAAAAAACAAACCAAAAAAAATCAAGTACATTGAAATTAAACCATCCGTTTGGAAGCCACGTAGGTACCATACAGCACAGACAGCTTATACTCGCATTGGTAAAAAAAGGTGAAATCGTCGTTATAAATATGATTAATTAGTTCTTTGGCTAATCAATTAAACATACTACATGTAATGAAGGTAACTAAAATTGGTCACGATAATTAATGTTTTGCGAGTTGTTACTCGAGTTATGTAACCGTTTCCCGCGAGGAACCGGTCCGAAAATATCCGGTTACCGTGCACTTGGTAACAACGAGAGCAGCGCAGAAAGCTCGCTTGAACGCAAATAGCCGGCCCGCATTTAATAGGGTCGTTCACACATTTCCGGAAATAATTTAATTGTAATGTCTTATTAACCTAAAGAAATGTTTAATTTCATTAATTTATGTGCATAATTTATTTAAAAAAATCCATAATGCATGGTTGTTCGTTAGGCAACATTTCGTGCAACAGTCTATTTTTAACTCTCGACGCAAATCGAGAGATATTACAGTTTCAAGCCTTTCACGATATATGTATCTATGTGTGTCTGTCTGTGGCATGATAGCTCCCATATGGGTAACCTGAATCAAATGCTAGTTTAATTGGGAAGGCTCTTATACTACTCAAGTCCGCCTAGCTGTTCCTCCGTCCAACATTGCTCTCACTTACCCATAATAATGTAGATGTGCCCAAAAATTTATAAGTTTTTTTTTAAAGAGCTACCTTGGAGTTTTTCCCCCATTCTTCTCCATTGGAACGGTATTTCAAACGGATGGTAAAGTTGTAGCTCGGCTTGTGATAATATTGGCGATTCATAAGTTCTCTACTTAATGGTTTTCATGAATAATAAATCGGACTAATCAGTCCCTAACCGGTACAAGAATCTCAGCCGTGCAAAGACGTGAATTATACAGATAAATCTGGGAGCTTTACGTTTGCTATTCGACATGTAAAATCTATTGTATCGGTCATCTGTTAACAATGATTTGCGTATAATCTCATGGCAGAGCTGATGGTAGGCTTCTAAATCAGTAAGAAATCGTTATATCCAACTGCTATACTAATTAAATAAGAACGTATTCATTATCGTAAATTAGGCTGTTATATGTGGGTACATATGGCGGGGGGGGGGGGGGGGGGGTCGAGCGCTGTACCAGATACATTAGTAAATACTTACTTATGTGTAAAACGGTGGGTTTTTCTGAGACATTTTAGGTCGCGTTTTAACCACCAAAGTCCCCCGTACTGCCTACGGACTTGCCTCATAGATAACATATATGTGTGGTACCTATTAGAAACTAGTTATGATAGGGGTCTACTCATAATTGTCGCTAAACTAAATACAAGCAGTGGCCAACGAAAAAAGAAAGCCTACCTATTCATATCCCCGAAATTTTGAATTTCGCGCCCTCAACTAGGATATTAAAACTTTTCAACGAACTGTTTTAAAGACAAATCGTAATGCAGTCTCAGCCTAAGCTAAGACCGAGCTCGCATTGTGGCTCGATGTATGCCCATAAATGTTTGTGATCACGCACCTTGTAAAACCCTTACAAGGAACAACTTTCACAGTTTATCGCAATCTGTGATAGCCTAGCACATTTTGTTCTATTCATCATCATAAAAAAGGTCCTTCAATGCCGAACTTAAATAGTTTGCATTATTAACTGGCATAATACCTACCATCGCGTCACCATTTTTTTCTTTTAAAAAAGTAATCTCCTCTTACGTTTCGGTCAGCTGTTTTAGTATTTTTGTTATAGGTTACCTAATTAGGTTATCGATGGGTTATCTTTATTTTAACAGTGTAATGAGTTTATCTTCTATAAGACAATTATTTTATTTCATATCACAAAAATAGGGCATGTATTATAATTTGTATTGGTACATTGGTACTGCATAATAAAAAAATGGCAAATAAAGGTGTAGCAGTTGCAGAGTTATTCGCCAAAGCAGTTGCCTGTACTAAAAGTTTCGATCAACATCTTCGAAAGGTAAATAGTATTTCGTGACATGAGCCACACACTCTACTGTTCAATTCTAGCTAGCCCTATCAGATTCGGCTAAGTAAACTAAGGTTAATAGAAGCCAGACTAAGGCTTAAAAATATATGCGTCCAGACAGTAATCCTTATAAGTTGTGTAGCCTGCTCGGCACGGATCTTGTAGTCGTGAATTTCTATCCAGAAAATGGTGGTACTTACCATGTACTGGTTAGTTAGTTACTGGTGGCAACCCTGGATCGCTACAATCCTGGATTTATGTATTTGGCCTCATAACTGAGTGTTCGGGGCAACTAAACATACAATATTGGGCTCCCAAAAGCTTATGAAGTCACTTTTGTTATTTATTTAATTTTACTATTTTTAGTTGAAGGTGATATCATGTGGCAATGGAAAAATGGTGACAGCATTCCAAGTTGGCCCTGAGCATTTGAATCAGAGAGGCACTCTGCACGGAGGATTTATTGCGCATCTTGTAGATGCGATCTCGACTTATGCTCTAACTACCAATGATAAAATTGAGACTAGAGGAGTATCTATAGATCTGAGTGTCAGGTGAGATTTTGTTTTATGCCCTTTGTGAGTCCTTGACTAGGAGACAAAATTTCCTCAAGTGTTCTCAGGCTTGTAATGCATTACTTAAAGCTTCTTCTCTTCTATTTCAGCTACATGAGTGCGGCAAGAGAGGGGGACAATATTGAAATTGAAGCTGTCACAATAAAAACTGGCAAGAAAATAGCTTTTCTTGAAGTGGAGGTACGAAATAAAGATAAAAATCAGGTTTTAGCTACAGGCAGACACACAAAATATATTGGAATTTAAATTGTTAGATAAATTCATTGCCAAATAGTTATTGTATCAAATACAAACATTGACATATTATTAGGTAAGAGAGATTCTTGCAATAAACCATTTATTAAGATCTCCGATCTATATTACAGAGATGTTGAAAATGTGTCAATAGTCAGATATAAACACAAATGTATATATTTATAAGTTAAATAGTCATGTGTGTTATTTACAGTACAACTGAAAAACAATTCTAGTCCACATAATTACTAAAGGTTTTATGCTTCTGAGGTCTACTCATATAAATAAGGAACAAAGTGGAGATGCTGCAAAGTCTGGTCTCGTTCTGACCTCTGTGATTATAATACATGTATTTATATTGAAACAAAACAATATTACTTTTAAACATTTTATTGAACCCTACATGATTATTAATTGGTTAGATACGGACACAACATTGATAAGTGGGCGCATACATGGGGTATAATTCCTTTCCTCTGTCTTGATGACCACCTTCTCATCTATCTAGTGTTACCATCAATATCAATACAAATTTATAATTCCTGGTATTTTCTTTTGTTTTCTTATCCTTACAATGGGTTACAGTTATTTAATATAGATCATATTAATTTATATTACGATTATAAGACAAACATGTTACATTCAGAACACTAGGTGCATAAAGGAGGCATATTATGTATCTGCAATTTCAATCTATATGAATAAAACAAAGTCGTGTTGGATACCATTATGATCATTGATTTTTTAAATTTAATTCCACCTCGAAGAACAGATTAACTATTAACACTTGGAAAAAAAACCAATAACAAATAATAATGAAGATAATTCATTTTTTTTACATTTGATTCTGAGTTGGTACGAAGCTCGCCGGGACAACTATTAGCAAATAAAACAATAATTGAGAAATTGTATGCTCAGTATTTTTTTGAGGTGATACTTAGATCATTAACAATAATAAACGATGATACATATAGATAGGTATTTAACCTGTATCATAATTGTGCAAATGCTATTTCTAAAATTACATTAATCTCAAGTGTAATATCTGCTTAATTGAAATTCTAAAGGTAATTAAGTACCTATATTAATAAAATAATTACCCTCCTGGCGCAGTTGGGTTGAAATGACAAAGCCTTAAAATACAAGTCACTCAATTTAAAATATAATTAATGATAACACAAATTGCTTGCATTAGGAATACATAAAAATAATAATTATTATTTATAAAATAAACTAGGTAAGTGCATTTTAAGTAGATAAGTATGCAAAACGAAACGTTTGTGTTTTGGATAAACACTATGTCATATTGTTGTATATGTACATAATAAATTATGCTGAGAGCACTGCTTTACAGTTACTGTACTGACATCATTTTAGACTAGATAGTTATGTTTCTATATGACAAATGCAATTATAAGAAAATTATGGTTAATAATATGGCTTGATGATGAATACTGTATAGTAGGTATAATCGTTTTATATAATTAGTATAAATACAGATATAATTGTACCTATAAAATTGGGTTTACTGAGTAGGTAAAAGTGAAAAAATCTTAATTAGTTGGACCATAATGTACTTAGAATATTAAGATACAAATTAAAAGTATAAAAAAACTCCAAAAAAATACATAGTTTAAGTTTTTATAGGTAGGTAGTTAGTATAGCTAAATCCGAAAATAGATACGACATTTAATATATTTCTATTGTATATTCAAATTTTGCTCGAGATATTCAATTCGTTTTTTCAATGATTCTATGGTTTTAAGCAAGTCATGTTGTGAGTTCTCGAGATCATTTAAACGTGCATCTTCGACGGGCTTCAAGTCAGCGCTAGTGTCCCTACGCACGCGGCGCTTCTCCCGACCGATGCTGTTGTCTTCTCCGCAGCTCTCGCAGTCGGCCCAGAAGCGTAGATCCATAGACGGAATATCTTCGCAAGAGATAAGTCCATCCTGCACTTCAGGCAATAGGAACACATTTTCTCCCACAGTGTCTATGTTGTCGCCGTTATCGCATAAAACACGAGCAAATGTTGTCTCTTTGATTTGTTGCAACTGACCTGGCTTGAATGTTGTTGGGTTTTCATACCAGAATCTGTCTCCATCTCGCAATCGTTTAAACTGCTCCACTAATAGGCATTTGAATAGAGGTCCAACTTTTCCACCTTTTACTTGATTTTCTAGTATACCACCGACCCAAACGTCAATATTATGTACCGAACCATAAAGCTCCTTTAATTTTTGACGCACACTTCCATCGGTTATTTCCACAGCCAAGTCATCGAAATCATTTACCTCAGACATATTGCAAAATTGACGCCATTTCGTGTATGGTGGAATCGCATGATCGCGACTTCTTTGTATATTAATCGCTGCCAAATCCAAAGCTACAGCATGGGCGCTATAGAAAAGCTGTTCCGTCAGTTCAGAGTTGAGGTTCTGTGTGGGTGTCTTCAATTTGGCAGGTGTCGTGAACATTCCCCTCAGCAACGGATCAACCCCACCTTCCTCGACTAACCGCCACGGTGCGAAAAAGGCATTACGAAGTAAAAGATGACCTTCGGGAATTGTATCGAAATTTTGATCATATCGATTCAATATAGGATTGATCATGGAATGTCCGAACCTTAGGGCAGCCGTGGCAAAGACGTTGGAAATTGAAGGATTAAGATTTCGGTCATATTTCTTGTATTTTCCCAATTGATTATAACCCTCCGGGCCGAGGACGATCGGCAGCCAGTGCTCATAGGTAATGAATTGCATCTGGGCTCCTATTATTTTTCTTGTCTCCTGAAAGACTTTGTCGCCATCCCAGAATGGATTTAAAGCTTTTAATTGAATAGCAATTCTATTGTGTTCCCTCATCCAGATAGTGTGCATGGCCGCTAATCCGATTTGCTCATTAGCTCTGATGTCACCAGCAACAAAGCAATTTCGATTGCTCTCATTTAAATTAAGCCGACAGTCCATCCCATTTAAACCCACCGTTGGAAGCAGCGGCTTTTGACCAGATAAAGTTATTCCTACTCGTAAAAGACCGTTATCATTGGTCAAATCACGTAAGTCTTCTGCTACGGATTTTTCGAATCCATATACTTGAGATGCGTCTATATATGATGTGAGTTGATTAATCTGTTCCCGAGGTTGCAAAATGCCAAATAGAACTGAGGTCACTCCAGAACCGCAAACTGAGCTAGTTCTTATAAAATCAATGCAACGTCGGTTGGTTACTCTAGGGTCATTTGGAGGTACATCAATAGGAAAACAGGGAGCTGCATAGTCACAAGTCTTTTTACAGTCCACACCGTCCCAAGTTTGTGAGCTTACTGAAGGTAGAGCGTGATCCAGATCGTGGTCTAGCCATTGACCCCATTGCATAGTCATATGACTTATCTCTACGTCTTCAGATATATCATTCGTTGAGATTATAGTGGTAGAAACTTGACGAGCACTCGGCAGTGTAAACCCGTTATATTTCACATCCTTATTCCAGCCTACGGGTTGACTGAAGCCGTTTTCATAGATAGGGAACAAAATTCTTCTAAACCCACTCAAAGATGTTCCCCAAGTAGGATGTGCAAAATTATTACAAGTTCCATCATAACTACGATACTTACTATGAAAACACATATCCGAGCACTCATCTTTCTCTCTATGAGCCACGCAACCGGACAAACGTGCAATTACCTCGAGATGATCGTTTGATAGTATATTTTGATAATTAAAAGGTTCGACTGAAGTTACTTTATGGCCACTCTGTACGAATTCTTTCACTTTATCCAGGGTTCTTTCGTATATTTCAGCAGCGCGAGCGACTTCCCTAGCCGGCGCATTTGGGAATCTGGTAATTCTATAGAGATCGTGGATGCTTACTTTCGCGCTTTCATTGGAAAATAGTTCCTTGATAGTTTTTTCAATTGCTTGATCGACATCCCTAGTCGCCTCGGTTAGAGCAATATTTACGTATTCATCTCCAGGTAGTATACGATCTTTAACTGTAAGAAATGCTGAGGCAGTATCGCGCCCGTACTCGTTAAAAACGGAACATTCATATCTTCCACTATCTCTCACTGTTAAGTTATTGATTATTAAACTACCTATGACAGTAATAGAATATTTTGCGTTCACATCCACATAAGAACCATCCTTCCTCCATTCCACTGAAGCTGGAGGTTCAGCTTCAGCTTCGCAAGGTAATTGAACTGACGTTTCTTTGAAACCATCTGTATCTTCAGGTTTCACTATGATACGCGGCTTTACTATTTCAAATTCTTCAACTATCAAGTTAGCAGTTACTTCAATTTGACCCTCTGGATTTTCGGCTTTACAATGATAAATGCCGTCATCTTCAGTAGAAACAGATACAATTGTCAAATTTTGGTTTTCATTGCTCAAAATTAAATTATCGGATTCGGGTAAAATCAATGAATTTTTGAACCAATTAATGAGAGGTTTTGGCACGCCCTTGCTAGTACACAACAATTCAACCCTGTCTCCGAAATTGACAGTTCTATTCTTTGGCACGATGATAAAAGCGGGTGGAACTAAAACAAACAAAGACACAAATAAATAACGATTCAATAATTGCAATCATAGGTCTGCCTAGATTTTGAAATATTTTGGTCCGGACCTGGCTTATAACTGGTAAATATACGTATAGTTGAAGCAAGATGGTCTAAAAATGTATTTACATACAATAATATAATACACGCATGTAAGGTCGACGATCTGATTAGCACAGTTGGTAGTGACCCTGCTTTCTGCGTCGAGGGTCCCGAGTTTGAATCTTGGTACAAACTGGGACAAACTTTGCGTGATGATATACTACCGAAAGTGCGCAATATAGGTGTAACGCTTACCCAGTACTTCAATAGGGACAGAAGCAGAGACTCTTCCATGGACGTTTTCGGCTTGGCAAGCGTATTGCCCGGCGTCGGATTCTTGAACATTTTCTATTACTATAGATCCGTTAGCGCGTATCGAGATACGCTCGTTTAATAAAATCCTTTGGTCATTGAAGAACCACATAATATGAGGCTTGGGATGGCCGTCGGCGAGACAATTGAGGGTGACATATGCTTGGCTTAACTTTGCGATTTGTCTTTTTGGTAACAGAGTAAACACCGGGGGTGCTGAAACAATAATAAAGCATTAAAACCGGTTAGTATATATATTTTTATTTATGTCTATTGTTCAACCAATTACCGTTGGCAGTCGGGTTATTGCTGTGTATCGTCATTCTGGCTTGCTTAGAGTGGACCTCGCCTACAGAATTTTTAGCCATGCATTCAAAATATCCACCGTCAGTCTCGTTCGTGGTGTGAACCATGAGTGTGCCGTTATTCATGATTTCGTACTGGGTTCCGTCTGTTAATATTTCGTTTGAATCTCGTAACCACACAACTTCGGGCAACGGATCACCGGTGGCGACACAACTGAAAACTGCGGCTTCTCCAAACTTGATAGTCACATCTTCAGGATCCTTTTCGAATTCCGGAGGTTCTGCAAGTCAAAGAATGAATAAATGTTAGAAGAAGATTTGTATAATATACATTTTTGAAAGCTTTGTCAAACTTACGGCACTGGAAGTCGCGTTCATTCATTATCGAAAGAGGCATTCCGGTAACTTTAGGTGGTTGGTAGCAGGTGGCGTCGATGTACATCTGGTGGTGTTGCGACATCATGCGCACCAGCCACAGCATGGAGCAGTCGCACACCAAGGCGTTGCTGTCCAATCGTAACTTGCGCAGTCTAGGCATGCCAGAGAATGAGCCCACCGGTATATTCTTTAAACGGTTGTTATGCAAGTACCTGAACAAAAAATTCACTTGTAAATATTATATGCTTACACTTAATACAATTTTCTTAAATCGGAAATTTTAAAAATACATTAAACTTACAGTCTTTCCAGACGTGGCATGTTCGTAAACGTCTGAGGCTCAATATGATGAATTTCATTGACATGCAAGTATCTGGAAAATAATAAGAGTAATGTAAAAAAATAATACCACTAAAGAAAAAGTCAGTTCAACGATTTGGATACATATCGCCCTGTATATTACAAGAAATTATATTATTTATGATTGATTAAATAACGTTGTATAGCATTTTTTTATTGTAGATTCGTGAAGAAGAAAGCTGAACTATTTTGTTGCCGTGCACAATTACCAACGGGTGTTATTTTAAAAATCGAATGACGTTCTTTATTGTTTTGTAAATGTCGTATGTCGCCCTAATCAAGTAGCGACGTAAATCAATGAATTAAAGTTGCTTTTCAATTGCATAAATTATCTTTATTGAGCGCTCTAAATTGAGAACAATTTAGCGTTGGAGATAATTTAAAAATCTCACACTACTCGTATACAATGTATACGCTTGATGTTCAATTATGGACCGATAAACCCGGTAAGCGCATGCGGAATTGTAGATAAATAGGTACCTATTATACATTTTTGTTGATTGAAGGTATTAAAAAAGTAGACCAGGCTCTGAATCTAAAACAAGTGTTTTTAAATTGTCTTCTGTGTCTGTTTGGTCGAGGATCACGGAAAAACTACTAACCCTTTTCGAACAGGGCTTTTAATATTGGATAGACTATAAACAGACTCAATAGATAGGGCACGTATTATGGATCTAAAATTGTTTAAATATAAACCATTGATTTTAATACATTGCCGTTCGCAATAATTCCTGGATTGTACCTGAGTACTCACATTGGAACAGGGTTCGGAAGATTCAGTCAGTTCCTATAGTATATACCTACCTCCCAATTATTTTATCATTTACAATATCATTTACACGTCAACCATGACCTCGTATTATCGTGATAATGACTTCATTTTTAATATTATTTTCTTGTAGTCATGCAACTCCACTTTTTTATTTGCGATAAAATTGATAGGTACAAAAATACGAAAGGCTTTCCCGAGCGCCGTCATTTAAATAAATTTCCCAGTCCGGCGCAACCTGTTTATTGGCTTATCCTTTCACCACGATGAGAAGTTCCGGGTCCGTCGTCAAGATTTAACAAGCACTTAACCTTCAGTTACAAACACAGGTAGTAGGTACCCCAATAAATATGATGTACGAGTTTGGATCGTAAACGTTTCGATAAAAATATGTAGCACCGTTAGGTACGTTGAAATCCTTTGATAAATACCTGAGTACATAAGTTTGTCGTAGAGTCGGCACGCACGCAGGATGCACATCCAGGGCATTTAAAGCGCAAAACGAATTTCTGAACAATTTGATTGTTATGTGAGATCAAACAGATGGGAATTGTAAAGAGCTTTGAGAGGAATGCGAACATTGTACGCCGGGAATTATTTTATGCTATTAATTTTTCGTTGACTGTACTTTATAACTAACTGTATATGTAGTTAAATATAATTGTAAATTTACCTTGTAATTAAAAACACTTTACAAATGGTTCTATTCTAGAAGACATTTTTAAGTTTATTTGAGGAAATCACGTCATAGCCACGAGAGAAATTATTATTTTTCTTGGAACCGTTCATATCCTGAGCTAGTTTGACTAGTTCCACACATCACAGGAATTTTATAAAACAATATGCCTTGTGTGCTTTATTAATTATTAAGTGTAATTTAATTATATTCGTCCCGTCCTCAATTATTACTATAATTAATTGTTGTAGGTAGGTAAGTACTTGTATTCTAACAGTGACATCATTTTCTTGTCAGGTCGTCCACTGGAGTCATTGGTAACTGTAGGTACCTATGTTGTATGTCATTACCACGTGTTTCTAACTAGAACATATTATTCGTCAGCGTCACTCGATACCCAAACAATAGAGATTGGAATCGCATACCATGTACGGTCGCGAACTTAGATATATATTAATAATTTAGAACCCATTTAAGGTGGAATATCGTACAGCAATCGTTAAGAGCTAGTTTTCGGCGGAATTTCGCCTATTCTCGGTTTGACATTTAGAAAAATGATGTCGTATGCAACTCTCCAAATAACTCAAAATAACATAGGTATAATAAGAATGTAACTTGATCGTGTACTTATGTACATTTAAAATTTTTGGATGAAAAATCTTAGGGGAATATGCATTTCATACAGATGCCGAATCGCAAATTTTTTGAGTTTTTATTTTTGTATGTTTGACTCGCGAGAAAACTACTAGAAGGTAAACAAACGGATTTGATAAATCTTATCTTGGTTATAGCTTATAACACAGGTGATCATATTGGACACATTTATCCCAGGAAATGGATAACACATCAACATATCGGACAGTTTTTATCACGGAAATGTAAGGGTCCCCCGGGATAGCCAAAGCACTAAAGTCCACGAAAGTACACTAGATTTAACAAACGAATACACAAGTCTGTGTATTATCTTATCTATTAGCAGAAGCCGGGACTCGACTTATCTGTCTGCCACCTACTGGGGATTCAAATATACGCAAAAAAATATGTATTTTATAAAGTTATAACATTCGCGTTTCCTTGAAGTGTGTTGACAGGGTGATCACATTCCCGCCGCCGCGTGACTCACGCCTTATCATGCTATATTTAGATTTCTCGAAAACATCTCGCTCGATCATCATTGCTAAAACCTTAATTCAAAGGTATAACAATTGTAAAATTTAACTAAATATCTATTCTTACTTACCTAAGTACGCATTCAGGTGCGGAAATGCTTAAGTAAACCATCATGCCTGTATTTCCCAACAAGTAATTTCTGCAGTTCATACGAATTAAACGAATATTTCTCTTAGAATAGTCCCTAAAGAGTTTTTTTGCAACATCGAAACTAAATGTTGCTTGTATGAAAGCAATAAAAAAATACTAAATTTGCTCTCCATATTGCTATGGGTGCCCCTGTTCGATTTATATATTTCTGTGTGAGTTTCATGTTCCTACCTCATTAGCTAAAAGCCTCTGACAGACATAATGTTGGCTCTACAATAGGGCTCCATTCGAACCCAAACCCGCCGGGTAAAAACCCTAAAAATACACAATTATCTGATACAGTTATGATCAAAAGCGGCTATAACTAAGCGGCCAATAATACATGGAGAGGAAGACGTCGTCGTATGTTAAAATAATTAGAACATTACAATGCCTACATAACATCAATGTTTTTCTTCAAACTTGGCACAAATTCAAATTCAGTAATTTATAATTGTATTGTGTACGACTAAGATTCAAATCCCAAACTAACAAATAAATCTTACATGGTAGGTATTCAAATAATTCTTCTTGAAACTACTTGAAATTAAACAAACAATGAAGATATATTATAGAGGCCGGCGTTTCAAAAATAAAAAAACAAATGTTCCATGTTTCTCTCGATCACAATTGAAAGCTAACAAATAAAAAGTTCCTGGGTACTTATTCCTTATTAAGATTAGTTGCCAATAGATTTCATACAAACTCCTAAGCATGTTGTCATCAACTTCGCAATGACAGCGGCTATAAATAATGTGATATATATTTAGTGCTCATTACCCTAAGTGTATTTAGGTATACTTTGTCCATTGTACATATTCACTGAGTCGGTACCTGCGGTCATTACTGGGGAGTAATTACACAAATAGGTTCGGTTAGAAATACATTGGTGATTGCAATGATTATGCAGCAATGGCCGTGTACTGACTGGCCCCGGGTAGTTTTGCAATGCCGCCACAACGCGAGTAAACTTCGCGCCGCCCTGTCTGAGCGCTCTCATCTATCGTTTACTGAAAAGCTTTTCGTAAACTTTTCGTAGCCTTAAGCTGCGCGTGGGAATACGAAAACGTGTTTGACACTTTTACCTTTAATTCAGTGCAAGTTAGATTTAGAGAATGCTGGCATAGAATGGACACTTCTATTGCTGGGTGAGATGGTAGTTAACTTACAACTGTTCCAAATGCGCTAGCTCCTGGAAGACGTCGGGGTCGAGGTGCTGGATGCGGTTGCGGTACAGGTACAAGTACTTGAGGCGGCGCAGGCCATGGAAGGCGCCGGAGCGCAGCTCCTGCAGCCGGTTGTCGTTGAGCAGTAGGGAGCGCAGCCCGTGCAGGTGCGCCAGCGCGCCGCGCTCCACCTCCTGGATCTTGTTGAAGCGAACATCTCTATATAAAAAAAAAATCAATTAATTTCCATGAAAGCACATGCTCAAATCATAACAGAAATCAACGTCACTATTGATTAAATAAGTACATTGTTCGCAACAAATGTGCGGTCGAGATAATTTGTGTAAAATACGTAGGCTTTACCCTAAACAGAAGTCTATATCGCGCTAAAGTCATGAAATGCCATGAATGCATCTGTGTTAAAATGCGTGATCGCATGATCGGCCGGCTCGATACAGGTTATCATGGTCATATATTTTATTATTTTTAAGACATGCATGAGCCATTTTCTTGATTACTAAACAAGAATCACTTTTTAAAAGTTTAAATGTCCTAACGATATTCGATTTTCGCTCACACAACAACAAGCAAATCAAACTACTAAAAGCTTATGTAACTTATGATATCTAAACACTTCAACAGGACTTAATCTCGCTCCAGAATCTAAAAAATTGCGTTATACAAATTTATTTAATAACATTCCAACGCCTGATAAAAGGCACGCGCGACTGATGTTAAAGGCCTTTCATTAAAGTGTTACATTAACATATGGCAATGCACCCGGCTTCACTTTACTGGCTGATGAGCACATGTCGAATTAATTTGCACAAATTACTAGCATGTTAATAAACCAACAATCTTTCCTTTTGCCTCAAAGTTCATCGAGAAATATGTATCAAATAGCGCAGGGGCCTAAGATAAAGCGGCGAATTTTTATTTCAAAACAACGAATTTTCACTCGTTAACATAGCTGCATAATTTTGATTTCGTAACAAATTGAAAAAGCTACAATAGCTATGTTGTCTTTTTTTGTTCTGAGCGGACGGATTAGTTCTTTTTGCATTGCTATATGCATTACATTGTTACTTCAAAAAAAATATTAAACGCTATCAAGTAAATTGATATCGTACTGACCCAACTACATTATCAAAATTGTATTTGGGTTCTACTGTTGGGTGGTGCACTAAATATGTGTGTGATAATTTTAACACATTCGTGTCGTAAGATTTTGCATCTGTAAACGAGGACACGTTTGGTGGGTTTGGCTAAGTTGTACGGGCATACAACATGGACATCCATTATTATAAACATCGAAACGGGCAGTTTGCTAATAGTAAGCCTCAGGTGTGCACCTTCAGGCTTCAAGATTGAATAGGTCCATTATCATAGGACACGGTCACGTAGAGAGCATAAGTCTTGTGAACAATATGAAATTGTATTGATTTTGGGAACGTAACAACATAAAATAAACACGATAAAATCCGTCGGTCCTGCCACAGATCATGATCTGAGGTCCTAGCCGATATCGATTCGGTCAATAGGCTTTATCGTAGCCTAGGTGTATCAAAAATAGTGTAAAAATTTTAAGGATTGACACGAGTAGGTCATACCGATCAGGTAGCTGTATTAAATAAATTTGTAAATGAAGTTTGGATTTTTGTAATGAAGGCGACTCAATAGCGTTTCACCGCGCACTGATTATGTGCTGCTATTTTAAAACTTCTTATAATTTCATTTAATTCTTGAGAAATTTCATTATTATAACCTACTGATGTACTTGTTTAAATATTTCACAATATATAAGCTACGCCCTATATATACACTAGCCTTAATAATATCGAAACGAGTTTTGCGATCGACCCCTGAATGTTTTCAACCTGTCAGAACGGTACGGAATACTCTCGTACGTTGTTTTTTCCGGCTAGTCCGATGCAGAAGTCCTAACTGATTCGCTGGAGTTTTCGTTTACCAATGGCGGGCACCCTTTTGTGTATTGTATGGTAGGAGAAAATTCATCTCTCTCCCACTACGATTGAATTTTTCTTATCCACCTAGCCTGTATTTTACTTTCTTGTTTCTATCGGACTTATAGCTAGACGACCTACATAGAGGCATCTCGAAGGCAAGCTGTTTAAAGTTCTTTCATCGCTAAGATATTCTCGTCTACATCCTGCAGCCATCGAATTCCATTTAGATTTTTCAATATTCGTAACAGCAGACACTGTCCTATAAGAAAAATACTCAAGCAAGTACCGCAGTCGAAACATTTTTCAACAGCAATTATAGATATGGGAATTTATTGCATTTACTAATTACTTACATTTAGTGAGTATCACATAATAATCACATAGCTCCGAGCATAATTACCGCTCGCAGATGACAGGGCCTAATACCTATAGCCTTTAATAACAAATATGCATAAGTCCGTAGGTACTTAAAATAATTGAAAATTTTATTAAAATTTTATTCATCGTGAGCTACTAGCATTCGTTTTGCAGCAAATAATATTTTACAAACTTGGTTTGATTAAAAAACTGGGATAAAAAATATCCGATTGAGCGTCATTCAAAACTGCTTTCCGAATCGATGCAATTACTAGCAGCGCCGTGCTATCGAGAGATAGAGCTTCCGGTAACACGTCTTTCAGGAAAAATAACTTTATTAACAAATCATTCTTTCAAGCAATTGGTAAGTACTTAATACCTATTTAGCTTAGCAAAAATAAATATAAAAATGTTTAACTTAATTACATTAACTTACTTAATATTTCAGCAAAGGCCCTATTCATCTACATAATTAGCAGCAACTAAGCAGTGATAGCCAAGGTAGTAGAACGCTCGCCTCGGTAACGAGAGTCGCATGTTCAAACACCGGCTCCAAAATCTGGGATTTCTGGATTTCATGTGCGAATCTCATTTTTAAGCATGTTTAGAGCTACCTCGCTCGTGCCTCAGAGAGCACATAAAGGCGTCGGTCCTGAGCCTTGTCTCTCTCCGGGCGTGTCGGATTCCCGTCCTGTCAGACTATGAAAGTGACGGGTGCGAGAATGCTTGCGCACACACGTGCACTATAATATCTCCTACGTCAGTCTCTGTTGAGATTAGTCGCGCTGACCGAAATTCGGTCATGAGGACCCTTATAACCCCCCTTACCCTTACGAGGAGGATTATATATCATGCCTATATAGGCAGGATATTAAGTCTGAACTGATCACGTATGCAGTTGAAAATATTACGTAGGTAACTGAATACTGTCTGCAACTTGTATTTACATACATCCAACAAGTGAGTCATCATTAATGCACTTAATGACACCTACAATCAAAAGCTAACATATACATAATACAATCTCTTACTACACACGATGCTAAATATATTTAACAGATTGGTGGATCCGTTGTGCCACTGCAGCCGGTCGTGCCAATGTGGGTAACATTGATAAGTGAAAAAGTCATCTGCACGCACAAGGACGCTGTTCACTGTTTATTTTTCTTTTAATTAGAGATTTACCTAAAAAAATAGGAGGTAGGTGTTCAAGGGTATGTTATATATAATACCTAAATATAATATGTAATGCCTTGCGACTACTGTGACCACTCTATATTATTTCATAGCTCATTAAATTTAAAATAGTTGCGTGGCGTGGAATTTAGCACGGAACTCAGGGAGTCGCCGGCGTTAAAGAAGCAATTATTTAAAATTAACACTACTCAACGGAAGAAAAGTATCAAGTAGGTAGGTACTTACGTAGTTATTGTTAGTTATAGCGGCACGGGAATAATAGCCCTTTAGAAAATTCATCTTGCCTGCAATAAGGATCATTGCTATTCATCATATTGGTAACACGAGGCAACACTAACAACATTTTGTAAGGTACAAGTATTTGAATAGCATCCTCATATTGCATATTGTATTGCGGGTAACAAAGGAATAAAATCGATTCTCGATATAGAGTCGTAATTTAATAAGGTTTCACTCAAACATATGGCAATTTCTTTTTAAAGTTAGTAATAGACCGAATAAGGTTTATAGGTAAATAAAAATGTATAAAACTGTCCGGAAAGTTGTAACAGGACAAAGTCCGTTGGTTCAGCTAGTAAATAATAAAGCCAGGTACCTATATATAACAGTACTAAGTAACTGACTCTTTCGATACTGAGACATCATTTTAACTTTAATAGATTTCTACAATCAACTTTTATTTAAGCCTTACCGAACGTAATAACATTGACCATTTGCTATATTTTATCTCGTGAGTCGCAGTGTTGGCTGCCAAATAAGTTCCTACGTTATTTTATTTTATTCCAGAAAGATCAATGCACATGTTAGTCACAGAGTGACAATGTTCCTACGTGTGAAAGGGTTCTAACCGGTATACTGAAACGCGATTGCAACATACAAAGCCAAGGTTTTTTATATAATACCAGCTTTTTTAATGTCGCACTGTTGGGCATGGGCCACCGATAACTGCGAGGGGGAGTAGGCCATAGTCCAGCACGCTGGTCCATTGCGGGTTGGCGGACTTCACACGTCTTTCGAGGGGTTCTCTCAGACATGCAGGTTTCCTAACGATGTTTTCCTTCACCGTTTAGCAAGTGATGATTATAGTTGAAAATGAGACACACACATGAAATCTCAGAGGTCCGAGTCGTGGTTTTAACCAGAGATCCTCTATACCGAGGGAAGCGTTGTACAAACTTATATTGTAGTAATAAGTTTGTAGGTTTGTAAATGCGTGTAAGTGTATGCTACATGGACTTGTGACAGCTTAAGTGCACATATTATTGCGCGGTATATTCAGCGAGTGATTCCAGTCGGGTACACTCACAGACCCGTCAGATAAAAATGGTCAGATCGGTCAATAAGATATAACTGGTTTTATTCCCAGAACTGTATAATTCTGTCACACAACTTTAAAAATGTTCCGCTTAACTGCAGGTCGGAGTTACACATTAAAGGGAAGTCGACATAACTTATTTTCTGCTTGATATTCTTGTAACAAATTTTATAAATTATGTTTCAGATAAGGTAGTTACCAAAATGCTACTATTTTCAGCCAAAATAGCTACACTCATTATAATACATCTAAGCAAACTGCCGATGTGTTCCGGTGTTTTTCATGGCAAAGGCCGCACCGACGATGACGTAATGTACTCATTTAATCCGAAGATATATGATACAAGCCAATGGCAACGTTATTTTTGATAGTATTGTAGGATACGATGGGACAAAGCCTGGGTGCGCCCGCGCCGCGCCGCGGACGCTCCTCCGTCACGCTCCCCGGAGCCGGCTGTTCGACAAGGAACTACTACGAACCTTGAACCGAACTACTACGGCTACGTCATGCGGAATTCATTACCCTACCAATCATAAAAGGCATGAACTTTATCTCACCATAATAACAATGAAGCCAAAATTGTTTAATCAATGTTTTAAGGACCGGTTATTAATAAGGCAACCCAGAACAAGAAAGTGAAATAATCAAAGGGATGTCAGAATAACTTATCGCTAACCAGCATTAGGGTCGAGTAGAAACTACATAAAATATGTATGTACGTTTTACATTTCGGTAGGATTAATATTTAATTAATTAAGTACTTTATCGAATAAATTTTGGAACGTCTAGTCCATGTTCCAAATAATCCCTATTGGTCGTCATGAATTTTGACACTTGCACCCATAGATATGATTAATGCATGCTCACATAAGAGCTGTAAGTGGAAGTTGGTATAACCGCTCACAGGAATATTTTGAGAGCATTTCAAATAGTAGAATTAAATGCAGCGCTAGGACCACACACTTGTTGGAATATTCAGACAACACACGTTGTGCGCTACAGATGAAAACATAAAAATCGACTCTAGCATGTAAACACACGCACTCATTTAAAAATCTTATCCAGAACTTCTTAGTTATTTACTAGACAAAAGCTTTTGTATATGGTAACATTTACCACTACAAATGCACTTTATAAGTGGCTTCACTTTGCTATTTGCAACATTACATCTGAGCTTTTAATCACGTCTGTGGCTAGGACATAATATTTATTATTTGTTAATTAAAATGAGAGGTTGCAGTGAAATGTATAACATTGGGTAGGTATGTTACAGACAAGTTAACCGTGGTACCTACCTATGTGTGTTACACAAAGCCTGGTTATTGTTTGAAAGTACAAAATGCATGAAATTGGAAACCGCTACGAAATTGCTTTCACATGAGTGGAGTGAAAATGAAGTTCCCGTATGCAATCACAAATAGAAACAATATATGTTTTAGTTTATATTTTAAATTGAAGTTTGAACTAGTTTGTTAAAAACATTAACTAATAAAATCATTATGTGATATAGACAGAGTATAGTACAAATATTGAGTCGGTAAGAACATTGAAATTATGAAATAAAAGATAGGGGTACTTTTGTGGGTCGAGCTATTGAGAAAAATCGATGGTTGTGTGGTCGAAGTCGCGGGAAAAGAATATCTTTAAACTACCTACTACTTTTTATACAAACTGAACACACACTATGGTAAAGGTACCTAGCTACACCATAGGGGAGTGGAAAAGTACCTACAAGTTTAAATATCTTGTTAATATCTCCTTGTTAATTGCCATAAATTTGTTTTACAATGTCATGTATGTTAGTTGTTTGGACAGTAAATAGTTTTAGATAAAAATCTTTCCATATGATATTGTGTTGATAGTACATCTGTAGCCAAACGGAAACCTGTTCCTCCATCATACTAAACTAGTACCTACAGCGGTTCCTACAGGACAAACATTATGTGGTTACAAATCTCTTCAGATACAGTATAGATACGTACTCTGTATGCTTTACCATCAAAGAAATCCAGATTGTTTATTTTAACTAACGTTTATGAAAATGTAAACACTCGTGTCAACATCGCGTTTTAGTTTACAATTTGTTAAAGTAATATACAATTATGAAATAGGTACGATTATAGTTACTGAGCGCATCATGTAGGTAAACTATCATCACACTGGTCAAGATGCTGTATTCAATGCGTCATCAGGCAGATTTTTTGGAATAAAATCACCTTCCCCTTCCAATTTCGGTCGTGATAGTAATACAGTAGTAGATTATTAATGTTTATACCTAGTAATTTATTTATTGTTAAAGACGAAGTCTTTCGTGTTTAATACGTACACGAATCGGCACGAATTTTACTAATTGAGTGAGCCAGCTTTGCATATGATTATGTGTAATACCTAATAGTTGAAATATTGGACAAAACATAACGATAAAATAAATAAAACGACTCAATGTTATTTTTGAATAGAACCTCTCTACGCCATCTTATGAACCAAAAAAATGCCTATTGCTGCATCGATTGCAGCCAGACGAACGGCAAATATTTGCATCTGTCGTAAGTCGATTATGATTATCAATTCGACGGGACATCAAATTATCGTACGAGTACCAACCAACAAGACACATATAGCCCGAAAATTGTGTAATGTAAGAAAGTTTATAATATGGATAGGTATTAGGTACTAATTAAGTAATCTATACTGATGCCGAATCCACCATTTTGGAATTCTCTTTCTGTCTGTCGGTTAGCTCATCACGGGAAATCTACCGGATGGATTTTAATGAGATTTGGCATGGTGATAGCTCATAAACCCACCACCAGAGTTTGAATATAGACAGTATCTATTTTGAACATAGGTAAATAGGTTTATGCTAAAGCCCCCGGCTGTTACCTACCTTGCATAATCATTATCTCCCTAGGTGCTGGCTACCGCGTAGCCAAATAGATAATGGTAATGACAACAGTGACATCACTGGCGCTGATAAGGTGCTAATATTGTTAGATTTTTTTGCCAAATCGAAGAGTGAGGTCACTATACGAATCATTATTTATTTTATCACTCAGTAATAGCATAAAACTGTGCTGCTCATTTTAAAATATAGATTTGGTTAAATCATTGATTTTATCTGTGCTACACAAAGGAGGTGGGTCATCTTTTGCCCAGGTGTATCACTCCCGACTTCCGAACCAATAAATAAGATGAAGCTGCCAGTAGACTCAATTCATGATGCCATTCTTTATCCGGACGGATTTTAATTAATGTTAAATGGTTTATAAGTTTTGGCAAATAAACTCCTAGTTCCTCTTCCTTATATGCCGGCAGGTAGTGGTAGGTAGCGTAAATAAAATAAAATAAAAATAATATAAATGGTACCTGCCTACTCGGATGACTTTGTCTAGGCCTAAATTGCTCTGTTGTTTTAAATGCTATGCCTATGTTTAGTTTAATTTATTTACCTTTTAGTGGTAGATTATAAAACACAAGGACGATATCCGGTTTGCCGCCAGTTAACACAAAAAATGTTTAGGTAATACCGACTTCTTTTTGAACCTTGAAAATGCCGACGTTGCCATAGCAGTCGAGAGCTTCGCGAACATAAAATTGAGTTGAAACAAGTCGAGTTTGTAAGTAGATAATGGGTAGGTAGGTACTATATGTAATAACTTAATGTAAACCTTATTTAGTATCGCTATTACCGTGACCTACTATGGAGCAGCATTGAGTATATACCTGAGCACTTACACTCTATTAAAAATGGGTAACTGTTTCTTGTGTTTGCACAAATGCATTCTATTCAACTTCACCTCGCCTAAATACAATCTTAGTGGGTTTAGGACATGAAGTCTTGCCAGTTAATCGCAACGCGGATAAGAACAAGTAATTTGGGTTTATAACAGAGCTTTAACGCCGCCGCTGAAACAGACGCTTTCGCAACAATAACATTTCGCACTAGCCCGATCGCGGCCGCAGCTGAGAATCTCACATTTATTTATAAAATCCCGGTAACAGGAACAAAATGTTATAAATAGAAGAGCTATGCATAACTTGATAAACTTACAAAAATAAGTTTATACTTACAAAGTTTTAGTGTCGGCCGACGTCTTCGGAATGGTCAACAAGTCTTGGTGTAAGCAAGTTACTTTGCCGCGGAAGCATTGACATTTCGGGGGGCAGTTCTTCGCGACGGAGAGTGCAAAAAACATAAGCAGAAGTAAAATGTTAAAAAAGTATATGGGTCTCATGATGTTGAAAGTTTGGTGGAGTCGGGGGCGGGTCGCGCGCGCCGCTGCTGTGATAACTGCGAGCGGCGGTGGGCGAGTGCCGACTGACTGGCGGCGGCGGTCGCGGACTCGCGGCTGCGGGCGAACCGGCACCGGGCGGCGCGTGGCGCGCGGACCTTCGACGCGACGCGGTGCAAGGCGACATACGTGATGGGCCGCGGACGCGCCCTGCCTGGCACAGGCCTCTTGCCTAGCGTCCCGGGACCCAGTATCGGCTCTAGGGTTACCTATATCAGTATTTTCAGGACGTTTCTCAAAGTGATTATAATGGAGATTGCGATACGTACCTACTTTTAAAAAATAAGGTCGATATCGTCGCTTTGTGGATTTATTTTTAACATTGACATTCACAGTTTAAAAAATAATTACAAATGCGCTGAAGAAGCGCAGGCATAAACTTTATTGCACCCTTTTTAAAAAATCATCATTTAAAATTCATGAAAAGATCGAAGGAAAATTTCAGCTCCGGAGGGTTCAGAATCATGACTTGAATCCAGGTATCAGTTTTCGTTACGAAGCCACTTACATCCTGTATAATAACATAGGTGCTCAATAAGTTAAAAAGCCTTATACCTAGCCGATAATGGTGGCAGTATGTTTCGAAGGAATCGAAGTAGGTACCTATCAACACAATTCTCACAAAAAGCATTCTTATAAAAAATGTGCTCAATGTGCTCAAATGTGTGAAACAACAGTCGAAAGCTTATTTAATCGTGATGGTTCTTAGTCACATCACGTGACTTGAACCTGATGATGGAGTCGGAAGGTGGCCACAGGAACTCGCCTACATTAATCGTGGTTGGACTCATTTGATAGGGCTCGACGAGTGTAACGTTGAAAGGATATGGGCTGAATGGACGAAAATTGATAAAAAAATATATAAATAATTTAAAACTCCCGACCCAAAAACAATCGTTTAAAAAGTCAGAAATCATAATATCTGTCTATTAATTTTCAAAAGACAATTTAACATTAATGACGTTCGGGAACGTTTAGTTAATAAAATAGAGTGACCAACTTAACAGCCTCCGAAATCATATGAAAATGAGAAGTCGGATATTATTTTTGACGTTTTAAACGTTTGTTTATGTCGGGGGATTTCATATTTATATTTTTTTTAATTGAAGTGCTTCAACATTTTGTTTAAGTCATTGGGACTGGGATAGGATACATGAACGGAATACTATGTAGGTAGGAGCCAGATTCACTGCATGCATCGTTGCTCCATCTAGCGGGCCGTCGTCCTATACAAATAGGAAGGTTACCTTCCTTTACGCGGTCTCGTTCCCTACCGCTACGATAGACATAGCCGAGACACCAAAATGTTCGAATGGTATTTGTTGGCTGAAGCTAATGTAGCCACACTTTGATCCACAATTTAGGAAAATTATCATGCATGATTGTTACATATTATTCCAGACGAGTTAGTCTGTATAATGCAACCAAAAGATTATTTTAAGTAGCAAACTTTTATTATTTATAAAGTAAAATATTCTGATAATAAATTAGTGTTACCGCACCAATCACGGTGCTATACATCACGAGCGGACCAATCGGAGCCTGCTGACATCCACTGCGGCAACGTCGACCAATCACCGCCCGCGCTCGTGTGACAGTGAGAACGGCTCGCTGTGTTGACATGTGTCACTTTGACACATGACAACGTCAAAATCGTTTGACGTTTTACTGTTTAAATTTTTTTCACAACTGATTCTGCTACGCAACCTACGATATTACTGTGCTGTACAATATAATAATTTTGGAAGATTATACGCTGTTCAAACCAAAACGTGCTGCATTATTCGCAAAAACGCCTCCTGTACCACCATTATGTTACGCAAGAAACATAATTGATCCTGTCAAGCCGGAAATTGCAGAAACCATTCGGTGGGAAGGAACAAAAGGCAATCGAAAGCAGCAGTCTACGCAACGCGCATTTTGGTGAGACGTGCCAGCCGACTTTATTCCAAACCTATCCCAGCCTCTTGTGTCAATACTGTGTTATTATCATTCCAGTGTCGCAGTCCTCATCGATCCGATATCGATCGCAGTGCGCCCATCTCGTGTTGTCAGTGTGCAATCATCGTCGGGGAAGTAATTAATATCATTAAAGGTACCTATTCTACTTTCTATTCGACGCCGGAATGACTAGTGTAAGTGATCCTAAAGTTGAGCCAAAGGTTGACGACATGATCCGGGAGCTTAAAAGACGCCGCGGTATAATGAAAGGGCGCCTTACGAATTTCAAGAAATACATAAATGCATTTAGTACTACAACCGTGCCCCCTAATATTCAGGCTGAATTAAAATTACGCATTACTGGAGTCCAGAATTTGCTAACCGAGTTCAATGATATTCAAAATCGCATTGAAATGTTGATTTCGGATAGTGATGTTTCGGACCAGCTTAGTATTAGAGAGGAATTCGAAAATGAGTATTATGCTATTATGGGCAAAGCGCAATGCATGATTTGTCCTGGTGAATGGTCTACTGAGGGTTCAAGTTCGACACGCAATATGGTTCAGTCAGTGAAACTACCCACTATTTCACTACCAACTTTCAATGGTTCATGCGATCAGTGGTTAGAGTTCCGAGATACATTCGTTTCACTTATCCACAATACCAATGATCTAACAAATATTCAGAAATTTCACTATTTGAAGTCCTCGTTATCGGGCAACGCACAGATGGTCATTGACTCAGTGGAATTCTGTGCATCTAACTATATTGTGGCATGGGAATTGTTATCAAATAGATATAATAATAACAAACTACTTGTACACAACCATGTTAAGGCACTGTTCTCAATGCAGGCCTTGACTAATGAGTCACCAGTTTTAATCCGCAGATTGGTAGATACCGTGCTGAAAAATGTTCGCGCATTGAAGTCCCTCGGTGAACCCACAGAGCAGTGGGATACCTTGCTTATATATATGGTTGTCTCAAAATTAGATCCGACTACAGAACGCCAGTGGGAACAGTACAAAATAACATCACAATGTCAAACATCTAATCTTGATGAAACTGGGGACTCTGAGGTAAAACCATCAACGTTCACAATAAACATTTTATTAAAATTTCTCAAGGACAGGGCGGAAATGTTAGAAACGCTTATTTTAAGTCACAGTAAAGGTAATTCACAAAGTGTCAAGCGAGCAGGTCAAGTTCAAAATTCTAAGGTTAATTGTAATGTTGCCACAAACAACAACAAACCTAAAAGTTCACATAAGCCTATGTTACAAAAAAGATTGTGTCCTATGTGCAATGGAAAACACCCGTTATACTCATGCCAGTTGTTTCTGGATTGCGACGTGCAAAGCAGATTAAAGCTGGTGCGTGATAAAGGGTTATGCGAAAATTGCTTTAATTTAGGCCATACATCTTACGATTGCAGATTTGGCCCCTGTAAAAAATGTGAGAAAAAACACAATTCGCTAATTCATTATGACGGTGACGGCGTTGACGAGAATTTGGGTACCAAGCACACAGTTGCATTATTATCAACAGATAAAACATGCAACGAAACCGGTTTTCTCGAATGCGCCGGCACACGCCAACACAATAGCTTCGTCGATAATGTAAACAATGCACACATAGACAGTTTAAACGCACACTTGTCACCTGCATCACATGTTTTATTGTCAACGGCGTTCGTCGAGATCCTGGATTGTTTAGGTAATTATGTTAAAGCGCGCGCAATCCTAGACAGCGGGAGCGAACGCTGTTTTATTACGCAATCACTATGTGATAACTTGAACACGCAAGTACTACAGTCCACTTTATTAATTCGCGGTGTCGGAAATTCTGTCACGAAAACTACGCACACTTGTGACATCGAAATTCATTCGATTCCCGGCGACTTTACAACACGCATACAATGTTTAGTTTTGCCGAAAATTACGTCAACTATGCCACACATTTCTTTAAAAAGAAATAATTTTCATGTTCCTGAGCATATCCAACTAGCTGACCCAACCTTTCATGAATGCCAACCAATCGATCTACTCATAGGTGCAGACTTATTCTGGGATCTCATTGTAGACGGTAGGATTCGCTTGTCGAATGGACCGTATTTACAAAATACAAGGCTCGGTTGGATATTATCAGGTCCAGTTTATTCCAAACAATATTCAAAACAGGTTTTGTGTAACTTTACACAATCTGTTGACACGGAAACTTTAGATACTTTGTTTCGTAGTTTTTGGGAACTTGAGGAGGGCCCAATTAGTTCACATTCGGAATCTATAACAGAAGAGGAACGTACTTGTGAGGATCATTTCATGAAAACAACAAAGCGCATTGCTGATGGTCGATTTAGTGTACAAATTCCATTTAAAGAATCACCGGAACTGCTAGGAGAAACGTTTCCTCAAGCCCAAAACCGGTTTTTGGCACTAGAAAAACGTTTACAACGTAATCCCACCTATAGAAAATTATATACTGAATTTATGAACGAGTATCTAAACTTAGGTCACATGACGCGTGTTCCCACTTACGAAAAACTTCATTACTTCATGCCTCACCACGGAGTACTTCGTGAACACGCAACTACAACGAAATTGAGAGTGGTGTTCGACGCCAGCGCACGGTCAAGCAATGGTACGTCATTAAATAACTTGCAAATGATAGGGCCTGCTATACAAGGTGATCTTATAAGCATTTTGTTAAGATTTCGCGAAAATAGATACGTAGCGTGCGCGGACGTCGAGAAAATGTATCGACAGGTCCTCGTTGATGAGAAGCAGCGGGACCTGCAGCTTATTTTATGGCGTGAGGACCCTTCTCATCCCCTAGGTATTTATCAGTTGAACACGGTCACGTACGGAACGGCCTCCGCGCCATTTCTAAGCTGCAGGTGTCTAAAACAATTAGCGAAGGAATGCACCAACGAGGACGTAGCCAGGGTCATCAGCGAGGACTGTTATGTCGATGACGTCACTTTTGGAGGTTCCGATATTGTCACACTCACAGCATTATGTGAGGAAACCGCCAGAGTTTTGGAATCGGGTTGTTTTACATTGCGCAAATGGATATTTAATTTTAATTGTCCATCTACTGAAAATATTTCAAAGGAATTGTCGCTAAGTGAACATTCCTACAGTAAAACCTTAGGATTAGGCTGGCATAACTATGATGATGACTTGTATTACCACACACAAATTGACAACAAATCGGTTGTTGTTACAAAACGATCAATTTTTTCACACACAGCTCAAATTTATGACCCCCTAGGTTTACTGAGCCCTGTCATAACGACTGCTAAAATAATTATGCAGAAATTGTGGTTATTGAAATTGGACTGGGACGAGCCTGTGCCAGATGATATCCTCCAATTATGGACACGGTTTGTAGGCGATCTATCACTGCTTGAAAATGTTCGCATTCCCCGTTATGTAATGTGCAATAATCCCACACGCATAGAATTGCATATATTTACAGACGCGTCACAAGCAGCATACGGCGCCTGCGCATATGTTCGTACAAGTAGTGATGAGTCGCCTCCAACAGTTAGGCTCCTATGCGCCAAGGGTAAAGTCGCGCCGGTGTCCAGTCCCATCACAATCCCCAGATTGGAATTGTGTGGCGCGCTGATAGGTGCGAAGTTGTATAACAAAATAACTAATTCGCTACGTTCTCCGTTCAACGAAGTTATGTTCTGGACAGACTCCACAATTATCTTGGCCTGGCTTCGCACGCCTCCTTATTTACTCAAACCTTATGTACAAAACAGAATCGCACAAATACATAGTTTGACAAAAGAACACTCATGGCGTCATGTCAGTGGAAAAATTAACCCAGCGGATTTGGTGTCAAGGGGTCAAACTATAAGCGCATTAACCGATTCCAATCTTTGGTGGGATGGACCACAGTTTCTGCATGATAAAGATTACAAGGACACTCAGAGCAATAATATAGAGATGTTGCCAGTCGAGAATTTGCCTGAAACCAAACCCATAAAAATTCATACATTAATAATCAATGAATGTAACGAGTCTTCATTATTTCCGTTTGTTAGATTCTCACAGTTCAACCGCATGAAGCGGGCCGCTGCATACGTACTTCGGTTTGTGTACAATTCACGCAATAAAAATAAACGCATCGGCCCGCTTGATGTGGATGAACTGAACGCAGCTCTAATAACGCTCGCTAAACTTGCGCAAAGGGAAGCGTTCCCTAGTGAGTATAATAGTTTAATAGAAACTAATAGCATAAGGAGAAGGCACGCATTATCAAAGCTAAACTTATTTATAGATGACGACAAGGTAATTAGGGTTGGCGGTCGTATCGAAAACTCGCCAACTTTCGATTACGATAAAAAGCATCCCATTTTAATATCATCAAAACATCACTTTACACGTTTGCTGTTTGGATATGAACACAAGCAGCTATTACACGCCCCTCCGCAACTGCTTCTATGCACAATAAGGAACTCCTGGTGGCCTGTGGGTGGAAGAAACTTAGCAAAGAACGTAGTACATAATTGTGTTACGTGTATGCGAATGCGCGGAAAGGTTTTGAACCCAATCATGGGAAATTTACCGAAGGAACGGTTGGAACCAGGATTTCCCTTTGCTCGTTGTGGAGTCGATTACGCGGGGCCCGTGTTCATATTAAAACACAAGGGTAAGGGCGCTAAAACTACCAAAGCATATATTTGCTTATTCATATGTTTCGCTACACGCGCTGTCCACCTTGAACTTGTCAGTGACCTGTCATCGGATGCATACCTGTTAGCTCTCAAAAGGTTTATATCACGTCGCGGAAAACCACTTCAAATTTTTTCCGATAACGGGACAAATTTTGTGGGGCTCAAAAATGAGTTTGAAAATTTTATCTCTTCCTGCTCTAATGATATTAAGGAGTATGCAACGTCTCAAAATATCAAATTTTCTATGAATCCACCTTATGCTAGTCACTTTGGCGGCTTATGGGAAGCGGGAATTAAGAGCTGTAAACATCACCTGAAACGCGTGGTGGGTAACGCACATCTGACATTCGAGGAGTTCAGCACAGTATTGACCCAAGTTGAGGCTGTCCTGAACTCCCGACCCTTAAGCCCTATGTCCACAGAATCCACAGACTTCCAACCCCTTACTCCCGCTCATTTTCTGGTTGGCCGTCCACTGACAGCGCCCGTCACCGCAGAGCTCGCCGACGTTCCAGATCACCGTTTGAACCGCTACCAACGGGTGGAACAACTTCGCCAGCACTTCTGGACCCGCTGGTACAAGGAGTACGTGAGCGAACTTCAGACACGCCGCAAATGGACAGAGAAAGGAGAGGATCTGGTCGAAAACACTATGGTTCTGATTAAGGACGATAACTTGCCTCCGCTGAAATGGAGTTTGGGACGTATAATACGGACCTACCCTGGCAAGGACGGCGTATCACGAGTTGCTGACATCAAGGTATCCAAAGGAGTCGTCCGACGAGCATTTTCAAAAATATGTCCATTACTGACACAAGAGGAGTAATGATGAGATCACATAAAGACAAAATGTTGCAAGCTGCAGCTTCCAAGGCCGGGAGAATGTTACCGCACCAATCACGGTGCTATACATCACGAGCGGACCAATCGGAGCCTGCTGACATCCACTGCGGCAACGTCGACCAATCACCGCCCGCGCTCGTGTGACAGTGAGAACGGCTCGCTGTGTTGACATGTGTCACTTTGACACATGACAACGTCAAAATCGTTTGACGTTTTACTGTTTAAATTTTTTCACAACTGATTCTGCTACGCAACCTACGATATTACTGTGCTGTACAATATAATAATTTTGGAAGATTATACGCTGTTCAAACCAAAACGTGCTGCATTATTCGCAAAAACGCCTCCTGTACCACCATTATGTTACGCAAGAAACAATTAGCATGTGTTATAATTATGCATGCTTATCACCACTACTAATGTTCGCATCAAGATTTACATGCATACTTATTTATATGCATAAGAAAAAATATTATCAACATAACTTTAATTTTTTGGCGATTCTTTTTATTGTTTGCGGCGATCAATCTGACTCGGCCAGAACCACGCCACTGAGTTGATCTTGTTTTTACTACACGATAATAAATTTTAGCTCAATGAGCTAAAATTTAATGTCAGCAGACTCGTCTATACTGTATATGTTGATACTTGACAGTACAGGCTTAATAAGCAGCAATTCATACTCCCATTCATTTAGTTGGTTGTCTCATAGCTTGATAACCTTAATATCAGGACTTTTTGGCGGGAATTTGAATCGTGAAGCTGTCAAATATAGTTTTTTTTCCAATAACGTGTTTCCTGTATTATTAGTGGGATATCAACCATTGTGTGTTCATATAACTACAAGAGTGAAGGAAAGTGACATAACATTGTATAATTTTACTTTTCATGTTCTTCCATGGTGTCCGGTAAATTTTCTCAGTAAGACCACAGCTTTACTGAGGCAAGGTAGGCAATTCATTTAGTCATCATTATCATCAGGGCACTTACATACTTATGTTACAGCCCTAAAGATATTTTACCGCCGAAAATGGCACTATTTTGAAGCCAATAGCCAACCTAAGTAGAGAAACAAATAGCGATACAGTGCTCTCGGCCGACTAAAAGTTTATACGTACTGAGAACTCGGCCGGCAGCAGTCTACCCATTTCACTCGTAACATGTAATCAAGGCATAACCGACAAAATAAGCCATCCTTTTTACTTGTTTCTATAACTTAGGGCAAGTTACTACTAAGTTACTTTCACTGAGTTCTAGTAAAGTTACTTCGTTCTCACTAAGTAATTGGGTTCTGAAAAATATTTTTAAAATTTTGTTTGACTATTAGTCTGCCTATGACCATTGTTTCCGATACCATCAAACAGAATATTCTAGGGGTAGACATATATATATATATAGATCTGTGACATATACATATATGATGCGATGCTAGTAGGAATTGTCGGAAGTAATTCTGGACTAGGAGGTTTAATTTGGAACAAGACAAAAACACCCCTGCTATGCGACAAGACAAGACAAATGTACAGCAACTAAAGTCCTACGCAGCACCCTTGACTCTACTCAATAATAAGCTTTAAGGTATTCAAGTTAAATAATTGAATCCTATTATTATACTAGACAATCTAAAACAGACTTCAGTTGCTGGTGATGTCACGGCGAATCGCTGTGCAGTATACATGTTTAGATACATTTATTGACGACAGAATAATACAATCTTTAGATCATTGTGTCCACTGAAAGCTCAGTTGTGTGTAGTCGGTACATATGGCGAGCCATCACTATCTAACTAAATATATATGTAGATACTTTTGTTTAAATATTGACACGATAATTGAAAACCACAATTACTACATGTGAATGAATAATTAATTACAAAGAAAACTTTCTATTGAAATTGCAAGTTATTTTCAACTTAAATTTTACTGCCTCTAATTAAAATATAAACATACATATACCTGAATATAGTTACTTAGATGTACATAAAATTACAATAGTTACGATTAATTTGTATATAGCTACTAACCTACAACAATATAAGTTGAGTATGAATAATTAGGTAAGTCATATTAACTATACTACCTACCGATTAGGTAGGTATATATTGAACGTTATCCTACGCAGAGACAATAAAGAAAAGATTTTAGAAAGCATCCCGAACTCGCAAATTGAGCTGTAGGTACATTATAATTACTTTTTTTCTAGAGCCTTACTTTCGATATAAATTTACGACCGAAATATATTTTTTCTTTATTGTCTCGTTTTTATTATTACAATGAATATAATATTATGTCCATTAACTGTGATGTTACTTCAATACTTAGTCTAATCTCGTGTAGTTGACACTTATCTATGAGTTCTAAACTAACAGTCACCTAACGATAATTTGACGCTGACGGCCTGAGCTCTCATAGCCGCTCGGTGCAGCGGTGGGCATGCGCGCAGTGCGCGTTCACGAGATAGTCAGCAACTAGGTGGTGCCCAATGTCGCTCAGCACTGAAACAGGTTCTCGATCGGAGAATAGCCTCATTTTGAACCCCCGACGCTCGCGTCGCGCTGTTTGTAACACTAGAGTGTAAGGCGGCCGCGCGAGTAATCGCCGCGTAAACATTCCTAACATATTTAGTTTCTTATCATTAATTCCTTACATCTGAGACAAATGGCAGTGATGGTCAGTAGTTGTCGGGAGGGACACGTGTGTCAACCTTTCCCCAAGAATCAAAATCAAATCTTACGACAAACCAAGCTGACAACTATTTCTATTTATCATTTAGCCTGGTTTATCAACTAGGAGCGGTTTACCAACCAGCGCAGCGGCTGGGTCGCTCTAAAACGCCTAATTCTTAAAATTGTAACGCCCGATTCGGGGACCTACGTAAACTACCTTTTACCCTATGATTACCGTTTAAATGATATTTATAATGCAGTAATTTGAGTGGTTACGGTATTACGATAAATTTACGCTAACAATGATTATATTGAAGTGTAGAAATGTTAGGACAGAACCAATACAACAGTTACGGCTGCCTAACTACCGACAAAACGACCAACTACTGTCAAGCTACGATGCGAAACCCTTCATATATTTCACTTATGATCATCGCGTACGGCCATCACTACACTACGCGGAACCGCGAAATGGGATGTGTGAAACTGGAATACACTTTTGTAATTTTATAATTAAGTATAAAATGTGGCTCTAACATTAAGCCTGTTTCAGTTACAATCGCCCGAAATTCCCTAAATATAATTAAAAATTCAAGATTCCTTCAGTGTATAGTATAAGGAATGTTTAGACTCACAAACATTCATCCTGTATATCAGAACCATTCCTATAAAAGTCATCATTTAAATGATAAATAAAAAAAAGCGGCAGCCCGACGCGTTCGCCCGCAGCGGGCGGCGGCGCGGGCGCAGCACACGCACTCGTCATAATATAGAAAACCATCGACTGAATGGATATAATTCAATCTCATACGCTAAACATTGTGAGTACATTCATTTCAACCCTTAACAATTACTACAATATCAAAACATTATGGACTATGAATTATTAATAACATGAAAAAACAGTCTTCCAGGCTTTTTGATTATCAAAAATTTGTAAATTGTAAATTTATATTTAGTATAAACCAATAATGTACACGAATCTCAAAACAGTTTAAACATAACAACTCTTTCGTTGCAGTACAAGAGCTGGGTTCGTGTCAATTAATGCGTAATACTTTCCAATTTTATCTAATAAACATCAGCCAATTTTTGGTATCAATAATTACTACTCTAGACTTAAACAATTGTAGCATACATTATTTTAAAATAATGAGAGCTCTTTTTGTCGTCGAATATTTAGGAGGGATGAATTAATCAAAACACGACGTAAGTATAAAAATACATTACGACGCTTAGTACTTAAAGAGTTAATAGGCGTGTCTCAATTTATAATTCATAGGTTGCCCTGTTAATGACCCTGTCGAAAAAGTGTGGACTGAGCTGGTGGTGCCAAAAAATAAACAAATACGTTTTAGAGCAGTTGGAATAATTGGCGCGGTGCATAACGTACTACGTCTCCCGCACTAGCCGATCCAGAGCATCATTAAACGCTACGGTCACAAGACGCCTAGTACGATCACGTGCCAGCTTCCACGGCTACTGACCAATACGAGAACACGCCTGCTTCACCGAGACATCGAAACTACAGATCCCAGTTCCATACATAACACGATGCCAGTGGATAATGTTTACAAAGTATTATATATATGCTATTTTATTTCATGTGGGTATAAAGTTATATAATCCTGTAAGTACCTTATATGAAATGGATTACTTACCCGACATCATATTTCATTAATACACAAAATGTTATAACGAAATCATAAAATATTATACACATATAAAGCTTTAAACATTACACATACAAATACTAATTTGTATAACTACGGATCTGATGTTTTATCTATGACAACAAAATGTTCACGACACGACATCCAGCCAACTATAATTAATACAATAATAATGAAAACTAAAAGTACAATTATGAATCGGAGCGCACTGGCATCCTCCTCAACTGAACGTACGGGAAAGACAAATGGATTTACACGCTTATAATTTACAGAATCTATGACGAGTCTGACTCTTAAGTGTATAATTCAACTTGTTAAACATCGGTTTTATATTATACTGAGCTTCGATGCCAGATCGGTTCGTTTACTTGTCCTTCTCGTCGATTTCCGGCTTGTCCTCGGGTTCCTTCTCCCCTTCTTTCTCTTTCTCATCCCCCTGTGAAATTCAATAGGAAAATATATGGATTTACTCTACCAGATATTAATTTCAGGCAAAGTAATAAAATAGACGAAGTGTTGCGAAAAAAATATTGAACCACAAGAAACTAAGCCTATTAGTGTAGTACACTCACATGCAATTCATTTATTATTTAAAATTATATTTGTTATAGCTGTTACCCGCGACTTCGTCCGCGTGGTATTTAACAAAGACTCAGCCGTTGGCAACAGCCTGCTCGCGTTCTGATCCCGCGGGACGCATTGCAGATTGTTGCTATCAAACTTTAATCAGGCGCAGCGCTGCAACATTGGTTTTAATTTTTTTTCGAGGGATCCAATTTTTTTTTTCTAAAATAAAAGTAGCCTAAGTTACTCCTTGTTACATCAGCTATCTGCCAGTGAAATTCCCGTCAAAATCGGTCCAGCCATTTCAGAGATTACCCGGAACAAACAGACAGACAGACAGACAGACAGACAGACAGACAGACGGACAGACAGACAGACAAAAATTGTAAAAAATGTTGTTTCGGTATAGGTAACGTGTATACATCCAAATGCACTTAGTAAAAAGCGGTTATTTTAATATTACAAACAGACACTCCAATTTTATTTATATGTATAGATATATTTATTATTTCGTACAGGACACTACCTACCGGCAAATTCTTTTTTATTTAACTTACAAATTTAGGCGAATAAAGACTGCTAATGCTCAATTGGCTCGTGTTTATAGATCTATGTCTCAGAACCTAACCATGTATCGTAAAAAAAATAAAAATAATAATCTAATTATGTCTCCTCAAGTTGGGGTTTTCGGAGAAGAGCTGGTGGTCATTTTAAGGCCTCAAATACTTCTTGGTGACAAGAACCAGACGACGACGAAAGACCGAAGACGAGACGTACATAAATAATATATGTAGGTAAATCGACTATTTAAGACGTGTGTGAGGTGCGAGTGCAAGCGAGTGTCTTACCTTGCCCTTCTCCGGTTCGTCGGGAAGCGGCTGTTTCTCGGCGGGGCCGGTCCCCTCCTTCGTCTCCTTGAGCTCCTTGGCCAGCTTGGCGGGGTGCGCGTGCAGCTCGACGGTGGTGCAGACGTCGTCCCAGTCCTGGAAGGCGCGCTCCTTGATGCGCGACACCAGCCCCACCAGATTGGGGAAGGACTCGTTCATCGCATCTCGCAATGGGTGCTCCACCTCTTTATCGATAAAGTGCAGTTGTGCGAGATTCGAGAACGCCACCACGTCCAACTGAAGAAACGACAAGTTATTTTTTATAAACTTTTTATAACTAGCTCAGCACCCAGGGCTAATGTAGCTTTCTAACAGTGAAACATTTTTGACCCATACATTTTGAAATAATCTAGAGTTTACCCGTACATCCAAATTAACAAACATTACTACTTTTCAATATTAGCAACCAATAATAAATTAAAAATATAATTTAATTAAACCATAGGAGCGGAGCAATTATTTGTAATGCATGATAGACAATACGTTTTCTCTTTGATTTACTCGTATGTCCTCTACGAAAGCGGTGAACGTATAAAATATTATTGTTGTTATAAAGTATCATAAGTAATAATTATACAATCATTAATAATAAAAAATCATGTCAAATTGTGCCACGTACAAGGACCTTTTTTAAATAACGAGTAGTAGGTAGCTACTGCCCCTCTTATAAAATTGCACCACCAATATATATTTTCACCATATTGATTTAAATTATATTATATTTTTACAATTTAAATTATAGGTACAGATCGATAGTAAATTGTTAGGTACTTACAAGAGTCGGTTCATCTCCAAAGAAAAACGGCCTGTCGGAGAGCAAGTCGGAGAGCACGCGGAGATCGTTCTTGCCGAACTCGATGATCTCCTCCTGGCTGTGCACGCCGATGCCGTGGGCCTTGGCTTTCTTCATACCCTGGAATGTTATTCATCTGTGCTGTTATTAAGCTAAACCAATGACCGAACTTTGACGGCCTGATTAGCGCAGTGGTAGTGGTCTCTGCTTTCTGCGCCGAGGGTCCCGGGTTCGAATCCTGGTGGGGTCACAAGCTTTGTGTGATGAGCACGAATGTTTGTACCAGAGTCATGAATGTTTAATATGTATATAAGAATTATATACTGAGTCCGCCCTCAGTCCGTTGTACGGTACCCATAACACAAGCGTTAAGCTTAAGTGGGACCGTATAGTTGGTGTGTTCCTATGGCGATATTTATTATTATTATTTATTAAAACTAACTAAATTAATTAACAAACATTTAATAGTGAGTAGTTATTTTTTTGTTACGGAAAACTATTAATGAGATTTTAAAGGATTATTGATGACTTGAAAGAGTATGATGTTCCTTGAAAGTTGATGATAGTTAGTAAATTATTATTATGGTATGCCCACTGCGGTGTGGACTACATAACCGCCTGCGAAATCTTACAAACAATATAATAAAATTGATAGTAAATTAATCTTATTATACGTATATATTTAACATCTCGATCCTCCTTTGAATCCCCCTTCAGGGAAAAGGTCTCCCCATCCCTTTTCACCTATAATCATTTTAACTAACTAACTGAAGACCCGATTAGCGCAGTTGGTAGTGACCCTGTTTCCTGCGCCCAGGGTCCCGGGCTCGAATCCTGGTACGGACAAACTGTGAGTTACGAGCACGAATGTTTGTACGTGAGTCGGATATTATATACTAAGTTCGCACTCAGTTCATTGTTCGGTACCCATAATACAAGCGTTGCTTAATATAGGACCTAGTTGGTGTGTTCGTCTGGCTATATTATTATTATTTTAACTTATTCAGTGTTTTTGTAACATATACGATTTTAAACTCAACAAATCTATTTTATATAAACATATCCAAATAATCTTATTAATTCCACGAAGTATTTTTGCCACTTACCTTGCGTGCCGAAGTAAGTTTGTAGCAGAAGTTGAGTATTGGATTCGGCAGGCGTGTGTTGAGCGCGGTCTGGAGATTAATTTGGTATCCCTTGATGACACTGTCTGGGTACTTGGCGCGCCACCAGAGCATCACCCACGACAGGTGGTTCTCGATCATGGAGATCATAGCGTGCGCCACAACCCGCTGGTCCGGCGTCAGCGCTGTATGTAACAAATTCAATTCAGGTCATGTAAGCAAGCCTACCTCTGCAGTGCACATGCGCAACGTCCTAGAACAATCTGGGACGCTAGGACTTTAGCCCGCCAGGATAAAACTAGGCGGCATCACATCAATCGAACTAGGATGCTTTGTAACAAAGGATGACTTATCTAAATAATTTAGTGGATTGACGTCTTTGAAACGGAGACAAAACTTTAATTTAATTGATGTCTCAATCCTAGTAATTATGGTTGGTAAGCTGGTGTGTAATTACGGTGGCAATATGAAATAGGCACAAAAGTTATGTATAAAGCATATAAATTACATGGTAGTGTATATAATAATTCAGTATTCATGTTGATTGCTATGTATAACTTTCTATGGCTCGTAGTGTAGTAGTACGGGTGTAATCACAAGGCAGTACAGAATGGTACCACTCACCCGCATCAAGGTCCTTATTGTATTTTTCGGAAAGTTCCTTGATGATAAATATGCTATCAGCAATCTCTTCACCATTCAACTCCACGAATGGTAGCTGCCCCTTTTTGGAACGGAATTTAGCCTTGTGGTCCACATTCTGTAATAATAATTTACATGCTGAGTATAGACACTAATGTGTTTTGTAAATTGATTAAATATAGTAACGGTTTGTAAAACTTGTGCTATCGCAATCAATAATGAATCGTTCAGAAATTAATTATCGAATTAGGATAATGTCGTAATGAAACCGACAATTGTAATTAAATATATATTACGCACAGCAATTAGATAGGTAAATGTAAAATAATTATAGATACCACCGACAATTAATGACAACTCATGGAAGTCGCATAATTATTTAATTACGCAGAATGGTGGTCAGTAGTGTATGTACTACCTAGTACATAATTAGTAACACAGGGTATGCTCGATTTTATGGGATGGTTTTGGAGAATGAGGACAAAATACTATAGTTCCTATTAGGTGGCCTAACGCCCCAAAAGTACGTATTACACTAAGACTAAATATTTTTTTTAAGATTTAGAAGGAACGTCGACTTGCTTGGCTTCACCCTCGCAACGGTAGATGATATGCTGCCAGTGTTATGTAATGAATAACAAGTAAAAAAAAAAGAATGTAGTACTAGAACACCCTAATAAAATAATCACTTTTCACACAATCTGTTAGGCCAATTTATAGAATTCCTACCAATTTGCATGGCAATTGATTTAAGAATTCAATAAAACCCCACAGTTTGGATGGATATCTGGGCCGTTCGTAGAGGCCATAAGTCACAATTTTGTCATAACAGCGAATTAAGGCATTAGCATAGCATTAAATAAATGAAATCATGATAGCCTAATACAGTAGATAAATACTTCATAGAGCCTTATGATTATCTAGCATAAAAAGCCTTCATGCCATGGCCTTTCTTAAAACATAATTCTAACGAAAAATAGCTGTTTCCAAACAAATAACGACCTGATTAGCTCAGTGGATAGTGACCCTGCTTTCTGTGTCGTGAGTCCCAGGTTTACTCTATAGCAAAATTATGTTTAGCTCGCACAGGACGCCGCTTCGCGTACCTACTGCTGGGTTATCAGTAGCGGTCATAACATGAGTTATTCTTGTGTAGTTGCATAGACATGTAAGTCCACAGCTAGACTAAAGGTCCTACCTAATTATCTAAATAACTTATTAGTAACTAGCTATGCCTGCGACATCCTATGCGTAGATTTTACTTTGTTAACTATTCCGCAAGATAGATTGTATAGATTAGTTGTAGGTAGGTATGTGTGTGCTTCTCTACTGCGCAGAGATGCATGTACTTAGGTTTGGTTGGTACACGTTCTTATTTTAAGCTTGTAATGTAAAGCCAAGCAAAACACCCAGCACTTAGTTTTATTATTTCTTATTAATAACTACGTACGTGTTTGTAATTCAATCATGCATAAACTGTGTAAGTGGGTATTAATAATTGTTATATTTAAGTAAGTACTTTATTTATTTTAAGATCATAAAGTCAAGTAATAAGAACGGTCTAAGTCCCCGAAATAACTCCACGTGGCCACAACAGGTTGCTCTATCAGTATCAATATAAAGAAAGAGAGCGGCGAACGCGTCAATATGCGGGAGTGAATAGAGGGCCGCCGGGCGCGGGTGGGTGCGAGGGGGACGGGCGTGGCACCCACGGCACCGGGGCGAGAACGGGGTGCGGGGCTTGGTTTATCTTGCACGGTATCCATGGCGACGGGCTCCAGACGAGCGCAAGCTGGCCCAGCGGGGAGAGCAGCTGTATTGATTTCGACTGGCAAGGTTCAGCGGCCGTCCCCGGCCGCGGCCGGTTCGCCCCAGCCCCTGCTCTCATCGCTCGCGAGCCCCAGTCGTAATTTATCTATCACGTGACACGTCATCATTGTTATAACACCTGTATCTACATAAGTTACATAAAAAATAGGTACCTAGCACATGTAATAATAATTACCACGGAATAAACACTACTAGATACATTCAACCATGATCAGTAATTTTTTAACGAGGTTATAATAGCGTATGGCCTAGTATTTGTTTCACGGGACCGACCCGAAGTCCAACCGAGAGGGACAGATCAACCTTTTCAATTTAACTACCGGATCAACCTATTTCCTAAAGCTTCGTCTTATCTAAAAAATAATCAAAATTGTAATTCCTAATTCACCAGAGATGTGTACAGTGTACACCTAGTGTTAAAAATACCCAGTAGGTGCCTACACTACTTATTTATTCACATTCAGACATGTTTCATAACTATTATTACACTGATACGAGCCATCCAAACAGAATGCTTATCAATGTGATGTGATAGACGTGGAATGCCTAACGGAAGGCAAGTAAGTTTTTTTTTTTTAAATACACCGTTCCCTGATAATAAAATAGAAAATGAGGGCGAGCTATGCTGTGGTCCCGGGCGGGCGGCGCGCGGCGGCGGGCGCACCCCGGCCGCGGAGTCGCGGGGTAGCGGGGTTGGTCGATGGCCGGCCGGCAGGGCTTGCCGAGTTGCCGGGCGGGGTCGCGCAGGCGCTGCTACGATTCAGGTCGAAGCCCTCGCGGTTGCCGACCCCCGCGTCTAGGCTATCATGTATTTAATGACATTTCCACTAAGAATAGATCATTTGGTTGTCATGTAGCTACGGATAATTTCATTATTTCAATGTTACAAAACCTAGTTACGTACGATACATTGCATTGGATCCCCCCCTTTCTGGATGTTAAAGTTGGTCTACTTCGGTATTTGGCTTACTAGGACATGCTGGCGGAATAATGTGTTTCTCAAACATTACCATTAATCTTAAAAAAGAAAGTTGCCTTATGTACCTCATAACATGCGTAGTAGGTACCTATATGAATGAAATTCAAGTCTGAATAATAATTTCACTGTGTTTATACCAACAGCCTCTGTTTTCATAACACAATCCTAAAAATACAAAGCTTCGAATTTCTAAATGCCGATGGCGGCGTTCTACAAATTAATGTGAGTAAGCTCATACGATCTCGTAGGTATGCAATGTTGTAAACTTGATAGATACACAGAGCTTTGTTCCTGTTGTTTATCGTGCATTTATTAAGCATGTGGTAAATCCCTGTGAGGTGGAAGATAACATTCGTTGAATAACGGCTAATTTTAACAATGTATGTTACTGTTAAGTATCGTGTGCTAAGTGTAAACAACGCAACACACAATGTGCTGCCGTTACTTAAGCGTAGTGTTCCACGAACGATCTAACCATTGTGCTACTGCTGCTTCAGTGTTTCAGCTGAGCGCTTTATGCACTAAATAATGCATGCGATACACATTCCACACAACTAGGTTTGTAGGTATATTTTCGACATTAAGTAAACACTATTAGTAGGGATGTTTAACTGGTAATTATTTACTAAATGTAAATAAAATTGAAAACTCAATCTATTTTATGTACTTATTTACAAATGGCGTCTTATCGCTTATAGTGTCATAACAATAAGTTATTTACGAACACAATAAAGTAAAAGTAAAGGCAACATGCGGAGTACTGTCTCAGGGATGTGATAAGGATATAAAACCACTCGGCGATGATTTCTCAAACAAAGAATGTTATGTTTAAACCAATCTACTTATATACCATCATAAATACATTGAATATACGATTTTTATAATATTATAGGTATACCTTCATAAATATTGAACCTAGTTATTTTTTTAATCTAAGCTATAATACTTTGAGATACAATTATTGTTTTTTTTTTATTACATTATAGGCAAGTATTTGATCTCGATCTCACCTGATGGTAAGTGACGATGAGATCTACGATATCCGATTACTTTTCCGTGTCCAGAGTATCCGTCCCATTTTAGCTATCCTGCATCCGGGTGGATAGGTACCTATCTTCCTTCCGCCTACCTTCTGCCGATCCTCATCCCATATCTTTTTTGTGTTGGTGTCTACTTCCTGTCTAACCTGATTTAGTTTAACAATGATTAATATACATATAGCTTAGCAAGTGTTATTAATGTGGAACTATTGCACAAACCGGGATTTTTATAAATTCAAAGATCACCGAAAAGTGTATCTTTAGCCTGTTATCCGGGCGCAGCTGGATTTTTTGCACTCCGGCCAAGAACATAAGGGGGCCGTCTATCCGGTAAAACCATAAGCCGTGGCTCCTCCAGAGACACAGGACCTAATAGAAATAGGTCTCTAGCAGTAGATAGTAGGTATTCAGAATTGACGGCAAGGTCTGCAGATACTGAGTAAAACATATACCTACGTAATATAATTATATTATAAATATATGGTCGGAACATTGAACTAGTAGAACAGGAAATATTTTCAAAGAACTACTGCCTCTCATACTTTAAAAAATATGCCTACATGTTCCAATATTTATTGTAAGTTAATAGACGTGTATGGAGCCGCATTTAACCGCATAAATTATATTTAAATATTATGATTTATGAATTAATATCCGATGAGTCATTGAATAGGCGTGTGCAATACAATAGTGATACATACCAGTGGATGCGTAGGTTCCGCTTTTGCCGCAAAGTACAAGCGGTTGGAACTTGGAACTGGTACCTAGCTACATTTATGACTGCCATTCAACTAGAGTTTTTGAATAAATCACTAACTATTCCAAACGCATGCGACAATACACACTGGCAGCTTGTTTTATAAGTTGATTAAAATTAGTATAATGAATCTTTATACACGAAACTTTGTTGAAAATTTATTAGATCCCTAAAGATTTAATGATAAGCAGATATCCAAAACCACCATAACAAAACCATGTGGTTTTGAAAACCCACGAAGTTATTTATGTTGGTGAGAAATTTAATGTAAACTGTACGTAAAACCAGTGGACTCTCGTGGCGCACGGGGCGACGCCGGCGGCGCGCGGAGGCGCGCGGGCGGTGCGGCGAGACGGGGCCGGTGCCGGCTCCGAGCAGAGCTGCCTTGCTTGTCCGGAACACGAGAAAGTGCAGTCGACATACCGTGGCCGCACGATTTCATAGCTCAGTGGATAACCCGCTGCTGCGGTTTCTCGATCACATTGCAACATGTGTGTGGTCGATTAGTCAGCTGAGGCAGCTAGAGGCTATTAGTACCAGGGTTGATTGAATTCAATCAGCCATTTAAATCAAGTGTTTATTTTTATAAAAATCATTGAGTTAAATCAAACGAGATTGTTTTATAAAAAAAAAAACATTAAATTAGTTCTATCATAAATCAGTCTGACTTGTTTAATAATTGTCTTTGTAGTGGGAACATAACAAATTCTAAATATAATAAAGGACGTTTCAATTAAAAAAAAAAACTATTTTTATCGACCCTGATTAGTACCCCACTTGTTTCCCATTTATACATATAGGCTCCTTTACTAAGGTATTATGAAACTACACAAGCAAATAAAACGTTAACTAAGAATGGCATCTTAGACAATATGAATTATTATTTCTGACATGTCTTCATTAATTAATTGGGTCATTGTGAAACCTATGGTACGTTTGCGTTCCTTACGAGGAAGGTATTGCGATAATACTTAATGAAGGTCACACTGTAACGGTGCAGGTGCTTGTTTTAATATAGATATTCGCCGAGTGGAATATGAATCAACGGCTTTGCAAAGCTGGCACTAAGCAACGCGCGCACTTCCGTCGCACAAATGTAGCTGGGAGGGTACCCGCATTCCACCGCCAAATATGTCGCACAAAACACGACTCTCAGTTGGAATAATAAACGCATTGTTGCCGATGCTTCAACCGGGCGAAATCGATTACAAACGCTGTAGCGCATTAAATTCTTTACGCTTTATTACAGCTCCAATTGTGGTTGTATACAGCTCAAATAATAATTCTGCCCTCCAAACTTATGTATACATATTCGCATTGCAAGTAGTAAAACAATTTTAAAAATCCTCACTTAACATGAAACCCGATAAATTATTGAAAGGCGTATTGCGTGTGACTTTCTTTGTTTCATTGATGGGTCGATACATTTCGTGAAACTGTCCGCTTAATTTATAAATAATGTTTCAGTGAGACATTTATGATATTTCAATAATCGGCCTAGATCGTGACATCCGTGATTAGAGATTTAGAACTTTCAAGTTATGTATCATCCTGACCAAAACTTCTGTTAGAATCGCAAAAGGTTAAGAGTATCACTGGCTGCTATTCAGTATCCCCAACGGCAGCAGGACAACAAGTACGAGTTTATAAGTAAACTAAGCGTATTCTTCATAGTCTACGTCTTTAGACACATTGTATAGAGCATTGAAAGTTTTGAATACTGTCCGCTAGAGGCGCTGTTTAATTTGCCATACAATGTGTCTAAATACGTAAACTATAAACTATACAGTTTGCTTATGAATAATCTCGCAGTAGACGTACGCCACAATTTACAAGACATTGGCACCAAAAGGTACAGGTTCTTTTACACAAAACGGCTAACTATAGTAATGGTAAATTATTATCTGATCTCGCTTGATTTTTATGTAGGACTAGCTGTTGCCCGCGACTTCGTCCGCGTGGTATTTAACAAAGACACAACCGCTGGCAACAGCCTGCTCGCACGTTCTGATCCCGCGGGACGCATTGTTGCTATCAAAACTTAATCAGGCGCTGCGCTGCAACATTGGTTTTAATTTTTTTTCGAGAGATCCTATTTTTTTTCTAAAATAAAAGTAGCCTAAGTTACTCCTTGTTACATCAGCTATCTGTCAGTGAAATTCCCGTCAAAATCGGTCCAGCCATTTCAGAGATTACCCGGAACAAACAGACAGACAGACAGACAGACAGACAGACAGACAGACAAAAATTGTAAAAAATGTTGTTTCGGTATAGGTAACGTGTATACATCCGAATGCACTTAGTAAAAAGCGGTTATTTTAATATTACAAACAGACACTCCAATTTTATTTATATGTATAGAGTATAGACTATTCTCACCATCTTCGAACCCGCGGAATTTTGGCATCCCGATATTATTATTTTTAGATTGGTATTGTCGACATATACCTATAGCATTGATAAACAAAATAAAACATGCTTTCTACTTTAAAAAAAATCAATGAAATACAAAGCGGAAAGTTATATTTAGCAATAAAGATATAGATGTTGGGCCATGACACCTCGCGTGACAAGTGGCTACTAAGAAAATTATTTGGCCTGGGTGCCGCTAGATACTTTTCCCGGAGGCAATAAGGGAGCACGCGAACTAATTACTCAATGCTATAATTAAATGACACCAGGTAATAATAATAACACTCGAAAGATAAATAGGTTAGTACTTAAGTAATTAGTACTATACGTTTACAGGTCATAGCTACTAAAAATATAAATTGATTATTTTAAGTATACACTTAGCACCGGTGACCGTTTACGTGTTCTTTGCTCTTACTTCGTCTAGTAACTTTTTGATGCCATTGGTCGAACATATGTATATCCCAAAGCTAAACACACTTTTGCCAAAGTGAGGGGTGCATTTTTCAAGTGTGCGTGAATGGCCATATGTGAAAGATTAGGGAATAGTGAAGAAAAGAACTCTCAAGACCGATTTCAATGAACAAACTGCATTATTCGATTTTCAAAAAAATAAGTCCCTAGGCAGGGTTGGTTGAACCGTTCATAATGAAAAAAAAACAACATACGTAATATGTCACGATCCGATGTTGTCGCTAATAAGAATCAAGTTCTGGGTAGTACTAACATACGGCAAATTAAAGAAAATGTATTTTTTTAATACATTATTAATATTTTCATACATAAACCGTACGCCGTTACCATTCACCTACATTCAGCGTCACAAAAAGTCATTCTTATTTCTTGTTAGATATCTTTTCGCAGTTAGGCCTTAACCAGACTACAGAAAATCATTTCTTGTAATGAATGATTTTGAACAAATGATGCCTACCTAGGTAAATTATTATTTATAAAATATAAATCTTATAATGCCATTTTAGTTTTCATAAAAATCGGTCCCGAGAACCTTGCAAGCATTTTTCGATATTTTCTATAGTTCCGGATTTGCCCATCCACGCCATCAAAATTGTATGTACGTTGTATGCTATTTTGTTCGTTAACTACATTCCAGATAGGTCAGCGTGACACTGGATCCTTAAAATCACTCTGTCTACATACATTAATCAGAGGATGTTACTGACAAGAGATTGTGTAGCATTAACATATCCACCCCACCATTTATATACTCATAATTAAAGCTGTCGGATAGGTACCTATCATGTTATTAATATAACAACATACATTCAGCAAGTGCGACGTGGCCTTCGACGCGACAACAAACTGAATTCCTTGTACCCAACATTACGAGTACCCCTCCGAGACTTACATACAAACAAGCTTATTCATAATACATTAATGACATTTTAAAGATAATAAAATAAAATGTACCTACTTAAATTGTTTACACATGAATATCAAGGATTCCTTTCCGAAAGCTCCTTTAGTAAATTATAATAGATACCCATGTATTCTAGAACGAAGTTTTTATAACTATACTCATACAAATCCGCACGTAATTAAAGACTTACTTTTAATTCTATTCAGTAACTTGACGATTTAAAGTAATACAATGATACCATACTAAAACAAATAGTGTTGGGGTTGTGAACATTTTGCATAAAAAACGAATTATATAAATTGTTTAATTTATATAAAACTTTACAAATTCGTTTACAAGATAAAGGAGGAAGAGGGTATTTATGATACTAATAACATTAAATAACTTACATTTCCTATATGTGAAAGTGTAGGATAATTCAATCAAAATTAAATTCAATTTAGATTATTTTAAATAGTGATTATATCGTGTTTTGATCGTGAAATTATTAAATTAAATTGAGCTTGGATAATAAAGCTTGCATATAGTACATTATAAAGTTCATTACATTTCGTTAATTCTATTTTCACTTCACGACCATTTTTTTCTCAAAAACTGGTAACCCTCCAACTGTCATGTTACTAATTAAAATTTAAAAGTCGAACTTTAGTAATAGTTTCCAATAAAATAATCTTCGTGCATTAGAACTAGCTTCAGAGTTCCGACATAACAGCGAGAGACAGAAGTGTATTATTGTTCGGGAAAGGAACTCGGTTTCATAGGCTTTGATAAGTAAGTAGTTTATTGTTTGCACTGTCCACCGCATTTAACTAATTGTGTGTAACCATTAGTCAACCCATTAAGATATTTAAAGTTTAGGTACCTACCCAAACTTTCAAATAACCAGTTAACTGTTAAGTAGTTCAATTCAATGTGCATCGTCTATCTTACAAATGAACGAGTGTAGAGCTGGGAGTCTCTATTCATTAAATTGCCGCCCATTGGAGCTTAAGAGGTCGACGACCGTGGCTCGCTGTGGTCATACACGACTACGGCTCGTCTTATCTACTTTATATTGTGCCTACTTGCACGAGTGTCGATCGCTTACAAGTTATAAGTTATGTGAACGCATTAAAATTTGTCAGCACTGAATAGGTAAACGATGATATCTACCTAGTATAGTGTGCACAAATAATTAATAAGTTTTACTTTTATTATTTATGACCGTAGTACCATGCGTTGTAAAAATATTTAATGAAGTATATTATATTATATACCTTCCTACTTAGCTTGGTTATATATCCAGCTAGTCTGTATTATTATCGCTAGGTATTTAAGTTATGAAGAGTTAAATTTCTCTCGAACAGGAAGGCCCTTTATACCTATTTGTTTGTTCAGAATGGACAACTTATCTATACATATAAATAAAATTGGAGTGTCTGTTTGTAATATTAAAATAACCGATTTTTACTAAGTGCATTTGGATGTATACACGTTACCTATACCGAAACAACATTTTTTACAATTTTTGTCTGTCTGTCTGTCTGTCTGTCTGTCTGTCCGTCTGTCTGTCTGTCTGTCTGTCTGTCTGTCTGTCTGTCTGTTTGTTCCGGGTAATCTCTGAAATGGCTGGACCGATTTTGACGGGAATTTCACTGGCAGATAGCTGATGTAACAAGGAGTAACATAGGCTACTTTTATTTTAGAAAAAAAAAATGGATCTCTCGAAAAAAAAAAAACAATGTTGCAGCGCTGCGCCTGATTAAAGTTTGATAGCAACAATCTGCAAAGCGTCCCGCGGGATCAGAACGCGAGCAGGCTGTTGCCAACGGCTGAGTCTTTGTTAAATACCACGCGGACGAAGTCGCGGGCAACAGCTAGTGTTATATAAGTAGGTACCTATGCGTTGACAAGGTTAACACTAAAGGGCAATGGCCGCAAGCGGATACCGCGCGTCCTACACCCTCCCTCACACCAGCTATTGAAACTGCACAGCACATGGCCGCTACTTAAAACTAAAATTTATTATCTCATTCGGCTTCATCGTTGATACAATTATTCGTTCCCATCGGAATGCTGGTCTTCTGTTGACTTAGTAAAACTATTCCATAGATGGTTCGAAGTAATTTTTACCTAATTATATTGTATTCTTTTTGGTTACGCACTCCTAACTTTTTAGAACCGATTGTAATCATTAAATTAGGGTCCCGTAGTAAAACTAAAAAAATATAAGTAGTTTTGCCAAGTCCGTTTGTCCTACGTCAGTCATTTCATTCAGAGACTAAAGGAATAAAATTTTGAAATTTGGCGCATTTGTAAATTTCGTGTACCGCTACAAAAATACGTACATATTTAAATATTGAAAGCAAAATTATTTCTGGGTAGCTCCCGTATCTACTTAGGAAAGTGAGCTGAAATAATAATGTTTAAATACCATGTTTGGGCATTAATCTCTGAATTAATTAGGTAACTTATGTTTGTTCCATCTAACAAAACATAGGGTAGGCTTTTAAAACTAGTTATAATATTGGACATTCAATCAATGCCACAAAAATCAATTTAGTCCCGTTTATCATATTTACCAACCCCAAATTTGATAAGTATGGTGATTGCTTAAATGCTAAATATATAATAGGTACCAGTACCTAGGATTCCTAGGATGGCATGTAATACGGGGGGTACCGCTATGGAGGGCAGTTAACAATGGTTACTTATGTACTACATGAGTAGGTATGCAATTTACTAAATCTCAGCCTACTTCGTAGGTATAATAAGTAGGTATAAATAACACGTATTTAGGTACCTATAATACCTACATAAAATTAAGCCGCCAGACTTCAACGTTGAGCCGACACGCACGAGACGAGACGAGACGCGATCGATATTATCGAGATGCGTTGTTAATATTATCAACATGCGTCGACGATTGGGTCGAACTCGGCGAACGTGCCCCATGTTAAGTACCTAGATACTTACCCACATTAATAAATAAAAAACATACTTTCAAAATAAAGATAACCATAACATATATAGGAACTACCTACCTATGTACTATTTTCGATGTCATGTTTTTTATGAATGCTTAGTGAGTGAACAAAAGAAAGGTCCCCTTGTCAAACACAAAGAAACTAACAAGTCCAAATTTTTACTTCTAGCGGGTTGGTTCAGTCAGTGGGTTCATTATTTTACTGAGTCATCCGGGAACCAGGACAATATAAAAAAAAACGAAAACTATTTTACATCCTAGTGTAGGTAGGTAACCTAACTGATATAGTTGGAATGCCAATTTTTTACAAAGCAACAACCAAGGTAGGTACCAGGACCTACCCTTTTTACATCGATATTATGTTTCGTAATGGGCAACAGATTGGAATAAAACTTGTTACACAATATAATATACCTAACTATAGACGGGTAATTCTAAATTCATATTTATTATGTAGATGGTTTAATGCTCTGGAAGGAAATAAGTAGGTAGCTTTAGATAACTTTTATACTATCCGTCCAGATAAATGTAGGTAGACCTATCCGCTGGTTAAATGTCGTAACGCATGCATACATATGAAGTCAGTTTAATTAAAAATGAGCTTATTTCGAAATCATTCGCGCAGCAAAATTCGCCCAGACAAGTAATTGGTTTTTTTTATCGTAGGTCCTACGTACAACATTTTACATCAACGGCAACTAGACTTGTTTTATTTAAGTCTCTGTAGGTATATATTTGGGTACCTATTCTAATCAAGTAAAAAAAATACACGAATTGAACGCAAGCAAAGTTAATCAGAAAAAATAACAAAATACTTAAAAGCACTTACCTCGTATTTGATGGCTGCTAAGCGGAGCCATGTTTCAACTTTTAAGCAGTATGGTGAAGTCGATGGCAATAAAGGCGTTCGGGGAAATTGATATAGATAAACGATGTCTTTCTCGAAATTGGCTTTATGCACAGTAGGCTTGGGTGGAGCTGGTTCAACCTTTTTCTCTTCTGGCTTTTGTTCGGTTTTCTCAAGAGTTGCTTCTTCTTTAGTTTGGCCATTGTCTACCGGCGCGTCCTCTTTTGCTACCTTTTCCTTCTCAGTATTTTCGGGAACGTTATTAGTTACTTCCGTAGCCATTTTTAAATATAGGATAAGTCTCTATGTCGTAAATTCACTCACTGAAATTATACGAGAAATAGAAATCGCGCTACAGTTACTTTCTTTCACCGCGTTGAATTTAACAACACGTTTACCACAGTGCAAACTTAGTGACTGACTGCTGCCTACCGCGCACCGCGCGCCGCATGCATCATTCATGCCCGCCTGGTTGCGGCGGGTTGCCCGCGCGCGGCCCCGAAATAAAACGCTGCGCCCCGTTTGAAACGCGCGCGCGCGGTAAATGTTTCATAATAAGCAACAGAATCAAAGCCTGTAAAGCCAATATAACTTGTAGTTACAAATTCAATTTCTTGTTTTGTACGTTTATATTATGCCGTTATAAGACCACTAATTAAAAGGATATCAATATATTAGCTTTATCTACTATTTCTACTATTAGTATTTTCTTGTTATTATCTAAAACTATACACGGTGTAAGGGGCATGGTAACGAAAACTTTGGGTTAAGTTTACACTTAATACCTATAATAAAATGATCGAAATCATTTATGTCGAAAGTCATTGGTTACAAATGTTGTAATTTTTGAGCGCGCAATGTATTGTTAGCAACGCGATCGCAACACAACGCTCCGCGCGGTACCTACCCGCCTCGTGCGAGTAGAGGCGCGTGAAGGACTACACATAAACACAAATAGCACATTCAGTTTTTATTTTATTTTAGGTTTAAATAATTAGTTTAAATTTAATTTCTTCACTACATACCTACTGTATCAAATAATTAACTTACCTTAATCTCTCTCACTTCTAATAAGATATGGCTCGAAGTGTCCACCACCAAGCTGCTCGCAGATCCTAGCGCGACGAAGAGTTTCAGCGTGGAGCCGGGGCATCAGTGTAAGGTCTTGAGCACAATCTGCACGCAATGCCGTAAAAACACTAATGATGCGGTCACGCATTTCTTCTGCTGTCTGGCACTCACTTACAAATACCCTATCCTTAATGTAACCCCACAGGAAAAAGTCTAGGGGAGTCAAGTCCGGTGACCGAGCTGGCCAAGGTTGTGGACCGAACCTGCCTATCCACTGGTCACCAAAAGCTTCATTAAGCCATTGCCGCACAGGAAGTGTCACATGTGGGGGAGCGCCGTCGTGTTGGTACCAAGCATTCGGCAAATGGGCCAACGGAATTTCATCGCGTATTTCCTCAAAAGTTGTTCTTAAGAACTCATGGTATCGTGGGCCGTTTAGTCGCTCCGGAAGAAATATGGGCCCAAAAATTTGGTCATTGTAAATGCCAGCCCACACATTTACTGACCAACGTGTTTGATGCCCGGTCTGTTGTATCGCCCGTGGGTTCCTGTTGGCCCAGACGGGAATTGCGCCTGTTCCACATGCCGTTCCGCGTGAAAGTGGATTCATCTGTCCATACTACATTAGCAGCAAATCCCGGGATTGCGCGATGTTGTGCTTGAAACCACCTACAGTATCGCACACGTTGATTTCTATCAGCGGGAATTAGCGCTTGCACCTTATGAATGTGATAAGCACGCTGCCGATCTCCGCGTAATGCTTTATGTACAGACCAGTGCGATACACGGGTCCCGTACCGCATGCGTACCACTCGAGCCGCGGTGCGCGTACCCAATCGCGGGTTTCGCCGCACGACAGTCAAAATGTTCTCCACTGTACGAGATCTCATGGGAGTTCCAACTCCTTCACGCTGTGGAACTATGGGTTGGTTGTTGAGAACACGTTGGTAGGCCCGAGTTATAACGCGGCTGTCCGCGGGGTGGCGAGCGTTGGGATACCTTTCCCTGTACAGTCGTAGGGCTCGTAGTGCATTGCCACGTGCTTCACCATAACACATTAACATTTGTCCATACTCGCGAGCACTAAAACCTGGAGGATCCATCGTCCGCCCGCGAGGCAATTTTAATGTAGGTATCAAAACACACACACACACGAACTATAAAAAATTAAACTGCTTACAAACGTACGTAAGCCGCGTACTGGTAAACTATCTATTAGCCCAAGAGAATTCTGCTCTGGACAGCAGACAGACACCGAATAACTAAAACTAACGAACGAATAGGTAATATCAATCAAAACCGCCAACAATTTCAGTGTCTTCCCGACGCATAGATCATAAAAAGATCGATAAAATGTAGATGAGACAAAGAAAATAACAGTAGTGCTGCGTATTAATTCGAAAATTTGAAGTCTTATACTTACATGTATTGGTATTGGTATACTTACATTAGCTAATTTATTCAATTAAAGGGGTGTATTGCAATCAACATGAAAGTTTCCGGTCTAGATGTGTAAATAATGCGATAGATTGAATTTGAACAAAATATCATTTTATTGTTTTTTTTAATCGTTCAAATAATTGCACTTAAAGGTTGTTAGAGATTGGAACAATAAAAAACCTCATTATGACACTAGATTAAAATCGAAAATTACGTAGCCGTACTTAAGTGCCTAATGTCGCGTCTGGCATCTGTCGCTTCACTACTTCGGCGCGTGCGGCGTCGGGTGACGCGGCGACATCAAAAGATTGTACCGACAAAGGCGGCTTCTTTTGCAGGATATGCCGAAAGGCCGCTGGGCGCTTTGTTTATTTGAGGTGTGAGATGGCAAGCTAAGTACCCATGCGGACGGCGTTGCGCTTGTAATGACCTCGCCTATGAACTCCATCGAAACAGCTGATTTACGAGCGCGCTCGAGTGTATTCAGTTTTGATTTCATTGCCGTTTTATGTCTAAATTAGTAATTATTGTTTTTTAAATTAAATTCACATTGAGATAGACTTCTACAATGATTTCAAGCTAATATCAATTCAACAATTCTGAAAAAAATGCGTTTAAATTCATGAAAAGATCGACGGAAAATTCCAACTCTGGGGGGTCCAGAATCATGGGTTAAATCCATGGTATCAGTTTTCGTTACGAAGCCACTTACACCCTGTATAGTTACATAAAATTTAAAGGTTTCTTTCTTGACTATCTATTTTTAAAAATGATGGTCTGTGTGTATGAAGAACAAGAACGTACAATAGACCTCTCTGAATTCAAAATAAGTAAGTAAATAAATATAAATATCGCCAGACGAATACACCAACTATATGGTCCCAGACTCTAGTATTATTGGTACGGTACCAATAATGGACTGAGGGCGAACTCAGAGGTTTATATCAAAATTATGTCCATGGGCATCGAAATTTATCTATATACATATAATAAAAATGTAACTGATCGCTGTCTGTACATGGAACATGTTTGGGAGACTATTATTTTGGGCATTTGTCAACGCAATAGAACCGAAAACAATGGTTGTTCAATGTTTTGTCCATGCGTTTGTACGCGTTAATCTCAGAAAGGGCATACCGGTTTGGGTGTAATAGTTAAGGGGGAAGCTCAGTGTCAGGGCGCGAAATTCAAAATGTCAATGGTTTTTATTTTTTACGAAAAATTTGGACATCTTTACGATGTAATTTGGTGTTTTGCGATATTAACATTCTGCATTGGATGTCTCGATGTATTAAGTTTGCTTAAAAAAGTACCTAATCCGATACAATACCATAAGGTTTGTAAAAACCGCTACTTTTACTAACTTTATGGTATTGTATCGGATTAGGTACTTTTTTAAGCAAACTTAATACATCGAGACATCCAATGCAGAATGTTAATATCGCAAAACACCAAATTACATCGTAAAGATGTCCAAATTTTTAAAAACCATTGACATTTTGAATTTTGCGCCCTGACCCCGAGCTTCCACCTTAACACTGGTACAACACACATGGGTCATAATGCCGATCAAAAAAATGTGTGTTTGATCAATAATATGTAATACTAGCTGTTGCCCGCGACTTCGTCCGCGTGGTATTTAACAAAGACACAACCGTTGGCAACAGCCTGCTCGCGCGTTCTGATCCCGCGGGACGCATTGTTGCTATCAAAACTTAATCAGGCGCAGCGCTGCAACATTGGTTTTAATTTTTTTTTCGAGAGATCCTATTTTTTTTTTCTAAAATAAAAGTAGCCTAAGTTACTCCTTGTTACATCAGCTATCTGCCAGTGAAATTCCCGTCAAAATCGGTCCAGCCATTTCAGAGATTACCCGGAACAAACAGACAGACAGACAGACAGACGGACAGACAGACAGACGGACAGACAGACAGACGGACAGACAGACAGACGGACAGACAGACAGACAGACGGACAGACAGACAGACAAAAATTGAAAAAAATGTTGTTTCGGTATAGGTAACGTGTATACATCCAAATGCACTTAGTAAAAAGCGGTTATTTTAATATTACAAACAGACACTCCAATTTTATTTATATGTATAGATCAGTAGAATATTAAACATTGTGTTCACAAACGTGCACTAGTAAAGGAAATTGAAATAAAATAGTATATAAACTTGACTATTCAAGTTCAACCAAATTGTCCAGTAAATTATCTGTTAAGTATCTACAGCTCTACTAATAGGGGTAGGGGATTCATTCCATCATTATTATGATTATCATCAGGGGTAAGTACTTAATTCCATTGAAAACCAGGAAAAAAAACATCGATCGAGACAACTATTTTGATTATTACTGATTTTATCGTATAGGTAATAACTGAACTAAAATATGGAAATAATTTTGGAACTTATAGCAAATTATGAATCAGAATCAGTTTGTTAGTACCCACGAGAGCCAAATCACAGCAAAAAAAGATTTAATTTACAACGCATGGCTGAGTATTAAAATCGACTATTATTTCTCTTCTTTATCTTTTATTTCTTTCAAATAATAAAGATGCAATAAATAATTATTTGCTTACTTATAATATAGTGCAACCGCCCCTTTCATTTTCCGCACTTAGGTAGTTCACCCGCAGAGTTCACGTGATTTATCGCACCGTGTTGACACGAAGATTTTTCGCGGCAACGAATATTCGCGCGATAATGTGGCTGTAGGGTTAGAGTGCCATATTCCAGTCCGTAGGGTACTTAGGTAAATATAAATTGTATTCACTCTAAAAGACAATAAAAATATCGAACTCATATTTTATTTAATTACCAATTATTCATTAGTGCGTATACGATAAAAGATAATAAAGTACCTATACAAAATATTATGCTTAAATTAAACACGTCTGTGGCAATATTCACTAGTTTGATCCGGTTAATGAAAAGAGTACCTACAACGTGCGAGTCTAGATTTTGTCCTAGTAGGCACCAATCATTCGGAGATTTGATTGAATGGCAGTGGCACAGCCAATGCATCTGTTTCGAGCAACACTGACGATGCCGCCGCCATCTGATAATGAGACAATAGGCATGATGACAGTAACTAAGAATCACTAAAATAATGTGTTTATCTAATGAGATAGGATTAATAGGTTCTGAAAAATGTATTTATTTACAGATTTAGGGCGAGATTGATGATTTATTTAATAAAATAAAACTACAATATTCAACAATCCGCCATGATAAGTTGAACACCAATCAGAGTGAACTACGTCACGAGCATGTACACATTGTAAACATCGCTAAGTTTCGTATGAACTTCGACGATCTCTGCACTTAGTAATTGATTTTACCTGCGTTTATAAAGTATTTCGTGATTTCTATCGATCAATTACATAGTTTTGTGTTCTCAAAACATGGAACAAGGATTTACCATTTTTGACACAAACAATATAAAACCTGTTGCAACCGCAACATTATCAGCAAAGAGTAATAAGATAAACTCCATACTCTTTACAATATTTATATACGTAAATTACTGATTTGATGTGTTTATGGTCAGTTTGCATAATAGTGATGTCACAAGCAGACGCCATGACACCGGCGATCGTTTTGGAGCGAATTTTAAAATTACAATTTAAATAGCGTTTTTTTCTAATAAAAATTAGTTTCCTGCCAAAATAATATATTTTTTTGGAAATAGTAGATACCTTAGAATATTATAGAACAGTTTTTCAAAATCAGTCATCTTGCCTATTGTGTTAGTAGACAGACATGGGGTCATGGTCGTGTGTAGCCGACTTAACATAATAAAATTACCTACACTAGGTACATCATCTGGATCGAGAATGGGTCAAGGCACATGTGGCTATAAAATTGGCTGCAGAAAAAATACCAGGTAACTAAAATGAACCACTTGTAATAACGTTAAAGGTATACTACACATGAATCAAAAACTGTTGCTTCAGTGAATGCAATTTAATTTTATTTGCTACTTACTAGCTGTCCTGCAGAACTTCGTACCGCCTCAGAATCAATTGTATGGGAAATTGAATTATCTTTATTATTATTGCTCGTATTTCCAGTGTTTTAACAGGTTTTTTTTCTATTATCAGGATGGAGACAAATTCAAAAAATAAAACATCAATAGTTCTTGAGTTATAAATGGTGTAACTAACACGAAAGTTTTTGTATATATAGATTAATATTTGATACTACTATTATATTAACAACAACAAATTGGTAACAAGCACATACGGAGCAACAAGATGTACTAAACCTTATGGAAATAATAGCAATACAGCTATTTTGAAGGTATCTTTACAAAACCAGATCATAAGTAAAGTTCTCTCATAATATATTGCAATAAAAATAATACTTATTTCACAAATTATACACAGCAAGGTACAGGCATAATTAGGTGTCAACATTCATTAACTATCTAACACCTTGGTACAAGCTTTTCACATTTAAAACATTATTATAAACCAGGTCGTGTTATAAAAGATTTCATATTGATAAAATTATTTATTCATTAAAATAAATAAGGACACATTATTACTTTTGCTGTGAGCACAACCTAAGCCAAGACAACATCGACGACCAGGTGCATGCACTGCACATTACTTAAAATCTTTAATTATTAATTTAACAAAATATACAATTATAATTTTAAATTATAAAAATTAATTACAATCAAATCAATGAATAAATTCTGTAACTTTACGTTTCAGAACGAACACCAACTGTAATAATGTCAGATATGTATTTTTTACGTACTACTGATGACCTTGCTCCCTGCAATCTAGCTACAGGATTAATGCATAATTAGATGCCCGTGGCAAAGCCGATGAACAGCTAATTAATTATTACCTTAAGGTACAATGGCATTAATGTCATCGATATACACATAGGCCAGGCTCATTATTTCAGTTGTTTTTATTTTACACAAAAAAAGGACAGAAGTACAAAAAAAAAGTTGATCATTATTGCAAATAATCTATAGCCACAACATAATCACAACTCATTGCTTACGTCGTCTATATTAATATAATAATAATACTAAATATAAAAATAAACCTACCAACAAGGTATTGCTTGCTGAGGTTTAGAAATAGTAATATAAGGGCTTCATCATACGACAAACAATTTGACCGCGAAGAGCGGTTAAACATAACTATTTTCGTCCATACGTCGATTTTTATACGCTCTGAGTAAAGAGCTATTCAATCCTCTCCCGCTTTCACTATCTGACGCGACTTGGACCTTCCCCTCGATTTACAACCTTACTATAAGATTTGTATCGCCTCTACAGGCTGATTCAGAAACTATACACTAAACTTTGATTACTCTGAAGTCAGAATTTGATGTCGATTCAAAAACAAAGAATTGTTCCCAACAAAATGACAATTGTGTTTTATTGAGGTTTGTTTTTTTTATTGACTTATCGTAATTCAGACTTCACGTAATGATTAGGATAATACAAGAAGCGCGGATTTAATGGTAAGTATAAGTACCACACCCTTTCTGAATCACCCAGTATAAACAGAACGAAAGGTAGAGTATTCGTATTGAATTGACATTTTGAAAGTTCGATTAGATTCGGTTAGTTATCGAAAAACTCTGAATCGACCCGTAGATTGGCCCAGCTTCCATTGCTGTTACATTAACGTAACAAACGTGTAAATAAGTTCCCATATTTAGTAATTTGATCGTGACTATTGCTTTTTATCACTTAAAGATTTCTTACACCATCAAAAATCTAGTCGAAAAGTAAATTAAAAATAAATAGCGATCATAATATTTTTATACAAAATTATTGCCTATTTAATTATGTATTCATTAACATTGTAATATGAAGTTACAATATAAATTTCTAGATACCTACTATAAAAATAGTGAACATTGCTTGGGATAAACTCGACTTATATTCGATCTTTCTATCATAAAAATCTAACATTACTATTGTGATTATGTTTATTGCGTATAAACGTATGTATTACATTTTATCACCACCATAAAACTAAATTACTTTTTAAGAAAATATTCACTATTTAAACAGCACACCACACTAATACTACGAGATAAGGGTAAGACAACAATAATTAATTTCAAATTTATTCGAAACCACTCACTCCCACTTCTATAATCATAAAGCTGATTTTAATATCAGCATGCTACACAAATTGCTTGAATAGGAAACACGTGACTGCTGTTGGTCTATCATTATTGCTAAACGAGTGACAGCTTACATAATGTCTGTTGCAATCAATCCATCTTACATGATTCGCGCCACAATTGACAGTTTTATACGAAATCTTTAACTTAAGAGATTGAGGCAGGAGTTTTCTTATTCTAATAGTCAGATGAGTTGACGGTATAATTTGATCAGTCGTTGATTTTTTGGTTACCTGATATTGTAGCTACTACAGCAGTGCCACTACTCAGAGCTGGAGCTCGAGCTCGATGGCGTGTAGCTGTAGTAGTCGTTCTGCTAGGCGGTGTTGATTTGTTCCACGTTCAAGTGCGTGATGAAGCGCAGGCGCATCTGCAACGCCGGGCGCAGCTTGCGAATCACACTCTCCACTTCGTTCTTCATTGTATCGCCGACAAACATGTATTTTATATGATAACTGAATAATTCGTTAAGGGGATTAATTTCACTAAACAAAACTCTACGTTCGGTTAAAGTACCTACCTATGGAACCGCACAACCGCATTGCATTCGACGAACGAACACACCAACTATACGGTCCTATACTAAGCACCGCTTGTATTATGGGTACCGTACAATGGAATGAGGGCTAACTTGGTCAATAATACTTATACAGATACTAAGCATACACGACTCGGGTACAAACATTCGTGCTCATAACTCAAAGATTGTCCCAATTAGGTTTCGAACCCAGAACCGTCGGCGCAGAAAGCAGGGTCACTACCAAGTGCACTAATGAAGTCGTCGTATATACTCTCGTGCTTTCCTCGAGGGGCCCATAAAGGAAATTCTCACAAAAAAAAAGGACCAAACAAAGGTGATAAGCCCTTTTGGCGTTGCGCTATTGAAAAAAGGATACAGTAGATCGCATATGGGATCGATGTATTGCAAATGCGGCTGGGACTTGTCGATGTGCGCCAGCAGCTCGTACAGCGTGATGGTGATGTCCATCACGGCGCGCGACAGGTCCGAGTTGAACCGCTGCAGGAACGGGCCCACCAAGTGGCACAGGAACAACAGCTGGCTCTCCGTGTGGACCTCCACAGACAACTTCTCTTTTACAAACCTGTCAACAGACGTCATGTATGTCAAGACCAACCAAAATTCAAAAAGCCTTCACATGAGTCGGCAGACTACGTGGAACATAAATACTTACATGTTTTTGTCAGACTCATTTCTTACACTACTTGGGCTGCACTATAGTATAATGGACAATCACATCCGAATATCGGTTATTTTTACAACCAAGATTATCGATACTATTATTTTTTATAAATTTGGGGGATATTCGTTTAGTTAACTGGACTAGATCTAAAAGGTTACTGCTTTTGAAAATGACTTACAAATTATAAATATTAACAAATATACTAGATATTTGAGCTGGTAAGTGGCAAGCATATATCTTCGTCGGTTCAGATACTCACTGAGGGACCTGCATTATCTGTCCAGCGCCGGCGTGGTACCACACCGAGTGAGCCAGCGCTAAAGTCAAGCTGTACTTGTTCTCGAGCATGGCGTCGGTGGTCGTGGTCAGGTTGAACAACTGGAAGGGCGTGTGTGGATACGGCCATTCCGTCATCTCAGTGTTGATCATCAGTTCGTGGATGCGATCGTGTAGTACTGTCCAGTAAGGATCCGGCAGAGCGGCCATAATCAGTCCGATCACGTTGATCCACAGCTGAATCTTAGTCGCCGGGATGACCACGAAGCCTTTAGCGACCACGTCTAGAAGGCTGTTGCCCACCACGTTGGGAGCCAGCGGCAGAGACATCAGTTCAACGCACGTCACGTACAGCGAATGCGCCGAGGGATTGGGATACTCGTTGAACCTCCAATCAGTGTTCGGGAAGTGAGAAATACCTGTCATGGCTGATGTTTTGTTGAGGAAATTTTATAAAATTCAATTGTAAGATTATAAGCAAAAAGAAAATTAATTTCAACCCTTTTATGGCTCAGGGGTGGGCCAGAGCCCCCCAGATTCATAATCTTTTTCTAATGAACCCCCAACTAGTGGGACTATCAGTAACCTGAGGTGGTCTAACTCTCGGGTAATAATAATTCTATCCAATCTGTGTATCTAGTAGTGTTGTCGAAGCGGTCGCTACAATATCAAAAGGATACTATCAACCATTCTGTTGACTAATCCAAGATAGTAGTTGAGATCCGGCGCCCAGGGCGTGGTGTCGGCGTCAGCTTTGACGAGGTATGCTTGGAATGCGTCTGTGGTGGCCCAGCCGGCGGGCCGGACGTCCTTCAGCGATCCCAACACCGCGTTTACGAGTTTCTTTTTCAGCAATGGTTTGTCTCGAAGCTTCGTCTCGTAGTAGTGGAGAGTGTTATACAAGAATGTAACGGGTCGATCTGCAATAGACATATTTAATGTAATATGATAGGGCAACAGAAAGGGGTTCCATTCCCGCCAATTAACAGTTGACGTACGGCAACTTCTGGCACAAGTGTAACTAAGTTATTCGTGGGAGGAACTACTATTGATTCGAGGCCTATTATGGTGTGTATAAATATATGATACTAACCGTGAAACTTGTACAGATACCCCAGATGTTCGAGTAGTTGTTCCAGATTCTTGCTGACCTGAGGTATTTCTAAGTGCCTGTGCACAACTATGTCCAAAACTGGTATAAACCTGAGACACACGTTGCTCAAATAAACCGGTATGGACCCGCCGTACGCGTTGCTCGCTTCTTCGGGAGCGAATTTTTCTGGGTATTTTCTGTGAAATGCTAGATGTTTATCGTGCCTACAAAAATAAACGTATTATTGACATAACTTATGTTCTTACAAAAAAGATAATTACACATAAATAACTAAAAGATGAGACAAAAAATACCAATTGTTTTGTTTCCAGTGCTCCGGAGAGTTTTCCTTGACGAAATCTTGAGCTCTGTTCCTTAATTCGGAGCCCTTTAATAGCAATAACTGAATAATATAAAGGCACACTTGGCTCTCGTTTCCATCGGGGTTGGGGCGTAGTACCTTAATGCATATTAACATTTATTAGTGTCATTTTGTATGAGGTGTAACAATAATTGTGTAAAATATTTAATAGATTTAGCGGTAGGCTATATAAGGTCACATTCCGGAACAAAATATTCAAACGATTTGATTTTTTTTTAAATTAAATTCCATAGTGAATGGAATGTCGTTCTTATGAACATCTTATGATTGAAAATGTGAAGTATTCGCGTAAATATAAGAAATCAAAACATCTTATGAATCACCACTGATAGTCTGTACTTTACTAGACCTGTCTTTTTAAAAAGACCATTTAATGTCCAGCATTCGATAAATGCAAGACATAAGAATATAATATTACATTTAAATGAACACGACTCACCAAACACAAGACGAGCTTATCGATGGTGACAATATTGTATTTCCATATGATATCGTTGATGGCGTCGACGCACTTGTTGATGTGCGGCCCGCCCGCCGGGTTCGTCACCTCGAACACCAGGTAGTCGCAGAACTTGCGCAGGTGCGCCGACAATGCGCGGGCACCGATGCGCTCAAGAATTCTATGGATATATAATAATAATAATAATACTTTTTAGGGGGCCCACCTAACGAGTGGCGAGTCGCCACCTGCCAATAATAATTGGTTAAAGCTGATTATGGCAGGTGTCCGCTACCCTTTCAATAGCCATATCTCATGTCCATCCAAACCTCAATCCATAGACTCAATTATCATTCCATATTCCTGCAATAGTTCCTCCGCCTGCTGAGGTCAATTCGCTGTTTATGCTATCATTTTCAGCAATTGACCCCAGCAGGTGGCTAACATAACATTAAAATTCTCAAAAAGGGCCTCTACGTGTTGGACCAATATCCCCACGCAAGCCTTGCGTGTAAAGCGTGTAAAGAGAGAGACATAATAATACTAGCCCTTTTTAATGTCCCACTGCTGGGCACGGGCCTCCCCTCAATGCGAGGGGGGATTAGGCCATAGTCCACCACGCTGGCCCAGTGCGGGTTGGCGGACATTCTATGGATGCGCAGAAACAATAAATGCATGACTTCTCGACATATAACTAAGGTCCTAAACGTATATGACCGTCGTCCAGGATGCTTACCGTGTACAACGACTACTTACAATGACGAACATTTTGCGATGCAATGTAGACTGCAAGAAAATATAGGTACCTACGTACCTATTCAAACATAGATTGTGACCCCTTGAGTTAGCATAATAATTTCTGTAATATCTCCACAATATTTTTTATCAATTAATTTATGTTTTTATTGCTATTAATTGCTTTACATTGGCATTAATACCTGCTTTTGGGTGGGAAGCCATTTAAATGAAATATGTCGACGCCTTTTCTTTTATTGTAAATATATATAAAATATTCATACACTCACTTGAAAGCGACAGGGTTGATCCTGTTGGTCTCGAAGATCATTTTCCAAAGTAGACAGAGGAAGAGCGGCGTGCCAGGCACCGAAAAGTGCGTGATGATATCGTTGTCGTTGGCCATCGACGTCCACTTGCGGTACTCCTCCTCCACCGATTTCTTCAGCACTTGCTTATTTTCTTTGGGGGCTGGGTTCTGGAATACAAAGGTACATATTCTAAAACTACCAAATACATCAATTTTATGACTATAATAATCTATTCACTATTGGCGAATAGTAAACAATTCGCACAAGGAAAGACAGTAAAAATACCTTACGTGTAATTGCATAAGAAACTTAATGTCCGTCATACACAATGTGGTCTAAATTGTTCAATAACAACATATAACATTTTGATTCTGCAGAAATCGCGTTGACAGGATGGATTCTTCGCCACTGCCATTTACACGGCACGGCACGCATACACCCGGATAAGGTCGTACATATGTATCATTTATACAATAAAAACATAATACAGGTATGAGTTTCGAAAATGGCAAATCTTGAATTTTCAAGATCTCACAAGTAGGCTTGTATTTTTTCAGTAAAGCATCCATTGCTCACCAATATCAACGATATTGTAGAAAAAAAAAGAATACCTGTGCGAAAAACTCAACGAGCACCGGCGGGAAGCATTGCAGCGTGTGCTGAGACCACATGTGCGGCGTGTTCGTCATTATTGTAGTGAGCAACTCTTTGACCGCTGCACCGTCACTACCTACCAAACATAAATGGAGCTTATCTCAGCTATTTAAACAAAAATACATAATTTCAATATTATAATCGTAGCCTTTTCTTAAAGTCCCACTGTTCGGTACGGGCCTCCTTGCGAGGGGTATAAGGCCAAGTCCACCGCGCCTCACGCAGGTGCGGGTTGGCGGACTACACTTTCGAGCGGTTCTCTCAGACATGCAGGTTCCCTCACGGTGTTTGCCTTCACCGCTTAGCAAGTGATAATCACGGTTCAAAATGAGATTCGGATATTAAATCCAGAGGTGCGCGCCGGGATTTAAACCTGCGATCATAAATATCGAGGGAAACGTTCTGCCAACGTGGCTATCGCTCTAATATAAAACAGTATTTTTTTGTTTCATGTTGCTTGAATTACATACCAGTGCCAGTCATGTAAATACCGCGTGCGAGAGTGAGAACTAATACCCGGTTCAATTCCTCGCTCTCCGATGACACTAGAGATTTAGGTTCGGAGACTACTCGTGACATCTGCAGCTGTACGCCTGAACTGCCCAAACTAGTTATAAGCCGAAGTGCTGTACTTTCGAAACTGAAACATAAAATGTTATCGATCATTCCTTTAGAAAGTGCGCTGGAATATGGTCTCTAATATATAAAGCCGTATTTATGAAGACAATAGCTAATATTAAGTATATTTTCTCAATAAATACGTCTCTCCTATACAGGTGATTCAGAAAGGGTATACGCACCGTTGAACCAACGCTTATTTTGCGCATTTGTTATTATTATGTGAAGTCAGAATTTAATATGTCAATAAAGCTTTGTTCCCAACAAAATGACAACAGCGATTTCTTGGATAAAATGTTCTTTTGCATTATAGAAGATGTGATGATGTGTGATGATGATTACAAATGCGCTAAGGCAGTGTAGTTTCATACGTTACCATACCCTTACGTACCCGGATCAGGCTGTATAACTTACCATAATTGTAGCTGTGTTTGATTTGCTTGTGGATAAGCTGCCAAAGAGTGTATGTTCGATAATAATGTCACCCTGTAATGCGGTTGGACGTGGTGGATGCGGTAAGAGAACATATCCAGCAGATTGTGCAGTATACCCCACGCATGGGACTTGAATACATTCGGCAACAATTGATCTGTAAACATAAATAAATGGTAGACCATATGCTCCATTCTTACCAGGAACTTTGTTATAAACCCGGCGAACCGCGTGTATTACGCAGTATAGCAGTATTATCGGCCACTTATAGCAGTACATTCCAACAATCAATATTAATAATTAAATGAAAAAAAAAAAAATAGCTTACGAATAAATCCTTTTATTCCCATTGATTCTATTTCAGTATAAACTAAGAGCCGGCTGTAAGTTTCCACTAATGCGGGCGCCATCATGTTACTCCCGGGAATGTTACTTTTATTCTGAGCCAACTTAGCAACATGCGTCACTATTGAATGTATAAGAGACATTTTACAATGCAAGGTTAGACTGTCCAAAATGCACATTGATAATGGCACTGTCGGCAGAGGAGTTCCAGGGTTGCCATTTGGTATAGCTTTCTGACTTCCAAACAGGGTCTCTATAATAATACCCATAGGTCTAGCATAGTATTCCTGGTTTGTTGAATAAGCATTGCAAAGTAAAGCTATACGGAAATCTGAGCCTATTAATGTTGGCGTGTTGTTAGAAGTCATCAGATGTTGAAGGAACCTGTTAAGAGATTAAGTAATTAGTTCAAAATTTGTATGTGTGCTCACTAAAGATGCATGGGTCTATGTTAATTTCAACTGTCTAGAAGCACATTTAATAACAAATAAACACATACTCATACTGTACTTTTAAATTTTGTGGCATAGACATGGTCTTGTGTTCAGTTTCAGCTTTCTTCAATAAATGCATCCAAATGCACACAACAGCCATTTGGTGGGTGCAGTGGGCTTTTGTACAGTCTGGCACTGGCAATGGTTCTTTTTCAGGATACAGCAGCTCATGTAGCTTTATAATTGGCAAAAAGTTGGATAAAGGGTTCCTTTGTATACTCCCGGATATGAACTGTAGTAGCACCCACATCAAATGATCTCTGCCCTTTTTCATATCATGGCCAATAAGTTTATTGTGAAGACCCATTACTATATTAGGAAACGAAGCAAATCCAATGAGTATCAGGTAGATGACTTGTGAAGACAAGTGTAGCCAACACCAATGTGAAGTTGACATCTCATCATCCTCATTTTCTTGTTCACTCCTTTCCATTGGTAGTATCATTAATTCTACAAGCTGATCTTCTAACGCTATACAGCGCTGTTTATGTTGTTTTTGTAAGCCAAGCATAGAGCACATCATATCCCGGGAATATGGCTGTTGAAGTACATGTCTCAACAGAGCTATTTGAGGTCTCAACAGTTCTTCATCATAAGGCAGATTGCCTTTTAAAGAAAATTTTAGTGTTGAGGGGTCCAATCTCCATGGATTAACGAGATGGTCAGCATAACCAGAAAATTCAACAACTGGTAACATCTGTGAGTGTCCTATTATAGATACCATTTGTGCACATGGTTTGAAACTTTCCACGAAACTAGTTAATAGTTTAGCCAATTGCTAAAATAAGTAAAGAAAGTTAAAATGTTTAGTTTCATTTTCATTCATTCATTATCATTGTGTTAAAAAAAAATACAACAACCACTTGGCTGACTGTACCAGGTGGTTGGGGTACTTGGGAGTTATACTTCTATTGGAGAAAATTTTAGAAAACAATTTGCCAACCCTTGACCAGGTCTGGGTGATACTCTGATGACCACACTACACTATCATCTATTGTATGGTACCCATAAAACAGTCGCGGATCTTATCTGGCAATATGAATATGATTATAAAAGGGTGACTTACCCAATGCGGCCAGTGACTATTATCAGGATAATCTTTTTGTATTTCAGTAACAATAAAGTATGCCGGGAGCAAAGATGCATTGCGGTCAAAAATATATTCTATCACATTGTAAAGAGCTTTCAATTGAGGCATTGTGCTTGCATTCAATTTGACTGGCAGTGTATGTGCTTTTTCTCTGCAACCCTGAAAGAAGCTCAAATTTTAACTGTTCTATATTATATTGCAAGTGATTTTATTATAAAGGCCAGTTCACACTTAGGCTTAACATTTTAAGCAAACTGATCAAAAACATCAAGTAAGGAAAAGTAGTATCAATTCACTTGTAGCAAACTATGAGTGCACTGCAATGAAATGTTACTTCAAAGCAAGTTGTATTTTATTTCAATTAGTGTATTAGAATTCTGCAAAAGAGACATTTATGTTATACAGGCGTTCCTAAGTGTTTTTTTGCCTTCAGTAAGTACACATAACATATTTGTACCAAAGATACATAGCTACCAACCTTCATTATTTCTCTGACACCCTTGTAATCAACTCCACCAATAATTCTTCTGATCAAATTAAAACATTCTATCCAGTAATCAGCATTCCCATAAACCAACTTCTCATTAGTTAAAATACAGTCACATAACATTCTGAAAATATACAGGATAAATAAATGGAAATACAAAATTTTACATTTATTCAGATAATATTATCAAACCTTGCTTGTAATGTATTGTTGTTCACCAAATTTTCCAACAATGTTAGTAATTGTTTCATTTTGTATCTGTTAGTAAGAACTGCTGTAAGGGTCAGATACTGGCGTATAGATGACTCCTGCAGCTCCGCACTTAGGGTTGTCATAATGCCACATAATTTCTTTTGAAACATTGCAAGCATTTCATTTTCTTGCTCTGGTTTATGTACTAGAAAGCAGCTAAAAGCCTCTTCAACAGCTTCCACCCGCTGAAAATTAACATTTTGTTACAAATTGGCAGCATTCATCACAAAAAAATTATTATCTATAAAATAACGATTATGTTAACCTACAATGGCTTTATAAAATAAGACTTACCAAAATTTCATTGACTATATTCCCCACTTGCGAATCGGCCATGTCTGTAGATTATTTTCTAAGGTAATTAAATTAGATTAAAATAAGTAATTCACACAAATACTTAATTCATGAAGATTATACCTAGCACTGTTTGTATCCAACTACTCGCCATAAAAATATTCAACTTTTCTGTTTCTAGTAAGACGAAAACAGATGATACCTACACGCATTACCAATTATTGCAATACTAAACTACAACCGTACTCGTACATATCAAAGGATATATATAACTCTGACTTACTACCTATCTTAGGCACATACGAAAGAAATGTATGCAATTTATATATTAAAACTTAATAATTATATCAAATTGAGAACATTTTGCATAGGAAGTATTAGGAAGAATTACCAAAGCACAGAGCAAATAATCGTAACTTATAATAATTAATAATAGAGAATACTTGAGATTATGTTGTCTATGATTATGAATCTCAAGTACTAAGAGCAGGAACGAATTGGAGGGAGCAGAAAAAGTTGAACTGGCCCCCTAGCGACGTACCTGGCGGGCTGTAGGGCTTCGTAACATGAGCGAGTAGCTATTGGTCCCTTTTTTCACATGAAATGTGACATTAGTGGGACGAGTTGTATAAAGAATTTGCTTCATTGTCTCAGTGGGAACGCTTGGTATTTACAACTAGTTACTAACACTAGTACTCATCCACGCTATGATCATATATTGCTCTTTGATTAGAAAAAAGTGGGCCGGTTTTCTTCTTTTTTTTTATTTCGGCAACGGGTACTAAACACTGACATGTATGCCAGTGACAAAGAACTATCTTCATTATTTTATATGTAAATAGCTACCACTGATGATAAATTATGATGTTGATGACGGTGAATATAATGACATGAATCCTCTACCGCTATCAGGATACTTTATTAAAAAAATACCAGACATCTTGGAAGAACTCGAAATATTAAGCTATACAGTAATAATTGAATTTTCTTCATTCAAGCACTTTTATGAACACACAATGGTTAACATTCCACTAATATTAGACATTGTATATCAAAGAAACACAATTTACAAGACATGAAACAAAATTGATAACTTCACTTTTCATCTTCCCACCAAAAAGTCTGGGCAAGTATTGCAAGCACCCAAAATTATTGATGTTAAATTCTCTTTGGATGTCATTTATTTATCTTATGATCGTCTCTAGTTCGTCTGTGCTTATGATTTTCTCCCTTGACTTGACACTAGCAAAATCACTGTAAATTATAGCCATTCGACCAACAATTGAATTGCTAATCGAAATATCTTAATTTTTAAATGAATTATAAGTCCATTCTTGGTATTGGGAAGGTATTCTACAATATAATATTTTCTGGGTAATGGAGTCTCCGCCTTTCTCTACACATTCAGAGGCGCCTCCATTAAGTGAAGATAGTGGACTCCTCATTACAAGTGGGTCCTTTTCGAGTGATTCTGCCAGCGGATGGCATCACGTAGCGTCTGAGGTGAGCTAATAATATCATAATTCACATTGCAATAGTATGAAGTTTCATCGGAAATGGACGTAAATTTGATTATTTTTGCCCTTTATATCATGACGTCAGTTTGAGACGTACTCACTGCCTATTATTGTGCGAAAGAGATTTATACATAAATTGAAGCGTTGTGTAGATACAACAGCAAGTAAAATGAAATATTACTATAGGTGGAACAATATTTTGGAATACATAATAAAAATGTGTAAAAGACATTCATTCATACTGTTGTTATTTATATTATACGAGATGATTAGTAATACCTACCTTTGTATAAGCGGTGGAAACATATTTTGTTACTATTTTTCTGGCTTTATACTTACAGAATTACTCATGAATGCTATTGCGAATTTTCTATTGTGTATTAATTTGCCAGTTAGTTCAAAATATCCCATAGCTCAAGCACAGATACCATTTCTACCCTATAGCTTGATCTCCACTGGTCATAGTGTGATCATATGTACTCTAATTTATTTTGTCATTCTTACTATAGACTTAAATATAGAACGCAAATTTTCAATGACACATGAAATAAGATTCCAAAAACATTGTAATGGATTCAGCAGCAAATCCATTAGCAATGGCTTTAATAATTGCATACACTATTGGACAGCCCTGCATGCAGCAAATAAATGTTTGAATCTGTAGCTATTGGTATTTTCGACAAAACTGAGTTGTTAATTGCCACACAAATGTTATTATGATCAATGTCAATAATTGCCACAGAATGAAGAGTACTTTTATATCAATCAACTGCCAACACAAAGTTTCTACATCCATTGAATCAATAATTAAATTAGTCTATCATGCATGCATGAAAATATATCCTGCATCAGTATCATATAGGGGCTGCTTTATTCTTTGCTTATATTTATTAAGGTAATCACATGCAGTTATACTTATGTACTAGCGATTTCTTCATCATATGGGTTAACAGCTAATGTGGTTACAATTGGGAAGCTGGGTTCGGCTGAAATACAGTGCTGTAGTAAAAAAACATTGTGTCCCCCAGCCCATTCTGAGCCAAATGCCTTATGGCATAGGTCACATTCAGGTCAAAATCACAATACATTTCTTCTGAACCCATTTGTCTAACTTATGTTTTTACCTTTATGTATCATGTTTGTGTTGATTAAATACTTTCACTCATTCTGATATATCCGTAGTATTAAAATCTTGTATCTATATGGTTCAGGTTCATATATAACATATATCTACAGAGTAGAAATAAACTCATCATTCTATGAACTTTGAATGTCATTAAAATAGTGCAAATATGCGAATTGTCTGCTTGAGTGAATTTCAAATGAAAACTAGGCTTCCATGTTGCAAACTTTTTGTTGTTACTCTTGCTCTTGCTGCGACTGTTTGATACAAGCGATTTGGTTATGCAGAACCCGATTAATCATAGTGTTGTGGTAACCCATATTTTTATTTAAAAATTTTCCAACAGTGGAAAGTTTTTGAGTGATTAATATAAATAGTCAATAATAACACTCAAAACACACTATATTATAATATAAAGCCTAAGAAAGTTGTGCTTGTTGTTTTCACTATACCTAATTAGTAATACCGCCAAAAAACAAGACAAATATATCTTTAACATAACAAACTAGGCATCACTTGTATTATAATTATGGTTACATACAATGGACCCATGAGATCTCAGTTACATATAAAGCCATGTCAAATTATAAAACAACCACTTAAAAAAAGGTACAATTTGTTACATTGTTAAATTTAATGTCCTAATACCTAATGTGGTTTTTCATTTTTCAACAGTTGCAAGAGAGTGACTTCGATGAGAAATCTTTGTCTCTGTGTGAATCAACAGAGCCTTCCGAGCGCATATGTGGCGACTTTTTTAATACGGTAAAGAAAGGACCTGGAAAAGTTATCATTACTGCAATAGACCCACCGCCTGAATTTCAGGTATGCATAAACAGTAACACATGTATCCTTACATTTTACAGAAAATATTATAAATGCTTCAATTACCATGTTATCATTTAATTTTCAGGATAGCCCTGTCTCGGTTACCATAGATGAATGTGCAACTGAGCTTGTGTCTCCTACTGAATTTTTTGCCAATGATACTATAAATAAATCAAAATTATCTAGGATAGATAAATCAATGAACTCGAAAAATGTCTCACCAATGTACCCAAGAAAGTTAAAACCTGAAACTTTATATGAAAGGCGTCAGTGTTTAAATCAAAGGTTCGCGAGTCCGAGGCTGCTCCACCTCAGTCCTTGCCGCGTCACCCGGCCTTCTTCGAGAAACTCGTTGTCTTCTCGTCTGTCTAGCAGTCACAACTCGCTGGTATCACAATTTCAAGCTGACGATTCAAGCTTCATCACCCAAGCAATATCGCATGACACATTGTCCGCCAAGACCTCCGATATAACGGATATGTATAATGTTCCATTTGATAGCGACATTTACGCGGTGCCCATTGACATGGTGCGCCCGAACCATTGCAATATGAGAAATAAAGGAAAGAAGCCTCCCCGAAACAACAAAAAGCGTGGCAAAAGTACACAACAAATTTTAATTGCCAATAATTTTACCACTGAGAAAAATCATAGGCCAAAGGAAATTGTTAAACAAAAAGATGTTAAAACTAAAAGACACAGCTTGCCGAGTTCGTCTTGTAAGAAGAGTACTAGCGATTCCGATACGGATTCACTTCACTTGACCTTACGTGAAATGAGGAAATATTTACATACACTCTATTCTAGTTCAAGTGATTCGGAATGTAGATCGACTATTAATATTAAAACTAACGCCATAGTAACGAATGTCGGTATACACACGAAGCACACCAACAAAGACGCAAATGCAGCGGTATTTTTAAAAGAAAGTAATGACATTTCTAGATCAATGGAAACCAATAACAATCACAAGAAAGCTAACAAGAATTCCTTCGGAATGAATGCTAAAAATAAAAAACACAAAGAGAACATTCCTAAAGACGCAATAGAAGTGGAAAAAAATGATAAGTCAAGTAAAAAAAGTATTTCTGTTCAAAATCAAAAGATTAAAATGTCTCCTGTGAGAATTCTGTCGATAAATTTGAAGCAGAGTTTTTGCAATTTGTTTCGTTGGCGTCGGCAGCCGGTCGTAGAGAGCGCGGCTGACGTGGAGCGGGTGAGCACGGGCAGGGGGGAGTCGCCCCCCGCGGCGGTGCGGCGGGCTCTGCCGCCACTACCGCAGGCCCCGCACGCCTCCCACGCGGCGCGCCGGGCTGCCAACGATGACGACACCGTCATGGACTTTGCTTCTTCCATACAGAAAGTTAAAGACGTGAGTAACAGTCTTTTCAATTACACTATACAAAATATTGATCCATCAATATAGATGGATTGTAACTTGGTTGTGTGGGACCATAACATTAAATATTTAATAAAAAAAATATCTCTATTTTCGATAACTTTTATTGCTTGTGTATGCCTTAACGGCCATACCATTTTTGAAATTGTGTCTGTTCGCGCAATAACAGAAAACTACACATATGATGATGTTTATTGAACTACACATAGTGATGAGCTTATAAAGAATGCCAATTTTTCTCTTAATTGTATTTATTCCTTCAGTTTTTAATTGTTTTCAGTATGGTTGGTATTGGGGCCCACTATCCGTGGAAGCTGCTGAGAAAATTCTGTCGAATGAGCCTGACGGGTCGTTCATAGTTCGCGACAGCAGTGATGACCATTATATATTTACGTTAACTTTTAAACTAAACGGTCTTAGACACGTAAGGATAGAGCACGATCAGGGTAAGTTATATTAATTTATTTTTTTAAATAGATTTTTGTAAACTCGAGTATGTAACGAGACAGTTGATGGATCGATAAAAGAGGTTTATGATGGTTCAAATGCTATTTTAATATGTTATGTTGTAGGTAACTTCTGCTTTGGTGGCTGCACTATGTTCAAGGCTCAGACTATTGTGGAGTTCATAGAAAACGCTGTGGAAACGTCGCGCAGTGGGCGTTATTTATTCTTTTTGAATTTGAGGCCTGTGTTGGGACCAGTGCGCGTGCAACTATTGTACCCAGTGTCTAGGTTTAAGCGCGTGCAGAGCTTACAACACATGTGCAGGTAAATATAAATAATATTTAACAACAGTCACATAATCATACAACCATAGCCAATACAATCATACCATAGTATGATTACAATCATAACCGTAGCTTCATATCGAAACGCCAACTGATGGAATGTGGTTCCAGGCTTTGCAATGGTCATACATCCTAATGACCATGCTAAGACTAATTGGTCGCGAATCGTTCGTCCCTACTGTTAGAATAAACGTCTATCATCTACATCACAGACAAAGTAAAAAATATTGAAGAGATTTATATTTCCATACTTACAGGCAATTTCTTTTTTTCAGATTTGTGATATTAAAGTACGTGCGGCGTGACCTCATAAGTAACCTACCTCTACCTAGACGTCTCGTAGACTACCTGAGTGCCACGCACTACTACTCTGAGCTTCTCGCCGATATTTAGACGACTCGTGCAAAGTAGGTTTATTATATTGTTAGCTGTGTTTCGTGACCATCACCATACGTATATTTGGTTTCATTATTTATTTTTAGTATTATCAACTCTAAAAGTTAAGAGAAATGCCACTGGTATCTGCGGCCGCGACACGTAGCCACTTCGCCATCGGGCCGGGCGTGACATTGTCGAGGGCCATTTACCTGTTCAGAATATGGGACTCGTAATATTTATTATCAATATCGTAGATCTATTAATTACCTAATGTATGAGGTTTCGATCTACTGATATGATATAATAAATACATAGATGCTTTTTAGTACACAATGTAGCTACCTCAAATAATAGTCTTGCATTGATCCAACTAAATTAATGTCTAAATAAAAGCAAATTACAATCTTATTCGAATAAATGAATTAGGCGTAGGTCACAGCTACCACAACGATCATTCAAGGGAATGTATTTTAACGCCTTATGTGGAAATGGAAACGTATTCTGAAACATATAATGTATTTTCCAGGAATTATAATTAATATACGTACATAGAGTTCCGCAAACAAAAACAATTCTAAATATTTTGAATATTGCTATACCGTTAAATATTTGCTCATGGGATTATTATATCACTTAAAAGGTTTGTCATTATATTGTGATACCGAGTTAAGACTATCCCACCGATGAAACGAAAACGCACGCATGCAAGCTTGGGTTTAGCTTATTTCTTTGGTAGTCTGAATAAGGTATCAGGGTCCTATAGGAAGCTTAAGCAACTTTGTGGTAACACTATTAATACATTTAGAATATAATAAGCTTTTATTGGCAAAGTATTGCATGCCAGGTGCTTGACGCAATAATAAAAATGTAAATACCAGTTCCAAATGACAAATATGAATGTGTATGAAATTTAAAGCCATGTACTTGTAATATTGCCATTTGACTAGAGTATAACCATGTATTTAGGCCACTATTCAAATATGTAATAATATCAAAAAAATAGAATTAACAGCAACTAAACTACAGATAAGTTTCTTTAGTCGAGCTTATTTGCGGTAGTGAGACGCTTTGTAATGTGTCCAGCCACTGTATAAATATAATATAGGAACTCTATTATATGGTACACTTAAATGAATCTCGCAAATTAAATTCGCGTTTCGAAGTCCCTACAAAAACCCTGCACATACTTCACACTTAATCTCGTCAAATATTTATCCTCCATTATAATGCTCCACTCCAGCATTTCAACAAAAATAAATTAAATAAAGAAAACAATTGCATATTTTTACATTCATAATTGGTATTAGTTATTTGGTGAAAATGTATGAAAGTATATGATTTTCATTATTTCTACAGTACTAACTGTACTACTCATTCATAATATGAGTACCTACGTCAATATGGTCGTAATTATATTTTGAGGGTGCCTGATTTTGTAAATTATTATATTATAGACATTGATTAATTAAGGATGAATGTTATGTAAGTATAATTATTGTCATGTAATATAATAAATAGCTTGTGTATAGTATAATTATTAGTTAATTATAATATATTTTGCATAACTTATTTTAATCCGTATTTGTAATATTTTGATTGGTTCCATTTTTAATCATTACATGTAACCAAAGATAAATGATATACTTCTGTATTTCACAACGACGTATTATTATTGAAATTGTTTAGCTAAAATATATGAGGAGGGAGTCAAAAGCTTGGTCGGAAAATAAGCCGTGTAAATTTGATTTTGATCAATAATGCCTTTTAATACCACCGTGTGAAATTATCTTGTAAGATTAACATTTAGGTAATACAAAAAAGGAAACATATCACCAAATAATCGTTAGAACACCTAACTTGAACGTAAATGTAACCAAAATATAAAAAATAATGTATACCATCTTATAATATGGTACAGGTGACATTTTTACCAGTGCCTATAATTGTATATGAATTTACATCACTGTTGTAAGACATACATACCTACGCAAAGCAAAAAAGTAATCTGATCAATTATCCAACGATTTAAACTATACTTCGAAGACTACTACTATGAGTGTATTATTATATGGTTTAACCAAGATGGTGTAAGATCAGGTTAAGACGTAAGTCAAACCAAACACATTTTGTATTACTAACCTTTATCTAGCAAGTTTGTCATACGATTGGTATTCAATAAATCATATTTTATTGTATATTTAAAAATTATTCTTTTTGTAAACAATATCTATACAATTTACTCACTTAAAATATTATTCAACCATTTATCTTAGAACACAAAACATGTAACATTTCATTGTATAAGTTGCAAAATTTTAAATAAAATAGGTGTATATGTTGTATTATCAATACTAAACTACATATGAAATGGGAATTCGGATAAAAAAACCTGTAGGTATATTTGAGCGATGTAATAACGAATGTCTATAACGTCATACGCGAATGCGAATATTTGCGAATACGAATAACATTATTGGGTCGACATAAAGGAAACTGATTTTTGGGGTCGACGAGGTCTAAATAACACTAATAAAATAAAAACCGTACAATTGCGATGCAGGCTCGGGCACAATGCAGCGGGTGTTTATGTAATGCTTTTGAAGAAAGAGGTATCAAAGAATTTGAATATAAGTATATATATTAATTAATAATGCGTTGGGTACCGCTGAAAAAAAGGTACCTAAGAAATAAAAAATCATTATACGACGAAATTTTAAATTATATTTGCGACGTCATTTGTTTTCTATGATGCGTGATGATTCTATGATACAATGCGTGATTTCGAATTGCTCTTAAATTTGAATGCATTAAATCTTGTCTCCTGTAATGCATTCAAGCTATATAAGAATCGCAAGGTTTTCGCATATTTTTGTATAAATGCGAATATTGAAAAACTGCGGGACTACGAATGTTTGTTAAATCACTAGTATATGTTATTCTTTACTATATAAATATATATATTTATGCAGACATTGTTGCAACATTTTAGATTATTGTTATTCGACGAGTAAAGCCTATTGTGACCTGTTTTTTACACATTAGCAAACCTAACTTCCAAGTGACAACGAAGCAATGCAATGCAATACTATATTATAGCTACATTTTTATTAATAAAATGTTATGTTGGGTAATCTGTTTGGCAGTCAATATGCGTAACTTGATAGCGTGCGATGTGTCGCAGGTGACTGAATTCGTTATATATTGTATGGTAATAAAATGGTGTGGTCCTCGTAGTTTTCGATAATATATGTAGAACTCCATGATACTCAAATCAATCTAAGGACTTAAAGCGTTGCCTGGTGCTGCATCTCGGATGATATTATTTTAACATCTTTGACCATGAATATTAAATTCTAACGTTAAACACGTCAATGCACTTTCTATCAATCAGTTACTTGAGCACAATATTTTACTTAGCGTTAACATAAGCGAGTTCCGTTTCGGTCACGCCATATAATTAATGAATAAGAATGACGGTGACAGCATGCTTAACTTAATGACGATATAATAACATTAGGAGTTCCTGTTAGGCGCACACATGCGAGCTATGTGGACCCATAAAGCCAAAACAAACGCGACAAATTAAATACAAACTATACCACATTGTTGCTCATATGTGCTATTGGTTTAATCTCGGACGCTAAGATATTTTAGGTAATGATAAATCTTAATTATCTTTGTTGAACAGCGTAAGTGGGCCCAGCATATTCACATATAAATTATAGTACCAGTAATAATAATTACACTGTATTCCTCTCATTTGCAGGAATTGTATATTTATTATTTTATTTCGAGCGACAGGACTTGATTGGCCTGCATAACAGCTCTATAATTAATATGCACTTCAGTACAAATAGAATTCTTGCCAGTATAGCATAATAATATAATACAATAATAACGATTTATATTTCTGCTGCAGTCGCTTTTATACAATCCCAAAAAATACATTTTAATATTTGGCTTGTCTAGTACATAATATTGCTCATACTTAGTACTTGGCGACAGCAGTGCCGTCAACACTGAATCATTCAAAGGTCCCGATCATAATTTTGGTTGGTCACATCATTATTATATAAGGGCGAGACCAACCGAGCATAATTCTCTAAGTTGTGAGTAGCGTTGTTTTAGTCTTGAACCCCTTTGGCTTCACCCAAATGTGTAAAAAAAATAGTAAAATACTGTTAAACAGAATGTTTTAAAAATGTGTACTAACAAATGTTAACTTGAAAACTTACTACTTAATTGACCCCTTAATTTTTTATAGTCGTTTTGATATAACGTTATATGAAACTACCCACCCACGTGAGTTGAGTGTATAAACTGTGCCTCTAAATGAAAAAGAAAATATTTAATAGAGTGTACCTACCATAAACCTAATCATATAATTTCTGAAAAGTATCAACTAATGGGCAGAGGGCCCTTTCCTACGATGACTGACTCCAGGCTAAAAAATAACAAATTTAAGTGAAGTATCCGCAAGTTTAAAAAAATATTACGTATCACAAGGCGGGAGGGAGGATAAAAGAGTTGCTAAAACATCACGTGATTAATGTACGACCCGTTATATGTTAATTTAACTACTACTAATAAAATATACACATAATATTGTGGCGAATGTTTTTGCAAGTTTAGTACAAAACACTTAACATAATTTGTATAATATTTTGACGTCGCGTCAGTCGTAGATAACGTTGCTTTCATACAGTAGGTACCCTAAGGGTAATATTGACGGGCACTAAAACAATATAATCTCTTATACTATGTAGGTACTGATATAGGTTGTTACCTGTAGTTATGTATAGGTTGTAACAAAAATAGTGTAAAATACTTTAATGGGTTAACAAGTAGGTGATAACGAACTCGTTTATGTATAAAGCGAGACAGTACCGTTTCATCGTGCACTTAGAATTTAGTGTTAGATTTAAAATAATTTGATATTCTTAACGGGAATGTGACCCTTATGGCCTACCGATGGAGCCCTTAAAATATTTTACACTATTACGGTGAAACCTTATTTTTGCCAATCAATATTCATATATATGTAATAGCTTATGTATATGTGCAATAGTTGTATAATTTGCGTATTTGTATTGTTTTATCACACTTTGTTATATACCTAATCGTTAAAGGCCAAAAAGCCTAAATTACCAATCAGTAAAATTTATGTTTGATAAAAAAAGACATCATATGTGTCCATATTGTATGTATTTAGTGATGTGTAGGTAATGAACATTATATAGTCATGATCGTACCGATTGTATAGCGTGTAACAAAAAATGTGTAAAATATTTCAATACGTTGATTAGTAGGTCACACCAGACACGTTTGTGTATACATGGTATTTATTTCTTTTAAACTAAAGGAACTAGTAGCGTTTCATCCCATAGGTATACCTACTTAATATGCAGTATAAATGTCTAATAATATAGTTTATTCCCTATCTAAGGTTCTGTTAAAATATGTTACACTTTTATCGTTACACCTTATACATAGTGATTCAAAAAGGGTACACTAAACCGGAGCTACTTTAGCCCAATTGTAGTCATAATGAGAAAATTTATTTTTTTAAATCGACATTTCAAAATTGTGACTTTACATAATTTTTACAAATGCACTTAAGAAGCCCAGGTTCAATGCTTAGTGTATCCTTACTCTACCCTGCATCTGAATCAACTATTACGATATGTATGTAAACGTGCGTAGATATTCATCGCGAGCTATTTAACGAAACAATGGTGATATATGTATTAATAAGTATCAATCGCAATTTTCGAAAGGAACTAGATCGTAACATGAAAATAAAAAAAAAACTGTGTGATCAATCACTCAATTCACCATAGCTTTTATAATCTTTACCTATGAAAAAGCAATAAATATAAATAATCGAATCCATTATGTTCGTGTCATAAGATTTCAATGCTTCACACACATATATGTCATGTCTCAATAAATAATGACCATATGTATCACCCTACTAATAATAAGTTTGTTGAACTGTCTGTATCTAATTATAACAATGTAGGTGTAACTGTTCTAGTAGCATTTCATTAACCAAACAGTAATTATATAACTAGTGCAATAGATTGTAAGTGTTAGAATGCAGTTACAGTATTACTAGCAATACGTCTCATACGTAGATTCTACTATTTCATTACAGCGGGTTTAATACGCGATGACTGAATAGTATTATAATCCCCAACTACTTCTGTATCATATTGACACTTAAATAGGTATTTAATTTCCCTGTTTTATGTGCAATAATATTATATGGGTACACAAACTAAAGTTGACCAAACCAATCATTGTATTTTCATGGCCAAAATGTTAGTATGAAACATTAATATTTTTAATTACTTATGTCAATTTTAGTTGAATGGTGACTTGTAGGTAACAGAAAAGGCGATAATCACGTTATAACACCAACGCAGAGATACCATTCAAGAAAAGTAAAAAATTGCGTCGCTAATACTTTTGTTAAAATAAAAATTAAACATCTTTCTGAATAGAAACGCGGGGTTTATGTAGTAATGTGTCCAATACAATTATTTCAAAATTTAATGTTTTAATATTTAGTATCACAAAATATCGATTCAAGTTTAAGTAATTTGAATAACATAATAGTTAAAACAAAGGATAGAATAACCATACGTCGGTATCGGGCTATTAGTGGTTAGAAATGCACAAACTTCTGAAAATTACGAAACAGATACATAATAGCCCAAATGGTTGAAAGTGTGAATGAGGCAGGTGTATGTCACAAAGAAGTGCGAAAAAAAACCGTTGGCTGGTGAGGGAACATTATGAAAACTGCTCTCCGGTTCGAATTGACAAGACAGGAATGACACGTACAAATGTTTCGCTTATTATTAAAAAAAAACTGAGTAGGTATTAATAAATTGCCATACAATACTAAAATTAGACACAGCTAAAAATATTGCTACTTGCTCTAACTTTACGTCACCGAGATGGGCTACTGAATTTGGTTTATTAATCAAGTTTAGTTTGTGTACCACCAGAATTAGCGTCATTGTTTTAATATATAGACTAAGTAACGAATGTTATCGAATAATAATGTTTCTACTCACATAATGAAAGGATCTATTCTAAATTATTATCCTGTGATGTGTTGTAAGTTGTAACGAAAAAATATTATTACAGTTGTTTTTTTTTCTCAATTGGATATCGCCACACTTTGTACGTTTGATAATTTCTATTTAGACACATAAAAAATATCACACGTGCTAAGTCTGAACACTTGCACATATTTTAGTAGTTTTAAATAATAATACATGAATTAACCTTGTTGTGCGGTCCCATTCAATCTGTCCTTATTTACTAACGTTGAAGTGACTACTATGTATCTGTTAAATAAGATTTATATATTACGGATAATGTTTCGCATGTAATGCACTTATGTGTAAGAACTGAAATGTAAATTAATTAGTTAATTCTGTTTTATAGAACTGGGACATAGTACCTAATAAATTGGTTCCGAATTAGTAATTTGGTGTTATTTAGTACTAGTGAATACCCAGCATGCGTTGCAATGCTACAGAAATCTTCGCGGGCGTGCCCACAACAAAAAGTCTGTCAAAAGTTTCATCGCAACCCTATTAATATTATAGGAGCGTGCGGAACGCATACGGGACAAAAAAAGAAGAATTCTGCTAATTAGTTTTTTCAGTGTAATTTTCAATGAACATATTTAAGAAATGGGGTCCCATGTTAATGTTCGCGACTGTACATGGATAATAACACAAACCAAAGTTAAAAATCTAAAATTGGAAATAATAATATTCTGCAAGACAAGTAGGTAATCAAACACAAAATTGCCTCACCCTCAACGAAATCCTGTATCAGCGTCGGATTGACTCGGGCTGGTTTTGATATATCGACAAACTGCCGTAATTGACTGATTCATATAGGTAGGGGTAGTGTTCGTATGCAGTAATTACAGGAGGATAAAATAATGGTGTTTACGAAATTTACCCGGTGTTTAAGGTATCACCATCCCAAGTGTCAAGAAAATCCGCGTAGTGAATTTTGAGATACCCGTTTAAGATCAGCTCGGTGGATTCCCTTTCATTTTCAAGCACATACAAGATGATTAACTTTTTTTTAAATATGTAAAATATCTTGTTTTGTTATACATTGTAATCGTGGATAGCTATAGTTTTTTGGCTATTCCGCGTTATCCCACCCGTTTCTCACCATTTAAAGTATCTGCTATGCTGACTCATATTATAAGCTATGCTATACCAAGCCATGTTTGATGATAATCCGTTCAGACGTTTATCCATGATGTGCGAATAGATGTACGAAACATTTATTTTACCTATTCTTAATTTGTTGGAGTAATAAATAAAGACAATGTCTCGCACTTGCCATACAACCTATAAACCTAAAGTCAGTTAGCGATTTTCTATAGTACCAGACTACAGTTTGGTAGTATCTACCTAGATGGAAAAGTCCTCACGCGTAATGTTTTCCTTATCTAACTATGATGTTGTTCTGCCTTAGAATAAAGAACAGGAGCAATTCAAGCCAATTTTTCAATCGATTTAATTTATATAAGGTCTAATGACTCAAACGATACTTCCGTGATTTTGTCTGTGTCCAAATTAAAAAAGAAACGCGGCACCTAACAATTTCCGATGTTACGAATGATTTTGAAGATTTCGTCAAGAATCTTTAAATATGCGATAATATATTAAATGCAGTGCAAAGGAAGGGCTTTAACTACCTACCTACCGCAAAAATAATAAATACCGCTTCTTAAGTAATGGATCAAAGTGACACTTGACGACTTAACAGAAACAATGGAATATCCGCACCTGCTCAAGAATAAATAATGAATGGAAAATGGGTAGGCAGTCGGCACGCCCATTGTGATTCCGCCAATGGAAGTTTGCAGTTGGAGGGATGGTCGGTTGCCCCGCCCACACAGCGCACCCACCCACCCCGCCGCGCCCTGGCCTAGCCGCAGCAACCCCCTAGATATTAACGCAAAGGACATAATCACGAGCAGACCCGACAGATTGATGTGACTATCCACCGCATTGGAAAGTGACGACGGCGGTCATAGGTGAGTCGTATTATATTTTACTGGCATATAGTTATGGATTTAGGTACTCCTTAACTAAATACAATGTTTTTTTCTATCAATGCATTTAACCTGACTTTCACAAAGTCTCATAGAGTGTGCTGTGCGTAATGTTACCCACTATGTATTAACTAGATATCTAGTTATAAATGAAATTGTCCCATTTAAGTCACAGACTATTGTTCGCTATTTTATTATAACCTTGATGTTTGCATTATTCCTGTGAATAAACAGAGTAGCAATTCTCACGCGAAGTATAGCGGCTATTTTAGTACGTATATTTTAGATTGTTTTATTTTAATTTTTATTTCGTCATTTATTTGAGCTTTCTAACAACAGAACTTATTCCTTAATTAAACACTGTTATTGATGACGGGATGTGTTATGCTTATAATAGCATAAAACCGTTCTTTTGATCTTCTATACATAGGGTACTCTTAAAAAACTAATTTTATATCTAGGCGTGCCGTGCCAGGAATTCGAAGACGTGGTCACTGATCTGACTAGATCAAGTAACAGTACTTTGATCCAGAAGGGGCATTCGCAGCGTATTGGGAGTTAACACACGGGTTTTTCTCGCGAACCTATCCTAAATGCACAGAATATCAAGATACTGGCAATGTTGCAAGAAGAATAGGTTCGGGTAGAGTTCGCATTAACATTACTCACGATGGGACGTAAGATTCAAACTACGCCTACGAGTTCCAAGACATCTCAGTCTGTCAATGACCAAATGATGCCTAATCGATACCAGCAAAAGATAAAAATTATACTTGTTCGAATTCTTCTTGTTGAAGTTTCTCCCATTTTGCAAAATTAATGGGTCATGGTACTTTTCAACGACGGCTGCAATGTTATATCTTCAGTAACGATCGGTGTGTAAAGACGAAACGGCGAGCGATTTTCAGAACCATTTTGGTGGTCCTGATATTCGACGGTTTGGGGTAGGATTAGCCTACACAGCAAAACTGAGCTGGCCATTTTAAAAAAGGGTAAGTACCGTAACTACCATCAGCGTTACATTGCGAGTGTTATCGGAGCCTCGTGTTTCAAGACACAGCAAGTGGATCCAGGTTGCATTCTTATGCAAAACAATGCTAATGTATACACACGAGCGACCCCGTCTGTACTGGAAGAGTCATATCCAAATGCCGCGGACAGCGAACAGACTGATCTTTCAATTTGATAAAGCATTTATGCACCAATTGAAAGCAACGGGAGTTTTTACACCCAGTGCATATGTCTAGTTATAGCTTAGAAATTGCTCCATCCCGTTACTAACAAAGTAAGAAATGTCAAGTGCAGTATTTTTTTTTCTCTAACCCTTCTAAGAAACTTGTTTATTGATCAGTACCTACGATTAAAACTTGTTTGTCGTACACATTAATGTTGTACATTGAAAACATTACTGTTCAACTTCCTGCCGAGCCACGTTTCTAAACGTTTAATTATGTTTTTTATTATTTGTATTATTGAAAAAAAAAACTTTATCCATTCCTATAATGGAGTTTCGCGAGTAGATTTCGAACGTTAAAGGTCGCCATTCCGACCCAGTGAGATGAAAAGTTATTTCTATCCTACCTGACTCACAGCAAGCACCCATAAAGATGTCGAGTTTTTTTTCTTTACGTGCCAGCCCTTACTGGTCATAGGGCAAATGTCAGGGCTGTGGCGCGTGCCGCCGCCGCCGGCGCAGTCGGGGTAATTACGGCTTTTAATAATTCTGACATTAATGTTTGTCAGAAGTCCACCGCACTGCTTGACTATCAACCCCTAGTTTAAGGGCGGTTTGCTGATAATTGTTTTACAATCTGTTTACGTAATGACGCTTGAGGGATAGCAAATTTTATTGCCGTATGTGTGACTCTAAATTTCAGTTCGTAAACACTATGGCGGTTTTTTAAATACGATACGTGTACCTAAGTTATTTGAATTAGAGTTAAATAAAAATCACCAATTTAGAAATTGTACCAACATAGTTTTGTTTAGTGGATTGAGAGCTTCCTGCCTTTGTGATATGTCGATGAATAAGATTGGTACTTTACTTAGTGGCTTAGGTTTGTTGCCCGGTAACTGGTGTATGTTGAATATGAGTCTGAGAAAACACGTGCTTATCTACTTACCTAGATAAGGTTATCTCGTTCTGACTATCCTTAACGTCAAATGTCTTGATGTTATCAATTTACATTATCGGTATCTATCTCTAACACCACAGCAAATACCTATGTCCATGTTTTATCTGTGAAGAGTTAAATGCTGATTATATCTACCACATAACTTTAATTGAGGGCCGGGGGCGCGGGAAGTCAAAACCTGCAATGTTTGGGTTCCACTCGTTGATAATTGGCTGCAGGCTGTTTTTTTATTGCATAATTATATAGGTACTGTATTTTTTTACGGTTGCCATCAATATAAGATTTGGTTTGTGGTACCTAACACAGTTTCCGATAAAAAAAAAACGAAAATAGCACAAATCCGCAGGGCCGCGACGTCACCATTATGAGTATGCGCGCATTTTACCTAACTTTAACGAATATCTTTGCGATTCGAAAATTCGTTCGCAGTTGCTACCTATGTCATAAAAGAAATACATATTAAAAATAATCTTTATTGTAAAATATATATATACCCAACACTCACTATTAGTATACTTACTAACCAAGTATTGTAGGTACCCAAGGTCTGGTAATGTTCACCGCACATATGGTTTAATTGTGACCTGAACGTCACGCCACAATTATTGAAACATGTCGGTGTTTTACCGATAGTTCGCTGGTCCGAGGGGAGACACGCCCCGTCTACCTACCTAGCCACCTAGTGTGGAATTTAAATGCACGCAATTCCGTTCAGTATTAACACAAAATAAAGAGGTACCCAGTTTAACCTGTTGTATTAGCCACAATATTTTACTATCTATATACCGACATTTTAAATCGGATTTTTGACTTGAAATCAACTTAAAGGCTGATTTGGTAAATACACCAGGTTGCTAAAGGTATAGGCAGGTGGCTTTGTCTATGGCAAATAAAAATCATGGCCCAATCAGCAAATTTTATTTGTATGACAGTCATTTTTAACCGACTCCAAAAAGGAGGAGGTTTTCAATTCAGTTGTATTTTTGTATGTTGTTGCGCTAACTGCTTCATAAGGAAATGTTATAGGCACTATTTGAATCACTTTTTCGAGATAGGTAATCAATCATATCGGTGTATACTTAAAGCGTGAAATGATTGCACTATATTTTAAAAATACCAAACCAAACAGAGTATATATACCTTCTTACCTATCTCTTCGAATATTTTCAGAACCTGGAAAAATTTGGTCACTTACATTCATATCTTGTGCATGTTAAGTATTGGACAATCCATGATTATGTACTATGATTAATGATCGTATGATAATATCTAGGTCTCATGTACAACATAGCTAACGAAGGTTTGTGTGCTTAAATTTCCATAGAGGTAAATAAATAGGTTGGAAATCATGTCAGGCGCGCGGTCCCCGACAGCTACCGCGTGGGAATTGAGCATACGTTACTAAACGAGTATTGGGGCCATGACGTTGAAGGCAAAATATTGAATATTTCCACAGTTTGGGGTAATTTTCGGGTGAATTGCTTCTCGACTGCTATTATCTAACGTTAACAATTTACTCTTCGTGTGTAGTTTACTTCTGCGATTTAATTAACTGTCGAATAGTATGTTCGAACGCTAAGCCTCCGTTATAAGATTTGTATAATAATATATGGTTTCATTCATTCAGTGTTTTGTATCCCTATACAGGGTGATTCAGACACAATCTCAAATCAGATTCAGATTAATCCTTAAACCTGCGCTTACTTAGTGTATTTCGTGTCATATTATGAATTCAGAATTGCGATATGTCGATTTTCGAAATAAATTTTGATCCATACGAACCAATGCGCATAGTAATCTAGGATTAGTATACTCTTTCCGGATCAACATGTAGGTATAAGATTAAATTAGAGCTATGAATCGAATCCAGATAACTACACAGCTATACATCGGATCATAATTATAACATACTTCCTCGCTTTACTCCATCAATTGATAGGTCTTAAACTTCGAAATATTTTCGAAAACGTTTCTAGTCTTTAGTTTACTAAACGAACGTCCTAACTCTGTACAAGATGTACACATACCTAAGTGTTTGGATCTACTTAATTTATATTCCTCGACGATAGAGAATAATGCGAGTCAAGGTTAAGCACTTTTACTGTAGCCTGAAGAAATGAGATAAAATATTAATCTGACCATATTATTATCAGCATGACTACGTCCAAGTGACACATCAAACTTTATAGAGACGAGCGACGATGTGATAATACCTATTCTATTAAAATCGCATTTATCTGGGCTGACGCCGGAGGAGTTACTTTTTATATTATAACGTATGATGTCACACCGGGCCCCTTATTTGAATAATCAATCGATTATTGATGCCCGCCGCGCGTGATGCGGCAATTCCTTTCAAATTTCACAATATTCTTCTTACAAGGGTGCATACTGTGTTTTGCGGAAAAATTGATTGGGTTATTGTAATAGGAAACCATAACGGATAGCTATTACACATATGCTAATCCAAAATTATTGATTTTATAACAAATTCCTAGCCATTTTCTGGTGAATAATTATTTTGATAAGTTCGTTGAGACGGTTTTGGAGCGATTACAATTGTTCCTACCAGTACTAATCTAACATAAAATATATTTTTATAAATCACACTTTCAAATGGGTACCTAGGTACTGACTTGTTTCTATATCTCCTTATGCAAAGCCAGGCAGCCGGAGATACAGCAAGTACCTTCCTATTCGCTCTCACATGCGGACGCAATAAAGGTTACCTTTACACACAGACTTGCTTAGAAGTTTAGACGTGATATTGCCACTAGCAAAGTGAAGCCACATTTTCAATGCATTTGTAGTGGTAAATGTTACCACATACATAACGTTTTCCCTAGTAATTGGTCCGTCATACAAAAAGAAGTTCTGGACATGGTTTTTTTATATGTCTGCGTGAGGGTGTGACGTGTGTTTACATACTAGACCAAAGCGCACTTCTTGTGTTGTCTGAATATTCTAACAAGTTTGTGTCTTTATATAACATTCTAATTCTTCAGGTCGTTGGGCAGTATGTAAGAACCTTCGACGTCATCGATTAATATGACCTTTATGTGGTTATTGATTGGTTCTGTACAGAAGCATGGAAGCGGGCGGCGGCAAGTCGGAGACTCTGTGCCGGGTCTGCGGGGACAAAGCTTCTGGGAAACATTACGGGGTACCCTCTTGCGACGGCTGCAGGGGCTTCTTCAAAAGGAGTATTAGACGGTACTTGCAGGTTTCGTTTTACACAAGCACACTATTAGCTATTCGCAAAAAATCTAAAGATCTCAGTAGATATTTAAAAAAAAAATCGCAATAGCCAATTCTGCTATAATGCGCTTAGAAATTCAGGCCAATATAGAAAAAGTATAAGACTTGCTTTCTCTCAGTGTTACTACTATGCAAGTAACATCGAGTCTTTGTGAGTGACAATGGCGATACAACTGAATGTGCTCGAGCTCACGGTTTTTCATTTTTGTTTTAAATAGGTACCTATTATACTTGTTGCGGAAGCGAAAATCAAATTAAATACGAGTACATTGTTGTATGTGTTCAGGAATTTGGACTACGTGTGTAAAGAAAACGGTCGATGTGTTGTCGACGTAACGAGGCGGAACCAGTGCCAAGCGTGCAGATTCTCCAAGTGTCTTCAGGTCAATATGAAAAAGGACGGTGAGTTTCTCCAACAGCTTGAGCTAAGATGCGTGGCTTTCGACTTTGCATAGTATAAGACAGATGTAGTACCTATAGCTGCACAGCATCGCTCCGTCTTAGACTGCTGAGTAAAAACATTACCCTCCTTCTGGCACAGTCGGGCTGTAATTGTAATGGTCTTAAATCATGTCCAACCTAGATGTCTATATAGGTACGATGTAACAAAAATAGTGTAAAATATTTTGTAAGGTCTATTGACAGTTAATTAAAATAAATACCTTTAGCACCAGTGCGGTAATATAAAGTCAAAATCACGCGTGTATAATAAACTGCATTATGAACCTAAAGTGTGTGCAATAAGAGCCCCTGTACGAGTGTGTTGAAAACACCATTTACACATTTATTTTTTCAGATTTAAACGTGATCGGTACTCGCTCTTTAAAATATTGTACACCATTTTTTAATTTGTATATATTTAAACCTTGTGGCATTAATCAAGAAAAAAAATGTCTGTGCTTGGCGGTGCGGAATTTTTTTGATAAAAAAAAAAAAATATTGTGGCAATCAGTGCGGTGCAGTAGCTAAGATAGTTACATTGAAATTGAAATTTTAATACATATCAAATATCAAACCGTAAACTGTATTTAAGTTAATCAATAGTGAACACGGCCGCGCACTTGTATCAATAAAGTATTTATCCAGGGTGTCTCCTTCGCAGCATGTCTTTTCCATTAGGAAACGTTTCAAGTATTTGCGGTAGACAAGTGTCAGTAAGTGGCGAGTGAGAAAAAACGTGGGGATCGGTCGGGATGGGCCGAGCGCTCTCCCTTCTCTGTCTGACACACTTGTGCAGGCTCACGGTTAGGTACTATAAGTCAATCTATGTTCCCTATAGGGGTGCTTGGTGATGGACAAAAAATATGATTTCTAGTTTTGCTTCATTCGGTTAAGTTCTTTCTTTGGCGTTACGTTGCGTTGTTAGCATGTTGGTCGACTAATCGCTGGGAATTCAAAATGTTCTTTATTTTGAGTTGTAAGTCTTTAAGCCGTGCATGCCTAACCAGAGTGAAACCATAGAATTAATACATATTCTGTGATTGACGAACAAAAGCCGATTTGTTCAGTAAACCGGCATTACGTCTTTAGGTACGTACGAGCGATTTCCCGTGTAAAGTACTTACACACAAATCGGCTTGAGTTTTTTGCGTCAATATATTGTTCGCGACACTCTGTCTATATTATTACCTCGTCTGATTTTTATATGATAAATTTACCCACTATAGGAATGTGAGACCATTCCTGCCACAAAAAGCTCATAAACTATCCGTCAGAGTTAGGGTTTAACTACGCTTAAAACGTCTTATCTACACGAAAGGGCGGAGTGTGGTGAAAAGTAACACATCACCGATTCAAGCCGTCATGTGCACCCGTCGTTCACACAGATATTTATTTACATGGCAAATTGATTGCGCCCCGCGCAGCCGATCTCGGCTTGACAAACCTATTGTACAACACTAACGTCATAATGTAATAACAAACGTCTTGTTTGTATAACACTTATCGTTCCTATCACTGCAAGTCATCAGCTGTCTACATAAACTATGTATAGGCAATACGTATAACATATTTTTTATGTCATATGTTTCGTTTACTTTTACCGGTAGAGATTTTGTGTAGTAGATCAATAGTAGCAGCAATCGAATCTAGGAATCTACACAATGACTCCAAAGTCCAATTTACTTAGGCAGCTTATTATTTTTGCAGCTGTCCAACATGAACGCGCGCCGCGGCCGTCCGTTGCCGCCCAACACTACACTACACAAGCGCTACACAAGCTTGGCTACAGTTTCGCGCGACAGCAAACGTTTATCCCCAACCCTGCTCCACTGGGTTTATCCACCTTCCCTCCTTTGCACACCTACAGCGGCCTCGTATCCGCCCGCCCTGAAGTAGACGTACACAAATCGTTCATGGAACGAGGGCCGTTCCATGATTTCTCGACGTCGAGACTCTCGGAAACGATGCAAGCGGATGTATCTCAGTTGAGCCCCCTTCTGACCTCGCAAGTTAACCCGCTGAGTCCGTTCAGTCAGTTTAAGATTCCGCTATTCTCTGCCTCGTTACATTACCCCGTTCCGCATACTGGATACTTTCCTAACATTTTTTATCCTCCCGTTTTATCGACTCAATGTCCAACGTCAGTGGAAAGTGAGTACCTATGGCTGATTTAACAGATACACTGGCCGTCAGCGCTGATCGTCAATTATTTTTTTATAATAATGAACGGTTTATAGATTGGCCAGCGCTAAACAAAGGTCGAAAGCTGCTCTCAAGCGTACTTACCTATGCGAAGTTATCGGTGTGTCTGGAAAATCAGCCTGACGTTTTTTTTTTCTTATAAGTTCGGTTGGGATGGTGAAGGTTTTTATCGATGTTTGTGTTTTAATTTTGCACAGAAAAGGTAGATACAAAATTATCAGACATAATCAAAGAAGATGAAGTGACTAGTTCTGAAGAAGCTTTCAAATCGGAGATTCTCACCGATGAAACTAATATGAAAGGTTGGTAAGATATTCATATGCAAAGACACTATTCACTATAGGTATTTATCACAGATCACGAGAGATATGCCGTGCGGTTCAAAATGTATGGGAACTCGCTGCCTCCGCTTTGTTCCCCACCACTCTCTAAAACCAACCAATACGAAGTCTCTTCGGTGCGTGCTGCGTCGCCGCCGTATACAGCGGCCGTACCACGCGACGCACCAGTTTTTTCAAAGTATCGTTAGACGATCTATACATTGCCTCGTACATTCACTCAGTAGCGAACATAGGTGGTACTTAAAGAGCCATGTATTTTGTACAAAAATAAAAAAGTCGTTGTGCTACATGAAAACTTAAATAACATAATAAAGGCATTAAATATTTTTTGATTTGTTGTTTTTAATGATTTTAAAGACGAATAAATAAAATACTTAATTCTGGCTGGTGAAATGAGATTCCATCTTTCGCGTAGTTCACTTTGCTGCTAGTATTTTTGCATACAAACACGGAACAACCCGGCATTTTGAAAAAAACTAGAGCACCGGCACCGACGTGCAGTTGCAGTGGACTGACGGCGAAAATTGTAGGTTAGCCAAATGTACGCTAACTTTGTGCGCAAGCCCACCGCTTTCATAACATATCTCCTCTAATATATCTGTGGTATTTATGTACATTTAAAAACATAAGATAAAATGCAACGTAATGCAATACATTTAAATTGTATGTAATAATGTATGGTGGCAAGTTCAGAAATTCCCAGTGTTTATTTAACCTAATAGGTACTTACCTATTTTTAGATACAAGACCTGCTCGTTCACATTTCTCGAATAATTTCGAGCCACCTATACACATTGTAACAAAAAGCGCTGAAAAACATGCCCAGACGATAGAAAAGGATTTCATTCACGTAGACTATATGAAAGAATGCCAGAAAGCTGTACAGAACGTTGATTACACGAAAAGAAGCTTCAGCGAAACAATACAAATTGACACGAGGTGGAAACATTCTTGTCAGGATATTTGGAAAATAGGGAAGGGAGTGTCCGAATCGGCAGTAAAAGTGCTAGTTGCTTCAATTAAATGGTTATATAGTGTAGATTATTTTGTGCAAATGAAAATCACAGAGCAGACGGATCTACTGCATAACAGTTGGAAAGAATTATTCATACTTACTGCGGCGGAATATTCCTATTGCTTTGATAAAGGTATGTCAGCTATTTGTGTACTACTATGGAGCGTATACGTAAGGTAATTTTACCACAGGTAAAAATTACGCTAACGCAAACGGGGGCTCGCTGAACGGTGCCATAGCTTTACAGCAAATTTGTCAAATAGTTGGATCCAGCAGAGTACATTTTTGCAACCTTTTGAGGTCGCTACAATTTACACATGGTAGAGGAAAATCTATACCGGCGGAAGTTTGTAAACGGGCAGTTGAAATTTTACTCGGTGTAATATTTCCACTCGCGGCGTCTCAACGGGATATTTGGCGTTTAACCCGTGTAAATTTTACGCTGGGTTAGTACCCTAAACGCAGCCCTCCAACGGTTGGCTTGGATACTTATTACAAATACTCAAATACATGACGGCAAGCTTATCAGGAAGGTACTTACAATACTGCTCTAGATTTTTTTAAACAAGAATTGACGATAAATACATTTACAGATCGTGATACAAATTCATCGCAAAATTCAAAGCAACCGCATGTCAAAGAAGAATGGACAAAGCTGACATATCTGTTGAAAAGATTATCTCAGTGCAAACTAGATAAATCGGAATACAACTGGCTGAAGTCGGCATTATTATTTCGTACAGGTAAACAACTAGCCTAATACCAATAGTGGATTAAGTATATTATGGAAAGCAAATACTTTATGGATGTTCCGTTTTACAGATTCGCTAGATTGTACGACGTTGACCCACTTACAGAGGATGCAAGACGAAACTCTTACACTTTTACAAAAGCATTGCCTAGCGAAGGACCCGGCTCGATTCGGTCGGATTATGCTCAAGTTGGCTAACGTGTGTTGTTCAGCTTGCCAAAACTTTTTAGAAAACCTGCTGTTTCCATATTCTACGTCAGATGAAATAAATACTACTTTGACACATATACTAACGTGTACATCGATGTATTTAGATTAGAACTACCGAGATAGGGTATATTTGTATTTACACAGAATAAATTCTGCCCAAAATATTATGTAAATAATTTCATCAAATTCTTTGGGCGGAGTGACTATAGTGGTGTCTACGCGTAATATGTAACGGAATAACGGAACTATGTACCCAAAGATTTAATTTTAGCAGAAGCTACTAATCGATATCTACTTTAATGGAAGTTAACATTATTATAAACACATAGTCTTGGATGCACATTAAAAGCCAAGGGATGGAATTCGTGAGCACTGCTACCCAGTATCAGTTATAATATTCGTAGGTACCTACTTAGTAGGGTTTTAGATTTACATCTTAATGGTGTGTTAAGGTCTCCCAGTTCTTAAGCGTGTGGGGTAAGCAGGAACTCCTAATGTAATCGTAACGTCATCGAAAAGCAAGCTATCACTGTCATACTTATTTATAAAACGTGGTGTGAGCGGGATGGACGACGCTTTCGTACCAAAACGCTACGAAAATGGATTGTGCTGGAGGTACAGGAAATTCTTATGTAATCATAACGTCGCGTCATCAGGAACTAAAGTGTGTAGTGTGAATGGGGCAAAATATGCTCACTCCAGCGTAACGCTACGAAAATAGATTCTGCTTGAGCTACTGGTGTAGGTATAGACGAGTTTTTTATACTAAGTAGGTACTTCCAGTTGGTAAGAATATCCCACTTAATATCGTTATACTCAATCAATACCTCTTCAATTACCTACCTTCTGTAGATAATATTAGGTAATGTAAATAATTATGAGACGTTATGTGTAGGTAGGTACATAGTAAATTCCAGACCTACTTATGCTAATTTAGGTATTATATACCTACCTTTGTGATGATTGCACTATATTACATAATAAACCTCTAATAATTAACCTATACATGAACTATCATTTCGTGTCTCTTATTTCTTTCCTTAAGTTAAAGATATGAAATAACGATTGTCCTGGTAATATACATGTAGGTGCTATATTTTACACGTATATAACTATTGTATGTATATTCCTTCTAAAGCCATTTACTACTGGTAATATACACATATACAAAAACAACCAATAGAAACATTCAAACAATAGCACACCTATTCCGAACAACACATAATTATTTATAAACGATGAAACACTTATGTACAGTACGATAAGGACGTCTACAGCAAAATATCCGACAGCAAACCAGAGGTATAGTAAAATTAGTGTTTCGTTATATGTGACGGCTGCGACCAGGAGTATGATGTGGACACCACACATCAATATGCCTACGATCGCGTACAAGTGGACGATTATTTCCGCAGCGACTGGGTTAACACCATTCTTCACGAAAATTAATTCCTCTGCGCCGTACATCAATATAAGCAGGATACTTGGTATCTGTCCTAAACATGCTATGATGATTGTCCCGACTTTTGGTGATATACAAAAGCAACATGTTCTTGATACCAGACAATAATTATTTAAAACGCTTTGGCCCATCGTGGTAGCTCTAGGTATAGATACAATTTGCCCTTTCTAGTTCACATCCTGGTTTTTAACCTTCCCATAGGTAAATAGTCTCAATTCAGAAATGTTGCAGCTGGCTACCTATTAAAACGGTAGACTGTAGGAACATTTATCTTCTTTTTATATAACAAGTGTAAACAATAGTTTTAGTTACATAGTGGGACACGAAATAATATGCTTGCAATTAAATTTATGAAATGTATCCACCAATCTTTGGAATATACTTCACTTCACTTTTTAAAACATTATGGTAAATCTAAAACGTCAGTTACCATTCAATTATACTTTTTAAAAGACCGTTAATAAAATATGTTCAATACATCAAAGGCTTTATAAATCTATGGCTGGCCGAATAACCCATAATGTATCTACTTCTCTACCTACCTTTTGGGAAATAGGCGTTATGGTACAGGTTGTATCAAATAAAAATAGCAAAGATTGAGCATCTGCGCATGCTGAATTTATAGAATTAGTCATGCGCAGAGCCGCCATGTTTGCTAATTGATGCCACCTATAGTAGTACCTATAAGTATCAACTTACTTTCAAGGCTCAGCTTAAAAAAAGTATTTTTTAAAGTACAAAAAACTTTGTTATACTTACCTATTACACAGACAATGGGTTCCTCTCTCGTCACCTTTATAGAGAGACGGGGAAACAGATTAAGCGCTGAGCCCTTTCTTGGGCGGTTGACTACTCCGTCCACCACTTACGGACGGGTCAATGGGGTGGTTACTTTAAGTGCATCATCGATGGGGTCTGTGGCCTCTACGATGGTGAGTTTGCGTTGCTGGCGGCGATAGTGATGCGAAGTCCAGAAGGTGCACGTGCAGCGGCTCCAGTTCCCTAATGTGGGGGTGCAGCGACGCATCATGCATGCTACATGCTAGAAACGTGGTGGGCGACAAACTCGTCCAGGCTTTCGATGCGGAGGTCCCTCGGTACATACTAGGAAAACAGCATTCAGCCGAATACATGCTGCCCAACGGGTATGCAACAGGGAGGGAAAGTACTACTTTAATATAGATAGAATAATTTGCTTCAAAGAAAGATTATTTTATTGTTTACCGGACTGCGCGACGCAATCGAGGGTAATATGTTTATCAGCGAATGTATGTATGGATTTTCTTTTATTTATTTTACCATGTTTGTTAGAAGATTTATGCGATAAAAAGAGAATCAGTTTAATAATAATAATTCTTAAAACGCATTAAAGGCAGCAATATGCTAGCTGAAGTGTATACTTTATAGTCTTTCTGCAAGAGTCGCGTTTCATTTACTTGTCTTTACGGAGTGAGTATCTGTTCGTAAGAACTATTATATAATCTGTGGTTCAGAGTTCATCTGACATTTCATAATTTTCATCTGTGCAGTTTGAGCGTGAGCGTCAAACGTAGTGGTGGCAATCATGAAAGATCTATATAATCGAAACATTTACTAGTACTGGTAATCGATATTAAAATTAGAGACAAAGTTATTTTAATAACTATTATATTAATTTGGAGAACTTATTGAGAGAAAATTGAACAGTGACGTTATCAATTTTGTTTTATTTCCTGAAAATTGTTTTATAATATATATTCTTTGGTTAGCTAAGGAGAAAGACGGGCATTTTTTTGTTTGCTTTTGTATACCTTACATATATCTAATGAATAGTAGAGCAACGGTATAGTTGATAGTGACCCAGCTTTCGAGGTTAGATATTGGTAGTAGTTTTGAGATTAACTCCTAATAGGTACAATACAAACTTTGTGCAATAAGGCTGAATGTTTTATAAAGTTGTTAGGAATTTATTTCGTATTTAATTGTATATCATGACAAGTCACACTCTTTCTATCCTAAATTAATTAAATATATAGTTTACTGACGTGTAAATTAAGCTCAAAATGTTTTTATGTTTATTAAAAAAATACTCTATTATTTCAGGATGGATTATGCTACAAAACACTACAACTGTCTTTTTTTTTATTCTACTACCACCAAGCTTACACACCGAGCAGGCACGCTCAGATTCTACCTACCTACTTCTAATACAAATAGCTATAAGTGATCGATATATTTCGAGATAACTTCAGAATCGAATGATTTCATTAGTATCTCATAATCGCACACGCTTCACCTCCACCGTTCCATTGCCTCACTAGTCAGTCAGACTCATGCGCATCTGTAGTTGGGTTGACTTTATTTATTCTTACTTTGGAATTAACCTGATATTTACATCGGGTTGGTTGTTAATTCGTTGTTCGGCGGCAAGGGGAGCCAGTCATAGTTTTTTTGTGTATTGCAGACTTGAGATCTAATTTTGGAATGACATAATAATATATTTATAACAAAAGTTACTAATATTTTTAATTTCTATATACCTAAAATGTCCATTCAAAGTAAAGATGAAACAGACACGGTAAGTGCGTAAATATATTGACATATAAGTTTAAGATAATGATAAAGAGATAATATTTAGCTTATTTATGTTCTATTTGGAGTGATTCTGTGTAACCTATTCACCACGCTATATACTTAGTAGGTATATTAACGACAATTTTTTTACGTGCCTTACTTCGCAAAGTTAACTTTTACCCTTATGGAATTTTTCTCTTCAGCCTGGCTCAATTGCTTATTATAAATATTATTATACTTACTCACAGGCTAATATATTTACTTTACACACAGATGTCATATTAGGTTCCTGACTTAACATTAAGTAATGCTCTTTCCCAACTAGATGGTTCTTCACATTTTATCTTTGCATTTAAAACTGAGATAACAAGTACCTACTCTGTGTTGATAAATTTCTCCACTGGGGGTATATTACATTATCATAATAGCTTCGAAGCAGATCTGGGATCAAGCATTTGATCATAGAATATAGAATCATAGGTATGTCTAAATATCATTATCATATGAATAGGACATTTAGATATATGATAAGTAATATACCCAATATGATATTGTGTCTTATACTACCTATAGGTCACCTTATATTAAAAGACAACATTAAACTTATCAATGTATATCTTGACCTCTCAAATAAGCACTTTTGAGTGTGTGTTTTATTATAGACCAGCTTCACACCCAATTTTAAGTTGTAAAAATTCTTCATACTAATTTTGACCCTCCCATTGGCCCTTTGGGGTAGATTTTCCAAGCCTCTTAGTGCACCTTTAGGGTACTAAAGGAATACATTGCTCGTAATTCGCTTGGCACCAACTAGCCTAAACTAGACCAAATTATAGTTTACTCCTGTCAAACGGCGTTCGCTATTCTGTTAACAGCAGATTAGACTAATTTTGGTTTGACAGCTCCTAAAATTGGTTTAGTTACTCAACTTAGCTTAGTTGGTCATTTTTGTATTCTGTTGTACACACTTTACGTCAAATTGCGTCTAAAATTAGAAACGTCAAACTATAATCCGCCTTATTTGGTCGGCATCTAATTTGGTGCCATCTAAATTTAGTTCGTAGGTTTTCAGGTGATGTTTTTATTAAGATAAGTTGTGAAAAGCTATTTTATCAAACACGATGGAGGAATATGTGGTTGCGGCTCTTGTGGATTCATCTGAAAGTGCTAATTTTACCAAAATAATAATAAAACAGAGCCTACTTCAAAGTACTTACTTGAAACACAAAATTAAGGCATTTGCTTTCTAACCGTAGAAACTATGAAGAAAGAATACGCCTCGAAGGCTTAAGAGCACATATTGGAATGTGCCCTTCGAATTAGCAGAGAAGTTTAAAAAAAGCTTTTGTGGCTTCACAAGTTTGCAGCACTTCAATTACTGAATACTCTAGATGATCCGCTCTTAGTGGAGGGGCACATCCCAAAACATATAAAGGTTTGCGATTTAATATTTTATACAGATACCTACTTTTTACTTGTTTATAAATACATCAACATGACACTTTGCAGATTTTAACAGCACTGCAATTTTACGCTCATGGGAGCTATCAGGCTGCTGTACGCCAAGATAGTTTACCAGGAATGAGCCAACCAGCAGTGAGTAGATGTTTGGGAATAGTGTTGAACATAATTGTGCAACAATTGACACCCCAAAATATAAAGTTCCCTACAACACAGACGGAGAAAGAATCTGCAAAAACTGAGTAAGTTTCATTTCATATCCACTAAATTGGTTTAGTAATTTTTGAGCTCATACATTATAAACAAATAAATAAATAAATATCGCCATACGAACACATAACCAAACGGTCCCACTTTAAGCTTAACGCTTGTGTTGTGAGTACTGTACAATGGACTGAGGGTGAACTCAGTTTATATTACTTATATACATATTAAACATCCATGACTCGGGTACAAACATTCATGCTCATCACACAAAGCTTGTGTCCCTACCAGGATTGAAACCCAGGACTCTCAGCGCAGAAAGCAGAGTCATTACCACTAGGTTAATCAGGCCGTCGAACCAATATATCTTTTGTCTTTATAATATTAGCATAAAAAAATATCTTGACATCAAGTTATAACATGTAAATGTTTCTACTTTTGCAGATACGGATGAGAATTATACCATTGATTTAGATCATACTGATAAGCTATCTATGGTGGAAGAGTACATTGAAACAGATTTCCTTGCTGAAGCAAGACACATTTGGCAAGTGTTAATAAACACTATTTTACTCAAAATTAATAAATGGCAAATCATAAACAAGACTTTAATTTCTGAATTATTATAATAAAGCTTTTTACTTATTACTATGTTATCAATAATCAATAATAAACATCAACATTAAAAATAATTAACAATCAAAATAATAAACAAATTTGTAAGTAATAGAATTTGAAAGGCTTAAACAACAAGCTTCTGCACATGGCATTCTGCACATTTGTTGCCCACACTCAATGAAAATGGCACTACCGAAGATAACAACTATGCAATAAATGCTTAGTATTACTAACTTATTACATAGTATTATGGTACACTTCCAGGCGGCAAAATCCATCCACATAGGCATGCCCAACAATATCCAAAATTTTGGATTCTATGTCTGTCAGGGCTCCTCCTGCCGGACCGCCACCTGTGGCGCTTATTGATGTTCGCACCTTGCGAGCCTTGGTCTATAACTTCGCCACCCACACACTCCAAACCTGTTGATAAAAAAGCCATATAAAAACCATTTAGACGAAAAAGATGCATACTATTCAGAACACAAAACTTACATGCTGTCACTGCTGTGCAGTTCTTCTGTAGCCGAGTTGGTTGAGCTTGTTGCATAGGGCCCCGTAAATATCTACCACCGCAGAATCTGCTGGGTTTCCTGAAAATATAATTGATTTTTAGATAGATGTCCTCGCGCGTCGATGTAACTAACCATTGATTGTTTACAAGTAAAACAAAACTTTGAATCCTTTTAAATGCTTACCCCTCGCTATTTTGATGTTGTTGCGGAGTCGCTCCACAAGCAACTCCTGTTGTCTCTTATTAGGCCGTTTCCTATCGTTTTCCATATTAGATTCAAGCCACTAGATAACTTATTACAACAATTACAATGTAGCACACCCGTCTGATCTGAAAACGGTGTTTTGTTTACCTGTCTGTCAACAGATACAAAATCGAATTTACCACAGAACAATAGATATGGAACACTTAACCACAGACGATATAGAACAAGTTTCTATAATTTATTATTGCAAATATCATAAAAAAATTAAAATAAACATATTTAGACGCCGACGTATATTTTAAATTAAACTTTTATATATTTTAAGGTTATTTTAAAAGAATTTAATCATGTTATTTCGATTTTCTTTTCCATTCACCTTATTTTCATTCATTCTTCAGATATATTTTTTAAATACTGGCAACATACCTCAATTCAATTTAGGTGCTGTCAAAATCAAATTAGTCCTGTCAATTACGATATTTAAATTAAGTTCGATGTGGCAACAGAATTGATTTTAATGATTTCTAAACTATACTTAAAATTTTAGCTAGGTTAGTTAAGTTTAGAGAGTGTGCAAGCGAATTAGCAGCATTGTGTAAATTGCAAATTTAAAGGTCCATGGGTTTGGGCTAGGGATTGCCTGCCACTCAGTGTTAAGTATTTTTAGAGTATCTACACATGGAGTATTTAAATACTCTCCTGAGATCAGGATTATTTATGTTTTTTTTTATCTGCTTAACTTTATCCATATAGACATAATCTACATTGATAGCATCTATATTGATGTCTTTGATAGATATAAATTGTTTGCATTATTCGCAACATTGTTTTTAAATACTTTTCCATTACTTATTATAACCTTTTCTTTAAAGAAAAAAATCCTTATCATTCCATTTAAGAAATAAACCAGGTAATTGTATGATTACAGTTTGTGGAAAAAAAGTTATGGTACAAGCATATAACAGTGGAACCACCAATGTTTTTATACATGATGGCTTACATGATTACTAATGTAATTGAACAGTCATTTTATGTATACCAAGCTTGCACTGTGAACCATGGCCACAGTGCTGAAATATGCTACAATATAAGTCAATATGAAGATATAAACAAAGATGTACAGGTATGGAATTTTATATTCTGCTTTCTTTACGAAATGAAATGCGATAAAATAAAATGGATATGAATATGGCCTCACCCGCAACTTAGCGGGTATTTATATGCATTTAGATTTATGTCATTCATTGTAAGTTCTTGACTGATTCATTCTATGTTCTTTATTTAATATTTTTATTTTATATTCGTTCTAATGTTTTGTTGTATTACAATTTCATTATGGATTTTTAACTAGGATATATCTTTAATAACAAAAAAAAAATTATGTATGATCTTTTCACCATATTTTTTAAAAATAAATAATAAATCTTTGAACCATAAATTGTGTTGCAAGTATTTTAGTTTTCTGTTTTATGCAATCCACAGAAAACGGTTTCAACATTCCATCAGTGGAATGGCATCGCCAGCCACATTGTTCCACTGCTGCTTGCTTTTTTCTTGGGCTCCTATAGCGACAAAAGAGGTCGTAAAATTATTCTACTTGGTGGCCTGATTGGGAAGCTCTTTTTCTCTGCTATGATAACTTTAAATACCACACAAGGTAAACATTTTTAATATAAATTTATCCTGATAACATAAGATTCATAGTAAGACTATTTATGTTACCTACTTATATCAAAACAAATTAACTTAATAATAATATTTTTTTATATATTTTAGCTTGGCCTGTCGAGTATATTATATATACAGCTTCATTTCCAAGCGCCCTGACTGGTGCTGATCTAGCAATATTCGCTGGATGCTTTTCATACTTAGCTGACGTTACATCAATGAAAAGCCGGACCTTGAGGGTCGGCATATTAGACGTAGTTTACTTGAGTACTATGCCGGCTGGAGTAGCTTTAGGTAAGACTACATTATACACACTTAAATACTCCTATACATATACGTAAAAAAAACACTAAGACATAATACCCTCTATGGAACCATAAAGGACACACAAAAAGATGAATGAGTCGTGTGCAAATAAAATTATAAAGCTCTGAGAAATTTGACCTTCAATTTGAATTCCTTGAAACAAGACACTGCCTTTTTTGTCGAGCATTGTTACTCGGTTGGTCAAAGAATGTTTGCAAAACATATAATCAAACATCGATGTTGTATCCATGTTTCCGAGTATGACGAACTCTTGCAGCTCTTTCAACTTTAAGGTGACTTAAACATTTTTTGTTTACAGGAAACTTTTTGTGGAATGACGTTGTGAATCGGTCGTTCACGGTAATGTTTGCGATCAACACGTGCCTTATGGTATTAGCAACTTTATATACGGTGATATTTCTCAAATGGCAAACCAGTCCTGATCAACTGACTTTGAAACAAGCAGGCGTAAGGAACCCTATTACAGACTTCTTCGATGTTAACAATTTAGATCAAACGGTGAAAACATTAACCAAGAAGAGACCTAAGAATCGTAGATTATTCCTATGGTTCCTACTTATATCAATGGCTTTTTACACATTCCAAAGAGGTGAAAGTTCATTTTTGTAATTACATATCGGTCTCTTAGGTAAGTATGTATCAATACATATAAAGAACTGTTTTTTAAGATGCTGTGTGCCTGGTACATTAGGTTGTGTAACAGTAGAATATACTGAACCACTTAATCGCCTTTTCTATGGAGTAGCATAATTTTTCCATTAATTTCAGATGAGCGTCCGGTTATGTTCTTATACATGAGTAATGTGTTCAAATGGGACGCAACCACTTACAGTAACTTCAGAGTATATCTGAGCACACTTTACGTGTTGGCAATGCTGTTTGGCATACCGTTCATGACCAAAGTATTGCATTGGAGAGACACGGTAAGCATTAGAATAAAATTTGACATATCAAATAGGGATTTGATTATTTAAACAAATGAATATCGCCAAACGAACATAATATCTGTACTTTTCAAAAATAAGCAACAGTTGTATTATGTATACCGTAAAATGGCCTGGGGGGCGATTTTAATGTATAATCCACACTAATATTATAAAGTTTGTTAGTTTGGTTTTGGATGTGGGGTGTGATCTTTCACTTATCGAAAGCGATATTGCTGAGTGCTGGCTATATTCCATAGAGGTACCGCGGGCGGAGCAGCGAGTAGAAGCTAGTTGCTTGTATATATATTAATCGTCAATGCAACGGAGACAAACATTCATGCTTATCACGCGAAGTTAGCTTCCACCAGAATTCGAACCCTGGTACAAAAAGCAGCAGCACTACCAACTATGGCAACCGTATCGGGTCCCAGTTTCCACTCAAATATGCTCATAATTATATTATACAGAGTGTAACATCGATATGGGTGATTATGGGGACTTCTGAAACTATAATGAGATAAAAAAAAAAAATAAGGAACCGTGCCATCGATTTTAGAGATAACAAAAACTGCATTTTTAGATATTGATTTCTTATATTTACGCGAATATTACACATTGAAATGAAACTAAATTTTAAGGATTTTCCGAAACATCGGGAACGTAAAATAGAAATAAAATCGCGATAAAATCCTTAAAATTTAGTTTCATTTCAATGTGCATTTTTAGATTTTTAATAAAACTCATATGTGGACCGGGATTCGAACCAAGATATTTGAAGAAAAAACAAATCGTTATTGTAGTGCAATATTGATGTAGTGTAGATTGTAACGAGTAAAATCGTCTGTATCCAAAATGAAAAGAAAGTTCAATTATATTGGTGCAACAAATGCACGACCACCACGACTTAAACCGTTAAGCGGTACTTATATGTTTGAGTATCGTATAGGTATGTACTTAAATGTTTTTTTATAGGTGATAGTGATGCTAGGCGCAACGGCGCACATCTGCGGGCACTTGGTGTACGCTCATGCGGGTACAGACAATTTGTTCTATGTCGGTGCAACGGCGGCAGCCTTCGGCCCTTGCGTGGCGCCTCTTATACGATCTATGACGTCAAAGGTGCTGCCTGCAGCCGAAAGAGGTATAATATTATGACTATGTTCCCACATCTGGTTCTATATTGCAGTTTAGTGAACGAAAGCTGTCATGCAATTTACCAGGCCAAGTGTTATTCAAATCTATTCGATAAAAATTTAAACTCTATAAGGTTTAACAAAAATAGTGTACAATATTTTAAGGGGTTAACAACTAGGTGATAACGATCACGTTTCTGTATCAAATGTGTGTATACAAATATGCGTGAGAATTGGAGATGGTACCGTTTCATCGCGGACTTTGTTCGTAGTGTTATTTTTAAAATTTCCAATGATACGACTATTTATTTCGGCAATGTGTCTCGTAAAGCCTGCTGAAGGTTCGCTTAAAGAAATATTTAACACAATTATTGTTAAACCTTATATAAATTTAACGAAATAATATTACACTCTGAAATAATGTGACTATATAGTTTTATCAGTTGCTGCTGTTACAAACGGTAGGTAGGTATGTGCGATTTTTAATCGTTTGTAAGATAAGCTGCTTCACTGCCACTTAAACCGTCAGTACTGATCCTTATGTGTTGAAAAACGTCTTGATTACAATTTTATAGTACCTTTTAACACTTAGAATAGCATTCTCACCAAGCGGTGCTGTGTAATTCTATTGTACAAAGACGGAAACTTTCTATAAACTAGGGAGTAAAAATTAAACTCAATTATTTTGTTAGGTATATATTATAAGCTTACCACAGAGTTTATAGACGTTCTATAACTTGATCAAAAGTCATATAGTACTGTGCACTAGTGTTGCTTTACGCAGTACTATATGTAGTTTGAAAATTTTACAGAACGTCTATAAATTCGGGTGATAAAATATTGCTACGTGATTGTTTCAGGCGTGGCGTATGCGTTTTTATCTGTAATGGAGAACGCTGTAGCCATGTTTGCATCTGTCATCTATTCGCAGCTCTATAAAGCTACACTTGATACGGACTTCATTAATGCCATATTCTATCTCACTATATCAACGCAGGTGATTGTGTTCGTCTCAGCACTGTGAGTTGAATACTTTATTTATATCATATTATAATTATTTTGTATTCAAATTTTGGTTGCAATTTAAAATCTTTAATGACAAGCAACTCATTTTTAAATCCTACCATTTTCAGCACAATGGAGATCATGGCTAAAGGTAAACAACTGGAGCCAGTATTAGAAAAGGATGATAGAAGAATGTCAATGTCGTAACCTTAGAAATCAAACACTATTGTGTTCATAAAATTTTATTTACATGCAAACGGTAATTACTTAAAGACATGTAAGTCAGCGCACACCGACGGAGTGGCGGAGAAGGGAATATTGCAATAACAATTAAAAGTCAAATTTACTCTCTTCGACATACAGTTGAAAATAGTGTGACATAATAAAATCACACTTCGGTTTAAAGCGGCGCGGGTGCGCACAGGCATGATTTATTCGATACATTCGATTCGAAAATCTGCCTCGGGTCGGTTTTTTACTACAAATGCATGTTATCGAATTAGTCGTTTTGCGCTACTCCGTCGATGTGCGTTGACCCTTACAAATTAATGATATTAATTCATTTCAATTTGACGTGAGATTTTTTGAAAGTTGTGATATTTATAGAAGCTTGACGTTATAAATCAGTTTAAATTATATCAAATATTGTCACCGCACAGTTATGTCAATAAGCATAGTATTAATAAGGTATGAAGTTCCAAGAATAATTAAGCATTTATAAATGGTTATAAACTTTCAGATATAAAACTATTTTTATTGTTAATTGGATTTTAATTTCTTAAATACGTTTAAGTATTCTCATGTGCAAAACCTTCTTACATGTACCTATTTTTTAACATCTATATTGATTGAGCATGGTGTGTTCTTTCTCTTTAGATCAATGGTTTTTATTTTTTTACGAAAACCATTGACATTTTGAATTTCGCGCCCTGACCTGAGCTTCCACCTTAATTAAAATAGTTTCTTCGCTGCACACCATCGAAATTATCAATAAACAAATGGAACACACTTTTACACACATTTTTATAAACTCATTTGTTTTGCTTCCTCTCAACAACCAGTGGGGAACCCAGCAACAAGTAGGTAGTGTTTACCACCAGAGGTTCAACTGTTTCAGAAACATGATTATTTGTTCCAGAAACATGTAGGTAGTAACTGGAAGTGTCTTTATAAACAAATGTTTGCTAGTCAATACGTGGTTAATATAATACATACACTAAAATAGAGAGACTGGTTGATATTGTGCTAAATAAAATTATAAGGTCCGTATCTACCTAATAACATGGCCACCCTAAATTCGAGATATTTTAAACTAAAGTTAAATTTCCTATACTGTATACTTAATCGAGAAAGTATACAAATACAGCCTAAAGTGGGCATTTTGGTAATATAGGAACATTATTATAGCACATATTAAAAATATAATACAAAAAAATATATCAAAATGAAAATATTATATGTTAAAAAAGTTTACTTTCAAACTAAACCTGTGTTATCCAAGTAGCCAGATACTTTTCGATCTCTACCCGAGCCTCCACTAGTTCGCTGGAATCATTCTCACTGGGCGGGTACATGTTTGCGCAGTGTGCCGTGCCTGGAAAATATGCAGAATACATTTACAAGAGGTGCTGCATACCTAAAATAAGTAATTATTGGGTGCCCTGAGCGAGTATCTAACTAATAATTGCTTAGTGATACTTTAATGATGATACTGATGCTGTTTCACGGATTACATACAGAGATGTCCTAACCAACTATGCACTGTGATTCTCAGTTAAGGCCTGACCTCATCACGGTGGACTTATCCTCAGTAGGTCTGTCAGTGGTCATCCTTTTCAAGTAAATTGATATCTTTTAGTTGTAAGACATATACAATAGTGCGTCATCTTTTAGTTACACTAAAAGATGACGCATTATTGTATATAGATTCATCATTTTGTCAGATAGACGCAAATTTTACTTGTTAACTAGTAAAACATACTATACATATGTGTAACATAATATATTTATGTTACACAATTGGATTTGTCTGCCTCGTTTTAATAAGAAATTTAAAAAAAAATCTTACCATGAATGTATATGGCTGGAGCATCGTTATTTTGAGTTTTAGTAATTCCCAATGCATGCCAAGGATCTACAGAGCCGTGGACGAATACCACCCTGCTCGTAGCTATGTCCAGAGCACCATAATTATTGTTCGTCCAATCAGCGGCTGCATTAATAAAATCTTCATTATACCTGCAAAAAGAGGTCGTCTCACACATTGCCACATAGTGATTTCTAAATAAAACGGCAGTATTCTACTATGAACTTACTTTTTACCGAATATATCGGCACACTGTTGAATGAAAAAACTGAGCGAGAACTGATCGCCAAAAATGTCCACTTCCCCAGAGGAAGTCTGGTAAAATCCAAACTCAGTACATGTTTGGTACATCCACTGACGAGCTGCAAAACAATATTATGATAGACTAGCTGTTGCCCGCGACTTCGTCCGCGTGGTATTTAACAAAGACTCAGCCGTTGGTAACAGCCTGCTCGCGTTCTGATCCCGCGGGACGCATTGCAGATTGTTGCTATCAAACTTTAGTCAGGCGCAGCGCTGCAACATTGGTTTTAATTTTTTTTCGAGAGATCCTATTTTTTTTTTCTAAAATAAAAGTAGCCTAAGTTACTCCTTGTTACATCAGCTATCTGCCAGTGAAATTCCCGTCAAAATCGGTCCAGCCATTGCAGAGATTACCCGGAACAAACAGACAGACAGACAGACAGACGGACAGACAGACAGACAAAAATTGTAAAAATTGTTGTTTCGGTATAGGTACCGTGTATACATCCAAATGCATTTAGTAAAAAGCGGTTATTTTAATATTACAAACAGACACTCCAATTTTATTTATATGTATAGATAACGCTAAGCACATACTTATTGCATGGTGAGCTGTGCGATACAAAAATGCAATGAATTTTTACTGCTACGAAAGTGCAATGATTTTTTTTGTACGCGTGGACAATGATGGTGGTAATGATTCTTATTATATAGCCAAGGAACTGTATCATTGGCTATATACTAAGAATAATTAAAATCCACTCAGTAGATTTTGAGATAGTGACAGTTATTTTACTATCCCACCAGAAACCATCCATTTCCCAGGATATAAAGTATCTTGTATGTTGACCCAGGCTATAAGCAATCAACATGTCAAGATTCATCAGAATATGTCTCCTAGTTCCCAGTTATATTATATGAATAGACAATGTTAATATTACAATAACCTACTTAAATATTTTAAAATATTTTCAATAATGTATGTAAAGTGTCATATTATAATATGGTTTAAAGTTCGCATACCTCCTTCGGAGCCCCAAGTTGTATTCCTCAACTCTTTTATCATATTGTCATAGCTATAGTCTAGGCATGTTTGGTTTGATTTGTTCAAGATAATGGAATTAAACACGGCAAGTTTCTTGTACGCAGGCTCTGAACCCATTTCTGTGAACATGTTACATACCTAAAAAGAAGACAATTTAAGGCAAATGATTAACTAAACACAAAATTGCAAGGGACCAACCTAAATCCAGCAATTTATTATTATACCTACTGGTTGCAAGTATCTATCCCAACCCAAGGTTGTTGAGGAGTAATATCCACAAGGTGCATTAATATATCACTAACACTAATATGTAAATAAATTAACTTACTGTGTTGATTGTGATATTTTTGTATCTGTTGTCTGCACTTATTCTGTTATCTTCATTGTACTGAACCAAGTCAGCAAAATCATCAGCCAAGGAGTTATAAAAGTTTTTTATATCATTCATTGAAGCTTTTGCAAAAGGGGTACATACTCTGAAATTTAAAATAACATGATCTGAATCAAGCCACTTACTTAGCTACAGAAATACTTTTGAAACGATTCATGAAGAAAGACTCAATATAGTACTTACATACCTAAATTCTTTTTCAACAATATGTGGTGCATTTTTCATCAATGTAACTATTTGCTTGTGTGCAGTTTTTATTTCTTTTACACAATCCTCTTGACCAGTCTTCTCCTGCAATGCACTGACAACTACTTGATAGTATTCTGTAATTACAATAATGAAAGTTAAGGATATTATATCATTCTTTGACATCAAAAGATCACAGACAATGTACATACCAATAAAATTTACTTTGGCCAATAGAGGACCACTAGAAGATACAGCTGCATATACTAGATGTGGATATTTGAGCCTTAGCCAAGCAGCCAATGAACCAGGATATGATCCTCCAAATGCTATCCATCGAACTCCTTTATTTATTCTGTATTTCTTATTCATAGCATTTATGAAACTCGCCAAATCAGCCAGAGCTTCATAAGAAGATAGGTATTGCAAGTTTTTAATACTTAGATCTCTGTCAACAAAATATAATCCTTAAAGTTAAATATTTATGTAAACTGTTATGGTATACATAATATAAGCAGGATATATATATTGGTTTCCTTATAGCTATATTTGGTTATGCATTGGCATGATGTTCTGATGATATTTATATAATAGTGAAATAATATTTCTTTCAAAAATTAAGATCAATTGAACTTTTGCAAATGTATTATATATATAGTATAGATAGTATGCAACAATATTGTACATTTTTGTAGTGTTTTGTGAGGTAAACAGACATAACCAAAATGCCAATAGACCCCAAGATTTATTTCTTACTAGCTGTTACTCGCGACTTCGTTCGCGTGGTATTTAACAAAGACACAACCGTTGGCAACAGCTTGGTCGCACGTTCTGAGCCCGCGGGACGCATTTCAGGTTGTTGCTATCAAACTTAATCAAGCGCAACGCTGAAACATTGGTTTTTATTTTTTTTCGTGAGGTCCTATGTTTTTTTCTAAAATAAAAGTTAGCCTAAGTTACTCCTTGTTACATCAGCTATCTGCCAGTGAAAGTCCCGTCAAAATCGGTCCAGCCATATCAGAGATTACCCGGAACAAACAGACAGACAGACAAAAATTGTAAAAAAAATTGTTTTGGTATAGGTACAGGTGTATACATCCAAATGCACTTAGTAAAAAGCGGATATTTTAACATTACAAACAGACACTCCAATTTTATTTATATGTATAGATAAAATCTTACACTGTTGGATGACTTTCCCCGTAGTAACGATGTTCAAGATTAATACACAGGGCTTTGAACTTTTTAGCATATTCTATCCAGGCTCCTTTGACCATCCATCTTGGATCAGCTGGTCCTTCTCCACCAATCATTAGAAACACAGGCCCTTGGTTCTCAAAATCGTAGAAGCTATCATTGACAAAATAGCGCTGCAAAACATATATTGATCTTATATTTATCTTGTTAAACTTGTGTAATGTAAATGTGGTTTGTAATTTGTCACATTACATTGATGATTACAAATGACTTATACATACAGTTACATACAATATTATAATATTATTTGTTACTGCGATGACCGAAGTAATAACCATTTAACAACTTTTGATAAGACAAAATATGTTAAATAGCAACTGCTTATCTGTAGGGTACATTAACTTTTAGCCTGCAAACTAATCACAAGATAAAAGAGTGGTATTTCAACCTTTTATTTAGTTACTTGTACATATGTTACAAAAATATAGATGACATATTATTTTTAGATTAAGGAAACAGAACCAATTAACAGAATAATGTTAAAAATTGTAAGTATATAATAAGTTGGTGTATGTAAACCTTTACTTGAACAATGTATTTTTGTTGCTTTGTTTTACAATTGAGACAAAGGGTGAACAAAAGAGGCTGGGGTTGCTAAACCCGTTACGTTAGGTTAAAATGTATATCAAGGTAGTAATAGGTACTTAGTTGATATTGGAAACAACTCTTGTAAGTTCAATATTGGTTAAGCTACATACACATGTATCTCTTCAGGCCTGCCATTGCAAACAAGAGGTGCCGAATGCAGTTCAAACATGATAAAATGTATCATAACCATACATACTGATCATATTACGAAGATATTTATATAACAACATACATACAAGGATTTCTTGATATAATGGAAATGTTTCACAAACCTGCTTCCAAAACCTTAAATCCGATGGACTCGAGTGATCCAACTTTTGTTTATACCATTGAGCTGGTGGTAGTAATTCGCCTAAGTACCCTCCAGGTCCTCCCAAATTCCCACCTTTACTTCGACCATTTCGAAATAGTTTACCGCCGGAGACTACAAAGTAACATTCCGATAACATCAACGCTAATAAAATTAAACGCATATTGAAAAATAAACTAGTAGGTATGCCTGCAACACTAATACAATACTCCTAGGCCTTAATAGTAGTTATAACTTATATGAAATAAACATTAAAACAAGATGCGCAAGTAGATACAACAACAACTACGGACGTACAAGAACGAAAGACAAACAACCACAGCACAGACTAATAAGAGAACTAGTTCACTCGTGCACTTTACCGAACCCATAATAGTTAATATTCCACCTATATCACTAACTATTGCTCGCAGGAACACTAGTTTTAGAAATTAAATCATAACTGACGCCATGACTTTTCAGTTTCCCGCTAAAAAGTCCAGGTTATGTTTTTATTATATTATCTAACGCGCAGTGAAGCCAATATCAATTTCTAAATTCGGCCTAAATAGTTTGCAGTCCAACCAGAGCGTTAAAATATTACGTAAACACATAGAAATAAGATTCCGGACCCCCTGCGTTCATATACGTTTAAACAAAACAGGTTTGAAATAAAAAAAAATTAAAATAAACATATTTTAAAACAAATAGAAATAAAGAAAAAGTTTGTTGGTAATGATTTAGAGATCAAACTGAGTTTTTATGAAATTAACTGGTTGATTCGATGTTTTATGAAAATACATCGATACATCGAGTATATCAATAACCTTTCAAAACATCGGATCGATTCGATGTATCGTATTGTAAACATCGAGTGATTTCGATGCATCGATGTATATCGAATATCCCTAGTTCTGTCTGTGCTGTGATTTTGTGTAACTTTACTTTACTTGTGTTGTGTCAGTCGCGGTCGGTCAGTTTTGAAAATATTTTCATATCCATTTTATTTCATCGCATCTCATTTCGTAAAGAAAGAAGAAGAACGAATTTTAATAGTTTGGTTACCCGCTAAGTTGCAGGTGAGGCCATTTGCATATCCATTTTATTTCATCGCATCTCATTTCGTAAAAGAAGAAGAAGAATAGTTTGGTTTTGAAAAATGGCAGAACCTGTGATCATGTTGGGTGATCACAACCATTTGGGTAATAACCATGGCAATGATAATATTGAATCTGTAATTGACTGGCTCACTATAAATAACTTAAAGATAAATCTTGACAAAACGGCAATCATGACATTTGGACAAAAGAAAAACAAAAATTTAAATATAAACATTAACTAAGTATAAGGGTATCAATATAAATAAGGCGAGTGCAACAAAATTCCTTGGATTACATGTAGATGAATCGCTTATCTGGAAGGAACAAATTGATAAAATATGCAATAAAATGCATCAACACTCTTACGCGTTAAACATGCTTAGGAAAACGGTCAATCAAATAGTTCTTATGACAGCATATCATGGTTTAGTCTCATCTATACTCAGGTATGGAATAATATTTTGGGGTAATGCGGTTGGAAAGGAGAATGTTTTTAAGGCCCAAAAACTATGTCTTAGAGCAATTTTCCATTTAAATAGAATGGATAGCTGTAAACCATTTTTTGTAAAACATAAAATCCTTACGATGCCGTCATTATACTTACTTGAGGTAGCAATGTTTGTTAAACGCAACAAAAATAAATTTGTACATATTAGTAGTTTGCAAAGAGCTGATAAATTATGCTTAGCTCCGTGTAAAACAACATTACACAGTAGAAGTATATTCACAATGGCTCCGAAAATATACAACTAATTACCAAAACATATTAGAACTGTGGAATGTATTAACGATTTTAAAAGAAAGCTATCGACATTCTTAATTGAAAAATCTTACTATTCTGTACAAGATTTCCTTGATTATAAAATTTAATTATTACTTGTACTTAATGACATCTTAATTAATATAATTTATCTAGACTAATATTGTAAACAAATACTAATACCTATCTTCATTTATATTTTTTTCTTTTTTTTGTATAACTATGCCACTAATATATGTACGCCAATAATTGGCAGATCATAGCGAAAATTAACTCTATGTACCTACCACCCTTTTACCTATGTTCACAAATAAACTATCTTTATCTTTATGATTTTAGACCAATGAGGAAGTCGATGTCTATTAACGACATTGGTGCACCCGATGAAGATCCCGTTCCCGTAATATCAGAACGCAATGAAACTAGAGATGATTATCACTTACATGGAAAACCTACCAAAACAAAGTTTATATCTATGGCGGAGGCTATCTACAATTATCAGTGGGATACTCCTGAATGGTTCCACTCGTGGGGTCGACAGAAATTTAGAACGTAGACTGCTACCGGCCCAACAGGGCTGACTGTTCCCCATTCCAAGGCTGTATTGTATAGCGCGCTCGCGCCCCGTTCGTGTCTTGTCTCAAATCATCATCAGAATCATTTCGTAAAGAAAGAAGACGAAGAAAATATAAGAAGTTGCGGTTTAAAAATGGCCAAACATATAAAATACCAGGGTGCAATATACTTTGTATGTAACAGTAACAGAGGAACCTGTTTCCCCTTTAAAACAGGACTTTAAGTTAATAATCATTTTAGACCGGTACGGAAGTCGATGTCTATGAACGATATTGCTGCACCGGATGAAGTTCAAGTAAAATTAGAAATAAATGAAACTCAAGACGATGTTCACTTACATCGAAGACCTACGCGTGCTCCATATGACCTGCCGAAAACAAAGATTCTATCGATGGCAGAGGCTGGCTATCATTGTCAGGGGGATACTCCTGATTTAAGCCTAATACGGAAGTAGAGGTCTATGGACGACATTGCTGCACCGGGTGAAGATCCCGTTATATCAGAACGTAAAGAAACTCCAGACGATATTCACTTACATCGACGACCTACCCGTGCTGCATATGACCTGCCGAAAACAAAGTTTGTGTCTATGGCGGAGGCTGTCTATCATTATCTGAGGGATACTCTTGGACGGTTTCACACGAGGGGACCACAGAAGTTCAGAACGCAGGCTGCTACTAACCCAACAGGGCTGACTGTTCCCCATTCACCAAGGCTGCGGTGTAAAGAGCGCACGCGCCACATATATTACATATCTCAAAAAGAAAAAGAACAAATGGAATTCGAGGAGATTAAAAAATTTAAAATCAAAGCAAATCCTATACCAAAATCAGTTAAAGGTGTTATCCATTTGCCTGTGGTATCAAGAAAACCTTTAACAGTACCTGAACCTTTCAAGTTGTCAGAAATCCATAAAATGTGGACTTCCACACCTGTTAAAGTTCACAAGTTCAAAGCCCGTCCAGCTCCCAAGCATATACTTAAGAAATCACAAATTCCTGTAAAATGCCCTGTGCAAGTCACAAAACCAGTCAGCCCTAAAATTGATTACAAAAGAGTAAACTCTGCAGATCATCTTATGCATGAAACTGCAGCTTGCTCAAAGAATAATGAAGACAAACCTCAAAGACGCGGGCTCGTTATGCCACAGCCATTCTCATTTGAAAAACGTGATGAGGAGTTAAAGAAACGCAGAGAGGAATGGATCAAGCAACAAATACAAGAAGAGCGCAAGCAAGCATCTCAGTTCAAAGCTCAGCCAGTACCAGTGTTCAAGCGACACATGAAAAGCATATTAAAGGGTAGTTACTCAACAACATCAGAGAATAAGAAGAACTCTTGAAAATTTGAGGCTAAACCTCTAGTATGAAGAGGCATTTAAACCAGTAATGAAACTGGGGCATTTGATGAAGCTAGCACTATTTGAACTGACAACAGAGAAATGGGCTACTGAAAAGAGAAATTTCTAATGCAGCTGAAAGAAAAAGAAGCTGATCAAGAGATACTGTGCCTACAGAAGGAAAAAAGAACAACGAAGAGTCAGAGGATAGGGAGAGAGTTAAGTTGAGAGCCAAACTTATATATCATGCCCACTGGCACAAATGGTGCATTATCAGGGGCAACCAGCCCCTGATAGTGCACCATTTGTGCATGAAAAGTCATCTGGGCCCGTCACAGTACCTGAAATTATTATAATAAAATTAATTATTAATAGATTTTTTTATAATATTAATTATTATAAAAAACTTTTAAATAGAATTTCCTTGAAAGCAGACAATGTAATCATGTTTAAGTATTTTTTATTCTGATAATCCAGGAACTGACATTTTAATATTAATTTTAGTAACTTTTTAGGTTAGATCTGTTTGCTAGAACTATAATAAAATTGACTTCTATACTTGTGTCTGTTGTCTTCTTCTTCTTTTTTTACGAAATGAAATGCGATGGAATAAAATGGATATTTAATAAAATTCGGTTTTATTATTGAAATGACACCCTAAAAGTTATTTGTAGTTTGTAGTGTAACTAAATAGCTTGTTATCTTTAGAATTGAGCTTGATGACCTTAATAATCACAGACTAATAAGAGAACTAGTTCAGACCGCCATGTCAGGAACATGGGCGCTAAACCGTATGCAGCACTTGAACATGACGTTTAGTTTTTTCTTAATTTCATTAGTGCGATCCAGGCAACGGAAACGCTAATAATGCCATTTTCTTTTTTTTCGTTAATGCTATCTAACGCCGAAATAAACGGTCATAAAGCCTATTACCTGGGCAGGACCACCCTTAGGATACCATTTTTTATTATTATATACAGGATAATAATAAATAAAACATAATTATGTAGCAAATAGTAACAATTTATTTATTAAATCTTTTATTTCTAATTTTTTTCTTATATTTATTAAAAGCGTTCTGTTACAACGGGGGCAAATTGATTCTTGCTAGGCGTATTAAATCTGATCCTTTCAACATTTTATTAATGACATTGCATTAATGATTAGCAAAGATTTAAAAGTACTAACAAAGGTGTAGGGACTTGGGTCATAACTTCTGTAGTTATAAGCGTGCACTTGGCCAAAAAAAATTGCTGGTGCCAATTTTTTAATGTTGCACTGACTGGTGTTACATCGGGATACAGAACTGAAAATAAATAAATAAATATCAGTCAGATATAACAAATGACAAATTAATAATGTTATATTTTGTGTGTAGTATGCTAGAACCCACATTATGTAGCATTAGCGATTTATAATTACTGTGAGAGACTACTATTCATCTATCTCCAACTGGCGAGATTAGTCAAGAGCAAACATAATAAAAAACCCTTTTAACTCTGGTATTTAAATGATCAGTTAACATATCTTAGGCATAGTAGTCTTGAGAACATTGTTTTAGTGGCTATAGTGCCTGTTTATTTAGTGCAAAATAGTTATGTAGGTACTTACGGAATGTTGATGTGTAAGATAATGCTGCTGATACTGATTTGCTCAAAACACGTACACAATTCTTAACCTGAAGAAAAAAAACTTTGCTTTAATCATACTTTATACATTACACATAGATAGTGTTACTTGACTATTAAGAATACTATAATAATTGTTTGATAGTTTACCTGTTTCTGAACAGATGCTTATTGGGTTTGCTGAAGATATCTACAAGGTAGTGAACAAGCTTGGATAAGCGCCACTCTTCAGAGGATTCGTCGACGCATTGACAAACCTTTGTTCAAAATGCTTATGACAAACATATAATTTGCTAACATCAGTGCATAGTGCTCTCACAATTATTATTAACTAGCTGTTGCCCGCCACTTCGTCCGCGTGGTATTTAACAAAGACAACCGTTGACAACAGCCTGCTCGCCCATTCTGAGCCCGCGGGACGCATTGAAGGGTTTTGCTATCAAACTTAATCAGGCGCTGCGCTGCAACATTGGGTTTTAATTTATTTTGGTGAGATCCTATTTTTTTTTCTAAAATAAAAGTAGCCTAAGTTACTCCTTGTTACATCAGCTATCTACCAGTGAAAGTCCCGTCAAAATCGGTCCAGCCATTTCAGAGATTAGCCGGAACAAACAAACAGACAGACAGACAGACAGACAGACGGACGGACAGATAGACAGACGGACAGACAGACAGACAGACAGACAGACAGACAGACAAAAATTGTAAAAAATGTTGTTTCGGTATAGGTAACGTGTATACATCCAAATGCACTTAGTAAAAAGCGGTTATATTAATATTACAAACAGACTCTCCAATTTTATTTATATGTATAGATACACTCGAGCCACTGTCTCTTGTTTTCCTCCTTAGATGGAAATTTATGAAAAGTAACGTCCTGTCGTAAGCTGGTGCACTTGGAGAACTTTACAATAAAACAAATATTGAAAACAATGTAAAAATGGATGAAATTAATAAAAATTTAAAAAACACTTCATCAAAACTTATACGCGTTTGACGGGAAAAATGGCCGCCAACCGGTCAGGGCGATAGCGGGGTGAAGCAGGTAAGAGAAGGGGTGGAAACGTCATGTTCAAATGTAGCACCACAGATTAGATAATTTCTATAAGGTGGTTTTTTTTTCTTAGAGCATTACCCGGCGTGGCGATGTCGACAACTAAAGCTTATCGAAGATACTACAGTAAATAAAAAATCATGAATTATTACAATAAACAGAGTTATATTTTCGGTAGTTTTTGCCTCTCTCTTTTGCAAGATCATTTCATTTAATTAAGTCGGTCCTAATGTGCTAGTATCCTTCAAATTTTAGTTATTTTATTTAAATTAATCCAGCAAAAAGGCTACTTCAGAATTTAATATTTGTAAACGGGCCTTCAATACCAACTCCTACAGTCCCCACTCGAGGAGTGAGTAAACTTATTTCACCCTAATATAACATGTAGGGAAAACTACCCATTTTTAACAAGATTGTTTGTCATAATATCATGTCCAACGTTAACGTTACAGCCATTTTATTTCTGAGAGAGAATACAACACATACAGATAAGCGAGTAATAAACACATAAAAACAACACACAGATGGAAATGGCGAAACTATAAGGGTTCCTGGTTTTACTACGGAAACCTAAAAACCATGGAGTAGGACAAAAAACAAACAAAGAAATAAAATAATTGTAGTTTTATTATTATTTTATTCAAAATATTATTATTTGGATAATTGGTACATGTAACAATAGAGTAGTTAAGTTTTGAACAGTTTTCAGCTTCTACAAAAGAGTAATAAAACCACAGAATAAAATAAAAAATAATCGCGTAAATAACAAAAGGCCAGACCCATACAAGTCGTTCAACGAGTCGTCGGCGTCACCTTCGTTCATTGGGTACCCAACGTAGATAGTGAATGAACACTCTCTATTTATGGTACCCAACAAATTAATGTGACAATCGAACGACATGCTATATAACGCAACTTTCCCTTTTGAAGGGGTTTCCTGGTTACATGGGTTTTAATTCGCAAGTCTATGATGTAAAGACAAAAGTGCACATAGATATGGATATGAAGTAAGTTTGAATATAGCTTTTCTGGAAATGGTTTATAATCCTTCTAACCTTATTGGTATCCAAAAGACGAATCTGATTGCAGTCAGGTCGTTCAAAACCCGATCACAATCCGTTCATAGGCTTACTTGGTTTCCGGACCCTGCCTGACAGAGCGATCCATAAGCAATCAAATTTCATTTAATAAAGAAAGAAGAAGATATCATCATGTCACATTCATTATATTATTTATAATGTGATATATAATAAATTACTTGACATAAGCAAAATACCCGCTAAGTTGTGGGTGAGGCCATTTGCATATCCATTTTATTTCATCGCATTTCATTTCGTAAAAAAAGAAGAAAAACTTTTATCACACTGATACGTTATTGTCTGACACTCATAGAGTGGACTTTTAATCGGTAAACAATATCACTGATCAATCGGATATTCTGGAGATTTATATTAGTTATATTTATTATTATATTTATATATTACTAGCTGTCCCGGCGAACTTCGTACCGCCTCAGAATCAAATGCATGAGAAAAAGATTTTATTGGTATTCTATGAAAAACGTAAACAAATCTATCCCACGGGAACCATACATTTTACAGGGATAAAAAGTAGCCTATGTGCTATTCCAGACTATAATCTATCTCTGTGCCAAATTTCATCCGGATCCGTTCAGCCGTTCGGGCGTGAAAGAGTAACAAACATCCATCCATCCATCCAGACTTTCACATTTATAATATTAGTATAGATTATATTTTAGGCTACTCAGAACGAGAATAGGCAACGAAAAAATCTAAAAGGCGACTGGTCGCCTATTTGGCTACTTCAGAGACAAGTTATTTCTTCTTCTTCTTCTTTTTTACGAAATGAGATGCGATGAAATAAAATGGATATGAATATGGCCTCACCCGCAACTTAGCGGGTATTTTGCACAATGTCTAGTAATTAATAGCAATAAAACTTTCAATAAATACACATTATAAATAAAATAATGGATGTGACATGATGAAATGAAAATGGCGTGTCGACAAGTTATTTAAATCAGCCGAATCGCAAATAATTAAGAAAAAAAATTCATTCATTCTGCCATTCTTCAAAATTCAGCCATTCTTAGAATTCGTACCCATAAGAATGTAACAGGTACTTATGTGTTGTAAAACTTTCAACCAAGCAATCACATGGTTAGTTTACACGTTGGTAGAAAAATGTCTAATACTACTGACGACGGCGAAAGTCTTGTCGATGCCATATTATTGCTAGCAGAAGACGAATCGGCATCATCTTAATCTCTGTTTATTGGAACGAAGTTCCTTATCGCGCGTTTCGAAAGGGGGCTAGACGGAAAAAATTAAGACGAAAAGTTATAACGACACTTTTTGTAAGCCGTGCGGCGTGCGGATGTTTCTTTGTCTGTCTCTCCCTCTCTTATAGAAAACCAGCCAGATATTTTCGTTTCGTCTTTCTATTTCGCATTGAACAGTGTGGTGTCGCGAAGATTATTTTTGTTGAGTGTATACTTTGGTTTTTTGTACATAATAAATAACTTAAAAAAAATGACAATTCCTTCACTAATTAATCGAAAGGAACTTCGTTCAGTGTCCCTTGACACCAAACAAGTTTTTAATTTTTTTAATATTGTGTACTTTACTTTATTTTAAGATACATTACGGGGTTTTATATTAGGCTTAGATCTATTTATTAAATTCATTATAAATAAATTGATAAAAATAACATTTTATTTTATTCATATTGATATTTTGTCGTTTGAGCTACTTTAGGCTACTGTAACTGAAATTCGGCTACATTAGGCTACATTATGTATGAGAAACGGCGATATTAGGCCCAGCGCTGTTGGCAACACTGTGTGTCAATCGCAGTCGGAGTTTTGTTAACTTTAATCGTAATTTATTTTTATTTTAACTAATATGGTGATAAATTCCCATTTATTTTAAGTTTAATGTGTTATTAAGTTAATTTTCATGTATTCGACTGAAGGACTGGTATCCATGGTCATGAATAAATATTAAAAAAAAAAAAAAAAAAAATCGCAGTCGGTCAGTTTGATTTAAAATTTTATTTCGCCTGTCCTACTGGACGAATTAAACTACTACTACTTAAAATTTTATTTCATCGCATTTCATTTCGTAAAAAAGAAGAAAATATAAGGATTTCCGTTTTATTTCATCGCATCTCATTTCGTAAAGAAAGAAGACGAAGAAAATATAAGAAGTTGCGGTTTAAAAATGGCAAAACATATAAAGTACCAGGGTGCAATATACTGTGTATGTAACAGCAAAGTATATTTCAAAGAGGAACCTGTTTCCCCTTTAAAACAGGACTTTAAGTATGATAATCATTTTAGACCGGTACGGAAGTCGTTGTCTATGAACGATATTGCTGCACCGGATGAAGATCAAGTAAAATTAGAAATAAATGAAACTCAAGACGATGTTCACTTACATCGAAGACCTACGCGTGCTCCATATGACCTGCCGAAAACAGAGATTCTATCGATGGCAGAGGCTGGCTATCATTGTCAGGGGGATACTCCTGATTTAAGACCAATAAGGAAGTCGAGGTCTATGGACGACATTGCTGCACCGGGTGAAGATCCCGTTATATCAGAACATAATGAAACTCGAGACGATATTCACTTACATCGACGACCTACCCGTGCTGCACATGACCTTCCGAAAACAAAGTTTGTGTCTATGGCGGAGGCTGTCTATCATTATCTGAGGGATGCTCCTGGACGGTTTCACATGTGGGGATCACAGAAGTTCAGAACGCAGGCTGCTACTGGCCCAACAGGGCTGACTGTTCCCCATTCACCAAGGATGCGGTGTAAAGAGCGCACGCGCCACAGATATTTCATGTCTCAAAAAGAAAAAGAACAAATGGAATTTGAGGAGATTAAAAAATTTAAAAGCAAAGCAAATCCTATACCAAAATCAGTTAATGGTGTTATCCATTTGCCTGTGGTATCAAGAAAACCTTTAACAGTACGTGAACCTTTCAAGTTATCAGAAATCCATAAAATGTGGACTTCCACACCTGTTAAAGTTCACAAGTTCAAAGGCCGTCCAGCTCCCAAGCATATACTTAAGAAATCACAAATTCCTGTAAAATGCCCTGTGCAAGTCACAAAACCAGTCAGCCCTAAAATTTATTACAAAAGAGTAAACTCTGCAGATCATCTTATGCATGAAACTGCAGCTTGCTCAAAGAATAATGAAGACAAACCTCAAAGACGCGGGCTCATTAAACCACAGCCATTCTCATTTGAAAAACGTGATGAGGAGTTAAAGAAACGCAGAGAGGAATGGATCAAGCAACAAATACAAGAAGAGCGCAAGCAAGCATCTCAGTTCAAAGCTCAGCCAGTACCAGTGTTCAAGCGACACATGAAAAGCACATTAAAGGGTAGTTACTCAACAACATCAGAGAATAAGAAGAACTCTTGAAAATTTGAGGCTAAACCTCTAGTATGAAGAGGCATTTAAACCAGTAATGAAACTGGGGCATTTGACGAAGCCAGCACTATTTGAACTGACATCAGAGAAATGGGCTACTGAAAAGAGAAATTTGTAATGCAGCTGAAAGAAAAATAAGCTGATCAAGAGATACTGAGACTACAGAAGGAAAAAAGAACAACAAAGAGTCAGAGGAAAGGGAGAGAGTTAAGTTGAGAGCCAAACTTATACATCAAATGGTGCATTATCAGGGGCAACCAGCCCCTGATAGTGAGGATGATGAGCCATCCTAGCTTCCGGTAAGTCACCCATTCTAGGTATCTCTGGCTTGACTTTTCTCATTCTACAAAACATACAATTTGAATCTATATATTTAACAGTCGGTCGCAGTCTAATAATCCAGTACCTTTGTTTCAGGTCATTGACTACCATTTCTTGGTAACCATGTGCAGAATGGATGTGGTAAGATCTTACAATTAATCTAGCTATATGATTTTGTCCGTCTAAAATAACAGGTCTTTTCATTTCAGGTTCAATACTCCTAGCAGCATCGATACGGCCTCCAACGCGCAGCACTCCGTGTTCGTCGAGGTAAGGTGATAGAGTAAGTAATTTACTATTTCTTTCCAGGTTTCTGTTATTTTTCAATGCAGATATCTCTTCTCCGAAAGTCTGATACTGTGATACTAGTATCAGCTGGCGCTCGGCTTGTTTCATCACATCGGATTCAGCAATGGTAAGTCTTCTACATTTATTTATAAACTTCAGTACTGCAGCTATGGCGCGAACTAAACGCAACCACGATGAAAATCTATCGGGTACAGGTACAGGTAGGTCTTTAGTTTTATAACAGGTTTGTATTGTAGTAATATATTCCAACTCCATGTTACTACTTTCAGGTAAAATTATATTTTTAGGCCAAGAACTTTCATCTGAGTATAAAAACTGTGGGCCATTGAACCATTCATTTTTCAACAATGAACAATCATAATTTTCTCTAGTTGCTATGTCTGCTACATTCATATATGTAGGTACGTATCTCCATTCGCTTGCGCTTGTCAGCTCGTCAATCTCGCTTAGCCTGTTTGCTTCAAGTCTTGTATGTGCGCGTGTTATTCTGTAACCAATGTAGTACGGTTGTGGAGTCGCACCAGAAGACTCGACGCTCTGGGCTTAGCTTATGTTCTCTCGATATGGTGTGTGCGAGACGCGCCGCTAACAAGGCTGCTTGTAGTTCGAGACGTGGAACTGTAACAGATTTGAGTGGCGCTACTCTACATTTACTTGCCACAAATGCAACCATAACTCTTCCATTGTATATCCAACGCCAATAAGCGACTGTGCACATAGCTTTAGTCGACGCGTCGCAGAATATATGCAACTGTAAGTTTTCATAAATCGTCGCGTCCTTATCACTCGACTCGGCTGCCATGCTATCTGTACTTGTCGCCGTCTCGCTTGTACGAACAGCTGATAGATAACAGCGCGGCAGTGTGATGTTACTAATTTCTTTCAGTTGATTTATCCAATCACACCATTTCTTATATACTTCGTCGGGTATATAATCATCCCAATTAATTTGTGATTGCCATGTAACTTGAAGCATAATCTTCCCATTTATTGTGAACGGCGACAAGAAGCCATAAACATCAAAGATCGACATAATTATTCGTAACATTTCACGTTTTGTCGGCCTTTGCTTTCCATTAGTTATATCATGTGATATTTTCTTAAACGATAGGTCAAAACGTAATGTATCATCAGTTGGATCCCACAGCAATCCTAATGTTCGCTCGCCTGCATATTCTTGATCGATTTTGAACCTTACAGTCGATGTACCGAGAATATCTTTTGGCAAACTGTTCAATACTGCTTCGCTATTGCTCGTCCAGTTACATATATGGAATCCTCCTTGCCTATGTATGTTAATAATATCAGTAACTAATTGTATTGCAGACTCTTCATCTGATAATGAGCTGATACAGTCATCCATATAATGTTGGTGACATATAGCTGACACGGCGGCTGGCATAGTTGTCTCATATTGCATCGCATTCTTATTTTTTACGTACTGGGCGATGAATGGTGAACAGTTAGCGCCGAATATTAGTGAAGTCATCGCATACGTCTTCACAGGATCAGCAGGATTGTCTCTCCACAGAAAACGCAAAGCATTTTGATCTGCAGGTCTTATTTTGATCCTTAGGAACATATCGCGTATGTCTCCGGTTACCGCTATTCTGTTTTCACGGAATCGCAACATTATACCAAACAGCGACACGAGTAAATCCGGTCCAGTAAGTAGAAAATCATTCAGTGACACTCCACTCGATCTAGCGGCAGCATCAAATACTAGGCGCAGCTTGTTTTTATTAGGATTATCCACACCAAAGTGAGGTAGATACCACGTTCGTTCTGTATTGTCCATATTCGTTACTTCTTTGGCGAAGTTGTTCTCCAACAGGTGAATAATTCGTCCTTTGTATCTTTCAGCATACTCCTTACTATTCATAATTTTTTTTTCCACAGATTTCAAGCGCTTCATTGCAGTCGTAAAAGAGTCTGGCATCTTACAGTGACTGTCCTTCCAAGGCAGTCCAACTTCCCACCTGCCATCAACAAGTGTAGCAGTTTCATCCAGCAGCGACTGAGCACGTAAGTCTTCAGGGTTCTGGCGTGCACTCGAAGATATGCCGATAGAATCCAGAGAGAATGAGCGACGAACCTCCTCCTGTATGTCAAAAAGTGTGCGATCATTGTCTGTTAAGGGTTGCTCAACATAGTTGCAAACAAACAAATTAGTTAGAGAAGAATGACCGGATATCACCGGGATCCTTCCATGGATACACCAGCCCAATGGAGTCAATGTGCCACACGGTTCATTGGGCTTGCCTATCTTTACATCCAGTGGTACAATTAAATTATAATTGTCCTGGCCTATAAGCACTTGTGGTCTAGATAGGCCTTTATAAAACTTATTTTTAATTTTTATCAAGTGACTATAGTTTGTACAGTCAATAGTGGGTATGTGTTGCGTAGGTATATTTAACCTTTTCACACTGTTCATACGGCATTCAAACATTCTTCCATCCTGGTTTGAAATACTTAAATTTAAAATGTTGGATTCACATTCCACTTCACTATCACGCCATGCCCCACTGACACGCATAACATGTGGTTGACCTTGCAACCCTAGTTCACTCACTAGTTCCTCACTGATGAGTGACACAGTTGAACCATCGTCCAATAAAGCAGTTGTATTAATTATCCCCCTAGGTCCGTGTATATTTACAGGTACAACTTTTAAAAATACATTACAGGAATTTAAATTAATATGTGAAACAGTTTCAGATTGCACAGAAACATCAGCAGTGTTTACATTATTATTATTAATTTGCACTGAATTATTCAATGGATAATGTAATAAGGGATGATGAGGCAATCCACACCCATCCTTGTTACATACAGGTGCAATACAGTTATCTCTGTTATGATGAGATAATAAACACTTAAAACAAATACCATTTTGTTTAACAAATTTCCATCTGTTCTTACGTAAAGATTTTTTAAATTGTTTACATTCTAGCAAACTATGATTAGATATATTACAGAATCTACACTTATTATCATATTTAATATTATATTGCAGCAGTACATTGTGAGGTCTATTTACATTCCTATCACAAAAACGCTTTTTTATGTGGGTATCAGTACTTAAGTTGACTAAATGAACACTAGATCTAGATATTTTTAAAGCTTCTTCATGTAAAAAGTTAGAAAGAATTACAAGTCTAGACTTGCTACCTGAAATCAGCAGATGACTGTAGTCCACCCACTTGGAGATGAGCACCGTTGGCAGCTTGGCTAATATGGTGGTGCACATGCTAATACCTTGTAAGTATTCCTCACGCTTGAGCGCTTGTACTGCGGCCACATAGTTTTGAACTTTAATGGAAAATGAAATAATGTCTTTATGGTAGTCTTGTGACATGGGTTGTAATCTTGTTATTTCTGACATCACTTGGTGCAAAATAACATCTGGATTTCCAAACTTTAAGTCTAATGTTGACATCACTATATCTGGAGATGTAGCACTTATTAGCAGTGATGACACAGCATCCTTAGCGGGTCCATGTAAACACTTGCGTAGACGCCACAGGTTTTCTTTAGATGTAAATTTGCACACTTGTGTTGACTCGTCATATGCTTGCTTGAAGTGAAGCCACTCCATGGGTTCACCGGAGAATGAAGGTAAGTCTCTTGGTGTACTCATTCTGCTCAGTAGGTTAGCCAGATCAACAGGTTGAGCCACTGGCTTGTTCAGAATCTCCTCTCTCATTCTGTTGTTGTGAACATGCTGTGATTGATTGTACAGTGGTGATTGTGGTGGGTTGCATGTTGTGTCCTGTTTTAATCCATAATCATGGACACACTGTGATGGTTGGTACAACATGTCCTGTTTCTTACCATAATCGTGGACATGCTGTGATGGCAGTTCATGCTGACTATGTTCCATCCACCGTTCAATATGCGAGCTGGTAGAGCGTTGTTCCGTATGTTCAGACTTGTTGTATTCATCTTGTAAGTCTGCGAGCTCTACTGCTAGCTTTTTATCAATGAGGCTCATTTGTATGTGAGCCTTGGCCTCCACGGCTTCCAGTTCCAGTTTCTTCTGTCGTGCCAACAATGAAGATGATGTTGACTTTCTGGATTGACTTCCATGCTGAGATATAACATTAGTAGGTCTCGTTTCATTGAGCCTTGCCTCAGTAAGTCTCGTCTCATTCGGGTTTCCTTGCTCACTTTCCTCGACTTTTCTAGTCATACTTCTCGTGTTCACCACTTCAGCTGGTGGTGTGCGAAACATTCAGTATGCGGCTCGAAGACCAGCTTTGTAGACGACGGGTAAACGGATGAGCGTGAGCAGGAAATAAAATGCTTCAATGGACTGTAAATTTATATATTTTTGACGAAAACTAAAATACACATCAGTTCTCAGCACGGAAAAATAGAAAAAGCGCGGTAGAACACACAAAAGAGAGTAGTAGTTTAATTCGTCCAGTAGGACAGGCGAAGGAATCAATCCATACTGCCAATTCTGATGTTGTCAATGTCATGGGTATTTTCTTGATCAAATTTACTTGCAGGTATACAATTTAAATATAAAGGCACAAGTGCCAAATCTTGAATAATTATTTTCTTTAAATAGTTCAGTAATTATATGTCCATGTTGATTACTTGTTAAAGTAAAAACTAGTCTAGTCCTTGATGGATTGTCTTGTATTTTTGTTTTGTCTCTTCAAATATCTCCAAGCGAGGAGTTGATAAAGTCATAGATAGGCGTAAAATTATCAGGGCAAGCTAAAAGGTTCTGTAGGGAAGACGGGATGTTTTGATATTTTTCCAGCAATTGATCTATGAGCAATAGGCGTTGTATGTTAAAGGCCGGACATTTAAAGAATATATGATCCAATGTTTGATCTTCCTGCGAGTTGCATTCACTACATTTAGGGGAAGCGATCATGTTCATGCGGTGTAAATGAGCATTAAAACGACAATGTCCAAATCTCAATCTCATAATCTGTGTGTAAAATTTTCGCTTTAAATAATTTTCATTGTCAACTGCAAACCAAGGTTTTTTGCCCACATCTTTATTAATACCAGCATACCATGCTCCTTTGGTTCGAATTATCTCATTTCTTTCTTCTAACCATTTTTTATTGATTTCTGCACGATAAACAGGTATCAAATCTTTCCACGGACTTGGTATATTTGTAATATTGCCACCCAAAGTGTTTGTTAATCTGGCAAGGTAATCTGCACTTTCATTACCAATCACGCCCACGTGCGCTGGTATCCAAATAAGTATAATTTGCTTACGAGATATCGCCAAATTTACCAGGATTTCTTTTATATCATTCTTTTATATCATTCTTATAACCTGGATGTCTCAAAGATTTCAGAACAGACATGCTGTCAGACGCAATAATAAAATGTGATGCACTGGAGCACAAAACGTCGTTTTGTACATATTTTAATGCTTCCAAAATCGCTGTGGCCTCTGCCGAGAAAACTGTGTAAATGGTAGGTAATCGAAATCCTCGACCATACTTTTTATCCGTATCATAGAATGCAGCAGATACACTTGTTTCATTCTTCGACCCGTCTGTGTAGATAATCTGGTAGTCTGTCCAGCATGAAAGCTTCTCATAAACATCCTGCTTGGTTCTCAGATTATGGTCTATTTCTATAATGTCTGATGGAGGAAATTTACCTTCAAAGGTTCCACGATAGCAAGCCCAATTTTCAGCATGATAAACATTGTTGTTTTTAATGTATGTTGATATTTCAGTATAATCACGAAGAATATATGGATATTTGGAAGATAGAGGAGTTGAAGCTAAATATCGGGAGTCATTTAATTTAATTAAAAGAGGATGATTGTCAAAAGAGTGAAGCTTTAAAATGAAATTGAACTTTAAATACTTAAATCTAAAAGACAATGAAGGAATGTTACATTCAACTTGCATTGAAATGATAGGGGTAGTCTTCATAGCCCCTGTAATTAAACGAAGATTTCTATTCTGAATTTTTTCCAGTTTATTTACTAGAATAGAATTGGAAGCATAGCAACAAAAGCTATATTCAAAATGAGAGCGGACTATGGATTTGTACAACATAAGTAAAATTTTTGGATCAGCTCCCCAATAAGTTCTAGCAAGTGATTTTAATATATTAAAAGCTCGCAAGGCTTTGTCTGCCAAACCATTAACATGTCTTTGCCATGATAAATTCTTGACAAATGTAACTCCCAAAAACTTGACCTCATCACTAACAGGAAGTAAATTACCATCATAAATGATGTTGGTGAGTAAAGATCTGGATCTGCTGAATATTATGACTCTAGTTTTATTTGAATTAACATCTAGTTTCAAGTAATTAAAATAGGTTTTTAAACCTTTTAAAGCAGTGTTTAACTTATTCTCTACTAGTCTTATGTTAGTACCTGTGCAATACACTGTTAAGTCATCTGCATATTGCAGACTATTAACATCAGTGCCTAATATATTATTTAACCTATGTATATACAAAATAAACAATAAAGGACTTAATATCCCCCCTTGACAGACACCCTTATGGGATGACTGAGGCCCATACAAATTGTTTCTCCTTCTTACATATACAGATCTACCATTTAGAAAATTGAAAATCCACTTTACTAATTTTACAGGCAACCTAAGTAGATGCAATTCATTAGCAAGGACATTATGATCTACATTATTGAAAGCACCAGTGATATCAAAGAAAATGCTAATTAAAAACTTGTTACTAGCAAATGCATCATGTACATCCAAGTTTAAATGATTTAAACTTTCTGAAGCAGAGCGTCCTCTCCTAAAACCAAACTGATTACAAGGTAATAACTTCTTGGATTCTATGAAATATTCAAGACGCTGCTTTATTAACTGTTCAAATATTTTGGCTGTACAGGAAGTGAGAGCTATAGGTCTGTATGAGTCATGATGATTTGAATCTTTACCAGGCTTAAGTATAGGAACAAGACAATCAATCTTCCATGATTTAGGAATAACCATGTTATTCCACAATGAATTAAAAATATTTAAAACCATTTGCTGGCTAAATGAGTCAAGATATTTGAACATTTTGTAAGATACATGATCTAAACCAAATGCAGTATCCCTACGAGAGTATATAGCACCTGTAAACTCAGAAAATGTAAATGGCTTCATGAAGAAATTATCAACATGGAAATCAATATTATTGGCATAAAGATCTAATGTTGGCATATTAGGAGGATTGGAAGTGTATTTGTCCAGAAATGGTTGTATCCATCTATCATCATTAGCATAATTATGTGAATGACTATAAGTTTTGTTAAATTTTCTAATATTGGACCAGATAATTGATATTGAAGTTTGCCGTTTGAATGAGTTACATAGTTCTGTCCAAGCAGTCTGTCTTTCTCTGTTAATGATTAATTTCTTCAAAGCTTGGTTGTTTTTTAAATGATAAATAATTTTCTATTGTAGGATTAGCTTTGAAGTTCAAATAAACAGACTTACATTTACTAACTGCCTGTGTACAGGCTTGATTCCACCAAGGTAAACATAACTTCCTTTTGGGTCTATTGTGAATCTGAGACACTGGATTAAAGATTTTATTAGCAGTATTCGCTTCAGATACACTTTCTAACAAAATTTTATATAATATGTCATAACACATTTCTGGATCGGATAAATCAAAATTGCTGCTATGTAGTTTTAAACTTACCACATGTTGATATTTCTGCCAATCAACACACTTATAATTTGGACGGAAATAATTAGCGTTAACATAGCTGTTGTTATTTATATTTACAGGATTGCATAAAAGAGTAGTGACTGCAGGAAGATGATAACTACAAAATGAGTCATCATGCACATGCCAATTACATCTTAAGGCTAACAAGGGTGAAACAATAGTAAGGTCTAATGCATTTGGCTGCCATGTATGGGAACCAACAGTTGTTGCAGAACCATCATTCAGCAAGCACAGATGATTATCATTTATTACATCTAAGAGAGTAGTGCCACGCAAATCCGTGGATGTGCAGCCCCACATAGTGTGATGTGCATTAAAATCACCAGCTAGTATCAATGGCTGTGGAACAGACTTTATTAAATTGTCAAGCTGTGTATAATTGAAATTAGAAGGAGAAGCAGATGTAGGACTGTAAAAACTAACTATAGACAAAGTTTCATTATTTATAAATATTTGAATGGCTATATTTTGTAGAGAACTATCTGAATAAGTTTGTATCTTTTTATAATTAATATAATTTCTAATTAGTATAGCAACACCATTATGTTTAGATCCAATATCTAATCTTTCTATTTTATATCCTTTGATATTTATAGTTTTTGTTGATTGTAACCAAGTTTCGGAGATTATAGCTATATGTATATCATTTTCGTATAAATAATGTGAAAAGACATGTTTATGACTAAGCAAACTCTGAGCATTCCATTGAACTATATTGAGCTTATCCATTTTTATTAGTTGTACTCTTTTTACTAGTATTAAAATTATCCAGCAATATTGATTTAATAGTCTCAGATGTAATGGGACTGTCTGTTTTAGATTTTTGTGAGCTAATTTTAACAATGGTGGATATTATTAAATTAAGAATACGATCTGATTGTAAAAACTGTGTTATGTGATGGTCAGATTTAGTTTTGGTAAGGTCAGGGAAATTTGTGTTATTGAATAGATCAACATACTTCTTTTGTTTGTATTTGTTATTGTTTTTTTCAATTTCTTCCTTTCGTTTAGGGCACTCTGCTGAAATGGATATGTGATTGCCATTGCAATGCACACATACGGCATCTTTGGCTGCTTTTTGACATTCTTTGTAATGATGATCCTCTCCACAGATCGAACACTTTTGTTTGTTTTTACAGTACTTGCCAATATGTCCATAGCGCAGGCATCGCAGGCACTGACTAACAGGTGGAATATAGACGCTTACCTCGAAATACCAGCTATTTATATCGACGCTATCAGGAAGTGTAGGACAGGAAAAGGTAATCGCCACCGTCTGCGTGGGTAATAAAATGGGATTGCCATCATCATCACGTCCACGGCGCATCAGGCGACGCACGGACACTACATCTTTGGAGCTGGAAATGCCGGTATATATATTAGAATTAGACATATATGTGGGAACACCGAGTATTACCCCTGTAATTTCCGTGAGTGTAGCAGGTATTGTCGCTTTTAACTCCAGGTCTTTTTGCACCTTAACATTATTTAAAGCCATATTTGCAAGACCAGGCCGCTCAAAGATTGCCCCAACCTTGAATCTATTAATACGTTTGAACCGTTTTATTCCTTTATGATGACGCTTCAGGACCGCGCCTAGCGTCATCAAGTCTCGGTCTCCAATGGGTTTAGACACCTCAGTACTTTCGTAAATTACAATGTACTCAAAATTCCCGCCATCCTCAGGGTATTGGCGAGAGTAATTATCTATTTTAAAAGGTTTAAATTTATCTAATCCTGAGTCATCGTCAGATTCCGACGACTGCGACGACGGGGGAAGATCCCCATCCGCCTTTCGTTTCTTCCGCTTCGCCGTCATTCCGGCCACGGCCAGGCCCCTTTAAATTCCTTCACTATATAATTAATAATACAAAACAAATTTTTGTTCAAAAAACGCGCCCTCCTGGTTTAAAGGTTTCCCGCCTTTTTCCTTCTATTTTTGTTTTTTAACAATTGACCGACGTCACGTTGACATTTCACATGTCATTGACATTTCACCAAAAAGTTCCAAACTCAAGTTCAGAAACTAACTTAAATAATACCCGCTAAGTTGCGGGTGAGGCCATATTCATATCCATTTTACTTCATCGCATTTCATTTCGTAAAGAAAGAAGAAGAAGAATAACAATATATTTTGGCGTCGCTAACAGGAGTAATGAATATGTAGTTGTCGTTGAATCAACCGAAAATGAAAAGCTAGGAAATAAAAACCCAATTACATTGACCAATCTTTATACCGAAACTCAAAAACAAATAATTGGCGTTCATAGGATTAACGCCAATAAAATTGGAATCACTTTTTAAAAGGCAGCAGCTGCCAACAACTTCTTAAAAATGGAGGATATTTTACAAAAAAACAAAATGAAAGCATTTGTCCCATCCTATCTAACTGAAAAGGTGGGAGTTATAAGATATGTTCCTAAAGACTTATCCAATGAAGAAATTTATAAAAATATTTCATGTGATGCAGAGGTAATTTCAATAAGAAGATTCATGAAAAAAGTTGAAGATAAACTAGTCCCACTGGGTACAGTCACAGTGACTTTTGCCTCCACCGCTTTACCACAGTATGCATACATAAAACTTTTCAGATATGAAGTCCATACATATATCCCACCGCTGTTACAGTGCTACAAATGTTTAAAATTTAATCACTCAGCTATGATTTGCAGAGGTGAGCAACATTGTTCATCCTGTGCCGGCCGACATTCATACAAAGAGTGTGATGTGGAAGAAGTGACATGTATAAACTGCGGGGGCAACCACTTAGCCGTGTCGAGAGATTGTCCTATCAAAAAACAAAAAATGGAAGATAAGAAAAAGAGATATCAACAATCTTCATATGCCACTCCACAACAATAGAGTGGCGACGTCTGAGTTAGATCGCTTGACAATAGAATATAATCTGGACATAGTCTTAATTCAAGAACAATATCAAAACGCTCGATTACGCAATAATGTAGTACAACTGGATAGCAAAGCACGAGCCGGTATTTATGTGTCGCAATCTAATTACACAGTAACTTCGCTACAAAATCTTATGACGTCTCACTGCGCTGTTGCGGAAGTTTCATCCCCATCCTGTAGGGTTTACGTTGTGAGCTGTTACGCGGCACGGCGTAAATTACTTCTTATGTAAAGCATACCGCACGGTTAGTACCGAGGGCCTGCCGGTACTCGCGGGTGTGCTCCCGGTCGACTTAGAGATTCAGAGACGCGCGGGAATGTACTATTCTACTCGAGAGGACATGACCACCGAATTCCTAAAACCGCGAGATCGCTATAGAATCACTAGATTATTTAAACCTCAATCTGTTGTTTACGAAGATCTTTTGAACGAGTGGCAATGCAGTTGGGATACAACAACTAAGGGCCGCCACCTCCACCAGTTCTTTCCTTACGTTCGTGATCGTTTGGAGAAGACGTGGATGGAGGTGGACCACTGTGTGGCACAATTTTTAACAGGCCATGGTAACTTTAAGAGCAAATTATTCTATTTTAAATTAGTACCCTCGCCTGTGTCAATGTTCAACGCCGTATAACGAAAACGAGCAATCTGCACATCACATCCTCTGGGAGTGCAATCTCTGGCAAAACGAACGGAACATTATGCTTAATAGTTTGCAAGTAACTTCTGGAGTTGTATACTACACAGACCTTGTGGAAACCAGGGATAACTTCCGCGCGTTCAAGCGTTTTTGCCATACCTACTACTGGAATCAAGTTTAATCAGCTCACAAGTTTAGGACCAATTAGTATTTAAACTCTCCGTGGTGCCTTACACCTGGAATTAGTCCAGCTGTAATAGTCGGGTTGAATATTACCATAGTGGATGCCTTTTAATTTCCTCGATAATTGCCACGAATCGTTCCAAGATTTCATCATCTGGGGCTTAGCCAATGACCGTAAATCCCGGCAGAAAACGTTACTATGTACACCCACGCCCAGCTGAGCGGCATCCCTGGCATATGAGTCTGCCGACTCATTGCCAACAATACCACTATGGCTGGGGATCCACGCCAGTACAACCTCTAGTCCAGCTAATTTAACGGCTAATTTTCTTTCTTCTTCTTTCTTTACGAAATGAGATGCGATGAAATAAAATGGATATGAATATGGCCTCACCCGCAACTTAGCGGGTATTTTGCACAATGTCAAGTAATTAATAGCAATAAAACATTCAATAAATACACATTATAAATAAAATAATGGATGTGACATGATGAAATGAAAGTGGCCGTGTTCTAGGTCAATTCAATTCAATTCAATTTTTAAAATAAATGGCTCCACCGATCTTCGGTGATTTTGCCAGTGTCAAGGTGAAAAAGGAAAAAAATACACATATTGAGTGTTCGATGAGCAATAAAGAATAAATTTTAGTGGCGTTGAGACTCTGAAAAAAAATTCTTTAAAAACTATCTACTTAAATACATGTTTACACAAAATAAGCTCATAATATAAAAAGATGCGATGAACCAAAGACATCTATCTACAGATAAACAATGGAGGATGTAAATTAAACGTAAATGGAAAAAAAAAAAAAAAAAAAAAAAAAAACCTTATAACTTTATTTTATTCTTGGATATAAATTTATCTAGGATGTATATCAATGGAGAAAATACTAATGTCAGTAAAAAATCTATATTAATAGGACGATCGATATCCTTGGGGAGAATATCGTAAAGAGGAACTGAAATTTTGGAACAATGAAAAAATATATGCTCAAGAGAGCCCTCTCCTAGTCCACACTCACATAAGGAGCTATCCAGTATCCGAATTTTCCTCAAAAATACCGGGGAACAGTAGTGTCCAAGGCGTAAACGAATTATAATAGATGTATTAAATTTTGATAAATTTCGAATTTTACAAAACCAGGGTTTAGTGGGAAGCTCGGGTTGAATATTACCATAGTGGATGCCTTTTAATTTCCTCGATAATTGCCACGAATCGTTCCAAGATTTCATCATCTGGGGCTTAGCCAATGACCGTAAATCCCGGCAGAAAACGTTACTATGTACACCCACGCCCAGCTGAGCGGCATCCCTGGCATATGAGTCCGCCGACTCATTGCCAACAATACCACTATGGCTGGGGATCCACGCCAGTACAACCTCTAGTCCAGCTAATTTACACTCACGTAACATTGTTTTGATATTTAGAGAGATGCAGAAGTTGTCCCTCGCGTGAAATGGGCGTTTAAGTAAATCCTGTAAACAACTTAGCGAGTCGGAGAGGATAATGGATTTATTAATATTATGGGATTTTATGTAGGATACCGCCTCGAGAATGGCAATAGATTCACCAGTGAAAACGGAAGTTTGTGGAGGGCATTTATGACTTAAAATTATTTTATACTTAGGTATCCAAACTGCAGCACCTACAGTAGAATTATCTGACAGTTTGGATGCGTCAGTATAAACCTGCAGCCAATCGCACCAGTGTTCCTGTAAGATCTGATGAAGCGCTTTGTTAGCACCTGGAGAATGTTTTTGGATGTTAAAATTAAGAATTATAGAAGGCCTAAATATCAGGGAATCGTAGTCGAATTCAAACATGGGATTTTTAGAAAACTGAACAACAGGAATGGATGAAAATTTCTTGAATGATTTGTAAAGGGGCATATCTGTTATCGGTCCATAGTTGTGGGATGAAACTGAAAGACGTTGTAACTTGTTTAACAAAGGGTGACAGAAGTACTGATATATATTTAAGAAATACCTATCAGCTAAGTACTGCCGACGGAGTGTTAGAGGAGAATCGAGACATTCAACTTGCAAGGCGTTTATCGGAGACGATTTCATGGCACCAGCTATGATTCTTAGACATTTAGATTGTATTCTATTTAGCTTGATTAGGGCTGCTTTATTGCAGGGTTCCAATATAAAACAGCCATAATCAAAGTGACTTCTAATTAATGCGTTGTATAGCAGTTTTTGGCTATAGGGATGTGAGCCCCATCGAACACCAGACAATGCTCTGATTATGTTAATGTTTTTTTCAGATTTGTTGGTGATGTAATTTAAATGCTGGATACCTGATAATTTTGAGTCCAAAAATACACCCAGAAATTTAACATGATTGTTGATAGGGACGGGTTCCCCATCAACTGCTATGACGACTGGAGGAATATTCCTTTTACGCGAGAATATAACCGCACTACATTTAGGGATGGATAATGCCAAACCGTGATCAATAAGCCATTGATTGAGATAATATAATGCTGAATTTATGCGGTTGGAGCAGTCCTCAAAAGAGGATGAATTAGCATATAAGACGATATCATCCGCGTACTGCAAGATGTGACAGAAACAATTAACAGAAGTGTCAAGATCAGATGTATAGAGATTATATAATAACGGGCTTAAAACAGAACCTTGAGGAAGACCCTTCCATACCAATCTATCAGGAAGAGAGGAGCCCTGAGTACGGATGCGAATTACTCGAGCCATGAGGAGATTACACATCGAGGTAATCAGTCTCGATGGAATGGACAGTCGAATCATTTTTTGTCTTAATATACCTAGGTTAACATTGTCATACGCAGAAGAGACGTCTAGGAATGCCCCTATAACACTTTCACCATTACTAAACGCAGTGCGAATATCGGTAGTAAAAATGCTCAGGTTATCAGAGGTACCCATACCTCTTCTAAAACCAAATTGTGAACGGGACAAGATACATTTGCTTTCTAGAAACCACTCCAAACGATTCTTAATTAAGTGTTCCAATATTTTTGCCAGGACAGATGATAACGCTATAGGTCTATAAGAAGAAGCTTGACATGGGTCTTTTCCTGGCTTTAAAATAGGGATAACCAACTGTGTTTTCCAGGACACAGGAATTTGGCTGGTCATAAAAACATTGTTAAGAATAGAAAGAAAAAAATGTTTACATGCAACAGATGATTTGACAATAAAAGAATACGGTATACCATCGATGCCCGGAGAGGAGTCAGTTAGATGATCAATGGCGCATTCAAATTCACAGTACGAAAATGGCTCGTTCATTTTCTCAGGATAGGAGAGGTGAGGAAGAAGATACGGAGTAGAAGAAGGCAAGAAAGGAAGATCAGCATCGGAGGGAACAAAGGGTGGTGATAATTTATCAATAAAATCTGATATCCATGGACTTGGGTCATTCGAAGAAGCATCAAAAGCGTCGTAGCTTCGTCGAAATGCCTTTAGTTTTCTCCAAACAGTAGTAGACGGCGATCGTGGGGAAAGCGATTCACAGAAGTTGCGCCAACCCTGAAATTTCTTTTGAGCCAGAACCTTCTTAGATTTTGCTGACGTTTTTTTAAATATCAAATAATTTTCCAGGGTCAAATTTTCAGAGTACCTGTTTTCAGATAAATTGCGCTCCTTGATAATAGCCGTGCATTCTGCATCCCACCACGGAGGAGAGGGAATTTTGTTTCTATACGAATTTTTAACAGGAATAGCCGCATCCGCAGCCAAGAGGAGGCAATCTACGAATTTGGAATAAACCTCTAAAAGATTTTCGGCATTAACTTCGGGAAGCGAAAATATGAGACTGTCCAAGGAAGAACTGTATTTATCCCAATCCGCCCGCAGGGTTCTGTACTTTAAAAGAGGTGAGGCTGGCTTTGGCGGACTTGAAATATTTACAAAAGTAGAAAGGATGGGAAAATGATCACTACCATAGGAACTACCTAACACTTTCCAGGATATATTGGGAACTAGGCCAGGGGAGGCCAAAGTTAAGTCAACCGCACTGGGATTTTGGGTAGGCGAGGTGTTCTAGGTCAAAAACGGCTAATTTTAATAACGGAGTTAGCTGACATAACGGAGATTAGTGACAGTGACGTCCGAAGTGTTCCCCGCCGCATATAGGATTTATTAGGAAATTCAAGTTATTTTGTGCCCTTATTTAAGTTCATTAGTAATACAGTAAGAAAAATATAATTCTTTAAAAATATAATTTTATACTTATATTATAATGAAATAAAATATGTAGGTACTTACTTAGTTTTAGAATCTTGATGATTGTTGTAGTGACGTAGTTGCTACAAAAATTATTAAGATTTTATATACTACAACAATTATTAATAATTGTTGCAGAAAAGGTTGTTTGTTTGTTTTTGTGGTTTTATTTTTTGTTAATTTTAATCGTAATTTATTTTTAATTTAACTAATATGGTGATAAATTCCCATTTATTTTCAGTTTAATGTGTTATAATATATTCATAGAATGTATGTGTGTTATTAAGTTAAGTTTAATGTATTAATTATTAATTTAGATTGTCTTACAATTATTCGATTTATTTTCATGTATTCGACTGAAGGACTGGTATCCATAGTCAAGAATAAATATAAAAAATAAATAAATACAGGAGATTCCCAAGATTTGACTTGTGTACATAGACAAGATGACAAAGCTTATCCGACCAAATTGCGAAGTTCATAAATATCTAGGATACACACTGTAACTACATGGTATTAAATTAAGCCATACTGCCATACAAAAGCGCTGTCAGCTCTGCGTACAAAAAAAACCCTTCGTTTGATCGTCCGATGAAGCTGTAAAGGTCATCTGCAACCAACAGCAATTATCATTTCGAGAAAAAAATCTGCTTTTGATGTTTTAATTATTATTTTGCAAATGTTCCTGGTTCCAGTTATTCAAATGATGCGAGTGGTGGAGGGCCATGAATAAAAAGGAATGTGTCGATGTATAAAAAAACAGATCAGTAATATTTAAGTTGATTAAAGTGCGAGAATTAATTGTTATAATAAATAAATGTTTGTCTACGTTTTTAGAATACAAACAATTGAGTTTTCTTGAACAATTTTATCAATAAAAGGTTACCTTATTTTGTCTACCGTAAGTTTCCACCATCTACCGTATTTTAGACCAGTAACACCGTAATTTTGACAAAGAAGTGTTGCCAGATTGGGTATTTTTTTCGCAATTTTGGGTAAAAATTTTGACTCTAGAGAAATTCTGAAGAAATGAAATTCTTGGAGAAAAAAAAATACCATGGAGAATTTTGGGTACTTTTTGTTTCAGAGCGCATCTGTAGGATGACCTCAACGCATTTTACGAACGCACCCGTTAAACCATCTTGCTCGTTCCAATTCCAATTGATATTTATGGCTCCATCGTTTACCGATGATTTTGCCAAAGACAAGTAGATGAATGAAAAAAAAATATAAAATTGATTATACAGTAAGTGAATGACAATTAACCGGTACTTCGATAGCTGGTTTCATTTGGGCATACTGTAAGAGAACAAAAACAACATGTTAGTGATATAAATAACACATAATTGCTATAAATAAAAGGAGAGAACTACCCTATTTACAGATCTTGCTCGTTCATTCATTGTTTTCACTCTGCTTTTTCTCTCTATGCTATGTCATACCTGTCATCAGTGTTGCCAACTCCAAGAAACTAAAAAACAATAGATCACCAATAAAAAAACAGGAGAAAACAGTAGATATAGTAAAAAAAGGCAGATTATACACTTTCCTCATATAATTAAAACAATTAACTACTTTTATTAGTTACCTGAGCTCACATACATTGTTATATTATAATATTGATCACAACATAATAAAAAACAAAAATCAAAGTAAAATTCACAATTCAAATTCAAATTCACCAATTCACACAATGCGGGAAATGTTTGAGACCCTTCTCCATTTTTCAATTCGTGTTTATTACATAGTGGTTATCAAAAAATATTTGCATAGTGTAATCGGTGGCCCTGAACACTAATTGAAAAACAGTAAAAATTAGGAATAAAACAGAAAACAGGGGAATAAATGTGATAACAGCAAATCTACTGTTAAAACAGTAGGGTTGGTAACACTGCCTGTCATACCCATGCAGTGTTCCCAGATTGGATATTATTTCTCAATTCTGGGTAAAAATTTGCCTCTTGGAGAAATGAATTATTTGGAGAAATCAAAATCATGGAGATTTTTTTAAAGTTTCAGAGTATAACCGTAGGCCGCAACTAAATACATTTGTATTTATGCATTTGAGTGCATTGAACAAACGCAACCGTTTAAAAAAGTTCACTTGGTCGTTACATTCTACATAAAATTAACATATTCTATTATTCATTCATTTGATTCGCTCACTGATTTTGTTTGTTAGGTTATTCTGCTGTTGGCAACGCCGGATAACCTTCTCGTGTGCTCGCTCCCATTGCCAGTCTGTTAAGTTTTAAATGTGGAGTCGAGACTATGAGAAATAATATTAGGAACAGTTAGATGTAGAACATATATTTAAGACAAGACAAAAGTTACAAATTACAAGAACGAACCATTTTGACACAAACAATATAACATGTTGCTAAGCAACCGCAACATTATCAGCAAAGAGTATTATACATAAACTCCATACTCTCTACACAGTCCCATCGGGTTCGCTTGTGGGAACGACAATAGGAGGGCCGGTGCACCCTGGGCATCGTCGATAATCTTCCAGGTTTTCCTGGGCTATTGTCGGCGATGGCGAATAGTCTGGCGTGAGGAAAGGGAGGGGAGCTGCGACTGGGCCTTGTGCTTGGACGCGGCGGACCCACCCTCCACCGACTGATGGAGCTTGCTGTCACTCGGGAGGACTTGCTGGCCGAAAGCTGGTGTGGCAGACGTTCGGCGCTGAGCCCCGGGCGGCGGACTCGGGGGAGTTCGTCGTTCCACTCCGGGCTCGCGAGGATCGATGCTGTGTTTGGTGTGTCAGCACAGCACCTGGGCGCAAGGCCGGTGAGGAGGCCGAAAGGCCGCAGTCGCGTCAGGGTTCGCGGAAGTATGCGAAAGCGTTCCCGTGCCCCCCGGCAACGCAACCGTGTGACACACCTTGACGTTTTAGTGGGTATACTGGCCGCCGCCGGGGAGTCCCACATACCCATCTCGTTCCCCCTGGGGTGAGAGGGGATGCGTAACGCATTTCACAATGTAAAAAAAAGGTCATTCTGCTGTTTCTGTTTGGAAATTATAACAGTATTTCAAGGAAAAAACTGAATCATCCATTAGGTTAATTAACCGATATTATTGACTTTTTGCCTTTGGGTAAAACTCAAGAATATTGTATCATTTTGGAGAAAAATAATTTCAAATTTGGGTAGAAAATGTAGAAATAGAAAATCACATCTGGCACATGCAAAGAGGTTTGGAGTCAGCGTTACCAGATACACGGTAATTACCGTAGATGCACGGTAATTTTGAGCAAAACACGGTCTACGATAATGAGCTATTACCGTGGTACCTTCTACGGTATTTAAAAAAAAATATTTACCGTGTAAATAATACTCAAATTCGTGCTCAAAAACGTGTGTTTTTATGAGTAATACTCAATTAGTAACACTGGCTGCTGAGGAAATCCATAACGATTTCATTACTGGGGAGATAATATAATCGGGGAAAATGAAAAATTTTTTGGTAGATGCATTGAAATGCATCTACGAAGAAATTGAAATTTCTTCCCACGTTCTTGTTAAAAGTTCTGTCATTGCCCCACTCCAATGCTGCCTGTGAGAGGCTTATACTTATACCATATGATATGGTTAAAAAAATGACTTCGTTGATTTATGACCAAGAAGTAGAACTTTTGGAAGAATAGATTTTTTTAAAATTAATTATACAAGTGTACCTTTTTTTTTTAGTTCGACACCGTAATATGCACTGTAATTTTAAAATAAAATTAGGGTAATTATACTCAAAACACGGTAATTTTGGTCTACAGACAAGGTAGTTTAAAATTTTCATCTGGTTACACTGGTTGGAGTGGAGGGAGACGCTGATGTGTTCTGTGATACTGTCTGTGCTGTGATTTTGTGTTACTTGTGTCAGTCGCGGTCGGTTAGTTTTGAAAATATTTTCATATCCATTTTATTTCATCGCATCTCATTTCGTAAAGAAAGAAGAAGAACGATCTCATCAGTGGTGGGTGAGGCCATTTTCATATCAATTTTATTTCTACGCATTTCATTCGTAAAGAAAGAAGAACGAAATTTTTTTGTGATTGGGCATGTGATTAGTATTTTATGGTGTGTGCCTAATGTTAAAAGGAGTGGGGTGCTTTTTACTTAGCTAAGCAAAAGGCGCTGGTCACATTATGGGGGATATTACGTAACCATTTATCTGAGACCGTATGTATATGAGGTAGGCAATTATTATCCTATGAGGATAATAATTGCCTACCTCATATACATAGGGATGTAGATAAAAAGTAAGTAGCATAATTTTAAAGTGTGCTGTATTTTGTTTTAGTATCCAACGACTGCAATAAGAAAAAGAGCAATGATTGGCAACGAAGACACCAAGAGAAGCATCTGTTCTTCTACAACCGGGGACCAGTAAGTATCACAAGTTATACGTATCTATACTACTACTGTAGTTTGAAAGTGTGATTGTTTGTGTGTTTGCAAGGGGAGTACCGCTGTTTAATCTGTATCACGCAGAAGACAACTTTTTGTACTTGAAATCTATTGGACACACCACAAGTCAATACTACATCATCATCATCCATCTCCATAATACCAAGGATTCCACTAGTTTACAATCAATACTATCTCTATGGGACTAATGGACACATTGGCCTGTTCACACCGTCAATTTGGATTATGGTATAACTGCTCTAAAGTACTTCGACCATACCGTCGTTACATAGAACGTAATTCGCGTCGTGATACTTGTGAGAATTATAATAGTGTCCATACTATGTTATGTAAACTGTTTTTTTTTTCATAGCAATGATGGCCAGCTGCAACATAATCAGACAGCGGCAGGGCGCCTGCCCGACGGCGCCGAGCGCCTGTCGAACGCGGCCCGCGGCCCGCGGCCTCCTCTTGCGGTTGTTGGAGCGCAATCCTCGAGTCCGTATGAGAAATTTGAGACAATTGCAGCAATCAGCGTTCTATATGGGATACAATTTTGAACATGTAAAAGCTAAAAAGGTTGGTTTTTAAAATCGCATGACAGCTAACGGAAACAATAGTTTTTATAAAATTATTTCATTATAAAATCTATTCTCAACCTAGTCTTGAACCCATTCAAATATCGAGCAATCTAGTAATTGATTACTTCCGGCTGTTAGTAGATCAATGATTGTAGTAACTGGTGAAGCTCCACGTTCCTGCTAGGGCGTTGCTGTGAAATGTACCTGAGAATGTATTTTTTTTACTAAATATATATATATTAGTAAATATACTAAATATATTTACTAATATATATAGATCAATGGTGGATAGATGGATCGATTCACTTCACTTCCACTTTTTATAACTTATTGGCTTTAATCACTCCGCAATAATTGATGTTGTGAAAACTCACAACTCACAATCTACATCGACTTTTTTTTTTACAGGTATCACCAAAGTCTATAGTGGAGCAACATTTTCCGGACAGTATCCCTGAGTTAGCAATCGATAACCTCCACATCGCTAGCGAAGAAATGTTCTTTAACTTTAGCCAACCAGCTTTTGTATAGTTTTTAAATTTATGATTCTACATATATCAATTTGTTTGCCTACATTACAATTACCGACCACAAAGCATCGCGCTAGCGTCAGTTTTGGGAGGCTATTTATTTCCTGAATGCTATTTACGAAAACCTTTTTTTGTATTTCTATGGTTGATAGCTTTATTATTTGTAGATAGCCACCTCAAGTATGTTTACCATAACTACATCGTAACTACATATAAGCACTATTTTAATAGGTAGGTACCTACTTTAATTGAGCAAACAGGTGCCATTTAGATTATATTGATGTATAATTAATTGCACACTCCATCAAGGTCATTACATAACATAAAGCAGTATACTGTTGTACCATGGGCTTATTTGTACATCTATTGGCATCCCTAAAATTGAATCTCCAGCGATCCAGAGATATAAAAGTCATGACTTTTACCTATAACAATAGTTGTACGGGTTTAATTATAATAATGTAAATATGTTCTTAATAGTTTGGTTACCCGCTAAGTTGCGGGTGAGGCCATTTGCATGTCCATTTATATTTCATCGCATCTCGGAAAGAAATCATCAGAATCATTTCGTAAAGAAAGAAAGAAGACGAAGAAAATATAAGAAGTTGCGGTTTTAAAATGGCAAAACATATAAAGTACCAGGGTGCAATATACGTTGTATGTAACAGCAAAGTATATTTCAAAGAGGAACCTGTTTCCCCTTTAAAACAGGACTTTAAGTATGATAATCATTTTAGACCGATACGGAAGTCGATGTCTATGAACGAAATTGCTGCACCGGATGAAGATCAAGTAAAATTAGAAATAAATGAAACTCAAGACGATGTTCACTTACATCGAAGACCTACGCGTGCTCCACATGACCTGCCGAAAACAAAGATTCTATCGATGGCAGAGGCTGGCTATCATTGTCAGGGGGATACTCCTGATTTAAGACCAATAAGGAAGTCAAGGTCTATGAACGATATTGCTGCACCAGGTGAAGATCCCGTTATATCAGAACTTAAAGAAACTCGAGACGATAATCACTTACATCGACGACCTACCTGTGCTGCACATGACCTGCCGAAAACAAAGTTTGTGTCTATGGTGGAGGCTGTCTATCATTATCTGAGGGATACTCCTGGACGGTTTCACATGTGGGGATCACAGAAGTTCAGAACGCAGGCTGCTACTCGCCCAACAGGGCAGACTGTTCCCCATTCACCAAGGCTGCGGTGTAAAGAGCGCACGTGTCACAGATATTTCATGTCTCAAAAAGAAAAAGAACAAATGGAATTTGAGGAGATTAAAAAATTTAAAATCAAAGCAAATCCTATACCACAATCAGTCAAAGGTGTTATCCATTTGCCTGTGGTATCAAGAAAACCTGTAACAGTACCTGAACCTTTCAAGTTATCAGAAATCCATAAAAAGTCGACTTCATCACCTGGTAAAGTTCAGAAGTTCAAAGCCCGTCCAGCTCCCAAGCATATACTTAAGAAATCACAAATTCCTGTAAAATGCCCTGTGCAAGTCACAAAACCAGCCAGCCCTAAAATTGATTACAAAAGGGTAAACTCTGCAGATCATCTTATGCATGAAACCGTAGCTTGCTCAAAGAATAATGAAGACAAACCTCAAAGACGCGGGCTCGTTAAACCACAGCCATTCTCATTTGAAAAACGTGATGAGGAGTTAAAGAAACGCAGAGAGGAATGGATCAAGCAACAAATACAAGAAGAGCCGCAAGCAAGCATCTCAGTTCAAAGCTGTCATATGTTAGAATATTATATCGGGTACTTGATTTAATATAAATATAGTGTAGGGTACTTTTCTACTTTATTAATAAATAATGTGGATTAAGTGGGTAGATGAATAACATTATGACCACGACACAATTGCTTGTAATGGCTACCTAGCAGATTACACGATTCACAGATACGATGTGTTTTACTTAAGTTCAGGACTTTACAAAAGCTCAGCCAGTACCAGTGTTCAAGCGACACATGAAAAGCACATTAAAGGGTAGTTACTCAACAACATCAGAGAATAAGAACTCTTGAAAATTTGAGGCTAAACCTCTAGTATGAAGAGGCATTTAAACCAGTAATGAAACTGGGGCATTTGATGAACCAAGCACTATTTGAACTGACAACAGAGAAATGGGCTACTGAAAAGAGAAATTTGTAATGCAGCTGAAAGAAAAATAAGCTGATCAAGAGATACTGAGACTACAGAAGGAAAAAAGAACAACGAAGAGTCAGAGGAAAGGGAGAGACTCAAGTTGAGAGCTAAACTTATACATCATGCCCACTGGCACAAATGGTGCATTATCAGGGGTAACCAGCCCCTGATAGTGCACCATTTGTGCATGAAAAGTCATCTGGGCCTGTCACAGTACCTGAAATTATTATAATAAAATTAATTATTAATAGAATTTTTTTATAATATTAATTATTATAAAAAACATTTCAATAGAATTTCCTTGAAAGCAGACAATGTAATCATGTTTAAGTATTTTTTATTCTGATAATCCAGGAACTGACATTTTAATATTAATTTTAGTAACTTTTTAGGTTAGATCTGTTTCTTCTTCTTCTTTTTTACGAAATGAAATGCGATGAAATAAAATGGATATGCAAATGGCCTCACCCGCAACTTAGCGGGTATTTTGCCAGTGTCAAGTAATTAATAGCAATATTAAATTCAATAAATACACATTATAAATAAAAAAATGGATGTGACATGAAGAAATGAAAAATCTAACAGCCTAGATCTGTTTGCTAGAACTATAATAAAATTGACTTCTATACTTGTGTCTGTTGTCTTCTTCTTCTTTTTTTACGAAATGAAATGCGATGGAATAAAATGGATATTTAATAAAATTCGGTTTTATTATTGAAATGACACCCTAAAAGTTATTTGTCTTATGTAGTGTAACTAAATAGCTTGTTATCTTTGGAGTTGAGCTTGATGACCTTGATAATTTCAATACAACATTTTATCACACACACACTATTTCTTTTTTAGGTTGGCAATGAGCTACAAAATAGTGCATTTTTTGCCAGTGTCGAGTAATTCTTGATAATCTTTATTAAATACTGTTAGCTATTTCAACGATTTGTAGTTTAAATGTTTCCATGTTCATGTGACATGGCCAGCGGGCATTCGAGCGAAGCGCAAGAACTAGATGGTTGTGTTGTTATATGTCTCGTTTTGATAATGAGAATTTAATAATTAATTTTAATTAGAAGACCAAAATGTTGTATTATATAATCACGAGTATTTAATAAATAATTGTAATTAGAGGAAGGGATGGTGGTATCAGTTAACGATATTAAACAGTTGTGAATAGAAGACCAGAAGGTAGTATTATTTAACATTTCAGAAGTGACAGATCTACATCCACAGCTGATACTTATGTACTATTGTTTTTGTCTTTTGGTGATAATATAAAAAGGCGTTAATACTATGTGAGTATCATTAAATTTGATATCGTAAGTAAATCAGCTTGTGTGTACCTATAACAGAAGATTCAATTACTTTTTACTTATTTAAATATCAACCAAATAGTATTTAACGCGAGGACCAACGCGTTAGTAGTTTCTGTCGTACTAAAAAAATGGAGTAGCTGAGTGCAGCATGAAGAGACAAGCTAAATGTTCACACTTAGTAATGTGTGGAAGCAGGTAATATCGATTGAGATAATTGTAAGCTGATGCCATTCTATTTTGTTTGTTTTTCTGTAAATTAAACTGTGGTGGTCAAATAAAGCCACACGGATATTAGTTAATCTGCGGATTTGTTGTACTACCATGAGTATGACTTTTGCACATTTAGTGCCGGTAAACAATTTAGTTGTTAACCTGCTCACATAGTTTTCTTTGTATCCATTCAAGTACAGAGAGATCAAACAGCCCCGCTAATAACGCCAATTCATAACATAAACATTTACGTGTACAGTTACATGCGCCGTGTCGTAACACGACGCGATGACGATCTTTGCTATAGCAATACTCCCTATGTAAACAGATATTAGATAAGTACCATAACATCACGACCATAGTGTCCAAATGGGTGGTCAGAGATATCCAAATAACCGTACACTTACAGTTATCACTATTCTTCAACTAATGTTATCTTTTTCGTTTTCCTTACCTTACCTAATCCTGACTCATGATTACATTGATCTGCGACTTCAAAACTTACTAAACTTGAGTAACACCCTATGATAATCGGTATGAGAAAATATTCTGAGCGGTTTAAATGATAATGATACTACCTACCACTACCTAGGTACTAGGTATTCTGCACCTATCGATATACCATGACATATTTTATTATCAATCGACTAAATGTGACTTATTTATCTGTTACTGTAAATACTTAAAAGTGTAGCATGGATGGAACTCAGGGATTATACCTCCTTGTTTTAACCGTCGCCGAATATTATCATTACGTATCACGCTTTGAGGACTTCACATACACAGTACACATCCGGGAATCATGAAATACTACATTTATATGTATATAGGCGATACTGCAGGCCGAAATTAAAATCAATATACCTATAACATAACTATACCTAGAAGTATTGTAGCAGCAGTAATACATCCACCAGTTGATATTTGAAACACGAGGAGTACTATTCTGAAGTTATGATAAACCCTTCTCCCCCAACTACTGGTACCTCTTACATTGGCTGGGAATTTAGTGTTATTCGTCAATCAAGGTCAAAGACTAGACGCAGGAATTTTCCAAAAGAAAAGTAGATCCCCTTGCAGTTAAAGCGAAACAAAGGAAGCTGCGATGGACATATTGGTCGAACGGTTGCTTATAGCTATAGCTGAACACAAACACATACATCGCAGGTATTCCATGAGTGGTACCCGCGACTTCGTCCGCGTGGTAAGGTACAAAAGTTTCTCTAAATTAAAGTAGCTTAAGTTACTCCTTGTTACATCAGCTATCTTTCAGTGAAAGTCCCCTCAAAATCGGTCCAGCCATTTCAGAGATTAGCCGAAACAAACAGACAAAATGTAAAAAAAAATGTTTTGGTATATGTACCATGTATATATCGGCGGCTGGACGTCAGGAACGGGAACATTCGCGTAATTATCCATTATAGAAGTCTAACTAGGATAGTAGCTGCTATTTATCAAATAAAATAAAAGTAACTTATTTGAGATGTTTATTCCCAAACCAACAAACACAGAATGCCCCGCAATACAAATCACTTCGGCTTTTATACAGAAACTTCAACGGTCACAATCATATTCATACCTTTTACATCCGTTTTAAACAAATTCATAAACACAAAACATTATCCAATACAACAACTCTTAAAACAGTAATATCCGGTTACATTTTAAATTCATCATCAAATTTCTTATATTAAATATTAATAAATGAAACTTCCGGCAAAATTCAGAATACAATTTTGAAATAAGCTTCCGGTGTATCAAATCAATACTTTTAAATCTAATTCTACTTTTAAAATAGTTGACATCCGTTGAAACATAAATATGATCAATTAGAAACTGATTTCAAAATAAATATAACTTCCGGTGGATTTAAATCAAATACATTTCGAATCAATACTAATCCTATTTAAAATACATATAACATCCGATGCATTTAAATAAATCAATATATATTCTAAAAATATGACGAGAAACTTTAAAATCTATTTCACGCCCATATATACATCCAAATGCACTTAGTAAAAAGCGGTTATTTTAATATTACAAACAGACACTCCAATTTTATTTATTTGCATTGAGACATGATTCACCTACCCCTATCACTCAAGCTGTGGATACTTTACTGAAAATTTACTGGACTTCTTGGGAGAACTTGAAAAGTCAAGTTATTCTATTTAATTTTGAATTTCCTTGGTGCGTACATGCTTATGAACACACAATGGTTAATATCCCACTAATATTACACATTATTTATCAAGAAACACATATTTTGGAATATAAATCAAAATTGACAACTTACTCACTTCCAAAGCATGTTTGTATTGATAGTGTGTTATATTATGAGTTTGTAAGTGATTGGTTATACAGACTGAAAGCTTGGACAATCTATGATTAAATGGATAATGTTATGATTGTTTATCATTGAAAGGTGTATGACTCGGTATAAGGAGGGAGACTGGTTTTCCAGCATAGACTTTTAGTAATTACTCTCATAATATATTTTTCCTCCTCTCCTTTCTTTACGAAATTAAATAAAATGAATATGGATATGGCCCCTCCACACAATCATGTAAGGATAGCCATGATATTTTGTCAATGATATAAACAATAGCATAATACCATCCAAATCTCAACACTGCCTACTTTTTTTCTTACATCATAATGGGCACACTCATCGACTAGCCTCGTATCTAAATTGTCTTTGGTGTGCGTGCTTGGTGCTCTGTGCTGTCACATCTGTCAGCTTTGTACTGTATGTGAAACCTTTCATTCTACATTTGTATTGATTTTAAATATTTGGTAGGATCGTCGATAAATGATACAAAGTGCTTATTATTGCAATATTAAAATATTTCTGCTACACCGTAATGTATTGAACTTGCAATCATTAAAAAGCACAGATTTAAATAATACTGTTGGACGATAAGCTTACCTTCACTTCGTTCGTTGCAAATTCAGTGGATTTTGGCAATCGACATTACATTTTAAAGGAACTTACTTGTTCATTGCCAATGATTGATTATGACGATCAATTTTGGCGGACTTCTCAATCGTTCAGATGCTTCACTACCAATTGATCTGCTGTTACTCGTCTGAATTAAGAGGGATTCGAGGATTGCTGTTTAGATTTCACAGATTAACATATTCCTTGCATCTCATATAATCACATAGGTATAAAACGAAGTGATTACAACGAAAACTATTATTAAGTGCATTGGTTTTTAAAGAAGTCATTGTATTGCAGTGTGGTAAGTAAATAATAACCTTAACATCTTCAGTATAAAAAACTGTAAGAGTGAATGCTTTTCAAGAACACGCTTATGCGACAGTGTGAGTCATTTGCATCTTCTGAGTGTAAGCTGACCTCAAGATGAAACAAAATTAGAAAAGCATTGAAAAATTATATTGGCATATTTAAGTCCCACATGTAGTTAATTAACAGTGTGTCATACAACTATAATAGATCTTAACTCTTGAGCTTATGTGTATCATTTTGTGGTCACAATCCAGCGAATGTGAAGATATTATTCTTAAAACAGAATATGCTTGATGAATGTCCTACACACACACACACACACACACATACAGAAGGTGCCAACAATAACTGATGTTGTTGTGGCAGCTCCTTGCTTGTTGTAGGGGCCTTAATTTTGTTCTAAAAGTCACTGTTAGGCAAATAATCACTTTATATGTTTTTCACACAACATAACATAAATTTAAATGCATGCAATGGCTTGGAGGCAAGAGGGAAATACAACCTTCATTTTGCCAAATAATTATTGGTGGCGATGTTGCCAACAATTGTGATAACATTTGATATGTGTAATGTACATGTTATTGTTGTTTAAATTATTTTGTGTATTATATGTATACAAGCGATATTTTTTATATAAAACATGATTAGCGAATTTTTTGTTTTTTTTTCAATATGCAATGCGATAAGTTGGCCTGCTTTAGCTGTGTGCGTATTTTATTAACTGATTTCTTATTTAAATTGTGTACACATGTAAGATTGGAGTGGTACATCAATAATATGTGATTACAGATTAATAGAAGCACTCAATGATACGTGAATTCTATGACAGTTCAGATGAAGATGATATGGAAAGTCAGTATCAGATAGATTCAGAATGTTTGGTTCTCACTCGGCCAGACTGTGATATGCATAATCGGTGTTGTGGTGGCAAAGCTTGGTGCATAAAGGTAAGGTTAATTTTATACTGCCACTGTTAATAGAATTTCTGTCTGTACTTTCAAGCATCTCAACAAGTCTTCTGGACCAATATCCTCAGCACACTACAATAGCAAATGGCTTTGATCACATTATTGCTGAAGGTGTGATAAATAAAACAAATGCCTATTCCTTTCCAGGACATATGTGGAATCATATGTGCAGTGCTGACATGGCTGCTGATGCTGTATGCGGAGTTTGTAGTGATGATGGTGATGTTACTGCCTAGTGTGTCCACATACCCCATCTACAGTTACATCAATATTTTTATATTCCAATGTTTCACATTCCTTGCATTCGCATCACACCTCAGGACGATGTTCACTGACCCTGTAAGTTGCACTCTTGCCATTTTGTATAGAATATGCAATATTTTTATTTATTGAAACAACTAATTTATCTGTGAGTTAGGATGTAAAAAAACAATTAAACGAAAACGAAAGCATAAATTGCAGTGTCAACGGAAGTCACTACCATAAGTGAGCATGGCCCAGGTTTGACAGAGACAGAGAACAGCCCTACTCTACCTACAACATGTTGCAAAATTTAAGAGTTAGTTTGGAGTTTGCTAAACAGCGCTAAAACTCCTGATTTGTTTTTTTTTAATTTTAGTTCATTGTCATTACTAACATAAAAAAAACACTAGTGCAGTAATATAAAGTGAAAAGCACGCGTGTATAATAATCTGCATTATGAACCTTAAATTGGTGATATAATAATATTTTTTATAAGATATGTGATGAGTAAGATTTACTATAAATATATAAATTAATGCTGTGTTTTAGGGTGCGGTCCCCAAAGGAAATGCAACTAAAGAGATGATTAAACAAATGAGTTTTCGCGAAGGCCAAGTGATATTCAAATGTACCAAGTGCTGTAGTATTAAGCCGGAGCGCGCCCACCACTGCTCGGTGTGCCAGCGCTGCATCAGAAAGATGGATCACCATTGCCCGTGGGTCAACAATTGCGTCGGAGAGAACAACCAAAAATACTTTGTCCTGTTCACGGTAATCTTATTTCTCCTTCCATCTTCATGAAATGAAATATGGCCTAACCCACATTAGTTGGTACTGACCCTGCTTGCTATGCCGAAGGTCCCGTGTTCAAGTCGTTGTAGGCGCAAAATTGGTATGATAAGCATGAATGGTGTGTTTGACTGCCGATATTATTAGTTTCAAAATCGGAACAGAGACGAAAATAGCGCGTTTTATCGGATATTTGGTCTGCCTGAGTGCTCATAACACGGAAACCGCTTGACGGATTTTAATGTAATTCAGGTTAGCGATAGTTTTTGTATCTGGTGGACTTCTGAATCCCATTATACCTTTTTGTTTTCAGTTCTATATAGCGGCGATGTCGGTTCATTCAGTGGGGCTGGCCATATACCAGTTCGTGACGTGTATCCGGCACGAGTGGCGCGATTGTAGCACGTACTCACCACCGGCCACCGTAGTACTCCTACTGTTCCTTATAGCTGAAGCCCTGCTATTTGCCATCTTCACTGCAGTCATGCTTGGCACCCAGCTACATGCTATATGGAATGATGAAACTGTAAGGCTTGGACTATGCTTTGTAACATTTTAATGTTTTAAACATGTTTTGCAACAATGTTCATATTGTGTTATATAGTCTAGATGGTAGAACGTTCGCCTGTGAAACGGGTGTCGCAGGTTCAATCTCCGGCATCTCTAAAGTGCATATCTCATTTCCAACCCCGTAGAGCGTGTAAAAGCCTTGGGTCTTGCGCCCGATCTGTCTTCGGTCGTGCCGGATTGCCATCTAATTGGACTATGTGGCGTCGTCCTAATTGGTTAACAATCGTACCAGTAAATGATGTGATTGCGTCGCGCCACGAGATTAAATCGTTAATAGTGAATCTCTTTAGACTGTCCTAATTAAAGCTCGCAACTCATCGCGCGTGTAGTGGAATAATTTTCATAGCGTGACGAAATCGCATCGCTTATTCGTACGATCGTTAGCCAATTAGGAAGACGCCTAAGAGAGAGGATAGAGAGTGCACCTGTGTTTGCGCACACACGTGTACACAATTATATTTCCCACGTAATTGGCTAGTATCCGTTGGGATTGGCTGCCGTGACAGAATTTCGGTCAGGAGGACTATTATTCTTGTAACTTTTTATGGAAGTTTGAAATGATATATATCAGAGTTTTTGTCTCGTTTCACCGCAGGGTATAGAACAGCTGAAGAAGGAGCAGGCGCGCTGGGTGCGCAAGTCGCGGTGGAAGAGCATTCAATCCGTTTTCGGCCGGTTCTCCATACTCTGGTTCTCGCCGTTCACCCAACCCTCGCCTAAAACGAAATTGGAAAGCTATTTGTACAGTGTATAAGTTTTCTTTAAGGAAATCGAGTGTATTGATGGTAATTTCAAAGGCATTCACACACAGGTATCAATTTAATATATAACTTTAGAAGTAATTTTATGATTACGTAGTGAAAATATTTTTGATTAAGCAATATTCATTATTGTTTCTAATAATGTCATTAGTTCTATGATATTGGTATTATGGCCAACTATAGGTTTACTCAACGATTTATTTAATGCGAACGTGACTGTGACACCTTATAACGACTGTGGCTGACAATGTAATATATTCTGTAGAATGTGCATGAGCGTAGCCAGGGCTTGCTTCAGGGAAGGCAAAGCGAGGGGTCTCGAATTGAACCATAATCTTAAAATTTGACAGCAATAGAAGGTCGCTCTCTCCCTGAAGTCATTGCTCTTATTTGCCAAGGTAATATAGTGACACATAATTTGCTTGCATCAGTAGTTATAAGGTCTTACATTTTATGCTTGAATCCATGAGCCAGGGGGAGAGAGTGCGGTTGCCCCCTCTGCCCCATTGTGGCTACGCCCATGAGAATGTGTATGCACTTAGGGAACCAAACATCTGCATTTATTACTTAATTTGTTACAAATATAATCACAAACTGGTTTTGGTCACTCTATTATGATATGAGTGTAGTACTATCATGTTATTTATGCACTTCTTAGCATGTGTTTAAAACTTAGTTGAAGCATTACTAGACATTAAGGGCCGCTTGCCAGTCCATCGTTAATATATATAATATGTATATATATATATATTAGTTTAATTTAAATCATAATTTGTATGAACAATTGTGTTTAAGTATAATTTGAAACGTATTTAAGATGAATGTGCAAGCAGCCCAACGATTTTTAATTAGTGTACATGACACACACTTGACGGGCGCACAAAAATGCAAATTGCTGGCGAGCTTGCACTATTTGCACATGCTCTTGGCTTTCTTTCTCATTACTTATATGGCATTGATTGAAATAAATCCTTGCTTTAAGGTATTTTTTTTAATAAATATGCATTTTGGAATAGACCTAAATTTACTAAAAAGATAACTGTGTGCACTCAAAATTCTGCAAAACTGCATCGTCATACTCCCCAAATTTATAAAAGTTTTAAATGGCATTACAAAGTATTTTACTAATGTATGTAAACTGCTTTTTAGAGCGAAAACTTTTAATAAGTATGGGGTTCAGTTTCTCAGCGTGCGCTTTTAGTTCAACCTGCTAATTTCAAATCTAATGTACCTACTAATTGCTTACCTGTACCAATAAGATATTATTTTTATTAAGGTCGTAGAAGATCTCCTATATTGTAATAAGTGGTATTCGTTTACGTGCTATGATAAAAGTTCAAATCACAAAATATGAAATAAGTATAAAATATCTGTGCGTATGTGCGCGTTTCGCAAATTCATTCTTTAAATTGGATAAATAATTCTTTATAATTGATAGAACTAGGCGATACTTGGCGGAAATCCATTGTTAACCTTTGGGGAAAGAGGACCCACCACTGACCCTCGGCTTGTCGACTTCTTCAACTATAAACCAAACAAGTTTGATCGATAATAAAAGAAGCCAACAACACCCGAACTCCTCTAAGATGTTAATCGAGAAACTATCTCATTACTCCGCGACAGTGCGCGCGCGCGATAGTGTCGCGGAGAATTGCATTTTATTTGAGGTCCCGTCACTCGTGATAGATAGTTTCTCGATTAACATCTTAGAGGAGTTCGGGTGTTGTTGGCTTCTTTTATTATCGATCAAACTTGTTTGGTTTATAGTTGAAGAAGTTGACAAGCCGAGGGTCAGTGGTGGGTCCTCTTTCCCCATAGGTTAAATAATTCTTTAACAAAACACGTAGTTACTATTTATGTAAGTCCATTTGTACTGAAATATGACGAGGGTAATATCATTTTGGACTACTGACAAATGTTTCGCGAACGTATCTTTTAATAGGATTCCATATTATGTCTACTACATACATTTAAAAAGAAACAGTTTATATTGATATATGACTATTTAAGTACTACAGTAATTCATCATATACTTACGTATATTTCGTATTAGTAATTTATCACAATACATTATATTGTAAAATTGTCAACTATATCAATCTCTTGATATATCAAAGTATTATTAACTCGGATGTTATATATCCATAATAACCTTGTATATGACTCAGACCATGATGTCACACTATTTATTATCATCTTCATCTAAAATTGAGACCTCATCTAAAGTAGCGACTAAAATGTCATGATTTGAATTTCTTACCGGAAAGATTCCATAATAGTTTTATTAATTAATTTATTATAAATGTGTAATCGTCATTTAATTGATTTAGGTTTGTATTTATTGCGTGTTTTAGCTATGTTTGATACACTGAGATGCATAAATAACGGGTCACTTTTGTCCCTTAAATACGTCAGAGCTCTCATTGTTGTCTTTAATTTATTGAAGTATGCCTCGGGCCTGAATATCCTTCAGATTTCGGTTCCTTAGTGTAGAGCTCACGACAAATCGGTCGTCGTAAGTAGTTGTGCTGTTTCGTCTGCCATTTTCTGGCCTTATAATGTTTATGTCCGTGTCTTCAAGTCGCTGGATATCTTCGGATCGTAGCCAACGTGATATTCCCACTGTTCTAGCGGTACTACGCCTACTTCTTCCTTGTACCATAGAAATGATTGGTGTACATTCTTTAGTTTATATAGTAGTGTGATCTAGCCAAGAATTCCTTTATAATTTTAAATCGGTTTGACATAGTAAATACATAAGCTATAAGCGCTCTGCGTTACAAATAGTATTTTTATATCGTGTTTTTTTGTATATGACCCGTTATTTTCGTATCTCAAGTGTATTTTTGTTATTTGTACATGTGGAGTTTATTTAATAAGTTATACGAAACGGCTACGGGATCAAAATTTACAAATCAGGTCGTTATCACTTAATTTTGAGTGAAACAATTGTCATAATAAGAAGTAATCAAGTGTAATAAAACCATAAATAGTTTCTTGATTTTTATATATTAAAACCCCAATTGTTATATTTAAACCTCAACGTAAATTGTTGTTGTTGAATTTCACAATATTTTGACTTAAATTGGTTTGTCAAAAGAATTGGATCGACGTGTTGATTGATCAACTAGGCAATGTACTCCATGTTATGAAAAGTATGGAATCCTAATTATGCAATCTGTATTGAGATCGAATTAAAACCGTTAGAGGTAACCGATTTAAACAATAAAAATAATTAATCTATTCTATGAATTCAAAACGATCACACTAATTTATGAGTCCTACGATTGCGTAGACATTATTTTGAATTTTAGCGGTAAATAAATAAGAATCAGAAACCATGCAGGTGCCTTTATTACGGAAAAATAAATATAATGGGCATAGTAACACAAAATCAACAGGCCCGAAGCGTCGAACATCAACGGACAGAGTTTTAAATAGATCAGCGCCAAGCAGGCATAAACGATTTCCTTTTTTTTTACGTTTATTGTCATCGTTGAAAGTTGTAACTCAATTGGTAAGTAAATCTATTTTGTAGTCATTAGTAATGATGAGTGATTACTTCCTATTGTCAAATCAGGTATTGTATATGCATAATGTTAAGTGAAGGAATTGCGATGTCAGTCTATTCTATAGTTCGCCGAGTGCTTCGCGCACGTGCAATAATTTAAGTTATTTTGTTAGTGTTTATTTCGTATTATTTACGAATTTGCCCTCGGCATTAAAACCTACTTGTTGGCTATAAGTTATTATATTTTGCTCAGGGCAGACAAAAAGTATTAAAGTTTAATCATGTCTCAATTTTCATTTTAATATTTTTGGTGTCAGAAAATTTAGGACGTACTTATATATATATATAGTTTAGATAATTTTGAGTGCTGGTACACTGACGATTCGATAGAACTTCTCTTTCACAAAAGGTAAATGTTTCATGTAATGGTAGCATATTTATTGTATTCTTCAAAAGGATATCAGTAAATAACGAAAACATTTGGCTTAGTATAAGTACCTATCAATTTCCACGCAAAAACATGTTGACATACTTATAAATTTTTTTTTCAAACTCCATGATGAATACTACTACATTTATTTACTACATTTTATTGACTTATTATTTCCAACTGAACATTGAACAGATAATATCATTAGGTCACATTATCGACTAAATTTTACTAATTGTTAATTGAATATAACTATGAAGAAGAACCCAATATTATAATATCTATTCTCTTTCTCAATTGAACTTTACCACTATAGTAATTAGGCACATAATTCTCGATATCATTTAAGAACAAATAACATACATGAGTAAAGAGCAGGTTCTAAGACACAAAACTTAGCCTATAAAAGTATATATGCATCTATATTGTTTTAGATATATCTAAATTACGTTTTTGCCGCACAGCCACCTGTGCTTATACGAATTAAGATAAATAATGGCCACAATTTTCTGTACATTTTATAAATATTATAAGACCTGTAAAATTGGATTTGAGATGGTAAGGGATTGGAAAAGAGAAGGGAATTGTGCAACAAATAGCAACTAGGGAATTAGTAGGTAGTTTTCTAGAATAGGTTTGTCAAAGGAAAAGTTGCTGACACACACACTGAGTGAGATATGTGATGGCGTTAATTAAACAGTCTAAAATTGAAAGAAAACTCATACCCCCGAATTTATAGACATCTTATAATATTGATTTCTTATATTTATCGCGTTTATTTTATGGTTTTACGTTCCCGTCGTACATACAAAAAAAAGTGATAAAATCCGCATAATTAGTTATTTTCAATTACATTTTATAACTTTATCAAACGTCATATAGTACTGCGCAAGAGTTTTGCTTTGCGCAGTATTGTGTGACGTTTGATGAAGTTATAAATCGTCTATAAATTCGTTGGATAAGCTGTAAATGTTAGAATATTTTATGTATTAGATCTAACATTCCTGGGCTATTATCAATCCTCGTTGGAACGAGACATAAAAAACCTACTATGCAAATACTATAAAATGTAAAAATAGTAAGTAATTGGAATTAATAACTGTTACATGGCTATTAGATAATAAACAAATCTATTATAAGGTCTAGCAAGAAAAAGTAAAGTATGTTAAAAAATCCCTGACGGTTTTTGTATGTTTTTGTCTATTTAGAATAACATTGCAAAACACTATTCTTCAGAAAGAAATATGTGTAATGCCAATGTAAAATGATTAAAAGTTTAAACATTTGATCACTTTCCAAATCAAAATGTGTATGTGGATTTCAGTTGACACTTTAATGATCTCTAATTTCTATACACACGTATATTTTTGATCATAATTTGTATATCAACCTACTCATTGATATCTTAAGATATTTTACACTATTATTGTTATACTTTATAATATATTACGATTCAAATAATCAGACCGAAAAGTTTTTAAAGGTAGCTTGGAAGCGCCAGTTAGTTGTCTTTTCTAAATCGCGCAATTAATAGTGACATCTATCGGAAACATTGGTAATTAAATCAAAACAGCCAATAGAGTGCCTTTCCTATCACTCTCATTCAAATTAGTACACTTTCATTCCTTAGTTCCCGCATCCATTCCATCCTTCCTTCTCGTGTAGTCGTATAATGAATGCCCGCAAACAAATTCGTAAAGTTAGTTGCATCACCCTCCCCTAACCAACATAAAAGCCCGATTGATGTAATCCGAATTTCACGTTGAATGGTTATGCTCTACGCAGCCTTTGAAGTACGAATTTTTCAGAAGAAAACTTATTATTCATTGTACTTATAATATTATTCGCAACTAAATCAAAGACATACTTGTTAAACATATTTAGTGCCCGTTATTTATAAATTTCCAAATTGGTCCAAGATGTAAAACAGACGGAGAACTCTGGACTTAACTCTCACGTGAGCAACTTATTGAAGTACCAAAAAGTAAACTGATTTGTGTAGTACGCGCGAATTATGTACCCAATTTAATTTGTCTATGACACTAAACTGACGAATTAATCTTACCTGATTGTACTATACAGATATACTTGAATATGTTGTTCGCGACAACATATCAAATAGTAATTTATTGATTATAATATTTTTCATTCCATGTGTATTGTATGAACTTGTTATAATAGGATACTCATTATATTATGCTTTGCAATAATAACACTTACGACTATCGCTATTCAAAGTTCACTTCATGATGGCCCTCGCACCATTTTAGCATTGATATGATAATACAATCAAGTAAGTTATGTGTACTTAATAAAAAAAAATCTTTATTTATTAATAGTGTAAAATATTTGTGTAACAATAACAGTGTCTTATTTGAAATCAATTCATGGCAGCACTATGTATATTTCTGGTTTAAGTTGGTCTAATAAGTGCTAGCTAGCAAATTACAGAGTGACACTGTGAATTGATAGATAGGTCTTATATGTCTTAGGTGATTCTATTAGTCACTACAATTACTTTTTTGCTAACCCATCGTGAACCTTAAAGCAACAGACTTTCCATATACAACAAAACTTATAACAAAAAAAAATACAATCAAATTGAGAACATCGTGCTTTTCTTGAATACGGTTAAAAATATAAATAAAGCTCATACATTTTATCCTCCTTATTAGTTCTACGTTTTGACTCTGCGTTTGTTCAGTTGACTGTATTCAGTTCGGTTCTACATTATCGTGGTACCAGTCCTTATTTTTTTTTTAGAAAACCCATCACGCCAGTCTGAATATTGAAATTATATTCATGAAAAATCAAAACCGTACCGAATATGGTTGACTGAGTTGAGTGACGCCTATCTGTTAAAATGTCAGAAAAGATTAATAAATAAAAGGCTGTGTGCACCGTACGAATTTGTATTTGAGAACAAAAGTGACAGCGGAATGAATGAATAAACAAGAATGACATAGTTTTAATGTGTTTAAGCATAGACATGTTTTAATGTTTCCAACACTATCTGTACATGCGTATTTCAATTAACGCAAAATCTAGATAATGTTTGTTCAGAAGCAATAGTAGAATCTGCTGCAATGTTGTTAAATGGGGCTCATTTTGATATGATATTTTTAGATACAAAAGTATTATTAGACATTTTAGTTGATTATAACATTGATGACATCAAAAAGTGTATGTATCTTATAAGTAATAACTATGTGGGTATTTGTTTTTTGTAATTAAAATCAATTAGAAGGCTTTGCGTTATTTCATGAAACCTTGTATAAACTTACGACTTATATGCGCGTAGTGAGTAAAAGTATGTAATTGAATTATTCATGTTTGTCTAGAAAATATTTTTTACAATAATAATAACATATTTGAACACTTTATTGATTAATGATGTATATATTTAATTTATATATTTAACGCTGCCCTACCTGCTTACAATATTTTTTGTTAATCTTAAATAAAAATATTATTACTAAACAAATTAATAGATTTGTCAGAAAGAAAAAATAACATTTACTCTGGTACATTAATTCGTCAGACTTTTGAGTTTGGCAGTTAAATAAAATATATTTTGATTATTCATAGGAATACTATGATGCATCACAAATGCTCTATAATGATATTATTGTATTAAGTGTTTTAACTACTTGATGTGATTAAACATCGCCTTAATAGTTATCCTGTCAAATAGTAGTGTCGATTCAGGTTTTATTTCTCTTTGGTATCAATGTTATTCTATTTCACGTATACCTAGTAAGCAAAACCATTTTTTTTAAAGCAAGCTATTCTCATAAGTCTAAACTTCATCGTGTCTGAACATCAATAATGTATGGAAAAATCTCTCAAGGGACATTATTTTCAAAATTAAGGGTTAATTCTCCATTCCTGGACGAATTTTATAACCCGGTTTATTGTATAGGATACTATTTTATCTGGGCAAATGGATGGGCTCTCCTACGGATGTTTAAAGAGCTTATCTCAATATCCAATAGGCGGATTGCAATGGCATTTAGTTCATAGTGCCACTTATAAATAGGTTCGACAATTCAATTCTTATAACATAAGATGGGAAGGTTTAAAAAAGTCGCGATCAGCGAGTTCAGATGGCGGATTTAATTGAAACTTGGCATGGTGATAGCTTAGATACCAGGTTGATGTATAAGTACGAGGATTTTTTTAAAGGTTTAGTAATAATATCTAGAAAAGATTTAAAAAAATATCTGACACTGACCCAACCTAACCCAAAATATTTTTGCAGCCGTTGACGTTTGCAGCTTTTCTATCATTATTGTACAAAAATACTACATAATATGGTTTTGGGGGTTCTTGTAGGAAGTATTAAATATTTTGTTAAAAGACATTAAATTCATAATGTGATTTTGTATTAGTGTGGAGCATCTAGAATACACACACACACTGTACAAACAGAAGTACGTAGAACTTAAATAGTGCTCATTTGTGTAATATCTTTAGTAACATAAATGTCCTTTGTCAACGTTTGTCTATAGTTAAAATAAGTTTTTGAGGGAATTTATTCTCATTAAAGATGACACATGCGAGATGGTTTTTGTTTTTTTTTATAAGCACACTTATTTACCTACCAAGCAGAATTATAGTGAGAAATTCAAGCTAGCTCGCACAAAACCTGTGTTATATATACGTTGCGTGTGACTGTATACGAATGGGACTGCAGTCGTTATGTCTATCAGAGTGTGGGCAGCCGGCAACAATGCCGTAAGCAGCACGCGACGCGAAAGTAGGTATTGTGTTGCGGAACCGCGCGCGTCACCTCGGGGCCTCGGCTTGCCTGTCACACTTCTCGATTTTAGCATGAACGGCGGCGTCAAGGTGATCGACACCCGCCAGCGTATCTACCTAGTTTCGTTTACTACGCTCGTATTCCGTTCTGCCCGTCTGCCGTATTACGTAACCAGCTCCCGGTGGACAATCACTGCTGAATAATTATCAGCATCTGTCATTTACAATAGTGCGTAGCCAGTCAATTTATATTTATTGGACGTTCGTTTAGTGCGGCTCGTGTGTAATGGTGCCTGTTCGCTTGGTTCGGTTTCAGATGCGTGTAGCGTTGTGTGCGGTTTTACTATTAATGGTATTGGCGCCATCTCTCGGGCGGCCGTATGACCCGGAGGACGACGGACTGAAGGATGTGCTTCCATCTGATGGGCAGTTCGAGGCGTTTTACCCGCGGCAAGCACACGGCATACCCAACGGGTCGTCGCGCGCAGCGCACGCGCACGGTAGTTTCTACAAGCACCGCAACCCAGCGCTTATAGACGTGAAGAATGCCGCCGCATATGGCTTCCGGTTTGATGGCATGAGAAGATTCAATTTCGATGATGAATAGTAAGAAAACAATGGTAAACTTAACTATTTTTGCTTTTATAAATATACTAGGAACTTCTCCGTTCAGAGTCACAAATACGGTTTATTCATTCCAATTACTTTGTTATGTTCTTTATGAGTACTTGTGGAATAAAGTTTTATAATTACATAATTATCGTCTTTTGAATTAAAAATATTTATTTATTTAATAATGAATGGTAACATTGGTTTCAATAATTATGAAATCACTGGATGCTTTTAGACCTATAACTAACTATTAAGTACATACTACATTATTCTTCTTCTTCTAAGTCGTGACGCTCTTGTCAGAGCGGTCGTGGTCGTCATGTATTGGTTCTGGGATTGATGTTGCTCGCCTCACGATGTCTCGCCATCTCTCCCTATTGGATGCCATCCTGGTGTACTCATGCAGGGTTCTATATATTATGTACTTAGTTAAGTTAGAACTCGAGAGATTAAAACATTAAGCACTCAGGTAACTAACTGTCTACATATATATATATACACTTCACCACTAACTTACAGAGAGATTCAGAAAGAGTATACTAACTGACCATAACCTGCGCTTTTTTACCGGATTTGTAATTATTATGTAAAGTGGGAATTTATACAGGGTGTATGGGTAACGAGAACTTTGGGTAAAGACTATATATAATAATACCAGCCATTTTTAATGTCCTACTGCTAGGCACGGGCCTTTCCTCAAAGCGAGCGGGATAAGGCCATAGTCCACTACGCTAGCCCTGTGGCGTTGGTAAAGACTACTTAGTACCTATAATAAAATTATAGAAATTATTAATGTGGAAAGTCATGAGCATGATAAGCGCGCTCAAGCCTATCAAAATCCAAGGTATACACAAACCAATTTAGGTTCATAAAACATTATTCAACCTAATAGAATCCCTAAATGTACGACGTATACTTCTTCATCACAATTCCTCAAACTGCTGTTTTGTAACTTATTTACATAGGGACTTAGACTTGGAGCTATTCGAATATAGACTACACTGCACAGACAGTAAAAATCTGAAGAACAGACTGAACAATTAAACCTATTAAAACTTCCCATAGGTTCAATTATTATTCAACTAGAGCTTTTAGGACGTTTTTGTCCAATTATAGTCGTCCCGGTGTTGACTTTTAGGATTAAGATTTCACGGTCGAAGCAGGGGCGCACGAGTGACAAAGATCCGTCGGAAAGGCAGCACTAGCCAGGCTGAGGGCCGCTGATAATCAACTCGTCCCCCAATTCGACACAATTGTCAACCGCATCCTTCCCTTGGCCTTTATAGATGCACTAGACCGCGAGCGCCGCACTCAGTCATTCCCCTCAATAGATACACGAACCAGAAAAAATCCATGTCAAAACACTTAAGCCGCTCCAAGAAAAAAGTGTGAAATTATCTTAAGTGGCCAGTATCTAAGAAACTCCTTTTTAAATCAGACTAATATAACGGTACGTTCTAAGTAAAGATAGAAGTGTAGATAAGTTAATAAGATTATTATTATACCTCAAGCTGAGGTCGGGGACCGGCTTTTAAGGACGGAATGTTTCTGACACCGTGTATAAAAAACGAGTGGTCCCCAGGGATCGGTCATTCCGCGTCCGGAGTGGGTGCACGCATCTTCGTTCCCAAAATATTATTTTTTTTGGTGTAAAGGCTCTTTATCCCACGTTCGTTTTCGAGCTCTAGTTCTTAGAGCGGTCTTGGAAGGACTGAACGTTGTCATAGTTATTTGGTTAAGCGAACCTCGAGTCCAGAAGAACCAGTGAGATGTATTCAGATGCGAAAAGAATGGTAAGTCACAATTTTTTCTCACACCTATTTTCATTTGCTCACAATATGTTTATTTCTAATAATTGGGTCCGTTATTAGGAACTTTATGAATATACATAAAATTTAATTTCCCGTAAGTAATTAAGATGTTGTAAATTTAATTGAAAATCATAAAATCTTATTTGGGTTAGAATATAAGGATAACTATAGGTAAATTATGGTGAAATATTGCGCTATTTGGTTGTGTCCCAGGCGTGGGAACATATCAAAGTACTAAAAATAAATACTTTGTGGAAACGATGGTAAAATGAGCTTATTAATTTTTCATGTTTACATTGGTCGTGCTTAATGAATATCTATTGTTGAACAAAATTTCAATTTAAATGGCGGCAATAACAAGGGTGAATGGTTAGCTGTTGGGACAGAGAGAGCGGTGCAAGTCATCCCGTTGTGTAATCTCTCATCATCGTTTTGTTAACACCTTTGTTGTGATCGCCGCCGGTATATTCAATTATCGTGATGGAGATATCAAAATAAATCGACGGTGGTTGGTGCTCGCTATGGAATAGCACCTCCACCACCATTATGCGTAGGTAGTATTATATTTTATGTCCAAATGATTGTATATTTTCAGAGTTAAATGAGATTTAAAATAATACTTATCGCTATTTTTTTTATATTTTATATAATCGTCTTCTTGAGCAATTGAATTAAACTTAGTCTATATTGTCTGTTAACAGAAAATTACCATTAAGTCAACGATCCATTTTAAGCAGGGAATGCTGGGATGAAAATAAATTACTTAAATATTCATGAGTTTGGGTCTCGCGCGGTCCATTTTATGATTATTCACGGACAAGCACAAATCACTTTTTAATGTTCTTGTCTGGAAAATCACGGGACTGCCTCTGTAATTACTACGCTATTTCGGAGATATTTCAAAGACTAACTTTAAGTATAACAAATTGGAGACTTTAATACATTATTTAATAAATTAGGTTGGTCGGTTGTATATTACGAGTATTTGGTATAATATTATCCAATTCAAGTAATTAAGAGCCACCAATTATGCGGCTATAATGGTATAGTTGTAATTGACGTGCGTGTAGATTTTAAAAACTGTGGTTAAGGAATGAATAATTAAGTGGTTAACATTTTATAACAGGGAATCATTAATCTTAGATGTTTGTTGCATTAGCCACGCCCAGTGGGCTCCATGCTGAGCCGGACATTAGCCTTGTGCATGATCAATATTATCTATGTAAACGTTTTTAATAGGATCTTAAATAATTGGCTTTTTTAATTATGTTCGTTTCCCATCTCGCGTAGAAACCTACCTTGCTCTGCGAAATGTTGTTTTGCTTTTTTCTTGTTTTGTTATATATTGTGCAGTAATTTATTTTAGATTAAACGTCCAATTATTGAGTAAATGTATGTACCTAACAATTGTTGACCCCAATCTGTGGCTAATGAGAACTGACCGACGACCTACGAGTGCGGACTTCGATAAATTGTCGCATTATATTGTAACATGTCATCTGACCACCCCCAAGCTTCTAATAACATGCCTGGCTGATGGTTTTGGTTGGTTGCTAGTGGAAATAAAATATCTGAACCGATCTCACGCAACCGGGCTCAATTGAGTCTTAAAGAACAGGCTGTAATTATCTCCAACTATATATCAGTAATCTGGCACTTCAGGGTAAGCTAAGAGTAGGCTAGGTGTTAGGACTATTAAATAGCTAACAAACCTCCGATGCATAACAACCCAATCCAGCTATTAGTTAACCAAACTGAGAGCTCTTCAAGCTAACAAATTTAATTACAAAGACTTTGTACTAATTATTTTGTGGTAAAGAGTAAAACATCGTAGCGAAATATGATGTAAGTGTGTATTGAAAACCTTGTTATAAATACGGAGTTATATCCACTTTCATTTCCCTCTTATCTTATATGGAGTCGGAATGTTTTTTTTCATTTTTAATAGTTACGTGACTGCTATACGTAAGACTTCATTATTCGTTTATTTCTCTAGTACTTAATTGCTTCTAACCGACTTTTAAGTTTACTCGTGTTGTAATAAATATGGTTTTAGTATGGATGTAATAGGAATCTAATGAGAGGTACCTTTTCAGACGAACTTCATCTTGAGTTTGGCGCTGGTAGCGTCCTCCGACGCATTTTTCCTGAAATGGGGATCTGACACATCGTAAGTATTTTAGGGGGATATTACATTATCATTTATCTAGGATCATTAACATATGAGGTCCGAATATATGATAAAGTAATTCAAACATATTATTCTCGACAAATGATTGCAATATCTCCCTTAAACAGGATTTTAAATTGTTAATTCTTAAGCAAATCTACGAGCGAATGTTTCTTTTTTTGCAATAGCGAACATTGAGTAGACAGAACTATCTACACTGTAATACATTTGAAGTACGGATATATATGACAAAATATGTTCATCAGATCAATCATTACCAAATCCCCGCTTACAGGAGTAGCCGTGGTGCGTCAAATATTTTGATTGCCGTGCTTCCATCGTATTTGTTGTACACAAGTGAAAACCTGCCACCGCTTCCTCATACAGACATTATAAATGTTTATGTCTTCGCCATATTTGACATTTTTAATGCTACCACGTCAGGCCTTAGTGGTGGTTCCTCAGTTTTTAGTATCCAAGTTCTTTGTAATAAGTTTTCAGCATTTGTAAATCCTAATTAGTTACTTACCCATGATTCATTGAAATCAACCCTTCTTTTCGTTTATATAGAATGCACTTCAGTTATTTTTTTCTTACGCCCATGTAATTTGATTGAAAGTTCTAGGTGTACAATATGCTAAATATTCATATGATCCGTACGCAAAATACATAGCTTTGCGACCTATGACTAGTACACGAACTGCTGAGCTTGCGAAAATTAGATACTTTTAGTAAAAGCCTCTATCAACGACCCAACTTGGTACCCAATCTGTAGGGTGGATTTCTTGGGTACCTATCAATTATAATGTCATGCAAATTTGTAGGTATCCTACAAATCCGCCCTACGGATGGGGTGCCAAATTGGGACCTTCATAGAGCCTTTTACGAATTATCTACTCAATAGTTAATTCTTTTACAGCAGCCAATCGTCATCTCAGAAGACCTGGGTGCAGCCTCTGCCCCCAAACATGTCGCCCGGATATCGGTACCAGTACACGTACACGCCCTACGAGTCTCGTAAGGTGTACCAGGTGCAACCACCCCAGTATCAGCACCCTGAGGTCCAGATGCAGCAGAACCTTGCCCCTATCCCGATCAGCGTCCCCGCGGGGGCCAGCCTCACCCCCGTGTCGCTGCAACACGTGCAACTGGTCCCTTGCATGTGTCCTGTCGCGCCCGAAGAAGCCGAGAAACTCCAGGAACAAGTCGGCCCCGGACCGTACATGGCTCAAACCTCGTATACCGTACCGCAACAAATGTCCGCGGCGGACTCCCCCCAAAACACAAACAAACAGTAGAGACAATGTCGTCACATTATAATCTGTTAGGAATCCCACCAATGATTCGTTTTTTTATGTGTAATTTATTTATGACTGACTCTGTAAGGTCTTGGAACGAATACTTACCAATTCATTTTATTATTTTTAAACATTTTCTTCAAGGTTTTCGTTCTAAGCATAAGGAAGACTGATAGTATAGTATTAGAGCTTGTGCTTGTGTTCATTCTAAATAAATATGATTATACTAGAACATTTTTCATTTTCCTCCTTCCAATTAAATAGGAAGTACGAACTTAATAAAAAAAACAATCATCCATTTGATTTACTTATTAATGTTGAGTTACGAGACTGTAATAATACGTAACAGTGTCAGTAGTTAATTGTATAGCGGTGTTGTAACCACCAAATGTAGGTGCATGGCGGTGTGTTTGTTTGGGCAGGCGGCGGCGGCGGCGGCGGCGGCGGGCGGCCGGCGCAGCCGCATAACTCCTCTTTTTGCAAGAACGAGCGCTGCCGAGCCCGTTCCGAAAGGTGTGGGAAGTAAGATTACGCAAACACTTTCATTGTGTTTTTAATATTACTTGAACCACATCGATCATAAAATCATTCCAAAAGATACTGTATCACGCTCTACGTTCACGGTCTGATAGCTGTATCCGACAAATTGTTCCCGTACAGCGCTTTTCACCATTGACTATCGTATTTAAAAAGATTCTTATACACCAAAACTTTTTGTATGAAGAATCTAAAAACAATTTTGAAAGCCATATTCAATGTCAAATTTGGCATTGGTTGTATATGGACTTGCTGGATAGTACGAACAGTTTATTTTAAACCAATAAAAAGTTTTAATTTTATAAAAAGTTAATGCGTTCATGATTCCATGTAACAAGCATATCTATAATTAGAACACAAATTATGTAAGTAAATATGAGATAAAAAATAGATATCATAGAGTTATACAATATGATTTTATCAAGTACACAGAACAATCTAACTGCGGTGGACTTGCAAGAGAAAATATATGAGCTTCGGGCAATCTATATACCAGCGAACCTGAATGAAGCGTACCATCAACAGAAAGTTACTGCAATAAAAAGATTGACTTTTATTTTGAAGCATACGAGCCGTCAGGACTTGCAGTCTTCCAACTTTGAGGAGTTGCTACTGTGCTCGTTGACGCTAGTGTATTATTTCGGGATGCAATTGAAACTAAGTAAGCTCAAATCTCAATCTCGTTATCGGCACTGGTGCGGTAAACGCCAGTTTCATAGAGCAGAATGCGCTTTTCAAAACACTATGGACATCTTGCTCCCGGAGCGTAGTGAGAAAACGATCAAAATGACTCTAAGATTCTTTACACAGGTCTCCTTGTGGCCTTTTGAAAGTTTCGTCGGACAAATTTTAGAAGTTGTGTTGTACTTCAACAAAGGTCAGACCACCCTGTTCAATATAATGCTTACGGACATCCACTGCGTCCTATTCGACGATGTTAAGTCCGCCCGGCACCGCATGAGAGTGCTTTATGAATTACTGAAGAGTTCAAACTGGATCATCGATAACCAAAAACTTCTGCCGTTCGTCACACGTCTATTAGATTATTTCGTTAATAGTATTGATAAGAGTAACGGTACAATAGCGGCGTATAAGTATTTGAGGAAAGGCTTTGAAGTGTGTCTTCGTCGTATCTTCGAGAGGGTAGAAAACAAGCATCGCTTGATCATTATAAACATCATGTTGAATTGGTTTTCGGTGGTTTACATGACCGATGAGGACGTGCTTGAGTTCTCTGCTCTGTTAGAATACGCTGCAGAAGTTTACACCGTGGAGACGTATATCGACAGCATCGGTGAAGAGTTGATTGAACACGTGCTGAATCATTTAGTTGGATGTACAAATGCCACTTATAGCCTCATGGGATGTCGGCTCTTACACAGATTTTTAGATCGACAGGGGAATATTCAATATTTGACTACACCGACATTGTATTACGAATTTTCTCAGGTCTGAATTTCAGAATACCCCCCTCGAATTATGATCTTATATTTACAGGCAGTACACTGGACCGCCTTGTTATTGCATATTATGTTCTCACTTATGCATATACTAGTAAAAATAAAATTGTTTCTGAACAGCGGGGTTCTAATCGAAATCCAGACAAACTATTTAGCAGAAAATCAGTACGTGTACACTTACCAGTTTATTCCCGTGAAATAAATTTCCTGGGAACAGACCTAAATATAAGAGTTCATAATTAAAATGATTCGCAACCATGAAACAACTATATAATAGTTTCTAAATCCTTATTTCACTTATAGGTGCACTTCAAAATAGGATATTACAATACATCCGATAAAGCATTCATCCGGTACCACAGGCCAAACATTCACAAATATCTGATGAAGGCAGTTAAAAGCCATTGCAATAGTTCTATAAATCTCAAAGCTGTGTTTTCCAACATCTGCTGTATTGTGCTGGAGGTTCCCTGCGGGCTGACCGCTGCGGCCGCCGCGTGTATTGTCATGTCCATACAAGAATACGCTCTTAACGGCGAGAACATACCTCCATCGTGTAGGTACTGGATGCATGCCCTCGTCATTTCGGTGTTGTCGCTGATATGCTGGGTGCACAAAGCGCCCATACTGTACACTTACGTGAATCAAATAATTTCTCGTCGAGCGAGAGAGGCGCCCCAACTGAACCCGCCGCTCATGCATTTCTACGATACCGCTCGCCATCACGTCACATGGAATAAGCCCACGCTCTTTTTCGAAGACTGGGAACTGCGATTCGCTCTTTGGAAACATTTTCAGGATACTCAGGTAAGTAGTTTAATAATTATAACATTCAGTTATTTTGGTGCCCTATAAATTACGCAGATCATTTATTTCAGCCGCAACACAAAGATGGTCGAGGTAAATTGGGTAAAAAAGTACCAGCCATGGACGTCAGAAACTAACGAAACGAAGAAATAAAAAGTAGGTACTTAGGTAATCAGAAAAAGTTCACACACAACAAGTAAAGAAATTTTAAGTACCTACGTGAGTATCTCCCTCGCATTAAGGGGAGGCTCGTGCCCACCAACCCAGTACACAAAGGTACACAAAGGACTAACGTAAATCGCTTAACGCGTGTTATTTATTAGTTAGAAATTCACAAGTGTTAAGTTATACTTGTTATTTGATAACTATAAGCGCGCATCGGAGGAAGTGGTTTGCGTGGACCGATGAAAGCAAATAATAGGTATAAGTTCTCTAGAGAATGACTGTTAGTAATACCCGACTTTTGCCATTTCCGTGCTATTATGTTACGGGTAACTAGTTACGCGAGAATCATTTACAAAGTACCCGTCTAGTATAACTTGGAACCAGTAGTTACAGTAGCTTTTGAGCTTTTATAATGTTAATTTTTTTCTGGGACTATACATTTCTCACTAACCACCCCGGCTTTGCCGTTTCCTATGTCACAATGTTACGTAGAGGTCAATAATTATATGATACTAGCTGCGCCCCGCGGTGTTACCCGCGATTAAAAAGTATGAAAAATTAAATCAAATCCATCCCAGGGGAACCGTACGTTTTACCGAAAAAACCCTATGTGCTATTCCTTACTATAATCTATCTTTGTGCCAAATTTCATCCAGATCCGGTCAGCCGTTCTGGCGTGATTGAGTAACAAACATTCATCTATCCATCCAAACTTTCACGCAATTATGATATTAGTGGGGTTAGGTTGATATTCCTGCGCCGCACTGTATCACTAAAAACCAATGAATGAATTAGAAAAGACAAGAAAAAATAATGTTGTCGCTGCATCAGGCAGGTCTCACTGCACTGGCCCGTGTTGACAGACAATGCAACGAGCAATTTGCTTAGCTCTCGTCATTTTCACTAGCCGCACTTAATAAGACCGTGCCGGGCTTTTTATATTAAAAGAATACAATTTGCCAAGTTAAACGAGCTGGTGATTCATTTCGTTCACTAAATTATAATCAAAGTGTCTAGAGTGGTACTATGTGTCCATACAGTTAGCCAAGAAGTCCTTACAGCTATCATCATAATTAACCTAATTTGAATATTTCTGAGGGCCGTATTCTTACTAAAATATGTATTGATCTATAAACAATGTTCATGATCTGATTGCGACGCTGACAATAGCCCGTATTATCGAATAATTTTGGTATTTTACAATATTATGAATCTATTTCATGGTTTTCGCCACTATAATTGGGTAATTGACTAAAACGCTTGGTTACGTAGACGAGGGGTAATTGAACCACGGATTTTTGTTACGCTTTGGAAATTGTCGGCTTAATACATTTTTTGACAGAGTTGGGTCAAGCGGTCACGTCGTCTGCGGTTTTCTGCGGTCTTTGATTTTCATACTGTTTTATACCTAGTAGGTTCTACTGCTATCATCATGTCAGATCCTCTTCAGGTATTACATAGGACCTTCAAATTAAAATGGTCATTAGTAAAACATTATTGCTAAAGTATATATATCGTATAAGTAGTATATATATCATAATGCTACATATTTGCTCAATAACATAAATATATGCTAGTAATTATATTATAACGACGAAATATATTATCACAGTGATACCAACGATCTACACTCTAATTAGCAACAACCCAAACTGGTACTTGTATGGTTTACAGTACCGTACTGTATATTCTCTAGTATTCTCGATGTAACCTTAGCGGGGTTGGATTTTAACTAGAAAAAACATTAGACGGAGGCCAACGATGGCCTATTTGGGTGCGCTGGGACTACACGTCGTCGCCAAGTTGAATTAATGTATGGCATATATAAGTATTGATAGGCGCATCGGCAGTCATTGTTAGTGTGTTGTTACGCTTGTGCACATCACATGCGGTGGGAAAGTGCGAATTTTCCGCAAATGCACTAATCGCATTTTTACGCATTATCTTGTTTCGCACGCGCGGAGAGATCCGAGCTTTTTGCTGCAATCTTTCCACTACATTGTTATACAACAATAGGCATAAAATTATGGATTGCCGAACCGCGGTAAGTCTTTTTCAGCAATTTATGAATGTTTACATTCATTGTTTATACCCGACCGTTGAAATAAAACTAATTTTACGGATTTTATCGCGTTTATATCATGGTGATGAGAGGACATGGTCATGGTTGCTGTAAAGCAGCCGAAACGTCGGGAACGTAAAAACATAATGTAAACGCGATAAAATCCGTCAAAATTAGTTTTATTTCAATGTATAGTATTCGCGTAAATATGAGAAACCAATATATACCCGACCAGTTAAGCCGTGGCATTTTTCATTAGCTAATCACAAGATATGTTACACATAGTTTTGTGTGATGAGATACGTACCTAATTAAAATATTCATGCTCATCACACAAAGCTTGTTCCACCAGGATTCGCACCCGGGACCCTCGGCGCAGAAAGCAGGGTCACTACCAACTGCGCTAATCAGATCGTCAAACAACTACTACCAACTACTATAACTAACAACTTTTTGTGATTAGGAGGTGAACTTCAAAAAGCATCAAGCTTCTGCGTTAGCAGTGTTCCAAGTAATTCTCGACCTTAACAAAATTGTAATACCTGTTAGACCTAAAATATATATGTATACTTATGCTTATTAAAAAATGTTTTCATTTTCAGGTATTCATTTGCTTTATGTCTTTACTGGCCACGTATATTGTCTCAATAGAAGGGTAAGAGCTTTTATTATCTACATATTTGTCTGGCATTTTATTAATTTCCTTCTTTATATTGTGAGCGAGACCAATATTAATATGGAAAATACCTGCATGGTTTATTTTTTTTTTATGATTCACAAATTGATTTATTTAACTTGCAGAATATAATTATACTAGTAGGTACAGTTGCGCACTGCATATATTTTCATTGCCACATTGTACCTATTCACTATCATTATCTATAAATCTCGATTAACACTTAGTTACAAGTGTTCATTGATATAAGTAATTTTAACGACGATCTGGTTAACCGGTACCGTACAAATTACTAATGTTGGGCTGTCGTAATTAGTGCACGAATATCTTCACTATAATGTTCATATTATATCAAGTTTACCTAATGAGCAATAACATCGTTTGTTACACATACAGAAATGTACGAATTAGAAAATAGAAATGAATAAATTAAGTAATATGCAATTGTTTGTGTCCAAACGCCCCCTCCCAGATCGGCTGGATGATAAATCAAGTCAAATGACAGGAAGCGTTGGCGCTGCGCTCGCGCGTGTCGAAGTAGGAAGCTCCCGAAATTGTCGGCCTGTGACGGAAATACAGAGGCTAACGATACGCGCCCCGTATCGGCAAATGTTACCCTAATTTGCTTGTATTAAATCATCAGCGCACTCGCGATATTGTAATTTTTAAGAAATGTTATGGTTATAGAACCTACAGTACATTAAAATGTTGGCACTTTTATTAACTAGCAACTACCGATCGTAAAATGAAAAAACTTAAACTTTAACCTCCATTTTCAAAATTCCTTCTTAGTTACTTCTAGGGTAGGAAGGCTAGATGGCTAGAACCTACCCATACCTAGCCAGTGGCGTAGCTATATAACAAGGACCCCAGGGCAAAAATGAAATTGAAGCCCTATTTTAACAAAACTAAAAACATTTCATGTAATAAATAGATAAGTTATATTTTTGATATTAGTATAGTTTTTTTTAATTTCTTTATTCTTCATAGACGCAACAAGAAGGTGGTGATCCACGTACCATACAAAGTGAAGAAGATCAAGCACACTCACACGGTGTTCAGGACCTTGCACCACCACCACATTGAGCACTCGGCACCGCCACCGGAGGAACACGAACATTTCCACCACGTGCACTCGCAGGAACTGCCCCCGGTCGGGCAGCACAGCCAGCCGATCCCCGGGATTGGAATCCCGGAGTTTCTGCCAGATGTGTCGTTCGACATACCACTCAATATACCGGATGTGCCGGCCCGCGAAATTCCGGGAATGCCGAATCGACATGGCGTTCCGTTGTATAAACGAAAAAATTTGGTAAATTTGTAAAATAAAAATCATGAGCCACAATATTAAAAATATTCAAGACAGTGATAGCGAAATAATTAAAGAATAAACCAATGTTTAAATTTTTTGTCTAATAATATTAACTTAATTATTTTGTAGAATAATATTGGTTTCAATGTGTTTATTAATTTCTGACTTAAATGCAAAAGAGTATTTTATTGTTTACAGGTTTAAAATCTACAAAACGCTGCCGGGAAAGTCTAAGAAGTCCCTTAAGAATGTACGTCCAAGAGTTTGTCGGTATTTTTATATTTATTAAATGTATTATTTTTTATCTATGACAGAAAATTATATTTAAATTGTTTTTAAGTCGGTAGTAGTAATAAGAGAATAGGCATCTACCTATAAGTTGTACAAATAATTTAAATATATCAAATAATGAAGTCTGATTCATTCCACTGAGTACTGAATAAGTCACTAACTTATTGCTAAAGGCTAAATGATAATAAGCAAGCATCGGTATCATGTTATGTGTGTATATAAATTAAGCGCTTGTTTTTATTGTTAAAGAAAATAAAGATAGTTCAAAGGTCTACAAAGGTTATTTTGTTTACTCTATCATACGGAGCTAATTAGAATAAAGTAATATGCAATGGCTAGTACAAATGCAATTAGTTGTAAAAACATGTCCCACTTAAATCCTCAATAGCAATAAATTTTAACTTAACAAATAATAGTGTGCCTACCCCTGTGTAATTTGTTGTGGGAATCGTGTTTCATAGCGGTAAAAAAACGAAAAAAAACCCCTTATCCAAAAACGATACCCCGAAGAAATCAATAAATTCTAACGAAACGGATAATTATATTTTAATGGCTACAATATACTGCGAGATATTTACGAGCACGATCTAACGCCTACACATTTTATTTAATGCCACAGTATGTTAGAGTTTGGAACGTTTAACCATTGAATATTGTTTTTATACTGTTAAATCCAAGCCACATATTTCGGGAATCGAATTAAGAAATGAGCTTATATTTTAACAATTGACAATTGACAATTGATAATGCTCAGGGTACACCTCAATATCTGATGCTCTCAATTTGAACAATGGATGGAGTTAGTTAACATGAATGCAACACGTTTATAATGCCTGGATATTATACATTACACTGATATGGAACAGCTGATTAAAATGGTAGCATGCAATTGTTCGATTACGGCATCCACTCCCCGCAGAACGGACGCGTTGTTTGGAACGGTAGTGAAATAGTTATTACACACAGTTGCCACAAAAAATTTATATAGCACCATATTTCCTCGACCGAGAAATGAACTCTGCATTGATGGAAACTAGAGCGACATTCGTCTCGTCGGCGACGCCTGCTAGGTCTACCAACTGGCGTGCTCCGCTGTGGTTGTCTTTTTGTTGATATTACGGGTTTATTTAAGTGAAATTGGATAAATGGTCATCTCGCGATGTTGCGCTGTCCAATCTAGTGCGGTGTGGCGGCGGTGCGGTGCCCGGCCTTGTGATGCTCGTCGCTCCATTGATCTAAAATAAAACCAACAATCTAAGGAAAAGAAAGTAATTGGTTGTGATGTAAAACAAAATGTGAGCGCGGGTCCGGTGGCTGGTAGTCAGTTTAGCAGACTTGCTCCTCGCGAGTTGTGGACTGTTGTCGTTCTGTATTCGGTGTCTGCTCAGGGCAGCCATGGATCTGGCCAAGTACCTGGCGGTGTTGGTCGTGCTGTGCCTCGAGGGCGGCGAGACCGGAGGTGGTGGAAAGCATCAGTAAGGAGCTTCCACAGAGTGCATAATCCCGCTGCTAGCGATATATTTATTCAATACCGTATACCCAGAGAATAGTTTCTGTTGTATTAAAGGGAGGGTACAACTATTGCTTATATATTGTCTCAGCAGCAGGATTGGGCTCCTCTGATTATTTTGTGATTAAAATTTACTAGGCTTTTAGGCTTTGCGACCGTTTTATCTAATAATTTGAAAGGAAGTACTGTGTAAAATAAGAAATGTTTTTTTTTTGTATAACTAAGCGAATTTTTATGCGTGTTCCTTGTGTTTATGTGAGCTTAGGTCTCATCTTGACGTTGTAAATACTTTTCATAGTTATTGATTGCTAGTTAATAATAGCATTATTAAGTTTGTGTAACTATAATGCAGGATACATGTATCTAATAGAAATCTTGCTTTTCAGTAATCATGTGAAAATACACATCCCTGAGTTCATACATCATGATCACCACAAGAAGGTCATAACAATACATCATCACCATCACAAACCAAAGAAAGAGCATCATCATCATCACCACCATCATCAAAAGCCACAAATACCGCACGGTCATCATTATCAACACCATCACAAGAAGACGCACACAAAAACCCAGACAGTGTCTAAGGGGAGCGGTCACGGTCATCATGGGCATCACGGCCATCATAAACACCATCATACGAAGCATGGGCACTCTGGGCACCATGGTCATCACGGTCACCACGGCCATCACGGCCACCATGGACACCATGGCCATGAGCACCACGGCTACGGTCACCATCACGACGCGCCGGTTGTACCGCCTGTCAGCTACAGTCCCATCCCAGTTCCATCATTCGAAGATGACTTCGGCTCTTCATTTTCACCTGCAGGCCCCTCATTCGGTGATGGTAACTCTAACGCCGGCCATGGAGCACCCCAAATACCCCAAGTTCACGGCGTAACACACACAATCAAACAAGTTAAAGTGTACGATTCGTTTCCCGGCGCTTTGCCAAATGCCGGTGGCTCCCACGGCTACGAGGTAACTGAAGAAGGGGAGGAAGGAGACGACGACGTTTTCACGGCAGTTAATAGACTACATCAGTCATTCCCGGGCACGTACAACTACCTCCGCTCTGCCGCGCCACAGCCAGCCACACATGATCCTTTCGCGGAGACGGGTCCTCAGAGTACAGTTCAAGCGTACGATCCGTTTGCATCTGAACCTACATCAGCGTTAACAGGTGTAGACAGCTTTACTGGATCTGTACAGAGCGATCCTTTCGCCTCCGTGTCAGCTCAAAATGTAGGCTTACCAAGCGTCCAGCCATCAGCGGAATTTTCCCCTACATTCCATGCAGATACTGGATTCGATGGTCACACGAACTCATTCACGGGTACCGGCGGAGATTCTATATCATTCGCTTCGAATGAAGAGAGCTCGCTCTCTGAAGAGACGCCCGTCGCATTCGCCAGAGAGGCTGGCATACAGGAATCTACCAAAACAGGTAATGTTGAAACAATTGTGTATTAAGTATTATATCTACCAAATATTGTACAAAATAATCTATACGTATATCATTAATTAAGTTTGTACCCAGTGCTTGTGTTGTTATTTACCAAGTAGTTTTAGCATTATTTAATTATATCAATATTATTAGTTAAGTAAATTATGTTTTAATTATGTATAACTTACATAAGTTATCTATAGCTATTTAAAAACGATTGTGTGTTGTCTGTATTTGCGGAAAAACTTTAATATCAGCATTTATTAAAGGAATTTAAGTAATGAACAATTTGATTATTTTTCCTTGGTTAGTTGTCAATACACGTAACTATTAGTTGTTATCGGACGCGCTTATGTCATCGAACTTACTACTCTGTAATTTACTACACTCCAAATAGTAAACGACAATGAGCTGTGATTCGCTGCGCTGCGCGCCCTAGATCCGGCATTGCGCAAGTTGATAAAAAAAAACATCGCGGTATCATTGTAACTATATAAGAAAAAAACTATATTCAGTTAGTTATGCAACATCTATGAAATAATTCAGCAACTACAAATTGCAATATTTTTTTAGGCACGACAATCAGTTCATTGAACCCTGTATAATATACACGATGAACATAAAGGAAATAACATAATCATTATGTTGGTTTGTAGACTTTTTAATTGAATTAAATGTTAATTAAAGAAAGAAAGAAATATATTTATTTGTGCAAACACATTTGATCATAAATAATCTACATTTGAACATAGGTCCCATATGGGACTACAAGTTTGGGTAATATCCAAATGTATGACACAAATTGGCCCCAACTCAGCATGTGCTGATTGTAGAACAACCAGCGCTGGTCTTCCGTTGGAGCCGTTTGGTGACTTCACGGCACAGACATACGTACAGCTTCATCATAAACCAAACAAGTTATTGGTTATAACGGTGAACGTTAAACATTAATTAACAGTTAACATTAATTATTAAATAAACTATTCTTATTAAATCAGAAGTCAATTAATTCAATACTATTTATTTGTTAGGCAATAGTGAGTTGGTAAAAGTAATGTATTTTCCGGATAGATAATATGCCAGTAGTACCATACAATTATATTCTAGTATACACATGACTACGTACATAAATGTACGTTTACTAGAATTTCTGGATTTATTTATGACTATATTTTTTATTGGTTTAGGCTTGGGATAGCCAAGAAATAAGTACTTAAGTTATGATTTAGGTTAAAACCCAGTTCGCACCTCTGTGATTTTCGGATTTTCATGTGCGAGTCTCATTTTTAATCATGATTATTGTTGTACGGTGCAGGCAAGCATCGTGAGCAAACCCGCACTTTTCTGAAAAGTTGTGTGAATTTCACTAAACCGGACTTGGCCAGCGTGGTGGACTATAGTCTAAATCGCGCGCCCGGCCTAATGGCAATAGGGTCGTCCCAATTGGGGCCAAATACCATCGGGTTATTATGAGTGCACTGCAGTGCACATCTGCCTACCCCTTAGGGGATTACAAGCGTGATGATGTATTTATAATTTGGTATAATCTGAATCTAACATAGCCGAATCGCCCATGCTTCACACAGGGAAGCAAAGATTGATGTAATTATTTTTTCTCGTCCAGCTTCTATTTTTTAATTCCAGACTTCCTAGAGAAAATCGAGGTGTTTAATTTACTAAGGACCAATTACACAGCAATAACTTATTTGACGGATAGCCTCTAAAAATGCAGGTCAAATAAGTTGTGTATAGAGCTTATTAGCATATCGTAAAAATGTCCCCATGATTAGTGGATGTTACAACATTTATAGTCTTAGTGAAATATTTTTTTTATTTTTTTTATTACATCATAGGCAAGTATTTGATCTCGATCTCACCTGATGGTAAGTGACGATGAGATCTACGATGGAGCATACTTGCCTAGGTAGGAAGGCGGCAGTAGATCGAGTAGCTACATTCACTAGGCACATGCAGCGCAACTGATCTGACCCGCCATCCATGAATGGCAACACCGAACATCATGCCGGAACACGGCTAGGCCGCTTGGCGACATGGCTTTGTTCAGTGGGTGGTGACTAGCCACGGCCGAAGCCTACCACCAGTAGAGTTGTCACCTGGTTGGCACCACCCAGGGTCACGTGTAGGGTATCTCGAGGGTACTTAATTCTCCTACGGACGAAGGTGACTCGACCCCATAATATAATTGTATAGATCGATATTTTTACGTTAATTCTATGATTCTATTTATTTAATAACTTTTTGAAATCATCCTTAGGTCATACCTCGTTCGAATTGGAAACCCTTTAAAAGGGCTATTCCCAAAATACCCGTTGACTGGCTCCATTGGGTATTTGTGAACTTTAAAAAAAAACTACATTTGGTAGTAAGGTACTACATATTCGTCAGTCCCCTCTCTCAATCGGGGAATCTGTTTAGTGTGACTCCTACTTATTAATTACTACTTATAATTTCTAGAAAATATTTACGGCGTTGTAAAATTTGACATCGTTAGAAAGATTTAAACAATCCGAGAGTTGGCTTGATTTACTAAATTATGCTGTAAGTCTTAAAATATTTATGCTATTAAAGTACTATTAGTACCCACCAGCTAATTGGGTCGAAAATAATCACAATTCACTCAAATCATCTCCCAAGTTAGTATAACAGCTTGGCTGCCTCACCTAAGTCAAGCTGATCGGTGTACTTACATCACCCGGGGTAATTATCGTAGGTCAATTCCAATATCAGGAGTTCCCACTACAATGCGGCATCTTCTTGTGTGAGTGAGTTGGTGAGTTGAGCCAGGGGACGGCTTCAATTGGGTGACATCGAATTGAAGACTAAGATATATTCTCGATGTAATCCATATTGAATTGTATAGGTAGTATGTAACTAATCAAAGACTGTATTGGAAATTCAGGCCAGACCTAGAGTCGACTAGCCTTTTTTTATTCATTCGTTATAAATCTATCCTATGACTCAATTTCCGGCTTCCGCTGTACAATAACAGCAATCATTGCGTAGCACGCTGGGTACACGCATTATGTAACAAACGATTTTATTAAAAATAAAAATAAACAACATACTCACATCTAAAAAACGATCAGTGTGCTGCAGCTGTGAGAATGCTACGGAAACATACCTAGACGCCGCATTATAAGGTTCTGGAACTAATGTTATGTAGGAAGCAAAAACTTGTGACTTTCGTTAGGTTAGTTACGTCTGCAGAACGCGACGCGGAAAATAACAAAACGAACAAAGATGCGCCCTGTTATATAGAAAGTTGGCGGTTGACTGTCGTCGTTTGTTTTTTGCTATGAGCAATTGCTGGCGCCAATGTACAGGATTTATTTAGATTTTTTTAAAACAAAAAATAAAACAAGATTAAAAACTTAACACTTTATAGTATAATAACAATAATTATTATAGAATCAATAACAAATTGCACTTAACCGGGTTAGAGTGACAACATTTCTTAAAACTAATTTATACACACACAGTCATACATAACATGTAGCTCCATTTGTACCTAAGCTTAAACTATTTACAACATAAGTCCAAGGGACTCTCATGACAACGCATTATAAATATGGGGAGGTTAGGGACCGCATTGGCGGAAATCCAGCGAGAATCTCGACGTGGTTTATCATAGTTTGTACTAAATATTATTAATTGCCACAAATTCATAAGTATACTCAATACTCAAGCCAAGCGAACTAGCCGCGATGAGAGGTACTTTAATTAATCTAACCTTTACTAATACCGTAAACACACTTGGTTACGGTGGACACAGATTCGTTTGTATAATTATCTCAGTATATAAGGCTTTAAAACGGTTTGTTGAGTATTCTGGTCTGCTTCATAATACTGTGCTTAACTACCTTTACGTGAGTTTACAGTAGGTATTGGTGCTCAGTATCCGTGGTCGGAGCTGTAGTCATCGCCGGCTCCTGAAAGCGCGTAGCTGCCATGGTCGCCGCCTTCGAAGCTTACAGGCGAGTCTCCGTAGCCACCATCGTGACCCTCATCGGCCGCGCCCCATCCGTGACCTAGAATGAGTAGTCACCGTTTAAGGTAGGTAGAAGATACTATTCCACTAATTCAACTGTATCCATCATAGCTCAATGTAAAGTATTACCCACCATCCATTTATTGTGTTTATTTTTAAGTAGCGTACAGATGTATTAAATGTACCTGTGATATATTGACTAGAACTCTTTATACATTTTCGGCTAAGATTGTTTTTGTAAAACTAATATTAAAAACAATTTTTTTTCAAATATGTCCAACTTGAAAGGATTTTTTATGGAGTTTTCATTTAGATCGAAACTCGAACTCACTTTAGATCGGCGTTAAGAAATTACATATATAAACCCCGGTTTCGACCAAAGTGGATAGGAGAGATGTGCGGAAGAGACGATTTCAAACAATTTGATTGGTATATTCCACACATCTTCTCTCCTCTCGGCTTTGGAGGGAATCGGGCCTTAGGTTGGAAAGGGCTTGGCACATTTGACCAGCTCCATGTTTCTTATGGTAAGCTAGGCTAGCACTCTTAGTGGTCATGCTAACATAAGGGACAATCCTTAATCAAAGTAGACTAAAATCCGAACTTGATGAAATTGGGATAAAGCTAGGAAGATGGATCAAAGCTAACAGAGGCATAACCCTTTATATGTAGCTGCGTTTTGGCCGACCGCGTTTAGTCTGGAGGTGGTTCACCCGAGGTAAACGCTGCCTTGTCCTAGCGACATATAAGATTAGTGTAAACTGATTTCTTCGATTAAAGTTGAGGCCGTCGCGAGCAGCACCTGCTGCAGTTTCACGAGGCCGTGCGGTCGGTTAATACGCAGCTATTCCGAACAGAACTTTATAACTATAACAATAATACTAACCTCCGCCGAAGTGCGGCGCCGGCTTCGGCTCCCCATATGTGTAGCCCAGGACTTCATAGTGATCGTCGCCGCCTCCACCGCTCTTGTGGTGTACGTGCTTAACGATGGTGTGCTTATGGTGGTGATGCTTGACGAACAGTGGCACGTGGATGATGACCTTCTTGTGGCCGCCGCCGCCGCCGCCCGCGGCTATCAGAGAACACAGCTCCGCCACGCAAACCAACGCCAACTGAAATAATAAACAAATGACGAATAAATAATTTGTTTTATTTGTGTAACCCACAGGAGCAACGCAATCGATACGTAAACTTGAGCTGTCCCGGAATGAGATGTGCATCCATTCTTTATTATAACTAAATGCGACAGTCTAAGGTTGCATTTAGTACTACACGTAAAATCAAATCGCATAGCCATATAGTGTATTTAAAAATTCGCTACGCATTAAAAGATAGGAGTACATCGCTGAAGGGGCAATTTGGCATGCCACATACAAGGATATGCATACTTACACTACATATACAAAATTATAATCGCCCAGAAGGTAGGACTATTTTCTAGAATTTCCAGGCTCTAACTGCCCGTTACGGTCCAAATAATGACGCCAAGTGATCAAATAAAAACAAAACCTATGGCGCCGCTCTGAGAAGACTTTCTAACTCAACGCTGCTATCGATAAAATTACCTACAATGAACCTATAATAAAACCATCTCTTCATTAAATAACCAGATAAAAGTCTGATAAACAAGAAAACACTTTACCACTTCTAAGATGAAAGATTTGATGAAAAAGATAGTTTCCACTAAATGATTTGATACAGGATCTATAAGTGGTATATATAGAACAAGAAGTTTTATACAAATAAAGTCTGAAAAAAGTCTACTTCATCCAAATCTTTTATCTCCCATTCCATTTATTTCGTTCATTATTAATATTAAAATCTTGAAACGGACATTACAAAGGTGTCCACAAAAAATAGTCATTGTGAACGGAGCAAAGACTTTTAGAATGCAATAAGTTGTCTTGCAATTAGCGCTACAAAAATCCCTTTTTTTTACTGTACAAATAGTTGGGAAAGTTTCTATTGTAAACACACTAAATATTGTAAACAAGAATCTTGGGAATGTTAGTACCTACAATTAATTACTGTTCTAATATATTAATAAAACATTTTCGTATAGGTGAATGAAATGTTTGATAGTAAATAGGGATTAGTAACACGTTACGTATAATATCCAGAATCCAGGTTTAATGATCAAGAAGCGGTTAATTCGTTATCGCTATTTTAGGTAGGTAGGACCTACGAACTTTGAAAATGTTCATTCAGTAAAATGACATGTGGTGTGTTGTTTTTATGATTATTGGTACTCACCAGAATTCGGGCAGACATAATGTGGGATAGAGCGGTGAGTGACCGAGCGCGGGAGCAGGCAGTTGGTGTGTGATAAAGAAATTGAAACAAAACTTCCTTTTATATCGCAACGTGCTCGCGTTTCGCGACACTGCCTCTCTGCGACTCTGGACCGACAGCCGCACACAAACGTCATTACGATTTTCGAACTTACACCTTTCATATAGAATTCAATATCCGTCATTACGGGATATTTAAAAAGAGTTCACTGTTGCGATCGATTTTCAACCCGAAAACCTGGGTGCAAGGTTTATATTCAGTTGAACGACATTTCGCTAAGATATCTGTATAACACCATCATTAGAGTGAAAATACGGCCTGAATTGTAGTAGTAGAGTGGAAATTGGTTTGCTATGAGAAGAAACATGATTGCGATCGGATATCGGATGTAAAGTAGGCATAATGACTCGGGGGGCGCGGGGATATTTGTGAATGAGAATCTGAACAAGTAGAATCTCAATCTGACTATAAATACTTATTATTTTATTTCACTGTGAAGACTTGACCTTCCAACTATGTATTAGTAAATAGGTCTATCGCATATTCAGTTCCCCATCCTAGCGTTGTAGTTTAGATGGGTTTTTCTATCACATTATAGTTAATAGAAAAATAAAACTGATGATACTTACTTAATTTTCATAGATCTATCTTACTGATAATTTGCAAGTATATTATTTTATCATCGCTATCGCAAATGTTAATAGATAACTTATTTCTGACATATAAATTAACTATAATTGTTATTAAGTTAAGGATAATATTCATAATAAAATCATTTGTACCTTTACCTTTTATAAAATCCTAAATACGGTCCATTATTGACTGAGAGAATGCGTGGACAGTAGTATAACTATTCATGAATAGAAATAGAGACAACTTGACTACACAATAATAAAACATGTACCTACACACAATTTACACATATTTATAACTAGCTGTCCCGGTGAACTTTGTACCGCCTCAGAAACCAATTTCATATTTTCCCTTTTTTTATTAGTTGTTCTACTATTCGGGGAGGAGACAAATTCAAAAAATCAAAGATCATAAAAATCGGCCCCTCCGTTCGTGAGTTATAAATGGTGTAACTAACACAATTAATTAAAGAAATAAGCAAGCAATGAGAAGAGAACGAACATGGAAATGTCAACGGACGATAATTTGACGCGTCGGTGGGGAGACTTAATTCCCTCCGACTTCTGGATTAAAGCTAGCTAGCAATTTACTAGCTAGCTACACTATAACATATATTAAACTTGGTGGCTTTTAAAAGAGAATAAACTATCCTTATTTGTTACTATCAAAGTACGAATATTTGACTTACCAATATGAGCTGGTAAATGTAATGTTATAAGTTTAGGTTAGTCTTTTAGACTGGGTAAATCAAAGTTTTACCTTAGTTTGAACTCTTACTGAAACATATCGATGCCATAAGTAAACAAAACTAGATATTTAATCTTTTCTGCATGCTGTAGTAAGAAAATCTTGTCGTATATCACTTTTATCCACAATTCCAAAAAAATAAGGATCTCCATAATTATATACAATGTAAACGAAAGGCAAATTATCGTAATACAATTCATTAGAGCACCTTTTATAAATCAGTTTCAGCATTAACAACGGGAAGTAGTTGTTATTATGTAAATCATACACAGATGCATGGAACTTACGTAATGGCAATTCCAAATTAGAAAAATAAGAATGTAGAGTGTGGAGAAGGCGTGTGCGCATATGACCTGTATTAGCACGACGCGATGCGCGCAAGCGCACCGGCGGCATGGCGGCACCGCGCCACCGTCACTTTTACTATCATTTTCAACGAGAGGGAAGCTGATGAGATTATAACTGCGATGTAATATTGTGATTATGTCTATCGCAATTAAAAATACAATAGATAATAGGGACGCTGCGATTGCGCATAAGTTTGTATAGCGAAGCCTTTCCCAAAGCGGGCGATAACGACCCCTTGTGGGCGCTCCAGGCCTAAAGGGGGCGGTAAGAGACCCAGAAAAAAAATGGGACGTTGTGTAGAGGCTTACAATAATTCATTTAATTTTAAGTTATTTTGGTTTTTAAGTAGGTGAAATAATGGGGGCGCTAAAAATAATTCATTCTCAAAGCGGGCAGTAGACAAAATATTTTTAGGAACCCCTGGTATAGAACCCCTGGTGAGATACAACCAACGAGCTATGTATCTTTTTTCGTAGGATACAACACACTAGGGTATTAACAAGGTTTTTATTGTTAACAGTCTAATAGTCTAGTCTAGTTAATAGTCTCAGAAACTAAAGGTCCATCCGATCACTGGGGTAATTTTAAATCACTATTCTCCATATATTTTCACAAAACATACAATTATTTGCGTAAACTTTTCTTCACTTCGTCTTAAATTTCTTTTATAAACGCTAAAGCGGCCAACACTTCTGCAAATAGTATCTAAGTAGGTAGTCTTAGCAATTATTGTTGACATGACATTGATCAATTCACTTAACAAACATGAATGGCGATATCGAGATCTCGACCGACGTCCGACCACTAGCCCGTGACGTCTGAAGCGTTCGGCTCGAAACTGAATTTCCTATGTCCACTCAGAAGGTCGACTGAGGAAATAACTATGTTGCCTAACCTCCAAAAGTTTCACTTAATTTAACACCTATTCTAAAACTCGCAAATACTATTTGTTAACAGCCGATAGTACTTGTTGATTTTGAAGTGTTCGGTTTTATAAAAATATAAAAAAAAAATTAATAATATTGTTAAGTACTTGTTGATCGATTCGGGAGTCCATAGAATAGTTACTGTGGTTGCAGTTTTATACGGGAGTGGGCAGCCATAGATGTATTTCATTTTTCTCGATGATGCGCGCTCATTGCTATTGCCCTGCGAAGTAACAGTAAAACCCATGATTAGCCGTTCCTACATTGTTCTCACATACCTATAACAATGTATTGCTCAAAAATGTAAAAGATCTATTTTAAAAAAAAAAAGAGCAACCATGGAGTTTCTTGCCCGTTCTTCTCCATAGGAACGGCATTCCGAACGGGTGGTAAAGCAGTAGCATAATATTTTTGTAACTTGACGATTCATAAGTACTGTACAATAATGGTCTACGTGAATAAAAAATATTCTGATTCTGATTCTGATTCACGTAGATTATTTCGATGAAGTGCATTTGCCAGCCCGCGGCAGCCCATTTAATTTCCGAAAAAAAATTATCTTAAATGTTGAGTAAATTTTGATTATATATCTTACCACGTAACAGATTTCAAAAATTCATATTTGAAGCCACAATGCGTTACAATATAGTGTATTTTAGATTGGGCTGTTATATTATAGTATACACAAATGCAAGTTTACATAAGTATTATTTATTTGAAGTTAAGTACTTACTATCTGCGTAAGGATATAAGATGTACGGGACGTTATTTTTAATGAGTTATATCGAGGTACTGAGCTTTCATTTCATATTTAATACGAAACATAGAAAAAATACCTCACTTTTGGGCACGAACCTCCCCTCAATGAGAGTGGGATTAGACGATACTTACTACTACTACTTAAGAATATAGGTATTAAATAATAATAAAAAAATATTTCAGTTACGACATGAGTAACTGCAATAGAACATAAAAGATATACCACAAAAGCATCAAAAGAAAAGTGCTTTGTAATGCTTTTGTAAAAAGAGGAAAATATACTTAAAATCTATGTAATCACGCATGCGTGTAACACGCAAATAGAGTCCAAATATGGATAGTAAAGTAACATAGCCATATACAGCTCTGAGTTACTCAACCGTTTTTAGCTTAAGCCCTATTCAGACTTACTACTTTCATACAGTGAACATCCGACTCAAGTCGAACCAGTAATTTAATACATTTAGATAATATCTTAAGTGATCAACGCTCACAAGTGCATCGGGCGTTGCGATACACAGTGGCGTGCACACAGCGCTCCAATTATGTAACGATGTAAACAGCAGCGACATAGATACGTCATTCACAGGCGCTGCACTGTTCCTGTTATATGTATATATATAATGAACAAAGTCGTGTTAGTTACACTATTTATAACTCACTAGCTGTTGCCCACGACTTCGTCCGCGTGGTATTTAACAAAGACACAACCGTTGGCAACAGCCTGCTCGCGCGTTCTGAGCCCGCGGGACGCATTTTAGGTTGTTGCTATCAAACTTAATCAGGCGCAACGCTGCAAAATTGGTTTTAATTTTTTTCGTGAGAACCTATGTTTTTTCTAAAATAAAAGTAGCCTAAGTTACTCCTTATTACATCAGCTATCTGCCAGTGAAAGTCCCGTCAAAATCGGTCCAGCCATTTCAGAGATTACCCGGAACAAACAGACAGACAGACAGACAGACAGAAAGACAGACACACAGACAGACAAAAATTTTAAAAAATGTTGTTTTTGTATAGGTACCGTGTATACATCCAAATGCACTTAGTAAAAAGCGGTTATTTTAATATTACAAACAGACACTCCAATTTTATTTATATGTATAGACAAGCTGTTGCCCGCGACTTCGTCCGCGTGGTTGCATTTGGATGTATACACGTTTTTGTCTGTCTGTCTGTCCGTCTGTCTGTCTGTCTGTCTGTCTGTCTGTCTGTCTGTCTGTCTGTTTGTTCCGACTAATCTCTGAAATGGCTGGACCGATTTTGACGGGACTTTCACTGGCAGATAGCTGATGTAACAAGGAGTAACTTAGGCTACTTTTATTTTAGAAAAAAAAATAGGATCTCACGAAAAAAAATTAAAACCAATGTTGCAGCGCAGCGCCTGATTAAGTTTGATAGCAACAACCTGCAATGCCGCGGGCTCAGAATGGGCGAGCAGGCTGTTGTCAACGGTTGTCTTTGTTAAATACCACGCGGACGAAGTCGCGGGCAACAGCTAGTACATTATAAAAAATGGGTATAAATGGGTAGTTTTATCTACTGTCTCTTCAATAATAATGCACGAGCTCTTGCACATAGTAACGTTTATTTTAATAAAGAGACAGTTAACCCATGTATTCTTTATAACAAGCATTTTAAAAATACCTTACCGAAAGCTGTTATAAAGGTTATTTAAATAAGGGCACTGATTATCTAATAGGTCTCACCAAGCGGATTTTCGCAAAGACATTTAAATCAAATGTAACTCGTGTGACAAAGCAATAAAGTGCACTTCAGCCCGCACACCGGTGCATTTTATGCGTTTAAAAAAATAATATTACAAAACTATGCGTTTCTCTTTGTATCGCGTAAAAGCGCGGTATTACCCCGACCCCCGGGGGTACAGCGCGCTGTAGGGTCGACAAGTGACGGAAGCCCGATAAAGGTCGGATCCCAGTTCGAAAACTTTCATATTGTGGAAAGATAGTCTGATTTCATAAATAATTTATAAAGCGATGTGGATTGCCGAAATCAGTCTCAGGAAATTTCGAATAATTTCAATCATCACCCTGTACTGCTTAAGTGTCACATTAAGATCATTCATGATTTCAGACTTTCAAAATAAAAAAGTCTTTATGGGGAGAGTGTACTGTCCAAGAATAGCATTAATAGTTCTGGAAGTCCCAACAAACACACAACCAAAATATAAAATAAAACATATAACCCGACCCAACAGTACCGTTATAGAGGAGACATCTTATAGAGCAATAAAAGCTTCACTGCCATTCAACAAATGGCTGCCATCAGTCGCTTGTAGTGGCCGGGGTTTTAATTAATTTAAATTGTTGAAAGAGATGGGACGCGATACTAGGGAACGGCACGCGAGGCGCGGGGCGAGGGCCCGGACAAAGTTGCTGCCACCCACCTCGCCTCCGCCCAAACGATTTTTAAAACAATATTTAGCTTTAAGAGGCTCTCGATAGATTCTACGAATAGTTAATGTCATAGCCCATAGTCTGTTGGCCGTGGTCGTTTATAATAACAAATCGAATGGAGGTGGACTCTTAACGGTCTTAGATATTTATTGTTGTTGAAAATACCTTTAGGTTATATAATTATATTATAAGACAAGTATCAAAACAATTGGGCGATAAGTCCTGTAGAATTACACAGTTCTCCTACATACCTAAATGATGGGCATATTTATGTATTTGATCGTACTCCACTCCACCTTTAATACTACGACTGAATATAAAACAAAGTACATATTTCACTTTAGTATCCACATTTAAACATGTAATTCATAGAAAGCGTACAAGCACACACAAATAATACTTACGCCATTGTAAATGGATATAAAGTAGGTAAGTATACTACTTAATAAAATGTAAGTACTTCAAGAATAAGTCGTTACCCATTGCTGATAATCTGCTATTTATGTTAAAAATATTCCATTCTGTCCCATAACTGTTGACATAAATGACAATATGTGTATGTAAAATGAATCAAATGACTATGAAACATTTCAATGCAACGAAGCCGCGATGACGAAAGAGGAATCCTCAGAATAGGTGTGTGGATGCTGGGGCTGAATAAAATAATAAAAATAATGGAGAGCTATAACGATTATGAATTTTAATGTAATCATTAGAGACCGAGTTGCAACCTGTTTTCAATATTATATTTTAGAAGTTAGTAATTAGGCACTCATAATAAATCGAATAAAAGCCAACTTACACACGCATAAACATATTTTAAGCGGATTATGATGATGTTATGTAATAAAAAAATAAGAGAAGTATTTTATTTTAAATTAATGTACTTATCTACCTGAATAGCGTATACGCAAATGCGATTGATTTAGTATGTAATTGGGAAATAGGATCGTACTGTTTGAAAGTCATTGGCGGAGGCCTAAGGTAGAATTGTCTAAAATAGCAACTTTTTATTTTTTATAGTTATATAATAGAATATGCAGCTGTAAGTATATCCCGAAAAATATTTTAATAATGGCCAGCCAGGGCAAGAACAGATCAGACTGAAAATTCTTAGCACTCACGTTATCAGACAGGGCTATATCCAGCAGTACCTATCTGAAAAAAGGTAGAAGCAGCCTGCAGGCGAAAATAAATAAGCAGGTTGAAACAGCTCCACCTAGCTTTTCAAAGAGGTATTACACACTTTATTGCAAAACTGTAACTTTGCAGACATAACATTCACATTGCAGTTTCCACGTTGCTTGGTTAGATGGCGGCTATTCGTCGAGTTCAGATTGTGTTTTCCTTTTTTAGAGTAAATGAATTAAATGTATTGAACCAAATACTGCCTCAATTTTGACTAACAACATTGACAAGCTAGCTTATGTGAGCGGCTCGAGCCCCAAGGCTGCTAACACAGTCAACTCAAAGTCGAATAGCAATGGTATTCATATGTAACTATTACCAGCCCCCAGATTACGTATCTTTTCAAGCTTAGCGAAAGAAAAGCGACAGCAATAATCTCTCAATAATTGCTTTCAAATCGCAGATTTGTATGACGTCGCAGCGCTACGTAATACGAATTAGCAATTTAAAAGCAAATATTGCGAGATTACTGTCATCGCTAGGCTATTGCAAGTTACGTAATCAGGGGGCGGATTTGACAGTGATACAAAATGCAAAACCTGCCAAAAGTGACGTTTACTATGCCATTAAAATTGAAGTTGACGATGATTCAAATTGGAACTGGAAGTAGTTTTGACGTCATTATTTTGTGTATATTTCATTTATATAATGTGAATTTATTGAATTTGCTATCGCTATTACATACTCGATACTGGCATAACTGGTGAGGCCATATTTCACCTTATTCCATGTACTTTGCATTTCGTAAAGAAAGAAGAAGAAAAGTCAAGTGTTGGCAGACTTGGGCCCGGCGTCGCTCGCAGCGCGCTCGAAACGGCCCGCCGAGGATACAACCCGATTTACCGTAACACAAAAAATGTTCAGATAAGCCGACTTTCTAATAAACCTGAGCCTTCTTCCTTGTACATAATAAATCTTAAGGAGTCCACTTCTTAAATAAAGCGGTTCCCAATGTTTTATAATTACATAGAGATAAAGTATTATAATCGGATTCTCGGTTTCTTTATAATAAATAAGGATTGTGGCTTGAAAAAATATCACGACATTTTTAACTATAGGGACAGGTTGGGATAGTTATGTTGGGTATAGTTAGTTAAGGTACCTGTACTTAATTTTAGTAGAAATATTTTTTTAATTGACATATACCTACATAAAGTATTATATTTTTATTACCGATTATCAATATACCTATGACCAGCAGGAATAAGAATGATTATTTTTATTTTATACTACTATACGAAACATTTAATAAGTAATACATATTAAGTTTTTATTATTTTGACTTACTTCTAAAACAATAGCTTGCACCTGGTAATAAAAGCTTTAGAGACGCTGGCTGACATTTTAATGTGGCCTAATAATCAGAAAAGAAATAAAAAAGCTCGGGATTGTACCGGTGGGCTTTAGCATGGCCTCAGATTGATGCCTCTCTGGACGGAGTAGGAGCACTCCTATCGGAGCTTTTTTCCCTTTTTATCTTTGAATATTGCCTCCCGTAATAAGGGCCATGGACCGTTAAGAGTAGTGTGGCCAAGTAAGCTGTGTTAAAATATGAGACAGATGGTCAATCAGAGATAATATTAACGTATTTTATACCAACGTTAACGTTATTAATATAGTTTTCTTTTTGGCGATTTTAAAGGATGATAGCTTATTACACGTAAGTCCACGCGTACGAAGTGGGATGCACTGCTAGTTTTACATTTATTTTAGTGTATTTGATAAGGTTAATTCTAAAACTGAAAGACGTACAAATCGTAGGTGTTATAAAAAAAATAAAACAACCAAATTTAAAGATAGCTTTCGTTAATGCCTCTTTCTTAAAACTTCCCACGTCTTATAAAACTGTTTTAATTTGGAGGAACATATCCGATAAAACCAGCATTCCTGGCCACTGTAGTGAAGGCTTGGGGAATGCGCGACCCAGTGAATGAACTCAGATAAGTATATGTACGATTATGGATATACGCTTTTATTAACGACTGTTTGTTTCTAACGTGGAATGTGTTAGGTACAATGGGTTTTGTTGTTAGTAAATGTTTAAAAAACATTTTGATGTATGAAAGTAATGTTTTATTTGAATTATTCTGCGAAATTTATTACTGGCCTGCCCTAGCTATTGTAGCATTGATCTAATAGCACTGTAGTAAGCCTAGCGATGTCTTTTTGTTTTTTAAATATAATAATTATACGGAAAAAAATCCTGGGCGCGAATCCTCCTCAATTCGAGGGGGTTCATGCCATAGTCCACCAGCCTGGCCCATATCTCGTTGGTGGACTTCGTCATATCTACATGTTATGCGAGGGGTTCTTTTAGCCGTGCAGTGATAATCATGGTTTGATGGCATTCGCACATGAATTCCAGAAATCTCAGCGGAGCCAGCCAGGGTTTGAACGTGAGACCCTCGTTACTGAAAACTTGGCTATCATTGCTTCTAACTTATCTATTATCAGTAGTTATATAATAAACATTATTTGAATTCCACTATAAACCTTGCGCCAAACTACCACGTAGGGGTGAGCAGCGCTCACGCATATTAATTTATAGATATCGATAAATTGCGTGGATCAATAAGTACAGGTATTTTTGCTAGCCGCGAACGTGTCGGTCATTAGTACTTGTTCGCGGTCATTACCTACTACATATTCGCTGACTTGTATCGATGGGTAACAATTATCACCACTACGGATATTCTAAAGGGGTTTGTCCATTGTATGCGGTGATTTTATTGTGCGTCATTAATACATTTACAAACAGGATTTATTAAGCCCCGAATTGATGTACTAACTAGTAACTATTTCCTAGTACTTATTTTATTTTACGTTATTAAATAATTAACACAATGAACTATATATTGTTTTCTTTTATTTGCCTATATCTAGGATTGATTTCTTATATTTACGCAAATTCTACACATAGAAATAAATCTAATCTTACGGATTTTATCGTGTTTATTGTATGTTTTTTTAATTCCAGTTTCGGCAGCTTTACAGCAACTATGGTCACGGGCAGACTGAGACCATTGATGTCCTAGTGTCACACAGGACGACAATCTTTGTCGTCTTAATGTAAAAAAAATCCTTCATATACAGTTGTTGATTGCGGTCCGATATATACACACAAATACACACTTGTGTGTGTGTATATATATGTGTTATGTGCTTATTAATATGTGCTACTTTTCCACCACTGAAATCGGTATATTTTATTATTAGCTACATTATTATCTAGGCTGGCTCTTTCGGTCATTCCTTCGTCAAAGTTTCAAAGCACTTTGCAAATATTAGTACAACTTGAAGTAAGGAATGAAACGTATCTTCCATCTCATCAAAATCGACTAGTTGGATAGTATTAATAACAAACTCGTGTGTGCAACGCTCGCGCGCTCAGGATAGTTGCGTGCGCGCAGCGCGTATTTCCTGATCTTACGATCGCCGCGCGCGCCGGTGAAACTCATGAAAATGCGCCCGCGATCGGGAAGTACTACCGCGAAAGTGATTTACTAATAAACTAACCGAAAATTTCGCTTGTTCAGGCTCAGAATTTCTGAAGATTATATATCAGAAACCATTCAAAACCTATTGAAACTCAGCTACGCTTAAGTTTAAAATAGCTTATGTTAAGTTAATTTTGTTGGTTACTTATAAGATATTTTCAGTGGTAAATTGATAGGTGTTTAAATAATATTTACAAAAAAAATAATTGTGTACAAAAATAAATTCTAAGATTATTTAATAGGTATAAGTAAAAAACAATGATGGCTTCATAGATTAACTGTGTGTGGGTACTTGGATGTTTCTATTGTTTTATAATGCGGTAGAACAATACAGGGTTATCCAAAAGTCAACTATTTTTTACGGGTACATAGCAATTAAGGAAAAAAAAGCATCTACGTATTATTTGTTTCTGTAATTAAATTTTTGTAAGCTACTTAGCAGTGCACTACAAAATACACTTATAAAAAGAAGAACATTCATTTAACACGACTGTAGATTCAATTGATCGGTGACAAATTCCAAGATGACAAGAAAGTAATAAAAAAATACAATTTGTTTATTTAGTTACGATGTAAATGTTGCAGGTACCTTTGTCGGAAGCATTAAACGACGAGCCCTTTTTATGTCTAGTGAAGTGGCGGCAGCGAACCATGGCACCGTCCTAACTGGTCCCGATAACAATTTGATAGTTGCACGGGTAATAAAAACGTTCAGAAATTGGTCACAATTACCCTGGTTACTGCCTCGTAACATTTTAATAGCGGGCCCCATTTACTGTGGGAAACGGCCAAGAGGTGATGCTCCAAGATCTCGGTGTAACACTTATAATTTACGTAATGCATCGACTATTAGATTGTCTTATGTTTTTGTATTAGTTAGGTATTGTTGTTCAGCGTTGGTGTCGCTCTAGCGATATTATTTGTATATTTTGGCTTATTACATATAATACTTACGCAAAGCTTGACAATAATAAACCTTAAAAATTGAGGGCTAAAACATCATATTATTTAATAAAAGTTACATAGTTTTCCTGCTCTGGAAAACTACTCAATATTATTTATTTTTAATAATTAAGCATAATTACTGTCTTAAAACACAGTGTGGCCCTATGTTTCACAAGTTAACTTACAAAATATTTCTTATAACAGTATAGTAAGCGCTGAAACTCTACTCTTCAGTGCGCTCTGGTTTCTAATGTTTAATTGGTTGGCCCCAAGCACCTGTCAAGAAGCGTATATGACGCTAAAAACGATTAATATAAACAATTTATTTAAATTTATGTGCATTATTATTTGTGGATACCTATACGAATTGTATTGTGTCATTGGAAGAAGGAAGACAACGCAAATTGTTTTATTGGGCTGCAACAATTACCTGATGTGCCTTGATGGACGGAGGTATGCCTCGCTAGAAAGTAGAAAGCAGGAGTTTACACAACAGTTCAAAGAAAAACTATGTTACGTTCATTATTCGAGTAAGTATACTATATACTCTATATAATAGTTCGATAGTTAATTGTTACGTAATACAAAACAGGTGACGATCTGATCAGCTCTAGTTAGTAGTGACTGTGCTTCTGCAATGGCTGTCCCGGGTTCGAATCCTAGTACGGACATACTTTATATTATGAGCGCGAATGCGTGTACCAGAGACGTTAATGTTTAATATCTATATAAGTATTATATACTGAGTTTGCTCCCAGTCCATTGTACGGTACCCATACACAAGCGTTGCTTAGTGTGGGACCGAATAGTCGGTGTGTTCGTATGGCGATATTATTATTAGTTGTATTTTAGGGTCGAGTCACCGTCGTCCGTAGGAGAATTAAATACCCTCGAGATACCCTACACGTGACCCTGGATGGTGCCAACTAGGTGACGACTATACTGGTGGTAGGCTTCGGCCGTGGCTAGTCACCACCCACTGAACAAAGCCATGTCGCCAAGCGGCCTAGCCGTGTTCCGGCATGATTGTCGGTGTTGCCATTCATGGATGGCGGATCAGATCAGCTGCGCTGCATGTGCCTAGTGAATGTAGCGTCTCGATCTACTGCCGCCTTCCTACCTAGGCAATTATGCTGCATCGTAGATCTCATCATCACTTACCATCAGGTGAGATCGAGATCAAATACTTGCCTATAATGTAATAAAAAAAAATTAACTATAGGGGCTGAATATTGTGGGCTGAGCTATGTATAAACATGCATACTTATGTGTGATAGTTAATAATGGGACTGCTTACATATTTGTATATCTATGATTACTTTAAAAAAGTATAACACTACCAACCAACTTAGTTTTAGTAGTATGCACTAACTTAGCTTTTTCATCACCTTTTTTTTTTTTTTTTTTTTTTTTTTTTTACAAGGGGAAATGCGTTACGCATCCCCTCTCGCCCGGGGGGACGAGAGGGGTATGTGGGACTCCCCGGCAGAGTGCCGGTATACCCACTAAAACCCCTTGGTCCGCCATCACCGCCTTTGAGTGGGGCGCCACAGGATCGCACTCGGCATACTACTGTGGCACCCCGGCGGCCGGCCCGGGTGTTGGTCCCAGGCCGCAGACATCAGGAGGGGTGCCTGTTGGCACCCTCCGTCGGGGGGACTTTGTGTGGGCAGGTGGTCCCCCGACCCCCTGCCCTAGTCCCCTTCAGCTTTTTCATCACCTAAATTTACTTCAGTCAAGTTAACTTCAATCGTTAGCAGATAATCAGGACTTCTTAAAGCCTTCATAAATCAAATCCCAAATGAAAGATACAGAAATCACAACATAAAAGGGCGGTCAGTCCCCGAGCTATCCTCATCACATATTTACGCTTCAAAATCATTCATATAAAGATGTTTACGTCTCTAAACGCTAATAACAAGCCGGTCGAACAATAGTTACAGACAAATTATACGTTATCAAGCGTTCCCGTCCATTTCCCCGGCGGTGTAACAGCTATGTATAACCGTTATGTAACGAGTCTCATGTCTCACACGTGAAGCTCGCGTTTGAACATTGTGATACAGACTAATGCGCCCGATTAGAAGTGATGGTCGCCTGTTGGCTGTGATAGAGTTAAGACAATACTACACTGGAGCAAATGTGAATTTTAAATACGAACTGGATTAGTATTAGGTGTTTGAGGGCTTTGTATTTATTACAGTAATTGTAGGGCAATGTTTAACTCACTCCATCTAATCTAATCTAGGTGGCTCTAGATCGATCATGTTTGATTTAGTGGGTGCATTTTTTAAATTATATTAAAACATGAAATCAGCTCTGTTCTAAGAAATGTAGTTCAATCTGACGAGATAATAAAATTACAGACGTTTTAATTTTTTTGTCTTGTATAATATAGGAGTACAGAAGAAAAATGGAGCAACATATCGGAGCTTTATGCCGCCTCTTATTAATATCAATAAATATTGCAATATACTAGGAAAGCTATAGAAAAAGCGACAAATAATAGCCCTGGATCGTTACACTCAAGTGTGGTCGCATCTCGATCGCTGTGTGCTCCGGACAAGAGCATCAGCAGAGATCATGGATGGCGGGTCAGATCAGTTGCGCTGCATGTGCCTAGTGAATGTAGCGTCTCGATCTACTGCCGCCTTCCTACCTAGGCAAGTATGCTCCATCGTAGATCTCATCGTCACTTACCATCAGGTGAGATTGAGATCAAATACTTGCCTATAAAGTAAAAAAAAAAAAAAAAAGAGCCCCGACCCGCGGTCACGGATAGGCGCTCCGCCTAATACCACTAATGCACGGTAATCTCTCCCCTATCTTCGCGCTCTCAATACTACTCAAAGTACCTACTCGTACTTAAATCTCTATCGTAAGTGTTAGGTAAATCGTTTGAAGTTACATTTTAGTAGCTAATCTACAAAACAAAACACGGAACTGCACTTCTGAAGACAAATATTGAGCACACATATAACTGTAATTTTCATACTTAGAAGGTAATAGGGAACTAGCCCACTGCAACACTTATCGCTAAAAATGATAGTTGGGCTAGAAATAATTGCGGCGCTAGTTCAAAGAGTGCTCATTATGAAACTGTGCTGCTCTGAAGGTGGTCATTTATGAATAGTTTGTAAATGTAACAAATGTAGACACAAAAAATACTAACGTCGACGAAAAGGCACATTCTATATATAAAAGAGTTCAACGACGTATTAAAGTTAATAATGAGTATACATATATTTGACGACCTGATTAGCTTAGTTGGTAGTGTGCTTTCTGCGATGAGGGTCCCAGGTTGAATCTTGGTAGGGACAAACTTTGATAAATATGTGAAAAGCATGAATGTTCACACCCGAGTCTTGGATGTTTAATATCTATATAAGTATTATATACTGGGTTAGCCCCCAGACCATTGAATGGTACCTATAATACAAGCGTTGCTTAGAGTGGGACTGGCGATCTTTGTGCCGACTCTAATGTATAAGACAATCTAAAATTTGGCCCGTTTTTAATAGTGGATCTTATATTCGAAGCGGAGACAAATTCAAAAACACAAATATCACAAAAATCGGCTCGCTCGTTCTTGAGTTATAAATTTAGTAGCTAACAAGACTTTGTTTTACATATGTATATAAATTACGAAATGTTATGTGACTTTAAGCCAATCATTTTGGATGTGTTAATGAACATTTATAATAATCCATAACCAAGAAAAATCCAAACATGTTTAAAACCAATAAACGATATACTTAAATTAAAATATCCATACACTTTAATTGAATGAAAATGTATAGAGTTGATCATAAATGTTATACATCTATCGACAATAATGGAGCTATCCAATTGGATTGGTCACTGATGCGTGTGTTTTCGTCGAAAACAAACGTTTAGTTGTTACAAGCGGTGCTGTTACAACGCGGATACAAATCGTTTGCATGCCGTCGCGCCGCGTGCGCACGCGATGCTGCACTGATCTACATGCCATGAGATCAATCCTAGTAAACTTAACATTGAATTTTTTATAATGTATTTTTTAATTATTATAAATTACAACTATTCTAAATAAATATCACCATACGAACACACCAACTATACGGTCCCACTTTAAGCTTAACGCTTGTGTTATGGGCGAACTCTACATATAACTCTATATATACATATTAAACATCCATGACTCGAGTACAAACATTCGTGCTCAAAGCTTGTGTCCCTACCAGGATTCGAACTCAGGACCCTCGGCGCAGAAAGCAGAGACCACTACCACTGCGCTAATCAGGCCGTCAAAATTATATTTACTATTCTAGCACTTTCTTCTCTATCTCTCACTTTCTCCTTACTATTCTAGCAACAACGAAGCCAATTGAGATAATTAACCATACATTTTACAGGGATAAAAGGTAGCCTATGTGCTATTCCAGACTATAATCTATCTCTGTGCGAAATTTCATCCAGTTCCGTTCAGCCGTTCTGGCGTGATTGAGTAACAAACATTCATCCATCCATCCAAACTTTTACATGTGTAATATTAGTGAGATTATTTTACTATATAGGTGCGATGTATTCTAAAAACTATTCATAAACTTAGGGACATTTTGGACTTGTGAAGTAGCCCAATTATAATTGTTTTCCTTTATTTTTGTGTGGAGTTTTTCCTCTGCGTAGGAGGGTGGTCTATCCTCCATCGTACCAGCTTGAATTCTTACTTTCTTCGTACACATATCGAGAAGTGGAGATGTCTTAATAGAGCGCTTCGTAGTGCAAGGGAATGTTGAAGGTAAAAGAGCACCCACCGACCAAGAGCAACAGTGCGTGAGGTATGGTGATGGATTGTTAAACGGGCTACAGACCCTCAAGTGATGACCACGACCACTATGCTAAGAGTGTAATGACGAAAAAGAAGATGAAGAGGACGCTAGTGGTGTGGCGTCGAGAGCGAGACCTTTGTAACTATATGGTAGATTAGTTCATTACACGATTTTTATGTTCGAATTTAGAGACATTTCAGATGACAATATTCAGTCATTAGCTAAATATATTAGAACCTAATTAGGACTGTTCGATGGACGGGAAGATTGGTGATTATTGTTGTGACAGCGCATACACTTCTCTATAACCCCTGAAAATAATTATAATGAACAATTTCACTACTCAATCTCCCTCAAAAAGAACTGCATCTCTAACTATGATTATTTTGTTCATATTTTAAATAAAATATTTCTTTCACTTCGTAACAGTAAGAGTAATAGTATTATTACTTCGTTCACTGATTGATGCATGCACATCCGTGGCCATTATTTGGTGATAGTCAATCAATTGTGTTTGTGTGGGTGACGCCCGCCGCAGTGTGCTGCACACGGTGCAATACGAATACATCGTCATACGCGCACACTCATTCATCAGCACTCTTTCAGGCGTGAAAATGAATGTTATAAATAATCAGGCGCACTGCGAAAAATTATCATATGAGCTTGAACGCCAGTGTGTTATCCACTTGTGTAAAAACATTGAAAAAAAAAACTTCAGTGCTCGTTCGACACCTCATCTTGGAGTCACACTTAGCGACAATGGACTGGTTGAAATTGGTCGGTCTTTCATCTTACCGTTATTCATTTATAGTTAGATGTGCGATAGTGAATATTGTGATGTGTGCTCACCATAGTGAATATGATATTATCAGTGCTGAAAGGACTTTTAGTGGAACCGGCTTGGTACGATTTTGTCATGCTGAAAGCTCATGAATCGGATTATCTATCGAACTCATTTATTTACTGTGTATATACAATGAGTGCATATTTGCAAACATTTAGTTTTAGTATTAAATGTTAAGGAAAGGAAAATCGTATCAAGTTGGTCCTTCTGGTCGCAATGATCTCTAGATCATGTCTCTAGATAAAAAATATTATTTTATGTTTACCCGGGATAATGCGGGTTACAACTTATAAAATTGATTACCATGCTATGTTTCAAAAAACCTTCTAACAGCTTTTTGTGATACGCATTCAGACATACAGACGGACAAAAAATTCAAAACGTGTGGCCACCATTCCAAAATTCAGTTTTCACATACTCATATTGTACAGTAATGATTCTATCAATTTATTAAAAAAATATGTATACAGACAAGACCAACTTATATAAAAAAGTAGCTGCGCCCCACGGTGTTATCCGCGATAAAAAGTATGAAAAATTAAAACATCTATCCCACGGGAACCATACATTTTACCGGAATAAAAAGTAGCTATTCCAGACTATAATCTATGTCTGTGCCAAATTTCATCCAGATCCGTTCAGCCGTTCGGGCGTGAAAGAGTAACAAACATCCATCCATCCATCAATCCAAACTTTCTCATTTATAATATTAGTATAGACTGCTTAAAATCAATTAAATAGTGACAATTCTGCTAAAAGGTCAATCATTGTAATTTTATATTTTATAGCGCAAGGCAATAATAAGAGTTATATCCATGTGGGATTTTAATGGTCCTAAACGATGGTACCATGACGTTTTTGAACGAAGTGTGTGAGTGAGAAGTAGGAGTGAGTGAAGGAAATAGAAGATTGGTAAAATGGAAGATGGCATAGCGTTTTTTAAAATGTGTTAATTATGGTATAATTTGAAAGAAGAAATTAAACGGTAAAGAGAACAAGTATTGGTGTGGCTTTCGTTGTGATGATCCCAGATCTATGTATTTAGATTGATGCAAAATGAATATTTCATTGTTTGTCCGTATGCGCTCCTAAACCATTAATCTGAATGCAATGAAAGTTTAGTGACTTGTCGTGTGCGTGCACGCCCCCGAAGGTTTGTACCTATTCGCTAACACAAAATAAAACCGTGCAAAGCCCTAATGCCCACAAATGTAGTCGTAATCAAACTATACCCATTTATAAATATGGGATGAGTAAGATAAGAGTAGATGTGAAAGTAAGATTATTAAAACTTCACATTGTTAGTCAACTAGATCAATTAGTAGATAATTAAACAGAACGATTCAGAAAGACTACACTAAATCTTGAATATTTGCTTCTTTTCCGCATTTATAAGGTGTAACAATATGAGTGTAAAATATTTTAACAGGGCCAACAGTAGGTTTAAAGATAACATCCCCATAGAAATAAATCAAATTAGACATTTACAAAATTACACCCTGTACTAAACGCATGGCCAAATGCTACGGGGTTGCCTTGTTTAAAAAAAATGTGATTAGATATAATATTTTACACTATTTTTATTACACCTTATATACTCATTATGTGGACTTAGAATTTCGATGTACTATATCATTTATGATAACTATAATTTATTATGTAGATTATATACAATGAAGTGTTTATTTGTTACAGTTCGCTCTTCTGGTAGTTGTTGCCTCTGTCCGGACCGTGCCAGAGGCACCTAAGTGAGTACCCTCTGTTGTACAGCGTCTGTCACTTTACGTGTACTTGTAACCTTGTGCATGGCTAACGTGCTCGTTGAAAAAGCTATTTAGTAAATATTTATTGTCAACCTTACGACCATAACCGCACTCTACACACACAAAACTTTAAGCTATCAAACCATATCCTACTTAAGCATGTGCACATTAAGGTATCTATTATAGCATGTAATTAAGGTGATTTATAAAATTGCCCAGCTCTAATTAGCGAAAGTGAGTTCATTGCCAGCCAAGCGATTTAATGTCATTGTCAATGGCACCATGCCGGCGATTGCTGCAAATTGTTATGTTTCACCGCTCAGCGTTAATTACTTGAACGTCTGGACTTGGAAAGTGCAAGTTGTAATATACCTACAACCAAGGTTATGGTTGTAGGTTTATTACAAAATAATGATACCAGTCACACGCGTAAGATATCGAGTGTGACGGACGCGCAGGAGGAGGCACGCCGCGCCGCCACCGGCGATAGCGAAAGCCGCGTCTTAAGTCGTTATGTTGTTGACACTAGGCGGAAACACGACAACAGAAAAACTCTACCGCGACTTGCATGCGATCGATTACTTCACGATAGAATACCGGCACTTTTTTTGTTCCAGGAAAAAGATCCGAATACATCTACCGCAAAAGGTGAAGCACATTCACCATCACAAGAAGATATACATAACCAACCATCCAGCGCAGTCTCAATATGCACCGGCTTTCATGCCCAGCGCTGAAGGCGCGGTGGCAGTGCCGACCAACGTCGCGATGCCGGCGGTGGCGAAAGTGATGAATCCCTATAACTCGCTGGAAGTGTACGACGAGCCACCCACTAGGCTCCCGGCCATCACGTCAGCGGCTTCCAAGCTATTACCGCTGTACCGCGCCCGGGGCTACTACGGACCTTCTCCCGCCGATTGGGACGATGAGGAATATCAACAGGACTCCTCTGACAGCTCCTACATACCCACTGCCTACGCTGCACCGACCGCGGCCCCGCCGGCCAGCCTTCGCAAAAGAGTCAAGTATGTAAAGTTAGAGGAGCCGGTGAAAAAGAAAGCCCCAAGAAAAGGTAAATCGAAACGAGTTTTTCTCCGAGGTAAGCCGCAAGTGGAGGAGGAGCATCCGGTTTCAACGTTCCACGAACAATTTTACTCGGACGTCGAGGGATCGGGAACTATACGAAAAATAAAGAAACCGCAACGAGTCGAAAAAATCATAGATGGTGATACTGAACACATTCACACTTACAGCGAGGAGCATATTCACAAGATCGTGTTTGACGACGGATCTCAAGCCTCCAGTGTCGTAGGGTTCCATCCTGCTGGCAATATGGCCGCGTTTGCACCTTCCCATCATCTTATTCCTATGAAAAACGCACAATCTATGTTAGAGTTGCCTTCCGACGCCCTAACAGGATTCACTGCAGTCGGCTCCATGGGGACTCCGTCACATTTAGAATACACCGCTTACAATCCACGAGATGTAACACATGACCATATATTCCATGATCACGGAGAAATTCCCTCCGACGTTGAAATCTCCAAAGCTCATTTAACTTATCCGTCTGGACATAGCGTACAGGGCATCCGCCTCGGAGGTGCGAAAGGACATAAAAGTAAATATGCACATCCATATTCAAAACCGACGAAATCGCCGCAGCCAAACGATTTTATTTATAACGATAATGTGTATAATACTTACAGCAGGTTGCGGAATACTCAAAAGCCCGTGATTCCAACGATATTTTCACCCGAGGCCGGTGCAGACTTAGAGGACTCAGAGACGTACAGACCTATCCCGGAATTCAAATTAAAACAGAAAGGATCACGCGTCAAGTCACGGAACGTAGTGCCGGCGCTTTACTTTGACAACGGAAAATCCGCATCAGATTACCGAGTACAGCAAGCTAAGAGCTCCGCTCCCTACGCGGTATCATCTACCATTGTTCATGACTACAAACCTAAGAAGTACACGCATGGCACTGGCAATCATGGACTAACACATTTTGGAAAAGAGTTTTATAACTATCCGAACACATATGAAATCGATTCCTATGCTTCGTCATCAAATATTTACAGCTCTGATAGTCCAGTAGCGGACTATCAACAAACAAAAGGCAAAAAGAAATCAATATCAACACAGAACATAAGTTTTGGGGCGCTAGATCATCAGGCGACAGACGACCATATCAGAGATTCTGGCGTCTCACCGACCGCTATTGGTGGGGCTGATCCCTCAGAAGAGGACAGCTATAATAGTTACGGGCAATCGAGACTGCCCGATACGGTTCCATCTACAGCTTACACGATAAAAGAGTCGTCGCCGGTGTATCCATACTACTCTCTGATGGCCGTGCAAGCTCTTCACGGTCAACAGCTACCGCAAGGAGAAGCTTCCAACGACAACTTCCAATACGCCGAAGCACCAACTTCGTTACCTACCACGTCACCTGATGCCACAATGAGCACGCCCCCCTCCGAATACTACAACATACAGGAATCTGAGCCTAAAGTCACTGAGCAAACCGAATACGAAACGAAATCAAAGCATTCAACGAAGGAAACAATAACAAATGAAGTAACTGTAAGCAAGGAACCTAAGCGCAGGTACAAAGTGATAGCCATACACTCTGGCCCGGCACACTCCCGGCACGAGCTCCGTAAGGACAGCGGTGATTCGACTGCGGTGGGAAAACTCAAATATGGTGATAAAATATGAACATTGTGGAACAGTAAGTTTAGTAGTGATATTTAAGTACTTATGAGTGAGTGTTTGGTGTGTCGCATTGACGCCGCGTGTATATATGAATTTCTACATCTATGTGACTATGATAATTATTTATACAGCTCCGTATATAGCTACTGTAATCCGTGAAAGATTATTAGCTATAAAGAACGCGAACGACAATGGTATTCATGCATTTTATACGAAATCGGGAGACGACGTTAAAGTATAAAATAAAAAGAATATAAATAAAAGAAGACTTTATTTATTGCTCATAAATATTCAACCAATTATATAAAAGTACATACTTACTACATTATTTTAAAAGTTATGAGTTTACGCCTGTTGCATAGTGAATAGTAGCTCGACAGAAAACGTTGCTATTTTAATATAAATAGGCGCGTTTGGTTCGGCTTCCCGTTCTACGCTAATTTTATATTTTGGCGAATTCGTAAATGTATTAGTTATTAACTAAGATCACTTACTATATTTTTTTAATAGTATAATACTCGTTATATAAAATTTATTTTCATTAAACTTTGAGTTCTGTTGTCTATAAGTAAGTTAAACTTCTGTTGCCACGAAAACAGCATGCAAATAATTATTTTAAATGAGACTCAATACAAGGTTTTCAATTCAAAGTTTGATGCTTTCAGAAGTAATTAATAATCTTTTACAATACAAATTCGATAACATTACTAAAAAAAGCAATCGGAGTTATGATCTTCTTTTTGAAGCCGGTTAAAACCAAGGAACTTCTTTGTAGGTTATTAAAAAAACAACATTAACTTGTTTCATTGAATATCGAAATAATACGGTTTCATTCAAGAACGTAACGTGTTTACGAAGTACGAGTTAGTAAAAGCTACGTTGACCGGTGACTGGGGGCAGTTTGAAGCTCGCGCGCGGAAGTTCTCCGGTGAAGGGCGCCTGCCGGACCAGCCGCTGTTACATAACGTTCCATTCTTCCTATAAACATATATAATGTATACTTACGAGTATACATACTTATAGTGAAACTCAGGTGATCGATGTCATCTCGCATGAAGCAACACTTTTTTGGGATGGTAATCTTCTAGTTATTATTAAGTATACATTTTTGTCGGGATGTATTTCGTAATGTCAAATTATCAACTAAGTAGGTAGGTTCCATAGAGTTAGATGCATTTTTGAATGGTGTGTTGTTTGGGTATGATATCAAAACGCGTCCAGAATTCATACTACCTATACTTACATAGGATTGGAGTTACTGACTTATGATATTATGCAAGTACATGTCAATTATTTTGTGCGTTGAATGTAAAGACGGCCACAAAAGTGGTTTATCAGTAAATGATTTTTCACTAAGGCTGAAATTAAGAATGTTTTTCGTTCAAATTAATAACAAATGACGAAAATAGACCTTGCCATCCTATAATGCGCAAACAATATTAGATCTTAAGGTGATATACCGGTTCTGCTAGTATTTGGATGCCTGCAGACCTACTAAATGCGTAACATTAATGGAACATAAGGATATTACTTTTCGTGCATAAATAATACGGACACCTATGATACCTATCGATGGCTAAAGTAACGTTCTGTCCCGCTCACGAGAAACATTCCTCAAATAAGCATGACGGTGTAAGCAGCTTTCTCGATGATTCTACTTTTACATTAAATTAGAAGTTCGTGCTAGGCACACTGATACAACTTAATCCTCTCCCGTATCCGCGAGAAAGCTCTACTCTATCGCATTGACACAACGTTTACGTAATACTCTGGCAATAAAAGTGAAACTATAATGTCCAGTCTTCCTGTTATCTTTGTCGCTGGCCTGTAGAGCCACAGTACCTACACACATCCAATTTATTTTACACACATATACTTATTGGTGTGATTAGGCTGGTCACGTAGATTGACTATATGTAAACTAGTAGAAATTGTATTTATTTTGTATATCCTATAAAGTTACCTACTCGTATTATGAGTTTTAATTCAAATACGGATCGAAGGTCCTTCAGTAAATGTATGTTTTTACAGTTACCAAAAAAGCTGGTTACCGTTTTCGCTACGAGGGTTGTTGTGCTAGCACTAAGCCCTCAACGTTTTTGTTATTAGTAGGTATTATATTTGACGGTTATCCCCCGAATTTATAGACGTTTTATAACTTTATCAAACGTCATATAGGACTGCGCAAAGCAAACCTTTTGTGCGCAGTACTAGGTGACGTTTGATAAAGTTATAAAACGTCTATAAATTCGGGGGTATAAGTATGTACTATCGGGACACCATACGTAAAATACCTACACGTAAAATGGGGCCTTCCAAAGTTTTGATTAGTACCGGGATATGATGTAATGATACTCCATACGACCATTAGTCATTTGTAAGCCCGTTAAGTGTAGCTCAATTAGTGCGAGACAAAACACGAGTGTCGCTTAACAGTTGGACTCGTTTGTTACACCATTGTATGTACCCGTTTCACTTCCACTTAACTAGGTAGATACTATTGGTTCGTCGTGATAAACTTTTGGACAGATCATTGAACGATTATTGCCTACCACAAATAATAATGTAATTGTACGTTCGAAACCCCACATTCGTCTAGGTTTATGTAGAAGTCTAGTTTTTATTATAACTAAAAGAAGAATCTCGAAAATGTATTTAATACATTTTCAAGATTCTACTTTGAATAACGCTGTAATTAGTTGATCAGATATGAGTTACTTGCGATTCGTTTTAGGACGGAGAAATAAAAAAAACACATACGGTAATTAAATAAAGTTTAACAACATAATAATAACGAATAACTTAGCCTATAATCTATTTACAATAACAAACTTGTACTTTAAAGCACCGGATATACGATCCACGTCAACACGACTGACTTAGAAGGTTTATAATACTACAACGGCGTTTACTTCCTTTTATGGTACGGTCCGCCCCCGTGACCAGCGCCTATTGCGTTCGTGTAGCTGTCACCTCCGAAGCCTCCGTGGCCACCGAGGTCTCCCAGACCAAAGCCACCGCTGCTGCCGTGGTCGCCACCGCCGTGCCCACCGAATCCGCTACTGTAGCTGTCTCCTCCATGTCCTCCGCCTCCTCCTAAGCTGTAGCTGTCTCCTCCGTGTCCTCCGCCTCCTCCTAAGCTGTAGCTGTCTCCTCCGTGTCCACCGCCTCCTCCTAAGCTGTAGCTGTCTCCTCCGTGTCCACCGCCTCCTCCTAAGCTGTAGCTGTCTCCTCCGTGTCCTCCGCCTCCTCCTAAGCTGTAGCTGTCTCCTCCGTGTCCTCCGCCTCCTCCTAAGCTGTAGCTGTCTCCTCCGTGTCCTCCGCCTCCTCCTAAGCTGTAGCTGTCTCCTCCGTGACCACCACCTCCTCCTAAGCTGTAGCTATCGCCGTGGCTATGGCCACTGCCGCCGAAGGAAGCGAAGCTACTTAATCCAGAGTAGCTGCTATGACTGCCTCCGCCGCCGCCGCCGCCGTGCCCGATACTGTAGCTGTCATGTCCGCCCCCGAAGCTGCCAAGTCCGGCCGATCCACTGTCGTGTCCTACGCTGTAACTATCGTGGCCTCCAGACAGACCGTCACCGTGGCCCCCCGAGAAGCTACTGTCGCTATGGCTGCCTCCAATGCCCACGAAACCTCCGCTCAAGTCGTGACCACTGCCGTGGCTGCCCCCATAACCACCGAGGCTTCCTCCACTACCACCGCCGAATCCACCGTGTCCACCACCGAATCCACCGCTGAGGCCGTGATCAGCGTGACCACCGCCATGGCCGCCACCAAATCCACCTCCGATTCCTGAGCCGTGTCCGTGACCGCTATCGTGGCTTCCTCCAAAACCACCTCCGTGGTCGCCTCCAATTCCACCACCGTGGCCACCTCCAAAACTAACGCTGAGGCCTCCTCCAAATCCACCACCGTGGCCACCACTGAATCCACCGCCGTGGCCGCCACCTAGATCGTAGCCTCCGCTGTGTCCACCTCCAAGTTCGTACCCGCCATGGCTTCCACCACCGATATCATGACTACTGCCGTGACCTCCAAAGTCGATTCCTCCGTGGCCACCTCCCAGATCAAGACCACCATGACCGCCACCGTGTCCACCTCCAAGTTCTAGTCCTCCGTGGCCGCCACCATGACCGCCACCGTGTCCACCTCCAAGTTCTAGTCCTCCGTGGCCGCCACCATGTCCACCTCCTAAGTCAAGTCCACCGTGTCCGCCTCCAAAGTCATATCCTCCATGACCACCGCCGATATCGTGGCCGCCTCCATGTCCACCGCCATGGCCGTGACTTTTCAGATGATCGGCGAAGCCTCCATGCAAATGACCAGAAAAGTCGTCACCGCCTCCGTGGCCGCCACCGTAGCCGCCGCCGCCACCTCCACCGCCGTGGCCGTGGCCGTGGTCCTCGTGAATCACGACTTCTTTCGAAGAGTGATGCTCCTCAGGTATATGGACCCGAATATGAACACTGCAAACAAAAGGAGACAGATTGTAAATACTCTCTATCTCGTATAAGCACGCGAATATAAGTAATCTAATTTGTTCGCAATGACAGTCACAAACAAGAAAACAGTAAAATAAGGAACAATAGCTCGCAACGGCAGCAGGTCAAACATAAAACAGTGAAAACTCGGTGGAAGGGTAGCTCTATCGCTAGAACACAATAGGTTGATTTTCACTTATCACCGCAATAAAGAAGCGTGAGAATGATTATAGAAACCTCGACCAAATTGCTCTACCATCCACTGTTATTTTGCGGTTCCGAGTACGTACAAGGTGTAGCGTAACTAATAGGTAGAGTCGTCGGTAACGACGTACCCAGGATGAAGCGAATTGGTGGATGTAAGAGTTCATGACAAGTAATACTAACTGTTCATGTCCAAAAGTCGCCAAGCAGACGCCAACGCTAGCCAGTAGAAAGCAGCTCAGCTGAAATAATAACAGTAATGATCGTTTAGTTCATAACGCTCTATCAACGAGTCAGTCCCCCCTGGACCCTAATCAGCGGACGCGATGTGTATGAAATCGAAAGTGGTCGGCTCGCCGCGTGGGCAACCATGTTGGATATTTGCCGAATGCGGAGATAGCGCTCACATTGCACGCGCGCACCAAAGACAATTGCATTACGCAAGCTAGGTAGCTGCCCGCTTTTTAATAATTAAACTTATAACTTTGAATACGGCTTCTTGAAATATTCTTTGAGTCTTGTGACACCTAGCGCATTCTATTATTGAAGACACTTTGGAACTTTTTTAAATAAAGTATAATCCAGAAAGCTCAGGTACAACCCTGAATAAATGCGGTTCGTTAGCACATCTGTAATGACAATGTGAAGTAACAATCTCGGTATGTCAATAAAAAGCTCCAGACAAATTGACAATCGCGATTTTTTGTGGGCATTTTTTTTAAATTAATTACAAATGCCACAAATGAGCGCAAACTTAAATAGTAGTTTACCCTTTTTGATACACCCCGTATATGCGACAGTTGTGGCCATAGTACCAGTTTTGAAAGCTTCAAAAATACCGAGCGAACCATCGAATTCACAGCACCGCCCCTAATGGAAAAGTCTAGTTATACTGTAGTAGGTACTGTAAAAGATAAATTTATTACTATCACTATTTCGGTATTTAAATACGTTCCAAATTCAATCTCGGATCTGAACATGGACGTAGGAATACCCGAATACAATAATCAGAACATTACAGGATCATCACTGTTCATTGTTAACTTGTCACTTAAAGGGTTAGTTGTGCAATTAAAATCACAACGAGACATCACATTCAGTGTACAGTTGTATGTATCGCAAGATCTTCACATAAGAAATCCGGAAGTAATTCGCTTTCTCGCGTGACGTGATTACTCACGGCTAAACGGGAAGCCATGGTGCGCGGGTGGGGTGTTGCAATGCTCCGACGCTACTCCAGGTGCCGGTGGAACAGACGTCACGACTCTTATGAGCTGGCGGTGCCGCGAGACTCTTATATATGACGGTGAATGTGCACAGCCCCTACTCCGTCAACTAAATATATAACTTAATTGATAATTTTAAAACTTATCAACACCATCTTGGAACAGAACCTTAACCATAGTTATCACCTATGCACGTTTGATTGGTACCTACCCAAGTGTTGCTTCAACTAGTTACTGTAAATAGTTATTGTGCCGACAATGATTTATACTTATGACACTCGTCATTCGTTATCAATTTTAAACGTCAACGTTGCTTCCAAGCGTTTGATTTATAAATTCCATTAAAACAATACAGCCTAGCACAAATTGAATCGTTCTCATTATTTTTCTTAATAAATGTAAAAGAGTTATTGAACTAACGAATTAACGAATTTCTTCATTATTGTATTAAGTATTTTGATGTGAAATGTTCATTCACCCAAACCTGATGAATTGAATTAGATTGGTATGGAAATATATAGAGATCCATAATACACGTGTATTACATACAAGATAATTAATGATTTATAAATGCTTCTCGAACTATTACATTGCAGTGTATAATGAATATAATTAATGATGTAGAAGTCTTATCTCAGGTCACGTTTATACATAATAGTACCAACCTACCTAGTTACGTACTCGAGTGGCACAAATTGTAATACAAGTAATTATCAAAATTCCGTCGAAAGAGTTAAAGAGTTCGGATTAGCGGACTTCACACGTCTTTCGAAGGGTTCTCTCATGTAGGTTCTTTCACGATGCTTGCCTTCACCGCATAGCCAGTGATAAACATTATTGATAATGATATTCATACACACGAAAATCCGAAATTTCAGAGGTGCGAGCCTGGTTTTGAGCCTGCGTTCCTTGTTTCCAAGGCTAGCGTTCCATCAACTGTCCATTACCTTAGATTGTGTCCTCAGTTTTATTTTCTCCCATTCATGAAGCGTAAATTAAGATTGAATAATTAATCCAAAGCTTTTTAGTTATAACTATATTCAAATTAAGAACCAACTAAGTACCAACATTAAGCATGTTAAGCTACTCCTGAATACATTATTTCCATTATTAGTAACAAAGGAGAATCGTTTCGAAAATATTTATATTAAACGGTGCGGTTACCAAGTAACTTTTATTTTTAACGGGGCCAACATTAACTTGTAATAATTATGCTATACGATCGCTCGTCGAGCCGACTGGGTCCGCTCGGTTACGTAAGGTCCGTTACCATGAATGGGTTACTCCAAAACAGGCTACGTGTTATAACCGCATAAGTGTTATCTGTCTTTTGAACCTGATATACTTATAAACAATGCGGCGTCAGATTCTACCACATGGTCTAACCAAAATAAATGACAGCTGCTGTCTTAGTTAGGTACATAACTGATAGTCATAAATTGGTCATATCTTCCACAATTTTCCATTCATTGTCAACCTGTACTAGTAATAGTAATGTACTTGGCAATGGATAGCCTTACAAGCTAAATTGTTTACAGGTTGCACCTTCAAGGACCGAGACGGTATGTGCGTTTTCACACATAAATTATATTGTCTCATGATCGATGCTTTATCTCCATGTGATTAATAGTTACAATATTTTTTGAGTGGCAAAATATTTTTTGATATAATACATTTGTTTAAGTCGCCCCCTATATTGCCCCCACCTCTGCCTACCTCTTCGGGATTACAGGTCTGATGGTGTATTTATCTGAGTACTATTAGTAGCATTAGGTTGTTCTGTAATGTAGTGCTTTGTAGAATCTGAAAATTGCCTTAATCTCTTTATAATCACGCATGTAGTCTTTGATCTACTTACTTTTTATTAACACTTATCTAAACCATAAATTATTTGGCGTTGCTTTTGTCACGTTTAAACGTAACCGGTAGCATTTTGTGCTTACGCATTCATGATGCAACAAGTAACCAAGAAAATGTCTCGAGATATGCAAATACAGATTATATAACTATCAGATATGTGCATTTATCTATTAATGTTTTATTCACAAAATCTGAGCCAATGCTCACAGCGCGCAGTGTTGCATAAAACACTCGTAGGTAGGAAGTGGGTGACTATTGTGTCTTCTGTCGTATGTGAGAATAAACGTTTACTTATAGCGCATAATTACCATACATACAAACTTCGTGAATATATTATTAACCAGACTAATTAGGTACCTACTTTGGATGTTACTTTCTTATTGTTGATCTTGTTTATATCTACATAATAAAGCATTTTTTTTTTACAAATTACACTAATTGGGCTGGTATTTTTGTTGTAGGTATAGGAATACAGAAGTTAGGAATAGGAAGACAGAACCAAAACGAATTATACGCTTTTGTAATAATGGGGTTAATTAATACTTCCGTATTTCCCCTTCCATCGACATTTCAAATTTCAAATTAATTCTGAATCTCGTTTGCAATATGAAATAATAACCGATCGCGGATTTGAATTCTCAAGCAATCAACTTAATGAGCGAGTTTAATCTATGCATTTCTAAAAAAAATATCGCCGTTCCTAATATTATCAGCTATAAAAATTATACTTAACATCCTTAAGATTTGTGGCCAGCCGAGAACTTAAATAAAACGTTCACTTCTTATGATGGTGCGACACCAACACATTCCCATGAAATGTTCCTCCGACACCTGTGCTGTGAAGCAAGCTCTTCATCGACTGTCCTCAACATTTCACAATGTTTTTAATTCCGGTCACCATACCAATATTTTACTACACAATCTAATTAGCATACTTTTAGTTACTGCAACTAAGCCCTTAGAGCCCTTCGCGGTTGTTTATTAATCAAATTTTTGTAAAGTATTAGCTTCGCTTGCGGTGTCGTCTTTTGGCGTGTGTACCTCTCGACGTGGCTTGACCGCCTAACCGCAATTTGAATAGGTATCGTAAAAGTATTCGATAATGATTACGACCACAATAATCGTGTGAATACTTGAAGTTGAGACCGAGCCGAAATACCATCAACATCACTGTGAAGTCTGTTATGTATTTCGGTTATGCAATCAACGTAATTAATATCGAAACTTTTCTGATCGCTAGGTATGGTGCTTAGGTATATTATAAAGAACGCAGAACGGAGAATACAGAATTGATTTTGGGTTGACCTAAATCATAATGAGTCTTTTTTGAATTATGCCTGCAGTAAATTTGGGTGCTTCTATAATTCCTTCGATAAGAATCCCTATGTAAGGATTATGGGCCACAACCAAACGATTGACCGATGGTACTGTACTAAACCTAGTAGGTATTACCTGCTACACTGATTCACATCCGAGTCGATTCAATCCAATTCCAATTAAAAAATATGCATCCATGGTTCATGATTCTGCCAACGGTCGGTAGCCAAACTCCGCCAGACGCAACCGTGAGGTATAGGCATATCAAATATTTCTAATTGTATGCGAGAGCTAAATTGAATTGTCACGGGCGTCGTTATATCCCGGCAAAGCTTAAACGCAATCTATGTAAGTTGTCAAACTACGGAAAAAAACCGTTTAATTAATATACTTTATTAAACTTTACTTTAAAAAACGTTCGGGTGCTTAAACAAATTAAATTTTAAATGCGTAAAATTGGTTATTATTAAATCTGTAATGCCTCAGGACGGTCTTGCCCGAGGCACTTTAAAACAACAGCGCAAAATGACAGCACAACGGTCTCGTTACGAGACCGCTGCTCTGTACAACAGGTAACAGAAATACAAATTTAAAAATTAAATATGTTTTGATATAGGTAGGTATGTAGGTATCACGATTTGAATACCTTTGGCCGAGTACACACAGTGCATTGTTTCCGACATCGCGAAATGGGGTTCATTGTCATTGAACTGACATGTTAAGAGGCACACAATAATAGCTACCCACTTATAAATGCACCGTGACTGTGACCAAGCGATAGTCGCTCTTTGGTACTGCCGCATCTAACATACATAGAAGTTCAACTCCATGAAACATTAAAGGTGATTTTAAGTTTGTATTCATAACAATAATAATTATATGTTTGCGATTACGTGAGTAGTGGGTACGTTCACTTTTTTTAGAGAGGAAGATTTGGTGCAGATGTTGCGCAACGATGCCCTGTGCCTAAAACACGTGTGACCTCTGCTTTATTTAATGTTCCGTGCGTACACATGTAGGTAGGGTAAGTGAAATATGCTACGCACTGCTAAATTTTCATAAGGAATTAATCTTCAAATCTATGTACAAGTAAGTACCTACTTACTACATTTCTTTCTACGGAACACATTTCAGCTATGACTGGAGATACTATAGGTAGGTGGAAAGGTACTTAACTTACTTGAATTCAGTTGAAAAAAACCTAACTCAAAAATATAAGGACGTAAGGATGGTCACGAGTAATACGAGTTTGTAGGTATGGAAAATGACTAGGTACTAAAAATATTTGCGAGGAGATTATAGGGCTAGATTGATTTTTGATTTGCGCAAAAGGTATCCTTATCCTTTTACTATGTAAACGCTTAAATTAAATTTGATAAGATCTGACAATCGTTGAATATATGTGGCCCATACGATGGGTGTGTTGGTATGACCATATAACATTTTTAGTACTGCAGGTGTGTTAATACAGTTGATATCTCTTGGCAATGTTGTTAGTGCATAGCGTATTTATGTATGGTACCTGGTCGCTTACGCAGATTTTAAATTATATCTCAAGTAGAAAGTAGGTACTGGCCGTTGCACTTGTGTGCTCGCTGCCAGGAAATGAGGAAATGCTGCAAAGAGCCAGAACAGGTTCCTCCAACATCCACTTTACACGTTCGATTAATAAACAAAATCGGTCTTATTACAAAAAAATGATTTGGGCATGGTTTAAACCTGAACTAAAAGATCCATGGTTTAAAGTTGAAAGCAGAGAAAAACCATGCCTTATTACAAATCGAAGACCAATCGAAGATCAGATAAGTCAAACTTCGTCCACGATCTAAATAATATCTACAGATTATAAACGAAAAATGGTAAACAGTCGTTCGTTCATACAGGGTTCATTCAGTGCAACGTTCCGTTTCTCGACATGTTTATATTATATTCACATTTCAAGTACTTAAATAATGATTTATTAATATAAACATATATCATAAATTGTTGTTTGTTTAAGATTTAATATATTGAACAATCAGAACTAATAATTTGACGCGCTTTTTTTAATCAATTTATTTTATTTCTTTGCCAGCTTTAGCGTGAAACGGAGAAATGCGCGCGCCGTGACATTTGTCATTTGTTGTGTTTATGTTATGTTTATGTCACCTCTTTAATAATACTAAATTGTTCTGGCTTGTTGTTTTATACGGAAAATTGGGAATAAAAATAGAACAACAAAAGAAAAGAAGGGCGAAAATTTGAGTTCAGAAGAAAAAGTTGTTGAAACATGCAGATTATTTATTACAATATGATAACAGTGCAGTGTGTTGTATCATACTTATTTGGGTAATTATATAAATGCTTATGTGATTGATTTTCGGTTCAAGTCACACTCCAGGTATATTTTTTCAGTGTCTCTTCACTTTTAGTACTTTTATTACTCTTATACAAACTTTTTACATATTCGAAATATAATAACCTTGGTACATTATTCTATTTGGTTTTACAGAAGTGAAGAAATGCACCGGTCAACCGTGGATAGCAATATTTAATAAAAGACAGCTTGAAATTATGGAAGTGAAGCACAAATACAACATTAAAATTGCAAACACAAAAATAAAGAAACTGGAATTAGAAAAAGCATTGTCAGAAAGTCAAAAGACAAGTAATGAAGGATAAAATGTTTTCAGATATTTTATTCAATAAACACATCTTTCATTGTTATAAAACATATAATTTCACTTCTCATGCCTATTATTTTATTACATTAACTTTAAATAATTGCCTTTCTGTTGTCTATATAGCCAACATTAAAAACCAGAAAGGGGTGAGCATTACTAACAAAAAATCATAATATACACTTATGATTAGGCAGTATGAGGTCTCCGACCTGAGCCTAATGTTTCATGTAGAAGGATAAAAAAATGCAGTTGCGAAGCCTTGATTTTTAGTCTATATTCTCTGAATATTCTGAAGTCATGTACACTGCCTCGCCAGCTGGTAACAATGACCATGATTTTGAATTCAGCGTCACAAACCACCTGAAAAGTTTATAAAAAAATTAACATTAGCCCGGTATGTGTTGTAACTGCAATACCACAGAAACCAACTATAAACAGAGAAACAGTAATTTTTATATAATATAGATTGAGCCAAACAAACTAACCAATATTTGGGATTGCAACTAGCATTTTGGGATGAGTGTTACATAAAAAGTAATTAGGTACTCACCTACTAACATATTAGACAACTTAAAATTAAAATATTACTGTAAAAATTACCTGTAGATTGATAAAGGAAATCCTTTTCTAGTCATAAATAACTGACCCCCATCAGCATTTACTCTTCTAACTCTTATATGAGTACAGTCAATTGTGGAATTTTCTCATACTGTCCTCCTGTTAGTTTCAAGTAGTTGGCATTTTTAGGAATCTTTGGGACATCCGTGACCAAGTTTCTGCTACTTTTTTACATGTTTTGCTCACAACCGGTTGAGACACACCATATAAATCAGCTGTATTATCTTGAATCTATGAATAAAACATGTACCTGTATTAGTATATTGTTTGATTTTTCTGCATTGACTAAGGTTATAGTTGTAAATAACACTTACTTCATAGCGAGCCCAGTTGCGTAATGCGCAAACCACTTGAAGCTCCGGACTCAATAGGCATCCTCGAGGGTCATGTTCCAAATCGTCACGTAGCACATCCACAATCTTTTTTCCGAATCGTTTTGTGAACCTATATTTATATCGGAAATCCTCGTCACTCAAATCAAAAGGATTCACACGATGACGATGTCTATTTGATTGCCGGCGCGTCTCCAGCGTGCCCAAATCTTCCAAATCCATTAAATCAATCAAGTCAATATTCATATTTATTAGATTACTAGGTATTTGACACATGAAATGAACTTCAACCTAACCTCAAATAATTTGGTACCGAAGATAAACTAGGGGTCTCGGCGGTTTTTCTTCAGTACCAAAGATAAACCATGGTTTGGTGATAAACTTCGTTTTATAATAACGTTTTCTTTAGTTCATGGTTTAAACCTTGTACCAATCCCAGTACTTTATTTAGATCCTGTTTTGGAATAAGACGGAATGAGACTACTTCCAGAGGAAGAATGAATTAAGTACCTACCTACACTACCTATAAGTATTAACAATATAAAATTGCCAAAAATACCAACTTTAAATGCTATATTATTTAAATAGCAAACGTTTGAAAACATTAAAACGATGAATGACTGTGCAAGAGCCTTCATTGAGAACGTAGATTGAGAAGTTTTTTTACACTTTTTTCTATTTGGCCACCTGTCATTACGTTAGACAGTAGTTAGACGGCTGTAGGCTGTTCTTTGACGGCTATCATAAAGATGAGTCATAATATTATTGAATGTACCGCAATCATTAAATTTCGACGGAGTTAAATGGATCTCACAAGACATTCTCTTGCCACGGTTATTTGGCGAGTAGTGCAAATTATAATACGCGGTGTATTATCAGAAATACTACTGAGAGTGATTCTATTCGGAGCCGTGTGTATCATGCACCTGGGTGTGCGGCCGCACATGCGGTACATCACCGAGGCGGAGCTATTGAACGAGTACCGACGTCCCTATCATGACTCCTATGTCCCCGCGTGGGGTATGGTCCTTCTGGTAATCTTCGTACCTCTGCTGTTCATTTCGGTCCCTCTTATATTCACCAGGAATAACTTAGACGTGACTCATGCTATACTGGCCTGGACGTTGGCGTTAGCAATAAACGCTGTTATTACAGAGACAACGAAACTGATGGTCGGACGTCCACGACCGGACTTTTACTACCGTTGCTTCCCGAACGGCGTGATGACGCCGGGACTGCGTTGCACCGGCAGCGAGAGGGATGTTATGGAAGGTCTGAAGTCTTTCCCGAGCGGACACAGTAGTTTCTCCTTCTGTTCGTTGGGGTTCTTGACTGTGTGGCTAAGCGGGAAGTTAGGGTTGCTGTCGCGGTCACCGGGGGAGGGCTGGAGAGTTCTGGCCTGCCTCGCACCACTGCTCGTGGCCAGTGCCGTGGCCATAAGCCGCTGCTGCGACCACCACCATCACTGGGAGGACGTCCTCGTGGGATCTGTGCTGGGGTTCACAATCTCCTACTTTTGCTACCACCAGTATTACAATCCTCTAGATTCAGTGCTATCTGGACAACCGTATGTAGTTTTAGCGGAGCCCCAATTATGTCGGCCAGTGAGCCAAATGCAGTGTTGTACAAAAGATCTTAATAACGAGTTTTGTTTAATATTACGGTTATGTAATAAGAACACTTTAGAAAGCAATAAAAAAAATAGCTGAGAACATTTATTTTGTTCAGTTATATAACGGACTTATCCCATCCTGTATATATATACCGTCCTTCCCTACCTTCCTACTTAACATTCTTCATAGTCATGTCGACAAAAGTAGGTACGTAAGTAGGTAACCTACTAATACCTTTTTTTGCGTGGGAAAATCCTGTCTACATTTGATGTAGAAAGGATTTTCCCACGCAAAAAAGGTATAAACCCGGAGGAGTTTGTAGGACTCCCGGCTAGAGTAACCACACATCCTTCACCTTTCAAAAGGCCACGGGATTACAAGGACATCGCAGCACGATTTTTCGCCGCTAGCCGTAACCGGCGGGCTAGCCTCTATTTCACGCAGAGAGTGAGCCTCGCTATTCAGCGGGGAAACGCGGCCAGCCTGCTTTTGGCATCGACGACGATGTAGAGGCATTTTTATGTATATAATTTTATTTCTATTATACAGTGTTTATTTTATTTACTTTGTTTATTTTTCCTATTAATAAATATAGGTACAATAATAGGAATGCTTTCTTGTGTTGATATACCACTGCACGTGTCTCTTAAAATTGATATGTATGAAAGTAAAAAAAACAAGTTAAAAATTAAAATTTTATTTAGCACAAAATTAAATGCAACATTTCATCAGCGTTGAACCAACACATTAAACGAAACATTTTAGATTAGTATCGCTTATTAATATATTTGTGAGTATACTGTATCTGTAGTAAGGGCCGCGTGAGAAGACATGTTCAGTTACGACTAGTGGAAATAACATGGGCACCATTGAATATTTATTAATGGTAGGTAGCTGGCAATAGCTCTTCAAGAATAATCGTTTCCGCCCGGTTTCTATATTTTTATGTCCGTTTTTCAAGTCTGTAAATTGACAAGATATTCAGAGTTAATTATACTAGAAACCACGATAAAACCACGTAGGCAGCTGTTAAAATATAAAACTAATTAACTGACTTTAATTAGCTACGTAATTAGCTACCTTTAAATAAATTGCGAATAATATAAACTATGCAGTTAGAAGTTTGGAAGCCCGATAATACACATTATATAAACCTAGGTATATAATAACAATATATATTAACAGTGATAGCCAAGTTGGTAGAACAGTTGTATTGGTAACGAGGATCGCTGGTTCGAACCCCGGCTCCTCTGATATTTATGGATTACATGTGAACCATGATTATCACTTGCTAAAGTGTAGTTCATAAAGCGATGTTGTTATGTTACAAACCTTTTTGAGCAACATACAAAATGTAGATAAATATTTTTTGATAAAGATTTAAGTATTCTTAAATATCCCCAGTAAAAATTCATACTTTTTTAAATCTAACCCCGGCATTTATAGATATTTTATAACTTTATCAAACGTCATATAGTGCTGCGCAAAGCAAAACTCTTGTGCGCAGTACTATGTGACGTTTGATAAAGTTCTCAAATGTCTATAAATTAGGCCCATAAGTTTGAAAAAATAAAGATACATATGTCTTAGTATTTCGATCATGTACAAACATATACTAAATGCTCCTCGCAGTTTTCAGACCCAGACCAACAGAGATTAATGATAATAATTAAAAGTAATAAATATAATAATCAAAAGATTTCAGTGTCGTTACGAAAGATTCAAGTAAACGAGATTTTATATAAAAATATGCCATTCAATCACAATTTTTTAGCTCCAATTTATTTTCGATGATCCTAGAGATATATAGCCCTATTACTAACTATAATAATATACAGGGTAAGTATATCACGTGACCGTGGATGGGGCATTCCGAAACTATAAGCAATAACGGAAATGCTTTGATGAACAATAAAATAGCCGTTTCAATTAAAAAAAGAATCTCATAGGCGGAAATTGTAACTTGATTTTGGAAAAAAAAAATCCACAATCTGTGTTATTGCACCGCAAAGTTCTGTGAAGTAAGGGCATACATTTCTCACTATTTATAGTTTTGGATTTGTCCATCCACGCTCACATGAAAAGTTCACCCAATATATATATGTATATACATACTTAATATACATTTTTGCATAATTTCATAGATATCAAATATTTTTAATTTGAAGAATATTATTGCTAATGGTTTTACTTCTAATAGGTAAGTACATTTTACTAATTATAACACTAAAGAAGAATGCTCAAAATGTACTCGGGGTTGATTAAAACAATTTATACAGGTGTATTCCGAAAGGATGCTCACCCTTAGGTCTGCGCTTCTTTAGCGATTACATACGGTCGATTTAAAAAAAATATTTCGGACCTAACGAAATGACAACTGTAATAATTGCGAAATCGAAACCAAAATTGTAACATCAAATAATGATTCGAAATACGCTTTACAAGCATAGGTTTAAGGGTTAGTATATACATATACCGTCTCCGAATAACCCGGCATACGTTAATAAATAGAGCTTCCTAAATTTATAACAATTTTCTCTGATATTAATCACCGACCAGCGATAATTTGAGCGCTTGACTACACTAGAGTAAATGTCGTTCAATGCGATTACGCTCTAAGGAAGTTGAGCATTCTCCTTTATTCAATGGAAGCTCAGTATTAAGAAATTACACATCGCATTTATTAAACTAGAGCTAATTAGCCGGATCCAGACCGGTCGCGTAGTTTCGCGAGGCAGGCTCGGGCGCAAGCCGCGCGCGGGCTGACCGCGCGGTTCGTCGAACTTAATTATAAATCAATATTTCTTACTATTACAGTATTAAATCATTACTTATTATGGGCAGATAGATTTGTCTTTGACAGACAAAAGTCACCTAATATATGTATAAAACAGAGTATTATGAGATGGCGGAGTTGCTGTCATTCGATTCTCTTTCAAATAATAATAATTATGACTAAATGTGTACGTCTTCGCGAGCTAGCAATAATCTATGATCATGGACACCTAATTAAATTGATAAAAACCATTAAATACATCATCCGTTACGTAGAAAGAAAATATAGTATCGATACAAAGAGTAAAGTTCTAAATACAAAAAAATATTATTTCGTGAGAAACAAACGTACTGCAACTTCGCCATTGTGACGTCACAAAGCTCAACATCTGAACTTGAAAATTAATTACGAAATTATTTATCTATTATCTACGTACATAATGAGCACTTACAATGATACAACGATCAACATAATATACAATAATGTGATGTGACAAATAAAAATGTATAATTACGATATGAACATTCTGTTATTTATAGATAATTACGTATAATATGTCAAATGTATACAAAAATAAAGTTATTTGAGATACTCAATGTGCGCTAAGATCACAATTCGTCCTTCACCTTTGCGTGGGAGCTGCAGAATTTGTGCATGTCCTCAGTAGACCTGTCGCCTTCGTAGTTGGCGAGCTGCTTCCCGTTAGCGAATATCTTGAACGTGGGCAGGGTCTGGATGCCCGCGATGTCGGCCACTTTGGGATTCTCGGCGGCTTCCACGGCTATGGCCTTCACCGGGGAGTTCTCTTCCTTCAATTTAGTGGCTAAGCGACTGAACGCGGGCTTCGCTGTGACACAGTGCCCGCACCCTGACAACATTATAATATTATAGGTTACATTTTTAATGACGAACGATTTGTGAGAAAGCAGTAATTATTATCCATTATCGCTCGACTGTAAAGTTAGATAAATTAAAGTGTCCTTAGAGCGTTTACACCTTTTTCCATGGTGATTTAGTTGTTTTATCAATACATGTAGCAAGGATGAAATAAAACTAATCTTACGGATTTTATCGCGTTTATTATATGTTTTTGACATTTCCGACGTTTCGGCTGCTTTACAGCAACCATGGTCACGGGAGGACTGAGGTGGTTGACGTTCTAGGGTCATAGTTTGAACCCAAGACCACTATTGCAAGACCGCAAGACACTATGTGCACTTTCTGTTCACTCAATGTTGACATAATTATATCATTGGAGATAATCGAAAAAAGGTCTTTTTGGTATACTTAACAAAAAATACTTAAGCGAGGTGAGATTTGTGATAGCAATGCTCATATCTCGGTTTGAGTACATTAAAATGGCATATTATCGATACTTTGATCACAACTATAGAGGAAAGCTACAAAAATATATAGATTCAAGGAATAATATAAATTAGGTTTCAACGACGATTAGAGCATATTTTATAAATGTGTCTTCAATGTAATCTAGGTAAGTTTAGTAGATACCTAAGTAATCAGCAATGATAGCCAAGTTGGAGGATGTTTGCCTCAGTAACGAGGATCGCAGGTTCAAGCCCCAGCTCGCACTTCTGGGATTTCTGGATTTCATGTGCGAATTTGTCCGCCTACCCGCAATGGGCCAGCGTGGTGGACTATGGCCCAATCCCTATCGCATTGATGGGCGGCCCGTGCCCAACAATGGGACGTTAAAAGGGCTGGTCTTATTATTATAAGTAATAATAAACTGTCAAAACTTACATGTGGCATAGAACATGACGAACGTAGGCGTGGGCGAAGCTATAATTTTCTCAAAGTCATGGTCTGTGGACAGCACCACATTGCCGCCAAACCCGGCCTCCTGAGTGGTCTTTGCAGCAGACTTTTGCAAAGTCGCATGGCTGCCTATCTGGCTGTGTATGAACGAAACGAAATCTGCTTCCTGTGTGACAACAAATATTTACATAGACTATATTTATACATCTACAATATTATAATTGATAGAACTAGGCGGAAATCCATTGTTAAACAAATGGGGGAAGAAGAACCCACCACTGACCCTCGGCTTGTCAACATTTCCAATTATAAACAAGTTGAATGATAATTAAAGAAGCCAGCAACACCTAACTCCTTTAAGATGTTAGTCGAGAAACTGTCTGTCAACAGTGTCGGGAACCCAATTAAAATGCAATTCTGCGCGAAACGATGCGAATCTACAAGAGTATTCGACATGCGTTTCTCCTCTAAACGAGGTATCCTCAGAACGGCTGGGCTACGAACACGAAACACGTGTCAAATACTTTACTGTATGGCAGGGGTTCCCAAACATATTTTGTCTACTGTCCATTTTGAGAATGAATTATTTCTTAACCCTTAATAGCCTAGAGTTTCAATTTTGATACCAATCTTTTAAACCGAATGTTCACATTACTATTAGTTTATTTTTATAGGTTGGCTGTACGTATTTTACTGTTGTATAATATTCATTCCAACGAAATTTAAAAAAAATCAAATGTCATTACATATTATTAAACACAGTAACATTAAACACAGTAATATTAAAAATAAATCACTTTCGTAAATCCGGCTACTAAGGGTTAAAGCCCCCATTTTTCACCTACGTTTTTAAGTAGGTGAAAAATGGGGGCCAACTATAACTTCAAATTAAATTAATTATTGTAAGCCTCTACACATATTTCTTTTCTGGGTCTCTTACCGCCGCCCTTTAGCCCTGCAGCGCCTACAAGGAGGCGTTATTGCCCACTTTAGGAAAGGCTGCTGTATGGGCTCAAGGCTGTCATGATCCCAAGTCATAGTAAAGTAACTCAGTTCATCGCGATTGATCTTAAGATTATACCCACAACCCTTGAATGATAATCATAATTTGAATGCCTGATTAGAGCAGTAGTAGTGACTCTGCTTTCTGCGCCGAGGGTCCCGGGTTCGAAACCTGGTAGGACACAAGCTTTGTGTGATGAACACGAATGTTTATACCAGATTCATGGATGTTCAATATGTATATAAGTATTATATACTGAGTTCGCCCTCAGTCCAATGTATGGTACCCATAACACAAGCGTTGCTTAATGTGGGACCGTATAGTTGGTGTGTTCGTATGGCGATATTTCTTTATTTTTACCTTTCTTCCGCCAGTGTAATCTTTAGCTTGTTTGTCGATGTAGCTGAAGTACTTGATAGTGGGGTACCCCTTCACGTCGTAGTTCCCGCACAGCTCCTGCTCGGCGGTGCAGTCCACCGCGCCGAACGCGACCATCAGTTCGTCGGCGAACTTCTCCGCGGCTCTTACAAACTCCGGTTTTGTACTTTTGCAGTGGCCACACCCTGCAATGCCATAACTGGTATCATAACTCAATTCCAAAACATACATATATTTATATCATATTATATGGTCACCATCATATTTATAAAAAAATATTCTTTTAACAATAGAAACCTGCCAGCATTCTCTGAATCAAATGTGTACTATATTAGAGATAAATGTGTCAAACACATTTTCTTATTCCCACACGCAACAAATGTCTTTAAATTTAACAAATTTTAGTGAATATGATTTTAAAAAAATCACAAAAATTTGTGGCATTTAGAGGAAAAATAGCATGTGAGAAAACGAAAATGTTTACAAAACATTTTCTGTAATTTTGTGCAACTTAGACTTTGGAGTATGCTGCACAGAATAGACACCTTTATATCTAAAGTTATAAATTAGAAAGAAATTTGTAGACGTTTTATAACTTTACTAAACGTCACATAGTACTGCGCAAAATAAACCTCTTGGGCGCAGTATCACATAATGTTAGTATATAATGCATTTCCTGTGTATACTGGTGTATTAAATAGGGTTACTTTAAGTCAGAGAGCCCTAAAACCACTCACATGGTGCATAGAACATAACGATGGCGTGTTTGATCTTGCGCAATGTGTTTCTGAAGGTCGAGGCGTCGAGGTGGCGCACGGGAGACTCCTCATCGGCCCAGGGCTTCTCGGGCGGCGGGGGCGGGGGTGGCTCTTGCGGGTCCTACACAAAAGACAACCTATACTGAACTCTGTTTTCACAGATTTATGGTTCATATTAATTGGAACATAAGTCAGGCCCAATAGTGGTAATGCAATGGTAAGTTTCTGGATGGCTCGTTCTATCCCGAATAGCAATGGTTTTATAATGTATAGGACAAGTACAGAACAAGATTTAATTCTTTCTATGGAAATTGTTTAAATAAACCAACTTAATAAAAGTAGCTCCAATTACCTGCAGCACGGTCAGGAAGAAATAAAAAAGATATACCCTTATGATTTCCCTCTTCACATTCACATGCAAAATTATCACACATTTACACTAAGTACAAGCTTGATATGTGAACATATTTAAGTATAATCAAAACAACCCACCTTAATGAAGCTAACAATTTGTTCCTCTTGCCGAGCATGGCCGGCGTCGTATTTGTATTCGCCTTTATTGAAGTATTTTAATGTAGGGTAGCCCTTTACGCCGAATCGCGATCCCAAGTCGGGCTGCGCTGTCGCATCAACAGCTGCTAGTATACCTTGAATCTAAAAAACAATGGTAAAAATTCAAAGCAGTTGCAAATGAAAGCGATTGATTGTGCACTAGTTTTACATTTACAGCATATGGTCTCATGATCAGTATTTGGGTGGGTACCTACACTTTGCTATGCCATGTCCAGGCTATTTGGTCTCAGGGGTTCGCCCTCAGTCCATTGCATGGCATATTTTTTATTACAGTTACATTAATTAACTTATTATTTGTGTCGCCCGTATGGCTACCGTATTTAGCGACACAAATCCTTTTTAAGAGACTAGCATGTACTAACTTTTTCAGATTTTATCCTGGAAGCAGCCTTCTCCAACTCCGGCTTAATCCGTTTACAATGACCACACCATGGCGCGTAGAAAACAACCAGAGCGTGCTCAGCTTTTGACAATATACTATCAAAGTTATCCACTGCAAAAAAAAACAAACAACATGATATTTCAACAATTTTAAAAGACTGTTTACTTATATTGTAGTATAAAGTCCGCCCCCAGATTACATATCTTGTCAAGCTTAGCGTAAGAAAAGCAGCAATAATCTCGCAATAATTGCTTTCAAATCTTACTATTTCGGGCAATGTGAACACACATATTGAAGTAGAATAGGCATTACCTGAACCAACTTCCAAATCAATTAGTATTTTAGGGGTATAACAAGTTTTAGAAAATAGATAATGAGCTGGAATACCTTTAAATCGATTCCGAAACAAAAGTTGATAAAAGCGCATTATTTACGTTTTAGACACTAGAAAGCATATCTTTAATCCGATAAATTTAATTTACATTTTAAGCTGTTTTTATCTCAAAATTGTTTCTAAAAATGTGTCATATGTGACAGAAGAATAATAGATTAGAGAAATGTGCCAGTTTAAAATTATATTTCTATATCTATAGGAACTTTATATACAACTATAACTATTTCCATTTCTTTATTTTCTCGATGACAGTTCTAATTTGATAGTTGTAGTGTTGTAACCAAATAAATAATGATATCGATCGCATATATTTATTATGTTTTGAATATGGGCACAAATCAAAGGACACGCCGCTCGAAACAATACCCATCCCCCTTTTACGGCAAACAAGATGCTAGATTTATTAAAAAATGCATGTGCGGAAGTAACCGCCGAACACTGGGAAAAAATTGTGAGAAGACATTATAGCGTCGGATTGGGAAATTCATACGGTATTCGATGATATAGAAGTACAGGAACTTATAATAAATGTTGGGGAGAGCTCTTCGAGTGACAGTGACGATTCATCAGATTTTGATTAAAATAAATAAATAAAGAATCAACATAAAATAATTACATCTTGTAATGAAATATAATATTAGTTAATAAATTTGTACAAAATTATCCGGAAATAGTTTCGTTTCTTACACTTTGTAAAAAAATATCGGGTCTGTTATCGTGTTACGTTTATCGATAGCTCCATCCCTATCAGTTTCTCCGACTCTGGTATGACTTTGTACGTGCGTAAGTGTCATATTTTTATTTAATAATGTATACATAAAGTAAAAAAGACGCTGGCTCAAGTTTCCACAGGAGCTGTCATGGAGAAAATAAGAAATGGAAATAGTTTAATTGGTAAGACACTAACCAGTCAAATGCACGACATCTGAATCCTCTGACCAACTCTCGTCAACCACCTCTTTCTTCTTCTGCTGTATGGCGGCCGTCGGGTCTCTCATAAAGTCAACGATAGCTTGCTTTTTGTTATCGCCATTGTAAGTCAGGCGTAACTGACCTTTCCTTAAACAATAATTCATGAAGATATTTAAGGTGCACTTAGGAAGTTATTTGTATTCGAATGATAAAATCATCTGTCACAGTCTCATTAAGAAAATATCTGAACTGCTGATAATTCTCATTTTTCTTTTGTTTTAACTACATTATACTCTAGCTAGTGTATATTAGTACAACTTCCTTACTCATAATATAATAATGTTGGGAAACCAGTAATGTTGTACATTTGTCTTATTTTTGAGTTTCCCGGTTTTGCAACATCAATCGCCGCCAGCAGTGACTCGCCCTGAAAATTGATATTCATATATTTAGTATTATATAACGAATATATTTATTTATTTTTAATTTGCATTTATTTAGTACTATAACAGTCAATCAGTTTACCTTCAATTCCGTAGCGGCCATCACATAGTCTGGTTTCATAGTTTTACAATAACCACACCATGGTGCATAGAACATAATTAATGATTTCTTATATGCTGCCGCACTTTTCTTCAGGAACTTGGCGAGGGCCTGTAAAACAGTGATATTGTGAGAAAAATAGAAAACAAATTACATTTTATTGAAACAAAAATAATATTGTACGGCAGGCTAATGAAAATATTGAAGACATAAAAATAAATGCAACAAATCATACAAATTATTGTTTCATCAAATATTTAAAGAAACACCGTATGGTAAGTACATCACAAATGGTTAAGTGTTTTAAACTTTCGCACAGCCATCTACTACATAATTAACAATTAGCGTAATTACATTGATAATACATGGAAATACATTTGCAATGGTGATAAGAACACATTCGCCATAGCCAACTAATTTTATCATGGTATTGCATTAGCTTTTACAGGATATGATAATACTGAATACTTGTTTAATATGTTAAAGTGCTGTCTTACTTTGGGTCATGAAGCTTATTGATCAAAATTATAAAATACTAGCTGCGCCCTGCGGTGTTACCCACGTTAAAAAAAAATATGTCCTTTTTACCGGGATAAAAAGTAGCCTATGTGCTATTCCACACTATAATCTATCTCGGTGCCAAATTTCATCCAAATCTGTTTAGCCGTTCTGGCGTGATTGAGTAACAAATATCCATCCATCCAAACTTTCACATTTATAATATTAGTGTGAAGTGTGATAATAATAATCCTTATTATGTGGGACCTAATGCTATCAGAGCCCAGTCAGTCAATACAATAAACATATAATTTAACAGCAGACATAGAAAAGGCAATATGATTATGAGTTGACTTTGTTAGCCACATTTCACCTAATTTGTGTTACATTCTGACTGGAAACAGTAAATGATAATGTGGATTAACATTTATTTACCACATGGACTAACACCAAGTGAAAATGCATCTTAAGTAGACTTGGAGCCCAGGATTTTGTAGTGTGGACGAAATACTGTACATCCCTGTATAGGTTATTCTAGTATACTTTAAGATTCTTTATGAATGTTACCTCTCCATCTTGCAAGTGAATTATATCAGTGGCAGCAGGATCTTCATCCCAGGGGAGATCACCAGTAGGGTCTCGCAGAAAATTGGACATAGAGCTGACGGTCTCACTTCTATCGTAGTCCTTATGAAAATCACCATCCTTATAATGTTTCAAATAGTAAGACTTATCTGTAGATATTTTAAGCTTTTTACATAGCTTCTTGGCCTCACTGTAAATAAAACCAAATTATAAAAAGTGATAATAAATGTCAATTGTGGGTATGTACTGGCCCATTGATGCGTAACTGAGTCAGTTCCTGAGATAGGCGGCAAGGAGTGATGGGCGGTGACACAATACTATACTCTTGTGGATATGAGCTTTAAAAATAAAATAATTGGTCCCCCACACACCTCAGGAACTACCAGAGTTAATTGGTTGGCCTGTAGTGGTATATGTAATGAGTAACTTACCTATTCTTACAATCTATTATAACTAATGTTGCCTGCCCTTTCACTGCATCAGCGGTATCTTTAAAAACATCTATTACTGACTGAGATGATTTTGGTTCATTCACATACAAGATAAATACATTAGTCTTTGTTCGTAACAGCTTTTTATACTCTTTAATATCGTTTATATCTGTTATCACCGATGATTTCTGTTTCTTAGCTTGTACTGTTATTTGTACTAGTAACACTAAGAGGAGCAGCAATATCTGGAATAAATATTCGTAGTAAGTAAAATGGTTGCATTTTCAAAGACAATCCGTTTTAGTTTCAACGTAATGTTTGGTTAAACAAGCTAGTTTCATCAAATCGAGATACGTAAAATATTAACCCACTCTTGTTAAGAAACTTAACCATTATTATTACCTCCCGATATCTTCGACCCATGTCTTTATTTGTAACGCCTTTCCTGGTTGTATGTTACGATTTATAAACACTTAAATGGACTTTAAAACATATATTAAATTAAACACTAGTAGATACTTTCAAAAAAGGTCATCCGCCACATCTGGTTGAGTTGACTGACATCCTTTTTTATAATTTTATTTAGGACTTGGGTACCAATTTTTTTAGCTGAGCCGAGACAAGTCGTTTACCGAGTCACGCAGTCGTTCAAGGGGCAACCCATTAATTCGGTATTTATAAGTGAGGTGTGGCTGAACTATTTAAAAGAGTTTCATGGGTTTTGAACGTAGGCAGATATGGTTCTATTATCTGTCCCCAGTTATAGTACTAATAAGGAACTTCGTTTCAAAAAAAAAAACCGAAGTTTATCCATGAAAGGCATAGGTTAGTGTATGTGGTATAGTTATATCAAAAACGCTTTTTTAATGCCTTAACAATTAAGGCGCATTAACATAAATTTGTCGATTTGTCCGGGCCCTAATCTAAACCCTTGCATAAGCTTACCGGATTTTGGGTTCTTTTTCAATCATCAAGCCATCAACCGTAAAGGACTCATACCCGTAGACAGACTTATACCTGTGCTTAAGTCTTATACCTATCTATAGGTTATATAAAATATTTTCAATGTCAAAAGGTCACAGCACCTAGACTGTTTTCTTTGGCAGAAGTTTACTTCGCTATATTTTTGTGATTGGTTCTCTGTATATAATAAAACTCTTCTTAATTTCTATTGGTCAAATTGTTTTAGGTTTACCAATAGCAGCGGGAGTACTTAGGTGACCAATAATTTAGTTTGTTAGAACAGATTTCATTAAATAGATTACAGCTTACCGGTTGTAAAGTATTTTATATACATATAATAATAATTTTACAGTTTTTAAAAGCAGGTAAGGTTCGTACTAAATGAATGTAAGAGCAATATATGATCTAGAAACATTAATTGATAATATTGTAAAGAAATAATAGGTAGGCTCCACCTTAACCAACCTATAAAACCTTTTCATATCGTATATCTTACCTAATTTTGTAATTCTTCCAGTTGGTATCGTATTGGTCTATCAATGGTATTTTATATAAATACATATTATTATTATTATGTCCCTCCATAAAACTAACTATTAAATATAAGTAGTTTATACATGGTTATCTTTATTTCACTTCACTTGATTGTTAAGTAATCGATACATTATTATTTCTATTTCCCTATTAATTATTAATACCTTAAAAAGATACTACTTAATACTGACGATGCAAATATGCTATAGTTGGTATATTCATTGTATTTGAAATCCATTTTATTCTGATTTCAAATCTATCCACCTTAAGTACCTAGTATAGATAATAAGTACTTGTTTATGTAAAATGTTAAGTGATAACAAATAGATGGCAATATAAGTACCTATCTATTTGCTCAGAAACTTATTCCGATAGTCAAAGAGGTCACATTTCAATGCCAAGTCTGCTATCACATTCTTGCTATTATAATTGTAATTAATATACCTACTCCGGCTGCCCTGCACCTATAGATTTGCACCTATAGACCTACTATATTTTGTTACATACCTTTTTTAAGAACTATGCTAGTTTTGTGCTATGATTAGAAAATCAGAATGTTCTTTATATAAATGGTATATCTTCTATTTCTCTTAGGTCCTTATATCCAAATATGGGTTTATTTGTCTTCAGAAGATACAACTTTAATTAAGCTACCTATAAACAGTTGCACTATAGCTACTCTTTATTACTATATTATATATCTATTTGAATAGGTATACTCCCAATATTGATGTATGTTGTGATCCGTATCTGACTCACAGGATTATTTTTTTCATTTTTTCATAATATAAAATACTATTGTTATTAAAGTGTGAATAGTTTAATAAAATAACTAGAACCACTATTTATTTCTAGATTTAATCTCAACATAATGGGTCGCAAATTCGTTGTTGGTGGTAACTGGAAGATGAACGGTGACAAGAAACAGGTCACCGAAATTGTGGAGAATCTGAAGAAAGGACCCTTGGATCCTAATGTTGAGGTGCTTCTATAACTATCTGTACTTTATTGTCAGTTTAGCCTTACTATCGCAATTGTAGCTACAACTTTAGATAATCTTTGGGACTACATTATTGATTTCAAACTATCACTTATCACAAATATTTTATTGTTTAGTCTAGTATTTTTTTTTTAAATTACATTATAGGCAAGTATTTGATCTCGATCTCACCTGATGGTAAGTGAAGATGAGATCTACGATGGAGCATACTTGCCTAGGTAGGAAGGCGGCAGTAGATCGAGAAACTACATTCACTAGGCACATGCAGTGCAGCTGATCTGACCTGCCATCCATTAATGGCAACACCGAACATATATATATTAGTATGGTTATAAACAGTACCTACCTAAAATTATTCTTTCTTTACATTTTTTCAAGAGATGCAATTACAAATTTATTTCGTTTCATTATTTAGGTTGTGATCGGTGTCCCAGCCATCTATCTGGCATATGTGCAGAGCATTACTACAAATGCAATTCAAGTTGCTGCCCAAAACAGCTGGAAGGTGCCTAAGGGCGCTTTCACTGGTACGTATTTATTATGCATGATATGAATGAATAAGAATTGTTTTATAAACTGATTGTGTATTAATTTAAGTTTTCCGCTAGGTGAGATTTCGCCAGCTATGATCAAAGACATTGGTGTCGGCTGGGTCATTCTGGGCCACTCTGAAAGGAGAACAATTTTCCAAGAAAAGGATGATCTTGTTGCTGATAAGGTATGTACAACTTTACCATAAGGTATTGTATGACATAAATATTTACAATTTTAGTTTTACGAAATCTGATACGTACCATAGTTTAACTTTTCATGAATTATATGCATATTTTTTCAAGACTATTAAATGAATTTTAATATGCAATCATAACAGGGACCCAAGTCTGCTAACGCAATCGATTCATAATCGAACAGCAACCGCAGAGTAACTGTCACTTGTGACAGTTGCGGTGCGTATCCCATAGAATATCTGTCAAAAGTGACAGTTACTATGTGGTTGCTGTTCGATTATGAATCGATTGTGTAAGCAGACTTGGGGCCCGGAAGTCTATCTCAACGTTATTTTAAATAAAAAACACGTTATTATAGGCTTTAAGTTTTACTTTTACCCAAAGTTATCTTTGTTTTACGCCTTACACCGTGTATATAAATTAATGTTCTAGGTTGCCCATGCCCTAGAGTCGGGATTGAAGGTAATTGCGTGCATTGGCGAGACCCTTGAAGAGAGAGAAGCTGGTAGAACAGAGGAGGTAGTCTTCAGGCAAACCAAAGCCCTGGTCCCGGCCATTGGAAGCAACTGGGCCAATGTTGTGCTAGCTTACGAGCCAGTTTGGGCCATTGGCACTGGCAAGACAGCTACACCACAGCAGGTAATAAAAGATAATAATGATAACATAACCCTTTGTTTTCATAGAATAGTGGATTTAAATTTCAATGAATATTTTTGCTAAATTATTGACATAATTCAATTAATGTCATGATTAAAAAAAAGTGTACAATATACAAATACTTTATCATTGTTATCATTCTAATCTTGTGTAAATCAATACATTAAGGGGTTAATATGATATAAGTTATATATCGTAGATTAATTATGTAATGTATAATCAACCTTATGCAATTGTATGTTCTTTACCTTTTAGCTAATTAATAATTATATGTGTTATCCTTGGTAATTTTTAACGTGGCTACCATCGCGCACTCATCGATTTATATTATCCACTTTTTTCGCAGTAACTAGGCCATGCATTATTGAAAAACCTATTGAAAATGTTTTCGTGATACTTTTACAAACATACATGTAGACGTTTTAGATTCAGATACATCTAAATAGCACATTGCACACATTTTATTTTGTAACCTTTTATGTACAAATAATTTTAAAAGTTTATATAACCAAGCTAGCCTATGTACTTATGATTAAATATTCTATCTTTACATAGGCACAAGATGTCCACGCGTCTCTCCGCAACTGGTTGTCCACCAACGTGTCGGCTGAAGTGGCCAACAGCGTCCGCATTCAGTACGGCGGGTCGGTAACCGCCAGCAACGCCAAGGAGCTCGCCGCGTGTCCAGACATCGACGGATTCCTCGTCGGAGGCGCTAGCCTCAAGCCAGAGTTTGTTGAAATCGTCAACGCTACTCAATAAGCGACCTTCTGAATGTATCTGGATGTTTTTTTTATTGAGCCTTTTTGTAAGTTGCATGATAATAACTGTTGTACAGCCAGTGTACACATTTACGTTGTAAGTTTTATTTATAAATTGTGTCATCAATCGTTACAAATTTATTCAATATGCTTTTGCGAATGTATTTTACTGAGATTGTATTGAAACATTTAGTATATAATCAATAATGAAATGAAAAATGTTTAAAGTATATGTTTATTTTACTTGATTCCTACTTATATAGTTTAAATCGTATATTTATTAAGTGCCTACTTTGATTATCAAATTGGCGTCTGTTCATGTTTTTAATTTGGAAAGTAATAAAAGTCATAATATAAATATATATGTATTGCATTTTATTGCCGGTCCAATCCTTAAAATATTTAACAATTAAATATAATATATTAATATGCCCATGTTCTAAAATATACACACTACTGATCAACCTACCCATAAACACATAATCTGAACTACAATACACTAATGCCAAATACAATTATATTACCCTCTTTAGAAAATAGCTTAGTACAAATAAAGTTCGGATTTACAAGCTTAAGTATATGAGGGGATTTCTTAATGTCAAACAAAAAGCAAGAAACAAATGTAACTAACTCAGTAGGAATCATAAGTATCAAGTATAAGCTGTGTTGGCTGTTTTTTTAACACATTAAGGAAATCCCATTCATATGTAGCTTATAAGAGGTAGATTATTTTAATTTTCGGTAACTAGCGATCTAAGTTTATATTAAAAACTATCCAAGAAGTTAGGCCACCTGTGACAAACTAAATTCTAATTTCAAAATTATAACATATTATTTTTAATCTGTGCACCCAAAGTTTTGTTTGAATCGGGCAATATTTTTGTCCATTTTATTTCGTAAAGAAATAATAAGTATTGTACCTATTGCATTATCTATTTGATATTTGGCTGTTGCCCTATTATATTTACGTTCATTTCACGGGTGGCTTTGATCGTGGAATTTACCATACAGAGAGTGCCACGTATTTAATAGCAAGAATGCTTTTTATATAATTATTTATTGCTTATTTTGCGATTTTAGTGTTATGCAGCTATTAGGCCACGACAATAACAACGCATTCCTATTATAAAGCAACATATCTAACTTAAGTACTATTATATTGACGTGATAATATTCTATGCCGTCCCCAATGCAAATCAGTTTAATCATAATATACCACAGTAATATATATTTTATTCTTGTGTTTAGTAAAAAAAAAATACAATTGTCTATGCGAATGACGTCACGGGCACAGCTATACAACCCGATCGAGCTAACTCCGCACCTAGCTGGATTGCGGTGGCTCAGTGCGGTGTACCCACTGACGTCTATATATACAAGTACGCATATATAGAGGTCAGTGGGTGTACCAGAGCATCGATGTGACGTCACGAGCGCCAGGTGCGGAGTTAAGGTGGAAACTCAGGTCAGTACCTAAAGCGATACAACACCATAAAGTTAGTAAAAACCGCTCTTTATGGTGTTGTATCGCTTTAGGTATTTTTTTAAGCAAACTTAATGCATCGAGACATCCAATGCAAAATGTTAATATCGCAAGACACTAAATTACATCGTAAAGATGTCAAAATTTTTCGAAAAAGAAAAACCATTGACATTTTGAATTTCGCGCCCTGACCTGAGCTTCCCCCTTAACTCAATCGGGTTAGGTATTAATAATATTTTTTCATCACCAAGTCTCCACTACCAATTAGTTTTGTACTTCTCCCTTGAAAACCGCCGATCCCAAAAATGGCAAGTGTTTCACAACGGGCTCCCCGTAAGAGAATAATGTTCTGACGGGCTCAAACCAGGACGCCATAAACGATAGGAGTAGCAGCCAGAACATGATCTTGCAAATCCAATCTAGGACGTAAAGGCTGAAAAAAACAAACTACAGTTTTGAAACCGAAGTCATTGGCAGTATTTTTAAAAGTAGGTACAACTCTATGCATGGTTGTGATTATTTTAGGACCATTAACGACAGTTGGATTGATTGATCAAAAAACAGTATGTTAATTTCAAACACATGTTGTGTTTGAAATTAACATAGTGTTTTTCAATATAGTAGAAAATTATTTGAAAATAATTGGCGATAGGGTTTTGTTAATTATTTGGTCGCCTTAGCAATCGTTAAAGTTAACTCATTCTTATTTTCAGGTTTATTTTAATTTGATTTTGATGGTCCTATAATGAACAAAAACATGTATACAGCATCTCGTGGCTACATGTTGGGTAGGGATCCGGCCACTTCACTTTCAATCGGGGGAATCGAACCTTCTGATTGGCCAACCAATGGGGCAATACGGTCGATGATCGCCTATTTCTAATTCGAACGAAGGTTATTACAATACTTACAAATTTTGGTAGGACCTATTGATGGGCATTTTAGTTGGGTCCTCCTTAAAGCAATATACCCTTCCACCTTCCACGCACTGCTTTATATACTCAGCTTGATCCGCGTGTGTTAGGTCTGTGTTGAAGACCACCTTCTCGTCAGCATTCAATTGCCCTTGGATGCCGTCGTAGTTTGGACAAGGGAAGGACCACTGGCGCATCGTGAAGTATTGTAGTACCTCTAATCCTTGACTAATTCTTTCTTGGATTCTTATCATGCTGGAAAATGAAAAATCGTGAATAATGTTTAAGAAGAAAACTTGAACTCGAGTATTTTTTTATTAAAATTAAGGTACATCTTTTGCAAATAGTACGTTGACGCAAATGTTTTTTACAGAATTAAATGTAATCTAGTAGGTACTTACAATCGCTTCTGCCCCAAAATAAACATGAGGAAATCAATGAGGTAAGCCGGCACCAACTGGAAGAATATGCGTCGGCACTCATGCAATATGGAATTGGTGGTGATGTCGCCGTTGGGGTACCAGAGTGGCCACGATAGCGGGTACTTGCGACCGTAGTCTTTGCCCACCTTCAGAATGTCACCCCAAGTCGTTGGGCTCTGATGACTGATGTTGACATTATACACCGGTATCACCTCTAGCCTAAAAAAATAACATAACATTTAAAAAAACTTTTTGGTTCACATTTTGCAGTTTAAACTATAGCTAGGTCTTGCGTCTGCTTATCGTAAAATACATACCTAGTATTAAACATGTACATATCTAGGACAGCGTCTGAAGGTAGGTATAGCAGGACAAAAAAAAGATCTTAATGAGTTACTAAAGACGAGCCTAAAAATGCGAACAGTTTTGTAATTTCCACTATCTTATTACATGGCATACCAGATAGGAATCGTAACTTACGTAAAGAATATGTAATGCCTTGCGGTTTTGGAAATTATCGTTCATACTAACTTCTCTCTCCTTGTTCCCTCGAGCATGCCAATAGCGATGATCGCGTTGATCGCAGTGTCGACGGGGATCACTTGTGCCGTGAGGGTCCCATTCACCAGCATGGTGCGAATTACGCCCTTGCCAGCGCCCAGCATCACGCCTATGGGCCCGTTCAAATTATCCACCCAACCGGGTACGGGCTCCAGATGCGCAGGGCATACTGTAAACGAAAAAATAATTTATGATCAGGCACAACAGAATTATAAATAGGTAATCCGACTAACAAACAAGGCAATTTAAATGACAGCAAACTGCTTTAGGATTTTTTTAAGCTTCGATTCTCGATAGCATGTTTTAAAATCATTGCCTGCCAAGGCATTGCTATATTTTAGGTATTTCATATAGATCTAGGGATATTCGTAGTTTAAATTTATTTCCTTTTTTTTCCGACTTCAAAAAAAAGGAAGAGGTTCTCGATTCGATTGTATTTTTTTACGCCCTCGATTCTGTCATTTCGAGCGATGATCCAAATACTATTCATCATAATACCAATAGCTATCTATTTATTGGATACTTGATAAATAATTGGTTTCAAACCAATGCTGGGTCGAGCGATGACAACAGGCAGGGTATTATAAGCTTCCTCGACTACGGCCTCGGCGAGCCGCTTAGAGAAGGTGTAGCAGTTCGGATGAGGGCCGAGCAAAGATGGCGTCAGCAGCGTCAGTTGTTTGTCGTCAAGCCACTCCACCAGCTTCATAACGTACTCCGGCTTTACGGGGGGTGCGTGCAACTGAAAAACACCTATACAAAATGTGTGTTCTAATGCCATACTCATCGAAACGTTACAAAAAGTATTTCCTTACCCTCTCCCCTAAAACTTCGTAATCGGGATAACAGAAAGCTGTTGAGAGATGTACGAAAATAACCAAGTTCTGAAGTCTCCTGGCTATTTCGAGAGCTCGAACTGTACCACATGTGTTCATGCTGACATTGTCTCTCAAGGGAGCCTCCAGTCTCAGGGTGGCTGCGAAATGGAACAGCACCGACACTTCATTCGATAAACTCTCGATTTCAGCGCTGGACAAACCGAAATTGTCGAATAACACATCGCCTTGCACAGGTTTAAGTTTTTGTAGAGCGCTGGGACGTTCATTTCTTAAACGGCTAAATATCTGAAAATAGATAGTAAAGAAAATTAACTACCAAACACGTAGAAATTAAAGTAGCGTTTCAAATAAGAAAATGTTATATGGACATAGATACAATAGGATCATATGCAGATCGAATGGGAAAAAAAAATACCACGATGGTAGTGGGACAAGTAGGATATTTAAAAAAGGAAAGTAAACATTGCAGTGATAGTCAATTGGTCGAACGCTTTAATTTTCCGGACGAAGTAATTTTCCGTCATTGTTATCGCTTACTAAAGAACTATAAAGGAAAACATCTTGAGGAAACCAGCATGTCTATAAAGTATAAGTAAGTACGCGTACATATGGCTAGACGACCTTTTTCACCCCTGCGTCGGTGTAAGTACTTGAGGCCATCCAGTAAGCACGGAAGCGATCTAACTGGTTTGAAATTTTACTCGTAGCGCGTCTTTGCCTGCACGTTAGCGCGTGAGTCTCAAGCCGCTCGGGCGACCTGAAATATTTTTTGCAAATCTCTCTTCACGTAACTAACTCACGTGAGATAAATGCTTCAAGATCTTTGTTAAATCTTTCTGCAAGTCGGTGATTTACCCTGACTCACCGATTTCATATGTTTTTTGTATGATATAATTCTTAAATAAACAGACTTCCCTGTGTTGACAACATCGCGTTACATGAGTTAGCTTTACGGCGTTAGTGCGACGTTGATCCGAATTACCTTCGAAATCATGATCTTTATGTTGGTGATGTCTATTAACCACATTAGAAAATCTAACCAGCAGGGTTATTTTAAACCATTCGAAACCCCGAAGAAAACAAAAAAAGTTAAGATTTTTTTTCTTACCGGCAAGCTTTTTACATCATCTATCCTTTGAGCAACGGATTTGCCTTTCTTTGGCCTCATGAGTATGTAGATATTCCCAATTTCGGGTATGGAGTACAGCAGCTTCTCTATGAGCACTTTGCCCATGAAACCAGTACCGCCAGTAACTAGGATGTTTCTTCCTTTGTAAAAATCTCTTATGGAGGACATTTCTGAAATAAAAAAACATTGGATTTTACAAACATCTTTTGTCTTACCAATAAGTCGCGCACAAATTAGATTTCCGAGGCATATGGGAATCGCTCTTAAAATTGTTAATTGAGTCAATTCATTGTACACTAAACGCTGAACCCTAAAACAAAATAGTTGATAGGTACTAGGGATAGGATCAAGTAAAAGTACTTTGATCTTTGATATTTTTTTAATATTGTCATGGGTAATGTAGTTGACATTACCCATAACAATATTATACAAAATATAAAAATAGGGTATAATATCAAACCTCTAAAGTTTAGCTTTGTTTGATATTGATTTGATATGATAGTTGGTAGGTAGTCATGTCATGTTATTTTTTTTGTATACTAGCTATTGAATAGAAATGCAATGGTCGTGTGTATGTACCCTTCTTAATGATAACAATGTTTATTGTGTTATTTGCACTGGAGCTTTTTTTAATGTTTACATTAAATATTTTACTTTACTCTGGAACATGAAACCTTAATTTATTAAACCGTAAACTTTAATGTTTAATGATAATATAATCTCGCTTTAATCTTATTTTTGTTTCTGCATGGGCGAATAAATTAAGTACCCACCATACAATTAATAAATAAGCCACACAATGTTGAGGTGAGTGACTATAATTTATGTTTATTTTTAAGACAATAGCAATAAATATTCCGCTGGTTGCGGTAATATCGCGAATATCGCGATATTACCGCAACCAGCGGAATATCGCTACAAGCGTCATTTCCCAACGATATAATGACAACGGCCAAGTGTTGGAGCACATATTTTTTAGGTGTAATTAATTGGTTGGAACGCGAATTTGTTTATAATAAAATTTGACAGAGTGGAATATGCATTCTTCAAAATGATTCAATATTATGCTAATCTGCGTATTCTTCGTATTCACAATCAAACACGATACAATGTAACCGAGATATAAGCTACTTACACAGTTTTGTAAGGGCATGAGGCTGGAAAGGGGTGTGGAAAACAGGAGATATTACGGGGTGGTAATATATCGGGGGGGTTGTGCCTTAATACTTTTAATGTCTTTCTGGACACTTATAACGGTGCTTAATTTTCTAGAATTAAATAAGATTACCTAAACCTGTATTAAAAGGTAATATTCTGAAATGTTTTAAGATACTTTGTAGCAGAAAAATACACGTGATTTTGGATAGGGGGGAGGCTAAATTTGGTAACCATACACATGCCAGCAAGGGATGTCTTCTACATTGTGGTGTAATCGAGGTTTGTTGTTATTTTATTGCAACAGAAATCAATCATATCCGTCTAGAAAGATATTTAGAAGGTCCATATTTAATTAATTGCTTATATTAGGCGTCCCAGATTAGTGTTCAATATTTTAAGAGACGCATGAGTAGATACCGATCACGTTGCTGTATAAAATTAGAGAGTAAATGTAGATTGTTTTTTTTTAATGAAGGCGAACCAGTATTTGTGTACCGCGCACTTAGTATGTTAATTTTAATATTTCTAATAATTTGTTGTATTTCCTCTGGAATGTTATCTGTATAACCTACTGATGTAACTGTTTAAATATTTGACACTAATGAAATTATAACTATCAATTAATATTATTTAATAGCCAACTTGTTTATGTATACGTTAGTAAGACGGGACAGTCATAGATTCGAGTTTGTTAAAATATAACCATTGAAAGTTTTGTATATCGTAATATTTTGCATTATTATACGCAAAAATGACTGGATCAATTTCAACAGGCGTTTCACTATTCAATAGGTTAGGATCGGACGTAAGCCTAGGTGTATCATGACTCCCTCGGGGTCGAGGACGACTGGGGTGTGGGCCCCGGACGTCCGGTGACGATGACGACTCCTGAGGAGGACGGCGGCGGGCGTGGCTCCCCGCCGCCGTGCGCAGCGAGGGCGCAGGGGGTGCAAACATCTGCTCCCCCGAGACGGGCCCCCATAAGGGGGCGAGGCACAAGAGGGGCACCGGTGCGTTCCGTTTGGAGATCCCGGAGCCCCTCCAACATGTGTCGAAGGCGGCCACCGGGGGGGTTTTAGTGGGTAAGAATCCCACATAACCCGGCCCTCTCCCACACAGAGGCCGGGTATCTATCGAAGATTTCCCCCCCGTCAACAAAAAAAAAAAAAAAAAAAAAGGTGTATCATGACTATAAGTTGGCGAGTTGCAGAACAAAATAGAAAGGAGCCGCGGACGGAGCCTACTTCATATAATCACTACCGCACTACACTATTACACAATCACGTAACCTACACTAATTTAAGGTACTGCGATCATAGCGTAACGTGATTTTAATATGCCACAAAATGGAAGTTTCCATCAGTACTATACAATATAGTATACCACTGTATTTAAGTCGATTGCACTATATGTTAAAGAAAAATAATATAGTAGGAAAAATATTATATGTTCATCGTTAATTTATCCGTCGCGCCGCCGTTTTTTGATAGTCACTGTGACTGGAACGCACCTGCAGCGCAGCACGCCTCGGGAATTCCAGGACAATACGCAATCGCTCACCCACCTTGCCACGTCACGGAAAGGAAATTTCTTTATCCTACTACCTACTAATATTATAAATGTGAAAGTTTGGATGGATGAATGTTTGTTACTCAATCACGCCAGAACGGCTGAACGGATCTGGATGAATTTTGGCACAGATATAGATTATAGTCTGGAATAGCACATAGGCTACTGTATACTTTCCGTGGGATAGATTTGTTTTATGTTTTCATAGAGCAAAGGAGCGACATGATTTTTTGCATAGGTAGTGGTAGTTTAGGGGTCCGAGAATGACAGGCTAATTTTTATTCCGGAAAAAGGAACAGGGGTACAGAAAAGGACATACTTTTAAACGAGGGTAACACCGCGGGGCGCAGCTAGTATAAAATAATATCACTATAATGTTGTTTTTGTTTTGAAAATGAAACCAGCTATCGAACTACAGGTTAATGGTCATCCACTTACTGTATTATCATTTTATTTTTCTTTCTTTTCATTTTTATCAACTTGTCTTTGGCAAAATCATCGGTAGACGATGGAGCCATAAACATCAATTGAAACTGGAACGGAAATGTCAACTTTTTATCATTGTCAATTTCTCCTTGAACTCCGCCCCATTTTCGAGGTCGTTTTTACGTGAATTTTCCAAAGTATATCTTCTGCTTGTTTAAAAAAAAAGATATACAAAATTGAGGGAATCCTATTACCGCTAAACTCGGACACCAATGTGTACGATGTTGCAATCAGCATGACAGACAAAACATATATGTCTACTAATATTTAAATCTGATCAATCCAATTATAAAACATCTATTGAGCAATGCCTCAAAGCCTTTAGAAGTTGTGTAATAACGTTATCTATGATTTCGATAACATACTTCGTTTTTAAAATTAACATACAGAGCGCTTGGGGCATGGTAACGAAAACTTTGGGTGAAGTTTACACTTAATGCCTATACTAAAATTATCGTAACCATTTATGTCGAAAGTGATGAGTTCCAAATGTTTTAATTCTAGAGCGGGCAATGTATTGTAAAGAACTCGTCCACAACACAGCGCTCCGCGCCCTACCCGATGCGTGCGAGTGACGTGAGCGCGCTCAAGCATATCGAGGTTTAATTTACATTGAAGTGTTAGGCCTAAATTAGTAAATATGTTTTTATTTTATTTAAAATCACGCTGCGATAGACTTCTACCAAGATTTCGTGCTAAAATCATTTTTAAATTAACTACTTCAAGTAGGCATTTTAAAATTTATAAACTGAAATGGTTTATAACACAGTTATATGAGAGGAGATATGTTATGAAAGCGGTGGGCTTGCGCTCACATTTAGCCAAAATTACGCTAACATAGAGTTTTCGCCGTCAGTCGACTGCAACTGCACGTCGGTATCGGAGCTCTAACTTTTTTTTTAAATGCCGTGTTATTCCGTGGTTGTGTGCAAAAATACTAGCAGCAAAGTGAACTACGCGAAAGATGGAATCTCATTTCACCAGCCAGTATTAAGTATTTTATTTATTCGTCTTTAAAATCATTAAAAACAACAAATCAAAAAATATGTAATGCCTTTATTATGTTATTTTAGGTTTCATGTAGCACAACGACTTTTTTATTTTTGTACAAAATACATGGCTCTTTAAGTACCACCTATGTTCGCTACTGAGTGAATATACGAGGCAAATGTATAGATCGTCTAACGATACTTTGAATAAACTGGTGCGTCGCGTGGTACGGCCGCTGTATACGGCGACGACGCAGCACGCACCGAGGAGACTTCGTATTGGTTGGTTTTAGCGAGTGGTTGGGAACAAAACGGAGACAGCGAGTTCCCATACATTTTGAACCGCACGGCATATCTCTCGTGATCTGTGGTTTATAATCTAAACCAGAGTTCCCCAAACTTTTTTGTGTCGTAGACCCCTTGCCATGTTTTTCCGTGTTGGGTAGACCCCCTACTTACCTGATATTGATTTCCTGTAAATTTCTAACTGTAGTGAAGTTTAGTTTTAAAAACTTAAAGTAAAAACACATGTTAATTTGTACATTTATTAATTGAATTTAAATTAAAACTACTCAAAATAAAATTTATTGCGACCACAAAGCGAATACCAACATCCTACAACTTACACAATTTTATAAACATATATAATATTTTTTTTACTTCATAGGTACTTTTATAAATAATGTATATCTTTTGATATTATAAGATAGTATGATGTAAGTAAATAGGTACTATCAGTGTATGTGTTGAGATCCACTATCGTGGACCCCCATTTTCATTTCATGGACCCCCAAATTTTTTTTCGCTGACGTAGACCCCTTGCAGGTTGCCATAGACCCCTAGGGGTCGATATAGACCACTTTGGGAATCACTGATCTAAACGTATCGGCGATATTGACAGTTTGATTTGGACTATGCATCATCCGGGCCCCAGTGTTGCGCTCTTTAGGTAGTTTCATTCAATTCATTGAAGTAGGTATGAGTATACTTTTTTGTGCGCCTATAGGAAATCATGATTGTAACATTTTGCTAACATAGTTACCACGTGATGTAAATGCGAAAAGTAATGACAAAGCAGTTTTGCAAGTGATTATCCAAGTCAAAGTCAAAACCGAGTTTATTTATTAGCTTAAGCATTTTTCTAGCTTATAAATAGTATTTTGTTTTGAACCTACGCTGATTCTGACAACAGATTCTCAAGTCTCATTGACAGTCCACTTGCATTCCATGGCTGGAGAACGAAAATTTATTTATATAAATATGACCTTCATTTATTCTTATTATGTATCTAAACATACACTATTTGGTATATAAATAGCTATTACCTTGTATAAATTTACCTACTATAAATGTAATTAGTTGTGTTATTGTGTGTGTTAGTTATTTGACTGGGTTTTAAAGCCTTACCATCAAAGGTCAGTTTAAGTTCGGAAGACGTTCAATACGTATAAACAGGTACCTTAATTATACCTATAGCACCTTCTACCTACTCACTGCGATGTGTTGACTAAGTCCTTATTTTTTAAGCCATAGTATAAAGTATTATAGCATCGTCACAGTATAATCATGGCAACACGTAAGTTAATGAATAGTTTCCGAGCTCTACGAATCTCGGTCATCGAGCTCTCCTAACGCTATTTCTAACATCCTTGGTCGGGCTATGTACGGACGAAAAGGTGGAATTCTGCCATTCCATTCAATTACAACACTATTAAAGTTGAATTTATTTAACATTTATTTTATAAATACAACCAATTGTAGGGCCCCAAACTAAGCAACACTTGTAATATGTGTACCGTACCGTATTGATCTGGAGTCGATCCCAGTATAATATAATTGTCATCACAAAAGTTGGCCCCTACAAGGATTGGAACCTGGAAATTGGTACAGAAAGCGGATTCACTACCAACTTACCCGAATCATGGATGTGTTATATCTATACATATGTAGTATATACAGGTGTGCTTCCAATTGCATTGTACGGGATTCATAGTACAAGCGTTGCTTAGTGTGGAACCGTATACCTAGTTAATGTGTTCTTCTGGCGATATTATTATTTACAATCTCAGGTTCACCGCAAAATTGCAGTATTGCATTGCAGTGTTGCGGCTGGCAAAATATACCTACTTATAAGAAATTATCTGTTAAATATATCCATCTGCAGCCGTGTATTTAAATTGCAGATAAATACAGAGATGTCCTGCATCCTTCTATTCATACTTATCTCTCTCACTCTTGGCCTAGCCTTATCCCATTTCATTTGAGGTCGGCTCTCCATGTTCTTCTTCGCCAGATATTTCGGTTCTGGGTCATTCACTTGGACTTGCTTCAGGGTGTTGTTGACTACAGACATCCAAGTGAGAAGGGGTTACCTCGCTTCTCTGGACATGCTTAGTCATGTGACCCTACCACCTCGCCTTTTTCTTCGGTTCATACATATCAAGTTAAAATGAAAGCAATCTAGCAGAATTAGTATCTCATGGGTTTGAATTTAATTACGTATGTTCCCAAGTAACTACTTCTTAGGTATTTTACCAAATTTATTTTTATTTACTTAGTTAAATACAGAGTGATTCAGAAAGCGTTTACTAAGCGTTGAAGCGGTGCTTCTTTAGTGCATTTGTTATTATTATGTGAAGTCAGATATACAATATAACGAATTTTGTTCCCACCAAAATGATAAGGGTGAGTTTCTATAAGCGTTCATTTAAATAAATTTAATAAAAAAAAACCTCACAAAAAATTACAATAGATGTAACTTTCTTTGAAAAAATATTATTTTATAGACCGAAATTCTGATTTCACTTAATGATTAAAAATAAGAAACGCATGTTCGTTCATGGCTTAGTATAGCCTGTTTTAATCATGTTGTGAACCCTCTATATTGTGAACTAGGTAAACAAATATTTTCGTTCAAGAACTAACCATCCTTCACGGTAATAGTTATTGAATGTTAAGAGGTGTTTGACGAAACCACCCGAGAGAATATTGTAGAAATACATTGCATCTTTGCATACCTATCTCACGCGAATATGATAATTTTGTTTACTTGGCCGCATTGGCATATTTTTTTTACTTAAAGCAATAATCGCTTTGATTTATACGGCTATATTGGCTTAGTTTCTTAAATCCTAAATCCTATTCATGTAAGAATAGTCAAAAATATTGTAAATACTCATTTCAGTTTTTCATTTACTATATACTAGCTGTACCCTGCGGTGTTAACCGCGCAAAAAATCATATCAATCTTTTGCGCTATGAATAAATACAACAAATCTATCCCACGGGAACCATACATTTTACCAGGATAAAAAGTAGCCTATGTGCTATTCCATTACATTATATTCCAGACTATAATCTATCTCTGTGCCAAATTTCATCCAGTACCGTTCAGCCGTTCTGGCGTGATTGAGTAACAAACATCCATCCATACATCAAAACTGTCACATTTATAATATTAGTGGGATTATATATTATAATAATATTATATTATAGTATAGATTTGATCAATACAACAAACCTACTACTGAGTACGTTTGTAAAGAACATAATTACATAGTAATTAACAGAAGCAGTAAGAAGTACATACAATGTCGAGTAAAATTTAAACTATACCTCCCAAATATTTTGCACAAGTTAACAAGTGCTTCGTAGAGTTATTAAACCATAAAGAATATGTTGTTGCAACTATGTGGAGTAGGTCTCATAGTGAAGTCATTGGCGTACAGCTTAAAAGCAATTGCGCCACGCACTTGCAAGGTTACGAGAATAGATGTTGGGAATAACATCAACAACATAGTGTATCACAACTTGTGATATTTTATAGCAGCCTTCGGTGCAAGTTGAACCACTACGTACTTATAGTACAAGTGTATTATTTATTTATTTATTTATTTAGGGTTGCCAACAGAGTTTACAATGTACATGTTATATAGTAAAAAAAAATAGTGATATTAGATAATTGTGACTCTAATAACAGGCAACCACATCATGTGCCACAGATACAGTGTAACATATAATAATAATTAAAAAAATGAGATCAAATGTAGAGTATACTAGAGGTAGTTATTATAATTATCTAGTCAAAGAAAATACACTTAATTCATCAATGTTATATAGGTAAGTACGTAGGTCATTCTATTTTAACCTTGAATACCTACTGTTATTAATAAGTACAGAAGACTAAGAATTATAGTTATTGTAATACGTTAGTTTATATTTATTAACATAATTTATTAACTTTGTTAAACTACCTATTCGTTGATTACTACATTTACTTTGTCAATTTTGAAGGGTAAAACAATATGTGAACGATTAGACTGCGTCTAAACCCGTGATGCTATAGTGTATTGATATGAATCATAAACCATCAGGACTTAAAATTCGTTTAATGATCAATTAGGTCTATAAAGTAGTGAACACGTCTGTGCGTTGCATCGATGATTAAATCTCCTGTAGATCTGTAGCGACCACTTTAACCACACCACAAGCTACGCAGATGGCACTACAGACGCATTCAGAACAATAGACAATGACGTCACAATCCTGAATCGCGCTATTAGAGTTCTCGGAGCAAGTAGCATATATACAAGATCCCGACATTAACCGTGGGGGCATAGCGGCCGCCCCGCCAGGCATACCACCCGCCTGGCTGGAAGATCTTCCCTTTTCCGCAAAATTGGTGACCCCTGACAATGAACAACATCCTTCTGTGAAGACTCAAGCAACAACGTCATCACTACTCCATATCAAGACATCAACATAGACGTCCAACATCAAGCAGTCACTCCCACAGCAAGCCAGTCGTCACTCAGGACCATCACAGCCGACTCACCGCGCTCCTGGTTCTGCGACGCGCACAGCTCGGTCTCGACTCACTGCAGACCTTCGAGCTAGCTTCCTGGCCCTTGCACACAAGACGCTGCCATTCAAAGATGTCGACCGCCGGTCTTGGGGGGTAGTACTGTAGCGACCACTTTAACCACACCACAAGCTACGCAGATGGCACTGCAGACACGCATTCAAAACAATAGACAATGACGTCACAATCCTGAATCGCGCTATTAGAGTTCTCGGAGCAAGTAGCATATATACAAGATCCCGACATTAACCGTCGGGGCATAGCGGCCGCCCCACCAGGCATACCACCCGCCTGGCTGGAAGATCTTCCCTTTACCGCTAAAGATCTGATGATAACACAATAACAGATGGGGGAAGAGGAACCCACCACTGACCCTCGGCTTGTCAACTTTCCCAATTATAAACCAAACAAGTATGATCGATAATTAAAGAAGCCAGCAACACCGAAGTCCTTTAAGATTTTAGTCGAGAAACTATATATCACGAATGACGGGACCCCAAATAAAGTGCAATTGTCAATAAGTATTCGACACGTGTTTCGACTCTTAACGAGGTATCCTCAGGACGGCTGGGCTACGAATGAGACATAATAACTTAACCTTTTTGTGCACTCTTTATTAACACGGAACTCTCGCTTGTTCTTATGTATAAATAATCCATTACAATATGCTCACAGCTTTAAAAAGTTTTGAAGATGATCATTTATTTAATCGGTGTCAAGGGAATGCGAAATGGTCGATATTTATGTGGGAGAAGTTTTTTTTATTACGTGTTTATAATTAGTTTTTTTTATATTTGTAACATTTAAGAGGGAAAGAAAGGATAGTGGTGTGAGGGAGATAGACGATAGAAGGAATGTGACACGGAAAGAGGTTAACGAATTGTTGTGAAAGAAAATAAAGTTTTTGTCAATAAATCTCGCTGCTTTCTCATTGGAAACACCACATTTATGTTAATACTTATGTAGGTATTTGGTTGTCTAGACAATATTATAATGTCTTTACAACGATATCTAACTACTTAAAATGCAGACATACGTAATTATGATATAAAAAAAAAAACAAAAATAAAAATACAACTGAATTGAGAACGTCCTCCTTTTTGAAGTCGGTTAAAAAGTAAAAATCGGAACTAAATTCAATAGTGTAAAATACCCACTTATAGTCATCTGGATTATCCCATTCACCCTATAATATACAACATGCTAGATGGAAGAATAGACAAAACCGGTGTAAATACTTGGTAGACTACTTAGAGCATGAGTTCAACTTGTTTTGCTTGGGGGATTTCTAGAGTTGCATTGTGAGGAACTAAAATTTAAAAATATATATCCTAGATCCCACCCTAGTTCCAACACAGCTGTAGTAATTGTTGGGATGGTACGAATAATTAATCTAGATCATCTCACTCCATTTAGTTTTATAGGAGCCAATGCACTTTAATTTAATTTAATTTTAATTTATGTAGGGTATTTAATTATAATAATTTATATTAGGTATATTAAAGTGCATTGGCTCCCTTAGTTGCATTATTATTATATATATTATTTTAATATATTACAAAAATAGCAGCACATATTATTTTATTTATTTATATTATATTATATTATTGGTAATATTCATGAGTAAATCAGCGACTGTAGATAAAATATAAAAAGAGGTGATTTTTATTTTTGACAGATTTGAAAATAAGCATTGTTGAGGCATTTTAATGAAATAAGTAGATACAAAATTTAATTAGTACTAATTATAGATGATTAATAATGGGTATACTTAGTCTTAAACCTGCGCCTCCTTAGCGTATCTGTAATAATTTTAAGGCAATATTTCGATGGGTCGATTTTCCAAAAAAAAAAATGGTCTCAACAATTGTGACTTTGAGGAAACATTTTTTTTTAATATTCAGACAATTTTTAAATCATTCCGTATAATAACTCCGAGAGAATTTTTCAAAAAAACAATTTCCTTTTTTATAATCTTGTGTTTTGCACCCTCCAAAGTTAAAATTGTTGTAAGTATTTATGACCAGAGAAACCAGGCGTGTTGTGTCCCAGCCTACCTACTCTACTCATCCCGAAAATAAAGAGACACTATTCTATTGCTCCTAACAGTGATCCGCACATTGCAGGTATTTACAGACCGCACATTGCAGGTATTTACAGACCGCACATTCAATCCGAATAATTAGACATTCAAAATAAGGTACATATAAACTATTATTCGCAACTAATTGTATGTAACTAGGTACCTTTCGCAAAGCCTTATCAAAGTGAATTAAGTAAGAATATATTATATACATTTCGCAAAGCAAGCAACAAAATAACCCGGCAAAATAAATAGGTATGATATTGTATACTTACTGATTTTGCTATAGATCATAGCCCGTATGGTAATAGATAAATTATATAGACCCAGATACCTATATGCTATTCCAGTAGAACCTACGTCTATACAGAATTTAACACACAAACACACCGTTTCTCGTATTGTATTAAGGTGGAAGCTCGGGGTCAGGGCGCGAAATTCAAAATGTCAATGGTTTTTATTTTTTTTCGAAAAATTTGGACATCTTTACGATGTAATTTAGTGTTTTGCGATATTAACATACTGCATTGGATGTCTCGATGTATTAAGTTTGTTTAAAAAAGTACCTAATCCGATACAATACCATAAAGTTAGTAAAAGTAGCGGCTTTTACAAACCAGACATCCAATGCAGAATGTTAATATCGCAAAACACACATCGTAAAGATGTCCAAATTTTTCGTAAAAAAATAAAAACCATTGACATTTTGAATTTCGCGCCCTGACCCTGAGCTTCCCCCTTAATAGGACTTCAAATTCCGTAATCACAAACGTAATGCACACAAATACAAAGTAACATTTTATGGCACTAGAAGGCTTTTATACAAACTTTTTGTTAGATTACCAGCGTACACTTTGTACCAATACCAATAATTTCAATAATATAACCAACATGATGAGTAATGAATAAAGTGATAAGTAAATAAGCATGTCTGCCAACCCGCACTGGGCCAGCGTGGTGGACTATGGCCTAATCCCCCCCTCGCATTGAGGGGAGGCCCGTGCCCAGCAGTGGGACATAAAAAAGGGCTGGAATTATAAATAAGCATGTCGTGAGATTTTATATAGTTAGTGAATTATAAGAAGTGAATTTTCAATGAACATACTTGCTTATACTTAAAACGTAAAATGATAGCTAGTTTTAATCTTTTAAAACGTGTAAACGTTCTTTTCAGCGTATTTTTTTTGTTTTAATTAAACGTTTGTACATTGCTTCCACATTTTTAAAGGTGTTGTACCTACATGGTGTTGGAATATAGCGGTGATCGCAGACGAACCCTTGAATATTTCTGCTGAGATGCGGGCTAATGTAGAAACCGCTGAACTGATTTCTTTCGAACTCGGCTAACAACCATATGAGGAGTATCAGTTATCTACAAAAGAACCGCGTTGAATTCGACCTATCCTTTCGGGAGCTACGATACCACAGACAGATAATAAGGATATGATAAATACCCCATTACACGAACAGGTAATAATGAGTACAAATAGTATTAGTATAGCATTAGATAGCCGTCACCAATCTTTGACATTACGCAACAGATAGTAACGGTGAATAACTCACTGTTTTGTTTTTATTTTCTGTCGGGAAATGTAGAGCGGCGAGCTTAGTGAGCGAGAGACGCGGGCATGCAGCCTCCTGCGCGCACCTATCACAGTAGACTGAGTGGAATTGAGAGGCGCGAGGGCAACCTCTCCCAACACTATATACTCACGGTGCAATTTCATATTCAATCCGGCAATTCAACTTTGGTTGATTTGGCCAATTGCGCAGTGAGGAGGTAAATTGACGTCTACTTTCAAACATATTGAATGTTGAGTTGACTGCCCTGGGGATCGACTAGTTAAATCAACGAAATATAGCAGGTTTTTGAGCTCCAGAGTCTGGACGCGTTGCTTGTCACACGTTTGTAAATAATGGGAGTTGCTTAAGACAGTAATTCTTAAAAGCGTCAGAATCCATTCTTTAAAACAATTCGATTAACTTCCGGATTTTAATAAAACATTTTGAGTTTTTTTTTATCAGGAACTGTTTAAATCCCCCCTGTACCTTTTAAAATATTTGTATACTAGCTGCGCCCGGCGGTGTTACCCGCGATAAAAAGTATGAAAAATTAAAACATCTATCCCACGGGAACCATACATTTTACCGGGATAAAAAGTAGCCTATGTGCTATTCCAGACTATAATCTATCTCTGTGCCAAATTTCATCCAGATCCGTTCAGCCGTTCGAGCGTGAAAGAGTAACAAACATCCATCCATCTATCCATCCATCCATCCATCCATCCAAACTTTCACACTTATAATATTAGTATAGATTAATTCAAGGCATTCAATAGTAGATTGTGCAACAAGTGTATAAAGTAGGTATTTTTATTTATGTTGTTGATCTGCCCAAGTCAACGGCGAGGGTAGATATTTATGGTGATGAATACAAACATTCTGCTTTTCACTGCCATTGAGAGGAAATGAAACAGTGATAAACATTGCAAGTGAAATTTGAATAACTTAGTATCTTTGCCACAGATACCTAATAGAAAACTTTTATCTATGACGTCTATGATAAGACACTATGTTTTTTTTATCTTTCTACATGACCTTTTGTCTCATCATGAATGCATTATATAATATGTATGTTAGTAATAAAGTTTTTTCTATGTGTAACCTATACCTAATGTTTGATTTTTGATTGTGTTAAGCTTCATGAACTGTTTTCATAATCATAATTGTCTTAGTCTTTGAAGAAGTAAACACTTGTATGAACTAGAACATGAAAGTCCGCATACACGCAGCATAAACACGGACTTTACGAGCTTTAGGAGATATTTTTTTATAATGAATACTAAGTAAATGACAAGATTTTACTGCAAATTGGTTGGGGCCAATGGTATTCGTATGTGTGTATGGTCGGGGCCAATGTGACCCTCCCGTACATTGAAATAAAAAATCCGTAAAATTAGTTTTATTTTAATGTGTAGTATTCGCGTAAATATAAGAAATCAATATTATAAATACGTGTTATGAAACAAGGCATAGCTGGGACGACGTAGACCAAAGATATTTAGCGTGTAATTTTTTTTTTTTACATTTGCGAAGTATTTTAAAGAGTATCTTAGTTAACGACGCGTTGTTCGATTTCAGGTTAACTTTCCATTTCCAAGAATCCCTGTATAGAAAACAAAATTATTTGACTTTGAACTAAAAAAAATCAACATTAAACTTTGAAGATATGCCATTGATAGAATTACGCATATTAATTTAACGTTTGAACGCGAGTTAAGTGCCTATATTTTCAAACAAAATATCATTATTACACCTTATAAGTAAAACAGATACATTTAATACAATACATGTTATGAGGTATGCGGTTAACAAAGTAGTTGGCTTTAAAAAAAAACATTCCATTGTCTAATGTAGGTCCCATTCGTATTTTAAACGTGCAGCTTCATATCTCCAAGTCTATGCACAGGCCACATGCATTCACAGCCGGCTGGTATCACCAACGTCCTCGTTTCCCAGCAATCACTGAAAACGAAGAATCGTTTGGTCAGTAGTGTCGACTTCTTCCTCGACTTGTTACCATTTTATATTAGCGACAGCTTCCAGTGTATCCTGTTTTCGCATATTACCGATATTTACACAATGTGGTTGCTACCTCCCCTTCGAAACCCAACAATTGGGATTTCCGATACCGACGACCTGATTGGCTCAGTGGGTATAGTGCTATTTTTGCTGCGGGTTCCGGGTTCGAATTCTGGTAGGGGCAAACTTGGTCTGATTAGCACAAATATTTGTACCCAAGTTATAGATGTTTATTATATATATCAGTATTAAATACTGAGTTCGCCTTCAGTTTGTTGTACGGTACCCATAATAGGTAACTATACGGTCCCACACTAAGCAACGCTTAGTAAGCTCACACTAAGTACCGTGGTGTGCTCGTCTGGCGATATTTATTTATTAACTAGCTGTTGCCCGCGACTTCGTCCGCGTGGTATTTAACAAAGACTCAACCGTTGGCAACAGCCTGCTCGCGTTCTGAACCCGCGGGACGCATTGCAGATTGTTGCTATCAAACTTTAATCAGGCGCAGCGCTGCAACATTGGTTTTAATTTTTTTTCGAGACATCCAATTTTTATATTTTCTAAAATAAAAGTAGCCTAAGTTACTCCTTGTTACATCAGCTATCTGTCAGTGAAATTCCCGTCAAAATCGGTCCAGCCATTTCAGAGATTACCCGGAACAAACAGACAGACAGACAGACAGACAGACAGACGGACAGACAGACAGACGGACAGACAGACAGACAGACAGACAAAAATTTTAAAAAATGTTGTTTCGGTATAGGTAACGTGTATACATCCAAATGCACTTAGTAAAAAGCGGTCATTTTAATATTACAAACAGACACTCCAATTTTATTTATATGTATAGATAAGGTAATGCATGTCACCGGGTTGAAATAGAGACCTAAAGAGATAGCGGTTCAAAGTATCTTACTTTTAGGTCTTTACCTAAAAGTAAAATACTACTCGGATCGCCCCCTATTATATTGAAACCAAAAACCATCGGTGAATTATGGGTGCACTACAGTGTTCGTCTGTGTACCCACTCGGGGATTACAGGCGTGATGGTGTACCACTAAGATTCTGCTCTCACGGTATTTGAAATCGTTTTTTTTTTGTTTTCCTATTTTTTTATAGTATGTGCAAATGTGAGTTAGTTCTCTGTGGTTTGCGAATTCAGGGATTGTTTTATTTGTTTTGATATTTGAATTCAGGGTAATGCCTGTTAAATTTGTGTTTTGTCAGGTGTACTAAAGTACGGCTGTGGTACCTATAGTAGATACCTACCTGGTATATCGTCTTCTGGTTAGGTGAATTGTTTTGTTCCATTGCACGCAGGCGAACCCTAAGCTTGAGCATATCTGAAAATAATTAAGTTTTATATTTAGGTTTTAGTTGTTCAAAAACAAATAGTAATGCGCTAAACTATTGTCCTTATACGCTTGCGTCTCTTTATTTATCACAACATTTTTACTTGGTACTGAACTTGTTGTTAATAAGGTCCTATAAGTGTGTGTGTGTCCTAATAAACCTAAAAACAACAATTTGTTAAATTTTTATTCGTACTTTATTCTAAGTTTTTGTTTAATCTCATTTACAAAAAATCCAATTAGACGTTTATTTTAGTGTGGAAAATCCGACAAAACAATGGTGAGTACAAAAAGTTAAAATAATATATGTATTTGTTGATTCGTTTTCAAATGAGGATCAATCCTTAATGGCGTCGGAGATTGCTAGAATTGTCTCCCTATTTTATTTAGTGAACGGTTATCAACGATAGTTTAAAATTAAATTATTATTATGGTGCGGTCACATCTGGGTTAGTGTTAATGTGTGTTAATGCCAATACACGCCTTAGTTAAAGCTTTGAAAACACCTTATAAAAACTTATAATTAGTAATGTCGTTAGTACATTAATCTATACATATAAATAAAATTGGAGTGGTTATTTTAATATTACAAACAGTGTAATATTAAAATAACCGCTTTTTACTAAGTGCATTTGGATGTATACACGTTACCTATACCGAAACAACATTTTTTCCAATTTTTGTCTGTCTGTCTGTCTGTCTGTTTGTTCCGGGTAATCTCTGAAATGGCTGGACCGATTTTGACGGGAATTTCACTGGCAGATAGCTGATGTAACAAGGAATAACTTAGGCTACTTTTATTTTAGAAAAAAAAATAGGATCTCTCGAAAAAAAAAAAACAATGTTGCAGCGCTGCGCCTGATTAAGTTTTGATAGCAACAATGCGTCCCGCGGGATCAGAACGCGCGAGCAGGCTGTTGCCAACGGTTGTGTCTTTGTTAAATACCACGCGGACGAAGTCGCGGGCAACAGCTAGTGTGTAATAAATTAAGGCAATAATTAGTGCACTAAGCCACTGGTGTGGCCACACTATTAACGTACACGTTGACCTATCGTTGTATCGGTACGCACGGACGGCACGCAATGTGATTTCAATTCTCATTTAATTGCGATCACTAACGCAGGTACAACGGGCTGGCCGTCTCGGTATTTAAGAGCAAAGCAAATTCATTGCTGAGCCCGTTGCGTGCGTTACTAGTAATCGACCGAGAAATACATCCAAGGGAGTACGAGGGGCGACACTGAAAGTTTTTAGAACTGGCCACTTGTAAACGATATAATAAAAAAAACATATTAATAACTGGCCAGTTCGTTCAGCTTTTGATTTTCAAAGACCTTTCAGTGTCACCCTCGTAAGTGTAGATAAAAGATAAACCCAGTAACCTCATTCGTAACTCCGATGTCTTCGTTGGAGGACATCGTGCATCGAACCTCCTCGTAGTAGGCCGGCCGGTACTCGAACTCGTTTGTGTTCAGCTTCTTGATTTTCCTCTCGAGATGGCAGATTGGATAGTGTTTCTGCAATAGTGAATAAGTTTTGAATATAAAACATAAACCTAACCCAAAATACTGTTGGTACCTTAACGTCTGTCTGTCAGTCTGCCAGCCAACAGCGATGTTGCCTATGCAATATCGACCTTGAAACCGCTACCGTCTATCTATAGGGACAGGTAGATACATATTAGCAGACCAATAATTGTCATATTTACATTTATTATTGTAGTTTTCCTGATAACATAAGTTATGAAATCAAAGAAATCCCTCTTTCAAAATATCAGTGAAGTTATCAATATAATATTTCTATACATTTACCCAACAACAGAGATAGGTGACGAGAACGAAATAATACACGCAGAATTGCGGAGCACATTCCGGAGAGTTGCGGAAAGATTGCCTGCCCGTGATAGAGTTTGTATGAATTTGCTACCTGTCTAATAAATCAGTATCTGTTTTTATTTTCTTTTTAGCGGCAGGTGCTAATAACATGCCCAAGTTTTTTTTTTATATTTTTCGCCGGATAAACACACCAACTATTCGACTCTAAGAAAATGCGTGCAATATCTTTACACTTTACTACGCTGTCATACATAAGATTGGTCATCACTGTGTTAGAAATTGTATGGTTTTGTTCCAGATCTTTTATCGGTACACACTGCTGCAGATGGGATAAGTTTCAATAGCAAATTGACTAACCTTTATCATACGACTCTATAACATTCGATATCGAATGGATTATACCAAAACATAAATCATAAATTGCATAAACATACGAAAGAGACGGAATGTAGATGTACAATGAACAAAATACCTACATCCATTCACTGAACAATCATTTCTTTTCAATGATCCCCACTTGATCATTACCCTACTAATTGGTAGGTACCAAACCAATGCGTTGATAATACGTCGCAATTTTATTTCGATTGACTGGCTTTTGCATAAAGGTACTTATTCGTAGCACAATAAAATACTGATGTGTGTGTAGCTCCTTCGAGAATTCGGTTAATTATAAGCATCTAAAAACTCATCTCATCTCACTCATTGTCAGCAGCGCATTCTGTCTTACTTCGGTCATGTAGTACGGAAAGGAGATGAGAACCTCGAAAAGCTGATACGAGTTGGGAACACCGATGGCAAGAGAGCTCGAGGACGGTCCCCAACCAGATGGACCGATCAAGTAAAGGACTCATCTTCAACCAAATTCAGCTCGGTGGTCAGAAGCGCCATGAACAGAGACCGATGGAGGCTAATCATCCGATCCAAGTGTGGACTATCCAACGATGATCGCGATCCTCAGACATGAGGGACCGACCATAGAGAGAGAGAGAAAAACTCATCATAAAATTTTATCGGAGTAAATCCAGTCAAACCATTTATATTAATTTACGTGAAATCAGTACCCTATCTAACCTACGGTTATATATATACGCGAAGAAGCTGAGTCAGTTCAATAGCGGAACTTAGATGTAACCATTAGTAATGACATTTACTATAACTTGTCATAAGTGGATGGCGTAAATTCGTCAGAGGAGTGACGGGCGGTGTTCATGGTGAGTGCTTCGCAGTCGCCGGTTATCTAGTTGTATCAGACCGTCTACAATAATATGCTCATGATAATGAATAAAACATAAGTACTGAATACTTACATAAGTAGGGACTTGAGCACCCAGCTGGCGCATTTCACGATCTCGTGATCCTTGAAGTGACTCCGTGTACTCTGGCAAAATCTGTGAACGATATGATAAATATTATTATTACTAAGCGCATAAAAAAATCTTCGGGAACAAAACATATTTTTTGGATTCGACATATTGAAATTCTGCGGTAAAGAAGCGCCGGTTCAAAGGTACACACAAAGGTATACACTTTATGAATCACGCTGTATATAATATATACAGTAACTCACGTCTGTGGGTTCGTCGCAGTCAGTTTCAGAAGGAGCTCGTTGCCTGCTCAGCGCCTGCTGCCGGTTTCGTTCCAGCCTCCCGAGCACTGAGTTCAGAACTCTGTCAGGATTGGGGATCCGCAACACATGTTCTATGAAGTCCCGGGCTGTCTCCTCGCTCGAGGATGGCGATGACGCCAAGCATAGAGATGCGTAGAGTACCTGAAAACAAAAACAATAGACTAGACAACTGCATGAAAATAACTCAAAAAAATGCTTACAGACTTTGTTCCCCTTAGGAGTTGAATTTCCAAAAAATCCCTCATTAGTGCTCACTACATTACATAAGGAACTCCTGTGCTAAGTTTATGCTTCAACACACAACGGCTTAGGCTGACTTAGTGTTTGACTTTTATTAAATAGAAGAAGATTTAGGTAATTAATTTCAATAAAGATATATGCTTACAGCTATAAATAAATAGTTTTGTTATCATTATTTCCTTAGTAGGCATATATTATTTTATTAGTCAAGTCATCTAGGGGTATATATTTTTAGCCTAGATCATGTCGTTGTTAAGGCGGAATTATGATTCAATTAATTTGACAGCGAGATTTAATTATGGTTATGCTCCTGGACTTTTTAATGACTACTTAGAGCAGACAGGAAAATAAGATGTTTTGCTGTGTTGGGCAACTATTTCGACGATACAGTATGTTCCCATTTTGGTGTTAGATGTAAATTGAATTTCGACTTTAAATCCGCGAATAGAATCGTATGGGATTTTAACCATTTAAATAGATAAAGATACCGTTACGTGACAATAACCTTCTGCTGGCTTCTACAATGCGTGACATTAGGATTAGGATACAATCATAATTCTAATCAGGTAACTACACATTAACTTATTTATTTGCTTGCGTTTAGGAAATGTACATCATTTACCTACCACTTAATCTCAAACTTAAGAGGTACATACTTATTATCTGAGGTACGTAGTACATTACGAACTGGTGGTTATTGTAGCACGTCCTGCTAACATAGACCTACATGTGCTCTGAATCTGTTGTGCTTGACCTTGTAGATTTAGTTTTTGAACATATCAAAGATTGTATATTGATCTGACAATAGCACCAACCGATTCAGTTGAAAGCCATTCCATGCAGAGTCCATCCATAACGTCCTTTACGTGTTTGGTATGTGACGTATGTTCGTGTCATGTGGTACAGTACATTGGGTTGATTAGTCGACCGCGAGCTCTGATTGGCCGTCATTCGTGGAGTACTCAGCCCATGCATCGCAAATCGCGATCTCAGAGATCATAAACATTTCTTTTTAATTTGTTTCCGCACAATGTAGATGTTCTTTTTTATTCTTGGAGCGCAGAGAAATCCTGATTATTTCTGATAGCCAAATTTTGCAAATTCAACGTTTAGTTACGTATTGTAGAGAAAGTGAAGTCAGACTTGATATACGCGACGATACGTTTATGTAGAGAGTAATCATTCAGATCTCCGGAAGATGGTTCATTTAGCATTGAATAGTACCTATAAATTAAATTCTCACTAATACCGACGTTTGTAAGATTGATGAAGTCTAACGCACTATGGGCTGATCGAATTTGGACGGAATTCCTCACAGAGCTAGGAATAACACAGAGGTACTTATGCCACTTATTTCTATGCGTTCTTCTACCACTCAGCATAAAGTAGGTAAGGTGATTTTAAGGGTTTAAATCTTCCCGATGGTTCGGTTACCGAAGACGCATTCAATTATCAAAACTTCGTCACAAGCAGAACATGACTCGTCTGCCCCACAGCGAAATAGAATTACACCAATTGATATGGACTGTGATTGTTAAACTCTGCGGTCGCAACTCAGGCCCGTGTGGGTAGCTCTCCGCACACTCTGCACAAATTAACAATATTCAGCAGTTTATCTTCAAGTTGTGTTGTGATGTGATGACACCTTTATTATTGTTTTTAACGATTAGAAGTTTAGTGTATTTCGGGTAATATGACAACTATTTAACAACATCCTACGCCGCATCTACGGATGAAAATAATCGAACCGAACAAGGTTCTTATGTCGGACGACATAGCGATTTTTTTAATTTAGCCAAAAGGTACGTTTTATGGTTTTTTATATTATAATAATTATAACGATACGCAGGCGAGCTGTTGGTAGGTAGCGACACTGCGGACCCGAGTGCCTTAGAGAGTTGATCAGGGCCCCCACCTCGGCGTGTCTTCGTCAGCCGAGTGTAACGGACGGGGGCCCGCAGGACTCTCAGCTCTGTCTTGCCTTAGTTGGCTGTCCAGAGAGGGGTTATTAGAGCTATATGCTCCAGAAATGAAAGTTTTAACGGGCATAACGCCGCGGGTAACCGCGGGTAACGTGAGAAAGCGTACCACACCTCAACGCCCTTGAGCCGCTCATGCCAGTGTTGCCCCTTATCGTCACATATGACGGCCATTTTAGGGTGCTCACCTAAAGAGCGGCGAGTCACCAATTACAAGAGGTAATAAAATAAAAGCTGATTATAGCAGGTGTCCGCAACCATTCCAATAATCCCATCCCATGACCGTCCAAGCCTCAATCCATAGTCCTAGTAATCTTTATATATTCCTACAATGGTTCCTCCGTCTGCTGAGGTCAATTCGCTGTTTATGCTATCATTTTCAGTACCAACAGCTAGCGTCCGCTCTGTCCCAGTCCCTGGGTTCCTATAAGGTCGGGCCTCACATCCTGTGCGCCTGTCTATTAGATCTATATTTAGCATCGGCCACTTATATTTGGTATCATTTTGTTTTTAAACTACAAACGGTAGATCACATATTCGGTGACACCGAATACAACAATACCTAAGTCTCAGTACTTAGTTACTCACGTATCAGGGTACTCTACATTGAAATTTGAATAAAATAATGCTTTATAATTAGTTAAAGCAAAGGTGTTTTGGATTCATTGATAATGTATAGGATATAGGGCTATCCCATTGATTTATTTGTAAGTTTTTAATGTTCTCAGGGTCAATAAAGTGGTAAAGATGCGTCGAAAACATCGCGGCACCTTCAAGATAGAGCTGGTTCCGGAGAAGGGGAACATATTGCAAACTTGTATAGGAGACAGGTGTGCCATCTACCTTGGCTTTATTTGCAAATATAAGACTCGAGTCCTACTTCTTTAAATATGCTATACTCTTTCTACAATTTCTTATTTAACATAGAGATCTAAATCTAACAGTAGGTACTTTTACTTTTTGTTTCGTTTTAATTAGGTACATATATTTTGTGAGAAAATGTAACCCTGAAAGTTAAAACACGAATGGCTTGGTTTTTTTTTTGGTGCACCAACGTATTTATGGTACCGTCTCATTACTATCGATTGAAGAACTACCAAAGCAGAGTAATAACATCCCCATAAGGAACTCTATGTAATATACAATGCTAATGTGTAGCATTTACCTTCATAACATGGAAAGTGGTAGATATTAAGCCTATATAGGTACCACGAAGAGGAATTCGAAATTATACATTTATCTTAATGTAAATGCCAATATACACTTTCGTTAAGCATTAAAAGTTACCACATTAAACGCTTGGCTAGATGAATGTAGATCTGCTGCTATAGTTTAATGGCTAACGTCATTAGTAATGAAGTTAGCCAATTAATGTGTTAAACTGTTGGCCACATCTACTTCTTGACATTATTAAGGCACTAATTAGTGCACTACGTCACAGATGTGACCTTAATATCTATAAATCTATACATATAAATAAAATTGGAGTGTCTGTTTGTAATATTAAAATAACCGCTTTTGACTAAGTGCATTTGGATGTAAGTATACACGTTAGCTATACCGAATCAATATTTTTTAAATTTTTTGTCTGTCTGTCTGTCTGTCCGTCTGTCCGTCCGTCTGTCTGTCTGTCTGTCTGTCTGTCTGTCTTTCTGTCTGTCTGTCTGTCTGTCTGTTTGTTCCGGCTAATCTCTGAAATGGCTGGACCGATTTTGACGGGACTTTCACTTGCAGATAGCTGATGTAACAAGGAGTAACTTAGGCTACTTATTAAAACTAATGTTGCAGCGCAGCGCTTGATTAAGTTTGATAGCAACAACCTGCAATGCGTCCCGTGGGCTCAGAATGGGCGAGCAGGCTGTTGTCAACGGTTGTCTTTGTTAAATACCACGCCGACGAAGTCGCGGGCAACAGCTAGTATTAGAATAAGAATAGTTAGGCACTACTTACCATAATGATGAGTTTCCTGATTGTCATAATGACTTATCTGTGACCGGTGTCGGCTGCTCGTATCAATCCCGGGTGGTAGGTATTTTATTTGTGAATGGCTTTCCTAACTCGTCGCTCTTTTTATATCGGGAATTATCTCAATCCGTTACTATTGCCGAGGTGTTTTTAATAAAAATGTACAAGTTAAGCTCTCCGCTGAGATTAATGTGGAATAGCCAAAATATAAAAGTAAAGTCAGTTTCATAGCGCAGGCCAAATCAAGAGCAAAACATTTATAATAGGCTATTTGACTGTGTTTGAAAAACTAGATATATATATTTTTGGGATGGCTACAATTAAAAGCTTATTTTTCACACAGCCAAACACACACATACACAGGGAATATATAAACCAGCTGAAATACAAACTTATGTAAAAGTTTTGCAAGTTATGTAATCGATCGTTTTCTTAGAATTTGACAATCAGCGCATACCGATACAATTTCATACAATAATTAACTTAAATACCTGATATATAGATATTGTCATATACTGTATTTTTTTTTAAATTCGCAAACCGAAATTGTGACTTGTCATAATGATCACCTAATAATGCGCTAAAGTTCATCCGTAAACTGTAATTTTCAATCAGTATGTTGTTTAACAGTACCGTCCAGTCTTTTCAAGCTGTGTTGTTGGCAAAATCATCGACTAAACACGTTGGGAACCATTTTTTAAGGGAAGTATACTTCGCGCTACATGAACACACCTTGAAGAGATGGTACACCTATTTTGAATCAGACTGTATATGTATATGATATTCTACACGACCTATCTCATAAAAAAAAAAACATAGTTTCTTATCCATACACCATCTAGCTTGTGGACATTTATTTTATATTGCCGGCCAGTTTTAACAACAGCAATATTAGAACGAGCTGTTATCAACAGAACTCTCCGTGATTATATCAAGCAATCAAACCAAAATAGCCGGCTCTGAAAATTAACCCGACTCGCGTCATTAGCTAAATGACAAAAAATTAATAAGAACGAAAGTAATTAATTCTTAAGCGAGAGATATTTCCATTGTATTTTTCTATTAGGTCTTTGAACAATTTGCTTGAAATAGATTTATCAATTATACGTAGGTACCATTTTAGGCACTCAGTCCGTTTTATTTATTCGTCTGAGGTTGTAGATTATATATGTGAGTAATTATATGTAAAATTATTAAATATTATAAATACAGGCTGTAAGGAGCATTAAAACGAAAATTTTGAGTAATGGTTTAATACCTAATTTAAAATTTTAGAAATCATCTATGTCGAAAGTCATGGTTTACAAAAGTCGTAATTTAAAAAAAAAATACATAATGGGATCGCATAGTTTACTATGCGATCCCATAACAACGCTCCGCGCGTTGTTACATGGTAATTTCGATCAGACCTGTAGATATTTAAACATCCAGATACTTACATACTTAAAAGCATTCGTGCTCAACACATAGCGTTTGTTCCTACTGAGATTAGAACCGGGGACCTGCCGGTACAGAAAGCAGGATCATTGGCTAGTTACTGCCGACTGTGCCCATCGCCTTCGTATTGTCAAATTAATTATACATAATGATTAATAATGAGTGTACACCTTGAGCCTGCGCTTCTTTAGAGCGCCTTTGTTATCATTACGTGATGTCACAATTCCGATAAAAAATCATCGTTTTAAAAAAATATATTATTCCGAATTACATGTCAATTGTGATTGATTACTCTATGAGCATTTTTTAAAATAGGTAATTGACGTTTCGTTATTCTTGCTTACGAATCAACCTGTAAACCTAGCTAGAACTAGTATGTTTAAATGTGTTTCTCTGTTACCAGTAATACGGCAGGTGACGCAATTTCGTCCGGAGCTATGGGGGTGTTCAGGCAGGTAGGTATGTGAAATATCCAAGCACCTATCTACAAAGCTAAGTAAAATAAGGTCAAAAGTTATACTTATAGGTAGATATGTTTTTTAATATTCATTGTACTCCGTACAAAAGATAGTCCTATTACAAAGTTATTACATTAGATGGATTGTAAATAAGTAAAACTTGATTGTATGTATAAATCTACGAAATGTGTAAGAACGTCATCTTTATAGGGTTAGCAGCACTGACGGTAAGCAGGAACTTTTTACCTCAAGCGCAATCCTTTTTAAAAAAGTTGCCAAGGTTTTATGTTAGTTTAATAATAGTGCCATCTATAGAGCCATTATGAAATTATAAACATTGATGATGTATTTTTTTGTTGACGCTTGGCTACAAAGTAGAGTCATTTAGCTAGTGTTGAGTTAATTTCTTTTTTAATGTTTTAAGTATAGAGCTGCTGTCGTAGCCCTAACTATAATGAAAAATTATGATGGCAATGAAATGAATCTCCTAAAACGTACCTAACGAATATCTTAAAACAATTTTATTTTGAATAAGGCACGTACCTGCAATATCATAGATTGCAATTATTTCGTGTTGAAATTAATGTGAAATTTCGCAGGTTTCATTGTGGATTAACTTTAAAAATAAAAATATATTACAGAAGTCGTTCGGAGCATGCGACCGTCAGATAACCGCATTGTCGTCATATGCGCGGGCCGCGCGCTTGTCGATCGGAACGGCTGCGTCTGGAATTGGAAGTTTATTCACTCGCAAAATGGCGACTAGTGCGAACGCGTCGTGCCCGTGGCCCAACAGTCACGAATATTACGAACTGCGAGACGTTATCGGTACGTAATTAAGCCATTATTCATCCATGTCTAATTTGTAAAGCATTGCATCAATTTTTTTAATTACTATCAGGCGGCTCTGCGGATCGTCAGATTCAGACAACTTGTCAAACAAATTCCATATGATTGGGAACTGTCAAAAGTTTTCGACAATATTTTTTTGTAAATTTATCGCTTTTCCCCTTGAGAAGATTGTTCGAATTATCATTCGTGCTACTCATTAATTATTTAGCCACCTATTCATATAATGATAAGTACACTAGCTTGTACGACCCCAATGTAAATTTATTCAATGTATGTATAAGAAAGCAAAATATGTAGGTAGCTGTGTCGCAAATCGTAATTAGTACCTTGAGGTGTTAATATTTTAGGTGTCGGGGCGACGGCTGTAGTGCACGCAGCTTATTGTGAGCCGCGGGCCGAAAAATGTGCCATAAAAAGAATCAATTTGGAGAAATGGAACACATCTATGGATGAACTTTTAAAAGAAATTCAGGTAAGTTTATGTATGGCATTGATTTTAAAATGTTCATGGTTTTTAAATTCAATATTATTTTATTTCGATTAGTGATATCATTCAATACATACTAAGTTCTTACCTACATAAAATATATTAGCCAAATGTGATGTGCATTTGGGTAACGAGCATAGGGAATGGTCATTGCCCAAACCCACACTATGCCAACAGCAAACAATTCATATTTGGTTAAAATGAATGTGATGTCAATAGAAGTACCTACTGTATTAATTTTGAGTACCTGTGTACACATAATCACTACACTATGAGGCTATAGAAAAGCTTAAGATATATTTATGCGGTTATTTGATATAGACTACAATCTATATCAAATATGTACTCTGAGAATGTCACATCTTCAATATAATGCAACAACCCTCCCCCCCCCCCCCCCCCCTGTGACGAAAAGACTGCAGATTTGGTTATACCCCTATCTACTGGCCTATTAGGTACACATCAAATAATCTGTTTTATTTCATTGCATTACAGGCTATGTCCAGTTGTAACCACGAAAATGTTGTAACATATTACACAAGTTTTGTTGTTCATGATGAGCTTTGGCTGGTGTTGAGGCTGCTTGAAGGTAACAAATACTCCTGGTTTAATAATTTATTTTGAGATTTTGTTCATACAAAGCTTTCAAAAGCCATACAGGTATTAAACCTGTAACTGTTGGCATCATTGTCTTAGATACACATACAAATTATAATGTTGCATTATACGTATATGAAAATATTTTAACAAGCTTTTGCCCACAGATCCAACTGCACAACTATTGTGTTTCTGTATAAGAAAATAGTGTCAATAATTGTTTCAGGTGGTAGTTTATTAGATGTCATTAAACACAAGATGAAAGTCTCCAATTGTAAACATGGAGTATTTGATGAAGCGACTATAGCTACAGTATTGAAAGAGGTTCTGAAAGGACTAGAGTACTTTCATAGTAATGGACAAATCCACAGGTAATATTTATAATATATTTTTAAAAATACATCAACCATAAAAACCCTTTTTATTAATACATATTTTTATGGGCTCAGCATTGAATATATTCTGTTTTATATAAAAATTTTGGTGTATGTTATGTTTCTGTATTTATGTGCTAAACCTAGTTATGTTATTTCTTAATTGTGTTATATTTTTATGCCAGTACAATATTTGCTGTAAATAAGACGGCCAAATTTAAGGCACACAAATTCGGGATTATAGAGACCTTGAGGGGAAGGACAGAGGGAAGGTGACAACACGGTGATTTGTACAATGTGACACACAGTATCGGTAGACTTTCGCAAGATATATGTATCTTGCGGAAGACTAGCGAATTGCCAATTCGTGTTGCGAAGCACAGGATCGTAATGTAGTTTTGCGATTTGAATGCGAACATTGCGCGAATTTTGCTATCGCTATTATTCTGCAATATATGTAATCAGCTTGACGGACGGTTGGCTGTCTTACACATAAACATGCATGGCGAATGTATTTTCCTCGTCCCACAACATAGCGAGAATATATAATTGCTTTGCAATACATTAAGTAATAGTATTAAAATATTAATTTATGCTAATATTTAATATATTTTGCTGAGCAAATATATACGTACATACCAATGCGAGTACATGTAACTAATATATAAAACTAAATTATTATAAGCAAATAAGCTCAATTTACAATAAAATTGTTGGAGTTGCTACTCATCTCCATATACTTCAAGATTGCCAAACAACTGTTGTCCAAACAAAGAAATCATGATGTCATTAATTTTAAAGTTTTATTGAAAACTAGCTGTTGCCCGCGACTTCGTCCGCGTGGTATTTAACAAAGATAACCGTTGACAACAGCCTGCTCGCCCATTCTGAGCCCGCGGGACACATTGCAGGTTGTTGCTATCAAACTTAATCAGGCGCTGCGCTGCAACATTGGTTTTATTTTTTTTCGTGTGATCCTATTTTTTTTTCTAAATTAAAAGTAGCCTAAGTTACTCCTTGTTACATCAGCTATCTGCCAGCGAAAGTCCCGTCAAAATCGGTCCAGCCATTTCAGAGATTAGCCGGAACAAACAGACAGACAGACAGACAGACAGACAGACAGACAGACAGACGGACAGACGGACAGACGGACAGACGGACAGACGGACAGACGGACAGACGGACAGACGGACAGACGGACAGACGGACAGACGGACAGACGGACAGACGGACAGACGGACAGACGGACAGACGGACAGACGGACAGACGGACAGACGGACAGACGGACAGACGGACAGACGGACAGACGGACAGACGGACAGACGGACAGACGGACAGACGGACAGACGGACAGACGGACAGACGGACAGACGGACAGACGGACAGACGGACAGACGGACAGACGGACAGACGGACAGACGGACAGACGGACAGACGGACAGACGGACAGACGGACAGACGGACAGACGGACAGACGGACAGACGGACAGACGGACAGACGGACAGACGGACAGACGGACAGACGGACAGACGGACAGACGGACAGACGGACAGACGGACAGACGGACAGACGGACAGACGGACAGACGGACAGACGGACAGACGGACAGACGGACAGACGGACAGACGGACAGACGGACAGACGGACAGACGGACAGACGGACAGACGGACAGACGGACAGACGGACAGACGGACAGACGGACAGACGGACAGACGGACAGACGGACAGACGGACAGACGGACAGACGGACAGACGGACAGACGGACAGACGGACAGACGGACAGACGGACAGACGGACAGACGGACAGACGGACAGACGGACAGACGGACAGACGGACAGACGGACAGACGGACAGACGGACAGACGGACAGACGGACAGACGGACAGACGGACAGACGGACAGACGGACAGACGGACAGACGGACAGACGGACAGACGGACAGACGGACAGACGGACAGACGGACAGACGGACAGACGGACAGACGGACAGACGGACAGACGGACAGACGGACAGACGGACAGACGGACAGACGGACAGACGGACAGACGGACAGACGGACAGACGGACAGACGGACAGACGGACAGACGGACAGACGGACAGACGGACAGACGGACAGACGGACAGACGGACAGACGGACAGACGGACAGACGGACAGACGGACAGACGGACAGACGGACAGACGGACAGACGGACAGACGGACAGACGGACAGACGGACAGACGGACAGACGGACAGACGGACAGACGGACAGACGGACAGACGGACAGACGGACAGACGGACAGACGGACAGACGGACAGACGGACAGACGGACAGACGGACAGACGGACAGACGGACAGACGGACAGACGGACAGACGGACAGACGGACAGACGGACAGACGGACAGACGGACAGACGGACAGACGGACAGACGGACAGACGGACAGACGGACAGACGGACAGACGGACAGACGGACAGACGGACAGACGGACAGACGGACAGACGGACAGACGGACAGACGGACAGACGGACAGACGGACAGACGGACAGACGGACAGACGGACAGACGGACAGACGGACAGACGGACAGACGGACAGACGGACAGACGGACAGACGGACAGACGGACAGACGGACAGACGGACAGACGGACAGACGGACAGACGGACAGACGGACAGACGGACAGACGGACAGACGGACAGACGGACAGACGGACAGACGGACAGACGGACAGACGGACAGACGGACAGACGGACAGACGGACAGACGGACAGACGGACAGACGGACAGACGGACAGACGGACAGACGGACAGACGGACAGACGGACAGACGGACAGACGGACAGACGGACAGACGGACAGACGGACAGACGGACAGACGGACAGACGGACAGACGGACAGACGGACAGACGGACAGACGGACAGACGGACAGACGGACAGACGGACAGACGGACAGACGGACAGACGGACAGACGGACAGACAAAAATTGTAAAAAATGTTGTTTCGTTATAGGTAACGTATATACATCCAAATACACTTAGTAAAAAGCGGTTATTTTAATATTACAAACAGACACTCCAATTTTATTTATATGTATAGATGAAATAAGACTTGAATCATACTTATGGATTTTATGTTAACTGAAGTATAATTCCCCCTTTGCAGTGGGACACTAAAAGGGCTATTATTATTATTATGATTCTATATTACGCGAATTTGCTGCGGTGTTTCAAACTTGCATCAAAACAAAACATCATATTCCTGTGATCATATTTTCCTTAAATAGATAATATGCTCTCGAAACTGGTACCAAAAATGTCTTAAAATTGTGTTCACAGGGATATTAAGGCAGGTAACATATTGTTGGGTGAAGACGGAACGGTACAGATAGCTGATTTCGGTGTGTCCGCGTGGCTAGCCACCGGGAGGGACATCTCGCGACAGAAGGTCCGACACACGTTCGTTGGGACCCCGTGCTGGATGGCACCTGAGGTTATGGAGCAAGTGAGAAACGTGTCACATTCTATCATATAGCCTCATAAAACTTACAATCTATTTACAATGGCATTTGTTATTGTCAATTTGTGAAAAAAAAAACCAACTAGATATGCGAGATTGGGTTCTTTGCAATATGTGCATTTAGGTCCTTTCAAATTATAATAAAATAGTGAGCTCTGGATAAAATTGATTCAAAATATAATCATTCCGTTGATATTAATGTACAATAACTTATAATAGCATATTCCAAGCTCCAAAATACAGACTTGATGTTCTAGCAAGTATTCTAGAAATGGCATAATATACATAAAACTCTTATAATGAAGAGTATGCAAAATTTTATGCGTAATGATGTATTGAAGGAATGGCTTTGTGTTAATGTTAATCAGAAAAACATGTATCATACAGACATACCCCTAACATTCACATAATCTGATGGATGACAATGATACATTATGGACGAGAAAGAAATAAGAAAAACTGTCTGATGCTTTTTTATATAACTCTGTTGCGATTGTACACAATTTTATACAATTCGGTGAACTAAAATACATTTTTAGGATCATGGATATGATTTTAAAGCCGATATTTGGTCTTTTGGAATAACAGCTATAGAAATGGCATCGGGAACGGCGCCGTACCACAAATATCCGCCAATGAAAGTGTTGATGTTGACGCTACAGAACGACCCGCCCAATCTGGACACAGGTTGGTCACATACATTTGACGGCCTGATAAGCGCAGTGGTAGTGACTCTGCTTTCTGCGCCGAGGGTCCCGGGTTCGCATCCTGGTAGGGACAAGCTTTGTGTGATGAGCATGAATGTTTGTACCCGAGTCATGGATGTATATAATACTTATGTATTATATACTGAGTTCGCCCTCAGTCCATTATACGGTATCCATAACACAAGCGTTGCTTAATGTTGGACCGTATAGTTGGTGTGTTCGTATGGCGATATTTATTTATTTATTTATATTGCTTAACCCCAAACTAATGGGAATAAAAGTATACTGACCCAGCAAAAGGGCAATTTGAGCCAGTAAACTAATAATTTGCAATACATTTGAATTTAGAACATTTTGAGCTGCTTATATTAGAAATATTTTACCAGGTGCTGACGAAAAGGATCAATACAAAGCATACGGGAAGACCTTTAGGAAAATGATAGTTGACTGCTTGCAAAAAGACCCCTCCAAAAGGCCCACCGCCACGGAGCTATTAAAACATCCATTTTTCAAAAAGGCAAAGGATAGAAAGTATTTAACTCAAACCATAGTCGCCATTGGACCTAGTATGGAGACCAGAGTACATAAGGTATGATATTGTCAAAAGTTTCTATGCTAGTTATGTAATAATGTTTAGTTGACTTTTATGACGTAGTGATAAGATGATCAAGTGACATTGTTTTAGAGTGATATCATTGAATTTTAATCCCTATGTAAAACGGCGAAGATAAAAATGTTTTAATGCTAGTAAACATTGCTGACGTTTATAAAAATTGGCTTGATTTAAATAATAGTAGGTATTCAAGCCTATACTTAATCTATAGTTAAAAACTGGTCATGGACTGACTGGCTAAATGAAGGGAAAGGAGCACTGATGTTTCCTCCGACTTTGGTTGGATGTATCCGCAGCCTCTCTTAGTGAATGGCTATACCATATTATCCATACATCCAGCTGCTAGAAGACATACACTTTCCTCCTTCAGCAATGTCACTTCCCCCAAATTTGTGGAAAGCTTTCATCCATTTAAACGTAGAAGGCATTAACAGACCTCATATAAATGAATTGTTATAACTACAGGCTAGTAAGCGGCAAGCGGGCGCTTCTGGCCGTCTTCACCGCACCGTCACTGGGGAGTGGGTTTGGAGCGAGGAGGAGGACGATGGGGCGGAGTCCGAGGACGAGTCCTCCTTTGATGAGGACAAGAGGCCGATGAACGAGCTGTTGAAGGCCGAATCCAGCGGCAGCGACAATGAACAGGTTCGTATAAAAGATTTTTTGTGTTTCGGCTATGCCGCGAAAGCCCATCCAATCCAATTTTATTTTCCATTAATATTAAATATACACGAACGACCAAGAAATGGTCTTATTATAAGTATGTTATTCTAATTATTTTCAGGAACCACCCGGTAGTCCTAAGAGACGTTTTGAAACGAGAGTTGATGGGGAACCGTTAGTCATCAATCTAGTGTTAAGATTGAGGTATGAATTAATATGATTAAAATATAGATCATAAAGAAAATGGGCGTAATGACCTATAGCCGCTAATACGCCAAAATAAAAGGCCTAATCACATACATGTATCAATTAATTATAATAGTGTCATAAATTGACCGCTACACGAAATTCGATGTTATTACCGTTGCATCAAGTGCACTTGTCTTGAACGCAAAGGTATGCATAAATATATATTGCATACCCAAAGTCAATGGAGCCATCAATAAATATAGTATTACTGACACTCCCTTACAGATGCCTCGCGCGCGCTCATATACGTAATTACGTACCAGTACCAGCTATAATTTGATTCCAAATGATCAGTCAACGCAGACTACTTTTTTTTAATATACTATCCCCCGATTTTATAGACGTTTTATAACTTTATCAATCGTCATATAGTACTGCGTAAAGCTCTTGTGCGCCATACTTATATCACGTTTGATAAAGTTTTAAAACATCTATAAATTTGGGGGTATGTATACAGAATATATTGCATACAGTTTTTTTTAATCTTATCAATCAAATTTGTACTCTAATCTACTTATATACAACGTACCAAATGCCATTTTAATTATCACTGTTGCAGGAACTCTCGTCGTGAATTGAACGACATTCGCTTCGAGTTTATAATGGGAAAAGACACCGCGGAGGGTATCGCTTCGGAGCTGGTCGGCGCCGGCCTCGTCAACCCCCACGACTCCGTGCCAATCTCCGTGAACCTGGCCAAGCTACTGGAAGCCCAATACTCGTCGCTACAATCCCCGCCCAAGGCCGTTACATTCCATTTAGTAAGTCTTGTACCACCACTTTAAGATGAACAGATCATATTCATAGATAAAATAAACCCGCCAATGGAATGTGTCTCAAGTATTAGAAGTTTTCATTATAAATTGTTGCTATCACTGGATTTATTTTTGCTCAAAGATTTTTGTAGGCGTGCCAACCAAAATAAAATTTCTTGATGCAACAATATTTGTAATCGTTATTATATTATTGCTATACATTACATGGATTTATCGACTTGATATTTTGGTGTGTTGATTCTTGATTAAGGATATGTGTTGAATGATGTTTGTCACTTCAGTGGCCAAAAAGAGAGCCATGTTAACAAGGGACGTCATTCAAAATCATATAAAATCTCGGTTTCTAGGTTACTTGATAAATTTCAGTATCAATACAAATAAATAAAATTGGAGTGTCTGTTTGTCATATTAAAACAACCGCTTTTTACTAAGTGCATTTGGATGTATGCACGGTACATATACCAAAAAACATTTTTTAAAATTTTTGTCTGTCTGTCTATTTCGGCTAATCTCTGAAATGGCTGGACCGATTTTGACGGGTCTTTCACTGTCGGATAGCTAATGTAACAAGGAGTAACTTAGGCTACTTTTATTTTAGAAATATTTCGTTAAATACCACGCGGATGAAGTCGCGGGTAACAACTAGTACTATTATGTACTTTAATGGCATTTTTTGTTTCAGAATTCAACCGGGCCGAATGAGGAATTTGATGATAAGGCCCTGATAGGGTTCGCTCAGATATCCATCATAGAGCAATGATGGGTCTAGGGTTGTCCCGGAATGATATTTGTACGAGACCTCGTTTAAACCGATGGGCAGCTATTATTTTGGGGCATTATGTACTTTGTATTCTTTTATGGTGCTAGCAAACCGAGGTATTATTCCAGAATGCATTAACCGTAGGCGATTTAGTTTGATATGTAAGCAATCTGTGCTATAAAAGTGGCCATTTTATTTTTCACCGAGCCAAAGATATTTAGTCTTATATAAGTGCTTTTACGTATTACTAAGATATTTTTGTTTATTGTTTTGTTACTAATATGTGTGTTAAACATATTCAGAAATTATAAAAGTGTTGATGATTGATGCGTGAATCTCGTGGTATAGCGATTAGGGATAATAGATCATGCCTCTATATTGTGATTAATTCTTATTAGAATGGGTTTGGATTTTGATTGTAAATATTACTCTTTAGCTTTAGTCCGTGGCGCGGCCCGCATCCTTAGATGTTGCACTGTAACTCAGCTATAATGTAGCATTCTATATGTGAACTTTGGATTTCGGTTCGGATCAGAGTTCCGTAGATTAGCCCCTACAAACACGAAGACTTACAAATGAGCGGTTGCTATGTGATGATTAGTATTCCGTACGCTGCTTCAACTGAACTAGTTTGTAATTAAAAGATACGTTAATAATGAAATAGCCTGTGGCAGGAATCGAACCTGCGAATTTGTTTGATGAAAGTAATCAGTTATGGTATATTCATAAATCATGGCAAGTGGATCCACACAGGTGAGTTAAAATAAGCAGGGCGCAAACAAATCTGTAGATAGGTAGTGAATTAAATTTTTCGTATAAAACGCGAATTCTCCTAGGGACACTATCACCGAAAAAAAAACAGTTTTGGGTATGAAACCGTTAAGGTTCTTGCACATATGCCGTTACCGTACCGTAAAGGTTCTTACACATAGGCCGTTTTGAAGTGTGGGTTTGCCGGTCCGCATTAAAGAGTACAACATAACATAACCAGGTGCCTTGTTATTACGGATCGCTCGCCGGGCTAGATCGTAGGCTCCCTTAACAAACGTATGTTACCGATTTATAAGGTACTTTAAAATAAAACTTATATAAAGGATTTTATCGCGTTTATTTTCTACGTTCTCTACGTTACGGCTGCTTTACAGCAACCATGGTGACGGGAGGAGTCCTGCTGCGACAGTCGGGAACGTAAAAGCAGAAAATAAACGCGATAAAATCCTTAAAATACGTTTTATTTAAATTTTTTGTATTCGCGTAATTATAAGAAATCAATAATATGGTACTGCAATTGTCATAATTTTATGTAAGTTCTAATGTTTATTGAATAGGTTTAGATATATCGTTCCTAGTTGAACTACATATCCCACTAAGATTAGCGTTGTGTGAAATCATATCAGTGTATTTCTAGCTATTTCAAGTGCATTATATGGCTTTTGTGCTTCACATAACCAATGTTTACTTAATATATTACCGTTAGTATAGTTTATCTTAAAAGCAGTGATAGCCATGTTGGTAGAAGGCTTCCCTCGGTATCGAGAATCGCAGGTTCTAACCGCAGCACTCACTTCTGGGATTTCTGGATTTCATGTGCGAATCTCATTTTCAACCAGGATTATCACTTGATAAACGGTGAAGGAAGATATCTTGAGGAAAACTGCATGTCTGAAGGCCCTTCGGAAGATGTGTGAAGTCCGCCATCCCGCACTGGGCCAGCGTGGTTGACTATGGCCTAAACCCCTCGCATTGAGGGGAGGCCGGTGATCAACAGTGGGTCATTAAAAAGGGCTGGTATTATTATTATTATAGTTTATCTAATCGTTGCTGAGTTCATATCTGGTATCTTATGTCTGGTGCATTTGATCCTCTAAAATCTACATTTTGTTATATGTTACATAAATAATTTCCTCACTATGAATTTATTTTAATAAAGATTTTACGGGCGTGCTTATGTAAAAAGTCATCCATTTTTATTTTTTAAATTATGGACTCATTTCACAGACGCTACAAAACAGGGTAAAAACTTTATGACTAAATCTACCCTCATTTTTTCATAGTCCTAGTATTTGTGAAGACATTTTATACATAGTATAGACCGTGTCAATTCCATTATCTTTAAAAAAATAACGTTTTATCAATTTTTAAGCGGTTTGGCGCACCTTACTGGTAGTCTGGTACCCTACAAGAAGTTTATACAAATGATACAGAAACGCTATACGGACTTACAAACCTGAGCTTCTTAAACGCATTTGTATTGATTATGTGCCGGTAAAAAAAAGTTATAAATAAAAATATACCAATAAATGACAATTGTGAATTTTGTGAGCATTTTCTTTTGTGCGTTTAAGCAAAAGAAGCGTAGAATAAAAGGTTAATATAACCTTTCAGAATCACATATGTCGTAATACTCTTGTTGTTTTAATGTCCTGAATATAGATTTACTAGATTGTAATTTAAAAAGACTCGAATGATGGAATTTATAACTAGATTTATTCAAATAGAAAGGACTAAGTCCCTTCAATTCATGATACCTACTGGTAGGTGTGTCGTATTATAAATGTGTTTATTGCATTAGGTATTATTTTTATTGTCTATTAGTTTTTTGTACAAAATAATATATTGAACTGATACAAATAAGGCCTTAACTAAAGTATTTGTATGAGTATACAGCGTTATTCAGAAAGGGTATAATACAATGTCAGTATAGTCACCATTTATATTTCGAGAACTCCTCAATACCATACATTTTTGATGAAGGTATGCATTCATTAGCGATTGATTGGCGTATCATATCTCCTGGTTATTTTAAAGAAAGCTAAACAAAATGGTGGTCTTATTTGTATCAAATGCCTTACATGTAATACCGCCTTTGACGTTAGCACCAACATTTTAGCCGATGGCAATATGCCATAAAGTTTTTATAACATCTATTGTAAACAATTTTAATCGGTACTCAAAATGTTATCCCCAAATTAATAGAAGATTTTAACAATTTCCAATGCTGAAAATGTTTTGTTATACCATTGTAAATTATGAAAATATTCTATAAATATTGGAGTTAGAATTTATAATCATTGTCCTATGTTACCTGTGTTTAATAATAATATGTAACAGTACCGTGTTGTGGGAAGCGTATTATTATAAGTTAATGTAAGGCTTGATATACCGCTGAGTAATATGTAAAAAATCCTATACATATACACGCCTCAAGCCCAAGCGAATTAACACAAGCGTATATAAAAATAGCTTTATCTTTACTCGATATAACGTAGAAGTTTGGATAAACATTACCCAACTAAGCATATAAATAATATGCAAGTTTGTTACATCATATAAAAAGTAACATCGTATCTCCAGAATTAAAAAGCCTACTAACGTCTTTGGTAAGTGTATTAGGCATATAAGCGTTCGCTTGATAAGATATCAATTTCTGTGAAAAATATGAAAAGTATATATGGAATATGAAATTCTACGCGCTCGCTATATTGTAATAATTCCCGTAAATTCGTTGGCTATCGATGAAGTGATGGGTAAAAATAAGTGATAGAATGTTTATCTCGTTTACGTTAGGTTGAATGTTGCTATTTATATCATGTATGAAGTGTAGTGCGTATTGAATTGTACCGTGCCTTGCTATCTCCGCTTAGTGTAATCAAAATAGTTAGTCGATAAAACTAATAAAATTGGTCTATATATATGACTGGTGGGGTCACGCCTTCCTCGCAGGGCCTCATAGTGACGCATGCTATTTAGTATTTCGAAAAGTATTTACTTTTCTTTTTTAATCGATTAGAGAATTTCAATTTATTCTAGAATCCGTTTTCCATTTTGCCATTTCAGTTGGAATAATTAATCCAATTACCGTATTTACTGTACCTACTTACCGACGTTTTGGTAGCATCATTGATGGAATCAAATGATGTTTTCCCTATTCGAGATTCATGTCTATACACGTCGAAACATATGATGCCATTCATCCAATAATATACTCCATGGGCTTCATTTCGGTGGTAACATCAATACATGCACCTCAGGATCGTGTTAAAACGCATTTTTTTATCGGGCTCGAGCTGCCCACAATTTATGTAGGCTCCATGCAACGATTCCTTACAATACAGTTCAATAATATGACCCCATTTCCTCACTATTGCTTTCAACCACAGATCACGAGAGATATGCCGTGCGGTTCAAAATGTATGGGAACTCGCTGCCTCCGCTTTGTTCCCCACCACTCTCTAAAACCAACCAATACGAAGTCTCTTCGGTGCGTGCTGCGTCGCCGCCGTATACAGCGGCCGTACCACGCGACGCACCAGTTTATTCAAAGTATCGTTAGACGATCTATACATTGCCTCGTACATTCACTCAGTAGCGAACATAGGTGGTACTTAAAGAGCCATGTATTTTGTACAAAAATAAAAAAGTCGTTGTGCTACATGAAAACTAAAATAACATAATAAAGGCATTAAATATTTTTTGATTTGTTGTTTTTAATGATTTTAAAGACGAATAAATAAAATACTTAATACTGGCTGGTGAAATGAGATTCCATCTTTCGCGTAGTTCACTTTGCTGCTAGTATTTTTGCACACAACCACGGAATAACACGGCATTTAAAAAAAAAGTTAGAGCTCCGATACCGACGTGCAGTTGCAGTCGACTGACGGCGAAAACTCTATGTTAGCGTAATTTTGGCTAAATGTGAGCGCAAGCCCACCGCTTTCATAACATATCTCCTCTCATATATCTGTGGCTTTCAACAATGATTAATAAAGAATATTCTCAAGAGGTTGTACGCTCTTCATCCATCCATCCATCACGGAAACACGTCCACAGCTGGACATAGCCCTATCCCAATGACTTCCACACATCACGTTCCTTCGCAACTCGCATCCACCGGCTTCTTGCGACGCGTGCGATATCGTCGGTCCACTACGTGTTCCGCTCGTGGTCGCCATTCCAGAAACTTCTTAGAAACGTCATTCTAGAACTAAATAGAACCTATACTAAATTCCATTATAATCAAACTCCCTTCTCGGGAATGTTGTTTACGATACATTTTGCCGTCACCGCTACCAGTGAGATCTCGCTCACCCAGTGGGGAATACCCGGGTTTTGCTGATCCACTTTTAAGTATAGATAATGAGATCAGTTTTTACTCGCTATTAATAAATGGGAATGAGATCCATTGACGGGATATTCGATATTCACCAGACCTATTATTTCCTTGTCTAGAAAATGGCAACGGTGGTAAAAATATAAATTAGAACTTAACTATATAGAACTATATAGACTTAGAAACTATGGTAAATCAGGGAGATATTGCATTATCATAATATATTTACCAAATGTATCATCATATTGTGTCTAAATTATAATATGTGCTATTGATACATTGCAATATTCTCCGTACCGTCATAGGAATGCCCGTATTTAATTCCGTAGTGAACCTCCCACATTCCATTTATAATAAAACATTTTCAAAGAGGTGCGTAGAAAGTGTGTTAATGTGATATGATATGTGTGTGTGCTATGATATACCTAATAGAATACAAACACTGTATTGCTTGTTTTAATGTAAATAATAAAACTTACCCGTGCATTACTGATTGGTCAGTACATTTTACTCTTATTTTGTACGCATCATTAATAAAATTATATCAATGAAGGCATGGGTTATGTGCGCCGATGATCGAATTTGTTAATAAACTGTAAACATAATATGTATTTTTGTTATTACTCGCTCGCTTCTGCGTTCATGCGCGTGCTTTGTTATCCTATATTATGGACATTATTTATTTATTTAAATTCGATTCCAAACGGTATTTTGGCTTAATGGGATATCAACGTGAAGACAACGCATTTTAAAAAACGTACAGACAGAACCTTTGATTTGTATGTACGGAAAAAAAGGAAATTTAGAAGAGTTTCGGTATTATCCCTGTAATAAATATCCATTTTGCCACTGCTAAGGCTTCGGCGTCCGCTGTAGGCGAGCAGGTTAGGTATACTCTTGGTACAGTTTAAATTTCTGAAATTAGAATAGCGAGTAGGCACCTATCGCGTGGCCTTCAATGCTCTCTCAGAGTCGTATAAACAAAACGTCATATACGTATTATGGAGTCCGACTGAGAGAGTCGCGCGGCCTTCGATATCTACTCTCTCGGTAAACAAAACGTCACACATTATATTTATCATCCATAAATTCCCAGATGTTTCACGGAAACTAAAACACTGCTCCAGTCTTTAAACCATGACCTAATTATGTAGGCGGGAAAATTTTTCGGTTTTATAAATATTGTGTTATAATTAGGCTCTACAGACTAAGTCTGTGCTGGAGGCGGGGGTGGCAGGTATACCTTCGACATACGCCCTAGCAATATCAGATCAGTTTTCGTAAAAAAATCTTTTCGGAACATTTTTGCGCTCATCTTTAGTAAAAATTCGGGAATATTCAACCAGATTCGTGAAGATGCTAATCATTTTTAAGACTTTCTTAAGTTATCAACTGGACCTATATCTATCTGCATTCGATACTCCGGTAATTCGCAGGTATAGTTATAGAATGGCTGATAATAAATTCAATCTTGCTATTCATGTACATGCAAGTAACGAAACTTGATACAAAACTGTTCCTGGAATGATATGGCGAGGCGCATACTTAATCTAAAGTGTATAACATATATAAATTGCTTAATATGTTGTCACATGAGCAGAAAGGTCCACAGGTCACCCCAGCGTACGCGACGAATTATATTTGTGGCAAGGTCAAGAACGATCCTACTCAATGTATATTGATTAACTGTTATGTCATCTTTAACTGTTATGTAATCTTTAATTAACGCTCATTTTAATTACTTAGGTTTGCTCCACACTGTGATCCACACATTACACGCACCAGGTACATTAGGCAGGTAGCTGTCAAGTAGCTACAAAGTCTTGCATCAGATTTGTTTTTTTTTTTTATAAATAAACATCGATACGGTATCGCGTCTAAAGGGTCAATATTATTATTTTAAATAATAGGTAATAAAAAAGACCATGAAAATAAGTTAAAACTAAGACATTTTAAGTGTTCATTTTAATATAGACAATATGTAATGTTTTGAGACAGCTAGTTAATAGGTCCATCTTAGTCATCCATTTTCTAAAATTTGTGAATTACTTTTTATAATTGCTTGACATTGTCAAAATATATAACGTCGGGTTTGTGATTGTTGAGGCCTTTAAGGGAAGTGTGACGATGTTCTTTCTTTCTCCGTAAAAAAAAGTTACAAGTGTATTGCGTATATAGATAGTATTGGCAACATAGTATATCGCGGCAGTTTGTTTATCATTGCACGACTATATAAATGAGCAAGCGCTGCTGCCGCCGGCATTAGCGAACCCATCAACGCCGGCCGGTACGCACATGCGAATTGTTACTGCAAGGTTAGAAATTGCCAAAATGTTTAAAACGGTGCTTGCGATTGGTGCTCTTCTGCTGGTGGTGCGAGGTAGCCCACTGCAGCCAATGACGACAGTGGAGCTTCAAGGTAAGGGCTTTTTTTTGAAGTATTATTTATTGGCTAATTCTGAGTCTCGCATAATTTTAAAAGCTCAATCAAGTTCATATAGCATCCCGCCAAAAAAGTTATAATAACCAATCAATATGTGCTTGCTATTAGGCTAGAAAAGTGACTAATCTGCTTTCTGTACGTGGACTCTGATAGATTATATAAATAAAAACTAGTGCACTACTAGGTCTATTATTTCGAAGCTTTAAATAGTTGAATAGTTAGTAACTAAGATATAATTTCTCAGCAGAACTACTGGATGTAGGAAATACGATATAACTGTTTTTATTTTTTTTTGTCGTTTTGTCAAGCATCACTGAAAAAAGAGGACTTATTAGGTACAATGGGATTATCACTATTGGATAGTCTATGGCTCTGCGTAAAAAATAGGCTATTATTATCACTGACCATATTGGGGATACTTTGAGTGCGACACACCTCTTCGAGTAGGTATGTATATTTTGTTGTGTAATTGGGGGACAGCATAGTAAAATCTGTTGTTTCACGGCCGAAGCCACGGACCTAAACTAGTTAAAAAATTTACTAATAGTAGCAATCCTTTACTAAATCCACATACTTAAGTACTTGAGTCATTTTCTTTTTAACTATAATTGTACTTGCCCATACTATCTGCTATTTGATATAACGCGAAGTTTAAAATTGTAAAGATTATTGTTTGTTGATAGATGACATCACGCGTAGTGGATAACGATTTATCAAAGTTGTTAATTAACCAAATTATCTTGAAGTTGTTTGCATAATAATTGCATAAATCAAGCTGTGCCTATGAAATGCGCGTGACATGTTAATTTAAGTAGGTACATAAAATATCTACACAAATTGCTCGATATTATCAAGGGATGTTGACGCTCGATCCTCAAGCTGCGTCGTAGCCAATTAGGTACCAATGAACAAGAACTGTCAGATGCTAACAGATTTGTTCTTCGATCGTCTGGTGCTACGTGCTGTACCTAGTAGTACCTACCTACAGTTTATATTTATACTTATATACTTTTAAATAAACATTCATTTAATCGATATTTATCTTCATTTATTTATACCTATAATTACTAGTCATACCCAAAACAGTTGTTTACCTACTGACTGTCTGACTCATCTCAATTATGAACCCTTATTATGCGAATTGGTAAGGCGTGTTATTTGCTTGGTTTCCCTTTTATACTTATCTACTTGAAAGGTGAAGGTTGTAATATGGATTTTCGATATTCGTCATAATGTGCACGATGTCATAGTCATACCACAGCTAATAAATCTTTATCGATAAGTTTTATTTTTATATTGATGGAATAAGATGCGTTGGTTTATGTATAATATATAGGTCAATGTCAGAACTGGGTAGTAAAAGTTTATGTTAAACATCCGACGGAATTCGCGCGAAATTAACCAGACTCGACACTGACCCGTTTGCTGGGCTAACTGAAGCTTCAACGCGTTAATCCACTGTACCTACTTACCATTTTTAACGTGGGGAAAAGCAAGGACACGGCCTGTAGGAGGCTTGCGGGTTATGTCGAACTCCCACCGAATAAAACCCCACGGTGGTCCGTCGCCCTCCTTGTGGTTGTTGCATTAATAAATTGTTATCATTTCTTATCTAATAACTGCTCCTGAATATAGGTACTCAATAGGTAGTGTGGAATAGACCTACTATTCTATTACCTCAAGGCTTGCACGTTGCTTTTCGAGGATATAAAGTAGCTTTTTCTTAGATTTCTCATATGAATTCATTCGGCAGTTTTGGGTGAAACTGTCACTGTGGTAAACTTAGTCCCTTAATAGGAAAGACGTTGGGTGTACCTATGTGGATATATCTTACCGATTTCTATATCCAGACAAACAAATGTAGGTATTGTTCCAAATTGACTGAGCCACGGTGGTGTTATGAATAGAGCACAGCATAATGGACCGGCACCGATTTCAGTCGCACCCCAGCGCAGGAAACGATCAAATTACTAACACATATATCCCGAATTCCGCGCAAACGGGGACAGATCGACGGGAATATACCTCATTAAACTCCCCGGTTACTCAGCGAAGCGGCCCACAGAGGACTGTACTTGGTAGTCTTCAAATAAAGAAGTATAAAGTCGAACTAAACGTTTTTTATATATTTATCAGTGATCCAACTGGAGGAGCCATGCGTCAGGCAGGGTGGCATGTGCTTGCGCATTGAGGACTGCGAGCCGTCGGACCTGGTTCAAATGCGCGGCGTGCTCTGCCCGGCGCAGCGGCATCTGGGCGTCGAGTGCTGCTACAACAGATGTAATAAATACTCCAGTCGACTCATTCGACTGGTTAAGGGGACCAGGGGGCTTATTATGAGCTCTAAATTCCAAGCAGTTCACTTCTTTGGCTTAAAACTATTCATCTATATCGTGTTAAGGTGAATGCTCAGGGTCGGTTGCCGCACATTTTCGATAGATGGTCCTGTTTTTCTGCAACTAGTTACACGAACATCGAGCATCTATGAGACTTGATGTTGCAAATTGCGAGCACTACTACGACATTGCATTGAAATATCCAAAAAAACATTAACCTGAAATCATTTATAATGGATGAGATACCATGGCTTCTAAAATCCTTGTATAAATAGGCACTCACACATAGACAAATACACGTCTTTTTTGTGCCGCTAGAGCGCAGCACTTGTTAAAAGTCTCGCATACTAAAAGTTGTCTTTTTATGCCACCAGGTAGAGCGATCATAAAAAAACTTATTTATCGGTTGTAAAATAATAGAAATACTTTTGCGAGCTTTGCAATATTAAAAGTTTCAGAAATAAAAGATAGAAAAGAAAAATGTATACTTTCATGTTCGTAAATATAATGTTTATTGTATAGATCTTATAAATATAGCAAGGTTTGCATGATAACTGTAAAAGTATTACGCTTTACAATATACCAGATCAACAACAAGAACAATATTTATTATAATTTACAAGGGAATAAGAAATTTGGCAATGTAGTTCTATACCTAATAAGGGATACAGCTACATTTCCAAATTTCTTTGAAACAATGTTGTTTGTTGTTGGTATTCTAAAATTAGGTAAATATAACATTGTTTCAAATACTAATATTATGATATAGAATCGACTCTATACAATTTACAGTCATCTTGATTCTTGCAACCTCCTGTGCTTCATTCCTCCGCTAAAAAGAAAAAAATAATTGTTTAGTCCAATAATAATTATTACTGTATCCATACTTATTATAAGGTAAATGCTGCTGTGACATGTATAGATTCAATCATTCAATCATCGTTCCAGAGACGGGCCAACATACACCGTCACACTGCAATGCACCCACATTTCACCGATGGTATTTTGGTACCAATGTAATAGAGGGTGAGCCCATCGCCATTATATCGGGCACACGCCTCCTCAATATGAGGGGCATATAGGCCGTAGGCCCAGTGCAGTTTAGTGAACTTCACACGACTTTTGACAGACATGCAGGTTTCCTCACAAAGTTTGCCTTCATCGTACAGCAAGTGATATTTTTTATGGAAAATAAGATTCGCACATGAAAATCCGGAAATCTCAGTGATGGGAGCCAGGGTTTGAACCTGAACACCTCGTTCCAAGGCGAGCGTTCTGCCAACGAGGCTGTCACTGCTGTACAACTTTGGAATCTATACTAATATAATAGATTCCACTAGATGCGCTGATGTTCTTCACTCTCATAATACGATGGGATGGCAATCCGGTACAATCAGAGAGATCGGGCTGTGTTGTCCGAAGCACAAGCAAGTGATAATCATGAAATTGAACTTGTGTTGTGTAGCCACTTTACAATACGAGTTATGCTCTAAGGTATTTGTTACCAAGTTGTCCCGACTTTCACCAGTGTCACATTCCATCAGTATCTCCATTACAATTCAAATAGCAAACAAAACACAAATTAAAACAAAACTAATCGCAAATCCCACACAATTATTATTTGAATTTTGAAGTAAGTTTTTACATACATAATCACAAACACAAAATGAAATCGGTCGCAGCAGAGTAGTGAGTCCATTTTTTTTTATAATTCTGGAATTTGGCATCAGCATACCATAGACATGCTGCCAATTTGGTCAAGATATAATAAATTAACTTCGTAGACACCCAGAACAAAATAAGTAACACTATTCTATACATTCTAAGAACTTGGTAAGTGCTTACCGACTTTTATATTTATTAAATATCTATACCTCAGATTAACAGAATCCAAAGAGAATAATTTTAAAAAATATAACAGTAGGTAAGCACATACATAATATCTAAGTACAGAATGTATGTGCATCAAAACCAGTTATTTTCGGCCTAGGCACCTATTTATTATGTAGACGAGTACTCGTATCCGAGGTATAAGGTTTTGCGTTCAGAAACGAAAAAAAAAGTAATATCAATATATCTAAAACTAAGTAGGTTTCTAGTTGGTACCAATTTATAGCTACTCTATAATAAATCGGTAAGTAAAAAGAAGAGAAATAGGTGCACATAGGTATGTTTTCTTAGATTTATTCAATTACGAGCTATGTCGCACTTGATTTGTTCAAACGTTCAAGGGGTATCCCATTCATTAGGCTTCCCTATAATTTCGAAAAACCCGTTCATACTAGGTGCCGGGGCTTGCTTTCTTGTATCGCCAATCGTGTTAGGTTAGTTGGTTGGATATATATGTATGTATATATATATATACATACATGCCTTGCTGGTTGGTACCTTCCTATAGCTAGTCAGTAAGTAAGAAGAAGAGATAGGTACATACATATAGGTCGCTATGTAGATTTTCTCAGATTGATTCAATATTGAATAATTACTAAAAACCGATGTTACGAAATATGTCGCGCGAGTCGCTGTCGATGTATTCTAACATTTTTTCTAGTCACAGCTGGCTGTGCTGCTGATATATATATATATATATATATATATATATATATATATATGTATATCTATACTAATATTATAAATGTGAAAGTTTGGATGGATGGATGGATGAATAGATGGATGGATGTTTGTTACTCTTTCACGCCCGAACGGCTGAACGGATCTGGATGAAATTTGGCACAGAGATAGATTACAGTCTGGAATAACACATAGGCTACTATTTATCCCGGTAAAATGTATGGTTCCCGTGGGATAGATGTTTTAATTTTTCATACTTTTTATCGCGGGTAACACCGCCGGGCGCATCTAGTATATATATATATATGTGTACCTATCTCTTCTTCTTACTTACTGACTTATATATATATAGATATATATAGTATATATATATATCTAATATATATATATATCAGTAGCACACCCGGCAGTGCCTAAAAAAATGTTTGATAAATTGATCAATAAATCGACAAAGACTCGCGCGACATATTTCGTAACACGACATCATCTAGCTATGGCCTTGGAAGGTGTACATACTACCTATATATATTTTCGTTATATTACTACCACACCATGTTGGAGTAACACGGCCGAGCTGTGTGTTTTGGAAATCTAATATTCACTTACAGAAACAATATCAATCATTTAAAAAGACAAGTCCACCGGCAAGATTTGAACTTGCTATAGTACACGTTTGCATCAACCGTGTAGAACATTAGGCTACGTAGACCACTAGTCAAGACGACGAATATTTTGATAGGTTTCAATGATATTTACAACCAATTGAAACATGACATATTCATTCATTCATTGATTATTTAAAAAAATAAATACATGCCTTATGTAGGTATGTAGGTTATTTTATTATAATAACCCGAAAAAATATGTTTTGGGTGCAGACAAATCCTAAAAACTTGGATTACAGGAAATAGGGATACATGACGATCTGCACACACAGATAATAACACACCCCAAGTGGCTCAAGTGAAAAACGTAGGTACATGCGATTGTTCGTAGGTTCGATGGACGAACGAAATTTATATGTATTTTTTATTTTTAATTTTTTATTATGAATCTTTATACTTATTTATAGAAAATTTATATCTCTCTATATATTATAATGTTATGTCTTTATGTATTATAAGTAAAAACTCCTGCTGCCATCTGTCGCCGTAAATACTGAAAGACAAAGAATCGGATGCTTTATTAGTTACGGGTTAATTTGGACAGAGGCGCTTTTATTCACGCACACAAGCCTAAAATTTAATATCGTTTTATGATGTTATTACTATAAGATTTTGCCTGATATTTCATTCTGCGAGCTCTTTAATTTATAGAGAATTGATAACAATGCTTGTACAACTAAAAAACTGTATGTGTATCGAGTATTACAATGTTGAAATTTGTATGGGAATGCGACTGATCGCTTCCACCTTAACAACAAGTTCCAGCTCGATAGTGTTTTGTCTCAACCTTATTTGAATAGCTTTTATTAAAAAAGTATTATTGAATTCAAATATAGAATTGTGTTCAGTATCTATCCTGCTTGGAAATCAAAGTTACGCCGCCCGGTCACCTCAGCGAAGTTAGCGAGCTGCTCATACTACTAAAAACTTTTTAAACTAATTTTATGTTATCAATTTGTTTCAGAGTGAGACGCCGTACGCTGGCTATGCCCTCATACCTTTACATAGGTATGGTTGAAATCATTACTGAGTTAATATAAACTTCACCGGTTTTAAATCTAAGATTTACTTAAGTTATTTGTAGAACATATCTGCCTAATTAAATGTATTTACAGTAGGCATATTTAAATTTGGCAAAATATTGTAAATTACATTATCATAGAAATAGGACGTCATAGACCAAAGCTATGTCATAGGCATATGATGTCATATGGTGCCCTGGAGATACCTGCTAAAGCTACCAGTGTTGCGAGTACCCGAGGGCTTCGGAACTGGTGTTTAGTTCGGTCCACGATAATGAGATAGTTAATGAGTTAGTAACCGAATTAAATTCAGTGTTTACGTACCTATTTATTAAGCCATAAAATATAGTAGTAGATAAGTACCTACCAGAATACTATCAACTTATTGTTATTTTTTTAAGAAATAAAAGCTTACTTATTTATTTTTAAAACCCATGTTTAACTTTTCCCTGCAATCATACAACTGTGGTCTGAAACCGAGATCACGGACACAATAAAAATACGTAAATTTACCTACCGTTCATGTCACATTCATGGTACCCTCAGTAAATATGACAATATTATAGTCTATGATGGTACCCACTGGCCCGGAGCTAAGAGCCCTGAGTCTAAGGGGTTTGCCGCCCCATAAATTAACGAAAGATAGGTAACGAATGAAAGGTTCCAAAATGTTAAACACTACCTATGCACAATTAATATTTTTGACTGTATAAACAGTTGTGACAAATGTATACTTACTTATAACAAGAGAATAGTCAGTACCGAATTTTTGTATTATTTCAACGAGCATAATCTACGAATGAACAATTACATTACGTAGTTGTTCTCCTTGGGGTTATAGGGTGCTTACATTGTACGGGATGAGAAGCATTGCGCGCCATCTGTAGTACAACATGTTCACTCACGTTCACACTGACTAGTGTTTAGTACAAACATATGAAAAGTGGAGGCTTAGTTTACCAATAATATCGAAAAGGAACCGTGCGGGTTTGTACCGCGCCAATAGCCACCACTAACTTGCACAAAAAAACCATAACAAGTAAAGGTAACTATTAAACTTTATTTTTCTCAACAATCGGTGCTAATTACACACAGAGCACAGAGGTTATTACTAAGATGTTGTATGTGGGAAGTTTAATAAAACTCCCTGCATGAAAGCTTTAGCATACTAAGCACTGTGTACACGAAGCGTTAGATGGCGCTGGTGTAGCTTGCACAAGCGAGCGAGCACGAGGCACAAAGCTTTATAAAAAGCTCGAGGGGGACCATCCGTCAGCCACGCTGTCGACCCTATACTACTTATAGTCGTATAAGTATCAGAGTTAAGTTGTTTCCCCGGAATATAGACGCGCGCGCGGTTGTCTCTCGCTGTGCAGTTTGGTCGGGTGGTGTTTGGCTTTTCAAATCAAATTCATTGGTAAGAGTATTCTTCTTTATGTAAGTTTAGTAGGTGCGAATCTAAAAATCCTTCTGTAAATAATATTTTAGTAGGTTGGTATATTTTTTAAGCGAGCGCGACGATTCCTTGTTTGAATGTTTGTCATTATGTATTCCTTTATCGGAATGACAGAAATTTTGTTTTTCGCGCCATTGAGCTTGCGTTAAAAGTTTTCTACTTTTGTGGATTTTCTTTCTTGTCAAGATTTTAAAAGTTTCCGCCCGCTACGATGGTTCCTTTGGAACTACCACAGTGTTTTATATTGTATATGCTGTAGACATTTTTTTAACGTTTAGCTGTGCTATTGCCTGCATTGCATGTGAATGTCATAAGTGAGTATTCCCGCTTATCGAGTGAATAAAAAAAAATTAAAAAAAAAATTCGAAGTAACTAAGCGAAACTAACCTAACCCTTATGCAGCTAAATTATCTGAACAGATATTAATATAAGACAACACTGTGCCTAAACATACCTATGTTTTATTTTATATAAATAAATTATTTAATACATGACCGGAATTACTCGAGAATAATCAATTCACCACAATTGTTAAATTGTGTTTATCGCCAAACGTTAAAGACATTTATAGAATTACTTTTGGCATACACCAACAACATTGTTATGAATTGGTATAAGTACATTAAGGACGAACAGCGTGGGTAGGTATTAACTGACCCCTCCATTAATGTAGTTACGTTCATGTTAATCCTATCAAGATTTGCAGCTGTCGCACTAATTCTAGTATTGAAATAAAACTCATTTCACGGATTTTATCGCGTTTATATTATGTTTTTTACGTTACCGTTTTTCATTAACTATGACATGATATCAAGTCTGACAATCCACTTTCATGGCCGACTAATAATATGTATTTAGCTAAAAAACTAAATGTAAAAAAATATATTAACCATAAGTGATCAAATATACATAGCCGTCGAACCAGTAATCAGTTTACCTAGCACAAACTCAGGTACTATAAGCAACTCGACATAGATAATCTCTTTACACTGATATCTACCAGGGTAGCAGTAGGTACTAGTACTAATCTAGGCGACGACGTTACAGTCTACTGGGTATCGCTACACGTCAAGTTTCAACAGAACAGTACGTCAAGTGCGAACTAACCATATACTTTATAGTCTACCGTATTTAGACATTTTGTATGGAAACTTGAAAAGCGCCTCTAGCGAACGGTATTTAAAACATTCAATTCTCTATACAAAATGTGTAAATACGGTAGACTATAAAGCATACGGTTAGCTTACGAACAATCTCGCACTTGCCGTACATACGTGTCGACGCCGTGAATATTTTCGTACATATTTGTCATCTACCTATCTGTATGTGAATATCAAGCCTCAAACTCTCTTGGTGCTGGAGGCTTTAATGTGCAGAATGGATGGTACAAAATTATTGATAGGTATCTACGGTCTCCGAGGGACTTTGGCTGACGGCTATGTACCGGTAAATAGTATATCTACGTACAATGATACTGTATACGACCGGCGTATATTAAGGCTACCTCCGTTATTACCTGCCTCGCGGCAACGCTCGAGGGTACTCTTCCAATTTTCTATAGGCTCGTTGGCAAGGCGTCGTCGGTACTACCCACTTGCCGACACATTTTCAAGGTTTCAACGTGATTGAAAAAGCGTTTCATGTGTGTACCTAGGTATGTTATTCTCAAATATTCTCGTTCTGATTGAAATTATAATTATATTTTCCTAAATTACATATTTTTTTTACACACGACATTTTAAGCTTATCAATTGTGACACTAACAGGGTTTACCATGATATGTTGTAGCTATTATTCCATTAACTTTTGCAAACATTGTCATACCTATGTTGTGTTTAATTTAATAATAAACCCCTGGTACATGTACCGTGCGTGAGTAATGAACAATAACTGTACCTACGCTAAATATATACTGACGTAATAAATAATAACGCCTGATAATTCGGCGAATCCGGTCCCTTGTGGGAAACACGGCCAGTTTTTTGCAGTTCAGATGTAATTTTCATTTCAGCGTTCATTTATCGCTATAAAATGAAATATTGTACGTGGCTTTAAAAGCGAACGGCCCGCGGCGGTGCCGTGGTAAGTCGAACGCTCGATGACTCGGTCTCGAGTGCTTGAGGCAGTTTCGAAATAATTTTCGAAATGATTGTTCTGCAGATGAGCGCCCCGGGCGATCGCCGGAGGCATCAAAAGCAGAGCTAGGTGCGCTTTATTATCGCGGGGAGCGGCCGCCCGCGCCCGCGCCTGCGCCGCCGGCGTCTTCGGAGAGCCGGCGGCGGCGCCTAGCCCCCGCCTCGCTCCTAATATAAATAAAATAATCATATTTGCATTTTGAGCTTTGAAACCGATGTGGGTAAATAATAATTTATGACCGCAGTGTGCTCGTATAACTGGCCTCGGGGGCGACGTGCGAATCGTGATGACCGTACGAGCTTTCAAACTGTCCACGAAAACGGTGTTTTACTTAAAAACAACATGGAATGACGAATAGTTATGCAGCTAAGTAGTTGCTGAAGATAAGAAAATTGACACATTTTTGTGTGAAATATCGGAACTCACCTTTCTCTGTGCATGCGTGGTCACCGGTCACAATTAGTATCACATGATACTGTACACGATTTCATAAAAGCCTTTTACCATAACTGAATCCTTACTACCTACTATAAAAATGTGTTCTTTTATAAATTTGAAAGAAGAGCATGCAAAAACAACTACAATGATCTGTGACTAAATAATTATACCTACATCCAATGTATATTAATGGACCTACAAATATGGTCATCATGGTCATTTTCTTTTTCTATGTTAGAGAATAAAAGTGAGCCTCTTTATGGGCTTGACAACAAGCGTTCGGTGTGGTTCGCCCTTTCGAGCGAGGCGCCCGGAGGCACGAGCATAAACTATTGATAAAACTGAAAGGGCGCCTGCAGGCCGCGGGCGCCGCCGCCGGGCGCCGCGACGATGTACGCCTGCTATTGTACAGCAAACACCTACAATAATTATTGTACAACATACCTGCTTGCTATGCTTTAACCACACACGCCACAATAGGAAGTAAATGCATAGTAAATGGTGTGCTGTCCGCGTTGATTATCGGAGCTGCGAGTGCGAGATTTTTCGTAAGCAAAACGTGAACATCTCCAGCGGACGGGAATTAAAAGATTAAATTTTCAATACAGGACAGAAACGTAGACTTAGAGTAGGTAAGTAAACATAACATTGGCTCTTGCAATTCAAGACTTTGGTTTACCTAACACTAAGTTTTTGCTGTTTTTATGGCTACGCGGAACTCTACCTAACCGACATCTATTTGCGCTAACATGGACAGCCAATGACAGCTCCTTAAGAAAATGTAATAACTGCATTAATTAAAAATGAAACACAGTAGGTAGGTACTTTTACTTTGCCTGGTACCTAATTATCTCAGGTTAATTATCTCAGGCTAAGATCTTAACAACAAATGGAAGGAAAGAAACAATATTTTTACAAAACGTGTCCGTTTTTTTCTAAAGCTTTGCTTTCATTCATCTTTTACTTTGTCATTTCACATCGCATTGCATAGACAGCCTAGATATAATTATTTTTTTCCCTTTGTGTTTGCCATCCCTCAGAGAATTTGTTGTGGCTCAGGCCGCTAATTACAATTGGTATATAAGTCTGGACGGCCGCGGGCCATGCCCCCGACAGCCGGAGCTCCGCGCGCCGCTCTTTGACACATTTACAACTAAATAAAAATATCAGTTAAGTGTAAGTGTCGTTTGGGAAATGCAGGTTCCTTACCTACCATGGTGTTTTATGGCGACTATCAAAATTACGAATAAATAAGATAGTACCCAGCGTAGTGTATATTGGGCTATTTGGCATATCTAGTCTATCTATGGCAACTCGGCATTGGTCAGAGTTAGTATAACTATCTATCTATGAAGGTTTAGAGGAGTGGACATTTTGATGAGCTTGAAAATTCTCAAAATATTGTCCACCTATTTCGAAATTTATGAAGGGGTAATAGAATAATATGTGAAACAGAGTATGTTAATCTGTCTTTATTTTTCAAACGCCATCTTCTAGATTGTTCAATACATTCTCTCTCTTTCTTTTCTCTCTTCTCTATGAAAACATGTCGAATCCGTGTTCTTCACCCCCAGGGCCTTCGGTATACTTACCAGGTACTTAAGTTGTAAATCATAATGCTTATAAACGAGTGCCTAGAGTACAACACTAAAAGGCTTATTTGAGTACTAGATGTCCAGGCTCTCTTATGAACTATCTATATCAGAAATAATTATACATTACGTAATCTCAGAATGTTTAGGTAGTTTTACATACCCAGAAGATACTTATCGCCTTCTGTCACCCAATTGTGCTATACCGAGCGGAAATAATTTTAATTTACCTCTAATCTTCATAAATAGGAATAGCATAATATATTTCCTATAATATTAAAATAAAAGCTAATACGAACGAAATGAAATATATCCGCGTCGCTAAAATCTATCGCCATGCCACATGTCAGTTCAAACGGTTTCATTTTATTTTGTATGGATCCCTGAAATCTTGTGTATAACCTACCTTTTATTTACTTAATTATTCGAGAATATGATCATTGTAGTACAATAAATACTGTACTTATTATTATTATAATACTGAAGACGGACAACGAATGGACAAAATTTGATTATTAGACAGTTGGTGATTGTCCGGCTGTCTGCAGCGAGGGTTGCAAGTTTGAACCTGGGTAGCAAACTTTGTGTGATTAGCGAAATGTATGTACCCAGATCATGGGTGTTTAATATGCATATAAGTAATTTAATATTAAATGGGATCGCCCCTAGCCCATAACAAGCGTTGCTTAGTTTGGCACTATGTATAGTTGGTTTTATTATATTCAGCGTTATGTTATTACTACCTATAAAATATAAAGTATAATAGATGCATATAATATGAAGAGAAGGCAACCTAGATATTTCTATTTCAACATATTACGGGTGTCTTTGTAGCGGCGGCAGAAACCTATAAATTAGCCAACTAATAGGTACCATTGTTTCTTTATTAAATGACTGATCCGAACAGACTTGGCAAATGTAAGGGTTCCTTGTGCCTTTGCGTCGTTGTAATAGACTTATGTCCCTGTAATAGACTAACGTCCCTGTAATTTCTGATGACCTGAATAATTGAAACTGGTCGGGAAATTGCAAGATATTCATTGATGTGTGTCTGAAGTGGTCTGACTGCGGTCTGTCTGACTTCCCCGGGGCGCGGCGTCGGCTGGCGTGTCCAGTGCCACGGGCGGTTACGGTGACCACGGGTGGCTGGCACGACCGGCGCAAGCGCACACACACGACTTCAACCCTCTACCTCGCTTGATAAGCTTACCGTTTAAAATGAATAAGTAAATATCTCCAGCACCAACTGCACGGTCCCAAACTAAGCGATGCTATGGGTACAGTACAATGGACTGGTGACAATTTCAATACATAATTACTTAAGGTATACAAGGTGATTCAGAAAGGGTATACTAGGTCTAGAATCTTGGCTTCTTAAGCGCAGTTATAAAGACTATGTGAAAACAGAACAGCGACGTCAATTTTAAAAAAGAAAATATCCCAACCAAATAACATATGTGATTTTTTTACATGATAGGCAAGTATTTGATCTCGATCTCACCTGATGGTAAATGACGTGAGATCTACGATGGAGCATACTTGGCTAGAAGGTACCTGTTCACTATTTGTGATGTCCAAATATGACTTCACATAATGATTACAAATGCGTTCAAGAAGCGCAGGTTCAAGGCTCAGAATCATTCCGTATAATTCGTAAATGTATATATTTTTTTATACCCGCCCACACTACATCTATCTACATATCATGTCTAGTCACAAAGTCTGAATTCATCAATGGTTAATGCTTCGGTGTCCATGATTAGGTATTTCGGATGTCGCGCAGCGGGTAAACAGCCCGCGGCTACCCGTATTCATAATGAAACCAGCCAGGTAAGAGTGGTGGCTCGCCTCGCGACGTTACGCCCCCTAGCGGTTTGCTACTGCGTACACAAGTATGCGGTACCCAACTCCATTTGCAACTAGTCTTTCGACTTTTTCTTACTTAATGTGTACGCACGGACCCATTAGTCAACTTTATTTTTATTAGAACCTTACATATTTCTTTTTAAATTATATTTACATACGTAGATCTATCAGTATAATAATAATAATAATATAATATTACCAGCCCCTTTTCATGTCCCACTGTTGGGTACGGGTCTCCCCTCAATGCGAGGGGGATTGGGCCATAGTCCACCACGCTGGCCCAGTGCGCGTTGGTGGACTTCGCACGTCGAGGGCTTCTCTCAGACGTGCAGGTTTCCTCGCGATGTTTTTCTTCACCGCTTAGCAAGTGATAATCATGGTTGAAAATGAGATTCGCACATGAAATACAAAAATCCCAGTGGTGCGAGCTGAGGTTTGAACCTAAGGTACCTATATATAAGTTGTAATTTAAGATTTCAAGGAAATTAAGTTAACTAAAAACGTCCTTTCTGGATGCAACAGTTTGTTCACTGACGGACAATTTGTTTTGAGTTTTTTAGTGTATTGTCAAGTAAATGAATGGATGTATAAATGAATATAAGGTTTTATTACACAATATTGTTTTGTTATAGGTACCTTTGCTTTCTTTGTTTGTGTATACTTTATTGAAATTCGTAAGATTTTCACATCGCATTCTTTGCGGCGATTTTACATGCGTAGCTCAAAATACGTGTTTTTCAAAATACGTTAATTGTGAACGTTAAACATTTGTTTATTAGAGCAAGGTATGTCATGTCCAGCATATCTCGGCTGTACTGTGTCGCAAACGGCCGCAAGACATACTCAAAGTGGGACTGAAAAAAGCTGACATCTTTTCACAAAAGCATAAGTGTACCGTGAATGAGCCGGGGTAGGTGTGAAGCCCAGTGAGATATGGGACCAGACGACAGATACATTCAAGAGATAAAAATAATTGAAGTCAGCGTGGTCCGGCGCACAGCCTCCAGCGCTTGTTCACCGCACGACATCGCGAATGACAATTTTCATACCAATCTGTTACTCACCTCCCCATTATTCACAGCTACGAGTTACATACACAACTGTTTGCTATCCAAACTTTCACATTTATAATATTAGTGTGATTTGCCATACTTTTTTGCGCCAGCAACATGTCACACAACTTTTCGTAATTGTATCAGTCAGACTGTTGAATCTGCGACTCATCCACTCTAAAAAGCTCTCCATAATGTCCCGTCATGTCAGTAAGGTCGAAAGTAATTGAAACGGGAATTTAAAATTACCGTTGCAGTACCTGCTGCAAAAAATTGCTTGGAATTTCAGTTTATGAAAAGGCAGTGATGGGTGTCGTGGGAGCCGAGCAGTGGGTCGCGGTTGATGGGAAGCTCCCACGCCGCGCCGCCGTGTCGCACAGCACCGCGGCACCGCGGCACCGAGACCTCCCGCCTTTGCATATCACTAATATTTTGAAACATCAACGAAATAGTACCAACGTTGTTCAGAAACAGTTTTTTTTATACACGTAGACCATTATGTACAGTACTTATGAATCGTCAAAAGTTACAAAAATATTATGCTACTGCTTTACCACCCGTTCGGAATGCCGTTCCTATGGAGGAGAACGGGCAAGAAACTCTAAAACCATGGTTGCTCTTTTTTAAAATAGTTCTTTTACATTTTAGAGCAATGTATTGTTATAGGTATGTGAAAACAATGTAGGAACGGCTAATCAGACTTTAGCAGCAGGGCAAAAAAACAAAAAGTACTAAGTATAAAATAACAGTTAATGGCTACATGTTTCCCACATTTACAAATTACTTATTACAGCAACTAATGTGATAAAGAACAAAATAACATACGATAATTTCGTTCGCCTTGCTTTAATACCTATTTAACGGCCGGAGCGTTTCAAGATCCTTTATTAAGGATAAACAGATCATCAAAATATCAAGTCTCTCTCTACGGCCTAAGGTTTGGGTTTTGCGTGGTCTTTCAGTCAGTTAGGAACAAGCGTCCACCAGGCTGGCTCCAAGCGGGTTGGCGAACTTTAACCGTATTTTGATAAAACTGCGTTTTCGTACAATTCCTTCAACCAACAGCAAGTGATCATTTTCTCAGTGGTTCCATTTAAAGCGGCAAGGTGTCGAGGAGACTATTAAAAAAAAGTTACAGATATTAAGTTGCCGCTACGATTCTTTAGTGAGTTTTTTTTAAAACTTCCGGAGTAACTCTCATTAGTATGTGAGAAAAATTGTCATAACTTATTTATTATGTTACATTATGTTTATCTACTTATATTTCGTGTGGAGCGAAAACCTATAGTTACAAAAGCAACTTATGGCTTTATTTATGCCCAGCTAGGGATTCCACAAGAACCATACTACGGCCGGAGGTTATTAAGTAGCTACCTAAAGAGAATGTTTAACAATAGGTGAATGTAGTGATCGCTGTTAGTTGGTATGTTATTTATTGCCTTGAGCTGTCGGCGACCGTCCAAAACTTCTTAGTACCTACCTACACTTAATATAGAACATAGTTACATATATATCAAGTAGGTATATTAGAAGCGGTCGACCCACGGGCTAAGCCTCCGGCGAACAGTGCAGTGTATTCCGCGCCACTGGTGGCGATTGCCCACCATAGACTATGAAACATCACTCAACTTTTTTCTCTATTTTTTTTCAGAACCAAGAAACAATGTTGCCAGTGAAGGCAGGCAGTCCACAACCGGAGGAGGGTCCGATGGAGAAGAAACTGATAACGGGCATCCCGCGCGTGGCGGTGACCACCAAGTTCAACGCACCCGTTCATATAGACGTCGGTGGCATGATATATACGTCTTCCCTAGAAACTCTGACAGCGTAAGACACTTTCAATTAATCCAGCTCGCAAAAGCACTATACATAGCACAAAATGTAGTCAGTCAAACAATATTTGCAACGTGCTAACTTATGTTACGTGGCAGTGTATTGTATTTTTTGAACTCTCGGTCAGTTTTGTACGACGATTTTCGTTTATACGAAACATTTCCTCGAGGCAACTATAGTGGTTGGCTATCTCTACAGACCTTGAATTTTACACTACTGTGTTTCGCCATTCGGTATTTACCTTTTAAAAAAAAATATTTTCTGCTCGCAATATGGCCACGTGATGGCAGGAAGTTCCGGACAGAATTTAGGAGAAAATGCCGTTGAAATAAAACTATTTTTTCGGACGGTCAGCCAGACAGTCCTCCCGTGACCATGGTTACTGGCAAGCAGCCGAAACGTCGGAAACGAAAAACAAAAAAATATGCGATAAAATCCGAAAAATAGTTTAGTATTCGCGTATACTCGTAAATATAAGAAATCAGAACATTCCGTATCAACATGTTGATATATCTAAGTCTCTATCGTAAGAGACTATTTACTTCTAAAGCCAACTCATCAGTACATACCAATTATAAAAACAATTTGAAATGGGCGTCTATAAAATAAGTTCACTTGTAAACGGTTTTTTTTAAGTTTCCGATCACCTTGTAACATTTTCGGTGTAAACATTTATTGTAATATTAAACCTGATAATGTAGTGAATTATACTACCTAAACACTTATTACTAACTAGCTGTTGCCCGCGACTTCGTCCGCGTGGTATTTAACAAAGACAACCGTTGACAACAGCCTGCTCGCCCATTCTGAGCCCGCGGGACGCATTGCAGGTTGCTATCAAACTTAATCAGGCGCTGCGCTGCAACATTGGTTTTAATTTTTTTTTCGTGAGATCCTATGTTTTTTTCTAAAATAAAAGTAGCCTAAGTTACTCCTTGTAACATCAGCTATCTGCCATTGAAAGTCCCGTCAATATCGGTCCAGCCATTTCAGAGATTAGCCGGAACAAACAGACAGACAGACAGACAGACAGACAGACAGACGGACAGACAGACAGACAGACAGACAGACGGACAGACAGACAGACAGACAAAAATTGTAAAAAATGTTGATTCGGTATAGGTAACGTGTATACATCCAAATGCATTTAGTAAAAAGCGGTTATTTTAATATTACAAACAGACACTCCAATTTTATTTATATGTATAGATAGGTGTTCAATATAAATACTATATAACATCCTATTCAAGTTGGTTGATTTTCAATAATAATTGTAAAGGGAAAGTATATTTATCTTAGTCGTCTCATACTCTGTGTGTTATTTCATCACGACATAAAAAGTGGTTAGGTACTTAATATGAATAGCCTTGAATCAAAATACTATGTACTATCGTGTGTTATATACTCGGTCGGTCGGATTGTAAATAAGCTTGTTTTATCTGAACCCGTGTTATTGCGCGGGAAGGCGGCCTCGGCGCGGCGGAGCGCCCACAGCGCCGCCTTGAGCGCTGCGGGCTGCTGCGCCTCCCTCCCTCCCCCCCCCCCCGCACACATACCGCACCATTCACCCTCCAGCCTTTTGCGTTTAAATGGCATAAAAATATAAATGTGTACTTATCACTACGTCTCTTGCCACATTCTATAACGTAGGCGAATGTTCGAGTTCTGTAGAATATAAGTGACAAAAGGAATCAAACAATTCTTAGGTAGGGTATTTAAAACAGGTATTCTACTCGTACAAGCTACACGCATTTGTATTGATGTTGTATTTCCCAAGCTATAGGGTAAGCAACGACTCTTAATGTTATCGGAACGTCATCGAGAAAGCATGTAGTCCAAATGCATTCACATACTTATTGTATATGAATTCTATGGTGTGACCGTGGCGTTAGACGCTTACGATATCGTAACTCTACGCAAATTGATTGTGCTTGTGCCACTGAACCTAGATTAGGTAGTTAGACTGAGTTTAAATGTGGACGTTTCGTTCCACAGATACCCAGAATCGCGTCTCGGGAAGATGTTCAACGGGAGCATCCCCATTGTGCTGGACACCCTCAAGCAGCACTACTTCATCGACCGCGACGGTGGAATGTTCCGGCACATCCTTAACTTTTTGCGGAACAAGAAATTGCTGCTACCAGAACATTTCCCGTACCTTGATCTGCTGATTCACGAGGCTATTTACTTCGAATTGGATCGTGAGTAGCTGCATACTAGACCAGGGGGGCTTCGCGATCCACAATTTGAAAAAGAAAAAAACCAAAAGCACACGCGAATTACGTCCTTAAGTATATGCGAATTATCGCGATAACTACACAAATCGATGCGACACTCAGTCTCTATTATTTATTCGTCTATGGTTAAATAGGATTTTTCATTTCTTCATGTCACATCCATTATTTTATTTACAATGTGTATTTATTGAATTTAATATTGCTATAAATTACTTGACACTGGCAAAATACCCGCTAAGTTGCGGGTGAGGACATATTCATATCCATTATATTTCATCGCATTTCATTTCGTAAAGAAAGATGAAGATGAATAGGTTTTTATTATGATGTAGTGTTCTAAAGCATACGTACTGAACAAAACTACACTATATCGCGCCGTGCCGTTTGATACCCTGACAAAGATATAAATGAAATTGCTAAAATTTTACTTCGCAACTTAAGTTCACAATAGTATATTATTAAAGATTTATCACTCATAATGCTTAATATCAAATTGTTGCGTTCCAGACATGGTGTTTTCGCTGACGAAGCTCAAGAACGAACAGGACAGCACTAGGTATGACCGCGACTGGGTGAACCAGACCTCCGAACGGCTCAAGAATGAGACGGAGCTCTTGGTGCAGGAGCGAGAGCGCTTGCAGCAGAGGTGGTCGTGATCTTATGTATGATATTATGATTACCAATCGAAACATCATCCATCAACCATTATCACCATTTTGCTATAAATTCAATCACTTGAAACGAAGTAATTATTGCCGTTATCCGATCCGAATAAAAAATACTACGAACAAAATTACCCGACAATAAATCCGTCAACATTTTAATTCATCATTTCATTATGTTCATAGTTTATGGGCGTGTGCAAATCCAGTCAAAGCAAATCCATCCAGTCAGTGCAAAGACAGTCGAATTGGCCTCGTTTCGCTACCTATTTGTACCTTGTATTATTGAGTTCTAGGTTATGCTCAGGAACACGGACACATTTGACCTACTTATTTTTCTTTTTACAGGGGAACCGCTTCGGATGTTACGTACAAGTAAAGAGGCCACGATATTAAATCGTCATCTATGTGACATTTCAAAGCGGACTAATTTATTTAGATCAAATTCTAATGTTAAAAGACTGTCGCCTTTATACCTAGACTCCGCTAAATAGGTATAATAATACTCATGTTTTTGAATAGGTGTTAGGTCAAAATCCCGATTCAGGTTAGCCTGTATATTCTATACTCGTGTGTATGTAACATTGTAGGTACTTACAAAATCTAGTTATTTCGAAGTACTACACGTAGATAGGTACGAAGGCGGCAATTTTTTGTAGAATTGTTATTTTATGTTGGTATAAGCTTGTTCGTTATAATATAATAACTGTAAGTTTGACCTGATAGTTATTAAGGTGTATATATATCCTGTTGATTGATCATACCTCTGTTGTAGCTTTATTATAGACTAGCTGTTGCCCGCGACTTCGTCCGCGTGGTATTTAACAAAGACAACCGTTGACAACCATTTTAATTTTTTTCGTGAGATCCATTTTTTTTTCTAAAATAAAAGTAGCCTATGTTACTCCTTGTTACATCAGCTATCTGCCAGTGAAAGTTCCGTCAAAATCGGTCCAGCCATTTCAGAGATTACCCGGAACAAACAGACAGACAGACAGACCGACAAAAATTTTAAAAAATGTTGTTTTGGTATAGGTAACGTGTATACATCCAAATGCACTCAGTAAAAAGCGGTTATTTTAATATTACAAACAGACACTCCAATTTTATATATATGTATAGATGTATAGACTAGCGTTATCCATGGTCCTGGCCGCGAACTCACAAGGATACAAAGTAGCCATTGTGTTCATGCAGATTATCTTCTCTTCCCAAAAATATGGGAAGAGAAGATAATCATTCACACATAATCCTCACAAAAATTAAATAATTGAAACCTAATTTTGCGCGATCTTATTTAAGGGGGAAGCTCAGGGTCAGGGCGCGAAATTCAAAATGATAATGGTTTTCAAAATGTCAAAGGTTTTATTTTTTTACGAAAAATTTGGACATCTTTACGATGTAATTTAGTGTTTTGCGATATTAGCATACTGCATTGAATGTTTCGATGTTTGAAGTTTGCTTAAAAAAGTACCTAATCCGATACAATACCATAAGGTTTGTAAAAACCGCTACTTTTACTAACTTCATGGTGTTGTATCGCTTTAGGTATTTTTTAAGCAAACTTAATACATCGAGACATCCAATGCAGTATGCTAATATCGCAAAACACTAAATTACATCGTAAAGATGTCCAAATTTTTCGTAAAAAAATAAAACCTTTGACATTTTGAATTTCGCGCCCTGACCCTGAGCTTCCACCTTAAGGTAACATCCCTATACGTTTAAAAGGATTTTGAAAGAACCCTTTTATTTTTGTTGGTATTTGAAAGCTATAGTAAAAAGCTTACCTATCATCATATAAATATAATACTTAAAGTTGTGTGTCTGTAAAAAAATATTGTACGTATATTATAGGCATACAATACAATTAAAACATTGATATAAGACATTTAGCTTTTTATTTACCAACCACAAATAATTATATCACGTACAATTTAGATTGAAAAAAAAACTTAAGTTTGTGTCAACCTGTGTAATATGGTATGTGCCATGATCTTTTGTTTCAATACATAACAGATGTTTAAAGAATACACTAATAAAAAGGTAAAACCTTACTATTCAGCTAAGTCACAGGTAAAATATGATATACTCGTAATTACAAGTCGATTTTGTCATTGACAAATCTAGAGATCACTTAAAATCCCTGATTTTATCAATTCACTGCGACATATATGTATATGAGAAACATACCATTTCTATAATAAACCTGGAACCAGTGTTGCCAGATTGGATATTCTTTTCGCAATTCTTGGTAAAAATTTTGGCTCTGCAGAAATTTTGGAGAAATGAAATTCTTGGAGAAAAATTTGGAGAAAAAAATACCCATGCAGTAACGTAAAAAAATGGGACAGGGGATGCGTAAGGTAAAAAAAAAGGTCATTCTGCTGCTTCAGTTTGGAAATTAGAACAGTATTTCAAGGAAAAAATAAGAAAAAGGCAAAAAGCTAAGCCGATATTATTAAGTTTTTGCCTTTGGGTAAAACTCAAGCAAATTGTATCATTTTGGAGAAAAATAATTTCAAATTTGGGTAGAAATAGAAAATCACATCTGGCAACACTGCCTCGAACATAGTGTAAATAATAATGGCTAAAAATATATCCGTGGCATCATGTTGTTAAGATGAGAAATGAGTCAAACGATCATTCTTAATAATTATATAAGTTTCATTTAATAGTACAAAGTTGTCTCTTGGCTTTGCTTCTTAAAACCACGCTCACTAGAAATATTTTTAACTTTATTTTATTCTCTTACATTGGCTAATAAGTGCCAATTTATAGCTCCCTACACGTGCCTTACAACAAGGTGCCTTATGCTTGATTATATATATACTAATTATATTTGATCAAAAATAATCTTGCAAACATTTCGGGATCTAAGGTTTTAGTCTTAGGTATGCTATTTCACATCAGCGCCCCTAGCGGCATCGTGCGGCTTTACAGTAAATAAGTATATGGCAATATTCGATCCATGGATGGGTATTTGAATATGTTCAATACTCATAATCACTCTAGGTTCCATATGAGTTGATGGTTATGATATTAATATAGGTAATTATTAATTATTATATGTTACAATATAGTAAGCTCACTGGTTGCAGTACATATTTTTTTATACGATTTGGCTCTTCGAATTCGATTAGAATGTAAACAAAAGTGAATAGTGAAAAATTGAAAGACAAACAATTTATAATTAGCTCGCACTCGGCATATTAATCGATACATTATCACGTGGAGTGTTATTTAAGTAAATACTTATTTGATAGTTTAAGTACGTATGCATATGAGGTGTCATAAAAATTGTGTAAAATATTTTAACAAGTCCGTCGGTAGGCTTTAAAATCCACATTCCCCAAAAAAATTATCAAATAATTTCTAATTTTAAAAATAACACTACGAACTAAGCGCGCGCTGAAGCGGTACTGGCTCACATTCTCAGAGAAAAATCAAATACTATCTATACATATAAATAAAATTGGAGTGTATGTTTGTAATATTAAAATAACCGCTTTTTACTAAGTGCATTTGGATGTATACACGTTACCTATACCGAAACAACATTTTTTACAATTTTTGTCTGTCTGTCTGTTTGTTCCGGCTAATCTCTGAAATGGCTGGACCGATTTTGACGGGACTTTCACTGGCAGATAGCTGATGTAACAAGGAGTAACTTAGGCTACTATTATTTTAGAAAAAAAAATAGGTTCTCACGAAAAAAAATTAAAACCAATGTTGCAGCGCAGCGCCTGATTAAATTTGATAGCAACAACCTCCAATGCGTCCCGCGGGTTCAGAATGGGCGAGCAGGCTGTTGTCAACGGTTGTCTTTGTTAAATACCACGCGGACGAATTCGCGGGCAACAGCTAGTTTTATTATATAAATAAACGTAATTGTTATGACCTACATGTTAGCCCCTTAAAATTTTGACACTATTTTTATAACACCTTGTATACTTATGAGTACCTACCGCATTTCTCCGAATGTAAATTGGAAATTTTATTGAAATAAAAATAATTGTACGTATTTTATCGCGTTATATTGTGTTGTGTATGAAAACATAATATAACGCTATAAAATCCGTAAAATTTGTTTTATTTCAATGTGTAGTATTCGCGTAAATATAAGAAATCAATATGGAAATTTTATATCATGTAGTATAAACGAAGAAAATATGATTGCCTTTATTTTTAACCGACTTCAAAAAGGAGGAAGTTCTTAATTCTTTTGCCTTTTTTTAGTACTGAGTATTATAATACCATACACTTTTATATCAAAGACCTTAAACAATGTTATTGGCACTTAAATCAAATACCATCATTGTTAAACCAGACCTTCCTGGAGACATGTATCATATGAACTTGGATATTCATTGTATAATCATATTCTTTTCGACGGACAGGCTCGCATCTCATAATATAGGTACCTAATCGACAAGGGTGCAAAAAATTTTACCTGTCTTCTGAGGTCGCCGAGATTTTTCGAAAGCAAAGCGTGTCATCGCAATTTCGCATGGCAAATTGAACAGCACTGCTGGCGTACGTTATCAAAAACTTTAATGCAATATGTTCAACGCTAAGGAGTTAGGCTTCAACATCATCGGCCCCAAGACGTCCTCTGATGAAGATAGGCCTCTCCCATAGAACGCGACAATGGACGGTTGATAGCAATCTGCATCCAACGGTTTCGCGCGCTCTAACCAGATCGTCGGTCCACCTAGCGAGGGGACGTTCGACGCTACGTCTTCCAGTTCGGGGTCACCACTCGAGAACCTTTCCTCGCCAACGGGTGTGTTCTACGAGCGATGTAGCCTGCCTATTGCCACTTCAGCTGGCTGATTCTGTTGGTAACTTTGGTTCTTTTGCGGATATTATCGCGCAAAGAAACTCCGAGCATAGCTCTCTCCATAACTCGCTGAGCGATTTGGAACTTATGCATGAGGCCAACAGTAAGGGATTAAGTTTCGGTGCCATAAGTCATCACTGGCAACACACACTGGTTGAAGACCTTAGTCTTCAGACTGCGGTCGCGTAGTATACGTGTAGCTTACGAAAAAACTCATAGTTGGAGTTGAAGTCTGTCCCTTCGGAAGTAACCTGTTAAACGAGTAGTCAGTCAGTACCAGTGGTATCCAGTAATGCTTTTCAAACCAAAGCAGCCATTTTTCCAAATTTGTAATAAAAAGGACTAGATTTAAGAAAATTTTAATTATCTATTTTATAAGATACAAATCATTTAACGTTATTTACTTAGTAGTGTCATGAATTAATTATGCACTATTTTAAATTAATTTTCAGATGATTTTGTTAAAACATTTAGTTGCCCATTACTTAAATGAAACGGAAAAGAGGTGGGTACCAAGTTTGTATTTTATAACATACGATGTTCATTTTGTGGATTTTATTTTAATATGAGATCTATTTTTAACACCAATAAATGGATACCTGGTACTTGCTAGGTACCTGATACTAAATTAATTCTATACACGACTGTTATCTACGTAGTATAAAAAACGTTACCTAAAAAGTGTGTGTATCACTAAATCGTGCCACAGAGAGCACGTAAAGCCATCGGTCCTGCAAGGAATCTCTCTCCGGTTGTGGCGGATTCCTATCGAACTGAGAGTGAGGGGAGAGAGACTGCATCTGTGCTTGCACACACACTTGTGCACTATAATATCTCCTGCGCAGTAAGTCTAGTCTCATTTGAGATTAGTCGCAGTGACCAGAATTCGGTCAGGTGGACTATTATTATTATCGCGATACCTAAAAAAATGTTTACAAAATGACTGCACAGGGTCGCTACCCAGGCGTAACGAAATCTCTTTCGAACTATAAAAACTCTAAAAAATGCTGAACGTACATCTAAATAAAAAATTAACTTAACATATTAAAAAAATATGAATTCCAACAATTAAAAAATACTCAGTCTTACATAACGTGAATACAATAATATAACGAAAGAGAATCTAATATCGTTGCAGTATCTATATGAAACACACCATTTTTTTCGTACCTACCTAATACTTAACCTAGGTTTATGATTTAATTTTTATAAAAAAATTACTGGTTGTTGTGACTAGGTATGTGTTTTTTTTTCATTATACTTTGGCTACATTTTTTACACAATTACTATATACTTTGACAACACTTGCTGAGTAGTAATCACGAGCGTTTGTTTGATTATTGAAAGTTGTCGAACAAAAGCTCGGCCGGATGTCGGTCGCACTTAGTTTTGAGATGCTTGATATTACATTACCTATGATATAGACTTAGGATCATATAATAATGTGATCGCACAAAAACAATCAGAAACTATGATCATAGATGTCATAATATTTCTAAACTAAGACCTATATAACACACCTTTTTGCGTGAGAAAATATTTAATGGATTCCCACCCGTTTCGGGGGAAGCGGGAGGGGTGTATGGGGGACATACCTACATTACCATTGCTAGGGCAAATCTAGCAAGAAACAACCTGCAAGTAATAATAATTACGCAAGTAATATTCCGTTCCTACCCGCATTCAGCTTGAACATTATATCAAGTTACAAATATAGGTACTTATAATATGTATTGTATATATCTTAATGTCTCGGTGAACAAAACAAGAAACGAAATCAGCTAAGCAGCTATGTTCTTGTAAGATTCGCTCCTAGTTATTTATAAAGCTACAAAATATACCTACACACCTGTGGGTCGAGGCCACACAGGACACCAATATTATAAAACCATCAAATCATTTCCTTACGTATCTATAAACGTTAAAATAATGACGTCTTACGATCCTACTCAATCAGTTAAACAATTCGCCATGGCTGGCCGTAGCTAAAAATGACACTTCTACGAAACACTAACATACATTTTGGCTGACACAGTTACTTAACATTAAAAACTACACAAAACCCGTAATTTTGATATTTTTAGTGGGTTAGTGGCATTCGACTTCATTAACACAGTTTATTCGATTTAAATAATAAAAAAAAATCGGAGATCCTCATGATACATGACTTTAAAGCAACGATGGAAAACATTCTCAACCCAACAACCTGTTTAACAGAAGAAAGACTTTCTTAAAATAACAATGAATATTATTTTCCGCCTCACTATCAGAAGCTCAGTAGTAAAATGACAAAAGAAAGTCATTGTCATAAAAGACAATAATTATGTTGCAATACAATCGTTAATATTAAGGTACTGCCAACATTCATATACTTTCATTGGTGCGATTCTCATTCACGTTTGTGACCCTTCATATCAAGCTATCAGTTGGTATGATTAAGGTGCTCACAACATTTTACCAATTCTTTTAAGTATAACATTTCGCACTGGGCAATGAGAGCCTATTTTAATTTTTAATCCAATGACAAGTCCACAGTGAAGAGAAAATTGTATGATTCAGTCAAACGTCGAATATATTATTTAATGATCAACCCGGGCGCTGCTCTTCATCTTCAATTTCTCCCAAAAAATATTGAACCTCCGTTGGGATCTGGAAGAAGACAGTATAAATGACATTATGCGAATATTTTACAAATGTTATACCCACTCGATTTCTTGGGGTTATGTTATTTAGAAGTAATATAAATATTTATAATGTCAGTTAATGAATGCTTACCAATAGATCGGGAAAACTTGGATCAATTGTTTGTTCCAGTGAGTCGATAGCGGACTCTATTTGAGTATTGAGCACTGTAAACAAAAAAAGCACCGATGTTAAATGGTTAAATGTATCCATTACGTCTTTATTCACCGAAGATGAAGGTAGGGTACCGCTGCGCTACAGTGGTCATTCATTACTTCCTTCATATTGCCGTATGTTGATTTTGATGATTATAATACGACGGTTCAACTATTACGTCATGCTTAAGCATGGCCTAAATCCCCCCTCGCATTGAGGGGAGGCCCGTGCCCAGCAGTGGGACATAAAAAAAGGGCTGGAATTATTATAAGCATGGCCTTAAGTATTGTTAGATATTACCGGTGAACCAATCGATAATGTATTATTTTAAAAATTAAACATAGGTACGCGACAAATTGACAACCTCCTTTTTGAAGTCCCTTAAAAATGCATCTTGACTTGAAGAATACTTTGAAAAATCTTTACTCACTTGCTTCGTCGAAAAAGTTCTCAAGCGTTGGTGAATTATCTCCGGACATTTGTTCATATTCTTTCACGGCATCTAAAATTTTCTTTTTGGATGCCATGTCGTCATCCTCAAAGTAGTTAGGTCTCTTTGTTCCCGATGCAGAGTGGCTTGTCCCAGGCTGTTGCACCGAGTTCGCTTCGCCTTGGAGATTCATCTTCTCTACGTCGCGAGAGGGTCGCGCAACGGACAAATGATCTTCAATGATAGCTGTTGTTTTATTATTGATAACATCATCATCATGTTCCTTGGTAAAGGCATTCGACTGTGAATGTATTTCTGGATAAACATTTCCTGTAATATTGTCCACCCTGGAGTAGATTTTGGGTTCATGCGTTGTGTGGGCTTCGATACTCGATTGACCGTTTTGCAATTGTGTAATTTTAACATTATCCAAAGTCGGATTGGTAATCTCTGAAGTTATAAATAAATCCTCCGCTAAATTGGAATTCTGCAGTGTACTCATTTGGTTTGTTATTGTTTGCTCCGTGTAGTTTTCAGTGTTATAATGGGGAGAGCATTTAGTTTGGTTAGTAGTGTCTTCATTAGCTTTGGTACACCTGACACCACTCGTATGGTGAGATACTTTTTGAAATGTTTTGATGACATTATACATCCTCTCAATGGCACTGACAATTCTTTCTTTCTTGGGTGGTATGATCGCTAGTCGAAGTGAGGGGGAATGACCCCTGTCCGGCGATACGCTTCGGGGATTGTCTTCGGACTCTGGTGATGGTAAATTGGTAACTAAGTGCATTATAACCTTTTCCAATTGTCGGGGATCTTCCACTGGCACTGTTTCGTTGTCAGTCACCTGTAACATTATATTCATTACTTGTAACTGATGACATTCATATGTTATACTAGAAACTGGTACTTTGTATGACCTTATTTGAAGAAAAAGCCCTAGTTCACATAATTCCTATATATCTGGTGTTTTAGTTTGATGGAGATATATATGTATATACGATATTATACAATTTATTTATTGTTAATGGGGTTTATTTACACCCACATAGCTGTGCAAGCAAATGTAGTCTGTCTACGTAATCGTTAAACGAAATGGTGAAAAGCATATTTACATCCTTAAAATCATCTTCTTCGGGCAAATCTTGGTTATTATTGACCATCAACGTGAACTTCTTCTTCATCTGTTTAATCAAATGTTTGCCTTCCTCTTCGCCAACGACGGTGTTGGTGCACATGAAGCTAGTGACAGCCCTGGAGTCCTGATCCACGTCCAGGCGTCCTCTGGTCCTCATATAGATTAACTGGCCATTCTTCGCCATCAGTCGGTAACAGGATTCTCCAAATAAACGATGCTGATCATACACTGTAACAAATAATAAAAGTCAACTTGTAAATTGACTTCAATTATATTTGATGCGTGATGATAATCAAGAAGGAAATTTTAAATATATAATATATCTACATTCGCAGGGCAATATCTAACAGTTGCAGGGCAATATACAATTATGCGCCTAATTATGAAAAAGCAGCGAGCATTCAGAAAAAAAATGCCTTCACCAAACCAAACACCTCCTGTCTGCATAAATATTTTAATTATATCTAATATTTATGCAGCAAAACCTATATGTCTACTGGGATAAGATGATAGCGACTTGAAATGTCAACTGATAGCGTATCAGTCTAGTGCATAACTGTAATAGTAAATATATTATGTCGCTATGCAGTGTTGTGGAAATATGGAAAGTGGCTATCTTAAGTAATAGCAAATTATAGAATAACGACAGTCATGGTTGATGTACAGGCGGTAAACAAGTGGCACATAATGTAGGTAGGTACTTGATTAGGTAAGTTGTAGACACGTATCTACTAGAAACGTGCTAAGTGATATACCTATTTACTGGTCATGAGGAATACTTTGCAACGCTCTTAATAATTGATAGAAAGGGTATAAATAAATATCGTCAGATGAACACACCAATTATACGGTCCCACACTATGCAAAGCTTGAGGTATGGGTATCGGACAATTGACTGGTGAACCCAGAATTTACTACTTATATAGATATTAAACATCTATAACTTGGGTACAAACATTCGTGCTCAACACACAAGGTTTGTCCCTACCAGGATTCGAATCCGGGACCTTCGACACAGAAAGTACGTTCACTATCAACTGCGCTAATCAGTCCGTCAAGTTATCAGTTATGATATTAGGTATAATGGGACTTGGGATACCATAAATTTCCACCGCTGAGAGTTCCGTTACCATCTGTAGTAGTATCTGCGGAATACGCAAACTTTTGACTCACTGTGAGTTCCACCAGAGCGATGTACAAAAATAATACGATGTGTCAATACGGAAATTCGCAATGCAGACGTAAGGCATGGCATATATATACAACACAAAGCAAACAATACAGTCGAGTGGGAAGATCAACCACGCGTCCACATAGCATGGATTCATCATGAATGGAATCACCGATTGAAATAAACATACTTAAAAATCATGAAAATAATTTGCACGAATAGACAGGTGTAAACAGATGTACGAGCCGTTATGTTCGGTTGAGAAACTGCATCTATGGCAGAGTGAAGTCAGCGCTGTCGTTTTAAACTAAACATCTTTGCCAATATTGGCACAGTGCTTAACGTTTCTTAACGGAAACGTTGGAAAGGCTCTCCTCGAATACGGCAAGACTGAATCTAATTATAAACAACAAATACAAAACCTCATCTAGCACGTTTTTGCAATCAAATACAACCTAGGGACGCGTGCTCGAGAAACTATCGTCTGGCTTAGATCACAATTGGAGCGCTCGCTCGCCACTTACTCTCCCGCAGTGCGATGATCACCCAGCGTACGTCGTCGCGGTGCATGAAGTTCATTGCGTTGACTCCGTTCACCTCGTTCATCATGTAGCCGGTGACGAGCGCAATGCGTTGCTCACACTGGATAATTTCGCCGTCTATCGAGTGCCGGGTCCGGTACTCCATACGGAAAGACTCCAGCCCACTCTCGTTGATAAAGGTCTCGCTCATCGGCCGTACTACACCGATGAACACCTAGCAAATAAGTGACAATATAACTATGAATTGCTGGGTGGATATTTTACATCAAGGTCATATGAAGTGTATGAAAGGCTTTTATATGACCTTGATGTATGCAAAATATATCCCAAAAAAAAAACTTGAATATAACGGGACAATATTTTTCGTGAGAATGACCCTGGTATTGATTTTGAAAATATTTCTATTAGATTTGATATTAATAATAATAATACCAGCCCCTTTAATGTTCCGCTCTTGGGCATGGGTCTTCCATTAATGCGAGGGGGATTAGGCCATAGTTGACCACGCTGGCCCAGTGCGGGCCATCACACGTCTTTTGAGGGGTTCTCTTCACTGATGAAAAATGTATTATTACGCCTTCCTTTTAAGTATGTGTCTGGTTTGAAGTAGTTGTTTGTGTCCATTCCACAGGTAGCTTTTGAGAGCCTCAACTTTTACATAGTTGGAGTACCAATCACCTATCACGTTATCTGACTACTTCAATGTAGTAACAAGACGCACATTCTCATCTTCTCAAGTATCTGTCAATGTTTATGATAACTAAGCGACTCATAAGGACGAACAACGTAAAAGCTTAATAAATAGTCTGTAATCAGGCTAACGCAGGAAAAATTCAAAGTTTAGCAAGTGATAATCGTGGTTGTAAATGAGATTCGCACATGAAATCCAGAAATTCCAGAGGTGCGAGCCGGGGTTTGAACCTGCGATGCTCATTACCGAGGCAAGCGTTCTACCAACTTGGCTATCACTGCTTATATAACATAAACATAGTATAGGATTGCAAATATTAGGGTTGTCAAAAATAGTATCAGAGGTACTTACGATGTCGTTGCCACTGGAGCAAGGGTTGTCACCGCGGGCCCTGGCTCGACGGACCATCTGGCAGCAGCGGTTGTACCCACGGCACGCCCGATCCGATTTGCGCAAGGTGCCCTCCACGTGACACGTCACGTACTGAGTCGGCTGGGCACGCTGGCTTAACTTCTTGAACCTAGATGATATTTAAATATAATTTAAATATACACACGATGGAAATTTTGTGGCCGAGTGAGAATAGAGTTGCAAGATATAAATTAACTAACAGTAAGTGTTAACGGCAACTAAATAGCCCATCACTAGCCGTAGTAGAACTAATCGGGCAACACCGGCAGTTCGCGGCAGCAATTACAAAGAGAAGAAAATTGGAAACGATAAGCTGAAGATACAGGCGCAATTAAATAATTAATTAAAATAGAATACTTGAAAAAAGGGAAGAAAATGGTGCATTCAGGTGAGGCAACAGCTTCGGCAACAGTAAGGTAAGTTATCCATTGCTGTCATTTGCTGATCGTTCTATTATAATAGGGACTAATTTTTTACGACATTATGCTCATCACTGGAAATATAATTCTGCAAAGAAAGTCAGAAGAGTCATAAGTAAACTCTAAGTAAAAATAGGTATGGAACTGACCTCACTATAAACCGCCTTCGCTCCTTTGTAAGTGCTTCCTCCACCTTGCGGCTGCCATCAGGTTCATCCGGCACGAGCAGCTCACCGTTCGGCCCCAGTATCTGGCTCGTGGGCATCAGCTGTTCCCGGAGCATCTGCCGATCGCCTTCGTGGGTTATGTTGAAGATACTCTGTCCTAGAAGCTCGAGCTGTGAGGAAAATATTACTATAGTATGTAAGACGAACCAGGTAGTTAGAAATGAGCAAATATAATATGGGTGTCGTCTAGTTCCAAAGGTGGTAATCTGTCATGCTTTAGTTTCATATCGCTGGTATTCATTCTGTCACGTGAGCAATCTGCCGAAATTTAAATGTTATCCCTTCTTTTCATTGAGTTTTAACATAAATAATGTCATCAGTATATGTATTTATTTATTAATCCACACAACAGTACCTACGTGCGTGTATTATTTTCTCAATAACAAAAATAATCAGTCCAAAAGCTGATAGCCACTTTTGATTCTGGACGACTCATTGCGGAAGTACTATTATGTATAATGCGATATTATGGTTACACACGCCTTTTTTAGCGTTAAGTCTATACTAGATAGTTTATTAGTCAATGCTATAATTATGTTTTATAGTCCCTTTTCTATAAATATATGACTTACAAAATGCTACATCGCGAATTTTATGAGACCTTGTGACATTATGATACAAATGTTTTCGTTGACCTTATCAAATAACATTAAGCATATATTTTTATAAGGTATAACAATAATACTATAAAACATTTTAAGAGATATACCAATAAGCTATTCCGGAAAATGACATTAAAAAATAAAAAATAACACTACGTTCTAATTGCGCGGTATAAAGGTACTGGCTTGTTTTCTTAAAGAAAAATTAAACACACATTTATTTTATACATATCCTGATCGATATGACCTACATGTTAACACCCCTTAAAATATTTTACACAATTTTTGTTACACCTTATACATATAATCCTTCATACGGAGATGGCAACTTTAGCAACATCAAGTCTATCTTACCTCCGTATACCCAAGAAATTGATTGACATTCTGCGACACCACGACCACGATTCCCCTGTAGGTGGTCGTGAGCAGGAAGCCGTTGAACATCGCGAGCAGCGCTTGCGCAGACGATGGCGTGAACTCTTGCGCAGACTGTCCAATCGAGTCGCCGAACACTGTGACACAAACATCGCATCGTTACTCATCTGTACCGTACCAAAAGTTTTTTTTTGTATATATTTATTTGTTGCTCTGTGGGATTTTTTAATCGCAGGAGTATAAATTTTTACTCAAGTGATTTTTAAAAGATGAGTATATTGTGGCTGGGTTGGCGTAGCCCGCGACCGATACACAAGTTAGGTCATCATTAATATTGTTTGTCGATCTCGCCAGGAAATGCTGGAAATTCCTCGTTCAAGATTTTATTGCGATTAATGGGACAGCAATATTATTTATTATGTATTTATTGTTAATTGTTGAGAAGTTTGAGATCATGCGCTTATGTTTATTATTTATGTTTTAACTATTGTTCTTATTAACGTTCTAATTTACTTTTAGTCCCGACGCAACACAAAGGGGTTTTATAAGTTTAGACCCTATGATGGTGTCTGTGACATTGTAGCCCCGAACGGATTGAGTCGTATCGAAGCGATTTCTTAATTTGGATGCAAATGTTTGATGAAAATGCGTTCAGTAGTTCCAAGTTTAGTCCGTATCGCAGCAGACATAAAAAAGGTGTGGGAGTCTAAAGAGTTAATCCATAACCATTCGTTGAAAACGAGCCTTTGCAAAAAGAGTGATAAAAAAGTTAACCCAATACTAACGTAAAAAAACCTTTTTATAATTTAATTTAAAAAATACGTCGTACAGCAGTCCCTGGCGCCTAACTCAACTACATTTGCTACAAGTTGTTTTTACGAAGTAAGTAGGCACATAGGTATTATTATATACCATCACTATATGTACTTACTTTACTACTTGCTGCCTACAAAATGCACAGAGTATCGTATTACAGGTTCAAGTAGGTAAAGTTTACGAACACAAATAGGTACCTACACATTTTTCATATACATACGACCCGTCGTTATATACCGATGATACTATACGTAGGCAACAATGTATAATTTAATGAATCAGCATAGTTCAAAAATATAGCCAACTCCACGAAGTTACCGAGTCACCTAGGTGAGGAGTCATTTTACATAGGTGTCCTATGAATTTTCAAATCAAAACGATATTATTACCACAATTAAAACCTTGTTAGTATAAAGTGAAGGTCATTTTTACATCGTCAGCGAAGGCTTGGCCGGTTAATAAGGAAAAACGTATACGAATATTTTTCAGTTACATTGGAATAGGTTATGGTCGTGTTCAACGCGACCTATTAGCTGTCTACTGCGGTACGTCATCGAAACCAAAATAACTGCATTTCCGTGGCGGTGTGTAGATACCCTAAGGCGGGAAGCATGACGATGCACGTGCGCTTGCGTCGGCGATCACGTTACTCTACACTATTGCTCTTTATATACACAAATATACATAATATAATAAATAATTATACCTAAATTGTGATAGCTACAAAAGCATTGATAGCCAAGTTGGTAGAACGCTTGCCTCTGTAACGAGGATTGCATGTTCAAGCCCCGGCTCGCACCTCTTGGATTTTTCATGTGCGAATCTCATTTTCAACCATGATTATCACTTGCTATACGGTGAACGAAAACATCGTGAGGAAACCTGCATGTCTGAGAGAACCCCTCGAAAGATGTGTGAAGTCGGCCAACCCGCATTGGGCCAGCGTGGTGGATTATGGCCTAATCCCCCCTCGCAATGAGGGGAGGCCCGTACCCAGGAGTGGGACATAAAAAAAAGACTGGAATTATTATTATATTATTATGTGATAGCTACAGACAATTATTACCTTACTAATAATTATAAATGCGAGACTGGTACCGTTTATATATGATTATAAGATTGACTCAGCGTCAGAACCGGCTTAACAGTTTGTGAATGAAATAGGCGTGAAATAGATCAACAGATGCAGGATAATGACACTGTAATTTGGTCGTAATCCATTCAAAATGTTCGATACAAAAATTGCGATTCCAACATTTTGGAATTTTTTGTCTCCCGGTCTGTTCGCACATCACAGAAAACTACTACTCAGATTTTAATGTAGCCTGTCATCATTATAGAGCTTATTATACTCTCCACATATTTTTATCTGGGGAAAAAGAAACGTTCCCGCGGGTTAATAATCCTTCACTTCAAAATTCACTAGATGGACTTCACTAAAACTCGGCATTAGAATCCCTTATATGGTGTTACAATGATAGAGTAAAATATAAACGTGTCATTCTCGTCTCGTTAACATTTTATTTAAAGCCTAGCTGTAACCCGCGACTTCGTCCGCGTGGTATTTAACAGACACAACAGCCTGCTCGCGCGTTCTGAGCCCGCGGGACACATTGCAGGTTGTTGCCATCAAACTTAGTCAGGCGCAGCGCTGCAACATTGGTTTTAATTTTTTTTCTAGAGATCCTATTTTTTTTTCTAAAATAAAAGTAGCCTGAGTTACTCCTTGTTACATCAGCTATCTGCCTGTGAAAGTCCCGTCAAAATCGGTTCAGCCATTTCAGAGATTACCCAAGCCATTTCAGATTTGAGAATATATGCTAATACATTCAAATTCATTTAGTAAAAAGCGGTTATTTTAATATTACAAACAGACACTCCAATTGTATTTATATGTATAGATGTATAGACTACATAATATGCACGCGGTGAACCGGTATTGATCTCTGAGAAAAAAAATACACTGTTTACACACACATTTTATACTTAAACGTGACAATAAAAAAAGTGCATTTTACAATATTTTTGTGGGTAATACTCACCCCTTCCTGTTTTTTTACAATTTTGTGTTGGCTACACAGAACACAGAAAAACAATTAACACTTTATTAATAAAGTTATACGTTTTTCTCTGTATGGAGTTTTATTGTGATTGCCTTCATGGACAAATTGTTTAAGTCTTAGAAGAAGTAAACACATTTATGCATTAGAGCATGAAATGCAGTTTTACTTTACGAGCAAGAGAAGTGAAAAATACACTATTTTGGTTACACCTTATATACCGGGTCATTGGCCATTGTATACGATCCAATCATTATCTCGAGAAGAAGAATGGTGGGGAATCCTTCTGGACAGTAAACATCCTAAAGTCCCCACGGGTGGAGCCACAGGTAAAGCTAATAGAACTAGTAATATAACTATCCATTGACTGCTCCACAGTTTTTCTTTACCTTAGTCATCATTTTCGCAGTTGATGACAAAACAAACAATTTTTATCCAACCAAGCTAAATTTTTCATGACTTGCCATTTTACTGGTCACTTTTTATAATCGCATGCTATAAAAATGGCCTTACTTATGAATGGGTGTTTGTATGTAAGTTTAACTGACCATCGGGCAGAAACAGCTAAACGAATTTGGATGAAACTTGGTATAGAATTAGGTTGTTTTTCAATACAAAAAAGTGAGGTTTATCGGTGACGGTGAGTGACTCTATCTCATTAAATCTCCCATTTTAAGCAAAAATACTTTTATATGTAATCAATTACACAGATATGTCATCTATTTAATACCTGATTGGTTGACTAACAGACAACGCACATTCTAAACCGATAGACTTAGAGATTTAAAATTTTGTGAATATATGCTAATGTACTCTTTATAAATTTATTAAAAAAAACCTCCTAAAAAATCCCACCTTAGTGCACCTATACTAAGGTGGGATTTTTTAATAAATTCGACCCCTAGGGTGCGAAACGATTTTTTTAAAAATTAAGGATTAATTACTTGGGTAGTAACAACAATAAAAGAGCATGCAACATTTCTGATGTAAACTAGAAGTGTCACGAACGTGTGAGCAGCTATGAATAGCTGTGCACTTTGCACCGGTGTATTGGCCGCGGCTTGTAACCTACGGCACATATTATCCCCGGTTTACAATGTATCAATGCAATTTTCAACCTATCATCGGTATAGACACGTCGTAATCAGCATTTAATTTATTTGTGGTAAAGTAACATGATGTGGGCGCCAAAACATTAATGTCGAGAATGGCCATGCTACATAGTTCGCAATAGTCGGATAGGTTATTGTGATGTATTGTATAAGCTAGCTATCTATATATAGTTATCTCAATTAATTAAAATTTTAAATAGAGTTTGGTTTTTTGTAATCTTTCCCACACATGCGACTCTACAAAAATACAAAAGTAATAATTAACAGTATTTTATTTGGAAATGCAAATAATGCTGGGGCTAAACGCTTGTTTTTTTTTACAAACAAAAATTTTATTACTCATCTCCCTCTGAACGATTTCTTATCAACGTTTGGCCATAATTGAACCATTTATAAATACAAGGTAGGTAATATAATTTTTAACATCTAATATTTATGAAATTTAAAATGATAATAAGGTGACTCATGGGGCGGTCAATGTATGCAGTACATGGCAAGTAAGCCCTACTTAGATAGGTACAAGTTCTGCGCAATAATAGTGCTTGCTCGGGTCTCAGGTAGTGTGTAGGTTGCTACATTGTAGCTCCGTTCTATCGAATGTAGTCTGGATAAAATATCTAAAAATATACCATCTCTCTCACACTATGTCGGATTGAGTGAAACCACATACATACACAGTGTGACTGTGTATTCAGTAGGTACGCATGCCGTTGGAATTTTCAGAGGATATTACCTATAATGTACTGTGGTTGACGTCAAGTCTTTGATTATTCGCTGCTGTCCCCTTATTTTATCGAAGTTATACGCTCGTATATGGAAAATGACATGCCATTAATAACATAATACAAAATGTGCGCACCTGCATTGTCGGAAGGAAACGCTACAAAGTGTGATACGCGGCGATCAGCCGACGCTCATAGTTCACACTTAACTTTGCAATTTGGTCGCGTAACTCCGCGTGATTTGTATGGGTGGAGCCTAGCATTCCAACACATAACAATTACTGTATGGAATGTGGTGAAACTTGAAAATATTTGCACATTAAAGAGCAGAACTAGATCAGTGAGGCTGCAGGCAACTACGTCGCAGATAACGTGTATCGCGACTTAAAAGCTCGTAAAGGAAAATGTAGTTAGGAACGTTAGGGGGCATGTTTGCGCCTTAGCTTGAGAAGAGATCAAATTGAATAGTATTTTTATTTAGCTCTACACAAAATGTAACCTGACTGTGTTTTCGTAATAACAAAGATTATTTTACAACATATTTAAAGAAACGCCAATCAAAATTTGTCAATATTGTGATTGAATCTGTTCCGAACACGTTGGAAATGACTGAATTACTTTATATACTTAATGCGATTTCAGTTGCATTAGTTATGGTTGCAAATACAACTTTTAAGGGGCTTTAAATGTATGCCTTGATAGAAAAAAAAATGGTATAATAGGATCACCAGAAATTATTTTTTTCATTAGCCATTTTAAATCGTGGTTGTGGATATCTGAACATACTAGAGGCCTGTTTTTGAATCTTAATTTACATTTAAGTTAACGTGTGACAGTGATTTTATCAGGTTTATTGAGGACTTCTGAAGTTATCAGTACATTTTTGCGATTGATAAATTTGATGCATACCTTTATATTTTATACTCCAGGAATTTCGTAAAATAAATCCGTCTGAATCTACCATTTTAGGTACAAATGAATGGCGAATAAATCTGTAATTGAAATTGTTTACCATATTGATGAGCTCGTAGATAATGCGCCGTTAGTCTGAGAACCCCGGTCTTGTGCATCTTCCTGCTGGCCGCGACCACCGGCGGCACCATGGACGCCAGGTCCGCGATAGACTGGTTCAACTTGTCACGCCTCTGCTTCTCCGCTTTGTTGCGGATCTCCCGAGGGTTGTCCCTGCATCAGAACTTATACTTATTATCGTGGCACTTTAATTAAGGTACTCCTTCAAGTCTATGAGAGTGTGGGGGTTGAGGCATTATCCTATCTGTATGTGATTTATGTATAGTTATAATATACTTAGTGGTCAATACATAGTTCTAGTATTTTTTTATTTCCGGCTTTTATCACTCGCGGGTTGCAGTTGAAAACCTGCGTTGGCTACGTATGTATTTCCATCCAAATATAAGCTGAGCTGTTGACCGTTTTAGAAATATATCTTGTCTTATACCATGTCAGATGTATTTGTTTGTTTATGTATATCCAAATAAGTAAATTCTTTGTCATGTCACTGGCTCAGAAAAGCGGCCATGATTAATCGAAATCTGCTTGAAAAAGTCCATTATATCCCCATAAGTGGAAGAGGTTTTTGTATTTCGAATGTAACTTATGCATAAGAACTATTAATTAATCTGTAGTATTTGTGTACCAGATATTATTCGCTTTTTTCTTTCTATTTAAAAGAAAACACAATGAAACGTTCAGAGACGTGGTTCGGTGGGAGGTTGGAGAGTGAAGTTGTCAAACTGGTTTGGGTTTCCGAAAATTTTATAAATAATATAGTTTGGTAAGCTTAATGCTATGAATAATGAAACGATGATTAATTAAATTATAATATTTGAGTTATTTTTCTTCCATCCGAGTCTCGTGCCTTTGAATCCCTTGCTACGGCTCAGGATTCTATTTTCAAATCACTATAGCTTAGTTCGTGGTTCCATCTTAGAATCCTTCGCTTGCTCGGTATTCAATACAAGCACTCGCACCAAATAACAACTTTTCATAACCCATAGCTGTTCTTTTTTTAAATATAACACGACTATACAATCAGCGATTGTATAAATCAGCGAATATTGTTGCGCTAACGATGTTGGAAAACTATAAAACAAAATTACATGTTCATATGCGCCGGACGAAATAAGTTAGGCCCTGCGTAGTTCATGAACGAGAACTTGCGACCATCGGATATTTCATTATTGACCGCATCGTATGGAGATTTTACAATTTTCAGTGGCTATGTAGTAGTATATTGAATCATTTGGAAATTGAGTCTTGTATGTGAGGGTGTATATAGTGTATTTTTTTTAAACAAATGAATCAGCAGGCTATATAAATAATTGTGTAAATTATATTTGGTTTTTAAAGAAGGGGAACCAGTATCCTTTGGCCACACGCTCAGTGCAGTTTGTATTTTTTTTTTAAGGTCTAATAATTTGATTTAATTCTTTGGGTATGTTATCTTGCTATAACTGATTGTTGGTCCTGTTTAAATATTTTACACCATTATTTTTACACCTTAAAGTATGTAGTATAAAATTACATAACTGGTGAAGTTCGTAATAGGGAATTATAAAATTTCGAAATTATTTATACATCTCCTACACTTGCCTTTTTATCCGCCTTCTGTTAATTCCCCGAAGTAGGATTTAAGCCTATCGTAATTAGCTCACAGAAATTTATTTTCATCGTACTTATCTTAAGCCTCAGGAGATTAGAGCTATACAAATTCTTTTAGCCAATATTTTATTATAGTGTAATATTAAGATGATAATCCACGACCAGACACTGCGTAGGAACTAAGTCTTTATTGTATTTTTTATCAAACGCAATTGTTGGCTGGCTTTATAAGTTTACCTTTATATAGCTGTTATGTAACCATAATCTCCATTTGAAGCGATTGGCCACAGGACCTCCAGTGGCCAATCGCTAAGCAAGGCGGGTGGCGGGTGTAACGGCGCGCCCCTTACCATTTCCCGCCATCGATGGCTTATATTTGTGGAATGCAAAGGTTTGCGCTGCATGTACTACCGAATGTTCTAATCGTGGTGGAAAAAACGGTGAAAGCGAGCATCCACTTAGTGCAAACTTAATTCGCGCTGCACGACAGCTGTTAGTTATGCTGTCACGTGATTGGTCTAACACTACGTCATCAGCCGTATTTGACCAAATAACAGTGTTAATTAATAATAAACACACGGAATAAGCATTAATTTTATTCAATTGTTTTTTCCCACATTCAATATTTTTTTTATTTATTTACTTACAACTCATCTAAATATTTACAACAGAAAAATAAAAAAAAACAACTTAATTAATAATTGCATTGAAGATGTCAATTGATGGCAGCACTGATCGCGCGTATCTTAGGCCATCGTCGGAAAAGAATACCTGGCCAAGCATACATTTAAAGGTACTATGAGAGTTGTACTATATTGTTCTCCCGTGCTAATAAGTGAAAATAATTAACAAATGACTTCATTGCTTCTATTGAAGTTATTGAAATAAGAAAACAATCAACCCTTATTGTTAATTTAAAACATTATAAAAATAAAATAATTAAAAGTTCTCGTCTAATTACAACGGCATTCAGATGATTGAAAGCCATTGTAAATTGATTACTACTTATATTAATTTGGGGATAAATCTTTACTCATACATGTTTAGTATATAAACTAGTAATAGCCCAATCGAAAGTTTACAATCCCTGACTTTTGTGTAATCAAACATTCTGTTGCGGGAACATATAACAATGTAGAGTTGTTGTGGGTTTTAACATAATTGAGCGGCGAACAACACATCCTTGCGATTCCAGAGGCTGGCTACATACGATATTAGATTAACACCCGGACGGAAAATCGCGTGATAAAACAATAATAAAGTCCGTCAAACGCTCAGATCTCATAGATGAAAATCGGCACCAAGCTTAGGCTTGGAGACACACCCACGACTTTCATATGCTGTTTAGTTAAAAAAGACTATGTAGGTAGGTATCTATAATATTTATTTTTGTTTTTGTATTGTGTCTTAATAAGCTGTTCTCAATATCGATGGGTCCTATGTATATGGGCCAAAATGCTAAATTGCAACTTTACAGGAGAGCCTTCCAAAGTTTAAATTTACTGTAATTTTAGATTGGTAAAACCGAAGTTTACGAAACTTTGCTTGTTTGCTTAGACCACTATCCTCCTCATTTATACTACAGTATTTTGATAATACATTTATCGTTTTTTTTTTACGTCACATTGGCCCTTCTACGTTAGTTTTTGTTAAAATTATTTTTCTTTAAAAACACCCTAAAAGGCCCAATGTGTCATATTGGCCATTATACGAGTATTACGCTAATTAGCAAAAAGTAAATATTTGTTTTATTTTTTACTCATAAAATCAATTAACAATTGAATTAGTTGATAATTCATTAATTAAAATAAAAGCTATTTAGATAATTGGGTTATTATGTCACATTGACACTTATACGTTTTACAATTTGCTAACCTACTCACTGAGCTTTCAGTTAGACCATTTCAATAATAAAAACAAACACATAAGTAATAGTTTTATTCATTTATTGAAATAAAATTTGAATTAGCCTTAAAATTACAATTATGGACCCGTATTCAGTCTTTTTGGTATTTTCATTTTCATCATGAAAAATTAATAACAAAAAATTAAGTAAGAAGGAAACTGTTACTGAAGATCTTAGTTTGATTAACAAAATCACGTAAGTAATAAAAAATAATGTGCTTCACATTATTATTTTCTTAATAAAATTACAAAAATAAAAATTTAACACAAATAAAAACCTAACTGGCGTAAACAAAAATAAAAAAAAACTCTGTAGTATAATCAAGTAATAAAATTACCAAAATCAACATTACTAGTAAGTGGAAAATAACTAATTGTCTTCATTATCACTTTCATTAATTGACACAATGTCATCAGATGCTACTAAATTTACATAATAACTATGGTAAGTAGGTGGGATAATATTTTTTCGACAAAATGAAGCAAGTCTTTCTTCTTGGAAGGTTGTATTGGTAACAGCTGATTGTAACATAGTTGTAGAGGAATATCTGTTGGTCTATCAGCAATTTGTCTTCTTGTTCGTACTGGCTGATCTAAGATTTTAATATGATTTTCAAAAGCATCTTCACTAACCAAATCATATTTAAAGTATAAAACGTATGTTTCGTCTCGGCTTACACGAATTTGTTTTATTTTAGACCAAAGAATTTCTTGTCGTTCTGAGTTTTAGTCCAGTTAAAGTGTGTATTTGTCTGCATCTTTTTGAAGTCATAAATCATATTTTGAGCTACGTCTATGACGTTATAAGGACTTCCTTTTGATTTCGCCCATCGAATCAATGAGCTCCATTCAGAGGGTGTGTAAATATTCTTATATTTTGAAGCTCTTTCAATAGTGGCGTGTATGGAGTCGTCTTCATTCTGAGTGTGACCTACTTCAAGAAAAGTGTGTTTTATATTCAAATTAAACTGTTTAGCTGCGTATAGATACATAAAACCATAATCCTGTTTCGGTTTTGGCCAGTGCAATTGACTGACCAAAATCTGAAGTCGTGACAACCTTCTTGACTTTTTAATTTAATTATATCGTAAATACAACTCGCTATTTCATTTGATCCCTTTATTGCAATTTGTTCATTCCATAAGTAACAGGTTCCAATTAAATTCCCAATATCAAAAACTGATAAGTTATGTACTTTCAACCTTTTGCTGTAATAAAATAGACTAATCTCACCACTCGGGGACAACCACACTTTTTGCAAATCAAAAGTATGACCGTAAAGTAGATTTTTGCTAATTATATGATTATCACATTTAAAAAATCACCCTGGGTAACCGTTCTTTTTTTATTTATTCTTACTACCTACATAGTTAACAATAAAGTCATATTGCTTAGAATGGTCTCCAGTCATCCAAAATTGATTAAATATAGCATTCCTGGCATCTTCATCAACTTTTTCGAAACGCTTCAGTTTGCACGTGCTCTGACATGGTTCACCTATTTGTTTCTCATCTCTTAATTTACCAGTTCTACTGTTATACGCTTTCCCAGTATTTTTAACCAGCAGATTGGTCCAAATTATAAATAAAACGCGCGGGAACTCCCCGCGTATAAGTCTCTAATAATCTCTTTGGACCTTGTACGTTTAAATTCATGTTACATATGCCGTTATACAGCAATAAAAAATCGTGTTTCTATGCAGAAATCTTTTTTTTTTAATAGCTCACATGATTAATTATATCGATGAGATGCGTTTACCATAAAAAAGTCAAAATGGCCAAATTGTTAGTTTGGCCCATATACATAGGACCCATCGATATATGCTTTTCTTTCTTGTTTTAATAGTAAAGCATATCAGTATCACAAGGTATCTTTCAACTCAGGTTCTGTGTTAAATTGCTATAAAGAAACAAAAGGCAAGTGATTCAAAGCTCCCTGCAGAGCAACAAATAAAAATAATTATAATAAAAAAAAAACAGAAGGCAAGTTAAAAATGTATGAACGAACATATTTGTTGTTTCACGCAAATATACGTCGATCATATAAGTATCGTGTTGTAAGTATGGAAAGCATGTTGCTTTGCGAATGCATTATTAGACGGTTTTTATTTAACGTATACTTACTAAAGGTTCATTAACCTCAATTATATAATAAGGTATTAACATATACTTTATTAAAACTGTACACACTATCAGTATCGAAATAATCACGAATATTATGTCGTTCGATCGTGATCCGCATTGATGTTGTTAACGGCAGCGATAGGTGAGTTGTGTGATGCACGAATAGGAGTCAGTACTCTCACCTCATATGCAGTTTAGTGTTCATTGAACGGGATTGATTCGGTATACTTAGCTCTAATAATATTGATACATCACGGTAGGTTCCAACAATAATATGCGCTATGTGTAAGGATATTGTGTGAGTTTCCGTGTACGCCAAATACAACAAGATGCCTTACGTAGAGTTCGCAGCCATTTCTATTCGATCGATTGCGAAGTCTTAAAATGTTACAGCATGTTGTAACACCTTGTATAGTATTATGACAGAGTCTGAAATAGCTATAATTAACCAAAATAATTGCTAAAATAAAAGTGTACGCCCATTATTGTTTCATACTAATCTGCCTCACCCACTCCTACTCGTGCTAGGATTTTACTAAAATTAGCATAGATTAACGCTAAGTAAGCTTATTATAATATACAAGTAACAAAATTTTAAGACGATATAAATATATTATTATACCTACGCCATACCTGTTGTAATTTTTTGATACATTCATAAAAAAGTATTTCAATTTTTTTATAACCCAATTAATACGATAAGTACTTCATTCAAATATTCGCTGATTTTAAGGCTACAAAAAGATAGGAAGTAGCAAACAAGCTTGGTATGGATTTGCGATGTAATAATCCTTTTAAATGAGGCTCAAAATACTAATAGACCTACCAATATATCTTATCTATATATATATAAATCTCGTGTCACAATGTTTGTCCTCAATGGACTCCTAAACCACTTAACCGATTATAATAAAATTCGCACACCATGTGCAGTTCGATCCAACTTGAGAGATAGGATAGTTTAAATCTCAAATTATAGTCGCAATTTTAATTTAGTGGACTCCGTGACTGATGTTCTCTTATTGTTCCTCTTTGATTGTTTACTATAATGTAATATAACAAAAACTTTAGCCACAGCAACGCGTGGCCGGGTCAGCTAGTAAATATATAAGGCTGTAGTTAATTGGCCGTGTCTGGCCGTTGAATATAAAAAAAAGTTTAAAAGAATTCGCTATTATTAGAAACTAAAGTCAGAAATAAAAGCTGAAAAGTAGGGCTCCCGAGCCCATCCCCCCAAACATCAAGTTTCTTGTCTGAATAGAATGCCTATAGGTAATGAATAATGGCTGGCTACGCTGGCCAATACAAAGTTTAGGTTATCTGATGACTCTGGTTTATCGGTAAGTACAGATTTAACCGTGTAAGTGGCTTCTATTTTTACCCGTAAACTAAGTACTTTCTGAGAACGTATGCAGTATAAATGAAATGTAGTTGTTCCGGTGCTTAATTAACTACAGATAGTATTCAGAATATATCGACACTCGTAAAGTTTTAAAGCTTTTAGCACAGCACCGCCTACTTATTGCAATTACTACAGTGTACGTGGTTCGTAAGGAAAACTGGTACCATGGTTTCAACTCATCATTCAGGACCCCCTTTAGTTGGAATTTTCCGTGGATTTTAACATGATTTCGTAATTTTTCAGTATTTTTAAATGTATTTTAGCATGATATCATAATATAAGTATATAACAACGCGATTATATAATAAAAACCATAATCATAATTTAGGCCTAAATCTGCAATGTAAATTAAAATTCGATACGGTCGAGGGTGATCGCTACTCGCACCGGTCGGGTATCGGGTATCGTTGTGTTGTGATCGCGTGGTTTACTATACATTGCGTGCTCAAAAATAACAACATTTGTAACCCGTGACTTTCAATATAAAATTATTTCTATAATTTTATTATAGGTATTAAATGTAACCTCTACCCAAAGTTTTCGTTACCATGCACCTTATATAACCTGTATAATTATGTCATTAAGAACATACAAACTTTTGTATGTTGCTTGTTATAAATTTTCCTCAATGAGCCAGTAAAAAATATTACAACGTGAAAAAATACTAATTGTACCAACCTTTGGTTCCAATACGCGGTACAGTTTGTGTAAATTAAGAGCGAATCAAGTATAACATAGTCGGCAAAAATATAGTTTTTCTGAAAATATAAGTCTCATAGGAATAAAAATATTTTTTACTTTGTAATTTTTATTGGAGTCTCATAAGGAGGCCACTATTTACTTGGAATAAGGATGATATTTTCTTGTGATTTTTATCCGTCCGAGTATTTTATGCGCGTATCACGAGAAAATATTTGGATAATTTTTCATAAAACACTATGTCGACTCATACATTTTATTACATAAAAAAACCGTACCTAACGCCCAAAATCTAAGGCAAACTGAATCGCCTAGAATAGTGTATTCCTATAAATAGAGTTATGTATTTACATTCTCACTGTTTGAAATGCGGCTTATCACAAGAGACAGTCTGCCCAGGTGCAGACTTGTTATTGTTACCGTTGCATTAGTCTATTACGTAGAGTCTGGCCTATTGTGTGCACTAGTTTATGAACATATCTCTATCTTGCATTCAAATGTGTGTTGCCAACGGATATAGTCGTATTGTGAAGGTCGCTGTGTCAGACGCCGAAGCGTCGCGTTAAATGATTTGTCACTATCTGGCAGTACCTACCTGCCATGAGTAATATGATGTTAAATATGAGATACATACGTTTATGGAAACCGCATGATGTTGCGTGACATCTTTATTGTCAAGCTTATAAGCTACGTTCTGCAGGGCCCCAAGTCTGCTAACACAATCGTTTCACAATCGAACAGCAACCGCATAGTAACTGTCATTGTCGAATCGATTGTGTTAGCAGACGTGGGGCCCAGTTGTTTCGTCGGTACAACGTCCACTGCAAAACTGGATACTGGATTATTTTCTATGCAACACGTTTTCAGCGCAACTCGATGTTATAGCCTTCAAATTGTTACGCGTCAAATATAAAATAACAACCGTTCAACCACTATATGGAAGCGTTGGAGTACTGAGCTGTTATTCTTGTTAGGTTCTAACAAAACAGGGGGACGGTTTCCATGAACTGATTTAGGTTTCGTTTGTCATCATTAGTTTACCCATATAATAATGATGTTCGAAATAAAAGCAATCTTCTTCTGCCGCAAAATCAGATAATATACATTGTCACTATCGCGAACTGTGCACATAGGTACGTGCGTAATTTCGACGATGTGTTGTAAGTATCACTAATTATAAAATTGTATTGAGTTTATCTTCTGGAAGCTGCCAGGCTTGCGATTGCCAAATCGCTTGCCGACCATAATAATTATTAATCGCCCATTAATGCCTTCGAAAATAATAACAGTAGAGAAAGTCTACACACGTTTATCAAAATGTTTTTTGTTAATCATATACCTACTTAATAATTATAATACCCTAAGATGCGGTAGTTGAGCCTGAACACATATTACAACAAGGTTGAGACAATTTCGTATACGTATGTAAATGAAACATATTACTTTTATTTAAAATTCATTAATACGTTTATATATGTTTTAAATGTGTGCGTGGATTTAAATAGATGTGTGCCTACATCATCATATTTATGCATATTATTAAGAATTTGAAGCTGCACCAGCTTAATATGGATTTAAAATCACAGTTAACGAGTAAATAAATCAGAAATATGAAGTAGAGTACAACCACGTGATCGCGTGACATAACTTAGCGTCTGCAGTGTTATAGCATAGAGCGGGCAGTGTCATTTAAACAAAGGAGCATCGGAATAGAATCCAGAGAAATTGAATAAGAACCGTTATATATCCCTAATGGCGGACACTAATACAGTTCAGTGGCGATTGCAGACCATTTTATTTAATGGTTGAAACGAATGTCACTAATTCACAATGATTTACTAATAAATAATGGTTAAAATAGTAAGTACCTAATAGGAAAGTATATTATATACTTTCTAAAAATACAAAAGAACATGAAATTTAATGGCAAGTATTGATTATGACCGCAGCGAATTAGGAAAGGGAGGAAGAGTTTAAACAAATTTACAATGAAATCACAAACCAATTATTCCGAACATCGTAGGTACTTTGTAATGGCATCGTAAAAGAACGGAAACTTTCCATACATTTTGGCTGTACATAAGTAGGTATACATACGTCACAGACTCATTAGTACCTAGGTATCATACTACAACAATATTGATTGGACATACTAAAAGTGCATTAATGTCCTTACAAATAGCAGAGCAACTAATTATCTCCCAATTGATTGATGTCGACGATTGATTGATAACATTTTTCACGAAGTCATAATATAACGTCGGAGTATATTTTACGCATTTTAATTCGATTTTGTACCTACAATAAAAGCTCTCCTGACTCTTATTTCTCAAGCTGAAAAATATATATGCTTTTACAAGTGTTTTAAACATTTGTGGGAGTTCGCCTCGTTTCTGATCAATCCAGTAGCGAGTGACAGAAATCAACCGCAAATATAACTTCGAATAATTAAATTAATAAATCCGTCTGTGCACTATAATGACATTAATTAGTTGAAATCGTGACATTAAATGGGATAAATATGTCGATAGTAAAAGTGTACGTTATACCTTATGTAGTGCATCGCAGGTACGTAAGCGATGCCAAGTTTTAAATATAGAGTACTTCGCTGGCCGTTACAATGTATCGCAGCAGCGCGGCCAAGTCACATGGAAAAAAATAATGCATATAACAACAATTATTTATTTTCACAAATAAAAATTATAACGCGACGAGCACACTCAATATTGATGTATTGTGAACCAACGTTACTTATATAAAAAGTCACCATAAAATATATTTAGAAAACCAAATGTTACTGACTTAAGTTAAAGTTAAGGGATTTACGTGTCTACATAGAACTTGTTTGTCAAAATTTTTATTGAACACCTTATCATCAGCAACATGCAACAATTTTATTTAGCTGGTTGTATTTTCCCTTTTTATTTTTCGCTCGAAATGCATTAGTTGTAGTTACTACATTGAGCCTGTACCCTACGAACCCAAGTTAAGTCTATGATTGTAAACGATGAAACCAGCCTTTATGTTAGAATCAAAGACCGCGTCTTTGAATCTAACAAATTATTGAAATAAAACATTTTTGTCGAATTTTACGCGTCTATTTTATGTTTTTACGTTTACGACGTTTCGGCTGCTTTACAGCAACCATGGTCACGGGAGGACTGACCTCATATTTAGTTGCCTCAAGACACTGTGACCACCTTTTGCGTAGATCGGACCGCAAACAACCACTAAATATGAGGGTGCCCCAGTTCAAACGATGATATTAGGACGACAGCCACCTCAGTCCTCCCGTGACCATGATTGCTGTAAAGCAGCCGAAACATCGGGAAAGTAAAAGCATATAATAAACGCGATAAAAATAGTTTGTTTTTATATTTCAATATGTAGTATTCGCGTAACGAATTATGCTGCAATAAATCGTAGAATTCATCATTGAAATAAGCCAGTTTAAAAACGAAACATATTTTTGGTTTGATGGTCGATGGTGAATCGATCGGTTACAATACTTTTAGAAAATAACAAAGGCTTGCAATTAGTTGAGTTGAGATAGGATATAAAAACAATTGCCGCCGATTGACAACTCTACTGGTGGTAGGCTTCGGCCGTGGCTAGTCACCACCCACTGAACAAAGCCATGTCGCCAAGCGGCCTGGCCGTGTTCCGGCATGATGTTCGGTGCTGCCATTCATGGATGGCGTGTGCCTGCATGTGCCTAGTGAATGAAGCGTCTCTATCTACTGCCGCCTTCCTACCTAGGCAAATGTGCTCCATCGTCACTTACCATCAGGTGAGATCGAGATCAAATACTTGCCTATAATGTAATAAAACAAAAAAAAGAAATAATAGAAGAAACAAATGCGTTGAATTAAGTACAAAATAATTATAGACTGAGACTGAATAGAACAAACCTTTTAATCACCTTTTTAAATAATCGTTCTATTTGCTATGATAGGTAAACCCCACGCTATCATATGGATTATGGATTAAACAATACTCAATCAAGTTCTCGTATGGCGTGGCCCGTGTACACGGCACCCGACGCGCAGGCAGTATTGATACCGTGTATCAGTTTATAACTGCCTATACAATACATTATATCATTGTCTATACAAAACCAAAGTGAGCACATCCGTGTTAACATGGGTTTAGAAATTAAGCACGTCAAGTGCGAGCTAACTGTATACTTTATAGTCTATCGTATTTAGACATTTTGTATGAAGAATTGAAAAGCGTCTCTAGCGGGCGGTATTCAAAACTTTCAAATCTCCATACAAAATGCCTAAATACGGTAGACTATAAAGTATACGGTTAGCTTACGAATAATCTCGTACCTGACGTACAGACGGAAAGTATCAAAAGAAGAAAGTCAAGAAAAAGGGCTATTTATTACAACTAATTTGTTTCAAAATAAATAATATGATCCCGATAAGAAAATATGAAATAGACGCGCAACTTAGTTTTATTACGCCCGCCGCGCGCCCGCCCCGGTCCAATCAGTGGAACTTTCTCAAGATACTGCCCACCGCTACGAGTTACCATTGGTTATTACATAAAATATTTTTTTAAATATAAAATGCACTTAGTTATATTCAATTTTCATTGAAATGGATTTTATGAGGTTATGAATATTTTGAACTCTATATATATAGGGCGTAAGGGGCATGTGGTATCTCAAACTTTGTAACTAATAACAACTTTGTACTTATATTGATTTTCTGTTGCTAAATTACAAACAAAGCGGCCAAGCACATTACATAACAACAGGACTTAGATTGTTTTCTGAACTGGTTTAGATAGAGCGATTATATTTAGTACAAGCTGTTGCCCGCGACTTCGTACGCGTGGTATTTAACAAAGACAACCGTTGACAACAGCCTGCTCGCCCATTCTGAGCCCGCGGGACGCATTGCAGGTTGTTGCTATCAAACTTAATCAGGCGCTGCGCTGCAAAAGTAGCCTAAGTTACTCCTTGTTACATCAGCTATCTGCCAGTAAAAGTCCCGTCAAAATCGGTCCAGCCATTTCAGAGATTACCCGGAACAAACAGACAGACAGACAGACAGACAGAATGACAGACAGACGGACAGACAGACAGACAGACAGACAGACAGACGGACAGACAGACAGACAGACAAAAATTGTAAAAAAAATTGTTTCGGTATAGGTAACGTGTATACATCCAAATGCACTTAGTAAAAAGCGGTTATTTTAATATTACAAACAGACACTCCAATTTTATTTATATGTATAGACGACGAAAACGGCTATCGGAGCAAAATAACTACTGAAATATATGCGAGGATTAGTAAGTTATTGTTGCCGACTCTATGCAACTAATGTCTTATTTGCTTTTTAGCTTATTAAAAAAAACGTTTGATATATTGATTTTACATATTTTATCAATAAGCACGATGCCTGGGTGCTACCACCGACTTGGGATTCAGTAATTAATATAATTTAATCCAAAACCAAGCGCACCATTTAAGAATTCAAGTCACTGTGGGAACTTTATGCGTAGATCGAACCGCAATCAACAACTAAATATGAGGGTACCCCGGTTCAAACTATGACACTAGGACGTCAAACATCTCAGTCCTCCCGTGATCATGGTTGTTGTCAAGCAACCGAAACGGCAGGGACGTATAAACATAAAATAAACGCGATAAAATCTGTAAAATTAGTTTTATTCCGAAAGTTATGGCAGATTCTCATCGCGCGAAAGGTTGAGGAGTTAATTATTTACATTATTTTTTCTTTACATATAAATATTTGTATTTATCGCACGACTTTTTGCCGCTACCCGTGACCGGCGGGCTGGCCTCTATTTCGCGCAAAGAGTGAGCCTCACTATTCAGCGCGGAAACGCGGCCAGCCTGCTGGGCACTTTTGGCATCGACGAAGATGTGGAGGCATTTTTGTGTATATAATTTTATTTTTATTTTATTTTTAAATGTGCTATTAATAAGTATTTTTTTTTTAGTTTTTTGTTTTTCCATGTATATAACTATTGTATATAATTTATTAAATAAAAAAAATATTTTTTTTTATCAAACATGCAAGTTTTCATTTATTATCTTCATACTGTCCATTCACATTCGCTTCAGTTATAATAATTTAGACACTATTTTAATGTGTCCAATAATTATTATAATCTAGCAGACTAGCTAATATGCATTATAAAACTACTCCTATTGGTAGGTACATAAAAAAGTGGATCTTCTGTATTGTAGGGTGTCCTTTAACTCTATTCTCAGTAGTTCTAATCCTAATCCATAATATACTATTAAATTACTACAAATGTTGGTTAGACTATTTTCATATCGCAAGTCGTGAGAGATTAAACCCAAGAAGTACTTTGTCTTACAAATGTCAGTTCTTAAACATATATTTTTGAAAATATTACGGCTCTATATAACCGTGGAAAAACAAGTTGTTAATATTAATTAAACAGAAGGTGACAGAAGAGGAAATGTAAGTTGAAGTTCTCTAATTGAATATAAAATGCATGTAAATATTCTAGACTTATACATAAACGCAGGCCGAGCTAACTGTTGTTTATTTATTTCAACATACATAGTTGCTACTCATGATAAGAAAGTAGGTAGGTACATAGTATGACGAACGAATATTTTCCGGTCCGCAAGCAACTCTATTTGATGTTTGAATAATACAATAAGTAATCATTATTGAGAGAAAGAATACGTAACAATAAAGTGTAACTTTTGTTATATAATATTTTACTATTAGGTACCTCCTATATGGCATATATTTTTATTCGATACCATTTATTTTATATATGAAAATCCACATTTATATAAATATGAGATCTACGTCAGTTCTTTCAAGCCTGGTAACTCTACTTTGACCCATGAAGTAGGCTATGCTAAGTATGCACCTGGAAATATCTGCAAAGTAGGGCTTAAACTATTATTGAATATACATATCTGTGTGAAACCTGAACTATCTGTTTACTAGCTGGAAATAGCAAGCTAAAGAAAAAGGTATCTCGTTAGAATTGCAATACGAGAACAAATAGCATGAAATGTTTACATAACATTGTTAGTCTTAGAGTATTGGTTACCTAGTCTGCGACTACCCACCACCATCTCTCTCACGAAAAGGACAATTTGACACATTGTTTCGTTATCTATCGAAAATGAATATATAATTGCAAGACTAAGCGCAGATGAAGCTGTTGTTACTCGTATTGTGGTTTGACACAAAGGTACTCAATCACCTTTTAGATTGGCACAGCATAATTTTTCTACACCAACGCGATCGATACCAACAACCGTATTCTATAATGCAGGTCCAACCTTATTATAGGTTTCGTTCGATGCCTTGCGGGGTATTAAAGAAAAACTGATGAGTGCGGAACTGGTTTAAAGATTAAAAATGCTATTATGGATGAACAGAATTTAGATATGCTTATTAAGAAACGAATAGTTTAGTATGAAAAAATAATAATATCGCTAGACGAACACTTGTTTTACTAAGCGACGCTTGTATTATGGGTACCGTACAGTGATCTGGGGGTGCACCCAGTATATAAAATATAATGTTATCTGTGTAGCACCAAGGAAACTTAAGCCTTCGACACACGGAGTAAACACTTGCGATGCTATTTGGAGAGTACCTGCTTGCTGGCGTGGCATCCTAGTCTCAATAACTGTTACATTCATAGGATTATCATCGACACTCCAGCGATAAGGCTATAGAGTTGCACAAATTATGACAATTCCATGATACCGCAAAGCTAGCCAGCTCATGCAAGATATGAAATATGGTTTAGACGCTGACGTTTACAACCTATTTCACAATACGATCCAGAACATATTACAAAGATTTTTTTTTGGGCCTACTCTGTGGGTCAGGCCTTTAGTAAATTATTAAAAAAATAAGAAGATGCAAAACGCGAGTAGGTTAACTCTTAAAATGCGTCCGATGGGAAAGCGCAATGGATAATCAAACATTCGGACATAACAGTCGATTAGTTGAAATTAACATAAATGTTGGGAGTTTCCGATTTGAACAGCCATCCTTGTCGCTAATTTTATGTTGACCTTATGAGAATAAACATCGAACTGTAAATATTGAATTAATTACCCGTGTGAATAGGTACATATCGATGGGACTCAGGTGTGGCTACAACAGATTTTAGGTATTTTTTTGCCATGTGGTCGCTATTTTCTATCCTTTGATATCATTTATGCGAACTCTGAACGGACGCGCGGTAGCGATTTTACCTACCCACCTCCAAGAATGCAATACAAGCCAGCTCAAGTGTCTAAGTATAGGGATAGGTAGGTCATTGAATATGAGAGAAATGACATGTTTGTTATTGTTAAGTTTCTGATTACACCTTACTTCACATTGCATTCTACTTAGTTTCATAAATTTGTAGTATATATAATACATGCCTACTATTCCAACAAGCGTACCTATATATTTCCTTCCGCTAGGTGTTCGATTACAATATACGTTGAAATACAGGATGTATGTGACTCGTAATGAAACCTGATACCGTGAATTCAACTCATGATTCTGGACCCACCACAGTTGGAATTTTCATCGAGCTATTCATTAATTATTCGCATTTTTATTTATTGTTATTAATAATTTCCAATTTAGACCTAAAACTGCAATTTAAATTAAATTTCGATACGCTTGAGCGCGCTTGTAACTTGCACGCGTCGGAATTTGCGCGGAGCGTTGTGATGTGTTCGCATTGCTTACGATACATTGAGTGCTCAATAATAAAACATATTATGTAAACCATGACATTCAACATAAATATTTTTTATAATTTTATTCTAAGCATTAATACCTCTACCCAAATGTTCGTTACCATGCCCCTTACACCCTGTATATACACGTACATATACACCCTCTATGAATCATTTTATATAATAATATCGCCTGAAGAACACAGTAACTACACGGACCTAAATTAAGCAACGCATATTTATTAATACGGAAACCGGAAAATCGAAGCGATCCGAGTATACCGGTGAATGTTGAAGGAAATTAAAATTGCATCATTAGGATTTGGATAAAATAATTACCGTAGCCAAGAATTGAACCTGTTGATTTTAAAATAAATCAACATACTGTAAATATTATTACACCATCCGATAATAAGGATCATCAAATACTGTGAAATAATGAATTACGACGTACTAAAGAAAATACATTTCATGCCATATTTTTATAGGAATAATAGGTATTTTATTTTTAGTTTTATGTTACAAGAGTCCAAAGCAACATAATAGGGTAATTTTCCTAACGATAAAATATTCCTTTCTATAACCATCTACATAACTATAGGTCTACGTAGAGCGCGGTTGCGTTAAAATTATGTTTCTCAAAAGAATTACTCGTAATCTAATTCAGACTATTATCTTCCTATCCCATGTAAGCTCTATCATAATATAGCGCAATACAAATCAAACTATTAATGTTAATGAGGGCGACCTTGAACCCAGCGGCGGCGAGCGGTAATTCTGCAACAAAAACAATTCGCAAAGCGTCGAACGTACCCTCTGGGAACGACTGCATAGCCGGGGTACTGCATCGGCGGCGACAGGTTCGGAGGCGACGACATCAGCAGCGTGAGGGTCGGCGACGGCGGCGACTCGTAGGGCTGCGCTTGCGGCGTCAAGCACGGCGGCAGCGGCGGCGTCTCCTTCTCCTGGTAGTAGGGTGCGTAAGGCGCGAACTGGTAAGGGTCGTACTGGTTGGGCCACTCGCGGTCCCGCGGCGTCCACTCCGCCATGATTAGCGAATCCTACACGGACGAGTACCTAATGCGCAACGCTGCACGCGTGCACCGGCGTTCGCACCATGCGCGCACTGACGCGCCCACCGAGACTCGCGCCACCGATGCAACGCATAAACAAACTGCAAATCCTTTATCTGGCCGCTTCACTTCACTCGCCGATGTACGTCGTTAGCCGGCTACTGATAAAGGGCGGTCGCGCGCTGCATTCACACTTGGCTAATTAATCACTGTGCAAAAACACTGAGATTGTCCCGTGGCTACTATAATGTTTGTATCTCGCCTAATTATCCACGAAAAAGTTCGTGGGCGCGGTGTTGAAGCGTCTAAACCAAAGAAACGACTTTACCTTAAATCAAACTACACAAGACTGATATTGTTAAGGAAAATAAATTAGGCTGACATGACAACCCCCGTACAACAGGTAGATGTAAAGTACTGTTTCCTTTCTTCATTACAATCTGAATAATATAAAATAATTATGCTGCAATCTGGTTAACGAAGATGATTATACGAAATAAACAAAGTTACTTTGATAACCTCGCGACATCGACTGGACGCTAATGGAATATATCGTTTATAGATTTGTACCTTTAATTATTTTAAGGTAAACTAACACGACCGAGATTGCAACTTAGTTACGATATGAAAACATGGCTTGTTTACTCATAAATCTTCATAGAGAACCAACTAGGTGTACCTACAACGCTAATAAGAATTAATATAATCATGACAGCTGCATTAATAGATAATATCAACAGCACCCGGACCATAGCACGGTGCTTAGTAAACAAAAGAGAGTAGGTAGGTACCTATTCTATAGCCTAGCTAGTGCAATTGTAAACTATTTTTCTCAGGTATTGTACTGGAGTAAATAAGATGGCTTCAATATCTATCAATTCTTGCAACCTTCCCGATAGAGTTTATATTTCTATTCTCAAGAAACCAATTTGTTGAACCGAATGACTGAACCAGTGTATAGTACGTATTTCTCTATGATGGTTCAATACTTTATAACGACCTACTAAATCAAACCCACAAATATTTTTTATTTATTTATTTCCGATAACTGGGTAGTATTTTGGCAGTACTCACTACATGAACCATGCTGCTGTGGTTCAAGTACTGCAAATCCAACCTTTCAGCTAATGCGTTTATGATACTTTTCCGGCTGGCCCGCACCCTGTATGCCAAGGATGTGCACCGATTACGCACGGTGGTATGGAAGCAATCCACACGAGCCTCGGCGAACATCCCCGAGGCGCTGCAGAAGCGAACCGGCCCCAAAAGGACCCTAAACGCACTGTTACATTGCACAAGTGGCGCAGTATACTGTCCCCTCGTATTATCGACCAAAAGACTACTCGTATAGAAAGACGTGCAAAATACTCTCCAAATCTATTTTTTTTCGTCTGATTATAACTAAAATGTCCCTTTTCAAGTAAAGTGTATTTTAAATTTACTATCCCTTTTAGTGTCATACTTCAGTATTCTGTTAACCAACATAATACAATATGTTGTAACCTACATAGAGGTAAAAAGTTGAATGTTTCAGATTTATACAATATAGTTTTGTAGACGTTGACAACAATAGGACTGTTCGTAATCGAGTTATTGATTTCAACTAATAATAAACAAGTTGTAATATCGTAAGGTACTAATGGGTATTCTGTGGCATTACTGGAATATCTAATTGGAGTGTTGGGAAAATTGGCTGTATAAGTAGATATTTAACGAAATAACAGTGCCTTTCAAAAAGCACAAGCTACTTACTGAACATAGAGATCAATTATACTGTCAGGGGCTCTTCACGTTTAAATCTGTGAACCAAGGCATCGAACTACCATCACCATTGTTATATAGCTAGGTAAACCCACCTATCATATGGTCCCAAACATGCACAAACATATCATATCATCAAATGATCTTCGATTCTTATCTATCACTGAAGTATGGATTAGTTTTGTGCGAAGAAATTCAATGTTCGGTATGCGGTCCGCGGGGTGATCCAACATAGACCACTCTGGCTTTTTTTGCGTTTCTGAAAGCGTACACGTCGAAACGCACCTCTGGCCCAAGTGCAGCCGGTGGTATAGTGCGTAACTGCCCTAATAGCCATTGGATTGACCACCCTCTTTGGTTTGATATTAGTCTATTCTAATTGGATTGAATTTATCTATACATATAAATAAAATTGGAGTGTCTGTTTGTAATATTAAAATAACCGCTTTTTACTAAATGCATTTGGATGTATACACGGTACCTATACCAAAACAACCTTTATTAACATTTTTGTCAGCCTGTCCGTCTGTCTGTTTGTTCCGGGTAATCTGAAATGGCTGGACTGATTTTGACGGGAATTTCACTGGCAGATAGCTGATGTAACAAGGAGTAACTTAGGCTACTTTTATTTTAGAAAAAAAAATAGGATCTCTCAAAAAAAATTTAAAACCAATGTTGCAGCGCTGCGCCTGATTAAGTTTGATAGCAACAATCTGCAATGCGTCCCGCGGGATCAGAACGTGCGAGCAGGCTGTTGCCAACGGTTGAGTCTTTGTTAAATACCACGCGGACGAAGTCGCGGGAAACAGGTAGTATATCATATCAATAATTAAGTATACTATTGAATTAATTTAGTGTTCATATTAAAGCTATTAAAGCCTACCTGACGAAGAAATCGATCAGACAAATAATGAAAGAATTCCTTATTATATGCACATATTGATGGGGTGTATCTCTGATAAACCAACATAGGAACCTCTTAAAGGACGGCACTATATTCCACATTACTTATGGGAGCTAATACTGATAAGGGTGACAACGCTTATGCAACGTGCATAAATAAAGTAAGTATTTGATTCAATAATAATAATGATTTAACATTTTTTCCGTAATAAAGTACATACGTTGAATAAATTCACGCTGCGTTGCTAGAATCGGCTCAAAGTTACACGTCCAAGGGACAAATAATTAGAAGCGCAGCCATTGTGTTTAATCTATTGTCTAGAACTAGTAGTTGTGTAATTGTACAAGAATCCTGAACTAGGAAGAGTCTTTAGCAAGGCCGTAGCCAGGAATTCGCTTGGGGGGGAGGGGGGATCAAGCTTGTAAATTTATATTTCATTGTTCGGGGAGTAGCTCATCGCGATCGTTTTCCTAAGGTGCCAATCCACTGGATCTACTTACGTGAGAAAATGCCGATTTGTGATATGCGGCCCACTCAATTTTCGATTTAGCTATAATTATCCAATGAGAAGGACGCCGTTCAAATTTATCCAGTGGTTTTTCTATGATGCTCGAACAAACCGACTGACAAGAATTCTAAAATCTCTTGCGTTGAATTCAGAGACGACTTAATGTACCAGACTATTGTACCATGTTTATGTTTAATACGCTTTAATGTGGTGTGTGTGTGTGTGTGTCTCTATCTCTCTCTCTCTCTCTTTCTCTGTGTGTGTGTAGTGTGGACCTACCACAAGAACTATTAGTAAATCTAAAATGGTCACTCACCTTGACGTAGACACACCCGGCGAGTCATCGTCTCCCGAGAAATTGGAGGCAGGTGACTTGGTCCGTGCTTCGTCGGAGTTGTCCGGCGAGGAGGGCGCGGACGAGTCCGCCGCGCGGAGGTAGTCTCGCGTGCTGCGGATCACGCTCGGCGTGTGGCACTGCATCTCAGCCATAGTAGCGGTCGCTGATGAGAATAAGATGTTCCTGTTCACATTACGAACCAACCCTTACACATTGTACCGGGAAGGTATATGGAAAACTGGAGTTTGTTTTCATGCCTTTAGAATATTTTTCCGAACGTAATCCCTACGTATCCATTTTTGTGCGTGGAAGCCGGCGGCGGTTTGCTTGTGCAGGACGCCCGCCAGACATGCCGCTAGTGTGTGTAGCCTTAATTATTGGTTATTACAAGTACCTATTTTTTTTAAATTTGGCTCAGTTTGAAATTCACAGTCCATTAGCATAGACAAGAAAAAGCGACTATTGCGAAGCAAATTTGAAGAAAAATCGTTACATATTTGATTTATTTAGATAAGGTAAATTTTTAGGTTCGATGATGTTTTGCTTCTTAGTTTTTTGTAGACGGTTATTTTTGTTATTAATCGGCTCCTTGAGCCCCAGATCGTACTTATGAGTATTGGAAAAGTAAAGTAATCGGCTTAAAGTAATTATTTCCTGGAAAAGTATTTGAAAGACTTCCGCATTTTTGTAGACTGTGAGTTCGCAGTACTGGAAAGATTTCCTTATCGCCACGACGGAACTGCCGCGCTGATGTTGAAGGCGCAGTACAGCCCGTTCTAGTCAAATTACCTTAACCCCAATAGCATTCGCGTCGTCGCATGGATCGCCCCGGGGCATGCAGCACGCGTGCTTCGCCGCACGAGTATATTATCCTGCAGCGAGTGGACACGGGCTCTTGCCGTAACCATTGGTCGTATAGGAATGTACGGCGCGGTGAGATACGCCCTCCTCTGTGCAAGCAGAGCACTCGATGTGGACTTTTTGTTTGTTGACCATTGACTATACAGGGTGATACATAAATGGTGTACGAAGGCTTAAACCTGCACTTCTTTAGCGCATGTATAATTATTATTTAAAATCAAAGTTTTTATGTCGATTAAAAAAACACAATAAATCACAATTGCCGCTTTGTTGGGAATAAAAAATATTTTTCAACATCGGCATGTCAAAATCTGACCTCACATAATAAAAACAAAATGCGCTAAAGCAGTGCAGGTTCAAGGTTGAGTTAACCGACTCTTTCTGAAGACATCTGAATATCGCCGTGTTTTCGCTTGAAAATGCGTGTATCGCGAGCGCCTTGTGCGTGTTCGCTCGCACGCATCCGGAGCGGTGGGGGCATGTGACATGATCAAGATAAATTTTCTAGTCTTCATTTGTCTTGGTGGGATGCATATTGGCGTTGCATTCGCGAAACGTGCCTTGATTTGAGGGCATGCACGTTGTGACATGGCTTTAGCTACATAGAACATAATAAAATGACTCGGGTTTTATTATTTGCTCCACAATTTCATATCATCTGTGATGCAGGATTCGAATATTTTGTCTTGTAGAAAGTACGGCATGGTGATAGTTTAAGTGCTTCAGGATAAAAAAGATAGGTCAATAATTAGGTTGGTATACGTATACTTAATCAAACAACAATTTCGTAGTATGTTATAAGTATGGATTTATTAAACCAATGAGGTAACTATGTACCATTTGAAGTAGTAGAAGCAGTGTAAAGAGGTCTTCAGAATATTGTAGCTATACTAGGATACCAGAATGCTATAGGTGATCCGGTCAGGGTTCGTAACCATGGCAACGAGTGCACCGCGCCGCCGCGCGCCCTATAAACCTACACACACAGATATAAACCAGAGGTCGTTCACCCCGCCGCTGCACCCAAATAAAAAAATTGAATTTGTTAAGGCATTTCTACAAATATATTGCTGTTTATTACATACGTAATCATTTAAGTCACATAAGGATAGTTATAAACTACCTATTAATAGATTTCACAGTCATTGGCTGCAGAAGGATGTTTTATTTACGTACCTCAATGCTACGCCAAGGATATATTATCATAAGTCTGAATTAGTTCGATAATAAAACTGTACCACACGATCCATGGTCACCTATTTTTAGATGGCTCACTTATCACACATTTTGGCACAAGTATCTCTCTATAAAATCGTAAAAGTTCAATGCTGTTATCAATTATTTACTAGGTAGGTATGTGAAATGTTTTGATGTGTTTGTGAACAGAGAAGTAGCTAGATATAAAAAAAATAGTTCAGCGCCATCTAGTTTACTATAAGCAACTCATTTCAATAGAAGACAAACTTTATTACTACCAGTTTTAAATGTCGTGTGATAGATGTCACTAAGATAAAAAATCACTTTAAAATAAGTTTTTTATGATCTAATTAATCTTTAAAGCTATGTTATTGATTTTTGTTTGCCTAAAAATATTAGAATAACCGTATCGGTAAATACGTAAATATTTCTTTTGGGTTCCTTTGCATATAAATGACTTTCCATTTCATTTGATTTCTAACCATTACATTGTACACCAGTTCCCTATCTTAATTATGAAACATGAATCAGAGATGTCGCTGTCCATAAATAGTCAGTCGTCTGTATGTATGACAAAGAAGGTACTTAATAAAAACAGCCGAAAATATACTCAAACCATGCTTGAATATTACTGAACCGTTTGAGACGCCATTATTGCGTATTAAAAGCCACTCTAAGACTAAATTAAGGAAATTAGTTAAGTACTTACTCACCTACTTATAATTATCTGTATCTATCTTTGCAAAGCCACTTAAAGATCAATTAGATAGGTAAGTAATTAGATAATTACAGACTGCAGAGCGTATAACATAGTTTTTAAAGCGCTAAAAAATATTTTATTTTTTTCTAGACATTCTACACAACCTACACTTCAATTTCATCAAAGCTAAAGGTTCTGTTGAATTGGGTAGGTACATATGCTACATCTGAACTGAACTCAATCAATAGTTATGCATATTTTAGTAAAATATTCGAAAGACTGTTTGGGAGAAACTGAAAAGACATGTTTCGCTTTATTAGTACTTATTGTTACCTAGAACATAATGCTTAATTTTACACCTAGTTCACACATCATAATTCTAAGAAGCGTATGTTTAATTTCAAACCAGCTGAAGCCTTCAAAGGGTTCTATGCCTGTTCGAAGTCCCTAACAGGCATAAAGTAATTAAGGCTCCGTCAAAATGTTTGAACATTTGAATCAGGCTTTTAATAGCAGACAGGACTCTCGAGAGGGTGCGCCGCCGCGCCGTCCTCGTAATCTGGGAATGATGAATGTGTCAGCGAAGTGATAAACGCACTTAGCGCCGTAATAAGTTATTGCTCTATGTATTTTTATATGGTTTATTAGGAGCTAGCATGAATGCTTAGTAGATCAATGAGTAGTGTAAATGTAATAATTTCTGACACAACCTCCACAACAGAAAATTTAAATCTAATGGGGGCGTATAATGAACTCTTATTTTAATTATTTAAAATAAAAAAGCTGCTGAAACTGAAAAAAAAGACTAGTAGTTTAACACTCTGGACCAATTTTTGAGAAGATTTGAGGCAGACTAGATTTTTAATTGTTCATTTGACTGAGTTCGCCCATTTCCTATATTTTCCATTTTCAAAATATGGTGTCTGAATGTTGCCATATTGAATTTTGATTACTACCATGTCTTTAGTGACACTCGCAAGATTATTATTGTAAGAATCATCAAACTTAGCCGAGGCGTTTGGTCTTTAAAGCGCCACAAAGGAATAAACATACATACATAAGCTGATAAACACATTACCCTCACATGTCCGGAACAGCATTAAGTAATCATTTCGAAAAAAAAATACATTAAAAAAAATACAAATAACTAGTGATAAATAATGTTCTCAAATAATAGGAAATAATCACATGAGCAGTTGATCCCGCCCGGACAGGCAAAGTTCTGTTGAAGGGCCCCTACCTGTTGCACTTAAGACCGTGGGGTGGGTACGAGCAAGCAAGCCTTACGAAGGGTCGAGTAAGAACACTGCAAGTATAATCAGTGTTCATACCCATCAGTGGCGGAGATTGAATATTCGCACAAGGGAAGCCAGAAAGATACTTTAACTGTGGTTGCACAAAAAACATAAAACCTCATACTCATTGTGGTTTAGATCTCCCATTAAAAATATATTATCTTATGCGGAACACAACTAAGATTCTAGACAGTATCCACAAAAAAAAAATGCTTTCAAGAAAGTCGGTAGGTACCCAAATTTTAATGTCGATTAGGAAGACTACAGGAAAAGTGTTTTGCAACAAGCTGTTAAGATGTGTTTTATACCTAAAGGTTCCTTCGCCAATGATACCTATAAACGTTGAACCGGACATTAGCGGCGCGGCTGCGGCACAGTGTCGCACTGACCAGTATATTATGTTACTATTGATTTATTTGTCACGGTTGCGTATGGAAAAAAAAAACCTTTATACGCTATTGATATTTATTGCATTTGATTATGATATACAACTAATGTGGTCATATTTTCCCGGTGTTTAAATTTGAAATTGTATACGATTTTCTTATATGATAGGTACAAGATTTTTTATATTTTATCTACTCGATTCTAACTTGGTCGTCACTCATCTATACATATAAATAAAATTGGAGTGTCTGTTTGTAATATTAAAATAACCGCTTTTTACTAAGTGCATTTGGATGTATACACGTTACCTATACCGAAACAACAATTTTTATAATTTTTGTCTGTCTGTCTGTCTGTCTGTCCGTCTGTCTGTCTGTCTGTCTGTCTGTCTGTCTGTCTGTCTGTTTGTTCCAGCTAATCTCTGAAATGGCTGGACCGATTTTCACGGGACTTTCACTGACAGATAGCTGATATAACAAGGAGTAACTTAGGCTACTTTTATTTTAGAAAAAAAAATAGGATCTCACGAAAAAAAATTAAAACCAATGTTGCAGCGCAGCGCCTGATTAAGTTTGATAGCAACAACCTGCAATGCGTCCCGCGGGCTCAGAATGGGCGAGCAGGCTGTTGTCAACGGTTGTCTTTGTTAAATACCACGCGGACGAAGTCGCGGGCAACAGCTAGTCTATAATAAATATTAAAAAAAAATTGTTAATATACTAAGTATATATAAGTATAATATTCAGACTGTTTTCTGCATTCCATTTCCCAGAAAAGGTAACAATAAATACTTGGGATCATAACATCCCCATCCCATCCCATCCCCAGTTATCTTTCCATATTCCTGCAATATATAATATCCTGATGAGGTCAATTCGCTATTTATGCTATGATTTTCAGCAATTGACCCCAGCAGGTGGCTAACATAACATTGAAATTATCAAAAAGGGCCTCTACGTGTTGGACCCATGTCCCCGCGCAAGCCATCCAAAGATCCGGGTATAGCCCGTGTGGAGAGAGAGAATACTTCGGATGATAAAACGAAATGCGCGTACGAAGTCGCGGGCCCAGCTAGTTTCAAATATGATTAAGACCGTTAATTTGTGTAAACCAACAGCTTACTGACAAAGCCATGATTAGAAAGTCTTTGCAAAAACAAAGTATACTATTGTTTTGACGCCTTTTTAGTGCTATTCTACCGGCCATGTCGTGCTTCGCTCCACTACCCTATGGTACCTCACCAAGCCTTATCTCATTTCCTTTGCAAGTATTGAAGGTTCAAAGATATAGATCTGCGAATAAAATATAATTACTTAGTTCTGAGATTGTATATTGTAAATAAAACTAATTATATTGCAAAAATTAAGCACCACTAAATGTTACATTCACTGGAAGCATTTGTGTTGGGCATTGGTTGGGAAGGCGTTATTTGTAAGAATGAACCTACCTTGAAATATATCCTGTTAATATTTGCAGTATCTCTATTGCAAAGCGGCTGATTTTTCTTAGCTATATTGATGTAAATAGTAAATAGAAAGAAACAAACTTTCACATTTGACGCTGAGTTTCTCGCCGGATCTTCTCAGTTGAGGTCGCGTTCCGATCCGGTTGTAGATTCAAGAGAAAAAAAAATGCTAATTACATAATGCCCCCGTAGGCTTATACTAAATAAATCATTTGACTTTGCATAAATTAAAACTCTTGTGCTGAGTACTACTTATATGACATTTGATAAAGTTATAAAACGATTATAAATTTGGGGACTATTATCGTCTAAATGCGTCGCACGTCAAACATCTAGTAGCTACACATAGCTATAAACAGATCGCATTATCATGTTACACAATGTCAAATCGGATGTAAGTAGACCTTGTACACAACGAATAAGCCGATCTTATCGATCATTAGCAGTCTGTCGAAAAGCTGTGTCGTGTAAGCCGGAACCGGAATTGAGTGGTTGAATAAGAAAATAATACCAACATAATAATTCTACATCAACATAATAAAATTAATAACATATATGGAATAACAACATAATAAATTAATTCATATTAAATAATATCAAATGACAAGAAAATATTGAAATAAAACGATTTTTTAAGATTTTATTGCGGTTATTGTATGTTTTTACGGTCCCGACGTTTCGGCTGCTTTATAGCAACCATGGTCACGGGAGGACTAAGGTTATAAGACCTCCTAGTGACATAGTTAGAATTGGGGTAACTACCATAAAATATGGCATTAGTATTTGTAAGTTCACAAAGTTCGCCCAGTACCCGCCTTGAAGCATCCGCACGTTGCACGGCTACAGGACCCGTAACTGTCACTTTTGACAGATATCCCATAATCTGTCAAAAGTGACAGTCACTATGCGGTTGCTGTTCGATTATGAATCGATTGTGTTTGCAGACTTGGGGCCCAGGGCGTCAAAGGTTTACTTACTAATGTGGGTGGGTAATAAAAAATAAGAAAAGTAACATTAATTTAGTACTTGTGCATTTTATATTTGACCACTAACCGAACTAAACAGAAGGTTGTTACTTGCCAAGTAAAATCGCAAATTTTAAATGTTTAAAACAACTGGTACATAATAGAGTCTATCATATAATACATAATAACATTCGAATTGATTCCTATAGTCACTAATTGGTGTTTTCAATTGACAATTGACTACGAGTCACATACGAAAGTAGGTAAATATTATGATCATAGTTCAGGACAAAAGTCGAGGCTGCCGACGCTGTGTTTAGTTCATAATTCCAGTGTGGCCTAGTCCAGCTCTGTAATTTAGAACATCTTCGTGCAGATTTCTTGTACATGACCTTAATACAAGCGCAATCATTGTTTAGAGCTAAACAAGGATTGATATGCCTTATGAGATTGCTTTTTTATATTGTGATTAGTCGTTTAAAGGAAGAAGGACAAATTAATGACTTGGTATTATATAAACATTCTCTTATCTATACATCTATCTATAGATCTGTCTCTTTTCTATATTTACTTCTTACTTATTTATTAGTTAGTATGTAGTTACACATACCGGCTTACTGTTCTGTACACATGCATATATTTTAAAGCTAGGATAAGCATTGTTTTATTACTTTACTATCGAATATAATATATGAAGGTAGTTTCCGATCCGGTTGTAGAGTTATGAATATACACAAATAACTGCCCCCGTACGCTTATATAAAATAAATGATATGACTAAACTTGTTCCTTAGAAAATATTTTTTGCATGAAGTTTATTCATGTTTGGAAACGGTTCAGTCAAGCCGCGGCTATTGCAGTAAAAAACTAAGCTATTAGTAATGTCACGGATATAATTACTCACAAATTACGTGTAGTCTGTAAGTAAGTCGAGAGAAGTGACCTCATAGCCTGCAAGTGAACTCCACATGCGCCAGCCGCTAAACTAAATTCGCTACGCAAACTTTTTCTTTGAAGGCTAATGTTAAATATTTCCTGATCTGTCGACACCAATGCCAAGTATTGCGCCAGAAAGCATGCTCTGGAACCGCCGGCCGATCTTCGCCTCGAAGGTCGACCGTCACACTTAACCACCCAGTTCCTGGAAACCTTTGATCGATCACGTAGCCACTATTTATCGACACAGTCCGAGCAAATGATTGAAGTGATGCTGCATCAGTAATGAACAACGACCGATTTTCTTTCATCCATTCAAATAAATACATTTCGAACGCAGCATACCTGATAGTCCCTTCGGGCTAAACCGAAGAATGTGCGGCACACACAACCAATTGCCTGCGCAAGCCTTGACATTATATCAGTACTTACCTATTAAAAAACTGTAAATATACCTACCAATAATTGTTTGAACGTTTTAAAATTCGATTGCATCCTCGTTTTATTGTTAAATCCTGTTTCAAATAGCCGAAAATTTTAAGACAAAACATTATTTGGAGATCGAGTGTGAGTCACCGATCCAAAATAGGCCCTGCTGCATTTTAGCAATCCGTAAACATAGTTTTTTGTACAGTTGTTGCGTTTATAAGAGTTTGAAAATAATTAAACAAATTATCATTAATGTATCACCTGATGCTATGAGGGGGTTGTCTGTGTGCTATACGGACTAGTATCCGTACAGTGTCCATAACTTAATTCGAGAACAATGTGAAGCAACGTTTGGCTATTAATATGAGTGGTATATAGGTAACTATACTATTGATCGGTCGGTCATAGTGGATGTTTAATATCTATATAAGTATTATATTAGGGCTGATCGACCCTACATTACAGACCCTTGATATATCTACCAAAAAATATGAGACATCGGGCAATGGATACTAGAAACAGAATATTACATTTTTAAATTGAGCGTAGGTAGGTAGCAATACAAATTTCGAAAATCTGCGAAATCGTTGAGGAAATCTTGTGCTTTTGATTGATGAATCCGTTTAAATTTCTAGGTAACGACTTCGACGACAGGAAAATATACCCAAAAAGTACCCAATATTCACGACATCGACGACAGGAAAAGATACTTGCTTACCTGGAAAAAGTTAAGATGTTGAACAGCATGTTTGTGGGTTAAATACCTAGGTGCAGTTTGTGTTTATCATAGGTATTCCTATATTACAGAATGTTTAATGTTTTATCCTAGACCTAATGATAGTCTCGTTATCATTCATAATCAGTAAACAATAATATTATTTACTAGCTGTTGCCCGCGACTTCGTCCGCGTGGTATTTAACAAAGACAACCGTTGACAACAGCCTGCTCGCCCATTCTGAGCCCGCGGGACGCATTGCAGGTTGTTGCTATCAAACTTAATCAGGCGCACCGCTGCAACATTGGTTTTAATTTTTTTTCGAGAGATCCTATTTTTTTTTCTAAAATAAAAGTAGCCTAAGTTACTCCTTGTTACATCAGCTATCTGCCAGTGAAAGTCCCGTCAAAATCGGTCCAGCCATTTCAGAGATTACCCGGAACAAACAGACAGACAGACAGACAGACAAAAAATTTAAAAAAGGTTGTTTTGGTATTGGTACCGCGTATACATCCAAATGCATTTAGTAAAAAGCGGTTATTTTAATATTACAAACAGACACTCCAATTTTATTTATATGTATAGATTTAAACGCCTGTAAAGAAAGGTAAGTAGGTAGGTACTTTATTATTCTAGTGGTCGTGTTTAACCTTATCCTTTTGTAGTTCTCTAAATCCATCAACATTGTAAACAACTGTGTAGGTACTTACGTCTTAATTTTTAATCTTGACAGCGGCATAGAGTACAAATTGAGCGTGAAGTGGAACCGGGCACCAGCATTCAAACTGACGGGACAGTTCGTCACGCTGTCACGCTTCACAATATTGAACTTAGTGGGTACTTTCATAATGCTGACACTCTTGTTGCAACTAATTACTAGATATTGGAAGAATATCTAGCGTTAAGTGGATAGGGTCATTTAAAGAATGAATTTTTATAAAAAATAATACAACCGAATTGAGAACCTCCTCCTTTTTCATGTCGGTTAAAAATGTAACATGAAAAAAAAATTGAAGTGTGAAAAAAAGGTAAAAAGTTCTGAAATGTAATATCAAATTAGGACGAGGGAAGGGCAAATAAAAGAAAACCACTAACATCATGTTGAGCTCGCTAGCCTTAAAACAGAGATTGCTTCTCGTAGAAAATATTGGATATATATAGGGCTCACTGGCGTGTGTAAAACAATATGTTATGTGTTGAACGTAAAACATTAATAATTGAATAAAAGTATTGAAATGCATTAGGTAATTAAAATTAATTGTAAGTAAATATCCTTTATAATAATGAAACTGTATTCATATTAAAAATTACCTATTTAATTTGTTATCTTAGATACCTACATGTCTCCACCACAAATGAATGAATACGAAGCTTCAATTCTTTATCTCCCTCGAAAGTGTATAAATAACCACACAGGATTATAATTATATAATGATTTAAATTACAGCGAAAAGACTCACCGCAGCTGTTACTATTTCAATATTTATAATAAGTACTTTACATATCAGTAAGTATACGTATTTATACATATTATAATAGTTAAAAATGCGTGAGTCGTAAAGCTTCATGAAATAAGTATAAGCACATACAGACGTTGTCTTAACAAATAATTTCAGGAGCAATGTTCTTGTAGCCGTAGATAGCATGACTTATTATAAGTATTACTAGCTGTTGCCCGCGACTTCGTCCGCGTGGTATTTAACAAAGACACAACCGTTGGCAACAGCCTGCTCGCGCTTTCTGAGCCCGCCGGACGCATTTCAGGTTGTTGCTATCAAACGTAATCAGGCGCAACGCTGCAACATTGGTTTTATTTTTTTTTTCGTGAGATCCTATGTTTTTTTTCTAAAATAAAAGTAGCCTAAGTTACTCCTTGTTACATCAGCTATCTTCCAGTGAAAGTCCCGTAAAAATCGGTCCAGCCATTTCAGAGATTACCCGGAACAAACAGACAGACAGACAGACAGACAGACAGACGGACAGACAGACAGACAGACAGACAAAAATTATAAAAATTGTTGTTTCGGTATAGGTAACGTGTATACATCCAAATGCACTTAGTAAATAGCGGTTATTTTAATATTACAAACAGACACTCCAATTTTATTTATATGTATAGATGTATGGATTTAGCCCTACATTGATCGTCTAATATACCTTGCGAAGTTTCCTAAGTGCGCTTAGTGAGTACATACGTGCCTCGCTTGACGCATGCTTTCGCCCCACTGTCTTCCCCATTGTCCCATTGACCTTGACCCATTGTCTTCTTCTTTCTTTACGAAATGAAATGCGATGAAATAAAATGAAATATGGCCTCACCCACAAATTAGTGGGCATTTTTCCAGTATCAAGTATTTAATAACTGTATCACATTCAATAAATACATATTATAAACTATCTGCGCCCCGTGGTGTTACCCGCGTTTAAAAGTATGTCCTTTATCCCACGGGAACCATACATTTTACCGGGATAATAAGTAGTCTATGTGCTATTCCAGACTATAATCTATCTCTGTGCTAAATTTCATCCGGATCCGTTCAGCCGTTCTGGCGTGATTGAGTAACAAACATCCATCCATCCAAACTTTTACATTTATAATTTAAGTGGGATAATAAATGGATGATCAAAGATGAAAATGGCGAATCCCCGAAGTGTCCCAATCATTGTCATTATTAGTTATTTGCCTCACTGTAAGCTCGACTGCCAACTTCACGTGAACTCAATGCTAAAATCAAAATTGACACTGCCACATGTACCCATGGCAGCCTCGCGAAGTTGCGCGCTCCAATTAATATTAAAAGTAGAATACAGAATATAGAATATTCTTCCAGTGGACTGAGATGTACACTTTAACATTAGCCCACCTTTTTAATATCCTGGTCACGGCCTTGGATCAAAAAGTTACAACTGATTAGTTTCCAGATGATCAGCAATCACTGCGTCATTTTCGAACACCCTTTGAATAATCAGAATTGTCACCGTATTAATTAAGTAAACAATTATTTAGTATCATCTTACATGTGATTGGAATCAATCGTAATTGTGTGGTACGAACGGACGTGAACATTTCTATTCCAATTTAATAGACCGTCTGTGCAATGTAGTAGCTATAGAATTGCATACTTTTTAATTTTGAGGGGGGCCACACAAAGCGTCTAGGACTATGAAGTACCATGTACCATGAAGTAGGATTACATACAAAGTGTACCAAAAACAGTATCCCTAAAAGTATTTTAAACCATGTAAAAACCAAATGTATTAAACGTTAATCGCTGCTCCATTTTTTTTTAACTTGTCGAGCTTGTTCGATAAGTTACTGTAATATTTAAATTTCAAATAGATATTGATTGGTTTTTTCATACAGTACCGATGAACCTCTTAATTATAAAATTATGTAACTTATTATTTTTACGACTTGTGTACAAAGTCATTATGAACAAAAGCTCCTAGATCAATTTCATTCGTCTCTACCTATTCCATTCGATGATCTCCAATCAAATATATATATTATTACACAACACTTAAATAAGTAAATTGTAATAATGATTCCATAATATTCAATGCTATATTTAAATGTATATAGTTATGCAAATAAAATATTCTAATAACGGAACTAAAGAGGTTTTTTTCCAATCGTTTCCGGGATCACTGGGAATCTTTTTCATGTCGAGTTTTACATCTTTTTTTTCGATATGAATTAATGGAAGTAGCAACTGTTATTTTAATACTCGTTTGTGATTTAATTAAATCACGTCATACCCCGAGCTTACTTCCTATATTGTTTTTATGTTAATGGATATTAATATAACGTGATTAACTTATGCAATACCTACTAATAGGTAATATAATGGATGGTTTTAATCCATGTGCTAGAGTCAGTAGAGCAGATTTTTTTCACTCAACGCCATACCCTTACTTATTAATAGTTTTTGTCTTACTAATAAGTGTTAGAAGCGACCTTTTCCTTTTTTTATTATTAATATTTTAAATATCACCAGACGAACACACCAAATACGGTCTCACACTAAGCAATGCTTATACCGTAAAATGGGTCTGGGGCGAACCCAGCATATATTACGTATATAGATATTAAACATCCATGACGTGGGTACAAACATTCCTGCTCATCAGACAAAGTTTGTCCCTACCAGGATTCGAACCCGGGGCTCTCGGCACAGAATTCAGGGTCACTACCAACTCCGCTAATCACTTTTATTGTATAGGTACATGTAAACTTACTAGTCCATATCAATGTGTTTTTTTAACAGACTTCAAAAAGGAGGAGGCTCTCAATTCGGTTGTATTTTATTGGAGCTTTTCCATTAAATTTTTCTGACTCTAAAATCTATGAATTTAAAAATATTTGCCTAGAGCTTTAAGCTTTGTTTAAGTTTTTAAGATTAACCCGCCTATTAGCACGGACAATGTTAGTACGGCTTATAGTGACAACCGGTGAGTGATGACACATTAGGAAGGAAGGAAAAAAAATATATACATTAGTTGATATATAATATTATACTTCATTATCATTAAGTGGTTAAGCAAGGGTGGCTATCTAAGTCATCATTTCTTGCTGCCAAGGTTATTTTATAGACAATAGTCATACCTACTCAGTTTATCGGTAAATCGTGTATTGGTATATAGGTGGACAAAATAAAACAAAATCTATTTCCATATTTCGAACAAGTTCTGGGAGCCCTATTCGGGTTAATAGATATGTTAATGATAGTTCGATAGCTTAGCAGATAGGGTGAAGAGAAGGGATATAAATGAAGCAAAAATACGATATTATGTAACGAACATTATAATCGCTAGATAGAACCAAACACAACTCCTGACACAAAACAGAAACAAAAATAATTCAAAATATATTAAAAAGAAAGAACCTACAAATAGGTCCAATTATCTACAATAGGAAGTATTGCTAAATTACAACAGTACTTATATCTATCTTCTAACTATATGAAGGGTGTAAGGCTTAAAAAAAGGTTAAGTGATCATTGGATGAGGTCATGGAGCATATCCATTGAGGTTGGGTTCATTTGATCGGTATTTTAAAGCAGTTTGATCTGGTTTGGGTGTTGTTAAAATCGGCAGCCTATGTTGAGTCAAAAAAGGGTACAAGTTACAATCACGCTATGACCATGTGGATAAGAGTCAAAATCGATAGTTGCGCGGGCGGAGCTGCGGGTTAAAACCTAGTCTATGTATGTGTGTTTAATCTATACATATAAATAAAATTGGAGTGTCTGTTTGTAATATTAAAATAACCGCTTTTTACTAAGTGCATTTGGATGTATACACGTTACCTATACCGAAACAACATTTTTTACAATTTTTGTCTGTCTGTCTGTCCGTCTGTCTGTCTGTCTGTCTGTCTGTCTGTCTGTCTGTCTGTCTGTCTGTTTGTTCCGGGTAATCTCTGAAATGGCTGGACCGATTTTGACGGGAATTTCACTGGCAGATAGCTAATGTAACAGGGAGTAACTTAGGCTACTTTTATTTTAGAAAAAAAAAATAGGATCTTACGAAAAAAAATTAAAACCAATGTTGCAGCGCAGCGCCTGATTAAGTTTGATAGCAACAACCTGCAATGCGTCCCGCGGGCTCAGAACGCGCGAGCCTGCTGTTGTCAACGGTTGTCTTTGTTAAATACCACGCGGACGAAGTCGCGGGCAACAGCTAGTAAATAATAAAAGTAGAAATGTGTGCTGTTCTGGCCAATTAAAACCTTCCATTCAAAATTAATTTAAGTTTTCATTTACTGTTAAAACTTGTTTCAGACACTGTTTGCAAATGCATTATTCCATCTCCCAAGTCGCATGCATGGTCACGCCGCAAGCTGCCAGACTTGAACATGTATTTCAAAGTTGTTATAGACCTAGGTTATAAAGACCTCGACACGACCTGAAAGCTTATCATGCTTATACATTATGGAATCGGTAACATTTTAAAGCGTTGGTAATTGCCTGTTGCTACGCAAGCAAAATGGAAGTCACGGCAGAGCCGAGCCAGGGCAAGGGCATAGCATGGTCCCATTGCATATAACTTATCAAACTACTCAACAATATCTGAGCGACTTAACAAAACAACTTAAGCAGCGGCCTTGTTTCTCAATTCACTCGAGTTTTAATTGATAATAAAACTAATTGTATTAAAACTAGTCGTAAAGAGTTGAGCACGTTGTTACACTAATTACGCTGCCTACCTACCTACTTGATAAGTGCGTATTTCTGATCTGAACTGGTTGAGGCGCGTTGTAATTAGTTGATGAGGCTTATGAAATAAATTATAATTAATTAGCATACACACATAACTTGAATAATTGGTGTCTAACCCTTTTCGTGGCTTAAGTTCGAGTATGGCAAAAACTTAAGCTTATTAAATAAGTAGGTACCTTAGTTTCATGTAATCCAATGAGTTTTTTAAAGAATACCTTATGAGAATTGGTAGCGAAGACTTTGTTTTTAACGAAGTTCCGTAAGTACCTAATGATTTTAATTACAACTTGAAGTACCTACAGTACTTAGTAGGTAAATCGCCGGGAATATTATTAAAAAAACATCAGAGCCTTATTCTTCACCATTATATAAATACTTCCCATTACTAAACAAACTTGATAAATAAATCAACAAGGCTTCTTATGTGTAGCACATAACTTCCTACATCCGTTGAATATATGGAAAACATTGATGTTTTTAATTATTTACAAATAAAACAAAATGCCTACCGGTTCGCTCATTACATTTAATTGCCTGTTTTATAGATTTGTCATCTATGATCGCCTAATTAACGTGCTTGTAGGCGAATGAATAAATTAATGTCAGCCATTGATTTTTTCTATTTACGCGAATATTGAACATTGAAATACAACTAATTTTAGCGGATTTTATCGCGATTATTTTATGTTTTTACGTTCCTGATGTTTTGGTTGCTTTACAACAACCATGGTCACGGGAGCTCCCGTGACCATGGTTGTGAATCGTTACATCCGTTAAAATTAGTTTTATTTCAATGTGATGTCAAGTATGTTTATTTGATTTTTTTTAAAGTGCAATAATGCGCCGACAGCTGAGGGCTAATAATAGTAATGGTATTTAGTGTTATCAGCAAGGATAGTGCGGCACAGAAACGCGGCATGCCGTAATTACACTCATTACCTATCCATATTTGTACTCAGACAATTCGTTGTCTAACTAACTGTTGCAATGTTGGTATATAATCCTCGAGGATGAGATATGGCTAATTAAAAAAAAATATTTATCAGATTTGGGTTCCTTTCAGTGCCTAGATTATCTAGACAACAATGTTGAGTTGTTTCACAATCAACTGACTAAGCTAGGAATATACAAAAAATCATTTTTTTTCTTCTTCTATTTTCGTCTATTGTGTATATAGCAATAAAATACATAATAGAACTACTTAATATAACCGTAAGCCTACTCATCATATGTTCTATGCTATGAAGCTGAAATTTGGCATACGTGTTGATTCCGGCCTCTAGGTAACTACAAACACTAGGAAAGATTTAACTCTGCACGCGATGCAGTCACGGGGAGCAACTATAAAACGAGGCCTTGGGTGCCTCTTTGTACTGCGGAACAAAATGGTAGCGGTACGGGAGGAACTTTAGACAGACTATGGTTATGTATGCCCCAAGCATCTAAACTTATGGCGCGAAAAGGAAATACCAAACATTCGAGTAAGTGGTTAGTTTCAACAATTCTGGTTGCGTTATCATTCACAGTATACATCTTTTGTGGGTACTGTGGAGCATAATAAGATATTATATATCATCTATACATATAAATAAAATTGGAGTGTCTGTTTGTAATATTAAAATAACCGCTTTTTACTAAGTGCATTTGGATGTATACACGTTACCTATACCGAAACAACATTTTTTACCATTTTTGTCTGTCTGTCTGTCTGTCCGTCTGTCTGTCTGTCCGTCTGTCTGTCTGTCTGTCTGTCTGTTTGTTCCGGGTAATCTCTGAAATGGCTGGACCGATTTTGACGGGAATTTCACTGGCAGATAGCTGATGTAACAAGGAGTAACTTAGGCTACTTTTATTTTAGAAAAAAAATGGATCTCTCGAAAAAAAATTAAAACCAATGTTGCAGCGCTGCGCCTGCTTAAAGTTTGATAGCAACAATCTGCAATGCGTCCCGCGGGATCAGAACGCGAGCAGGCTGTTGCCAACGATTGAGACGTTGTTAAATACCACGCGGACGAAGTCGCGGGCAACAGCTAGTGTATAATATTATAAGAGGCTAACAAGAAAGTCATACTGATATTTTTTTTTATAAAATAATGCGTAAATCTTGTGTTCTTTTTTTAAATATAACAACGTTTATTATACGTAGTTTTATTTTTAATTTTGACGACCTGATTAGCGCAGTTTGAAGTGGGCCTGCTTTCTGTGAGGTGGGTCCCGGGTTCGAATCCTGGTAGCGAAAAACTTTGAGTGATGAGCACGGATGCTTGTACCTATGTCATGGATGTTTAATATCTATATGAGTATTATATACTGGCATTACCCTAGTACATTGTACGGTACCCATAATACACGCTTTGTCCGTATATTTGCTGTGTTAGCCTAGCGATATTATATTTTTAATTTTTCTAATTTTAATGCGGAGTATTTCTTTGGGAATGTTATCTTTATAACCTACCAATACCTTACACATTTTTTTACACCTTATATATCATAAGGCTCGTGGGCGAAGCATAGTCGTGTGCGTTGCAGCCTGTACTTAGCAGTAGGTATATCGTGGACTAGCGGCGCGGCGCGGCGCGGGCGCAGCCACGGCGCAGCCGCGAGATGGCGCGTACTTGACCGCGGGCGCGCTCGCTCGCCGGAGACCTTAGCCTGGATGTGCATCTCAATGTTGTACGTGCATGACTCGATTTTTTATGCGAAGAAACCTCGCCCTAGTAAGCATTTGACACGACTCGTCCTCCGAACAGACGCCATGCCCTGCACGACATCATCCCTCCCTTGACATTGAATTTATTCAGAAGATTACGCCGTTCATGCAACCGCCGACCTCTCGGGCGGGTGATACCAAGAAGTCTGGCATTCACCTTGGGTGACCAAGATTAGCCGGGCCGCCAGAGTTCCGCGCAGCCGGCCATGCCAGTAGCACGAACTCCGCGCGGCCGAAGTAGGTATTGATGTTGCAGTTGAATTCATAACTTAGATGTTCGATTCTAGTATTCCCCGCCGCAATTTAAATTACACAAATCGCTGATAAATCTCTGCGTGTCGGAGGGTCCGCGACAACTGCACATATTCGCCTTGATCCGTTTGCCCCGGCTTGTGTCAAAGAGGACAAGGCTATACTTTTCAGTCCATGCAACGATTACGATCTGAATCATTTGTTGCAGCCGTGTGATTAGTCACCATTTGCAATTATCATTTTTATATTATCGCTGTAAAACATTAGTATTACCAATCGAGCCGATTGTTTCCAAAACGGATCGGAGGTTTCCAGTTATTAGCTAGAATGGAATATTACAATTGACTGTGGTGATTCGACTGAACGATTATTAACGGCCCGTGAGGCGGGGCTAATAACGCTGAGTTAATGTCTACGACAGCTGTCCGCGGTTTATTCATGAATATTTAGCAATGCCAATTAGTAACCTCGACATTGCCCCGGATGGCTCTCGAACTGTGCTATATCAGAACATAACAAGCACATACGATCTTTGGTGTCAAATGTGGACGTGTTACTTAAACGCACAATGAATCTATAAGTAATTACACCAAGTACCTTCACAGAGCTAGCGTAACTGTGATGCGTGCTTGCGAGCCTGCATGTTTCCGATTGTTTATTTATACACTTAAAAGTGGAGTACGATGTTTATTCATTGGTCGGCCATGTTCGATAGTTGTTGTGTCATTATGTTCAATGTATTTGTACCCACCGGTCACAAAAAACTCTACTATTATGTGTCGTCCAAGTAAGATATTCGAAGTACCTACCAACAATGTTTATATAAGATTATAAAACAATGAAAACTCTTTTGTTGTTAATTATGTATTTCCATTGATTGCGTTGTTGAATGATAGGTACTCGTATAAATGACAAGAGCAGAAGTTACGTCTGCTTATAGGTGGCACTTCGATCATATTGGTACGAAAATGTGTACGGTGTACCTGTTGCCAGATTTCGGTAATGAATGATTCTATGAGTGCAAATGTTCTATTCTGTTCGGTATTGGTACTTACTTTTATTTCCAAGTCATTAGCGGTTTTTCGCGGTACTCCGCACCGCCAGCAAGCTTTGATGAAGTCTTATGTATTTTTTTTGTTCTGCCGATGTATAGAAAATAACTGTAAACATCCTTCAAAATTCTCATTTCAAGCGTTCAAAATATAAACGAATTTATGACCTAAGAGCACATTTTTTATAAACACTTTGTCTCGTCCTGTATGATAAATAAACACCCATCCGAGTGGTAGGTACTCGTTATTAACAGTTTTCTTAACCTTGAAAATAACCTTTATAGTCATAACAAAATGCATTGAACGGTCCATTTGGTTTTTGTCGACATTTCCCGGTTAGCAAAATTATTGCGAAGTGTAATTATAGAGCAATAAAACTAATTTGAATGTTTAGGCTAGCTTACCTGCCGGCGGATCGTCTGTGCGGACCATGCGTGTAATTTTCTACAGATGTTATACAACAATGCAGACGATTCTATAAAACTTATATAAAGTCTTGTATAAGAAGTAGCAATTGGTACCTCTAGTATATATAAACTCTAGTTATAGGCACTTGGTTGGTTGTTTTACAACTATAGGCTTGCCTGTCTGCCATTTACATAGGTATGTGGAATCTACTTAAGAAACAATACGCTCCGTATTAAATATGGCTGCCAGACGAAGAGGCACCATAAAGTATCATAATTAAAGCTAATTATGCTGTATAACGTATACGTTACGTATATGTTGCAGCTGGATTGTTGAATCCTTTTTGTACAGTACGGCTACAAAAGGCTACGGCTACTTACTCAGTTCTGTAAAACAACTGGGTATCGTTTAGGCAGATGGTTTGTCAAATAGGAATCGCGTTATGTTCTCTACAATGCGGCTGGTCCGTGTGCGGAGTTTTGACGTTAAGCCGAATTGTAATACGGCGTCCCAATTATTTACGGGTTCTGACACTCGGGAGCGAGCTCGGGAGTTTGGGGCACCAAGACTTGGCTAGTTTAGGTTCGAATGGACTGACGGCGGTTAGTCAGCGGGCGTAGCGAGCGAACTATGCCCACGTCATACCCGTCGTGCTAGGTTCCTGGCGATCTTACACCTAGAAATAGAAGTCCCGCGAAACGGAGCTCCGTCAACCTAGCCATTTCACTAGATTAGGGATTTGTTATGTATAATGTAATAGTTTAGAATTATGCATAAATTATCTAAATCTATTTCTAACTAATAAATTCCACTTAAGCAATAACTAGCCGTTTTTCATAACTGACGCGTTTTTGATTTAAAAAGGCGGATTCTAAAATCCAGCTTCGTAATAATACAATATCATAAGTAAGTATATCTTAACACTAAGTATAGTGTAGTAGTGAAAGCTAAGTTAGCCGGACACTCGCCTTGGAAACTTGTAGTGCAGCTCCGGCTTAGTTTCCGGCTCACAGTTTTGCTGTGAATCTTATTTTCAATAATAATGTTGTCTATATTTAACCCTCGCCTTGCAAACAATACAGGTTCAAACCGACGTTCACACCCCTGGGATTTCATTACGTAACTCATTTTAAACCACGATTATCTTTTGCTGAATTTAACGATTGGTGGACTTCGTACGTCTTTCGGGAACTAGTCAAGTTTTCTCAGTTATGCAGGTTTGTTGATGATGTACTCTATATCATTACAGAGAGATACAACTTAGGTAGTTCTCGAGCAACAAGCCCTATGTCAGCGTGATGGACAGACTTAAATGACTATCACATTAAATATATAGGCCTGTGCTCAGCAGAAGGATATTCAATTATTATTTTACGTAATAAGTGTCACATGTCAAAAACGGTGTAGGGTAATCGTAAGAAAATGTAATTATAGTACTCCTGCATCAATAAGTATTTTTATTACTAAAAAAATACTTATTGATGCCAATTTTTTTTTTACCTATTCTGGGTAAGCGTGGATTGGAATCTCTACCGTTTATAGATAATAGCAGGTCTATACATAGCACGGGCACTACATCTATTAATGTATTTATGGACAATAATAATTATTAAATAAATATTTTCAAGCCAGCACGCCACGGAAATACCTAGCAACATTGATACACCGATTAGTGCCAAAACAATAAAACTGAGAACCGTGAAAATCCGTTTGGCCGAACGACACGGCTAATTGCTATAACGATCGCTGTATCGAAAATTTACCGATTACGGGTTACATAATGTGTGGTGTCCATTAGATCAGCATTACGTGCAGCCTTGACTTTCACCTTCGACATTGTGTGTGCGGGCGCAGGCCGGGCGGGCGGGCGGCGCGGGCGCGGGCGGCGACGGCGCACTCGGACCACGCCGACGTGATTCGGGACGTTGCGTATCAACCTTGACTTTAACCTTCAGCAGCCAACGGGTGTCGGCGTTCTATTGCTACACGCATGCGTGCCGTGGCAATGCTGTTGTCTTAGGCATCCCGCAAACTGACGCGAGCGAGCGATTCGCTCCCGTTCGTGCTGCGGATTACGCTTGGCTGCATTAATGTAGTTCTGTTCTAGGAGCTTAATGTATAACGCCATTAGTAATGATGTTACTAAATTGATGTGTTAAACTGTTGGCCTCATCTGCTTATTAATGCACTAGTAAGTGCACTAAGCACAGGTGTGGCCCTAGCATTAGTGTGCGTTTTGGGCCTGGTGATTCTGATGAGTTTAAGGTTAGTTTTCCCGGCAACAGTATGGATAGGAAAGATGGTTGCTAGTTCTTAAATTGGGTATATGGTAAAATTTACATAAACAAAATCCCTTTAAGGGACTTGACTTTCACAATTATTAAGCAAATGAGAAATTTAAAATTTGAGCTTGAAGTAATTCGTTTAACATCCAAATACAAATTCAAACATAAACAAAGATGAACCTCGCTCAATTGTTAATTAACCATTTCTTGTTAAGCGTGTAGCATTTAAATGGAAATCACAGAATACGAAATATCAAATTTGATCAAAAAAAAAATGTATAGTTCGCCAATCAATATAGATAATCTATTCTTTTAACGCTTTTTACGTTCAAGGAATTAAATAAAGTTTTCCTGTAGCATTTTCAACGAGCACAATGGAATTTTAGAGTAGGCAATAGGTATCTATGACATGCGCCTGCTATTCGCTATAAATAAATACATTTCCGTCAATAAGAAAATGCCGGAATCATTCCACTGAGCGATATCGGAGTATGTCCACAAGACATGCCTTAAACAATGACCATTTAACTGAACGCGACTGTCATAGCTACATACTTAACTATAAATAGAGCATAGTTTTTTTTTTTTTTTTTTATTACATTATAGGCAAGTATTTGATCTCGATCTCACCTGATGGTAAGTGATGATGAGATCTACGATGGAGCATACTTGCCTAGGTAGGAAGGCGGCAGAAGATCGAGACGCTACATTCACTAGGTACATGCAGCGCAGCTGATCTGACCCGCCATCCATGAATGGCAACACCGAACATCATGCCGGAACACGGCTAGGCCGCTTGGCGACATGACTTTGTTCAGTGGGTGGTGACTAACCACGGCCGAAGCCTACCACCAGTAGAGTTGTCACCTAGTTGGCACCACCCAGGGTCACGTGTAGGGTATCTCGAGGGTATTTAATTCTCCTACGGACGAAGGTGACTCGACCCCCCGACTAGTGGGGAACTCCTATATATTTATCTATATGTATAAAACAATGTCGTGTTAGTTATACCGTTTATAACTCAAGAAGGGGCGGGCCGATTTTTATGATCTTTATTTTTTTGAATTGGTAACAGTTACGCAAAAGGACTAATTAATAATTAATTTATATTACGGCTAATATTATCCTCATCCTACTGTAGGTATTGAATTGTAGTGACTCCTGTTGCTTGAACACAAAAACTAAATTGCGGATTAGCACAAACACAAATGTTTAGGTTGTAAACTCATTAGGGCAACAGTTTGCGGCTGACTGTTTGCTTTGAGTATGTTTACACCTATCACTGGGCTATTACCGACTCGGTATAGACTATAGAGGTATTGAGAATTGGCTCACTCAGAGTGTGGGCAGTTAATTATCGAGGCGGTTAATATTTCACACACGATAAGCAACTCAATTTGATGTGCGAATCTCATTTTCAACCATTATTATCACTTGCTAAACGGTGATTGAAAACATCGCTAGGAAACCTGCATGTCTGAGAGAACCCCTCGAAAGACGTGTGAAGTCCGCCAACCCGCACTAGGCCAGCGTGGTGGTCTATGGCCTAATCTCCCTCGCATTGGGCCGTGCCCAACAGTGGGACATTAAAAAGGCTGGTATTTATAAGCAACTCTAGGTCCACCGGCAAACAGTCGGCCGCAAACTGTAGGTCTAGTGAGGCCTCGACCTAAACAAGCTAGTATCCGGAACACAGAAGTGAATTGTGCCGAAGTTAATGACCGCATGAAATTGCCGTCGCAGTTGACGTAACCTTTGATTAGTCAGGCGAAAGAAAAGGCGACAATTTAATCGCACGACCGCGTATTTTTGTTCGATGTGGTATATTTTATTTTTACCTACCTACTCGGTGAAGTAAAATTGAGTCGTTATCCTTGGGAACTGCGTCCATTGTTATAAAAAGGAGTTTTCATGCAGAGCCTGCTGTGGGGACTAGGCTGGTATTACTCTTACCTGCTTAACATATTTTAGAATCCTTCGAAGATATCCCGAAATTATCTTTGAGAGTTTGAGCGATATTTTATTTTATTATAATTTACTTATTTGTAAAAAATACAGTGATAAAAACGTATGCTAAAACTTTATATAAATCAATACACAATCTTCTGATGCGGCACTTTTAACGTTAGGGTTGACTCCGTTCACTCCATCTTCTCACACGGTTTAAAATTGTAATATTGTTTATTACAATTTTCTATGAATATCCAATAAATTCAATTCAATTCAATCCAAATAAATTATGACATTTTAAACATAAAATTCATTTATGATATAATAAAGAACTTAAAAAATAAAATAAGGTTTGTAAGTTACTACTTAAATTTCCTTGTCCATGGGTAATTTGATACAAGATAGGTATCCAAATATTTTTTGAAGCTTTTATTTTATCAACATAGCAATCACGTGACCTTGAGCGCAAACCGGAGGCTAGTGAGAGATTTTAGCAATGTTAAATACCAATGAAATTTACAAAAATGTTTTCATTTAGCAATTTGTTAGCGTTGTTTCACTATTATACATGTATAACTTTTAATTTATTTTTCGAAACTAAAGTTCGTAAGTATTACTAAACTTAAGCCCTGCAAAAAATCTGCATTGAATCAATTTACCATTAACACGAAGGCACAACTACACGATTACGCAATAGTTTGATCAATTACTTAGGACCGAGCGATGTAGTGTACGTGCGATGCGAATGCTTGCGCGTTGCGGCCCCGACTGTTAAGTACCCTCGCGGTGCAGCGCGCTGTATTTATTTATTATGGTTAGATTAACCAGCAACAGAATCTTGGGTGCTGGTTTAAAGATACTACACATATAGGTTTAATTTAACAGCCGTTTTTCACTCGATAACGATTACTTACATCAATTAAACTATAAGTAGCACGTTACACTTCACATGGATATTATTATCTTGCAAATAAGGGCTTTTAAAGTGGCAGTTAGCTTAAATTATAACACAGTGTAAAAGAAGTCCATTTAGTAATTATATATAATCACCAGTTGCAAGGTGAACGTCTTTTGAGCCTATCCAAATATTTTTTTGGTTATTTGTTACGGGATTTTCCATGAGCTATACCTACATAAAATATCTATATTGAATTGTTTTTTGGTGAAATTAAATCTGGAGTATTGATTTTCAATGTCGGGTCGAATCCGCTATTATTGGACGCATCCCTCTGTATTTTATCACAGATCAACTTTTCAAGGTATTTTAAAAAACGGGTCAACATCATTTCATATAACTGTACTTATCTCAAAGTCCTTAGGACTGGCATACACCATATATTATTATTACCCTTTTCATTCCCGGAAATGAAAGGGTTTCCCGGAATAGTCAAAAGAGTGTGAATAACAGCCACACGGACACAGCTAGTTTAATAAAATTAGTAGGTACATAATTTTGGTGACGCACTGGAAGACTAATGTTGTCGTTCTTAAGCACTTGCATTATCAAGAGTTTATTTTCCACTAATAGCAGTGATAGCCAAGTTGGTAAAGCGCTTGCCGGTAACGATATTGCAGGTTCAAACCCCGGCTCGCAACTCTGGGATTTCTCGATTTCATGTGCATGAATCTCATTTTCAACTATGATTGTCACTTGCTAAACGGTAAAAGAAAACATCGTGAGGAATCCTGCACGTCTGTGAGAACCCCTCAAAAGTCGAGTGAAGTCCGCATTGAGGAGAGGCCCGTGCCCAACAGTGGGACAATAAAAGAGCTGGTACTATTATATTTTGCACTAGTGAATGGCTAATATATATGAGCATATGATTAGCGACATATTTCTGCCATAACAAACCAAAGAAGCCTATGTATTTATACGGGTATATATTAACCTAAGTAAAAAAGCGCAGCCCAGCTATTATCGGTATTAAATTCCAATACACAAATGACATCAGAGCTTTGAAAAAAAAACCTGAACAGTTTCCGATCTATTCAATAATGTTTTCTTATGCATTATAAAAAAAATACTATATTAATACAGTTTAAGCATACACAATGTATTAGGTCACGAACACGCGATAATCTAGGATCATGTATGATAGTATAGACCTAAAGTTTATACTAGCTTGTATTGCTAGTAGAATATATTCCTATAATTTGAATGATTGTCATAGTACATAGTAATCTATGCCAATCGAAATCATAGGTCCATGTATATAATACCAGCCCTTTTTAATGTCCACGGGCACGGGCCTCCCCTCAATTGGAGGGGGATTAGGCCATAGTCCACCACACCAGCCAGTGCGGGTTGGCGGACTTGGCCTTAGGTTCATGTATATTGATATCTTAATAAAAATATTATATAGAGTGTAACCTAAAATGTCAAGGGAATGAGAGATGTAACTCCATGTTAAATGTTTTATCGATAGAATTAGATGTAGTTCTTGAATCTATATTATGGCTCACCCGCGACCAAATGCACGGCATATTAATATACTGCCCATTTACATTGCAAAGTGATACGTGACATATAGACTGTGCACGTTTCGTTTGGAGAAACCGATAGTTTTTATCCAGAGTCGTGGATATCCTGTATTGTAATTAATCAATCAGACAATATGCTTAATACGTATACAGGCTGATTCAGAAAGGGTATACAAGCATTGAAACTGTCCTTCTTTAGCGAATTAGTAAGCATTGCGTTTAATCAAAATATCGATAAGTCAATAAAAAAATGAAAATAGAGATTTTTAGGTAACAATTTTTTTTTATTGTCGCTCCACATAATGATTACTAAGGCGCTAAAGAAGCGTAGTTTAAACCCTATTTGAATCAACCTGTATATGTCAGACAAAGACAGCTTTACCTAGCCTTTGTCCTTTATCGACAGCAAAGCGATCGACTTGACGAACGTAGGTTGGCTATATGACCTTAATAAAGGCTACTTTTCTCAATACATAGCTGTTTAAATACATATATCACAACTTTATATCACGTTTCGATAGGTTCAAGCAGTATGACAGAAAAAATAAAATAAAGCTAAGAAGTTTGGCCCTGCCGAGAAGATGTGTGACGACTGAATAAATAAATAAACCATGCGACGGTGAGTGGTTGAGAAGGAAGAAGGCATCGTAGGAGAACTTCCAAAATCAGTTCTATGCTCTCTTTCAGAATGTTCATATTTGTTTGTAGCACACTCATGGAATTGATGACGACGACCGAACCAACGAAAAGGGTAGGTAACCTGTGGAAGAATAGTCACATGTGGCAATTTGTGTCTGCGCAGCCCCATATTATACTGGTGTGAGTGCTCAACTACATCTATGTAATATTGATACTGACTACAACTACAACCGATTTAGGTTGATTTTTGTCTATCAGTCAAGACAAAAATTAACCTAAATCGGTTGACCTAGAGATTTAAATTTGGTGAATATATTCCTTGAGTACTCTACGTGTGCGCAAAGGAGGGTGTTTGGAAATTCGACCCCTAATGTCGTCAAGGTGTGTATGGAAATAAATGTCTTTTTATATTACGATCTGGCGCATGGCTCGTATATTATAAATAAATACATTATCGAAAAACAATTTATTATACACAGCAAAACACACTCTAAAGGTAATAGGTATATTGCTGCCAAAGACTATAAAGATTTCTACAATTATTTTTTGTATAAATGTTAAGTACGCGGTGCTTTGGCTAAATTAATTATTTGTCGATAACACTTAGGTAGATTACCTTATGCCCGCAGCATGTGAGACACAAACAAACCATGCTACTAAGATAATTTTAATTGACATTAAGAACTTTTTGTTTGAAGCTTAGTTGAAACCACTTCAACCATGCTTCAATCAAGCTTCAAAATGTAAGATCCTTATGCACAAAAATGTAAGTGCCTGCCTGATCATAATAAAGAGTACCTTTAGTGAATCCGGTATGATTTGTATTCAGATCACGAACTATAATAGTATGTAGGTACTACATAAAGTAATTGACAAATGTATCGTTTCATTACTCTTTGGACTCAAAGGAATTTCCTGTATCTATTACCAACTTGTACGTTTGGTACCATTTTGTACCGGTATTTTACAAATAAATGTCAAGTTATTTTATAAGCTTAACCCTCGCGCGTTGTTCAAATTATACGTGATTATATAATTGTTTTCTCGTCTCCTCCATCACACAATAGCATGTTGATAATAATTTAGTAACCGTGCCGTGTTTAGCGTAAATCAAGAAGCTATTTTGCTGTCAGATGTATAAGTGCTTGTTGTTCGAATGCTGTTCACATTACGATTTTAATATTGTTTTATATTATATATATTTATTTTTCATAGGCCGTGGCGATGCTGCCAGCGATCTTGGCACACTGCCGTAGGGATTTGCCAAACAGATTTTTGATATAAATTTTATTTTAAGTGTTTAATTTTATCTTTAATTGTGACAGCAAATAGCATACCGGCAAGACGAGACGTCCGTGCGGTTTCAGATGTGTCGCTTAATTAAATTTATCTAATATATTGCTTTATTAGTGAATATTTCAGTATTTTTTTATATGTTTACATGCATGCCGTGGGGTTGAGTATGTTATGCGATACCTGCCTATAAGTAATCTTGCTAAAAACTCATATTACCCATATCTGGCAAATAAATAAAATTTGTTTTCTTTTCAATATAAATAATACTATGAACGTTTTAAATTACATAATATGTTCCAATAGCTATGATTTGCTCCCCGCCCTCGCCCGTAATTTAAAGTGACTAAAAAGAGTTTCCGGTTTTAGTTTCCTTATCTGAAACAGGTTCCACGCCGAGATATTCGGAAGTGCAATAGATGTCACTATTAGTAAGCAAAGTTATTATAAACATCAGATTAATATGAATTTATAAATAAATTAATGCAACACCCAAAACGCCCTTGTGTGATACGTGCCAGAATACCAGAATACTTTGAAGGTAGATCGAAAAATCCGGATCCGATGAAAAAGGATCAAACCGTTTTCTTATCTAGGAAATGGATTCCAAATTCCAAATGCTATTATATTTCTTGGCCCGAACACATTTTCATAGAAAGCGTTCGTCCATTTACAATGGATTTAAGGAGCACAATATATTTGAATAAAAAGGCTTCAAGAATACGAACACCTAGGAATATATACTTTCTATATTCCTAAATATGTGAGCGTGACTGTTGCGGTCAATTACTTTTATTATTATACATTATAATATTACACAAATTATTGTTATTGCACTCAAATGCCACTTAATTATTAAAAACGGTTTGAGTCGCTGCTATCTTGTATTGATTGCGAGCCATATGAATTAATGAGCCCTCGTATTTGAGTATTTGGTGGTGAATGTTCTGTTCTAAGTTAAGTTACAGTTAAAGTTAAGTAAAAGTAACAAGTCGAGCGCGTGGTTTCCTGGCGCTAAGTCGCGGTGCGGCGCTATGCTCACGTCTCTACCCATTCCTGCGGTCAAGGAGACCACCACGTATAAATTTATTGTTAAATTGCTGCAATTTATATTCGCGATACAATACATAAGGTTATATGTAATTTACATTACATGCCAGTTCATGTAATTACTTTGCCGAAACTTCAGGAACCCAGAGAGGTTTGTGATTAACATGAGATATGAAATGTCGGAGTAAGAAGAATATTGCAGTGTGTACCAGATAATTCCAGTTTAGATAATACTTAATAGTTCCAGAAGGTGACAAATGGTGTCCGTGATCGATCTTGTGCTGTGAGCGATCTTAGGATGCCTTCACGTTTTCATGGAATAAGTTAAGCTAATTTAGCGATCACACAATACAGATATATACTATCAGGTTATATTAGATGATTCATTATTATTATTTTTTTTTCTTTTTAAGGCAATAAAAGAGGCTTGATTAAGGATCAATAATGTGTTAAATAAAGTTGCACAAAACTTTAATCAAAAGGTTAATCTAAAGGCGAACAATGACGTTGCAGAAATATTGACAATCATTTAATAATAATCTTTAATCTAATTCAATTGAATATAAATATAATGTTACAAACTGAATTAATATGGGCTACCTATTATACTTTTAGTAACCAAGTATTACAACATTAAATGAGCTCGTTATAATAGGATCGAGCGAAAAGGTGAGCGCAATTGATCTATAAATTGGCTATTTGTAATAAATCGCCTGTAGTCTCCGGCGGAAATAAATTCGCACTGTAACTTCGTGACCGGAAGGAGTCGGGTCCTTGCTATGGCCACGAGCTCAGCCTCTCCCCCTAGCCGCAAACGCGCTGACTATTAACTTTATTAGTACAACTTAATTATGAATACTTAACCCAAATAAAAAAAACACTCAGTAATTTTTGGTCGCTTGATTTTTTTTGTTACCCTTACCATATTTAAATTATAATGAATTAAAATAAATTCATATTATGTTCATAATAGTAACGACTGGCAAGTTATAAATATTAACTTCCGCGGTTTTTTCAATACTAATTATCTCATTGCGACAAAGCCACGAGACAGACAGATATATATTTTGCAATGTGCCTTTAATGGCTCACATTTATTTACCGAAAGAATTTATATTATGGTTCGCCTGTCCAGGGTGTCTGTAGCGATGATATTATATATCAATCTTGCGGTGTCAACGACGTGACACATTCTTACCTCAATCCGGTCGTTACATTTGGCACGGCAATGTCACGGAAGTCACAACTAGACTATTAGTTATATATACACAGACAATTATAATTCGCTATCACGGCGTTTCGTAGAGCAGTGTTACCTTCATTGCTCGGTGATTATTTTTGTGTGCATTTGGTAGGGCTCGAGGTAGGCTGGAGATATCGCGAAATATTCTCACCTTGAGATCAATAATAGCCTATTTTGTAAATATATAACTCAGTATGTTATATTCCATGTATTTAAGTTTCCTTCCATCGGTGCTGATAAATTAATTTAATGTTTTATTTATTTTTTTATCAATTAATTTTAGTTTTATTTATAATAATCATCTAAATATTTACAACAGGAAAATAACAAATTTATTTTTATTTTTTTTACTTTATTTATTTATTTATAACATTTCTAAATTCGTCATGTCCCGTAAAAGTTCCAGGACTGAAAATATAACAAGAATATTTAGCCTAAAACTGTATTTTATAAAAGCTACACAACAAATGTGTGATAGAATTATATATTCGCACAGTAAGTATCAATACTTGCTCTACCAGTAAGTAATTATACACGCTATTATCAAACGGGCTTGTATCGGAACACGTACTTAATAATTAAATTATTATTTAACAAATGACGCTGGGCTTTGCCAACTTTGTGCACATTTGTAATTATACATAGTAGTTGCTAGACAACTACGAGTAGTTCACCTTGCCACCATGTCGGGATATCCCGAATATTTTTTTTTTATTTTTTTTTTTATTACATTATAGGCAAGTATTTGATCTCGATCTCACCTGATGGTAAGTGATGATGAGATCTACGATGGAGCATACTTGCCTAGGTAGGAAGGCGGCAGTAGATCGAGACGCTACATTCACTAGGCACATGCAGCGCATCTGATCTGACCCGCCATCCATGAATGGCAACACCGAACATCATGCCGGAACACGGCTAGGCCGCTTGGCGACATGGCTTTGTTCAGTGGGTGGTGACTAACCACGGCCGAAGCCTACCACCAGTAGAGTTGTCACCTAGTTGGCACCACCCAGGGTCACGTGTAGGGTATCTCAAGGGTATTTAATTCTCCTACGGACGAAGGTGACTCGACCCCAAAACTTCACCCAATTTCACGGCTTTCTTGCGTCAGGAATTTGTATCAATATTCATAAACACATTTTTTTAAAGGAGAAGGTCACCTATTATTGCGTTGCGCAAACCGATAACACGGCGTAAATGGTGTGTAATTAATTGTAAAATCTCTGAAGTGCTACGGGAGAAAGGTACTGCTGTACTCCTGATAACATACCTATAAATCCATACCCCCTTCCATTATTTCTTCTGTCATCTCTCATCTGTTATTTCTCTTTAATGTATAAAATACTACCACACTACAGTTCAATATTAAGTTTATTTTAAACTACATTTAATAGACAACTTTATATCTTCTAATATGTTAATTTATAAAAAAATTGAACTCTAGTGCAATGGTACAGAACTCGTTGAGTAATTATACCAAATGAGGGCTCGTACCGTGCATATAGCCTGTATTATACAACGAACCAGCTCTCAAGTTCATAGCAACAGCCAATCGTACTTGGCACCCACGAAGGGCGTGACTAGATCGCAGAGTATACAACCGGCCGACTTAATAACCGCTAACGAATGCATCCTGTACGCTTAAATCAACAAGATAATATATAGTTCCGTATCCGTCTAAACGATAACAACTTTTTTTCTCATTTATATAGGATCTTAATTAATTTCCTCGTATCGATTGCGTGCGGTATGATTATGATGAATGACAAGTTGTATAGGTCATGATCTGACAGTTGATGAGTTTGACGACAGGTTTGTCTAATGGCTTGCGCTGAGTCGCTCGGCGCACTGCAGTTTATTTAATCATCCTTAGTCCATTACAAATTAGTTTGATTTTCTATTACAAATTAGATACGTATGAGTTATAAACTGTTATCGAACTAATCACCTCGCCACTTCGCTCGTATGCTCGACTCAAATAGTCCGTGACTCAGCCTGTTGATATGAAATTAGTTTTCGTATTTTTTTTTCCTACCCTGCAGATCTATAAGCCCACCAGCGATGCGAGGCAAAAATCTCATATCTTTGTGTGTGTGTGTGTGTGTGCTTAAAGAGTAAACTATTCCATAGCACCTATGTAATGCACACACTCGCAAACGTGTACAGGTATCCAAACAACTACTGGTTTAAAATCTAAATTTTATAGAATATCATAGGTTACTTTAAATCAAATCAAATCAATCAGCCGGACTACGTATTAGGTACTTTAATTATAACTGACTACTCTGTGAATACGTTTTAAGGGCCGCTTTGATGTGCCACGCTCCAAGAGAGCGCAAACAAATTAGGGTTAAAAAAAACGAGTTTTTTTTATTATTTTATGGATATAGGTTTAATTAAACAAGAATTAACTCATCTTCCGAATCGCGAAGGTCAGGAAAGACCATCCAACCGTACAGCAAAAACACGTTGGGCTTGCTTAGCCACGCTAATCGATCGCTCCACATGCTCCAATTATTTAAGCTACAACCCCACCAGCCTTGAAGAAATCCTTTCTAATATAACAATGAAACTACAGGCAGGCACCAATTTCTATTGAAATTTTGTCAGTAAATTTGTATATATGAGGTTGCATTCAAACGTAGGTCAGAATCACAATCAGAATATTTTTTTATTCATGCAGTACTTATGGATTGTCAAAAGTTACAAAATACTAAGCTACTACTTTACTATCCGTTCCGAATGCCGTTCCTATGGAGAAGAACGGGCAAGATACTCCATGGTTGCTCTTTTTAAAAGATCTTTTACATTTTTGAGCAGTTCACTTTATAGGTATCTGAGAACAATGTAGGGACGGCTAAGCTGACTAGCTACTTACTAAGGATCAAATTACAAGTTGATGGCTACATGGTCACAATATTTTCATTTACGGAGAGAGAGTACTTCACTTCCCGGACGTAGGTACCTATCGCATGGGATACAACTATTGCCAACGAACGAATAGCCCGGTATAATAAGAAACACATAAGTCAAAGGCCTTTTTAAATGATTTTACATACCTACTATTATACATAAGGTATATGTAGGTATATGTAGGCATGTACATAAGGCATGGATAACAACTGAAGTCCTAAAAATATTTTAATGTGTTTTTTTTTATAAGTAGCAAATTAAATGTTTTGCCAAATAATTAATTGATCCATCTAATAGCTTCTCTTTTCTTCCTCGACGCCTCTATATTGTGGGCTGCGGACGAAATCGTAACTAATGAACCACTTCATTAGGTACAATTTCGGTTCACCCTGTCCCGCCATCTCCATCTGGGCCTGCCGCAATGTAGTCTCGTAGTTTTGACGTTACGTTCTGCATTTAGTATTTTTCAGATGCAGTATATGAATTCAGCCCAGCCCCTTTTTTAAGGCTATCGCCTTTTTGGACTAAGACACAATTTTTTGTCCAGAGTCATAGTTCTTTGGCTCCCAGAACAGTGAGTGTGTAATTCTTGACCACCCTCAAAGACCTGTGCACTTTCAGTGTAGATACACATGCGTATGAGTTGTCGCGAGAGATACGATTATATTCATCGTAAGCTTTTTACCTATCGTGCCCATTACAACAATGTCACCACAAAAAGTTTGGGCGGATTTCCTTCACATATAAAGGAAACTTACCAACATTATATTAGGGGAATCCATGTCAAATGATTCCGTAATGAGTTTGAGGAATTGATAAATTGCAGAATGATTGTCGTGTGTATAACAAGTTATACTGGACTGGGCGTAGGCGTTGCGGTCCGCGAAGTTTCCAAGAAAATCTAAAAAGATATAAACCATACGACGTAAATGTTCTGTAGTTGACAATGACATGAGTCATTTTCACGGTAAGCCAACCGGGATTTCACCTGTATGGAGAACATATTATATTGTTGTACGGTCACCCATATCTATAGGTTCCTGGTACATTTTCCGCTTCTTTAACCTTGCGTGTTGCCGGCTTCCCCGTCGTCCTAACACAGTTGAACCGTGTGACGGCAGCCGTTCCCTTCGTGGATATTTTGCCTTGGACAACAGCGAAAGGACCTCTCTAGACTGCGCTTGCCCGATCGGCTTTCCTGCCTTATCAATAACTACCATTTTGATAATGGACATAAGTTATAAACGTTACTTGTTCACCGATTGTGCAATTCAAAACTTGAATGTCGAAGGTTAATAAGTCGATCACCCGTTTTTTGCGAATGAAAGTAGATATGGTGTTTTACGCCAGCGGCTAAGTAAAGCAATGACATTTGCATTGGTGTAGGTCTAGCTAGACGTATGAGTTACAAAATATATACATGGAGATTGATTATCTACTTACGATAAAGCACACCGTATAAACGAAAACAGCAAATAGCGGTTATAAGGTGTAACAATAATAGTGTTAAATATTTTAAGAGTAACTTCATCGTTGTTTTAAATATTATAAGGGTTATGTCCCCTTATGATAATGATGATGTTGATAACAATTATGGAAATGAAAGCAATCCCCGTCAAGCTGGGAAACTTTTTGACTGAAAAATTAATCTAACATCTTATGCAACATGGAAAGTCAAGTTCGTTTATGAACACAAAATGGTTAATTATCCAAATGGTTTATTATCGAATATACACATTTTTTTGGAAAATTAAATAAAAATGCAATCTTCATTGTTGAACTTCCCGCCGTAATGGTATGAAAAAAATATATCGTTTCTTGTATCTTGCTTTTTTGTAGATAATTTTGTTGCTTTTTCTTCATTTGTAACTTCACCAATTATTGTTGCAAGTTTGCCTGAATTTGTGGTTTTTTGTTAGTTATATACTATTCATTTTTATTAAGATATCAAGTATACAGAGCTTTGATGTAGCATTAAATGTCAATTAAAAATCCCACCCAGTCATGGTAGGCAACAAAAGTTGTCGGTTAGACCTACATTTCTTGCAGTCAATAGCCCGCACATCTCCTTCCTCGAGGAAAACACAAAATCTCATTTTCCTTCCTCAGATGCAATGACTCAAATAACTGGTTCTGGGTTCTTTTTTAATAACCCTATTTACAACGATACGTGTTTGGAATCTTGATTTTTAATTTTTATTCTAATATCTCCAGAAACATGTGCTTAAATATACCTAAAAAAGGCATTCGACCATCAAACTATCAAAATTCGATGTTAAAATGAATGTCAGACATTTCTTTCACAACAAATTAGCACGGCAATGTTGAGTAAAAACTTCTACCCATTTTCTCAACACAACGACAGACCAATTGTATTTGTATTGACTATACAATAAATGTCCCTATGAATGAAGATCAGCACAGTACATGCGTGCGTGTACGCACCTTCTAAACCAATAAATAATCGAAGTAGTTCACGCGAGACCACTTTTAGCACGCTCGGAGGTCAGCAGTGCGCGCGACCTTGCCGCTAGTTGCAATTTGGATTTTATGTCCCCTTTTGTTCAGTTACGTAATTATTACTTGTCCACCTTACGCTAGTTAACCACACATGGCCGAGATATAAGCTCCGCTAACAATGACATAATAATACTAAATCGCTATATAATATGTAGAATCCGAGAAGGCTGGGAGGTATGGATTTTAATTTTATGTAATTTCAATGTTGTCTGTTATTATTATATAAAAAGGCAACGGAATTAGTAATTGCTTTTTGTAGCGTCTGGCATTTACCGTCTGTAAAAAAAGCTATGCGGTGCGACTGGTGCCGTGTATAGACAATGTTTACCGTCCTCTTTTTTTTTAACAATAGATGTTTAATAATATCTAGTTATTAATAAACCAGTCGACCCGTCGAACCTCTTACCGCCTCAGAATGAAATGTGTTTTTTTCCTATGTTTTAAAAGTTATTCTATTGCTATTCGGAGCAGAGACAAATTCAAAAACAGTCCACTCGTTCTTGAGTTATACATGGTATAGATACAATACTTGTTATTATTTGCTTTATAATATATACATATATAAAACAAAGTCATATATAAGTATAAGTATAGCCTGAAAATATATGGTCGAAAGAATACAGATAAACAAATGGCCACTATCCTATCTTACCATCATCAATATTTTATAGATATTGTCAATGATCTATTAGTAGATCAATCGCTATGTAATCCAGGGCATCGATCTAAGCGAGCAAGTACCTACTCCCTCGTAACTAAATCATTAATCACGCATATTTTTTGCGTTACTTAGTGTGTCGCCTCTTAAATTAGTTTCTTCAAATATCCTGCTCTCATGGCACATTTATAATTGCATAAAAAAACCCCTATCAACAAATCATTATAAAAATAAATTTACTTCTGATCAATATCCATAACTGCTGTCTACCTATCTCTATAAATAATATGATTTATTAGATTTATCCTCATCGTCAAGAAATATTAATACTACGAGTAGATTCTGGCGTATTTACCCTGGTATCCTGTGGGCCATGGCCCGGGGCAGGCTGCCAGGGACGACGCAAGCTGCTCTTCGCGTTCAGCTTTAGGTACCTTTCATATTAATTACCTATATTTTGTTAACGAATGGGGCGGCAAAACCTCATAGGCCCAAGGCTCTTAGCCCTGGGGCGCTAAATCTTATAATACGCTGCCACTGCCTACAATATAAGTAATTTGCTGACTTATTGCTGTTAATAATGCTATAGTATATAGTATTTATGTACCTTCTTTTTTTTGGTGTATTTTTTTTTATTTTGTATATTTAGGCACGTATTTGATCTCGATCTATTTGTATATTTAGGCACGTATTTGATCTCGATCTCACCTGATGGTAAGTGACGATGATATCTACGATGGAGCATACTTGCCTAGGTAGGAAGGCGGCAGTAGATAGAGACGCTACATTCACTAGGCACATGCAGCGCAACTGATCTGACCCGTCATCCATGAATGGCAACACCGAACATCATGCCGGAACACGGCTAGGCCGCTTGGCGACATGGCTTTGTTCAGTGGGTGGTGACTAGCCACGGGCGAAGCCTACCACCAGTAGAGTTGTCACCTGGTTGGCACCACCCAGGGTCACGTGTAGGGTATCTCGAGGGTACTTAATTCTCCTACGGACGAAGGTGACTCGACCCCAAGATATACTATCATCGTGCATAAAAACTATTTCAATCTACGTTGAATCTACCATTTGTCATAAATTATGAAAAAAAATACATGCATATCTAGATCGAGTCAGTTTATACACGGACAAATAGTAGGTTAAAATTATGTCTCCTACAATAATAGATGTTATAAAATATACAAGGTACAGACACAATCAAGCTAAGGAGTTAGTTTTATTATAAGTTTGTATTGATTCAGAATGTCAGGAGACACGGCTTAGTTGAAAGTACCTAAGCATAGCAATTATCTTTTCAACTAGACGGGTTTATAGATTTTTTATTTTTTTTTATAACTAGACAATTACAAATGGGTTACCTACACTCGCAAAATTTAATCACCATAATACGTTATGACTTTAACCTTGTTCCCATACATAGTTTAATTGCTAATTTATCTACAAGATTAATAGCAATCTGGTTTGGTCTCTTAATGGAGCTGGTATGTCAATTATAGCCGGGCGACCTAAGGGACAGCCTGCCGTACACGTGGTGTGCGGTTGCCAGCACGGCGCTCACCTCCTGCGTTGTATTTCTTCGGTTTTTATTAATGGGATATTTTTGGAGTTTTATGATAATAAAAGTTCGTGTCGTTGCTGCTGAGTTTTTTAGTCTATATTCAATTACCTTTTTAATTAGCACAGAACAATAGCTTTTTTGGTATTTCACAGAACAAGTATAGTGACTTTATATTATAGCACAGAACAATACAGTTTTTATGGTATTCCACAGAACTAGTATATTGATTTGACTTATGCATCAGTGACATTGACAAGTCTTGCTAGCGCCATTTAGTGTTCGTTTAGGTTCTGTTAAGAGTCTCGAGGACACTAGATGGAGCTAACACGTGGAGTGGATTCAATTCCGATTACTAAGTATTACACTAGTTATCGTAAGCATACTCCCAAGTAATCCACATAATAAAAAAATAAGTTTGTTGGTAAGTGCATCACTTGAGAACTGCTGAACCGATTACCGAGAAAGATACATTGAAAATGTTGTCCAGTAAATTCTAAAATTCGGCGAAGCTGAAAGTGTTTTTTAATTGCACGACGCGACGTCTCCCAGTACAGGTAGCAAGAAATATAAATAAATATTCCCGACAGACACTAGCTATCTTTGGTATCTTTAAAAAGTTATTTTAAAATCATTATATGGTTTCTTTGTCAGTTTTTCAAAGTCAAGTTACGTTTACGAAATATTAAGGTCTTAAGAAGCACTTATGACGCAACCTTTTATACAGATACTATAACGCTGAACGCACCTTAACAAAGATTATGTACTTAATACATACAATATTTAAACAGAAGACTACGGGACAGCCCCGACACAGTAAGAGAGTTCTAATTATTTTTTAATTTCACTAGGCTGATAAGGCTCGCGTTTTCGATGAATAGCTATTATAAAATAATTTTGGGATTTCTTTGACGGTTTTTCCAAATTGGGTTCCGCCGTTTATGATATCTTGAGCAGCTCCAAATTGGGTTTTTTAAGTGAGTTTCACAATTCACACATAACTACAACGAAAACTATCACGACGGTCAAGAGTCAATCTGGGGGGAGGGGAGATACAAATCAACGTCAAATATAAAGTAATTAATTTTGTTTCATGATTTTGCTTTACCGATGTTATTGGCATGTCTAAGGAACCCTACATTGTGCGTGACTGATCAGACCCGCACTTGGAAGGTTTTTTACATTTATTTCACAACAGGTTATACTAATACATAACTTTAGCTACATCCATCTCTTGTGTTTTATTTATCGATCCCATCTTCTCGAAGACCACTCCTTACAGCGAGCGCGGCTTTTTATTTACTCGCCTTACTTCACCTTTGCACAACGGGCAACATATTTGTTGTAAGAACAAAAACATGGCCACTTGAATGTATAACAGACAGGCCACTGGTTGTCCTTGACAATCTGAACTAATTCTGTTCGGGTCCACGTGCTATAACCAGAACATATGGCGCTATTTATAGATTGGAAACCGCCTATAGAATTACAATCAAATAACTATCTGATAACAATTATCGAAAGCGTAACCATTTCCTAGTTTTGTTGATAACTAACAACTACTAACTAGTGGTATTCGAAAATTTTATGGCAGTTCTATAGTAAAACTACCAGCAGCGTTATTTTAAATCATTCGGACATCGGAAACGGATTTGAAACTTTCCGATGTTGATGTCGCTCTCAACGAGCTTTCTGTCGGAAACTTTTTGAAAAAACGATTTGGTATTGTCATCAAGATACATGTACGATAATGAAATTCGGAAATTTTAATAGCGAATGCGGTAATCCAGCTCGGAAGTTTTCGATTCCGTTTCCGATATCGATTTCGATGGGTTTAAAATAGCTGATTTCCTCAGTGGGTACTGACCCCACCTTCAGCGCTAAGGGTTCCCGGCTTCGGACAGACTTTGTGTGATGAGCATAAACGTTTTTATCCAAGTCATGGGTATTTGATACAGGTGTCGGCCGCAGTCCATTGTACGGTACGGGACTGCACAGTTGGTGTGTTCGTCTGGCGATATTATTTAACTTGCTAGTATTTTTTGCACCTTTTTTATTGCGAGATTTTTAACGTATGTTCTGAATCAGCCTTCTAGTCCAATATGTACTTTGACACAATGGGGTCTCTATCGAAGTACGAGATGTACTGAGACATAAAATATCGAAGTAACCTCATTCATTTGCAAAAAATCAAGTCATATCTATATTAGTCCATCACACGTAACTCATGTCCACTTTAATGTCCTTGCGGTGGCTCAGTGAAGTTGGTCACTCTCTTCCCTCTAATATGGCCGAGGAGAGTGATGACTGCTCCTCATGTCAAGTTCATGTTAGGGAGCTACTCCTGAATCACAACCTTACGACCAGTTGTATACCGACCAATTCGGCATAGCATTATAAAATGCACATTGTTAACCAGTGGTCGACTCGAACAACTCGGTTGGGTAGCCGTATAGAATCTTCGATTATGGCTCAGAAAGATATCAATGACACGAGAAAAATAAATCTTATCGATGCGGTTACTGATCGAAAGGTTCTGGGATAACCTGCTGGTCGGCCTAATTTCAGAGCAAAAGTTACGCGGGTGGTAAGGGACAAAGAGTGTCAATACATTATATTTGAATAGTATTATTACGTTTATTACGTACCTATCTACCTACCTAGATGATTATATGGTTTTGCACAGGTATTAATATATGTATCTACCATTAGATAATCTTCAGTTAATGATTAAAATGGGTATTTAATTGTCGGCTCGTACATGTATAGTAGGTACGATAGCTTAGTTTAAAGATGAAATTTTCCTGATAGTTCTGCAATCTGTTATTACCCTTTGAACCTGTTATAATACTAGCATAAGTAGTATCTACTTATGAATACCTGTTACAGTAACGCGGCATCTAATAAGAGTGAGTATAATTCTACTATTATTGTGAGGTTATCATTGTATTTGTTGAAATTATATCAAATATTTCAGTTATATTCTGAGTATTCCAAATACATACAGGCAATACATACACACTCATTCACTCTCTTATCAAGAGATCCCCAGAACATTGAGACCTACCTACTACTACTACCTGCAGATTAGAAATTTGGACTAGGTAGGTTCTAAAAAATATTTCGATATACATGTATTTGTCACGGGTAATAGCTATAAATACTCGTGATGAGTCTAGTTATCAGTGGGTGCACAGTACAAAAGTATCATTTGAGACAAGAGCTTCGCTTAGAAACTAAACTTCAGCCATCCAGTGAAGCCATTAGACCTATACTCTACCACTGGACTAGGCAATCAAACTTGTTTATTTACAATCATTACGTTTATTTATAGGCTAGTACATTTTTATTTAGTCACGTAGGTCAATGTATGCGGGCCGCGTTTTTGTTGAGCACAAAAAGTAAAATGGAATTATTCACAAGTTTATTCTGCCACGAAAATTGCAGCCACTACTACATTTCTAAAGAAATAAAAGTACCTACAATTCTTATTTTCAAACAATTTTTTTAAGGTAGTTCATCATTCGTCTCAATATAAATTCATTTTGCATTCATTGTAACAGCTTTACAAAAACCTAATGATACTTGAATTGGGTGCTGGTGAGTTGATAATGCGAATAAAAAAAAATTAAGTAACTATAATGCTTATTACGTTACCACAGTCTATCTACTAAATATTGGTACAATTTAGTCAAGTACTTAGATACTTTATAACATTACATAAAATATAATCATAAGCAGTGATAGACAAATTGGTAGAACGCTTGGCTCGTTAACTCGGATCACAGGTCCAAACCCCGCACCAGTGGGATTTGAGTTTAGTAGCAGACTCCTACTCTACTGAACCTGTACACGAGCTTTAAACAACCTTACAGCAATGCTGTTTTGAGAATTGACGCACTTAAGCCAAAATACTGCGTCTGTTCTTATGTTCATTAAATGTGTCTTTTACTAATCTAATCTAATTTCACCGTGTAGTTTAATCCGTGCATATACAAAGTATAATTAAAATACCGTAAAAACCTCAGCCACCGAAACTGGTAATAATTTATAATTTAAATTACAATAATTCAACTCCACAATGTTTTACATTAAGTATTTATTGTTATGTATGATTGTAAAAGTTGCATGCACCGAACATTAAATGAAAATAATTTGCTCTTTAATGATGGGCATGACAGACACAGGCATCCGTTGATAATCATTTTAAAAAACGAATCATTCCGCTCTTTCGATAATTTAAAACACAGTTTCCAAGAATCGAACGTTAGGTAATAAACAAACCGCAATAATGTCGAATACGCCGAACAAAGGTAGGTACATGAATCAGCAGTGGATGAAGTTCCCACTTCCTGGTGGCCTTATGCCCCCATGGCTAATTAGAACCAATTCACACCGGAACGTTTCAGCTAGAACGATGACGACAAAAAATGTGGTTCAAATAATATCTAATTATGGTATCGGCGTAAACATGTATCTTGCTAGGTGTACGAGTATCTTATACTGTTTACCTCGCTGGATATGTTTACAGGGTATTAAGTACCTAATTAACCATAGCCATTTCTTCTAATGTGGGGGATTAGAAGAAATGGCTATGGTTTATTTAGGTACTTAATAGGCAAGGAAAAAACAAAATAGTTACCTATTCCATAAGTGAGAAGTTCCAGAAGTAAGAAGCAGTGATAGCCAAGTTGGTAGAACGCTAAGCAGTGATAGCCAAGTTGGTAGAACGTTTGCCTCGGTAACGAGGATTGCAGGTTCAAACCCCGGCTCGCACCTCTGGGATTTTTCACGTGCGAATCTCATTTTCAACCAAGATTATCACTTGCTAAACGGTGAAGGAAAACATCGTGAGGAAACCTGCATGTCTGAGAGAACCCCTCGAAAGATGTGTGAAGTCTGCCAACCCGCACTGGGCCAGCGTGGTGGACTATGGCCTAATCCCCCCTCACATTGAGGGGAGGCCCGTGCCCAGCAGTGGGACATAAAAAAGGGCTGGAATAATAAAAAAAATACCTATTCCATATTCCTTATGTTATTAAAGAAAATAAGTGACCTTAACCACCGTATTTAAAAATATACTTGGATAATTGATTAGCGCAGTTGGTAGTGACCCTGTTTTCTGCGCCGAGGGTCCCTGGTTCGAATCCTGGTAGGGAAAAGCTTTGTGTGATAAGCATGAATGTTTGTATCCGAGTCATGCATGTTTAATAACTATATAAGTATTATATACTGAGTTCGCCCGCAGTCCACTGTACGGTACCCATAATACAAGCGTTGCTTAGTGCGGGACCGTACAGTTGGTGAGTTCGTCTATATGGCTATATTCTACTATTGTATTACAATAGATTATCATGATCCATTTTTTATTTGTAATGTGTATTATTTGTATTTGATATCGCCATTACATACTTGACTCTGGCAAAATACCAAAAACAAAACGTGGGTGAGGCCATATTTCATCTTATTCCATTGTATTTGATATTATTTCATTTCGTAAAGAAAGAAGAAAAGATCATAGCAATGTTCATAAATATGACTACTCTACTCTAATCGTTTAGTTGGGCATGAGTATATCGTATCTAATGTTTTTATGAAATGATTCCATGATGTACCATTTTAGTATTTTAATTACAGATACTTTATTGTAGAGGCCGGCTTAGGGCCTACTCTAATAGTGAATATAGTTTTTATGTGAAAATCTAAATTAGTTTTACTGTAATCATGTGTTCGTATGTTTTTTTTATATCGTGAATATGACACCCCGTATCCGACGGATTTTTTGATGGCAATTACATTAAATCAACATGAACCAGAACAAAAAACTTCTAGAGCAATTGTGGGCTTGAAAGAGTTATACTTGCGTGACGATCAGAAATCTATACAAATAAATAAAATTGGAGTGTCTGTTTGTAATATTAAAATAACCGCTTTTGCTAAGTGCATTTGGATGTATACACGGTACATATACTAAAACAACTTTCTTTTTACATGTTTTGTCTTGCCTGGTTGTTTCGGCTAATCTCTGAAATGGCTGGACCGATTTTGACGGGACTATCACTGGCAGATAGCTGATATAACAAGGAGTAACTTAGGCTACTTTTTCTGCGAACTGAACAATAACTTTTTTGTTAAATACCACGCGGGCGAAGTCGCGGGTAACAGCTAGTTTACTATAAAAATTGTTATCAGTGTGGCGCGGGGCGACGGACGCGGGCAGAGCGAAGTTTTGTTTTTGCGTGACATAAAAAACGGGCCGAGCACCGTGATCATTTTCAAGGAGTAAACGCTAATTGGCGACGAGTATAATTTGAAATATCGCGTGAAAAACAGGGCGTTTCACCGTGGGCGAGCTCCGTGGCCCATTGTTGCAGGTGTTCGTGACAGCTCTCCGGCCTTGTTCATGTGACCATCATCGTAATCAACTTCATTACACTTTAATTTCAATTTTAATTGATAGGTTATTGGGTTGGGAATGCTTTGCCTTTTAGCTATATATAAAATGGCTTTATTCGTCATCCGTTGTGATATATTAATATACAGAATCTAATTGATAATCTTTATAGACCATATAAAATAATTAAATGATAGTCACGAGTTGTTTGCAGTGCTTCAAATAGATTGAAAATTATTAATAAAATTATGTTCTTATCTTTTTAAGAAATTATTAATTAATCATGTGTTCGTATGTCGTTTTTTTTTTATTACATTATAGGCAAGTATTTGATCTCGATCTCACCTGCTGGTAAGTGATGATGAGATCTACGATGGAGCATACTTGCCTAGGTAGGAAGGCGGCAGTAGATCGAGACGCTAAAATCACTAGGCGCATGCAGCGCAGCTGATCTGACCCGCCATCCATGAATGGCAACACCGAACATCATGCCGGAACATGGCTAGGCCGCTTGGCGACATGGCTTTGTTCAGTGGGTGGTGACTAACCACGGGCGAAGCCTACCACCAGTAGAGTTGTCACCTAGTTGGCACCACCCAGGGTCACGTGTAGGGTATCTCGAGGGTATTTAATTCTCCTACGGACGAAGGTGACTCGACCCCAAAAAAGGTACACCTTTGGGTGTACACCAATGGGATACACAATAGGCATTAAAACGCTGTAGTTAGGTACTAAAAATTGTACTTCTACAGGTCTATATATACGCCTTACCTGTATTGGTAAATTTTATTTCTAAGAATTACACACTCATATCCATTGTAAAGTGGTTTTCAAATATATTCAACAGAATTTGTTCTAAAATAACCACCATTAATTATACGCATAATTTAATCAAATTACTTTTTACGGCCATTGTCAGCTTTTCAATGAGCAAAATTAGTATACATATAATTATGAATGATCATATAGAGCCTGAGTAACAGCTAGCAGCTGATTAAGTTGTATATTAATATTTAATTGCAAACAGATATTTAATATTCACTCAGATAGTACTTAGTGGTTTGTGAGTTTTTTTTACTTAGCTATTTGTGAATTGGTACAAGCACGAGTATATTGATAACGTAATTTGATGTAAATTAAATAAATTCATAGATAAATTAATTATACATACAGTTTAGTTTGATAGGCAATTGTATCTAAATCAATGTGTATATGGATAAAGAGATTCGAAATAGAAAGGAAGGGAATATGTGAAGAACACCAAATGTGGATGGGTCTTGAAAGAAAGACGAAGGAGCTATTACTTGTGTTGAAGTAATTTAATTAAACTAGCGTAAAGTACATGAGAGTGATAAATGTAAAGAAATTGGTTTACCCGAAGTCCTGTCAATTTGTTTTCTTTCTATATATGCAGTTTTATCGGAAGCCATTTAGGTTCAATTTGAACCAACATTTGATTTGCGTGGTACAATTTGAAGACATTGGAGATACACAAGACGTATTATTAAAACAGGGACCAGTGAGCATTCAAATAATTATATAAGCCTTTTATTTATGGGTTAGCAATAACATTCTTAACCTATATTCCTAACTTATGTGTAAATTATGTCAGGTCAGAGTGAATTTTGACAATTGCCTGTTCTTGCTTGCTCCAGTCAGATCTATCTAACACTGCTCGTCTCAATTATAATTCGTCTTGCCATCTTTTCCTTTGTCTTCTCTTTCTTCTCTTCTTATCCCTTGGTTACCAACTTGTTATTATATAGCTTAATTTTTCGTGTTTGTAGCGAAGCATATTGCCTGTCTGTGACCTATAAATTACATAGTTATAACGAGCAATTTGTGTTTTTTTTTTACCTATTAATCCCATCATCATCTTATAATAACCAATAATGTTAATGCCTATAATTTCACAAAAAAAAACTCTCATACTATAAAAAAAACATTTTAAACAACTTCCGCACACAACATTGTTGTCAAACGTGTTCTCATAAAATATTAATAATCCCATGTAAACTGCCTATGTTTATATTTCGCCAATGATAAGTAATATCTAATACATTATATAATAATGTATTCATATTTATTATTAACAAGGGTATTAACATAAAATTGGTACGAAAGGCGATTTATTTCGACATCTCTAAATTCAACGAAGTGAGCTTAGAATTCTTATTTCGTATATCTGTTTGTTACCGAGGCAAGTCTACCAACTTGGCTATCACTGCTTTCTATATATCCCCCCTATCCCCCCTCGCATTAAGGGGAAGCCCGTGCCCAGCAGTGGGCAATTAAAAAAGGGCTGGAACTAAATTTCTGTTTGTTGATTTATTCGAACTATGAAATGTAACTTTCAACTGGATTTTCACTATTGAATGGGTCATGTATGGTTTGACACATATTAAAGGGTAGTACTATCACGGTATGTACCATAAGAGGTTGAGCGGTAGAGTAAAACCCGCGCCGAGTGTATAAGTAGAGCCGAGAGCAAAACCTTTTTTTATACATGCATAAAAAGTATTTTTTTTAACAAAAGAAAAAGCAGGTACATATCAACCTATATCTGAATTATTTTGAGTGTATAACGTGCATTTTTTTTAATATCTCTACACGAACGCATCAAATATACAAGTAACGCTTGTATACGTATAATGGACTGGGGGCGAACCCAGTATATATAACACATCCATGACGTAGGTACAACAACAAGTTTGTTCCTACCAGGATTCGAACCTGGGTCCCTCGGCACAGAAAGCAGGCCGTCTGGATAATCATGTGTATATGTATGATAAGGGAATTATGTTGAAAGGATTTAAATGTATCAATAATTGACGCTTGTGTAAAAGTTAACTGAAAAAAAACTAATTAATGAACTCCTTTAAGAGTTCATTAATTATGGTACTTAGAATGTAGAGACCTAGGTCAGTGTAGCTACCATGTATCCTGCCAATCGAGAGGATAGAATACCAGAACATATTTTGTATATGCGAACCCCGGTGTGTTTCGCGAAATCATAGGTATTTAGGCTATAACAATACAAGTGGTAATATTGCAAAATAGATCAAGCCGTATGATTCTAGGTATTGTTTGAAATTAATTGTGCATATTGTTTTGTTATCTCCAAGTTACTCACGCTTTCGGCTATTGAATGCACTTCCTACTCGGCCACATTGAGCTCACGAGCTCGGTTATTGACCGACATTAACTTTTGGATACACACACACACACATATGCACACACACATTACTGTTTCGGAATTTCCTAACACAAACGCTCGCTCGAAATTTCCTTATTCGTTATGACGTCACAATGTGCGAAAATCAATCGTAAAGCAATTTTTCGTGAATCAGATGAAGGATTACGTAGGCTATACTTACCGACTTAAATGCCGGCACTTTACAGTGGAAAAAAAACCATTCCGAACCGGTGGCAGCTTCTGGCTATTCATACGTGCTTATTGGCATATATGATAAAAAAATATATACTGATCTTGATTTTTAAACATGACGGGCACTTATGATGACACACGGAAAGTTTTTTTTCCGCATAATATATGTACCCCCAAATTTATAGACGTTTAATAACTTTATCAAACGTCATGTGGCACTGCGCACGAGAGTTTTGCGTTTACTAAGGTTACGTTTAATAAGGTTATGAAATTTCTATAAATTCGGGGGATAGTTTTTGCGCTATTCTAACAGCCCTGTGTTCTATTTAAAAATAAAAAAGTCATTGATATTGTTATACATATGACGGTGGCCACCAGAGGCAGGGATATGCGGATAGGACCGAGACGAGTTGCGTAGCTTAGCGGGTAAGGTGGGCAGATGATGTGTGACCCCGTACTAGGTAGCTCAAAGTGGACAGTATTAATATGGTCACTCTACAAACTCATGTAACGATATAGTTGTAGAATCTTCCATCGAATGTCCCACGGTACAGAAAAACTTGAAAGTACACATATTTTGACATCCACGTGTAAATGAATGGTACAACGATTCAAACTTCCTTTTATATATGTACTTTAGTGTGAAAAATTAACTATCGATTACAGCTATCGAAACATTAATTTGTTGTGAAAAATATAATTTACAGTAATAAGTATAATAGCAACTAATATTTAGACTTATTTAACGGTAATTAGTTTGCCTTATTAGTATGAAGGTCGCAGCCAGCGATATGTTGTGCTCGTGCTGCTTGCCCAGGCAGAACATACGGTAGACGTATAGACGTCGACCCACTCAAAACTCGCTACAAATTAAAAACTATTTAGGACACGCTATTTTCATATCATCATGTCACATCCATTATTTTATTTATAATGTGTATTTATTAATGTGCGATTGCTATTAATTACTTGACATTGGCAAAATACCCGCTAAGTTGTTGGTGAGGCCATATTCATATCCATTTTATTTCGTCGCATCTCATTTCGTGAAGAAAGAAGAAGAAGAAGAACTATTTACACTACAAACTTCCACATTGCTCCAATGCCCAAAAAAATACAGGCTAGTACTCGAGGTGCTTGTTACTGGCAACCTACAAACACCCCTAAAGCATAAACTGGAATACAGCATCGTTTACATCGTTCGGAGCCTCTCTTAAGGCCACCTGCCCCTAACATCACTTCTCAATATATAGAAAACCCATATAAACGGGGTTGAGGCAACTTTTTACGCCAGTAATTTTTTTTTCAGTATGCAGTCAGCCGTTCTATATCGGGCTAGGATGTTGGAACCCCAAGAGGCGTATATCGAACTCTTACTTTCAAGCAATTCACTTCCAAGCTTGCGACTGTTGCCATTTGTATCACGTGAAAGAAATAGTTAGTACCCGCTAGATTAGTAGTACTCACTTTCTTTCAGTCTGTACTATATTTTGGCTGACAATGCGTTTTGAAAAGATCGAAAAGTATTATTTTTTTGATAAGTATGTATTATTGAGTAAAAAAAATTAAATGCCAGGCAATTTACCGCGTGGCAATAAGAGTTCGTAGTACAGCTCCAGGTGGGATAACGTTACAACGTTACCACACGCAGCCGCGAGCTATCCCACTATATCCCACTAATATTATAAATGTGAAAGTTTGGATGGATGGATGTATGTTTGTTACTAAAACACGCCAGAACGGTTGAACGGATCTGGACGAAATTTGGCACAGAGATAGATTATAGTCTGTAATAGCACATATGCTACTTTTTATCCCGGTAAAATGTATGGTTCCCGTGGGATAGATTTGTTTTAATTTTTCATAGAGCAAAGGATCGACATGATTTACAGAAAAGAACATCGAGGAAAAGAACGTACTTTTTAATCGCGTGTAACACCGCGGGACGCAGCTAGCTCGTAAATAAAGCAATAACTGCGAACAATCACAAAGAACGGCAATAACATTTGTGTTTAGTTCATTGTGATGAATTATTGATGCAAAACGATCGCCCTTGTGAAGTACCTACCCACCATGTACAATTAACTTTTCAAGGGATTCTTTACACCCGATTGATAAACCAAGCCCTCAATGTAGGTACTTAGTAGCCAGACGGAATAAAAATTAATTACCATCACACCTTTATACCCCGATGGAGTCGGCAGAGGTGTATCGTAAGAATACAGCATTAGTCTCTAATATGTACATAATAAGGATGACTCAAAGACCGATAACCATAACTTTGACCCATTATTAATATTTATTTACATCATAGGTATACAAAATTGGTTTCATTTAAACACAAATAATTTACCCACCTAGGAACTAGGAAGTATAATCCGTCAGTAATAAAGCGATTTGATGTTTTAAATATATACTCGTAATATTATTAAATATAGACATATTGCCAGATCTTGTGCAATATCTGCCCAATACATTTAAATAAGTAATAAGGAATAATCTGAATTGAGTAATTTTATTAAATATATAAGCACATGCAACTACTTATACTAAAATAACATATAAAAATCTTAAATGTGAATAAGTTATTTACTTGAGTGGGAGAAGTCACTTCTAACTCAGTAATATTTAAGGGTTTGTAGGTATGTTGGTAGGCCCCCACAAGGGGGCGAGGCACAGGAGGGGCACCGGTGCGTTCCGTTTGGAGATCCCGAAGCCCGAACATGTGTCGAAGGCGGCCACCGGGGGGGTTTTAGTGGGTAAGAATCCCACATAACCCGGCCCTCTCCCACACAGAGGCCGGGTATCTTTCGAAGATTTCCCCCCCCCGTCAACAAAAAAAAAGGTATGTTGGCTGGCCGCCTTCAGATATGATTATCTAAAAAGTGCTTGTGGCATGGTATGCGGTGCAAATGGAAAAAAACCGTGGAATTTCCAATGGCCTCTTGATTAGCCTAAGACTTAGTCCAACAACGCAGAGAGGATAGATGTGCAGACCAATCACACATTGTTTGAAATCCTCCGCTCGGTATACAAGGCGGTGTGTTTTAAACTATCTGTATGGTATTTTCTGTACATTTCGTCTCCTCTCTGCTTTAGAGCCCTGAGGTTATCCATAGAATACAGGGGGCATACTATTAAAATCTGTGCGCACCAAAGTTAATGCGTTAAAGAAGAGATTCTTGTTATATTTTGATGACCGAACAGGGCCCCAAGTCTGCTAACACAATCGATTTATAATCGAACAGCAATCGCATAGTAACTGTCACTTTTGACAGATATCCCGTTCAATATCTGTCAAAAGTGGCAGATACTATGCGGCTGCTGTTGTATTGTGAACCGATTGTGTTAGCAGACTTGGGGCCCAGATCAGGAGTTAAAGAGTCCGCATATTATTTAAAACAAATGAACTAAATCACACAATTATGATGTTTGATCTTTTCGTCAAACAAAGTAACTAACCTTAATCATCAGAGAACCTTGGCTGTAAAAAATCAAATTTATTTATGAATGTATGTAAATTTTTAAATAAATGTTTATGATTACTTATTTGTGTCAATGTAATTCTTTTTAATTTCCTACTTCTACGACATTGATCCGTAATGCAATCGCATGAGGCAAGTCTCTGCGGACGCAAGGGAACATGTAGTAGAGCTCGTTGTTCGCACGCATCAAAAACACTATTTCTTTTGTATCTTTTGTATCAAACAGCTTCACATGAAGACGATTACATCTCTTTTAATTTCAGCTAAAAATTAAGGAAAAAATTACAATTTATATAACACTCAATATATAAGTAACCAAATTAACCCAAAATGGATAATTTAACTTTTACTAAACATCTAGTAAATAAAGAAGTTGTAAATAACCTGCATATAAAGTTTTGAATGCAAGCCGTTGACTATATAAAACGTAGGCAGTAAAACCTTGTATCGTATACCTACCATATCGCAACTAATAAGACCCTGTTGCTCTTAGAATCTGAATCAGATTTGTAATTAGCATATGTTGCCCAAGAGTGTTTCCCTGGCAAATCGTTGGACCTACGAGCGAGAACAAACCAATGCCCTTTAAGGTTAACTGTACCCAATCCTTTGTTAGTGCCATTGTATCCTTTATATTGTTACCTTTTTGTTACTTTATTATCAATAATACGACGTGTTAAAAATGTCAGCTGCACGCAAAATTATTCGTGAGCGTCTGTTTGGGATTTGTATTTTTTTTTGTGTGAATCGTTGTATGATGCTCAAAATCCTTAATTATATTATTTAATTCATACTAACCTGTATGTATGAATTAATTAAATCATGCTTAATACATATCAATGTACTAGACTTGACGTCGCGTTTTGTGATTCCCGTATGCTTACGTCACACAAGACACGTAGAGACACTGCCCAAACCTCATTCTTTCAGCTTAAGTAGTTTAAGCGTTCATTTAAACTGTCTATTCCGATTATGAAAATATATATAAATAACGTGTTCGTGCTGACACAGTAATCAGATAAAGATAATTTGTTACATAAATATGCAAACACGGGACGACGGTCCGATGACACGTGTCGTTAAGCTCCTACAATAAATCTACAAGTGTGCTGCTGATAATCGCTGGTGTGACTTTCACGGTGCGTGGCGTGTGCGCATCGCGGTGACTCACCGGTGACTTCCCCGATACACTTGCCGTAACACTCGACCATACGCCACTCCGCTATCGGACTTAAGGCTCCGAGGGAATCCCCAAGCGCTCTCTCAAACGCACTCTCCGTTTAGACATATATTTACGAGACGCGCCCAACGTCGTGGGAATACCGAATATTAACAGCTCGGATCATATTTTACCTCTTTCCATTTTTTTTATTATGGTCTTCACGAGTCCACAATATAGCCAACATACTCATATTTAATACATAATATGTCGGTGAAATAATTTATTGTTTCAAAGGACTTTTTAATTTGTCAGACAATTATTTTTATTTCCAAATTAAATTGGACAAATAAGAAAACCTAAAATAAGGATGTATTGCATTTTATTATGCAATTATTCATCCGTTTTGTAATAAGATTATACTTCTGGACTCATCAGTCCAGGTGTATAATTTTATTTGTATAATTTTATATTGCATGTGCACGTAAATCAGACCACTGACCCCGGCACCAATTACATGTCAATGCACTGCACGTTGGAAAGTAAGGGCAGAGTTTTAAATTATTATAAAAAAAATAAAAGCCAGGTAACATTGTGTTTTATTATTCCTCCTACTTAATTACATATTGCACCAATTTCGATGGCGAATTCAAAAAACTATAACCATACAGAATAAGTATTGCTATGAAAAATAAAATAAGAAATAGCCCAATTAAAATCGTTGTAAAGTCACCCTAGCAATCTGTAATTAAATATCTTGGATCCATAAATTAGGCACTTATGTTTTTTTTGTGTGTTAATTTTGTCACGAATTTGGATTATCCGTGAACATATTTTTTTATTTACATAGGTAATTGGAATCTCATTAATATCTGCTCGTGACCTTGTAATTCCAATAAACGGTAAGTCCGTCGTGACGTCAGCCCGCGCAGCGAGTTGTCACACACAATATGACGTATTCAAATAGTAGATCAATAGAGGTGAATAGATGTCGGTTTTTGTGATTTACCCAAAGTAGTTTACAGTCATTAGTATTGACTCGACGCTGTGGCTTTCCAGTGTTATTGTATGAACCACTCTGATTGAGCACTGTGTCGCCTAATTTGTTTATATATTACCGTGACAATGCACCATTGCGGCGAAGTGTTTACGTTTGCGGTAACATTTGCATCATTAGGAAAAATTACAAAAAACATCACACTTTAGGTAACCTAAACAAATACTCACCAACCATTCCAAGAGGTTTGCGCATTTTTCGATTCGATTCCGAGAAACGGGTGGTACGGGATAAATATAAAAACTTTATGATTTAGTACATAACCGTACTTTCGTAGCGCGAATCTTTAATTATCTTTTTTTTATTAAATGTTAAGATAAACATAATGAAATTATTGTACATAATTAACTCTTGTGTCCTGTAAGTACGTATTGATAATGAAACACCAAACGAACAAAGACCATACAGTGGCATATTAACCATTGTGTGTCCATAACCGTGCACGAGTAAAGGAAATTGAAATAAAATAGTATAACTTGACTTTTCCAGTTCTCCCATGATGTCCCGGTAGATTTTCAGTAAAGTATCCACAGCTTTACTGATAGGGGTAGGGGGTTCATTTCATCATCGTCATCGTCATCAACATTATCATTATCATCAGGGGTGCATATAATTTAATAACAATTATCAAGCATTACTCGACACTGGAAAAAATGGCACTATTTTGTAGCTGATTGCCAACTTAGAAAAAAAGAAGAAGTAACCACTACAAAGATGTGTATTTAAATAATTAAGCTCCTATATAATTATTAAGCTCTTTAATCATACATGCTATATTTATAATAAGCAATTCAGAGACTGTTAAAATAATAAAACTTTTTATATAGTTATTTGTAAATATTTCTTTCCACCAGAAATATATAAATGTCATAATATACATTTGGGATGTGCCCTACATTGAAAGTGGGGTCGATAAAAAAATAAGGTATGTGTTACACTTGTGATCTATCATCTTAGAACGAGTCGAACACTTCCCGTAATTACAGTCGAACTTACAGGTAAGGTCGTATGCCATATCAGTCAGAGCAGAGCACATAAAAAAATCAATAAAAAAATCACACTAGCACGAGGTTTCTGTATTCATTACAACATATATACTAGAAGTGGAATATAAATAAAATAAGACACATGAGAGCAGAACAGACATCACGATGCATTACCAACCTCGAGTCGTTGACCTCTCTTATTTAATTATCATTTTACCACAGGTATTATTATATGTATACCTATATCATAGACAAGAACACACAGAGTAACACTCTACCCTATTTACCATATTAATTATGTACATTGAGCACACCTTTCGTTACCCACCTGAAGTTGATGAAAGTCATCAAGTACTGGGAATCAAAAACACGGGTCTTGTATGAACAGTGATTTAGGCAATATATATCTTAGTATGTATAGTTATCAGCCACCCACATCTATAATGTTGGTGAGTAGTGAACACTACATAATTAAAAAATGAAGCTCGGATAAAACCAAACGTATTTCCCATTTTACAAAATAGAAATCGACACCTTCCTATACGATTTCCATTACGAGGTAAATATGAACAAGAGAAAGATGAATGTCACTGTATGGAAATGATACTGCCTGAAGAGGCACCACTGTGGGTCCTGGGTAACAGATAGGGGTGCGGCGGAATCTTGATATTGGTAGGAGTCAGTGGCAGCCAAAGGCATTTTTTAGAATGGAGCATGATCAGCGAACATAGAACAGGGAAGTTCTCGACAACATCTGAACGTCTCCGTCTGATTTATCTCACTGAGATGCTCCTTGGGACTTAGTGCCTGGAGCGGCCGCTCCGTTTGCCTTATGGTAGACGCGGTCCTGGTAAGAGTGGACGTAGTAAGAGTATTCTAGGCCAGTCTTTACATTATAGTAAGAGTAAATGATACAACTTAGAAAACATGGTAACAGACAACGTCATCCATCATACAAGCCCGAATTCTTACTTTCTTCGGATATCAAGTCGTGAAGATGTCTCCATAGAACGCCTCGTAGTGCAGGGGAATTTTGAATGTAAAAGAGTTAATTCCTGCATTACCTTTAGTCACACTGACACTAATATTGGACCGACATTATCTATAATAATATCTCTACTAAGTAATTATGTTGTATCCGTAGTTTTTCCTGTCCTACGACTATGCGTATGCTTGACAATTGACATGGGAATTTCTTTTTGCCTATTTTAATATTGGAATCATTCTAGAAAGATATGAGACTACTTGATTTATTTTGCCTAATTTTCTACGTGGGCAGATAGGTTATAATGTGTACTAATAGAACAATTCAGTTATTTCAATATACTATATAAATATCAAACTCGTATTCTCTCGCAAACACATCAACTATTTTTCAACCCCCGACCCACGCGTCGCAGGTGTTATAAATTTTAGACCTATGTCTGTTTGTCCCTGGCACCCAAACGCATTTGGACCGATTTCAGCGCGGTTTTTTTATTTGAATGCACACATATGAATAGGGATAATGCAAAATATGATAAGACTGCAATAATATGAATTCTTCCACCAGATGCTGCAGTTGCGTTCGAGCTATTGAATTTGTCTAAATAAATAGATGGCTGACACATCACGTAACTTGGACCCGATGATGGAGTAGGTAGGTGTACACGGGAACTAGGATATATTAATCGAAGACCCACCGTGTGTGGACTTATTCGCTAGGTCTCGACCAGTTTAATGTTGTTAGGGTAGGTAGGGCAGGTATTAAAGTTTAAAAAGCACAAAATTAAAATTAAATTAAACTTTTTTTAAATCAAACATTCTGACTCAAAAACAAACATTACAAAATATTGTCTGTTTATTCGTTTTCATATTAGCATTGATTCTTAATGGCGTTAGAGACCGTACAGTAAAAAAATAGAGTGACTAACTTAGCGGTCCCCAACGCATTAAGGATCAATAATCATTTGGATGAAAACGAATAAACAGGTGTTATTTTTGACTTAAAAAAACCGTTTGTTTTTTAATACAAGAATCTGATTCACGTAGTCATTACTTATTTTTATGCATTTTTGTTCAAGTTGATTGGAACTTTTAATAGGTACCTCTTAAATATTCGAATCTATGAATAGTTCTAGTGATGTTTTTTTTTATAATATTTCATAATGGTGCATCAGAGTAAAGTCTCCTGATTTCAGAAAAAAACGATGAATTTCTATTTTTATGACAACTCACTTGCTGATTGTTTATTTTACTATCAATAACGAATATAATATAGTATATTCTATAATATATTATAGTCGCCGTATTGTTGGTAATTTTACAGACGTTATATTATCTATATTTCTCATCCCATTCTATTAAACATGCAAAGTTTATTTTTTGAACAATAATTTACCACTGCAAACCTATTTATTCCGAATCTCAGTTTAATTAATTAACCTCAGAAGAGCTAGCTAAATTGTTAAAAGTAAATGTTCCTATGTAGGTATTTCTAACATAAAATAATGATTATAATACTTAAATATAGCCAGACAAACATACTGTACGGTCCCAAACTAATCAACCCTTGTATTATGGGTACCGTGAAATGGACGGGGGGTGGTCCCAGGAAGTATACTAATACTTATATATGTAGATATTTATCATCCATGACTCTGGTACAATCGTTCGTGCTTTACACACAAAGATTACCTCTACCAGGATTTGAACCCTCCGTGTCAAGGGTTCCGATCCTTGGTACGGAAGCAGGAATCAGGATACTACTAACTGTCCTAATCAGATCGTCTAGTCAGGTCGTATATTCTTAGACATATATGTATCAATATTAATCTACTTAGTTCATAATACGGTTTAAGCTGGCTTCATATCTTGATTTGACGAATTATTATCATTATTTCACAGTGTTATTAACTTTATTAAATATCTACTTACTTATGTATTAAATATGTTTTAATGGCGTACTTCCGAGAACGATAAGGCCATTTCCGTTGTACGGCACCTCTAACACGGTACGTAGGTTAAACACATAATATAACCTCCTAATTCATAACATTTAGATCCCATTGTATTGGCATTGCAAAACATTTTACAGACGAAAACCCTTTGTAATACCATTGTTATTTCATGAAAATATTCCACGAAATTTGGGGGTAAATATTTGGAAAGTTTGATTTTAGTAAGTACTGGGGATGGGTTTAGCTGATGACAGGGTGGTTCTGCGTGGTGGTGCTAAGTCCGGGGGATGGCAGTGGCGCGGAGGCTGCAGGCGCCGGCGGCGCGGGGAGCGCGCGGGACGTGGATAATGACGCATGCGCGACGAAAGGCGCTGCGGGGTGGGAGGCGCGCGCCTAACACTATTTAAACTGTTCTTACGAACGGTCATCATGCATTGGTCTGTTTGCAATCCAAAGTTTAGTTAGCTTTAGTAATACGACAGCTCGAGTTCGAGACAGACTGGCACAAAGCCCGTGGTCGAGAAAAAAAGCTCTCGCAGACAAACGCTAGCTAACGCGCAGTGAACCCCAGTTCAGGCCCTACAGATCCCAGTGGAGTGTTTTGAAGCCATGGCCGTCGCAGCTGCCCAGAAGAACCGCGAGATGTTCGCCATCAAGAAGTCCTACAGCATCGAGGTGAGGAGCTCGCCAGGACTTGCTCATTTTAATCACTCAGCTATTCCCCCCCCCCCCCCAGAAACAGAATGTTCAAGGCTATCTTCAATTTCTTTTTTAATACTTCTCGTTCATGTGAATTAAAATGCAAGTTTTAAAATTTCTTAATGACCTATAACTTTTAGCAATTAATCAGTATATAGTAATAATCTGCTCAACCTGGCAAAATTAAATAATGTATGTTTAAAATTAAATTTACTAGAAATTATTCTAATTTGAGTACTTATAAAAACTTTATTAACTAATGGCCTTCTTTAATGACTTAAAAACATTGCCATGATACGCACAATCTGACAATAATACATAACATTCGTTAGTTGAACAGTTTAAAACAAAGAAGTATTGTTTGCTGGAACATTTTTATTGTTAATAATACAAATGGAATTTATAAAAAGTAAATTCATATATTTCAAGAGTATTAAAAGGAGTGAATCCGACAGTTAATAAAGCCATTTTAAAATTTAAAAAATAGCAATTAAGAACTAAATAGTTTGTTTAAATATCGGCGCTATTAATTGGCTCTAAATGGGTAATCAATATTGCTGCCTAATTTGTTGATATAGCTCTTGTACGACTACCTGACAACAGACGACGAAACGTATTAAATCGTGAGAACACTATATATTTCTATGTTATTATATATGTTATAATAATTCTAATGCTATGTTTGTATTCATAACAAATCACTATCTTACGAGGTAGCCGTGTGAAAGTTACGCAATTACGGAGAGACACCTAAATCCAACCTTAAAATCCATGTTTTCACTTATAATCACATCGATTATTGTCCAAAGCTTGAGAGTGCAACGGAGCTCATTACGTCGAGAGCAAAGCCTTCGCAACGTTATTATTCTGGCGGTAATTAAGTCAGCTTTGACGCGACGAAACACTTTCACAACGATCTCGCATCATCGTGTGACAAATTGTGCAATATTCCATACAACAATATGCTCTAAATAAGTCATTGTTTAAGCAAACGCGTAACGCGATAAACACACCGTCCGTGTACGGCAACGGAATGTTTACCACGATGTGACTAGTAATTGTTACAGAAAAAACCCTATGCAATCCGTGTTACAATTGTCAATGGCAGATTAATCACCATTGTCAACAAATAATAATTGTTAGGTACCATACGCTTCAAGTTCACTGCAATAAAGTAAATCATTCGAAATCTCCCATTTGTACAGTAGCTGTAGAATGTAAAGCTTTGCGAAATGTTATTGCGAAATGTAGCAGAACCTATACGCACGAGTATTGATTATAAAACTCATAATATGCATTGTTTTGTGTCAAAATGTCATAGCGTGCGTGTATGTTCTGTTATGTGCAATGCGATCACACTTTGTTTGTTTATTAATTTGTGAAGTGCGCTGTGCGATAGCTAGGCCCGTAACAATCGTGTTATTGATAATCGTGTATTTTGTAATTGGTGCCTGAATGATTGTATTTCCTTGACCGTAGAAGGTCGGAATGCAAAGCGACGCTCACTGACGGCACTGAGCTCTAGTTCGATCATGTGCCACGAAGTACGCACCATCACCTGGGACTAGCGCGAAGGCTATAATCTTTGAATGGAAACAATGACCTATTTAATTGCATCTTATCGGAGTTCGTTTCGCTATTAATAATCGATGCCTAATTAGACTTCGTCACGCAAAGCGCAATATCTAAGATTCGATCTGCAGCTGTTTTAGGGTTATTTAGATATACCCTTGACCCTTGATACTGGTGAATATATTAGTTAAAAAAATTCAAGGAAGATCCTCACCTAAACCCCAACATTACCCTCGTTATTACACAGACAGGTAAAAACAACGAATACTAAATAGGTAGATACATAGCTACTTCTTTTGTTCTGTACGATCTCGTGATTTAAAAGATATTAATGTGTAGGTATGGATAATTGCAAAATAACCGCGCAATAATTTAAAACTCAATTATGATATAGGTGCATACAAGATTGTGGCATCAATCGATCAAATAGCTATTGGTGTAGGCAGAGTTGGCCGGAGGGTGGACACAGGTCGACGGCGGGCGGCGTACTCTGGCTCGGCTTAATTACCCGCCGCCGATTGGAATGGTGAAGTGGCCACTCGGGCACACCAAGGCTATATCAACCGGATTCCGAGTCCTGTACGCTCCAGTTAGGCTTTAAATTTACAATACCGCCGCGACATTGTTCGTTTCCGCAATCTTGTCAGCGGCGCACGTCGACTCGTATGCGACTTATTATCACATTGAGCTCTCCAGAAAAAAAAAGAATTTTAGGTCGCGTAATTACCATCTCCGTTGCATTTCAGGGGCTCGTAACAATAGCGTGTGATTAGCGTAACCCTTGACACACATAGTTAGGTCCGCGCGGCCACTCTAGTGGAAAACGCTAGGTGTCGGCGCCCGCGCGTAGCCAGCCACCGCGTCACTTCGTGCCTACTCCGCGACGCAAATTACACCGATACAATCGCGTCAGCACACACCTATTCTTTATATAAACATTACTTAAAACCCGCATCTATGAGAACAATAAGTGCATTACGATTACCTTACTTTAGATTTTATGCGCAACCTACAGCATTGAACTTAATTCTGCAGCAATTAATTAAAGTGTATCAAAGTACCTAAGTAAAGACATGAATGGAAGAGCGTTCCGATGACACTAGAATTGTGTTGTCTACAAGAAGTCTAAAGTAGCGGTAATTGGCTCCATTCGCGAGCACTGGTCCAGAAATTCAAGCTCCTTTGTAAGATTTTCAATCGCACAGCTTCTCCTCGTCGCGGGTCGTGGGGGCGGGAATAATGGGAGCACTTTACGCCCGGCCACACTCAGGAAATAAGCTTAGGAACTTCGTAAAAGCAATTCCTACTCGCACATGAAATATAATGCGATGTGACCGCTTTATATTTATAAGGATTTAGAAGATCAAACTGTTTTAGAGGCGGCCCATTGTAGTCTCTGTGAACTAAAGACATTTTCTCGCCAGACAGTATTGTACTTAGTTCTACGTCTACGTTCTACGTCTAAATAATTTTTCAATACCAATATTACCGCCGACACCAATCTTCGGGTGCCATTAAACCAATTGCAATAATAAAAAGCATTCAATTAAAACTTAATAATTGATTAATCATATAAGATCAAACGTAACAAGTATATACGGATGAACTTGCATTTACATTTACTATGAAAATACTTTCTCGCCTGACTACTAACTGACAGTTGCGATAATATAACCTAATTTTGTTACAGAACGGTTATCCGTCTCGCCGTCGGTCCCTGGTGGACGACGCACGCTTCGAGACCCTCGTTGTCAAACAGACCAAACAAAGCGTATTGGAGGAGGCTCGCGCCCGCGCCAATGGTGAGCCATCATTACATAAAACTGTACAGTGGTTCCAAGCCAACCGCATGTGAACCCACACGTGAACACATAGAGGTCATCAAACCGAAATTATGCAGTTCCAGTTCGGATCTTATCCGCCGAATTAAATCATACTTCTGATGTGTCTTTTTGTGTGAATATTTTATTTTGTTTTTGGTTTGTTTTGTTTATTTATTTCTTTCATTTCCTTTTATTTAGACTCTGGCTTGGACTCCGAATTTATCCAAGACGGAATTCATATTGGCAATGGTAATAACTCCCCGACTGTCGAAGATGGAACTCATCAAGACGACACTAAGAACGGTCACCTTGGTAATTGTCCTTTATTTTTTTTCCTCATTTACAACATATTTGCAATTACATTGCAAGATTTTTTTACACTCAGCTAAATGATTTTCTTAACACTCTTATTTTTTTTGTTTCTTCGTTTTTTTTATTTCCTTTTATATTTCCTTTTAGCTGACGCTGATATCGGCGATGACGCTGGCAAAGCTGACGAGGGTCAGTATATACATTGTTATGGTTGTTTAAAATCAACATTAAGTATTTATTGTAGTAGAATGGGGTGCTTTAACAAAAACAATCTTTACAGACTACACTCTGACCGAGGAGGAGGTGATTCTGCAGAATGCTGCAAGCGAATCCCCCGAGGCGGAGCAGGCCGTCCAGCAGGCCGCCCTGCTGCTGCGCATGCGCGACGGCATGGGCTCGCTAACTCGCGTCCTCAAAACCATTGACAACTACAAAGGATGCGTACAACACCTCGAAACTCGTCCGTCCCAAGTCTCCGGTGTCCAGTTCGATGCCTTAGTGAAAGTCAGCATGTCCCGTATCAATCTGCTCCAACTCATCCGATCTCTTCGCCAGTCAACCGCTTACGCGGGAGTTAACTTAGTGTCAGAAAACAATATCTCCAGCAAAACCCCATGGTTCCCCCGCCACGCTTCAGATCTCGACAACTGCAATCATTTGATGACGAAGTACGAGCCCGAGCTTGACATGAATCATCCTGGTTTTGCCGACAAAGAATACAGGGAGCGCAGGAAGGAGATTGCGGAGATTGCTTTTGCCTACAAATACGGAGATCCGATCACGCACATCACATACAAGGAGTCGGAGAACGCCACCTGGCAGCGAGTTTTCAACACCGTGCTCGAATTGATGCCGAAGCACGCGTGCCGGGAATACAAAGCGGCGTTTGGCAAGCTGCAGGCGGCCGACATCTTCGTGCCTCACCGCATTCCTCAGCTCGAGGACGTGAGCAACTTCCTGCGCAAGCACACCGGCTTCACACTGCGGCCCGCCGCCGGGCTCCTCACCGCTCGCGACTTCCTCGCTTCTCTCGCCTTCCGCGTCTTCCAGTCTACCCAATACGTACGTCACGCAAACTCGCCATTCCACACACCTGAACCGTAAGTAGTTTTTTACATTTATTTTCCAACATACTAATCGATCTCGTTAATTTTAAAGCAGTTAATGTCACGCTGTATTAATTAATTTGTATGAGGACGTTTTATTCGTATAAAAGTCCACGCGGAAATCGCAAATACTGTACCTGTCAAACTAGCTATGCTCATAGATATGAACACGTTATTCATTACCGATAATAATAATTAGGAGCAAATTATTGCCTTGAAGAGTCTCATTGCGGAAATATATAGCAACAAGTCCTCGTTGATATTATGCAAATTTGTCCGAAACATAGACAAATGTAGACCGGATTACATAATTAAAATAAGTATTAGTTTCAATGTCATTTTTTTTTCGTTGGTAAGTAATTAGTTACACGGTGCCTACGCTTGTACGCACATAAAATCAATTGGCTAGTTAAAGGAGATGTTTCGTGCCGTGATGGAACTGTAACTTTGTTAAATGGCTCGCTTATAATTTAGTTATACACTTTAGAACGTGCCGGAGCAAAGGCTACTGTTATTCAATTAAGTGCCACTTTGCAATAAATGCATTTCAGCTATACTTTACACGATATAGTGTATATTTAACTGCTTACAATAAAGGGGCCACACTTATTTAGTTAAATGAGTCTGTTTTGACGTCTTAATGGGTTACTTATTGAATGAATGTCTGTTCTCCAGTGATTGTATCCACGAGCTCCTCGGACACATTCCGCTCCTGGCTGACTCGAGTTTCGCTCAGTTCTCCCAGGAAATCGGACTCGCATCCCTCGGCGCTTCCGACGCTGAAATCGAAAAGCTCTCTACTGTAAGTTACCAGTTAATAAGTTGTATTTTCATGAAACAGTTTACTCAGCCACTGCGAATATGGAAATTTGGTGAATGGGCCCAGCCATTGCGAAATAAATTTTAGCCGAGCTGCAGCTAATATTCGTCCAGTGACTACATTATGACTTGTTTTGTCTTTGCGCAGGTGTACTGGTTCACTGTTGAGTTCGGACTTTGCAAGGAGAACCAGCAACTAAAGGTATACGGCGCTGCGTTGCTCTCCGCCGTCGGCGAGCTGCTGCACGCGCTCAGCGACAAACCCGAGCTGCGACCCTTCGACCCTGCCACCACCTCGGTGCAGCCCTACCAGGACCAAGAATACCAGCCTATTTACTACGTAGCCGAGAGCTTCGAAGATGCCAAAGACAAATTCAGGTAAATATATTGATAATTGAGAGCAGTGCGCCGTGCGATACGATTCAATTGATCATTTAATTAATGTATTTTTATGTATATGCAGACGCTGGGTTTCGACCATGTCCCGACCATTCGAAGTCCGCTTCAACCCGCACACGGAGCGCGTTGAGATGCTGGACTCCATAGACAAGCTCGAGACCCTCATCTGGCAGCTGAACACAGAGATGCTGCATCTGACCAACGCCGTTAAGAAGCTCAAGGGCTCGCATTTCGAATGAACACCTTACGTGTCGTATACATCTATGGTTCAGTGCACGCGGCCTCGCCGCATTCTGTATAGTTAGTGATATTATTATAGATAGACTGTTGTCGCGTGTGGAGTGTCTGTGTGTGTGAGCGAGTGTGGAAACCATCCGATGGTACTTGGTTGAATTCCTTTTTTGTACCTTATTGTATTATTTATTGTGCCGAGCTCATTGCCCAGGTCTCGGAAACTGCACGGAGCTCCCGATTGCCCATTTAAGGAGGCCGTGTTGGTTTCTCGAGTCCTATGCTATTATTAGTGTTAATTTATAACTTAAAGAAATACACAAACAAATAAAAAATGGAGCACCAAAAAGAGATATAAAAAAATGAAAATATATGCGTTTGCGTGGATTACGATGTTTTATTTTTCGAACTTTACAATATTTTTTCAAACGATATTAATAAATTCGTAGATACCGCCTTGTATATATGTTGTACCGACTTATACCTACTTATTGAATGAAATTCTTTGATGAAGTGCGGTACAATAAGAATTAATATGTAAAATAAGCATAATGCATCTATGTGAGTATTTAAGTATAATCAAAGATCAATAAAGTGTATAAGTAGGTAGTGTTACTTAATATTGAAAGCTTTCTAGAAGATTTATGGTACATTTAAATGTAAAATGAAAGCGCGAAGCAATCAGCATGACTCGGCGGGGATACCCCACGGCGCACCTGTAATAAGATTTGCCCGGCCCAGAGGAATACGATCGCTTGAGTCTTCGAACCTAATCGGATTGTGAAAAAGAATATTAATTGAGTTCCAAGATACGTATAAAATCTTGCTAGGTAGGTACGTGTAAAATACCAATATTTAAATTAATATCAATCTTTTCTTCTTCGTTTAGAAGTACAAAGTTCGTTCTTTATTTAGAAGTACAAATAAGAAAATAACTAGGAAAATTGGTAGGTAAATAGTTCCTTCCTAGTTATTGTTGTATGTATATTGCGGAAATATGCTTATTAACAAATATCTAATCGAAAATAATTGCCGAGTTATAATTTCAACTTAACATATCCCTGAGGCAAATTCTCAAAGCGTTCATCCTTGAATTTATTTTCTTACAATAGTTGTATCATTTTCTGTGAGGCATTGTGTTCGATCGTTAATCGTTCGATTAAAGTTAATATACTTATATAATAATCAGTTTGAAAAATGAATTTCGAGTTAAGTAACTGTTGGTTACCTACCTACCTACCTACAATAAAATTAATATTGTTTTAATCGGTATACTATTATGATGCACAACCAAATCAATATACTTATTTACGTGTAAAAACCTTTGAATGTGCGTCGCAATAAACAATATTGTACCAAGTAAAGCAGGTTTAGCAGGCTTCAGAGCGAAACTATAGCAAACTTTTGATCTGGAAAAAATTGTACTATGTAAAACAAAAAGGTTGGTGTTTTGCGTTGACATTAAGCGAGGCAGTGGAGAGGTACCTACGGCCTTAAGTCGAGCAAGGGCGCAGGCGATTGCCGAGCACCGGTGGAGCACATTGAACAAAGCCAGTAGGTACGGCGCGCGGGAAAACGGCGACGGCCAACCGCTAACGTCCGTCGTGGACGCAATAAGCGAATAAAATAGTTAAATTTTAGTATGGCGATTATTATATCCTCAGCACCACAATTATGCAGTATTCATAATTATTATATTATAGTATTAGTAATTTTATAAATAAGTAAAATGATAATATAGCAAAGTTTGTAGAACGCTCGCCTTGGCAACGTGTCGCAGGTTGAAACCCCAACTCGCATCTCTGCCATTTTTGGATTTCATCTGCGAATCTCTTCAACCATCATTATTTCTGAGTCTAAGAGAACCACTTCAAATACGTGTGAAGTCCACCAACCTGGACTGTGCGGGCGAGATGGACTATTATTATGGTCTGGACCTCGTCGCAGAGGCGCGTGCCCAACAGTGGGACAACGCTTAAAAGGACAATTATCTATTTTTATATTAGAAGATCTGTAACGTAAATCCGATTGTCTCGTGACTCTCCTACTAGGTATTTTCTGTTTATTATACTACGTATTTCTCAACAATGCATGTTTACCGAGTGTACATGGATCGTTGCCTAAAGATGTTATATTTACTAGGTACCTTTTCTGGACAATAATATACCAAATAGGTACTCTGAAGTATGGATAATGATTTTATATAAAATACCCAGTTGTACAAACTACGTTATGGATTTATAAAAAATCTAGAGGATTACCAGAGTGTAGTTAAATTGCAAGTTCCACAAAATACTTTGTAACTAACTTTATAATTGTTGAGTAATTGATTGAATGAAAGGACAGTCAAGGGTACAATCAAAATGCAAGACTTGAATTTACACGAGATCTCGTATCTTGTACGACAATCGCGCGCGAATCTTAGCAACCATTTAAGCAATATTATGTTTATGTGAAAAGATTTAATGAGATCTATAACTATAATTTTTGCCCCAATTTACAGAAATGTCAAATTCATATATTTAACGTGGGATTACAAAGCAGTTTACATTTATATTTATATATAACAAAATGAAATTAATCCAAATACTCATCATTTAATTATTAATAATAATATAAACTGTGACAATTTTTAAGGTAATATCTCTGTAATCTTCAACTCACGTGATGACCATCTTGTTAAGCTCCTGGTTGTCCTCTTCGTCGGCTAGGATGACTGTATAGCTGTTCTTGAGCGATGTCACCTGGTTCTGAAGTGCTCGGAGACGTATTTCGACTAGCTCGAAGTTCTCTTGCAGATTGTTGATTTGAATCTGCATTCGCTGACGAATCTGATGGCGAATAGAAAAACACATATGTAGGTACGTAGGAAATATTCTCACTCTATCAAGTGATGTAATATTCAAGCCTTCAATAATACCCCTAACACTTAACAGGCACTAATTGGTTTGGTACCTTCTTCTGATGAGTATCTGCTATGCCTATAATTATGTGGTAGAAATCGGCTACCAGATAGCGATTTGGATGTATTGACGCTGTCACGTCATGCGAGTACAATAATACTCAAAAGGTAAATATGCTTTTGAATTGATTGTTTATTGATTTCTTACATTTACGCGAATACTACACATTGAAGTAAGACTTATTTTGCAGATATTATCGCGTTTATTTTATGTTTTTACGATCCCGATGTTTCGGCTGCTTTACAGCAAACATGGTCACGGGAGGACTATTTATTTCAATCGATTGTTTTCCGAAGAACATACACGTTATTTTTTTAAGACATCATACCTTACAAAAAATAGGTACTTAATCATGATACCTCGTCTCTTTCCTTCTGACACGCTCTGCACTGTGCCCGACTCTGTATCAGTTGCCTCTCAAGCTCCGATATCTGCGTTTGCAAGTATCTCCGCATAGAGTCGGACCGGTCCTTGCTGCGGCCCAAACTCCTGCTGCTTTCCGTTTTCAACTCTTCCAGGTCTTTTAACAGCTGTGAGCACTCTGCAGCCCTTTCCTTTAACCTGATTTCGTTTTGGTTCAATTTCTCCTCAAGTCTCAGAACTTTGCATCTGGTGAATAATAATCTTGTTTAGAACGTTATCTTTTAATCTGCCAAACAAGGATGCGCAAAACATTGGTTATCTTTGATATCAATACTCATTATTATTGTTACTTGAGTAAACCATCCACTCATAATAAAGAAAAGTCAAATAAATCAGTTCCTTATCAGTACAAAAAGGTACTATCACGATGCTATATTTTATTCTTGAGATTTGTTCTTAGTACTGAGCGATATAGACATTACTACTGCCTAGTCAAGTTAGCCTCTACAACTTAAGTAAAGCTGTGTAAGTGGTGGAGGAGTAGGCTGACGACTAATAGGTAGTAATTTTAATGGCCGGGATCGCACCGGTAACGCTAGAATATTGACGCTATAAATACTACCCAATTACCGTGATACTCAAACACACGAATTAGCTGATATTTTATGTAAATCCAGACTTACATAAATAACAGCTGATTCGGTCATAGCATAGAGTTTAAAACCTGAGACATAATTTTCCTTATACGTAACTGGGTAGGTAGGTATACTAAATTGAGTGGCAAGTTCATTTGCGCTGCTGTTCAAAACCTGTTTCGTATGTGCCCGCATGTGTTTGAGACCAATTGAGTTACTACTTGAGTAGCCACGTAGCAACCTTAAAGGTGGTGACCCATTGGCGGTTTATATAAGGTACCTTTGGAACGCCAGCAAGCCAACGAGGCAAAGGTATAGATACATTACCTTGGCATTCAATCCAACTGTCTAGCTCGCTGGCTCTTAGACTGCGGTAACAATTACGCCTGTTGATCAGCCAAAAAGGTTTAAGGTCGGAAGTCGACTGGCTTGTCAAATGGATCAACATCGAGAGTGAGCGAGCCAACGGGCAAAGTAGTCTATTAGCTCGCGAATGGATCACCCGCTTAATTTATGAGTGAGGAGTGGTTTTATCTTATACAAATATATAAAATTGGAGTGTCTGTTTGTAATATTAAAATAACCGCATTTTTTAGTTCATTTGGATGTATGATATACAAAAACATTTTTTTTTATTGTTATCTGTCTGTCTGTTTGTTCCGACTAATCCATGAAATGGCTAGACCGATTTTGACGAGACTTTCACTGGCAGATAGCTGATGTAACAAGGAGTAACTTAAGCTATTTTGAATCTTAGAAAAACCTTTTTGTTAAATACCACGTGTACGAAGTCGCGGGTGCGTTTAGTTTTAAAAAAATCATAAGGATTTGCATCGACATAGATAGAGTCCACGCATCTTATATTAACTATAGGTATATTGTGTCCATGACCTACGTTGACTATTGCATCTTATACCATCCCTTGGCAACCCTTCCATTCCTTGGGAAGAGACAGGCTGTATGGCTATACCCTAACCCAGTAATGTATCGTGTCATTAGTTTTATGATCACTAGATACGAACAATATATGCACAGACAGCCCTATAAAGCTTTATAATATTGTAGGTACAGATAAGATATAATATTTTTTTTACTTGTTATCGTCCACGCTCTTTGTCAAATCGTCTATCTCTTTCTGTTTCTCATCTAGCGTCGATTTTGAATATTTTATCTCTTCTATACAATTTGCTTTTTCGGCCTTCTCTTGATTATAATTATTTACGGCCATTACTAGCTGAAATAAATCATACCTGCTTAGGATGTTAATTATGTCTGGTCCAAAATTATCACAGTGTTACACAAAAGCCTACATAAAAATATATGTGTTTTAAGTAAGTATGTTCATACATATCTATACAAATAAATAAAATTGAAGGGTCTGTTAGTAATCATTAAAATAACCGCTTTTTACTAAGTGCATTTGGATGTTTACACGGTACATATACCAAAACAACATGTTTTATATTTCGTCTGTCTGTCTGTTTGTTTCGGCTAATCTCTTAAATGACTGGACCGATTTTGACGGGACTTTCAATGGCAGATAGGTGATGTAACAAGGAGTAACTTAGGCTACTTTTATTTTAGTACTTTTTTAACTTTTTTGTAAACACCACGCCGACGAAGTCGCGGGTAACAGCTAGTTAATATATATACCCGAGCGATTCATGATAATATTTAGGCGACTAACTCAAAATAACCATTTATAATTAGGACGGTTGGAATTTCTATTAAATTCAACAGGAATCGAGATAGAAACGGTATTAGATTTCGGAAACCTTTTCCTTGACCCGGTGCAGCTCATTCGAGAGCTGTTGTGAGCTGTCTTCTGCTAGCCTTTGCAACTGTTTGGCTTCCTGCAACTGTATCTGAGCACCCTTCAATAAATCTGGCAAAGGCGCCAACTCTTGAAGCTTTTCTTGGAACTGCATCTACGTGGATTAGTGTTTTTATTTCATTACAAAGTAAAACATAAATCACATATTCTACTAATCTCACTAATATTATAAATGTGAAAGTTTGGATGGATGGATGGATATTTGTTACTCAATCACGCCAGAACGGCTGAACGGATCTGGATGAAATTTGCCTCAGAGATAGATTATAGTCTGGATTAGCACATAGGCTACTTTTTATAGGTAATATTTTTATTATTTATTTATTTTTATTTCGTAATAGGTGGGTTTATTGAGGTACCGCGGCTCGCTGGAAAAAGCTAGTCATTCATATTCTAGGTAGCAGCAACCGGGAATTTGGGAGTATGGATAGCCACACTCCCAAATTCTCTTGCAAATAAGTGTATTACTGCTATAAGCTTACGCCTATATCAGTTTTATATACTTATCTGCAATGAATACTTAACTAGAAGAACTGCAGAGTATAAATAAAATGACCTATAACCTTATTTTCGTTTGAAAAATTCTAGAAATACCACCATTGACTTACGCCATCTGTGAAACGACTTTTATACTAAATAAACTGAGCACGTACCTACTAACAAACCGTCAACCTGCACACGCGACTCAGAGTTCATTAATATTCCCACGACATCTGGCGAATTCCATTAAACGTTCTAGATTTAAGTTCTCATAATATTACATAAGGACGATTGTTGCGCACCTTCATCTTTTGTATCTCGATTTGTATTTGATCGGAAACTTGTTTGTTGTCGTATTCTATAATGTCCAGTTGCCTTTTCAGTTCTTCCACTTGCTGTTGCGCTTGGAGATACTGAAATGTGGGTTCATGTTTAATTTGACCTCGGCTGGCAACGAAATTAAAGATTTTATTTTTATTAGATCGGTAAGTACAGGTACTGAGCCATAGCAACTAGCAAGCCGTTGCGAAGAGCTAAGTAGGTATTGTCACGCGAATATGACCTTAAAATTATAATGCTATAAAAATATTTGTATACAATTGTCCCCTTTTACCTTCATTCTATATTCTTGTAATTGTTCATTCTTCTCGGTAACGGTGATCTTCATTTCCTCCATTTCCTCTTTCATATCTCTAATTTGCGTTTTCATAGTGAGGAACTCTTCGTCGGAAAATTTCCGAGATTCCTATTGTTTAGACGCAAGCCAATTTACCTTGTTTTTATAGTGATTACCTACTATTAATTTATAACAATTAAAAATAAAATTCTGCTTTAAAAATTTGCATAATCTTTTGATGGTACAGGTAGGTATTTATGTTATAGTTTTTCTAATACCCTGAACGCTAATTATTATTTTAACAAAATCGCTAATGGTTTTTAGAACATTTTGAAATTTACATAATTTGTCGGATAGGTAGGTACCTAGGTAGAATTAGAAGTAAAATTAGAAATAGTTTGCTTGGCAAAATAAAAAGAAATTCTCAAGTAAGGTTTGTCCCTTGTTCCAGACAGGGGACAAACCTTACTTGAGAATTTCATGGTAAAAATTACCTAATATCAAATTGAAATTAATTAATACGGTATGCGATATCGGTTGCAAATATTTTTGCCTTCATAAAAAGTTGCAATCCAAATTCACATTTGAAAAGTGTTTTTATGAATTGTAAATGGATTACAACATTCTACGAATTAAAGCTAGTTTAAAACGTGCCTTTTGGTCTGGTGCCGTTCCGGAACAGCAAATGTTATTTAGTTTATTCTCCAACTCCTTCAGCTGTGTTTCATACTTTTCCCTTTGAAACCTTTCCTCGTATGCTGCATTCTTGGCCTTGATTAACTCCTCGCGGAGTTTAGCAATCTAAATCAAAACCTAGTATCATTTATATGCTTCATATTTCCATCAGGCGTTCTGTTACGAATACGGATAGCGACTATACCTCAGGTAATTTGGTGAATTTCTCTTCGTGGGTCAAAAGTTTTAAAGATTCATTTGGAGAGCCAGAATCCGATATCACGTCGTCGGTCACCTAGAATTTGCACATAACTCAATCGTCTTATACATACTAATTGATATCTAGGTATATCTGTTTCACTACTGAACATAGGCATAGGCCTATGTCCAGCAGTGGACGTCTTTCAGCTGATAGAGATAGAAATCTGTTTTATGTAATCTTGAAATTTTACATAAGTAATCTAATTATTATCTACACATGAAAAATTTTTTGTGTCATAATGTGGGATTGACCTTTATCTTATTGACGCACGTTTCGAAGTTAACAAAAAGGTTCACAGCCCCATAACATTACCATTGTGATTGAGTGTGGGATTAGTAAGATACACTGGTTAACATATTTTTCGACTTTCTTTAGATAGTATTATTTACTGTATATTTTATATTTATATACATTAATATTACTGTATCACATAGTTAATCGCTTTAAGGTGGAAAAACGTACTTACTGAAATATTATACTCTTGCACCTGCTTCCGCGTTAACAAATCTAATCGATCCCGTTTGATTGCCGCCAATTCCATTTGAATTTCTTTCACCTCTCCTTCCATATCTCCCAGTTGCTTTTGCTTTAAAATACATGATTTAGTGCCTGTTCCAAAATGTGCTGATAGGCCCTATCCACAATTTATTTGACAGAATTTGTACAGGCAATCTGTCAAAAATGTTGTGGATAGGGCTTATTGGCACATTGTCTAACAGAACCTTATTATTGCGGTGGAGCCTGATACTTTGTTGCTATGCTGTGCCCTTAGTTATCCCTCAGTTATCTTTCACAGCAACTCACTCAGAGGTGATGCAATTCCTAAGCCAGGCATTGGGTGTTATTACTTTATGTTTTACTAAATCACAAACAAGAGAACAAAAAGTTTACTTGTGAGTACAACTGAATCTAGTGCATGCCAGCAACACCCCTATAGAAGGCTTGACACAGTCGAAATTTACAGGAACCAATCGATATTTATTATTGCACTATCAGTATGAAAACCTAACACTAAGTACTACTATGTCCTAAGTTACATGTAATGATCACATACCAATATTGAGGCTTCCCCATTACATTCCAATTGTAACTTATTTCCAAATGGCCAAAAGGCTGATTGAGGCATCAATGCAGCAATATAAAACTGTGATAAAAACAAAACAAAAATCTATGAAACTGAATTTGTTAAGTATGTACAAAATAATCACAGCTACCAAGAATCTATTATGAAAATGTCATATTATAAGTCATATTGTGAAATAATATTGCAGCCAGCCAGGACCTTTTTTACATCGTTTCTGACACTTTTAAATTATATTGTCTTTTAGAGTACTAATATTTCTTGTGACAAGCCATTTTCATATTATTATCATGTCACATCGATTATTTTATGTAATATAATGTTTATTTATTGAATGTGTTATTGCTATTAATTACTTGACAATTGGCAAAATACCCGCTAATCTGTGGGTGAGGCCATATTCATATCCATTTTATTTCATCACATCTCATTTCGTAAAGAAATAAGAAGAATATTTTCTTGCTCTTGAACTGGATTAGGTAACCAATTCTGAAATTAAACTAATGAAATTAAGCTGTAAAGGGCACCATGAAGAGGTAAACTTGAAAAGTCAAGTTAAAGGTACTCACAATCATAAGGATTATATTGTATAGTAGGTACCGATATGGCCCTTTGTATTTTTACCGTTTAATTCGTTTACCAGCCGTCGACATTTGCAGAAACCATTTTTTGCAAAATATAAATTATACACATTCATCGACAACTTGAAGCAGTGATAGCCAAGTTGGTAGAACGCTTGCCTCGGTAACGAGGATTGCAGGTTCAAACCCCGGCTCGCACCTCTGGGATTTTTCATGTGCGAATCTCATTTTCAACCAAGATTATCACTTGCTAAACGGTGAAGGAAAACATCGTGAGGAAACCTGCATGTCTGAGAGAACCCCTCGAAAGATGTGTGAAGTCTGCCAACCCGCACTGGGCCAGCGTGGTGGACTATGGCCTAAACCCCCCTCGCATTGAGCGGAGGCCCGTGCCCAGCAGTGGGACATAAAAAAGGGCTGGAATTATTATATCGACAACTTCACTTCACTTCCCGCCAAAACCTTGCGTTAAGGTGGAAGCTCAGGGTTAGGGCGCGAAATTCAAAATGTCAATGGTTTTTTTTTAATTTGGTGTCAGTGGTTTTTTTTTTACGAAATTTTGGACATCTTTACAATGTAATTTAGTGTTTTGCGATATTAGCATTCTGCACTGAATGTCTCGATGTATTCAGTTTGCTTAAAAAAATACCTAAAGCGATACAACACCATAAAGTTAGTAAAAGTAGCGGTTTTTACAAACCTTATGGTATTGTATCGGATTAGGTACTTTTTTAAGCAAACTTAATACATCGAGACATTCAGTGCAGAATGTTAATATCGCAAAACACTAAATTATAGCGTAAAGATGTCCAAATTTTTAGTAAAAAACTAAAAACCATTGACATTTTGAATTTCGCGCCCTGACCCTGAGCTTCCACCTTAAAAAGTTCCGTATTTTTTAATAAATTTTTTATATTATTATATTTTACGGCCCTGGATAAACGCCCTGTCAGTAGTGGTCAGTATGATATAATTTATATATTGATATGTCGGCTTACCAATTTCAAATCACCGAGGATCGGTGGAGCCAATTTACTCTAAAAATTTAATTCAACTTATAACTTTTGTTAATTTTAGATAAGTATTTTTATTTTGTTCTTTAATTAAGTTTGTTTTAAAGAAGCAGATGTCACATTAGATTAACAGTTGCTATCATTTTGTTTTATTTCGCACATACAATACACTACAGGCCAATTCGTATGGTCTACGGGTTGGTTTGACCGTTTGGCCGTTGGCGTGAGCGGATATTATAATCAAATATGGCGTCACCACATTAGACATTTTGCCAGTGTGAAGTATAAAATAACTCGCAGATAAGTTGCGATGATTAATTCAATATAATTCTATAGATCAATGGTTAGCGCCATTTTTTAGCCAATTATTTTAAATTGTCGCTTAAATAATAACCTTACTTATACTTATACATTAGTTTTCCACATATTTGTTGCAAAATCTTTGTTGTAATGAATTTATAAACATGTTAGGAACTTTGCCTATTTGATAAAGTTGGTTGTTTTCACATGATTTTTCATGAAATGTGTACTGTCAAAATCGTGTAAAGTTCCGGATGTCCAAGTGGGACATGTGGGACACGTCAGCAAACAACTTATGGCTGCAATTTCCTTTTACAACCTAGTTTCGAGAAAAACTTTTCGATGGCAATTATTGATTACATACTGGCTAAATAACTATGGCCATAGGCCACTGACCTCTATGGTATATATCGCTGGACTAATCATAAGCCCGGTTATCGTGTGCCTATTTGATTTTCGCCATTTTGGCGCTGATAGCGGCAGTGAGGGGGAATGGAACTAATAATAGAGATGGGACAGTGATATGATACATCGATAAAAATGTTTATGCTTAAACCTACCCATGCAGTAAAATGAAAATAATTATGATCCATTCCTTTAACAATGGCTAATGTCCAAAATAGTCGAGTGGTTAATACTAAGATGAAGCAAATAATGATAATGATTAGCCGAATCGCTCATGGGTAGGGTAGGTAATCTTAGTATAAGCCGAAACCGGACTAAAGGGTGGTGTGTGACTAGCTAGATCCTACTTAAATAAGGATCGTTTTTTAATTAGAAATGAGGTAATGTAATGTTGTCTGGGAAGCAATGGAGTAGGTAAGGTATTCATAGAAAATAAAAATCATCAAAGTAGTACATGAGTTATGTTTAATAAAACAGTCATCAGAGAAGTGTTTTGAACAGATGTAATCATATTTTTTCGGACGCCAACTAGGCTTTTCAATGTTTTTGAGCCATAATTCTAGTCTTCTATTGTCAGTCGGAAACCTGTGAATTAGTAAACATTGTTTTAAAATAATATGTATTTGATAATACTAATCTGTCTTCGGCGATTTTTACGTTCTTGAACGTTCTATCTATTTAAGATATTGATAGAAAAAATATCGATAAATTTTATCGACAAGGAACTTTTACAGCACTATTGAATTTTATTGTTTATAAAAAACCGATAATACAAAGACAAATGCGTTGTAATCACGTATAAATAAGATTAGTAACATATTTTTAAGTGCCTATAATATCAATAGAAGTTTTAATTTCTTGAATATTAGCCGTAAATTCACTTACTTGTGGAATGTAACCCCACTTCCCTTCTGGTAAAGAGTTTTGCATAACACGCACTCATTCATGGTTTACCTATTAACTAACGCCACTTATTTATGTATTAACTATATTAATACGACACAACAAACAAGTTTAATCGCGTTAAACCTTCAAAATCACTTTATAAACACGGAGACAATGTAAACAAAACAACGGCCATTTGCATTTTACGTCAGATTTAGTTCCTTTCCCCCACGATGGGGGCGCTTCAAATAGGCACCATAGATAGCTGTCATTTTAAAGGATATCATTAGTCTAGCGTACTTGTATCATGGACGTCAGTGCCATAGGCGCAAATCACTGACCTCTATGGTAAAATAATTATCCAATATCTAGGAGCACTGACCTCTATGGTATACATCGCTGGACTAATCATAAGCCCGTTTATCGTGTGCCTATTTGATTTTCGCCATTTTGGCGCTGATAGCGGCAGTGAGGGGGAATGGAACTAATAATAGAGATGGGACAGTGATGTGATACATCGATAAAAATGTTTATGCTTAAACCTACCCATGCAGTAAAATGAAAATAATTATGATCCATTCCTTTAACAATGGCTAATGTCCAAAATATTCGAGTGGTTAATACTAAGATGAAGCAAATAATGATAATGATTAGCCGAATCGCTCATGGGTAGGGTAGGTAATCTTAGGATAAGCCGAAACCGGACGAAAGGGTGGTGTGTGACTAGCTAGATCCTACTTAAATAAGGATTGTTTTTAATTAGAAATGAGGTAATGTAATGTTGTTTGGGAAGCAATGGAGTAGGTAAGGTATTAATAGAAAATAAAAATCATCAAAGTAGTACATGAGTTATGTTTAATAAAAGTCATCAGAGAAGTGTTTTGAACAGATTTAATCATATTTTTTCGGACGCCAACTAGGCTTTTCAATGTTTTTGAGCCATAATTCTAGTCTTCTATTGTCAGTCGGAAACCTGTGAATTAGTAAACATTGTTTTAAAATAATATGTATTTGATAATACAAATCTGTCTTCGGCGATTTTTACGTTCTTAAACGTTCTATCTATTTAAGATATTGATAGAAAAAAAAATCGATAAATTTTATCGACAAGGAACTTTTACAGCACTATTGAATTTTATTGTTTATAAAAAACCGATAATACAAAGACAAATGCGTTGTAATCACGTATAAATAAGATTAGTAACATATTTTTAAGTGCCTATAATATCAATAGAAGTTTTAATTTCTTGAATATTAGCCGTAAATTCACTTACTTGTGGAATGTAACCCCACTTCCCTTCTGGTAAAGAGTTTTGCATAACACGCACTCTTTCATGGTTTACCTATTAACTAACACCACTTATTTATGTATTAACTATATTAATACGACACAACAAACAATTTTAATCGCGTTAAACCTTCAAAATCACTTTATAAACACGGAGACAATGTAAACAAAACAACGGCCATTTGCATTTTACGTCAGATTTAGTTCCTTTCCCCCACGTTGGGGGCGCTTCAAATGGGCACAATAGATAGCTGTCATTTTAAAGGGTATCATTAGTCTAGCGTACTTGTATCATGGACGTCAGTGTCTAGGAGCAAGAAGTACCCAGAGAGAGCCCAGTCAGGACTGATACACGCCAGTAGCCCTGTAACCGTAGTGTTATTTTCTCTATGGTTGTGACTTAGCGCGTGTGTGTGTGTGTGAATTATAAAATTGACATTCTTTCTTATAGCAAAAATATTTTATTTATATATTATTCAGTTATTTTTTCTGAATATTAATAACTTTATATAAGCATAATATGTTGATATACACTTTTGATTTATAATTTGAATTGGTACTTATTCGCTGGTAAGTAGATGTGGTGTACCTACTTATTGAAATTTGCAGAAGATAAATAAAAATACCTATTGGCATTCAGAAAGCAAACTATAACGTGCATTGAGTATACATTGCGGACGTGGAATAAGTGTGTGAATAAAACTTCGTGGTAAGTAATCATATCATTTAAAATAAGTTAAATCATTAAAACTTTTAACTGGTGGTAAATGTATGATCACTGAATACTTTGTTTCAAAAATCAACTTACATGTTTAAACTAATTAGCACTATAACATAACTCATAAACATTTAACAATTTATCTATTAGGTACTTTCAGAATCGCTCAATAAAAAACATAGAATACATATGTACTTATATATTAATATCTACTTACATGATATATAACCAAATAGGTTAGTTACTCTTGTAGAATATGTTGAATAAGGACGCTTAATTATAATCAGTCCGAGACTATAACCATCACAATTAATAGAAACTTTAATTAAAGGTGTGCCCTTATCAGAAAATATGTTACTGCAAGTATTATATACAAGCTGTTATAGAAGCGAATAAAACAAATAATAGAATCCAGTATGGACCTTCAGCTGAACATAAATGAAGCCGCCAACCCAACACCAGTTGTTCATGATATCATAGACAAATGGAACCTGAAAAAAGAAACATCTATTGTGATCACAGATCAGAGTCAAAATGTGTCTCATAGGAAAATTGTTAGGGTAAGTATACACTGAAAATATTGGTTAGGGCAACCACCATATAATTGCCAGTTAAAACTAGCTTGCATGCTATTAGTATGTCAATAAGGTACAAATGCAAGTAGCTGTACCCGACAATGGTTGTCACATATAGTATGAGCTAATCTCATTGCCATCAATGGATATCAGATGTGATTACCAATGGTAAAACAAACTTTGTGGGGAACATAATAATATTACCCAGAAATAATAATATCCCAACAAGTTTTTAAAACACACACACTGCACTCCGGTTCAGGTGTGGGCAGCATCTAATGCAACTAATATAAATAAAAAATTAGTGCAGATACATATTTTTGAGTTTAGTATCATGCAAATCATATTCTAGATTAAATTTACACAAAAACATAATGTTTATAATATTTTTTTTACAGCGATGGAATCGTTTATCCCGACTACAAAGATCCTTAGTTTATGCAATATTCATAATAATAGTGACAGTATTAGTACTGATATATTCATCAAAAGTGGCTGTCGGTGATGTAAATACAAATGAAAATAGCAAACTAGTTCAGGTAATATATTATTGTAACAAAGTAACTACATTACAATCCAATTATCTTTACATTCTATTTAAAAAATATTTACTTAGCATACAAAAAAAAATATTTGGTCAAAGACTGACAATAACCTTTATTCAAGGACTAGAACTGATTTCATTGAGAAACATTAAAATAGGATTTCCAGTCTATCCCTTATTAAGTTTGGTTGGGCACCTTCATTTTGATCTAATTGAGGTGCAGGTTCAATTTGGGAGGCCAAACTCAAAGACCCTTTTTTTGGGAAGTAGTAAGATAATGGCTGTAAGTGGGTGCTTAGTGACAGCCCAACTAATATAATGAGATCTTTGTTCGTATTACTCTTCAAACGAGAAAGTTATAGATAGAAAAAAAAAATTTTTGAGTTGATAAAAATAACATGGTCTGCTCCAAATGCACTGTGTTGGTACTGTTGTATTTCCTATGAAATGACCATCATTGTTTTACCTAGTACTGTAAGTTAACAGTCAGTGTTTATTATTAACATTCGGTCTTCTGTTACGGCTACCTACAATACATTTAGCTTCTAGATAATACCACAATTTGCGATAACCATACTGTGTACTGGGGGCATACTATGATCTCTTATTTTCAGCCAATTCACATCCCAGTCTAAAACTAGTCATCTGTATAATGTTAACAACATAAGCTCCTGCTAGATAGTATTTTGTATCAGTCTGTACATGTAATTCTGACTAACCAATCGATTTGGATACATGATAGTTATATCAGGATAAAGATCTATTAGTTAAAATATGAAATTGCCTGCCAGTTCATTATACTGACTGGAAATAAGTAATCATAGTATACCCCCAGTTACATGCCAATCAGTATCCTGTGTTAGGGTCGAAATAACTAGTAACAACTCCCATAATAACATCATAATTTGACATGATTCATCAACTTTGCGACTACACAACACTGGCTTATATTTGCGCAGCACATTTAGGTATACAGTTTACTCAAATGGAACATATTGTAGAGGTTGAGTTTGAAGTTTGTGCTATTGTCTGCAACTATCCAAACATAGGTTTTACATTGTGTTGACATTTACAAACTTGTTTAAGTTAATATAAAACCACAAGACTCAAGTCAACATCTATTTTAAGATGTATTAAGGATTCATTGCTACTCAGTATATATTTTGTAGATTTGTTCCTTTGTAAAACTTGATTAGACGCGTTGTCCATTTTGCTGACTGTAGGCATACATATAAGGTATTGACGGAGTCCGGCAGTATATTTAAAATCTTAGATTATGGCCTATGAGCCCCATAACAATATATATATTTATTGCCTACACATACTGTTACCTATTGATAATTAAAAGTTGTCGAGTGAGGTAGGTATTAAATAAAATGGATATAAGGTACAAAACCGAAAAATAATAACCTGCATACCTACCTACATTATACTTTTAGGAATCAGAACGATAGATAGATCCATAACCAAAATGCACAAAATTAAAAGAAACAAGATGTCTGAAATGCATAAAATAATTTAAATGCAGGCTTCCTGTCACTTAATTACTTACGTGGGTATTGGTACAGCCATTCTTTAAACATTGTTCCTTTGTACTTAATACAATGGCCAATATTTAAAATGGTGGATGTTATCAAAGGCATTTCATGTTATACAGCTGTTATCTTAATGAGAAACACGTCAACACTATACTGTTTTATGAATACTTACAACGGTTATTTTTATATTTTAGGAACTTTTAAAAAATGTGTCTCTAGTCAATGAGCCAGTAGCAGATGAAGCGCCGAGGAAGACTGCATTAGAAATTGAACCTAATGAAAGGCCTATATTTACAGGTAATCTATGAACATATTTGTAAGTATATAAAGTCTGGTTTTATTAAAATTGACTATCCCATAGGAATTTTTTAAAATTCCCGGGATAAGAATTATAGTAGGTATGCTTGGCATAGGATAAGTTAGCAGTGGGTAAGTTATTAGTGAAACTTGGCATGGTGATAGCTTATCAATATGCAAAGATAATATATTTGATATATATACAGCTGTTTCTGATTGCTTATCGTACATGCACATAGAGACTATAGATAATTGTGTCAGTAGTTTATTAGGTATTAATTATTTTTTTATTGGCTGCATTACTATCAGTAGTCATTAATTAATCTGATTGTTTCTGAATAATCAGATTTTTTACTATTTGGGAATCATCTGCTAGGTGCAGGCCGCTGACAGTTTACCGACTGGGGACACAGCCTAAATCATTATGAACGGTGTACAATAAAGAGTACCAACATCTAAGTACATATGTTTTTTTGCCTATAAATATTGTTGTCCTAGTTACTCCCATGTTGCCTTTCATACTCTAGGGCAATTTCTGGCAACATCCCGCCCCAACCTTACATATGAATAAATGTTGTCTCCAGGTCCCAAGAATGCCCGGCAGTATGCCGTCGTGGAGAGCTTCAGGCACGCGTGGCGTGGTTACAAGGAGCACGCCTGGGGCCATGACAATCTGAAGCCAGTGTCCGGCATGACTTTCGACTGGTTTTCACTAGGTCTCACGATTGTCGACAGCCTCGATACTGCGTACATAATGGGACTGAACGAAGGTGGGAATAAATCATTGTTTTTTTTATTAAGAAGAGGTCAGGATGATAGAGGACTGAATGTGTGAGAGTGAGATGAAACTACATTTTCTTTGTATTGCTGATATTAAATCAGATAGAGAGATCAGAGATGTTACTTCATATAAATAGTTACAAGAGTTAAGTAAAAGTAGGAGGCATTTAGTTCGCCGTGCAGTTTCTCTGGCGTAGTGTCGCATACGTGCTCACTTATAGCTGTGACGTCACAAAAACAAGCATATTTTTTTTTATCGGTCAGAAAATCTATGCTAATATTATAAAGAGGTAAAGTTAGGTTGTAGGGTTATTATCCGGATCTACTGATACGGTTCTGAAAAATCTTTCACTAATACCAAGCTACATTATCCCTGTGTGTTATAGGCTATGTTTCGAATTTTAGATTTATATTGATTCTTTTTTCTCTTCTCACCAGAATTCAATGAAGGCCGACAGTGGGTAAAAGAGGAGCTTGTGTTCACAAAGAATAAAGACGTGAACTTTTTCGAAGTAACAATCAGAGTGCTGGGCGCTCTCCTCTCCTGCCATCATTTTAGTCAAGACGAAATATTTCTGAGCAAAGCTGTAAGTATTACGACGTCGAAATGTGGAAACTTTACGATGTTTGAACAATCATTAATTTATGCCAATGATAGACGCTCATATCTCGACATTGAAAAGGCAAAGGTAGATAAAGCCAACAACCAATAGCAATCACTTATTCAAAGTCGGAAGCGATCGGGTCTGTGAATTTAGTCGATGTCCTTATTGAGATATTTTTTTTTTTAAATAAAACTAATTTTATGAATTTCATCGTGTCATAGTTTGACACCAGGACGTCAACCACCTCAGTCCTCCCATGACCATGGTTGCTGTAAAGCACCCGAAACGTCGGGAACGTAAAAACAAAAAATAAACACGATTAAATCCGTTAAATTAGTTTTTTTTCAATGTGTAGTATTCGCGTAAATATAAGAAATCAATTTGTTTTTTTTTTTATTATTCCATCGTTGTAGACAGATTTAGGGGATCGCCTGATGGCAGCCTTCTCTTCTCCGTCCGGGATACCATACTCCGATGTTAACTTGAGCGCGAGGACGGCCCATGCGCCGGAGTGGTCTCACTACAGCACCACGGCAGAGGTCACCACCGTGCAGCTGGAGTTCAGGGAACTATCCCGGGTCTCCAACAACCCTGCCTTCGAGGTGAGTGCGCTTTCTTACCTATTATCACAGATTGATGTTGTGATATTTATCTGCATACAGGCTCTGTTATTTTATCATATTATCAACTCTAATATAAGTGTATAATATGATCTTTTTCAAACAAAATATGTATTCGGATGTTTATCTTATATTTAAAAAAAAAACTGAGTTTAGACTGTAAAGTCTCTACTATGAACTTAATAATCTCAATGCGCCTTGCTGCGCCGAGGGTGCCGGGTTCGAATCCTGGTAGGGACAAGCTTTGTGTGATGAGCACGAATGCTTGTACCCGAGGCATAGATGTTTAATATATATATATATGTATAACGATTTTATACTGTGTTCGCGCTCAGTCCATTGTACGGTACTCATAACACAAGCGTTGCTTAATGTGGGATCGTAAAGTTGTTGTGTTCGTATGGCGATATTTATTTATTATTTATTTATTTCTAGGACGCTGCCGCAGCAGTATCAGAGAAGATCCACCATTTACCAAAGAAGCACGGGCTCGTGCCGATATTCATCAATCCGAACACCGGTCTGTTCCTGCCGCACGCCACTATCACCCTGGGCGCTAGAGGCGACAGCTATTACGAGTATCTGCTCAAACAATGGCTGCAAACAGGGAAAACTATAAACTAGTAAGTGCTAGCATTATGTTCTATGTTGCTATGCGATTAAAATTTTCCCGATAAACTACCTATAGCATTTTTATGAGTATTAGCTAGTTTTTATGATAATGAGTCCCTTTACCTACAATTACCTTGGCAATGCGATGTAATAATTTAATTAAGGGTCTGTATTGTTATCAATGATACTGCGACATTCAATGTGTAATAAATATATCGTCAAGTTGAGGAATTATGCTTAGTAGTATGTTAGAAGAAATAATGATTAAATAAAAAAAACTGACTGGTAAAAAAAAAATACCGTAAGAAAACCGCTAGTATCGAAGTATTACTTTATATAAGATCATGATTTTTTGCATAATAACTGAACAAGATACAAGGAAGATACTATGTGTTATAGATGTTTAAAATTAAGTACAATTATTTTCATTGTAATTAAAGAAATTACCACCCACCCAGAACCCGCTTAGATTCATTTCATGAGTGAGAGATGCTTATCACATGCACCAAGTGTGCGAGCGGGATAAAAAGTGAGTGAGTCGGCGCGGCTCGAGCTGAGATGGTAGGCCCTTATTAACAGTTCGTGTATGTACGTATATATGCAATGATATCTAAGCGAATGTCATACTAAATTGAGACCACCAACGCTTCGGACAATGCAATCGTGCGCAGTAATTAAGAGCAATTTTATGGTTAAGGGGTCAATTGGGTAAATCTTCATATCGAGATCTACCTTGACGTCGTGTAAATGAATATTAAACTGTGTGTCTTGCGACAATATAAATATGTCTGCGCATTTTAAATGATAAATATTTTAAAAAGATATGCTTTGTATTTATAAATTCTGGCTGAAGCGTTTGTTACTGATAAGATTTTAATTCTATATCCACTACGATTATCGACTATTTCTCATATTCAGAGGTATATTACGTTGTCTATGGCCTATTTTGTATCATAAATGTGTTCATACACCGTAAAACTATCTATCTTTATCATTCATATGAAATGTAATATTTTCTGAATGACCCTGTATATGTAGGTGTATTAATTTAGTGACAATTTTTTACTATTTCCAGTCTGCTAGACGACTATCTGACAGCTATAGAGGGTGTTCGCGAGCATCTCGCGAAGCGTTCGTCGCCGAACAAGCATTTGTTCATTGGAGAACTAACCGCTGGTTCGGAGGTATGTATAATTGGATGACCAAACGACCCTAGGCATGTTTTATGAACCATGGGCCCACTCACCTCAATTGTAGAGACGGCGAACTTTGTACTGCCTCAAAATCAAATGTATGAGAAAATGAAATATCATCATTATTTTCTTAGTGAATGTTCCCATGTTTTATTAGTTATTCTGCTAGTCAGAGCCGAGATAAATTTATGAAATCAAAGGTCATTAATATCGGCCCACCCGTTATTACCTTAGTTTACCATTTATGCATCGAGCTGTATTATATGTAATACTAGCTGTTACCCGCGACTTCTTCCGCGTGGTATTTATCAAAAAGCGGACGAAGTCGCGAGTAACAGCTAGTCTAAAATAAAAGTAGCCTATGTTACTCCTTGTTACATCAGCTATCTGCCAGTGAAAGTCCCGTCAAAATCGATCCAGCCATTTCAGAGATTAGCCGGAACAAACAGACAGGCAGACGGACAGACAGACAGACAAAAATTGTAAAAAAAAAGGTTTTGGTATATGTACCGTGTATACATCCAAATGCACTTAGCAAAAAGCGGTTATTTTAATATTACAAACAGACGCTCCAATTTTATTTGTTTGTATAGATAAGTAGTCCATAATATTGTTTAATTCCTATTTCCAGGCATTCAATCCTAAAATGGACCATTTGACGTGCTTCCTGCCGGGCACGCTGGCGTTGGGCCACTCCAACGGCCTCCCCGACTGGCACATGACGATGGCCGAGGAGCTCCTATACACGTGCTATCTGACATATGCCGCTCACCCCACGTTCTTGGCACCAGAAATAACACATTTCAATTTGGTGAGTTATTAACTAGGTCAATAATACTAGCTTATCTTAATATATATAAATTACTTGTCCCGGTGTTTGTCCGCTAGGAGCCATCCATAAATTACGTCACACGAATTTCATGAATTTTTGACTCGTCCCCCGTCCTTATCACAACTGGTCACATTTGTGAGACATTATTTTGACATTTTATATTTAGAAATTTATGAAATTAAAACAGCAGTGAAATTCCGAAATTGTTTTTATTTTACATTTAAATTATTTTTCAATAAAATCAATAGTTGTAATACTTAGATATAAAAATTTATATTTTAAAAAATGTGATGTCACAAAATTTGGGACCCCTCCCCTTGGCACACAATGTCACACTTTGTCGACCCCCTCCCTCCCCCTCAACGTGTGACGTAATTTATGGATGGATCCCTATGGACTCCTAAACTAATAAACCGATTTAAATAAAATTTTGCACACTGTGTGCAGTTTTATCCAACTTGAAAGATAGGATAGTTTATATCTCAATTTATAATCGCAAATATTTTACTATAAATATATGTATCCTAGAACTAATGTATATCGAAAAACAACGTTTGCCGGGTCAGCTAGTAGCAAATATATTTTTTTTCGCTAACCAATCATTATGAACAATCATAAAAGGCAAAGTTGGTGAGTTTGGATGTATGGGATAATCTCCGGATTTAATTATCAGATTATGAAAAATCTTTTACTGTTAGGGAGGTACGTTATTCCTGAACTAGACGACGATTAGAAACCTAGGAGTAGGTAGGTAGCTTTTAATAAATCTGTTAAAAAAATATTTTCGTCCGTTTCAGGCGAGTACAACAGATGATATGTACACGAAGATCGCGGACGCTCACAGTCTCTTGCGGCCGGAGTTCGTTGAGAGCCTTTTTTACATGTACCAGATAACCGGTAACACCACGTACCAGGACTGGGGCTGGCAAATCTTTCAAGTAAGTCTAAACTTTGTTCTACAAGAGATTAATAGCGACCTCATTAGCGAAACTGGTAATGACTGCGTTCTGTGCCGAGGGTTTCGGGTTCGAATCTTGGAAGGGGCAATTTTTATTGTGTTAAGCACGAATATTTGCGCCCGAGTTCTGGATGATTACTATTTATATAAGTATTATATACTGAGTTTGCCCCCAATCTATTGGACGGTACGTAAGCGTTGCTAGAGAGACAAGACTGTATAGTGGATTTGTTCGTCTGGCGATATTATTCTGGTTATTATAATACATAAATAACCGATATAAAACGACTTACCCGTACTGTGAGCGTCCCCCAAGACTGATCGATGTAAAACTTTGCAAAATTCAATATTTTTGGGCGCTCCAAACCGACACTGTTCTCCACTGAACTGTGGTTCCGGAACCTCAACTTGTTCATGATCATTTTGACAACTGCGAAAACATGCACTCCGCACGTGGAACTTCATTGTTCTGCTTGCTATTCTAGGGTAACATCTCATTCAATGTATGCCAGTCAACACATGTACCTTACCTTTTATTCGCGTTCCAGGGTTTTGAGAAATACGCCAAAGTGCCAAACGGGTACACGTCCCTCGCCAACGTCAAATCCGAGCAACCTGTGCAACGCGACATGATGGAATCCTTCTTTCTGTCGGAGACCCTCAAATATTTGTACCTACTGTTCAGTGACGATAGATTCATAATAGATTTGAATAAGTACGTTATTAATACTGAAGCGCACCCGTTGCCTATACACAAGAACTAGACAGAGTATCGCATGAGACCGCAATAGTACATTATGATACGAGTGTGGGAGGGATTGCAGCGTAATAGAACCGAGAGTGTAATGACCATATGCTCACGCGTGTTAGACTACGTTCTACAATACATTTGTTGACGAAAAATAATAATTAATTTTATAAAAACACACTATACTTCGGCACATATTTGTGAAATATGGCCACAGAAGAAAAATGGCGCCCGTTTTTTTCGCTTCCTGTTTCAATAAGAAGCACAGATAACAGAGCCGTAAGCAGTCCCAGTAAACAATATATACTTTTAATTAGTTGAATATTAATTGTAATTATAACACAAGTTAATGTTAATTTAATGACAACAATAAATAATTTGTAGAAATAAAGTATTTCGTTATTTTTAAATGAACAGTTATAAAACGATTTCAATTATTTTAGATAAGAATAATAATCATCTTACAAGAACCTATACCTACTTAAGCTCCTTTGATTTGTCAGTTTATTATCAACAGGTGCAGTAAGTAAGTTAATTGTAGAAATAAAGTGGTTATTTATCTTATTTTAACTAAGTCAGTTTTTTTTTATCATAAAAATTGAAAAATTTGTTTGAGATATGACGCCTCACCTATTTGGCAACATTTGAAAAATTGTGCGGTAATAATAAAGTCTTTCGATTTTATACGCATGTGTATTATAAGCTGCATTGTGAACCTAAAATCTGTGCAATAAGAACCATTTTACGCACAAAGTGTGTTGGAAATTATGTTATGCACATTTTATAGTTAAAAGTAATTTCTGCGCTTAAACTTTTTCCAATTTATTATTTTCTTTTGAACTGTTCCTTATTTTATATTTACGTTATGTTAATGCTGTATAATAAAAATGTTTAACTAATGATAAAATGGAAAGAGAATAAGTAATAGGTTTTCATTAGTTCAGTATTTCTAGTTAACTGTGTGTGTTCCTGTGTTGCAACTTGCAATCTTGTTTTATCCCAGTAGAGAATGTAATAATGGCTGTGGTTTAATTTTAAATGGATTTGTTTTTTTATTCTACAATACTGCTTTCCTACTTTTAGTCCATATTACAACTACAATTTTTTTAGTCAAGAATCTCGTGTATTGTATGTAAGTAGTTATAGTTAAATATACTTATGTATAATTTTGACTATGTTGAATATTATATTTTAATATAATATTGAACAGTGTTTTATGTATATACAGAAAAAATACAATTTTATTTTTTGTTGATAAACTAATTACTTACTTAGTTTTTGTATTTATTTATATGTGTTTATTGTGTATGGTTTTGTTGTAACATTAGGCGAGGTATATCTAATTTAGTACGTCGTAAACCAATGTAATACGTACTTAAATAAATTTTAAAATTCAAAGAAATATTAACTGAAAATAGCAGTGTAATAATTAAGTAAGTATTATAAGTTAATCCTACCAAGATAGTTAATTTACCTGTAGTAACTATAAACTTATGTGTGTCTATGCCGTAAAATCACATTGATAATAATTATTCACAAAACTGTTAGGTAAAGAATACGCATCACATGATATAAGCTTCAGTAATATAGCACAATCATTTTTCAGTTCAAATCTTTGCAGAACCCAATCCTTCAATAATTATTATGGATAATGAGTGGTGAATACATATATTTACTACTATTTTTCAAATACCTAAGACTTATTTACCTACCTACCTTATTAACTGCTATGTTGATCAATTCTATGGGAAATAAAAAATATGATTGAGATTGTAATTAATAATAATAATTATGCGTAATGATCGCAACGGGAAGCGCATTATGAAAGTGATATGTGATATATATCTTTGCGTAATTATTGTGCTATCAAAATTACTTAAAAAACAAATAGTTATTGTTTTATAGATATAACATTATTTTCCTATTTTAATTTTTACTTAATTACAAAAGTAATATTTTTTTAGGAAAAGTTATATATTTAATTATATATGTATCGTTGCATGTACGCAAATCATACCAAAAATATGCGGAATATTTAATTAGAACGAGCACTATTTTGTTCAAAGATATCATGACAGTGGGTGGCTCAGTATCGAGGTATAAAGCCTGTTGTACACTAGGCTGGCCGAGTCGAGTTGGATCTAATAAGCCGTAGTTACATAATTAACGATAGAATTAGTAAAAATCTGGTAGGTGATCGAATCTTTGCGACTACACTTGACTAGGTACGCCTGGCACATGCATCTCATTTTATTTCAACTTAAAATTCGGGATGTGCATCTCGAATTGAGAAAATCGAGAAAAATGAGATAAACCTACATGCTGGTCCTGAAAATGGCGATGGGGTAAAATTTTACATTTACCCTGAAATTTATAGAAAGTTATAACGGATTATAAAGCCATTATAACGCACTTTTTCCTCTAAAAAACGTTATAATGCCCGTGTAATCCATTATAACTGTCTACAAATTTAGGGGTTAGTCTATATATTTAGTCAATTTTATATTCAATCAGACAAGATTAATATTAATTAGTTACCAAGGAACTAGTTTTGTCAATAAGAATGCGCATTTGCATTGATTACTTACGTTATTGTAAAGATAATTTGGTACGTAATTTAGTAATTTAATTGTTAAGGATAGGTTTATTTCTTATTGATGTTAAGCAAAATTATTATGTTTCGAATTAATCATTAATAGAAAGATTAATTAATTATGGTTATTGTTAAATATTTTATGCAACGTCGAAATGAAAAACGCAATATAATTAGATGAAACTATGTTTGCTGTCTTTCTCATGGTCGTAACTTATGAGCAAGATTCCTATACTATGTCGCAGTAATTTAGCTTTGAACAACAAGAAACACATTGAAATTGGTAGTAATTATTGTCCTAGAGTAATTAAAAAATAATATAAATTTACTTAAATACACCGCACAACGTTATTTATTAGTACTAGCAATAGAAGTTTGGCAAAGCATCGAGTTTGCGGTTAGCCGTAGTACATTGCACGTGGATTTATTGATAAGTACCTTGACTTAAAATAAGAGATGTTTGTTAAACTATGCATTTATATATAAGATAAATAAATATATAATCATTTCGAAGTGTGGTATTACATAATGGTTGTAATAAATGTACAATTTTCTTAGTGGGTGTATTTGTTATTTAGTTCTAATCACTGTCTATTAAATAAAGGCCTAAGCTCGTGAATAAAGCCTCCCTAATGCGTCGTCAATGGTTAATGGAAGACTATGTTATAACACATCTGCACATGTCTTTCGTTCTTTCTTAAGTCAAATGATCATGGGTAACAGGCAAATATAAATAATTGAAGTACATATACAAAATAAAGTTTAATTCTCATTGATTGTACAAATTGTAGTACATTTCTTTTACAAATACGTATTATAAACGTAGTCAATGTACTATACCTAGTACGGACTCCTATATTTTGGACGGAGACCAACCACATAGCAAAAGCAGACAATAGTTCATAAAGTCAAAATAAAGCTATAAAGGTAAATACAGGATTAACACAATACAATAGGTACCTATTAAATTAATTATAAACAGCAGCAAATGGAACAGTAGAAGTATAGTATATATATATAGAATTATCTAATAACTTGTTCCTGCAATGGGCAGACTGATAAATAGCTACACTTATGCTATCCAGACACTAACTATGGCTACATTCAGTCTGAGAGTATGTTGCTGAAACTGCATACCTAACTATTACTACAATATTGGCACATAGAACTAACAAAAATATAAGATAATTATTTTAATCAACATAGAGGCTCAAGATGCGGTGCGGTGGGTGTTATCGATCATAAACTGGCCCGTTTGCATCATAACATTTGATTAGTCACTGGCATAAAGTAGATCAGCTTATTCAAGCTCTTGAAATTATGTTCTTTAACAGGGATCTTGACCATGGACCATGGTTGCATAGGGACAATTATAAAGTAAGCAGTCAACTGACTACACGGCCTTGCTAAATCATAATTCGCAATGAATAGGAAATGATTGAATATTGATACAAGTAACTTGACCAAAACACTCCAAATTGTGACATCTAGATGGGAAAAGAGTGCCAATAACCCTGCCCTGCAGGCATTTAAATCTTCATGCCTATGGTAGATATGATTTGCCTTAGGCAAAGTAATTTGTTGCAATCAAACTTAAACTATGAATAATGATACATATATATTGAGCTTTTAATAACATGCTTTTATCAAATACCATGGAATAATACCTACAAAATACTACTAACATTGTTATGTATATATCAAAGTGTAAAAATTTATCAAGAATATATTATATCACATATATAATATATTATTTCGATTGGAATATATTTTATTTGGAATGCTATGTTTACAGGTATGATGGTACAGTTCGATACGATTTACAACTAAATAGAAAAATAATTTTCACTAAAGCTACAAATGTTTTATAATTAGTATCAGATCATGGTAGTTCTTAAATATACATTGATAATAAATTTGATGTGCATCAACTTACATAAGGACGCAATCACAACATTGCAGGGTGTAATACAAACATTTGATGCCGCAACCTTCCTCTTCTACCGTGGATGTGTTGGAGTGGGCCTTGTGCGGTGGTGGCGGTCTAAGGTAAACACTGTCTACATTATCACCAACCTTGCCTTTATCTCGGCTCTCAGACTTACTTTTGTCTTTATCATTTTCAAGATAGTCCTCATCCTTATCACTTTTGGAATCCTTATCATTAGTGTCTCCAGATGCTTGCTGTAAAAAACCTTTGTCTTAAGCACCAGCTTTGTCATTGCATACTAAGCAATAGATGTATATTAGGTATCTTACAATGGACTGGGGGTGATTTGAGCAGCATTCTAAGTTTGAGTTTACCAAAGGATTTACAAAAGTTACCCAGACGTGAATTGAACCAGTGCCTTGTCTTGCAAACAATATTAATACAATTAAGCTTCTTAACATTTGTAATAGAGGTCACATCTTGGTTAAGATTAGTGGTAATGTTAACACCAATATACTTCTTAATTAAGGCATTAAAATACCATGTTATATGCTTGGTTACTTTAATGTAGTTCTGCAGGAATTATGTTGGTAAATTAATGTGTTAAACTGTTGTCGACATTTACTTTGAATCAAATTAACTGGATATTTTAATGGGGCTAAAAAGTCTCTCAAGATAATGAAACTGTTCATACTTACTTTAGTTTCTTCCTTGTCATATTGAATGAAACCCTGTTTTTCATCTGCATTACTGGTCCCAGTGCTATCAGCAGGGCCTTCAGCTACGGCCGCAGCTGTGCCTGCCGTGGCCACTGCTGCAATGGGTGCTTTACTCCTCTCAGGCACTAAGAGATCCACCTCCTCTTCTTTCTTTTTGTGGGGATGCTCGGATGAATCTCCAGACATACTTAGGAAAAGAATGATTGCGATTAGTAAAATACAACAAATCGAATTTTGCTGCTAACTCTAAATGAACAAATACTGGATTGTATAGCAGCTGGCAGATTATATTTCATAACACGACGATCGTGCATCGCCGTAAATACCTACCTGACCTAACGCTGCTCATACCTTCTCAAATGTAAACAAACAAGAAAATTATGAGTGCAGTGGACATAGTCCGCTGCAATTATTACCTCACTACTGCTGTTTCTATTTGTTCCCCAGACAAACGACGCCATGTGCTGATGATTGTTTCAAAATTATTGTTTTCTTGTTGCATCTCGGAGTGTCATAAACGTGAACTGACCAAAAAGTTCTCAACTATTGTTAACAAACTTAACAGAATAAATCGTCGTATTCAACAGGACATTCTAGAATTCACAGTTTGGTATTTATAAATGCCAATATAGGTTTAGGATTTAAGCAAGCTGACGATTTTAAAAGTTTTTGAGAGTTTGAAAGCAACAAAAAACAAATAAAACCTTGATCAAGCTTCTCCCTCTATCAAATCGAATCTACCCTCTCTGCCTTGACATTCATGCACCAAGCATATGTCAGTGTCATAGCGTCTAGGGATGTAGTCATGAATTTAATTTAAGTGAGGTTCGGATCACTTATCTTTTTCTGCTATATTCAAATTGTATTGATAAATATTAGTGCAATATAAAATTATTAATAAATTGTTATTTATAAAGAAACTTTTGGAAAATATGCATACGCACATTTTCAGCAGTAGTTTTTCTCGAAACTATTAAAAATACGGATCGATTACACATTTACGTACTAAATACTTATTAAATTTTTCAGTAAAATACCCACTGCATAACTGATTGAGCTAGCGGACTGAGTGAAAAATCCAGAAAATACTTGATGCTATGTTTTGACAAAGCTTTTTGAAATGAAACACTTTTTAACCTCCTACTTGATACTAGCAGAATAGCTAAGACGGTAATACTATTTTTTTTATTATGGAGGCCGTATGGAAATTAGAATTAGTAATAGTTTACGTAGCTAGAAGGCTAACACTGTATGGAATATTATAGTAAATAACGCAACAATAATCGAAAAACTGCAACCACGGAGCACAAGCGCGCTTTTTCCTGGTGATACCTATGTCATCCCGTGTTATTAATTGAGATTTAAGTACTGATCATCAAGTTACATCGATAATGAAAATATCTTTTTTTGAAATCAATTATGACGTACATCCCTAGTCACATCGGCTTTATCGCAGATAAAAAAAACAGGAAAGTGCGAGTCGGATCACGAACAACGCACGGTTCCGTAGCCACGTCAACAACGAATCGAATAGTTACTCGTTGCTACGAAGCACACTATAGGTAAACCAGTGATACAATAAAATTAAAAATAAATAGGTAGAGAAGCCCTTTAGGATTTTTAATAAGTATAATTATATTTGGTTGTTGCTTATGGTACTAAAATGACACGCAGCGAATGCAATTTCTCTCCTTTTGGTAATACCTATAGGTAAGGTCTTTGGCATAATTATTTACCTACCTACATAAACGGAATTAGAATTCTGTAAGTATTAATTATTATTCTCTTAACTTACGGTAAATAGGTGCTTATACTTTGGTAAGTACCTATTTGTTATTACTACGATAGTTTGTGTTTATTATTAACTATTTATACCTACTTATATATTGATTATGTACCTATGTAAATATATAATTACAACTTCGAGCAGAACTATTAGTTTATCTGTGCTTTGGGTGATTACTTTATGGTTGTGTTTCGACCAATGAGCCAGCTGATCATGATCTTAGCTTTGAATACTCATAATTTTTAAAACACAGCGCACAGGGCGGGAAATTTAAATTACTTATAAAGTTTTAATCATGTAACATTATTAGGTACTTACTTATAATAATTAGAAAATTACTCAATAATTTGAGGGCGAGGCCATATTTTATGTTATATGTTTATTTCGTCGCATTTATTAAACAAAGAATATAAATAGGTATATCTTCCCTATAATATTTGTGTACTTACAATTGGTGCATAGACGGTGATCGCTCGTATGTTCCTTTAGAATAGTCGTAATTGTGAGAACTATAAACCGCTTCTTTCTTTTTGTTACGTTTTTTAGTGGGTATCCATATTATACTAAAACTTGATGACGGCTTGCTGCTTTTGGGCGTAATATACGTTGATGCAGGATAGCTTTTGCTTGAACCGGCACCGAATGTGGCTGGGGGCTTGCCACCAGAGCTCGACACAATTCCAGTCGAGATCTTCGGTGCGGAGCCACTGCTGGGCTTCCCTGAGGAACTCTTGCCAATGAGACCAGCCCCACTTTTGCCGGTGGAGCCAGCTCCGGATTTTTTAATTATCGGCGCCAGGATGATGGCTTAAGTGTCTTGTTGGGTAAGCTTTGTAGATATCTGGAAGTGAGATGGACGTAGCTAAATAAGAGTTCGTATTGCTCGTTACAGGGCGTTAATATGAGCGAATAAATTACCTAGAGTTGTAAAGCTGAGTATTAAATAATATCTCTAGGCCAAATATAATATACGGTAGGTACTGACTTCTATAAATAGATCTTTTGAAAGTTCTCAGTAAGTACTTATAATATAATTTATTACACCAACGACTCGGGTATCTATACATATAAATAAAATTGGAGTGTCTGTTTGTAATATTAAAATAACCGCTTTTTACTAAATGCATTTGGATGTATACACGGTACCTATACCAAAACAACCTTTTTTAAAAATTTGGCTGTCTGTCTGTCCGTCTGTCTGTTTGTCTGTCTGTTTGTTCCGGGTAATCTCTGAAATGGCTCGACCGATTTTGACGGGAATTTCACTGGCAGATAGCTGATGTAACAAGGAGTAACTTAAGCTACTTTTAATTTAGAAAAAATAGGACCTCTCGAAAAAAAATAAAACCAATGTTGCAGCGCTGCGCATGATTAAGTTTGATAGTAACAATCTGCAATGCGTCCCGCGGGATCAGAACGCGCGAGCAGGCTGTTGCCAACGGTTGAGTCTTTGTTAAATACCACGCGGACGAAGTCGCGGGTAACAGCTAGTCTATAAATATTTGTGCTCATCACACACCTATAGGGATTCTAACGTAGGACCTTCCAGAAAGCAGGGACACACCAAGGACTAACTATGCGTGTGTGTGTGTGAATTGGGTCGTCAAGATAGCGGCGCTGGAGTGTACCTACCAACACACAACCTGCCTTGTTTGATTGAACATTGTATTGAACCTTGTTGACTCCTGAGTGCCTGGTACCTAAGTAGCGTAGCAGGCACTTGGGTTTCAGCTCGATTTGCTAGGTCATATTGTATACTATTACCGTATTAAAATTATTTGTAAATTATGTGTATATAATATAATACATAATATCAGCTATAAAAGGGTAATGTTTGAATGTAGCGGTAATCTCCAGGACTAATCATCCGATACTGAAAATTCTTTCACTGATAGAATAGGGAATAGGGACAGGATAGGGTACCTATACATTATCCCCGACTTCCCCGAGGACTATGTTTCATCAGGGAGCGCGGTTATGGAGCAGCGGGCGTAAGCTAGTATAGTAGTCATAAATGTATAAAATAGTAAGTAAATACATTATGGAATTAACAATAGACCTATCGGTTTAATAGTAGCTGAAACTAGAGTATGCATGATTATAATAATAACTGCGTTGTTGGTTACGGTCGCCTTACTATAAACCTGTAGGTATGTTCGGAAACCATGGAGTTTTGAAACACATTATATGAAATCGTACGTCAGCATTACTAGCTCAATGTACGTCGGTACCGCCTTTAGGATAATTAGGAGTCGCGGAATATTTTTATGTAGTGATTAAGAAACAAAATTAATCCAAGAAGGTACATAACAAAGTAGATCTTACCAATTATTAGATATAGGTAGGTATACTGGCAGTCAATGATTTGCTGAGAAATTATTATAAGTAATACGTACCTACTTTACGTAAGTATAACTAATATCCAACCATTTCATTTATTTGTATCAGTCTGGCTTACACACAATGTTTGAGTCACGAACTAGCCTAACAAATCTTATGCCATGCCTATATTATTTCATATATGAGATTCTTACTAAGGTACTACTTATATTGTAGAAAGATTGACGTAGAAATAAATACTTAGACACAAATAAGTTCTACTAAATAATTATTTAACGTCTCTACCTTCGCTCCTACGATCCAGAACTCTTCAAATAATGTATTATATACCACTAGAACTTCCCTTGACTTTTATTAGGAACACCGTATCTGCACTCACTGTCACTATCTGTAGTAACTACTCAATCACATCCATAAAATATGTCACTACGTCTCGAATCCAAACAACACTGTGTAATGATCTACGACATACTTACGGTACAACATAGGAGCACGATATCTCGAATTATACCGTATGTGGCACGTATGTCAGTCCGTGCAACTGGTTGGACGGCCGCGCAGCGCGCACTGGTGCGGTGTTGCCAAGATCAGAAACTCCACGCGTGGTTTCACTTTGCCGTTGGGCTTCTACGAATGACACGGTAATTTGCGATGACTTTATGAAATTCGCCGACTAGTTAGTCAGTGTTTTAAGATGTGGTTAATAAAACAATTGAATGTTTCATTAAACTAGGTAGGTACCTATGCAATCAATATGAGGCATATTTTCAGAGCCGAAAGCCGAAATTTTCAAAATTAATTTATTTATGTAGGCGGTTGAAAGTTTAAATAATACTACCTTGATTACGACGGGACAAAAGAAATAGGTACTTAGGTACCTACATACAACCGGCTTACAATACGAATATTTATCCAAAAAGAAGCTTCTTTTAGGAATACATACTCGTCTGTGTCACTTATTTTTGTTAGCATTTCGTAGCATGGATAAGGAATCTGGTATCACCGCCGGCCACCACGGTTGGTCTTAAACTATCGCAATAAATAATATAATGCATCGCTTGCTTACGTCACCTGCCAATGTTCGTAATGACCGTGTTTGTGAGAATACAAGTCAGGATTCGGATCTTGACTCACCGTGCATCCTTTCTAACAGGTATACCCACCTACACAATACCATGGATGTGTGGGTGATGGTCGAATACAGGATTCTTTGTCTGACTTCGTAAAATTAAATTTAATTGTAAGTATAAGTAGAGAAGATATATACTGCTGTTATCATACTTATGCATCATGCTGTGTTTCATCAAAATCCACTCAATAGATTTGAAGATCAGGAGTACAGGTTTTGGCTGTCCATCGGAAATCCACCAATTTACCGGTATGAAAATTATCGTTACAGTTACTAGGTATATTAACACGGGTTTAAACTATGAACATTTCGAGATTTATCTAAATCCGTATACGAGATTTGCCGGGATTAGCGAACACACAGACACAAATTCTTGTAGCGAAAATAATGTAGCTAATACGTTATTTTTTACCATAAACATTCAATGCTTAGACTCTACCATGTTACAATCTTATTATAGACAGGTGCCTCTGTATAGATAAGCTCAAGTTACTTATTGAATACATACTTAGTGTAAATCTACCACAGATCATTCTACATTCTGCTGTGGAAGCTAAATATTGCCTCATTGGGTAAACATATACACAGATATTTGATTTGTAAACAAACGCAAAATTAATTATTAGGAAACATGATTACTTAAGTAATTATAAGTTTGTCAATGACGAACAAAACAAATCAAAATATTCCAATAATTCTATAAATATCCCAGAAAATTTAGGTAAATTCAATTTAGATAAATTAAAAGACACACTTAATTGAAGCCCTATTTGTGAGAACATCAATAAAGGTTTAAGCTCTTTAGGATTTTAGTCTCATTCAAATATGTTTAGTTAAAAGAAGTTCATGGTAAGCCTGCCATTGAGGTAGAGCACTGATCTATACGTAGGTACTTATTACTTTACATTACTTTGTATTAACGTTTTAGTAATTTAAAAATATCTTACGAAGATATGTTTAAGTATTTTAATATACCATATTATCAATACGTGTAAAATAAGTAAATAGTTATGGTATTTAACAAAGATTTCAAGGTCTTTTGAAAGAGCTCGTATGATCACTAAACTCCATATGCAACATTACTATTATCTACGTGTTTTTATGTGCGTCCTCTGAATACACGTCCGCCATTTAACATGTGCCTAAATGTACTATTAAGTGGCAATGGTCATTTATTAAACGGTCACGAACTGTGGCTTGACAACTGTTAGTCCATTGTACAAATAGTTGCGGCACTTACTGGATGGGTGGGCAATTGGGCATTGAGTCCTCGTCAACGCTTGCTAAGTACCGGTGGTGCTATTTGAGGTTTTAGTGGCAAACGCAGGACTACTCGTATCGGGGAAAATGGGTGAGATGTACAAAATAAATAGGTACCTGTATTAGTAAGCATACCTGCATAGGTAAATTAAAAAAAAACAGACATTATTTTGAAGACAAAAAACATGCTGACCTGCGTTACTATTAATACTTATAGGTAATTTTCGGAACAGGTCGCATCAAAACAAATGAGCAAAGTCGGGCCGCCATCTCTTGCTCATTGTATGTGATGCGACCTATACACGTATGCAGGTTGTACAACGACCACGTGACATTGGTATTTGTGTCGGCCTTGCTCCCATTCGTCACGTGAATTTTGCTGCGGTTTATAGATACTTTGTCGTGTATGTGATTTAACGCAAAAAAAAGTTAATCTGATCAGAGATATACGTCAAAAAGGGTCTTATAAATAAATAACTACATTTAAACATTTGCGATATTAAACAGTACGTTTATTTTATACAATAAGCAGGTAATACATAGAAAATACTTTATTTAACTTTTTTTTCTTATGACAATATTATACTCTTCCAACTTGCGGGTTTCACCTCCCAGGTCAAATGCGTTTCAAATAGTTTAAAATATTTAAATAAGTTTTGATCATTATACATTCATAAATAAATAATAAATATCGCCAACTGTACAGTCCCAAAGTAAGTATCGCTTGTATTATGGATACGATACAATGGACTGGGAGCTCTCAATCACCTATCTCCGAATTTATGACTTCCATTCATACCACAGACATTCGTGCTCATCTAACAAAAACATTGACCCTATCGCAAATCGAACCTGGGACCGTCAGAACAGAAAGCAAGGTCACGACCACCTGTCCAATCGGGCTACAATTCAATGCGAGCAGATATAACCGAACATATATAAAAAAGAAGCAGTGATAGCCATTCTTGGCTATCACTGCTTCTTATTTCATTATATCTCATTATATTATTCATTATATCTCTGCGATCATCGTTACCTTGCCTCGGTAACGATGATCGCAGTTTCGAACCCCGGCTCGCACATCTGGGATTTCTGGATTTCATGTGCGAATCTCATTTTCAACCATGATTATCACTTGTTAGACGGTGAAGGAAAACATCGTGAGGAAACCTGCATGTGTGAGAGAACCACTCGAAAGATGTGTGAAGTCCGCCAACCCGCACTGGGCCAGCGTGGTGGACTATGGCCTAATCCCCCTCAAATTGTGGGGAGGCCCGTGTCCAGCAGTGGGACATTAAAAAAGGGCTGGTATTATTATTATATCATTATAGATATAACAAAAAAAATATCCGTTTAAAATTGAGAGCCTAATTCTTTTTTTTGACGGTTAAAAAGTATTGTTCTGTGTGTTCTGTGGAAGTCAGAATCGTGCGATGACGTCAAGTGGCAACCGGTCGCTTGACCCTAACACAAGTCACAGGCGATCAACATGAATACTCGGTCGTGTGTCTGCGGGAGATAAACAAATTGATCGTACGATGACGGCATTTATTTCCAGAGGTCGTATCTCCATAGTTAATTCAGACTGGTAAAGTAGCATAGGTATACTTACTCTGACAACCCGATTAGCTGGGTTAGGCTAGTAGCCCTGCTTTCTGTGTCACTAGCCGCCCGGAGGCTGGTAGGGGAAACTTTGTGTGACGAGTAAAAATGTTACTACACCAGTCATAGATCTTGTTTAAAGCCTATATAAGTATTATATGGGTACTGCGATTGCCCCAGTCTATTTTAGTAATATAAGCGTTGCTTAGTTTGGTACCGTACAATTGGTATGTTCATCTGGCATCATATTATATTATACTAGCTGTCCCGGCGAACTTCGTACCGCTTCAGAATCAAATGTATGAGAAAATGAATTTATTGGTATTCTATGAAAAATTTAAACAAATCTATCCCACGGGAACTATACATTTTACCGGGATAAAAAGTAGCCTATATGCTATTCCAGACAATAATCTGTCTCTGTGACAAATTTCATCCAGATCCGTTTAGCCGTTCTGGCGTGAAAGAGTAACAAACATCCATCCCTCCAAACTTTCACATTTATAATATTAGTATAGATTACGCGTACCTCTAATCGTTGGCGCAGTGACAACCCGGCACGATCGCGGTAGTATCCAGTCATTTGAGGTCACTATTGGCTGGATTCCTTTAAGTTAATTTTCGCATAGCAATATTGGCTCTAGTGCCACAGATTGTACCAGCACTGTACTGAGATCGTTCATGGGAAACATTTCTTAATTGGTCAGGGAGTTATGTCGACAGTACTAATATGAGAGTAAATGAAACCTTGTTTGTTGTACTTGAAAGTGGTCCCAAGGGGTAGTCTTTTCCTAGCGTCTTCTAAGATTGCACGGACTATATATAAAAAAAATACTATAGTATTCCCCACACAGGTAAAGTAGGTATCCACATTTAGCGAATTATTTAAATCTAATAGACCTAGTGAGCCTATATATACCATACTGGTGACTGAAAGATTCAGAATATCATCAAATAATGGCTGGATCATATGAGTTCATCGTTAAGGTCATGTAGCCAATCTAATTCAGTCTACCTATACTTTGTCAATTTATAGAATTCAATTCTATACCATATAATATAGTCATCGTAATCTATATATAAAACGAAGTCGATTTAGTCACACCATTTATAACTCGAGAACGGCTGGCCGATTTTTATGATCTTTGATTTTATGAAATCGTGTCCGCCCCGAATAGCAGTATAATAATTAAAACATGAATAAAACACAAAAGATAATAATAATGATAATTAATCATCATCGCAACTAGATTAATAAAAAGGAGAAATATTTACAAAACGATAAATTTTCGTACTTGTTCCTAACTAACGTAAATTATTTACAAATTAGAGCTAAAATAATTTAAAAAAATTATGTAGGCCGGTAATAAGTATGAGAAATACTTTGCCCGCGTCGTGGAATGGTGGCAAGAATACCTACTGACTGCATTCTTTTTTTGGATGTATTATAATGTTAATTTTATAACCGAAGAAAAATCTAGCCCTCTAGTCACCTGTGGAGGCATTCATAGAATTAATATTACCATACATTGTTAATGCTGATTGTGCAACATGTTTTTCCGATTATAGGAGTATATTACAGGTGTTCGGAGCGGTGGCGACCATGAACTTTCCGATCACACGGCGCAACACTCACACAACTGGAAGGTCATACACATAATATAAGTAAGTAATTATGAATATTTTTAGTACCTACTTACTATCTACATTCTAGGCAATAGATTCTCAAAAAATATCATGAAATAAAATAAAAGACGAGGCCTTGCCCAAAGCTATTAATTAAAACTACATATGAGGCCTGAATAGAGAGTAACCTATTAACTTCTATGGAAAGGTCCGTTGAGTTAGTAAGTAAGATTTTCTTACACTCTAGACAAAGTAGTTAAAATATTGTTGTTGTTAAATTAAACATTCCAACTTACTAACTCAACGGACTTTTCCACAGAAGGTAACAGGTTACTCTCTATTTTCTAAACCTACAACAATTAATTTATTGTTATGAATATATTATTAACGTAGGCACATTATTATAGCAGTTAATTACGAAATAAAGTTAAGCAACTGTGCCGTTTTATGTCAAACCATACTGCAATGGCGAATCGTGACATTTATTGTGTATAAGTATTATATTTAGATAACAAAATACAAATTATAAAACCTGAAATCCCAAAAGAAATTTAGATGTTTTATAAATAAGGTCTCGATGAAAACTCATTTCTTTTCACCACTTTTCACCATAGAACATTCTTATTTCTAGGTTCTAATTCCACTCGACTTGCTTAAGGATCTCTACAATATTCGGAAACGGTAGAGCGGTCAAAATTGTTGAAGATACCGTTCGGTACCGTACCGTTTCGGGAAAAAAATCATTCGTGTCTTTTGATACATTAACTACAGAGAGTACTGTAACGTGATATCCTATGGATATAATGATCAATACCTAACTGTACGCACATAAGTGTGCGTTTCAGATCGAATCGCGCGGGAATTATAAATTTAACAATAAATGACTTGGCATGAATTTAATTTTAAATTGTTTTAATTAAATTAATTATTTCGAGATTATACCTTGGCAGATGCCTCCCCCCTGGCGACGCCTCTGCAGCCCGAACACCTGTGTAAAGTATCGACGCGTTGAAGACACCGCGATAGAATTATGTTACACTACATTGTTGGCAGTTTGAGCATCGATATATCGCAGCTGGATTGTACTGCTGACTGCTACTGAGAGCAGACATGCCTAGAATGTTTAGGTATATCGCTTCTAGATGACTAACTGCTTAGGAGAAAGAAATTCAAATCCTTTGATGAGATAAGTAAGTTAACTTTTATTAGATGCGTTATATTTGTGGATATTGATCTTAAGGTTACACTTACCTGCTCTTTTTAATGTTTGTATCGAGTTTATTATTTTTAAAATTGAATTATTTATCAGTATTTGTTAAAATGAGGTAGCTAATATAAAATAAAAATACAAAATTGTTCAATGAATATATAATTATTATATTTCAATTCAAATATAATTACTTACTTCTATCATTATAAATTTAATGGAATTTACTTAACCAACGTATAAACTATACATAGATGCAGTTAAAGAACACATTATCAAAGTATCAGTCATTCAATCATTCAACATTAGTAGTTAATATTATAACACTTTATTAAAGATGCACATAAAAAACAGTGCAAATTTACAGTGCACACGCAAATATAATGATAATGTCAGCTAAGCGCGATGTTATGTATTGATTGATTGATAGAGAAGAGAAAAGAACACCGCAAATTCTATAACAAAGTTACTTTTTTTTTCTCATATTACGTTTTTACCTCAGCACCTTTCATGAACACTAATTATAAGTGGCCTCAAATATATTATGTACATTTGCAATGTTATGAGTGCAATTACAAAATGTTCATTAATATATTCGCCACAATTACAAGTCAATATTGCAATCAGTGCAATTAATAAAAAAAATGCCTAAACGTTACTTTTTAAATGTATTTCTAAAATATAACTAGAAAAAAAATCATAGTCTATTTTTTTTTTATTTAAATTATTAGTGAGTGTTAAACCGATATTGGAAAAATATGGCACTGTATTTATTTACTGCGCAGACGGGAGGCATACGGCAGCCATGATTCTCCCGCCTCCCGATCCCCGACGACTTACGGTACCTTCCGCACGGTACCGGTTCGGTGCGGTACCGAGAAAAATTAGTATGCAACGCATTGTAACAAATATTTGGTTGCTGTATGCATTACAAACTATAAGGTCTTAATTCTCATTGAACATCATCAATTAACGACTTACATAAACGAAGAAATGCAGCATTTTCATGTTACATTACATAGGATAATTACCTACATACAATTACCTAAATTAAATAACGACTAATTGTCTTCATTTATAAATAGCTATTTAGACACACATTTTGTTCATCGGGCGCAACGAGGATACTCTTTCTAGGTACAATTAATACTGCTATAGAAATTATAGTTTATATCAAACATAACTAAGTCCATAAAAACAAAGTAAAAAATAGAATATTTAATATAATGTAAGACGTCAAGCTCTTAAGTATTTTTGATTAAAAAATAAGCGTCACTTTTGTTAGTCTGTGCATTTTTTTTGCTTGAGTGTATTTTAAAACATGATACCTATAAACCATACCACAATAATGTCGTTCAAAATGCGAGATAAAATGTCATGTCATAGTAAAAAAAATTACTTTACTACGTATTTATTATAGAAACTATGTGTATATAAATCCCACTAATATTATAAATGTGAAAGTTTGGATGGATGTTTGTTACTCAATCACGCCAGAACGGTTGAACGGATCTGGATGTAATTTGGCACGGAGATAGATTATAGTCTGGAATAGCATATAGGCTACTTTTTATCGCAGTAGTATGTAAACGCGGGTAACACCGCAGGACGCAGCTAGTTTTTAATATACGTAAGTTCGTATTATAGAAAAAATATATATTTTTCCTACGTGTTTATGTTATTTTTTTAAAGCCGAATTCTATGAATTTATAAATACATGGAAGATTGTTATTCAACATAGTCCAAATACATTGTCGAGTAAATGGAATTGTCTTATTGTAAGGAAAATTTCTTGTAAATAGTTTCATATTCTATTACTAGATGTTAATATGTAATTTCCATGGATATTAGTAAGAGGCTATTTGCGAGTGCGGCCGGGTACTAGGACACCTTTATGATACGAGGTGTTATAGCTTTCCATAATAGGAAAAACTAAAGCACTTGAGATCACACTGAAACTAAATCACAACGTATTATCTAACTAAATAATATTCCACCCGCTCGTTAAGAATGCACCACGTATTTACTTTTATGACATAGGTACTTAAAATAGCTTAATCGAGATAATTATAAAAATAGAAATAGGACCGTGAAGTTCACCTTTTATTATATATTTAATAGCTCTTACACTTGTAGGTGCGTACCTACTAATCGGGCACCTATAATTATATCTTGAAAATTGCACTACCATAATCGAAAAAATGCGCGCTGCTCAAAAAAAAAAACAATTGCCCAGGATTTTGTTGCTCGAATCGTCGATCGAGTCAAGCACTGTAGCAGCTTACTGCTTTAAAGCTCACATTCCCGGTATTATAAACACCGGATGATCATTTTCTTAAGTAGCATTATTCATTTTTTAAATACTAACGTACTTTTAAATTTTACTTCATGAATGACTTATTATTATTATGTATTACTTATATTTTTTTGTTTTTAGTAAACATACTTTCACTATTGTACTTAAAATAAAGCAACGTCTACACTCTACATAATCAACAAGTGGCATGTAATGCGCTTTTATGTAATAATGCTTATAATTATAGTTATGCAAGCCAAATCATGAAAACTATTTTATTGAGATATCAATACAAAAGCTCCAACCAAAAAATAACGTATTTTTTTTCTGTAAAACTACGAATAGTTTGCAATGCCAAATATATTTAAATAAAGTCTGACGAACACTGATGCATTCATACCGGCTAATGACGAAGCATGCATTTAGCAAAAATGCATTATACAGTAGAGCCAAAATGGTTTAGCGCACCAATTCTTTGAACAGCGCACACCCAACAAACTATTATACCATAAAATATTATAGCAACGTATGTTTATTAACTAGTACTTTCCGCCTAGTAAAGCGTATAGGTATGAGTCGCCGTTTCTTCTTGGCACCCAATTGCAGGAGCAAATTCCTGGCCTCGGCCAGGGTGGCTGCGTCCGCGTCTGCGTCTGCGTCCACGCCAGACACGAACCCGCTCTCGGGCCGCGAGAGAGCCGGCGCAGCTGCAGGCAGCAGCGAGAACCATCGATCTATCTTTGCACTCGAAGACAACTGATGGAAATAAAGTAACGATTAGTCTTCCATCGGCAACCTTGATATCAAATAACGTCACCGACCCACGCCATGTCGCCCGGCTGGGTCAGCGGGCTCGGTGTGTAGACCGCTCTACATCGGACGAGAGACCGCACGAATGGCTGTTGTAGAGCGTATTTGATGTAGAATTCGACTCTCATTGCCACCCATCAACATTGTTCTAGAACAGAGTACTAGTAGAGTACTAGTACTCTTTATAATTATTATACATACTCATGTAATCTATTTTAAATTGGCTTGTAATATAAGTCATTTCGATTTATGAGACTGTTTCACCGGTAAAGAACCCCAATACATAAAGGTACCTATACTTAATGTAATCAAGTCAATATTAATGTAATTTTGACGAAGGCTTGAACACAGTCCTGTGGTTAGTTCATTGCCCTGCACGCTGGTGGTTGCAGGACCTGAATAGCCTGGTTGCAGCAAAGACCTTAAGTGTCAGTTTTAAACGTATTCAAATACCAATGGAGTGATCAAATATTTCTACAGCTCCATGTTTCCAATAGACGAACGCAAAGTTTTACAACCTATCAATTGATGACATATGTCATTAGGTCTACTCGCTTACTATGCGCCTCATAAGAAAGCACAAGATCACTCAATATGGAATGGAGAGAGCAGTTCTTGGAGTTGCGTTAAGCGATAGAATCAGGAATAAGGGAGATCCGTAGACGAACCAGAGTAACTGACTTGGTTCAAAGAATTTTAAAGTTGAAGTTGCAGTGGACGGCGCACATAGCTGGAAGCCGATGGCCCTTGGGTAAAAGGTGTACCGATGATATCACACGCGTCGCAGGAAGACGGTGGATGCGGATGGCGGAGGACTGTGTTGTGTGGAAGTCATTAGGGGGGCCTATGTCCAGCTGTGGACATGTTTCGGCTGATGGATGGATTGATGACGTTTCCACTATAAGGAGCGCTTCTGTATTCAAGGTTCAACCAGTCGATCGGTATTCGATACTATCAAAACTCGTTTTAAGCCCCTAATTACCTAGTATTGTGTGAAACAAATCAAGTGTCTGCCAGCTAAGTGTAACCGAAATTATCTCGACAGAAACAATCTAAATGAATTATTATAGCTAGATTAGATTAGGATGAGATAATAGGGCGAAGCACTCCCGACTAATTCTAGGGAACATTTATTATCTCCGTTCCTTATATTCGATTATAGAATCCATTAGCTTAATTTTGTGTGGAGTACCTATGACCTGAGAATTATTATCGAGAGAGGCACCTGAGAAGTACTGGAAACCAGAATAATGCTATATATATCCCACTAATATTATAAATGTGAAAGTTTAGATGGATGGATGGATGGATGGATGGACGTTTGTAACTCAATCACGCCAGAACGGCTGAACGGATCAAGATGAAATTTGACACAGAGGTAGATTATAGTCTGGAATAGCACATAGCCTACTTTTTATCCCGGTAAAATGTACACTTTTTAATCGCGGGTAACACCGCAGGCCTCAGCTAGTATAGGTATATATATATATGCGTCGGAGTTGTATTACTAGATAGATAACAAGGTCTTGAAGGTACAATACAAATATACCGTAATATACTTTATTGCACATTTTTAATCATTATGGGAAGTCAACATATTGATGTTATTTAAAAAAAAGACCACATAATCCTTAAAAATGCGCTACTGCACGGTTCAAAGGTCAGGTTAGTCTACCCTATCTGAATCATCTTGTATATATTTATTAGTAGATAGGTAGGTATAAGTAGGTAGGTTATCGGGAAAATAAAAACACATCAGATATATAGTTTTATTTTCACACCAGTGGATTCGGAATGATACGAGCGGATCATGTGACTACATTTTAGTCATGTCCAGTGCTACTATTGTTATTTATGACATTGACGACTGGGGTCCTGTTACAATAACTTAGCATTATGTATGTACTGTAGACGAAAAACCGTTGCAGGAATTTACAATTTGTTGCGATTATTTAAACATTCATAATAATAAGGTTTAATGAACATTGACATTTTTGTATCGGATGGGTGTACACCAGCCGCATACACTCAAACATTTTTGCAATTTAGTATGAACGGAACAATGTCGGACCCATATCTGTGGTCGGAACACTACAAAAGTTTGGTAAAAACGTGAGCACAAATTTGACAATGTTTTGTCATAGACAAATATGATGGGTGAAAGTCATACATATAATTCTGCTAAAACATTTATTATGTTGAACTAGCTATGTCCGCGACTTCGTAGGCGTACTATTTTCTGGGACAAAACGTTGCATAGATACGTCAAGTTTCAGTAAAAATCTTCCTACTTATTGAATCTTAAGATACAGTTTATTGAACATCACTGGGAACATTACTAGTTAAAAAAATATTAACTATGTTGAATCGTTAAAAATTACCACCATGAAAAGTTTCACCAAAATCTGTTCAGTAATTTTCCTGTAAGATTCGAACAGATTAGACGAGAGAAAAATCGAATTGATATTACGATTTTTTCACACGACCAGCTATTTATATAATATAGATAGTTTCTGTGAGGCAAATAGTTGGAATAGGTAGATAATAATGTCGATATTTATGTCCTACGCCACTTTTGAAAATAGGCATCACATACTTTAACCTGAAGAAGGTTTAACCGATTATTATATCGGTAATTTCAATTTACCACAATTTGTATTGAATGGAAAATTTCGCGAAATTAATGACCACAATTTTGACCCCACTTAAATATTTATTTTATAACAAGCTCATTGTATCAACAGGTAGATAACGTTTCCAACATTTTGATAGCCAAAAATATTGACTACCATGGCATACAAATTTTGTTAACCGACTTTACAAAACTGTAGGTATATTTTTCCCTATGAGTAACACGCGTAACGGACATAGAAATAGAATAACGCAATTTATTTTATATACAAATGGGTATCCTATAAATAAGATCATATATTTATTTTATACCTATAAGGTGTAGCTATAGCGTAAAATTAGTTCTGAGGTTCAATGGAAGGTAACGACACACATTCTCAAAAAATAAGCATTATTAATGCGGGATATGAAGGGAAGGTGTGAAAAGGAAGGATGTATAAAAGAGAGAGAAATAGAGGAACAAGTTAAGACGTTGAGAAGTTTTTGAAATAATAGGAAAAAAATAAAATTAAAAGGAGTGTTGAGAATATTGAACGAGTTTTACTCAAATTCAACAACCTACAAAAAAAATATTGGTTGTTTTTAAATGGGGATTTATTTATTCAGTTTAATGCATTGGTCCTTACATTTACAACTACACAATAGCATCTCAATTATTTCACTAGATACTGTAGAAAACCTTTGGCAAAACATTTGGCATGATATCTACGAGTAGGTATAGTCAAGTTGGACCTACTAAACTGCATCTTCTCGTTTTGTTATCATAACATAAAATTCAGTGCATTAGGTACTTTAAAATAATTATTTTGTCTTGAATACCTACAATGAATTATAGTATACAAGTGATAATTACGAGTGTTTATAGTAGGAATCGTACATCAAGTGTTGTAGAAACATGTATATATGTAATACACTACAGATCGAATTCTCGACTCAGTAACCACAAAACACTTAAAACAATCTAAGTGACTGACATCAATTACAATTATACGTGAACTGGTGGGTTATTTTAAATCATTCAGAATCGACATCGGAAATGGATTTGAATCTTTCCGATGTTGGTGTCGCTCTAGCTTTCCGACGGAAACTTTTTCACAAAACAATTTGGTATTGTCATCAAGATACATCGAAGATGATCAAATTCGGAAATTTTAATAGTGATTGCGGTAATACTGTTCGAATGATTTCGATTCCGTTTCCGATATAGATTTCGAATGGTTTAAAATAACCCTGCAGATCGGAATTATTTATTTGTACAAACATTGAAACAGTATTGAATAAATAATACACATATTGCAACATGTTACTTAGTTATCGCTCGACACGATTAGTGGTCAGAAAAACTTGGCATAAAATGTAAAGGAAATAATCTTGGGTTTCTCGTGATAGTAGGCTATAACGTTTTTACGATCTATCGATATATCGCTTTGGCTTGCACTTTATTTCGTAACAATATGGCTCATAAACCCGAAATCTAGTTTAACGGCGATATGATAAAGGATATGTTTAAATACTAGTTTAGGTAGGAACTATATAAATAAAATCGAATATGGTAACAAGATAGAGGGGCATGATATGTACCTAAACAAAGTCGTCATACTCTATTCTACTTTAACGCCGATCATTGTGGCTTTTGGCACCGTTTTGAAGTCTCCATACGAGTATTCTATCTACCCTAAAACAATAATGTCAATAATAAAATATAGCTAAATACATTATATTGTACAAAGATCACGAAAATTAGATTCTTATATATTTTTTTATACATTGAAGACACCTAAGTATAACTAGAAGCTTTTAGGTAACTTGACTCAAAATCGGGAGATATTGTTATCGTCTACTTAGTAGTGTGTCTTGTCCACTGTGAACGCAGCGCGGTCATCATTTCGCTACGATTGGGCACCTTCTCGCTGGTGGTGCGAGTGATGGGCGCCGTGGGCGCTAACAGGCGATCCGACCCTGGAACTTTCAATGTAGCTCCTGACGGGGCTTGGGACTCAGTATGCACGTCTACAACCTCCGAGGTGCTCTCTGAGGGGCTCACGGGCACGATAAGTCGCACGCGACCGTCCTGCCCCGTGGCCGTCAAAGTACAATTGTGTGACAACGGCATTATAAATGGTACTCCTTCGTCAGAACTGAAGGCCTCCGGACTCGAGTCCTTCGACGTCGTTGGTTGGCTGTACAGCGAGTTCTCTGATTGTCCCACGCTCATTGCCAGGGCCATGTTGCCTAGTTCATCCGTCGAGCTGAACGTGTCCTTGTAGACTTTGTGGTTCATCAGGCTCGCCAGATCCGAGTTGCTGTAGTGGTTAGTCAGCGGCGGTATATTGGGGAAGGCGTTGCGGTTTTGGTAGAACTGTTGGTTGCAGTTATTGTTTGGTGTAGTTTCGTTCGGGAAGCCGCCCATGTCTTGGAATTTTGATATAAGGTAGTTTTGGATCTGTTCGTTGGTCATGCCGCCGAAGCAGGGTCCGGTGGTGGATCCGTTAGTGACGCTGGAGGTTGGGGATGGGCAGAAAGGAGAGAGGCGTAGGTTATTGTTCTCCATGTTCTGGCTTGTATTGTTGTTTTGTGAGATCAGGTTGATGAGAGCTTCGGTGTTGTTCTGCAGTCGGTTGCCGTTGCACATCGGCAGGCTATCTGGTCGCACGACTTCGGGAACTTTGGTGTGCGATTTCGCCTGGATCCAGCAGCATTAAAAAATAAATAAAATTAAAATTGTCCTATAACATATCTACATAAAATTGTCTAAATTGACGAAATTAGTCTGTGTCTAAAATAAAATATATCAAAATGTCTATAGGTAGGTAGGTAGGTAGGTAGGGACTAAACTTTATTTTACTGAGTAAACTTAGGTAAGTATCTCAATGTTACTAGTTTTTTTTAAGTCTTTAATACCTAGTACTGTAAATCAATTATTAGCACGCATTATATTCAATGTCACTTTTTATTTCATTTCTGGGACCATTACACACAATATCAGTAAAGGTAAGTAAACAAAGGGTCAACGGTCATTCACAACACTTAAAGCCAAATTAAATTAATAAGTAAATGTAGCTACTTACGCATATAGAGGTTCCATGTTATAAAAAGCTTTCAACATAAATCCAAAGAGCATTCGTATTATACTGCGACTTTAAAACACAACCTAATATATTGTTTTATTTTAAACATGCTTATTATGTGTGCATTCTAATGGTTTCATTTACTTGAGCCATCGGTCAATCCCAAACTGAACTCTATCGTCAGCATGTTTGGGTGCAAAGTAAATGAACAAAAAACGCCAAACAAATGAACAATAATACCGAATAAACACGAAGTTTTATATTAAAGTACCTAAATAAAGAGGTTTGTGTACTTATGATGGGTATTATTTTATTACGCATGAAATGTTTAAATTAAATGTACAGGATTTAATTAGGTTGGTACCAGGATGTATGCAAGTACTATATGAGTTCATAATTGGTATAGTCATCCTTTATTCCTATAGTAACTAGTAGGTTTAATAAAATAGGCAAAGTAAGTAGTTAAGTTCTTTTATATCTCATGTTCAACCTTACTAGTAACTACCATTTTATCTTCACTGACTATACTTATGTAACTTTTATTTCTACCTTCGAGTAGTCTATGAATTGTATTTAATGATTATTTCCAATTGCTCGGACATGGAATTTCAGGTCTGAGGAATTGGAAACGATCGTCTTTTGTCCTATCAGGTACATATCTAATTATGGTGCAACGTTTAACGGTTCGAACGGTGTAAGTAGGTATCTAACGACACAACAAAATGCACACATGGCAACGAAAACTACAAACACTACAAAAAAAACATATGCTATGAACAATGTGATGGGTGAATGAGCGCAAATTATTAATAAAACGGTCAAAGAACAAAAAAACAAAATTTGAATTTCGAATAGTTTGGAACGTACCTGGGGCAAGAGTGTCAGTTGCTGGGCGCTGATTGGCCGCGAGGAGCCTCGCTCGCGCTCCTGCAGGTGAGCCACCAGCGCCGCGATGTGCTCGAGCAACTCCTTGTTGTGAACTAGCAGCTGGTGGGTACGAGCCTGAAATACAGTAAACAACAAAATTCATTTTCAAAATACGTACCTATGCAGACATATCCTAGGAAATAATAAATGTAACGTGAATATTTACACATTAGTACATGACACAATATAATGTATGTATGTTGAATATTTTCATAAGCAACAATATAAAACAAAAAGGATCCATAAATTACTAATTCATCCAACCTTGAACGCAAATAAATAAATCAAATGTGCGAAACCAGAGCTCCACTTACAAACCACTGATATAAATTGATTATTAACTATACCTACAGCTTGGTTTTAATGGCATTGTTTGCACAATATATAATGCATCTTCACGCCTCTAGGACTCACGTACCTGTCTGTACTAATGTTTATTTAAGAAAAAAATAATATAGGTAAATTTGAATATCGAAATGAATGTGGCATTTTTTTTAAATATTGGCACTGACCTGGGCTTCGCATCGCGCCGCTTGCTCCGCCGCTAGCTGATCCCGCAACAGCAACAACTGCGCAACCGCCGCGCGCGTCTGCTGCGCCTGTTGCTCCAACCGTTCGCGCAACAGTTGCAACTGGTGTTGCGCGCTGAGTGGCGTAGACGCATCGCCCCCAACCTCCGCGCCGGTCGATAGCTCCACTTTGGTGATGCACTCAGGGAGATCGGGTAAAGTGATGCTTGGGGCCGGGGTCATACGGCGCTGAAATAAATTTATGGTATAAATAACTACAATAGTTTAGGGAGCCCTTAGTGCAGTGAAACATAATAGTTTAGAAGAAAAACCAATAGGACATACAATTTGTTTATACTTGGGTTAAAACGGGGGCTAGGCTAGCAGTTCACATCTGGAGAACTTCGTGTGCGTACCTATATGTATATATATATTTTTTATGAATGTAATTCATTTACTTAATTACCAGAACCAGAATACGATTAACGAAAATATAAATTTAAAAGTGAATCTTTATTTATGTGCTGAAGACTGTGTTCTATTTTTTAAGGGTTTAAGAAGCGGCCTATAAGCGATGGACTGTAAAGTCTATAGATGACTGACTAGTGGAATATGATCTTCTAATTATATAACAATCTTAGTCGTAGTTATAACAAATTCAAGTGAAATCTCGAAGTGCGCAACGTAAAATGTATAACTTGCTTTTATTAGATAGTGAATATTACTTGTGATATGGCATAGGAATGCAGTAATACAATATCACGTAATAGTGCGAACGCGATCAAATAAAGTAGGTACCTATACAGTTTGAATGTGTAAACTGGAGATACCTAATTGGCATAATTCCAAGTCTACAAATAACAATAAAATGCCTACACAATAGTAAAAAGTCATCGCACCAGGAGACCGGGTATTAAAATCTATACATATAAATAAAATTGGAGTGTCTGTTTGTAATATTAAAATAACCGCTTTTTACTAAGTGCATTTAGATGTATACACGTTACCTATACCGAACCAACATTTTTTTAAAAAATTGTCTGTCTGTCTGTCTGTCTGTCCGCCTGTCTGTCTGTCTGTCTGTTTGTTCCGGCTAATCTCTGAAATGGCTGGACCGATTTTGACGGGACTTTCACTGGCAGATAGCTGATGTAACAAGGAGTAACTTAGGCTACTTTTATTTTAGAAAAAAAATAAGGATCTCACGAAAAAAAATTAAAACCAATGTTGCAGCGCAGCGCCTAATTAAGTTTGATAGCAACAACCTGCAATGCGTCCCGCGGGCTCAGAATGGGCGAGCAGGCTGTTGTCAACGGTTGTCTTTGTTAAATACCACGCGGACGAAGTCGCGGGCAACAGCTAGTATAACATAAAACTTCAATTGCCTGAATAAATAATATAATATATTATATTTAAGTGTCACGAGAAAGAGCAACGATCACATATTTGCGATGATAGATCAAACACAAATAATAAAACAAATGAAACATGTTTTTATTGAAAAGCTACTGGATATAAAAACAATGAAATATATTTCAATATCCATTTCGTCTCCGTCATTGTTTGATTAACCTTTCAGTAAAACTATATAAATATGGTCAGCTGATTGCGAGAGGGAAGCGGTAGACACTAGATACTATAGCGATTCAGAACTAGGGTTTTCTATCCAGAACTGTCTTTTGTAGACAAGGGCATGACCATAGAAATAAAGGTTACAATAGAATAGCAAATCAGAACTACAATCATGTAACGCTTGTGGCGTACGCAGGTTGCGGAACGCGCTGCATCCAGCCGTAAGAAAGGACGATATACATATTCACCGTCTCGCTTACGTTAGTGGGGTAAGTCTATATTGAATTGCCACAAAACTGTTATTTAATTATTGTAATCGTACTTCTATTCGTTTGGGTAATTTAATTGTTGTGGGTAAGTCATTCTCTACTGCGCACCCGTGTCAATGTGAATCTGAACAATGTGTGGTTCCCGAACCTCAGTTTAGTGGAACACGGTGATTGTTTCAACCACTCATTCTAGTGTACGTACTACATTGATATTGTTAAGCGTGATCGAAATGGTAATAGATAGATGTACCTGAAAATAACCACTTACTATACCTTAAGCATGGACGTGTTCTCTTTAAGCCAGAAATATGCCGCGATTTTAAACTTAGCGTCGTTTCGTACGTACTTTACCTAACGACTTCTTGGAAAATTCAATGAATCGACTGCGTAGTTAGTTTGGTCTCGCTGGAAACTCATGTGGTATGTAGACGTGTGACGCTTAAGTAGACACGTTACTACGGTAAATTGCCAATTTAGTTTAATGTGCACGTCATAATATATTTAATTAAGTAATGTTGGGTCTGCAGTAATCGTTACGTTGATGGGTGCGGAATTCAATTAGCGCGACTTATGAAGGATCGAGCTGTTTTTCGATGGTTAAACTAATTTATAATATGCATAGTTGCATTTTAAATAACAATATATAAAATTAACCTTAAGGATTTTATCGCGTTTATTACTTACTAGCTGCTCCCGGCGGTGTTACCCGCGATAAAAGGTATGAAAAATTAAAACATCTATCCCACGGAAACCATACATTTTACCGGGATAAAAGTAGCCTATGTGCTATTTCAGACTATAATCTATCTCTGTGCCAAATTTCATCCAGATCCGTTCAGCCGTTCGGGCGTGAATGAGTAACAAACATCCATCCATCCAAACTTTCACATTTATAATATTAGTATAGAAGTATAGATTTGTTTTCCGCCGGGTACATGGTTGCTGTAAAGCAGCCGAAACGTCGGGAACGTAAAAAAACAAATAATAAACGCGATAAAATCCATAAGATTAGTTTTATTTCAATGTGTAGTATTCGCGTAAATATAAGAAATCGATAATAATATTCATTCAGTTAGCGCGTAGGACGATAATCTGTGTAATTAAATATATAAAATGCCTTACGCACAGAATAAATAAACAAAACATTTGTAAGGTTTGATTGTTTTATGTAAATGGCTATTTCACACGCAAATATCAACTGATCATGAGATATTTTTTTTTCTTGAGCATAATAAAAATATGTTAACCGCGCTGGAATCTGTAGAATATTTCAAACGGGACAATTTATTATCGGGAGTGTTATTCTCTAATGGTGTCTATACACCGAGCCCTCTGTGGCTGTACACCCTGCCGCGTACGGCGGCCAGTCCGCAATGTATAATTACTGCTTACATAAATGTGATTGTTTTGTTAATTAAAATGGATAAAAAAATATTTAGGTAATATGTTACTTATCTACTAGCTATAAATACTCTGTACTCTCGCTCGCAGACTGTCTTAAATACTTTTCTTTTTTATAGTCTGTGCTAACTGTAGTGTGGCGCAAGTGGTGTTTACCTATAAGTAATTGTGATGTCATTGTATATGTATTTTTCAATGTATTAATGTTAACAATTGTTGGTGAACCAATAAAATAAATAAAAATAATAAATAATGTCACAAGGACTACCATTAGTCTTCAACAGCAACGCGAGCGGGGTCGGAGGTAAGGCTATTTGTTAATAATTCTTTCGAAATATGCAACCAGGCCGGGCGGTTTCGATGTGTAGACACCTTAATACAACCCAGCAATTCACGTCAGTAGCGCGATAAGTAAGCCGAGAGCCGCCGGCCAAAGTTAGATGCAAGATATTCGCGTGCCGATGATATTATTATAGCTTTGATTTATTATAACGCTTCTGATTCGCCGTGGGAGGGCGATTATCGAGAGTACTGGTACTATTTTCGTTACGGATAATAATGTGTCTATTTTTAAAAGGTTTGTCAGAATATGCTGATCAAGATATACATACATAGGTCAAATATTTCATTCATAATTGAAGCGGTGCGCTCGTAAATAGCCTCGGCCGTATTCTTGCTTATAGCAATATGGTTCACGTGTTACACTGGCATTTGTTTCAGGTTTGATTATTAATTTCACAGTGGTTGTTCATTGTGGTAATGCTTCAATCAATTTTAGTTAGAACAAGATCTTTTGATAAGTATGTTGAAGTATATCTACCGATTACAGACATATGAAAATAATATGACTCAAAAACTTAAGCGAAATTATGCTTGTTTCCAAAGGAAGCGTCCGACAAAATATCCCTGATATGTTAAGACTTATCAAAACTTTTAAAGTATCTCTTCTAAAGCGAACAAGAACTCCTGTAGCGAACATGATGAACGCTATGATTTGTACGATTGAGTACAAGTGGCTGAAGCGGGTAACGCCATAAATCCCCGTCAGTCGTTACACCTAGTTGATTAATCACCGGGCAATAACACTAAAATTAACAACTTTCGTGACGCGCGCGGCGACGTTAATGCCTGTAAAATGCTTGTAAAACCTTATCTTGTGACAGAAGACATCACAGTTTAACTACAAGGAATAGTAGAGAAGGCTTATCGAAGACCAACGGAAATTCTCGTCTCTATTTTCAAACAAATGAGGTGGGACAACAGAAGGAAATAATCAAATGTGTGATGGAATTGGATTTTTTCTTGTCTGTAATTTTTTTATGAAACTTGGCACAGTGACAATTTGGGGCGTGATACAGGATACCTACTTTATATTCCGGGAAATGTATGTGTTCCAGTAGGATAGTCAAAAACTGTAACTGTATCTAAATGTACTGAGTAGATTTTACTGAAGCTCGGTAGGGTGATAACTTACATACCGCGTTAATATACCAGACAACTTTATTTCAGGATATGAAAATATTTTTACCGGGATATTAAAAGTAGATAAAATTTAAAACTAGGTTCCATTTACCATTCACGTACGACCTTTTTTGCAAAATCTGAAAATGCAGTTTATCTTATCTCTCAAATCAACGACATGGTTCCATAGAACATAATTATTTATTCAATTACATAAAAATTATATATCTCATATAGTTTCTGAGTTGCGGACTATTTCGATGTTACACCCTGTATAGCAAGCTACCTACTACCTTTTAATAAGCTATTGCTTAGAAGCCCTTCCATATTATAACACTAATATTATTACTGGCTACTGGCAGGCCAAAACCCCCAAGTATCCCAACAAGCCTGTACCCAGCTATCATTGCCCATTCTAGTTGCAGTTGTCTAGACACAGCACATCTGGAGGACGTCCAAAAGCTCGCATTGTTACCCTAATTAACATTCCTTACGAACAACCATTTTCCACAACTTTACTCTATTTCTACACTTGAATTTCTAATTTAATATTTCATTACGCCAAGACCGATACCCCACAGCTACTGTCACACAGTGGTTATGGAGGATATAACATTATCATTATCTATGACAAATATATTTTATCTATGTCTCTGATATTCTTTATTGTCTCAATTTCCATTATCATATAATGTGTATGGCGTCCTAGATCATGTGGACCGCTGTCTCTAGCCCGGGTGCAAACATTACCCTTACGGCTCCCATACCGTATATATAAGTAGCTCTTCTCTTTAGGTTAATTCCCTACGACGGCCCCGGGTCCTGGCGCCCGGGGCCGCATTGCACCAAGTAAAGACTGCACTGATTTTATAATCAGCGCGGTCTTAACTTAGGTCACTCAGTCGCATGACTGTAACCTCCCCAAAGTGAGCTTATAAATCATAACCTCACTTATTTTTAACGTTTTCTACCTTGTTACTATTATCTTATTTTATACAAAAGCGAGACACTCTAGACAACGTATCTTTTGAACTCCCTTGATGCTAGTTTTCATAGTCAATCGTATTTAATTTTATCTATCTATTCATGAATTCTAAAACATTATTCATGTAAAGAAGTCGTTTGGCATCTCGAAAGCTTCATCAAACAAGATTCTGAGATAATGATGTATCAGAACGTGCCTTTGAGGCTATTTTGTCTCAGAAACGTGGCCTAACAATAAGATTGTATCATGTTATAATCATATAACAAAGTCGATCTGAGCCCACCTTTGAATTTTTTTGTTTTATCTCGTTCGTTCGTAGTAATACTTTTAGGGCTACCCTCGAGGGAAGACCATGTAATCTGGCTATTTACTCTTTATAGCTATTTGAATTAAAAATACATTTTTATATGTTTACCTTTCGTTTTCTGAAAAAAGGGCTAATGTCAATAAATGTAATATCATATTATGTACAATACGTTCTCAAGTGTTTTGTTTTTTTTTTATATTTTCATAAGTAGTATTGTGTTGCAGAGATGAATAATTTTCATTTTAATTTTATCTCTCAAGGTTTATAATTAAAAAAAAGAACTTTTTCAAGTATTAGTTCAGTAAAATCAAGTCATACTCTTTGCTCTCCTTCTTTCAGTTCAGAGTGTAATTTTTTAAAGTCTAATAATTTGATTTATTTATTTGGAAATGTTATCTTTACCTACTATTTGGCCCTGTTAAAATATTTTACACTAATATTCTTAAACCTTATATAGAATGAAGTCGTAAAGAAATGAATGTCGGTTTAAAGATATAAGTCTACACCAAGAATCCTTTTTACGTATATGGCGAGATCATCATGCTTAATAGAAACATTGAATATGATAATTTTTCTCATGCATAACAATTTCAACGAATAACTATAATATTTTACTTGCTCAAATAAGACTCATCTCAGCCGCATGAACCTGGAATACCCTTAGTCAATAAAGCCTGTGGAAATACTCACAATGCTCAATTTTTTTTGTCTATCAAATTATTTGACTATTTACGTTGGTCAGGTTTACCTACCTGCGTTGACCGCTTTCCATCTTTTCTCGGTGGTGGTGGAAGCAAATCTAGATGCTTAGGTCTGGCTAGCTCCTCTCGTCCACCGCCGGCGGCCTCTTCTGTGGCCATCTTGGATGTTGACGCAGCCCCAGACTCCGAAGCACCACACTCTGACCCCGCTTCTGTGGAACGAACATCAACAGCTACTCATCAGGTCGGAACATAAATTAAAGTGAAAGATTGAGGGATCATACGACAGACGGACTATACGAAGCAATATTTTGTCAGTGGTAACGTTTACGGCTCTATTTGAAATGATTTATTAACTTGTGTTTCTTGGAAGATAAATATTGTACATTTTACTGACGGACTGAACCGTCTTGGCAGCGTGTTACGTACTGTTTCTATGCTGTTTTATGTTTGTTGAATTTGTTATAAAAACGTGTACTTTCACAAACTTAGTTAAAATGATAGATGAATACTTCCAATCTGAGATTGAGTCACGTATCCAAACAGACACAAATTTACGTTAGTTGCCAAAAAAATCTAGGTACAGTTCAAAATAGAAACATATTTATTTGCAAAAACGTTATAACTACAAACAATTTGGATTTGTCTTAAAACACGGGGCAAATCACCGATGTCAAAGGACTAAATTATGTAGATTAAGGTAAAAGCAATAAAATTATGACGTTGCCCGTTAGAACAGCTGTTACGTACAAGCAGCGTCCCTCGGATGTCATAAAACGCTACATAAAGCTAATTATAAGCGATCCGCAGCAACAGTGAAAAAAGAAAATACGCATTACGTAATGTGCGGTGATGTAACGTAAACAACTTTGGCTGACAAGCCTAATGTACAGCTTGCATTCTCCAGACAAAAATTACTACCACAAATTGGGAATGTTTTCCATGTTTACGATTACGTAAATTCTGGACGAAATGTTATTCAGAAATGACCATAAATAAATAACAGGATGATTTGTAAACAAGATTATCGCCTACAGTTAAATGAAATAATGATATTGGTAAGTATATCTGCAAGTAGCCGGTGGCTAGTTGCCACACCGCGTCTTTTAGCTTTACGACTCTCCGCTCAATGACTATATGGTTAGGTTGGTAAGAAGTAACTCTTAAACAATCCTATATTGCTTCATTTCGGGCTCGGCCCTGACGGCCAGTAACGCACAATTCATTAACAGCATATAAACATTCTGGTTATTTTTGTGTGAAAAGGCAATAGTACAACCAAAATGAGAAATGAGTTTCTACCTGCGATACCAATCTACAAAAAACCTTTGTAAATTCAAAGGCTTTCTATTTAATATTAAGGTAAGTAAGAAAATGCTTAGTATTAATTTTAAATGACGATCTTAATAAAAAATATGTACGGATCTTTTCCATCTTGGTATTTGTAAATAGGTAGGTGCCTATACCTAGTCATTTAGTTCGTTAATAAAATAAATTACGAATTACAAATATATAGTCCGTCTGACGTCTTTATAAATCGTATAGCGTATAAATTCAAGTAAGCAATATATTTCTGGGGCACATCATATTTTATTCGCTGTGCAAAAATATGTATATATCAAAGTCGCAATAGCACATGAATTAAATTAATCGCTGGGCGAGACATGTAAATGAACGGTTTTGGGTTAATAATAATTATGTCACAAGCAGATGGGGGCGCGTTTCGAATAAACCATTCTGAATGTCGCTGTAAGTAATTGAATCATTCACAATACCAATAGACAGTATAATTTAATATAGACGTGTAAAAGTGATTTTAGTAATGTTGAAACATACCGGGTTGTACGGCGTAAGCTGGGGCGCAAGGAATAAGTTATCTGAATGAGATCGCGATGAAGATATTTATGCAATACAGCTCAGCAATTTCAGATAAATGCTATCTCATAATGACCTATTATGTATTTAAGGAGCTCCTTAATTTTGGCATCAAACCTTTGGAGTGAGCGGCGTCGCTGGCTCGGTCGTTGGGCACGGGCTCATCTGGAGCCGAAGACGTCGACGGTGCCGGCTGGTCCGGCGAATTGGACTGCATCTTGTGGCAAACCTCGAACGCCTGACCCACGGTCCGGACAATTCGCATGGCCTGGCTCTGGTTTGGAAAGAATGAAATTATTAATTCAATATTACTTAGTATCTTGCTAAATGGTAACTAATGACATTGTGAGGAAACTTGCATGGCTGAGAGAATCTATATCGATGTCGAAAGAGATGCTTCGTCCGCTAGCCAGTAATAGCCAGCAGCCTGGGTAACATTTATACAAATAAATAAAATTGGAGTGTCTGTTTGTAATATTAAAATAACCGCTTTTTACTAAGTGCATTTGGATGTATACACGGTACCTATACCAAAACAACATTTTTTTTAAATTTTTATCTGTCTGTCTCTATGTTTGTTCCGGGTAATCACTGAAATGGCTGGACCGATTTTGAAGAGATTTTCACTGGCAGATAGCTGATGTAACAAGGAGTAACTTAGGCTACTTTTATTTTAGAAAAAAAAATGGTTCTCACGAAAAAAAATTAAAACCAATGTTGCAGCGCTGCGTCTGATTAAGATTGATAGCAACAACCTGAAATGCGTCCCGCGGGCTCACGAACGCGCGAGCAGGCTGTTGCCAACGGTTGTGTCTTTGTTAAATACCACGCGGACGAAGTCGCGGGAAACAGCTAGTATTACTATATAATCGTGGATCTTAGTGACACCCATTATTAATAATGCTTTTTTATTGTTGTGTATTATTCTTTAAGTATTGGAACAATGAAAAATAATATCTATACGCCTGAACGAGGGCAGCTAAACAAAGTATAATGAAAAGATTCCATGGTAAAAATATCGAATTTACCCCATATAGTATTTTCAGGTGGTTTCAGATAATGTTATTACAGCAGTGCAACAATGATTCTTTAGACATTGGTACTATGAGTAGCTTCTTATTGGTTAGAAAAAACAAACGGGATGGATACTTTGAACTTCATTCTTTTTTTTCGAGATGTTGTTATATCTCTTCTATCAAGTAGGCATTTAGGTATAGTTTCCAGAAATATTTTTGTTATTATCTAATCACTTGATGCGTAATATGCCATTCCTTTCGCGAGGAAATATTAAATAGAATTTGATTGTTATTTTACTACTGTTTAACGTTATTTGGCGACCGCACAATATATTCTAGTGTTTATGTTCGCGTATTCAACATTGTTACCAATTTCGGCCATTACCGCGACCGACGACAAACAGTTTAATCAGGGTAGAAGTTTTCTAATGTTAGAACATTATTAATAGGTGCGCTGCGCAGTGGCGTAGCTATGTAACCAGGGGCCCCGGGCCAAAATGAAATCGGGGCCCTGTTTCAACTAAACTAAATACCGTGAATATGAAAAATTACTACATCATCATCTCCTTAGCGCCCGCTGCAGGGCATAATAAAGCAAAGCTAGTAATATATATGATGTGTAACGCAGCAGATATTAAATCTTATCTACTTCCTAATAAAATTATAAATTTTGAAGTTGTTTCTTTGTTATGCTTTCACGTATACGTAGAGGTTTATAAACCTGTGGATGGATTTGGATGAAATTTTCCACATGAAATTTTGATTTCAGTTCGATCCGTTCAGGGTTTGTTAGTCAGAGGCCAAAAAGTTAAAATTCGAACACTGTGTATTTTACTAACTGAGATTTTTATATAACTTTTTCGAAGGTCGTTCATGGAGGCTGAGGGCCCTTTGAGCATGGGGGCCCCACGACACTGCCCCGCCTAGCCCTACAGTAGCTACGCTACTGGCGCTGTGGTTTCCGCTGGGTCCAGTAGCTTTGAATTTATAGTGCACTTTGTGAATTTGTCAGGAGTATTAAAACGCCTTATACCCAAACAAAATGTGGTCACTAAGTTTGCAGAAATTTATAAACCGTTAGAACTACATTTATAAAAACGTTTTTAACACAGACCAGTCAGCTTATATACGGTTAACTAGAAGAAAACGAAGAGCATCGTTGGATATGAAAATGTTTTTTTACGTTACTTTTTTATCTAAAAGTCCACGACATTGTAGGCAGAGTGTACAATGGAGATAAAAGAGTACTACAGCGAATGGTATTTTACAAAAGGATATAAAAGGCCCGGAGCGGCGCGAGCGACGGAGATGATGTGCGTTTAATTAACCCTCCTCTCATTCATACCGTGTAACGCGTAACGACATGGAAAGAGATTATTCAGGTTGGATTCTTGCGATGCGCAAATGTAATGGAAATGGTAATATCGTTACATATGCCTGATACCGATTTGTTACTGATGTTGGAACTGTGACTGTTAGACCTTATCGCGACTGCTTAAGAACTAATTAAATAATATTCCCCTACGCATAAGTATCCCTTTTTGAGATCACAGTGGTATATGTGTATTTTCAGGGGTGGATTGGATGGTTTTCGTTAGGGGGGGGGGGATTAAATTGGAGAGGGGAATTTCGTTTGGGGGATGGGGGAAAATTGTTGTGCGATTTACCTGATACGACAATTACAAAAAAAAAAGAAAAACGCCGGATTCGTCTTCTGTATCAAGAATATACACGATCGAGTTATATTCTAATTATAAGTAGGCTCATCATATAATTACAATAAAAATATGATAATTGTATTTAGGTAGGTACTTATGTACTCATTGCAAATTTATAAAACGTCTTGTAATTTTACTATCCATCATCGAATTGTTGCTGTCTTATTTACAATAAGTATATACAAAGATATCTACATGAAAAAAAAACAAACGAATGATAAATATATAGCATAAATAAAACAACTTGATATAAATAAATAATGGAAAAGAAATACAAATAAGAACGTATTTTGGTGAGATGTAAAAAGGATTGTACAAGCACTGACGTCGCGATGAAACATTGTATTATTATTAACACAATCTGAATTCTAGTGAAAGGTATTCTAAAGTCCCGTCTAAACAGTATTTTTTGCCACAGTGTAATCATAATGGCGTATAAACATGCCCGTCTGCCTCGCAGAGTGCGCTACAGACAAATGGATTCTGAAAATATCCTTCGAAAACCATGTTTCAGTACCTACTAGCCGGATAGTCTGAGGTAACATACACATCTACCCGTAGAAGGATTAATGTACGTACCTATATCCATACTATACGTATTTAGGATATAAAAAAAAAATAACAATACGCTATAATTACGCTTTTACAGTAACTATGTGGTTACACAGAGCGGAGAACTCGAGAGATACAGTGTATCTATTAAGCTAATGGTTAAGCTTAAAACACAGGGTATAAGTCGCAACATATAAATTGATCAAAGCTGCATGCCAAATTAATCCATTTCATTAATTCGACCTACTATATATTAGGGGTTATCTGTCAAACAAATTCAATACAGATGTACGGGCAAAGCGGCGCGAGAGACTTGTGAATAACGTTGCCAGATGTCCACGTGGGCACGCCTGATTTAATTCTCTAAATGCGACTGAATGGAAATGGTTGGGATGTCTCAAGTAAATTTGGAAATGAACTGTAATCTTAATAATAAGTGGATTGGCCGGCAGATACGGAGTTCACTCGTAGTCCTTGGACCGCGGCCAACGTACACCGCACTACGCTACTCGGGTATTTTGAAAAAGACATACGACGCCACCATTTGTCACGGCTCGTGTTCCTACATAAATTGACACTAATATGACATTAGGTACAGACGAGAGATAGCACATTCTTTTTTTGCAGGCTGTAATTAATATTATTCGGACTGTGGACGTCTTGGTACAGCGGTCGCGCCCCGGACCGTGTTATTACGAAATAACAAAGTAAGCGTTTTTCAGAATATTCGTATAAATAAAACTTAGAAATAAAAGTTCAAAGAATTTTCACATTATTATGCGTGGAAAGATCAACTCTTAAAACTGTTAGAGCCCGAAAGTAATAAATTTATATTCCCTCGATATCTATACATATAAATAAAATTGGAGTGTCTGTTTGTAATATTAAAATAACCGCTTTTTACTAAATGCATTTGGATGTATACACGGTACCTATACCGAAACAACATTTTTTACAATTTTTGTCTGTCTGTCTGTCTGTCCGTCTGTCTGTCTGTCTGTCTGTCTGTCTGTCTGTCTGTCTGTCTGTTTGTTCCGGGTAATCTCTGCAATGGCTGGACCGATTTTGACGGGAATTTCACTGGCAGATAGCTGATGTAACAAGGAGTAACTTAGGCTACTTTTATTTTAGAAAAAAAAATAGGATCTCTCGAAAAAAAATTAAAACCAATGTTGCAGCGCTGCGCCTGATTAAAGTTTGATAGCAACAATCTGCAATGCGTCCCGCGGGATCAGAACGCGAGCAGGCTGTTACCAACGGCTGAGTCTTTGTTAAATACCACGCGGACGAAGTCGCGGGCAACAGCTAGTTCATAATAAAATAAATAGCGTTCGAGGCCCGTTTTGTGAATAATGGGAAAGTTTGACACTGATCGATGGTCGAAACACCCAATATTTGTACGCGGATTACTGATTGATCACTAATACGACCATTAGCTACCTGCTCGGGTGGTTGGTGGCTTCCAGCTGCCGGGTTGTTTTAGTACAAGGCCAGGAATTTCCTTCTGGGGGGAGGGGGAGGGTCTAGCTCTGGACTAGAAACATTCGTTGGAATCTATGTATAAAACGGTGGACTGTGTCAGTTTGAACCCCCCTCAGGCCTACATTTTGTGGTTCTTCATTAAATATTATGTTAAAACATCTATTGACAAGTTTAACATGCAACAGACCCAAAATGTCAGACCTACATAAAATAAGTAGATATGATAAAAACAGTCTAATCATTACATATTTTCTAAAGATTTGTTGACATATTATCATCTTAAAACTAAAAAAATATAAATTCATTATTGTTTAAATATGGTTGCACGCGCACTAAAAACATGTATACCCCAAATATGTGATTCGATATGAAATAAAAGTGAAATAGGAAAATGTTTTTATTTCATACTCGGACTCATTATTTTGTTTATAGCAGACATAAATCAATGTAGCAAGCACGAGTAATATAATTTTAAGATTCTCGCAACAGATTGTAAGCCTAACGTTAACATTGTAGGACACCTAATAGTCAATTTCATTGTGTAATGGTCAAGCCAATATCCCGCAGTTGAAGTTTCCGGCGATCAAACTTTTACAAATTGCACAAAGTATTTTTCCAACCTTCACTTTTCATCGTGGAAACTTTCATATAGCTATATTTTACATCCTATATTTTCACAGTAAATTGTTATAAATTTGAGGAAGAATTTCAGATTTTAATTGAATTTTTAATCGGTAATCAATAAGGAAATTGATTGGATTAAGTATTTTAATCACGTTATTAGGAACTGCGGTCCGATCGGTATGGTTTAGACAGCCGCCGGCGACGATCACACATCACGCGGTATTTATAGAAAAAATTGGGACAAAAATTAGCTAGGCCAAGACAATGACCTTTATGCCGATCATAATTTTTAGCTACCTCACTGCCACGTGTACGTCAGACGGTTATTTCGGTTGCGAAGTCAGCGCCGGAGTGAGGTCAAAGAAATGCGGTTGGTTTAGGATAAAAGCTTTCGTACGTGCTCGTCGTGGCGAGCTCTCTTGCTGCTTACCGCAATAAAAGTGCAGCCCCGTTAACGACTCCTGTACCCTTCCCCTAATAAACTGCTGCGGTACTATTCTGAAACGACAATCGCATATGCGTAAATCCGCAAGCGAATTGTAAAATTACAATAAACAATTCACATTTCACCTGCAGGTTCCGAGTTAATTCGTGAATCCGCCGGTGAATTGTAAAATATCGATACATACTTAACATTTGACCCGCGTATTCACACATAAGATATCAGATTAAACGATAATTTCATATCTCACACCTATATGCACAGGTGAATTGTAAAATTTCAATACAAACTTTACACTTTACCCGCGGATTCGTGTTAGAAATGAGATTGTCGTTTTAGAATACGTCTGCACCTTCATAAAACAGCTGTTGAATGAAAGACAGGTCTATTTATTTTATTGAGAGTGCAACGTGCCGTTCGACATAAACATGTCGTACTGACTTCTCAACTTAACACTTACAAATAACTATTATAATTTAATAAAAAAAATATGTTATTACCAAAAATAGAGATACCTATATAAATAAAGTTAGCATCGTGTGTAATTAAATTATGTTTAATAACAATTTTGACGACAGCTTGGCCTAGATAGTAGTTTAGGCGTAGGAAGCGCTAGACTCACTGCTGTGCTGCTGCAGGTTCGATTTTATGTCGGAAAATTTAAGTTGTGATTATTTTATAAATTGCCCTGGTCTGGGTGTTATTGATACATTTTATCTGTCTATAATACAAGCGTTGCTTAGTTGGGCATTATAGAGTTGTTGTGTTGCGATATTTATTATTTATATTCAAGCACCACTTACTGTTACGTTTGTTTATTACATTTGTGTACTACGAGAATCCCAACAGCAAATGTTGGTACATCGTATGCTTTATTTCACTCTATTAGCACTTGCATGTTGATTTAGAACGTAAACCAAACGCACCGAGTGTATTAATGATAGCAAGACTATGTTTAAGCTACTATACCAGTGCGTAATTCACACGTTGGCGGCAATTCCAAAATATCTCTCGTACAAACATAACGACTAAGTAAAGTTTGCAAAATAATAAATGGAGCTGACGACGGAAGTATTGCCCTTGACGTAAGTCCACGCCGAGCGAAATCATACGCAGATAAATTACACTGGGGACTTCGATTTATAAAGAATCGCCGCTTCCGCGGGCGAGGGGCCTTGGCCGCGGCACCAAATCAAAATAAACATGAAACAATCAGCCTGATAGAGCGCCGTCTCGTCGCGCGCCCTCGGCTTAATCCCGCTTGCTAAATATTCCGTTTCACCAACAAAATGTATACGTAATACCATAAATGTTGCGAATCGTAGACTTTTTGACTAAATGCTGCTTGCATTTGGTAAACCGTATTTGGTAAATAATATTATTTTGGCAATTCGAAGGTAGGTACTGAGATCCTAAAATACTGTGTATTAATTTAAGGTTTTGATACTTGATTTTTTTGATACTGTTGTATAATATGAAGTGTGTTTTTTTGTGGAAATTGAGTAAGATGGAGATACAGGTATTTATTATAGATGTGATTGAGATATAGACATGAATATTTTTTTAAGTCGTTCGGAGCCTACCTACCTATGAATCACCATATGTGTAGCCATTTATTAAATATTATAACATTAAAATTCTCAAAAAGGGCCTCTACGTGTTGGGCCCATGTCCCTGCGTAACCCTTCCAAATAATCTAATTGAACGGGATCCTCTATATAAAATTTTTAAAAGCTTGCTCAACTTGATTGTTTGTAGGACAGTTGACGCAACGCAACTTTTTGTCATTCTAAAATGAAGTTGGTGAAACAGGATATTTACCATTTGGGATTAAGCGGCACTTTTCATCCATTGTAATGCCCCCCTGTCACATATATTATCGTTTGCGAGTTGTCGCTAATCCAAAATAAGTGTACCTTTCATTAAAGTAATTACACACATTTAATACCGTTCCTTCCAACAAGCTATGCAAACTTTTCGGTTTCGAGTACTCGTTAAAATTTCATGAAGTCGAAATAGTTAGCTAATTTCGAGTTAACAATCGCCTTTATTTTAGTTATCAAATAGCTTCTATTATAATACACAACGAAAATAGAGCAGACTTTAGGTTCCTCGCAATTCTGACGACAGTGGAAATAAAATTAGTTTCTGTGAAAACAAATTCCGGGTACTAATCACAGGCAAGCTATAATTCAAACAGGTGAGCGCGCGGTAATAATTCGCGGCACCAAACATTCCTAAATTAACTTATCGCGGTGAAGTCCCACCTACCTCTAAATCTGAATCTAAGCCGTCTAAACTGGACGAGCGTGTGTCGGAGCGAAGAGAGACCCTGTTGGGTCTCGTCGTGAGGCTGTTGATACCCATCAGCTTCTGCGAGCGTCCGAGGGTCGAGCTGCCACTATTTACTATCTCTGGCTCACGGAATGACAGCTTCTTCCGTGGCCGCTCGTTCACATCCTGCGTTTGCACATCATTCAGTCTTTCGGCAACGGGCAAGACTAGTCGTGACTGCACACAAATCTCTTCCGTTGAGTCGAAATGGCGATTTAGTGGAGACGATTCCTTCGGAAAATTTCCACTGAGAAACTTGTCCATTTCTTTTTCATACCGCTTATTGGCGCCCACCGATAATGGTCTTGGTCTCATGCCACCCACGTATTCCCGGTAAGCACCATCTTCGACCCGGCTTCTATGTTTGTTTTTCCGGACTTCACTGAACTCGGGCTCGGATCGACTGCTCTTAAGTCGCTCGTGATTTTTCTTGTCTTTAGTCTCCGGTTTTATTGATTTGGCTCTTTGTTGCTGATCACTTTTGGGTTTGAGAGCTCCACTCAACGAAAAGAGAGTGCGAAAGCGCGAAGCTTTCATAAGAACTTCGGACGGCAAGTTTTTGAGTAGATTATCGTTTTTCCTTGGTTTATTATGGTCACTGTGGCCGGACATTTTCACAGAATCACTCAATCTCCGGGCTACATGAATTGTTTCTTATAATCACGATACACACAGAACTGCTATGATAGTGCGCGCGTCTGTGCGGCTTCCTACGTAACAACTGAAGTGGCGAAGGCATGGTCTGCGCGTGCGTCGCGCGTCGCACCAAGTACCACAAATAAACATATTCGCGTGTTCCTAAGCGGTGCACTTCTTTGTACAGATTTATTGAAGACACTATGTTGTAGGTAAATTTAATTAAATACTTAATTAACTTTATTTACGTTAATTGCTGAACTAGACTGAACTGAACTAGTATATTTAAAAATATCATTATAAATAGGTTTAAACTTTTTGTCAAATTGCGGATTAATGTTTGCCTGTTTAGCGAGGATGTTCTTATCATGATTGTCATTGTCATTGTCTTATCAGGATGTTGTTAATATTATTATTATTTGTAGGCTTTAGAAATGTACCCACAGTTACTGATAATATTTGCATTTCAAATTCTATAATTTCGATGTCATATTCAATCAGTTCTTGCGTCGCATATTTATAGGAGTTCGAGTTATATTATTTAGTATGGCACATTATGATACTCAATCAACTACTACAATTGGGCATTCGCGTGATGATATAGGTATTATACGATTACCAAACCACTATTGTAATACCAGCCATTATGAAATCCCCCAATCAATTGTGGTGATTAAAAGGCATCCGATTCAACGCAAACAACTCAGTTACTTGTTGAATATTTATGGCGTTCAGGAGCGAGTGATCGGTGACGGTAATTGATTATAAAAGTCGAGTAGCTTGCGGACTGGAAGATTTATACTGTCTATAAAAATGAGGTGTGCGTATCGCTCTCAAATTAGATGCCTAATAGAAAACGCAAACTTCATTAAGTTTCGTTGCGTATTTTGGATAATACTTATAAATTTGTTATAAGATTATCTTATAAATATAACAGATAGAACAAGCGAAGAGATGGGTATGAATGGTTATGGCGTCCCGAATATTATTACTTCGTGTAAATTTCTGTAGCCTCGCTAAAGAATCCCAATGCGGGTGCGCAGCGGAGGCGTTCCGCTATTGATCGATTTATTCGAAGAAAAATAAACCGATACTGCGATAGAATACGTTACAATGTGTATTGTTACTTATCACGTACGAGCCAGAAATATTGTTGGAAGAATTTTTATGTTGAAGAACTGTTAAAACTAACGCGAGCAAGCGAGCTAGCCTGAATACTTCGCTCGTGTCAGTGTGAAAAGTCTGGGCTCCAAGTCTGCTAACACAATCGATTCATAATCGAACAGCAACGCATAGTAACTGTCACTTCTGACAGATATTGTATTGGATATCTGTCAAAAGTGACAGTTACTATGCGGTTGCTGTTCGATTATGAACCGATTGAGTTAGCAGACTTGGGGCCCTGTACACTTGATCGGCGTGGCGGCGGCGACAGCGAATCACTCGCGTCAGTCGGGAGAACGCTTAATACATAGACATGCCGTAAATTATTATGAGTAAGGAAATGTCAGCGACCAGTACCTAACGTAGTTTTTTTTTCGTATAAGTGCCGTAGCACGGTTCTTTATATTAGTGTAACCGTAACAAGAAGCGCTGCATACTTTTTTTTGTTCTCTAAAAGTTGTGCCTTAAAAAGCTTTGTTCGCGTATGTCTGTTGTCCTGATTAAGGATACAACTTAGATTGTACGAACTAAAAGATATTTGACAACTTTGTACCGATAAGATTAATTAGCGAAGGTAAAAGTTTCGATCATTTGACCAGAGCTTTATCGAAAGGACCGCCATGTTGGAATGTCAATAAAGAGTGAACTGTACTGTATACTAATATAATAACAATTATAGTAAAATATAATACACATCTTACATTTCAAAGAGTACTCACACTAGAGGGTAGCAGTTACAAGCTTGAAAATTGTTTCCTGGGACTATTTCTATAATAATAACTTTTATTTTTTAATACAGTAGCCATGGAGTTCCTGGCCGGCTCTTCTAAATAAAATCAAAACTCTGAACCGATGGTAGCTTCTGACTTTTCATACATATGTTTTTTGCCGTCATTCATAAAAAGAAAAAAATAATGACGACAAACATTATTTTATTTACAATCATCGCATTTTCTTTAAAATCTTGTGTTCGAATTCATGAATAATCAGCAAAGGTGGCAATGGTGGTGGATTTTTAAGCTTTGGATATCCTTACGCCTTCGTTTTAGACGAAGCGATAACCTTTCTTGAGCGATGCTATCAATATATGGAAAGGGGCTTGCTTCTTTAGAAGAATAGGCACCTATCCAGTATACTAGCATGGAATTTTTTTTTTTATAAACATTAACGAAAATAGAACATTATATAGGTCATACATACCTTCACTTAAATTAAATAAGTATAAAATTGTAACATTCTAGTTCGAACACCGAATTGAATACCACTAATAGTTTTCCACTTACAGAACCAGACTGGTGCGCTAACAATAAAAAATAAAAATATTTTTATTCTATTCCACTTAACGCATCGACGGTCACAATGCATATAGCCGAATAAAATTCTCTATTTGAGCATTATGCCCGTGTGGTGCTCTCACTGGAATGCCTATAAAAATAACGTGATTGTCATTGAAATTAAAGTAAGATTAATATGTTTTCACGGGATACACAAAATAATGTTAATGTAATCGAAATCGCGGGCATAGCTGGGCGCACACAGTTCGTGACGTGAATGAGGCACAAATCAAACGGAGCGACGGGAATAAAATATCATTATAGGGATTGTCGGTACCTATACACTGCTCTCAGAGACATACAGAAACGGAGAACGTGTAATTTTTTTTAACCGCCACACACTCCCGCCACTGCTTCTCCTGTAACCGAGGATCTACAGTGTACAGTGCAGTTTTGGAACCTGCACGAATTTAATCGAAAGATAAAAATAGGAGGAGTTGGAAAAGAATATATCCACTTCCCTCCATTGCAAAGCGGGACACAAAAAGATCTGGTAGACAAATTTCCACAGAAGCAAGACTCTTACAGCTGGACTAAGTCCAGGGGTAAGGCACCACGAAGAGTACGTAGAACGTGACATTATCAACGAGCATCATCTATCGCAAGTAGGAGTAGTTTTTTACTTAATAATAATAATAGGTATTAAAAAGTCCCATCCCATGTCCATCCAAACCTCAATCCATAGTCCCAATTATCCTTCCACATTTCTGCAATTGTTCATCCGCCTGCTGAGGTCAATTCACTGTGTATGCTATCATTTTCAGCAGTTGACGCCAGTAGGTGACAAACATAACATTAAAATTCTCAAAAGGACCTCTACGTGTTAGACTTATGTCCCCGCGCAAGCCTTCCAAAGATCCGGGTATAGCCCGTGTGGTGAGCGACATAAATAATACCTTCTCGGTACCTTATCTACTTATAGAAGTAATTAAGTATATCAAAGATAACGTGTCTAATCATATTCTCAGTGGGGGGTGTGTTGTTTCGAATCATTAAAAAAAATACAACCGAATTGAGAACCTCCTCCTTTGTGAAGTCGGTTAATAATGTAAATTCTCACAATATTATTCAATTGTGACAGTCGAGTCGTAAATAATGTTTTTAGCTTAAACCATTTATTATATAAATGTACCTACGACCTATTCGGTTACCTCTTGAATATTTTTCATTATTTTGTACTGTTATCTTTTGTTTTTTTTTGACCTAAGATTCGATTCAAATCCTTCATCCCCATTTACGTAGCACCTGCTAACAGCGTTGTCGCGTTTACACTTCACGCAGAGTCCGAAAGCAAACGGCTTCAGTTTTAGTATGTTTTTAGGGTGTAAAAGACCTTACCCTGTGAAGTGGTACTTCCCACATGCCACCATCGAGTGATACAGCAGCTGTGGTTTATTGTTGTCGTTTACGACCTTCTGTGATCTTAATAAACATCCCAGACTTTCAGGCCGTACACACTGTGGTCGCATTATATAGTCCAGTCATTAAATTGCCTTAAAACGCGTGCATTAAAATCGAGTATCGTCTTTCGTATCTAACCTACTTTACCTATCATTAAAGTTGTAGCCATAAAGCTTACTTCGGTCGAAATACGGATGGTAATGTAGATAATATTCCGGTAAAATAAGACTTGCGGACTGAGAATGTAGGGTTCAAATTGTAACGATATCTTTACTTCGATTAGACCTTAGACAGATGTTTCGTGACTGCATATACCTACAGCGTGATGCAGTAAGGGCGTTATTTACATTTGAACCTGCGTTTTCTTAGCGCATTTTTGATCATTATTTGAAGTCAGCAATTCGAAAATATATCGATTTTAAAATAAAATAATATAACATTTTTTCGTTCAAATTATGACGTCATAAAATAATTATAAGTGCGCTAAAGAAGCGCAGACTCAAAGGGTAGGTTATAGTTTCGTAGTATTCCATATCATCCTGAATCACAATGTATAAACTAATAAAAAAAAACATCACTGACCTTTTTGTTGCTTTTGAAAACGTTGCATTTGAATACATTATTGGCCCCGTCCCTGGCGATGTACGAGAATATTTTCAAGTCGGAGCTGTCATGGGAAACGTAGAATATGCGGTATATAGGGTGATGCATCAACTCCGTGCCCTCGGTGCTGCAGTTGGACCTGTTCCCGCGCCCGAACAGTTTCGAGCCTGGACTTTTCTGCAACAAATAATTTACAAACTTGAAATTTATATTAACGTTATAAAAGTTCTAATAGAGTAATATATATTAATAAATGGCTTTACCTTCACTAACTCATTGACAAAGTACGTGCTGTATGTAATAACTAGATATTTGGACGGTTCTTTTTAAACCACAACATATAAAAATAGGACTTTACGAGAAAAAAAAAATTACAATTTTGTTCATAATTTAAATTGAAACAAATTTAAAGCTAAATTCAAATGAATACATTTCAAAATATCCCCAAAGAATAGCACTTGGCTAATATTTAGAAACCAGTTTTAGAAGCAAAGTAAACTAATGTACCTACTTTATTCTATAGAATATTTATTATTTCCAAGTTTTATATAAAAACTAAGTTAATTACAAGTAAACCATACATGGTGGCGAGGTCTTACTCGCTACCTACATTGTAACGCTTGGGTACGGACAGCAAACTCATAAAGCCCGTACAAAGTCGTTTAATCCTGTCCTTGGGGATGTAACTAGAAGCTATATACCTAGCCATAGGCTGGAAACTGCTTCTTTCTGGAGTAATGGGCTGAGAGGGTAAGAAATGACTCTTAATTATAAAGGCACATGCAAACTTAAGCGTTTCCATGTAATGTAACATTCTCGCAAATGATACGTAGCTAAATTCCTCTTTTTATTTTAATTGCATAACTAGCTTTCCCGGCGAACTTCGTACGACATTCGAATCAAATGTTTGAGAGAACGAAAAGTCTTTTTTATTATTTTCTAAGTCTTTTTTGTTTTTGTTTTAATAGCTATTCTGCTATTCGGGACAAAATAAAAAAAAACAATGGTCATAATAATATCCCACCCGTCCCATTCTTCAGTTAAAAATGGTGTAACTAAATTAAAATAGATGTAAATTTTGACTCTTTCGCCGTTCTTTATATTTACATAAATACTTATACTACACACATAAATAATATATACACACATAAATACTATGTAAGCACATTTATTTCGTAATGTAAGGTTTAGTAACTTAATCTCTTTGATGACATTCCTTAGCAATAATCTATACTCTATACTTAATACGTATATACTTATTACTTATATAATATTATAAATGTGAAAGTTTGGATGGATGGATAGATGGATGTATGGATAGATGGATGGATGTTTGTTACTCTTTCACGCCCGAACGGCAGAACGGATCTGGATGAAATTTGGCACAGAGATAGATTATAGTCTGGAATAGCACATAGGCTTTTTATCCCGGTAAAATGTATGGTTCCCGTGGGATAGATGTTTTAATTTTTCATACTTTTTATCGCGGGTAACACCGCCGGGCGCAGCTAGTGTTACACATAAACGTAACTTTGGCTTGTAGTTTACTAAAATTAAGATTGCGAATATCAAACGCTCATCGATCCTTATGACAATAGGCACACAGCTTTTAATCGGGAGCAGTACGATACGTGTACAGAAGCCACAGTGTACGAGTAAGTTGATACGCACCTTTATCAAACAAACTAGTGGAACGTAATTAGGAGCCATCGTTCTGGAAAACCGATAACAATAGGGCGGATCATTAACGCCAACATTCCATGAATTTGGTTCCATTTCTAAGCACAAAAGGTTATTTTAGGGACTGTTCTGTTTGACCAGCGGTCTGACTTTGCATTTGTCATTTTAACATCGCAATTCCTTACAAGCATAAGCTACGTATACTAGATTTCAGGAGAAAACCTTTCGAGGAATACTCGCTCTAATGACCTGTTTTATAATGTACTGAACAACCCTATCTATAACTTATTTGAAGAGAAATTATATGATAATATAATAATAATTACTAACAACCCTTTTATGAGTCATCTTTCAAATAAATAGTGGACCCTTAATCTGTCAAATATCAGTGAGATTAGGATAACTATCTTTTCAGGTCAGTCTCACGACAATTATTTCATGTAATTGAATGTAAGATATCTTTTATGAATCGCGCAGTGGAAGAGTGGCCGAGGTTCATTCCATGGACCCAGTAATCGATCGAATCCAATGACAATAGTCGTTCCACGCGTCGAGAAACGGCGAGTTGACACGCGCCTATTATAGCCCGACAAGATTAACGACGCCAGGAAGAAAATCTGTAACGCCATTCAATTTCTTATATACGAGATAAAGAACTTAGTTACATTAGTATGTAAGGTCTATTTTACAATAACAGCGTGTTTGAAGAACAGTACATTGACGAAATAGACAGACTAATCTTCCCTTAACTTCAGTTATCAGTACATGAGTAAAGATTATTAGAATTTCCAATGCATTTTCTTCGATTTTCATAAAGAGGTCAGCTGAATTCAACGTTAAAGTCATTGACATAAATAATTCCGCAGTAAATACGAATCGATCCATCCGGCGGGGGTTCGTCTAAGTTTTCAATTTAACTTGGGTTCGCTTCAAGAGCGCCGATGTAAATTATCGGAATTTCATGAATAAAAAGGCCAGTGCATTAAAAGGCTATGTACTATTTCTAACCTTTCACAGGAACGTCATCCCGCAGGAATACAGTATATAAAATTTAGTGCTTTTTTTTGGGAATAATTGCAATGATTTGGACCTCACAACTTTTGAACCTCATATTTTATCAAATAAAACCGATTCCTGACTTTTTGTCCTCTCTAAAAACATTACTCTTATCTTTAGTGACAGACCAGTTGGGTTAACAGATCTGTTCTACCTACTAGCCAGCTTAAAAAGGTCGAAATGAAACTCACCTTAGTCTTGCCTTTTTTCTTTCGAGTAGTGACACGGACGCCGTCCGTTGAGACGTCCACGGTGACTTTCCGTTTCTTCACGCCCCTTGCTTTGAACTCATACTGCAATAAAAATTTAATATCAGTGATGTTTAAAAATATACTTAGTGCGATTATTTTATAATCTTTCTCAATCCGCTCATAGTCAAGTTATCCGCTTGAGTATAATCCTTCGTATCGTCTGATAAAGGTAAAATTAAGTTTAACAGATTATGGAGCTTCAAATTCAGGGACGGTATCGGGTGGCTGCCTCTTATTAGTGCCGTCGGCAGATCCCTATACATTAAGGGTCCCATCATTAAGCCCCTCACAACAGCACAGATGGCTGGATTATTATGACTTAAACCTTTAGCTAACCGAGAAATACATGAGACTTAAAGCATCGTTTAACTTTAAATAATTTGATGCAGTGTGCTGTAATGTTTTGGGATCATAATAAGCTTAAGCCGGGATTCAAATGTTAAAGGTGACCAATATGCAAATAGTATGTTCATTAGGAAGACGCATTGACAAAAGTTTATCGTTGTATAAAAAAAAGTTTGTGGGCACTTATGTAAATTACTGTTAGTTGTATTACGGTAGGTGATTGATTAAAAAAATATAAAATATTTATTATACTTTCAAGGAATACAAAAGTGATATATATTATAGTTTCAAGGGATACTATACTATACAAATATACCTACAGATTGATTTCAAACCACATTTTATGAAATTTTAACACTACTCTCCTTTTAATGATCAACGTCGGGAGTCGTACATATCTGGCGCTGAGTTTGCTTTCAGATGAATCGGAATTAAAATCAAATGTTTTCATGATTACCTTTAATCCATAATTTCCCCAATATTTTAAATAGGGGATAGTTACAGAGTTGCAATGTCTACTAGAACTGGTATTTGGCATAGCTGTCGTTGTTGGCGAGTTTGTTTCGGACCCAAACGTAGTCATAGTTTCGAGAGGGCGAAGTTTGCGCAGTTGCTTCTTAGTTCCCCAATTAATATCGTTGTGGATCAATAAAGTTTAATTTTATATACTTTCAAAAACCCTTCTGATTGGGAAGAGTATATTTGTTTATGTTCTGCTTGTAGTAAGCGTAAATATTCACATATTGATTTCTTATATTAACGCAAATACTACACATTGAAATAAAACTAATTTTGCGGATTTTATCGCGTTTATTTTATGCTTTCACGTTCCCGACGTGTCGGCTGCTTTACAGCAACCATGACCATGATCTTGAACATGACCTTGATGGTCCTCCCGTGGCCATGCTTGCTGTAAATCAGCCAAAACGACGGGTACGTAAAAACATAAATAAAACGCGATAAATCCGTAAAATTATTTTTATTTCAACGTAAGTATTTGGTTTCGTAATATTTGTTATTGCGCACGACCTTGACATTACTGCTATGATGAATGAAGTTAACTAAACAGTGACGTGATCCCGTTCATATTTTCATAAAATTGTGGAGATATCATAGGATTTTCATCCCCGCGATTTCTCATAGCTTTTATAAACAAGTTCATTTATATTCAGACGCGTCTAGCGCCGACGGGTGTCATATTTATATTTCAATGTAACACGATAGGTCCCATCTCGCGCACGGCACGCGCCTACGATCATAATATACGCTCCACGATCTCCTGCCAATTCCATCTCTTACATTTCGCAAAGACGCTATTGCAAATTTGCGAAACGCGCGTGAGCCAGAGACTCAAACGATGAATTTTGGTTTGTTAGTTTAAATGAAATTAATGACCTTTACAAGTTCAGAAATACTGTACGAACATTTTTGTAGAAAGAAATTCATCCACTCTTTAGGTTTATTTCGCGGTAAATTGGTTTCTTCACAGACGATAAAACAGATATTCGAAGCGTTCGTATCTTTTCTACTAAATGTGTTGATTTAACTTTTACTCAAAAAACGTTCGGCATCCGTTGTTAGGTCAAATCTCTTTTATTACAGCGAAGAAAATTTAACTAAGTATAAAATAAACATAAAGAAATTTAATGCGTATCTATCTTAGAGCATTATGTGTTTTATTTTTTTTATAAACGCTGATAAAAATAATTCGTAGTTGCAGTATTCGCTAGAGAGATTACAAAAAAACTGGTGAAACAGATATCTTCTCATCTATCTACTGTACACTTCAGCACAACTTTCTACGGGTTGGCAAATTAGTTTATCCTAGAGAGATATACAGATAGGCACTTAGCATTTTTAGAGTTGCTATTTATTTAGAATTAAAATGGGAATGTTAATTCACCTACTGCAAATATACAATATCGTTTACCAATTATAAATCCTAACCTTTTAATATCTGGTTAAAACAACAACTAAATTACCATCACCTTAATCAATTTTATGAGCGTATTGTGCACAGTTAAAACCTATTTTGCGTTTGGGAAGTTATACCACAGGGAACAATTAGATGGGGATTAGGCTTTAGATTTTAGTGGTAGTTCGCTGAGTTAATTTGAGCAACGAACTTATAATATTTTAGATATATTCTGATTTATATGATTACTTACTATAATACTATAGTTACTTTACATATACGGTTTTGTTCATTTATTGCCTTCCAGATTATGACAACTTCAACACTCATATGAATTTCTTTTTGTTCGTTTACAATGGTAGGTATTGAAAATATATTTCTTCTTTAAATTGGGGGGTCAGTGTGCTATTTATTTATGCTGCAAGCGATGAACTAGAACCGTTGGAGGCGGCAAACTTAAAATTTGTTTATATTTTCTCATCGAGAACAATAACAATACTCGTATGATAGAAAATGTCTTCCCTCCTGATACCTAATACAATAAGAATAATGTGATGGCAATGTGCATAATAAAATGTAAAGGAGTACTCACACGAACACGACGCATCGCAGCGACTATCTCGACGCGGCTCGTCGGTCGTGGCACGTCCATAGTCCCGATGTACTGAAACGAAAATATAAAATACATTTCAACAACCTTCTGAGAAGGGACTTAAGAGTCTGTATGTCTTGCTCATTTCTAATATGTTTATTTTTCTACATCTCGTTAAGTACGTCTATAACGTTAGCTACTTAAGTTGATATTTGGACACTGAAATTTTAAAACTGGCACGAGTGAGATAACGCGATTAATAAAAATAGCTCGATAAAATAGGCAAAAACGCCTGGGGTCTTATACAGTTTTGTTCAGATCTTGGATACCCGCAGATGTTAGAAGAATGATTGCTTTAAATATGTACGTAATAAATACGTGATCGCGCTAGATTTTGTTGTTAGAAAATATCGCAAAAATTGTCTTGTTGAGTTCACCTGTTCGCATTGTACCAAAAGCTTGAATTCTTTATGAAAATATGAGAGTTCAAACCTTATGAAGTGCTAAAATATGCGCAAAGCGTATAACTCAGCGTGTAAGTAATGTGCATATACAATATAATGTAGCATACAGAATACATAGATAGATAGACAGTATACATAGAACTGTACATAAAAAAGTATAATCTGTCGTACACGCTGCAAAAATGTTAGTGATATAATGTTCTAAAATAATTGGAGATCTGGAAACCGCTCACTTCTACGACAACATGATACACCTCGGTAACCCCTTAAATAGCCGTTGCAATTAAACTGAATCAAAGGATTTTTCTGTATAAAGTTACGCGATCTCATTTTCATGTGCTCTGCGCTCCGCCATACCACGCCACGCTGATTTTTTTTAGAAATACACTAATTGAAAGAATTATTTAAAAAAATTGTTTAAGCCAAAGGCGTCGGTGTGGCTGCGCAAAGGTAGGTCAGGCCGTAATCAAGATAATTACTAATTATATAAGACTAGCAAACCCAGCGAACTCCGTTTCGCCACCAGATGGCTTCGTTTTATGTAACATTTCGTTTGGTTTTTCCTGAATTTTCTTTGCTATAAACCTCACGGAGCCTTTCCAACGAATGCAAAACCGTGGAAATCGGTTCGTGCGTTCTGGAGTTATAGCGTCAGGAAGGAAAACCCGACTTATTTTTATTATATAAGATTAGTTAATCACTCATGTTTAACTCCGGGCAATCCAAAAAAAAATCTATATGCATTACATTTGCCTCGGTAACAAAATGTAATCTACTCCCATAATTCCCGAGTTAAGTTGCAGCATTAAAGTCAAATCTCCAAAAGGCTGTATAATTTATAACGTTAACATCTTAACGTCGAGCGTTTCCCCTCTACCTTTCATCTACATCATTCTGTAGGTGACAATTTGTCTACACCCCTATAATTTGCTCCCCCTGTTAAATATATTACATGCACACATTACATTAACATAATTAATTACAATTTATGATGATTTTACCTTCTAATAAAATTATTTTTGTGTGTAAGTCTACTCGAATTGCCATTTAATTTTTAACCAAGAAAAATAGCGGCCCATCGAGCCGCCTGAAAAGTAATTAAGTCATAATACTAATATTATAAATGTGACAGTTTGGATGGATGGATAGATGGATGGATGGATGGATGGATGTTTGTTACTCTTTCACGCCCGAACGGCTGAACGGATCTGGATGAAATTTGGCACAGATATAGATTATAGTCTGGAATAGCACATAGGCTACTTTTTATCCCGGTAAAATGTATGGTTCCCGTGGGATAGATGTTTTAATTTTTCATACTTTTTATCGCGGGTAACACCGCCGGGCGCAGCTAGTTAAGTCATAAATGTGTCACTTACGATCAAGGCTTCGCACCAAATGGCGTGGTATAAAGACACAATTGTAGGATTCGTACGGCACATTTATTGGTCATTTAATAATAGGCGGTGCTGCACCTAAACCTGTGATAAGGAACGAACCCAAATTTCGCAAAGACAATTCGCAAAACACAAAGTAATAAATCAGTATCAATAACCAACCCTTAATATTACTTTAGATAATAATTATTAAAATAAATAATTCTACCCCTTTGTTCTTGTCCCCCGGTTGGGCACGGGCACACACTCACACATCTTTCGAGGGGTTCTCTCAGACATGGAGGTTTCCTCACGATGTTTTCCTTCACCGTTTAGCAAGTGATAATCATGGTTGAAAATGAGATTCGCACATGAAAAATCCCAGAGGTGCGATCTGGGGTTTGAGCCTGCAATCCTCGTTACCGAGGCAAGCGATCTACCAACTTGGCTATCACTGATTAAATATATAAATGACACCGCTCATTTTCGAACAATAAGCTGAGAGAGATTTAACGGCTCATCTTGAAATATCATCAGTAAATCAATAAGAACACGACGCCGAGGCGTGAGACTGCGTTAAAAATCTCCAAAAAGAAAAATATATTTCACCCTCGCGCCATTTACATCGCACACCGTGAGCAATTCCACTCGATTTCCGTTCAAAGGAAGCGCCCCGCGCCGTAATGTAATGTTGAATCGACTTCGGAAAGACTACACACTTTGTAATTAGGATTTATTGTGTTCCCACCCCTTTATACACTTATTCTGACATTTCAACACTTGAAGCAGTTATAGCTTTGTGATTAAACGTTTTCGACACTGAATAAATGTTATAAGATACATATTAGATGCAGTTCAGATTCAGTTTTTTTATTCGATATTATTGTGGTTTAGAGACGGCTCAGGATTCGTTTTTTAGTTAAGATTATTTGAGACTAATAGTACCGTTGCTCGGAAACATGCACAAAGTACCAATACCGTTGGGTGATGCCCGAGGTTTTTCCCGAGCCTAGCCGGGTCACGTTCGAAAATAAGTCGCTTGTCAGTGTTGCAATAATACTACGAATAATAATAGATAATAATTTGTTCGCTGTTTCCATCATTGTCAGCAGTTGACCCCAGCAGGTGGCCAACAGAACATTAAAATTCCCATAAAGGGCCTCTACATGTTGGACCCAAGCCCCCGCGCAAACCTTCGAAAGATCCGGGTATAGCTCGTGTTGGGAGAAACATATCATTAATAAATAATTCTAGCATATAATACAATTTCATTATAGTCATTATTCAATATTAGCGGTATTCAGTTCTTATTTTTAGGTATTTTTATAAAATATGTCGAGCAAAGGAAGAGCGTTGATTACTCTTATATGCAGTTCTACCCACTACCTACGAGATCAATTCCATTACTTCACTAGTGACATTGGTTTCCTTGCCTTTTATTATTACATCGAAGCGTTGACCCGCGTAACTTGGTAATGGAACTTAATAGCAATCTTCAATAATCTCGAAACATTCAAAACTTCCACACGAACTTGCTTCAGCTCGGGGATGTCGGGGACATTATTAAGTTAGTATTTGACAACAGCCTTTATGTGAACGTTGGATGTTACAAATTGACGGGACGAACTTTGCTAAGGTTAGAAGGGCCTTTAAATTTGACACAGAAATTACATTGATAGAAGATCATGTTTCTCTTTAATGTTGCATAAAATATACACGACACAACAATTTGTTCTGTTGTGCTCTGTGGCTACTAACACTGTGTTGCGGGGTGTGTAAGTACTTCGGTTGTAAAAAATATTCACAATATAAAAATAAAATTTGACTATGTCACTCAAGTATATAAGTTAATAATGTTAAGTGTTGATCAGCCTGAGTGTGATTTTGGACTGTAATGAATATTGATGCAGTGATCAAATGTTTCCATACATTTATTAGTAAAACTTAAGGATTCTACTACAGGCGCTGCTGTGAAATGTATGGATCAATTCGATGACTCGATCGATATCAGCCAATCCAGCGTACCTGCATTACTCATATTCAATTCAAATTTCGTTGTCAATAAATATTTTAGTTTCTCAGGATAATAATTCATCGCCATCAGGGATTCATCAATTTTCTTTTCTGAAAAAGTAAGAGTGCCTTCAGAATGGACAAAAAAAAATCTACGTGTACGAAGTCACGGACAGAGCTAGTTGTTTAATAAAATAATATAGCATGGTCGTAAGATTGGCGTTTTAGGAAGGCGCTTAGTTCCCGTCCCTTCGCACCTGCCAATATGTGGTAATAGCGCCGGGTGGAACATACGAATCGGTGGTTATACCTCCATTGAACGCTTAAATAAATCGAAAAAGCCTCTCGACGATATGTTACAAATCGCTGGGTGAACACTTACAAGTGATTTCATTACCGACAGGAATCGAATGTTCAATTTCAGGATCCTGATGCCTATCTCGTTTGAATCAATATTGATCAGTGTGTTTCTGGCATTACACGATATCGCTTCGAGTTTTGTGTGTAAGTAGGTACGTAAACATTACGATTTAGAAAGGGTATACTAACTCTTTAGCGTATTCGTATAGTGTGAAGTCAGAATTTCGATGGCAATAAAAAAATATACTCCCAAAAATTCCAATTATCATTTTGTAGGGAGCAACATTATTTTTTAAATCGATTTTTTGGAATTTAAAATCTTCCCATAATTATTACAAATGCGTTACAGCACCGTCGTTGAAAGTTTAGCAAGTCGTTGCTGAATCACGTTGTATAATATACTCATACGAGAACTGTCACATTGTAATTATAAAGTACCTACTGCTATCATATGTACTGATTTCTTATTATTTCAGTCATTGATTTCTAAAATTAATGCTTTCCGTAAAAGGTTTTGTTTCGCAACTTTTGCAGGTATATTCGATGAAACTACATAAAACGTGTGGTCGACCAAAGTGTGTTTGCAAAGAGATACAACCCCAATTAATAGTTATCTGACGGTAACAGAAGTTAAAAGTGACCGATAAAAGTTTCACAGGTTCTCTCTGACAACATAACATTATAACATAGGTAATAGAGCTATTTATCTGTGTATGTAACTAATAAACTAGTATTTCTACAAGGTGGACCGATGATGTCACCTGCATTTCAGTAATCCGGGGATGTGTTGAGTGGAAGTCGTTGAGCCCTTGTTCAGCCGTGGACGTCTTTCGGCTGAAGGATGGATATCATTAATGTAAATGAAGGTAAACTCTATCAAATATTTTAAGGCGTCAACAAGAAGGCCATTTTATGAAGTTAACGTATCAAGAAAAAGAAAGGGAAAATTAAATAATTGTTATTTTTTTATGAAAGCGTGCTCCTAACTTCGATCAATGCTAATTCCTACGAAAAGCAACATAATTGCTTATGAGGTTTCCGTATTGAAACAGGAACATAACGGGAATCCTTTAATGTTTTTTTAAGTCAGCTGACGCTGCGTATACAAGGCTGTTAGGCTACTCCCTATTGAATGATGGTTGTGACGAAAATTGAATATGAAACGGTTCAACACGAACAAACTTTCATTCATGATTATCTATATATTATACCCTTCATATACGTCAAGATTTTCTATCTTGTGTCTCTAGTTATGCTAACGACAAATGCCGGCTCAGTAGGAAAATCCTCGACACATAAGCCAATAACTATGACTACGTCACTCACGACGACTAAATGGAAACCGGCTTCTACAACTGTGTTATAGATATTATTAACCCAAGTCATTGTTTGCAGAAAATAAACAGACTGTAATGTTTCACTCAGTGATATCGTGTAAACACTTTGAAGACTGGGAGCGATTTACTTTATGAGTCAAGTTGAGAGACTATTAAAATGGAAAGTTTGGGATCCATAATAAACAGAGTACCTAAACGTAATGCAAGCACTTATTCAATTCAAACGTAACTCGAGAGCATTATTCTGTATACGTGTACCTCTTTTACACATAAATGTCGTCAAAGGGTGTTTCAAAGGTCCCATGCATAATTCAAACTAGATACATTAAGGTTTCGTCTCCCGTATTGCAATGAATACCTGCGTGCAAAAAGGAATTTCAAAGCGAGGCGACAGCGAGCGAGTTCGGTACACGGGTGTACACAACAGCTAAGGCGGCCACACAAAGGCGAAACTATGTTTGTTTACCCCCAGGGAACGTGAACTGAAATAAATCCACCTACACCATTCATAGAAAGTTCTAAATCCTTCTCAACGTCATTACCCTTTGTAATTCCATCGACAATGGAACATCCCCTGAAATATGGTTTCGTGTCTCAGAAGAAAAGTGATTTGTAAATGGATCCAAACTTTTATGAATTCGGGGGTAAGTGGATGCGCTGAAATGGAGCGCGTGCTTCCTATGCGGAATTCAATTAGGCCGCCTTTGAAACTTATGTATGTACCTAGCTATTGTTTTAGTAAATTTATTCCGATTTATTTAGTATTGTATGACGCTGTGTTTTAAGCCGTAAATGTTCTTGGTACGGTAGGAGAGAAGGAAAATCTTACAAAAATACTTCCTTAGGCTATTTACCATGTATAGATTGATCTCAATATCTTTGATAGCTTTATAAATATCCTTACTACCTATTATTAGGTAAATATTAAAATGTATTCATTTATAAGTTTGACTAAGGATTACGCAACTGATTTGATTAATGTTTGGTAGTTACATAGGTAGATTGTGTTGGGGAATAAGAAAAAAAGGTTATTACTAGACATTAAAACCCTCTGGGAAGGTACCTACGGCTAGTGTTCTGTCCAATCCCAAAATCGCAATCAATACTAACTAGTGCCATCTCTTTTCTGAATAAGCAACTTTTCTCAGAGTTAGCACGCGCCGGCCCTAGATGGTGCTGGTAGTAACTTGACCTGCATTTTTTTGATTTTTTGTTTTATGTAAAATTAAATAGCATGACATAATTAAACGTACTCACTTTACGCGAACCTAGGTATATTATCGAAGTTAAGGCATATAAAATTGAATAAAATAAATTTTGCACAGAAATAATTTTCCAATTGAAATGATAAAATCAACATCGTTTGTCAGAGCCCGCAACTGCCTAGTTCTCGTTTAATTATTGGAGGATTTGGCGTATCTCGTTGCGTTGGTCCTTTGTTTACTTTCGAACAAAACAATCAAGTGGATGATTGGAACTTGAGCCACGGCAGACCACCGCAGCTGCACTATTGACGTACAAATACCTACCTATTCATTCGTTTTTAATTTAAAAAATAAAATACAACCGAATTGAGAACCGCCCCTCCTTTTTCAAGTTGGTTAAAAATATATTTTTTTGTAAGATTACGAGATTAGAGCATATTGAATAGGTATACCTACTTATGACGGCCTGATTAGTGCAGTTGATAGTGACCCTGCTTTCTGTGCCGACGGTCCCGGGTTCGAATCCTGGTAGGGACATACTTTGTGTGATGAGCACGAATGTTTGTACTCAAGTTATGGATGTTAAATATCTGTATAAGCAGTCCATTGTACGGTACCCATAATACAAGCGTTCCTTAGTGTGGGACCGTATAGTTGGTGTGTTCGCATGGCGATAGTATAAAATAGTATAGTAGTATATGTAAAGTAAAGTTTAGACTTAACTTTCATGGAAGATGTTTGTTTGGAGTACACTTGTACCGCAGAACTCATGTAAATTGCATAATTTGCATAGCTTCCGCCGAAATAGTATGGTTGAACTTACGAGTTCGTTAGTTAAATATCTACTGAGATAACTACAATGTTTGTACGCGGCGAGATTCCGTTCAGAGTATTTCTTTTTCTTCATAAATCCCTTCAAAGGCCATTCTAGAGGTGAGGTTTTTATTGTGACCCTCGTCAAAGTCATATTTTAAAAAAAGAATGTGCGCTGATTTTTTTTCCATTATTAGGAATTACAGAGTGGACAATATTTTCATTCATGAATTATCTATGTAGCGGAAAAGTGTTTTTTTATTATTTAATTTAAAGTACTTGGTGTACCTTCCTATAATAGTTTTCATTATTGAAATGGCAACGGAACCGTATTTTTGTGTGACTGAATTAGATAAAATAAAATAAAAATTAAGCTGTTTAAATGGATAGGTAGTATATACTCGTAGATATACGAGTACGTCTACTTCCAAATCAAATACGGAATGATACAACCAAATGGAACCCACCCACATATCTCCTTTGGTTTTCTCTTTAAGCTCGAATGTATAGGTTCAAGGCAAGTATGCTCCAAAGTAGATCTCGTCGTCACTTACCGTCCGGTGAGATCGAGATCAAATACTTGCCTATAACGTAATAATAATAAAAAAATACTACATTGTAGAATGTATTCATTAGACATCCACCAACACTTAAAGTCTTAACTTTTCAGTTACACGCCGCGTTACTCACAAACAAAAGGCAATTAAGTCGTGTACACAAGGTGTTTACATTCAATTACTACAACTAAGACTTTCAGGTTAATTTGTAATTTTGCAAATTTTCGCAAGAATTTACATAAGACGATTTAACGCCTATTCTAAGTGACGTTTCGAATACATATAGGTATACTAAATAGTTATAGCAGTGATAGCCAAGTTGGTAGAACGCTAGCCTCGGTAACGAGGATCGCAAGTTCAAACCCCGTGTCGCACCTCTGGGATTTCTGGATTTCATGTGTGAATCTCAATTTTCACGATGATTATCACTTGCTAAACGGTGAAGAAACCCTCGCAAGGAAACCTGCATGTCTGTGAGAACGCCTCGAAAGACGTGTGAAGTACGCTAACTCGAACAGGGCCAGCGTGATAGACTATGGCCTAATCCCCCTCGCATTGAGGGGGGGCCCGTGCCCAACAGTGAGACATTAAAAGGGCTAATATTATAAGTAGTTATTAAGACGATGTAGGTAATATGATTTGTTCATAATTAACGAAATAAAAGAGTACTTATTTGAACTTTTGAGTGTAACCAGCGAGTACTTAAACGCAACAAAAATTTGAAGGTAACTCAATTTGAAAGGGTCATACAAATGCAAAATAAGTAAGTCCATAACTAAACAAGTCGTACTAAACTATTTGAGTACGTAACGTACTGGTTTAAAAACTGCTCACAGCGCCATCAGTAATTTTTTAAAAATAACGACGCGAATAAATTATTACTTATTATTAATTTAACATACCTTGTTTCAAGTGTCGACACATTTTATATATCCAAAATATGACACATAATTATTGAGACGTGCGTCTGAGGCCTCAGCTTCCCGTGACTTGTTCGTTAATTACGAGGGCTTACTGGAACTTAGGGGCTGGTAAATTATCAGCCAGTAACGTCTCTGGTATGTTTAGCGAGACGTGACTTATGGTGACGCGTTATTAATTATGTAACATTTACTTTACTTATGAGCACGCAGTCTTAATTGTATTATTAACCAGCTTTTGCCTGAAGTTTCGCGCGTAAAACGATCGTTTAAGCTCGGCAGCTCGACCCCTAATAGTCTTAGCGCGATGATAGATGCCCTATCTTTTTTATGTCTAACCAAAGCGGTAGGCAGGGATGGGGGGGGGCAGGGGTTGGGGATTTATTTAATTTCGGAGATACTTAAATAGTTCATAAGACCTATTGTTTTTAATATGTTTGATGTACATTAATTTAATAGTGACGTAGTCCAACTACAATTAATATTATATATACGTATATTTTTCATGATTGCGATTTGAATGGCACTACGTGTCTTATTACACAGTGCACCAGTTGAAATGACACAGATTAAAATATATACTCATAAAATAATAATGAATTTGGAGTAGGACTACGCCCACAGGTGGATTATCAGGTCTCGTGCGAGGACCCTTGCACCTTGACCGTCGGCAAATTGTGAATTCATGGGTCGGCCCGGTCGGCTGACTATACATTACTTATTCATTGGCAGCTTATTTCCGGTCACCGCAGCTCATAACTCATTTCATGAGTAAATTTCATCTGTTTGTATTACATTTTAATGTTTTATAATATCGCCAGACGATCAGGCCAACTGTACGTCGCAAACTAAACAGCGCTTGTATTATAGGTACCGCACAAGGACTGGGACCCAGTATATAAAACACTTATACGAGTATATGGTATTTTTGTATTGGTCTATCTGCATCGATACACAACGGTATTAAAATTGTGTGATAGTCAGGTGAGTACAATTGAATATAGCAAAATAAAAGCATCTTCACTAATATAATATTATAAATTGGAAAGTGTATCGGATTGTAGGTTTGCTTAGGAAAACCTACAAACCGATACACTTGTCAGGGTTTTCATGGAATTTATTACAGAGGTAGTATGTACTCTGAAGGAACTTTAAAGCTACCTTTGATATGATTAGCATCATAGACTAGCTGTTAACCAAACAAGCCTAGAAACTTCAGTGTTCTTAAAAACCTCACTTCACGTTTGTTATTTAGCCATGATTGGTACTTAGACCATTCTTCGCCAATTATAGTTCATATAAGTACCATGTTACTTCAAGAAATATTTTAATTGAATAGGCATTGACACTACCAACTGTCTAAGCCAATCCTGGCCTAAACACCTAGCTAATTACCATTGAAATGGTCCAAGGCAGCGACAGAATTATTGTTTGCCGATTTGTACGCGACCTCAAGACCAGCTGCTTACGTCATTATAATTTATGAAATAATTCTAAACACGTAGTGTTGGCGGAAATAAAACGAAGGACCTCCAATATAGCATGCAAATGTTACCTAGAACACTGTAATAAAGATAATAGAATCACGAGACATGTTCAAACTTACATTGTTGTACTACCTATTAATTATATAAAATGAGTTAATTTGCTAAATAATTTACAGTATAATATTTTGGTAATGAGATAATCCGATAACTGCTACGTGAGAATTAAAAAAAAACTGCTACGCACTGCGTAATGCGTGTAATTTGGGAAAAAAATCTCAAAGGGGAGATTTATTTTTAAACACAGAGATGGAATGCACCATATTTGAAATTGTTCCGTTCGTCCGTCTGAATTAAAAGGATCTTCCATGTCGTAAGCATGTACCTATGTCTATTGGTTTACGCATCACAAGAAACCTAGTACACAGATTTTGGTGAAGCTTGGTATAGAGCTGACTTGCAATACGGGCCATGGTTGTAAGTAAAGTAACGATAAATGGATCGAATCCTGCTGGATAGTAAAAACTTACATATATCAAAATCTACTGCGGAGATTTTAAAGAAACTTGGCTTGATGATATCTTATGAGAACTAGAAAAAGTGGCCCAGCAAATTGAAGGGTTCCCCGTCAGGATAGATAAAAGTTCACGCGGATGAAGACGCGGGCTCCGCTAGTCATTAATAAATAACGTCTTTAAGTTCTAAGAATCTATACAAATAAATAAAATTGGAGTGTCTGTTTGTAATATTAAAATAACCGCTTTTGTGCATTTGGATGATTACACGGTACATATACCAAAACAACATTTTTTACAATTTTTGTCCGTCTGTCTGTCTGTTTATTCCGGCTAATTTCTGAAATGGCTGGACCGATTTTGACGGGACTTTCACGGGCAGATAGCTGATGTAACAAGGAGTAGCATAGGCTACATATATTTCAGATAAGCTTTTTTGTTAAATACAACGCGGATGAAGTCGCGGGTAACAGCTAGTATTCTATAAAGTTATGCAGGTAACCGGGAGACTTATGTACCTAAAGCTTTAATACATCCATTTATAGAATGTAACCTTTAGAAGAGGGAAGGAACATGGAATCCGAAAGGATGTCGACAATTAGTGATACATGTTATATTCCGACCGTATGTCAAAGGGCCTTGCATATTTAATTACCAACTAAGGCGCACTGGTGCTTCACCAGACTTGTCAGAGTCGTATATACACATTATATTTTGATAGATATCTAAACAATTAGGATATTAATTTTAAATTATGAGTATCTTCTTATTAATATAATATATCGTACACTTACTGAAAATAAACTTATATACATAAAAAATAAGATTTAAGATACATTGTGTTTCTTTTAGATATTTAAAAATACATTCGTTGTACATTACTCGTTAGGATGATTGAGAAAGGGCGATTCAAATAGGTGCTCTATCTGGATGTTTATTAAACTTTTTGTTTAATGTCTCCTTTATTTTTCATATCTGACATACGCATTTAATCGACTCGCTTCGCTGGCCACCTCACTGGCCTGAAGGACCTCTTTACACAGTTATCTGAACGTTCTCACATCAATACAAGGATGGTATTGACATTGTCATCTGCTTTGGTTAGCTGCGAGCTCTCTCACAATATATACCTATATAATAATATATTATAGCTTACCTTTGGTTGCCTAGCAAGGTAATGTTGGCATACGTTCATTCTTAAAGATGCAGATAAGACCACTACGTCCGTGTATGAGTGTGATATGGTTATAGCAGCTGATTATATTTTTGTGAAGGGGGCTCACTCAATGTGAGTGAAAATACGTCATTGTTCAATGAAACGCTGCCCACAATAATTGTGAATACGTTTTGAAGCAATTGTGGTTATTGCGGGTGGCTATACGAATATGTGTTTTTTTTATTTTTTTTTATTACATTATATGCAAGTATTTGATCTCGATCTCACCTGATGGTAAGTGACGATGAGATCTACGATGGAGCATACTTGCCTAGGTAGGAAGGCGGCAGTAGATCGAGACGCTACATTCACTAGGCACATGCAGCGCAACTGATCTGACCCGCCAACCATGGATGGCAACACCGAACATCATGCCGGAACACGGCTAGGCCGCTTGGCGACATGGCTTTGTTCAGTGGGTGGTGACTAGCCACGGCCGAAGCCTACCACCAGTAAAATGTAGATATGGTCGCACGAGTGGTCAGTCACGAGCGTACCGCAGGACCGCATCTAAATAGCATGTGCAAATAATACCTTAGATTTGCACCGTGATCTGAAAAGTGCGTTAATAAGCGACCAATATGGTTGGTATTACATTGCTTCATGTTTTCGAAAGACAAGTCTCTATTATATACAATGATATTAGAAATAACATTAATAAATGTGAAAATTAATCCTATACGAGTATATGCTTGATGAAATCGCAGCAGAGCTAGAAGAAAATAGTGGGATGAACTATGAACACGACATAGGCGAGTGGTCAATATCATAGCCAAGAAAGAGAGATGGGGTGGGAGGTAGGGGGTTCTCGTCTAGCGGTGGGACATAACAGCTAATAATAATTACAGTAGAATAATTATAATTGTTAATATCGCGGTCAGATGACTTCTCTATAGGTCATTAAGGTACCTTTTCAATAAAGGAATATTAGTAACAACATTAAAAAAAACATTTGTCAAAAAAACACAAAATTGCCAATTGGGTTGTGGAATTTATTTTATTAAGTTATAAAATTATAATATGCGTACCAAATTAATGTTTTACGATAACACACGTTGAAATAATTTAAAAAAATAAACTGTTAAAATTTTTACAGCGTTCAGAGAAAACCTAAATATTAACAGGGCTGTGACTTCACCACCATAAGTCACATCGTTTGCGACGGAGAAAAATCTTAACTCTATTTTTCCCTACTACTTAACTTACCAATGCTTTTATTAGCCCCTTTTAGATGCCCCATAGATGTGCACGTGTCTTAATCATTGGGGGATGTAAGCCATAGTCAAAATTAGGAGTTGTTATAATTTTATTAACAAATACACGAAACTGAATGAAGTCAACTACCCAATAAAGGCAAATATTTAACGATCGCACTTGCCCTGAAATAGACCGAACAAACAGTTTAATACAAAAAAAAAAGTAATTATGTGTTGGTACGCAAACCTCGTTGTGAACAAATATGCTCCAATTTGGTCCCTCATTTAAAACAACGCCTCCGGGATAGCGGTGGCGATCGCCCCCGTCCCAACTTGAACGATAAATACTGGTTAGGATATTAACCATACAATACCCGCCAAGCGCTTCCCCCGGGAAGTCTTTATAACTAATAAAATTCAGCCTCCGTTTCTCAAAATCTCTGTTTGTCTAACCTAGCTATAGAGCCAGGCAAATTCAATAAATTGACTAAGTAATAGTCTCACATATTTTTTGTATCACCTCTAACTGTACTTATAGTGTAATTAATTAATGTGGGATATTAATATTCACGCTATATTTCTGAGTGGTGGTTCGCAGAGCAGAATTGTAAATAATAATAAAATTACTGAAAGTCCTGCATTAGATATTACGCGCAGCAATTTCAAATTAATAATTTAATTACCTTCTAAAGACAGAGTAACTTTTGGCTTCAAATACCTGTAGAGAAGATAAATTAAAGATTAAGAAAAAAACAAAGATATGAATTACCTCTAAATAAGCAGTCATAGCCAAGTTGATTGATAGATAATATAGTTAGAACGCGTGTCTCAATAAAGAGGATCGCAGGTTCAAACCATAGCTCGCACCTCTGAGTTTTTTGGATTTCATATGCAAATCTCATTCTCAACTATGTTTATCACTTGCTAAACGAAACCTGCATGTCTGAGAACACCCCTCGATAGATGTGTAAAGTCCGCCAACCCGCATTAAACCAGCATGGTGGACTATGGCCTAAACCTCCTTGCATTGATGGAAAGCCCGTGCCCAACAGTGGTACAGTAAAAAGGGCCGGTAGTATTAATTTTTAACATCCAAACATGTAGTTTGTAAATTTGTGGACGTGTAAGTAAAGCAAGCGAGTGCCCCTAATCGGTGTGGGTTCTGGACATCGCGCCCGGCTGAGCTTCAACGAGCCAGGCTCATTTAGATACGAGCGTGCTCAAAGCGCTCCTGGCTCACCAGTCTGGAATTTATTTGAGCTCGAAGGGGTCTTTTTGCCCGTGTATACAACAAATCTAACAGTTTTTCTATTCAATTGCTCTTCTAGGTTCACAAAAACACTACAGCGTGTCAAAGGTAAAAGCGTTTTAACGTTCCATCCTTTTACATATTTCTAGTTGAAGACAAACTACGCAAATAAGACACCTAGACTGATCCGTCCAAAAAATAAAACTCACAACTAATTCCCCTCCCGAATTAGTTAAGTGAGTTTTATTTTTTGGACGGGACGGGCTTGGGCTTGTTAATGTATAGAACACAAATGTTTACAGAACAAGAGTACTAAGTAGGTAAGACGTTGACAAAACGTTGGGCCACAAGGGCCTCTTGCGACGCGTAAACGGATTACAAGGGTTCGCCGAGCCCTTGTTAAAATCAAAGTGTTGACTGCGAACCTAATGGCTGTGAAAGTAATGCACGAGTCTGACATCATTTGCTCATGGCTGATCTAGAATCAGAATTTTATTCTTGTAAACCATTAAGTACAGTACTTAAGAGTCGTCAAAAATTGTTCACAATGCTAAGATACAACTTTACCACCCGTTCGGAATGCCGTTCCTATGAAGAAGAATGAGCAAGATTATCCATGAATGCTCTTTTTAAAAAATATCTTTTACATAGCAGTACTAGTATTCCTTCAATTGTTTATTGGTTAACAGGTTCAGCTTAGGTTGAAAGTCCCTTTCAAAGTTCTCATAATCTTTTTATTAATAGAAACTGAACTGAATCATAAAAATAGACAGCATAAACAAATACGTATATGAACTATGTGAGTTGTTGGTTATTATCCCAACTAAGAAGAAGTACAGGCAAGTGTTTCCCAAATTTTCATAAAAATATGCATCGCAGTTTTTCAACAAAGTTGAGTATTTTGATTAAAGTTGTCGTCCACAAGATTTCACCCAAGTTTTCGATACTGTACCATCTGCAGCTACGAAAAATATCTAGTAAATATAAAAGAGCATTCAAAATTGAAAATAACATGATTTCATTAACCTAGCCATAATATAGACCAATGTAAACTATTTTAGTTCAATAAATAATCTAATTACTAAATAAACTCGTTTATTTTATTAAGCGCGCTAACTTAACAAATTCTAATTTTCCAAAAAAAATAATTAAATCGATTTAGGTATCTCAATAAAATTGTGACTTCACATAATGATTACGAATGCGCTAAAGAAGCGCACGTTCAAACGTTAGTATAGCCTTTCTGAATCATTCTGTATATCATTAGCGAATTGACAAAAGAATTCATCAACACATTTCTATAAACCCGACGTAGATGCAATATCTCAGTTTTACCCCTGAACCATACTTATTGGATTCTCGAGAATATCATCCCGAGTGACTACCCTGCCCGCTTTATTCGTTCCTGGCAGGCGCAGGTGGCGGCGGCTGGGCCGGTAACTTTCATTTTGAGAAACCACCTTTTTATACGCTTCGTGTTTTTTTTTACGTAGCTGTAGGCACAGCCATAGATATGAGGATGCGACTAGACTGAGAACAAGAAGAGGAATGAAATAATACTGAGGTAAACTTTTTTTTATAGAAGGTGTAGTTAAATGAATTGGATAAGAAAACTATTTACATTTTCAGGGTAGTCTATTAATGCACTAAAATCCTTATATTTCAGTAAATGCAGTTTCATAACTGTAATAAATAAACCGTAACAATGTTTAGTCCAATGTAGTATAGAAGACTATATATTAGGTATTATCACACCCTGTTTTATAGTATCCCTTGATTATTTAAATTCATCCAAAATTTCATTACTTTTTGATAACGTGAATTCCACGCCGCATTACGAGTAATCGTAAAATTTGTTTTTTTTTGTCGTAAACTTTTGTCGATAATGAAAAGTAACTCAGTCTTCTTGTCCCATTTGACAAGTGAAAGTATGGAATAAGTGTCACTAAACAGTGACTAAATTGGTGTTTCGAGATTATGCACATAAAGGCCTAAACCGTATTGATACAATTCCAATACAATCGTAAGCACACGTCTAAACAAGATTTTTTTATAAGTAAACTCATCAATCTTGTTGTCCTCTGTATTATTTATCATATTACTGGTGGTAGGCTTCGGCCGTGGTTAGTCACCACCCACTGAACAAAGCCATGTCGCCAAGCGGCCTAGCCGGGTTCCGGCATGATGTTCGGTGTTGCCATTCAAGGATGGCGGGTCAGATCAGCTGCGCTGCATGTGCCTAGTGAATGTAGCGTCTCGATCTACTGCCGCCTTCCTACCTAGGCAAGTATGCTCCATCGTAGATCTCATCGTCACTTACCATCAGGTGAGATCGAGATCAAATACTTGCCTATAATGTAATAAAAAAAAAAAATAGTATTATAAATCTCTGTAGAAGTATAGACATACGCTAGTTTTAATTAATTTCTTACTGATTTATGTAATGCAAGAATACCTAGTTTTAGGTGGCATCTGTTAAATATAGAGCGCACTTTTTACGCAAAATTTTGTAATAGGTACGTATAATTTTCACCCTTGTCCTGTGGTTATCTGTAGGTATAAGGTCGACCCGTTCGCAAATTCGTACGTTTATCCCGTGAGAAATAAATTCAGTGTGAACATTTCACAAACTGTACATTGTTCAGCGTTATTTGAGAGTAATAAATGAGTCGTGGTGGGAGATAGGTCGCCGGCGGATTGGATTCAGAATTGGAGTGACAGAATGATGAAGGGAAGGGTTCGGTTCCGTAACACGACCTTTTAGCACAGTGTAAAGCGTTCAGCTGGCTGTCGTAGCAATTAAGATACAACTTACCTAAATACGATACTGTAATAAATTTGATAACAAGACAATTTATATCAAGATTTTTCCGAAGGAATAGCTACGAGCCTGTGCCACAAAACCACTAATAATTCTAACCGTTTTTTATATTTCTGTCAAATTTAATAAGTAAGTAGGCACTTAATTTAATTTTACAACCGAACAGACACGTAATCGTTTATCTATATATATAAAAGGTTTTGTCCTCACTGTCAGACAACGCACAGCCCAAACCACTAGACATAGAGTCGAGAAATCAGGACATTGGCTTCGTTTTATGAAGTAAGCATTAAAAAGTAGGGATTTTTTGGAAGTTTGACCCCTACGAGTATTTAATGGGGGTTGAAATTTTGTATGGGAATTTTTATTCTGTTGGTCGATAAGGTTAAAACTTTGTTAATAAATTATATTTAAGAATTAATTAAAGCCTTCATCGCAATTTCCCCACAAGAGTGAGGTCTTCTTTTAGGAAAATTGCCCGGATTTTTTTATTTATTTTTTTACGCGGATAAAGTCGCGGGAGCTATGCTAGTTCCCCATAAATAACAAGATTTGCTGATTATGTTGAGTGGGATTACGTTTTTAAAAAATATTTGCGCATATATTAAATATTTTATTTACTCCCTCGAATATCTGCTTAATCACCTTATTCCGCTACAACAAGCACCACATTATGTAAGTATTTCAATTTCTTTGAGGACGTTTTTAAAAGAAAATATCTCAACGATATTAAAGTCCGGGAATGTTTGATTACACTTTCCTTAAACATTATAATTCTTAAACGTATCAACAATACATGGTTTATTATTGAAATGTAACGCCAAGATTATTTTGTAGGATAGTGAAATAAGAACATTGAACAGAACTATTAAAGCTATATTTTCGAGAACTTGTACAATTTAACTTCCACGGTCAATAGACCGGCTCGAAGGTTTTTATGAAACTTGAAGGTTATAATGAAAAACATTGTTATTTTGCGCCGAGCTTAATCCGAGTGCTAAGGTTAGCTATTTATAACCAGCTATTGTCTGATATTTTTAATCTCAGTTTGTAATCCTCTAGATCCAATACTCGATTAATTCTATGCTAATATCCACTATAAAAGTCTCTAATTATAAAATTTGCAAGTATCTTATTCTTAAAGTTGTTAGAAAGGTTCAACTTAATTGCAGCGAATTAATTAAAATTTCAAGATATTTGAATACGAGTACTTTAAGGTAAAGGATAGTTTCCGAGTGAAATATTTATTAGAATTATCTTGTGGATAATTTAGTGAGACTTGTGTTTTTAACTACTCGCACTTAACTACTAACGGTTTCAGTAATTTAAGAATACCATTGATTTGGAAAGATTAAATTAATTGATATTTTTACTTACAAGCTGTTTTTTTTGAGATTATCAAGTACATATATTTTTTATTTTTACTTTATTAAAACCCAAAGTTTATACAGACGAAACAGAGATGTCTTGTCTGGTTATCAATATTTTTTTTGGTTTTGAGGAATGTGAAGCTTGTTGTTTTTTTTTTTTTTTTTTATTACATTATAGGCAAGTATTTGATCTCGATCTCACCTGATGGTAAGTGACGATGAGATCTACGATGGAGCATACTTGCCTAGGTAGGAAGGCGGCAGTAGATCGCGACGCTACATTCACTAGGCACATGCAGCGCAGCTGATCTGACCCGCCATCCATGAATGGCAACACCGAACATCATGCCGGAACACGGCTAGGCCGCTTGGCGACATGGCTTTGTTCAGTGGGTGGTGACTAGCCACGGCCGAAGCCTACCACCAGTAAACTGTTGTCCACTGAAGGTACAAAACTATAAAGTCCGGTTAATTCATTGTTGCAAATATATATTAAAACTTGCTATAAGAGCGAATAATTATAAAATCCGTTGACATGAGCCTTTAATTTTATTTTCAACGTAGACTGGCAACTGGCGATACAGAAAATAATAATTACAAACGTTAGGACTGATTCCAATGCTTGTTATGTAGGCAAAATACAATTTAGCTACTGAAAGCGATCCCAGTTACAACCGGCCCTGAAAATGCACAAACAAACACTTTACAAATTGCCCGAATCATTACAATGATCTGCCACATCACAACTAAAATCCAACAATCAAAATGTTCTATTACACTCTTAAATGTAAAAACAAACTGGAACTCAAACGATTTCCTTAATTATGCCAGTATTTTATTGCTTATTATAAAACTAATATGTCAACTTCCTATTACCATTGTACCTGCCTATTTTACAAGCTTAATTTAAAAATTACAGGAAGAATTAGTACATTATAGTTTTGTACCCTAAATCGTTTAACATTAAGGTCTATAATAGATAATTCTGTGGGGAATTATGAAAACGTGAGCTCGGCAAGGTAAATTTACTATAAGTAGCCGCCGTTTCTCGGTCCGTCGCCGTTTCAAGTATTTCATACACAAGAACCCAATTTTGAGCTCAGCTAGCATTAGCTTTCTTCCCCTTAATACCTTCCCAAAGCGGCTGGTTGAATGAAATTACAAATGGACAACAAAATATTTAGTTTGATAAGTAACTCTGTTTCCTTGCTTGATTATAAATATCTAATAATCCTAATTTCAATACCTACCTCGGAATTAGTTATTAAAACATATTTTCGTCAAGTCAATGTCCTCTTATTTTCTTGAGTTGAATTAATTTAAACTAGATGTACAATTTCTGAATAATTTCAATTAAAATGGATGAAAAAATATACGATATCCATCAAATCAGAACGGGTTAAATATTCCTTTTTTTGTTTGTTATAAAAACTGTATAATTCGACCGGGCTGAAATAAAACCTATGAAAGAAGTAATATATTTTTTAAGATCCTTTATTTGAAATCGTACCCAACTACGATGGAAATACGACCCTAATAGCTTTTAATTAATTTGTTTTATTTTTTAGCAATTAAAGATAAGAACAATTAACTGTGAATCATGCTCACTGAATCTAATTTGTATAAAAGGAGCCCTTCATCTCAATTACAAAGCAGACTTTAAGCAAGAAAAACATAAACTTCGATTCATAAAATATTATTGTATGGTGTTGGTAAGCAAAACTTTACCTTTGAATGCGAAGCTCATATTATTGTTTGGCAATTTAGAAATCACTAATCGTGTTTATACATTGTTATTCCTCTGGCGAACATACTATATTTTTATTTAAGGAACATCTAGACTAAATATTGTGATAGAGGTCAGCCTTGTATGTAATAATTAATCACTCTTCCGTACAAACTCTACAATTTTATTTTGGTCTAATTCGCTCCCAATCCATTTGTAGATTAAATTTGAAAACATTAATCTATACATATAAATAAAATTGGAGTGTCTGTTTGTAATATTAAAATAACCGCTTTTTACTAAGTGCATTTGGATGTATACACGTTACCTATACCGAAACAACATTTTTTACAATTTTTGTCTGTCTGTCTGTCCGTCTGTCTGTCTGTCCGTCTGTCTGTCTGTCTGTTTGTTCCGGGTAATCTCTGAAATGGCTGGACCGATTTTGACGGGAATTTCACTGGCAGATAGCTGATGTAACAAGGAGTAACTTAGGCTACTTTTATTTTAGAAAAAAAAATTGGATCTCTCGAAAAAAAATTAAAACCAATGTTGCAGCGCTGCGCCTGCTTAAAGTTTGATAGCAACAATCTGCAATGCGTCCCGCGGGATCAGAACGCGAGCAGGCTGTTGCCAACGGTTGAGACGTTGTTAAATACCACGCGGACGAAGTCGCGGGCAACAGCTAGTATAAAATAAAACATTAGTATTATATTCGTAAGGTAACCGTATAATTCATAGTCTACGTATTTAGAATGGTTGTATGGTGAATTAGAACGCAAAACGAACTTTTTTTTCAATTGACATATCGAAACTCGTCGTGTCGTTACATAATGATTACGGATGCGTTAAAAGACGCAGTTCAAAGCTTAGCTATAACACTCTTTCTGCACCAACCATATAATGTTACTAGCTGTTGCCCGCGACTTTGTCCGCGTGGTATATAACAAAGACAACCGTTGACAATAGCCTGCTCGCGCGTTCTGAGCCCGCGGGACGCATTTCAGGTTGTTGCTATCAAACTTAATCAGGCGCAACGCTGCAACATTGGTTTTATTTATTTTTTCGTGAGATCCTATGTTTTTTCTTAAACAAAAGTAGCCTAAGTTACTCCTTGTTACATCAGCTATCTGCCAGTGAAAGTCCCGTCAAAATCGGTCCAGCCATTTCAGAGATTAGCCGGAACAAACAGACAGACAGACAAAAATTGAAAAAAATATTGTTTCGGTATAGGTAACGTGTATACATCCAAATGCACTTAGTAAAATGCGGTTATTTTAATATTACAAACAGACACTCCAATTTTATTTATATGTATAGATAAATCACAGTATCGAATATAAATAATAATTGTGTTTATGTTGAATAGGGTCACCGACTGACCTAATACTGCGCTACATACAAATATTAATTTATATGCTAAGCCCGCAGATTTGGTTACCTGACCGCACTACGATTATATTCGGAGATTAGTCTCTGTTGCTGTTTTGCAGCCATGACATTCCAATCTATATTATAACTATACTGGATTATAAGACTTGGATAATATTGTTAACAAGTTCATGACATAAAAAAAAACAGTGAAGATCGCATCAGCTGAGTTGATATGACCATTTCCGTGCCGAGGGTTCCGGAATCAAATCCTGGTTGCGACAAAATTTGTATGATGAGTTGTTCTATGTTATGGACGTTTAATATTTATAAGTATCGGCGACTGTGCTCAAGATACATGGAATCCTTATTTGGGACTAGTTCAAAGTAAATATGTGTTCAAATTAACAAAATAATAAGCTTCATTATTTTTCATTGCATACTAAACCGGGTGTGCTGGGACTGCATATAAGAACTCTAAAACTAACGTTTGACCTTTACATGTTATTCTAGTGGCTGGAGACATACGTTTTACTTGCAAATATTCTTTTATATCGGTACAACGCTGTGAAAACGGTGGATCCGTACTTTCACGTGACTTTAACGTCATGCGTTTATTATTAAACTTAAATTTAGAATATATATATAACTTATAACGCATTTATAAAAAAACATGATTTATAAAACGTATAATAGGTATGTCATTATCGACACGGTATCACTATTGTATGACGAGCAACAGAGACGGACAGATCAAAGCTGGTTTTAACAAAAAAGATAAAGAGTAAATTCTAAAAGCGGAGCTTTGAGCTAAATAGCAAAGGATTTCTATAAAATATCCTAGACAGACATAATGGTCATCGGCAAAGTGGAAAAATATAACTCCGTGGGCGGTCACACCTTATTGCAATGACGTTTAACACCTTTTTTGAATAGCAAATCTCGAATTCTGAATAAAATAATCATCCAAATGGTTACGCAATCTCTTACCCAATTAGAGGATACAAGGTCTCTGAAGAATGCACAGTATTAATAGCATTCATAGCCTCGAGTGCGTCGCCCCTTTCTTTATTAAAATATTTGCGAGAACCAATATAAGATAGCCGTATCGGATACCATAAATATATTGCCAGAAGAAAATAGCAGACTGCACGGTCCCAAACTAAGCAACGCTTCTATAATGGGTCAAAGCTTCTATAAAATGGACTGGGGGTGAACCAACTATATTAAACCTCCATGACTCGGGTAAAAACATTTTTGCTTATCACACAAATCTTGCCCCTGCCAGGATTCCAACTCGAGACCCTCAGCACAAAAAGTAGGGCCACTACCTACTGAGTTTATTATGTCGACAGCAACAAATTAAATCAAACATTAAGATAACGGAATAGAATGTCGTTGAATTCGAATCGTAAAATCAATCGCGAAAACAAAGTGTGTTCCTATAGGTTACTCGGATATGAATAGCGGCATTTACATATGTTGAGCTCGCAAAGCATTCCTATGTCCTTGCTACGGAACCCTGAGAATTGTGCACGATTCGCACCTCGCGCTCGGTATGCAAGCCTCGTATTGCCAGCACATAAGCTTGTATCAAAACTCTGTAACACATTGGCGCCGCTATATTCAAGCACTCGATTTGATAACCGAGAACGTTGCTTGGTTATGTTCTGATTTTAAACTGACACGATCTAGACTCGCGCTAGCTAAATTGAAACTTAAGAGCTTGGAAATACGGATTTCCATTAAACGTATATTCTTTGAATCATGACACACAGGCCAGGTGTTTACGAGATTACGCAATTATTTATTGTTAACAAGGGAATTTCTTAGGTTGTAAATAAGGTAGCGGAAGCAGGTGTTCTCAGATGCATATAACCTAACAAAGGGTTAGAGGAGTTGAGTATGGTATGGAGTCAGGTTACGTGGACTTTGATAAACGTGGAACTGCGGGCGATGATTCACATGCAATATATTTTCTATAGATAATAATTGCATTTATAATTGTTACGCCTTACGCCGCGCAATTGTTAGCCAGGCTGCCGCTATGCCCCGACGGTTATTTTCGGGATCTTGTATATATGTTACTTGCTCCGAAAACTCTTATAGCGCGATTCAGGATTGTGACGTCAATTGTCTATTGTTCTGAATGCGTCTGCAGTGCCATCTGCGTAGCTTGTGGTGCGGTTGAAGTGGTCGCTACAACATAAATGGATGGCATTCTGTGCAACTGTATTGCTATAAAACAATTAAGATATCAATAGACCGACCCTAACTGGGTTAGTGTGGTGGACTATGGCCTAATCCCCATCGCAACGAGGGGAGGCCCGTGCCTCGCAGTGGGACATCAAAAAGGGCTGGTATTATAAAGACCAACTTATAGCGTCATTTTAACGGAGAACTGAGGTTTAATGTGTAAACATATACTATGCTACAAGAATAGGATTTTTTTTTTTTTTTTTTAATTACATTATAGGCAAGTATTTGATCTCGATCTCACCTGATGGTAAGTGACGATGAGATCTACGATGGAGCATACTTGCCTAGGTAGGAAGGCGGCAGTAGATCGAGACGCTACATTCACTAGGCACATGCAGCGCAGCTGATCTGACCCGCCATCCATGAATGGCAACACCGAACATCATGCCGGAACACGGCTAGGCCGCTTGGCGACATGGCTTTGTTCAGTGGGTGGTGACTAGCCACGGCCTAAGCCTACCACCAGTAGAGTTATCACCTGGTTGGCACCACCCAGGGTCACGTGTAGGGTATCTCGAGGGTACTTAATTCTCCTACGGACTAAGGTGACTCGACCCCAAAATTACGGGTTGACATTCATTCACTCATTTATTGATTGCTTAAAATATCAAGTACGTATGAACGTAGGCACACACGTACAGGTTGATTTAACAATATTATACATTCAATTCACGCGTCGCTCACTTAAATTTGCATTTGATTTCCTGTACTTAACTTTTTCTAAACGCGCCTTTGACGTCTCCAGGCAGAGTAATTTCATAACGTTAAGATTTTAAGTTTCGCAAAACTTAATTTCAAATTCAAGCGCAACTCAATTTCAAATGAGTGAAAAGTTGAATCAGTGGTTTCAACTATAAACCGAACAACGTTAAATGTAATTCTTCATTTATTTTACACGAGTTATTCCAGTTCACTTTTACAAATGAAATAATATTTAAACATTTATTATATATTTTAGAAAACTGGAGATCGTTTACAAAGTAAATGTTAAAAACAGAACTAAACGCCTGGGGGTTTAAACCGTTCAAGTATAAAAATAAATTCAGGCAACGAATTAGTTAAATTGAAAAATATACTCTGACCAAAGTCGTTTTCAATAGCTGCCTGCAGGATAAGCTAAGTATTATTTCAACAAAGTTTTCATTATAACCAAAGTAAAATTAAGAAAATCTAGTGATTCTGTAAAAGGGCAATCTGAAGAAATCTATTTTACACCGTATGCCTTGGATGAAATGGGATCATAATTATGTCAGCGCTTGTCAGAGATTCAAGATGATAGAAAGCACAGCTGCTGACTTTCACGTTATACACACTCTGGTGTCTCTCTGCAGTTGACGTATGACAAGAACATAAAGATAAAATAGCGAGCGCTCTACTTGCCAAAGAAGCGTATACTGAAGGCTGATTTTATATTATGTGCTAGCGTAGATAACAACCGTCAATTGTTTATATACATTCAGCACAAAACTGTACCTTAAGCACAATCATTTTTACGCATCGTTTCGGTAACTTAACGTATCCATCCCTCTCACACCACATATTTCTTAAATAAGTATGACAGTGATAGCATATTTTCTCGATGAGACGGTACGAATACATTAGCGGTTCCTGCCTACCCTATACTGTTCTTCTATTGGCGTTTACGTCATTTGAGAGCTTGTAATGAACCCAAAACTGATAATTTACAGGCAGCAGGTATGTCCAAAATGTATTATGTTTTTTTTAATGAGTACAATTCTGATACGCATTGATTTACTTGAAGGCTTTGATAACATTTTGCGTATAATTTTTTTTCTGCACGTTTGCGGCAATTGAATACCTAAGGGGCATAAGTGAGCAGTGAACTTATTGCCTATGATCATGAAAAGTGGTTCGACAAGCATCTGATCACCCTATCGTGGTTGTAATCTTGATGGTAATGACCTTTCACTGCCTATATTAAAAAAAAAACATACTGAAATTAGTAGTAACAGTATTAGTATGTTGTCAATTGCCCCCGGGTAGCCCGCGCCCGGCGCGTTCTCATATATAAGCTACGCCACTCTGTATTCCAGGCCCGTGGCCTCGTGGCTAGACTACATTGCTAGCTACCGAGACCAAAGCTTGGACAAGCTGCCAAAAATCTTTTCAACATTAATTTAAGTCTATGATAACATTACGAAGTGAAGAAGAATGGTATTCTCAATATCGTGTAAAAAACATTTAGATACTTAAGTACAGAATACATTTAGGAGAGTGTCCGATGGAAATACACGAATTAATTCCCCCATCTCCATTCTATCGTCGGTCGACCAGACGCACGGACAAGTATCATCCGTACACTGTGGACATTCCTTCGGTACGTACTAAGCGTTTTGCTTCTACTTTCATCGCGTGAACTGCCAAGGAATGGAACACGCTACCGGCGGCGTCTTTGTTCCCCGTTGACTTCAATCTGAGTGTTTTCAAGTCGAGAGTGAGCAGGTACCTTCTAGGTAAGATCATCGTAGAACTCATCGTCACTTACCATCAGGTGAGGTCGAGATCAAATACTTGCCTATAATGTAATAAAAAAAGTAGTTAATCAATTTTATTCAGATATTGGAAGTTCCCCGAGGCAAGGTAATCTGAACCCTTTGTGCAAACGTACCCACCAATCCAATCTGATGTTCCAATACGCTAGATTTTTTTTTAAATTACTATCGCGGCGTGTTTATATTAACCGAGTTTCGTTTCTATCCGAATTTATACTTGCCCTTTGCAGTCACACAAACATTGTTTTAACCAAACATTTTAATATTACTTGGGTACCAACATTTTAATTAGTATGGCAGTGAAAGTTAAACGCAGCTTGAAAAAATATAACTTAGGTTAGGGGTCAGAAATTGGCATAGGGCAAACTTTTTAATCGCGGGTAACACCGCGAGGCGCTGCTAGTTATGTTATATAGCAAGCCAAACTGACGCTTATAATAATTATTTGCCGCTAGAATACAATGAGGTTGCGTACAACGCCCATAAACGAATCACTTTCTTCACCGCGTCAGTTGGCTCGATCCTTGAATGGTGTTACAAACCACAAATATATTTAATAGGCACATAATAGAACTTAGGCAAAACCTTATTATGTTACGTACTATTTTCGTAGAAACTCACACTGTTTTCCAGCATATTTATTCCGTCCCGTATACACTTTAAGGTACATTTTCTTGGGAACTCGCACGGAAAATACATTGAACAATCCATCCAAATATGTATGAATATTATGTAAATATAGAGTGACGCTAACGATTGGCGAATCGTTTGCGCTCGCCTCCCTCGAGAGGAAATGCGGAGATAACGGTGTAACGTAAAATGGAAATAGTTGAGGATTAAGTCAATAAATATTAAATAAATAAATATATCGCCAGACGAACAAACCAACTGTACGGTCACACACTAAGCAACGCTTGTATTATGGATACCGTACCATGTACTAAGGGCGAACCCAGTATATATTACTTATATAGATATTAAACATATGACTTGGGTACAAACATTCGTGCTCATCACACAAAGTTTGCCCCTACCAGGATTCGAGCCCGGGACCCTCAGCACGGAAAGCAGGGTCACTACCAACTGCGCTAATTAGGTCGTCAAAAATAAAAAAATAAATACAGCTTTTCGATACCGCACTTTGCCCACCTTGAGCAACAAACCGATGTCTGTGATCAAAAATAATTCTCGTAAAAACACCTTACTCTGCGAAAAATACAGAGTAAAAAGAAATACAAAAAGTTTCTATAGAACTTGGTTTAATAAATTCACATCCCTTTTCGTTTCTTTCTAATAAATGAGAATATCGCGTACAAAGGTGACTAAGGAGTGAGCTTTACAGCTATTTTTATCCCGTTTGTGTGTATAAATATGAAAGGGATGTCTTTTTTGTAGCTAATAAATACTTCAAACGTTCTTTTTTTTTTTTTTTTTTTTATTACATTATAGGTAAGTATTTGATCTCGATCTCACCCGATGGTAAGTGACGATGAGATCTACGATGGAGCATACTTGCCTAGGTAGGAAGGCGGCAGTAGATCGAGACGCTACATTCGCTAGGCACATGCATCGCAGCTGATCTGACCCGCCATCCATGAATGGCAACACCGAACATCATGCCGGAACACGGCTAGGCCGCTTGGCGACATGGCTTTGTTCAGTGGGTGGTGACTAGCCACGGCCGAAGCCTACCACCAGTAAAAGAATTGTAGGTATTTTTTCCAAGAATTGTAGGTATCTTAATATATATAAATTACGTATCACGGTGTCTGTCCGCTATCCTAAACTACTAAACCGATTTAAATAAAATGTTGCACACTGTGTGCAGTTTTATCCAATTTGAAAGATATGATAGTTTATATCTCAATTTATAATCGCAAATATTTAACTATAAAAATACTTCCTAGAAATAATGTATATGGCAAAACAACGTTTGCCGGGTCAGCTAGTATATATATTAGTATATGTATGCAACGCTCTAGGTGTCATCTAATAAATACATTGAATGATTTATAATTGTTGGATATTGTAGCTAGGGAATGAAGGCAGCTTATTTAGTTTGTACAACGTCCACAGCGTGGACATCGTAAGGTGACGCTCATAAAACTCCTGACCATGTGTGTGTAGCAAATAGAGGGCGCATTAGGTATAAGGGTATGTACAAAGGCCGTTTCCGTGGCGAGGGCGAATGGTTAACGGCTGGCCGGCCATCGGGATTGTGTTGGCTGTTCATCCGTTGGATATGTGACGTCACAACTCGTGCCTCACTTTAACCTCAATAGTAATCCATTGGAAAATGCTAGTGCGTCGACTCGGTTTTAGGTAACACGTGTTTCTATCGATACTGATGAACACACCATCAGAAAGCCTATTTCACAGACGACATGCTTTGTTTGAAACGGTCTCGGAATCTGGTAACGATGCGACAATAGTTTTAAGCAACAAACAAGTAGTTTTTTTAATACATTTCAGTATTTGATTATTTTTATTTTGTTGCAGATTAACATAGTGTTCAATCTAATACAGAAAATAATAATATTCTAACTTTGTTACTCTTCATCATTTAGAGAATGGTATACTTATTTGAAAATTATATTCAGACACGAAAGATGCGACTAGGGATTTGAACCTGCTGCTCGTGTTCTCACAGCTAGCGTTCAACAAACTCATTAACTTGCTATACATAATACGAAAATATTATTTAATTTTGCATGATGACAGAATCTTGAAAGGACACCTGAATTAATTGTCAATCTACAAACGTTGGTTATCACAACGACTTGAAGAAAAAAACACCGAAGCAACAACGGGGCTTTGAAAGTTTCCAAGTCGTGTAATATAAAAGTTCGGGGAGACGGGGGCTAAGTGAAAAAGTACCGTAAAGAGAATCTCTCCGAGTACGATCGGGAACTGAAAAAACTATGAGATAAGTTCACCCGAAAAAGGTAATACTCTCTTGTATTTTCAACGGGTTGTATATAAGGTATGGAATGAGAATGCAATCTGCAATCGAGGTGGTTTTATTATAATACAAGTTGCGCAACAAACAGTTGGTAGTGTAATGAAAGCGATGTGGGATTACAATCATAGATTTCCTTCAAATTGTCGTATACAGTTTTCCAATATCTATAAATTTCCAACATTCGTAACTATGCCCATAATTGTTTCAAACTATATAAGTATTTCCTACCCAAATCTAGGATGATTTGGGTAGCGAATAACTCAAACAATACTCAAATATTGTAAATACCCGTAACCGTTTTAGCAGCAACAGCAATTCAATTATTACTTATCAAGTTGACAACTTGCTTAAATCAACTCAATATCATTTACTACTGCATCAAAAAATTAATATTTTTACATGTTTTTATAAACAATAAGTTTCGCTTAATTACTTATCCTTATATTATCAATAATATTGGTTAAATTTGAATCCGAATTAAATAAACTTTTAGTAGCTAAAAGGAATGTAATTTGAGTCAGTAGCGATATAGCGACGTGGCGCCGCCGTATAAGAGAAAATATGGCTAAAGTTAGTTTGATTCAAAACCAACATTGTAAAATTGTTTTTGATAAACTTCTTACGTGCGACAAAGTAACTTTTATTTTCCTTCTTCTTAATAAACAGGCCAGAATCTTTTATGTTTTGCCAGCGTCAATAAGTATAAAGTACCTATAGTTATTTCAAATCAATGCTCCGTGTTTTTAAACGCTATTCTAGGCTAATCCTTGCCTTAATCCTCTAAGTAAAGGGCTTAAAAAGGATATTTTAAAAATCTGTTCTTGGGAATACTCGAAAAACAAGATTTTACTAGTTTTTATTTCATCTGCCACATGTTGAAAATACTGCAGGCATAGCACACTGGCGGGATGGATGCTGTCAATCACTAAAGACAAATCAGTGCATCTGGAATGGAATTTCACCACTACCATCAACAATACATTGATGGATCCGCACTCTTCCATGTTTTTTACAAAGAGTTTGATGGTTATATTCGTAATTGTAAAAATAACTAAGGCTATAGTAAAATTAATGGGAGGTAATTAATAGTGCTGTAGCAACCCAAAATTAATATTGAACGCCTTATTAATAAATCTATTTTAGAAACCTAGCTAAGTTGTTACCTACGTCTCTAATATAAAATGCTAACAAAACTTTAGAGGGCGATGAGAAAACTTGGTCGTAAAATCGGTTGTGCCTTATCGCTTCCGGGCATTAGTTCATTTCTACTTAAAACCACATTTAAAATTGATGATACAAATTACCAAAAGTTTCTTCGTCATTAACACAAAATTATTCATTAATATATATTATCATATTACCTACTTGTTATAAGCGAGAAAATGGTATTGCCTCCCACTCCCACGGCAATAGCTAAACTCCCGTTTTGTGAAAAAAATAATTGATCGTCAACCCTAAATCCGTGGGTAGATCTAACGCGGAGTAACCCCTGCTCGGCGAGTTGTTGTAAGCACAATTGGATGAATAGGCTCTTTGTGACCGCCTTATTGTGTAACCCACTTGAATGAAGTATCTCGACATAGCCGTGAACCTCTTTACACAAGCCCTAATTTTTTCCAAGGCTTCGCGAATAATAGTCTTTTATTGTCTCGATAGACATACTAGATAGGCAGGTAGGTATCGCGATCCCTTTTGTTAAATATTTGATTGCCGGATTGCTGCGTTGAAGTGAGATTCTGTAGGGTTAGCTTATTGTTGCGCAAAGAAGACATACAGAGCGCAGGACACAGCTCGGAAAAGCCAGGGTAATCCTGGCTTAGGAAGCCACTTCGGCCGCTCGACCGCCGTATAGGTTACTTGCCTACATAAATAAAGACACCGTAACTGAACAGCGAAGGTGAAAATTTAAGTGGTCAGCGCTATGTATTATTTTACTATTTTTATTTGGCCTAATTTTATTGTTATGCTTTGACTAGGAAATTTAAAAAAAATCAAACAATATACTTATTTACGGTATATTATTTTCAATGCCGCTGTTATGTGTGGTCTGAAATTATGTGTAAGATTACTTTGTGATGGATATGCTTAATACGCATTAAAACTATAAAATAGGTCTGGACAACTAAATACGGAGAGCTAGATAAGTTTATCAAATATTTTAATAGTATCTTGGGATGAATCAAAATTGCACAATCGACGCAAATAACAAAGGCGTCGGACCGACTCAAAATTTATTGTCCCCATTAGGGTATTGTTAAGAGTAAAACAAAATTTGGCGATTCGACGAAGTGGAAATATTACTGATTGAATTTAGAATTACTGCGCTCGGAATACGGTGACTTTTATGTTACTTACCACGTCGTTTTCAACACTCAGACTTTGGAATCGACCCCTACTTTGAATATAAAATTGGAGGAATAATTTGATCTTCGTTTTATTTCTGGTGAAACTGAAAACCCATTATGTTAAAATTATCAACGGCTTAACGCAACATTGGGCAGCTCACATCACATCCAAATACAGCATACGTGCGCAGAAAAAATATTTGATGTCGTTAATCAGGATTAAAATTAGGAATATTATATTAGGCAGGTATTTACATACATATTAAATTTAAACTCTCTCGGCATGTAGCCGCAGCTTTGGCAATATAATTATAAAACAAGTAGACATATTAATAATGGGGTATAGTCGGATTTATTGCAACTCAGTTTCCCTGTCTGCAACACAAGGGAATTAGAGTGATATACCTTCACTCTACATAATTACTTTTATTTTCCTGTTACGAAATGCGTTCGGAAATTGAAATGGGTCTTGTGATGTTATAGGAGATGCTCTGATTTTTTTGAGTACTTGGACATGGTTATTTTGTTTATTCCCGCTCGTTGCCAGTCGTCGTTGCAACTGGCAACCAGCGGTTATTTTTTTTTTTGACCCCACTGGTTGCCAGATACAGATACACGAATGGCAACTAAATGGAAAAGAATGTTCATTGGATAGTTCGTACATACCTATTATAACAAGGGTAGCTAAGTTGCGGAACGTGCAAGAGATATTTTTGTTTGGCGATTTAGTATTTAAAAAAATACACGTTCGTCGTGAAACGTATCGTCGATAAGAGCCTTTCACTGATACCTATTTTCCAATCCGATTGCTGACTTTGAACCATTTAAATTCAATGGAGCTTTAGAATGGTATTGCTATCGATTAAACGCAATTTATATTTCATCAGGATGAATCTCTGAGCTATGACTATCTACTAGAATGGATTTCAATTTGTCTGTTAAGCCATTTTAGTAATTCAATTCTATTAATTGAAAAATAGAAATAAATGAAACCTTAAGCGACAATTATCCAATATAATAACAATATATAAATATTTTTTGTCAACAGTGACGGGTTACAAATGTGGTAATTTTTGAGTGCGCAATGTATTGTAAACCACGCGACCACAACACAACGCTTCCCACGATACCCAACGCGTGCGAGTGACGAGGGAGCTTGAGCGTATATTATTTTTATTTACTTTGCAGTTTCACGTCTAAATTAGTAAGTATGGTTTTTATTTAAAATACCGACAATGAATATTTATATTCATGAAAAGATCGACAGAAAATTTCAAATCTGGACGTTCAGAATCATGAGCTGAATCCATTATATCAGATTTCGGTACGAAGCCACTTACACACTGTGTAAATAGCTTTATGAAATAACTAAAAGTTCTTGCATTCATGAATATTATATGCTCATGTGTTAAATCATCTTGGAACACGCACGCAAGGAGATTGATATAAAAGATGTTAACTTATAAACAAGCCAGTTAAAATAAATCTTCCAATGCAAGATACGCACACGCTGATTGTGATTTTTATCGCAAACAAAGTGTGCAGTTCCATATAATATCCGATAATTCAAGTAAACAGAAAAGATATCAGAAAGTACTCACATTACAAAAAGCTTAATGTAGACAGCCTTGTAGCTTTGGAACTTGAAAATATAACACGAAACAATACCATATAACCTTTGCCTTTAAAATAAGCCCGTTTGAGCGAAACAATAAAAGAAAGTATATTTTTGCAATTAAACTGACCAAAACAAACTCTGCTAGCGTGGTTAATTAGCCGTGACTGATTGACCAAGCAACATCTCTAGGAGGCTTTTGTTCACTGAGCCCTAACGAGTCTCGCCAGACGCAACCTCGCGTTGCCTCGTCCGAGCGATATCATCTGTCAATTGCCTCGCTGCGTGAATTCAACTGTTTATATCAACTTCTCATCTGTCAACTGCCTTGCTGCGTGAATTCAACTGTTTATATCAACGTATTGCTTTACAAAGTAAATTTTTGGTCAAATATTAACCGTTATGTGTTCATAAAACGTGCATGAGTGTAGGAATATAAAATTAAATAGTGAAACATTTTAAGTCCTCCCAAGAAGTTCGGTAACTTATCAGTAGAGTATTACAGTACTTTCATTCACTTATCATTAGGATTAATAGGGGTTTTATACACTAGGCCAGCATAGAATCGAGCAGTATTCTAAAAGTTGTTTCAAATAGACGATGGTCAAATATATACTCATATGTTGGTGACACCATTTTGTAAATAAAAAAAAGCATTGAAGGAACTGCTCGGGGCATACACTCGAGCTAGACTCGCGAGTCGGTCAGCCATATTCATCTATTTTAATGTGTTCCTTACCTTAGCTTGAAAGGTGATCCCATAATGGAACGCCTCGTCAGGGTGCAGCGGTATTCTTGTGTCAAACTCGTCGTTGGGTACCAGGTCGTACTGCTTGGTTGACTGCATCTTCCGGCCCCACTTTAGCAACTTCATCGGCACCCGTTTCCAAGCCCGCGCCTTGAGCACCACTCGGAAGTAACGAGCCTTGTAGCTCTTTCTAAACATTGAGGCTCATATTCGGATTCCGTTTGTTAAAAAACTTTCTTGCGATTTGGGGCGAACAGGCTTAGTGGCAACCTGGCAACAGAAAAAAGAAATTGTTTAACTTTATACCTGACTGTGCTAGTAATGTTATTTTTGACTTCGTCAGAGGATGTTAATGTGATCTTGTTAAAAGGTATCACTATGCCGAGTGTCATCAAAAAAGTGAGCAGCGTCGCTACCTCTACTCTGTGCGCCCGGTGACGTCATCACCTGGAGAACTGAGATGGCCGTGTTGCGCGCCAATTAGGTTTCACTTTGCATTGAGCACGCGCAGCGTTCACTAGCTAGGCAAAACCCTTCTCTATTAATCATAATTATATTAATTATTTAAATTTAAATTTTAACTGATTTTATTTGTAATTATAAATCTTGATTGTTTTGAATTTATTGTGCCCTTGGTTTGTTTTAATTAAAAATGATGGACATCGTTAAATATATATGTATACATTCATATGTCAATAAAATTATCATATATTCATATGTATTATAGTTTATTGTTTCGGGCAAAATTGGGTTCAGTTGAGCTTAACCTAATTAATATTTAATACAGGTTCGGTAAATGTTATTTAGTTACATAGTTATTTTTTTTTATAAATCACAATCCACAATATAGTTCCAATACAAAAGAGCACTTCCCAACTTCAAATTCAAATTGTAACACAAAAATAGAGACGTGAAATCTTCGCGCGAACAGGAGCCATTGTTACGTCTCGCCGCAAACAAATTGCAAATTCACTGTGCACAATATGTTGACATAATGTCCGGACTCATCCGTCCCTTTTGTGTTTTTACGTAGATACAGCATCGCCTAATGGCCTCTATTAGGGTCAACGATGTGGACCAGCTTGCAGCGAGCCAATCAATGGCACAGACGACGACGGGTATCACTTCTATTCCACGTCTGGCCTCGCCGAGTGCCAGACGTCATTCTGCCACACACTCCTCACATTTCTTTATGTCAATGTTGATTCACATTATTAATGACGCAACTTTGGCGCCGTAGATATAAGTTTTTGACAATCAAGAGTTTTTTTTTTTATTATTTTAACCAATTTTTTTAGGTATAATAGACATCACTTACATCAAAAGTACGAGTATATCCCACAATGTGTGTATAGCACCCTTTTGATTCAATTAAATAACTCAATTTACTAATCGCTGGCAGCATTGCCATGTTGAATGGCAATTAATTAATTGAATTTTGCCATTCAACGTGGCAATGCTGCCAGCGTTTTGGGCACCCTCCCGGCCGATGGTGGTGGGAATTGGCTTGGTGCATTTTGAAAGCAGCCTAATTTTAATTTCAATTATAATAATTAATTATGTATATTTGGAAGAAAATGGAAACGTAATGTATACTCATAAAAAGTAAACAACAAAAGCAATACTTCTGACTGATAGCAGAATTTCCTCTGGACTTTGATCCAGAATTGTTATTTAACGACATCGTTATCCCATCTTTGTACAAGACAAACTGTTTTCAATTAACTTTCCAGTTCGAATAATAAAGTTATCTTTTCTATTGGAGGGCATGAAGGCATTTTTTTTATTCTAGCTTTGGGTTGTGTTATAATCGCTGTAGGAATGAATCTATTTTTTTTTATGATAACCGAATACGATGAAGAAAAGCGATAAAGTATAAAGAACATTTAGCTTCTATCGCTAAAATTAGAATGTTGGAGTGCTGTTAGACAGTGTTGTGAAGTAACATAAATAGTTTAGGGCTGATTTATACTAACTGAAATAAAAACATACTAAAGCAAAAGAATGTGTGTGTCACCGACGCCGATAAATAAAATTAAAGAAAACGTAGAGCCGGGCGGAAAGTTGTAGGCAACCGAAGTGTCGAACACTTAACTGAGAGGAATGCCGATTGAGAAGTTAAAGTTACATCCTTAATCATGGTCGGAGAACAGTCATTAGCTTTTGCTTCAGTTTGGTGCTCACAAATTGAGCCAGAACTTACATGCTACCGGGAACTTGTAAACACAGACAATGTTTAGTTATGCTAAAGCCAGTGGCACGCACAAGGAACTTCAGAGCAAAGACGCGGTTAGCATTCGAAGCGAATTAATTAACTGGTTTATTTTCTACATAAATGATTGATTTGAATGCTAAGATTAGTGCTGCGATTATAAATATATAGGATAATAATCTGATATCATCGTAGTTGATACTAAGGTAAGAGAAGATAATTTGGGACAAGTGATTTGGTTTGTGAACAACAATTTTCTACAACAATAAGGTGACCGGATACCAAGCGGGAGTTTATTCATAAGTTTTTATTTAATGCCCTTATTATCGTCAGCTATATTTCTTCAATTGAATACTTGAGGCACTGTTTGCAATGGCAGAGCCCATTCAGTCATCAGTTTGTCACATAAAATAACAAATACGCTTACTATGCAGTACAATACAGTACTTCAGGTACAAGCCATTTCACGTACCGTGTCAGTAACGTATCATCTTCGATCCCTCTCGCACCACAGATTTTATAAATAAGTTAGACAGTGCCAGGACATTTTCTCGATAACGTGACGATTGTCTTAATCCTTCGTGCTTACCGTACTGAACGCTATATTGGTTGGATCTTTTGATTTTACAGAAAACATTTTTATAACACTGCTCCGTTTACGACTGTAGCTACTCATAAACATCAATGTCTCGACTTAACTTACTGGAGCTTAACAGAGGTCCATTATAAACATACCGACTCCGATTGATCCAATTCAACTGTCCGATAAACTTGTCTCAAAGTAAATGCTATTAGAAGCGATTGGATTCTTACGAAGAAGCTCAGATCGTAAACACTGAGCTTTTAAAATTGTGAAGTAATTATTCTCTCAGAAAAAATATATTAGTATTTTTTTTTCTAAGAGACGCATCTATTTTGGGAATAGTTAGTAAATGGAGTATATCAGCGAATCATTTTAATTAAGGACTACAGTTCTTTATCAAATGTGAACCTGTGTCCGTCCAGTTAAATAGATATATCAGCTTTATACTAGCATACCTAATCAAAACAGTTAAATCAATCAATGTAATGGTTGCAATGAAAACTTTGGCAATACTAGTTTTAGACGAATAGAAAACGTGCTTAGCCAAGCCCGTTCACATCATCAAACTTATAAACTATCTCAAGTTATTTACCGTGTTATTTATGAATACATACTACATACAATACCGATAGCTATTTATAACCAATAACAAGACCCTAAGTACAGCCATCACTCGAAGTAAATCAAATCCGAAGACAGTCGAGCTTACCAGTGCTTGCCTAAACGCTTCTTTATGAGCGACAAAACAAATCACCTATTGGCCTGGCACAAAGCTCTAACATAATCGTATGGTCGTCGAGAAAGCATACAGTCAATGTCATTCCTGCGAGTCGATTTCTGAGTTGACATTGTCGGACATACTTGTCGAAACGTTCGGACGTATCGTTAAGTATTCGAATCGATTCGATTAGAAATTTTCTTGTCTCGATGACCATCTTTCAGAGCCATTCTTGATGACCGAATCGAAGATACGATACGGATACCAACCGAATGGTTTGATTCGACCACGCATTGTGTTTACATATTGCATTTCATAATGAAAGTTTCAATTAATAGCCGAATCGGTCGATACAAGACTGGTCGTAAGGCTGTGAATCGGGGAGCTGGGTAGCTTAGTGTGCGGGTATTAGGAGCGTGACCAAACACGCTTGCTATAATTTCTGTTAAAAGAATCGGTGTGAACACAACCGGCAGCCCATTTTCTTTTTTTTATAACCCCTAAGGTATTGTTGACACAACAATCGTATTTCCCCCAATCATAGAGCATTAAAACTTAAACTTTATTGAATCTGACATTTACTTAACACGTTGAGTGCGGTGCCATTTTCAGAAGACTTTCAGCCAGTGCGGTAGAGACCTATTCGACCTCATAACCGAGCTTCACTGTAGTGCGTATGAGACCTAATCCATCTCCTAAAATAAGGTATTTTAAAAAAACTCATATCTTTATCAAAAAATAAGATACAATCTATGTTCTTTCTGTAAATAATAGAGAATTAACTGTTCTATCTCAAGTTTGCTACGCATGGGGATATGAAAAGTGGGTTATGAGATATAACGAAAAAAAAATTAGGTATCCATTGAATCTCGCATCGCAACTAAAGATAGATCCGTTTGGGTTGTGACTAGTAATGGGATTAAAATAAAACCCCATTTATCGATAGCTAAACTTTTTATGAAGTAATCATTTAAACATAGTAATATTAATTTCTTATATTTACGCGAACAGTACACATTGAAATAAAACTAATCTTATGGATTTTATCGTGTTTATTATTTGTTTTTTACGTTCCCGTCGTTTCGGCTGTTTTACAGCAACCATGGTCACGGGAGGACTGACCATTGTGACTGTCCTTCCGTGAATGATGAATTATGATCATCCATAAAATTAGTTTTATTTCAATAAACATAGTGACCTAAAATATATTTAAGAAAAATGTTCCTCATTGAAGCATGGTAAACACATTTTTTGATCGCATTGCACACATAGTTGTACATACACACACACACACACACATACACATATTTATTCGTTTGGCTGTTTTGGATGCATCTGTGCTACTAAATGTAAGCCGTAATTTACTGTGACAGCCTGTGCAACGACTTTTTTTGCTACCACGCTGACAAAATATAAGAGCGTATTTTTTTTACATGGAGTGCGCAGGTACACATTATCGACATTTGAACAACACTGAGCGCGAGCTAACGGCGCCCGCGCCGCCCGCGCTCCGCTCCTTGCGTCTATGACGCCTGTGTTTTAGGAGGTCCGAAAGATCTCTTCACGCAACAGATGTATATTATTACAACTCAGTGCGTTAGAGACCTCATCCATCTCCTATTTTTTTTATTACATTATTGAATCAAACTCGCAGCGGGAAGTAGGTATGTATATTTGTCTCTGTCAAACACATAGAAATAAAGAAGTTACGACCTCCCGCACAGAGGTGGAGAACACGATTTTCGGCGCCGCACCAGCTGAAAGTCACGTTAGAGTTCTTTTAGACCTCCTAACGCAGTCAACGTGTTAAATCTGCGATTAATAATATAACATCGCCAGACGAACACACCAACTATACGGTCCCACACTAAGCAACGCTTGTATTATGGGTATCGTACAATGGACTGAGAGCGAACTCAGTATTAATACTTATATAGATACTAAACATCCATGACTTGAGTACAAACATTCGAGCTCATCACACAAAGTGTGTGTGCCTACCGAGATTCAACCCCAGGACCGTCAGCGCAGAAGGCATGGTCACAACCCACTGAGCTAATCAGGTCGTTCAAGTGAGAGCAAGTGCAATTTGTCTCGTGTATCGCTGTGCTGCTACCGTTGCGGCCAAATGAAACTTTAATTGCACTTCTAAACATTGGCTTATTGCGAAAACTTTGCTCTCGACGACACGTTCCACCGCAATCTCGCTTAGCGCCAACAAGCGGTTCATAGTACTCAACAACAAAAATCGTGCGATTCATAGTACTCGACAACAAAAATCGTGCGATTCATAGTACTCGACAACAAAAATCGTGCGATTCATAGTACTCGACAACAAAAATCGTGCGAATCATAGTACTCGACAACAAAAATCGTGCGAATCATAGTACTCGACAACAAAAATCGTGCGATTCATAGTACTCGACAACAAAAATCGTGCGATTCATAGTACTCGACAACAAAAATCGTGCGGTTCATAGTACTCGACAACAAAAATCGTTCTAATCATCTCCTCAATAATATCCATTTCAATTATTGGTCCCATCGTACTTACTTATTTATAAGAGGTACATTTTTGTAGACTGTGGATATAAAATAACTTTTAAGTAAATCATCAACGTATACGCTCTCAAACTTTTTCTCGTTTATGTTTGGGAACATGAACAGTTAAACAAAAGTTAATGCAACTAAAAAGTTAAATAAACGGTTTTTTGCTAATGGAACGGAACAAGTGACCTCAAAGCTAATTTTATGGAGGTAAGAAAGTAAAATACTGTTTTATAATGCGATCACTATACGGCTGGCTGGCTGATTAATATGTGGACCTTAGAATAATTAATTGATGTACCTATGTGATAATCAGTTATATCAATATACAGTTCGATGATGCGTGATTGGCTGATGCTTAGGTACTGACTTATCGCGCAACCTCAGTTTTGATCGAAACAATTAACTCACGCGATATTTATATGACCAGTTGGGCTGATAACGAATCAAATGACATATCACAGGGCTCGTGCACGGCAATGCGAGGGGATCCCCTAAGCGAGCTGACTCCTGACTGTGAGAGGCAAAGTAGCCTCGCTAAGCTGCTCAGTCGGTTGGTACGCGGCTATTCATGGGCTGCTGCATAGTTTGCACCCTGTGCCTTCGATAACTTGTACACATATCTGTATACTTACTAGCATGTGTGTATAATAATAATATTTTTTAATGTCCCGCACTGTTGGGCACAGGCCTCCCCTCAATGCGAGGGGGATTAGACCATACTCCACTACGCGGGCCTAGTGCGGGTTGGCGGTCCCTCAGACATGCAGGTTTCATAAAATAAAATAAAATAAATATATATTATAATATGTGTGTTGGTTATAAGAATGCTTACTCTGCTCGAACGAGTACATATTAATATTTTATTTGTCAGATGCAAAGATATTCTTATTATTAGTTGTACAAAATTCAAATTGCTTAAATACTAATAACGGGTTACATGAGTAAAACATCCTTAAACATGATAAATGGTCTATAAAGCACACACTTTGTAAAAATAATTGTTAAACAGATCAGAACATTGTCCACGAAAATGTCTGGTCATTTAAAACTACTACTGACGGGATGAGCCTCGTTATTGTGGGATTCGACGAACTTTTAACGAGACTGCGACCACATGAGACCACCAATTGCACTAATAACGCGAGCCCTTTACTCTGAGGCTCAGGTTCTCAATGTAAAGCAAATTTATATTTAAAAATAGTCCTCGTTCAACATAAAAATATTATAAGTTAATGACAACCACATTCGAGTATTCAGCATATATAAAGCAGTAAACATTAACTCCAAATACCCGAACTCTATTGACTCTCAATGGAATAAGAATTGCATGGCATTAAATACACCGAATGTTCAACAACTTTAATAAATAACCCCTACATATTTTCCCATAAATCTATACTAATATTATAAATGTGAAAGTTTGGATGGATGGATGGATGGATGTTTGTTACTCTTTCACGCCCGAACGGCTGAACGGATCTGGACGAAATTTGGCACAGAGATAGATTATAGTCTGGAATAGCACATAGGCTACTTTTTATCCCGGTAAAATGTATGGTTCCCGTGGGATATATGTTTTAATTTTTCATACTTTTTATCGCGGGTAACACCGCCGGGCGCAGCTAGTATACAATATAGGAACGTATGTTACGCGAAATTTCTTCGATTCCATACCGATATCATGCGATTAAAGATCAAATCACTGTGTATGGCTATAGGTCTTACACCAAAACGAACAAGATCTAAAGTAGAAACACTCTTTTTTTGCATTTTCTCAAGCTTTAAGGCAGACATAATAACTGTCGAGACATTTTAGCATTTTACGTTTCGCGAACACGTAGTAAATGAATAAAACGTGTGATTTTGTAATAGCTTCAGAGAAATTTTCATGTTAATTTGCATCCAGACATGATTTTTATACATTCCAATTAAAATGTTATTTTTAAGTTGTTCTAATTGTTCTTTTTAGTACGTCACTACGCGACGAAATGGCCCCTATGAGTGATTTTTTCACGGTGAGATTTTAGAAGTTTACAATTATTATAAAATTATATCCTTATAAATTAAAATGCATTTTATAGTTACTTCGAGGTAAATTATGCCTATGGTGGGTTAGAAGCAATCACAGGGTTTTAAACAAATATTGTAACAATATTCAATGAGACCTTTCTGTCTGTGTGTTGAGCCTGAAGCGTTATTTGAAGATCACTATAATTTCATTCACCTAGAAACAATACCACATACCTACTCAGACACCTCAATTAGCTAAAACAAACTTGTAAATTTCCTCTTTGTTATTTGGAATTGCCTGTCGTAATTAACTTTTAATTGAAATACTTGACTGACCCGAAATGGAAAATTCAATCTTACGTAACTTTTTAATAATAATGAATAAATTGTTAAATAAACCCATTTCCTACGATAGGTAAGTATAGACATTCCTCACTGCTTCATCAGTCTGAAATTAATGTTGAGTGTGCCTGCAGCAGGAATTTTTAATGTCATTATATCGCTATTCACAAAGGACGTTGTCAATTATGAAACAGTAGTATGAGCGGGACGGAATTACGCTTACGTTACCGTACTGATACGTCCAAAGATTGTGATAGAGCCACTGGTTCAGTGATTCAGAGAGTATACTAAACCTTGTACCTACACTTATCTGGGGCATTTGTAGTCATTGTGTAAAGGCCGACGATATGCCCATTTAAAAAAAGCATTTAAATAATGATTATAAATGTGCTAAAAAAGAGCAGGTTCGAGGCTAAGTATACCTTTTCCACATCACTCTGAAAACATCTTTAGTATATAACGATTATTTACTGTCCAAGCTCGCATAAACCAAATTATATGAATACTTAGGTACGTTGTATATTGAGGGGATCAAACTGTTTTTCATTTTACCACGAAAGTTGGGAAAGATCTGCGTATATAGTGTGTAAGTGTATTTGTAACGAAAACTTACCATGGATTCAACTAACGATATTGAACCTCCAGAGTTAGAATATTCACTATGAAAATTTTTATGAATTTTACGCATCTATTCAGTTATTTTAAAATTGATTTTAACATGAAATCATAATAAATGTCTATCTCAACGTGATTATAAAAAAAACATAACTACTAATGTAAACCTAAAACTGCAATGTAAATTAAAATTCAATACGCTCGGGCGCGCTCGCCACTCGCACGCCACGGTTATTGGGCGGAGCGTTGTGTTGTGATCGCGTTGTTTACTATACATTACGGGCTCAAAAATTTCAACAATTGTAACCCATGACTTTCGACATATATTATTTCTATTAATTTCTCATAGGCACTGTAACCTTTACCCAAAGTTTTGGTTATCGTGCCCTTAACAACCTGTATATCGTTGCAGCCACCACATATTAAGTAGCTTTCGATCATATTATCGCTAACTCTATCATTATACAAAGCCGGGTGGCTTTGTCAAAGTCAAAGTCAATTTAATTTCGTTCTATTCCGATTAGTCGGTGAATTTACCCGAATGGAGTACGCCAGCTGTGTTGTATCTATGGTAATAAGGCAATAGCACATGAGAAAGCCATTTAAAAGCCTTATGAATACATAATTTTATGTAATATGACGACAATGTGTCATCTTTACTGGGCGATTGGTACTTGGTATGCACATATAAATCGGCTTCCGAGCCCCGCCACTCAGCCGTTGACCTTCAACTTGACTATTTTAGATTCAACCGGCGGCAGAATGAACTTGAAGCCTTCAAATATTATTTATAAACCGTTGCGACGATTTGTGCCGAAAGGCTGTTTCTCGCGGTTGGATTCGCTTCGCACGAAAATTAAAAAAAAAAAAACAGCCATGTGCGACTTCATCTTGCGCTGTGAGGGTTCTGTATATTTATTTTAAAACCCTAGTAATCTCTAGGTGGAAACACTCTATCTTGCACATTAAGAGAGCTATATTTAAAGAATAAAATTGTAAAATTCATATTTTACCCCGAATTAGGTGGTGCTGGATCTGGAAATCAGCCTCCACCGCATGATGGGCTCCGTTTTATTATATTTAAGGTACCTTAAAACCAGTCTAATAAATGAGAGAGTAAACTCTACAAGTCTGTTAGGTATCAGCCAAACGTTGTAAATCTGACGAAAATAAATAATACGCGATGTTCATCCCGCGAAATATGATTTGCTTGTTTAACAACTTTTGTTAACTAACTTACGGGAACTTTCTAAGCACATGATTTGTTCGAAAACCTGTCGAAACATATCACAAAAGTTTGCGATTGAGATTTATTTTGATGGTGTGTAATTAATTGGTGGCTGTCTATACTAATATTATATACGGGGTAGGTTTGTCAGTTCGTGAGTTTACATGGATAGGGTAGGTAATCTCCAGATCTACTAACTCGATTTTGACGTTCTTTTACCAATAGGAAGCTACCCCTGAGGGCTATAGGTGGTTGCACCGCGGTAATGCGACGGAGTCGCGGGAAATTAATAGGCTAATATCTAAATAAATTCAAGGGTAAAATCTAGAAACATCTAACCTGCAGGTGTCTTAAAATAATCGCGAACTATGCAGTGAACAACTTGTCATTTTGCATATACTAACATTGACATGCCCACATAGATATTTATAGTCGCTTCGATCTCTAAGTGCATCACTATATTGTATAGGTGTCTTAAGATAATCGCGAACTATGCAGTGAACAACTTGTCATGTTGCATATACTAACATTGACATACCTACTGGTACATAGATATTTATAGTCGCTTCGATCTCGAAGTGCATCACTAAATTGTTTAAATTGCTTCAACTGAGTTCAATATCGTGCCTCTAAATATTCAAGGTGCACTGACATTATCGCGTGAGCTTTTGTTTGCATTTTAATTAGTAACAAAGTAGGCTTTGTTATGCGCGGGCGTAGGCAAGAGCAGGTAGCGCCATAGTGCACAGTGCGCGTGAGTTGCGTCATCGCTGTTTAGTCGACCAGCATCGGCGCATGCGCACTAAACGCATCGCTCACAAAATTCACACTAAGTGCCCGCTTTCACCACCCCACTAATTTCAGTTGCGTGTAAGACCTACTTAATTGAGAGAATATTATGAAACAATTTTACTATTGCACAGCTATGAAAACGAGCTGTGTTTAAAACGTTTCGTTTCAAGAAATGTTATACTTACTTACATAATGATACAAGTGAGCAAGGATGGCCATTACGGTCGAGATGGGATTGCAGCCCGAGCCGAAGGTGAGGGCGTAATGGACCCGACACTGTAATATCCAAATGGTCACGCGTGTCATACGAAACTTTTCAACAAACATGTGCGGAAAAAAATAATAACATTTTATAAAAAAAACAACCGAATTGGGAACCTCCTCCTTTTTGATGTCGGTTAAAAATGCACACTATATTCAGACATTTTGAAGATATTTGTAAAATATGGCCACAGAACAAAAATAGCAACAGAGTTTTTTTATTCGCGTGTCGCCGTTGAAAAAGAGGTACGGATAACAAAGCCGTGAAAGTATAAAAAAAATGTTATCATACATAATGTTAATTTAATGACAAAAATAAATAATATGTACGAATAAAATGTTTATTTATCATATTGTAACTAACACAGTTTATTTAATCACAAAAATAGTAAACAATTTTTAGACAGGAAACTTTTTTGCCAACATAAAAAAGCTGTTTCAAACACTAGTGCGGTAATGTTAAGCAAATCGTACGCGTGTATAATAAGCTGCATTATGAACCTAAAATCGTTGCAATAAAAGCCACTTTATAAGCAAGTGTATTGAAAAAAAAATAAAGCATTGCCGTGCCATCATTCCGGAAAATTAGTTTTTTTACATCGTAAATGGGGCGTGATAAAAAGTTTATTTTTTATAGTTTTAAAAGACGACAAAGTAAAGGCAGCAGGTGGCTGTGTCTTAAGGGTCACTCACCTTCACGAGTGAAGGTCAAACATGAAAGTGTGGCTGACTGTTGCACCATTCAGAAATTGACATTACAGAATGGTATCATCTGTGGACGCAGTCACAACGCGCTTGCTATATGTAGTTCGAGTAAGTACTTATTAAATACCATTTTCACTTCTCATGATCGTAATGTTCTTGTTTATGCTGAGTGTAAGCGGACTTAAATGCGTTTTATGCTCAAGTGTAAAAAGTGTTTACTTCTTCTGAGACAAATTAACACAATATATATACTTATATACATAGGTAATTTAATTATTATCTCAGTTTGCAGTTATATAGTGAAAAGACAAATAAATGTACTGGGTAGTAAACAGAGGAATAATATACTTAAGTTAATTTATTTGAATAATAAAACAAAAAAGATGAAATATCGCTACAGGAAATTAAGTTACTTTATAACTAGGAGTATCCAGTCAGGCCGGGTACAGTACAGGTTGATCTAAATTTAAAAAAAAAGATTTATTGGTAAAATTCCGTGACAGGCCACCAGGCCAGCATTCACTAGGAATTTGAATAATAAATCATTCTAAAATGGTGGTCGCGGATTTTACAATAGACGTGAAGCCTGATTAGCGATACTCGCGTCTCGCTCGGCAGACTTGGACTTTGATGGAAGAAATGATACACTAGCGAAGCTGCGACCAACACAATATGCTACATACTCATGGACTTGTACTAAATAACATACTAATATACTAGCTAAAACTTACACTTTTATTTCAAAGCTCGTATGAGTTTAATAATTCGTTGAACGGTACGGTACGAAGGGTACAAATATTATAACGAAACATTCCTTCTGATACGGTAACGAGATAAGCATATAGGAAATGAGTAAGTGTTCTGTTGTTACAACTTGTAAATAGACTTGTATAGAACCATTTTAAATTCGTTTTTAGAGATACGTATAATGTATACCCGGCGATGTTTTTGAACAAATGGTGTATTACGAGATAGCTTGAAACCTCATATATTAGTCATAAAAATGTCGAGATATCTTGGCATGTCTCGGGTCGGGACCTTCGCTCCCCTGTCAATTAAGCCTGTCATATCAAAAGAGAAAAGGTAATAAATAACTCATCGCTGCGTCGAGTACCTACTGCCAAGACACGTAGCGTGTGGCATTAAATACCTTATTCCCGAAGTAAGAGGTTTCCAAATGGGTTCGAGCAAATTAACTCAAGAAATATACTGGAGGTGAATTGCAGTTGAAACTATTTTAACTTGAACTTGAAATATTAATAAAAAAAACTGAACTGCTAAGTTTGCACAAAAAAAAAACAAATTATAAATTTGTTACCTTAATAAATTGTCATTTTGTACTCCGCTTAAGAGCTTTTATTTGATGTGTACAAGGAGACGTCAAAAAAAAATTACACCCAGATACTTTGATTAAAAAACCAGCGAGAAATTACAGAATAGCTCATAATTAAATTCCTCATGACTATCTCTAAGGCTCCTTTGATTGTTCTCTAGCACACAAAAGGTACACGAGTACAATTTCCGATATGACCTTAGCTTTGGCCGCGTGATGAACCGTATACACTTCCTCAATGTTAACGCACCGGTTGCCGGCATTATGTAACGCGCGTGCTAAGCGCCGGCGACGGCTGCGATAGGGCACGTGGGCCCCATTAAAGGTACGCGTACGGTTAGACGCAAGCGATGTAGCATAGAACAGTTCAGTCACAGACCTTAAAATTGACAACAAAATGTGCGCGCATAGCGCAGTACTACTATCAACCGATAGACATCCACTGCTGGACATAGGCCTCCCCCAACGACTTCCACTCAACACGGTCCTCCGCCACTCGCATTCATCGGCTTCCTGCGACGCGTGTGATATCATCGGTCCACCTTGTGGGGGGCCGTCCTACACTTCGTTTTCCAATTCGTGGTCACCTTTCTGCCCCAACGGCCATCGGTTCTGCGAGCTATGTGCCCTGCCCACTGCCACTTCAACTCGGAAAGTCTTTGAGCTATGTCGGTTACTCCAGTTTGTCTAGGGATCTCTTCATGTCTGATTCTATCGCGTAGTGAAACCCCGAGCATAGCTCTCTCCATTGCGCGTTATGCGGCCTTCTTATGCGGCCCATAGTCAGCGACCACGTCTCGGCACCATGGCGCAGTAATGTAGGCCCAACGCAACCGGGCTCTAGAATAAGTAGCACTTATAATAACTGCAATGCAATATATGTCAATGGTTGTATCATAGTGTCTCTAGTTCAGTTGTTCAAACATAGACAAGATTTTGATACTCTTATTTTGTCTGGTTCTATTTGGCGATGTTACGGGGGTATGTCAATGTATGAGGGGCCCGCGTCTACTCCCATGTAGTATGCTTTAGCTAGAAAGACTACTAAAATCTGCTCTGTGCTGTGCTGTTGGAACTGCGTTGGCGTTGCGTCGCAGTATGGGCTGAGCCTTATAGCTTGTAACACAATGCTCTGCCATTGAACCGACCACGACTCAACTTTAATGGTCACACTGTTTCTATTATTTTAACTGCGTTCAATTATTTATAAGACGGCTTATTATTGTGTAATAGATTAGTATGCGAAGTATTATTCTATTGAGTACATAATTCGGTTTTCGTTTAATATAAAGGGAATGCGGTCTAATAATTTAACGTGTGGTGTTATCAAATTCAATGCACTTTCTTTTATTACTTGAGCTACCGAAATTAATAAGCAAAATATCTATAAGTAAATCATACGATGCCAATCTTCTCGCTTATTCTTATTTGCTTTGAAATATCGAATGTGTATGTTATTTATCTATTTAAACATTTCCTAAATATTATCGACCAAATTCATATAATATTACAATTCATTTACAATGGTATTTTGTTTTATAATCTGCCTTTAATGCTGCTTATAATTTGATTAAAACTACTATATATTTCGGGGTGATAATATAAATAAATTTATCTATTGTATTTACTTGATTAGAAACTTCTTATCACACATAAATAAGGGCCCCAAAGTAATGATAAGACAACGCTTGCAAGGCACAACGTAGAATTTCTTCAGGCGTCCACATTAGCACCATATCTTTCCGACTGTAAGGGATCTTTTAACGATATCGTTAAGCTTTACAATATCGGATTTATGTTGCCGTGTAGGTTTTATATCGGGTATAACATTAAAGAACATTTTACGCAGCGTAAATAAATTACTTACTCTATGAATTATAACTGACGGGGAACGAATGCAAATTTACAATCATTTTTTAAACTATGCTTCCTACTTATATGTTTATAGTACAGTTTTTCTAACAATGTTTTAAGGTTCGTGGCTTAATAATTTCCAAAAAAATATAGCACTCCTAATAATATTAGTGCGATATTATCTATTCTGTTTTATAAACGTGCACGACTTAAAGAAATTCAAATTTAACAGTATACCTAGATTTTTCGAGTTCTTACAAGATATCTGAAAATTTTCAATAATGTATCCACAGCTTTACTTTGAAAGAGGTAGGTTTTATTTATGTCACTATCACCGTCATCAACATCATTATTATCATCAGTGGTACTTATAATATTAAAAATAACGAAGAAATATTGAACTTGACACTGGCACACATGGCATTATTAAGTAGCCGATTGCAAACTAAAAAAAAGAAATAAAAATGCGCTATTCACCCACGAAGTGCACATAGATCCTACCTAGATCGGTACCGCTTTCGATAACCATGATATGTGAAGAAAAGAAAGTCCTGAGATTTCCCAGTGATTGGCACATCCGTAATTGACGACAGCATATTGCATTGAAATCTATAATAACATAACATTCTGACTTGGAAATCATATCGGCCGTATTTATAAGTACAAAACCTCGTCGCGTTAGTTACACCATTTATAACTCAAGAACGGGAGGGCCGATTTTTAAGAATATTGTTTTTTTGAATTTGTCTCCGCCCTGAAAAAAACACTAAAAATAATTCATTTGATTTTGGGGCGCTCCGAAGTTCGCTGGGGTAGTTTTTATATAAAATAGCGTCATGTACTAATAATATAAATAAGTCGATGTTCTTGTGAAGAAACGACGATAAAGAAAAACTGCAGCGAGCTACGAAATAAGCTACAGCGATAAATAATCGCTAACACTGGTACACAATAAAGGCGATATAATTTTAGTAGCTACCTCTATTGTAGTTTTATAGCGGCGTGGCAACGTTTTGATATGTTTGTACAAAGCGAAATGAGTCGCTTTTAAAGTGGCCAATAAGCGACAACATTATTAATAAAGTTCTATTTTTGAGTCAGATGTTTAAAATTTGTTTAAAAATCCTTGCGAGTTTGCCACGCAATTCTCGACCACAAAGTACATATAATTCCATTTGTGGATACGTGTTATTGTCGTACGTGGTACATAAATGAGAAATCATATAATATTTCCGTTTGAACCATTTACATGTGACCATTGCACGAGGAATTGTAATCGCAAAGTTCGTAGTTCACTTGCCTCGGTACCTTTGGGATTTCTAGATTTCACCATTTTAGCCATGATTGTCACTTGCTCAATGGTGAATGACGTCCCTCAAAAGAAGTGTGAAGTCCGCTAACCCGCACTGGTCAAGTGGACCGTGGTCGACTATGGCCTATTCCCCCGAACATTGAGGGGAGACCCGTCAGTGGGACAAGAAAACGAGTTTGTTTTAGTTATATTAATTACTAAAAAAATATAATGTTAAGAGAAGCTAAAGTAAACCGCTTTTTCGTCTTTGTTCCCCGTTGACTTAAATCTGGGTGTTTTCAAGTCTAGAGTGAACAGGTACCTTCTAGGCAAGTATGCTCCATCGTAGATCTCATCGTCACTTACTATCAGGTGAGATCGAGCTCAAATACTTGCCTATAAGGTAATATATTTTTTTTAAAGAAGGCGTGTTTATTATTTTAAATTACTTGCTTACCGTCTCATAAATGCTTCTGATAAAGCATTAATTTAAAACTGAAATATTTCCTTTACCGTCAGCCGTTCTCCATTGTATGGAGTCATATTATAGTCGTAATTTAATATTGCTAGCTAAGCATTGACGCATTACTACGAGCCCGCTCGATCTACATTCACTAAATAGTCGTATATGCTATGTTATAGATGCCTACTGTCAGTTTGCTTTATAGGTAGTTTTCTATGTATAATATGTATTTGGTTAATAATTCAGTTATAAGATTAAATCAAGAAAATTTAAGACAGTCTTAAGATAACTCCGTATTTATAGAGTTATTATTTAATAATAAATATAATACCGAAGATTGTTATCTACCTATAAATGTAATTAATTTTGGCATAGACGTTTTATTTGAAATACTTACAATGGCATTACCAAACATTTTTAGATATAATAGTGTTAATTTAAATGCCCATATAAATTAAAGAACATTTTCTTAGTATATATAAATAAACTAATGTTATAATTCTCAGTAGGTATACAATTGCCAAACGGAATTTATAATTAGAGATTTAATATCCGATAAACGATTAATCCCCGATGTTATTTTAATTAATCCCGGATTAACTAAGCCTTCCATATTAAAACTCACTTAGCGTAGCATCCCAACTCAAAGTAGGTGATTCTCACGGTCACCCACCATCATTGCCACGTTGAATATAGAAAAGCTCCTAACCTATCGACAGGTCGAAGTCGAGCATTACAACTTTAATAATACAAAATAAATAAAATTGGAGGGTCTGTTTGTAATATTAAAATAACCGCTTTTTACTAAGTGCATTTGGATGTATACGTGGTGCATATACCAAAACAATTTTTTTTACATTTTTTGTCTGTCTGTTTATTTCGGCTAATCTCTGAAATGGCTGGACCGATTTTGACGGGACCTTCACTGGCAGATAGCGTATGTAACAAGGAGTAACTTAGGCTACTTTTATTTTGGAAAAACTTTTTTGTTAAATACCACGCGCACGAAGTCGCGGATAACAGCTAGTCATAAATATGAAGAAACGAAGATAAATGTAACATAAAAATAATATTGATTGCATTGCATTGTATGCAACATCGTCTGGGTTTCTGTCTAGAACACCAAAGGAAATGGAAAGCAAAAATAAGAAAAGCGAGTGAATTATCAATCGCGGTCAACGAAGATTGACCCCGCTGGAGCGCTCTAACCAGCCCGGTCACGACTCAATGAAAGTACTATAAGAGACCATACGACTTCATTATTTTGCTGATACATCGTGGCCTACTAATTTTAATTTTATTTGCTAAAGCTTTTTTAGAAATAGTTAGCTTTTTTATCAGCAACTCGAACAACCCTCGCCGAGGGTTGGACGAGTTGCTGATATCGGGGCATAATTACAGCTGGCCCGTTTCACAAGTTTTTATGCACGGGATTCTAGTTCTTATATACATAGTCGGCAAGGTTGCCAATGACCATGAAAATGGAGTGGATAAATATACATTTAATTAAGGTTAATTCAAATACGAAATGACTAATATAATGTTATATTTACAGATATGTCGAGCTATTACTTGATGTATATATAAAACAAAGTTGTGTTAGTTACACCATTTATGTCAAGAACGGGTGGGCCGATATTCATGATCGTTGTTTTTTTATTAATTGTAACCGCCCTGGATAGCAGAATAACTATTATAACATGGCTAAAATTTGCAAACAATAATGTATTAAGGTATATCCTTTTGCCTGTTGTCATTATGAAGCGGTACGAAGTCGCCAAGACAGCTGGTATATTATATGTTTTAGTGTCTTCCCTAAGACTAAAAAGTGTGGGCTTATATTAAAATCAATTAAGTTTGTAACAAATTGAATATTTTCTACATTCAGTAATCAAATACTATTGACGAAGCGTAATTACAAAATGGAATTGAACATTATCCCATTCATAAAACATGTAATTCGACGCGGTTGAATATTACAAAATCTTTATCATTATAACTACTGGAGGCGTCATTAAATAATCCCGTTACGGCTGAGGGGTGGGCAGGAACATCGTAACGAAGGCCGATGTGACCCGATGGCGCAAGCGATGGCCGGTCAGCGTTGATGACGGCAATGATCCATACTTACGTAATTTACGTAATTGGTTAACAAATCACTCTTAAAACAATATCAACATTTTACTAATCCACTACACTTTATAACCATACATAAATGTTTTAGTCCGCTTTAAAATACTTAAAGCATGAATAAGACTAGACAATTTTAATTGAACCGTTTAAACACGATATTTGTCTAAAATTATGAAAAAAAAACAATATGGCCATATTGTAATTTCGTCATTTGTTAAACGTAACAATGGCAAATTACAAATCTCGCTCATTTTGATGGAAGTATCAAAACATTATTGCGTTATTCATTCGTTATTACCCATCCTATCAAATAGTCTCTCCGTCTAAAATCGCTTATCTTTGATTATAACTTACATAATATAAGAAAAAATACACCTTAGAATATAACATTGGGCCATTGCCCTCAATTAGTACCGTTTACGTTCGGCCGACGAAGCTTTTTGGTACGAGCTGCGGCGCCGCTTATTGCCCAAGACTTGACACCTCGCGTTAGTACACGTGCACTCACAAAACCGGTCCGGGGAGCCGTCCGGACCGGAGTCCTGGGAAGACGCGGCCCACTCGGCCCTAATAAGTATGTGGGCCCACGATGACTAAGCATGCTGCTATATCCGATAATGCAGTCGCGTATTTCAATTTCTGGATTATTTGAATGAAATTGAACTTAAAAGTAATATTTTCTCGTATAATTCATACGGAATTCCGATGATTGCTTGCTTCACGTGAATTCTGGAATATTTTTTTCTATAAAAAAGTATGTTATGATTTATAACAGCGATTGTCGAATTAATTTTAAATGGGTACTTAAAGTATGAATTATGTATCAGGATTCGCGGCGCCGCAGTATCGTTCTTTGGGAAGGAATATCTCGATATTATATTAAGTACGCTTATGAGTACTAATGCAATGTATATATACTTATTGATACCTGTTGGAACAATCCACTTTGCAAATAATTAATTAATTAAATTTTAAGATCGACATGTGTGTGAGTGATTTATAATAGCAAAGGTATAATAGCAAATATTTCGTTGTTAATGGACGAAAGTAAAGCTTCCAAATCAATTTCATATATTATTTATTTATTTTGTGCAGGTACAGGAGGCACTTACAAATTGTCTTTTATTTCTGAACTTTTCTATCGGATCGGAACACGCCCTCAACGTAGAAGAGCCGGCAGGAAACTCAGTGGGCTTACTTTAGGCATAAAGTATGTAATCGGTGGGAGAAAAACATAGTGTATTTATTTTTAAGGATCGTTCAAATTCCATACTATAACAAGTATTACTCAACTGTTAAGCGCCGCGTCAATGCGATTCATAGTCATCCAAAACCGCATCCTTGAATAAAGTCGTACACATGTTAATGAAAGACAATTGGACCGTGATTACATACGTTTTTGATGACTCAGGAGCGCTAAGTAATCTGGCTAGCGATAATCTGGGAGCGAGAAAAAAGCCTGACATAACGGCCACTCCGGAATAAATTAGTTTAATTAATTCGCCCCTTTCCGTTCATAGTTAATTGGCCTGAGAACAGTGTCCTGTAATCTTATCTCAAGAATGGAGCTCTGTGAAATGTGGATAATATTACGCTTTATTAAACAAACAAGGATAAAGGAAATCGCTTGCGACATACTAATGGAAACCAAACCCCACACTGGGTTCGGTACTGCTTTTGTTTGCGGCTATACTTACAGTTTCATAATATTTTACTTTCGGGATAAATCCTTCGAGCCATTATTCAGAAGGAGAACGCGAAATGTGTGTAGTTTCGTAGCTATATGTTAAACACAAATACAACGCTTTCGCTTTTGACAAAGCATGACTAGAGGGATTCCCTTTAATGTTGTCTGTGAAGTTTTCCATTCCACGATTGAAGTCCCTGCACGTTTGAATTATTAATAAATTCACCAACACTTGGAGTTCAAAACATAACGATTAACTACGAATCTTATTGCTTACAATAATTGTACAACATAATTACGGAGACACCTACAATTATCTCAAATTCTTCGCCGGTCATGGGTAACTATGTCCAGCTTAGTCGAGACAAAATCAGAGCCGCGATTCAAGACCTGTTTTATTGGTGGGACGGACTTCGTCAAAGATGCACGAGCTGCTTGCGTTCCAATGCTTCCTCGTATCCGCCACATTGAATGTATTGTGAGACTGTGCCTTGAATTTTAACTTAAGTATATTTATTTGATGTAATCAGGCAATATAATATATAAAATGTGTAATAATAATAGTGTAAAATATTGTAACAGGGCTAATAGTGTGTTATAAAGATGACATTTCCAAGAAATAAATTAAATTATTAGACATTTAAAAATGTATACCCTGTACTAAGCGCATGCACAAACACTACTTGTTTGCTTTGATTAAAAAAAAAACATCATTTACACAATTATTTTATACATCAACGTGATCCATGTAACTTACTGATACATCGGTTAAAATATTTTACACTATTTTTGTTATCTACTATATAAAAATAAGTCGGGTTTTCCTTCCTGACGCTATAACTCCAGAACGCACGAACCGATTTCCACGGTTTTGCATTCGTTGGAAAGGTCTCGGGCTCCGTGAGGTTTATAGCAAATTCAATAAACCAAAAGAAATGTTACATAAAACGAAGCCATCTGGTGGCGAAACGGAGTTCGCTGGGTTTGCTAGTACCTTATATAAACAAATGCAGGTAGGTATATTTTATATTATGTTAGTGTTATATTTTATTATAAGTAAAGTGTAAACATGGCAACGCCAAATAGATTCGAGGAACTATCAATTTTTGTATTTAATAAGTTCTTTAGAAATAGTCCAATAAATCTTATGAGTGATGACGTACGTACTTTTAACTTGCTTTGCCGAAAACATATTCGTAACATTTTGACTATTTATATCTATACTTTACGTATACATTCAATCATTTTAAACACTATATAAAATCAAATCTCAAAATAATTATCCACCGCTTCGAATTGTGGATACACCCATTATATTCTAACCAACAAGCGAGGGAGATTAAACTGCGGCGCTGAATAGTTTTTGATGAAAAGCGTTTTAAGCGCTTCAACCGGCTTTAAAACATGATCTATAGATAGAAACATATTTACGCTTGACGTTTTTGAAATACTAGCTTTCACGCCTACATTGTATGGTGAATGCTACTTTCACAGCCAAGGTTCTATAAGAAGCACAATGCATAATCTTTGTAGGAAAAGTGCAAGCTACAATCATAGAAATTGAGTATTTTATGAAATAATAAATAAATAATACCAGCCCTTTTAATGTCCCACTGTTGGGCACGGGCCTCCCCTCGATGTGAGGGGAATTAGGCCATAGTCCGCCACGCTAGCCCAGTGCGGGTTGGTGGACTTCACACGTCTTTTGAGGGGTTCTCTCAGACATGCAGGTTTCTTCGCGATGTTTTCATTTCCCATTTAGCAAGTGATAATCATGGTTGAAAATGAGATTCGAACATGAAATCCAGATATCCTAGACATGCGAGCCGGGGTTTGAACCTGCGATCTTCGTTGCCGAGGCGAGCGTTCTACCAACTTGGCTATCACTGCAACTGCACGGCTGAGTATTTTATATCGAATTAAAAATATGAAAAAAAAATATAAGTAATATTTTATTATAACGTGATTCGACTTTGTTCACCGCAAAAGTCCAGTATCCTTACGTATCCCATAGCCCATATTGTCATAATCCCGCTGGGAGCTAAGGAATTCTCATCTCAATAGTCCTCTAGATAACAAAAAAAAAACAGACCCAAATCATTGAATTCCCAAACAAGGGATGCATGGAATCCAATTTTACTTAAAACACTTTTGTTTCAAAAATAGAAGATCCTCTGATTAAATAATGACATGTGTATTTGTATAGCTTCTATTGAGCCGTTTTTTTAAATTTTTTTATTACATTATAGGCAAGTATTTGATCTCTATCTCACCTGATGGTAAGTGATGATGAGATCTACGATGGAGATATTCCTTATTTTTTATTGTGATTGCTGGTTTTTACAAGAGGAGGCAACTGCTGCCCCTGTTTTATAATTCCTTATTCCATGTGTAAAGTATAACCGATACTACGCCATGAAGTGCACCTTTAACAGCATCGAGGGACAGTAAACTTGTTATATTGAATCTATTATGTGACGAACTGGTTTTCTTATACATTTTCATTGTCCGTATCGTTAGTTAAAATTATTCTATTAAAAAGTTAAAAGTATTTTAACATCAGTCAATACCAATGCAATATTTTAGCCGTCCGTGCATTCAGCCAGTGATGTGTGAATAATAAATATCACATAGGTATTTATTGACACATGAAGGCCTTTAGCAAGGCTGACCTATTTAAGTGCTATCAATAAGTTGTGATGCTTTCCAAATAAAACAATATCAGCTTCGGCGAGATTTTTGAAAATTTGCAAAGTACTTTCAATGTATTGGGGAAATTTTATTATATTAGTAAGTTTTATATTGTTATTTATATCATTTTTCCATCATCATATATATATGTGACAATAGAACAAATGCATGTGACTAGGAATCTACGATCGTGAAAATAAGTATACCTCTACTAGCTGTCCCGTAGAATTACGTATCCCCTCAGAATCAAATGTACGGGAAAATTCATTATTATTATTTTTAGTTAATTTTACCATGTGTTATTATAGTTATTCTGCTATTCGGGTGGCGGCAAATTAAAAATATAGATCATATAAATCGGCCCACCCGTTCTTAAACTTTATTTTATATATACATACATCTATTATACATGTAAATAGTACGTTCTACATGTCGTATACGTCGATACGGCTTAAGACGTATGTACGACTCCAATACCGTTTTTCAGAAACTGACAAATGACGAATCATCATGAGACGAGTCACATCTGCCCTTTACCGCTTCTCATGACGACCACGACTGCGCTGTTAGGTATACTAACACAAGATTGTAGAGATAGTGAAGTGCCTACCGACTAACACACACAGTAAGCTCACCTGGATTATTTGTTCCCCTGTAATAGGTACCTATGCTCATTATGTTTTTGAGAATGAGAACCAACATATTCTTAGGTTAGAAATATGGATTCTTACTGTAAAAGATACGATGATTAGATAGTAACGTAGGTTTGAGGATTCTAAAAACATAGATGAAACTGATAAGACATATTTTTATCTTAGTTCACAACCCAGACTGTATTTAATGCACTTTTTAAAAATAAAAGTCCTGCTCCGATTCTGAGATAAAGTTTCACATTATTATTGTGAAGAATGCAGACGTAAATGTTACAAGTACAAAGCACCTACGTAATAGAACCCCATGCGTCTTTTGTTTTATAACGGTACCCGTCCGCTCACTACGCACGCGAGGCCCACACATAAATGCATTCACACCGAAATGCAACCGCCAGACATCGTTTGTTTTACGCGTGTTAGATCTGACCGGTAAAAGTGATAATTTTGCATGTGCCCGTCTCTAGGTCATCGATTAACTGTGTCGTGAAAGTTGCAATATTGCCGAAGTATGCCGAAGCAGCCGTTTCAACCAAAAAAAAAACTTTACTTCCTGCACAATCTTTTAAGACCAGATAACAGAAGTAGTCATTGAGGTTTCATTCTCTTTGTTTCGAACGCAATCAACGTCTTGCAATTTATACTGGAGGCATCTGGTATTGACACAAGCGCAAACCTACCCACAACTTGGCTATAAATATAAAGGCTTTAAGAGAACACACTTTAGTAAATCCAATTCATATGTCAAATGTTTAAGCACAATCGACAGATCCTTTACTTTTAAGTCTGCGTTATTTTACATTTAAAACTAATATCTCAAGCTCTGACACTAATTCACTACAAGACTTCAAGGGTTCGCTCATAACTGTATTCTTGGAATGGAACGGTATCGAATTTCTTGTGAGGATTTTTATTGTGCTAAACCATTAATAAAACCACAGGGAATTATTAAATTTAATGTGTTAGACTGATATATGTATAAAAATGTGGAAAAATTACATTAAAAGTTAAGCAGCCTCAAAAGTTAACTATAAATAACATCAGCAAGAAGTACCTACTGTTTTTATGTTGAACTATCATTTACGGCGGTACATTCCGTTTTATTCAAAAGCATTGTAATAGGTAACTCAGAAGTATCTAACTCTTTCCTCGCTGTTCTTAGAAACTTGAAATATTGTGATCATTACATCTTGAAAGCTCATAATAATTATAATCATAGTCAACACAACAAGTTGTCACTTCGTCGCCGGTTAATTGCTTATCGTGCCGGGTCAAAAGTACCCACATCGCAAGTCCAAATCAACTTGACGTTTCACCATGACGAGGGATGACAGAAACGTTCCGAAAATTCCAGTCTGCCAAACTACAACTATACAGACTCTAGATAGGTCTATTATTTTGAGATTAAGATTAAATGGTTCTCTTGCATTGCATACCTTTTCAACCTGTGTAAGTTAGTAAAGAGTACTCAGTGTCATTAATATATCTGTGAAGTGTTACACTCAAACATTTAAACAAAATATGTTTAAGAGGTAATCCATCAGCCGGCAGCATAGGATCCACGTCTTCGATCTATTGCAAAAAATCATTTGTTAATTTAAGTTGTGCAGTACATCAAATCGGCGAGAACCACTTCAAATAATAGACAATTTGTTGCACAATGAATGCAAGTTATCTCAGGGAATTGACGCCTTTGACAGCTTTGATCGGCTACCTTGAGTGACTTTTGCAACAACTATTATTATGCATTAAGATTCAATGAGATAATATTTATAATAAACCACTCAATGCGCGCATATTTGAGTCCCATACTCGGTGCTATATAAACAAACTTAAGTAGCATTTGTAAATCTACGTGCGTGACAATATTTTCTTCAGTTTTTTGGGTTCTGATCAACGACTCTTTGGGGTAGATTTATTATCTTCTAATGAACACCAGACGTTATATTCTCTGTTTACCACAATACATTGAAAATAGAATTCACTGACTTAAGCCATAAAACAATCGATGTTTTACCAGGGTAGATCATTTCGAAGATAGCTCCATCACAGAATATCTCCTGCGGTCGCAAACAAAACTTCGTTATCAGCTCATCGTGGTTCGATTAATTACTTGTTTCGTTCGCATTCGGACCCGATACTAATAAATCTTTAGACCATTAATTAATTGGCTCAGTTTGCAGTGTTATACTATAAGCTCGCTACTTCAGTGTGACTTAAACAACAACGCTTTCACAGCAACGTGAAGGATAACAAAACATTTTGCCATTGCTTCGGATATTTTTTTAGCTATAGGCACAGGGTTTTGTCAGAACAAATGGAATGCTAAAGATAGGCCCGGGTGTCACTAATTGCTAAATTTATTCATTCCTTCTATTTCTTTAATTGATTAATTAACACTTTGGGGAACGGTGATAGATGTACCTAACGTACCTTTATTCTTAAATATTAGCTTCTTTAACCATACCAGGTTATTATACCTACTTACTGTAATTTTTTTAGGTATTAAGTAATATCATTCTTTTTCACTTCAAAAAACGAGGTAAGTAAATGCCCTGGCTATTTTGTTATGTATTAACTTTGTAAGTTCAGCCTCTTTGTAAGTTTGATATAAAGCCCGAGGCCAGTTTTCAGATTCAGGTTTCAGATCCAGTCAATCAATTTCTCAAATGTTGCATTAAAAATTTAGGGAACGGATCGTTCTAAGGTCATTGTTGCCAATATCTTCAAATGAAAGGCTCATCCTTTGTTCAAGTTCGGGAAACTGTGAGCTTCAAACAACTCTTGTTCGATGACTCACTAATTATAGGTAGGCTACCTTCTCCTCGCCCAACGGGGAATAGTTTAAATACGATCTAATACAAAAAAAAATTGCGGATGTCAAAGATCCATTTAAATTACAGCTGGATCTTCTTACAAAAGGAGCCGTACACAACGCGATACTGAGAAAGCGATAAAGGTGGACAATAAGTCGGTACTGTTTTATCAACATGATAATTTCTTAGAAGTTGCACGTTATCAAACAAGACCTTTGTCGAGCCGTGTGTCATCGCGCCTTTGTGGAAGCCGAATCGTTGGGAATGCAACCCAACGAGCCGCCCACATCAATTGCTCCCTACGGTTACTATAGTCTGATTAAGCACAGCCCAAACACACTAATAGAAGTAACCGACCAACTCTCCATACAGAACGCAACAATAAACTTCATGCACGCACCGCGATGCATCAATTCAAAAACATTATTTCCAGTAAAGTTCGTTTTACTTACCGGTTTATCGAGAACTACGTCCAGCCATGACTTTTAAAAGCTAACAACACACGCACACCGCGCCCGATCGTAGCTTATAAACAAACTTTACAAAGTTTTCCATGTAGCAGCTAAAGCATGCGCTAAAGTTCACTGGGAAGTATGTTGGAATATGTTGATGACGGCCGGGAGTGGATATAGTGTGATGTTTATTACGACATAGCGTTTTTTCGTTGACGGAACAGGTTTCCGGCGGCGGAATGTGTTGAGTTTGTAAGTTTGTTTGAGGCGGGTGCGCGGAGCGTGCGCGCGGTCGCACACGATCGCCCTGGAGAAGGTAGCACGCGGTATGAAGCGGCCGCGTCCGACTGAGCCTGGCTTGCCGCGCGGCTCGGCGCGAGGAGCGGCAACGTCGCGCGCCGCCGCCACCCCGCGCGGGGGGCTTGATGCCTCCATGGCCCACCAACATGATGGCGTCATTGTTTCATCATTTGTTATCTCACAACTCCCGATGGCACAGGAATTATCTATAATACGTATCCAGAGTCAAGAGAAGCAGGTGCTTAAATTGCGCCTTGTAGAGTCTAGACGTGAGCTTTAGTTTTAAAAGCTTTCACTCACACTTATAAATAAATTTGTCTATGTATATCAAACACAATGAAGCTTTAATCGTTGCGCTATTTTGGGGTTGTTCAAGCCAACTAGACTCTACTCAAAAGGTACTCTACCAATGAGTAGCTATTACGTTATCGCATTGCAATAATACAAGTAATGCGGATTATCTTCCCACAGAGCGCGATATGCATAAGTCTTAAAAAATGCATGGCTTGTTAAACGCTGCGGCCATTAGGAGGTCAGAAAACGCTATAATATTCACGAGCGCATTCATTCAGTTCCGGTGAGTCACGCCGCCGGGCAGTAATACATGCATAGCGACTTGTTGGCCAATAGACCAAACCAACAGGTGACAAATCAAATAACTGCTGTGACTGACGCACTGAACCGTAAGTAAGATATACCGTAACTTAAATAAATACAGTTAAGTACAAATCTAAATTTTACATCTCCGACAGTTTTTTTTTTAAATTCCGCCTAACAAACCTAAACCTTATTGCTTCATGATGCCTTACCACTCACCAGTAATCGATTTAGATCCCCTTGCCTGCGTCTGTCATCCACTGGGTAATAATGGTTGTGTATAAACGATGGGTTATGACCAACGATTGAAGGTGGTATAAGAGATATATTTGAATAGAAAAATTAAAACGACCAAAAAAAAAATATGTCAAAAGAAGATGTCAGATCAGACAGTTGACGGCACAACTTTCTTCCTTTCTGTATATTAACTATTTTGTATCGGTATGTAGTTTACATACTCCAACAATAAAAAACATGTAAAGGCTCATTGGTTTTAAAAGTAGCTAAAAGAGTTGGCTTTAGTCCACAAGCTTAAGCTTAAACTCACCAAAATAAATTGAGCTTTTTTCCCAAATTTATAATTTCGAGCGAGTCTACAGCTTATTCTATTGTATATCTTTAATGATGCAAGTATAGACAATCAATCCATATTTACCGGTTCAAAACCAGCAGTACAGCCTCACGAGGGTGGCTTGGATACATGCCGGGCGCGGGTGGATAAGTTCTAAAATTTGCCTTGAGCAAAAAGCCTCGCTACATGTACCCCAACTAACCCTCTAAGGCTGCGCGGTTGGTCGAACCTCAGCCAATTGCTACCAAGCTCCACAATATCGTACCAACGATTGCTGACACTAACGTCTTCCACAAGCGATCTCAACAGGAGTCTATCAAAGTTATGCCGAGAATCCACGAAGAAATTAAGCTATGTGATTGCTCACCCCACAAGAACATAATCACATCATAATAATACGCCTCCCTTTTGTTTTTCTATCCTCGCCGCCAGTTGTGATGCTTATAGACATTAACATAGACCGCTCGAGTGAATAATCCATCAAATCATATTAAACACCTTAAATAACTACACATAGATGCGTATTATGCTTGAACGGAGTGGAACTTCCAATCATATCCCAGTAGATTTGCGAGCACTCAATTAAAGCTCCGATTCCCTCAATCAAACGTGACTAAGTTACGTTTGGCCTCGAGGCTTCTGGTTGCATGACTGAGCTACGACATTTGACCTTTCCTATATACCTACACAAGTTAGAATCTATGATAGCATGATATGCTAACTGTTGAGTTAATAAGAGACAGATATACTTGAACAAATCTTAAAAAAGTTTGTCTTCTTTAAGCATTTTGGTTGGCTAAGCTTTAGAAATCTTTTGCGATTCAGCAATGTATTGCGTGTTAATTTTTTTTTTGATTAGCGATATAGCAATAATTGAATGGGAATAGAAACCTAAGTCTATACTTATCGTCTAATATCATAAGTAAGTATAACTTAAGTTATAAATTTCTATTAAGAGCAGAGACAAGAAAATGTCTCCTAACGATTTCGTTTGCGTGAAGTGCTCAATTAAGTTCATGTTATAGATTTATGAATTATATCCAATATTATCGAATATAAATCACTCAATATTCTCAAATAAAATAACGCTGTACAATAATCGATTGTATTCGAAACTATAATAACGAAATCTCATTAATTTCAACCCACCTGTCGTCGCGATTAGTTGGAAAGTTCTCAAAAGTCGATAACTGCTCCGCCGCATATTAAATTATGCTCATTATCTCAAACGAATCATAAAGTTTTGATATTTATCCCTAGAAAATGAACAGCATGCAGCTGCACCTTGATGTGAACAGACCTTTTTTTAGGTGTCGACGTACAATAAAATATTAATTAGTTAGCTCACATTATCAAAAGATAAAGCAGTAAGATACTACCCCTTTAGAAAAACTTTAATTTTCTAGAATCTTGCTGTTTGAGCTCAGATTGCAGTGAGGCCGTATCGAGCCATAGACTCATCGTGAAGGCGCATTCCATTCACGCACATAATAGCAGTCAACACCCCGCGGGTCCATTTTACGTATATTTTATATTATGTGCCGCAACAAAGAGAGACCGCAATCTCAAAACGCTTGATCCCGACCGAGCTTTAATTTCAGCTGAAGTGAAAACGACTGAAGTGTACACGTTTTCGCTCTTACCCCCTCGACCCTTCTTGCTGGGAACCAAAAAATATGCTTAAAAGTTAATCTTGTACTTTGAAAAAGTTTGCAGCATGAATATTTAGGGCCGTAACTGATAGAGTACCGAATATAACCATAACGCTGAAAGTTCAATTATTTTGTCTCGTATACTTCAAAGTCTACTTGCTTCAATACTTTTAAAGTGATTTACTTACTTACCCTGTATTTCATCCCTAAAGTGAAAGATAGGTCATAAATAATAAATTAAATAGGATCAGTACATCGCGTTGTCTTAAAATTTGTTAACAACAAAAAGAAAGCTCCGCGAGGATAACAGTTCCTGTGTTATGTTTAAGAAATTTTGAAATAAAACTATTTTTAAGGATTTCATCGCGTTTATTTTTTCGTTTTACGTTCCCAACGTTTCGGCTGCTTTACATCAACCATGGTCACGGGAGGACTGAGGTAGTTGACGTCCTGGTGTCATTGTTTGAGACGTCTCAAACTATCGCGATAAAATCCATAAAAATAGTTTTATTTCAATATGTAGTATTCGCGTAAATATAAGAAATCAATAAAGAATTTTTTTTTCATCAAATAATTTTACTACTGTCAAACAAAAGAACCGTTTATTTAATATGTGAAGGGCATAGTTTAAAACATTAAAGTAAAAGTTCAATCATCAATGTAAAGATGCATGTTTGTTTTAAAAGTATACTACAAAAAAGGGACAAAAGAATAGAAGTTAGTACACACACAGCTTTCAATAATCTTGTCGTTGTTTTCACACACAAAAAGGCGCTGGATAAAAGAAGACAGGATTTCAAAAATCTTAATACTCTCCATGAACACAATCGGAGTTTCGTGTTAGCGCCGCTGTCGGTCACAAATTCCTTTGTTCATCCCTCCCTTTCTTCAAAAGTACCATGGCTGTAGCAAAAACGTCCCGGGAGCACAATTTATGCACAAACTTTGAGGAGCACCATTCTATAATCGCGCCTAACTAGCGCACTTCATTATAAAGTACGCGAAGCCGACCGAATTTCTTTGGTTCACGAATCACGCTTCACGGATCTTTGATCCCTTTATAACATGCCGAAAACACTGGCATATTGACGGGAAAATGCTCATATTTAACGAAGTCTCTCTGCGCCGCTTACCTATTAAGAGAAAACAAAAAAGTTGGACAGTATCATGTTTATTTTGTCCATGGAATGTAAGACATTTTAATGATCTGAGATATCTTCTGGTATCCTCTTCTTTGAGGTGAAGTGGCTTTTAATTTATTATCTGACTTCAGTCTAACTTTAATCGCAGTTCTAATATCACACCAATGAATCCTTTGAAATGCATACATTATGTTAAGCTTTTTGTGGAAGGATATACGCTTTGATATCTAATGTTATCTAGGTGCTATAAGTTCACCCGGTATTTTGAATGTACTGATAACTCATGTATACACGTACAATAAACTCTTCTATATTTTAGACATCGCGACCGACTATAAGCAAGGTCGGTTGCTACTTTGTACATTATATACAACTAAACATCTATGAATAATAGGTACGATGCAACTTATGGGCACAATATAATTAATCGCATTGTTGATTTTACACGAATAATGTATACACAACTATTGTGATGTTTACTTGAGACTAAAGGTCTTAAAGGTTGGTTGATCATTTTCCTGATTTCATTAATAGCATCTTCCAGAGCACGCACCAACCCACTTGAGAGACGCCCGCCTGCGTGGTCTTTGTGTAAATGCCAAAATTATTTTTGCAACCGGTGTGAATAAGCTGATTGATAGACGATTGACTGAAACTTACTCAAACGACGTCACTTGAAGAGGTTCCATTCATGTATACCATGTTTAAAAAAACATATAACATAGAGCGATATATTGCTATTATACACCTACTATTACACAGACTAAAGCTTATAGTTTCAAATGATTTTACATATAGAGGCCACATTTCTGTGCAAGTTAGAATATACAAGCACATCTGGGAAATATACTTTATATGTTCTGATAATTCACATCACCGGTACTAATGCGTGTTCAGGTGATACAAAATGAAACTCCTTCAATCTCATATGAGGCAACCAAAGGCTCTCACCTAATGCGAACTGTTCTTACAAGCTATGCAAACAAAAGATATACCTAGGTATAAATATACCTACTTGGCGGTGTTTGCCTATACTTTTTTCAGCAGCAAAGTTCTCGGGGCTGCTAAAAAATGTGAGGTAGAGAGCCACTCGGCTTTTATGTTTTTATTAAAAGGTTTCCATTTGTCGACCACCACATCCCGTTTTATGAAGTCTCCGTATATGATCTCATCGAACGATTTCTATACTAAAAGTTCTATTTCAAGTATGGGTATTGTGATGAATTTTTATTTTGGGTTGGAATTAATATGTGACAATTTGATTTGAATTTATTTTTATGATGGCCCCCAATGCAATGTTAAGGATTATTAAAAACTTCGAGCCTTTGTATGCCTGTCTTTCTGACTGTGGAATCTAACTTATATCAACGCAGCTAACTTTTAATAAAGCTAATATTTTTTATTTTTGATGAATACGCTCCTACGGTTTTCTAGATACACCCTTCCGATGTTTTCAAACTTTACTTCAAAAAGCTAACAACTCAAAATGTTAATAATATGTTGCAGTAAATATAAATAAGTTAGGAACATAAAACCACTCCAAACAGATTAACTTTGACGGACCTTTTTGCTTTAAAATACAATGTTGGCTTGAAAAAAGTTTCACGGTATGACAAAAAGTAAATGAAGTTATCTTTACCCGTGACTGGTTGGCACCTACGTACTTTAAGATATTTTGTCATCATAAGTATTAACAATAAAGATAATAATAATAATACCAGCCCTTTAAATGTCCCACTGTTGGTTGCTGTCCCACGGGCCTCCCCTCAATACGAGGGTGATTAGGCCATAGTCCACCACGCTAGCCCCGTGCGGGTTGGCGGACTTCACACGTATTTCGAGGCGTTCTCTCGAACATGCAGGTTTCCTTGAATATTTTCAACCACCGAACAATCATATTTATAGAAATGGCTGGACCGATTTTGACGGGACTTTCACTGGCAGATAGCTGATAAAAAGTAACATAGGCTACTTTTATCTTAAAAAAACTTTTTTGTGAAACACCACGCGGACGAAGTCGCGGTTAACAGCTAGCTTTTAATATAAAAATATATATTCTCCTACAAGCAGATATTATTCTCTTTTTTTCAATTATCACATCAATAAGAATAGAGCTTAAGAGCTCTTAATCTGATAGCTAATGGAGGAAACCGTTCATTAGTGAAGGAGGGATCACAGATATTCGTACCCTTATCCCGGGGGTGTAATGCTTGTCCGGGCGTGCTTGTGATTACATAAGCAGTTATATTGATGTCGTTACATTGAGCAGAATGGAACCAGGATTAGAAATTTGCATGTCGCTGTGGTTCTAATCACTTAGTGTAAGTGGTAGGTGAATACCATAGAATACCCTTTCAGTTTGGTTTAGTCCACTATCACTGGCACGACTTAAAGAATAAATAAATAGTTAAGTTAAAAAAAAACGGACTTCTCTTGTTATTTAGGTAGGGACTCCTAGCGTAATCTTTTGAAGATATGCGTTGACCGATTATCTATACATATAAATAAAATTGGAGTGTCTGTTTGTAATATTAAAATAACCGCTTTTTACTAAGTGCATTTGGATGTATACACGTTACCTATACCGAAACAACATTTTTTACAATTTTTGTCTGTCTGTCTGTCCGTATGTCTGTCTGTCTGTCTGTCTGTCTGTTTGTTCCGGCTAATCTCTGAAATGGCTGGACCGATTTTGACGGGACTTTCACTGGCAGATAGCTGATGTAACAAGGAGTAACTTAGGCTACTTTTGTTTTAGAAAAAAAAATAGGATCTCACGAAAAATAATTAAAACCAATGTTGCAGCGCAGCGCCTGATTAAGTTTGATAGCAACAACCTGCAATGCGTCCCGCGGGCTCAGAATGGGCGAGCAGGCTGTTGTCAACGGTTGTCTTTGTTAAATACCACGCGGACGAAGTCGCGGGTAACAGCTACTCTACAATACGTACGATATATTATGACTATTATACCCATGAATGAAATGATAAATAAAAATAAGAATATGTGTAACAGAATAACTAAAAAACTTTCTCACAATTTATTATGTGGGTTGGAGATAAATAACCTACTTTAAGTTACAGTGCCTGAAATTTGTGTTACACCAACTCAGTGGAACACAGACATTGCTGATTAAAATGTAAAGGAGCACAACACACTTTTCTCTTTCCAACTATATGTACATACTTAGAACAAACTTGACAAGATTAATCCATCTTCCTTACTCCCTCGGGAATGTACGAAAGTTTGAATTTTTTCGTGAACTGAAAATATCAAAGAATTTAACCATTAATCAGGTGTTCTTCAAGAGTGGAGTTGAGCCTTATGATTGGCTGACAATACCGCGGTTTTTGAATAACAAAAACATGCCTAACTTAATTTACATACCTAATTTGCGTTTTCATTTATTAAACTACAGAGTGTAAGGGGAATGGTAACAGAACTTTACGTAAAGGTTACACTTAATGCTTATAATATTTTTTGTCGAAAGTTATAGGTTACAACTGTTGTAACTTTTGAGCGCGTAATGTATTGAAATAAAACTATTTTTTAAGGATTTTATCGCGTTTATTTTTCGTTTTTACGTTCCGTTTTACGTCCGTTTTATTTCAATGTGTAGTATTCGCGTAAATATAAGAAATCAATACGCGTAATGTATGGTAAACCATGTGACGTCAACGAAACGCTCCGCGCGACATCCGACGCATGCGAGGGACGAGTGCGCTCGAGCGTATCGAGTTTTTATTTACATTGCAGTATTGGGTCTAAATTAGTAATATTGTTTGCATTTAAGATTTTATGCTAAATTAAAATATTTTACACCATTTTTGTTACACCTTATGTACAAGCGAAACTGACGCTGTCATCATCATCACGATAACTTAAAAAAATTTTAACCTTTTTAATTCCTCCTAGCATCTACATATAGATGATACTCTCTAATGTATACCTACATGAATATGCAGGATTATACCAGCCAGATACTAGATTTCAATAAGATATATTATTCACGGTGAAATCAAAATGCAACGTGAATTAAAGGGGCTTTCAGGGATCTATTAGCATACAAATTAACGGTACTGCATGTTCGCCTTTCCCGCTGCTCTAGCCAATCGCCACTAGTGCAATTAATTTTATATTCATTGCCGTGATTGCTAAAGTGTAGGTACTTGGGAAATGCATATTAAGACGAAGACTGGATAAATGTTTCCTCTCACGGAAAATCTTTTGAACAAAACCTACAGGTATCGTTTGGGCGTATTGGATTGTCATCGTGTAAATCAGTCAAGATAGGGAAGGAAGGGGACAACAGAACACATATCACTTAAATGGTCACTTGCACCTGCTTAGCGGACAGGGCTCTAACGAACGGGCGTTTGGGGTAGGTATACGACTACACCGCCCTCGGGCGACTGGCACTAGGTAGCGGACATAAAAATAATAATTATATAAATTCTATAAAAAAAATATTTTAGGTTTAATAGAAGTTTTTTTTTATATAAAATGTATATACCATTGTACACGGATTGTAACTTCTATAAATTCGGGGTAAACTGTCTCGCTTATCCCAAACGGTTTCTTAATACAGTTGGACAGGTATTCCATCACGCCTGTGCTACTAAGTCTGCGGCGGCTTAATGCCCTGGGGTTCAAAGTTATAGACCTAAAGAATGATGACTTATCCCTACAATATCGGTCCTGAAATCAGACGTTCTGACAGATAAAAGGTGTTGTAAAATAAAATGAGGTAGATGGTCGTTAGCTTACTAATGGGAATATTTCAATACGCAGACGTGATATACGATTAACGATAGCGAAGGGTTCATAGTTGCCTTTGTTTTTACTGAGTACTTATTTGGTACATTCAGGGTTAATGACTACATAAAGGTTCTTTCGAATAGTTTACAGCTACCATTTGTGTTCTAGAAGGAATGTGTTAGTGTTATATTTGACCTGCTATGTAGTTATCTGATATATCTAAACAGACATAGTCAGACGACGATAAATAAATAAAAAAAATTTATGAGCTGTCTATAATTTATTAATAACATAGCTGCTACTCGCGACTTCGTCCGCGTGGTATTTAACAAAAAAGTTTATCTAAAATAAAAGGAGCCTAAGTTACTCCTTGTTACATCAGCTATCTGCCAGTGAAAGCCCCATCAAAATCGGTTCAGCCATTTCAGAGTTTAGACGAAACAAACAGACAGACAAAAATTTAAAAAAATGTTGTTTTGGTATAAATGTACCGTGTATACAACCAAAATCACTTAGTAAAAAGCGCTTATTTTAATATTACAAACAGACACTCCTATTTTATGTATTTGTATGTATAGATGTGCACAAAGCAGACGTTTCATCTTAAAGTGTACTTAGTGAAAGCTGGAGCATTAAATATGTATTATTATTTTCTGGAGAATCCAATAAACCTGTTTGAAGTTCGTTTAGCTAAGAATCGCAACAAAGGTTTTAATATAACGCTATTATCCAAACGACTTCACAGAATGAAGTTTAATAAAACTAAGTTAAAAACGTAGACATAGTAATAACTGCCTTACCGTGTCCCGCCTATTTCTTTGTTAAACATAAACTAACACAAGTATACCTACTACTATTTAAATACCCACCTACAGCCAAATTAAATTTCTTTCATTGCATAAAAACATTATAGCTACTCAGATATTCCTAAGGGGAGGGAAGCTGTAATTTCGCAACACAAGCCAACTCCAATATGAAACAAACAAAAGATGAAAAGAAAATTAATATTATCGTCTGAATGTGAAATTAAACGAAATGTATTTTTGTACTTTGGCGACTGGAGGAGCCCCCGATTCCAGCACAAAATTAAATTTTGCGTATCGAAATCGGTGGTATATATTGTTAATGTCGGTCAGTATCCACCATAAAACTTCCTACGCATACACAAATTAACGTGCATACATAATAGTACTTTAAGGTACGACATACCATGGGTGCTATTAATTTACCAACTCCATAAAGTTTTGCGTTGTATTCCATGCAACCCTCGTGAATAAGGTGCTAAATTATATTCTAGTTGGTGTAAATATCATTTGAGACTTTGCTGACACACCAGCACATGTTGCTCAACTTAGTTATTTATAAGTGCCTTCCAAATTAAAATTTATAAAGATAAACCAGCGCCTGTCCTTTAATGCATTCATAAGTTTTCACTACTTGGAAATTGAGTCTTTACATAGATTTTTGTCAATAAAAAGTAAGATAGTTAGAAATTATGTTTATGTTGTGACTCAGATACCTTTACGATCTCTTGCCCGCGCCATTACCAGTGAAATTTAGGAAGATTGTCTTGATAACCTCGCTTTGCGATAAGTTCACTTGCTCGAATTAAATGCGATAAAAAAGATCGGATTCTTTAAATGTATTTCTTTTTAAGATACTCCTATTAAACTATCTCTGATTCAGATTGGCAAACAATAATAACATCAACGTCCGCCTTCATTCATAAAATATTACGGCTACTCTTATAAGGGTAGCGTATTATGATAAACCGCCGGCACAGCGGAATATCGATGGAACAAGGAAGAATGAAAGCTTTATTTCAAGAGCAAATACCAAATGCTATTTTGTCAGTGATCCTCTTGAGATTTGTAAGGGTATTCTCCCCCAGTATTCATTGCGTTACTAAGATATTGTTTCTGGATGTATACTTTGCTGGGTACATAAAAGAGGGTGACTGAACAAAATTCTATTTTATTATTCGCACAGTTGGCATAGTTTTACGAAACTACAAACAATTGGTATATTAGTGATTCATCATTACTTATTAGTTTTTAACACACGTATATTGTTGCGGTGTACTGGTATCTCATTTTTAACAATGATTATCTCTTGCTAAACGATGAAGGAAAACCGTAAACCGAAACCTGCATTTCTGAGAGAACTCCTCGAAAAACGTGAGAAGTCAGTCAACTTGCACTGGGCCAGCGAGGTAGACTATGGCCTAATCCCCCTCGCATTTATGGGACATTAAAAATGCTGGTATTATTTATTTTATATTGTTACTATAATATCGTACATGAAAGAATGTTGGTTGGTGCGCGGTCGACGGGCAAGTGAGGCAGGGCTAATAACTGCATTTGATGGGCTTCTTGCTCCTGGGAAGTTGTTTTCAACCTCACTGGGGCAAGAAGCTATACTAATTACCTTAGTAATACTAATATTAGCCCTTCGGCACAGGCCTTTCCATAATGCGAGGGGGATTAGGCCATAGTCCAGCGCTGGCCCAGTGAGGTTTGGCGGACTTCACAAGTGTTTCGGGGGGTCGCGATATTTTCTAATTAGCAGGTAACAATTATGGTTGCAAAAAGTTATTATTTATTATTACTATTATACTATTATATTATCCATACTTATATAAAACCTAAAATATTGGGTTTTTCTTTTTCTTTTTATCATGCAGGTCACCGCAGACGACCATGCACATCGCGTAGCTGATGAATCTGTTGATGTTGCCGCCGCACCCGCTGTACGAGAACCCCATGCACTTTTTCTGTGCTATATCATAATACCACCTGTTAATAATTCATCAAACGCTTAATATAAACACAGAGGATAGACTAAGCCTTGACTTTTTTAGGGTTCCGTAGTCAAATGAAGAGCCCTTAGAGTTTCATATTGTCCATCTGTCCGGACCACAGACGATCGTTTCAAAGACTATCCCCGAAATTGAAGTTAACGAAACTATTCATAAAAATAAATATATATCAATGTTTGAATTGTAATTTGACGACCCCGATTAGCGCAGTGGGTAGTGACCCTGCTTTCTGCGCAGAGGGTTCCGGGTTCGAATCCCGGTAGGGAAAAACTTTATGTGAGGAGCATAAATGTTTTTACGGGAATTATGGATGGAAGTATTATATACTGAGTTCGCCCTCAGTCCATTTCACGGTATCCATAATACAAGCGTTGCTAAGTGTGGGACCGTATAGTTGGTGTGTTCGTCTGGCTATATGATATTATATTATAATCATAGGTAACTTACAAAGGGTGGTACTCCTGGCATCTTCCGAAATCAGGTTGGTAACGACAAAATACATTGGCTGAGACATTAACAGTCACTTGGCGTAGACCTTCATCTGTGGCAAGTAATTAAACAAAGCTAATTTGTTGAACTTATAATAAATCAATAATTTATTTCCCTAATTAACTTTTTATCTATACTAATAATATTAGACCTTTTTATGCCCCACTCTTGGGCACGGTCCTCCTCTCAATGTGTGGGGCATTAGGCCATAGTCCACCACGCTGGCCCAATACGGTTTGGTGGACCACGTCTTTCGAGGGGTTCTCTCTGACATGCAAGTTTCCTCACAATGTTTTCTTTTACCATTTAGGAACTTTATAATTATGGTTGGTTGATTGATCTAAAAACTTCGTCTTCATTGAAAGTCTTAAATATTACCTTGACAGGAACTGCGACATAGCGACTTGGTATCGAACACGTTATAATTCGGCCAACATCCGCCGTGAACGAAGGGCACACATCCCTCCATTTTTAAATCAAAATAGTATCTATGAAAGAGATAAATAGAGGTCAGTATTGTAACGTCCTATCAATTTCTATATCATTGTAGAAACTAAAATGCCGATCATAAACGAGTAGCTTGCATAATTTTAGACACTGTACAATATAATATACATTAATATATTAGGCGCATCCCTGTTTTTATTATCGCAGCTACTACTAAACTTTCTAATTGTCATAAGACCGTCAGTGGCAACCCTTGCGTACCGCTTTTACACTATAATAAGGACGGTAGGGATGATATTTTTTCTTATTTTAATGTAATACCCGAATTTATGGTCTAGGGCTGCTTTTATGTGTCTTCCATATCAAATTTGTTTGATTCAGACGGTACTGGCAGCATAGGATCTTTTGTTAACAATAAATTTAATTAGAAAATAAAAACAAAAAATTAAAGTAAATGACAATCAAAATAAAAAAATCAAACCGTGGCCTTTCTAGAACTAAATAATACTAGCTGACTATATATTTGGCTGGATACACACACAGTGTTAAATCACAGCACGGAATGTGCGCGTAAATTGAACCGAATACTTCGGCTGAATATTCGATTCGGTAACTAACGAACCTAATATTGTTGGTTCTGTTTAAAAATCCATGTTCGGCGCATCTCTATTAAAAATATTTGAAAACAATTAAGGCACGATATTACCAATGTTTCTGTACAGTGGAAGCACTGTTTACATCTTGCCTTATCCTTCAAATGTATTTGAATTCAAAATTGGTGGCTTAGATCCCCTCACACATCTTGATAACGGAAACCTTACCTTCCTAACAATGTCATTGACCTTATAGAGTCAGAGTAACTCCTTACTTTTCTACTGGTGGATTCACGCATATCGAAGTATCGGTCTGCAACTTGCAGTATACTTTGTAATCCAACATTTTTAATTCCGCTAAAAAAAAACATAACTGTAATAGACTTTTTATAATACAATTTATTAGGTACTAAGTACTTATGTAAATTACTTTAGCATTCATAGATAATATATTATTTCCTAAAAAGGTGACCAAATGTACACATTTATTATATTTTGTATTCGGTCAACCTCATACAAACAATATTATTTGCTTTTTTTACCCGACTGCGCAGGAGGAGGGTAATTTATATATTTTAGCATTGCAAAAGTCAAGCTAACTAATATATTAATTTTCTTGCTTACTTTTTATATCGACTCCAGCTGTCCGAGCTGAAACATAAGCTGGTATTAGATGAGGAACATTTTAAAATAACAGATAATCTATTTAATAGGTAAACTTATAAGTATTACAAAAATATTAATAAGTATATAATAATTCTTACGTGTATCTGTAACCAAAAAAATTCATAGACAGTTCATGACTTTGAAGTAGTAAAAAAATGATATTAGACCATTCGTTATCTTTAATTAATAATTAATAAATTTAATTGGCTTACCCATTCGATAGGCCCCAACAGCTAAAAAATATTAATAATTCCATTTATTAATTCCAGTAAAATATTAGACAGTACTAACCACTAAACCATGGCAGGGTCAATTGTAGTAAAAACTATTTTTTTACTTTCTTACATGAGCTTGCGATTGCTGAAATAAAATAAAAATCATCCATTGAAGAAAAAAACTAATTTAGATTAATATAATATCGCCAGACAAACACACCAGCTATATGGTCCCAGACTAAGAAACGCTTGTATTATGGGTATCGTACAGTAGACTGACACGAATCCCAGTATATAAATCATAAATTGTTATTAAACATTAATGACTTAGATATACAAAGCTTGTCCCTACCAGGATTCGAACCCGGGGCCCTCGGTGCATAAGGCAGGGTTACCACCAACTCAGCTAATGAGGTCAGATTAAATATTATGTTGCTCTACTGACTCGTTCTCCATTTTTATTTAGTGACATACTTTAGATTTGAACACTGTACCTACTGGAGAAAGTTTTTATAAGTACAAATGGAAACTGTTTCCTTTACTAAAATAAATAAATTGGTACTGCAATATATTCTTGGACAATATTGAGTATTGCCTCAATAACACTTACGTTCGGCATCCTTAAGGATTTTACCGCATTGGACCTTACACATGTGCTGTGTGAGGAACTTATTACGGTTGCCGCCACATCCACTATAGGAGAAACCTCTGCACCGACGATGTTCAATATCGTAGTACCACCTGCGAACAGTTTATTTACAGCTATTAACAATTTAGACCCTTGAAATAAAACTATTTTTTAAGGATTTTATCGCGTTTATTTTCCGTTTTTACGTTCCCGACGTTTCGGCTGCTTTACAGCAACCATCGTCACGGGAGGACTGAGGTGGTTGACGTCCTGGTATCATAGTTAAAAAATAGTTTTATTTCAATGTGTAGTATTCGCGTAAATATAAGAAATCAATATAATTTAGACCCTTCTCTAGTCTAGTCCAGTCAACGCTCATACCAAGTTCCTAAAACAAAAGTGCTCGGGGTAAACACCTTCGCCCCAAATCTGCTAACACAATCGATTCATAATCTAACAGCAACCGCATAGTAACTGAGACTTTGACAAATATCCCATACCATATCTGTCAAAAGTGACAGTTACTATGCGGTTGCTGTTCGATTATGAATCGATTGTGTTAGCAGATTTGGGGCCCTGGATTGGTAACCGTTAGTGGCATTTTCAACTACGCATTTAGTGAGTATCAATGGATCCCTAGCGTCTCCAGTGAGAATGCTGAGTGTTCATGGACAACCCATATGCTCCAAAGGAAATTTTGAGTATCGGCGGATCCCGTAGGGGACACAACGAGGGGATCCAAGTCGAGTGGCCGTTAAGTGCTTCGGAAACCAGGTATTACAACCGCTATGCCATGTCGAAGGCTTTTGGGGGCCTGTTAACTCTGACTCTATAATCCCCCAGGCTAATTACATTACTTACATGGGATGGTAGTCATCACAATTTCCAAAATCAGGCTGAAGGCGACATAAATCTACATTCGTTATGTTATGCCTTATCGGATGAACACCAGCATCTGAAAATATGTTAAATTTGTATTTTTAATATAATTCTACAAATGTCATAAATTTAGTTATATAGCAAATTATGTATACTATGTATTTCCTTGATTATTCCTCAAATGCGCTCATGGCGAATTTAAAGTCATCCGGAAATTATTATTTTTGAATATCTATAATACACCATTACGCACACTGATACACTTACATGAATCTTACCATGCTTATTAATGTGCGAGCAAGACAGAAATAATTTAGTCACGTCCAATTTGTTTGGTCGTAATTTATACTCGAGGGCTAGGTTGACCCGACGCGCCATCGGTGGACAAAAAGGTTTGCGCCGGCGGACGGCGCACGCGTAGGACAAACATCAAGGGTGGATGATTCTAGCGGGAGATGACTATCAGTTGATGGATGGACGAATTTATAGCATTATTCAGCTAATTAGTAGATAAGTAATTACTTTTTTTTTCTTAAGTAATTACTTATAAATGAGGAATGTTAAATTTACCTTTACACGCTGTCCGACATTCTTTTATTGTTGAAAAACTGTTGTAGCTGTATGGGCATCCACCATAACTGAATGGCTTGCAATCTTCCAATTTGATGTCGAAATAAAATCTATTCAAAAAATATCAAAATAAAAAGGTATGTAAAACAATGACTAAGCTGATTGAGGTAATTTATCGGCATACCTAGGTATGCTAATAAATAATATTATGTTCTTAAATAAGGAAGCATGTTAACAGAAGTTCCAATGGCAAAACTATCGATGTGTTAGACGCGGATTTAGCACGTATTATAAAAAAGTATAAATAATAATGTAAACGAATTATGTAAATTTATATAATAAGTAAAAAAATATCAACCATATTTTCTTATAAATGTATACTACGAATTACAACCCTATAATGGGTTTACAACCTTTACTAATACCATACCTAGGATATATTTTTTGTTAATATTCTTATTTGTACAAGTAGATTACCTGGATTCCATGGGGACATCCTCATTACAGCGGTAAGAATCTGGTTGAAACTTACAATAGGTTTTCGCATCGAGAGGGCGTTCTGAATAAAATATATAGATTGTTGTTACTTTAGTCTACAAATATCCAAGGCCAAGATGGACTGGCGCTTTGAGGCTTCCGACTATAACATTTAAAACAGCGCAATCCACGAATGGACAAATCATCATAAAATTATATTTTTAGGGTTCCGAACCTCAAAAGTAAAGCCTTTAAGGGCTTCTAGTTGGACTATGGAACTCTAAATCGAATCCCTTATATTTACGATAATTTTATTGTACGGTCGGCTGTCTGTGTGTCAAGTGTCAAGACCCTTTTTCTCAGGAATGGGTAGAGCTATCCAGTTGAAATATTCTTATGATTGAAATGATGAATGATGAAATGATTCAATAACTGCCGTCGACCTGATAAAATCTAGGTGATTATATGTACAATTTTTATATTTAAATAATTTTATTTACACAATATGTACCACGCAAATAAAAATTAAAAGGAGTCTATTATTACAAGGAAATAATTTAGGGGATCAACTGCACTGAGCACTTACTTTTACTGCTGCTCGTTTCACCAATATAACATATCAAAATACAAAATATAAATACTAAACACAAAACCTGGTGGCACATTATTTCCTCCAAGGTTCATATGTTCTACAACTACGCAATACTCTTTATTATTATCTCAGCTATAAACCACAATAAGTGTTATACCTACTGATATTTCTAAAATGCATTCTCTGTTTGTTTATGTTATATAAACGTCCAATGTACAATCGCGGCATACAAAGGTTCGTCACCTTTAAGACGACTATTGATTGTAAGAATTCAACTACTGTAATGCCAACATTCCAGTGCAGTAAAAAAAGTAAGGCATATTTAATAAATGCTACGCGTTTACTATAGAATCATAAAACCCATTGATATAATATATATCTCTGGTTAAAGTTTTGCTTTGTATTCTCAATCTACGTTTTGCTTCCATCAAGGAGACGTTTTGTAAAAAATTGAAAAAATCTACACCGGCCGAAATAGATCTATTTGTAGCCGATTGCCAACCTAAAAAAATATAGAAAGAAAACTTGAATATAATAAGAATACCATCTCTGTCTACGTATAAAATACAATGGCGACATTGAACAGATTAAAAAGTGAAATGAAGTGAACATAGAGCATATAATTATTACTTTTATATTAAAATATATATGGCAGGTCAAATCGTTATAGACATGAAAAAAAAAACAACTTTCATTTGAGTAAATTTGAACTTTGTCGCCGAATAGTTACACATAATTTTCTATGCCACCGTCTGTTCTGTGACATAGTAAGAAATAGTAACATGTGCTCGCGAACGATTTGCAAAACTGTGGAAACTTATCATTCCGCTACTTTACGTTGTATTGCGTATATTTTTTGTGCATAAGAGGGATTATTTCTGCAAGTTTTGCACCAACTAAAAGTGACTCTCGATTTTTCTGATGGCGCGGTAATTTGCGCTAAATGACCACTTAACACACCACACATTTGTAACAAGCATGCATTCATACAGGCATACAACAAAATTAAAGAGCTATACATAATGTAAATGGTTTCGTTGCGATAACTGATCCTTGGATTCAACGAATGATTCCGGACCCCTTGAGATGAAATTTTCCGTAGATCTTTTTATGAATTATGCTTAAATTATTTATATATTTTGAAAATCTATATCAACGTGATTATTTGTAATTATGTTAAAAAACATAATTACAAATTTAGACCTAAAACTGCAAAACTGCAACTGAATACTAAGGCTGTGTCCCCAGTCGGCAAACTGTCAGCGGCCGACTGAGTGAGCCGCAAATTTGTGGCGAACTGAAATTCGAGTTAGCTGCAAACTCAGATCAATTTGCGTGCGTCGCAAGCAAACTGTTATGTGTTAGCCGCTTATTTAGGTCGACCAGCCGACTGAATTTTCACTGTCAACTGTCAGAAGTGATAGTTTGCGGCAAACGGAATCACTACGCCCGACAAACAAGCATATCGCCGCCGCCGACTGGAAACGGTTTTGCTGTGAGTGGGGCGATCACTGAATCAATCGGCGCGCGCAACACGGCTAACTGCGTAGAGTGAGCGCAAACTAGCAAACTGTGAACACTCCATTTCAAATATATGGAAGGGCGTACTAAACCGATACGCCGCTAACTCAGTCGGCCGCTGACGGTTTGTCGACTGGGGACACAGCCTTAAGCTCGATACACTCGAGCGCGCTCGTAAATTAGCTGTCTTACTCGCACGCCCGGTATTGCCCGGAGCGTTGTGTTGTGATCGCGTTGTTTACGATACATTGCGCGCTCAAAAATTACAGCATTTGTAATCCATGAGCTTTGACTTTTTGTCAACAATGTTACTAAAGAAGTTTACCCAAACTTTTCGTTACCCAGCCCCTTACATCCTGTATAGTATCAGCGTAGTGCACGAGTAGTCCTTATCCGTACTTCCCAGTACGGATACAATTAAAAAACGGCACTTTTACGAATTAATTTATTGAAAATATTCCCTTAATATATTAGATTGGGTGAGCATATTGCTTTACATGAATGAGCGTTGTCGAAACGGTTGATGTTCCCGCCGCAGCCGCTATACGAAAAGCCTTCACATCTGGTTGTAGACAAATCGTAGTAAAACCTGTGCGAATTCAAAGATACATTTACATATACCTCATTTACTCCCCTTACTTTATTTGCAGTGCTTATTCTTTACATATATGGGTATAAATGTTACTAACATTTATACCAGTATATGTATTATATATATTAACAACATACATAGGAATATAGCCACCGCATCTCCCAAAATCTGGCTGGAGACGACAGATGATATTTGCCGTCAAATTCGCGGGAAGATTTTCAAACATGGTACCTAAAAAATGGTTTAACAGTATAATGTATGTGCCAACGTATCTTCCTTCTAGGCCCAAGTCAACACTGATTTGCCTAATACTAATAAAAGTCGGTGCCAAAAAAACTACTGAGTCGAGTCGAGTATTGCCGGTCTGTGCCCAAGACTATACCTACAAATTGGTCCGCGCATCTCGTTACTGGAGTATACTTTTGCTATTCTTCGTCGGTTGTTTATTTGGCACCGACTTCAGATTAGTTAAATATTTGATTTAGTTAAACAAGATTTCAAGATTCGATTATTTTTGGCTTTTTAGTTTTTTGAAGACGGTTTTTATTTTGTTAAAAATATTTTTTACAGTGTCTGCCCCTAACGAATTTCAAATGATATTTATAATGACATCCACCAATTTTATTTTTTATCAACGACTACAACAACGGCGGTACAATCAACATGAAATTTAACTGAAAGCGATATGTGTATTCCTTAGACAAATGAAGTATTGTAGGAATCTAAACGTTAGTATAAAATACAAAAAATATAAAATATTATAAGCACATTTCAGTGTCCCATTACTGGGCACGGCCTGGCACGGCCTCCCCTCAAATAGAGGAGATAGGCCATTTTCCACCACACTGGCAGGAGTCCGCACGATGTTTCCCTTTACGGTTTAGCAAGAGATAATCATGGTAACATATGAGCTTACAAAACATCCAGATACCTCAGAGGTTTGAAAAGGGGTGAACATGTTTGAACCTGTGACTCTGTTTTACAAAAAATCCATCCAGTACAACAATTGGATTATAAATTGCGGCTCACTGAGCCTGTATTGCCAGCAGACTACGGTATAGACTGTAATCTACTAGTAGCTACTGCTACAGTATAGACTGTAGTCTACTAGAAGCTACTACTACAGTAGACTACAGTATATGCTGTAGTCTACTAGAAGCTACTACTACAGTAAACTACAGTATATACTGTAGTCTAGCTTCTATAGCTTCTTATAAACATATTTATTTAATATTAGTCGGATACAGTCAGGTCTTACTCCCGCAATTATTATGACATTCATGTAATGTTGAGAATGCATTGTAATTGTGTTTGCATCCCCCGTCGACAGTGGTTTTGCAACTCTGCATTTTAATATCATAATAAAATCTAAAATAAATAAAAAAAATGTTAGTACTACGATATCAATCTCGTTCACGAGCTGGGCCCCAAGTCAGGTAACATAATCGATTCATAATCGAACAGGAACCGCATAGTAGCTGTCACTTCAGACAGATATCCCATACAATATCTGTCAAAAGTGAGAGTTACTATGCGGTTGCTGTTCGATTACCTGGTTCCAAGTATAACAATAAATGTTACTACATTGCTGATACAACATTTTTGGACCATGTCTTGCTCTTTTCAGCGAAGTGATTTGTAATCGGGTATATTTATTTTTACTTTACTTGCATTTTTATATGCTCATACCAAACAATTTATGAGATTGTATATCTCTACTCGCTGATCTTCACAATAGATCAAAATTGTAATAAAAATTAAGTATATCTTTAAGTTGTATAAGCATAAACTATTACTTTGGTGTCATCGTCCCGTTGCTTGCACAATTCGCGCTATTTGATTGAAATTTGCAGTACAGAGTGTAATTGAATTCATCTATATCTTTGTATTCTAAAACATTTGAACGGCATCATAAACCTTGCAATGTTTAATGATTTCGTCAACAATGTAATCTTAATAGTATATCTTACGTGTTTTACATTCAACAATATTCAACAGTCTGATAATATAGAAAAAACCTAATAAACCTGAAAATATATTGACGATATTTATCAAACATATTTTAAAGTACATCACCCGAGTAATCAACAAATGTGCAACCGTAACTGTTGTGCTATAAAATGAAAACAAACCCACTTTTCATACTTTATTTAAAACCATAAAAATATTTTATCAGCAGTAGGTACTCACAAAGCAATAACGCGTAAAGTAGCATTTTCTTGCTTATTATTTGCTTCCACCAGACACTGCTGCCAAATCTCTGATCGCGCTCGCCAAAGCCTGTTGCTGAAAGTCGGGAGTTATCGATTTGTTGACATTCTCCAAAATCCACCCTGTCATCCATTTCTGCTGTATACGGGCCTCAGCTCTATACCTCTTCACGTGGTAGTCCATCCGGCCCCTGACGCCGCGATACACTCGCATAACCCTCTCCCTATACTCAGCCTCCAGTTGCATTGCAATGTTTTCTTTCTTCGCGCTCATCAAATCCTTCTGCCCTTCGGCTCTCCATTGCATATCCTTACATGCCTTGATTGTACCTTCGTTGCCAGCTATCTCATCTTTCCTCCCTTGCTCAAAGTCGTTTGCTATAGCGTCGACTTCTTGGTCAAGAGCCGCCCCGGCCTGACGACCTAACCTAGTGACGACTAGATACAGTACTATTGTCATTGAAAGGCCCAAATAGTATTCATGTTCCATTATGAAGATTTCTTTGCTCACCATGTAGTTTGCTAATGTTAGTCCGAATAAATAAGGTCCGGACACGCCAGTTTTGGAATGAAAAAAAAGGAACCACTCTTCTGGCACGAAGCACATACGGCATGGTGCAGTTTTAAGTGCCCGTTGTAACTTGTTTTTACCACTGCCACCTCCGGCAGCAGCAGGGCCTTTGCCCTTACCCTTGGAGCCGGGGCATACGGCTTTAGAGAGGTAGACTGTGGGGTAGATAATCGAAGGTTTAAACAGAAGGGCTGGTGCAAGGAGAGTATATTTTGAGATGCCTAGTTGTGTTATTTTGGTGATTAACATGTTGATTTCGTAGCAATTTTGAACTTACTCAGTCACTCTGACGGTTTCACTGTGATCATAGAGAAAATAATGAAACGATTTTTATTTTTTTATGAATATAAGGCATACAAGTATCTAGACCTCCTTAATTAAAAGAGTAAAGAGGATATTGACGTTTTACGATATATGTAACATATGTTAATAGTCTGTGGGTTATAAATGGGTAGTGAGTAGAATCAATGCATGAACCTAACTCCTTCATTGGTCAATGGAATGATATCTTCTATGTACGGGTTGGTAAGTACGATTTAATGTTTGGTACCTTAGTCTAGTACTATGTTTTGGGTCCTTTCATTAGATACCATCTGAGATAATGCTCACTGATTAAAGTATTTATCCAACATTAGTAACTATATTTGTGAAAAGCTTTAACAATTTGTCAATCTTATTTTTTTTTGTACACATGTACACCTTTGACGATATCCCATACAATATCTGTCAAAATTGACAGTTACTATGCGGTTGCTGTTCCAATTATGAATCGATTGTGTTAGCAGACTTGGGACCCAGTTTTTGGGCTGTTTGCCTTTTTCAGGGAAGTTCCAACGCCTTCCACTAGTATGACCGAATTATGAGGCCTTCGCGACTGCTTCCTCACACGATATAGAGCTGTGACTATCAAATGGACTCTGGGTTCAGCTAGGGTTCTGAAGCTTACATATATTGCAGTGAAATAAAACAATCGAAAACCATTGTTCATTTAATAGGTAAATGTTCATATTATAATTATACATTAATCATACATTAGTTATAGCCACGAACGAGATATACGAGATTCATTGTTATAATGTACCTATGAGACTGGAGATTAAGGCGGTATTGCGTTCATGACTTGTTTAAACAAAAATGTGATTTATGTGAGCTGCTTTAAAGCCTGTATTTGGCAGCCCTGAGGATGGGATACTTGTCTCCTGTGCAGAGGCCGCGGAAGTCGTCCATGGATAGGTCGACAATGGACACACCACCGAGGTTTTTGGATCTGTAGACAAAGAGAGCATTAACATGTGTACCTCTCTCTTCTTCATTCTTTACGAAATGAAATGCGATAAAATAGAATGGATATGACAATGGCCTCACCCACAACTTAGCGGGTATTTTGCCAATGTCAAGTAATTAATAGCAATAAAACATTCAATAAATACACATTATAAATAAAATAATGGATGTGACATGATGTTACGAAAATGGTGTGCTGTGCAACTATTTGTATTTGTCTTAGTTCTCGTAGACATCACATTTTTTCTGTCACAGTGTGCAGAGAAAATCCGTCGGAAAGCTCGTCGGGAGCGACATCAACATCGGAAAGTTTCAAATCCGTTTCCGATGTCGATTTCAAATGATTAAAAATAACCCTGCTGATAAACAACGTAGCCGTAAAAATCCGCGTAAAAAATCTATAAACCTAATAATTTGATAGATTTATGGTATTTTCTTACTTTACGTAAGAAGCCCTCTGGCCGGCCGTGTCAGGGTCTTCATAGGTCACCCACAGACCACCTTCGCCGCTGTCATCGGGCAGACGGAAAGCGTATGTTCCTGAAAAAAAAAACATTGATTTGAAATCAGAAACAAAATTAAAAATGTATGATACATAGATACCTACGACTAACTACAGACTATTGACATGTGTTGTTAATATACCTAAGAGTACTAATAAAATCAAAGCGTGAATAGCGTAGTGGTTGTAACTGTCGCCATCGTATCCGAGGTAACCCGGGTACGATCCTGACCCGGGCGTTTAAAACTGTCAATTGTGCATGCTTTGTGATGGCTGGTGACGTCATTTCACAGATCTTCTATAGAAGTGTATGTGTCGCAGCCTTATATAGAATCAGATTTTCTACAAAATGGCTAGGTGATTTAAATAATGCCTCAGTTCTGTAAAACGTCTCATTGGCTCAGAGGTATCTGGTTAAGGGAGCGTTCTAGTATTACGTAACCCAATTTTTGGAGATTTTTGACGTCGACGTATAAATACATAAACACACATTTATAAAGCCCATATATAAAACGGACACAATCATAGAATGTAAGACAAGCACTGTTTATATTACAAACTCAGACCAAACAATGATATAGGCGGAGTATCGCGACATAACATTTTTTTATGGTACTAGGCCCGACACACTCTCCCATCACTGCTACTCCTGTAAGCCAGGATCTAAAGTGGTGTCTATGATGACTCCGGGGGTTGAACCCGCACGAATTTAATCGAAAGATAAAAATAGGAGGGCTAGTAACATATTGTAGTCCACATTACCAAGCTGATTTGTTTCGTACACGCGAATTTGGGATTTATACGTACACTCCAAGTCGCGTGGAGGCTCTACTCAAATCCTTGGTAGCTTGGTTTTGTGTGCCAGTATGTGATTCGCGACACTCCATATCATGTCTTCGTCCGAGATTACAAATGATAAAAAGATAATCCATAAACCGCTACATACGATACCGAAATTAAAATATTATTGTGTATCACATATTTCACATTCATTGCCGTGGAAGCGATTAATAATTAGTTTCGTAAAGCCAAAAGCCTGTTATGAATATGTACCAACCAAATATATGGCTTATATCTTGATCCTTTGATAAAGGTCTTTCTGAAAAGTTAAATTACCCTATGATTTTTTATGGTACAAGTTATTGAAGCGGAGATGTATACAGCAAACTATGATATTTAGCCCAAGGCAGGGAAATATACAAACAAAACACTACGTGATATAAACGTGAACAAATAAACTTGTCATTCAATTGGCGAACTTGAAATGAAATTGACAAGACTTATTTTCACTTTTTATCACGATGCTTTACTGTACCAGGAAACTATGAAGTTTAATTACGTTGAAACCTTTTAAAGCTGCACCCCAATGTACGCGTTTACTGATATTATTGACTTACCAAAACGCTTGCTGGGGTCGGTGACCTTCCTGAGGTGAGGGCGCATTCCCTTCTGGTGGTTGGGGTTGATCAGCTTAGCGCATACTTCAGGGTAGCTGAGGAGACCCTCGGTTTTGGTATAAGGACCTGCACAAAAATAATACTCAATCAACCCTCAAATCGATAGAAACATAGAATACCTATGAATATTTCGTTGGACAGTTGGTAAGAAGTAGCTTTATGTAAATATCCCGTACATGATGTACTGGATATTCACTAAAAACTTACTAAAAACAAAAACCTGAATTCAATCATTGTTTTGAAATGTGGCCATATATTGAGCATGATACATTCTATTGCATTTATATACAACCCAATCAATTGATTGAAATCAATCTCCTAATCATTTGTAGCAGTTAATATTCGAAATGTAATATAAATTAATGTAATATATATAAAAATATTAAATACATTTAGCCGATTATTCAAATTTAATTAACATAAAACAATAATAACTCTTATTAATAGATTCAAGACGAACTAGGTTTAAATAAGGTTGCAAGTTAGGAGTTAAGTGAATTACACTGAATTGATAACATCCAAATTTACAATTATAATAATATTTGGGTCTATGGATAGAGGTTTCAAATCAAACATCAAAGTCTCATCTCTAGAGGTCTTGACAGTAATATTTACGGTTGTAAGCCGTCAGATCCCAGGTTGTAAGGGTGCCGATTGCCAGCCAGAGCTCAGTACACTATAATATTCCGTTACCCGGGCTTACGCGACCTCTCGGAAACCTTACGACCGCGTTGAAAGAAGAAAGTTATTATAGGATACATTCGGTGAGCGCTCGTAACGATTGGAAGGCAAATCTGAGCAGATTTGTGAAAATTGTATTTGTTCTCGGCGTATTATATGTTGTTGTCAACGCAACCGGCGAGCAAAGGGCTGGACATTTCCTCGCTCGGCGAGTAGCTTTGGCTATTCAGCGAGGAAATGCGACCAGCATCTTGGGCGCGCTACCGCATGGGGAAATTGTTTTTACACTTTTTGTAAATATTAATAAGCTTTTCTATACTCTTTTTAATTTATATTAGTTTTGTATAATACTGTAATTTTCTCTATATCTTTAGTTTGTAAATATTTTATTTTAATTAAGTACTTATCATTAATATCACTATAATTATTTATTACATTAATTATAAGTTGGCACTTTGGTAAAACATCATATCTTCATATTAATCTCCAAAAGGTCTATAAGTCCCTTTATGAAATATAGCGTAATTTTAAGCAACTTGTGACGTATTCTAAAAGTCGTGTTTTGATAGCAGCTAATTAGAGACACAATCTTCCATGTTGCAAGATTTTACAAACCTGTTGTAACTTTAAACTATCACCATAAAAAGTTTTTGGTTAAGTTGATGGTCTTACCAGCTTCACCAGGTCCATCAGCGTGTAGTGGAGGAACACCAGCGATCTCGCTGTCAGCATCCAGCTTCCAGGTGCGGCCGAATGTGGGAATGGCCAAGATGATCTTCTGGCTGGGAGCGCCACCATGCAGCCTGTACAAGAGTTATATTCACTGAGACCTAAACGCACATGATTTCGAGCCGATATACAGAATATGGCGTCTATTGATTAAAATAAAATTAAGACAATCTTGGGGTAAATCTCAATTAAAATATTTGATCAAGCAACGTTAATCACCCGCAAAAGGAAAACGTAGAGTAACTATACGATTAAATTTTGTAAGAATAGCTACTAACCAATATGCAACCGCAGCATCAGCATTATGCAGTTCGTTGCGGTTCTGGGGGGTGTAGAGGGGGGTCGAGTAGTCAGCCTCCTTGGGGTTGCGCTCGGGGGTGTAGAAGTCATAGGCGTCGATGTTCACGATGTCCACCAAGTTGATAATGGAAGGCACGTCGAAGTAAACTAATGAGTCAGATCACGTACACATATATAATTTTTACAAAACTAAATTTCACTATTTGAAAAGAATACTATTGTTTAAATTATTAAACTCAGGCACAAACTCGTTTAGACAATTATTGTCCAGCTGTTTTGATTACAATTGAACGTAATGAATCTTCAACAATAGCGTCAAATGTTTAATAGGATAAACAAAGTGAATTTGTGATTAAAGTAAATGCTAAATTGTACAACTATCGTTTCACCGCGGCTTAGTTGCTTATTTGGGAAGATCTCCACTTTGAAACTGGCTGTTTACATAAATAATTCATAAGTTGCGGGAAGATTTTATTTTCCATGCCAAATCTTTACTGATGTTCCCAACGTCAGATATGATTGAGACACTTCGCCGTCGGACCTCTCCAATATATAGTAAGATTCCAGGCCTGCGATACTTATAATAATATGTAGTTTTTGGAAAGTAGTAATCAAGAGATAAACTCAATAAATCATGGTCTAACCTACTTCTCAAGCGGTATCCGGTATCCTATCATTAATTTAGTTACAGTTCAGTGTAGCCAGAGCAAGAGGAATTTGTGATAGTTTGATAGTGGATGCTGCCGCTTTGTGGGGTGAATAAATAATTATGAGGTCGTATAACAACCTAGATTCTTCTGAGCTAGTGTCTACGGTTATTATATTTATTATTTGATTCAACATTCATAGAAATACCTACACATAAAATGAAACAGAAATACCGCGGACTATAAGCGAGCTACTAGTGGCATTATAAATCATATAAGAAGGATATATTATACTCTTGAGACGACGGAACAATACAATAATGTACACTTTGCATCAGTTAGAACAAGGTTATATCAATATCCTTAAGCTTAACTGGAATAATAAAAAGGTTTGCATTTTTATATTCCATACGAACAATAAACCAAGTACTTTACTTTCAAATAATAAGGATACACGTTCCTCACTTTAGTTTTTTTTTACCTTACCTCTATAATATTAAAAGTTAAATGAATACAATGAAAATAGCCACAAATATAGCAAAAGACAACACGATAAGCAATCTTGATCTAAGCTAGTCGAAAATCCCTGAAAAGTTTACCACAATGTAAACTCGGGCTTTGTGCCTTGATCGAAACCTCGGTGCCAAATCCCTTTATGGAAATTGTGTGGGCATAAAGATAAGATCCTAACGCTGTAGATAGCTATGTCGATTGTTAAATGTGAATAAAAATAATAAATGAAAAACGAACGTGAACATTTTAGATTTTCGGAATGTAGAAGACAAGTGAAATTAAAAAAAAAATCTACGTAAGTAGTCTTTTTATCTTAAAAAAGACTCTACAATGAATTTATTTACGGTATCTTTCCTGCAGTGCCAAGTCGTTTTACGCAGCCTCTATCCCCTATAGCTTTAGAATATGAGGTGAAGATTTGGGCACGTTTAGAACAACATTTGTATCCACTTACCGGTAGCGTTAACATTGGGTAAGACGGTGATCGACAACTGCTTGTTGGGCTTAACATTGAGGGCTTGCCTTATCTCACGCACGAGGGCGGTGAACCCTTCACGGTGCTCGGTTTCTTTATCGTCAACCGGAGTTGTGCCGAAGGTCTTCTTGATGCTGTGCCAGAAAGAGCCTTGTGGAACAAGACATTGGGTTAATATTTTTTGTAATGAGCTTGTGCCTATATTTAGGTCTAGCAATTTTAAAACTCTTATGATTTGAAGATTGCCAATGTAAAATATTGAATTATTAAAAGAATATATAAAATATTAAAAGAAAAAAAATCATATTTTAATAAATGTTCTATTGCATTAAACTGACTTTAAAGATCTTAGGATATTCAAAATGCTAGAAATCATTTTCTATCTATTTGGAACCGGTGCCTATTGAAGCTCAAATAAATTCTCAGGTAACTCGTATCCTATCAGATGTATTTGCTGCTTTGCTGAAATACAATCTAATTAAGAGTAAGCTAATATTGTAAATAGTCTCCTCACCAATGCTGGAACGGATCTTCTTAGGCTTGTATTTGGGGAACTGCCAGGCGAGGTCGATACCATCGAAACCGTGTTGGTCAGCCAAAAGCACCGCAGAGTTCACGAATGCGGTACGCGCTTGCGGGGACTCCAACTGCATTCAAATCAAAATTATACACTACGGAATTAGGCGTCTCGAAACCGACCGCGCAACATCGCGGGGCAAATCAGAGATGACAGCGTTTGGGTGCACCAAAGCTAGCCTTTGCCCCACTGACTGACGACTGTCATCTGTTTATTTGGACCGCTGACAGCGCGCGCTCCGAGTCAGCCTGGCAAGGTTGCGCGATCGTTCTGATTATGGCCAATGAGAACTACGAATACCTTATAAAAATATATATTTGATTATGGCCAATGAGAACTACGAATACCTTATAAAAATACGTTTCCACTGAAACCCCTGAAAATAACTGTTTCGAAATAACATTGAGGTTTGGTTTAGATTTGCGTTTTATTAAAGCGAGGGCAGATCGTAGTTTCATTACGAAATGTACCTACGGATTTCTAGGAGAACCATTGAAGCTATGTATATGTCGCGGCCGATTGTACAATCGGATCTTTTCAAAACGACTAGGCGCTTTACAAAACGCGCCAGTTCTGTATAAAGAGCTCGTAACTTAACGTTAGTTAAGTAATTTAGCCCTTTATACAGTATTACAATAATTATCGTAACTAAAACTTCGTCTATTCATTTTCTTAAACTGGAACCGCTTTTAGTATCGAGCTATTCCAAAATTCAATCAACGGTTCTGACATTAATTATTTATACCCGATCAGGTAAGTGTATAAGTTACTAGATTGAATCTACGACCGATCTACGTAGGTTATAACGATAAGTAACTATTAATATTAGTTGTAGACGAGAGATGTAATGCACAGCTCTCGTGTAATTTTGTGAATATATACCACTGTAATAGTTATCTTATTATCTTGAGTGTAAGACCCAATTAAGAAGGGTATTTGAATTAAGGCAATCATGATATTGCATTCAAAATATGCCTGGAGTACAAGCAATTAAGTATTCTGTGATATAAGCACTGAAAATTAATTAATATCGCCACATCTGTAATAGCGGGTATGAACAGGTGCAGTTTTGTACGGGAGTTCGGTTTCGTCAACGAGCTAAATTCGCAGGGTATCGTATTCCTAATATTATGTGGGTATTTAAAGGTTGTAAAGGTTGTAACATTTCCAACTATGATTTAGGTTCGTCCTAAGCAGTTTTAATCGTATGAAGAGAATCTTACCAAAAAAAAAATATACCGTTACAACGTGATGTTTTTTTAAAATTCTATGTTAGTTCCCGCTGCTGGGCAAAGGTCCCTTATTTGCGTGTCCATATACACATAAGTTGTAACATTTAAGTCTTGACCTTGTTGCGACAACGGTATACGCTCAAACGTGTACTAATTGTCACATCAACTTGGCCTCGGTCTGCCACAATAGCGGCAACCGTATTCGCTCTTCCATTATTTACTACTTTAAACTTTGGATCGCCAGATAATCCAAATAACACTACAAAAAGTCTATCTAACTCGGGAAACGATGATAAAACAGAAAAAAGAAGTCATAAAAGATAGAAAAACATACCAATAAATTGTACTTCTGAGCCTCCTCGGTATCAACGTCACCACCAACAGACAGCAGAACCTTCAAGGCGGGGTACTTTGTCCTATAGTTGGTGATAGCACGGTAGTTCGCGTGAGATGCATCCACGTCCAGATTCTCGTTGAGAGGTACCATCTTGTAGGTGTCGGGCTGAACGCCGGCGAATCCGTACACGAGGTGGGAGCAGAAGGAGAGAGCCGGGTCCAGGTCGAGTGGCAGCATACGGGCTTGAGCTGGATAAATGCATCCTTCAACTAAATTTTGATGTTGCAATTGTATAAATTCAAGAAATTGCGGGAAAGAACTTTATTATAGTTTGACCACTACCGCTTTACCGCGCCTTGGGTATGTGAGGCGGGGGGAGTATCGGCCGTCAGTCCACCGCTAACGCGTACGTAAGATTTCTCCTAACTCGCCCCCCACCACGCCCCGTACTCCTAGGGCGCGGCACAGCAGTAGTGGTCAAACCATAGTACTGAAAGGTTTCGCAATTATTCTTCGTCTCTAATTCGTACCGATAGCAAATTAACTAATTACACAATTGAATACATATAATGAACCTTAACCGGATATAATGAGTAGCTTTTCTTGTATATCAAACAATAATAGCGGCGACCAGTTTTTCGGCCATCGCCATCAGCTAATTATTGTTTTCTTATATTCACGCGAAAACTACACATTAATATAAAAGTTATTTTTATTTTTTTATCGGGTTTATTTTATGTTTGTATGTTCTCGACGTTTCAACCGCTTTGCAGCAACATAAAATAAACGTGATAAAATCTGTAAAATAAATTATATTACCTAGATATACCAATCATATTTAATCAATTTATATACGAATTCGTCAGCACTTATCTCTGGACACGTCTTTTATAGATGTCTCATATGAAATGGCACGTAGGCGGGTCGCAGTCGCCAGAGTCCATTGTACAACAAACTCAGAACGCTGAACGCCATATTGCTTCCGTTACATTAACCACTTAACGTTTTATACCTACCTATACGGATCCAAATGAATCACAAGACTTAATTTTGTTGTTAGAATTCACAGAGAAAATTGGCCAAACAATGTGGCAAAAACCCGCGGACATTGCATCGAAATTTAGATCGCTTTGCCTCCTCGCGGCTTCATTTGTTAAATACTCAATGGACAAACCCCTAGCCCTGGATTTTTTTATTTCGATGTAATATGAGTATAGTGAAGAGTAGCTGTTGTATCAGGATGGGGCCAAACAAGCGTAATTTACGCAGCTCATATTGGACAATAGTCTATGAAAAATTCTCTATACATAATGTTCTCTATGGTTTTCTCTTTCTCTTATCTATAAAAGTGTTCTGAGTATTTAATAAAATTATAATTATATAAGTTTCAAGAAGTCTATAATTTTCACCCCAGGGCCCTTGGTATATTTACCACATATATAAAATGGTTAGATAATATTTTCGCGCATTTTAGCGGTATATACTTAATAGCAGACAGCTTGAATCCAACTCCGAAGAAGACAAATTACATAAATTATACTTTCTTTTCTGACTCTTTCGTGAAGGTAAACAGGTAAGCAATGATTACTTGGTTATGTAAAATCTTATTTTAAAGAATCCATACCAATACGTGATTTAAAATGAGGTAATAAACACAACAGAAGACTCAGAGAGCCTAGTGCTAACATGTTTTATTCTTGTTAATTCATGACTTAAGCTTATGTAAAGCAATGACATCAACGGTAAGGTTGAAGACCCGTAAAAATTTGCATTCAGATCCAAACTCGATAGTCACTGAGACTTTTGTAGTCGAGATGTTGATAGACAATGATTAGGAGTCACAAGATGAGTCAATATTAGACGAGCAGACATACTCTGACTACATAATATAAGAATAAGCATAAATTTGTATTCCTTAAGACATTGACCCAAGACTGTTTAAAACCACTCAATTCTCAAACAAAATCTGAATCCTAAATCTACGTACTTACCTCCTCATGTAACGCACGGCGAAGCGAAAACCTTGAGAAAATAATATTTCTGTAATACCTAAATTACACCTATTTCAGTACAATACATGGAAAACGTACTCGTTTTTACAGTCCACAAATCATCAAGCTCAAGGTAACTCCCATTAAATTTTCTTCCCGTCGATAAAACAATTTTGAAGGTATCACGACAGCTTGGTCAACGAAGGACAGAAATTGACTGATACCTAACAATTCAATTTACAAAAGGTTATACATTTCGTACCACTGTTTGTTTCAAATACAACAGAATAATAAAACGCTTTGGGAAAATACTGAGATAAAAAATAGATGGACAAAATACATCACCTTCATTGTGATCACAAGGGCCTATTATCTGCCTAAGTGAGCACTAAATCAAACGGTTCAGGAGCTGACGGACGAATAGTAGGTGTCGGTTACGATAATAAATATAGGAGGCTGTTTATTATATAGTTTGGCTGATCAATTTATTCATCTGTCATATCACGAAGTATTTTTTGGGATAGGCGTCTGACAAATTCCGTCAACAAATTAATAGTAAAAGCAGAAGTGCGAAAAGGGTAAGGGTAAACGCTATTTATTACCCAATTAGTGTGCAAATAATAGAACTACCCATTTTCCGGCTAGCTCATAATGTAAAATGTTTGTCTATTCGATTCCAAGTATTTCTAGAATAACATTATTTGTCGTTGCGGTTATCGTTTGGCCTGTGTTGACACTCGATGATACGCGAGGTCGCACCATTCTCCTCGGTAGGTGATCTTTATAATTGTCTCTTATCGTCTGTTGTTACTGCCACAACAATTAATATAATTAGGTACGTTAATCTTATCGAAAGTTTTAAGACGAAAAATGATAGATCTACACTTGACTCGTTATTATTCTGGTGTCAAACGTTATCAAGACCGAGTGTTTTATTTCTTTTGAAATTCCTTATTTTCAGCCCCGTATCGTGCAGCTGTTTCTAAAACACGAGTTTGCAGTAACAAAATATTTCGAAGCTTTCGCTTTCAAATTACATCAAAAAGTTTTTAATGCTCCTGGGCTACGTGATTGTAATTCCATATCTGAAATTATTTTTGTAAAATACTTACTAGGATTGTTGTTGACATCAAAATTAACTTTATTTTATAACTGTATCTATACTTGCGGAAATAAATGATTGTAAACATCGAACACAAAACTTGCGCAAAAAAATGCAAATGTATGTTTGGATTACGAATTAAACCCGAAATCAAGGTCTCTTCTAAACGAGCAATTAGTTTTAATGTAAGAAAAAGCCTTGTTTATGTGGCCTTTGCTGTAAACTAACATTTAGATTAGATAAAGCGGTTTTGAGAATAGAAAATAAAAGAATGTTGTGGATGCATAGCAATGTCATTATATAGCATAGATTATATTTGTTTATTGAACGTACCCAACGCAATGAGGCATCTTAAACACGAGTTGGCATCAAATTAATCATTAACCAATAATGTAACTGTCACTTAATACACAACCCAGATTCAATTCAAAGTGTATTTATACCTAACATATTGTTGTGCTTATCGTTGTTTAATCGTCTAACAAGCATACCTCCTTTGTTTAAGATATACCTACCGGTTTATTTAACAAATGATTCAGTAGGACTGCAAACATCGGTTATACTTAATGATGTAAGGAAATATTTATCAAAACTACTCATTAGCTATCTAATAGCTAAAAGCTAATAGCTATGCGATGGAAAACGAAACACATATTTTTGTGGGGACGTATTAAAATATCTAAAGTAATTGAATTAAAGAACTATTAGCAACCAAACAATTCTAACGGCATGGCAAACGTGATAATAATGAATCATTGTTTGGTCAAAATAAACCATTAATAGTGGTTCGCAAAAACAATAACGCCGTAATTATATACAACCACCATTGTGTTACACAAAGCGTATGAGACTACTCTATAACTGAAAAGCTAGGCTCTGATACTTGCTACATAGAATATTCTGACATCGTGGTCGTGGATCTTAACGACCCTTTAGCTATCCGCTTTAGGGTCAGTGGTGGGTCCTCTTTCCCCATAGGTTGACCCTTTAGCTAATTATCTTTAACATTAACACACAATAAATGATGATTTTGTGAACAGTATCGAGTGAAGCATTTGCGGTTGGCAACATTAAGAAAAAAAAAAGTAAAGCTAATAAGTCTGACATTTACCAATGTTGTGTGAATGTTTATTAATTATAATTATTAGGTGATTTAGAGGTGACTAGATATATAGAACAGTCGACGATTTAAAAATATATTATTTCTACGTATCATCACACATCATTATTATTCGAAGGGCATCGCAGTGGTACCTACAGGTGGTTCAACTAAATAGTTTCCATCCAGCGTATCTATATAGTACCAAAATGTATTGTTCTTATCAATAGTACACAATGTAGCTATGAAATATTCAGGTATTGGTCTCACACGTCTCTTTAATTATTAACCAGCCCGCCTACAGCCTACACGCACACAAAACGTGAACTTACATAAGAAACAAAACAATGATGGTGAGCGCAAACACACGATGTATTGTATGCGGGCGTTTTCATTGCCGAAGTTAAACTTAAAATTTGTGCAAACAAATCGATGTAATTAAAGGCATAAAGTTGTTTTTTTATCAAATAGCTATTACACTTGCAGCGCTTAAACGTCGTAACAAAACCATAATAATGATGTTAACTTTGCTAGTGATTTTCATTTATTATGTACCTTTCATCGGTATTGCGTAGGTACAATTTTGTATTGGAAAAACATGTTACTAACATTATTAAGTAAGCAAAGGTATAGCGTACCGTAAGAAAACTTCTATACACTACGCTCGAACCCTTTCGACTCCTTTAAGAGGTGAGTACTCCACTCAAATTTTATTACCTTCGTGTACCCGACTATGAATTCTAACAATAAGAACTGGGTCCAAGTGAACCCAATTCGGGACCTACATGCGTTATACACAGCTTACTATGGAATATTTTTTATTATTTAGATATTTACACAGAATACAATAACAATGGCCCCAATTTATATAATGTCTACGCCAATTCCGATTTGGTGGCCAAATTAAACACAGAGTAATTTGAAATAAAACAATTTTTTAAGGATTTTATCGCGTTTATTTTTCGTTTTTACGTTCCCGACGTTTCTTGGTTGCTGTAAAGCAGCCGAAACGTCGGGAACGTAAAAACGAAAAATAAACGCGATAAAATCCTTAAAAAATTGTTTTATTTCAATGTGTAGTATTCGCGTAAATATAAGAAATCAACAGAGTAATTTATTGACATTCACCCGTATCGTCATTGAATTAAGTACATTTTTAAATTCAATACCTGCAGCAATTATAAAATTATCAGTCAATTAGTCATCGATCAGGATATAAGGTACTCGGTTACCTGTTTTAGTTCATGTAAATAAGAAGGAATAACCCTCTACCTATAGAATTGGGTTCATAAGTTCCTGAATTTAGCTGTTACAGGCAGCCTGAACGTATGCGTTTCGAGACTTTTATTTAAGTAAGTAGCTACTGAGGTCTTGGTTTATAAGATTTATTATACCATACTAAGAATAAATTAATAGGGAGATATATAAGTCCTTAAGGATTAAACTATATAAAAGGTGTAGCAAAAATAGTGTCAAATATTTTAACAGATGAATCGGTGAGTTATATGGATCACGTTAATGTATAAAATAATTGTGTATATGATGTTTGTTTTTTTAAAAACAAGGCAAATCAGTAGCGTTTGGCCGTGCGCTCAGTATGGGTCTCATTTTTTGAATGTCTTATAATTTGATTTATTTCTTTGGGGATGTTGTTTTTTAACCTAGTATTGGCCTTGTTCAAATATTTTACAACATTTTTGTTACACCTTTTATATGCCAGTCAAAAACCTACTTACTAAATGTGATAATTTTTGGAAAATATTATTAAATTTACTACACTTTTACATATTAAATCATAATAATTATATGTAACACTGTAATACAAGAGTTTTACACCTACAGTTATTTACAAGGTCGTCGCTATAGAAATTGTGTTAGTCACACTGAATGGTTTTATTTCCTAGTAGTGTAACGCCTATGTAGGGAGGTATTATTCTTACTACGTAAATAAAAACTACTAAGTAAATATGTTTTTGCGCTATGCCCGACTGCATTAATAGCTGGATTCTGTTGACGAGGACGAGAAAAGTTTTGTACTACCGCGTCAAGTAGACGCCTTTGTTATTTGTGTAGGTTAGTATTTAAGTTTATTCACTAGGTAAGCCACACAGTAAGTACTAACCACTAGCTCAAATGTGTACCTACTATTCGGGTGGATACTGGACTTAAAAACTTAGTAGTAGCTCACGCTAGTAGGTATGTAGGTACTAGAGATGCGCTGACTACCTATTCGGTATTCGACATATTCCGTACCGAAGTTTTATATAACATAAAAAAATAGTTTAATCAATATTTATTAAAGTTCCAAATACCTACTTAAAATTCTACTTTAGCACGTATTTATTACATATTATAGACCCGAAAATAATGGCCTTAGGGCTGCTTATATATATCGTTACTCTTATGTGTGTTTCGGCTCTTTGTAATTTATGTTAACAAACGTTAAAATGTACAAAATGAATAAAAAAAACCCATCAAAAACATTACCCTCTGTTACTAACTTCCCTGTAAATTAAACAAACTAAGAAATGCATTTGACCCAAAGCCAATTTAAATTTAAGTACCAACCTAACTCTCTATACAACGCGGAAGACAAATTAGATCATTGTTTAAAAATATAACGTATGTGGGTAGACACTAATCGGAAAAAACTAAATGTATAATCTACAACACTAACTATATAATATTAAAAAAACATTCCGTAAGACTATCGGAGAGACCAAAGAAGAATGGCGAAATAACTTTTACGATATTCGAATTCAAATAAAATTCGCTGTTGGATGTGTACAACATTCGCTCAGCAATAATAAAATTCACTTACATTCTCTGACATAGCTCTTGCTGTCATAGTAGCAGACTACTTTGCTGCCCGGCTGTTGTGGGATGGCAGCCGCCAGGGCCACGAAACCTAGGACGACCAAGATCTTCATGACTAAATTATAATAACTACGCTATATGACCGATCACCACGGAGCGTTTGTGGCGAATGAGAGTTAAACACCAGCCGGCTAACAAGATGCTAAAAGGTCAAAGAATAGCGATGACCGCATCGACTCGTTTCGCCGAACCTTATCTGGTGTTATTGGTTTCTTTTGTCAAATCAGAGCCTATTATATTTGTGTCTTTAGAAAACATGACAGATATAAATAATAATTATTGGTAATTCTCTAATGACAGTTTTCGTGTTCGCTTCTAAAATAGTTGAAATAAACAAACTCTTTTTCTCCATACAAATGTCTAACTACGATAGACTATAAAGTATACGGTTAGCTTTCGAATAATCTCGCACTTGACGTACTGTTACTAAGAATGTTGAATAATACGTATATTATTACTTTAAGTACTGCATATGAAGCACCTAGAACAAAAAAAAACTTACTATTTTGAGAAGTCTACTAATCTTTTGTCACAAAACACAGATACTGAATATGGGAAAAAGGAAGTCAATGAAAATATTTTCGTAGGTATAATACGCATAACATAGGTCGGTTGCATCGAAACATATTCTATGACCAAATCACCGAGGTGAGGTCATCCGTGTGGAAAAGATTTTATATAAGCAACAAATTACATATAGCTCCCAGCGCATACGCAAGACTGGCAACCTAACAGGTTATTCATGAGCTCTCAAATCAGGTTCATTGGCGAAACAATAAGCGGTGGAGTGGTTCTGGTGAGCCAGCGTCAACTGAACGAACTTCTTACGATCTAAGGATAACCGGGTACCCTATATCAAGTTATCCTATCTATATCCTAGATCAAGGAAAATCAGGACGCCAAATGTCCCGATTTAAGATTCTCTAGACAATTCTAGAAGGTACCTACCTAAATATTCCAGAAAAGACAGGATAGCACCCTGTGGTAGCACCGCATGTATTCACAGAATATTAAAAAAAATACAATGTAAAGCATAGTGTCTTAGACGAAGAAATTATATCTGATTGCTCAAATAAGTAAGTAGTTAGGTACTACTATTTAGTTTTTTGAGCTTATATGGATTGGTGCCTAGTACGTTAACCTAGCCGTGTGTGCCCAAAAAATGTCATGCGTGTAGTACAAGCTAATTACGTCCATATGTACACGTAAATTCGCGTGCCTATTACAAGAAACGGCTTGATTTCTTGCGCTTCAATATGCATTTCGTGCACTCCGTCTTTATTATTTCTTCGTCTGTGGCGACCCTCAGACGAAGAAATACCTACAACTACTTAGTTATTTGAGCTTACATGAATTTGAGGGTAGTACGTAAACCTAGCCAAGAGTGGCAAAAAAAATATCATTGCAAGTTGCAATGTCTTTCATGATATTTTATAATGATGCTGCTTCCAGGTGTAATCCCATAGGAGGTATATTTATGTTTGTTTATAAATATACAAAATTTACCACATAGGTACATATCGTAATCATCACATCAACTTGCCATAAAGACTGAGATTATGACGTAGCAATTTCGTCGTAACATTTTGTAAAGTTTCGCAACATCTTGTTTGGTCGGTCTACCAACAGAGCTTAAGATACCAGATGTAAAGCAAGTACTAGGTGGTATACCTAAACCTAATGCCCGGTTCACAAAGACAATTGTTGCATGTTGCGGAGGACCGACATGGAAGTAATTGGGGTATGGAATGTCCAGTTCAAACTATACACGTAAGCAAGTTCACAAGTAGCGAGTCAATTCACTGGCTCCATATGGAACTTCGAATACTTCTGTGCAAATTATCCAATTAAACTATGAAGATTCTTACGACCAGGATAGACGACCTAAATAGCTAACTATATCACAGACCGTGGCCAGTAACAAAGTAGGTATGCTTTTAACAGGTTTTTAAGGACATCTCGAAAATTACACGTCATTTTCAACCGACAAAACAAGAAGGTCTCAATTCGACACGAACTATGTTTTGTTTCACATAACAAAAGGTAATTCTATTCTATTTTTCTAATATACTCCTGTAGCAGAGGGCCTAAAAGAAGTTTTGACAAAATAAAATACCAAACGAGTGAATGAATCTTTACATCCTTTTCAGAAAACGTGAAGGTAGCTCTTCTGGTAAATAATAATATAAAGGAACATTCGATCAATTTATAGGTAGGTAGATACTAGTAGTGACGTTCAAATACCTAAGGGTGCATTAGTAAATTTACTGATAGTACCTAGGTACTTACCCTACTTGTTTTATTGTTTGAACGCAACATAGGCGTTGTCCTTTTAATTATGACTTTAATGTAAACTGGACTAAATAAACAAGTGCATGTTTACAATAAAGAATTATCAATAGTCTATCTTTACTTTGTAAGTAGGTACTCGGCTGCGTGTGGAGGCAGTTACATCAAAGATAGGTAGCTGAAAAGAAAAACATGCAATATTTGAACATCTCTCAATCCAAAATGGTATTTTTTTAAATGTCTGTCTTCGTGTATGTTTTTACAGCATCACGGTATAATTACGGGACCAATTTCAATGGGGCAGGTACCTAGTACATAGTATATTCGATTGGATTGCTTACATGCTTTGACTCGAAAGATTGGTTATAATTACATCATCACGCTATGGCTATTGGTAGTCAACTAGTAGAGCAAAATCAATGCTCGCGCTGACAGAGACACGGGAAAAGCTTGTAACCATATAAATACATAACAATCACACATACATAGGTAGCTTGTTAATTTACATCTATTTACAATAGTTTACGCAACTTTAACGGTACCTCCCGCACATACGTAAATGTAGTTTCTCGGAGGCTGTTGCCCCGCTAACCTAACGCTAAGAAATAAATTTTAAAGCGACTTGGACAGAGATGCTTCTAGACGCAGACAAGTCACTATCGTCGCCATAGGTAACTTTAGCGCTTACTAACTCCCTTACGCTCGTACTTAAATTTCTTACTTAAGTTAAAATAAGACATTTTGTGTTCTCAAATCTCAAAAATAAACGCACACACCTACTTCAGCATCGTAATTGGGGTTCCACTATACCTACTTGGTAGGCCTTATATTATGTAAATACTGTTATTTAAGCTGATGGACAGGGAGATAAGTCCTCTATAGTAACAACATACTAGGTACATTGGAGCTGCTACCTACGCAGTAACATACTTTAAGGAGTTTCTTCACTGTCCTGTTATTGAGCCTTTTATAACGAGCATTTCCCAGCAAGCATTAGCTATAACATGGTCAAGTCAAGTCTCCGATGGTACCTACCTTGCCTTATACTTACCTACATGTAGATACCTATGTATGTAGATGTTACCTCTTATGCGCAAAAGGTATCCACCGTATTTGTTACGAAATAATTTTCTCATGAAGTCATACACTATTTGATTGCAATGACAATATCCAGGTATTGTTACAGTATGACTAGAACGCGACAATTGTTTGGCCTTATAATTTGCCAAGGGCGACTCATGCGCAGCATACAAACACATCCTGATAAAGCTGGTGACTCAATTCCTCGTCTTGACAATTGCCTTGGTGATATAAGTATCACCTACCAAAATGTTACTGTTGAGGAAAATATTGTCATTTAACTTGTGGCCGTATGCTAAGTAGAAGGGGAATAACGATATAGGTACCTACCTAGTCAAGACCGGGCCGCCCCTGGAAGATAACAAGTTCAATAAGTTAAACGTTATCTAGGTAGGAACGTACTTATGTAGATACTTAGGTAGGTACTTATCTAGAATGTAGTTAGGTACGTAGGTATTAGCTTTATTTTTGATAAATATATAATGCCACAATCCTGCTATTAGCCTACAGCCTGAGGCAAGAAGTGAGATCATCTATACATATAAATAAAATTGGAGTGTCTGTTTGTAATATTAAAATAACCGCTTTTTACTAAGTGCATTTGGATGTACACACACGTTACCTATACCGAAACAACATTTTTTACAATTTTTGTCTGTCTGTCTGTTTGTCTGTCTGTCTGTCTGTCTGTCTGTTTGTTCCGGGTAATCTCTGAAATGGCTGGACCGATTTTGACGGGAATTTCACTGGCAGATAGCTGATGTAACAAGGAGTAACATAGGCTACTTTTATTTTAGAAAAAAAAAAAAGGATCTCTCGAAAAAAAATTAAAACCAATGTTGCAGCGCTGCGCCTGATTAAAGTTTGATAGCAACAATCTGCAATGCGTCCCGCGGGATCAGAACGCGAGCAGGCTGTTGCCAACGGCTGAGTCTTTGTTAAATACCACGCGGACGAAGTCGCGGGCAACAGCTAGTCAAATAATAAAAATAATGTTCGAATGTCTGTTGGATTCATTTCGTAACAGCGCCTCAAGAGGAAACGAGTATACTGGTCACTGTATGAAAACTTTCGGTCACTCGATCGGTACTTATTTCAATATAGCTAGGTACAGTCGCGTAGGTTCGGAATTTTGCTTGCAATAGTTCATGTAATGTAATGCCAATGTTCCAGTGCGATATCATCATAAGTTCATATTAAAATATGAGTGGCAAGTCCAACAATTGGACAAAAAAAATAATTAGACCAAATTAATTTAGGTAAATTGGACTTTGTTGTCGACCAGCTAAACATAAATTTAAATGCAAACGTCTGTTCTGTGACATAATTTTCAAAGGTAACATGTGCTCGCGAACGTTAAATGAATCAATTTGAAAAAAGAAAAGCCTTTTTATTCCGCTACTGTACATATTCAAAACTCATACTAAGGGCCAAGCATTGTAGTTAGCACTTTAGCAGTAAAAACTAATAGAAAGTATTACTTAGGAGTTTTAATTATTCAATAATGTACACATTCGTACAAGCTTACACAATTTCTAGAAAACTGACGTCATCTACTTTAACCGCGTCTGTAGACGACGGGTAAACGGATGAGCGTGAGCAGGAAATAAAATGCTTCAATGGACTGTAAATTTATATATTTTTGACGAAAACTAAAATACACATCAGTTCTCAGCACGGAAAAATAGAAAAAGCGCGGTAGACCACACAAAAGAGAGGGAAAAAAAAACTTCTATTTTTGTTTTTTAACAATTGACCGACGTCACGTTGACATTTCACATGACATTGACATTTCACCAAAAAGTTCCAAACTCAAGTTCGGAAACTCACTTAAATCATAAACATATATTTTGGCGTCGCTAACACGCGTCCTTTGTTTGCGAATATATTCTTGTCCTCTCTGTCTCGGAAATAATTAAATATGTAGGTAGGTACCGCAAAAGAAACTAGCACACAAACGCGTGTTATAATCAAGGCTAAGCACAATATTTTTTTAATATTGATTTGGCAATTTGCTTGCACCCCAATTTACAACCTTACGACAAGTGAGTATTGTGCGACTTATTATTTGCAACTTGCAACGTCATAATACGAGTTACAAATAATAAACTAGAGCGGTCGAGTGGGTCCATTCGTTAGGTAGTAAGAGGTATCGAAACTTCGAGTCTTTATAATAAATATAATTTACGACACGAGAGAATTATAACATAATTGATTCGATCCAATCACTTGTCGAAGTTTAGAATCGCCCAGCTGGTGTTATTTTCTCATTCTCGATGTCAACAAAGTATGCTGTGCAAACAAGTATTGAGATGTTTTTCTCTAAATTCGTTGGAAATTGAGGGCACAATTGTTCCTTATAATTTCTATTGTAATATATATATATATATATATATTATGTAATATATTGTTCGCGGGTTACTACAACTGTTATGTACTGTAACATTATGTCGTGGCCAGATAATGGTGTCCGTTAAAAAACATGTATTTTTTATAGGGTGAGTATAAAAAATACATGTTTTTTAACGAACGGATCCCCCTATCTAAAATTTTGTAGACATATAGCTTCCTAATTATAATCGCGGGTTGTTAAATTTATAAGCAGACAATTATCTTTATTTAAAACACAATTGCTTAGTAATTTGTTTATTTAATTACATGTTTTATATTTTTTTCCATTATGTTCCTCTACATGGAACAGCTACAAATAATTTAATATACGAAACGGCGTTAACGCTTTAAAAAAAATAACTATAAAGGCCCGACGAATTTGGCACTCTTTTGTGAAAAATATAAAAAGGATATATAATATAATTTTAATTAAATTAATTGGAAAACAATTGAGGAATTGCAAAAACTAGGTCGCGCTTTTAGAAGTTTGTTGACGAATTCAAAATGATTGGATTTATGTTGAAAATACTTAATTAACTTTTAATTTAATTTGATTGTAGATTCTCTCTGAAAAAGATTATCGCGAAGATAGAAATGCATCTTACGCCAATATTAAAATAATTCAATAAAAATGATATCGTAAACGCGATGCCTTCTCAATTGTTTACCACTTAAGTAATAAATAACTTCAGTATTTCAACAGCAATATAATCTTAATGTAAGATTCTAAAGATAATCAATGAGTTGCCCCACTAGCCGGGGGGCTCTGGTTTTGGGTTGGAATTGGCACTTTTTGGGGCACTTGCTGTTCTTGACCTTGGTTTTGCTGAGGTTGTCCCTGTTGTACTTGACCCTGCCCCTGCTGACTGGGGACAGCCTGTGCCTTCGGAATAGGTGGTACTTGTCCCTGATTTAAGTTATTCTGTGCTGGTTGAGATTGTGCCTGCCCTTGGAACTGTCCTTGAGGGGGTTGTTGTCCTTGGAATTGAGGTTGAGGTGGTTGCTGTCCTTGGTATTGACCTGAAGGTGGCTGTTGACCTTGTGGTGGTTGCTGTCCTTGGTATTGACCTGAAGGTGGCTGTTGACCTTGTGGTGGTTGCTGTCCTTGGAATTGACCTGGAGACGGAGGTTGACCTACAGATGGCTGCTGGCCTTGGAATTGACCTTGGGGCGGTTGTTGGGCTTGGAATTGACCTTGTGGTTGACCTTGCGGTTGACCCTGGAATTGACCTGGGGGTGCTTGATATTGGGGTTGATATTGAGGAATTTGTCCTGGTTGTTGATAGACTTGTTGAGGCTGTTGTTGGTACTGCGGCACTTGTCCCTGAGGCGGTTGACCTTGAGGATAATACTGCGGCTGCCCAGGGTGTGGGGGCTGGTGCTGGAATTGTTGTTGATAAGCCTGCTGTTGTTGATAGGCCCTATACTGCATCAGCGCTTCGTGTATTTGATGTTGGGCACCGGGTACGGGGTGGCCGCGGGCATCAAGCTGGAAAATATCATAGGTGTATGTTAGTATGATAGATATTATGCATGGATTAAGGATTTACAGGTAGAATGCGCCTTGAGCTGGTGTAACGGTCAGTCAGTTAGTCAGTCAGGGTAAGGATGTAAAAATGGCGGTTTTTAACAAAACGAATTCGTGAAATCCAATGAATACTGTGCAGGCCGAGACGTACGATCTATTATTAAGAGATGCTAATTCTTCAGCTTCAGCTACGACTATTCCTAATTAATTAAATTCTAATTAAATTGACATGTTACCTACATGCGAAAATATCAATGGTATCCTTCCACAGGTATAAACGTGACTAGCAGCAAGAAAACTATAAGGATTTTGTGTCACAGAATAAAAAAAAATACTAACCAAGCCTCGTTGTTGCAGATATTTCATTTCCTCAACCCTCCTCCTTTCATATTGCTCGTATTCGTTTTGGGTGTAAATCTCATTATCTTCAATCGTCTTCCAGCCTGTGAAAAACCATAAAAATGTAATGATAATATTTTCTGATATCAACAAAAACTTTTTTCCTAAAATTGAACTTAAGGAAATTTTGATTATTCTATGCCAAGTTATTACGCAGCTACACGCTTACCCACTGTGATTTTGAAAATTGGACTTTACTTATTACTAACATAACTTTAAATTTCATCAAACCTTTTGCATATCCTCATCCTTGTTGTACACACAATAATTTTGCAAATTGAACTTTACTTTTAATGAAATACGTTTTAAATTTAAAATTACATACCCTCATCCTTGTTGAACTGATCTTTCTGGGTGGCAGCCAAAAATTCGCCGATCTCAATCAATCCGTCGCGATTGAGATCGTACTCCTTGAACACGTGCTCACGCATTCTCTCCATCTCCTCGGCTCTTTCGTGAAGGTCCTTATTGGGGCCATTCGGCGAATACAACTTATCCAGTTCCTTGATAAATAAGGCTTTCACTTCATCAGCGTCCCATACGCCGTTTCCGTCGACATCTATGTAAAGAAATGTATAAAGTAAGTATGGCGTATAAATAAATATATACTGAATTGTGACGTTGCTATGTATGATGTGGGACAGTTGAATGCTTACAGTAAATGGTCTCGCGTGTAGATTAAACCCTTTTTTACTACAAACGCACTTACTAGTACTTTTAATTCTCAGAGTGGACTTGAGTGCGGTGCCGATATGTCACTTTCTGCTTTATGACATTACGATTTAAGCGAAGAGTCACGCCATTTTAATTTCATCATGTCACATCCATTATTTTATTTATAATGTGTATTTATTGAATGTGTTATTGCTATTAATTACTTGACATTGTGCAAAATACCCGCTAAGTAGTGGGTGAGGCCATATTCATATCCATTTTATTTCATCGCATCACATTTCGTAAAGAAAGAAGATTTAACCGAAGAATGACTTTTAGATTTATATTTTATTTAGATTTAGCTATAATGTAATCTATAAATAAAACAAACTGGGTAGATGTAACGCAATGAAAATACTTCCAAACATGCAAAGGGGTGGTAATATAAAAAGAAACCAGTGCTATAGTGTACGTAGAAAAAGTTACTAAAAAATAATCAGATTATACAAAAAAAAAACTAATTAGTCATTGATGTTATCGACGCATGCCAATTTCATTGACGCAATTTATCTACTTTTCAACGAGTGTTCGTATTACGCAAGTTGTCATGCAGATTACAATAACGCAATTTATAATTACCTAATGACAAAATTATATTGAAGCATTAGTCCGTACATAAACAATTTCAAAGATAATAAATATGTCAGTGCGTGCATTGAAAATGAACTAAACAAATGTCTAAACATAACAAAATGCATAGCACAGCGCAAACACGAATGCAGATAGGTACAGAAGTTCCATTACGTACAGAGAATGCACGCAGGGCCGCGTATACAGATAAGCTAAATGTAAACTACATACACAATAGGTTGACGAACAGGTCATAGCGATCAGGTTGATGTTTAAAAAAGTATTATGATTTTTTTAAACTCAAATGCTCAATATAAAAAGTTAAATAATGTATTTAATTTTTTTTAATACTATTGTTGCTTATATAACCGACTGTATAAATAGAAACGGACTTTCTGTAACCATTTTGCGGCACAACAACACGTGTCAACTAATGATTGAAACCTTGATTGTTAATAAAATCTACAACCTACATTAGTTCTCAATCAATGTACATACAGTGGCATGATCTGGATCTTACCATGCATCATGAAAAACACTTTTGGGTTGAAATCGTTTGAATCCATATTATCGGCAGTTTTCCATACGTCTAACAACTGTTCCTTTGTGACAGGGTGGTGTAGCTGTTACAAATAATTGAGTATTATTAAATAAATGTATCAATGCGACTCACCATGCATCATGAAGAATGCTTTTGGGTCAAAGCCTTGGTCCATATGGTCCTGTTCCTCCCAAACCTCCTCCAATTGTTGTTTGGAACCGGGATGATGTAACTGCGATTCAAACAACTTGTATAATAGAAGACTTACTTTTTCCGCGGCCCCCACTATTTAATATCTAGACCAAGAATAAGGGAGAAAGCGATGTCACAGAACGTTATGTTTTTATGGACCATGGGCGGGGCGAATACTGACATAGTTGCCTATAATGTATAGGGAAAAAATTACCATGTACTTACATTGCTATGGCAATATATGTATGCGTCTACAAAATTTTGCGTGTCGAAGGATTTTAAAGTATGTTGCGGGATAGAGTTGCAACAACTTCACAGACGCAAATTTGTTTTGTGCTTTATACATAGCTTGAAATCAAACCTTATAATTCAATTTCAAAACAATTAAAAAAGTTATAAATTTTAGTAATAAATTCTTCACGGCGACAGTATCAAGGACGTGGTAGCTACCTAAGCAATAACTCTTATCGGTAATTCAGTCATAGCAAGAGTCATGTTTATGAGTTAATTTCAAAACAAACCTGACCGATTGTTATGGGAAAATATACTGTATTTTGCCTGTATGAATGTACTTTATGAGTATGTAGGAAGTTATTTGTAATACATCACATTTACAGTGCAGTACAGTCATATTTTTTACAGACTCCATTATCGACAGGAAGACTAGGTCCATCCCTCATCGCCTTAAAATGGCTACCATCTTAAATAAATATTCATATCTTTAGGGATGTTTTTGTCAGTATTATCTGGTATAGCCTTCATAGGAGCTAGATTACCGCCAACACATGACCAAATGCACCAAATATCTAAGAATATTAATAAATCACGTACATATATTGAATTGTTAAAAGACGCTGGATGTTAATTTTCCAGCGACATTTTTACGAAGCAAAATATATTTACGAAGCGTTTTGTTTACGTAAGCATGTTTCTTCTCACTCGCTCAGCAGAATTATAAAACCAATTTATTTTCTAGTCTGAGTTTTAAGTTTCAAAATGAAAGTTACTTCGGTGTTGGTTGGCGAACCAAGTTCCTTTACTGGGTTAGATTTCGCAGAACATGCAATATTTTCCTTCTTCTCAAACAAAAGGTTTTACCCAACGTTGTGAAAAGAAAAACAATTTAATAAAAATAAAGAGAATATGCATTATGATCAATCTTACTGGCTGATGATGTTTAATAGCATCCTCTTCTTTTTTAACTGTCTCCTCGTATTCCTTCTTCTGAGTGTCGTCCATATTCTCTAATTTTTGATGTTCATCGAATTTCTTCTGCATTTCATATTCCTGTAAAGGCAAGTGATTATCCTGACATCAAACTAAATGGGTCTTAACTGGATTTCTAATATCAACCTTAAACTAAAACACTATTGTTCGCATTTAGACATTTTTGTTTGTATATGTATTTGTTTGTCAGTTTGTACTAATTACTCAATGGAGTTTGCCTCTGTTAAAAGAAGGTAGGTACTATCTGATAGATCAAGTCAGAGTCAACTAGGTAGGTATTTATATTTGTTTTGTAATAATTTATTTATTAGATTTATTTAATTTCTTTAAAGAAAAAACGTAGACCATATCTCTGTCTTATTAGGGGCACCCCTATCGATATAGGTAAGTATAAAGGTGGTTGCAATTAATATTGTCAACAGCACGGAATCGGAACGCGACATCAATACGAGCAGGTCATCAGCAAAAGCTAATTCTTCATCTTACCTTGAATTCTTCCCTTCTCTTCTTGTCAAGAGCTTCTAAATCAGCAGTTGCCTTGAGAATGAGTTTTTTCAAGTCCTCAATCTCAAACGTATGAGGGTTGACGTGATCCAAATGCTCATTAGTGGCCACTTTACCATCGTCATCGTGATTCACTAACTCTTGTTGCTGCAAATCATGTACCTAGGTATATAAAATTGCTTCGTCAATGTTGACACTAGTAGTCACAATCGAGGTTGTTATAACAACTTTAGTGTAACTATAGCTTTATTACCGAAAATTTGTTTTGAAAAAAATATATGCTACTAAATGTACTAGCTTGTTTGATTCCATATTCGTTTCCATGAGGTCAAATTTACACCGCACTGATAATGATGGAAATAAACAGGATAAATTATAATGGATGACGTAATAGTCCAATACAATGCATGTTATTCACCTTAGTAGCCAGATGTCGAAGTCTGTCCAATTCACGTCTTTTGATTTCGTCCAATTTAGTCCTTACATTGTGATTCACAAAGTCCAATTGTTCTGCTAGCTTTCCAGACTGAAATTAAGGTTAAATAAAAATAAAGAACTTTTCCTTAATAACTATGTGTATAAACACCACCAATGCGTCTTGACCTTTTCAATGATTATTTTATTAAAGGTTGGCTTATTTTAAGACCCTTGTGAAGGCTAACCTCTCTGTTGTACAGCAGACATGTAATTTTAACTTTGTTTTATTTTTTATTGTTAAGTTTATACTATTAGCAATGGCATTGCAAGTATTTTTCAACAGTAAACTTATTTATAATGTCATTGTACATCAACACAGTTTCTATAAATATGGGGATGAGAGTACTTGTAAAATGTATATGTTATTAAAGATTTACAACACTAATTTATTATACTCACTTTAATGTCATCATCAGAGGCTTTATTCAAATGCTCCCTGAAGTCAGGATCACTCTCCAACGCATCAACAACTTCCTTCAAGTATCGGTGGTATTCCATGTATTCACTCTATATGATAAAATAAAAATAAATAATTGATAATGTAAGTAGGTACATTCTAACTCAACTCATAAAAAAAAATTGAGATATTCCATTCTAATGGTGTATTTTAATAAAGTATATAATATTATTATTTATAATATACTGTCTCCAATTAGGTATTTTATGTCCAAGACATCCTTTTATCATATTTTATTGGGGGAATAATTTATAATATACTATATACTTCACTACATACAATAACGCTCAAAGTAGAATGATTTTAATATAAACAATAAAAAAAAAATACAACTGAATTGACAACCTCCTACTTTGTTTTCAGTCAGTGTAAGGATGTTTATTAATTATGTTCTCACAACCAATCACCAGACTATTGTTGCAATCTACTTCAACCAGCTCAGTTAGGGGGCTAGCATATACTAGGCTAGGCCAAATATTAATATAATACCCATTTAATACTAGTGTTGCATAGTCTGGTCCTACCAGAAAGTTTGTGTTTTTTTGGCAATATTATTATTACAAGTTAATAACCTCAAACCTCTTTAGTTTTTTAGTTCTCACAAACACAAATTCTGCTAAATACAATATATTTAATAGCCACATCACTCCATAATTTCCTACCAAAAAGACCCAATTTGTACATTTTTTGTTATGTATGAAAACCGCTACATTTTTTTAATATTAATCAAGTAATTGAAGAACAGGATGATTATAAATATAATAAGTTAGACAGAAGCACATTTTGCACAATTCATTGTTAAAAATACTAACCCATCCAGGATCTTCTGGGGCCTTTGTTGTCTCCCCCACAGGTGGTGCATAGGAACAATGTAGTATCACCAGGAAACATAGAAAGTTCGCCAATAGCTTCATATTACCTAAATGAAACAATTTAATACTCAGCATCATCTTTATTCAGCATTAATCACTGCAATATTGTGTTACTAATACCTTCATGAAATAAATTATGGCAGATTCATCAATTCAAATAAACATTCGCATTAGCACGTATTTGATAAATCGATAGAAACCCAGCCAGCAGCCATTGCAAGATAGAATTTTATATGAAAGTTAAAAATAGCTAGCAGTTTTAAATAAGTATGTACCAATGTAATACATTATGCAATGAAAATTGATAAAATAGTGACAAAAGCACGAATTAATAACGACTTAAATTTAGTTCTACGAAATAAAATTACCAACAAATCCGATTGTCTGCCTGCTCTGAACTTTCTATTTATCACAGAACACAGGTATTTAGACCAATACCTATAAACAATACGTTATATTAAAATTCATTTAGATATTTTACCACTCACCGTTATTTATATCTTACTGCCTAGGAGGATTTAAAACAATATACGGAGAAATTGTATCGAGATTTCGTCACATTTGTTTGTAGAAATAAAATTGAAATGATTGATTATTATGATTGAAATTGAAGTAAATTGACGGACGTGTCCCAATCACAGCACAAACGAATGAAAGGAACGAAAGAAAAAAGTGATGCGCATTTCAATCGATAATAATCGAGTGAAATAATCGAGATATTCTGCTGCCTGCCAGTGCTCCAACTGCACTGCACCCATATTATTAGTAAATAAGTTAGTATTGTTCAGAATAGCCACATAATAATAAAACATTATCAATTTAAAGCAAGCGTTCCAAAGATCCGGGTATAGCCCGGAGAGAGATATAAGGTGTAACAAAAATATTTCAAATCAGTTATATGGTATGATTTTTTAAACAATGCAAAACAGTGGCATTTGGCCATGCGCTAAGTACAGATGTAATTATATTATGTCTAATATTTTGATTTATTTCTTTGGGAATGTTATTTTTATAACCTCAGCTGTGGATACTTCATTGAAAATTACTTCTTTTTTTAACTGTCTCCTCGTATTTCTTCTTCTGAGTGTCGTCCATATTCTGACTTCCCGCTAAAATTTCAAGTATCTTCTTCGTTTTGGTAGATAGGAACCGTAGGTAGTAGGCAGTGGTAGGAAGGTTTTATTCTCTGTAGTCGTTCCGTTCGTATGTTCTGTTATTGGTCTGTGGTCGGGTCGGTTCCGTAAAGTTTGCGAAATATACGTTTGGAATATTTTCTTTCTTTTCCAATAATGGATTTCAAAATGCACGAATATACACATGCTTTAGTAGGGAAACCAACACCGGGTTCTCATTATGGTGATAACGTTAATTTCGACGATGTGCGGCGTCAGCACGACTGTTACTTGAGACTACTTCGAGAATTGGACGTGGAAGTTGTGGAAGTAGACTTAAATGGTACTCCGCATGAGAAGCTTGTTTTAGAAGATTTGGCTATTGTATGCCATGGGATCGCCTTGCTACCTAAGCACAGTGCGACGACCAAATACCAAAATGTAAGTGATCTAACCATACTGTACCAACATATATTTAGATACTTATTTAAAATCAAACATTACACTATTTTTTTTTTGTACCTATGTAATTCTTTTGGCATTGTAATTAAATAAAACATATTACTTTTATGAAAAGTAATTTATTCAATCAAATTATAGAATTCATAGGTAATTAATTCCACGCCGGTAAAGTCCCGCTAGGAAAGTCCCTATGTCAGCCGTCGAAAGAAAGTAATTCAATGAACTAGTGGTTGTTCCCCTTTTTTAAATATTAAATAATATAAATATTGGGGTTTCCCCTATTAAAAATGAACATTAGTTACAACATACAGGTTGAATGTAAAGCATTTAGTACGGATTAGAGATGGGTACGCACGATTTTTGTAAATATTTAATTTACTATGGCGAATTTGAAAATACCTAGTCTAGAAATGAATTAATATAGGTCTATTTGATTTGAAATTAATGGCCTAAAGTAAACAGAAAAAAAAAACATAAAAATCAAATAAAACACTTGTTTAAAACAATTTAAACTGTTTGTTTTATATAATTTAAAAAAAACTGGTTTTTTTTCCAACACTGGTCATAATAGTTACATAATTCTAAGCTAAAACTTTACCACCCATTTGGAATGCCATTCCTACAGAGAAGAACGGGCAAGAAACTCCATGGTTGCCCTTTTTAAATAGATCTGTTAGGTTTTTGAGCATTACATTGTTATGCGTACGTGAAAACAATGTAGGAATGGCTAGGCAGACGTTAGCAGGTGGTAAAAAAAAGTACGAACCGTAACCCCCAAATTTATAGACATGCTATAACGTTATCAAATGTCATATAGTACTGCGTAAACCAAAACTCTTATGCGCAGTACTATATGACGTTTGTTAATGTTATAGCACATCTATAAATTTGGGGGTAAGTATTTCATTACAAGTTAATAGCTACATGGTTCCGACATTTACAAACTAAGTTATGCTAAGCAACTGAGTGTGACTGTTGTTATGTTACTTCCAATCTAAATATAGTGACAAGGTAAGGCACATAATGGAGCTCAGCATACTATTCATCACAATAGATTGGCTTGTTAAATTAATCTGACCTTATTATTCTTTGCTAAGTGGCACCCAGACTATCGCAATAGCCAGTGTGATATCATTAAATATGTATCATACATAACCTATTGCATAATCTATGGCATAATGTTGAGTAGCTAGCTGGCTTCTAACTGGTTTGGCACTCTCCAGTACTCTTTACATCCCATTCTAACTGCTCCATACAAACTGGTATTTATAAAACATTTCCTTGAACAGTAGAGGTTTAAGTCATAGCTGTAGACCTAAGTATATGAAAACGATCCTGAAGAGACGATCCCATCCTCAATAGGACCTTCACTGAACCAAGAAAGTGGTATCCATGTAAGCTAGCAACTGCAGACTAAGCATCTCACACTGACAGATTCAAGCTCTCTTTATATGGAGCAATAATTCATCTTAATTTTTAATAACCTTACTTCATAACAAGTATGCATATAAGTTTTTTGTTTAATTAAATTATTATGAATACTTATTTATATTACTTATTCAATTTAATATAACTATGATTTAGATATTATAACTATTGAAAAACCAATGTGTATTTTTGTGTGTTACATGTAAATATGCCTGTTATCACATTGAAAATGAGAAGTGTGGAATAGTACAATGCAAATTGTTTAAACCTATTTTAACTAATATATATATATTCTATAACTTAAAGCTGGGCTATGACATGTTATAGGTATTCTGTTACTAAAAATATATGTGTAAAGTTATGATATTATATTGCTTGAATAATGAAAAAAAAAATATTTTGTTTCAGACAAAAATCTTAAAAGAAATTCTGCAGAAAGAACTAGGACAGACAGTGGTTGATCAATTAGATCCTGAAGCAAATATCTCATGTGGAGATGTGCTATTTACCGGTACAATTTGATTTTAGTTACTATATAAACCATTAATCTATTATTATTAAAATACAGTTACTGAAACATATATATTGTTTACAGTGATAGTAGCTGCGTAATATAAACCTTTCAAACTCTGATTTTATTTAATATTCCGTATTTTCTAATACTACATGAAGTGTATACATTTTAATAGATTCATCATTATGTAACTACTTCATACATTATAATATTATCTTAGAGATATGGGTCATATTATTTCTTGTTAAAAAAAAGCATCTTTTTCTTGTAAATAATGTGAACATTGAGTATATGAAAATGGTTTCAGGCCGAGAGTTCTTTGTTGGAATATCGGACAGCACCAACGAAGCGGGAGCAAGTGCTGTAGCTGAAGCATTTCCTGAGTTCCCATGCACTCCCATCAAGGTAAATTTATCTTGCCGAGTCGATAATTAGTTTTCTGGAAACAGATGTGATTGAACACAGATCGGCAGAAAACACATACAAATTTACTCTTGTTTATGGTGTGACGTGAATGAAGGGATTGGGATTTCTTGAAAACATGGAAATTAAATTATTCCTCGAAATAGCAAATAGGGAATACCTTGGGCATCACAAATGATTAAAGTATTATAATAAATAAAAGGTGCACCTTCTTTAAGTACCTACTTAAGTTCATATAAAAAAAAACTTGTAGGTGTCAAAAGGGGCTGGAGACATAAAGAAATACATCACTGTAGCGGGCCCCGATATACTTTGTGTGAGTGCCAGCAAGGAAGCCAAGGAGCTGCTGAAAAGGATCGAGAGGGAAGCCAACTTCTCCTACCAGACCCTCACAGTTCCAGAGGATGAGGCGGCCAACTGTCTTTACGTCAACGGCACTCTAATACATAGAGCTATCGAGGAGATACCTGAATCATTCAAGGTAAGGATCACATTGTACAAAACTGTTCGTCTTCCTATGAGTCTATATATTTATTTTCTTTGGGGCAACAAACAGATATACAATATAATATTAAATTTTATTATTTTAACACTATTACATACTACTTAATTATTATAACACCCAACACCCATTACCATCTTCCTTTGCACCCATTACCCACGAATTACGAAATCTAATTGAGTTACTTCTTTTAACACGTAAAATGATTTTTTGATAATTAAATTCCAGGTATTCTGTGAGAAAATAGACTTCGCCAGAAGGTCAATCTGCTTTTCGGAACTCGCTAAGATGCCGGCGGGCCTCAGTTCGTGCTGTCTGCTCGTAAGGAAATCCTAATTTAAGAACAGGCGTTTACAATTGATGAATCTCGCTTAAAGGCCATACATGTGTTCAACATAATATAAAATCTGGCTTCATATTTATAAAAAAAAAACTCTACAAATACGTCTATTTAGGTTCCGCATGATGTCTGACAAAATAGATGGCTTTAAGAAAACAATACCGCGGCTTGACAATTCGGTATTTCATCCACATCTCAAAAAGTTTTGTTTATTGATATTAAGGGGGAAGCTCAGGGTCAGGGCGCGAAATTCAAAATGTCAATGGTTTTTATTTTTTTACGAAAAATTTGGACATCTTTACGATGTAATTTAGTGTTTTGCGATATTAACATTCTGCATTGGATGTCTCGATGTATTAAGTTTGCTTAAAAAAGTACCTAAAGCGATACAATACCATTAAGTTAGTAAAAGTAGCGGTTTTTACAAACCTTATGGTATTGTATCGGATTAGGTTCTTTTTTAAGCAAACTTAATACATCCAGACATCCAATGCAGAATGCTAATATCGCAAAACCATAAATTACATCGTAAAGATGTCCAAATTTTTCGTAAAAAAATAAAAACCATTGACATTTTGAATTTCGCGCCCTGACCCTGAGCTTCCCCCTTAATAAATATGTGTTGCCCAATATCTTGACAGGTAACCCTTACGAATCATATTTCTAGTAGGGCTTCATACAAAATATTCTTGTACAAACAATTTCAAATAGGGTTTCCACCTGTGTAAAGTCCGCATGCAGCTGAGCTGGTACTCTACATATTAATATAAAACATGAAACAATTCAGAATCTGTTTCAATAAGTATTATTAATTGTAACGGGCATAATTTTATTTAACTTATTGTTCAGTCGGCTATTTTATAAATTAAGAGGCCTATTGTAGCTTCTTTATTATTTATCGATCATATCTCTCCATCTTTGAGAGATAAAAGTTTGACATTTGGACCTATGAATCCAGAATCTTAAATCTATAATTAGTTCGGAAAGGCAAGTAACAAAGAGAACAAATTTCAACAAAAAAAAATGCCTATTTTTGGTCGGACCTTGAAATCACGTATAAACATTGTGATGATTTTTACTTCAATGTGGTGGTAATAGTACGTTTTTGATTTCGGTAATAATAGTTTATTTATTTATATTGTCATATTCGTTTTATATAAATTTGGGTATGGACAGTTTGAAATATACTTCCTTTTAAACTTTTTTTATATTGCCACAGTTGTAACTGTGATTCATTTATCGACTCCTCCGAGTTTCCATATTTTCATTTTAATTAAAGAATAATTATAATTTTACTGAAAAAACAAAAGCAAAGTGATGAATGCATGCGAAAGGCAGGTATTAGCGATGCTCTGCACCCTCGTACCAAACAATATCTGTATTAGGTATACTAAAGACAAGACTTACCATCAGGTGAGATCGAGATCAAATACTTGCCTATAATATAATAAAAAAAAAGTAATGACGTTTTCAACATTCAACACAAAGGATAACGATTTATTAATATTAATTTTTTTTACCACCTTACTTACCTTGACTGGTAAATATTACTTTTTAAGTATTTTTATTATTGTCCATTTGCCCATTATAATGAGACCAGGCATCCTTAATCACGACCCCTTAGATAGTAAACGATGTACAAGTATATAAAGCGCTTATACATAAACAAGTATAACTTTAATCTGATATTTAAATACCTATTGTTAAACAGTAGTAATTCTTCTATATACGAATATTATAAGTACAATTTTTATAACAATAATTATTACAATGAAATAAATGTTTCGTCGTAAGTAAGAAATATCATTAATTTGGTGATGGTTGTTCAATAATCTATGACACTGGTTGTAATAATAGTACAACTCACAGAATGCTTATAGTATTAAATTGTATACATATATAAATATTATATAATAACCCCACTATCCCACTAATATTATAATTGTAAAAGTTTGGATGGATGGATGTTTGTTACTCAATCACGGCTGAACGCATATGGATGAAATTTGGGCACGGAGATAGATTAAAATCTGGAATATCTACTCTTATCTACTTTTTATCCCTGTAAAATGTATGCTCCCCGTGGGATAGATTTGTTTTAATTTTTCATAGAGCAAAGGATCGACATGATTTTGACAATGACATTGACAATTATTTTTGTTCCGAAATTAGTTATCATTGGACACGCCATTTTCATTTCATCATGTCACATCCATTATTTTATTTATAATGTGTATTTATTGAAAGTTTTATTGCTATTAATTACTAGACATTGTGCAAAATACCCGCTAAGTTGCGGGTGAGGCCATATTCATATCCATTTTATTTCATCGCATCTCATTTCGTAAAAAAGAAGAAGAAGAAGAAGAAGTTATCATTGGTAATGGTTTTGTATTTATTGAAAGTTTTATTGCTATTAATTACTTGACATTGTGCAAAATACCCGCGAAGTTGTGGGTGAGGCCATATTCATATCCATTTTATTTCATCGCATCTCATTTCATAAAGAAAGAAGAAGATAATTGGTAATTCGTAGTCGTTCGAAATGCCCCGAAAACGCGAATCTAATCTTTCGCAGAGGAGTAATAATGCTCGGGCTATGAAAGTAGCTACAATTCCAGAGACGACTCCTCAAGCGGAGCTTAGAAGTATTGAGCAAGTGAAGCGACAGGCCACTTTTAGCTCGGCTGAAACGCCGGAGCATTCAGAAATAAGGCGAATACAGCACGCCGAATATTTGGAAAGTCAACGTGCTGCTGAAACTCCGGAGCAAACCCAGCAACGTTGTTGTTGTTAAATGGTCAGTACGCTGCTGGCCGATGCGGCCTTTGCAACTTTACCGGGTTTTTAGGCGAACGCAGAGTACCCTCCAGCCGGAGGGGCACGCAACTAGCTCAAGGGCGCCACATGGGGCACGACCTTGGCTTGGACTGTTGCTTGGGGGGTGATTGTCGGATTGCGCGCAGGTGCGAAGGCGCACCTGTTGGTGGCGGCGGACGAGAGGACTACGATCTCGCCGGCGAGGTTGGTGTCTGTTAGATTGTGTACGACTGTTCGATTCTTCGATTTCCGCATCGAGGAGAACCGTGAGTGGGTCGGGGGGGTAACCCAGCAACGGCAACTACAGCACGCCGAATATTTGGCATCTCAACGTGCTGCTAAAACTCTGGCACAATATTTGGCAACGCAACGTGCTAACGAAACTATTCAAGAGGCATAGCGACGGCAATCGTATACAAGAAACACGTGGTCCGTATTTGATAAAGCAGCGTTTGAGTATGATTCAACTCTTGACTATGCCAGTCATAGTCTTATAAAAATGGAGACGTTAAATAAAGAGTGTAGATTTTGCAGGGCACTTGAATTGAAGGAAGAAACTGCAGGTGTGTGTTGTTCTGGAGGAAAATTTTCCATTCCTTCAATAGAGGAGCCAGTAGAGCCTTTAAAACAGTTATTTTCTTTCGACACTGAGGAATCACGACGTTTCTTGAATAATATTAGAAAATATAATTCATGCTTCCATATGACATCTTTTGGTGCTGACAGAGTGCTTGCGATGCCAGGATTTTCAACGACTTTCACCATTCAAGGTCAAGTGACTCATAGAATTGTTTCTCTACTTCCTACCTCGAACATGCAACCACAGTTCTTACAGGTGTATTTCATGGGTGACGAGGAAGCATAAATTGAGAGATGGTCCGTAAAATACAACGAGTACTGCACGGCAATAACAACTTAGTCAGGGAATTCAAAACGGCACTTGAGAACATGCCCGAAGAAAGCTGTAAGGTAGTAGTCCACCCCGACCGTGTGCCGCGCGAACAACACGAGCGACGCTACAACGCTCCAACGAGCAACGAAATAGCTTCGTGATTGCAGGCAGCGAGCAGACCATAGCTAGAGACATTGTTCTACGAGCACGCGACGGCACGCTCTCCAGAATCGCCGACACGCACCGGTTCTACGATGCTTTAGAATACCTGCTCATATTTTGGAAAGGGCAGGAGGGGTATAACTTTGACATCCAATTAATGAATCCAGCTACTAGCCGTCCAATACCAAACAAAAAGGTATCCTGCATGAACAGACATACTTTTTAATCGCGGGTAACACCGCGGGGCGCAGCTAGTCATATATATTTGTCGTCTGTTTTAGTATTGTATTCGTAACAGCCGTTGGTGGTTTAACAAGTTTAATAAAGACTACAGTTTGTAGAGGTATGCAAACTTTTTTATTAACCGACTTCAAGGAGGAGGTGATTCTCAATTCGGTTCTATTTTATATTTTTCTCTTTAATGGCCTTATTCCATTGAGTCAGGCTCAACGTTATTCTGACGTAGTGGCGTAGGCACGATGGAGGTTGTATTATCGCCTATAATACTGATATTATTTAACTTTTCACACTTATTTATATATTATTTATTTCCCTAATTTCTAAGACTGAATAATTCTGTACCCTACATTAAAAATATTTTTTATGACACATGAGGATGAGTCGCTGCACTAAAACCATTTAGACAAGTGCATAGATCTATGCAAGGTATAACAAAACTAGTGTATCGTTTTAAATGTCTATAAATAGACTGTGAATGAACACCTGTGGTTGGGTTCACGATGTGTGTGGTGAGTTCCCTTTTAAAAAGCTGTTAAACCAGCCGCAAAATTGAACAAAATAATATAATTCCTATTATTCCAGACGACCTGAATCCCATACATTCCTCTTTTAGTTATGAAGGGTTTTATTTAGGTAAATTAATAGATGTATTGTGTTTTGTTTTGTACTAATAAGCTAATGAGAAAATCACGATATCTTCGTCTATTCTGTTGTTTTATATTGAAGGTGCCCTTATTTAGGCGCCATGATACTTCAGAATATTATGCACAAATTCGCACAATGAAATAAGAAATGATGGTTAGAATAAAAAAAATCAAATCCTATATATAAGTTAAAACAATGTGAGTATTTAGGTTTAATTGACACACAGCTGTTTTTACATCAAACTTTTTTCCAATAATTTGTGGACGACCCTATTGACGTTGTGTGTAAACACTTTTTTCTATGTGTATTATGAATCTATTCATTATCTATCAGTTAAGGATATTCACACGATTCATTGCTTTGCGATTTTTGTTATTAGCGGCATCTAGTGGATTCTGCCGGACTTTTATAATGTCTATGTTACGTGAGTACTTTTTCCTGGATACCATAGCTTTATCAAGGTGTTTTTTTAATGAAAAATAGACGCAGTCAGATGTTACATTGATTATTTGGGTTTGGTTGGGTGAAAGTTACCGGCCAAAAATATTTCACTGAATCGTAGGTACACACCACCAGTACGTCAAGTGCGAAATTATTGGTTAGCCAACTGTATAGGTTACAGTCTACCGTATTTAAACATTCTGTATGGAGAATTAAACAGCGCCTCTAGCGGACGGTATTTATAACTTTCAATTCTCTATCTTAAGAATAATCTGGGACGTACAGATTTAAAGTGCCTACCTACGGATATGTTATAAATGAACGTATATTTTAAGTATAATTATAATAAGTACAATGATAATCGTGTGTATCTTCTCCATTGTCTATTTATAATTATTTGATCAAATCAATAAAGCTATGCATATTATTTATATTATAAGTATGTACTTACTTAATAAAATAATTGTTGTTACATGTTTAAAGCAATCTTCAATGTTTTTCACGAGCATTTTTTGTTGTTGCTAACTACAAAATAATCTGTTGTAATTGTACCTAAAACTGGTTGTTGTAAAGTATGCGTAAGTGACATTTAGCTCTAGACATACTGCCTATTTTCTTTTAAAGTAAAATTTGCTTCGATTCGTTTGGTTTCTCGAAACTCAATAAAATTAAAATAAGTAAATAAGCACATTCGTCTGGACTCCGTTTTAATATCGTTATTACCTTTCATACAATTTAGTCATCACAGTCTGAGGAACTTGGTACAAGTTTTATAGTTTACGAAAATCGAATTCAATATCGAGACTTTTAAATCATTACTAATAAAGCTATCGATTCCCCCTTACGGTACGGTACGATTACGGGCCGCTTCTAGTAAAAAGTATAGACATCGATCGAATACATAAGTTTAAGTAGGTACCTACTGTTCTCAATGCTTTCAAAACGTGTACTAAGCACCCTGATCATGTATTAAGTATTATGTGGTGATACATCTATGAGAATATTTTTATTTTGTAATATGTAACAAAGTTTATTGGTGTTATATTAATTTTATTGTAATTGCATAAAAGAGCTTTAAGCTTTTCGTTTTGTATAATTCGATGCACAAGCATTCCCCTGCCTCTAGTATTACTATATAATATATTATTTAAGATAATTATTTGGATCGGTCATTATGATAACACGATACCAGGGCCCAAAGTCTACCAAACGGTTCATAATCGAACAGCAACCGCACAGTAACTGTCACTTTTGACAGATACTGTATTTGATATCTGTCAAAAGTGACAGCTACTATGCCGTTGCAGTTCGATTGTGAATCGATTGTGTTAGCAGACTTGGGGCCCTGTACGTTTACAAGCGTAATAGGTACTTGACGTCAACCTGCACAGAAAATACTGAGCTCAATATAAGGTTCAAGAGCATTCAATATCAATCCGATGCAACTGTATTCGTTAAGTGTGTTAAAAAACATTAGATCACTGGTTCAGGAGCGGTAACCGGTTTTCTCTATGATATTACGATGTAAGTATAATCACGATGTGTATAACGATAGGTACTTTCCATTGAACACCCCCAACAAGAATATGTTATGCATGTTGTTAACAAATAAACGATTGTACTCTGTACGTCTCGTTTTATTTTTCATATCGGAAACTCGAGCACGATTTCTTTTACGTACCGTTGCGATAAGCAAGCGTCTTCCAACCCTCTCACACTACAGATTTCATAAATAAGTAGGTATGTGTGTGACAGCATTTTCTCGATGACGCCGACGTTACGATTACATTACCGAGGTCAGTACCTCAAGTGCGAGATTCATAGTTAACTTTCCGGTAGTTAACTATATAGTCCGACGTGAATACGTCTGAACTGACAGTATACCCAAAACGTTCGCGTCTAAATACCAATCGTATTCCATTGGTAAACAAAAAGTTTGCTCGATGAGTGAAACCACAATTAGGCCCGTTATGTTGGCTTTAACGTTTTCTGATTACGTTTGGGTATCACAATACGACTAAATGAGACAAGATACATATATTTTGTTTTATGTCCTTATCGTTGTGACTGGTTTTTCGGACCAACAATACAAGTTGAAAGGACGAACAAAAAATCGGTCACACGCGATCCGCGCGATGCATGTCTAGATAAGACTAAGAATTCTCATCCGATATTATTTCCTTTTCAACCACATGAGTAACACAGAGAAAGGTGAGTTAGCCAGGCTAAAAGTGTTGAATAACTTAATTTTATTTTCGTTGATATTTTTTATATTGGTGTGAGCTTATTTAATGGTTATAAGGTACCTATCTATATTTAAATTTTCTTTATTAGTACGATGGACGCTAAAAAGGTTTGCAGCTCATAATAACAGATTAGACAGAGGAGGTGGCATATGCTACCTACTTCGATCTACCTCACACTAGCGCATAAAATCGTAGACAGAGAACTGTCAAGGCTTGAATATGTCAAGATTGTATTTCTAGGAACAATATCATTTTATAGAAAATAGTTTGGGACATTCAGGATGAGCCAAAACCGACAAGAGTTGTTCGCTCACAAAACACTTAAAAGAAAATGGTAGCCACGTACGTAGCGAAAATAGGTCCCATTGTGACGATTGAACAAGGGGTTCGTAGGACAATTAATGCAGAGCGGTAGGTAGACCACAGTCTGTTTACCACAAACTATCATCGAGTTTCGGAAAACCAACCCATAGAAGTGCATCATCCTGCACCAGGACAACGCAAGCCCGTACATCAACGGTTCCGGTGTATAGTGAAGAAGCAGTCGAATATTTTTTATCGGCAATTTGGAGTACCATACTTCGGCGTGGAACAAATATTATAACGACTGGTTTGAGCGTATGGAAAAGTGCATGAAATACCGTGGGGAACACTTTTTAAACAATAAAATGTATATAACGTTCTAGTTGTTTATTCTTTTCTCAAACGACAAAACTTAATAGGCATGCCACGTTTACTAACTATATTATTAGGTACTATCCAGGGATGTTCTTGATATCTTCTCTCCATGGTGATGCTTATAATTAATATAGAAGGATAAATCCTTAATCTTTAATTGAAATATTCTAAACATTACACATGATAATTCACAGAAACACAAGTATTGGAAAATAAAAATACATCACTAAATGTTCCAACAAGAAACCAAACTAAGAAATAATCAGTATTACAGGTAGCCACTTTTCCTCTTCCAGCTAATTCTGGGTTCTATTCTTTTTCGCTGTTTCCAATCGGTTCCACAATTATTTTTCGCTGAGGTCCGTAAAGGATTAAAACTCTGCACAGAAGTGTTTGTCTCGCTTATCTTGATTATGAGCACTAGCCAGCATCCTCTAGCCAAGAAAATTACGCATTGGGTACGTTATTATATAATTTAAACATGATTTAATATCAATATTGTTTTCACAATGACTTTCCACGTTTCACAGTTTACTTCAAAATTCCATTGACAGATTGATTGTAGTGAACACGTCTTAACTGTTAGTTTACTGTTAGTATACCTAAACCGTGCGAGTGTAAGCTCCCATACTATACAAAAGTATGCTCGATTGACTGAAACGTAAGTTATGGCCGTTATGTTGGCTTTTACGTTTTCTGTAAAACCATAAATCCACCACATAATCTAGAGGAATAATATTTCTTGTATAGCTATTTCGTTTTCAACCATATGAGTAACAGAGATCAAGCCAAGTCGGTTGTCAAATGACTGACAATTTTTATTCTGGTTAAAACAATATTCATATTTAAATTTGCCATTATTGTTTATAAATTGATGGAAGCCATTCAGTTTTGAAAGTAAAGAACACGAGCAAGAACTAACAAGCGGACTTATTATTTGCTAGCCTAAGTATTTCTGAAATGAAATCAAATGTCCCACAATTTGAGTTCTTGGTAAAATGTATACTACGGTAAGTAAAAGCTAAAAGCCGTAAAATGCGTGGTTGCATTCGTCAAGTCCCAGTTCTAGGTATACCGGTACTGCACCGGTGCCTATCTGCAGGCGGTCAGTGGGGCCATCGGCACCAGTCGGGCCGCGACAGTTGATTATCCAGATACTTTATTTTATGTACAGGTAGTACCCATATTTCTCTTTAACGTAAATAATACTCATGCGTAAATCTCAATTCTGAAATCTAAAAAAAAATGTGAGGAAACCTGCATGTCATGGGCCAGCGTGGTGGAATATAAGCTGAATTAACCTCATATTAACGAGAAGTGTGTGTAGTGTACTATCGATAAAATTGGGTGCACTTCAATGAACTGCACCTCTGCCTACTACTTAGGAGATTCCAGGCGTGATGGTGTTTCTCTCTTTACCTAATAGCTTAAGTAATCAAATATTGTATTTTCAGGAGGATGGAAGAACTGTAGATTCAAACTGTCAGGACAATAATCCTGCCACCATTCCAATTCAAAAATCCACTATAATTTTCATTGTTGGCTGAATAGAAATCGAACCCACCGCCACCCGGTGCAATGAGTTGAGCGGCCTGCGCTCAAACCACTAAATAAAGATGCCTTAAACATTTCACATTGTGTTTTATTTTCATTGACCTAATGTGATAATGGATATGTGGAGTGTGTGTATATAAAAGGTAGTTTAAAAGTAGCGCCTGTAGCAGTAGTAAAAAGCAGGAGGCTAGTTTGGTCACGTTATCAAAGGAGACGAGAAGCATTTTGAGCGCCTAAAAGGGCTATTAGTATGAATATGCATAGATAGAGTGAGAGGAAGACCCACGAAGTGGTAGAAGTTTGTATAAAAAGTGATATGAAGGAGATTAATGTATGAAAAAGACATACTGCGGCGATCCCAAATAATGGGAAAAGGTGAGGCAGATGATGATGATTTTACTGATTTCTAATATATATTTACCTAATTTAGATTGAGTTTAATTGCAAACAAGAGCCTTAGTATGAGGTTATGCCGTTTTTTGACGTAGAGAAATCCTTATGGATACCCGCAAGCTCTGCGGGAGACGAGCGGGTTATGTCGGACTGCTACCGACTTAAACCCCACGGTATACCATCGTCTACCTTTGTTGGGGCGCTGTGGGATAGCACTAGCATGCACTGCGACATCCAACGAGGTTATGCCCTAGCTCCACCCTTGATATAGTGTGAACATTCGATAGTAGTGATGGCCATCTTGGTAGAATACTCGCTTTGGAGACAAATTGCGCAGATTCAAACGCGGCTCCCGCTAGGACTTTCAGATTTTTACGTGCGCATCACGTTTTCAATCATGAATCATTGGCTGTACCGACGGTAAAGCAAACATCGTAAGGAAACTTGCACGTTCCGCAAAATTTATGTGAAATTTACCAAATGGCCCTGGGTCAGCGTGGTGGACTATAGCCTGAGGAATATGCCCGGTATAATGACAATAGGCTCGCCCCTATTTCATTGGGACCAAATACCATTGGCGAAATGTGGGTGTACAGGAGTGCACCTCTGCCTACCCCTTCGGAGATTGCAGGCGTGATGGTGTATTAGTAGGTAACAACCAACTATTTTATCCGACAATCTATTCAGAGAAATGGCTGTGTTGCGTAGGTGTTAATTAAACATGATATATTAATAACTTAATACATTTTTTTCGTTAACTTTTTGTCGTTTCATGGTTTCACCAACAAAATCATAAGTGACGACGCGAACTATAAAAGTGAACGTTTCCGTACGATACGTATCGTAAAATCTTTCAAATTTATGACTCGCACTCGTGCAATTCGTACGTCTAAAAGTATTCGGTTAACTTATGAAAAATCTCCCAAAATGTCTATGCGTACTATAAAAGTAGGTTTAGGTTTCTCTATGGTACGAAATTATACCTAAGTAAACTTGTGACTCACACTCGCGCATGTCGTACAAAATCGTTAACTTTCAAAGTTTCCGTGAGCAAACGATCGAATGTTTACTACATATAGTAACGAAAAAAACTCACACTCGGCACAAATGTTTTAGATATCGCCCGCTAGGGGCGTTTTTTAAGTCTCTATACAAAATGTCCAAATACGGTAGTTTGTAAACTATAAAGTTAGCTAACGAAAAATCTCACACTTGAGGTACTGCTTACAATTACACTACAGTTACATAAGTATGAGTTTTAACGTATTATTAGTAAAATAAGTTGTAGGGAAAAAAAATCACTTATTGGAATTTTGTGCAAAGTAATGAAGTTTTAGGCGACCAGCTTTATGTACAATTTTCGTAAATTGTCTGTGTTACTAACATGGGCGTGGGTAGTTTTTTTTTAATTAATTTTCTTTGACTCTTTTGGGAGCTTAAAATCGCATTAGAGTAAGGCAATTTGAATTATTGTGTTGCATGTTGAGGACAGTGTTGGTAGTTTACCTACCTACTCCAATCCGTTTTTTTTCTCGTGAGGTAATCCTCATGAATACCTGCAAACTTCGGAGGAGGCAAATGGGTGATGGCGGACTCCTACCAACTGAAAGCCCACGGTGTACCTTTGTTTCTTCTTAGTTGCACTACGGGATCGCACTAGTATGTACCGTGACTCCTGACAATGCAAAACAGAGCAAAAGAAAAATAACATTATTAAAAAAAGATGTTTGTAAAACTTGGTCCGCCCATTCCGTTGCGTGTTTCGTATTGTATGTGCACTGTAACTGGTACGGCGAGCCCGTGCGAATGCCTTTAATTTTTTTTCTTCCCGACCATGCTCGGCGCACATTCACAATAGCTTTTTGTGTACATAATTAATTTAATCATTATGTATGCAGGACTTTCGGAAGTTGCCCGCGCGCGGTGTCCCTTCTACCATTAAGATTTTTTTCATCGCGCGTTACAAATAATATTTATTACATTCGTAACTAGGTTGTAGGTTCGTTATGAAATAATTTCTTCAGCTTCTTTTCATTTTTTGTTGTCGTCGATTCGGATTAAAATTCCATATTAATCTCAGCTTTCATTAAAATAGGTAAGTAGGTACCTAGGTATGTAGAATAAGTTAGAACCCATAACCAACAAGATATACTCCTTGAGGGCCGATTCTAACAAGCTAACAGGGGCCACGAGTTTGAAGTGAGAACAACAGAGGCTGCTGAATTTTAGACTAGGTAAGGGGTCCAAAAGTTATCTGTACCGATTAGGGGACGAACTATCCATTGATTATTAATACGCGCTGATCGACCCGCATTTTCTTAGGATAGGTATGTGATTAATGATGGTACCTAACAGTGACTTGGCATTTTGTTGTAGGTGTGTGTGGCTCATCGTCAAAACAAAGGTTTCTGTCTGGCTTAAAGGCCGTACAAAGTACAGAAAGCAGAGGATGTAAATGGAAAGAACTGCAAATGCAGAAGTTCTAAGTAAGTAGGTGCCTACCTACAAACTTACCTAAAAGTAACTACCTAATCGTAAAGTATAAACCTTATTCTTCCCATGAGTTCATTTTACCTCAAATAAGCATCAGTAAATATCTAATCACTTACTAGGTCCTTGTATAGACTAATCAATTCTGCAAGCAATGTTTTATTCTTATAGAAAGTAATCTGATACATATGTAGATGAGGCAGCTACGACAACTTTTTTTTTAATACGTGCCCAGGTATTGAAAACATCATGGTGTCATATATGGGTTGAATCAGTGACAGAACTTCATACCTGGCTTTCCTCTACGTACGTATCCGTACGTTCTTAGGTATATTACTGTACTGGTACCGTTATGTCATAAAAAGTTCGCAAGCTTACAAGTATTAATGAGGTAGGTATATGCCCAAAAGTGGGTTGTCTGCTTGTGACGCCAATCGGCGCCACTCCTTACGCGTAATGAGCCTCTTACCTCGTTACAGTGTCAACGAAAAAAGGAAAATTCCCTCGCAAGAGTCTATCGTGTGTACTTAGCATTATCCGTCAAAAGTTGCGCCAAACGATCATTGAGTAACTACTGGCGATCTAGGTGTGCACGTAACTTTGTATATGAAGCACCTAGAGCAGGCGTAACCACCGCTTCATACATTATTTTGTACTATAAAGTTTTTTTAATATTATAGTGATGTGTGATAAACACATTAGGAACTACTTAGCAAGTTTTAAAATGAATAAAGTGTAGCGATATTTGTCAGGATCTAGTATATATGTTACTTGCTCCGAAATCTCTTATAGCGCGATTCAGGATTGTGACGTCAATTGTCTATTGTTCTGAATGCTTCTGCAGTGCCATCTGCTTAGCTTGTGGTGAAGTGGTCGCTACAAAAGTATACTTAACTACGTCGGTTCTACAACAATACCATAATAAGTTACGACTGATTATTGCAATTAGTAGGGCCCCTGCTTACTGTGACGAGGTTCCTGGGTTCAAATACTGGTAGGAACAAACTATGTGCCAAGAGCACGAATTTACCCGAATACCAGAGCCATGGATGTTTATTATCTATATAAATCTATATTATATACTGGTTTCGCTCTCAGTCCATTGTACTACATCGCACTTATACGTATAGTTAATTGCAAACTATTCAATATTATAAAGCATTTTCATTCGCAGCCACAACTATTTAAGTAACAATATATTGCATCAAATAAAAGAGAAATGTTTTCATATTACGACTTCGTGAACGCGCCTTTAATGTTATCTTAATCTGTTATATTGTTGCCACCGCACCGGTACTCTGAAAGCTAATCGATGACGTGTTATTACATTTTATCGGCAGCCGGGAAAGGAAGCACTTCCGTACAAAAACATGTACCTAAAATATTATCACATAGATACAACACGATAGGCCCATGTAGCTATAGCCTTGTAGGGAATCGTTCGGGTATAAATTGGTGGTAGAAGCGGTCGGGGTAAAATTGAATTGTGAGAAAAATCTGACGACGAGCGAGAAAAAATGGGAAAACGATTTGTATGAGACTCTAGTGCTGCGGAAGTCTCTGAGTAATTATATTGTAGATTACTCGTATATTGCTTATTTTTTAGATCTTAATGCCCTCTAGAGGCGTTTACCATGCAGTGGGCAAGCGGCTAAAGGATTTACGCTTAGGCAATTTCGCTCCTGGGACATAATAAGGGCTAAATCAATAGTTTTATTTAAGTATGTTCTTCGGAGATTGTAAAAATACCAAAGTGCACACGTACCCACGAATTTGCAAGCACATCCAGCTTATTTTATATTTAAATAAGTACTTTGGTTTGCCATAAATATCCATATAAAAACGCCACAGAGCAACTTCAATTTAGTTGGTAAATGGACGTAGTTACGTAATACTTTGGTTTGCCATAAATGTCCATTAAAAAAAACACCATAGTGCAACTTCCATTTAGTTGGTAAATAGACGTAGATAAGTATAGTTACATTCACCGGTGTATTGGACAAACTTTTCAATTCACAACATCTCAACCTCGTTCTAAACTCTATAGAGAAGCCAATGAAAAGGAAGGTAACTCTTAATTATACTGATAAGCAAGATCCCGGCTCCCCGCCGAGTTCTTTCAATTTGACTACCTACTTTATAAGGTGTCTAAAAGTTATTAAAGTTCGCTAAACATAAACATGAAATCGGTTGGATTATTATATAAAATTACTCAGACTCGGGCAAACTTGATTCTTCACAATACATGATTCTTGTCTATTATACTTAATCTATGTCTTAATACATAACTATGTTTAGTCAGAAGTCACTGTCAGGCTTTTGCGTGTATGTTGAAAATTACTTATAGTTGCCTACTTATCGAAATTAGACCACTAGTGAAGCGTAATAATAGGTAACAATAACTAAGTACCTACTTGATATTAACCAACTCGTTGTTTACCAACATCTTAAGTAATTCAGCGAATCGTATCTATCCCCAAATAATTAGAATAAGTAGGATAAAAACAGCAAAATAAAATCGATCATGGATAAAAACTTTCCAAGGAAAAACATTTCGGAAGCAATGTTTAATGCATGCTTCGGCACTTGGCGGAATCGTTGGATGACTTCTAAACTTTCTTGTCGTGACTTGGAGTTTTTCGTTTTATGTTAACAGTTAACGATACCGTACCGTACCGAGTTACCGTATTTCATGTAGTTTCAAAGTGAATCGCGATTTCGTCCCGTGATCCTCGTGTTGTTTGTAAATATAATAATAGTATCAGCCCTTTTAATGTCCCACTGTTGGGCACGGGCCTCCCATCAATACGAGGCAGATTAGGCCATTAAGTCCACCGGTGCTTAATGAAAGTGAACATTATTTGTTCTACACCTAAAACAGACCTTTAAGTATTCGTAAAAAAGGGATATATATTTTATGACGAATAAGTTTTAACCTTAAATGGAACATGATTTACGAACTTTATTTTTGCAGCACATAAACTGGGATTTCTCTCCAGTGTGAAATTTTTAGACATTGCCGTTTGCTTTTAGTGACCGTTTATTGAATTTTCGAAGGGTTAACCGCCCCTAATTGCTTAATTGAGGGAAAGGTCCATCTTCGGACCTTTTGCTAAATTTGTCTTAGTTAGTGAGTTATATGGGACGGCAGTAAGTACCGTGGTGCTTCGTTTCGTATACATAGGTACCTGGCCAACTCGAAATACACAAAAAGGCACCTTTTCCTCCTGTTTCATTGTTGGGAATTTCTTAAAAGGATTGTGTTTTACGCTCGGCGGGGTAAATACACAGATTTTGTTTCGGGTCGAGTTGTGTCGAGTAATTTCGCTCGCTGCGTGCGAGAATTTTCGACTTTTGTCATTGTTTATTTATTATGTCGAGCGGTGTAACTGTTTGGATACATTTTTGGATTTCACGAAACTTCTAATCGATTAAAACATTTTCGTTATAAAATTCTAACGTTTTCTTTTATTTGGTGTGTGGACTCCTCTTCCACCTTTGTGGAAAAGTTGCTTACGGGCTATGACTTATATAACGATATAAAATTATTTATTCGGAGACAGTGACCGGTTGTTTAAAGAATGTCTGTTTAATGTTAATATAGGAGATCCTATGCAGGCATAATCCGTAGACAGGCCTAATAAACCCCCCCTCCAACCCTATCAGTAAAGTGAAGGATACCTTATTAACAAATTACTGAACTTCTTGGGAGGACTTAAAAAGTCCAGTTTCACCATTTAATTTTATATTCTTACACTCGTGCACGTTTCTGAATACTTAATATTCATCTAAAATTAGCCATAATAATTCAAAGAAACATGTTTTTCGCAAAATTACAAAGTTTATTTTTTTCTTATTGTTTTTTTTATTTTTTTTTATTACATTATAGGCAAGTATTTGATCTCGATCTCACCTGATGGTACTTAAGTGACGATGAGATCTACGATGGAGCATACTTGCCTAGGTAGGAAGGCGGCAGTAGATCGAGACGCTACATTTACTAGGTAGCGCAACTGATCTGACCCGCCATCCATGAATGGCAACACCGAACATCATGCCGGAACACGGCTAGGCCGCTTGGCGACATGGCTTTGTTCAGTGGGTGATGACTAACCACGGCCGAAGCCTACCACCAGTAGAGTTGTCACCTGGTTGGCACCACCCAGGGTCACGTGTAGTGTATCTTGAGGGTACTTAATTCTCCTACGGACGAAGGTGACTCGACCCCAAAAGAGTCTGTTTATCGTTTATCAAATATTACTTGTCACTTGCCACAATTCAAGATGCAAGTTAGGTATCTAGCTTTTCATATCAAAAGGCCATTAGAGGAAAAAAAGGTCGCAATCGCTTGCAACGGGTGGTAAACAATTGTGTGTAGTATTTTTATTATTGATTTTTATTTCAACGCCATTAATTATTTGTTCCTAGAAAAGGTGTAGCGAAACTTAGAGCATTTGTCTTGCTTCGTACCCGTTTTCTGAACGTTGGAGGTAAAATTGCATCCCCACCGAGTTGTCACGTCGCCAGTGTCAAATAAAATAACAGATTATCGAGCAGAAGCCCGTGCGTGGAATAACAAATCCCTAATGGCTAAAAGCGATTTCGGCTAAGAAGGCACGTTGTTTGACTCGGAAACTTGACAAAGTATGCTAATTCCTTAATATGCTTCTACATTTTAAGTTTGGAGGAAATAAATTAGAATCTTTCTTTTAATGGCAAATTATTTTACTCATAATATTTTCGTAAACTACTTTTATCCGCGAGCCCATTTATACCTTCAGGAATTATGTAATTTCACAGAATAAACTTTAATCCAAATGTGTAAAGCTGTTTTTGCGCGATGCTTAACCAAACTAGCAAACATATCAACATTCTTTCACATTTATATAGTAGTAATGATGCACCACTACTGCTGGCATTGCGTGTCACTACTTAGCTGTAGGGTACGGCTTGCTGCTGCCTTCTAGCAAGCCGTAACCAAGCCGTAGCCAGGCTTGCCACAGCTATGTAGCTACTAGGTACTGTTTAAGGTGGAAGCGTAAGGTCAGGGCGCGAAATTCAAAATGTCAATGGTTTTTATTTTAATTTGGACATCTTTACGATGTAATTTAGTTTTTTGCGATATTAGCATTCTGCATTGGATGTCTCGATGTATTAAGTTTGCTCAAAAAAATAAATAAAGCGATAGAACACCATAAAGCTAGTCAAAACCGCTACTTTTACTAACTTTATGGTGTTGTATCGCTTTAAGTATTTTTAAGCAAACTTAATACATCGAGACATTCAATGCAGAATGGTACACACAATCTTAACAAATCGCACAACCGCACAACCCATTCGGGCTATGTATACTTGCCTACCTGAATCAACTACCGTGCTATAAAATACAATTTCAGCAAAAAGAAAATTGTTAGCCTACGGAGACTAATGATTCTCTCTTTTCAACGTACAAATTCACAACGGGTGAGGCCAGCCAGTTTTATGTATCCGTTGCCTGTTTCAACGCAGCGTTTCAGCGGAATTTTCATTTTTAATAAAAAAAAACAACATTATGCCGACTTATCTATACGTCGTAATTAACGCCTGGAAACAAAAAACTATTTTCAAGTTATATTTATCCAGCTTGCATTATAAATGTACCCTGATCCGAAAGGAATCCAATTAACTTAGTGGCTCCTGGAACCCGCCGACAAATACACTATTACGGCTCGCATAAAAGCTTTTACTAACAGCCGATTCATACGAGTATATAATAATCTATATGTAGCCGAAGCAATACTTTTAGTATTGCTTTTCCATGTACTGCAGTTATTGTGAACGTCTGTAGCTGTTGACTCACCCACTTCTGCAGAACATACATGTATAAACAATGAGTATGTATAGAAAACTGGAACTGGAATCCCATACAATATTAGAGCCTAAGGCCTCAGCCTCGAATTTAGCGGGCAGCGGGGCGGCGGCGGGGCGGGGCGGCTCGGGAGTGGAGCTCGTTGTCCGCCCCGCGCCGCTGCCACGCCGCTGTTTTCGAGAACCGGTCCATTTGATTTTAGGCATAGATCCTGCCGCTCCCGCGCCGCCGCCGCCCGACGCCCCGCTGCCCGCTAAATTCGAAGCTGAGGCCTAATAGGTATAAGGCCTAGGAATCGAATTTCAAACCCGTTCTCTTCGCGTAGGGTTGTCTACCTACCTGGAATCCAGGGAATCACGTGCGTATTATTTTTCATATATAATATTAAATTATACAGGGTGTAAGTGGCTTCGTAATGAAAACTGATACAATTGATTAAACTCATGATTCTTGAACCCGCAGAGTTGGAATTTTCATTAGACCTGTTCATAAGTTATACGCATATTTATCGATATTTTTAATTGATTTTACCATGAAAGCATATACGTCTATCTCTACGTGATATTTAGTAAAAAAACGTAATTACTCATTTTGATGTTCAACTTCAATGTAAATTAAAACTTGATACGCTGGGGCGCGTCGCTGGGGCTAGTCACACGCACGAGTCAGGTATCGCGCAGTGCTTTGTGTGGTGATCGCATGTTTATGATACATTGCACGCTTAAATATTACAACATTTTTAACACAAGACTTTTGAAAAATGGTTTCTATAATTTTATTATAGGCATTAAGTGTAACCTTTACCCAAAGTTTTCGTTACAATACTCCTAACACCCTGTATAGGTAAGTGCTTACTTTACTCACAATTTTATAAAGACTTTGAAAGAATATTATTTCAATGAGTCCAGTAAATATCAGAAGTAAATTTTAAATGATGTAGCTTAGTTACTCTTAGGTATAGTTTCTGCGAATTCGAATTTTATCGTTGAAAGGCTTAGAAAGTTTCGGTGCACTTTAAATAATATATTATTTTATAAGTAAATCGGTTAAAAAAATCCAGCTAACTAAAAATATAGCAACATTTTTTTTATTTGGATGCCGTGCCAATACGTAAATTCAAATATATCATTTAATTATTACAAATGTGTTAAGAGGCACAGGTTTAAAGGTTATTATACCCTTCCTAAATCACTATGTGTAATTGGCTATTTGAGATCCTCGAAATTTTAAACACCTATGCTGCCTATACGAATGCGGTGGTACATAGTTAGAGCTCGATATATGGACTGCAGGTTGATGTGTATGGACACGACGGAAACTAGATGTCGAGGGGCGGCCATCAATTACGCCAGATGATCGATGCCGGCAGGTCAAGAGCCAACCCTCAATACTAATCGTGTAATGAGTACAGAACAATTGTAGGTATCATGTTACCATCAAACTGGTACAACTGGTTTCAGCAACTCCAATATTAAGGGTGGGATATATTGGAAGAGTGTGCGGTTTGAAAAGCTAATTGTTTCAGGATATCCTTCTATCCTCAATTTACCATTGACTTATATATAAGTTAAAATTATATTAGGGTATGTTAGTTACAAAACAATATAGCTATTGCTGATAAAGCTTCCTTGACTTGAGCTACAAACTAAAATGTCAAAAATATTTTTCTAAGTGATAGTTATTTACAAACCATCAGAATCAGAATGAGAATATTTTTTATTCATGTAAACCATTATTGTACAGTACTTATGAATCGTCAAGTTACAAAAACATTATGCTACTGCTTTACCACCCATTCGGAATGCCGTTCCTATGGAGAAGAACGGGCAAGAAACTCCATGGTTGCTCTTTTTTTTTAAATAGATCTTTTACATCACGCGTATAGTTCCCGAAGGGAGAGGTAGAAGTGCCAAATACACAACAGACGAAGAATAATAACAGTATACTCGGTAACGAGATGCGCGGACATATTTGTAGGTATAGTCTTGGGCGCGGAACAGCAATACTCGACTCAATTATTTTTTGGCACCGAGTTCACATGCGTTGGGTTGTTTTTGTTAAAGTTTCTTTTCAGTAGTACCTATGTGATAAAAACATACCTACTGGATAGACAAAATATACCACATTCAATTATAGTAGTAGGTATACTTACCCATGGGCGTAGCCAGGTAGGTTGCTTCAGGGTAGGTCAAAGTAAGGAGACTCGAATTGAACCCTTATCTTCACTGCGTCAAAAAAATCTGATATCAATAGAAATTCGCTCCTGCCCTGACGTCACTGTTCTAATTTTCCAAGATACTATAGACGCACATATCTTGACATATGAAGTTTTTTTTTTTTTTTTTACCTGACTTTATATGGCTGGGGGGCAGCGGCCTCCCTCTGCCCTATTGTGGGAACGCCTATGTACTTAACTATGAATTCTAAAGGAATATGTGGGTAAGCCGTACATTATTGTCAAAAAGTAAATAACAACAAACTATTATTCTTTGGGGGCATAATGGAAGGATGTAGAGAAGTAAAACGAGTCCATTTGTATTAAGGTTTTTCCTTTGGGGACTTTCCCGGTAATCGCCATTAAGCCGAGACCTTTGTTAGCCGATGTCGGTGCTCAGGTGGCGTTTCCTCGCAAATTAGCTATTTACTCAAAAACAAGTCACTCCGACAATATTACTCCGGTCTATATGTAACACATACTCACAGATACATATTATTATTATTATCTGCTTGACATCCTACTAATATAATAAATGTGAAAGTTTGGACGGATGGATGTTTGTTACCCAATCACGCCAGAACGGCTGAACGGATCTGGAAGAAATTTGGCACAGAAATAGATTATAGTTTGGAATAGCACATAGGATACTTTTTATCCCGGTAAAAATTACATACGTTTTATTCGCGGGTAACACCACAGGGCGCAGCTAGTGATTTAATAAACTTACGGCGACTTGGTATGGAAAATATATTGACGCTATCAATCTAAAGACGTCGTTTTCTTCATCTCGAATTTCAATAAGGACTTCTTAACCCACAGAGATTGTATTTTTCGTAGGTGGTAATTTATTATAATTATTATTCTCGTGACTTCATAAAAATGATATAAATAAGTACGTACTTTTAAAACAATTTATGTGGGGCGGGAGGGTAGGCACTGGTAGGATGCAGACTGTGTAGAGATCTCTTGACAGCATAAAGACAATGAACGAATTACAAAAATGTAGCAGATTTGAACATTGCTCGTACATTCAGATATCTCGCTTATAGCTTCGAAGTATCTAACAATTTTGTATTTAAGCCAAGCTACAGTGAAGCTGTTTTGATTAAAAGCACACATTAAACCCAGCTAAATTAAGCAATGACAAAAATCTTTGTACCGATACTATGTTTTACAGTGGCGTTGTCCCGTAGCTGAAAAATAAGGTTCTTGTAACTCCGAAGATTAACTACCCACAACTTTATCATTGCACCTGAAAATGTACAAAAGCGTATAAGAATGCACTTTAATTTTATTCTTAGTTTAATACAAGCTCTCTGAAACTTCACGGGTGTTCAAATCCCGTGGACGTCCCAACGTAAAGTTCAACAAAAAGCGGATTAACTTCTGTGTAGTTCGGGGCTAGGTGCGAGTCGGCTGCTTCCGTGTTGAGTGAAATTATTCAGCTCGGCGCGGTGCGTCACCACGGCGCACAATCTTGCTCAAATTGCTGAAAAAAAAACAACTGAAATTGTCGTTGTATTCATAATACCATCTCGGGAGTAACTATTCTTTTATAAGGGCTTATAAGTTTTATTATTATCATGACGATATACTTATTCATTACGTACCAAAGTGTCCCTAAAATGGATAGTAGCACTTATCAACATGCATACTAGATGTATGCATGTTGATAAGTGCTACAATAACAACATGAATAACACCTTGTCTTGTAATGTCCGTCAACTATACTTACCTACGTAATTGAAATTGTTTCCCCAACTTTGCCACGCAACGTGAGCAACGCCGTGCTTCGTTAGATTTAAAATAATATGTTGCCTTGGCAAAGGAAACTTTGTGAAAATCAGTTTTAAAACAATGCAACAGTGGTAAGGTAATCTTGTGATAGTTGCACTCAGAACGCATACACCTAGTTTGTGCATTGATTAAAATAATTAACTGCGACATATAGTACAATTCATATTAATTTTGTGACGGTACCACGGTGGTCAAGTCGAAATAATATACATTTATTTCACGTTCATCTGCTTCAAAGCTTGTGGAAACGGCATCGTTTTTTTACAAAACAAATGAGTTGGTAATAGGAACCGCTATACCATTATTACAATAGACGATAAGACTCAACCATAGGCATGAGATGATATTACCGAGCTAATTAAATGTAACTAAGAGCAAAAATATAACATAGGTACGTATATATGTCTATAAAGGTAATCTACAATTATACATTAAAATAGCAATATTAATTCGTTAAGAATACAAACATCTTGAGGGGATTTTCCAGTTAGAGCGCTGATTTGAATATCACCAATAGTATTCCACTTAGAGCAGCCGTCGGCAGTGCTTAGAATAAAAATTAAAAGTCAACATGCAATCAGGGATTTTTATTTGGTCCCTCTCCATATGCATTATGACCGGCGGTGCGCTAAGTGGAATAGAACAAAAATATTTTTAAATTATATATATTATAGCTGCGCCCGGCGGTGTTACCCGCGATAAAAAGTATGAAAAATTCAAACATCTATCCCACGGGAACCATACATTTTACCGGGATAAAAGTATGTGCTATTCCAGACTATAATCTATCTCTGTGCCAAATTTCATACAGATCCGTTCAGCCGTTCGGGCGTGAAAGAGTAACAAACATCCATCCATCTATCCATCCATCCATCCATCCATCCAAACTTTCACATTTATAATATTAGTATAGATTAGCGCACCAAGCGGGTGCTCTAAGTGAAATATTATTAGTGATATAGAAATCATTGCTCCAACTGGAATGCCAACATCTCGTATCCCGTAGCCGAAAGACTCAATTAAAACTTAAAATGATGCGATGATAAAGACGGTAAATAAAAAGAAATCTGCGGATCCGCTTCCTTTTCGGCCGGCACGATGTAAAACACCCACTTCCCCCAAGGCAATATGCAAATCAGTTGCTAGCGCAAGAAAGAAGGTTATAATTTCGGCCACGTTCTTTAAATTTACCTTTTAACAGCCTCTTGATATTTTCACTACGTGTCGTTTTTAAAATTTTCTGTACAGGTGTAAGAAAATAAGATAAAAAAGAGATAAAATTCGCGGAGTTTATACAGGATTGTTGATGCAGGTCACGCCGCGAATTTATCACAGGTCTACCTAAGGCACTCGGGGTGTAATTGACTGAAACAGAGGGTCTCAGGTTTCGGGGTGCAGGTCGGTGTTGTGTCGTCTCACTCGCACCTGTTCGATAGTTCAAGTCACAAGTCCTCACTGTCCTATACTAGAAATAAAGTACAAAAATAATAAACGCAAGGCTTAACTTAGCGATTAATCACGTCTGACTATGATCCGTTTAATCAACCCATTGAGCTCGTGTTTATAGCTGACGCTCAGTGCATTTGATCGTGGTTGATTGGCAGTAAATAGTGCACTACAAACAACCAGGTAGTAGGATTGGCATGTTTTCATTATTCTGACTACGCAGTAACGATATTCCTGTTGCTGGCGTTATTTAATCAACATGAGGTTCTCTAGGAATAAAATAGACCATGTTCGTAAAAGTTTTTTAATTTTTGTGAAGCGGAATGTTCATTAGCACACATTTTAAAATATTATGTCACTATACCTTTAAAATATGTTATACCTTACGGTCTAAGGAGCTCGTAATAGACTTACAACTGGTTCATTTTAGATTTGAGCATTATTATATCAAATAGTATAACTTGGCTTTTAAGTTCACACATACAATTTTTTTTCTGTATCTATGCTATTATGGAACTGAAACTGAGCTAAGTCCAAGGAGCTGTCTGTTGAAGCTTCAATGAAAAACTATTGGACTGATTACAACGGTGTGTATACTATTGGGTAAATTATGGTTATGGTTCACATATACTCGTATTACCATCAAGCTAAGTCCGTTGGCGGTCAAGCAGCAGAGCAATATCGATCATTGGTGGTCAATCTACAGAGCAAAATCCTTCGCAGGCAAAGGCTAATTACAACTAGAGCAAAATCTTAAATAAATGCATGTAATCGATATGCAAGGCTAGCTTATAAATTACTGTGCGCCGACTCTTATCAGTCGATCCCATTCTAAACACACGGAGTGATGATGCGGCCTTCCAATGAATAATAATGCATCTAGCACGTGCGATGGGTCCATGACATGATGAATTCATTTGCATCAGCGGGACGGCCGATCACGCAGCCAATCAGCTTGTGAGACACAACTCATATGGTTATATGTTCGGCGTAAATTGAGTTACCCACGGAATCGACTGGATGCATCGCATTTTATAATGTAAATGAGCTTCACGGTATTTGCTAGTGGGTAGTGAGACTGGTCTATTTTATTTTGGTGCACCAACAATGTTACCAACATAACTTAGGTATGCGTATTGAATTGGGGGCTTACGCATATGTGAGATGGGTAAACACACAGATATATTAGAGGAGATATGTTATGAAAGCGGTGGGCTTGCGCACAAAGTTAGCGTACATTTGGCTAACCTACAATTTTCGCCGTCAGTCCACTGCAACTGCACGTCGGTGCCGGTGCTCTAGTTTTTTTCAAAATGCCGGGTTGTTCCGTGTTTGTATGCAAAAATACCAGCAGCAAAGTGAACTACGCGAAAGATGGAATCTCATTTCACCAGCCAGTATTAAGTATTTTATTTATTCGTCTTTAAAATCATTAAAAACAACAAATCAAAAAATATTGAATGCCTTTATTATGTTTTTTTAGGTTTCATGTAGCACAACGACTTTTTTATTTTTGTACAAAATACATGGCTCTTTAAGTACCACCTATGTTCGCTACTGAGTGAATGTACGAGGCAATGTATAGATCGTCTAACGATACTTTGAATAAACTGGTGCGTCGCGTGGTACGGCCGCTGTATACGGCGACGACGCAGCACGCACCGAGGAGACTTCGTATTGGTTGGTTTTAGCGAGTGGTTGGGAACAAAACGGCGACAGCGAGTTCCCATACATTTTGAACCGCACGGCATATCTCTCGTGATCTGTGGGTAAACACAATAGCAAGGAAAAAAAAAATCTATATTTTTCAGCCTGGCAGCGAAAGTAACATAAAACAACAAAAGCTTATAATGTAACCGCCAAATTTATAGACGTTTTATAACTTTATCGAACGTCATATAGTACTGCGCAAAGCAAAACTGTTGTGTGCAGTACTATGTGGCGTTTGATTAAGTTATAAAACGTCTATAAATTCAGGGGTAAGAATATAATATAAAACAAAATTGAAAATGTCTAAATGGTTAAGAATATGCTATAATCAGATATTATTATCCAGCCTTTCATATCTCTCGACCAATTAGGAAGCCTCTAACTTTTAACTAATATAAGTATAATAGGTTAGCTGTTAAACGGTGGCAAATCGCGTCAATACCTGGACGCCCGAAGACGGTCTCCACCATCTCGTGAGAGTCCGAGGTGAAGATGGTGCGACGTTTTAAACACCTTTGCGGATATAAAGTAGGCACAACTAGCACATGACCAGGTCTTGTGTAATCGGGAGACCTTTGACCAAAAGTGGACCAAAAAGTTGTTTTTTTTAAACCAGTAATTAACTCTCACCAATGGTGCCCCAACCTATAAGTGCCATATCGTTATATATACACCATCACGTCTGTATTCCCCGAAGTATAATTACCTTTAACCCACATTTGCTGATGGCACTTTCGTCCCAATGTAATAGGGTTCGAGCCTATTGCAATTATACTGGGTACACTCCCTCGATAAGGGGGATTTGGGCCACTAGTCCACCGCGCTGACCCAATGCGGGTTGATGAATTTAACAAATTAAAAAAAAACTGTTTGAAGCTACAGACTTTGTGTCCAAAGCATATAATCAACTAGCTATCAACACAAAAAGTATTTAGTATGAAAAAATAAAGCGGCGTTCTAATACATATAAATCAACAATTACAGGCGTTTATTGAGTTTTTAGACATTACTGAACAGTTAGGAAAGTTGAAAAAGTTCTTAATCTCTGAGTAAGTACTCGTAGGTAGGTACTCGTCCCAGTCTGTATTGAAAGAAAAAAACACTCGATTCATCGTAGGTCGTAAATTCATTTGCTTTCCGTCGAGAAATAAAAGCTATTGCAAAGTTTTCCTGCATTCAAATTGAGGCAGAAGGCTTTTCAATTCAAGTTTTGTAAAGAACAATTCGCGGCAGAACGACTATACCGCTGTGGATATTAACGATATTTTAGTTTTATTTTACACTCCAATGCGAGAATCATATCCGCGGCTCCAACCAGCTTTGCTATCGATAATTTAATATCCGACCATTAAATGTTAATGTGCTTATATTGGCGAAGGGAGACTGACTTAAATGTTTCCATAAATATATTCAAGAGTATTTGCATGGAAGGATTAAGTCACTAGGAAACTAACCTGTTGACGCGTGCACTCCAGTGCTCAAAAGACTTGCATCTTGCATTTTAAATGTATCCATTTTTACATCCGCACTCTTCTTGAATTTCAAATGCGTAACTGGATATTCCTGCGTACAAAACGATATTAAGTATCGAAATACTGAGATAGACAGAGCTCCGCGTATTTATAGGTGAATCAGACCAAGTTTCACATACAGGTAAAGTTTATAAACAATGCCGATGAAATAACAAGCTTTAAAAACTATGGTAAGTACATGATATATTTAATCAAGATTTCCGGATTGCATTTAAACAAAATAACCCCCAAATTTATAAATGTTTATAATGGGAAATTTCACTTGAAAATAGTTTATTTTTCTCTATCTTGTAGGGTAAATAAAAGCTATTTAACAATTATGAAACATCTGATTACCAACTACATTTAATTTTTTCAAAAATAATATTAGTCTGCGTAACGCACTTTTACATAAGTTAGTAATGTGGATCCGATATTTCAGATTTCGGTCTATTGTGGGTTTATATTTGCATGTCATAAATATGGATTGTTTATAATTCCTGCAGAAAGCAGGTGATACTGACAGACGGATAGGCAGGAAATGCAGCCGGACCTATCAATTTAAATTGAACCCGCTGGGTATCTTAATGCCTGGATATTAATTTGCGCACTCGGTATTTACCAGAATTAATTTAAATTTGAGTATTTAATATACTGTAAATATTAGTACTAATTACAAACGACTAAAGTTTTGTGCCTATGTATTTTTGTATGTAGGGTTGTATTTGGCAAATAGAAGAACAATAAACACGATCAATTGCCAAAGGGGTAGGCAGAGGTGTACTGTTGAGCTGTCGACTGTTAGGCAACATTAAAGTAACGTTTTTCTATTTAATTATACTCACCCGGAAATTTCATATTACGATTTTTCTTATGTTTGCATTTTGACAAGCAGCCTGCTATATTTGGCATTCAGTAGACTGTTTAAATCATCCAATAACTTAACAATGTACGATATCAGAGTTCATATTTCGAGTTCCACTCAGTTGAAATATTATATTCGAGTAAATATTACTACACGTCATTCGAATGTTTTCGAGAGCCTATTGTTTGCAACAAATGAGAATAATGCAAACATATAAAGTGATGAGCTAAAAAGCTTGAAAAATCAGTGTTTTATAGCGCTTGAACCGCTAAGTTGTAAACGTTGCATGATTATTTTGCGGGCAGAGTGCGGCGGGCGGGTCCGCCCGGGTCGACTAGCGAACCTCGTCATCTGTGACGATGCTCTCATCTTGATTGCTGGCCCACGACCTCGTAAATTTTCAGCTTTAATTCGATAGTCCTCACTTTGTATAATTATAATCTGCGCGTCACAAAATTGCTTTGTTTAAAATGTGATCATTATCCAGACTCATATAACTTTTGTCTTGTGGTTAACGAGGGTGTTGATGTGTTAATCTATGTAAGTTAAAGACCGCGAATTTCATTGTAGAAAATATTTGTATAATGCGTAATAAAAGCATAGTGAGCAATTACCACTAGCGCAGCGCTCAATTGTTGATTTTATTAAGAGATTTTTTTTAAATGCTTTAGATAGATAGCTATTAACTTTTAAGGTAAAAAAGAGTAACCCTAAAACGTAAAGAAGTTATAATAAATGTACAATGGCATTACAAAGGAAATTTGCTAAAGTAAACAGGTGAAACGCTACCCGAAAATATACTATAAATTCTAATTTACATTTAATAATTGTTCCGTAAATATTTTTTAAAGACAGACCGACAGACGGACCAACGTAAAGGTTCTTGCGGAATCCTAAATACTATTAATTGTAAATCAAATAAATAAGGTACGCCTAATAATAATGTTAAACAAAAATAGTATATAATATTTTTAGGGGTTAATTAGTGATTCATAACGATCACATTTAGTATAAAATATATGTGTACCTATATAGTGTTTGATTTTTCTGTGAGAAAGCGAGACAGCATCATTTCACCGCGCACTTAGTAGGTAATGTTATTTTTCAAACTTCAAATAATTCGAACAAATATTTAGATACTATCATTGTCAAGTCTTGTATAGGTAACTGAAATAAAACTATTGTTAAGGATTTTATCGCGTTTATTTTATATTTTTACGATCCCGACATTTCGGCTGCTTTACAGCAACCATGTTCACGGGAGGACTGATGTGGTTGACGTCCTAGTGTCATAGTTTGATGGGGGGGGAAATAAACGCATAAAATCCTTAAAAATAGTTTTATTCAACGTGTAGTATTCGCGTAAATATAAGAAATTAATATCTTATTTACCTGTTAGAATCCTCTAAATGCGACTAGTTCCCTTAAGAACTTGTAATAACTCGCAGTTTATACTCGTTTAACTTTCAACATTCCGTAACAAATCATATGCATTCTCGTTGTCCTACATCATAACTAACTAATGGAATAACTGGGTGCAAACATGGTATTGTGTGAACGAAGTTGAATTCCGCCCGTTTGTGGAGTTTAACGGGAAATTTTTATTAAATTGTTTCAGTACATTGAGGAATTTTAGTCGATGCTGACGTTTTTTTTTTTTATTTTTTTTTATTACATTATAGGCAAGTATTTGATCTCGATCTCACCTGATGGTAAGTGACGATGAGATCTACGATGGAGCATACTTGCCTAGGTAGGAAGGCGGCAGTAGATCGAGACGCTACATTCACTAGGCACATGCAGCGCAGCTGATCTGACCCGCCATCCATGAATGGCAACACCGAACATCATGCCGGAACACGGCTAGGCCGCTTGGCGACATGGCTTTGTTCGGTGGGTGGTGACTAGCCACGGCCGAAGCCTACCACCAGTAAAAAACGTAGTCTATTCTGTAGGTATCCTATTATACCACTTTTTACCAAAGATTACTTTCAACGTCTACGTTGTCTTAACAATAATATTGTTACACTACCATTTGTATATGCTAAGTCTGCCCTAAGGCTTAAGCCCTTTTTTAATGTTCCACTGTCGAACACAGACCTCCCCTCAATGCGAGGGGGATTAGGCCATAGCGTGGTGGACACCGGAACAGTGCGGGTTGGCGGACTCCACACATCTTGCGAGGGGTTCTCTCAGACATGCAGGTTTCCTCACGATGTTTTCCTTCACCGTTAAGCAAGTGATAATCGTGGTTGAAAATGAATTCCGCACATGAAATTCAGAAATCCCAGAGTTGAGAACCGGGGTTTGAACCTGCGATCCTCGTCACCTAGGCAAGCGTTCTACCAACTTGGCTATCATTGCTTCCCTAAGGCTTATACAAATTAAATTATATGATTTTAACTGTGTACATGTTAGAGTATTAATCAAATATTGACAATTATATCAATGATCTTTTAGCGGAAAAGGGAAGATCTTCCAGCCAGGCGGGTGGTATGCTTGGCGGGGCGGCCGCTATGCCCCGATGGTTATTGTCGGGATCTTGTATATATGTTACTTGCTCCGACAACTCTGATAGCGCGATTCAGGATTGTGACGTCACTTGTCTATTGTTCTGATTGCGTCTGTAGTGCCATCTCCGTAGCTTGTGGTGCGGTTGTAGTGGTCGCTACAATCTATTTATCGTCAATTTGATAGCCAAAGCCTCATCAATAGCTTAGGTTAATTTTATTTGACACTAATTAATGTTTGGGTATAGCGAGATACGTTATATGAAATAATATTGATTATTAATTATAGCTTCTGAGCTCGAGGCGTTGATTTTGTTTGAGCATGTAAATAAACATAAGCTCATGTTGACATGTTGTCCATCAGTAATTAATGTAAAATGTCATAAATCTATTGACCGTACTACTACTACCGTACATTAATGTATGATATACACTTTCTCGCGCGGTATGAAACCTACCAAATTAAATTACCTATAATTATTGTGGGAGCAAATTATTTACCATTTATTTACTTTAGTAACTTTTTGGGTAGATTTTAATAATAACATTTAATTGAAATTTAGATTCTGGTCTAGCTATCGTTGATTCTGTAATTAATTAGCAACTCTTTAGACGTAGTATTCTTGCCGGCTGTGCCGAAATTTTGCATTTTAGAAACGATGGTCATACAGTACATCCGATCTGGCGATAGACTGGCTATATATATTATCATGCCACTCATTATACGTAATTGATGTTTTAACCATAATGCAATAATATATAGCTTAAAGATTTTTGATTGAGTAATATATTTACAGGCATTTCCATATTTAGTTTACCTCACACAATCAAAGTTACGTAATTAATATAAGTTAAATTTGGAGGTAACCAAGTTGCTCTTCCGCACGAAAGCAGAATTATGTAAGGTCCCTGAAGACATTATCAACGTCTCAAATAAATTCTAGCATAGAGTATTTTATTTCAAATCTAAAGGCTTTGGGAGTTAGGCGCCGAACTTTATCGGCTACGGTAATGAAATATATTATGCAAATAAGCTAAGTATAAAGTACCGGCTTGCTCTACACTAACTTGTCGTTCTCCATCGCTTTTAGGGCAATTGACGATAATTGACAAAATTTGCAAAATGAATTTTGGTTTGACCAATTTGCTTTCGGAAGTTTAAATTGGTTTTGTTGGTGAGTGCAAGTCACGGGTGTCATGTATCATAGCCAAGGTCGAAGCTCGATTTTACGCTGACTGTACGAGGGGATGGAGAGCTAAGGGTAATAAACATAACCAGCATGAATATACACGCTCATGAAGCACCAACTATGAATATTAATAAGATATCTCATGTCCAGTGTCTACGAATCAGTGCTAAGCTCATATCTAGTATTTGCATAAAGCAGGGAAATTTCTGCAGTGAGTAGTATATGAATGTGATATGTTTGTAGTAATTCGTCAGAGTGAATAAATTGTACATGGCATATAAAATGTACTTATAGAGCAGTGATAGCCAAGTGGATAGAACGCTTGCCTCGGTAACGAGGATCGCAGGTTCAAACCCCCCGGCTCGCGCCTCTAGGATTTCTGGATTTCATGTACGAATCTCTTTTTCAACGACGCTTATCACTTGCTATACGGTGAAGGAAAACATCGCGAGGAAACCTGCATATCTGAGTGAACCCCTCGGAAGACGTGTGAAATCCGCCAACCCGCACTGGGCCAGCGTGGTTAACTATGGTCAACGTGGTACACATTATAAATCATCGGGAAAAATGCACGCTTAGCCTTTTGTAAATACTTATATAGCCAGGTCGGTTGCTGCATCAATGCAGTGGCGTATTATAGTATTTGGCGCTCCGGGGCTAAGAGCCTTGGGCTTATTTAGTTTGCCAACCCATAAATTAACGAAAGATAGGTAATGAATATGGAAGGTGCCAAAAGCTGAGCGCGAGAAGCGGCTTGGGCCACTCCTGGCAGCCTGCCGGGCCGGGCCGGGCCGGACCATAGCCCACATGGCGCAAGGGTAAATACACCAGTACATTCATGCTATTTGAATTACGTAATGCTAACTCTATCAGTTAGATTTAATTTAATGAGGCAATCAAACTTTGGTGAAAGTGAAATTATTGCGAAAATTTACCACAAAATATTGCAGTTAAAAAGCATGAACTTAACTTAATAAGTAAGTACTAACATCAAAGAATAAAAAATTAAGTACAACCTTCTCATCTGAAATTTCGCTTTAAATTAACAAAAGAGGCAACGGTCCGCAAAAGTTTTCGGACGCGAAATTATTTGTTGTGGCTTACGGTATTAAAGCAGAAGTAATCATTTTAATTTAAATGACGCCCATACTGTGGGCACTTTCACTTTATTTTTATTCAGAAAATTGTGTTGGACGATGAACTTCCTAAACACAGAACATTTTTGTTGAAACGTTTGGATTTAAAGCATTTAGAATAAAAAAAAATAATGAATTAAACTGCTTGAAACAGTGGCACAGATAACAAAGTCATAAAACGGTCTATAATTAAAAATAAATAATTATGTAAAGAATTGAATATTTTTATAATTATAAAACAAATTAATGTTAATTTAAAGACAAAACTAAATTATAAGTTAAAATAAAATGTTTATTTATCATATATTAACTACCACAGTTTAATTAATGACAAACATTGTAGATATTTTTTAAGACATGAAACCTCATTGCTAACATTACAATAAAAGGGCCTTCATATCACCAGTGCGGTAATATAGAGTAGAGCACGCGTGTATAATAAGTTGTATTAAGAACCTAAAATCAGTGCAATAAGAGCCACTTTAAAAATACACTTATAGCTTACCGGTCGTTGCCTTTATGAACAACAGCTGAAAATTAAACCACTCAAATATACCCTTTACTATTTAGAACAGTTACTCTACGCCAGTCCAGTCATATTATCTAAAATATCAATACTTTTTGAAGTATTTACCATTCATAAAGATAATATCTCATTAATAGCTGTTGCAAGTACCTATATAATGTACTCGTTTTTTTTTTTTTTTTTTATTACATTATAGGCAAGTACTTGATCTCGATCTCACCTGATGGTAAGTGACGATGAGATCTACGATGGAGCATACTTGCCTAGGTAGGAAGGCGGCAGTAGATAGAGACGCTACATTCACTAGGCACATGCAGCGCAACTGATCTGACCCGCCATCCATGAATGGCAACACCGAACATCATGCCGGAACACGGCTAGGCCGCTTGGCGACATGGCTTTGTTCAGTGGGTGGTTACTAGCCACGGCCGAAGCCTACCACCAGTAGAGTTGTCACCTGGTTGGCACCACCCAGGGTCACGTGTAGGGTATCTCGAGGGTACTGAATTCTCCTACGGACGAAGGTGACTCGACCCCAAAAACTCGTAACAGCAAGGTGCAAAAAGGACCCTGTAACAGTTAATAACACGTCAGATCACCGTCTAAATACAGTCGAACCGCACCCTCGCAACAATGACCCGACAAAAATGCGTAGGTAACTAAAATATTTCACGGCATGTAATAAAAAGAAACTTTTTCAAAAGGTGGCCCCTTATATTAATAATGGATTTGGCTTCTTGAACTTTCACGGTTGGTTGTACATGAAAAGGTGGTTACATGAAATCGGGGGGCGTAGTGTAAATGATGGTCGAAAATGACCTGCGTTTATGTATGAACTCGAACTCGGTCCTCACAAAGTGTCTTGACTGATATCCTGATGATTAAAGAAAAAAAATACTAGTAGTCGTATGCAAAGAGCTTACTGTAGCATAATGTAGCTACAAAGTATTAACATACGAATGTTTTTGATGACCCAAAAATATACAACGAACATAATAAATGTCATGTTATTATGCATTATCAGGTATATTCTACAAAAAAATAATCATTAAGTTAATATAATACTCCTCAAATTATAAACTAACTTAACAAATATGTATAATCTGTCAGCATGTCCTTGCAAGGCTACAATTTATTTAAATATTAAGTGATATGAGTACGTTTCTCAATAGTAGATAGTACAACAAGTACATAAAATAGTCATTTTATCCGAGACGTTTATCTACTTGAGCTGAAGGCGAGAGTAAATATTTAAGTGCAGGATAAAATTGCTGATTTTATGAACGAGTTTATACACTCCGCTTTTCACTTCGAGATTCGAATTCGAATTCCCTTCCTGGTTTTTAATATTTATTTGTTTTTACAGAACACAGAAAGCCAATCACTTAAAGTTAACGTAATAAAACTTTAAGAGCATGAGAAGTGAGATAAATATTGTATTTAATGTACAGAGTTTACTTGTACTGACATTGTTTTTCCAAAATTATCATGGCTTTGTTTGCGTATGGAAAAAACCATTGGCACGACTATGAGGTTCAAAACCCATAAAATAACCCTGCAATATTTCAATGTTCTTGTAATACAACCTTTAATATAGCAGGAATTCATTTTAATTAAAGTAGGTAGGTACCATAGATTAATTAAAAATATGTTAACGCTTACCCCAAGCCAAAGTACACTAACATAAATTAATTATCTTACATATACTACTCTGTCAAGAAAGTACCGGGAAAAGATCAATAATACACAAAATGTTAGTTATTCATCCAAATTTATTTTATCACCTTCAAAGTATGCTCCTTCAAAAACGATACACTTACGCCAACGAATAATCCAATCATCAAAAAAATTGTTAAACGTATTTTCCGGAATTGAGTTCAGTTCTCGCCGCGAATTCTCCTTTATGTCTTCTACTGAATGAAAACGGATGCCACGAAGTGGTAATTTGAGTTTAGGAAGAAGAAAGAAGTCGGCTAGAGCCATATCTGGTGAATAAGGTGGTTGTTTGATGGTATTTGTTGAGTTTTTGGTCAAAAATTCGTTCACAATTATGGCCTTGTGCGAAGGCGCATTATCGTGGTGCAAAATCCAAGAATTTTCTTTCCACAGATCTGGCCTTTTCGTCGAATTTGCTCTCTTAAACGCCGCATAACGCTCAAATAATATTCTTTATTTACTGTTTGACCTTCCGGCAAGAATTCCGAGTGCACAACACCGCGATAGTAAAAAAAAACAGTCAACATGACGTTGACTTTTGATCGACTTTGGCGTATTTTTTTCGGTTTCGGTTCAGTTGGAAGGCGCCACTCCGAAGCTTGTTGACTAGTTTGCATGTCGAACTCGTAAACCCACGTCTCGTCACCAGTAACAATGCGTTTCATGATTATTGGGTCGGAATTGACTCGTTCTAGCATGTCCTCAGCGACTCTTATGCGATTGAGTTTTTGGAGAAAAATCAGGTCTTTTGGGACTAGCCGAGCGGCAACATGTTTCATACCCAAGTGATTATTTAAAATGATACAGATCGTGAGACACAGAAAGTTCGGCGGCTATCTCTCTCAAACTTGAATGAGGATTTTCAGTCACTATTTCCTTCACTTTTGCGATGTTAACTTCAGTTGCAGACGTTGATGGCCTACCAGAGCGAGGAAAATCTTCCATCACATCTCGACCGCTTTTGAACGCTTTGTACCACTCATAACCACGTGTTTTTGATAAAGTCGATTCACCGGAAGCCTTCTGTAATATTTTCAGTGACTCCGAACACGAAATTCCATTGGCGATGCAAAATTTAAGACAAACTCTTTGTTCGATGTTTTTGTCCATTATGAAATTCGCAATACACACTAGATATGATATAACTAAAAACAGCACTGTATTTAATCTAAATCACAGATGCAACTCAAACCCCACGCCAAAATGGAAAACAGTTGTGCCAATCTAACAACAAGAACAAAAAACGAAAATTGAATTTGGAACCATAAAAAAATCACCCATTCCCGATACTTTTTTGACTGAATGTAAATAAAATTGGAGTGTCTGTTTGTAATATTAAAATAACCGCTTTTTACTAAGTGCATTTGGATGTATACACGTTACCTATACCGAAACAACATTTTTTACAATTTTTGTCTGTCTGTCTGTCTGTCTGTTTGTTCCGGCTAATCTCTGAAATGGCTGGGTCGATTTTGATGGGACTTTCACTGGTAGATAGCTGATGTAACAAGGAGTAACATAGGCTACTTTTATTTTAGAAAAAAAAATAGGATTTCACGAAAAAAAATTAAAACCAATTTTGCAGCGCAGCGCCTGATAAGGTTTGATAGCAACAACCTGCAATGCGTCCCGCGGGCTCAGAATGGGCGAGAAGGCTGTTGTCAACAGTTGTCTTTGTTAAATACTACGCGGACGAAGTCGCGGGCAACAGCTAGTTTAAAATAAACATAGGCCGTTAAAAATCTTTGCTGAAATGAATCTACATTAGATTTATTTATTCATTGAGCACATAACAATTGATATTCTATTGTCTTGTGTTTACGGTGTTACCTTCTTATACTCGTATAGCATTTCTGTTTCTTAGAGTGTATACCCACTAACTTCTTTCTTTTAAATAGTAACCATTGAGTTTATTGCCATCTTCTAAGGAGAAAAAAAACAGGTTTTTTTAATTTGTAACGATATTACGATTTTCGATTTGCAAACAATTTTTTTGATATTCAAGTTGGTGTCAAAAATGTTTTTACAGATATTCCTTAAGACTGACCTGTCACTATTGTATGTAGTTAATTAGGATTTTAATTATAGTTCCTATTATGTTAAGTAAGTTCCTAGTAAGTCAGTATCAACACTAAAATCCAAGCATTAAAATAATCTCCTCAGGATTTGCTGGCGTACTATGAACCATTAAGAATTTATTTTCAAATGTAATCAAACCCAGGTATCAAGATGGCATGAGTCACATGAGATCCTAAGGATCAAGAGCAAACAAAGGGCTCGCGGGATAAATGCATGTCCCGCTATCACAGTATTGACTAACCAAACGGCTTATCCTCTTTGATTAACATCTTATTTATTACGACATTCAGTGTGCGTACGCTTGTGTAATCAAGACGGATTGATTGTAGTGCTTAAAGCAATCATACGTTCCGAGATTCTACTTGCAAATTATTATGTTACGGGATAGGAGGCCAGCAAAGAGGAGCAGCCAAATGATATTATAGTACACACCTTAATGAAATCAATAATAATCTCTTTTTTTCATGTGGGTAACCCATAAAGTGCACTTCAGCATGAAGTGACCACTGAAAAAAGCCGGCAAGCAAACTCAGATGTAACTTGAAATGGCGCCCTTGGCATCAACCATTGGCGGCTGTAATAGTTGATATGTTTCAGTACTTTCATTTATTATCATCCTATGTGTACTTACCTCAAAAAAATATTATACTTTTGTAAATGTCGCTACATTATAATTACCTACTTATATTAGCAAACTTATTTGCACGCAATATTCTCACGTACCCATCATTCATTATCGCTTGAATATTTTCCTCCACGAGATTCATGTCAATCCACCGCCGAATTCTAAAGAATTATAATAACAAAACGGCGTCTCCGAAGTGAGAGCAATAATAATTCTTAGCTAGAAACATGGCAATAATGGTGTAGGTCAACACCATCTGCCGTCTTCTGATTTATGATATTTCGGGGAAAAAACCTCTCCACGAGACGGCTCGGTTCGTTTCTTGCCTTCTTAGAAATGACGAAAAAAGATTTTAGCACATTAGAGCCAAACTTACGGCCGCTTTGACAGTTGGGTTGGTTGGTGCTTTATATTATTACTAGCTGCGCCCCGCGGTGTTACCCGCGATTAAAAAATATTTCCTTTTCTCTATGTCCTTTTGCAAATGGACGATTCCTATATGGTATCCCATAGGAGCCGTGCACCCCTAAAGTACCACTACCTATGCAAAAAATGTGGATCCTTTGCTCTATGAAAAATTAAAACTAATTTATCCCACGGGTACCATACATTTCACTAGATTGAAAAGTAGCCTATGTTGTATGTATGTTATGTTTTTACTGGTGGTAGGCTTCGGCCGTGGTTAGTCACCATCCACTAAACAAAGCCATGTTGCCAAGCGGCATAGCCGTGTTCCGGCATGATGTTCGGTGTTACCATTCATGGATGGCGGGTCAGATCAGTTGCGCTGCATGTGCCTAGTGAATGTAGCGTCTCGATCTACCGCGCCTTCCTACCTAGGCAAGTATGCTCCATCGTAGATCTCATCATCACTTACCATCAGGTGAGATCGAGATCAAATACTTGCCTATAATGTAATAATAAAAAAAAAGTGCTATTCCAGACTATAATCTATCTCTGTGCCAAATTCCATCCAGATCCAGAGCCGTTCTGGCGTGATTGAGTAACAAACATCCATCCATCCATCCAAACTTTCACATTAATAATATTAGTGGGATATTGTACGTTCCCTAATTTAATAGTTTTGTTCTACATTTTTTAAGATTGAACGTTGAAAGAGAAATCATATTTTGTTGCAACTAGGTATAATTTTCTACAACAGGATGTTTTACAGCTGCTTTTGGACTCTGAGGTCTAGTTCGGAGATCTAGTATTTGAGGCTTATGAACTTATATAACGGATGGTCAGGATTTACATGGGTCCTCCACCAAGACACTCCTTTGAGTACTTGTACTTAAATAATATATCTTTAGTGAATACTGAACTTCGAGAACAGTTAAAATATATTTAAAAATAATAGCGTTCAGACTTAAACTTTTGGTATGTGTTTCTAGATTATTTATGCTGCGGTGTTATTTGACTCATGGAAAAACCATGAGTGTATCCACTGTATTTTTTTTTTATAATTGATAAATTAATATTTTTTCTGTGTAATCCGGTGAAGAACGATGTAAGAGCGGTGTTTACCTTCTATTACGTAACTAACTAAATAGTATTTATAAGAACTTTATTATACCAGTAATGTACCGTATTCCCGCCAGGCTGCCTCCTACAATATTCGTTGGCATAGTCCTTCACACTTCTAATCGTACAATGAAACCGACCAACGGCTAGACATAAAATAGTCTCAAGAATAATTATACCTAGGATGTTGTCCGTCAAGAAACAGATATTTGCCATCATTTAAAAACTAAGATAGCCAACCACAAAACTTCTTTAATATTTTAATAATTCCAGCTCGAATTAATATTATAGTTAGTTGGAAATAAAATGCTTATGGGTTTTTTAATACTTTATTATGGTTCATTATAACAAACATTTACGATAGACAGTGTTTACATACGAATATTTTACGACACCACTATTTTAATATAAGTAATGTAATAAACACCTAGGACCATGTTTATGATTCAAAATGAGGGTGAGATATGTATTCATAATCAAGACACGGCGTTATAATGTATTTGTTATGGTACGGTCCAACGGTACGGTACCAGGTACTCTATGCCAGGTAAAATATTACTTTAAGAGACTGCTTTTATCAGAGAGAATGAGTAGAATTGTGTATATTTGTTTATGATGACATACCTCGCCCTGTACAGCCTTAAACACTATAAATGCCAGGTTTGACTGGCAGCTATTCATTTAATTAGACATTCCATTACATACGTTTAACATTAAAACGTCTTAAACTTAACTCTTCGCCCATCGAAACGATTTGTAAATCAGTCGTTTGAAGAATAATATTAACTTACCTAATACTTATATAATACATAATATCTATATATAAAGTCAGTTTAATTATGAATATAATTTAAGTTCTCAAAAATTAAAATGTATGCTTATTAAAACAAATATTTTTAAAACAAAATTTATTTGTAAAAATATGTGAATTCAATGGCTTGTTAAAAACGGCCCAATGCGATGTTTAAAACTGTGTAAGTATTATGATGAAAACCAACCGCGGTAGGTTGAAAATTGTGAATCTTTTTCAATTACTTTTAATTAAAATCGTTTTACACCCGACCTGAGTGTATTCGGCCTTTCGCAGACGGACGGTTGTAACCGCACATTTTATTTAATTTGCTTTACAATTAGTTGCGCCAATTATTATATTGAATGCTTTAAAAGACATCTCAGTTTAAATGCTGACGATTTTGCTGCAAATTTCGCACGAGAATATGTTAATTTACAATAAAATTAGAATATTTTTACTATAGTTGTTTATTTTTATAAAACAAATAAATTAATCGAGACTCGAACCTTGATTAATTTAATTAACCATTACGATTTACCATGAGCTACTAGTATCTTCTGAAATTATTACTTGAATTCAACAATAACCATTACCATGGAACCAATCAGCGGATAGGATTGTATTAAGTGTTTAGTGACAATATTTCTAAATTATGAAAAATTGCATCAGGACGGAAGATTAATTAATTACAAAAGCTACATAAATAACTTTTGATTAACTTGGAAATTAAACCAATACACACAGTCATAAGATTCAGAAGTGACGACTAACTTTTTGATTGATATGGTTCTTACATCGCCTTTGGCATTACCTACTTAGTTTACTTTATAAGTAACATTGTTTAATATAAAATAAATTAACTTAAGTACATAAAGTAGGGGTAGGACTTATACAAGATTGTCGAATATAAGTTAAGGAAGTATTTTATTAGTTTTAACGCAATATGTTTTAGGTATATTATATAAATTAAGTAGTTATCGAATAAGTTTAAGAAAATTTTCATCTCTTTACCGAACTAATGATAACATTATCACACAGCGAGTTAATCAATTACCTTAGAATAACTTTTTTTAATTACCTATTAATATATAATTATGTTAAATTACGGCCATATCAGAAAAATAAGCAACCTGTCTCCTAATTTTAGATAATCATGTTCTAATTAATCAAGAACCTGTGACATCCCTAGCTGTTTACCTTCAGGGTATAATTTATTAATAGTGTTGCTTACATTTTTCTGAGTTTCTATTGACATCCAGAATACTACAGATTTGAGTATCATATAATATAGTTAGGGATATTTAATGTATCTGCTAAAGTCAAAATTTGCTACACTGATCAATCGGTGGTTGGAGTTTAATGGTTGTTTAAGATTTAAACATCCTCGTGATCTCTTGATCATGGTAACCAACTTACTGCTAAATAATCTTGCACTAAATTAACGACAATGACTCCTAGAATAGACACCGAGATACCAGAATGACATTGAGTCCAATGATCTATAATGTTTTTTGAAACACTGACAACGAACTGTAATGTTTTATAATAGTTACATCTATGTTATCTATTTGAAAAATTGACCTTGATTTTACATAAGGATGTACTATCGGGGTATGATTTACTCCCAGCTCGCTTGAGAAGATTGTTGTTTAAGCCATCCAAGCACTGGGCCGTGGAAAACCGTTGGGCTATAGGTAAGTATTGCCATGCAAAAATGACATTAATGTGGACAGTACGTAATGCTCCCAATAGTACCAATGTGTTACATACATGTTGAAGGATAAGTACTGCATTTTTTATGATAGGAATATTTATCATACAAAATAGTTCAATTGAGTTTTTTATAACTATTAACAACATTTACCTATAAAAAGGAAACAAAACACTGCCCTGTAACTCTACATTAATACCCGCAACAAAAGTGAAAAATACATGGTAAAGTAAACCTAATCGCGCGTAAAAATTTAAAACAAGTCGCTAATATTTTTAAAATTATGTGCATTTAAAATTTACTGATGAGTTTAACTACAGCGGATAAGACTACCGCCGATCCCTGACAACGGTAAAATAGCCATAAACAACATTTTTATTTATCTAACTACCTAGCATAGGTAACTTCTAGAAATACAGGTTTTTATATTATGCCACCTAATACAAAAAGACTTTACTTGCTAAATACGTAATAATAAGACCCTGATATTCATCTACATAGTAAAATACATCAGGCGTTAATTTTGGCAATACATCGTTACTACACGTGTCGTGAAGCGATAAATAAGTATGTCAGAGAAATCTTAATCTAACTAATATAACAATTGCAATTTAATATTATATGGTTTTCTTCCAGTAAATGTGGTCTGAAACTTGCAACGCCAATACCTCATCCACATTGCTGCGTATCTTAATCTATACACATATCAATAAAAATGGAGTGTCTGTTTATAATATTAAAATAACCGCTTTTTACTAAGTGCATTTGTATGTATACACGTTACCTATACCGAAACATTTTTTTTTACAATTTTTGTCTGTCTGTCTGTCCGTCTGTCTGTCTGTCTGTCTCTCTGTATGTCTGTCTGTCTGTTTGTTCCGGCTTATCTCTGAAATGGCTGGACCGATTTTGACGGGACTTTCACTGGCAGATAGCTGATGTAACAAGGAGTAACTTAGGCTACTATTATTTTAGAAAAAAAATAGGATCTCACGAAAAAAAATTAAAACCAATGTTGCAACGCCGCGCCTGATTAAGTTTGATAGCAACAACCTGCAATTCGTCCCGCGGGCTCAGAATGGGCGAGCAGGCTGTTGTCAACGGTTGTCTTTGTTAAATACCACGCGGACGAAGTCGCGGGCAACAGCTAGTTGTAAGTATAATTCACGCGTAGCTCTACAAGTTGGGTCAGAAAAAAGCGCAGGTTCAGAGGTTAGTGTAGCCTTTCTGAATCAATCTGTAGAGCTGTGGGTGAATTAGCATCACAACCGAACGCTAACAATGCATGCTCTATAACTTCTGCGGTACATTTACATGGTTGAACTAAATAATGATGGTCTAATGTGTTCATTATTTAATGTTCGAACCAATTACGAGCTCACAGTATTAAAACGAACAATGTGTAGAGTTTAAAAATAAATGACCATAAATATTAAAGACTACTTAGTACTTTTTTTCTATTTACATTTCATTCTTCTAAATTATTATTCTATTTCCTATCAAGGGTTCTATATTTTTCCAATCAGATGTCTTCGATTACATAATGAAAGTTACACTAACAATTTACGCTAAAATAATAGTTAACAAGATGAAAGATATGCTGAACAACCTTCATATCATAAGGAAGAGACGGCTTCCTATTGACAGATTACTTGCTACCCGATTCCCTCTCTTATTCCTTGCACACCTTTGTGGCCATTCAGCTTTTATGGTTGAGACATTAAGATCAGGTGTGTCGCTTACTTCCTACATAGTCCGATAACTTAAAAGCTAGATACGTATAAGCTTTAGTGTCACCTGATCAGGTGGTGGTGATCGTCTCATGCGATAATCCTGATAAGTCGAGCGCCAGTGCTTCATATTTTTATGTAGGTAAGTACCTAAAATGTGAAAAAGAATATTTTGACGATCAACGATTAAAACGATCCACACAAACTCACATAGATTGAATGATTGATATGATTGATTGATTGAATTGAATCAACTCACTGGTCCATTTCTTTACAGCTGATACAAGTCCATCGAGGTGGACATTTGCTTGGAGTGGGATGGCCGGCGCAGGGTGCCCGCCTCCCGCGCCGAGGATCACACCTGCGTGAAGCTCGCATGCAGCGCCGTCTCCTCCTGCCCGATCTGGTTGGCTGGGGTGTAGTACTGGAGAAAAGAATTTGGCTCCATAATGATGTGGAATCTTTTTAGGTATTTTTTTAATATAACGGCTAGTTAAAGTGAGTAGTTATTTTCGGCTGATTTTCAATAGCACAGTGTATAATGACTACGCAGTGCAAAAATGTTGACTATTATTAGATTGTAAATTTTTCTCTTTATAGCGTGCCAAAATCGAATATTCTTATAGGCGCACGTGCTGAAAAACTAACTAACAGCTAATAAATTTTGTTGATGCCTTATCTTGCCCACCCTGCACCACAATATCCTATACATATTGAGGTCGGATTCACGTTTGGTTTCGATGTCAACTTACAATAATTCTAGTTCATTACATACTGTCGTACTCAACGTTTTTGAATCAACAAAAAATTTAAATTTGCAAATGCTGTGCGATATACTTTCATCGTTGAATTAATATAGAATATAACTTTATAAACTTTCTACCAAGATTATGAAACATTTATGATCATTAAACCATGAAAAAAACATCGTTATTAATCCGGCTAGTCAGATAAAACCTATTTTTTAAAACAGCTTTTAGTTGGCGTAGACTATGGTCTAAATCCCTCTCGTGTTAACTGGAGGCTCGTACCAAACGGTTGGTAATTAAAAAAGGCAAATGTAACTATTAGAATATTGTTATTTGTCTTTTACATAAGCACCGATAGGTGTGTGTATCACATACTTGGTTATCTATTACTTAAACCTCAAATATATGAATTCTTAATAGTCATATTAAGAATACACGAATAATAATCGCGGTTTTTTTGTTGTTGATAAAATTGTTGTTTCTGCATTATCAAAAATATCTCTGTAAAAAGACTGCTGAAATCATAACAGCTCCTTTTGGCTTTGCCGTAGTCGGGTTAAAAACATACCAAACTCAACTAACTCCACTTACTCCAGCGAAAGCACCTCCGTTCCATCCCATGCGGTCGTGTTCACGTTGCGATGTCCGTTGCGGTGGGGTCTTCCTTTCAGGGTGCGAAGTGAGACGAGCCTTGGCCCGTAATGCAGCCCGCAGTGGCACATTCGCTCTGGCTGCTTCAGCTCGCCCGTACTGGCAGAACTCGAACAAAGCTACACCCATAGCCAGGGCCAGGCCACCCATCAGAACGTAGAACAGGCCAGCCACTTGGCCTAGAGTCAGTTCGGAACCGCGCACCTCCTGTCACGAAACAGACCAGATTAGTGCTCGATGAGATATACTGCTTGGTAGAGCAACAACTGGGTGATGAAAAAAATATTTAGTAGTTACAATATTTTATGTGGAGGCATTTTTGTGTATATAATTTTATTTTTATTTTATTTTTCAATGTCCTATTAATAAGTATTTTTTAGTTTTTTGTTTTTCCATGTACATAACTATTGTATATAATTTATTAAATAAATATGTTATAGAATGTTATTCAAGAAACTAATATTAAATTTATTTATTGAGATTTTCAAATTGTGATCATTAATTGCAATAAAACTAATCTTATGATTTGTATCGCGTTTATTGTATGTTTTTTTACGTTTTGTTTTATTTCAATATGTAGTACCTATTCGCGTAAATATAAGAAATTAATTTGTGATAATTTATATTGTAAAATATGTTACTTACAAGTCACAACACGCTTTCAATTTGAGTAAGATAATATAATTAATATTATAAAAAATAATATTTTACAAAAGTTATAGTCAGAAAAATAATGCGCATTTAGGAAACTGATACAAAAATATTGGTAGTAACTCGAAAAAAAAAAGTTGAGGTCAATATTGAAATACGGGCCTGTAAATTTTTAATAAATTTTTTTATTAAAAAAAAGCTGCTTCCCTTGTAAAACAAATTGGCTTGAAAGTAAACAAAAAACATTACTCACCGGGTCAGTGAGGTCACATGCAGTTTTCGTAAACCATTTGCGCATCAGTTTTGACAATTCACCGTTGTTCTTCAGAGATTGCAAAGCGAGATTGACGCCATCCCTAAAAAATACTCACTTATTTTACTCTGAAACAACTTCAAAAGCTTTGTCAAATCAATTCGCGGGGCATTCGCAAAGAAAACAGGGTTCAAATATGCAAAGCATGCTCGCAAAGGCTTATTGAAGTTGGGAGTAAAATGCCCACCGAAGCTTGGATCCTTTGGGAAGTCCGACGGCAAAGTCCTTTATTCCGGAGTTGGTGAAAGACACTAGCATCTCGCAAGGTTTAGAGTCGCTGGGGGCGTGGGATCGGTCGAGGAGGAAGGCCAGCCAGCCATGTTCATCAGCGGCCGTATCCTGGGGAATAGCAATGGCACGGGGGGCGTCGATGGTATCCTGTACGAATAAAATGAAGATTTACACACTATTAATAAAATTTAAAACTATGTTCCTTATATAGGATAATTCAGACATTGATTAATTCAGGGTGATTGAGAAAGGGTATACTAAGCCTTGAATCTGCGCATATTTAGTGCATATGTAAGTAATAATCATCTAAATATTTACAACGGGAAAATTAAAAAAAACTTAAAAATGATATGAAAACAAACTACTTAGGTATCAAAGTTAGTTAGAAATTAGAAAAAAAAAAAATTAAATAAAAAAATGTTGCTCCCAACAAATGCCTGTAATGTGATATTGTATTATTACTTACCTCAGGACATGAAGTTATTTTGCTGTACGTTTGACTGGGCTCCGTAATACGTGCCAACGTTAAATATGAAGCCAAATTCGCCGTATACGAAGAAATTACTATCAGGGTAAAGAACCACCATACTGAACCCACGATCCTTCCGGAGAAAGACCTAAAATATTGATGGTCGATTATTTGGTATTTTGCGGCACAGTATTCCAATTAGTACCCAGACATTATATACCTACTACAAAACCTACTACAAAACCTTACGTACCTACCTAATGTACATCAAAAACCGATTATAATGGTAATTAGTTAACTTTATTACCGTCTGTAGTAAGATTACATAATTACATCAAACCCCCAAATTTAAAAACCATGATATTCATTAAAACTTGTACAGTTTACTTTTCTGAATTAGAATGTAACAATTTCCAGTGATAATACTGAAACGAGTACCAAAGGTTCCGAAAATATAAAATTCTCACGACTTCTCGTGAGTTCTCAAGACTGTATAAGATTTAGATACTTTAGACAATCAAATATTAAAATATGCACTGACCTTGGTGTAATATCGCTTCCCTGCTGCATGAACGAGCCCAAAGAGAACCACACGGAATTCCAAAAGCTGAATTCGTTGACGACAGTGGTCTGTAATACAGTGTGCGATTTTAATAAAAGTTCAGGAGGGGACGTTTTCATTAAAACAGACGTACGCAAGTGAAATGGTTTTAATATCACCTTGGTGGTCGCGACCTCGGAGTGCTCGGAAGATTGCGTGTCGGTAAAGGAAACCACTCGCCATTCGTAAGGCGAGAATCGTGACACGAGAAATAGAACCACACTGACGCCGAACAAGCTAAACACAATGCACAGCTGAAAATAAACACTGAATTTAATTTTCCATCCCAACGTGCTTTTCCTGTTCAGATTTAAAATGCAAGGTGTCTGAGTTTGTTATTTATCGTGTGAAAGTAAGTAAACAAAAAGTAGTTCAGTCACTCGGTCTGGATCTAACATTACTGGTAGGTATAAAGATAAACAACATAATACAAAAACGTTGTACCATTATTAAGTGATCATAAACCAACAGAGACGTTACAATAAGTTGCGTTACATGGTCCCCGTACACATTTTGAACTCATGGAAAGGGTTTTCCTATTGGGACTTTTGACCTTTAATCCCTTACCCATATTTCCTTGGAGAGTGGATGTAGGAAGCTGAATATGGCGCCTGTATCGGAACCCTTATCGTTTTTGTTGGGCTTAACGTCGAAAGACAAGAAAGGTTTGCTAAAATCAATCACGGTTTCCCTCTCGAGTGTCACAGTTAGCGGTCCGATTGCTAAGTCCGCTTCCTGAAATTGTATTTAATGTTAGACAAGACGAAATATACTTAGCCATATGCATTTTTCTTTGTTCGTAGTACAAGCATTTGTTTGAAGTTCTTAAAATGATGAACAAAGAAAAATGTGTGGGTAAACATATCTGTTGCAAGATAGTTATTATAAAATACACTGATACAAGATTAACATAAGATTTAGTTTCCCTGTCGACAATTTATTTGGACGATGACCCTTAAAAATCTGTCAAATAATTTGTGAATAGAGAACATTTTGAAACTGTGCCTTAAAATTGTAAGTCAATGCTTATGCTCATTAGTTTATTTATTCAAGAATGTATATTATGAGGGAGAAACGTTCTGATAATATATATTGAATTGTACGAAGTAACTTTTTTTAATAAATTATCCTTTACAATATTTTTCTTAGCATCTTATGGAGTTGTAAGCCGTGGTCCCATTTAACCAATTCAAAACATGCATATGATTAATTGAAACCGCGGTCTCATAAGAAAGCAGTCCTAGTCGTCAAAAGGCCCGCGCTTAGATAAAATCAGATACCAAAGCCTGTCTACTACTCATCAAATTTAATACATTTTCCAAACTACCAATAATAAAAATGATTGAACATTCGGTGTGAATTCACTAAAGTAATAAAATATAGTGACCCAAGTTCCCCAAGTCGGCCGACAGCGTAAAATATACCTTTATAATATTTTTTGTTGGCAACATCTCGTATAATACTTACAAGTATAGATGCATACGATAAGGGGGCGACATATGAGATTTATGCGTTGCGCGATCCCATAAAAAAGGATACCATTAAGTGGTCTACATTATAGGAAAATCTATATATTTTTGGCACAAATTTGATGTCGACGTCAAAACAAACCAAGGAGGTTTTGTTGTTTCAGACGCCATTTCTCCGATATCAATTTTCGTGATGAAATAAAAACAAAAATCACGTTACTTTTTCGTTACCTTATACCAAACAATAGTAAAAATGAATAAAAGTTTATCTGAATAGTCAGTTAATTTATTGTTAAGTCGTCTTAACAAACATGATAAAGTACCAATTTTACATACCTATAACATATTATCAAAAGATATTTTAAATAACCCCGTAAAGTCTAGTGGGTATGCAATTACTTACACAAACTATCTAAAGCGAAGTCCTTCTGAATACGACCGCTTCGCTTCGCTTATTTACATTTGCCCACTAAAAACTTTGCTTTTGATAATCTAAAGGTTCTTGCTGATATTGATATTCTTTGAAGCAGTTATAATTTACAGGTGCGGGTATAACTTAACCGGCCAATGGGAACACCGCATTCGTATTATGAATATCTTTTGAATATAGTAAAGTTAGCTTATATTCGCGTTTCCACTATTATTTTAGTCGTAAGTGAAATTGATTAAAACTATAATAGACAGATGGGTGCGTTTAGATTTCTGCGAACTCAGGTATGCTTATTAATATAGATATATACCTCGTGAAAAACCGCGTTACTTTCTATTTCCCAGAAAACTAAAATAACGTAGAAGCCTTCAATGGTTATCCTCTAATCAATTTGTTAATAGCACCTATCTATCAGTTTACACAACCTGTCGTCGGTAACAGCAAAGCATTTTTGCTACAAGGGATATGAGCATCTATTACTTGAGTGTAAAGTGGTTATTTCAGTTACATTACCTTTCGGACAAGTTCCCCGACCATGCCGTTCCATCCTCCAATGAGTTTTGGGTCTTCCCTCCCGTGTTTACCATCACGCACCAACCGTATCTCGTCTGTTAAAGACATTTAGGCATTAATGACTACATGAGATTTTTATACGCTAGTTAGACTTTCATCCAACATAATATAGCCATATGCCCGATCGTAACTCAAAAAAAAGTTGCTTTACAAAATCTTTGATCCCCTTAGGAGTCGAATTTCCAAAATTCCGCCTCTCACCTCTAGGGTACTCAGAGAGTAAATATGTTCCAAATTTAAAAATATATGGTTCCACCGGTTTAGGTTGTGTGCGATATCTGTTCATAATTATACTTAATGTTTTTACAACACGATGTTTTTCAGAATTAAATCGAAACTCCAAACCATGTTCATTAAAATTACTCCCATCCAATCTAAGTACTTACATTTAATTTCCAGCATATCAGAGATGGCTCGAGCTAGGTCTACACAGAAACCCTTGAAAGGTTCATAAGACTTGTACTCAGAGTCTCCGGGCATGTTCCTCATGATGTACGGTGGTTCCTCGATAGTGGTGATGACATAAGTCTTGTTGCGGTCGTAGATTCCAGGAACGTTCAGAGGTGCGAGTTTTGGTACGACCGGAACGAGACCTGATTGCTGGTACCAGGTCGCGATCTGGTTTAGAGATATATTCAGTGAGCATAGGCTATACAGAAAAACAGTCCTTATTGTATACCATTGTATATAATTACCTTAACCAAATCTCCATCAACGGTCAATTCCATGACTTGCAAGGCAAAGTTTATTCTGTGGCCTTCCTCATTGAACCTGATGGCACCGGTCAGCCCGTCAACCTCAGTCTGAAGCAAATGTGAGTCTCTAGCGTTTCAGTTTAATGGAAAGGTACCCTTTACACAGCACCAAAAACTTACATTAGAATTCGCATGTGCCATAAAGATAATAAAAAAAAACGGTGTAATTGGGGAGTCACTTAGCTCAAACTCCAAAGCAATGTCAGCCATGCGCGCTCCTGATATAGAAGACCAAATAGTATCCACAACCAGTGTTATAGTAATTACGCCAATATGTTACGTAGAATATTATAAAAATAGTCTACGCGAGGGGTAAATACGTGGGTCAAGATAAATCCTATGTCACGGATTATGTCCGTCCCAATACGAGATAAATCGTTTTATCTCACATTTTGTCTTGTCACAGTCGGCTATGCTACTAGTGCTGGTATTCTCTAATGTGGTAGCTAGGTCACGTGATTCGTCCAAGACTACGTCATCGGCCATCTTTGACCAATGAGCGGTGTTAAGACTGATCGTGACGTAGCAAGGCGTAGCATATCATAATACCGTGCTACGTTGGGTCGTAGCACGGTATTTTGACTACGCACTGGCCGCTGCCAGTCCCGGAATATGACGCGGGGTAAGTAGGGTAGACACACAACTTGGGACCGGCCGCTCGAAATAAAACTACTCCCCGATTGCACGTATACCCACAATAAGCACCTGTCAAAAAGCCACAGGACACTCCTATATCCGATGTTTCGATACAATTTATGCTCGTTTTTTTACATCCTATAACAATCAACCACCGTATTATGAGCAACAAAAATGGATGGTTGTGGATATCACAGCGTAGGTACTTTGATAAAGTTTCGTAAATTCCATTTAGATTAGAGCCATTAGGCGAAACGCTAATTCGAATCCTGGGAATACCTTTTAATTAACATACCCACATATCTAATTAAATTTGCCATTAATGACTAACTAACAGCAATATTAGCGGCTTCCATGTTAAACATTGGATCATAATATGTCGTGGGCGCTCAGTCTGTACGTACATTATATTAGTATTTGCGTGGTCGTTTATATCATTGTACAGGTTTACGTATTCACAGTGTCATCATCTACTCCGGGCAACCGACACGCGGCAATAACGAACCATTCGCTCGCATTCGTAATTGAATATTATATGAATTGGCATCAATCATTCGCATCGGCATGAGGGAATTTTAAATTACCCCAAAGAATGGAATATTTATACGTGAGGGTACGGTTAACGGTAATTCTTTTCAGCTGCTATGGGATAATTAACGAAGGACTAGACCGCCGCGCAAGTTATTATGACGTGAGGTGAGCTTGAAACACTAGACCAAAGGAGGAAGGAGGCGGGAGAGGAAAGAGGCCCAAAGGAGGGAGGTTCATAATACTGTGTCGAAGTGCCATGCCATCATTAAGCCCGCAACACACACGCCTGCATGGCATGCGTGTTACTCGCAGGTGCATTTCACGTTGACGATTAAAAGCATTTCAGAATTGCAAGACGTCTGATTACAAGTAGGGATGCATGCGCCGAATATTCGGTATTTGACATATTCGGCAGGATTTTATATGTCCGCTATTCGGTCTAACGATCGGTTGATGTGCCGAATTTTTGCCGAACTTTTATTATAAAAATTGTAACGTAGTAGGAAAGGATTAATTAATGAAAATTAAACCAACAATAATGGTCTGTGATTCTTAAATGTGTTGCGTTCGGATGGTACCAGCAGCTTTTAGTAATTTGGAATTATATTATTACTTTAAGAATTTAAATATAAAAGTGCAATAAAACAATTAAATAACATTAGCTGCCTCCTGGCGCAGTCGGGTAAAGGACAATCAAAATCAAGCATATTACTCTGTGGTTTTTTTGGAGCTAAAAGTACTACTTTTCTGGCTACACACAGCGTAAAGTCGTACAATGGAAACTGAGATTAAATTAAACATTTGGTACGTGCTGAACCAAATAATGTTCGTTATTCAGTCGGTTCAAAAATCCATATTCGGCGCATCCCTAATTACGAGTATAAGTATAAAAGAGTAGTCACGCGGGATTGCGTTGTGACACAAGAACACAACATACATACACCTGGCATAATAATCTCATCGATATAAAATGCCAGTTAATAGCAAGCGAGTTACTCTCCACTCGCATGTGTATTGCGGGCTTTAAAGAGGTCTCCGGTGTACGTACCCTTTTGATCATCCTGGATATCTTGTCGCCGTACTCGTATGTTATGATTTTGCCTTTAGGGTTGCAATCCATTATTTTAGTGTTGTTCTGGTTCGCGATGCGCTTCATGGCGGCGCGCAAAATATCGGGCTTCTTCCGTATTAGGCGGAGTATGGCGTCGATTACGACTTGAACCGCGTCGTACATAAGAGCAGCTTGAGCCTGTTAAAAATCAATTAGTTGACGATTTTGTTGTGTACTAGCTGTTAACCGCGACTTCGTCCGCGAGGTATTTAAGTTTTTCTAAAATAAAAGTAGCCTAAGCTACTCCTTGTTACATCAGCTATCTGCCAGTGAAATTCCCGTCAAAATCGGTTACTTGTTACTTGGTACATTCTAATAATTTCTTAATTTCTGGGCTAACAATGTAGTCATAAATGTAATGTATACATTTATTTATTTAGTTAATAGGCATTAAGACTGAGCCATATTTCTTACAGCGTCTCTAAAAATTCAAATAAAGCAATCCATTTCGATTGAGTTTCCCCAAACAAGATGTTTTTCATAAAAAAAGAAAAGATTTAACAAGTTCGCCGGCTGAATGTATAATTACCAATTCATTATTTGTAAGTGCCAAATTAGAAAATCGTTCCTTTTCTCCCTCCCTGCCTTGATTAAAATGTTTTTATCATGATTTTCGTACTTCAGCCCTAGGTCATACTTATTAGTAGATATGACCTCTCATTAAATGTGTGAACGCATTGATCAAAGAAACAACCACAACTGCAAACTCCTTTTGACGTCAGCTAACAATCATAATCGCATTATGGTGCCGAGATCTTTAATTAGCATAGGTTCTGTTAATTAGTTTTGTGTGTCGATAACAAAACTTCGCCTAAGTTACACAGAAGCTTTATTAACACATGGAATAGTTTGTTGCCGATGTTACATCAAAACTAACATTATACTCGATCGCATATAGTAGGAATACTCGATCCTTTAAAATATCCATACTGGGTGGAATGTAATATCGATACTCGATCGCATATAATATCGATACTCGATCTTTTAAAATATCGATATTGGATGGAAGTTATATCGATGCTCGATCTTTTAAAATAGAAATACTGAATCGAATCTAAAATCAATACTCAATTGTATCCAACATCGATACCCGATCGTAACTGAACGCGGTGTACCTAGCATATAGGCAATAACTTACCGAAATAGAGTCCTTTTTCCAAACATCAATAAAGTCCCGCACCACTTTTCTGGAGAAATCCAGTACTCTAAATCCAGTTATGTTAATGGCGCCGAATTCGGTGACCTCTTTTTCCCAGCGATCGTCCATCACCTGGATCAACGTATACAATTCCACTGTCTAAACTCTCTCTGAATAAATTATGTAGGCACCTACAGACTAAAAAGGACACTATAGATTTTTTTTAAAATTTTATCTACGACCCGGGCAATACCTCAAAATAATATATTAAGGGGGAAGCTCAGGTCAGGTCGCGAAATTTAAAATGTCAATGGTTTTTAACTAACTTTATGGTGTTGTATCGCTTTAGGTATTTTTTTAAGCAAACTTAATACATCGAGACATCCAATGCAGAATGTTAATATCGCAAAAAAACTAAATTACATCGTAAAGATGTCCAATATTTTCGTAAAAAAATAAAAGCCATTGACATTTTGAATTTCGCGCCCTGACCTGAGCTTCCACCTTAAGTTACTGCAGGGGATTGCTTACCAGTCCACTCAAGAAATAATGATAATTCCGGCGGCCAAGCTGTACGTCCCGTACGTGCAGTATAAGCGAGTCCTTGGCCAGCTGGGTTGTGGAGTCGAGGACCACATATTTGCTGCTCCATCGGTCTAGACGTTCGACTGCGCGCAGGTATTCTACGACGTGTGAGGCGTTTGCGACTCGCTTCACGTTGGAAATGCGAAACGTGGCGTTTCCCGGCTGGAGGCTCTGGTACAGTTGTTGCAGACGAAGTAATCCTGCGAAAAAAATATGAATTGAAGTACGGTATGTTATTTTTTTATAAGAATATTGTTGAAATATAGCACGCAACCTGCATATATACATACATGTTGAAAATGACCTATCTCCTTTTTCCTTCTTGCTGTTTTTACTTTGACATGTCACCAAGACTTTATCGCTCTGTGTTTATTTTTGAATAGTAAATTCATTACCACACTCGTCTCGTGTTATTCCATCAATTATTATGATTTCTACATGATTCATTGGTTATCAAATTTAATTTAATTTGTTAATTGTTATTTTTATTTTATTACATTTTTAAGAGTATATAACATTCTTTGGTAATGAAGAAATGAATATAAGTACAATCGCGTCGATTAAAGTTTGAACACTAAATTATTTATGTATTCAGTTAACTGACTGCAAATATTGCAAACCAATTTCAATGTTATGTGTAAATGTGCGCCACTCCATTGGTCAGCTAACAGACTCATTACCGTGTCCAATAATGGGTCATCGGATGGGAGTATGGGTATATAGGTAATATATCAATAATAAAATATACCTATGGAATTTTGGCCATAAATTTAGCAAAACTAATTATAACTTTACATTACTATTTTGGTATCAATATTCCGGCAATTTTATTGTGAACGCAAAGACGTTGCCTGTATTTTAATCATTAGTAATTGGGTGTTCCAAAGAGCTTAATCCTTTTTGGGTGGACGAAATTTGCCAGCAACCTTATTTGACCGAAACGACGAGGCCGAGGCACTAGACCATCACCTGGTCATGAACAGGATTTCGGTACATTTACAAAACCTACATTATTAATACGAGCAGATGTTTTTGCGCGCATAAACTACCATATTATATTCTACCATATACGCATATACTACCTACCATAGCAGGAAGCGTGGCTAGCTGTGAAGCTTTAATGGCTCACGAAGAAAGAGAATCATGTTTAAGATATTTCCATGAATCTAATTGTACCAATCTCGCTGCCAGTGTTTTACTAAAAAACCCCAGGGTTTTACCAAATATTTAGTCAATTTCAGAACGTTCACGACTTAAGGTATACTTCCGAAGACGTTTCAGTAGTCGCCGTACCGATTAAAAAATACCGAATCTTTAGAATCATTTTTAGGAATTTAATTAAATTTATGAATCACTGGGAAATTATTAAGGCTTGTCCTGCCATTGCTTCCGATATTATTCCAATCCGCGATCATTCACTAAAGCTATAAACCGTGTTATAGTTCACACCAAATGTGCGATCCCACATTAAGCAACGCTTGTATGATGGATACCGTACAATGGACGGGGAGCGTAACGACTAATTATATAATACTTTAGATATCAAATATCCATGACTCGTTCTTTGGAAATACTGAAAATTATAAATAATAGTTGTTTCCTATCGGCACACACACAAACGTGAATATCAATGGTCTTAATCTTAATAAATATAAAGTACGTGTCACGGTGTTTGTCCGCTATGGACTCCTAAACTACTAAACCGATTTAAATAAAATTTTGCAGTCTGTGTGCAGTTTTATCCAACTTGAAAATAGGATAGACTATATATCAATCTATACTCGCAAATATTTAACTATAAAAATATTTCCTCGAAATAATGTATATGGCAAAACAACGTTTACTGGGTCAGCTAGTAGTTTATATATTTATGACTAGCTGTTGCCCGCGACTTCGTCCGCGTGGTATTTAACAAAGGCAACCGTTGACAACAACCTGCTCGCGTGTTCTGAGCCCGCGGGACGCATTGCAGGTTGTTGCTATCAAACTTAATCAGGCGCTGCGCTGCATCGTTGGTTTTAATTTTTTTTCGTGAGATCCTGTTTTTTTCTAAAATAAAAGTAGCTTAAGTTACTCCTTGTTACATCAGCTATCTGCCAGTAAAAGTCCCGTCAAAATCGGTCCAGCCATTTCAGAGATTACCCGGAACAAATAGACAGACAGACAGACAGACAAAAATTGTAAAAATAATGTTTTGGTATAGGTACCGTGTATGCACTTAGTAAAAAGCGGTTATTTTAATATTACAAACAGACACTCCAATTTTATTTATATGTATAGATAAAACCGCGTGAAGGGCATTAGTGCGGTTACCAATATCAACTTACCACTGGTATTTGGGTAAGGGTAATTATTTGCGGAATTGTGATCATAATTACCCATCATTGGATTTGACGTTGATTTATAGGCAGACGTTGCTTATTGCCGGTTATTAATGGGTTCAGTCAATAAGTCGATCTATTAAAAACAAGACGATATGATTGTATGACGATGATTATTATTTAATCGCTTGTTTATTTGGATATATTACTTACGTCCATTGCGTACGTGTTACTTTTCTGATATATGATCACTTTCATTGAGTAATGAAATTATATTCTATAAACTACCGATTCATTTCTATTTGAAAATATGTTTTAAGAAAAAAAAAACGTACCAAGCTTCGAGAGCGTAAAAAGAAATGTTTGATCAAAACGCCAGTGGAAGATGAAACACACCATTCATCACCAGCCGGGATTCATTATGCAGCTCCCGACCTGGTGCTTTTGTCATAATTTAAGGGTAATATCCGAGAAAAGATTGAAGCGGTGACGAAGACGCGACGAGAAGAGGGTTGACGTGTGGGTAATGAAGGCATTATCGTAGGATTTGTCGAGACGCGGCCGGGGCCGGCCGGACGCCGGCTCAATGCAATTTCATATCGCTTCATAATAATTCTAGTTAACGCCCTGAAAATTGTCATACTCCTGTTCTACTAAACACCTCTAAACTGTAGGCTTGTTAACATATCCGTGCCTGTTTTCTAGTCCACACAAATACATTAATAAGATTGCTTCATTTACTTTAGCTTTAGTCAGATTAGCTTAAATTTTGGTGTAAACTTATATTACGTGCTTTTATACGTTTTTAAAATGCTGTGGGTGACATCCTTAGCCAATGGCGAGTTAACAGGTGATCAAATGAATACGTTAATAGCTGTAGTTTTGTAGTGCACAATCTCGCAAGTCTGTAAGCCCACTTGGGCCAGCTCAAGCTACCTCAAGTGGGCATAGGCAGCCACCCAGCGTCAGACTATGTGGATAACCAGCCTTAATTCATCTCAGCATGACAAATTAGGTATGTACCATCCTTCACTCCAAGTGTATTGACACTCGTATGTAGTTGTGTTATTCGATACGATACGGGCTTCTTGATGACATTCGTTGTTTATAGCATCGTCGGACTCTGGCAGCGCACTCATCGCAAATAGCACCAACATTCCGAACATTTCATCATGTAATTCGAAAATTGTTTTTTTTTTCATTTAAAGCAAGTCCAGCTCATGGTATCGATATTTGAAAATCGTCTAGAATATTTTTTTATCACAGACTTGTCTCAAAGTTCAGACGTAACGTTGCTAATAGAAAAGTGAAGCCATTTTTTCAATTAATTTGTAGTGCTAACAAAACTTTTTAGTAGTAATTGGTCTCACGAAACCTAAGACGTCTGAACATAGTTTTTTTTATATATGTGCGCGTGTTTACATGCTAGACCAGTTTATTTGGCTTCACTGTTAAAGCACGTCGTGTGTTGTCTGATCATTCTAACAAGTCTGTGAATGTAATAAACAAATTAATATTTGATTATTGATGGATCTAACTTTGTAAGCAACTTGGTTTGAAACAAACTTTCACCCAACTAAAAGACGGCGAGCCATCAGTCAAGACAATTTCCAACCAATAAAATGCATAGGTAGTTAGTTTATTGCATAATAAACGCAATAAAATCCGTAAAATTAGTTTTCTTTCAAACGGTTCAATTAGCTTTTTTAATAGGCGGAAAAAATACATCACAACTTTTAAACACTGGCAAATTGGAAAAGTGACGAATCGCATCGACCCTTATTTTAGAAAAAGCTATAAGCAAAAAAAACCGTTTCTTTTTGTAAAGGAAATTATATAGCGAAGACCGCGGGAGATGTCGGGCCAGACGGAATTCCGGAGCTGTCGCTCGTTGAACGTGATTCCTCTCTAGACATGATTACGTCTTTTCTTATATTGTGCGAGATGAATGGAGGCCCTGACGCCGGCCCAGAAGTCAATTGCTCACAGTTCGTGCCTTGCGAGATGATATCGACGCGGCCGATCTTGCAATCTTTAGTTAAACTCTAAGTGAGGAAACAATCAATTCGCTACACTATAGGTGTTTGTATCATTTGTAGGGAACGAGGAGTGGGAATTCTTTGAGAGTAGACATTTTGGATTCAACAATTTTTTTTCAAGTATTACGAAAACTTGTTTAAAAGCACATTCGCTCACAATATATTTGAATTTTTGAAAAAACTAACGTGGATTAAGGTTTACCTGGATATTTTTTACATGATAATTGTATTACCTGCCTTCCTGAGGGTAGATTGAATGCTTTCATAAAGACGTAACCTAAAATTAGGCTGTGTTTTTATATCCCGGATGCATAAGAAAACATGCCTATCAGAGTAAGGTACAAGATAGAGTTTCGTAGCTAAGTCAACAACAGAAACTTATATACGGTAAAAAGCAAACTTGTATTTTATTTATTTTCTATCACTCAACAAATGCGCGTAAAAAACTTTGTTTTCTATGTAGGGTAGGAATCCTTATATACTTATTTACAATATTAATTTTAATTCATATCTTTGTATTCATAACAATGTCTATATATGTGCTAAATTTTAGCAATAGGTATAGACTCTAAATTAAGAAATTATAATAATAAACGAATTCTTTGTCAGTGCCAAACACAGTATATTTGAGATGGATCTAAGAGACGTCAGGTAGTCTCAAGGAAGGGAAGGAGTTTATCATTTGTTTTATATTATTCGTGTGTAGTTCTCCCCAATACCGTTTGTCTAAAGGCATTAGATTTTGCATTTAAGCGTTATTTATTTTTCAATAAGTCGTTGAATTGCATTTAAGCGTTATTTACTGTATAAAAAACATTATTATAGCTCACGAACCGTATATTTGCCTACTTTGCCACTGACAAGTCTTATAAATTGTTAACTCATATTTTCATGCGTTGAAGTGATGCTAATGCGCCTTCAAAATATATTTATTATGTAAAATTTTATGAAAATATCAGCCATATTCAGCTTGCATTTACCTACACGGCATTGATGAATCTGTTACGGTTTTCGTTTATAACAAAAAAGTATTCGTCATTATGATGACTTACAAAATTGATCACGTATGCAAATGCTTTCATCACGGACCACGCTACTGAGAATATTAATTAAAGCGTGGCTTTATGGGATATTTCACATTTTCAATGGTATTAAAATATTAATGATTTTCGTATTTTACAAAACCTATAATACTTATACTGGCATTAATTTCGGGCTTAATGAACCGAAAAAAATAAGCTATGATTATATTTATTAATAAAGGATTTTTGGACAATTATAAGAGTTTTGTATATGCGGGTGGTATAATAAAAAATATACAACTATCTCAACAGCCTTTTAAGGTGTCTGTTGATATAGAATGACCTGACGTGACATAGTTCTTACAGTCTTGTACAGAGTCCCTTAACGACACTTAGAGAGTATTGTACAAATCTTGTAAGCTTATCACGTAACAAATTCCCGTAACTATTTGTAAGTGACGTTGTTGACATGATAATTTCAGTATTAAATTGTAAAGTTTATATATATTTACACATTCAGTACCTAGTTGTATATCTACAGAGTGGTACCGTTACACATTGTTTTAAAAACATGGCTATGTTAAAGGTACTGTTTATAGTGACATTAAATGTACTGTATGTAGTATATTAACCACATAATAATTAAAGCTATGTAAAATAATTCACAGCGTCAGAAGAGTCGTCTGAAAAAAAAACACAAATTTAAAAAAAAACTGCATTATTGAATAATTATCTCTCAGTTATATTTTATACTCGTAATCAAATTTAATAAAAGTACAATAGGTACTTAAAACATGATAGGCATTCTAAAATGTGTGGCTATTGATTTTAAATCATGATTTAAAACTTAAAACAATATACCACAAAATAAGGGGCTTACAAATGTGCTTTTTGTTTTAATAAGCGGATACATTTATTATATCTAGAAGCCATCGGCCATTTTATGGATTAATTTGAACAAAGGGAATGAATTCGCTGACAGATAAATCCGATTGGCATTTATACAAGTGGTTATTATAAATACGTCTTATATCGATACATAGATATCCCATTTTTGGGTTCACTTTATGACCGCCAGAGGAACTTAAATGTACTGTAATTATGAGTATTCTTCTATATATAAAACAAAGTCATGTTAGCGACTCAATTTATAATTCATGAACGGGTGGACCGATTATTACGATCTAATTTTTTTTATTTGACTCCGCCCAGAATAACTTTTAAAACATGGAAAATTTTAACTAAAAAGTTAACTAAATAGAAAATTATTTTCTCAAATATTTGACTCTGATGCGGTTAGAAGTTCGCCGGTAGAGCTAGTATTAAATATATTAGAGCCCGTTTAATCCTCAACTTATCTCACGGAATGCACTTACAGATAAGTTGCGCATAAGCGGTGTCAGCAAATGCTGTTACAACTGCGCGTTTATTTCGAAATGTTTCAATACTTTTAAGTATATTACAAATTGATGAGTATAGTAGACCCAAGCTCAAGTAGGATCATAAAAAAAAAACAAATAATGTGTGTGTGAGTGCAACATTAACTCAACAATATGGCATAATATGAGTAATAATAAGTACTTGTATAATACCCAAATTCCATTAATAAAATTGAATTCGAAACTCGTGCTTGCCTAAAGAGATTTAATGATAGATACCATTTGGGAAATTATATTATTAAAACTTAATCTCAGAGCGCTTCGTCGAACCCCGCCATATAGGTATTCCGTAGTTTAAGGCCAAGCTTTATGCGTGTAGGTATCAATCTAAACAATTACCTAATACATTTTCATATGGAAAATGTATTCGATATTTTTATCAATACTTTGTATAGGTAATAACGGATTTTCCTTATAGAATTGTAATTTTCCTAATCGCTGTAGTTACAGAAAGTCCATATTATCTAGAAAGGGGTAAATACGGTAAAATCCTAACCATTTATGTGAATCCGCTCTCGGGGTTCAAAGTATCAAAGGGAAAGCTTCTTATCTCACAAGATGGTAAGTAATCACGAACACTGTATTTGTATAGGCGTCTATTTTTAAATGGCTTTTCTTATTTTCACATAGTAGTTGTAACATATGTGTACGTCACGTAGTATTATTAAACCGTGTGGTAATTCATGAAATGTAACTGGTATGTATGTGACTGCACAATCTACTTCGAAGTCTTGCTAAGGATTAAATAGTAGATTGTACAACAAGTACATAAAGTGAGCCATTTTATTTCAGGTGTCCTCGCCTTCGGCCCAGGCAGATATTTTAGTCTAGAATAAAATTGCGTATTTTATAAACGAGTTTTATCTACACTCTACTTTCACTTCTTTTGCCAGGAACACAGATGGCAAATAATTTAAAGTAATTGTATTTTTATCGAGTTTGGCTGCATGGCGTAATTGTCTTAGTCTTAAAAGAAGTAAACACTATTTTGCACTATCGCATAAACTGCAGTTTTAGTCCGGTTAGACCCAGCATAAACAAAATCTTTACGAGCGTGAGAAGTGCAAATATTTTACCCATAACATTGTGAAATTTTATCGCGCAATTTATGAAATTAAATCACGCGATATGTGAAATTTAATCGCACGATAACTAACTGGGAGCATTATAGTGAGAGCAATAAAATTAATTATGGCTTCGGTAAGGAAATCGACCGGCGCGCGGTCCGGAACGGAAAATCCGTGGGTTTTATACATTAAACTCGCTGAATAAATTGGAAGGCGATGGGACTATTCCTATCTACAGTTCACATTAGACCTGGTCGCTATTCTAAAATATTGAACCTGGTATTCTATGCATACAATTTTATTCCGCGCAGTATTATTGAAAATTGATGGCGCTGAGAATCGTTGAAAGAATATTCTCAAATTAAACTCATTTCGCTTCATGATCGCTGTCTTTTTAAAATTAAAAGAACAAGCTTAGCTACCCTAAGTGACCACAAAACTTACTATGCCGCGCCACTGTAATATTAAAACAAATTGAAGACGGAACTGCTTTATAGTAATTGATAGCAAAGTGATCTTATAAAACCGTCAGCAAAAACTCACACTCAACTTGACAAGGCAAGCTGCATGAACCTATAAACTACAGCTCAACAAATTAAATAAGTATCTCGCCAAATAAAGAGCGACTCACAGGTTTATAACACGTTTACCCCAAACGCTATGCAATTACAAAGGCATTTACTGGGTTGAGGCGAGATGCTAGCTTGTTTTATTCAGTCCCGGTAAATCCTTCCTATTCTGTAGCGACAATACGCAGGGACCGTACCCATTGTAGCTTGTATCGCGTTAACGATTAGGGCTTTCAATAACAGTACGCGACGATCGCGTTATCTATCGCCGTCATAAAATCACCCAACTCGGCGGAATGAGCCGAACAATTCACTTCGTATTCGACGATCCGCCCGAACATTAACAGGGGTACACACGTTGGCTAATGAATAAATATGTAATTGGTTTCATTGTAACAACCCTCGTAATACTCATGCGGTGTAAATGAATACAAATTTCCGATCTGTGAGTACTCGGCTTGGGGAAATTATTTGTGCACGTAGTAGGGTAAGTACGAACAATAGGTAATTTTAGACGGAGAAAACCACCTAGTACTAAAGTTTGCACGGAAAACTCGTCGAATAGTTTTTTTCCCGTGTAAGGAAAAAAAATATAAAACAGTATTATGCTTGTAGCAGCATTCAGTTTAATAGAGCTGTAAACACCTCACCTTATTAATAAAGAATCATTACTCTATTTTCTGAGTTTTCAAAGACCGCAAGACGCCATTCAAAGCATGTTTATTTCATATAAAACAAGATATCTCAAGTATAGATTATTTTTAGTGGTGCGCCCCTTTTCACATAGTGCCTCTTTAGCATCTGCGCTGGTTCCGGCGCGTGGGGCTGCCGGCCTCTGCTACGACATCCGCACTTACTTTTTAATGTCTTTCCCGTTTTTATTTGCGCTCAGTGGTATTTTAAATGTCGACTTTCGTGTTGTCTAAGAAGGATTGCGCTGACTTACCAACCGATGTATAGAGTATTTATATTCAATATACTGGGAGTTTGATGAAAGTAGTTATACTAGTATTATGAAGAGCTGAAGTTGGTGAGTTTGGATTTAGGGGGTAATGTCATCATTTTGATAAAACTATTATTAATTGGCAGCTTTAATATCATTAAGTGCTATAGGCTATGTTCATCGAGGTACCGCGCGCGCAGCCACGGGCTGAAGCTAGTGTCTTATTAATTTTTCGGACTCAAAATAATGATGATTAACAATTTAATACACTGCAATACACCTGTCTACAATTTCCAGGAATACGGCGGTGTTTTTCATTATATATACAACATAACACCGGCCGTTTTTAATGTCCCACTGCTAGGCACGGGCGTCCCCTCAACGCGAGGGGGATTAGGCCATAGTCCACCACGCTGGTCTGCTTAGCAAGGGGTAATCGTGTTTGAAAGTGAGATTCGCACATGAAATCCAGAAATCCCAGAGGATCACACCTCTGGGATTTGAACCTGTGAGGCTCAAATACTAGATTTGACCATTTAGGAACTTGGACCAGGTTCTAGTCTACTACTACTAGGCTTGGACTAGTTGCCGCGGTGCATGCTTTTGCGATCCCGTGGCAGCCCTTTCAAAGGCGGATGATGATGCACTGAGTTTTTAGTGGGTATACGGCACTAAGCACGGGCTCTCACATCTCTCAAAGAAATTCCCCACGAAATTTTTTTTTATAATTATAATGTTGTTTGCAGATTCTCTCGATAGTAGTACATGTACCTATAATTATTTTGAATAGATATACGTACCTATTTTGTAACCGCATTTCATATGTAAATGGGCTTTTCCGTCTGCAAAGTGCTTCTTTCTCGAAGGTGATCTGGTGACTGTCACATAGAATGAATTTTACGTCGCGCCGGATACGACTACTCGACTCAAAAAATCATATATTGACACAATTCTATCGATATGTTGTTCATATTATAGGTAGGTAGGTATTAGGTATCATTTGTTTAGTTGGTATTTATGCCGCAAGTACGCCTTGGTTAACAATAAATATGGACCAGGTCTTTTTAAAACATAGTTTGTTTTCATACTTATTTTCTGTTTTACTTTTGTAAATATACCGTTAACATTAATTTCTTGCTAAGGATTTATCAGTATTACTTAAAACAAAGCCGTGTTAGTTACACCATTTATAACTCAAGAGTGGGCAGATTCTTATGATATATGCTTTTTGAATCTGTTTTCGTCCCGAACAGCAGAAAAACTATTAAAACATGGAAAAAAATCACAAATATAATTTGACTCTGAGGCAGTACAAAGTACGCCGGGATAGCTAGTAATAGATTAAAAATAAAATGAAACTGGTATCAAAAAGCACTCAGCTAATCCCCACCACTATCGGGCGACAGGGTGGCTAAACGCAACCAGATTTGTCACGTTGAATGCTTGTGTTGGCCAAATAATAAGTTAATATAACTTAGTTGTAAGTTCTAAATAAATTAATTCGTAATAAATTTAAGATTATTTGGAATTCATGTGGAATATTACTTATTCAACAGAATATGCCGCAATTAAAAAAAAAAGTGTGATCCTTATTATTCCAAATTGAAATATGTTTTTTTTTTATATTCATGTAGGTAGGCCTTAGTTCTTAGTTCCACTGGGGAACCCTAAACCGTATTACCAAATAAGATATCCGGTTCATGAATTCAGAATCAACTCATTGTTGTAAACTGCACCCATTATTCGGAGGAGAAACATGGAAATATTTTACCTTTTTCTCCTTGAATTAACATTCCGGACGCGGCCACTTTAAAAATTCGCCTTCTTTTACGCAGAAATAAAGGCGTAACATTTTAATAGTCCTCACAGCTGGGAATAACAATGAAGGCGCAATGTATTTGTTTAAATTAAACATCGAATAAACGAGAGCTTGCTTTTGCTCTGTGCCATTCAATGACTGTGTACTGATTGACCGACCAGATTCGTGGATGAGTCCATTCAGTTAGTACGTGTCTTGCCCGAGGCAGATTCAGCCTCAGAAACAGAATAATTTTTATTCATGTATACCATTAAGTACAGTACTTTTGAATCGTCAAAAGTTACAAAATGCTCCAGTTAATAGCGGGGGAAGTCAGCAAAAGAGCACCGTCGCTTTTCATGTGATAGGCAACAATTAGATTTTTTTGTTTTATGCCGTACTAGCGCTCTGCGGTGTAACCTGCGCAAAAAAAACATGTCGATCCTTTGCGCTATGAGAAATTAAAACAAATCCATCCCACGGGAACCATACATTTTACTGTGATAAAAAGTAGCCTATATGTGCTATTCCAGACTATAATCTATCTCTGTGCCAAATTTCATCCAGATCCGTTCAGGGGTTCTGGCGTGATTAAGTAACAAACATCCATCCATCCATCTATCCGTCCATACAAACTTTCACCTTTATAATATTAGTATAGATTTACTTAATCAACTTACCATCATGAGAATCGTAGATATATATAACGTTCTTCCAACCGTAGTAGGCAATGGTGTCAATGACCGCGCGATGGTAGTCCGGCCGCATGCTCACGGCGTAGTCAATCAACCCAGACGACGGCGGTATCACCTGGCAATACAATTTAATTAATGTTTCGCTAAAAATGTTCGATTCAATTTGTGTTTTTTTTATTTTTTTATTACATTATAGGCAAGTATTTGATCTCGATCTCACCTGATGGTAAGTGACGATGAGATCTACGATGGAGCATACTTGCCTAGGTAGGAAGGCGGCAGTAGATAGAGACGCCACATTCACTAGGCACATGCAGCGCAACTGATCTGACCCGCCATCCATGAATGGCAACACCGAACATCATGCCGGAACACGGCTAGGCCGCTTGGTGACATGGCTTTGTTCAGTGGGTGGTGACTAGCCACGGCCGAAGCCTACCACCAGTAGAGTTGTCACCTAGTTGGCACCACCCAGGGTCACGTGTAGGGTATCTCGAGGGTACTTAATTCTCCTACGGACGAAGGTGACTCGACCCCAAGTGTGTGTTCAGTATCTCCGGCACAATCTTCAGTCTATACCAATGCAGTGTTATAAGTAGTGCTCGCGATTTACAACACACGCCTCATAGATGCTCGATGTTCGTGTAAAAATTAAAAGCTAGTTGCAGGGATACAGCGCCATCTATCAAAAATGTTTTGGCAACCAAACCTGCGCATTGTCAGTAACGTAAACAAGATATAGATAACAGACATGTATCATAGATAGTAAAGAAAGAGATAGCATGCTTTCTCAATGACGTTTTATAATTACATTAGGAGGACAGAGTAACATTTTATGCTTGTTAGGTGTTTCTACTTATTCTACTGTAAAATGTGCTTTAACTAAGTAGGTACTTACTAAAGGGTTTTATTGACAACATAAATAGTCTCTGTTGTACAAGATTAATAAATGTTTATTACCTCTGAGCGCAGTCAGGTATTTGTTTAATTGGATTTTAAACGAAATTTATCAATAATTAAAACAGGATTATTTTCAAAACATTCTCAAAAGAAAAGCTTCGTCCGGCTAGTATATTTTGTTACGCTGCAATATAATTCCAGTAATTATTGAGCATTGAATAAATTATATCATTAATTTATTGGTATAAGTACATACTTCTATAAAATAACGATATTTTTACGATCTACTTAGTTCGCTCGGTATAATACCTCAGTATCTCAGTCTAGTAAGTATTACGAGTAGTTACCTATATTATTACACGTCTTTAGAAAAATAATGCAAAGCTAATACACATCATAACTGATTTTTTATACATTATTATGATCATTGCAAAATATACTTGAACTTCATATTTTAGGTACTTTTTATACTTTATATTATAATACTTAAAAGAAATTGTAGCAATAAATCTATGAGTAGCAGTACTAAAAGTAAAAACGACCTCTATTTATTCCCCTGAATGTGCAATAGATTTTAGTCTATGCTTAAAAAAACTAATTTCACTTTCACAAACGCATATATACTAACAGTTAGATAGGTACTCACTTAACTTTAGTATAAATTCGCGATGTTTTTAATCTCCAAAAAGGTCTGCGTCCAGTTATCCCTATTACTTTAAGAGAACAATGTATCGCCGAAGGGTCGAAGGGATATAATGACTTTCTAAGTGCTCAGTTTTTGAAGTGTCAATTTCCCGATGAAACTTTCAGCTTAGGAAATTACATCCCATCTGATCCATGACATCAGGGGCGTTTAAAATCGGATGGGCTATGAATGTACACTTTTTCGTTGAACCTAGATTTAAAGTGGTTTAGATTTTCGTATTGATTGTTGATTGATGAATTCTCACATAGTTACGCATTTTTTTATTACGAAATAAGTAATTATAGTTCTATATTAAATGGCATCCAATAGGGAGAGATGGCGAGACTTCGTGAGGCAAGCAAAACCAGTCCCAAAACCAAAACATGACGACCACGACCGCTCTGACAAGAGCGTCACGACTTAGAAGAATTAAATTATTATGATTGATAGCCAATAATATTCACTAGCGGACAAAATATCCGCGAACATATTCTTCGATGTCGCGAGGGACCTCACACGAGATGACGGCATCGCACGAGGTGAAACACCGACCTCAACCTTCGACTATTGCCCGAGGTACAAAGGGGCTATGTCTATGGTATGAACTCACGGGATATATCGGAATAGCAAGTCCTAGCGATATATCTCGTGACTTTATATGTTCTAGTGAACACTTATTTTTAATACACAAATTCGAACCAAGATTCTGTAAATCCATTTCATTGAGGTTGAGTCCAAAAAGTTATCTAACTAGAAAATTTCGTTACCCAGAGAACTAGTACCTAGTTCTCTGGGTAACTGGTATTATGTTTAGTAGTTCTGAACTACTAAACATAATATTGTCTGATACTACACCTTACACCTGACTAAACGTTAGGTATCTAGAATTGTAATAGCGAGGCATATCAAGGCAGGCGGATCAAAATAGGCAATATAGGGCACTGTAGGCGCTTCGTCCAGAGTTATACACAGAGTAACATTAAGTCTATTATGCAAATAAAAAAGTCCGCCACAGTCTCAATTCACAGCCGCCACTTGGCTGGCGAACAAATAGCACAGCGTTGTAAATAGTAAGGACTTACACTGCGATAATAGTTTGGTTTTATTGGATAAAACTATTGAAACTTTTTATTGTATTTTTTGACGTAACTAATGTAGAAATGACTTCATGTACCAACTGCTTACAGTACTATCTAAGATCTCTATATAGATCAACTAGGAAACTAGTAAATAGTATAGGGCAACACCTCACCCAAACTGACTAGTAGAGGTCAAAAGTGGAAAGACAAGTCCCTCCCACCTACTTATTAACAATCCAACCAGGTTATAAATATCCTCATTTTTACGACAATGAAAGAACGCTTATAACATATTTTTATTTCAAACAGACATTAAACATGCTTTATTAATATTTGAAAAAGAACTTTCCTGTTTATAATATTTTGTCCATTATACGCACAATCCAAACACGGCAAAGTAACGAAAGAAAAATAATAAGTGTCTTACATATTTAAGTCTCGTACATATTTTACAAGTATAAGATAACTTCCAGTGTTGATGGCTCCATTTGCTGAGCCTATATTAGTGAATTATTAATCAAGTCTACAATACGATATGACATGTGCCTGGAGTGGCACTCGTATCTACATGCGCGGAGGGACTTTGAGTGAGCCAAAATTTCGATAACAAAATTTAAAAAGTAGGATTTTTTATTTGTTTGCTTTACGATGGAAATCAATCTTGGAACAAGAAATCTTAGAGCTTCATCTAAAAAAGACGTCACCTTGTTAATTATGATATTGTCCTTGTCAAAACATATTCCGCCACCGCTATAAATAGAAAATAAATTAATAATAAATCACCTTTTCCGGGAACCACGGAGTGACGAAAGGCATTTGGAACGTGTTGGTGTAGGAGTGTAGCGTGTCGAAGGAGTCCGGCGTCACGGCGCCCAGCATCGCGAACACGCCGCGAGAAAACTGATTGCAGACTGAAACAAAATACCAATTGTCGCTCATTCGGAAATTAAAATACATTTATTTATTTACACAGGTTGATTCAAAGAGGGTATGCTAACCCTTGAGTTTGTGCCTCTTTATCGCATTAGTAGGAAATCATTATATGAAGACAATTTATGTCTCATAGAGATAAAATACATAACCTCATAATGTTGACTTTTTACAATTCCTCGCTTGCAACGATTTCACAAACCGTGTCGAGTACGGCATGTGCGAGATTATTCGTAAGCTACCCGCATACTTTATAATATACGTTTAAGACATTTTGAAAGGAGAATTGAACACCGCTTCTATATGGCGGTCCTTAAAACTTTCAATTCTCCATTACTCATTATAACTCGGATGTTATGTTTTAGAAATTAAAACATAACTGACGCCATGACTTTTCAGTTTCCCGCCAAAAAGTCAAAATGCAATTTGTTTACTTTTTATTTTTATTTGTCATCAAAAAAGGTAATTATTTTTAAACCGTCAAATTATTACCGAAGTATTACTGGCAGGTTTTATCATTGGCTATGGTTGTTTCGGATTAGCCCAGCAAGAACTGTGCAGCATACTAATACGACAATTGGAGTCGAATATTCAGTGCGGCATGGTGGTGGGGTAGCCCGCAGATAATAGTCCGTTATTAGCAAAACGACCGTGATTTATTCGTAATGTCTCTAATGCATATAGATATCATATTAACCGATACAGTAATAAAGGGATTAAAGGCCTTCATTAAATATATTTTAGGGACAGGGATGAGGGAGGATTGTTTAGAGATTTTGTATATATAGTTTAATTTGAACCACAAAAGCTGCCTGAGCGCATTTTTATTCATTTTGTGAAGTCACAATAACATTATGTCAATAAAATAAAAATTAAAAATAAAATACATGTCAATATTGTGACTTCACATAAAGACTACAAATGCGGGATACGCCATATTCATATCATCATGTCACAACCATTATTTTATTTATAATGTGTATTTATTGAATATTTTATTGCTATTAATTACTTGACATTGGCCAAATACCCGCTAAGTTGCGGGTGAGGCCATATTCATATCCATTTTACTTCATCGCATTTCATTTCGTAAAGAAAGAAGAGAAGATATCATCATGTCACATCCATTATTTTATTTATAATGTGTATTCATTGAATATTTTATTGCTATTAATTACTTGACATTGGCCAAATACCCGCTAATTTGTGGGTGAAGCCATTTTCATATCCATTTTATTTCATCGCATTTCATTTTGTAAAAAAAGAAGAAGAGTACAAATGCGCTAAAGAAGTCCAGGTTATAATGGTCATACCACCTTTCTGAATCACTCTGTATCGATAACTATCTTCAAACCATTTTAGAAAAACTTGTAACATCTTCTAAAGGGTCTATAACATGAAGTAACATTTAAATTGCTACCAAGGTTTCAAATACACAAAGTGTGTATTGGTGCACTCGCTCGGATTATTTAAATTGGAGCCGGTATCGTGGCCTCCCCGATACGTGGCGTTAACTATTCCATTGTGGCCTTCTCGTGTACATCGAGAATATTGAACAGGCAGCCGATATCATTTTTCCTGCCACGCACGCATTAGTGCTCTCAGTACTTCCAAATATTGTTGGGGCTGTTCGTGTTGAAATATAGATGCGGTAATAAAAAAAGCAAATATCGGTCGGTCGCCTGGGGGACAAGAAATGCGGATCACGTCGGACTGACGTCACGTTGTGTCTCATACAAAGATACCTCCGACTCTGAATTATTAGTACTTATGAGTGTTTCACTTTGCAGACATATTTGTGTTAATAAGGTCTTTATAAACATCGGATTGATATCAATTATTGAGCACAACGCATTCTCGACTTTGGACCACGCACCGGCTCTGAAGCGTGTATGCCTTCATAGTTTTCAAATTATATTCCTGATATTATTGTGTCAGTGTTTTTTATCATTTTAAATTATATGTTAACGGTAAACGTGCGTAGGGAATCGAAATCGGGCTCGGTGAAATGAAAACTATGATTGGTGATCACGCACCAAATAATGTTGGTATACGGTTTATTTGGAATATTCTTTTTAATATCGAAATAAATGAACCGAAACTTAACGATGATGATGACTTTAAATTAGTTTTTAAATTATGTATCGTTTAAATCGACTCTGATATCTGTATAGCGTTCCGTAAGTAAAGTATTACACGACCAATATTTTCATTTTCAGAAAACAAAAAAAAACACATTGTCACCCAAAGCCTACTCACAGCAACTACTTAAACAGTTTGCGCATGAGGAACTGAGAAGGTAAATAGGATCACCATCACAAAACCATTATGACTATACTATCCTTGCAACAGTACGTATCAAATGTGGTTGGGAAAAGGTCCAATATAATTGTAGTCCACTTCTACTAGCAAGTCTGAGTGTGACTTTAAATTTACCTCGTCCCGACATCTCACATTGAAACACAGTTTTATGGACAATACCTATGTATATTCTGAACACAAAGTCGATCGAGATATACCAGTGGGAAGCTCGAGCCATCAAAGAAGCCTGGCTTACTGTGGCACATAAATGTGTGAATACATCAACGTTATTTCAACAGCAATTTTAAATAAAGCGCAAGGATTCTCAGTATATAATATTAAAATGGAATCACCGCGTACCTAGGCACACCTATGTAAGTATTCTATCGATTTCAGATTACACGAGAGGCAAAAGTGTGTCTTGGGATTACCGGGCCCAGAGCTAGTACACAGTCGACTCTATTTTGGTAGCGCTAGAGATCTTTAACTATCTCGCGTATCTATTTAATACCGTCGGATTATCACTTTGGGCATAATAGTGTTGATTTAGACTACTTGCATGTTTTTTATAACGACAACTAAAAGATCGAATGTGAATTAATACATTTGTTACTTGTAATCATAAATATGCAAAAAAAAGTCGTGTTAGTTACACCATTTATAACTCAGGAAAGGATGGGCCGATATGTATGATCTCTGACTTTCTGTCTCCGCCCCGAATAGCAGAATAACTATTAAAACAGGAGAAAAATCACATATGACTCTGAGACGGTACGGAGTTCGGCGGAACCTCTAATTATATATTGTTAGGCAGAAATATCAATAAAACACAACAATAAGCTAATATGAAATTATATTCGTCTGATCACATATAATCGCGTCGAATTTACTGTCATAGAGTAAAAATACAATAGAGCGGGGACACGTTAAAGGTAAAACGGTAATAGTGTGGTGACACGCGAGATATCATAGAGGTTCGGTTTTCTTATTTGGTTATCAATATATAATTAAATATAGACTTTATTTACATAAAAAAATACAAATGACTTTTATAGTCTATGATAGATCATATTATATACAGGCTGTAACATCGAGATGGGTCAGTATTGGATCTGCGAAACTAATGACAGAAAAATATGTTTTTAGAAACCATGTCGTTGATTCATGAAAACTGCGTACTTAGATTAAAAAAACATACTCATACATGAATCGGGAATCGAATCTGATCATTAAAAAAAAAAGAACTACATAGTTATTTAATTGCGTTATTTATTGTGTAAGTTGCTATGGACCCTTGTATCTAAAATTTATAGAATATCAATCGTTACCTAGACGAGTTGATTATGTAATCAGTTTCTATAATAGCAATCAGCAACTCGGCCACCCCTCGGCTTGTGCGGTTATTCACGACTTGTTTCATTTCGCACGCATTTCATTGTCGCACACGCAGTGAACTACGCCAATTTAACAGGACAATAACTATAAATCACACACAAAAAAGCGATAAAGTTTTTTTGAATAAAAATGGGCCAATCAGCGCCCGCATGTGTGGGCTGTGTCAACACAGTGGGGCATGAATTTCTAGATGGTGTGCGCGTAAGTAGAACCCAACTCAATAGAGGTTGTACGAATAGGGGCACTTGAGGCTTGCAAACAAGCACTCCACTTAGTACAGATTATGCCTCGCATGGCGGTGCCTAGTGGACCATTCTATGATTACATTTTACAGTTTCTTTTAGGGTCGTAATATGTAGAAGAACTTGCCCCCCCCCCCTCTGTTATGTCTACGTCATTTAGTTAATGACCCTTCAAACTCTCAAAGCTTACATCACGCGGTGGATTATATCTGATCAAAGATTCATGAATCGGATAATCACTGTAAATCCGCGAACGATGCGAAAGCACTCCAATTGATTCATCAAGCATGTATGCCAAAATATGTAATCAAAGTGATGGACCAATAAATAAATATGGCAATAAATTGAAATATTATGTAACTTCAATATATTATATATATTTTTTTAATGAATATCGCCAGACGAGCACAACAACTTTATGGCCCCAAACTAAGCAGCGCTTGTATTATAGGTACCGTACAATGGACTGGGGGTGATCCCAGTAACACCCAGACCAGGACAATTTACGAAAACACTATTTCCGAAATTAGCCCAGGCGGGAATCGAACCCGCAACAACGCGGTGCAGTAACCCGACCGGCCTACGCTCAAACCACTAGACCAAGCTATCGTCAATTATATATTTGTATGGGGAAGATGTTAGAAATACAAAGCATATAAACTCTATTATTTTTATTGGGACAAGGCCCACCACTCACTCCCACCACTGCTACTCCTGTAAGCCAGGATCTACAGTGGTGTCCAATGATGACACCGAGGTTTGACCCTCGGTGAGTCCCGGGATAAAGTTAATTGAAGACAATTAACATTTTTATTAACTTTATTGAATACGAATTTAAAAATAAAAATAGGAGGATTTGGAAGAAAATAAACTCTATTCGACTAATATGTTACAGATATGAAAAATGTCTATAAACACAGTACTAACATTTAACTTATTGTTTTAATAACGTTACCATACTGTGTCCTTTGATATGATTGTCAGAAAATCCTAGCAATGGATGTAATCATTCCCGTCTATTTTTATTCAGTGACTCTCAATGGAGGCCTGTATGTTAGTAGATAGTGGCGATTATCGGCCCAAGTCTCTAGGCGTCGCAATCCAATCTCGATAGCGTTTGTGAATAGCGTCGATCACTAATCACTAGGCCAGCTATTACCGTTTCCATTTCACCCCTACATTCTTTACGGCGCGGGCGTAAAGACTTGTAATACGAAGTACCTACAGTGCAGTTAAAATTCGATTTATGAATGTAAGACTTAGGCACGGAAACGCGAACGTAACATATGGAGGGTTTTATTTTTATTTTAGAAGATTATTATAAAAGCGAAGAGAGAAGGTAGTTATTTTCACTGGATACAAATGAAAGTGAGCTTAGTCAGATGGTGATAACGACGCAATCTCCTTGAGAGTTTTTTTTTTGGTAACTTCTCTTTTACTTCTTGTGAACTTGTTGCCTCCTATGTCCCGCACGTTATTTTTCCTTCATATATTGGTCATCTACTTCTCCATACGAATCCTGTCTTTTATTCTCACCCGGCGTGTGGCGGACCTGCGGCTACCTCTTACAGATGGTTTGCGAAGGATACCGAGAAGACCATATACATTTTTGATGGTAATAACTTACGCTCGACTCCCATACTCATTGTATTGGAAATAAGCAATATAATATCACAATTAACTACCAAGAAAAAAAAAGAAGAGCTGCCTCTTTCAGAATTTGATAGTTGAAATAAAACTAATTTTATCGCGTTTATTTTATGTTTTTTAAGTTCCCGACGTTTCGGCTGCTTTACAGCAACTATGGTCACGGGAGTGGGTGGATAAATACCGAAAAAAAATATTCAATGTGTAATATTCGCGTAAATACTTATCTATAAGAAATAAATTTCTAGTTAATAAATTCTTAACACTGACTGACAGACAATGTACAATCTAGACTGGACCAAGAGCCTTGTGATTTGGAAGATATGTATATTCCTAGAGTACCTAAGACTTACACAGGGATTTTCGGCAATTCGAAACTAATGGGGTTAAATGGGGGGGTCAACGTTTGTATGAAAAAACTTTTTTTAATATACGATCGGGCACGTGACTAGTAAAAAATAACATAGTCGACTATCCAAAATAGGAAATTATGGCCATTGGTGTGACATGGAATAAAGTCCCAGTAGGGCAAAGTTTGCCTAAGTGAGGGCTTAATTAGAGTTCCGTTGAGTAATTACCCGGTTTCCGTATACGAAGATGATGTATTCCGGCCATCCGGTATTGTATAATCACGAGAACTAGTAATGTAGTGTAGAATAGTTCTCGCATCATTTACCTATAGTTAGCTCGTTTTTAGTACGTCTAGTACGAGATTATACGTGAGCTTACTGTATAGTATACCGTATTTAGACATTTTGTATGGAGAATTGAACAGCGCATCAAGCTAACGCTTTTTAAATGATTCAAATCAAAATATCAAACACTCGAAAATGGAACTATTTTTCAGTGGATTGCCAACCGAAAAAAAAAAATTGTCAGTATTTGTGACATTAACACTGACATTTCTTTGTTGATGTTGTAGTGTTGCCAGTGTCATACATTTATGTTCCTCGTTTAATTACTGTCTACTCTTATCGGTTGCACTGTTTATCAAATTAGTTTACCACAATTCTCTCGACCACAACTGTACCAAACACTAACACAAACATGCCGTATTGTGGCACAAGCTAAACATCACAACAACAATATTCTCAGACCTAGTATTTTCTTTTCTCACAATATTCTCATACGTATCCCATACAATCGATAAGGTTTTATTCGGAACAACTAATAAATGGGTACGGGAATTAATTCGAGGAATTCTGCCACGAGTGGGTTTTCATTCGAGACCTTTTCCTCGTATTGTGTGGTTGTATGGTAAGGCTGCAGGACATACTTCCACGGCTCTGCCACCCCGGTTTCATACCATCTCGCATGCCGTAAACATTCTTCCTGGCCCAAAAATCTTATGCGGCCATAGTGCCACTCCCAATAGCTATACACTGCAGTAAAAAATATTATAATATCACTTGACATAACTAAATCCTGATTAGCGACATTGTCGGATGGTGCAAATACAGTAAGTTGTTTATTTTTTCAAATCACCAGTTTCAATTATTGCTTGGAGAAATTAGTTTTTCAAAAATTTAATGATGCAGTTTTAGTTTTCGTCAAAATCGGTCTCAAGAGTCCTTTAAGATTTTTTTATTATTCCGTTTCGGTTCGTATTTGGCCAATCGCGCCCACTTGAAAAATTCGATACAAACATGTTATACAGTACTAAAAAATACAATAGATTGTGGCAACAAAGATTTATACACATAACATTCTAATATGCTATATATGTAGCCTGAATCCTCCTAAAAGCTAACAAAAAACATTTATTTATAAATGAAAACCTTTCCACGGAACATCCTACATTTTCAGGGCATAGGCGACATGACGATAGAAGTACATAAGCAAAGTTGTTTTTGGGACCGCGTTCAATATACATTCCACTTGATTTATTTTTAACTCTCCCATCCCTCTAGGGATAATAAGGTTAGGTTATTTTATCTCTGCTCGACACGTTAAATACAATATTGCAACATATTCGTATCATTAATTTTTGTTTATTGGGTACAAACAATTAACTTAATATGGACGCGAATAACGTAAGCAATTACCAACTTGATGCGGTTGTATGTTGGGGTTATACGGTTATAAATGGTCGAATGTGTAAATGGTCACTGGATGTAATTAGTGGAGTTGCATTATGTATACACTTTATATTATTATGCACATAAAACGTATATAATTTATGTACCGTTTTTTATTTTTATTCAGTAGCCGTTCAAGATCTTCAATGATTAGATCGAAATTTTACAAAAATCTATAATTGGGAAAGTTAGTTGTAATTATGTATTCGCGAGAGGACCTAGGTAAAGTAAATGGGTTATTGTAGGACCAGAAATAAATATAAGGTCCAAATCTCGCGGCCTAAATATAGTTTTTTACACGATACATATACTAATAATGCGTTAAGAGCTTACTAAACCTACCGCTGCTTTAGAGCCAAGACTGTGAAAATAACATTTCAGCAAGCTCAAAATCTGATCTCCACACAGTCATGCGGAAAGGAAAAATAAAGAGACCTGGGTAACGTGATTTCTTTCAAAGTGCTTCAGACGAAACATTCTGTCTGAAGCCAGTGGCGCTTTGAGTATATGCAGTGTTGCATAGTTACAAATCCCATTCCAATGCTGTTCAAGAATATTAAAAAGGCTGTGTGATCATCGACTTTTTACGAAAAAAAACACAACTTTTAAAATTAAAAGGCAGTGATAGCCAAGTTGGTAGAACGCTTGCCTCAGTAACGAGGATTGCAGGGTCAAACCCCGGCTCACACCTCTGGGATTTTTCATATGCGAATCTCATTTTCAACCAAGATTATCACTTGCTAAACGGTGAAGGAAAACATCGTGAGGAAACCTGCATATCTGAGAGAACCCCTCGAAAGATGTGTGAAGTCCGCCAACCCGCACTGGGCCAGCGTGGTGGACTATGGCCTCATCCCCCCTTGCATTGAGGGGAAGCCCGTGCCCAGCAGCGGGACATTAAAAAAAAGGGCTGGAATTATTAGAATTTAAAAAAAAATCTTCTCTTCGAAAAAAAAAAATGTTGCCAATCCTACACAAAAATATGATCTGGTAATCAATAATTATTATTAAAGTTATCAAATAAAGGAGAGCGCACAACGACCTGTTTATTATGTTTTGCGTGGTAGTGGAAACTAATAGCCGAAGTTAGGCCAGTGTTGACTAAGTTGCGTACACTTGTGTATGGCAAGCCTTAACGAGCGAGTCACTCAGGGCTTAGGCGGGTTTTGATTTATTTACCAGTAGCATCTGCTACATGACACGAGTCTAAATGATACTTTGAAGTTGTCAAATTATCGCGTACTTACTTTGGCAAGATTGGAATTGCGCTCGGCAAGTTTTAGACACAAATTAGTGTCTCGCAACCTCAGCATGGGTTATATTCCTTGCGGTGTATAAACGTCTTGTGCCAATTGTTTTATATCAATCAAAGTTTGTATAATGATCCATAATGTTACGTATTCTATCTGAATATATTAATTTGGAACAATGTGTGGCAGCTTTTAGATGTGAGACCTCAATTTACTTCATCTTACGATATTGGATTGACAAATTACGGTCAACTTTATAGAAATTATAATCCCTTTATAATGACATAAAAATGCTCTTATATAACGAATAGGCAAAATCGTGATTTAAAAAGCTTATAATATGTCATATATTCATCATAACTCTGTTATAAACATGTCAACTTTGTAATAGGCTGGGGGCATCTTTTAGCCTTATATAAACCTATTATAAAGGGTTAAACAGAGAAGGTAGCATATGTTACCTACATCGATCTCCCTCACACTCGCAGATAAAAACTAGAAACTCTGTGAACATGACCATAGACATAGAGAAATAACGCGCGAATAACTAGTAAATTTCAAAGTTTTCTTCTTAATGTTTGAATTTTAAAATATATTCCAACAGAAAGTTACAATTATCGAGATGGTAGTCATCACCGTATCTACATATACCAGTGACTGCAAAGTGCGTTTGAGATTTATTATTTCAATGCTGTGGAGTTGGAAGATGTTCAGCGGAGTGCACACGATAAGGATTTAATTCCACTAGTGAAATGGGAGTAGGGTGCACGGACGGGAGGCTCGGCTTCAGAGGGAAGTGACCACAACGAAACGCCGTACAAAGATTAAATTGAATCTGGCTACTTGCCAGTTCCGCCGTACTGAAAATTACAAAACATTATGCTGATTTTATTATAGGACCATACCACGTGCTCTGATGAATTATAGTTTTATAAAAAAATGTAAGGACTTTCATATGTGGGCGGAGCTAGAAAAATACTACTTAAGTAAGGTTTGCCGTTTGTGAAAATCCTGGCCTAGCCACGATGACAATCAATTTTGAGTGTAGACATTTACTTCATTCTACAATTATTAAGGGTTATTTTCTAGAAATATCGTTACATAAGTTGGAGTGTTTTCTGAAGTCAAGTAGTCTTTATGAAAGGAAATGTTAAATTGCAATCTCCTTAAGAAGATTCTGAGTGAATGCAGAAATAACACTGAGAGCTTTTGCTTTAAGCTTGTATTGAAATAAGTAATATCTGTATACAGGTCATTCAGAAAGGCAATATTAAGCTTTGAAACTGCGCTCTTAAGCGCATTTGTAAACATTATCTAAAATCAGAATCTGCAGGCTAAATTAAAAAAAAATTGTGTGCAATTAATTATCTTTTTGCTTGGAACTTTTTTTTAATCAGATAAATGAAATTCTGACTTCACATAGTGTTTAAAAATGCGATAAAGAAGCCCAGGATCTTTTCTTAGTATAAATTTTGTGATTCACCATGTATATATATATATATTGTAGAAATATTTTTTGTAAAAACCACAACAACTTGCGCCTATTTCACCATTTGCTATCCACAACTTATTTAACAGGATTTATATAGACGGTCCAATAAGTTGCGGATACAGATTATCAGCACATTGTTAAACAGACCGTTAGAAACATAGATCTGCTTTTATCGCAAAATTTTGAGTGAATTCCGAAAGTCGCCTATAGCTATTAACATCAAAGAAAGTTAAGCTAAACGCATAAAATCTCTGCAGTAACTACGCAATTTAAAACTTTTTAAAGACCTTTTAAGAGTGAAAATTCAACGGGTATCTGAGAACAAATAGTAGTCCCCGAAGAACGGAGACTGCCATAAAAATTCGTGCCGTCATCATTAGTCTCAGACGTGTTTTGATCAGGGGCCGTTCTGTACTACAGCTATCATTGTTCCGTTGCCGGAGAGGGAAAGAACTACATAGCTTGTATAAAGCCATCCCTCTTTTGGCACCCAGAATTATAATCCCAATGACACTTTATAGTAAGGCATAAGACCACTGCGCTCCGCCACTTTTTATCTTAGACTCGCAATTTTAAATGAGGCCTCGTGAATAAACTCTGCTTTTAAGAGTGCTCGATTTGAAATCTCAGGAGGGAACGAGAAATTTTATTTTTTTTGGTTGCTCCGACTAGGCAATGTAATGTAAAGTAGTATGACGGCCTGTTTAGCGCAGTTGGTAGGAACCCTGCTTGCTGTGACGACGGTCCCGGGTTCGAATCCTGGTAGGAATAAACTCTGTGTAATCGGTACGAATGTTTGAACTCAACTCATAGACGTTTATTATTTTATAAGTAAAAATATACACTCATTTCCAATTATGATTATGGACGATCGTCTCAGAGAACTCCTTGAAACACTGGTGAAGTCCATAAACCCCCATTGAGCCAGCGTGGTGGTCTATGGCCTAATCCTCCTCGCTTTGAAAAAAGACCCGTGCCCAATAGTGGAACATTAAAAAGGGCGGATATTATTATTATTAGGTATACCAACTATATCGAGGATTGCTCGAAAGCATTGTACGGTACCAGTAATACATTACTAATTTTCAGACGGTCTAAAATCGTTCTAGGGGACTCTAGGGGGGGGGGGGTTCTAGGGGAGTAGGTGTGTCCGGCTGGCGATACTCTCCAACCGATTCCCAACCGAGTATTCTAAACCAAAAATGGTTTCAGAATTCGCTCAGTGTCATGAAAGCCGCAGGAGTCGAGGTCCACTTTTTGTGTCCGCTCACAACTGCGTATGAAAACGCGATTGACTCCGAATACCATTGTGACCACTGGATTGTGCTCCTATACAAGCAGCCGGATCAAACCTCCGACCCCTGCAATATAGCTCAAGCAAAGTGGCCTCTGCAAATAACGAGAGACGATATTAAGTTTTGGTAAACTACTGACGATAATGCATGTTTGTGTGTAATGAGTTTGTTCATGTGTATTGGTTTGGTTGGTTATATTTAATTGGCTTTAATCTATTATTATACGAAGATAACTTTCTGCTCTCTCATTGTAGTTACAAAATATGAGAAAAAAGAACTGTATTTTTTTGTTCGAAATCGCTGGCTTACATAAGAATGGTTACTTAATATAATTTTATATCCATATTTTATATATATATATTTTGGCTATTCAGCGAGGAAATGCGGCCAGCATCTTGAGCACGCTACCGCATGGGCCAATTTTTTTACATTTTTTGTAGCTTTTCTATACTCTTTTTAAGTTATATTAGTTTGTAAATATTTCAGCTATTTTCTTTCTAATTGTTATCAAAGTAAATAAAGAAACTACCTATTTTATATCCTACGTGGATCATGGTGGCTAGATACTGCTTCTATTATTGTCACTTGCAAGTATGGAACTTCTCTGTTCACGGCGATGTGTAGTGAACATCCTTTGACCCGACCGTAATGTATGCGCATAATTTTGAACAGGTAACACATTATTAAAGAACCATTTTCACTAGCACCTACTTTGCTCACATTATGACATCGAAGAGGAAATTTCCTTTAACTATTTCTTCACGGTACTGTGCTCTTAATATAAGTTCAGAACGAATTCTCGGTAATTACGAAGCACGTTATTTTTTTTTCAAAGTAGATAGATCTACACGTATCACGTTTAAATATATTCAGCCCAATATATTTTTTGGATCACCATTAAATCCGAATTTAAGTAAAATAATCTTCAGATATAAGATTTCAATATGAGCAGCTTGGAGTTGTCAAGAAACGAAAAACTAATTATCATAATAGGTTTACATATTATGATAATTATATGGTGATATGATACATCCAATATCATATCACCATAGTACAAAACAACTTCAGACGAATTGGTGACCCACTTTTGTAATTCGAATAAAAACAAGATGCTGGCTACTTATTTTACACAAAACGAGTAATTAATGATGGTTCCAACATTGCATGTTGGGTTTTCCGACATCTTCAAAAAGTGCAATTTGAAAAAGGTTAAGTTTGCTCGTAAACCTCAAGCCCGCGCGAATTCAGTATATTTTTATATGTATTTTCTTATTAAAATTACAACAAAGTTGTATAAGTATTGACAGTTTGCAAAGTTCTAAACAAACTTCACGAAGCTGTAAAAGGGAAGTGGGTTTATGAAAAATTCTATTAACTTACGTACCGACTCCAATACTTGGGAACGTGTTCGACAGATGTTTCTTGTTGCATTTGTTTCTTTACACCGCATCGTTATCTTAATATATATAAATTACTTGTCACGGTGTTTTTCGCTATGGACTCCTAAACTACTAAACAGATTTAAACAAAATTTTGAACATTGTGTGCAGTTTTATCCAACTTGAAATACGTCCACACTAAGCGCAAATAAATACAAAATTGTTTTTTTTGCGATCAATTAGGTATTTATTGATCGAAGCCAATACAGGGTGTAAGGGGCATAGTAACGGAAACTTGGGCTTAAGGTTACATTTAATATATATAGAAAAATTATAACGATTATTTATGTTAAAAATCATGAGCTATAAATGTCGTAATTTTTGAACGCGCGATGGATCGTGAAACACGACATTACAACACAACGCTCCACGCTATAGCCGACTCGTGCGAGTGACAAGCGCGCTCGATCGTATTGAGATTTAATTAACATTGAAGTTTTAGGTCAAATTCAGATATTATGTGATTTTCATGTAAAATCACATTAGCTAGACGTTATAGAAATACTAAAAATATGTATATATTCATAAAAAGGTTGACGGAAAATAACAATTCTAGGTAGTCCAATATCTCTCTCAGAATAGAATTAAAATTTTATTCGGGTGTTAATTAGACATGGTAGCACAGTGAGTACACCACCTTATTAAATATATGTGCCTGTCTTAAATATCTTAAAGGAACCTCAAGCGAAGCAATATGAGAGAGTGAAGCTTGAGTCCAATACCCGCTGGGGCCTCAGAACCCTTATTGATTCCTATCTAAGTATGCCACAAGCGTTTGACCATTGTTCTAATACATCCAATATTGTTCACATTGGTGCAAATATTATGTAATATATCCTCGATTTACCGATTGATGATCATATGTCAGTCAGTTTCATGAATGGCCTGAATATTCTGATTCATTATGGTAAGTTCTGGAGTTCTCTAATTGAATCCTACGGTTATAAATTGGAGTACCAATCCATATTTTGTTTATTAGAGAATCCTTAGAACTTTTATGTAAGTTATTTGTGAATTTGACTGAGTAACACGCTATAACGGCAGAATGGATTTCAATGAAGTTTGGCTTAGAGATCATAATCTGGATTAAAATATAGCTTAGATTTTTATCCAAATATTTGTCGCTAATCATTGTAACAGTTGTCTTATGTAGAACCGCGGCTAGAGTTAGTTATAAATAAATAAATAGCCTTTATAGAAACCACTCACTGAGTCTGGAGAGTTTGAAGGCGTCGGCAGTGTTAATGATGTCGACGAAGACTTGAAATTCGAGCCGAGTCCTGTTCGGGCTCATCGAGTGCTGCATCATCGCAAACTTGAAGGCATTCTGGATCTCATCCGTATTCTGAGCAAATATCACGCCTGGAAAAAAAAGTCAATTAGTCCAATTGTATTTTAAACGTGTATCTATTTATTCGTTTATATGCATGTAGATAAATCAATAGTCACCAATAAGACAGTAAATTGTAATTAGTATTAGGTACTAATAAAAAAAAGAATAATAATGTTGGCACGAAATAAAAACACAATTGTTGCATTGAAATAAAACTAATTTTACGGATTTCATCGCGTTTATTATACTTTTTTGCGTTTCCGACGTTTCAAAAAGTATAATAAACGCGATAAAATCCGTATTTTTTTTATTTCAATGTGTAATATTCGCGTAAATATAAGAAAACAATTGTTGCAATTAATAAATTCCATACATAAGAGACAGTGTCGGTACAGTTATTTTTCTTCCGAAGCTCTGTTTCATTTGTTTTTATATCTATACTCTATACATATAAATAAAATTGGAGTGTCTGTTTGTAATATTAAAATAACCGCTTTTTACTAAGTGCATTTGGATGTATACACGTTACCTATACCGAAACAACATTTTTTACAATTTTTGTCTGTCTGTCTGTCCGTCTGTCTGTCTGTCCGTCTGTCTGTCTGTCTGTCTGTCTGTCTGTCTGTTTGTTCCGGGTAATCTCTGAAATGGCTGAACCGATTTTGACGGGAATTTCACTGGCAGATAGCTGATGTAACAAGGAGTAACATAGGCTACTTTTATTTGAGAAAAAAAAATGGATCTCTCGAAAAAAAATTAAAACCAATGTTGCAGCGCTGCGCCTGATTAAAGTTTGATAGCAACAATCTACAATGCGTCCCGCGGGATCAGAACGCGAGCAGGCTGTTGCCAACGGCTGAGTCTTTGTTAAATACCACGCGGACGAAGTCGCGGGCAACAGCTAGTGTTTATTTAAAAACGGAACGCAGCTCGTTCGGTTGTTAACTTATCCATGATGCCATACTACAACAATACAAGCGAATCAGGGAGAATGAGCTAATAATAAAATAAAACCTCCGGCTGTCCATTGGTTTATGAATATGAGTGGAGCGTGCGGCGGGCACTCGCAATTTATTGTTTTGCAAGCATACCTACACGCGAGTGTAGTATTCCGGTATGGAATTTATAGCTTTAGTCTGGCTGGAGAAAAATATGGATTTATCGGCACAGCTTTGCAACAAATCGTTATTGCTTTTAAAATCTGATACTCGATAAAATGTAATATGAGTTCCGGTACGAATTATGAGGGTGTGTGGATACTATGAAAATTAGATTTGTTTGTATAATATTTTTTCATCGCAATAAGGTCGTACACAATTTGTTGAAATCGAATGTGCCTTTTTACTTTCAGCTGTATTCATACTTATTTTATGAAGAGGCAACCTTTGTTAGTTTGTGAGTATGGATGTAGGCGGGAATATCCGGATCTACTGATCCGATTATGAAAATCCTTTCACTGATAGGAAGTTACATTATCCCTGAGTGTTATACAGTATATTTTATGAAGGTACCGAGGGCGAAACCACAGGCAGAATCTATGAGAAATTAAGATAAAAAAATTAAATTTAAAGAATAAAAATCCCGACCGACTAGACCGCCACAAAGGAACAACATACATATAGCCTGATAAACACATTACCATCTTTTGAGTCGCGCAGTCGGGTCAAAAACACAATTAGCAAAATTTATTGTGTTTATTTCAAGGCAAGATGTTTTAAAATACCAGCCCTTTTTAATGTCCCACTGTTGGACACGGGCCTCCCCTCAATATGAGGGGGATTAGGCCATAGTCCACCACGCTGGCACAGTGCCGGTTGGCGGACTTTACTTCGTCAAGTCACAATAATTACAAAGAAATTAACATAAATATTTACAAACTAATGATATGAAGAAAATTACATTACATTTCAAGGCAAACTTCATACTATATAAATACAGCGAAGAACATAACCTACTCCGATTTCACGGATGTATGTATATAGGGGGCTTTGGTATGTTTGAGGGCTATCCAAGTAAACCGCACATTTGTGTAGGACGCAAAAATTGTAAACGCAAATCTCCCGAGACACTTTTTGGATGGCAAGTAATTTATTCTACGACTTTACATCTCTGAAATTATGTTATGCAAAACAAAAATGACTGTGGGCTGCGATGCCGGTGGAGTACACGCAAGTGCGGCCTGCTCATAGTAGGGACGGGTTCGATTTCCTGATTTAACTCCGAATAAAGATAAGCGAGTTTTAGGTTCATTCCCACGTTAAAATAGCTGGAGTTATTCAAAATCTCGGGTAGAATAAAACGTAACGTAAAAGGTACGTACTCATACTAAACAATACACTACATTGAAATCAAAGTGCGTTCAAATAAACCTGAAACTCAAGAGGTGATTGTTTGGACTTTTATTTGATACTATAAAAGGCTTCGGCGGAGGAGAAATGGCTGCTTAGTTTTTATTGCAACGCGAATGTAAGGTGTGAGTCAAAGAAAACTTTCTTTTATATCGAGGTCAACAGATGTTCATAATGTTCAGGGTCACTTTGTTTATACTCTATAAAAAGAGTGCTGGTACTATGAGACATGTTGGAATATAGAAGAAATTCTCTGTCAGACCCGGTAGCATAATTTGGCCGCGCAAGCGTGGAGGTGAGATGTCAACATACAGTCACCTTATATTATTAATAGACGTTAAACTTGATTCGGGCCGGAGCATGGTTTTTTTATAATTATATTGCCAGAAGAACCACCAACGGTGCCACACTAAGCAACGCTTTTATATTATATCGTACAATAGACTGGGGGTACATATATAATTCTTATATAAGTAGTTATTAAACATCCAACAGGGGATCTTCTGCTTTCACTAGCAGTTTCCAAACCAACCGCGCGACCTCGTGAGTCTCACGCGACTCACGGTCGGTTTGGATACAGCCATTTGCATTTCTTAAAAAGCTTTGGTTCGTAACAGCTTTTTTCTGGCGTATCCTCAGCCGACAGAAGTATTTATCATGTCGGAAATTTTCCTTCGATAGGTAGTTATAATCCTAGGACAGACCTGCACAGTTACAGGCTGTTTGATTTATGTTGTCATCTGCCGTGTCATTGGTCAAAGCTATTAAGATACGTTGTTTAAGCTGAATCACGTATACTCCTAATAGAAATTTTGTTGTAACTATACTGTATACATTAAAGTTTCTCTGATTTGAATAATAATGTATTATAATTTAGTCCGGGACCGCGAGCCCGCGGAATCCTTAAAGTAAGTAACTACTACTGGGGACTGAATTTTTATTTTTTAAAGTTTTGTTTCTTTAATAGCTGCGCCCTGCGGTGTTACGCGCGCAAAAAATCATGTCGATCCTATACACTATGAAAAATGTAAACATCTATCCCACGGGAACCATACATTTTTCCGGGATAAAAATTGCAAAAGCATATGTGCTATTCCAGACTATAATCTATCTCTGTGCCAAATTTCATCCAGATCCGTTCAGGGATTCTGCCGTGATTGAGTAACAAACATCCATCCATCCATCTATCCATCCATCCAAACTTTCACATTTATAATATTAGTATAGATGTGAGCAGGTATACAATATTTTTATGTTCTTATTTTTGTATACATTGTACTTAACCTTTATTTATAACTTAATATTCTACTATCATTATATTAATAACTGGGGCAGCGTAATCCGAGCGTTTATTGCTAAAACGCTTACATTAATCTCCCAACTTGGCGACCAAGTATTGAGCTCAGCTTCTAGAGAGCAAGAACAATAATTCCTAAATTCATTTTCTTTGTATTGTATTATTATCAATATACTTACACGGTGCTAGGAGCGTGGTAACGAAAACTTTGTGTAAAGATTACACTTAATGCGTATACCTAATAATGTTATAGCAATAATTTATGTCAAAGTCATGGGTTACAATGGTTGTAGTTTTGAGCGCGCAATGTATCGTAAGCCACACGATCATAACACAATGCTCCGCACGATACCCGACTCATGGGAGTGACGAGCGCGCTCGAACGTATCGCGTTTTAATTTATATTACAGTTTTAGGTGCAGGTATTTTTTTTTTAATCTATCCTATTTACTTATATTATGATTTCATACTAAAATCAATTTAAAAATACTGAATAAATGCGTGTTTAATTCAGAATCATATATTTTTTTGTTACGAAGCCACTTACTCCGTGTATATACCAGGTACCGTGTGATCTGGCAATAAGTTCGCGTGAAACAATGGCCAAACTTTTGATTGATAAGTCTATAAATCTCAGCACGAGTTTCGGGGGCACAAGAAAACAACAACATAGCTTACTCTTCTCACTCCCACATATATTTTTTTAGCAAATCAACGGGAGGTAATCATTATTAAGAAAAAGAACTAAGAATTCACTTATTTAAAAAAGTTTTATTTTTCCGCTCGATATGCGCCGACCGTAACTAAAAAATGTTTCGGCACCCAAAAAAAAATCTACATATCTCTCCTAAATACACCTCTAAGATATGTACTTAGGAATATCCTCTAAATTTCAAATCTCTAGGTATACTGTTCAAGTTGTGCGTTGTGAGTCAGTCAATGCTAAGAATCTTATTGAGTAGATTAATTACTGTGATAACCAATATCTAGTTCAATATTGGTAAATTCTAATGAACCAATCGTGAGTCAAATCCTTTCTCGGAGGGACCACCGGATTACTTGTAACATACCAAGAATGGGTTCCGATAGGCGTTAATGTCAACTAAATTATCGGCGTCCAATTCCTCCCTCGGCTAATATTACATCGGCTCCTCCACCCATTAATATAATTGCCTTTTCTCTCATAACGTTTTCAATATATCTTTATTTTCTAAGAATGTTAGTTCTCCACTTTGCTTACCATTTCATTAATAGTCTCTATTGTACAAGTTACATTTGTAAGATACATGTTTTTCATATTATCGCAGCAATATTTAATTCTTGGAACTAAGCTTTACTTGAAAGCTTCATTGTTGTTATATCTGCAAACACTACATAACAAATATATATATGTACTTTAATTGTATTAATTTATCAACAAAGCTGTACTAGTGCGAACGTACATTATGATCTTGAAACAAATCGCTTCGCACAGTTGAACAAAAGAGTGCATGAAGGCGTAATTATTAGGCGTTTATTAGCGAGTGTCGGTGTGTGCGTTTTGTACGACGATATGATTGAGAATCGGCTGGGCCTGGGACCCGCACTGGATATGTGTCGGATGGCGTGAAATTAATCTGCGTCGTGTAAATAAATGTGGGGCGTATGTCAACGGAGTCGGCGGCGGCGGCGTGCCGGCGGGCGAGGACGCTCGCTCCGGAAGCCCCCATCACGACAGATCGGAGTACGCATATACCGCGTGATTCAGAAAAGGTATACTTTCAATCTAATCTTCTTTAGCGCATTTGTCATGATTGTGCGAAGTCGCAATATTGATTTTTATAAACTAAATCTGCTAACAATCATTGTCAATTTATTGGGAACATTTGTTTTTTAATAGGCTTCGAAATACAACTGCGCTTAACATGCGCAGGTTCAATGGGTATGCCCTTTCTGAATCACGCTGTATACGTTGCCACGTAACGCTCATCAAATTATTCTTTACCCCTGAAATGCAGGAACAAAGCCTCCATCATCTGGTGTGTGTAATAGACGCCCGTAAATTCACCTTGAGAATTGAAAATTGTTTGTTGTGGTGTGTGTTTTTAATGCGACGCCCCCGACCGGGCCTCACCCAGCGCGCCTGTAATTGGGCGATTTTATATTTGGTACGACCGCTTCTAACGATGTCATCTTATTTTTTAGGGTGTCTTGCCTTTTGTTGAAATGTTATTTTTTGCGGTTGAAATTTTTCATTTATTTATTGCGAGTTGTGACTTTCTAAATAGAAAATTAGAATAATTACAGTGAAATAAAAAGTACCGTACTCGCAATACACGCGTGGATTAGTTTGGGACGGTACAGTACGTGTGTTCGTCTAGTGATATATTGATACACGTATTTATTGTAAATTATAAGTTACTTGCATAATGTGATGCGTGATGCTTGCTTCTATGCATTCGCTAGCTTTGTAATTATTACTTTTTTATTCATCAAACTCAACAATAAATCAAGTAATTTGAATGCGTTGCACTGAATAGGCATGTGTAAGGGAATGCTGTCAATTCGCAACACCAGTTTTTATTCTGTTGGAGCTAAGATTTAAAATAGCTCTTTTATTCATGTATATTAGTGATGCTATTAAATAACTATAGGTACGTTTCTATAGACATTAAAATTAAATGCTGTCCATTAGTAATCGCTTAACTTGAGAACGGATAAACCTATTTCTACTTTTTTTTAAAGTTCTGATAGTCCGAATCAGATTAGTAGGGAAAGGAAAATCCGGAAACATAGACAAACAGATAAAATAGACGGAGTTGGAGGAGAGCCCAAATAACCATGCCGATATGTTTAGTACATGCGAATTGCGTTCTTATGTACACGCAAATCCATGTGTACCTACTGCGCAAATGGTTTATGCTTCAATTTGGAAAGACAAAGGTGGAAATTTGAAATATTTGGGGAAACTGAGAGTGCTTTTTCCCGTGAGATATTAAACAGGTCAACGTCTGTCGGGTCAGCTAGTAAATAATAAAAAAATAACGCCTAAAAATACATGCCTCCAAAACAAATGATTGTGACACAGCTATTTTGTAATCCCATCCCATCCCACTAATATTATAAATGTGAAAGTTTGGATGGATGGATGTTTGTTAGTCAACCACGCCAGAACGGCTGAGCGGATCTGGATGAAATTTGGCACAGATATGGATTATAGACTAGAACAGTGCATAGGCTTCTTTTTATCCTGGTAAAATGTATGGTCCATACATTTTAACTGCGGGTAAGACCGCGGGGCGCAGCTATTTGCAATAATAATTATTATTGCAAATATTCTATTAACATACATTAATACAATGAAATCAGAAAATAAATAGTAAATGTCAGTTATTTACAATTTAATTTATTTTCATCAACTGATTGTCATTCTGCGAGCGTTTATTTAACACACATTATTTCTGCCATGCGTAATGTTATCACACGTGCTGCCGCCGACACGTGCACGATTCACACTTGACATCACAAATGCTGGGTAAATATATCACGCTACGTAGGGTACGTATAGCACTTGGATTTTGGTTACGTTAGGTTTTAATGCAAATTGTTGATAATAATTGTATTCTTAATTAATTCCAAATTAAATTCGTACTTATGCCTTTCATAATATAAATTAACTTTGAAATGTATAAATACTTAGCTTCATCTACATGATGAAATACCTATTTTAAATTAAAAAAATACTTTAAAATATTACTTCGTTTACTGTTTTTATTTTCCGTGGCTTGACAGTGGTCATATTCAGAATCAGAATCGGAATATATTTTATTAATGTAAACAATTTAATACAGTACTTATGAATCGTCATTCGTATTGCCGATATACATAAAAGAAAGTCGTCTTAGTTACACCATTTATAACTTAAGAACGGGTGGGCAGATTTTACGAGCTTTGATTTGTTTTTGTTTATCTCAGCTCAGAAAATAACTAAAAAAAAAAATCATTTGCTCATACATTAGATTATGAGGTAAAACAAAGTCCACTGGGTCAGGTAGTAAGTATTATAATTTAGATTTCTTCTTTCTTCTTATATTTACGCGGTTACTACACATTGTAATAAAAAAAAATCCGGATTTAATTGCATATAACTAAAAGTATAACTCATACTCAACCGAAGACACTTCATTAGGTTGAGGGTACTACGCTTGCTATTGTGCTACGGTTTACGTGCTACGGTCTACGCGCTACGGTTTACGAGTGCTACAGTCTCGACCTGTTATTGAATGTCGATGGAGCAGTATACCAGGATCGTAGCAGGCATCAGTCGTCTCTGCCCCCAACACCTATAGAATACAGCCGTGAGTACATATATATACCTATTTTATGGCTCTATAAAATATCATAAAATGACGAAATTCGATTGCTAAAATCGGTCTGATAAAACAATCATTATCTCCGCTACGGTATATATAACCTTAATTGAACTTCGTCTAAAAGAATCGCCTTGGGACGAGAGATATCTACAAAGATGTTCCAGCATACATAACTTTATTGCTTATAAGCGTAAAATTTCTATCACCTTATTTAGCCGACCGTAAAAATATAGTACAGCGCTAAAAAAATATTGCCAACTGACCGGCTATATAACAAGCAAGTCGAGAGAAAGGGCCCCGCCACGCGTGTCGAATGTATTAGGTTTACGAGTGGAAATTACTCGATACCGACTCGTTAATTAGGTACCTAAGCTATGGCAGATGGTAACATCGTAAGACGTCACAGTTGGTGATATATATCGTGACCGTACTTAACCAGTTGATATAAAAGTTTTAAAGTAGGCCTTACAATTCTTTTATTTTTTTTTTCAGTGTAATATAAAATTGGCCATTTTAATGGCCCACTGTGTACCCGGGCCTGCCTTGAATGACACGGAGCATTAGGCCATAGTCCGCCACGGTGGCCTACTGTGGGTTCGCGGACTTCACACGCCTTCCGAGGGGTTCTCTTAGACATGCAGGTTTCACGATGTTTTCCTTCGCAGTTTAGCAAGCGATAATCATAGTTGAAAATGAGATTCAAGGCGAGCATTCAACAATCTTGGCAATGACTGGTTACCACATACATATGTATTGTAATAAACGAAATATATCTATTAAGATAAAACATAAGTCTCAAACTGATAGTATCACTAAGCTTTCAAATACTATTTTGGAACGGATAGGTAAACATGAACGTATAAAAAAAATAATTTCCGGACAAGCATCGCAAAAACAAATAGCTATCGGATAGATAACTGATATTAGCGGAAATATTCTATTTCATGTGACTTGCAATCTTATCATCTAGGACGTCTGGGACTGTAAATGTTGATAGGATAGGATAGGAGTTTGAATGTACTTCTTTTAAAGGCTCTTTTTTTTAAGTTAATTTGGGGGAAAACTTTTCCTTTGTTTTTTCTCAGAATAATGACTTTCTTAGCTCATGAAAAAGTGGGGTGAAGAACGTCGGCTTGGCAAACGGGCCTATTCTATTAGCTGGTTAACGATAACGTTCACGGAGTCGTATAATTAATTACAACAGGATCCTTGTCTCCGTTGCAGAATGAGGAGAGTTATGTGGGATGTGGCATCCAACTATAGCTGTCAATGCCGATTGGCTGAATTCAATTCAATGACAAATTAATTTATTTTAATTATTTCAATTTATTGTTTCATTTTAATCTTATAATATCTTTTATTTTAATATATTTTAGTTGTTAATTTGAATATTTAACAAGACTTTAAAACACTAATAAATAATATATTTATTGCAAAATTATCGACATAAACGATGGTACCTAGCTAGGCATAATGATTTAAAAACGAAGTGTTGAATTAATATAATTATTCCGGTTATTGTATATTATCGCAATATATTTTTTTTTCTAAATCAAACGATTTAATCGGATATCGGTTGAATCAACAATACTCATAGTATGAATTAGGGGTAGCTATAAAATTAAATAATTTGTTTCGGTTGAGTAAAGAATAGGAATCTGTTGAATTATTTAAAAAAAAATGGACATTCATAGGATGAATACAGGACAAGCGATTTATTCAAGTGTCTTTGATTGATTTTTACTAAGTACTTACTAATGGGTACATATAAGTAAAAACACGTTAGCCTCGAGAACCATTAAGCGGTATAACAATTAACACTGCCCTTTTAGCGGCATTTGTAATCATAATAAGATCGCTGCCCACGATGCATAGCAATTAAAATAGACACATGGGTACACATGTATATAATATTATATTAAAGTAGGTAGATATATTAGGAGTATCTAATAATATAATCTAGACAGTAGACACGATTATATAATCTATAAAATTTTATAAAAACATCAAACGTGGCACCAAAAAAATAAATGTTTGGTGATAAATAAATTGTGTTTACATCTATTTTTGTTAGAAAATACTCAGGTAATTAATAAATTGGAAGTAGTTTGTATGGTTTTAATATTCGTTTTTTTTACTAAGTAACGATGAATTTATCCTGCATTATCGATATTATCTCATTACGCGATGCAGCTCCCTTGATATTAATTAAGGCCTTCAATATTAGGTATATTGCATCCGAGTATTGAATACTCGACAATATGGCACTTATCGATATTATTTTACGCCAGCCATATAGTCTGGGGAGATGCGCGCGTTGTTTGTTGTAAACCTCACAAATAAGGGAGCAGTGTCACCTCGCTCGGTCGACTGCAGAATAACCGCCTGACCTTCAAAAGTATCAACAGTAAAAATAAACATTATACAGCATGATTCAGAAAGGATACCTATACTAAACGTTCACCTTTTTAGTGTACTTTTACCTTTTTGTAATCATTATGTAAAGTTAGATTTTCAATACTTGCCGATTTAAAAAAAAACATTTTGTTTCAAATTTGTTTTATTGTATTGACATTATCTTAATTATGTATAGATGCCTCCCGGAAGATGTATTGAGCCTCCCGGCAGCCCTATTCGGCTAACCGGCCATTTTGTTAGGATTATAGTCAAAAGTCAAATCGTTTATTTCGCATAGGCCTAGGGGGCCACTTATAAATTGTCATTACATTTTTTTTCTTAACTCTACAACCGGATCGAAACGCGACCTCAACTGAGAAGATCCGGCGAAAAACTCAGCGGACTTGTCTTTTTTTTGTTACAAATTTATAGCAAGCATAAAGTCAGATGTTTAAATTCTATCACCCATCCTAGGCCCGACCGCGCAACGCGCTAATCTTTAAGGCGGTTACACCAACCTGGCTACAACCTCCTCACCTACCTCCAGAATACAAAAAACAAAAGGTAAGAAAGTCATACAAATAAACTGATATTATGTTCTATGCTTAGGGTTGGCACGCCTGTGGCAAACGATACACTATAGTATTCCAGTGCGGCGAGCGGCGAATGCGAAGCGTTATTGTACCTCGTTCGGTTAAAGTTAGTGAATGCACCCGCTGCTAGTGCTACTTCTATGTGCACATTACTGATAGATGGATGCTATTGGCATGTGTGCGAATGAGATAGATGTAATAAAAAAAGTAGCTCTTAGATTATAACACACACTGGTGTTTTGTTTATCATTTCTTATAGCCATTCATGGATCTCCAAATTGAAATTAGTTTTGAATGAAATTGGAACGGTATTAAGTACTAACCTTTTTTATGAATAAACCCTGCTTTCTGCGCGGGGGACCCGAGTTTGAATCCCGATAGGGACGAACTTTGTTAGTACCTATATAAGTATTATATACTGCGATCACCTCCAGTACATTGTACGGTATCCATAACACAAGCTTTGCTTATTTTAGTACCGGAGTGTTGGTGTATTCGGCTGGCGATATAATAATAGTTTTGTGAGCAAAATAAACAAAAAAATACGATATTATTCGTGAGTTCAAATAACTAATGATTAAAATTTCTAGATGGTACTGTCAGTATCTATTTTTTATTTCGACCGGTAACAAGATAGATTTTTGGATATAAAATATATAAAATTGCCAGCCAGTTTAGTATACTCGTACTACCTCGAGGTAAGAGTTAGTAGTACGCCCCCGGTTCCGCGGTCAAGCTAATTAAATGGCGGTTCAAGAGAGCTTCGGTTCCATACCCGTCGAGTCCATGCCTCTGGAAGCATGGCTTGAATGTAAAACAAACCCCGTTCAGCTAGCGTTAGTAAATATTAGCTAGTTGGGTATACATATTGATTTCTTATATTTACGCGAATACTACACATTTAAATAAAACTAATTTTACGGATTCTATCGCGTTTATTTTCGTTATCGCATTTCAAACTATGACACCAGGACGTCAACCACCTCAGTCCTCCCGTGACCATGGTTGCTGTAAAGCAGCCGAAACGACGGGAACGTAAAAAACAAAAAATAAACGCGATGGAATCCGTAAAATTAGTTTTATTTAGTTGGGTATACTTATCTATGAACACTCCGTTGTAAAATCGTTCACCATTTGGAAAATCATTGCAGACAATATTTGACTTCATCTTTTTCAAGTTTATTTAAAAAAAATACTGTGTTTCCTGAGTCCTTTATTGATATCCCAATGATGAAAAGGACTTCTGGTTAAGTATAATCTTTAATATTTGAAAGATTCATGTTTACTATAAAAAAAGAAGAACGCGTTTTTTTATTATTATTTTACTATTTATTTGAACTGTAATTGATTGTAACCTGGGCTAAGATTCAATCCCGCCTTAGTCAACAATCTATTGGCGTGAGCCCAATCCTAGTACAAGCTTTGGTTTAGTTGGGGGGGCTAACAAGAATACAATTATAATAGGTATGTTTATTGAACATTAAATCTTTATACAAAATAAAATAAACATTACTAGTAATTTTCCCTAAAGCTATGTTACTAAAAAACTAAATCTATCGTATTTAATTCGATTCGTGTGTCATAAAAGAAAAAACTTATAACTTAATTAAAATTTCAGTAAAAAAGCCAGCCTACTCCATTGCACACCGCCGAGATATAGCTCTAAGTGAGTTATGAGTTTGACAACTTTGTAATGAAATACATAATGTCCGCATTGTGCCCATGCCTACAATCAAATTAATCTCCGCCATGTTTCGCTTAATGTGTAACTCATACTTTTTCCATTCACATTATGTGTGGCAAAGTTGTGAGCGTTCATTTCGATGACAAAATGCCGACGATTCTTTCGTTAAGTTGATGAGAAACGCGATAGAATCCATAAAATTTGTTTTATTTTATTAAAATTCACATTGAAAAATGGCACTTATGACTTAAATATGCATTGAAATCTACTTCAAAGTATTTAGGTACAAGAACCTATACAGTACCTCAAGTGCGAGATTCATAGTTAACTTTCCGGTAGTTAACTATATAGTCCGACGTGAATACGTCTGAACTGACAGTATACCCAAAACGTTCGCGTCTAAATACCAATCGTATTCCATTGGTAAACAAAAAGTTTGCTCGATGAGTGAAACCACAATTAGGCCCGTTATGTTGGCTTTTACGTTTTCTGATTACGTTTGGGTATCACAATACGACTAAATGAGACAAGATACATATATTTTGTTTTATGTCCTTATCGTTGTGACTGGTTTTTCGGACCAACAATACAAGTTGAAAGGACGAACAAAAAATCGGTCACACGCGATCCGCGCGATGCATGTCTAGATAAGACTAAGAATTCTCATCCGATATTATTTCCTTTTCAACCACATGAGTAACACAGAGAAAGGTGAGTTAGCCAGGCTAAAAGTGTTGAATAACTTAATTTTATTTTCGTTGATATTTTTTATATTGGTGTGAGCTTATTTAATGGTTATAAGGTACCTATCTATATTTAAATTTTCTTTATTAGTACGATGGACGCTAAAAAGGTTTGCAGCTCATAATAACAGATTAGACAGAGGAGGTGGCATATGCTACCTACTTCGATCTACCTCACACTAGCGCATAAAATCGTAGACAGGGAACTGTCAAGGCTTGAATATGTCAAGATTGTATTTCTAGGAACAATATCATTTTATAGAAAATAGTTTGGGACATTCAGGATGAGCCAAAACCGACAAGAGTTGTTCGCTCACAAAACACTTAAAAGAAAATGGTAGCCACGTACGTAGCGAAAATAGGTCCCATTGTGACGATTGAACAAGGGGTTCGTAGGACAATTAATGCAGAGCGGTAGGTAGACCACAGTCTGTTTACCACAAACTATCATCGAGTTTCGGAAAACCAACCCATAGAAGTGCATCATCCTGCACCAGGACAACGCAAGCCCGTACATCAACGGTTCCGGTGTATAGTGAAGAAGCAGTCGAATATTTTTTATCGGCAATTTGGAGTACCATACTTCGGCGTGGAACAAATATTATAACGACTGGTTTGAGCGTATGGAAAAGTGCATGAAATACCGTGGGGAATACTTTTTAAACAATAAAATGTATATAACGTTCTAGTTGTTTATTCTTTTCTCAAACGACAAAACTTAATAGGCATGCCACGTTTACTAACTATATTATTAGGTACTATCCAGGGATGTTCTTGATATCTTCTCTCCATGGTGATGCTTATAATTAATATAGAAGGATAAATCCTTAATCTTTAATTGAAATATTCTAAACATTACACATGATAATTCACAGAAACACAAGTATTGGAAAATAAAAATACATCACTAAATGTTCCAACAAGAAACCAAACTAAGAAATAATCAGTATTACAGGTAGCCACTTTTCCTCTTCCAGCTAATTCTGGGTTCTATTCTTTTTCGCTGTTTCCAATCGGTTCCACAATTATTTTTCGCTGAGGTCCGTAAAGGATTAAAACTCTGCACAGAAGTGTTTGTCTCGCTTATCTTGATTATGAGCACTAGCCAGCATCCTCTAGCCAAGAAAATTACGCATTGGGTACGTTATTATGTAATTTAAACATGATTTAATATCAATATTGTTTTCACAATGACTTTCCACGTTTCACAGTTTACTTCAAAATTCCATTGACAGATTGATTGTAGTGAACACGTCTTAACTGTTAGTTTACTGTTAGTATACCTAAACCGTGCGAGTGTAAGCTCCCATACTATACAAAAGTATGCTCGATTGACTGAAACGTAAGTTATGGCCGTTATGTTGGCTTTTACGTTTTCTGTAAAACCATAAATCCACCACATAATCTAGAGGAATAATATTTCTTGTATAGCTATTTCGTTTTCAACCATATGAGTAACAGAGATCAAGCCAAGTCGGTTGTCAAATGACTGACAATTTTTATTCTGGTTAAAACAATATTCATATTTCAATTTGCCATCATTGTTTATAAATTGATGGAAGCCATTCAGTTTTGAAAGTAAAGAACACGAGCAAGAACTAACAAGCGGACTTATTATTTGCTAGCCTAAGTATTTCTGAAATGAAATCAAATGTCCCACAATTTGAGTTCTTGGTAAAATGTATACTACGGTAAGTAAAAGCTAAAAGCCGTAAAATGCGTGGTTGCATTCGTCAAGTCCCAGTTCTAGGTATACCGGTACTGCACCGGTGCCTATCTGCAGGCGGTCAGTGGGGCCATCGGCACCAGTCGGGCCGCGACAGTTGATTATCCAGATACTTTATTTTATGTACAGGTAGTACCCATATTTCTCTTTAACGTAAATAATACTCATGCGTAAATCTCAATTCTGAAATCTAAAAAAAAATGTGAGGAAACCTGCATGTCATGGGCCAGCGTGGTGGAATATAAGCTGAATTAACCTCATATTAACGAGAAGTGTGTGTAGTGTACTATCGATAAAATTGGGTGCACTTCAATGAACTGCACCTCTGCCTACTACTTAGGAGATTCCAGGAGTGATGGTGTTTCTCTCTTTACCTAATAGCTTAAGTAATCAAATATTGTATTTTCAGGAGGATGGAAGAACTGTAGATTCAAACTGTCAGGACAATAATCCTGCCACCATTCCAATTCAAAAATCCACTATAATTTTTATTGTTGGCTGAATAGAAATCGAACCCACCGCCACCCGGTGCAATGAGTTGAGCGGCCTGCGCTCAAACCACTAAATAAAGATGCCTTAAACATTTCACATTGTGTTTTATTTTCATTGACCTAATGTGATAATGGATATGTGGAGTGTGTGTATATAAAAGGTAGTTTAAAAGTAGCGCCTGTAGCAGAGAAAGTAAAAAGCAGGAGGCTAGTTTGGTCACGTTATCAAAGGAGACGAGAAGCATTTTGAGCGCCTAAAAGGGCTATTAGTATGAATATGCATAGATAGAGTGAGAGGAAGACCCACGAAGTGGTAGAAGTTTGTATAAAAAGTGATATGAAGGAGATTAATGTATGAAAAAGACATACTGCGGCGATCCCAAATAATGGGAAAAGGTGAGGCAGATGATGATGATTTTACTGATTTCTAATATATATTTACCTAATTTAGATTGAGTTTAATTGCAAACAAGAGCCTTAGTATGAGGTTATGCCGTTTTTTGACGTAGAGAAATCCTTATGGATACCCGCAAGCTCCGCGGGAGACGAGCGGGTTATGTCGGACTGCTACCGACTTAAACCCCACGGTATACCATCGTCTACCTTTGTTGGGGCGCTGTGGGATAGCACTAGCATGCACTGCGACATCCAACGAGGTTATGCCCTAGCTCCACCCTTGATATAGTGTGAACATTCGATAGTAGTGATGGCCATCTTGGTAGAATACTCGCTTTGGAGACAAGTTGCGCAGATTCAAACGCGGCTCCCGCTAGGACTTTCAGATTTTTACGTGCGCATCACGTTTTCAATCATGAATCATTGGCTGTACCGACGGTAAAGCAAACATCGTAAGGAAACTTGCACGGTCCTCAAAATTTATGTGAAATTTACCAAATGGCCCTGGGTCAGCGTGGTGGACTATAGCCTGAGGAATGTGCCCGGTATAATGACAATAGGCTCGCCCCCTATTTCATTGGGACCAAATACCATTGGCGAAATGTGGGTGTACAGGAGTGCACCTCTGCCTACCCCTTCGGAGATTGCAGGCGTGATGGTGTATTAGTAGGTAACAACCAACTATTTTATCCGACAATCTATTCAGAGAAATGGCTGTGTTGCGTAGGTGTTAATTAAACATGATATATCAATAACTTAATACATTTTTTTCGTTAACTTTTTGTCGTTTCACGGTTTCACCAACAAAATCATAAGTGACGACGCGAACTATAAAAGTGAACGTTTCCGTACGATACGTATCGTAAAATCTTTCAAATTTATGACTCGCACTCGTGCAATTCGTACGTCTAAAAGTATTCGGTTAACTTATGAAAAATCTCCCAAAATGTCTATGCGTACTATAAAAGTAGGTTTAGGTTTCTCTATGGTACGAAATTATACCTAAGTAAACTTGTGACTCACACTCGCGCATGTCGTACAAAATCGTTAACTTTCAAAGTTTCCGTGAGCAAACGATCGAATGTTTACTACATATAGTAACGAAAAAAACTCACACTCGGCACAAATGTTTTAGATATCGCCCGCTAGGGGCGTTTTTTAAGTCTCTATACAAAATGTCCAAATACGGTAGTTTGTAAACTATAAAGTTAGCTAACGAAAAATCTCACACTTGAGGTACAGTTATCTGTAAAAATATATTTGAAGTTTGCATAATGTCAAGCACCTAACTGAATTAGTACGATGTATTTAATTGCAATAGGGACGGTGCAGTCTGATTACAGTCTTTGGAAACATACTCTTATATTTATCTTTACTTGTTATTAAAAGAGAGTGCAGTACCAACATAGAGAATGAAAAGTTGTCTTCTTGGTAGTACTCGTACAGACGGAATTTCAGAAAAATAATAAAGAAAACTCGTGTATATTTTCAAAGAAAAAGTAATTAAAAAAAAATCGGCGTAGAGCGTTCAAACCTCCAAGAAAAGGACAGACTAGTAGCGCTAGCGTACTGTCAAGGTAGAGCGAGGAGAAAATACTGGCTACTGCGACTGCAGTAATTTGACTTGCCTTGGAAAAAAAAATGCAATGTAACATTCTAGGTATTGTTGAGGCGTAATCAACATAAATAATTAATAAAATATATGTTAAGACCATTTATTAAAATATTTGTAAAAATTAACATAAAATTATTGTGCTCGTGCTTCTTTCACGCGTAATGAGCGTGAAAGAAGAGAGAGAGCGAGAGTTGCCAACTCTCAACATACATATGTCATAATTTTGCTAAAAAATAATAATATTATTTATGTACGTTGTGTACAAATCCTAAAAACCAAAAAAATCTGACAATTCCAGATTCATATCGCATTGGATTCAGAGAAAACGCGGCACCACAGAAGAATTAAGGCGGGACGACAAACACAAAGGCTGAATTTGCGCTGACATACTTTACAAACGATCCCGGCTGAACGAGGAGAATTTTGCATCCGACGCTGTCTAGACCGTAGCTTTATAATTTCTGAGACTCTGGCGAAGTTCATTTCACTCATAATTAAAGTTTATTCTCCCAAGTAATTGCAGTATATTACACACATAATTATTCATCACCTACCTAAATAAAAAACTGTGGTAGAGTAAATAATTTGTATTATCGTGACATGTAAATCAAGATTCCTTCGATATAGAAATGTTTGGTCCTTTTAAATATGGTATATTTTAGACAAAGTAGCAGTGATAGCAAAGTTGGTAGAACGCTTGCCTCGGTAACGGGGATCGCAGGTTCAAACCCCAGCTCGCACCTCTAGGATTTCTCGATTTCATGTGCGAATCTCATTTTCAACCACGATTATCACTTGCTAAACGGTGAAGGAAAACATCGTGAGGAAACCTGCATGTCTGAGAGAACCCCTCGAAAGATGTGTGAAGTCCGCCAACCCGCACTGTGCAAGCGTAGTGGACTATGGCCTAATCCCCCTCGCATTGAGGGGAGGCCCGTGCCCAGCAGTGGGACATTAAAAACGGCTGGTATTATTATTATATTTTAGACCATTTTCCCATCCAATGCAAGTTATATATGAGCATCTATTCTTACCTACTGCGGTAACACGCGCTGAAAACACCCTTAATATGTTACAGTTGGCACGTAACATTGTAAATATCCCAAGGCGTTCAACTAAGCAATCTAAATGAAGCTCTATTGGGTACACAGGGTATACAAGTTTAGACAAGGCAATAAACTTGCTCCGCGGTCCCCGTTTATGATTAATATCGCTATCAAATTAGTTCATACATATGAATTGCTTCCACGTTAATTTATTTAATGTGTACATGGAGTTTTTATTTATATTACATTATACTAAATTATGATTATATTATATTATACAATAGTCACGCATCTCTGCCGTTCGCCGTAGAGACGTTAGGCCCATGGAGCCATAGCGCTAAAGAATTTATAGACAAAATATGACCTAGGTTGATTGCCCCCACAGGTGACAGGAGTGTTTGTGATACATAGTTTGTTATTATACTATTTTGAAACAAGTCAAACATTAGGTTCTAACGAGGTAATTTTTACCTAACCTTATCGCTTGAGACCTTATCATCAGGTATAATAAAAAAAAAACCCTCACTATTTTGACGATCCGATTTGCACAGTTAGTAGTGACCTTACTTGCTGTATAGAAGGTCCCGGGTTCGAGCCCGGCTAGGGTGAAAAAGTCTGTATCCGAGTAATGTTCGCCTCAGTCTATTGGACGGTTACCTATTATATAAGGTTTTCTTAGTTTGGGACCGTGTTCATAGGTCGATATTTGTTGTTTATTGCGTATGAGTCGGTGGTATTCCAGTGAGTTACGTTAGCGTTTATAACATTAAATAGTTCTAAGACTGTGCATTCGACTGCATTCAATTTGGCCGACAGATCGTGTGATCGTGAAGCTGTCCATTATCATCGGTTAATTAATATACAAAGCGAGAGCCCTCACGGCGTTCATAGCTGACCGATGCGCAATGCAACTTGGGCATATCCAAAGCTTTCGGTTAACATGGTCAAAGGCTATTGTCAACGCTTCCAATGGGCGGTGGTTGTAGAAGTTGGAATATAATACGCATCTGTTATGTGTGATGTCCGAATGTTTGATGAAAAAAAAGAAAGAAAAAAATGTTTGTCCATACCACTCAACACAAACAGTATAAAACATTAAATTACAAACAAACATTACTTTGATGCTATATAAATGACATTGACAGCATATCTATGACAAATAATAAACAAAAAATATTTTTTTTATTTGATAAATTATATACAATAGTTATATACATGGAAAAACAAAAAAACTAAAAAAAAAATACTTATTAATAGCACATTTAAAAATAAAATAAAAATAAAATTATATACACAAAAATGCCTCCACATCGTCGTCGATGCCAAAAGTGCCCAGCAGGCTGGCCGCGTATCCGCGCTGAATAGCGAGGCTCACTCTTTGCGCGAAATAGAAGCCAGCCCGCCGGTCACGGGTAGCGGCGAAAAGTCGTGCAAATAAATAAGTTCTTGATTATATATCAGCGAATGTAATACGTTTTAACTATAGTGTAGTCTTTGATTGTCTATGGATGATCAAATAGTGTAACTCTATGGCTATGACCATAGTTGGACCATAGATAAGATGTACACACCGGTGAGTACGCACATATAGCTCAAACTCTTTGGGTACTATGACTTTTGTTGTGGTGATGTTTACGCCGGGGTCAACCACCAACAACAATTAAAATTTAATAATAGTTTTAGCAACATTAAAAATATGTAACGTTCTTCACACGAGCGTAAAAATACGGCTTATTGCAGAATTATGCTGCGAGATCGAACTAATGTCTATAGCTCTGATTTTCATAAATTACCTTTGACTGACTATTAGCTCCCACCAGTGAAAATCCTTTATCAGTTAGTATCAACTACATCATTTATGAGCACTTAACTTCTGGACTTAGCAACAAAAAGAAAACGATTAACCCTCAAGGTAGACCGTAGTTAAACAAAAAGCAGAGATTTCTATACTAAACCCCGGAGTAGATCCATAAACTCTGCAGTTTTCTTCCACCCGCTTCTGTTATGAGTTCGTCTGAACTATCTTGAGTCGAGAACCTCATACTTATTCTGATTTCTTTTATGGTAGCCATAAAAGGATATTTCTGTATACTTTTCTCCGTTTTACTGGCGGTAGGTGGGTACACAGTTTAATAGCAAGGTAAATAAAATAACAGTAGCATAGCAATCTTCCCTCGTGTTTATCTAAACAAGGATTATACGACAATTGTAGATTAAAAAAAATACCTCTTGTCAATATGCATCTTTGTAAAGTATTTGTTTAGTCTGATCGGAAACATTAATTATATATATCGTTTTTTTTCTACTTATTGAGTTATTTCGATAATTATTTTACTTTTAATTAACGTTCAACGGCAAATTAGACAGGGTGATTAAGTAAGGATATACTAGGACTTGAACCAATGCGCCTTTGCAATGTTTTGCATTGAAAAAAATAGGTTGTTTTTAAAACTCATACATCGCTTTCATACCTATCAAATTTAGATGTTTAATAAAATGTTTTCACTTTCAGATATTCATTTTGGAGTAGATTGAAAAAAAAAACTGGGTATAAAAGTAGATAAATGTGTGCTGACGTTCCACGAAAAAAAAATAACGGTACCATATATTGTGGCACTTTTTGTGTAATTTTTTAATAGTCTTGCTGCGGGGGAACAATTAAAACATAGTTATATATTGTGCTTAAATATATTTTATAGTATTCAGCATTCACTTACACACCAACACCCGGGCAAGAACATTATCCGTGTGGCGATACATGGTGGCAATTTCGGACTTATTATGCGATAGGTTGTCATACCTAAATCGCGTTAATATGGTAAAACATGTAGATTACGTTGACAATACTAAAACCAACACGACGGTGCAATGTTTTAATTGGTACTAGGTGCAATTGATTTACCTACTATGATGTCTATATCGCCACCGGATCGTAGAATCCGCTATTTACTAAACGACTCTCTACAAAACGCGGCAGTTCTGTAAAACGGCCGTTTACTGTTTAGGCGCTTTATAAATAAATTTAGATGTAAATAGGTTTTAATGCTTAAGGGGGAAGCGCAAGGTCAGGGCGCGAAATTCAAAATGTCAATGGTTTTTATTTTTTTACGAAAAATTTGGACATCTTTACGATGTAATTTAGTTATTTCCGATATAAGCATTCTGCATTGGATGTCTCGATGTGTTAAGTTTGCTTAAAAATACCTAAACCGATACAATACTCCAAGGTTTGTAAAAACCGCTACTTTTACTAACTTTATGGTGTTTTGACCTGCTGCTAAAGTCTGATTAGCCGTTCCTACATCGTTCTTACATACCTGTAACAATGTATTGGTAAAAAATGTAAAACATATTTTTAAAAAAAGAGCAACCATGGAGTTTCTTGCCCGATCTTCTCCATACGAACGGCATTCCGAACGGGTGGTAAAGTAGTAGCATAGTATTTTGTAACTTTTGACGATTCATAGGTACCTACTGTACTTAATGGTCTTCGTGAATAATAAATATTATGATTCTGATTCTATAATTCGGCTGAAATCAAAACGTTGCATTACAATGTCGCACGCTAACCAGCCGCATTGGAGAACGCGAAACGCCATTACAATATGGCTAGCCGTATGAAAACCGCCTATAAGTTAACCAGCCGTTTTACAGAACTGAGGCGTAAAGTGCCTAGCCGTTTTGTAAAAGAGCAGATTCTACAATACGGCAGCGCCATCTACATGTCGCTGGTTTATTTTACAATAGCTTAGACAGTAAATTTTCAAACGGTTCCACATACCGGTACGACATGTGGTTAGCCATCGCATTGTTTATAAAATAGCGTGGATTTTCATGCAATGCTGCCTTATTGACGCAAAACGCGGAGCACATTCTTGCACTTGTATCGTGTTAGTATACAACGACTTCTGTGAATAGTCGGGTTTTATCTGACCTTGTTGCCTCGTGAAGCTGGCTTGGGCACCATGTCACGCGCGATATTCTCAGTCCTAACCTGGCCTAACTCGAAATTGATTTAAACAAACGGTTTAACAGCGTGGCAAATAATAATAATTATATCGCCAGAAGAACACACTAACTATACGGGCCCACCAGCAGAAATGTTTTTATGGTGGGTACCATATAATGCAATGAGCGCGAATGCAGTATTTAATCTATACATATAAATAAAATTGGAGTGTCTGTTTGTAATATTAAAATAACCGCTTTTTACTAAGTGCATTTGGATGTATACACGTTACCTATACCGAAACAACATTTTTTACAATTTTTGTCTGTCTGTCTGTCCGTCTGTCTGTCTGTCTGTCTGTCTGTTTGTTCCGGGTAATCTCTGAAATGGCTGGACTGATTTTGACGGGAATTTCACTGGCAGATAGCTGATGTAACAAGGAGTAACATAGGCTACTTTTATTTTAGAAAAAAAAAATTGGATCTCTCGAAAAAAAATTAAAACCAATGTTGCAGCGCTGCGCCTGATTAAAGTTTGATAGCAACAATCTGCAATACGTCCCGCGGGATCAGAACGCGAGCAGGCTGTTGCCAACGGCTGAGTCTTTGTTAAATACCACGCGGACGAAGTCGCGGGCAACAGCTAGTACTAAATATAGATGTTAAACATCCGTGACTTGATTAAAAACGAAACGTTTCGAACGCAGGACCCTCGACACAAAAAGCAGGGTCACTACCAACTGCGCTAATCGGGTCATTTGACAGATGACAGCGCTTGTGCGAGCGTTCTGCAAGAGCGCGGACTTTTGCCTCGTGTAAAACACGACACGTACTGACTGATCGCTCTGACTCGCGAAACCGCTCGATTCGTCAGTACATATTAAATACGTCAATCCAGTTTACGAAGCAATAACTGAGGCTTCTGACAACCCTGTTAAACAAAAAGCCTAAGCAAATATCTAAAATAGCACTTTAGTTATAGTATCTAGTAATCGTACTCGCGACACTTGAAATCTGCCGATTATATTATTATGTTCAATTAAAGTTTAAGCCATAAAACCGTTGAGCCCCAACGACACAATACCCATATAATAATTGTACCAAACTGTGGGTGCTTATGAATTTAATTAATCCCCTTAACAATGATTTAAGCAGGCGATATTACGTTTCAGGGCCTGAAGTGATTGTGTGGAGGGCGCCTGAAAAATCTTGTATAATAACCTTCACCATATATTAGGGGATTGAAATTCTTGGAAGCTTGGAATTTCGTGCTATTCCTTGTTATGTTTATTCATTTAATTAACGCTACTATTTGGGTTCGATAAAGGGCTTGATATTATGTGGCTTGTACCCAATTCTGTATCAAATTGTTTGGATTATTCTTGGCAGGCAACTTTTTTTTTCGTGTAATGGAACAGAGCAGGTTTACATTGGGTTTCATTAATCATTATTCGTCCAACGATACCACCACTACACGTATAGTTACTCTGTGCCATTATTTTTTATTCAACAGAATATTTTAGAAAACGCGTAGTAATGTTATATGGCCTACTTATTTCAAATGTTTTTTGTTTATGCTAACAACTTATACCTATACAGAATTGGCAGTATAATCAATTTACCAAGATACGACATTATTAATTAAGTAGTTATATTCTGAAATTTAGCAATGAAGCACACAAAATAGTAGTGCTCTGAACTAATAAGCTTGCTCAACTTTTGTTTGCCATTTAGCTGTGGTTTCATTAATTTAAATTTCAGAAGTTAAATAATATCCAACTTAAGCGAGCGAGTGACTCGCACGCACCCCTCGTAGCAGCTCATAGAGATACTACCACGGGAATACCAGATAATGTGTAGCCTAATTACAATTGTTAAGTAATGAGCTGACCAAATGCGCTAAATGTCACATAATAATGTATTATGCAGGCGTATGTTTAGCCGCGCCTCGGGAATAGGTGTCGGTTATAATGACGGGCCGCGGTTGATGGAAACCCTAACCTCATGTCACATTGCCGGTTGCAATCCTTGTGAGAATATATGCGAGGACGCCATTTTCATTTCATCATGTCACATCCGTTATTTTATTTATAACTAGCTGTTGCCCGCGACTTCGTCGGCGTGGTATTTACCAAAGACTCAACCGTTGGCAACAGCCTGCTCGCAAGTTCTGATCCCGCGGGACGCATTGCAGATTGTTGCTATCAAACTTAATCAGGCGCAGCGCTGCAACATTGGTTTTAATCTTTTTTCGAGAGATCCTATTTTTTTTCTAAAATAAAAGTAGCCTATGTTACTCCTTGTTACATCAGCTATCTACCAGTGAAATTCCCGTGAAAATCGGTCCAGCCATTTCAGAAACTACCCGGAACAAACAGACACAGACAAAATTTTTAAAAAAGGTTGTTTTGGTATAGGTACCGTGTATACATCCAAATGCATTTAATAAAAAGCGGTTAATTTAATATTACAAACAGGCACTCCAATTTTATTTATATGTATAGATGTGTATTTATTGAATTTAATATTGCTATTAATTATTTCATTTCACGCATTTCATTTCGTAAAGAAAGAAGAAAAAGAAGAGAATATATGCACGAATAACTAATTTGTCAATGACCCTCAACACCACGTGCACGGGCTGCAAATTATGTTAGTGTACCTACCCATGCGCGTGACAACGCAACTCCAATCAAACACCAAAAATCCGTCAGCGTCCACCGCAGCTACCGAACGACATCGACGTTCTTTTTTTTCATAAAAAAGTTATAAAACGTGCGAGGAAATCCTATTTCCGCGGCACTGAAATGCGAAACACTTTCGAGTTGAACTCGTAATTTATTCCGCTTTGTGATATTTCATCGCGTCGCTCGGCCGCACCGTTTGTATACTTAGTCACATTTCATCTGACGCCGACGTCACTTTTTACCCGTTTTCAAGGGACGCTGGTCTCGCCCCCACCGCTCCACACCCCTCAGTGCTTATCTTCAACATTACCTACTCATTAATAGCCCCGGCCCGCATCGCATTCATGCGTCAACCTGCAAACCGGTTAAGCCAGAATTTGTCAATCTGTAATGTGAATTTTATCCGATGGTAATTTGTACTGCAATCGCGTAAATGCTGGTAAATATATTGAGCTCCGGTTCGACACAATAACAATAAGTACACGGTACCTCGCGGTAGCAATATTACCATGGGCAACTTGGCAAGCGCGCTCGTAATATTTTATGAAGATGTTTCAGTATTGGAATCCGTAAAAATATTTTTCCTTATTTGGTTTATCTTAAGTAAACTATCACACGTTTTATGAGTTTAGTACTGTTACACATCACATTTATGTTTTGTTTTAATTCGTTTTTTTTTTCATTGAAGTTGTGGTGTGTGGTTTTAGAGGTTTATGTTTATGAAACTTGGTTTATGTACCACGACCAGACGTCTACCGAATTTGGCTTTATTCTGTTTGTTGTTATACATAATAATATGCAACGTGCGTTTTTTTGCTTCAATATGTTATTTGCAATACTCGGTCAATATTATTTTTTCGTCTTAGGATGTTAGCAATATATTTTTAAAGCAATATTTTTTTTTCTGTATAAATTTCGAGTCGTAAAATACATTTCGTGGTTGTCAAGACCGAACAGTCCACTCACAATAGCTGGCGGACTTAATTGAATTGCTCTTTTACTTTCTCAATTTCCTGAGAGACTGTGAATGTTAATGGACATTAATTGAACCGAAAATGAGCGTAAGTTTATAATTAAATAAGTGCGTACTTAGGAACTTGCTATTTTAAGTTAGCCTTTGATCCTTAAGAACAATAAATAAATTGTTATGGTCATTAATTAAATCCAAAAAATTATATCAAGGCATCTTTATGCATATATCATTCTTAAAATAATATAGGCTTTTGTTGTTTTTAAAAGACAAATATTAATTGTCATACTGAAAAAATACATTTTGCATAATCATTCTGGTAAATCCAGGAGGATAAAATAGGACCACATTATTTTTAAAGCTTTTATTTATTTAAATATTAATAAAAAGAGAAACTATTAATATCTGCACGGATACTAATGATAACTAAGCCGTGCGTGAACGAACAATGATCCCTACAAAGATAGCAAAGAAAATTAAAAGCTCGATAACATAAATTCAGTACATTAGTACATCCATCATTGCAACAAGAGTACGGCGATATTATGAACTGAAATTCATAGAAATGATAAACAAGAATGCTGCACCAACGTCGTCCCTATTTCCAGCAAGGACTGTTAATAACCCTGAAGATTTTCAAGAAAAAGATTCTAAGCAATATTTATTTTCAGCACTGAAATAAAGTACTCGTCTATGCTTTCCTGCTGCGCTTCATTAATCCAGTTTAATTAAATCTGACAGAATTATTTACTTTGCAGCGTTGCAGAAATACATTTTTAGTTTTATAGAAATAAAAATACATTAAGGCAATGTTTTCGGACTTAAATTTTGAAATATTGGCTGTCCAATGCACAGATTTTGGGTTCTAAGCTTTCAAAGGATGTAATTTGCTACGCGTATGCGGTTATTACTTACATTAATATTTTGAAAATATTTAAAAGGCATATTTTGACCATTATATTGTTAAATAGTGTAACGTTGTTTAATTTAATTTTTTTACGACAGTTAATAATTAACTAAATCTGTGGTCAACCCTAAAATCGAAGGCTAACTTTGGTGTTCCTGATTTGTATGGAAAGTTTGCCGGGGCCCATATTGTATACAGCAGGGCATTCGAGGGTTATGTAAGGTATTTGTATAATTAATTATGTGTAGGTACTCGAAAATGTTCTGTCATTCGTTTGTCCATCAATAAATGTGTGGCACACTGGTCAGCCTTTAAGTTACATACAAGTCCTGTAGGATATTTCTCAGTGGCGACGATATTAATTACGAATTCGCGTGTGTTTAGTGATATTATACAATAGTATAAAAAAAAATACTATGTCGATTGGCAAGATTGCTGAGTTTAATGTGGAAACTGACAACTGGCGGTTATACGTGGAACGCCTCGAACAATATTACATTGTTAATAAAATAGCGGAAGATTTAAAGGTGCCTACCCTTGTGACAGTGATGGGGGCGAGAAGTTATGAACTGCTAGTAAATTTATGTACGCCAGATAAACCGACCAACAAGACATTCGAGATCTTGACGGGTATTATGGAAAAACACCTACAACCGTCTCCAAGTATTTTAGCAGAACGTTTTAAGTTTCATCACCGAAATCAAAATACTGGCGAGAAGATAAGTGAATACATCGCTGAATTAAAAAAGATGTCGAGATCCTGTAAATTTGGACAGTGGCTTAACGAGAGCCTGCGTGACCAGTTGGTGTGTGGATTGGCGAGTGAAAATATTCGACAACGGCTATTTGCTGACGATGAGCTAGATTTCCAGAAGGCCTGTAGCTTAGCGCTAAATATGGAGGCGGCGGAAAAAGATGCAGCCTTTGTGAAATCTCGGATGGACGAAAAGTCAACAGCAGCAGATTGTCAGGCGATCACGGGCGCTGTACGTAAAAGGCAGAGAGGCATGGGCAGCCCCAGAGTGATGGCGGGGAGCAGGCGTGCAACGATCTCAAGAGGAGGATCGCGGGACGCAGCTGCGCGAGGCAGTACAGGCTGTGTGGCTGGGCATGCCGCCGGGGCCGCCGAGCTTGGCAACAGGGCGAGCGGACGCTGGCAATGCCGGGCGTGCGGCGGCGACCACGACGTCGGGACATGCAGGTTCACACGTTATGTGTGCCGCGTCTGCAACGAGGCGGGCCACCTACGGCGAATGTGTCCGAGGTTGAATGATGCCGGACACAACTACATCGAAGAGTCGCCTGGGTTGGGTAGTGACAACAGTGACGAGGTATTAACGATTAATCAAGTAGCTTTAGAAAAATATCCTCCAATTTTTTTAACAATGAATATTGAGGGTAAACTTGTTAAGATGGAATGTGATACAGGGAGTGCAGTATCTTGTATAAGTTATGAATTTTATAAGGAGTATTTTGGAGGCCTGGAGTTAGAAAGGTGTAGCTTAGTGCTTAGGTACTACACAGGCGAAACAATACGCCCAGTGGGTGTTATAAAACCACTAGTTAAATATAACGATAAGAGTAAACACCTGGACTTGTTTGTAATAAATAATGGAAAAACCATTTTACTAGGCAGACAATGGATAGCGGACATGAGGATAAAAATACCTACTATAGGACAGTCGGAAAACGTTAACAATGTTAATTGCGAAAATTTTAATTTAAAATTGTTTAGTTCCAGATACTGTAACGTGTTTTCGGATGGGCTGGGGTGCTTTACCGGTGGCAAGGTCACAATACATTTACGTGCGGGGGCGAGGCCGGTATTCATGCGGGCACGTCCGCTCGCCTACGCGCTGCGCGAGCCTGTGGAGCGTGCGCTCGAGCAGCTGGTGCGCGACGGCGTGCTCACTGCTGTGGACCGCTCCGACTGGGCTACGCCTATCGTCCCCGTCGTGAAGAAGGACGGTAACATTAGGATATGCGCTGATTATAAACTGACGCTAAACAAAGTGCTGGAGGTCGATCGTTATCCATTGCCTAGGGTTGAGGACCTCCTCGCGCGTTTGCACGGAGGCCAGCGGTTTTCAAAAGTCGATCTTTCGCAAGCTTACGCCCAATTGGAGCTTGACGAAAGCAGCAAGTACACTGTAATTACCACACACAAAGGCATGTTCCGATACAACCGCTTAGTGTACGGTCTTGCATCCAGCCCCGGTATTTTTCAGAAGAAACTAGAACAACTATTCTCACATCTGCCGTACGTAGGAGTGTTTTTGGATGACATTATTATAACAGGTGTTGATACTCCATCTCACTTGGATAATTTAAATAAGGTTTTTAACATACTAGAAGCTAACGGACTTAAAGTGAGGAAAGAAAAATGCAGTTTCTTTCAGGAGTCGATAACGTACTTAGGATACGTCATATCAAAGAAGGGGGTACATACATGTACAGATAAGGTTAGGGCTATAACCGATACCCCCACCCCGGTAAATGTCACTGAGCTAAGATCGTTTCTAGGAATGGTGATGTATTACGCAAAGTTTATTAGAAACATAAGTTTTGTTTTAGCTCCATTATATAATTTGCTACGTTCAGGAGTTCGGTTTGTTTGGAGCGAGGCTTGCAGCGAGGCGTTTATGGAGGTGAAGCGTCTGTTGGCTTCGAGTGAAGTGCTGGCACACTACTCACAGGACCTGCCGCTAATAGTAACGACCGATGCGAGTGGTGTGGGGGTTGGCGCGGTTATTTCGCACGAGACGCCGCACGGGGAGCGGCCCGTGGCTTATGCGTCGAGGTCACTTACTAAGGCCGAGCGAGCATACTCGCAGATAGAAAGGGAGGCTCTGGCTATAATTTACGGAATAAGAAAATTTCACCAGTACTTATATGGTCGGAAGTTTACGTTAAGAACCGACCATAAGCCGTTAACGTCGATATTTGGAAGTAAGGCCGGCATTCCCGTTATGGCCGCCAGTCGTATGCAACGATGGGGAGTGTTGTTATCGGGGTACAACTATGATATTGAGTACGTATCATCGGCTAAAAATTGCGCAGATGCCCTATCGCGGTTACCGTCCCGAGATAGCCCAAGTGGTCCAATCAGAGAGATTACGTATCTGAATTTTGTTGAGAACTTTCTGCCTATCACTCATGAGGACATAAGGAAAGCGACAGCTGGCGATATTATGTTGAGTAGAATTCTAATATACTCTCAGGCGGGTTGGCCGGTACAGTGTAATGAAGATAGTCTGAAACCGTATTTTACAAGGCGAAATGAAATTTATTCGGAAGGAAATTGTCTAATGTGGGGATATAGGATTATTGTTCCGCTTTCGTTACGCACACAGGTTCTTCGACAGCTGCATAGTGGCCACTTGGGCATTGTGAAGACCAAATCATGGGCGCGGAGCTACGTGTGGTGGCCGAAAATTGATAGCGATATAGAAGACCTGTGTCGACAATGCACAACCTGCGCGGCCGAGCTGCCGGCCCCGCCGAGGGCACCGCCGCAGCCCTGGCCCTACCCGGTCCAGCCATGGTCGAGGGTACATGTAGATTTTTTGGGTCCATTGCGAGGATTGACATTTCTAGTCATTATTGATTCGACGTCCAAGTGGCTAGAAGTGTTTGAAATGTCTCGAACAACAGCTGTAGCGGTTATTAAAATTTTAAGAAGTCTATTTGCCAGATTTGGTTTACCGATGGAGCTAGTTTCGGATCAAGGGCCACCCTACACTAGCGTAGATTTCAAGGAGTTTCTTAAAAATAACGGAATCAGACAATCTTTTTCACCAGCGTATCATCCAGCTTCAAACGGCGCAGCGGAGAACGCCGTTAAACTATGTAAGAATGTCATAAAGAAGGCTTTGACGGATGAGGTCGATATCGACACAGCCCTTCAGACGTTCTTGCTGGCGTATAGAAATACAAGACATGCAACCACAGGAGAATCTCCGGCAAATATATTACAGAAGCGTTCGTTACGCTCGCGGTTAGACTTGTTACGGAGCGAACGGGCGGTCGCAGACCGGGTGAGCGAGTCACAAGGACGGCAGGTTAAGTACGCGGGGGGCAACTTGCGTGAGTTCGAACCGGGGGAACCGATATGGTTTAGGAACTACAGGGGTCAACGGAAGTGGGAACAGGGGTCTATAGTTCATAGTGAGGGTTCTCGCCGTTTCTGTATTAGGGAAGGTAACGGTCGACAACACACTAAACATATAGACCAGATTCGGCGTAGATCACGCATGTCGGATGTTCCTTGTCCAGAGGAAACCAGTACAATGGGGGGACATGAGATCCCGAACGTTTCGTCAACGCAGAGTAATCCAAATGCTACAGGTCACGATGAAATTAAGGAGGGAGGTGATAGTAGTAAGCACGACGTAGCACAAGAGCCGGAGGTTTTTAGGACACCACCGCAAGCGCACTCGCCACCATCCGCGACGACTACACCAACCGTCAGTAGTCCCTTGCCAGCGGTGCAGCACCCCAAGCGTATACGTAAACCCGTTGTGCGATTTCAGATAGATTAAGAATGCCGCGGTAAATTGGTCCTAATTGTTATACGTAGTTATAAGTTATTATACCTAGTTATAAGTTACAATTATTTGTCAAGTAGCGTAGTAATAGTTTAAGGGTGGAGGTGTAAGGTATTTGTATAATTAATTATGTGTAGGTACTCGAAAATGTTCTGTCATTCGTTTGTCCATCAATAAATGTGTGGCACACTGGTCAGCCTTTAAGTTACATACAAGTCCTGTAGGATATTTCTCAGGTTAAACCCAACTTTTCACTTTAAGCTGCTTTCACATCGTCTGACGCAATCACGTTTCATTCATTTGTGGTCGAACTTGAAATATCATACTCATAAAGTTTGATTTGTCTGGTAATTTAATGGCTCCAACAATCCTAAGTTAATTTAGAAGAAATTAATATATATTTTGAAGTTAATTTATTCTAACATAAATATTTATTTTGGTCAGGCAAATATTATCGATAACATATATTATGCTTACCTACAAGATTGTTAAACACAAAATTAATTTGGCCAATTGCGCAAAGCACCTTGCTTAGCTATAACTGAAATAATTTCAAACGAAACCCACGAAACCGAGTTCAATGAACTTTGATCCAAATTATATTACGGTAAAGTAATGAACGAATCCCGTAAATCAATTACCTGCCTAACAAGATTAATTAATTGACTTTTTTTCAGGAAAAGAAAGCCAAAAATGTAATGATATATCAGTTTCATACCAAATTTAATCTCGTCAATTTTTTTTAAACCTGTAAGACTATTTGCTAGGTAAGCCTGGTATTTATTTTGACTATGTTGTAGGTATCTACGAGTATAACAAAAAATCTATCAGGTTTATGTAGGCTTCAGTAAGCAGATTAAGAAATTTAACATCATTGTAATGATAGAATAAATTAAATTATTTGATATTATTATAGTCGGGGTCGAGTCACCTTCGTCCGTAGGAGAATTAAGTACCCTCGAGATTCCCTACACGTGACCCTGGGTGGTGCCAACCAGGTGATAACTCTACTGGTGGTAGGCTTCGGCCATGGTTAGTCACCACCCACTGAAGAAAGCCATGCCGCCAAGCGGCCTAGCCTTGTTCCGGCATGATGCTCGGTGTTGCTATTCATGGATGGCGGGTCAGATCAGTTGCGCTGCATGTGCCTAGTAAATGTAGCGTCTCGATCTACTGCCGCCTTCCTACCTAGGCAAGTATGCTCCATCGTAGATCTCATCGTCACTTACCATCAGGTGAGATCGAGATCAAATACTTGCCCATAATGTATAAAATTTTTTTTTTTAATAATATACTTATTAAAAAAACTTCCTATTCTTAAAAATATTTTACACTATTTTTGTTAGGCTTTATAATTTACAACTGCGTTCGGGCCAGACGTAATGTAAGTATTTGAGAGCATCTCGGAAGGTTAGATGTACTTATTGTTTTTATTTGGTTAGCTAAAACAAATCGAATAGGTACTCATTTATATAGATTCTCAATACCCTCAATATTTGTGTCAGAGGCATTGCTTACAACACTTTGTATACACTGAGATATATCAGATATTTTTTCTCAATGCGGACGATAGTAAGCAAAAGCGGACTAAGAAAATTATTAATACCCTTACTATAATAGGAACTCCTCTAACAAGAGATGAGAAGCTCCGTTGCAAAAGCTTTGTAAGCCGCTCGTAAAATTACATCCACTGCCATAGCCTTAAGTAATTTCTGATGGTTGACTCGTAAAGTCACAGTAAGACAATTGGGAGAGCGCTAGACGAAGCCATAAAAATATTGTTATTGTTAAGAAACATCTGATTAAGATATCATAACATCCATTCAGTGTTATTTCAAAATGACCTGTTTTAAAAAAAAAGTAATTTGGCGAAAAGTTTGTGTCCTTAACCATATCAAAAGATTTAATTAATTTAGCTTGGTGTGACAAATTTTATTATTATTCAAAAAAACATCCTTTATTATTTATTTATTGTCATTTGGGATGAGTATTTTTTTAGGTTCATTAATATTACAGCTGATGCGCTAATGCATAATGCCATCCGGTTCAAAGAAATGAATGTCTTTACGTAAAAGGATGTTTAGGTAATTCTTGAAATTTCACTCGGTTCTATTTGTGATTCAATCTTAGTAACGTTCAATATCTCGCAGGGATAATAACTCGATATGGCTCAGAGAGTATCGTTCATTGTGTTATTATCAGTGTTTCTTCTTCATATCGTTATGGTGAGTACCTTTATATATACGGCGGGTTCGATATCATAAGAATTTTGTTCGGAAATTCAAAACGTATATTTATAAACAATTTGTGATTTTGTTTGCCCTATTCATTCGCATAGGGCAAGCAAAATTACAATTCAAACAAGCGCGGCTTTGGAACCCTGAAGCTATGTTTCCGAATCCAGGGTAGTGTTGAAATATGTGAGGTGTGCTTCCATTAGTTTGCATTTTTTTTACCATTCGTTTGCCAAAGGTTGTTCATTTAATTTTTTCGTTGCTTGTTTTTAATGAAACCGCTTTTGTATCCATCCAAGTAGTATTCGATAAAAATAAAAAATATTAATATAAAATTGTGATTTTCATACAACAGAACCATAGGTAGCATTTATATTTCTTAACAAGAAATAAATATTTAGTATTTTTTTTTGTCTCCCGCTCTGTACTGGAAAGCATTGGATAATTTTCTTCCAACTCCTCCTATTTTTATCTTTCGATCAAATTTGTGCGGGTTCCAAGACTAGGTTCCAAGACAACTTTATCCCAGGACTCGCCGAGGGTAAAACCTCGGTGTCATCACGGGACACCACTGTAGACACTGGCTTACAGGAGTAGCATTGGTGGGAGTGTGTGGCGGGCCTAGTCCCATTTTTAATATAGTAAGCATATATTTATTTCTTCCCTTCACACTTTCGTTCTAGGTCAAATCATCGACTTACGACAAGAAAACATTAGACGGTATGGTTCTTAAGTTGCTGTGGACGAAAATATACACCGGGTATGACGCCAACATGAAAGAGCAGGCCATCAAACAATTGAGAGCGACCGGTGACTACAATAAACTAATAGATCATTTAATGAAAGTAAAGAAAGAGAAGGTGCAACGAGTGTTGAATTTATTATCTGAGATTATATTGATATTTATGGACTGATTAAATTAAGTGAGAACATGATTTATGTTGTTTCATTTTGATCGCCTGTTATTCCCAGAGTAAGCGCTCTTTTTTTTTATTATATTATAGGCAAGTATTTGATCTCGATCTCACCTGATGGTAAGTGACGATGAGATCTACGATGGAGCATACTTGCCTAGGTAGGAAGGGGGCAGTAGATCGATCGCCCTTACAATGTGACCTTACATTTTAAAACAATTTTCAGAAAATACTGAGTTAGATTTGGTTATTTTTAAAGAACCATTATACAGAATTATTCATGAAGTGTGTAATATGTCTTCAACTTGCGTTTCTTCAATGCATTTGTATTATTATGTGAAGTCAGAATTTATGCGCAGATTTAAAGCTTAGCTTACCCTTTCTGAATCACTCTGTATAATGGGATATTATAAAATCGCGGTCAAGTGCGAGCGTGTCTTTGAATAATGTAAGATGCTAATATACGTTTTTCGGGAAGGCGAATGCCCGCACAAAAACCTTCACCGTTTGGTGAAGTTTCTATTGTATTTGATTCAATAATTTTTTTATTATACAGTCTCTCATCACACGGGCTATACCCGGATCTTTGGCAGGTTTGTGCGGGGACATGCGTCCAACATGTACAGGCCCTTTTTGAGAATTTTAATATTATGTCACCTGCTGGGGTCAACTGCATATACAGTAAATTGACCTCATCAGACGGTGGAACTATTGCAGGAAATTAGAAAGATAATTGGGACTATAGATTGAGGTTTGGATATTTATGGGATGGGAAGAGTTGCAGAAATGTACCATAATCAGCATTTATCTAATTACTATTGGCAGTTGGCGACTCGCCACTCTTTAGGTGGGCCCCCTAAAAAGACCGTCATAGAAGACAATAAGGGGAAACCATGCGTGAGTGGCTCAGGTGCATCCTAAAAAGCATTTTAAAAGGTACAAAAGTTAGTCAAAAATGCTTTGTAAATTGATTCATACTTCTGTAAATTTGGGGGAACATCGCTTAGCACCGGCCCCGCTAATGTATGACAAGGTTGACCACCCGCTAAACCAAGCCGACCTTTATCAGTAAGGTCTCACAGCCCCGCGAGCATATAAATGAATAATTAAATGACTTTTTTAAGCCATCTGTTTTCCAGCGGATGGGGCGTTTAATTTATTCGTCAGTGGGAATTTGTGGTGGTGACGTAGACCGTTTACAAACGAAGAGAGACGTGATGAATAGCCGTCAACATTGTAGGCCGTAAATATCGTAAAAAAATTACCATCCACTACGGAGAACGCTATTAGTGCGAATCATTATTCTCAAAGCAGTGATAACTAAGTTGGTAGAACGCTTGCCTCGGTAACGAGGATCGCAGGTTCAAACCCCGGCTCGCACCTTTGGCATTTCTGGATTTCATGTGATAACTTCATTTCAACTTTGAAAACATCGTGAGGAAACCTGCATGTCTGAGACATCCCCTCGAAAGATGTGAAGTCCGCCAACCCGCACTGGGTCAGAGTGGTGGACTATGGGGCCTTATCCCCCTCGCATTGAGGGGAGGCCCGTGCCCAGCAGTGGGACATTAAAAAGGGCTGGTATTATCATATTATTCTCAAATATTTTGTATAGGTCGATCTTTCTCTTCGATTCTATAAACATTTATTATAACTTTTAATGGCCACAGAGTTAAGGCAAGCAGACGAAACGTAGATTACATTATATACTCATAAACGTTGCCCTTCAAAGGAGAGATTATAATAAAAATACCTTCGTATTTCACAGAGTAGACTACTCAGCGGACTTATTGTGAATCAAAATAACATTTACTCTGCCGACTTTTGTAGTCAAAATTAAGCCTATGAAAATAGTCCCAAAATATGGCTCGCTACACTCGACCATTGATAAACAATTCCCGGCTTATGTTGGCTTCTGAATTTAAGCGAATATTGATTGAGAACGTGATTTTGATATGTTTGAACTTTACGAAGACAAAATGTTGCTTAATCGCGAATATTCACTGAATATTCGGCGTTAAGCAGCATTTTGTCTTTGAAACGGAACTGGCACTGACGTAACGTCAAAAAAAATACAATTCCACTAATATTATAAATGTGAAAGTTTGGATGGATGGATTGATGGATGTTTGTTACTCAATCACGCCAGAACGGCTGAATTGATCTGGATGAAAATTGGTAAAGAGATAGTTTATAGTCTGAAATAGCACATTGGCTACTTTTTAACCACGGGTAACACCGCGGGACGCAGCTACTATTACATATATATCTGTTCAAAATAATGTAGGTAGGTTGATGTTCGTAGTGGCATTGCGATTATTTGTCGACTAGACGATAGTCTAGTGTCGTTGTAATATGTCGTCTAAAGCTCATACCAATAAACTTATCTCATCACTACAAGAGAAAACGTCAGTGCTCTCTCGTGACATGGGATTTTAAAAATAAACAATATTTTTAAGAGTTTTCCCAAGATTAAGATCGACTTTAATATGGGCCTAACTGCATTTTATTGTAAATATACTAGCTCTCCCGGCGAACATCGTACGGTCTCAATATGAAAATGTATGTGAAAATCTTTAGAATTCGTTTTGAGTTAATATTTCCTATGTTTTATTAGTTATACTACTATTCGGATCGATGTGTTTTTTCTATTTAGCTCCCAAATAAAAAAAAAACATCGAGCACAAATAATTAGAAATAACAATCGGCCCACTCGTTATTGAGTTATAAATGGTTAACCAACACGACTATGTTTTATATATACCTATAGAAGATATAAAATTGGCAGAAAATGCTTCTCATTCGAACATAATTGTACAATGGCTGGATGTTTTGTATTAATTTTTTTTGGTTGTGAACACGGAAAAAAATATAAAAACTCGCCGTTGAAATGTTATAGACGCATTGGACTCGTTCATTGAATGTTCTTTTGATGCGCTCGCCTAACCACTTGTATACCCTGAGTTTTGTAATCGAAGTATCCTTCATGGAATCCGGAACGATATAGATTCCTTTCATATTTTTTAAATGCAAAAATAGGGGCCTTTTGAAACTATGTATTTTCGTGCTTCAAATATTTACCCAAGCTTTTACAAATACAACAGGTGTCTATTGCTTTATTTTTTGCAATAAAGCAATAGCTTATATTAATATGATGTGGAGCCCATTTATAAATACTGGGTGACCAGTGTAGTGACTGAAAAACTTCTTTTTTTTAAATTGTTGTACCCAAATTCTGTCTTCAAATAATTATTAGTATACCCTTTCTGAATCACCTGTATACGGCTCGATACAATACTATACGGTACGCTAATGATGTACATATTTACGTACCAAGACAAACCTTAACCGTTCGAGGGGGTAGAATGTGGTCGCATGAGCCTTCAAGGATAACAAGTCAACCCCTACCGCCAGCGGCTCGCATGATGAGGCTCCGTGATGAATGTACCCCATGTTAGTTTGGGGTGTTGTATTGTAAACATACAGAACTGGTGTAGGAAGTCGGTGGTAATTAATCCTGCTTCCCCAGTAATGTATACAGTCTTCAACTGAGCTTTGTGTAGTTGTGGCACTACTTCGTCTAATAGTATATTTTTTGTCTCCCGCACGGCAATGGAGGAATCGGATAATTTTCTTAGAACTAAAAGTAGTTGCATCTTTTTCAATGCCCGAGTGTTGAATCCATACTCACGAAATTACTCAGTATATATGTATGGAAAATTGAACAGCGCCTCGAGCGGACGGTATTTAAAACTATCGATTCTCAATACAAAATGCCTCAATACGTATACTATAAAGTATACGGTTAGCTATCGAATAATCTCGTACTTGACGTACTGTAGATCATTACATGACAACCTCTAAACGCCTTCATAGGTACTAATGGAATTTATGTCGCGAAAAAAATATTATACAACATTGATAAACTCTATGCTCAAATTTGAATAAACGCGCCCCCCCCCCCCCCCTTCCCCATTACCCCTTGCAAGGTATTAGATAACTTTTACGCAAACTAATAACAAATGTTGTTCAAGTAAATAAACAAAGCAGGTGTCCTGTTAAACTATTCAGGGTCCTGTACTGTCCACAATTTCATTAATTAGAAAACTAATCACATTTATCTTGTATATTCAATTTCAATATGCATATTTGTTTGAGACCGTCGCAATTACTGTGATTGAAACAAGTATAAATATTTCAATGAGATTGCAAATGAGAAATTTCATGTACAAATGAGCCACCATTGGCTACGATTTTATAAGAATGTATATTATACGAAACTTATTGAAAAATGACCCTTATTACATTGTATGCGTTCAAAAACAAACCACTAACTACACGGTTAATATTTCACAATAATTTCATCGATTTGCGTACGAATGATAATTGCTTTTATGGCTATATTTAATGTAATGGTGTAATCATTGGAATCCGAACTATTTTGAAGTGATCCATTTTCTATTTCAATTAGCACTTGACTCGTGTGATACGTTCTTTATAAGCTTCACACATCAAGAGATAGGCAAACTAAACGAGTCGACTCAATATCATAATACTCGTAATGTCTACGACACCGGAATCCCATAACCAGTTGATTTACACAATACGAGCGGCATAAAACCGGCCGAAACATGCTATATTTTTTCATTTACTACGAAGCAAATTTCCGTATTATTGATGTCATTGGCCCAACGGTGAGCGTAAATATGTCGGTTGGTATATCACCTTTTATAAGGCTGTGTCCCCAGTCGGCAAACTGTCAGCGGCCGACTGAGTGAGCCGCAAATTTGTGGCGAACTGAAATTCGAGCTAGCTGCAAACTCAGATCAATTTGCGTGCGTCGCCGTTATGTGTTAGCCGCTTGTTTAGGTTAACCGACCGACTGAATTTTCACTGTCAACTGTCCACATGTCAGTTTGCGGCAAACGGACTCACTACGCCTGGCGAACAAGCATATCACCGCCGCCGATTGGAACCGGTTTTGCTGTGAGTCGGCCGCTCACTTATTCAATCGGCGCGCGCAACACAGCAAACTGCGTAGAGTGAGCGCAAACTAGCAAACTGTGAACACTCCATTTCAAATATATGGATGGGCGTACTAAACCGATACGCCGCTAACTCGGTCGGCCGCTGACAGTTTTCCGACTGGGGACACAGCCTAACACGCAGTAAAGAAGCTCGTAATATTGAGACAGTAAGAACTAAGCCGCCGTGAGTATTATCACAAATTGTCGGATGAAAATGGCTTCCACCGTGAGCGGACTTGAAGCAATAATAATAATTATGCATTACATCCGGAGTCCGGACCCGGCTTGCCAGTGTCATCTGCATTTTATGAAATATTACCATAACTACGAATTTATTGTAGCTTAAAACTGCAACGGGCGGGTTCTTAACTTGAATACGAAATGTTTCTGATAAAATAATAATAGTAAAATAAATAACTAACTAAGTTAATATAACTACACACTATAGAATTACATTAGAAAAAAGGAATAAAAAAAAACAAAATAATAATAATATTAAAATTAACAACCGCTCACATTGTGTGTGTGTTAGTGTGAGTTGTGAGTTATCGTTATCAAGATGAGTAATTTTTTTTTTTAATTTCTGGTTTATCGTAGGATATTGATAAAAGCAATGAGACACGTTTTGGTTTGCATTTATGAAATGGAGAATATAAATTTATTCTCTTCCGCTGCATAAATGCAAATCAAAATAACTTTAAACTAAGTTAAACATCGCAACGTTGATTATACGATTTTCTTACACCGTTGCAATGTATTATAATAAATAACTATTTGTTAGTTTTATTCATTAATATTCTAAATAAGAATTTAATGAATAACACAAACGTAATAAATATTATATTACTGTTATTAATTCCTCAAAAAACAAATGGTGCGAGTCTGCAAGAAATAGATACATGCGTACAGCACGTTTATAAACGGTTTTATTCCACCCAGCGAAGGTCCTTTGTTCCCGTTTTCCATTTATCCATATCAATACTGAACGCGTACACAGCCCTGAAAACACCGATGTCTCTTCGCCGTTTATGATAAATGGCCAAGCTAAATACCAGCCTCGGCGTTTGTCCTAGATTTTCTCGCTAAACGATGCTTTATCTAAACGATTTATCCCAAATGTCTATTACATATAACTGGGTACATAAGATCTAACAAAAATAGATTACAATATTATAAGGGCTTGTGGTATATAGCAGTAAAGTTTTTAATTTGATTGATTGATTGACTTTTATTGAATAATTTGTAGGGTTAGCACGACCTACCTGGATTAGAAACCGGGACACTAGTCGCATAAAACACTACCAACTCCGCTCATCAGGTCTTCAACATTACAACACTATAATCTTTTCTATTACACGAGAGATCCCAAGCCAGAGCGCACGTTAGCTATTATAAGTATACATCTCACCACCAACACCTGGCATATTTTACTCCAGCTTTCGTTAAGTACCGTCATTAATATTTATTAGCACATGGTGTCAGATTATCCTGTCAACAAAATCCATTACAACTTCTACTACGGTATTTAGTGTGGGCAGAAATGGCAGCGAAGACTTGCTGGCTACACATTGTTACTGTCTGCCGCGAGATTTATCGCCGACCGCTCCAACCGACCCGCTATGTTTTTCACCCTTGCAAAAGTTAAAGACAGTTATAATAATAATACCAGCCTTTTTAATGTCCCACTGTTGGACACGAGCCTCCCTTCATTGTGAGGGGGATTAGGCTATAGTCCACCACGCTGGCCCAGTGCGAGTTGGCGGTCTTCATACGTCTTTCGAGGGGTTTCCTCGCGATGTTTTCCTTCACCGTTTAGCAAGTGATAATCATGGTTGAAAATGAGATTCACACATGAGATCCAGAAATCCCAGAGGTGCGAGGCGGGGCTTGAACCAGCGATCCTCGTTACCGAGGCAAGCGTTCTACCAACTTGGCTATCACTGCTTTTTTGAATGACAGTTAAATCCTTAGATATTAATAAGTGGATGTGACAATGTGATGAGTACAATAGTACATAGTACATGAACGAATTACGCGCTATCCCGTGTTGGGTACGATTAAGTGATTATAATTACGTAAAGTGTGTTAAGAGCCCCAGTGTCGGTTCCATTCGTAGAGTTATTTATCAACCTTGCCAAGTCTATCCCGTTTGGAGTGTTTTCTTTCGATATAAAATGCGGACGTAGATACTTAACGTCGCGATTCGAGAGGGATCTTGTGATAAAATATTATTTTCTATGGAAGGTTGGAGGGGAATGGTATATTTTGGCGTTTTATTTTTGTTTTTTTAATATTATGGTACCGTATTTAACTGTGCGGTTATCTTTTAAACATTGGTGTAGGTAGCTACAAAAGTGTAGTGGGCACATTATTTGTGCAGTATTTAATGTTGCCTACAGATCAGTGATAGCTAAAGTGGTTCTCAGAAGTCTGTTGTTCTCCGACCCCCCCCCCCCCCCCCCCCCCTCTGACTATCGTTTTGAAGAGATGTGATAGTGTTAATTTATATCACCACCTCCTCAACCCTTTATCAAGATAGTTCATCTAGCTATTAGTCTCGGATATAATCTTAAAAGTGTGTGTACTTAGTACTAACTTATGGATAATTTAAAACACGCGATTAGTTTCAAGTCAACAAGGCGTCGACTACACTATCGATCGCAACTAATGTACACTAATTAAGGTTCCGAACCCAAAGGATGCGTAGTTCGATGCTTCTTATTTTTAAAAGGAGAGATTTTTTTATAACATCTGAGTCGTGTTCGTAAAGATTGTGAAAGATATTGAAATTACCAAACGCACACAAAAAAGTACTTACTTCGCATTAGCTATAGCTACAAATGTATACCAACCGAAGGCCCAACTCGTAAGCGTTGGCCGCAGGTCCGCCACACACCGGGGTGAGAAATAAACGGCAGTAGGGCTGGTTAATAAGATAATTATTTTAATAGAAAATTTTACGTGCGGACATAAAGGTGACATAAATTGACAAACCCTAAAACAAAAGATTACCAAAAAAAACATAAAATAATTATAATATAACCTAAGGAGATCGCGTCGTTAAAACTCCCCTCAGCCTTGCGAGGCGGGCACGGCCATATGCGAGGCAGCGAGGGAAATGAGGGCGCTAAAGCGAGGCAGCACGAGCTGTAGCCTCACGCGGCTACGTGGTCAGTCGGAATCCGGCTTAGGAATAATTTTGTGCTCAGTGAAAAAAAGAGTACGATGGGACGGCGAGGATTGGCTGTGAATGCTGTGATACTACTACACAAGGTCTAAATATAGGTTCGGAATATTGGAGAGTTGTAGACATTCTATCTACGATTCAAGTTCTATTTTGAAATGCTACGTACGAAAATTCTTTTATGAAAATTGTAGCAAGTTATACAAAATGACTAGCGTTCTTGTTCAGTTGCATGATATTGTACCTACCTAAACATAATTTTAAACTCAGACTAGGTACAACATCGGTATTATTATAATCTATGTAAAGATTTGATGTAAGCAAATAAAATATTGCAGCACACATATGAATAAAAAAAACACAAATGAGATAAACTCTATTTTTTTATAGAGAACTTTGTAAGAATGTATAGCTTAGTATACCAATAATAAATCAATATTTTCACGAGTCCTCTGTTATTTCGTCAGTTTCTGGCTGCTACCATTACTAACATCTTTTTATACCTACTTGTTTATATCGGACCCATTCATTCTGTCGTCTGCAACTTTGCTTAAAGACTCTCAAACTTTGGCTTCATATTTATGCCTTTTATATATCTGTTTAATTTGTTGATGAGTTAGTTTAGTTTTAAAATATAAAATGTACCTAAGTATATATTTATTTATTTTACAGAATAATATAAGGTACAATTGTATTATATTTTGGAGTAATTACTCGTATTATTAGCTATATCTTACCAGTGCTGGTATAGCTGGCATAGGTGTTGCCAGCTAGGAGCGATACGCGCACAAACGCGTCGTCAGCGCCATCCTGCCGGTCCTCGAAGCTTGGGTGAGGAGGAAGACTGGGCGAGTCACCTTTAGGCTTGCGCAGATACTCACTGGACACGGCTGTTTCAGTGATTATCTGTGCAAGATAGGACGCGAGGCAACGACCAATTGCCACCACTGTGGAGGGGACCTGGATTCCGCCCAGCACACGCTGGAGGCGTGTCCCGCGTGGGACGCGGAGCGGGGAATCCTGGTCCAACGGATCGGATCGGATCTCTCCCTCGACAGCGTAGTGTCGGCTATGCTGTCCGGGGAAGCGGCGTGGGGGGCTATGACTGCCTTCTGTGAGACTGTTATGTCCCAGAAGGAGTCAGCCGAGCGGGATCGCGAGAGAGCCGATCCCGCTCGCCGCCGACGAAGACGCCGAGTCGCGCTTCGTCGAGGCCCCCCGGCCCTGATGCCCAGGGCCTCAAATAACGGGCTACCCTCGGGGTCGAGGACGACTGGGGTGTGGGCCCCGGACGTCCGGTGACGATAACGACTCCTGAGGAGGACGGCTGCGGGCGTGGCTCCCCGCCGCCGTGCGCAGCGAGGGCGCAGGGGGAGCAAACATCTGCTCCCCGAGACGGGCCCCCATAAGGGGGCGAGGCACAAGAGGGGCACCGGTGCGTTCCGTTTGGAGATCCCGGAGCCCCTCCAACATGTGTCGAAGGCGGCCACCGGGGGGGTTTTAGTGGGTAAGAATCCCACATAACCCGGCCCTCTCCCACACAGAGGCCGGGTATCTATCGAAGATTTCCCCCCCGTCAACAAAAAAAAAAAAAAAAAAAAAGGTGTTGCCAGCTATATTAATGCCCAAAATGTCTATAAAGTTAAAAAATATCTATACATTTTTATACTGCTAGACCTTAATCGTGACTCGCAATCCACCCTTACCCAGCTCATTCCAGGTCAGCCAAAAGGCGACCACTTCTGCAGGATTCTTATACAAAATCGATATTTTTATTGCTCTATTATGGTTCATAGTCTTGGAGCCAAATTGAGGGTAGGGGGAGGCTTGAGAATTCATTCTCGGGCCAAAGCGTTTCTTTAATTAAGCTTCCTCGTTTATTATTCACTTAACGACCGAGAGTGTCCGATGTAAATTAGTATCTATTACTACTATATTATATATTATATTCCTACTATTGTTGGTTTTGTGATATAGGACAGTACATAATATGTTGTACTGTACCCCTGGCTACGCGTGTGCTCTTACTTACATAGTACTGTACTAAGTAAAAGGATCGGATTGGGGATATCAAATTGAGTACGGGCGTAGTGGATGCCGCCTAAGTTTGTCGGATGGAAAATTAAGGACGCCCTTGTAGTAGATAATAAAATTTTCTAGCACATCCTGTATCATCAATTCCTTTTCCTTCCTTTTAAAAAAATACAGAATTTATTTGTTGTAAAAATTTCCAATATAAGAGTATTTTACCCTACTACTAGGTTTTAGTGGTGGAAGTGTTAATTTAAGAGTCCTGTTAACGGTCAATAATTAATTTGATTATAGTTTTTTTTTTTGTTCCGTTTGTCAAAAAAAACAACGTGTTAGATTTTTTAATATTTATTTTTAAAGGTTGGCGCGAGTGTTGGTCCAACAAACGGCAGTTTTGTGTTTGGAAACTTTAAAATGGTTTTTTTACAAATTTTGTCTATTTAAATCCATGACGAGTACAATTTCGACAAATTTCAACGGCCCTACGTTGGCCTAACGCAAGTAAAGTGCACGTTTTGATATGAAACATTGTACGTTCGACTACAGCACATACAAAAATGAAAACTGTAGCAACATAGGATAAAAGACTCAGGTTGCCTTTAGTCTCGGGCGTCAATGAGCATACTACTCATTATCCGAGCTGCAAGCGGACACAACATACATTGAAGAAGGCATTGTTTTATAACTAAGGGTGTATATAAGAAAACTGATTCAATATACTCTTAGAAACTAGATCAATACTATAACTACAATAATATTTACGCGAGTACTACACATTAAAATAAAACTAATTTTACAGATTTACAGATCGCATTTATTGAACCACGATTTAATGTGAAACCTCGGCGATCCACAAAGTCTGTAATGTGTGAACTTGTACTAGGATCGCAACCGCCATTATATCAGATTTGATCAATCACAGATCCTCCTAAAAGAACAACGATTCCAACTGAGGATGATACGTGAGGTCATTGAAATAAAAAAAAAACATTGTAATTTCAATAGGGACGATGACTGGTGCTACCACCGACTTGAGATTCAGTAATTAATATAATTAAATCCAAAACCAAGCGCACCATTGCAAGATCTCAAGAAACTGTGAGAACGTTCTGCGAAGATCGGACCGCAAACTACAACTAAATATGAGGGTGGCCCAGTTCAAACTATAACACTAGGACGTCTAACACTTCAGTACTCCCATGACCATGGTTGCTGTAAAAGCAGCCGCAACGTCGGGCACGTAAAAATATTTTATAAACGAGACAAAATCTGTAAAAGTAATTTTATTTTAACAATATTTCTGACATTTTGGTTGAGTCTTTCACAAAACTTAAAACAAGTTTCAGTTCAATTTGTTGGACTAAAATAATTTATTTCGTGAATGTTTCATTGTGTTGGCTGCCGAAATGTTTCCGTGAATGTATCCATATTTTATTGAACGCGGGGCGGTGTGTGGTGGCGTTTCGACCACTTGAGCCCACTCGCCTGGTAGTTCTCCCCACATCACTCGAAGCGCATTTTCAGAGCGCCGCATTTTTTTTTAATTCCCCCATTTTGACCGCCCAATTTTATTGTTTGTTCATATTTTATTTTAATTGACTTTGATAAATAGGTTGGATGATAAATAGGTACATAGTTATATTTGGGTGACCAATGTGAGTTTAAACGCTAGAGTACAATGAAAAAGGTGCAAAGCGTAACGCTGAATTAAAATTCAAAATTGAATACTGGCATTCTCTAGATTTTGCTGTCCAGTTTGACTTCTGAGTTTAAGAACTATAGAAAAAAAAATGTATTTCTATGCTTTTATGATCAACAAGCACAAAGCTGAAGGTTTAAATACCTTAGCTAGATACAATGAGCATGCACATCGATTACGTTTGAGTATGAATGAAGTACATTTGACGACCAGATTAGCGTCGTTTGAAGTAACCCTGCTTTCTGCGTCGAGGGTTCCGGGTTCGAATCCTGGTAGGGACAAATTTTGTGTGATGAGCACGAATGTTTGTACCCAAATCATGGATGTTTCAGATCTATATAAGTAATATTTACTGGGTTCGCCCCCAGTCCATTGTACGGTACCCACAAGCGTTGCTTAGTGTGGAACCGTATAGCTGGTGTGTTCGTGTGGCGATATTATATTATTACGTATAGCATATACGTAATAATATACTATTAAGGATGGCCTAAAGTATTTGTCTTCTTGAGGTAACCGCACAACCGTCGTCTCTTCGGAAACTTTGGCAACTCGAAGAATGTTCGATATGAGCTTTCAAACGTATTTGCCGTCAAGTTTACCTGCAAGCTGATAAAATTAAGTTAACAGTCTATTAGTTTCTGTTTGACTGATTAATCATTGCATAACTGAAATACCGTAACATTAACTTCGATTCGACGTTTACTAATTAAGTAAGGAAATACTGAAAATACTCAAATATGGTCCAAGTAAGGGCAATAGCATGATTTGATTGTACTTGATATTCGCTTAATTATATTTTGATGCCCTAGTTAACCCCCCCCCCCCCCCTATCATGTATAAGGGTTGCTATACACTTGTAGGAGTCAGCAACTTTTATCTAGCAATTGGTATTGAAAAACAAAAATGAGACGATTAAACCTGCCGAACCGAATGTGCTACTCGAAAAAGTGTATAGCACCCTTTATGCGAAATAAAGAGAATCTCACCAAACTTGTAACGTGTGGATAGTTCCGACAAACTTTTATCAAAAAGTCACGGTCCGGGAAACAGAAGCAAAAGTGCGTGAAGATCTTAACCTGATTAGCTCAGTTGGTTGTGACTCTGCTCTCTGTATCGAGAGTCCCGGGTTCTAATCCCGGAAGGGGAAAATATTGTGTGGTGAGTTTGAATAATCTCCCCTTCCGCGGATATTTAAAAACAGCGCCAGTATAAGTACGAGCACAACTTGTTCAGAAAGCCGTTTTTCCTTCAGTTTTTATTATATAACTAGCTGTTGCCCGCGACTTCGTCCGCGTGGTATTTAACAACGTCTCAACCGTTGGCAACAGCCTGCTCGCGTTCTGATCCCGCGGGACGCATTGCAGATTGTTGCTATCAAACTTTAAGCAGGCGCAGCGCTGCAACATTGGTTTTAATTTTTTTTCGAGAGATCCAATTTTTTTTTCTAAAATAAAAGTAGCCTAAGTTACTCCTTGTTACATCAGCTATCTGCCAGTGAAATTCCCGTCAAAATCGGTCCAGCCATTTCAGAGATTACCCGGAACAAACAGACAGACAGACAGACAGACAGACAGACAGACAGACAGACAGACAGACAGACGGACAGACAGACAGACAGACAGACAAAAATTGTAAAAAATGTTGTTTCGGTATAGGTAACGTGTATACATCCAAATGCACTTAGTAAAAAGCGGTTATTTTAATATTACAAACAGACACTCCAATTTTATTTATATGTATAGATGTATATTATTTATTTTTAAAACCCCTTTCGGTGTCATTATCCAGTCAGCTTGTAATATTCGAAAGGAAAAAAAGAACAGTAAGCGAAAACAAAGTTTGCAATATTATCGTGGACCTGACGAAATGGGATTATCCTTATCTACTGAGATTAGTGGACAGACTGCTGCCAGTTGCTAAGCCGTTCTGTTGTCATCCCCGTGGTAGCTCAGGTTGGTATTTATGAGACAAATATATGATGTGTATGTATAAGGTCGCGAATATTAATATGAGACCCAATTAAAAAATATTATGTTCTATGACACTTCAAATACAATAAGGTCTTATATCTGTATATCATCATATTATCTAAGAGCAGTTGCCCCCTAGTAACGTTACCAAAAATCATAGCTGTAAAGGTATACGATTGCTGTATGATATTGAACCTTAAATGGGTCCCTAATTAAAGTTCACGATTGTACCTGTCAGGCGCAAATACAGGATTTTTTAAGGTGGACGATTTTACCAATATTTTAGAAAAAAATAATTGTTATTAATAAGTACTATATTCGTGAGTCAAGAGTCACAATAGCACACATTGCACTCCCCCTTCCCTGTACATTCGTTTCTGGAATATAAAAATATGATTTAGTTTGAATAGGTATGTTTAAAACTTCATTGTATGTAATTCAGACCGGAATTATTTCTGACCCTGCCTTCCGATCCTTGCCTTCTGTACAGAGAGTGTTTGAATCTCGCTAAAAGTGAAACATTGTGGGACTCAAATATTTTTACTCGCGTTATGGATGTTAACTATCTATACCTACATATATGTAATTATTTACACGCATCAATTAGATAGTTTGGTTTATAAATAATTGTTATCTCTTATCGGCCACTATGTCACTAGATCCAATCATCTCATAATTCTCGCCTAACTTCAAAACCTACAGTGATATGACACAATAGCACAAATAGTACCTACAGAGATAATGACCGACTGGCTTCCCACTCGCCCGACTCCACTGCGGCAATCGAGAAATTCCTCGCATACCTAGGAGCCCCTCATTAAGAAGACATTACTAAAATAGGAATCTTTTAAAACGGTTTCTCAAAACGAGCTTTAGAAAATTAACAAAATGGAGTTGTTAACCATTGATGGTATATGAATTGATTTAAAACAAGTTACAAAATTGATTTATGAGATAAGAACATATTGCATTATATCCGTGATTATGTCCCTATATGATGATTGAAAATCAAAACAAATCGATTGATCGCAAATAAAATTGGAAATAAACCTGAAAATAAGACAACTAATATTAATGATTGCTTACTTGAGCAAAACAAACAAAACGATTACTTAAAAATAATATTCGACACAGATTACAAATATTCAGATTATTTCAAACACAGGTTTATTTCAAATTTCGAATCGATAGTGATACGATTTTTTATTATTATTGTTCCTGAAATAGTCATACATAGTGCCAATTATTTCAATTCGACGCTGTAATACGAGTATCAATGCCCCTCTACTAAATCAATCATTATTACCGATACATAAACAATTTAGTAATTAATGGGCGTTTAACAATCGACCCTCAGCTTGTTTGATTCATTCCATTCTAGAGAATATCTTCTTATAATTTCTCATACTTACTTACTACCAAAATTTGACCTTTAATTTAGTTAGTTTATGTAAATGCCTAGAGCATTATCCTTCAATCATTCCTTCTATGAAACATAAAGAAGCGAACGGAAGTGCGGAACTTGATATAACATTTTATGAGTACGAGTCTGCTGCGTATCCAGGCTCACTTCCTACTGAAAAGATGCACACTTCGGATGTTCAGCCGGCTGAGATCATTCAACTGAAGATACGGCTGCAATAAGCTCACGATTCTTATAGAAATCATATTATATGTTACCCTTTGAACAATTTTCATATTTATTCTATTTGTGCATGTATCTATATTTACTCGGCAAAAACGTTGTTTAATTTTTATGTTTGTTGGAGACTAATAAAAAGATGAGGCAGAAGCTATTGTTGTAATAAAGTAGTAGCTGTTGTTAATTTGAAAATTAGGTATACTTAGGCTGCTTTGTGCATATTTGTAGGTACTTACATACTTTATACAATTCTCTCGTGGTAATCGAGAGGGCAGTAAGGCAGCAAATGCGGTTTCAAGAATATCTTGCTTAAAGCTTTTCTTATAATATTTTGTTTTGTGAGAAAACATGTGTTATTTACATAGCGATATGCTTAAAACGGTAGACTCTGACCTGGGCGTGCATAAGAAGTATCTAAAAGTAACTTCTTCACAGGGTAAATAACTATAATTCTTAGTCAAAAGAAGCATATAAGGCTTATTTTTCTGTCAAATTATGTTTCAACCAAAAATATTCCACAAAATTTTAACTAGTCATGAAAACATACCCTTGTTACTGATAAACTGAACATCATTATAACAAATAGATTTGTTTATCAAAACACCATAATCCGGAACGTGATAAAATCGTAAAACAAGGCATTTAAAGGTCTCCAAAGTCAATTGCAAGCCGTGTCCGAAAATAATTTCTGGTGGATAATTGAATAACTACAAGAACCTTCCGCTCGAAAAAGTGTCAAAATATCTTATAAGTAGGTATTGCATATATAGATATATTTCTTAACATAACATGTTGAGCACATATCTGCTATCTAAAAGAAACACACCTTTTTACAACCATTTCTTAGGTTTCACACAATTTTCCACTAGATGAACGATTTATATGTTTCCAAACCCTTAAAAATCATAACCATCCAATGCATGTGCCGATCAAGGTAATTAGAGTTCAAAGTATCTGGTCACTGATGTCAAGACGTACAGGCTAAGGCAGTAAACAATAACTCCATGCATAAACAATGGAGCATCACAGCCGGCTGCTTTGCACGCCCCGACGATGCCAGTACATGACTTCCTCTATATTCATAAACGAGAAAAAGTTGTATCAAGATCTATACACACACCTTGGTATTTTAGCAAGAGTTTTCTGACGCTCTGTACGCCCACTATTATCCATCTCTTTTTTATTATCTTTCTTCTTTTTATAGCTTGTCTGGAATAGATCACATTTTAGTGGTAAGACCGTCATTTGTATGTCACATCTATCTGTTGTCTTTGATTATTGTTATGTTTATTTATTTGGTTTACAATAAAGAGTATAATAATAAGGTATATTGTTTTGTTCATTATATAAACAAATAAATTAAATTGGAGTGTCTGTTTGTAATATTAAAATAACCGCTTTTTATTAAGTGCATTTGGATGTATACACGGTACATATACCAAAATATTTTTTTTAACATTTTTGTCTATGTGTCTGTTTCGGATAATCTCTGAAATGGCTGGACTGATCTTGACAGGACTTTCACTGGCAGATACCTGATGTAACTAGGAGTAACTTAGCTACTTTTATTTTAGAAAAATCTTTTTGTTAAACACCACGCCGAAGAAGTCGCGGGTAACAGCTAGTAATATATATATAAAATTATACATTCATGACTTGGGTACAAATTCCCGCTTCAAACCCGGAACACTCGGCACAGAAAGCAGGAATACTCCACTGAGCCAATCAGGTCAAATACCATGCTTTATCCGAACGAGTAATACTTACTAAGATGTTATTAAGTATACATTTTGTGGAAAATAAGTGAAAAATATCAAATTTTGTCTCCATCAGTATGTGGACACGCCCTAACACTGATGTGATGCAAAGTTTCCAAGTGTATAGATGGAGTGGGTGTTGGCAAACTTCCTGAAGGCGTCACGAGGTGAATATGCCATATAAACCTTGTGCTGTAGTTACCTCGTTCACTCACTGGCATGTCACCACAACGATTTTATACAAACCTGATTTATATCAAATAAATTATTTATATGTTCATAGAATGATTTTGACGTACAGAATTGAAATGGTTGGCGTATCATGCCGACTCTACATGTGGGTATGTGAAGTTCCAATAACAAATGGCGGCTACGGCCTGATTGAGATCTAATTTATTGGCTCGCATTCTGAGACCAACCGCATTCTAAATCACAATAATGGCATACGGGCCCCGTTCTCGCTCGAGCCTACAGATTACGTGTATTGTAGCGGTGTCTCTACACACATTATGCGCACGGTATCGTTCAATTTAATTAAGGGTGTCGATACAACGCATCGATACGTCAATAGCCGTGTACTTACGGATCGTACAGCCTCGCAAGGCTGCCTCTGTTCGGTACTTGCCTAACCGGAGGCAAACGATTGCGCTAGTGTTATTGTAACCTAATCACGCCGATTTTTTATTGCACAATTAACATTGTTTGTATTACAATTAATAGCAGTGGAATAAATCGACAATTGACATATTGATTATTATATTTACGCGAAAACTACACATTGAAATAAAAATATTTTTAAGGAATTTATCGCGTTTATATTATGTTGTTTTACCGTTCCCGACATTTCGGCCACTTTCCAGTGACCATGGTTGCTGTAAAGCGGCCGAAACGTGAGAAACGAAAAAAAACCTAATATAAACGCGATAAAATCATAAAAAAAACACATTTTATTTCAAAATCTACAATTTTCAAATATAGAGGAAGTAATTAAAAAAATCACCAGAGAACTCCATTCTCTTGCCATTAGTTCCTTTTAACAATTATTTATAGCGAATATGTTATATATTTACCTAAACTGTCTCAGTAGGCATGTTTCAAAAGAATTACAAATAAAAATATAAAAATCCTATATTCAGTACGATCCTATATTCAGTACTAGATTGTTAACCTTACAATCGACGCAAATATTTACTTCGACGCTCGTACGCTTAACGATATGCATATTATATAAAATCTAGATTCCTGTTAACAGTAGTTCAGATCAGTGAGTTAAAAATATAACGATGTGCTTTATAATAGGCAATTTCTCGCCATTCGCAGGATCTCTACTCAATTTACACGATAGAGCAAGTTTTTTAACACCAACTTGCAGTGGAAGCGTAGTTAAACTAAGTTAACTTCAATACAATTGATCACCTAGCCAAACTGGGCGCTTATTGTTAAAGTTTGAATTCGCTTGGACGCTCGCCTCTGTTGCATTTTGCTGGGTTATTTGGCTTTCTTTAAGTGAACAACTTAGGGGTGTTACGGAGTGTTGTGTATAACAGCCACTAGCCGGTGTAGACCGGAATAACTTATCTAATAAGGTCTTTAAGAAGATCTACATAATACCTTATATTGATAAAGATTTTATAATATTATTTTAGCTCGCAAAACTGATGGTCGTTGGGGCAGAATGATTCTAGAATGGCGACCACGAAACGAAAGACGTAGTGTAGCAGGAAGCCGGTGGATGCGAGTGGCGGAGGACCGTGATGTATGGAGATCATTGGGGGAGGCCTATGTCCAGCAGCTGACGTCTTTCGGTTGATAGAATAGAATATTATTATATAATAAAATATTTATGATTTAACTAGCTGACCGACAGACGTTGTCGTGTCTATATCTAACAAAAAAGAACATTTTTCCAGATCTTTGCGGACGTTATCAATTTTTCTTTCCCTACAAACCAGATTTGGACGATTAAAAACATTAAGAAATAGCTAAATCGATACATCCGTTCTCATGTGATACAATTACCAACAACATTTGATTTTATTTTTTACTAAATTGTACCTAATTTTCTAGTAGCATTACTTCATTCACGAAAACCATTATACATATAAAACGCCCACAGCTGTCGCGTCTAACCTGTAACCTATTGACGAACTCTATATATTACATAGAAAAAGATAATATGACATGAAATATATAGAGAACACGGCATCAAATATTGCGCGTGACGGTTCCACGTCTCGCGGTATAATAATACGGTATTTTATCGTTAAGACCTCCCGCTTGTCAATAGACACGACGGCGTGTGACTTATTTGCTCCGGCTATGTGACTTGCTTACGAACAAGCCACAAGTTCGATACTTAAATATGTACTTACAGTTGAAGCTAACGATACATAGACAAGTTCCCGTTGTCATAGACTATATTAGTCTATGTAATTTTCTGACCCCTAAACTACCACTACTTATGCAAAAAATCTTGTCGATTGCTCTATGAAAAATTAAAACAAATCTATCCCAAGGGAACCATACATTTTACCAGGATACAAAGTGCTATTTCAGACTATAAGCTATCTCTGTGCCAAATTTCATCCACATCCGTTGACCCGTTCTAGCGTGATTGAGTAACAAACATCCATCCATCTATCCATCCAAACTTTCACATTTATAATGTTGGTGGGATTTGGTTTTCGAACGAAATATTTGAGGTTATTTCGTAAATCGTTAAAATGATGATACAGTCAACGTCAAAGTCACTGATTAATCTCATACTAGTATTCAAAAGTGACCGATCATGGAATATTTTATCAATAGTGTAGGAAAATAAATCAAAATTGTGCAACATTTCAAGTTCTCCCATCATGTTCGGTAATTTATCAGTAAAGTATCCGGCACTTTTGCTGATAGGGTGTTTTTTAGGCCTAGTCTACAGATTAGGCCTGCATATAATCTCCCAATTTAAATTGCATTGAATTATTTGTTACTTTACATTGGCAATGTACCTATCGCTGGGTTGGTGAGACCACTTGAAAAAAGAAAAACTGTGTGCTTTCTTTCTATGTTAAAAAAATAAAGCATAGAAATAAAGTATAAAAATAAAAGAGTCCATAATAATATAGCAATATAACTCAAGTTTGATTGCGCCTCCTATAGGTACAAACTCACTACTAACATAGTAAACTTAAACTGATTACGTGTGACGCAGGTTGTAAACGCTATTTTGTTACATAGTGTGTATGTGCCCTGTGGGACACATACCACGTAAAAGCGAAGAGGGTTTCAGACTTCGTGAGTGGATAGGATTATCGGGCCTGCACGGGATCTTAATAGCCACAGCTATGTTATAGGGGTCGATCCTTACTAATACATAAGAGGAACATTGTTCGCGTCTGTTTGTCGTTGAATCACTCCCAAACGGCTGCACTCTAGTTGGACGAGGACGTGGGTTTGGTGAAATATATTTTTGTTTTCAATGTTGTATTTTTAGTTAAGGTTTGTAGGCATTGTATTATATACGCATCCTCCTGAAAATGTTCCTTACTAAATATGAGTAGCGCCATCTATTAGAACACGCAAGAATTTACATGTCACGGCTGAAAACTTGAAGTCGGTCTTTTTACCAACGTTGTTACCATGACAAAGGCGTAATACATAGATAGTTAGAGGATTGAAGATCTAGGTGTAGATAGATATACTTACCGGTTTTGGCTTGTTTGAAAAATGATATTTCATGTTAAATTGGCCTTAAATCGATTTTAGCTCTTAGGTATTACTAGAGATGCCTTTTAAGACATCAACTAATGGACCGAAAGTGGTGTTATTTCTAATCTGGCGCACCTTATCTATATATTATTTACTTGAAATACCATTACATATATTATAATGTTGATATTATATTTTATGATTGGCTTGAATAATCTATACACAAGAGTTTTAACTTTCATACCCCACAAATACATAACGAATACCTACCTCTAGATAGTTATTAAATATAAACCTAAAGTTTGTTTCCTCGATGTGAAAATACCCGTGTTGATAACCTTGCGGCAATTTTCTCACTTCGCCCAAATTGTTCACGCTAATGTCTCTTTTGGATATCGCTTATATATATCGCATATTGTATCGCTTTCATTTTTCTAAAACTTTACTTTTCATTACAAATGTGTGCGCGACAGTGTGCGAAACCATGTCTGGTAACATTAACATTTTTTTCTTTTTAATACTGCTAATGTTTTTATTGAATTAAAATTTACAATTACTGTTAAAGTGAATAGGAAAATAAAAAAAAAAACTTAAAAATGGTATTACAAAAATAATTTATATTGATTTCTAACGTAATCTATCTAATGCTAAAAAAAAAAACAATATATACGTACAATAATGCTCGACCGCCGCGGATGTTTGATGCAGTTTTACAATTTTGGCTATCAGCACACAAAAGTAATTCTGTAATATCGAGAGGCATGCCAGAATGCGACCGAGCATTCCCTCTGCCGGGATTATCGGCGCTAACAAATAAACATTTATTAACATAAACATTAATAAACATTTTCTATTGGCCGTTCGCACAATTTTTTTTGCAACAGAGCGACGCATTTTCAAGAATTTAAATTGACTGAATTTAAACTGACTTTCTGCGTAGATCGGACCGCAAGTAACAACTAAATATGAGGGTACCCCCGTCAAACTATGACACTAGGACGTCAACCACCTCAGTCCTCCCGTGACCATGGTTGCTGTAAAGCAGCCGAAACGTCGGGAATGTAATAACATAAAATAAACGCGATAAAATCCGAAAAAGTGTAGTGTAGTGTAGTTTTATTTCAATGTGTAGTATTCGTGTAAATATAAGAAATCAATATAATTTAAACTGAATTTATTTCTAAATACTACAATAGAACCAGGGTAAAACTCCACCGTAACCTACTATGGTGTGCTTGATAGTAACACCTTGTATAGGCGGAACGGTGGAAGCATTCCATAACTGTCACTAATACGAATACCTTTTAAATTTTTTATAGTTATGTAACTTATAGTGGCAAAAATAGCTTACATCAGAACTTTAGAGATATTATAAATGTTTGCCTAACAACAATCTAAGTAAAACCTGTAAAAATGCTTAACTAGGCCAATTTCCAAACAAGGTAAATACCACCCACTAGTGACGACGATTGATAAAATGAGTAATTAGAAAATAAGTCTGAATCGAGGGAGAATATATTTTTTATGAAAAAATGCTGAATGTAAATAAAAAAAAGGTCAAACGCGGGAATTAACGACTCGCCGAAGGGTTCAAGCTTTTGAATTAATTATCCTTATCAACAAGATAATATTTTTCTGGGTTTTTCGCTCCACTCAGGGTGAGTAATAAAATATCTACTTTTAAAATGTGTGCGGTACTCGTGGTGGTTATTTTATGTGGGATTAGGGCACTGTGATTTTAATACTGTTTTCAAGTTTTTAATTATTATGTTAATCGACAATTTATTTTGTTAGGATTTAAAAGTTTTTTTTTTACGCCGGGCTAAGCATGAATTCCTTATTTTATTATTTTATTTGATTACATAAGAGTTTTCAAATAGGTTGGTATCAATTTACCTATGGCAATATCAGGCCACTATCTTCAAATCAAATCAGCAGCCCACGTTTCTATCATGCAAATAACCTGATATACATGTTTAATTATTTTCAAAACTATTCCTCACACAATAAGGTTTACAATACGTTTGCTAGAACAGCTCTCGAACTTGTTGTGCAAATAGATTCTAGCGGGTTAGGCTGTAACAGCCGAGAACCGAACTTTTTCCACATCATTAATCTTTCCCCACTCATTTATCGTTTGCACGTGTCGCGTTTAGTGGAAATCCTGTAAGGTCAGCATAGCAAGTGATAATAACGTATGTTCTGCCGTATTTCTGAGCTTTATCCGAGATTATAATATAATAAAAGATGTATACAGCCAAAGAAAACGGATGTTACGTCATAGCTAGACTAGAAACCTTTACAGATGGCGTAAGCTTCATTCAACACATGTTTTGGGTACAAATGTTAAATAAAAGTACGGCATCGGGCATATTTTGGTTTATTTAATAATAAAAAGTTTGGGTACTTTTTTTGGGCTAGTTTTATGCTTTTTCTGGGCTTGTTTTATTCTTTTTCTGGGCTTGCTTGTGTCATTATTTTTTTTTACTTTTTTTTTATTTTGTTTAAGTGCAGGTAATTTCGCTTTAACATCGAGGAACTAAATACTTGAAAGTACGTAATTAAAAACTAACGTCAAAGGACACAATCAACAAAGTGAGTGAGAAAAGTTATTTTAGTGTTTTTTTTTAATTTTACATATTTTTGTCTTAGATGTTGTACATCAAAAGAAGCGTAATTAAATACTCATTTAAATTTTGTAATTTAATTAAAGGTTTGTTTGTGAAAAAATATCCTGTAAATAAATATAAAATTTACCCATAAGTGTAGTTGAGTGTAGTGTACTTGGGTGTTATGTCCAAAGAAAATATGCCTAATATGTATGCCGTATATCTAAACTGAGCATAAAAGTCTGTGTCTGTGGCATTCAGCCACCATATACAGTTATTTTTCATCTCCCGCTTTGCAAGACAACAGTCGATTACATGCATTGCAGTATCCATTTCAGCGGGGACTGGACCAAACTGGCGTATTAGTGGTATACCATTATAGATCCTGAACATCAGGAGTAACAATAGTGGGAATGTGTGGCGAGTCATTTATAAAAAAATAAGATTTAGTTCGAAGACTATACTAAACCTTTTCAATAATCAATTTCTCATTCCATGGTCTTTTCATTGCCTACATCAATGAAATACTAAACTTAAAGAACACGGTCAGAGAGCCTAATACAATCTCAAGATAAGATGAACCGATGAAATTCAATCAGTTTAAAACTTAGAACTAGTAAAGTAGTTTGATCCTACCTTCAGTGCGAGGGCTAAATCTGCCCTTTAATCAATAATAAAAAAAAAAACATTGCTAGTGGTGTACCTAAACATAAAACCTAACGTTGTGCGACAACCATGACATTGTATCCTTCTAATTTTCTTTTTATCTCTCCATGAACACAATCAGCAACTTCTGTATGAAGTAGTAAATAAAAAAAAGTAGTCAACCATCTGAATGCTTTACAAAAAACATACAACAGAGAATGGGACTCAATTCCTCCTGAGATCAATTCACTAATACATAGTGGTGAGCGTATGATTACCAGTACTTTCCCAGATTGGCCTCTGTCCAGCGAAAGGTCATTAATTAAGCCTTCGCCGCAACTAAAGGGGCGGAAAATAAAACAACGGTCCATCAACGACTCAAGCTGCCCCAATCAGTAAGTTATTTGAACTCGCATGCAAGTATCGTAATTATTGTCAAACGCTTGATTATTTTACGAATATGAAGTCAGATAACTTTTAGAAACATTAATTAACTTCAGATGTAATGATTAAGTTTAAAGAAAGCTTATCTTAGGCGGTTGCCTTATTTGCGGGTTTGATTTTCGCTTGGGTTAACTTCTGAAATTATCTGTTTTTATGTTGCCTGAATTATGTTTTACTGGGGGTTGCCCTCAGTTCATCCCATGGTTATTATATATTTATTGAATGGCGTGTGAAGTCCGCCAACTGACAATGGGCAAGAGTGGATGAATATATTAATCACCCAGTAGTGAGAGATTAAAGGGCGAATTAATATTATTATATTATTGTATGCAATCTCCTCGCATTTATTTATTCATGTACAAAAAAATCGAATAAAATATTGTGTCGAAGATTTTGATGCGTGTATATGAAAGAAATACTATTAAAGGTATATGTAGGATAGGCAGGAATTCTTAATGTAATCGGAACGTCATTGAGAAAACAAGCTGTCACTGTCATACTAATTTATAAAATCTGTGGCGTGAGAGGGATGAATGAAAGTAACAAAATGCTACGTATAAAATAATACAACCGATTGAGAACCTCCTCCTTTTGAAGTCGGTTAAAAAGGATACTTCTTGAGGTTCTGATTCAGTCTTTTGAAACAATGTTGTTATTCTATCCTTGTAACATATATTCGTCATAATGTAATTTTAGTACTAGACTAAAAAAAAACTCCGGTTTATTTTATTAATTTGTTATATAGCAACAAAGTATATTTCGCCTTAACCCCATATTCTCCGAAGTAAATTCCTTTTATCGGAATATATTATTTGATCTCAGTTTCTTTTATAATCTTCCTCCAAAAATACCAGTATCCGGATTATGAGCTTTTATGCCAAAACGTTATCTTAAAAAAAATCTTAGTCACTATGCCCCTCAAAGAGACGGCCTATTTTACGTAGCCAGGGCTAGGTATGGATTCCTGATATTAAAAAAAATAATCCCGAGTTAATTATCCAGAAACTGATTAGTGTGAAAGTGCTACTGCGAAAACGAAATTGATTAAATATTAATCCCTTTGTTGCTCATAGGTTTTGGGCAAATCTTGGAAACCGTATCAATACATAGGTACCGATAAATCCGATTAATTCCGATATGTTGCTAGAATAGGTTTTTTCTAGAGATAAAACAATTATTTGAATCGGCGCATTAGTCTTTGCGCGCAAGATGTCTCTCCATCGCTTTTGTTACGCGCGGTTGATAATGTGACCGGATTTTTAAAAGTTATGTTGTATATTTTTTGCAATACTTGTGGTTGTATAAATTATTGGAATACTAAACATTACCTATACGTTACGTAAATACGTACGTTTATGAAGAAATAATTTATCATTATTCATAAACGGGAATGAGTTTGTTTCTACTAGAGCTAGGGTTTATTTATTGGGTATATCTCTTGATTTAAAATTATACAAAAGACAATGGCAACATTTTACAAAAGTTTAATGTTCATGATGGCAGCGCTGAAATGGAACAATAAGTAAAATTTTAACGTAACGGAATAACTCATAAACTTATTAAGTAGGTACTAAATGTAATAATTATATAATTAAATATTGTGCGATGAAGACGAAAATAAATAAGTCGGAGCATAAAAAGACAAACCAAAAATGAGATAATATTAAAATAATATTGATTTAAATACTGTTTAAACAAACTTACTTAAATAATATTTACGTATAAATAAAATGAAAAAATAATAGCATCTAATTATAATAATGAATAACTCACCAATTGGAAGTTTATCACTGTACACTTGACCTTTGCTAATCCCATTAAAGTTCATAATAACAGGAGTCAGAATCACAATTTCCAAAACTTTTAACATTATCTTGGGCAGCAACATTTTGAAGGTTTTTTTATTGATCGTTCTGTCTACAAACAATCACATTTTGTCACCCAAGCACTTGTGGGAATGTTTGCAATCGCGGGGAGTAGAGTTCGTGGGTGCTAAAGTTGCCGGCGAGCACTCGGAGCGCGGTGGCGTCTGCGCGAATGTCGGTCAGCTACTGGGCTGATGGGCTGCTCGCTCGCGCCGCCCTTCCCGGCCCTCCCTCCATCCACCGTCCTCAGCATCCTCTTTTCTACACGATACGCACGACTTGTTTTATTACTTTTATTTTTCTTTAATAATCTTGCTTAATGGTCTATTTCGTTGCTCGATGAAACTTCTTAAATTTCCTTTTCGAATGTTACTCGCGTTTACAATAAGTTTTTCATTGTCGTTTTTGTTGAGTTGGCGTCTCGTCTCGACCGGTGTTTGGTTTGCATCACTTACCGCTAGGTACCTATTCTCTTTTGCATTCGTAATATGAAACGGTATTCTTTTGGTTTTCATTAAAATTATGACTTATTCAACGAATTTTAAAGTAAGGATTTCATTTTAATAAGATTTTAAATAAGTAAGTAATATTTTCTTATTAAAGTCGATAAGTATAGTGGGTAGGCATTTCCATATGCGTATCATTGTTTTTTTTTAATATAATTTGACTTTAGTAGTCGAAGATAAAACCTGAATTGACTACGAAGGACAAAGCCGAACCTAGTTAAAGTTTTAACGATAAGATTAATCATTGAAGTTTTGAAGCCTTATATTCTTGTGTATGCAATGGTGTGTTGTTACACAAGCCCCCTAAAAGCTCACAAGAAACCACCGTTATCCTAGAAGCCTTAACATTATACCTCGTTGACATAGTCAGTATGACAGGACTACTGCACAAACGCTAACAGAGTGTAACGTGGTCAGTTTCAAGGTAGTTTGCACTCGGTCCGGCTGGACTAGATCAGCTTGGTGAGCTTAAACAGACATAGATACTGTCCCAACTCTTCCCAAAAATACTAAACAATGCTTTGGTCATTGAAATCAAACTTATGTTACAGATTTTATCGCGTTTATTTAATGTTTTTACGTTCCCAGCAGCCGAAACGACAGGAACGTAAAAACACAAAAATAAACGCCAAGTATTCGTGTGAATATAAGAAATCAATAAATGTGTGATTATTAAAAAATATTATTCTATTAACCAAGCAATGTCGGAAAAAGTTCAGATACATTTTCAAAAAATGAACCTAAAAATGTTAGACTGGCGTCGTGTAGTAATGTTAGCCTGACCTCGTGTTTCGCTTGCCTTAAACGATGCATCTACTCGACAGGAATTATCACGCTTTTCCGTGGCCCGATGCTTGCCAAATATATGCCCATAAATAACTGTTGTTTGACGCATTACGGCGAAATCTATTACGGCATTATATTTAGGTACATTTTAGTGTTTTAAGTTATATAAGGCATGTTATGACTTGCGGTCTTAGTCTAAGAAGCTTAGGACTTAGTGCATCGGCTTGTTAGATTAGTTTCGTAGTGTTTCAAAATTTGGTGTAATATTTTAAATGGTGGGCGAGCGACCATAGCGATCACAGATATATTAGAGGAGATATGTTATGAAAGCGGTGGGCTTGCGCACAAAGTTAGCGTATATTTGGCTAACCTACAATTTTCGCCGTCAGTCCACTGCAACTGCACGTCGGTGCCGGTGCTCTAGTTTTTTTCAAAATGCCGGGTTGTTCCGTGTTTGTATGCAAAAATACCAGCAGCAAAGTGAACTACGCGAAAGATGGAATCTCATTTCACCAGCCAGTATTAAGTATTTTATTTATTCGTCTTTAAAATCATTAAAAACAACAAATCAAAAAATATTTAATGCCTTTATTATGTTTTTTTAGGTTTCATGTAGCACAACGACTTTTTTATTTTTGTACAAAATACATGGCTCTTTAAGTACCACCTATGTTCGCTACTGAGTGAATGTACGAGGCAATGTATAGATCGTCTAACGATACTTTGAATAAACTGGTGCGTCGCGTGGTACGGCCGCTGTATACGGCGACGACGCAGCACGCACCGAGGAGACTTCGTATTGGTTGGTTTTAGCGAGTGGTTGGGAACAAAACGGCGACAGCGAGTTCCCATACATTTTGAACCGCACGGCATATCTCCCGTGATCTGTGATAGCGATAATAAGTTATAGCCTTGTGACCCAAATTTTTAATCAAGCTAAATAAAGAACGGATTCCGAACGGGCGGTAAAATGCTAATATATTTTTGTGATATCTTTGTCGATTCATAAGTAGGTACGTAACTACTAAACCTAAAGGTTTTGTTTTCTGATTCTATAATAACTGAAAAACAGATTAGAATAATTTTTATTTCAATAAATTATGTACAATAGTTTTTATATATTTATATACTTATTAATGTATATAATTATATATTAGATACTATTGAAAAAGATACTCAAAATATATTAATACAGTTACAAGAATAATACCTTGAATTAAATTGTTACAAAATAAAGCAGTCAATTGCATATGGATGTCGCACAAGGTAAGATTCTGTAGCCATGCAATGTGCCAATAACAAAAAAATATATATTTACGCGAAAACTACACGTACTTACTACTATTTTTCGTTTTTTACGTTCCCGACGGGAACGTAAAAACGAAAAATAAACGCGATAAAATCCTTAAAAAATAGTTTTATTTAAAAAAAAATATGCTTGCTTTATGAGATTTTTTTAATATCTTAAAAAACAACTTTGATTAGGATCTTTGTATCGTTTTTATATACCTTTGTGTCTCTGAATATAAATTGTGACTAGGTAACATAAGTTATAAGTTTCACTTCTGTAAATGTAGTGAAACGAAGTTAAAATTTACGTTTGTATAGTTTCCCCTGAGTTTGGACCGAACTAAAATTGTATTTTAGAGTTAGTGTATATGTTGTCATGTTTTCCTATTATCTACGTGTTCTGTAAATACGACTAATGCGTATTTATAACATTATTCAGATAGCTAGGTACCTACTGAAAAAAATATTCAAATTTCATTGTGTGTTCATCAGCACGAGTGAAGGAAACGGACTAGGATAATAATTTTACATCAATACTGTGTTCAGTAGTAGTCAGCTCAGTTGGCAGTGACTCCTGGTAGACACATGCTTTGTGCGACAAACATGAATATGTATCCTAGTCATGGAGGTTAGGATGATTAGTGTTATATAGATACTGTGTTCGACCCCATTCCAATGTACGGTACCTATTATATACTAAGATATTACAACCGTTGCTTAGAGTAGGACCGTATACCTAGTCGGTGTGTTCGGATCGTTCGAATACTTGGAACAAAAATAAATATGTTGAGTGCGATTCAAATTGATGCACTTAGAGAAATGTTTCAAATTAGGTATCTTAGTTAAGACATGCAATCTCTAGTGGATAATATAAGGCCACCTGTTGCGTGTATTCAATACCTCATTTATTATGGCTTGTGTATGATGTAGTACGGATAAGTGTACACAGATATGCGAATATAGGTATGAGTCGGTATTTATCAAATAAAATACATGAAGAAATATAAGAACAAAATTCCTCTCTTTGGAAACAAGTTACGTTATAAGTACAATTAACTAAGTGCTTTGAAATAAAACTAATTTTACGGATTTTTTGGCGTTTATATTGTGTTTTTTTACGTTTCCAATGTTTCGGCTGCATTACAGCAACCATGGTCGCGGGAGGACTGAGGTGGTTGACGTCCTAGTGTCATAGTTTATCATCTCATATTTAGTTGTTGCTTGCGGTCCGAAAACCAAACGCACTAAGTATTGCAATTTCTAGGTAGATCGGAAAACATACTGTTTATTATTTATACTCATGTTATAAAGTATAAAGTAATAATTATTATAAATGTGAAAGTTTGGATGGATGGATGTTTGTTACTCAATCACGCCAAAACGGCTGAACGGATCTGGATGAAATTTGTAACAGAGACAGATTATAGTCTGGAATAGCACATAGACAACTTTTTATCCCGGTAAAATGTATGGTTCCCGTGGGATAGATATGTTTAAATTTTTCATAACGCAAAGGATCGACATTATTTTTTACGCGGGTAACACCGCAGGGCGCAGCTAGTTATATATAAAAGTATTTTTCTCGGTGTACACCACGCATATGGCATTTGGCTCACCCCTTGACGGCGGCTCAACGTAAACAAAGTAAGTTGTTAAACTTTTAAATTGAAATTATTATCACAGGAGGGAAGTTTGAGGGTCAGCACCCGACCGGACCGGGCACAGCTAAAGTAGATGCCGGGTATGTAATCCCTGTTTTGAAACTCTTAACTCTTTCTGATGCTTAAACTTTAATGTTTATGCTACGATACAGCTTTAGTTTTCATATTGGGGCTGTTATATTTATTTTTTATTTAAATAGCGATCGTGGAACAACTTCACTTAGCGATTAGATATTTCATTAGTAAGCTGATAGTGTGTTCCATTTCACGTTTAGTCGGTTATTAGATTCTCAGCTGTTGTTATTGAGGGTGTGTAATGAGAGTGAGTTGATGTTAGCGTGCTTAAATTTCATAGAGAGAATATCTTGTAAGAATGCATAACCAACTCAATATTTTTTTAAATATTATTATATTCTTCAATGAATTTGAAAATAATTTTCCAGAGTTAGCCGATGACAGACAAGTATGGACGATACACCTTTGCAAAGCAGTAGGATGATAAAGGATTTAAAAAAATACAATTGTAAATACTCATTACTCTACCTCATTTAAAAATATACCATGGTCTCTTTCTTTCCCTATAAGTAATTATTTAAAGAACGAGGAGAGAGTAAATTAAGTAAGTAAGATCTTACTTATAAATATTGATTATATTCTATTTATAAACATCTCGACGATGTTTCCGTTAAGACCGAACTTTAATTTAATGGCTCACGCAAATTGTATTTCGACGAAACCTTTTGTACATTGTTACTATGTATTTTATAGCTTCCAGAAGATTCTAATGAAATTAAACGAAGAGTTCTTAAAAAAAATAGCCTACTAGCTGCGCCCCGCGGTGTTACCCGCGATTATAAAGTTTGTCATTTTCCTCTATTTCCTTTTGCATATGCACGGTTACTGTGTGCTATCACATAGGAACCTTGCATTTTTCCGGGATAAAAATTCGCCTATGTCATTTTCTGAACCCTAAACTACCACTACCTATGCAAAAAATCATGTCGATCCCTTGCTTTATGAAAAATTAAAACAAATCTATCCCTCGGGAACCATACATTTAACCAGGATAAAAAGTAGCATATGTACTATTCCAGCCTATAATCTATCTCTGTGCCAAATTTCATCCAGATCCATCCGTTCTGGCGTGATTGAGTAACAAACATCCATCCATCCAAACATTCACATTTATAATATAAGTGGGACAGCAAAGCCAAAATTTGAATCAGAATCTATACTTACTAATATTATAAATGTGAAAGTTTGTATGGATGGATGAATGTTTGTTACTCTTTCACGCCCGAACGGCTGAACGGATCAGGATGAAATTTGGCACAGAGATAGATTATAGTCTGGAATAGCACATAGGCTACTTTTTATCCCGGTAAAATGTATGGTACCCGTGGGATAGATGTTTTAATTTTTCATACTTTTTATCGCGGGTATCACCGCCGGGCGCAGCTAGTTGAATATAATTATAATAGATCACAACGAAATTACAATGAAGACATATAACATATTGGTTCGTAAAAATGCTAGAATAGTAACAGCAACATCAATTTGAAATAGGCCCCAGCCGATTGAGCCTTAATACGATTATCTCACCGCAAAACCGTAATAGCTAGCAGGCCTCAGTTGATGCTTCGTCCATTCAAACGCAATACTGATTCACGCAATCGGTACCACTTAATTTGTTGTTTCGGAAACAAAGGTAGCCAACGTGCCTTGATTTTAGGCTGCGGGCGTTTTGGCGAGTGCGGTGTTCGTTTTGAGTCAATTCGAATTTTGTATATATAATAATAAGTACTGTACTTAATGGTCTACGTGAATAAAAAATATTCTGATTCTGATTCTATAGTCACCATATTTCCTATATGCAGGAAAACAATGAGCCTCTCCTAAATTGAGTGCACTGCGCCAACACAAGCGAGCGATGAAAGCGATGTTAGATCGTCGGAATTTGGTCACATCGACTACTGACATACAAATCTGACCAAGTTTGTTCATCCTGCGCTTTCCTTTGCAATGACCGGTATTTGCCAAAGGGATTTGTTCTGCAAATTCAAACCCTGTCCAACCAAATGTACCTTTAAATTGTAAAGAGGTATTTTATACTGCATATGCAATGCTTTTAACGTATGTCACTGAGAGCATGACCGATCGACGAAACGAACGACGAATATGTACAATCTAATTTAAGGATTTTATCGCGTTTATATTATGATTCTTATGTTCCCGACGTTTCGGCCACTTTACAGCAACTATATTCACGGGAGGACTGAGGTGGTTTACATCCTAGTGTCATAGTTTGACCGGGGTACCCTCATATTTATTTCAATGTGTAGTATGAAATATGTAAGACTTTCACCATATTGCTTTTCGCCTTGTTTTGTAAATTTATATAAACTTAAAATTAGCTTAGCTACTATAATTTTAAGAACTTTCACCTTTGCAATTTTAGGTATAAAAATAGTCTTTTTTTTCGTGACAACAAAGTCAAAGTCAAAGTCAAATCATTTATTTCGTATAGGCCTACGGGGGCACTTACAAATTGTCATTACATTTTTTTTTCTTAAGTCTACAACCGGATCGGAACGCGACCTCAACTGAGAAGATCCGGCAAGAAACTCAGCGGGCTTCAATCAACAACTTCAATTCAACATCAATGATGTCAACGCCCGTATAGTATCAACGGAATAAAAACCATCAATTTATGCCTCATTTAAAATTAAAATCTCAACCACGATTCAAATGAAGGTAAATGAAACGACACTACATTGCTAAATGAAGCCGTATCATCAAATAGAATAAAATTCATTTTAGCATTTCATTTCAGTTGAAAATGCCGAGATAAAGTGCTGAAGATTTTTATCTTACTTTAATTTAATTACTGTGCACGTTAGTTGTGCAAATAAAATTATATTATATTCTTCAAACACTTATTGAAATATTTTTTTATAATAAATATAACATTTCTTAATATTTTAATTGTGTAGGTATATAAAATATACAAGATGTAACAAAAAAAATGTAAAATATTATAAGTGGTTAACCAGCAGGTCAAAACGATCACGACGACGTAAATATATATATGTATGTTCAAACAGTGTTCCATTTCTCTTTAAGAAAACAAGCCAGTACCTACGATTCCACCGCGCATGTTATATGTGTTGTGTTATTTTTTAAACTTATAATAATTTATTTTATTTTTTTCTGAATGTGACATTTATAACCCACTGACGGACCCCTGAACATATTTTACACCGTTAGTATTACATCTCATATATTTAGGTAAGGAGCCCTAAAAAGAGAGTAGGTATACTGGCATATGCGACTTTGTTTCATTGATACACACGTAACTGTTAAGAGAAATTACACGAATAAACTAATAATCATAAACCCGCATTATTTAACACAAAAGAAAAAAAAACTAATTTCGAATAGCGGACGAGCTCCGTTGTAGCAGCTGTGTCATTCCTGAAATTTGATTTCAATTATGGAAACAAAAGTCAAAAGTTTTTATTAAAACGGAACATCGTTCGTGGTTCTACCGCACATTGAATCAATATTTAATACATTTTCTAAGATCTGAAATAAATTAGATTCTTCAGTTATTTTGTATGTTATTTAAGTATAACTGCGAAACGGAGATAGCGTGTCAAATTAAAATAAAAAATGAGCTGGTTATTTTCATGGTTTGGTTTTGGTTTTCTTCTTGCCACCTGGTGTGTTAGCTATAGAAATTATTTTTGGAGCTATTGGTACTTCATGGATTGTGATAAGCATTCACTACGTCACGTGCGAGATTATTCGATAGATAACCATATACTTTATAGTCTTACGATATTTAGTTCAATTCTCCATACGAAATGTCTAAATACGTTACTATAAAGTTTAAGGTTAGCTTAAGAATTATCTCACACTTGACTTATAGGACTTTTAACTGCGAATGATAAAACTGAAAACGTGTAACGACATACGTCTATCGATCTTCTTAGTTGAGCGTTCCATTCAGGTTAGGTTAGACATGTTAAGAAAAAAAAATGTAAAAAAACAATTCGTAAATACCTCGCAGGCCTAAACGAAATAAATGAGTTGACTTTGACTTGATTTATTATATTTTTCCGAATACTACACATTGAAATAAAACGAATTTTAGAGATTTTATCGAGTTTGCTATAAAGCAGCTCAAACGTCGCGAACGTAAAAAAACATAAAATAAACGCAATAAAATCCGTAAAATTAATTTTATTTCAATTGACTTTGCATGTGTTGTGTATGGACTATGACAATAAGATCATCATGATATGTTCTATTGGTCCATGTAACGTCTTCATAGAATGATTGAGAACATCCGTTAATGAGTATTGATTAATTAAACATTCAACTGGACATTTGACTAGTACTACAATCTAAATTGCTCTAGCGTGCTAACTAATGTCCCATTGCTGCATAGATTAGTTTGTATGCATATATAATCTACACTTTAGATTCTATGTTGTATTACATTATACAATCAAGTGCTGTTGGAACCAAGGATCGCATTGCTGGGAATTACGTATGGGTATAATTTCCGTGTGAGATTTTTATTTTTAAATAATGTTTCACAATTGCTGTAAGCTGGCAAATATTGTGACTACTTCTAAAAAAAACTCATTTTCAAAATAGAAGCCCTGAATTGATCAGTTGGTAGTAGCGCCGTCTTCTGCGCCGAGGGTTCGTTCGAATCCTGGTTGGGGACAAACTTTGTGTGATGTGCACGAAGGTTTGCATTCAAGTCATGGATCCAAAATATCTATATAAACATTATATACTGGCTTCGCCCCCAGTCCCTTGTACGGTACTCATAATACCAACGTTGCTTAGTATGGGACCGTATAGTTGGTGTGTTCATTTGTCGATATTATTATGGTTATTAAAATAACGTAAGACCCAGCTGTCATCTATATTCATATGATTTTAATTACTTGATCTATAGCATTCACAGTCCGTTGCACATATTCACTTTTACAATATACATTTCGGCATGCAACTTATTTGCAACCACATACAGTTTAATGCGACAACATTATAATGTAAAACCAAATATCGCATACTACCCTCGCCTTTGATATAACGTTTGTTTAAAATATAAGTTTATATTTTTCTCTTAGACCAGCACATCGGGTAATAGGGCACTCTGCCCACACACTCGCTGCCCAATCACGTTAATTTAACAGGGCTGTTTCGTTACCCAACTTGTGTTACAGTGATGTACGTTACGTCAAGTGCTAGGGTTGTCGGATAAACACACAAAACACTAGTCCTGAATAAACTAGACATTTTATGTGCTATATTGTATTGTAAAATGCGTTGTCTGTCCCTACATGAAATTTTTCTATTACATATTTTATGATCTATTGGGGACAATACGCTGCCTGCATACCTTGATGTCATTTTCGCTTGGCAACAACTAGCTATTGCCGTAGCAGCCCGTAGCGCATGAGCTAACTCTGGGTGCTACGAGTTGCTACGGTAACGTAGCCACAAAACTTTTCTTAAGTGGGCAGAGAGTAAAGCCTCCGATAAGTAACTACTTACTTAAATGTTATACAACAAATAAATAAAATTGTGTAAGTTAGACAATTTTAAATTAGCATTCAATACGGATGGATTTGTATGAAATTTGGTACAAAGATAGGTGGTACTTTTGAATAACATATCCTATTTTTTTTCACCTTGCGGTCTATGTGGGTAGAGCGGCGAGTAAAGCTAGTATGAATATTAATGCTCACATTTAACATTCACTTTTCCCACTATGCAAGCCCTACCTAGCAAGGGATAATGTTCGCAGCGGCAGTTTGTTTGCTTACACTACTATGCGTGTTACGCAAGCTAAATTTTAATTCCCGCTCCCTCAAAAAAGAGCATCGAAATGAAATAAACCGTCGCAAAGCTAGACCTACAAACGGCGCCCATTTGAATTACTAATGAAGTTTATTCATCCCCATTTTTAATATACTCGTATATTTTAGAAGTAGGTAATATTTTTTTCTCGGATTCGTTGGACATTTTAGTGATTTCTTTGAAAATCTGATGTTTCATTTCGCTGGGTTTGATATTAAAATGAAAATATTTTGATGTATCACGTTTTGAATTTTAAATACACATATGAAAGCAGAATGAATTTAATATGCGGCGAAACGTTGTTGGCATAGTGTAACATTAAAAAAACTAAAACGTAAACCAAATCAAAATCAAGCTTCCATAATAGTATTCTACCATACATCCTATAACCGATCTGGAAATATAAATTATTATTACTAAAACTATCATTCTTTCAGATAAAACCAAATTCACAATCAGAATCGATGTCATTAAGGTCCAAAAGCTGTCAACAAAAACAAGAGCACTGAAATAATGTTGTTATACTATTATAATTAATGCAAAAATATTAACTTTTTTATTAATTACTCACGTATTTTTATTATTTAGTAGGTGAAGTAAATACCAACAAAATTGCAATGACTATTATAGCGACGACCTGATTAGCGCAGTTGGTAGTGACCGATGATCCCGGATTCGAATCCTGGTAAGAACAAAGTTTGTCGGATTAGCACGAATGTTTGTACCCGAGTCATGGATGCTTAGTATCTACATAAATATTATAAACCGAGTTCGCCCTTAGTCCTTTAAACTATACCCATAATACACGCGGCGCTTAGTATGGGACCATATAGTTGGTGTGTTTATTCGGCGATATTATTATTATAGTTTTTGTTAGACCATAGATAAATAGTATTTGTCTATGATATTAAGAAGTCGATACAATATAGAATATAGATCCAAAAAAACATTAAGCAGCAACACGGCAGTTTCAATAATATCAGAAATAAATCCTATCCCGTCACCCCGAAGATACACCGAGCAATGCAGGAGGCGACCGCCGGGCAGGCAGTTATTCAAATATGTAAGGTTATTATAATATGTAAGTTTACGTAAATACAGTTCTTAATTATCCTTATCTTGTACACAATAAAGGGAAAATCGTGGCTACACCTCTATTAATAATTTTACGTACATCATGAAAATTATAAAACACAGCATTACTATACAACTGTTTCAAAATGTTTGTCCACCTCAAATACTGCCAGCTTAGTATTTAGTACGACTATTAGTACGTACTCGCAAACGAGCTGCTGTGTTTGAGCGAAAATAATACCACTGATTCGCGAAACGAAGTGGCGAGTGCCTTCAGAGGAACGATGCAGACATTGCGCATGACGTTGAATAAGTAATGAACCATCTCGCTACCAAAAAGAGGCAGCTGAGGTTTAAGAAAACAAACTAGATTAGTCAAGTTGCTGGTGGGCACGTTGAAATGATACAGTACAGTCAGCCATGTAGCATTTGCCGTTGGCGAAATCAGTAATTTATAGGACTGAACATTTTTCAGATACCGTCGTTTTGAGACGCAGTGGTCTTTCGTAAAATTGGTTTCTATGCCCGACGTGCATGAGTCGGACACTATTAATTATTTCGTAAAGTCATCATTACAGCGATGAGAAAAATAATAATTTATTTATGTCCTAAACCCTTATCGTTGTTATTCTGAGCAGTGGATACCAAACTAAACGAATGTTTCTATCCTGTAGGTATTTCTAAACATGGAATAAAATCATTCCACTTGAGATCGTCACCCAAAATTATATTATACGCGCAACGATTAAGCTATAGGTTTTATTCACCAAAATCTTTGTAAAACACAATAAAACCTCCAGTGACCATGGAGTTGGGTCTTAAGGAATTTTGAGAAGAATATAAAATAAGGTAGTCCAAAAATTTCAGAATATTAAGATAATACTTACCGGAAAAGACGTTTACGACCGAGAAACATTGTGGAAAATTCGGTAGTAAAGTCGACGCAATACGTTGCGACGTCTGCCGACAATGGCATCTAAATCTAAGTCATTCTGGGAATAAATCTGTAGATATTTATAGACTAGCACAATTGAGAGATATAATTGGAATTCACTAGAGCTTGTAGTGCTTTAGAATTTGACCTAGGTATATAGCGTTCAACACATTATTTTCATTGAAATCAAACTTATTCTAAGGCTTTTGACGCGTTTATTTTCTGTTTTTACGTTCCCGACGTTTCAGCCGCTATACAGCAACCATGGTCACGGGATGACACAGGTATTTGACGTCCTAGTGTTTTAAGTTTGAATTCGGGTACCGTCATATTTAGTTGTTGTTTGTAGTCCGATAAGTTAGTTAAAATAAGTGATATTTCAATGTGTAGTTTTCGCGTTAATATAAGAAATAAATACATTATTTTCTTTCATTTTGGAATATTTTTGTTACACATCTTATGTTGACCTGACTTCATTAGGATTGCTATTTTTTTCTCAAATATAAAGATAAGTCGTTTAAAACACAAGATTTTTATGGCTCCTAACTTTTGTAAAAGCGTTTTACGGCCAGTATTACAAGTTGCGCTTTAAATTTGCTACCGAATGGCTATGGTAATCGGTAATGAAAGTCATCCTACTTAACTACCTCATGGTAAAAGTTATCAAACGGTTTGATGTGATTTGTGTACTTGGCATTTTTTTTTAAATAATAATATTTTCCAGACAGCCGAAGAAGAGAACCACATGCCTTTAAAATAAACTGCAACAATGTACTTTTACTTGTAGTTTTTTGGGGGCGTTGACTAAATATATTTCCTTTTCAAACTCTACCCAAACAGGTAATAATATGAAGGCGATACTTTATCCGCTTGAGATATCGTTCTATCTAAAATAATTTACCTATACCAGTAGCCGGCTACATAAAACTTTACCTTGCTATTTCTTCACACTGAATTTTCTCGAAAGTTATCGCTGTCGGCCCTTGGGACTAGCTAGACTTTGCGGCCGCGCCTCCCTGGCCCCTTCGCCCCTCCGACGTAATAACGACCGGCCTTATAACGGAGTGGGCTTAAATCTACGGCATCTTCCTATATCTTCTTTCTCGCCGCACCACCGACCCCCGAATTAAATCTAAGCCCGCGATTACAATTGGTCTCCTCGGAGTCCGTAACTTATCCAAAAATCCGAGGTGATTTAATGTGCCCCAAGAAGTCACAGATTTAAAACGGTACGGGGCCTAGGAAGGCGCTCTCACGATTTTTCTTTGTATAAACCGTGATTTCTGCGTTAATCTTGAACAAAGAATACTGTTAAAATCTGTTTAAATTATCAAGCTGCTTACGCGCTGCTGTGCGCTTTGATATTTTGGTAACAGCTACAGATTAATGAAACTTACAGAATTATTAAGTCCTTTATACACTAGATGTGGTTAAACACTTGACTTTTATAGTTGTTAATTTGGAACTAAAAGTGCCTGTTCTTTTTTTAAAGTACCGTTATGTCAGTTCAAATTGCAGTGGTTTTTTATCTGCTTGGATAGGACTCACACAGTAAAACGATTGGATTGAGGTTATTTGAACGGCTACCGAGGCGAGGGACCGCAAAACCCAGTTTTAATGGCATTTTTATTGTTCCAACGAGACGGCACACATCGCTTCTCTGGGCTATTTTTCAAATTCAATTCTCACCATTTATGTTATATACTTACCTTATATTACTGATAGTTGGAGAGTAGAGCTGTAAGAATAGTTGGGTAGTTTATTGACGAATGCTGCATTAGGTAAAGTCACGTGGATCCTTTTGTTTGCATTTGCACTAAACTAAGAAAAAAAAATAAAAAAAAATACAACCGAATTGAGAACCTCCTCCTTTTTTTGAAGACGGTTAATAAATATGATGACATATGCGTGAAATCTTTATGTCAACAGATAGATTGATTTTTTTTTTTTTCTAAATTCACTTGGTGAAATGTATCCTTTGAGGAGACCGCAACCCTTGTAGTATTTCATTAAAGCACTTAATCGTATCAAGCAAGCAAATTTAATTGAAAGGACTACTCTAAAGTTTTAAATAGGCCTCGAACTTGGAAAAGGTTGAGTGTAACCATACTAAACCGAATTAAAATTTCAAGTAAAAGTAAATAAATGAAAGGCAAATGTTAAATAGCGAAAACCAACTTATTGCAAATGGTACGGAAGGTACCGCACTGAAGCCTGCTAAAGGGTAGATTGATATAATCATATCTTAAACAATGAAGGAGTAAACTTAATAAGGTACGTTATTACTTGATTACCTTTGACGATCTCAATTTACTAATTTAATGTGAATATAAAATAACTAAGATAAGTTTAATGGCCGATTTAAAAAAAGTTGATATTTATAAAGCCAATGTCTTAAATTAATTGAATTCCATATTGCAAAGTCAAAATTATAATATTTACAACTTCAAACAAGCAGGAAATCGGTACATCTGCGCCAGTTTCCAGCACTTACACACTCTCCAGAGATTTTATTATCCTCAAGATTTATTTCATCGTGTTAATTATACCGGCTTGCAACCGCATAAAATCCCTCTGACTCTGTTAAAAAGCGTTGAAAGAATATATAGATAAAGTACCGCAGTTAGAAACCACTTTTAAACGTATTGTAGTACATACTCATATAGTTTTATACGTACTTTGGTATTAACTTTTTTTAGACATGGACATTTTTAACTGTTGAGGAACATACCAAGGCTGTAAAGTTTCCAACTAGTCTCTTTACGACGGCTCTCGTCGTAACAGAATGATTGCGGACTGAGTTTTCCACAGTAAAATGCAATAAGTTAAAAAGGGATTGTCGTGACACGAATGTATTACAATTGAGAAGACATAAACCCATCCTCGAGTGCCGAACGTGACTGCGCGATCAGAATTTGTAGTTACTATTCGGTTTTATTTTTTAATCCAGCCAAAATTTTCGTCATTATGTGTGACGAGGTTGTAGTGACAGTTATGGTGACATAAGCAATGATAGCCAAGTTGGTAGAACGCTTGCCTCGGTAACGAGGATTGCAAGTCCTAGCCCCGGCTCGCACCTCTGGGATTTCATGTGCGAATCTCATTTTCAACCATGATTATCACTTGCTAAACGGTGAAGGTAAACATCATGAGGAAACCTGCATGTCTGTGAGAACACCTTTGAAAGATGTGTGAAGTCCGCCAACCCGCACTGGGCCAGCGTGGTGGACTATGGCCTTATCCCCCTCGCATTAAGAGGAGGCTCGTGCCCAGCGGTGGGACATTAATGAGGAATTATATGAGTGACGTTATAACTCAAAAGCGTGATAGCCGAGTTGCTTCATTTACTGGCATTATGCCAGCTTGTGTAGAACAAAATGTTAAGAATTTGAATAACCCCGTTTAACATTAGGTTCGTTCCGATTTACCCTGGGACCGCCGCTGCGAAGGCAACGTTGGAGATCTCGAGTATATGGTATTTTCTGCTCAACATGAACTAACTTTTGATATATAGTGTGGAGACTATATCTAGGGTTCTTATGGAAATATTGTCATGTAATGTTTTTACCGTAAGTATGTATATAGGAATACTGCTTGAAAGAGTTTCGCAGACTTGTTAGAATACTCGTTTACAGACTATGTTTAGACGTAGATACATTTTGGCCATAGACTATACCCGTTCTGATACCTTCATCGTATTCCAGATTTTTTACATAAACAAGGAAACACACACACACATATTAAAATACGTGTTTTAAGCCTGGCTAACACATCGCTTCTAAGGTCCCAAACGGTATTGTACTTTAAATTGGTCTGGAAATGATCTTGATAACGATAACACTCAGACCAGGGCCGTAAACGAAAAGACAATTTTCTTAATTTGACGAATCAAACCCACCCGATGCAATGAGCCGCGAGTCCTATATCATCAAATGACTAAGCTACGTTTTTTTCTGTCGCTGCTTTGTTAAAAATAAGTACCTAATTAAAGTAATTTCGCACCCTAATTATAAACCTGTGTGGTTCCTGGAGTAGTAAATGCAGTATCCGAGGCACGGTACTTACTCGCTATGGCGCTAACCCTCGGTACGCAAAAAGGAGTACACACAAAAGCCTTTTCCTCAATTAAGCAATTTGTGTGGACATAAATTCAAAGAGTGTATGGCGCTCACCGGGTTCCGGGATGTTTCAGTTCTGTACGGTACTGTAACGCTCGTTCATTCCACGCTAAATGTACATACATGGACCTTTTTGTGTCATAGACTCAATTATTATATCTTTAATATAATTTAGAGTATATTTATTAGATAATTGCAATCTTATAAAAAAATCATACATCCAAGGAAACAGAGAAAACTAACAAAAGAGCGTGATCTTTAGGTAAACATTAATAAAATCGTGTATAAATGGTCCTCTATTTCATTATTTTAAGTACCTACTTGTTCTATTGCGATGGCTGAATCAATTACATTTACTATAATTAGTTTTTCAAGATTCAAGAATTTAGGCTAAATTTCTTTAGTGACTTCAGTTAGTTAGATATTCTTGGGATTGGGATTTTGTGTAATTGATGAACAAAATAAGTTGGCAGCTTACATATTGAGTTTAGTTTTAATGGTAAATATAAAAAAGAAGAATTTAAAAATAATTGCAATCGATATATAAAACAAAGTCGTGTGATTTACGCCATTTTTTTATTTTTATAATTTGTAACCGTCCCAAATGGCAGAATAACTATTAAAACATGGGAAAAATTCACAAACATAATTTGAATCTGGGGCAATACGAAGTCCACGGGGATACGTAGTATATGATAATATCAACATCGTGCCATATTATTACACGATCTCGAGTAGCGTTCTATAATTTTGTTCAAACAAGAAATATTGAACTAGGGGATCGGTCCACGAAATCAACCTGAAACTGTAACTTTTCCTTGCAACGGCGGTGCATAAATAATAGGACTCTGAATATCTAATGATCATCTTCACCTTAACTCAAATAATTCGAGTGCGCCTCAGTTCGCGACGACAGTGTCTCCAGTGCAATTAAATGTTTCGGCTTTCATTGCGAGAAACTTGAAATCACTTCTTCGAATACGCTTAAAATTCGCACGTCATCCAAAACGGTGGCCCCGGAAACTTGGCTTTCACACTTCCACTTTGATATTATGACGAAATGCTTCGCGATTAGCTTGTTCGTGTTGCTGGGTTGATATGCTTTAAGACAATTTTGTGAATTGAATTCAAGAATTCATATCATAAGTAGAACTTTATTGTACCGCTGTATTTTATTTGAAGGAATATTGAAGCTGAGAAGAATTATGATTTTGTTTGATCAAAGGCGGATAAAAGACTCACACAGATCAGTTATAAAGGCTTTAAATCAATGATTTAAGATGAAAATATAATTCCGATAAGCTGCTTACCTACTTCATATTCGAATCGACGTTTACTTGATGCTTGTTGATATTGAATAAGCAAACAGCGTGTTCTATGAAACGGTCTTTGCCTGGTATCTAGTAAACATATCGATAAGTAATAAAAGTTGAGGATACGCGAGGTATGTCATTAATTGGTTGATATATAAGAGGCAGGAACTTAAAGTAAATAATGATTTCAAAGAGGCCTAAGTGAATGCTTATGCCTCTGATTGGTCTACTATTTACCGCAATCACTGCATATGCGCGGAAGAAATCACTGCATAGTTTGCATATGTAGTAATTTCTGTGAAACGCACTCTTTGATATAACTGCTGCTCAACTGACTGGATATCAAACACAAAATAACATCAATACAACTAATATTCTTTTTGTTTTTTTTTTAATAGATTAGATGAGAATTTAATTAAAGTTGCCTATCCAAAGTTTGAAAAAGGATATTTTACTTAATACCAAGCCTGGTCTCCCGATCATGATGATGCCGAGTCATGTAATATATTTCACTTGATTTATGCTAAGCTACTTAATCAAAGTCTGGTTGTGCCCGGTGAATAGTTAAAGACCCTATTTCATTGGGTCTTAATACTATTAACAAAAAAAGGTTGCACACTATTCAGAAAATACATTGACTTTTTAGGTGTTGGCTTCATGATATTGCAGCTGTTTTTAAACGCGCGATATAGAAAGAAGGTGAGTAGCCACTTGGTCTCTCAGCCCATCTTCACGACCGCTCCAAACTTTTATGTTGTGAAACTTGGCTGTTTGTGCTCGACATTTATTGCCTTTATATTTTACGAGCTGGAGAGAGAAGACTTGCTAAATGTTGCCGTACAGTGTACGCAAGAATGTTTGCGTTTACGATGCATTTCATTATACAAAATGATTATAATAATGATTATATTGATTTTCATGACTCATTTCTATTTAGGCAGCGTTTCGTCTGAGGATTGAGAGAGTCGCATTTACTCAAATACTCAAATCGATTTTTACCTATATTATGTCTCAATGGTCACTCAATAGATGATCAAAAATAATTACATAGTTTGGTAATACTGAGCATCTAAATATTATTGTAACACAAATTAAGTACGTACCAAACACAACGTATGCTCAACTGTTTAAATAAAAGTTTGCTATCACTCAATCAATTACTTAAGCTATAAATCATATTGAATAAGGAAATGTTCGGGATTTCACAGCTTTATCTAGTTGGCTTCTCATGTTACACAAATTTTCATTTTACGTGCTTGAAACTAGATCTGGATCTCATTCCCAACTTTCGAACCCTAATATTCAATTCAAACCGTATAACCTTCTCTCGTACTGGCACATTACCGACAGAAGGAGACGGCACTAGTTCAACATAAGCAAATAAACGTCCCAAAAGAATGGGAATAGGCCTAAACCCGACCTTGTTTCTCGTCGGCTTTCTCCCGAAGTAGCGATCAAAATCAAACTTGCTCAAATTTGCAATGGAAATACCTTTTTATTTCCCCTTTGAGCTTTCAAGGCTTAAAGGGGCCCGGCTCGTCAACTGCTTAAGGATATTAAACTTCCTAGTCGCTGCCCTAAAGTTATTTTTGAGGCGATTTTTAGGAGAGGAGTTGAATCGTAAATTGAATCGCATATGTAGATAGTGTTTGGTTGGTTAAGATGGCGTGCTGGTTAAATGTGCTTTTAATCCATTTTAGACAACAGTAAAAAATTAGCTAAGTATGTAACTAAACCTTTTCCCAAAAACCCAACATAATATAAATAAGTACAGATCCGAATTCATATTTTATAATAATAAATAAATATTTACATTACCATGTAGTTTGTCGCAAAAATATAGGTATATTAAAGCCACTTCAATTGTTTTTATTTCAATTACACGCACCAAAAGCCAATGTTTGGGCCTGAAGACTGGCCACCTATTTTTATAATTCTGAAAATAAAATAGGTTAAATACTCTTGTTACTCAGCGTCTGTCCTAGGACATTTATATACATTTTATTAAAGAATTTTAAATATATTCTCCATTACAATGCCAAAGGGAAATGTTAAGTATTTTTATACGTACAAATAAGTGAAAGTAAGGCATTGAAGTAGACTTTAGGGCGATCATCTCAAAAGCAGGTCAACAGGCCCCGCAATGTTATTAACTAGGACTTAATACACGGTTTACTCGGTGTTTGTCGGAGTTATACTCGGTCTATGTCGAAACAGAATACATTTTTATATACACACTAGCTGTTGCCCGCGACTTCGTCCGCGTGGTATTTAACAAAGACTCAACCGTTGGCAACAGCCTGCTCGCGGGTTCTGATCCCGCGGGACGCATTGCAGATTGTTGCTATCAAACTTAATCAGGCGCAGCGCTGCAACATTGGTTTAAATTTTTTTTCGTGAGATCCTATTTTTGTTTTTCTAAAATAAAAGTATCCTAAGTTACTCCTTGTTACATCAGCTATCTGCCAGTGAAATTCACGTCAAAATCGGTCCAGCCATTTCAGAGATTACCCGGAACAAACAGACAGACAGACAGACAGACAGACAGACAGACAGACAGACGGACAGACAGACAGACAGACAGACAAAAATTGTAAAAAATGTTGTTTCGGTATAGGTAACGTGTATACATCCAACTGCACTTAGTAAAAAGCGGTTATTTTAATATTACAAACAGACACTCCAATTTTATTTATATGTATAGATTTATAAGTTAACATGTTATCATTATGTAACATACATTAGTAACTTAACCCTTACATTTTCCACGATGAAATTATCCCACGCTGCAGGTATTACAATGCCGAGTGCCTTTTCTATTATATTCAGAAGAAGATTCCCGCTCGCATCGAGAAGAGGCCCATATCTTGAAGTAACAGTAGTGCGTGATGCGAATGCTGCCACATAGATACAATAGCGGTATAAAATAATTTAATTTAATATCCGAAAAAGATCTTTTCGAAGTTTTGAGCCTCTGTGTTCCCGTTTGTAATTTAATTTAAATGTCCATTACTTGATAATATATTTAACTGTGCGCGATTTTATTTATTATTTACTAGCTGTCTGGTGAACATCGTACCGCCTCGGATAAATTTCTTATACATAAAATGTATGAGCAGCCGATATACACGTCCACTGCTGGACATAGGCCTCCCCCAATGACTTCCACACATCACGGTCCTCCGCCACTCGCATCCACCGGCTTCCTGCGACGCGTCTGTTATTCGGCAGAGACAAATTAAAAAAATCAAAGATCATAAAAATCGAACCAGCTAATGTTGAGCTATAAATTTTGTAACAATCACAACATTGTTTTATATCATATAAGTTACATTTTCATCAAAGTTCATTTTTTATTTTATTAAAGTCAACACGTTGAATTACCTAATTCTTTGTATTGCCAAGTAAGCACTAACTAGCTGAAGTGATCAAGTTGTTCAGCAAAACTTTCTGGTAAACGTGGCAGGTCAGCAATAGCTGGTCGAACGGCGGAGCCTAACCACACTCATGTAACAATCACGTACCCAACTAAGTTACGAGCTGTTAGAAAAACGTGTTGCAACTACAATCAGTTACGTTTAACTACCGCTCGTACGTACAGCCGAGAACTTAAATTTAGGACACATTTGAGGTTCAATATCGTACAGCAATTGTACCGATAGCTTAACAGCTATTATTTTGGATGGCACTATTGTACGTTGCGTTTCGAGACGTAAGCGACGTCCATTCCTATCACAGCACAGTTTTTGTAAATAAATTTTGACAGTGACAGTATGTTTTCTCGATGACGTAACGATCACATTAGGAGTTCTTGTATACCCTCCTGCTCTCAGATATGACGATATACATATGACTGAAAATGGGTCACAAATTAATGTTCTTGACAGTGAGATTAGAGCCAGCTGCCATATCAAAAAGCAATATGATATATTAAACAATACTGAAGAATACACGTATAATGGGGGGGGGGGGGATTAAAAAAGCTACCTAAACCCGATAGAAATATTATATACAGGAAATATAATATTTAAAGAGCACACACAGATACATAAATAAATTAGATGCCAATATGTATATTGACATATATACAACAAACCAACATAATACAGAAACAACAGAGATTCCGAACCTTCCCTTCCCTGAAGGTCTCAGTGCGGGGTGCCGAAAAGCACCTTGGAAAAAATTATAAGAACGTCACTTACGTTAAACGTTTAAATTGAAGACCGTTGCAAAATTCATTACTTAAAGCTCTAAGTTCATCTCAATTAATGTATTACAATACACCTCTGCTGCTTTTTAGAATGTTTGCAATTTGACAAAAAAAAAGAAATGGCGCAGGTAGTACTGGCATTGCGGAGAATTGTGGATAATGCGAAAGGGAGAAGATCAGGGTCCCAAAGTGGAGGGTGGGCGGGGGAAGCGACACTCGAAACGAGAACGACGCGCGCACCATCTACTGGCCAAATATTTATGGAAAGTTTCAGGAACAAAGAATGTGCACAATAACACTTCAGCAAAACTCTGTGTACGAACCAACTAGTACTTGCAACATACATTTTAACCCCAATCAAATCTATGAATAATTTCACCTACTACCGCCAAAAATGTGGGTTGCGCAAAAAAAAAAACAAATGAGTAAAATAAAAAAAATAAAAAAATATTATCTTTAGCAGTATTTTATGAAGAGTACGCGTTTATCGGCTCACGCGGCAAGGGAGCAAGTGAGCGCGCGTTTCGCCGCGGGGTGGGCGGGGCCCCCGCATCCCATGCCACGCTCGTCCGCCATCAGTCGCCCCTAAGTCTCAGGTTTGCACAGAGCATCCCGTCAGTTTATCGCCTTGTATTTCCCTTTAAAAAACGCCCAAATAACGTAGTATTACTATGTAATTCCATAATTCACGTATCGGATTCAAATAAGACTATTTGCACGACAATGATGGTCCACGCGCGTTTAGTATCGACATGTGCCGGTTTGTTGTTGTTGCAAGTCGTGGTTCTATCAGCGCAGCCGTTTTCAGTTGAAAAAATCGCAGTCGGTAAGTCTTGTAGCACGTACTCTATTTATCTTTCAAATATGTAGTTTGCATTGCTTGTATTTACTTGAGTGAATGTCACAGTTTAGTGGAAGAGATAAAAATAAGCGTCTAGATTTGTATAGCACGAACTTCACTAACCTGTGGCTATATTTTAGACCTGAATAATAGTGGTAGTTATTTTAAGTTGAAAGAAAAAATTGTTTTGCTTTCATCTCGCTTCAACGCCTTGTTTTCCACACTGTAATTTACTAAGTAAGAGAATCGTGCATCCCTTTCCCACGCTATGCCGTCTCGCTCTCGCCGCGCGGCGGGTTGGTAGGGGTGAACAGTTTTCAGGCGAGTTTTTACAATAACTTCGTTTCGTTTCGATATACCGACGCAAGCCTGTAACTCAATAAGCTCAGAGGCTTTTAAGATGCTAATTCAATAACATTTTAATAAAAAAAAAAAATACAGCTATAATCCAGTAAAATTATTTATTGATCCTGTCGTTGCCGAACGGTCATTAAACTTTCATGACTTCGATGAATTCTTAAATATATTAATCAACGGCTCCTTTATTTTGAAATTATTGTCTACTAATTTTGTCGACGAATCACTTATTTATAATAAATCACAATCTAGATAATATCAGGTAAGCATATTATATTTTATTAATAAACACAAAATAATCATTATTAACACAGGAAATAAAGTCGTCATTGAAATACACCAAAACTAGAGTGAGTTAATCTGCCAAATTGTCTTGAGTAGGGTAGTTAAAACCATTACTGTAAGTTAGAATACTTGGTCGTCTGCTCGCGACTATAAACTTTGAAGCACTACATCTCTGCGACACTAAATAGCAGAATAATGGCGCACGTAGACCTGTACGCAATGGATGTCAGTTGCTGTTTGTACACGATGAATTTAATATCGACAATACTTATTTAAAGCTGCTTATTTAAAGCTGTTACTTCTACACGAAAATAATATCAAACACACGAACTATACGTTTCCAACTAAACAAAGCTTACATTATAAGTACAGCACAATGGACTGAGGGCAATGCCAGTATATAATACTTATAAAACTGTTAAACATTCATGAATTTGTTGCAAACATTCGTGCTCATAACACAATGCAATCTTTGTCCCTACCAGGATTTGAACCCTGGACTATTAAGACAGCAGGGTCACTAACAACTGCGCTCAGCATCAACCCAATCTTGTTGATTATAGCGTGGCAAACTGTCCAAAGTGTTATGACAATGCCGTTGATATCCAGCATGGGCCCATTGTGTTAATAGACTTAGGGCCCCAGTCTATGGTACAGTTTACGTATACGAAATATATAAGGAATTTAACTTTAAAGTAGCCTTTAAATACACCTGCAGAAAGCTTACGTGAAAGCACGCACTCAGAACGCAACATTTCGTGATTTACTTGCCGTAATTACCTGACTTGGATAGTTCGTTTCATGGTTCCGTAGTCCGGCTGCACCTGGGATGCAGCCACTGCATCGGACGCAGACAAAGGGGACTGTAGCTTGGATTATTTTCTACGGCGATGGAAAAAACAGCGCAGCGATAGCTTTATTTTAGATCACTGTAAATAGAGTAAAGCGATTTATGGCTTGCCGTGCATCGGACGCGATATTTTCATTTAAAAGTTTAGCTTGGTTTGCGGTGGATGCTGTTTTGGTTTCTTTTTAAAAAAGAATATTGATGATAAGATACACAGGTCAGAGATAGTGTTAGTCAAAGTGTCGGTCTTGCTCTTTAATTTTCGTAGGATCACGATCAAGACGCAAGAGTCTCCCATTGTTTTGCTTCACAACTCTGTGAGACTATTACGCCCCGGTCTTAGTCTTGCGAAAATGTAAGACCTAGACCAAGAATTTGGGCAACATTTATCGGGAACAACTGGTTGGACACACTTTCTTGCATACCTTTTTGACATCTAGATCTATATATACCTTATAAGAAAGAGGTAAAGTTTGGGAGTTTGGATGTAGGGAGTAATAATCTCTGGAACTACTGACTCGATTTAGATTTGTTTTTATTGATGGAAAGTAACAATTTTCCTTAGTCTGAAAGGTAATGTATTATCGAGGTAGGGAGACGTGGGCAGAAGCTAGGGTCTTACATACACAATAAAAAAAAATCCACCCATCTCAAAAGATTCAACGAACCCACAGACCATACCTATTATTAAGCTTTTCATTAACCCATATAAAACGACCTCAAACCAGTGCCTCCATATACCTACAAGGAAAGCACTCCACCGATTAAATTAAAACCATTTAAGACCCCTATTCACCGTACTAATACGTTTTGACTGTGATTTTACCAGTTTCAATAAAAGACAATTCGAGGTAATCCCTTGTCCGCTCTCGATCCATACAGAATTTTAGCCGGATCGAATAATCAGGAACCGGATTTAATTGTGAAAGGGTTAAATTAGATGTGCAAGTTTAGGTTTAGGTGTAGGATTCACATAGCTTCAATACTTGCACATAAACTCTGGCTAGAAGTAAAGCTATACAATTTTATATTATTGCTTATAAACTTTTTTTATTGAGAATTTGGAAATTTCTTTATCTGCACGTAATATAAGATTCTTCAATTCGATTTCCATTAATTGTTCGATGACATTAGGCATTTAGGCAAAAATATTAAGGCAAAAGAAAATTCGTCAAATAAATGATAGGTTTATTCCAGTACTCCTTACTGGTAAACTGAACTTATTTTGATTAGATAGCTTGGAAGCCGTTGAAAATCTTCCGCCACATGATATTGGCTAGTTGGAAAATAATATAAAAATAAATATTGTATACCGAGAAGGTTGGATGGATGGACGTTTGTTACTCAATCACGCCAGCACGGCTGAACGGATCTGGCTGAAATTTGGCACAGTGATAGATTATAAACTGGAATAGCACATAGGCTACTTTTTATCCCGGTAAAATGTATGGTTCCCGTGGGATAGATTTGTTTTAATTTTTCATAGAGCAAATTACATAGGGGCATACTTTTTAACCGCGGGTAACACCGCGGGGCGCAGCTAGTATAAAAATAAATATTGTATTCCGAAAATTCAATAATCTTTATGCATTATTATTTATTCTCTTGGAGCTATCTTATCAAAGTAAAGTATTTTTGGATTAACTTTAAGACAAAGAAAATTATTTAAGTTAATAATGTCATCGCGTCTTATAAAGTGACTAATATTTTTTTGAACAAAAGCTTTCAGCCTGCTTAATGGCAACTTTTAAACTTAATTGTTGGAGCCATCTATTGAATTACCTACCTGCTTACAATCTTTTGTGCCGTTGCGAAGGTCACTGCGAATGGATGGAGGGTAATAATAGGACTCACAATATTTAAGAAATATAGTCTTGTTAGATAGGCAATAGGTACCGTCTTTATTGTCTCATTGATTTATATTATGGACTAGCTGTTGCCCGCGACTTCGTCCGCGTGGTATTTAAACAAAGACAACCGTTGACAACAGCCTGCTCGCCCATTCTGAGCCCGTGGGACGCATTGCAGGTTGTTGCTATCAAACTTAATCAGGCGCTGCGCTGCAACATTGGTTTTAATTTTTTTTCGTGAGATCCTATTTTTTTTTTCTAAAATAAAAGTAGCCTAAGTTACTCCTTGTTACATCAGCTATCTGCCAGTAAAAGTCCCGTCAAAATCGGTCCAGCCATTTCAGAGATTAGCCGGAACAAACAGACAGACAGACAAAAATTGTAAAAAATGTTGTTTCGGTATAGGTAACGTGTATACATCCAAATGCAATTAGTAAAAAGCGGTTATTTTAATATTACAAACAGACACGCCAATTTTATTTATATGTATAGATGATATAGGCTACTGAGCTAATATCAGTTTATTTTCTGTGCGTGAATGCATATAATATACTTTTTTATTATTCAGACATGGTACAACATTACTTATGTATATACCTGACTACTAATTAACAAAATTAATAGCTATACAACTAAGTTAAGTTTTTGAAATAAAAAACAGACCAGATAAGAACCGAATTATATTAAAATTTCAGAATAAAAGTAGGTACTAACTTAAGTAAATTCAGTTCGCACCGGTATAAATCTAAGCCTACAACATTTTCATAGCATACCTACACGTATTTGAATAAATTTTACCCATTACTACCCAGGGAAAGTCCAAATATACTTTTGAGTGCTTCGTTCAATGATATTCAGGGTATATTCGCGTCACATTGTGTTGCCAAATAAAAACATAATTAGGCTTGTTCAACCGACAGAAAAGTTTCAGATCGCGTTGAAATAATACATAATTTGTTCAAAACCTATCTCGTGGGTGTTGCATGTTAAAGTTTTAACAATATTAAGATAACTTTCTGACATTACCAGCTACTAAAGTTTTCTTGTTGCTGTGCTCCTCTGTTGCCTGTAGAATTGCAGGCGTTTATCAGTTTATTGTTATATGTAAGACAGGAATATACACACTAAGTACAAGCAATACCATTGCGTAATTTAAAAACATATGTTATTTTATTCATGTAGCCGAAAAAAGCACTTATAAATAGTCAAATGTTACCACTGGTTCGGAATGTTGGATCCACAGAGATGAGACGGCAAAACTATTATTTAAAAAAAAAACTTCCCAATTTTAAATTCAGTATGAAGACATCCTGATTTCCCAGAAAAACATTAAAATCATCACGAAGTCTATTAAGTAATAATTATTATGTTTTTTTTCTATCGTGACTTGTGACTGCCGGTGCAGTCCTACGAGCATTTTAACATTAAACTTAAACTTAGGGGTGTTCGTCGTTTCACACCACAAGCGGTTCACACCATGGTGTGAAACGACGAAGTGTACTTTTTGAAGGCGCTGTTTCACACCATGGTGTGAATCAGCCAATGCTTTTTTAGACTTCGTCGTTTCACACCATGGTGTGAATCAACCCAGGACTCTTTTTGGCTTCGTCGTTTCGCACCAATGATATTTTGTTATTATTTATTCAATAAAATATAAGCATGCACAAAAGTCGTTCATGGAATTATTTATTTATTTATTCATCCATTCATAATCTGGCACGGAAGCCAGCACTGGAAGCCAGAATTATGTTTAAATTAAAGATCACTAAATATAAGATCATGTAGTGCAGCAACGTAATTAATATTGTACTAAAGACTTAGTTTTGATATTTGAGACAACAACACGTATAATAATAATTCTCGACGCTCTAAAATTCTCAGGTTAAAGTAATCCATTTCGTGAATAGTCTTCACGAAATGGACTCGTCAAATAAAGAATAAAATTATTCTGGGCTAGGAATACATGCTTCTGATTGGCAAATATCAATTATATTATTATTTTGCGTGCCATTGGGTTATCTTTAAGGTTACAGTACGGTGTTTATATTTAGAGAGTGGTGGTGTTCACGTTGTTTTGTAAATTTGAGTGATTTGTATTAGTTTGAATATATATATATACTATAAAGAAATAATATATATATTAATAAAAGTATATAAGTATAAGAATAGTTAACTAAATTATTCATTTATAATAAACTTTCATCAAAAAATCATCATAGTAATTAGTTGTTAGATATGCATTTAATATAAATAATACACTATATCACCAACCATAAAAATCTAGAAGTAAAAATTGTTGGGTGCTATTTTGTCTTCAGCCGCATTTTGTGGCGAAAGCCAAAATGTTGGGTCTTGTCACATTTGCTGCCGAACTTATTGGATGACGGCTGGCAATATGAGATGGAAAAAAGTTCAAACACTACACACATACAGCTCAGCCTGTGATTTTCAATTATTACTTTAATTATGTAAGCAAAATGACTATGTAGTAAAAATCGTTATATGTAAAAGGGTAATAGACCGCCCCCCCCCCCCCGCCGCCTCATCTGTGATTATTTATCGTTTACATTTTTACTATTTACTCTCTTTTATACCTTTAAGTAAAAAATGCAATTATTTTGATTCGTAGTAATACTTTATCCAATAACAAAAAAGCTAAGTTATATACCTATTTTGTATTTTATTGCACTATTCATTTTATCAAATAACAGTTTTCTACCCATCTGTACAAAAACACATTATATTTTCAAACTTTTGATATTGGTGCGAAACGACGAAGCCAAAAAGAGTCCTGGGTTGATTCACACCATGGTGCGAAACGACGAAGTCTAAAAAAGCATTGGCTGATTCACACCATGGTGCGAACCGCTTGTGGTGTGAAACGACGAACACCCCAAACTTATATATGACATAAGATATAATTATGTAAAGAATTCCCATGTAAGCTGCTGGCACGTAGCCAGCTCCTGCCGGCTACTAAGCGTGCAGGAGTTCAAAAATTATCTCCACCTTAATAAACCTGCATTACTGAACAACGTGTTTATGATTTAATTTTGTTTATTAGAACAAGCAAAGCCCCGCAGGGAAAGTTAAGTGAATGCTCGACTTTATTACAAGATGTGTTGTAGACGAGAACTATCCTGGGATTCCTAAATATTTATAGCTGCTGTATGAAGCTGAAGATTAATTTAAAGAGTAAATTGATAAATATTGCTGTAAGTAACATACCTACAACAATGTACTGCTCAAAAAGGTAAAAGATCTTTTAAAAAAAGAACAACCATGGAGTTTCTTGCCCGTTCTTCTCCATAGGAACGGCATTCCGAACGGGTGGTAAAGTAGTAGCATAGTATTTTGTAACTTTTGACGATTCATAAGTACTGTACTTAATGGTCTACGTGAATAAAAATATTCTGATTCTGATTCTGAATTGATATTTGAGTACTTGCTTCACTGATACCTGTATATTTGGCAAATCTAATGAAATTCATTTATTCCATATTTCGCCACTTGGTAAATTTACCTCAACAACAAAAAGTTACGAAACATAAAATTTCCCTTAGTCTTTGTCTCAACTTGGTTATTCATGTTGCAAAACACAAAAAAAAAAAAAAAACTTTCAAGAACATACCAAAGTTTTCTATTTTTGCACAACTCAGAAACCGTAGAAACACTTGTAATGGGAATACTTCACGACATTTTTAAAAATAAACATTTTCCTTTACTAAGTAGGAATCAGAAATGACATGATAATATATTTTCTCTGCCCTACTCAAAAAATCTAGAAATCAAACAAATGCAAAAGAAATATGTTCGATTTAAACGAACCAAACGGTTCGCAAGCGAGATCTCGAAGAAGCCGCATAAAGAAGTGACGAAATGTATGGTAAAATGAAACGCGGCTCCCCGGTCAAAACTGGCCCGGCCGAAGCCTGACAATATTTTGCGTAGTAACCACAAGCCTTGTACATTAGCTCATATGTTATTCATATCAGCTACACCCTCTGTATTGAATTGCAAGAACAAGTGATATACTACACTTTGTTATAATATGATGGAAGAATAAATCCAAATTGAAAGTAAATCTCAATGCCTCAAAATAAATGTTCTTCCGTCCTTTTTATTGGGATCGTCTTTCGGTGTAACCTAACGTGGCTAATTGCCGATTGTGAGCAATTGCTGCTCTGTCACCCATTTTGTACAACCAACCGACCTGCTGTCAGATTTATTCAAACCGGCTGCCTTTAAAGTCATAATGACACCCAGATCCGCCAGCGCTACGTCCCTGCCTGCGCTCTAAGGCACGGAACAGTATGTTATTTGGGTAGTATACAGTCATTGAATGTTTCTCGTTGGATCTCACTTTTGGATCTAATTTTTAAAGTTCCCGTACAATCCCGAAAACATATTTTCACATTACCGTTGTATTCTATTATGTAAAGGATCTTTTAACAAAGAGCAACCATGGGAGTTTCTTGCCCGTTATTCTCTATAGGAACGGCATACCGAACGGGTGGTAAAATAGTAGCTTAGCATTTTGTAACTCTTGACGATTCATAATTACTGTACTTGTTTACATGGTTTACATGAATAAACAATATTCAAATTCTGATTTTTTTGAATTTAAATTTAAATACAGACGTACGGAGAATAAAAGTCGGCTAACTATAATTAGTGTATGTACGTAGGTTAGTGTTTATAAATGTATAATGTTGATTAAAAAGGTAGCCTTAGAATTCTGCTTACCTACTATTTTTTTCTGTTGTTTGTAATAGTCCTCTGTCTGTATAATTATAGTCCTCTATCATATTCATAGGCTCCATTATACTAAAGTGCCCAGGCCCTCAATAGATAAAATAAGGCGCTGGGAGTCTCTGCTGTGCATTGAAGCGTGAAGTATTGATAGATGCACGCTCGCTGCCGTATCGCGTTCGCCCTACACGACAGTGCACTCATAGCACTAGCATGTACCTACATACACCCTAGTTGCGCCTCTAACGTCTACGATCCCCTCGCACAATCATTGATTTTATTCTGCAGATTGACCCTCAATGGCGTATCGAATATCGTGATAATAATATAGCCTGATTAGGGCAGTTTGTAGCGAACAATTTAACACAAAACAGGCATATAAATATTCCTTGAAAAAAAAAACTAAAAAAAATACAATCGATTTGAGAATATCCTCCTCTTTTTAAAGTCGGATAAAAAGGGCCCGGATGCCTATGTCTAGGCAACACTAAATATGAAAAACACCTAACCATAGTCTCTCCAATAGTGAAAACCCCATTGTAGGTGTTTCTGTGATGTACTTGTTTTGCATTCAGAGGCGTTCAAAAAGCCATATGCAAACTTGTATAGACATAGTCCAGTTACATAGGTAGGTATAAAAGATAGATAGATAAAAACAGAGCCCTGTAACTTTATGTGTGTGTGTGTGTGTAAAATATTGTGTGAGAAAAATTTGTATTCTTAATTTGATCGTCCTTTTTGTACTTATCTGCATAAACGATATTTATTTTGTTAAATATAAACAATGCCTGCATAAATATAAATAGACTTGAATGTGGAATCGGTTAATTTTAAACACCTACCCTACGTCCTCAATTATTTTATTAATTTGGAACGTAAACACTAGAGTACAAAATATTCGTTTGCGTACTAAATTAAAAAGGTGGTTTTATACTTGTAAGTGTAGCTTATAAATAAGTTGAAATTCTTAATAAGAAATCTGTAAGGTGTTTATGTAATAACCATTCCAATTGTCTGTTTTATTGTCTTCATCAAATTTGAATATTCAACCACCTCTGAACCTTATAGGCAAAATTTACCAGAATTGTTTTGTTACTTCTATCCCAATATAGTAGTCCGTCCTGCTATGTAATAGGCAGCGGTTTCCAATTATCGACCTCAATTGTTCCTCATCAAGGCAAACCCTGGCGGCCTGGATCTCGACGGACAATATTCTTGAGGTTGAAATTTCGAGGACTAAAGCGATCAAGTTACATGTACGATGCGTGTTTGGTGAAGATAATTTGCAGAGTTCGATTAATTGAGACGTTGTTAGTAAGACATTCGTTATGAAATCTATTTTACTGAACTAACAAGAGTTTTATAATGTTGTCCCCCTGAACGGTAATTCCGCGCCCAGGGGAGGATGTATTGCACAATTATTTTTTACATTACGTCTTATACGACTGGGCGTAATGTACATGGAAATCATACTTTTATTTTTTTCAAGATTTATTGAGTTTACATTTACTAATAAACTAAAATTATTATCTAAATATAATACTAAATCGGCACCCTTCTGTCTATTTAGCAAGTACGTATTCATAAAAGGCAAGTAAAAATCAGTGTCCGCATTTATAGGTATATTTTTTAATTTCGGAATTCCACTTCACGAGCGTTGGAATAATGCTTTTGATACTTCAAGCTTAATTACAATTTATGCAAGCTTTTTCTGGTATCTTTGAAAAATGAAGCTCTTTGCTTAATTACGTACTATGAAGGACTTTAGTCCCTGCCCACTTTTGAAAAAAACCGTTTAAACGGCATAGGGCCGTATCGAGGCGCAGCGATACAACCAAGTACTGTTATTCTAAAAGGATCTAAATTATTTAGTTAGATTATTGGGTTGTACCCAATAATCTAACTAAATAATTAACAAAACAATATCTTATTTCTGCTAAATTTTTGTATAGAAATGACTTTATAACTACACTAACATCAAGTATGGCAAAAAGCTCGAGAAAATTTAATATACTTACTTTTCTATGGCATTGAGTGAAAGAGATAGCTGACCCATAGGCTTTCTCCTCGCAGCATTACAAAATACACTTTGTGAATGCAATCAACATGAAAGCCTTCAACTTCACACTGATGAATTTCAGATACGATTTCGGTGTATATTTTCCGTATTTTTCAAATGGCATGTCGGGTATGGAACTCGTTTTTAAACATCACCAGCCCATTTTAAAACTACGGCAATGATTTGTGCATATAAATATAGATTTATTTTAGCAGCAAGTAATAATCATGATTTTAATAAGCGCATTGTATTGTCACGATGCGCTCGGAGGACGAATTTTCGAAAGCGACAAACGGAGCCTCAATTTGTTGACATTTACAGGATTGCTTGTTTATATTACTTGAGTATAACGGTATACTGTATGTATTTAATTTAATCAGTCACATGGAATTTCTATTCGTTGATATTATTTACTCCAAGCATTTGGGATGAGTTTTTGCATCGAAATTAACCTCTTCATTAGTTTTACAGGATATTTAATTCATGGTGTAATCTTAAACCCCCGAATTAATAGACAAAAACAACGACTATAATAACAATAAAAACGTGAGACATAATTTTAAATCGTCGATATTGATAAAAATAATATAACACCGAGACTATATCCGTGTGAAAGGGAAAAATAAACCTCTGATTGCGTTCGGACGATCGGACATGCACTATGACGCACTTAGCCATTTTTTTTCCGTATATATACCAGTCCTGGGTCACGCACGGTTCATAACAGCAAAGTAAACTATGGCAATTATAGCCTGCTGATAATCTGATTTTTTGTTATTTATTTAATGTTGGGTTATTGAAATAAAACGAATTTTACGGATTATATCGCATTTATATTATGTTTTTTACGTATCCGACGTTTCCCGTGACCGTGTTTGCTGTAAAGCAGCCGAAACTTCGGGAACGTAAAAACATAATATAAACGCGATAAAATCCGTAAAATTTGTTTTATTTCAATGAGTAATAATTTATGTCGAAAGTGATGGGTTACAAATATTGTAATTTTTGAACGCGCAATTACATAACGCGATTACAACACAGCGCTCCGGGGACACCCGATGCGAGTGACGGGCGCACTCAAGCGTATCGAGTTGTAATTTACGCTGCAGTTTTAGGCCTAACTTAGTAATTATGTATTTTTTACACTTTATTATGGTATCATGCTAAAATCAATTAAAAAATACTAAAACAAAATGCGTATTCATTATGAAAATTTCCACGAAAAAATTAATATCTGGGGGGTCCGGAATCGTCAGTTATATATATGTACACACGGTATAGAGTATGAAAGATTTAGCACCAACTATAATAATAATGTATACCAGATGGACCGATCAAGTAAAGGACTCATCTTCAACCAAATTCAGCTCGGTGGTCAGAAGCGCCATGAACAGAGACCGATGGAGGCTAATCGTTCGATCCAAGTGTGGACTATCCAACGATGATCGCGATCCTCAGACATGAGGGACCGACCATAGAGAGAGAAAAAATAATAATGTAGCCAGCGCCCAACGTTGCATTAATAAAAAAAAACATTTAGTTGGTATTAATACGCCATTAACGTTTAATAAAATCCTCCGCATTAAGGTACCGCGCCAGCGAATAGAACACTTTTACAGCGCTGAAAAAGTTTCTTTTAATCTTCTTTTAATGAAGTTCCAGTCGCGCAACCAGTTAGGACACTTCCAGTACGTACAAACAAATCCTGTTTCATAAAAAGTAAGTAAAGAATATTCGTATTACACGAAGCGACCGCTTTTGTCTTAAAATAAGGTGGCTGCAATACAAGTTGGCCTTCTAATCGTGGGAAATACGACTTATAAATTTGCGTGTTTTAAATTAGATACACAACATTATAACTTTAGGTTTATACAGGTAAGTTCATTGGATTTGAATTATTAAAATATCACACATCATCCACAGGAACACATCCTCTAAATCCATCAAACTGTTGGCGCTAAATGAAATTTATCAAATTATGATGTCCCATAATTACATAGGGATGAGCAATTTAGTCCACCATTATCAGCCAAAATTCAATTTATTAACACTTGTGAGCTATTAAAATATAATTACAGCGACAAACAACAGTTTATTTCAACATTTAAATGCTAACATACTCGTATAAGAATCAAACAATACACGCATCCAACTGCTCATCTCCATAAACTAGCATCGTAAAGCATTCCAACATAATATAGAAAGAAATGACGTTGCAAATGGAAGAAATATAGCTACGAATTGAGCCTCAAAACGGCTCTCAGGACATAATGTCCGCCCGAGTGAAAAAAGACATACCGATAGTACGGCCACGTAAAGCAAGCACGGTTTGCGTGTTCCAAGAGTATTAAAGGAGCAACTGAGCTGTGGCTTCAGTGATTCAGATAAACGTTTCGGTCAGCACTCGTATATCACGCCGATGACGCTCTCGGAATACGGGTGTTCCCGCTTTTTCGCTATATGACCGATAAAGATGTCGAATGAAGTGTTCCTCCTCTTGTTTGCAGAGGTTTTCAATGGCGCGCAATTTATAATCGGTTTAGCTATATTTGGGCCCCCGACTATTTTCAGTGTTAGCTGAGACTTATTTTTGAGGTTATCTTGTGTTGTTTTATTGAATGCTGTAAATATTTTGTCACACTTGTTTAGTTTTAGAACTAATTTTGCGGATTTTATCGCGTTTATTTTATGTTGTTTGGTCAGTTTTTTTTTTATTTTACATACTGTACATTCTTAAGTATGTTTTGTCTTATTGCATATTGTTACGGGGTTAGGTAAGAAGTACATACAAACCCTGTTAATATACTGATACATCAACATATTGGTTCACCAGGATGTTTATGTTATTAGTGCACGCTGTTCATGACGTCATCTGACGTCATAGTTGATTGAAATATCAATAATTAACATTTGCCATCGCTTGGGCTTTTTGCTCATTACCGGCTTTCAAGCAGTAATGCAGTTTTATGACTGTAATTTGAACGCACAACGTCAAATTGTTTCATGAAAATTCTCATTGTTGATCATATTTTAATTTAATACTCGTTAGCTTTGCTTTTACTTAATAACAATTACACTGTGGCAGTGTGTTAAAAGCTTAACAATTGTTTTAATTATTAACTGCGTAGGTATATTTACCACTTTATCTTGGCGTCATAACATTAATTTTCAAAGTATTTTATTATAAAGCCAGACGTCTCTTGCGGGATGCAGTTACATCATACAGCAACATGCTATCATGTTGCTAAGAAACAATCTTCTAACGTCCTTGTAGTTTCAATACACATTATACCATTATACTGTTCACGAAGAAAATACTTCGCTTGCATGTAGAGTCATTTATTTGTCGAGCTCGGTGGAAAGATGGCTTCCACTTCTACGGCATTCCACAGTTATTGCTGCGATATTGGAAAATTGATCGATGCAATTTTAGAGTTAAAAGTAAATATAAAGTATAACAAAAATAGTATCAAATATTTTAACCGATGATGCAGTAAGTTATATAGATTACTATTGTGTAATTTATGTATGAGTTTTTTTTTAAATAATGTGAACCAGTAGCGATTGGCCGAGCGCTCCGTACATTCTAATAATTTAATTTATTTCTTAGGGAATGTTATCTTTGTAACCTGCTATTAGCCCTGTGACAATGTTTTACACTATTATTGTTACACATTATTTATATACAGACATTAAGGCCGTGATTGACAAGGCATTATTGAATAGACTTTCTAATCACCTATTATTATAACAATGTTTGTATATTAATCGATTGTTAGATGATTGTTTACTGGTGGTAGGCTCCGGCCGTGGCTAGTCACCACCCACTGAACAAAGCCATGTCGCCAAGCGGCCTAGCCGTGTTCCGGCATGATGTTCGGTGTTGCCATTCATGGATGGCGGGTCAGATCAGTTGTGCTGCATGTGCCTAGTGAATGTAGCGTCTCGATCTACTGCCGCCTTCCTACCTAGGCAAGTATGCTCCATCCTAGATCTCATCGTCACTTACCATCAGGTGAGATCGAGATTAAATACTTGCCTATAATGTAATAATAAAAAATAAAAAAACTTACCAGTTGTAGTTGACCTGGGTTCGATTCGCGTACAAAATACTATCAGGATTGTATTGCAAAAATGATATCGTCAATAAAATATTTTGGCGACATATATTTTATGTTTCACCATCAATTTATTTCACAAAATGGTACGTTACTCAAACAGATATTTGAACCAAACGTTTTATATCTGAGAACAGCTTGTTCCACTCTAGTTGGCAGTATGGGTAGACGTCCGGCGGTCAGAAGCAAGCATTAAAATAAAAGTTTCAAGTCGATTTGCTCGAAGCCTTTCATTGAGTTTTGCTTTAGCAGCGGTATCAGAACTCCATTGTTTTTTTTTTAAGATAAATAAAAACAAAGAGATTGATATTTATAGAACATAATTTTACACAAATATTATATGTAATATCATTTGCTATGTAGGAGACTGCGACTATGCGCCATATACCTCTTACAATACTTTTAGATCATACCGATTAAAATATATTCAATATCTTTTAATAATTAGATGTTTTGAGTAGGTACAGAAGTTTTAAGAATTAGACCATTTGGATAATCACTGCGATAAAATGAGCTCTATACTCTTACAATAGAATATGCTATCGTTAATAGTGTCTATCTTTTTCAGGTGCGATTTTCGACCAAAACACGGAGGAGATACAGCACGTGTTCAAGTATGCCATGACATCGCACAACCAGAATATCAGCAGTCGTCGCCTGGAGCTACAGGCCTACGTTGACGTCATCAACACGGCTGACGCGTTTAAACTCTCAAGGCTCAGTGAGTATTGCTAATAAATTTATAGAAAATTTTTGCCACTCAATTTTAAGGCATCAGTATTGTTTCGGAAAGTAGATTTTTCTCTACCGGTGGTTTCGAATCTTGGTTTCGTAAGTATTGTGAAGGAGTTTGTGAGTTGTTGCTATTTTTTTATTGTGACTTAGGTACCATTTTCCTGTTGCTTATTTGAAACATAATGTCCATTGAAAAGCGGCTTAGTTTTAAAGCGTCACAAAAAACAATCATGATAATGTCGACTGAAACAATAGATATAGTTAGACTTGAGAAGTTTTTGCGAACGTGTTTTTTTATATATTTACACTTCCTAAAAATAATGTGATGCCATGAAAATTCTCACGTGTAAGCGAAAGTTGACCGAGCCGAGTTTTGAGTTTAATAAAATGTGAAATAAATTCAAACATATTACAGTAAATTTTCTCCGCCGCCCACCGACTTACAACGTTATCGTTATGACAAGTCTTGTATGGACCGATTCGGTTTTTAATTGAAACTTGCATTATGAAACTTACTATATTCATTTACTAGCTGATACCCGCGACTTCGTCCGCGTGGTATTTCGCGTAACAAAGACACAACCATTGGCAACATCCAAAAATTACACATAAGACTATGCGCAACTCGTCTCTTCATTCCCCCTCGGCTTCATCCACCATCATTAATTCATCACATGATCCATCAAATAAATTTTCATAAAACATTTGATCGCTAATGACTTTCTGGAATGTCGTAACCGTTATGGGCACAGTATAGCCACGGCTCGTGTATTTGACATCAGTTATTAGCGCTGAAATAATAATAAATAATAATCACCTTAGACTTGAGTAATATCAAAAGGATTAAACTGAGGAATTCTATTAGCGACATTTTCTTATTAGCTATTGATGAGAAATTTAATAAAGCGATGTGAAATTATTAATTAGTTTATTTTGCTGAATCCCGTTTCATTGTGAGTTTGTCGTGGATTATTAGATATAGATGATAATAATATTATTCGTATTACCTTTCGGGAAGATCACATTAGTCTAGTCTACCTGATTAGCGCTGTGGGTACTGACCCTGCTTTCTGCGCCAAAGATCCCGGGTTCGAATCCTGGTAGATACTAACTAAGTGTAATGATCTTTATACCCGAGTCATGGATGTTTAATATCTATATGAGTATTATATACTGAGTTCACCCTCAGTCCATTGTACGGTACCCATAATACAAGTGTTGCTTAGTGTGGTACCGTATAGTTGGTGTGTTCGTCTGGCGATATTATAGATCATTATGTATGACTATAAACTATCTCTGTGCCAAATTTCATCCAGATCCGTTCAGCGGTTCTGGCGTGATTGAGTAACAAACATCCATCCATCCAAACTTTCACATTTATAATATTAGTGGGACTAGTGGGATTATAGTCTACCGTATTAAAATAGCTACGTGAGATGAATATAGTTTTGTGAGAATTCAAATAGTGTCTGTGTGTTTGAAATGGAATTAAGGTTGCAAGACTATGTGCCGCTGTCTGAGCTCGGGGGGAGTGTTTAAGGCGACTGCCATCAGGTCGCGTGATCAGAATACTGTGAGCGAGGAGACCCCCAGGAATGATTGATACTCCGTTAGAAGCGTCCCGATCCCTGAATATTCTTATTAAATTTTATATTCCAGTAGTATCATGTCGACGACTTCGCTTCATTCAATGTACGAGTTTGTTTATAAAAGTTAATATGAAAACACTTACTCAAAAGTTAGTTACTTAGAAAATCTTTGGGTACGAATATCTGGCACAGACCGCAATGACGAATGCGTAACATATCTCACAAATTTATTTTACCCACGTAATACGACCGTCAGATGTGAGTAAAAGCTTCCCGATAAATTGTCTACTGAAGCTAATAAGCTACAGTAGACAATTTAAGAGAAGAAAGAAAAGAAGTCCAGTTAAAATTTACGTCATACTTCATTACACATTGACTGTTATAACATAGTTCTGTTGACAAATAGGTCAGTATCTTCCAGATAAATTGTCTACTGTAGCTTATTAGGTTCAGTAGACAATTTATCGGAAAGAAGACCGGTTTAAATTAACGTGCCACTCATTGTCACACTGAATATTATAACATAGTTCTGTTGACAAATATGTCAATGTCTTCCCGATAAATTGTCTACTGTAGGTTATTAGTTTCAGTAGACTGCTGCTTTGCAATGGAGGATAATTTTCTTTTCAACTATTCCTATTTTCCTCTCGACTAATTTCGTTACGGGTTCCAAGACAGGTTACTTTTAGCCGGGTCTCACTGAGGATGAAACCTCGGCGTCTTCGTTGGTCACCGCTGTTGATAATGGCTTACATGAATGTCACTCGTGGGAGTGTAATAAGGGCCTAGTCCCACAAAAACAGATTAAGTAACATTAGTACACAATCTACTGAACCTCAGCCGATTATATTGATAGCAGAGTGAAAGGTGGTCCAACCTCTATGCTATGTCACATATTTTCGTAGTTCTATGGGAACATATACACAACCGCATAAATCCATTGCGTGTCATACGTGTAGTTCAGAACTTCCTTTCCTTATTAATCTCATAACGGCGCGTAGTGATATTCGAGCAAGGAAACCACATGATGTAAGTCAATTACTTCGCACTGACATGCGCGTAAACTTTATTATTGAGCTTCCTATATAGTGAAAGATATTAAATTACTTTAAAAGTAGCTCCGGGTTGTAACCTAACATTGTGTTATGCTTATGAATAATTAAATTTCACCACGGCTAGTATATACCTATTACATCTATACATGTAAATAAAATTGGAGTGTCTGTTTGTAATATTAAAATAACCGCTTTTTACTAAGTGCATTTGGATGTATACACGTTACCTCTGAATCAAATTTTTTTACAATTTTTGTCTGTCTGTCTGTCTGTCCGTCTGTCTGTCTGTCTGCCTGTCTGTCTGTCTGTTTGTTCTGGCTAATCTTTGAAATGGCTGGACTGATTTTGACGGGACTTTCACTGGCAGATAGCTACATCAGCTATCTGCATTAACTAAAAGTATGAAATATCCTAAACAAAATAATAATTATTATTGCTATGTTATAAAATAATATTCAACGAAAATTAAACTAAGTAACTGAGACGGGTTGAGACAAATTCCCATAGTCTAAACGTAAGAACGTCAGACGTTATCGCAGCTTTCAGTGGACCAATCAGGTGGCCTGCTCCAGAGAAAAGTATAACAATAGATAAAAATAAAAGAAAAGCTTGTTTCACTGTTGGTTGTAAACGAGAACAATGCAAGGATACACTCGCGGAAATTAAAAAAATAGTGAAACAAAAGCCGATTGGCCGTGAAGAGGATGAGTCCGGTGTAGAGCCAGGCCTATCGATTGCTTTAATGATGCCTACTTCCTGTCACGATGCAGCCTCGCATGTGGTTTGATATACAGGCTGATTCAGATTTACTAAGCCCTTAAACCTGCGCTTATTTAGATTATTTCTAATCATTATCTAGTCAGAATTTGATTAGTATGTTGATTTTAAGAAGTACATTTTGTTTACTACAAAATTGCGAATATGATTTTCTGTTAACATTTTTTTTACATTGACATATAAGTAGGTATCAAATTCAATGATGATTTCAAATGTGATAAAAAGGCGCAGGTTCAAAGACTATTATACTCTCTTTTTGAATCAACCTTTAGATATACATTCAGTCAAAAAAGTATCGGGAATGGATGATTTGTTTATGGTTCCAAATTCAATTTTCGTTTTTTGTTCTTGTTGTTAGATTGGCACAACTGTTTTCCATTTTGGCGCGGGGTTTGAGTTGCATCTGTTATTTAGATTAAATACAGTGCTGTTTTTAGTTATATCATATCTGTGTATATTGCGAATTTCATAATGGACAAAAACATCGAACAAAGAGTTTGTCTTAAATTTTGCATCGCCAATGGAATTTCGTGTTCGGAGTCACTGAAAATGTTACAGAAGGCTTACGGTGAATCGACTTTATCAAAAACACGTGCTTATGAGTGGTACAAAGCGTTCAAAAGCGGTCGAGATGTGATGGAAGATTTGCCTCGCTCTGGTAGGCCATCAACGTCTGCAACTGAAGTTAACATCGCAAAAGTGAAGGAAATAGTGACTGAAAATCCTCATTCAAGTTTGAGAGAGATAGCCGCCGAACTTTCTGTGTCTCACGAGTCGATCCGAATCATTTTAAATGATCACTTGGGTATGAAACATGTTGCCGCTCGGCTAGTCCCAAAAGACCTGAATTTTCTCCAAAAACTCAATCGCATAAGAGTCGCTGAGGACATGCTAGAACGAGTCAATTCCGACCCAACATTCATGAAACGCATTATTACTGGTGACGAGACGTGGGTTTACGAGTTTGACATGCAAACTAGTCAACAAGCTTCGGAGTGGCGCCTTCCAACTCAACCGAAACCGAAAAAACCACGCCAAAGTCGATCAAAAGTCAAAGTCATGTTGACTGTTTTCTTTGACTATCGCGGTGTTGTGCACTCGGAATTCTTGCCGGAAGGTCAAACGGTAAATAAAGAATATTATTTGAGCGTTATGCGGCGTTTAAGAGAGCAAATTCGACGAAAAAGGCCAGATTTGTGGAAAGAAAATTCTTGGATTTTGCATCACGATAATGCGCCTTCGCACAAGGCCATAATTGTGAACGAATTTTTGACCAAAAACTTAACAAATACCATCGAACAACCACCTTATTCACCAGATATGGCTCCAGCCGACTTCTTTCTTTGTCCTAAACTCAAATTACCACTTCGTGGCACCCGTTTTCATTCGGTAGAAGACATAAAGGAGAATTCGCGGCGAGAACTGAACTCAATTCCGGAAAAAGCGTTTAAAAAATGTTTTGATGATTGGATTATTCGCTGGCGTAAGTGTATCGTTTCTGAAGGAGCATACTTTGAAGGTGATAAAATAAATTTGGATGAATAACTAAAATTTTGTGTATTATTGATCTTTTCCCGGTACTTTCTTGACAGAGTAGTATATACTGTAATCTAAGAAATATACATAGCTAGGTACTTACTCTTATTTTTCTTAGAAAGATTTTAATTACCTAGAAGAAAATAGTTTACTGAATATGAATTACTTTAGAAATATGTGTATCTGTAATAATGTCCTGTTTCCTAGCTCACCATGCAAGAAGCCCTCTATTTTTACGAGTGATTATGAGTGTGTTACGTTTACAATAATGTGATAGAACATAACATTGCCGTGTAGAGAACAGTATGAAGACACAGATTCGGTGCTTTTACTACACTTAGCTTGGAAAAGCCCTATATTACCTCTGATATATTTAATAATTATAGAGTAGAGAGCTATGCAAGCCTCTAAACGTTGAATTCTGAATTAAATCAGAACTCTATCAGAACAGATTGCCTTCATAACTTATGTTGAATGTAGTTTGAATAGATTAGCTTTATCTATGTAAATTGATGTTTAACTTCTTATAAGATTTATTCAATAATAGTTTGTGTTTCAATTGTTATTGTTTGTGTAGAGCCGTTTGTGAAATCTCTTGCGTCAATTTATAATAGCTATAAATGTCGGTGGTAAATGCAGCAATTAGATCACAAACCAAGCATTGCTTGTACTATAAGTATCATTACTATTCAGACCACACATCATTTCTCAAATTTAACCCACACTGGTATCAAACCGGCGATTCTTTAAGTCATGACCTGATGAGCTTAAAACTGAACATAATATAATTACTTACCTATTTGCGAAATATTTTATTCATTATATCAAATTAAACTTTAGTATGCCACAAAATAAGTTGTGAACATGTTCGACATTTAAAAAAAACACACACACACACATCGAAATAAAATTTTACGGATTTTATTGCGTTTATTTAATGTTTTTTACGTTCCCGACGTTTCCGTAAAATTTGTTTTATTTTAATTTCTAGTATTCGCGTAAATATAAGATATCAATATAAAAACAAAACACACATATAAAAAATATACCTAATGTTTCAAGATAAATCTTGAACTGTTTATATTAAAGCACATTATATTGACATGACTCTTACACCAAAAGAATAGTTGAAGCCTCTCCAATAATTGCTTTACTTATTTACATTAAAAAAAAAACTTTTTCAAAATTATCAATGCATTATACTTACCCCTTGAGGCCTGCAATTTATATAAGCGCGACATATTAGTTTATCTCAATTAGTATCCCCATAAAATGTATTAACAGATGTTTTTGTGTCCCAACTAGTACTCACTCTGTCGACTTTATCCGTTTTGAAAACCGATTAGACTTGCAGGTTTACATCTTGTTATTTTCCTTAACCGTTTAAACGGGATACTAACTGAAGCCCGGAAATATCAGTGGTGCAAGCCGAGCTATGAATGGCTAACACTATATAAGAGTAATGCCTCTAAAAACAAATATCCACGAGCTTATAAATAACAAAAAAATTTTACTCATTTGTTTTAAACATATGGTAGGCACCTATATCATACCGCTTAATAATTGATAAAGATAAAGCTCTCACAATGGAGACGTCAAAGGAAAATGTTCAGTACGAAATATTGTTTAATACTAGGTAAATACGAAGACGGGTTATTTATACATCTTCGTTAGACGCACACAATAAAGAGAATCAATGTCATAGCTATAATGGGAGTGCGAGGGCGATGACATTTAATGGAAAATGAGAAACAATGGTTACGACCAGTTTTAATAAGTTGCCAGTATTTATGAAGGTGACATTACTTACGATGACTGAGAATTGAAGAATGTTTGTAAACTTCGGTAAGTCTAGCCATTTTCGAGGCTACACACGCAACGACAAATCATGTGTAGGCATTATGTACAGTTTTATCGTAACTTGTGTAAGCATTATGTAACGAACCATATGGTGACATTGGAACTGTACATTGCAATCGTAGCGATTTCTCGTAGCGTGTGTGGCTTCCATTATTGGGACTTAAAGTTTAGTTTGGCATGCGTCTCCAGGATGGAATCATTTACCGCTTACAACCGATTCACTGGGCATTGATGACTAAATAAGTATTTTATTCGGAAATATATATTACGTTAAATAAAGCAAGTCGGTTGAGCGAATGTCGACGTATGCGACGTATGCTACGTGATGCAGCTACATCGGTTTTTTGAGAAATTGGTAATTTCATAATTTAAATTATCACCCTTAAGATGTCAACTTCGAATGCTTCAAAAAAGAAGTCTTATTACTATGAGCTTTACATCAACATTAATCAAGTACCTACCTACGCATAAAGGTATCGACTTACCTTTTTCAAATGCGAACAGATAGTAAATAGAGTATTATTAAAACAATATGTATTGTCTTTGTACTCATCATTATTAACAGGTAAGCACTCAACGAGCAAGCTAGGTCGGCGCACCTTCTTCCATTGTAATTGCACCCTAACTCAATTACCTTAAAAGCCTGTCAGAGGGGCTAAATTTTACTTGAAAATAAAGTGAATTGTCTTATTTTAATCCGTCTTCGCCTCTGCAATTTTTTTTCTACACAGTTGATGAGAAAATTAAAACTATTGTTACTAACACAAATCCACAGTTTTTATTTGAAGCAATTTTGTATAATCAAAAGATAAGACGTCGGTAAATTTGCGAGAGCTTTTTTTTCATAATTATCTTTGAAATGAATAATCATTTTGGTAGTTTTATTAGAGCCTTTTTTTGAATATGAATTAGAAATTGAAGATGTATTTACGTGAATTAGTTTTAGGTATTTTTAGGTAGACAGTATTAAGTACACATAAATTATTCATCTTTATGTTTTTTTCGTTGGCAATCTGTGACAAAATTGAGTCCTTTTAGCCCACTGGTATTAGGATTACTGGTGACTTAGTATATACTTAGTGAATACGACGTTAACACAACACACACAAAACCACAGCATACACAAGTTCCCTCACTAGTACACCGTGGTCTCAATAAAAAAAATACAATTTAAATTGTTCCAACAGTATGCAACCAGTTCGCGCGCGGCGTGTTTGCGATGCTGGGCGCCGTGACACCGGAGTCTTTCGACACGCTGCACTCGTATACCAACACGTTTCAAATGCCTTTCGTCACACCGTGGTTTCCAGAAAAAGTGAGTTTTTATTTATAATGTTTAATCTTTGGCTTTGGGTAAATTATTACGAAAGCGTATCCATCGTGTCTAGTCAGTATACTGCATACTAAGTGTCTACACATGTAAGCTGCATAAATAAATAAAATTAAATAAAAAATCTACATTATTTAAAAAAATAAACACAATTATACGTCTGCAACTATGTTAGCTTTTGCTGGCATATGGAGGTCAATTAAAAAAAATACATAAAATCATTTAGACGATTTTAATTAAATCTGCATGTAAAAAAAAACCTCTGTTTAGAGTCCCTAAGTGTATATTTTTTATGCGTGTCAGATATAAACGTATTTTTCCCAAGCCATCACCGCTTATGAATTATCTCCATATAAACGCAAAAACTGATAACCGCTTCCTAATGCTAAGATGTCAAAGTTTTTTTACGCAGTGGCACTAAAACTGACTCAATCCGACGTTAGCTTTGATGAATATAAATGGTCTGGGTATGGTCGACTTAAGTGCCTTCAGGATTTCACTGACAAGCCCGCTGCAATTCAATTTTTATCCCGAAGAAAAAGCACGTATTCACTTTGATGTACAAATAACATTTTGCTTTATTGAATTATTCAACAAAATATTTATTTATACTTGTGATATTATGTATATACATTATTAGTTTATATTTGTGGCCTCTTTCCACTCTTGAACAAAAGTCTCCTTAAGTGCTCCTTAAGTATTATATTGTTGTGTCGTGACAATGAAGTTGTATCTATACAATGTGATTCTTTTAAAAATAGATACCTATTGAGTGTTTTGCCGGCTCGTCTCTGTGTAACCAACGTTTCGAACCGGTTGTAGATTTTAACTAATTTATGAAGGCTTTTATGACCGTGTATTATTTTAACCAATTTCCATCATATAGTTCGTCTAGCACAAGCTATCAAACACCGCGATGATTCTGTATTACCCCTCTTTAGCGGCGAGTAGCAGTGCAGTGACGTCAAATGTCGTAGCTCGGATTTTCATGTAAGGAATCTTTTTACGACTGTATTTTATCATTTTAAGTATGAAGTACCTAATCCTATTTTATATTATAAAACGCACAATTTTTGCCATTAATGAACGGCAATGGTTACTGAATTGTTGGAGCAGTAAAAGGATTTTTGTCGCCAGGTCATACCTCCATCGTCTGGCCTGATAGACCACGCCGTGAGCATGAGACCGGACTACCATCAAGCGATTGTGGACACTATTCTATACTACGGTTGGAAGGAAATCATTTTCATGTATGACTCACATGACGGTAAGTTTGATGGCTTATTAACGAAGAGTATTGTTGAACTTTAGAAAAGGCCCTTTTAATGGCAAGAGGTTTAGAAATTACTTACCTATTTATGATATTTTTCAACCCCATTTCATTTAGGGATACTTTTACTAATAAAATCTCATCAAAACTGATTGCGACATACATTCATATAGATGGATGGACAGACGCGTTTATACTACGGAACCCTAAAAACCGGGAGCTTGAAAAAAATCACATGATTTTAGCGAGCCGCGCGGCGCCTGTTACTCACAATACTCGTGCATGTCCGTCAGACGGACTAGATTGATTTATTTTTATGACGCTTTTGTGTTTTTGCATATTCATCAATCTTAGCATGAATTAATAAATGCAGAATGTGAATGGACCGCAAACAACTACTAAATATGAGGGTACCCCAGTTCAAATTATGACGCCAGGACAAACAGCTCAGTCCTCCCGTAACCATGGTTGCTATAAAACGGACGAAACGTCGTAACGTGAATCTGTAAATAAACGCGATGATATAAAAAAATATAGTATTAGCAAGCAATTAATATGTAAATATTGTTTACATTCTAGAATTTGACGCGTTTCTGTTCTGATTATTGATTTTATATTACATTTTATAGCCCCGTTATCGATAACAAAGTACTCCACTGCGATTAGTTCCCAAAATATCTATCACTTGATACAACCTCATTAAAATTTGGTTAAGAATAATAAACGAATCGTAGAAAATAAAATAATTTTAACACGTAATAGATAAAATAATTTTGAAATTTTAATACCTGCTGTTTGTTCGCAAAATAGATTAACTAAGAATAGTTAAGCGTCTAATACTAATAATATAATATAATATAATAATAATGTTAGTTATAGTAAAATACACCCTAGAAAACTACTTATTTAAAAACGTGAATAGATTGTTGTAGCATTATTTTCCTTAGACCCTTGCGTTTATTATGTAGATGGGCTCGTGTATCGGGCTCATGCATATAAGTCATCTTTTTAAACCTGGTATAATAAATAGCTCCGGTGTATACCTATGTGAAAAAGTACATTTTAATGCTACACAACGTTTTAAAGCATTAGAATATTGATGACATTAAGTATTTTCTAGATAATTACAAAAACTTATACGTAGATAATAAATATAATGCCGTCACTAACTATTATGTATCTTGTCAAATAGAGCATATATTCCATAAACCAATCAAATTTGTATATTCTTAAAATAATATTGTATACAAAACTATATTTTCATATTTAAGGGGGAAGCTCAGGGTCAGGGCGCGAAATTCAAAATATCAATGGTTTTAATTTTTTTACGAAAAATTTAGACATCTTTACGATGTAATTTAGTATTTTGCGATATTACCATTATGCATTGAATATCCCAATGTATTAAGTTTGCTAAAAGAAGTACTTAATCCGATACAATACCATAAGGTTTGTAAAAACCGCTACTTTTACTAACTTTATGGGGTTGTATCGCTTTAGGTATTTTTTTAAGCAAACTTAATACATCGAGACATCCAATGCAGAATGCTAATATCGCAAAACACTAAATTACATCGAAAGGATGTCCAAATTTTTCGTAAAAAAATAAAAACCATTGACATTTTGAATTTCGCGCCCTGACCCTGAGCTTTCCACCTTAACTTTATCATAATGTTCGAAAACTTCTTATCTAAAATGTACTGGCAAATTCAGTGCAACTCCAACAGAAAGTCACCCGGGATACTATCCGAGAAGGCGGCGGCATCCCTGTTGTTTTTTCGGATTAACTTTTTAATATCAGTGAATATTAAGATAAAGATAGGGGGGGGGGAGGCAAGGATCTGGTGGGGTAGTCGAGGCTTACTATTCTCTTTATCGTTTTGCTTTACAACAGAAAACGGCGGTTTTATAAATCGTAAATTGTGCCGCGCGCCGGGGATTACAACGGTGCTGACTCTACCGATAATAAAATGTCGACACGAAAGAGATTGCGGTAAAAACTGTGGCCGGGTCTAATAGCAGCTGCAGTCTCTTTAATAGGGTGCCTATCGCCGATGGAAAAGCGCCAACGTTTCCTTTAAAGCGGCGGAATTTCGGCTGATGGAACACACCTTTGTTACGAGAAATGCCGGATTTGTTGAACCTTGTTAGTAGACATCCCATACTTGTCTATTACGCCTACCTATGATTAATATTTTTAGAACGATTGCTTTGAAAACTTTTTAGTTCTATATTGGAATAATATCGGTATTTATAAGTTATGGTACTAGACCATTATTGTATTCAAATCGTGGACTGATTATTTTAAAATCTCAACGCGGATAAAGTACCACATATAATTCATGAAATCTTGGAATTTTAATCAGAACTATACTTGAGCGAACAAAGGCTTATTTGAAATGTGACGTCATTTTTGCTGAACCTACTTTTTAAATGTTTTCGTCCTATTTAGAATTCCCAGAGCCTTCGCAGGGGGCAATAAATATTATTTTTAGAACGGGAGCTGAACACACCTCGTTCGGGGCCGTCGTAGGTTCCAGTCATGAAACTTCCCCGTATTTATAAGCATAGAGTTAACTAATAATACACGTATCACGAAGCGATCAACTTTTGCCGAGGTAATACCTCCGGAAATTTTCCTCTTGAAGAATTTTCATTTTATCGACACTGTTACTGCCGTGTTATGGCAGCATCCCCTTAGTAGTGCACATAAAGTAACAGATTACACATTATAGTATCCGGTTGCGGACGGACCACTCGCATCGCATATAAAAAGGAAGCAAGTTCTTCAGCCCGAACCTTTTCAATGGGTAGTCGTATTTTTCCATGTATACAGCGTGATTTAAAAAGGGTATAATAACTTTTGAAAAATCGTTTTAGCGCATTTATTATTATTATGTGAAGTTTGAATTGCCGTATCGAATTCAATCGAAGTGGGGCAAAGTTTAATTTGTGATATTGACAATATTTACAATAAAAGCTAGCCCTAATAATCACAATTGTCATTTTATTGCTTTTTTCTATAATTATATGTATATGAGATAAAAAAAAACTGCTCAAGCAATCATGGAGCAAAATAGTAGTATAGTAAAATGATTTGTAAATTCTACAAAATCGAAAATCTTTCGAAACACCTACCAAAAGTATTACAAAAAAAACCGTGACACAGAGGCTTGAACTAAAATCCATAAACGCCGTACCATGGGCCGTTTGAAATTCGACACTTTTTTGCGGATGTGGATGTTCTAAGGACGTACTGCGGAATTTCATTCGATTATCACCAGCCCGTTATAGAGGTGCGACCGTAAACTTTTATGTCCACTAGTAGGATTGTAGAGTCGAGCCACTAGAGCTGCAGCTAATGATATCACCGAGTATTATTTCTTATTGCACCCCGTTTGGTTTACTCGTTACTCGCTAATCGGAATCACAAACGAAAATGGTTAAAGTATAATCAAAATAGGCATAATAGTAGCCCCGATGATATCAATGTACTATCTACTACATTGAGCGCTTGAAACAATAAATGTTTCACTGGGCTGAGGTTCCGGAACCACACCTTGTGCAGAATTACATTGACATTTATGAAGTGTGGAGTAGAGCTTGACTTACGCAGAATAATAAAATTACGCAACCAAATAGTAATATTTAAGTTGAATAATAGGCAACGACACATTTTAATAACAATTCATTATTATTACATTGCAATAACGTTTCGTGCGTTATTGCAAAGTAATAATAATTAATTTAAACAGTTTTTATCTGCACATAGGCAAGACCAATCATAGACTCGCCCAACCAGCGTAAACAAGACTGTGTGTCTATCTATCTCGTTCTCTCTTATTGTCAGGCGTAGTGCGTCCCGCACACCGGAAGAGGAACATGGTTGTTGTTCTGATTTGCTATGCTAGTGTGACCGTTATTTCAATGAGCGACCCGCTTTTCTTTATTCTAATGACTCGAGAGAAATCGTTTGCTTGAACTTAGAACTCTAATTTAATTTATAAGACGTTGAAGTTGTTCAAAACTTCAAGGTCGTTTCGAAGATTAAGTTCATAGCTTTGCCTTTCCAAGGGACTATTTAAAGTCGTTTGTGAATTCTGGATTACAGTGAAATAGAGGTAGTACTGCCAAGGAAAACTTAGGTAAGTGAGTTTACGGAGAATAAAATAGTTATAGGTGAATAATTAAGTATAATCTAATCATTGTATGTGAATTTTGTTCTATTTTTAAAACCCCACGCTCGCGTCGTGGTATGTCTGTCCGTTCGTAGCATCATACCACCCAAACGTCTGGACCGATTTCAATCCGGTTTTCTATTCGAAAGCTGGTTTAATCGGGATGGTTCTTAGATATGTTTGGTGAAAATCTGTTCCTCCGTTTTAAGATCATCAGCTCTTTTCCAAGTTCATTGCAGGCAATTTATATATATATATAACCGGATAATTTATGCAACTTTTCCTCGTCCAATTCGAAATTTCTCGTGTGTATCTGAATTCAGTATATTATGTAGATGTTACCTTTAGGGTATTGTTTTACGATAATTACTATTTAAATGGACATGGAAAATTTATTTAATAATAAAAAATATAGTAAATCACTTCGCTTGATTTTTATAAAAAAAATTTAGGTGTCATTTTGATAATATAAGTTAAAGCCGACTTTAAAGTCCCGTACCAAAACGGAACTCTTAAGGTGCAACTATGTCCCTCTGTCCGTTTGTTTTAATACCCTTCTGCCTCAGCATTAAGTATCTTTCACACTTGTGTTTTATAACATAGTTGTGTATCGATGATGTTCAGAATTCAACCTTATGCCTTTCCAGAATTGAATTTACTTCATCGATATGGATGGTTATGACATGGCCCGGAATAATCGCATAAGCAATCACACTATCGAAGCGTCGTTACCATTGGAAGAATACTTATAAGGCATTACTCTCTATCGTTTTTGGATGAGATATCAATTCAAAGAACATAGCGTGGGCGGTTTTTTTTCGTGATTTTTTATGTGGTGACACAGTCGTAAACTTAGGACTCTGCTGTACGTTAACTAGAGCCAAACAATTTGATATTCCACCACAGCAGGGAAAAATGCATATACCGGGTGAAGTGAACGTCGAGATCGTATCTGTATTCAATTTATTCAAGACGAGTCCGTGGCCGCGTCGTCGGTGGTTCCTATGTTAAGGGACATCACAGCTAGCCCAGAGAAGACCAGAAAATAAATTCAGAAGAAATATTATAAACTTTTTTTTAAGAATGTATTTAATGAAAATAGGGTGCTAATTGTATTTGTTATAAATATCAATAATTTATTTTGTTTTGTTGTCATACTATTTTTTTTTCCTATTTAGTTTAACTGTTTGTAAATATTTAAGTTATTTAAGTTGTTATTTAAAATAAATCCCTTTCAGCCTGAATAATTTATGAGATAATATTTTTGAGAACTCATTTTACCCGTACTGCCACAAAAAGTGAAATAATGTGCCAATGTTATTATACTAAAAGTATACAGAATTTTTGTACTTGCATAGTAGATCCAATGAAGATATAGTTTTCAATAAAAACAAAAAACGATCAGTAACTGTTTTCATATTGATTTTTTATATTTACGCGAATACTACACATTGAAATAAAACTATTTTTTAGGATTTTATCGCGCAGCTGAAACGTCGGGAACGTCATCAAAATCAAAATATAATGAAAATCAAAATATAAACGCGATAAAATCCTAAAAAATTGTTTTATTTCAATGTAACTGTTTTTTTTCTAATCCTATAGTATCGGGCATCCCTAGGCTAGGCCTATCTGAATTGGAGATTATGCATTCTAGCGATATCCGTATAATGCCTAGCTGTTCTCGATAGTCCGAATCTGTTTTACGATATGAATGCTGAGCATTTACGTTTGCTGTAAAGAGGTTTCGTAGACATGTTGCTGTTCTAGTCAGCTTTCTCTTTTAACAATTTATTAACAACTAGCTGCACCCCGCGTGTTACCCGCGATTAAAAATTATGTCCTTTTTACCGGAATAAAAAGTAGCCTATGTGCTATTCCAGACTATAATCTATATCAATGCCAAATTTCATCCAGATCCGTTCAGCCGTTCTGGCGTGTTTGTGTAACAAATATCCATCCATCCAAACTTTCACATTTATAATATTAGTGTGATAGTGTGATCAATCACAACCTTAGGTAATAAATATATATAAAAAAATATAAATGCGAATATGGGATTTCGTGAGTCAATTTTGTTTTATTTTCCAAAAAATGGGTTTCTTGTATAAATAATGTCTAATATTAGTGGGATATTAACCATTGTGTCATTTTCATCTCATGTACTCTATAATTTCATAATGATTATCAAGAAATACACGATACTGGCCAATAAGGCTCTATTTTGTAGCCGATTGCTAACCTAAAAAAAAGTAGATGCCATAAATTTTTCTTAAAAAATCACACACGCACACACAAATATATTTATTTAAAGCAAAAAATGATAAACAATTATGTTTCATTTCTCACATTTTCCTTGAGTTCTCATAATTTTAGCGGCGCGAGCGGAGGTAAAAAATAATATTGTGTCGAGTCGTGCACTCAACCGCGCCGTAATAACAAAATGTGAATTTATTGCAAATAACCAAGAAATTGATATTTATGCACTGCCGTAAATCATTCCAAGGGAAAGTCTTCACTAGAGTGTTTCTCAATTTACCCTTTAAATATAAGGTCTTTGACTTTAGTTCTAAGAGCTAACTATATACTATACTAGCTGCGTCCCGCGGTGTTAACCGCTATTCAAAAGTGTACATTTTACCGGGATAAAAAGTAACCTATGTGCTATTCCAGACTATAATCTATCTCTGTGACAAATTTCATCCAGATCCGTCCAGCCGTTCTGGTGTGATTGAATAACAAACATCCATCCATCCAAACTTTCACATTTCTAATATTACTGGGATTAGTGGGATAGTCTACCGTATATAGACATTTTCTATGGAGAATTGAGAAGCGCCTCTAGCGGACGGTATTTAAAACTTTCAATTCTTCATACAAAATGTCTAAATACGATAGACTACAAAGTATACAGTTGTCTGTCGATCGCCATTATCTTTACGATATTAGGATTTGTGATTAGTTCGAGAGCTCGCAAGTCTATTTTTATTTTGAAACTAGCTGTTACCCGCGACTTCATACGCGTGGTATTTAACAAAGATACAACGTTGGCAACAGCCTGCTCGCGCGTTCTGAGCCCGCGGGACGCATTGCAGGTTATTGCTATCAAACTTAATCAACTTAATCAGGCGCAGCGCTGCAACATTGGTTTTAATTTTTCTCGTGATATCCTATCTTTTTTTCTAAAATAAAAGTAGCCTAAGTTACTCCTTGTTACATCAGCTATCTTCCAGAGTCAAAATCCCGTCAAAATCAGTCCAGCCATTTCAGAGATTATCCGGAACAAACAGACAGACAGACAGACAAAAATTATAAAAAATGTTGTTTTGGTATAGGTACCGTGTATACAAATACACTTAGTAAAAAGCGGCTATTTTTATATTACAAACAGACACTCCAATTTTATTTATTTGGTATAGATATGTAAAGATATTGGGGCCTAAACCGGTGACCCCGTGGCGCTTCAAGAGGCCGCTTAGCTGGAGGGCTATTGAAGGAAGTTGTATTCATTTTAACTCATAAACAATAATGAATATTAATGGCGTTTACTGTTAGCGTGGAGAATTAACTTTAACAAAATTTCGCCGGTAAACTTTGAAGATCAAGTGGAAACTTTTCATCATTAAGTCATGAGCGTTGGTCGGCGAGCGTCTTCCTCCACTAATCATTGTATTTAACATTAATACTAGTAGAGTATTATAATTAATTATAATATTAGAGACAACAAAACAGAATAACAAAATCTACAGTCCTGAAATAAGACACGTATAATTCCCTTAAGATCTACAGGAGCTTGGTAAAAAAGTTTTTGTTTAAATTAAAACTGTAAAGACAGTGGCAATGTTGGTACAAAATTAAAGACCGTCGTGGTCAATATCTATACATACATATAAATAAAATTGGAGTGTCTGTTTGTATTATTAAAATAACCGCTTTCTACTAAGTGCATTTGGATGTATACTTGGAACCTATACCAAAACAACCTTTTTTAAAAAAATTGTCTGTCTCTCTGTCTGTCTGTCTGTCTGTCTGTTTGTTCCGGGTAATCTCTGAAATGGCTGGACCGATTTTGATGGGAATTTCACTGACAGATAGCTGATGTAACAAGGAGTAACTTAGGCTACTTTTATTTTAGAAAAAAAAATAGGATCTTTCGAAAAAAAATTAAAACCAATGTTGCAGTGCTGCGCCTGATTAAGTTTGATAGCAACAATCTGCAATGCGTTCCGTGGGATCAGAACCCGCGAGCAGGCTGTTGCCAACGGTTGAGTCTTTGTTAAATACCACGCGGATGAAGTCGCGGGCAACAGCTAGTAGCTAATAATAAGCATCGATTAGCAGGATTCAGTAATTCATTTTATAATACACATAAATATACGGTCTCACAGTAAGCAACTTGTATTATGGTTACCGCACAAGGGACTGTAATCGAACCGAGTACATAATACTTATATACTTACATTAAACGATATATGTGCAATATTGTCAAAACCTTTAGTCTCCATATACTCTATATTGTACCTAACAATATATTGGAGTGAGCTTTGAAAAAAATAATGGATATTTAATAAGTATCACTTCTAGGAGTCATTGAAGACTTACATGGGTTGCTAGAGAGCAAAACAAAATGGACGATCGAAACCTTTTACTACACCAAATCTTCTGATCGCGAACGCAGAAAGCTTTGTTCTTGTTATTCTGTCAAAAGGTCGGGTTTCAAACGGAACACGTAATAACGTTGGAGTGTATCGTGAGTGATCAACTTTCACAAAGTAGGTGATACGGCGGTAAACAATATAGGTACTCAATTTCGCGGGAATACAATATCGCACGCGTATTTTGTGAGGAGGTTTTATAAGAACATACAATGTGCGTATTTAATGTATTTTTATAAATGTAACTAGCTGTTGCCCGCGACTTCGTCCGCGTGGTATTTAACCAAGACTCAACAGTTGGCAACAGCCTGCTCACGGGTTTTGATCCCGCGGGACGCATTGCAGATTGTTGCTATCAAACTTAATCAGGCGCAGCCCTGCAACATTGGTTTTAATTTTTTTTCGAGAGATCCTATTTTTTTTTCTAAAATAAAAGTAGCCTAAGTTACTCCTTGTTACATCAGCTATCATCCCGTGAAATTCCCGTCAAAATCGGTCCAGCCATTTCAGAGATTAGCCGGAACAAACAGACAGACAGACAGACAAAAAAAATAAAAAAGGTTGTTTTGGTATAGGTACCGTGTATACATCCAAATGCATTTAGTAAAAAGCGGTTATTTTAATATTACAAACAGACAATCCAATTTTATTTCTATGTATAGAAGATTTGAATTATACAGGTTTTCATGTAGGTTACCCAATTAATATGCTTATAATGCTGTAATCACCATATTGGTCGCGCCCAACAGTGCGATTAAAAAAAAGCGGACTAGCACTGCTTTTTATGGTCTAGTGGAAAAAAGTATTTACTTTCTCGAAGACAAAGATATAGCCGCCATGCAGCTAAGCGCAATAAAACTCCACTGAAACCATCTTTGTTAATTAATTACATTTTCTTTTAATTCCTTGCCTTCTGTGTACTGTATGATGAAATTAAAATAAAACCCAGGTTGGGCGCGTGTTACTAGCAACAATATTATTAAATTCATAAGTGTACACAATTATATGGCAGTAGGTAGGTAATAGTAAATAGGTAGGTAGGTAGTAGGTTCTCAGACCTGGGCCGTGTGTTTCCGGTAAAATATTAATTAAAAAAAAAACAGTGGCCGAGGCGAGAAGTTTTTTATGTTTCATATTAAATTTTTGTGTTACATTTCCTCGCAATCGAAATGAAAAACAGAGTTTTTAAGTTATTTATAAAATACACCATTTATCCTCGACTTTAATATCCACCCTAGCCTTTGGCTCAGATAAACATCTCGGATAAAATGGCTCACTTTATGCACTAGTTGTACAATCTACTATATTACAATGCCTATAACGGTATCCGTTGGACTGGAAAAAATATTTCCCGCTTAAACACATTTCGGAGGTGCGCAGTTTGTGTTACAAATGGCTTGCTTAAACAGTTAACACAAAGTTATAAACTCCTAATTAAGTCTACGCTGAAGTATTAATGTCACACTTACAAAGTAATTTGACATTAGTCTCCTGTAGAAAAAGTTGTAATAAGACTTAAGTTGTACAAAGACAACCGTTGTCAACAGCCTGCCCGCCCATTCTGAGCCCGCGGGCCGTATTGCAGGTTGTTGCTATCAAACTTAATCAGGCGCTGCGCTGCAACATTGGTTTTAATTTTTTTTCGTGAGATCCTATTTTTTTTTCTAAAATAAAAGTAGCCTAAGTTACTCCTTGTTACATCAGCTATCTGCCAGTGAGAGTCCCGTCAAAATCGGTCCAGCCATTTCAGAGATTAGCCCGAACAAACAGACAGACAGACGGACAGACAGACAGGCAGACAAAAATTGTAAAAAATGTTTTTCGGTATAGGTAACGTGTATACATCCAAATGCACTTAGTAAAAAGCGGTTATTTTAATATTACAAACAGACACTCCAATTTTATTTATATGTATAGATTAATTACTATGTAAATCTGGTAACAACCGAAGTACCTACGAGTGCAGCATAAACATTGTTCGTTTAAACATAGCTCCCTCACGGTTATTATAGAAATAAAATAAGGACTCATTATAATGTAAGTTCATGATAATCGGGTTATCACGTCTAGATTGTAGTAAATTCAAAAATAAAAAAATCTCTTTGTATTTTTGCGAAAATATATTTTCCTGCAGCATATGTACCCAACAAGTATGAATCTGGCAGTGCAGAAATAAAAAGTATACAGAATAATAGATTTTTTAAGCCAGCTGAGTGGAGAGAGGAAAGCTTTACATCGGCTGCTCTTATTTTTTTTTAGATTATCATTTGTTCTTTTCATTTCAAAGTTTCTACCATTATTAGGTATATAGGCGCCATTATTGGGGCCGTGTACATCCATAATCGTACTTTTCGTGTTCGCTTAGGACATTAGCACTACATAATTCCATACCTCCAAGTAAAGCAGTGATAGCCAAGTTGGTAGAACGCTTGCCTCGGTAACGAGGATTGCAGGTTCAAACCCCGGCTCGCACCTCTGGGATTTTTCACGTGCGAATCTCATTTTCAACCAAGATTATCACTTGCTAAACGGTGAAGGAAAACATCGTGAGGAAACCTGCATGTCTGAGAGAACCCCTCGAAAGATGTGTGAAGTCTGCCAACCCGCACTGGACCAGCGTGGTGGACTATGGCCTAATCCCCCCTCACATTGAGGGGAGGCCCGTGCCCAGCAGTGGGACATAAAAAAGGGCTGGAATAATAAAAAAAAAAAATCCATCCCTAACAATCTATTTTCGTTTCTTTAGTAAAATACATTAAATACAAAAACGTGTATCTCACCCAGTAGCAGTGGTATGAAATAGGTCTCACCTCTCCCTCTCACAAACTATAAAAGTGCGCCATCTAAAGAGCAATTCCTTGGCATTTGTATTCTTTTTTTTGCCTCAAACTTGGAATAATATTTTCTGTATCCAAATTAAATGAACTCCAATGGTATTGGAAAATAGTATACGGTGAAATCTATTCTTAATCTGGCTACTTGATTAGTTTATCCAAAGGATATCTATGAGCCCATTTTATCTGGTGAATAATCTAGAATGGTGACGAATGAAAGGTAGCGAGATAATCTAAGAATTCAGATGAATATTGAAAGTGTGGATTGAAGGTTCTAAAAATTACACCAACAATAGGACAGAAAGTCTGTAAAAAATCTATGTAATTTAAAGGATATAATGTTAATTTTTTTTTTTTTTTTAATGACATTATAGGCAAGTATTTGATCTCGATCTCACCTGATGGTAAGTGACGATGAGATCTACGATGGAGCATACTTGCCTAGGTAGGAAGGCGGCAGTAGATAGAGACGCTACATTCACTAGGCACATGCAGCGCAACTGATCTGACCCGCCATCCATGAATGGCAACACCGAACATCATGCCGGAACACGGCTAGGCCGCTTGGCGACATGGCTTTGTTCAGTGGGTGGTGACTAGCCACGGCCGAAGCCTACCACCAGTAGAGTTGTCACCTGGTTGGCACCACCCAGGGTCACGTGTAGGGTATCTCGAGGGTACTTAATTCTCCTACGGACGAAGGTGACTCGACCCCAAAATTTACGAGATGATTAAAACCGGTGGTGCTGTGCTTTATATGCTGAGGGTCGCGGGTGCGAATCCTGGTTGGGACAAACACTTTGTGATGAACTCAATTGTTTCTACCTGAGTAATGCATGTTTAATATCTATTAAATATCATATACTAGGTTCAATCCCAGTCCATGGTACGGTGACCGTAACACAAGAGTTGCTTAGTTTGGAACATTACATTTCGTATTTTTGTCCAGCGTTATTTATTGTTATTATTTATTTACTTTCTATCTAACCAAAACACGTTACAGCTGCACTGCAGTCAGCGTGAAATTGAATTGATATCAATCATCGCGTAACACAACTATGGGTCGCTACGTGCCTTCATGAAGTATAATAGTATTTATGTTTGGGAATATCTTGTTGCAAATTCGTAACCATGACAACATTTTTGGGGTCGAGTCACCTTCGTCCATAGGAGAATTAAATACCCTCGAGATACCCTACACGTGACCCTGGGTGGTGCCAACTAGGTGACAACTCTACCGGTGGTAGGCTTCGGCCGTGGTTAGTCACCGTGTTCCGGCATGATGTTCGGTGTTGCCATTCATGGATGGCGGGTTAGATCAGCTGCGCTGCATGTGCCTAGTGCATGTAGCGTCTCGATCTACTGCCGCCTTCCTACCTAGGCAAGTATGCTCCATCGTAGATCTCATCATCACTTACCATCAAGTGAGATCGAGACCAAATACTTGCCTACAATGTAATAAAAAAAAACCGCATTACAAAATATAAACTAAACTCGTAATACTCACAATGTATGCGGCCACAGCTAAATATAAAAGTATACTAATAGTAGCATTTACTACGAATTAGGTTATTACGATTATCTCATGTAGTCCTATTTTCTCTTTGAATAAAGTAATGATATTTGTATAATACCTACCTATACAATATCAGAAATGTTATAGCAGGTATTTAATGTTGTTTTCATGGACATTTTCTAATGCAATATCCCTCTGATAAAACAGCTTGACCAAGTTGAATTTTAATTTAGAAAATGGACAATTTACTAGAAATGTGTCAGACGCACGCATTTCGGGCTAGCTATCTGCACGTCTCTGCGGCGATATTGAATAAATTGAATTCCGATGCCTCTCCCATTCGTTGCTCGGACCCACCCGTACCCACTCAGCCCACCCTGAAAAACCAATGTCTATAATAAATTTATAGATTATATAATATAATGAACTTAAATTATAATATTACTAGCTGCGCCTCGCGGTGCTACCCGCGATTAAAAAGTATATCCTTTTTCTCTATGTCCTTTTCTGTACCCCTGTGCATTTTACCGGGATAACATCCTATGTGCAATTCCAGACTATGATTTTTTTGAATATGACTATCTGTGTGCCAAATTTAATTCAGATCCGATCAGCCGTTCTGGGGTGATTGAGTAACAAACATCCATCCATCCATACATCGAAACTATTACATTTATAATATTAATTATATAGTGGATAATGGAATTAGTGGGATATATACACACAATATCGATGTAATGAAACAACTGACGAGCGTTCTTTTGCGAACACGGTCCGGCAGTTTGGGTGGCGACAGCTGATCTTTATTCAATTCAACATAACTCAATGATCAATGCTAAATAATCATCGGATTGAAATTACCAGCCAGGTTGACAGATGACAGCGCTTGCGCCACTCAGTGTGAGTGTTTGTTTCAGTCGAGACACGTCCTCTGAGTAAACATGCATACGTAACCTCTCATGAGCCTCCTAAGTCAGTCAGTAACTTTTTCATTTAGTCATTAGTGAGATGACAGGTGTATTATTTTCTACATGTTAAGACAGTAATCACAAACCTAGTATACTATACGACCAACAAGTATATTATGATCTGTTAGCTTCGCCAATATACATAGTGTTCTCAAAATAACAAATCAAATTTAGTGAGACACTAGATCGGGTCTTTATAATCCGATCTGTAACCCATAAGCAAGGATATTGGTATATAGGGTTGAAATGGAATGAAAAGAACAAAAAGATCTCATCAAATAAAATTGGTGTAGAAATAGGGGCGACCGCGAATATAGCTCCGCACCTACTAGGGTCTTATATGACCCATCGCAAGCAACGGAAAGGTTTTCTTTCACTAAAATTGTGACAATAACACGATTGCGAATTTTATTGACAGTTACATTTACTAAAAGGGATTGTATGTGATGTGACACACAAATGGAAAAAGCTATGAGCTAAAAACAACACTTTTGTAGGCATGACAAATTGGAGCTTTAACAATACCCAGTTAGTAAAAATAAAACTGAGCCCGCAAAGGTTCGCGGCGGATTTCTTGTCAAGTTGAAATCGTGATCTAGGTAGACTAAAAATTAAACATGAATAGTACGAAATAGAAAATCACAACAACATACCAAAAAAAAAAAATCATGAATAATCTTTTACAATAGCTGGGCGGCAAAGTTGAAAGTTTCCCACCCAGTTAAGAGTTTAAACCAACTATTAACATTGCTTATAATCGTCGCGTTCAGGGAACTCGAGTTTCGCAACAATTCTCGCAAAAGGTTAACCAAGCCGCAAAGCCGTTGGCGGGGTGACAATCGAGAAGTTTTTAATTCCACCATTTTAAGTCGCAGTTATTGGCTTAACTTGAACACTTTATAAAATAGTAAGTGTATCTGATTTATCAGAAACGATTAATTTTGTGGTACCACTCGTAAATTGACATTCGACAGTGTGGTTTAGAAAGGGTAAACGTACTAACATTTGAACCTGCAATTCCTTAAAGCGCTAAAGAACCGCAGGTTTAAAAGGTAGTATACCTATTCTGGATCATGCTGTACAACGTTGGTTTGGTTTGTTGAACACCTTGCGGGCGATATGAAAAAGTGCAGAGGGTGTAGGGATCATATCATGTTCGACAAGATTATAATAGATTTGGGGTGGCGCGGCGGCGGTCCAAGCAGCTGACGTCAGAAACCATTAGTCGGCCGATGACAGTAGAAAACCTCAAGGGTCACGAGTTCAGACGCGACACATGGTGAGAATAGTCCGGGTGCGGACGAAACTTTCACCGCCATCCTCCCCGCACATTTATCTCCTAACAGAGAAACTGCTTTGGATACCCTTCTGTGCGTTTGCTGTGATACCGCCTAAATATGCCGCAATTCAATCTATTACTGTTGTATATAAAAGATGATTCAGAAATGGTATAATAAGCCTATTTAGCGCACTTTTAATCATGATTTGAAGAATTACAATGTGTCAATCTAAAAAGAAATGCTCACAAAATAATTGTAATTTTGTGGAGTTTTTTTTTTTTAATTGACATTATCTTCTTCCGAATCAGCTTGTTAATTAACCAAAGTAAAACGAATGTTAGGCTTATTAGTATTGGTTCACTTGTGTAATTGGAATGAGAAACATTCACTACTTCGATTATTATTTGAAATGAAAGTGTGGTAGCACTTTTTGAAAATGTTCAATGAATAAAACAAATAATTTCAGTAATTGATTATATTGTTATTCAAAGTATAAATCAGACGGAGAAAAGTGCTTTTGGTACTAATACTTGCAAGAATAAATTATCTATCAAATTATCTCAAGATTTTCAACAATTTTGCTCCCACTCGTACATGTCGAATTGATTTTATGAATTACACTGGTGATGAAATTACACATTTGACTTCCAAGAATATGTTGAAATTAATATTTTTTGAAATAGTAGGGATATTCAAGTTGGTGGAATGCTTGCCTCGGTAACGAGGATTGCAGGTTCAAACCCTAGCTCACACATCTGGGATTTCTGGATATCATGAGCGAATTTCATTTTCAACCATGATTATCACTTGCAAAACAGTGAAGGAAAACATCAAATCTGAGAGAACCTCTCGAAAGACGTGTGAAGTCCGCCATCCCGCACAGGGCGTGCGTGGTGGACTATGGCTTAAGGAGAGGCCCGTGCCCAACAGTGGGACATTAAAAGGGACATAAAAAATTTATATTTTTGTATAATTATATAACAAGTACTGTGAACAGATTGACCAGTTGTTAAAATAACAACTAAATAAATATTCTATAAGGATGACGCATTCACAAAAAGGAAAACGTTAACGAAAAAAGTCTATCGAATTTTCATCCGTTTCATTAGATAGATATATTATTATATGTATACTTTTCTGGGCCACCCACTCACGCTGAGAAAAAGAGTTTTTATTTTTTGCCTCATCCAAGCGGGCTTTGCCCCTTTTTCGTTTCGCTTGGTTTATATGGGGCGTTTAATTCGATAAAGTTCGCGTGTACTTGAATTGGGAGAGCTGGAAAATAAACCATCATAAATGGTTCGACGTTGATATTTTAGACTAATTAATTATTTTGTTTATAGCAAAAAAAATAGTCTATGACGATGCATTTTTCTTTCACAATATCTCTTGTGTAGGTGTCATAATTGTATCAGTCTATGCTATCGACAGGATACAGACGAAGAAATAAAATTTATTGGAACATAATTAATTGTATATTATCTTAGGTGGATTTGTTATTTCCTGTCTGGATCGTTTTCTGTTAACGAAACGGAAATATACCGTTACTTTTCTGTATAAAATCAATATCTACCTATCATAAACACGTATTTTATTCTTGGAAAATTAAAATTTAGCTCAATAGTTCTTTAACTTCAAGATTATGAATAGGACCTTAATTTAAAAAAATAAACTAAGGACTAAACAACTTAAAAAGAAATATGGCAAAGTAGCTGCGCCCTGCGGTATTACCCGCGCAAAAAATCATGTCGATCCTTTGCGCTTGAAAAATTAAAACAAATATATCCCACGGGAACCATACATTTTACCAGGATAAAAAGTAGCCTATGTGCTATTCCAGACTATAATCTATCTCTGTGCCAAATTTCATCCAGATCCGTTCAGCCGTTCCGGCGTGATTAAGTATCAAACATTCATCCAAACTTTATAATATTAGTTTAGATGAAACTCTCGGCCGCACCTATAGAGTCCTTTTCATTCTGCAGGTTTACTCAGACTACAGCAACTGTACCAAACAATGCAACCGGGCCGGACAACGTTCCGGATTGCACTTGTGAAACGAATTAATAACGCTACCGACGCAATGGAATTCTTGTTGGCCTTGGAACAAAACGACCGCTGGGGTAACAAGCGCATAGTACTCGATTGCAACGCAAAGAACGCCAAAAGCATTTTGGTAGAACATGTCCGTAAAGTGCAATTGGGACGAAGAACCTACCACTATATGCTTAGTGGACTGGTGAGTATTGATCACGTTTGCCCAGATTGTAGGTCTAGTTTCAATTTCATAGGTGCAACGAAGTGTACTGAGAAGTAAGAGAAGATATTTATTGTACACTATTTATTTATAGTAGCAACAGTCCAACTAATACGCACGTAAGAAAAACAGTGACGTCGTTCTTTCCCGCTGACGATACGATTAAGATTGAGAAGTGAGAGAGATGTAAGATTTTCGTGTCCAATGCGAAGTTTTGTTACATACTACAAAATGGTAGGCGTTTTGAATTTACATTATTGAGAAAAGAACATAATTATCTGCAAATCATTTGATCTATAACCATTTAAAGATAATAAAAACAAAAAAGTAATCAAGAAAAACTCTAGTTTTAAATTAGTTATTCGAAACCGCCTTATAAACTTAATGAAATGTACAAAGACTGTTGTTCTTGGGAGATAGAACTAGACAATTTTGTTATTGGTGAAAGTTAACTTTGGTAACTTTGGTGTATTCAATATATAATAATATTGATGCAGCCGCTATAAGTCAACGTTGAAATTTCTATGACTGCTGAACAGAGAAATTATTCTTACATTTCAATCTCGGTTGTTAGGTATGGTACCTATGTCTATTCGCTGTCAATAGTATAGTAAACTGTAAGTAAACGGATTTAGAAACCTAAACTCGTACTCGTGTTGATGCCTAAAAGCCGTATGCGGGGAAAGCAACAGCTTTTAAGCTCAAAAAAAGTATTTTTCAGAACTAGGTAGGGTTGAGACGTATTTACGCTAGGTTGTAAAACCAGGGCTGTACTTCGAAATCACTCACCCTGGTACGGGCGGGAAATACTAGCAAGTGTGAAATAACTTGCTAGTCGATCGCGAGACCCGGTTTCTAGTGCAGAAAATGGTCAAGAAAACATACTCGGGAGTTCGAAGATGTTTTTGTGTATACTATTGTACTCGTTATTTATATGAAACTAAGAATACATTTCCAATGTAAGTATTTTCAGCCCTGGATGTCGCGGCGTCGGCAACGCGGCATCCGAATACTTTCAAATATTTTAGGACCTAGTAGTTTACACACGGTATATAAACATACTAGCAGTTGGAAAACACCTGGTATTGAATTTTGCAAGTATGTCTTACCCCTAGAACTAGGATTCAGAGATGGACCTGAGTTTGTAGATAAGAAACCCATACAATGTTAGGACATAGTTAACAAGTGTAAAGCAATTTATTGTATTTCAACGGAGGAGGTGGTCGTTCACCCTAATCCAAACTTAATGTGCTGCCATTAACAGGTTATGGATGATCATTGGGAGAACGAAGTAACAGAATACGGCGCAGTCAATATAACCGGGTTCCGCATCGTCGACCACTCGCGCAAGATTGTGCGCGATTTCATGGACGGTTTGCGACGAATGGACCCACGGTTCAAGGGGACCATATCGGTAAGTGTTGCCACATACCGCATAATGTAACTAGATATTGTAGATTATGTTGGTACTTCGATAGGTGAAGACGATCGGCAAAGTATAATGGGTAGCGAGAATTTATATCGATCCAAAATAATTGGCAGACCTATTCCTCTAATAACATATCCTGTGAACACGTGAACCTTTTTCATTGTAGATGAAGAAAGCTAGACTAGAAGTTTTTTTATGTATTGCTATAATGAGAAAAATAACAATGTATTTGTTAAAGTTGACGTTGGAAGACTTACGCACCTTGTACTGTATTCCATCTTTGTTGTGTGAAAATGTTAAAAGAAAATATTTCGGGATTCCTAGATAGATGTTTATTCGCTATTATACAAAGAAATATATTTCTAAAAGCATATACTGATCAAAGAATATATTTTTTAAGTGGCCTAAAAATAAATTATTATGTAGGCCAGACAAAATATTTGTATATAAGTTATGATAACGAGGTGTCGAGGTTTATTACGCAAGTATAATCCGTCAAGACTGTGTAGGATTGAATTGTGGGTTGTTTTTCAATGTAAATATAATTTATTAGTGTTTTCAAGCCCAGATAGTCTTGAAAGCTACGTGACGTGGAATGCTTCAGCCTCAACATAACCACCCTCACAAAGAACCAAAAATATAATTACAAACTAATTCTATAAAGTTACGTTTAATAATCAGCTATCGCAAGACGAACACACAGCTACACCGTAACGTCCGTCCGTCACACAGTCTCACACTAAACAACGCTTGTATTATGGATGCTGTAAAATTGTCTGAGGCCGAACTTAGTGCTAATATAAACATCCATGACTCAGGTACAAACATTAATACTTATCACACAAAGTTTATCCGTACCAGTTTTCGAACCCGGAACCCTCGGCACAGAAAGCATGATTAAACCAACTGCGCTAATCAGGTCGTCGAAAGTAATAAATGTAGTTAGAAATGAAGAAATAAAACAATACTCTATGGTAATGAGCACTTGAGGCGTATTTTAATAGCATTTTGCGGCCACATGCCTCTAATGGGTGACGGGAAAAGTGCGAAAAGAAATAACATTCCACACTTTTATTTCTCACAGAGTCCTCTATTTTATAGCTTGTATTGTCATTGGATACACTGACGTAGGTTTGATTATTACTCGCAACTTAGGGATTCAGTGATTATCTAGGTAGGTACTTTACGTCACGTAATTCGCGCACTAAGCGGCGATGAATATTATTAATTCACCAACATTCATTGGTACCTGACTAGCCAATGAAAATTAAAGTAAAACTAATTAGCGGTTTTCGTCAAAGCGGAATTGTGGCTTTATGGTCCCGAAATTGAAAATCATTTTACAACTTATTTTAGAATCACCGACTGTATGGAATGAAATTGTATGATTCAAAAATTAAAGTGACTGGATTTTACAATCCTATTTTATTATCTCTAGCGTTGCTTTAAACTCCGCTGCCTGATCAGCTCAGTTAGTAGGGACCCTATATTTTGCGCCGAGGGTCCCATGTTCGAATCCTGGTGGCTGGTAGGGACAAACTTTGTGTGATGAGCATGAATGTTTGTATCGGATTCATGGATCTTTAATGTCTATATAACTATTATATTCTAGGCCCACAGTCCATTTTATAGTACGCATAATACAAGTTTGCTGTGTGGAACCATATCGTCTGGCGATATTAACTTTTTTTTTTAAATATCTTTCACTCTCATTTATTGAACCGGAGGTAAATCCATAGGCCTAGGCCTGAGCCATGTAACTAAGGTGTGAACAGGGCTTAGATATTTAGATCATTGTTAAATATCTGCGAACTAACTCTACAGGTATTAAGTATGACAGCTTTTTGAAGGAGTGTGTATGCGAATGGATGTAAGTTAAGTGTGTTTAGGCTTGCGGTTAAAGTGTGTGGTATTACCTTGTAGAGGACATAATTATTGGGACCGTTTTAACAGTTTGGACTTTCCATTGGGTTTTAAATTCTGTTATGAAACTTTTGATCATGAAGTACAACTCATTATCGTATTCTTGAACAACATCCGATAATTGCAGAACGAGATACACAACAAAATATTTTAGTCTGCAACGTATGCCACTAGTTATATCAAACCGTTTGCGTTACAACGAAAACGGGAATTTTGCAATATTCAGATACAAACCATACAGCACCAGCAAGCTGTAGGTAGTATCAAGAAGAAATTTTGACGCGAAGTAATAACGCGTTTATGTAGATTTCACTAACTCACGTACACTCTAATGAAACGGTGGGCGGGGTGTGCATGCATAAATTATCATTCCATATGATCTCCCCTTTCTGTGTAAATACGCTTAGGCCTTTTTCGAGTCGACGCCGTATGCTCAGGAGGATTGTTTTGAAGTAAAGTTAACTCATCATGGTTGTGAACACGCCTGTACACGTATGTAACGCGCTGCCAACACGAACGCGCCGGGATATTATCTCAATCATTTTATCGCTGCGCTAGAAGCTGGGATTATTGCGGACTTGTGAAGAAAATAAGCCTGTGTCCTCAGTAGGCAAACTGTTAGCGGCCGACTGAGTAAGCCGCAAATTTTTGGCGAACTGAAATTAAAGTTAGCTGCAAACTCAGATCAATTTTCGTGCGTCGCAAGAAAACTGTTATGAGTTAGCCGCTTATATAGGTCGATCTTATATCAAAGTGCATCTTGGATTTTCTGTGGTGTGTGTGCGTAGAGATTAGTTATGTAAGCGATGCAAAAAAACACGTCCGGACACGTCAATAGCTTCTTTCCAACTGTCCACATGAACACTTAGCGGCAAACGGACTCACTACGCCCGGCAAACAACCATAGCGCCGCCGCCGACTGGAACCGGTTTTGCTGTGAGTCGGCCGCTCATTAAATCAGTCGGCGCGCGTAATGTTGCAAACTGCGTAGAGTGAGCGCAATCTAGCAAACTGTGAACACACCATTCCAAATATATGGAAGGGCGTACTAAACCGATACGCCGCAAACTCAGTCGGCCGCTAACAGTTTACCTACTGGGGACACAGCCTGAATGTATAAAATAATATTATTAATAATACACTACCATTTAATATCCCATTGTTGGGCATGGATCTCTTAACAGGGCGATGGGGATATTAAGCCATAGTCCATCACGTTGGTCCAGTGTGGGTTGGCGGACTTCACACGTCTTCTTGGGGTTCTCTCATATATGATGGTTTACTTACGATGTTTTCCTTCACCGTTATGTACTTATGCACAAATATAGGTATAGGTACCTATTTTAAAATAGAACCTCCATAATACAATGTATTTAATATAACAATAGAGAAAACAACTAACATACAGTTTCGATTACTTGTTGGGTTATTTTAATTTACGTGAAGAAAATAAAAATAAAAGTGTATTCATTTTAATATAGACACTAAGAATAGTGAAAATGGACACTTTATTAATTCAGGTTCAATTTATATTACTTCAGACTGAATCGTTATTTTCGTGATATGCCCTTAGGGTCTTTATTATTGTGGGGTTATTATTCCTTCGGATATGTCAGCCCCATTGAACGGTGTGTCACACAAACTATAGTATGCATAAAAACATTACAGTTGATAAGTTGAGTTTCATAAATTCATATTTTAACCATTACGATTTGACGACCTGATTAGCGCAGTTGGTAGTGATCCTGCTTTCTGCGCCAAGGCTTCCGGGTTCAAATCCTGGTAGAGACAAGCTTGGTGTAATGAGCATGCATGTATGTATCCGAGTCATGGATGTTTAAAATCTATATAAGTGTTATATACTGAGTTCACTCTCAGTCCATTCTATGGTACCCATAATACAAGCGTTGCTTAATGTCGGACCGTATAGTTAGTGTGTTCGTCTCGTATTATAAAAAAACCTTTACAATTTCCACATCACTTATAACCAGATAAGCGATACGACACTTTCTATGAGCTAGGGCTCACGCGACGCTTTGTACCGACAGGCGCTATTGACAGCGTTGGGCGACGCTATACACTGGAAATGCTGGCAGCGTGACATCTCGAAAATCTCATATTCTTTCCAGAACTTTTTAGATATTCCTTCTGGCTTTTTAAAGTACCTACCTATACTGGTCGATTGTATTTTAAATTTAAAAAAATTGCAAATATAGCCTTTAATACCGACGTCCTCTGTATAATATCTGAAAATAGTGGTAAGTGGTCTTGGCACAAAGATTTTTGGCAAGGAATCCATATCCTCAAGCCGTAGCCTTAGCCCGGGAAAATAAACGAAATTATTTGTTTGATGCTTCAATTCAGCTTAGAAATGTCTGGTCATACATACATATTCTAGTGACGAAACATAGCCTGTATGAATTTTTGTTGGTAAATACATATTTTTAATTGAAAAGTAAGATAATATCTATATGTTGACTGTCGATTTTTTGTAGGCCGAAACCGCTCTTATGTACGATGGCGTTCAAGTTCTAATAGACGCCTTAGGAAGGCTTTGGAGGAAGAAACCTGACGCCTTTCGGAACGCGTTGCGTCGTGCTGCAGGTCAAGCAAACTCCACGAAGGTCATCGACTGCAACCCTGGTAAAAGCTGGGTGGTACCTTTTGAACATGGCGACAAGATTTCCAGGTTAATTAAAAAGGTCAGTTCCAAGTCAATCCGAAGGTCAGACATCTTCTTCATCTTATTATTGTATTCATTCATTACTTGGAAGGATCTGATATTTACATGGAAAAATTTCCTCCAAAATCCAGCTAGTATGACTACCAATACTAGTCCATTTGTCAGAGTTTTTCAGACTGCTTAATGTCCAGAGAGACAGTGAAATAAGTTAGAATGACCAAGAACATACCTTCTGAAGCATGAAGGATGTCAGATGCTATAATTTTCGGTCTATGAGCCATGCGCGGGTCTATGGCGGGCTTTTTACCAACCACGCTATTTTTCAATGAGCCTATTAATATGAACATTTTCAGTCTCCGTTTTTATTTTTTGCTGTTTACTTTTAGACCGATATCGAAGGCCTTACGGGAAACATTTCGTTCAACGAGGAAGGGCACCGACATAACTTTACGTTACATGTCGTTGAGATGACTACTCAGAGCGCAATGTTGAAGGTATGTGAATTTTATATAAAAGTAGCTACTTAATGTAGTTGAGTCTGCATGAGCGCTATTCTTATGATTACTGAAGTACAACTAACGGACTATAATTTAACAGTTTATTGCGTTACGTACATAGGTATCCGTTAATACCATCTTTTGCAAAGATACTTTGTAACATCTTCAAAATATAAGTTGTAATGTATGAAATTCTGATATAATGTGTGAAATTCAAAATGTATTGTTTTATTTCATTAATTTCTGATCGTGCTCAAAGCCCGTTTCAGTAAATAGAAATAGCGACCTAAACAAGGTGGATTAATATCATGAGCTTTATTAAATTTGGGTGAACTTAGCACGTCCGTTAGCGGGTACTTTTGGCAAAGGTTAATTTTAAACTTTATTGCACCCTACTTCTGTTCTACAACTCACTAATGATTTCTCGGCATTCATAAATCAATGCGCACAAACTTTGGGAGCCATTCTTCGAGTCGCCACTTGGAACTTTCAAAATTGGTTTTCATCATACAACCCGGCTTTTAAGTAAATAGTCGGGATTAGAAGACAACTGTTTTATATCAGATTATTAAAATATTGGAAAAGATTTTACAGTACAATATTTTAACATTTTATATTTTCGTCACACTACTTGCAACTTGTTGACAAATTTAATAAAACTATATATTACCTATTCTTACGAGTATTATGTGTCAGTCATATATATAATTATATTTGTCACGTGTGCAAAAGTAGGGAAACTTGGCATTACTCATCATTGAAATAAAACTAGTCTTACGGCTGCTTTACAGCAACCCTGGTCACGGCAGATCTGAAGTGGTTGACGTCCTAGTGTCATAGTTTGAGACGGGGTACCCTCATATTTAGTTGTTGTAAAATCCGTTAGATGAGTTTTATTTGAATGTGTATTATTCGCTTAAATATAAGAAATCAATATTACACATCATGGTTTTTTATACAATCCTTTCTTCCTCAAGGTGGCAACTTGGAGCGACGGTCATGGCTTGCACCTAACTTCACCAAGATACGTCCAGCTGCGATCTCCCGCTGCATACGACACTAACAAGACATACATCGTGTCGTCCATACTTCAAGAGCCCTACTTGATGCAGAAACTAGAGTACACGCAGAAGGATGAACAGTACTTTGGGTTCTGCAAAGACCTGGTTGATATGGTTGCCAAGAAAATAGGAATTAAATGTTAGTAACTATATAGGCTGGTTTTCATTGGTATCTATAACCCTAAATTACGTTGTTTGTTTGATTAAACTATAAAAATCTGTTTTTTTAGATGAATTTAAGATGGCCAAGGAAACGAAATACAGTACAAAGGGCCCCTCAGAAGCCTATTCTAGTGTAATTGCTGAAATTGTACGAAGGGTAAGTTTATCTAAAAATCGTATCATTATACAAAAAAAAAATATTTAACCTGGTCGAGCTAACTCCGTACCTCGCTAGAATGCGGTGTAACAGAACGTCGATGTGACGTCACGACGCCAGGTGTGATATTAACACTATCGGTATTTTTTTTTTAGTTGTATATATTAGTGATGGATTGTTTTTATCCAACACTAGCTTGGCTACATAAACTTGCCATAATAATGAAGTCTTGAGTTTGATGTGAGTAGGTATCATTTTTTCGTGGAATCAAATTACTTATAAGAATTTCATAAATTTCATACACGCCGGTGAAATTTATATATTGCTGAAGGGTTTTGGCCAGCCTGAAAATATTTGCCGTCTGGTATTTTTAATTTTGAAATATGCGAAAAATACAACATCTATGAAAATAACATTACGTGACGTATAATAACATTTTTGTGAGCATTATTTGCATGATGGCTTTTTAGTTTACGGTATTTCTCTTATTGCATCTCTTCAGGGCCCCAAGTCTGCTAACACAATCGATTTACAATCGAACAGCAACCGCATAGTAACTGTCACTTTTGACAGTAATTGTATGGGACATCTGTCAAAAGTGACAGTTAATATGCGGTTGCTGTTCGATTATAAATCGATTGTGTTAGCAGACTTGGGGCCCTGCTAAATACCAAACAGTAAGTAGGTACTTACTTACTGTATGACTCTACCAAGTACTTGACGTAAGAAAGTTGTCTCAATATATTTCACCAGTAATAATATTTCTAAGAAATCATATGGTAAATGTTTATTGTGACTGATTACAGTTCTCGAGCGAGTTAGTCAAATGGATTTTGATATAATAAACGGGCTCTAAATTTGAGGCACCCTTAGGCGGGCTCAGTTAATAGACCGTAAGTAAGAGGCGGGGATTATCGTAGGCATTTCAAATCGTGCGCCCGAGTCAACCCTGCCCCACGTCGCTTTACATAATGTGGATGACTAAATTAATGCGTTTTTGAACGGAACTTACGCTTACTATGACGAGATATTATATAATACATTTATCTTTATAATTATTGAGACTTTGTGCTAATTGGAATATATCGTTTAGTATTTGTTTTACGTTCCCGAGTGTACACTGGAGCTTACTTTTATAAAAATAATCTATTTTGTAAAAATAATGAATTTAAAAAAAAGACAAGCCCGCTGAGTTTCTTGCCGGATCTTCTCAGTTGAGGTCGCGTTCCGATCCGGTTGTAGACTTAAGAAAAAAAATATGTAATGACAATTTGTAAGTGCCCCCGTAGGCCTATACGAAATAAATGATTTGACTTTGACTTTGTTATTTCAATGTATTTGCGTAAATATAAGAAATCACTTTGTGCTAAATTTACTTTTTTAACAATATGCAAGGAGGCGTAGTTTTATATAAGAATGTTGATTTGAAAGGTGGCGTAACGCAATATAAATATTCACATACCTAGTTATATCATAGTCTTAAATCTTCTGTGGATTTATAATATCACATACAAGACAATAACGCTTACAAGATTTTATATTTTATTTAAAAAAAATGTGGTTAAGGAATATATTTGTAATTTACTAATTTTATTTTAGATTAGGTATGCGATAAAGGATTGAAATAACATATGAGAAAGATCACATGATCTCTAAAAACAATATTTTTTTTTTCTACGGCGACGCGAGCTTTAAGGCAAATCATATTACCAAACACAGTAAACATAGGAGACGGTTGATGTCGGGCTAATAGAAATATTATAGCGCATATACCTCGGTAATATAATAATACAGTGGAACTCGCTAAGTTTACGACTGATGCCGGGACTTATTATGTTATGGCCAGTATTTTGGAGTAAACAAGAAAAATAACACCAGCCGCCCTAGCAGTAACATTGGATGAAATTTCGAATTTATAAATGGAAGCACGTACGGAAAAAGTTAATCTATGTTCCATTAGCTGCCAGTGTATAAGAACAGAAGCTTGCTGAAAGGGGATCGTTCTCGAAGATAAGATAATGCAGTTTATTGTCATTTCGATGTGAACATGTGACACGTCATTACAACGGGGGGAGAGGGCTAGGGGGTAAGAATACAGTACTCTTGTAATCATGACGCAATATTAATGACACTATACCTCTACACTTGTGGGTTTTTTTGCTGTCGGGTTGGAGTAAATGGACAGGCGGTGGAAAAAAAACATCGCTAGTCTCGACCCGGTGTTGCGCATTTATCCAAATCCACGGTTTTTATGCCGCGCGGCGGCGGCTTTCAACTTGAATAACAACAGGAACGCACCGGGACAGCCAGTGAGTGACTAACGCCCGCGGAGCCGCTCCGGGATTACAATTTGCAGCGCCGGAGACTATCTAAAGTTTGTTTATTTGACAGCATTACCGATAGCAGTATTATAAGAGTATATTACAAAAAGGCGGTTTAGTCTAGAGCGTGGTTCAGAAAGGGGATTGATCACTCAAACTTGCGCTTCTTTAGCGCATAGTATTTATTTTAGCTAGGTATATCTTTACTATATTTTCTATCGTATAAACTAACGTCTAATTTATAGACAGTGTTAATAGCTATATAATCAATTGTAAGTTTCTATCAATTTGAGGGTAAGCTGCGTTAATGATTGATTATGATTACAATGATTACACTTTACTGAACACAGTTTAATAATATCATATAAATTACTTGTAACTTTTTCGGAGCTTAGCCCTTATACTTAACAGTTCGAGTTGGCTCAGTCGCGGAAACCATTTCCAACATCACCCTCGACGGCGCTTGTTTATTGAATTTCAGACCTATTATTATCGCGAAAAAGGTTTCATTTCTCTTCTCTTGAAGTCGTTTGCTCAAGTTCACGAAGAAATTTGACGGCAAATCTAATATCTAGTGAAGGTTCGCCCTTAATCTCTTTGTCCGTGTGAGAGCCACCCGTGTGTGCGGTTTATGTTATTTCATAGCTCGTCTCAATGTCTAATGAAATATTTGCCGGGGTTAGTTTCTCTTATCTCGTGTGTAGCTTTATGTACTTTGAGGAAAATGTAAACACACCGGGGTACATAAATAAGCTAGGTATTTAAAATACACATGAAACCAAATTATGCTATGTTGGCTTTGTTATTAATTTTAATTTAATTTACATACTGAAGATAGTTGCTAGCAAATGTACTTAAGCTATTTCATTTGTTTTCATTGTAGGTATTGCATAACTTACTTACTTAAGTTAATTTTATTCACAAATGCCAGGTACTCATTATAATTACAATATTAATTTTAAAATAAACTAAGGCAGGTGTACTATACGTAAAAGTTTAAAAAAAATACAACCGATTTGATAACCTCCTTTTTGAAGTCGATTAAAAATCGAGATTGCTTACGATAGTATATATAGATACGTACAAATGCACTATTGATTTCTTATATTTACGTGAATACTACAAATTGAAATAAAACTAAATATTACGGATTTTATCTTCATGGCCAAGACCATGGCTATGATCATGGTTGCTGTAAAGCAGCCGAAACGTCAGAAACGTAAAAAAACATAAAATACACGCGTTAAAATCCAATCCATCAATATAAATTCAACTTAAAATGGCTATGCATATAAGTCTTTTTTCTAGGATGCTGACCTCGCCGTGGCGCCCTTGGCGATAACACCTGAACGTGAGCGAATAATAGAATTTAGCGAGCCTTTTCTGTCCCTGGACACACCGGTCACCTACTCAAGGACGCCGAAACAGTTATCGGACACATTCAGCTTCCTTCGGCCGTTATCAAAAGAAATATGGGTAAGTACAAGTAGTTAGTATAGCAATTATGGCGCGCGGTCAGTCGGGAATTAGACGTTTTTGGTGTTGCAAACTATGTTCGCTGTCCTCGAATTTGAGTCTTAGATATACTAAATGTCATATTCATGTTATAATCTTTATTTTCATATGTCTAACGCCAACCTTATACAGTGAACATAATTATTCAGATGTAGGAGGGTAAACCAAACTTCCTGCGCTTCTATGAGCGCTCTTGTAATAATTATGTCATGTCATAATCTTGAAAAAGATTCAAGAAATAAATTTTGTTCGTAACAATGGAAATTGTGATCTGAATTTTTGTGTGCATGTTTATTTTTTCATATCGAAATTCGGACTTCACATAATTATTATACATGCGCAAAAGAAGCAAAATTTTGCATTGATCCGTAATGTCAGACACTTATAATTAGTTAAAAGAGAACGCAAAAGTGCAACTTGTAAAATGACCAGTTGCGAAACAAGAACTAGGCAGCAAAAGTGGTTCGCTCAACCACTTTTCTCGCCGACTGTACATACAATTTGCATAGCGTACGCACAAATTTCAGCAATAAAACCATATTCATTCATAAGAGTGTTTATGACTGTACTTTGGCTAAATTACACTCTCTGTCCAATGCGCTACATACGGCTCTTAGTTCTTAAAATTTCACTCGTTATATAATATTACTTTACATTGGAATTTTCTGCTCACTTTATTTTGTGCAATACCTCAAAATTTACATGTTTCGTTTTAAAGAATTGGTCTTCATAATGAGAGTTCGCGATACTAGATATTTATACAGGTTCTGTTCCCTGAACATAACGCGATATTCGCTGAACAAAGCGCGCTTAGAATTTTGTTCGTGAATACTGGAGGGGACACAAACAACTGCTATTTGTAAACATTATGAGACCGCAACGGAATGTGACGTCACGTTATATCAATTATTTTGAATTCCTCGCTAAATTATGGTTTACATTATATTCGTGTAATAAAAAGCAGTGATAGCCAAGTTGGGAGAACGCTTGCCTCGGTAACGAGGATGGCAGGTTCAAACCCCGGCTCGCACCTCGGGATATCTGAATTTCATCTGCGAATCTCATTTTCAACCACGATTATCACTTGCTAAACGGTGAAGGAAAACATCGTGAGGAAACCTGCATGTCTGAAGAGAACCCTTCGAACAATGTGTGAAGTCCGCCAACCCGCACTGGGCCATTGTGGTGGACTATGGCTTAATCGCCCTCAAATTGAAGGGAGGCCCGTGCTCAGTAGTGGGGCATTAAAAAGAGCTGGCTTTATTTATTTTATATTTTAATTAATTTTGTTTGCAGCTCTGTGTTCTGTTCAGCTTTTTTGCGGTGAGCATTGTATTGTTCCTGGTGTCGAGATTCTCCCCTCACGAATGGAGATCTGTCTCAATATCGGATACGCATTTGGATCACGCTATCAGCAGTACAAGCGAGGTAAGTGTCATTGTAACGCAGGCTGGGACTGATCGCTCAAATATCTAGATCAACTCACTCTTATTTTGTTTTGTAATAAACATAGTTGTTAAAAAAAGAGTTAATTTCAAAAAAGAAAAGATAAACTCTTTTCTTTTTTTAATTTTTTTTAAATTAACTCTTTTTTTAACAAGCTGAGTTTCTCGTCGGATCTTCTCAATTGAGATCGCGTTCCTATCCGGGTGTAGGGTTACGAAAAAAGAAATGTAAGTGACGATTTGTAAGTTACCCTGTAGATACCCTGTACCCTGTAGGCTAGAAATAAATTATTTCACTTTGACGTTGAAATTAATTAAAATATTATACGCGGTGACTCAAATAAGGTTAATTATCATTTGTCATTATTATGTGAAGCCAGGATTTCGATAACATATATTTAAAAAAATACACACGAAATTCGAAACGCAGTTTCAAAGCTAAATATACCTTTTCTGAATCACCTGTGTACTTTCTTAATTCATATTTTACACTCAATTAACTACACGAATATTTAAATACATTTTTCATTCCCTTAGATAATTCTGCACAACGAATTCAGCATATGGAATTCATTCTGGTTTTCGCTAGGATCTTTTATGCAACAAGGCAGCGACGTGGTGCCGAGGTATGAATAAACTACATGGTAGCAACGTTTAAAAATATTCGTATCTAGCTGTTACCCGCGACTTCGTCCGCGTGGTATTTAACAAAGACACAACCGTTGGCAACAGCCTGCTCACGCGTTCTGAGCCCGCGGGACGCATTGCAGGTTGTTGCTAAAAAACTTAATCAGGCGCAGCGCTGCAACATTGGTTTTAATTTTTTTTCTTGAGATGCCATTTTTTTTTCTAAAACAAGAGAAGCCTTAGTTACTCTTTGTTACATCTGCTATCTGCCAGTCAAAGTCCCGTCAAAATCGGTCCAGCCATTTCAGAGATTAGCTGGAACAAACAGACAGACAGACAGACAAAATTTTTAAAAAATGTTTTGGTATCGGTACCGTGTATACATCCAAATGCACTTAGTAAAAAGCGGTTATTTTAATATCACAAACAGACACTCCAATTTTATTTATTTGTAGTATGTATGTATAGATATATAGATAAAAAAAGAACATGAATGAAAAACAACAGCGGCGGTTGCCAATGCTCGAGCAGTTTAAATAAATGCGGTCAATACCGGGACCGCGGTACTGGAATCCTAGATTAAATTCCAAGTCGCGTGTTAAATCGCGCATACTTTGTGTATAAGATACTGCATTGTGTACAAGTGGACGTCGGGGGAAAAGGACGCTCGATGATCACCTTGTTATACCGATGCGAGATATCGCTCGTAATAAAATTATCTACTCCATTTCCCTTACAAGAGAGCGATTATGAAATACGACACATGAAAAAAAAAGATGAAAAATAAAACAAAAATTTTTATAGATTTTCGTTTGTATCTTTTTCATTTCGAACGCTAGTCTCTATCTATATATAAATAAATATTAAGTGATGTTACTTGGGAAGCGTATCATTTGAAAATCGAACGGCTGGAGAGATTTTACTATTTTTTTGTGTTTGTGATAGTCCGCATAACTTTTGTATGAAAAGAAAAAAAAGGCCCGGGTAATTTTGAAATTCGAATCATGATAACGTCTGACGGGTCAGTTAGTTATAATTATTCATTTATTGATACATTTGTCAATGATTTGAACTAAGTACCGCCCAAATCTGCTTCAAATGTTATCGTATTACAACACGTTCTTTTTCCATTTAGGTCTCTATCAGGCAGAATAGTTGGCACAGTATGGTGGTTCTTTGCGCTCATCCTAGTGTGCTCGTACACGGCTAATCTCGCGGCTTATCTCATAGTGGAGCGAATAGCGGAGCCGGCTCGGTCCCTCAGCTATGCGACGAGCTTTGCACATACCGAAGTAAGAACCACATCCACTTTTCCAAGATACAGGTAAAAAACACAGCATAAGTCGCCGGAATGCTGAAGCGAATTGACGTAACTAAATGTTTGTATTTAGCGTAAGTTGATTATTCATTTTGGTTTTTGATGGGACGAACTTTGAGCTAGGATTTTTAAACATATACTTATACTAATAGTACTGTTATGTTACTCATGTCCATTGATCTATACAGCTCACTAATTTCCGTAGTAATAATGTTTTCCTCAAATATTACTCAAACTATAAACACTGCAGTGTTAAGAACCGTACTTTGACCGACCAATTCACGCGCAACCGATGTCGAATTTGTCGTAGATTTTCTAAATAACGTACGTACTTCAGTATTTTTTAAGGCTGGCTGGCGCGACTATTGCTAGGTTTACACGAGGTACGCACATAACAAGTAGCAAGTTCTCTCGTTGTGTAACAAGCTCTGCATTTATATCATGGATCAAATTGTAACTATTTGCCTCTATACACTTAATATACCACCTGCAAACGATAAAGAGAGTTATCTTGATAAAAAAAATGTTTACCTTTTAATTAAATTACATTAATATCTGTGGTTACCGGTCAATTATATTAGTGTTCTTTGTTTAAAATATTTTATTAGTTTCACCAAATTATGAAAGCCATGCTGCTAATCCAGTTTTTTTTATAAAATACTGGCCACACCACACTTTTAATTTAATTCACGCCAACATTTCTTGCAGGCATTCAATTATGACACAAAGAACAATGTGTGGAAAGATACAACGGTAAACAGTGATGAGGTACACGCGCAGTATATGGATGATACCGAAGCACCTTGCGGGAGCGTGTCACGCGCTTGCAGATATAAACACGTTAATTTTGCTATCGTCACGGCAAAAGGTTCACCGTTGAGGTACTATACAATCTGATAAAAAAAACCATTATTTATAAGACTAATTAAGAATCGAATGTCTAAAAAGCAAGAAGATTTTGTGTCAACTTATTGAAGACGGTGAAAATAATTACAAGAATTAAGACGTAACTTACGTTGTTAAGATTTACAATAGTACTAGTGAAACAAGAGGCAATCGACGTATACACTTGATACCAACATATTACGATACACCAGGTATTTTCTTCCTATGACAGCTAGGCCGCGACGTGATTGGCCATAGACAACGTCATCGGCTATAGCAACCAATGACCAGTGGTAGTTCTATTCTAATAAATTTAAAAAAAAACTTTCAAAATGTATCGCTGCAATTGATAAAAGGTACTCAGTGCTATAAAAACAGAAGGATACTCGTACAACCGCGAATATGTGGGCGGGGTCGATTGGACGCGATGACAACACAAGCTTTGACCAATCACCCGTTGCCTATTGGCGGTGCGTATGCCCGCACCAACTGCCCTTTGAAATATAAATGAATATCGAACGAAAACTTTCACTAGTCATACAATATGAAAACTATTTTTTACCGGTCAAATAAATGTCACGTTAAAAGGAGTCTTTTGTTTACCGACCTTTTACAAACTTGATTCAATTAATTGACCCGACGATTTGTTTGTGCTTTTTATGATCAAATAAATTTAAAAAATCCTTCATTGTGTTAACCATTTTAATTTTAAACTCATTTTATATATCTAAAGTTCAACAATATGATAAACCTGAAATTCATTCAATGTATACGCCATACGAGCATACGTTTGTAAGTTGGGTTTGTTAAGTCGTACGTACATACAAAGTTTCGACTAATTTGGCATCATCGTGTACCAAAACTGGACTTTTTTACGACTCATATTGCGCGACTGATATTACGCTCGTTTGGCCTCTCAAATTGCTCATTACTGTCGTCCAGATAGCAAAATATAATCGAAGGTTCTCACATGCACCGGGAGAGGGAACAAACTGTAAATTTCCGCACAGACAAGAGCTCCTACTCTATCTGAAATCTCAGCTCTATACGGTAATTCCCGGCGGGATACTGAAAAGTCGTAAATTTACATGGGGCCCGTCATTTGTGGAGGCGGTGCACTCCACGCCACGGATTTATACCTCCCATTTTTATGGCACACCGCTCGTCGGACGTGATTTTTGACAACAAGTTAAAATTTACATTTTATGTAATACTTTGGTTATATGGCCGCCGCGATTGTGGAGATACGGGCCGCGTTTATTGAACAAAGGGGGTTTGTTTTATAAACTGACTCGCACGCGCTATTAAATTGGGACCAAATACCAGCGTTGAAAACGTGGGTTCACTGCAGTGCATCTCTGCCTATCCCTTCGGGGATTGAGGCGTGATGGTGTATACTGGCTCTGTTTCAACAATCTTAACCCACCTAGCTCTTGTTATATTTGTATTCTTGATTAAAACAAGCGATGCTGCAACGTGAAACATGGAATGTATCTTATTTTGTGATATTTTTTACGATCCATAGGAAATTTAATGGCAGCAATGTTATAATTCTCATAATGTTTTTGATGTTTTAACAACTATCAGGAAACACGAACATTTTAAAAACAATTGTCTTCGATTCAAAGATGTCGAAATAGTCACAGAATTTTATTTTTAAAATATTTACACAGTTGGCTCCTGGAAGGCCCGGAGATAAAAGCATCCAAAACTTAAATTCAAAGTCGCGGACAATGTTCCGTGAACTTATTTATTTTCGCTTTTTTACAGGGAAGCGATAAACTTGGCGATAGTAAATTTGAAAAAGGACGGAGTTATAACTACGCTGTGGCGCAAATGGATTACCTATAACAAAAAAGTAGATTGTGGCGCTCTCAAAGACGAGGTGAGATCTTAATATCGATAACTTTACTCTTTTATTATTGTTGTTTGTTACAAATAAATGGCAATTTATAAGTGCCATTAAAATAAATGACTTGACTTTGACTTCTACACTATTATAATTTGTCTGGAACAAAAGTTGTTACTGGTATGTTGGGCAATAAAGGATTCGACTTTGACTTCCACACTATAATAATTTGGCTGGAACAAATTATGTTAATGGTAAGTGTTGGGCAATAAATATCTCCTATGTCCACCATAGTTTACACTGTTTAACAACACTAGCTTCCGCTAGCATCACGCGACGCGTATACAGTCATCGCTCCACCTGACCATGTGGAGCTTAACTACCAACGTCGTTCCACTCCCTAACATTCCTCAGAGAGTGGAATGACGTTCGTAGTGATTACTCCATTAATCTATATTTATAAAATTGTATAGCTAACGGTTTCCTCTCAATACTAAATTCAAACTTAACTTATCTCCAGGAAGCAACAATAACAGAGATGACATTAGGCCAAGTGGCGGGGATATTTTACGTTCTGGTTGGCGGGCTGGTATTGGCGTTGGGCGTTGGCTTGGTCGAGTTCTGCCAACATGGTCGTGCTGAAGCCGCACGCGCTAATGTGCCGCTGAAGGCTGCATTGCGGGCTAAAGCTAGGCTTGCGACTCGCACCGAGCGCAAGACCCCACCGCAACGGAGCCAGAATGATCACGATCGCCTTGGATGGAATGGGACTGCTTTTGCTGGGGTTCGTACTCGAAAAGATTAATCATTAGTATGCTTAGTCATATTTATTTATAATAGTTCAGTTTAATTTTACTCACATTAAATTCGACTTTTTTTCTTATTTTTAGCACAGGCATTGTTGTTCTTTTTTATTGAAAGGGTACAACATTTTAATAGCTTAATTTAGGTAGGTACATACCTAGTCAACCATGCTAATAATCAACGAAAATAACTAACCGACTATTGTCGTTACGTTAGATAATGATAATGATAAATGATAACCGCAAGAAGTAAAAATACTTTGACGGTATTAGCGTGAAACCACAAATATGGTGCTTTCTTACACAATTGATTAAAATAATTAATTAAATCACATTTGTGAAATATATTCCAATAAAATTCGTATAAATTTATTTTATTATGGCATTTAATTTATTCTTTATTCTATGTTCAGTACAATGACTACCTCCTAGGCAGAGAACTGTGCAGGAATATTCACCGCAAGATGTACTAATTAATATGCTACTACGTAAGTGCTGACCCCAAGTAGTCCATCGATCGTGATTCATACGTGACCCTAATTTGAGCACAATGTGTGGTACAAAAATACACTAAACATACCTACTGACTATTGCCTGAAAATTGTAACCAACCTTACCTGATCGTTATTTGTGGCGCATATTCCCCCCATTCGTGTGACAGTGTGTTGTACTTACCCACGCATAAGTATATTATATGTGTTGCCAATAAGCGCAACGATTACCTTAGTGCCTTTTTAGGGTTATAAGTGCCTAGCATATTTACAGGATTACCGGGTGAATCAATTGATGAACGTATACTTTATAATGTGGTCGTTTTCACTTGAAATATAGATGAGAAATAAAATTAATTACATTTATAAGTAAATAAAATCCCAACAAATTAATACAATAGCTTAACAGCAATGTTGCAAAGCTGTAAATATAAGGTCAATGGTGTTTTTGGGATAAAATATTAAAAGACTAATAATTAAAAAAAATACGGATGTTGGTCCCCTGTACGTTTGTAATAAAATCAAGGGCCAAGATGAACCGAATCTTATAAACTTTGGTTTCTCAGGATCGCAAGTGTACATTCACTGGCACAAGTGACTGTACATAGTCTTATGTGTATCGTTGTACCTTGTTATAACATATTTTATTAGCATCATCTATAGCAATGTATCTGTTCGTTTTCCAGTATTTTACATCAGGCACTCAAGTGTCACAGGAGGATGCGGTCCACGCCAGCTTCACGCACGTCTGATCCGCGGAGAAGACCGGCGCCAACGTGCGTCAGTCTTCAATCACCAAACAACCGAACAACGTTGACCTTTATCAATTGTAAGCGAATATAAAAACCTTGAACACACGTGAAGCTTCATAAAATCGAAACTACCTATTCAAAATAGCTGCCATAAAGGAGTTCCTATTTTTAACGGACTTCAAAAAGAAGGAGGTTCTTAATTCGGTTGTTTTTTTTATGTTTGTTACCTCTGATCTCCGTCATTTATGAACCGATTTAGAATTGTTTTTTATATGAAAGGATATGCTTACGGATTGGTCCCATTTTTTTCAAAAATTAGTTCTGATCATATTATGATCCATGAGGAATTGAGAGGACTCTTCAAATTTTATAGGCATACTTATAGCAATTGTGGTATTTTTTGTTTTTTATTTTGACATTTGTAATCCTTAGAGTCATCTTTGCATGGCAATACTTAGCTATAGCGTCGCGGTTCATTAGCGCTTGTAACTGTACCGTTCATACGAAAATATTCATAAGTGGTCAAGTAGTTTAATAATTAGTAATTTTAACATTTACCTTATTACGTTTATATACTATTATTCGAATATAAATTGTTCTGTTGCAATGTACCTAGATGATTGATTAAAAAATATAATAATGGATTAATATTAATCTCGCATATAAGTAACAAAATTATAATATTTGTTATTCATATTATATCTGTAGGTGTAGTAGAAACATAATATCACGTTCTATAAACTAAAATAAATATATCATTTACATATTGTAAAATTGTAAACCTAGCCTTAGACACATACACAGAATATACAATTTAAATACATATAACTAGCATTGTTATCATATACCGCTATAAATGAAACACTGTATATTTGTGATTTGTTAAACGTATGTAAATAGATATGTACACACATGCGAAGTTCATCAAAACGGGTAAAAACTTAAGTAGACATACAAGTTTAAATCGTAGGAAGATAGTGCAAAAGTTTTCGCAATATACATGTAATAACTTATAGTCAGTTTGGGTGTATCCTGATATTTCAATCTACACAAAGCTACGGCTGTCAGTCTTCGAAGACCTAACTTATATCGTCTACGATCTAAGAATCGTGAGATCATTTTTTTTTTTTGGCCAACGCCTGTAGCGACAATTTGTTTACATGAGTTATCTACTATTAATTACCTAATGTAACAAAACATTTATGTGTATGTACCTATTAATATTTAGAGGTTTTAGTCAAAGTTACCGTAGGCATTCGCTAGTTAGTGCTGATCAAAGTATCTACTTAGTAACAGATATATGATTTAAATTGAACCGTAATCCGTGAGTCTTCCGTTGTCAACTTATTAACCACCTTGTTTGCTATAGGGTAAGGACACACATCTGTTGTGAAATATTTTAAAATGTCCATCGGCCTTTATGGTCTGAAATCCCAAAAAAATAATTACCACATACCTACAAGTGCATGTAAACGTTACTAATTCATCTTATTTTCAAATTAAACTCTATTCACATAATGACCGTTAACACTTTAAATCATTTTACTCTAATATTGCTCCTTATATTCTTGTAGGGTCTTCCAAAAATGTTATAGATCACACCGATGACGTAGGAGATAAATTTAAGTATTAAATATGTTCACGATAGACGACCTGATTAGCGCAGTTGATAGTTACCCTGCTTTCTGCGCCGAGGGTCCCAGGTTCGAATCCTGGTAGGGACAAACTTTGTATGATGAGCATGGATGTTTGTACCCGAGTCATGGATGTTTAATATCTATATTAGTATTATATTCTGAGTTCCATTCAGTCAGTCCATTATACGGTACCCAAATACAAGCGTTGCTTAGTGCGGCGATATTATTATATTATATAAAATGGTCTTCTTCCATTTTCTGTGGGACAGAAAAGCTCAGAATTTTATATATTTTATGGAACCTTGGTAAGCTAGTGAAAATAAACTGCCAAATTAATCAAATATAATTAGTGAATAATCTAACTATACGTACCTATAGGATATTAAATGGAAATAGGTAGGTAGTTGGAATAGAGTCTTAAGGGCATAAAAAAAATAATGAATTAAGACCGGTAGTGAATATTTCTAATCGCGTTTCATTAAATAATTTTGAATAGGTGTTATTGTAAGTTAACAATCGACCGCATTAGCGCAGTCGGTAGTGACCCTGCTTTCTGCGCTGAAGGTCCCGGGTTCGAATGCTGTTACGGACAAACTTTGTGTGATGAGAATGAATGTTTGTACCAGAGTGGTGGATGTTTAATATCTATGTAAGTATTATATACTGAGTTCGCCCGCAGTCCCCTGTACGGTACCCATAATACAAGCGTTGCTTAGTGTGGGACCGTACAGTTGGTGTGTTCGTCTATTAGCTATTAGTAATTTCTAATAGCAGTAAGACTTAATTTAAAATAAAGTATTTATTTAATGGATCTCAGTATAATTTTTAAACATAAATCATAACATTTTGTCTGCATATATAATTATTATAAGACTCTTAAGCAACTTATCAACGTCAAGCAATAAATGTACCTCATGAATGTCATTCCAGTAAGTTATGAAATAAAGAGTACCGTTTGGAACCTTTAGATACGGTACGCTAAAAATTGCACCATTCATCTACATCGTTAAAATAATATAGGTTACAAACATGTTTAAGATAAGTACGTTTTAATCCAATCAACAAGGTCTTACTTAGGTACTCATATTCGTGAAGCCATGTATTGATTGGTTTTTTTACATATATGATTGTAGAATATCATTTAAAAGTGTATGCCACGCCTCATACATACATTACAGTATACTGGATGTATGTATCTTCGTAACAAAACCTGACACCATGGATTCAACCCATGATTCTCGACCCCCCTCCCTCCCTCCCCTCGAGTTGAATTATACGCATTTTTTCAGGATTTTTCAAATTATTTCAGCATGAAATCATACTAGAAGTCTATATGAATGTAATTTTAATAATAAATAAACAATCACTAATGTAGTCCTAAAACTGAAATGTAAATTAAAAATCAATACGCTCGAGTGCGCTCATAATTCAGCAGTTTCACTTGCATGTCGGGTGCCGTGCAGACCGTTGTGTTGTGATCGCGATATTTAAGATACATTGCGGGCTCAAAAATTACAACAACCTACAACACATGACTTACGACATAAATAACTTGTATCTTTTTATTATAAGCATCAACTGTATAATTTACTCAATGTTTTCGTTACCATGCTCTTACATTGTTTACAGCAAGCGAAGCGGGAAAAACCAGTTAATAATTAAAAGTAGCTTTTGTAGAAGACATAGAAATACACGAACTTATGAAATATTTTAACAATATTTGGATGTCACATGTACTTATCTATTATATTGTATAACTTATGTAGATTTAATTAAATACTGTCCAGTTATAGCATTGTTTTATTTGTATACTACTTCTTAAAAAAATCAAAAGAGGTACTTAGCTGATTTACATTCAGATATATCGATCGATTTTGTGTGTTACCATGCGTAGTAATATAATTTACAATGGCTGACCTAAAACACTCAAGCGAACAAAGTTCTTGAAAATCAATTTTACCAAATAGTTTTTTTTATTAAAAAAAAATCTCTGCCATATTTTGTATTCAAATATATTAATTTTATGTAGTCGATTTATAAACAAACCACATAAACTATCGTAAAATAGAATTCATTTATTACACATTATAGACTATCGCAAGATTCGTACGAGGAACGTGTGTGAGAGATAGACCATTACACCTAGCAATGCGATAGGTGAGATAGAAAATATCGCAGATATTTAAGCATAATCTTTCAAGCGGCAGACTTTTTTTTTCTATAAATTATGACGATTTTTTGAAACTCTTGATACAGAGACATCTATGCAACTGACCTGAAAACTCTGTCAATCTCGTTTGCCTTAACAAAAGATGGATTCAGCACGCGAACCTTGACTCAACAAAATATCCAAATACACTTTCCGCAGGTCTGAACCGTTTTAAGTTTTATATTCAAATTCTCTACTAGATGGCTCTTTTCAGAATAGTTCGATCAAACCTTTGCATTCCAGATTCTCCTTTTTCAAATCACCTTTATTGAATGAGTAGCCGATAACGATGGGACGTTCAAGTTATTGTTGAATAAAAAAAACATTAATAATCAGACTTTGAAATTCATGTACCTGTATTACCTTATCTAAAATCAGACATTAAAAAGTTCAACATCTGCGCAGAGATGGCTTTAGGTGGCGTATAACTCAGAGTAGATGATGACACTGGTGCTTCCAGAGTATTCAAATGTACTGTAGACGACAAACTGCTTGAACACCGTAAGGTCTATTTTGCTGGGAATACGTAGATCAAGCTTACGAATAAAAGCTGAAGCATACTTTTATTCGTAAGTACTCACACTACCTATAGGATTTACGAAGAAGGATGACACCACTGACAGCATGCAGGATGTGCTGCTTATACAGCTAAGTCTCGTATCCAGGTCATTTTAATACCTATACCTAATCAGCGATTTTACAAAGAGCTATCCTGAATACGAATTAATAGTCCTTACGCGCGAAGCTACAGCCCCGGTGCCTCATCCAATAAATATCTTAATTTATTACGCTGGAGATTTACGTAGGGATTTAGCAGCGCTTGTGAACAGTGAACTAGGCCATTGCAACCAGTGCTTTATGGCCTTGCATTGCAAGTTTAAAGAAACTTACAAACCGCCGAGAACTGCAAAAGTATAGTAAACAAAAAGTAAAGTAAGTGAGTAGTAAGTAAAGTGTAGTAAAGTATAGTAGTAGTCGTCACTTACCATCAGGTGAGATCGAGATCAAATACTTGCCTATAATGTAATCAAAAAAAAAAGTATACCTACAAGATATTGTAAGCATTTGTAAGATTTTTTACACATCTAATCTTTTCTAAATAGCCAAGCCATCGTGCCTACTGATTCTCATGCCTGTGTTACTGTCTTAACATCTACTCTGTGGCTTATATACGAGTATTACGCGAGCGTGCTCTGCCGTTGAAAAATTCATTTGGTAACCTTTACGAATGGCTGAAAATCGAGAGATTTCGACTCGCTTCAGTGGAATTTAGTTTTTGTACTGTTTCATGTAGAGTGCTTTTAGTATACAACAACGGTATATTTGTATACGTTCTGTCACGTGACTATGTGACATGACGTTATATGACTAGGAGACCGATCTATCATGACTTGGTTTTTATATAACACTTAATTTTCAATTTTACTTAAACTTTCAACCTTATTGCGTTTCGATTTCTTCGTTTTATTATTATTAGGTAGGTAGGTGCTTGATCATGATGATGTTTTTATCGAGCTAAAGGTAACTTGACGTCAACAAGTTAGTTATTCCCCTAATGCGTTTGAATAGTGTTGTAAGTTTTACGGAAACACCGTTGTAATGCGGACATTTACCCAGTTTAATTATTTACCAACCCTTATCAATAGAATACGAGATAATAAATGCCCGACAAACACAATATAAATTAAAGTAGTTTAGTTTTAAGTAAATTAAAGTATACTCGATCAATTCCTATCTTTGCCGCTCAGATAAAGAACCTCGAGAATTTAAATAAATAATCGTGTGCTGTTAAATTGCTGGCAGCAATCGCTACACTAGAATATTCAAAGGCTTTGCAGCGACTTTAACATGCTAAAATGCACGAAACAACCTGGCAGCCGTCAATCTACCACTAAATTGATTTTAGGAATACTTTCAGAATATGTTGAAAAAAAAAGAATTTTCAGTTAGGTAGGTTAAAATTACCGCATATACAGATAGACATTTGTTTACCATTAAGCTTTAGTGGCAGAGACGCTGAAGATAAATAAGATGTAATGACCATTGAAGTTTTGTATATAAAAGTGACACACAAAATGACGTCATGACCGATGAATTTGCATGGCAACGCGATCAAATACGAATGGGTCACCATGGATTTCCGCGTGTACAAACAGCGAATCTAGAGGGTGGAAGTTTTATTGTAATCAAAAACGCAAACAACATTTCATTCACACAACGCACAATTTCATGCTAACACCAATTTAAAAATACTGAAAATATACGTGTAATCTATGAAAAGATTGACGGCAAATTCAAACTCAGAGGGGTCCAGAATCATGAGTAGAACCCATAGCATCAGTTTTTATTACATCCTGTATATCGCCGAAATGAGCATATACATACTTATTAGTAACAAAGTAGATTTGTGGGTAACAAAACTAACCAAAGCACTCATAATATTGTTATAAAACTATCAGCTGTATTATTCACCTTCCGTTGGGCTGTGCCAAATATGTAACTAGGAGGCTGGAGCAAATTGGCAAAGGCCCACCCACCTATACAAGACGCTATCAGTTGCTGGCAGAAGGCCCACAGAACTCCCTCATATACCTACAGATGTAGACAAAAAATACCATTTGTTAATGTTATATTATTTTGTTAGGCGGCTTCGTAGGGGTTGACTCGAGTTTTTGGCTAACTCCTTCATTATCCGGAAAATAGTATTCTAGATGTTGATCTTGTTACAAGCTGTAGCTGTTTCGTAAACGTTCGTAATCGTTCGTAAATCCTTGCGGTAGTTTTCAAGACAATAAACGCAAACAAATTTCAAAAATTGTGGATTATCCGCTGTTCCTCACAAAAAACCTACAGGTTGCCACCGGCGCCCAAAGAAGGATAAAGAAAGCATTTTGGATGGAAGGATGGGGAAATGTTGATAACATTTCCTCTTTAGATATCCGAACTGGTGTGATAAAATTGAATCCAATTTTGATATTTTCTGGTAAATTATGTTTTCACCCGCTCCATGCTAGTTCAAAATATAACTTTACAGCGTCGCTAATACCCAGTCAAGACACTTTGATAAGCCAAAGACTACGAGCGGATTCGTTTTCTTTCGTCTAGTGAATAATCTGTGTAATAGAAGGAGTAATTTCTTCAACCTGGGTTATGATTACCATGATGCTCCTGACAATTATGGTACCAGATGGAATTCTGAACAAACCTGCGCTGGTTGTGCTTATTACAACCAACGCAGGTTTGTCTAACCAAACTATGCATGGTGAGATTACAGCAAGGCACCAAACTTAAGCGTGTATTAGTGTCACCAGGCTTGTTGCCCATTTAAATTTAAAGTCATTTCTTATAACTCACGGCATTTGTGCACGTTTTTTAAATGCAAACAAATTAGTTCAGTGGAGCTCGGATACGACGGAACTGGAAATAGAAGCCGGGGATTAAATTGCTTTAGAGCGCGCCGGGAGCTTCATGAGCGAGTGGTTACGTAGTTGCTGACAACGAATCACGGTACGAAGTCATAAGCTTGTGTATTGTGTGATGGAGCTTATTTTGGCATCACCGGGTGGATTCTCATTTAGTATATAACTGCGAAAATTTGGGGAAACCAAGTCTACTATCTACATTTAAGTGAGCTAACATAGCTTATTGAAGCGCTGATAATGTTGCTGCAGTACTTACGCTTAGTGAACAAGCTATAATAATAATTGTATTTATGAGATTTGCATATTTGTATTTATAACTATTGTTATTGGTCGAAGCTTACCATCTGTTTAATTGAGACACCGGATAACCGTGTCTTACTTATCTACCATAATCATTCCATAGGTAGGTATTTACTAAAAATAGAAGAAGTTTTCTGATCCATTATCTACCGATACGGTTACAAATGCACCTCACCGTTCAAATCCTAGATATTTTGAGGCAAAGATAAACCTCGCGAATGTCTTGACAGCTAAGTCGATCCCGATCAAATTTGCTTACCGCTCCGAAGCAGGTAGTCGTGGCAGCTATCACAAATTGATGAGAATAAATCAGGTCGAGTTCAAATTGCGCAGATACAGCCAATTATCCATTTTCTTGATGAGATTGAAACGAAACTTTGCGGATTTTCGCGTTGATTCGTATTTTTTGGTTTCTGACACTGATGACACTTAGCAGTACCTCACACCACATGTGAACTGCGCTTGGGCATCCGTGAGTGGATTTTATTCCGGTAGATGATTTATATTGTCATAATTTATAAATTATTACTACTTTTCTAACTGTGTCTACGATTTTTTAATATATATTTACGTCTAAATCTAGGTTTGGTGCCGTGATTTTTGGTTGTTAGTGTGACATTTAAACTATTTGGAGAGGTGTTAGATGGAATGTGAGGATTATCTGATCTGATTATACAACTCCGATGATTGTTAGGTGCATACAACCGTTTGATAAGTAAGTTTTAAAACTTATAAGGCTTTCTGAAATTATATCTATTCCAACTTTGCTTTGTTATATTAAGTTTGCTAACCTGTAATATAGTGCCTGAGTGATTAAGAATTCCAGATTCTTACCATCGCTTACAAAAATATTAAAAGCCCTAGTAAAGACTTTGCTCCGATGAGACAAAGGCTTAGGTGGGATTAAACTGCTACCTTCAGCTGTGACAAAGGTATACTTCATAACACTTTCTCACAAAGTGTGCTGTCTTAGTCGGATCTATCTAACCTACTGCCTCGTATCTCTGAAGGTCCGCGGGTTAAGTACAGGGTCATTATGTAATAGCTAGAATATTCTCAATTTAAATTATATCTTTAATGGCTTGCCCACATTTGGGTGGACAGCAACGGGGCAACATCAATGCGCTAAATGAACGAAAGTTGTTTCATATAAAAAGTGTTTTTCAAAATACAACGTGCGGTGCGGTATCCTAATAAGCGTACGTACCTTAATCAAGCAAGCGTGTAACCTATTTCCACAGCTATGAGGTATAGGTTTGCGTGTTTTAAAGGAAATTGTGCATAAAACTGCTAGATCGCTGATACATTTCTAGGTCGCGGTTGCATGTCGCGTTTTCAATCTAATGGATGCAAGTTGCTTGGCTTTTTAACCATACCGTTTATAAAGATGGTCGCACATTGGTCATCGAATGAGCTTTATTATTTGTATGCAAACTCTGATATATCCGCACCGATTGTGGCTGTTTGAGGGACACCAGATGTTGACGTCATCTGCTACGGTGACGGTGTTAATGGCGGTAAGGAAAAACTTCAGCGAGTCCTGCGTGCGTTTGGCTCATGCTTAAAGACGTTATTCTGATTTTTAACTATCCAGCTTATATGATTAGCACCCTCAAGTTCGTATGATTGGATTTTAATCCTAAAAACAAATGATGCTTTGTCGTGTGAGACTTGTGAGAAAGGTCTTATTGAACGTGTTTTCTTTATATTAAACTAGTTACTGCGGCCTCACTAGCGCGGAGCTATATATGAAAAAGTTGCCGAGGTTTATGCTGTTCAAGTGTCGGTATGTTCTTTCATTATATCTATTCAGCGTATACACCTGATTATTAGTTATACTAACAAACAAACAATCAGTCGAATTCAATACACAATACCATAGTTATTAATAATGAGTTAATAAGGTTGAGAAATTGAAAGTTTTTTTATAATTGCCTACATTACAAAATGTTCTAGGTACTAACTGAAAAAACTTTATAACGCTACCATAAACCATTTCTTTTTTCGCAAGCCTCGGGGGAGACAAGCGGGTTATGTCGGACTCCTACCGACTAAAACCCTACGGTGGTCCTTCTTCCACCTTGTGGTGAGGGGGCCACGGGCACGCTTTCACACTCATACGCTACCATAAACCAAACCCAACCCAACACTGAACACAGATCCAACCTATACTGAACTCAAAACCTGTCTAAACTCCAATATACACCTAAATTACCAACGACCTAATTAGCTCAGTTAGTAGTGACCCTGCCTTCTGCACCGGTACCCGGGTTTGAATCCTGGCAGGGACAAACATTGTGTGATGACCATGAATATTTGCGCCCGAGTCATGGATGTTAAGTGTTATATACGTAATTCGCCCCCCGTCTATTGTGTGGTACCCACAAACAAGCGTTGCTTAGTGTGAGTATAGTTGGTGTACTCGTCTGGCGATATTATTATTATTATTCACTGGAGCTTGAATTAATTAACTATGAAACTTAACGCTCGAAATATAATTAAAGGGGCTCTTTCAGTGAAGCTTGCCGAACTAGTTCAATACTGTGATCTGAAATGAATACTCAATTATAATCCAAATAGCTTTATTCAAATTCCAGCGCAGTCGCATTCGTCTATCCGACAAAGGTCATCGTCAGTTAATTAACTTAATTGGAAAATCTAAAATAGAAGGCGGATATCGCATAAGCTCTTTATTAATCAGACTTCCCTCTGAAAATTGGAAATGTGGATATGGTAGATAATTAAATTATGAATTAAATTATGCCCAAGGGTTCGGCATTTTCTCGCTCAGCGAGTAGCTTTGGCTATTCAGCGAGGAAATGTGGCTAGCATCTTGGGCACGCTATCACATGAGCCAAATGTTTTACACTTTTTGTACGACGTTACTGGGACCTGCTCTCAGATATGACGATACAGAGATATACGACCTTATTGCATTATAATGACATTGAAAATATTAGGGAAATGGATATTAATGGTCACAGTCATACCTCTAAAATGATACCGTACATTTATTTTTTGCCCGACTTCCAGATTCCAAAACGAAATTGGTTTTGGTGCTCAATTTCAAATTGAATCTCGAAGCTTTGTCGGTAACATTTATTCCGTAGTCGCACTTTCCGATAAATAAGAGATAGTAACGATGTTTAAGAGTCGCAATGCGGCGCGTGTTTTTTTTTTAATCGTAGCGAGTAGCGAGCGTGCCAGCATCATTGTGCGCACCGGGAAATACCGTTTATGGAATCGGATTTTTATTTCACATTTCGAAGTTTAATTGCTAATTCTGTAAACGTTACATTAATTTATATACAATAATTATTATTTATATCTTTAATCACCCATCTGTAGGCTCTTAGAAGTACTAATTCTAAGAAAATTTTGAGAACCATCATTAAAATAACATAATATTCATTCGTATTTTTTTTTTAAGAAATTTCAGGTTATATATTATGAACATCGAGTTGTCTCTTTCTTACTACAATATTAAACTCATCATCTATAAAATATAAGATTATATTCTATTAATCAAAAACTAAAGCCACCCGTCGCAGTTCCGACGACTTCAGCCACTTGAAACGTTATACAGCCTGCAGTTTTCCGCTCAAGCACCTACAATATTAAATGCCTTGAAAGCATCACTATTGAAGCTTTTCCCGAGCATTGAAGTTAAAACTTCATGCACAAACTAAACTCATTTTTACTGCTGTGTTTGTTTTTATTATTTTATCGGGTCTAAGAATATGGTTTAGGATATTAGATCAATAGTGGAAGGTAATAATTTTAGACCGTACCATATTATTTCCTGTCACCAGATTCACAAGTTTACGATATAATCTAATAAATTATTTCTGTTCAAACATTTTCGCTTTGATCGTGGATCCAATATCGAACCGAATTGAAGATTATAACACAGACACACACACGCACATGAGACGAATAAATTATTAATTGAATCGCTTCGGTTACTCATCAAAATAAGGCTAAGTTCTGAACCAACATACTGGTGGAGGTAGTTCACTATATGACGATCAAAAAAATTCATGAGTTTTACCAGAGTTGTAAAACGTAAACAATTTACCATCACAATAAAACTAGTTAACTGAACAACCATCAACATCATATTATCTAGCAACATTTTGAACGCAATCGACGGTAATTTCCGAGTTCCATATCACCGCAGTGACCACCGTAGTTAGTGCTTTGAAATTCCAGAGGAAATTTAGATACGCGAAAATATAATCGGAATTAGCAACTATGCTGATTCAGTATCTAACTTAATTTGGGTGTGGAGTTGTTTCAGAACCTAATTTAATTAATGTGTAGAGATGGGTAAACTGGAAGATTTGTTCAATATTTGATCTCCTCTTTGACAAGGGAATGTATTAATAATTCCAGCCCTTTTAATGTCCCACTGCTGGGCTCGGGCCTCCCCTCAATGCGAGGGGGATTAGGCCATAGTCCACCACGGCCCAGTGCGAATTGGCGGACTTCACACATCTTTCAAGGGGTTCTCTCAGACATGCAGGTTTCCTCACGATATTTTCCTTCACCGTGTAGCAAGTGATAATCATGGTTGAAAATGAGATTCGCACATGAAAAATCCCAGAGGTGCGAGCCGGGGTTTGAACCTGCAATCCTCGTTACCGAGGCAAGCGTTCTACCAACTTGGCTATCACTGCTTGCGAATGTATTATTCATAGTTTATACTAAATTAATCGAAACTTGCTATGCAGTTCCTTATTCAATAAAGGTGCGGAGCTGAAGGTAGGTGCATATACATTTGTTCAATATTTGAGCTCCATGGTGACAAGTGAATTCTAATCTAATTTATTCTCAACTATCCAATTTATTCGTAAGTCTCAGCAAAAGACAGCCACTTAATATGAATAACTCAATAATTTACCATCTACTATTGAAACGCTACTCAGCGTTCCTACTTTAAATTCAACCTAATCATAATCGTCTCAGTTTGATGGGACTTAAATATTTGAGTAGCATGCCGGTTGGTCGCTTAAGTGATTTACCAGTTCAAAGAAGGTACTTGGCCATAGGAAAAAACACCAGTCTGACTAAAATGGCTATAATCCTGACAGATAAATAGATGGGCTTTGAAAAACTATAAGGGTTCTTAGATTGATTAATCCAGAAAATTTCGTGGTTCAAATTATAGACCGCGGTAGAAATGATATAGTGGGAACGACGGTCATTGATAACAGCCCAAATTTTTTATAGTCGGAAAATTTTTAAATTGTACGCATCAATAATGTTATAAAAAAAACCACGACGCTGTAAAACTCGTTCGTTTTTCAAATAGAAGGCACAACGGTCTCGTGTGCTCGCTCTCTAATCGGCAAATAGAACTGGCTGACAACAAGAATCCTGGACTCGTGCACGTCCTCCCTTTGTAGTTTTCAGCGCACACGCCTCAGAACCCTCATTCCACAGCGCAGACATGTCCAGCTTCGTGAGCGGTCAGTCGTGATGTCAAACTGCCTTTGTGGTGCCGCTTTGGTGTTTAATTAATGCTGTATTTTATTACCCTTCAAAAGCCGCCTTCACGACACGGCGATCGGAATGTGCACGATTCATCACGCGAAAGCTCGCGAACGCAATTGTTAGTGATGCGATAATATGGTAAATTTTGACTCCGTTTGAAAATACACAATAATTGTCGATAAGAAAAAATATAGGTTCGATTGTCTATCTACAAAGAACTTACTTTCATTCTTCTTCTTGTTTCTTTACTAAATGAAGTGTGATGGAATAAAATGGATATAAATGGCCTCACCCACAACTTAGCGGGTGTTTTACCAATGTTAAGTACTTAAAAGCAATAAAAAAATCAATAAATACACATTATAAATAAAATAATGGATGTGACATGATGATATAAAAATGGCGTCCCGATAGAATCCTCAGTGATCATACTTTCATTCAAACAGAACACTATTATTTTATACTGTTACACTTTGACATATTATTTGATTAGAATTATTTAAGAAATTACTTTATACTTGTACCTTAATGTACCGAGCTCCAAGATACAGACATTGTCTAGTTTGGAGCGCACCAATACTTTGTTGTTTTCGATGTTACTTGTTTAATAAACTATTCTTATTCCATATCGAAAAGTAATCGCTTTCTATTGATGAGTATTTAAGAATTAAATGTTATTTTCCAAATTGTATAGCTTAGGGTCAAGTTTAATTAAACTTTTTTATATGTAATAATATAGTTTATTTAATATTTCAACGCAAAATCTGACCGATGTGGTTTTAAATAATAGCTTCTGAGCCTACTAAAGAAAATTGTATTCTGTTCAATGTATCAACTATTATAGCGGTCTATCTTAACATGATTGAATTTGAAACTATTACATAGACTAAATCAAATTTTATTATTGCACAAATATATTCTAAAGAATTGAAACGGAAAGGACATTGTATTATTAGTAGTACCCAAATTGTATCTGATATTGAGCCTACGTTTGGTGAATGAAGATTGCTGACCGCAGTGTTAAAGTATTGTTTTAACTGAATGGGGTCGCGACGAGTGATCGGCGGCGGGGGATGGCGGCCCGAGCGGCTCACGATTGCCTCTTCAGAATAGGAAGTGTTGACATCTTCACAGCCACCTGACTGACCTTCCTCTCGGCTCAAACAATTGAACATTGACCGCTTTCTCTTGATACCTATCCGTTTGAACTCCAATTTACCGGTAATATGTTGTATTGGAAATTTGGGACGTTCGCTGATCGAAAAATAAATTCAGTTTTGCGCTATTTTCATTTATATACACACTGCAATATCAGATATCATTTTCTGTGCAGATATTGGACAAACACCAACTCAATTTTTCAGCTCTGAAAAACATTTATCAATAAACTCATTCATATCGTTTCACAATTTCCAGTATTCGTATTTACCAAACATGTTGACAGACCAAAAGTATTTTAAAAGGTTTTAATATTTTTCACATCCGTAAATCGGCCTTTTTCAATTAACCCGCACAGTATCGACAGCCTTTTATAGAAAATAATAAAAATGCTAATAGAAAGAGAGAGTAATACGTGGGGCATAAAATATGATGGCAGAGATGTGGGGAAGTGTTTTCACGAGATTTTGTCGTCGTACACAAATAAGCCCATATTGCGCTAAGGGTGGGCCTAGCGAGATGTAGGCCAAATACTCGTGTATGTGCAGACATTAAATAAACACACTCACACTAAAGACTTATAACTCGCACGTGGGTATATCTATATGATGATATATATATATATATAATGTGTAACACAAATAGTGTAAAATATTTTAACAGATGAATCAGCAAGTAATATGGATCATATTGATTTATAAAATAATTGTGTAAATGATATTTGTGTCTTAAACAAGGCAAACTCAGTAAAGGTGTTATTTTTAAAATATGTAATAATTTGATTTATTTCAATGGGAACGTTATCTTTATAAAGTCCTGGTGGCCTGTCAAAATATTTTACAAATATTGTATTATACAACTTTTTTATAAAAAACATAGTCGTGTTAGTTACACTATTTATAACTAAGGAACGGGTGGGCCGATTTTTATGATATTTGATATTTAGAATCTTTCTCCACCCCGAATGGATGAATTAATATTCAAATTTGGTAAAACATCACAAAATAATAATAAATATAATTCATTCATTCATGCCGGGAAAGTTTTTTTTTTTATAAACGATACCGGGTGCCCAGAACACTGGCAGCATTGCCACGTTGAATGGCAATGCTGAGGTGTTGGCCAAAATATGTGCCAGCGTTCTGGTCACCAGATGTCTCCACCAGACGTTTTGAGAGCAGGCTTTTCGGAATTGGTTTTACGTACCAACTGATTCTGATTCTGTAACGGAAATACGAGCGAAGTGCCTATTGTAATATTTCACGGCAAGTTTGCTCTAGTCCCGGTATAAGCGTTGTTAAATTGAAAGGTATATTATTAGTTATCGTTGTTCTGAAACAATGTACTGTACATTGTGGTTGGTTAATACTTTGATTTATATGGTTGCAGATGGTCGCACTGGTGGCAATTCAACTTAAGCATGAAAGTAAGAATGCATGTTATAAAACAAACAAGCAATCATGAGTTAAACAATATGCCTTTTTAAAATATTTTTTGACATATTAGTTTTAATTTCCAAGTCTAAAATTCATCCTTACAATGTACACACTGGAAAACATAAGTAGGTTATCATTTACTGGTCTTGGACACATCCATCATTGGTAATTCATCCTATTAAAAAAATATAACAACTGATCCGTAATAAGGGTCATCCTTCCTATAAAGTATAAAATATTATTTAGTAATTTAATAATTACAGTAATGTTAAATGTATTCTGCTGTGCCTGTATTTAATATCAACTCCAAAAATAGTTAAAATCGAATGTCCAGTGCTTGTGTTTAAAATATGATAGAGGAGTTAATACGGGATTGCTAATGTGATTTGTGCTAACAGCTGTTTACCTATTTAAGGGCCTGTCCACTGTGTGTTGTTAAACCCTATCCAGAACGTATTTGATAGATAAACCAAATTAATTATTTTAAGGCTAATTTTGTGATATGTTACTAAACTATCTAAAAATTATCATATCGCAGGAAAAGTATTTTATTTAAATATTTATTTATGTTGAAATCACATTATATTTAATATTAATATTTACAATTAAAATTAAAGTAAATAGGAAAACCAAAAAAAAGTTTATAAACAAAATATGTATCAAAGAGACCTTGTCCGTGTGGAATGGTGGCAAGAATGCTGGCTGCATTTCCTCGCTGTATTATCAAGCTAATTTTTTGAGCGAGGAAAGAGTCTCTCACTCCTGTCACCTGTGGAGGCAATCAACCTAGGTGATATTCTGTGGATAAACTATTTAGCGCTATGACTCTATGGGCCTAACATCTCTACGGCAAACGACAAAAATACGTAGTTATTGATTTATAATGCGTAAAAATAAAATTTAAATTAAATTCTCTAAAATCAAGTGTTATTTATATTTGGCGGTGTCGCGCGCAGGTTTAAAGTTTTAATGCGAAGGAGTCCGGCTGTGTAGTAATTATGAGGTGAGTGTACGTCGCACGAGCTGCGGCGGCGCGACGGTCGATAGCTGGAGCGACAGGCGGTGCCGGCCCGGGTCACGCCTGCAGCCGAGATCGATAGCGGCGCCGAGCTCGCACCGGGCCCGCCAGCCGCCAGTCCGCCGCGCGACACGGTGCTGAGCGGCGAACACAGCTCCGACCGCCGCGGCGCCCATGCGACTTCCGCGAGCGCCATGACCGGCGCCCGCCCCACCTGCGCGCCGCTGCTCCTGGCCCTCGCGGCTACCTTCCTACCGCAGGCCGACCATGTCGCGTGAGTACTACTATTTTAACGCCATCGTATACATTTACTACAGTTCCTCGATCGTAAATCTCGGCGGAGCAGTAAAACGGAATGCATTAGATTTATGATGCGAGAATATGACGTGATTATTTTCCACGTTGATAACGCTGCAATTGCCATTTTGTGAGGCGAAGTTTTAATCACTTTCGGAATGAGGTGTGAAAAATTAATGTACCGTCAACACTATTATAAGTTCAGTGGCAATATTTAACACACTGTTTGGAGTGTACAACAGTTGATAGCGGCTGTTTAATAAAATCGTGACCTTGAAGCTGCGGTAATATCTAACTACATTTGATTAACAACCTTTACAACGTTTTTCGTTAATTGTATTTGATTGGATGATATTCTCTGTGAATGGGTCGGTATTTCTTTTCACCCAAGACTAAACTCGTACGGAATCTAAGCTAGCAAAAATCGGGCAATTTTTTACATACACATTTACATACGTAAAGCATAGATATGTAGATATATAAGGTGTTATAACCCCCCCACTATTTTTGCACAATGTGCCGGAGACGAATAATATGTAAATGCCCAAAAGCTCAACGCTCCATGCGCCAACTCGCCCTAGAGCCATGATACACGAGCCATTCGTGGATTCACTGTTATCGCAATGTTTGGACGATGTCATGCAATACTGTCAACACCGACTATTTATTAAAAAAAATATGATCTTCACCTACTATGTTACGGTTCTACTGCAATTACTATTTAATTGATAATATGATTTAATTACATTAATGAATAAAGTTCATTCTTGGATTGCGATGTCAACACGGAATAAAAATTAAACATGAAATAATTTACTTTATGTTTATTAAAAACTAAAAAATACAAATCGCTGGATAATCAAAACGTAAATGAAATTAACGATAACCTCAAAGTCAAACCAAAACAAACGAATGGGAATAATGCTTTTAAGGTCTCAAACAAATAAACGACACGTCTCAAAGTGGTCCGAAAAGGAGATAACTCAATAATTATTATGAATAATAAGGTTAATTTCTACTTTTATACACTACTATCATTACATAAATATTCATTTGGAATATTATTTTTGAAGAATAATTAGTATACGTAATTAAATGTCTAGCATATATGTTGACTACTTATATCAGAAAATAATAATCGTATAAAATCAAAACTCATAAATTCCAGTGATGTCGTTATATATACTGCCGCAAGAGGTCGAAGCTCTTCCTTAAAAACAAATGCCAAACGAAAGTGACATAGGTGACAGGAGTTCTTTGGTTCTAGGCAATGTATATCAAAGCAATAACATAAGACCTCAGCCGTAAAAATGACGTCATCAGGCGCTTACGAATTTTGAGATGAATTACAGTCAAAATACTGCATGGAAATTGCCAAATTTTTAAACCTTATACACGTGTCATATTATATCTAATTTATTTTAAGAATATTCTTAGCATATCAAACATATAAATTAAACGATTATCTAACTATATATCTAACAAGCTCGTGTTACTTCTAAGTAAACAAAATAACGTTAATCCTATAAAAACAATATTGTTATTTAAAATTCTTTGAACACATTTCGCCGAAAGCTTCTAAGTAATTAAAAGCTGCGGGAGTTTGTTCAACTTTTTATATTTTCTTTTGCAATTTGCGGGAATGTTTATCTGCTCGCCATCGTATAATCTATTTTGCGGTTGTGAGTTATAGCATAATGCCCTCCTTTCCTGCGGCTGTGGTTTGTTCATTCAATATCGAAAATAAATGAGTCGCGTACGGTCGTGCTAATTGCAACGGTATGCAGTTTTTTTCTATTAAGATAAAAACATAGTGGCATAAAATATTTACATATTAGAACTTTATTTAATTGATAAACACTGCATATTACCAAATGCAGTATCTTGTTAAAGAATACTATCATTTAAAAAAACTACAAGTAGTATATCAAACAATCGTTATACTGTAGTACCGACCACTATGGCTACCTAAACGACGATAAACATCAAAAGTAAAAACCCATTGTTTACCATTTTGAGCCAAAAACATTTAATTACTGAGCATAAGTCCCAATGTATATTTTTTTTGGGTTCTTATTTTTTCCAAATCCAGGTCTTACCTGTCACTTTTAATAAATCCTTGGTCCAGTACTAAAATCATAACATGAGAAAATTCAACAGCTTAAAAAAAATAAAAAAATCAAATCATCAACGAGGTTTTTTTCATATCTGAAATTTATAAATTCAAGGAAAACTTCGGGCTTTGCTTGCAGGAGCATTTCCATATACGATCTCGGCTCACTCACGCGACGGGAGGCACGCGATCCCATATTTAACCCCACCAAAATCAGGTAACCAGTTCTTCAAGTAACGCTCATGATACGCCGCGTTTCAGCCTACCGATACTTCATCACTCTTCGTGATGAATTGGACGCGGTCAAGCCACTTAAGAAATGAAAGGACATTTTGGGTCCTTGACCCGTTTGATTAAATAAATAAATATTAAATATCGCCATACGAACACACCAACTATACGGTCCCACATTAAGCAACGCTTGTTATGGGTACCGTACAATGGACTGAGGGCGAACTCAGCATATAATACTTACTTATATACATATTAAACATCCACGACTCGGGTACAAACATTCGTGCTCATCACACAAAGCTTGTCCCTACCAGGATTCGAACCCGGGACCCTCGGCGCAGAGAGCAGAGTCACTACCACTGCGCTAATCAGGCCGTCAAATTATTAGTTTTTTAGATTAGTTACAATAATCTCGGCGTGTACCGTTCCTACTTAAAACATGTTTTATACTTAGATTATCGAAATTATGGAAGTGGTTTTGGAGTATGTAACAACAATATACATACGTAAGACAATAACATGTAGTTGGTCAACAAGCGTACCAACGGCCAGGCATTTCCTCGCTGAGCAGCTTTGGCTATTTTGCGAGGAAATGCGGCCAGTATCTTTGATACGCCACCGCATGGGCCAATTTTTTTACACATTGGCAATAAGTAGGTAAGCTTTTCTATTATATTTTCAATTTAATTTGTAAATATTTATGTTATTTTCTTTGTAATTAAAATAGATTTTAAACTATGAATCAATAAACAAGCTCTACCCTTATGCTGATACCATGCATACTTTATAATTACAGTCATAAATGTCCATGAATATATGAATATATAGGCAACCGTTTTAAATGTATCATCGTTCGGGCACGTTAAAGGTAACGGTCGTCCGTTTGGGGCTAATTGCGAGGCATTAATTGAACGCTTTTTGCCATTTGGCAGCCAGGTGGGTCTATTCACGTAGTATCTTTGAAGTGAGATTTTATGGATTATTTGCCACATACGATACGGCGGCCGTTCAGCTGCTGCAAATATGTATGGCAATTTGGAAATGGCATGCATTCGCTTGCAATCTTTTGTTATTAAAAAAAATACAACCGAATTGAGAACCTCCTCCTTTATGAAGTCGGTTAAAAAGAGTGAGCGATAGTAGTGCTATCTTACATATCATCGGATGATTTAGTCACACAGATGTATTTGCTAGATGATCGACTTGATTTTTAATTGAAAATATGACGTCAGTTTTATTTACGAAAGTGCTTTTTGCCGTTAGCTTAAATCAAATGTAAATTGTGTGAGCAACGATTCGCTATATTATGTTGGCGATCAGACCTGCTGCTTATGCTGTTAAAATGTATGCACATATGGTTGTACAACCACATGAGCCTAGTGTTACTTTCATATTTTTTTATAGATGCAAACAAGAGAGGTCGCGGATAATCGCAATGAGTCCGTGTAAGAGCTTAATATTCCAACGATCTACTACGAATAAATCAACACAGTCAATTTCCATTTTTATCTTGTGTGGTGTAATATATTATACCTCTATGCTCAGTGCAATGATGATAGCAACAGGATCCAGTCAACAAAACCTTCAATACGCCTCTGATACTGGCAAGACATTTTTGACGGCTGATAAAAGATAACTTAAAAGGCCCGAAGAAAATACAATAATAATAGTCTTTATAATGTCATCACAATAGCAGAATAATTGTAGAGGTGGTCATCTAGACAATGGCAAAATCACCAAACATCGGAGGAGCCATTTACTTAAAAAATTGAATTGATTGAATTGTAGAGGGGGTCCAGTGTTTTGTCAGATAAGGCATTTAGATATTGAAAATGTGTTATCAATATATTAATATTTGATTAAGAAAATTACCACTTACAAGCGCTAATTAAATTCAAACTAAATTTCACTGTAGCAGTCGTAGCCAGGTTGGGCGAACAATTGCTTAGACAACAAGATACACAGATTCAAACCCAAGCACGTACTAACAGGATTTTCTAATTTCATGTGCGAATCTTATGTTCTGTGATCCTTAATCACTTGATGAAGAATAACAGTGTAAGAATCAGCTAGCCTTTCGATAGCAGTGTAATGTTTGTCCACCGGCACTGGGCTAGATTTCCAATATGTCCCGAAACCCCTTTGTTTTAAGGGTGAACATGCAATGGCCTGCTGTTAAAGAAATTGGGATTAAATTTGATGCACATATGTTTAGCCCTTTTAATATATCGTTGGCATCCTTGCGATGACTTGAATGACAATCCTAACTGCAGTTGTGTTGTTATGGTGCTGATTTATGCTCTATAATCAGGTTTAAGGAAATATAGAATATAAAAAAAAATTAGGCCTCGTTGCCCTAGCATTTAGATTTCCTTTCTCTTTAACTTTCCTTTCAAAGCTTTCAACATAAAGTTAATAGAAATTTCGACAACACTTCTTCGTTCGATTTTTTTGTTCATAAATTATGACCGAAGTTTTGTACGTCATCAAGGGTTTCTACCGCAAATTGACCGAAGTTGTCAATTTAATAAACATCGTTATAACTCGTGTGCAGACTTATAAGTGAGTTTGTACTAAAGCTGACATTATTATGTAAAGCATTCCGATGACCATGTCCCAACGTTTTTATAAGGTTGTCATATTTTGTAACAAAGTTAGTACTTTGAATTTTAATTGAGGGCCGTTTCCCGTGGCTCTCACTCTAAACCAATGTCAAACCAAATTGCCTAGACATGGCGTTTAGTTCACTTTTGATCGAAGTGTTTTAAATCAGTCTGATTTTTATGTTTTTAACTACTGATAAATATCACATAACAAACTCTATATCTAGTCAATATTATCATATTAATGAGACGTACTGAATCTACGTTATAGATAATTTCATATCCCGCACATCCAGAAGGTATATATAAGTCTGTAAAATTACTTCATACGATCCCACTTAAGTACATTCAATTTGTTCACCGTCGGGAGTTCTTGATATCGATCAATAAGTAGATAGCGCTCTGCATTATTCAAATTGTGAAAGTTGATCTGAATATATCTCTAAACCGTGTGTTCGCATCAAATATGCAGTATTTAAATTAAAAGTAAAAGGTTGTTTATGCGTTCGATGTAATGTAGGGAATCGGTGTGAACAAAACGAGACCCTATTCCACAAACTACAAGAGCTAAGATGTCTCGGTCGTGGCTGTCCTGCGCGGTAGAGCCTCGCCCTCACGCCGGGAATCCAAGTCTATTTTTAGACAGCTGAAAAAGGCGTCAAGTCCTTTAAAAATTTAGGTTCTCTACGTGTGGGAGCGAGTGGTGAACATTTCTTATTTACAGCATCTGTTGCCAGTAAAGGTGGATGGAAAAATCGATGTTGGGCAGTTTATAAGGATGAAAACGCAGTGACTTTTATTTTTTTATGAAAATTCATGGCTTATCTATTACAAGGTTTAATTGCCACCTGCATCTAGCAAGACGAATATCGAATCATTTAGAGCAAGGTTTCCCAACCTTTTCTGCATGGTGCCCCCCGGATTATAAAAAACCAATTCATGCCATTCATTCATTTTTCTTCATTGCTTCAATAAAAAATACAAAATATTTTTACGATATTTATTTCACACGATTTATTATTTATTAATGGTATGTTTGCGCCTGCATTTTTGAACCAGTTGGTCGATATCAGTTTCTCTTTTTGACAGAGCTATTATCAAATCATTATCGACTGCAAGACGATTTCGCGTTGATAAGCAATTAGATTAAAATATCCGAACACTTCATGCCCCCCCTAAGTTGGTTGCTTAGCTCTGATATTGGTGAAGCAAGATTCATTAGCAATAACTCATTCACTCACTATGCGACGGTGGTTGCTCTTAAATTGTAACAGGTATACTCAGTATAACTCCGAATATCAGGTTCTCACGCCCACCATATTTTTTTTATGCGATAAATGGAGCTTCCATTTATATAGTAACTGCAGATACCGTTGTCTACAGATAAGTCATACTTCAACAGAATAGTGAAAATAAACGCAGGCGTCACGTGGCAACAGTTATGCATAGTTTATGAACACTGTATGTATCAAAGCAAATGGAATAGCATGAAGCGAAACCTATATTTAAAGTAAATGCAGTAATGGTAGATAATTTGTAGTATCACTAGTGCAAAGGTATAATAATTATTGCACCTATTAGTATATTGAGTATAGGTTTATGCCAGAATTTATAGACGTTTTAGAAGTTTATCAAACTTCATATAGTACGCATAAGAGCTTTGCTTTGCGCAGTACTATATGACCTTTGATAATGTTATAGAACGTGTAATTATAAGGGCTCGTTTGCATTTGTAAAAATAGACATGTTGAATACATTAATTGTTCTTTTTGAAATAGTATAGATATATCAGGACAGAACATTCAAAATATTTCATGCGCCAAAAATAAAAAGCACACGTTCTTTTGCACGTTGGCTACATTTCAGTTATCTATCCATGTATGTATATTAATGCCCTACAACACAGGTGCGTTATACCGGTTGATAATAACGCATCCTGTACAACGATGCAACAATAATGTACCCTGCGTCCTTGCTATAAGTCTACATTTCATCTGCCGATATTCCCATGTACTGGTCTCCTCCCCGCCCCACACTGCGACCGGTAACCGTGCGGTTGTAATGCGCATGACGGCTCTGCGTCTTACTAGCGACACATAGGCGTGTATTAGATCGCACGCGTCATAATACAAAAAGGTATGAATCTAAGAAATTATATTTAATCACGCATTCCGTTAATGTCGACCATTATAACGCACCTGGGTTGTATAGAGCCTTTATTTGTATTCTCAAATGTTAACAAACCATACCACGTGTGGTTTGCTTAATACTTCGAGAATGTTGTTCGCGATCCATGTTTTTCTTGTTGCTTAAATAGGTATGAATTAAAAGTCTAAAACTGAATACTGTTTAAAAACAAAATGGTAGTTTGAAATGTGCATTTAATTATAGAAACATTAAAAATGATACTTAGGGACTACATGGGACGATCTTGATAAAAACATACTTTCCCTAAATGTTTGCATATTGATCATATAAAGTGTAGCGTACACCTAAGGAAATTTCATCTGATGAAAAAATTTTATCGCTTTATTTTTTATTATAATTTATTTAATTTTCTAATAATATTTTAACGCATTTATTTTATGTTTTTATGTGCCCTACGTTCCGGCTGCTTTACAGCAACCATGGTCAAAGGAGGAATGAGGTGTTTGAAGTCTTAGTGTTATGGTTTGAACTGGGGTACCCTCATATTTAGTTGTTGTTTGTGGTCCGATCTACGCATAAAGTGCTCACAGTATCTTTAGGTCTTGCAATGGTGCGCTTGGAAAAAAAAATGTTTTATTTCAATGAGTAGTAATCGCGTAAATATAAGTATTCAACTTCTAATAATTCAAAATACAACTGGAAAAATTACAAAGAATTGACAGCTGCCGGAAACATACTTCGAAACAATAAAGTGATTGAGCATATTGCGTAGCTACTGAAAAAGAAAAATATTGGACAAAGGCTGAAGATTCTAATGGACCATTTCAGGCGACACGGTTGTGTTTCGAATTGCCCAAATGATCATTATGCCGAGCGATGGGCTTGTCGCGATCGCTACATCACATGGCGCCTTAAAAGTGGGCGTGGGTCATTGTTCAATTATGTGACAAAATATTGATGACGCAGCAATTTTATTTTTAATGGTAATAAAAATGGGTCGTGAAATAAATTGTCCTCAGGTAACATTTACAACTTTAATTGGGAAACCTAAGTATATGAATTAAACCAGGCTACCATGAATGAATTCGAGTTCATATTTTAACAGTTTAAACGATATCAGTACATGGCTGTTTCTACTAATTCACCGAAACTGACTATTCCCTAATAACTTTTCAGTTAGTAGGTCAAACCGATAAACTTTGAAGACAATTTTGTGCTGTTAAATTCATTTTGCAGCAGGTGCATTTTTATCCTCAAATTTATAGAAGGAACTTTTCGGAGGAAAAGGTGCATTATGATAGCTTTATAATCCATTATAACTTTCTATAAACTTGAGGGTGAGAGGGAGAGGCGAGAGTGTTGCTTGCAATCATAGCCAGTGTATAAATCTAAGTTTTACTAATGATATTCAGAGCTAAAAGAACTGTTAAGCCATTAGCATAATGATAAAATTCATAAAAGATGGGCTGAGTATTGCGCCAAGGCGATACTTTATCGCCAAATCCCTTTCAGCTGAAAGCCGTTTTCAGGAAGCTTGATCGAAAGCCAAGCGGCAACAAAGGGGTGATATATCGACGGTGGGCAATTCCGACAAACAACGTCCGTTTTATCGACGGTCTCGCTCTATCGGGCTTCTGATTGAGTCATCGATCGGGAGAGAGATGATTCAAATGTACAGCAAAATACTGATACAGGTTGATTCAGAAAGGGTGTACTGAGCCATGAACCAGCTGTTCTGAGCTCATAATCAAAATATCAATTTAATATATATATCCCACTAATATTATAAATGTGATTGTTTGGATGGATGTTTGTTACTCAATCACGCTAGAGCGGCTGAACGGATCTGGATGAAATTTGGAACAGAGATAGATTATAGTCTGAAATAGCACATAGGATATTTTTTATCCCGATAAAATGTATGGTTCCCGTTGAATAGATTTGTTTGAATTTTTCATAGAATACCAATAAATTCATTTTCTCATACATTTGATTCTGAGGCGGTACGAAGTTCGCAGGGACAGCTAGTATATATATATATATATATATATATATATAAATTAGATATAAATTCTGTCAAAGTAATAATAATATAAAATATTAAAAAAAAAATGTTCACAAATAAACGAAGTTTACGGTTTGATTACAAATAATCTGACACTTGACTGATTTTGTTTATGCAGTGTCAACTTAACGATATTTACAGCATGAATTTATTATTATATACATGTTCATGTACACCAAGTGAATAGTCCATCAACATTGTGACTCATAGATTCTATTAGAACTTAGAACCATCGGGCACTGAACCCAAACAATCTTGTCTACTTCACCTAACGTCTATTGTGTTCATAATATAATTAGAACAATATTGTTTCGATATCATATTATCGTTCATTCAGGATATTGACATAGAAAATATACTGATGATACATATGGGGTCAACTTCATTGTGTTACATCTATTGTCTATCAATATAGCAGGTTGTTGGCTTGGATGGAAATACAGGTGATATTTTCCTGCGTGAGCAATGTACCTATTAATTAATTTTTACTTTTGCACTTTATAGAATATTTTCGTATTTTCAATGGCGTTACGAAGCTCTTATGTATACTAGTATGATGGATTTTGAAAGATATAATAATATAATTTATAAAAATATCGCCAGACGGATACACTTACTATATGGTCCCACACTAAGCAACGCTTATTTTATGGGTACAATGGACTGGGGGCGAACCCAGTCTATAAAACTTAACATTCACACTCGGACACAAAAAAACATGTTTTATAATAGACATTAAACGTCGTCGTGCTCATCACACAAAGTGTGTGCTACCAGGATTCGAACCCTCGGCGAGGAAGTCAGGGTTACTAACAACTGAGATACTCAGGCCGCACTAGTAAAAGATCTATAGATCATTACGTAAAAATGATTTTTGCAATTTTGTTTTTCTTTTCTAGGGGTGCCGGAGGGGGTGGCATGTATGGAGATGTTAATATATCCGCCATCTTGGATTCATTTGGCATTAGTTACGACAAAAGAGTAAGGCCGAATTATGGAGGTTAGTATATAAAATTATTGTTAACTTACTTCAACAAATCGAACATATGGATAATTACGTTTTTTTTATTGCGTCGGCAGATTTTTTTTTATATCGTGGTCCAAGGATTACCCATTCGATAGGTTGTCGGCTGTTCAGGGTGCGCCCGCGGCGGAAACTTACGCTCTTATGTGCATTTAAGTAAGGCCTAAACATATTTCTAATTCCCACTAATCAAAATTGAATTAAGTAACCTTGACAATATTTTAAAATTAGACATAAATATTTTATATATCTACGAATAACTTCTTTAAAGCCTTTTACACATTCCTTTTTTTATTTTGCGGTCGGTCGGAGTATAGCTTTTTCTGAATTAGCTGATTACTGATATTCACATAGAGAGATTGCTGTCTGCAATCTGAGGCACAACCATTGGGTCTACAGGCAACCTAAGAGATAAACAATCTGCCAGATTACTTTAAGGTTTATGAATACCGGTAGCGACCGTTAACGTTTGAATGGCAACCGGAACTGCTAGCTCATCGTGCTCTTGGAAGAACGGAGGCGATCAGCTATTATAATAAGATCAACCTGCCAAAGTTTGATGAAGACTCGCGCTGACCAATCAGACGTTTTCACTTCCTACGACCTCTCCTCTCCTCAATTTAATATACCAGCAAGTACAATCGCCGACTTATTTAAGGATGAATATCGTACAGCAAACATTTACCATAGAGGTACTATTTTGACTGACGTTACTAGAAGCTCCTGCTGTCAGATATGACGATATATGGATGTAAGCCCTATTGCATTATAAGTGTCATTGAAAATATTAAGGAAGTGGGTCCCATATTAATGGTCGCGACTGTACAACGCATTAAAATATTGTTAACACAACCTAGTTAAAAGCCAAGCAAACTACCTATTCTTAATTGCTTGCCTTACAATGGAAAAATACCTATTTTTAGCTTTTTTTAAAAAATAATCGCTGTTGTTCGTGTTGATATGAGTAAGTAAAATGATTAGTGAACACGCTGATAATTTACATAACAGGGTAATATTATACGAGTATTGCCCACAGGTTACGGTGAAGGGAAACATCGTGAGGAAACCTGCATGTCTGAGAGAACCCCTCGAAAGATGTGTGAAGTCCGCCAACCCGCACTGGGCCAGCGTAGTGGACTATGGCCCAATCCCCCTCGCATTGAGGAAGGCCCGTGCCCAGCAGTGGGACATTTAAAAAAAGGGCTGGAATTATTATATATTATATGATTGCCCACGGATGTAGTATTATATTTCTGTAGTTCTGCAAAGGACTGGCATTACAGACCAATCAAACGATTAATTCAAGAATATGGTACTTAGTTCGTTTAGCCAAAGAATAATTGCCAATACTAATAAATCCTCCAAGTGTGACGCAACCTTTTAAATATTTAGACATTGATGATACTAGTAGGCAGGGCTGGACCGCATAAAGAAACTTTTCCACAATTGAACTAAAACATTCATCAACTGAAACTTTCAAGTGCCATCCTCACCGACAGTGTCACTCTATATTAGGTGATACAGAAAGTCTTGACCCTATCCTTCTTAAAGGCATTAATAAACATTATGTGTGGTCCCAATATTGTAACTCACCGATGTCTATTTAAAAAACAATTGGAGCCGTACAAAATGGCAAATATTTGTACGTGAGGACTTTTTTATATTGAAATTCTGCCTTCACTTATTAATCACAAATGCGCAAAAAAAGTGCACGTCAAGGTTTATTGTCCTTTCGGAAAAAAACTGTATAACATATTCAACATTCCCAAGAGAATATCTATACACAGCTGGAGCGCTCATTATGGTACCTCAGATACACATCTAAAGGTCAGGACAACACTAACACTTGTCATGATACGTGTATTGTGTCGTTTTCAGGGCCACCCGTGGAAGTGGGGGTTACCATGTACGTGCTCTCCATCAGCTCTCTGTCTGAAGTGAAAATGGTATCTTGTTTTCAAAGCAATATTAATGACACAGCGCATACATAGCCAGAGTTTGTCCCTTAGCATTATCACCAGCATTATACCGTTCATCGTAGCACCCGTGTCCACGGTTCGATTGCACGGTAGGCGCTGCGATAGGGCCGCGGCAGGCGCGGGGGAGCGGGTGTCGACGCCCGCGCACCGCGCCTCCCGCGCCCCTCCGCTCCGTACGCCTGGCGATGGGGCACGTCACCGTCCTCTGGTTTGGTTTTCACGGCGCGAGGCGCGCGCGCGACTCACGATTGGGCTTGATTGCAGGTCCGCCAGTGGAGGTGGGCGTCACCATGTATGTGCTCTCTATCAGCTCCGTCTCCGAAGTGCTCATGGTACTCGCCACTGTCAGCTCACGCTTGTCTCGGTCGCTCCGCCGCGCCTGCGCCCGCGCCGCCGCGACCGAGCAGCCCCAGACACGAGGCTGCGAGCATGTCCGCGTTTGGTGGAGCAGATCGCCCTTTGTCCGCCCACTTGCTTTCTTATTATGTTTCCTGGTAAACTCGATACAAAATGATGAACCAAAATTTGACAATGACATCATAATAAGGAAAGCAATCCGTTATTACCTTGAGATTATCCAGTTGTGTGTTCTGCAGTACTCGTAACTCCAAAGTTGCTGCCGTGTGAAGTGATGACATCTGTTTTCTTAATCCATCATGGTTTTCTTCTTTTGAATAGCTATTAAGGTCGTAATTACAATTTCAGGAGTACTAATATTCGTCCTGCAGTTTTTTCTCAATGTAACCAAGATATTCCTAAGCTATAATATGCATACTATTTTGCCAAATTCTATTTGTTGAATAGAAATCAAAACTATGCCATTGTTTATAGCTTACAAATACTGGAAGTTGTACAACAAACAGATGTTCATCACTTATTCTTTAATGTTTGATGCAGACACAGAACATTGTCGATAATAAAATAACGAAACACGTTTGAAGTGATAACGGAGATGAATTAATTATGTAAACACGATAATTAAATTGAAAAACTAATTACATACATTCTATGATAATGATTAAATTTTCCACTCAAGTATTGTTCATGCTCTATGGACTTGCGACGACTGTATATTTCTTATCGTGACTCATTTCGTAGTTTGTTGTATATGTACGTATTATGTGTATTTACTGAAATACTGCCAATATAATTGTAATAATTATCTATTCTCTCCAGTGACTTGGAACATCGACGCTAACTAAACTTGTTTCGTTCAAATGGTGTTTGCTATTCATTTTTGTTGTATCATTATAAGATACGATCTTTTGACGACGGCATTCCGAAATTGATTTCGATTTTCCAACGTGTGACACTGGGCGAGCTTGCTAGGCGTATGTTTGGGTGTAGGACCCTGAAGTGGAAACCAAATCAAGGTTGGGAAGGTCACACTGAGACGTGACCCATGGCCCAGGGTGGGGAGGTTGCCTACTATTCGCAAACTCTTGATTTGACCTGATTTAATGAACGTTAATTTGTTCCACAAACCTGGTCCAAACTTTATTGGTGGCAACTTGTATACGTGCCGGCTTGTTAGCTTCAATTGAGAGGCGATCACCTCTATCGAGCCGTGGCTGTGCGCCTGCGCCACCACCCACACACTCACCTAAGCCCTGTCCCCTCACCTAGAGCACCCTCCCGATCATTCTTAGACCTCACCTGTGTTTAGTAGGCTTCATATCACGATCACACACTCTGCACATTTTTATTTTATTATTCTCATAATATTTATTTGAAGCTTATCGCTCAATTTGTCTATTCGATGTAGTGCAGTGTCTATTTATTCTGAAGTGTCATCTCTATCTGAAGTCATGAGAACCAAGCTTCGGACGTACTATGTTTAGGTTAAAAGAATTATAAATCGCAGTGTGTTCTCACTGCCAGCACATTGTGTAGGTCTCCAACATAGCATGCAGATGTTAGATGTGTATGTAGAGTTTCCCTAATTACTTTCAAACTGTCTCTACTGTAGCACACTAAAACATGACTTCACTATTAAACTCTATCAGACATTGAGTAAATGATATTAAAGTTCCTACTAACATTTTCAACAGAAACAGCTTTATAACCTGAGTGCAACGGCTGGTAGGAACTCTCTTTTCTAGTCAAACTTCAAATATCCCGAATCTAACTAAGCTTTTCACTTCATACACTTAAATTGTCTGAGATATTATTTCTAAGATTATGATGCGTCTGCTAAGTTGTTAATACCATTATTTGTGTTCTCCATAGGACTTTACGCTGGATTTTTACTTCAGACAGTTTTGGACGGACCCCAGACTTGCTTATAAGAAGAGAACAGGAGTGGAGACGCTATCAGTTGGATCTGAATTCATTAAGAACATATGGGTCCCTGATACGTTCTTTGTAAACGAAAAGCAGTCTTACTTTCACATAGCCACGACCAGCAATGAATTCATCCGTATACATTACTCGGGATCTATAACGAGAAGTATCAGGTAATGTATCCTACTATTGTATATAAAAAAATAGAGACCTGTCGAACATCGGTAATGATATTTTTTATGAATTGTTTATTTTCATAAGAGTTCTCATCCAGTTGGGTTTCAGAGTATTTAACTTTTGTACGTGCGAAAATATATCACGCCAATGTAAAACATCTTTATAAAATTCGTATCTTTTTTTTTCTAATATGATATGGCATAAATATTTCAGATTAACAATCACTGCATCCTGCCCTATGAACTTGCAATACTTCCCGATGGATCGACAGCTGTGTCACATAGAAATTGAAAGTTGTAAGTATCTTGAAAATAATTTGTAATTGATGTGTGCAATAAATATTTGTATTATTATAATGTGTGACAACTTTGTAAATTGATCACTCGTCGCTAAATGTTTTTTTTTTGAAAATATTTACCTTTTTCACCAGAGTGTTGCCGAATAACCGCACGCTTTGTGTGTCAGTTTAAACCAAAAATTACCCAAGTATAATACACCTAAACGAAAAAAAAAACCTCTAAAAACATAGTATCTACATTTCAACTGAAAACTTTAATACCGCGCACATTATGTTACAGATGAAAAATAAGCAAAATATATTATAAAATACGTGTGTATTGTGCTCACCTAAAGCAATCGTTAAATATGATATTTTGCCTCGACGACAAATCACTAGGCTTACAGAAATTGTGTTGTGACCACTTTCTTATATCACAGATGCTACTCAGGGATACCCTGTGGAGCACAAGCGTACAACTAAACCGTCGACACGTGCTGTGATTCCCCTCGTGTTTTCATAAGTTGGAACGTCTCCTTCTCGCATACAGCACCCGCAGAAGGCAGACTCGTAAAATAGTAAGCCTTTGTTCTCACGAGCATCAAGCGAACGAAATGATACTGAGACATCGACGCTGCGACATGCTGCGCGGGTCAAAGGAGGCGGGGGACGGTGGCGCCGGCGGGCTCCGCCACCGAGGGCTGGCCGCAGACGCCGCGCGCCCGCACACACACCCTCGCACCACCGCCGCTTCCTCTCGTCACATGCACCCTGACTGAATGCACTCGCATGAGGTTGTCGCTTCTCCTTACTCTCTAACTAGACCCTGCCTCGCTTTTGTTATATTTTATCAATATACTTACTTGTGTTATTTTCCATAGACGTTGATTTAGTTTTGGCTATAATACTACTGTAGTTATATTGTTATTTTATCTTATTTGAGCCAAGAACTGATCCGCTCGTTACCGTTCTATTTGGCTCTATTGTCTCGCCGCTTGAGGCCACGAGTCACATCCTCGACAGAGCCACGGCCGCGTGCGGGAAACGCGATGCTTCGCAGCGTAAGTGATAGCGTTTTGTGTGTTTGGCATGTCTCCGGAGTCGGGTACACGATGAGAGACATTCGGTACCATTGGAAGGACGGGTTGGCGAGCGTCGGTATGAGCAACGAGGTCCAGCTGCCGCAGTTCCGCGTACTGGGGCACAGGCAGCGCGCCACCGTCATTACGCTGACAACAGGTAACCGTTCGCAATAGCTGCCCTCCAGCACTGTCCACCCATCGCTCCGCCACCGACCCCGTCTCCCCCAGCCCGTGTGCAGACGATCGATACCGCGCCACTAGCACACACGCTAACACGACACGACATTCGCACGACGAGACGCGCGAACTCGAGCTCGCGTTCCTTCGCTCTTACCCCAAACGAAAGACGACTCGTGTACTAAAACCCACTGCGATGGGCCTGGGGTTGTTTCATTTATAATGTCCGCTGCGCACAGTCGGCTACACCATGCGGGACATCCGATACAAATGGAACGAGGGGCCCAACTCTGTGGGTGTTTCCAGCGAGGTGTCGCTACCGCAGTTCAAGGTGCTCGGTCATCGCCAGCGAGCTATGGAGATCTCCCTTACCACAGGTACTTGGGTTCACGGGGAATCTATCGTTAGGGAACATTTGTGGAAATTAAATGAAACACCACTACGTGGAACACTGGACAGAAACAGCCACGATTCTTTTCACGTCCTGCTTTTGTATTTTTGCACAAAACACTGAGTGGTGTGAAAGTTCTATGTCATATCGTATTCACAAAAAATACAGTTTTTAAATAATACCTATTACAATTTTATAGTTTGAATAAGAAAAAAATGATTACTTACAGCAACAATTGCTGTACATTTTGTAAAATAAATTAACGGATATTAATCGTTGATGATTACAGTTTTATATTATACCTTATATTATAGCTACCTACGACCTATGAACTTTTTGTTGGATTATATATATCAACTAATTGGAATTTACCTTTTAAAAAAGTAAATCAATCCCTTAAACTTTTTGCAGGAAATTACTCAAGACTGGCATGTGAAATACAATTTGTTCGATCTATGGGATATTACCTCATTCAAATTTACATTCCATCCGGGTTGATCGTCATTATATCGTGGGTTTCGTTTTGGTTGAACCGAAATGCTACTCCAGCTCGCGTGGCCCTGGGCGTGACCACTGTGCTGACGATGACCACGCTTATGTCATCCACAAACGCTGCTCTACCCAAGATCTCATATGTCAAATCTATCGACGTGTACCTGGGAACTTGCTTCGTGATGGTATTCGCCAGTTTACTAGGTAATATGTTTTATTTAATCAATTGCAAAGCGAATTTTAATTACATAATAATCAATGCGAAATATATTTCTTAAGCGAACGTCTAAACCAACCTTAATGTACAACAAAAACCGGAGTAACAAGGATATGTTTTGAACGCCGTTCTCCTATCTTTACAGAGTATGCCACTGTAGGCTATATGGCAAAGAGAATACAAATGCGAAAACAGAGGTTTTTGGCTATACAAAAAATTGCTTCGGAAAAGAAAATCCCGGTCGATTGTCCTCCTGTAGGAGATCCTCACACGCTGTCCAAGATGAGTACCCTCAGCAGGTGCCCACCAGGAAGACCATCGGTAAGTGTTTCCAGGCGCTATTGCATTGATGATGATGTTTGTTTTTTGTGTTGCAATTGTTCTTAATTAATATTTCCAGGAGGTGCGCTTCAAAGTTCACGATCCCAAAGCACACTCAAAGGGCGGAACCCTTGAGAACACCATCAACGGGGGTCGAAGTGGAGCAGAGGAAGAGAACCCCGGCCCACCCCCGCATATCCTGCATCCCGGCAAGGTGAATATCTAACTATCCGTACATAGATGTTATTGTGAGCTGCTGAGCGATATTGCTTGCGGTAGATTCAAAGCTGTGCGATTATGTGCGAATTCTTGCGAACAAATTCTGGTCTTTATTAAACCCATCAGTGTTCTGATAAAAAAATGTTTTCATTTTCAGGACATAAGCAAATTGCTCGGCATGACACCCTCGGACATCGACAAATATTCTCGCATAGTGTTCCCCGTCTGCTTCGTTTGTTTTAACCTCATGTACTGGATCATTTACCTTCACGTGTCCGACGTCGTGGCTGACGATCTGGTTCTCCTGGAAGAGGATAAATAGAGGGGCGTGTACATAATCCACTTATTTTGCCACGACCATCTTTTTTTAAATAATAATTTGAAACAAGCACCACTAAATTTGATAGTAGGTACTAGGTTATGTTAAGTAATTATGAACACTTGGAAAAATTGCTCGTCTATTATAATAATTAGGTTAGAGACCCGGGGGATGTTTAAATTAAAATTTATGGGTAGTTTGTTCGAAAGGATAATATTCATAAAAATACGAATCTATACTGAATTTGTAAATATTTATGATTCTTTTAGTATTAAACCCCGTTCTTTTGTTTCTTGGAGCTTTTCGTAGAATCCAAACGACTGAACGATTCGTCATTTAGATATGTCGAGAATTTTTTTTATTAATATTATAACTTGAATCAAATTATTGCACTTAGGGGGTATATTGATTCAATATATTCAAGGCTTAGTATACCCTTTCTGAACCACTGTGTATATTTGTCGCCTCACATTAAAACATCAAGTGAATTCTAAAATATTGCTAATTTCTTACATAATGAAAGGTAGTACATTAATGGGTTATAAAATTTCAGATTATTATTAATCAGTGGTAAAATGAGTGGAACAGTACCTTAGTTGAAATCTGTAATAATACAAATCTGATGCTCAAATGTTTCTGCTTGAATTATTTAATTAGTTTTAGTAATCTTTTGTGATTTTCTGTCATAAAATTAGTACGGTTTGTTTATTCTTTGCTGATATTGTTGTGATACTATCACCATGTATATTATTTCAATTGTAGTTGCAAACCATTCCGAGAATCCCCAACAATTTTATTTCATACCGTAGTTTTATTTTCTGACTTGTACATTATTAATGAATGTTTTGATCAGTTGACTTCGCTTGCTATTCAAGAACGCCATTGACTTTTGACGTTCAACTCTGTGTTCCTATTTACGAGGGCATGTTAAAAGTGTGTATATTATAATAAGAAAAATAATTGGATGTCAAAAATCAACTGGATTCAGTTATACAATATATATACATACCCTGAACACAATCCGGATCAGGTAAATATTAATCTTTTACCATAAATCTAATTTTATTTCCATCTTTATATCGGCGCAGATCGTTTCTACTACAGGCATGCTATCGCTAAGTCGTAATATTAATAAAAAATCTAGCATGTACCCATGTACCCACTTTTGTCATTTGTACTTATTCAAAACATTCATCTTCGCCAGTTAACGCTTCTGGTAATTATTATTTCCGTCATTTCTAGATACAGCATGATATTATTTACAATTTTATGTATGTACTTACATAATTGTTGTAAACAACGGTCAATTTACACATTGATAGAATAATATCAGCATCATCATGTATGTGGTAGTACCTAGTCCAGTGGATTTAATGTGAACGCAATCAACAATGAATACTTGCTATTCCAGAATATTTAACACCTTTGAAATTAAACAAATGGGGATGAGGAACCCATCACTGCCCCTCGGATTGTCAACTTTTCCAATTATAAGCCAAACAAGTTTTATCGATAATTAAAGAAGCCAGCAACACTAAACTTCTCTAAGATGTTAGTCGAGAAACCATCTAACACGAGTGACGGGACCTCAAATAAAATGCAATTCTCCGAAAACGGAGCGAATCTAAACAAGTGTTTGACACGTGTTTCGCCTCTAAACGAGACATCCTCAGGATGGGTGGGCTACGAATGAGTTCTATCAATTATACCTTTAAAATGAATCATTACTCACAATCTTAAGCACTCAAATCTAATAAACTATAAACAAATGAGGATATGATATTGTAATATAGGGTTGACAAAGTAATGAATCATTAACTCCTCTTATAGAGCCAATATGTACAGTCAGTTCTGTAAAAGAAGAAAGATGTCTAAGTGTATTTAGATTCAGTAAAACTGAGACCACTTTCAAGTGCTAATAAAACCTCAGCATTGCAAACAGTAGCAATTAAACAGCGCCACAAATCGTGCACATCCAGTGAACGTCTAAACTCCAATAACAATCGGTAATGTGCCGCCAGCGGCACAGGATTTCACAGTGATTTAGAACAGTCATTATACTGATGACGTCATATATTTCTGTGAATTCCTTATTCTACGACAGTATCTAGCTGGCCGCGAGCCAGGGGTCACGCCGCGAGCCTGTCTTTGAAAATTCTGCGATAACCAACCATTCCAGATCTAAATTAAGTACATAATTTGCTATTGAAATATCGTCAATCATAAAATACACTTGCCATGATAGGAACCGAATGTCGATTAATAACGCAATGTGTAACGATGGATTTGTATTTCATAATAGATCATTATGTATTTAGATAAGTTGAATTAGTTTATAATTGAATTGAAATAGCATCTTACTCTTGAAAATATTAGCTGCACAATAGTCCATGCAACGCTTTCCTAAATTAGTTCAATTTAGATGAATTGCCTTTTTTTTGCTCGCTAGCCCTCTCCAATGCTCTTGTAGTTAAAACGCCATAATTGAGCATTAGAAGAACGTTGTTAACGTGGGAATAGAATGTCACGGGCAACTCACATTTTGTGAGCTCTTCATAAATGAGATTGTTTGTTCCCATGTTCACAACGATAATCCCACCCTCAAATATCTGACAAGCAGGGCTCCTGTCTTCAGCTACGACTTTTTTTTTCCGTAACGGGTTCCTTAAGGTGCAACATATCTACTGTATAGGTAAATAAGCAACATCTTATCAATATATTATTCAGGAATCACACTGCAGAGTAGCGAAGCACCAAACGCAAATAGCTTAGGATATATATATGTAACTAATATTATGATGTTTAAGAGTAATAGTTCAATAGGTATATAAAATATCAATATATAAAATAAATAAAAAGTAGTGGTTGTTATTGGTTTATCGCTGCAAAAAGTTTCTCAATTGTACGTATCTGACGTCGACATAAGTCTTTTGTAGGCTTATGATAGTAAACTGGTCTGTGCGTCAAATGTTAAATTATTCGTAAGCTAACTGTATACTTAATAGTCTACTTATTTGGACATTTTGTATTGGAAAATAAACAGCGCCTCTAGCGGGCGGTATTTAATTTTTTTTAAATATCGAATACAAAATATCTAAATACGTAGACTATAAAGTATACGGTTAGCTCACGAATAATCTTCCACCTGACGCTCTGGTGACTTTATCTAATATTTTATAACGAGAATACTGATGTGAGAACTATAAGTAACATTATGCAAGAGTAGTACTGCCTGTCACATTTTGTGCGTGTACACAGCCATAGATTAAAAAACCATGATCACGGTATTCTACACGAACGTACGCGATTAAGTCAGGCCTGTTCATCGGCTTAGATTTATTGGCAGACTTTTTGTGAGCCGTACGCCCATACACACCTATGGAACCCATTACAAACAACAATGTAATAATTAACGAAAATATACCACACTGAATGCCAGCAATATTAAAAATAGAGTACTAAGAAGCGAAGTGTAAGTAAATGTGTCATTTATCAATAACCTATGTATTAAACTGGTACAAAGCAAGCAAATTTGTGAATAAGGGAGCGTTCAAGTATTACGTAACGAATTTGGGGGGGGGGGTCTTCTGAAACGTTACTATGCGTTACAGGGGCGGGAGGGAGGGAGTTTGAACTACGCGTTACGTAACATTGTTTTGACCCTTCAGAACGGTCGCGTAGAGACTACGTTTTAGTGGGGGTGGTGGGGTTAAGAAAAACGTTACAGCGCGTTACATGGGGTGCAGGGGGGCGGGGTCCAAGAATCTCCAAAAATTGTACGTGTTACGTAATACTTGAACCCTCCCTAATGAAAATATGTTTAATTCGACGCTTTATATGAATTTCGTATCAAATTATGAATAAAGTACATAACTGTATATTTTAGACGTCTCAATATAGGTGTAACGTATTTTATTATATTGTATCATGTAAGTACACTTTTGGATCGTAACTGTACATAATATAACAATACACTCAGCACATTCTAATTCATCCCCTTAATTCATAGAAAGTAACAATCCATTTACAATTTCATTACTAAATATGTTTCATGTAGTTTACTTAGTAAAGCCGTTGTAGATGTTATGTTCTATGAATTTAGGAGTGTGTTTTCACTTTGGTTTTATTGCAATTGAACAAGATAAAATAATTACGAGTATATGTTATTGTAAGATTAAGGTATAAGATTTGCTGATAGAGAAAAATATAGAGTAGTAGATAATGTAGCTATGACTCGGCGCTGGCCTTGTCTCTCCGAAACGATATTCTAAAATATTTGTCTAATAACTAGCGACTGAGTTTGAGACAGATAGGTGTAGGACATAATATAGCTGAATTTATTATTGCCTAAATTTATGTATAGCTATGCACGTGGACACGACCGTAGATTAATGAGAACATTCTAGGAATGTTAGTATCGGTTCAGTAGTTTTACAACTGTTTACTTCGACGGTTATATATTTATAACAGTATATATAAAGGAATATAGAATAGCCCCCAAGTTTATAGAAAGTTTTTGTCTACGCACAATTGCATTATCAGGCACTTTCCATTTGAAATATGTTTTACAATGCCTCTGTAAGTTCGTAAAACTTTCATAATTTTGGGAGTAAAATTATTGAAATAGTACATAATTATGTTATGTTGACTGTATATAGTTCCATGTATATGAGGAATCATAAAAGTGACACGAAACATTGAACATTAAAATGTATTTTATTTTATAGAACTATAATATTTATATTTCACACCGTCTTATTTATAGTTATTATTTACTTATCGTATCTATAATAAGATTCAAACTATGGTTTTTTTTTAATTTCGCCGTTTAATTTATTCACTGAGTTAATAACTTACTGTATAGCATCGTATAGTAAGTAGATGGGCGCCCAAGCGCGAGGATCACCATAGTTGTAGAGTTTGTAATGCGAACTCTACTGAATTTCCACAAAAACATTTCTTGAATTTGTTTCTTTTTCTAGTATTTTTTTTGGGATAACCTCCTTAATTTTACATTTTTTAGTATCATTGATTTGTTTTTAAAAATCTCTATTTTATTTTCAAAAATGGGAGTTTTCATAATACTAATCCGATGATATTATATCCTTACAAAATTGAAATCGAATACAAGGCGCAGAATGCCTTGCAGCAGTGCTTGCAGCCACCTATTGCACTATCACATTATACCGTAATTATGTAAAAGTAAAATAGTCTAATATCTATACCTGTCATAATCTGTAGGTTCTATAAAATATTATGATGGGAGGTTTTTTAGAATATTTATGTTTTATCTATAAGTAAGTTATAAGAACGGTTTTAACAAAAATGACTACTAAATTATTAATATATAAATAGTATAGTATTAACATTATGTAGAGCACCGATAATGCCTACCAAGCTGTCAATCAAGATAAATTAGGGTAACGATGAGATATGCATCATCACATATATTATCTATACATTCGCACTACATATTATTAAAGAAATTGTGTCACCTCAATGCAGTGTAACACTGATAATTAACATATTGATTTCTTATATTTACGTGAACACTATACATTGAAATAAAACCAATTTTAAGGACGATGAGATGGTTACTGTAAAGCAGCCGAAACGACGGGCACATAAAATAATATACACGCGATATAATCTGTAAAATTAGTTTTATTTTGCTAATAATTAAATTAAAATACTAGATGAAGAGCATACGTCAGTAATAATTTATTTACTTTTCATATGTCGATGATTGAACGGATTTTATAGAGTTCTATTTTATTAGTCTAGCTAGATCCTTTTAGAACTTGGATGTGCAAGTATAAAATACATAAATATCTATAAAAAATATTGGAGGTAGTAGCAGTGACTACAATATTTCAGTAGTTTTTATAGTAATTAAAATAAAAAAGTAACAATTAATAAAGGTCCTAGACCAATAAACTACGAACTATTTTATGTTTGTCTCATTTGAAACGATGTACTCATATAAACATACTCGTGCTGGAAGTATTTACTAATAAATAGGTATACAGAGTGGAAGCGAAAGATTTTATAATTTCAATATTAAAACCAGAAGAAAAGCATTAAAAAAACGATATATACACTGCGTTCCCTATTCAGTACAAGGACGTACACAGTTGAACAATGAAATTGAATATATAAGTATGTGTGCTTTTTATTTACAGCTAATTAAAATATATTATTTATTATAATCAAGTATATCAAAAAACTTTAATATAATATGGTTACTACGCAGCCTACTCAGTTAAATAATAATAATAATAAGAACTTATCAAGATTTGCATATTTATGTTAGTAGCCATATTTTTCAATCTGTATGTATTTCTTTTTCATGACTGTGTGCTATTTATCTGAAAACACATATTTGCATATATAACAATAAAACAAATTTGAAATATTGTTTTTGTATTGCAAGGCAAGGAATTCACGTTATTTATATAAATAAATCCCATTTTTTGTAAATGGAAAATTTACAGTACTTAAGTCGGCACATTCATCGAATTACTTTTCTCTCAATACCTTTCACTTAATTTTAGTCAGTTGCCAGACTAACGGTTCCACTCTGTATATATTTTACATAAATGAATCACGTTCGTCAGTATAAACTATCTTAACATATTTACACACAAATAAATGAATGCACTCTATTGTTTAGGCGTAATTTATTAAAACTAGACTGTAAAGATTCTTAAATCATCTCATTAAGATAAGTTCTTGTACAATATTCATTTAAAATTACTTTTTTTCTCTATTTATATAATACTAGCTGTCCCGGCAATCTTCTTACCGCCTCAGAATGAAATGTATGAGAAAATTAATTACCTTTTTTTATTTTACCCATGTTTTAATAGTTTTTTGCTATTTGGGGCGGAGATAAATACAAAAATAAAAGGTTATAAAATTATGTTAATTTATATTAAAATTACATTTTTATGTTGATGTAATATGTAGAAGTTAAGTTAAGTTACTAATTATGTGGTGGAATATAATGGGCATATTTTAATTTATAAATTTTATTTTAACGAAACGTTAGTGTAATCCTATAATACTAACGTAGATATATTTACCGCTACATAAGGTGTAACGAATATAGTGTAAAATATTTTAATAGGGTTACTGGTAGGTTATCAGGATGACATCCTAAAGAAATAAATCAAATTATTAGACATAAAAAAATTACACCTCGTACTGAGCGCACGGCAAAACGCTACTAACGCTGGATCACATGGTTTAATTAATTAAATTGAAACATTGTTTACACAATTATTTTGTACATCCACGTTGTACGGTGCAACCGCACATAATTGTAACGGGTCAGCAATTACCGAATTGCCCAATACATATTCATTTTCTTTCCAATGTAAAATCCAGTTCACGTTAGGTCATCAACCGCGCCGCGTGTACTCACTACATCAGAATTTATCATTATCATTCAATTTATCATTATCATTAATATTATTACTTATTTCCCAATAAACTTTTGGAATCATCAATTTAGTATCATTATCATCAGCAACAAAAGAGTGGTCCATATAACTTACTGATTCATCTGTTAAAAAATATTTTATAATATTTTTGTTACACCTTATATTATTATATTTGAAGTACATTGAACTACCTTTTTCATACTGAAGATACCAGAAGGGCCTCCGCTGTTTGAGGTGGACGCTTGCGATGGTTGCGCCAACACGAGAGCTTGAAATATAGAGCGAGCAAACAAGGGCACACAAACTTAATTGCTGATAGCCCAGCTTGAGAGCTACACGAATCGCTGTCGTAGATCATTATCGTACTTTAAGACACTTAAAGACATCATAAAACCGTCGCATTGTCGCACTTATAAACACTAGCGACCGTTGTCTAGAGTGCATAAGCTCGTTCTGTATTTATAGCAAAATAATTAATTCGAATTTATTTAATGGCTGGATTATAGGGCGTTGTTCATTCAACATGCATTATAGTCAGCACCCATGATCCGCTTCATAAAAAGCTATAATATATAGCTTAACGTGAATGTAAAACATTCGTTACATCTGTAAACAGCGGGTGCCCTAATATTATTATTTTTTATACTATGTATATTTAATACTTACTAAATATATTTGCCAAAATCCCACCACCCTTTAAAATATTTTCCTATATTGATTCTAAAACATTAAAAAAAAATCCTATTGTGGTTACCTATGCTTTTTTAATATAGGTATTTCTACTGTCACACCTTCTATTGATAAAATCTCTCACACTAAACACCCTTGAATTTGATTGAAATAAACATAGTTATATATCTAAGCCTTTGACTTAGTCATGTTGTAATTGCTCACACTAAAATAAGTATTTAATGGAAATCATGATTGTTTCAATTGCCTACACACAAAAAAAAACTTTCATACGTTAAAAATAAGAACACTTTTATCTAAAAACAATAAAAAAAAACAAAAGGGAAAGGTACACACAACAACCGATTTGTTACCTCAAATCGTAATTTTTAACACCAGTTTTCATAAAAAACTAGTTATAAATTTAGCGAGCATAGGTGATTTTACACGTAGGCAATAAAGGTCAATATGTAATCGTAGAGTTAAAATAGATAAAACTTAGTACCTATCTCTGATAACGAAGAAGCTGTGAAAAAGGAATGAAAAAATCGATAAGAATAAAATGGCGAACATGATAAATGTTATAGTTGTTTGTTTGGAATACTTGAGTTATCGTCGGGCTGCGTTTCTATTTTGGGAATGAGCATGTAAACAATGAATATTAGTTACTGCGGTTTTGACTTAGTAGATGCAAATTGACTGCAGCACAAATACTGTTTGTTGAAAACATAACAGAGTTACATGCTACGCAGTCACGTAGAGTCGACGTATAAGTTTAATTTCGTTTTCTCTATATAAGCTCGACGGGACTGTGTTCGAATTGACAAAATCTGTATTTTGTTTTTACATTATTACTAGCAACACTGTAGTTATTTATGTACAACGATTACTAATATGTTAAAATTATAAAGAAAAATAAAAACATTTTTCAAATACTTAATTACTTTTTTATTTTTCGAGAGCATTAATTGACGTCTTTCCAGTAGTCATAACAGGGAAAAGTTGGTTAGTTTGGATATGGGGGATAATCTCCGAATCTACTGAAGGGTCTCTGAAAAATAGTTCACTATATATAGTGAGGTACCTCATCCCTGCGTTCTGTCGGCTATTTTCATTATTATTAATAGGGCTAGTTTACGGGTTAGGCATAGAATCTTCCATGTTTGATATTTAAAAAAATATTCCACTGGCAAAATACCTAACCAAAGGTGGGTGATGCCATTTTCTAAAAAAAAACTATTACGCCTAGTAATTGAGCATATATTTGTTTATGTATTATCTCCTAGTATTTATTTAGTTAATAAAACACACAGATCACTAACGAACCCATATTCAGTCAGTAATACAACAATTTCAAAACCAGGTAAGTACCTACTTAATATTGAAAATACAAGTATGAAGTTGTAAATAAGTATAATCCTTGGACCATTAGGTACAGTTGAAAGACTATTTTAAGAGCGCCTCAGGAGGAATCTCGGCTTAGGCTATTATATATATTCTCGGGGCTAATTAGCTGTATTCAATCTACAATACCTTAGTTACCAAAATGAAATATCTCAAGGGAACTGTTCAAGAGTTTAATTCATAGCATAATAATTGTACATTTCGTAAATATAATATTTCTAATATAAATTATTATAATAATCGTATAGAAGTGGTATTTGAAAGGACAGCAGCTGGACGGACAACTGGGATGCTTTTCCACTCCGAGTTATTCATAAAAGTTGTACGTATAATGTATACCATTAGTAATTGAACCTGGAAACACAAATACTGCAATTAATAACGGTGTACTTTAATTTAATAGCTCTGTAAAATAAAATGAAAGAAAGAATACAAAAAAACAAGTTATATTCATTATTATATATTTATTAAATTTATTAAGCATACACTTATATACTGAGAGTTTAGAATTTCCCAAATGTAAAGTATGTATAACTTGCCTTTTTCTGTTTTCTTGTAATTCATCTTTTAAGGGTATAATTAATTCTACAACATCTTTTTATCGGGCCCAATAATTACTATCGCATATGAAATTATGATAAGCATTCGCTTTGCAAGTACATACAAAAAGGTAAGGCCAGAATTATCTATAGAACATTTTCAATACGAAAGAATAATTCTGTACACCCTTAAGACCTACTAGGGTCTTCGTACGAGTATTGGCAGCACCAAATACCGATCGAGTGATTATATCTTTTACCACATTTAATACCATAAACCCAAGCCGTAACGTTCAGCTTCACTGATAAATTTAAGAAAACATTCGATCACTTAATCGTTCATTCAATACTTTCGAATCTCAGAATAAGGGCCCTAATGTGTCATCTTTTGATTCCATTTATAACAGGGTTGGGTACACAGATATATTAGAGGAGATATGTTATGAAAGCGGTGGGCTTGCGCACAAAGTTAGCGTACATTTGGCTAACCTACAATTTTCGCCGTCAGTCCACTGCAACTGCACGTCGGTGCCGGTGCTCTAGTTTTTTTCAAAATGCCGGGTTGTTCCGTGTTTGTATGCAAAAATACTAGCAGCAAAGTGAACTACGCGAAAGATGGAATCTCATTTCACCAGCCAGAATTAAGTATTTTATTTATTCGTCTTTAAAATCATTAAAAACAACAAATCAAAAAATATTTAATGCCTTTATTATGTTATTTTAGTTTTCATGTAGCACAACGACTTTTTTATTTTTGTACAAAATACATGGCTCTTTAAGTACCACCTATGTTCGCTACTGAGTGAATGTACGAGGCAATGTATAGATCGTCTAACGATACTTTGAATAAACTGGTGCGTCGCGTGGTACGGCCGCTGTATACGGCGTCGACGCAGCACGCACCGAGGAGACTTCGTATTGGTTGGTTTTAGAGAGTGGTGGGGAACAAAGCGGAGGCAGCGAGTTCCCATACATTTTGAACCGCACGGCATATCTCTCGTGATCTGTGGTTGGGTAGCATTGTGGCTATTTCGTCATATAACATGCTGCTCGAAACAGTGAGATGATATTTTGGCCAAACCAGTCACAAACAAGGTGTTTAAGAAATAAAAACAAAAGAAAATAGTCGCATAAAAGAACACATTTAAATTAATTAAAACTAAAATATTGGTAAACGCAGAGCGAGCAATAAATAAATATTATTATCAAATAATTACCTTTATCAAAGGATATGTAACAACCAGATATTTATCCTATGGCTTTTATGTGATCTGGTCTGTCTCCGTTTTCGTATTTCGCCCACATTTTAAAATACAGTGACTCTAATCCACGTGTATAGTGTTGGCAATCAAACAACGTGCTGTCTAGACGAGCATTCGACACTTTGGCCCGGATGTATCTTCGGCTTTAAAAAAATAATGAATCCAACATTAGCTTTCTGCCAAGGTAGATGAAACTGTAATTAATTAAGCGCTGAGTTCAATTTAGATATTCCGGTGACCTCAAATACGTGGTTTTTGATGCTAGTTGATTTTAGAATGTCAGCAATAATGTCGTGAGATGAGGCAAATTGTGTATAAGTGAGTGTTTCCTTTACTAAGCGATGTCACTTGAGAATGTACGGACGGCAAAAAAATAAATATTTCCATATAATTTCTAAATTAGGCACCTACAAATATTAAAATATTTACCATCTTTTATTATAAGTATCAATAGAGATGATAAGACTATTAATGACAATTGTAAATGAACGAAGAGCGCGGTAATCTTATAATTTTTATGTCCCACTGCTGGGCACGGGCCTCCCCTCAATGCGAGGGGGGTTTAGGCCATAGTCCACCACGCTGGCGCAGTGCGGGTTGGCAGAAATCACACATCTGTCGAGGGGTTCTCTCAGACATGCAGGTTTCCTCACGATGTTTTCCTTCACCGTTTAGCAAGTGATAATCTTGGTTGAAAATGAGATTCGCACATGAAAAATCCCAGAGGTGCGAGCCGGGTTTTGAACCTGCAATCCTCGTTACCAAGGCAAGCGTTCTACCAACATGGCTATCACTGCTTGCTTGGCTATCACTGCTTATATATTTAGTTTGTATTAATCTTTCTCAATTTAAGATTATCTGAATAAGGTAATTAGATATTTACATGCCTTTACTATGAATTCAGGGAAACAAATATCTTGGTTAGTGGTGAAACCCTCCGAAATCGAAGCGTTGCCACTAGTCCAAGGAACCTAAAGCTCTTTTCCTTTTTCTTTTATTTGCATTGTGCAGTAACTGAGTGTCAAATTTCAACAACCTCGTTGAATGCTATTATAGACCGTAACGTTAAGGAGTTACAGTAGTTACTTATGAATATCTACTTACTATTCTCTATTTGTTCCTAGTTTGACAGCAATATCTTCATACTGTATTCTATCCCTCGCTATTAGCTCCGTACAGCCGAGAGCATTCAATTGTGACGCAGCAACTCTGGAAAATTGTGTTAAACAATAAACGTCTGTTAAAACAAGTGATTCGTTGTAACACACAATGAATGTTACAAATCAATAAAACTCAGTGCCAATCGTTAACGTTGGATTACCAATGATCTTGTGTCTAAAAATAAAAAGTTATTGCCGATAATTCGGAGCGTTTTTACAGTATAATATTCAGTAAAATAATGGTGTCAAGATCATGGTTGCGACAATGATGAATATGTATTAACAATAATTCTGATTTTACAAAAGGTCGTATGCATAGTTGTATGTACCGAGAAGCCAAAGTCTCTCCTGGCAATGTGACTACTGGCGTCCCAGCCCATAGGACGTCCATTGCTGTGGTATGACCATTACATAGTGGTGTATCTAAACATATATCTGCCAGTTGACCACGTCTGACGTGTTCTTCTTTACACGCAATTTTCGAAAACAGAACGCGCCCTGCTTCTAACCCTGCAAAAATTAGTTAAGTGAATTAAGGTTATTATAAATACCAACAATAATTCACGCAAATGAGATCAGTACCTAAACTCTGGACATATCTGTGAATATTCGGTTCACCAGCAGCCGGAAAACATAACAGCCAAAGAACGCTATTGGGTACCCTTTTCAATATGTTCACCCACATTTCCAAGATTTTAGGGTCCGTTTTATACAACTGGTTAAAATTACAATATACAATGGCGTCGTCTGGTAGGCCGTACTGCATCCTCGATGTTATCACTGTGCTATCAAATGTTTCCTCAGCCGATGCAATTTTTTTATTATAATTTAATATTGATAAACCATTGTGTATAGTCACGCCGTGAACAGTAACCTATAATCAAATAATAAATTCATAAGCAAGCAGGTTTATACAAGTCGAAGGGAAATAACAAAATCAGCGATTCGTCGATATTTCTATGGGTTTATGAAATAACGGTTACCGTCTAAAACTCAATATATTAGTTTAGTAATGTTATATCACTACAAGTATTCGAGTAAGATATCCAATAAGAGTTCTAGCAATTGATTATCGAAAGATAACGCTCGTATTTTCATAAATCTCCGATTTTGTGATTTCACAGCGACATTCATACAGCATAGGTAATTAACCGAATCAATATCTATCAGCTACCTGCGTTTGTTCCGGGTCAGTAGTCCTTTCAATTACGTATTTTGGAATGTCTATTTCTCGTACTATTAATTCTATTGTGTTGAGGTCATCAAATCCAACATTATCGACTTTTTCAATCACCTCAAACATATCACATAAATTTATATTTTTAGCTGAATTTATGATGGCCACATTTTGGTCTAATATGTTTTCATTTAGATTTTTGATTTTATAATGCTTCTTTAAATGTGGAAACATTTGCTTGTGATCACCTATAAAATATGTGTATGGCATGTAGGCAAACTTTTCACTGAAATCTACTGTCGCTGTCATAGGTGAAGATATTTCATCAGTTATGACGTAATCCATATATTCAGCACCGCTCGTGCCCGGATATCCCAGCCACATAACTTGAATAGGAGCCGGTTTCAGTGCAAATATTTCGTTTCTAGCGCCTTTTGTGTATCCATTCATGTTTATTAATATATTTATACCATCACTGTTTATTCTCTTGGCCGCCTCCACGTAACAAGTTACTGTTGATAAATCAATAAAATGTTCAGAATCTTCAACTATTTTACTGCGGAATGTAGTTCTATCATCGGCGTTTAGAGCGTAGCAAAAAACTTCAATCTTGGAGTGATCATGCAGGCCTGGTATGGATTGCATTAAATGGGACGTCGGGTGATTACCGAAATCACTGCTTACATACCCGATTCGTAATCGTCCCGTTAATTCCGTATCATGTTCAAATGTTATTTTGTTAAGCATGTTCACTTTTTCTATGTACGTGTTGGCGTGTCGCATGGCTATCTCTCTTCTTACTTCGTTCGATAATGGATATAAAATGGAATGATGTGGATGTATTGAAGTAAATTTTTCGGTTCTCAATTGCTCTTCTACAATCGATACAATGTTATGCATCCGCTCGTCGTAATCATCCCAGTTACACACTATTTGTAAACAGTGCGCTAAATTACAGTAAGCATCAGGGAACTCAGGTTTGAACTTTAATGCGTTCTTATATGACTCAATTGCTTCAGTTATACTGCCCATATCTTTATAAATACTTGCTAAATTGCAGTGAGCATCGGCGAATGTGGGGTTTATCTCGATTGCCTTTTTGAAGCAGACAAGTGCGCCTCTTACATCCTGCAATTCCCGTAACGTATTACCCATATTGCTGTAAGCGTCAGCAAACTTTGGTTGAATATTTATAGCCTGTTTGTAGTGCATCAAAGCTTCATGGAGTTTGCCTGTAATTATGATGTTATATAACGACTGTAAATGTGAAAGTACCGTATTGTGTTTCTTTGGGCACGCTAATTCGCTGAATTGCATGACCTATGCTTGTTACTATGATCAGTGATAGCTAATTTGTATCGTAATGATACCCAAATTATATGGTAATTATTATGACCCCTAATGGAATTGATACGAATTAATCGCTAAATGGTTTGTTAAGTTTACTTTCAAACAATGTTCGGTAATTAGGAGATATATTGAAAGGATATCTTATATCAATGAATTACATAAAAAATAAACATAAACCTACATATATTTTCCTAACTAACAAATACGGACCTTGGTGTTGTAAAAGCGACGCTAAGTTGCTGTGAGTCGCTGCAAAATTAGGGAACACTTCTAATGCTCTCATGTACAGCTTAGTAGCCTCTTCAATATTCCCTTGTTCCCGTTTAACGTTTCCGAGATTGTTAAGCGTATCAACGTGCAATGGACATAGACGTAAAGCATTGTTATAACACTCCTCTGCCTCAGAGACGAGGCCTTTTTCTTTGAGTGCATTAGCAAGATTGCAGTAGGCGTCGGGGAAATTGGGCTGGAGCTCTATGGCCCTTCTGTATGTATCTATTGCTAGATCTATAAAGCCCTGCTTGTAGTATAAGCAAGCCAAGTTTCCGTGTATGGCCCCGCTGTTTGGAGTTAACTTTAAAGACTGCAGATATACTGCTACCGCTCTGAAACAAACATATGATATTGTTTTATTCAGTCGGAAATTCCCGGAATATTTTGTGTGAACTCATGCACGTGATGGAATTAACGACGATTTTAAACCGCTGGCGACAGTCTGGAGAATATATGTTAAGGCGATTGAAAGACACTCGTATACCTACTGCTTTAATAAAGTAGTTATTTTTTTATAGATTGAATGGACGCGTTGTCACTTTTACACGTTTTTTAAATAAATAACTGGCAATATTTTAATGCTTATTAATCTATATCTACACATTTACAAGATTTGAATAAATTCTACAGTAACCGTTCGAGAACTTTGTTAAAGTTTTGGTATTCATGAAAATTATTTTTTCCCCTAATGGGCTCTTGAAACATTGGAATGAACTTTTTAATTATTTCCTTATTTATTAAAACTTGGGTGAACCCCACGTAAAGATTTAATTTAGGTAATACGAAATATGAATACTTCCTTTCCACAGCCTTACGTGGGGCTCCTTTATTTTTTTATTTATATACAGGAAACGAAAAATACTTAATATAATTGACAGATCATAAATTTTATATCCACTAACCTCTTGATTTTATTTTTGAACCAGGTGACACAGCCTTCAGATAATTCTGTCGCCTGGGCGGTGAGCCGGGGCGGTGCGATGTTGATAACAGTATACACGACGATGCATTGGTAATCCATAACACGGACATGTCCTCAGCGCGAGCAAGGTTGTACTGACGGGGCAGACGCAGCAGAGTCAGGGCCCGCGGCGCGTCACGCCGGCCGACGCGCGGCGCCCGCGCACCGTGCCAACTTCCCCGCGACGACGACGCCGCGTCCACGCACCGCGCGGCCTTCGCTCACCCGCACCACGATACACTCCGCCAGCGAGCGTCTATCACAAGATCTATTAACGATCCGAACACCATGCGCGCACGCCATTTAGTCGCCTCGTCGTTTTATTTACGGCATCATCCGCCTCACTATTAAACACTACCGGCCACCCTGGAAAAAATATCTTAACTTTATATATATAATTCTACATACCTATTTATATTCAAACCGCTCGCAAACTAAAATAAAAATACAAGGTGCGGTTCAGCCGCGTTATTCATAAAAACGATCAGCTGCTCTCACAAATATCAGCTGTTACGTGTGACCGTTTATTTTCGCGTCTATTGTTTACATCGCGCGGTAGACTGTCGCGGCGAACTATTCGGAAGAGTGGAGACGCGATGTATTAGTGGTATCGAGGGAGCACACAATAAAAGTTTTTAAACAGCAGTAAAATGTTTACGTGTGGTAATGAAATGGTGTGTGTACGAATGTACAGTAAATAGAAATACTATCGATTTGCGAGGAGGCAAGCGACGGCGACAGCGTGCTGACGCGACGGAATCTCAACGCGACTGCGGCCACTGTGCCAAACGCTGGAGTCTGCCACTACTCTCCATACGATCCTGACGACTGGCTTAACTTTAACATAATATTAAAACTTTTTAAAATTCTGCTCTATTGATTCTAACATGAGTTAGGCTTAAAACTAAGTTAAGTGACAAATTTCACTCGCAGCCCCGGCGCCTGCCTGCCGTTCCACTGACCTATTTCCATGTAGAGAGTTATTATTTTGTAGTTATAATTTGAAATGTATAACATGTAGAGCGTACGTGTACATACATATCTTAAAATGTGGTAAGCATTACTTGTACCAAGAGTCTGATTTGAGAGTAAAGAGGCTAAAAGCTGTACAATAAATTTTATAAGACTTTAATGTGGCGACTGACTAGTGTTATAAAGTTTAGTAACTCCTTCTCCAGACATAGATAAAAAAGACATTAGGCTTATTCGATTTCAACTACAAATTTGCTCGTGGGCAGACGTTGAATGACGTTTTATCCAACATCTGATTTAAAAACTTTACTTATAGTTTGAGGTATTTTAGGTTATTTCTAGGTACGAGTAGGTTACGTATGTAGATACGGGGGCATTTTTTTTTTATTTGGGCTTGATCAGACTGTACCTTAGATGTCGAATCAATTTAGTAGGCTCTGAATAATTTAGATTTTTAGACAGCTCGAATCCTGTTTTTATTTAGAGGATTACCTCACCGATGGGTATGGGTAGGTATTTTGTCAACGTCACGTAGGATGTTGTTTTAATGTTAATATGGGAGAATATATGCAGGCTTAAAGGCTTAATCAGTAGACTAGGCCTAATAAAACCCCCTAACACTATCCGTAATGTGGAAAATTCTTAATTAACAAATTTACAAACTTCTTGGGATGACTTTAAAAGTCAAGTGTCACCATTTAATTTTCCAATTCCGTTGGTACATAAACTAAAACGTAATTTTATTCTGTTGGTCACAATTATAACCGAACTAAATCTGACAGAACTAAAATATTGGTGCATTGCAAATGATAAATAAATAATTGCGTTTTGGTAAATCATAACATGATAAGGAGAAAATCAAGTATTAAGGATTGTTACGCAAAAAAACAACTTTCCTCAGCTTTTTGTACCTGTATTCCGACTTTCTTATTCTTAACGTTATATTAAGAATAAGAAGTCGCAAAAATGTTAACACAAACTTTTTCAAACTGTTGAAATAAATTCTGCAAAAAACCTGGTTAAAAAAATACGCTTTCCATTTACAATATCATTTATAGCAGGATAAATCTTTCCATTTACAATATCATTTATAGCAGGATAAATCTTTCCATTTACAATATCATTTATAGCAGGATAAATCTTTCCATTTACAATATCATTTATAGCAGGATAAAATGCCTGGCGAAACTATAATTTACAATATCATTTATAGCAGGATAAAATGCCTGGCGAAACTATAATTCGCCGTGTACCCTCGGGGGTTGCGACGCAGGCTTCTTTTACCAACTAAGGAATCTGGAAACATTCATAACATGTACGTCAGATCTATATTAAACATATCTCGTTTACTTTTACTAGGGTAGCTAAACACAAAAATGAATTTTGTTTTTGTCTAAATCTCTATAAAATACGATGCGACCTGATTTGCAGTTTTCCTTAAAACATGCTGTTTATTTCCGCATTTTTTTGCGCAGCCGACATGAAAACATTTGAAAATTAGATCGCCCGAATCTAAATCGTGTCTGGCCTAAACGGGGCGAAAGCAGAAATATCCAAACATGTGACATCCAACATTTCAATGTTAAAAGCTAATTTTAACACCACTCTTGTCGCTCACTTGCCAACTTTCATACGAATTTGACAGATACCTACGTTAGTTGTTATAATTAAATTCATGAAGCATTGCCAAGGACTACGGTTTAACACGTTGACTGCGTTAAGAGGTCTAAAAGATCTCTAACGTGACTTTCAGCTGGTGCGGCGCCGAAAATCGTGTTCTCCACCTCTGTGCGGGAGGTCGTAACTTCTTTATTTCTATGTGTTTGACAGAGACAAATATACATACCTACTTCCCGCTGCGAGTTTGATTCAATAATGTAATAAAAAAAATAGGAGATGGATGAGGTCTCTAACGCACTGAGTTGTAATAATATACATCTGTTGCGTGAGGAGATCTTTCGGACCTCCTAAAACACAGGCGTCGTAGACGCAAGGAGCGGAGCGCGGGCGGCGCGGGCGCCGTTAGCTCGCGCTCAGTGTTGTTCAAATGTCGATAATGTGTACCTGCGCACTCCATTTAAAAAAAATACGCTCTTATATTTTGTCAGCGTGGTAGCAAAAAAAGTCGTTGCACAGGCTGTTACAGTAAATTACGGCTCACATTTAGTAGCACAGATGCATCCAAAAAAACCAAACTAATAAATACACTATGTGTGCAGTGCGAACAACAAATGTGGTTACCATGCTTCAATGAGGAACATTTTTCTTAAATATTTTTTTAGTCACTATGTTTATTGAAATAAAACTAATTTTATGGATTATCATAATTCATCATTCACGGAAGGACAGTCACCATGGTCAGTCCTCCCGTGACCATGGTTGCTGTAAAACAGCCGAAACGACGGGAACGTAAAAAACAAATAATAAACACGATAAAATCCGTAAGATTAGTTTTTTTTAAATGTCTAGTATTCGCGTAAATATAAGAAATCAATATTACTATGTTTAAATGATTACTTCATAAAAAGTTAAGCTATCGATAACTGGGGTTTTATTTTAATCCCATCACTAGTCACAACCCAAACTGATCTATCTTTAGTTGCGATGCGAGATTCAATGGATACCTAATTTTTTTTTCGTTATATCCCATAACCCACTTTTCACATCCCCATGCGTAGCAAAATTGAGATAGAACAGTTAATTCTCTATTATTTACAGAAAGAACATAGATTGTATCTTATTTTTTGATAAAGATATGAGTTTTTTTAAAATACCTTATTTTACGAGATGGATTAGGTCTCATACGCACTAGAGTGAAGCTCGGTTAAGAGGTCGAATAGGTCTCTAACGCACTGGCTGAAAGTCCTCTGAAAATGGCACCGCACTCAACGTGTTAATGGTTAGATACTGCGGACGATACCTTGTTCCGCGTGCAGTTTCATGTAACAAATAACGAGACTAGTAAATAAATTTAACTCACAAAAAAGCTTTTAACCCAATTGATACGGCATGACATCATGGCACGCCGTGTTGCTGCATTAATAATTAATATACATGATCTTAGCTTCAATATTTATCATATTTTAAGCTGTCTGAAATCATTCCGTGCCCGACCTCAATTTTACCGTGTTGCATCATTTTGTTTTAAAAATTAATGGTTTTTATATTTGGCATTCTGCCCACCGATGCCCAACCCGTCCGCGTATGTACACCCGTCGACTGATTATTTTGTTCACCTAATATTGATCCAACCCATTGCAGCTTGCGTTATACCTTACCTATCAATAAATCTATTTTTTTTTGGTTGGATGTGTTCCAATTTACAGATATATTTGTATACCATTAATTTATTTTTGACAGTCGCTAAATTTCTACTGCGTTGTGAAAACAGTTCTATTTCGAATGCGGCAGTAACTAATGTTTACTGTGAATACCGTTTGCTTATAGCATCTTGGTTTTAGTTTAATAGTATGGTCGGGATATGGTATGTCGGTAATGTAGTACGGTGTATGTGTAATATGGTATGTATGTATGGTATGTGAGCTCAATGTTCGTTTACACGGAACATAACATTTATTATTGTTTGTAACTGTACTAAAAGTGGGTCTTCGGAAACTGGGTTATCAAAGTACAAAAAGAAAATCCGATGTTCTTCCGGGAAATCGTGAAAGAACATACGTGGCTTAGGTAATTTCAATAAGAATTAAGATTGATGGATTCTATTACATTAATCAACCTTTTTGTGATGCCAGAGTTATCACCGATCATGAAACAGTCGATATAGTACGTTGTTATCTCAGTCTTTTAATGTAACATTTTATTTCAGTAGGATGTAGGATGTTCAAAAGATAATATGTGAAAATATTTTTCATAAAAAGTATTAAGTTATATTATAAACTAGCTGTTGCCCGCGACTTCGTCCGCGTGGTATTTAACAAAGACTCAGCCGTTGGCAACAGCCTGCTCACACGTTCTCAGCCCGCGGGACGCATTTCAGGTTGTTGCTATCAAACTTAATCGGGCGCAGCGCTGCAACATTGTTTTTTTTTTCGTGAGATCCATTTTTTTTTTCTAAAATAAAAGTAGCCTAAGTTACTCCTTGTTACATCAGCTATCTGCCAGTGCAAGTCCCGTCAAAATCGGTCCAGCCATTTCAGAGATTACCCGGAACAAACAGACAGACAGACAGACAATTTTTACTCCCCCATAAATCCTGGGTGATCCTGGAGGCATTCTTCTTTTTTTTGCCAGGAACTAGTCCAGTCAACATTGCGTTCACCCACACCCTTAAAGATGTACACAATAAATAATAGTCTTCAAAATCTATTTGTCTTAATGGAACTAGCGATATAACGCAGAATCATTAGTATTATTCTTATTTTTTTACAATTAATATTATATTCTGAATCGGTAGTTACACTATCATAATTTTGGGACTCAGTTACAGTATATATTACTGTACTAATAATAATCACCTAAAGCTATAACTTAAACAAGGTTTAGTGGGGAGTTAACGACTACATAATTATGTATGGAAATACTAATGTATTGAATAAATACAACAAAGACGACAACTAACCACGTAACCTATTTATAAGCCATTCAGCTCGTATGACGCCGTCATACTACATTTAATGCGATATTGACTGCTACACAAATGCGATAATGGCTTGAACCTTCAATACAGACGGGTGTACTTTATTTATTACATTTTATTTATTACATTATAGGCAAGTATTTGATCTCGATCTCACCTGATGGTAAGTGACGATGAGATCTACGATGGAGCATACTTGCCTAGGTAGGAAGGCGGCAGAAGATCGAGACGCTACATTCACTAGGCACATGCAGCGCAGCTGATCTGACCCGCCATCCATGAACGGCAACACCGAACATCATGCCGGAACACGGCTAGGCCGCTTGGCGACATGGCTTTGTTCAGTGGGTGGTGAAGCCTACCACCAGTAAATATGTTTTTCAATCATACCTCATTTTATTGAGACTAAAATGCTTTACCTGACTCTTTCTATTAATATAATATATACATATTAAATTACTAGGTTTTGCCCACGACTTCTCCAAGTTCTCCAACGCAACCATTTATTTCGCTCTGCTGGTTGAACCCCAATTATCATAATAGTATGATATCAACCCCATCTTTTGAAAGAGTCTAAACAAAAAGTATCCAATTGTGAACATTTCGTTGAAACATGTCGTCCGGATAATTTCCGTGATGCGCGAATAAACAGCAAGGCTGAAAAGAATTGTAAGAAAAACTTATTTTGGATTCTCAAACGTCCAAAGAGCTTATAACTTACTAACTAACAGTTTTAGTTTTATATGTATATAATAGTATGTATGTAGATTCAATTATGTTTTGTAGGTATTTAGCCGTTATGCCTCAACGGTTATTGTCGGGATCTTCTATATATGTTACTTTCTCCGAAAACTCTTATAGCATGATTCAGGATTGTGATGACAATTGTCCATTCTTCTGAATGCGTCTGCAGTGCCATTTGTGTAGCTTGTTGTGGGGTTGAGGTGGTCGCTACAGTGTAATTTGGCCAAAATAAATTCTAAGCAATGGCTCAAAGTCTCAAAGTCTATCTATAGTCTATTTGACCCGCGAGCTTGAAGGATTATTACGACGTGTTATTAAGGTTTTTTGTATTAGTGAGCATTGGTAAAAGCTCTAGGTATTATTTGCCAATGAAAACCCCATACACTTTGCAAACATTTATTAAAATTTCGATACAATAGTTTATTGATAAGATTACAATTCACGCATATTTAACATTAACAATAAGAATTTTACGTTTCAACAAACAAATACGAATACTAACACATTAACCTGTATAAACTTTGAATGTAGGACAATAGAATATATTTTATGAAGATACGTCATTACTTGATATTATATTGTATACAACAAAAAGGAACACGATTATATTATTTGTCAATACAGTCGATATTATATGATTGTCAATCTAAAAATTACATTATTAATTATCCAAGTGCCAAATTGTACTTTATATACATATTGAAATAAAATAAATACTAGGTATATGAACTTTTTCTATGAATGTTCAGCTTCGACTAAAATAGTTATGATTTATATAATTAAGTTAACATAATAACCATACTCACACAAAAGTAAGTTACTTTTAAACTTACGAGTAAACATGCCAGTTTCATTGTAAAACATAATTATATTAAGTTATTTTATAAGGTGTAAGTAAGTAAGTTAACAAATAAGTAACACCGATCACGTTTATGTATAGATAAATTTGTTATTGGTGTGCCATATAATAAGAACTTCTTACCGCGCACCATGTACGCGCTGCTATTTATAAATTAATAAGGCTGTGTCCCCAGTCGGCAAACTGTCAGCGGCCGACTGAGTTAGCGGCGTATCGGTTTAGTACGCACTTCCATATATTTGAAATGGAGTGTTCACAGTTTGCTAGTTTGCGCTCATTCTACGCAGTTTGCTGTGTTGCCCGCGCCGATGACGATGACAGTTGACAGTGAAAATTCAGTCGGTCGGTCGACCTAAATAAGCCGCTAACACATAACAGTTTGCTTGCGACGCACGCAAATTGATCTGAGTTTTCAGCTAACTCGATTTTCAGTTCGCCACAAATTTGCGGGTCACTCAGTCGGCCGCTGACAGTTTGCCGACTGGGGACACAGCCTTAGAGTATGATTTAAGTATTCTTATAGGAATGTGATCTCTATACGCTTCTGTTAAGCGTCTCAGCATTTTATCCACAATTATTGGTACACCCTATACTAGGATTTTATATGATTGATAACGATTGGCATTTATGCATGGAGCTTTTATAACCACGAGACTAAAGATTACAAATAAAAGTGTACCTATGCATTTTATGAGAAATGTCTACAACACACATGAAAGTTTGTGAACAAGAAAAATTATCATTACATTATTTTTTACTTTCGCTTCGATAATTTGTCCTTAAAATAACCGGAATGTTATGTAGCTACTTAGTTTTCAATACTTCAACAAAATTTTGATTAATATATTTGATTTATGTATTTATATTAATAATATTCGCGGTAGGGTTATTCAAACGATTCACTTGGAAACTTCGGGCCTCGGGGAAGCACATCTCTCCGAATTTGGCGTGCTTCCTCCCGATGTACTCTGTGGGCTACGCTCGTTAACCTGATAAAATAATCATTCAAATGTTAAGGTAGTTTTAAACTCATCCTATATCATTGACCAATGTACAGCCACTCAAAAAAGTTTGCTTGTATATTCATCAAATAAAAAATCAGAAACTGTTTTGATTGGGTGTACAATACAACTATAAACTCGTTGATTTTATAATCATAACGCTCCTTCCCTTCAAGGTTTGAGAGCTAGCGATCTCTGTATATTAAAATTAGAAACAGATAATTGAAAATAAAAGCAAAAGTAAATCGTTTTACTATCAATAGTGCTATATCCTTCAACACTATATGTGATTTTAACCGTGACGCTGTCAGCTAAAATCTTTCACGAAAAATGAAGGTTTTTTGGAATAGATTTCAGATGGCAGCCGGCCACGGCAGCCGAATCATTAATTAAATGTCTGTAAATAAACATCTTACCCGTGGCCCCGTTATTCAAGATTAATAGTCACTGTCCTGTGTTTTCCCTAATACTGAGTGAATATTAGGTGTAATTTAAATTCCAACAACAGCTTTGGTGTAAAGCTTTAGATAAAACGATATACATGTTAGGTAAAAAACATAATGTTTGTCTTGAAATAAAACATTTTTTTCGGATTTTATCGCGTTTATTTTATGTTATTACGTTCCCGACGTTTCGGCTGCTTTACAGCAACCATGGTCACGGGAGGACTGAGGTGGTTGGCGTCTAATAATAAAAAATTAACGCGATAAAATCCGAAAAAATAGTTTTATTTCAATGTGCAGTATTCGCGTAAATATAATAGAAATCAATAATGTTTGTCATTAAAATATTCTGATTTTCGGTTGCAAAATATTTCAACTATGTCAGTAATGAGCCACGACAACGCCTTCTTTGCGTGGGGAAATCCTCATGGATACCCGCAAGCCTGAGGAGGCAAGCGGGTTATTAATGGCCCACTGCTGGGCACGGGCCTCACCTCAATGCGAGGGGGATTAGGCCATAGTCCAAAACGCTGGCCCAGTGCGGGTTGGCGGACTTCACTCATCTTTCGAGAGGTTCTCTCAGACATGCAACTTTCCTCACGATGTTTTCCTTTACCGTTTAGCTAGAGATAATTGTGGTGGAAAATGAGATTCGCACATGAAATCCAGAAATCCCAGAGGTGCGAGCCGGGTTTGAACCCGCGTTCCTCGTTACCGAGACAAGCGCCCAACCGACTTGTCTATAAATAATATTATTTGTATGGGATCTATGAAAATGTACCAACATAAATCGTAGATCGTTTCAGCCGTATAAATAAAGATTATTGGAATCAAATCTGCGCCGTGATTTGAATTCGTTAAGGCGACCCCTTCCGTTCACAACTCAAAGAATAAATATTGTCATTCTGGGAAAATATATCCAGATTGACTTTTTTATACCTATTTGTCTTGATCGATTACTTTGTTAACTCGTTTAGTTTGTAAAATCGATTCAGAATGTCATTCGTTTTGTTTTAATATATTCCAATTTGGGGCAAGATAATGTTATTGATTGTAACACGACTAATTTTGATGTAGTTTTTATGATTAAATAAATACGTCAAAATCTGTGATATATGTTGTACTAGCTGCGCCCCGCGGTTACCCGCGATTAAAAAGTATGTCCTTTTCCTCTGTGCCCTTCTGCAAATGCACAGTTCCTGTATGCTATCTCATAGGAACCGAGCATTTTTTCGGGATAAAAATTTGACTATGTGCTATTCCAGACTATAATCCATATCTGTGCCAAATTTCATCCAGATTCGTTCAGCCGTTCTGGCGTGAGTGAGTAAAAACATCCATCCATCCATCCATCCAAACTTTCACATTTATAATATTAGTGGCATTCAAAGCTAATTTCGTGGGAACAAACACAAATCTATACCTACTAAAATAAATAAGAATCTTAAAATAAACAGCAAAACGAACCCTTTGATCTGATGATCAAAGATTACTAACAAATCTTCAGATAAAAGCCTCTCTGTAGTCTCGTCATGGATTGTAATGAACATTAAAATGATTTTAACTGAACTAACAATCCCACGTCTCTTTCTCAAACATTTATTCAAGCAAAATTATACTCCATCACGTACAACATAACTTTGAAAATGATGACGGACGAAAAAAATTAAACTGCAAATTTTAACAGTCTTCATTTAGGTACTTATGCCAAATCTCATGCGTTGTTTATCAAAGAGCAAACGTGTGTCGAATGATAAGACATACATGAATCGTTTCAGAATTCTCACAAGTTTGTATATTCTTTTTTTATATTCAATAACATTATACAACATGGAGAAGATTCTAATAATATTAATAGATACAATTTATAACTCTCAAATCATATCAAACAGAGTAAGTTACCAAATAATTCAATTATCGTCTGGAGAGCTTCGAGATGAAATCGTGAAAATATAATTTCTTCATCGAATTTCATATAATATATATGTATACCTACATGCGTATGACGTCAAAGGCATAAATGATTAGAATGTCTTGTGTGTGCCACCCATATCAGGTGGGTTATTTTAAATCGTTCGGAATCGACATCGGAAACGGATTAAAAACTTTCCGACTTTGGTTTCGCTCCCAACGAGCTTTCCGACGGAGACATTTTGAAAAAACGATTTAGCATTGTCATCAAGATACACCAGATAATTAAATTCGGAAATTTTAATATCAATTGCGGTTATCCAGTTCAGAAGTTTTCGATTCAGTTTCCGATATCGATTTCGAATGTTTTAAAATAACCTCGCGGGTGGGCGTCTATAAGCCAATCAAAGATATTATTGTGTCTGTAATATGAATAAATAACCTTAGAAATTAATTTGAAGCTTATGGATCGATGCATGGTATAGTATATTGGTATAGTTTAACAAGTCAACGGTATGTCAGAAAGGGAATTTACCTGCAATCCACTATGTAACATGTTTGCAATCGTCTCAACGTCTAGTGTAGAATCTTGGGCGGAGATCTTCTTGATGGCGGAGGAGACAATACAGAGGTCGCCTCTTAGTTCACGAACCAGAGCAGTGATTTTCTGAGCATTGCTGAGTATCTCCACACTCTGAGTGTACGGGTTGTACCGAACGCCGAAAGGACGTTGTATGCTATCAGCGAAAGCTCTAAATAAAAGAGATTCAATTATTAATTCAAAATAAACTAGTTTCTTATAGTTTAAAATAAATTATCTGGAACTGCGTAGATACAAAATAAGTTTTTTGCATATACATGCAATCTATTGGATATTTTTTTATCTAAAATGGCTCCCATAAAATGTGACAATTTAATATCGCCCTTATTGAGAGCTACATTACTAGCTTTTTTTTTATATTGCTGTCTATTCTTGATTTTTGTCGCTTTTTTGGTGAATAACGCTATGGCTCTATTCATGAAACTGAATAAACTGTAGCTTTATGATCGTACTAGCTGCGCCCCACGGTGTTACCCGCGATCACAAAATATGTCCTTTATCCCACGGGAGCCATGAATTTTACCGGGATAAAATAGCCTATGTGCTATTCCAGACTATAATCTATCTCTGTGCCAAATTTCATCCAGATCTGTTCAGCCATTCTGGCGTGTTTTTTTTTTTTTTTTATTACATTATAGGCAAGTATTTGATCTCGATCTCACCTGATGGTAAGTGATTATGAGATCTACGATGGAGCATACTTGCCTGGGTAGGAAGGCGGCAGTAGATCGAGACGCTACATTCACTAGGCACATGCAGCGCAACTGATCTGACCCGCCATCCATGAATGGTAACACCGAACATCATGCCGGAACACGGCTAGGCCGCTTGGCGACATGGCTTTGTTCAGTGGGTGGTGACTAACCACAGCCGAAGCCTACCACCAGTAAAAGTTGAGTAACAAACATCCATCCATCCAAACTTTCACATTTATAATATTAGTAGGATGAAAAAGATAGAACGTAATCTTTGTTCATAAATATAACAAACCTCATTTTCTCCTTAGCCTCTTCGAATGAATCTGTGTAGTAGTAGGCATTTTGATATGAGGTGATGATGCACTCTTCATTGACCGTGACGTCAGGGTCGAAGCGTTTGATTTTATCGGGCGTGGTCAGAGCGTGTTTCAACTCAGCAACAGAAGACAGAAGACCTGCACCATAGACTCGGAAGGACCCGTCGGATTGGCGGCACAGCCCAAATTCCACCGTAAAGAAGTATAGCTGAAATACAAATTATTCATTATATGCAAGGTATTGACGGCCTGATTAGCGCTGTTGGTAGTGACCATATTTCCTCGCAAAATAGCCAAAGCTGCTCAGCGAGGAAATGCCTGGCCGTTGGTACACTTGTTGTCCAACAACATTTTATTGTCTTACGTCTATATATTGTTGTTATATATTCCAAATCCATTTCCATAATTTCGAAAATCTAAGTATAAAACATGTTCAAAGTAGGAACGGTACACGGCGAGATTATTGTAACTAATCTAAAATTATTAGTGTAACTAATCTAAAAAAACTAATAATTTGACGGCCTGATTGGTAGTCGGCGCAGTGGTAGTGACTCTGCTTTCTGTGCTGAGGATCCCGGGTTTGAATCCTGGTAGGGACAAACTTTGTCTGATGAGCACGAATGTTTGTATCCAAGTCATGGGTGTTTAATATTTATATATGTAAGATATATTGGGTTCGCCCCCAGTCCATTGTACGGAACACATAATGCAAGCGTTGCTTAGTGTGGGACCATATAGCCGGCGCGGGCGTGTTCATCTGGCGATATTTATTTATCATTATTTATAACTTACAAATATTCATTTGTCAGAAGTGGTAACGAAAATGTTAGATTTATATTTTTTTCCCCGACTCTATAACCGGATCAGAAAATGATATCAAATGGGACGACTTGGAAAAAAACTCAGCAGACATAGTTTTTTTTTCTCAGTATATTTTTATACTCTACATCTCAATCTGAAGTATATATAAAAATATAGCGCATTACACGTCTGTTCGTTTAGTTTTTTTTTATGTTACCCTTATACCTATCTGCATCATTCTATCGTAGGTGATGAAATATGTTCATTTGTCACAACATAGCTAAGCTGATGGATAGTTACCGTTGCCAATTTGTCAATGTCCTCGTCAGACGCGCCGAGGGAAGCCAGACCCAGCTCTTGGGAGAACTGCGCGAAGCTGGGGTTCGCGAGCAGAGGCATGTGTCCGAGGAGTTCATGACAGCAATCACTATGAGACCAGAGGTAATAGACAAGCTGTTTAGATTCAAGAAATATTGATCTTCTTCTTCTTTCTTTACGAAATGAGATGCGATGAAATAAAATGGATATGAATATGGCCTCACCCACAACTTAGCGGATATTTTGCCACTGTCTAGTAATTAATAGAAATAAAACATTAAATAAATACACATTATAAATAAAATAATGGATGTGACATGATAATATAAAAATGGCGTCCTCAAGATTGATCGTTCAGCTACTTATAAGAATATGCGGTTGTTTCATTCTTGGCGATCTGACATTGATAACACTATTATGACATTATGTATATAGATACAAATTCAATGTTGTGCGTTGGTAAGCGCATTACTTGAGAACGACTAGACACATTCGGCAAATTCTTTTAATGTTTGTAATGACAAGGTTGTCCAGAAAATTTGAAAATTGGAGATAATTCAACGTCTATCGAATTAGCTAGTACTTAATAATCGAAATAAAACAAATTTTAAGGATCTTATCGCGTTTATATTATGATTTTCACGTCCCAACGTTTCGGCTGCTTTACAGCAACCATGATCACGGGAAGACTGAGGTAGTTGATGTCCCAGTTTCATAGTTTAAATCCTAATATAAACGCGATAAAATTCGTTTTATTTCAATGTGTAGTATTCGCGTAAATATAAGAAATCAATATAGTAATTAATCAATCATTTTTGTATGCATGAAATGTACTCACGGCTCAGGAGTATAGAATGGATCTGAAGAATGACGGATGTACTGAGTGCAGTGAAATAATCTAAACGCCAGGCCAGATAGGAAATCCCGCGGTGAAAGATATCCAGCGACCGGGCGCAGTTGGAACCCAGTCTTGCGCTTCAGGAAAGCGTTCACATCTTCCAGCTGAAAACGATTCAGTTATTCACATATAACAGTATATAACACCATTTTTTGTATGGCACCCATTATTTATAATAAACTACCGATGCCATGGAGGGAGCTGAATGCTATGCCACTTAAAAATAAATTAAAAACATTTTTAATAAACAGAGCTACTAATACTATGTTAGATTTTTGAAAAGATGCAATTTAGTATACCTTAGTGATAAATACTTAATTCAAATTAATATATTTGTATGATGTAAGGGCTAAACATGTATGCACATAATTGGAACTGTCGATCTTGCATACTATATGTATGCATACTCATATTTTTACAAATAAATATATCTTTACCTTTATCATTCAAAGATCTTACGCGTCGAAAACTCCCAAAAAGATATTGGCTAAATGCCAAAAGGTTAAGTTTATTATATTCATGAGATTAGATCAGTAAGTATTCCGAGCTTTTATCAAGTTTTTACTCTTTTATCCATAATGGAAAATAACAGAGAATTCGGTAACAAGACACTTAATTAAGAAGTTATTTGAGAATAGTGAAGAAACTTTAAAGCCTGTTTTGTAAAATTCGAAATCTCGAAATCCTCAATTTGAACGGAATTTAGGTTCTTAGAGGCAGTATACAAGATGTAAGAGTCATGGTAACGAAAACTTTGGGTAAAGGTTACACTTTGTGCCTAAGATAGAAATATTGAATTAATTTACGTTGAAATTCATGAGTTTCAAATGTTATAATTTTTGAGCGAACTATGTATCGTAACGATATCTACCATATGTCATCGTCGTATACTGAGCTATTTTTGTCACATCGCCAGACGTGGCGAGAGCAGCTTAGAAAAGCTCATTGTGGTGGGAAACGTGGAAGGGAAACGTTCACGAGGCCGGTCCCCGACCAGGTGGTCTGACCAACTTAAAGAGACACCAACGTCCCGCTTCTACGCCGCGGTGAAGATGGCCACAGACCGGAGCCGATGGAGACATTTCGTCCGATCCAATAAACTGCCGTGATGATCACGATCCTCAGTCATGAGGGAACGACCAAAGAGTGATGTATCGTAAACAATGCACAACCACCGCCACCACAACTATGCGCGATACCCATCGCATTCGGTTTCATTTAATGTCAAATCAATTTGAGATAATTCAGTTATGATTTTATGCTAAAATCAATTATGTTATGTTTATGTTATTATGCTTATGTTTTATGAAAAGATCATAGGAAAACTCCAACTTTCGGAGATCTAGAAAACGAGTTAAACCCACGGTTTTTGTTACGAAGTCACTTACACCGTGTATATTATCATCTTTCAGTGTCAGTCCACTGCTGGGTATGGATCTCTCCTCTTTCACTCCTTTCGTTCCACTCCTGTGCCACTTTTGTCCAACATATACCAGCTACCTTCCTGATATCATCGGACGATCTGGCCGGTGGTCTGCCACTATCTCTATGTTGTCCTTAATATTATGATGGGTTACATTATTTCACAGTATATTAAAGAGTGTATTACCTGTGGTAAGTTGTCCTCCCTGTATCCGCAGTATTTTACGAGCTGTGGCCAGTTTTCGAGATACTCCTCGCAAGCGTATTTCTGATAGAGTTTATGTAATTCACGGAACACGATGCCCCTGAACCCAAAACAGAGGTCAAACAACACACGAAGTAATAATGTAGCTGGAACCCCTGAGATATTATCCCAAAACTTCCTGGGTGACACTGTAATTAGCTTACTTAGATGAATGTATTATCTAAATAAGTGGTGGATCTAATTTCTAGATGGAGAAATCTTTAAAGAATAAACTTAAATTTCAATCAATAGTCCCAAAAGTATTTCAATAAACCTACCTACAAAAGTTACTTCACCTGCTGAGGTGAATTCACTGTTAATATCCATTACTCTTCAGCATTAGACCTCAGTAGAAGGCTCAGCAACATAACATTTAGATTCTCACAGAGAGCCTCTACATGTTGGACCTGTGTGCCTACACAAGCCTCCGAAACGTCCAAATATAACGAATGTAGAAAGTTACATAATATAATAATAATATCGCCAAACGACGACACCAACTGTACGGTCTCAAACTAAGCACTAACTTGTATTAGGTAAAGGTACAGTACTTGTACAATAGACTGGGAGCAAACTTGAACCGAACCCAATATATAGTCATAATAATTCTAACACAAATATTAATGTTCGAATTTTAATTTTAAAACATCCATGTTTAATAGATATACAACTTATTGTTTTAAACTGAGACAGTGGGGAAATCCGAATCCATAGCAGATACGGGGAAACTGTTGCAGAAACCTTAGGCTTTTTTTTATCAATTTTGTCACAGTATTTTTTTGCCTGTATATGTTTAAATTAAATTAGCGGTTATTTTAATGTGGATCAACTCAATTACATATAAGAATAATTTCTTTGTATGGTAAGCAAAATAAATGAGAGTGGAGCAGTTGGTGAAATAGCACATAAAGTTAGCGACTACCGGGATTCATAACCGGAACAATCGGAACAGAAAGCGGGGTAACTACAAAATATCCCATTCGGATGATCTAAACACAACACTTACCAGGTCTTAATCTCAACATCAGTGTATTGTACTTTTGGAATGGGCTGACCGCTGTAAAGAGAATGTTTTATTATAAACTATTAAATAATGCTCATTATCTAATCACGATGAAGGCAATCTATGAGGAAACCTCCATGTATATCAAACGTCGTCTAAGCTCGCCAACGCGCATTGTGGCAACACGGTGGACTACGGCCCTTATCCCTATCTCACCGCCAGGTCCAGTATAATGGTAGTAGCCCCCTAATAAATTTAGAACAAAATACCATGTTGATGCAGTGCAGTGTATCTCTGCCTATCTTTTTGAAATAACAAGCGCGATGATGTTTTGTCTGCCTCTTTTTTTTATAAATACCCGAATTAGGGCTAGTATTTTTTTCTGGTTTTCATACTTACTATTTATAATTGTTCGCTATAGCGGCAAATTGTTCTCGCCGCTTGCGGTAAATGGGATCCTTGAAGCCTGGATGGTCAGCATCCAACTCAGAACCGTACATCAACACGTTCTGTGCTCGATCCAGGTCGGAGATCTTGCGGGGGAACCAGTGCATCTCACCAAAATCTAAGCAGACAAACCGTAATGTATAGTTCGATTCTCGTTCTAACAAAACTAATTCGATTTTGCGTTCGGTACTCTTAGTTAGGCTACAGTTTAGGTACTGTTTTGAACTAAAAATTACAATACACATACTTAATAGAGTACGTACGTAACAGTACTTTTAAATTTATTTAGATAAATATTCAGCGTTTTTTTTTTGTTGCACAAATTATAATAATACTTTACTTTATTCTGACGATTTGTACGACACGTGCAAAGATGAATTAGTCACGACAAGTACAATAGGAATGGACCACCGACCGCTATCCAAGGGTCTAATTACTAAAGCCTATCAAATGAGCTGAGTTTTGGTTTAATTAACGAATCGATAACGCTAATAAACGATATTCTTATCGGCAGAATGCAACGCACTTAAATACACATTGTTTAAAGATTCGACACAATTTCATGTTTATAAATGCAAATCTATATAATTATAAGTTAGCTTATCGAAATATAATTAAGAATATTATAAAATTTTAGGTAATATTTACATATTAAAACATTATTTCCTTTAAAAAAATCCCCAAATTAATAACACACGTCTATTACATATTCCTATTGATACCGCTAAGCAATAAGCCTATAAATATCACAAAATATAACGAAATGTGACCCAAAATCTACATACCTACTTCAAAAATCTTATAATTAATATTAAATGATGTGCGTTGGTAAGCATATCACTCGAGGTTCAATTTGGTGGTATTTAATTAACTTAATAGGCCGAGTATGGTTTTAGAGACGGCAAAATTGAAATAGTTATCGGGAATATTAGAAAAATGGTGGACAGGAGCCTTCGTCTGTTAGGTCAGCTAGTGGGGAATAAATATTAGGCAGTATCACAGTAGTTGCATGTTCATTCTAAATCTTCTTAATTCCATTCAGAAATAAACACCTGTTGCTTCAATTTTGTATCAATGTGACCAGCGAGTACTCACCGAAGCTTGCCGCGGCGGATAGGGGTGTTGGCGGCGGGAATACTTCTCCAGTTTGCGATGACACGACCTCAAAATCTTGGACCTCACGTTTCAACATCCTCTTTAGTTGTTCCATGCGATGAGGGTCACATTCCACGTCCACGAGGATGTCCGACTAAACATAAGTAACATTTGGTTAACATAAACGGACATTTCAAAGCGATGAACCGATAAGGCTATTTTTATTAGGGTATCATACCAAAATGTCCGAAGACTCAAAATTGGTGATCTGTGAAACTTACGGAACACAATTCTGATACTGATTTTCTGGACTCAATATGCAGCACATTGATTCCAAGATCTTGGAAGACGGTCAGGGCGCGGACTAGACCACCGACTTGGTTCTTCAAACTGAACATCACAGAGATCCTTTCGCTCTCTGAATGCTCACTTTGCTGCTGCGCTGCCATGTGCAGTTCACCAAGTTTGGGATGATGCGGTGCCTCATTCTTCACTTGCCAATCCGATCCGTTCCTGTACAGCCAAAGTCCAAGAAGTCCTTTGCCGGAACCACTCATATTTGTCTGAAATTAAATTTATAACTGGTTTGGCTATCTTGGAGCAAACAAACCCATTTTCAATTGAAAACATTTAACATTACCGATGAATATATACAACTTAGTTAAGTTTACTAATTCAATGTTTCAGGCTTAATTTTATTGGGGATGTGCCGCTGCAACGACGGGGGCATACTGCGCCCTTCTACAGGCTCTGGTCGCTTATAAAGAGAAGAGGCGCGGGAGATACGAGGAGGGTGGGTGTATTCGATTGGCTGAATCAAGTGTTCGGAGTAACTTGGAAAGCGTTCTCTTTTCTCACCGTAAAGTCACGGATACACTTCGGAAACATTTTATTTCTATTAAATCTTTTGCAAACACGACGGGAATGAATTGTACAGAAATCACTCTGTTCCCAAGGATCGTGTCTATTTATTGAATGAAAAAAAAGATTATGTTTTTACTCATTTACTTACTGACACAGAAATGGCAGAACATTTGAATATTGCTCACGTGTTGTTTTATATTCTTTAATGTATGCATTCTATCCCGATATTTTATCACGGCTGGAACCTAGGGTTGACTAATCTAATTAATAAATTTTGAAATTATTGAGATCTCAATACCACTATTAAATAATACATATTTCCGTAAAATATTTATACTAGTTTGTATCTATTGAGATTACCCAGACAGATGTCGCTAGTGTGGACAAGCGCTCGTAGGGTTGCCACCTCCTAGAAGCCGGAGTTAAGCGAACCAGTCACTGTATTTATTACCATTGTTTAGTGAAAAGAGCATCCCCTATCATTCATTACCTAGAGGAGCTCCGCTATTTATACCCTATGTAGGTACATTCGTATCTTTAGCAGTAATAGGTGGAAATTTCGTGCGAATTTATTTCTAGGATTATAGTCCTTGTTTGTTTGAAAAGCTGAAGCTATTAACATAAAATTATAATTAGTACTTATAATTTCCGATAAAATACTACTAAGTTCGAAGAAAAAAGACTTAAGTTCATTATTAGGATTCTTTGTTTCTATAAATTAATATCCGACAGAGGAGATTTACATGAATGTGTCTATTATAAAAGTGTGTGACCTAAATATACATTAGGTACCTCATCCTTCGGTCACTTGAGAATCAGATACGGCCCTCATGTCGGCTTTGCATGGCCATGACAAAAGCCCATTCTGTCTTGACTGTCATGGCTCGTTACACATTAAAATTATTATCGCAAATCGTACAAATCTAGTCACTATTTGCCACTAGCTTTGTACCCGAGGATTTATCAAGTCTGGTTTATTAATGCAACCTTTTGGAGTTATAAGAGGCATGATTTCGATGATATTGTACCAATGTAGATATAGTCAAAGTCAAAGTCAAAGTCAAATCATTTATTTCGTATAGGCCTACGGGGGCACCTACAAATTGTCATTACATTTTTTTTTTTGTTAAGTCTACAATAGAGTGAAAATACAATAGAGTAATACCCCTGTAGCAAATTAAGTAACCATTCCGCGTTGTAACATAATCTCTTTCAAGTTTAAAAAAGTATTGTCTTATGTTGTAATGTTAACATGCATATTTATATTAGTGGGTTAACCTGAAAATGATTCACTGGATATTGTCCTGAATATTTCTGCTCGGATTTTTGGATTTGTATAATTTACGGTTTGTCCCATAAGTATGTATCATATGTCACTATTTATCATTTCTAATTGATAATAATTATCGTTTCTATTGTATGGATATTATAACAAAAACTTCGTCCCTTCTATTCTAATTAATATACTCGTATAAAAATACCTTTTACAAGTGATTATAAAACGCTTATATAACCTGTGCCTTGTTTCACATGACTTCAAAAGCTTGCTCAAATATAAAAAAAATATATTGATAGTAATAATAATAAAGATACAGCGAAAATTCGAGACAAATAACGTAGAATACAAGCAGATCCTGAGTCTGGGCGCTTTTAACTCAATTTCCTTAGAGACTCCAACCGGCTTCTGATTTGCTTTGATTATAATGTTTATTTATTATTTGTTATAGAAGTTAGGCTTGTTATGAAATGGTTTTCATCCATTTATTTTAATTACAAACAAAGGAGTTATCTAGGCATATTAAAATACATTTAGTTTATAAATAATTTGCATTAGGTTATTTATTATTTTGTATATTTTTAAATGATAATTTAAAAGACACACTGGCCTCGACTTGATTAGCAAGGGGGCAGACTGACAATAATGGAACAAGCTGGGAAGGCCTATGTCCTTAGAAATATGATGACCTGATTACTGGGTAGTGACCCAGCTCTGTACCCGGGTTCAAATCCTGGTACGGACAAACTTTGTGTGATGAGCACGAATGTTTGTACCCAGTTAATAGATGTTTTACTATGTCTCTTTATTACTATTATATACTGAGTTCACTCTCAGTCCATTATACAGCCCCCATAGTAGAAGCGTTGCTTAGTGTTTGTGTTCGTCTGGCGGTAGAAATGCACTGTTACAGCCTGAACAAGAAGGAAAAAGAACTTAATAATGAAACTTGCCCTTCCTCACACTCCCGCCTCTGATACTTTTGTACGAGTATCTATATCTATATAAAAACGATGATATGATGTTCGGTGTTGCCATTCATGGATAGCGGGTCAGATCAGCTGCGCTTCATGTGCCTAGTGAATGTAGCGTCTCCATCTACTGCCGCCTTCCTACCTAGGCAAGTATGCTCCATCGTAGATCTCATCGTCACTTAACATCAGGTGAGATCGAGATCAAATACTTGCCTATAATGTAATAAAAAAAATTAAAAAAAAACTGTGAGGACCGTGCACATAAAACTACTTCACAGGACCTATGAATATAACCAAATGTAACTCATATTAAATGATAGGTCGTTTGTAAGCATCGTTTACTGGAGATACAATCGATGGTTTCACGGGCGTAGCAGCACAGAAGCTTGATCTGTGATTGTCATAATAACACAATTGCGAGTAATTTGGACGAGTGCCAATGAAGCCAAGCCTTACTGTTTGCCTCATCAAAGGTGTTTGCCGCCGAGACCATGGACTTGGTTTTACTGCCACCATAACAGTATGGCAATAAATGAAATCGACCATGCTCAAGCTTTTTTTTCTTATTCTGATTGAACAAATACAAATACAAATACAAATGTATTCGGCAGGACATTTTTTTGTTTTTCTATATTAATAGTAGTTATCCAGTGATAGTTCATTAAACAGATCTAGGCCAATCTAGCTTTACGAGTTATACAGTGTGTGAGCTAGCCTAGAGACTCCAATTTAACTAAGTACTTTTAAATATTTAGAAGCCAAATATGAACACTCTGTAGACCACTACGATCGAGCTCCAACATGACGTCATAGTGGACCTCGTCGCAAACAATGAACGAACATTGAATGCCGACTTCACCACCATGTGGATTGAGGGTATGCAATTCCTCGACAACACAGACGTTTCGAGGAGACCGAAGAGGGCAAACACATTTTAGTTAGTGTAGACTAACAGTCAGTGCTCAAAGTGCTTAAAGAACATAAAAAACTATATTACTTCGCATTAAGATACACAAAACACAAAAATGATAAAGGGCACATTCTTAGTTTAGTCAATTTATCAGTTTAGGCCAAATATACATTACCTATTAGTCTTTATGGTAGATAAGAATACCTATGATATTCCCTTCATTGTAGTATAATGACAAAAAATAATAATTAGAGGCAACAAACCACTCAAATGGTTCTAAAGGATTTTCAAGGGTATAAGGTCGATGCAGCATCTATTATGGCGAGCGAATGAGAGGCTTAGTATGTTTACACAAGTCTTCGAACGTGCCCAGTCGGAGTCCGACAGGATGAGGGATCGTCGACCATCGCAAACAATGAATATGGATTCCTATTCACTGGGCTTTACTGGCTATTTCTGGAGAACACGTCATCGAGGATTCTTTTCTCATTGCATGTTGTAATCAAATAATGTACCTACCGTGAAAATAATTGTATTTATTTTAAGTATTAAATTTTAAGAGTTCATTTGTTCATTTGAGACAATCAGAGACCGGTTGTTATGCAAACCTAGTCGTTTGTCTATCAACTACGCATATATTATATCTTTTATATTCCACAATTTTCCAAATACTTATTTCAGATTTTTTTTACACAAAATACCTTAATATGATATTAACTAATTAATAAATATCCTCAATGTATTTTTATAAGCATCCGTAGTTTTGTTCTCGTTATCATATTGTTATTTAATCTACGTAGAATAAAAGTATTGCAGGTCAAGCCATGGATTGTGTACTACAGATTGTGAATCGGAATACTATAAAACATGGTAAGACGTATACCGTTATTTATTACATAGTCGTCAATAGTGCGGTTAAACTTTAATTAATAACAACAAATGATCAATAAGACTATATATAACGGGACCAAATCTTTATTCGCTATCTACTCCACCAAAATTAATAGGTGATATAATGTATACTATTCCAAGTAAGTACCTATTTGACTACATGAGTAGCAGGTATAAATTATTATACTTATACTTTTTAGACCATATTTACAAAGTAGCTTCTTAGATTACTTTTAATATATTGTACAGACAGAGGTCATTATATTAGCATAGAATAGACACGGATACGTTTATTTTGGACTTGTCACGTGACTATATATCAATACGCAGACATTTGAATGGTTTTCCCTCTGATGCATCTAATTCGCAACAAATGTATAATGTAAAGTGACACATTCAAGCCTGCGCGTTGGGGAGGGTCGGTGCGCGCGCGGAGGGTGCCACATGCGTAATGGAGGGCGCGTCGGCGACATCCCCCAACCCCGGTCGATATAGTTACCGGGGACGCCAGTCGCGCATGCGGGACTCTCTCAACCCAACGATCAGGTGGAAGCCGACATGGCCGACAGCGAGTTTGAAGAATTTCGGCGAGTTTTCGACAGATTACCGCAACACATTAAGGCTCCGACGCCTTTTTATTCGTAAGTACATTTTTGCGTATCACCCTCAAATCTCACTGCAATCGGTGACCTAAGAATTCTTGAATCTAATTTGTTACGTGAACTGTTCTGATGAAAAAACTGTAAGCGCTTTGCGATCGATCAGAAACCATTTGTGGTAAGATACCTTGTATATGATATTCTAGCTTAATTTTATATTTTATACAGGTTAGTACCAAATGTTGGTTTTGATGATGTATCGCCAACGTCGAAGAGTGAGGGTACCCCGGAGGAAGATAGAGGATGCGTCAGCGATGCCGACGTGGCGCATACCACAGGCATAGAAGACGTGCGATCTCCGACGCCCCAGCCTGAAGTGACAGAAATGCCGAGGAGCCCACACCATCATCAGGCCTTTACAAATGGGGAACGGAGAAGAAGAAAGCTTCCAGAAATACCTAAGAATAAAAAATGTAAGTAGCCTAACTCCTTTCTGATGTGTTGTTACTTTATGTCTTTATAGAAACTTAAACTTGTCGGTCGATATTCATGTGCTGGTGTCTGCATACTACACTCTCATATTTATTGCAACTGCGCTCTAGCGACTGTGATTTAGCATTTAACGCGTGTTCTTTATATATTAATATGCATGTGAATGGCGAGTGAATTTTTACCTGGCTTCATATAGAGTAACTATAAAAGTTAAACCTTATAACTGTGCCGGTGTACTTATTTATACCTCTGTATATATTGTATTGGTGATAATGTTATAGAAGTCTGATCGTGTTCATTTGTTTTATGATAGCGACAAGCCATAGCCCGTCAAGTTCATAGAAAGTTTCAATATAGATTTCTATCACAAATGAAATCGACGTTTTATCATTATCACCCATTATTGGCTATCATTAAAACCTTCTGCTCTATGCAGGTCTCACAAGTAGGTCTCTTTTTAGAATTCTGTTTTCTAACTAGGAAATCTAATATGTTGTAGTTCTGTAGTTTTTCTAATTCCGTCGGTCCGTGCAAACTACAGTATACTGGCAGTACAAATATACTGGCTGAATGTTGACAATTTTTTTTTTTTATAATCGCTTCTGTTTTTTTATAACTCTTCATTACTTATGAAATGGAATAAGAAGTGATTCGGATCAATATATATTTTGTCCGTATCTACTATTGTAACGGCGACCAATTTAATAAATACACATTATAAATAAAAAATGAATAATAACCTTTTATTATAGTATCTATAATTGATTTTCTGAAAGAATATTTCATGTTTACAGCAAGCATTTTGGCATGCAGTCAGCCTGCGTCGCTAGCGGATGAGCTCGGGGCTCTCACTGGAATGCTCATCAGGCCAGGATGCCAGGGCCGGCCGCTGCTTGTACTCAAATGCGGCTATTTGCTAGACGAAGACTCCAGCCCAGACTCCGAGCGACTACAGAGCCTGGGCGATGTGGACAGTGGGCACAGCACCGCGCACTCGCCTATTGATATTGGTCCGAAGAGTATATCCCCGACGCCATTACAACAAAATGGTTAGTGTCCTATTATTATAAGTACTGTAATACTAGACTCATTGCATCTTACAACTCAGATCTCAGAAAGGATATACTAAGTTTGAACGTTTTAAATTGAAATTTTGACTTGATATAATGATTGAAAATGCGCTAAAGAAGTGAAGATTCAAGGCTTGGCCCCTTTCTGAATGCCGCTGTATAATTTCAGCGTGTTTGAAAAGCAGGAGCAAGAACGTCATAAGTTTATATGAAGGCTTAGCTGCGCCCCGCGGTGTTACCCACAATTAAAAAGTATGTCCTTTTGCTGGGTTTCTGTATGCTATCCCATAGGAACCGTGTACTTTTCTGGATAAAAAATAGCCTATGTCGTATTCTGACCCCTAAACCACCACTGCCTATGCAAAAAATCACGTCGATCCTTTACTCTATGAATAATTTAAACAAATCTATCCCACGAGAACCATACATTTTAGCGAGATAAAAAGTAGCCTATGTGCTATTCCAGGCTATAATCTACCTCAATTCCAAATTTCATCCCGATCCGTTATGCCATTCTGGCGTGATTGAGTAAAAAACATCCATCCAAACTTTGACATTTATGATATTAGTGAGATTGTCTTCTGCTTTTCAGTGTCGCCTTCATCAAGTTGCAGTATCACCGGCCTCAACTTCGCAGGTAACATGACAACGGTCCCCAACAGCCAGTTGGAGATGCTGGAGGCGACGCACAGAGGGCTCCACAAATTCAACCCCAGGCACCATGACGAAATCGAAGTTGAAATTGGAGATCCCATATACGTGCAAAAAGAAGCCGAGGATTTATGGTGTGAAGGTAAATGTTGATGTCTGTATACTGATAATTAAATGAATATTATATTTTAAGTTTATAGAACGAAAAAAATAAGTTGGTAGAACGCTTGCCTTGGTAACGAGGATGGCAGGTTCAAACCCCGGTTCGCACCTCTGCGATTTCTGGATTTCATGTGCGAATCTCATTTTCAATCACGATTATCAATTGCTAAACGATGAAGGAAAACATCGTGGGGGAACCAGCATGTCTGAGAGAAACCCTCGAAAGATGTGTGAAGTCCACCAACCCGCACTGGGCCAGTGTGCTTCAGCCTCATCCCCCCTCGCATTGAGGGGAGGTCCGTGCCCAGCAGTGGGACATTAAAAAAAGGTCTGATATAATTATTATTATTATAGAAAATCGTAATAATATTATAATACTGAGGTCACTTATTTCCTTACTTCTCCTTTCCGCACTCAGGAGTAAACCTAAGGACCGGTCAGCAAGGAATCTTCCCTTCGGCGTATGCAGTTGATTTGGACTACAACGATTTCGATCCAGCAAATACCAAAGTCAAAAGGGAAAGATATCTATTAGGGTAATTATCGAACCTTTGAAATTGTATTGGTTTAAGGACTACCTACCTACTAACTACAAGTTGATCAAAAGGGGTGTTAATAATATTTTAAACAATATTAATGAAACCATATTTAAAATAATTCAATTTGGTTTGTCTCGAAAATCGATAAAAATATCGCCAGAAGAACATATCAACTGCAATTCCTAACTAAACAACACTTAACTAAGGCGCCCCACTATGTACATAGCGTCTATGACTCGGGTAAGATTCTGCTTATCACATAGTGTGCCCCTAACGAGAGAGATTTGAACACATAAACCTGGTAACAGAAATCAGGGTTACTAACAACTGTGGTAACTGTATCGATTAAAAGTTTCCGGGGTTCTAAACCACCATGATATAATTAGTCTACAAAACTGCTAGTTGGTAGAACGGTTGCCTTGGTAAGAAAGGTCGTAGGCTGAAATCCCATCTCGCAACTTTGGGATTTCTGGATTTTATGTGCGAATCTTGTTTTCAACCATGATTATCTATCACTTGCTAAACGGTGGAGGAAAACATTGTGAGGAAACTTGCATGTCTGAGAACCCCTCGAAAGAAGTCTGAAGTCGGCCTACCCACACTGGGTCAGCGTTGTGGAGAAGTGTCCCTCGCATTGAGGGGAGAACGGTGCCTAACAGTGAGACATTGGAAGTGCTAATATTATTTAATACAAAAATATATGTACATTCCAGGTACATGGGTTCGGTGGAGACGTTAGCTCACAAAGGCACTGGAGTCGTGTGTCAAGCTGTTAAGAAGATTGTGGGTGAAAGCAATGTCGAGCCAACTATGCAGCCCTGCATTCTAGAAGTCTCAGACCAAGGTCTCCGCATGGTAGACCGATCAAAACCAGACGTAAGTTACAAAATATAACACTAATCAGATTATACAATTTTTGGAACGAAGTTCCTTATCGCGCGTTACGAAAGGGGGCTAGACGGAAAAAAATCAGACGAAAAATTAAGATGAAAAGTTGTAACGACCAATTGTAAGCTTTTTTTTCTGTTTTAAGTTTTATCAAAATATATTTGTTTTTAAAATCTCACTAAATATTTACAAACTGAAATATAAAAAATAAAAAAAAAAACCTTAAAAATAATTTGAAAACAAACTATGTATCAAAAAGATTGGACTACACTTTATACATGAACACAAAAAAAAATCAAACAACAATGTTCATAATGGTAGTTTACATGAATTGTTTAACATTTTACCGAGAATAGAATAGAATCCAGATGCTCAGTTTATCTAACCGTCAATAATCAATCAAATGGTTCATACATGTTTGCATAATACATAACACACCAGACTAGTAGTTGATTTGTGATGAGTAGAGACTAACGTTGATGGGAGATACAATATTCTGCGAACTGACTTTACGATAATACAAAGTGAAATTATAACTCATCGCTTTGTAATAAATTATGTATCTCAACTATTGAAAGGTTACTGTAATAGTTTATTATATTAATATATATAACTAGCTCTCTAAAATACTTAAACTATCTATGATTAAAAAAACCCAACGGCTAGGTGTAACATTTCATATAGATAACATTTTTTTATTTTGTATTAACATACATAAAATAAAAAAAAATACATTTGAGATTCGGCTTGTAATAAGCAATCTAAAATATTACTGATTTCCTCTTTAGCAGAGCAATCGAAATGGGCCCTGCATCGACTACTTCTACTCCTTGAAGAACGTATCCTTCTGCGCGTTCCATCCCCGTGACCATCGATACTTGGGCTTCATCACGAAACACCCGACCTTGCAGAGGTTTGCTTGCCATGTGTTTAGAGGGTCGGAGTCGACTAGACCTGTCGCTGAAGCCGTAGGGTAAGTATTGATCATGACTCATTACATAACTCCTATTGATTTTGGCTGGTTTGGTGAGATAAAACGCTTTTAAAGAAAATCCATTTATGTAATTTTCATTTTAACATATATTTTTTGTGAAACTTTTGATGTGCTGACATTGTAATATATAAAATAACCGTTACCGAGTCTTATTTATTATGTCATAGCTCATAAAACTAATAAAAGCGTTAGGTAGGCCTTTTTAATAAGGTTTAGTTTTAATCTGATTTTTTTATGATTCCAGAAGAGCATTCCAGAGGTTTTATCAGAAATTCATTGAGACGGCATACCCAATTGAAGATATTTACATAGAATAAGTCTTTAGACATAATAATTATTGTCAGCAAAGTAAGCTTAATGCTTGACGAACTTAAAAACTATACAAAGTCTAAGCGTCAACTTTTGTAAATCCTTACAGTTTATTTCAGAAATTATTTTAATATAAAACAAATGTTCACACATTAAATAGAAGGTTTTCTTTTAATAGCGTTTGAGTACATAGTTCAAAATACAACTCTCTAAGTTGAAAACCAATTGTATTTAATTTCTACATACAGAAAGTGGAACTAAGACCAACTGGAAGTGGACATCAATAAACGAATCAATGTATTCTTTAGTAGGTAATTAATAAATGTTTTATAATTTAAATTTCGATTTCATCAATCAATATGTATGGTACTGCAAAATCAGTACTGTACTTCGACACACGAATCGATTATTCGTTTTCATCGGTTCGATCAATCGGTATTCGGTTCTACCTCTGTAACGCCTTAATCCATACACATAGCAATAACATTTAGATAATAATGAATCAAGCGCTGCATTTAATGTCTGCTACAGACGACTGTCTTTAATACTCGTCGCTGATCGCTATATAGCCTTGTCGGCTTCCCAATATATTAAGAGCTATTGAGGTATTTATTAAGTATAAAGACTATAGTAAAAATACCCATTTAATGATACTGGTTCTTTAATCGAAACGAACAACGATTTACTTGGACCGCGGCGCGGTTCTAAACAACCATTAAATTAATGGTATTTCTTTATTCGTTTTTTGGCATGCTATTAACTTAGCACGAAAATAAATGCAGTACCTTCTATTTCATAATTACAATAAGAACCCAAGTATAGCAATACTATATCTTACATCTAGGTATATATTTTGTAAACATTCAGTATAGGTCATCAATTAGTGATGTATAATGTCATATTTCAATATTGATTCTGCTATTAGAGGCGGAGACGAATTAAATAAATCAAAGATCATAAAATCGGCCCACCCGGTCCTTGAATTATAAATGGTATAACCAACACGACTTTGTTTTATATAGATATATGTTGCTGTCCCAGCGAACTTCGTACCACCTCAGATTCAAATGTATGATAAAATTAATTATCTTTATTGTAATTTCTGTCATCATAGTGTTTATGCGAAGAGTTGGTTTTGTAAGCCTGGTTAATTATTAATAAGTAGGTACCTTACAATGAGAGAGATTATAATCACCTACTTTTATCACTAAAAATGTAAACGGCAATTGTTAATTGAAATAAACAATATTTTACAGATTTTATCGCGTTTATTTTATGTTTTTATGTTCCAACGTTTCGGCTGCTTTACACCACGGAAACGTAAAAAAAAACGCGATAAATCTGTAAAATCAGTTTTATTTCAATGTGTAGTATTCGCGTAAATATAAGAAATCAATAAGCTATTGTACAGCTATAATCAAAGGTCTGTGAATAATAATACTCAGTTATGATTTTTTAAATCAATTTATTATATAATGGAGACATTTATTTTAAACTAGCTGTTAGCCGCGACTTCGTTCGCGTGGTATTTAACAAAGACACAACCGTTGGCAACAGCCTGCTCTCGCTTTCTGAGCCCGCGGGACGCATTTCAGGTTGTTGCTATCAAACTTAATCAGACGCAACGCTGCAACATTGGTTTTAATTTTTTTCGTGAGATCCTATGATTTTTCTAAAATAAAAGTAGCCTAAGTTACTCCTTGTTACATCAGTTATCTGCCAGTGAAAGTCCCGTCAAAATCGGTCCAGCCATTTCAGAGATTACCCGGAACAAACAGACAGACAGACAGACAGACAAAAATTGTAAAAAATGTTGTTTTGGTATAGGTACCGTGTATACATCCAAATGCACTTTGTAAAAAGCGGTTATTTTAATATTACAAACAGACACTCCAATTTTATTTATATGTATAGATGTTGATTTTTCCTCAGTATAATCATGATGTTCGTTCTCAAACTAATTAGACTGGACTTGACTTTCCAAGCCTCCTCCGACAAACACCTATGAGCATTGGCTATATCTACTTGTGTTTACGTACCCACATTCTCTCCCTGATGATGACGTGATGTATGGAAGTCAGCGGGGGAGGCCTATGTCCAGCAGTGGACGTCTTTCGGAATAAATTCAGTACAGAACTGGATCTTAACGATCCCATTGATAGATATTCAGAGTAATTGGTACCAAAAGTAATTTCGGTCAGTTATGTTATGACATTACTGACATTAATCTTGGTCTTACCGGAGACTCGGAGACTGCCGTATCGCTACCATAAGTCATATACCCATTGGGGCAGTATTGTGATAAAATGTTGTTTTATACATTTTAATCATTCATATTACAATAATTTTTAATTACATTATTTTGAAACAGATGATTGTTCTTTTGTAAAAGCACGAAGGTTTTATTAAAATGTTATTCGATAATTGAGCCTAAAATCTGTAAAACATTTGTAATTGTACGTAACTTGTGTTGTATTATTAATTATATGAAAGTTGATGGCGTTTATTCTCTGCCAACGGCTGGAAGACAAGCCTACGAATATTTAAAAAAAAGAAGCTTTAGCGTTACAAGCCAGTCAACATAACTTATGTACATATTTTTATGTAATAACACATGTATTATACATACATACATGTATTATAATAATAATACCTGCAATCTCACCCACTGTGATACCAACAGTTGATTTCAGGTATAGCCATAAAATATAATACATTGAACTCATATAATACAAATCGTAATAACGTCGTATAACGTCTACCAGTTAAGTATTATATTTATCAATATGCTTAATCGATTGTAACTATAATGTAGCTATTTGTATTGCAGATTAGGTAAATGTACAGAACATGTTTGAAGCATATAAGTAAATCCGTTGGGTACAGACATAATTGCTAGCAGATTTATTTTTTTGCTTAACAAACATGTACTACACGATCATAATCACTTAGCGCTATTCTATTTTAAAATGTAAATAGTTTTAATAAGGATGACTTTATATTGCACAGGGACGATAGTCTTGATGTTATAAATATTTTGAGCGAGATTTGTGGTACTTTCATGCAAGTTCTAAAGTAGTTGCTAATATTGTTTAATTAAAACAAAGTTTGGTTTGTACCTTTAACTTATTTTTTGAAGTTACTGTGTTAAAAAAGATGATTGGTAAAACCAGTCACCGCGAACCAACACGTAATTTATTACATGTAACGTGAAACTATTTATAAAATGGTGGTTTGGCAACACTATCAACCAAAATACATTGCGAGCATCAGCGGTCATGTTTATAAATTCAAACAGAATTACGCAACGTATAAAATTGTAACTAATTACACATCACACCATCATACCTAACTCGATCGACACCTCATACAATGATTTGTATGAGAAGTTGATCGACAATTACATATGGTCTCCATCAGATGATATAGACAATATTTTTGTAATTTTATATATCATTTTTTTTTTGTTAAAGTCAAATTATTTATTTCGTGTAGGCGTTCCGTATTTTAGGATGCGTTTAAGTATTAGATTACATCATTTGATCGTAGAATAGTATACCAATAGCAAACACTTCAAACGTTCAAGCGTTTTTGCCATACCTATTACTGGAATCATGTTAAATCAGCTCACAAGTTTAGGACCAACTAGTATTTAAACTCTCCGCGGTGCCTTACACCTGGAATTAATCCAGCTGTAAGAGAGCCTTGCTTCTGTGGAAACTTGTCCACCAGATCGTTTTTGTCTCCCGCTTTGCAATGGAGGGAAGTGGATAATTTTCATCCAACTCCTCCTAATTTTACATTTCGATTAATTTCGTGGGGGTTCCAAGACAATTAACTTTATCCCGGGACTCGCCGAGGGTTAAACCTCGGTGTCTTCATTGGACACCACTGTAAGTCCTGGCTTACAAGAGTAGTAGTGGCGGAAGTGTGTGGCGGGCCTAGTCCCAATAGCAAACACGAAAGAAACACGTGCCGTGAATCTCGTTACGTTCAGTGCCAATTGGTCAGACATAGCTCAGACAAAAATTGTGAACTGTAGTACACCGCGTCGACCTCGAACTGTATAAATATACAGATATCTTTCACTAAGCATCGCTATGTAGTCGTAATTGCGCTCAATTGATCTTCAATAATTTTGAAAAGTGAACCTGCTATTGGATTTTTATTAGGCACAATTTCCTTTAGTTTATTTGTAGGCTCTATCCAAAGCACTACGATAACGGACTATAATATATTAGTGTGATTCGAAAAGTATTTCGGATTTCGAATTGGTATTGTTATTGTGTGCAGCTTATAATTGGATAAATAGTCGTGAAACTAGAAAACTGACACTCTTTGCTTAACATACGTAATAGTGAAGAAGTCGGATAGGTAACTCATTTTGCGTTTCATATAGGAATGCGGGATAGTCAGGGCGCGTACTACCAACATTTATGTCCAGTCAGAATATTAAATTGCCTGGTGATTTTATATTTTAACTCGAAACACATACATATCGTAATTAAAAAGCTATCTTTTTCCTGACTTTGTTGATCAATATTACAACTACACACTAAGACAAAGCACTATCTAGCGGGAACTTTGATCATGAACCTTTTAGTGATGACAAATGAACTGCCTAGAAACAAGAGCTCATAATACGCGTCTTGGACGCTATTCTTTTGTCTCGTATCCCGTTATGATTGCTCACGGAATATACAACAAAATGTTTTGGTACTTTAACTATACTAACAGTCTTTTGTTCTTGTGCAATGTAACCTCATCCACCTGTAAATATGAAATCGTTAGCAGGAGGCAAAGTATTCAACAAAGCTGAGTAAAGCTGTGACTCATACGAATCGTATAAAAATATTATTTATTTTTCCAGTAAATGTCATAGCATTAACAACATAGTATTGCATAAGTCATTAATGTAATATTAATGTATTAATTGGACTGATATGCGATTGTTTTATTTCATTATTTATAATACCTCCCACTTAAACTATGTATCTACGAGGTACATAATAATATCTTACACAATCATAGTTAACCTATCGTAGATGGTTGTTTTCTACTGTCGATCTGTACGCCAAGTGGGAGATTATTCGTAAACTAACCGTATACTTTATAGTCTACCGTACGTTTCAATTCTCCATACAAAATGTCTAAATACGGTAGACCATAAAGTATACAGTTAGCTCGCACTTGACGTGCCGATATGGTGGCAGTACGCCCGTAGATAAAGTATTCAGCATACCTTCTTATTGAAATCAAACTTATTTTACATACGTTTATCGCATTTATTTTATGTTTTGACATTCCCAACGATTCGGCTGCTTTACAGCAACCATGTATCGTAATATAAAAACATAAAATAAACGCGGTAAAATCTGTAAAATAAGTTTTATTTAATTGTGTTCTCGTAGTATTCTCATAAATGTTAGAATACTATATACCTTCGTATTATTTTTTCTTGCTGTCGAGGCCATAATCCGTTCCCACGTCATTCGACGGGTTCCCTCAGATATGCAGGTTTCCTCATAATGTTTTCCTTCACCGTTTAGTAAACCATTTTGTTCAAAAATAAGATTTAGTCATTTACATTGCAGTTTTAGGCCGAAATTAGTAATTATGTATTTCCAACTCTGGGCGTCCAGAACCATGAGTGGAATCCATGTTATCAGTTTTCGTTGCGAATCCACTTTCACCCCGTATAGATCATAAAAATAAAACAAACACACAGATCATTATAATTTATTGGATCACAGAACTAAATTTCGTACAATGTAACTACTTGTTTTAAAGTTATTCAGTTTGAGCAACATCATTAACCACACCGTTACCATAAAATATATAGTTTTGCATCGAGGAAGATTGCCAGTCAAATTGCTATAAACACTTGCATTGGCAACACACCACGGGTGACATACACCAACCCATAATAAGATCATAATGTAAATTCGTCAAAATATCCTCTCTAAAAGTGCAACCAGCAATGTTCAACATTGCTCTACAAATTTGATCAACGTAAATTAGATCGGTAGGTGTATGACACGCTTACCATATAAGTACATATTGTACAACCAAAATGATATACAACTTTCAGTCTCAAAACATAGCAAACAATTCGGAATCTTTTATGAATAACGTAGCTATGAATCAAAACTTTGTAATCTACAACACATTTGCTGTGATATTTTTATAGTGCTAACAAAACTCTACATAACATCAATTAATACAATACCATCAGATTATAGAATAAAGATGATTGAATAAAATATAAATTTTAACGGAATGTCAACATCAATACTATATTGTTAAATAATTTTAATTATTTACAATAAATTTAAATATTTACAATAACTCTTTTAAAATGAGTTGTAATTAACAAGTGACTATATATTTAAAACTGATAGGTACTGTACTGGAATTAGGTTGTTATAAATAAAATCACAGTGCAATGTGAGTTTTTTATAGAATGGTACTTATTGTGAAACAATTATATTATTGTTATTTTAGATTCAACGGTAGATTTCAACGTTTCAAAAATGGAATCAAAGACTGAGATTGAGTAACGAAATGATTCGATTAAATTAGCTAACAAAATTTTACATTTATAAGATTAATCTGTCTTTTACTATGACATTACAAAGCACTGTATTTTGAAAGACGTACATAAATAACATATTAAATGTAATCTGTAAATGAACGCCATAAAATAAATTTATAAAAGCGTTACATATTGTATAAATGTAATTAAAGCGAATGTTACATAATACCATTATACGGCTATACAATGACGAGATTTAATGAGACTGAAGTTAAAAAAAAACCTCAATAACTAGAACAATATTTAACATTAATATTTTGGTTACATACTCATACATACTGTAGAAATACGCGAAAACAGTTTTAAAGCCTCACATTTGGCACTGTGTAAGTCAACATTTCTTACTCTGTATAGTCAATCTCTTATGTAGGTATACTTACATTCTCCTTTTTATGCTCAAGGTATTTTAAAACAATGCGGTAAGTAACTTATGAAATCAAGTCTACAAGAGAAATCATTTAGGTATATACAACACTTTAAAAAGCGTATACACATTGCAACGGCTCTCGTATGAGAACGTTTTAGCTTTCTGCAGGCCAAAAAATAACATCAGTCATATTTGTGTTAAAGTAATTTATAGGTGGAGGCGCTACAACGTATTACAATAGTGCATTCTCATTCTCAAGTGACGGTGAGAGATCGTATATAACATTGCTATAAAATTGTACCTACAGTACTTATAGTATTTTAAGGTTACTTTTTAGTTGAAATTTGAGCCACCACTTTCTCTATGACTTCTGTCAATTGAGTATCTTGAGAATACTAATATGTTTTGTTGTAAGTGCAACACAAACATTGTATCGTGTTATATATCATACGAGCAGTACTAAACGTGTGAACATTAAATGTTATCCATCCAACATCTATCATAAATTATAATCTTATATTTTTTTTTCTAAATCGATTTTATGTCCACAATATAATTTGTTTAATCATTATGCTAGTTTTTATTTAAACGTGATTTAGAATTTGGTTTCGCGAATGAGGTTTGCGGGCCATGCGCGCGATTGTACACGTTTGATGTACGCTATGGTGAGTACAGGCCCTTAGCGTGCATTCAGAAGTTGTACACGGTCATACGAGCTGCTGGAGTACATTCAGCTTGCCCTCGACTACGGACCTCGGAGACTCACTACTTGTCTATAGCGCGAGTCGCCCGTTCCCCCGTTCGCTAAGCTACGCTACATCCTTACTAACTAGGTGCAATATAATGCAAATTCCATATCTTATGTAATTTATTTATCCGTTCATATTCATTTACATTTAAACCATAGTTCATTTGAATTTTGTCTAATAGTTAAACATTAAAGTTACACTTATTATTTGGCTGATTGTAACTACTAGTCGTAAACTAATTTTCTTATCATATTTTTTTTTATTTGAAGTTATTTATTGATTTGAATTGTTGTGATTTTTCTATGATTGTTATTACAGGATTATAAAACTTAAAGTATTATAACTTAACATTTCACACAACCGAAGTACCTGTCTTATATGGGATATTTTTTTAATGTTATCTATTGCTTTTTTGTGGAACACGTACAGAAATTGATAAATCCAGACTCAGTCTTCATTAGATTTTAGGACCTCTATTCAAAAGCAATTGGATTTAAAAATTACCATTTACAACATTACTAGTAGTCTTAATAGTACAGTCTAAGTATGATGGTATAGAATACAATACAAATAATAATTATGTAGATACTCCCTTCAAACAATACAAGTATTACGTTACCTATTTACCTATAACAATTCATAATAAATATTTTGTAATTATGAAAAGTGTATTTGAATTATGTTGAGCAAATTCAGAAATTAATAATTTATGATATTCTTTAAAAGTGGCTCGCTACAAATTATGAATTAACGAATTATCTAAACGGAATATTTGGAATGGGAAAAACTAATTCATTCATCGCCATTAAGATTTTAGAATAGCAAAGGTATGTAATAATATAAATATATAATTATTTACTTTACCTTAAATTTACATATTAAATTAATGTGTTATTAAAACTTAGAATAGTCACAGCTCTATAACGGTACGCTACGAACTTGCTTCACTTCAAGTTTTATCAAATATTTTTCTTCACTTAATCACTTAGGATTATTGTACTTACAATTTTACATCGTATTTTTAAGTACACGCAGTTTATATATTTATTATTGAACTTGTCAATATTTACTCGCATATTACGACTAATTACATTTAAAATAGGTATATGTCGGTGTTCTTATCCGCCCAAGCTTCCGTGGACCACAATTAATTTGTCACTCCAACCATAGATTTTTTTTATTCACAATAACAATTACTCGATCGAAAATATTGGGTGGGTCACTTTATATTGTTTGATAGTTGCATGCAAACTACATGGAGAATGTGTTGTGTGCACAAGATTGAATACTGAAGTGTACTGGTGTATATTCTTAGCTTGAACCGAACCTTTGATTAAACTACGGCAATGTTATGTGTATCCTAATCGTATAAATATAATTTACGTACGTATAAATTATTTACACTTGCCTAATCTAAACTTTGCCTACACCGTGACCGTCTTAGCAGTTTCAAGTCCTCTTCAAATTCCATAGTTGTTCATCATAAATAATCAATTATTTATTTAGCGATTGTTCGATATTCTGTTACAATTTTGATGTATATGAAAGTTACACTTTGTTTGCACGGACTGTCAATATAATACTATATATGGTAAGTACTATTAACTGCATCTATACACATTATCTAGTCATACTATTCAATGATCTTGAGTATTAACCGGATCCAAACTAAAGTAGGTATGCTTGGAATAAATAATGTGATTTTAGTTATCTCATTAGGGACCTTGCTTTTCAGCGTTTTTGTACTGAATAAAATTTGGATATCTGTTTTTTATAAGTTAAAAAAATATAATTTTAAAATTTTCAAATGACAGTCGGCTAGGTCTTACTTACACGCCTGCTCGTTTAAAGTATTCTGGTTTTATTAGTGACCAAAAAAAAATTGCTATTTTATGATTATGATAATCAGCCATACAGTCAATTTTTATGTGCACCGTAGGCCTATTAGCAATTAATGATTTGACTTTGACATTGCCTGGAGTTTTTTGACTGAAATTGCTTGATTTGAGTTGACAAAATAGACTTAATTTTAAAACTATTCGCTGATTTTAATTAAATTTTCGAGTTAATACAATACCATACCCACATAGTCACATTAGAACAACATATTGACTATATTTGAACTTTACATTATAAATCTATTTCCTAGAATAGTCCAAGATTATCAGTGCTAATGTACTGTATCTATTATGAAAATGATCAGGTACTGTAATGTTTAGTTTATATTTGTTATGTTGAACGCTATAACAGATTACTGAGCGTCGCTACGATTAGAAGGAACACTATCGAAATTTTGTGGATGTGACGATGAGCACAAGTCGTGCTGGTACAGTTATCGAAGAGAACCTAATTATCTTCACCAAGTAGTACCAGGTCATCGGCCACGACGTCGGAGACGTGGAGGTAGATGATCCAGTACATTAGGTTAAAACAAACGAAGCACACTGGGAACACGATGCGGGAATATTTATCGATGTCCGATGGTGTGGTGCCGAGGAGTTTGTTGATGCCCTGTGAACACCATTTAACTTGACATTTACGACTAATGCAGTTACAGTCAACTTAGACACTCGCTGTATCTGTTAACAATCGCATTGGAACATTTCGATAGCAAGTCGCGTTAGCGTTATGAAGCAACACAATCGCATAGGATTTTATTTTGTTGGTGATATGTTGTAGGTACCTTAGAAGCGTGGATCAGGTGTGGCGGTGGTCCTGCTTCCTCGTCAGGCTGTGGCGGTGGCGCAGGCGCAGGGCCTCGAGCACCGTTTATAGTGTTCTCCAGCGTACCCCCTTTTGAATACGCTTTCGGATCGTGCACTTTATAGCGAACCTCCTGTCCGAAAAAACTCACTACAGCATCTTCATATTTTGAAATACACTGATTACCTATTGATATTTTTATAAGTTTTACATGTATTATCTAAGCCAGGGTTTCCCAACGTTTTTTGCATGGTGCCCCCCGGATTAAAAAAAAAATGACATGCCCCCCCCCCCCCTATTTTCTCTTCATTGCTTCAATAAAACACACAAATTACTTTTACGATATTTAATTCACACAATGTATTATTTATTGATGGGATATTTGCGCCTGCATTTTTTTAACCAGTTGGTCGATATCAGGTTCTGTTTTTGACAGAGCTATCATCAATTCATACACTTCATGCCCCCCTTAAGATCTCCCTACGCCCCCCAGGGGGGCATGCCCCACCGGTTGGGAAGTCCTGCTCTAAGCGATTCCGATGGGGCTGTACCGGTCTTAATGGGCGCTAAAGCCTTTCATGGGACGATCGCGGGCCCAGAGATTAATAAGGGCGTACTAAGTACTCACGAGTATTTAAAATACTAGCTTCTGCCTGCGGCTCCACCCGTGGTGCCTCGAGAAAACAAAGCCTATTACAGCCATGGATAATGTAACATTCTAATAGTAACATATTGATTTCTTATATTTACGCGAATTCTACACATTGAAATAATGGTCGCGTTTATTTTGTGTTTTTTACGTTCCCGACAGTTCGGCTGCTTTACAGCAAACATGGTCATGGGAGGACGGGATGGTTGCTGGAATGCAGCTGAAACGTCAGGAATGTAAAAAACATGAACTCGATAAAATGCTCCTAATTACTTTTAATTTAATAGTAAAATAATTTTCTGAATCAGACCAATATATGCGGAGACTACCCCAAACTAACATACGTTACCTGTTTGTACTATTACTATAGAAGTATGGATATAGATTGAAATTACTCTTACCGAAGATCTGCTGGGGGGTAGTGGTCTGTTTAGGGTGCTTGTCCTCGGCGGCGGCACAGGTTCTGATGGCCCCGGCGGACCATCTATCTGTATTTTCTTCTCGACAGCCATCTTTTGTACCGCAGTAAATCTCTGTTTTCTCATCTGAATCCTCTTTGCCATGTAGCCCACCGTGGCGTACTCTGGAATGCATTTTTTTTTTATTGAAAATACCTCGTCAATTCCATTGTTTAAATCGCTCAGCCAAATCGATCAGTAGATAGAACTATAACATTTGCTGTAATAGGTTAATTTTATAACACTGCAACTTTATCAAGTATATTTTAGTTTTTAAAGGCAACAATAAAAAAATAATGATCAACAAAACATGAATTAATTTTTAATTTAATATCTCCTTGTTACCTAATAGACTAGCGAAGACCATCACGAAGCAAGTGCCGAGATACACATCTATCGACTTCACGTACGAGATCTTGGGTAAGGCGGCGTTCGTGGATGACATCAGTGTGGTCATCGTAAGCACGGTGGTGACGCCGAGAGATACCCTGGCGGGAGTCGCGTTACGGTTCAACCAAAACGACACCCACGATATTATAACAATCAGACCAGATGGAATATAAATCTGAATCAGGTAGTAGCCCATCGAACGCACAAATTGAATTTCACAAGCGAGACGTGAGTAGTTTCCTGAAAAAAAAAACCGTTAAATATTATAAACATCACAATTTAATAACTTATGATGTTTGACTATATTCTGGGTGTTCTCAAGTCGAGAGTGAACAAGTACCTTCTAGGCAAGTATGCTATATCGTAGATCTCATCGACACTTACCATCAGGTATTGTAATTTAAAAAAAAAAACTTTATTTGTTGATTTATTATTGTAATTGAAAATCAACGTTCAAAGGATCAGGGTCATCCGAGAAAGTCGTCGATGGACATGTAAGGGTCGAAGCAAATGCATGCGCGCTTCTATTATTCCAATAGATGTAAGTAATGAAAAATTGCTTTATCAGTCAGTCCAGTATGAAGGTATGATGCAACGGTACTCTGTACCTGTGGTGAGTGAAATCTCCATGGCTCGCTGCCGATAGCCCAGGACCTTGAATTGCGGCAGTGACACCTCGCTCGAAACGCCGACAGAATTGGGCCCCTCGTTCCACTTGTATCTGATGTCCCGCATGGTGTAGCCGACTGTACCATGCAGAGATATGGAACGATAAAACAAGCACCCATCGCACTGGGTTTTTAAAAGCATCGTAGAAGTGAATGAGCTTAAGGCAACCGACCAATGCTGAGTATTTCAATATCTCCAGCGTTGGATATGACGTAATTAAGATTATAAAAGCGTTTTGAAATCAGAGTTAATTTTTATCTACAGAACATGAAAGCTCATTGGTCTGCAGCTCAAGTGATGTTTTTTTGTTTTTATATTAGAAACGTCATATTTGTTTCATATCAAAATAATATTATATTATCTGTGCTTCGAACTAATATAAGCCAAATGAGGTTAGTCAAACGTGTCAACTCACAACTTTCAATTTCAATGTTGCATAATTGACGATCCATAGGAAAATATTGCAAATCCATCGGACAAGAAGCGGTGATAGTCAGTCTGTAACACACAGTTGAACAATATTTAGACTTCACAATAACACGAAAACAAAAAATATTATTAATAGCTGCGCCCCACGCTGTTAGCCGCGATTAAAAAGTATATCCCTATGTCATTTTCATACCCCTAAACTACCACTACCTATGCAAAAAATCATGTGGTCCTTTTCTCTGTGAAAAAATAAATCAAATCTATCCCACGGGAACCATAAATGTTACTGGGATAAAAAGTAGCCTATGTGCTATTCCAACCTATAATCAATCTCTGTGCCAAATTTCATCTAGATCCGTTCAGACGTTCTGGCTTCATTGAGTAACAAACATCCATCCATCCATCCATCCAAACTTTCACATTTATAATATTAGTGGGATTGTCGCTTGCCTTATACTTCGTGTAATAGATCCGGAGTGGTGTATACGTATGAATTCGTTGCTTGTAGTGGCTATGTGAAAATAAGACTGTTTTTCGTTAACAAAAAACGTGTCTGGTACCCATATGTTCCTAATAAATTCCGATCCAACGGACAGTGTCTCCACACCTGTCCTCTTTTTGTAAGCAAGTCTTGGGTCCGTCCAAAATTGTCTGAAGTAGAAATCCAGTGTGAAATCCTAAAATACATATAGTTATTTAGATACTTAATAACGAAAACGTTTTATCGACTTACAAGTTACAGCAGAGCAACAGTGGATGTCCGGTGATCGGGTCTCAAGCGTGCTAACATAATCAAAAGGCGTTGTATTCAGAATTGTAACTTTAAACATTTCCCTCATATACATTTCAATATATATAGAGTGATTAATGTTAAAATATTCCGTGGCCGGATAACTCAGCATAAGACTTTATCACTCAGCCACATTCATTGTCTCCGCGTCCATAAATCCACAAATATCAGCTAACAAACTTGATGGAATCGTTTATTACAAGACGAACAATTTAAATGAATAAAAATTGAAATACTTTTGCAGTCAATTGAAATTGCATGTGCAAAACCGCGAGAACAAAACTTCAATAGCATCTTTGGCTCAAGTTTGAATATCTGAATGTGATCTTCGATTATATTTGGTTAGCTGTAGCTAAGTAAATAGCGGTAAGTCCCGTCGCGAGGTAAATCGATGAGAGCAGATATCTCACGTTGTTCACTCAAGTATGTTGCTGAGGGGAATTATGTTAATAATATGCTTAGTGTATCACCAGTCCAAGTTTCCGATATTTACCTTGCAGATTTTGGCTAATAAATAATAACAGTAATGCATTAATGTGGACTTTTTTAGTTATAACTTCGGATATAAACGAGGAATTCTGAAAATTTTAACTAACGATATGACTAATAAAAAACAAAAATGTTTAGACATGCCTATCTATAATTATTGATCATTATATCCAAACCGGAGACAGTGTCCCAAGATATAATAACAAAATAAATTGATATTTGTTAAAATTATTTTTGTAAGTAACAATACCTTAAATCAATAACCTCCTATAATAATAATACCAGGCTTTTTTTTAATGTCCCAATGCTGGGCACGGGCCTCCCCTCAATGCGAGTAGGACTAAGCCATAGACCACCACGCTGGCCCAGTGCGTGTTTGCCAAACTCCTATAAGGGGTATTGATTTAGAATAGTTTCAAATAAGTGGGGACAAATATTGCCGAAGTGCTGACGGTTGACCATCAGTTATAGACAAAATTCAGCCTCTGGCGAGCTAGTGTGAAGTTACATTACCACAGAGTACTCGTAACTTGTTCTTATCGGCTAGCATGTTATCAAAGGTAATTATTTGTATGCTAAGGAATTCAATCCTAATTACATGCTAATCACACCCGATAGAGTCTTAACTCCAACCTCAGCAGTGAAATGAACGAACAAGACATTCAAATTACTGTTAATGTTGACCGTCAAGTACACATAAATGTAAGTCGAAAATTTTCTATTAGAGTCTATAACTTAAATTTTTAAAGTAACTTAAAATCATTATACACCGATATACATTTTTGTGGACTCCCTTACTGTATCACTTATGTTATTTTAACTATATTCTATATCTAACTTGTTGGATAGGGTCACGTCCTGAAGTGACTTTCAGAGCCCCTTGATTTGGTTTCCACTAGGGGTCATTCACCCTGGTCTCAGTTTGACATCTGCACTTTGGAACCGTTATCAAGGGTGTGTCGGCAAATCGTTTGATAAACAATGATTTAATGTCCGGCAGCATCCGGCATTTTATCGTTGCACGACAGTTGGGTTCGAGCCGAATAGTACGTGCTCAATATCAGCTGTTTGTTTGTATAACGTCAATTTACAACAATATGCCGTAGATTTAAAATAAATAAATTTTTAATAAGTAACGTAACAGCCAATTAAATAGTGTTTACGTCCATACGGTACTCACTGGACAACAGTACAAACAAGACATACATTAATAGCAAGACTACTTATAGTATGATATTTTTAGGCGACTGGCGAACCTGAAGTTTTTGACGCCATAACGAGACACAATATTACCAGAACTGACAGACACAACAAATACCTACTCAAGAACATAAAAAGCTTAAAACAAAAAACGACAACTGAGCAAATTTACGACAGTGTCTTGCTTGGAGGGATGCTTAATGGCAAGTACATTTTAGTATGTCTTTTTATGGACGCACCCGGAGGGACGTAGCACTGGATGGCCGATTCAAATTCGCACCACGAAAAACTGATTGAACGTGATTAGTTAAGGAATTCAAGCAAATACACTAGATACATACGACCCACTCCTAACTTTTTCGGCACCTGTTTTGGTTTAAAAATAAATATGTCTGACACCTAAAGATAAAGAATCTTTAAAAGAATTACTGATGCCTTCAATATAAATTTCCTAAGCACATGTCAGATCACGCATGGCTGTACGGTTCCGTAGTTATTTAAAACTACTCAATGATTACTAAACACGACGAGATGCAATTAAAATACATCATCCCTTCTTCACGTATTTTCTCCCAAATTAATAGAAGTTATGAGCCAATGTTACTAGCTATGTTATTGTGGCAGGTGAACCGACAAGTGGACCATCTGGTTAGGGTCCTTTGTAGGGACGACGGAACCCTAAATTTTAATGATTATTGACTATTTTGTTGATGTGCTTTGGCTTGGCATTTAACTTTTTTTAACTTAACTTTCAGGTAAGTGCTTCGTATGTATATCTAGTGTATTTGAAGGGAGTGGTGCAGTGCCGTCCGGGTGGTCGGCTCCATAGCACCGGCATGCTCGCAGCCTCGTGTCTGGGGCTGCTCGGTCGCGGCGGCGCGGGCGCAGGCGCGGCGGAGCGACCGAGACAAGCGTGAGCTGACAGTGGCGAGTACCATGAGCACTTCGGAGACCGAGCCGATAGAGAGCACATACATGGTGACGCCCACCTCCACTGGCGGACCTGCAATCAAGCCCAATCGTGAGTTGCGCACGCGTCTCGCGCCGTGAAAACCAAACCAGAGGACGGTGACGTGACGCCTCGACACCCTCGATCGAACGCGAACGCCACTATTCAATTACTATTGCTCATGTATCCGTCGTTCGACCGAGAGCTCCTATCTTAACGCTGTATAGTCATTTCGTGTTCTAAATGACCTTCTACGTAATAGTAGGTTTTGCAGCATAAAATACCATTTTCACTTCAGATAAGGAGCTGATGGAGAGCACGTACATGGTGACTCCTACGTCCACCGGCGGCCCTGAAATGTTACATCAGTTACATTACCTGAAGCGGACCATTACACATTTGTCTCTCCATAATAGAGTATGAAATAAAGCGTAGCATTCGTAGCGATGTTGTAGCAGCTTGGTTTCTTGTCGTGCGTTAGTTGTAGGTACGAGTACTTGTTTAGATTTGGTGTTCAACATGCCTTCGGTAGCGTCCTCAATCATGCATAGTTAGTGCTCCAGCCCAGTTTTATTTACACATTGTTGGCCTTTCAAAATGTTCTCTGGTAAAATGATTAGAATGGTTAGTTCAATGAAATATATACCAACCTGCTTCTGTGATATTTATCATCAAAATCAAATTAGTATAATGCACTTATCATCGTGTCCAATTTGTTATACAGGAACGATACTGAGTTATAAACTCGATAAAGTTTCGCAATCAGTTAATAATTCACCTCTTCGCTATTACCGATTTTTTTTCTCAACATTATGGTCTAAACTATTGCCGCCTCCACAGAACTCTGGTTGAAAACACAATAAACTGAAATTGCAACGCATTAAGTACTTCTCAAATGTGATTTTGGTTCTTATTTAGATAATTGTTTCTATAAAAAGAAACTGAATTAGATGTCCTCCTCAGGTCCAGGGATCACTCCAGTTATACACTAACGTGATCCTGTTTTGAAAATTAATATATAAATAAAATAAAAAATATTTAAGAAAATATATAAATGTCGTTTATTTATTCACACACTACGTACAACGGAAATAAAAATGGGAATAGAAAACTTACTATCCGTTTAATATTTACAAAAAGTAAAAGTAAACGAACGTGGGATATGATAATTTGATACCGAATCTCCGGTTACATTTTTAATGAGAGTATTCAGATGGCGCTATATACTTTCTATATGGAATATAACTGAGTATTATTTGTCACGATATTTTTAATATTTACTTAATGACTGTATTGGCAAACAAAATCCTATTACAATCCGCAAAGCTGAGCACAAGAATTAACACTTAGTAAAAAAAACTATTTTTAAAATTTGTAATTGTAATGGTATTATTCAAATAATATAAATACCAACCTCCATAATTGGGCCTCACTCTCTTATCGTAGCTTACACTTAGAGAATCCAAAATGGCTGAGATATTGACGTCCCCAAACATTCCTCCTCCGCCCGCTCCCCTGAAACACACATTGACTAATGAATTCCTAGTTGTTACTTTGCAGGGATGGATGGATGGAAGACTTCCCATCATTGCAATATACCAATAATGTTGAACTATCATACCTATCATGATCTCGTAATCATATATTTAAAACAAGAAAAAAAATTAATGCATTTTTCAGTTAATTTTTTATGGACAGCAAACATCACTAATAAGTTACTGGATAACATTAATTTATAGTTAGATACGTTCTTAAAGTGTTTTATGTTTTAAGTTCTTAATTAGCCTTGCTAACCACGATTCATATATTTAAATCAGGAAAAAAATTAAGGCATTTTTCGTGTTATTTTTTTATAGACAACTAAAATCATTTTTATGTTACTGGATATCATTAAGTTATAGTTAGATACGTTCTTAAAGTGTATATAATTAGCCTCGATGTCCACGAATCGTCTATGTTTTAACAAAAGGGGCAGTGTACAGTTGGCGATTAGGTATATTTTTGTTTGCATGTAATTATACTATAATTATGAGTTTTCGGTGAATTTGTTTTGTTATGTAAATATTTCAATAAGAACCTGTATTTTTGTCTAAATTCAATAAATAATGAATTAATTTTACCAAATCTTTTAATGTATCACTGTTGGGCACGGGCCTCCCCTCTATGCGAGGGGGCCATAGTCCACCACGCTGGCCTAGTGCGGGTTGGCGGACTTCACACATCTTTCGAGGGGTTCTCTCAGACATGCAGGTTTTCACGATGTTTTCCATCACCGTTTAGCAAGTGATAATCATGGTTGAAAATGAGATTCGCACATGAAATTCCAGAGTTGCGACCCAGGGTTTGAACCTACAATCCTCGTTACAGAGGCAAGCCTTTTACCAACTTGACTATCACTGCTGTCCTATTTCTTTGTACGTCTTAATATGGACATCACAATGGATTTTCAGTCTTATAAAAAATATTGATATGGATAAAATACTCCAGACGATTTAGCAGTGATTAGCCGTGTCTGAGATGCTTTATTTTAATCCTAATTCTATTTTAAGTTATAAACAATAACAGTTTTTTTAAATAATATCGCCGACATCTCATCGACTATATATGGTCCCATACTAAGCAACTCCTGTTTCATGCGTGCCATACAATGGACTGAGGGCGAACTCAGAATATAAATACTTATATAGATATTAAACATCCATGACTCGGGTACAAACATGCTCATCACACAAACCTTGGCCCTCCCAGGATTCGAACCCGAGACACTCGGCGCAGAAAGCAGGCATCCCTACCAACTGCGCTAATAAGGTCGTCAAACTAAGAACAAAGAACGATGAGTTAAACATAAATCTGAACTCAATAAAACAAAATCCTCCAGCTAACCACTGGCGCCGTCATAAGGTAGGATACCGAGAATTTTAACCCAAACAAAGTAGGTAGCTACCTGATTCGATTCAGATAACATATACCTAAGCAGATTTTACCTACATTGTCGTTCGACAGTCTTTTGTGACAAAAGTAGCATTGCAACAAAAGATTTCTGTTCGGGTAAATATCAAAGAAACGAACTCGAGTATGCACTAGCATGATGACGTCCACAGCGTCAGGTTCAATGGCGGAGAACGTAAGAAACAAACATTAAAAGCTTTGAAAAGAGACAGCTTAATATTTTTTTTCTTACAGGCCAGGTGTAAATTAAAAAGATTTCATATTTGAATTTAAATATAACATTTTTTTTTTCTTCGTCTGCGATTTAAATTAAGAATATTAAGAAGCATATCAAAGAAGTATTTTTTTTTTCGATAAAACGACAGACTTTATTCTACGAATCAAAGGTATGAGCTTACATTTAAAAAAATCATAAGCCCACTCCTAGCTTGACGAGTTTCTTTATCCGAACGGGTGGGTGCAACTATTTACAGCCAATCACGTAGGTAGGTAGGTACGCTATATCGGGGACAATACTGTCTAGACACCTTCAGGTCATTTTCCCATGACAATACTTGCCGCAACAGCTACAGCTTAGTATGGCACGTAGGCGTCTTTGTACCGTTGAAAGTAGTAGGCAGAGATCACACTCAATAGATATTCAGTTTTATATGCTTATTGCTTATGGTTCATCGGACGGCAAATCACAGGTTGCCAGGTAAAAAAATAGTTGACGCCCTAACTCATTTCTAGTTAGCCAATAAATTTCCAAGTGTTGGAGACAAATATAAATTAATGAAAAACTCATCATCCCCATGTTCTGACCAGAGATGTAAATAGTCTACACCTTTTATAAACTAAAATAGAAATCACCTTCTACATTGTAGCGTACTTCATAATATAATATAACGGCTCCGGCATATAAAAACAGCTTAGATTAGGTATATTTTATGATCTAGGCTACATTAAAAATATAATCGTACTATCGATTTAATTATATAGGCCCTGCGGACCCACTGACACAATTAAGGAGTACCTACTGACGCATACACCACGTATTGCACCCATTTATAGCGTCACAAAGCTGGTTGAAGCAAACTCGAATGAGAGAATCTCAAATACAGCTTAACCTCTTGGAGTTAGCTCTGCACAGGCTCTGCAGTGTCTGGAGGTACGTGAGGGTATGTTGTATGTATGTGGTAACCGTGTTGTTGACGGTGTTGCTGATTGCTATCTTATTTGACAATTTGCAAGCTATAGTCCTCAGGCCTTAGGTATATTTTTATTAGAACGAAAAGTCCAAGTGAAACCGACTTGAAATTGTTTCAACATTAACCAATTATTTACCACATTAACAAGCTATTTAATATACGTCAATATTTCCTTTATTTTAAAAGAATAACCTCCCTTATAAGACTTAATCACTAGTAGCCATACTCAGCAAAACAAGTGCCTTTCAACTGAGGGGCACTTGGCAAGTGGCTTTTCAACTCTCTCAGCTCGATGCGACTTTCATCAGCCTCTTCACAACCGTTTGTGTCATTTTCTTGAAAATCTTTTAGAATAATTTGAGATCTTCGTAAAGAAATATTGACAGAACAAGCATATATCTAACAGTACTGTGTACGGTTACAACTTGTAACTGTGCAATCTATACTAATATTATAAATGTGAAAGTTTGGATGGATGGATGTTTGTTACTCTTTCACGCCAGAACGGCTGAACAGATCTGGATGAAATTTGGCACAGAGATAGAGTCTTTACTTTTTATCCTGTTAAAATGTATGGTTCCCGTGGGATAGATTTGTTTATTTTTTTCATAGAATACCAATAAATTCATTTTCTCATACATTTGGTTCTGAGGCGGTACGAAGTTCGCCGGGACAGCTAGTTATACAAAATGGGTAGGTATATTGACTCTTGAACCTGTGCTTCATTAGCGCAATTGTAATCATTATATGCACTCAGTATTTCGATATGTCGATTTTGATAAATACATTTAGTTCCCATCGAAATGAGAATTTATTTTCAAATTGTCATCGGAATTCTGACTGCGAATATATATTACGAATTCCTTAATGAAGCACATTTTCAAGGGTTATTTATTATACCTACCCTCGATGCATCAACCTTTATTAATATCTGCAGCTATACGATTTTAGAGTATTACGGGACGGTACTAAAACCCAGTTTTTTTAATCTAAATATGAAATTATTTTTGTATTTTGTAAAGGTTGTCAAATCGTGTCCAATGATGTCGAGGCGTTTGGAGACGCCGTGTTATAAATAAATATAGAACATACTTTTAATAAAAAAAAAAAAAAAAAAAAATATTGATCACTTGTTACGGATGCGTAGAAAACGAAGAGAAAAACCGTTCATAATTCATATATAAGCAGTGATAGCCAAGTTGGTAGAACGCTTGCCTCGATAACGAGGATTGCAGGTTCAAACCCCGGCTCGCACCTCTGGGATTTTTCACGTGCGAATCTCATTTTCAACCAAGATTATCACTTGCTAAACGGTGAAGGAAAACATCGTGAGGAAACCTGCATGTCTGAAAGAACCCCTCGAAAGATGTGTGAAGTCTGCCAACCCGCACTGGGCCAGCGTGGTGGACTATGGCCTAATCCCCCCTCGCATTGACGGGAGGCCCGTGCCCAGCAGTGGGACATAAAAAAGGGCTGGAATTATTATTATTTTTCATATATCATACATTAAAATGGTTCCTATTATGTTTAATTGAACACACGTGAAAGACCGATGTGAAGATGTTTAGACGTTAGGTTACTTACAAGCAAATGTGGCACCTATAATTTATCGTATCATAAGCTTGTAATATCATAAGTTAGATAGGTATCTAGGCACTTCAGACAACAGAAGTTACAAAACTCACTCATTGTTTCCAATGTTATTTACCTATTAAATGTTATCTCACAAAATCAGAATATAAATTAATATTCTAAGAACGGGCAACTATTATAAAAATGTAATATTACTGAGGAGAATTGCTCGGATCCACAATAATGTAACCACATAAAAATGCTTCAATATACGGAGATGGCGGGCTCCAGAGTATTTTATTAAAAATATACGGAGATGGTTTATTGTCAGAATAGTGTGTTTGAAATCTTTTAAATCACATGAGGCGTGTTCACAATAATACTTTTTAACAGGACTTGAGAGTATATAACAGCGCCTCTAGCGGACGGTATTTAAAACTGCCAATTCTCCATACAAAATGTCTAAATACGGTAGACTATAAAGTATACAGTTAGCTCGCACTTGACGTGCTGAATGTATTTCGCCATTTACCGCGCTCTCTGCCGTAGTTACATACGGTGGCCTATGTACGTGACTACGTAGATGACCTATGTAACAGAGGTCATGTAGTATAGGTATTGGGTATCCGCAGAATGTTAATATCGATATCTACATTACTTAATTAATAGAATTCACCACAACAATTCACAACTGTAATATGATACTACGCATCTACAAGAGACAAACATACTACATAGGCTGAGAAACACATAAGCCACCGCAGTTGGGTAAAAATAATGCCTGCTTTCTGTGCCGAGGGTCCCGGATTCGAATCCTGGTAGGGACAAAGTATGTGTGATGAGCACGAATGTTTGTAACCAAGTCATGGAAGTTTTATATCTATATCTATACATATAAATAAAATTGGAGTGTCTGTTTGTAATATTAAAATAACCGCTTTTTACTAAGTGCATTTGGATGTATACACGTTACTTATACCGAAACAACATTTTTTACAATTTTTGTCTGTCTGTCCGTCTGTCTGTCTGTCTGTCTGTCTGTCTGTCTGTCTGTCTGTCTGTCTGTCTGTCTGTCTGTCTGTCTGTCTGTCTGTCTGTCTGTTTGTTCCGGGTAATCTCTGAAATGGCTGGACCGATTTTGACGGGAATTTCACTGGCAGATAGCTGATGTAACAAGGAGTAACATAGGCTACTTTTATTTTAGAAAAAAAAAAATGGATCTCGAAAAAAAATTAAAACCAATGTTGCAGCGCTGCGCATGATTAAAGTTTGATAGCAACAATCTGCAATGCGTCCCGCGGGATCAGAACGCGAGCAGGCTGTTGCCAACGGCTGAGTCTTTGTTAAATACCACGCGGACGAAGTCGCGGGCAACAGCTAGTACGTAATATATCAGAGGTTCGCCTTCAGTCCATGGTACTGTACCCATAATACAAGCGATGATTAGTGTGAGACCGTATAGTTCTGGGTGTTCGTATGGCAATATTAAAAAAAACAGACATCTACTCATAATAAGCCAAGTGACTCATACTTACATACACACTCATACTTACATACACACAGTGCAAGTAAATGTGATACCTTTCAAGAAGATAATGTTAATCTTATGGCTTTGATTAGAATTTTGGTAAATACTAAATAGATTTTCCAAAATGATTACTGATACGAAACTATTAGGCCATTAACTAAGTAGAAGCATTATTCAGATAAGTTCAGCGTACGTTTCCTTGGCATTTGTTGATTAAAGGGGTCGTAGCAAGGTAGCCAGGTTCTATGCAACTAATCAAGAAAGTGCATCTTCGCGCACAACCCAGGTACGGTACGGTTTCCACTTAATAGAATTTCCGGAGCTGTATATACTACATGTCCAACGTATTTGACCTCAGCGAGGTCACATCTCTATAAATTATACATGTTGAACTACCGACGACCAGTAGGGTTATTTTAAACCATTCGAAATCGATATCGGAAACGGAATCGAAAACTTCCGAGCTGGATTACCGGAAACCGCTATTAAAATTTCCGAATTTTATTATCTTCGATGTATCCTGACGACAATACCAAATCGATTTTTCAAAAAGTTTCCGTCGGAAAGCTCGTCGGGAGCGCCATCGACATCGGAAAGTTACAAAATTCGTTTCCGATGTCGATTCCGAATGATTTAAAATAACCCTGCTGATTAGCTTGGTTAATAGCGATCCTGCTTTCTGTGCTGAGGGTCCCGGGTTCGAATCCTGGTTGGGGAAAACTTCATGTGATGATATTTGTACCTGAGTCATGGCGGTCACAGTAAGGGCGAACTCAGTAGAGTTGACCCTTATTCTGTTGTATGGGAGGTACTCATAATAAGTACAAGCGTTACTTAGTTTGGGGCAGTTCAGTCGGTGTGTTGGTCCGGCAATATTAATATAAGTTTATAGTTGATGCAGTACGTGAAAATAACATGACGGTCTGCATCTCAACGCCCAAACGAGGTAACTATCTTCAGCTCTAACGAAGTTTTAAAATTGATTGAAATTTCGGTACCGCTGCCTTTTGAGTCAACGTACAGAGCGTGATACAGAAAAGTTTAACTAACATTTGAACCTGGGCATCTTTAGCGCACTTATAATAATTAAGTGAAGTCAAAATTGCGAAACGAATGTAATTTAAAAAAAACTTTGCTCACTGATATTGTTGGCTGAATATAATTAAAAATCGATTAATCTATTAAAATTGTGACTTCACTTAACTATTAAAAATGTCGCTAAAGACGGGGATCAGATTCGAATGGTAGTATGGCTTTTATGAATCGCATTGTAGATTGTCATGGATGTAAATCTATAAAAGTAAAAGGCTATAAATAGCGCAGTTCTGTAAGGGTCTGTACATTGTGACCAAATTCTATGATCGATGTTGCGTCACCTTAGTCATCTATTTGAATACGAGCATTATATGATAGTAATAAATCCAATTAATACCTCCTTAGTAATATAAATAAACAAACATAACTAAGTATCTTCTTCTCATAATCCCACTAATATTATAAATGTGAACACATTATAATATTAGCTTACCACTAATATTGTAAATGTTTGGATGGATGGATGTTCGTTACTCAATCCCGCCAGAACGGCCGAACGGACCTGGATGAAATTTGGCACTGAGATAGATTATAGTCTGGAATAGCACATTTTATCAGCACTTTTTATCCCGATAAAATGTAAACGCCGGTAACATCGCGGGGCGCAGCTAGTAATTAATAATAGCAGTATAATAATTCTCATAATACTACAAAATTGTTAATATAAGCTAGGCAGAATTAACTGTAGGAATATTCAATGGTACGTACTGTATTCTCGATCAGTATTTATTTGAAGCCTTCCCTGGCTATCCCAACTTCATCGTTCAACTTTGTTGGGCTGTGATATCGCACAACGCGGGATCCGCGGGAGAATTTTGGCGCGGAATTCTTGAATTTAATGTAATTAAGTTCTAATTAAGATAGATTGTTATAATATATCATTATGTATCCCCGGATAGACGGTGACATTTTGTTGTTATGTTGATACGAGTTTGTGTTTGGATTATTATCGCCTGACATATTTAGTAAATCTTTAAAGAGGTTTCAAAATTTACGGGCTACTTTAATTTTCTCCCGTCAAAATCGGTCCAGCCATTTCAGAAATTAACCGAAACAAACAGTCATACCGACAGACAAAAATTGTAAAAAAAATGTTTTGTATATTTTTACGTGTATACATCCAAATGCACTGCAGTAAAAAGAAGTTATTTTAATATTACAAACAGACTCTCCAATTTTATTGATCTGTATAGATGTATAGATTAGTGACAGTAACTATAAAATAATGAAACAAGACAAGAAAAAATAATCAAAACCTCAAAAATAAAGAATCTTTCCTGCTATGCCATAATTATACGATCACGTTTTCCGCGAGGATGCCGTCAGGCTGAAGGTATTCTGAATACATCATTTACATGTCACATTCACGTGAAGTAGTCTCACTGCAGCTAATGAAAATATTCGGCTCATTCATAGGAGTCGGGGAGCGTGTAACGCGAGCTAAGTGTCGAGACGTCATCCCGAATGGAAATCTTTTGTTTGGGAGCAAGGCATCGTAAAATAGAGTACAACACTCGTTTGCACTTTGAATAACAACTGTATTAACATGTTAATTGAGTTTTAATTTATTTGCAGTATTTTATCATTGCGGACCTACGCTCGTTGATGCGGACACTAGCAAACTATGAAAAAAAAAACAAAAGAAAACACATTGTAAAAATAATAAATAAAGAAAGCAAATCTACATAATAATAATAGGTGCAAATTACCCACAAGTATATTGAATCCTAGCCGAAACAAAAACAATATGATATTGCTTCTAATGCAACGATTTCATCAAATGCGAGAGACTTATGTACTTTTTATAAGCAAAAAATATAGGTCGCCGCAGAATAGCCCGTGTATGTATGTAGTTAAGGAGTGTGATGTAAAAGGCCCGCATGATTTTGCACGAATATTCGCTGATGCATTAAAATCCACTATCTCAACTGTGCTATAGAACTCTATGTAGCAAGGCGGTAGGGCTGCCAAGAGGCTACTCTCTTCGGACCGTTATTACTTTTTTTATCGGAGCGCATCAAAATATCCATGGTGTTTTATAAATGCAGAAATTTTCCAGAAAATGTTTAGTTTATCTTTGTTTTTGTCGCAGTTTCCATTAACATTATAAGTTTCAAGGAAACCAAAGCTACCTATATTATTAAATTACAGACTACAATATTATCTTGCAAGAACGTAGATTATAAAAACCCTAAGTAGATACATTTCTTGCTTTGTCACTGATCAAAGCTTAAAAAGCTGTTTATATAATTATATAAAACTGTATCACTAATTAAAGCTCCAATGACACAAACAACGAATGATAGTAATCTAATCTAATCTATCGGCCGATAGACGTCCACTGCTGGACATAGGCCTCCCCCAACGACTTCCACACATCACGGTCCTCGGAAGGACCGAGGAATGATAGTAGTAAATACGAAATACTATGATGAAAACGAAATTGAATTCAAAGATCAACTGAAAATATTGTAATAAAAACATTACTCTGTACGTATTGAATAAAAAAAAAACAAAACATTCTTCGACCTTTATATCCCGCGTCGTAAACATCAAACGTGGTAACCCTGACATAGAGGAGGGGTGTCCGGAGCGCACATGCGCAGAACATGACGATCGCCATCAACATGCTAAAAAGGTGAGGCCATAAAGTGAGCTGTGTTTCTGCGTTAGTCAATTTTCTTGCAGAATTAGGTCACATTAAGCTTAGGTAGTTATCGCCCGACTGTAATACATAATTTATGATTAACTTAGTCCAAACCGTAAGTAATCACGATACATTTACAGTTGAGATACAGCACGGCAGGCGGAGTCGATTGGGAGAATCCACTACAGTTCAGTTGCGTGGCCTCACCCTTATAGACCGCCAATTGCCTTGAAAGAGCGACGAGTATCGATAGATATGTCGAAGCGAGACACATGTATATTGGGTCTATGTAGGGAATTAGCATTCGGACGTGTGTTGCAAACATTGCAAATCTGATTTTCACCTCTATTGATATAATCGTTTTAAGTTATCCAGCACATCAAGTGCGAGCTAACCGTATACTTTGTAGTCTACCGTATCCATACATATGGAGAATTGAAAAGCGCCTCTAGTGGAGGGTATTTAAAACTTTCAATTCTTCATACAAAATGTCGAAATACGGCAGACTATAAAGTATACGGTTAGCTTACGAATAATCTCGCACCTGACGTACAGATTAAATTAAATTTGCGAGTATATTTTTAGAATCAGAATCTAAGAATAAGATCAAAGAATAAGAATCAGATTCCATTTCTGAATATATAATGGATGGAATTTTGAAAATTTAACTCCTTACACCCATCTAGTTTTGGTACGTTTGATCAGTCTTAAACAGTGCTTTAGTCACAGATTATAACCAGAGGCTCATGCTAATCCCTTGAAGTGATTATCGAAATTAGATGAGGTCACGGAGTAGGCAGGTATAATTTGTTCCTTTCTCTCACTTACATCTGGTAGTTAGTGATCTCGCTCTCACACTTCAAACTGATGCCAATCTTCGCAATATCCATACGTAACAAATCCATGTAAAATGGATGGACCCATATTTTTTCATTGAAATTACCTAATCATACAATACCTATATGTCATGTTTGTTTATATAAGTTCATCCTAAACGTACCTATAGGCAAAACATAACATAAATTATAAGTAGATTTGTTGGTGGCATTAAAACTCTTTTTATGCCGTATTAAGTTACATCTTCATTCATCAAGCGCCAAGCGGCCTAGCCGTGTTCCGGCATGATGTTCGGTGTTACCATTCATGGATGGCGGGTCAGATCAGTTGCGCTGCATGTGCCTAGTGAATGTAGCGTCTCGATCTACTGCCGCCTTCCTACCTAGGCAAGTATTTGGTGATGGATGCTCCATCGTAGATCTCATCATCACTTACCATGAGGTGAGATCGAGGTCAAATACTTGCCAATAATGTAATAAAAAAAAATTAAAAAAAATCTACTCTCGTTTCAATGTCTTGATTAATCAACCATATCAGTGCTAAGTGTAATTGTAAGATCACATGGTAGCCCGTACGACTATACTGATAATTATAGCGCCTAATTGCTTGCGGCGGCGGTACCTGCCGATCATGTTTCGCAAACCACTAATTATTGAACCGCACATAATATACATATAATACACTCAACCGCACACAAAGCGATATTAGTACTGAGTGTCGTTTTACCGCATCGATACCATTCACCACGGATCTACGAAATTCTGTTCCCGGTAAGTAAAACAGCAGGGTTATTTTAAATCATTCGAAATCGATATCGGAAACGGAATCGAAAACTTCCTAACCGTATATCCCCAATCGATATTAACATTTCTGAATATGATGATTTTTGACGGCTCTCAATGGAAATACCATATCGTTTTTTCAAAAAGTTTCCGTCGGAAAGCTCGTCGGGAGCGACACCCAAATAGGAAAGTTTCAAATCCGTTTCCGATACCGATTCCGAATGATTTAAAATAACCCACCAGTTCGCGTTTGGTTGTAGCACTGTTATTAACGCCCATTTATAACGCAACAAAAGATCCCGTATAGTGGCCTTAGTTAGATTCGATTGCGTTAGACGATTTTATAACGTGTACGTCAAGTGCAAGATTACTCGTAAGCTAGCCGTTTACTTAATAGTCTACCGTATTTAGACATTTTGTATGGAGAATGGAAAGTTTTAAATACCGTCAGCTAGAGGCGCTTTTCAATAATCCATACAGAATGTCTGAATACGGTAGACTGTAAAGTAAATGGGTAGCTCGCACTTGACGTGCTGGTCTTCTATAGTTATTGAGAAAGCATACTGTCATGTATACAAAGAAGTATTTTTATCCATTATCGTCATCCATTTTTCTACAATGTGTTTTTATTATTTAATTAATTTACATGGTATTATTACAATTTAATTGCGCAACCTTGGCATAATACGTACCGTTGGGTCGGTGACGCCAAGATCAAGACGTTCTTTATGTAGTTGTAAAAAAGTATTTTGCTTTTGTTTTAAATAGAGATTAAAGCAATAACATGCAATTTTACAACTCGAAGTATCTCTTCAAGGTAACACATACAATTATCTATACAAATAAATAAAATTGGAGGGCCTGTTTGTAATATTAAAATAACCGCTTTTTACTAAGTGCATTTGGATGTATGTACGGTGCATATACCAAAACAACATTTTTTACAATGTTTGTCTGTCTATCGGTCTGTTTGTTTCGGCTAATCTGTGAAATGGAAGGACCGATTTTGACGGGACTTTCACTGGCAGATAGCTGGTATAAAAAGGAGTAACTTAGGCTACTTTTATTTTAAAAAACTTTTTTGTTAAATACCACGCGGACGAAGTCGCGGGTAACAGCTAGATTAAACATAAGACTAAGTCTTAATATACCTATTTTAATCTGCACACGTGTATGCAATTTAATATTCTGATCAAGATACATCATCTTGTATAATTACCTTAATTATCTCTTCCATTCTAACATTTGGCAGATGTATCCTTTAAAATCTAATTAATATAAATACACAAACATTGTTATTTAATACCCTATTATTCCAATGATACTAAGATATCTTAATTGTAATGCCAAGGCTACAGGAAAACACATATTTTCGGGCTCATTTAAGAACGAGTTAATGACCCTTGTAGTACGTACTTGTAATGAGACATTATATTATATTATTATAGTAAGCGTTTACTGGTATCCCTTTGGGTAATAACTTACAGAGTTATTGCTTAGGTATACCTTTATTAGGTCGGCACTTCCAGTATTTGAGTAAATATCGTAACATAGTATTTTATTTGTTGTTTTAGATATCGAAAATAGAATAGGAGGTGGAAATCTTTTCGCTTAGGTAGATACTTTTTTGTAGCTTTTACGGTTGATATTTTTGGTATTTAATTTGACTTGTTTTTTTTACCAGAGTCAGCACTTGTTAGATTGGTTTTCTATTGCCGTTTTTGTACTGAAATATAATATGCAGTAAAGCCATTTACATGAACAGTGTAACATTTCAACCTTGATACGTGATTACAGCAAGGAAGTAAAAACCGACAGAGCACCTAAGTACTAAAGTAAAACTAAAAACTGTTATAAAAAAATCTCTATGTCAAGTCTAAATACTCTTAAACATTTTTGTAGCAAGTCCCCGGCAATTGTGTAGTTTATTTCTGGAGAACCACAGGGGAATACTTTGGAAAGTTATGGCTGCCGCTTGCGAAGGGATCGTGCGGACATTTCTCGATCGGACTATTGTTTAGAGCATGTTTCGCTATTATTAGACGGTATATATGTGATATTAACAATCATGATGATATACTTAGTCTTATAGGTGTACGATTTATGAAAAATACATTTTGCACATCTTAAAAAAAAATTGTTTCACACGAGAACCTACCGCACTAACCTAACAACCTAAGGCAATAAGGTCTCACACTATGACTTGTTATGTTAGACTTATAATGTACCTTTATTTTCAGTCTGAACTGATCAAACGACAATAATTTAGGGATGATCAAAGTGCTATAATGCTCTATTATTACTTGTGAATAGATAAGTTATTACATTTATGTAACAAGACATTATTACCTTTGTACAGCACTTTAATAAATTGAGTATACTTAAGTAGCTAACTTACAGAATCTGTCTCATAGATAAAACACATATGTTATACTAAGACTTTACTAAATTATCTTATCTATAGGTATATATAAAAAAGTCGTATTAGTTGCCATCTATAACTTAAAAACAGGTAGGCCGAAATGTATTATCTATCATTTTTGAGTTTTTCTACTCCGCGCATAGCAAAGTAATTATTAAAACATGGCAACAATCACGGTACGAACTTCGGCGGGGCAGGTAGTGTTATATACATTTAGAACAATCAATGCGCTTAAAACCAAGTATTAAAAAGGGCCTATTCAAACAATATTATCATTGTAATAAGTATATTGTCGGAGCGGCAAAGCTGAACTGGGATTGGCAGGCTATGTTGTCCGTATGGACCCTCAAATGTGGACAAATCTCGTCTATGCTAGGACGCCTGAAAATGGTTGCCGTCATTGTGGCAAACCGAGGCGAAGATTGTGTGGCCATTTGGATACCTTAGTAGGTATAACATGGCACTACAAGCCCAAGTCAGGATCCAATGAAGAAGGAAAGGCCAATGCTTAGCAGTGGGACACAAAATAAGCTAATCAAAAACGCTTATAACGCAATTAGTTCATAATTAATTTTATGTTATATTTATTAATAATACCATTTATATTTTTCGGAAACAACCTATGCTACCTTAAACCAATTCGTTATCAAAGCGTCCGAGCCCGTTATTTTTTAATGTTATGCAAGTAAATCGTAATAAAGTTAAGTTATCTATTGAAATCTCTCCATAATTTGTGATTAATAAAAATCCACAATCTAACAATCATCCACAATCTCCGATGACCAATCGCGTCTGTTAGTAGGTACTAGAAGAAAAATACTAGGTACCGCCACGATTATGAAAATGATCCAAATTAGATGAGACTGGACCGAAAAGTAAACATGCCTGTTTAGTTTGTAGATCATATTAAGACTAGAAGTTAGTACGTCCAACAGTAGGTATTCCTCTGCCCATCTCTTTTGGCCAATTGGGCGTAAGATATTTTAATATTAAAAGTTTTACTTTTACTTTCCTAGTCTTTGCTTTGTTGAATAAAGATCGGTAAGTTGGAGCATACTTTTAATAGTTCTTTGAATGTATTAATTTTAATTAATAAGCTTTACGCCGTTTAAAATATGTTTTTATTTTTTACTTCATTTACATAAAGATAAACATAGGTTATTTGTGAACATAGGTAATAAAAAAGTAGTACATAGAGTTAATGTTCGCTATGGTCTGCAATTATTGGCGTACAAATATTAGTGGCAGTGTTACAAAAAAAAACCGCAGTTACTCGTAATACGCATATCGCGTACTCGCTACGTCAGATGATAACAGCTTACTCGCCAACCTTATCGACTAGCTCATATCCAACCAAGTTCCTGCTGTTCAAGACGCGCCTGATGATCTCGTGTTAAACAGCTGTACTTGCGACCAACAGGGCAATGTACTACTTACTTAATTAGCGTAATTCGCTAGTTTATCGATCAAATATTCAAACCGTTAACTGCCAATCAGTTATCGTACACGTTCAAATATAATTAGGTGCTTGAATTTAGTCTCATAAATATTAATAGTGACATGTGAGTATGTATTTAGCAGTTTTATCTATAATGTATTCAGCAATTAAATAATAATTTCAATCAAATTTAACTATGCAATATACGATTTTTACGATTATCATCCAAATGTAAAGCTTGTAGCATAATGCGTTTCTTTGATTATTTGATACGGTTTGATAAGCTGCTTAATTTACAGAGTAATTCAGAAAAGATATACTAATCACTGAATTTGCGCTTCCTAAGCGCATTTTTAATAATAATATCGCCAGGCGAACACACCAACTGTACGGTCCCACACTAAGCAACGCTTGTATTATGGGTACCGTATAATGGACTGAGGGCGAACTCAGTATATAATACTTATATAGATACTAGACATCCATGACTCAGGTACTAACATTCGTGCTCATCACACAAAGTTTGTCCGTACCAGGATTCGAACCCGGGACCCCAGCGCAGGAAACAGGGTCACTACCAACTGTGCTAATCAGATCGTCAAACTTTTATTTGGTAGCGATTTCACTTTTAGCCCGTAAAGGGTAACCCTTTGACGTAGATAAAATGATTATGTGAAAGTGACTGGCTAGCGAGGAGAGCCATTCATGGTTGCACAAAATGGACTGCGATGTAATGTCAATATCGCAGCGGTTAGCCGAGACGAGCGTGCACGAGCAACGCTAATAGAGAAAATAAAATTCTTGTTTTTACTCTTTGATGTTGATTCAAGGTTGTTCAGTGTTCGACGAATATGAATTTTATTTTGTGCACTCTAGAAATTGTTTTCATGGTCGGGACCTTGACATAGGTTTATGTACAGGTTATGCACTTCAGTAAGGCGTACTAATACTGGCTACTATGGGCTTCTCTGGCGCATTTGTATAGACTTTGTGATTATTTGCGAACAACCTTTTTTTTATAAATGATGTATAAATGTTGACTTCAAATAATGATAACAAATTGGTTAAAGAAACGCAGGTTCAATTATAGTTTACTCTTTCTGAATGAGCCTGTATACAAGGTATAAGGACCTTAGTAACGAAAGCTTTGGGTAAAGGTTACACATAATGCCTATAATAAAATTATAGAAATAATTTGCGTCCAAAGTCATGGGTTAAAGATATTGTAATTTTGAGCGTGCAATGTATCGTAAACAAAGCGATGACAACACATCACTCCGTACAATACACAACGCGTGCAAGTGAAGAGGGCACTCAATCGTATCGAGTTTCAATATACATTGCAGTTTTAGGTTTAAATTAATAACTATGGTATTTTTATTGATCACGTTAAGATAGACTTCTATTATGATTTTATCCAGAAAAAAATTAAAAAAATATGAAAATATTGACGTAAAATTCTAACTTTGGGGGTTCAGAATCATGAGTTGAATCCATGATATCAGTTTTCGTTATGAAGCCACTTACACCTATAATCATGCAGATAATAGCAGCATAATCGAGTATACAAATATTGTTGTTATCTGTACGACTAAGATGTATTAAAACGCTGTTATTTTAAGCTAGATAAGTAGTTAGTTCAAAGTAATCTCCTAGGACGTTAAGTTATTGGCAAACTTTGAAAAGTGATGAAACAAAATCAGAATGCTCCGTAATCCAAACTTGTATTCGAATCAGATTGTACCTATTTATGACCGTTCTGCTGATTTTATTATTTAAGTGAATTGTTTGATGATTTATATTTAATCATCAATTTCGAGTATTCAATCAACCGCGATGAAACTTTAGAAGCCTATATCAATTAAAATAACTAATCATTAACCAATTTTAAGTGATCACGACATTTGGAGTTTGCTCATTTATATTTTGTTTTGTAAAATGAATCCACATATCTGTCATTGGGTTGTCAACGGTTAACTTAAACATGCTGAAGTAACTCACTTTTGTATAATAAACCACCGTTTTAGTACAGTGTAATGTTTTCTCAGACGCCAAAAGGTCAGATCTGTCTATCTCGCTTCTGCTTTTGGCCTCCTTGTCATTTGCTTCAATTGCGTTCAATAAGACATTTTTATGGAATCAGTACCACGGGTTATATTATCCAAATATATCTTTAAATACAAGGCACAAAAGGTTCTGGGTAATAATTGTGACACTTCATGATAGGGTAACCAGACGACGGGAGAAATCAGCGCAACCAACGCGAAATCGTTCCCAATGGACCTAATGGCGGTACAACGCTCTCACAATCTGCAAAAGTCCACCCTAAATATACCTTCACCATTGACAGGTAAAATATCAGACCAAACCATTTTTAATTTAAAAAAAACATATTAATAACATGGTGGTAACAACATTATACATAAACTTCTTACACAGAAAAAAATTATAGCCAAAATACAACGAGGAGATTACGGGAAGCGAGCAAAGTGATTATTTTTTCGCCAAATTGTTTTAATAAGCAAGCAAGGCAACTTGGGTAGCCTTGAGCCTCCACCCCTTTCCTTATTAGCTTATTTGCAACGTAGTCTTGTTATAAACGAATCAGCGCGCGTCGAGCGTTGTGAACTCTCGGCTTTGAAGATTTACACGCACGATATGGCTTCGGGAATGCGTGTACATTGCGCGGGCCTGTACCGGTGGCAGCCGGCGGCAGGCGAGGGCGGTGGATACTCACGCGGCGTGGTCGGCGTGGGGCAGCCAGGCGAGCGCGAGCGACAGCACGAGCGCGATGCTGTGCACGCCGCGGGGACGGCTCGTATGCATGTCGAGCGCGTCCGCGTCGCGCGGCCGGACGCTGCTGGCCGCTGCCGCGGTGGAGCCAGCCGGCGGACTGGAGCGCGCTCCCAGCCCCTCCGGCGGCAAGAGCCCGCGCCTGCGCCTCGACGCCTATCGACCGCAGCCCGGCTGCCTCCTTCCGCTCCCGACCACTACGTTCAGATCCTCACAGAGAGCCTTATTGAGCGACAAATGCTCTAAACGCTCTATCTCGATGCCGCCACGCTACGACTTCACGCCACCGCTCATGTTTTATTAACACCTCGATATTTTCAATTTCACTTCTTAATTTACAATTCCGCAGAAATTGTATATAGATTCGCTAAGCTGGGGAAACGTTTGCCACAGATCGGTGATTTAATTATAATATTGATTTGATTGGTATATTCTCAGTAGATACCTAACTCTAATTACATCCTATAATTCCAAATGTGTGCATATGACAATGTCATATGTACAATCAGTTTAATGTTTAAATAGTGATGAAATTGGTAAACGGCCAAAACCGTACGGGTTCAAAAAATATAAAAAAAAATATTTCATATAAATAATACTTAATGTACTTAATATTATACAAATAGATAACAGACTTTACCTATTATATCGTTCCAAGATTATATATATATATAGTAGATGTAGCGTACCTACAGTACGTGACAAAAATACCTATAGCAAAAAGCGATTGTGCAAATGCTGAAAGGCAAAAGATCACAAGCCGTTACTGTCGAGTCTATTGTGTGAAGTACTTTTATGCTCGGGGAGGCGGCCGCAAGCTGTAGCGTGCATTCATTCAAAAGTGCAGGTAATTTAGCGAGCTCATTGTGATTATACGTCAGCGCTGTGACAACATCCACCGGAGTGGAGTCCAAGGCGGCGCAGGCGCATCGATCGCTCAGCGAAAATTGTATACAAATGTATTTTTGCATTGGTTTGTTTCATTTTAGAGGAAATCATACTACAATGATTCAGAAAAGATTTAGTAAGCTTTTAATGTGTACTATTCTGCGGATTTGTAATCATTATGTGAAGCGAGAATATCGATTTGTCGATTAAAGAACATTACGTTTCAAACTATGACACCAGGACGTCAACCACCTCAGTCCTCCCGTGACCATGGTTGATGTAAAGCAGCCGAAACGTCGGGAACGTACAAAACATAAAATAAACGCGATAAAATCCGTAAAATAGTTTTATATCAATAAAATTACCATTGAACATGAGCATTTTTTTTAATTGGCCTAAATATACTTATCGAAATTCAGACTTCACATAACGATTACAGTTCGTCAAGTGCGGGATATATAGTCTACCGTATTTAGACATTTTGCGGGTAGAATTGAAAGCTTTAAATACCGTCCGCTTGAGGCGCTGTTCTATTCTCCATACAAAATGTCTAAATACGGTAGACTATAAAGTATACGGTTAGTTTACGAATAATCCCGCACTTGGCGACCTGAAGGCAAATACTTCAAATTAAATGTAATAAAATAACAAGCTTTTACTATGGCGTTTTACAAGGCGTAAATATGTTAGTCCTAGACGGAGTAAACACTTTCATGCACTAAAGCATAAAAAGCAATTTTAGTCCGCTCACACTCAGCACAAACAAGAACTTTACGAGCATGAGAAGTGAAACAGGAATTTGGATTTCGAATAGGTAATCATATTATTTATGCTAAGTAGGTATAAAAGATGTTTAATTAATCCCGCTCCTTATTTATACAAATGAATTCGTTAGTATTCCTGAATCATTAAAATGTTTTTGATTTGCTTTTTGTGTTACAAAATGTTGCTCGTGGGATAATGGCGCTACTTGTAGCTCGGGATGTTTTTCGTAGCAGTAATACTTAGTTGTTTTTAGCAACAGATTTTTGGTAAAAAGAAAATTTTGTTAACCAAGTCAGTGTACAATAATTATTATTCTGTACAGAAATTCTTTTTCAACATTCAATATTTTTAAATGTAATATTACACATTAAGTAAGAGGTTTCATTAATGACGAGCTTCTTTTTTTCTTTTCGGATCCGTCTTCTTCTTCTTTCTTTACGAAATGAGATGCGATGAAATATAAAAAACTTTTTAAGAAAATAAAAACCGTCTTCAAAAAACTAAAAAGCAAAAAATAATCTAATCTTGAAATCTACCTTGTCTAACCACATCAAATATTTAACTAATCTGAAGTAGGTGCCAAACAAACAACTGAGTCGAGTATTGCCGGTCTGCGCCAAAGACTATACCTACAAATTGGTCCGCGCATCTCGTTACTGAGTATACTTTTGTTATTCTTCGTCGGTTGTTTATTTGGCACCGACTTCAGATTAGTTAAATATTTGATGTGGTTAGACAAGGTAGATTTCAAGATTAGATTATTTTTTGCTTTTTAGTTTTTTGAAGACGGTTTTTATTTTGTTAAAAAGTTTTTTATTTTAAACTTTTTAGTGAATATATTTACTATTCTTTGTCACTAAAAAAGCTTTGTATATCAATCTTTTTACTGGATAATAGGTATACTAATAATCGAGATTATCTTGGCGCAACCCGTGAAATACGTAACACTGACAAGTTCCGCTGGCCATTTGTGGCCTTCTTCATCACTTCCACTTCAGCAAATGATACTTTCTGAATGCAAATGCTTGACTTCTTGATGAAAATACCAAAATTGCTATCGGTATGCCTATAAAATTTGAGGAGTCCTCTCAATTCCTCATGGATCCCATGATCAGAACATTTTTTGAAAAAAATGGGACCAATCTGTAAACATATCCTTTCATATAAAAAAATAATTTTCCAAATCGGTTAATAAATGACGGAGATATGAGGTAACAAACATAAAAAAAAAAAAAAAAACAACCGAATTGAGAACCTCCTCCTTTTTGAAGTCGGTTAAAAATGGATATGAATATGGCCTCACCCATAACTTAGCGGGTATTTTGCCAATGTCAAGTAATTAATAGCAATAACACATTCAATAAATACACATTATAAATAAAATAATGGATGTGACATGATGAAATGAAAATGGCCTTGTTGGATCTAGTGATATGCCAAGCGATGATAATATGTCAGTAATATACATTCCAAAAATATATTTTTTTAAGTTCAATGTCAAAATGGTCTGTAGGGAGATGACTGAGTAGCTGGCAGACGCGCGAGTTTCTTCAGAATATTCCTTTTAAGGTGGAAGCTCAGGGTCAGGGCGCGAAATTCAAAATGTCAATGGTTTTTATTTTTTTACGAAAAATTTGGACATCTTTACGATGTAATTGAGTGTTTTGCGATATTAGCATTCTGCATTGGATGTCTCGATGTTTTAAGTTTGCTTAAAAAAGGACCATATCCGATACAATACCATAAGGTTTGTAAAAACTGCTACTTTTACTAACTTTATGGTGTTGTATCGCTTTAGGTATTTTTTTAAGCAAACTTAAAACATCGAGACATCCAATTCAGAATGCTGCAGAATAACACTCAATTACATCGTAAAGAAGTCCAAATTTTTCGTAAAAAAAAAACCATTGACATTTTGAATTTCGCGCCCTGACCCTGAGCTTCCACCTTAAAGCGCAGAACGCAAAAAATATCGACGTAAACAGCTCTTATTTACGCACAGTGCGCAAAATTGAAAATAGTGGCGTCAACAACTCCTATTTATCTTTTTAATTAAAAAACATCAATATGGTTTATATATACTCTATGCCGCGAACAGACTGGACAAAATGATACTAAAACGAATGTAACATTAGGTACTTAAATTAATTTTATCCTAAGTTTCACCAGTCTAGGCGCATTGCGCGCACGATGCCAGTATTTACTACATACTTCCCACGTGCACCCTTTTCCGCTAGTCTACCGATAACATGTAGTAACTGTCCCCTATGAACGGGTTTCCCAAGAGCTCCTTGAGTTTTGATTCGAAATAACGACCTTTGTCAATGAAAACATAGGTGTGTGTTATATGGGAAATGTGTTTTTTATCAGGTTTTGTGTTTAACTTAGCCGAATTCAATCTTACCTCGTGTAATAGAAAAGCTATGTCAAAAGGAAAGCAAAGTTAATGGATAACCGTAAGTCAAATCTGACAACAGTTAAGGTGTTCAAAAACCCAATCAAATTTCGTTCATAGGCCCACCGGGTTCCCTGGCCTACCTTACACGTTACGTTGTAGTAATAGTCACGGCAAACATTGCACAATACTACATGTAACATTGCACCAGTTTGTACATGGCATAAGAATGCAGATGCGATTAGGAATAACAATATGAGAGCCTAATTCACAATATGCCAAACCTTACCCAGAACTTATTTAACAATTTTTTTTTGGGCCACCTGTCAAATAAATTGTGGATTGGCTATCAGCACATTGTGTAGGGCCTACACAATGTGCTGATAGCCTTTGCTATACCATCCTATACCATCTAGTGGTTTGGTAAAGGCCCTACACTGTAGGGCCTTAAACAAAATTAAATATGGATGATAGCGCATTGGAGTTTTAATTTTCACAAGGACAGCTGCCTGATTCCGGCATTTATCTACTAGAGGGCCTTAAACTAAATTAAATATGGATGATAGCGCATTCGTGTTTTAATTTTCTTAAGGACAGTTGCCTTAGCCCACTAATCTCACTAATATTATAAATGTGACAGTTTGGATGGATGGATGGATGGATGTTTATCCCGTTAAAATGTACTGTTCCCGAGGGATAGATTTGTTTTAATTTTTCTTAGAGTACCAATACATTCATTTTCTCATAATTTTGATTCTGAGGCAGTACGAAATTCGCCAGGACAGCTAGTTCTGAAAAGCGCCATCTATTAGAAATGGAACAAAATTGGCTGCAAACCGGACTTACCAAAGGTTTACCTACTAGCCTTATTGTGCCGATCGCTTGATATTTAGGTTGTAAAAGGTTACATTCTGAGCACAGGAATGACTTCATACCAAATACTGTAAACCTGTTAGAGGAATAAATCATATGGGGTGTATAGCCAATCAATACTAAAGTAACTGTAGGCGAAGATGTTCAAGTAGGGTTCCCATTTACAATTGAGTTGCAACGCAAGTTATGCTATTGTATGGATTAAGAAGTATTTTATATGCTTACCTTTATTCGGGATTCGTTTATTATTATGGCAGAGTTGCTAAAATGACAAAACCTTTGTTGAGTTATCCGTCGCATGGCGCTGCAGTAGATACAACTGTGTCCACCATTTCGCAATTGTATTAGAATGATACTATTGAAAACGGGAATAAATCCGGATTCTAGAGCTGAAAGCCTACGGATGTGACTATTGTTTTGTTCTAAAACATATTGTTATCATAAGCCGTTCTGAAATTCTAATATATATAAACTATGGAGTAGTCCAGAAAAATGTAAGTGAATAAAAAAAAAAAGTTGGTTTTCAAAGGATAAGTGTGCATACCCAAATTGCTAAGAGCTATCTTTACATTATCAATATTGTTTATGAATTTTATTGCATTTGACGACAGCTTTGTTTAGTGGTTTGACCGTCGGGCCTTTCCGATCAGTACAAGGGTTGGTAGCTGGTCAAATTTCGTCCTTTGGATGTTTTTCCAAAATTATTTGATTATATTTTTTCCAGGCCTGAGTGTGTGTGTACTGGAATCACCTCCATGGCAATATAATATGCTCATTATCATAATACAAGCGTTACTTAGTTCGTGATACATTAAACTCCCAAAAAAAACCATTAATATCGAAAAAATAATTATATTTATAAGAAACTTGATTGACCTACAACAAAATGCTTACATCAACATACATTATATATAATATATAACGTTTAGTACAGGATGTGTCAGAAATATTAAATAATATTTTAGTTAACTACATATAATAAGGCCGCTAATAATCAGCTCAGCGAAGACAGACTGCATGGAATTATCACAGTTTCAAAGTTGCAGAACATTGAATATTTGTTACAGCTGATTCTTTTGCGAACTATCTCTAGCACATACAATGGACTATAACGTACTAATTAATAGAAGACTATGAATATTTCGCGTAAGAAAGCTTATTATCATAATAGTTCAGGTTATTCAAATTAAAATATAAATATTTCTTTTACTTTGTAGTTCTTTTCTTATGAAAATCCGTAGGAAAATAATATTTATTATTTCGCATTTTTGACACAGCCTATGTGGTGTGTTATGATAGATAATTTGCACTGACGTGCGTTTTCTTATTGGCATCAGCGGCATCGAATATATTGATTAGCGAGGGTTCGGAGCTGGATGACGACAACCTAGATTTGCTTCTAAGGTTTAAAGCGACGTGGTGACAATCGAACATTTCCTAAAATAGAAAAAAAAACTAACTATTCAATTAGGGCATCGACAATTTTTGATATTTTTTTTCTTTTTGACTCAATTTTATTATCTCGGTTTACCCTTTGAGTATCTAAGAAAGGGGTTCTTAAGAGCTTCTTGCTTCTTGAACCAATTCTTGAGGGAGGGGCGGTAAACACGAACAATGCACACTCGTGCAAAATAAACTCATGTGGAAACACCCATGCTTAGGTAAAACCTACACACAATCAGTAGTGTTATATAACGCTTATGCCCAATGCCCATAAGGCTTTAGCAGAGCGATATGACCACTCAAGAAGCCAAGTTTTACTGGTGGTAGGCTTCGGCCGTGGCTAGTCACCACCCACTGAACAAAGCCATGTCGCCAAGCGGCCTAGCCGTGTTCCGGCATGATGTTCGGTGTTGCCATTCATGGATGGCGGGTCAGATCAGCTGCGCGGCATGTGCCTAGTGAATGTAGCGTCTCGATCTACTGCCGCCTTCCTACCTAGGCAAGTATGCTCCATCGTAGATCTCATCGTCACTTACCATCAGTTGAGGTCGAGATCAAATACTTGCCTATAATGTAATAAAAAAAAATAAAAAAAAAGTCCAGGCTAAATTGTCTAAGGCCGTCCGCTATTTGTATGGGCACCTTACAAATACATACATAACTAATACTTATACTTACATCTAATAACATACAATTATGATTACATTTTCTGAGTCGCAGTATTTCGTTGTACATCTGCCGTTTTTTCCTGACCTCGGGGTCGGGCGCTCCATACTTGCTACTGGCCGTGAATGCACCCGCCAAATTCTGAAAATAAACTAAATATTTATTTTAAACTAGCCGTTGTCACGTGCATATCCCATAGAAAAGGCACTTTCAGTTGTTTTCCCAATTTTTGGGACAACTTTTATAATTATATCATAATTTATAGAAAATAATTTCCGGAAAGATAATAAATGTCATAAAATATCCAATGAACACACACGACTTAGTTACAGCCTTATTATGTAGGTACCTATAGTTGAAAATAAAATGATAACTCAACTGCATTTTGCGCGTTACTCTTCTTTAAACATAGGGGTCAATTTACTAACTCATGTAACTAAAGATCTTAACTTCTAAAACATACGATTCACTATCACTCAAATTGTTATTCGTATTACTCACATTTTGCGCTATATATCGTGTTATAGTTTTGATTTGGAATAAAATAACAACTATGATCGTCAGTCCTATCCAGCAGTATGCTGTCATGGATATAGACACGGACATTGCCACCAGCTCAGCGATCTTGTTCCCCATAAAGATCTGAAACGAAGAAAAAACTCCCTTCATAAACATGAAAGGTTAAGTTAAAATATGATGATTGTGCTAATCTAACTCCTTTGGTGCCGATGTTACCATAGCAAAAAGAGTATACATTAATAGTTGCATCATATAATTATGGTTCAACCATAAATGTAAATTTTAAAGCTCTTTTTATATGTATATATTGAAACAAAACTATTTTTAAGGATTTTATCGCGTTTATTTTTTTGTTTTTACGTTCCCGACGTTTCGGCTGCTTTACAGCAACATGGGATAGAATCTATAAAAATAGTTTTATTTCAATGTGTAGTATTCTCTTTTTATATAGATATTATTTTAATATGATCTCGATTGTCTATTTTTTGGGAAAGCAATGGAATATATAGAAAGCTATATAATGTTTCCGCAACGGAAAATTGGTCTCCTACCGTTTTGTATTATATACTTCGATATTATTAGTTACTATGTTTGTTGGTTGCTAAAAGACGTTAACCATTTTATTGCGTATTCCTTTAGTTCCAAAGTTTTTGGTAGGTACCCATGTTATCTGACTCTGTAGGTGATTTCTTATACTTACGCGAATACTACACATTCTATACTGGTGATAGGCTTCGGCCGTGGTTAGTCACCACCCACTCAACAAAGCCATGTCGCCAAGCGGCCTAGCCGTGTTCCGGCATGATGTTCGGTGTTGCCATTCATGGATGGCGGGTCAGATCAGTTGCGCTGCATGTGCCTAGTGAATGTAGCGTCTCGATCTACTGCCGCCTTCCTACCTAGGCAAGTATGCTCCATCGTAGATCTCATCGTCACTTACCATCAGGTGAGATCGAGATCAAATACTTGCCTATAATGTATAAAAAACACACATAAAGCTAATTTTAGTACCCCAGTGTACCCCAGTTCAAACTATGACACTAGGACATCATCCACCTCTATCTTACATGGTAGCTGTATAGCTGCCGAAACGTGGGGAACGTAAAAATATGAAATAAACGGAAAATACCCTTTGAATTAGTTTTATTTCAATCTGTAGCTACCTTTTATCACAGCCGGCATTGACCACCCCGTTGATACAGGGATAACATTTCTGAATCAAGCAAAAAAAAAAACAAACTACAGTTTAAATCTCACTCACCATAAGTACTAAAGGCAGCAGCACCCAGCATGTTATCCAAAACTTCGTTGGCTTAAAACCCAGCCAGAAAAGTATATCGGTTGAGAACGTCTGTACTCCATACACCCACATTACAATGGCGACTTTAAAACCACCAAGATATAATGCTATTGTATTCATCCCCAATATAAGTCCAGCAACCCGATTGCTTGTTGTCATCGACTGCAAAAACAGGACAGATCTACAATGCATGCAACTTCTAAACATGAGGTCACCGCACACGGTCCGGTATTTAGATATTTTTTGTGAATTTATAAATTTAGATTGATTCGTACAATCTAAATCTCAATCTATCTAAATCTATTTTTTTTATTCATGTAAACCATGAATGTACTTATGAATCGTCAAAATAGTTACAAAATGCTAAACTATAACTTTACCACCCGTTCGGAATGCCGTCCCTATGAAGAACGGACAGCGAACTCATCAACACATGCAGGTTACCTCACGATGTTTTCCTTCGCCGTATTAGCAAGTGATTATCGTGGTTGAAAATGAGAATCGCACATGAAATCCAGAAATCTAAGAGGTGCGAGCCAGGGTTGGAACCTGCGATCCTCGTTACCCAGGCAAGCGTTTCACCAACTTGGCTATCACTGCTAATAAACTACTTATCTAAGCTAATATTATAAATGTGAAAGTTTGGATGGATGGATGGATGGATGTTTGTTACTCTTTCACGCCAGAACGGCTGAACGGATCTGGATGAAATTTGGCACAGAGATAGATACTAGTCTGGAATAGCACATAGGCTACTTTTTATCCCGGTAAAATGTATGGTTCCCGTGGGATAGATGTTTTAATTTTTCATACTTTTTATCGCGGGTAACACCGCCGGGCGCAGCTAGTTAAAGATAAATGCAGAAAATTACTGTATTGATAAATCAATTGGACGCTTCTGATTGTTTATCGACGTTAATAGTCTATTTGCAGAAAACACATATACTCTTATAAGTCAATATAAAGAGATAAAGATCATTTATTTGTGGAAACATGAGTATAACACACAAAAAGGTAGAATATGTATGGAGTACGTATATTGAACGATGTAACCTTGTCAGGACGCCCGATGGGTCGGATATTCGATCTCGTCTCGAGCGGGCGTTGGATGAATTTTTTGTACGACCTGTGAATGTTTTATGCGACTCGAGTTGTTTAAAGGAAATTGTTTTTTTTTTACACCAAAGGCTTAAGTGTGTGCCAATTAAAGTGTTTAAGTGTGTTTAATATACCTTTTTACGACTATAGTGGCTATCTATGCTTTACAAAACATATTATGTCGTGCTGTTGTATACAATTTAAGAGATGGTGTGTTTCATTAAAACATCTAATGTAATTAATTTTATTTGTATGTATTAGTGATTCAGTACCAACCATTAAATGGTCAACTTTGACCATGACAAAATGACCAGTGCGTGTGCGCGCGAATATGCAATCAAATTGATATTTAACTTCTCATGCTCGTAAGTATGCTCCATCGTAGATCTCATCGTCACTTACCATCAGGTGAGATCGAGATCAAATACTTGCCTATAATGTAATAAAAAAAAAAAAAAAAAAATTCTTATTTATTCCAGGTGTAAGTGAAATAAACTGCATTTTAAAAATATCATAAATGCACAATTAACATTAGGCAGTAGAGGTCTCTGCCAACCTAATATTACAAGTAGTAAAAGAATATAAAATAGAAGTATTATTTTTTTCCTTCACGTCTGTATGGCTAAGGAATAAATATTTTTAAAATTTCACTTTAGTTTTTTTTATTGTTTAATTTCCTCTCAATCAAAGTGAAAGGAAGAGTGTATAACTCATTTATTAAATACGCCATGTTATACTCGACTTATAAAGGCTCACTTTATGCACTTGTTGTACAATCTACCTACTATAAAACAAGTACTTTAATGGAAAGTCTTTTTATAATATTGCAATATTTGTACAGTTAGTAGCACCCCTGCAAATTTAGTAGTTGAATTCCGATAGCCGCCGGGCAATCTTTGTGTGATGAGTAAGCACAAATGTGCTCTGTAGTAGAACAGTTATCATATACTGGGATCGACCCCACTCTGTTGTACGGTACCCATAGACGACTATTTGCGCAGTACTAAACATTAATAGGCGATAAGTATTGTTCACGTACTGATTATAAATGTATGCGCTTACCACGGTGATGGGGACAGACAATCCGAAACCGATACTGCACAGCATGCCAACAATATAAATGTGCTTTATCTTACGAAACTCGCTTTGTAAAAACTTCGACATATTGATTGTCATCATCGACTGAAACAAGAACCAACTTTACCATTGAACATTATACCCTGTTAAATTGTATTGTGGCAATCCCTAAAAAGGTGATGTTACTAGACAAATATTCTATATAGACACGCCAACGCATTCCTAATACTATTTACAAGTATTGGATTTAAAGTATTTTTGTACTATCAACACACAGCACATAGTAAAAGTGTGTGAATATGTACCTACAAGCACGGCTGGATAAATTTAATTGCAATGCAGTTTCAAGTTTATATGTGCACTATTTCTTCTTCGGAGAGTCTTCTACAATAATAAGAGCTACCGAGGTTGACTTGAAAGTTTTTGAAGAAACTTCGAACCAATGAAACCGATCGAAGTAGAGAGAGAGATCTGTAGATAAGGATTCATAGGACGAAACCTCGGGTGCGATTGTCCTTCAATCTTATTCCTCACGTCCTGATCACTTTGCGTCTGTGAAGTGGAGCTCTGGGCAAGTCAACGGACCACGGTACCAATTTATCCCATGCTTCAAGAACCAATAATGTTATACACTGTTGATTTTTTTTACATCTATTCGCAAATGGATTGTGGATTCTCAATAGTTAGGTCCCAATTAACCTATAAACAGTACCTGCCAGGAACGACAATATAGTCCCGTAAGTACTAGTTACGATATAAGAACGAAGTTATTGGCATAATAGCAACTCGTACAACTTTAATGATATAGGAAAGCGAGTTCAAACGTAACAAAGAAGCCGGATTTATTAATAATAGTTGTTTTTTCTATAACCTTGGATCCGGTTTAAAACAAAACACCCGAGGAGTTGACAAAATACTTAGTAAAGAGCTAGAAGTCCATAATTGCATGAGCATTTTCCTTTTGTTTTTTTTTTATTACATTATAGGCAAGTATTTGATCTCGATCTCACCTGATGGTGAGTGACGATGAGATCTACGATGGAGCATACTTGCCTAGGTAGGAAGGCGGCAGTAGATAGAGACGCTACATTCACTAGGCACATGCAGCGCAACTGATCTGACCCGCCATCCATGAATGGCAACACCGAACATCATGCCGGAACACGGCTAGGCCGCTTGGCGACATGGCTTTGTTCAGTGGGTGGTGACTAGCCACGGCCGAAGCTTACCACCAGTAGAGTTGTCACCTGGTTGGCACCACCCAGGGTCACGTGTAGGGTATCTCGAGGGTACTTAATTCTCCTACGGACGAAGGTGACTCGACCCCAATATGTGACCCCAAAATGTCTTTGAAATGATAGAACAAGAAGTAGAATCATCCTCCTCATCAAAGCCACAACATAGATAAGATAGATAAAGTAAGCATAGAGTGTTTGTAAGCCACATAGACACTTATAAAAATATACTTACAACATAAGCCGAAGTTGCGATCACTATATTCAAGTAAATATAATACACGTACAACTTATGTACATTAAAGAATTCGGTGCTTAATGGCAACAATGCGAAAAGCATCAAATGAGTTGTCAACGTTATTTCAACTGCAACACATTTAGTCAACACCAAATACATTATCCTCACAATCAACGAGCGGAGGAATGATGTTAATGTAAAGATAACCATGAAGATGACGACTGCGTTATCAATCATTGTGTATGGAGATATCGTTCCGAAGTCGAAGAGACCCAGGAACCCGATACCGTACGTATAGCACACGCGGTCCATTGCTAATGTCTGAAACAAAAGAAACCTTCCATATAAGGTTTAACAAAAATAGTCTAACAACAGTTTAAATTCGGGAGCTATAACTACAGTATCCGCTACTAAATATTGCACATCACCAATACAAAAAGTTACGGCTTTGTGTAGCGTTTTCTCTCACACTCTTGCCCGAGTGAAAGAGACACACGTCGAGCTTTGAAATGAGCCGATGATCTCTTTTTAAAGCCGGACGGGCAATATTTACAGCCGGGTGCTGTACATTATATGAATTTTACTTTATAAGGCATGGAGCTAAATACATTAGGTACCTATATTATAGTTTGTACACCGAAGTTCGGTGGCCGTTGCAGTTGAATTTCTAAATTACCTTATACAAGCAAGGTTCAAATTCCCGTAGCACGGTTAAGTGCTTAATTTATTTTGTGATAAATTCCCACGAATTATATCATTTGTAATATAGTACTCACATAAGAATGAGGCGAAGTTATATCCAACATTTGTGAAATAGCAAGTACCGTATCGTAGTTCGTCGCTATTACTATGAATAATATAGTGATAATTGTTGAAATAGTTCTACATACAACAGCTAGCTTAAAAATCTGAAACAGATATTTTTTTTATATGTCACAGTGAGTTCAGTTGACTTCAATCGCTTCGCCGCTACTCCGTCGCTGTGCGCTGGCCCTAAATCACCATTATTTTCGCAAACTTTCATTTTATTCAAATAAACTTGATCAAATCCGAAACAAATGTATTATTTAAATCATTAGCTACCTTTAAAACCATTTCTTCGGTCACAGACGCAAAAAAAAAGTTGCTTATCCACACTAGAGCCAACGCAAAAAACCTTGACGTCATGATATTCCTGTCCCCCACTGAGAATGCTTTGCTGAAAAACAACGTTCGTTAATTCATCTGATTACAAGCGACAATTCGTTCGTAAAACTGCTCGAAAGATGGCGCATAGTGCAGTTCGACCTTAGTTTGATGACCGAATCCGATCCGACCCAGGGGTCGGACGGTACGTTAAACTTGTGGTATCACATTATGCTACCTATGACAATCTTTACGAGCGGTCAGAAACCTGAAAAATTGTGACATTTTGTTATAACCTTAGATCACCGGGACTCCCACTATTTGGGACACAGAGCGCAGATAGCCGAGTGTAAATATCTGTAATCGAACCAAAGCAGGGGCAAACTGAAAGCCGCCCCTAATACGGAACAAAAATGAAAAAGTATAAAAAGGTAGGAAAGAAGGAGCAAGGTAATACTATAATAAATATTCAAAAGTCAGCTTGGCTTTATGCATAGCTCACACTAAGTCAATATCAATAAGTTTTTTTTAAATTCTGAAGATATATTGATTTCTTATATTTACGCGAACACTACACATTGAAATAAAACTAATTGAGAAACACTCCGAAGCTTTGAATCCAGACGTAAAATCTAATATTCGAAGAATCGTAAGATATTTCATATCTGTAAAGTAGTTTGCATTGAACCGGGTGCTAAAGCCATGACATATCTTTTCTAAAAATAAATTAAATATAGGAAGCCGCACTAAAGAAACTCACAAATAATTAAAGTAAGCAGATGTTTCCGTAAAGTTCGTCTTGCTATTCGCCTGGCAGCGAATCATCAGGTCCTTAATCGGTATGCACGAACTATTGAAGTCCGGCTGGCACCGAGACCACGACGGTAATTCATTCAGACTCGCCACAAAAAACCTTAGGGAGTCGGCGAGTACTGTTGCATGCTGCAATAATGGAAACATCTTTAAATCACGCTTAGGGGCACGACATTTTATAACACCGCGGGGCGCAGCTAGCGCCCCACGGTGTTACCCGCGATTATAAAGTATGTCCTTTTTACAGGGTAAAAAAAAAATGTAGCCTTTATGCTATTTCAGACTATAATCTATCTCTGTGCGAAATTTCATCCAGATCCGTTCAGCCGTTCTGGCGTGATTGAGTAACAAACATCCATCCATCCAAACTTTCACATTTATAATATTAGTCGGATATTAGGAAGTAGGATTAGTTATGAGGACAATTCAAATATAATTCTGTGTTTTGTTTTGTCGTCATATTACATGGTAACTGGAGAAACATTGTCATATAGAGCGTTGTTCATCATTTTAGTACGTTTACATTTATGTGTTTAATACTAACTTTTGCTCGCGACTCAACCCGCGAAGCTAAACAGCATGATCTACGATAGTTGGCGATATATCAGTGAGATTGTAGATAGCCTAGCCAAGTAAGTAGATCGCTCGCCTTGCTAAACAAGGTCGCAGATTTAAACATCGGCTCGCACCTCTGGGATTTCTGTCATTCATGTATAACTATGGTTATCATTTAGTAAAAAGTTGAAGGAAAATCAACGCGAGATGTGAAGTCCGCTAACCAGCACTAGGCCAGGTTGGTGGACTGTGGCCTCCACCTCCCCGCATTGAAGGGATGCCCGGACTTAGAAGGAAGATATTCATTGGTGCCAAATAAAAAAAATACTTACTATAACTGTCCATAGCGCCGTTTGTAAAAACATTCCAAAACTAACCCCTCTGAGTAGTGGGTTTAAATATCTATTACAATTTAATCTTCTAGTGTATTGCTTAATGAAACAGTCCATGCACATATACGCAACGCCAATAGTTGCTTCGCACAGCACAAAGTCAAATATGCTTACTAAAACAAGAAGGAAGGCTTAGGTAATTAGATTCTTTGTCTTAAGGGAGGCCACGCAAAATGCCGACTTAAATGATACAATCATATCTATACCTAACTATCCATTGAAATAGATCCAACCTGTATATGGTCTAAGATAGAATGTATGAAATTACAGAAAACTATGATCAAATTACATCCTTTATAATATAGGTTTTGGATCTATAACATACAATAAATTATAATTAAATGTAAAGGATATTAAATGTATGAATGTTAGCTAAACATGATTTATGTAGAATCTTAATTTGAGTGTCAGTGTTTCAATTTTCTAGTCCGTTAATAAAGGTTGCTGAGCATGCTGTGCACGGTACGTATTTTTGTGGCACATAAATAGATACGTACTCCTGCAACTGATAATAATGGGCAGGATTTCCTGAAAGTGACGTAGGTCGTAGAGTAAAGATAGAGAGAGTAAAGATATGTAGAAAGAAATCCTGGTGTGTAACATCAGGGAATGGACGCGCGTCGCGACTACGGGTAACAGAATCTGATAGCCAACCTACACTTGTCGAAGAAGACACACACACATAATAACCAGCTACATACTACAGCGTAGTCGCTAAATCACGTTAGTTCTAGTGCGTCAAAATTGCCGCGACAAAATTGCATGGTTTCCCCCCCCCCCCTCCCTCATCCCTCTTACGCCATAAAACTACGCCTCAGTGCCACTTCTATATAACTTGCACGGCGTTGAGTTATATGAGCAATATATCCGAGCAGGCCACTTGTGTTTCAATGACGTCACTACGTAATCTTGCGAAGCATGTTCCTAGGTTACATTTTCAAACAAAGCTAAGCTTGCCCGTGCGCAATAATGGGACAACATCATTTTTTAGATTAAGTGGCTCCACCGATCGAAACGTGCATTTTTTTTTTGTTTTTTTATTACATCATAGGCAAGTATTTGATCTCGATCTCACCTAATGGTAAGTGACGATGAGATCTACGATGGAGCATTCTTGCCTAGGTAGGAAGGCGGCAGTAGATCGAGAAGCTACATTCACTAGGCACATGCAGCGCAACTGATCTGACCCGCCATCCATGAATGGCAACACCGAACATCATGCCGGAACACGGCTAGGCCGCTTGGCGACATGGCTTTGTTCAGTGGGTGGTGACTAGCCACGGCCGAAGCCTACCACCAGTAGAGTTGTCACCTGGTTGGCACCACCCAGGGTCACGTGTAGGGTATCTCGAGGGTACTTAATTCTCCTACGGACGAAGGTGACTCGACCCCAAATCTATATAACATTATCGTCTCGATAGCTGTCAAACCAGCAGTCAAACAGAGCTGTCAGTTATTCTACAGGGATAAGTGTAAGGCAGATAGACACGCCATTCTCATGCGTTTTCCTTTTTCACCGGCTGGAAAAATAACCGAAGATCGTTGGAGACATTTAACCTAAAAATTGTTGTTGCTATTGATTACGTGGGTGAGGTCATATTCATACACATCTTATTTCATCGCATTTTATTTTGTAAAGAAAGAAGTGTAATGCAATTGGGGAAATAAATCACTCGTGTAGTACGAGGTTCAAAATGGTATAGTGTGTATCATAAACAAAATCTAGGTACCGTTTGCGCACACCTTTGAATATATATCAAAATTGAACACCGACGATGAAAACGTACAAGCCAGGTATACAAATCTTTTTATGCTGTGCCACCGAAAGTGAGTGTCGACGTTGAGATTCTAAAAAAAAAACAATAAATTAATCGCTATAATATTAGAGCCCTAATCTGTTAAAACAATTGACTCGCAATGAAGTTAGCATTGTACTTGTGACTTTTCTGAGTTTTAATAAAAGCCGTGTTACCTCCAAAGAGCACTTGCGCAAAGTGCACTTCGATGATTAGTGGACGCTACTTTCATCGTGACAACAGTGATTAAAGCTAACTTGGTCGTCAGCATCCAATCAAAATTGACTGGTAACGCGCTCAACTTTTCGAAATCCACTTCAAGTTGTCAATTAACAAAACAAAATGGCAACAAGTGAAAAAACAATAGAATCACGCCACAAAAGAAAGTTAAGTCGGACTTAATTCTCTAAAGTGATATTGTCAATCGGCATTGAAGTAATTTTTTATTAAAGCTACTTTACCCAAGTGGACTCTGATTGTGTCAACGCAGCTTATATAAAGAATAACTGTCAAAAACAATAATTACGATTCTATTGGCATTCGAAAATGACGAAACTTAAGAATCAGTATTTCATTCATTCACATTTTTAAACCAGTGGTGTGAGTGGGACGGAAGATTCTTAACATTATCACAATGCTACTGAAAACAATGCTATTTGAGCCACTGATTCTTTTTCATTTAACTGCTCTTAGATTTCTCCTACTACTTATAACAATCAATCAAAAGGAGAGGAAAATTTTGGGAACAATGCGTCTTTGACGTCCTTGATGCGTATAATAATCTACTTACAGAGCGCATACTCGCAAGTATGCGAGTACATGGAATCTTAGCCTTATTTCTGACTCATTTGCCTTAAGCGCAAATGGATAGTACGCAAGTAAGCAAGTTACCAAGTGCCTAATATGAACTTGAAACGCACATTTGTCTACTTGTATAATAGTAAAAAAAGCAGTGATAGCCAAGTTTGTAGATCGCTTGCCTCGGTAACGAGCATCGTAGGTTCAAACCTCGGCTTGCACCTCTGGGATTTCTGGATTTAATGTGCGAATCTTATTTTAAACCATGATTGTCACTTGTTAAACGGACAAGGAAAACATCGTAAGATGTGTGAAGTCCGCCAACCCGCACTGGGCCAGCGTGGTGGACTATGGCCTAATCCCCCTCGCATTGAGGGGATGCCCGTGCCAAGCAGTAGGACATTAAAAAGGGCTGGTATCATTATTATTACATAATAGTAATCTTGTCGAGCTGTTTACTCAAGGGCACTTGTTGCTCGTTACTTGCGTGCTCTCCTTGTTGACTCAATTTACTTATTGAGTGATAAGGTAATGATTTAATTATATAGCATTTAATTTGACGTAATAATAGTTCAACTTACCCTTCGATCACCAAATATAGATACACTAGAGGACAGGTCGATCAATGCGTGCGATTTCGGCATTAGTATATATTACACTTATTTAATTTAACTCTGTTATGAATGAAATTTAATGCTTATATTGGCTGAAATAAAGATAAAAGTAAATTTCAATATTCGCACAACTTGTATGAATGAAACAGTACCCGTGCATACTGGTATATTTCTATACTTTAACTAAGTTTTGCACTAGACTTTGGATATGCGGAGTCACATACAATGTTACCCACATTTCAAACCTACCAAACCTTCACTCCCCTTAAAGTCATCGTTCCGACGGAAATTTCTATCTCACACACTTATAGAACATCATCCATTAGCAATGGCATTAAAAAGCACATTTCACAAAAAGCTAATTTACATTTACACAAATTTGTTGATGTAAATTAGTAGGCTTAATAGATTTGAGGAATTTCATGCATTCTATGGTCCCCTCTGTATGTGTTCGGCCTATAACAATAATTGTATATGTTCCAGGTAACATGGTAATATAAAACTTCCAACTTGGTACAATATTCTGTCAACAAGCAATACCATAACGGTAATGGCTCGAAGTTGAATTATTTTTGCGTCACTGCAGCCGCTCGCTTCGCAAATGCACTCATAATGCACTTAAGTGACACATTTTGTGAAAACAAACGGTTATGGAAAATATGGAGTTTCAGTTTATGGATATATGAGGTCCGGTTTTACTCGTAAAATACATAAAGATGGCGATACGATCAACGAAATTTATTACTCAAACGTAATGAGTACTACAGGCATTATCAATCAATCAAATACTAGGTAAGCACCGAACTGCATGAGTCAAAACCGTTATCATACTCTGCTCACAGAGTCTACAATAATCGGCACAGCCACTGACCCTCAATAATAATAGGCACATTTTCGACAACATTTAATTTATAAAAATAACTTTACTTACGTATAATAACACCGCTATTCGTTATTTCCTATGACTAAGTAACTTTAGATTTCGTCTTTTTACAGCAACAAGTTTGTCCGACTACATTTGATAAACACAATAATTCTCGCTCAGTTTGCAATGTAAATTGATTAAAATCTATAAAAGGTATTTTGTAGCAATATGTTTCTGTCATGACCAATGACACGAAGAGTCACGTCCAGACATAGAGCTATCTTCTTCTTCTTTCTTTATGAAATGAAATGCGATAAAATAAAATGAACATGAAAACCCACAAATTAGTGGGTATTTTGCCAATGTCAAGTAATTAATAGCAATAACACATTATAAATAAAATAATGGATGATACAAGAAGATATGAAAATGCTGTCTCTTACAGGAACCTAATTTGGGATTTTTTCGATTTTTTTATAAATGTGATTAGTATTTTTTTTCTCTAATGGCTTTTTGTCATGTGTCCATGTCTCGATAATTTGACAGATTAACAGATGGTGATAGTGACCATAAGATATGCACACATAGAGCTACATAAAACCTTTTGTCGTAATATCCCCAAGATACAACGCAGAGAGATTATTTTGTAAAACGACTCGCCTAAAATGCAATGGTTCTCGGTTATTTGCCCAAAGCAACACGTCGCAATATACGTAAACTCGAGCTCCAACTATGACAGTAATAAATACAAATAAATAGCTAAAATTAGTGTCATGTCGGGTAAGGCGGTGATACCTTTAATTACTTATTATGTCTAGGTAAAATACTTGGGTAGAGACATTGAGTTAATACACTAATAATAATTAAATGTGGAGTTACCTACATATTATATTGCAGTTTTTATATAGAGGCAGACTTCATTACAGTTTCTTTGTCTCCCTCTACCTAAAAACTAGGGGAGGGAAGTTTCATCAGCTGCACCGATCACGGGCATTTCTTACTTGTAGATTAGATTAAATATTCTCAATTCAACATATTCCTTCTCCCTAATTAATTATATTATTAAATAAAATAATTTAAATTCAATTATATAAATAGTCACCTCGCTACTATATAAGTCGCAGACAATTCGACGTTATACAATAAATTAGCTAAATTTATATTACGATAAGTAATACTTGATAAAAACTGTTAACAGTACATTATTATGCAATTAAATCTGTGTAATACAGGATTGTTACAATCGAAAAATATTATTGTTATATTCACCTAAAGTAACGATAGATACTTATCTATACTCTATACATATAAATAAAATTGGAGTGTCTATTTGTAATATTAAAATAACCGCTTTTTACTAAGTGTATTTGCATGTATACACGTTACCTATACCGAAACAACATTTTTTGTCTGTCTGTCTGTCTGTCTGTTTGTTCCGGCTAATCTCTGAAATGGCTGGACCGATTTTGACGGGACCTTCACTGGCAGATAGCTGATGTAACAAGGAGTAACTTAGGCTACTTTTATTTTAGAAAAAAAAGATAGGATCTTACGAAAAAAAATTAAAACCAATGTTGCAGCGCAGCGCCTGATTAAGTTTGATAGCAACAACTTGCAATGCGTCCCGCGGGCTCAGAATGGGCGAGCAGGCTGTTGTCAACGGTTGTCTTTGTTAAATACCACGCGGACGGAGTCGCGGGCAATAGCTAGTGTATAAATATAATTTAAAACTTATTTACGAGATACTATTTTATATTACCACCAGTTACAAAAATATTCCCTAATTTCATAGTAAGTAGGTAGCTACGTTACTATATATTATGTTCCCAAAATACTTCAATGAAATCTACTATACTTACTAGAATTATTATTACTAAGAGATTTTCACATTGAGTTGATGTAATATAAAAGATAGGAATATCCCGATAATTTGTAATTTACATCGTAGGTTTGTATCGTACGGTTTGTTCCTGTATCACTGCATAAGAACAAAAAAAAGTCGTTGTGCTACATAAAAACTAAAATAACATAATAAAGGCATCAAATATTTTTTGATTTGTTGTTTTTAATGATTTTAAAGACGAATAAATAAAATACTTAATACTGGCTGGTGAAATGAGATTCCATCTTTCGCGTAGTTCATTTTGTTGCTAGTATTTTTGCATACAACCACGGAATAACACGGCATTTTAAAAAAAGCTAGAGCTCCGATACCGACGTGCAGTTGCAGTCGACTGACGGCGAAAACTCTATGTTAGCCTAATATTGGCCAATTGTGTGCGCAAGCCCAACGCTTTCATAACATATCTCCTCTCATATATCTGTGGGCAAATCGATACACATAATGCATAATTTATAACTTTTTACAAACAAATAGAAAATGAAAAATAAAATATCCAACACTGACTTGCATATACTTACGTCACTTGCATTTTCATTTCATTTTGCCTACCTTTTATTTTTATTAGCTACTAGCTGTTGCCCGCGACTTCGTCCGCGTGGTATTTAACACAAAAGTTTTTCTAAAATAAAAGTAGCCTAAGTTACTCCTTGTTACATCAGCTATCTGCCAGTGAAAGTGCCGTCAAAATCAGTCCAGCCATTTCAGAGATTAACCGGAACAAACAGACAGACAGACAGACAGACAGACAGACGGACAGACAGACAGACAAAAATAGTAAAAAAATATGTTTTGGTATAGGTACCGTGTATACATCCAAATGCACTTAGTAAAAAGCGGTTATTTTAATAGTACAAACAGACACTCCAATTTTATTTATATGTATAGATAAATCCAACTAATAACATTGTCTTACTTCTATAATTATAACTATTAGCGAAAGAATGTCTTCGTTATCATCAAGAGCTCGCAACATACGAAATCTTTTGGTCCCCACTTACTAGAAACATTTTATGGTAAACTAAAACCCACCTTATTACAACACAATACGCAATACATTACATTTAAATTACTACCCTGCTCATAATAGCAACCGTTGAGACATCATTTCAAGTGACGAACTTCCAACTTACAATCTCATAACACATGATTACTACTATTAATGAATATCTTGGCAACAGAACGTCAAGTGTGAGCTAACCGTGTGCTTTAGGCTGTGTCCCCAATCGGTAAACTGTCGGCGGCCGACTGATTTAGCGGCGTATCGGTTTAGTACGCCCTTCCATATATTTGAAATGGAGTGTTCACAGTTTGCTAGTTTGCGCTCACTCTACGCAGTTTCCTGTGTTGCGCGCGCCGATTGATTGAGTGAGCATCCGACTCACAGCAAAACCGGTTCCAGTCGGCGGCGGCGATATGCTTGTTCGCCGGGCGTAGTGAATCGGATTGCCGCAAACTGTCATGTGGACAGTTGACAATGAAAATTCAGTCGGTCGGTCGACCTAAATAAGCGGCTAACACATAACAGTTTGCTTGCGACGCACGCAAATTGATCTGAGTTTGCAGCTAACTCGAATTTCAGTTCGCCACAAATTTGCGGCTCACTCAGTCGGCCGCTGACAGTTTGCCGACTGAGGACACAGCCTTATAGTCTACCGTATTTAGACATTTTGTATTGGAAATTTGAAAGATTTTAATACCGCCCGCTAGAGGCGCTTTTCACTTACGAATAATCTCGCACTTGACGTACAGGAGGTGACAATTCTCATGCCTATACCAATAAATAAAACACCATATATTAAATATATTATAACACGCTCAGGGCACTTTGAGATACAGGTACACTTTTAAGCTATCCCGGGGAACCCAGTTGCTGGTAAAAAAGCGATGAATTGATGACCTCCAATAATTCAAAAAGTAGCCTCAATGTTGACATATTAATACAATCATTGGAGGCGTAAATAGTATGACTGATGACACTATTTAATTTGGAAAGATATATTGAATGGTCCACCCTACAGCTTGGTGGATTATGGCCTAATCCCCCTCGCATTGAGGGGAGGCCTGTGTCCAATAGTCAGCATTAAAAAAAGGCTAGTATTATTATTTTTAGTATCAACTGACCTAAAGTATCGGACGGACTGGACTATCTTAGGAATAACAAACAAACAGAACTATAACATTTTAGATCCTTAACAGATTTGATGCACTTCGTGTAACTTGGTGGTGGTGCTAACCTGACGGACGCGGTGGAACATCAGAGACTCTTGCAGCATATTTTTACATAGCGTTACCAGAGCCATCTGCCGTCTCACTCACACTACATGTTCTATTTATAAGTATGAGAGTGCCGGCAGGCTTTCTGGTTGAAGTTACAATAACATTAGAAGTTGCCGCTTACCCTACAGCTCACTGCATGCCTGCGCTTAAATTAAATTGGTCCTCTACCGAACGAAGCTGCAAAACAGGTAATAATACTGCTATAGAGCCACTGCAACCGCATTATATTAGCTATACACAAATCTAAATAGTGCTTACTTTCTTAACTTAAATTGGGCGTAGAATGGCGGCGGAGAGGCCAGTATGCCTGTGATTGGCTCATCGGAAGGCATAGATCCACTGACGCATATCTCGTACTTCTGTAGTATACCGACGAAGTTGATAAATATGAAGGATCTAGCCAGCGAATCGCCCGGGCAGCGTCTGCGACCTGTTAACGAAAATACTAAGAAATATTCTAGCTCCTACAGCACGTAAATGTTGTTATACAAAAAGAAAGGTGTTAAAATTAAAAAATAACTCCCTAAAATTGATAACGATTGGAAAGGGAATAATAAATATTTAATTTAGAATTGAAAGTTTTCAATGCCGTCCGCTAGAGGCGGTTTTCAATTCTCCATACAAAATGTCTAAATACGGTGGACTAAAAAGTATACAGTTAGCTCGCACTAAACGTGCTATCACTATTGAGTTTGGGTTTTTCGTTTATATACTCGTGTGTATATATTTCAATATCTTTTATGTTGTCTGCATAAAAGATGGTCAGACGATATAAAAAGATCAGCCGGGCCACTATGGCTGAGAGCGGCCAGAGACAGAAAAACTTGGAAAGAGTTGGAGGAGGCCTATGTGTCCTCAGGATACACTGACACAGAGCAAGTACCGGACTGATGTGCAAACTTTTATTTTATTATATTCTAGAACTTTTTATTTATTTTACTTGTTATTTTTTTGTCAGTAATAAAGGCTATTTTATTTATTTTTATTTTATTTTATTATATATTTCAATACATTTTAATGTTATGTAATTAAGAGTCTTGATAACAGTTGGGTTTTACAACATACCTGATCCAAAAGGATGCATGTTCTCTGAATATATCAGCTTTCCGTCTTCATCAATAAATCTTTCAGGCCTGAACATATGCGGGTCGCCCCACAGTTCCTGATCAAAATGCAAATTTTGGGTGGACATGAGAATAGTTGTTTTTTCGGGTATCGTAAACCCATCAATAATGGTGTCCTTTAGAACCATCCGAGGTCCAACTACGGGAGCTATCGTATAATATCTTTGGCACTCTTGTAGAAATGCAGATGTATAGATAAGCCTGGAAAAAAGTATACACTGCTTATTTAGGTATCAATCGAATATTTTTTTTACTTATGTGTACCAAAAAAGCACTTATGAATTGTCAGATCAGAAACTGCCACCGGCTTAGAATGTTGGTATCACTGAGAAGAGCGGGTAAGAAACAGAGTGGTTACTCTTTTAAATAAGGGATTGTTATAGGTACATTCTCAGGAAAATCTACGCCATGTGAGAAGTCAACACGATAATAATAATAATACCAACCCTTTTAATGTTTCAGTGTTGGGCACGGGCCCCACCTCAATGCGAGGGGGATGAGGCCACAGTCCACCACGCTGGCCCAGTGCGGATTTGCGGACTTCACACATCTTTTGAGGGGTTCTCTCAAACATGCGGGTTTCCTCACGATGTTTTCCTTCACCGTTTAGCAAGTGATAATCATACGCACATGAAATCTAGAAATCCCAGAGGTACGAGTCGGGGTTTGAACCTGCGATCCTCGTTATCGAGGCAAGCGTTCTACCAACTTGCTATCACTGTTTTTCTTTGGCTACACCGTATAATTATAATATTCTTGATTTAGGTACAGCTACGCATGCTTGGCTAGATATAACAAACAATGTACTGTATTCATTGATGTCTATTAAGAGGGCCGTAAATAGGTTTCTCGCGCTCGGAAATGGCAGCACAAAGCCGAGCTGCGTAGCGCACCTGCTACTCGGTCTAATTAGTTTAGCTTCATCGAAATGAACGCAGCGTAACATATGTCACTTTTCCTTTTGCTCTTAATAATTGTCATGGAAATCTATTTGGACTGCCATTGCATTGTTTAGTGTGTGCAACAAAAATACGTTATATTGTGTTCTTATTTCTATACGTGTTCTTGTTCATATACGTTAGATTTTGTTTTTTATTTACGGCAGCTGTGACATTCAGATACCGTGTAACTAGCGTGACATATCTACGTTATTGTTAAATAATGATTGTACTATAAACTAACAGGATTTTTTTTCTCACCTCTCATTATCATTCCAGCAAGGTATGTTGCCTTGTAATTCTAAATCAATTTCCCTCTGAATCTTCTCTTGCATATCGCGAGACTTCAATGCTCTAAGTAAAGCGAACTCAGTCGCATTTGAAGTTGTTTGAGAGCCCGCAATCAGTAAATCCAGGCAGACCATTTTCAATTGTTCCTCTGTAAAAAGAAAAAAAAATAGCCTAGTGAAATTGAGGACTTTTCAGCTCATAAGAACTATACATAAAGACGAAGAACTACCGAACAACTATTGACATAAAAGCGAATTAAAATTCACTTTAATGCATTAGGAATGAAACATTAACAAATTAAATTTGGTAAATTTTGTAGTTAAAACTAAATTCCCTGTTCAAAAGATCAAATTAGAAAAAACAACTAAGTATATTATTTGGGTTTTGAAGCATCACACCGTGTGGGGTTTGTTGTTTTCTAATTATATTATAATCAACTAGCTACTGCCTGCGGCTTTCCCCGCGCCGCGGTACATGGAAAAAATACTGCCTATTGCAATCAGGGATAATGTACCGTCCTAATAGTGAAAGAATTTAAAAAATTGGACCAGTAAATCCGGAGATTACTAAGGATATAAATATATAATATTAATATATATTATAGTAACATCTCGTATATTAACAAAAAAAGAGTAAAATATTTTAACAAATGCTGGCTATCACTGCTTTATTTATAGAAATCTAATCCTAAATCTGTAGGTTACATAATAAAATTATTCATCTTTATATAATTAGCATATCAATTTATATGTATATGTATTTTTTACTGTGTTATAATGCAGACTATCATGTATAATGTGGTACCAGAGGTATTATATCGAATTAAAGAAATTAAGTCTATTTAAAGCCACGTCTAGGTTACATAAGTCAATTTTAATAATAACTATTATATTATTACCCGTAAACGAAGCATCTCCTCGGTCGACTTCGTTCAAAAACGAATAGATAAAATCGTTTCCATCGACCTTCTTGTTTTTATGGTTTATGATGGCTTCCTGAAATGGTGACATAATGTTTTCTTAATAATTACACATAATGCTATAAAACTTTACCCTCAAATTTATAGAAAGTGATAATTGATTATAAAGCCATTATAATGCACTTTTCCTACGAAAAGTTCGTTATGATGCCATTATAATCTATTATCTCTCTATAAATTTCGGGGTTAAGATGTGTGTCTATATCAAAATTATTTAGAAATTCTTATACACAACACAAAAGATCTTTTAAGTCTCATCGTACGACCAGAGTTCAGATGTATAATCACGACAACATGTATAAGTGATCACGTTTATGTATCATTACTTGTTTTTATTAATATGATCTTTAAAACCTACTCATGGACCTGTTTAAATAATTGAAACTATTACATCTTCTGTATCTTTCCCATTCATATTCATATGAATTAATTTTAAATGGTTGATAGACTCTGTCCATATAGTGGTAGTTACGACTTACGTGAATAAAAAAATCTAATTCTTACTCCATGATATTTGGAATAGAGCCGCAGAATATAATAACTGCTTGCCTCAGGCGATATTACGAGCAAGAATTAGTAACAGTACTTACCTCAATAATACTAGATATTTCTTGATTTATCTTATTTATAAGTGAGTATCCGCTCATCTTCGGTACTATGAACCTGCACCAAGGAATCTGATTGAGCAATCCTCCAGCCATAGAGAAAGCTTTACTTCGTTCTCTAAATAGATCCAACAAATGCGATAATTTGTTTTCGTTGATACGTTCTCCTAGAATATAAAAAAAACAATAAAATATTGTACTAAAGTCAGAACATGCCTACTACAAATCATAGCCAAACAATAATCTTCTATACTATAATATTATGAATGGTAATATCTATACATCTATACATATAAATAAAATTGGAGTGTCTGTTTGTAATATTAAAATAACCGCTTTTTACTAAATGCATTTGGATGTATACACGGTAACTATACAAAAAACAACCTTTTTTAAAAAAATTGTCTGTCTGTCTTTCTGTTTGTTCCGGCTAATCTCTGAAATGGCTGGACCGATTTTGACAGGACTTTCACTGGTAGATAGCTGATGTAACTAGGAGTAACTTAGGCTACTTTTATTTTAGAAAAAATAGCATCTCCCGAAAAAAAATTAAAACCAATGTTGCAACGCTGCGCCTGATTAAGTTTGATAGCAACAATCTGCAATGCGCGTGCGGGATCAGAACGCGCGTGCAGGCTGTTGCCAACGGTTGAGTCTTTGTTAAATACCACGCGGACGAAGTCGCGGGTAACAGCTAGTAATATTATAAATGTGAAAGTTTGGATGGATGTTTGTTACTTTTTCACGCCGGAACAGCTGAATGGATCTGGATGAAATTTAGCACAGAGAGAGATTATTGTCTGGAATAGCACATAGGCTATAGGCTTTTTATCCCGGTAAACTGTATGATTCCCGTGGGATAGATTTGTTTGAATTTTTCATACTTTTTAATCGCGGGTAACACGGCGGGGCGCAGCTAGTTATACATAAATAGTCCAAATTAAGACGCCACTGTTATTAAGAAAAAAAAAGAGGTGTGCCGGTGCTAATTTTGATCTAGATTTAAATATCGATATGGACTAGCAATTCCATATTTGAATCTTGTACTCAATATATTAACCCTGACGTAATTTAAAAGCCGTCTAATAACCTTTATCGATAACTATAAAACTCACACTATTTGGTGATTGAAACCCTAAGATAATTTTAAGATGATGATTTGCTTTAATAGCTAGGTAATGATCTATTCTAGATGTGTGTAGGTAAGCTTTTTTATTGATGTTGAGGTCATCTTATAAAAAACAATAATTTAATTGAACATGTTGCCGACATTTGGCTACTACTCTATTTATTTTTTATGATCTTATTCTTTTTGTATATATTTGAAGTATATTTAAAATATTATAACAGGGTAACAGATTGTCTTCAGTGAACGAGACGTAGGTTTTGATTTCCCCAAAATACTAATACTATATTATATATAAGTATTTATATATATTATTTTATGATCATCAAAGTGTTTCATCAGAGTGCAAACATATAACGGAATAAAAGAAGTGGTGTAGTGAAGTTTACTTTGAGCGTTAATGGCGTAAATAAATTCCATAATTATCTGCATCATATTTTAATAGCACTTAGCAATGGTTATCACATCCCAATAATTGTCACGGCGCCAGATTTTTACCTGCTTCATAATGCAAGGAGCATGTGAATGCTCAGCATTTCTCTTTAAGGTTACCGCTATCACAGTACCACTTTATCTGGACCGGGCGGCCAATCAGAAAATTAACGGTTTGTTATTAAATACACGTATGATTAAATTTTGGGTAAGTGGTCACTCAATGATAAAATTACCACTTCAAATGGAAGAAATAATTTTGTGTTGAGTTGAGTTTAATTGTAAGTGGATTCATAACGAAAACTGATACCATGGTTTCAATTATTAATTCTCGCCCTCTTTTCTTTTTGTATTTTTAAATTGATTTCAACATGAAATCGTTGTTGGTTTCTATTCCAAGGTGAATTAAAAAAAGAGTACTAATTTAAAACTTAAACTGCAATGTAAATTAAAACTCGATACGTGCGAGCGCGCTCGTACATCTTACGAGTCGAGTCTCGCACGGAGCGTTGTGATCCCATAGTTTACAATACATTGCGCGCTCAAACATTTGAACATTAATTGCAACTCACATTTGACAATATAATTTATATAATTTTATTGTAGCAATTAACCTCCCTCTCTCCTTTCTCCTCTCTATATTCCTCCCTCCTCCATCCTCCGTGTATGGTTATTTTTATACCCGAGTTAAGTTGGACAGCAATCGGTGGGACTGCATACTTAATAATCCTAGGGAGTTCACATGAAGAAAGGAGAGACGAACAGGTTAGAGAGCTTCAAATATGTTTCATGCAAGAGTTAACATAAAAATGTTCTTATACGCTAACATAATTTACTTTTAGCAATAGTACGTTAGTGCGTTAATTTTAATAATAGCACTAGCTTAATTTTTTTGGTGCGTTCAGGACCCATTTTCTCTAAAATATTTTTTTAAAAGAGCCTCTCTACACAATAACGCATGCTTCCTATGTGGGCTTGATTTCATTAAATCAAGAACATTACCATCTAATTAACTACATATCATTTAAATAATCATCTCGTACCTAACAAACACGATAACAAAACGGGTAACCACAAAAAAGATTTATACTGTTATAAATCTTTTTTGTGGTTACCCGTATTCAATCAAAGTATAGTTGGTATCGTTAGTATAAAAAATATTTTAATATATTCACCCGCGACATATTTCCACAGTACATTCATTACTGATTCGGCGAGAATGGTCTTGAGGGTCATCGGCTTATAGTCGCTGCTCCTTAGGCGGAACAGCAGACGGCCTAGTTCGTCTTGAATCTCTCTCTCCATAACAGTCTTGCCAAAGCCGACATTTTTCAGATTTTTCAGGGCAAACTGTCTATGCACTCGCCAGATGGAGCCGTTCGCGAATGTGATACCTGAAATTTGAGAATATGGTTCTTATGTTTATTCAGGTAAATAAGTGAATACAAAATCACATTATGGATTTTCTGTCCTCTAAAATTTCACAAATAGCTCTGGCTATTCGTGAAATTTTCCAGTTTTCCAAAATAGATTGGGCAACTTTCGATTGCCCAATCTAGTTTGGAAAACTAGGATGTTTATCGAAACAATAGGTAAGTAAATAAATTGACCATTTGATTTAACCAATATTTTCCAATATCTTGATTTGGGATATTTAGGAACTTACCTCTAAACTTATGAAGTAAGATATTTTTGAAACCCACCTTTCAAGTGAGATACTAAAAAAACACTTACTAGTTTTAAAAGTCTTTGGACCATTCCACGGTCGTCCCGCTTCCTCGAATGAAATGCTTGTTATGATCTATTGACTTCCGCGTTAGACAGATAGTTAAAAAAGCTGCCTTAGGTCAAGTGCAAGTTGGACTTAAACAACTTCCCCATTTTGAAATAAAATATTTAAAAATATACCTTTTGCATGTATACTGGTGCCCCCTTTTTATTGTATGTTAACCTTTTTTGATTTACATTGCAATTTCGATTAGAAGCTAGATGGTTTACTTTACGGACAGATAGATAGACATACAAGCAGAAGGAAGAGAACAAGAGAAGTTTGCACAAAAATTGGGCCAAGCAGAACCCGAAAATATAGTTTTTTTTAGATACAGACACGGTCCCATTAATGTTTCATTACTTGAATGAATGACCCGAATAGCTCTTTTGGTAGTGAACCTGCTTTTTATACCGAAATTCCAGGGTTAAAATGGTAGGGGCAAACTTTATGTGATGAGCACGAATGTTTATACTAAAGTCAAGAATGTTTCATATCTATATACATTTTATATTCTTGAATCACCCTTAGTCAATTGTATGGTACCCATAATACAAGCGTGGCTTAGTTTGGGACCACATAGTTGGTGTATTTGTCTGGCGAAATTATATTTACTGCGGCATATTTTATTACGGTGAGATATAAAAGGTGTATGTCGTAGAGACATAAATAAAGTCCAGTCTGAATACCTTTACGACAACGTGGATTTAAAAAAACAACATAAAAATAAATATATCAGCTCACCCATATTTTCCTTTCCAAGACATCGTAACTTAGCAAAAAAATTCATCGGTCTTGCGTCAAAGTCTTTTTCCATGAACACATGCTGAAGGTTCTCTTTCCCAAACACGACAACTATCAATTCACCACTGTCATTGAGGCCTAAAACATTAGTGGAATGTTGTTTTGCCAATTCTATGAAAGCCTTACTTTGGGAACCGTACTTCTTTGACATGTTAATCAAAGTTCTGCTACTGCCGATGAAAGGATACCATTTTGGACCTGAAAAAAAATATCTTTATAATGTAGGTACTTTCTTTTACGCATTTTTTTTTTATGAAGCAGTGATAGTTCGTAAAACACTCGCCTCAGTAACAAGGGCCGCAGGTTGATTCAGTTGGTAGGTTAAATAGAACAACATATTAAAATATCAATGACGCAACCAAAAAAAAAATCATTGCACGATTTAATAAACAGATAGGATAAATTGTATCTGGCTTGTAAAAAACGAATTAGAATTTGACACTTATTTGTTTGTTCATTTTAAATTCTGACGCATTGGAAGGAAGGACATGAATGAAATAAACGCAAGTTTGACTTTGTTTATCTTAATTTTGAAATTATATTTATATTAGATAATTATTACATTAACAAAAATATTGTAAATATTTTAGAGGAAGGTTGTAAATAATAATATATATTTCCCATATTATTTATTGATACATTAATGTACTTATATGTTATCGGTACGACCAACTCGATGAGCCCTTAAAATACATTTACTATTTTTTAATTACTTATTTATTGTTTCTAGTTTAAATTCGCAAAAGTATGAAATGTTGCTAACTTTGTTTGGTGGATTGTAAGTCGAGGCCTGGTTTGACATTACCCGCTAGGTACTTATTGTATTACTCCTAGAATAATGTTAACAATGGGAAAGTTATACACCAAATCAAACCATCTGATTGGTAGGAGTGAACCAAGAGTACTTCATCTTTATGCGGGTCTGACAAACAATCTCAACCACAAAGGGCCACGGTCAATAATCTGTCAATGAACGCATGGAATCTGTTACCTACTGCAAAAAACATATGGTTTGTACCCATGAAATTGCTGATTGTACTATTTTTTTTCATAATTTGCCTACCGTTGAACCTGTGGCAGAACTATTTTATTGCTGACGAAAACGATCTCAATGTGATAGAAACAGAACACTAATCAACAAAAAAATTTACAGTATTCCAAATTTGAAACCATACTAAGTATCTCAGTAAAACCATATACATATACAATTGAATTTCGAATCAGCCAGTACCAGAGAATGTCAATTTCATAGGTATCGAAAGTCCTAGGTATTACTTATAATTAACAAATACCAGCAACACATACCTATTTATCGATAATAAATGCACATTTTTTGTTGTTTTTTTTTTAAATAAACAATAATCAAGCGAGCTGCTAGCTATTAGCTTAAATATTTTGTACTATAGTAGATACTCAGGGATAACATAGCTTTATATTATTGAAAGTATTTTAAGACCCGGATATGTAGTTCCGGAGATTACCCCTTACGTCCAAACTCCAAGCTAATTAAATTCGGATCAAACTTGCTTAGTTCCTAATCTCCAGTTCTGACATCAGTTAGGGTAGCTATATATCGTTTTACTGTTCTATAACTATGAATTAGGTAAGACAAATCTTGTATCATACTAATATAATAAGGCTAAGCATATTATAAATATTACACAACACAGAATATCAATATTATTAAGTAAATAAGTAACTTATAAAAATAATCGCCTTAATCATTTCGCAAAGCAATACATCTAACATAACTCACCTGGCGGGAAGTTCTTCGGTTTTAACATAGACCTGACCGCGTACAATGAAATAGCGATGATTATCAACAATAGGTAAGCCGGGATCATTTTGCCTAATCGATTATAATCGAGACGCAAGCTACTCGGTGTATTTATAGCCACTGGCCTACTCGGCAGCCGAAAGGCGACTGTACAATGCGAACATCGGACGACCACTTGTGTTATAACGTTTATCATCCCACTTATATAAGTACCAACCTACGACAGAGTCCTTATCGTGCTCCTAACGTTTGACGTAGTACGTACCTAACATTAGTTTCTGAGAATATGAATGTTACCCTGAAAATATTTTCATGCAATGGTTCTCAAGTGATGCGCTTACCATCCAGCAAGATTTTATTTACATACAAGATAAAAGAAATAAGCAGTGATCTAGCTAAGAACGGTTGCCTCGGGAACGAGGATCGGGGGTTCAAACCCCGGCTCGCACCTCTGGGATTTCTGGATTTCATGTGTGAATGTCAACCATGGTTATCACTGCTAAACGGTGAAGGAAAACATCGTGAGGAAACCTATATATCTGAGACAACCCCTCTAAAGGCGTGTGAAGTCGGCCAACCCACACTGGATCAGCGTGGTGTATCCTGGCCTAATCCCCCTCGCATTGATAAGAGGCCCGTGTGGGGCCCGCCCACCCAACAGTGGGAAATTAAAATATTTGTTTGTACATAATTATTATTAAGTTTATACCGACATTGTGTTGCTCAATACCGAGTATCTTCTACGTATACATGTAACATTGCTTACAATGGTTGGTGATCAAATTGAAAAAAATAAAATAAAATATCAGCCATATTGATTTCTTATATTTACGCGAATCTAACATATTAAAATAAAATAAAACTTATTTAAGGATTTTAACGCGTTTATGACCTCCGCCCGTCAGTCTTCCCGTGACCATGGTTGCTGTAAAGCAGCCGAATAGTCAGGAACGTAAAAAACATAATAATATAAACGCGATAAAATCCTTAAAATTCGTTTTTTTTTTCGATAAATACCAGCTAGCTACAAAAATACCGAAATGAAACATGCATTGTTTTCAACGAGATATGTAGGTACCTACTTAGTGCGAGCTAGTAAAAATATTAATAAAAATATTAATTACGAATATTAATCTTAGAGATATTTTAATTTGGGTTTTAAATAAAAAATATCTTACTATAGAAACCGTCTTCCCATCCATGTCATTGTTGCTATGAAGTTAACCATGCATGAAAACAATCACTAAAGGAATCGTTGAACCATCCATCTCGTAACTTGTTTAAAATCAGAATATAAAATGTATGAAATAGGATAGACTAGGCCCGCCACACACCCCCACCACTGCTACTCCTGTAAACCAGGATCTCATCATCACACGAACACACCAACTATACGGTCCCAAACTAAGCAACGCTTGTATTAAGGGTACCCTACAACAGACTGAGGGCAAACTCAGTATATAATACTTGTATAGACAATCAACATCCATGACTCGGGTACAAACATTCGTGCTCATCACACAAAAATTGTTCCTAACCAGGTTCGAACCCGGGATCCCTGGCACAGAAAGCAGGGTCACTACCAACCAACATGCTAATCAGATCGTCAAGCTGTTAAACATGATCTATTGATACCTACTATAATATTGTAATTGTAGTGTCATTGCGTTTTGCTGTTACCATTAAGTGGGTCACATTAGTTGGTCTAGTACGTTGAACGTATTAGATTCCCACATTCGTTTACGTGAATACTAAGTAATGTTTATCGATGCGGCTACGTACCTACATATTTATTAGGCTAATTTCACCGGGCACATCAGCATTTTTTTAAATACTTTGTTTAGTAAAATACTAGCTGTCCCGGCGAACTTCGTACCGCCTCAGAATTAAATGTATAAGAATTGTTGTCTTTCTTATTATTTATTTGTGTTTTTTTCCCATGTATTTAATAGGTATTCGGGGCGGAAAAAAATCTAAGAGAATAAAAAATCGGCCCACCCTTTCTTGAGTTACTAAATGGTGTAGCTAACACGACTTTGTTTTATATATAGACTAGCTGTTACCCGCGACTTCGTCCGCATGGTATTTAACAAAGACTCAACCGTTGGCAACAGCCTGCTCGCGCGTTCTAATCCCGCGGGACGCATTGCAGATTGTTGCTATTAAACTTAATCAGGCGCAGCGCTGCAACACTGGTTTTAATTTTTTTTCGAGAGATCCTATTTTTTTTTTCTAAAATAAAAGTAGCCTAAGTTCCTCCTTGTTACATCAACTATCAGTGAAATTCCCGTCAAAATCGGTCCAGCCATTTCAGAGATTACCCGGAACAAATAGACAGACAGACAGACAGACAGACAAAATTTTTAAAAAAGGTGGTTTTGGTATTGGTACCGTGTATACATCCAAATACATTTAGTAAATAGCGGTTATTTTAATATTACAAACAGACACTCCAATTTTATTTATTTGTATTGATGTATAGACTACAACTTCTGGGATCCCGTGACGATACCATCCCAAAGTCGACTAACACCCAATTTTATTTGTGGGTACTTATTGGGAATGTGCAGTCCATTACTTTGATTATATAAAATCTTTGGTGGTACCTACTATAAAAATGTTTCACAGAACAAAACCCTATAAGTATAAGTTCACAGTGTGACCCATACAGGCAGCCGTGATGTTTATTGCTCATTGTTATTTCAAAATGTTTACTTTCTTACCATATTTCCTGACAAGCGAGTCTTGACCAGTGTTCATCACACGTCTACAATTTTAATAATCTTTGCCTAAGGTTGTGGTAGTCCGTATGTTTCTCACATCATCCTGGATATTTTTTTTGTGATTATTATTCAGTTTGGAGTCAAACCTGTCACATACTTTAGTGGAAACCTTATAGAAATCTTTAAAGTTTAATAAAGAGAAAATTCGCCACACAAGCTAAAATTTGAAAACTATTATTTTGGATTCAGAGAAGTCAAAGTAGCCCTCTCGCGACATCACTCCTATAAACTAGGCTCTACGAGTACTCTACTCTACAATGTATAAGGAATATCTACTTACGTATTCCTTATTATTTCACACGTACCTATCATTCGGGTAACGGGTAATCTGATTTCAATGCGTTTTGTTTTTTTCATTTTAGCGGAAAAGGAAAGATCTTCCAGCCAGTAATATAAGATTGTATGGAAAATCGTAATTTGTTTTTGAGTGTCGTCTGCAGTGCCATCTCTGTATCTTGTGGTCAGGTTGAAAAGGTCGCTACAGCTTTATAGCTGTTTTGTAATGTATACCTATATTCAGTTGCGGTAGCGTTGATTTAGTGCTGCCACTAGTCCAGTTTATAAGTGAGTGTAGTAAGTACTTATACTTACCCAAGCCCAAGTCGGCTCCTTGAATTGGTCTCGACGACTAAGTAGTTGTTTAGAAGATGGTGACCTAGGTAGCGAGTTTTAAGCCGGCCACTTTCTTTGGAATCGAACAACACCATTTCAATTTACCAAATTACCCAAAGTAAAAGAGACATCTAGCGGCAATTTAACATAAATGAATAAAATTTGTGCTTGTAGTGTTATCTACTGATGATAGGTTGAACTATTTAGTATTATACATTTCAAATAAGAGGATATCAAACGCTTTAAAACGACTAATATTTGTCTATGATCTAATGTCGATGAATGTTTGATATAAATTATGGTGAATCTCCAGGAATATTACATTTATTGGTGCTGGTGAAGTGGTGGAGCGTAAAATTATTGAAATAAATGTATATAAGCAGCATTATTATCGTGTGATCTAAGGCTCCATTCGCCACCTTTTCATAAAAAAACATATATTAGTTCGTAGGTTTGATAATTGGTTCTGGCGTTTGGTTGCCGAGTAACTTCGAGACATGAGCGAGTAGCTATTGCTGTCTCGTTTTAACACAATGTATCATGATCTTAGTGAAACGGGTGAGAGTATAAAGTGAGATAAACGTACGACTTTTCTATTGGATCGCTCCAGTAAACCCAAAGAGCTACTATCTTATCTGTGCTATACTGTGATAATAAATAGCTCTATGTATACTTTGCAGTTTGCATGCTCGCTCTGTGAGTTTGGGTTCAAAAGGTTCAATCATCACAGCTACAAATTAATGACAATTAATTTATTTATAACTTGCTGATTTTGCGCAGAGATAAAAGACACTACTTTCGATTGATGTGTAATTTTATTTGTGTACAAAAGTTATTTTAATAATGTCGGAATACGGTAAATTTGGACCGCTGGTCGGTGCCATTGACGAAGGTACCTCAAGTGCGCGGTTCATTATTTTCAAAGCGAATTCAGCCGAGGTTGTAGCTTATCATCAGAAAGAACTGGAACAGATCTTCCCACAAGAAGGCTGGGTTGAACAAGACCCTGAGGCGATTTTAGAAGTAGTTACATCATGCATACAGAATGCTGTCGAGAAATTAGTGGCTTTAGGTGGTACGCCGAAGGTTTGTTCGTAAAATTAATTCAGTCTTTCCTTTTGTCCTTCGTATGTCCATGATATGTAAGGGCTTTAACTGACAACACTATATGCTTTCCACATTCTGCATGTATGGGTCTTTTAGTGTTGTGGTAAACAATAGGCAATCTGCAGCCCATATCCTGGCATGTGTGTACATAGAACTTTTCTATTGGGGCTATTAACATGAAGAAAATTCGAGATAAAAGGTCATGTAAGAGGACAAACAGAGGGCAATAATGTTATACATACAAATTATTCTTACTTATTGGTAAACATGTTTACGATACTACTTAATTACTACAAATAGGCTCATTCGGACTCACATTTAATTAAGTACATACTTATTATATTTTCACACAGTAGTCATTGTAACTCTCGGTAGATTCATATCTATCTAATTAATTTATTAATAACATTTCAGGATATAATTGCTGTAGGTGTGACAAACCAACGGGAGACGACCATAGTGTGGGATAGGAGTACTGGAAAGCCATTGCACAATGCTATAGTCTGGTTGGACATGAGGACTTCTTCCACTATTGACAAACTGTTGGATACAGTGCCTAATAAGACCAGAAACAAGAATTATTTGAAGGTAATTACATCTTGTGCTAATGGTATTAAAGCTATTTGCCTGGGGCCCTCGGGATCTGGGGCTCTCGGCATAGAAAGCATAGTCACTACCAACCAACAGCTTTAATAAGGTCATTAAATATGTAATATACATTTTAGACTCGAATTAGCTTTTGGAAGCACATTATTGTAAACGGTATATATGTATGTTGTTACATGGATATAAATAGCTATTAATAGGTACATTAATCCTAAGCTAACTTATCCTTATCAATATAATCTAATGACTTCATTTGTTTTACTGATTAGTGTAATTAGGTTTTAAAGTAGAACATTTATTCTCTAAAAGATATTGTACTATTAAGGCCAACACTGTCTGATCCCTTAAGGCCATTTTTGCATGGCAATTTTTCCGCCTAATCTAATGGTCCCTCCCATAATAAATTAGGCGGAAAGAGAAAAAAACAATTTATCTTGAATTTGCCTTGTCTCAACCGGCTGTGCTACTAGCGCTGCTAGTTTAGCACTAGTCTATCTAATACTTAGAGTATTGCCATGCAAAAATGGCCTTAAGGGATCAGACAGTGTTGGCCTTAATAGTACAATATCTTTTAGAGAATAAATGTTCTACTTTAAAACCTAATTACACACATTATTACCTAATTACATACATTACATAGAGCATGACTTGGTTTGACATAATCCGTGCCTTCTACTGGTCTGTATCTATATAGCATATAATTCAAGCATAAATTGTCTTATGTGGTAGTACATAATAAAAGTATTATTACACATTAAGAGGACAAGCTCAATACACAGACCATATTCCCCATTTTTATTTTTTTTATCCCTCTGTCTGTTACTGCACAAAGAGAAAACTACTAGACAGATTTTAATATGGATCTTTGCAAAATGATAGCTTATAACATAATCTACATTTAGTAAAAGGTTGTCCTATTCTCCAAAAGGAATAATTTCTACTAAATAAAAACTATCTAGACACAAATTAATTAATTAATTATGAATATTGTCTTTATAATTTATACAAACTGTAAATATTACAGCCACTATGTGGGCTTCCACTCTCCCCTTACTTCAGCGCCGTTAAATTGAGATGGCTCAGTGACAATGTTGATGCTGTCAAGAAAGCGATGAAGAAAGATTCTTGCTGCTTTGGTACTGTCGACACTTGGATTATGTGGAACTTGACAGGTAAATAACTGATTGTGAATTAAATATATTGTAAACTTTATAACTTAGTTGGGATTAACTAAGAATATTTAGAACTGTTTAAGACACCTCTCAGCGCGAGCGAGTCTTGCGCACTTAGATTGAAGTTTTGCGCTATACCACGCCAACCCAACAATGGTCCCACATTAAGCAAGGCTTGAAATATGGGTACCTTGCAATGAACTGGGGAAAATCCCAGTATATATAATCTGACCTTATACTTATAAAAATGAAATTGATTACTGTCTTTACATAGAAAATATATGAGAAAAACTATTATTGGGGGCCTTTAGCTACGCAATAGAACCCAAAACAATGTTGTTTTTTTTGTATTTTCATTTGCTTGTCTGTGTGTTTGTGCATGCTAATCTTCGAAACGGCTTAACCGATTTGGGTGCGGTCAATAATGTATTATGGTAAGCTACACCTCAAATGTTCTTTTATTGCAATAATAAAGAGGTAAAGTTTGTTAGTTTGGATGTCGGGGGTAATCTTCGGAACTACTGATCCGATTCTAAACTGTCTTTCACAAATAGCATGCTGCATTATCACTCCGTACCACTGTATAGGTCAGGTCGTCAACCTTTTCCTTCGTCATAATTCCTCTGTTATGCATTGGACCTACATGAATATTTTTTTTAACCTGATTCTATATTCCAGGCGGTCCCAACGGTGGGAAGCATGTGACGGATGTTTCTAACGCATCACGAACAATGCTAATGAACATTGAGAATCTGAAATGGGATCCTCTGCTGCTCAAGTTCTTCGAAGTCCCTAAATCTGTGCTGCCAGAAATTAAATCTAGTTCTGAGGTAAGAATAAAAACCGTATCAGACAGTTTCAATAATTATTATTTACTATACATACTGATTTAAAAAAAAGATAAGTTATCAATTCGTTGGCTTTGTTTTTTTGTTGTTACCATATAAATACAGTAATTGTGAATCAATTTAATTTATTTTTTTTGAGTTGGCGGCTACACCAGTGTGGTTCCATTGGAATATATTTTAAGAAATTAACATTTTAGGGGATAAACATTTTTAAATTGATTAACTCGTTACATAACCATACATAAATGATCTAAAATAAAAAACATATCAATCTTTAATATATTTACCGGATATATCCAAGCATTTGCAAACCAACATCGATAATTTTCTTTTTGGTTCTAACTAAAACGTAACGATCGAAGCCGACTCCTAACACTAGGTTTATTACTATTTTGCAGGTTTACGGTTTTATAGCCGACGGACCCCTAAAGGGGGTGCCTCTGGCGGGTTGTCTTGGGGATCAACAAGCCGCGTTGGTGGGTCAAATGTGCCTCCAGAAAGGTCAGGCGAAGGCTACGTACGGCACTGGCTGCTTTGTTCTGTACAACACGGGGGACATCCAAGTGAACTCCAGCCGGGGTCTTCTGACAACAGTCGCTTATCAGCTGGGTAGCAACAACCAGGCCTGCTACGCTTTGGAGGGATCTGTGAGTGATTCATAGTCAAGCAAACACTTTTGCATATACAGGCTGATTCAGAACGGGTATACTAAAGCTTGAACCAGTGCGTTTTGAGCGCATTTGTTGTCAATATCTAAAGACAGAAGTCGGAGGTGGCAATTAAAAAAAAAATTTGCTTACTGAAAATCACAAATATCATTAAGTTGGTTTTTTTTTTAAATCGTCCTATTAATATTCTGGCTTTACATAAAGATTGCTAATGCGCTATCAATGCAATTTATCATATATTTTATTTTGTCACAGCCGGCTGTGTTACTCGTGCAGTTATAATTAAATTTGACTAAGAGCCTGTTTCATAATATGCTGATAAACCCTATCCACAACTTATTTGCCAGAATTTGTATGGGCCATCTGTCAAATGAGTGTATAAGAACATTATGGAACAGGCTTTAAGTATTAAAGTCAATCAAGTCAAGCTATGCTATTGGTTAAACATTTAGGGAAGCAAGAGCCGATAAATTATCCGGGCAATGTACTTTGCAACCAGGGTTTTTAATATAATAAACAGATCATAATTAATAACTCGTTATTAATATATTTTTAACATCCATTAACCGGTTAATCAATGATCGATATATTAAACCGTTAGTCGATTATTAACCGATTCATAACATCCAAGATCAGAATAAAAATGTATAATAATTTATTGCAGGTGGCCGTAGCTGGCGCAGCGTTAGGCTGGCTCCGAGACAACATAGGTCTTCTAGAAAGTGCTAAAGACTCGCAGGGGCTAGCAGAAAAGGCGACCGACAATGGCAGTGTGGTATTTGTACCGGCTTTTAGTGGATTGTATGCGCCGTACTGGCGGCAGGATGCGAGAGGGCAAGTATTACTATACTATATATATCATTATAGAATAGAATAGAATATTTATTTCAATTAATATTTACATCAACAAAGTATTAGTGAGCTCCAAACTAGACAATGTCTGTATCTTGGAGCTCATTGTTCTTAATATTAATATAACATTGCTTTTTCTCGCGAAATTGTATTGTTCCCCACCCGCTTCGGAGTATGTGGGGGGAGTCCTTGTTAAAGCCGTATACCCTCTAAAAAGGTACCATCATCCGAATGAATCGTTTAACATAACTGGCTAAGTGTAAATCGCTAAAATTCGATCATTGATCAATTTTTGTTTTTTTTGTCTATGTTGCTCCGAACCCACTATCGTTAAACTAACTCTTTTATCTTTTAAACAAAAGGTTAACTACAACAAAAAAATAATAGAAAATATTTTAATGTAGTGTAATCTGCGGTATAACTGAAGATACAAACTCGAATCATATCGTGAAGGCGGCTCTGGAGGCTGTATGTTACCAAGTGAGAGATATCCTGGATGCTATGAACGAAGACTGTGGCATACCACTTCAATTGTTGAAGGTAACAACTTCTTCTATCTCTCTTTATCTTTACGAAATGAAATGTGATAAAACAAGCTGAAATATGGCCTCACCAAGCATAAGTGTGTATTTTGACACCGTCGAGTAATTTATAGCGATATTTTTTTAAATAAATACACGTTATCAATACAAAATTATATGAGAATTAAAAAAAAATAAGAAACATTGATTTTCCATAAATTTTGTCACGGTAACACTGTTTCTTTATGAAATGAAATGCGATGAAGTATAATGGAATATGATATCACCAACAAATTTGTGGGTACTTAAGTTAACACCGACGATGTCTATCACACTTAATTTTTTCCTTATAAAAAAAAGTTACTCAGTATTTTTTAACAACGCCATCTACAATATCACTTAAATAACATAAAGAAACATATCTGCCACATTTACAAGTTTTACACAAGTGACCACTAGATGTCGCAATTCATAATTTCGGAGTAAACAAAATAAAACCAATTTCTACCATTTCAGGTCGACGGCGGGATGACATCCAACGCTCTAGTAATGCAAATGCAAGCTGACTTGATTGGTATCAACGTGATTCGGGCTGGTTTTACGGAGAGCACCGCGTTAGGGGCCGCCCTGGTCGCATATTGGGGCGTAGAGCCCACGAAACAGGGTACTGCGATACCCATGACCTCAGGTACCACTTACTCTCCTCAAATAACCGACGACGAACGGGACATGAGGTACAAACAATGGAAAATGGCCGTTGACAGGTCTTTAGGATGGGAACAAAATTAAAGTGCACATATGTTGTTGATTGTAGAGTTTGGGTTTTGTGCAATATCATTGCGTTAGTTTATAATGCTATTAATTAGTAGATATGTACGTATTATTGCAAGCCAACGGGTGCAGAGGCTATGTAATATAGCAAAAAATACAGCGTGTTTCAGAAAAGATATACTTACCCGGTAAAATTCATGCTTATTTGGCGCATTTTTATTATGCGAAAGTAATTAATGTTGGTAAAGTTGACGATTCATATGTACAGTACTTCATAAAAAAATGGTTCTGGTTCTGATGGCCTCACCCATACTTGTTGGTATATTCCCAATGTCACGTACTTAATAGCGATGACGAACTCAATAAATAAGTATACATTATAAATAAAAAAAATAATGATGCCCTCGTGTAAACCGGGCATAACGTCTACCATTTTACTGCCGGCCATTTTCTATTAAAAATAACGACCTAAATCAATATACGTATTCAAAAGTGTTATATCTTTGTGATTTAAAATTATTACGCTTAAGTAACTTTATAGCATATAATGTAAACGTACATTCCATGCTATAAAATAGCGTACCTATTATTGTTAAAAACAATACTACCTATATAGATCGCATAACGAACGAACAAACGAAACAGAACTATGTCAATATGTGACGAATAAATTTGTAAATATTTGTAATGAAAAAAAAAATGTTAGTTTTATAGAATTTTTATGCTTCACTTGTTATCAAGTTCCTACCTAGTAACTTTTAAAATTTTATAGTTGTATAAGACCTGGCTGAAAACGGCAATTGAGAAAAAAAACGGCCACAGCACGTTTTGGCTTCCAAAAATTTCTATTATTATATAATACTACTAGCTGACCCGGCCACGCGTTGCTGTGGCTAAAGTTTTTGTTATATTACATTATCGTAAACAATCTAAGAGGAACAATAAGAGAACATCAGTCACGGAGTCCACTATGCTTTTTCACACAGATGGTATTTGTAAAAAAATATGGTGATCTCCTTATTTGACTTTCTACTACTATAACCCTTTAGTACAATGAAATAATTTACGAACAAAGACGAAAATGTTGATGTTGGTATACAAATTCACTGGATTGAGATTTGAAGGGGAAGTACGTTGAACACAATTATGACATATATGACATATATGACACGTTCGTAGATTTACCATAGCAGCGCCATCTATTGATTACTTACTCAACCCAGTCGAAAGGTATCGACATCTGTTAGAATCATTTGGAGTTAACAGATAATTGTGGCCGTCAAATAATAACAGACAAATAATTAGCAATAAATTAAAATTGCGACTATAATTTGAGATTTAAACTATCCTATCTCTCAAGTTGGATCGAACTGCACATGGTGTGCGAATTTTATTATAATCGGTTAAGTGGTTTAGGAGTCCATTGAGGACAAACATTGTGACACGAGATTTATATATATATATAGATTATCATTTCATTATGAGTCAATATTAAAAGCATACTTTAGCTTTGAACGCGTTCAGGTCAATAGTTGATGCAGCAAAGATGCGATTTTATTTATCATAGTTATATAAGGTTTGTGAAGTGATCGTGTTATCACCTACTCGTTAACCCCTTAAATATTTTACATTATTTTTGTTAAACCTTATATAATTAGGTAGGTACCTGGGCCTCAAGTCCGCTAACACAATCGATTCATAATCGAACAGCAATTTTTTTTTATTACATTATAGGCAAGTATTTGATCTCGATCTCACCTGATGGTAAGTGATGATCAGATCTACGATGGAGCATACTTCCTAGGTAGGAAAGCGGCAGTAGATCGAGACGCTACATTCACTAGGCACATGCAGCGCAACTGATCTGACCCGCCATCCATGAATGGCAACACCGAACATCATGCCGGAACACGGCTAGGCCACTTGGCGACATGGCTTTGTTCAGTGGGTGGTGACTAACCGCGGCAGAAACCTACCACCAGTAGAGTTGTCACCTAGGTGGCACCACCCAGGGTCACGTGTAGGGTATCTCGAGGGTATTTAATTCTCCTACGGACGAAGGTGACTCGACCCTACAAAGGCATAGTAACTGTCACTTTTCACAGTTACTATTCGGTTGCTGTTCGATTATGAATCGATTGTGCTAGCAGACTTGGGGCCCAGATCACTGCGATGTCACCTCGTGTAATTGTTTAATCTGTATTTACACTCAAGAACAAAGTTATATCGGAGCACATTGTAACAATACAGTTATTTGTGTGAAAATGCGTAACTAACTACATTGTCTCTTTGTAGTCGGTTCTACAAAGCAACTGAAATGTAATTAAAGTAAGTCATTAGTTATAAGCTCATTTGTTGACATTAATACTGGACTGTTAAAATAATAAAAAAAAACTTTCGGTTGATTTTAAGGTGTTTGAAACTATGGTCAGTACTTGTAAGTATATTGTATACACAGCACAAAGCCGTACTTATTCTATAATCCTCAATTCTACAATAAGTTGATTAGTTACTACCGGGGACATAACTCCTTGACCCTATTCAGGTTAATTTCGGATGGCAATACTAATACCCGTACCGTTTAAAAAATATTTTTTTAAGAAGGCAGGTAGTAGTGATGTAATGAATATCGATTTTCACACATTCGTGTACGCGTATACTCGCCCGTCTCTTAAATTCGTACCCCCAAATTTATTATAAGTTACGATGAATTATAAAGCCATTATAACGCACACTTTCCTCTGAAAAGTTCGTTCTGATGCCATTATAATCCATCATAACTGTCTATAAATTTGGAGGGTAGTGTTTAAAATGTAAAAAAAAAAATGTAAAAATATTAAAACTGATTTATTTGGTACCTAAATAATTTATACTAATGTCGTTATTAATCCGAGTGTACAAAAACAATTGTTATGTCAAACATTTTGGAAAATATCGAGAATAAAGCAGATTATTTCCTTTAGCAAAGTAAATTATGAAGCTGTTGCTTTTTGTCCTAACAACATTCGCAAAACATTCGTAGGAATTTTTGCGAATGCGATTATTCGTTACATCACTAGCAGGCGGGAAATTCTCCAATAGTACCTACTTTAACGCACAACAATTAGTCTTTATGAATAAAGAAAGTCGTTTTTTATGAAAATAATAGTAAGTATTATTATAATTTTTGTTTTCGGCCACCGCGCCAACGACAGCTAGAGCTACTAACCCGCCCCCTGATTACGTAATTTGCAATAGCCTAGCGATGACAGTAATCGCGCAATATTTGCTAATTCGTATTACGTAGCGCTGCGACGTCATACAAATCTGCGATTTGAAAGCAATTATTGCGAGATTATTGCTGTCGCTTTTCTTTCGCTAAGCTTGAAAAGATACGTAATCTAAACGGGCGGATTAAATTATTCAACGTCAGCCAAACCTTTACTGGATTGAATGAACTGGATTTGCCGCTAGCTTTGGCCAGGTTTTCTTTACGAATCAATAACGGATGCTGAAAACTGGAGACTACAGAAAAGGCGATGATTTCGGTCCGCAATTGAAAAGTTACTTCGTCCCAAAGTTTGTCCCTAATAATAATGATATCCTACGGCATCATCCCAAGGCACCTACACCATGGTCTGAAACTCATTGATCTGAAACCAAATAACTACATGCAACTTCAGAAAGCTTCCATCCTTAATATCCTACTCAATATCATTATTATTAGAGGCAACATTGTTGAAACTAGAGCAACGAAACAGCATATAGCAGTAGTTGCCTGTTTCGTTGCTCTTGTGCAGGCTGCCGATCCGGACGGTACAATTCCAGTATGTCGTACAGTATTATTTTCAGTTTTCAAATTCAACAGCCCACAGCAGTGGGCTTCGTAAAGGGGAAGAGGTAGCAGACTTGACCTATTTTATATTGGAAATTAACACTATCGCAAAAACGCACCAATAAGTAATTACTGGTGGTTCTAAATTTCTTATAATTAAAATCGGTTTAGTTTAGGTCTTAGGTTTTGCGTTGTTTCATTAGCACGTTGTACAGGCAGTATGTTGTTTATAATACCATAGCTGTACTGACCATAGAGTTTAGCCTAATTTGATCGGATACATCGAATGGATAGTGCCGATTTGGTGTTATATATAAAAAAGGATTTATTGTAAGGGTTACATAGAATAAAATAAGTATTTTTACCATGTTATGAATATTATTGTAAAACATAATAAAGAGTTTAAACTTTGATTCGTTCGTTTAATTAAATAATTGTGTAAAGTATTCTTCAGTGTTTAAAGATAGTACTGACTTTACTTTGCACATTTTTTTTGTTAATACCATCAAATTTATGTGCTGAATATGAATACGAATATCTCAATTAGATTTCTTATATTTACACGAATATTACACATTGAAATATAACTGATTGTGTTCAAACCGGTTCAAACTATGTATGACACTAGGACGTCACACACCTCAGTCCTCCCGTGACCATGGTTGCTGTAAAGCAGCCGAAACGAGGGGAACGTAAAAAACATAAAATAAACGCGACAAAATCCGTAAAATAAGTTTTATTGCAATGTGTAGTATTCGCGTAAATAAATATAAGAAATCAATATAAAATCTCAATTTATTGTTGACTATATCAGTATTAGAACCATTTTCTAAACAATATTTTAAGCAATAAACTAATTCGTGGCCCACAAATTTTACTAATGGACAGATTTCCATTTACTTTTCTGCGGTAAATGAACGTCCCACTTTTATTTGTTGTAATTAATTGTTTTCCCAGTGAAAAAATGATTATCCAAAAGCTATTTATGTAATTGCAGATTCACATTTATATGAACTGCCGCATTTTTCTGTATTTATCGTTTATTTCAGTATTTGGGGGCTATTATGGGGGCCATTGACCGTAATTGCCATTTCTATATGGCTGAGTCATCATCGATCGTTTTTCAGTCGAAATTCAGTATATGTAAGCAGTTAAAAAGCCATTTATTTAGATTTTTCTTTTTCGGAAAATAATATATTGATGAAAAAGTTAGGTTAGCATTGAATATGCAGCCTACCTACTTAGGCACTCTTTAATTAGTTAAGTACTTTGTATCACAATTTATTTAAAAACTAGGTATCAATGTTATTTTATCTATACATATAAATAAAATTGGAGTGTCTGTTTGTAATATTAAAATAACCGCTTTTTACTAAGTGCATTTGGATGTATACACGTTACCTATACCGAAACAAATTTTTTTACAATTTTTGTCTGTCTGTCTGTCTGTCTGTCCGTCTGTCTGTCTGTCTGTCTGTCTGTCTGTCTGTCTGTTTGTTCCGGGTAATCTCTGAAATGGCTGGACCGATTTTGACGGGAATTTCACTGGCAGATAGCTGATGTAACAAGGAGTAACATAGGCTACTTTTATTTTAGAAAAAAAAATTGGATCTCTCGAAAAAAAATGAAAACCAATGTTGCAGCTCTGCGCCTGATTAAAGTTTAATAGCAACAATCTGCAATGCGTCCCGCGGGATCAGAACGCGAGCAGGCTGTTGCCAACGGCTGAGTCTTTGTTAAATACCACGCGGACGAAGTCGCGGGCAACAGCTAGTTTTATATAAATCGGTATGAATAACATATCCACTAACCACTGACTAACCTACTTAAACAAAATTTAAGTTAGTGGACATTTTACTTATAACGATTATATAATATCAAGTAGTTAAGTACTTTGTTTCATTCACAATTTATTTTAAAAGTAGATATCAATGTTATTTTATATTATCTAAATCGGTATAAGTAACATATCCACTAACACTGACTAATTTATTCAACACGTAACCTCCCAACTAATGCATCGTTTATCAGACTAATACTAATACACCAAGTAAAACCACTATCTGTCACGGTGGCAGTCATAATTGGGTACTGCGGGATGACCGCTCGGGCCCTTCATAACTATTAACAAGTAGCTAGTCGGGCCCTCGTCGTAGACACATGTATGTTGGCGTGAAGTTAAGTGCAGAGCCGTGTAGCGAGCCTGCCGCGACAGCCTGACGGATGGCGGAATGGGGCTCCGTCGCATCTTGCGGCCCAAGCGAGGCCCTCTGAGGGATCCACGAAATTTATATGCGACCCGTAATCAAGTATGATAATTTCTCCCATTCGTTTTTCTAGTCAACGGCACCAGAAGGTATTCTATAAACTGAAATCGTTTCGGTAAGTAGATCAGATTATTTATACGGATCGATTATTCGGTAGATGTATCAGATTGTTATCTAACGAAATTCAACTTATTGGAATCCACGAAATAGGTATACTATTAAGTAAGTGAGTATATGAATAGATAACTATAAAATGTATTAGATGAAGCCACAGAAAACCCTAGTACTTACGTCTTTCGTAAGAATATAGGTCTTTAAGTTTATTATTCGATATTCATAAGTTGTTACGCGCGCTTCATAATAGAATTTTAAAATGGACGACCTCTTCAGCCTCGCCACAAGCTATACCGATGGTGCTGCAGAATTCTCCATACAATCCTGAAACGCGCTATGAGAGTTTTCGGAGCACGTAACATATACACAAGTCCAGCCCCGCCAGGCATACCACCTGCCTGGCTGGAAGATCTTTCCTCATCCACTAAAGGGGCAAATGCACAGACTTATGCAGACTTTCGTCACAGTAAAGAGATGATACCCTTATTGCTATCCTCCAATCAAGTTAGTAGGTAAAGTCCATTGTATAAAAATATGCTACGCCAGTCCTTCTCTTCCGAAACAGGCCCAAGCCTACTAATGGGCCACACTCTTAAGCGGTGATAATTCTTTTATTGATGTCCATCAATGGCAACACTGATCGTGACGTAGTCTCGCGTCATCATCGGAAGAGAGTACCAGTCGAAGCATGTTTTACCACTTGTCATATCCAAATTGCTTTTCGTTTCGCAAATCCTTGCTCACATTCGTAACGTCCTGCTAGATCCGGCTCTCTTGCTTACCGGAGTGGCGCGTGACAGCCTCAGTGTCGCTGGTAGCCGCACTGCATCATCTCAGACTTGTTTTGCTCTAAGTTAGTGCATTGTTTTTGATAAATATATATAGTCTATGGTAAGATTAACGACTGGTTCTTTTAATTGATGCTTGCATATATTTTTAATTGATGCCTGCCTATTTTGAGATTAACTATCTATTGTTTTTGACTGTGATTCTGAAATTGGAATTTGAAGAAAAACTTAAACATCGCTTGAAGAAATAGGTAACAGCCTCATCTTAGCTTGACTAAGCTCAGCGAAGTCAAGTTCGCTGTGGCATTAGCGAGCTTCGTTGATGCGGCGGATTTTTTTGTTTTACGATTTTTATTTAAATATACTTCATTTTCATTTCACGTTTGTTTTGTACGAATCATATTTTTTTTCATTCGACGTTTTCTTTTACAGGCCTAACCAAATTTAAGCTTTATACCGCTAAAAATAAACCTCGAACGTGTTTATCGAGCAATCACTCAGGGTTGTCGCAGCCCGACGTATTGATGGCTCTATCTCCCGGCCGGAGTGACGATGCAAGGTCCGCAAACACCTATCTCCCCATCCCGCCGAACAAACGCGTGGCAGAATTTGATAAAGTCCTCGGTTCATGTTTAATCATACAAAATTAAAGGCGAATATACACAGTGTGTCGGGCGCGAGATCACAGCGAATTATCATTTTCCATCAAGCGGCGAGGGAGAACGTTGCTTATGAATTGTGTATATTGCGTCGTTTGTTGCTAATTTCGTATGGCATTGATTTCCAATTACAGACCTTAATAACAACTAACTTAAAACATAATAGAAGACAGCTTCCAATATTTCCATGCGCAGTTATATACATAGTATATTGCATATTATAGAGCTATATGAGGTGCTAGCCTAAATTGTTTCATAATAACTAACAAACCCCGTGTTCTCTCATATAAGTAACGAACCTAGGCACCGCAATGGCTGGTTGACTGACGTTAGCCATAAACAGATATCAAACCATCACAAACACCGCGCCAATTGTATTGTCCGCCCGCTCCCTACCATAAATACATTGAGGGGTTCTTTCCTTCAACATCACATGACACCAAAGGCTTGAGTTATTTTTTAATTTAAATTATATCAGCAATTAGAAACAGACTAAATATTAAAAGTTCCCCTCGCCGTCATTCGTTACGCGCTGCGCTCTGAGGCGCACGCTCCGAATGCACTTTGAATAAAGCTTAATGCATTGTTACATCACATGTAATTGACATTTAAAACACATTTTCTGTTAATTATTACGTCTATAGACTGACGCGATAGGGGCTATAATGCAGTTTGCGTTTTCATAAACGCCTAACATTAAATTAGTTTATATATATACACGTATGTATAATACTAAGTAGATATCTATTAAATGACTTTGGTATCTCTCTATAGTTATATAAAAGAAAATTTTACCTGAATACGGCGTACACCATTAAAGATTTACTTACCAAATAATTTCTAGAAGAAAGGGTTATTCTTCGACAATACGTCTATTTTAATAAGGCTAAGTGCCCATACAGGTATTCTATGAAAGATGACAGTTGAATATCTATTCTATTGAAAGCCACTGATGTGATTGTCGTTCTATTCAAAATGCGAATGCCAACTTTCAGCAAATGAATTTCTAATGACATCTTTGCTAATAAATTTTGACGGCTCTGACAGTTTGATTAGTTTCAATTAGACGGGGCTTGGGTATTGCCTACACATAATGGCTCCAGCAAACACTTATATACACACATACCTACTGTGACATATATTAGTAATATATTTAGTAGTGTTGCTAAAAAATCTAAACGTTGGGTAAAAAATCAAATTTTAAACCAACTCACTCTGCGAACTTATTTCTTTTAATGTGAGAATCTAGTACAGACTCATTAAGAACGAAGTAGTACGTAGGTACCTTACCCAATACCTAAATGTTGTAATTTACTACTAAAGCTCCCTTGCCTAGCCATCAACTTGCTAATTCACAGAACAAAAAACAAATAAAATCGCAGGTAGCAACACTACCAATTCGATTTTGAGCTGCAACCTCTCGATTTAAGTCTGGGGATATTTTAATGAAACGGCCGGGTTAAACGAAGTTCATTAGCGGCCCGGCGCTAAGCAACACTCGTAAAAATGAAAAAGGGAGAAAAGGGATTCCACAAAGCCGAGCCCAATTTGGATTCAATGAGCCGCGAATTGGTAATGCTAAACGCCCCGAGAGGGCTTAGATATCCCTGCTAAACATAGTTAGTTATCTATACATCTATACAAATAAATAAAATTGGAGTGTCTGTTTGTAATATTAAAATAACCGCTTTTTACTAAGTGCATTTCGATGTATACACGATGTATACCAAAACATTTTTTTACAATTTTTGTCTGTCTGTCTGTTTGTTCCGACAATCTCTGAAATGGCTGGACCGATTTTGAAGGGACTTTCACTGGCAGATAGCTGATGTAACAAGGAGTAACTTAGGCTACTTTTATTTTAGGAAAAAATAGGATCTCACGAAAAAAAAAACAATGTTGCAGCGCTGCGCCTGATTAAGTTTATAGCAACAACCTGCAATGCGTGTGCAAATGCTCAGAACGCGCGAGCGGGCTGTTGCCAACGGTTGTGACTTTGTTAACCCTTAATAGCCTAGAGTTTCAATTTTGATACCAATCTTTTAAACCGAATGTTCACATTACTATTAGTTTTTATTTATAGGTTGGCTGTACGTATTTTACTGTTGTATAATATTCTTTCCAACGAACTTAAAAAAAAAAACAAATGTCATTATTATTAAACACAGTAACATTAAACACAGTAATATTAAAAATAAATCACTTTCGTAAATCAGGCTACTAAGGGTTAAATACCACGCGGACGAAGTCGTGGGTAACAGCTAGTATAATGTATACGCTTGAAGGCATTTGGTCCGTCTGATGTTTACCGAATTCAATTAAATTGTTTGGTTTTTTTCTGCGAATTATACCTATTTGTTGATAGGAATAGAGACTATGGAATGTATGAGTATTGAGTAGGTACAAGTATACTCATTAAATCTTCCCATTGCTTACTTAGATGTTTTCATGCATGTTGATGGTTATATTAAGTACCTAGGTAGTAATAAAAATGATCTGTCTACGTTAGATTGGAAGATGTCATTAGATTTTTTAAGTTTCGCATTAATTCAAATTAGATATAATCAACTCCTTATGTAGGTACGTTGGGATCGTGAATCATTTTAAAAGGGTAATCTATATATAAAATATAATAACAAAGTAACTGATCAATGTCTGTACATGGAAAATATATGATAAAAACTATTTTTTCAGGAGTTTATCAACTCAATAGAATCCAAAACAATGATTATTAAAAAAATATGTTAACTGTTTGTCTGCGCGTTTGTACGCTCTTATCTCAGTAACGGCGTTACTGATTTGGGTGCAGTTTTCACTGACGTATTTTCGTAAGCTTCATTTAAAATACAAATTTAGTGTTTGTTTCATAAATAACAAAGTTAAGTTAACAAGACGCGGGCAACAGCTATTAGTAATATATAACCTATAGCCAATCCAGTACCTACTTATGTGGTTTGGACCGTATGTAATCGTATGGCTATAAATGACAATATTTAATGAGATTGTAACGCTTATTTTTTTTTATGAATACTTTTTATACAAAGTATCTGATTGACAAATCGGGCCTATGGCTTAGTTGTGTTTACAGAATGTCTTTGGCTGGAGTGGTAGCAATATAAAGATGATAGGTCGACATGTCGGCTCATGTATAATGTGCATACAAATTTAAGTGGGTGCTAGGAGGTGGCGGGTAGTCTGACAAGCCGGGTAGCACGGGTAGCCTTATGATAAGAGGAGGAGGCGGCACGACACATGTCCGCCCCGCGTCGCGCCGTCCCCGCCCCGCGCCCCGCGCCCCGACACGTGTAACCGAGTGAATCTTGCTCGCCGCGCTCTCTACGAATTCGGAGTCGTTCGGAGTTTGTTCCGCTCTATATTTACATGAAACAAGATTTTTGTATTCGATGTAGACACACCAAGTTTCCTCGAGGAAATTCTTATGGATACTGTTGGATCCAAGTATCCAGGTTTATCTTGTTGTTTCGTGAACTCTATTTTTGGTTCGAGTCTGTTTAGGTGACTGGATACATTGTTTGGTTATCTGGCTAATATAAAAAAGAGAACAGAGTTCTCTGATTAGTTCCGATCCTTGTAACGGTAACCGAGGTAGGTTTCAATCATCTTGATAATAATTGAAGTTAGCTATGGAATAGCACAACAACACGTGCTGATGGATAGGCATGTTTATTATAGAGCCGTTTGAATATAAATGCACTAAGTATGCTATAATCACTAAGATAATGTGTTTATGCGTTACGCTCTGCGAAGAGTAGGTATTCATCAGGCAATTGCCAGGTTCACGAAGCTGGCCCACTCAAGGGTGGTGGAATTCACTCTTCTTTCAAGAATTAGTTAGGTTTTACAGCTATGCAGCTTCTCTTAAGATGTTTCCCTTTACGATTTGGCAAGTGCAATGTGATTCGCACCTGAAACCCAAAAACATAAGTGGTTTTAAACCTGCTTCCGTGTCGAGTGTTCCACTAACTTAGCGGTCAATGTTTAGTAAAGAAACGTTATAAAAAGTCCAGTTTAAAGCTATACCCATCGCTCTATTCTCAAGTGCCAACAAAACTCATAAGCGAAGATGTAATAAACTCGTTTTCCAAACGCATTTACATGCCCTCACGAAGTAATTCCCTGTGTGGGGTCGCTTATGTAATAATATCGCTTTTACTACATTGAATGTTCGCGACGAAGCCTACACGGCTGTTTATATTAACATACAAAGTTTGGATGCTCCCTATTCGAAGGAACCACCCTACGGGGTGGTGTTATTAGTATAAGCAAAAGACATAAAGTCCCCCTCATGCAGACGTGGTGTGCATACAATGGTGACGGCATTGATTTCGAGTTAAATAGGTATCACCCCTTTGAAGTAAGATGTATTGTTGCGCGCATCGTGTACAAACATACCGACATGAATTATTGTTGCCGGTTCTTTTATCTGTCTCATTGCAGTCATTTATCAGATACAGAATGTGTGCGGATGATTCTGCATGTGATTGTAATGTGGCGGAGTTTTGTGTGAGTCTGTATAGTCACACCAAGAGCAACCGCGGTCTTATGAGTTTGGGAATATGCGCGCGATGTGAACACGAGGCAATCCTACCTAGGCAAGTATGCTCCATCGTAGATCTCATCATCACTTACCATCAGGTGAGATCGAGATCAAATACTTGCCTATAATGTAATAAAAAAAAATTGATAGAGAATAACGCTTGGGCAAGATTGTGAGATCATTTTACACAATACATTTGTTTTTAATAAAAATAATGTTTAATAATAATAATGTTTATTAACCAAAAAGAGATTTACAATTTTATTAAAATATATTGAAATACCTGTCAGTTATTGGCAAAAACATCCTGCACTAGGTCAGGCCTGTTTCGCAGGAAGTTTTTATTTAATTATAGAGTTTAACCTAGATAGCATAACAATTGCCAGTTCTTATATAGTAATAAAAGCAAATGAAATATTTTGAGACATTCAGTTTTTGGTTTGACGAGCGTGAGTGTGTGTCCCACCCAGCTTCGCGAGGCAACGTGATCGGCCCGTACGCGGGCAATGACGAATTATCTGATGCTTAAGTTTTTGCTACTGGATCTTACTCACTTAGATGAATTGAACAGGCTAGTACTATCCCTTCCGTGATGTAGGTTATAACGATGACGGTATTATTGGCGATCCTAGTGGAATTTATAGAAATCGGAACTATTGTTAGTGAATAAGTATCATGGTCTAATGACCAATGGTCATTTATTTATTAATATAAAGAAACGAAACTAGACCCGAAGTCAAAGTCAAGTTAAATCATTTATTTCGTATAGGCCTATGGCCTTCTTTTCTTTCACACACATCACTCGGATCTTTGAATCATATGTTAGACCTTCTGATGCGCGCTCTATAATACTACTCAATATAAAAAAAAATTACCTATTTAAGTATGTCTATAATTAAAAACATATACCTAAAACAATATTTAGAGTTCAGATAGTCTTAAAATTTTGTTAGACTTTGTTTGCGTGTAAATACTAAGCGTTGTGGCTACTTTCAGAATAATTACCCGCTGTCTCCGATAAATACGGAATACATACTAATTATACAATTACAAATAATATAAAATCACTCATCGTCGACTCTCAATACGTCAAATATGAATGGGAAGAGTTGCGGTTATTCCTTTGTAACATCCGGTCGAATTTTTGTGTAGTATTAATATGCCGTGAAAGATTACCTGCTTTCAACTGTTTGTCAATACTAATCTGTAAATACGAACTGTCAAAATCCGCTCTTTGACGGCGCCCGAGTTTGCTCAGGTGCGTGACTTCAATGCAGCTTGCTCATAAGCCTCTTGAATGTCATACCCTGATCCATTCTGTCAGGTACGACAGTTTCCAAATGGATGGAAATTTCTTGATGTACCAACCTAATCAGAGATGACGTATTCCTCATATTATATTTTTTTCGTTAGCATTGAGATCAATGTTCGCAAGTATAAGACTTTTTAATAATAATACGGTCCAACACTAAGCGACGCTTGTATTATGGGTACCGTACAATGGACTGAGGGTGAACTTATTATATAAGACTTATGTAGATACTAAACATCCATGACTTGGATAAAATTCCCAAGACACAAAGTTTGTCCCTACATGGATTCGAACCCGGGACCTGCGGCGCAGTAAGCAGGGTCACTACCAACTGCGCTAATCAGGTCTTTCCACTGTTATGTTTTATGGCCGACAGAATATATATTACGATTAACTGTGAAGAATATTACGACTAACTTGATATCTTAAACATTGGTAGGCAATCGGAGTTTTATTAATAAAATATACATACTTACCTACTTGCTTGTTGATATAGACATTCATGACGGAGTATATATACCTACATACTTTCTTGGTACATTGGTATTGTAACGATAAATCGGTTATTTTATAATATCATGTCGGTGTTATGTTTTTTTTACTTTTTGTACTTATAGGTACCTAGGTATATCTGACACACTAATTGGGTAACCATTACTATTAACATATTTACTGGTACTCACAAAATGTTACGTAGAAAACATTAAATTAACCTTTATTAAAATTCCCACACGTTATAAGTAGGTACTTAACGAAGCATGAAGCGGGGCGCTGTGCCAGAATCCCACAGGCTTACTAAGTCAACTTCGCTGAAAAAAAATACAATATGTTCACGCCGCTTTGTCCTTTTATTCATATTTAATCTCCGGAGAGTCTACAAAAAACAATGATTTCACGGTGCCGCATTAACGCATGTAGGCATAACAGAGAGGAGACCAACCCAATGCAAACACAAGACCATATATTAAAATGTTGTCAATCCTATTTACAGACATTTTACTCTGTGTTTATCTTATAAATCTATTGTGTGCATGGCGGTCGAAATTATGGGATTTTGTGTCAATATTGACGCGAGGCGGTTTTTGTCGGCCGTTGCATTTAACACGTCCCACTGTACGGATAAAGGCACCCAAGCTGTATTTCACTCTAGCGCGCATAGATGGCGCTACTCGTCGCTCACCCAGCTACATAGAGACATTTGTTTAATCATTGCCCAGCTAGATTTGTAGTTGTCGAAGCAATTAATATGTCACAGGCTACTCACGAAATTGAGATATCAAACCGAAATCTCGACTCTACATTTTCGATATTTGTATATCTACTACTAATTACCTGCTAAAGGAAAAGAGAGAAATATGATAAGCTGATACCACCAGGCTTACTACTAAAAATACTTATTCAACATCATTGCCAATAAATAAAACAAACAATTCCACCAACAGCAATCTCTAGCCATGCGTTTACCTACCTTTTAAAAGCACTACTATGTATTGTCCAATAGTTTCATACGTCTACAAAGAACGCTCTATCAAATAATGCACAGCGAAACATTTAAAAAGGTAAATTAAAAGTAGAGTTCACGAACAAAGAGGTATTCGGTAAAATGCGCAGTGTCGGCGTGGGTAAGGCCCGCCTGGATGTCATTAGCGACGCTCGGCTTTCTAATGCCTAACTGCGGCCCGCCCCCCATTGTCAGAGATATAATGAGCAACTAACGATTTGAGTCCCTGCATTTACTTTACAAGGAATGCTAAATTTTTTGACGGAAGATCGACATATCTGGAGACGAGAAAAAAGAAAGAAGAGATGAGAAAGGGTATAATGTAGTCTTAAAATTGCGCTGATTTAGCGCATTTCTAATCATTGTCAAGTCAGAATTTGATACCGATATCGGTTCAAGAAATAAAAATGTTTGCAAAAATCATAATAGCTACTCTTTTTGATGGTAACAATAGTATTTTTTAAATCGACACACCGTCATTCTGACTTCATACAGTATTTACAAATGCGCTAAAGAAATGCAGGTTCCAGTATAAGTATACCGATTTCAATATCACTCTGTATAGGAGATCTAGGCTACCTAGGTTAAATATGTTTAATTTAGCTGAGTTATCTACTCAGCTAAGGGTAGACCTAGAAATTGTTTAGGCTCCTAATGTACTTAACCCATTTCCAATGAAAATAAGTAGCTATGAACCGTCTTATGATCATACCAGCAAAAAAACCCTGTTTAAATCGACTTAAGACTTGCTTAAGGACACACTACCAGTAAACTACATGGTGTATTTTTTACCTGAATCATCATCATTTTATAATCACACGTCACAAAGCGATTGATAGTTAGACTCGCACTTTAATTAAGATACCTCGGATTGAAGGTCAGTCTCAGACTTTAAGATGCCTCGCATTGAGGGTGAGTCTCATACTTTAAGATGCCTCGGAATATAGATAAGCCTTATACTTAAGGGTGCCCACGGTAACGGGGAGCCTCGCACTTTAAGATACTTTGGATTGAGGGGGAGTCTCACCCGTTAAGCTGCATCAGAATGAGGACACTTTAGGATGCCCCGAGGTGACAGGGAGTCTCGTACTCTAAGATACGTCGGAATGAGGTGAGTCTTACACTTTAAGATGCTTCGGAATGTACTTACATAAGCCTCACACTTTAGGAAGCTCCGAGGTGACAGGGAGTCTTGCACTCTAAGATACCTTGGATTGAGGGAGACTCTCACATTTTAAGATGCTTTGGATTGAGGGTGACCCTCACACTTTAAGATGCGTCGAGGGGATGTGTGCACCGCACAAAACGAAACCCAACCAATGTTTATATTCGTGTGATTTATCAACTCTGGCGGATCAGTCCCTTCGAGCTTTAAGGTCATCCCATAATTAAACACACTGAACAAATATTGTACGATATTGCTTTACAAAAGTTGTTGCTTTACTTTACAACCAATAGGTTTATACATGAATGTAGGTATTAAGTATGTAGATACAAGAATGACACCAGATGAATTTTATTCTTTGTTTGTCGAAGTTGTTAAGAGATAATCGTTAGAGATTGACTACCATTTATTATTGTAAATATCACGAATTAAACCGTATTATTTTTTCGATATTGAATTGAGAAATTCTTTTCGTGATACTAAAACAAGACTCGGGACTAACGGGTGGGGATCCAGTTAAGTAATATAAATTCAGATATATATAAATTTGCATTTTTCATTATTAAAGGCGCAGTGAGATAATATTACAATATATTTTGATGTATACTGAGAAAAGTTAGAAGACCATGGGACGACAGAGAGGACCTTTAGTCACATGGTCTTATAACTTTATAAATAGGTATTAATAGATATAGATTTATTATATATAGATATTGATTAAAATAATATTTATAATAAATCTGCGGAGACGCAATACGTATATAAAACGTTTCCTACGTCAAAAATCTGTAACCACGTTAATTAGTAGTAAGCAGTAAACATCAACATCGTCACAAATACATGATGACCTAATTAAAATCGTAAAACATTTCGATAACTGAATAAAATCGATTTTATTTAAAATTAAAACGATATGTTCGGTGGCGGCGAATTGACACTGTGACACCACCGTCTCCCCACCGTGACACCGTGTTGTATGTGAGCACGATGGGCGTTGTGGCCCACAGAACACTGTATCAATAGTACCTACATACTACATTATCACAGTTGAGAACGTAGTTATATTACCTACGTAAGTACGGTAGGTTATAAACTTACGTAGGTTCCGGTCTTCATGGAGGTACGCAGAGGAGCAAAATTTAGGCACCTTCCTTCTTAATAGTATCTGCTTATTTGGCATTCCGTAAGATATTGAGTAAATATTGATCAGTATAAGATGATGCTGTTGTCAAACTATTAATAGCTGATCCTCTTCAAGATCGTACCTGATTCATAAATAACGATGCGTTATTGGAATCAACAGGGTCAGGGAACACGTCAAACACGTAAGTATGTGTCTTTATGCATTTCTATGTCAGGTGTCTCACGATCAGTCTGGTCCATCAGTTGATCATTACCAGACTAACGACAATATATAAATATTTAAAAATCCGTCAGCAACCGTTAGTCAGTCTGACATCAGTTTAACAAGACTGATAGACCAGTGACGGCAGACAGAGTTAGGTCATTATCAGACTGCCGAATATTTTAAACATTTAAAATTCAGTATGCGATTTCAGTCCGTCAGTCTCAGTGGGTTAGACGGCCAGTCTAACATCAGTTTAAAAAGACTGATAGACCAGTGACGACAGACAGAGTTTGGTCATTACTAGACTGTACAAAAATATAATAAGAAATCAGTATGGGGTTTCAGTCCGTCAGTCTCTGTGAGTTAGAAGGCTAATCTGACATCAGTTTAACAAGACTGACGCCAAACTGAGCGTGTACCACACGAATTTAATATTCAAAACGAACATTGCAATTCTAAAAGGGCACTCGAATGAGTCGCATCGATTGCCCTGCTATCTGAACCCCCGTGGCTTCATGTTTGTGCATCACTCTGCTTTAGTAACGACTAGCCAGGCGCAAATAAACGGGGCTAACGCGTAACAGTATACATAGAAAACCCTCGCTGTTTGCCTTCGTGTGATTTATTGGCTTCGTCGGATTTAGAGACACGCACTAACAGCGCCTGGATACACGCGGTGTTGCGTTACGGGCGCCCGATAACGGTACGGATACGTTTGTTAGCAGTAATCGCATTTGTTGTTTAAATGGACGATGGTTAATTAAATATAAATATCGCCATACGAACACACACACTATACGCTCCCATATTTAAGCAACGCTTGTGTTATGGGTGGGTACAATGGACAGAATCAGAATCAGAATATTTTTTATTCACGTAGACCATTATGTACAGTACTTATGAATCCTCAAAAGTTACAAAATATGCTACTACTTTACCACCCGTTCGGAATGCCGTTTCTACGGAGAAGAACTCAGTATATAATACTGGACTGAGGGCGAACTCAGTATATAATAGTTATATACATATTAAACATCCATGACTCGGGTATAAACATTCGTGCTCATCACACAAAGCGTGTCCCTACCAGGATTCGAACCCGGGATCCTTGGCGCAGAAAGCAGAGTCACTACCATTGCGCTAATCAGGCCGTCAAATTAAGTAATTTAAATTATGGCACAGCTCTGCTGGTAATATTAAAGACAAATCGTGTTATTCTTTGATGTATAAGAAAGAGGCGGTAAATAAGTACACTCTTTTTTTAAATTTGTTGTCCCACTGCTGGGCAAAGATATCCATAAACTTCCATGCGTTTCTGTCATCAACTGTGGCTGGCATTCATATAATATATTAAATACATATCCACTTACTATTGGATAAATAAAAATATACTACTATGTCTTCACATGACTTTAAAATTCAAGCCATAGCATACTTAAGACCAGTTACTTCGGGGTGTTTGCTGTTATCGTTTGGCAAGTGGTTCTGTCGAAAATAGGTTTCTTAATGTACACCGTGCAACCAATTCAATAAACGCAATAACTGAAATTAAGTTTGAAACGATCAAGAGAAAACAATCTACTCCACTATTCTCAAAAAGGGGAAAAAAACTATTTTTTTCCAACATTTTAAGTACAGGCATGTTTAAAACCTGTTTAATTTAATTAAGGGCTACCTATAACTGTATATAGTACATACCTTATAGTATACTATGAAACGAGTGCGTTTTTTCAATGTATTTCTGTTTTCTGTCTTATTATTATAATAAACATATTTTAAACTATCCAAAGCGGCATGTAACTTTTACAATTATTATTTTTAAATAATTATTATCGCTGCGTTTCTCGCTGGATCTTCTCAGTTGAGGTCGCGTTTCGATCCGGTTGTAGAGTTAAGAAAAAAAAATGTTAATGACAATTTGTAAGTGCCCCCGTAGGCCTATACGAAATAAACGATTTGACTTTGACTTTGATTTGATAGGGAGTCTTAGAAAATGCGTTTTTTTTTTAAACATGATGTACCTATATGAGAATATCTATGAGGTACAAAACCGGGAATCCGGCATTCTCGTTTCGATTGTTCGAAGATCAAGCACATCAGTATAATGATGACCTTTCAATCCTTATCAGTTATCAGTTATCGGTCTTGAATTCAAGATCATCATACTTAGCATCGCCAAATGTAAGCTGCGTACAGGTGGAAACATTTAAGATCGCATTCTCCAGATATGATTGTAAAAAGCGCTCATCCTTACGATAAAAATAACCTTATACTAGTTATTAAATAATCGTTAACGCGAATACCAAAAATACTACTTAATAATAATAAAAAAATAAGGTAATCTTGGTTCGATTGGCATTTAGACTTCAGCATATTTTGGTTGGTCACGCATTTTCATGCAATATTAATGTTTATGCGTCTACATGAATGGGCAGATTTATATAAAACCACTAGCTGACCCGGCAAACGTTGTTTTGCCATATACGTTATTTCTAGGAAATATTTTTGTAGGTAATTATAACGATTATAAATTGAGAAGATATACTAACTAGATAACTATCCTATCTTTCAAGTTGGATAAAACTACTATTTAAATTAGTTTAGTAGTTTAGGAGTCCATAGCGTACAAACACCGTGACACGTAATTTATATATATTAAGATATTGTCTGAGTGCAAGCGAATCTGTTCGGGCAAGGGCAGCCCTCATTACGATCTCACCCCAACATAATTAAGAAGATCTCAATGTCATTAAGCGTGATTTTCTCACTCTTGAAGCAAAACGTAACACTTAGACGTGTTCAATTCAATTTAATTATTCGTCTAAACATAGGTAATGGTACACTTACTAGAGCAGGTACTTAAACAGTAGGTAGGTTTTGCCTTCAAAGCGTACAAATATAAGTTGATGAAAAAGCAACTAAGTTCGTCAAAGTGAAAATGAATGTATAATTAAACCGGATAAAATGGTCATCATATGAGAAATAGTGTATCTATACATATAAATAAAATTGGAGTGTCTGTTTGTAATATTAAAATAACCGCTTTTTACTAAGTGCATTTAGATGTATACACGTTACCTATACCGAAACAACATTTTTTAAAATTTTTGTCTGTCTGTCTGTCTGTCCGTCTGTCTGTCTGTCCGTCTGTCTGTCTGTCTGTCTGTCTGTCTGTCTGTCTGTTTGTTCCGGGTAATCTCTGAAATGGCTGGACCGATTTTGACGAGAATTTCACTGGCAGATAGCTGATGTAACAAGGAGTAACTTAGGCTACTTTTATTTTAGAAAAAAAAATTGGATCTCTCGAAAAAAAATTAAAACCAATGTTGCAGCGCTGCGCCTGCTTAAAGTTTGATAGCAACAATCTGCAATGCGTCCCGCGGGATCAGAACGCGAGCAGGCTGTTGCCAACGGTTGAGACGTTATTAAATACCACGCGGACGAAGTCGCGGGCAACAGCTAGTATATTATAAATTATGTATAAATCGTTTATCGGTATTGTGTAAAATTGTGTACAATTATTGTCGATTTATTATAATGGTTTTTTTTTTATACGTTTCTTTCAACACTCACATCATTTCCCTATGACATCTATATGGTCTAATGATATCAGTACTTCATAAGGTCTCGTGAGTCGCGGTCCGTATTACAATGAAGAGGAGGGCACCCGCTGTCATCTGCTTTCAACATAATTAAAATCACTTTAAATTATGCCACTAGACGGCCAGCCCTGGCAGGGTTTTATTTTAAAAAGTGCTATTAGCATTAAATCTAGTTTCGCGGATGATTATGTCTCCCTCAGGCTCCGGGGCACATTAACTGCTCACAATTTTTGTGAATTATCGTTCGGTTGGTACACCCTCCGCCTTTTATAATGCGGTTGTACCCAACATTTTGACTGCTCAGAGTGTTAAGCTTGTAGTAGGCACTGTTGGAATTAAATAGGAGACCTTTTAATTTGGGAACTGTGTTTTTGGGCGCTATATTAATATTTTTTTAATATCAATAATTTCTTTGCAATAACAGTGGTCCTCCCGTGACAATGGTTGCTGTTAAGCAGCCGTAACGTCAGGAACGTAAAAAAAAATCTATCCGTGATATATATAATAAATCCGTGAGATCTGTTTTATTTTAATGCGTAAATATAAGAAAACAATTACATCTAAGTAGGTATTTTCTACTCACATGTCTGCATGCGATGATTTAATCAACAAATGCATTAAATTTAAAAAAAATCACCTACGTCGTTTCACGTTGTGTACCCGCATGTACTAACTTGGTTTTTGTAATTTACAGAAGCCAACTCGATTAATGTATTTTAATCGTAATACATTTTGTTTTTAATTAAAAGAAGCTGATAAAACCACTCGCGGCAGTGCCACCTACACACAGTGTACATAAGTACAATCGGAACATAAAGTTCGCTCAGAACACGCTTATCGGTACAATCGGAGCCAAAGTATCGGAAAGAAAAACAATCGTCCGGGGGTAGGATTCTTTTAATTTATCCATCGCAGTTTTAAATCGGTGTTAAGATTCAGCATTCGTAACGTTTTTTCAATTATCGGCGTCGATCTCTACGCGGCTTTACGATAGCTACCGAGTCCCGAACACGCCAAGACGTGGCCCCCTTAAAGGGAAAAAAAGTCCTCTTAAACTTACGCTTCGGCTGCGTCTCGAACACGGACCAGTCAATGAGTCCGATCCCGTTTACAAAAAAGAAAAATTAAATTGTTTTTCTTTGAATGAAAGGTTGTATTTAATTTCATTGTCGTTTAATATTCATACGTATGTCTTGTGTGGCGATAAAAATATATTACTTGGATAGTGGAGAGTTTTATTTGCACCTTTAGTGGTACATGCGAGTATGTAGGCACTCTGTACGTAGGTAGATGGATATAGTGATCTGAACTAATGTCCATGTTATGATAACTAGGTAAAACAAACACATACATTTCTTTCGATATCAATGGATGGATTTGAATAATATCGTAATATTTCGTATCCAGGTCTTACCCTCCCTCTTATTCATCCTATAAATAAAAGTTTCCCAATAGTCCTCGCGAAACAGTCGCTGAAACATCTATAATTATAGCATTCAAATTGCACACAACTGCCACAATGTAATTTTTTTTTATTTGTAATAACATATTATTAATAAATCTATAGTCTTCGAAGTGGCCAAGTTGATTGATAGGACTAAGCACTGAATAAATCTCTTGTTTTACGAGATGAAACGATAAGAACTCGAGACGCGGGTCCTGCTTGAAACAATAAAGTTATATGTTCGTGAGAGTAAAATATAATAAATAGCCTTTAGGTGACACGTTTTCTCCAGTTGCATTCATTTCTTAAGTCACATTGTTAATGTGAATACATTTCAAATAAGCACTCTATACTCGTAAGTTATTCATAAACTCGTGCATCAGACGTTCGGCGATCCCGTTGTAAGCGAATACAAAATAGTCATAAAATTACCATCAAAACAATCATACGTACAATAAAATTCAAAGTGTTAAAACTCTGTATCTGATGCATCTCAAACTGTCTGTAAAATGGAAAATAAAAAAAAAACACATCATACATATTCATAACATACAAAACCGAAACTACGATCTGAATAGCAATTAAACAACTAAATGATCCGATATTATCGCATCATTTCAAACCGCGGCCCACAATGAGGCAATAAAAACTGTGCCTTCTCCTCGTATAAACATAAATATGAGTAGTGAACGTGACCACGCTCCGCTCGCTTTATGCCGAGCACTATCTATAATTAAACAATGGGGCTGACCCAGCCCCCCGTAACATCCCAACAGCGACATTTAACACATTCAGATAATCTCGGTAAATCGCCATAATCTCGACTCGGGACGAAACTTAATTCAATTCCACGTTAATTTACTTATTTGAAAACGAGAGCAGCGCGACACAGGGCTATCAGGGCGGGCCCCCGGGCATTAGAGCCTAGTGGATGAAAAGGATAATCTTTTTACGAATAAATCACGATATGAGAGCCCCGGCTATGCGACACGTGAAAACGTTATTTTAATTGCTTTTTTATTAACGTGATACTGTTTTAGTTTATTAGCTATAGTAGGCACATTACTTTTGTTAGAGGTCTGATACTTAGTAATACCTACTATTTGTTCTTGTCTTGGTCCAAACTTTGTTACTTATTAAGATGACCACCGTTCACAGATGGCAGCTCTTGGGCGAGACAGCCCGAATGTTGGTTCATGTAGGCATAGCTTGACAACTGTGAAAATCCTATATTTCTCCGAACAAAACGTAGACATCCTATCACATCAGCCTACCCAATAGAATATGCGTGTAGGAAAGAAATAAAAAACTATATTAATGGAAGAGTAAATCACATATTGGGTTCTATTAGTTAAGTACAAGTCCTTAATATGTCAAATGGTCATATTCCGTGGCAAATTGGTCAGGGAAATCATTCACAGCGATCATTCATCTTAGATCTACCGCGATATGGAGAGTAAACTGCGTAGGCGGCGGCGGGCGCGCGTTTATCACTGGCATCTATTATGTGTCATTCAGATTTTTAGTTAACTCAAATGGTATAGTATCTTACACAAAATGTTTTTAAACTAACAGGTGAATTATTATCGATACTTAATTCGGTAGCTAATGCCGGATAATAATTGTATGCAGTTGTGCACACAATGATAAATCTCATTATTTAAATCATTACGACAGATAGTAGGCAAGTTGGGGCGCAGTGTCGCCGTGTATTTTTAGGTTACGTCAGGCCAGCGCGCTGCGCAGCGCGGGCGCAGATACGCCGCTATGTCGCCGGCCGCCGCAAACGCCGCGTGACATTAACAAATTACATCGGCTGTCAACTTTTTGAAACAATATACCAGTTGGCGTTTAACTTATCTCGGAACTTTTCGTCTCGTGTAGATAAAATGTTGTAATACTAAAATGTCATTATGGTCGGCCGAGAGGCCAGTACCCGTAAGTCACACAGAAGATAATATTTCATTGGGTGCGCGGGCGCGGCGGCCGCTCCACCGACGCTATCGGTTCAGTTAGTATCGCAGTTACCGAAGCGATTTGTTATGTTATCTCCGTTACTTTGTTCGAGGTTGATAGGTCAACTTTAAGGTATCGTTCACCAAATCTACTAGAATGTAGGTAACTCGAAATGAAAACACAAATCTATGGTTTGGACGCGACCATAAAATCCCGTTAATTATTGGTCACTATAGTCATTTATAATATGATCGCGAGCAGATTATAAAATGAAAATGTATCGAATGTTAAATGTTTTATTTATAAAAGGTAGAACAAAATAAAATGTCTTGAAGCAACGGGTTATTTCGACATAATCAGGTGTTTACACATGCGACCAGCGGAGGAACATAATTAGCCGACATTCAAGATAGCGAATTGTTAATTAGAAGCCCACCTGCTACCGCTAAGCACTTCGCGAACTGTATCCAACTTAACGCATACCTACAAACAAACTACCATTTAAATACGTACACACATGCTCTCACAATTGTGTGCACACACGAATTTCTCCATTGTAGGGAAATTATCAACAAGAGATTAGTCATGGAATTTAAAATATCAACATTGTACCAGCGGTTTGGTTTGACGTGTATAATTTTGAATGGGATTAAAGTTTACCAATCTGACAGAAGTGTAGGTACGATAGCATCGCGGACATCCCGACTTAACAGTAACATATTGCCTCTTTAGACAAACGGCGCGAGCCCACGTTCTTTGACAATCGGTGGGCCCCGACTTAAAAAACTAATCACACGACGTTTTTTATTACTCTTCGGGAGTGTGGCTAGAAGTGATTTGTCCAGGGCAATCTATCATTCAAGCACTATGGGAATAATTAGTGTCAGCGGACGCATCCGGACGGCGGGCGAGCCAACAATGAGCCGTGTGACGCACCATTCAAACAAACCATTAATAATTTTGAACGCTAGTTTTTCTAAGACAGATTCACTCTTGTAAATAAATGGTACAGCGGATTCTTAACTACCTACTTACGGAGACATTTTTTGTCGAGCGCGCCGTTAGCGGTTCATGCCGCCGCCGCGGTCGAGAAACTGTGGCTTGAGCACGACCTTTTTACGTAGCGTCACTTTAGTGTAAGCGTGTTCCCTCCCGCTCTCATCACAGATTTCATGAGTATGAATATGACAGTGACAGCTTTCTCGATGATGTTACGATTACGTTAGGAATTCCTGCTAGGCACACTGATGTGCTCGCGGCGGACTATGACTCGGATTGAAAAGGCACAACACCTCGTTATGCCTCGTCTCCGGCTACTTAGTCAACGCGCGAAAGTTTAATGTTTCCGAGTGATTAAAAGTCTTAACGCTCGGGCCACGTAGCGACGACGGTAACGATGCTTTTGTTTGTATACGAGAAAAATATTTAAAAATGGTTGAGGCAACTCGAGCGGTCACGGTCGCACACCGCGTTTTGAAGGAACCGAACCTGTGTGAACGACCTTTGTTCGGTTCCAAGATATGTTTTAATACGCATTTTAATAAAGCTCGTATTGTTTAAGTTATGCTGGAATACATTAGGCCTGTCGTCAGAAGTGGCCGATGCGTTTATTTATAAATGTAATTAACACAAGAATTGTTATCAGATTGTGTAGTTTACTTTCTACAATGAGAGCGTGGTATTACTGTAGTTTTACCATTGTCATAGGTATGTATCTATGAAGACTAGCCTCCAAATTTATGGTTCTATCAATTTGTAATAACGATATAAAGCACAACTATTTTGGAAAAAATATAAAATTAAACAAAGCTGTATAAATTTAAAGGTACCTAAGTACTACTTACTCGTCGTGTAAGTACTAAACACTTAGTTTCTCATGTTTGAGAGGTAACACAACCTGCTAGAAGTAAGCTGGACATAAATTAATATTTTATTGGCTTAAAAAAATACATACTTATTTGACAGCTGAAGATTTAAACTTAAACATTAGTTACACTAGATTTACTAACGAGCAATCGATTTCTTACTAATAGTGAAAACCTAGAATTAGACTGTTCGATGGCTCTACCTTATCCCATGGCAACAGAGAAAATACTCTAAGTACTGAGAGAAACTACAAGCAAATACTGCAACTTAATTTTTAATAAAGTTACCTACCTACTTAATTCTGTAAAATTATAATTGAGCGTAACTATAACAGTATACCTTTCGAGGACAATGGCTTGAAACTCCAAGTCTCCGAGTTTCCGAAGTGGAAAATGGCATGTAGTCATAGCCACTGGGACACGGTTTTGTATAGCAAATAAAATTAACAAGCTTCTGTTCACACGTCATTTAACCGGGACAAAAAAAATACAAGTCTAAATACGATTATACCGCATAACAATTTATGTTAATTAAATTGGTTGGCACTGGTCAAGTAACAGTCGGTGTGTGCGGTCATGAATTCCGTACAAATAATAATACTCTTTGATGGAATAGCAGATATGAGAATAGGTACACTATTCTTGTAGAGAACTAGTTTTGAGCCTAAAAGGAGGTGTGATATTCGGATAGTACTTTTCTATGACACTTTGCATGATGGTAACTTATGAGTTTGGTCAATGTTGAGAACATTTTTATATCCTAGGATCGAAAAGTTTAGTATATACTAAGCTAACTAAACTGTAGGCGTTAAAAATTAAATAGGGTTAACAATTAAAAACCTTTCAAAAATAAATAATAGTTTGATATTAATATAAATTGCAGGCACCGACACTTCACCTAGATGACATAATGCGATAATACATTTCACACTCACATCAACAAATGTAAGATAATAGGTAATAGGTATACTTTTGGAATCTTATTTCACTTCGAGCAGTGAACCCCAAATTTTGAATATAAACTAAAACAATGGCGATTAACCTCATCTTAGATATTTTCTGAATGAGCCTTCACTTTGTGTAATAAAGAACTCGTTCATAATTAGCGCTGTATATTAAATATAATGACCAAAACGTGATAATAAGGAAGTAATGTAAGCAAGATCGTTATAATAAAAATAGAGATTTCTTTATGTGTACAACTAAATGAGTGAGCTTCGTATTAATTACTTTACAGCAGCTGTTATCGTGTATGAAATACAGCTAGGTTTACGGTAGAGAGAGGATTTTGTATGTAACTGGGGTGTGCACATGGAATATTTAATGGCGGTACCTAGATCGACTTCGCAGCCTAGCTTACTACGAAACCGGAGCTTAATTAATTTAATATTATTTTTTTTTTTTATTACATCATAGGCAAGTATTTGATTTCGACCTCACCTGATGGTAAGTGACGATGAGAAGGTACCTGTTCACTCTCGAATTGACATATTGTGTGAGTGTGAACAGGTAGGAAGGCGGCAGTAGATCGAGACGCTACCATTATATCACCAGACGAACACACCAACTACAGTGTCACGCTAAGCAATGCTTGTATTATGGGTACCGTACAAAGGACTGAGGGCGAACTCAGTACATAATACTTATGTTGATATTAAATATCCATGCCTCGGGTACAAACACTGATGCTCATCGCACAAAGCTTGTCCCTACCATGATACGATACTGGGACTACCAGCTGCGCTAATCAAGCATAATCCTTTCTACGTACCGATTCGGTAACTTTACGTCCTCCATCCCTCTCACACCGCTGATTTCTATACACATAAATAAAATTGGAGTGTCTGTTTGTAATATTAAAATAACCGCTTTTTACTAAGTGCATTTGGATGTATACACGTTACCTATACCGAAACAACATTTTTTACAATTTTTGTCTGTCTGTCTGTCCGTCTGTCTGTCTGTCTGTCTGTCTGTCTGTTTGTTCCGGCTAATCTCTGAAATGGCTGGACCAATTTTGACTGGACTTTCACTGGCAGATAGCTGATGTAACAAGGAGTAACTTAGGCTACTTTTATTTTAGAAAAAAAAATAGGATCTCACGAAAAAAAATCAAACCAATGTTGGAGCGCAGCGCCTGATTAAGTTTGATAGCAACAACCTGCAATGCGTCCCGCGGTTTCAGAATGGGCGAGCAGGCTGTTGTCAACGGTTGTCTTTGTTAAATACCACGCGGACGAAGTCGCGGGCAACAGCTAGTAATAAATAAGTATGACACATACAACATGTTTTCTCGATGACGTTACGATTACATTAGAAGGTCCTGATTGCCTTACAGGTCGTCTAAAGTCTTCGTCTTACCTGTCTTAACACTATCAAGTCTGTAGGCAAAGGTGCACTGTAATGCAGCAAATACCTTGCGAGATATGTCGCGCAAAGCATTTCTCCCGGTCATAGAGGGCGTGTCTATGGCCATTATACTGGTCACACTGAGCCTCATCGTAAGGAGGATTTGTTCAGGCCATAGTTCAACACATAGTATGCCTTTAACCGTACAGCAAGTGATAATTATTCCCACATATAATCAAAAAATCCGGTAGGTGCTAGCTTGAGCTTGAACCCGCATGCCTTGTTTATAAAACGGTAATATAACCAACTTAGCTATGACTGCTTCAAAAATAACTAAGCTACATTAAGAGCAGCAATTTATCAATGGCTCTTTCCACAACTTCCTATAGCGTTCCTGGAAAGGTACCTATGTTATTATACTTCAAACCGAGCAACCGCAGGAAATAACACACTATAGCGAATTCGATTCATGTGATCAATACAAACAACGTCGCAACGCCGCCGTCTAGATGGTTTAATATGAAAATGTTATTCCTTCTTTGAAAGCGAATATCAAAGCAACGGAATCCGGGCAGATTTTTCGGTATCATTGGCGCGATTACACAGAAGCTGCGACATCGCTGACAGATTTAACGAGTCGGCCAAACAACGCCCTCACAGAAGATATCTTTCACCTGAATATTTAGCTCTTTGAGTAAAAATAAATCTTTCCGTTTCTCGGAATAACAACAGTGTCAAGTCAAGCTTCAGAACAAAGATTATATTTGTCATCGGGGATAGTATTAAGCTCGTTTACGGGGTGTCGCGGACGCGGTAAACGATTTAGTCGGAATAGCCGCGGGCTCCCACACATGGAACAGATGTTTTGTCATCGCATCACCTTCTCGCTACAAACGGTCTCTTTTAGCTTCGACAATTCGAAAATAAACGAAAAAAATCTATAGCCACTCTCAGAAGACGCCCGGCCACTATTTATAGAGCTGTCATCTCAGCTTAAAGACCTAATGAGGCGTTTCTAATATCGTATGGTAGTTATCATTCGGTTCCTCTGTTTGTTCACGTAATTACCTTACGCGGGTCGGGTCCGTCAACTCGAGCATTTAATTCACTTGCGCGTTGCGTTCCAGACGTGTAGCATGCCTCGTTCAATGAAGCAAGCTTAATCAGAAGTTGGAATACCTACTTAGGGTCAAGGTATTGAAGATTCGTTTTGCAGCGAAGCTCGGTGAAACGCGAAAGCTATCAAGAGCATAAATCGCAGGGCGGCCGGCAGCTCCCGCCCGCGCAGCGCGCAATGTTCCGGCGTAAGTCCTCACCACCTGTCCGTTCACACTCGACCTCCGGACTTTTTAGGTATTGTCGATGCAAAGTTTCTCGTTAATATGCAAATTAAGACTTATCTGCACCGAGGACGCGGGATTTAGGGTTACTTTCAAATAACGCAAAAAGCGCCGCCAAATGAAAATTGAAACTTCACGCCCTGATTCTATGCAGACCCGTTTAAAGATTTAGCATAATTACGAGATTATATTTTTGTTGTATATGTTGAACGTGGTATACATATTTTAACATACGATTACGCGTGAAATTTGTGGCGCACATAATGTAGCTAACGAACTAAAAATTTTAATAATGTGTTACAGTGCTTAGTTAATTCAAGCAAACTATAAAGTAAGACGTAAAACGGTTACTGCCAGAAGTTAATTATGGAAACAACTATTATTTTACTAAGTATGAGTACCTGGCGCGTCTTGAAACAGATACGTTATTGTTGCTACTTACTTAATTGGGTGAGTATGAGTACTGGATACATTTATTTATTTGAGTTGTATTAATAGGTATCCCAGTATGGTATGGTGAATTTATACAGAACTAGCTGTTACCCGCGACTTCGTTCGCGTGGTATTTAACGAAGAGACAACCGTTGGCAACAGCCTGCTCGCACGTTCTGTGCCCGCGGGACGCATTTCAGGTTGTTGCTATCAAACTTAATCAGGCGCAACGCTGCAACATTGGTTTTCATTTTTTTCGTGAGATCCTATGTTTTTTTCCAAAATAAAAGTAACCTAAGTTACTCCTTGTTACATCAGCTATCTGCCAGTGAAAGTCCCGTCATAATCGGTCCAGCCATTTCAGAGATTACCCGGAACAAACAGACAGACAGACAGACAAAAATTGTAAAAAACGTTGTTTTGGTATAGGTACCGTGTATACATCCAAATGCACTTAGTAAAAAGCGGTTATTTTAATATTACAAACAGACACTCCAATTTTATTTATATGTATAGATGTATAGATGATTGAGAAAAAGTATAATAAGTCTTCAACTTGCACTTCTTTTGAACATTTTTAATCACTATTTAAAGCTTGAAATTCGATGGCGATTTAAAAAATTAAATGTTGTTACCAACAAAATGTCAATTGTGATTATTTGAGCACAAATTTAAAAATAATAATATGAGGCCTCGAAAATCTGAGAAATACCATGCTATAGTAACAAATGCACTCAAGAAGTGCAGTTTCAATACTTAGTATATCCTTACTGAATCAACTGTATATTTAGATACACGCTGGCTGCAAAAGAAAGCGTTAAATTTGGGTTTCAATGATATTGAGAGCAAACAAACCAATAAATCGCAGTTCTAGAACGTGTCCTATGTGACCAAATGTTGGTCACAACTGCGAGGCTGCAGCGAATCACCGCTTGACCAGAAAGACACAGCACCGCGGCGATGAAGTGTCACTAGCCAATTAATTGCCATGCGTGCTGAAAGAGATACATCACGAGCACTTGTGAGGATTCCCTGTTGCCAATGCCGAGAGGATTGTCGTTCATATTTACGTAATTGTTTCCAGCTTTTCATATAGCAAAGTACACAGTGACATTGCGAATACACTCCGAATAATTTAACATGAACAAAGGCAAGCTGACGTGAACACTTCCAATGCTACTAATATATCACAGGCTTATTCAGAAATGGTATACTAACACTTGAAGCTGGAATTCTTTGGCGCATTTGTAAACACTATCTATAGTCAGAATTTGAATGTCGAAATTATGTTTCCAACAAAATGACAATTCTATTTTTTATCGAATAAATGTTTTTTTTAATTACAGATCCAAATTCTAACTTCGAATAATGATTACAAATGCGCTAAAGAAGCCCAGGTTCCAGGGTTATGGACCCTGCAACCAACCAACAAAATGTCAATTGTGAGATGGTATGAAATGCTCTCGAGAAGCGCAGTTTCATGGCTTTCTGAATCACCCTGTATATTCTTCCTATAAGGTACTACTAATTCTACGTGTGCTCTAAGTAACACGTGTGTAGCTAGATTTGGGTATTGCTAGGTTTTTCATTATAAAGGTGCTTATGTTAATTGGATCTTTATCATAAGATTTCCTGCTAGCGATGTAAAGAGAGTGATGTGGTTCTTGTAAGACATCAAATAGCTAGTATACTGTACTTAGTCGTATACGTCATTTTACACACAGACGTCGCACTTAAGCAAAAAATATAATGAAACACAAAGGGCTCTCGCATAATGGTCAATCGCCTAATTTTCTCAATAATTGCGTACAAATGAAGTTGTATTTGAAGATTGAAGAAACATAATCGTGTGGGTTAATTCATGAGCGGCCCGATTATGCAAACAGGCTGCCCAACGTTGATTGAAGTCTCGAATTAATTTATATTGTAAATAAAACCGCTATGTAAAAACGCTAACAATTGTTTATTTGAAATTCCAACAAAATAACATTTAGTCGGTATGACAAAACCAGCGCGAGACAGGATTGTTGGCGGAATACTAATATGGCTTAAAGAAGAAATAAAGAATCGCATAATGTTGTGTCGTATTTGTAATATGGACATCGATAAATCATAGGGAACCGACCACAATCGTTCCGATGACATGGTATGCTCACAAAAAATAATACAAGCCCTCATTCAGATGCCCCGTGGAATTGGGTGGGACCTTAGTTCTATTGTAGGGCTGTACTGCACTAAAAAATGTACTTCTTAGTTGTAGAATTTAAATTTGAATATGTACTTTAGAAGTACCAAAGAGATCCGTGTTTTAGAAGTGATCATATTATACCGACAAGTAAGTATTAATCTACCTATTACTTTACGTATTATAACTATGATATAAGAATTATATAACTGCGTCATTTTATGTTACAAATAGACCCCTAAGTACAAAAAAGTAATTTAATTTAATTCATAGAATTTTCCATGAACTTTGCGGTAATTATTATTTAAATGATATTATAGTACATTAATTATATGTAGAAAGCAACTCTAACACGTTGTTTGACGACACGGAACCGCGGTTCAGATTTATTTCGCCCATTTAACTAGCACAACATTATGTAGTTATTTTTACATTTTGAAAGTATAATAAAATTCAAATTACAATCTCGTCAATATAATAAATCTTACGATATAATATATTTGCCAACCTTGGCTAAACAGAAATCAGATACGAACAAAAGACAATTTTATATTGAATGATAATATTATGAAGAGTAGTCCCCTAATTTATTTATCTATTGTATTAGCGTTTGTCATGGAAACATCGACATTGCGACAAGCTTCACTAAATAATAATTTGATATAACCGGGTGGTAAGGATATCTGTTTTTTTTGTTTAAATAAAATATGGTATTATTACTCACTCATAAAAAAAGTAAAAGGGTATTCATTGAGAACCGGCGATGTATTATGGTAGCATGTTACTATAGGAGTGTTAGATGCCTCATCAAGCAAGGAAAATGTTTACGTAATTTTTTTATATAAGTACGTGTTTAGTCTACTACTAATACATTACTTTATTTATCCATTTAGGTTTGCCAACAGCGATTTCAATGCTACAAAAAATAAAATAAAAGTAATGTAGAAAAAAATGTTGCACCGTATATAGACAGGAAAGTTGAGGAATAGGGGAGTGTTTACCAAGATTAATCTTGCCAAAAAACAGTCAATTTAATCAGATATACTTAATCAATTAACACATAAGTTTATTCGGGTAGGCAAATTTTCACCTAGGGTAAATTTGGCAGCAAGACATATTCAAGATACAACCAATAGAGCACTAATTCTTTCTCGCATGGCTTACTTACCTAAATTATATTTATCCACGTAGGAGAAAGGTTTAAACGTATTTTTAAAGTATGCATACATTCCCTTGACGATCCCGACTCATTGTTTGTGACCAAAGAAAGAGCAAAACACCAACCAAGATGGAGATGTCCAATATTTTAGATGGCATAGCAGTCGCCGCTACGAAATCGGAATTCCTGCCTCAAGGATTCTCAACGGAATCGATGCGTATAAACTTTCCTAAAATCATACCATTAAAGTCTATATTCGAATGCAGAATACTTTGTACAGTGAGACTGTATCGCGTCGTTCGAACAACGCTTTAGTAACCAGGTATGCAATAGATAACCATGTTTTATGCTAATCCTATAAACAGAAACATAACTTACAAATTTTCGAGAGCCTTCGTAAACGTTCAGTTGAATCACTAGGGAATCAGCTATAATGGCGGTCACCTCGACCGAGTGTGCGCTCAGAATTATGAGCAATCAGCCCGTAGATTGTTATATTGACTTTTGCCCGTCATCGACTATTAAGATTTCTTTGTTATAGAAACATGTTGGACTATTTACACAACACGCTGCTCTCAGAGTGCCTTTGTAAAAATATCTTGGCTTTTTTTTAATTTCGATGTGTGCCCTTTGTATGGGTTTTGAACGTACGTATTTAAATACCGATCAAGTGATCGAAATTTTCCATATATTTACCAGTAAAGCAGCTTGTCTCCACTAGAGGTGCTGCTGAGAAATGTATTTATTCAATCGTTCGTTCGACTGGTATTCGATGCTGTCAAAACTCGCACTATGCGCCCGGTGTATCGCTCTCATGACTTTGAATGAAACCCTCGAGTCATAGCGATGTGACGTTAGAATTTGCTTTTTAACTTATTGAACCGTTTCGATAGCTTTATTATGGAGGCCGAATGACGGTGATATAGACTGGTCAAATGTACAACAAAGCGGGTACCCCGAGGTGACAATGACGCGTGATTGGCCGCGTGAGAGTTTATGTAATTGAGTTATGAACTTTAAATACTCGGCTCTGAGTCACTGTTCAAAAATGTTGATTGGCTTTGGAAAATTCCGAGTATATATCAACACATATCAGACACTTGAGGTTCCACCCTGTCTAGTATTGGCGATGCGTGGCAGGAAGGTACGTTTTGTTAAGTCTGGTTGGCTGTGAGTCAGCATGCGACCGGGAACAGATTATGATCCTAACAAACCCATGTTCCTAGTCTTGTTTGTTGATTACTATTACTGTTCGTATGTTATAATATAATAATAATATCGCCAGACGAACACACCAACTATAAAGCGTTGCTTAGTATGGGAACTAAGCAACGCTTGTATTATGGATACCGTACAATGGACTGAGGGCGACCTTAGTATATAATGCTTATATAGATATTAAACATCCATGGCTCGGGTACAACCATTCATGCTCATCACACAAAGCTTGAACCTACCAGGATTCGAACCCGGGACCCTCGGCGCAGAAAGCAGGGTCACTGCCAACTGCGTTTATCAGGTCGCCAATCAGTCCCTAATCAGGTTATGATTGATGCGTTTACGTTACTATAATAACTGGATGGTATAATTCTACTATTAGGAAGATTTTTGAAGACGGCTTCCTACATACTAGTCTCCATATTGGAATTACTTCTAATGAACAGCGGGATGCCTGGTAAACCTAAAATATTTGCATGTTGATTTTTTTTTTTAATAATATTGTTAGCGGTTCCTATCGAATTGTATTAAAAAATATATGCACGAGGAACCGAGGGTAGATTTAATTAATTAATAAGAATAAAATCACATGAAAACATGTAATTACACAACGAACAAACTCAATTCTTCAATATTTGAATCCAACATAAATAACTCAAATTAAACAATTCCAACGAGCTATAACACGTCTTATCGCTACAAAATTCGGAGAGCAAATGAGGGCGACGTCGGGGCTCGCGCGCATTATATAGGCGCGAAGGCCCGAACTGTCAAACAGTGTTGCCACATCGCTAATACGGCCTCTCCTGACAAATGGTCGTCCTCGAACATGTCTTCATTGCTTGGCAGTCTTCATTGCACGGCTAGTGGGCTCGGGAAGCTTCCGGGAGAATGCAGTCTTCAATGCCGGTCGCATGCGACGTTTGTTGAACCCCGTTGTCCATCTCCAGTGTGAGTGCTCGAGAGTAACTGGCTCTCGCAGCTAGAGAAACTGGTAAATGGATCAGCCGCAAGGGAGTCACCTTCAGCTGAAAGTAGAAAATAAGGAATATCAATATCTTCCCTATAACATACTTCAGGATATACGCTGAAAATTCGTATATCCCGAGGCGAGAATCATCTCGAAGACATGACCCAGTTAACATGTCTCGACGCATCAGACATGATCCAGTTAACATGTCTCGACGCATCAGACATGACCCAGTTAACATGTCTCGAAACCACAGGTATGACTCAGTTAACATGCCTACACCGGCGGAGAATAAACTCAACACCACAAACATGGCCCAGTTATCATGTCTCTCCTCTTCTTCTAAGTTGTGACGCTCCGGTCAGAGCGGTCGTGGTCGTCATCCATTGGTTCTGGGATTGATGTTGCTCGCCTCACGATGTCTCGCCATCTCTCCCCATTGGATGCCATCCTGGTGTACTCATGCAAGGGGCCGCCAATGGCAGTCTTAATCTGGTCGGTCCATCGCATGGGCGACCTTCCACGTGGTCTGGTGCCTTCCACTCTGCCTTGTACAACCAACCGCTCTATGAAGTGATTTTCTCGAAAGACTCTCCGAAATACTTCTAAAGACCAACATGCGCACTAGCCGAATTTTAGTGGCTTTGGTGATGCTCCTGTTTTTCCATATTCTCCTTAGCCTATCCATTGAGGACCGGTCTTTAGGATCCATTGAGGATCATGTCTACACTGGCGAGGAAATAAACTCGATACCACAGACATGGCCCTGTTATCATGTCTACACTGGCGGAGACTACTCGACACCACAGACATGGCCCTGTTATCATGTCTACACTGGCGGAGAATAAACTCGACACCACAGACATGGTCTAGTTATCATGTCTACACTGGCGGATACTAAACTCGACACCGCAGACATGGTCTAGTTATCATGTCTACACTGGCGGAGACTAAACTCGACACCACAGACATGGCCCTGTTATCATGTCTACACTGGCGGAGACTAAACTCGACACCACAGACATGGCCCTGTTATCATGTCTACACAAATGGACACAACGTAACAGACATGACCCAGTTAACATGTCTGCTACACGGCTTATAATAATGAAAGCACACTTAGCTTAATGTCCAAAATTGCGGCACAAGCCTCGGGGGTCCACTCTCCTCGCCAGGCCACCATATGCTCGGCGGCAGCCCGAGTGATTTTGCCATACGAACAACTCAGTAGTTGTAGTTCATACCGGCCATGGGGTAATACTTTAATGACCCGGTAAGGCCCTCGCATCCCCGAGTCCAGCTTGCCTGTAACTTGAGAAGTTTTAGTTACAAAAACATTATCATTAGCGGAAAACTTCGCACAACATTCCGATTTTACTAAAGTTTACGTCTATTTTCAACAAGTAGTTCACTAGCGCGCTGCCTCTATAGCTCCCTTAGGCCCTCACGATTCGGTCGTGTATTGTCCAAGGCAACGTCACGGATAGGTGACATTATTACTGGCGTAACTGCTTCTACCCCAATTATTAATTGTGATTGTGATATTTGTGTGGTTTTATGCTTAGTACTGTTAATAATGAGCTGTATCTTCCATAAAACACGCTGACCATCGATTGTTACGATTGGTAGTCTCGATGCGCAACATATTAAGTAACATGCGGCAGTAGCGTTCTACCTGACCATTTTCACTATGCATTTCTGGAGTAATAAAATTAATTTGACACCCCATATCAGAGGCCTATCCTTGAAAGCTCAAACTTTCAAACATTCGCCCTCCATCGTACACCATAAGTTTAGGAGTACCAAATAGTGATATAGCATTTGAAACTACCTGTTTAAGTTTATATGCTCATGTTGGCCATGAAAAATCCTTATCAAACTCAACCTATCACCTCTTGGTATGAAGCATAGAAATCTGGGTTCACTCCCAGCAGTAATGTATTTGTAATAAGGCTATTCATTACGAACAAAATATCAGGACAAGTCTAACTAATTATTTAGGACTTTGTCAATCAGCGTACGAGTCTCTTCGTCCGCTGACTGAGCTATCTGCGCCCAATTTCGTGGTATATCAATTTGGTAAACATCTACAGGACTCCGACCCAGACAACCCGCGTGTTGCATCATTACGCCCTTACAATATTCTGTCTTAAAGTTGAAATATGCCACAACCCGTATTTTACTATCCTCATGCACCTGGTTGAGAACTGCACCACATCCGACTGAGCCTGCGTCCGTGTGCAGCTCCGTTGGCAATAGTCGATCGAAAACAGCAAGTATAGGTTCAGTTGTAAGGCGTTCAATTATATACCTCCTAGAATTTTCCTATTCGTCTCTCCATTCGAATTTAACGTTACTTCGCAATAACCTAGCTATGGGTACGGTTATAGATGCATAAGCGGATATGTATTTACGGAAGTATCCTGCCAAACCAAGAAACTGTCTGACCTCCCATACGTTAGTGGGTACTGGTGAATCTACCAGGGTTTTGATTTTACACTTGCTCGGTCTAACCTGACCCATTGAAATCGTACGACCTAAATATTCCACTTCCGTGGCTACAAAAGTACAAGGCGATCAATATGGTCTTCCATCAGCGGTAATGGATAGAGATCCTTAACAGTGATCGCATTTAGTGCACGATAGTCGACACACATACGATCCTTAGTAATTTTTCCTTACAAGAATAATTGTCTGGCATAGGGGGATTCCCCGAGAGATATTAAAGTCTGTAAGTTCCATAACAAATAGGTGTTCCACTCATTATCTCAAAATGCATATGACCAGTCGTTACCACTGTCCACGCAGTGCCAACGATTAGAAACTCCTCAAATTCATTAATGATACCCAATAATCTTTCGCGATCATTACCCTTGAGAGGTGTATTAATTCGTGATTGATCATCTAAATTAATGAGCAACACACTGCGGTCACTATTTAATGTCAACCTAGGAATTCGGGTAATTCGTTGTTCATTGTTTGCACGAATGTATTGCACATCGTCACGGTTTAAGACATCGGTACCAACAAGTACAGGAACATTCATACATTTATGAGTAACACAACTAGTACACTCAATATTTTGGTCACCCATACCACTTAAAACTTGATATGTACCCACATACAGTTGTGTACATTCAAAATATTTAAGTACAGATTTTGATATTACCGACACTCTGATCAAAATTAGAAATATAATAATGGGTTGATCTGACCTTAGTCAACGCGATCAGTGCGCCAATGAGGCGGTAGATGACATCCAACGAAGTCGAAGTACTTGCGTGCGATTCACCGATGGTGCCGTCATTCGATCTGGCAGTAACTGGTAGTGGCGCGGGCGGTCGAGGTACAGACACGATGGCATCAACCGGCGCCACGATTGCACGTTCTGCCGACGATACCTTCGCCGACTCGTTGCTTGTTGCGGGTAGACTGCTATTTTCTAGCGCAACAATGCGCGCTAGAATAATGCTGAGCTAGTCTTGAAGATCTCCTGCAACACTGTTTTCACCACGCCTATTCCTAGTTACTACTTCGAGTGAAGGGTAGATCAGCCATGATCAAACAAATTTAAAATTTCACTTAAAACTCAATCCAAGCTATCTAATCAACTAATGATTGTTTTCGCTTGCGACCAGAGTAGATGTAGGCTACAGGAGCCTATCCCACTTCTGATGTTAGCGGTTCCTATCGAATTGTATTAAAAAATATATGCACGAGGAACCGAGGGTAGATTTAATTAATTAATAAGAATAAAATCACATGAAAACATGTAATTACACAACGAACAAACTCAATTCTTCAATATTTGAATCCAACATAAATAACTCAAATTAAACAATTCCAACGAGCTATAACACGTCTTATCGCTACAAAATTCGGAGAGCAAATGAGGGCGACGTCGGGGCTCGCGCGCATTATATAGGCGCGAAGGCCCGAACTGTCAAACAGTGTTGCCACATCGCTAATAATATCCACTTAAGTACTTCTATTTGTCAAATGTGTAGGAAGGAAGCTTAGACTTTTTTAAGAGAGGATAAAAAAAGTCTAAGCCACTCTCTCTTATACTTTAATCATTCACCGCTATTTAGTTCATCAATGTATTTGCCCTATCATATTCGGTGTAGTGTCAGCCATCTTCGATAGATATCAGATTACATTGTTAAGTAGTTAAGTCAATTTTCTATAAATTTTCTACAGCTTGATGTGAGGTGATGTAGTAGGTGGGTGGCACGTGTAGCTTACATAAATCCTATGGTTTAATTCGTGTTCCATTATATTTTACAAACTTTTCACGGTCGATTATAAACACTTGATAATTTTCATTACAATTTATGATAAGTAAATCGTTAAGATTTAATTAAAGTATACGCGAATGTGCTATTTATTCGAATGAACATCAGCATCATGGAATGAGACGGTATATTTGTGTGATAGCCAAGATAAATAGCAGTGTTAGCCAAGTTGGTAGAATTCTGAATTTCATGTGCGAATCTCATTTTCAACCATGATTATCACATGCTAAACGGTGAAGGAAACATTTCGAAGAAACGTGCATTTCTGAGAGAAACCCTCGAAACCCTCGACGTGTGAAGTCCGCCAACCCGCACTGGGCCGGCGTGGTGGACTATGGCCTAATGCCCCTCGCATTGAGGGGAGACTCGTGCCCAACAGATGGATATTAAAAAGGCTGGTATTATTTTAAGTATTATACGCGAATGCGCTGTTTATTTGAATGAACATCAGCATCATATAATGAGCCGTTATATATTTGGGACATGTAGCTACTACTACGTATGAGTTTAGGCACACATACATACTTCCAAAACATGTAGAGCCACTTAAAGATAATTTAATTAGATCAATGGCTGATGCTTACATAATTGTCAAACGTAAAGAATTAATGATGGTTTGTCGGTAGGTAGGTAGAGTCCGTATTCATGAATAGCTCGCACGAGACAGGAAATATGACTAATGTATCTGTGTTCTGTCGTCATCATCGAACGTCACGTACAGTGCGGTTGCATGCACACTCCGCCTGAATATCTAAATACCTGAAAGCTTTTTTAATAACCATGTATTGACATCGAGCGAGATTGATGGCATAATACGTCAATGAAATGGGGCTGCGTTTCATGCATCCACACTCATAGCCACCCAGCCCGCGTCCAGCCATGTCTCGGCCACAAAACAAAGCTACAACCTCCAACTTGGTCTCCATAAAACCGATTCGATTAACTCCAACTTTCCCATGAGTTCTATTATACTGTCATAACGCCGCCATGGTCCGCCACGATTTGTTTATTTATATTGTATTCGCCTTTCATCTAGTTGTACGTGAGTAAACAACGAATATACGCGACATATCAGCCGCTCGCGACGGCACCCCGGACACGACCACATCAAAGCACTTACTCCACTTTTATATATGATTTATGCGTATTTTGTTAGGTTTACCCCAATTACGTTTGTGAAAATTTGTGCACGGTTCATAATAAAGTGTTTAGCGCTGAAAACCTTTGATGTCTAATTAGGTGGATGGCGCGCTGAGGTGTCATAATATATATATCTATAACTAAGAGTCTGTTGGTAATTGCTGATTGATTTATAGTAACACTATGAATAACTGCGGGCCGAGGCAGCAGTAATAAGATACACTGTATATTTGGATTTATGAAGCACTGCTCTCTGTTTCAATTCTGTGTTCAAGCTTTATGTTATTATTATAACTAATCTAACCCTCAAATTTATAGAAAGTTACAATGAATTATAGAGCCATTATAACGCACTTTTTCCTCTGTAAAGTTCGTTATATAAAGCCATTTTTGGGCAAGTAATTTCAATTGAAAAATATCGTTGTTTTAATTATCACTTCCTAACGTCGTGTTTATAATGGACTCACTGACATGAGTGGCAAAGGACTGCATGAGCTCAGTGACCCTACTTCCAGTACTGAGGGTCCTTGGTTCGAGTCCTAGTAGTAACAACTCTGTCTAATGAGCACGAATGTTGTTTTTTTTTATTACAATTGAGGCAAGTATTTGATCTCGATCCCACCTGATGGTAAGTGATGATGAGATCTACGATGGAGCATACTTGCCTGGAAGCTACCAGTTCACTTTCGAATTGACATATTGTGTGAGTGTGAACAGGTAGGAAGGCGGTAGTAGATCGAGACGCTACATTCACTAGGCACATGCAGCGCAACTGATCTGACCCACCATCCATGAATGGCAACACCGAACATCATGCCGATTTTACCCGATTTATGGGTGTTTAATATATTTATAAGAGTATTATATACTGAGTTCACCCTCAGTCTATTTTAGGGTACCCATAATACAAGCGTTGCTTGGTGAGGAACCGTATAGTTGTTGTGTTCGTCTGGCAACAAAAAAAGAAAGTTTGCAAATCTATAGTCAGCTTATAAGCGTTCTGCCGAAAAGTTAAATAGGTATCATATGATGTGTGTGATCTTACTATACATAACGGATTTTTTTTAAACTAAGTAGGTGCTTACCTACTTAAAATCATTAGCACACTCATTAGTCATTAGGAATGGGTGACATAAAAAATATACTTTGTCGATATTATAATACCGCATCCTGAGTTTGTCGTATTTGGCTACAGGTACGCATATTATACATAAGGTTTCATCTACATATTTTTTACGAATCAGTACCTGCAAGTACAACACTACCTACAAGTTATTACTTTATGTAGAACAAGTTGTCCCGGCGAACTTCGTACGTATAAGAAAATGAAATAAGTATCTTCATTATTATTTTTATGTGATTTTTTGGCAAGTTTAATAGTTATTCTGCTATTCAGGGTAGAGACTAATAAAAAAAATAAAGATCACAAAATATGGCTTAACCGTTCTTGAGTTATAAATGATGTAACTAACATAACTTTTAATAATACGCATTTTTTAGTATTTCTTAATGTTTTTTTTTTTTCATGAAGCCATAATAAAAGTCTATCAGAGCGATTTTAAATAATAAAAAAAACATAATTAGTAATTAAGACTTAAAACTGCAATGTAAATTAAAACTCGATACGCTAAAGCGTGCTCGTCAGTCGCACGCGGCTGGTATAGCGCAGAGCGTTGCGCGATTGCGTTGTTAACAATACATTGCACGCTCAAAAATTACAACATTTGTAATCCTTGAATATAAATGATTTTTATAATTAAGTGTAACCTTTACCCAAAGATGTCGTTACCATACTCCTTACACCTTTGATTGTAAACATGTATGTAATTCCTATATTTGTAAATAACTGTGAACATAGAGACCCAGATATTACGTCTGGACTTTTATGAATGCGGATTTGGGGCGGTATTTGGCCACAGACGTCTGAACTTAATCTGAGCGTCTCTATAAATATTTCAAGCAATTCTCGGTGAGCAATTTGTTTGTGAAATTTACATTACTTTAAAAAGTTACATTAATATGTAAATACCCAGTACTTATGAATAAAGTATTGGTATATGAACGTACTTACTTGTCATGCGGCTTGAAATTTCTATGTTGTAGTTGACTTAAAATATCTATACAGATAACGTATTGGAAGTTTTAAGTTAGTTTATGTGCCTTAAAACTCAATCAGTAAGATGAGACATTCAAGATAAAACGGCTTGTGATTCCCCACTGATTGACCTAATTCTCTGCCATATGCGCTAACTGTATTAAATCAATAGCTCCAACCATTTCCATTCTGGTCTAAATTCGATCATATATATAAGGTGTAACAATAATAGGTTGAACTAATTTAAGAGGACCCTCAGAAGGTTATAAAGGTCACATTACCGTAGGAAAATAATAAATTAACTATAATTTGAAAAACTGTAATATATACTAAGTGCGCGGCGAAATAGTACTCGCTTGTTTGATTAGAGAAAAAACATACACTGATTACACATGTATTTTATACATAAATGCGATCGGTATGACCTACTTGTTAAACCATTAAAATACTTTACACTTTTGACGTTACACCTTGTATATTATAGCGTATACTATATAATATACTATATGTTATTTTTTTTACCAGTTTTATAGGCTGGGTAACTGGCTTACTTCACCTGTTTTCTTCTTGGTTAGCCTGATGATTAGCCGACTCTACCTTAAATTCGCAACCCTCAAATCGACGACTAATGGCTCAAAACAGCTCAAACATGATCTCGTTATTTGTCGCCGATCATGATCCGCCCTAAGCTCATTTGACTCTACTTTAATCAGCATACCTGTGAAAGACGTGATTGTCGAATGCTTCACACTCACAGGATTCGCGACCTTTTGCTCTCAGATTGTAGGTTTGCAATTGAAGTGGAACATCATAATGTTATAATTCAAAACAACCAAGTATTTCTGTATTAAATTTTATTGCATCTATTCACACACCTTTCTGGGGAAATGGTAAAAGACTTTCGAAGCTAACGAAATAATACAATAGGTAGTAACGTTAACAACAGTTACTTCGTGTTTAAACTTATCCCATGTGATGATCGTATCTAGCTCTACATCGCTTTCAAAGATAAAATATAATAATATTATAGTATTTTTTTTTAGTTCACTGTTACATCAATGTAATACATTTTATACAATTTTATGTGAATAATAATTCACTGAAAATAAACAAAGGACATTCGGATCGTCTATCGTCGAATATATTTCGTTGTTTAAATCTACTGTGTCACGTCGTTCATCCACACCTTTTTTTTATTTACATGAAAAGGACTTCTAATACAGATTTATTGCATTTACCTCTCTTAAATATTCAAGTTATTATTACAATAGGTATATATGTATACTTACAACAGTGACGTATGTACAAAACTATAGACTCAATTTTGGACTTTCAGTCTCTACAATATTGAAAAAAAAAGAGGATATTATACACAACGTTTAGAAACGGATTGACAATATACATTATTTTAACGTTTACAATATACAAGGCCATTTTAGATTTAGTAATGTCAAATTAGTGTGGAGAGACAAATCTTGGGTAAACATTTCGAATGAGATATTATTTCTATTTCGAGTAGGGCTGGCTCCGCGACGTCTAAGGGCTCCTGCACACGATGCCGTCACCGCGCCGTCGCCGCGCCGACGCCGTACAATTACACTGTAGATACGAGTCGCGCGAAGCCCGCCACCGCGCCGCCGCCGCACCGCCACCGCGCGCGTTCCCTCTGTTTGATTCATTCCATTACCGGCCGCGTACGAACGTGCACGCTGCCAGATCGCACGTGACGCAAACAGCCGTACACGGCCGGTAATGGAATGAATCAAACAGAGGGAACGCGCGCGGTGGCGGCGCGGTGGCGGCGCGGTGGCGGGCTTCGCGCGACTCGTATCTACAGTGTAATTGTGCGGCGTCGGCGCGGCGACGGCGCGGTGACGGCATCGTGTGCAGGAGCCCTAAGGATAACCATATCCTGGAGAACATTTAACAAACATTGTAATGTAACATGATTTCTTATGTAATTACAACTAATAGTAAGTAAACAAACTTCTGTTCCAATCTACATCTTTCTTTGCCAAAACACAGAGTTCAATAAAATTTACAATTTTATATTATACGTAATGTTTTATAAAACTAAGTACCTAATTAAGTTTCAGAGGAAATTTTAATGATAACACAAATTGACTGTTGTATGGTTGCGCAAACGCAGCTCTGCAACTGTATTTTTGAATAGTTAAAACCGTTGGCCGTCGCTGTACTTATTCAAATAAATATTAAAATGAATGCAGGTTATTTTAATTATTACTATAATGTTACTACAATGAGGTAGTAGAGCCGTGAGCAACTTTTATTTGGACTCTAATTATTTTAGTTTCGCAGAAAGCGTGGTACTTCCGCATTTCACTGGAGGTCACTGGTGGTAGGCTTCGGCCGTGGCTAGTCACCACCCACTGAACAAAGCCATGTCGCCAAGCGGCCTAGCCGTGTTCCGGCATGATGTTCGGTGTTGCCATTCATGGATGGCGGGTCAGATCAGCTGCGCTGCATGTGCCTAGTGAATGTAGCGTCTCGATCTACTGCCGCCTTCCTACCTAGGCAAGTATGCTCCATCGTAGATCTCATCGTCACTTACCATCAGGTGAGATCGAGATCAAATACTTGCCTATAATGTAATATAAAAAAAAAATGTAATATTTCACGTTTCGTTGGTCCCACATGATTCAAAGTTTTCTACTGTATGCACTTACCATAACGTTACTGTTTTTTAGACTGTTATCAGTGTTTTGATACGCACGAATGTCACATTTCTTTGTGTTTATTTAATATAATTGAGATCTATGAAAATATTCATGAATCACTCCCCAATAATTATTGAATAATGGAAATATTCCTTATTTCCTTAACGATATTATAGAACGTGCCCGTGCCAGCCCTACATATTGATAGATCTTAGTAACTATCAGAGACGAATTATTGTAAATAATATTGTGTAATTTCATAAATGTTTAACACAGACAATCGTAGTCTCCTGACTAGAAAATTACTATACAGATTACCCATAATCCTCAACAAATCTGATATTAATTATTGATATTTTGTAGATAAAAAAAACCTTACATTAAAGAGTCGTTATAACTACTGACCTCGTATCAATAAATATTATAATTCGACTGTTCGATAGATATTTCAAGAAACTATCAAACAATAGAAAACACTGGACGTAATTATAGGCACTAAATATAAAGAGAATATTTGAAAATAATAATTTACACTACGTACAAAATAATAGTCTAGAACAGTGTTGTTTATCTATAAGAAACGTAACACATATTAATACCTATTTTGAATTAAATCACTTCGTTAAACCACCTCCAATAATAACTTCAGCAGCAGGTCGCAAGGTCCACCTTGTATTAGCACCTAGTATTGTCGGTCGGTCGGCGCGGGCGCAGCGTCGACGTCATTTGCGAGTTGTCAACCTCACGGCGCGCGCCGGGTGGCGCGGGCGGCGGCGGGCGCTCGCCTTGTGTCCACTATCACAAATCTAAGCTTCTCTACCGGTGCATAGTAATTATTATCACGTATTTATACGTATGTATACATATTTATATTAGTCTATCGCTATTTACAAGAGTGCCTTAACAGCGCTCGTCGAGAGAGATCGCGGTTATTGTCGATGCGCCAGCGGCGGGCGGGGGGCTGGCGGTCAGGCGCGAGGCGGGGGCGGCGGTTCGGCCAGCGACGAGGTGGACGATGAGGACGGTGAAGGGGCCGGCGGCGCGGGAGCGGGGGCCGCCAAGGCCAGGGAGCGCGAGTACTCAAGGAGAGCAACGTCCGCCGGATGGGTCGGAGGGTAAAGGCCGCGGTATAGTTCTGGTCGGCCGTAGGGGTGGGCGAGCCGGGCAGCCGCGGCAGCCGCTGCTGTCTGGTAGAACGCTGATGCAGACGAGGGCGGCGCCGGCGCATCTCCCTCCTTGCTCGCCATGTCTGCCAGCGACCATATTCTCGGCTTCGCCGAGGCCGGCGTACTGCCAGGCGGGGCGCGGGAGGGGAGGTGCTGGTAAGCCGGGTGGATGGGCCGCTCGTAAGGCTCAGGGGATTCAGGTCCGCTATCCGCGCGCGACTCGGACCACTCAGATTCAGTTCTTTGTCCTAACATGTCCAATCTCTGCTGCGGTCTGTCACCGTCTTCACTGGAGCCAGTACCAGAGTCTTTCCCATCTAAAATCAAATACACAGAATAAGGCACAGAAAAATTGTGAAAATAATGATTTATCATTACATCTTGCAGCTGCTAAATTATTAAAAACGCTACATACCTAAACCATCCTTTCCATCATTGCTTTTATGGTCATCATCGTCATTATTATTGTCATCATCATCAACCCGATTCCTGGGCTCCCAGGTCATCTTGTTCTCCTTCTTGAGGCGGCGGCGCGCGTTGGCGAACCACGTGGACACCTGGGTGAGCGTCATCTTGGTGATGATCGCCAGCATGATCTTCTCGCCCTTCGTCGGGTAAGGGTTCTTCTTGTGCTCGTTGAGCCATGCCTTCAAGGTACTTGTCGTTTCTCGGGTTGCATTTTTTCTTCTTGCTCCGTTAAGATCCATGCCGTATCTAGAACAATGAAAATAATTTTACTATTTGTGATCTGGTAGGACCTGCCTCATACGATTACAAAAGTACTAGATGTCGGGCATAGTATTGTCGCGCAGAAAGTGTCACACACCTACTCGTAAAATACTTTGCTAAATTAAGTAGCAAGTCTTCTAATAAAATTAGATAGTAATTGTGTATTAAATATAACTTTTGTCAATATTTGTACAAGAATTCTGTCAAAAGTTCCAATAACAATGACATTGCCTTTGGTTTGTGTGTCGAAAGTGCTAGCAGAAGGTGGCAAGCCTCCTGAAAAAGGTTAAGATATTATAGTAATGGGCCCAGAATCATCAAGGACATTTGGAGTGGCATCACATTTGTAATTTCTATATGAGGCACGTGTTTTCTTATAACTAGATAACAAGAATCACGAAGTCACGGAAACAGAAATGATTGCGTTAAAGTCACATGTTTACCTTTACTTGATTAAAACCTCGTCTAACCTTATTGCATTTCATGAACCCAAAATACGTCCACATAACGGCTTCATTATTCAGACGATTTTACTACTACTGCAAAAATTTTACAGACGCAATCAAGCGTATAATGGTGAAATGTGATTTGGGAGAGATTTCAGATAACGCGGCACGAGACCGCCCCATTCTCCATCGCGCCCCCGCCCCGCGATCGCCACACCGAACCAATGAAAGCTTCAGCATAATAATTGAAATCGAGATAAGCCATCGGCCGCTGCGCCAGCGTTAAGCTACAGCTTATCTGAGACGGCTCCGAACGCATTTGTTGGCGCACCATACGCCATTATTTGAGTTGTGCTATCTTTATTACGATGCAGTTGCTATCGGTCCTATTAAGCTTCATTCACGCCTTGTCGCGTGGCTACACAAAATGTGTTTTCGTAATTGTTTAAGGACGACTTCTTATAGGCATACTTGTTGAGTTTTTAATAGTTCTTGCTCTCCTCAGCTAGGCCACATTTTTACAGAAGACAAAAAAACATATGTGAAAAGTGCTCAGTCGTTTATGGATAAAGAAAGGATGCTAAGTAAATATTCAGTTGACAGAAATAAAAAAAAGCATACACAAGTAAAGTAATAAGGTAAGTAAGTATATAATTAAAGCCCAATATTATGTGGTTATGAGTTAGAAGTTTTAAACACCAAATCACTTGAATGGTGCAAGCGTCAAAGGAACCATATGTTTGCACCGCTAGCAGATCTAAGTAGGGTGGAAAAACAGGGAAGAGTAGTATGGGAAATTAATAAAACTGTCACTTAAATAGCAGAAGTGACGGGCACCGACCCTCTCCCTGCCATGCTGCAATGGACTTTATGTCTTAAGTGCCAGTAATACAGACAGGATTCACTAAATGCGCTCGTCAAGTGAACTCACTCTATTGTTAAGTCCGCTGTTGACTTAATCCTCTACGACCCTATCGAATGATATTCTCGTAAATAAATACGATGGGAAATTCGTCTCATTTTGTCTCGGTTTTCATTTATTATTAGATGCATGTGTTATGTGTACTAACATTGTGAGGCTATCACATTACGAAGGGAGTCCCGTTAACTCCGTCAGCTGAACTTAATTCACACAATGCGTCTACGTCAGCAGTACACCGAGGTTAATTTGACGAGATAAAACATATATACTTATCTAATAACTATGTCAGGAACAAGAATAATGTCTTGTAACATTGAAACTTAATCGGTTAGGTTACAGTAAAACCCAGTGGAAAGCTATAAGAGAGCACTATATGATAATTGGAGGAGAAAATGCTGTTTAAAGACGACTTAATTTAATGATGCTGGCGCCGAAGCGACCTTATGAATGAACACTAACATCCATTGAATTGGAGTGACAATACAAAAGTGGAGCGACGCCAAGCTTAGGCGTATTTCACAAACAAAAAAGCTTCATTTATCCACGGCGTGCCAGTTTCACAGCATCCGAGCTTGCGGGGATCGGTTTGCGAGCTCCATTTTTTTATTATTTTGCTACCCCCGTGGCGTGCTCGCGCCCCGCGGGGCTGCGGCTTCCCACCCCTCCGTTCCGACGCCTTCAATTAAATCCCTATCTCTCGCGCCACCTCATGCTTCCTACTTAAGCTCATAAAAATGAGATAAACACGAAAATATTGCTAGTACTTTCTGTCTTTGCTAATAAAGGAATCCGCGGGATACGCGGTACATTCAGCCGATTCAAATTATATGCACCGATTGTTAGGTAAATTATCATGTTGACGCTTCGATAAAATCCATACATACATTATACCTATGGAATTCACAAAACAAATAATTGTAACACCCCCAGACGAACACACGGTCCGAAACTAAGCGACGCTTGTATTATGGGTATCATACAATGGACTGAGCGCTATCCCAGTAGGTATATACTATCCTATATCGATGTTAAACATCCATGTGGTGGGTACGAAAATTCGCGCACAGCACACAAAGTTTGCCTTACCGGGATTTGAACCGCAACTGTAACCATCAGATCGTCGGTAACTGATAATATAATCGAACAGATTGTATATAAAATCGATACGATTAGGCTCTTTCCTACAGAATTCACATTCGAATCGGTAATAGATTATGTTGCTGGATCTAATAAAAACGGGCGGAACGGGGCGGGCGCGAACTGGGCGTCATAATAATGAAATAAAGCTAAAAGAATGGCCGCGGCCGGGAACATTTGTTTGTAATACCCATGGCGCATGACGTAGCTTACCATTGCAGGTATATTCAGCGGCACAATATGGTCACTTGTTATTTCGCCCGCAATGGATTTGTTACAGCATAAATATTTTAAAACGTACCTAATTAATGAAATGTCTCGCTCGGCTTTGAAAAGTGTTCAAAATAAAAGATAGAATGAAACGTAAATAAAACGATTATGTTGAAATAACTGAAGTTTTTTCTTTTCTTTTTATGTATGTGGAATATCTATCAAAACACACACACACATTACGCACATTACATTACTATTTGTACACAGCTTGAATTGAAGCATATCCCAATAAATACCATCACGATGGTTGATATAAGAAAGCATCAAAATCCAAGAATCATAAAATACGTAAGTCTACCAAATTGCAAAAGTCTAATAGCCGTATAAATAATCCCTAATACATTAAACTCACTGCTGTAACACTTAAAAAAAAACACATTCTCATTTACTTCAAAACCAGCGCCTAAGAGTTCGCTAAAAAGGGCATTCGACCGAGCGACCATTTTAAATGTTCGATCTAGAATTTCGTTACACATGTTTCTGTCTAAGGTACTTAATTACACTTCACTTGCATCGAAAACTTGCTAAATTCGTGCTTCTGGTGAAATTTGAGGTTACATCATCATTATAACCTGCACTGAGAGAACAAAACAGGTTAAAATAACCAAAAGTGCTTCGGTTGATTTTTTTTCGGTTAAATTTACTAGACATAGGTTAAAATTACAAAACCGACACGCTTAAAATAACAAATTCACTTTCGTTGTGCTTACTAGTGCCCATGTAGTTAAAACAAACAAAATCACATATTAATATTACAAAACCTATTCGGTTAATTTCTGTTTTGTTAATTTTACTGCTTATTTGGTCAATTGACAAATCTTTTACAAAATATATTGTTTGAATTAACAAATATGTAGTTTTTTTAATCAACCCGCATGCATTTAGTAGTTTTAATAAAAAAATATGTTAGATATCAACAAATAATTATGTAACCCAACAGTAATTTCTACTAAAAAAAAATTGTTTCATTTCGTCATTTCTTCAACAAACATTTTTAGTAATTTGAACGCAACACGTTGGCTGATATCACTAAAAGTTACAGGTTGTCACAACAATAGCTGTGGTTTAATTTGTCTTTGTTGAATTTACCTTATTTATGCTCAATTATACAAAAGTATTGTGGTAAGAATAACTAATTTAACGTCATCCAATTAAACTGCACTCAGCTAGTAAAAGTAACAGAATAGTAGTTTAGATTTACAAATTGACGTGGTCAAGACTAACTAGTAGTTTTGGTAAATTCAACAAACATTTTTAGCAAATTGAACAAACACTTTTAGTAAATTGAACCCAACACGTGTGCTAAAATTAATAAAAGTACCAGGTTGTCATAACAATAGCTATGGTTTAATTTGTCTTTGTTGAATTTACCTTATTTATGCTCAATTATACAAAAGTATTTTGGTAAGAATAACTAATTTAACGTCATGTAATTAAACTGCACTCAGCTAGTAAATGTAACAGAATAGTAGTTTAGATTTACAAATTGACGTGGTCAAGACTAACTAGTAGTTTTGGTAAATTCAACAAACATTTTTAGCAAATTGAACAAACATTTTGAGTAAATTGAACCCAACACATGTGCTAAAATTACTAAAAGTACCAGGTTGTCACAACAATAGCTGTGGTTTAATTTGTCTTTGTTGAATTTACCTAATTTATGCTCAATTATACAAAAGTATTTTGGTAAGAATAACTAATTTAACGTCATCCGATTAAACTGCACTCAGCTAGTTAAAGTAACAGAATAGTAGTTTAGATTTACAAATTGACGTGGTCAAGACTAACTAGTAGTTTTGGTAAATTCAACAAACATTTTTAGCAAATTGAACAAACACTTTTAGTAAATTGAACCCAACACGTATGCTAAATTTAATAAAAGTACCAGGTTGTCATAACAATAGCTATGGTTTAATTTGTCTTTGTTGAATTTACCTTATTTATGCTCAATTATACAAAAGTATTTTGGTAAGAACAACTAATTTAACGTCATGTAATTAAACTGCACTCAGCTAGTTAAAGTAATAGAATAGTAGTTTAGATTTACAATTTGACGTGGTCAAGACTAACTAGTAGTTTTGGTAAATTCAACAATCATTTTTAGCAAATTGAACAAACACTTTTAGTAAATTAAACCCAAAACGTGTGCTTAAATTACTAAAAGTACCAGGTTATCACAACGATAGCTGTGATTTAATTTGTCTTTGTTGAATTTACCTTATTTATGCTCAATTATACAAAAGTATTTTGGTAAGAATAACTAATTTAACGTCATCTAATTAAACTGCACTCAGCTAGTATAAGTAACAGAATAGTAGTTTAGATTTACAAATTGAGTGGTCAAGACTAACTAGTAGTTTTGGTAAATTAAATAATAATAATAATAGATGCTAAATTGTAATGGGGTCCACATATTAAAAAAAATCTGGTAGGCTGAGTTCGGCAGCTTATGCTGTTAAAAAAATCGACTATTAACTGATATAGACACAGCTAGAATTGTTTATTTCAGTTATTTTCATAGTGTTATGTCCTATGGTATCTTGCTCTGGGGTTGCTCTGCAGATCTTAATACTATCTTCATTTTGCAGAAAAGGGCAATACGTGCAATTTACAGCATGGGTCTTAGAGACTCCCTTAAGGATAATTTCAGAAAAATAAATATTCTAACTGTTGTGTCTCAATTTATTTATGAAAATCTAATGTATGTTAAGAAAAACATTCATAATTTTGAGAAAAGGAGTGATGTTTATGTTGTAAACACTCGTAATAAGGACTAACTATCCGTGCATGTCACTCGTCTCCACAGAATAAATAATTCTTTTATGAATACACATAATGAATACACAAGTATGTAATAGAGCGCCATATACCAGCGGCGTGGTGCGTGCGACGGTCTGCCGCGCGCGCCTAGAGTGGGACGCAATAGCAACAACATATCGCAACGTCTGGCATGGTTCGCAGCGATCATCTTTACAAACTCCAAAACCTACCTACAGTGACAATGCATCGCCGTGTGTACTAGACCAACAAATAGTTCAAAATTACAATGAAAATTATTACGATATTCGAGAAAAAAACAGAGCCTTAGGTCTGCTAAACAATTGTTGCATACATACAACATAAATCTTTAAAATGATACTTCTTGGTTCTTATCCGTCTTCGCATACTGCTAATAATATTGATAGATTGTTTATCAGCTAATATAATTGTATAATCATTGAGCTTACAGCAAACATTGTTAAAAAAATTAATATTTATCTCTATTTAAAGAGCCCCAATTCTCGTTTAAATAGAGATATATCTCGAAAAAGAGATTGCGATTCGAGACGTATCTCGAAGATAAAATTTGGAACGCCAAACCTATTTTCTCGAATCGTGTATTCTCAGTCGCAACCGAAACAAATCTCATTTCCAAGGACAAAGTTGCCACAGCAAATGATACACGACTTGCGATGCACTTCGTTTCACGTAAATGCGTTTTTAATGTATGCAATGCACTATACCTTCATGGTAAAATATATTAAAGAAAGCTTATAAGTCTATGTTTAATGTTACAAACAACATTCTATACATATTTCAACAAAATGTATATGAATAATATATCAATTTTAGAACTGATACTTATGAATCCCGTCCCGTCCTTCCCGTCAAGTTGTTCAATGTAGCTGCAGTCGTTGAAAGGGTTACATCATTCAGTGTCATAATATTGTATGTCGTGGTGTTATTTTCTCTATAGTCACATCCATTCAATACTAAGAGCAAGACGAAATATCCAAAGCATATTTCTGTTGAGTAGATAATATTGTTAAAAAAGAAAGGAATCACCATGAGTATTTATCTTAATTTGTTTTAAAATGCTATCTTATTTAAGAAAGAGTACAAATAAATGTATCCCACACCGCTGCAATTGCTCTAATTCGAATGCGAAATGACGTCTCGATCGGTCTTGACCACTGCTTTCCTTTCGGATTTACGGCTTTCCTTCGAAAAATACTTGATTTGGCACTCGAGAAAATTCACGAATTCGAGATTTTATTCGAATCCGTGATCAATTTGAGTGCACGAGAATTGGGCCCGGTCTAAATTATAAGGGCTCGTTTTTGCGATTTGGCTACGAAACCCTAAAAATAGGTCAGAAACATTCGTCAACTGTGAATTCACCCCCAGGACCTGAGGATGAAGTGGGTAAGTTGTCACAGGAACTACGTACTTAACAGCAAACCCACCATGTTTGAGTTCGTCTAATATAATGTTTCCACGAGTTCGTCGTTTTACATGTATTTCAAGATAAGAGATATATCATTAAATAAGTTGGTAATGATAACCGAGTTAAATTGTATGGTGAAGCAATTTTTTTCGTAGATGTGTGAGCCAGAGTACTCACGATTCAAACATGGCGGCTGTGAAGTTAGACGCGAGTTAGGGCAGGGGGGTGTGCGCTGCGCTGGCCTACGTAACCGCGGCGCCCAGCGCGCGGAACTTGAGTGTGTGCGTTGCGCTTGCAGCGTGCGGACGTTGCGCATACACTTCGGGCGATCAGTTTCATATAATTTTCTATATCATTGTAATCTATTATATTCCCTTTTGAAACAATACATTCAGAAGAAAATTAATGTTTATAGTTAAAATAGATTGTTAGTGTTGTTATTGTGTCTTTCACCTGAGCAAACAAGGAAGACTTATTGACTTCGTGGGGAGTATCACAAGATACTATAGTTGTCTTTCATGGTAAGTACAATAATTAATAATCTGATAGTTTCCAATTGGCATTTGTGCCAATAGCATGTTACACGAGTGGGTGGGAATCATACTCGTAATAGGTACAGATAGATTCAAGCATAAATGGCGGCTTTGAAGTGCGCTGCGAGCGCGGTTACGCGCAGCTCCTCATCCATCGCCCGCGCGTACATATTTGCTATTACGCAGCGACCAGCGCTTATTTCACAGCCGCTATAATTGTTGAATCCATCGGCATTAGAAACTGAACGTTACGAAACCAAACGGTAATATTAACATGTAATTATTGTATATGGAACGTGGTATAGCTGTTACTCGAGCCAAACACTGTCACTCAAAGTTGTTGCCACCAAGACGTCCGATACCGCTGACACGCTGCCCCAGCCCCTAGCTACAGTTTGCATATAACTACCTTCGATAGTTATTATATAATTGATAAAATTAGTTAGTTATAGTTATTATGTTAAACTTTCCGTTTGGTTTTAGTAAAATCTTTTATTAAGTAAGTTGTAATGGCTTTATAACACACTTTTGCTCTGAAAAGTATTTTATAAAGCCATTATAACTTTCTATAAATCTGGGGGTTAGTTTCTAGAAGTCAGTACGGATATTTCGATTCCGTAACAGCATTTAGCACGCCACCCATGTATATGGGTGTTTTCTTTTTCGCAGGTTGATCCCGCATGGGGGGCATCTTAAACGAACCAATCATGCGACCACTGCGATCAAATCCCTGCCGGGGAAGACCAAAAGACCACTGGTGAACAATTGGAGGCTCGGCAGGTCGGTCACCAGTAGGCGACGACATCACTTGGCTTTCTTTATTCGGGCCGTTGCGTGTTGAAGTCTTAAACAATAGGTACCCAGGGTACACACGACCCTGGGAGGTCAATGGCAGCTTGTCATTTAATGACATCCAATGCATATGACCCAGACATACACATTATGTAGGTACCCAAGACCTTAACTAGCCTAATCCTAACCTAATCTCAAATAAATAAGACATTATTTCTAAAATTGCTTATTTGACTGCTTAATAATTATATTAATATAATTTTAAACATTCCAGATAATAATATCGACATAGCGTATCTTGATAGCTTAGGAGAGGAAGAACATCAAATGTTGATACCGGATAACTAATTGAGAGACTGCATCAAATTCAAAATGGACTATAAAAATTACAAGGCCGAAATAGAGACCGTGCATAATGTAAGTAATGATAATATTTTTACTGGTGCTTAGGTATCCTTTCATCCTGTTAATTCACAGACATTGAGATGCTGTAAGCATTATACTTTTATTTGGGTTCCCTACCAAAATAGAAAAAAGGAACCCTTATACTGATACACCGTTGGTGTCTGTCTGTCCATCTGTATGTTACATCCGATTTTCTCAGGAAGTATTTTAGCTATCGCCTTATTTTATGTTATATTTTCGTTTTCTTGTAGCTTTTCCTCAAAATTGGGCCTTACACGTCAATATTGTTGAGTCTTATGAATGGTCATAGTGTAAAACTTATATTATAAAGAGAAATTATATTTCTTTGTTGTTTGTAATGGATAAACTCAAAAATACAATCTTGTTTCAGGAAACGTAATATATTCCTAGTAGAACTATAAGTCCCAAAACTACGATGCCAGCAAAAGGAAAACTTGTGGACAGATATTATAATCAAATACGGACTCCCAAAAAAATGTAAAATTGGCACAAGCAATAACAAAACTACTGATAAGGCTAAGCAAAATACATCAAAGCAAAGGCAGTATTGTGCAATTTCAAAGCTTGATATATAAATATGTTCTAACAGAATTTACATTGTTTAGGGTTCCAAACCAAAATGGTGAAACAGAATTCATATACTCCGGCTGAAACTCTGGTGTCTGTCTGTCAGACTGTATAACGCAGTAGATTTTCTCAGGATCTTTAAAAGCTATCATCTTGAAATTTGGTATAAATCTACATAATATCACTTGTCCACACATTTTGCCACAATTTATTTATTTATTATTTGTTAAATATTGCAGACAACAATGAAAAAAAATGCAATGGTTGAAATTTAACCGAGTCCCCTGGCCGCTGGTTGAACAAAACATGGACGGCGACGTGCGATTATTGCAAAAAAAGGACGACACAGCAGATTAAATATGATGATTAGTGAATGGCCATGCATGAAAGCAACCAACGGACATCGATTGGTATGTTTATTTTTGGTTTAATTTAATTTTAGATATTTATCTCATTCTGTTCCAAGTATACCTACTCTGATGGTATTTATTATTATGGACTTTTTATTCATTAATCTGATTTGTTTTAGAATTATGCTGACATAGAAGAAGCATTGCAGAACAGAAGCAAATCTATGGCAAAAAAGGACTTACTCGCCAACCTATGGTTATAAGTGTTGGCGCACCTGCAGCACTTGAAGCTTTTTATGTGGTCATTGATGACGTAAAGTACAGGTTTGATTCTCTGACCAAAGCTCTCGTATCTGTATGTTTTGTATCGTGTATGATCTAGCTAATATATAATGTTTAAACGTAGGTTAACCACACTTGATAAATGTCATTAATTATATGCTAATAATCAACATGCAATAATTTTGTTTCTTCCTGTAGGGTATAATAATAGGGTATAATAGTATATAATAATATAGTCTTTGTACTGAAACACGCCCATACTTTCTAGTATGTTTCAGTACCAAGACTACCCATACAAAATATTCAATGTAATCTACTGGGATATTGAAAGCTTGAATTTTTGTCCTATTGATTTTTAATAATACAAAGTAACATCGCGAATCACCTAATGCAATGATAGTTATCGCATGCGATAAATATTTCTGAGAATCGTATGCGACATTTATTACTGGATTGATGATTTCCCAAAATCATTGTGATCACTAATAATCAGTAGGATAAAATAATTCATGCTTTCAAAATTCCGGTATATGAAATTTCAAATATGTTGTATTAATGGAGACTGAGCGCACATGCATGCGCCCTTTTAAGTGCAGATTTTGTACTTTTTTATTGTATGTTAATATATATAAAATAAAAATTCTTATTTGTTCATACACTTACTTTTTATTTTTCTACAGAAATCAAAATTCATTAATGTTCGACTACCCAGTAGCAGTGACTAGCTTAATTTAACTGACACTTTTTGTTGTGCAATGATGTACTTTTCTATTGTACCTACATACCTGTTTTATTTCAGATATTGCAAATTTGTTACAAGCTATCTAATATTTAATATATAATATTATTAATATTGTTCCAATCATTTACTGGGTAGTCAATACTGCTAAAAAATTTGTTGGATTTTATATATAGGATTTGCTAAACTTGTGATGTAGTTTTGGTTTACCATATTGGTTTTAATTATATTGAATGTAAAGCGGTATACTTATATAATCGTATCCTGTTAATTATGTAAACAATTGTGTTTAACGAAGTGTCTAACGTTTTATATTTCAGTGTACGAAGTACTTTATTGTATTTACTTTTGGCTTTTTAATGACCAAAAAATGACTTAATTAAATTAAGGCGTGAATTACTGTTAAAAAATATACTTGGTATAGGTGTTTATTAACCAACATTATATATTAAAGTAACTACGTTTTAGGCAGGGCATACTAAACATATGTGTTGTATTTATTTTGGGATTTTTATTAGAATAATAGATTTACTTTGTAATCTAAATCCCAAAAATAAATTCAACATACTGGTTCAGTATGCCCCACATAAAACGTTTTAGTTTAACACACCATATTGGTTATGATAAACACTTATACTAGTATTATTAAACAGTAGCTTTGACGCCTTATTGGTTGTTCTAACCAAAATCCAAAAGTAAATCCAACAAATTTATTCTCGTATACCCTACCCAAAGCGTTTGTTACTTCTACAGACAATATTGATTACAATAAACAGCTGGACTAGTATTTTTAAACGGTAAATTTAAAGCCCTATTGGTTGTTGTTACCCAAATACCTAGGTAAATCCAACAAATATATCTAGTATACCCTACCCAAATCGTTCGTTACTTTTACAGACAACATTGGTTACTATAAACAGCTAGACTAGTATTTTTAAACAGTAAATCTAACGCCCTATTGGTTGTTGTTACCCAAATACCTAGGTAAATCCAACAAATATATCTAGTATACCCTACCTTGATCGTTCGTTACTTTTACAGAAAATATTGGTTACTATAAACAGCTAGACTAGTATTTTTAAACAGTAAATCTAACGCCCTATTGGTTGTTGTTACCCAAATACCTAGGTAAATCCAACAAATATATCTAGTATACCCTACCCAAAACGATCGTTACTTTTACAGAAAATATTGGTTACTATAAACAGCTAGACTAGTATTTTTAAACAGTAAATCTAACGCCCTATTGGTTGTTGTTACCCAAACACCTAAGTAGATCCAACAAATATATCTAGTATACTCTACCCAAATCGTTCGTTACTTTTACAGACAATATTGGTTACTATAAATAGCTAGAATAGTATTTTTAAACAGTAACTCTAACGCTTTGTTGGTTATTCTAACAACCATTATCAATGTACATACGACATGTATTTCGATATATACTACAAAAAGATTTTTGTAAAATTAAACAACTATTGATACATACAACAAAGAGCTGTTGTATATAACACAAAGTAATACAGTAGTAGGAACCATAACAGGTGGTGAGCGCTACAAATATTTCCGGTATGAACTACCGTAATGATTGCGTTACTTTAACACTATTTGTTATAATGATTACAACAATAATAGTATTTTCTACGAATTATTTTGGTTTTACTAACCCAACTAGGTAGTAAATTCAACATCTCTTTTGGTATATTTGACTTACGGTTTATGTTACTCTTAAATTGAAATCCTTTACTAAGAAATGATAAAATCAACAAACATGAAATTTGTTATATCAACCAATGTTATTTTGTAAAAAATAATACCAAATAAAATTTGGTTGTCTCAACAAACAAGAGTTCGTTGTAATTACCGTGAATAATTGTTACAGTAACAAATAAGCAATTGGATCAATCAAATTCTCTGTTAAATGTACAATTTTCAAACATAAAAATAACAAAGTCAAATTTGTTACACTAACAAATTTCTCGATTGGCGCTATTTTAACGTGTAACTTTTGTAGGTTTTTTGTTGGGCCAACCAATAATTTCTCTCAGTGTGTGTTATTTGTTTATTTGCGATGCGAATATTATACCTTTTCACATTAGAATTGGTGTAGGTATGTAAATTATAATTTATTTATTAAATTATTCAAGTAGAATTTGGCAATAACAATCAGTTTTGTGATTTTTATGTGTGGTCTCTCAAAATGTAATTATTTTTAAATACATAATGAACTGTGGAGACAACATAATTGATTTTACATTTTTAATTTTCAGTTTATTGTTCACACTGAAAACATACCTAAGTATTCTGTATTATACTAACTTTAAGAGAAAAACGGTATTCCCTTTTAAATGTTTCCATCCAGTGGTTGCAATAGCTTTAGAATATACTACATAGACCACCATCCACCACCCTTAACCAGTGATAACCAAGTTGGTAGAACGCTTGCCTCAGTAACGAGGATTGAAGGTTCGAACCCCGGCTCTCACCTATGGGATTTATCATGTGCGAATCTCATTTTCAACCATGATTATCACTTGCTAAACGGTGAAGGAAAACATCGTGAGGAAACCTGCATGTCTGAGAGAACCCCTCGAAAGATTTGTGAAGTCCGCCAATTCCCACTGGGCCAGCGTGGTGGACTATGGCCTAACCCCCCTCGCATTGAGGGGAGGTCCGTTCCCAGCAGTGGGACATTAAAGGGCTTGAACTAACATAGCCCACTGTTCATCTATGGCTTAAATACAGATCGGAACTAGGAATCAAATACATACGACCGGTCATAGCATTATCCGTTCATGAATGGACGTCCTGATTCGGTGATGCGGGGCGCTTAAATCGATTGAATCAATTCACATCATTGATCCTAATTGCGCGATGTTGTTATCCGTTGCAAACACTGCAATAGCGACTGGGATAGTAAGTAGACTATATCCAGTACAGTCACAACAACAACTGCACAGCTACTGTCGTGCAAGCATACTGGATGTGTTTTCGCGTTAATTGGTACAACAATGCTTGCACTTAGGAAGACATCGCAATTATATCGGTCTATTATAATAGTTATAACTAAAACTAGGTTACTGCCCCTTTATTGTAGAGCAGTGAACAAGAAGACTTGTCAAGTGAATTTGAAACATATGGACGAAAAAAAATCCTATCTTATCTGAACGATTCTAATCTGACGGTAGAATATACTATAGCTAATGAGATTATTAAAATTCTAGACATAACTGTAATACCTACAATTTGAAATAAGCTTTAACACAAATTAACATTTAATCTGAATTTGAACGATTCTAATTTACGTATAAATTTGAATACTTAACAATGTAGCAACTGAAAGTACCTAATAAAACGAAAATCAAATAATTTAAACGATTACAGATTGCTATATTACTAACTAATACGTATTCAGAATCCATTTTATTATTACCAAGGTTGTAGGTATGACATAATAATTAACTCATATACAGAATGAATCTGAAACGATATAGGGAATAGCGATAAATGCTTAAAAGGAGCTTGAGATCGATTTTGATGAAAACTACTGCATCTCATCTAAACTATAAATGCACGGTACTCATGTCTTTACTTCCCAGAACTTGATCCTTATTAGTGATATTATCGGATGGTGCAATAATAGAGTATCTTGTTGTATTTTTTTTCAAAATCAACGCGATCCATTCCAGGCATGGTAAATTATGTTTTTTCAAAAATCTAATGATGCAATTTTAGTTTTCATTGAAATCGATCCCGTGACACATTTGGGCATTTTTCGCTATTCCCTATGGTAGTATGGGATTTAGCCATTCACGTACACTTGGAAAAATCATCCTGTATATAATCAGATAAACTCATATTATGTACATTTCAATGTAACCGTATACTCGTTTTTGTGAGTGATCACACCGCCACCGCGCTCCTCGGCCGCGCGTATAAAGGCCAGTGTCCACCAACGCGCAAACGAAAGAAATCTCTTAACTGCTATTAAGATTTATTTTTTTATATAGCTCCTGCAGCTTCAGTTGATGTCATACGTCTCACACGCATCTCATGTCTGCTTTCATCGAAGCATCCGGCCTCTTTTCTACGCACATATTCACTAAAACTTTCCTTTCTGGGGTGTGGTTATTCCTTTCCCTGTCAGAGCCCATTAATATGGTCGTATCTTGATGTTGATCAACGATCTTCTGCTTGCAAGAGGATCGCTTCGGAGGCTATCGTGAGCTGTTCACGCGATAGGCCACAGCCGGGGGCGACCAGTGGCGAACCACTGGGGGCCTATCAGTTCGTCCAGCGGGAGGCCACATCTGCGCACACCTCCACGTTAGTGGATACCGGTCCTAACCGACAGCCTCTACATATAGTGTTACTTCACAGTTCGATGTTACCAATGAAAAACCTCCACCCATATACGATTACACGCCGCGGTGCGATATTTTCGGTGGTAATAGAAGTACACCTGTTTCTAACGCCTCACCGGTTTTGTCAACAATTTTATCCACCAACTATGAAATTTAAAACACGTATTTAATGCACAGTGACAGTTTTTGTGTAAAAACGCTTTGAGATCGTATCTTTAGCCGCTATCGTGTTTCATGTGTCAATGCTGTATTATTTTAAGCCGCACTGTCAGCAATATATTAAATTTTGACATAAGATTGCATATTTAAACCACTTTTCGACTTAACAACTCCAGTCTAGACTAATGTATACGAAGTAACTTCGAAATGAACGAACGTTTTCAACACAAACATCGTCTTTCATGCTACAAGTAAATTACCATGTTCGTAAAAATTATATCTGATAAAGCTAATTATTCGTCGTCGTAATATGTACCGAAATGGGGGCACGCGACGACCAATCACGGGCTATGGACGTAGTTTTAAAAGGTACAACACGGGTCCTAAATATTGGTGGGTATAGGGTGGTGGGGCGCGCGGCACGCCAAAAACACATTACCAGCCGGCAACGCGCTATTACGGCGAACCGCACGAGTCCATGTTGGCCGATGGCTGCCACCCGTACATGCTATCCGACGACTAATTGGTCAGCTTCATGCACAAAAACCCCTAATAGAAACAACTGCGGCCAGGGGGCCGCTTTATAGCCAAAAACGTGAATGATGGTGGTATGCGTGTAACGACGTGGCCCACCGAATATTTTCGGCGTTGGGAAATTGGAATAAGGGCCAATCGTTAACTAAGGTGGCGTGAAGGGCGTGTTATCTAGAGGCTTGGGCGGCACATGTCACGTGACAAACGAAGCGTGAACTCACCACCGGTGCTCCGAGCGCGCCATCTTTGTTTTTGTAACGAGGGGTGACGGCTTAAAAAGCTTTTATTACAGAAGTTTCGAATTACCTGCGTTAAGTACTTGCTACATATGATGTTTACATAAGAACCGGGTACCAAATAAAACCCAACAAGATTAATAAAATTCGTACGGCACATACGTCATGTACGATTCAATAAATGACAACAATTTAGATTATAAACATCCATTTCCTTTTGCTTATTGCATTGATAGCTACCTACATCAGTCTACAGCTTAATGAACATCGTTATTGTAATAAAAATCGTTTCACATAAATCTTTTCTTGTGTTCGCCATGAGAGCTAACGAAAACAAGGCATGAATTGTGCTGTTTATCTGTGGCAAATTATTTTTCTGTTAAACTTGACTTGACCCGGCCATTTGCGTAGATGATAAAGTATTAATGTATGTGATTGTGATACAGCAAGCTGTATTAATTAATTATTACAATAATATTGTTGTGGCATAGGTACTATTAATAATCAATGTGTGTGTTGCGGTGGTGTGTGTGTGTGTGTGTCGGTGTGATACGGGAAGCGGCTTGTTGTGAACGTGTGAAATCGAATAAAGTGAATACAATTTGTTTAAATAACGAGCTTTTACTGAAGCAACAGACACATTTGCGCGTGCGTTGACGCACTTGAGCACTGATTTTGATTATAAAGGACATATTCTTGTAAACAGCATGTATTTCTGGCTAAGTTCGATCAAGTTCATGGAAGATCAATTTAATATCGTAATATTAAATTGATCTTCCATGAACTTGATCGAGATAAAATATCAGCCTAATTAATCTTCTTAAATAGGGGATTTGGCCTCTGCAGTGAAAATAATGTGGCCACGAATATTTTTTTAAGTACTTATTACTAGATAAAAATTACATTAACTTTTAGTTTCGAACATTAACAACACATGTAATTCTAAAATTTAAATAAGTATAATAGTTTCGTGTAAATAACACATGAAAATAAATAATCACACCCACACGATAATTCCGAAAAGATTGTAAAGTTTATAAAAAAAACCTATTCCGTTCTGGTTCCGGTCAAAAAACACGAAAGAATGCAACGTTAATTAATACCTGCTTTGATAGTCGAAGGCATACTTTGTTTTAACTATAGCTATAAATATTTTTTTAAATAATGTCCGTTCCATTTTCAATTTCGAAATTCGTAGGTAATTCTAAAATATTTCATCGCTCTCCCAGTTAATTTACTTTTAAATTTATTATAACCCTCTTCTAACTATGGAGTCCGAAAGTAGCCTTTATAAATGGTTAGAAACCTATTCCTAAAAAAATATAAAAGCTTTAATCAAGAACAATTATATACTCGTAACAAAGCATTTGTAAGAAGAAAAGAGATGTGTAAATGCTACTATTATAAAAACTATCAATAAATTTGGGCGATTTTAACGTTTAGGCACATTATAATATAGGTATTGCTAATATACCACTTATCGATAAACCAAACAATCTCGAATTGAATCGCTTTCAAGCCCATAATACAATAAGTTCACTGTTATCTTATTTATTGCGTCTTTGTTTCACATTCACCACGATCACAAAAACGCTTATTTGAGTTATCTGCTGCTAATATAAGTACAGAAAGCATTGGATTTTCCCGCGGCGTGCACTTACCATTGTCTAGTCGCGAGATAAAGGTGATTGATTAAGTTTTATTAAATTATTCTCGTTTTAATTTGACTAATAAGGTCATGTTAGTCACGGCTTATTTTAAGCTCAATATATTTTTGATGTGTGCCTCGGTTCTTTGTCAGAGATTGAAGTTATTGAACGTTTCTTAGTTCTACTATAAAAAGAAGCTTGCAATTATTGTCTTTGTTAAAAGATCGATACATCCCACGACGCTAGTCGGTCGTGCAAAGTAATTCTCGGCTCACAGCTTGTGAATATGGAAACTGTCTTACGGTAAGATGTTATTAAAAAGTCACAAATTGAAATAAAACTAATTTTACAGATTGCATCGCGTGTATATTACGTTTTTACTTTCTCGATGTTTCGGCTGCTTTACAGCAACCATGGTGATGGGAGGTCATAGTTGCTGTAAATACAAAAACAAGCGCATCATTGCAAGACTTCAAGACACTGTGAGCGTCACTTCTTGCGTAGATCGGACCGCAAGAAACAAATAAATATGAGGGTACCACCGTACAAACTATGACACCAGGACGTCAAACACCTCAGTCCTCCAGTGATCAGTCAGCCGAAACGTCGGTAACGTTAAAATATAAAACGAACGCGATAAAATCCGAAAAAAATGTTTTATTTCAAATTGCCAGTTGCTAACAAAGGCATCTGCCAACCAACCACCTACCTATTTATCCATTTACAGTCGGATGATATTCAGCATGACCGTCAACTTGCATCCCTATACATATTGAACAAAATGATTATTTAATATTTATTTATCAGTTTTATTTCATATTTATAGGAACCGCTGTATGTTGACTCTGGATCAGTTAATATTCTGAAACGTATTATTATTTATGACTAGCTGTTGCCCGCGACTTCGTCCGCGTGGTATTTAACAAAGACTCAGCCGTTGGTAACAGCCTGCTCGCGTTCTGATCCCGCGGGGCGCATTGCAGATTGTTGCTATCAAACTTTAATCAGGCGCAGGGCTGCAACATTGGTTTTAATTTTTTTTCGAGAGATCCTATTTTTTTTTTCTAAAATAAAAGTAGCCTAAGTTACTCCTTGTTACATCAGCTATCTGCCAGTGAAATTCCCGTCAAAATCGGTCCAGCCATTGCAGAGATTACCCGGAACAAACAGACAGACAGACAGACAGACAGACAGACGGACAGACAGACAGACGGACAGACAGACAGACAGACAGACAGACAAAAATTGTAAAAAATGTTGTTTCGGTATAGGTACCGTGTATACATCCAAATGCATTTAGTAAAAAGCGGTTATTTTAATATTACAAACAGACACTCCAATTTTATTTATATGTATAGATATGTCGTGAATACGGTCAGCAATAACGTATTGTTTACTTGCTCGTTACTGTATGAATTATGGAAATCACCTTCTGGTACCCACTCATTTGTTATAAACGCCATTTGACGTAAACACTCAGAAGTGTATTTATTCGAACCCAATACGTGCAGATATACTAGAATCGGATGTATTGTAATAACAGCTCTACGTGTTGCTATACTAACGCCAGTTTAGTTTTAAGTTGTAAAATAGCTGTATAATAGTGTTTATGTATACAAAATTTAGTGCGAGGCTTTGCACGAATAGGTGATAGGTTCCATCTGAAACGATTTTATGATGAGATAGAAACTTGTGGCACTCTTTTGACTACGAGTTCTTTATTCAAACATAATGACGGTTTGATATTGGAGCCGGTAGATTGTGTTTGTAATTTGATTAGACCATTTAGTAAATCTATTAAAATACGAAAGTTTGTTACTATTATTCCAATCCGATAATAGTACTTATTATACTTATTTATGTGGAATAAGTCTGTTAAAACAATCTGTAGCATTCCGCAACTGTGAAGGGTTCTGTAAAGGGATCTTCACGTAAATTATTTGTTTTTTGGAAATTTATGTTCTTTTTCTAAGCGCGCATCGTACCTTTGTGTATGTATATCTGTGATATGATGTATTTTAATAATAACCCGGGGGCAATATTGATAATAGTTACATCCTAGAATAGGTATAGTTCCCTAACGGAAATCCACGCGAATGGATTTGTATATTTAAATTCATTTGAAATAGTCCGACCGCTCTCGCGATCTCAATAACTCTGAAAGCAATAAATATCTGATGGCTACTAACACCCGATCATTTGTACAAATAAAATAATAATATTCAATGCATTCAATTATCAGTCCGATAAATCGCTTTGTTTATTTTGTAGTTGTAAATTTGTGGCCGACCTCCCAAAGACTTATCAGCCAACTCTCACTACGAAGATGTCAACATGTTATTTATCAAACGTCACTCAACTCGTGGCTGTCTACGTTCTACCTACATGGAAGTGTAAGGGCGAAGATAGAATAGCCACTGTGTGATCGGACTTCGCACTGTACTGTACACCGTGACGTCATTAAGTCTAACGGACCTATCTCATTATGTCATCTATCTAATTAATGATTTTATTATTTGTAAATTAGACTTGGAAATATGAAATCTGCATCTATGTTATGATGTATACTAGTGTAATTTTTGTTTGTAATAAACATGGCTGTAAAAAAAGTAAAAAAAAACTAAATTAATGATTTGACTTTGAGTGCCTAAATTCCAAATTTGAAATAATTGGTAGTATTGAGTTATTAAAAATTGGAATCAAGCTTTATTCAACTATTATATAATTATAATTAATACAGTGCTGGTACGTAACCATATTTATTTGCCATAGGTAGGTATATCTATGCATTTTGTAGGTAGGTATATGCTTATTTTCTATGGATTAGTATTGAGAACAATAAGCGTGCATAATTAAGATTTTGTTATGATTTCCAATTTTAAATTTTTCCATTGTACATAATAAAAAAAACTCTGGGCCATTTGTTCAAGGAATTCATGTCACTAGTATAAAAATCGTATGACATTTATAAAAGTATACTAAATTATATAGCCGATAAATTTATAGCCGAGTTACTAGTGAGGTTTATATTAAGTAGGTATCTAGATGCAGGTCTAATAGTTTAGTCTAAGCATGCCTTAACGCGTGTCCGACTGCGTCTGCGCCTCGGGTGCGTCGGCGCCGCGCCGCTGCGCGCAGGCGCGATAGCCGCGCGGACCTCACAAGACGCCATATGTAGAACGTATAAACTAGTGAAAATTAAGTGTCGCGATCACGGTTCAATTGCTATCTGAGGTCACGTCTCATTTTATTACTGACATATTATTAATATCGATGGAAACATAAAATTTTATACCGTGGACGGGCGCATTGTTTCCCAACTATTCTTTAGACTTTTTTATTACGCAACTGTCTGTTTCGTGACTACCGTATACGTTATTGGCCAGTTGTAAGGGTTTATCGCGCATACTTTTATCTTATTAGGTACTTACGTATTTACCCAACGGTAAAGAAGCAACTACGATGTAATTTATTGTGGCATAATTTTACGACGCAATTTTAACTGACTTAATAATTATTGTGGAATTGCATTTGGATGTTGAAGAGATATTTAACTATCGTGCCGCAGTATGTAAACCGGTGATAAGCTAGGAAATCATACCGAAATTACACACATAATAAAAAAAAATACAGCGTTCCATAGTTTCCGAAAAGCTTTAAATAGAAAAAATAATTACGTTTCACTTTTTAGTATCGATGTATATTGCGTGCTGGCTATCATAATAATATGTGAATATGTAAGACTAGAGTCAGTTAGTCAGAAATCTGTTAAAAACTACTCTAAACGGTAGTCTACAACAAGTTGTAGCGAATTCTTCAACTTCACCGCAAGGTATACTATATACACTATGTATATTCATACCAATCGACAATATTCCATTCAAACCTGAAACGCGCTATGAGAATTTTCGGAGCACGTAACATATATATACACGATCCCGACAATAACCATTAGGGCATAGAGGCCGCTGATGGTGGGAAGCTCTCACCTATATACTTCTATACTAATATTATAAAAAGGTAGTTTGTGAGTTTTGATGTAGGGGGTAATCTCTGGGTCTACAGATTGGATTTTGAAAATTATTTCACAAATAGTTAGCTACATTATCCATGAATGCTTCAGGTTATGTTTCATTGTGGTAACACAGGCGGAGTCGCGGGTAGAAGCGAGTAATTAGTATTATTATTAAATGAATTGTAATCCCAGAGATGCGAATCCAGGTTTGAACCTACATATTAGTAATACCTACAGTATTAGTTATTCTATTCGCCGTTCCTTAGCAAATCTTCTACGGAATATAATTGTGTACAACACATTGGCTCAACATGCAAGACCGACACACGACCAGTACAACACACTGTACAACGTGTTTGCCAACCGAACAGACCGATGGCTTGTTACTTATATCGATCCAGGGTACAAGAATCGCATTGCGACGTATTCGATCATACATTAAACTGTTCGATAAATAGGCCGGTTGTTATTCAGCTGTTTCGTAAATGCGATTGTAATTAAATCGTTCACAAATTAGTTGTATTTGTAAAGTAGTTTTTTTTGTTTTTCAGAGCGCCGAATTCTATTTTCAAATTTATTGGAGAATTTACCAATAAAATAACACAATTTTAGGCAGATTTTTATGATCTTTGACTTTTTGCATTTATCTGCGCCTCAAATAGCAGAATACCTTTCTCACACATCTGAGGCGGTACGAAGTTCGCCGGGACAACTAGTAGTATATAAAAGTATACCAAGTTTGACACTGGATTGGACACTTACTGAATCATCTAAAGAATAGTTACTATAACATAGCTTTTAATGCTATCAATGCAACCAACGGATTGACATCTTAAAATATTTTTCACAATGTTTCCTTTTTCACCATCTCCTAATAAACCCTATCCAAAATTTAATTGGCAGATAACCAGAACAAATTACTTCAAATAAGATTTAGATATAAGTACATCGTGAGTTAGTCTAATGTTTATATATTCAGATCATCAGTCTATCCTAAAAACAACAAAAATTTATCAACTCTACGTTGCTCTTTGTATAGGATAGGTCTCTTGATCATCAATTAGGGATATTGTGCCTAGATAGCTTGAGGGGTCTATCGAGGTACACTGTTCGCGCATAGAACCTTTTAGAGTAATAGAAGTGCCCAATTACGTATTCGTTCACGGTATAATGGACTGTTACGACATATCCTGATGTACACGCAACATCTGAGTATTTATGGTATGGATCTTCGGTTATTTTATTCTTAACTCAATTCAATGAAAATTCAACGTTCAATAAAAGGTTACATAACAATTAAAGGCTGCTAAGCTATAACTATTAATGTCATTATAAAAACCTATAGCAAACTCATTATATAGACAAAAGTTTATGAAAATTACACAATGTCGACCTCCATGGTTCGTCGCACCCGTCACATCATAAAGTAGGTTTTTTTTTAAATATGATCAAATTATAAGTTGCCAGGAAAAATAAAATAAAAAAACCAGTCGTTACAGCCATTACGACATTGTACTACGGAGGGTGCGTTCATTGATTAGTAGCAAACATGTGTTAATTATATCTATGGTAATATTTCGTTTCGTTTATTGATAACCTCAACCGTTACCTACGCGGCTACGCATGCCTATGTGAGTACTAATAATTACTCAGTCCTTTACATTAAACACTGATGCAAAGATATAAAGAGAAACCCCTTTAAAATAGCATTACACGAATAGGCACCATACAACAAAGCTTAGAAGTGAAGTTATGATTGTAATATTATAATTAAGTTGAATAAGTACGTACGTACGACCACAGGCCGCCTCGTGGCCGCCGCTGACCGATAGGAAAGAGGAAAGAGGAAGCGTCCAATGCGCCTAGAATGAAATTAGCCCGTCGGTCAATTACTCCGAGCCGAGCCCAGTGTACTAATGGCGCGCGCGGCGTCCCCTGCATACGCCGATGCTCATTGGTATGCCTTGGCGCGCACCCGTTATTGTTCCATAGATTGGTAATACACGGGAGGACTGGCACTTTGTGCTGTAAATCGTTGTCTGTACACGTATCCACGATTAACTGTGTGCTGTTGCCGTCGACGAAGTGGGCCCCGTGTCGCACACGCCGCCTGCGCGATGACATAACGTCCGGACTGAGCCGGCCACACACAAAACGTGAGGGTACGCGTATGACTGTCTCTTATTATCGTCGCGTGGTGGCAGCGGGTGACGCATGGCCCTTCAGATCGCCTCGCCACCAATGTGTGAGATTGATGCGTGCTACTGATAAATGTTGAACGCAAGCGGGCTTTGTTCTTCCGCAAAGGATACCAATCGCGATCCGTAACGAGCCGGTTGATATTTAACTTATGTTGTAAACTCGTGCTTATTGAAATAAAACTAATTTTACCGTTTTTTTACGAAACGTTGGAAACGTAAAAAATAACATAAAATAAACGCGACAAATCCGTAAAATTAGTTAAATTTCCATTTGTAGTATTCGCGTAAATATAATAAATCAATATGTGAACTCGTACTAGTCGAATAATTATCGTTAAAATAAAAAAAACATTTTATTTCACCAGAGTTTGGTTAACACAACGCCAGTATTATACTTTATTGTTAACCTATTAAGGTTGGTTTTATTACTTACATCAAATGTTGTAATTAATTATGCGACACGTGAGCTTAATGGCTTAGTCACTAAACACGCAACTGAACATACTATGTTTTTACTAATACTATCATTATACACGTTATTTTATTTGTATCGTTAATGCTTCTTCTTTGTTTGTATTCCTTTCTTTTATTCTGGCCTTTTATATGTAGCTCGAATGTACTTTTTCTAAATACAACTTTAATTAGCTGTTTTTCAACGTGCCTGTTTGCACTGTGATGTCAAAATGATGATAAGTAAAATAATTATATTCCGTTACTACTAGCTTGCCATGCAGAGGATTAGCACATTGAAAATTGAACCCTATAAACAGAAACCCACGATATGTATTGTCTTCGCTTGGCGACTGCGAAAAGACAGATACTTTTTTCCAACTCCGCAGAGACTTTGATTGACAAATAGTGAACGTTAAACCTTCTTAACTTCACTACCCCTCTCTACCCTACGCTGAATACCCTCGAGACTTCAAGAGAAATAACCATTATTAGACAGCGTGCCGAGAATTAAACCGTACAACATTGTAATAGAGACGATGAATGCGATCAAATTTATTTGTTATATTAACCAAACCCTTAACTAAGTACTCGTGGGTAATTGGACCTATTTTAGGTTTACTTTCTTTTTATTATTTTTCAATTGTATTCTTATTTTGTTTTATTTGATTGGTTCTAATATAATGTTCGCATATAAAATCGTCTCCTGTTCTTCCATATCCCCGTTTTCTTCACCCTCCTCTGAGCCATCGAACTATCAGCAACAGTATACTAATAATTTCATACAAACTGACCCATCAAAAAAATGCTTTTGAAATTTGTTAAAAGCAAGTAGCAAGCAAATTAGCGACTCTTATTTGAACCAATGGAAATTAACAGGGTTTAAGCCTTACATTGTAGGCAAGTATTTGATCTCGATCTCACCTGATGGTAAGTGACGAAGAGATCTACGATGGAGCATACTTGCCTAGGTAGGAAGGCGGCAGTAGATATAGACGCTACATTCACTAGGCACACGCAGCGCAACTGATCTGACCCGCCATCCAGGACTGGCAACACCGAACATCATGCCGGAACACGGCTAGGCCGCTTGGCGACATGGCTTTGTTCAGTGGGTGGTGACTAGCCACGGCCGAAGCCTCCCACCAGTAGAGTTGTCACCTGGTTGGCACCACCCAGGGTCACGTGTAGGGTATCTCGAGGGTACTTAATTCTCCTACGGACGAAGGTGACTCGACCCCGAACACAATTATTGCCTAAGCGAGTCATCAACCATGCTCTCCAGCTCTCCAGCTCTCCAGATAAATAATTCGTGCAAGCACGCACGAGCGCTTCATATTGGGAAGTTATAACCATTAACAGAATACAATCGCAATTTCTTCCTGTCGTAAATAAACTTCGGCGGGTGTGAGTAATCGTTACATTGTGTGCGCAATACCGGGCGGGGGCCAAATAGATTGATACGTGATTGGAATCCATTTCGCCCCACATGTATTAACACTTGCTTCAACGAAATTCGTCTGCTCAAGTTTTGTATGGTGTAGTTGAATTTTCCGTTTGTAATTATGTCGCCGGACGGCGGAAGTGTCGGCGGTGGTTGTTATACTGGTCACGAGGTGGTCGGTTGACGACCGGGGACCGTCGCCGACTAACGGGCTATCGCCGACTATGGGCGTCGGCGCGACCATCTCGCTCGGGGACTTAAAATAAATTTCAAATCGGCCGTCTCGATACACATAACGTTTATCGATTATTGATGAAATATCGCGTCTCTAATGTCGACGAGTGATTCTTTAAATTCTATATTCGATTAGAACTTGGCTTATTGAGGCAATAGCAGAGAGTGATTGTGTAAGACGATTCCGAACAATACTTGTGGTTTTTTTTTATTAAAGTTTACTTTGTAGTTAATTATGTTATTTTCAGAGTTACCTAAAATAATATTTACATTAGTGATTCAGATATTTTTGACGCCTTAGCTATGAAAATTTACGGCATAAGAGCAAAGGAGCTTATTGTATGAGCTCCTTTGCTCTTATGTTTTAGGCTGTGCTCTTATGTTTGCTCTTATGCTCTTAAGTTTCAGGATTTTTTTTATGAAAACTAACAACACATCATCGCTATCATGGAAACACCCCTATTAATTTTATGAGTTTAGAATCAAATATCTCGTTGGGAAATGGAATTTCTGTTTAATATTTCAGCTAATACCTATTAAAATAAGTGACAAAATAATAAAATATGTACAGGTGGGTACTACGTGATTGGTCAGAAAGGAAAATCGAAAACTATGAGAGACAGATAAATTAATCTTAGCAACTATGACTTCGATTTAGATTTTAGATATAAGAAAAACTGTACGTTTCATAGAATAAAAAAAAACTCAACGCAACGCCAGAGTCCGTCGTTATCGTATATTTTTCTCTATGGTCTTCCATCTATGTTTGTGATCGTCTCATGTTTTTTTCAACACCTACAAAAAAAAATGTCAAATAATATTTTAATGTATTCTGAAATTGGCAGTATGGATTGATTCCTTCGCCTGTCTTACTGGACGAATTAAACTACTACTACTACTACTGTATTCTGAAACCACATTACCCTATGTAATTTGTTTTAAGTTTGACAATTATTACAATCGAATCGGCGCTGTCCGCGCGAAGCTAAGAGGGTTTGTTTGTAGTCATTCAGGGAACGAGGCCGATGTCACTCTTCATCCGGGGCAAGGCTGCCCCCGGGCTAATTGGCGGCCAGAAGGTCCGACAGGCGTTGTTGTTATTGCTGCTCATCAAGATTCGTGAACCATTTAAACACTTTTATCAACTTAATAAACGAGAATTTTCGATAGTAAATATGGTAATAGCTGATATGCTAATTTCATAGTTATGACATATATTTATTTACGACATCGAAGACGATTAGCTGAGTGAGTAGTGACCCTACTTTCTGTGCTCTGAGTCCCGGGTTCGGATCCTGGTAGGGACAATTATTGTGTGATGAGCATAAATATTTGTACCCGAGTTATAGATGTTTATTATCAATATACGTATTAGGTATATACTGAGTTCGGCCTCAGTCCATTGTACGGTACACATATTACAAGCTTTGCTTGTATTCGTTCTAATAAATACTGAAATTTATCTACACACATCAGATTTTAAACGCATGGAAACTGTCAATATTCTGTTGTATTTGCATGAATTACAATGTGTTTTAGTCGTTGTTTAATATGAGTTCACAACTCTTAACACGAGCCCAAATAGGAGACATACAATGTGTAGTAATGTGTAATATCATATTACAATTGAAAGGCTAATAGAGTCAGAGTATATATTCGATGTTGGATTGTAAAATAAAAATACAGTTACCGTGTGGCTCACGCGATTGTTGCGTTACATAACGGACTTTTGGTATCAATAAACCTACCTATGTAGATATATTTAGATCGTATAGTACATACTCGGCATTTGTAATAGGTTGGTAAATCTATACATATAAATAAAATTGGAGTGTCTGTTTGTAATATTAAAATAACCGCTTTTTACTAAGTGCATTTGGATGTATACACGTTACCTATACCGAAACAACATTTTTTACAATTTTTGTCTGTCTGTCTGTCTGTCTGTCTGTCTATTTGTTCCGGGTAATCTCTGAAATGGGTGGACTGATTTTGACGGGAATTTCACTAGCAGATAGCTGATGTAACAAGGAGAAACTTAGGCTACTTTTATTTTAGAAAAAAAAAATGGATCTCTCGAAAAAAAATTAAAACCAATGTTGCAGCGCTGCGCCTGATTAAAATTTGATAGCAACAATCTGCAATGCGTCCCGCGGGATCAGAACGCGAGCAGGCTGTTGCCAACGGCTGAGTCTTTGTTAAACACCACGCGGACGAAGTCGCGGGCAACAGCTAATTTAGGTAATAACTATTTTGCATGTATGGCTTTGCATATATTTTTTAAATACCTACAACACAAAATAGATTGTTTTGTCGAAAGATATTTAAAAGAAGTTACGTGATACTTTGGCAATATTTCAAGTTTTAAGTAATGTGTGCTAAGTTAGGTAGGATATTTAGTTTGTATCTTCATGCGCAATCAAATAACGACGTTAGTCTCGTTTTAAGTAGGTATGTAATAGTACAAAAACACGGATTACATGAAAACTAGAGTAACAAAACTCGTATTAACATTGCCGCGCTTAAATTAGAACCTTCTAATTATACGCTATCAACGACGCACTTGACTTGTCTCCGAGAGCTCCTAAAACGTCTATAAAAAACTTATTATTCACCTCCATCATGTTTCCGAGCCGGTAACGTAGGTTAAATATACTTAATTGCGGTCCGTTCTCGTGTTTATTTAGTACATATCATTATGGATTGTGCCGACGTGAGTGATTAAGGTGAGATACCCATCGGGTAAGCTCCGCTGTCTCGGCTCACACCTGCCGAGCCCGCGCTCACTCGAAACCTCCTATTATATCGTTGTTAGTGGAACGCCCCTCGTTTTACAACGTTTTAATTGTGTTACTTAACTCGTGTTATTTCACGAATGACGCGGTGATTTATACTGTGTCTACAATTGCGGATTGATCGCGGTGGGTGTTCACGAACCGCGAGGCTGGAACTATCGCCGAATAACTCCGCTATGTTGATTCTGTAGATAGCTACAGTAAGTTTTTGCTTTGCGCTCCAATAGATTTGCGTAAATGTCATAAAAACCCATGGGTTTTATATCGATTTCCCGGGATAAAAATTATTATACATTGACCCGGTCAGCAATAACCTGGTGAGGTTTTATTAAAAAGCGTGCGGCTAGAAAACTACAGATACATGTTATGGCTATCTCCGTGAAACCAGCCCATTTTTCAGGTTGAAAGTATACTAAATGCAGGCCTGGATATTAACTACGATTCCATATGAGGGCTCCTCCAATCCGGCCAGTACAAAATTAAATATTAAAAATATAACTCTACATCGCAAATAGTGTCCCCTAGAAGTAATTATTCTATATGTGTGTAGTGTAGTGTGTATATAAGGTATAAAAAGATATTGGAAAATATTTTAAACGATGAATCAGTAAGTTCACGTAGATGTATAAAATAATTGTGTAAATAATGTTTTTTTTTTTTTTAAATCACGGCGACCTAGTAGCGTTTGGCCATGCGCTCAGTACAGGGAGTCATTTTTTAAATGTCTTATAATTTGATTTATTTCTTTTGGAATGTTATTTTTATAATTTACTGTTGGCCCTGTTTACATATTTTACACTATTTTTGTTAGACCTTAGAACTCGTTATTGTTTCATCACATTTTTTTTATGAAGTGGTCATTGTTTATTTAATTGTACCAACATCACTTATTTTTTATTCTTGTAACGTCCATAATTATATTCCTTGACGAATCAATCTCTATTCTATGAAGTAACATTTCTTTTATGGTAAACTCTTTTTTTATACATTCGTTAAGATTTTTTTCTTTTGAATTATATGCTTTGTTTCAGTTTTAACAAATCTGCGCGAATTAATCGCATTATCTCTATTCCATTTCCAAACATGAAAAAAAAAGTTAACTATTGCTTATTAGATAATTGAGTTTCCTTAACGAAGAGTCATTAGAGATTAGGTTCACAGCAGGAAGCCATCTAACTTAGTTCCAATCGTAATCTATATTCATCGAGTGAAGTTACTAGCATCGGTGCGCGGCGCTGCAATTAAAAACGTATAAATCATAGCTTCCCTTATTAATGAAGGTAATCTATTAGCGCGTTATAAAACTGTTAATTAACTTACATACAGTTCGACTGCATAATACAAATATTGTACTTGATTTTTTCAATTTATAATTGTATAACAGCGGTTATAAAGTACTTATAGAGCTGATCTGCTGACCTATTTTGGAATACTCACTCACTTTTTTAGCTTCGTTCATAAATACGTCACTTTACTATATGTATATCAATTTAGGTAATTTTGCCCAACCTGCAGTTACTTGGGCAAACTTAAGTGACCGTCCCGTCTAGAAGAAAGGATGAATTTAACAACCTTTTGCGGAAAAGGGAAGATCTTTCAGCCAGGCAGGTGCTTTGCCTGGCGGGGCGGCCGCTATGCCCCTATGGTTATTGTCGGGATCTTGTATATATGTTACGTCCTTTGAAAACTCTCATAGCGCGTTTCAGGATTGTGTGGAGCCTCGTCATTTGTTGTGGCGCGGTTGAAGAAGTCGCTACGAGTCCTATTTAAGAAGCTTTCGATCTATCTAATCTATTATTTGCAAAGACGATTGTGCCAAATTTTTCTGCGAGATAAATATGTACCTACGTGAATATCGCCAGACGAATACAATATTTTTACAGTCCGTACAATGAATTAGGGCGATCCGAGTATTAATTGACTCATAGATGTTTAACGTTTTTGATGCTGGAACGACCATTCGTGCTGACCGCGCAAATTTAGCCGCTACCAGGTTTCGAAATCAGAATTGCAATCACTTAGTTTTTTTTGCAATACCGCACAAACCCATAATTACAATTCCATTTATAAACTATGGCTCCATCGTTTACCGATGATTCTGCCAACGACAAGTGTAGAGAAGATTAAGAAACACAAAAAAAAATATACGGTTGCATTGACAATTATCCGGTAAGTGGAGCGCTTATTTCAATTGAGCATACTGAAAAATGACAAAATACACGTGTTAGTAAGATAAATGTGATATATATATATAGTGATAAAAAATAAAAGTATATGACCCGAATATTGTTATATAACTTGGTACAAAAACCCATAAGATTTATACTAAAACTTAAATTATGACAGCAAAACGTGTCACTTCGTCACATTGATATGTTGCCAGCGCGAAAAAAATATAATGACGTGTCATGGCGTGTTGTGCATGCCAATAAAAACAACACCATGAGAATGCCACAATGAATATTAACTTTTGTATTATTGTAACGCGATCAATAGACCTTCGCCGACGTAATCGGGAAAAAAAACTATCATGTACAAAGTACCAAGGCGTGAAACTAATGAAGTGTTTCTATTGCAAAAACGGCGATGCGTGTCTCTATACTTCGGAATACACCACTTCTGTGTTTTTGCAGTAAGCAACATTATTATTTATTAATTCTAACGTTGTTACGGATATTCATTTTGTACCTAACACAACTACCAGTTTTGCGCAGCGAATGGAACGAGCCGGCAAATATAAAAGCTTTTCATTTTAAAAAATATAACAGACAGAAGTGTTTAATTGTATACAATGTGTTCAAAATGATTCGATCTAGGTTTTTTATATATACATATGGTCAAAACTTTTGCATCGTACACCGAACTGGTTTTAGTTCAATTCCGTTTAATTACAAATAGCATAATATGTTCAAATCTATCTGAATGGTAACATGACCGGTTGCCCCTAAGTATATTTTTCCCTTTAGTTAGAAGCTCTAAGCAGACAATTTCAGACATTGCGTTTTATTCCAGTTGAGTTTTAAAACCCATTTGTTGATAAGTATAGATCTTTACTACGTAAATACTATTTGTTCCACCTGTCATAGCATAGCCACTATTGGCAAGATTAAGCCTCATTAGTTCCATGGAACTAGTGAGAATGATCCAGCGATGCAGTTGCAATAAAGTCGAAAAGTAAAATGCATAATTAAATTTTCCTTCGGTGGTACCGCTAAGCCCTGTGAACACCAACTCTCTACATACTTATTCCTGTTGTGACGGGAAAACGTGCTTTCAGAGGACCGAGAGAATCTGATTTAAAACTAGCGGTGTTTAATAGACTTTTTATAAGCGCAAAACATTGCTTACGTAAGTAAAAAAAACTTGGTTTTGGCTTTGACTTTGACAGAAGATGATGTCCTATGATATTTCTACGCAACACTTTAAAATCAGCTGGGAATATTTAGGTCGCCAGGGATTGCGCTCAGTTGCCGCTTTCCGTGTCCCCGAGTGTACACTGCGGCCGATGAACACGGCCACAGTTTCGATAATCTGATACAACATTCATAATTATCTAATAAACTCATGTTTTGTAACCTTTACGGTTTGCCGCTATCAGTTTACATAAGCGTGTTGACTGTATCCAATTCTACCTACATAGGTACGTTTGCGCCGATTACGATAATGTTGAGCACATCAAAAGATTTCAAAATAATTACTTGCTTATTTTTCAAAATAGATAGATACCCGTGTTTGATAACTATTGGACTCGCATTGAGAACGGAGGGAGCTTGGATCTTTAATTGAGCTTGGATATTTAATTTTTTTTATCCAACCTACTTACGCTGGCAATCTGTGTTTTTATTTCTAATTTAAGGGTTAGACCCTTGTCGGTGTAGATGATGAAGTTAATTTAATCTGCTATATTTATGGGAGATTAGTGCAGTAGTTTCCAATTGCTTTCTGCACCGCAGTTCAGAAATCGGCGTAGCGCTCCTTGGTGATCCACCAGAAGCCCTTCCAGAAAACTATTCTTCGGCCTTCTGCCAGTTCTGATATGGCTGCTGCCCCTTATCAGGGGAATGCTTATTTTCTGGCGGCATTTAATCGCCATGACACAGAGTCGTCAAAGGAATCTTGTAGCTTTTTATAGGTAACCTTGTCCCACCAATCTGTGCTAACTAATTTATATTATAAACCGCATAACTATCATCAAATCTACTACATATCTATCACCTTAAAATTCTCACTAAAAATAGTGTCCAAATATGTTTTTATTTGATAGCTTTTTCCCATTCGTCATTCTAAAAATACGCTATGTGATACGTTAAGTCATTTAGCCAGTGTGAATACCGCGCTATGCTACTACGTCACACTAAAACTCAACATCAGTAGTCTGTACTAATGAGATTTTCCATTGCTGAGTGCGTCACTACTCCCCTACTCTCCGTCGAGGGGGTAAGACGATACCTCGATACTTAGCTGTTCACACCTCACTGCTTAAGTGTCTTTATTATCTGGTTATCGCTACAATTTTGTTCCATGTATTAAGTTATTGTACACAGTGGCTGCGTAAGGCGTGGGCGACGTTGGCCACCGCCCACGCATCGCCGTCCAAGGTGTACCTACTTTCTTCAATTTACAAAAATATTTGGGGTGGGAAATTATCTTGTAGGGTGTGAGAAAGATTAGTGAATCAAAGTAGGTAGTCGATGCCGAACAAGGCTGACTACACACTATAAGTAGTCTGGCATTATATTAGTCATAAGTTGCGAGTTATAAAACGCGCCGTTATTCGCATGACAGTATAATTTGTCGACGTCTATCCTATTATTATCGATGTCAATTTATTGAATGAACTAATAAAAAATAATATAAATTAATCCTACATCACCGACTATCAGACTACATTATTGACAGTATAATAATACACGTTTGCATATGACAGCTTACTATTTATACAGATAAATAATAAGTCGTCATATTCATCACAGTTTTGCCAGTAAAACGGTGATGAAAACTTGCGATGGATCGGTGATAATCTCAAAGACAACAATGCGAGCCAATGCAAGTTATATACATTTAGTAGGAGAGTGTGCGAGCAGTGACGAGTGGCGAAACACGTTTGCCTCTCATTGCTCGCATCAACTCGGCCAACATGTGTACGTAAACGCCTACGTAGTACGTAAACGTAAAAATAGTAAGTTACCTCGAAGAAATATATGGTTAAACAACGCGTAGGCCTAACGTAATGTAAAGTTAACAGTCGGATGAAAAATTACATTACAAAAAACTGCTATGGATCAATCTGCTGCACTTATGCAACTTAAATGCACCGAAAAGCATTCGCCTTTTAGATGGACGTGCCGGCTTAGCCCACAAAAAGAAGAGTAAAGGCACAGGCAGGGAATGTAGAGTGACAGTATATAGGGAGGAGCTGGCTTCATGTCGATTTTTTATCTCCATTTTTAGAGATTTGCACGTCTATGCTATCGATATTGCAGCCTTTAGGGACTTATCTGTCAATTGCCGTGGATAGAACCCCGTCCGGTGTCGGCTCGGAGCGCGACCTACTCAAAAATTAATTATGCCGGGCGTTGAAATTCTCATCGCTGCACGGTCAGACATCAAGCGGCCTCCGGAGGTGCATGAATATTAGATGGGGCTCTATTCTATCTACTGGTGTTTACTGGATTAGTTTAAAGTTATAACTTACCCGTTGAAGGGGTACCCGGCGAAGGCCGCGTCGTAGGGATGGTACACCGTGGGGTAGGGCCACGTCGCTGCGCTCGCTGCCAGGTTTTCTTTAAGCTCAATTCCAGCGGCCTATAAGAAAATATATAGATTAATATATATTACAAGCACCGAGAAACTATCTAGAAGATGTTTAGCGCAAGTTATTGTATTACATTAAGTTACCAGCACATAACAATGTTTCAAGGCAACATCGACTTGGATTTGCCATACACGAACACGAATATCGCCCAACCTACCTGACATTACAAAGTGAAATAATTTTACCGGCGATATAAAAGTTTAAAACCTCAAATACAAAAACAAAAAACTTTAGTGGCAAAGGAAGAACATCCCGCGGCCGATGCCAAAATTTGGCCATCCATAAACCATCAGCGGCAACATTCTTAGCGATATAACTTAATAATAACTCCTTCGTTTCCGGTAGCTTTAACTTAATCCATTTCGAAAACGATCCTCGTAGGATTGATTTCTTGATCGATCACTGTAACGTTTCGTTCTTAACTATTATTACTTAATGGCCAAAGATACGAGTCGAGGGCATCAATCATCTTTCGGTCGACAAATGTATCGCTTTTTTCGTTTTAAGATTGTTGAACTTTGCTTTCTTTTATGTTCTCAAGATAAACAAATGAATGAGCCCGTACTTGTTTGTTTTTTATTCGTGAAACATGTATACATATTAAAGTGGTGATGATTAATTCGTCCCTGAGATCGTGTGCGCGGGAGAGGTCGCATATAAAGCAGCACTGTCACTAAGGGTCCAAAAATTTATAGCGAGGCTTTAAAAATAAGTCAGGAGCAAGTCTTAATGCGGTCAGCCAGGATAAATCTATCAAAAGATTTTGTTGTCCAACAACTTCATTGGTGGCCGAATCGAAAATCCGATAATAAATTTTACTCAAGTACGACAGGGTAATCCAGTCGCGCTGTCTCTCTTTGTTGCTGCAACCTTTCTGATATAATTCCAGTTTTCTGTTACTTCAAATGATCGGGCTAAGCCGTAACGCGAATCTGCGGCTACACAGCTTTATTATTCTGTTTTAATAATATTCTGCTTGTTCAGACATTCGACAAAAATTGTATACGTCTATACTATGAAAGGTTTACGATTACTTTGCTGTTGCAATCACTACATGAATAATCAAGTAACAGGGTGATTCTGAATAAATTTTTTTTTACTTTCGAAATCTGACTTAGATTTCGAACAAAATGACAAAGAAAGGCTAACGAGTACAAGTTTAAAGAGTAGTATACCCTCAATCAGAATTATCATGTAGTAGGTTCTAAGAAACATATTAATTCATTTTTATTATTCATATACAACGACAACTAGGGTTAAAATCAAGAATTGATGCTAGGAAGTAAGTAGGTATCTAAATGTCAAGCACTAAAACTTCGTCCTATCTATATTTTGAATCTCGAATAGATCACATTCAGAATCTAATTATAACCATGATCGATTGTCGTGTTAGTTACTCAACGAAACTATTTAAACACAAAAAAACGGCTGCTCGTGATCTTTACCGGTATCAACATCACACAAGCTAATGGAACCTAGCTTTTAATCCCATTAACATTAGTGTGTTGAACTAGCTTGATATATATTTTTATGGAAGGTATGAGTTTAATCCGGGGAGCGATGCGGCGATCACGCAAGCGCAGGTAGCGCTCGGAACTGTCGTCGAGTCCGCATCGGGACCACTAAGTGGGAACACGATTATTAGACACAGTTCTAACAAAGGATTTAATTAAATTAACTGCTGAAATATCTATGCCTCGTCCACGCTTTCCTTCGATCTTTCCCTCTATGATGTTCTTTATAAGAACATCATAGAGGGAAAGATCGAAGGAAAGCGTGGACGAGGAAGACCAAGAATAAACTCCATGAGTCAGATAAAAGAAAGGATGGGTGTCATGTCGTATAGTGAGGTGAAAGAAGCTGCTCTAGATAGAGACAGGTGGATAGAGCTTCATCAGCTACACCAACAAGGGTCTAACCCTTAAATTAGAAGAATTAAGCTGAAATATTACCGCGACGAACCATAAATATGTTTCTGAAATGCAACTCGAATATTCATCTAAAATAAATGGATATTTCGCACATTGAATTCCGTCTAAATATATCTTGGCTAAATTACACGACTATAAATAATATATGTATTAATTTGTTTGGAATATATTTTAAAATGCATCGTTTATATAGGCGTTGTGATTATCATAAATCGTGGCAGACATTAAACACAAATCTGTTATGACCAGTAGCTCGGCACCATGATTTATTTAGGTACACTTCTTCAAAAGTATTAATTTATAATTTTTCGATATAATAACTAATATTTACTGGGCTGATCGCGTACGAAAGCGATTATACTGAGTTGTTAAATATTTTGTCACTAAATTTTCCGTTTGTCATTAGAGAATTTATATATCTGTGTTCGCTGCACCATTCAAAAGTTTAAACCTTTAAAAGTGTAAACAAACACGTCATAATCCGATAACTAAAAACACCAAACAAAGAAGTAGGACAAAAACACAACTTTAGCCCACGGCTACCCTGCGCCGGGATGAAATAATAAATTATAGACAAAATAAAAGGCGTTAACTAAAAAAAACGGTGAGGCAGGATCCCATTGAAAGCGTCGGCCGGAGTTAACACTTTCGCCACTGATGATGTATGATCATATCTTCATGAATGATTGAATCATCTGCCGGGACACGTTCACCGCTTTTAACACCTTCCTCCAAAAGTTTTAGTACGCGTCATATATTACGTGGTGTGGCTACTTTTGTGTTGTTATGATCATTATCATTCAGCGTCACTCCCACACGCGCTCTCGCGAGCCAAACTAACACTGGGAGTGCTTTTATGAATGTACTCTCTTATTAGGCGTCACGTGCAAAGCGGGAATCTTGTGTTTTAATACTGTTTGTTATACATTTCTTATAGGTATACAAACAATTGTTCGAGGCTATCTTTTTATTAATAAATTCTTTTCAACATCAGTGTAAATCATAAAAATGTCACTACGGTCAATTCTATAATATCATCGGAACACGAAAGACACAGTAGAGTTGTAAAGTTAAATCCCCAGGAAGGTATCGTTAAACATATTAAGTTATTGAACTTGGCGCGATACGACTTTTTGAATTTGTGTACAAAAGACCCATGCATCAACGGATTACGATTCCAATTTATATATATTATTACTTATATCGTAAACCTTATTGTGGTGACTACTTAACGGTATAGAGGAGTCTTATTACTACCGCTCTAAGGTACTATTTTGACATCGGATCTTAATTATTTTAACGTAATACCCTTTGTAGTAGGGTGTGGAGAGGAAAAAGAAGTGACAAAAGTGAAGCTCCGCCGCTGTAGATGAACATAATCCCTTTGGTGATGATATCTCGGCTTCAAACGATGATGTAGCCTTAAGCTGTTGAGGCCGTAATTAATTTCAGTCATAGTTTAATAAGATTAGACGGTATTGACCAACACAGTGTGTTCAAGTCGTGCCCACTAACAAGAAAACCAGCTTCTGGTTACTAAAAACGATGACAGGAATATTATAATTCGGGTTATTAATAAAAAAACAATGGTGTACAATATAGATAGCACTCAAGTTGTATGGCACATTTACAATTTATAGAAACTACAAACATCTTAAAATTCTTTAATGGTATCAAACCATACCGATATTCATGTTATTTATTTAGTTGGAATACGCATTTTGCGTATAGAATGAATTGAAATAGGGCCGAGTCTGATAAAAAGGGATCTGTTAACGTCGTTATTGCTATTACAATAAAATATTAAATTGCCTGCACGCTAACTGTGCGAGATAGTATCTACAAAAACCTGTCAACAAAACTAGTTTTGTGTAAGAGCGTGGTTCGGCCTGGCCATAGGTTCGTAAACACAGCCCATGAGGTGATCTGCCCTGTCTCTCTATACATTTTATTATACTGAAATTAAATACACGCCTCATTCTTGGCTAAGAGCATCTCGCAGTATATACTCGGCTACCATATGTTAATGGGGTACCTACGTTTAAAAACCTGAACTAAATATGTTAAAGGCTTCAATTGAACAGTTTATACTATCTGTATTGGACATGATGTGAATCAACTGTTTGTATTTGTAGTTAAGTGTATTATTTAATTGTTTCCAGAGTAAATAAGTTATTAATTAATATAGTGAGCATGCTTTTATTTATTTTTAAAGTGTCAGTATAATAACGAATTCATGGTAGCGGCAGTGTACAGATTTTTTAAGAGTATAGTGCTTTATATGCCATTGTAAATGGATGAAAACTTCCTACTTCTCACTAATCTCACTAATATTATAAATGTGAAAGTTTGGATGCATGGACGGATCTTTGTTGCTCAATCACGCTTAAACGGCTGAACGGATCTGGATGAAATTTGTCACAGAGATAGATTATAGTCTGGATTGACACATGGCTACTTTTTATCCCGGTAAAAAGTATGGTTCCCGTGGGATTGATTTGTTTAAATTTTTCATCATTTTTTTCATCCGCGGGTAACACCGCGGGGTGCAGCTAGTACTTATATGTATTTGGGACTTAGTATATTACGGTTCTTTGGAATGTATTTAAATAGTTTAATACTATTTGGCCGAGAGATCATCATGAAGTGTTTGTTCACATTAACTACGCATTAAAAACAAAACTCTGGACTGAGCTGATGGGATTTACGTATTTGCAATCTGGATATCACGAAATGGAGAGGAGTGGAGTATACCTATCGTTCAGTCTTTACAGTACTATATTTATGATACAACAGTATCGATATGAAATTAAAAAATAAAATCAGGCAGCTTAGATAACAGATTGAGGAAAACCGGTTTATTCTCAGCCTATTTGCTCAATATATTTGCCGCGAGATATTGGAAAATGATCAAAACCAGCGATAAAATATAATCTCGAACAATAGTCGGCGATAGCGTTAACTGTTTTTTTTTTAAATATCGATACGATATAGCATCACTAGAAACTAATAATCAAACTTTTTTCAGAACATAACCTTACTAAATTAATCAATATTGAAATATACTGAAGGAATTTAAGTGCTTGACATATCTATTAACGTGTACCAAAACCATTTATAAATCCTCATTTTTATTTTATAATTAATTCGACATCCCTAATTCACGATTGGTTTCGTCACTAAAGTCTGATTAACACGTGGACCGCAAGGCACCCGGTCAAGTAACATTGTGTTTTCACATAGCGATAGCAACTATTGCGTAATTACCCGTGTAGAACATCAGTTATTACCAAAAATATTGACATATAAGGAACGTTTATTTTTGTTTGCGACAAATTGGAATAACGATTCTACGTGTTTATAAAATATACTATACATATTGAGATAAATAATGTAGAAAATGTAAAAATATAAAGGGCCAATTCACATTAGGTATAAATAATTATCACATTCAAATTATAAAATTTTACAAATTCCCAATCATTATCTCTGAGTACTTACGGATCAATAAACACATACTCGGAACACAGGACGATATATACGATTATAAGTTGTCATTTAATTAGATTTCACTTGCGCGCTTCGGAAACTTACGTATACTGGTTAACTTGAACTTACGAAGCTGTTTGGGTCAAGTTGACTCGCCACTTGTCTACTTACCACTTTGAATTGTGTTAACCGGGCATAGGTTTATTTGTCATACTTACGGGGTTACTATAGAAGGGTGGTTGATCAGCCGCCAGCGCCGGGAAGTACGCGGCCATGCCAGCGGCCGCCGCGGCGTCCGAGTACGGAGCGCTGTACATAGACAGTGGCATGCCAGACGCGAGCCTCTGGTAGTTGAGGAAATCGTACTGGCACGAGCACACGGTCTGGCCAGTGATAGGGTCCTGGAACACAGGGCGGCCCGTGTCGCAGCAACGGGGCGCGGCGGTGGCGGGCGAGCTCGGCCGCGCCGCGCCCGCGCCGCCCGCGCCGCCGCTCATTCCCGCCTGCGTCGGCGGCGGACTGTTGGAGGCTGTCGAGATGGTGCTCTGTAAGTTGTAAATTTTGAAATGCCTTTATGGCGCGTTTTCACATTCGCTTTTGCAGACAACAACAACAAGTTATAGGAGGCCTCCGTGCGCACAGCGACACTCGCAATGCAGATTGTAAAAAGCTCATGATATGTTTAGGTGGTTAATGCATTGGAAATATTAGCATAAAATATGTAATTGATCGATAGTAAATGAGTATTTAATGCGCGAAATAGGAGAATACGGGGCGTGACGCCGGCGTCATCAACGCTCCTGCACTGTACGCAAATTCGAAACGGTTCAAAACCCCTTTGAATGGTTAATATCAAAAAATATTTATGCTCCGCCGCAAGCGGTGCTAATATGATGCGATTGAAGATTTAAAATTAATGACAATGCCATCGGGCTGGGCGGACATATTGTTGTCGTAATAGATTTATTCGTCGGACTACCTGAATCAATAACGCGGTCGCAAAATAAACATCCGGCCGTTGTCCGACTATAATGCCAAAGACGCGAGTCGAGATCGTCCTTTTAATTGAACACACTGCAGGCTCGCACGCGGGTAAATAACTTTCTAAATATTTGTCATTGAAATGAAAAATGGTCGCAGCCGTCCGACATTCATTGTACTTTCAATGGGATTAGAAACCGAGAAATGCTACCCGTCCGTTTTTATATAATTCCGTGTCAGTTTTTTTTTTCTCTCTACATACAATCATAATTAATACGTCTTTTGTGTGTGTCCTATACGTATGGGATATTTCCGGAAAAAATATGCGTATGTAATTTTTTTTAAACCGCGGTAACTTTACTTATGTGACTTGAGTGTAATAAAATTGCTTTATCGTTGTGACCTCGGCCGGGGACCCTAGGATGTGTGACTTAACCTTTAATTATGTAAAGAAGCGGTGTTGTCGCAATATAAGCCTAGTTCTCATCCTGGTAGAGGTGGCTTAAGCTGGTGCTGTGACCCGCCCGCCAGCGATATGGCTTCGGCCGCCTTAAACACGCGCTCAGGCCGCGACCTATCGTATCGACACGAATATTTCTACACAGTATGTAGACTCACACACTCACACATGCAAGGCTAAAAACATTTGTTTTGTTAAAGGAATTATTGAGGTAATCCTGAAGCCGTTAAATGTCGAATCCCTACATTACCTAACATACCCTGCATAGTGTTTAATCCTTGCTCGCTACCATTGTGTATGTATCGCGGATTCTAGGATCGGTAGGTATTCGCGCAATTTCATTCCTCGTTCGACCTAATGACTATGGTATTAGAGATCATATCGATCTATAGGGGGATGGTTGAAATCGACGCCGGTGCTTAAGAGGGATTCAATCCGTTCAAACGATATGAGTGTGTGTTGGGTGGAATTATATAATTATGTAGTGTGTTCTATATATGCGGTTGGGCAACCTTTGTCGACAACTTCATGTACCTATATTGTATGGAATGCGGAACCGTAAACCGTACATCAAAGGAAAAAATGTAGTAGGATAGATGGTCACATGATTTGTCTATCAGAAGATATTTGTCTTTATATACTTGCTGTATCGCGATATACCGTGGATATTTATGTTGTTAATATACCAATGAATAAGTACTTATCGTCAAAGGATATAATTTTTACTTAATTTCAAAGCTTTGTGTCGGCTACCTTTGAAAAAAAGAACTTTACGAACTGTCAATCTAATAGTTTTTTGGGTCACAAGACACTATTTCATTTTGAAAGTTTTTTTTTTAATCTCAGACTTTTAAGTATCAATGTTATAAAAAAACAAATACAAATTCAAAAAAGTATTTAATTAATTTAACTTTATCATTTTGATACTTGCGCACTTTACTTTTTTAATGATCGTAATAAAATATAAGTTTCGTACAAGCATTTAATTATAATCATAATATACATATATCCGATTAATATTAGATTAGATAAATATCGAATATTTTAATATTATAAATATTGGACTAATACGGATTACTAATGGAATGTACGTTTAAATATATGCAGTGCAGTAAGTAGTTTTAAATAACGATATAATTATGTTATGTGTAAAGTAAAAACAGATCGCCGAAGCTATCCACGCCGTGTCAGTTACATTGCCACTACAATATTTGCTTGCATGCAATTGAATATTAATCGTCTGACATAAAATAAAAACTGCAGAACAAGGAAAGCTGGCCTTAACAACAGACCTAATCAGGTTTTTGTGGCAGCCACAATCCGATTGTTATTCTTATAAGCGAGTCTCGTTTTTCTAATATAGTGCTGAATTAATGTTTATTATTGTATAATAATACTTTAATTATAATTATTTAAGAATTGTGTTCACTTAAGTACAGTCATATTGATTGTTGTACATCCTCGCAAGTATTTATACGACCACTTAAAATTAATGATAACCTACAAGACATACGCTTCATTCACGAGAACTGCGACAGTTAAGTGGTTCTAATCAAAACATCTGATTCTGTGAGACATTTGCCATTCGGCGCCTCCACACTAACACAATGTAGCCACCACGACAGTTCTCCAAACGGTATGAAAACATGACAAGTAACTAAATACTCCGCTTTCATTTATCAACATCGACAAACTTAAGGTATAAGTACGTATTTAGGCGAGTATTGGTTATGTGTGCTTATTAGATAAAGAGCACAAAAAAGTTGTCATCATATCCTTTTCAAATATCGGTCGGGTCGAGGATTAAAGCGCCGCTGGCCGTTATCTTCAGCAGACATCTTTTAAAAAACAAACACGAAAAGTATTCTCTTTTTGTCGTCTTTTTTATCGTAACCCGCAGGATGTGTTAGAGTCGTTAAGCCCTTTTAAGTGTTAAACCATGTAACTGAATATTCGAGCGTATAAGGGTCGATCTATTTGTTAAATAATGTAAAAAAGTTAATCTTAGAGAAATCGGACCCAATGACATGAATTTCGTTAAAGACATCAACCGGGCAAAAAATATCGATGACATGTCGCCGTTCGCTCAGCTAACCGTGGGTGACGCCTGGCGATGCCTTTTGTCCAGGTACGACGAGGTTTTTTTGTAAAAGTCGGCCCTTCAGGAGACATCATTAAAGTATTAAATTTACGATAAGGTTACCGGTGCACGGTAATTTGGGAAATATTTCTGATGTTTAATTCTCCGATGAGGGCGAGATATGCGTTTCGCGTGCGACTGTACAAACCTACCATGTGGAAACGTGGAGCGCACTCCGCGATACTCTGCGAGAACACAGCCGCGCTGATGCGGACGTGGTGAAGTCTCCAGCAACAATGCTGATATATCTACATAGCCTCCGTTTATGAGCGCTTGGTATCTTCACAGTAGACACGCTGTACGTATAGTCTTGAGCAATCACACACACACACACCGATTCACTGAATTGTATCGTATTAGTGAACTGTTTGTGAATCGTATCAGCCTTTGGCGAGTTATCATCAACTGTATATGATTGTACGGCAAGGCTTCCGAGCCGATATTAATTTGTGTACTGGCCAAATTACTTGAGTTCGCGGCATTAGCATACTGAATAAGAAATAGATTGCATGTGGCTGTTGTCGTTGATAAAAATATTTATAACACCTTTTCTGAGGAGACTACTCCTTCGATGACGTAATTATATTGGTTAGATATACAGGGTGCAACATCGAGATAGGTCAGTCTGTAGAAAAAGTATGTTCTAAGGAACCATGTCGTCAATTTTAGAGATGAGAAAAACTGCATTCAGAGGTAAATTTTTTTTTTATCTGGGAATCGTTCCCTGTCATTTTGTAAAAAAGTCATCGTTATTTTATTATGATGTTGAGTTTGTAGGTTGTAAGGAGCTTTTACGCTATAAAAGCTTGTGTCCAAATTGAAAAGTAATTGTTGTATATAATATTATTTCATATATTTCAATGCTTAAACCTGATGTTACACTCTGTATATTTAATTAATATCAAAATTTAGTTTAACACTTTTTTGCTTTAATGTTGGGACCTTTTCAACATACCTAATGTTGAACATATTTACGTGATCATGGGTAAAGTATTTTTCAGTCTCTACGTTATTGACCTTACTCGGTCAAAACATACTTGATAATAAGGCTGCAAGGAAATTCTTAAATGGATGATGTGGTAGAGTAAAAAACGCAGAGCGGTATATATTTCAACTTGAATACAGTTCAATAATGTAAAAAGGAGAGATTACAAACGTCATGACAGTGGAAGCTCTACCCCACGCTATGTGGAAGCAACACCGCAAGCTACAGATATATAACCATTGATAGCGATGATAATCAATTCACAGAATAATGTGGGATGTAATAATCTTGCCTAATCTTTTTCGCACATGGTCGGCGGAAGAAAAAGCATCACAATTTGATTGATCGATAGATAAAGTCGGAGCGCGGCGCGGGCGCAGGCGTCACGCCAGCTTGCGCTCGCGTTTACATTCCTTGTCTTGAGAAAAGTGTGTACGAGTAATTCCGAACAGGTACGTTTTTTACTCGCATATAAGTACACTGGGCTTAATTACCACTGATTAAGATCAATAATAAAATTATTTGTTTAACAGCCACACATTATCGGACCTCCTCATGACTCTATGACATGTCGTAGACATTCATTGTATTGAATGAATCAGAAATTAAATGAAATGATCATTAACATACCTCTACGCGTTATTTTGCATTCAATGGTAATAATTATGCATACATTTTATTGGAGGACGACACTGACTAGCCTCACTGACTAGATACAATCATTGCTTGTATATTGATTTATTACAACTGATTTCTTATATTTACGCGAATACTACACATGGAAATAAAATAATTTTTACAGATTTTATTGCGTGTATATTGTGTATAGTGCGTAGGTCGGACCGCAAACTACAACTAAATATGAGGATATCTTAGTTCAAACTGTGTCTCTAGAACGTCAAACACCTCAGTCCTTCGGTCACCATGGTTGCTGTAAAGTAGCCGAAACGTCGGGAACGCGAAAGTATATTACACGCGATAAAAATCTGTAAAATTAGTTTTATTTCAATAATAATAACTGAACATTTTAATTATAATGTTGAAAGTCCAGTAATAAGCCTGGTCGTAAGCCTGTGATGGTAATAATAATGTAAAACCGGTATAGTCGTCATGTAAGCTAATAATGTTGCCACCCTTTTGATCTACCAACAAAAGCACCTGTCCGTCCTATTTTTAATTTGAGAAAATCAAAATAACGTATGGTACACATTGCCAAAGAATGATAGATCATCGCGGATATAGACAGGGAATCGCTAGCGTATCGTGTACTCCGGCCCTGATTACGGCACACCTTCGCCAACGTGGCGTCATCACTGGGAAAATTAATTAATGAAGAGCCTATTCGCAGTTCTTGCACAATATATTTTTTTTACGCCGATCTAAGATACGGCCATAATATTCGTCGTTAAGTTTGTTTCGTTGCAGCAAATGTCGTCGCGCAGTGATCGATCAAATTTATCCGTTAACATACCGTACCGACACGTGTAAACGCTGGCACTACCTCAGACGCAACCTGCTATAATAAATTCAACGTTTCTGTTACTCTGTCAAGTTATTTGCATACATTTTTGGACTTTAATTGGACAATTACATGGTGGATCACAAGTCGGGTGGGTGTCTATTTCGACCGCATCCTGTGTCGAGATATCCGTACAGATAAGCCCACGAAATTGGCCCACCCTCGAAATGCATAATGCCCTTAAAGAAATTCACACCTTCCCTAATTAGGGTGGAATTAGGGAAGAATAAATATTGAAAGGGAACCGCCAACCTCTCACTAATACTTAATAGCGGTAATGTAAAGATAAATACGTAATAACGGAGTATAATGGTAATGAATGCATGTTCGTTACGATAAAAAAAAACCGGCCTTCTAAATTTAGATGGCGGGATATAAGTATACAGGAGTATTTAAAAAAACATAGGTATAGTTTCATATCATGTGAATAGTGATCTTGTTAGATCAGTGGAAATTGAATTATACTTTTAGATAGAAACTGATGTGATTATACATAATCAAATATGTATGAGCCCAATGGCGATTAGCATAGTAGCTAATTATGTTCGCTGATAAATAAAGAACAATTAATATCCAATCGTCTTCAGCTACTTAAGTGGGTACACGAAAAGTTCATTTCCACGTGTTAACTAGATGAGTTTAATTGAAATTTATTGCCGTGCAAACACATTGTAGACGCTTACCGGACAAAGCACATTTTGAGAGCGGTCATAAAAATGTTATAAAACAGATCTGGCGAATTATAATAGTGCCTCCTTATCGACCGATGATCTCCCGGCTGTGTGAGTAAAAGGTACTTGACTTATTTAGTTTTTTTGCTTAGATATTATAATACTAATTATACGAATAAAAACGCTCGGCACTAATCCAAACGGTAATTATTTTGATGATTTGTTATATAATGGTTTTGGTTTATTGTTGCGTTATAAGACACGATAGTTGTATTATAATTTCTTGAATTGGCTCTGCCAACCTTTTAGTTATTCAGTTACGTAATGCTTTAATTGGTTTAGAGCCTATGTAAGTTTTGAATATCATAATAATCTTCTTTAATTATTTAAGTGTTATGCTATTTTATCCTTTGCATCCAAATCATCCTCGATATCTTGATGAGGTCTTCGGTCTAACTCGTTCACGATACCCACGCTTCTTCAACCACTTCTGAGTCTTTATTCAAGTACTCTTCTACTCACTCAGTTATCCTGATCTAATGAAAAATGGTAAGCGGACTTTATCCGTAAAGAATTATGTGATATTGAGGAGATACAGTAACGGCATTTGGTGATTGTAGGTTGAAGATATTATCAAGTAAATTGCGCATGTCCTAACTGTATAGGCATATGATGTTACCACCGCGGGCTGCCCAAAAATCGTGTAAAATAAACAGCGCGTGGCGGCGCGTTATAAATCGAAATACAATATTATTAAGTGTTTTATGGGGAGCTGAAATATTTAACGTCAGACCAAATATTATGTACGTTTTAAAGGCGATTCGGACACGTACCGGTCCCCGGCACTTTCCGCCTCGGTTCGCAGCCGTGCCGTATTATTATTGTATTTCATTCAAACAGCTCATTCATAAAATTGCAACTCTTTCGAGAGCAACCGGAGAGCGCGCCGTCACACTTCATTGCGTCCACAAATGTGGGCGACGGAAACTTTAACCTGCTTTTTTTAATCAGATATAGGTAGGTACATATGCTGATTAGCTCAGTTGGTGGTGACCCTGCTTTCTTTATCGAGGGCTCGAATTCGAGTCATGGATGTTTAATATATATATACATATTGATCCGGAGAGGGTATACTCGTACTTACTTACACTTAAACCTGAGCTACTTTCACTCATTTGTAATTGTTATGTAAAGTCGAATTCCCGTAAGACAAATTTAAGAAATTATTTATTTAAATTGATATATTATAAATTGTGATTTCATAGAATAATTTCAAATGTTCATGCGTCAGTATACCTTTTCTGTAGGTATTACATACTGGCATCGCTCCAATACTAGCGTTGCTTATAGTTTGGGACCGTACAGTTCGCGTGTTCGTCTGGCGTTATCTATACATATAAATAAAATTGGAGTGTCTGTTTGTAATATTAAAATAACCGCTTTTTACTAAGTGCATTTGGATGTATACACGTTACCTATACCGAAACAACATTTTTAAAATTTTTGTCTGTCTGTCTGTCTGTCTGTCTGTCTGTCTGTCCGTCTGTCTGTCTGTCTGTCTGTCTGTCTGTCTGTCTGTCTGTCTGTTTGTTCCGGGTAATCTCTGAAATGGCTGGACCGATTTTGACGGGAATTTCACTGGCAGATAGCTGATGTAACAAGGAGTAACATAGGCTACTTTTATTTTAGAAAAAAAAAATTGGATCTCTCGAAAAAAATTAAAACCAATGTTGCAGCGCTGCGCCTGATTAAAGTTTGATAGCAACAATCTGCAATGCGTCTCGCGGGATCAGAACGCGAGCAGGCTGTTGCCAACGGCTGAGTCTTTATTAAATAGCACGCGGACGAAGTCGCGGGCAACAGCTAGTTATTAATATGAAAAATATAATTGCGATACATAATCTCATAACATTGGGTCACGTGTCTTCAATCATCCGGCGTGGCTCAAAGGCCGCTGATTCGCTAATGAAGTTGTTTCAGATTGTTGGGCGAGATTTATTGGCCTCCGTTACGGAACAAACATGTGCTACTCGGGTACTTGTCTATTAATAACCGGCCCATTATTCTGCTTAATACCCCCGTGACGCGGTCGCAAACATTCCCACAAAACAGCACTACCAAAATTAGATTGACATAATCAAAACATTGTAGGTGCAATGGTACATTTTTATTTTACCGCGGATATTGAACTAAATCAATTGGGGCCCTATCGCACTAAAAATTATGTAAGTTTGGTATTTGTTTTGTAACGTACTTATGTCGATTTGCCTACATTGTGGACGGTTCCATGTTCTATAATTATAGACAAATGTCGATCTATTTCAGAACTAGCTTTTGGCCGTGTCTTAGTCTATAGGTTTTTACATTGCTAGTATGTACGTAGTATTCAAAATACTGATATCTTTTAATTTCAGGCCTTTTATTAAGAATACTGTGGATACTTGTGTAACCGATAACTGTGGATACTTGTATAAACGATAACCGACCGATATTCAATTTATTTTAAGTACTTACTTAGATCACGTATATATTTGACATGCGGGTTAGTTAGACACTTAATTTTAAACGTGTAAAATAAGTTTAATTAACAACTGATTTAATTACGTTATTTCCATCAACGAATTATAATAAAATCGAGGTTAAATCAATAATCTATTTGACGTTTAATCGAAGGTATTAATCAAAATCGATATTTAAATCGATTCGGTGGACTAGAGCCGCGCGTATCGTGTGTTGTGTCAGCCGTTGTTTAGAACTGGAAGAGGGGCTTCGAAATTTGAATTATCGGTTAATACAGTCGCCATTAAAGCGGTGGCGATTCAAAACATCCCGTGCTGGCCCGGCCGAACCTTTATTGCAAACTCCCTGTCGTTACCCACTAATCGACAACTGTGTTACCAAAATAACTCCGCGCAAAATTACCTATTGGGTAGGTGAATAGTAATTTATTGGGATTTTCGTACCTATCGACCGCCACGATGCCATCGGTGATTCATTTGTTTTATTTTACAATTTCGAGTGTTTTTTTTATGAATAAGAATTTGGAATGCTCATATAATGAGAAGACATAATAGGTAAGCTGATATGAAATATCACGTAAGTTTTGTAAAATACCAATGACTCAAATTGTTCTAAGCAGGCAACACCGTGGATAAAAGCTAGTTTCACATTAATAAGCGGCCCGTTGCTGATATTTCTGTGTGTAGACGCTCTATTTACAGGACATTTGAAAGTGTCAAGTAAAACGTGTGACACACCGACAAATATATCGGATTACCGACACCAGGCTAGCGTGTTATTTGCTTATGCTGTTATTTTTTTATATTTTCTTAATAATAGACAATTGTTTAAATTTTTTTTACGGTGTATTAATTAGATTCGAATATTGAATCGATACTGAGGTTGCAATTAACTAAGGCATCAACATAATTTCTATTCTATTCTATTCTATTCTATTCTATTCATATTCTATTCTATTCTAAAAAATATCACCTCACAGAAAAATGCATGGAATCAGAATCAAACTAATTACCCACATTTTTTTCTAGTACTCACGCATTTTAATTGCTTTTTTCGCATTTTAATTTAATTTAACCTTACACATTTAAATTGAGAAACTTCAGTTTCGGAACTAATTAAAGCAGTTTTAGCACAAGGATTCTAATTTCAAACATTCTAATAAGACTTAATTTTATGACAACGTGTATTCAATAAATTCGATAAAGCTACCGAAGGAAGATGTACGTAATTAAAAAAATAACGGTTGGTAGCAGCTACGAATTCTCGGACCATAATATACTTATACATTGCGTTTAAAAGTATATCGTACAAGATTGTTGGACCACATTGTCTCGTCATTCTACGCGGCAGTGTGTCTTGCACGAGACGCAGCTGAGCGTCGACGACGCTCCGCCGATTCAGAGGCGACGAGGTGTGAACTAATGATATGTGAGCACCTCGTCCGTCGCACACACACTCTCACACACATACACACACGCCCGGCCCGAGACACCGCCAGTAATTGTCATACATGTGTATTTTAAGTTCACAATGTTAGTAATAAAGTTTCACGACTCTCTATGGCGCGTCTGATTAGAACCACCAACGAAAGATCTGTGGACCCGAGGCGCCCGCAAACGCCCGTTTATTTTGTGTATTACAGCTGTCTCTCTCTCAAGGTATTTTTGTTAATTCCCAATGTACTCGAGTAATGGCGAGAGAAAATTTAAACAGAGAATGCCGTCGATTTTTTAAAGCAATTTACAATTTCTAAACGAATAAAGACGTCATAAAATCTTGTGTAGAGTTCTTGAAAGTCATCCTAGGCTAGGTATGTCAATTAATGTTTATTTTTAGTGGAAGATATTTTATACGGCTTAAAAATGTGCTTTTTTCACTTAGATAAACTTAAAAGGGGTCTTTTAAGTTTATCTAAGTTTTTTCATTTATATTATATTGATAATTTAATTAAAATGGCGTAAAGACTGACGTCGTCTGTGCTTGCATGCTTAGGTTTCATATCATAGGCTTATTCAGTGTAAAACGATACATGTTTGAAGTTACAAAACATATCCCTGTACGACGATATTAAATTACATTGACATGTAAAATCTATAATTTTTGCTATCATCATCAAGAATTGGGTACTTTGCATCTATATTAATGATAGAGTTACGCGCTAACATCGTTTTCATTGCCACGTTTGAACGCGAAATCTTTTTATTGACATCAAAGTGTCGTAACGTAATTTGTGGTACAGTCCAACGGGCTATATCATAGTAACAAATTAACCTTTACTGCGGACGGAGAAGATTCATATTCAAAGGTATGATACCACGATTCGTTATTCTCCGAATGGAGTGTGTGCATGCACGCATGTGTGCGTGCCGCGTGCGCGAGCGTACGCGGCACGCACACATGCGACGCCAAATCCGGTTGCGCCCGCGCTTTAGAATGAGATACACTACACTACCACAATTCCTCGCCGCGCCGTAACGAGAGCCTTCAAAATTTACTAACCGCGTGAACACAGCACGCCCGCTACTTCGGAGAAATTAATTAAAGTTTCCAAGAAGTGAACGACTCATTCACCTATCTGATTAGGGAAAGCCGGTGATGCTGGGATCGCTCCACGGTGATGCGGTCTCAGCGCGATGTAAGGTATCGGGTTGGCGGGTACGGGATTAAAAAAAAAACTCTCCATCGCAATTTTGGTCTCAAATCGTATGAAATAAAAAATATCATTTTTGAAGGACGAATTTGAACTTATGTTTAAAAATATTTATACAATAATTCACGTTTGATAGGTAAGTAATTAATTAATTAGATATGTAGCTACGTATAATTATTTGTTAATAATATTACCTAGAGATAGTTAATTTTGGCAAAGCACCGGATTTCAGGTGTAATTAATCCATTAAATTTTGATGTCTGTACAGATTTGATTGTGTTGCAGCATTTTGAGTTTATTAACATTTCAACATTTTATTTACACTTCATATTTGTGACTATCTGTCGCGACAGACCGTGTAATTTCAAAAAGGCCTTAAGTTTGTTCAGATTCTAAATTTTGAAAAGAGAAAATTGCTAACAATTTTCCGCATAGCTTTTTCATTGTTTCTTTGCCTACAAACCTGACTCAGGCTATTTCATAAAAAAGAAATTAGCCAATACGGCTCGCCGTTTTTCAAGTGATGCGCTTATCAACGAACAAAATTTTATTTTAATTATGCAGATTTGTAACTTATCAATTAATAAAGACAAATAATCCTGTATTGTTTGTCCTTCTGAAACATCATCTACCTATAGATAGCAAAGATAACCAAAGATTTTTTTTTTGGAATAGACAATAAAAATGCCCATCATTGTTCAGTACAGTACCTAATCATTTAATTTTTCGTCCAGAAAAATCTGTAATATTTACAAATATTACAATTTCAACTGTTCATAATTACTTAGCCAGTAATTAGTGAGCTCCGAAGCGATATTATATTACACGAATGTTTAAGCACACGTTGAATACCATTAAAATATCGTGTGTGTCAAGAACAATAGGTCTCCGGACGAACATTTACTTAATCATGGCTTTTATTAGGTACGCATTATTAAAACTGAAACAGGGTACCGAACGTTGAATTACGTTACAAAACAAAAAGGGGTCAGCGAGCGGTCGAATGCAAACTGCAGAAATGACGAGGATTGTTCATGGCTCATTATGAAGTTAAATGAATGGCGTCGGTTTTGTTTTTCAGTTTACGTGTCTCGCGGTCATGCACGCGTGTTGGCTGTACGCCGGCAGTAGACCAGCCTGCCTCGCTAGTCTTGCCTTCAATTTCATAATCGTATCAAAAATGTTTATTCCAATAGGCCAAACCTGCTAAGAACGGTCAAGCATTCGGAGACCGTTGGGTTCACTTGTAAACAACCAGCAAGGACTCAGTGGATGCTCTACCAAAAAAAAATTTCAATCACAGCTGTAAAGTATCAAATGTAAGATTCATAATTTAATTAATTATGTTTTTTAAAATGTATTACAAATTCTAGGACCGGTGCATAAATTTACAATATAGTTTGCTTATTTACAATATACTTAGTTTGCTTATTTTTTTTTGTTTCACTTATAAGCTCCAACATGTTACCCTAGCTGGATTAAATTATGGGTCATATTCATAATAAAGCTGTGTACACAAGCACACCCCTACTAGAAAATGCATTTGTCAATACATAATTAACAATCAGTTCTATATACATACATAGTACAAATTTATAAAGAAATACGTACCAATTCTAGTATAATTATTGCCCCCTCGATACCGTTTAATACAACGTGTACTCGTGTGTATCCAGATTAATATTTTATGACGAGCTCACAAAATATTAATCTGGAACTCGACACATTTGCGACGCATGCTTGACGATATTCGTATAATAATACCAGCTGTTTGAATGTCCTATAGTTGAGCACGGGCCTGCCATCAATGTAAGAGAGATTAGGCCATAGTCCACCACTCTGGACCAGTGCGGGCTAGCGAAGTTCCCACATTCGAGGGGTTTTATAAGACTTGCAGGTTTCCTCACGATGCTTTCTTTCACCAGTGATAATAATTATGATTGAAAATGAGATTCGCACACGAAATCCAGTAATCCCGTAGGTGCGAGCCGGGGTAACCTGCGATCATCGTTATAGCTAGGCAAGCACTCTACCAACTTGGCTATCACTGTTTATGTGGCTACCACTGCTTTTATATACTCGTATGACCCAAATAAAAACAACTTTATCGTCTTTTGTTCCAGCTTGTTTACTAAATAAAAACGTAACTAGATAACTCACGAGCGACTAGTCAAAGTACCTACACGTCTTTTTGTTCTCTACATTTCTAAGATAGCATACGTTGAAATATTTTAGTTTTGAACTGATTATTTTATTAGATTTGTCATCATAACTTAACTTGTAGCCTCGCATCTAAACTGTGACTTTATATATTTATTACAATAATAAAAGCTTGAGGCTAATTAAACTGCCTGTTGCGCTTTAATAAGAATCTACCTAACTTAATGTAAATATTACAGAGGAACCAAGGTAACAAGATAAAAATTAACCGCTTACGGTCATAACTGGACCTATTGCTATATTGTTAGAAATCAAGTCTGACTAAACTAAAGAGTTTATTAAGCACTTCATTTTCGAAAGTAAAACGATGCCATCCGAGGTTTAGCATGTCTGCGGTCTTAAAACGTACGATACAACGCAACATAAACGTTTACAGCCCATTCTTGTACTTAATTGCTATTTAAATAAAAACGTACCATGAAAGCAATGGGACCGCGCTGGTGCTGCTATTAAAGAAAAGAAAAATTCTTATTAAGTAAGCGTATTTAAAAGCAAAGTTTACGACGGGTTGGCATCATGAAATTAAAAAAAAATAGCATAGCACAAGTGTAGGGGGCAATCAGATTACCGAGTGTTGTAGTCTCAGAATGCGAATTGGAATAGTGGAGGGCTTAAGTTCCGAAATTGTGGAATGATGAGGATGAACCCCTCCCTGTGACGTCCCGCTTATCACGGAGATAGCAAAATTGGATCGCGCCCGGCACGCACTCGCCCGCTGCCCGAATTATCTTTATTAACATCGCTCTATGTACTCAGACTTCAGCATTTTAATTACGCCAGACAAAACCAACTGTATTGCCAGATAAGTTAGACCATTTCAATATTAATACAACAACAGTGAAATTTAATAAGCCGCTATCAGATAGCAAATAAGGGTGACAGTGTATATAATAATTCATAAATGAATCATCCACTTGAGATACTGTCTCCGGTTTTAAATGATGAACATATGAAAGAGTTATTATTCGAGAATATTATGTTGAACATATTAAAATTTGTTTTTGACCAGATTTCTGTCGCGAATGTTACCGTGATTAATAGAGATACATGCTGTTAACTGTTTTATTAATTTTGTTATTGTCATTCGACGGTGGTGTTGGGAGATAAATTTGTTAGTTTAAGGGAATAATGAGACGCAAAAATAATTTAATTAAGAGTTACTTAAGTAGGTGTAATTAATTTGTTCTCGGCTTCCTTATAGAGTGTTCAAAGTTGATGTTGAAAGATTGAATTGATTTTCTATAAAACTTATTAAGACTAGATGAATGGTAAACGTTAAAATGAATATTAAAATATTATTACATTATTAGTTATTAATCATGGGCATAGTATAGGCAGATATAAGAAATGAACCTATTTTTTTTTTATTACATTATAGGCAAGTATTTGATCTCGATCTCACCTGATGGTAAGTGACGATGAGATCTACGATGGAGCATACTTGCCTAGGTAGGAAGGCGGCAGTAGATCGCGACGCTACATTCACTAGGCACATGCAGCGCAGCTGATCTGACCCGCCATCCATGAATGGCAACACCGAACATCATGCTGGAACACGGCTAGGCCGCTTGGCGACATGGCTTTGTTCAGTAAGTGGTGACTAGCCACGGCCGAAGCCTACCACCAGTGAAACTTATAGATGATATACTGTTTGAATAACAATATGTCAAAAATTACGTCCATTACAAAATAATTATAGATACCATACCAAATAGATACCAAAATAGATGTGATCCATGCAACATTGTTACAACTTAATAATAGCATTTAGTTTTGATTTTAAACATTGTACCTAGCTCACATAGCCCGACCAGGCTGACATAACAATAAATATATACTTAATTACCATTGATGTTTTTTTTCTAACTAATTACGTGAATATGAGTTAACTTATTGATATTGTATAAATTATAATTGCCACAGAGTTGTGTTTTCGCCAGTATTCGTACCGCACCCGTCGCTAGTACCAAAATATTACCAATAAAGATCGAACTAGCTTGTCTGCCAAGTGTTGCTAACCTCTGACTGAGTGATTCCATACTCTTGTGTTTTTTTAAACTAGCCACTTTTAATATATCCTAGTGCTACTAGTATTTTATTATTGAAAATGTTATACTTTATCGTGCATGTGTTTTTATAAATCTCTCACGTTAATTCTGATTTAATTCGACAAGGCTTGGTATTGATCTTGGACTATGTCGGTATTAATGATGGAATATATTGATTTACAATCAGTTTAGGTAGAGTTATAAAGTTTTTTTCTAGTTTGATCTACATTAATAGGTATTCATTATCAGTAACAAGCAGATACGTTAGTTTAATGTTTTTTCTACCGGCATGGTGTCGTCAAGCTATTTTTCTAAGAACTACTAAATATTTGTGAATAGGGTTGGTAATTATTATTAGAAATTGGTTATTTCACTTAGAGGCATCGATTGATGCTATGTATGAAAGTACATCGACTTAAGTCGGTACTTAGGAATAAAAATTGTTTCTGAAACAAAACCAGTAAAGAATGAGGCCTAAGTAAAATTATATATTATGATATCTACACTACTGACTCTACATTAATCTCTCTGTACTCTCGGTTCTAAAAAAATTATATATTTATTTTCCATTTATCATTGAATCATCTAGGTAATTATTTCTTTAAAAAAAATGGGATGTAACTTAAAAACTGACTTCGATTAATTTAGTTGATTACTTAAATCTAGAATAAATATATAATTTTGAAAATATAGGTACCTATCTATTTAGTAAGAATATAATAAACCCGTTACAGGTAGGTAAGTAGTAAGTACCTAATAAAAAGCAATGATGAAAGAGAGGACGGATCGTTTTCCACTGGACATTTGTATGACAGTGTTGCGTCGGCAAACGACATAATATATAATTTAAAAAAAAACCTACCTCTTATAGAACATAGATACGGGCTTGCGCAGGGAGATACCTATTTACTTATAAGTGTATATTTTAGTCATTAAACAGACTTGTAACAGTTAATATATAAAGAATATTCTGAGCTCTACATTTGGAAGAACTACGATATACCTATCTGACTGGAAATGAGAAGTAAAAAAAAACATAATATAACTATTTTGGGAGAATATAAATTTTGTATAAACACCAACAGTATTAGTTCCAATTTACATTAGTACCTACTTAACTAGTTACAAATGCAATTGACAACTATTTCGATGATTTATTACAATATGGTAGTATGTATCTACCGAATCAAATTTGTTTCTCGTTGTTTATATTTCGTTCAATAATACGCTGTTAAATAAGTCTACAAAAATAGGTAGGTATTATGTAAAAAAAGTAAGCTGAATCCGTTCGTTGCGTGGCAGTGTTGCAGGAGGGTGCATGCGTAAGAAATTCAACAACAGCACTCTTGTCAAAAAATGTTTAAAGTAATCAATTTTACGTTTCAAAATTCCAACTAGCGTTTGGATAAATCTAAAGATTATTTATGGTACAGGGGTAAAATCTACGTGTACAAATGTACTGGCCAAATTAAATAAAAAAAATATTGGTCTTTTTTTCTAAGATAAAATTACACGTCGGGATTATTAAAATTCAACTACTCATAACGTAATCAGAGAAATATTCAAGTCATTTAAATAAATCGTCATTTATCAACTGAGATTACAGATAAAAGCAACAAGCAGTTGATGAGCAAATCTTTATAAAAGTAACCACGTAAACATATCAAATACATTAACATTAATGATATAACAAGACAATGAATTCCTAAAGTAAAACCAATATCGCATTGCCAATTTGTGAAAATTGATCGTTTAATAGAACAACACACAAAAAGTTTTTTTTTCCCCCTAAAACGTAAATAAACTTAACTTTACCTGATTGGGTGGAGATCCTCGGAAGGCGAACTGGGACGTCATCTTTCACTGTGTAAACCGCCAGTTAACTTGTAAATAATCACGTTTTAGGGTTATGTCTGTGTCACTGTCCGCACACACTTCACAGTTGCATGTTGCGCGCTGGCACTACTCCCGAGTTGCGGGGTAACGTTGTACGCGGTGCATCCCCGAAGCGGGCGAGTCTGCGAGACGGTTGGCACGGGATGCACTCGCGACGGTGGCCGGCCGCGGCGATGCGAAAATCGATTGCGATGTGGAATCGGGGTACCAGTGGAGCGTCACAGGAGCGGAGCGAGCCGCGTGGTGCAGCGGGCGCGTGGTCGCGCGCGCGGCGGCAGTGGGTAATGCGGTAGCTGCCCGCCAGGTGATAGTAATTGGCGCCGCCGTCTCGCTCTCGCGTCGCCCGTCCCTCTCGGCGCGCACACGCACACTCGTACTTGTGTGCGATGCTCGCACACCGCTCCTTCTTTTCACGCTCGCGTCGCCGTTTGACCCCGCGCCGCCGTCGACGCTCTCGATTTTTGCGGTGCTGTGGGTGGCGCCTGCCACAGGGGCGGCCCGACGCGGTGGGGGCAACCAGAGGTGGGGGTAGATGCACTCCTTTCTTTTTTAAAGCTTCTCTTTCTTTTCTCGTATTTTTTATATTAGTATTGGTACGGAGCGGTCTCTTTTATTTTATTTTATATATATATTGTGATAATTAACAGTGACGATGCGCACGACGAGCGAGTTTGCCGAAGCGTCGACTTAATGATAGCCTTGAATTTGATTAAAGGTAACCACGACATTTGTAATTTTTATTTTCCTGCCATGTGAAACGTAGTCGAGTTACTATAGGAACCCGTCTATAAGGCGGCAGCCGGCTGTAGCCTGTTGTGTACCCAATAGCTTATATTACTGAGGGTCGCTTTAGTGGTGGAAACATGTTTGCGGTGACAGTATTAAACGGTCTTTTGAATGTGTTTCATTCGTCGACTGTATTACGTACCAACCTACATAAAGAGTGGTAGCGATGGCATAATTGATATTCACTTTATACTTACACAAAGTTCATTGAATTAAAAAGGAGGTTCCACCCATAGAGTTAGTTAGCTATAGCTGGCTATTAGAAAAAATAAATAAAATTATTAGTTCCAAGTATATTTGTATTACTTAACCACTTTGGGAGATAGGTAGAGCTTCATTTTTATAATATTATCAGAAAATATTCTAGTTACACTACTACTATAAATATGACACTCCGTTGGTCCAGGTGCTTTACTAATTAAATGATATCAACATAATTCTTAAGTACAAATATACTTTATAATGTAACTTAACCAATAGATTACATTTTCAGCAACCGTGCAAGGCGATTACAAAATACAATTAAACTATGACAATAACACAACCAAGTATCGAAATAAAAAGCGCAACGTCCCCGATCGATCTGTTCCCCTCTTCTTTCTTATCGCGCGAATATTTCACACCGAACGCATACCGACCGAAAAAACTCACACAGATATAAAATATTCAAACGGTGTAACATAAAATAAATTATCTTAGGTGAATGTGAGATTGTGTGCGTTGCCCCCTCCCCTGGGCGGGCCGCCGGCGAGCGACCAATTGGGTCGAGCGGCGCGCGACGCCAGGGCAAAGTCACTCATCGCGACGCTGCCACTGACGCCACACGCCACGCTCGTGCTCCACCACCGCCTCCGCAGCCGGCCATCACTGAGCCCTGACCTTAATCCTTTGCATCATTACCCACGACTCACTGACACCGTATTGTACTTACCTATAAACACTTGTAGTTATTACTTATTTCTTAGAAAAATCTCGATAGATTCCATATTATGTAACTTTTTTTTTGACACATCTGGATCCACTTTTAAAACATCAACATGTCCACATTATTATTAATTTAATTAATTATGCGTTAAATCTTAAACTTTAGAGCTAGTAGTGTGCAAATCTCTGGCATAATTAATATGACTATGATGTTTGTTACAAGTTACTTCTACAATTAAATTATTACCGTCAGTACAGAAGGGATCTATTCACCTTCTTTCTTCTTGGAGCTGAGTACTTAAATATCAGCGAAGTGGTTGATAGTTACGTGTTTAATACTCATTATTGAAATATAAATAAAAAATAACCTTTCAAACGAACATTTACGAAGTTTAATTGGAAGAGTTCTAATAGGTTGACGTGACAGGTTGTCTATTATAGCCGGCAGATTAAATATTTATGTATACACTTATCAAATTAACCTACAAACTTCCCTTAGTTGACGTCCTGTGCATCTTGGCCTAGACGAACAGCTGATGCACTTCGTGACATAATATTTATTTCCTGCACATTTACATTTAAGTATATTTTATTTCAATATCTAAATTAAAAAGCAAACGAACGCTGCTATCACCTTTTTTTGTCTTTTTGAAGTTAGGTCATTTTATCCACAAGAGTAGTGGGAAAACGTGATAACTACTTTATAACAAATTATTAGTTAATCGATAAATATCTAGTCTGAAAAATGCACTATTTAAACCGAGGAAAAAAAGAGTTTCGTATTTTGACACGTATTTAAGAATGTAGCAGAAATTTTCCTTTTGGATTTAGAATTGTATTTTTTTGCCGTGAATGGAATATTTATCCTTCGCCACTGTAACATACACTGTATTATTATCCTAGACAGACCTTGACTTAGTTGTTTAAATCATGGTCTGTCTAGGATAATATTATGGTGTATGTCCCAGTGGCGAACGATAAATATACCCACAAGGGAAGCCGGAAAAAAGGTGGCACCCGTGAGTGCACACTTAAAAACTCCTCATACTTGATGTGGTCTAAAGCTCCTATTTAAAATATTTTATTTTATAGAAAAAGTCCATGATTCCGGTCGGGTTCTGCTAAACAAAAAAACAAATAGTTTTCAAGCAAGTAGGGACTCCAATTCAAATTTCGAAATCGATGTCGACGGGAATTTGCCTTACTTATATATGGCATATTCACTACTGGTACTTCATCATGTCATCACTCACTTTATAATATTAGAGGAAGTCCCCAGCGCCCGTCTACAGACACTATTTCAAGTAGTCACATAGTTGCGCTTATCTCAAGAAACACGTAACGGATTTGAATGCGGTTTTTAATACTTAGGTATTTTAGTTTATTTGTTTAGTATCAATTATGGGGGCTGAGCACTAATGGTATTAAATCGAATCCAGGCAACCGCCTCTTCTGAGATTCTTGGGAGTGGACCGTAACCCACAATAGGGTCAGCACACACCGACGGAGTGGCGGTGCCGCAACTGATCTAATTACAATATAAAGTCAACTTTAATTCCTCTGACAGAAAGTTCAAACTGGTATAACATAATAAAATAACATTTGGCGGCTTCAAGCGGCGTGAATCGCGGTTGTGAGGCGCGCAGCAGTCTATGTCGAGGTGAGTAAAGTTGACTTTCAATTGTTATCAAATTATTTGCTTCATCGCTACTCCTGCAGTACGCGTAGACCCTTAGAGCTATATATTAATGTAGATTTTTTTTCGATACCTATATAAGGAAACATTATAAATCCTATTCCGTACTTATTATTAGTATTTGAATTTTAGAGTTTTTTGTATAACTGTAAAATGTCCGGTAGAGTTTTTTCTTGCCGAGGACGTGTTTATTGGAGAAAACATAGGATTTTGGTTATAAAATCATATTTTTTGCTAAATTATCGTGCTGAGTGAGCACGCGCGGTTGACTTACTGGCCGATGGCGAACTCTCTTCTATTGAAAATTAAATTAAAAATTGAAAGTGCTGAGTTGATGAAATTTACCACTGATCGACACTAATAGTGTATTTATTCTTATCAATTTAAATGATAGGTACTGTGACGTTTCTTGTGAGCTAAAGTATATTATATAGATAATACATGATTGTTGAATAGTTTAAATATTTTATCACGATTTTAAGCATGATAATTAAATAAATTATAATTTTATTTAATATTTATTGCGGTTTTGTGGGCATGAAACGCAGGGAGAAAAATTCGTGATGGCTGGGGCGGGTCTCCACATTTTAATCCTAAAACATAATTAAGCTAATTAAAATCTTCGCGGGCAATAGAGTTAGGTATATTATAACATTCAATTCGAACATAGCATTTCATAGCATTCAAAGTCCATATATTGGGTGTTAGGTACTTCCCATCTCGTGTCCTTAAAAACGCCCCTTGCAAATTCAAAGAGCATTATGGCCACAGAAAACGAACCGCTAACCTGCTTATTAAGTTCTCCACGAAAACACGTTGTCATAATATTTTCCGAAGCAGTTATTTCAGGTCACAACAAATCAATTCACAGTCTCTCTGTTCTTTGATTTCAGACGTCCGCGCGTTGAGTTTTATTAGGTGCTATTTCGCTTAAACCTCTATAGCCGCAGTCGAACGACAGATCGGAATAAAATGGGAAGACGCATAGGTAGGTGCCGCATAAGAAAACAAAAAGCAAATGGGGGTATTTGTTTTAGTCAAATGAGTTTCTGACGCGCAGAGTCTTTTACATATCGAGGTCGCCGGCTTTATTAGCGTGCCTATCCCGGCACAAAGACACGTTGCATTTAAATATTACGCTAAAAGCGTCAATCTACATACGTCCTAGCCAGCAAATCCTAAAAGTGATTTATACCGAGACCCTATTCGATTGAAGTAGATTACAAATAATGAATAAAATTGCATACGAAATGAGTAAACCGTGAGTCCGTGGGTGTACGGTTGTTTGAGCGGGGCGCGGGGGGTGTGCAGCGGGGCTTATTGCTGGTAAATACTTAGCTGGTAGGTATATCTGTGGATAGCTCGCCGCTTATCTGCCGATAGGTATGCCTGTGTGCCCACAAACTTCATTCGCGCTTTTGATCTGCGATATTGCACACATCGGATCGTTCTAACGCCGGATTGATGAGTTCCAATGACAAATCGCTGATTTAAATAACTTCTTTATTATTTCAGGGGCAGCATTCCAGTTTCTTTCGGAGGAAATTGCTGATTATTTAAGCTTCTTCAGAGAACAAAGCCCGTGTAGTTATAGATCACTGGTGTGTGCCTATAAGTTCGTATTTTTTTTTCTGTAGTAATCCGAGCCTTATTTGAGGTGGATTGGCGAGACGCGCTGACCGAAAACGTTTTACGGCTCGAAAAATGACGCGCATGATCCGCACAGATTATCCGCGATGCTGTACAACTATTCCGTGTAGCTGATACGATTGTCGCATTGACACGGACGAGGGTGTAAACAAAACACACCTTACTTGTAAAATAGGTCAGTAAGTTTGAGCAAAAGAATCGGTTGCCGGGTTCATATTCAAATCATGTATGTTTTTATCGACTCGCCCGGACTACAATAGTCTCATTTCTTTGTTCATGAATAAATTGCGTGTATGTTCGTTTATCATGTGCGAATCTCATTTTCAACCATGATTATCACTTGCTAAACGGTGAAGGAAAACATTGCGAGGAAACCTGCATTTCTGAGTGAGCCCCTCGAAAGGAGTGTGAAGTCTGCAAACCCGCACTGGGCCAGCGTGGTGGACTTTGGCCTTATTCCCCTCCAATATAGGTGAGGCACATGCCCAGCAGTGGGACATTAAAAAGGGCTGGTATTATTATTATGTTAGTTTAATGATACATGATAGAAAATATTACAGCTATAGTCCCTGAAAGATTTCAAGCAGCTACTGGCATCAAACCCAGATACCTGCAGGTATAAAAGCGAACTGCCTTCTACACAAAACAAGACGCAACAATGAGCAACACACATATTTTTATTTTTGTTATCATTTCACTTGTTGGGTTATTTTATGGTTTTAAATACTTTTATTTATCAACGTATGTGCTTGCCTGTTCGATACATTAATATACTTGGTTTTGTCCGCGGCTCTGTCTGCGCAACCATTGATTTTACTCTGTACCTTTAGCCGTACAATACTACAATAGGCTATCCAATCACGAATTCCCCTTTGAAAATAGTCCGTTGTCCGTAACTCTACATTATTATTGTTTTGGATTCAGAGGCATCAAAATAAAATATTATAGCAATAATTTATAATAGTTTGGATCATTTGATGATTCATAAAACAATTAGTTAGTTACGACACTATAACAAAGACTTAGGTATATAGCCATAGACGCTCCCCCAAATTTATAGACGATTTTTAACTTTATCAAACGTCATATAGTACTGCGCGCAAAAGTTTTGCTTTGCGCAGTACTAAATAACGTTTGATAAAGTTATAGAACGTCTATAAAATGTGTGGGTAAATCTATAAATTGATACCTAAGTGTAGTAATCCATTCGTTAAACGAAACATAGGTACTTCTTTACATTGAGTCCACGAAAAAAAATCTGTACCTTGGTCTTGGACTTTAAATATCGTGATATCCAAATATGGATGCGATACGAAACAATTTCAATCTTAATTATCTACGAACTTATAATGGTATACCTCATTGAGAAAGCGGGTAAATATTGTCTTGAGAGATAGGGAAGGACAAGTAGCGAAAACAGTTTAAGACAAAAGAGTAGCGAAAACCAGAAACGAACCAGAAATGAATCCGGCCGGAGGAGAGGTTCCGCCCTGCCCCGACGGGCGAGGCGCGGAAATAACACAGGCGGCAGGCTACGCCACAGACTCGCCGCTGTCCTAGAACTACCAAAATACAATTCATAACAATATTTGTCGTCTTATTCTTAGAATGTATTTTCTTTTGTATTTAGTACCAACCTATGTTAAATCAATGTAGATTTTCCATTTGATACTTTCGATTTCTACTACTAAATAATGATTTCTGCATAAACATATTATATATAAATTGTTTACAATTATTTTTATGTAAGTGTAAGTGTGGATTTAAATGTTTGAAAATTTATTTGTAATACTTTTGCATTGTTATACCTAGGTACCTCCTTTTTTGTCTCCACTTAATAAAGTTGAATAAAATAAGAATACAATGACGCATATCTATGTAGCAAATCTATGAAAATCCTACCGTTTTTGTGTGATTATTATAATATTAATTACCTTGTTTAAAAACACAACAAAGCAGTTATTCTCTATTACAGACATTATAATATTTAAAACTTTGCTTTACTAACAATACGCATAAATCTTAAGTCTTATAGTATTCTAATCGAGATAATAATAATTTTATAATGAATCCGTGGGCAGAGCTATAGTAGGATAAATTAAATAGAGCCAACTCTACTAGAGTATATGGCGACGTTGTTTGCGGCATTCACCGAGTATACTGTTTGTGGATACGGTGCCCGGGTTAACAGAGTGGAGGGATGGTCATTTAGTGGAAGGTAGCCTCCCCCCACCCCTTGTCTGCCACATAGACAGATTAAACGATCCGCTGTCTATCTATAAACTTGTTTGTATGCATTACTCTCCAATATCAGTAGTAACGATATAAATGTTGACTGCCTATTTACTTTTTAATTTTAAATGAACAATGGGTTTGTAAGGATAGTGGAAAAGATTGAGTAGGTTATATAGTTTATTTAAACCAGAAAATATTTTAAATGAAACTTATTTTACGCGCTTGGTTTTCGATTTAATAATATCAAACCAAACGTACAATTGCAAGACCTCAAGATACTGTGAGCACATTCTGCGTAGATCGGACCACAAGCAATAAATAAATATGAGGGTACCCCGTTTCTAACTATGACACCAGGACGTCAATCACCTCAGTCCTCCCGTGACCATGGTTGCTGTAAAGCAGCCGAAACGCCGGGAACGTAAAAAACATAAAATAAACGCGATAACATCCGTAAAATTAGTTTCATTTCAATGTGTAGTATTCGCGTAAATATAAGAAATCAATATGTGAACCAGAAAATATTGTTCCGATACGAATTTCTACTTAAATTGGAAAAGGCGATAGGAGAAAAAATCTTAATATCATATACAAAATTATAGCTGGCTAGTGGAGAATAATATTGATTTATTATATTTACGCGAATACTACACATTAAAATAAAACTAATCTTACGGATTTTATCGCGTTTATTTTTTGTTTTTACGTCGGGAACGTGAAAAAAAAAATAAACGCGATAAAATCCGTAAGATTAGTTTTATTTAAATAGGAGAATAATTTAGATATTTAATTATTTGTTTTGTGGTTATCTATACATATAAATAAAATTGGAGTGTCTGTTTGTAATATTAAAATAACCGCTTTTTACTAAGTGCATTTGGATGTATACACGTTACCTATACCGAAACAACATTTTTAAAAATTTTTGTCTGTCTGTCTGTCTGTCTGTCTGTCTGTCTGTCTGTCCGTCTGTCTGTCTGTCTGTCTGTCTGTCTGTTTGTTCCGGGTAATCTCTGAAATGGCTGGACCGATTTTGACGGGAATTTCACTGGCAGATAGCTGATGTAACAAGGAGTAACATAGGCTACCTTTATTTTAGAAAAAAAAATTGGATCTCTCGAAAAAAAATTAAAACCAATGTTGCAGCGCTGCGCCTGATTAAAGTTTGATAGCAACAATCTGCAATGCGTCCCGCGGGATCAGAACGCGAGCAGGCTGTTGCCAACGGCTGAGTCTTTGTTAAATACCACGCGGACGAAGTCGCGGGCAACAGCTAGTTTAATATATGTTTTTCACGTATGTAGGCATTACCTTACGCTGATAGCATTTGTTTTGCATGCACGTTGTATAATGATTTTAAATATAATTTTATAAAGCCTAAGATGTATTAACTGATAAACATTGTATGGTCGTACTCATCATCTATACATATAAATAAAATTGGAGTGTCTGTTTATAATATTAAAATAACCGCTTTTTACTAAGTGCATTTGGATGTATACACGTTACCTATACCGAAACAATATTTTTTACAATTTTTGTCTGTCTGCCCGTCTGTCCGTCTGTCTGTCTGTCTGTCTGTCTGTTTGTTCCGGCTAATCTCTGAAATGGCTGGACTGATTTTGACGGGACTTTCACTGGCAGATAGCTGATATAACAAGGAGTAACTTAGGCTACTTTTATTTTAGAAAAAAAAATAGGATCTCACGAAAAAAAAATTAAACCAATGTTGCAGCGCAGCGCCTGATTAAGTTTGATAGCAACAACCTGCAATGCGTCCCGCGGGCTCAGAATGGGCGAGCAGGCTGTTGTCAACGGTTGTCTTTGTTAAGTACCACGCGGACGAAGTCGCGGGCAACAGCTAGTATATATATATTTTTTGTAAATTGTATAAATTATGCCATATTTTTTTCTATGAGAAAATTCTCATAATATAATAAGATAATGGTGATAATAGTAGCGTATTGTCATGTGTATTATAAAAACGGGTTATTATTCGCAAATGTTATTGCTAAGTTATGTAGACACAAGTGGTACAACTAATCAGATAATATTCCCACTGTCACTATTTTGTTTTCGTTTCAAATCTCGGCACTGCTATGAGGTGATTCTTGCACCAATCAAAAATAAATGTCAATATATTCGTATATTATATCGAGAATCCACGTTACCTTATCAAAGACGTATTGTACAAAAAGAAATGTATAAGGTGAAACAATAATAGTGTAAAATATTTTAAGAGGTCAAATTCATGAATTTTTTTTTTATATTTAAAAAATAACTCTTCATACTAAGTGCGTGACAAAACGTTAGTAGCTCGCTTCTTCATAGAAAAATCAAACACATTTCTGTCACCCATATATTTCATACACCAACGTGATCGTTGTTACATAAATTATTTTACACTATTTTCGTCACATCCTCTATACATTAATGTAGTGCAGCCGTAATTTACATCTAGAGACGTATGTTTTTGTTCTCATATAGAAGTAAAACCTGTTGTTATGCAAAAGTTTTTGAGTTACATTTCCTATTCAACCTTAACTACCTTTTTATTAAGGTGAAGATACACTAACAAGCTGATAGTTATAAGATCGGGCGTCCCGAATAAAAATGTTGATAATATTTAAAGACAAACCTTTTGAAATTGGAATATTAACCTGTAACAACATGAATAAAAAATCCATCATAAAATAAAATTTAATTGTTCCTTTAAATGTGAACGCTGTGTTATAAAATAAAAACTCATTAATATTGGATGTATGTATGAGTATAATTAAATACCGCTAATGGTTGTATTCAGTACAGTATAATTCAATCAATCAATCAATCAGCCGATAGACGTCCACTGCTGGACATAGGCCTCCCCCAACGACTTCCACACATCACGGTTCTCCGCCACTCGCATCCACCGGCTTCCTGCGACGCGTGTGATGTCATCAGTCCACCTTGTGGGGGGCCGTCCTACACTTCGTCTTCCGATTCGTGGCCGCCATTCTAGAACCTTTCTGCCCCAACGGCCCTCGGTTCTGCGAGCTATGTGCTCTGCCCACTGCCACTTCAACTTGGAAATTCTTTGAGCTATGTGGGTTACTCCAGTTCGTCTACGGATCTACAGTATAATTAAATTCCATTAATTTAATACTCTTGAGTTGTTATAGCAACATTGACATTGCGATATGGTAAGAAAACTCATCAACAACATCATGAGACGGAATGATTATGAAAGCAACTACAAAACAAAAAGAGAAATAAAAACTACAAACAGCCATAAAACATTCCATTTGGTTTATAACAAGCTAAAATTGCACTGTGAAATTTAAACGGTTGCCGTCGGATAAATAACAATGCAAATATTCATAATTACGTAATCGGCAATTCAAATGAGAATTTTGTTAGTTTTGGGTCGCGTTGGTGACCCCTCGGTCGACGTGACAGCTAAATATAACACAGGGCCGACATTAAAGCAAAGTGTACCATGTTTTTTTCAATGAAACTATCCCACTGATATTATAAATGTGAAAGTTTGGATTGATGGATGTATGTTTGTTACTCAATCACGCCAGAACGGCTGGACGGATCTGGATGAAATTTGGCACAGATATAGATTATAGTCTGGAATAGCACATGGGCTACTTTTTATCCCGGTAAAATGCATGGTTCCCGTGGAATAGATTTGTTTTAATTTTTCATAGAGCAAAGGATCGACATTATTCACAGAAAAGGACATACTTTTAAAACGCTAGTAACACCGCGGGGCGCAGCTAGATGTCAATATTTTTATCAATTTTTATAGAAGTTATTTTTATTATTATGTTAATGACTAGCTTCTTCCAGCCTACGGTACCTTCAAATATAGCATTCCAGAATAATGTATATTTTTAGCAGTGAAATAATTTTCAGAATCTGATTAGTTGTTCCGGAGAGAACCCTCTACATCTAAACTCACAAATTAATTGCATCACCTCTTTATTATGTTGTTTAGTAACGGTGAAGGAAAACCATCGTGAGGAAACCTGCATGTCTGAGAGAGCCCCTCGAAAAATGTGTGAAGTCCGACAACCCGCACTGGGCCAGCGTGGTGGACTATGGCCTAATCCCCTCGCATTGAGGTGAGGCCCGTGCCCAGCAGTGGGACATTAAAAGGGCTGGAATTATATATATATATATATAAATATATAATATATATATATATATATATATATATAATAATTCCATATTATATATATATATATATATAATCATTGTTTAAGAAGTGACTGAGATTTTAAAGTGGATTTTGTAAATACTTAACATACCTATGTTTTATATATTTAATAAAAGCCATTTCACGACATCGTTACAGTTGCTGAAATCGGTGTCGAACGCAAATGTGATATGCACTACGCCACAATTAAACCCGGAATGCAATGTAACCTTCAAAGTAAATTGCGTTCAAGTTACAGCGTAGCGTAGTATAGATACATTGTAGCCTAAGTACATTGTAGTGGATTGTAAGAATAATGTCCCAGTGTTGGACACGAGCATCAATACGAGGGGATTAGGCTAATGCCACCACGCTGGCCCAGTGAGGGTTAGCGGACTTCACTCGTCTTTCGAGGGGTTCTCTCTGACATGCTGGTTTCCTAACGATGTTTGCCTTGACCGTTTATCCTTGTTGAAAATGAGAGTCGCATATGAAATGAATATGTAGAAATCCTAGAGGTGCGGACGGGGTTTTAACCTGCCATCCTCGGTACCGAGGAAGCGTTTGCCAACTTGGCAATCAATTCTGTTTTTAAATGTAATTAATTGTAACTTTCCTTGTTGTTTCGTGACATAATTCTGTTTATCAGATTGTATTTAGGGTAGTGTGTTTTCTTTCATTAATACTGGGTCAGGCCAATTGTAATTAACAAAGCATGAATAAGTTATGGTCGGAGAGTCGTTGGTCGAATGTATTTTAAAAAGTATCACATTGCTTTCCTAAACTCTTCACCTCTCTCACCATAGGTTGGAAAACAAATATTTAACTTAGTAATGAAAAGTTAATTATAATAATTACCAAAAACGAACGGATACTTTCGTGTTGTCAGTAAGAACTAACTGATCTTACGAGAAGTTCATTGCATAGGAGGCGTTTTGTTGTTTATACAGACACCTACATTAATTTTACGCAATAAATGGCAAACACAAGTTTTGAAAAAAAGATCATCAATTACTTCTTTATTTTTAATTAACGGAGTTACTACATTTATACGTGAAGGTACATATTGAAATCAAGGAGTTTTTGTTCGCGCAATCGCCTCTTAGACTATCCCGAAAATAAGCACAACCAAGGCCCCTATTGTTTTTGGAAGCGGAAGACCGCTTGAACCCAGTGAACTCATTTGCAATATGAGGTTGGACAACGTATACCTCACCTTCGATTGTGTATACGAGTAATAATTAAATTTTACTTGTGATTATATATACTCTGCCTTTTATATTAAACTAGCTGCGACCCGCGGTGTTACCCGCGATTAAAAAGTATGTCCTTTTTACCGGGATAAAAAGTAGCCTATGTGCTATTTTAGAAGTAGCCTATGTGCCAAATTTCATCCAGATCTGTTCAGCCGTTCTGGCGTGATTGAGTAACAAACGTCCATCCATCCAAAATTTAACATTTATAATATTAGTGTGATAAAAACTCATACTTTGATGCGTGAAAACTTATGAAATAATTTCAAAGCAAGTAGTGGGGGGAGAGTAGAGCTATGCTCTATATCCATCGCACAAGTACTCACTTGTGGCGGTGACTTTAAATTACACTGCAATGAATGTTTTAGTTGTTTTTCGATTGAACAAATTAAAGTCGAAAATTTTAATAGCGATTGCGGTAATTCTGTTCGGAAGTTTTCGATTTCGTTTCCGATATCGATTTCGGATTGTTTAAAATAACCCAGCAGGTCGTAATAATTGGCAAATATAAGGAGAGAAGGGCCGCCGTTAAAATTGGCTGCTTAGAAGCTTTATAGCTAATTCGTTTGTAACTAAAGTAACTAAAGGTGCTACATGCTAGCGCCCTATCCCGCATTGACCATTATCAATACCATCAGCGTAATGTGGATGCACCGTAGTGTACCTCTGCCTACGCCTTTAGGGATTACAGGCGTGATGGTATTAAAATAGAGGTCACATTTTCCTATTGCCAATCTAACCATAATTAATTAAAAATCTCTACACCCAGAATAATTAGAGTTAGTGCACCCTTAAATGTTTATAACACTAGCCAAGCATAACGAATCGTAAAAATCATCTCGATTTCCGCTTGGACTGTTTTTTTTTATGGAAATGCCTTTTATATTCTATTTTTTTACAACTATTAGCCGGCCGAATCCAGCTTATCTTTATGTTGTCGAATGAGAAATCGTAAATTAAGATTTAAATAAGAGATGTCTTGTAAACATCAAACCTTTTGCTAAAAGCGGTAATAAATTGTGAGACGGGCAATTTTCGGAATTAACGTTTCTGTTTTTTTTTCGTCGACCTCCTAGCAATTTGCCGCTCATATTCTTTGTATTGCTTTTAACTAACTACAGATTGTATCGTTAAACACATTTTAGATCGTCAAGCGTAGGTAGCGAAGGCATTTTGAGCGTGAAAGATAAGGTTTACGTTTTTAGATATTTAACCTGCCTACGCTAACTGTCTTTTTGCTTTATCTACGGACTTGAATTGATTACAACGTAATAAAGTATTTCAAGTTTTATTCCATTGTTTCGCTGAGATAAATGAGTAGTTATTATTTTTTTATATTTTTGTCATATAATTGTATATCGCCAGACGAATACATCAACTATACGGTCCCATACTAAGCAACGCTTTTATTATGGGTATCGTACGGACTAGGGGCAAACATAGTATATATTACTTATATAGATATTAAACATCCATGTTTAGCGGAAAAGGGAAGATCTTCCAGCCAGGCGGGTGGTATGCCTGGCGGAGCGGCCGCTATGCCCCGACGGTTACTGTCGGGATCTTGCATATATGTTACTTGCTCCGAAAACTCTGATAGCGCGATTCAGGATTGTGACGTCACTTGTCTATTGTTCTGATTGCGTCTGTAGTGCCATCTGCATAGCTTGTGGTGTGGTTAAAGTGGTCGCTACACATGACTTACAACAACAAACATTCGTGCTCATCACACAAAGTGTGTATCTACCAGGATTCGAACCCGGGCCAACCAAGCCACCATGGTCATGAGTGGACTGAGGTCTTTGACGTCCTACTGTCAAAGTTTGAACTGGGGTACCCTCACGTCAAACACCTCAGTCCTCCCGTGACCATGGTTGCTGTAAATCAGCGGAAATGTCGTGAACGTAAAAAAAACATAAAATAAAAGCGATAAAATCCATAAAATAAGTTACCTATATTTAAACGTGTACCTAGTATTTGCGTAAATATAAAATATAATATATAAAATCAATACATTGTGCAGTCACTGACGATACTTTTACGCAATTCAAACAAATAAATTTCTTAATTTTATAGTCGTCACCTAAATAAAGCAATATAAAAATTCGTGTTATATTGTTAAGTAGCATGAGTTTAGGCAAATTGTATGCGTTCAATACTACGATTTAATACGACATAGGAGAGAGCTGTGTACCCAGTAGGCAAACTGTTAGCGGCCGACTGAGTTTGCGGCGTATTGGTTTAGTACGCCCTTCCATATATTTGAAATGGAGTGTTCACAGTTTGCTAGTTTGCGCTCACTTTACGCAGCTTGCAGCGTTACGCGCGCTGACTGATTCAGTGAGCGGCCGACTCACAGCAAAACCGGTTCTAGTCGGCGGCGCCGATATGCTTGTTCGCCGGGCGTAGTGAGTCCGTTTGCCGCAAACTGTCAGTTCTGACAGTTGGAAAGAAGCTATTGACGTGCCCGGACGTGTTTTTTTGCATCGCTTACATAACTAATATCTACGCACATAAAATATCCATCGTGACCAACACAACCACTCCCTTCGAACAACAATAGTAAAGTGAGAATTCAGTCGGTCGACCCAAATAAGCGGCTAACTTATAACAGTTTGCTTGCGACGCACGCAAATTGCCCTGAGTTTGCAGCTAACTCGAATTTCAGTGCGCCACAAATTTGCGGATCACTCAGTCGGCCGCTAACAGTTTGCCTACTGGGGACACAGCCTAACAAATCATAACTGCATACGTCAACAATGACTTGGCTGAACACATACTTACCTATTAACATGATACATGATATTGTTACACACACGATCCAGACTTCAAAATAAATTATTTATAACTAGCTGTTGCCCGCGACTTCGTCCGCGTGGTATTTAACAAAGAGAACCGTTGACAACAGCCTGCTCGCCCATTCTGAGCCCGCGGGACGCATTGCAGGTTGTTGCTATCAATCTTAATCAGGCGCTGCGCTGCAACATTGGTTTTAATTTTTTTTCGTGAGATCCTATTTTTTTTTTCTAAAATAAAAGTAGCCTAAGTTACTCCTTGTTACATCAGCTATCTGCCAGTGAAAGTCCCGTCAAAATCGGTCCAGCCATTTCAGAGATTAGCCGGAACAAACAGACAGACAGACAAACAGACAGACGGACAGACAGACAGACAAAAATTTTAAAAAAATGTTGTTTCGGTATAGGTAACGTGTATACATCCAAATGCACTTAGTAAAAAGCGGTTATTTTAATATTACAAACAGACACTCCAATTTTAATTATATGTATAGATGTATAGATAGTGTTCCTAAAAGAATTTACAATATTGAATGATAAGTTGATGAATATGCAAGTATTGGAATTACTAATTAAACAGAAAAACAATGTACTCGAGGTCAATAGAAACGACCCCCTTTCCGTATTCTACTAATTAAATATGATATGCCATATCGCACTATTATAAAGTGAACTTTATGTTTTTGATAGAAAACGTATTTTTGCGCAATTTTGTAAACTATACCAATACTTGTTGCCAATCATTTAAGTCTTATACTTATGTAACTATTTAGACTTAGTTATCTACTGATATGGCCATACTCGGCTTGTTTCACAGTTTAAATAGATCATTATTTCAAGAAATGTAATGAAGAATATTAATTTGAAAGCTCACGCTTCAAAACTACATATTAATTTGTTGGAAAGATCCATTTAATTATTAAATAAACGAGCTGAAAATTGTCCCATGACTTCGTACGTATACGTATGTTTTGGACTATCCCAGGGAATATCCTATAAAAACTTCACATCCAAATATTAATTATAATAATAACCACTTATCGGTAATACACAGGTAGTCAAGGCCCTACTGTCTACCGAAAAAAAAAAACGTTTGTCCGATTGTAATCTACATTATCAGCTTCATTTTCTTCTACTACTTCCACCTATCACGTTTTGCACTTTAGATTTGTATATTAATCAAAGATATATTTGTTCCTTTAATGTTTATAAAACAACGTCACTACCTAGGTAGGTACATCCCGTTCTATGTTTTAGCGATATGAGGTCCTATTTCAATATAATATTGATGAAGACCCTTTACGAAGGTACTTATTTATGATAAATAATGGAAAAAAAATATCTCGAGCGAATTTAATATTTTCCAAAAAGAGTAACCATGGTTTTCTTGGTCATTCTTCCGCTTAAGAAATACATTCCGAATGGGTGGTATGACTGGGGCTGGACAATTCATTTATAGCTAATGGCCAATACTAATAATAATTATCTAATTTTAGTAGTAAGTACTATCTTAGTGTGTACGGAAAAATATACCGTTATCGGAGATTGTACTACCTGGACACAAAGACTAATTTAGCATGGCAATATGTCAGGACTATAGGTAGCTCTGTTTCTGCATACGTCACCGATTTTTTTTAAATGTGCTTGGCTTGGCCTGGCCTATACAGCTTAAGTAAGCTGCTGCATTTTCTCCGTTTTCGAGGAGTTGGGTAGTCCTACATCAGCTAGTTGCGTTGAGAAATGTTGGCCGTTGGGTACTATCCGTGAAGAACCCAGCTGACGAGGCCACCAAGTTGAACTGGCTTAACAAAACTGTTTTGTGGCTCATGGGTCCTTCGTACACTAGTACACGGGCGCATAATACATAATAGCAAGGCCGTAACCAGGAATTCACATAGCAGGATGGGCCAGTCGAGCTCTGGGCCAGAGACATTATAATAATAATAATACCAGCCTTTTTTAATGTCCCACTGCTGGGCACGGGCCTCCCCTCAATGCGAGGGGGATTAGGCCATAGTTCACCACGCCGGCACAGTGCGGGTTGGCAGATCTCACACATCATTCGAGGGGTTCTCTCAGACAAGCAGGTTTCCTCAAGATGTTTTCCTTCATCGTTTAGCAAGTGATCATCGTGGTTGAAAATGAGATTCGCACATGAAATCCCAAAGGTGCGAGCCGGGATTTGAACCTGCGATCCTCGTTACCGAGCAAGCGTTCTACCAACTTAGCTATCACTGCTTCGATCGCACAACTTGGCTATCAGAGACATTAGTGAGTACTTGTGTATAAAACGGTGGGTTGTCTAGGGTATTTCGTGTGTGTGTGTGTGGGGGGGGGGGGGTCTAAACCTACTATAAACATTCAAAGACAATGTTGGATCACTGGCGTAATGAAATCTTTTTATAAGCATCGCGTAATGAGTGCAACAAGCTGGCGCGCGCACCTTACCATAATATAATGGCTATGTTAAATATTCCACGTAGGTACATTCAAGTTGACGTTGGTACTTCCTCCGTGTAATAGGATATAACTATTTGTAATTCACTGTTTAACAGAACGGCCAGGTAATTTATTCCTGCGGCCATTTGAACGGTCATCGTGTATATTTTATATCTACAATATTTTAGTGGGTATGAACTTATTTATTTCAAAAAATGTAAGCATTGATCATCAGCAATACTTACTAGTGCATAGTGATGCCACAATATTTGGGTCTTACGCAAAATGATGTGCAGATATAGGCAGATAGATATTAGTAGTCAGCCATCACCCATCATCAATATCAGTACAATTTTTAATGTTTTTTTATTACGACCTTATTTGCACGACGATTAGAAGTGAAGTTAAGTATACACGTTCAACAAACTTCAAGATCACAACCTTTATGATACACAATTTAAAAAAAAATGTGACGATTGAAAGGCGATTAATTAATTTCAAAACATTCGAACACATTTTTTTTAATTTCAATAATACTTTATGCCCAGCGATTGTATTTTGTACAATTGGCTACTATTAGACATCACTCAGGCGCAATCTTATCTTTAGCAACAGTCAGTTGTTCTCGACCTCCGGTTTATTGGTCGTCGTTTATTATCAAGATAAGTTATCTTTGAGGAGCCAATTAAATTTGAAAACAAAGGTAACATAATAAGGCGCCACAGTAAACCCGGGCCGCGGCAATACGCGCGGCGGGGGGACGCGGGCTGCGGCGAGGAGGGGGTCACTGGCACTGGCGACTTGCGTAGGCGCAGCTCCTTTGTCGCTCAAAGGATTTATAGGCTATCAAAATGTGGAGCCGGCTATCGCACCATCAAACTGTATCTGCGGCTAAATCTATAATACTTACTCGTATAGCTACCTACTTAGGTTATCACTAAATAAAATACGATAATAACATGAATGCAAATAGATGGTGGCGGGTCGTGTGACCATTGACAACATATTATTAAATTATTTAACTTTATCATAATTATTATATTATGTTAATGAGGAATCAATCAAAATTACTTACAATATACAAGCAGATAAAGTTAAGTGTACCTGACAAAAGCCCACTCCATACTTGGTCTATATTCGTTCGTACCTCAACCTGCCCACTTTATTGCCCTTATTTCTTCCAAAGGTAGACACAAAGAAGTGTGTTTATAGCTAATGATACTTAGGTGTGTATTTTAACACAAAACTCGGGCCTCCAAAAGGCACATATAAAAAATCCACTACACGATATTATAAGGATCCGCCTGATGTACATCAACTTGGGATTCTCTCTGGTGGCGCCTATTTTTTGTCAACATTTTTTGGACGCATATTAAACCAAGAGTTGGCAGCGTAATAAAATGGCAACGGTAAGAAATTTAACAGCCACTTTCGGCGGAATCCTCTGCTATATTATTGCATTGATGGCTGCCTGCTTACGCAATAGTCATTCGGACCGTTCTAACTTGTTTGACAATGATAAATAAATAGGTAAGTATTACTTAAGATATCAATCAGTAGAAGGAGCCAACAGTCATACTGTTTATTAGATAGGTGCCAATATAAAACACACGTACATACATATCGTTAGATACATAAGCTGATTATTTCACTTTGATGACAAAATCGTGTTTACGACGATAACAAAGAAATGAATTAGCCGACCGTAAATTATTCGATGGTGGGTACAAAATAAATCAAAAACTAAGTTCACATAAAATACGAAACAAAAAAATACAGTGAAATGAAATTAGGGCAACAAGTCAAACTTTTGCTTTGACTTACTTTGCCGCGTCACGCGACGCAAATAACATAAAAACATAATGTCAACGGAAAATTGGGTAGTTAAAACTAAAATAGGAATCGAAGAGCAAAATAATATTACTAAGGTAATGAACAGGTCGTCCCTTTCATATAAGACAACAAGAACCTATTAAGTGTGTTCCCTATTATACCTAATAGCTTTCTGTATCTATTATCTCGTCCGACAGAGGAAGCGTCCGCTGACACACGACAAACCGTCGCTTTCAGATTAACCCCATCAATTTTAGATAACTCCTCTCCTACTGTTCTCCTGTGTGGCCTCCCAAATTGAATAAAACTCGTAGTTATGACAAAAATAGTTACATGGTCCCATTCAAATTAAGCGTGGACTCGTTTCTTTAGTAAATGACTGCATACCGCTCCATTTAATGAAAAGAAAATATTAAGAACCTAAAGTGCTTTTAAATTAAATGAAGCTCGCGTCAATAAAAAAAAAACATTCTCCAACTTATGTCCGGCCTGCTTATCTGGTGAATCTGAGATTTGGTATAGAGATTTAAGCAGAGGTGGACTTTCCGTAAAGTCTACTATGCCTAGGCCTAGGACGGTCAGATATTAGGCCCAGCTAATCTGCGCTCGGAGCCGTAGCACTGACAAAAATCAGCAGAAAAGTGGCCAAGACTGCCAAACCGTATCTAGTTTTAAGACATGTAAATAAAACCTAAATACTAATAAAACCTTCTATTATAACAGATGAGGTAATGGTAGAAGCTGAACTGATGTTCTGTCGTGGTAATGAACTAAATAGGCAAATACAATCTCTGTAAGGGAATCCTCTAGTGGATCTGATGGACACCACTGAATGAATCGCTTATTAAAATAAAATAAAAAGTTCCAATGGATAGTTAAATGCTTGGGACTAAACAGTGAAATGTGGTACCTACGCGGATAAGCTCTAGTACGTATCGGATTGAAATGAATGGGATGAACCACAGATCATAGAAACAAATTGAGGAGGTGATCAAAAAATTTGTGCACATAAAAAAAGGTGGATGCATTAAATATCTAAGCATCAGTAAACGCTTTGTAGTAATTCCCCTAGGTATTGAGTTGAGAATACTTATTTGTGATTTTTTTATTATAAAATAGACAAATAATACATTAATCACACTATTTGAAAGGTATTAATACTTTTAAGTTTAAAGTATGTTAGTAGTGGGGAGAGAGTGGTTCTATGTTGCACTTGCTTACTTATAGCGATAACCTCATGTAATGTCCTCACAATTTATTGACTTATAGCAATCCCAGTGTCGTTTTCAGGCACATCATAAGGATCAATGAAAAATAGTAAGGAACGACTAACGAACGATCTTGATTGCAGTAGGTACAGCATGCGACCTTAGCCGAAGCTCCATTAGTGAAAGAGTGTGTGTCACGACTCGGCCAGTCGGATATATTATTTATTCCCACTAACGAAACCGCACCGCCACGCCATAGTTGTGTTGTGAAGCAAAATGAACGTTGATACACAGCAAACGGCTCCGGGACGTTCGAAACGGCCGAAATCACAATCATTTTGTATATTGGTTTCAAAGGCCGAAAGCGCAATCGTTTTGTATACCTATTGAATGCTTTCAAACAGCATTGAACGTACGGGTTGTACTTTCTTTCGTCTTTGAACCATCGTGACCGAATTATATATTATGTACCTTTGTTATAGGTAAGACCTAAGTGTGCTAATCAGTTATGGCTGAAGGGTGACCTACCTACTAAACGTTTACACTAATGGATATAATTTTATAATCTTTCTGGATTATTAGGTAGCTGTATTGCACAAAGATAACGAATAATAGCTTATCCTTCTTAGAGCATACCGGCTGTATAATTAAGTATCGCGCACGAAATGGGAATACAAACGAAATAGCCACAATCAATAATCATTATTTTTAAATCTCCTTTTTGTTATCTGAACAGTTTTTTGAGAACAATGCCGCCTAAACTGTTTAATTTACATCCCGAACAGTGAAACAAAAAGGTTAAAGTGGTGACATGCGCGGACACTCCAAATGCCTAGAGTTGTCGAGACCGAGCGGCCTGCGCGCGCAACGCCGCGCCGCCCGCCGCAAAAAGGACAAATCATTAGGAGGCGCCACACGAGACCCCATTTAAAAGTATGAGAATATTTTCACAAAAAGCCTCACATTCAACTCCCAGCACATTCATTTTATGAGAACAATGAGTGATTTTTGTTATTTCCTTTAATTCTATGTCGATTTTATCCGCGGCTGCGTGGAGGCAAGCCTCTGTGGTTGTCGCCTCGTTCCGTCTTCGACTTTTTGCTGTTGGCGAAGCGCGAGCGTCGGCGGCAAACGGTGGTTTTATTCCCGCGGAGGCGCTAGTCCCCTCCGCGAGGTGCGCGGACCCCCCCCCCCCCCCCGCGACGCCCTCTGCTCGGCGCCACATTTCACGCTGTTGACACCCGCTACCCGGCGAAAAGGAATCGTGTGTGCTTGATGCTCTTCAGATACCTACCTACCTAATGCATAGGCGATCAATAATTAATGTAAGTTCTTATGAGATTTTGAGTCATAAACTAAATTATATTACCAAAATAGCTCAATCGTATCTCAATCACACATCACACAAGCGGTGAAAGTATCAGCTTAAAACCATAAATAAACAACGAGATCCCTAAAGCGTTACTTATTTAAGAAGTGTATCTAATGAGTAGATACGCCCGATGTTTTGGTGTTTTTTGTTATTTATTTCTAACAGATCTATGACGGGTTTGCGGTACATGTCGATGTGACGGCATAATGGTGTGGAGACAATGGACTTCAAGACTTGTTTATTGAGTCGATGGAGTTGTTTTGAAGTAGAGTGTGCGCAGGAGTGGAGGCGGTGGCGTCTGCTCGGTGAGAGCCAATGATAGCCGGCCGCGAAGTGGGAGGAACGAGTAATCATGCATTAAGACAACCACGGACATCGCTGAGGAGATTCACCTCACGGTAACCGTTTTACGATTCATTATAAATATTATTGTGTAACTTTGTTTATTAAGCTTATCAGAGTAGTAACCTTAATTTTGTGAATGACAAGCGAGGACCCATCGTGGCAATTGAGACGTTATTATATCTATATGTGAAGTATTTTATTGTCATCTTTATGTGCCCCGGCGCGGGCGTCGATGGCGGCTTCAATTTCGTTTATGATAAGATGTTGGGCACAGTGTGCCGATGACTCTGTTAGTCACCAGAATATTATACTCACGAGAAATCATTATTATTGTGTATATTAAAAAATACTCGTGCTATATGCAAATTGGAGTTCAATATTGAATACTGCTACTATTGGAATTTTTGGGTCTAAATAAATATAAGAAAAATTTAACTAATTTTACAGATTTTATCGCGCGTATATTATGTTTTTACGTTGCCAAAAATGTGCTCAAGAATGACGCGCAACATCGTGACGCGGTCCACATTTTTGGGTAACGTAAAACGGATGTAAAACCATAATATACACGCAATAAAATCTGTAAAATTAGTTTTATTTCAATATGTAGTATTTGCGTAAATAAAAGAAATCAAAATATAGTCAAAATCTAGTTTTCTAATATTTTTTAGGCACAGAGCTCGTATTTTGGTTGCATATTTTTATTTCATATAAGGTAGGTTACATACTACTTATATACCTAGTTAATCAATAGACCTACATTATCACACATATTAAAATAAGTAAGTACTTACAAATTAAATTATGACAACGTCATCCTAAGAATTTCAGGAAAATGAAAGCAAATAACAAGCGATAACCCAATACTAACATATTCATAATTTTATATTTCGAATGAAATCGTAAGTGAACAATGTTTGTCCACCAAATGCATGTGTAATTTATACCGAGTCGATGCACGACATCTATGCATCTATACATATAAATAAAATTGGAGTGTCTTTTTGTAATATTAAAATAACCGCTTTTTACTAAGTGCATTTGGATGTATACACGTTACCTATACCGAAACAACATTTTTTACAATTTTTGTCTGTCTGTCCGTCAGTCTGTCTGTCTGTCTGTCTGTCTGTCTGTCTGTTTGTTCCGGGTAATCTCTGGAATGGCTGGACCGATTTTGACGGGAATTTCACTGGCAGATAGCTGATGTAACAAGGAGTAACTTAGGCTACTTTTATTTTAGAAAAGAAAAATTGGATCTCTCGAAAAAAAATTAAAACCAATGTTGCAGCGCTGCGCCTGATTAAAGTTTGATAGCAACAATCTGCAATGCGTCCCGCGGGATCAGAACGCGAGCAGGCTGTTGCCAACGGCTGAGTCTTTGTTAAATACCACGCGGACGAAGTCGCGGGCAACAGCTAGTTGAAAATATAAATGCTATCGTCCAAAATTCATTTTAATCCAAAAATGTTTTGTGTTAAAGCACCTGTTGTTAGTGGGCGTTGCTTTAAACTCTGGATTGTTCTGAAAATCAATTCCAGGACTCAATCATTTTCATAACACACCCCTGCAATGTAAGGAGTAAAAAAGCCCTGTAAAAATGTTTGAGTACTTTTTTTTCTATCTAAATCTAATCTAAACCCCGTCACTGAAACGAATGTTCGTAAGAACTGTTTTAAATTATCCGTTTCGTCGGTAAGATTTTTTTTGTTCGTACTATAATTTTCTTACAGTATATTTCTTTTCAAAAATAATCCTCTATGAAGAGGATTTAGGCTTTAGTGTTTAGGATTTTAGTCCACCACGCTAGCCCATTGCGGTTTTGTGAAATTCGGATGACTTTCGACAGATGTACAGGTTTTCTCACAATTTTTGCCTTTACCATACAGCAAGTTATAATTATTGATACATAGTTTGGTTTATTACTTATTTGTTTTTTTCCTATTTACTTTAACTTCATTTGTAAATATTTAAATTAAATATAGTGTCTCAGTCATTGATTAATCCATTGCATATTACAACAAATAATATTTTTTAAGGACTCAAAGGCCCAAAACAATGTGATAATCATTTCTGAAACGGAGATTTGCTCACAAAAATCCCAGAGACACGAGTGGAGGTTTCGAACCTCGTTTTCAAAACGAGCGTCCCACCAACTGAACTATCACTGCCCACCGCCACAACCGGCAAACCAACAAAATACCAGCCCCTCATTAAATACGCACAATACTGTATGAATTATAACGGCCACAGTCAAGTAATAAAAACTGTCGTTCGATATCGGTGAGGCATAAATAAGCGTTGTTGGGTAGCGCTCCAGAACACAGGCGATCCCTGATTAGGCGCTGGTCGCGTGACAAACCCCTATTTGTTCGATCATTGTCTTGCCTGCATCCTCGCGCGATCACAACAAAATGGAACACACACATACTGCCAGATACTATGTTCCTGAGTGTCAGCATCAGAGGTGCGTATTCAGATTGTTCAGGACAATATACTGTAGAATGATTGTAATCTAATATATAATGGCAAAGTCTTGACTGACTCAGATCACGCTGTAGGTGAAGCTGTTAAAGGTAGAAACCTGAGGTTTTATGACGTGAGCAATGATTATGAGGTGTGTGTATTTTTTATTTGAACCCTAAGGGAGTCAAAATTTGTACGGAAAATATGTTAACTCAAAACATTGTAAAGTGATTCTTTTTAACAATAAAAAAATAGGTTTTTGGCGATTCTCCCAAAGTGTTCCTATATATGGACATCATGGAATTGTAAAAGACAGACAAATACGTATTTTATTCATTATTTTATATGTTTCCATACCCAGCTGTTTTAATATTAATTAAATAAATAAATAAAAAATACTAAGTTGTAATTTTTTTCATGAGTATTTCAGTTATTAAACGTCTTGTTATATCAGTGTAAAGACAGTTTCTATTATTAAAAAAATATATATAACTTCAACATGAAATTGTGCGCTTCAAATTATTTATAAGTCTAGTACGAGTGTGAATAAAAAATAAAATATTTAACTTCAATTAATAAGTAACAATACAGTAAAAACCAAATTCTGCGCTTCAAAACTTGTCGCTAAAACTAATATAAATAAAATAATTAACTTCGATAAATAAGTAACAAAACAGTGAAAGCCAAATTGTGCACTTCAAAATGATGTCTAAGACAAATATGAATAAAATATTTACGGCACCTCATTTGGTGTTCGGTAAGTTCCGCTTGTGCGCAAAGTTAATGAGCCAGCTTGGGCCGGGGCAGGACAGTGCTCGGCCGCCAGTGTAACAATTTCTAATTTATTTTATATTGGGTTTTTATTTAATTTATTCAGTGTGAGAGAAGTGGGCACGTTTCCGATGCTTGTTACGATACGATAATCTCGGCTTACAGGATGTTTGTTGCGATTTAATTGGCATTCGAAATGCTTGGACGTTTTTGCGCTTGCCTTTTATTACTGGCTAACGAGAAATGAACATAGTTATGTGCAATATACCGTCTCTCGACTTGTGATGAGCGCACGAGAAGTATTTGCATTTTTTGTTGTTGCCCGAGTTGTTTTATATATCCATTTGAATGTATTCCACTGCGGGTGGAACTGAGTTTAAAAATGTAGAGCTACTATGGTTACAAAAGTGGTAATGCACATGACAAAACAACATATTCGATGACCGAATACGGTCATAATTTATGCAAAAACGTGCGCTACTTTGCCATGTGTATGAGACTACGGGTGTTTAAATAATGTATTTTTATTTATTTAAAATTACAATGGCACGAAAATGAATTGTCGGTAATTTAAGTAACTACATACTGTTGACTACAATATAGGTACCTTTTGTTGTACTGAGCCATCGAGGCATCTGTTTCGCGAACTCTATAAATGTAGAGTTGGCAACATCAAAGGAATAATGTTAATCCTCATGGATCATCGGTAAGAACAAAGCTTTGAAATACAAAATTATGACTCTGTCGCATTTAAAATAGTGTAAAATGTTATAATTAATATTAGAGTCGCGTTGATAGAGTGACGGAGCTGCTGACAGCATTAGAGTAAGGCGTGGGAACCGCACAGGGTGTGCTGTGCGTCACACAATCACGTACTCACCACTTCGAACTGAGGCAATAGCGAGCAATTACACAATATTCTATTCTAATGGCCTTTATATACATATTAGGGTGCCTTAAATGCAATACCGAGTGCAAGGACGGTCCTTGCACTCGCTCATTTTAATACAATGCAATTTATCATATTCATTGCAATTTGTACGGTAAATACCATACATTAATATTATTCCACTCGAAAGTCATCACCGATAAGTTATTGTGCGTCAGTATTGCCGACACACACCGAACACAGCCGATCATCGTCGATAGCCTCCATTTTACCGACGTACCGACCATATAATATGCCAACAACAGCGCGCACTGTAACCGCCTAAGTCAACAGCTTAACGATACTAAAATTGACATTGTGCTACTAATATCCGCTTATTTACAAACGGCCAGTCACAACAACAAAGAACGCGCTAAAATTTATCTCTAAATACTTCCGGCAACAACAATATAAATCTATTCATATGCTTTTTTTTTTTAAAAAAACCTCAATGACAGTGGCAGGAGGATTCGGAAGGCAAACAAATCAACGTCAAGCTAACGCAACGCGAACAGATTAAAAGTTTTACAAAGCGCACGGTGACCCCGCATTAGGACGCGAAATCAAAAATAGTCCTCGGCCGACCCCCGGTCATAATTCAGGAATCATCGTCGTCCATATTCGCCGACGGGTGGACAATGGGTCGGACAACACACAGTTAAACGCCGCAAATGCCGTAAGCGGCCATAAATCATTGGCATAGCGGAAGTGCGTAGCCCGGCCGCGGCGGCGGCGCGGGCGGCGAGAGCACCCCGCAATAACGGTTGCGCGACCGTCTCCGGCATTTCCAGCGTTATAGATAAATTGAATGCCAACACATACAGCCCGGCAAGCGCTGAGCGGTGCGCTAGGAATGTCCAAATAAATTTTTTGATAGCACCGGAAGCTGATCCTATTACGTGACACTGCCCCCGTTCCGTTCTTATCCTGCGTCGGTTATTGTTTTTCTCGATCGGCATCCAGAGAATTTCAAGCTTTTATTCAAACTGGCATATGGGAAGCGCGGCCCTTTGAATCGATTAGATCGTAATCGGTAAACTGTAATAGGTCAGTTCTGTGTCGGAATTAATCAAGCGTCAAAGGTCTGGCTATAATTGAGCGCCGAAGGCTGCGGGTGTGTCGTATATCTCACTAATTAATGGATTCACTAGAAATATTTTGTCACAAAAGATACCGCGCGCTCCTAAAAAATACATCTTGAAACGTTAAATTCAAATACACAAGAGTAACCCGTTTGGCTTATAGAGCATGTTGTTTATGCATTCATGTAGAGCAACGCGAAGTTATTGAATAGAATGATTCGCCGCGCGGAGGTCGGACAGGGCGGGGGGGGGGGGGTATAGGTGCGTGCGTATTCAATATAAAGAAATATTAATATTCCCGGGGCCATAAACAAGTATTTGACGATGATAATTCGAACGCATAAAACAAAGCTTTATCTATGATCGGAAGGCAGCCCCGGCAGACTTTAGTGTGAAATGTGTTCTCAAAGACACCGTTTACTAGCGTAATGCGCGTGACTGTCGTACAAATTATGCATTTTCGAGACAGGTCGATTTTATTGCCGCGGAAGTGACGTCAATAAAGCACAATGTACAGCAGTTTAATGTTCTCGTATAATAATTTGTGATCGGTTCCGTTCACGATATGCATCACGCTCCGACACGGGACGTGGGACACGTGCCCGTTGGCAAATAATATGATTACACTGGCTCCCGGCGCAGCCACTACAAGGTTGTGTTCTCAACTATTATGAGTGCCTACCTACTTTAAACAATCCTCTCAACTCTAATAACGTACAAACACTTCACACGGTACATACTTCACATTTCCTAGAACGATGAAAATTGATTTAGACCGTTTTAACACTCGACATGAATAAAAGCTGAACATGAAGGCGCACTCGAGAGGCCCTCTTTTTAGTCATGAACAGTTATCAAGTCCAACAAAATCTATAAAAGTGTATTTGAGTTGCAGGAAATTAAATAACTTCGCTGTGAACACTTCTGATGTGAATTCATTAGACTTAACGAATTAGGTGGTGAAATCCAAATGTTTAATTCAATGGAACAATCAGCTACGAGTTAATGCAATTGTTAAGTTACAAGTGTAATATGAAATATACGCGACGAAACATCATAACGGTCGAAATATAAATGGCGCGTGACGCCCAATCGTTCCGAGCGCCCTCTGAGCCTCCGCTCCGACTCAAAAAATGATAAACTCCGCACCTTATATTGAACGGGAAATAAATCGTATACTTCCTTTAAGTGCCAATAAAAGTTGGAGTAAATCATAAAAGTATCACTCCTCGAGAAATGTCTATAACAAGTGTGTTATTGCAGAATAATTCAGTAGCTGCGGAGGGTGGCTTGAAAGATGGCTCCCTCTAGATCCAGCCGGCGGTATTTCGACCTGGTATTCCCGGTGCTCTATCAAAGCCTTCAATTATTTATCGGACCCGTGTCTACTTTTCATTTTACTCCTTTCCCTGGCAATGCTTTCAGTGGCGGGGGATAAACATGTCACACTATTGGGAATACGTTTTACATGAGCAGTGGTCTTGTGACTATAAACCCTATCGACTGCGGTCCCTATTCTGACAGTAATGTATGACTATGTTTATTCAAATTGTCGGGCTTAATTAATTATTATTGAAAAGTTATTTCAATGATATCTACATTCATTAATAGAGCTCCGAGGTTTAGTCTAGTATAATCACAGGTGCAGCTAAAATTGTTGAGACAGATTCAAACTTCACAATCAGCGTTCGCCCGCAATGATAACCTATTAGCTTCTGCCCGCGGTACCCCAATGAAACAAAGTCTATAGCACTCAGGGATATAGCTTCCTATACTAGTGAAAGGATTTTCAGAATTGGGTCAGTAGATCCCGAGATTACCCTCTACATCCAAACCCACACATTCATCTTTATAGTAAGTTAAGCACTAAGTAAGGCAATGTAAATTGTTCATTTCTATTTACAATTACGCAGAATTAATAAAATTATTAAAAGTTAGCTCGCAGAACCGCTGGCCATTGAGGCAGAAAGGTTCTAGAGTGGCGACCACGAACCGAAAGACGTAGTGTAGGACGGCCCCCCACAAGGTGGACCGATGATATCACACGCTTAGCAGGAAGTCGGTGGAAGCGAGTGGCGGAGGACTGCAAATAACCTGCCAACCTATATAACTTACAACAAAAGCTATCCATTGTAAATAATGGAACATAACTATATAAGCCGTGTATTGACCAATTATTCTGGAGGTGGCACCACTGACTAGTCTGCACGCGGCTATTGAAGCTATTTAAAACGTATGTCCACATGTGTGGTGCAGCGAAGCGTTATAGATATTCAAAAGATATTGTCGTTTCTTCAAGCATGCGATAATTTTATTTCAGTAATAGTTACTACTAATAAATCAAAAGAGTAATTTATAGTTACAGTTTGCTATAAAATTATATCAGTGGAGGAAACATAAAAATTATATTATCTTTTCACGTGTATGCCCGATCAGTCGTTTAGTGTCTCGAGCAAATATGTACTGTAACGTGCTCAGTCTGAATACACCTCTTACCTAAAAATAAATAGAATTCTGAAGATATTAAATCCATTTCATCCGTAAATATAATGGTGTTTCAAGAACTTTGCTCTGAATACTAGCCATGTTAATAGCGTATTCGGAATTAGTGAGTGTTTAATAATAATATTTTTTCATAAATAGAAAATTTATAAATTAGGGATGCGCCGAATATTCGGTATTTATTCGGTATTCGGCAGAATTTTATATGTTCGGTATTAGATATTTAGTGTGCCGAATATCAAGCGAACCTTTATATAAAAAATAAAATGATGTTTAATCATCATTTATTAAATGGTATATTACGCAATTATCACCTACCTCATCAACTTTGGCCCAAGCTGAGGTCTTGCCTCCGGAGGGGCCCTTGATTTAGCTGCCCCGCTACCTTGGCTGGAGTGCCTTTAGCGCTCATCCTATCATCCGGTGTAGCCGTAAAGGCCATCTTCGAGCAACAGCATTTACATAAAAAAATCAACTATCCATCTCTATAACCAATTCTAGAAACATAAATATTTTCTATTCATGTATGTGTAACATAAAATTGGTGAGTGGACTGCGCAGGCCGCCCTCGAGGTTGTGGCCAGTTATGTCGGTAAAAAGCGCTGATAATGACATAGCCCATCGGCGCAAAAGGGCTCGGGATGAGTCCCGCTACTGAACGCTACCGGAATAAAGATGAACCATCCGCAGACAGCGGAAACTCACAGACCGGACAAAAGCAATATAAATATGAAAGTGAGGTTAGCTAAGATCGATTCATTCCGGGTATTTTAAGGCGGTCCGTCTGAGCTTAAATATATCTTATGTAAGACTTTTAGGCTGCATTTATATTAGCTATTCGGACGAGGACACACATTAAATATTTTAAAGCTATTTAATTATTTTATAGAGTAGTATCAAATGTTTTTTTTATAGCGATTGGTTAAAATGTCAATATATATACGCAGATTTAAATGTTTGTGACACTCAATACGGAATTCTTTCAAAGCCTGTAAGTGTTACACGATTGATTAAAGGCCAGGAGAGGCCTTTAATCAATAGTGTACAAAAAATATACTAATAGGTACATAAACATATTTATGGAATAAAAAATACGGCAATTCTATAGTGTCTTAGATCTCTATATAATATAAAATAGTTCTTAGTGGCTTTGTGTGAAGGGAGGCCTCAGCCAATAGTAGAAACACGTCGCGAACACCGTTCGGGGGTCACGTAACATTACTGTACTGGATTACTCGCGCAAGCTGATAAAGGATGCCGTCTAACACATTCGAGAAGGCTCATTCATACATTTAGCACTTCATACACTATTAGCGCAGTGAAAACTGTTCCCGTTACCTATAAGTGTTTTAAGTGTCACGCGTCTTGGTTATCACTCAATTATTAACCTTAACAGCAGCATAATAAATAAAGAAATCGCCTAACTACATCAATGATGCAATTGTTAATGTTACTTGACATTATAACATTGGTGATGGTTGCGAATCCAAAGATTATCTAATTTGTCATCGCTCACTCTGGCTCATTTTCTAATCGGGACACCTATGGCTTCGCTACGAATAAACTATGAAATAGATTTCTCTCACAAATATAGCAATTCATTGAAATCTAAGACAATTGTGATTTGTGTGGTGATTTTCAAAATACTTGTTGAACTACTAACAAGACTCCTCGTGTAAGAAGATCATCTTCAGTCACTGAAGTGACTAAGATCAACAGCGTCTGCATCTCCAACGGTAGAAATCATAATGGAAAGGCTACACCTACGAGAGCGGTCAGCAAATCCTGAACGTTTCTGACAAACCTGGAAGATTCCATCACGGGGGCTGGAGCATGTACAAAGTTCTATTACTTCAAAATGTTCTTTTTTTTACTTGTAAAGGAAGGAATTAATGTTTACCTTTTCAACAATAACAATAATTAGCTATTGAAATAAAAAGTTTTAGGTCTAAATTAGTAATTATGGTCTTTTTATTTATGATCAAATTGAGATACTATTATGATTTAAAAAAAAAAGATTTCAACAAAATTTCAACTCTGGGGAGTACAGAATCATGAATTGAATCCGTATCAGTTTTAGTTACTAAGCCACTAACACCATGTATACTAATATAATAATATCGCTAGTGGGCGAAACCACAAACTTTGAGGTCCCAAACTTAGCAACGTTGTATTATTGGTACCGTACAATGGACTAGCGATAACTAAATATCCATGACTCGGGTACAAACATTCGTGTTCTTCACACAGTTTGCTCCAACGAAGATTCGGGCCCATGACCCTCAGCCCAGAAAGCAGAGGCACTACCAACTGAGCTAATCAACTGGTCAATAACAAAGAAACATCGCTTGGAGACGCTATTACCCACCCCGGTCTATCCACTCAAGTAACAGCACTGATCGCCGTTCATCCGGGATCAGTGGGTCCGGCGCTGCGCGTACCGTGACGTAATAAAACTTTAATTTGTTGGACTCACTTTTTATTACCTTACCGTGACATATTTCCCTGGACACGGTAAGGGGCAGTGTTCACTGGAACAGATGCTAGGGGGATGGGGATGATAATCGTAAAATGAAAGTAAGTAGCAAAGCTATCTGTTGGTCGTCTTTTTAGTGAACTAATGTGATAGGAAAATTCAATCGGTAGCGTCATGACATCCTACAATTTACCGACCGACCAACCAACCAACCAACTTCTTAATCGTCTTCGTAAAGTATTCCTTAGTATTTATAGTTATACTAGCTTTTTTGCTTACTAGCGTTTTGCCATATTTTGCCAAATATTTGCTATTATAAATTGAGACATAAACTATCCTATTTTCAATTTGGATAAAATTGCATACAGTGTGCAAAAATATATTTAAATTGGTTTAGTAGTTTAGGAGTCCATGGCGGACAATCACCGAAACACGTAATTTATATATATTCAGTTTCTTGTTGGTATTTGTATTAAGTAATTATTGTAATGTATTCTTAGTGGCTGATTATAGATTTCTCATATTAACGCGACTATTACAAATACAATAATTATCTACCAGAGCTAAGTTACAATATGAATACGGAAACTCATTTATTGAACCACTACTATGACGCTAACTTAGACCATTATTTGCATGAGACGCCGTGAATCAGCAACTAGTTTTACAACTAAGGTGTGTTAGGAGACGCTACACATTTGATTGGCAATAGCAACAGCAAGCGAGTGGAGTTACAGCGCGAGCAAGCTGGTGGCGCAACCAAGACGAGACTAAGTAAAGCGCTGTCCCATAGAGCTGTTAAGCTTGGATTGATAGTGCGACTGACTAAAGCGCTGCTCCACAGAGCTGTTAAGCCTGGTTTGATAGTGCGACTGGCTGTACATCGAAATAAGGTGTCCAACTTAAATATCGTTAAAATTAGCAATCTAAACTTTTCTATAAATAATAATAATAATACCAGCCATTTTTTTAATGTCCCACTGCTGGGCACGGGCCTCCTCTCAATTAGAGGGGGATTAGGCCATAGTCCACCACGCTGGCCCACTGCAGTTTCGCGGACTTCACACATCCCTCAGATATGCAGGCTTCCTCACGCTGTTTTCCTTCACCGTTTAGCAAGTGATAATCGTCGTTGAAAATGAGATTCGCACATGAAATCCAAAAATCCCAGAGGTGCGAGCCGGGGGGTATGAACCTGCGTTCCTCGTTACCGAGGCAAGCGATCTACCAACTTGGCTATCACTGCTTTAACTTTTCCATACTTCCCTTTAAGTCGAACTAAAAGTGGGTATAGACATAATAATAAATAAAGCGCGTAACATAAGCGAAGCCAATAGTCGGCGAGGGCGCCGGTAACTGAGTTTCCACCAACTCCCAAAACAATATCTCGGGCGTTTCCACTCAAATCTTTCTAAGCCTCACTCGGCTTTTTAAAATCTTATTCAAACTTTATAAAATAAGTGGCGTCCCCCTCTGAAAGGGTCTGCGCAAAGGTTATTGTGTAGCCATCTGTGACGAGGCCGGGACGCCATGGAGAAGACATATTTTTAGATTTAACTCGTAAATTACTTCGATCCAATTGGTTTACGCTCGTGTGAGAATTAGGAGCGAACTTTTATTTGCCGATGTGGTTGTTTGCAGACGAGGGGGACTGGTGGTTCATAGTACAATAATTTATGATGTTATTATTTACAAAGAATAAGTTATAACATGAAGTTACTTAATAGATATAAAATGCTATTGTGCGCATAAGTAAAGTATCTCTAAAATAATTGTACCCAATTATTATTAATTAATATTTATATTTATTAATTAAAATTATTATTAATTATTATAACAATTATAATAATAATTGTGAACCTAGTGACAAAGCCAGTAGGTGAGACGCTGAGACTTTTGTTACCTAGCAATTTTTTTGTATAATACATGATCAGCCTTCCAGGTGTATAATTACCGCCACGCAATCTGGATGTGTGCACTGTGAAACTCAATAAACTCGCCTATTAGGCAATAGAATCTAAGTAAAACCATAAACAAACCGTGAGCGCACCTTTATCTACTACTCTAGCCGGAGGACAGCTTTGACAGCATCAAATACCGTGAGGTCGAAACTTTCAATGTGTCTAGAAACCCTTAGCGGAAACGTGCAGCTTTATTGGTTAAATAATAGAACCATTCGATCACTCGATCGGTTATTGAATACTTTCAAAACTCATACTAAGAGCACTATTGTTAAATTTATCGGTAATAAAGTAACGTTATGCTGACGCATCATCAGCTACAAAATTATGACTACTAATGACACCATCAGGAGACTTACGGCTTATAAAAGTGCGCGTCCAAATATAAATCACGCCATCAATCCGAGCGGGCTATATTGGTCTAATAGACAGTATCAGCCGTCACAATCCTGACGGAACTCGGCGCGTTACTAACCAATTTAAAAATTATGTCTGTCTTTATTAACGTGGCAATAAATTAATTTACTTTCATAATATAATATTACGAGGCCGCTATAAAAAGTGTCTGTCACCATAATTTTGGACACAGATTGTTGCACTAATGCGTCGGCTTTAAAAGAAGGGGTTGACGACCCCTTTTGCTCGATTTTCATTCGTCACACACACGCCGTCAAATGGAAGTTTAATTTTTTAAAATTGGATTTTTATTACCCTTTTGAGCTGGATGAAAAGTGGCAACACTGACGACTGTGATATCCTAGGAGTTGCGCGTGCAACATTAAATTTTACCAAACGTTGATGCTTTTAATTGTTATCACACTTTATTTTAGATTCTGAATTAATTCATACTTGTATCTCTTAATTTGATACTTCTCACATTTTTTTATTTATATATCAATGATCACATGAATTAAAACATTTAAATAAATCCAATACGCTTATAATGAAAGTGTTCTTTGTTAGGCGCGGCTGAGGTGCAAATAAATGATCTTTTCTCAATTTACATAGATACCTAGGTGTCAGTAATTTAATCAATATATAAAAGCGAAATCCACTAACTGACTGACTCACTCACTGATCACAAAATCTCCGAAACCATGAGACGTAGGAACATTAAATTTGGCACAAGGGTTCCTCTAGGCCCCTAGGAGCTTCCTAAGAAAGGATTTTTCGGAATTCGTCTCCTAAGAGACTAAAAGGAGGGAATATGTATGTATGTGTATGGAATATGTTTTTTTCTGTGGATAATTATGTTGTTTTACTTATCTACGTTGTCGAAGTCGCGAGTAACAGCTAGTTCATTTATAATTTTCATTGGTACAAGTGTCAAATCGACTTTTAACCATTAGCATTAATACAATACTGGTGGTAGGCTATGGCCGTGGCTAGTCACCACCCACTGAACAAAGCCATGTCGCCAAGCGGCCCAGCCGTGTTCCGGCATGATGTTCGGTGTTGCCATTCATGGATGGCGGGTCAGATCAGTTGCGCTGCATGTGCCTAGTGAATGCAGCGTCTCTATCTACTGCCGCCTTCCTACCTAGGCAAGTATGCTCCATCGTAGATCTCATCGTCACTTACCATCAGGTGAGATCGAGATCAAATACTTGCCTATAATGTAATAAAAAAAAAAGCTTTAGCCAAACTTTCAGACGGTTACTTAAAATGTCTAAAGTGAAAATCTGGTAACGCTTCAGACGATCGTGGATACGAGAAATATTAATCAATGCGGTAAAGAGTACTTAGGTGTTATAAGACTTAAATTAATCCCCTAAATATATACTAAATTAACAGGTAAATGATTTGTAAACAGCCTTTGATGGTAGGGTGCTTATTATCTAGTAGATCGCTTCTTTAAAATTTGCACCTTTGCTTTTAATGGGATAAGTGGCGGTGCGGTGTGGAGTATGCTTCGTTTTGAACGTAAATAATTCCTTATGTCGGTATACGCTGATCGTATAATTGTTACAAATTATACGTGGAAAGTGAGGGAGATAAATATAGGTTTGAATGGTGATCGTTCTTTTGTATATATTACTGGGGTTATTGGATTGTCGTCGATATTAATAAAGTAATAAGTACGTAGTAACTAAACATTTCATTCAAATTTAATTGAACATAATATTTAATTAATGAATGCCCAAAAGGAGACAAGGAGCTAGCATCTTCTCGTATATCTATACAAATATTATAAATGTGAAAGTTTGGATGGATGGATGTTTGTTACTCTTTCACGCCAGAACGGCTGAACGGATCTGGATGAAATTTGGCACAGAGATAGATTATAGTCTGGAATAGCACATAGGCTACTCTTTATCCCGGTAAAATGTATGGTTCCCCTGGGTACTTTTTAATCGCGGGTAACACCGCAAGGTGTAGCTAGTTAAAAATAATTATGTACCTAATTACACCATTACTAAATTTAAACATAACATTGAAACAGCCTGTGCACTTATTAATCCAAAAGTAAACACATTCAACTCAAATATTTAAGATATTTCAAAATAATAATATCTTAAAAGTTAACAACAAATATTTGTTTTGGATATTTAAAGTTTCCAGAGACAAAAGTAAATTGGATGAGACCGTGACGTTATCGTCTGAAACAGATTCTTTTATCACACGGTCTCATTTCGCTCCTTTCATTTTCCCGCCAGTTTGAACAAGAAAGAAGGGTGGAATGGTGGAATATTAAAGGACCAACAGCATCAAGAGCGTGGCTAGCGATCATATTACCAGCCCCCTGATTACGTAACTTTCAATTGCCTAGCGATGGCAGTAATCGCGCAATATTTGCTTTTAAATTACTAATTCGTATTACGTAGCGCTGCGACGTCATACAAATTTACGATTTGAAAGCAATTATTGCGAGATTATTGCTGTCGCATTTCTTTCGCTAAGCTTGAAAATATACGTTATCTGGGGGCAGGTTTGTTTTTAATGTGTATAGTAGCATAAGTATGCATCGGCTTATAACATGGAGGTGTGTAGGTATGTGTGTGTGCGTGTAAATACACCTGTTATACACGAATGAATTAATATAATATGATTTTTTTATACGAACCAAACTTAAACGCAATCTCTTCCAGTGAGACTGTAAATGCTAACAATGTTGCTGGATATCTTAAAAAGAATAAAATTCAAAAGTTATCAAAGTACCAGTACAACCGGTATAAGTTAAAACAACCCATCAAAAAGTATAAAGTCTGCAAAAAGCAATGTTCTCCATGAAAGGGTAAAGTTTGAAAAGTATGGCGTTCCTGGTGCATAACATGATACTCCCAAATAGAGATCGAAAATCAAACTGTTACTTATATTTTTTTTATAGTGGATCATCGCTTGCGATGTGGCAATACTTTAAAGCGGGGTTCATATTGCAGTGTTGGCGAACAATCGGAAAGTTTAGCAGACGAAGTCGGCGCGTCTACAGACCTCAAGTTAATCGGGACTAAACCTGCGTACATTACGGTGGAAACTTCGCGACACCCACTTGATAGCCGGCTGAATGAAATCTTGCAAGATTCCCGAGTAACAGAGGACGTTTCATAAAAAAGTACTAGGTACATCTCGATAGTTTTAATAGCTTTATGTAGATATCTATACATATAAATAAAATTGGAGTGTCTGTTTGTAATATTAAAATAACCGCTTTTTACTAAGTGCATTTGGATGTATACACGGTACCTATACCGGAACAACATTTTTTACAATTTTTGTCTATCTGTCTGTTTGTTCCGGGTAGTCTCTGAAATGGCTGGACCGATTTTGACGGGACTTTCACTGGAAGATAGCTGATGTAACAAGGAGTAAATTAGGCGGCTTTTATTATAGAAAAAACATAGGCTCTCACGAATTAGATATTAAAATCAATGTTGCAGCGGTGCGCCTGATTAAGTTTGATAGCAACAACCTGAAATGCGTCCCGCGGGCTCAGAATGCGCGAGCAGGCTGTTGCCAACGGTTGTGTCTTTGTTAAATACCACGCGAACGAAGTCGCGGGTAACAGCTAGTTATACATAAAGTTGTTGAGTATTGGTAATTAAAAAGGATCCTTGGTTAGATGTGTTTGATGCTCACCACCAAGATTGGCTGATGGAATCGACCTATAGATTTAAAGTTTTTTTTTTCGTTGACTTCACACGTCTTTCGAGGGGTTCTCTGACATGCAGGTTTCCTCGCGATATTTTCCTTCACCGTTTAGCAAGTGATAATCGTGGTTGACAATGAGATTCACACATGAAATCCAGAAATCCCAGAGGTGCGAGCGGGGGTAGGAACCTGCGATCAACGTTGCCGACGCAAGCGTTCTATCATCTCTGCTATCACTTGAGCCAAATTATATTATATATGCGACATCTACCCACACTCTTACATCTTAAATAAAACCCGAAACAATTGTTCACAACACTATATACTAAGTATGTGGAAGTACCTTACCATGGCTCGCGTTAAACTTAATACTTACTTCAAACTTGTGCGGCGTGATTGCGAATCTGAAAAGTTCCTTCTGGGCATATCTTGAGTTTACAAGTGGCGCCAACTAGACCGCCCACACGAAAAGGAACTTTAACACGACATTTACAAGGTGTGGAATATTTTGATATGCCTAGTAGCTGCTTGGCCGGTATAAACTATCGGTTCACACTCTATGTCTGCCGATTCCTCTCGCTGCGAATTAGTTCTTAACTGTGAACGTTTAATATGCGCAAATTTTCGATATTATTTACACATTTCCATCGTTTTGGTTTATGGCTGTGGTTTCAATTTGAAATTCTCTTTTCTAGAGTACCGTAGAATGTCTAGGAACCGTTTGTTGTTGTTCGTCTGATGTTGCAGCCAGTATTAGGTATATCTTTTTGAAATTTTCAGACGATTCGTCAATGCATGTTACAACAATGTTACTACTTCACAATCAACAATCTTACTCAATATGTTGGGTAAAACGGTGTCATGTATGCCTATAATGATTTCGATTAATCAATCTTCACACGTATATGAAATACCAAATTCTAGCGACATTATTTTTTTATATTCCTGGCGTCTGATTAATATTTTTTACAACATCAATATTTTTTTATTAAATTGCCAGACCAGAGTGTAGGTTTAAGCGATAAGTGACTACGATAAAAATAGATATCATTCCATTCTAGTAGGACACTTAAAATCATTAAATTAATTGACGCATAACTGCTATCCTTTTGTTTTGTACAAAAACTATAAGTACACTATTACGCGCTCTCCTTCACAGTAATTGATTAATTAAAAAAGTAACTGCAGTACAGTAAAATTATATCAAACTCATAGCGCCACCGGCGGCCGAGTGCACACGGCAGGGCCGCGGTCAGTTGCATTAGCAAATTAGTTGTATAGCGGCCGATAGAAATTAGTCAGTAATTTTAATATCGCTAACAATTTGCATTCGCAAACGGCGAACGCTTTTAATAAAAGCATGAAACAAACAGCTCGGCTCTGGTATGAACTCTTGCAAATTGCTTTAAGCTGCGGGGCGGCGGCGTTTAACAAGACCTGTGCTAGCGAAGTTCCACTGAGTTCCGTTTTAAGGCCAGGGGACGTTGCGGTAATATTCACGTCGCATTGTTGAGAAGGCAAGCCCTTTAGAGATTGATATCTAAGAGTAGAACGCTGTACAGATTGGCTTTACCTTTATTTATTACCTTTTTGTCCGCCGCTAAACTATTAGACCTATTCTATTAGCTAGTTCGTATTATAGTCTAGATATAATAACACGATTTGGAATTACGTTGTATAAGTTCGGGTGGACCTCGTACTATTGGGAGATTAATAACGTGTAGGTACCAATGGCTAAATTGACTAAATGTAGCTATAAACATCCAATTCGGTGCAATATTTGTGTTGTGACTAATATACGTATTGGAAAAAGGTTATAGCCAAATTTAAAGACATGTTAGTAAATTTACAAGTACATTGTAAACGGTGAAAACTTTCTATCAATTTAGGGGTAAGAATGTTGGGTAGGTACAGTTGCAATAATTACGATTTAAGATAGTAACAACCAAAAAAACTGTCTTAGAAGTTTACATACTCATACTTAAGTACCTATATATTTTTACAGACCTTTTAAACATAATAAATATGGGACCGTAAATATAATATTACACAGTCACAACTTATTAGCCGGCGGCCAAAATAATTAGTGTGTCCCATACAACATTTTCGGCGCAATCACGGTGCAGATTTTGGAGTATATCTAACAAGCACATTACATTCTATTGTTAACTCTAGTACCCGGTAAAAGACACTTGAAAACGTCCAATTAGTGAGAACTGAGCCTTAAGCTGGGGGGCCGATGAGAGCTTGCGAACAAAACTATGTGGTGGTGCAGAATAGCGAAGCAAGCAATGCAATCCCCCCTACCTCCCCGCCCCCACCCCCAGGTACATACAGAGGTGCACAGCAATCTCGTCCGTACAATACTCTGTAGGTAGTTCAACACAATAGTTGGTTTCGTTTGTAAGCTAGGTAGGAGCGAACTCATTCACTGGTTCAGGTTATAATTTTTAGCATTTCTATGCATTAGGGGTCTTCCATTAATCACGCGAGCCTCGAAATGAGGGTAGGAGTCATAATATATAATCGCGAAATATCACAAGTAAAGTAAAGTATTTAAAGATAATATTTCTCCAAGGGGTAGGGGGATTAAAAATTAGCTAAAAAAACATCACGTGATTAATGGACGACCGGATATTTCAAACTTTTCTATGGTCGTTATAATAGATTAGGTAGTTTTCTTTGATACATACCAGTATAACAGTGTGGTTCATTTATCGGCTTGAACACGACCTATTAAGAGTAAAAAATATATATTGAGTAAATAATAGTAGGAAAATAGCTTGTGGTTGATTTTTTTATATCAATTAAAAGATTTCAAAGATCGTTTTGTTTAGTTTTATATGTTAATAATTTATACCGGTTTTACGCTCTCCAATATTACACGTTTCGTTATAGTACCCCCTTAAAGTTCATCACAAAAGCCCCGTGATAACGTGATAAAGCCTACGGAGATACGTTCTGTTATAATCTGTGCTACTTAAGCCCATCCCTTGTGTATGCTGGTTCGTTAGTATGAGATGCGATCACGGTTTTGTTGTAAAGATTATGTCCCAAAGAAATTCCCATCCGGTCTTCGGAGGAACCCGCTACACACAGTACGATATAATTTAATATCGTCGTAATTATCTCATAGCTATTTATTCTGAATATTAAGTTTTTTTTTCTAATAATAAGTACCTACCCTACTATGTTTAATGACATACCTAGAGCAAATAAAATGAAATTGATTGCTTGATACCTATAGACAAGAATGTAGGTAGATGAGAGTAATTACGTTGTAAAAATTATAATTTAACTCATTCGTTTATTTATTTCTAATTCCTTGCTAACGCGATTTATATAAGTCGGCTATTTCATATAGGGCACCAGTCAAAAATAGCACAGAATATAGCAAAAAAAGCAGTTGGTTCAATATGTATTTACAATATAGCAATTCGACGTCATAACTTTTTAATTGGTGACAATGTAATTTGAAAACTAGGTCAGTAAATCATAGGTATATTATTAAGTGATATTGTTTTTATTCCCATTTAAAAAGCCTTTGCTTGATGTACAAAATCGTGTGTGCTCATTATCCAGCAATATCTCATGATATATCGGCGGACGGTGACGCTGCGTATGCGCCGCATATAGTGGTCAACATCGGTCCTCCAGTGTAGGACATGTCGCTCCTATCTGTTCCGATGCATTTGTCGTTTAAACACCGACCTGTAATAAATCAGCCAACATATCAACAAACCCCAAATGTGCTACCTCCAATCCCCTCACACAACAAATATCAATCAAACACATATCGCAATAAGATCTCATTTCGAATGTGGAAGAACGGTACCGTTGAACGTTCCATCGGCGGCTAATTTAATCCTATCTCGAGTCCACTACGGACACTCTTCATTCAATACTTTAAATGAGATTCTTATCGCGCGACCTTAAATAGATTAGTAGATTAATGATGTCTGTAATAATTAATAATGGATAGTGAATTTTACAGCAACAATAAAAGCGGTTCGGCCGTCCGCCGTCGTAAACGCAGCCTTGCAGTTTGATGTTTGAATCCTTTAACTTTACGATCCGTCAATGCGTTCCATATATTTACCTCATCTTAATTACAGCCGATACATCCTCTCAGTTTTATTGCACTTCATTTTTTAGTATGATCAAAGTCCTGTTTAGTGGAACGACGATAATCTTTATGTCTGTATTGCAATATAGGGTTTTAGAGTGTCATTAAGGATCTCACATTAAGTCGATATCGTGAACTTACAATGCAAAACACATACCTCCATTTGTATTATAAAACAGGGACACAAAAATATTGTTGTTGGTGCGTGGTTTATTTTAAAATCCCAGCAAAGTTATTGTCGTGTATTAGCTACCTATGCGCCATCTCTTACGGATCGAATGAAGAAACTTAATGTTTGCACCCTTTTATCTCTTATCGACTTAATTGAAATCCATACAAGAATCATTGAGATTGATCTAATCAAATAAGTCAGTAAAAAATAACGAACAGCCTCGAGCGCCGGCTGGTCAACGAACAAGCTTTAAAAAGTTAAGCCCTTTTCGAAAAAAGTAAAAAAAAAACGAGAAGAGCCCCTAATTGATGCGTCGTCTTTGTTTAGTTTAATTCTAACATGCTTTTCCCATTAAAGTGGTCAGGAATCGGGCCTGTGTAGAAGATAACGCCGACTCTTTTACTCTTTACACGTTATAATATTATGAGGTCCGGGTGGACCCTCCGCGAGTTTAACCCTAGTTTAACTCGCGTTCGGCGGTGTTCGTCGCTTACCGCACAAGAGGACAAATAAGTGAATGACGCAGTGCGTCGAGCGCGACGCACTCGCGTTTTTACATTGTCCCAGTGTCCCCGGGGTGTTAGCGTGGCATATTGAGAATCGATATGTTTGCGCTAAGTGCTTAAGTGCTTCGGGGGGATTACGTTTCGTTGATGAATAAGCAATGCACATTATTAACATTTGACAAAAAAGTTTCACGTCATACCGTTTCATGGTCTGCACACAAACATTTACTGTTTAACAAATGTTTTCGAATCTTGGTAATATTTTCTTGGAATACACAATCGAGATTAATATATATTTTTTTTATGTATATAGCAATTAATTGATGTGTTACCCACTGCATTTTAAACGTGGAACTATTGTAACTGCTAAGCGCGTTGTCTAATCTTGAGACTAAGCGTGGATTAAGCTGCGGTTAGGAGGTTCCGTGCGACCGGGCGCGCCGTGAAGACAACTCGGCACCTTTTGTGAGTTTTATGGATTATCTCGGTTTACGTGTATTAACATGGTGAGCGGTGTCCGGTCGCGCGCCCGCGCCGCTCCGCCCACTCTTCGTTATCACCAGCACGGTCAATGCTCGATAATTTTATTACAGAAGTTTTGTAAATTACTTGAGCCTTCAAATTAAATTAAACGATACTTGTCTCTTGTTGATATGAAGAATTAATTTATTTTAGAACCTCTATTTATTTAAGCTCGTAGAGGTGGGCCTACGCTTCCATCGAGCGTCCTGTTCGAATTTTCTTGGAGGAATGACGGCGACGTCAAAAGCATCTAGGTATATAAAGAGGGTGACGCGACTCGGTTGAACAACGGGACAAACACGGGCGTTTTCAAAGCTCCCCTGCGTTTCAGGAATGACACTGTAAACAAAAGTATCATATAAGTTTATTAATTACACGGCCCCTCCGGCACGAGCCTCCATGAATATTAATTACTGGATACCGAAAAGCTTTAGAGCGCTCAAGGAGGGAAAGTTTTACAAAGAGCTTTTATTATTTAAGAAGTAGCGTCGATGCGGTGAAACGAATTATGCTCACTAGATGGCGGCGAAGGAAAATGTGCTCTTTCACCTGGTTACAGGGTCGCGTTCATGTTGCAGGGAGGGCCATTTATCATAACTCGATAAGAAAGTGACGGAAGAAAGTCAATAGAGTAGGTGCTTGAGGGTAGGCTTTACATAGCGTCGGGGCCCGCCTTAATGAACAAATAACACCCGCCGCGCGCGCGGGACCGCCCGAATAATTCCTTGTTTTCATAAAAATAAACAGTTACAACGCTTTTAATATAGAGTGTAGACGATCGCTTCATGTTTGCACCTGAAATGATGAAGTAAATTATGTAACTAAGTAGCCTCCTTCATAGCATAGCGTTCTGTCTGATAGAAGTATGACACAGGATGCTAAGCTTAATTGTTTTAAATTATCGTAAGTTTTTTTTTTATATTTTATTACATTATAGCCAAGTACTTGATCTCGATCTCACCTGATGGTAAGTGACGATGAAATCTACGATGGAGCATACTTGCCTAGGTAGGAAGGCGGCAGTAGATAGAGACGCTACATTCACTAGGCACATGCAGCGCAACTGATCTACCTACAAGTATACCTGTATTAACATTATAATCTTTCCATTTTATATTCAGTTTTCAAGATTAGATTTGTAATATTTTATTCGGTAACTACTATATGCTTGCCACGTTAAAGTGCTAATTAAAATTTTGACATGCTTTGTTGGTTTTATAATAGAATACCCAAACTCAGTTATAACTTACAACGTTCTGTAAAAGCTCTGCGGTATTGTAACTAACTATACTGTTTGATAAATACTGAATGCCGTAAGTAAAATATAATAAAACGTGTTGTATCGGGGCCGCACAAAATTTTATAAACATAATATTGCAATCATAGTCGACTTTATTTACCTACCAATAAGTACGGAAGTCAAAATGACAGTATTAATACAAAATATGATTTGGCTTTTCTCACTAGACTATCCCCTACATCTACCTGCACGTCAATTGCGAGCTAACTGTATAATCTAAAGTCTACCATATTTAGATATTTTGTATGGAGAATTGAAGAGCACTCCTAGCGGACCGTATTTGAAATTTTAATGTCACACTACAAAATGTCTTAATACGGTAGACTATATAGTATACGGTTGGCTTACGAATAATCTCGCTCTGGACTTATCATAGTTGGTATAAAAATATATCTAAAAAGGTTTTTACATCCCGTTTATACGGAAGGTCAAATCAACACTAAAGATACTTTATTACTATCAAGTGTTTGTCAGGTCTAAATATCCACGAAATGTATACATAACGGTATGCCACAGGCGATCTGTGAAACCATTCTAAAACTGTAAGAGTCACTCGAACACCGCCTGTAGAGTTTTATCCGGGGCCAAGCGCACTCGCCCCGGGGCTATGAGGTGCCCCATTAAATTCTGCACGTGGTACCCACCACTCGGCTTCATAACATTTGGTTAACTCGCTGTTCTATGTAGAAAGATTTTCTTTTTATCCGACGAAAACAAAAAGGGCACTTTCTCAGTTCGACACGGTGTTATACCTATATACTTTGCCTGCCTATTGTTACGTAGACAGACAAATTGGTTGGATCATCTTAGGACGTAACGTGAAAGTTTTTTCCAGCCACGCAGCTCACAGAAAAGTTGTCGTAGTGAGAATTCAGCGCTTTGGAAAGCCGTCGCCTGTCGATCCATGTTCCTTACTAAGATAGCTTGACATATCTCAATACAAAATAAATACTACCATAACAATAATTCATTAGGTATCTCTGAGAAATCATTATTTGTGTTCAAAATTCATGAATCAACGGCAAATATCATGATATTATATGTCCTGTACATGCATTATTTTCCATCAGCTAGAATCGATTATTTTGAGGCTAGTTTTTACACTAGGCTATTTTTTAAAGCTAATCAATGATGAAAGTAACCGTTTTGATTGCCTAATTTTGATTGGTATAATCAACACCGTCAACACAGTGACGTCAAATTACAACCCCATTGTAATAATGATGTACCTACTGTAGTAATGTTGTACCTACAGTAATAATGATGTACCTACTGTAATAATGACTTATCTACTGTAATTATGATGTACCTACTGTAATAATGATATACCTACTCTAATTATGATATACCTACTGTCATAATCATGTACCTACTGTAATAATGACTTATCTACTGTAATTATGATGTACCTACTGTAATAATGATATACCTACTCTAATAATGATATACCTACTGTCATAATCATGTGCCTACTGTAATAATGACTTATCTACTGTAATTATGATGTACCTACTGGTTGTAGCGGGACATACTAACCGGCCCATCGAGTTATTATTTAAAGTAATTATTTAATTAACACCGTGTCACGGAGTCTTACCCTCTTAAGTGAGTTTAGGGCTACAAGGAATTAAGTACGGAGCTAATGTTAACACAGCATACGTCGCGGTTATTGTTACCGACGCCCGGCGGCCCCCCGCCGCGGTATTTATGGCCTCCGTACCCAAGTTTTGGCGCACACACCCGAACCCGAACTATGACTGCTAACAATGTTTACTCTTACCCCTCGCTTTTAACGTCATTAGTTGTACGAGATTTCGTACGTACTCTTAATGTGTATTTGTTTTCATAACTCACTGTTCTATAGTGTTTTCAGTGCGCCCTATACAATGCGCGCGTTTAATCGCTGTGGGAAAGCAATGTTTTGACTCAGCAATTTTTTTTATTAATTTATTGACATAATATAATGTTATATTTATATTTTTGTAGGCAGATGCTTACTAGAAAAGGTTAATGTTTCCTTTGTAACACAATACGCGTAACTAACTGCTGGCTCTACGAGTAGGTAGCGTTCGTTGTACTCTAAATGGCGTGCCGTAACAATTAAAGATATAAACTGATAGACAAAAAGACTCGTAATGTTTTTTTTTGTTCGCTCATTATAACATAACCATAACTGTTATCTAAACTCTCTTTTGGTGCAGTGAAAAGAAATTCATCACGTTTTATATGGCCGTTTTATACAGACGGCGAGCGTCAAAGAGCACTAAAGCTCTGCGCCTTTAAATTCATAACTTTTAATTAACTGGAATGCTAACACAATTACAGGGTTTACAGTCGTATCAAATTTTCCGAAACGGACCGTTCGCCGTCGTAAAATGTGAGAATGATTACAAATTTTAAAACAAAGCGTTGTAACGTAGAATTTAGTGGGCCGAGCAGCTGGCGTCTCGCTTAAGGGAAGCTTTAGGGCTCGTTCCGAGCTGGGAATGGCTGGTTGCGTTGCCCCAGTTTGCTCGAGTCGGTGTTAATTTGTCGCTACAAAAGGAACAGATGTTACTCGGTACGAGAGGCAGCGCGAGCTGCTACACTTGCAACGAGTCCGCGACTGCAACAACTATTTAAGAAAAAAAAACCTGCAGAGAAGCAGTAATTAATCACCGCTAACTGGAAGGTCAGAACTAATTATCTATATGAAACTTGAAATAGAGTTACGAAAATGTGTTTCTATTTTAATTATATTTTGTGGTTCATACGAAAATTCGAATCATACTATTTTTAGTGGAGAGCCCAACGTAGGTAACAACAATTATTTCTCCATAGGAGCACCGCTTACGAGATATCAAAATAGGCCTCATAGAACAAAACTTGAAGTTCAAAGTTTTTATTAGAGCAACTTAAACTAGAAACATTATTGCTATTCCTTTATCACTATAGTTAACCAAGGTCTACAATGACAGACATTTTGAACAGCTGAAAGGCATGTAGAGTTCTTACTGGAACTCGAGTTCTTCGTATTTTAAGCGAACAACCTTTCGGCTTGTCTCTACCTACTTTACGATAAAATGGCACATTTACTACTAGTTCAATATGTTCTTATTATTGATCAGTACATCCATTTGTAGGCATAAATACTTTCTGATTCATCCGGTTTATGTGAAAAGGATTAAGGCCTTTCGTAATAAATTAAAAAAAAAACAAAAAGAACTTTATATTCATAGCACTACGGAATAGTTTGATGCGGTAAAGTGGTTATTTTTAGTAAGTACTCCATTCGTGGTCTAGCGTGCAGCATAGTAGAAATGAAATTACATTACAGTTTGATGAAGTAAAGAAAAAAGTAAAACCGTCTGACAATACGACATTTTGACGACCTGATTAGCGCAGTTGGTAGTGACCCTGCTTTCTGCGCCGAGTGTCCAGGGTTCCAATCCTGGTGGAGACAAGCTATGTGTGATGATCATGAATGTTTGTATACAAGTCATGGATGTTTAATATCTATAAGTATTATATACTGAGTTCTCCCTCATTCAATTGTACAGTACCCATAATACAAGCGTTGCTTAGTGTGGGACCGTATAGTTGGTATGTTAGTCTGGCGATATCGTGTTATTAAAAAAATACTACAAACATCAATACCAACGAAGCTCCTATAGAGTTTCGTAATACCGCCGGCGCCGCCCGCGCCGCCCCAGCCGCGGAGGCACCGACAGACCCCCCCACCCACCAATTTCCGACATTAATCCCCAGATCCTAAGGTTTGTTAAATCAAATAAGTTCTTGCTTTATAAATTAAGCATTCGCATTTACATTCGAACTAGATTCATCTCGCCGCCGTCTTTGGCCAAAAATTTTAATAACAAAGTAACTTGCCAACTTCGTCTCGTCAAATATAATAGCAAAGTTAGAAGTAATAAGACAAAATTTTATGCATAACAAGGGGAGCCCTTCGAGATGGGGTGGGGCGGGGGCGCGCAGGGCGGGCGGGGGCCTTAGCACTTGTCGGCCTACCTAGACAGAAATGAAACGTCAAGCCTTATGAAGACGAACAACTTGGCCTTAACAAATATAAATCTCCTTTCATCCTGCACTGGTTTTTTGAGGCTGTTAAGGGTAATGTTAATTTATGGTTTGTAATTGTTTGCTGTTAACCTTCCTGGTTAAGTTGAGGTTAAGTATATTGTGATAAGTGGTACCTGCTTACACTCTCGTTATCTAAAAAAACTTTAACATTATTTAGAAAACGAAAGCCATTTATCATGCTAGTGATTAGTTAGTTATGATTTCGAATACACTTCTAGTTGTAATACAACGTGCAGATCGTTCTCATTGTCACCAAGTGCTACCTTGGTTACGAGAATCTTTTGTCTCACTCACTCACACATATACTGTAGCTATAAAATTGTATCGTTGCGCGCCGGTACTTCACAAACGATGTGGGGAGTACGAGTGACATCCGCCGGTGATACGATGCAACGCCATCTGCACAACCATTTACATACAACAACAAAATATATTAAAATCCTGTCATCGCGATTCAGGAGCCAGTTGCAAGCCGTCATCGACACCGGGCGCGGGCGGTGATTAGCCGGGGGGCGGGGAGAGGGGGCTGTTCTGGCGACAAGGAAAAAGGGCTACCCAGCAATAATTACTTTATATACCCCCAGTGAATAATTACCCCGGCCAGAGATCAATTAGACGGAAACCCCGAATTCAAGCCCCCGCTAATGAACCTGCAAATTTTTTATTTTAACTATATCAAGACTTTAATCGACGAATACAAACTCTTTCGCAGCGGAAACATTTTGAAACTAAACTATCGGGAACGCGTAGAATAATACATTGGAATAGTAATCACCTGCGATGTAATTGACTTAATTCCACTGTCTCGTCCATCTAATGGCTTCATCTATTACCTGCTTTTTGCAATCCCATAAAAAGTTTGTTTACTGACGCAGCCAAGATCGTAGGTACACGAAAAACGACCAGTTTGTCATAGTATCTCTCACATGTCGTAAAACATTTTTTTCCACTTCCTACTTTAACGTCGTAACACATGGTGAACTAAATTATGTTACCTACGTCTAAACGACAACAAAATAAAAATGTCCAAACATTTGTATACATTAAATAAATTTATCATCCCGCTTCATTTATAGGAGCGTTGCAGTGAAAGGAAGCTGCCGCGCACACATGGGGTGCCGTCAAATCCCAAACGTATTATTTTTTCAATATCACCTCACACTCGCTAATACAAGATAACGAAATTCACGACAATCGGATGAATGTTCGCGCCGCGTGAAATCACTACATTTGTGAGGAAAAAAGACTGGAGAGTCGGGAAGGCCTCGAGCTGGCGTGGGACGAGCTAACACGTGTATGTGGGCAGACGAGGGTACGTCACACGACGATACCTGTCAAAATATGACGAGGCCGATGCAGCTACAGATGTAGCTATTGTCATCGCGCTAATCTAATTCGGAGTCGCGGACCGTGAAAGTGTTCGCGATTAACACATTTTCGTAACGAATTATTGGGACGCTGTCAGTTTGCGTAAGCTGTGACAGGAGAGTGGCAGGCGCCGTGGGGTGTGAGATTAGGGCTCCTGCGACTATCGGGCGCTAGCCTCGTGTGGAGGGACTGGACAGCTCTAGGATCCCTAACGCGTGACATAGGACAGCGAGCAACTGAGCTATTTCCAAAACAAATGTCTATGCATTAGGAATGTCCACAAATACCGCTTACCCTGGTTTATTTCTTACTCAGCAAAGCAGAATATTATTTGTAAACTCATCAACCCTAATTGTTACATCTTTTTCCGGCCGCCTCGACTAGGTAGGTAACTAAAATAGCACCGACATGATTGATCTAAAAAAGTATTCTTTTTTGTTTCGCTCCTCACTCCAATTGAAATAGACAACAAATCAGCTCCACCAACACATTTGGTTTGAATGTTCCTTCCCCAATACATTTGTAAAGATACGGCTACTTAGTAAAATTAGAGGGTAGGGGAGAAGTGTCACACAAAAGTTATTTAGATGTTTACGTGTGCATCGTTGCATTAAATAAGCAACGAATCCTTGCGGGGGGTGGCCCGGACTCGAACCTGGGACAATGATATCGCGACACCCGGCCCACCCCGGCGCACTAACATGATTAACTTTTATATTGGCAATCACAGCCGTTGACGTTTTCAGCTTTTGTTCTCTATTACACTACTGGATTGCGTCTTTTGTTGGTTTCGCTCGCGAGACTCTATTGTGGGTAGAGAGGTTTAGTATACTGACTAGTTCGTATGTTAATAGTTATTCTTTATCCGCTCATAAGATATACTTTCAATGAGTTATCTGTTATAGTATTATAAATTGGACATCAACTTAGTTGTACAGAATCGTGTATGTAATATTAATTACATAGTAACGTAGGAATTTTGAAGACTATTAGGGCAGGCGTAATAATGTAGCAACAAATGTTTATATGGGAGGGCTCTCGGTACTGCGACAAGGACCTAATACCAAGAAAACGCTCGTCAGAGGAGTTAATTGCAAGCAGTGCACCACACACCGCCGTCAGGGGCCCACAGCCTCCCCCGGGATGCGCTCAGCTCAACTTGACGCCCCCGCCTCGACACTCGACCTCTTAATCATTCACTCCTAATGGAAATCCATCTGCAACGTCTATCTTGCTAAAATACGCATGAAATTTAAATGACCCACCCGATTGGAAAACGACTGAGAAAAAAAAGCGCAACACGAGAATGTTTGCCGAATTGTGTCCACAGTCCACGCCGAACAATAGCGAAGCCACCAACGCTGACGTTGAGCATCCCGCAGCGCGACTTATGAATAGAATAATGCAAGCCTACACAAAACCCGTGCGAGGCGAACATCATCAATCAATGTATTTGGAAATGTTTCATTAGTAAATATTAAGATGTTTGCTTACATGTCCGAATGTTGTCTGCCGTAATATGGTCGGATTCCGTGAAATGAGGGGTTGGTGTATAAAATGTTGTCAGTGAAGATGTATAGGACGATGGCGAGGTAAAATAATGTCAGGTCGGGTTGCGTGCATGGCAGTTTCTGCGCTGTAGGTGTTCGGACCGCTGCGAAATACGTCTGAATTTTGTGTGCATTATATTTGTACACCTATCCGTCTTCCCACTGAGTGCCCATTGTTAGACCGAGCACTGTTGGAAAAATAAGACATCGTCTGAAAAGAAATAGAGCACTGTCACTCAATTTATTATTTATCTTAAGAAATTCGTTTTTAATTGCAGCAACCTTTAAAATTTGCTGGTGACTAAAACAGAGTCTCAGTCAGATATACAAGGTTTGTACGTTTATTAATTACTTTGTTTACGAGTTTACCTTTCTATTATTATCAACCAGCATTACATAGATAGGTAATTAAGTCGTAGTAATAAACAAATTAAGATCATTACTCGTATACTGCAGGTGCTGAGCAAAAATGTTCAACAAGTATCAGCTCATGGAAAACTTAAACACTATATAATTCTACAAGTACTACTATTTCCCCCTACTTTCACGACCTTGTTACTACCTAATTTGCGATTGCATTTTACTGCTTCGGTCGACCGTCTGTCTTGTCTATTCCGTGACCTCACATCACTGGACCCGTCTGCAAATCAGCGCCATTGCGCATTTGCCGCAGCTATGGCTGAGATGGGGACCTATTTTGGTCTTGCACAGCGCCAAATCTGTTTATATTTTTAAATCTACTTGATTTTCACCCCTTGCTTTTTTGTGCGATTAAGGACACAATCAATTTTTATTACCTACTTTTATTTATTACATACAACATACAATTTATAAAGAAGTTACAGTGTACCTACTCTCGGTACGTATTACAAATGTATCATAATACAGTCATGATGCGCCTGCGCAAGTCGCCTGACGGAAAGAGGGAAGCTCTTCTTATAACGTTACACTATTGCAGCAAACTATTGCGCAGGCGTTATGAATAATTCAGAATAATAGGCATTACATTTGATAATATTTCTAAGGAATTATAAATAGCAAAGTAAAAAAGCTAAGCTCGTATAATTGCGATGAATAATGATGATAGTTTGCGTTTGATAGAATTGCTTAACAACACTTAACCCTAATTTGATTTATTAAGGTTCAATTTAGTCTCAAATTACTTAAAACTTAGACGAGCTCTAACTATAAAATGTGAAGCATATTTTTTGTTTAATAAGTAATAATAATTATACTAGCTCTTTTTGAATGTCCCACTGTTGGGCACGGGTCTACATTCCATGCGAGAGGGATTTGGTCATAGTCCACTACAATGGCCCAGTGCCGGTTGGTGGACTCTATACATCTTTCACATTGAGAACAAGTAATAATTTTGATTGAAAATTAGATTCGCACATAAAATCCAGAAACCCAGGCGTGCGAGCCGGGGTGTGAACCTGAATCCTCGTTACTGAGGAAAGCGTTCTACCAAATTGACTATTATTATTATAATATACTAGCTGTTACCCGCGACTTCGTCCGCGTGGTATTTAACAAAAAAAGATTTTCTAAAATGAAAGTAGCCTAAGTTACTCCTTGTTACATCAGCTATCTGATTTTTTTAAAATGTTATTTTGGAATATGTACCGTGTATACATCCAAATGTACTTAGTAAAAAGCGCTTATTTTAATATAACAAACAGACACTCCAATTTTATTTATTTGTATAGATTGTAGGTAGGTACCCAATATACCGGAATCGCTATATCAACCCCGAGACACTAATTTTGGGTTAGTAATATTTGTTAGCTTATATTATTAATAGCTTTATAATGAGAATAATATCCAGTGTTATGTTTTAATGTGCATCAGTAGAGAACGCGTTCGGATATGATCGATGGCTGGTAGAGTCAAGGACACCCACCCATGCATCCCCATAAAGATTAACCTGACCTATACAACATGATGCTGGATCGGCCATCGACTATAGTCAAATTAGGTATCTCTATGAAATGTTGTAGAGTAAGTACGGATAATAGTCATGCCAGTTATATATTTAATACTTATACATTTGCTCATTTTTTCTGTTATAGAAACTATTTTATATTTAAATAGAGCTGTGTTGTATGACATACATTTAAAACTAAACTACTTTAATAAAAATATAACAAGAAACCCCATGTTTATTTTTACAAAATTTTCAAGTCAGTTCAAGACATCGATTTGGATACCTATATTGTAACTTAATTCTAAAGAACATAGATAATGTTCATCATCTTCATATAAAGAATTTATAATTTAGTTATCTTTTCATATAAAATAATGTCTTAATGAAATATAATTATAGGCCCGTTAGTACTTATAGTAATATCATTTAATTGTAATCTTATATTAACCCAAATACGACACATTGAAACAAAACTAATCTTACGGCTTTTTTCGCGATTGCTGCATGTTCTTAAAAATATACAATAAACGCGACAAAACCCCGTAAGATTAGTTCTATTTCAAAGCTATGAATTGTATTGTTTACAACATAACATTTAGGAGTATATTTTTATTAATGTATTATTCCCAATTAATTTAGTTTTGTTCCGATTACATCATTCACATGATCGGTTCAATTAAACACGCTGATAGGTGATAACTTCTGGTAATGATAGCCTCTGACCGATAATGCCACGAATTTAATTAGACCATATCTTAAAACAACATCGTCAATTAGTAAATCTGTTAAAAATATGTAAAAGTTCAAAGTCATTTGTATATTGTTCGATAAGACATGTGAGCTTGTTGTTGGTAGGTGGAGTAGCGCGTTGATTAACAAATTAACAATAACAATTTAATACCTACAGCAGATTTTTTTTTTCTCGAAAAGGTCCCAATTATTCGTTATCTTCCATATTGTTTAATTTGCTTGTTCTCATCAAAAATGGTTCTTGGTGAAAAAGCAATAAAGATGTTTTTAAGACGTAGGTACCCTTTGCCTTGCCTTTTGGATATTTTGTATGCCTGCGTACTAACATTGTCGTATCCAGTTATTAGTTAAATTCTATGTATTCCGTACGTGCTTAATGAAACACACATATCGATACATCATTGATCGTGGCGCGATAGCGGGCCTCACGTCATGTTTACTAGATCTGACATGAACGGCTGTGTAGTCCCAACTTTCATTAACAGGATTAATGATGATTGTACAACGGAGCCGTGCGGTGATTTCATTACTTCTAAACATATTCGAATTGAAGAGATAATTCGGTCTAATAAGTTTGGCAATCGATTATCAAGAAATTCATGTGAGTATTATCTATGTGTTGCTTATGATGACTCGATGCGTTCAATAACGTGGTCCACACAAAACGTAAAAATATACGGGTAGAATGTGTTAATGTTTTTCAATAGTTTATGATTATAAGAACCCTTAACAATATGTATTCATATTCATTTCTTATATTTACGCGAATACTACACATTGCATTAAAACTAATCTTACGAATCGGCGCTCCACGAAGTCTGCAATCTGTGAACATGTACAGGATCGCACCCGCAATTATATGAGATTTGATCAACCACAGATCTTCGCAAAAGAACTTCGATTCCGACCAAAAAATGGACATTGAAATTAAAAAAACATCCTAATTTCAATAGGGAAGATGGCTGGGTGCTGCCACCGAGTTGGAATCTAGTAATTAATATAATTAAATCCAAAACGAAGCCCAACATTACAAGACCTCAAAACACAGTGAGCACTTTCTGCATAGATGGGACCATAAACAACGACTAAATATGAGGGTACCCAAGTTCAAACTTGGACACTAGGACGTAAAACACCTCAGTCCTCTAGTGAACATTTTTTTTTTTTTTAATTTGGCATCACCATAGGTATTTTGCCAGTGTCAAGTAATATATTTTTTTTCTGTTTTTGAGCATATGCTCAGGCCCAAAGCCTAGGCTCAAGTAAAATACCCCCCATCCCTCAATCAGTAAAGTGATGGATACTTTACCGAAAGATTTTAAATGGATTTTTGTGAGAAACTGAAAAGCCACGTTTCGTCACTCTGTTTCAATTACCTACACTTGTGCACTTTACCGAACCTATAATGGTTAATATTCCACTTATATCACTCACTATAACTCGAAGGAACACTAGTTTTAGAAATTAAAACACAACTGACGTCATGACTTTTCAGTTTCCCGCCAAAAAGTCGTCCTAGTGAACATTGTTGCTGTAAAGCAGCCGAAACATGGGGAACGTAAAAAGCGTACAATAAAGCCTTTTATGTTATTTTACATATATTGTGTCGTCATATGTGACCAACGACATTTTCGGGCATATAAGCTAAATTCAAAATGATAATAAGTATATTTGCACAGAAAAGTCTAATTTAATATTTAAGAGAAGCATAGGTTTATTACACATACAGCGTAAACCAGAAAGGGTATACAAAAATGCTGATACATTTTTCCACATTTAGAAATTCTGTCTCACTTAAAGATAACAAATTTGATAAAGAATCGCAGGCTTAAAGTATACCCTGTCTGAATAACGCTGTATATTTAAAGCATGTCACTTGTAGGTCCATAGTGTCGTAAGTCATACAGTACGTCAAGTGCGAGATTATGAGAAAAGTAACCGTACACGAATTTTGAAAAGCGCCTCTAGCGGACGGTATTTAAAACTTTCAATTCTCCATACAAAATGTCTAAATACGGTAGACTATAAAGTATACGGTTATCTCGCACTTGACGTGCAGAAGTTAAGTAGGCATAGTTGACTTTAGATAGAGTGGGAAATAGCCAAACTCGTTTTTTTTTTAGCGTGATAAGAATAGAAGATGGCACCGAGAATCCTTAAGGTGGAAGCTCAGGGTCAGGGCGCGAAATTCAAAATGTCAATGGTACTTTTTTAAGCAAACTTAATACATCAAGACATCCAATGCAGAATGCTAATATCGCAAAACACTAAATTACATCGTAAAGATGTCCAAATTTTTCGTAAACAAATAAAAACCATTGACATTTTGAATTTCGCGCCCTGACCCTGAGCTTCCCCCTTAAATTCCTTTCTTTAGTTGCAGTCTCAGGGGTCACAAGGCGTCCGTCTCATTAATGGTGAGATACTGTCTGGGAGGGACCCCTAAGAGGTCACCGTCATAACTGAGCATAAAAAACTATTGTATTTTGTTTTTATTTTAAAAAGCCCAACGTCCAACATATTTCAATTTAAAAAATAATGCTCGAGTCGATTGAATACATAATTATATAACTCAGGTACATGTATTTATTTCAGCTAAAACATTTTATTTGAATAAAACAATTATCCAAAAAAACATCCCTTCCGACTGGCCATTAAGAAAATAGGTTGCTTTGCGAAGTTATTACTTGTTTAGTAGGTAATAAATTCATTTATCGTTTGTAGTCTTACCGAAACACAAATAGTGCATTTACAATCGAATTCAATCTATACATATAAATAAAATTGGAGTGTCTGTTTGTAATATTAAAATAACAGCTTTTTACTAAATGCATTTGGATGTATACACGGTACCTATACCGAAACAACAATTTTTACAATTTTTGTCTGTCTGTCTGTCTGTCTGTCTGTCTGTCTGTCTGTTTGTTCCGGGTAATCTCTGCAATGGCTGGACCGATTTTGACGGGAATTTCACTGGCAGATAGCTGATGTAACAAGGAGTAACTTAGGCTACTTTTATTTTAGAAAAAAAATAGGATCTCTCGAAAAAAAATTAAAACCAATGTTGCAGCGCTGCGCCTGACTATAGTTTGATAGCAACAATCTGCTATGCGTCCCGCGGGATCAGAACGCGAGCAGGCTGTTACCAACGGCTGAGGCTTTGTTAAATACCACGCGGACGAAGTCGCGGGCAACAGCTAGTTTAAAATAATAAAAATGTTTACGGCGACCGCAATGCTCAATCATGTTATTATTATTATGAAAACATTTAAAAAGAACAAATACTCGTTTCGCCGTTTATTATTTCTTGAAATATAATGTTCCGAATGACTCGTGATATTAAAAGGCTCTTAAAAAACAATAGCCCAGCCTTTTCACTGTTATTATAATGTACCTATATGATAGGGCCTTAAATGTTTATGTAGATATAGATGTAAGTAATAATGATATTTTTTTCTGACGAAAGTTACTAATAAGCTCTCTTTGCAAAAGTCATCTGTGTAGTTTGTAGTTATCAGTTCAAACAGGTTGATGGATAAGAATGTTGTAATATATCCTATAACTAGATTCCTGATGGTCGTATAGTATACACTTTAAATAAAAAAAATGGCGACCTATCGCAAAATCCGTTAAGAAATTTAGTTTTGTTAATGTCTCATGTCTTGTTCTTCATACATGCTGCTTATAGGAACACTTACTACACATAGAGTCTTCCAACAATATAATCGAATATTATTCACAGATAACAAAATCCAAATTTAACTCGACACAACCCTTTTATGTGAGTGTCATCATAATTCGTAACCAAAAACCAAGCTCAATACTTACAGCATTCCAGAAATTCAAGGAATATATTCAAATGATTACCGCTCGACGATTATAACACACTTATATCCATTAATCTCGGGATAAATTATAATTTATAATGGTGTAGGATCGACGCATTAATAAATTCGGACGAGAGTATTGAAAAGTCTGGAGTTATGATAAATAAATAACAACATGGTATCGTGGAAGGCAAACAAACATAGGTCGCCTCCCGGGGCTCGGCGCGCGTGCCACGGATTAGCTGTATTTTCATATCAAAGGGCTCGCTCAGTTTTATGAATTGCTCCTATTCGGGCACCGACGTAATGTCTTTCTTTATTCAAGGGACGTTTCGCGTGGGAGAATTTAATTTGTTGCACTTTTCGTTTAATCGCATTAGAGGGAGTTCGCGTATCTTTGTTCGCTCGACGCTGCCTATTCTTATCGCGCGTTTGCATTGGTTTTAAACTGACAGTATTATGACGTTATGTTTTTTAAGAGATAATTATGGTGATCAAATGTATTAGATGCTTTAGCATTCCAACAGGTAGGTAGTTTTCTATATATATATAAAACAAAGTAAGGACTCAAGAATAGGTAGGCTGATGTTATGATCTTTGGTTTTTTGAATTTGTCTCTACTCTCTAGATCATGGGAATATTCACTAAAGATATTATAATAACGGCAGTTCCTTTTCTCATACATTTGATTATGAGGCTACGAAGTTCGCCGGGACAGCTAGGTAGATACAAAAGGTGGGTTCCAGAAACAAATGAAATTATTTTATCTAAAATAACAAAATCGTATAATCTGTTGCCCTTTTCAGAACGGAAGTTAAAAATAAAACGGGGTTGTGGGTCGATTAGTGGTGCCGTCAACGGTCTCCACCGACATTATGACGTCAGTTCGGATTCGCAAATGGATCACGATGGAGTTTGGACCACCGGCACTCGGCATTGTCCGATTTGTCCCCATTTCCATGAATTTTGTTTATTCAACATTGGCCCGTTTCTGGGTTTGTTTTGTGTGTTTTTTTACATATACACATGATTTATCCCCGCCCATTAGGTCACGATGAGTAATGCAGGCGAGCCGGGCCCGCGCCCCGGGGCGCCCGATCCGTCCGCGTAGATAGCGACTACACGTGTTGTCAACTTGTATGTTTTCATCCAAATACCGTATATTTGATAAATTTAACATTCTACATTAGTATGATATCTCGATAATGACACCGCTTTATATTGAGGTGTCAGCTAATAAAATTCTCTGGTTTCGGTTGTCCGTTTTAACAACTTGTTCGCGCTCTTGTACCAACATTGTCTATGTTTTATGACATCGCTTTGATTTGTTAGCAATTATTACAATGCGAAATGGTTGCCAAATACACTCGTGTCCACAGATGTTCATGGAAGCGAGGTGTTTTAATTTAAATGGGGTTATTTCAGAAGCGGCACGTTTATTACACAATGATATTCGCGCTGTCATTGAGATTAACCGATCAGCTACCAACGTAAGCGGTGTGCTTGGTGCTGGCTCTCACCTACCGCACAGGTATCCGATGTCTGTCCACACAGCGCTCGCGCAGCTCGGCGATAAGCTGCAAAAGAGCCCAGTCATCAGGTGTTATGAACATTCATAAACAAGTTGAACAAATCAACAAATATTATAAACAAAGCCCACTTGTCACCCGACGTAAGCGTTTTTGTTCCTCGTGCATTTTTATAACAAGCTTTTTTGTAGTGAGGCGATGTAGGAAGGAAGCCACGACGGGGGGCCTGCCCTCCTGGGGCACCACTACACAAAACATTTCGTGATCCATAAAGACAAAAGGAAAATTAAAATCTGTAAAGCTCGCGGGATGGACCCGCCGGTGTAACTTGCACGGCGTTCAGACTACACACCAAATTTTACCGGTAAAAGATAGTAACTACTTTTTTAGGCTTCAATAGTAACGCTTTTTTTTATTTTTGTGTAATCACGCTAATCTCAACAGGTCCGTGTTAGAGTTCCTTCTGGAATATGACCTTGCGTACCTAATTCACACCTCATCTCATTACAAAAACTTAGTGAGCTTCGCTTTAGCACTATTTAACACACCGAAGTCTGAAACAAAAAAAGACAACGTCCTATTTTTACACGAAAAAAATTGTATAATCTGCAAAACCAAAATAACAATTATGATATTCAAGTTAGCTTGAAACAAGCAACGGACAACATTTTCAGATCGGCACAACACTGTCCGGCAAAGTAGTCACAAGAGCTCTCCGGACGTGTATATAATAATGTATTTACATATTATTATTCATGGAAACAAATGTCCTTTGAATGGTTTTTAGATTTGTTGACTTAATACAAAGTGTTCGCCGAGTGGTGGTCGCTCTGTCCTCGACGCGCATAATGGATGGCCCCGATGCTCGCATTTGCGCCGAATGTATCTCTTATTATATCGCGAAATATATCATTGCGAATGGGATCGATGCTTTTGTTGCTTTTTTCGCCGTCTATTATAAGAGTGTTTGTGGTACTGTGTCGAAGTTTTCTTTGGATTATAATCTATTGAGTAATCTGGTTTATTTTTAAAGAAGTAGTGTGCGATGTCTCGTTATTATCGTGTGACAAAAATTAAGTCTTATTTTATTTTAGCTATTCGCAGTTTTATTTGATCCAGATATAGCTCAGTTGGTAGTGATCCTGCCTTCTACGCTGAAGTTCCCGGGTTCGAATCCTGGTAAGGACAAACTTTGTTTGATGAGCGCGAATGTTTGTACCCGAGTCGTGGGTATACTAGGTTCTCCCCCAGTCCATAGTACGGTACCTATAATATGGGATAAGTGTCGGATCGTATAGTTGGTGTGTTCGTCTGGCGCTTATTATTAATATTGTTCACCATGTTTTCGCATGGTTAGGACCAAGGATTTAAGAGCCAAAATGAAGAAGCACTCACGATGAGAGAATTAGTAAAACGTCAACGCGATAAGCCGGCCAGCATCTCTATGTTAGACATGTGCCGTGCCAGTAACGCTTGCAGCTGTACCTATATTTTTCAAATTTGAGTAATATCCCATGAAGCTTCAGTTAATCGTCTGGGCTATCCGATTAGCAGTCTTCTTCTATCTTTAAAAAAAGTTGTATCTAATATAAATTTCTGGCGAACATAAAACATTTTGTGTTAGCTATCGTTTTAACAAATAATCTACCAGCCTCAGAATGGTATGTTTCAAAAAGTGTTTTAGTGCAAATGATGTTGCGTTGTGTACGGTGTGAAGGAAGAGCTTATAGTGTCGAGTGGAGCCGAGGCAACGCCGTCTCCGGAAATCATTGATGCCATAATAAAGAGCTGGATGAGAGAGCGCCCGCACGCTGTGTGATAGATGCCCACTACCGAGCGACAAAAAAAAATAACAAAATCGACTTAGCAAACATGTTTAATAAAATGAATGACCCGCTCGTATATCTTCACCTGCTTAGTGTGACATAAATTATAATAACATTATGTTGTACACGTTCAAGGAGTCCCAACAAATTTTTATTCACTAGAAAATAAGACGTTCCACAAAAAAAAATATTGTCCGACTTATTGAGATGAGTTCGAAATAGAATGAAATGTTAGAATATTTCTGTGTGTGTCTGCCCGCTGTTGAACCGCCACGGCAAAGGTATGGTGCCTTCTTATTCATCTTACTTGCACACGTTATTTTTACTATGGTACGCTCCTACCGACAATATAATATTTGCATGCCTTTATAACGCTAATGATTGGTCATAGTGGATCATAATTAAAAAAAATCCAAAACTCTCACTTTAAACAAATTCTGTGACTTTACAACAAAAAAATTGCTAGCATCTACTTTAAATATAACGAAAACATATTAAAGAAACCGTCTTCAAAAAACAAACATAAGAAAATACAACCGGCTCTCAATTGAGAACCTCCTCCTTTTTGTAGTCGGTTAATAATGGACCATGCTGCATAAATATTTGAACATGTTTTAATTGTATTGCTTATTCAAAGAATAACCTCTGAAAAGATGACGATCAACATTTCATATCTAAAATTTGAATAGCTTAATGAAATATTATTATCTCACCGCAAAATAATAATGTTTATAAAACACAGGCTTCGTCACAAATATTAACCTGTGAAATGGTAATACCGGGCTTAAACAACACCGCGGCGTTTAGATACTCGATAGGAGCTCAGACAAAGCCTCTACAAAATTGCCTCCCCACCCCCCCTTAACGATCGCAAAAGCAGACTGCACATAATTAGCGCTAACATTATTTAGCACCGATTAACCCCATAAACTCGCATTAAATTAGAAGGCCAGTAAAAATCAATTAGAGAGTCCATCTGAGTGATGTCACCGCACGCTTCCGAATTCCTCCTTTTATTAACAATTAGATGGCTTTATGTGTGGAGTAGATGCGGATTAGGCGAGTTTGGGACGACGTGCGTGTCTCCGGCGGCCAGCGGGGGCTTAGCCTCGAGGGATGCGGCGACCCTTCAAGCTACACGTTGACAGCTGCCTTTGTCATGTCCGAGGAGGAATTTTATACCGCGAAATTGACAGGCACGCTGTAGCGTAATTCATCGATCGCGCAACGTGTTCCCAGGGATGTTCCGATCAACGCAATAAAGTATTTGTTCATGTTCCGAGTGCAAGAGTGAAGCCAGTGCGGAGTTCACGCGGCGGGGTCCGATTTATGTTGTCTTGTCCGGCTTTTGTTAATGTGAAAACTAAATCACTTTGTGTTTTTATAACATCATTTTACTTATCACTTTTGACTTCAGGGTTGTTACTGTTATTACTTGGCGCCATAGTTTTATTAAGCCCGCAGACTGGTCGTTATGATTGGATTGCACTTTGAGATCCGTCAATACTGTGTGGGAATTCTATGCTGTCATATTTATGAGGACGGTCTGATTTGTTTGCCTGCAGCCAATGGCAGTCCAGAGTTAGAGTAACGTTCGATGTTTGTTTTATTAGAGTTGAAAAATAAGTAGATAGGTACTTATGAATCTAAAAATTACCTAAGTTTGAATCATAAGTAATCAAATTCTGCAGAGATTTAGTAAACTGATTTACATATTACCAACGTTAATAGGTTTAGCAGAGCAAATCACGTTCGAAGGTGAACTCATTTAGACTCCAAAGTTCCTGTGGATCGCGAACCCTCGGCCGCGTGTAGGAATGTCTCATTGATTTTCCCCAGATTATGCGTCGACTCCTCCGTGGAAGTATTCCCAACTTTGGCATTTGATTCCAATAGAAATATTAATGAAGTAAATCCTTGGTCTCATTTCTTAGGCACTTCTAAGTACTTCTCGGTTCTCTGTTCTTTTGTAACTGATTTATTTGTAGACCCTCAATAGAACTAAAACATTGTTGAGTGAAATATAATTACTTTTAACCTTCCATTAATTGTTCCCACAGGTTGTGTTGAGGTGCGTAGCAAAGGATTTACGACCTTTACTTTTTTTTCATCTCCAGTGCTACTTACAGTGTAAGTCGTTTGTAGATATGAGGTAATAGTCGTTTTTAATCAGTAGAGTATCTGCAGTAAATTGTAGTTCGACGCTTATCTTCAATGGCATTAATATTTGTAAGAGGAGAATCCAGACGTTCGTTATAGTTAGGCGCAACGTATACTCTGGGAGCCGGGCGCAGACGAATTGCTGTAAATAAATTATCAAACGTAATGTTTTCAGTTATCTCCGATGTCGGGATGGTGGAATGCCGGCGATCACATCTCGGGCGTAGGGAGCGATCAATGCGCTGATACGCGGCCAGCACACATCTGGTAGCCGCTGTATAGTTTGTTATCGGCGTGAACCGCCGGCCAAACCTATTTATCGAAGTCATAGAGATTTATTGATGGCTATTTTTGTAAATAACATGACGTATAACACATTATGTCACAATAAATAATTAGCCGTATCTCGACACGCTGGAACAACTGTCATTTATTAAATGTAAGTTTTATCTATACCTATGGTGACATTTTATACACACGTATTCAATGTTGAATTAAAACATTAATATAGTTGATAAAGGTCTGCATTCTAATATCTTGAACAATAATGGCGAATCGATATCAGGAAATTACTTTGGACGCAAAATATGTTGGCGGGTCGTTCAACCTCTGTGTAACCAAATTAAGGAATTTTAAGAATCAAGATAAAAGTTTAAATGAGCCAAACGGCTGCACGTCACATAAATCGTTCATAAAAATCTGTTTGGCGGTGCAATAAATAAAATGTGAGGTCCGCAGTGATCGCCATGCATATAGGGGCAATATTACGCAATAGTTTGATTTATCGGTTCCGGAAAGGTGCACAAAATTCTAACGGCTCGCGCCCTCGCTCCGTGATAGAATTTCGGCCCGGCAATTTTCTCGTACATGCGAAAAACTATTCGGAGAGGTCTGCGGTGATAAATGTGGGGTTATGAATAAATTTACCCCTCCGCGCCCCAATCTGAAGTGATTAGATTCGACACCTTCGCGCAGGTGATTCACCGCCTGGGTTTTTACATTGTTTACGGCTGCAGTTGCTAACGTCGGCTAACACTGTGTTCTTAATACACTCAAATCAACTCTATTCACGCAATGTTGTAAATAATTCCATTAAATTCCATTAAACAAGTGTCATTGTAAAAATCCATTCCTAGTATTAAGATCTTCCTCTTTCCTACATCTCTTGCTATGAGGATCTGGACTTAGCAAAAAACCCGTATCAGATCGCGGGCTACGCCAACCCAGTCTTCAACATAATCATCTTTAAAAAAAACACTTGAGTAAAATGTATACTCCTGCGATAAAAAATCCGAACAGAGAAACAAATAAATATAATAAAAAAACTACGCTCAAATCGTTGAACGTATCCTAGCTAGGTGTTTCGTTCAATTTCATATTGTCCGGTCAAAATTTACACCTAGTAAATTTCACAATCTTAAAATTTTGAGTCGCGGAGCCGCTATTCCCGTCGAACAATAGGCGAATGACATTCACGATTCAGTCAAATGCCTTCGAAAATCTAAGTATTTATTTGAATTACTGAGCGGGCGACAGAGGGCGCGGCTGACGGTGAATCAAACGAGAATTCTGACCGCTGACTGGACGCGGTCTTCGCCAGGGGTTTGCCGAGACGAGTCTGAAATATTTATGAAGGTAGGAGACGTAAACGCACCGGCACGATAGAATCGCTCTAGGGAATCGATATGCGACGCAGCCTGGAATCTCGACTGCTCGACTCCTTGGTGGTCATTGCAAATACTATAGATGCATACCTACTTTATAAGGAGCAATAATTGTGAAGTATTTTTATTACTTTTTTAACTTATAATTATTATGGTTATTATGATTGCTTTACCTAGTAGGTGCCTTTGACATGTTTTACACAAAGTTCATTTCGTTCTCAACTTTAGGTAGTAAAATTTAAAATAGGATGTTTCAATCCATACGTATACTGTATAAAACTGTAACTGGGCTGTTTCTATCAATTGAAGATATAAAATGATGCTATATAGGGCGTTTGGCTTGGAATACAAAACTGGTATTATTTTATTCTAGGCTGTTTTCCAGTATGTTTATTTGTTTAAGCGTTACTGAAAAACTACTGGTACTATTAAAGTATTATACGTAGACAGAATCCACCAGTTTGAAATGTCGGTTCAACTGAGAAGACGCACCAAACTCAATGGTTCCTCTTTAAAAAGAAAAGGTTATACATACATTCCCAAATAGATCGACGCCAATTATTGATAATAGCTGAAACAAAGTTCAATGTATGATGATGATAATAAGAATATAACCGAACGAAACTTCTTAAGCATTGTAATATGTACCTTAAACTATACTACTTAGTACTTAAGTTTCTAGAAATCTTCTAGGCGCTGCCTGTGAAGCGACGCGCCTGCCATCTGTCGCCGCTCGGTGAAAGCTCGTCACACGATAACCTCCACTTCCTGGTTTCAGCGGCCGTAGTTTGCATGAATTAGAGCCACTTTATTAGTTCCACTGCAATCGATGCGCACTCAAAGATGGGGGAACGTCTTGGTTCAGAGTCACGGGTATGTGTTTTTGTTGTATTGAAATTTAGTTCTTATTTATTACACATCAAGGCTCCAATTTGTTTTTGTAGATCTCATTCTTTTTGGAAGTCTCAAAAAGGAAGTGTTAATAATAAGGTTAATAAAGAGCAAAGGATAATAATTATAGCTTTTAAGTTTCCATCTACTCGAGAAGAATAAAGACTGATATTATAAAAAAAATATACTATATAAAAAACGTACTTTACCTACCAAACTTTTTTTTGTATTTTCATACTTAGGTACCTACTTGTTTGTCTGTGTATCGCAGGTAGTACACCAGAGACACCTTTTTTATCACATTAAGATGGATCGTTCCTGCGTGTGTTATTATTACCTAACGTTAATCAAGTACTGGTTTAATTAATTAAAATAAAATCGTTTGCGATATAGTTTTATGAGCAGTAATCCCGTAAAGGTACGCACACACTATAAACTGTTTCAGGCGACACCACATCCACCCTGATTGGTTCCGCGGATTATGAGCCGCTATTTGTGTTGTCAATGTTTATAGCTATTTTATTAGCAATGGAGATTTTATTGCGGGTTCAATTGCTATAGTTTGATTTGATTAAGTATTAGCGCTTCGAGATTTGTTTGATGCTGCGAATGAGATGATTTTATGGTCAGTTTTGCCTCGGTTTATGCCAGCGTAGGAGTTTTGAACGTACTTAACGTACTTCATATATTGATTGAGTGATCAAATGTTTTGATGCAATGATCAGTTAAGCAGCGTGCTTCCGAGCTGTGAAATGTATGGAGAGATTCAATAACTCGTTCAATTATTGATGCTGTTAAAACTCTTACTGGCCCCCCTGTTGATTTAACATTATATGAACTTGAGGGCTTGTTTTGAAATTAGTGTACAAAATCTTTTCGGTTTTATACTCCTTATGCATTAACATAGACAGTTAGAGGAGTCGGATTAGATTTAAGTACCTACTTACCTAGTTTCGGTGACTTTGTCTTCTAAAAATGTTAACTATATAGGTAGACTGGATTGATAGAAAAAGGCTTCATAAAACAAGTCTAGTCTGTTCTTCTAGTTAAAGATAAAATTAGGCGATAGCAATGAGTACTCTACACGACGTAAAGATGACTAAATTTAAATGGGTTCTTAAAGAAAATAAAAACATACTCTAGAACTATTTGAATAATCTTATTAAAACAATATGTTCAACGAAAATAGAAATTAAAATTAATTATATAATTATATACTATTAAGAAGTTAACATTTTCTGTTCTCTTTTTAATTACTATTTTCGTTGAACATATTGTGTAAATAAAATATATTCAAATAATTCTAGAGAATGTTTTTTTAAACAATTTGGCCACTGGTCTCTAGTGTATCTTTTATCACGTCTCTAGTGTATCTTCTATCATGTAGTCACTTATCACGATCCAAGGATTTGAGTAGTCAGCAGTGTTTCCTATAAGTAGTTAGATAACCTGCACGAATCGGACTCGGGAGGACGCACCGCGCTGCTGTGTAGACATGATACGTTGGGCACGTAGCTTATTATCATAGATTCCATAATCCAGAACTGTATGTTCTGCTAAATACTATGTAGTATTACTGTATTATTATTATTATACCTAGGATTTTAGTAACGAAATTTGATCAGTTAACTCGACTGCATTAGTATAAATGATAAATCGAAAACAATCCACTAAACTGCGGCCATTCAATGAAATCAATCCACTAAACTGCGGCTGGTAGCCATAACTCAGTTAAACTTGAAAAAAAGGATCATTTGATTAGCTCTTAAGCATTGTTTAAGAGTTGCTCGGTGAGGGAGGAACCCCGCTCACCGACTTTTAGCGGTCCATTATCGACTTTTTACCCCATTTTGTTTGTGTATAAGTACCTTAAGATGGGACCATTCGGAAATGGGTTTCTTTTAACTTCGATTAGGGCAAAGCCACGGGTTTAAACGTCTATCGGGCTGTTCACTCTCATTAGGGATTAATTACGAGTTAATAGAGAAAGGTCTGAGGTCTAATGAAAAGGTGCTGATAATTTATTTACTTAACCACTTTAGATAACAGAAGAGTTATACAGATTGTGTTTTGTTTGTTTCTAACCCGTTCATGGCTACTGTTAGGCACTTACACACAAGATATCCATTAACTGTTGTCCCATAGAATTAGAACTCGACATTGCAAGGTTTAAAATGAAAGGATCACCGTTGAAATAAAGATTTAATTACAATTGTTACATAATTTTACTCATAATAATAATAATTAATAGGTATATATTCTATAAATATCTATATAGAACATTTAATATTAAGCGAATGTATTCGATTTGGTCACATTGAATTTATTTTGTTGTCAATGATTTTGCGTCATACGAACATTTATGACAAGCCTCAAACTATCGGGAGAGTTCTTGTGACCAGTGAACAGTAACACAACTCTTACTGTGGAGAAATGAAATGTAAGTTTGATGTAAAATGCTTAATAAATTATGTATCTTATAGTACCGATCGATGTATATATGTTTTGTGTTGCAAACGTATTGCAATATGCTTCGTAGATATTTACAGCTCCGATTAATTCGAGCTAGCTGTGCGTACGCCCACATTTACTGTGTTCCAACTCTATATTGCTCATCACCGCTAGCGCATATCACCATAAAAAGAAGGTACCTTTCAATCGTCAATACTTATCCGTCACATACACAAATGGTCAGAAATCCTATTACAAGTGTTTCAACTATATTCCTATCACTGCACTCATAAGCATGATAGTTTAATTTTAATAATATGTATTTACCAACGTGACTATAAAAACTGACAATGGAATACTACCCTAGAATAGGTAATACAAATTTCAGGATCTTGCAAGTGACTGCGACCGATTTAAAAATAAAAAATATTCAGAATATATTTATGTACATGTATACTAATAATACTTTTAAACAATATTTATAAATGGGTCCATAATTATAAATGTCCGTCAACAATGTCGAACGTGGCAAAATCATACTAATTACTTTGTACACATCTCGACAAACTAAAATTAGAAAATCTACAAAACATCTTTTATATATACAAGGACAACAACAATAACCAAATGGACGATTGCAAATCGACAATTCGATTGTAGTTTATTAACAAAATCAAACAATAGTTTGTTTAGCAGAGCGATCCCACGCCAAGATCCCTCGTCCCTCACTCTCACAATGTACAATAATCCCTTAGTCTAGTTGCAGTTAAGTCTGGCATCTGTGCTAGCCAACGAATAACGTATTGCTCCGAATAATTCAACTAAAATGTGTTTGGAAGAACATAGTTAAAATTATATTTAAATAATTCCTTGTCACACGACGAGCGCTCCGCTCGTGCAATTGATATATTTTACAATAATTCACTAAAACCAAAATCGGTTGCATTGAAAAATTTACAAATAATTGCGCTTTTTGTGTAACTATAAATAATTTGGATATTATCTCCGTAATATTCTTAAATCTATAAAAATACTGAGCAACGTCGATTTTCTTACAATGTTTCATTCGATAAGTACTACAGGACAACCGTAGATCACAGGGACTAACTAAGTACCCAGTTACTTAACGAATTATTACATAAATTTATACATCGTTATAATCTGTGCACTGATTATACTAATTAATTTTAAAATTACACTGTGTTATACAAATAAAACTTAGTAAGTAACCGAATCAATAAATTTTACAACGGGAATTAGTCCATAAACAGACAGCTGGACTAGTCAACTACGGGTCGATTGCTCGGATGATACCTATTATATCATCGACAGAGTCAAACGGAAACACTGTGCCACTGTGATCATCTGATAGTCCTAGCGGTTGGCGGGTAGTGCACCGACCCAGAATCCACGAGCTTTACCTGCAACAAGGGAGGCCACAATTAAATGCGGACGGAAATTCATTCACCGTCCCCGCTCGTAACGCCAGCGTCATTTTGGTTTATTTTAAAACAATAAAAGTATCCCTTAAAAAGACTAGCGGTATTTAAATTAACAAAAAAGAAGGATCATTCCGATAGCTCTTCCGATTCTATCGCAGCGTCGCCGGTGCGCGCCCGCCGCCGCGTTCACACATATAAACCCAAAAAGTAAAAATCTAAACCAATCGAGACGAGGTGACGAAACGTTCAGTCTCATTATCTGAGAATTTATTAACGAATCGCCCGGACCGGAAAACCGAAATGTGAAAGAAATAAAAATTCGACCTCGGCCGCGGTCATCTAAGGTTTGTACGGCGTCAATGAAAAAAGAAGTCAAACAGGTTGTCCGAGCGACCCGCGACTGAATGAAACGGAGAAGGACTCGAGCCAGGATCGAGAGATAAGAGGAAAGATTAGGGCGTCGAAAAAAATAAAGCAGCTTTTAATGCAGAGGTAGTGTTGTGAATGAAGAGGATCCATTGAGATTCCGCGCCCACGCGGGCTCGCGAGCGCGCTGTCGGCGCCGCGCGGCCGCCGCTCGCCGCCCGGCCTGCGCCTGCGCTGCGCCCCGCCAACAACAATACGCATTGTACACACGCACCTACAATAACGATTTTTTTTGTCTTTCCAACAATCCCATCGTGTTTATTTAAAATAGCTCTAGTGAATGGAATTGGAGCAAGGGGAGTCGCGGTTGTGGAATCTTCGTCAATGATAACCTCTTAGCGGTAGCCTCGGTCTAACATTACTGAAATTACGGACACTTATAAAATAATTAAGACGAAATCGCACCTCGAATCGGTAGCGATATAGTTCAGGAAAATAATAAATTTAAAACGATAAAGGAATGTTATTTAGTTGAATACAAAACCGTCGATTTAAGACCCTTCTTTTTGGGGCTACTTTAAAGGAATGCCGCGATAAGAAGTTATTTTTGCGTCAAGATATTCGAGGGACAAAAAGGCGTGAAAACCAAAATAATACAAAAGGTTAGTAGAAGTGAATTTGTGAGCGTTTGGCTAAAACAGAATTCTTGGCGAAGCCGTCCTGTGCGGCGGCAGCGGTGACGCGATTTATTGTAATGACACGCGGATTCCGCTACTTCTTCTTAGAAAATCTTTGACAACTCTCAGAAATATGTAGCGCTGGAAACTGAATAGAATCTTCCTTCACACGGTTATACATTGAGCCTTTGTCTTATTTCGAAATTAAAATTCTCATTATTATTCATCGTTGGAATACATTTCATGCTGACTCTATGTGACTATCAAATGAAATGATTAATCGCATTTTCAATCTCAAAGCGGATTTCGTGATAAATAGCATCTTCTGCAGGAACTCAAAAATTACATTAACGGAGTCGGAATCCATTACGAGCGACAGTTACCGACCGGCGAGTTAACATGTTCGTAGAAAGAGCTAATTTGGGCAGGTCAGCGGCGCGCGTAGGTGTGTGGATCGCGTCGCTCTGACAGTGACAAATGACGTAAGATTGCAATCTCGCCGCCCTCGAGTCGCGTCGCCCTTCCACTCGACGCATCTCCATTGTTTTCAATTACCGACATGACACCCAGTGAGCGAGCCTCTACTAAACCCCACCATGCTTATGCTTCTCTGATATCAATTCCATTCAGAGAGAGAGAGGCTCTCATTTACATCTGCACGTTGCGCCCCGCGACAATGCTCAAGCTGGTCAATCTGAATCAATCTGTAACTCACCGCTGGTCGCCCGCGATCCACTTTCAGACAGCTGACACGTAACCGTTGGGATGCTGTAGCGAGCTGGAATGGGAAACATGCACACTTTTCACGTGACGTTAATTTTTTAGACGACTTAACCTTAACCTATAGCGTTCACGTATCGAGATCTAAAACTACACCGAATATTTAAAAAATATTAGGAGATATTAACCTTTTATAAAAAGGCTTGAAAGCGGCGGATCCTTCGTTGTGATGCGGCTGATTGGGCTGATGGCTGTTGGCCGCGTGGTGCGGGTTGTGGTAGGGGTCGCGCTGCGGCGACTGCTGGTGCCGGGGGAAGCAGTAGCCGGAGCCGCCGCCGCTGCCGAGTGGGTTGGCGACGCTGGGCACTTTCATGTTGGGAGGGGTCTGGGGTGGCGTGTCCGTCTGCACATCGGGGAACGAGGCTGGGTGTACGCAAGGGTGCTGCCCGCCATACTGTCCGCCGGCGAAGCCACCGTACCGGCCGTATGATCCACTAGCGGGGCTGGCCGCGGCTGTTGCCGGCAGCGCGAACCCGTTGGAGCTACCGTCTGGCGGGACCGCCCGCTCCAGTGGACCGTACGAGTGCTGCGGCCACGGTTGCGCGGCTGGTGGCGGCGTCTTACACGCGGCCGTGTCCGCAAGCGACCATATCTTCGGTTTTGACGCCGGGATCGGCACACCGCAGTCCGAAGCGCCCCTCTTTGTCTCTTCCTTTATTCCGTAGCCCAGCATCTGATGGTGCATACCCTGCAGTATCTCATCACCCTTCCGCTCCTCATCTGTAAAGATAATCGTATTCATTGATCATATTTTACGTCCAACCGGTGATAAACACTTGAGGGAACCACATCGCAATCAGATTAGTCGCAATGGCCGCCGTAACTAAGTCGACAACAATAAAGAAAGCTTAAAACGTTGTCGAATAAAATCTATACGCTGCGGTTCGTTCGGTCGACGTGACCGTTACAAGCGGGACGTAAGTTTTAGCTAGTAAGAAGCGGGATCTCCGCGCGCTCCCTTCGGAAAAGTCGTGTGAAAATACGTTAGGCGTGCAGTGACCCATTCGTTAAGTGGTTATCCGATTAGCGAAGTGAAAATACCACTTTGGGGCGCGAGTCCCCCGCCGCGGGCGCTGGCGATCCCTTTCGTATTTAAGCCGAGCATTTATTTCGCATTTCCCGGCGCGCCCCGCGGCCCCGCGCAACCGCGCTCTCCTTCCCGGAATGTGCGCCACACAATTAACGGTCAACCGACCTACCCGATTCCATACTTTTTTTATCTCAAACTTGAATTTCAGTTCTTTATTTAAAAAAATAACATTCATCGCGGATTTTTCATTCATATAATACAATTCGAATTCTTAAAACCCGGTAATCTTGCAAAAATCTTCAAAAACTGCGATCAAATTAATCCGAAGGAGCTTGCTCGCTTGAAAAAATTTGATGTTATTGTACAATTACACAAAAATGTTTATTCAGCGAATTTTATAAGGCTTTAAGTATTATCATAATGCCATTTTCTGGTGTAAAGTGGGTTTTGGCGGGCGCGGGGGCGGGCTCCGGGGCCGTAATGAAATTCAGAGGCCCGCGAATGTGCGAAGGGCGAGGGCGGGGAGGGCGGGGAGGGCGGGAGGGCGCGTGCGGCGGACGGGGGCGGCCGCGACCGCTCGACTTCATTCTCTTTATTCCATTTAATGCTGACTGCTTCTAGCTTTTAAGAGGGGTTATCCACGTTGCCCTTCACTAAGGATAAATAGGGACGCCACTGATACTCGGCACGAAGATATTTATCCGGCAAATTGATTTAATTTTCATTGTATTAATCTAATAAAGGCCTACAACGGCGGGAGATAAGCGGCCGATGGACGATTTCGTAATGTTTTATATTTGCAATATGTTTAATGATATTCTTGAGTTAATTTCGTTACGAATTAACTGCGACGATGTTTATTGGGTTTTTACTTTGTAGGTAAATGTTGATATAACATTTTTATTAGCTTTTTTTAGATATTGTAAAATATATTAAATAATCTATGCTTATATTGAAGCTGATTAAATAAAGTTGAACCTTAACATAACTACTTAGTAGAATTTAAATTGACGTGGAACTTGGGAGATGGTAAACGATAATTAAACTTTATAAGAACCTAATGGTGCTACGATAGTTACATTACGTTTGATTAAATTCTAAGCCATAAACTACGATTAATGTAGAGGTATCCTAATAAATCCGCTGCTAGTATTTACTGTTAGGCGTCTTATTTATCAAGTACGTTTTTTAATAGTGGGCTTAAATGTTGCATAAATTGAATTTAAAAAGGTAGGTAGATTGATTAGATCGATTCAAAAGTTATTGTTATATTTTTAATTAATCATTCATTCAATTTGACTGAATTAGCCTGTCCTCAATCGTTTCTTAGGACTGTAGTCAAAAGAACTTTTTTGCCAATATGGCAAAAATATACATATATAAGATAACTTTGATAAAAATTATAAAACAACAAAGAGAATACTGGCGTTAATCACTCCATTTTCTTTCTGCCACGTGACTCTTCTTCCTCTATTGCAATATGTATAAAGAGAGTAGATATCTAGGTGCAGGGAGTTTGGGGCGAGTGGGACAAGTGTGGATACGTAGCTCGATGCACACACCGCGTCGGGAGGTTCTCCCTACCGTGCGTTTATAGCTCTATTCATAACATCAGACGGTACATAGGTGGTATGCACGCACAGTATAGTATTTATAATGCCCAATGCATTATTAATACTACAGCTACCAGCACCTGCTTACGGAGCACAGCTGGGTACAAGTGACAGCGTGAGACTTACAAATTTTGTCTGACTATTTTATGAAGGCGGTGTCTACTGTAGGTCTGAGACTCCATATAGGAAAATCTACGAAACTTTTTTTTTCGGGTTGTGCTAGGGCCTGATGTTGGCTTCGGTTAACGTCTATGTTTGAACAGAGCTCTCGTCGTAGGCGAGGGCATAATAAAAAGCCGTCTCGTTGGCTCCAGGCTCCTCGCACCCCGCTCTCCCCACGTACTCACTTAGGAAAACCCTTTGTGTGGGGTGTAATAATTCGTATAGGATTTGTTTGTTTGAAGCATTGAATTAGATGTGTTGGTGAGTATAGTTCAATCATTTCCTTCAACAGCTCACTTTGATTTGTAGATTACCTACAGATTTAGTTCTGGGGACTTTCCGTGAACTATTAAGATGGAAGCGCACGGTCAGGGCGCGTAATTCAAAATTTGATGATTTTAATTTTTTTACGAAAATTTTTGTCAAATTTACTGTGTAATTTTTTTTTAAGACTGCCTCGATGTATTGAGTTTGCTTAAAAAACTACTTGAAGAGATACATTATTCTAAAGTTTGAAAAAACTACTATTATTACTAACTTTGGAGTGTTGCTTCATTTGAAAATAAATTTGTAGCAAATTTAATGGATAAACACTAAAGTTACGACCCATTACAATATATGCTTATTTTTTCTGAAATAACAAATAAAAAACCGTTGAAATTTTAAATTTCTTGCTTGGCCTTGGCGCTTTCACGCCAATGCGACTCAAATCAAGAGCTGAATATTGATCTACATCGTAAATTTGTCCGTTGTGGTTCCAATCTAGGTCTTGTAACTCAAGGTAAAGGGGCTCCTGCACCTACAAGTACAGTACACCTACAGTGCAAAAGACTGTCGAAAATGTATAAATTTTGTTTTAAAATGTAATTAAAGTAATGATCAATATTTCTAACATTTCCCTGAGCCCTCCCAATCCGTGTCTGACATTACAACAGAATATCATCAACCCACACTTCAGTTTAATTTACTCGATTCTAATGCGTAATGTGTTGCTCGCGTCGGGAGGACAACACTGTTGCGCCCCGCGGCAAGTGTCTGCACCCCACGCTCTGCAGCCCTGCACTCTGCACTCCGCACTTTGCAGCTGAGGTCATTGCAATTTATTGCTTCTCGCCGACTGACGCTCACTTGTTTACGTTACTTTCTACTCGTTTTCCATTAGCGCCCGCCGGATTAATATTTTGTTTGCGACGCGCACGCTCGCGACAAAAATTAACATTTATTGGTTAGGGTCCGAAAATGAAGCTTTTATTCATGAGTGGCTTAGCTCCGATAGTTTCTGTGCGTTTGTTTGCCGACGACGGTCTGGGGATCGCGTGTGAAAGCTTTTGCGCTGGCTTTGTTTGCCGTGACTTAAAATGATATATTACATGTCGGTAACATTGACGTTCTTGTGAAAGAATGGCTGTATGCATGTTAGTGAGAAATGTTATGGGTTGTTTGCAATGCGGCTGAGGGATTACGTACATCACCAACATGTTTGGTTAGCGGTTAATCTTTTGATGTACGGTTTTTGATTGTGTTTCTGTAGAGTTATGGATAACATTTATATAGTTCAATTTTGTTTTCCACTCCCGTACATTAAAATATCCGTGTTCTTTACTTTCGTTTAGTTTACGATTCAATATTCGCTGGAATCGACCCAGCTAAGGAACGGTATTTAAGCTTTCCAAGAGCCTCTGACATACTTAGTAGTATGAAACTAAACTATACAGGGTGATTCGGAAAAGGTATACAAAGCATTGAGCTTGCGCTTCCTTAGCCCATTTATAATCACTAAATATGTGAGTGAAGTTAGAATTTCAATAGATTGATTAAAAATAAATGCTTCGTCAACATGAAAATTGTGATTTTATTAAAACATGTTTGTTTTTTCATTCATGTAGATATCAATATTCTGACTTGAAATAATATTTACATATGCACTAGACAGTAGTTTTCATGTAGCTTTCATGAAACATTATTTTTGTATATATTATTTTGACCACATTGGATGCTGTAGTTGTTGACAGTATATTACTGAATAATGTTTTGCGGACTTGTAACAATTCATAACAACTCAATGACGGCGACGCAGTAAAACGTAAATCTTTCAAAAATGGATTTAGTTTGAGAGAAAATTACGGCCATTTCCCTATATTCGCACGACGATACGCCCCACCGTGCGCGGAAGTGCCGCATTGGGCGGTAGGGCGCGTGCCTATAAGGCCTCAGCCTCGAATTTAGCGGGCAGCGGGGCGGCGGCGACGGCGGCGCGGGTGCGGCAGGATCTTATGCGTAAAATTAAATGGACCGTTCTCGAAAACAGCGGCAAAGCAGCGCGGGGCGGCTATCGAGCTCCGCTCCCGCGCCGCCGGCCCGCTGCCCGCTAAATTCGAGGCTGAGGCCTCATAATCCTGCGCACAATGCGAGTGGCTTGCGGTTTTTTTGGCGCACCACCGTAAAGGTACAACTATTTTATCGTCTCAAGCAGCTTTTTGGGAGTACTCTTTACTTTCAATTTTTTTTCTCACACGGATTATTGTTTTTAGTTTGTTATTTTTTGTGTTTAATTGCCTGCTATTACGTAATTGCTGAAATCACACTGCTTTGTTAAGATCAATTAAAATGATTACAATATTTTATAAAATTAATATTACTTTTTTTTTTAAATTTAGGACTTATTCTCATGTCATAATCAGAATATCAAACCATCGTTATTTAATGAAATAGATACCTACTGTGAGCAGATCAGTAATTGAATCTATAGATTTTATTGTATGTAATATATATGTATGTTAATACATATGTATCAGATATCTAGCCTGTAATATTTAAAACATGCTTAAGTCACATTTATCTCTCAGAAATAACGTACTTGCGTATTTGTATTTAATTATTATCATTATTAAATCCCTTATTTTTATTAGATCCCAATATGTCCTTATCCCAATAGGGCTGCAGCGACTCAAAAAGAATCGAGACCATAAAATTCGTTTCGCTATTCCTACACATCTCACAAACTTAAAAGTTTTTATTAACATTATTTGTCGAGTGGCCCTCGCACGAGGCCACGGGAGCCGCGAATTAAGCACTCTTCTTCGACAATAGCGGGCTTCATTACGGAGCGTATGCCCGCGTCACGCGCGCCGCCCCCGCCCATTAGCGCCGCGAACTTCAATATGAAAACACTCGTGTTAGGAGCCATCTTATTGTAACAATGCCTACTTATAATTTATGTTGTTGACAAGCGGCGCAAAAGGCCGCCCTCGCCGCTTCTCACGTACCGTGGCGAATGCGTTTCTGGATTTTATTATTGCTCTCACAATGTTGACAACATGAAACACATCTATTGGGTACCCACTCGGTGGAATTATACATAAATAATCCGCAGCCGAATGTACGTATGTACCTACCTACAACAAAGAAAATAGCGCCGACAAAAGGCGCCACGTTCAATCGGTATACACATTATAAATCCCCGAAACCGTACTTACTTACGTTCCAACGGAATATCCTCATAAAAGAAACGATCCACGAACTCGACAAATCCTTTGGCAAGAACATGAAGTAGGGCAGATCGTCGGACAAGTTGTACGCGACCTCCGAGCGTCGGCCCGTTGTAGCGACGAACGGAAGGCGCGTTTTATGAAATTCGGGCCCGGGCGCCGCCCACTTTACTACGAATAGGAAATCCGGGACCGAGGAGCGGTTACGCACAGTTACACGCCTGAGCCCTCGTCCCCCGCCACCCCGCGCTCCTTCCCTCCCCCGCCTCCTCACCTCCTCCTGAGCCCGCACACCCTCCGGCCCTCAGCCGCGCTATGCCAATTCACTAGACGATTTATACACCGACAAAATTAAAGCAATTTTAAACGGTTAATAACACCGGAGCAATTCGTGGATACATGAGAACAACACACTACTCACAGATCAAGCGTAATTAGTGATGTATCGTTATATTAACATTCGCATTCGCATTGATCAAACGTGTGACACGGTATAACGTATGAATATAATATGGAAATTCGCATCGCAGATCCCGACAAATTAATATTAAATATACATACACAGTTTTATGGCATTCACATTTTAATCAACATCTGACACTCAACGTGTGGTGCGCGCACTTTCATTTGATGGAACATTTGTTTGCGCTATTTTCATAAACGACCGTTGACTATCAGATGTTGGGCTGAAATAAAACTCAACGAACCTTTGTGAGTTTTAATTTTTTCATCGTCTTTCTCCTTCTCCTCGTCGGAGAGCATGGCGTCGTCGTCGTCGTCCGTCTTATTCTTGGGCTCCCAGGTCATCTTGTTCTCCTTCTTGAGACGGCGGCGCGCGTTGGCGAACCACGTGGACACCTGGGTGAGCGTCATCTTGGTGATGATCGCCAGCATGATCTTCTCGCCCTTCGTCGGGTAAGGGTTCTTCTTGTGCTCGTTGAGCCACGCCTTGAGCGTCGCCGTCGACTCGCGAGTCGCATTTTTCCGCCTGGCGGCTAAATCGTACCCCGCTCCGTATCTGTCAACAAACATGCATATACTTACATATGCCTAATGGATACTGCACGCTTCCGGCCATATAATAGTCGCTAAACTTTCGCTTATTATGATAGTTTGATACACAATTGAAATGGACGGAGTATAGTGACTGATAACCCAATATAAGTATGACACTATAATTTATTTACTGATATGTTTAAAGGGTAAAAATGTCTACATTTATAATAAATATTTATAGAACTTTACAATGGATTTCTAAATAACTATTTTTGTTCATGAACCAATTATAATAGCTGATACATTGAATGCTCACCCACTACAGAAAATATAAACCGCGTAATAGATCCGTGTAATGGCTAGTGGCTACTATGTTACACTAAATCTATATTCAAAGTTATCTGTAGTTAGCGCTTTTAAATATCATGGTGGTTATTTGAGCGGAGTACCAACTAAAACAACCTTACAACTCCCACTAGTGTATATTTCCGTGGACATTTTGGAACAAACGCGATTTAAATCGTCTGTGTGTCGCATGGCTTACAGCGAGCAATAAAGTGAATTTTAAATTCCTAGCAGATAGGCATTTTATTTAAGGCAATAGATTTCACTTTACGGCAGCAAAAATAAAGCTATCGTGGCACCGAGCGACATTGGGTACACATTTTAGAGCCCACGGTCCCATTTGCATCCGCATTCTGAACGTAATTGTGGCTTCCCCCCGGCGCCCCCAGCGTTCGTACCTGACTTCGATTTTCTCGCCGACATGACAAAGGCGCGGTCTAAGGGGCCCAATAAATAGGTTTCGCGCGTGAAAATAGTTAAAAAATGGTCCCGCACCGCCGCATGCTTGCGCAAATTGCGATGTTGCGCGCCGCGCTTACGGTCTAGTATCGTGAACGCACTTTCAGATTTTCGCCGACGTGTTATGCATGACGCAAATACGATTTACAGAATAGGCAGCGTTTGTTCTTTTACAGAATAGGCAGCGTTTGTTCTTTTGTTATTTTTATGTTTTTCGAGTATTGATTGGTTTATTATTATTTTTTATTTCGGATATCAGTTAGCTCAGGACGATACGATTATAAACCTTTATAATACAAGGTTGCGACAAAGTCATCACTCAATTAGTTTTACCACCTTTTATAAGTGTTTTTTTTTATTATTATTTCCAGAGTTAATGAAAATGTGGGTACAAGTATTTTTATTTAATTTCTAATCACGATGGTTTGCCTGTAGACCTTATAATGGGCTCTTTTAGCTTTAATTTTTCCATTTAAGTAGAATATTGTCTCTCACTACCGGAGAGTGGCTGCATTTACGAGGACCAATGACTTCAAATAAACTCAAAGAAAGAATTCTGGATCTGTGTGACCGATTAATATCACGAAATGTTGTTTTGAAACTTGAAGTAAAAATAAGCTATATCATTACTGCCCAAACGAAATTAGGGATGACTGCACCAACTTTTCTTTGGATCACAAACATTACGAGCAACGTAACCAAGTTGGTCGTGTACGTTCGGTTTTGCTTTAACTGTTTATCGCGTCGCTAAGACTTTACTATCGTTCGAAAGCGATTGACCGCGAAGAGGGCGGGGAATTGCATCTCAGTTGCAATTGCAGGGCGGTGCAGCGCACGCGTGGGCGGCGTGGGCGTACTTACCACCAATCGATTGCGACGCCATCTTGCCCACCGGATATCACCGGTATTGCTAGTCCCCGGACGACCGCCGGCGGGTCCCACAGCCCTCGCACGCCGACCTCGCCGGCCAGCTTTTAGCAACACTACTTTGCATCGAATCGTTTAACACATTGATGCCCTGTTTTTATTGATTCAACTTTAAAACCAGTTTAAGTTATTGGTATATTTCATGTAACACTGGTTAAGAGACGTGTATCTCGCAGTATTAATACGCGCATCCACACAAAGCCTCTGAAACCGAGGCGCATTAGTTTGAACACGAATAAGCTCTTCAGAAATCTACCGCGGTTAGTGACGACAGCGCTGCGGGTTAGGAAAAACAGCGCTTTGTTGCTATAATGTATCATTGATTCAACGTTGTTCAGTGGGTTTACAGCTCTGAAGCCGCTGAAAGGGTCGGATCGTTTAAGCTTTGTTAATTAATTTAGACAGTCCACTTACTCGTTGCGCCCGCCCTGTGAGAACACATGCGCTTGGCCCCGAATATCTTAATACTTTCGTGAGCGGAAATACTTTGTATCTCCGTTAATGTGCAGACGAAGATGGACCGAACGAATGGTTGGATTAATTTTTTGTGTCATTTCCGCTCTTTAAGTTTTTAATATTGATTTATCTTGCCATGGAAAAGCGTCAATAGAAAGATTTACAAAATATTCATATTAACAGTCGGTCGTTCTTGTACCGGTAAATCGAATTTTAAGCAAAATAAATGTTAGTTGATGTACGTACATTTGAATAGGCCACCCTGAGGAGAAGCGGCGTGGCGCCGTGTAGGGCGGGCGCTTACAACCGTGGCTACATATTTGCGCTTGCAGAGTATTCAATTCGCGGTATCGAAGGTTTACGATCTACCCGCTTGGGGGAATTGCGGCCTCTACGTGCCCTCCCCGTAAACTGTAGCTATGTATCAATGCGTACATAAGTAATACCCCTCCCTCCATCAGTGGGGAACCCCAGCTCGTATTAGAATTAGGATTTGCAACCGTAGCGCGCCTCGACGTTGGCTTAGAACTGGATTGCTACGTTTATTCTATTCATTTGTGCTAGGATTGCTACTCAGATATATAGTATTTATTGATAGAGATAAGGATAGGTATGTCACTTTATCATCAGGATACTAGAATTTAAAAAAAACTTGGCGATGGCAATTGGCTCTATTTCGCAGCTGATTGCAAGGAAAAATAAAAATAAAAACAAGTAGAAGAAGCTATCAATAATGTATGTACCTACTAAGTACTTGCGACAGACTACGTCGATAATGTCGGATAAAAAAAGCAATGAATACAAAGCGTATTGCGCTGAAGATCGGTCGCCGGTCTATTTACGCCTTTATTTTTAACTTAGTGGTAGGACCTTGAATTTTAAAACGCTACAGAATATTATTTAATTTAATTAGCTCAGATAGTTACTAGGGTTCCTCTTCATTGTTTATTGTCTCCGTAGGTGCTATATTTTATTCATTAGTGCTGTTTGTCTCTAGAAGTACTTATAGACATAAAAAACAATCTAATCTAGGTAAAGTATATATAAATAAAAGCCTATTTTTTTCAAGAATGTAATAGCCGCATGCAGCTAACTAACATACAGACATTTTAATTAAAAAATAATTTGTTGTGTTCTTGATTCAACGGTTTTGAAAAATGATTTTAATGCAAAATATGAGTTTAATCCAACTTCACTTCTACCAATTATATATTCTACCACTATCCCTTTAGAATAACTAAAATATAATTTTTACTGGCGACCCAAGGGCTGGATACTTCCTCGATCAACGAGTAGCTTTGGCTATTCAGCGAAGAAATGCGGCTATTTAAGCTTTTCTATTCTCATTTTCATGTATATTTGTTTTGTATATTACTGTAATTTTCATTGTTACAATTTCTTACAAATCAAACCTATATTTACTACAATTTACTAACTCAGTAGAATTCAAGCAAAACTAAATTTATAACAGACTAATTTAATTTGAAGTCCAGAGCCATGACTCGAGCTTGCCCTCTGTATCCTATTTGATTGTATCGCTGTGTGCGGTTTCCAAGTGATTACTTAACACAGAAAATAACTTGACAGGAAAAGTCTTCCTTACTTTAACACTGCCAGTGGGATTTGCATTTACGCTATTTTATTTAGATTTCTTTGTTTAGCCCACGACTCATGGATGAAGCAGAGCAATTAGGAAGTTGGTTTCATACAGCTAGAACTGTTTCTGGGAAAACAACAGAAATCGGAACGCGAATATAGTGGCGGCAGGTACATACAATCCGCATTAGATAATTAGCAACTTTGTATTATTATAGACTATCACAACGGTTTTCGGTGATAAAAATAATTTTCAATGTCAATAATTACTAATTAGAAATTTGCTTGTCAATTAGTGGACACAATCACACGATGGAGGATATGACGTGGAGCATATGACGTCTATATTGTGCCATAATAATAATACCTGCCCCTTTTAATATCCCACTGTTGGGCACGGACCTCCCCTCAATGCGAGGCGGGATAAGGCCATAGTCCACCACGCTGACCCAGTGCGGGTTGCCGGACTTCGCACGTCTTTCGAGGGGTTTTCTCATACATGCATATTTCCTCCCAATGTTTTCCTTCACCGTTTAGCAAGTGATAATCATGGTTGAAACATGGTCGCACGTGAAAATCCAGAGGTGCGAGCCGGGGTTTGAACCTGCGATCCTCGTTACCGAGGCAAGCGTTCTACCCACTTGGCTATCACTGCACTGCTTGCGTGCCAATCATAGTGATGGCGTAGTAAATTAATTATCAGTGCGTCCCCCGAGCCGCCATTGTCGCCATTATACTATATTATACATGCATTACCAATTCACACTTTCTGTGAAGCTTTAATTATTATAATCAGCCGACGGACTGGCACATACAATTGTACATTTTGGCTTTTGCACGTTTTATGAAAAAAACATGAATATTTAAACGGTTGGTGCAGCTGTAGCGTTAAATAATTGGCTGTCGGTAATAATTGCTTCGGCAAAACCGTGAACACACACTATACGTTGAATGTGATGTGACAATTTGATTCTGACTCTCAAAACTAATTCCCTAAGATTGAATACATCGGCTAATATTCATAGTCAGGTCCATTATTTAGAACGCTTATTTTATTTACAACGATAAGATGAATGTGGCCAAAAATGTTGTAAAAGAAAATAGCACCGGATAGATGGATGTTTTCTTTAGCTCAGTATGTGAGCGGTGTTTGACAAATGTGCGCTAAACGCTCATAAACGTCACAGGAGCAGCGGCGTCTCGTTAACTGCCGCCTTCTTACCCGGCTGATTTAAAAAGTAACAACCTAAATCGTTGGCACAAATAATTCCCAGCGAGCGTGGTGCTCGAAGCGCGGTAATTTCCTGCGCGTTTTGAACTCAATGGTGCGCTACAAGTGCTCCCTCGTCTCTTTTCTCTAATTTTTGTACGTTTTCTGTGCTCGAGACTTGTGTTAAAAATAGCTGAGTAATTTTTCATTTCGGCGCGCGGCGGGCGTGGCAGATTACAGGCTGTTTCAAATAATACGCCAACGGTACTTAACTCGAGTGCGCCGACGCTTGCCGCCGACTTTTGTTGCTTATGTACGCTTTTCACCGTACTCGTTTCTTTGTGAGGCTATTTATTCGGCCCGGCTAACTTATTGCGGCCCCTGTAACGTTTTATTACCCTCTTATGAAGTTTTTCTTTTGAAATGAATACACAACAATTTTGTCGGCGACCGTGTGTGGTGATTACACTTGCAAATAAACGAATTAGTAGGCACGCGACGTTTGTGACGCGAAACGGTTCTGTTTTCACACCTTTTGAGGACAACTTTTATTCTGTTACTGAGTCGCGTCGAGCGGTAAGCTATGGCTTCGCAACGCGAGCACCCTATGCGTGCGGGCGAGGCAGCGAACAATTGTGTTGGAGCATCGGGCGCGCTATATATCACGGTGTATTTCCGTGCGCGTCCCGCCATCATTCTGTACGACCGCGACTTTTTTACGCATAAAAACTAATGTCGCCTCTAATTATTTTTAGATTATAACGGACCGCCCGCTATATATTAAGTCGAGCGCAGCCGAATTGTCAGCATAACTTCGCTTTGATGTATCATGATTTGTTTTTATTTTCAGGCAGTTTCAACGTGATTCATCGACGGATAAATTTCAAATGCGCCGTGAAACGTATATTTAATTGATGCGTCCGCGCAATACATTGTTATGACACTCTTATGACAACCGGTGCCGATTAATAGACGTAGGGTTCGTATAGACTATAGTATAGTACATACTTAAACAAAATTTAATAAGAAGCCACCCCTGTTCTTTGACGAGTCTGACGGGTTGATAAGTTTGGCGAAAACGTCAGCGCAACGCGTTGAGAGATCGCGCTTCAAAGAAAAACTGTGAATTAATCAAGCACTAGCGCGAATGGCTGTCGCGTCATCTGTCTTTGTCAGCAGGGCAGGCGCGCGCGTGTCAGAGCGAGACGCGAAGCAACCGGGAGTGGTTATACTCAGTCATTTGTCCCTGGCGACCGACACGCACTGCTCAGCGCGGGTACGTGTGTGTAAGCCTTTATCGGTGAAGTTGTGTTTTTTTTGCTGGAATTTAATTATCAATTGGTCCATGAAAGTGCAAATAAGAAGTTATTTCTACGTGTGGATACTTTAGTGGTCCCTAATTTATAATAATTTTGTTATTCTTATTGCTTCAGTTGCGAATGGATTCTTGTTGATAAACTAAATCGTCTGCAGATGTATGTGAGTAATTCAACATTTTCCCACTACCATAACCATACACCCATGCAATTCCTACAGGCGTTTGCACGAGCAGAACGTGAGCAAAACCTTATAGAACCTATTCATGTATTCCGCAAACTATAGGCTACGAACATAATGGAAATGTTTACTGCATTCAGAAACTATATTGAGTACCCAATGTAATTGTATGAACTGTTTAACGCGCACACATGGAGTATATAATATATAAACAAACTTATAGTTTAATTTGTGATCTACACTTGTCCGCTCCGCACATTGCATTCAACGAGCGTATAAGTATAGTATGTCATGTTATCACACGGTGACGACACCGCGTGGAGTTGGCCAAAACGGTCTTATAATCAACTGAACACACAGACATACCGTCATATTTTATGTCGACGACAGAGACAGTACTGGCGTGATACTAAATCGAACATACTATACGTCAGTTTATGTACAAACTGACTCATAACCTAAACCCACTATTAGTATCTCGTAGCGACCAGTAAATTTTACGATACATGTACCTATCGGTAAAATTGAAGTTAAACAAACACATAAGTAGATATTTATTACGTATACTGTAAACGTTACGTAAACTAAGACTATCAGTCACTAAACCCGTCCAAATTTAATAATACAGAAACACGTTAGGGGTACATACGCACAACATAACAAAATTTATTATAGTTAACGCGAGTCGCTAAATACAAACATGAGCCTTTCGCATTGCAATCTATTAGAGAGATAATTCTCGATAGGGAGGTAATGTTAATCCAAGCACGGCGCGGGCTTTATCTAAAGTGACTCGGGCGGTGTCGACCTCTAGGGTCTCTCGGACCCTGGGGACTTACCCGTAGGCAGCGAGCGTGGGGTCGTAGGGGTAGTAGCCGCCGGAGGGCTGCAGGCCGGCCGACGTCCACGCAGACATCTCGCCGCCGCCCTCCTTCAGCGCGTAAGGGTTACTCTGAAACACCGCACGACACAATGAATACACGCCCGCGGCGATACGATCACACCTCGCTTACACATTTGATACAGTTTATTTCGTTACGCTATTACCCTGAAAATATAAAATTGTTTACAGGCCGAATGTTTTTCATTGGACACCACTGTAGCTCCTGTCTTACAGGAGTAGCAGTGGTGGGAGTGTGTGGCGGGCTTAGTCCCACAAAAAAAAGGCCGAATGTTTTCAATGTAGATAGAATTTTTGCAAGCTTGTACCTAATGTAAGAATCGTCGAAGTGTGAGTGGTATAAAAAAATATATTACGTTGAGAATGTTACACGTTAATACTGGATGTGGTTGCATGACGTTAATCAGTAAGTTATCTAAGTAAGCTTTCACTAATCCATCATTATCACTGAGAAGGTTACACATGAGCATATTATATCATATCAGCATTACCACAAAATATAACGAGACGTGTGTGATATAATGACACCGCAATTTATTTAATTAAAATCCATTTAATACCTAATACATTCCTTCCACTGTGAGCACATATTTATGACAATGTACCCCTTATTGCTTTCAAAACTGATTGTGTAGTGGGCCCCAAACAGCGGAAAACGGAAACACGCCCAGGCCAGCCCCGGCCTAATATCAAACCTAGAAAGAAATATGAGGGATGATGAGGAGAGGCAATAACACAGATTAGAAAGCAACGCACTCGAAACAAAAAATATATTATTGATGCATTCCAATGAATCTCTTTGATTACTTAAGTTAGGTATAGTTTTTAAGGAACCCATGATATACACGATTGTAATACCATCAACACACCATCTAATCATACGAAAATTTGCTCGCCATTAACACGAGCACTCCATATCGCTAAGCCATGTAAGCGGATAAATCTCAGCGAGTTAATACCTTTCAGTCAATCGGCTTTACAAATGCGTCGGCTTGAATTTAATTAAAGTTAACTTAATAGAAGGGAATAAACTCACGAACAACAATAAAAGTCCCGAGAGTACCAGGATACATATCACCATCGAATTTGCATAATGTATGGAGGCAGAGGGGAAAACTATTAAGGCTATACGCACCCTCGACGTGATAGTTGTTTAACAGCGAGGTAGGGATGCTACCCTCTGCGCTCACTTATCCGCATACATTAGGAGCAACTAAATTAAAAGTGTGAACGATTGCAGCGGGCCTCGGCTGGCATCCCTCGCCTCGCCCGGCTCAGTGTTAATAAAATGAGCAGCATTATATTATGATACGTACCGCTGGTTGTCGCGATAACTGAATAAAAACATAGAGCTTATTTGTCGCCCCCAGTTTTTAAATAACACAATGGTAGCGTTTATCTTGGGCTGTTTGTGTGTTCATTTTGTTAGTTGGTTTTCATTTGCGATTTGCTTTTTGGGAACGTCATTTGAGGAGTTATTTAGAATCGAATTTATAGAGAAGCTGTAGATTTAACGGTGGTTAATTTTTTTTTATTATTATATTATTTAACTATAAATTGGTGCTCTCCATATATGAAAGTAAAATGTGTTATGTGTGTACGCCTTTTATGACCTCACATATTTCACCATCGCCATCCAGTGAGCACACTGAGGCACTGGGGCCCTGCCCGCATCAGAACACACCCTGCAATATGTGACGATATGTGTCATGTTTATAATTTCATACGATTTTAGCGCGTTTTCGGTATAAATATAAAATTTAATAATTATCCAGCTGTTATAGAACTTTTATAACACTCTCCACCCATACACATACGATACACGATAACAATTCAATAATTCCTTTGTGACGTATAACTCCAAAAACTGCGGTGAAGATTAGACATATTATCAGGTGAAAAACACTGTACGAACTGAGTTTACATACCTAGATAAGTGTAATGACACTCGTTTGGTGACTTGAGCCAGTAATAAGTGACACTCGCAATTATATGCGCAGAAAAAAAATGCAACAGCCTCGTAACCTACCTCATTAGAATGGTAACGAGTATTTGTGAGATAATAACATAATTATTACTCGGGAGCTAGCTTAATAGGAGTAAGTAAACGGCTTGTTTGTTAGTATCATTGCTCTGACAAATTACCGATATTCACGATGGTTATCCGTGCTGGTATTTATTTTCATTCTAATATACGCAATTATATTGATGGTGAAGAAAGCTGATGTACTACGGCATTCAAACCAAATTCTCTTTCAGATAGCCGAAATGAGTTTTTTTTAATTATTACAGTAATCCCATTTCCTTGTACTTAGCCAATACGGTGTAACAAAAATAGTGTCAACCATTTCAACCATGTATTCAACATGTGTAAATCATGTTATTTTTTTAAATAAGGCATAGCAATAGCCCTTGACAATGCGTTCAGTACAGGTGCCATTTTTAAATGTCGAGTAATTTGATTTATTTATTTCGGAATGTTTCTATCATTATAACCTACTATAAGCCCTGTTAAAATATTTTACACTATTATTTTGACACCTCATTTTTTCGCTAATAATGCAGCTGGACTTGAATCAGTTATAATACTAGGTATAATATAATATCGCCTGTATAGTCGCGAAGGTTAAGAATATTCAGGACCTACCTAGCGTAGAAATTCTTCTAAATTTCATACTACTCCAGTAAAATGCTTTCTTCAATTCAAAAATATGTACAAAGTGAAGCTGTACTAAGTAAGAAGGTACATCTAGTCGGACCGTGTCTACAACAGTGAATGATTACATATCATTAATATCTATCATAGTGTGAGTAAACATTACACTTTTCCAACTTTCCCCTGCGAATAAGCCAGTGACAAATTCGCACCGCAACTCTTTTGTGGTGCCGTGATAAAAATTGCTCCTTTTCCTGACTGTGACAGGGCAGTGGCTCCCTCTGAGGTCGGGGGCTCGCTAACTATGAGTGATGACGGCCTCGCCCCCGACATTAGCCCCGAGACTCGAGAACGCACGTGGCCGGCCGAACATTAATGATTATGCCATTATTACTTACGCCACTATGCATATCCGACGGTGTCAATGTCATATTTTCTGCCTAAGGGTCCGCTTGGGAGTCGTAGAGGACTTGCTACCTTAGTATCCGTAATAGCGTCTAATGATAAATTATTCGTATACATTATAAATGATCCGCCAAATAGGTTTATTTGCGGGGCAGAAAAATATTGCGCTATAGAAGTGGTAAATATAATTTTTAAATTATATAATGTTGAAATTCATATGAACGGCTCTATGGTACACTTGTTCTGAATAAAAGTGGTTTGTATTGTCTATTATTTTATAGTAGTAACAAGACATGACTTGGTAAATGACACGGGTAATTTTAGCTTAGGTTTGACGACTAGCTTGGTAGACTAAATTAACTTTGTTGGATGACGTCATCCGCAGCAACAACTAAGACATTTCAAAAAAATAGCTAATCTGCAATGTATGTACGCTAACCGAGGTGATAAAGTTCATTTATAAACCCTTAAAAATCTTATCCGCACCAATTCATCCCCCTTTTCCGTAAGACTGAATCTAACAACATTTTAATCAATTCTCCACAGGCTCCGCGAGTCAGCGCGCCAGATAGACTCATTACACCAACCCCAAATAAATATAAACAGTAGCGAAAAGGGGCCGGGCCCCACTATTAACGTTATTCACACGCGTCGCTAAATCCATAAATAAAAGCCAACTACGACCCTAGAAACAAAAAAAGACAAAGTTCACGATCGAGTGATCTGTGCGGTTCATAAATAAGGCTCGTTTATTTCATTGCATTAAACTGGTGATAAGTTATTTGACGGTTCATAAATTCGTACCCCATCGGTGGTTGGAGCCGCTCGGGCGCTAGCGCGCGGCCCGGCTCCGCCCGAGGCGCCGCGGCGGCCCGCCGGCTTGCCAAATCGACGGCTCTCCATCATCCCGCAATCCAGCTTTCTGGCTACCGTTCGCCAGTTAAAGGCATCATTTTACTTCAGTGTCGTGTTCTGCGATAACATTTTCTGCATCATAAACGCTATGATGCCGCCCTCTGTGCCAGAATGTCACTTCTAAACGACTCGTTGCTTAAACTCTACCTTTCAAATCTAGCTTAATGCCAGGACACTACGATCTATGTTAAATTTAAGACAGGTTGCCTACCGTGCTAGAACGGAAATGACTCTAAACCCCAACAGTGAACTCTACACATTGACTCTATCATTGCTACAGGACTCTACAATGGAATTCTATGTAGTAATTGTAGCAAAAATAATGCATGCTATCAAATAATAACGGTAGGAAATACCACCAGAGGAATCTAAAAGTGAATTGTAGCGAGCGGAAAAAAGAATGACTATAAGTGGATAAACCGAATACAAACGAAAAGGTCATTTCATGGCGCGGTGCGTGGTGCGAGCAGCAAGTACGCCACTCTGAACCGTGGCCGGTCGAGTTAAGAGCCTTATTTGTTGGGCGCGCGCGCAACGTGGCTAAGTTCAATAAAGCTTTCCCCCAAATAAGCCATAAAACGCGCGGGACGGGCGCGGGCGTTTTAGGTACGTTCCCGTTCCAATTATTTGTTTGTGGAAGCACAATAATTTTATTTTACGTTTTATTTAACATTTATTTCGTTACGGCAATTTCACGGGTATCAAAGAATTGCCGGATTGTGATTTAAACGAAATTGGTTATTTTCCACTGCGCAGACTAAAAGTTATTTCTTTGGGTATCGAATTAATATTATTTTATTGAGCCATGATAGTGTGCCCATAATCAAAAACCAACATTTCGTTTTACAAGGCTTTATTATTGGAAATTGAGCGAGCAGTATTTAGTTTTATGGTGAAACCTGATGGCTTACGCGATCTTACGACGACCTGCTAGATTTCTTTCAAACTTGGGATGATGCATGAATAAATTATGTTTTACTACAACGCAATATGGATGTCAAAATATGTTGAACAATTACGGATGTAGAGTGATGTGTTTTGTCGATTATTTTAATTTTTTTTTATATTTTTTTAAATTTTGTTCTGTACAATTGTAAAATTAGACATCGGTTTTAAAACTAGGATCATAAAGTATGATTCCATGGAGAAGAAGATTATTTACGAACAAGTGCTTAGCGTTATTAAAACCGCGTTAACATTGTCTATTTGGAATTTTAATTACTTGTGAGATTATTTAAATAATTTATTCAGCGGAGGAAGTCGCGTACATTACTACCTACTACTAATTAGTGAGATTAAGATGAGTACTCTTAATCGGGAGGTACGCCGCGGCGAGGACACGGCGCGACGCTCAGACGGCCCGCCATAAATAAATAAACAATAAACCGGGATTAAACAAGTCAATTGGAGCTCAGACACAGACAATGTGCGGTCACGTTTAACTGCCGAACCCGACGGTAACCGATCGCGGCCGGCGTAATTCAATGATCGTAAACGCTCGCAATGATATCAATTAGACAGAGCCCCGAGACCGATAAAGCTCCACTTTAATTAGGAGAACAAACAACAGACGGTTGTTAATGAGCCGTGCGCGTGTGGAGGGCGAGAGAGGTAATTAGGGCGGGGGGACGCGGCAACGCCGAGCGATCAATTATTGAGCCTTCGTGATTGATTCGGTCGCGGCTCCGCTACGCGCCCTCGCGCCGACCGCGCAGACGTCTCTTAATTCTCAGCCACCGCAACTCTAAACTTCACTAAAATTGTCTCCCATCCAAATGTTCACTGAATCCACTAATACAAAACGTATACATGAAAATTTCACGCCCCAACATTGATTTTCACAATCGATAACTATTCCTTTATTAGAATGCTAGATTTCATGTTTATAAATTAACGAGCGGCTGTTTGTAAATGTGCCTGTAGTTAACACCGATAATGACGTATGCAATGATAATAACGCAAGCATTCATTTAAAATGAAAGACAGAGTAAGGCATTTCATAAGAGTTTCCGGGACCCCGCTTTTATCGTATTTATCTGATGTCTCGCTAATAGCCCTCATTCGAGGGTGAGACGCAGCTGTAAAAGCTCGACTGCACGTATAAATTACTTATAAAATAAGGACATTAAAAACCATTTAGAGCAATAACTATTATGCACTGAATATAGCTATAAATATAAACTGAATAAATTATATGTATAACTTTGATACAGAAGTAAATGTTAGAGGTGTCAGCGTTAATGGTGGCCGTGGGGAGGTCGGGGAGGAGAGGACAATGCGCCCCCGGGGCGCTTTTGTTGGCGCGGACTCCCTGCCCGTGACATCTGTCCGAATCGCTACAATAACTCGCAAAAAACTCACTCTAAATTCACCAAATGTAAAGCGCTTCTCAGTAATTATTTTCCGCTGGATATACAATGCAGCTATCATAGCCGGTGTTGCACGCGGAGACGTCTTCATTGAGCCATTGTTGTCAGTGACATATCATTTATTCCGTTATGAATTAGTACCCCGCCGTCCCGGTGGTCTTGCGCGGATCGCAACCTACCATAGGACTACGAAATTGTGTCACAATATTGTAAATAGCGTTAAATTTTGCCCTCTCATTCCGATTGTTGAGCTTTTTGTGCAAACTGACAATAGAAGTGAAGTGTCAGAAGCGTTTTGTTGTATTACGTGGTAATCTTCTTATGTGGATTGACATCTGAATTAAAGGACTGTTGTAATAGTTTTTATATATGCTTGCCTACCTACAAAAGGAAATCAGAACGTGGATGATAATAAAACGGTCTGATTAGCGCAGTTGGTACTGACCCTGCTTTCTGCGCCGAAAGTCCCGGGTTTGTATCCTGGTAGGTACAAGCTGTGTGTCATTAGCATGAATGTTTGTACACGAGTCTTGGATGTTTAATGTCTATATAAGTATTATATACTAAGTTCACCCTCAGTCCAGTGTACGGTACCCATAATACTAACGTTGCTTAGTGTGGGACCGTATAGTTGGTGTGTTCGTCTGGCGATATTATTATAAAAACTGCCGTAGCTACCATAGCTATAGCACGCTACTTAGCATAGCTTACTAATCACCGTCAGTGCAGAACGGAAAGTACTGTTCTGAAACACGGCAAAAGAGTTTATGTAGCATATATACAAGAACCTAATCTGGAACAAATCTTCCTTTAAGCCGTAAAAGCTGTTAAAATCTATAACTAAGAATGTATATGTGAACTATGTGATTATCATCATAGTTTTCATTATGCTCATTATGCTGCTGAAAATATATTACATAAGTTTTAATTAGATTACCTGTATGAAGGGAATTTACCTACGTAAGGTTGCTAGACACATATTTTACATGGACTCGACGTATAATTTGCATGTATAATGCCTTCCAGAACACGAAACCACGCGAACCTAAAACAAACTTAAAATTAAATAATAACGTACTTAAAAGCTATCTCAAGCTTAATCGACACCTTTTTTTTGTTCAACTAATGCTTAGCGCGTCGCCCGAGTGGCAGCGCAGCGGACAAAAATTACGCCCGGATCACGTTTTTTTTTCTCACTTCCGGTCAAGATAACCGTCGAAATAAGCACCTTTATATTGTTAAGTGGACATAGATCGCTCTATAAACGGCCAAGTTCGTTAAGTATAATTGTTTATTTTGAACCAGCAACGCCACCCCTGGGCGATTCTCCGTAAACTTTCAATTATCGCACATTAAGACCGCTTCCTCTGGTCAAGCGAGCGGCCAAACTTTTCGCTCAAGATTAATCGCGGACGCCTTCGCACGGAACGGTCATAATATCCTCCAGTTCCGGGCCTAACAAAGGGCAGTAACGAATTTCCTGCGCCGAGATTGCTGACTAACGTCTGTCACGGTGCCGCAGGTCCGAGGCGAGCCAAAAACTATAGCCGAATGAAATATGCATCGACACACACTACATCGACCACGATAGTGGTGTTTGAGGTGTATTCAAACAATAGTAAATGCATTTAGCTCGACCATTGTGTGATTTATAGCGAAAGCGTGTAGGTAATTTATAAGAGTGGCGCGGGAGTGGACGGAGGGCGGCGGGCACCGCGGGACGTCGGGAAATCGGGGAAAATCCGAAGATTTATGAGCGAGCCGCGGTGCGGCTGACCGCGCCACCGCGCCACCGCCGGCCGGGCCGCAGCGCTCTGTTTGCCCACTCATTAAAGTCGGCAAGTAAACGCTTAGTGCGAAGATGAGTATATTTGCGGAGCAATTAACGCTTACGAGGTGAGACGAGGGTTCGGGCTGACCGCAACGGTCATCATTGAATTATTATAAAGTGTCAAGCGGCCGCCCGGCCGGGCCCGCCGCTTTTATCGGATCTATGTATTTTTAGCCAGTGATTTGACCATCTTTCGTTTGTAGGTACGGTATCGTCGAAACGCTTATGTGTCCGATAGATAAGGCGGCCGATACAGAAGGTGTATCTGCGTCAGGATATCGCTGTGTAAACATATGCCTGTCAATCACTGCGAGGCGGCGCTTTACAACATTTTATCGGTTGTCACATAGGTAATCTAAGTATAACGCATTTATGTCAAATCGTCGATGTACCTATTGATAAGCCCACCCACGTTTTACCGGCGCTCTATTGCATCATTAAAGCAATGGCGGTCGTACGTACTGGCACTTACACGCGTTGTCATTACGAATACATACAAAAAGAATACCAAGTTACTTATCGGGCTGCATAATGGTACGTCGCAGATATTACAGGTGCGGGAAATTTTAAATGTCTAATTTGCACATGGTGCTCATCGGTGCAGTTAAACTTGACAATGGCTGGTTGCGGGTAATTTATGGGCCACGGCGACAGCCATATGTAAACAGCCATATTATGATGCTGATCATTGGCCTTGGCATGCTGAAATTAATGACGATACTGTAATAGGTAAGTAGGAGGGATACGCATCTATCAATAATCAGAAGTATTGCTAGGCGTAAGCAGCAAGCTTTAAAAAAATATGGTACTTCGTTGAGCGGCCCACAAAATTTGTGATTCGCGGTAAAATCAATGCACACAGGCCTCCTATCAAAATAAAACAGCCATTATGCTTCAGTTTATCTATCTAAATACACAACCCAATCTAAAGATAGCTTATCCATTTACAGAATACTCCTACTCGTATGTAGGCACACGCACACATGCCGTCAATCTCACACACATTTGAGTGTTGATATCTAAACGACTCTCGACTTTATACACAATGTTTCCAGAGCATATTTTTGGGTAAGATGTCCGGATCAAATTCTCTTTCTCGCTGAGGCTAATTAAAAAGAAAATAAAGCGAAGCGTGGCCATTACTCAGAGCAAGGTCGTTTGTGACTAATTAATTGGCGAAAGAGTAATGTTGGTAATAGAAGTATACTGAGATATTTATGATATTAACGATTCGAATAAGTGTACTATTATTATTCGCGTTAAACTTTCTGACAGCATTATTGAAATTGTTAAGGTCATTTTCGACGCTAGAATATATTTACGATGGCAATGATAATGTCGTGAAAAAAATATGGTTGTTTTTTTTATACTAACATGTTCATCATATTTTAATCAGATGCAGATGGTATAATATAATCGTTTGAAAGAAGAATGTTGAAACAATAAATTTCATATTCAGAAAATCTACTATCATTTATTGACCTACGACGACATGATCTATTAAGTAATGTATGAGCCCTATATCATAGAAACAAAACGTACCAACTATTATGCAACTAAATACCTAATCCATGCATTTTAACATGATAACAGGACATTGACACCAGTTTGAAGTCTCATTTTCTATCCCTGACCTTGTGGTAAGAAGGCATAGTAGTTATTTTTAGTTACTTCGTCCGTACACCGACCAATAAAACTTTCAAACACAAAATAAAATTGTAATAACATTATTTTACCTCGTTCATTCTTATGTAATATATTATAATGTAAACCAAATAATAACGAAGCTGAATTGACTCAGAAAGAAAAAAGGTGACATTATCAACATGATCATCCATTGTTGGTCGTGATACACATTTGATAATTAGGTTGAAACTTAATCCGCAGTGATTAATGAACAAAGCCAGTACTACAGGCAGACCACCCACAGGGAGGAGACGGCTTAATAAGACCCTCATTAACACCTTAATGGCTATTCTCAATTCGCCTGATTTCTCTTCACTTTTATTTATTCTATCCGTCCCGGTCGCACTCGGCTCCTGCGCATCTTGCATCCCGCCCCTTCTTTAATTGAATTTCTGGTCTCCTTTTTCTAAACTTATTCTGTTTGACTTAAGATTAGTGATGTATTTAAATTGGCGTTTTGTTACGTTTTTATAGTCGGCCAAACGTAGTCCTCGTCCTTTTTCGTTTCTCCAGTTTTCTTATCGAAGTTTTAATTTGATCTTGATAATTAAATGAGCATGGAACTTTCTTATGGAGAATACAGTTTGTTGGGTAAAGATCAAGGGTGTTCGCACTTTGGGCGCGTTGCTTGTATTGCCGGAGGAAGAATTGAACCCTGGCATTGAGCCCTGGCAGTGATGGGCTACCTGGCACGTATAAGGTTCTTTTTTTGTGTGGAAAAAAAAAGACCGTGCTAATTTGTTCTTTCGAATCATCGAACATCGAACGAATCATCCTTTTGATTATGAACTTTGAACGTCTGTGTGTTGAGATATACTCTTTAAATTGGATTGTGGCGCGTCATATGTCTATCAATGGGTTATAATCGAGCACGGGAAGGGTCCGGAGGTTTCCGTTTGCAATAAACGAGTGAGAAATGTGCGCGCAGGACACATGCCGCCGCACATGCGCCTGCGCCGTTGACGAGAGATTTTATTGCCTCCCTTCACGATTTGCCACCACTTTGTCAAATTATACTTACTTTTGATGATATTTTATGAGGCCTACACATGTTTGTGCTTAAGTCGCGAGAAAAGCTGTATTTGATTGTTTGCTCATATACCTAAATTAATTATGCATAAATGGCAGGAGAGTTTTGAAGAATCATCACTTTTAAGTTGGTTTTCAATGCCCCTAAATATATTAACTTATATTATTTTTTGATAATAGGACTTACTTTCTTACCAAAGTTCGTCTGAAATTTGATCTCAAATTTTCTTTGGATACATTTATGTTAACAGTATGCCCATACCTACTAATCTAAAGATTAAGTACATAACTTCAATGAATCTCAAGATGTCAGTAGTGTTGCGTTATTCCAATACTACAAATGAATTAAAACATAAACAATAAATCATAACATTACCGAGTTAACGTGACGTCATTAAAACGCGGTTACACAAACAATCCCTTTTATTGATTACCAACCGCATACAATAGATGGCGCTGGTCGTATTGTAAGTCGCGACGCGAACTGACGCCGCCACCGGAGTCGCTCGTGTACAAAAATGGCAGTTGAATATTTTCCCCCGCAACGGTTTACCGCGACACAGAGCAGAAATACACCCTGTCGCACTAAGCTACGGCCCATTTTGCGATGTCGTCGGATCAGGAGACATAGCCAGAAACAGACACAAGTGTATTTGCGGTGGAGCGTCGTCATTGTTCGCTAAATCGTCGCTTGCACGTAACCGGCCGGGCTTGTCGTGAGTTAGGTATGAACAGGCGCACACAATGACAATATACATACATTTAAACACCTGTTATTAAGCACACAGGGTCACAAAGCGTAGGTACGTACATACTTCGTTAAATAAATGACAGATAGAGATCTCACCGCCGGCGGTTTAGGATGCATCCACAATTACTGACACGAGTTGCCACATGATATTATAATTACGAGAGTAATGAACTCTTTTTTTGTTCTAAAAATATGAATCTTACTGAGGACGGTTGCTGTAATTTGAAATCGTAATAAAGATGAATCGTACTCTACCAAAGGTGCGCTTATCCTTTGTGCGCCAGGAGTTACCATCGTAAAGCCAGTAACAATTCTGTTAGTATTACTTTACTACAAGTAAAGAACATTTAACGTGTCTGAAGAAAGCCAAAGTAATAGTAAAGTTCAACTATTATTATTAAACGAACGGGCTTCATATCACTAAGTCCTATATTTGTTTTCCGGATCATGCGCGAAGTTTTATAATTAATAGTATCAGTGACATAGATTTTATATAACACGCATTATTGTATAGTAGTAGGTACCCAAAATTTCAGTCTTTCAAAAATGCCATAAATGCCAAGACTACGTATTTATAGCAGTGACAAGACTGATTCTTCGAGACTTGAATCTCGCAATTGTATGACAAATTAGCGTTTTTATTATTTCAGTTAAACAGAACAATTGTTTATAATAAAGTAGTCGTGGTCTTGCGAAAATATAGCATGAAAACTTTGAGAAAAATCAGCCTCAAAGTGTGCCTTATGCCTATAATAAACAAGGCTGCATGTTCCCCTCCGATTAGTTTATTTCATACAATTGTGAGATGGTAAGTATTTGATTATTATTAGTTCGGGTTTACGTGACAATTCACCTAAGCTATTCTACGTATTTTAATACAGCCAATTATCGAATAATTTTAACTCCAAATGAGTAGGCAACGTCGCTGTGAGCTTTTAAGCCGACCAAATACTTACAAATGCAGAATCAAGATTTGTTGCCACACGCAACTTGCTCTGGCCCAACCATTCTTAAGAGTAAAATGGTAATGGTCGCGGTAAAATGTGATCTTTTGCCTATGGCTGAACATCTCATTTCAAATGTCAAAATCCCAATACTTACATCTCTTATTTGATTTAATACTTATTTAACACTTTGAAGCTTATTTTAATTTAATGTGACACTTCATTCTAATAGTCTATTTGGGCGTTTCTTACTCGAAAAGAAATAATTAATTTCGTTTCTTCAAACAACACGAAAAACTATTGTCGTCTAACTTTTTCACAGCAAAAGATTTGGCTGACTAAACGGCATAAAGAAAATCGTAGCATTGTGTTAAATAATACGAGTGTACCTTCACATACCACCGCGACGCTTTCGCACTAAGCCGCTGAAATTTTCCTCCAAAAATATCCGTCATTTTTCCTGAAATGGGATTTACTAGGCTTAATGGATTTCACACATGTTTTATAGAAATCGTTGCAATTGTGGTAAGCGAATAAAACCGGATCAGTGGCGACGCACGAAGCGGGCAATTTCTATAAGTAACTCAACGTATAACTACCAGTAATTATGCTGCAAGCTTTACGAGCCAGCTACCAAGGTTCAAGCACACGGGAGCTTCGACACACTAGATTCTTTGTCCACCATAGTACCTTATAAGGGCGCCCGCAACACCGAACGCCCATATGTCCCTTTGCTCAGACAAGGTGTTAAACCGAACTGCGGTTCCGACTGTACTCTGCCCACTAATTGGATACTTATTGCAATTTGTGAAAAACGCATCCAACTGCCGTAATTTCGCGAGTCGAAGGAAAATACGAACTCAAAATTTCGGGTCATTTCAAACCACGCTTATCTTAAACCGTGATAGAACGTAATTGGTATAATAATGGCGGTCGCTTTTAGAATTTATTTTTTGAGCTTAAATATTAATGTTTCGTGACAGGGCGGCGGGGTCCGCGAGGTGTCGGTGGTTTTCTGGCCCAGCGCGCCCGGACCGGTTCGCCGATGGCTCGCACGCCACACCAGAAAAGCCAAACACGTTGTATCGTAGTCGAGAGCGATAAACCTTGCCTCGTATACGGGCAAACGCCAAACGACCTATTCGTACCAATTTGCAGCCTGTTCATTCTGTTTTAGGAGACGACAACTCAGAGGGCAATAGCGAACTACGAAATAAACTGTAGCAATAGTTGAATGTCGTCGAGCTGCGACCGATTATGACGTTAACAGCGATATTAGCATATGGTACTACATCATGCGCCTCTCAATTAGCTTTAGTAAACATTGACAGCAATTAGTTGTTTTATGGCAGTGTTGAATCCCAACGCTTGTTTTACACGACACGATTGTAGAAATCATTTATTTTCTATTAGATAACATTGAGATTTAAACTGAGACCGCTGATAATGTAAATACATACCAATGGTGAATAGAACGCCGAGCTGTCGACACCGATGCTCGGGTATGGGTTCTGGTCCGTCGACGGGTAGGGTGTTCCGTATACTCCGACGGCTGCGCTGGAGAGGCGCGGGTAGGAGGTGAGAGCGAGCCTGGCGCCGTCATACTGGCAGGAGCACACGGTTTGTCCGGTGACGGGGTCCGTGATGATAGGGCGAGGTGTGTCGCAGCAGGAGGCGGCGGGCGTGCTGGCGTGGCTGCCGGCGCCGGGGGACAGGGCGCCGCCGGCCACGGCCGAGCCGCCGGGCGACAGCGGCGGTGCCGAGCTGGAGCCGCCGTCCGGCGAGGTGGCCGCGCCGCCCGCGCCCGCCCCGCTGCTGCCGACTAGCAACTGCAACCAACACAACCGCTATAGTTCATAACACTTTTAGTCTGATTCCTAATACATTGAATAAACATTACTTGATAGCACCTAAGCCTTACAACCCGCAACAATTAATTTGGTTTGACAATTTGATAATCAGCAACGATATAGATGGCAATCAGATGTTGTTAATGTCAACAATATAATAAAAATATATTATCCGGAAGAATATTATCTTAGGACAAATTAAATAACAATATTTTAGTGCCAATTGAGGTTTATGGGATGATCTGTCACCACTTGATCGATACACTTACAAGTTGTCTACCCAATTAAATGAATGCCTCAGCGATCTCTGACGTCTGAAACTTTAAACGCGACAACCACAGCTAATTTACAGTTTAAAATATTGTTGCTCGCTCGATTTGAGCACGCCTAACAAGTGGAGCGCTTTCTTGTAGACGTAATTTTAAACGAATGCAAATTAATTCCGTTTCTAGGGTACAGTGGTAAGATAATATCAGGGGCATCCGCTTAATCTAAGAATCGTAGTGACGGGCCCATCGCCCGACCCGCTGGACGAAACTCTCGAATTACTTCGTGGAAATAATTAGTACACATATTATGTGGAGGCCGAGTTAGCGCTTCGCTGATCAAAATAACGACGTGATTGGCACAATTTGTTAATCACAACATCTTGTTTAACTCTTAGTAATTCTGTGTTGATATTTTAAATAGACGACGCTCGTTCACTTCCTTTATTCTTGTTCCAAGCATTTATTATGATGTTATGTAATTGAGACCATAAAACAAGTTACTACTCCATTATTAATGCAAATGTAAAGATGGGACTTAATATAAGGTGGTGAATAAAAAATACTTCTAATGAAAACATTATCAGGTGCAGTTGTTACTGCAAAGGGTAGCTGCTGTTATACCTGCCTGTTTAAGAGATATCATTCAACAACAAGTATCGTCATCCGTACAACTAGGTAGTCGTAATTACTGAAGTTAGTTATTCATCGAGCAGAACAATAATTGAATGACCCATAGAAATATGCAGGCGCTTGGTAAATAGTAAATACCAAAAGCAAACAGCGTGGGCCCATTGAATGAGATGAAATTGTAAGTGGACATGGACAACGCACTACAGACTATGAATTTCTACAAGTGTAGTTTGGGCGGTGAAAGATTAAAGGGAACGGGGATGTCAACAGATTTGGTCAAACATTGGGGCTGGGCTTAGGAATAATAGCATGAGATACTATGCAAACACGGACCCCACTTCACCTCTGACGCTCTCTTTGAGTGCACCAACTTGTTTTCTTTAAACAGAGCGAAGTTTCATAAGGGACGGTACTGGGGAGTTTGTTGGTCCATAGCCTTGATTCCACACGGGATCAGTGGGCTGCGTGGCCTCAGCTAGGACTTTACACAACACAACATTTTCCACTAACAACTCCATTCATTTCCACGCTCATCTGTGTAAAATTCAAAAGTTCCTTATTACCCTGGTTTTTTTATGGTTCATGTAGTAATCTTATATTCAAACAGATTTGTACTTTCTAATAGTAAACACTGAGTTTGCCGGCTCTTCTCAGTGTAACCAACATTCCCAAACGATGGTAACATATTGGCTACGTAAAGGAAAAAAACATATTTTGGGTAAAAAAATCTGTACGAGGCATTTTTACTCTTTTTACTGGGATCGTCTAATAATCATGCTTTAATTTTTTTTGTTAGATATTCATCCAAAAAATTATCTCTGAAATGGTTGATGTCAAATTTGTTTTTTTATTTTTCCGCTAAGCCGCATGCTCCACAAGATTTCAGAGTTGAAATCGGATTAAACAATCGTTCGCGCAAGGCCGCGCCCGCGCCCGCGCATGCGCCGACGTTCATCCGAGCTACAATTACAAAGAGCCTACCGCGCCATCATGCATCGGTCCGCCATATTTGTATAAACGGCACTATCACGGTTCGCGTGCATTCGTGTAATTAGTAATAGTCGATGATAACGCACGTACGTACCCACAGTGTCATTACGGATAACGGTATAGTATAGGTATTAAATTGTGATTTCGATATCAATCGCGCCGCTCGATAATAGCACCGTGAAGCGCCGCCGTGATAGTTCCACGAGTTATGCCTATACCTAGGTAGGTAGGACATTAATAAAATGGTGATGATGTCAAATTCGTTCGTATCACGTAATTGGACTACACAATAGACTTTGAAATAGGCTTTATTGTACACACATTTAGGTATATGGTTACTCTAGCACGAGCTCACTTAAATGTAGGTACCTACTATCTAACGTATTTAATTTATTGCATGCATGATTTGTACGAGGTATATGAGTGACACAGAGACGCTAGACCATTACTTAGTCCTACAAGTAAACAGATATCTGCAATTTTGACTGTACAATAAGATTGAAATAAAACTAATTTAACTTATTTTATCGCGTTTATTTTATGTTTTAGTATTCCCGACGTTTCGGCTGCTTTACAGCAACCATCGTCACCGGAGGACTGAGGTGTTTGACGTCCTATTATCATAGTTTGAACTGGGGTACCCTCATATTTGGTTGTCACTTGCGGTCCGATCTACGCAAATATAAAATCCCCAAAATTAGTTTTATTTAAAATTTTTTTTATAACATTATAGGCAAGTATTTGATCTCGACCTCACCTGATGGTAAGTGACGATGAGATCTACGATGGAGCATACTTGCCTAGGTAGGAAGGCGGCAGTAGATCGAGACGCTACATTCACTAGGCACATGCAGCGCAGCTGATCTGACCCGCCATCCATGAATGGCAACACCGAACATCATGCCGGAACACGGCTAGGCCGCTTGGCGACATGGCTTTGTTCAGTGGATGGTGACTAGCCACGGCCGAAGCCTACCACCAGTGAATGTGTAGTGTTCGCGTAAATATAAGAAATCCATATACAATAAGATTTTAAATTCGCATAATCCAAAACAGGTTCCTCCTCCACCGAGATCTAAACACGTTTACCGCTAATTAAATACTCTTATAACGACCAAGTTGTTAAGAAATGTAACGGGCGTTTATAAGCTAATAAAGACGCGGGGTAGCGTCAACAACGGCCTCGGCAGCGGAGGGCTGATCAAATCAAATATAAGCAATATTATGTCGCTGTGTACAAAGGGGGCGAATCTGACGACGCTTGACTACTTCGGTCAACAAAACTTCCAATAAAAACTACTTGCGACGGGAGATCTCGCCGAGACTGAGCAAACACTAGCTCCCGGAGCAATACTCCGCCGATTTCTTTTACCCTTAAATTAAATAAAAAAGCTTTGGTAATTTAGTCCAATCTGTCAAATGAAGAGTGTTGAGCAAAGAGAGGGTTTCGGATTAATGTTTTACGTTGGCGATATCGGATGTTCTGAAGGGGGGGGGGGGGGGGGGGGGGGTGTAACCGTCCAGTTAGTAATATGGAGCCGGCTCGACACTGGCTTTATCGTCGCACTTATACCTACCTATAAAATTGGCATGAAAGGGGACCGTTCTAACATCAGAAGTGCCTTTTATAAAATTGATTTTGAGGACAGGAAATAGATATCTACGTATCATCATTAGTATAGAATCTAAACAGATTCCATAGTATATCATATCGTGATCGTATACTTAGTTGTGTTGAAGGAATGCAGGAATTGATATTTAAAACAAATTTTGCGGATTTTATCGCGTTTATTTTATGTTTTTACGTTCCCGAAATTTCGCCTGCAGCGACCATAGTTACGGGAGGACTGTGGTGTTGATATCCTAGTGTCATAATTTGAACTGGGGCAACCACATATTTATTTGTTATTTGCGGTCCAATAAAAAACATAAAATAAACGCGATAAAATCCGCAAAATTAGTTTTATCTATAAGAAATCAAATCAAATGCATGAATTTTCAATTTGATGTATTTAATAAGTCGTTTTATTTTCCTTGCTACCACCATACTAAAATGATAGTTGCTATACAACTCTCTCCCGTATGCGCACGCCATCCAAATATTATTCAACAGATTTTGACAGTCACATCGGGACCTGGCTCATATACTATAATAATACCAGCCCTTTTAATGTCCCTGCACTGTTGGTCACGGGCCTCACCTCAATGCGAGGGGGATGCGGGGGGCTAATATACTGATTGCATTAAAATCAAAGGTAACATTCAACCGAGACCTCGGTGATCGAATGGTCATTCTTAGCATACATTAATTATGTATGAGCCTCAAAATATAATTGAAACGTGGCGGTGCTTATTCGCCTAGTTATACGTGGCATAGGTATATGCAGAGACGTGTATACCTATAGACAGGAGGGTAAGCTTTTAGTCTACCGTCAATGTTTAATGCGATTCGGACGTATTTGACGAGGTGCGCAGTCTACTTGCCATACATTGACAACCGGGCCGTTATACATTTATAATGAGCTCGTTTTATGTGGACAGAATTTTCTAGAGTAATTTTTTGTCGTAGAAAGTAGGTACCTACAAATTAAATTTTCAACAATATTTACACTTTTGACGATTTAGGTATCTAGATGGGAACGGTTTGCCTGTGTATTACGTAAAAGAGTCAGAATATATTTTTAATTATTCATAAACCATTACTTATGAATCATCAAAAATTATAAGCCTCAACTTTACCGCCTGTTCGGAATGGCGATCCTAGTAATTACTTGGTACTAGTATTTATTTAATTACTGACACCGAAACTATAATTTCAAGAGGTCTGCACGGGAATTGGATGTGCGGCTATAAACCAGTGGTCGAGTTACGCTGAAACCATAGGGCCATAGTCCACCGCGCTGACCCCGTGCATGTTGGCAGACTTCATGCGTCATTCGAGGGGTTCTCTCCGACATGCTGGTTCCTCACGATGTTTTCCTTCACCGTTTTTATAAGAGGTGTATCAGTTGCATAACGTATGCACTATATTGTCTGTACGGTCTAAATTAGCACTAACCAAATATTTTATAGTCATTACTCAGCAGCCGTTGAAGTCGAAGATTGAAGTTAAAATAAGAGCAAATGTGGAACGCTCCTTAAATTATTAACGATAGTAAGTATTTACAGTGCATGGTTACAATAATCACAGTGGCCCACTATATTGCGCCTACCACTAGGGTGGCGACCGATTTTATAGCAATTTTCCGGACACCAAAATATAGAGATAAAATAAACTCTACCTTATACCACTTTCAATTTATTTTAATTGAAAACAGTGGCTACCTGTGTAGAATCAACATTTGAATATAAAGCGAGGTTCACACGGAATGCGCCGTCATAAACCCGGCGGACACTAAAGCTGAAGTAATGTGTTTATTTTAAAAGCACAGTAAAAGGCATCAAGATGATCTCACAATTTCCATTACATTAGCGAAGGCATTATCTCGTCTCGAAGGTCCGTCCCTCGCTCCAATTTTGGCCCGACCAACGGGATATGTTAAAGAGGACATTATAATAATTAGATTGTTATCAGATATTATTATATGAATTTTCCAAAAATTATAAGAGCGCACGACGGAGATATGTCGACGATATCGTGACGAGGACGGTAGGAATAGATTACGGAATAGCCGGCGGGCGGCGCGGCGGCGTAATCGGTCGCACTAAATTTTGGTCCTTTAGAAAAACACGGCGTACAGCAAATCGATAACCGATCATTATAATGATTGGGCTGTAAACGCCACTCTTGTTTCTTTTAAGACGCTTGACGAACGGGAGCCGCGTTTAAGTTCGAACGAGGGCGCGAGAGGGCGCGCACGCAGCGGGCACTCAGTGTGCGCCCAAGAGCCAGTTCCACCTGACCACTGCAACCATTCAACATTTTGTTTTCTCTTTTGAAACAGTAGCTGGTATACTTAGTTCGTGCATTTCTAATAGCGTCATAATCAAACCCCGCTGACGTGTATGTAATCTCCCGATTTGGGCCGCTCGTACGTAACGAGGATACCGTCTGGTAGCTCTACTCCAAAATGAAAAGAAAGTTTTCACCCATTTACAAAAAAATATTCCTAATGGCACTACACGATATGGCGCTAGCTTTATATGTTTCGAAACATATTCGTTGGTGAATGGTCACTCATAGTGGCCCTTAAGCGTTATTTAAATGTCCAAAGTAATGGGTAGCGACATCACAAAACATCCTCACATCAAGACGAAACACAAAAGGGGTCGTATCCTTCCCCGCCAGCTTTCAATTGACGCCACTATTATGCGTATCATAAACATAAATCTTCGAGCGCCATTCCTTGGAAATATAATGTGGCGCTTTGCAGCGGTGCTCCGGAAAAATTGTCTCGCTGAGCGTACATCGTCTAGCTGGGTACAGTCGGGCTCAGAGTTCATCTGTCTCGCATAACATGATCAGGTACAAATTCATATGGCACCTAGAGGAGTGCAGGGGGAACAGCACGCTACTAGCGAAAACTAACACTAACAATAACCAAAAATGTCTCTTCATTTAAAAACTACACTTTTATACATTACGGTTATGTGTCGCCGAGTGTACGTTGCACTGTACTGACATAATAATATTATTATGTACCTACTGGAGCTCGGTACGGAACATGGCTTCGTATAATGTGTCCACAATGTAAACAATATGTCATGTGGGTATTAATGTGTAGTGTCACACAAGGCGTCGGAATGTCGAGCGAGGCATGCTAAGCCGGTACACGAATTCGCAAAAACAATAATGCCGGCTAGGGCGCGATGAAACGACTCGATTCTTGTAGTAAAATTGAAATGAGGTGTGTGCGTGACGCACGTTGTCACGAAAAACGGGTTGCCTTCGTGCGAGGCGAACGAAACACGACGCACTGACGTGTCGGGCCGACAACGCGACGGCGACGAGGCGACACGCGCGCGCGACATTAGAGATGCGCCGGCGGCACTGGCCCACAGATCGCACCGGCCCGATAAATATCAATCGCGCGCGCGACAACAATTAATGGTTATTTAACGCGCTTCCATTCAATTATTGCCGAGCGGATTGTGCCGATAATACCGGTGCCCAAATTCCCAGCAGTTAATACCTACTCCGCGCACTTCATTTATAGCTCCCGCCGTGCGAGCGGCCGACTCGCCACATGCTCGATCGGCGCCCATCAAACATTAATTCTGCAACGTACGCAACCGACAGAGCGTAAAAGTAAGTTAATGCTGCTTTACAACATATAACGTTACGGGTAAAAATGTCATGAGCAAGTAGGTACTCCTCGGTATTTCGTTCAATTACTGGTTCGCTCTGATGAAAATGCGATAGCGTTACAATTAATAGGCAAATAATAAAAAAAAACTCAGGTAATTTGTTACATTAATAAATAACATGTTGGCTGTTACTAGATATTTTTATAGTCGTTAATAATTACCGGACTAAAAAATCGCACAAATTAACCTTTACGAAATAGCGTTAAACCGGTAGGCACTCAAGAACATTTTTTTAAATGCCGTTTATGTTTTGAAAGAGCCCCAATCCCTTGGTGTTGTAAAAGAGCAGTACAACTCACGTGAATGTGCAGACGCGGATGCTCGGTGCGCGCACCGTACATAGCTGGCAAGTCGAATGGAAACGCGCCGAGTAGGTGATTGTTCCGGACGAAACACACAATCTAATCGTATACGAAAGACCAATCGGCCGCAACGTGGCAATTTGAGATCCATGTTCCATCTTAAATTATCGACAAGTTTAATAACAAGCGTAAAGGCAACAGCAATAATCGCCGCAAATTAATTACCAGCTTAGAGCGAGCGCGAAGAAAAACAGTAAAAGTAATGACGCGTTTCTGAAACACCAGCGCTGGGTCGGATGGGGTGCAATAGGCTAAAATGTATACACGGCGTAGGTGCGGCCGGCGGGTGTTTGGAATTTCGCTTATAAATAACATTTAGCGGGCGGGGCGGGGCGGGGCGGGCGGCGCGGATTATGAGGTCGGGGGACTCAATTAAACTGTGCTACCGGACCCGGCTTTTATTGTGGACTTTTGCCGTGACCTCCCACCGGATTTCCAAATAAATGGATCCACTTTACGCACAACGTTGGCGTTCGCACAATATTCGGGCGAATTAATGATAATGATTTGACCGCAAGCTGCCGCGTGTCCCACATAACTAATACATAGCTACATTTGTGACGGCTGGGTATTATATCGGTTGCATAGGTGAGCCTACTATTAACAGATTACTTATCTATTGAATACAACTCTTAACACCGACAGACTGACTGACAGACGACGTACAGACTAAGCCGGTGCAACTATCCTATTTTATACTTGGAGGATACATTCCTTGGATACACTACACGTGAAAATTTGACTCCAATGAGTATCAAATGGCGGATCAAAGTTTGTATCGATAAACATATTTTTTGAAGTTACAATCAAGCACATTGCTAGTGTTACACAACTTTCTATTATACAACTATTCCATTAACCAATAGCGTTGTTCGAATATTATAACTTGAGCGTTTAATAAATTGTATCCAGTATATCAACTGACGTAGTACAGCTCATGTAGCGCACAACGGCATATGAGTGTGTATGTTTTTGTCCCAAGCCAGTATAATTTATTATACACTGTTATATTAATGAATGACAGTGTATAATGATATATGTTGGCAAGGACTGTATAACAATCAGCAATTTGTTCCATCTGTACTTTTAAAGATAGTAAAAAAAAACACATGTAAGTCGACTTGTATATTCCACGTATGAGGTATGCTGTAATTAAAGATAAATAATTCAATAACGTTTACATTGCAAAAAGTCAAGAGTTGGTAGGTAGGTTCATAGCACACGCCCAATGCGGTCGGACCGAACGGAATAATGGCCTCTATTTACAATGGGATACCTACTTATTCATACAATAATTTCTGATAGCTGATTTTTTATCTATACATATAAATAAAATTGGAGTGTCTGTTTGTAATATGAAAATAACCGCTTTTTACTAAGTGCATTTGGATGTATACACGTTACCTATACCGAAACCACATTTTTTACAATTTTTGTCTGTCTGTCCGTCTGTCTGTCTGTCTATCTGTCTGTCTGTTTGTTCCGGCTAATCTCTGAAATGGCTGGACCGATTTTGACGGGACTTTCACTGGCAGATAGCTGATGTAACAAGGAGTAACTTAGGCTACTTTTATTTGAGAAAAAAACATAGTATCTCACGAAAAAAAATTAAAACCAATGTTGCAGCGCAGCGCCTGATTAAGTTTGATAGCAACAACCTGCAATGCGTCCCGCGGGCTCAGAATGGGCGAGCAGGCTGTTGTCAACGGTTGTCTTTGTTAAATACCACGCGGACGAAGTCGCGGGCAACAGCTAGTATGCAAATAAAAAGTTACGCTAAGCTACGAAGTTACGGCAATCATAAGAAAATAGTAACTCATACTACTTGTACTATACTATTGATATCTATTTATACATCAGAATCACAGTATTTTTTTTATTCTCGTAAACCATCAAGTACAGTACTTATGAATCGTCAAAATAGTCACAAAATGCATAGCTACAACTATACCATCCGTTCGGAATGCCGTTCCTATAGAAAAAAACGGGCAAGAAACTTCATGGTTGTACTTTTGCATTTACTAGTAACAACAATAATGAGCTTATTATTATTGTAATTAATTCAGTACTCATTTAATTATTCCACACCACTTTGAAAGAATACGCGAGGATATAAATAATATGCGCGTAAAATCGCTGTATCCTGCGGACTCTACAATTGCATAAATGCTGGCAACACCGCAGGTGAAAGCCTAAACGTAGCACCGAAATGTAGAAACACGATCGCTAAATTGTCTATACTATCCGGATAATTGGTGTGGCCACGTAACAAAGAACTCATTTCCATACAAAAGATGGACGCGAGAGTGACTGTTCACATCCAATAAGGCCCAACGCACATTATTCACACAATCCTTTATAGTCACTTGCATACAACCACAAAGAAAATGTTACTATTACGCCGTAGTGTGAATATAGCCTAAACACACTTTTTAATAATGCTATCTAACAATATACTCTGGATAAAGTTAATAATTCAGCATTATTATAGTCTAGTCATTATTGTAGTCGATCTACTGCCGACTTCCTACCTAGGCAAGTATGCTCCATCGTAGATCTCATCGTCACTTACCATCAGGTGAGGTCGAGATCAAATACTTGCCTATAATGTAATAAAAAAAAAAATGTTTTGTATGACTATATTGTGATTTATCTAATGTTTATTCTCTTATTCAATACTCCTAATAAATAGTATATTTTTATCTGGTGTTCTCCCAAGATTTTATTCCTTCAATCACCTGCCTCTGTCTGGGACTTCAGTCCACAGAATTATAATTGATAATACATACTGAGCCCAGTACCATAGGCAATGTTTTATTACGTAGTATTTTTTTCCAAGGTCACGTTTTTAACTTAACCGCTAAGTAACATAGCCATAACTAATCTGGCAACTTAACTCAGCAGGCAAACGGCAGAAAAAAAAACTGCTGACATTTTTTTCTATTTATAAACCACGGAATCCATAACAAAAAATGTGCAATAATCCTACTAGATTATATACATTCAACTAAACAAATCAAAATAGGTTATCTATCAACGCGCTTACAAAAAGTACCTACTCAGTGCAATTTTCTTCAGTTTGTATGATTTCCTACCATGGGGCCGATATCGGTAGGCCATTAACTATTTTAACTGCTTACGAATCAGCTTGAATGGTCAATTGCACTCGTTCAATTAGACGGAAAATTGTTGTGGGGAATTTGTATTGTGTTATTCTTAGGAAACTAACACATTTGCGTTGAACGAAATCACTTTCAAACGAGGCGGTTCGCTATTTTATTATTATTGCAAATAATTTTGTTTGAAACTAACAATTTTATGTTGTAAAAATAACGGACGGAATTATTTCAATCAATTTTTAAATAAAGAATTCCATTTATTTTTTTCGTTAGGTCGGTATCTCATTAAATAAAATTGTTATACGTTACTAGTTAAATAAACGTGAAAGGTAAGCCGGTTTAGAGAACTTAAATAAAAAAAATATATATTAAGTACACCACAAGGTCGAATATAGTTTACAATATCAATCACTAGAATATTAAAGCAAATCCTGTACCTAGGTAGATAACTTAGTAGATATGTATATACTACTATATATATATGTAGTATTTTTTTTGGGCTTAAGCAATTTTCATTCATAAGGTATACCTACCTTCTTTCTATCTTTTATATCTATACAATTCGTGTGTTATTAAACTGTACATGGACTATAAACAAAAAAAATGCAACTAGTCCGTTGCCAACGTTATGCTACGTCTTGTTTTTTCATTTTTATGTTTTTTTTTTGCATTTATATTTTGCTTTTTGAAAATTATTAGTTTTGGCATATTCGCTTCTCATGCCGTGGAAGGGGTAAATTTAATATTTAAAATTGTTTTTTACTAATATTAAGTAGGTAATTAAATTATTTGACAACCATCCAGATTTTTTATTTGTTTCCTAAAGTCCATACATATTCATTTCCTTTAGGTCCCTAATTCTGAACGGGCCATTTAATTATATATATTTATTGATTAACGGTTGTTAACGGAATGTTGATAAACGACAGTGCTCACTTCTGCCTGACCATTTAAGGATAAAAGGTGTGATGGTTCACCGTTAGCTTATTTTTGGGCAAAGGAATATCATCCCTAAGGGCAAAAGTAATCCTTATATTTTAAGTGTGAATCGCCTAACTCTGATCTTAAGTAATAATCGTGTCAAACAGCTGAGCGCTAAGACTGCCCTCCTGATAGTCAGAATAATACTTTTTTTATTCCCAAAATAGCTTATAGCCAAGTTTGACTTCAGTAAAGTAATATGTAAATTGCCTGTTAAAACACCAAGTTACTTATCACTTAAGAAACTTACTTTTACAAAGATTTTAATTTCGAAAATAAAAATCCAAGTTATTACTCACGGGTCAAGTTTACCTGCACCTTAATCATTATCTGATCTTATTTGTTCACAACGGCGCCATTTTGATATCTCTCGGGGTCCCGTAAAGGTAAAAACGGAACCCCGTATGGGATTACTCGTTTGTCAACCCGTCCGGCCATTCATCTGTCACCCGGTGGGTACCTACCTACCTACCCTATTACAATTGGAACATTTTTTAGTATAGAGCCATTTTTTGTTTTGAATAGTTATTGCCTTGATACAATCATGTAGATAATGCTATTAAAGATCAAACAAACCATAAATTTGCTAGGTATAAAAAGTATAAAATCAATAGTACATTTCACACAGAAATATTCCAAAATCACCTTTTAAATAAGCCTGCTAAAATTAAATTTAAATAACTTAAACATGTATGGGACCACTTATTTTAATAACAATACAACAACAACAACAACAAAACTTCGGACTCCATGCGGGTGTCAGATATTAACGTCTAGTTACACAACGCCGAAGCAAACTATTCGCTCTACAATCATACAGCTTTACGCAATTTAAAACATTATACTAAAATATTAAAGGCCATAATCGTATGCACATTGGGACAGATGTTATTAACTTTTAATCCTATCTATATGGGCGATCAAAGTCACCACCTTTTTAGAATTGTTCTAATTAAATATTAATAATATTATACTATCTAATAATATAATGAAATATGTTTTATTTTATTTATTTTGATTATTTTATTACACTTAAACTTCAGTAGGCAGTTTTGGAGAGTAGGTCCTATACCCATAGTAAATTACTTATCTATCAGCGTCATAAACGTGTAAATTGTCAAAAAAATATTTTGTAGTGGTAATTAATTAGCTTTAATTGAATGTTTAAATTAGGTAGGAAAGGTGAGGATAGCTAGGGTAGGTTGAGGGTACCTATAAATGCATAAAGATAATTCGAAGATCCTTAAAATGAAACGTACAAAGTATAGTTATTACCATACTAACACCGGAAAATATGTAATTCTTTATCTTTACCTGATTTGCGCAGTTGGTGACCCTGCTTTCTGCCCGAGGGCCCCGGGTTCGAATCCTGGTAGGAACAAGCTTTGGGTGTTAGTTAGTTTGTACCCGAGTCATGGATGTTTAATATCTATATAAGTATTATATACTGAGTTCACCCTCAGTACGGTACGCATAATACAAGCGTTGTTTAGTGTGGGACCGTATAGTTGGTGTGTTCGTCTGGCGATTTTATTATATTATTATTATGTATGACATCATATAATCCTTATCCCATACAATCCTTTTATAGGGCTATTACTATTTTTTCTATCAAATAATCTATATCTTCGTATCCATTTTAATTCTTATTCGACAACATATTGGTAGTATAATTTTGTCATTTAATTGTAACATGAGTATATAAGTGATTAACAACTAATTTTGTATATAATGTAAAGTATTGATTTATGTTAAAGATGCGATGATAGTGGGTAAGTGTTTTCTTTTGTAGTCCGCCGCTTCTGATAAGTGCCGCCTATGCATTTAGACTTATCGACACAATAGGGAAACGCTAACAGATTGTGACGCGATTTTCCTTGAAATAAGATATGATTGTAAGCAGTAAAAAACATATTGTGACGTAGAGATAAACAGTCGTCATACTCTACATGCGACTTTGACTCATACGTTAAGGATTCTTAATTTCAAACTCATAAGATTCCATTTACAAGTCGGAAAAGGGAATGAAAACAATAAAATATTTCCATTTAAATATTGACTTTTTATTCCCATAAGTCCATTGCCGATGGTAAGTATATCGAAATGGTAATTCAGTAAGCTAGTAGATAATTAAGGCTACCCTGTATATGCGAGGCAAGACGTCGCTGCGCTCTACATATCCAAACTAAAGCTATTAAAAAAAAAAAAAACTTTATTCAGCCAATGACAATAGGTAAGTGACATTATTACATTTCAATTATTGAAATCGCACTTATGGATCGAAACGCTTTCACAGATTATCCACCTTAATCAGTTTTTAACAAAGTACATAATTGGGTAATCTAATCGTTTCAAGATACGCGCTCAGATAGAGTATAACATTTCCTAGCATGGCGATATAACATACATATGAAGTTATCTGACAATAACATATGCCAAAATAACCAACCTCAGTTACTACCTTAGCAAACATGCCAATTTATGTAGTATATTATTATAACTAGAATTTATTATAACGATCTAATGGTAGAGATGTAACCAAAATCTCGGTTCATGTTTTTTTTTTGTTATATACTCGAACCATTTTGAGTGATTTTTAATATTTAACCTACACTGTTGTAATATTGTTGAATAAACAAACAATCAAACTGGCTTAGCGAAGGTTAACATGGATCAAGCAACTTCATTGGTTTATGTTCCCTCCTGTACAAATAATTACTATATTATAATATCGCCCGACACAACACACCAACTATACGGTCCCACATTAAGCAACTCCTGTATTATGGGTACCGTACAAAGGACTGAGGGCGAACTTAGTAGGTATAGAATACTTATAAATATATTGAACATCCACGACTCGGGTACAGCCATACATACACATAACACAAAGTTAGTCCCTCCTAGGATTCGCACCCGGGAGCCTCAGCACAGAAAGCAGGTCCAATACTAACTGCACCAATCAGGTCGTCAAAACTACATGAACTTAATCCGTTGCTCACAGAACATTATAAGTGATTTTCTTCAGTTAGATCGCAGATGGCAGATAAGGAGTCGCGCAGCTGATAAGCGGCTGATAAACTGCGCAGTTCGTTTGCAGATCCACACAAAAACACGAAATATCTATATATTTAAGGGAACATCACAAAATATTGCAATTATTATTCCAAATATCTCAATTTTTAAATGACCGTATCACTACTGACTTATAGGTACGTATATATTGATATATACATTTATAGATTTATCTGAAGGAACCAATAGAAAATCGTTAATTACTTAACTAATTTAAGCAATAAAAATCTGGATAGACGATAAAGATATAGCTTTGCAGCAAAGAGCTCATTCATACTCATTCACACCACTCTTGCTAGACCCTAACACCTGATAGTGTGTCTATTCACACGAACTATAGGCAAATATATCTGCCTTGTAGTCATGTAGGTGTATCTCCAAATTATACGGTGCACACTAACATAATCGGTTCCCATTAAGTTACTATCAACACTTACTATTTCATTTGAAAGATAATTGCCTTATTGATCGCGCCAACTCAAGCTAAGTATTGGATGGCTACCGTCCGCCGGCGCCGGGGCCGGGCAACGACAGCAGGTGACCAAAATGTCAGGAGATAATATAGAAACGCGGGTAATTTATTGGCCGGTAATATCGATGGTATAAATAGGATCACCAGCTGTGACACTTCATGCAGGACAGGTGGTCTGCCCGGTCAGATTTGACGGTTTCAAGGCCGTCGCGGTGTAATGATAACGTAGAATAGTATTGGAAACAAAAACATTTTACAGTACTCTGATTTAGTTTTAAGTATCGGTTTTCATGAAATTAATAAAACACTCTGTACTTGAAATTCCAATCATCTATATGACACATTGTAATGAGGAGAGTAAAATGTTATAACTGAGTAAGCTAATAGTAAAAAATTAATGCGATAAAATATCGTAATAAAAAAAACTACGATTCAACAGTAGGTAAATTAATTTATTACAACTTATGTTACTATAGGGGTATCAGAAAACGGTTTTGTTAATTAAGCTGACATGAAGTATGGTTACTTAAATTAGGCAAGTTTATAACTTACCTAAAGACTTTTTCATTATCATTTATCGTTGACTTTGAATTTGAATTTGCAGGTTTGCACTCCGCCGAAATTCTAGGCACTATTTGTTTGCCAACATTACAAGCTGTAATGCAACAAACCTATTATATTATATCCATAAACGTATTAATAGAAACAGTGTGCTATCGGCATTATATTTCTATACAGCCTTCATGCTTTAACTCAGGTATATAAATCTAAATTGTATGTAGTATGTTTTTATTTAGACACATAGGTATTTATCACATACCTACCTACTTATACAAATGACTAAAGGCATAGCCAATAACATAACTGCGGTTCGTCTTCTGTGACAACATTTTTTATTATAGGAAATAATAAAATAAATGTTTCTGACACCCACTTAGTTTTAATTATACCTAAGTTACTGACAACTCATATTACAACTTTAAACAATAATATGTATGTTAGTGTCAACCACTTACACTAAAAGATCTTTAAGTGTAAGCGACTATGTTTTGTTTACATTCGTTAAGTTTGGGACATCGGTCTTGAGTTTCAGTTAAGTAGGTACCAGAGCGATAAGATAGTGTTAAAACTTTAATTAGGTAAGCTTAAGGAAACATACGTCATTACTATCAAATAAATAGCATTTGTGTGTAATATATAACATATATTATATGTGCCTGTAATATATACTTGTCCTGAAATATAAATCATAAATATTGTTACTGTAGTAAAATTTTTGTATGTACGTGTTAACAAAGATAGTAAAATTAAAAGAAAATTTATAAGTATTATAAAATAAATATTATATATTATCATGTTTATTGGTACGCTCTACGTAGTGCTTAAGTAACTATTTAATTGTTGGGTAACTAATGGAGTATGTAAAGTTTGTTTGCATAGTGCTCTACCTGAGTAAATATACACTCAAACTTATTATAATTATACATGACTGCTTTATTTGAAAATAATTGGCTTCCCTTGGTAAGCTCTATAAAAAATAATATGATCAAAAAATAGGCCTAACTTCAAGTCTAGCGTATTTAGGTGGGTAGGTGTATAAACTTATTTAGCTAGTCACAGGTATGTATTTGACTTATATTATAAGTAGAATAACCTATTCTTAACAATTGATCGATATCTGGATATGAGATAATATCATTGCGTAAAATCATATTGATAATATAATGTAATTAGTAGGCATGGCGGATTCAAGTAGAGATATCTATACAAACATAGAGAGCCTACGTATTACCAACTAAAGATTTGATACAGTCCTACCCATACAGAGTGGAGAGAACTCACCAAATCGGACCAAGAAAGATTTTTTTCGAAGAGACACTTTAACATAGCTTAATAGCATTTTACATTGCATAATAGCACGTTCATTTATTTACATTGCTAAATAGCAACTGTTTAGAGACGATTGTTACATTCAAAGTGAGAGTTTAACGTCTGAACGAATACAATTACTGTAGCTGAAGGCGGTACTTTGTTTTAAGTATCTAGTTATCTTTGTTGCCATTTGACTGAACAGTTCTAAGCCCTATTAATTTGTCACTGACCTGCGAGGCGGGCGGGTATGAGTAGCCAAACTGCGCGTACGCTGCCATCGGGACGATCATATGGGCGGCTTCACACTAAACACTGTCTCTCAAAGTCTACAAGCACGGACGTATTATTTCTTATAAAATATCTCTACTATTGCTAGTACGAAATTATGTTAATTGTATCACAGTTGGTTGTGTGCGCGGCGACTGCGCGGCGCGCTGCCATTCCTGCGCGTCAGCGGGCCGGTGCGCGCGCGCTTCGCATGCCGGGCCCTCGTGCTGTGTGCCACCGGCCAGTACCTTCTTTACGCGTTCGAGGCTAAACACCGACTGGCGCGCGTACGACGCCCGACGCCCCTCCGCCGTAGGAGACGGCCAATTTGATCCCGCCCTAGGGGCGGAGCCTGTCCCGGACAGCCAACCGCATCCCCAATTTTCTGTCCTTTTCGAAACACTGTACGGAAACACAGCGAGTCATTGGCGCAGGCCATCCCCTCTATCGAGTCGCTCCGCCCACGCGTTCACGGCCGCCCACGTCCGGGTGGGGCGCTGGAAAAAAGCGGCAGAGTCGGTCCGACTTGATCATGTTTATGGGTTTCCGTCGAGACAGTCCGCCAGCCCTGTACCGCGGCCAAACAAATCTCTAGTGGCAATAAATGGCTCGGCCGAGGACAAGTTGTTTCACATCGTCAGATTTACGAACAACGCGATGTAGAGTTAAGAATCAACATCTTTGGCTCCACCACCTGCGTTGATACCAAATAGAGCAATATATTGTTCACCGTACACGACACAATTTTGGATAAGAAAACATTAGGTATCTACACAATAGTTTTAATTGGATATGAGAGTAAAGTAAGTCATATAATAAAAAAAATAGAGTAAAATCTTTTTGACCGATGGATCAGTAATTTATGTGGATGACATTGATGTATAAAATAATTGTGTTAATGGTGTATTATAATTTTTCCAACAAGGCGGTCCAATAGTGTTTGGCCATGCGCTCACTACAGGATGTATTTATTTTTTAATGTCTCATAGTTTGATTTTCTTTGGGAATTTTATCTTTATAACCTACGTTTGGCCCTGTTAAAATAGTTTATACTAATATTGTTACTTCTATATATTTTATTACAATAAAATTGGCGTTCGGTTACCTACCTGAGTATTTCTTTAAGTAGAATCTCAAAAACTGAATAAAGTAATTTTTAGTATTACTTTCAATAATGAACATATTTCAGTAATTTGCTTGTGTATATTTGTATTATTATTAAGAAACACATGTTATGCACATACCTACATTATAAACCCCGCAAGAGTAATGTAGAACAATTTGTATACGCTACGAAATTTACTAACACATTCCTTTCTTTAACTAGGCATTCCTATTGAAATAAAACTTATTGCACAGATATTATCGCGTTTATTTTATGTTTTTGCGTTCCCGACGTTTTCTGCGTACATCGGACCGCAAGCAACAACTAAATATGAGGGTAATCTAATTCAAACTATGACACTATGACGTTAAACACGTCAGTCCTCACGTGACCATAATTGCTGTAAAGTAGTCGAAACTTTGGGAGCGTAAAAAAATAAAATAAACGCAATAAAATCCGTAAAATAAGTTGTATTTCAATGTGAAGTATTCACGTGCATATAATACATCAATATAGGCAATTCCAATTTATTATCAATCTAAAAGATAACCTTTAACGAGAACAGTAACACGGAGGACAGCGGTACTAACCGTAGGCAATAAGGGTGGGTAAATGCGCAGCCCTATTGCGATTTGTTTCAGGCGCCGGTTGCTAGGTGGCGCCTTTGACGAAGCCAAGACAAACCCTATCAAGACAAGCCACGACATCTTGCTTTCCACTTAATTTGTTCTGCTTTGTGGTGAGAATTCATTTAAAATAAGTTACATAAGAGTTCTTACATTTACCCTGTCAGGACAAGCCACGACATCTTGCTTTCCACTTAATTTGTTCTCCTTTGTGGTGAGCATTCATTTAAAATAAGCTACATAAGACTTTTTATATTTACGCATAGATGATAAAAATATGGGAAGTACCTTGCTAGTGTAAGTAAGTCGCGAGTACTACCAAATACCTATAAGTATCGAGAAATACTGAATCTTAGATATTTGTTATATTAAAATAATGTTTAGTAACGAGAGTTGTCTACGATCTTAATAAATATGTATACGGGTATTGTATAATTATACGTAAAATACATTAATATATTGTTAACGGATATTTGTTATATGTATTATAACGATGCCTATCTTTGTTATAAACGTAATTATTAGAACTCTACATTTGAGCTCTGTAGGGGTTAAGTTTTAATTAGCGACCCAACTTATACGTTTATTATTATTTTTATACTGACTTGTTAATTAATACGGGCTACGTAGTTTAGGTTAACTTGTTATATAGAGTACATAGGTATCTAACTGCAATCAAACCACAGCAAATATAGATCATATTACTTTTATAGGAGGTCTATCCTTTCTAATAACCCCTAAAAACGTAGTTAAGTTAATAAAAAAAAACATCTTTATAAGTATATTTTAAAACATATTATTAATAACTGAATTTAATTCTGAACAATGTGTGATATTTGGTTTCTTCCAATGCGTACGTAAGTACGTGTAACAACATAGTTGATAAGAACAACAGTAACAAACATCCATGAAAAGTACTAGTCTTACAATAAAATAAAATATTTACTTTACGTAAGATTTTCTATTCTCTTTTTAATTTATATTTGCGTTGTACTAACTATATTGTGTCAATATATTTTTCTTTACAATAAAATCAATGTATATTTATAACTTTTTAATTCCATCTACCTATACTAACACACTTTATAATAAAATTATTATGCAGTTAGTCGCCACATCGCCGATCAATATCACCACTTTGAACCATCGACAGGTGTGTTGGTTTTGATGGTACCAACCTACTTCAAGACAGAGTGTTCGTATATAACGATATTTAAACTGATAGAATACGAGACAATGATAAGACTAGAAAACAAATTAAAACGTTCGGAATGAAACTGCTTGAATTAAAATAACGTTTTAACCACAATTTCATAGATTTATGACTTGGTAATAACCAATTCGTGACATTATCTAAGTGAGTTTGGCTTTTCAGTTAGGACGAAATAGAATCAATATCTGTCGCTTGTTGTACAGACACTAGACACTTAGGTGTCGGAGTGTATACACTGCCGCGACATCAAGCTGCAGACATCGTTTCTATATCGCTTGGTGTGCATTCTTAGCCTTAGGTACACTTAGCGACGCTGTCGCCTCATGCCAGTATTAATAAATCGATCTAAGTCCGAGAAAACTAAGAAATATAATTAAAATCTATCTATAAGTAAATTATGACTTAGAAGTGCACTTAACTTCGCTCTCAGAACTGAGATTTTAATCGTACGCCGACAAACGATTATTAGTCGAATGTTTTATGGTTTATTTCAAAATAACTTAAATTTTGTTAAAATGAACTGAGCTTTGGTTTTATTTTAAAAAATTAGTGTTACTTGTGAATCAATTTATAATCGGACTGTAGATGTATACAGCTGGTAATAAATAAAAGTTTATTTAGAGAGTTCAATAAAACGAAAAAGTTCAAAAACACGGCACTTATTTCAAACGCACAAACCAAAAAGAGAGAGTTACCAACCACCAATTCTAAAAACCTAATGTTTAAAAAAAATATATTGTGTTGCCAACAACTTGTAAAAACCGAGTTTTGTTATTAGTAACACATAGTTTGCATGGCACATTATGTGTGTAGCTAGTACCTAGTCAAAGATTTGTTAAACTTTTTTTTTCAGTGAACCGGCCTAAAGTCCCGTTAAAACAGGTACCTGCAAATTGCACGTACTACGAAGCCTACCACATAAATCCAATTAATCTTATGGCAGCCATGATGGAGTACTTAGAAAAAATAGTACTTAGATGGTTACGTGCACGGCTACTTTATACGATTATAATTACCACACGTATAACAATATCTAAAGGCCATTGTTTTATATCGACATTTACCTGACATGTTTACAAAATGTACCTATTTATTCAAGTGATATTATAAAATTGCCTCGAAGATAATTTGTCATAATGAATTCTATGACATTATCTTATGTTATAACGCATCATATGATTAAATTATTGCGAAAGGTGTTGTACTATGGTCATTGTCAAATGAATTTTGCAATTAGTCTGAATATTATTATGTTGAGATGGAAAGTTGAAATAATAATAAATCCGTAGCTCATTAGTAGGATACCCTGACTTGTAATTGAAATAATATAATTCTAATCGCCTCGAAAGCTTGTTCCATACCGATCCAGAATGAAACAAAATTCTATTACCTAATTATTAAACCTACCTATAAAATGTTGGTTTTACTTTAATATACTCAGGTCTATTTTGTATTCAGTTTCAATCATTTCGTGTATTTCTATCGACTAACTAGTCAAAAGATGCACACGTATAGATAGACTATGTGTCGATATAAATATCTCAAGTATTTCTATCGACCAATGAGTCGATAAAAATACGCGAGTTGATTGAAATAGGTTTGCAAACAAATAACAATACTATTGTAAATCTGTTTCAATAATTTCTTGTATTTCTATCAACTAGTTAGTCGATAGAAATATACGTAGTGATTGAAACGGAGTTACATAATTGGCTTGCAAGTGCCAAAACGCAGTGGGACAATCTATTCTTTTATGTCACCAGATGAGAAAAAAAAACCACTCCTGAAATTGAGTAACACATCTTACTTTTTAATTTAGTGTGCTACTTCGTATAATTTAAGTAATTTTAATTACTTTTAGACGTTGTCATGGTTGATAATGTTGCGGTTGCAAACGAGGCGAAAGACTATCATGAAAATATTGGATTAAATTTTATAACAGTACTCTATGATTGATACTCGTGAAAATTAAAATAGTATTTTCATTGCGATGTTTTAATACAATATGGCGTCGTAAGATCGTGTGCTTTTCACGACATAGAAATACCAATTTTGTGTTTAATAAATAATAGTAATTCTTATACTATACGTTTTATTCCGTAACTACTCAATTACAAGAGAAAACCTGCTTGATGTGTGTTTTATATTTAAGCGAATTATTATATTCTTCTATAAAAAAATAATGTAGGTATTAAAATATTAATTGATAACTTTTGAGATTAAAGACGGGTAAATTATCTATCAACTGTCGAAATGATCGAGGAGGTGTTTTAAAAACGTCCATATAAGGCAAATACCAATTATAACAACACAGCCAAGGACAAAATAGAACATTGAATCTATCTTATATGTTAAGTTGGAAACTTGAGTAAATACATAGGAGACCCTTTCCTAAGTTATAATAATACCAGCCCTTTTAATGTCCCACTGGTGGGCACAGGCCTCCCCTCAATGCAAGGGGGATTAGGCCATAGTCCACCACGCTAGCCCTGGGCGAGTTGGCGGACTCCACACGTCTTTCGAGGGGTTCTCTTAGACATGCAGGTTTCCTTGCGATGTTTTCCTTCACCGTTTAGTAAGTGATAATCGTGATTGAAAATGAGAGATACCGCACATGAAATCCAGAAATCCCAGAGGTGCGAGCCGGGGCTTGAATCTGCAACCCTCGTTACCGAGGCAAGCGTTCTATACCAACTTGGCTATCACTGCTTTCCTAAGTTACGATACCTGAATTTGAATAGGAAAATAGGATGATAATTTTACTTAAAAAGATGTAATTTACAAGACAATATTGGTATAACCATAGTCACATTGAGCTCTGCAGTTACGTTTCTTCAACTTATTACGATTTCTGGAAGTTATGATGACACGTTGTTTCTTTAGCTGCGCTGCATGTGCCTAGTGAATGTAGCGTCTCGATCTACTGCCGCCTTCCTACCCAGGCAAGTATGCTCCATCGTAGATCTCATCATCACTAACCATCAGGTGAGATCGAGATCAAATACTTGCCTATAATGTAATAAAAAAAAGCTATATAGTTTCCTAACTTTGCCGAACTAATTACGCACCGAGTGTAGTACACACAGTTTGCATAACTTGTATAGAACAGCTTCTCGGCAATATTTTTCATGATAATTCCGTAAACTAACACGGCAACATAAAAGTCATAGGCAACTAAAACCTATAAACTCTGTGAGGAATTCACTAAACATTAATCTTGAAGAGTTTACCGATTCAATTATTTTACAAAAGATAACGGCTCCCAGACATTGGTTTAATTTGGAACCCAGTGATCAATTTAATGGAAATATTATAAAGGTAAGCTTTTCTACTAGCTTTTTAAATTTATTTGTGTGGTCCTTAACTGTGATATTATTTTAATGTAATTTATTCTTACTTTTTCTTTACATCAATCAAAGTCAGCGAATGTCGTTATTGTCGTACGAGTGGTTGCGTATAATTGACTCAGTCTAGATTTCGCTCTTATCTTATCCTTTATCTATCTAACGTTTTAATCCCACTAATATTATAAATGTGGTAGTTTGGATGGATGGATAGATGGATGGATGGATGTTTGTTACTCAATCACGCCAGAACGGCTGAACGGATCTGGATGAAATTTGGCACAGAGATAGTTAGTGGTATAGCACATAGGCTACTTTTATAGGTTATAGGTGGTTTTATCGAGGTACCGCGGGCGGAGCCGCTGGAAAAAGCTAGTACTTTATAATGAAGCACGCGTTTTGAATTGAGGTTGAATAACAAGTATTGATTAATGCGCTCCCCATCACAATGGCCAAACCGCTACGCGGGAGCGGCATGTTTATGCGTTCGTCCGTATCCGAGATAATCCCGCAAAAACAATTCAATTTACAAGCTCACGTGGGTACCTAGTTTATATTACACATCGACGGTCCCTACGTACATAAAGACATATAAAAAAAAATATTATTTATAACAAAAAAAAGAATATATATTTTTAAAATACATATAGGTATGTGTATATGGAAAATCTAAAGCCAATCTATACATACAAATAAATAAAATTGGAGTGTCTGTTTGTAATAAGAAAATAACCACTTCTTACTAAGTGCATTTGGATGTATACACGGTACATATACCAAAACAATTTTTTTTACAATTTTCGACTGTCTGTCTGTTTGTTCCGGCTAATCTCTGAAATGGCTGGACCGATTTTGACGGGACTTTCTCTGGCAGATAGCTGATGTAACAAGGAGTAACTTAAGCTCCTTTTATGTTAGACTAGCTGTTACCCGCGACTTTGTCCGCTTTTGGTTAAATACCACGCGGACGAAGTCGCGGGTAACAGCTAGTATGCAATAAGAATATATAAATTTTTGACATGTCTATATGTACGGAGGGACCTTCGACATATTATATTGACTCAATAAAATATGTTTGTCATCATAATCAAATAAAAAACTATCTAAAGGGGAATAAGCTTATATGTATATAAATACTAGCTGTTACCCGCGACTTCGTTCGCGTGATATTTAACAAAGACACAACCGTTGGCAACAGCCTGCTCGCACTTTCTGTGGCGCAACGCTGCAACATTGGTTTTAATATTTCTTTCGTGAGATCCTATGTTTTTTTTCTAATATAAAAGTAGCCTAAGTTACTCCTTGTTACATCAGCTATCTGCTAGTGAAAGTCCCGTCAAAATCGGTCCAGCCATTTCAGAGATTACCCGGAACAAACAGACAGACAGACAGACAATAATTGTAAAAAAAATTGTTTTGGTATAGGTACCGTGTATACATCCAAATGCACTTAGTAAAAAGCGGTTATTTTAATATTACAAACAGACACTCCAATTTTATTTATATGTATAGATACCAATGTTTACTTTAATTGAAGTAGAAACAGCATTATTTTATGTGTTCGTATGGGCCTAGAAAACAACTATACTTGTATGGTTTATAATTACCTACTACAAAGGCCGGCGGTAATTTGGTAACCTGAAAATTTTCAGCCGACTCACTACAATTTAAACTGTACTATAACACAGTAATGCATTACCATTATAAAATTATATTAACAGTGTAAATTCTATACTCACAATAAAGATATTTTAAACTAAATATGCATTAATCTGATTGGCCATCTCTGAATTCGGAACTGTTTTTAGAATTCTTGCATATTTGTTCGAGCGTCCGGCAAAACCTATACTGGACTATTTTAATACTGGATTGGCTATGGTTACATAAATCAGAGCACAATCAATGTGTCACGGGCGGAGCTACGACCAAAACCTAGTCGAGTATATTTAAACGAATGGGCAGTCAGTCATCAATCGGACTGCCCAATCGAATCAAGCAATATAGCAGTGATAGCCAAGTTGGTAGAACGCTTGCCTCGGTAACGAGCATCGCAGGCAAACCCCGGCTCGCACCTCTGGGATTTCATGTGCAAATCTCATTTTTAACCATGATTATCACTTGCTAAACGGTGAAGGAAAACATCGTGAGGAAAACTGCATGTCTGAGAGAACCCCTCGAAAGATGTAAGAAGTCCGCCAACCCGCACTGGGCTAATGTGGTGGACTATGGCCTAAACCCCACTCACATTGAGGGGAGGCCCGTGCCCAGCAGTGGGACATTAAAAAAGGGCTGGAATTCTTATTATTATAATCGAATCAAAGCAAATTTGCGTTGACAATTCAGATAACATAACGTAGGTACCAAATTACAATCACGCCGTGATTAATAACATTCATAGATGTTTAAGGTACATATACAAAGAAATATCTAGGTGCAAACGAAACAATATATCAATCTGAAACTTTACAAAGCGTGTCGGCAATAATTATGACTTTGGCGGCGTCTTTAATTGAAAATAGAGACCTCGCTCGATTCATAAATATGAAACAATTTTAAGTACTTAACTATACCTTATGTGATTCTTAACCACAACTATTGATATAATAGGCAGGTAGGCAGGTACCTACCTATATTTGAACCACCTACGATTCCCAGTTTGAAAATAATCACAATATTAACGGTTGTAAACGCTCAGTCCGCCACCTTATTATTAATTTGATATCTCAACATCTCATTTTCCATGGTCCCTACGAAGAAAAAAACAAAACTTTGTGTCACTAATTGCATATCCATAGCTCTAGTATCAACACATCCGATCGGTCGCCTCGAAAGATTTAATTTGCCTACAAGTCAAAAATAGCCCTCCACAAACGTGTTAAGGTTGCATTTGCCATACGCTCTCGCTAAGGGCCGGCGCCAAGACATCTGTCATCGTTAATAACAAGCAATTTGAACCAATTTTGCATTTTTGGAATATCGAGGAGCGCCCAGGCGTCTCGCTCTCGCGGCAGGAAGTAACACAAAAACCGACACTAAATAAAGTAGTGGTTGACATGTTTAGTTTTTGCCCCGAGTCACTAATTACGCGGGCGGCAGCAGTGCGTGAGCGGTCGCGTGAACCACCGCGAACGTTGGCCGTAAATGCTAGCAGTTTAGATATTTATGAACATGTGTACGTAATTAATTTTTACGATGGATCAGATAGCGGAGTCGGTGGAGCGATACGCTTGTCGCGGCGGCGGCGTCTCGGCGACTCGTGTAAGGTTAATTAAACCTGAATTAGCGGGTGCAAAGGTTTTTCCGCGGGTCGACTCGCTAAGTAATGGAGGAGGCTGCGGGTCGCAACCCTCCATGCACTCAACGGTGGCCCGCCGCGCGGGGCACGCCGGCGCCAATGTGTTAACATCCTTCCTATTTCCATACAAAGCACTTAAAAAATTAATTAGTTTGGTTGGGAAAACAAGAAAACTCGCTTCTTTGGTGTTCAAGTTAGAGATAAAATAGATTGAGAGAGGGTATTAATATATTTACGTGAGTAATCCTTTAGATACAATTTGATGCTATGTATCGCAAAGGGGATGTAGATAAAACGGTAATGTGTTGCTCGCGTGTAGCGTGTGTTATAAGATGTACCTATTTCGTCGTTGTGGAGATGTGGCTTATCCTACGCGCCCTATCCCACAACACGATGCTATTTAAGGAATGCTTACAATCCTTTAAAAGTTGTATATTTATTGCGTCATCAAAACATTTGTCAAAAGAAAAACATTTAAATATTAAAATTTCAGCCACATAGGTACATTTTACCAACACAATTCGAATTTCTCTTGTATCTTTTACACATTCCTCTATCAGCCCCAAATCAAATAGTTGTAAAGTTGTGAACAATTCAGATATTTTCATATAACGCGTAATATAGTATATTTGGTAGTTGCCTTCCTATTATGATGCTGTAACCACCATCTCAGCGTAGGTACGGATTAAGGAATAAGTCTACGAGTCTACGTGAAATCATAGATTAGCTAAGTACCTACTTTAAGGAGTCTACTATGTGTTGTATTGCGTTACAAAAATTAAAGGGCCTATTCAAGTATTTTCTAATTAACTAAGGACTACTTATTATACCATAAACCATAGATAATTATTAAAAAAAAACATAAATATCAATATCAGCCAACCCGCAACATTAACACAAACAGTAGAACGCGATAATAATTCAACGTAAAAAAGAAAACAACGCAAAAAGCTATAACCAGCCATTTGTAATCCGCATTAATTAACCAACTCCCTGAATAAATGCCAAAAAGTAATCTTTCCCATTCACAATGGGAACATAAACCTTTTTATACGGGGTGTTCGGAAAAAGGGCGCACTCACATGGAGGCTCGGTGTCGGCCGGCCGGCGGACACCGTGTTTATTCGTTGATTAAACACATACATGCCCGCAATGCGTATGCACGCGGACGGACATATTACCAAGGCTCGAATTCTGATTGTTTAGAGAATTTATTACTCTCGCGCCGTGTACAGTTAATTGAATTCGCCTGTAGAATAGGCACGGGCTGAATCGCCCGTCGACCGTTTATCGTGTCTTCCTACTGCGCGCTCCGACGCACGCCGACGCCATTTTTGTTTACCTTGCGCTGGTATCCCAAAATTTCTACAGAGATTTGGTATGTTTTTGAGACATTACCAAAGATTTTTAGTATACCTACTGGATAGTATACCAATAGGAACCTTAAAATCAATAGATACATTGAATTAAAACTTCTTTTTTTGGATTTTCTCGCGTTTATTTTATATTATTACGTTCCCGACGTTTCCGAAAAAATAGTTTTATTTCAATGTGTAGTATTCGCGTATAAGAAAGCAATATATCAATAGATACAATTTGTTTTAAACATTCTGTAGTTAAGTTAAATCTATAAACAACTCTGTGAGTACTTAACTATTACTTTATAATTAGTTACGTGTTACAAACTATAGCATTATTTAAACGTAATCTTTGTTCTGTTCAAAAATAATATTCATAATTATTCCCTAACTGACGACGCAACTCACCAAGAAATCCTTATTAATTTATCACAAGTCGTTATATCGGACGATACATCTCTTGGCTTGGGTCCCATTAATTATCAAGTAAACGCTCATTATCTAAAAACAAAACACTATTTTTTTTTTCTATGATGGAAACTTGTGACCATTAATCACGCGCCACCTCGGCTACTTGCTTAGTGCAAGAATTTGCCTACAATTATTTTATAATCTAAATCTAAAAATGTTAAAATAATTATAACATTGGGCCTTTTTAATGCCCCACTATAGGGCATGAGCCTCCCCTCAATGTCAGGGGGATTGGGCCAAAATCCACGACTTTGGCCCAGTGCGGGTTAGCGGCCTTCACACGTCTTACGAGGTGTTCTCTCAGACATGCATGTTTCCTCATGATGTTTTCCTTCACCGTTATTATAATATAACTTTATATGTATTTATATATATTAAATATATGTACTTAATTACGTGTAGGTATAATTTAATTAATTTATGAATATAATATATGTTACAGATGCTGAGACTTCTCGTCAAGTTTTTCAAAAACCTTCTACATTAATTGTCGATCAAATAGGACCCAAATATAAATTCTCTTTAACATAAATTAAAACATCACTGTTTCAACTAATTACGCCGATAAGTGGCCCACTAAAGTAAAACAAACAGCACCCGAACATCTGCCAAGTGGAGTGGAATCACTCGAGGACTTCTAATCAGTCGGAGCCATTAAAAAAATGGCTCGCCACGTCCGGATGTAGAGGATACATCTTAACCTAACCACTTGTGTTCGGTATCTGCGGTACACGTGTCAAATGTGTTTACAGACGTTTTCGTTTGCTTATCAGCACTTTTTTTTAATTAAGTCGGCCGTGTGAGGGTCAACACGCGAGCGCTTGGAACTAGTTGAAAGCAAGCCATTAGGAAGACGCCAATCTTAAGTACAATTAAATTATTATTAACTTGCTACATATATCAGGTACTTATGTACTATTTTGTTAAATAAGGTTGCATTATTTATTTCTTATATTTACGCGAATACTACACATTGAAATAAAACTATTTTCAAGGATTCTATCGCGTTTATTTTTTGTTTTGACGTTCCCGACGTTTTGGCTGCGCTACAGCAACCATGGTCACAGGAGGACTGAGGTTGTTGACGTCCTAGTGTCATAGTTTGACGGGGGTACCCTCATATTTCTCTAATCTAATAGGTAATGAAAAACTAAAGGTAGGTAAATAAATAAACCTAAATAGTTGACTACTACAACCCCAGGCTTCTTCTTATCACTTCTACAATTTTCTCTGACTACTCTTATAACCGCGTTCCGTACATATTCAATAACAACAATTCAACAATAGTGAATTCAGAACAACAATTCGACAATAGCGACTGTAGCATATATAGGTAGGTGTCTAATATAATTAAAATAAATAGCTAAAATACTACCAGAGGGTGTATTTTAAATTCCGGCGGCATCAGTTCAAACATTTGGACAGGGTACATATAGAAAAGAATTAACGTTGTTAGCACTCTGCGTCTAGTCCATATTGCAATAATACGCGAACGATAACACCGGTAGACACATTTTATTTACTTTTAACACCTTCTTAAAAGGCCTCATAAACCAGCCGCGGAACATTGACACCCTCTGACGAACTTATCATGAATAAATATGCTCAAAACGGCTCGGTATGTTTGAACGAACAGATTAAAAACATATACGTCTATGGGTAGCATTTTCAGATCATACGTGGAATAAAATCTTAGACTGGCGTATGCAAGTTAGGCGCATCTATCTATAGGTACTTTATGTGCGACGCTAAGAGCTTTTCAAGACGGAACTCCCCAGGAATGCATTTACATGTCACGAGATCCTATGGGAAAATCTGCACATGGCGTTGATTGTCTGCTTGTACCTGCACTATACGCTTGTCTGTCTTGTTATTGGCTAATCGATCGGCATTAAGGGGGAAGCTCAGGGTCAGGGCGCGAAATTCAAAATGTCAATGGTTTTTATTTTTTTACGAAAAATTTGGACATCTTTACGACGTAATTTAGTGTTTTGCGATATTAGCATTCTGCATTGGATGTCTCGATGTATTAAGTTTGCTTAAAAAAATACCTAAAGCGATACAACATCATAAAGTTAGTAAAAGTAGCGGTTTTTACAAACCTTATGGTATTGTATCGTAAAGATGTCCAAATTTTTCGTAAAAACATAAAAACCTTTTGAATTTCGCGCCCTGACCCTGAGCTTCCACCTTAAGTAGGTACTATTGTCAGTGCGATTGTGATCAATAGAACTTGCCTAACTATTCAGGGCGATGCCAAGTAGATTATATATTCTACTAATTATTATAGATTGTTCATTACAGTCATGACATACGCCGTCATTGAGAAGAATAAATCTTTACTCGTGCAAAAATTTTGGAAAACTTAGCAATAAGAACTGAGTACTATTGTTCGCAGTAACGGATGATATTATTTTCTGGACATTAATTTTCATTTACCTACTGAATAAATACTAGTCAATTGAATGCTGCTGAAGAAAGCGGATTACGGGATTGCTATTAATAAGTTGTGTAATTTAAAAACTAAATTATAATCAAATCTAAAAACAAAATATACTTTCTGTTGGATTATAACATTGTAGTTTCGCTATGACCGTCTGCCCGTCTATTATTCCGTTCAACTGTCCTTTTTTCTGTCTGTGCTATATCACAGCCAATTCAAAGACTATTAGGGTAAACACTATCTAAGTAGTAAACTTGTTGACCTGTTATCTAGCTGGCGAAAAATTCATCTCACAGATGTTGAAGGCAATTCTCTTAAATCACGATCATCAAAGCTGAGCTCAAGATGAAAAGGTCGAAATTAAAAAAAATATACGGATCCGCGATTAATTCGCAATCAATAAAATCATTAAACAAGGCCTCTGTTTGCTACAATAGCCGCCTCAACTAGGGTTTATTAGCCTTGTATTTGTTCAGTAGAGCGAGGTGCCATCCTCCGGTGTGGGTGTAGATAAGCAAACACATTTCGGAAGTAATCTATGTGCTGTTTACATAGGTTCTTCACGACTATGTTTAGTGGTAGGTACATAGCTGAGAGGGCTGGTACACCTGACGCTGCACGGGTGTGGTTCTAAATGGAAATTTGGAAAGGGGTCACGTGGTATTTAATGTGTTGTATGATTTTGTGATACCGTTGATAAATCTTCTATACATATAAATAAAATTGGAGTGTCTGTTTGTAATATTAAAATAACCGCTTTTTACTAAGTGCATTTGGATGTATACACGGTACCTATACCAAAAAACCTTTTTTAAAATTTTTGTCTGTCTGTCTGTCCGTCTGTCTTTCTGTTTGTTCCGGGTAATCTCTGAAATGGCTGGACCGATTTTGACGGGAATTTCACTGCCAGATAGCTGATGTAACAAGGAGTAACTTAGGCTACTTTTATTTTGAAAAAAAAAGGATCTCACGAAAAAAAATTAAAACCAATGTTGCAGCGCAGCGCCTGATTAAGTTTGATAGCAACAACCTGAAATGCGTCCCGCGGGCTCAGAAAGCGCTAGCAGGCTGTTGCCAACGGTTGTGTCTTTGTTAAATACCACGCGAACGAAGTCACGGGTAACAGCTAGTAATATAATAAAGATAACAACTACTTCTGAACATAGATATCTTGAAACGATAGAAGTGAACAATTATATGACTGTATGTACTGTACGCACATAAGAAACGAGAATAAAACTCCCTTTGAAGCAATGAAAACCGCTTATAAAGATGATATGGACACAATAATGACATTTGAAAAGTATTGTTAACTGTCGCTAAATAAAGTTGAAAATACCGATATGTACCTGTCCACATTAGTAACACAATAACGTCTCTTAACACCGTCTTATAAAGCTGTTTTTAGTGCACTGTAAGATTTAACTAACATTATTATTGATTTAGGGATTCGTAAAATTTCCTTTTTAACCGACTTCAAAAAGGAGGAGGTTCTCAATTCGTTTGTATTTTTTTTATGTTTGTTACTTCAGATCTCCGTCATTTGGGAACCGATTTGGAAATTTATTTTTTTCGTACCATCAGCCAGTCATCTTATTACCTGTATGTAATCGGATAGCGTGTTGGAGTGTACTCGAACTCGTCTCTAGACTAAAGACTAAACTAAACTAGGTGTAAAATGGAAACCTGGATCACTAGTTATACAAGAAACACGGTTAACATTTATGTTGCGAGCTCCCTCACGTATAATGTAATTGTTTGACATTTATAAATAATGGGTTTTATAATAAAATAACATTGCTTGTGGCATTTCGCGAAGACACATATTATCTGCGTGTATCGACAAGTATCGATTTGAGAATACATTACATTATACTCGATTGTAATCGAAATGTGCTAAGTGATATTGTGCAACCTATTTGATATGGGGTTAGTGCGCTAAGTCATGTCTTGTGGTTGAGTTTACTCGCGTAGACTTGCATAGCTATGTATAAGATCAGGAATTTTATTAAATTGCGGAAGATATTAAAATGGTCATTAGATAGATATAATTATGTAAAACAAAGCCGTGTTAGTTACATGATTTATAAATCAAGAAAAAAAAATCGCCCCACCCGGTTTTTTTTTTACTTTTTTGAGTTTGTCTTCGCCCCAAATGGCAAAATAACTATTAAAAAAATTGGGAAAAAACACTATTTTCTTTTATTTGATTCTAAGGCGGTACGAAGTTCGCCGGGACACCTAGTTTGATATACAGATTCATTTCACTAAAAAGATTTAGTAAAAGATTTTGGTCATTACACAAAAAAGATTTATTGAAATGACTAAAATAATATTTCGAAACTAAAATGTGTTTATTATCAGTGTGTACGTCCGAAGCCTGGCCACTTTTCCCAGTGTACCTAGGTATTATTGTGAATAAAAGGGAATAATCCAACGAATAAATAAAAGATGTCATAATAAACCATCATTATTGCCAGTGTCTACATACAGGGACACATTTAACACCGAGGCGATAAAATTGTACCACCAGAACATTATATGGATTCAGATTAACAGATCACATCCTGTGTCCAACATTTACCTGTTCTTCGGAACTATAAATATTTACTGCTGTTTTATTACTATTGTAAATTAAAATCAGTACTAGAAACAATACCTATTTATTTTTATCGACGAATCTGTGGAAAGTGCTGCAATTCATTATGTAAATTTATTAAGTTGGTGTAATTGTCTAACACTTGTGGAATTATTGCTGAATAAAAATCATTTAATAACACGAGGACTATGATCAGATTAAAGGTAGTACTCGAGATAAAACCTCCATGAAATAAGTATAAAACTACATAAATAATTGGGACATATAAAAAGAGTGCTTTGTCAAAATCTTGCCTCACCAAAACTACAGTATAAGTACTTTTATGGGACTGCATAAGATCTGCTTGGAGGCGTTGGGGTTCATCAAACACCGAGTTTGATAATAAGGTAACTGATCCTCAAAGAATTATAATAATTAGAAACACAACTTCAAACACAACCAGTTGTGTTTGATAGTACCAAGTGTTGTACATGTGCCACCTCGGCTCAATCTAAGTTACAACTTGGGCTGACTCCTCCTAATATATTCTGTGTTTAGAATAAGATTATAATATTAAGGAGGTCCCCTCACCCACTGCGCCTCAGTTCGGTGATTTCGTGGAAATGTCTCGGTAACTGTACACTCTCGAATTATAATTGGAGATTAGATATAGATCATTCTAGTTTGGTTTGACAAAAGCGACAATTCGTGGTTGACAAGGCGAGTATACCTAAGGCAGCTGTAACTCTTAAATTCAGTGAAACGTTGGCTGCAGTATAATGTTGTTAAACACCGGTACCTAAATAATCTTAGGTTGGTGCTTATATAATACTAGCTGCGCCCCGCGGTGTTACCCGCGATTAAAAAGTATGTCCTTTTCCTCTATGTCCTTTTCAGTAAATCGTGTCGATCCTTTTCTCTATGAAAAATTAAACAAATCTACCCCACGGGAACCATACATTTTACCGGGATAAAAAGTAACCTATGTGCTATTCGAGATTATAATCTATCTCTGTGCCAAATTTCATCCAGATCCGTTCAGTCGTTCTGGCGTGATTGAGTAACAAACATCCACCCATCCAAACATTGACATTTATGATATTAGTGGGAAATCGAAACATCAAATGTCCAAAATATACGGTATTTTAAAATAACAGAAGATTTGATGTATTTCGTCCGATTTTGTTCCGTATTGTCAGCACTATCGGTCAACGCAGCGATGACGAGCATGCGTGTGTGGACACAGTGATAAGCAAGTGGGCCATGCCACCAAACTCTGCATTGTACTGTACCATTTGTTACTTTTAATATTTACTAAAAAAAAAACCTGTAGTAATTGTACCATAATAAAAACAATAGACAACAACCCTTTTTGTTAAAGTAAGAATAACGAATAACATATTATATTATTTCATATACTATTCAGATACTAAATAAGTATCTAGGTACTATCTTTTTAATGCCAAGCAATGCCTATAAATGGTATTATTAATTTTCAGGCCTCGTAGATGAACGGTAATACCTTACAAAAGTTTGTGGTAAAAATTCCTAGATAAGTAGGTACTTGTTATTTGCGTGTACATATGAATCCGTACGTCAAGTGCGATATTACTGGAAGCTAACCGTATACTATATAGTCTACCGTATTTAGACATTTTGTATGGAGAATGTAACAGCGCCCCTATCGGACGATATTTAAAACTTTCCATTCTCCATGCAAAATGTCTAAATACGATAGACTAAGACTATAAAGTATACGGTTAGCTTCCAGTAATCCCACACTTCACTTACTGACGATGATGAACGAATAAACGATCGACCATTTAAATTTTAATTCTCAATAGGAATAAAGCCAATTGAAATCAGTATTAAATATATTATTACCATCGTTAAACAATGCAGTAAAAGTCGACTAATTAGCGCCGCACGAGAATGTATAATTTGAGGTTTATAAATACAACCTGCTTAATGAGTGGTCTCATACAATTTCATGCAATTTAAGTAAGTACCACTAGTAAATGTGTTTATTACCATGCAAAGGATAATGTTTCGCCTTTGTTTGCAAAGTTTTTGATTTACATAAGTACAGAGTAAAATATAACTGAGTTGCTAGTACTAGTTATACCGAGGTGAATTACGTTTGTGCAAGAACTGTCACGAATGGCAAAAGTATTTAGTGCTTCCGAGAAAACTTCATGTATCTACAAAACTGCTGACCACGCACGGATCGGGACTTGAAAAAAAAAGTTAATTAATGTATGTGTACTTAATATTAAACTAGTTGATTCCAACTTAAATATTGATAGGCACATAATAATACCATAAGCTCTGCTATTATAACCGTAGTACCTATAATTAACCTAAGAACAGAAAAGTTACAATCAATATGTAATGTAACCTTATTCATTGTAAAATATTTTGTTTTAAATTTTAATACACGTATAAAAAGCCTTTTAAAAGTGTCAAAGTACAAAAAAATCTAAACCATTTTCTACATCAGCAACCTTTGTCACACACGCTTGAATACACAAGAGTGCGTCGTCTCACTCACACTCACGCACTCGTGCGGACATCGGCAATGTTCATTCACGAAGAGCCAGCGTGTCCCCTGTCCTCTGAACCCATCCTCTTCATCTTGGCTTATCGCTGTTCATTCATTACCATCTAGTTTTATAAGAGTCGACGGTCCGAAAACATATCACGCCTCTATTTTTTGTCACACCACTTAATTATCTAGATTTATATTGCGATAAAATCGAAATTGACGGTAAAGATAAAAAATGCCTTGTACAAAAAACTCGTAAGTATGGATTTTCACTGTGTTCAGCGATCATAGGTTTGATTAATGTTGACTTACAAGTTGAGGTTCACAGCTACACTTAAAGGTATCATGCTCCGGACTATTAATTAGATACTTACGAGTACGTACCTAATTTAGATTTTTCATCGAACATTTTCAACAGTAATCATCACGGTTTATTTTAGTCCACCCGAATAATAAAGCCGTTATCTTTTTGTTAACTTAGGATAAAATAGTTGTCAAAGAGAGTTCACTTCATTTCCTCGCGAGTAAATGTGGCCAGCATCTTTGTTAAGCTAAATCACATTTTTTACTCTTTTTGTATGTAGGTAGTGAGCTTGATATTTTGTTGGTTTTTTTTATAAATCGGCATATCGAAATTCTTACTTTGCATAATTATTGAAAAGGCGCTAAAGAAGCGCAGCTTCAAGGCCTAGTATACCCTTTCTGAATCACACACTGATACAGGTATAGACTGTAAGTTAGGAATCCCCAACAATAACGCGCGATTCTAATTTAATTTAAAAGAGGAAAACCTAATCACCCATTAGCAGAAGCTCTTTCGTAAACGGTTGTCTATCACCTCATGCGTTTACGGATTCCGATGACTCAATAAATCTAACTCCATTCTCTTATCGGCTCCATTTCCTAATTGGCTTATCATGAAACCAAATCCATCCAAATGTCTTAGATCACTGGGACTTGGCTAGTCGGTGCAAATAGACAATTCCTCAACCAGTATATCGATGGGAAGAAAGCAATCAAACTGTCGGATCAATTTTGAAAGCGTTGGGTACTAAGTAAAATTATCCCAACCGTTCGGTGATGTGTTCATCATTATGGACAAAAAGTTACCAATGGCGACATTGCTGCGAGGTTGGGTAAAGATAATGTTTCCTGGAACGGATGGCGTGACCAGGGTAGTAAACGATATGACAGCAGGGTGTTTGCTGATAGCCCTTGAAAGAACTGGAAAAGCTGGTCACCTAAAGCAGACAACCATAGCCATTGGAGACAGTTAGAGACAGAGAGAGGTACGACGTTACAGCCTTCCTTCCATGTTGTTATTTAGACATTTTAACGTATTTTTAAATCTATATCCGTTGTTCGGTTAGGAATAATAACTGCATTGTAAATTTCTTTAATTATATAATGTCCACTACTTACTGACGTAATTCACATATTATTTATTTCTAGATTACATAGCTTTTTCGCTATTTGCCCGCACGCACATCGAACCCGCGATCACTAACTCTAGTAAGCCTCGCCTCATGCTCAACGCTATGCTCACACATAGTCTCATAGGTAAACCCCAATCGATATAGGTATACATATCAGAATGTAACTCAGAATGTTAGTGACAATACATACTTAAGACAATAGGTACAGCTAGGGTTGCCACCCGTACTTTATAATAAATTATTGTACGTTATTTCAGGCAATTGTACTATACTTTATGAGAACAATAAAATACACGAAAATACTTTATTTCGCATGATTTGATTTCTTTGTGATTTTGAAAAGTTTTGTTTAAGTATTTTTTCGTTAAGCTAATTGATCGATTGGTGCTGAATCGATCTCGCGACTCACTAGCGCCACATAACTTAAGCACTCGTTTTTAACAATTTCTTAACACAACCTAACCTCAAATGTAAACAATGTCAGTCATTGTCATAATTTCTTGTTTGTTTTGTGCGGTTTGAGTCCAATAACTAACTACACTTGTTGTTGGCAGAATCATGAGTTTTTAAACATAATAATAAAGAAAAATTTATTATACTTTATTTTGATACTTTGTACTTTTTTTCTTACCTTTAAGCCTTTAATAACAAATGTACTTTAATTTCCAAAAAAAAAGGTGGCAACCCTAGGTACAGGTAACAATATAATAGTTACGATCTAGGTCGTTTCATTATATGCTACAAAATTATTTGATAGATGGCCAATGGCGGGGATACTTTCGGAAATAATATTAATATCATTGTCAACGAGAATGACAGAACAATGAGGCATGATAATTAGTAATCATCATTTGCTTGCGTGTATGTAGAAGATCCCATTTATATGCTATAGTGTCTGGTCACGGCGAGCTTTTTTTTTATTACCTTACTGTGTAACTGAAACGAATTTATAACAGATAAAGTCCATTTGGACATGAACTATGTGTACAAAAATAATGTACCTAATCTAAAAAAACCCTAACAACAAATATTGCATGCATGTCCCCACGGGAATGGTGAGCATTTTCTATTTAATAAAATTCTTGACACCTGACCGCCGACTAAACCGGTGGGTCTAGAAGCATGAAAAAAAGCATAAGTAGCTGTTCTTTAGCGTGCAGATACGTACGTAACAGCGTAGGTGAGCATTAGGGAGCGATTTGTTGGGAATCCGTTCCCTAAACGGGTCAAATGGAGGATCAACGTTTGCATAAAGAAACATATTTTTTTTATATTAATATCGGACATATGCCTATTTCTTAATAAACTAGGTAAGTACGTACCTTAATTTTTCATTTTTATTATTATTTATAATTTTGATTGACATCAAAATACACTCATTTAAACCATGAAAATATTGTCCACCGTATTGACTCCGAGAAAAGTACGTCATAGGTAAGTACCTATCTATCGGCAAAACAATGCTGCAGCGTGGGCCGCAATTTATGTGTTATGCGAGAGTTGTGCACCCTTTGTGCGGCGTTCGATATATCGCCGGGTGAACTCGGCTTTAGTTAATTACAGAGTGCGAGTTAGCGCCGGTGCGACGAGCGGCGAGCGGCCGGCGCGAGCGCTGCCCGAGCGGCCGCGGCCGCCCCGGTGGCCGCTGCCCGCTACACAAAAGCGGGTCGATGCCTTCGATAACGAAGCGAGTTTTTATCTTCTTATTTTAACGCTTTTAATTAGTTAGGAAAATATTCTCAAATAAAACTGCCCGCGGCGATCCCCAGGCCTTGAGGTAAGAATTGTCTTTGACCGGTCGCAGCCTCGGGCCCACTATAATGGACCGGAATACCTCCGTTATTTCGATTGGCTTCTGTATTGCCGATAACATTAATAACTCTTGGTAATTATTCTGAGTGTATAACTTTAATGATTTTCTTAGTGCTCGTTACGCATAGTCTATAAAATGGAATAACACGAAACGGTGGATGCTTTAGTTTTATACACGGTAATCACAATTTTAAGTGTCATATTTTAACAGAGGTTGTATATGAACATAGAAAAAAGCCCATATAACTCCTTGGACCTAAGTATATAGCTTCTAACTAAGTGGACCTATATATATATATCGTTAAGAAACTTCCTATCAAACCAACCGTGTAGTTAAGTACTCATAATTATTTTGTATACGGAATGATAGGTTGTAAATGATCAATAATATATCCACTCGTAACTAGACGTACCATATAATGTAACAATGAAACCGATTTTCAATGCAAATAATAGTTTACTTAATTTATGATAACACCAGCGTCAGTTGGATACCTCCATAATTAGAATACATGAATAATGAATGCGATATTCTCAGGTCAACAATCAAACCACAATTAAAACTTAATAAAACATTTGTGTCGAAAGTTCCCGAAGTGTACAAAATGATACGCCGGTTAAATATCATTTCACTGCCCGTATTCAAGTTGTATTCACAGTTTATCAGCGTCTTATTTTATAAGGGAACACTGGCACACTAGGTAGGTAATAACATTGTATTAAATAATAACATATAATTAGTATCTACCTGCAACAAAGATAAAGGTGGGACAACGGAGTTTTTTAAAAGCTGTTTACAATCAGCCGTAAGTGGAGATACAGGCGCTAACACAAGTCGTTCCGATATTCGTCGCCTTATTTATTTATTAGTTTGCTATTCCTTTTATGTTTTTTTAAAGCACTGACCTTTGCATCAGTTGTGTGGACAATTAATAGATATACCGCTTGTATTTATCGGATTATGAACGAGATACTAGGAAAGGTGGTAATTTTATTGAAATATTTTAAGTAGATTTTATCAATAATTTATTCAAAACAATTTATTACCTTGCTTAGTAGAATATAAATACAATCAATAGGTATTTAAAATTACTGGCCCTGAAATGCTTTGAAAATTCCAACAAATTTGTTATAAAAAATCAAAACACCCGACTGCGTAAAAATTGATTTTTAAACAAAAACTAATATAAATAATAAAGTGTCAATTTCAACAGTTCGGACCCATTATTGGAATGATTTGAGCTGGTCTAGATTCTTGGTACATCCCCATTTAAGATAGTCGACTTTCATTTATTGTTCTGTTTCACAATATGGCTGCTGTTTATGACCATATTGAATTCTGATTACATTCATGTATCTGGTGACACTCAAAAGATTAAGATAAATCGATTAACGTAAGTATCATCAAAATCGGCCCAAGCGTTTGGTCTCTAAAGCGTCATAAAGGAACATACAATACACACATATTACTTTGCGTAAACAAAGATTTATTTTTTAAGTTAACCAATTCACCTTTTCACCCAACATAGGTAGCTACTTTACTGTAAGTATTCTTAAAGAAAAACCTCTTTTTTCAGTACCCATACCACTAGATAGGAAGCGAGAACCACATATTACTCAGCAGGTGAAGATTGCATGCGCAGACATATACGCATTCTAAGCAAAATGCATTTAAATTGGGATATAAAACATAAAAAAACCCCGCTAATATTTTATTAAACAACAAGTAAATTCAGTAGCGTTTTGTGCGCGACGTTACTGCGGACGTTAGGGCTCGTTACCACGTTATCGCGGCCGGCCGCGATGTTTATCTTGACAGGCGCGCTGGTGACCACCTCTTCGGCCCTTCAACATCGACACCTCGCAACAATAAATTGACCTTGTTAACTCTACAGGACCTAAGGTTTTTGTATGCGCCTTACAAATTCACATGTAATCGGCATGTTCGCTAATTAATAAAATAAAGGCCATTATACCCGTATGCTCCGGCAGCGTAGGCAGTGTGTCGTAAGCATGTCGCCATTTACCGGGAATATTGCCAGAGAGCTGCATAGTATTTATTCTACCGTAAAGATTTTGTACCCAGTAGTGCTATGTTAACCTTACCAGAGTATCGCGATATTGAAGTACAAAAATCTATGTCTATGTGTGCGGTACCTACACGCGTTCTTGTGCTTTAATATGTTGTTCACGACCCTCCATCTACATTATTTCTTCGTCTGAGTACGTAATGTAAACGACGAACTTAACAGTTAATTCTAGATAATAACCTAGTTTCCTCAGCAACCGATAATCAATAAATTTTACAAAGGACCTCATTTATCCTTTTTACCTATGTTTTCAATAAACAGTTTTTTATCAATACTGAACCGTAATTATTCGCGAGTTTAGCTCTAATAACAGAATGAAAAGAAAAAGAAAACAGAAATATTTATTAAGAAATTTGTCGACGACCTTGTTGCATAGTTTTTATTTTATTTTTTCAGAAATTACTTGTGATATATTGTCGAGATGTCCGTTTGAGTTATATTTCCCAATCTACTTACAAATTATCAGATTTGTAACTAGATCTAGGCCTCTATCCAATAATACATTTAGTACCTAAATCACATATGTAAAATATGTGAAGAGAAAATAGGATCAAGAAATCCGATCAACATTTGTGGAATAGCTGAATTACAGAAAAATACGGCGAATGTTCTGAATCAACCAAACCTTTTTCTAATGAAACCCTTGAACGATTTGATTAAAATTAATCAGATTAACCTAATACTGAGGAAGAACGGCGGAAAGGCACTATTTCAGATGAGTCGTACAAAGAGGATACAATCTGAGTATTAAGAGACGAGATTAAAAAACCAAACCAATGGTACTCTGACCCTGCAGGTATATATCCAACACGCACAAAATAATAAGAAATATAAAAAAAGTCGCTCACTTGAAAAACTAGATACTTACTCGAATAGCAAATGAATACTACTAAATATACTAAAGTCCGTGTACAGTACAAATGAGGTATCAGCCGAGTGATGTGCGCTGCGAGATGTTACCAGGAATCGGAAACGCGTTTTATGTTGCCGGCTGGATGTCGGCGTCGCGTCGCGCGTCGGTCGCATCGCTTCGTTCCTAGAAGGGTAAACCTGCCTTTACGTGTGCGAAACCTACCTCCAGCTATACAAATTTCTTGCCTGTGTTACATCCATTAGAAGGTAAGTATCTACTTGGTAGGTAAGTATATACTATTCTGCTTTGGACATCTATATAGTACTCGAAGAGCTTTGCCTATTAGGTTTAGATATATTAGTTTATAGTTTGGTACATAAGCATCGAGATCCATAAGAACATGAACATCTGCCATTTATAGATTGGTCTATTAGATTATGATTCAGGTTAACGATAATCTGGAGTATGAGAAGGCCTCCGCCAAGTCGAGCGAATTCTATATCGCCTATTCCAGAAACGATTTCATTGACAACTTTGTTTTAAAATTTGACAGGAATAAAAGACGAATCAATCATGTCAAAAGACATTAAAGGACGGATGGACTGGAGAGTCAACCTATCAGTATAAGAGGCAACAACAAAATACCTGAATAGATAGGGCAGAAAATGTAGGCCATAGAGTAACCACTGCAGTAATCATTAAATTACTTAGCAATTTATTACATTAGAAACACCTTGATGTAAGTAATAAAAATGCAACTATTCCAACCGACACCGTATAAAAAGTGATGGAGTAAGACAAAAAATACTCAATGCTCACCCACTCTAACGCAAATGTATTCGTGTATCACACGCAGCAGTCATAATCAAAATGTTATCTCTACTGTTTTGTCAAAATTATTCTTTATCTTTAACCTTTACCTACCCTACGTCACATATTAAGTTTTGTCGATACCTGTGACCAACCTAGCCAAGCGAACAAACACGATAGCTTTTTTTAAAATAATATACACTTTTCATACACATCGTCGGGCCGATTCCTAAGCTTACGTATTGACTCATTTGAAAAACATCAGTGAACTAAAACTATTTTTCTATCATTTGGAATCCGTTTCCAAACCATGAGATTTGGACATGGTCTTGCAACGACCGTCTCCATAACTAATATACCATCTAATAGCATGGGGTATTGTGATCAAATACGGCAGAACTTCTGGTAGGTCAAATGAAAGGAGTTTCTTTGAAAATAGCTCCGCAATACATTACGATACTAATTAAAAATACCTTGTCCACGTGGAATGGTGGCAAGAATGCTGGCTGCATTTCCTCGCTGTATTATCTGGCATTTTTTTAGCAAGGAACGAGCCAGCCCTCCTGTCACCCGTGGACTCAATGAACATAGGATATATTTTGTTTATAACTTCTTTAGCGCTATGACTTTCCTTCAAAATTGATTGAGAGAACCAAATGGAGAAAGGTGCTGCCAAACCTCTAAGCAGTTTATCTCATTCTGTTCATAAACTGTGTAGCTCCACCTCTTCAATGGCCCCTGGTCAGGGACACAAGTATTTTGTGGCAAAGAAAATTGAACTATCCCTTGAATATCCATGAGCCTCACCTACCTCCCATTAAGGATGTAACCGCTGGTATAATTTACAAAAAAACCCACTTTTTCTCTGTTGCTCGTCGCGGCGCTGCGCAGGCGCGGCGTTTGGCGGCAACGTACATAATTGCGCTATTTGTCTTTCAGTGTCATGTAATACGTTATTGTTTTTCATATTATTTGTTGTTACATTGCGTGTTTGAGGGTAATGTGTACAACGATCGTTTCTAATGAGTCCGAAATATTTGCTCGTCCATAGTCTCACGTGCCGACTGCGTCTAAGAACGCGCACTGGCTGACTGTAAAAGGCTGCGGTTCCATTAGAGCGCGGAGCGGAATTATATTCAATACATGGAATACCGCTTGAATAATTTCTTGTTTCATAGCTGTAATTTGCGACGATCTGTTCTTATTCTATCAATAAATTGATAGGCTTTCATTATTGTAATTATTTAGTACCTGTATAGATTAACATAGTGTGTAAAGAAATACGTATTAAAGAAACTAATACTTACTACCTACATGAACAAAGAATGCAGTGATAGCCAAGTTGGTTGAACGCTTGCCTCGGTAACGAGGATCGCAGGTTCAAACCCCGGCTCGCATTTCATGTGCGAATCTCATTTTCAATCATGATTATCACTTGTTAAACGGTGAAGGAAATCATAGCGAGGAAACCTGCATGTCTGAGAGAACCCCTCCAAAGACGTGTGCAGTCCGTCAATCCGCATTCGGCCAGCGAGGTGGACTATGGCCTAATCCCCCTCGCATTGAGGGGAGGCCCGTGCCCAACAGTGGGACCTTAAGATGTTTGGTATTATATACATGAACAAGACATGTTAATTATTCTGCGAACTCGCTTATAGAGTCGCTTAAGTATTTTTTGTTTCAGTCATAGTAAACAAATGAAACCCACGCTTACGCTATAACGTATAGCGCATTCCTAAACCCTCGTGTTTTATAGTTTGCCCTCGCGACTCTACTATAAAAACGCAGCCTTAAACTAGCTGTCTAGTATCATTTTATGGCTCTGGAAGCGTATTATATCATCTTCAAATTTATATTTCCTTTCCATACAACGTTAGTTCGAGTGGATTATATTTAGAACCTTCACGAATAAAATATATAGTGAATATTTTATCAAGTCATGTGTCTATTGCTGTCAGTCTGCAACCTAGCCTCATTTATTTATATCTCTATTATCCTATTCATTTGTTATAAAGGAACCAAGCTAGATAACCAATTAGAAAGGAAACCTTTGGTAAATTGATAAAGTGATGCAAATAGTATGAAATTCATTCATTTTTTACCGACGACATAATGAAAAAAGTGTGAACCGAAAAACTGTAGATCGGAGTTTGTTAACTAGACTCAGGTTTTTTTAAGTCTACTTCGTTTACATTCAATATGTATATTTATTTAATTTATATGTAAATAATATAATAATAGTAGCCTTTTTTAATGTCCCACTCAGTTGGGCACGGGCCTCCCATCATGCGAGGGGGATTAGGGCATAGTCCACCACGCTGGCCCAGAGCGTAAAAAATATAAATATGTAAAATCCAGTGTGGCCAAATTACCTAATAAATATAGGTTGTTCAAAGTATATAAATCACCGTGACATAGGTACTATGACTTTTTTTTAAACTCACACATTGATGGGACAAGATGCAATTGATAAATAATAACGAATGCAATCACAGTGTAACACATTATGCGGAAATAGTGATAGAATAGAACGCAACCTTGTTCGAACGTGTTCGCACTTATTACTGACACTTATATTATACTAGCTGTTGCCCGCGACTTCGTCCGCGTGGTATTTAACAAAGAGAACCGTTGACAACAGCCTGCTCGCCCATTCTGAGCCCGCGGGACGCATTGCAGGTTGTTGCTATCAAAATTAATCAGGCGCTGCGCTGCAACATTGGTTTTAATTTTTTTTTCGTGAGATCCTATTTTTTGTTTCTAAAATAGTAGTAGCCTAAGTTACTCCTTGTTACATCAGCTATCTGCCGTCAAAATCGGTCCAGCCATTTCAGATATTAGCTGGAACAAACAGACAGACAGACAGACAGACCGACAGACAGACAGACAGACGGACAGACAGACAGACAAAAATTGTAAAAAATGTGGTTTCGGTATAGGTAACGGTAAAAAAAAAACATCCAAATGCAATTAGTAAAAAGCTGTTATTTTAATATTACAAACAGACACTCCAATTTTATTTATATGTATAGATTATCTGTGACTTTCCGTTTTCCGAATACACTGCCGAGTTCTTTAATTAATAATCTCCGTTTCATTAAGAACAGATATATAGCAAATTCTACGCTTTCAAATAGTCGTGGCGTCGCCGAATGTGGCGATTTTTTGATACTATTAGTCCTGCAGCGGGCGGGTACTGGACGATACACATACTGACCACGACGACCGGCTCCTTATGAATAAATTATTACGCGCCGGCAGGTGGAATGACCTAACACAAAATGTTTTGATGGAATTGTTTTAATTGGACGTTATCTCGACTCGTCTATCGCGCCCGATACATCGTTACGAAAATATGAATTCTGTTGGCCGACCATTCACACCGGCGCGGCGCTCGCATTTAATTATAACTTCATTGTTGTACTTCGATATTAGTAAACAAATAAATGAGCGTAAAGACAGTGCGATTAATTGTTTCCCATTAGATTGGGGCTGTAGTATTTTTTAAATTAACTGTTACATGTCCGGCCGTGGTTAAACAAAAAAAATAAAACTCAAACTGTCAACGCAATCTAGTTCACTCAACTGACAAGTGACTATCTAATTAGGATGGTCGCTATAGTGCGAACGATACGCCATATCGCGAATTTTAGGAGTAAAAAATTCGCAGGTGTCACGTGTTCCTACTGAGCGTGATTGAAAGCTTGAGTCTCTAAATCTGGCTGAATAACGTGACTACGGTAACTGTACAATTATATTCCCATACTAGCTGCGCCCCGCGGTGTTACTCGCGATTAAAAAGTATGTCATTTTTACCGGGATAAAAAGTAGCCTATGTGCTATTCCAGGCTATAATCTATCTCAGTGCCAAATTTCATGCAGATCGGTTCAGCCGTTCTGGCGTGATTGAGTAACAAACATCCATCCATCCAAACTTTCACATTTTTAATATTAGTGTGATTTGTCTTGATGATAATGTATATTTTCCCGTGATTTTTTTAATACAATAGTGATATGTTATCGTGAACCTCTAATGTAGAGTAAACACATTAAATACAAGCAATAACTTTCATACATTAACAACTGGGAATTTTCAAACATATTCCACTGCTATTCGGCATTATTTAAATTCATCTAAGTACCTACGGGTAAATACAGGTTTCCATATTTCGGAGCGAGACGGCAACAAAATTAATTTAAAACAATTTATTTTAAACAAAGCGCTGACGTATTTCTGTGTGTTGCTTACGTCAAAATTAAAACAATATTGTGAAAATGTAGCTTTAATTCAAGCATTCATGTCGGCATATTACTAAGTCCTGCGGGTTAGTTGTTTATTTCAATAAATTATGTACAATAGTTATTTACATGGAAAAACTAAAAAATATTTATTAATTAGGATATTGTATAATAAAATAAAAATAAAATTATATACACAAAAATACCTCCACATCGTCGTCGATGCCAAAAGTGGCCAGCAGGCTGGTCGCGTTTCCGCGCTGAATAGCGAGGCTCACTCTCTGCGCGAAATAGAGGCCAGCCCGCTCTAACTAACTCTATAATATCCCCCGTATTTATAGACGTTCTATAACATTATCAAACGTCATATAAAGAAAAACTCTTGTGCGCAGTACTATATGACGTTTGTTAAAGTTATACCAACCCGCACTGGGCCAGCGTGGTGGACTATGGCCTAATCCCCCCTCGCATTGAGGGGAGGCCCGTGCCCAGCAGTGGGACATAAAAAAGGGCTGGAATTATTAAAGTTATACCATAGGGTATGGGCATATATATGGGTACCATACAATGGAATGGAACCCAGTATATAATACTTATATAGATCATAATCATCCGAACTTATCACACGAAGTTTGTCCCTACCGATATTCGAACTCAGTACCCTCGGCACAGAATCAGGGTCACTAACAACTGCGCTAATCATGTCGTCAATTGATCCGAGTGCTATGCTCTACCGGGCGCGCTACGTAGGTTAATTTCAATATTTACAACATTACTATGCGGTCTACAAATGTGTGCATTTGTGTACGCACACGAAACATTTTTATGTTTCTGTTATGCATCCCCACCGTGTAAACATCGGTTCAACAAGATTATTAAACACGATTATAATAATTTATGAACGGTGTGTCGTTGCAAATGACACAAATGTTACTCGTAATATTCAGTGAACGGCTCAGGTGACTTATTTTTTAATTTTGATCGATTATTATAATTACTATATCAATAAATTAATTCGTCGAACTATAGTGACCAACAAAAGCAGGGCTTTTAACCATCATCCAAATTTGTGCGTACTTGTAGTATTTGTTTGTCTATTGCATACTACTTAGTTAATTACATAATAATAACTCTAGTATTTAGATAAAAGCTGATAATGGCAGGTGTCCGCAACCCTTCCAATAGTCCTATCTCATGTCCATCCAAGCCAAAATCTCAATTATGTTTCCATATTCCTGCAATAGTTCCTCCGTCTATTGAGGTCAATTCGCTGTTTATGCTATCATTTTCAGCAGTTGACCTCAACAGGTGGCTAACATAACATTAAAATTCTCACAAAAGGGCCTCTACGCGTTGGACCTGCCTGCAAAGATCCGGGTATAGCCCTGGTGGACTCTATTAAAACTTACTTATTATTTCAAACTTTCATCTTCGTAGTCTTGTATCCGCGTTTGGCTTCGCTTTGATAGACAACATTTAAGGTCCTACCACTTTACATCCGTATTCAAGCCATCTAATCTACTTGGGCAGTCTTATTTTAACAACTTGATCCTCACCCTGGCTCAGTTTGGGTCAGTACACTTGGCATTTGCATACTCGTTGCATTTAAAATAAACAGCAGGATGTTGAAGTACAGTGTTTATTTTTCATTATGTTGCCTTTGGGCTAGACATTTTTTTGTACGCTCATATATCTGGCTACTACCGTTTCGGTTCATATAAATAGGTGTAAATATCAGGTGCGTGTGCTTCGATCCGACCGATGCAAGTTCGAATGTCACTGAACACCGAACACGCTCATAGATTACAAAGTAAGAACCTTTAAGTTGTCATTTAATTGTTTTTGCAATTATATTTTTGAACTGGCATATTTATATGGATGTCTGGATAAAGCATGGCAGGGTTTCTAGACCTAGTCTAGGTGAAAATATTTCCCAGTCATTTTTATATTTCTATCTAAACAAGTTAAAAATGGTATTTAATCATCACGATATGTAATTGTTGGTGATCAAAACTTGAGCGTTAAACTAGAGACATTAATTGACAAAAAACAAGTTAATATTTCACCACGCAAAATGTAATTGAAGTTAAACTTAATTAATCTATAATGACTCAACTGTCTGGCCATCCCGTTCAGACAAATTGACATGAATTCTACTTACAAATAAAAACGTAGTAATTGTCATTGGTATCAATTTTCAGCTCATAAAAGCTTCACGGCTCTCCCCCTTGTTGTAATATTGGTTATTCCACATTTTTTCATGCAACCGCAGTCAAATAAATTCGAACAACAATCAATTGTAGGCGGGCTGCCATATAAAATGCTTTTTATTTAAGTCCGTAGTAGGCACGGAAGGTGCTGCTAATAAAACGATTCGGTCTCCTTCAGTTTTGTGGTCTCACCAAAGTGGTATTTACCTGCAATATAGGAACTAGAGAAATAGCCAATATATACATATGTTATATGTAGTGTTGTTCAAATGTATTTGTCATAAATAAATGTTTTTCTTTCTTTCGTTCTTCTTTAAAGAGTGTGCGATGTAATGAGCTGAAATTCATACCGTGAAGCAATGGATAATCTTAAGAGAGCCACGTGGCTCCGAGACAAAAATACCGTAGTAATGTTACTAATGTCATTTTATGTCAGATTCTGTTGGCGCTTACGCACGATAACGATATAATTTTCGTTGAGGGCCGCGCGCGCACCGAGACAGCCATTCGTTAGCCTCTCCGGAAGTACGTCGCGTGCGTCCATCGGCGATTGTCCATTGAATTATTTATACTTTTAATATTGTAATTATAATACACCAGCGGCCTCCCTTATTATCATTTTTGTTATTAATATTAAATGTATAATAACGCTCACCGCATAAAGGTTATATGTTGATAAGGAGATAACACTCAATGTCAGCGCTTAATGATCGCTTTCGTTTGTACCGAGGACGCACTCGCAAGAATGCTAATTCCCGACTCGCCAACATGTTATTTATATCATTACACGCAACGAAAAAAATATTTTACAATTTGTAATCGTTTGTCAAACTTGACGATCTCGTTTCGATCTCGATAATAGGGATGTAAATGAGTTATCAATTTATTTGTATCACACCAGCGGCTATAATCATACAGTAACAATAAAGCACGAATTACAGTAAAGCTGCTGAAACGTCGGGAAAGTAAAAAGATAAAATAAACGCGATGAATTCCTTAAAATTAGTTTTATTTCAATGCTTAGTATTCGCGTAAATATACGAAATTAATACTTGAATTATGTACTATTATTATTGTATGTATTTTTTTCTAAAGATCTCGTCATATAACTCAGGCACTGCCGAGCCTCAAACATGTCAAACCACTTCTTTTAATTCAAATTCAGATGACGTCATTGTTTATAATAAATACCAAACGTTAACCGCCAATTGTATAGTTTCTATCTTTTAACAACGAAGACATAAAGCTTTTTTCTTCTTAAAATTGGTTTGTAATGTAAATTAATATATGAACCGTTAAACGATATTTCAAAGTAGTAGAAGTTATTGTTATAAGATTTAGCAATGCAATGATTATGTATTATAATCATTTCAACTGAGGAATGGATGAGGAGGGAAGACTTCAGCCTGAAGCAAGGCGAAAGTCTGAGCATTCACGATTATAATGAGATGTACTATTACAACCGAAGCACTTAGGGTTTGTTGGTGACGTCATGAATATACGTTCTAGGTGCGGGGTAAGCGGAGCGTACGTTAGACTAAAGATTCCCGTAATGAATAGAATTTACATTACTGGGGGCCTATCCGATAATTGTGTGGTTCTTATTTGATCAAAGCGACATGTTGTCTCCTGACAAAATAAGTCAAATTTTCTCCTATTTTTCCTCAAAACCTGCATTCTGATATCATGCCTCTAAATCACCCAAAGCTATCAAAGGTGTATGTTCTATTGAACAATTGAGTAAAATAAGGTTTATTCGGTCTATGAAACATATAAGTTAAAGAGCTACTTATAATATTATTGTCCGGTGACAAATGGGCAACGGTTCCTTAATTTGTTTTAAATATAACATCTCATAACTCGCTTCCAATTACTGCGGCAGGTTCATTTTAAAATTCAATATGCGTTTAGGTGTGTATGGAGTTTATTCAGCCCGTTTGTGCGCAGTCCAGCCGAGTGTGGCACAGCTGCACTATAGTATAGAATTTCATTAAAAATTACCGGTTCTCAAGTAAAATAATGCGGGTAGGTGGACGGTTGGCTAATGGCGGACACACGTGTCCGAGGAAGTACTTCCTAAGGCCACCTGAATGCGCCGCTAGTATTCTTTCTCACGGATACGCAGTAAAATGGTATAATTCATTTAACATAATGGGGAAAACCGGTAACAGCACTTAGCTGTCCACTGCCAAGTGTTGCGAGGTATTGACTGCTAAGGACTATTAAGCTAGACAATAGATATCGGTTTTTGGGTCTTGTGGAAACAGTACTATTGCAATTTGAGAATATATTCTAAAACATGTAGATCAATGATTGCCACGCCATAGGTTATAGAAAATGTACGAATACTACTAAACTAATTATTTTTGAGGAAAAAATATATTGAAAAGAAGTACAGGTATAAGTTATTAAATTCTGTAACTTTTATACGTAATCGATAGGTATAGGATACTAGCAATATTTTTGGTTAATAATTTGTCTTTCGCCGAGTTCTATCTGTAGTCAATTAGACCTGATTTGTTTATATAGTCCTGTGTTATTATTTTAATAAATGTTTTGATTAATAGGCTGGTACGGTAAATATGTTTGTTTGATAGGAATAGCTTGGAAAAGTTCAGATGATTCTTAATTAGTAACTTCTTTCAGCAAGAAGTATAATCTGATCTACAGGAGTGGTATCTGTGCATAATTATGAAATCTACAAGCGATTTAAGACCGCATTTATCTGAAATGATTTTACGAAAGGGGCGAACTCATACGGGCGAATTCGGACTTACCAAATCTCAATTATAGGGCGTACATGATTTCAGCAGGATCACAAATTGAAACGAGAAGAATTTGAGGCTGCCTCACGAGTTATTCTCCTGAGACTCATGCTGATGCGTGACAAGTGTGGTAGCAGATTGAGAGCCGTCTTAGAGCTCCCGCGCACTAGGCAGCCTGGCTGCGCAGCCAGGCTGCGGCAGCCAGAATATTTGCGCAGCCAGTTATAGCAGCCAATCGACGACTATTCGAGATATTAATTCTATTCGTCATTTGTTTTTTAAAGTTCGGAAGCCAAAATACTTCTGGCTGCTACAACTAGTGCGCGGAGACTGACGGCAGCCACATACATTCGCCTATACACGCTCTGGCTGCCCGCAGCCAGCTGGCTGCCGTGCAAACAGGCGCGTTCTATTGGTTGCCGCAGCCGGGAATTCGTGGCTGCCTTGTGCGCGGTCTCCCATACAACTTCATATGATTCACTGGCTGCCGCAGCCTGGCTGCCGCAGCCAGGCTGCCTAGTGCGCGGGGTGTCTTAGTCTTATGTCACTACTACACACACTTGTCACAGTGCACTTTCACGCTAATAATACCTATATAATAATTGAATCCACTCGCAGACAGTATAATCACAAATGAAGGGGCCGGAATTAATCCTAGAGAAATCAAGATGAACAGTCTAGAAGAATATACTGGGATCGTCTCCACTCCTAATGAGCAGATGGCTCTCCTCCACGGATTCTTGACTTCTGATCTGGATCCTGATCCTCTCAGTAATGAGTTATTAGAGCAAGTTGCTGTAATATTTGAGATAAGGATAATTACCCGTCATAACCCTACCTGGGCCTTATTTAGTAGGTAGTCACTTTAAAGTTACCAACCAACAGCAATCATAGTTCTTTCATTATTAGGGTACTGAAGGCGAGTGGCCGACCGAACCTATTATTAACGAAGCCTGAAATTGACTAGTTGCCTCTGATAATCACCCTTAGGGGCGCCTTATCTTCCATCTAAAAACCAACGGAAAGTTGACAACGACGGTCGTGATTTTTTTTTCAATCCACCGTTTGTTTATAATATTTGATGAGAATATGTAATACGTTTGCTTGGCCACAATTTTGGTGAAAATGATTGCGAATTGATTTTAATATTCTCAGGTAACTGCGATTCCTCTGAAGTTAAAGATGAAATTAAATTATTGGGCTTCCTAAAGTATTTCCTTCACTCATTGACACACGCTTGAGCTTTACAAGAACAATTAGATATTTTTTTTTAATAAGGATGTTTACGTGTTGGTTACTTGAACGTTAAATATTCAACAACTTATTTTACTATAGTTTTTAACCGACCCCAAATTAATAGGAGGTTATCGGTTCGGACAAATTAAAGTTAAGAAACCAGCCCTCAGTTGTCTGTTAAGACTGTTGTGAATATCACCTTGCCTCAAGCCTCCAACCGAGTGAAACCGACCGGATTATGTCGCCAAAACTCGTGTAAGGACTCATTCGATGGATTATTTTATTCTAAATGAATCCGATGTATGCACTATAGGTGAGCAATGTATACGGTAAAATAAATTTTCAATAGTCATATGATATTACTATGTCACGGTGCAAGTTTGACGATAGCTGGCCACTTCGCTGCTGGTGAACTTACAAGTAGTGAAAATGCTTTTGTTCGCTTTGACAATCTCTGCCAAGCTACGAAAATTATTAGTTACTCCAGCAGATAGTGCGGCGAATCTGCGTATTATTAGTAGATTATATAAATCAATGTTATTTTCCATTTTTTTCTACCTACTTGATTTTTTTTATTAAAAAATAAGTTCTAGCAATAGTGTAGTACCTACTCAGCGAAGTCTGTTAACTTGATGCGTTAATGCGTGAAGTTTAAGTTATTCTACAAACGCAATTGATAAATCAATATCAATTGCGTTTATAGAATAACTTAGACTTCGGGCGACATCTAAGCTGGCTATAACTGGATACATTTAACATAAACACCAAATAATCACAAGTAGTTAACCATTCAAATAAAATTGGAAAAAGGAAATTAAATTAGGGTTGATCTTGACCACCAAAACATAATGATAACGATAGCGACGAGATTTAGGCATCATTGGCAAGGAAGCCCCTTAATGGTAAGTGGAAAAGTTGTAAGTAACTATAAATAGAATCTTGGAACGCAAACCTACGATTATTAAGGGGCACTTTTAATTTAGTTAGTTTTGAACTGCTGCAGTACGATTTACGGACTGCCTTCGGACGTTTGTCGTATCGCGTCAGACGGCAATCAAGTGTATGAAAAACACCACAGTCCATGCGGAGTTCGTAAAACGCGCTGTAGCCCGATACCCGTCGTGTATTCCCTAATCGCGTGGGATCACATTTCAATGGTTGTGCGCTATGGATATCCCCCTAATGACTGGCATAAATATAGCCCACGCATTTTATTTACATTAATTCAGTATAAGACACGACACGATTCTTCTTCTTGGGCCTCTGTGTGATTTTTTTTTTATACATTGTACGCAAGTATTTGAACTCGATCTCACCTGATGGTAAGTGACGATGAGATCTACGATGGAGCATAGTTGCCTAGGTAGGAAGGCGGCAGTAGATCGAGACGCTACATTCACTAGGCACATGCAGCGCAACTGATCTGACCCGCCATCCATGAATGGCAACACCGAACATCATGCCGGAACACGGCTAGGCCGCTTGGCGACATGGCTTTGCTCAAAGGGTGGTGACTAACCTCGGCTGAAGCCTACCACTAGTAGAGTTGTCACCTGGTTGGCACCACCCAGGGTCACGTGTAGGGTATCTAGAGGGTACTTAATTCTCCTACGGACGAAGGTGACTCGACCCCCTCGACTTGTATAATAGTCACTATACAAGAATTGGTGAAGATCGACCCCAAATATGTCGGTACTGACACGGAATATAATAATGTAAACTAGATCACAAGAGTCACACAATTTGATACATACCAAAAAGGATGCATGAGTAGATCGTATTCGTGGTTGCTACACCCACAGTCGACAAGGTGGCCGTTTCAATAAATTTACAATTATGTTCCGGCATCGTTGTACGTTGTTCATGTTGACGCGGAAGTTTCGTCAATAACCGATTCGAACACTAATACCAGTTCCATGTTTTAGCAAATACATCGATGCGGAGAGCCGAGTTGGGCCGAGTCGAGGTGAATGGCGCACTTACTCGGGCAATTAAGCATAACTACCGAACAGCGGGCTTCGGGCACCTTGCCACATGGCACCAGACTCTCATTTTATACAGAAACTGGTCTAACCCTGCGATGTTGGACTATCCAGCTTAGACTTCAGTGAAATACATCGCTCGTATATTTGTATAGAATGAAGGATTAATGATTTATACATAGGGCCCTGGGTAATTTGTTTGAGTACGTAGTTTGTCTATATTTTCTAAGCGTTCTGCGTCAGTAAATTACAGATTTAACATTTACATGATATTAACAACTTATTTGTCAGATCTATTATTTTTTTGTTGTTGTAAAATTAAGCACAGCAAGGTTAATTTATAGTGATTTTAAGAGGTACCTACATACGTAAATTAATGTTAATAATAAAAAAAATGTTCGTCGATGTCTCTACAACGTGTACCATGTTTTCAAGTATTTTTTTTATATCGGTGATGAAATATATAAGATAAAGATAGTTATATTATACTACTTTCAGATAAAAGAAAACATTATATATATGTGTTAGGGAATTGTATCATCGCGGAACAGTCGTAACTCTGTCAAAGGCGGCGCGTATCAAAGGAGTGGCACGCTTCGAGGCACATTGAGGACGTCCTTAGTAATGAAAGGATTTTCACAAGCTGATTGCTGATAACGGCACCATATCGCGGTTTGGATACGTATAACATAGGGTGCTTGATAAGGAAGTACCTACAGCAGCAATTTGTATATGGATATTGTGTAACATTTGAATTAGTATTATAACTTGAGCAGTAATCAATGGTCGTCTGTCGACTGATGGATGGATGGATGAAACATCATATAGTTGATTACATACTTATGGATTAGATAAGTAAGCAGTAAGTGCTGAATTCAAATATAAATAGGTATAATTAACAACCACACAAAGTTACTTCATCTTTGATTCCTCGTTATGGCAGTATTCTAATAGATTTAGGTAAGCAATGTTATATTAAAAGAGGTATTTAAAGTAAGGTTAGAAGCTTAAATTACTAATCCTATTTTGATTTAATCTTCTTCGCATCCCAGAATTATTAGCTTGATGTAAGTTGTAGGCAGGCGATAATGCAGCAAGCACGTTGGTGTAGATGAAAGTAATCACTGGGTATATAATAAAAGAGGCGACTTGATAATCTCAAATGGCTTAAATAGTTAAATTCATTATTAACGTGTGGTACTCCCAGCGGATGTTGGAGAACATAAAGAATGACTGATTAAGTCATTATACAATCGGCTAATCATAGGGGACCGACATTAGAACCGTATGTTTATTGCAAGTGAAACCTTAAGCGTGTAATTATTAGGTATAATGTCTTGTTAGATACAAAAGCCTTAAGTAGCGCTTATAAGAGCTATTTGAATGTATCTAAGATTTCAATATGAGCTGGTGATTATAGGTAAGTACTTTCTATTTTAACTTTAGACTGAAAGTAGGTCTCAAGTCTATAGAGTTGCATATTGAGTATCTATCTAGAGTATTTTTGATGAGTCTCTCAATTTTAATAGTTTAACGATACGATTATGTTTTACGGTTTATGGAAAGGTAGTTTTTGTCTTCATAATTCAAAAGTTTTTAAGTTACCTCAATAAGTAACTAATGCTTTTTGTTCAGTTGTAAGTCTCGAGTTTCGGTCATTTTAATAAATGTTATTAGCCTCTTAGTTAATATGTTAGACTAGTCTAAGTCGTACGATATCACTTACGTCTTGTTGATTAAAGAAGTCATCTTGGGCGTCGTCATTCGCACAACCCATTTCGTGCAGCAGAGGGGTCACGTGTCGCTCCCAGTCATCCATTATTATGAAACTTCCCCTAAACAGTTAAAATATTACCGCGAACCGACAATCACAGCTCAACAATTTTCACAAACTAATAACAGTGCGGTCATTTTAGTGTCTACCACTGATATCCAGTACTTGCAATGAGCGCGACGTCGAATCGCACATTTCGCGCCAAAAACTTCACAACTGTACTTTTTTTACTTTTCCGCAGGTTACTGAAAGTGGCGGGAAATGGGCGAGATCGCTCGCGACACTCGGCTGTCACAGAGTCGAGCGAAAGAGAAAAAAACAGCTGCGGCTGCGGGCGTATCACGTGCCCGCTGTTACCGACGCGCATTCAAAAAACGTACTAGTCCGAAGAAAAGTCTGTGTGCAGCGTGTACGGAGTCAGTGTGGCAAGGCGCGGGTTCCCGGCCGCCCGTCGACGCGACCGGAACAGGAGTGCGTGGCGGCTCGCGAGGTCGTACGCCCTCTGCGTCGCGCCGCCTCGCACTCCTCTCTCTCTGGCTGCCAGCCCTCCAATCTCGCCGTCCTCCTCGGGCGGCCGGGCGCCACACGCCTCCCATGGGCGGCCGCGATTTCCCGCCGTCTGTCCGCGGCCACAACATGGCCGTACCTATTCGCAGACCCCGAAGCGCTTCTAGCAATGATCCATCAACAGACTTGCCTATCTTAGAACTGGAAAAAACTGAAATCAAGTCAAAATCATATAGGTATGAGAATGTAATATTTTCACCAGATTTTTCATAGCACGTAGGAAAATACACAACTCTGCAAGATTTTCCGACTCCACTATGTTAAAACATTAGCTTAATTAGGTATTGTTAGGTACTAGATGAGTAATCCGAAACTAATTTTCAAAACCTGTTCCCTTGTCAGGAAATTTCTTAAATTGTTATTTCATTTTTCCGCCACGATTCATATGCTGTTTCCATTATCTGACATAATTTTCTTACCGCTACCTATCTCCTATGCATATAAACATGCGGTGGTTTCACATTAAGAACACACATTGTAAAATAAACTCCAATATTATGGAGTTTATTTATTATATTGTCACTTTATTTTTAAAGGATTGTATTATAAAGCAGTAGATAGATATCCACGGTTCCATTTTAATGTAAAGGGGCCAAGCAAGATCAGAAAAAGTGGAAATCCGATAAAACAATAAGATTATAATTACGTAGAAAACGATGTGAAAAATTAAAAAATACTAATTTGAAAAGGGCCTTCTTGACGCGACGAGATACTTGCCACTCTCTGCAACAAAAGAAAACGCCGTGGAAATTGCAACAGCTAAATACCTGTGAACTGTTTGTTTCGAGTGTCTTTTAATTTTTGTAACTTAATAATTGCTTAAGGATATTCGTGACCGAATTAAAAATTACCATAAAATAAACAAACAAAATACACTGTATGTATGACAAATAATATTTAACAAAAGATCATCTCCAATGGCCGGTAACTACTTATTAACACGTTGAGTGCGGTGCCATTTTCAGAGGACTTTCAGCCAGTGCGGTAGAGACCTATTCGACCTCATAACCGAGCTTCACTGTAGTGCGTATGAGACCTAATCCATCTCCTAAAATAAGGTATTTTAAAAAAACTCATATCTTTATCAAAAAATAAGATACAATCTATGTTCTTTCTTTAAATAATAGAGAATTAACTGTTCTATCTCAAGTTTGCTACGCATGGGGATATGAAAAGTGGGTTATGAGATATAACGAAAAAAAAATTAGGTATCCATTGAATCTCGCATCGCAACTAAAGATAGATCCGTTTGGGTTGTGACTAGTAATGGGATTAAAATAAAACCCCAGTTATCGATAGCTAAACTTTTTATGAAGTAATCATTTAAACATAGTAATATTGATTTCTTATATTTACGCGAATACTACACATTGAAATAAAACTAATCTTATGGATTTTATCGTGTTTATTATTTGTCGTTTCGGCTGTTTTACAGCAACCATGGTCACGGGAGGACTGACCATGGTGACTGTCCTTCCGTGAATGATGAATTATGATAATCCATAAAATTAGTTTTATTTCAATAAACATAGTGACCTAAAATATATTTAAGAAAAATGTTCCTCATTGAAGCATGGTAAACACATTTTTGATCGCATTGCACACATAGTGTATTTATTCGTTTGGCTGTTTTGGATGCATCTGTGCTACTAAATGTAAGCCGTAATTTACTGTGACAGCCTGTGCAACGACTTTTTTTGCTACCACGCTGACAAAATATAAGAGCGTATTTTTTTTACATGGAGTGCGCAGGTACACATTATCGACATTTGAACAACACTGAGCGCGAGCTAACGGCGCCCGCGCCGCCCGCGCTCCGCTCCTTGCGTCTATGACGCCTGTGTTTTAGGAGGTCCGAAAGATCTCTTCACGCAACAGATGTATATTATTACAACTCAGTGCGTTAGAGACCTCATCCATCTCCTATTTTTTTTATTACATTATTGAATCAAACTCGCAGCGGGAAGTAGGTATGTATATTTGTCTCTGTCAAACACATAGAAATAAAGAAGTTACGACCTCCCGCACAGAGGTGGAGAACACGATTTTCGGCGCCGCACCAGCTGAAAGTCACGTTAGAGTTCTTTTAGACCTCCTAACGCAGTCAACGTGTTAAATATTTTGAGGTTAATGATGAATAGCTCGGTATTTTATCACTCGCTGGCTTACCCGAGTATTATTAGCAGATGATCATAGCTTAGCTTACAAAGTCATAATGCAAAGATTCCTGCAAAGTCTGTTTAACTTTATTCACAGGTCGTAACAATAGTTGTATCAAAACAGACTTTGTATAGATTTGTTTCCAGATCATATTGCTTTCTTGCAATCGCATCTCACGAAATGCGTAGGAGGACTTAAACCTTTACTCTATGAATTGGTTCACTGGCCCATTTTAATCCTAAGACCAACTGACGACAGCAGCTTGCTATCACACCAGTTGCCAGATTGAGAGCAGGCCAAAAGCCACGCAAGCCTTTCAAAAAGTTGCCAACACACTCACGGACTAGATTTAAAGCGGGCTAGATGGCACCCACGCAGATGCGGTTAAAAAAAATCGTGCGATAGCAAGCCATAAACAGGTAATATTGGTGGTTGGTATTTTGGCTCAGAAGTATCAGTGCAATGACCATGAATCATGATTGTCTCTAAGACGAATCACCACCCCCAATTGCGATTCAGACTGACAACTGGCATCTGAACTGCCAATGATAAAGCGCTTCAGATTAAAAGTTGAATAAAAATACATGTGAATGTCATTTCGAAACTATCGTAAATTTATAATTCTCTACCTAACACACATTCTACCATCATTATGAATCATTATTTTCTCCGTTAATCAGATGAATAGAGGAATAACTAAACTAGACACCCAAGCACCGATAAGTTTTGTGAAGAACGAAATCATATTAAGAGGTGTAGATCGATAACTTAAAAAAACGAAAGCAAATAATAGCATTTACTTAAAACATCGATTGAGGGAAATATCCTAAGTACCTACCTCCAGACCTAAGTGCAGTATGTAGATTCCAATTATTTCTTGTTATTGTACAGGATATACACTAAGTATCTACTAAGTATACCTTTCATTTTAAAATCCGATAACCTAACTGCTCCAGTGCGGAAAACAACTTCGGTCATTATTAAAAGCGCAGAGTAGGTACCTATAACATAGTTAAACACTTACGGCGAACAAAGTTTCTGAAGACCGTACAAGCGGCCAATTAAAAGTTAAATGTCTAATTCTTGTTAGATGCGGAAAGCCCCGCAACTAGTGGATTCTGGGTATACTACTAAATTGAAAGTTCTTCAGTGTTGCCCATAGGTACGACATGGATCCAATCTGTCTAGGATGGACCGGAACTCTAGTTTGAACAATGACGAAGCTTGGCTCGTTACTATTTTGGTGTACCGTATTTTAATGATGCGAAAGCTGGAGTAATCGTCACAATAATAAAGTGGAAAACAATAGGTAGGTAAATTAAAGATTTGTTAAATATTTCAGTCTTAGCAGGACTGTGAATCTAACGTGAAAATAACGCGGTAAGTGTTGGGAAGAACATTCAAACCAGATCTCACAGATCTGGAGAGTGATCAGATGAGGGTGCCAGTACCCTCAGAAATATCCGAGCCCGAGCAGATGCCCTCAACATCACTGCAATCTTCGTTGTCCATTGCTTCTGTCCCCATGTAGGTATGCAGCAGTGAATATAAAGCCAGGCAGCCCACCAGTGCTACAAAAATATAACTTGGGTAGTGTAAGTAGATTAGATTATTCAACATTTTGTTATCAGATGAACAGTTTGCTTACCCTAAAAATAATAATTTTATTTTACTATGATTGTTTACTACACACTTTCTACCTCTTCCTTGAATTAAATATCAGGTATCCATTATTACTTACTTATGTATCGTACTTATGTTCCTTGCCAAACAGATTCGTCTCAGAAGTCGATTTAGGGACTTCAATTTAAATGAGTAGTTGGTAGGTATTATGTTAGCCTACTACTGTCGATTTTAATTTATAGCCTACATAATGTAGGTATCGTTTTTATAACTCTTTGGTGCCCGACATGTTTGTATTTTTGATAATAATTATTTTAGAAGTAGAAAATTCGTAAATCGCTAGTTTTCGGCCACATTTTTATTTCAGCGTACAAGAATTTTAGTTTCGACCACTGTATTAGATCGAATAGAAAGGTAGTATAAAGGTACCTAGTATATTTGTTTTGAAAAATTATCATAAAATGTAAATCCTTTTTATTCATGCATGAAATACAAATCCTTCCTTCTTTAAAGTATTGTAAATCTACACGTGAATGAATATCTCATCAATTCATGAAGTGGTCAAATTCCAAACTAGCATTAGCTATTTTGGCCATCCTCTTTATCATACAATTTTAAGGTGGCCGAAAACTGAATAATGCTTACCTACTTCAGTTTTTCGGCCACTACCGAAACGGCTGTTTGTTTTCATTATGTGTTATAAATTAAAGTACTTTGGTGGCCGAAAACTTAAAGCTGATACCTTCGCAAAGATACTTTCGATGCATTATAAATGAAAAATAATAGCGCATAACCAAATGAATGAAAGAGATCATGTATTTGAGCTGAACCTGGGCTACTTTCCGCCACACGGTCGAGAATGAAATATTTGGAGAAATTTGTATGTTAATTTTTGGGCACCTAAATGACTAGCTTTTGCGATATAATATTGGACTAATCATTGTGTAACGATATAGCAATAAGTTATTAACACAGTGGAACATAGTATCCACAATAGTACTTAGTTAATCATAGGAAATACAGCACATAACACGCTTTTGAATGGAAAGTGTTGGCAACGCATAATCTTTTTTGTCTATTTTTGGTATGTCATTTTATTTAAATAAAGATTGTTGTCAAAGCTGTGTCATTGACGGACTTTTGATACGATCGGTCGCATTTTTATTCCCAATTTTGTTCCCAATTTCTTCGACACATCCGGCCGGCAACAGAAAGCGTGCCATTATTTTTATAGCTCGTTTCAACGGGCATTGTCAACCTCAGAACCATAGTTGAACTGAGCAATTGAATAAGATTCACGTGTTGTATTTACCTGATCAAGTAGGTAATGTTGCTAGATGTAATGCCATTCTTTGCGTGTGGTAATTTATTAAAATCGTTATTTCATCAACTTTACTACATCGCCTGGACCCAAAGGCCAAAATTCAGCACTGACCAGATAACCAGCACAGCGACCCTACTAACATCCATTTGCGGCCTCTCCCAGTTCTTAAAAAATATGAATTTATTGCTCGATAATCACTCATATAACTTGTTGCAAATAAACCTATAATAAACGTAGGTAGTTACTACTGCTAGATACCTAGTAGGTAGGTAGGTACATAGATGCGAACTAAATGCTGCTAGACATCATAATTATAATATCACCATTCCACACTAGGTAAATGAAAGCGAATTTCTTGAAACGAATTGATGTTTCCGGAGTCATGACCATCGATAGCATAATATAACAACAATCTCGCTGCCAGACGCTGACTAGTTTTTTTACAAAGTATAGTAGTAGTTCGGTTAACTCTAATGAGAGTTGGAATTATTCTTATGAATAAAAGGATTGTCTTTGATGGACGTCTGAATAAAGAAAAGTTATTTTATTTTCAAGTATAATAATATAATTTAATCCTTTTCTAAAAGATACTAATTTATTTTTACTTATAATTTTTTATATAAAAATATCCATGTTTACTGTATAAATCAATTAATTCAAAAAAACAATTAACTTTTTCGTAATTTTTTTTTATTATACTGTATGTATTGTTGCATGAAACGGAACGTAAATGTCAAACTTTACAAATGGAACGCGCCTGACCGCTAGCAAAGCAAGATTCGTGTACTTCATAGTTTTTTTTTATTTTGAGTGTTTGTTATTAAAACTAAACATAAATAATGTTGCCGCCAACCGAACTGAGTTTTGAAGAAATATTAAAATTTATGTTGGCACACAACGGCAAAGTTACGAATCATGAATTGGTGAAACATTTCAAAATATTTCTAATGAACCCAGACATGAGAGGTGAGTGCACAAACCGTTTATCATTCTTTCACTTTGTTTTCTTATCATATCAGCTTTTACTCGCATTAATTATTATCCGTAGATGAAGCGAGGAGTACATTTAAGAAGCACGTGAACACATTAGCCATAATAAAGAACCAGAACAATGAGAAATGGCTCATATTGAAGAAGAAATATATACCAAGTAACGAGAAAGAGAACGACGACGTCAGTGAGATCAAGGTGCCTGACTCACCTATTGTGAATGTGCCTGAAACCCCCTCCGAATCTGAAGCAAACATCACAGAAGTGCCACCAGAGCGTCCACCACTGCCATTGCAATTGAATCAAGACTTTAGTATACTAACAAATCTTATTCAAGACTGTGCCATTCCCATCGATAATGTTGAGACACCTCCAAGTGTGTTCACAGAGAGCTCGTCTGCGCCTTCTGGGCCTACTGAGGATGTACCACCTAAAGTGCATCCACGAAGAAGGTCTTCGGACAAATCAAATGAAAAAAGATCAAGTATCCCCGGATCACAGGGACACAGATCCTCTATCCCCGATCAGGATGTCTCAGAGTTGAGTGAAACTACTTCATCAACATTGACATCATCAAGGAGTGAAAGCATGCTGATAGATACTGAACAAACAATCTCTGTAAAAGAAAGGAAGCAGATGTTCAATAGGATGGCCTCCGAGAGTGATGTTTTGAAATCAAACAAACTGGGCAGCAACTTTGGTTCACAGGTAATTCTTGTAATATTTTATACTCAATACCTAGGTTTGTTTCATGGTAGGTAGTTAGAAACATGTACCTGTTTAGGGTTCCATATCCGAAGGCTCCGAACCAACCGGGTCCAAAATCTTTATGTATATAGGATATACACTTGTGATGTATACTCTAGCAGCACATATCTTTTATATCAACTCATGCATTTCATCGGACCATGTGGGTGGGGCAGTGGTTGAGACGTTTTCTACTAGACATGTTTTGTATCTAGGTGGAAAATAAAATTGCTTTACTCAAGCTGTGACTTACATTTTCCATTACACACATCCACACTATAATAACAATGACAAAAAATTATTAATTTAAAATATTTCAAAATAAATTAATTAACTGTAAAATTCATTTCTTTTTTACTATAGCTTAAATTGACACAAAAATGTATATATTTAATTGTGACCTATTATAAATGTCATATATAATATAAAAACTCTGACTTGACTAGTTTTGTATATTGGTTATCTATTGTATGTAATTCAAAATTTTATGCACAAACTAATCAACACCCTATTGCCGGACATTATTCACAATTAATTATTTGTATGTAATGTATACTATAAAAATATAATTAATTATTTGTATGTAATTATACCATTACTATAAATCCTAGTATCTGGGTAGCAAGTTCATGCTGTAAGTGAAACAAAAATTGAACTTGAAGGCTTAGATATTTTTTTATACTCAAGACGGGATGCCTGGGTGTATTAAATAATCATCTTATAGCAGAATTCTCAAATTCAATACATTTAACAAAAAAAATGCAAACATATTATAGTTGATTAGGACTCATTATATTTGAAAAGGGTTTCTGCTGTTATCTAAACTTTTTTTAAATTTGAGTGGTTCTTACATAATATCATAATTACTTAAGGCAATATATTCTACCTTGTTTCGACCTCAGGATATAGAAAATTTGGGACGATATGTTTTATGAACATCCAAAAAAAATCTCGGCGTTTTTACTCTGAGTAATACATGTGTGTTTTCCAAAAACAATAATTAAAAGTCTTATCTAATTAAAAACGAATTCAAATGCATATACATAAATACACCGGCACACACATTTTTAGAAAGCATACAATCATTATTTTGTATAACCAATCATTAAACATAATTTGAATATAATATTTTTTGTTTGTTACTAATGGTTGGCAGTGAATCGTTTTGTACCAGCATAGGGTATATATTTATTTTAATAATTAATTATTGCTTTAAGTGAGTAAATAATTATAAAATAGGGGGGGATGCGTGCGCGTCGCGAACTCGCAGCACCTGTTTAAGCGTCTAACAGACAATCAAAATATTTTGATCCGTAACTTAACGATACAAACTTCAAAGTTGAACCGAACGAAGTTAATAATATATTTTGTCCCGGAATTAGTGATTGCTCTAGATAAATTTTCAATGTATTTGTTGTAATGATTAAGTCATAAGTAGTAAAGTAACTATTTTATGAAGTTGGGAAATATGTTTCAAACAGCTTAAAAGATATTCGCTATTATAGTTTGATGAAAGTGCCTTATGGGGAGAGAGTCCGTGCTCTTGCGCTGTTGCACCTGCGCAAAATTAGGTAAGTATATCGGTGTCGATATACCTAAAATTTTCTGATCAGAAAAAAAAATGTATTCTTTAGATTTATTAAAAAAATATTTCATTCTAGAACATAGATCATTTAATTATGACATACCATAATAAAGTAGGCAGCGTTCTAATTACTCAGCTAAATTAGCCCATAGATATATAAAGATCCACAATATTTTTTATTTTATTAACCCCTACAGTACAATCTAACCTGAAAGCAGCCTTTCAGGTAAATAACGGACCGTTAGTATTAGCTATAAACTTAATTTATATTGACCCTCTATAAATATTTGATTATCTACCCCACTCGAAACGCCACAATGTAGTTCAACTTATAAAGCGTAGAAAGGCCAAATGAACAACTAAAAGACAACTATGAATTAGTTATCCCCTCTAATAAAACTCTTTGAATATTAAATTGTTGCGCCGCCGCCGCCCCGTGCGGGTAAAGTTTCCTGCCTGTAGACACCTGATGCAGCTAATTGAATTGTAAAACCTTCGTCATGGCCCTTCGGCGGTCAAAATGATGTCGAATATGATTATTATCGATAATAATTTTCGTGATCGCGCCGGGATATCGAAACGAAACGGGAAATTGCTAATGTCCGAACACCTTTAAACGAATCATTTACATCGATGAATATAACGGCATATTTACGAGTTTTAAGCGTACATACTGTCATAATATACAATGTTACACTAGTAGACACCGACCGTATACCCGGCGGGCACATTTTGGAAACAGCCGACGAGGGATGTTCGCGAGTCCAAAAATGTATATAATAATAATTTCGGCTCATCTGAACGGCGCTACCCCTACGCGAGGGAAGCTTACACAACACGAGCAACAAAAGCTCCTAATGACAAGTATTAGGACGCGCCTCCGCACACCTAATGGACTTAACAATTGCTTTACACCGCGTACTTCTCGTTGTAACCTATTAAAAGGACGAGAGGACGCATAAACCTGCGTGTAAAAACATTATATAATAATCCGAATTTATATATTTTAATATTTAGAATATACTTTTTGTATGCTGGCCAAAAAAAAGATTTATAATTCAGTATAAATGTAACAGGTACGTCTAATACGACATCTTCCGCACGAGATAGAAAATATGTATCTATGATATCGGAATTTAAATACTGATTGCCGCTACGGAAGGTGATAAATAAAGGAACAAACCTATTCTCACTAATATGCCACATTGCCACGCGTTCGAGAGCCGAGTGTGATCCCGACGCATAAATCAACACTGAAATAGACCGACGATGTATGCACACACTTCCGCTCGTCAGTTGGGATACTTTCAAAAAATTAATCTATAAAGATTTTATGAAAGCTCAATTTCTCGACGCCGCTCCGTGCCGTGCTATAAAAGGGTGTACATAAATCACGAAAAGTTTGAGATCACATCATGATTATTTAATAAATTATTTAACTACCACTTTAATAGGAATTAATTACCTTGCCTTAGATCTTTGAACTCTCCAGTTGGTTTAGACTGTGTAACTCATGCATAAAAAAACCGGGATCACTCCATAGTTCTCGTTTCGACTACCTTTTAATAAAAAAAAAAATACGCGACGAATTGAAAACCCCTTTTTTAAGTCGATCAAATATAAACGAAGTGAATTGTAACTTTTTGTAATAGATATGTGTTGTACTTTACGGAAACGGAATCGAAAACTATCGGACTGGATTGCCGCAATCGCTATTACTATTTCTGAATTTGATTATCTTCGATGTATCTTGATGACAATACCAAATCGTTTTTTTCAAAAAGTCTCCGTCGGAAATGCGCGGATGGGGGGCATGTCCTGCGCTGAGGGTCCCGGGTTCCAATCCTGGTAGGGAAAAGCTTTGATTCTTGCCGGATCTTCTCAGTTGAGGTCGCGTTCCGATCCGGTTGTAGAGTTTCGAAAAACAAATTTATGACGATTTGTAAGTGCCCCGGAGGCCTATACAAAATAAACGATTTGACTTTGACTTGACTTTGACTTTGTGTGATGAGCATGAATGTTTGTACGTACAATATACTGTGTTCGCCTTCACTCAATTGTACGCTACCCATAATACAAGCGTTGCTTAGTGTGGGACCGTATAGTTGGTGTGTTCGTCTGACAATATTATAAGTCCCTGCGGTATAACATGCCGAGGTACGAATCAGGTTGAAGTCAATATTGACATCATTATTCATGGCGTATAGTCTATTGAACGCTGGGTCGTGACATGCGACCGATTGTCAATTATTATCGTGCGACTCTAAAACACACGTGTGCCATTAAAGTTTTAAAAAGGTCGTTCATGCATTGGGCTGATCACGTCACATTTCGCTGTCACTTGTTATTTTAGTTATGGCTTGACTGCTAATTACAGCGTATACTTTGGTTTAAATCGACCACCACAAACAAAATTGGCAAAGCTGATTCGAATATAACGAGTTTAATCATGTGATACCTATAAAGCTTCTCCGTGTGTACTAAACGTGGAATTCGATTCGTTTTTAGTAGTTAAGGGGCCAGTAAAGCCTCTTTATTGCCTTGGACGTTCTGAACAACGGTTTTAAATGTAGCCATCGAGAGTAGATTAAGATGATTGGAAGATTGTGATTTATTTTCACCGTTCAAATTTACTTATATAAAATAAATATTCAAAGACAAAAAAATATGATCGCCTATAAAGTACGAACCCGTTTTGTGTTTCACATAAGTAATCTCCTTTGTTTTTTTTTATCTTTACCTTGTTTCGGTCTCTATTGTTTCGTTTTCGCAATCGAGTGCAGTAAATCCCTCACAAAGGTAGCGAAAATAAGCTTCAGTTTAAGTATACGTCATCAGCGTTTTGAATAACACAGCACAGTTGTTATGCACGATCAGGGAGATAAGGCGGTACGCACCGTTGCGGGCTGGAAGGAAAATATGACCGATTTCATTGTTCTTTCTGTGTTATCCGAGCCTGAGAATCACTTGGAGCCATCAACAACGAGGATGCCACACTCAACGAGCCTTGTCGAAGTGATGGAAAATAGGAACGGACGAATTAGCCGTCAGCTATTGAATGATAAAAGTGAGACAACGCATAATACACGCTTCACGGCACGAAACAATCGGGCGTCCGTGACAACAGTTACATTTGCGAAAGTGGAAACGCCGTTTAGTGGCACTCGTTCACAAAAGGATTCATTATAATTCATACATATTCTGATGTTGTGTAAACCGAATTCGGTCGATCGTAGGCGCCAGTCTGCCGATAATATCTTATCTCGTATTGTATAAATACACAATAGGCTATTCGGGTTACTAATTATTTGTGTCTGCTAATCTCGTGCAATAAGCAGTGCCTAAGTATATCGGGTTGATTAATTTATTGAAGTTGAATGTCTGCTTTGGTTGTATTACTATGGGGTCGTTTGTGCCGGAATGTCGGGATATTTGTGGCGTTGTCATATAAATTTTCTGAATTAAGTTGAATGTTGAGAGTAAGTGACGTGTATCGATCGTAATGTGGTTGCGTCGCCACCATAGTGCGAGACAGCTACAACGGCTGGATGCGTACGGCGTCCTACGGCGAGGCAGCGGGCTCGCACGCCTGGGGCCCTCTGGCGACTTACTGGCGAGCCAGCCCCTTCAATTTACTTACATATACCAAATTCATTTTTACTGTTCTTGTTATGACAATGTTTGGATACTTAAAAAGCGTTTTACTAGCTGACGTTTCAGGTGTGTTTGTATTTTACAAAGTCTTGATTCTTTATTATGACAAACATTTTTATTGAAGTTGAGTAGGTAAAAGCGAAATACCGACCAAGGATGATACGTGAGGGCATTGAAATGAAAAAACATCGTAATATCAATAGGGAAGATAGCTGAGTGCTACCACCGACTTGGTATCCAGTAATAAATAGAATTAAAGCCAAGACCGAGCGCACAATTGCAATTGACCATCGTTGCTGTAACGCAGCCGAAACGTTGGGAACGTGAAAAACATAAAAAAAACGCGATAAAATCTTTAAAATTCGTTTTATTTAAATGTGTAAAATACCTGTTATTTTTTGGTATCTTTTTTTGATTGGATATACCGTCAGTATTGCTCCTTAATACTATTTGCTTGAAAATTTGGTTAGTTCAAATACGGGGTTGCCCAAAATGTTTATCTGGTATAGCCGCCTACCTCAAAGTACACTATTGCGCTTGGCAGTTGGTGAAAAAATAAAGAACTAAAGATTTTTAAGTACAAGACCAACTCAGGTGGGCTAGATTGTAAAACCAAAGCTTTGTTTCTGAATGGATGATAAAAAAACATAAAATAGTTAATAATTCCTAACCGCTTACGTATTTGCTACATCAAGTATACCAGCCTTAACGGCCAGAGGCTCATTTAAGAACTAATTTTAATTGTTATTACGATAAGACCTAAACCCGTGACGTACACTCTTAATCTTAATATTAAATCAAACACATCACATTAAGGATGTTATCTTGTCAATATCAAAGTCCCTAACAGTGAGGCCAATAGTGTAGACATAAATATGTAACGACAGGTGGTAAAGTGGCCATGCTGCGCAACGCACGCCAGCCGCGCCGCCCGCGAACGACGTAACCGCACCGGCACATTGCACAAAACTCAACTGTATTATTCATTCAATAGAGTTTTTAATTACGCACAGCGACACAAATCGCCTACAACCTTCAGTACTCGGCATTAATAGCAGCGCGAGCCTGAAGACGGGAGAATTCGAATTTATTGACCATTAATTCAAAATATTATTTTCACAATATAAGTACTCATTTATTAATTTTGAAATATTAGGTTCCGATTAATTTATATGTGTCGTTAAGATATTTATTATGTATGTAAATATCGTCTTTATTTATAATCCTAATCTTTTGTTTTCATACGTTAAGTACGTTGGCGTACATCGTTTAATAAATTGTTGGTCATGAATGAACATGCTTAAGTTAAAAAGTACATTATAAAAAGTTAATGAAACCTTGAACTGTAACGATGACTCATTGTAACATGTTTGTTCGCAGGGCGTGGATGAGGAAGACAGGGTTTCTGTAAGTAAAAACAATAATAAATTGTTACCATTACTTATTTATTGGTAATAGATACAATATTGGTGATCATTTTGCAGCTAGATCAAAAGAGTGAATCAGACCCTTTGGACTCGAAGCAGAAACAATGGATCTTGTGTTCAGCCAGAGGTGACTACCACGCACTGGCGAAGATGTGCAAGGAAAATGCTAAACTTGTCAAAACTAAGGTAAGTGGATTTTATAAATCCGGCCATGTTCCTATCGGCTCACGCGCAAGGCGGGCGTCCATAGTCACGTCAACGAAGAAAGCAAAAAAATATGTATTAAACAAAAAAATACAATCTGATTGAGATCTTCTTTCTTTTTTATGTTGCTTAAAAAGAGATACATACATATTTACTTGAATATAAAAAAAAAAACGACTTCGAAGTGGTGAATTACAAAGAATCAAAATTAGATTCGCGGTTCATTTATTTCTATTAGAATTGAGTTAGTTAGGAAATGAATTTAATTGGCTATAACTCGTGATCTAGTTACTTAAGTCAACCCTTGAACAACGTGATCATTTTTGTTGCAATTTTGTACTATAGTCTAATATCATAGATTTTTTAAGATCTTTCTGAGCAATGCTTTGGAAAGCAAAATATGCCAGTATTTTTTTAAACCTGTTTTTTTATTTAGCCACGCAGCCCTAGATATAAACAATATTGAAGATATTGTTAAATTACCAATAACTTTTTTCGTGTCCAATGCTATGTACTTATAGGTTAAAAATGTTAAAAAAACGCGGCAGTTCGGTATTCATTGTGGGTCGCCCAATCGTATGTTAAAATTTTGCAGAAATCATGGAATCCGGGAGCGATTTTTATTATTTCTGAATAAATTATCGTTACTATTTCTCTTAAAGGCATGTGCAGCGAAATAAATCACAGACCTAAAAATAATGTTTAAAAAAATTGCTGCAGTGAGCTATAAAATCATTTAATAATGAACCTTACGAAGCCTACAAAATATTGGATATCAAAAAAAAATGTCAATAACGTCATCCAAACTCCCTTTAAACAATGTTGCAGCACAATGATACGCATCAAAATCAACCCAGATTGCAAATTTTGTCCACATTGCTAACGAAAAATGCCAAAGAATTTTTGTAAAAAAAAAGTGATAAACGGTAACGGATGTAGTTGTCCCATATCCTTGCATTTTTAGACGTTAGTTAGCGCCAAGTGAGAGCACATGTCCGAAAGGTGTGCTTCTAATTGGGTCTCGGGGAGCGGGCCCGGCGCCGGCCCGCGCCCCCCCGCCGCATACTATCTTGACATATCTCCGGACGTAGTCCCTTGTTTTATTTTACGAGCCATCTCTCAGAGCCCGTCTTTTTTTTCTATTCAACTATTGTGTTTACGCTGTTCCAACTCGCGCACTTGATATATAGACGTCATATAAACTGAAGGGATCGCTAATTCTCAAGAGCATTCCTTTGATTTATATGACAACGATTAGTAAATAGCGTCCGGTAAGGTTAACTTGATTTTCAGAGGACACAAATATTCTTTAAGTAATACAACTTTATAATTCGCACTTGCCTCCGATGCCTGCCGATTAGTGGCTCCATTCAATTGCCATCGTGTATCGGATGATGTATCAACTGATTTTATGAGCGCAGCTAATGGGAACTGTGACGTTTTTGAAATATAAAGCGTCTTAGTAAACGATCTCTAGGCTTTTATTCGAGTCTGGCGTTCTGTCGCCGCATTGATTACTGAGTACATTACTTTTATTGAATACGCAATAAAAAGGGTAATGATAGCCCTCTTTTATTGATTCGTTGTAAATCAAGGGTCGACGCAATGGGATTTAAATTTTATTGACATCTCATAGGCATGTGACTAGTTGTTAACAGAATTTAATGAGAATTCACCAAGATTAGTCTTGACGTACCTGTAGCTTAATTCCAATCGTAGAACACTCATCGCGCTTTTTCACTTCGAACAAGTTTTATATTTGTTTCCAATTAATCCTTTCTAGTCTGTATTGCTATAACACGTGCTTTAGAATGTAGAACGGCAGTTATTTTCTTCTATCCGCTTCCCGAGCTAATAAAGCAACAGTAAATATTGTCAGACAATATGTAACACGTGTTTGCTGTGCCTTGCCGTTAGACATTTGTCGTCTTTCCTCTAAAAACACTTTGATGCTTATTTTTGTATTTGCTCGACTTGCTGATGGAATTATAGATTTGTGGAAATTTCTCTGTGTGTGGGTTCTTAGTTTTTTTTTATTAGGCGTCGCCTTGTTCTCTTTGAAATGAGAAATTTAAATATGTCATCGTCGTTTCCTATCTAAAAGAGCTCATCTTTTAATATTTATATTTTAATGCTTCACGATGATTAGTTGTGATAAATTAGTTGATTCTTTACGTTTTTTTAACACTTCATGACATTCCCGTTTACATTTTGTTAATGTTGATTTCATTTTATCTGGTTAGAAATATTGAAACAGCTCCCGGAAAGATTTTTTACAGTTTAAATTTTTTACAGAATTATTGTTTGATAAATTGTTTGCTTTTACTATCACTACTAGAAACGAAGACATCGAGAATACAAAAGATGTTTTCTTTAACACGATAGCACGACTTTGAAAACAGTTTTTTTGCCAAAACTCTCGGGTTGTTTTACTAAAGGTAAGATTCAAAACGCCCTTCTCGTATTACAGATACAGATAACGTTTTCAAGATAGGTGGTGTCTTTTGTCTAAAGATCTCGTGACTCATTTCCAACGTACGCAAGCATACCTACTATTATTATTTAAACAAACAAGCTTCTTTTTGATTTCGGCCTGTGATCTTCCAGAAAGCAATCTGGTAATATTTAATTGTGGCCTAACGATCGTGTAATTGTGTTGATAAAGATTTGTATAGTCAATAAAAAGACGAAAGCTCGGTATTATTATTCTTGATTTACGACTGTCGATTCCGACGAGGGCGGAGCTGGTGATCCAAGTAATTAAATCCAAATCATTTGATGTTGGTTGCCATACCAACAGTTATATTGATACGATCCAATAATGGTATTGTTAATTACATTTATATCGGGTAATATAAGAGGAAATTTATATCGTCGTATTTAATAATAATTTGAATGACTACTTACCGTTCCTTTATGTTTGTTGAAAACGTGAAGATTGTGCCGTAATAAATCGGATATGTGTCTGTGGTTTGGCATGCTCTAATTGGCATCTTAAAGTCGGCTGCAATTACAAGCGAGCTTTTTGTGGCGCCTGCTCACAGACCCCGGTGTACTATTTCATTGTAAAAAATATTTCCAAACATTCGTCTTGCATTTCGGCTGCACGCGCTATTAACGCCAACTCGACGGTGGGAGTGTCGTTGCGGAAAGCAATTCAAGTCCTGATTTATTCCGGTGCAAGGCACTGGCTCCGTTGACATCTCTCCGTCTAATTAGACAGGGGTCTCGTAAATGATTTATCTATGTTTAAATTTACAATCTGCATTTATTGTGAATAGTGCTGGGTTAATTGGTCCATTAAATCCTTCTTCTAAATGTTTATTTATTATTACCGGTAACTGGCTAATCAAGTAAGGTAGGTATTTGGTTACAAAAAATAGTCTGTACGTTTGTGAGTGTAAAACGCTTGTGCAAAAACATTGCGTTTGAGTATTCGATTCGCCGTCGGTCTTGTTTGTTACGGTCGCTTGTTACTTTGTGAAGTGAAGCACGACGGCCAGAACTTTAGGGTATTGTTTTTTTGTCGATTTCAATGGATGTGCTAACTTCTCGAATGTGTCGACCGGCGCCAAGCCGGTGCAACCCGAGATTTGACGCCGCGCCTCATTTGACCCGTCCGTCGAAGCGCGCGCCATTGTTTAGGTACCTACGTGTTCAACACGTCGTCGGCGAGCAGACTCTAACGTTCCCTATCTGAAATAATCTACCGGATTTATATAGACATCTACGTTGTTACAGCATATCATTTTCATAGAAAATATCTTAAGACATTTTAAAGTTAGCGGTCGGAATCGTAGGTACGTGGTTCAGATTTCAGATTCCATAAGGCGCTTAAAGAATATGGTTTCTTTTTAACAAAAATGTTTGTGAAAAAACTTTATATAAAAATCTATTAAACACGTTCGCGATGTTTTCCAATTACGGTAGCGTAAGGGGTCCTAAGGGTTGTATAGAAAAAAACAACTTTTAACTAGCGATCTGGTTTTTAAATACAAACTAATCCTGAACTTAAGGGGCGCGAAATTTAAAATGTCAATAGGTCCAAATTTTTCGTAAAAAAATAAAAACCATTGACAGTTTGAATTTCGCGCCCTGACCCTGAGCTTCCACCTTAAATAACTGGACACTGATGTTTTTAATTTTTAAATCGGTTCCTTGAATGTTGTCGGGGTATGAGAAGTTTCAAAAAATAATTATTATGTAAGGTCGTGTAGTACCCTCAATGGGTGCGTTAGATCTGCTTTAGAGATTACTTTGACTACACATCATTATGTGCCAAAACTGGTCACTACCAGGGTATGTTAATAAAAGGAACGTAATAATTAATATTCCTTGTAGCAATCGTGTAGACTCACTCAGTTTGGGTGTCTTTGAGAGATACTCAGCATCTCGTCTTCTTAATTTTGATTGAAAGTCATATATAGTGATCATGAGTTTGATGGTGTACCTACTGGCCATGAAAATTTTATGAAGGCTAGAGGACACCCGTTAAGTTTATATTTGTTAAGTTGCTTTTGAAATTTGATGGCGCCATTCTGTAGGCCCATCCAATTCGATTTCTTAGTGTGTTAATATCCTGTTTGACTTCTCTTTGCGTACAAGTCGCGGACCAAAGTTATTCATAGCTATTATGTATAGGTAGGTAGGTAATATGACAGACTTATCTTTGTTCCTATCATTTAAAATTTTGGCGACTTCTACGAGTACTTAGACTGTTGGGTATTCCACGTAGGTAAACTTCAAAAAATCGCCATTGCTGTATAATTTCACGTGGACAGTGGTACAACAGTACCGTGCGAAATTACAATTAACGATTCTTCCAATAGTTTCAACAAGCCGGTGTTATGTAAATGCGAGTAACAGCTAAGACGGGGGGTCGCTCGCGCTGAACACGACCTAGGCGCGTAGCATAAGGCACTTGCGCGGGAGTGCAAGTCACTCCTACAATAAGTGATTTCCAACACGATGACGCAGCGGTATTGTAATGATTGTTTGTTTAGTGGTTCTACCTTACTCGTGTATCGGCCTAATCATATATGCCCATAGTTTTGTTTTTATACGGTTGTTTCATTATAGAGTTCATGGGCGTGTGATGTTAGGCGCAATCAAATTTGAAAGGAGACAGCTTTGCGTTCGTGCTGTTTTTGTGATTTGGTTCTGGCGCCAAGAGGGGCTGCCTATTTTTTTTATTTAATATCTACATTCAGTCTTCTACAATGCTAATCTGCGGATATCTGCTAAAATGTAAAAATACATCTCATGATTTTTTGGTTAGACATTTATCGAACTATTAAGAAATACATACACTATCGACTATCGAACAAGACAAGGACGTGACCCATAATCATGTACTTTTGAAAGCTTAATATTTTAAAGACTCTGAAACTGGATAGCATCAATCATAAGTGTGCACCAAGTGGTATTTGTATAATTCCTTGTTATTTGGCAAGCGTTGGATTTTAATACGCGCATGTTTCTTAAATGACAAGCAGATGTTGGCAATCAAAATTTACGCCGAATATTTACAGGGTGGGCACATACAGTTATTGATGCAATTACAACTGCTCATGGTTTACGTGGAATACAAACGTGGCCGGCAATTAGTTGCTTCTGTAAATTCCAAATATTTGAAAAAAATGTGGAGAGAAACACTATGGACAAATAGAGTGCCTTACTATATATTTTTAAATTGTTGTCTGCATGTTTATTTGAGCGTAAACAACACAGAAACGTTGACATGGCTCAGACTAATATTCGACATAACATCTAGGATGACTCTTTGGCGGGAAATTTAATAGTGAAATCGTCAATTTTTTTTCAAGCCATGCGTTTTTTTATATATATAAACTAGCTGACCCGGCCACGCGTTGCTGTGGCTAACACAAAAAAAAATAAAAAGTGGAAATAATTGAATTATACGGTATTTCATTCACTACAAAATAAATTTAATTAATTTTATAGCGTCAACAACACGTGGTAATTATGCTGTTAAAATGTAGCTTATATGACACGTTCGTAGATTTACCATAGCAGCGCCATCTATTGATTACTTACTCAACCCAGTCGAAAGGTATCGACATCTGTTAGAATCATTTGGAGTTAACAGATAATTGTGACTGTCAAATAATAACAGACAAATAATTAGCAATAAATTAAAATTGCGACTATAATTTGAGATTTAAACTATCCTATCTCTCAAGTTGGATCGAACTGCACATGGTGTGCGAATTTTATTATAATCGGTTAAGTGGTTTAGGAGTCCATTGAGGACAAACATTGTGACACGAGATTTATATATATATAGATGTGTAATATTAGTGGGATATTAACTATTGTGTGTTCAAAAACGTGCACGAGTGAAGAAAATTTAAATCAAATAGTGTACCTAACTAACTACACTATTTAAGTTCTCCCAAGATGCTCTGTAAGTTTTCAGTAAAGTATTCACAGCTTAACTAATAGGTATACGGGATGCATTATATCATCATCATCGTCATTGGCATTATTATAATCATCAGGGTTACTTTAACAATGACGAAACAATTTACTCGACACCAACAAAAATTGCAACCTAACGAAAGAATAACCTAATATGACCACAGAAGAACATAGTGATCTAAGATTTTTATCACCATGCTAACATCTGGAATTAACTGTATCTTGCGAAATGGATGGGTTCCTGCGGAATTGCCAAAAGGATATCTCTAAACAAAGAGATGGATATATCCAAAGATAGCAAACAAAACATTTCGTAGTTTAGTAAGTACACGAGTGTCTGCGTGACATCTTCGTATCGCTTTGTATCTAGCTAAACCAAATGGAACTCTGTTATTGCAAAATACGAAAGCATGCTTATTGAAATTCAGCATAAAAGGGATAATGAGGTAGGGCCCACCCTACTTCCCTACTGCTTCGCCCTTCAGCGTCGCCCGCCGCCACTCACCAATCTTGAAACACGTAGATCACATTGCTAACAATCGCATCACACTCAATGCTTGAACCACTATAAAACAATGGCTATAACGCCATCTCAGTCTCAAATTTAGGCTTTAAACAAATAATGGCTCAGATATCTAAGCACAAGACCTAACAAAGCTTCATAAAAGTTTGTTCACTTGTAGTCATATCAAGGTTTAACGCTGCAGCGGCCCATGTAAGCTTGTAGTTCAGTATTCCCTGGTTTACGTGACAAATGATGCTACTTTGTACACGTTGAAAATACCTCGCGCTTCCATTTCCCTTACGACGTGTGCCTTTATAAAGCACACGCATGGGAATTCATCCAGATTACAAAGAATCCAACAGTTAACCCCGAAGCATTTTGTTAGTCCCCGGCCTCTTTTACGCGTCGAATTTTAATTTGGCGAAATTGGTGGTATCGTACATGCGGGAGATGGGTGCGCAATTTACGAAACCCGGCTCGGGTGTACGAGGGAGCGAGCTCGCACTCTACCATGGCACATTAATTAACCGAGCTGAATCTACATACGGCGCCACAACTAGGCAGAGGGCCCACTGGCGGCAAGCGCGTAGATTTACGACTCGTTCGACCACCGTCTATCGGATAAACTAATTGCAGCGCAGAGCTATTGTTTCTAAACACTAGGCAGAAATAGAGCCCGCCGACTGGCTTGTGCGGACGGCGGTTATGTGCTATTCAGGACGATTATTCGATTGTCCTACTGTTTGAGTATGCTGCGATCATAAATGGATGCGTAATAGATTTTGTGCAATGTGCTGATAGATATAGCTATCTAATTAGATTACTGAATGGGAAAGTATGAATATGATTTTATCTAGAGTTTGTTCGAGCATAGGTACCTACTGCGTTCGATTTCTCGTAGTGCTACCCCACATTTTAATTGGATGCTGCTATTATTTTATCTGTGTGATCGGATCACACAACACCGGTTTATTTATAATCAATAAAAGGTAATTACTTTTCGGCGGAGCCTCTAGTGCTGTTACAGTTGACTCTCCTTCGCAATCTAACGACACTACTGAAATATCCGAAGGGTATGTACGTTAGATTGGCAAGACTAATACACTTTAGAATCAAATAGAAATAGGGCGCGTGGCGCATGTAGCCGGCCCAGCCGCCCGGCGGCGTACACGCCGCGCGCCGCGCCGTTCGCTCTCGGCGCTCTACGAACAAGCTCACAGACCCTTTTCCCCTCGATACATTTTCACTAAAACTACGATTTCTAACGGTTATTTTTTTCATACATAATTGTAATAAATACCGTTTCATTATATTTACGTTTCTGTTTGATTACACTTCGGATTTTTACTTAGTTTTTTTTTTTTTAACCTCCTCGCCTCGCCTGGCGGTGACATAAGTTTGAGGCCTATGTCTCTCAATATGTATTACTACTAATAGTTACAAGAACATAATGCAAGCCACCTATCCGAATAACTCTTAATGCACGAGTGTTCTTAATCAGCTAATCCTTGGAAGTGTCGCAGGCGTCATCTTGTCTTTTACTTTCATCTCGATCTATACGCACCCACAAAGCTATCACACGACAAAAATAATTATAAGCAAGAGGCGGCAGGCGAAGCTCGAGGTACTCCGCTAAGCCACTACAATTCGTTTGCGGCGGCAATGAGCGGCTTGTAAATCAAAGGGATTCTACGTAATTAAGCTCATAATTAATGTAAAGGCTCCTTTATTTATAGGCGCAGTCATTCTTAAAATTGCTCCCGTTTTGATAAGGCGGCCTTAAGAGGATGTGATTAACACATGTAACATGGAAATGGGTGTAGATAATGGTTAGATTCCGACTTTTTGTAATAGAGATCGATGCTGCTCGTCGTGTTGTTATTTTAGTTATGATTTAATTAAACATTCAAACATCATTTATGGCTTAGGATACAAGGGAGTTATAAAAATGATTACTTAAGAATTATGTTTCCTTAATGTTGTCATCTATAATGAAAATATCACAGCTAGACAGGAAATGTATATTTAATAAAAGCACAAAAAGTCCGGTGGTGATTTACAGCTCACGCGCTTAATATTTTTTAGTGCATGCATTAATGTTGGTATGGCAGGGACGTCTGCTCGGCCGAACCCTTTCACGCCGGGAACGCCGCACGCCGCCGCCGCACGCCGCCGCCGCCGCCGTCGCCGCCACCGCAGCGGGCCCCACCGGCACCCTATTAATTTGTTTATATTAGAGACGTTCACTTGCGCAGTCAATCACGATTGTCGTCGAGCGACCGATACGCGATTTGTTTTCGAAAGATCTTAACCGTGTTTCGGTTATTTCTGTACAATTGAAGCTTTTAAATTTAGTGTCACCGCAACTCTCGGGAGACGCTCTAAACATTTGTCTCGGGATATTTATCGCTGCGGCTCGTCGCCTATATCATCCCGCCAGCATTGTGGCAATCGATCAGAACCCGCTCGGGGCAGACTAAATTGATTATTTATTCAGGCTTAGTTAAATCTTTGAACAGTCGCGTTATTTGTAGACTAAACAGGCAGGAAGTGGTTAAATGCTTATTTGAAATGTGTGGCGCGGAACGACGTCTCGTTTGTCATCGAGGCAAATTTTGTATATATATTACTTTGGTGAACTGTGACGAATATTTACTTACACGGTGTGATTTATGGTTTATTATACTTTTTAACACTGATTTCATTTCTTGTATTACATACTTAGTTCAATATAAAGTACTTGAGTAAACATTTTGGATTTATCAACAACGATAAACTCAGGCATACATTAAGTGATGTTTAATTAGTGAAATAGTCATTAAAATAGCTACCTACTAAAGCATCATATCCCATTCATAAACAACAATAGAAACACACGAACCAGAACAACAACACTACAAGCGGCTAATGAGAGGCGGCAACCTTTGAACTATAATATTGTGGGGATCATTTTACTCACAAAACGGCACCACACCCGTCGCAGTTAGATCCAAATCCGGGCGACGTGTCCCTTTTATTATATTAACCTCGTACGTACTTGAAGATTCTGTGGTGTACAACATCGAGAGGGCCGCAGCCGCATGACCTCCCGGGGCAAACGGGGATAAGTACACGCCGCACTCGCGTGGAAATATAAAACATGTTCATTATTTTAAGGCTAATTGGGAGAGGCCGCTTGCAGCGAAGTAGGTGCGAGCCCGCCGCCCGCCGCCGCCGCCGCCCGCCCACGGCAGTACCGAATTCGAGCGCCGTGTAACGGCCTCATTACGGCATAAACGCGAATATACGTATAGACACTGTTTCTGCATTAAGCTGAAGTAGTACAGCGCTTTGAGATGTGTCTAACCGTACATATGTCGGTGTGAGTCGCGCGGCGCCGCGCGGGAATCCGCTGCCACATTGGACAAAATTACCAATTCTCATTCAACAATCTCACATTTTTCAGGACCGATAAACATCGAAATTCTGAACCATTCATTTATTCCTGTGCCCCTTCATAAACCTTTTCCTTATTATTTACTTTCTTTTAAATACTTGTGAATAGATGAGCAAGTTCAGAAAAAGGATATTCTCGTCTTTGATGATCTCACCGCCCCAGGCGTATACGTTATTGTAAAACTTTTATACTTATTTTGTTGCAGATTTAGCGTTGTTTTACTGAAAAACTTCTCTTTATAGGATTAAATACAAAAGAAGTTTACTAAGTATAACCCTTGCGTTAAGATTACTCTTTTCCATGCGAAACTTTTAATTAATCAAAATTAAAAGGGACGGTTGACGATGTTGTGCCTAGTTCAACTTATCTGAAGTGATGCTTTGTCTCTGCACCTAGAACGTACATCTATACTGATAACATTAAAGAGTAAAGTTGTAAGTTTGTATGGGCTAAACTATCTTTGAGTTTTATATACTGTGTTTTGTCACGTTTGACCATAAAGGGTCCAGCTGCAAAATTAATTCTATGCTTGAAGACTACTAAACATAGATAATAAAGTTTGTAAAAAATCAATCTGAACAAAACGTAACGGAGCAAGGAAGTAACGATTCCAGAAATCAAATTAACAAACCCTTTCGGGACGTGTTCATTGTGTCACAACACTAAACTCCTCTCTTCCAATTTCGCTCTGAGACCGGCGGGAGGCTGCGCGGCGCGGCGCGGGCCGGGCTCGGCGCTCGCTCCGCACTGTGGCGGAACCAGAGCCCGCCGATAGTTAATCACTATTCGCATCTGTGATGAAGTGTGGCTCGATTGTAATTACTTCGTGTGTTGATTTAAGCTTTATCACGAGCCAGCGCCGAGGGAGCCGCGGCCGGCCGGCCCCGCGCCGGAATATTGAATTTATTCCTCCAGAGATACTTTATACAATTACTGGCGAAGGTGCCGCCACGGGAACCTATTAAAATATTGGAGATAAGATCAAATTTTTAGTGCGGACGAGGTGGGCCGGCCGGCTTATAAACAAGAATCGGATCCCGGCTGCTGCCAGCGCACGCTCGCCTCGCTCTCTCGCTTATAGTTTTTGTGTTTACAATTGTTTCTAATTATGAATTGATCAAACATTCAATTCGATATTGTTAGTAATTATCTTGAGATGTTTGATTTTATTTGTAATTTGTTATTTAATTGGCTTCTGATTATGAAGTGATCGAAGCATTTCTAATGACGTTCTTGTTAGACATGCAACTAAATGGGTAGGAGAAAGTATTTTATCGAAATTAATTAATTATATGTCACTTGTTACTCTTGAAATATTTCCATTAGTTGCCACATTAAGTGTAATTTTTGTTTTTATTTTATTACATTATAGGCAAGTATTTGATCTCGATCTCACCTGATGGTAAGTGATGATGAGATCTACGATGGAGCATACTTGCCTAGGTAGGAAGGCGGCAGTAGATCGAGACGCTACATTCACTAGGCACATGCAGCGCAGCTGATCTGACCCGCCATCCATGAATGGCAACACCGAACATCATGCCGGAACACGGCTAGGCCGCTTGGCGACATGGCTTTGTTCAGTGGGTGGTGACTAACCACGGCCGAAGCCTACCACCAGTAAGCCTACCACCAGTAAGTGTGTTAAGTTAGATCCATCACCTTAGCAAAATCTATCACTTGTGCTATTGATTAAATTTGCCAAGATGGTTTCTTTTGGTACATAATTAAAAATATAATCTTAAAAAACCAAATATCCTCAATCGATGGCAAAACCAGGCATTAGGTTAGCTCGTTAAACGACTGGGAGGTGTGCAGACGCGGTGACTAACTGCCTAAGGCCTTCGCGTAATATACGAGAGCGGTTGAATACAGTTTTTAATTAGGATCTGCCTACCGACCCGACGAGGCCTCTATTTGTTTAACCGAATGCAAAGAAAAGCAAATGAGATGAGAACGGACCGATAACCGCTATCACGAATGCTCGACTCGTGGTTTTATTTGTGAATCAGCCGTTAGAAAGATTTACGCGCAGCTACCACGAAACGGGTTAAGTGCCGCAATCAATTGAGCAAAGAGAATTAACTATACAGATGGGGTAAACGGGACCCTAAACACTTTTGATTACGGCCTGTTATTAAGAGACTACTTAACAATCTCCTTCGAAGTGTATGTTTCAGGGCTTTTATAAGCTCAGATAAAAACAAATTCTCGTCTGAAATATTGACTTCCGAGTTTTTTCCGGCTTCTGTTGTTGTAACAAAAAATTAAGGGAGGTTGTATGAGCTATAATAAGATTAATGATGTTGCTGCCATCGCAAATTAAAGTTCCCTTCAAGATTTTAATAAGGCCTTTGTCGAGTGAAAGTTCAGAATTCATGTAAATTGCTAAGTTTGCAGTGTTCCCAGTCGGCGAAGTGGCGCCGTGCCCGTCGCTGTATAACGTTATTATTCAGTATTTGTTTAGCGTTGTTATCGTGCCGGAGATATAATCGCGAGTCATCGGAGCGCGCGCGGGGGCCCGCCGCAGAGTGGCCCAAAGCCGAGCCCCAATCTGTAAGTTTCAATTAAAATTCTTCTATCTTCGCTACCGCTGTTGAATTGGTCCGATGAACGATTCGTTTTGCATAAATGCCCGCCAGCTGTTTACAATAATCGATGATATATTTTTACGAGTAACATTTTCAATTTATTGATATTCATTCTTGGTCGGACAATTTATTTGTATCGATAATGCTTCAAAGACTTCTGTTTATTTTTATCATTGAGTCGCTGACGGGTTTACGATGGCGCATCTCGGCGCAGAATGATAAATCGGTTCTGTTATAATTACACTTTAATTATGAATCATTAATTTTAATCGTCACAGAAATGTCTTTTAGTGGACACCTCGGCTCGCGAGACACGTAGGATGTAAACAAATACGACGAGGGGAATAATACAATGGAATAAAATAAACATAAGTGTTAGTTCTTATTGTTTCTGTGTTCGGCCCATTCTGATTTGTGGCTTTTTTATTTGTTGGGTCTCAAAATCCTGTTTAAACGTAACCTCTAGAGGCATTGACTCTGGGTACAGTCGGATGTATTGTGTTGGCGCAACTAACCGACGACAGCGGGTTGGGAACAGTTTTTCACATCCCGGTAAGATAAGTGCATTTGCTTGTAGCGACAAGGCGCGGCGCGGCGAGCGACTCGCCACGCCGCCTCGATGGGCGCGCGTTCTTTATTTATATACGCCCTTCTGTAATTAACGATAGTAAAAAGAAATACATATATCATTTGATTTATATCATATCATTCCCTCGTCTTGTTTGTTTTTGGAGGAAACCGTTTCTTTATCTCCCTTTGTTTAAATCCCCTTTGACTGTGTGAAAGTAGAACGTGTTTCATTTATGTGTAATTCAATCAAATGTTACTTATTTATTACACTCCATAATAATTGTAATATTTTTAACCCAATTGTATATGCAATATAATGCACCTTAACTTCACTGTACAGCTGGAACAAATTTACAGTCAAATTAATAGAAAAACACAATCAATTTACAATAGCAGTACAAAGTGTTTTATCCTTAGAACTGTATAAATGTGAAAGTGTGTTAGTTTGTTAGAAGATCATGCAAAGACGGCTGGACGAATTTGAATGAAATTTGGTATAGAGGTATGTTATAATATGGAATAACATATAGGATATCAGATTATTCGCAAATGTTGGTGAAATAGGGTAAAATTAATTATTTTGGTTAAATTGCATGACAAATAATGTCAAATGTATTTTTCTGTTTGGCGCTTGATTTGTGAATTTAGCTAATATCAAGTAATTATTTGGGTTTTTTTTGGTATCATTTGAGTAGTTTGGGTAGATTTGGATATTTTCAGTCGGTTTCAGATATTGTTGAATATTTTGGGAAATTGTAGGTATTTTTAGTTGTTCGGGTAAATTCGAGTATTTTCGTTTGGATTAGTTTTTTTATATATTTGTATATTTCGTAATAGTTTTGGGTATTTCGTACAGTTTCGGGTATTTATGTAAGTTTCGGGTGCTTTCGGTTGGTTTCGGGTAGTTAAAGATTTTTCGGGTATTTTGAGAAGTTTGAGTATGTTCGAGTAGTTCATGTAGTTTTGGTCAGTTTCGGTTAGATTTGGATGTATTGGTTATAATTTTTTTTCAGTGTCCGATATTTTTGGGGGTATCGTTATAGTTTAAAAAATATTTTAAAAATCGAACTACGAATTCGCCAACGCTTTTTTTGGAACCATTTTATCAAAGATAAGATATTGACGAGAGATGTAGACGCGTGAAAAAAGTAAAACAAAAACAAAAGCTGAAGTTAAATGCGCAGAAGTAGAAATGTATTCAAAACAGCCTACATCGTTTGGAGAGCGATTGCCATTCCTTTGTTTTGTTGTTCAGTATTTTTTTTCTGACAAGAAAAATTAAAAAGTTCCTCACGATCTTGTTCTGTGCATTGCACAGCTCGGCTGCCAGTAGTTAAACCTACACACATAACTTTTTACATGTTTCCCAGGTTTTTGAGTTACTTAAAAAACTAACCAAGTGCAAGTCGGATTTGAGGGTTTGACATTGAGGGTTCCGTACTATGGAATTTATATGAGCGCATAGTTATGTTTGAAAATTTAAATAATAATAAGTTATACTTGACTACATAATAAGATGACAATCATCGAGATTATTCGCGTGCAATGTAACAGTCCGTCACTCTATGGCGATCATTACATTACAATGCGTTGCGATTAACGTACAGAGCGAGGAGAAACAAATGACACACGCTGTAATGTTCGGCACCGCACCCACTTGTGCAATGTTTGAAGTTATATAATTACAAGTGTGTGAAATGTAATGTAGTATCTACGTATTCACTAACGCAATACTTGAACCTGAGCTGTCACTATACATGCGTATGCTCCCGGTTGCTACCTAATGTTTGAATATCAAATCCCTATCGCATTGTTTAGAAGCAAGAAGCCTCAGTTGAACGGGCCGCGTGGGCACAAGAATAGGGTTTTCGTTTGGCCCCTTTGGGTATGGACCCCTAAACAGTATAATTTTCTCGATTAACAAAGTCAAAGTATACATTGAGATAAAACAAAAATGATCATAGTTTCATGATTTCACATACTTAGATTTTTATTTCATAATACACAAGTTTTTATGACGTCATTTCGAAAAAACCCCCGAACACCAAGAAATTTATTGAAAAAAAAAACAAACATACCTACTTACCAATTTGATCTAAATCTACAGTTATCACTCATAAACACAGCCTCCTATATTAAAATAGTTTGTACAAGCAGAGCAAGTATACGACTTAAGTATTTTATATATAGATACACCCAGACTGTTTGTAAGTTCGGATTCAATAAAATTTTACGATTTGGAACTTGACGACGTCAATCAAAACGCTAAGAATGGTAGGTATAAAGGCGGTACACGTCTGCTCTTCTATCCTCATCTATACATATAAATAAAATTGGAGTGTCTGTTTGTAATATTAAAATAACCGCTTTTTACTAAGTGCATTTGGATGTATACACGTTACCTATACCGAAACAAAATTTTTTACAATTTTTGTCTGTCTGTCTGTCTGTCTGTCTGTCTGTCCGTCTGTCTGTCTGTCTGTCCGTCTGTCTGTCTGTCTGTCTGTCTGTCTGTTTGTTCCGGGTAATCTCTGAAATGGCTGGACCGATTTTGACGGGAATTTCACTGGCAGATAGCTGATGTAACAAGGAGTAACTTAGGCTACTTTTATTTTAGAAAAAAAAATTGGATCTCTCGAAAAAAAATGTAAACCAATGTTGCAGCGCTGCGCCTGCTTAAAGTTTGATAGCAACAATCTGCAATGCGTCCCGCGGGATCAGAACGCGAGCAGGCTGTTGCCAACGGTTGAGACGTTGTTAAATACCACGCGGACGAAGTCGCGGGCAACAGCTAGTTAAGTCATATAAATCTTCGTCCGGTTTGTCTCAACTGTTGCGCTTAATTTATAACCGTTCGAAATCCGCCGATTGCGTTCCTTATCTTTTCTCCACTGCACTTGCGAATTCCAATGAAATCGATCGCTTTACTTTGCAGGAGAATATTAAAGTACTTGTGGTGGGTAGTTCATTATATTCTGAATTCAAACTTTAAAATGTGCTTTAGTTCTATGTGTTTACGCTAAACATTAGAATATACCACGTATGTTATAGTTATTTTTCAATCTAGTGTACCTACAGTCATCCACGTTGAGTTGCTTTGAGTTGGTTTTAGGCTCAGGAACTTTGATTTAGTTAAATTATCTGATATTAGACGAACTATTGATGATCATTCCTAAGCCTCTAGCTGCCAAAATGTTCTTATGCATGGAAATCAAATTGGATTAGGTATTCAGTAACTAATTTAAATCAACAGATTCTACACGAAACGTTTTATATTGGTTTAGTTTCCTAATTGAGGTGATGATAATAGCTTTCTCCAAATGATGCTGTGCAATCTGAAAAAAATACCTTAAATAGTGTTTCCATCAGTTGATTTTCTAAGTACCATATGCAGCAGTACTGTTTTTCTATAGGTAGATTGCATTGAGATAGTTGCTGTATTTAATTTACAGAATCATTGCATTGCCAAAGAGCAAGTGATATACAATCGAGTGTTTATGGCAAGGATAAGATGCAGATAGTTGATAAAAATATAGCCCTACCTATGCAGGCATTCTACATACATAAGACGATAAACAATAAAAAATAATGGTAGGGTAATACCTACGTGGGAGTAACGTAATGTAGATGACAAAATACGCCGCAATGAAAAACGCTTAAAACGTTTAGATGCATAAAATAAAAGTAATTTATTGCGACGCAATGAATATAAATGAAAGTAGAATAAGAATATAGAGCTCAAATATTTGTTAGTTCAGTAAAATCTCATGACACTACAGATATAACAAACATTAAATAGAGTAATGAAAAAATAAAAACATGGCAAGTACTCGTTTCGCGTTTTGTTACAGCAACTAAATCAATACTGCTACACAAACAAATAAAGAGCGGCGATAGAACGAAACGAAAATTGAACAGAGCGTTGATAAAATAAGAGTATTTAGGAGCAGAACGTGAGGAATGAGACATCGACGCAAGAGTGCAGAGGCGGTCGAGCAGCTGACACCTGTCATCACGCAATTTATTAGTCGCTCCGAAATAACAGAGTCACTGAACGTTCAAACAAAATGAAGAGACACAACGCTCTATTAACGACACATCCTCGGGGTGCACGCGCTAACAGCTCCACGATTAAATTCACAGTGTTCACCCGATATAAACATTAAAAATAATACAATCGGATCGTACACTTTGCCCTCGCGATGTCCGTCCGACGACGCGTTTCTCTTTATGATCGCGGCCCTTATCGGAGATGTTCGCTGGCTATACCAAATTATCGTGTTAAATGCCGGGCGTCTTAATTGATTTAAACTTTTATAAAGGTAATTAAGAAATAAATAATGTTTTCGAATTGGAAAGTAACGGCGACGTAATAAATGTCCATAAACTGGAGAAGAATAATGCGATCGTATTTGTCATGGCTCTGATTTATGTATTAGTCGGGAGCGTTTCACACACGAGATGACAATCGTAGCCGCGACGCACTCTCCTCGTCCTGGTGCAGTGCTCTAACGCTTAATAACTGTCGACGAATGTTTGCGTCACTGCGTCTGCAATGCTTATGATAATAAATGGTGTCTTATTTTAGAAATTCTCATTCACCATGCTTATAACCATGCCGAGTGCATCGTTTACGACGCCGGCACACATTTCTCCAAAATGACATTCGACGACTGATTGTTTATTGCTTTCGAGTTTTGAGATTAATTATCTTCGGGCTTTTTGCAATGATTATGTTTTCAGACGGCGCGTTTGAGCCAGATGTAGGATACGCACATAATATTTAAATTAATAAATCAAGATTTGTTGGATGACATTCGCTATTGTTTAAACTTTAGTCTAATTTTGATAAATGATACAACGGTAGTCAGCAATCATGTTATGCCATGCAATTCACGGTAACCCAAAGGCTTTATTGAATAAAGGTGTATTATGGGTCGCGGAGGCGGTTGCGCGCCGGTCGCACAGCTATTACCCGGCCTCATCTTTGTACACGCATGGGGTATAGCACTGATGGGATATTAAGGTTATTACCAACGGCAAAATTGGCCCAGCGACCGCTGAGGAAGCTGCCCTCCGAGACCTATTAGCGGTATTACATATTTCATATGATCCACCTTCGATCGACGATTATGGTTGTATTAAAACGCCGTCTGGCCGTCTCCCGATCATGGGAATATGCGCAGGCTTCGCTTTTGTCTACGTTTTTTACAGTTTAGTTGGTAATTCGGTGATCACCGTGCGTACGGGGCGGTACGCAGAACATTATGAAAACTACTCCGAAACTTTTAATGGGTAATCCGACTTTTTTACTCTTGGGCCGTGAGAGCGCAGTTAAATTAAACGAATGTTATATAGTGTATGCCATTGTGTGTGCCTAGTGGCTATTTGTAACTACATTATTATTTAATATATGTGTTTAAATAAAACTAATTTTACGGATTTTATCGCGTTTATTTTTTGTTTTTTCCGTTCCCGACGTTTCGGCTGCTTTACAGCTACTTTTCTGCGTAGATCGGACCACAAGCAACAATCAAATATGAGGGTACCCCGTTTCAAACTATGACACCAGGACGTCAACCACCTCAGTCCTCCTGTGACTATGGTTGCTGTAAAGCAGCCGAAACGTCGGGAACGTAAAAAACAAAAAATAAACGCGATAGAATCCGTAAAATTATTTTTATTGAAATGTGTAGTATTCGCGTAAATATAAGAAATCAATATAATATATGTGTTATTAAATATATACTGAATGTAAAATAAAATCCGAAGAATGCTTTGGACTGTATAGTATATTTTCACTTGTACCTACTCGTATAGGTGTAGTGACTGTAATTGCTGAGATCGCATTTTCTTACCCGATCTTTACCTTACATTAAGCTATCTTTAACAATAGATACATGTTAAATTCTTGTTAGTATCCCTATTGCGATTCCTATTATTCCTCTCGAATTTCATACTTATCCCAGGATAATAGTTAAAATGAGAATATTAAAAAGACTGGTTAACACGTTGCTCGGCTTCTAAAGCACAGTTTCGTAAAGTCTCCGCATCGCGTCCTGTCCACAACGCCCGATTAAAAAAAATATCCTCACTATTAATAAAAGTATTTACGTGGCACAACTTAATTTTACAATATTCCCAATTTCGTTGCTTGCTTATGATCCAGCTTAATTTAAAACTAAATGCGTCAGCGATTACCCTGTGATACATTTCCAAATTACACGTATTAGCGGTCGTGTAATATAAGCAATCAATTTCGCTTATAATGTTGCTTTATTTAAATTTAATCTATACATACATATAAATAAAATTGGAGTGTCTGTTTGTAATATTAAAATAACCGCTTTTTACTAAGTGCATTTGGATGTATACACGGTACCTATACCAAAACAACATTTTTTACAATTTTTGTCTGTCTGTCTGTCTGTTTGTTCCGGGTAATCTCTGAAATGGCTGGACCGATTTTGACGGGAATTTCACTGGCAGATAGCTGATGTAAGAAGGAGTAACTTAGGCTACTTTTATTTTAGAAAAAGACATAGGGACTCACGAAAAAAAATTAAAACTAATGTTGCAGTGTTGCGCCTGATTAAGTTTGATAGCAACAACCTGAAATGCGTCCCGCGGGCTCAGAACGCGCGAGCAGGCTGTTGTCAACGGTTGTCTTTGTTAAATACCACGCGGAAGAAGTCGCGGGCAACAGCTAGTTCCAAATAAAATTTATCAGATACCTATTTATCATATACCTATTACTTAACCACACTTATCTAGTGGCTAAAAAATAGTCTTAATCTGCAAAGCACGTGACTACGATTGTAAACAAAAACTAAGGTTATTAGTAGTAACTGTTTTCTCTCTATGCTGTGGCTAATATATTTTTGTTTTTTTTTTGTTTCAGGATCCTTTTACGGTAAGTCATAGCGACGACATAATAGTACCCGCCGCAGTAATTGCATTGCATGTAGCCGACGAAATGAATGCTTCCAATAAACTATGGAAGGGGAACTGGAAAATGGGGTAAATTCCACGTATTTAATTATATGGTGCAATAAACCGTGGACTCACATATACCTACAGATTTAGGGTATATAAATGAAAAAAATAACCGGCTTCGAACAGCCGCACCGAGATCGTCATCATTATAATCTAAGTAGTAACATGGTATTCCTGAAGTATTCATCGATTTCATATAATATTTAATTGTTTTGTACTATATACTTATATACTGTGATAGCCAGGTGGGTACAACGCTTGCCTCGGTAACGAGGATCGCAGATTCAAACCCCCGGCTCGCACCTCTAGGATTTCTGGATTTCATGTCCGAATCAAATTTTCAACCACGATTATCACTTGCTAAACGGTGAAGGAAAACATCGTGAGGAAACCTGCATATCTGAGAGAACCCCTCGAAACATGTGTCAAGTCCGCCAACCCGCACTGGGTCAGCGTTGTGGACTATGGCCTAATCCCCCTCGAATTGAGGGGAGGCCCGTGCCCAGCAGTGGGACATTAATAAAAAAGGGCTGGTATTATATTTTACTTATATACTGATGAAATGTTTTCTTTTTTTGGGTTATCTTCAATATGGGCGTCGGCAGGGTGTAAGTATACCTGATGTATTTTACGTTACTTATAAGTATCATTCGAGTTAATTTATTTATTTGACTCTAAGAGATATTTAGTAAATTGGTCCCGTAGGTAACAATGCACAGTTAAAACGCAAATCAAGTCGGTTTTAACTTAAGGTGGAAGCTCAGGTCAGGGCGAGAAATTCAATGTCAATGGTTTTTATTTTTTTACGAAAAATTTGGACATCTTTACAATGTAATTGAGTTTTTTACGATATTAGCATTCTGCATTGGATGTCTCGATGTATTAAGTTTGCTTAAAAAAATACCTAAACCGATACAATACCATAAGGTTAGTAAAAACCGCTACTTTTACTAACTTTATGGTGTTGTAACCTGACCTGAGCTTCCACTTTAATAGTTAATACCTAGATATAGAGATTGATGGCGACACTCAAGGATCGACACGTTCGTCAACGTCGCTGTTAGCCTATATGCATAATTACACAGTGACAAGACGATAATTAGTGGGTCGGAAGACGCATCGCGCCGCGGATCCTAATTGATGTACATGCAAACGCAATCAATATGACGCGGCAGCGGATGTCGGCCGGCGCACGGGGAAACGTGCTGGTGTCCTCACCAATATCGGAGTGCCGTGTACACTCGCGCTCAACAATTCTACACGCCGGCACCGTATTACACCGTCGTCACAAGTCACGTTTGCCAGCAAAGGCATGAGTCGTGCAGGCTCTTTCTAATATGTGTTAATTTTAAATCAAATTCATTGAAATACACGTACGGTCAAACCAATGATAGTCAAGGTGGTAGAACGCTTGGTTCGGTAACGAGGATCGCAGGTTCAAACCCACAATCGCACCTCTGCATTTTTTGGATTGTATGTGTGGATCTCATTTTCGACCAAGATTTATGACATTAATTATAAAGATATTAATTTAGAATATCGATAACATAATATTTGTTGTAAACTTACACTTATTCTATTCTAAAGAACAATACGATCTGTTGATATACTTACGTGAATTATAGTACCTACCCTTCTGAGTACTTACCTACAGTGTTTGGAAACAATAGTTCTACCAAAAGTATTTTCTTGTGTTTTATTACATAACGGTGTGCTTTCGCCTAAAGTGATCGCAAGTTAACACATAATAGAGTCTTCGACGGCCTTCGTTGACGGAACACAACATTGCTTTTTAAGCGCCATTTTAAATGCCTAAAATAATGTGTCCTAAGTATAACAATTTACACTTTGAAATGGACGGATGTTGAATGCCTAGTGTGGGAGGCCGTCCTGGCCTGGAAAGGATCGCTATAAACTTTAGACATCTGAGTACACCTTACACATTCAATTATGATGTAGAAAATACCCATGATCAATATTATAAAAAAGTATTGAAGGATGGTGTGATATGGCAAAAGGAACAATACGGCGCAAACCTATTTTACATGTACATCAGCAAAGTTAGAGCCCGAGATGTATTTTCAGGGACCCTTCGCCCTACCTACTTTAGATGATTCGTTTGAACTGTGCAGCTACAGTAGAGTGGTAGCAAAACGAGGCGCTAGATTCTTGTTAGTGTTGCCTTACTAAAATTACGCTAACTTACACAAGCAGTTGATTGGGTTTTTGATTAATCCTAAAATCCTTATAAACAACGGCCACTTCACCAAATATCTGTAAGCCACGCCATTTAATTAGGTACTATACGTAAATACAATTATTTAATCTTTCTCCGAGATTAATGGTATTTCGTGGAGGAAACATACAAGCGGTTTGCTTGGTATTTTTGTTGAACACCATTTGTTTATATTAAGTTAATGCCGACGCACCTTGTTCTAGGTCCAAACAATTTAAATGGTAATGTTTCAAATAAATTAATTATTAGTAAAAAATATGCTGGGTTCCTTTGGGACCCCACAGATGTCAGTCACCTTGTGACTAGGCTTTTTAAGTCGTTGTAAATGATAAGTCGCCCGTTTGACACAGAGGAGAGATTTATATCGGGCAAATTATAAAGCTTTGTTTCGTGCACGGACCACGTAATCCTGTTCTAAATTTATTACGTTAGACGACAATAAATTTGTAAATTGTGTAGCCCACTGACCCGGAAACGTCGCCTTAATGAGATTTTTATTTCAAAGACTTTTAAAGGACCCTCATCTCTTGAAATAGCCTCTACGCCTAGCAACATTTTATTTTTTAATTTAGTATATTCATGTTTTATTACTTGCTAACATTTAACAATATTTTGGCTTTGTTCCCGCATGTCGGTCGTCAATACCTGCCCGGCGCCGCTGGTGTGAACGCATGCAACATGCAGTATGTGAGTACATTTAATTACTTGTAAATTACAGGCATAATAAAACATTCATTATATGATCGCTACATGCCCTCCGGCTGACATAACAAAGAACTTTACTAATTAGCTGGTAAATGTCCGACGTTATTAACAAATGTCTGTCCATAAATCCACTATTTTTATCGTTGAGTAATATCTTGTTTTATAATGTTTACAGCATTCGGTGTAGTAATTATAAATTTGTTTAAATCTAATTTTCATCACACTTTTTCTTCTTCGTTCTATTTTGTTTCTAAACTGTGGGCATATATATCGGCTATACAACGTTGTAACAACGTAAATGCCTCCAACAAAATATTAACATTACTGGGCGGTGAACGCGTAGGTAGATAGTCGCGTAGGTACGTGGAAAATCGTGCCTGTACCGAATGTGCGCTGCAAATTAACAGCGCTTCCCCCGGGGCCAATATTTCTCCGGGCGACGTCGAACCTAGGACCGCCCGCCACTAACTACCCCACTGAATCAGCGACGATCACGCCTACATCTTGTACATACGCCGATTGGTACGTAGCTCGTACCCTCGCCTCGGATAAAGTAATATATATTCGTAAGCCTTAACTGCTGACTGAAAACCTCGGCGCACCTAAGGCGTCAACGATTTTATGGGCTACGGCGCACGATTTCGGGTCAATCACATTATCCCATCTTTCGTAACTGATGCCAGTAATAGTAGCATTACAACAATCAATAGTGTGCCATTTAAAGAACTTATTCTATTTAGATTTCTCCACATAGACCTTGAGGTTTCATAGAGCTATAGATAACACGGTATTAGCTTTGTAGTAGCTAAGGCATATAATATATTTTTGTCAATAAAATTATGTAGTAGCAATAGGCGAATCAACAATAATGTTTTTTTATAATTTATTCGTTCCGTAGTCCTTAATACTAACAGCGAATAGTGTAATCTCTTAAGCTACGAGTAATCTAATCGGAACAGCTAGTAGTACAAGCTAAAATTGCTAACTATTACCCGGCGTTTAACGCAATCTTTATCTAAAACACGGTCCCATTAACTTATGCTTGCTTACCATAACGTTTTAAATATTAAAATGACCAACGATGATGGCAAGCTAATTCCTATAACTATGCTAATAACACCTACCTTCACCAAAATATAATCTTTAATCTGGATGCAAATCATCCTAATACGTTCCGATTATAAAGAGCTATAATTTCGGCATTATATTGTCCATCAAAGTGTTTTACATATATAAAAATAAAAGGACGGCAATCAAGTAATTTGTTTCTCGACCTACTAAACTCTTTTCGTGCTGGAATCGTGTTTTTGTTCTTAAGTTCTGAATATTTCGCATCATAATGTGGTATCCGTTTCAAAATTTTGCTTTGTTTATTATTATAATAATGTTAGCCGAATTGGTGTGGGCAATCATGAAACCTAACCCTGGTCTAATAAAATATATGAGCACACTTCAATTCCTGGTTTAACAATGTGTGAGGAATACCCGGTTTGTTAATTTCAGACGGCGATGCACTGGGCTTGTAAACGCGGTGATGAGAATTTGGTCAAACTGCTGGGTGGGGTCGCCCGACACATAGTCAACGAACGATCGGTAAGCCATCATCAAGATATTACTCGCCCAAATCGATTATGGTATTACAGTAACAGTATCAGGCCCGATGAGCTTCAATTTGCAATTCGATACAATCTGCAATCAACTCCGATGTGACAATCAAACATATTTCACATCAGTTTTTAACAAAAGTTGTTTCTCGTGGTTTAGATCTAAATGTTCTTGATCTTTTAGTTTCTCTTCAGAAAGTCAGGACGCTTTGTTTTGTACGACGATGTAAGAAAAACTTTCCATGAATACATCACAAAAAGATGTAGGAATTCCAACACGCATGCGAGTAAGAATTCGCTTTAAAACTAAGAAATCGTAGGGGCAGCAATTTGGACCCCTTATTTGGTCGCAACGGCGCGAGCGAAACGTTCCGCTGTTTATACCAAAGAAATATTGTGAGCCAAATACCCGACAGTCGCCAGAGTTATGCCACTGCAATTGACCATTCATGGAGCTGAGTTAATTATGTGTTTACATCTGCAAGCCAGTAATCGCATACTTTACTGTTACCTAGAAGCTTTGATGTCCAATCAAATTTACTTACATCGGGTATTTTGCCTGTTTTACGGTATCGTTAAAGTGTCGTTACAATCTTTTTCATGTGGTGTTCGGCATCGTTCTCGACGGAAGTAGAATGGGGTAAGTCCGCCGTACATTTTATTACTGGACTACTTGTGGAGTCGAGGGAAGTGGTGGTAAACTTATCAGTGTGCCACTCAACAGTTTAATGTCGTTCCTTTTCCTAATAAAGCTATAGACGTTTTATGACAGCTTTAACGTGCTTGTCGTCGGAATAGCGCTCACGTGGAACCAATTACCTATCTTCCTATTTCGAACCAGCAGTCATTTTGTTTTAAGGTCCCCTTCGGTAGACGACCCAGCGTAATAATTTAACAAAACTAAGTTTCATTTCAAGTATCTTCAGTCGGTTCAGGGTTACAGCTGTCGCTGCTATATATTCAGTAATATCCAAGAGTTTAATATCTATCGCGGATTATATTGAATGTGTGGAATCGCGAAAGGGGCCGATGTATGGAGCCAGGAGCAGATGTGAGCATTTACAAGTTGAACTATCCGCCCCACGAAGCCCGCACACCCTCGCCTTGCAATATTTTATATCTGATAACAACGTGAAGGTGCACGGTTCAACATTATTTTGTATGAAGCGTGATGCTATTGAATTTTACGATAACGCGGTTTAATTACTTGAATTTGAGTAACCACTTTTCTAATCAAAAGTAAAGTAAAGTTTTTTTATATAAAGAAAAATATTTGATTTATTTCAACCATAAATCAGTCTGAGATGTTTCATTAATTGTATCTGTAATGGGAATATAATAAACTAAAGATAACATTAAGGACTTTAAAAAAACAACATTTAAGTACACAAGTTGTACAAAATCGCACTGAACTTTTTAACATAAAAAATCTCTCAATTTTATTGAGCCAGCCGAAAAGTTAAATAAAAACGAAACAAACCATCAATAAAAGACGAATAAACATTTTCTTTGCATGAATCAATTGAACAGAAAAAAAATAATTTACAAGTATATGACATACTCAGACTGATTTATGGTTGAAATAAATCAAATATTTTTCTTTATATAAAAAAACTAGTTATATATAAATCAATTATTCAGAAAACACTTGATTTGAATCAATCAACCCTGCTTATAAGTAACTATGTATTATCTACTCAATAAAAAAACAATTGTGCGTTGGTTACAGGGATACACGCCTTTGCACATTGCAATGCAGTTCCGACATGAGCATGTCTACAGACTGCTAGTTCAAGTTTACGGTAAGTTTATCCTTAAGTATACACTTTACCTAACTATACACTCGAAATAAATAAAAGGGAATAATAAAAGATCTGCATATTTCCAATAAACCATTTGAAACAAATCAATTTGAATTATAATTTCTTTTTTATTCAATCATCTCAGCACAGAACTAGCACCATCTAACGGATCACCGGCACACTATAGCACCTACATACTTTTTAAAATGCTAGTCGTTTGTATGATTATGTTACAAGCAATACAAGTCAAATCGCGCTTACAATTTTCGTCGATAGATGGTGTCACACTCGATATTATTGAATTAAATGAATGTTCCGTAAATAAGTATAGAGAATATTGTGATTATGATTATTTTAGATAAAAATCACTTGACCATAAATTCATTTTATCTTTGAAAAAAATCGTCATCGGCTCTTATGACAAAAAAAGAGAATTATCGATCGATAAATTTCCATGGTTTAATTTTTTACGAGAAATTGGAACATTTTTATAACGTGTTTAGTTTTTTGCGACATTGGCATTACGCATTAGATACTTCAATGCATTATTCGGTTTGCTTAAAAACATACGATGCAATACTCCTAAGTTAGTAAAAACAGCTATTTTCAATAACCATGGAGTGTTATTTGTTTTGAAAGAAATTTTTAACCAAATTAAATAGATAAATAAAATATTCCATAGTCGCAAACAAAAAAAAACAGCCTATATACATTTTTTTTTTTTGTAAAAGATTGCATTTGTCGAAATTTTGAATTTGGCGCTTAAAATTAAATACAGTTTTCGATTGCAGGTGGTGACCCAAACGTGCGTGATTGGTCTGGAAGGAAACCAAGCCAGTATCTAGTGCACATGGACACGTCGCTCTCACCTGGATCATATCGAAGTACGTTTTTTTATTGGGTACTACCGTTTTATCTACCTATAATCTCGCGGTCACGAAGAAAAACGCCACTCTTAAAGCATCTTGTCGCAAAATACTATGGTCAAATTGAACAAAAAAACACATGTCTAATTATTGACAGTACTGTTAATTAGGTTGTTCTCATACATTCCTGAACATGATATACCAACGCATTGAGAGGTTAATTTAAGCAACACGACACATAACCTGTCTTCCAACCAAATTTTCAACAACTTAATACGTATGGGAAAAAGACATAAGTGCCACGCATGAATCCACATTTCGCTGATATTTTCCTGTTTAAGTACAACATAGAACCCCTATACTACATTATCCGCGGGGCTAGAGTCAAAACACACTATATGTTACAGAGGCGGACTCGAATGACATACGTCGGCCCTCGCCACCGGTCATAAAATTAACTCCAAACGCAATTAATGTCCACCAATCAAGTAAGAAACGAGGGCTCTTGTTTACTGCGTGTAATTGTGCATATACTGTACTCGCCTCTTGTACTCGTGTCCTAACATTGTCTATGATTATGTTATGGTGCGTCCACACCTATTGTTGAACAATGATGTCAACCTCGTCATTCGGTGACCATACATTGTTTCCAACCTGGTGTGGGAGCACCATTACTCATATCTAATTATAATGTTGGTGGGTAGTTGGGTATATAAAACTTTTGATCTGCACTATTCGAAAAACAACCTTGGTGGCTGCCATCTGCAGCGCGAGCTTATGCCTCATGTGAGCGCTGCCATTAAGTTCAAAGTCATTTGACTCGCTGTCAGCCCGCGTGCGGCATATGCTCGAGCCAACCTCGCGCGGCTTCGCGTTCGGTCTGAACACGCCTAATCAATATTTCAACTATCGTTAGCGTCATGATTATTGGATTAATCAAGCAGCAATATAATTAGCAATTTCCTTAAACTCTCACATGTATGTTCTTATTTCAAATCGTGTTCGACGTCTTCGTCGTAATTTTAACCGACTTAAAAAATGAGGAGGTTCTCAATTCGGTTCTAGTTTTTTTTATGTTTGTTACCTCTTTCCAAAATGGTGTCGACTTTGGTTTCTGTTATAAGTGGCACCATCTGCTGACGCCGCTTGGTACTACTTGCTATTTGTCGTTAACTGAGAGGCACCTCTTATTATAATGTACCGTAGGCCATATAGATGGCACTGTTTGTAAATAGCATCAATTATTTCTGCACCGTCTAACATGTTTCAGCAATTGGTTGTCACTTTGAGAAACTGTTTGTTTTGTGTGAATAATATTAGGTTTATAGCTTTTACCACATGGGCTGTCTCGAATGCACTTCTTCACGGTTGTGGTAGTACTTGTCTGTTGTCTTTTTTTGTTCTTTGTTCATGTTTTGTGATGTATTTTTCAAGTGGATTGTCAAACATGAAACTATAGGTAATATCGAAAAATACTGTAACGACTCCCGAGACCGATTTTGATTAAAACGAAAACTGCATCATTAGATGTTTGAAAAAATATTGTCCCTGGCCAGGAATATATTTAGAAAAAAAAACATCTAACCAACGATTGCATTATCAGATAATGTCGCTGATAAGGACTAAGTTGCAGAAGTTTGTCGTATGTCATTACTTCCCAGAACACGATCCTTGTATGGTGCAATAATACAGTATGTTGTTTTTATTTTCAAAATCAACATGTTTAGAAAATTAATAATGCTCCTTTAAGTCCTTAAGACTCCTTTAAGTATTTTTCGCGAATCCCTATGGTTACGGCCTTGGCCATCCAGGCACACTTGAAAAATACAGTCTGTATAGTAAAAGTCCTGGTGGGTATATGGATCAGCGTGCACAGATAAAAGATTAGATATAAAATATACAAGTATCTAATACTCAACTGTAAATAATCTAAATTGATTTTTACGTACTTACTGTCTCACAATAATTTATAATAAACTTATATCCAGAGGTGTGTAACCGCGTGCAATAATTAGAGATTGTCAGTATCGTAAATCCCACTAATATTATAAATGTGAAAGTTTGGATGGATGGATGTTTGTTACTCAATCACGCCTGAACGGCTGAACGGATCTGGAGGAAATTTGGCACAGAGATAGATTATAGTCTGGAATAGCATATAGAATACTTTTTATCCCCGTAAAATGTATGGTTCCCGTGGGATAGATTTGTTTTAATTTTTCATAATTTTTAATCGCGGGTAACACTGCGGGCGCAGCTAGTTAAATACAATATGTTTGCTGGATGTTAATAAAAAAAAATGTTGAACCCGAAATGGCACGTCATCTCTATAAGAAGACGAGACTAGAGAAATTCTATAAAACAAACATTGTCTTACCTTATTTGATACATCCATTTGATAGTAGAGATCCCGAGGCTTAACTGCGGTCAATACTTCAAATATATATTATTCGAGTACCGCTAATATTCGATTACTATGTCGTATTCAATATCATCAGAAAACTTCTCAACTAACGCGTCGAGAACAATGTAAGCAGCAAAAGAAATCGCGTTAAAATAAAAGCTTAAGTCCAAATGTATTCCGATTGTCAACATACAATAACTTATTAGAAGGTAATCCTACCGCGATGCTATGTCGGCTTTATTAAAAGCCAATGTCGTTTACAGAGAAAGAGGGGTTCCTTCGTATCGGTTCGTTGAACGTCCGCGTGAAGAAGACCACGGAGGCGTTCAGTAACTTTCTAGGCGTGGGCGCGACCAGGTCGTCGGCGTACGTGCCCAAGACCGCGCGGGAGGAGAGGCGCTCCGAAAACGGCGACCAACTCCATAAGACCTGGGGATCAGCGGACAATATACAAGTAAGATTATTCGTTGATCCATTTTGAATGTGAGGCTCACACAAACTAAGCAAACCGTGCACGCTAAGCGGATTAAATTTTAACATTGCATGCAGTTGACATACTTGTACAAAGCAGATATATGCTAAACATAAGTACTTACTACCTACCTACCTAGATTTTCCGATTTCCATTCTCGAATATTTAAAAATACGAGTGTATTCACCATAATATATGTTTACCCCCGAATTTATAGACGTTCTATAACTTTATCAAACGTCATATAGTACTGCACACAAGAGTTTTGCTTTGCGCGATACTATATGACGTTTGATAAAGTTATAGAACGTCTATAAATTCGGGGGTTAGTGTATAGAAAGCCAATCAACCGAGCGATCAGTATGAAGTTTAAAGAAATATAGTATGAGGAATAGTGGAAGCAAATATTTTCAGATTATCAACTCCGTTTCTGAATTCAGAGACGTGTTCCGGCTGCATATAGGACCATTTTTTTTAAATAAAAACAGCCGTCGGTATCACGGGTCGGAATTCTATTAGACACGGACTTATAAAGGACTACGAAGAAAATATTATTAATTAAATATTTTCTAAATATGTTTGTAAAAAAGCTCGTTACAACTTTTCATCTTAATTTTTCGTCTGATTTTTTTCCGCCTAGCCCCCTGTCGTAACGCGCGATAAGGAACTTACGTTCAAAAAATAGGCCCTAGGTTATAAAATACAATAAATATTATTATTATTAATTATAAAATTGAGACAAAGAAAAAGGGATTCGTTAGATAATAATACAATTATACATATTTTCAGCACACATTTAAAAAATACCTTGAATACCTTCGTCCGTAGGAGAATTAAGTACCCTCGAGATACCCTACACGTGACCCTGGGTGGTGCCAACCAGGTGACAACTCTACTGGTGGTAGGCTTCGGCCGTGGCTAGTCACCACCCACTGAACAAAGCCATGTCGCCAAGCGGCCTAGCCGTGTTCCGGCATGATGTTCGGTGTTGCCATTCATGGATGGCGGGTCAGATCAGCTGCGCTGCATGTGCCTAGTGAATGTAGCGTCTCTGTCTACTGCCGCCATCCTACCTAAGCAAGTATGCTCCATCGTAGATCTCATCGTCACTTACCATCAGGTGAGATTGAGATCAAATACTTGCCTATAAGGTAATAAAAAAATAAAAAAAAATAAGATTACAAGGTGAGAAATTGGTAGAAATGCTGTTGCTCTGCAGTGCACCCCAGCCTACCCATTCGGGGAGTACACATAGTATTCCATATTATGGGTAGGGAATACTCTGTGTATAAAAGATAAGCGGTATCTTTATAATTATCATTCCTTCGGTACGTACTAAGCGTTTTGCTTCTACTTTCATCGTGCGAACTGCCAAGGAATGGAACACGCTACCGGGGCGTCTTTGATCCCCGTTGACTACAATCTGGGTGTATTCTAGTCGAGAGTGAACAGGTCCCTTCGAGGCAAGTATGCTTCCTCATAGATCTCATCGTCACTTACTATCAGGTGAGATCGAGTTAAAATACTTGTCTATAATGTAATAAAAAAAATTGTTAAACTTACATACAGGCAGACAGATAGTATGACCGACTTAATAGACTAAAGTACAATGGCATCAATTCGGTGTTTTGTAAGAAAATTAAATTGTCGGTACGACAGAAAGAAGACAAGCTCATGCCGCCTCCGAACAACAACAAGGTGCGTCGCCGTGGGGCCAGCGGCCGCCGAGGGCTGGGCGCCGCCCACAGCAGAAGCACGCCCTCCACGCCTGACCAGGTACAACCAACGAGTACAATACCAAGCCCTATTTCTTTAGCCTGAAAGTAATTCTACAATTACCAATGTCCCACTTTGCTTTGTGGTACACACATTGTATCACGGACCAGATTTCGTCAAAGAAATATTTTGTAATCCCATTGTAAATTGATCGATTAAAACTTATATAAATTTGGTGATTTGTATCCGTTGCATTCCATTTGTACCTTTCCACTTGTGATCATATTTTACTCCATGAAGATGGCCCGTGGTTGGGTTAGAAAGGCGACATAATTAAAACACCTCAAGATTTCATCTCCGCATCAAAAAATGATAGACAGTCTAATGTAATCGTTTCTCCACAGCCTCGCGCTCAAATCGGCGTTAGTGAGGAGGGTGACTCTGATTCCGACTCGGCAGCAGGCTTCCACTCCGCATGGAAACAGCAGAGAGCTTCACACTGCACATAAGCAAATTTTCTCAACTGTTACTATGTTAAATACAGTGAGACTTGTTAGTAAATGTACCTGCGCATCAAGCACAATATTTTTACGTAACTTTACACCACAGATTCTAAATAAGTATGACGGTAACAGCATGATTGATGGATGATGGTGTGAACGCGTCAAAACGCGAAGCGTTCATTAAAATGTTGGCAGTACTGTTTCTTGCACTGTAATGTTGGTATTACAGTTACAGTACAGTTGGTACTCATGCAAGCAAAAGTCGACTTTAAGATGACGAATCTTAACATTCCGTGACTGTACATTATCTAGGGCTACACAGTCTCATTCCAATAAAGTTGAATGTTACTACATCACAAATATACTATACACATTCCTGCTCGGATATGTTCCTCTGCTGTTTAAGATAATGCAATTTACAAGTATAAACATTTTTACCAGTATTGTTAATTCGTTTCATAATATAGTGCCTTATATATAAATTGTATTATATCATAGGTGTAAGTAGATAGTTATAAAATTATTTCACTTAAGTTATATTTGTATATAAGGATTGATTATTATAAATTATTTGAACAAATTAATGTAATATTAAATTACTTGCTGGAAATGTATTACCTAAGGAAATGCCGTGAATCGACCCTTACTATTGTTACTTATTATTATAAACAATAAGACAAGTGAGCGAAAACTACAATATTTTTATTTATCCCTGAACTGTTGGATGCCGTTTGATCTCGGCTTCAACTCAGATTAAGACATAAGTAATCAATTCAAGGAACAAAACCAGGGCCCCAAGTCTGTTAAAAATAGAATCATAATCGAACAGAAACCGCATAGTAACTATCACTTTTGACAGATATCCCATACAATATCTGTCAAAAGTGACAGTTACTATGCAGTTGCTGTTTGATTATGAATCGATTGTGGTAGCAGACTTGGGGCCCAGATCAGAAGACGGAGCGACTGACCACCCAAGTTAAGTTTCCACCCTAGCTATAGCCAGCTCCGGCTCCTAGGTATTCGTTAATAAAAATAGGGATTCATATGAAGACCCCCTGTATGGTTCTCTTGCTTGTATATTCTTTGCTTTGGTTTTGCTAATGAATTAAACTCAGTTGTTTGGTTAAAGGTTATAATATATTGTCCGAATTATTATGAACAAGGCACTCTTGCTGGCCCATCGCGGCTTTGAAAATACTACTTGGTAGGACACGAGTATACACGGTTCCTGTGGCGTAAATATATGAACAAATTTTGATTACAAGATTAGGAAAACGTGGGTGCGATGTAAAATGCTGACTTGAAGAATGCACGGTGGCACCGTACTACCCCTATGTTTTATCATACTGCCGCTAAACGACCTCTTCTAAGACCTCCCTACACCAGTAATCTCTAGTGAAGGGAAACAAACTCGGCAAATAAAAATCTAAACAGTTAAGCGGCCATTACATTATCCAATTTGCAGAGCGCTAGATGAGCTAGCGGGCTAAATTTGTATTGTGTAAAGGCAGTTAGACAGGTAGTGATCCAATCTAGTGCTATCGCATGGACTCTGCCGCACTAGCGCATCCCGTACACTAGCTAGCGCACCAAATTGCATGGTGTAAAGCGGACTAGCGTGCTAAACACTAGCTATGCTCGGTCAGTCAGTCGGACTTGGAAGATGCGACGGCGCAAGGGTGTCAACGCATGTCGCGTCCCACACCAGGGGCCGCCCCATCTTCCAAGGCACCAGAGACACACCATAGGGTCGCTTAGCATCATCGCGCGCCAGACCGTTGGGTTCAAGCACGGCTGGCACATTTGCGGCGGCGAGGGCCCGACGGATTATGTCATTCATGCTGGCATGCCGGGTCATGCGTCTTTCTCAGTAATTGATCGTAATTGCCATTAGTAAACATTATTCGCATTATACACAATGGAGAGCAACTTTATGTACGTCGATAATGAAAGCCTTTGAAACCGATACATTAATGTTTGGATGTTTATCTGATCGCAATGTTTGGACGATTTCAAAGAAAATAATTTGACGCTACAATGGTCACGTGAACCGGAGGCTGCGCTTCGGTTGTATTTTTATTAATATGAACTTCATTAAATTTTAAGGAAAATACTGGAATTTACAATCAATGAACTGTCGTTAGCATCATATTAAACTAATGAACAATTTAAGATATATAATAATAAGTTTTTCAAACACAATCAAATAGTCCAGCTGTCATAATCACATTCAAAAATGAGACGATATGCAACGTGGTGGCGCCGACCGACGGGGGCGACGAGAGGGATCCACCGCGAGCTGATTGTTTCCGCCCTTCAAACGGCACTGTCGCGCCGCCCGCCCGCCCGACCGCGCGCCGCCCGCCCGACGCGACACACGCGCGCTTTCATAATAAGAACGTAGGAACGTAGGTACCGCTGGCCTAATTACTTACTAATTCATTGTTTGACAAATTTCCCAAACGGTGACATAATATTTCGTGATATCGTGAAATTTGCGGATTAACATCACGCAGAGGTAAGGACAGCCCAATTCATTTCATATTAGTTTCCCAATTCTTCTTAACGTTTCAATAAAGCATGCGATAGTAAAGATATGGCAATAAAGATTCTAAAGGCGGATAGGAGCATTAAAGTGCCGTCATCTTGATAGCTCAGTGTGTAGGTATTCAAATATAAGGACAAAATTGTATTTTACTTTTATAAAGAAAGTTTAAGTTTTAGCACGCGTGAGGAGTAATGTTGTAAGTTGTGCTGGCACCAATCTGCTTAACAATCACGTGCAATATGTTACACAAATATTATTGATAGGCGACCTGTTTTTGAAATGTGTATATAAGTACTTAATAGGAGCTATTACATTTAGCCATTTATATAAAACTAATTGTATTGCGTTAATTTTATATTTTTTACGTTCCCTATTAAACAAAAAATAAACGCGATAAAATCTTTAAAATTTGTCTATACATTTAGCCGTCTAACTCTTTTGGGAATAGAACCCTTTACCTTGACACGCAACCTGTTGTGCCAGGGATAAATATTACCTACCGAATACTAATATTACATGCCTATTAATTAAATTATCTACTTAATTTATAATTTCACTTAATTAATAGCCGTTGTGCACGGTACAAACTGGCGTAGCCATAAAACTCCCTATCCAATTGTATTGTTCCCAATACACAGACACACCAGAACTAAAAATTGCAAATACATCACGCTACAGTCTCAAGGTCCTACCTACTAGTTACATTAAAAAGCTTGATGTAGGTTCTATCGGGGACATTATACTGCGAACCCTTAAGGTTATTTTCGCATAGCAATACTTAGTTCTAGCACTACGGCTCAAAATTATTTTTGGTTGGGAAGCATTAAAACCGTCGATAGGATCTGTTACATTACCTAGACTAAAATCTCATAGTAGAGAAAAAAACATAAAGGTAATGTGTTTAGTTAGATGGCAGCTTCTTTCTCGCTCTGACGAAATAATTAAACAGACAATTAATGGAAATTACCTCAGCTGGAGGTTTTAACGGAATGAAATTGATTTTCCAATTCACCTTGCCCTGTTAAGCTATATAAGAAAACTGATTAGCTACTGTTTTACTATTATGTTAATGACATAATGGTAAAACAAACCTAAAACGATAGTCATACCTGTAGTAAGGAAGTATTGGCGGGAAAGTGAACAGAGAAAATGAAAATTTTGTATTGGTCGACGCAACCGGCGACCCAAGGGCTCGGCATTTCCTCGCTCAGCGAGTAGCTTCGGCTATTCAGCGAGGAAATTCGGCCAGCATCTTGGGTACGCTACCGTATGGGCCCAATATTTTACACGTTTTGAAAATATTAATTAGGTAAGCCTTTCTATTCTCTTTTTAAGTTCTATTTGCGTTCTACTAAAAAAATCTCGTTATTTTGTTTTATTTTCTGAATATTTTTCTTTGATAAATAGATACAAGATTAAACAAAATATATAACAATGGGTACATATTCAAAAATTGTGCTAGATAACTAAATTTTTATCGGTTTAGATAGGTTTTATTTAGAATTGTTCTGGTTTTGTTTAGATAGGTTCGGATTAATTTTGCAACCTTAGAGCCTTAAAGCCTGTACGTACCTTCTACGTATCCAGAACCATCAACATCCTTAAATTCAGGTACACACATTAACATTCGATGATTCGAGAACTTGATTGAGAAAAATACGTTTGCCCTGCAACCTGGATATCATGTTACTGTGAAATAAAAAACGTTTATTTCATAATTGTGATGTCTTGAACGTGCTTTGAAGGTGATAACCTAGCCTATTTTTTTTTATTTTTTTTTTTATTACATTATAGGCAAGTATTTGATCTCGATCTCACCTGATGGTAAGTGATGATGAGATCTACGATGGAGCATACTTGCCTAGGTAGGAAGGCGGCAGTAGATCGAGACGCTACATTCACTAGGCACATGCAGCGCAGCTGATCTGATGATCTGACCCTGAACATAGGCATAGCGGACGACATCCAGCCCCAGAATCATGCAGAATACATGAGTTTGATACATGTAAGATATACCTACACGTTTCAAAATTGATCGCACCTAAGTATTTGTTACGGTTCAGAGTTTAGTAAATGAAACATACAAAGTATTGGTTCAAGTCCGTGTTCCCATGGTTCTGTCTATAAGCAAGACCGCAGCGTACTATAGACAATATGACAGGACGATAACAAAATTCTACCTCATTCATCTAAGAAAATCAAAATGTAGGCGATTTATTTACTACCTTAAATCAAACACAGGCAGTCTCTTTGTATTTGAGACTGATTTTTATTCCACAGCGGTCGTCTTTAGGAGGAGCGGTGAGCGATTTAAAACCAACTCAAGGCAAGTTCTTTACCCGCTGACAGTGTTTAGCGCGTGCCCCCCCCCCCCCCCATGTTCTTCCTCTCCGACCTGCGTCCTCTCCGACAGAAATCGGATTGGGTCGGTGAAAATAGGAATAGGTAGCTACCGTTCCGATTTTTGTTATACCATTATATCGTATGACGTGTGCGTTGAAGGTGTGTATTGTATTCAAGTTTCACCGCCTTTGGCAGACCGACTATTTATTATCAATCGTCTACAATATAAAGGCTTTAAGCATAAACACTCTTTTTATGTTGCGTACATATTCTTTCATATTTTTTTACTATTCATGATTGCTTAATACGCTCAACATATCTGATGATAAGGAATTAAACCGGCTCCTTATCAAGACCGGCCTACGTAGGTAGTAGCCACGGTACTCCCACTTTGATAGTGTCATATTTTGATAGTGCAACTTTTTTATTCGATTCCCCCAAATTTGTTGATTAGTTATAGTAGTCTGTGCAAGTCGCCATCGTCAGTCGTCGTCGCCAAAGACTATATCATATAAAATAGTCATCCCTGGCTTTGTTGTTTTGTCCAATGATTCTGCCCTTAGCAAAGGGTTGTACTTTAAAATTATTTGATTGCCACTAAATATGTATGGAGCACATCTAATTCTGTATGTCGATCCCATGAGAGTTTCAGTAGCTACCTTAGTGAACTGTCCTTATTACGCGATTCAATATTACGTTACCTACTAATCGTACCCAGTACGGCTCCACCTTTATGATCCAAATATAAATCTATCACTACTTCAACGTTCTATTTATGGTAAAAATATTTCGATTGGCACGTACACCGGTAATTGAAGGTACATTTAAATGCGGTTCTCGGCTTCACTTAAAAGGTGTTTAATATTCAATTCAGACACTGTACAACCACTACTGGAAACTTTTCGCGTTTTTAGATACAAGTAGGTCTACTGTAATGTACACACTGAAATAATACCATCTACCTATCTCCAATTTCAAATACAATGTAGTATTATTGAGTTCACTTATTACATTAATAATTAATTTGTTGTCCAACAGTGATAGCCAAGTTGGTATAACGCTTGCCTCGGTAACGAAGATCGCGAAGGTTCTAACCCCCCGCTCGCACCTCTAGGATTTCTGGATTTCATTTGCGAACCTCATTTTCAACCAAGATTATCACTTGCTAAACGGTAAAAGAAAACATCGCGAGGAAACCTGCATGTCTGAGAGAACCCCTCGAAAAACGTGTTAGGTCCGCCAACCGGTGGACACGAGGCGGACTATGGCCTAATCCCCGTCGCATTGAGGGAGGCCCGTGCCCAATAAGGACATTAAAAGCGCTGGTATTATTATATTTATTATTTCTGATGAAATAATTTTCTGTGCAATAAATATTTTGTAAATTTAATAAGAGTTAGATTAATTTCGTTAGGCTGTAAAAGTACTTATTATTGCATCACAATGAATCAATTACTCAGATGTCCTTGCCCGGTGTTTGTTCACCAAATACGGTTCGGTTCGGAGCAAAACTGTCAATTCAAATACGGACAGATAGCCAGATTGATTGGCTTCAACAAGCGGCCCTGATAACGAGGTGAGGCGCCTAATAGATATCGCTGAACCTGAACGGGATAATAGCCTGACGGAATTGTTAGTCGTTCACGCATCGCATTGGTAGGACATGGGACATTAAAACCTGTGCCTCTTAAGACTATTTTTGTGTGACAATACATAGCTCTAGTGCATAGACGGCTCTAGCTGGACTGTTGAACGAAAATGTTCTTAAGTGGGCATAGATTAAAGACTCCAATAGTGCTTCTATGTGCGGGCCGCCTACTTTTATGTCTCATTTTATAGTTTCATTTCAAATTAAGAACCCCTAAGATGTTTAACAATCATTAATATTTGTAGATAGTCCAAATTGTGTGGTTGTGTTATCCCTTTCTGCAATATTTCCGGACAAATCAAACGTTTGGTTCGTATGAAATTGAACCTTGGGTACATACATTGTGCTTAATAGTCTATAGTAGATTGCCATATAAGTATAGCCTAAAGACAAATGACGCTCCCATAAAATGCAACACAATAAAATAGCGTTTACGCAATAATCGATACCCGCAGCTCCGGATAGGCCCTCACCGTTACAAGTGGACGAATGGAGAATACTAATACAAATAGCTACGGCATTCTGAACTTTGACTTAGTGGATTTACGATACTATCAAAATAAATAATATAATATCGCTCGACAAACACACCAACTATACTGTCCCACACTAGGCAACGTTTGTATTATGTGTACCGTAATTGTACGGTACACATAATACATATAGTTATCAAACATCCATGAGTCGGATACAAACACTCTTGCTCATCACACAAAGATTGTCTGTACCAGAATTCGAACGCGGGAGACCCTCGACACTGAAAGCAGGGTCACTAACTATATTAATCAGGTTGTCAAATCGCCAGACATACACACCAATGCAATAGTCACTAACTAAGCAATACTTGTATCCACGGTACTATAAAATAGACTGAAGGCGATTCCAGAACCGCACTTACCAGTGAAAATTACAAAAAATATTGATGTTGCATGGTACCCGATTCGAACTCGGGACTACCAGGATGCCATGAACACAGTGAATTTCACTGCTACAACTTCTTAAAAAGCGAAACTGCGGTTTGGTTTCGAAGATTTTTTTTTAACAAGAAGATAACTAACCTACCCTGGAAATGTTACTGGTAGCTTTTAAATTTTGCTTTAAGCCTTAATTTGATTAAACCACGATATGAGGGTAGGTACCAGTTCAACGCAGTCGTTAAACACCTCAGTCGATCCGTGACCATGGTTGTTGTAACGTAGCCGAAACGTTGGGAACGTAAAACATAAAATAAACGCGATAAAATCTGTAAAATAAGTTTTATTTCAACACTAAATTATTGTTTTCATCTCTAAAGACATGGATCATAGCTGCTCTACACTTGCTGTCATCAAATCAAATCAAACTCTGCCTCAAATCTTAGACGATCGTGTTTTAAATATAAATAAGCAGGCCATTATAACTCAGAACTCTATCACTTTCTGTTGGAGTGTCAAATGTTTCATCCGGTGAATATGTTTCATCATGAACGTCTTCATATACTGTGCAGCTTGAGTCTTCTAAACTAGTATCAGAAGTTTCAGGACGAACCAGCTGAGTGTTACGTGCATGTCGTAACTGTTTCCAATTAGTATTAAAGTATATTCGTTATAATGGCCTATTTATATTTACAACAGATCGGGATTTGACTAGCCGGTCAGAGTGGAAAAAGGCAATAAGGCTCTCAGATCATTTTTGGCACCGTTGGGTTCGCGAAGTTCTCCCGACACTGCAACCCCGCGACCGTACAACACGCCACGACGGAAGAAACCTGGAGATCGGTGACGTGGTAATAGTTGTTGCTGAGAGGCTACCCAGAGGGGCATTTCCACGAGGTCGTGTACACGAAAAGTTCCCCGGTACCGATGCGTCGGCCCGTAAAGAAACTGGTGAAGCTGGTCACCTAAGGTCCACAGCTGACCTTGGCCAGTGGAATCAGTTAGTGCATTGCTGCATGAGGGGCACGATGTTGCCGACTATTTGCTAATAGTTAATTTTTTTTATTATCTTATTCTTTTTTATAATTTTGAAGTATATTTAAATTATTGAGTTTTGTGAGATTGTTATAAGTTGAAAGAGAGGTACGTCGTAATTTCCCCAAAATTATATTATTTCATTATTGTTTTTCTCATTGTTTAATTATCCTTCAGTCCACACCCATTCGCTTCATTTGCGCTTTGATTTTTCTTTGATTAAAGTTAAATTAAATACCTACTCAAAACATCATACTTATTATGATAACACCTACAACTAACTATACCTACATAGTACAACTGTGTAACTTGCGACTTTTCATCATCTATTAATTATAGCATCGACACAAAACCAGCAGGGGTGGTCCCATATTCTTATTGGTTTCATGCCCTCAATACTTTTCATATTTTACTCACTGTAAACGAATAAAATTCCGGGAATAATAAATGCATTCAAATAATTGAAGATAGGGCAATAGCCTAGTGGTTAGGGGAGCCACTCTCGTCAGCGAGAAGTTCAGGGTACGATCCCCACGCCGACCTAAATGACATTATTCACAAATGGAAATAATTGACCAGTGTTCTTGCGGAAGAGAATACCACGCCCGCGCCACCTGACGCAAATATCTCCTACAAAGATTCGCGCGTAATTCGCCATCGCAAAAAACTATTTTCCATTCTATGCTATAACATTGATCAACTAACAATAATTTTAGTGCAAAAAAGGAGCAAATAATCACTCGTAATTGCGCGTTTGAGCTTTCGCGTGTTCAATCCCACACACTACGACTGCGTGTGAAATAACGTGTCATGTGAGGCGTCTAATAACTTATAATAGACTCTTTCTTACTCGACACATCATAATAGACACACCTAGTAAGCACCTAGTTAATGGGTGTGATGCGGTATTAATCCTCGTCGTTATCATTAAGACATTCATATTTCTTTGTTGTACAATATTAAGACGGAAACCTAACATTACTATTACCTAGTGTCTGATTAAATATAAAAACAAAGTACCTGGCTAGTGTGTCGTAAAAGTTAATAACTTGTCGTAAAAATTGCGGAGTGACATGCATATGCAATACTACGTTAATTTTATTGTGTGTTTCTACACTCTTTTGTGTACAAATTACGGTACATACATCTGAATAACGATTCGCGAATCGCTCGAGTATTTTTTTTAAAATTTAAAATATTTTTATTTTATTCGTGTTAAACAAAACGTGTACTAAAATACCTATTTATTATTTTAGGTATTAATTTTAAACGTACTCCAATTGATTTAGCTTACGAATCCAGCTTACTGTGTTGTTCATGCATATTCCCAATACACACACAAAAAAAAACCATGGTAATAATGGAGAAATACCTACTAGCCTCGGTGTGATGCCTTCCAAGGCTAATATACCAAAAGATACAAAAAAAAACCATGTTATCATGTGGTAAATGGGCAGGCCAGTTCCCGCAAGCAGTACCCACGCCCCTACACAAGCAAGACTAGTGGAGCAGCCATCGCTCTCCTCAACCATATTAGAGAAAAGAGAGTGACCCACAGAGCCACTACAATCAAAAGCATTTAAATGACCACTCCATCACCTATCACAGTTGACAAACTTACAAGCCTTATGAATTCATTGATATGGAGCAGAGACAAATACAATAATAATCTTAAAGGGAAATTTGTTGCAGTCCATTCTGATGCTGCCGGTGGCACCGCAGCACCAATGTCATGTGGGCCTACATCATAGCGGCAGCACGTCGAGACTCGCAGCAGGCCATTCATAAGCGCACCGCATCTAACAACGCAACCGACGATCACATTTATTCGTGAGTATCTAAACCAGCAGTGTACTGCGCCCAACTCTCAAGGTTATTAACATAGCCCCTCCTTATGAAGAATTGAAAACTCAACATTTTACTAGACCGCGAAAGCTGTAAAGACCAACTTAGAAAATTATAGGCAACGCCTTCAAGTTCTTGACAAGGATTTCATAAGCCTAAGTAAAAGTTAATTGCAATTTTATCTTATTACCGCCTACCACTTACCATATACCCGGTTGACATAACAGGGTCAATAAGTTTTGGTCATTTCGTTAACAAAGTTTTAGGTATCCAATATAGACCTATTTTTTTAAAAATGTTACAAATATTATCAAACTTTAACATAATATAAAATAATGAAAAGTAAACTTAAAACATGTGTAATAAAAACTAAACGTGGACAGGTAGTTATCTACCCTATAGTACCCGTATACCAGACTTGAAATAAATGCAAGCACATTACCTAATCATAATTATCTTACAGATATCGTGATGGCAAGGCGTTCACGCTGTCTAGCTCCGTGGCTCCACACCCTGGCCCGTCGGGGCTGAACCGTTGCAGCACCAAATTCCAGTACCCCAAGAAAACTATTTCGTCTAACGCACTAAACTCCGTCCACATGCGAACTAAATACAAAAACCAGTTGGAGGAGGGCGTTGAGTCTTTCGAGGAGGTATGTCTTCATTCATTTAATAGTTGATTTACAATCAATTCAAATTGTAGAGTAAATGGCTCCACCGATCTTCGGTGATTTTGCCAGTGTCAAGGTGAAAAAAAAAAGAACGCATATTAAGTCCGATGAGCAATAAAGTATAAATTTGAAGGGCGGTGAGAATCTGTAGAAACTATCTACTCAAATACGTATGTGCACAAAATAAGCTAATAATACAAAATGATGCGATGAACCAAAGACAGATAAAGATAGACAAAAGAAGAGAGTACTTAAAAAAAATCCATGATGACACTGTCACCATGCCAACGTCAACTGTCACTTCCTACCATGTAAAGGTAAAACTCTCAAATTGGTTACGTATCCATAACAAAGTCAAAGGTAAAACCTGCCTCCCGACATGAACAAGAAATTATCATATGCCACGGTAACGATATTAACTTGTTAGTTCTTACTACCGAAAACTGAAAAGAAAAAGGATTTCATAATAGTAATTTTAATGGCACAGTAACCCTACCAACGTCAGCGAAAAGTATTGTAACAAATAGCTGATGGAAATTAACTCTTAATGAAATCTCATACAATAAAATATATTTATAAAAGAACTCTATGATCACTGAGAGTTGCAAGACTCGCGACAAGGATATTACTACTTGTTGCTCAATGCGCAACTGTAATATGAGGTTTATATCCGACTTGAGGAACCGTCCTTGAAAAACTAATTCTTACCCTTCGTACACAATAGTCTACCTGCATAATTTTATTTTATTTTTTTATGTCCTGTTAATAAGTATTTTTTAGTTTTTTTGTATTTCCATGTACATAACTATTGTATATAATTTATTAAATAAAAAAAAACAAATGAAATAAAGTGAAAAAAAAAGGCTACCTGCTGAGGATATTGTCGATTCTCACGAAATTTGAATCTAACCTTCTTCTCTCTTCTAAAATATATGTATGTTTGTAATTATAAACTATTATAAATGTGTCGAAAAGCGGTCACAAAACTTGCACAAGAGATTTATTTACGTGTAGCTACATACCTACGTTGTTTGCAAAAGAGAAATTCAAACTCGTTACTTAATTTAGCTAAAACGTTTAGCTCGCAAACACTGTTGTAATTGTGATGAAGCATCGAAACATGATCACTTTAATGCATTAACTTTTAAAGGGGCAATTAGACGTATTGCGTTCGGCGATGGTGGTCGGGCAATCAGTATTTACGGCGGAAGCCACGGGGAACGCGTCATAAAAGTGACATCGGGAAGTGGCAGGCCGCGGTGTCGCGCTCCTCATGGCCTATTGTTTCGACGCCGCCGCCGTGGTCACGCACAGGCTAGCCAATAAATTTGGAGTTGATGCTCATTCCCTTTTCAACTGGTGAAGCAGCGGACGCTAATGTCCATCGCAAATTTCGCCACAACTTATTCGAAATATCAAAAATATTTTTTTTCTTTTTTCATCTGTGAAATCTATCTTAATTGAGGACACGCCATCTCTTTATATGACTCGTGTTAACAAAATTCCTTTAATTGAAGTTCGTGCTAAGTCGGTATCGTGACTCAACCTTCTAACAATTACTTTGATACTGATCTATACTATTTGTCGACGAGTCTTAATGACTCTATTCTGAAGATATCAACACAGGAGTGGACGTTCAAATGGAATAATCCAGTGTGTTCAGTAGTCGTGTGTGCCATAACAAGCCATGAGTCCAGTTTACACCATACATAAAATAGGTTTAAACAGCATGGGCCCGGTGAGTAGTTTTCTTTTATGATAAACATCGAAGGTGCACTATTTGACGTAAGATTGTGTACGAATAACAAGTACCTACTTACATTGCTTTTTTACGTGCTTTGGATCAACTTTAGCCCTCAATAACATCGTTACCTTACCATTTAATCTAATAATTAAAGCAGTTGACAATTCATTTACTGCTTCAGGACGGATCAATCGGAACCGGGGCCACCCTCGCTGCAGACTTGTGAATTTTGTAGCAAACGGAATAGAAATGCTATTTCAATTTACAAAGTCATTACATCCAGAGCAATCTAAATAAAATACAGCTTATCTGTTCAAACATTACCATGATGGTGATTATCTTTTTCAATTACATAACTGCTTATTTGGATATTTATAATTAATCGCTCTTATTCGGACATTTCGTGTAAATATATTCCAAAATGCAGCCCCGGGTATGATTCAATTAATGTCATGTGTCTGTTCAACCGATTTAATTTTGCAACTTCAATATTTGCATGCCTAAAGGCGGATCATTTTTATTTATATATATTATCCCATTTTTACAGCACACTTATACGCAATAAATGTTTTAGTTAGAACACAAGATACATTTTTTTATCAGTTGTAGGTGTTGCGATAACGCGAATTACGGATTTTCAAAATGTCCAGTATATCCTAAACAAGAAGGTAAACCAATAAAATTATCACATGAAATACCGCTATTTTCTTTCGATTGCAACCTCGGGCAAAGAAGAACGGCGACTAATTATTGCGACATTTAATGGCTTACGGATGGGCAAATAAAATGTTCGTGTCTGACATTCGTAGCCTACTTTGCTTCCTATACCAAGGTGCCAGTAGCACCTTGGTATACCTTCATAGTGAACTATTCACTAGACTTAGAATGCCTCACTAAAATAACAAACACCTGCGTACTTTAAATATCATTTCTTTAAATGTCATTCTGAAAATATGGTACAAGACCCTTAGACGCCAATAGGGTCAGCCCTTTTAATGTCCCACTTTTGGGCACGGGCCTCCCCTCAATGCGAGGGGGATTTAGAATATAATGTATACCAATAGGTAGTGTACTTGAGCGGCTGTTGCTAGTTCGCTGAAATTGTAATAGTGGTCGAATTATGGTGGGACGACCTTCACTATCTATCCAAATGTTTGTTATGTCCGCGGAAAATAATATTGTGAATAAAAATGGAGAAGCAAAATTTCGCGTTAATTTTGCATTTCACTTAGGTATTGTATAGTTTTTAAATTCATAGAACGTTACAATTCAATTTCAATGGCATTACAAATTGTTCTTCTCTATAACAATATAATAGGAAATATAATGTAACTTGAACAACATTTTGCGGGTTGGTATTTTGTGGCGCCCTATTCCTGACAAAGGTATTGTTTTTTAACCTTTGTCCTTGTTATTGCACATACCGCATGGCTCTACTATCTCTGGTAAACATCGTTTATGCATGCGGTCTCTTAAACGCCATTGAATTATGTCAAAGGAGTTCCGAACATATCAACACAGATAGCGGTAATAGACACAGTATTATTAAGTTAAAGGAATGGGGCAGTCAAGCCATGCCGTAGGCTTATTATTTTGTTCAATAAACAGAAATATCGGAAAATATGGATGCATTATTTTTCCCAGTAAAGACCTCGCGCTCCTATCAATGTTACTTTATCAAATATATTGAAAATGAGTCCCTTTAACACGATATTTTATTTGACGAAATGTCTTTTACATTCACAAAAGTAAAAACCAATTATGTAAAGAGACAGGTGAAATCCATTTTCCGGGTGGTTAATTAACACAACATTAATTACGCATTCCTATGACCCGTAGCCATCGATACCTGCCACAGGACACATCACCCGCTAATGAGCCAGTTACTAAACACACAGCGTAAATTCAATGGCTAAGTACATTGTTATAACCAACATATAGTGTCCATAGTTCCCCATACTGATGTCATAATTGCGAATGTTTGCATTGTAATTACTCGCTTAATAATATAAGCACCGAATCGGAATCGACAGGTTTCGATCAATTATTCTACATGAACAAATATTTATAAAACAACAAGAATATCGCACTCTGTTCAATAACTACCAGCCAATTCAAAAGACTAGCAGCCAATTCAAAAGATTTAATAGGTGATACTAGCATGTATATTATATTTTATTTATTTGAACATTGGTCGGTACCTACCTACATAAATACACTGGAATTGAAACAGAACATTCAGCGCGGATTTTGATGCGAGGGTTGGGTGGTGCCCCCGGGCTGACGTTGCATACTGCGGGGGCGTCATGTACATGCAACTACCTACATGCAATGGACAGGTGTTCAAAAATCAACATTTCGCTTTGAAATTTGCCGACCTTCGCCAATTTCAATAGACCTTTTTGGATATTTTATTATTCATATCACTTATACTCGCGATTGTAACACAATTTTGTCAATACGGTACTTATGGGTCACTCAAGAGTCAGTCAATAAACCCAATTCCAAAATTCTTTCAATGACATGATAAACATTGACTGGGACTATTTAAAATTCATCACGAATTCACCACTGACACTCGAGCACACCATAACAACACTTATCGAGATGTAAGGCGGTACGACCCATACCCCCGAGAAATTTTAAGCAGTTCTACATGGTATAAGGAAAGGATATTCTTTTTAATGAGGAAGTTACTTATAAATTATATTGTAATTGACGGCACATAAGGTTAGTTCGCCTACGCAACATGTCAAGGCAACCTTTGAACTAATAGTTAAGATGGATAAAGCGTGCGTTTTAATAGAGAAAACTATTCGAGCTCAAATTATATGACGCCAAAAATCACTCTACGCTTGTATGTACTTGACTCAGAATGAGATAATGCTATAAACGAATAAGCTCACAATCTATATCAAGTTTTCATCCATTAACAATAGTAGTACGCCATATTTTTTTTCTGAAAATTACGATGCCATTTTAAATTGACTAGTATGTTTTTTACATTGGTGGTCAGATTATTCTTTTTTTTTTAATATGGCGTCTCCGTTTTGGGTATAAAGGTATAGAATATATCAATTTAAAGTAGGCCCAAATTTGCCATTATTCTATCAGCGTTTACTAAACGTTTTGTAAAACCATTTTTCAGACGCTTTCGTTTGATTTAACCACGCTACCTTCATATATCATTTAATATGACACTTCAAAATTTAAAGAAAATGTTTTGTAAAACTAAACCAAATGTACAGCGTACATTTTTAAATTCCCGTCAAGGACCACCATATTTGAAATTGGTTCTGCGTGATCGAGTTTATTAATTAACTGCTAGCGGCTGGTGGCCTAGGATAGGAGACAGCAGTTGGCAAATTGAACACGAGCCTGTTGAGTGATTATACTGAGCCGATGTTAGGTTCGTACACACATTCACAAAATCATTTACAATAGCATTACAAAGCACGTTTCTTCAGAAACATGTTTTGCAATGTGCATTGCAAATTAATCAAAAACATCTATATGCTATCGAATTTGTATTCTTAATTTCTTAAAAAATATTGTTTATCATTATATTTTGAAAACATACGCAATAACCTGCACACCGTGACGAAGCCATAATGACGTCACCGTTAATGTAAGGCAGCATTAGATTCCACATAAAGTCGACACAATCAGATGTTACGTCTCGCCCTGTGGTGTCACACGGCAACAGTACTTATAATCTTTACATGTAATTTATGTAATACATTTTTCGCAATAAATTTGAGACGACTACGATTTTCAGTATTCTTATAACCTAATCAATAAGGAAAGTAATGCATTCTATTTCGCTTTGTTTGTGCTTAGTGTGAACAAGCTTAATTATTGGCAGCCCCACGCTTTGGTGTCCGCGCTGCATCGTTACGGAAACTGAATAATGTTTCGTAACACCATACATGGCTTTAATTAATTCTATGACACATGGTTACAATTTCATCGTTAGAAATATAACACATTCAGATTATATTGTAACATTATTGTTGTACCTAAAAAGATTGTATGCATTTAGGTATTCGCAGTTTACAATGGTTATTAACTTTTTATTTTGACTGCTCTGTCTGTCTTTGCTTTTCGTCTGTCCCCTAAAAAAATACTATTCTAAATTCCAACTAAATTCTTTTATTACAACAGGTTATGGGTCCAGCCCCCTGTTTGTATTTAGTAATAAATATTTAGAACATTATCAAAAATTAAAATCCATGACAAAAGACATTTTTTGGGAAAATTGTGAAAATTAAACTGCTCTGTCTGTCTTTGCTTTTCGTCTGTCCGCTAATTAAGTCCTATCCTAAATTCCAACTAAATTCTCTTGTTACAACAAATATAATATAATCATTATTATAATTACTCATTGTGGGATGTATTTACTAAGTAGGTACCGATTGACACAAATAACTTATTTATACCTTGATCCAAATTTGTTGATTGATCCAAATTCTGACTTCACATAATGATTACAAATGAGCTAAAAAGCGCAGGTTTAAAGCTTAGTATATACTATGTTAATCACTGTGTCCATCCTCCGCGCCAGTGGAGCTGCAGGTGAAGACTAAAGGGTCATTATTTTAATATAAGTTAAAATCTGTAAATAAAATGCCCGGTAATATTTGTGACGTAAGGCTGTGTCCCCAGTAGGCAAACTGTTAGCGGCCGACTGAGTGAGGCGCAAATTTGTGGCGAACTGAAATTCGAGTTAGCTGCAAACTCAGATCAATTGGCGTGCGTCGCAAGCAAACTTTTATGTGTTAGCCGCTTATTTAGGTCGACCGACCATTCAGTCGGTCGGTCGACCCAAATAAGCGGCTTCATTGTCAACTGTCCACATGACAGTTTGCGGCAAACGGACTCACTACGCCCGGCAAACAAGCATATCGCCGCCGCCAGCTGGAACCGGTTTTGCTGTGAGTCGGCCGCTCACTGAATCAATAGCGCGCGCAACACAGCAAACTGCGTAGAGTGAGCGCAAACTAGCAAACTGTGAACACTCCATTTCAAATATAAGGTAGGGCGTACTATGCCGATACGCCGCTAACTCAGTCAGCCGCTAACAGCTTGCCTACTGGGGACACAGCCTTACATATTCACACACATACAATACTCACTATTGTCATCCAGTGCGCGCACCGATAACATACACGCCGCCTGTCGCGGAGCACACCCCGCCATGGACACATATTTAGTTTATGTTGTTACTTGCTAGATTGTACGTTCGGCGCGTTTTCGGTACGAGTAAAGACTTGAATTTTCAATTTCTTTATTACTTTTTAGATAAAAGGCGAAACAGTGTACGCTCTTTATGAGTACTTAGAATTATGAAATTATTATATTAAGCCCAAAGACGTATTTAAACACTCAATTGTGTCTCCTCACATAAGAGAATGATTATATATTATATCCACGCGTGCATTGCGGCATAGATTTTAGGTACATTCAAGGACTTTACTGAGATACATGAGATGATAATTAAAGTAATAATAATATAGTTATATTTATCAATCAAGTTAAGAAGTTGTACGACCATATACAGTAAATAGGATTGGAGATATTGACCAGCTTTCTGATAGTTCAATTTAATTTGAGCAATACACAACAAAGTCTGGAACATTGGCATCTGGCATTTTATTGCATATTTTAAATTTCTCCTTTTTTTGTGTTAGATGATACACATCAAAAGAAGCGTAATTTTTTAGTCATCTTAATTTTGTTAACCGACTTCAAAAAAAAGGAGGAGGTTCTCAATTCGGTTGTATGTTTTTTTTTTTTTTATATTTACATAGCTTGTAAGTGCAAAAATAAATTATAAAAACTAGTACCACAAATTACCACCGTAAGAGTGGTGAAGGATTAGTTCAGCGAGTACAATATCCCAGAATAAGAGAGGCCTACTCGGTCCATCGACCTAAATTCCATTGAGTATGCGTTGGGTTTGCGCCTTTTAGGGATCTCCCTCATTTCTTTAATATGGAACCACTTTTTCCACATCTTTCCAGAGTATGGAGCCTGAATACACAAGTAAATATTGATAACCTCATACTCAGTATTCTAAGCGGATGTAGAGCCCACGCTAATACCTTGTAGTAGTCCGACGAATTATTAAAAGTTCCTAGGAATAGTGTTTACTTATGCGTTAGATTCTTTTTAACCGACTTCAATAAATAAGAATACAATCGAATTGAGAACTTCCTACTTTATTTTGGAGTCAGTTAAATAAAGAGCCATCTCTCAATTCGATTGTATTTTTTTATGTTTGATACTCCAAACTCCGTCATTTACGATCCGATTTGGGAAATCATTTTTTGATTAAGATATAAAAACATTTTTTTGGTATTTGCAGAAAGTTAATAAGTACAAAATTACGCTTCTTTTGATGTATAACATCGAAGACAAAAAAAAAATGCACTGAAATAACCTTGCTTCCTCGACTCTGTTGAGAAGTGTAGCTCTACACCTAATTGAACTACCCTCGTTTATTTTTAATGAGGCTCACCCAGGCTTGTACAATACTAACGGGATTTCGCAATTACATATCGATATTTTTGAAATTCAACTCTGAATAAATCGACCTTTTTCATTTGACAGGCGTCAAGTGAGAACAACTCTGGCAAAAACTGGGCGCAGAGGCAGCTGTCCAGGCTTAACAGAAACCTGCGCTACTGTATCAGCGGAGAGGGTCGCGCCAAAACGCCCGACTGGTTCCTGGACAAATACGCAGCCCAGACATTCACCGACCCAGAAGAACCGCTGTACCAAGCGAAAGGATCTAAAATGCTATTCGGCTTCAAGCTTGCGTTTGATCCTACACTGCCAGGACATTATCACGTACGTAAAACACACCTATGTCTACTTAAAAATCCACTTTTAGTTTTATAATCTCCAGACGTTGTGTAAATTCCGAGAGATATAAGGAGGGTAATTTTTTTCGAGTGTATGTTTGTATGTCTATTACTTTACTTTACTCAGCAGCCTAAACGGCTTGATGGATTTTTTTTATTTTTTTTTATTACATTATAGGCAAGTATTTGATCTCGATCTCACCTGATGGTAGGTGACGATGAGATCTACGATGGAGCATACTTGCCTAGGTAGGAAGGCGGCAGTCATTTTACATATGAGACGTCGGTAGATTCGATTCACTTATGGGAGTCATATATGGTATATCATATTAATATCCATCATAACAGATTCAGTATATAATACTTTTATAGATATTAAACATCCATGACTGGGATACAAACATCCGTGCTCATCACACAAAGTTTGTCTGTACCAAGATTCGAACACGAGACCCTCGGCATAGAAAGCGGAGTAGTCGCTATCAACTGCGCTAATCAGGTCGACAAAAATACAATACATCTCTGCCACTTTATTCAAATGTATACGTCATTTATTTGTATGTGTATCAGTGCCTAGCAATATGACCTACTGCAAATAGAAAAAAAAATACAAATTCTGCCCGTCCATGTTTGCGAAATGGAAAAATATTTTCCGTCAGTGAATACAGCCGTAGGGGTTACGTGATGAAGACGGACTTTGTGATGAGTGCGAAGCCATATCAAAGGAAATTGTGTTTGCCAATTTGTTTAATAACATCACATGACACCTCTCATACGTGTCATGTAACAACTAAGCTACCTACGATAGTTTTCTTCTTCTTCTTTTTTTTGGATTGTCAATCAGCTACAAAATAGTACCATTTTGGCCAGTGTCCAGTAATTCTTGATAATTGTTCTTGAAATGTGACATGATGATATGAAAATGGCGTCATCAAATCTGTTACTTATTACTAACAGCGGCACATAGCGAATTCTAGTTAAATCGAGTTGATCCTAAGTAACGAAGAATGCGATATATCTTCAAAGTGTAAACTCATTGGTCGTGCGCAATCACTCTCTGGTTGCGTCAACTTATTAGATTATTAGTTTAACAATACGTAAAAGTTTAACAAAATGTAAACAAATTCCAATAACAAGTCCAATGTTGTAACAAAATATTCCACGCTACAGTGGCTGGCAGTGGTTTCACTGGCCATACTGTACAATATGGTGTTCGTGATCGGAAGAGCGGTGTTCTGGGAGCTGGACAAGCTGACCATGCTGTGGTTCGTGCTGGACTACCTGTGCGATGGCATTTACCTCATGGACACCATCGTTCACGTCCACGAAGGTACGAATACGATTCGCAAGGGATCTGAGGGTGACACACTCACTCCATATTTTATCGGTATCAAATTGTTTGGTAAATGAGGTCACGTCACCCTGAAATTTCTTATAAACTTACAGCTACCACCAGTGCTTTACTATTCTCCATGATGCGATGCGCTCGGCGCGGCGACTGAAGCAAAATTTTAGATGCTTGGACATTGTTTTCATGTGGGTTTGTTGTCACTTAGCTTACGGAAAATTCAAAATGTTGGTAGCAAAATTTACGGAGGCGTCTACAAGAAACATTGACATGGATTATAACTCAATAACTGCGCTATTATATTTATTCAGTATATAATGTAACTCGCTCACCAGCCATTGGTTCGATGATCTAGTAATCACTAGCCAAATGATTTATAAATTTGTGGATTTTCTTTTAACAACTTCAGCTAGCCTAATATGTGTTCCTTATGTTGCAACATGCTCACCTTCCATTAAATAGGGATCTAGTAAAATTGGCGACATTTCAATATACAACTCAGTGCGCCTCTGTCTACTTAGCCATAATAATAATGTCTATATTTGCTCAGCGAAAGTAATTTTATATCTACGGTGGTAGCTCAATTAAGCGAGCAGCAAGCGAATGTTACTTTAGTAATCCATAGAATTTATAAGATTGTTTATCAACGACAATGACTTCGTATGAATGCTGTGTCCGAGTTTGTGTCCCAACTAGAAGTGATCGCTCTAGTTTCAATATTTGTATTAATTAGGCATTTTCTTAACCATTGCCATTGACAATTCAGCCATTAAATAATACGTAGGATTCTTCATGATGTAGTGAGTGTGAATTTTGTTGATAGGAAAAGATATCTAATAATGAGGATTCATTGGGATGAATTATCTACAATCTAGGGATGCATAAGCATGGTAAGAACTTGTGGGGGGCATTGAACCTACTTGGATTATGTAGGTTAGGGTTGCTTTATATTTTTTTGAAATATATTTTGTTGTTATTGTCAGTTACTATCATTATTAGAGTCAGAATTGATAAACTGAAATCCCAATCCCTCCCTCATTAGCACCAAACAGAGCTATCCCTGACAGGACTAAAAACGAAATCGATAGCACTTACCAACATGTAAGTTACGAGTATTGCTTTCGAGTGAGCCCGCAAATCAACAATTTGACACCCACACACACAGAGCCGCGCCTTGCGTCATCAAATTTAGCTAACGTATGTACAAACATACGACCCTGCCTAGCTGCTTTCTGCACAAATATTGCACCGTGGTCCTCGTGACATGACAACATGGATATTCTGATTAATGTTTTAAGTCCAAATTCTTAAGGTTCAAAATCCTTTCAAAAATTAGGTTCTAGTTCTGTTTTACGAACTCTATTTAGTTGGTTATCGGCAACTATACTCTCTGAATACATACAAAAATGATCGTCTGAACGGAATCCTGTTGCGCTGGCTCTGTATTGCCATATTCTCCATTGAAGATAGGACAATAGCAAAACAGCTACTTACTTCTATTACTACTCGTGCCTACTTAACTGACCAGCAGGGTTACTTTAAATCATTCGGAATCGACATCGAAAACGGATTTGAAACTTTCCGATGTTGATGGCGCTCCCGACGAGGATTCCGAATTCCGACAATTTGGATTTGTCATCAAGATACATCGAAGATCATCAAATTCGGAAAATTTAATAGCGATTGCGGTAATCCAGCTCGCAAGTTTTCGATTCAGTTTCCGATATCGAATGGTTTAAAATAACCCTGTAGGTGAATGGTTTCAATATAGGAAATAAACAAATCTGTGTATAATGTATTATGTCTTGCTTGAATATAGATGATATGTATGACTTGTTCGCAGGATATCTCGAACAAGGACTCATGGTGAAAGATGCTCAAAAGCTCAGAAAACATTACCTGAAATCCGTCTCTTGGCGATATGATTTAATATCATTGCTGCCAACGGATATTGGCTACTATTGGTGGAGACCTGGAACTTGTGATGACGTAAGTATCAAGCACTTGCAGTGCCCACACTGAAATTTATAAGCCCACTCGTAATATAACAATTGCATTATAAAGTAGGACTTAAATACTCGGTAACTGTTTGAATGTACAACATTTTTATTTACCCCTCAATAAATACAACGCACCTATACGTTCACGCACAATGCTTTTTAATGGTTTTGTAAATTAATATTTTTTAGGATTCGTGTTTTGTCGCGTTTCATATCACTAATACCCTAACCGCAATTAACCAAACCAATCAAAACATATCAAAACGTAACCGAAATAATGCAGCGTAAGATGTACCTTTATGTTGTTCCGTTAATCAGCTCTTGAATGTTATCATAAACCAACAAGGCGGGAAAATATTCGCCTCCGGAAATACCTTAACTGCGTTATTACTAACGTGTAAATATTGGCTGTGTTCCAGAAACGTTTGCCGTGCCCCGTTATTGTGCGACTCAATCGACTTTTCCGATTGCCTCGAATGTGGGAGTGGTTCGACCGCACGGAGACCGTCACTAGTTACCCAAACGCCTTCAGGATATGCAAGGTCGATACTGACACATAGCAACACAAACCTAACACCTCGATTACGTTTTATATATTTTTTTATGTGATCTATTATTTTAATCTACACTTTCAGGTTGTGATGGCTATACTGGTGCTGATCCACTGGAACGCGTGTCTATACTTCGCAATAAGCTACGCCATCGGATTCGGCAAAGACAACTGGGTGTACAACATCACCGGAAGCCGCAACGAAACGCTAGCCCATCAATACATTTACAGCTTCTACTGGTCCACTTTGACCCTGACTACTATTGGAGAAACGCCACAGCCAGAAATTAACGTGGAATATATGTTTGTGATTGCAGACTTTTTGGCCGGCGTTCTAATTTTCGCAACTATAGTCGGTAACATAGGATCCATGATTTCAAATATGAACGTTGCTAGAGTCGAATTTCAAAATAAAATGGATGGAGTGAAACAATATATGGCTTTTCGAAAAGTTGGTGGCGAACTTGAGGCCAGAGTAATTCGATGGTTTGCGTACACATGGGAAGAATGCGGCGCTTTAGATGAAGAGAATGTTTTGTCATCTCTGCCTGATAAACTTAAAGCAGAAATAGGTATTCGCGTTCACTTGGATACTTTACGTAAAGTGAGAATCTTTCAAGACTGTGAACCTGGTTTGCTAGAAGCGTTAGTCTTGAAACTGAAGCTTCAAGTGTTCAGCCCAGGAGACTACATTTGCAGGAAAGGAGATGTGGGAAAAGAAATGTATATTGTGAAGAGAGGGCGCCTTCAAGTTGTGGCAGATGATGGAAAAACGGTACTGGCTACTTTGAGTGCAGGATCCGTTTTTGGCGAAGTGAGCGTTCTAGAAATTGCTGGCAACCGTACCGGAAACAGGAGGACGGCTAATGTGCGGGCTCTGGGCTATTCCGATTTATTTTGTTTAGCAAAGAGAGATCTATGGGAGGCGCTGGCTGACTACCCTGATGCGCGAGCTACACTCACTGAACTTGGCTGTCAATTATTAAGGAAGGTTTGTTAGTATACTTTTTAATAACTCACAAAAGAAAATATTACCATACAGGATCTAGATAGAAACGTTCGCTTTATAATTGCAGGACGGGTTGCTCGACGAAACAGTGTTTGAAAATGCTCAAAAAACTCAACAAAGTTTGGAGGAGACTGTACAAAAATTGGAAAATACAGTGGACATGCTAAACAATCGAGTTCAAGGCTTGTTGACAAATGTAGGGGAGGAGCAAGCGAAAATTAAACAAAGGATTAATAAGATAGAAGTGAGGTTAGTAATTCAACGTTAGCCAAATATGTATAGCTCGTAAGATACATGAAAGCGATCGCGAATTTTGATAACGTTTGCAATACGAATGTTCAATAACAGCACCTAACATAAATAATAGAAATATAATGAAAAATAAAATGCAACATTTCAGAGTTTTGGATACGGAAGATGAAGATAGTGATTCCGATGACATCACGTCAATGGCTGCTTCTGAACTCAGAAGCGAGATCGCCAGGGGATGTGACCCATCCGGCTACAGTGAATTGCCGATAATTTCTGCTCACAATACGTCCATGCTCCTACTCGGGCAGACTGCGGCGGTACGAGAACGAGGCCACTCTCTCAGTGTGGAGAGGTCACCCGGCCTTTTGCACCGAGCCCAAGAACCACGCAGCAAGTCACTGCGCTTAAAAAAAAATCCCAGGAACATTTCTAAATAAACTAAACGGTAAATGCCATGTCCTGGTCATCAGAGAAGAAAAGATGCTAATATAATGATAATATTAAATCTAATCTAATGGAAGAAAGCAAAGTGACAAGCTAAACCTTTCCAAATTAAAAACACAGGGCTTAAAAGTTATATCAAAAATAAAAATATATAAGATTTTATTAAATTATTTTTGATACCGCATACCGGGTATATACAATTTGAAATATTGGGATTTTTGATTCGATTACGAAGATTCAATAAAAATAAGATGATATAAAATCCAAGTGCTGGTTTTAATCATAAATCACATAAATATTTAACCCACTACACGCTGTTGACTTCTAAAAACGAACACGAATTATTATTTAAACTTAACATCTAAATAAGTGCTTATTCTTCTATGCATTCCATTAATATATTGTAACAATTTTTACAGCCCTAAATTAAACTTGATACCTTTGTAAGTTATACTAATAAATAAATTCGTAATTGGAGGAACATAAATGAAACTCGTGTCAATGGAAAACGGCTTTAAAGTGTTTCAAAGTGAATGTACTAAAGCAAACATTTGCAAAAGGTGCTTCGGATAAGTGCACGTTGTTGTGGGCATAGGATTTTGGCTGATTTCAAGATTATCATATTAAAATAAGGCAGGAAATATTAGTTATAAGACTACAATAGGTACATAGATATATAATATCTGTAATATAGAGTAGGCACCGATTGTTTAATTTATTTTATTTATTATCTTGATGACAAACTAATATATCTACTACAATAGGTTTATCCATGAAGTCTATGATATACCCACCTACTATTATAATTTTAATAATGTTATAAAATTCCAGTGACAACTCATGTAAAGCATCTCTATTATGATATTCAAAATGTATATATTAAATATATATATATGAATAAGTAATTATAATATACAACTACAGTTAAATCGTGTACCTATTCCAACACCAGTTGTCTTTGTATGTCTGTAATAATCAGATGTACACAGTCACAATTTCAACAACGTACAAATCTGGTGATCGTTTTATTTTATGTTCGTGTATATGTTTAATGCGCACCAATTAAGGCTATTTTTAATCGACTTCAAAAAGGAGAAGGTTCTCAATTCGGTTGTATTTTTTTTTTTTTATTAAGTATAATAGACGAGTAAGCTGAAAAGAACAACTCGAAGGCGCTGAGAGCACTGGGACCAAGTGATTGCCTGCGGTAATAGACACACTAATATTTTGACAGAGGAAATCTTTAATAGGCTATTTGACTGATTGTTCATTAGTTGAATATGACGCTAACAATATAGTTCTTTCATTGTAAATTCCAGTATTTTCCATAAAATTCGATGATAAAGATTAAATAAATAAAAATACTGCCAAATCACGGCCTCCGGGTAACGGAACCCTTGTGAAAAAAAATATCTGAAACACATTAAAATCCCATTTTTTACCAAACTCGTATTGACAACCAGACACTGATTACGACGGTGTGACGTCACAACGCATCAACCAGCAATTTTGATCACGTGATCGAACAAAAAAAAAACATTATTTTATTTTATGATTAGAAACATAATCTATATTTTTGCAGAAAAAAACAGATTAATAGTTATTAAAAGCTACAATCTTTTAGTATGGCTACAATTTAAAGCATATTTTTCATACAGTCAAACACCCTATTATTTAATAATATACTTCGGTCGCAAAGAATTTTTATTTAAATATTGCAAACAGCAGAGACATTATTACATTTGGCACGATCCTACGCACACAAGACATGCTGTGGCTTTATCATAACCTTTCATTAACCCAATCGAGTGCCTCTCGAGTGATATCACAATATTAGCCTAGATTTGTGGATTTATCATTGATTCATAGTAAGTTGGTACCTCACTGTAACAAACTTTATAGAAGGCTTAATAAAATGTGTTGTATGTTACCATTTCAATGCAAACATAATAAGTGTCGGTATATTATAACATTTCTGATGATATTATCAAACGCTTAGTTTTAATTACATCGCTGGGTATGTAGGTACCAAAACGCCGAACATGAAGCGAAGGCACACAATGGAAGGGACGGGGACAAATGGACTTTGTAAATCTGTCCGAAGTCAGTTTATAAATTATGAAATAAATTGATGTCTTTTGAATCCAAACAGTATTTCCTATTCAATGTTCTCTACCTTTTTTTCATATATTATATTCACAGCTTCTAATCACCCACAACGACTTGAAAATTATTGAACAACTTTTTATGTAAGTATATTGATTTGAATTGAATGATGTGGTGTCAAAACAGTTGCACCGTATATAAGTAGTTACTGAATTCATAAACGAACAAACACCAAAGCACTACAACGTCGAAAAGTATCAAGTAATGCATAATCAATATCGCGACCTGACAAAGGAATCCAATAATCGTACGATAATCATTTATTTCACTTTATTCAAATCGGATTATGTACCTACTTATAACAATCACATATTAAATACGTTCACCTATATTAAATGCACTGTGAAATATTTTTTTTCTTATACATTGATCACTACTCACTACACCAAGTTCAAAATTACAAGTCACCAATTTCAATTAATTCACGCAAAGTGCTTAAATATTCTAGTCTTGTGCATGTGTGCACCTTTGGATTTTACATGAAGCATTTCGAGTACGGCGCTGCGTTTGATACCAGACTCGATGATGCTTCCTCCTTGACGCCGACTGCCGAATAAAAAAAATAAAAACATATGATCATCATGATGAACATAATCGTGATCATCATGATGGACATATTCAGGATTATCATTATGAACATAATCATGATCATCACAATAAACATAATCATGATCATCATAATGCACAATCATGACGCCCAAACATTTAGAAAAAAATCAAACGAATTTTGCTTCGATGGTGGGTCAAATATTTATGAAAACCCATTTCTCTAAAACAATCAATTCAAATGAAACAATATTCCTATTCAAGCATGTAGTGACTCCAGAATACGACTGAATTGTCAGTAAGGCTGCACGGAACTGGGACGAATAGCCAAAAATATATCCAATCCATGTATAATTGCATAAAAATACTGGAACAGTTGACTTTACACTGAAGACATAAAAGCAAGCGACATATTCGTTCATGTGCTGTGATGTCTGTATAGCAAGCATAGCCAAGATTTATTTTTAAATGTATATAAATGCATATGTTTATTCACCATCGGGCCAGAATGAGAAGCGGGCGCTAGTTGCGTCAGATGACGTCACTGCCTCATGTCGACGAGTCGGAGAGAAACTGCTAGATGGCACATAACCGGGGTTGGGGCTCGGCGACCCACCTGCAATTGAGTGATTTGGAATCAATATCGTCTACTCGTACCACCTATTTTTATTTTTTAACATCGAAGAGGCTTAAAAATTGAACTAAGTTATATAATATATTTAAGCCACATTGATTTCTCATATTTACGCGAATACTACACATTGAAATAAAACTAATGTTAGGTACGGATTTTATCGCGTTTATTATTAACCAAGCACACCATTGCAAGACTTCAAGACACTTTAAGCACTTTCTGCGTAGATCGGACAGCAAGCAACAACTAAATATGAGGGTACCGCTGTTCAAACTATGACACTAGGACGTCAATAACATCAGTCCTCCCGTGACCATGGTTGCTGTAAAGCAGCCGAAACGTCGGGAACGTCCAAAACAAATAATAAACGCGATAAGATCCGCAAGATCAGTTTTATTTCAATGTGTAGTATTCGCGTAAATATAAGAAATCTACTCGTTTCCCTCATCCGATTCCAATGACTTTCCTTCGACTTCAACATGTGACCCTACGAGTATTACCATAGAAAAGTAAAGTCGTGACATACACTACAATTATATCGCTAATTTTCCTAAACAGTGCTTTAATATTTGTGCATCGTATCCTATCTACTTAAAAAATAATTGAATGTTGTTCGTTGGTCGCATCACCTTCGACATCGCGAACGGGTTTTTAAAATATTCGCAATAGTACAAATAATGTTTTGAGGTATAGCAATGTTAATATTAAAAAATATGTCTGGGAAATTGGAAAATACTCGAAAATCTCCAAGTGATTTTTTCCATGAGCATTTGTTTTAGTCTATCGGGTCAACAAGGTTTAAATTAAAAAATTAATATACAATAACCCTCGACACATTCTATGCAGAAATCTATCAAACCAATTAAAGTTAATAATGTAGTACTATCTACACCCCTTAACGGGGAGTGATTCAGAAATGGTATACTAACCTACTATGAACTATGTATAGTCAGAAATTCAATTTCCTTTTTTAAATTGCCATATCCAAATTCTGAATTCACATATTAATTTCAAATGCACTCAAGAAGCGCAAGTACAAGGCTTAGTATCCCCTTTCTTAATCACCCTGAATTATGCAAAATATAATCGCAACACCGACCTCTACCGGGCACTGACTGAACTAAGTAATACGAGGCAGTAATGGTACAGGGCACTTATAACATTCCTAGTACGACGGTTTATAAAACACTATGAAGATTAGGACTACCGACAGATGTCTCTTACTGTAGCAGTTTTAATAGCAACCACCACATTAAAACAATTCTAAAACAATTCCTGGACTGAAAATAAAAATCGGGCCAGGTCTAGTTGAGCTCACCTTCAGGCCAGAATGGGAATCGAGAGACGGCCGCATCCGAGGAGGTCACGATCTCATGGTGTCGGTTCGGAGAGAAACCGCCGGCAGATGGCGCGTAACCAGGACCAGGACTCGGTGAGCCATCTGGAAATGTACGGTATAGGTGTTTTTAAGATTATTACTTGCTAAACGGTGAAAAAAATATCACGAGGAAACCTGCATGTCTGAGAGAACCCCTCGAAAGACGTGTGGAGTTATATAGCGATTGTTATCCTATATGCATAATATATGACCATTAAAAGGTTAAACACATACAGAGAAAAATTATAAATAAGCAAGAATAAGTCAGCTTGAAGAAAAAACATACACATTTATGTACGTGTTACGAATGAAATACAGACGTATTTAATCTATACATCTATACATATAAATAAAATTGGAGTGTCTGTTTGTAATATTAAAATAACCGCTTTTTACTAAGTGCATTTGGATGTATACACGTTACCTATACCGAAACAACATTTTTTACAATTTTTGCCTGTCTGTCTGTCCGTCTGTCTGTCTGTCTGTCTGTCTGTCTGTCTGTCTGTCTGTCTGTCTGTCTGTTTGTTCCGGCTAATCTCTGAAATGGCTGGACCGATTTTGACGGGACTTTCACTGGCAGATAGCTGATGTAACAAGGAGTAACTTAGGCTACTTTTATTTTAGAAAAAAAATAGGATCTCACGAAAAAAAATTATAACCAATGTTGCAGTGCAGCGCCTGATTAAATTTGATAGCAACAACCTGCAATGCGTCCCGTGGGCTCAGAATGGGCGAGCAGGCTGTTGTCAACGGTTGTCTTTGTTAAATACCACGCGGACGAAGTCGCGGGCAACAGCTAGTAAAAAATAAAATACAAATTCTCTCACCAATACCGCTCACTCCGATGGGGTTGTAAGTATTCATTGACATGGACTGCATCGGCTGCAAAGGACTTTGAAGCTGAAACGAAATTATACAATGCGGTCAAAAAAAGACTATGAACGTACACATACGAGTACTTAGTACTTTTTTTTGACCTGCTGCTAAAGTCTGCTTAGCCATTCCTACATTTTTCTCACATACCTATAACATACTGCTTAAAAATGTAAAAGATATTTAAAAAAAAGAGCAACCATGAAGTTTCTTGCCCGTTCTTCTCCGTAGGGACGGCATTCCGAACGGGTGGTAAAGTAGTAGCATAGTACTTTGTAACTTTTGTGAATAAAACATTTTCTGATCCTGATTCTGATTCTGTTTCTGATTCATATTGGCGTGCTGCAAAAATTCAGACTTGCCACATCCAGAATGTTTCGTGTATCCTCATTATAGTATCATCAAATTATAACTCAATAGATAAGGAATAAAGGATATATTCGAGAGAGACATATTACTGGTTTGTTTATAGGTAACTAAGGGTGGATTGCACCTTTCACGGTTCAATTTAACTAAAGTGAAATCAACATCAAGACAAACCGACAATCTGTAGATTTGACTGTAGTTAAACTCAACCATAGATGGTGCACTTTTAGGTAGTTACCTGTTACATATTATTGAACCAGTTTCACTTGTATTAAATGTTTTATCGTCGATAAATACGTTTATGGAGTGGTCAAAGCGCCAATTTGCGAACATACGTTTTACTGCTTCTTGATACGCTACTCAAATTTTAATCTTAATTTAATTACTGAAATGGAATTAGCCTCTTAACACGCCATCGAAATTCACGGCAGCGTTACACTCAGTTCAACGGCTGGTGATAAATCAAACATCAACTTTATAATGCAATTATGAGATTGAACATTATTTTGTATTATTATATTTTTTTATTATACACTAGATCCAAGCTTCGCTAGATTAGGTACAGGTAGGAACTTACATAAGTATTTTTTACGGAAATTCATATACATTAATATTAGCTACTTACCAGATAAAATATAGCATTTAATTCAATATAAATAAATTAAGATTGTGCATTTATATTGAGATAAATGATCCAGAGTATCTCCTTAAATCTTAGGAATATGTATCAGAGTTATTAAATATAATGTTTCACGATGTACCTGTCCTTGTAACTGATGCGTGGCAAAGGGGTTGACGGAGACGGGCGACGACTGATGGGGAATGCCGCTGTGGGGCCCCGGTGGGCTGCGCCCCATGCCGCCGCACGGACTTGGGTACCCCAGCCCGCCGGGCGACTGCGTCAGCCATGAACTGCAAATGTTACGCCATGATCATAGCAACATTTCGTAAACATTAAATATTGTATCTTGGATGTACATCATATATCAAAACTAGCTGACCCGGCAAACGTTGTTTTGCCATATACATTATTACTAGGAAATATTTTTATAGTTAAATATTTGCGATCGTAAATTGAGATATAAACTATCCTATCTTTCAAGTTGGATTAAACTGCACACAGTGTGCAAATTTTATTTAAATCGGTTTAGTAGTTTAGGAGTCCATAGTGGACAAACCCAGTGACATGTATAATTTATGTATATTAAGATATATGTACATAGGTATACATAGTATGAACATGTAAGCAACCCTGCTTGAAAACCCAATTGTTTTTTTTTCGATTCACCTAGAAAACGCAGTCAGATATATTTTAGCTTCAGATATCGATACATATTTAATTGAGTTATTGGCTACAGGCGTAATACAAGCGCATCACAACTGTGGTCAGATGCGATTATCCTAATTAGGAGCTTTAAATAATCAGCTTTATTGAGTGACAATTTATAAAAACGCAAAAAGTAGTTTAATATTGTCGACATTACCAAGTTGTTTTCACCTGATATTGACAAAGTGGGGACAATGAAAGTCGTCTCAAACGTAGATAGATACAGCCCGCGTATATATGGGCGGGCCACACATCAGTGCATTGTACTATACGCCTAAACAACTTAAAAACATCATAATTAAGTCAAGAACACTTATAGGCGGGCCACGACTGCATAAACGCCGTCAAACGAATTAATGTTACGCCCTAATTAGCGCAGTTACCCGATCCATGGATGTTTAATATCTTTATAAGTATTATATACTGAGTTCGCACTCAGTCCATTGTATAATAATACCAGCCCTTTTTGATGTCCCGCTGTTGCGCACGGGTCTCCCCTCAATGCGATGGGGATTGGGCCATAGTCCACCACGCCGGCCCAGTGCAGGCTGGCGGACTTCACACGTCTTTCAAGGGGTTCTCTCAGACATGCAGGTATCCTCACGATGTTTTTCTTCACCGTTTAGCAAGTGATGATCGTGGTTGAAAATGAGATTAGCACATGGAATCCAGAAATCCCAGAGGTGCGTGCCGGGGGTTTGAACCTGCGATCCTCGTTACCGAGGCAAGCGTTATCACTCCTATACTGTCCATAGTACGGTACCCATAATACAAGCGTTGCTAAGCGTTGGACCGTATTGTTGGTGTGTTCGTCTGGCGATATTATTATTTAATGCCGATGTACTTTTTGCGCAGTGTGTCACGCCTGTAATGTGCGCCAGCTTTCAAAAAGCTTGTCACCACTGTGACCACATCAATTAGCTTGACCCACCGCTGATATTGAAGGTAGCGCGGGTGCCGTAAAATAAAATAACAAATACGCCCACTACATTTTACGGTACTGCGATGTTATTATATTATGTAAAGGGAAGATTCCATAGCGTATGTTAAACATCTTAACGTTATCCCTAAATGGTAGACACGTGCACAGCCGTAAAAACCTACTACTTAGGTAGGTCGTTACTCTCGAGAAGCTTGAGCAATCTCCGAAGTCGGCGAGAGATAAAGTGAACAAACCCCGCCCATCTCACCTGCCTGCAACCAATAATATTGCACATCGGCGTCTCATAGCAACAAAACTAATATCGGTTGGTCCACATGATTTAGAAAAAAATAATTCTATACACCTACCGCTTATAATGGATCGATACACATATCATTTCATTATAGGTATGAACTTGAAAGTGCACCTTCGTCTACTCATGGCACCATAGCTACTACCTACATAAATGTTTCAGAAATAATAAATTACAACATCATTTTATAGCTTGTATAAAGATACATAATTACATAGTGCTCCCTACCTGTTTCAACAACCCTTAACACGTTCACTGCGGAGCAGGCCCATATCGGCCTGCCGCGGTACTTCAGCTGGTGCGGACGAAGAAAACTATGTTCCTCTCGACTGTGCGGAACGATTATCTCAGGTGCAGGCAGGCAGCCGGCGACCCGATACCGCACTGAGCGCGGCCCCGCCAGTTAGTGTTGTGCTATCAGTTGACGTAGCGCTCGTTAAATATAATCAACCGTGGCAAGCAATAAAAGCAAAATACAAATTTTGGAAAATAGAGTTATTCGTCCTGCAGATATTGATAGTGATAGTGACAGTGAAGGAATATATCCCACTAAGAAAAAAAAAGAATTTAGAAAGTAATCTGCACGGAAAATTAGAAATTATAGGACAATGATCATGTCCTTGAGATCAGCGCTAAACGAAGAAATTGTGCAGGATGCTACGAGAGACTGCGCAGAGCATTAAATTGTGCCAAAATTGTTAGATACACAGAAACAGACAGAAAAGCAACTCTGTCTGTCACTTGCTTGTCAGTATCTCTACGAGATGTCTGTTCGTAATCTTACTAATTAAATCCACTTCTATCTTTCTACATCGTTTACTTTGCTGCCCATAACCCATCAGAAACAAACAAAAAAGTGAAAAAAATAAAAAATATATTGCAGGAAATGAATGTCGTTGCGATCGGGCTCTGCTGCTGCAGAAGCCGAAAATTCGAAGCGGCAAAAATACAGTAGCCTGATGAAGGCTACTTGTTTGAGCCTTTTGGGGTCGAGACTTTGGGTTCGTGGGGCCCCAACGCTCGCCTCCTTTACATGGAGATTGCCGCACGACTTTTCGCCGCTACCCGAGACCGGCGGGCTGGCCTCTATTTCGCGCAGAGAGTGAGCCTCGCTATTCAGCGCGGAAACGCGGCCAGCCTGCTGGGCACTTTTGGCATCGACGACGATGTGGAGGCATTTTTGTGTATATAATTTTATTTTTATTTTAATTTTATTTTTAAATGTGCTATTAATAAGTATTTTTTAGTTTTTTGTTTTTCCATGTATATAACTATTGGAAATGAAACCAAAACCTTTGCGTGACATGTTTCCAAGACAGGAATAAGTAAATAGAAAACATTATTCAGTTCTTTTACGATAATTCTTTTACGATCCCGGGGCGATTTGAACCTAAGGAAGTTGGGTTCAAGGTCATTCTAACAGTACAAAACAAAATTGTATACAGTATGTTTTCGCAAAGTTATAACAATTTAATCTATCCTAGTGCTGGTGGGTCGAGAAAGACCTGCCACGCACCGGCGGAAATATCATTGGGGGCGCATTTCAACCCGCCGCCGCACCAGATGAAGAATTATGATTTTACTTGCCGCAGTAAACGTGTTAAAGCCACACCTGCTAAGAAAAAGGACTCTTCATCTGATGATGATAGCAGTGACGATGAGAAACCCAAACCAAAACAGACACCGAAGGTAACTCCTGGAAAACAAGCCCCGAAATCTGTAGCTAAAAAACAAGAATCTTCAGATGACAGCAGTGATGACGACCAAAAAGTACCTCAGAAGGCATTACAGAAACCTCAGCCTGCTCCAGCTAAACCAGCCACTAAGACAGCTGCTAAAAATGAATCTTCTGAAGACAGTGATGACAGCAGTGAAGACGAAAAACCGAAACCTTCAGCCACTCCAGTCAAAAAAAAGTTGCTCCAGCCAAGCCAGTTAAAAAGGACTCTTCAGATGAAAGCGATGACAGTGATGAGGAAAGTCCTGTGCCTGCTCAAAAGCCACCTGTTGCAGCTAAAGCTAAACCTGCCGCTAAGAAAGCAGAATCATCTGATGACAGTGATGATGATAGCCCTCCTGCAAAAATAAATAAAAAAGAAAAGAGTGAGGAACAGGAGGATGATGGTGGGTTCCAGCCTGGGAAGAAAAGGAAAGCTTCTGGTGGAGATGCTGGTGGGCCAGCAAAAAAACCATACAATCATTTTGTGAAGGGTACAAACAATGTTTCTACACCTAAAGAAAAAGAGATCGGACTGGAAAAGCCGACTCCGTTCCGTCGAGTGGCGGCACAATCCGTAGATAGCTTACTACAAGTTTTGATATAATATAATTAAAAACCGTATTCGATTTTATTATGCTTTCCATACTTATTAACAGCAGCGCCCAAAGCGGAAGGGCACGGCTTTTGATATCGAATAATGTTGCCGTAATCGTCAAAACTTGTACTATACCTTTTGTACTTTTAAGTTAGTAGGTACGTCTGTACTTTATTATGTAAATAGGATAATACATAGACTTACCCACTAAATTTAATTATATTTTTAAGATCTAATTCATTTAATTATTATTACTATGTATGTTAAGATAAAATGATACAGCATTGTGTTATTGTAGGACGTCTTTTTTAGTTGATTAAGCCCGCCTTATAACATAAAGTTGGAACTACAAACCGCAAGCTGTCATCTTGGGTTATTAACTTCTGATATTGAGTATTAGCGATTAGTATTAAAAAATACAGTATGTATTGAAATAAAAATAATTTACTTAGGATTTTATCGCGTTTATTTTTTGTTTTTACGTTCCCGACGTTTCTGCTGCTTTACAACAAGCATGGTCTCGGGAGAACCGTAGTATTAGACGTCCTAGTGTCATAGTTTGATCTGGGACACCCTCATATTTAGTTGTTGATGCGATGCGAAAATGAGATTCGCACATAAATTAAAGAAATCCCAAAGGTGCGAGCCGGGATTTGAGGCGAGCGTTCTACCAACTTGGCTATCGGCTGGTTTATACATGGGACGAATTAATGAGACACAAACAACTAAGTAGGTACCGATAATATATTATCCTAAAGGACTATGAGGTTGACATATTTATATATTTGACTTAGTAGCTCGAGTACAAGTCAAAGTGCAAAGACGATCATCTGGCCAAATACATACTATATACCTACTCTATGCGAGAAGGATTCCAGTTGAATTATTGTAATTAAACTGCGCTCAAATTGCGGTGAATAAGTTATCGATGTCGAGCTATATGTGTAGTACTATCACGGTGTCAGTGCAAATGGATAGATAACGAATATCTCGTAAGAGGAAAAAATATGTATAAATTGCGATGTCTCTGTAGTTCTACGAGATTGTCTCAAGAATAGAGCTCTTGAAGAAGAAAACTGCGAAATCAAAGTAGAGAATGGCTACTGTTGGCGACTTTTTGCAACTTCTTTTTAATGTTTATATTTTAAATTCATCCAGTTGTTTCATTTAGATTATACAGTCCACACACATTCGCTTCAAACGTATAGTGCGTATTTTGCAAATCAATAACCGTTCTGCATCAACAAAGCAAAAAACTATTTCGCCGATACTAAATTTATTTTATCCAGAGTTGCTGATTATCACTGCTAAACGGCGAAGGAAAACATCGTGAGGAAACCTGCATGTCTGAGAGAGCCCCTCGAAAGATGTGTGAAGTCCGCCAACCCGCACTGGGCCAGCGTGGTGGACTATGGTCTAATCCCACTCGCATCGAGGGGAGGCCCGTGCCCAGCAGTGGGACATTAAAAAGGGCTGGTATTATTATTATTATATTATTATTACATACCATACCATGACCACTCAGCTATTAAATATAAAATAATCGTGATTTCGGTTCAGCCGTTCTAAAGCTAAGATGCCACAGGCAGACGATATAAGCGGCGACATTATCAATATCTAACCTAACCTCGTTCCGTTGCGTCGAGGTTAAAAACATATCGGAACATGGGGCATCAACAAATTATTCACGGGCAGGGTTGGTTTGTTCCAATACTCACGCACGATACCTACCACGTTATAAATGCAAATTATCAAAAGTGTTTAAATTAACGAGACCACTATCATATCTGTGCATCCTCACTGGTTATTCCAAATAATATAACTGTCGTAAAGTCGACTCGGCCACGATAAACTTCACAAATTCCCAGTATCCAACTTAGTAATTAAGTAGGTAGTTGTTATCAAAATGTCTTTTCGCTATGTTTTTATATGTAAGGTGCGCGCCCTGTTTATCAATAGCACGGATAATAAGGTCGTATGCGCTATACCTAGGTACCTGAATAGTTGTTCCAATGTCATTATGACATCCGCAGATAAATTAATGCATCATTGAAACACTCGAGGAAATCGGAAATAAAATTCTTTAATGACATATCAGTAAATTATTAGCATTTGTTTTGTAAACACGCGCACGAGAAACGTAAATATTTTGTATAATTAATATGTAATAATATAGTCACACGATGCTAATTTGCCAGTTTGAACTATAAATTAAGCGATGCTCTTGTATACCTACACGTTAAAAAACGATTATAATAACAATATTAACGATACAGAAGAAGCCGTAAACATTGGCCTTTACGCAAATCCCAATGTCCTTAGATAATTAGAACATTCCCTCATAAACAAGTTAAATTTCGACGTTAATTACGTTTTACGACACATTCACCTAATTCTGTTTTATAAAATATTCAACCTATTTTATTTTATTTGTAAGTCAGCTTTGAACGAAATTAAAGAAAAAGTTGATCAACTAGGTATAAAGATTCGACTTAAGGCGTAGCATGCACTGCAATTAAACACAGGGTTTGAACCACCCCGAAAAATGTACGTACCTATGGCTTTCTATACATGCGCACACTGTTTATTTTAAGAACTTATCGTTAATTTTGAAAAGCGGCTCGAAGACATGAAAACTTCTGTATTAGAGCTTATCTCTTAGCTATTCCAAAAACGACTGCGCTTAATCGCAATGCGTGCTAGACCTTAATCTTCGCCATTTAGATTATCACGATATAGTTTGTTTAATGGACTTACGTGTCATATCTGGGATACGAGGGTGGGTGGTATGGGGAACCCGAGCCGAAGTAGTTCCGGGCTCCGAGCGGCAAGGGCTGCATGTGAGGCGGGACGTGCTGGCCGACATGGGCCACGTGGTAGCCGTCCCCAAACAAGCCTTTGGAATACGGTGTTGCCCGGAATGGCCTCTTCATCCGGCGCCGTCGTCTGAAGTTCCCATTCTCGAACATCTCTCCGCATTGGGGATCTACAACAACACTGCACTCACCACCCAAAACTCTTTGAATATGACCTAGCCGCGTACACTTCGCTAGCAATTCGCCTTTGAAAACAACATGACAATGATGACGATGAATGATCGCGCAGCAGCCATTAATCAGTCGCCTAGCTACACGCAAATTGTTGAAGAATACAAATTTACAAGTTACAGATTCTGTTCGAGACTACCAACGTAATGTAGCTACTTATATAATCAACAGTAGCCAAAAAACGTAATGTACCTATCTATTATTGACAACCATAAAGAATTAAGTAGGTAGGTACATGTTATACTTACACAATATATCTAACGACACCTATTAACGACAACTCACCCAGTGTCCAGTAGTTCCCTTTGCGCTCCCCGCCACCTTCTCTCGGCACTTTTATAAAGCACTCGTTTAAACTTAAGTTATGCCTGATAGAATTTTGCCAGCCCTTTTTATTTTTCTCGAAGAATGGGAATTCCTTGGTTATGTAAGCGTATATTTCACTTAGAGTGGCTCGTTTCGTCTGACTGTTTTGTATGGCCATCGTTATAAGCGCTACGTAGGAATACGGAGGCTTAGTGAGCGCCTGAGAGGTTGGCGTGGTAGACTGAGGCTTCATTTCAGAACTACCTGGACTAGCCGGTGTGCTTGACTTAGATTTACTCTTTGCTTCCGTACTAAAAGTAAAAGAGAAACAGTGTATCAATGGAAACGCACTGCGAAATCCCCACTTCCTAGTTGACTCATCACCATCATCATCATCTACTATCGCTATCGCTAAGCAGGCGACGGCAGCGTTTTAATTCGCCGAATAAATAAATTACAATTTAATACACAATGCGTACCTAGAATTTGAGAAACAAAAGATCGTGGTAATTTTTTTTTTTATTAAAATATAAACATTTGAAAATAGATATGGTTAGGCACACCAACCTGTTGATGGGGCTGTTGTCATCCCTTGGGAGCGTTGGCAATGACAGTGTTTGGTATACTCGAGACAATTCCTCCTCCTTGACGCTTTGGGAGTTCGATGTGTCGGCATTGTTTTCCTGGAGGCATATTCTGCTGTCGTATGGAGACGAACCTAACAGAAAAAAAAATTAAGTATAAAAGCGTAGCAACATGAACGACAGACTGAAAAATATTATCGGTTGGGGATATGGGTCTCAAGTCCCAGTAATTTATTGCTTTCTCATTACCATAAATATTCAGCTTTGAAAATCCCCACTGAGAAATTCTTCAAGGAAATGCATTTTTTTATGGTTACTATGTTGTCGTATGTATGTACTGAATAAACAAACTATTGAGTCCTAAATTTTATTATTACACGATTATACTCTCAAATGTTCCGACAATAATAAATTAAGGTCTACAATTCCTTACAACTTCCTTAAAAGAAAAATGACACTCAAGTGTAGATGGAATACCTAGAAAAATAAGACAGCCTTTCACCCAGTTGTCTGCAGCGTGGTTGTAAAACAATAGTTTCAGTAGATATACATGTACTTGAATGTATATAAGCCAAAATTAACTTCTCCGAAATGACTATCTAACAGGGAGAATCGTCTAGACGCGTTGGTAGTATTCGCATTAATACTCGGATCACTTTTCATCAGATATCACGTGAGATCCCAACACAGATATCGAACGGTATCACGCAAAACATACGATAACTACCTACTATTGACAGGCTTCAGGATAAACCATTAATTATGAAATACAATGGCAGGATCAGTCATTCTTTCATTATGATCAGTGTAATTACTATTCACTGAAATGTAATGTAACTGAATTGTGTTTAGAGCGCATGCAGTATGCATAATTGTTATTATGTTGTATTCAACACTTGAGATTTAGCCAATCTTACGCGTACGTGCCTCCCGATACGGGTTTCTTGGAAATCGTCGCTAAACGTTGTAGGTAACTAAACATGCACACAACACAGTACGGGTGGGTAACCTACCTACCCGAGCGACTGGCAACGGACTTACTCATTTTAGTTTTTAAAATTAAAAAGGTAAGCTGTTACTTTAACCATAGTACCTACATAGATAATTTAGTAACATTCTTTTTTCGAATCTTTTATTTTCGGCCAGCGTCCTGGCCTACGTGCGCTTCAATTTAACAATTTTTTGGAAGACTATGGTAGATTTAAAATATGTCAGCTCAATAAAGTCATATTTCCACTATTCGCGCATGTGTAAGAATGCGTCAGACAGACGCCGATGTAGTTGCATATCGGATTCGAGCCGAGCCGCGAACACCGCGAGGTATTGTGTCGCTTATAGAACAATGCGTCGTATTTATAAAACATTAAAAGCCGGCGTATCGTTCGTGAAATTAATAACAAATAACAATTGTGAAACGTTAGTTCGGGAGCAGTGCGAATTACCCATGCCGTTGAATAACTGATTTCAGAACGCTCAGCTGCGTGTGAGACCCGTTGAAGAAATAAGCCGGACATAGCCACAAAGCTTCTTCGTGGGTAATCACGAGATTGATTCCAAATTTAAAAATGTTAAGGCCAGTTCAGATTTAAAGAGATTCCAATAGACATTAAATTAAATTATTTTAGGTAGGCGTGGTATATTTCTATGTACCTATATTTAGGAACCCACGCGAGGTAACTCTTATAAATAAAATAAACATACAGGGGTATCTTAGAAGAGGAATTCCGGAGAGGAGGCCCGTGCCCAACAATGGGCCATTAAAAGGGCTGGAATGATTATATATTATATTATATTATTAATTGATCTCAGCTAAAAAGATAGGTACACGCTATACCAAGAGTCGATTTTCCTTCTTAAAAAGCTTATTAGTTTTATTGTAATCTCTATCAATAAACGTTAGGTATCTAACGCTGGTCTTTTGGATAACCCCGCAAGCAAGAAAAATAATAGCCCCTATTTGAGCATTTCGGCAGTAGATAGCGCCCTCGAGCAAGTAACATTATCCTTGCGCTCAATTAGCGATCTTACTGTTGCCATGGAATGGGAACACCTCGAGGCCATTGTTATCAAACACCTGGTTACGATGAAAAAAAAGGCGGCTCAATTTGAAAATAAAACGTAACACCCATTAAATTTCTACCGAGATGTTTGACATTGTTAAAAAAGATTTTACAATGTTTGTAAACAACGTGAGGTTTGTTTGTAAATTAACACATTTGGATAATTTATGTGTGATTGAAATATTTATAATATTTATGTGATTCTTTTAGTAGGACATTAAGCGTAACTCTTTCAGTCGATGATGTCTGCGTTTCAAAATAATATGTAGTGTATTACAATAAACATTTACACCAAATGTATAGATAGTCGTCTTTTATTTACAATAGAATTCCAAATCGCTTTTCTTCTGAACGATTTTTTCGTAAAAAAATTTAAATCGAATAAACGTTCTACAACTTATATAGATATTCGTTTTAACATTTTCTCAAGGAAATTGGTTTCGGGCCGTGACATCACATCCGAGAAAAACGAACAAAGAAGTATTAAAAAGGTGGTAATGGCATCTTTTGCGAGTTACGCTAAATAGTTGAACTCGAGCCCCAGCGTTACTTAACGCGTCTACTGATAATGGCGCCGATACCCCACTCGTACAAAAGGTAATTGTTCTCTCAAACAATAAAGCTTAATAACGTAAGGTTCTAAGTAAGGTGTGTGCACGCATTGTCGATCGCGGTAACACCCCGATCCGGCCGGCCGGTGTATGGTTAGATAACACCATAAAATAGCTCTTAGGTAACTCATATTCACACACCAACGACACACATCAGCTAGGAAACATTGCAACGCTTTTACAGATACAATATTTTACAGAAAACGACGTTCTGTACGCAAATTTGAGTGCACTAATAAACAGAGATGAGCGTGAGATTATGGTTGGCAACATATATCGGCGCTTCGTTGCTAAGACATGCTGTTTGCACATAAGGCTCAACACACAAACCACTTGACTTCAGTTCAGCTGGCGGCTGGAAAGCAGCTAGAAACATACCATGCTCTAAGAACTACTATCGTTAGCTATGATAACAGGGAAGCTGAAAGAAGATACCAAAATGCTTGATTTTGACCTTTGTGTCAGGTTAGGGAAAATTTAACACAGTCAATGATTCTGACATACAGGTAGATAGACAGATGCAAGAGTGTAATCTCTTGAAGGTAGTAGTAGCCTCGCAGGCATAGGTAGAATAGTTTTAAATATACCTACTTCTTTAAAAATAAACTAATTAAGTACGAACATTTGTCTTATCATGAATACGTTATCATAAATTCTCGATTTTGGTAAAAACCCTGTTCAAATAATGGTATTCTAGAAATAACAATTACCTATTTGATTCGGCGTAATCTACTGTCCGTCGCCGTTTATTAAATGCTCATTTTCATTCGCTCGTGCTGTAACGCACAGGTGGGTTCTTAAGTCAATCTCATGATTATGAAGAGTACATATAAAAAAATGGGCGTATCAGAAATTAGCATTCTTGTGCGGCGGAGTTTGGGTTAGTATTTCGGTGCCGAAGCCGTAATAACTTTGCGTGGAAAAATTAATATTCAAACAATTTTTTCGGACCAACCACAGAACCGAATAGAAGTTTCAAGCCCTTGGTCCGAACTTTGATTTATAAATTGCTCGTACAACAAAACATTCCCACTATTCTACATGCAACAATTAAACGATTGTAACGCTAAAATCACAGCATCCATCTCATTTTTTATTGTAATCGAATTGAATTATGAGCAGTTTGCAACAAGAGCACAGGGTTAAGGGGACGCGACCCGAGATGACGTCAGAGCCTCGAGATCGCTGCGCCCGCGCCCGCTAGATACGGCCGATGTCATCCTTTTAGATAAACTTAAACGTGATTGCGCTAATCATAGCATGTATTATGTATTACAATTATATTCTCGGACGCGCTACTGTAAAGAAATTTGCGTACGAATATAAATTATCCTCGAAGTCAAATCATATTTAGTTTGCGTGTTACAAGGTGCTATAGTTATACTTATTCACGGTAAACTTGATTATTTAAGGCTAAAAATAACATATAGGTATGATTAAAATTACATGCCCGCAGGTATATTTTGCGCCTGTTGACACGCAAGAATTACTATTGCAATGATAACGCAATAGTAAATGAAATTATCAGCACAAATCTAATCGATTACACTCGATGTCTAATCGATTTAGGTGTAAACTGTGTTAAAGGTGCCACGACGCGACATAAAAGGTATGAACATGCTCATATTTGTACTGGATTCGACGCGGGCGACTTTACGATCACAATCAATGTTTCCCGGTAGGGTTGTCACAGCAAGCTTTAAGACAAAGAACCAGTAAAGCTTTATTCGCTTGTACTTAATTTCAAATTTCAGACTGAGTAGGACAAACGGTCGGCAGTAAAAATAGTCTTTATATGTTTGTACTATAACAACAACGCTTAGTCATCGCCGTTCTAGCCAACAAATATGCTATCACCCTAATCGTCAAGCTTGATATTCCCATCGGTTCATTTAAACAATAATTACAGCATCTAATAAATAATTTAAAGAGCGCAATCACGTTCGCTTTCAGAGTTCTGTAAATCACTACCAAAAACAAAAACGAAACTCATACAAAGAAGTCGCAAACATGGTATTGTTGATTTCTTAAATAAACTCCTTTAGTCAAATTACCTAGCCTGAATAAAATAAACACAATCCAACTCAAAGAGACAATAAGAAGTCGCTTTATGGAACTTAACAAGATTTTCAGTGCATCGCCAAAGCACTTCTAGCTGACCGTATCCTGTATATAAAAGTAGAGAAGTCGGTACTTTAGTAATCTCTGTCGTGTTAATGTATATAGCTCTCCGTAGTCTTTAGTATTACGGAGCCTGTATAGACCTATGGCTCAATTCTTATAATTTAAATAAAATAACATACAATTGCCATTCCAGCGCCACACTATTGAGGTTCCATTACGACTGTGACAGATTGGCTATTCCGCTAAAACTTTAATGTCGTCTCGATGGAGTCTCATTTCAGTGTTCAATGGTTGTGTGTCGACTGCTAGAAACGTCAGTTATCGGGTTGAATACCATTAAATAGCTACATTATATTAATAAGCCACTGAAGAATAAATAAATAAATGAATACGAAATAGTTCTATGGCAGTTGAATGGCTGGTCAGTGGAAAGCAGCTGGACTTAAAAAACTAGTTGACTACCCAATGTCTAAAATCATTCAATTGACACTCCACTGAAGCCTTTGTAAATTAGCAGAATAGAGCCCCTAGCTAATAAACTTAAACAATTAAAATAATGCCAACACAAGTGTATGTCACCTCCCGCTATGATGATACTTATATAGTCAAGTACCTCTAAACGTCGCCACGAGCTTAGTAGTACCTAACACAATGATCTCATAGAATATAGCGAACGAGGAGAAGGCTGTGATTGTAATGTAAACAATTTGTACCTACATCTACTCTATTATAAACATGCACGCCAAAGAATGACGTGTCATTATGTAACCACGTGTTATAAAAGGAAACGTATATGTCTGATGGTAAAGGGATTATACACCGGCACGGGATTCAAATTTTCATTACTAAAATTGAGCCAGTGACACTGTTCTGTATCCATTTAAAATATAGCATTTATTTCCAAAACCATGATATAAGATTTATTTTAAATAGTAATTCAAAAGGATCAATAACTATTCACCCGACCCAAACCTAAACCAGCAGTGATAGTTCAACCATGAATATCACTTCCTAAACGGTGAAGGAAAACATCGCGCGGAAACCTGCTTGTCTGAGAGAACCCCTCAAAAGACATGTGAAGTCCGCTAACCCGCACTAATCCCTCTCACATTGAAGAAAGGCCCGTGCCCAACAGTGGGCCATTAAAAATGGCTGGTATTATTATTATTATTATAAACCTAAACAAAACCTGCTGTAACATTGGCACAAATCAGCTTATTTCAGATTACAAAGATCCCACGAGTTCCCTGGAAATAGCACCAGTTTTTAGTGCTTGCCACTGTGCGGACCGGACGGCATTAATGACTTAGCAATTTACTCCTCAAATCAAATCCTATACTGCGTCGCGCGGCGTTATTTCAGTGCGAGGCGATTAAATCTATCAATGAATTTCCGGCAGCGGCCACTTGACACTTTTAATATCGCCAATCAACCCGAGACCGTTCTGAATGAACAATGCTGGTTCGGTCGTAAATTAAATATTCCTAAGACCGTGCCAACATAGCCAACCTTTGAAGCAGTTGTGTATAAGTACCTGCATACGCGGTGACCAAATCGGCTACTTGAAACAGAGTCGGCCACGCGACACAACCAGAGAGTTATGTAAACAGGCAATACTGAATATTCGTACTACATGAAAAAAAACCAAATCGGTTCACAAATAACAACAATTATAAAAAAATACAATCGACTTGAGAACCTCCTCCTTTTTTTAAGTCTGTTGAAATGCCCTAACTCTTTTGAATTAAAAACTCCTGCAGTGACGTTTTAATTCCGTTAGATAACGGAGCATGTCAGATTTCCATAAGGTTTTCGGAATGCAGTTTATATAGTATTTTAGACGAGCAACAATAAGGTTGCAGTCGAATAATTGCAAATATTAGACTCTACTAGCCACTACATCGAAACCACTTTTGTAACCTGTACAAAACTATAAGGACCTACCTAGCTAACATGTATAATGTAAGAGTTCAAGATGTTAAAAAATTATGAACTGGAAACGTGTTCTATATGCAGGGTTACATTCTTATAAGAGAGGCGTGATTCATTTATACTTACCGATCATTACAATTGGGATTATTATTCTGGAAGATGTGAAAAGAGAGTAGTCGCACGTAGGATCATAACTAAGATGAAATGCCATATAAACCTTTAGCAGGACAACCTTTTCTATATCAGGCATTTTATTACTGACCTGAGTGATGCAGGCTGACAGCACAAAGGGCCGAAGAGGGTGCAAGTGAATAAGTGGGCTCATCTTTGGGCTTCAGCAGTTCGTGGCTGGACACTGCGTGGATTGACAGCTCCTGAACAAACAAAACATGCTTAATTAATATAAACATCTACCTGCGTGCATAGATTGTAATTTGATGTTATCGTATCTTAGACACAATACTAATCGAATATTGTATCAAATATGTAGACCATAAGTCGTAATAAACGGGGGCTTACAGGTCTGAATATGGACCTTGCAGGATCTACTAATAGAACACTATTAATAATGCTCTTCACCTTAAAGGATTAGGTATTCAATATTATAATTCGTTTGCTCCACTTTTATTTCATGAAAAAATTAGCGTCCAGCGCATAAACACGTGCGTACTATATTTTTCTAATCTTAATATTAAATCGAATACCGAAGCGATGGCCAATAAATATTCTACAATATCTATTTTTAAATACGTTGGATGCTTTCTCCGATCTTGAATGAACGGCAAGTCGACCCTCCTCGTAATGTCTTTGCTTGTTACGGAGCGGCGCGAGCGACAAACGAATCGCGGGCCCGTGATCGAGACAAATTAAACAATTAAAGTCATTCATCTTTTATATCAATGTTCTATTGACTACTTATAAACGTTCCGCTAAACGCTTACAATACCTCAACATAATTGGTATCTTTTAAATAATAAAATAAATAACTTAAATAGGATGACAATTTGAAATAAATGCAATGCTTACATTAATAGTGCAACAAGCACTATTAATCAGCAAAATACATCAATCGACTGCAAGTTTGAGCAGTTTACCGTCGCTCATCGCTTACCTCACACGACGAAGAGTTAGCTTTTTGACAGTGTCAGCTATATCCGAGCTGATTTGTTCGCAACAGCTGCGTGAGCGCACCTATTAACCGCTGATACATGTTTGTCAGCCGGCTATTAGGGTGAAAGAGATAAAATTTCGGATTCGTCTATATAAGAGCGAGATCGATTCATTTCTCCAATTCACGACCAATATTTATTTGCTGCATCGTGACATTCGAGAAAAAATTCCTGTACCAAAAAATTAGAATTGGAATATAAATGCGAGATCGTCGTTGGCAGGCCATTTTTCTTGTTACTATATAAAGAAATATTGGTCAAGGAATTAACTTTTCTGCCCGGCCAGTGACTGGCAAAAGATTGCTAGGATATAGAGCTCACGGCAACGTTAGTATCGAGGCAATAGAGTAAACATGTTTTTTTAATAATACATGTAATAAAAGCAAAGCGTTTTACTACAAAAGAAAATTTATAAGCGCCGGTACAACATCTGTAACAATATCAAAAAGACATTTATTACGTGTTCACTGTTTTAAGAAAAAATATAATCTTGGCCGCACATATGTCTCAAATATTGTGTCACCGCTATTTTGTTTTATCAACAGAGTTCAAAACGAAGAAACGAATATATTTCGAACGTTTAGAGATATTTTTTTATACGACCACCGCATTTAATTTTACCGTGTAATTTACGGTAAAATTAAATGTGGTGGTCGTATTCGAAGTCGTAAAGAATCAATCAGATTAAATAAAATAACATGTACAGTTAACATTCAGTAAGTATTTACACTACACTTATACGTACAATGTACATGTACCTTGATAGGCGTACGTTATAAATTTGTAATATTTGAGATTCATTCAATTTGATACACATTAATTGACGCATAGGCATTACATTTTCAATTTAATAAAATAGTAACACTAGATATTATGTAACAAAGAGTGAAATTTATTAGAAAGATAATTAATCCGAAACGGACTCTCGTCGAGCATCAAACTGTACGAAGATGAAAATCTAACCAGATTTTTCAATGCGAATAAAAATTGTCGGCTAACTTCGAGGATAATGACGAGCCGACAGCAGATTGCAGGGTGGGATTAAACGAAAATAGCTCGGTAATTAATGGGCGTTTTCAAGCACACAATCTGAACACGAGACGCATTACAAGAATTCTAACTCATACATATCTAATAAAATCTTCAAATATAATATTAAGATTTAACATTTACCAATAGGGTCGTACACACATTTTTGCTATTACTCTAATGTATCGAAATAAAACTAATTTTACAGATTTTATCGCGTGTACGTACAAGATCGCTCCCGCCAGTATATCAGATTATATCAACCACAGATCCTCGCAAAAGAACACTGATTCCGACCAAGGATTATACATAAGGCCATTGAAATAAAAACAAACATCCTATTTTCCAGAGGGAAGATGGCTGGGTGCTACCACCGACTTGGGATCCAGTAATTAATATAATTAAATCCGAAACCAAACGCACCATTGCAAGACCTCAAGAAACCGTAAGCACATTCTGCGTAGATCATACCGCAAACAACTACTAAATATGAGGGTACCAAAGTTCAAACTATGACACTAGGACATCCAGTTATCCCATGACCATGGTTGCTGCAAAGCAGCAGAAACGCTTCGGACACCCCTGGAGCAATGATTACTATTGTTTTTATCGATTACATGACAATAAATCCTTTGAATCGCAGAAAAAGGATGGTCACACGTGGTGGTGTTAGAGTTAACATAGTAATAAGAACTCTTTCAATGTAATTTAACCATAGTTTTTATATTTTATCTGTGATTCTCGCTCTCATTTTTTCCACGTCCTGTCAACAAGGTTCAATAAATTATATTTTTACTTTACAATTAGTTTTCTATGTTCATTATGAACAGGTGGTCACACTTACATATTTTGCATCGCAGTCTGGCCATCCTTTATGGATAAGAATATATACTTATTCCATCGCAACCTGGAGGAATCCTTCTTACATACCCTGACATTATTAATGTTTATTTAACCTTTTGTATGACAACCAATAGAAAAAATATACGTCCCAACCAGAGTCAGAATAAGTACAATAAAGTATAAGTATAGTTCTATGCAGCTGAATATCTGATGTTATTTTTAATTAAATTATTCATGTATTTATACATATTTAATAGAACTACAATTAAAGTAATACCTCATACCATAAACTGTTAAAAAAAGTGTATTTGATTGCGTTTATAGTCTACAACCGTATTGTACACATAACAAGTTTAAGCTTTAAGCGTCGGGTTGACGTTTGTCGCAACAAATAGCCAGTTTCTGTATGATAGCATAATGTTTGATATACAAGATGATTGGCTGATTAAGCGGGATACCTATATTACACCTAAGAATAGATACAAACTAATTTTGCCAGTGTAAACTGAGAACGGAATAATATCTACATCTCCGAGTAGTCGACCTCTATTTTATTTTAATGTTGTAAACAGATAATACAACAATATATTTTTGCTATTCGGGCCTCTCTCAATACGAAACAATAATATTATGTAATTTTCGCTGATGTTTTCGAGTGAAACAAAAATAATTATTGAGCGAGCAAACCGATTTATTTATTAATGAGAGCTTTTACACTTTGTTTAGTAGCTTCTTTAACATTGTTCTGGCTCTTAATCTTTGATACGTATCTCAATAGTTCATCATTGGATTCATTCGGTGGGCGCGAGAGGCGGTTCGATTACTGTAGCGCTATACTGTGACATCAATCTCGTATCTCACGTGTGTCTATAAGCGAATTGTAAAATTTCAATACAATTTCACATTTTACCCCCCGGAATCACGCGTGAGATATGACATTAAATTCTCGGGTAAAGTGTAAAATGTGTACTGAAATTTTAGAATTCACATTTGGACTCACGCGTCAGACATGGGATTGACGTTACCGAATAGCTCTACTCCTGATATACATACATAATTGGCCGTCAATTCGAGTAAAACAAAAACAACGTTAATTCAATTTTATAAGGGAGCTTACATATTAAATGTTTGGTGGTGCACCTGTTGCATTCTCGTGTTGGACTATGGCAAGAATAATAAATGTGTCTAACAAGCTTTGAAAGACCATAACCACCCGGGTCCAGTACAAATAAAAAAAGTTTATATAGCCCTTTTCATCGTGCTCGATCACGGCGAACCTAAAACGCTTTTGCGTCCTAGCGTCAGCAACCAACAACAAACTTGGTCTTAAATATCCGATCGCAAGTATTACAGTACAGTTGGCCATGTGGTTTATGTGTAAATATATTGGTATATGTGTATAATGGTATATAAGAGGGCTTAGGTCTTATGGACTTGGCGTTTTACGTTGAACAAAAAAAGGCTACCATGTAAACAAACAACGCGAAGCTGCAATAAGAGGAATCGATATTCTTGTCTGTTAAATTTATTTATTTTACATTTTATATCCGTTAATTGATACGGTATATATGAATTGAATTATTCGAGTGTGCGTGGATGGCCATATCTGAAACTAAAGGGAACAGCGTAAGATGCTTAAAGGACTCTCGAGACCGAATTTAATGACAATCAAAACTGCATCATTACATTTTTTTAAATAATTACCATAGCCGGGAATGGAACCCGTCGATTAAAAAAAATTTTTTTTTTTTTTTTTTTTATTCCATTATAGGCAAGTATTTGATCTCGATCTCACCTGATGGTAAGTGACGATGAGATCTACGATGGAGCATACTTGCCTAGGTAGGAATAACAAGCAACTTACTTTATTATTGCACTATCCGATAATGCCGCTAATAAGGAGCGAATTCTGGGAAGAAATGGAATACGGCAAACAACTCTATATTGAAAATACGTACACAAACACACATGCAATCCGTACAATGTAAAACACAAAATTAAATCCAGGCTTTATTCTCGCGAATTTGATTTTGGACGCGTAATTGTGGTATGACGTTATAAAAGAATTGCACCATTTTTACTCGACTCTATACGGGTAATGAGGACTTGGTTTTTCTATCTTATAGTATACATGTTTATCTAACAAACCATTAGTTAAAATAAATGTATATAGGTTAGCTATAAGATACATCAACTTTTTATGACCTACAATATCTTCCGAATTTGCAGTCAGATAGAATCTGATACATTGAGATAGTGATATTAGTTTTAGGGGTAATCCCCGAAACTGCTGAGCTGATTCAAGAAAGTATTTTATTGATAAAAACTACTCGTGTCACAGACTGTGATTTCAATCAATCAAATCAATTCAATCAATATAGTTTTTTTTATACGAAATCGAAAATTCTGTAAAGCATTCGGTGTACCGAAACCTAGAAGAAAGTTTTCCATATTACTGACATTGTAAGACGATTCAATAATAGATTTATAATGCATTGGCCTGTGTTACAGTAAAGTAATATAGCATTACTATTTCATTTTAGCTATAGAACCCACCGGCGATTTTCATATATTCACTTCGACATAGTTGTGCACCATCAAATACAATTGTATAGCAGGAATGTGTGTTTCCATGGAAGTCAATTTTATACCATAAATAAAAAAAAATCTTCTTAGCCATACGTGGAAACCAGATAAGGCCACTTTGTTCGATAGCTTTGACATAACTGGATAGCGCTAAGAAACAGTGATAGCCAAGTTGGTGGAACGCTTGCCTCGGTAACAAGGATTGCAGTTCAAACCCCGGCTCGCACCTCTGGGATTTCTTTAATTCATGTGTGAATCTCATTTTCAACCATGATTATCACTTGCTAAACCGTGAAGGAATATATCGCGAGGAAACCTATATGTCTGAGAGAACCCCTCAAAAGACGTGTGAAGTCCGCTAACCCGCATTGGGCCAGCGTGGTGGACTATGGCCTAAATCCCCCACACATTGAGGGGAGGCCCGTGCCCAATAGCGGGACATTCAATTAATGGGCAGGTATTATTATTATTTATTATAACCGGATAGAGGTAAGTGGTAAAGGTAAGCCACACAATTTCATTTTGTAAACTCCATTATACCAAACCCAAATTAACTGAAACTTTATCGATGTATGATACCTCACTTAGTGTGGGATATGTGATACTTCAATAATATTATTTAAATACTCAACGAGAATAAAAATAAGAGAAGGAAAAATATATATAACCTGATATTTTTTTATGAAATAATGTGATTTTGCTATGCCACAAGAACCCATATGATACCGGAAAAAGTATTCTAAATGGTGACTCGGGTTATATAAGCCAACACCATGCTGTTTTATAAAAAAAAAATCGTCCGGTTTTTTCGTGTGCGTTTAACCAGTCAAGACTACCATAAATTTGCGAATATGAAATTGCTAATATCATCGCACAGATGAAAAGGACCAAAAGATAAAATCATGAATAATACGAGTAACTTAGCAAAACTATATCCAAAACAACTGATAGTATTACAACTGATAGTATTATTGTAGACCACAAAGTTCAGGTAGTATTTTTACGTTCATATTACTATTAAACGCGGTGGCAACCCATGTATTGTTTTCACATGTCCCCCTTAAGGCATATTAAATATTTGTTCCTACTGAAAAACACACCATACTAGTATGGACGGCCTGATTAGCGCAGATGGTAGTTACCCAGCTTTCTCTGCCCAGGGTTCTGGGTTCGAATACTGGTAGTTACAAACTTTGTGTAATGAGCACGAATGTTTGTACCCAAGTCATGGGTGTTTCATATCTATATAAGTAATTTATACGGGGTTCGCTCCCAGTCCATTGTACGGTGTCCATAATACAAGCGTTGCTTAGTGTGGGACCGTATAGTTGGTGTTCGTCTGGCGATATTTATTTATTCTCATGAATAAAAGTCCTTATTACACGAGCGCAACTCAATTCACCGGTTATTTTAAACAGAACAAAATCCACTGCCTCGTTCCTGTTAGTATCTGTTACAGACAGACAGGCGCCTTCGGGTTCATAAAAACATTTAATACACACGGCACTCTAAGTATTCGTAGTTCATTATAGGTTAGGGATTCATAATATTATGTTTATTCTTCACGCAGATGAATAAATAATTATATAAGTATAACAATAATATGATCCACTGTATTTCGACAAACGAGAATTCTGACGACCAATGATTCCAAAATACCAGGGGCTCTATCTACTAATTTACAAACGCTTGAGTGCGATAGCATGTTGATATAATGATTTTAGACATTTGGTAGTCTACTAACTTTTTGGACCAGCTGCTTTCCACTGACCAGCCATTTAACAGTCATTGAACTATTTCTTATTCTGTACTTCAGTCGTGTATCAATATAATTTAACGAAATAATGTTATTCTACTCGTTATCTGACGTTTCTAGCAGTCGACACACATTCATTGACACTGATTGGAAACTCCATCGAGATGACATTAAAGTTTTAGCAGAATAGCCAGTCTGAGACAGACGTAATGGAACCTCAACAGTGTGTCGCTGGAATGACAATTGTATTTCATTTTATTCAACTTAGCAGAATTTAGCCCCAGTTTGCATACCAATTTAAACTTAAGTTTATATATTTATAACTACAAGATTAGCCAGCAGATATTTTGACTTCGCCACCAATTAACAAAGAACCATTTCAATATGTTTTTACGACAACAATCAAACAACGACGACTTTTTTTATTCAAGCAATATTAGATGAGCAATATGAAAACATCATAAAAAAGCCCGAAGATAAAACCAACCGAGAAGGTGGATAGTCCGATTAAACTACTATCATCCTTTAAAGACTACCGATAATATTATTAAACACTTCGTAGATATAGACCAGTAATCTCAATGTGAAATAGACTTCCTTACAAGACCACAAGAGTGATGTGTTCCAAGCAATCAATGAAAAATAAGAATCTACAGAATAATCACACTAATTACCTAGCCTTGAAATATTTCAGATCAGAACCTTAGTTAACAAAACGTACTTTGAAATACAACCACGGCCAGACGTTACGAATTATTTACTAACAAATTATTATTTTTTCTATTTTAGCAAAAATGTGTTGCGTCCCGCCAATAAACGTCACGGAAGAAAACAAAGACGCAAGTACGAAATGAGTTTTTTTTTAATATCTTGAAAAGTTCCATTCGGCCAGTATTTACGTTCTTTCAATATCGATATTTCCATACATCGCATCATTTTATCAATTCGATTTTTGGTTTTAGAATTAAATTATTATTTATAATCTACGTTTATAATGCATAATAATTTACTTAATATTTGTTTTTCAACGCAATAAATTAATAATTCTTATATAATTTAATGGGACAACTTGCAATCCACATATTTCTTCTTATTATTTTATAAATGCATATTATAAATAAAATCGATGAACTAAACAACTAAACACAAATTAATGGCTATTTTGTCAATGTCAAGTAATTCGTAGCGATAACACAGTATTTCTTTACAAAATGAAATGTGATAAAACACAGCGGAATAAGATGAAATAAGGCCTCACCCACAAATGAGTGGGTGTTTTGCTAGCGTCGAGTATAGTCTTTTGGCGGGAAGTCAAACAGTGAACTTGTTAATTTGGTAAAATTTTCAGAAAATGTGTTCCTTTAAGAAATAATGAATGAAATCGTAAACGTGCTTAGGCAATTGAAACTTTGAAAGAAACGGGGATACCTCACTTTTGAAGTACGCTCAAGAAGTTTGAAATTGTTTCAGTACTTGATCGTGGACATTACTCATAGGGCAATAGAGTGTATACTATTGCCACTTTTTTTTTATACATTTTGATTAAAATGCGCAGGTTCAAAGTTTAAAATTCCTACCCTTTCAGATTCACAATGTCTTTTGAGTAACTAAGTACCTACTCACTGATCTAAGACATATAATCTACAATACCTACTGGGTTACCCACGACCCAACATGATGTTATTGTTTCGTGCCAGGTATTTATAAACAGGATATCTATCAAAGATATGCACCTGTACTATGAGCGAAATAAAAACTATAATAAATGCAACAAAGTCAACTGGCTCGTGAAATAGGCCCATTGTACTTTATACGCTACCGAATTGCTGTGCGGCATAGCAACATTTCCAATAAGCTAATTTTAATGTGGATCAATTTATTAAGTTCTCTACATCCCCTATTTAAGATCGAATTTAGTTTGACGTGTGTATAGGATGTAAGTTGACGCTCGAGTAAAATATACATAATGTGAAAAAGTAGTAGCCGGCCACCCACGAGCACAGAACAAATGCACAAACACTGAACAATCTGTTGCACGTGCAGGGAACTTCGGCCAGTGCCGCATTTTCTTAACACAATGTGACCGCACAAGTACAGTTCAACAGAACTATACCTACACAGGTATTATTACATGTGGAACTAGAATTTTAACATTGACAGCTCAGATTTTGAAATGTATTAGACGACGCCTATCTGTGGCTTCCTCCAAGCCTTTTGCCATTTCATTTTGCATTGGGGTGGGCTTCCAGTCTACTCTGAAGTCTAATTTGACTGATTACTGTAGCTCGAGCACCGTTTAGTACGTAGTGTTATGAATTCATAAATAATTATGACAATAACATGCTTTCTCGATGATATGACGATCAGGTACATTAGGAATTCCTGCTTCCCCTACTGATATTTACACTGAGCGACTACCGTCGGCCCTCCGAGACCCAACTAGTGGGACTATGGCAACCTTACACCTCAGAGTATATACCCTTACATTTCAAATCCCATCAACGCATATAAAAAAGAAAACTGTATATGTTGCAAATAAGTATGTAACTACTTGGTACTGGCAAAATACCCATTAATTTGTGAACGAGGCCATATCTCATCATATTCCACTTTATGCGATTGCATTTCATTTCAGATGAGGAGAAAGAAGAAAACTAACTAGGCCGTGTCTGGTCATATAATATTATTGAAAAAAAAAAAGTTGTACGTAACCTAGAATTATAGAGTGAGCCTCTTTATCTAAATACAGACGTCCAAACGAGCATCCCTTGATTTGATTATTTTTGTCTCTCTATTAAATACATTTTATCTATCTCTATTTGTCTGTGATTCGGAAACTTTGCACGATGATAGACTTTTAAGCTGAATTGATCATATTGTATAGGTACTTTTTATCCAAATAGGTAGACCGCCGGGTAGCCAACAAACACGGATCGGACTTTAATAGAACTTGGCATGGTGATAGATTATAACAAGAAGGTTTATCTCGGATGTTTTTGTACTGGATAATGGCAGCGATCCCCGGGATAGGTAAAATGGTAAAGTCCACGCGTACGAAGTCGTGGGTGCTTCTAATATATAAGCCAATAGTAATCGTCTCGACCTTTATAAGTATAAGAAACCGGACACTTTGCATCGACATCGTTGTTTAGAGACAATGAACGTTGTAATTTTAATATTTTTCTATAAGTACTATAACTTGATAGGTGGTCGGGCTATGTTTGATTGTTTTGATATTTTATAGGGGTTAAACATGTGACACGCAAAATAAAGCGAAAAGATAGTTATCTACTAATGCGATGCGCTGTGGTGACTTCCTATCCTGATACTCTCCCTGTCACGATCACTCACTATCCAAAGACTATAATAGGTATAACTTGTAACACTAATATTGATACATAAAAAACCAAACCCACTGACTCACTCATCACGAAATCTCCGAAACCATAGACATAGAGACTTGAAATTTGGCACGCGGGTTCCGCTATGTCTTAAAATGTTGCCTAAAAAGGATTTTTGAAAATTCGACCCTAAAGGGGCTGAGAGGGTGGTACGTTCTAATTTTCTACGCGCACGACGTCGCGGGCAACAGCTAATAGTATATACATATAATATTGTGGATCATCCAATTAGATATAATCACATTCCATAAACAATAAATAAACTTACTATACAATTTACAAATCACAACCACGTACTGAGTGCACCGAAAACAAACACCATTAACACATTTATTTTGTTGAATACATAATGTAATGTTGATTGGCATAACCTTAACTTCTGTTAATATTTTACACTTACTGGTCGCTATGGCTGACAAGGGTGGATCCAGGGGTAGGAGGGTCATGGGAGTCATGAACCCCTTGGACCAGCCAGCGGAATTACAATATTCTGCAGTCGATTCACAATCTTGAGACAGAACTCAACTGTAAATATAACTGTGGTTCTTATAATTCATGCCTTTTATTACCGCAGTACCTACGAAAAGGTTTTGTTGTCGACATAGCTATGGAAGCCTACAATTTGCGTGATTCGACACGCAATTCCTCGGCTGAGTTTTCAGATTTTTATTCTAATTGTGAAGCCTGTTCTGCCTAGATCTCGACAGTGAGATCTCCCCTGAATCGTAGGCTGGATCTGCCCGTACGTTGACGTAGTCTTTGGCCATTCAGGTGATCTAGCTGACACGCGACAAGAATACCTGGCGTAGCTGCTACTGCATCATGGTAGAAGAAAATCATCACCTACTGAGCGTTGGTTCAAGTTGTTGTTATATCTTCGTACATACTCTATGAAATAAATAGACAGATAACAGCATCCCTCTGCATTTCAATGCTCTTAGCAAGGAGCCTGCACTTTTGCTCCGTCCGCAATGTTCATATAATGCTAATTGCTGCATAGTGGACATTCTTCGATTTCGTCATAATTATAACATTGGCATCATTTAGTTACTATAACGCTTAACTGGATTGGGGTCAGTTGCGAAACTTACATACCTACCTATATTTAAAATGTTTTAGGCACATTATTTTTTATGTGCCTACTTTATTAAGAAAACGAATTGTACCTACATAGAAATCAATCAATAATAAAATTAAGGCACTATGACTACAGTACGTCTGCTGCAGCTAACTGTATCGTTTATAGTCTACCGTATTTAGACATTTTGTATGGAGAATTGAAAGTTTTAAATACCGTCCGGTAGAGGCGCTGTGCAATTCTCCATACAAAATGTCTAAATACGGTAGACTATAAACGATACAGTTAGCTAACGAATAATCTCGCACTTGACACACAGAATATGGTGGCCTGAGATAACTAAACTACATTTGGTGCCAATTAAAATTGTGAATAATTCATTCAATACCTATTGAAAACTATCGAGCACGTCTAAGGCTAGATCACAACTATTCGGAACACTGTTGTATTGTTAAATAAATAACAGGAACTATTATGAACAAACTGATGATAATGTATTACTTGTATTCTTTGCCTAATTAATATCTGTGGCCGCTCTTTTTAAAATCCGGTCAAGTGTGTGTCAGGTCACGCACTAGGTAGGTTCCGTAGCCATGTCAACGAAATATGATCTTAGACACTGCTAGTAAACCAGGTCATGAACAATTAGAAGCAAATAGTACGGAGTTCGTACTCAAAAAAACTCGTAATTCGTTCACTATTGGTTGTTGTGATAATATTATATGAAATAATACAATTTACGGATTTTCTCGCTTTTATTTAGTCATCGTCCAACCATGGTTGCTGTAAAGCAGCCGAAACGTGGGGAACGTAAAAATAAAAAAAAAAGCGATAAAATCCGCATTATTTCGTTCTACTCGTATATCTAATTAGTGATGAAATAAAACAATTTTTTAGAATTTTATCGCATTTATATTTTTGATTTAATGTTATTAATCTTCAAATAAAATGGATGTAATCCGGACTATAAGGGTCCCCGGTGTTTGACTGCGGATCACTAATAAAGATGTATTACTTCATTCAAACGACAGATTTACAAGATGAAGGTGAAACTCTCTGTTATACTAACATGAGTTTTATGGAAAACTTACATACTGAATGCAATAAAATACAGGACCATGCGTCCTTAAGTTTATGCAAACAACATAGGTAGGTATATTTTTTAAAGCAACGCTTAGTCATCTCCAGCCTGTGTTTAAGCGAAGTGATTTACAACCTCTATACATACTTAATTCATATATGTGAAATAAAATTACGTTATAAGAACGGGAGTACAGTATTGGGAGCATTCTTGTCGGTGGAAAGAGTGCTCGCCGTACTAAAAACGCAATACTTTTCACATTTGTCACAGGGCAGAGTCGGATTACAGTCGAGTCATTCGACTCGGCGCGCCGCGTGCCGAAGCAGCTGAGCCGACGTCATCGTTTGCCGGTTGCGCTTGCGCAGCCTTTATGTTCACGGCTCACGAAAATATTTCAAACATTGCCTGCTACCTATAACAATCATTTTGTTTAGTACTTTATACCTATTACGAGTAAGCAAATACTTAGGTAGGTAACTTAATAAGTCTTAATAATAATATGATTATCATTTGCTGTGCGGTGAAGGTGAATGTCATGAAGAAACCTGCACGTATTTCTTACCTAAGACGTGAGAAGTTCGCCATCCCGCAATGGGCCAGCGCAGGGTGGTGGTCTACGGCCCGTATTCGCCTCAAATTGAGAGGGAGTGGGCCCGGTGTAATATTAATAAGTTCGTCCCCTACTACGACATTGGGACCAAATACTATCAGTTAAGTGTGAGAAGCCCTGCAGTGTACCTCTGCCTACCCGTTTGTGAATTACAGGCATGATACACGACGGTGTTTAAAAGTCTTACCAAAATTAAATTGTGTAAACCGCACCAAAGCGTGTAAGTACCTACATTAAACATTAAATCATCTGCATATCTATCTATATAGCTAGGTATAACATTGAGTGGTACCTACCAAAATAATAATAATTAGTAACAGCTAAAGCTTACACCACATATATTTTTGTACGAATATCCAATGAATCTGGATCTTATTGACAATCTGTTGTTGTTAGGTTCGCGATGAACTCATGTCAGGGCCACCAGATAATACTCTGCCTCGTCCACAATTACTTTAATTTTCATAAAATTGTGCCACTATCACAGCTATTTCCAGTGTTTACAAATTAGTCTAAGTGTATTTTTTTTCAAAAATGTTATCTCGCTAAAATGCATCAAACCGGATAAGTAAGTTCAGTGATAATGGAAACACAAAAACATCAGGGAACTAAACAAATAAACACTCGCGCAATGTTTAAAACAACAACGGCGAGCGTAAAGAAAAACTTTTAAAAATAATTAATTCGCTCGCTCTCCAGTTTGTTAACGTGTTTGATAATTGTATTACTTACTTACATGTAAAAAATAATACCAAATATATAGATAAAGTCGTAAGAAAAAGTCAAACAAACAAGGTCGGTGATGTAACGGACTGTGACGAAGACGTCGTCGTCGATAACACGAGTTCAGTGTTGCGATAGCGGCGGCGGCCGGCTCCCCAACGTCATGATCAAATCAACACCGCTATTATGAAAGTAATTAAGCATTATATTCATAAATTATATTAATTACACGGAAAAACATAGTCTATTTACTAATAACCTACGCATCGTTGTTTATTTATGAAATTGTATACTATTTAAACTTACTTGCGCTAGGTCGGTGTATCTAGAGTTGGCTTCTCTCAAGTTCTCGTGAAATTGATTAACTTTAAAGTTTGATTGTATGAGAGAGTGAAAACTAATCGATAAGTCAATAATCGATTTCTTATATTCACGCGAATACTACCTACACATTGAAATAAGACTTATTTGAAGGTTTTATCGCGTTTATTTTATATTTGGGAACGTAAAACCATAAAATAAATGCGGTAAACTCCTTAAATAAAGTTGTATTTCAAAGTCAATAATCATCAGAAATTTTGTCACAACTGTTAAGTTCAATAGTAAAAGTGTTTTAAGTTAAAAAAAAAAACAAAAATGAATTGGTTCGCGTGAACTTGGAGACGTACGATTGCGAGTCGAATGGCCACTTAATGGAAGCCATACGCCCGGTCGGTACTATAGCTTAAAATTATTCTTATTTCCGCGCCTTGGCCTGTACTTCATCTTTTCAACGTTATGTTTTTGTTTTTATTGTTAACCTTTTATGGTTTAAAGACTGATTTGTTTTGCCTCGGCTTATGCGATTCTTTATAAGATTTAAGAGAAGTTCGACGCGTTGGTGGGTGATATTTATTTTCTGGCGCCAAGCCGTTTCCCATCGCAACTAAAACGGTATTGTTTTTTTTATCATTTAAGTATAAATAAAATCCGATAAAATAATAGACGTAAAGCCTTTAAAAAAATGCAGGTAAAATATAAATTCTCCAATCGTCTTTCTCATTTGAGCATTAGAAATATTTTTTGATTGGAAACGAATCCTTTTTCCTAAGATAGACAAACTGGCAACTGGTACTAATACTTCTTAATAATATCTCATAGAACTTAAAAAAAAAAATGTTGCTGATGATCGTCATCGTGGTTGCTGTAAAGCAGCCGAGACGTCGAGAACGTAAAACATAAAACAAACGCGATAAAATCTGAAAATGTAGTTTTATTTCAATGTATAGTATTGGCGACGCGAAAATATAATAAATCAATATCTCATAGACTTACCGTAGGATGAATGTGTGTGTATAGTTGCATTCTGCGCGAGTCCAACGTATACGTGTTGGAGGGCAATTCATTCATGTCGAAGTTGGTCTGTGGATGCAGGCCAGGAGTCAGCCGCGAGACGTGGTCGTCGCAGCCTCCTTCGAGGCCCGCCCCATCGGTGCTCCGGGCCACTGTTCAAAATATGAAAAGATATAATAATATGCCGACGGAGTTCATTATAGGCTAGTAAAACTTCATAGAGGGGGAGATAGAAGGAAAGCGGGAACAAGGAAGTCCGAGTATAAGCTACAAGAGTCAGATATGAAAAGAGGTCAGGGTATACCGTAAAAGGAGGTGAAAGAGGCTGCTCTAGACAAAGAAGAGCAGAAAGAGCTTCATCATACAGGTTTTACCTTTAAATTAGAATAGATAAAACTAAAATGCTCCTATTATAAGTAAATCAAAAGCTTCAACCAGCTTCAGCTACATTACTGAATGGTTTCGGTTAAAAAAAAAACAAGATATGTTGCATTGTATGTCAAAACAGTACGTCCGTCAACAATAACGTTAACGGATTGAATATTGGCCATTTATTTTTGTTTTTTAATTAAAATCCAGTCAACGATGTTCGTCTGTATTGCATTGATATGTACCTACTTCCTACACTCTGTTAAATATTTATAATTAGTTCATAAGTTTGGTATACTAATTGCAAGTCGTGGTAGCCCATAATTAAGGTTGCATTTATTCATGTTATACGGTTAGATGTGTTTGATAGATATGTATTAGTGTAAGCCTTGCGGGTTATCCTTAAATAAATAAATAAACGATAGTGATTTTTTGGTTTTATAAATAATAGCATGTCTTTTTATTTTACCGCTCTGTTAATGAAATATTTCAGTTTCTGTTGGGTTTAGACAGTGTGGCTTTACTTAGGTAGGTACCTAACTACATCTCATTTTTTTTGTTTTTTTTGAAGGAGGTGTAGCCAGTTAGGCGAATTTCTTTTTGTCACCAGAGCTTTGGCTGCTGGCAATAGTGACATTTAAACATAATATTTTTTTATGATCTGTCATCGTTAATTATGTTTGATTTTCCTTCATAGATTCTCTACTCCTATGAAGCAAACAAACACGTACTTACTTAATAATTGTTTGTCTATTGCCATCTTTTAAATAAGTACTTACGTATTTGATATAAGATGTCGAATCAATAAAATAATTTTAAAATATAGTCATACTTTTATGTACTTAATATTATTTAAGTATATCAGGATAATTAGTGGCCTAGTGGTTAGAAGGGCCGCTTTCGCAACCAAATTATTCTGTGTGTTCCTCGCATATAGCTAGGACGTGGTTTAAAAAAACAACTATATTTGGTGTATTTATTTCTTATGTAGCTACCATATTTTACTACGCCTATTCAATAAACGTATTATAGTTAAAAATGTATAATTAATACAAGGTTTAACAGAAACTGTGTCAATATTGTATAGATTGCGCTTTCAATATAAAAGCGTATGTAGGTAATTAAAAATTATCCAGCCAGTAGGTGAAAGTAAATAGTATATTTTATTTAAAAAAAACTAATGGAATTAATAGGTACCTACATTAATTTTAAAAGTAAATAACATGACGTAAACTGTAAGATCTATACTCTTTAATCTCCTGAAGTATTCAGGCATTTAAAAGACTTTGTATGCATATAGGTAAGTCATGGTAAGAAAGTGCCTAAATAAGTAAACACTACAATTATTAAGATACCTATGAATAACAATAGGCATATTAATGATATGCTTAGGAATGACATAGGGCAAATATTTGATTGGAATGTAGTCTAAAGAAATTTTTACCTCGTATAATAAGTATAAAGTTAATAAACTACTAAAATTTGATAGGTAAAATAATATCCATAAATGTAGTCGGGTACCTGACTACCTACTTAAATAAGTTCATGTGTCAGTAATAAAAGGCACGGTGCAAAGTCTTAATAGGTAAGTAGGTAGGTCATTTAGTAATGAGTGGGTTCATTCGGCTGACAGTGCAGATTGTATGAAATAACAAAGACACTTACCTAATTATTTAGGTACTTCCGTTTGTTATACACATACCCTTTAAAAAGCTATGGTCTTACATACTTAATTGTAAAATAACGTACGTAGCATTGTGGGTAATATTAGGAAGCGGATTAACTACAATAATTCAGTAAAATGCTCTACATTTCAAATAGAATTTGAGCGGTTGCCTGAGCACTAAAGATATAATTTAAAAAACAAAACTAATAAGAGCTAAGATATATTATTTTCCCAAGCTTCACTCACCTCTCATTCACACGGAAAAGCACGAGACGAAGTAGATGGTCCGAATCAAATGAACACTTTTGTTTGGGTACCGTCAAGGGACTGAGGAAGTCGCAGTATCACTCAGACAATGGCAAATTAAGAAAAGTCACTTGTTTACCATACTTACTGCCGTTATGACAATGATTGCCATTTACTATAATTTCTGTGAATAATATAAATTTGTACCAAGCTGTGCTGTGTGAATGAGGGCCACTCTCCGCCACTCTCGCGCATTCTGCTTCTGAATTACATATTTGATTCCATTACTTACCCACTTTTTCAAAATGAGGACGAAGAAGTAAATCCTCCACGGCCGTTTTGAAGTTTGAACTTTCCTTATTTATAATAATAACAGTTGCAGAATCGAAAACATTCTATATATTCACCACAAAAAGTTTCAAAGTTCGTATTACACTTTTTGATTCGGGTAAAGATCAATTTAAATATATATTTTTGTTTGTTTATTAACACATCTAAGTCTTAATGATTGACCCTTTTTGCGAACAATTGATTGTAAATATTATTTTACAATATCGTAATGCGCTCTGGGCGGGCGGGCGCACTTTCGCAGACGCGTCGGTGGGTGCAGGCGAGCAGTGCGCGAGGCGAGTGGCGCGTTCCGTGGCCGGGCTACGGACTGACTCGAACACTCGGACGAAACTCGCGCTTCCGTCCAGCACACAACGTCCAGCTCAAAGCTCGACGCCCGCGGCGTGGGCGTCTTCACTTTTTCAACATCTACATGAATATAACGTCGACCTGTGAGAAACTAACCCTAAAAAAATATGGCTCTTCCTTCAGGATGGACTAAACGAAATCTGTACCCTCTAGTCGTCCACCGTCCGGACATTTCAAATGTCATTGGAACGAATACGTTACGGTGCATTCGTGACGTAATTGTTGAAAAGCGGCCGATTTTCTTAATCAAGGAAAAGCGTAGTCTTTGTAATGTACAGAGGCAACGAGTGGGGCATGACGCGACCTCATTGGCGGAGCTATGCCGCCCAACGCCAATAGCACGGGAAGGAGGAGTCGCATAGCATCGCTTGGAAGTTTAGCGAGACACGCCGCTGCCTCCCTAATTCTCTTTTTTCGTAAGACGTTTTACGGAAATAGGCTTCCATCTTAACTGTGTTCCGTCCGGCTGACGGCGCAAGTTACGCCTTTCCAGCATTCACATAATGTAAGTAGTAAACGTAATTGTAGATTGTTCATTAAAAACAGATAATCTTAGTCAACTACCGAATACTAAAACCACTTAAATATTTAAGTCGTACATATTTAAGTTATCTTGAATTTATTTAATTGCATATAAACTCTCAAATGTGAGAGTTGTATTTGTATTCGGCACCGAATGCTAAGTACGTATACTACCTAAACTAACTAGTATGCAACTCAAACAGTTACGAAAGTGGTATTACATATGGATACCCTGGAAAATAAATAATTATGATTATTCGTAGGAAAATTACGAAAATAATTATCCTATCCAAAATTTGTCCAATCAGGAATCGGAACCGCAATCTGAGTGGATAACGCATAAACCAGACAAGTCGTTGTCGTCAGTATACCTAGTGTGTGTACCTATAAGTAAGCACAAAACCGACTTATGGCAGAATTAAAGATCATCTGTTTACCTACACGCTGTAATTAAAAAAAGCTTGTTCACAAGTTTGACACCAAAATAGGTTTGGGAAACTTGCCTTTCATGGGTATAAAATCTTTCATTGATAGATCGGGGTTTCTTAATAGATTTGGGAAAACTTATCTTTCATGGGTATATAATCTTTCATTGATAGATCGGGGTTGCTTAATAGATTTGGGAAAACTTATCTTTCATGGGTATATAATCTTTAATTGATAGATCGGGGTTTCTAAATAGGTTTGGGAAAACTTATCTTTCATGGGTATATAATCTTTCATTGATAGATCGGGGTTTCTTAATAGATTTGGGAAAACTTATCTTTCATGGGTATATAATCTTTAATTGATAGATCGGGGTTTCTAAATAGGTTTGGGAAAACGTATCTTTCATGGGTATATAATCTTTAATTGATAGATCGGGGTTTCTAAATAGGTTTGGGAAAACGTATCTTTCATGGGTATATAATCTTTCATTGATAGATCGGGGTTGCTTAATAGATTTGGGAAAACTTATCTTTCATGGGTATATAATCTTTCATTGATAGATCGGGGTTTCTTAATAGATTTGGGAAAACTTATCTTTCATGGGTATATAATATTTTATAATAGCTCGGGGATTTTTAATAGGTTTGGGAAAACTGACCTTTCATGGGTATATAATCTTTCATTGATAGATCGGGGTTTCTTATAGGAAACAATATATTTAGGTAGCTTACCTACTTTATGTTTTGGCTAGTATTCTATACGGTAGTACCTAGCCGTTTTATTTCCCGAGATAACTAATTTGCTATTGGCCATATAAAATTTAATTCAAATCTTATCAGTGGGTTTTCGCTTTACGTATGCACGACAGACTTGAAAAAAAAAATTACTAACTCTTGTCCGTATCGTAGCTTTGTTCTGCAACTTAGATCTAATATCCTATCATTGTGACGAAATTACCTTACCCAGTTTCATAAAATTCTAACCATAAGCTATTGTTGATAGCCAAGTTGGCAGAACGCTTGCCTCGGTAACGAGGATCGGAGGTTCAAACTCCGGCTCGCAACTCAGTGATTTTAAAAAGGGCAGGTATTAGACTATTGAATAGTGAAATACCCGTTCAAATCAATCGGTAGTTTTCCGTCATGTTCAACACACAGAATAACTGATAAACATTCCAAAACACTTGTGTTCCTGTTGAAAATGTACATGGAGGGTACGTTGTCGGCAGAAGAAGAAATTGTTTATAAACACAGCTCACTTTTATATCTACACTAGCTGTTACCTGCGACTTCGTCCGCGAGGTATCTAACAAAAAAAGTTTTTCTAAAATAAAAGTAGCCTAAGTTACTCCTTGTTACATCAGCTATCTGCCAGTGAAAGTCCCGTCTAAATCGGCCCGCCATTAAAAGATTAGCCAAAACAAACAGACAGTCAAAATATTTAAAAAATGTTGTTTTGTTATATGTACCGTGTATGAATCCAAATACACTAAGTAAAAAGCGGTTATTTTAATATTACTAACAGACACTCCAATTATATTTATTTGTACAGATTAGGTAGGTAGGTAAGTACTTGTATAAATCTATTTTGATCACCTTACTATTAGCTACGTTGGTACCATCTCAGATAGACGTACACTAAACACCATTGATCTGCTAAACAGTGTAGAGCAGTGACTCAAACAAAAGAGCCAATCTAGAAAGTAGAGTCGAGGTGCTCTAGTCCAGCTCTAGATTTAAGACGGGGTAGGTACCTAACTCAGCCTTATTCATATAAGTAAGTGCCTTCCCATTCTGGATCTTTCATGCATTTGCTGGAATTAAATCTAACTATCACCTATAAATAAATAATTTATAGTGACTTATGCTGCCTACCCAAACCCCTCTATTTCGCGCGACGCGTGTTTAGAGCGGTGTAGAACAGTCAAACGTGGAAATACAATAAGTCCTTTGAGTAGGTCCCTTACTATCAGTTAGGTATTTCAGCTGCATTCCTGAACCCTAGCATTTCCCTCTATTTTCTGTTCCTTTTCGTGTTTTCTTGCCCTCCGAGACCCAGCTAGTGGTAGGTATTATCGGTCATTTGTCAGAACTTTTTAGGAATCTACCTGCGCATAAACGAAAGCCATAGTCTGTTATTATAATGACAACTGAGACACGTATATTGTATTGCTTGACCGATACGTCACCTCCGGTGGGCGGTGAGCGGCGACGGACTGTGTCTCTACACGTATAATGCCGCTTACACACTGTTGCATTGTGTCACATTGCAACCGTCTGACTACGCATAACCAACGTGCACTAACTGCGCATGCACCAGGGTTGCCAGAAGTGATTTTCTATTTCTACTCAAATTTGAAATTATTTTTCTATAAAATAAAACAATTTGCTAATATTTTCCCAAAGGCAAACATTCAATAATATAGATCAATCATCCTAATGTGTAATAGATAGATATTATTAGCCTGTTGCCTTTTATTCATGAAAATACTGTTTTGATTTCCGAATCGAAACCGCAAAATAACCTAACAAACAAAAAGAATGTATACTAGAATTGGTATGTTAATTTTATGTAGAATGTGACGACCAAGTGAACTGTTTTAAAATGCGTTCGTTAAATGCACTCAAATACATAAATGTAAATGTATTCACTTACAGCCTACGGTTAGGCTTTGAAACTAAAAAAACTACCCAAAATTCTCTATAACTTTTTGATTACTCGAAACTTTTCTCCAAGTATTTGATTTCTCCAAAATATCTCCAATTGAGAAAAAAATACCCAATCTGGTAACACTGTAGCATTCACTACAAACCTCACTACGCGCTCCTTGGTGTGTCCGAAAAATCAACGTGCGTTCGTAGCGTGCGCACAAAACTTCCAGCTTATGGGAATTTGTTATCCGTGAGTTAAGTTGCAACTTATTGGAGCAATGTGTCTGCGAATTCTTCCATTACATATTAGGTAAGCACATTGTACCTGTCTGTACTACGCAGCAATGTATCTAAGCGGTAGTTTTATGATAACTATTGGGTACCTTGTCCATGTGTTAAAATTATACCAAGTTTTAATTGGGGCCTGTCACTGAGTGTACCATCTACGTTAGATCCTAATATAAATAAGTTATTGCCTGCCGTTTTTTGCAGGTGTGGATTCTTCAGTAGTTACGCCGGAGATATACCTACCAAGTACATAGGTATATAATAATCTCTTTGGAAAACGTAAATCCATCTAGCACCAAATCTGAATCCGAAGGAAATCCTATATTATATAATTCAAATAGGATTTACTAAATTAAGTTTTATTTCAATGTGTACTATTCGCGTAAATATAAGAAATCAAAATGGGATATTAATCATTGTGTTTTTATAAACGTGCATGGCGTGGACAGCTTTAAACAAAGGAAATTAAGGGGGAAACTCAGGGTCAGGGCGCGAAATTCAAAATGTCATTGGTTTTTATTTTTTTACGAACATTTTGAATTTCGCGCCCTGACCCTGAGCTTCCACCTTAAAATAAAACAATTTAACTTGATTTCCGCTCTCTACTTGACTTTCCCAGTTCTCCCAAGATAAATGTTAGGTAAATTATCAGTAAAGTATCCACATCTTTACTGATTGGGGGGGGGGGGGGGGGGGGCTATGATTAATTTTATCATCATCAACATTATTATTATCATCAGGGTTACTTATATTTAAAATAACGAAAATACATTTTACTTCACACTGGCAAAACTGACACTATTTTAAGAAGAAACCAATAAGAATAATCAAAATATATAGCTCTATGCTTGCAAATGACCCAGCGACACTGACCTCTATGGTATACATCGCTGGACTAATGATAAGCCCGGTTATCGTGTGCCTATTTGATTTTCGCCATTTTGGCGCTGATAGCGGCAGTGAGGGGGAATGGAACTAATAATAGAGATGAGACAGTGATATGATACATCGATAAAAATGTTTATGCTTAAACCTACCCATGCAGTAAAATGAAAATAATTATGATCCATTCCTTTAACAATGGCTAATGTCCAAAATAGTCGAGTGGTTAATACTAAGATGAAGCAAATAATGATAATGATTAGCCGAATCCCTCATGGGTAGGGTAGGTAATCTTAGGATAAGCCGAAACCGGACTAAAGGGTGGTGTGTGACTAGCTAGATCCTAATTAAATAAGGATCGTTTTTTAATTAGAAATGAGGTAATGTAATGTTGTTTGGGAAGCAATGGAGTAGGTAAGGTATTAATAGAAAATAAAAATCATCAAAGTAGTACATGAGTTATGTTTAATAAAACAGTCATCAGAGAAGTGTTTTGAACAGATGTAATCATATTTTTTCGGACGCCAACTAGGCTTTGCAATGTTTTTGAGCCATAATTCTAGTCTTCTATAGTCAGTCGGAAACCTGTGAATTAGTAAACATTGTTTTAAAATAATATGTATTTGATAATACAAATCTGTCTTCGGCGATTTTTACGTTCTTGAACGTTCTATCTATTTAAGATATTGATAGAAAAAATATCGATAAATTTTATCGACAAGGAACTTTTACAGCACTATTGAATTTTATGGTTTATAAAAAACCGATAATACAAAGACAAATGCGTTGTAATCACGTATTAATAAGATTAGTAACATATTTTTAAGTGCCTATAATATCAATAGAAGTTTTAATTTCTTGAATATTAGCCGTAAATTCACTTACTTGTGGAATGTAACCCCACTTCCCTTCTGGTAAAGAGTTTTGCATAACACGCACTCTTTCATGGTTTCCCTATTAGCTAACACCACTTATTTATGTATTAACTATATTAATACGACACAACAAACAAGTTTAATCGCGTTAAACCTTCAAAATCACTTTATAAACACGGAGACAATGTAAACAAAACAACGGCCATTTGCATTTTACGTCAGATTTAGTTCCTTTCCCCCACGATGGGGGCGCTTCAAATAGGCATAATAGATAGCTGTCATTTTAAAGGGTATCATTAGTCTAGCGTACTTGTATCATGGACGTCAGTGCCCAGCGATCATTCCAACTAAAGAGTTAAACCAAATTCTCTATACTATAACACGGCGTACTATCCTCCTGTTTCATGTGATAAATAGGGACAGCAATATCTGCTACTCATGTATCAAACATGACATTATTTATTCCATATTGCAATGTGCAATTATATAAAAGCTAAATCGTTTCGTAAAGAAAGAAGAAGAAGATAAAAGCTAAATAAATTACCTAGAACAATATTTAGGGTACATTTTTTCAAGTAACGAATCTATTTAGCCACCTAATCTTTTAAGTATTAAGTAGTGTCATCTATCGAAACATTGTGAACTAAAAAGCATAACTTAATATTTGACTTAAAATAAGATTGTACATATTTACTGAATAGAGTATATTTTGTAAATGTAAGCAGCGAAGAAAGTTATTTTTGGATGAGTGAGTTAACGTCAAAATGTTTTAAGATTTTTTTACAATACACCTGACGGAGTATAGGTACTTAGTATTTTTAACGATAGCAAATTTTCGTAGGTATCAGCTTTGGGAAGGTTAAAAATGGTAAAAATATAGTAAGTCTATATAAATAAATCATTTGAATATAAGAGTCAATAACGTGGTATATGTCGCAGCTTGTTAGTTCAAGTTTGTACTTTCTAATTTTTCATTGATTCTTGCTCTTAGTAACCCAGTGACATCGAGGTGACAGCATCAAAATAAACTGACGTTAAACGTCAATCACACTGCGCATGCTTAATCGGAACTTCGGAACATTGCACTATTTGCACTCACTCACTCAACTGAGGTCGGTTTGTACCTTGCTAAACGTGCTATGCTTACAAAAAAAATAAGAATATTCTCTAAGTTCTCTTCGACTGTATGTATATATATAACGCACGGCTGCCAACAAGGAGCCTAGAAATTAAAAAGCAAGCCCTACAGCATGTTCATGGATGGTAAAATACAGGACTGTTGACAATGTTCATTCATTATTGTGGGATACAAAACCGGTGTAAAATTGTCATCAATTTGTAATCTATTCACTTTAACATCTATAAGGTGTATGTATACCTACAATATACAAGCAGCGGTGGCAACAGTTTATTCGTTTCGCTTGGTTATTTAACAGTGGAAAAGTTTTTTGTGCAGGAACTAAGTACTTCATATTATTAATTGCCGCGAAGATTACCAACCTTGATTAAAGGTAAGTTAAATAATTCGTTTATTGGAACACAAAGTTATTATATTCTATATTGAATTGTGTAAGTATCATTACATGAGGATGAAATATAGGTAGGCCCACAGCATCCACTGGCGAATCGTAATATAACATAAGTTATTATTATGAAATTATAGTTGCAATTTCTAACATCATGGTTGTAATTACAAAAAAAGCTGTAACAAGCTTTGGGATGCTGTATAAGGAGTATTCGAGATGTATGCACTTATATTTAGGGATAACATGGACTCCCTTGCAATGGAATCACATCTAGGGGCTTTAGGAATTAAAGCCTATCATACCTTTCATAGCTTAGAAAGATAGATAGTTACAGCTTAAACATAGGTACCTTAGAATATTATATTATCGTAATATCATCTTTTAATATTGGTCACCATATAAAACCATGAACACATGTCTGTGGAAACAAACTGATATTGAAAGATAATGTAGATTTTATCTTAAGATAACCACATTTATCTCAGCTTTAGAAACCAGTTCCTACTTTACCAAAATCTAAAGTACCAACAAAGATTTAAAGAAAAAGAAAACTATTGCGAAATGAACTTAGCAACAACAAGTTATGTTTTCGGATAGAAAAAAATAAGTAGTGCAATATTCCCCAATAAAACATGCCACCTATGATATATGTTCTATGTAGACCCAACTAAGATATTATAATCTTTTAAATGTATGGATGTACTCTATGTATGCTTCTTTGTTCCAGTTAATATGTTGCCATCAAAAATGAATATCAATAAAAAATTATTGCCAATGAAAGGGCACTATTTTTTCTTCAATGCCGGTAAGCCATTTAAATTTTTAGCACTGAGTGATCTTTGAATTCACTTACAGATTCTATACTGGCATAAATCATTTCATTCATCAATGTTTTTAAGCACTTATCTTATCATAACTCACATTACATTTTTTTTTCATCTTAGTATAAATGGTAACGATAAGGTCACTAAGCCTGCTGTCATCAAGTTCCTATTTTTGTCTGATTGATGATATTGTTTCCAAAAAAAGCGCATATAGTAGATAGCTATATGAGCTATATTTTAGTTACAGGGAAAACAAATAAATAAACATCTGGCATTCTATACAATAGTCATGTTATTATTACATACTACTCTGAACCATCATTGGCTGATTTTGGCTTGACTAAATGAATGTTTTGAAGATGGGCTTGGCCTAAAAATATTTTGCAGGACCAATAATTATTTTTAGAATTAATTCATCAATCAATTATTTACTCGTTCAGTTGTTTCTAAGCTAAATCTATCAGCCTTATAGCTTTCATTACTGGACATAGATCTCCCCAGGTTACTCCATACATCATAGTATATTTAGCAACTTCTGTTTGTGGAGTTTGTGAGTCGAGTATGGGCTACTGGTCTTGGAGGTCGAGGCTGCGTACCAATCCGTTCGTGAAGTTAAGCTAAATAAATTAAAATGACTGAGGACCTATAAGAAAAAAGAGCAGGGTTCCCACTAGTTGATTAAGAAACCAAATGCAAACAAAGTTACAGGCACACCTCAGACACAGGCTAACACCATCAACCAGTAAGAGTGATATTAACCTACCTTTTCTATATCTATAGTACGCAGAATCGAATACTGAACATTATTCTGTTCAACACATACTAAACCGAATATTTGACTGAATTATTTGGTTTAATTTACGCCCGGTTTCCGTGCTGCGATTTTACGCTGTGTTTAGCCAACTAATTAGTATTTCTAGTTCTAAAAAACACGGTTGTCATTTACTATCTTTTTACCTGATGTATTTAATTGTTTTATAATTCTAGTTTTTATTTTACGGTTGGTAAACATTACTAAAACCGCTTGCACCATCCGACCCAAACATATTTTACAACACATACAAGCTGCCATTAGACCATTATTTTCGGATCTTATTTTAATATTTATTTGAGAATGTTAACATAGTCAGTAGGTATTTGGAACTTTAACAAATGTTGATAAACTAGTTTTTTATTATTTATAAAACTTCGGTTAGTATTCGGCTCTTCAACTGAATATACGTATCTAGGATAATATGTTTAGTCATCCACGAAATGTATAAATGATCTTAAACTATTTGTGCCTTACATTATCATGTACATAGGACATACTAGATCTATGTAAAAGTTATATGATGGTGTTATAACCCCCGCTAGCAGCATATATTTTAATTATCAGGCGATATCTAGCCATGTGCGCTGACGCATATGCCTGGTGCAGATGGCTTTGCATTGTGAAATGATAAATGAGAACAATGTTAAATTTGTATGAGGTATACTTAAGTGCAATAATAGGTTATATGATGTAGATTGTAATACTTCCATGTTACCTTCATTCACGGGATCACATCAATAGTTTAATGGCCAATGGGAATCGAACCTGGAACCACTAGCATACGAGTTTCGTCCCTCTAACCACTAAGTCCTTTACCGCTTCTTTAACGGCATTTTTATATAATAATTTAATGTTTATATGTGTTCAAATAATTGGATCATTAAATTCTGAACAGGTTATTACGTAAACGTCCCAATAACGTACCTACATATTAACTGAGTTTTGTTGGTTGCGGTTTTTTTTAAACAAAATGAATTTCCATGAATATAGATAATTTGTTACTTTTTTAAATTGTGTTTCAGGTACCGCTCCATTGGTGCCATACTTGTCGACATACGCGCGTCAATTAGGATTTTCTTCTGCTACAGTCGGCTTAATTTACACAGTACTTCCAATATTCGGCCTCATTGCCAAACCTCTGTTCGGCGTAATTGCAGACAGGTAATCTATGATGGGAATTTATCATGTACTTAGAATTGTTTATGGATATAATCCGGTTATATTGCTTGTCTTATCGTGTAATCTTATTATCTTAATCTTAAGTACAATGGCGGTATCCGACGACACCAGAAACAAAAACGATTAAGCTTCATAGGCATATCATCTGTACAATTTTGCAGCTGTTACAAATTGGGCATACAAGTTTTTATGGTTTTTTTTATTTGCAGGTTCAAAAGGCAAAAGTCAATATTTATTTTATTCCAAATTATAACTATAATTAGTTTCGCAGCTATATATTTTATACCGCAGAACGCAACCTTAACGGTGGAGTTGGACTGCAACGGTGGTGTAACTATGTTACAGAGTTGTTACAATAGTGAACATATAATAGACCAATGCAAAATTGACTCTATTAATAGTTTAGATGAAAATGCTACCACCATTTGTCGAGTAAGTACCTACCTACTACGTCATTATATCGTTACTGTAGGGACATTTGATACTGAAACGGAGGAATTCTCGAAAACTAGAGAGCCAATGAGCTAGATCTATATACTCATACATACATATGCATTAGCCAGGCTTTCAATACGCACTAGGCTAGTGTATGGTTTGTCCTGCATTTCCCAAGGGCATATATGTCTTTATGCACTTTCATCTTGCTATTTTTCTAATAAGACCATGAATATGATATATTATACTACTAGCTGCGCCCGGCGGTGTTACCCGCGATAAAAGTATGAAAAATTAAAACATCTATCCCACGGGAACCATACATTTTACCGGGATAAAATGTAGCCTATGTGCTATTCCAGATTATAATCTATCTCTGTGCCAAATTTCATCCAGATCCGTTCAGCCGTTCGGGCGGGAAAGAGTAACAAACATCCATCCATCCAAACTTTCACATTTATAATATTAGTATAGATAAGGCATTAATACTATACTAGCTGTCCAGGCAAACCTCGTCCCGCCTTAGAATCTAAAATGTATGCTATTTTATTTGTATGTGAATTTTTGCAATGTTACTGCTCGGCGCGAAGAAAAATTCATAATTTAAAAGTTCATAAAAAAATCCACCGGTTTTTTGAGTTATAAATGGTGTCACTAACTAGAATTTGGTTGATGTGTATAGATTATACCATAAGTGAGCTCCACATTGACTACAAGGCGCCAATTTAGCGGCAGAAGAGTTGTATAAGTTCTGCATTAAAGGATATGAAAGTGCCACTTAAATGCATCATGTATAATCAGATTGGCCCTAAAGCCGCTATGCAGCTGGTTTGTGCTAGTTCGGATATTTTATGTGAGTTTATTTATTTCAGATGAACTGTGATATGAGCACTCCAAAAATGTGGCAAACAGTGTGTGAGCACTGGCACATACCGGAGTACTGTTACAGTAACACAGACAACATCCAATACACCTCCAACATCGGCGCCATTACGTTCGATAATAATTGCACTTACATTGCGGCTAATAATGTAACTATCGACGGTGAGCACATTTTGGTGACCAAATTATTATTGCTGTAAATTACAATGACGACAATTACAAGCAGTGATAGCCCAGTTTGTAGAACGCTTGCCTCGGTAACGAGGATCGCAGGTGCAAACCCCGGCTTGCACCTCTGCGATTTCTGGATTTCATGTGCGAATCTCGTTTTCAACCGTGATTATCACTTGCTAAACGGTGAAGGAAAATATCGGGAGGAAACCTGCATGTCTGAGAGAACCCCTCGATAGACGTGTGAAGTCCGCCAATACCCCTCGCATTGAGGGGAGGTCTGTTATTATTATTATCAGTACAATGATGACACCAAATGCGCTCTGGCGCGGTGGTTGTCAACCTGTTGAGCACTTGCTCACGGTGAGAGATGAGAACTCGATCTCTCGGACGGTATTTGAGCCATCAAAACTTGTACTAAGCCCTACACCACCGCACCTGTGCGTATTTGGTGTTGCTAATGGCACGTTGCTGGCGATTCCTCCAATTTTAAATGTATAGCTTAGCGAGCGTTGTGAATAGCAAACAGTGTGCAATCATCAATCATAAGTGAAACTATCAATGCGAATGCTAAATTAATTTAAATTTTATTTAATTATAATGAACGGTTTACTATAAAATAAACTTATAATTTGCTCTTATAAGATGCAACAAATCTTGATATTTTTGTATATTTAAAATACTAAGCTACGATTTTATTGACAAAAATGAAAAGAAAAATTGTGGTTTTTTAACAGATCACTTATTCAGTTCCCGATGCCGGCTGGGGGCCGATTATGTAGATGTGAACGAACCCTGCTCACTGGCGTGCACCGACCCCAAACTAGCGGCTGCTATAGGACAACAAAAGGCAAATATGACCTGTGTAGACAATAACATAAACTACAAGTTATGTTCAGGTATTATGAACAACGTCCAGGAGCTTGCCAAGGAATCCCAGACGAGTAGTTGCAATGTAAGTTGTTTCTGACTGTCAATTTTATATAACTTAGCCGAAGGTTGATTATGTATAACTGTAATAATCACATAATATATATACCAATCACTTTCCTTCTGTATATCTTCCACTGAAACAGCAGATTGACCAAAAAATATTTTATTCAACCTTTTAATAGTTTTTTTTGTCCCATTATTTTATGAAGGTACGCTTATGTTTGTTGTCGTATTTATGTTTATTTATTGTGAACCCAGGCGTCATGCGACCTCGACGTCAAAACGCCTTGGCGACTGATGGAAATCTGTGAATGGTGGGATGCCGACACGGCCAGCTACTGCCAACCAAAGACAAAGGAAGGAGAAAGTTTTCCCGCCAACCTGTCTTTTAACGGCGTTGTGACATTGCCGAGCGCTCTCGTTGTACACGATTGTCTTTTCCTGAAACTGAAGCACATTGAGATCACAGACAATTATGGAAATGGTAATTTTCTTTATAAAAAAATACAAAAGTATGAATTTCGACGCCAGCGAGGATATTATTCACTCACGTAGTTTGAAGAATGATGAATGACTGATTCTTAGTTCATTTCGGTCGTTCGTTTTCGTACACCTTACGGTTCATTTCTACCTTCATTCAATTTAATATGTACACTTCCCAATCTCATTTTAACCATGATAACGTTGATAATCAGTAATGGAATATAGAAATATAATTGGGACTATGGATGGAGGATTGGATGGATATGGGATGGGAATATCGGAAGGGTTGCGGGCACCTGCGATAATCAGCTTTTATCAAATTACTATTGGCAGGTGGCAACTCGCCGCTCTTTAGATAGACTCCCTGAAAAGGCCATCATATAAGACGATAAGGGGCAACCTAGTAATAATAATTAATAAGTAATGTATTTTTACAGTTGCAATCCACTACTCCAATTGTGTCTCGCAATCTTTGTATCAAGCGGAATCTGAAATATTTCGAACGTCGTGCGAAATAACCTGCGATAATTTACTGGTAAGTTTTTTTTTACCTTGATCAAGAAAATAGTACAGATAGCCGGTATGAATTTGATACGTAGTAAAACAATGCCCTTGAGTCAAGAGTCGTATATAGCAAGAGTGAATAATAAAAAAGGCCTGGTATTATTATATTATTATGTCTCTCCCCACACGGGCTATATTTTAACCACCTGCTGGGGTCAATTGCTGAAAATGATAGCATAAACAGCGAATTGATCTCAGCAGGCGGAGGAACTGCTTTACATTTATTCTTCATTTTTAGGTGAACGAGCTCATTAAAGGGGCAATGGAGAGCAATACAGATGACAATAAGCACAACACGACACAGTTTTGGCTGTTCTTTATGTTGATGATAGTCAGCTGGGTCGGTCAAGCAGTCGTCGTGACCTTCGCCGATGCTATATGCTTTGATCTTCTGGGTACGCTATCTTTTTACTGTTATAAAGCTGCAATAAGAATGATCACGCATACTCTACTGTTCGTGTAAGCTTGACACATTATAATTATCTTGGCATCTAAGAGAGCGTTCAAGAATTACGTAGCGGAAGGGGGGGGGGTATCTTCTGAAACGTTACGATGCGTCACAGTGGCGGGAGGGGGGCGTTTTGAGATTTTACGTTTTACGGGGGGGGGGGGGGATAAATAATGTCCAAGAATTGCGTTACGTAATACTTGAACACTCCCTATGTGTCGTATAAGAGTATTGGCGATCAGCTTGTACCAAAGTTAAATATATATTGTTCTACTATGTTAAATTTTATTAAAATTACAGGTACCCAATTTACTCTGTTCGGAAAGCAGAGACTTTGGGGTTCGGTTGGATGGGGTGTGTTCTCGCTTCTGACAGGAGTCCTTATAGACATGTTCAGTGAGGGCGCTTATAAAGATTACACGATCGCGTTCATACTTATGTTCGTTTTTATGATGGGCGATGTTCTTGTTTCATGTTTCTTGGAGGTATTTTAAAAGCATACTTATTACTTCAAGAGTACACACTGCAATAATATTATGAATTTAAAAAAAATACAATATTTTTCAGACTGACAACACAAAAATGTCAATGAACATCTTGGCAGATGTTGGCACGCTATTATCGTCTTTACCGACGTTTACATTCTTGGTATGGACCGTAGCTGTGGGTATGTGTACGGGCTTGTTATGGCAGTTCCTTTTCTGGCTTCTGGAAGACATCTCGGAGTTGAACTGTGACAGCTCCGATTACGTGAAGACACTGCAAGGCTTAGTTAGTGCTATACAAACTTTCGGTGGGGAAATACCATTCTTATTTGTGTCAGGTACCAGTACGATTTTAATATACTTTATATACTGACCCTTACATTTGTAGAAAGTTATAATTTTTCCCTTAGTTAGCATTTTCCCCCTAAAAAGTTCATCATACAATGTCTTTATAATCCATTATAATTGTCTATAAATTTGGGGGTTGCTCTCTTTGGTGTCCGTGAACGATGAAAGGAAAATGGGTGAGACTAGCCAAAAAATTGACGACAAAAAATTTAAAAAAGATCTTTTTTATTCAGAAGATTTAAGTCGGCAATAAAAAAATTAAAAATACGTAAATCTTATACGACATTTTTCTGGCGATTTAATTTAAGACTAGTTTTACCTATTTCCTATAGGCGGCACATCACCAAGGATACCGTATATAAAAAAAAACTAATAATTAATAAAAGACCCAATAAAATCGTTATTCTTGATGTGTTTCAGGCTACGTTATAAGGAAGGTGGGTCACGTGAACATGATGAGCTTAGTGCTGCTAGCCTTTGGCGTGAGGTTCATATTATACTCCTTCCTAACGAACCCCTGGTGGGTACTTCCAATTGAATTGTTTCAAGGGATCACGTTCGGCATGTTTTACCCTACCATGACGTCATATGCTAATATCGTGTCCCCACCAGGAACGGAGACCACTGTACAGGTTTGTTTCAATATTTTGTTACAACTAGGACCATTGCTAGTATTCTTTGAATTCCTTCCCTCCCGCGAATATTGAGTCCTCCTGCCGTAATTCGGTACTAAATATAAATATCTCTGATATGGCTACACCAACTTCTGAACTCTTTGTGGGAAGGCTGGAACGCAATAAACTAACCAATTATTGCTTTAAAGTGTAACTTCCGAATTCATGAAAGTAAAAAAATATTTACTACCTACTACGAATTTTTTTGTTTGGAAGAAACGTCAATAAAATGTATCTGTTAAAATGTTTACGGTAATATGTCGTCCATTTTGTATGGAGCATTTAACGTTTGAGGCACCGTCTGTTTTGTACATTAATATTATATTTAAAAAAGTATACGTATTGTATGATTTTTACGATTATAACTCCATTTTGGATATGCGTTTTCGTAGTATACACACTTACTATTTTTTTATTCACACTATTACAAATTTATTATTTTTCTTTTATATTTTGTTTGTACAATTTGAACCACCTCATTTCGGAGATGGGCGCAAACAGCTGCGACACAGTTTGAAACTAACGCAGATGTTTACGTTCCAATTGTCGCTGTAAAATGACCTTTTTTGGTCTCAAAATAGATACAATATTGGGTATATCAATCTTAATGTTTTTTTTTTGTTTTAGGGTTTAGTGGGGGCTGTCTTCGAAGGGGTTGGAACATCGTTAGGTAGCTTCATCGGTGGTATCCTGTATGAGAGCTACGGTGGATGGATCACGTTCCGAGCCTTCGGTATAGCAGCTCTGATATGCTGTGCCATACATGCAATCATTACTCACATCTTCAAAGATAAACTTGGCCAAGTCGGAGTGTTGCCAGGTAAAGATAAACCCAGTGCCGAATAAATTTAAATGACGTCATTTTGGAAGGCGATGTAGAATCCTAAATTAGTTGCTATGAATTATATAATCGCCAGGGCCCAATGTGTCAACATACCAACGAATACCTATAGAATGAATGATCATACGTCAAAGAATATATCTATATTTACACGTATCGTGCGTGACGTTTTCAAGCATCAAAACTACTTTCAAACTTTCCCCTCTTGACGATTAATTGTATGAAAAAAAACTCCATCCATATTAACAATGAGATTTTAATGAGTATTATGTAGAGTTTATATTTATGATGATTATGTGTGTAATGTTGAATTGATCAAATTAATTAACAAACATAAAGATATATTTTTGGTAAGCTTAATAATAAGGTTTTATTCTTGGTATCTTTGTAGCGTATACCTGTTAGTTACTTTGTAAGTTGTTCTATATGGGTTATGGTCAGGAATTGTTTTGTATAGAGATATATTTACATTAGACACCAACGTATTTTCATATAATTTAAATTTATATACAATGATTCAGGATTAATGTTAGTTTAATGATTTATATTAATAATTAATTTCCTTCGAGGGATATCATTACAAACTGTCTATGCTTCTAAAATGACGTATACTTTGAATATGTCGCCAAATTTTCGCGAATTTAAATTTTTAAAGTTTAAAATTTAATGTTTACAATGATTGGCCAAATATTTTATCGTAATAATACATTATGATAATGTTAATGCCATTGTGCCATTATGCCATTATTTTTGATACAAATATGAATATATTCGTTTGAAAACCCAAAAAAATACTTGGGAACCGTAAATTGTGAGATTCCATAATTTAAACCTGTATGTCAACGCGTGCCAAATTTAATCAAATAGAATGTGCTTTTTATTAAATTTTATATTGCTATTAAATAAATGACACTGGCAAAATACCCACTAATGCGCTGGTGAGGCCATATTTAATCGAATTCCATTGTATTGCATCGCATTTCATTTCGTAAAGAACGAAAAATGAGTACATAATACTATTTATTTAATTGAGTATTTTCCTAGACATTGCTAGTATTATTACAGGTACTTACTTCAATACATTCCTTTTATTTATAATTATTCCCTATAGTCGTAAAAATCTGTGACTCTGATTTAATTTTAATGTCCCAGTGTTTTATTTTTTAATATTATTACTCGAAGTTGTGCTTTGTAAGTTCCTTTGACACGGTGATTTGATTTATCTAGACTTACTGGTTTTTTAATATACTTATTTTGTATTTGAGTATTTGAATGTGTTTGATTTTGATAAACACTTACATATTTCATGAATAAACAATAAATCATGAAGTAAATTAGCATTTACCAACGGGGTTGTTATAATGTTTTGTCCCGATTGATGAAATTAAATATATGTATATTGGTATAATTGAGGTCAGTGCTTTTAGTGTTTTGTTACTAAATTTTGTGCATCAAATGATTTGAAGTGGTCATAGTAACTCAAGAATGTACGTGCCTAAAACAGCTAGCTGATACAATCGTACCACAATCAGCGCGCAATAACTTAATGTTTGTTTTCGGACGGGGTTATAGGCGTGGATGAAAATAAGTTTCATATGTAGTACTTACTACCATATCTGTACCATAATATACAACAATTGCTCAAATATATGTCCCTGTGAAGATGTAAATGTCGGCCTGTGGAAACTTACAATGAATCCGTTGATTTTTCTCCCGCGATTCGGGCAACACCGCGGTCCGCATTGTCAGAAGCAAGTAAATCTTCCATATTTGTTAACACTTCTTGTCTTGTAACACTAATGTCTATGCTTCTTAAAATTACATTTAATGATGTAAAACTTGTGTGTTATTGGATTAGTTGTAATGAGTAATGTTGGTAGAATTTTATGCATTATGTTTCCCGTGCATGGGTGTGATAAAATTAATAATAAGTGGTGAAACATCGTTTCTTTACTTCCGTAAATACAGCTTGTTGTGTAAAAAAACTATATCTACTAATTTATAGATGGGGGTTTTATTAAAAAAAGAAAATATTACCTATAGTTTATACTTGACACTGGCAGCACACCTAAGACGGTGTAGCCATTAAAAAGAGTGTATAACTGTCCGTCCTGCATGCGTACATTGACGTTTATAGCCCACCCTCACCGGAAGGTTTGCCGACCCACGCCGTGCGTCTGTTTAGTACACGAACTGGTTGAACATCGGCAAATCTTCTGTCCCGCTGTGTATTAAATGTTCAATGTATTCGAATTTAGGCGTCCAATTGCTATGTACCTATCCATTTGGAGAAAATAATAATAATCTCCAGCTATTGTGGTGTTTAATTTTATATATTTATTTTTAAACTTACACATATAGTATTAAAAGCATTTTACTTTTTTTTTTCAGGTTACGCGTCTGTGATTCGATACGAACAACCAAATGACATGGTTTACATGTTGGAAGACATGCCCGGGGATAGATAACGACGCGCATGGGATGTTCACATTAAATAGATTTAAGAAATTATTCTTCGATAAAATTGGAAACTCATGGTATTGTTAAGTTTTATGTGTTGTGGTACTGTGTATCCCCCTCGCATTGAGGGGAGGCCCGTGCCCGTGCCCGTGGGACATTAAAAAGGGCCGGTATTAAGGCATTATGTAGATACTCCTTTTTTACTACCAGTTACTGCTATGAACGAATGATCGCCTTATTGTTGCCTTACTAAAGCCCGTATTAAATAAAACCGATCTCAACTAAAAGAGAACTCGAGCGCGCTTTAACATGTATGTTACATCTAAAATAAAAAAGACTTTTAAGAGCGCCGTCGAGTTGGTTTCGGTTTATTAGATGCGGATAGGCCGGTCTTTCCAACTGAGAGATGAAGGGTTCATAGGCCTTCGCATGCGCTACTGTTAATTATTTCTTTGCGAAAATAAGGAGTCCAGGCAGTAATGTCCCTATGGTATATACAGTCATGTATAATCAGCTCACTAGATTGTCCAGCGGAACCCTACAAGTGAACTCCGTATAGTCGTACTCTTAATTGTATGTAAATTTGCAAATAAACATAATTATTGTTCGGCAGGCTAGTCTGCTATTAGTTGACATTAAGATACAATCCGTCCTAGTGAAATAAATTTACACAAACGTAAATAAACGGCGGAGTAGGCTGACGGCCGCTACCGCTCAAGCTGCCCCCCGATTCACAACCTTACGACGAGTCTTGTATCGACCGATTCGGTTATTAATCGAAACTTGCATTATAAAAAGTAGTATGTTAATATAGCGATCGGCCGATTTGAGCCATTCGGTTGCGTAGTCGTTTCGAATCTTCGATTCAGGCATGAAGAATGGCTCTGAAATATTGTCGTGGTCGAAACGAGAAATATTCTTATTGAATCGATTTGGATACTTGTCGAAACGTCCTGAATCGACCCGTTGGGGAGAGAGTGGGGTGTGCCAAATCTCAATAAAGATAAATACAGGCTTGACAGTAGGTATCATAAATTAGTCTTTAGCAATTTTTTTTCGGAAAAGTGGCCTATATTATCGTAGATCTAATACAAAATGTTGATACTCAATTAATTCCTATAATTTTAATATGACTTACTGATCCACAAAAATGTGGTCAAGTTGGTAGCTTTTGTAGTACAATTTTAAAGGAAATAGTAAGTAATTTTATAGGCCGCGCTGCCGCACGCACGCCGCACCGACTATTAGAAATCTCATTATTTGTTCATGTTTATACTCATTTTATTTAATAAAAACTTACTTAAAAAGTAGGTAATAATTTAGCGAAATTAATCCAACACTAAAAGGTGTACGAATGTAAATATAAAAAGGTTTAGGAGGTGAGTGGGTATACTTGGTACATAGTAATCTCATTTTTTACTTTAAAAACTTTTTTTTAATTTATACTTTTTAATTTCTTACCAGCCAGCGTACTTAAACAATTGTGCTGTAGTAAATATAAATCACCTACTAGGATAGCACTTTATTTTTTAATCTACTTCTATACTTATCTACCTACCTACCAGCACCCAATCTGGTAGGTAACTACAGTGTCTTTTGTTGCACGGTTATTAAAAGGTACCTTGTTCCCTACGAATAAAAATAAATTCGTAGCTTTTTCCTTGTATGTTAAGATATTTTTTATTTTATGGTTTTCACGAACAAAATATCTACTGTTAGGTATTGTTAATAGCATGAGCAATATTATTAATTTCACATGTTGACGAATTCCATTTCAGGCAAACAGGTGATAGGTACATATTTCATATCGTACAAAACCAAGCAGTTTTCCTATATATGATATTTTTTGCAATTAATTTTAAATCAACACCTAAGTATATTGTAAGTAAAAATGTATTGTGATAATTTAATTGTGTATATTAATTCAAGTAATTTGTGATAAAATAAATAAATAGGCGGTAGGTTTTATCGTAAAACTATGTGGCTTCCGATATAGATACTTACTCAGTATTTATAATGTTTAAAAGATTGGCCAAACTGACGCAAATAGCAGGCTTGCTTTGCTTGTGTATAATTCGTTGTCACCCGTTGGAGATCCTTTAACTACTTATCTTATCGAAAGGTACGTATAATTCATACATACATACATAGGAACATACCTACACTTAACACTATGGTAAGAGAAGGTCAGGTAATTACGTCTTTAAATAAAATTGTTAAAGATGGTTAAGTTTTTTATTTAAGTAGGTGATACTTATCTAATACGTAATTGTTGCATCCAACACATAGCTTTCATAACTGCTGAAGTTCCGTACAGTTTTTCATTTACGGTTCCGATTTCGCAATTTTATAGAAGAAACCAAAGACGAATTAATAATACGACCTTACCGAAGACCCACCTAGACCCTTACACAAACATACAAGATGACAGCAGCGCAGCGGCCTGCCGACGGCGAAGTGAGAAAATGTTACCATTGGACTGACTTATCATAAATCACCAATAATTTAATGGAAATCTCACTTCGCAATATACGTACAAATGTGTGATGCCAAAAGATAAAAAAAACTTAAATTTCCCGCCAAAAGAATGCCCACAATTTTTATATTATATTGTTTTATAGCGTTGGCTACTAGCCCTTTAAAGTTAAGCTGTTTACATATGCCGTCGCGGTTGGTATCAACATTCCAATCGCATATGAACAGGGTTTAGTTGGATTTTTTTAACGACTTAATTGCTCACATTTTACTTAGCTTACCTTTTGATTTGGCTAAGTTAATCTATTCAAAATGGGTTTCCCATATAATACACCTATGCGTAGTAGAGGATTATTTTCTTCATCATCATCGTCATTGACATCATCAATATCATCAGGAATGCTTATATTTTAAATGAATTATCAAGAAATACTAGATACTGACAAAATAGCTCTATATAGTAGCCAAATTACCAACCATAAAAAACTAAAAAGTAGTGGATGTTGAAGTCAACTTTCCAAGGATTCCGGTAAATTTTCAGTAAAATATTCACTACTTCACTAATAGGACTAGGAGATTTCATTGGATATTTTTGTTATTGTCAGGTGATCTATAAAAAATACAAAATAAAACTCTGTTGAAGTTTTATTTCAGTTCAAAGAGCTAGTACCCACAGCTGAAAAATCAAATTAAAAATACTTTTAGTTGGTTGGTTTGGCACTTCATTGAGTTGCCTGTACCCTCCTTCCCTCCCCCTGTCTGGTAACGTTTATCGTCCGTCTTTCGTAATAGGTTTTGAAATAGAGGTAAAAATCTGTAAAAATGTTCAACGCGAATCGAAGGTAGCTTTCTATGGCTAGTGATGTTTCCTAAAAAATAATATTTCTCATAACATACTGCCCCACGGGAAATGTGGAAGATGTAATCAAAATTTCATATGGTCCACGTCGAGACATGGGTTCCAGAGTGAGGTAATTATCATTTCTCTTCGGATGTTTTGTTATTAGCCTTTGTTTTGTAAATGGTGTCGTGAATATATTGAAGGTTGCGACAATTGTAGGTTCTTTCAAATCACTTAACCTCGCAAACATTATCTAGGTCCCCTAAACATAATATCTGTCAACACCACAATTTTCCTTTTATTTACCTTTCTAATGTTGCTGAGATTCTTTGCTGTAGGTAAGTTTCTGTGTCATCTACTAATATGCGTAGGTACCTTGTAATGTTTATCAATAAAATTGATCTAGTTTCCTTTGAAAGCATTATGCCCATCTAATTAAACTGTGTGATAATTACGCTAAATCATTGTATGTGAGAGGCTCGAAGCAAATGATAACGCTAGAATAATAATAATCAATTTCTAAATTACTTAATGTTCAAGCAGGCTTATCTCCAACTTTATAACATTACAAATTGATTATTGATGTGCATATAACAACATAATTTATTTCCTCATACAATCTCAAGCTCTATAAACACCAGTCTAGCTTATTTTGTGCATTTAGTGGTAACATAAAGCTAAATTATATTGGAGTACTCTAGTACCTATGCAGTGTATCTTAAAATCATATCTATCACTACTTCTTTAAAATCCAAGTATACTAATAACAGCATGCAAGGGCTAGCATGCATGATGTCAACAGCGTACAGAGGACTGTGATATATAGAAATCATTGAGGGGAACCTTGATCCAGCCGTAAATGACTTGGTTGATGGATGGATTGATGCATGGATGTATGTACTTTTATAAACACTAGCCATTGATGTGTGAATAAATGACAATATGCCAACAAAGCTACACATAATACATTGCTTTGATACTTGATACTTTCCGTGTGATTGCACATCAATACAATTTTATGAATTAATAATACTTCTTATCAATATTCCAATGTGAATTGTAAACCGTACATTTACATATAGGTTGGTGAAGAGATCATTACAGTCCAGCTTAGAGATTAGGTCGGAACTATTAAATTTTGCTACATATCTAGTATCATTTGAGCTTGTGGCAGATACAAAAATACAATTTGTATCAGTGACATGCTTCCAACAGTGTCAAAGGCGCAATCGCTCTGGGCAGCTAGCTTGAGGTTAGGGCAGTCTTCCAAGTCCAGTCACATCACAAGTCAACAAAAATAAAATCAGCTTTGAATTGTGTTGCTTCATATACCTACCTATCACAAGCTCGTTTGCACTGTTCTGGCTATAGTACTTCCAATAAATATCACACCCGCATCTCAGTTTACTTAGTCTGCACTCACATGAATGGTCAAATGACAAAAAGTTGACAAACTTTTCGCTTGCGGTACACTGGCCCATAATTGGAGCGGCCCAATAATATTCGCTACTGGCGCGCAAATTCATAATACGTTTCTGAGTTATATGATCCACTACTGCCCTATCTATAGTGCAACTACTAATAAATTACACAGATAAAAGTAAACATAAATAACTTTATGGACATATTATCATAATTGATTATACCTACCTACTTGGTTATTCTATTATTGTCCTCTTGTTGCCTAAAGAGATCCTGTATTAATCGTATTGAATTCGGTTTTGTATCTTTAAGTTTCACTCCTTGAATCTGCTTGTCACCAAGTTAGATCTGGCTTACCAACCATTCTCAAATCCTCGAGTATGGTAGTGAAATTCAGGCAAAACATCTCTGTTATAATAATTTAACAAATCGATGGAACCATAATTACTATTTTTATATGCCAAAAACCGAATGAAGCAGTATCTGAAACACCACATGATTTTTAAACAGTTTTTTCCACATTTGAATGAACTCCAGGTGCAATCTTTTGTTTTGTACTTGTTAGGTAGTATTATATTCAATACTACTGAAATGACTAGTCCAGAGTTGAGAATGGTTTATTGTACCTGTTTGTATCTTTTTAAGTATTTTTTCTGTAAATTATTGTTAGTAATGTCTTTATACATAACTCGTAAGACAGCTATGTTTATCGCATTCTCGCTCCCTGTGTCTAATAATGAATTACTAAAAAGGCTTACAATTCCTATACTGCATTGTGACGGGCACCAGCCGCATAGTGTAGTAGTATTAAATGTAAAAAAAATAGTTATTATATTTCTCTGATTAAGTAATTTTTACGCTTAATATTTTATTTTCAGAGACACTGTAGGCTTCTTATTTGAATTATTTTGTGAAGTATCACCAGGTGATCAACTGAGGGAACCATACGTCATTAGGAAATATCCCGAGTCGTACAAAAATGAAGAGGAGTTGAAAAATATACCAAAATTCACATTCCCATGTCAGTTAGAGAAGTAAGAATTGTTTTTTAGTTCTTTTATACTTATAAGTACATTTATATACTCAAGACTGGCAAACACAATTTTTTTTTATAAGTGGTTTATTCACAGAACCTGAAAGTAATGGAACATGTTATGTCTATGGTATAAAAAATCACATTTCTGTGCTAAGTGCATTGTAATTACTTTGTAACTGGACTTATGTTTTATAAGTATGTTGTCTAATATATTGCGCTGTAGCAATGATATCCACATCAGCTTTGTGGTTGCATTATAAACAATAGCAGAAGAGAAGATTGATGTAATAATTTTATTTCATTCTCTGTTTACAGTTCATTCGCACAACTTTATTCATTTGTGTTGACATCAGAGGACTCCAAGTACACATTTTGTTTCTGCCGCTACGATCCTAAAGCCCACAGCGCATTGGTGTTGCTATCGCATTTGCCATGGCACGATATATTTTATAAGTAAGTACCTATTTTTATTTATTTATTTAGTTATTCATAACACAATTGGCTAACAGCATACGCCAAAACACCAAAATGCTAAATATATATGTATAAAACAAAATAAACATTGAATGGTTTAAATTAAAGCTGATATTTATTACAATATACAGGGTGTAAGTGGCTTTGTAACGAAAACTGATACCACAGATTTATCTTGTGATTCTGGTCTCCCGGAAGATGGAATTTTCCGTCGATCTTTTCATGAATTATGGGCATTTTTTCAGTATTTTTTTTTGTCTGAAATTATAATAAAAGTCTGTCTCAACGTGATTTTAAATAACATAAAACATATTTACTAATTAAGGTCTTAGGCCCAGGTTAAACTGCAATGAAAATCAAAACTCGATGCTCTCGAGCGCGCTTTTCACTCGCAAGCGTCGAGTATCGTGTGGAGCGCTGTGTTGTGATCGCGTTGTTTAAAATACATTGCGGCCTCAAAAATTACAACATTTGTACACCCATCACTTTCGACACAAATTAATTTCTACTTTTTTATAACCTTTGCCCAAAGTTTTCGTTACTATGTAACTTACGCCCTGTATTTCGGACGCGATTTGAGTGCCACTGCGAGGTTCACATGATTCAGAGGCCCCAAATCTGCTAAAATAGTCGACTTATAACCAAATTGCAATAGTACATATCCCTTTTGTCAGTATTGAACTGGCAATATGTGAGAATTAAGGCAGCTGTACATATGACGGTGCAATGACACTGTCATTATTACTTAACTGTACCTTTATTTTTTACTTTTTAACTGACTTCAACAAAAGGAGGAGGATCTCATTTAGTTTTTTTTACGTGCCTAAAAATATTGGGTCGATTGTGCTACCGGGTTTGTGGTCGAAGTGTTTACACGATAGCAGTCAAGTTGATTCGCCACTGCTACACTTCAATTTGTGTAAATGGAAGATTAAAACCTATCATGACACGTATTATTTAGCTGAGTATACTATGTTTATGGTGTTAGTGTATTTAATAAAAGAATCTCTAATTTGATGCGAATGTAACAGTAAATTTATTTTTGCGAAGAAATAATATACGTGTGCTTCCAGTGCTGAGCTATTGAGAATAAATTGGTTTTTATTGCTGTTGCGAATAATATATGTATACTACTGTACTGATTGCTGAAGTGAGCTGACACGAGTTTGAAATCTAATAATAATAATTATAATGCAAAGCATTAAAATTCAGTAATCTACATAGCATAGTTTTAATTTATTATTATTTTTATTATTTATAAAAACACAAGCTATTGCAAACATACATTTATGATAGAATAATAGTGGTCAATGATTAAATTAATTTTAATTATTAGCTGTTGTTTTAAGGCGGCAGTGCGATTTCAATTTAGTCTTGTTAAGGAAATTTTATCTAAGTTATAATACCATGTCTCTTCCCCTTTCTAGGTTATTAAATTGTATAGCAAATCTAATAAATAGTCCAGAAAAGGGGGAGCTAACCTCATTCCTGAAAGCATGTCAGATCCGGCCCCCCATGCCCGGGCACACGCTCAAAGTGACCTACAATGCAGGGCACAGCGTTTTCACATGCCAGTGTCCTGACAGTAGGCTTCCAAGTATTCCGGAGAATGTGAGTATTGGTACATTTCAATAACTTACCTACAATTTATGATCGTTCTCCTGTAAATTGAAGTCTATAACTGTTTTATTAAGGTTTAATCTGTATAAAGCTTAAATTAGCTTTTATAAATATCCGACATAATTCCAAAAAGTTTCGAGTTAAGATTAATCTTTTTACATAACGTTACGGCCACGTAAGTTTCTTGCGTTCTGCTCGCACCGCAGTCTTTATAATTAAGAATGACAGTGATAGCATGCTGCATACTTTAAAAAAACACGCTCACTGAGGTTTTTCCGGCATATACTCGGCTCGCGGTCCGAACCAGTTGTAGAGGCAGAAGATTTTAAGGGCGTATATGTAAAATGTCCATTTGTAAGTAGTCCCTCTAGTTCACCCTTTCCCAAAGTTGGCGATAACGCCCCCTTGTAGGCGCTGTAGGCCCTACCCTCTAGTTCTATACTACATAAATGTTATGACTTTGGCAATTACAGTGCAATCTAACGGAATACTTCAGTGCGATGGACGCTAAATGCATGGCCGGGCTATGGGCGGCGTTGCTCTACGAGCGACGGGTCGCAATAGTCGCCACGAAACCTTCGAGGCTGTCGGCTTGCGTGCAGGCCGCAAACGCGACGCTCTTCCCGATGTCATGGCAACACATATTCATTCCAATACTACCAAAACACCTGGTTGATTACTTGCTGGCACCAATGCCTTTTCTTATTGGAGTTCCTAGGAGTGTGATGGAGGTTAGATAATTTCTATACTATGAATACCCGCGTCAACCCGCACTGGGCCAGCGTGGTGGACTATGGCCCAATCCCCCTTGCATTGAGGGGAGACCCGTGCCTAGCAGTGGGACATTAAAATGGGCTGAAATTATTAATTATTATTATACTATGAATCCCACTATATAATATTATAAATGTGAAAGTTTGGATGGATGGATGTTGGTTTGTTACTCAATCAAGCCAGAACGGCTGAACGGATCTGGATGAAATTGGGCACAAGGATAGATTATAGTCTGGGCTGGTCTGCACATAGGCTACTTTTTATTCCGGTAAAATGTATAGTTCTTGTGGGATAGGTTTGTTTGAATTTTTCAGAGTAGAGCAAAGGGTCGACGTGATTTACGGAAAAGGACATACATTTTAATCGCGGGTAACACCGCGGGGCGCAGCTAGTTTATTAATGTGTCTGAATATACAACACTCACCCTCAGTGCTAGGATCGCTCGCTGGTCAGTTACCGTTCCAGCGTCGATGGGATTATAAAAGAGATTATATCAGTTGCTGTGAGTTAGGAACTTTGTATGGGAAGAAATGGCGTGGTCACCGCGAGAGAATTGGTCACTCACTTGCGTCAGCTAAGGCAGTTAATAGGCTGAACCACTGATAACATGTACCCTGGACGGTGGTACTAGCGTTCCTGCGTACATTAAATAATAATACTGTTCCTTTTGTTGCAGAATGTGAGAATGTCAGAAATAGGTGATGTGGTTATATTAGATGTAGATGCAAACGAGCTTAAGTCTCCCTTCAACGACTTGGAAAGTCTTCCACCTGAATTGGTGAGTACTAAATCAAATTTGCTTATATTGCAACCCTTTAATTATATAGACAAATACATTCCAAATATTTATATTAGTTTCTTTATTTATATTTATATTTATATAAAAGAACAAAAAAGAAATAGAAAATTGAGGGCAAATTTAATGTATATGGCCATCAACAAAACTAAATCAATGTGTCTCACAAAAGAAAATAATAAGCCCTCAGCGAACAGCGATACAGTAATTGGTGTGCTTAAGGTCCTATTACACAATGTGCTGATAAACCTTATCAGTACAAATAAAAAATGAATGTTGACTTTCTTCTTTTAAATGGACTCCTAGCAACATTTTGGGGCCTGTAGCAAATATGCGAGTCTTGTATACCCACAGTATGTCTTTTAATTGGATGCGATGTGGTTTACACTGGCAATGACACATGGCTGAAATAAATTCTGTTAAATAAGTTACGGATAAAGTTTATCAGCACATTGTATAATAGATCCTTATTGTATAACTAGCTGTTACCCGCGACTTCGTCCGCGTGGTATTTAACAAAGACTCGACCGTTGGCAACAGCCTGCTCGCGCGTTCTGATCCCGCGGGACGCATTGCAGATTGTTGCTATCAAACTTAAGCAGGCGCAGCGCTGCAACATTGATTCTAATTTTTTTTCGAGAGATCCTTTTTTTTCTAAAATAAAAGTATATATATATGTGTATATATATATATCTGCCAGTGAAATTCCCGTCAAAATCGGTCCAGCCATTTCAGAGGTTACCCGGAACAAACAGACAGACAGACAGACAAACATTTTAAAAAAGGTTGTTTTGGTATAGGCACCGTGTATACATCCAAATGCATTTAGTAAAAAGCGGTTATTTTAATATTACAAACAGACACTCCAATTTTATTTATATGTATAGATAATAATGTTCTATTTCATTTCAGGTAGTGAGTTTAAAGAAAGCTTTAAGTGATAAAAATGCTCTGGGTGATGCTGTGTCTCGAGCATTTTTGCGTGCGCTAGTGTGTTTAATTGGTGGTTATCGTGATGCTATCAAGTAAGATTTCTGTTTCATATAATTAATAGAATATCGCGGAGAATTGCATTTTATTTGAGGTCCCGTCACTCGAAAAAGATAGTTTCTCGACTTACATCTTAGAGGAGATCGGTGTTGCTGGCTCCCTTAATTATCTATCAAACTTGTTTGGTTTATAATTGGAAAATTTGACAAGCCGAGGGTCAGTGGTGGGTTCATCTTCCCCCATTTGTTTAATTCTCTTTCATATTACCTTTACCAATACCTCTTATCAGATTTACCTCTAAAAATACGGCAACTAATTTATTTTTCCTTTTTTTTTGTAGAATTGAAAATGGTCAGTTGATCACATTTAATCCAGAGGCTTTCGTTAGAACTAGGAAACATATGCAAACATTTCTTAAAAAGATATTGCAATCGCAAATATTCCGTCAGGTAAGTTTGTCGTTTATCATCCTCATTATAGTTCGCATCAAATAAAATAAGCGATGCGGAACTCACGCAATATGGCATGAGAGCCACCATCTTTGCTTATTTCATTTCATTCGATCACTTACTTACTTTTGAACACATAATAACTATGTACTATATTGATTTCTTATATTTACACGAATACTACACGTTTAAATAAAATTAATTTTACGGATTTTATCGGGTTTATTTTTTGTTTTTTACGTTCCCGTCGTTTCGGCTGCTTTACAGCAACCATGGTCACGGGAGGACTGAGGTGGTTGACGTCCTGGTGTCATAGTTTGAAACGGGGTACCCTCATATTCAATTGTTGCTTGTGGTCCGATCTACGCAGAAAGTGCTCACAGTGTCTTGAGGTCTTGCAATCGTACGCTTGGTTTTTGTAATATTAATTACTGGTTCCCAAGTCGGTGGTAGAAACGTCGGGAACGTAAGAAACAAAAAATAAACGCGATAAAATCTGTTAAATTGGTTTTATTTCAACCATGTACTAGTTAAACATTAATCGATTATGTGAACAGTTTATCGATGAACGATTGGACTTGCTCAATTCGGGTCGGGGCTTCAACGACGAATTCGAAGTGGAATGCAATATCTATGCTGACAAGCTAAACACGGGAAGCGGGCAGAAGCTCAAGCAGCAGTACAGGGACTGGGCCAAGACCGTCAAGAAAGAAGGCGGGGCGTTCTTCAAAACTGTCAAGGATAAGGTATAAGTTTATTTACAATGCCCAATATAAGGTTGAAAATGCTTTATAATGTCCGCGTTTAACGACATTGGATTGTAATTAATCATTGAACATGCTTTAAGGTAATACGGTCCCGCTTAAAAAGTACATGTTTGGCTATGGAGTGCATTAGAGTAGGGTGTATTGGGCATAGACAAATATGGGAAATATATTATGCTGATATGTTCTCTAACCTATATAGTTAAAGTTTAGATTTGCGTGTCTCAAAAATTGGTGACAAGCAGTGAGTAATTAATGCAGCTTTTATCAACAGCAACTAGTTCCTACCTGATATTAGTTATTGGAGTTATATGATTAAAATTGGTGGTAAAGTAGTAGCATAGTATTTTGTAACTATTGACGATTCATATGTACTGTACTAATGGTCTACGACCTACGTGAATAAACAAAAGCTGCTTCCCTAGTGCTGGCTTAGGCGCACTAAACGCAAGCCATTTCACCTTATATGTTAAGATGTAAAAACCAACCATATTATAAGATTCTGGAAACGAGTCGAGGCAATGTGGTAGGCATGTTTCACATATTACTGTAAGTAATTACGATTATCGAGAGATAGTTCGTAATTTCTTTTTTTTTTACTATTATGTTTTCTTCACGTAAACTCGGTCCCATAGCAATTTCCATCGCTGTATTGTTTTAATTTAATAATTTCGCCATACGAGCACGCCAACTACACGGTCCCACACTAAGCAATACTTGTATTACGGTTCCCGTACAAAGAACTACGGGCGAACCCAATACATAATACTTATATATATATTAATCATCCATAACTCGGGTCCGTAACATATATTCTTGCTCATCACACAAAGTTTGCCTTTACCATAATTTGAACCCGGTACCCATAGCATAGAAAGCAGGGTCACTCACTACCCACTGAGCTAATCTGGTCGTCGGCAACATAGTTACTGGGAACGCAGAGGTTTGTTGATATCTATATCTATACATATAAATACAATTGGAGTGTCTGTTTGTAATATTAAAATAACCGCTTTTTACTTAGTGCATTCGGATGGATACACGGTACCTATACCAAAACAACATTTTTTACAATTTTTTTGTCTGTCTGTTTGTTCCGGGTAATCTCTGAAATGACTGGACCGATTTTGACGGGACTTTCACTGGCAGATAGCTGATGTAACAAGGAGTAACTTAGGCTACTTTTATTTTAGAAAAAACATAGGATCTCACGAAAAAAATTAAAACCAATGTTGCAGCGTTGCGCCTGATTAAGTTTGATAGCAACAACCTGAAATGCGTCCCGCGGGCTCAGAACGCGCGAGCAGGCTGTTGCCAACGGTTGTGTCTTTGTTAAATACCACGCGAACGAAGTCGCGGGTAACAGCTAGTTGATAGATAAATCGGAGTATGGTTTAGGTCAGATGTCCTCTACGTCAATTGTGATGCAATGAAATAAATCCATTCAGATCACAAGGTCAGGCGTTTGCATATTGGATTTACGAAAATGTTGTAGCTCGCCGCTTGTCGCTGCTTTCATTGTAGACACATTTATATAAAAAAAACAATCACATAAGGTGTATCATTCCTATATTAATATAGGATATATAGGAGGATATTAATATATATATATATATATATATAGTTATACAAATTTCATGAACTTAGCAGATCGCGCCAAAACTTTACAAGAAAATTAGCTACAATAGTACCACTTAAGAGCAATATGTTAATACGCATACATCTCACGCGAGAATTATTTTTTTCGATTATGTTGCTTATTTGACAAAATATATATATTAATATAAATATTTTCCGCCTTCTTATTTTCCTTGAGTATGTTAGGTAGGGGTTAATAATGGTGGACTATTTGTGGATACAAGGATAAGATTCTTTTTTTATTAACAATATATTTGCCGCCAGCAAATACTAATACCTAATCATTTCTAAAAACGATAAAACAACATACATGTAGGGTTGCCACGTACTGGTTATTTAAATAGGTAATAGCTTTTTAACAATAAAAAAAAATATTTGAATATTTCAGGTAGTAAAAACTACAGCAATGCTCTTGTATTTTTTTTATATATATTATTTCGTGACCATCATTTTCTTGATATGAATAAGAGAGGCCAATAACTGGACGCCATATTCCCGTCGTATATTTAAAAATCGACGACGGTCAACAAGTCTATAACTAGTGCAAATGTTATCATCGTTATTAAAAAAATAAACACATAAAATAAGAAATCTAATTTAGCCTGTTGAATCAAACTATTAACTAAGCCTAGGCACGTATAGATAAATCGTTCTTAACGTTGAGAGCAGATTTCTATGCTCTGGGGATATTCTCATTAAAAACATCAGGAGCGCACTCCACTTCGCTAGAAGATGTGGGTTGAACTTAGGAACCAGATAGATCTCATTATTACTGATTGCTTATGTGATAGTTAGGAGTTACATTAGACGTCAAATTAGTATTCGGGCGATTTTCTTGTATTGGGGATGGCTCGCCTCTAAATGCAAGGGTTTCAGACGGAATTATAGGAGTATACATAAAGCTGTAGTTAAAAAAAACATAGGAGTTTTGTAATAGTGCGTACGTACGAAGCTCAAATTATATGTAAGATTACGTCGGTCTATTTGGAAATAAAACAACTGGCAGCCCTGCATTATGCAATACATTGCATGCATGCTGTAAGTACTTGAGTTTTTTTTCTTTTTCGCTTTAAAATATGAATATTTACAGGCGAACCCAGCAGTTCAATCGGCGGTGAAAACGGTGAGTCCTAGCGAACGCTGTTGTTCTGTACAACGAAATTAAATGTGCACTGTTATTCGTCACTTGGTGGAGCATACACTATACTTCTTAATTTACTTTCTTTTTTTTGTCACCAAATATTATGTTCGGGTACACCCAGATGAGCTACCAATATATCTGAGGTGATCAAACTACTTATTTCGTTTTATACGGCTAAAAATTATGTATGGCCAGTGGTTTTTTTTTCTTGCTCTATTGGCCTAGCCAGTTTTTTAAGACCATATTGAACTCCTATGTCAATAACTTTTTACTAGGCAGTTACCTAATTGGTTCTTGTTTTTCTAACAGATACATTATGACATGTTTTTAAATACTTTATAGAGAATGTTGCTGGCTGGCAACTGGCTGTTTATTTAACCCTTAATTTTTGTACAACGCTTATTATATTTATGTATTAAATAATTAAGGTGATGGTACTATTCATAGAAAAGTTGTTGTCTTCCCCGTCGAATACTGCTTGAACTTTAGCTTGTGTATTGCTTCATATTTCTTAGTTGATGGCCGGTACCTTTATCCAAGAATCGAATTGTATCATTTAGTCGATATAGTATTTCCACTATTCGTTAAAAATATACTTACTGAAAATAATTTTATAATTCATGAAAAGATCAACGGGAAATTCCAACTCGGGGGGTCCGGAATCATGAGTTGAATCCGTGGTGTCGGCTTTCGTTACGAGGCCACTTACACCATTTATGTAATGAACACTGCAAACATTTATAGGTAGTCCTTGATTATGTTTTTTTTTAATTCTAATTATACAATGATGAGAAAAAAATAAAAATAATGTATTGGAAATACCATGCAAAGTATTGATTACGCCTTAAAATAGTATGTAAGTGTCAATTATTTGTATTCAGTTATAATTATATGTTATGGAATGTGCTTATTATGTTTTAAGGACTTCATTATTGATAACATGATAAGATTAGTAAAGTCCTTAAAATGTGATATTTTTTTATTACTATACTATTATTTATGTTGTGTTGCTGAAGTGTCACTCCACGAAGTTATGAATATTCAGATTTTTTTTCGTTCAAAATTTCTTCTAGTCTGCACGGGGCACCTTGATTTTTTTTTTTAATTTTAAGTTAAGCTTATATTTATTGCATGCAGGAAATTCTTCAATCGACATTATTTCAAGTAACTAACTATATTAAAAGTATTTTAAAGACAACTAGACAGGTGTTATTTGAACACCACGTATTTGCTCTCCCCTATTTTATGTAAATTCATAATTCGTATAATTATTGTTGTTACCCCATTAAGCTAGTAAAATGATTCCTATTTTTAATAACTCGCTTCGAACAGATAAATAAATACATATCGCCAGGCGAACACACCAACTAACTAAACGGTCCCACACTAAGAAACGCTCGTATTATGGGTACCGTACAATGGACTGGGAGCGAACCCAGTATACATTACTTATATAAATATTAAATATCCATGACTTGGATACAAACATTACGTAACTTAAGCAGGTGTTCGTCACTCCGACCACCGTAACCGTACCAATAGGATATTTCTATACATTGCTATACATCCCCATCTAGTCCTCCGACTTGAATGTTTAATCAAACACATTCTAAATATGAATGTTACGAGGAATAACATAATATTGTGTTGCTAAACAATAAGTCGCACGTTACGTATATATTGACAACAGATAGTAAAATGATTGCATTTTTTTTTGTTGGCAGTCGGCTACAAACTCGTGCCACTTGTGAAGAAAAAAATCACGTTCTATTATTAAATGTATTAGTGTACCCTATTATTATACCAATATGCATGATTATGATTAAACGAAGGTTTATTTTCCTACGTCACTACCGGTGAAGCATTGGCTTATATTGGTTGGCGGTAATTTTTATTACTTACTGTCTTTAGGTACGCCAAGGCGGCAAAAATATGAAATCGGCGGTAAAAGGACTGAAAAACAAAATACCAAGGACCGGATCACGACCATCGTCGATAAACACCACTGATGATAGCAGGTAACAACATTTTTCTATATCCGTTTATCTCAAAAAAAAAACCCTAAACCCGTACTAGGTATAAATCTCTGGTCCCGCCTCTGACACTAGGCACGAACATTGCAATGAAACGACACTACAATTAGATCTCTCTAGATTTTGAAATACAAAAATACTTATATTTATTTCAAGATATATCATTACAGCCGCGTGATTGGCCTGTGACCCTGAGGTCACAAAAAAAATATTTATGAGCGATTTCTGCTAGTTGGCTACTAGCATAAATCAACTTTGTAACACATGAAATACATTGTATGTTTTTTATTACCTTATTATATTACTAACTAGCTGTTACCCGCGACTTCGTCCGCGTGGTATTTAACAAAGACAACCGTTGGCAACAGCCTGCTCGCGCGTTCTGAGCACGCGGGACGCATTGCAGGTTGTTGCTATCAAACTTAATCAGGCGCTGCGCTGCAACATTGGTTTTATTTGTTTTTCGTGATAATACCTTCTATGATTGCTAACATTTAATGTGTTTTGAAATAATAACTTTTAAAATTAGATCAGCGAAGATCTACAAGCGTGTGGCATCATTGCCGCGCGCGTGCCTCAAACAAAGACGAACTCTATTTTCTACTCCATAATGCTTTTACCAAACATATTATTTATAATAACTGGAAATATATCTAATATTCTAACATGTATAATTATAATATACTTAACTTAATCACCATATTAATTTTATTTTGACGTTTGAGCAGGGCCCCAAGTCTGCTAACACAATCGATTCATAATCGAACAGCAACCGCATAGACCTGACACTTTTGACAGATATTGCATGGGATATACGTCAAAAGATGATGTTGTCTGTGGCAGGTTCTCGTGCGGGTCCGCGACGCCGGTGTCCTCGGACTCGTCGGACTCGTCTCCGGCGCACGAGCCCCTCCCGCCCCGCGAGGCGCCCCCCGCCCTCCCCCTCGACCTCCTCAACGAGATGCAGTTCCTCTTCACCAACAAGAACGCACAACGCCGCGACAGCTTCCCCGATAGCTCGCACACCACCGAAGTCAGCCTGCCCGACAAGGCGGTAAGTAGCAAACGATTATTCACCCTAAACATATGAATGTAGATACCGTTTTGATGTAGCAACTTGTTTAGCCGCTTGTTTCCTCTCCACCTCGTCATGCTTGATTGTACAAAATCATGACTTTCGATACGCCACTGCGCATAACAGTGACAAGCCATGTCAGCGACTTGGTTTGCGTGAAGTTTTTTGATCTTAGAACCATTACGGTCAATAAGTATTTTATTTATAAACGAATCCCTGTCATACAAGACTTTATTACATACAAAGATTTAGTATGCCTTTCGCCTACCGTTTTCGTTATTAGTTTACTGGGTTATTATGATTGCTGACGACACAAGCGTCTCGTCTGGGGCATTCGAATTGAGTTACGGCCTTATGAAATGTCAAATTATCGTCTATAGGGTGGTTAAACATATTTGTATATGTATCGAAAGTGTGTGGTTTGCTCATAAATATCTATGATGTTATAGGGTACGTTCCTGATTATTCGCTTTATCCGTTCAAGTAGTTTGCACACTTTTCCACGTAGTTTTTTTTTTTGCTCACTTTAGTCTTAATTCATGTTTAAAAAAGTACCTTATAGCTTTTCATGACTTTGTCAGCTTCACATACATCTGTATTGTTGTTCGTCGTCTTGCTCATAGCGTCTACCATGTGAATGCGTTACTAGCATGTACGGTCCTAGGAGCACCGTGGCACATTATTTAATTTTATTTTGCAGAAAACACTGTCACCATGTGTCCCACCCCGGTTACCGGAACGTCCCCAACTCCCAGTCCGCTACCCAATAATTTCCACGAGGAAACTAATCGATCTGTCCGAGGCGCCGACCCCGCCGCCGCGCGCCACGCCAGCGCCCAACAACAATCTCCAGTTTGTCAGTAACATCACTAAAAATGATGTGAAACCGACTCCAGATTTCCATACGAGCGCTATATGTTTCACGGACGGCAAAGACAAGGCCAAATTAAAACTGACCCTGTCAGCGAACCAGAGGAAGGTGTCGCAACCGATAGTGCAAGCGCCGTGTAACGGCTCCGCGCCCAAACCCACGACCCCCTCTGTAGGCAGTAGGCAGGGCCAAGGCGGCGGCCGGCCGCGGCTGCCGAGCCGGCCCGCGCCCGCGCCCGCGCCCGCGCCCTCGCCCGCGCTCGCGCTCGCTCCGTTCAGGGGGAAACTACAAGAGGTAATTGTGATATGCGCATTTGTAATCATATCGATTTTGTATCTTGTAATAAAACAAAAATTGATCGCATACGTGCCTTGAAACGTAACAGTGAACATTTGTTTTGCACTAACCCACGGAGTCTGTCTTGAAATAAACGAAATTATATATTTAAACATTAATATCGACTACTTATTCTCTAAGTTAATGAATATGGATTTATAATATATATAATCTAACACCGCAAGGATGGCCCTCTTCCGCACAAAAATAAAATTTCTAAAAACCTATTGTCGGTTTCCGACATCAAGCCCGGTGCGTTGGTTTTATATTGGTAACAAAAATACATAATATTATTTGAGTTGTCCCCATTAGTTATCACTTATGATGCGCATCACAGTCAATGTGATTGGGGAAAATGTAATCTCGTTTTATGATTTAGTTGGACGTAATCCAAACGTTAACGAGATGACGCTCTTATTGAGATGCATCACGAATGTCGCTAGCAAGATGCCGCCGCCGTTGTCTTATCGTATCATGAATAAAGGTAATTATATCATGTGAGAGTTTACATACAGCAATACTAAAATTGGGCTTGCGTTATTGTCATTAAGTTATATGGCAGAAGTTTGCGCAGTAACATTAACCTCTAATATTGTATGTGCTAACTAATGCGGACATCGTTTATTTTATGTTTTGTGTCGTCTATGACAAGTATATAATTTAGGCTATAATCGATAAATGATTATGTTGACGCTATAAGAAAATCGACTTATTTACACGCTTCTTTTATTATGCTTTCGATATTTTTTTGATTTATTTTCATATTTAATTTATTATAATTAATTTGTTATTGAGTTAAACCTCTTCCCTACTAGTTCTATTGAGTGTGATCATCAAAATTTCGGCATCTCTCGTTATTTGATATTTTTAGTAAATTATTGTTGTCAAAAAAATACGAGTGAAAATGTTTAGTGCTCAATATAGGTACCATTAGTCTAGAATGTTAGGACATTTTAATATTTTTAGTTCATACATAAATCATGAAATTTTACGTGATACTCTGACTTAACCGTTATGTTTAAGCATAATATTGTATGATCTCACATGGTTGATATTAGATCGTTAAGTTCTTGTATATGAATAAATATTGATTTATATTGATATATGTGTCCAACGAGATATATTTTTTTTGATTCGTGAATAAAAACAATAAAACTAGTGGGAACTAATAAATTTGTACATCTTTGTAACGAATAGCTATACTATCAGACATGAGCACTTGTATATTTATCTTCACCGTTTGTCGTTCTTCAGCAAAACCATGCTTTTAAAGCTGCATTCGATGCATGTTACGATCTCTAAATATAAGTACGCACACAATTATTGCATTTTTATTTTGTAGTGAAGTAAACATTTTCATGCCTGCTCTGTACACTGTATGTGTTTGACAGTTTACAAACGTCATTAATTTTTCTTTTTTAAATGTAGGCTTTAGCATCGGTCTCCTTGCTTTTGTACATTACAATATATGAGGTATAACAAAAAAAGTGTAAAATATTTTAACCGATGAATCAGCAAGTTATATGGATTACGTTGGTGTATAAAATTATTCTGTAAAAGATGTTTGTTTTTTTTAAACAATGCGTACTATTAACGTTTGACCGTGCGCTCAGTACAGGGTTGTCATTTATTGAATGTCTAATAATTTGATTAATTTCTTTGGGAATGTGACCTTTATAACCTACTGTTGGCCCCGTTAAAATATTTTACACTATTATTGTTACGCCTTATATATATTTATATGTGATGCAAGCATTGTAACGTAGAAAATATTATTACAATGTATAAAACGTTAGTGTACTCTACGCACTATCTCTGAAATAGCCGCCCATAAATCGACCAAGATATAAACAAAAGCATTCAATTTAATGGATGTTCAGTTATTTTTAGCCACCCGGCTCACGATTCAAGGGAATCAAACTCTGACCTTGTATTGTTCATTAATCCAATATGTCATTACATTATATTTACGCGAATACTACACATTGAAATAAAACGAATTTTAACGGGTTTTATCGCGTTTATTTTATGTTTTTACGTTCCCGACGTGTCGACTCCTTTACAGCAACCATGGTCACGCGAGGACTCAAACGAAACATCGGGAACGTGAATACATAAAATAAACGCGATAAAATCCGTGAAAATATTTTTTATTTCCATGTCATTTCATTAGTATGTATAATCTGATTTGTATCTACAATCTGGATTAGAGAATAAACCTCCGTATTAACAAAGAGCAGCGGGAATATATATCTTTGACACGGTTATGGTAGTGACCTAACTCTTGACGTTACCGAATTGTGCTCGAGTATAACACGCCAGGACGCATCACAAACGGAATATCGCTTTTTGTTTAACTTAAGTGCCTATTTTTTTTTTCAGTCATGTGGCTCAGATTCTGATCTCATTAAACTGGACGATTCACCGACAAACCTAGAAGATTTCGATCCGCTCAAGTGTCGTGATAGAAATCAGAAAGTCGAACAAATCAAGTCTACAGACAGTGCTCTCTTACACGAATATGGACTAGACTTTAGCCAGTTCGGATTGTCAGAGTATTCGGCGGGTTCAAGTTCGGGTGGCCGGCAAGAACCCGCTCCGGGCGTGCCCAAGGGTTGGACCACATTTAATTAGTACAGTGTTACTTTTAGGGTGTTACCACACCAAACGATCGATAGTCGATCGATGCCATCGATCGACATCGGTCGACGTTGATCGATTGGTGTGGTAGCTATTGATCGATGGATACCGGTCGACTAACCAATCGATCGATCGGTCTGGTAGAAACAATCGATCGACGTCGACTAATCCATTCTACCATAGATCGATGCCGTCGATTGACGATCGATCGATTGGCGTGGTAACACCCTTAGCCCGTTCGGTTGATGTATCATAAATATTTGTATAGATCGCATAAATTATATACACTATAACGCTTTTGTCATTATATACAGCATTATTATTTATTACGAGAATGATTATATAATTGAATATTTGTGTATCAAATAATGTACATAGTGTTACATATCAATGAGTTGTAAATGATGTCATATTTTCATTCGGTGACTTTGTATTTGTATATGTGTTGTAGATTCATATAAGTAGGTTCATGTGTATAATAAATTTATGTAAATTATTGTATAACTAAGTATGGTGATAAAGCATTGGGTCGACTCTGTTTGAGCGACGTATCGTGCTTCTAGTTCTTCCAAATATCTACTATGCACTTATCTAAGATATTCGTTAGCAACTGTGTAAATCACAAAATGTACAATCGCAAAATTGATAAGTATAATACATAATGCATGTACTATAATAACTTCACGACTACTGACTTGGCGACATCGTAAGTCAATAGAACCATTTTATTTAATCTATCGACATAATATTTTTTTTGTATTGCCAATTTAAAAATGAATAAATAATAGTCCTAAATTTATTTTGTAGGTAATCAAATATTTATCTCTATATTAATTAATTGTGTAATTAAAAGAAGTACAATTTAGCTGTTTATAAGACATTGAAGTTATTTTGTCTACACCTATATCTGTTTATATATTGAGAAAATTATTTCTTAAGGTGCTTTGTAAGGAATTCGTTTCATCATAACACGAAACTACTATTCGGTGTTGCCTTTTTGCCATGAAGGTGATATAGGAACATCAAGATAATGAGTTATATGATATTTTTTATGCTTTTGCGGCGACCATATTGTAAAATAGAAGTAAGTTGATATGTTTTTCATATGGTATCACTCAAACGCCGAATAGATATTTTCACTGCTCCATTGTCCGGGAAATATGAAAGCACATGAAATTGTGAGACTGAAGCTTATGATCATGTCAACGTAAGTAGGTAGGTAGACTTGTGATTTATTAATGAACGTATGTAGTAACAAACGGCTGGACCCAATTGCGTACCTGATTTTACTAATCACTTCATTCAAGTCTGCCCTGAGATGGCGCTGCGACTCATCGAAACACGTTTGTTCCGAGTTCACTGAAAGTCTAGGTACCTTTCGGCCTCTGCCTCGAATTTTGCGGGCAGCGGGGTGGCGGCGCGGGAGCGGGGCTCGTTGGCCGCCCCGCGCCGCTGCCACGCCGCTGTTTTCGAGAACCGGTCCATTTGATTTTACGCATAAGATCCTGCCGCTCCCGCGCCGCCGCCGCCGCCGCCCCGCTGCCCGCAAAATTCGAGGCAGAGGCCAAAGGCTCGAGGCGTCGAGCGCGTCCTACTCGGTCAAGGCAGCCTCGAATAAAGCAGCGTATATGAAATGATCAATCGTAATACGTAAACGCGATCACGATGTGATCGGTAATCCCGTGCTTAGACTTCAATTAAAACCTGTGCTAAATTTGTTTGAACAACAAATTGATTAATGGGTCTGGCTTAAGATAAGCTTCGCGTGTGTATTTAGCTGTTATCCGCATAGATAACGGCGCAACTACACTGAATAGTTACACAATGTGATCAGGGAGTTGATTCCCATTAACCAATAAAATATTTATAAAGAATCACGGCTATTATTATAAGTCAAACCTTTTCTTATATCACAAAACATCACGCATGCAGGTATTTACGTTTAATCAAACCGCTGAGTCGGATAGTACCTACAAGGTATCTGGTTATAAGGCCCCGCGGCGGAATCTATATCGCGTTATAGATTCTTATCGCAGGTACGATAAAGTAATATAGATAAATCGGCTTGGCATGTGTTAAGCTGCCCAGATGCCTATAACAATATTACGTCGGCACCTACACCTATTTTAAACAGACACAATACTCTCGTTAGGAAAAGTGAGCACTAAATTTTCATTTCTCGAAGAGGGTTTTCTTTTACAAATGAAAATTTACTGGTGTCCAGTCCGACCAAAATATAATGTGTAGGTAAGCCGAGAAAATTGTCGGACACAAAATAAGAAAACCGAATTCTTTAACAGTGCCGGTGTATTTTTTTTCTTTGGTGTAAGCAGAACTTTGATAAGCCCGCAGATAATGAATTATTCATATTGGCTTTGTTGGGGAGGTTACGCTGAGTCAGTGGACAACGTACGAGTACCTATTATGTTCGTACCCATTTCACGGTCCAATGTTTCTTCGCCTAACGTAATACCTAGTAAGATAGTATAAAATAAAAAAAAAGTTTTTTTTTTTTTATTACATTATAGGCAAGTATTTGATCTCGATCTCACCTGACGGTAAGTGACGATGAGATCTACGATGGAGCATACTTGCCTAGGTAGGAAGGCGGCAGTAGATAGAGACGCTACATTCACTAGGCACATGCAGCGCAACTGATCTGACCCGCCATCCATGAATGGCAACACCGAACACCATGCCGGAACACGGCTAGGCCGCTTGGCGACATGGCTTTGTTCAGTGGGTGGTGACTAGCTCCGGCCGAAGCCTACCACCAGTGAAAAATTAATACTGAAATGTAGGCACCCACGTTCGATTACAGAGCGCAAAGTGCGAGTTTAGTTTTTTTATACTAACAGAAACGCACCCGGTAGTACTACCGGGTGCTGAGAAGCCACTCATTGCGATAGTATAGTCTTCAAGATAGCATGCTGTCACTGTCATTCTTATTTAGGTAATCCATATAAACGACAAACGTAAATTACTGCGTTTACGTATAAAAGAACTTTATTTAAAAAAAATACTGCGCTTATTTTACTGTATCTTAGCATGGTGAACTTATATACCTACCTACCGGGTTTATGTATGAACAAGATGTACCTACTTTCTATATTTTTATCTTAAAGGATTTTCCCAGGATGGTAAAAACAACCTAAATTCCTGCACCTGCTAGTAGAAATAATAAAAGTACTGAAATCAGTGAGGGCATTTATTAACAACTAAATTAGCTTACAAACTTAAGTGTATACTCGTACAAGTAAACTAGGTACCTACTGATATAAATCTAATACTACTTGAAGTTAGGTAAGCGTCGGTTGTATATGCTGCCATACGAATTCACATGAGCCATTTTCATGTTTTGGTCATCGGCCTGATATTTAGCCAACAACATGGGCCAGCCTTTCTCGCTGTCGGCAATGTTTGGGTTGGCCTCCATCCGTTGGCGTATCTTCGCAGCCTTGGCCACCACTTCGGCGTTTAGCATGTTCTCCAAATACCTCAGCTTATGCGGTAAGACTATCTTGCACACCTGGAACATTCAAACTTTAAGCTCACGAATAAGTAGTTTATTTATTTATCTACATCACCATCTCGCAAGTATTCGCCAATGGGGTAAGTAGGGGCGCACTGTAGTGCATACACAATTACGTGATAGTGTTTTTGGAAACAAAGAGCAAGCCTATTGCCATTATACCTGGCACACTTCCTCTGAATGAGAGTGGGAATACGGTTCACTACGCTGGGCTAGTGCAGATCAGTAGCGATGAGGCAAAATACCTATCACATATATTGACTCGTCAAGTGGCTGTGTTAGGCCTTGTCTTCTGTTCGTATGCTTGACTTGATAATGAACAGCGAGTGAAAACTTACTTGAAGCTATTAGAACAAAATGTGAGTTATGAAATAAGCGGAGGAAAGGTATTCCTTATTAAGTACTTTTTGCCTGAGTAGGTATATGAGGTGACTATATTCTTATCTCCCAAAGTCCCCTTTATGAGTGTTAGCAATTTATTAATACTTTCAATAAATGGAACCTCAAAACGATAAAGCAGAATGCGAGTAAGCTCCCGTACAACTAGGTACTTAAATAATCTTTCCATAGGCAGCTATGTAACTCACAATTAAGACACTTCTTGTCAGGCGGATAAAACGTTTTGCAAACTAGGTGCTCCGTGAAAAGATTCTTATGACATTCTGAAAAGTCTTTAGGGAAGAGAGTTAATTGAAGGATCATTGAGATTTACAGCCTCGCTATGTAATTAAAATGGTTTCAGCTTTGAAATCGAATGAGATATAAGGTTCACAGAAACTAGCTTTAGAGCGATATAAAGTTGGCCTATTTTATCCATTCAATATGAAGCTGCTTTGAGAAGCTATTTTCTGATACCTGCACTATCTTGATACACATTTAGATATTATGATGGTGTTATACTTATTCAGTACTTATATTTTTTGGACGAAATTTTAAAACGTGTCGAGACAACGCAAGCCTTATAGCTCCTAATGGAGTGTAACAAAGCTATCGATTTCTTCCTATCACTTGACTCTGCACTAAACTCGGGAACCTTTCAACACTTGTTTAATCTTTTAGAAGGAACATGGGGTTTTGCTGTTGAAATATGGGTGTAGGTATCTAACTACCTAAGAATAATAGTGCACCTCTACCTACCCGTTTAGGGTAATACAGGCATCATGATGGTATGATTATGGGGTCCCCAAAACGTTAGCTACTGCCATAATATCACGTAGAGAATGAAACGTTCGTTCGTCTGTTGTCTAAGTTTCAAAATGCCTTTTAGAAATACGCCACTTCAATGGAAAATCTTTTGCCTGTCACCGACGCGCCGAACCGTTGGAAAATCTGATATCCCTTCTTTACTAACGGCGATGTCCTAAACGGGTACCTAATTAAAAGTAAACTAATAGAAACTGTAAAGAAGTTTGAATGCAAAATTAGTAAGAAGCTGCAGAACCTATCTGTTTAGTCAAAAACTTAAAAAAAAAATAAGGAAGAAGGATTCTAGTTGTGTTCTCAATTCAAAGTTTTCTGATATTTATAAGGTAGGTGTGTAGGTACTAACTTGACTACTGCCAAAGTGATAATAAAGTATCAAGTAATAGGTATATATAACCACCGACCCAATCAATACAAGTTACAAATTGGCAATAAAACTTAGGTAATTATAAAACTTTACTTACAGACTCTGATGAGATATATAAAAGGAAAAACGAGACGAGTAGAGCTTTTAAACAGGCCATTGCGATTGACAAACTGGTCGCAAATAATCTTAATTGGCGTAATGTTGAACATTTTGCTATCGTGGCACAGCACAACATGCTTGTTTATAAATAGGTACAATTACTAAAGAATTTTGTTTACTAAACGGGCACTTAACAATGGAAATGTGCCATAACTCGTGTAACATTTAACACTATAACTATGCTTGGCATAACGGTTAGTTCACTGGAAAATCACGATGGGGACGGAGTCGGTATATTTAGATCTATTATCCAGTACGTCTCGATCGAGACAGGACGGGCCTCGGATGGGTGACTCTATTAAGGGTAACATTTGCCCCACCGGTCTCGAAATGGCATGTTAAGCTGCCGGTCCGGACTGTCGTTATAACATCTTTGACAGGTGTGTCAGTAACCGGAAACAACTCCTGACAAGCGATATTCACCTTAGTTAACTCGTAGTCCCACTGGTTGTGTTTGGGAAGGTGGATCCCATGTTGAAAATCGGTAATTAATCATGTCTGGGTAGACTGACAACTACAATACAATACATATAAAGGAAACTTCAAAAGGCTAGCAAGAAGATTGTCAATTATTTTTACGCATTTTTACGTTCTTACGTTGCGTGATACCCAGTCATAGGTACGTATCATATACCTTAGTGTGTCAGAGGTACTAATTACCACGGTGAAATCAGGACAGTAAAATTTAATGGAGAAAATTAGGGTGGATATTTTTTTATTTTAATACATGATACAAACCTTTGAAAGGTTTGATAAATCAAGTTGAAAAGAGTTCCCCTTTCCATTCATCGTCGCCCTGACTTTCACAGATAGTGAGGTGACAAATGACGAACATTGGTGCCACTTTACTTATTGGTCGATAACTTGTCTTTAATGTCGTCCCTGTCTTACAGATATGTACGTATATGTTTTCAGCTCCGATTGCAATTAATCGATTGAAATATTGAATTTGCACTTAGTCGCATCGACTGTCATCGTTACTTAACGTATAAAATTACAGTATGTAATACTTGGCAGAGTTTTATTTTTAAGAAGCTTTTTATTTGTAAATTCTAATATGTCAACCCGTATAATATTACAGTTGGCTGTTTATTTACAATTTAGCCGAAACTCTCGCTAAATTCATACTCAATAGTATTTATATATCTTTGTCGGATTCGGTAATCCATGTCTTTGTAAATCACATCTAAATCTTGTCATTTATACAATCTTAAAGAAAAATTAAAGTTTCGTTCCCACTTGCACAAAGACCCGTCTTCAAATCGGAATCACAATGAAAAGGTGTCCTAAATACAAGTGGATTTGTCCATTGAACAGGCAGCCATTAAAGTTAGAAACGATTTACGTATCACTCGAGCGGATTGCTGTAATTTGAAAAACCGATTTGATACATTTAGGCCAGGAATTTGTATTACAAAATATCAATTCATAGTGCATTTCGTGTTCGGTTTCAGAGTTAAAGAGCAGTGATAGCCAAGCGGGTAGAACGCTTGCCTCGGTAACGAGGATCGCAGGTTCAAACCCCGGCTCGCACCTCTGGAATTTCTTGATTTCATGTGCCAATCTAATTTTCAACCTATCACTTGCTAATCGGTGAAGGAAACATCGTGAGGAATCCTGCACGTCTGAGAGAACCCCTTGAAAGTTGTGTGAAGTCCGCCAACCTGCACTGGGCCAGCATGGTGGACAATGGCCTAATCCCCCCTGCATTGAGGGTAAGCCCGTGCCCAGCAGTGGGACATTAAAAAGGGCTGGTATTATTATTATTCAGAGTAAAAAAAAAATACAACCGAATTGAGAACCTCCTCCTTTTTTTTGAAGTCGGTTAAAAAGAGGCTTAGATTACTAAGATTAACTTAATAGTATCTAACTTTATCATAATGTTTTAACAATAGCTACTATTAACACGTTGACTGCGTTAGGAGGTCTAAAAGAACTCTAACGTGACTTTCAGCTGGTGCGGCGCCGAAAATCGTGTTCTCCACCTCTGTGCGGGAGGTCGTAACTTCTTTATTTCTATGTGTTTGACAGAGACAAATATACATACCTACTTCCCGCTGCGAGTTTGATTCAATAATGTAATAAAAAAAATAGGAGATGGATGAGGTCTCTAACGCACTGAGTTGTAATAATATACATCTGTTGCGTGAAGAGATCTTTCGGACCTCCTAAAACACAGGCGTCATAGACGCAAGGAGCGGAGCGCGGGCGGCGCGGGCGCCGTTAGCTCGCGCTCAGTGTTGTTCAAATGTCGATAATGTGTACCTGCGCACTCCATGTAAAAAATATACGCTCTTATATTTTGTCAGCGTGGTAGCAAAAAAAGTCGTTGCACAGGCTGTCACAGTAAATTACGGCTTACATTTAGTAGCACAGATGCATCCAAAACAGCCAAACGAATAAATATGTGTATGTGTGTGTGTGTGTATGTACAACTATGTGTGCAATGCGATCAAAAAATGTGTTTACCATGCTTCAATGAGGAACATTTTTCTTAAATATATTTTAGGTCACTATGTTTATTGAAATAAAACTAATTTTATGGATTATCATAATTCATCATTCACGGAAGGACAGTCACCATGGTCAGTCCTCCCGTGACCATGGTTGCTGTAAAACAGCCGAAACGACGGGAACGTAAAAAACAAATAATAAACACGATAAAATCCATAAGATTAGTTTTATTTCAATGTGTAGTATTCGCGTAAATATAAGAAATCAATATTACTATGTTTAAATGATTACTTCATAAAAAGTTTAGCTATCGATAACTGGGGTTTTATTTTAATCCCATTACTAGTCACAACCCAAACGGATCTATCTTTGGTTGCGATGCGAGATTCAATGGATACCTAATTTTTTTTTCGTTATATCTCATAACCCACTTTTCATATCCCCATGCGTAGCAAACTTGAGATAGAACAGTTAATTCTCTATTATTTACAGAAAGAACATAGATTGTATCTTATTTTTTGATAAAGATATGAGTTTTTTTAAAATACCTTATTTTAGGAGATGGATTAGGTCTCATACGCACTACAGTGAAGCTCGGTTATGAGGTCGAATAGGTCTCTACCGCACTGGCTGAAAGTCCTCTGAAAATGGCACCGCACTCAACGTGTTAAAATGTTTGCAGATGTACATATCTAAATTTTTGTAAGCTCGAGACGAACTTGTGGAAATCTTGTCAACCCATCAAGCATTCCAGCTCCTTAGCATCTACAAACATTTTTCATTAATCATCGTCAAGCACTTAGTTTGCCTGTCATGCAATCGAGCTAGTTTCAGTACTTATACCTTAATGTTATATGCCTGACAAGCCAATTTGTACTTAAAAGGAGAACATTGTTCTATTTTAGGACTATGTTATTAGATCACACACTTAACAACATTTCGTTTGTCAATTTTATCGGCTAAAAGCGTTCCATAAAATGCTTTTAATCTTTCAAATTTTGATAGAGTATGAGGTTCCACTTTTTTCTCTCTCGTCGTACCCGCGGGGATGCTCCGGCCTGTGGTGCGAGGGCTCCGCTAATTTGATTGTTATCCGTTTCAATGGGCATCAAATACCTATTCAAGCGCAATGTTTCAGTATCATACATCACTGAAATCCGTAAATAGATTTTTTTTAAATTTGAGTTTTATGTCATTTAACTTAATTACATAACGGCCGTAATTAGTTTAGTGCGGTAAGACCTTTTCGACGGCTGAGATAGTGAATAAGTACATAAGTATATTGCGTACTCAGTACCTCCTATAAGGTAAGTAATTCCTGTCACATTTTCAACCAGTGTGCGGGCGGTTTATTGTACTTTTATTAAAAGCTGGGGAGACTTGGCTAGTGTTGTCCATGCATAAAGTAGTGACAGATATTACTTTAGGACTCCACTGATCCTGATACAGGTAATGAAACAAATTCGAATTGCCCACTAGTTTGAGCATAGACAGATTAAATGTACACTTGATATTTAGTATTAAGATAAGATTGGTTTGGCTTATAATTCACCCTCAAATTTATAAAAGATATAATCCAATTACAATGGTACAGATATTATTTTTCAGAAGAAGTGCTTTATAATATATGCCATTGGATAACATTATATAACATTCTATTAATTTTAAAATATACGAATCAATATTTTCTCCAAGTTTCTATCATTAATTTCTATCTATCTATCAGCCGTTAGACGTCCACTGCTGGACATAGGCCTCCTCCAACGACTTCCACACATCACGGTCCTCCGCCACTCGCATTCACCGGCTTCCTGTGACTCGTGTGATGTCATCGGTCCACCTTGTGGGGAGCCGTCCTACACTACATTAATTTCTAGTTGCCTAAAATACCGTCGGAATTAATAGAAAGGCAAACACATATTCACGTGAGTGCCCAGCTGCAAGATTTCGTTACAACTGACGTTGATTCCATCATTGTTCCATATCTAAAGGAAGAGGAAAAATACAGAATTCAATAAGTAACAACACAGCGATATCAGAATATCGCTTTGAACTCGGAACGATCCTGTTATTGTGACACAATCCTAAGGGTAATGGTTACATCACTATCACCATGTGTAGCATCACTAGCGATGCCTATCGACTATTTACCGCGTTCCCCGGTTATTGTGAACGGTCATCGTCGTAAAACAAACGGGCTGTGTCCGTATTTATAAATTGCCTTTTCATGCAAACTCTATGGTCACACATATAGCTTCTAGGTTTGTAGGATTATTGTACTGCCTATAATTACGTAGGTACTAACGTTTTGGATAATATATTTACTAGATCACTTCTTAGGGGCCATCCATAAATGTCGTCACACGAATTTCATGAATTATTGACCCCTCCCCCGTCCTTGTCACAACTGGTCACATTTGAGAGACCCCCCCCCCCCCTACCTAGTGTGATGTCACATATTTTGCAATTTTTGTTCCAAAATTGTTTTTATTTCCATTTAAATTATTTTTCAATAAAATAAATAGTTGTAATACTTAGATATAAAATATATATAAATATATATTTTGAAAAAATGTGATGTCACAAAATTTGGGACCCTCCCCGCCCCTTGTCACACAATGTCACACTTCGTCGACCCCCTCCCTCCCCCTTAACGTGTGACGTAATTTATGGATGGCCCCTTACACACATTATTTTCACATTTTAACACATTAAAATATAGTAAGCTATCTCTTTTATGTGTCGTCTTGTTCATAATAATCTCTGCAAGATTATATTGATTCTATGGGTTAAACAAAAGAGATTGTGATATATATAAAGTGTCGTGATCAAATCCCATAAAGGAGCTAATCAATTTGAGAACACCATGTAATATAGTATAGGTATAGGTACTTAGTTATCGTACTTTACACAGAGCCGCGATAAAATTTAGTTATTTCATCTAAATAGTACGCGGTGTTATACATTCAATTTGCAGTACAGAAATCGTGTTTTTAATCAATTTGATACTTACTGTTACTGGTTAAATAAACCGAAGGGAAAATAATATTCATAGCGGCGACTCATTTTTCCTTATAAAAATCAGTGCTGTAGTCGAAACGGAATAATATTTATGACCGTTTTGATTTAGATCTCGGCATAAAATAGCGAGCGTGTTTTCACAGTCACGGCTAAGTTAGTAGATACGATTTATGAGTCAATTGTAGGACTACATTCATAAAACAGTTCTAGCGTTCGCGATTTCTTCCTTCAAAGCAGGGATATAGGTTCAATCAATGAAGTCGGTGCGAAGAAATGAAACGAGGAAATTGTCAGAGCAAATGAGGGGAGGATGCGTTAGCTACATGTACCTATAGGGTGTCAACGCTTTCGTGCTCACAATAACCGCGTGGAGTGACGTCACAGAGTAGGCGCACGGATCATCGGTTGTCGACGCCGTACGCAGCGCCCTCAGCACGTGGTGGTGGTTACTGGTGGTAGGCTCCGGCCGTGGTTCGTCACCACCCACTGAACAAAGCCATGTCGCCAAGCGGCCTAGCCGTGTTCCTGCATGATGTTCGGTGTTGCCATTCATGGATGGCGGGTCAGATCAGTTGCGCTGCATGTGCCTAGTGAATGTAGCGTCTCGGTCTACTGCCGCCTTCCTACCTGTTCACACTCACACAATATGTCAATTCGAGAGTGAACAGGTACCTTCTAGACAAGTACTCGCCATCGTAGATCTCATCGTCACTTACCATCAGGTGAGATCGAGATCAAATAGTTGCCTAAAATGTAATAAAAAAAAACAAACAAGCCTTACACGCAACGCACGATGACGTTGTTTGATGTTGTTACTTTCAATTTTCTCATACCCACACATAGGCATATAATTAAGTATAACTCCGTGCCTAAAGTTCCACCCGCTCCACACATGAGCCAATCCCGCCGACATACATTCAAACATAAAACCGCAAACGCGTGACCTCAGCAATTATAATTACAAAGTTACACATAATAGCCGCACGGAATTCGAAACATGTTGGTATAATTACTCACCCCAAAATTAATAAAGGTTTAAAAATCAATTTACAATGGCCATATACGGCATTTTTGGAAGTTAAGTGCATTGTAATGCAATTAATTGTCAAAGGATGCAAAAAAAATTGGGGTCCTAGGTCTATTTCTAGATAGCACAATAAGCTGCGATACGTAACGCATTCAGATTGTAACCACGTGTTCAAAATCATGCTTTTCACGATCCATTGACGTTATACTTACCTTTAGAATATGTATACCTACATCGCAGACGATAATGTATCGAAATGTAGTATTTGCGAGTAGATATTTGAGAAATGGGGTAGGTGCCTATCATCTTTTTTGGTCAATGTTTGGTTTGGGGCCAATTCATCTAAGACGCCGTGTTGTACCTCCTACATATACTCACAGCTACCTACCTAATATGCGAGTAAGTATAGATTCACCATAATGCCAAGGCAGAGCGGTTGGAAAGAGCGAGGGGCGGGCGGCCTGGCTTATGATTAGAGGTGGGGCATGCTATTGTCGATGCCTTGAGCAAAATTTTGGCAATCGATATTTTTATTTATATTTATTTACAAACTTTCAATTACTTTCAATAACTTCCTGCATGATAGCGGCGATCTAAAAGCCGACAATCGTCGTTTATGTTGAACGAAGCAAATTCGTTAAGCCCACTATAAGCCGTACATACGTAGATATGTACAAGTCAACTTAAAGTTTAAATAAAAGAAAATTAGGGTGTCCTATTATAAAATAACGTAACGCAGTAAATGCACGAAAACAGTCAGTTGTTTTCGTGTTAATTCCCTGAAAAAGTAAGCCACGGTAACCGTTACAAGTGCGCACGTCCCTACATACACTTGCCGGCGAGTGCGACTAAACGAACGAAACGAACAGTCGACTGCCACCGCGAGGGTAGGGCGTTCGTCCTCCGGACCTCCCGACCTCCCGAAACATTCGCGAGCTGCCGAACCACGATCTTACTTCACATCACATAACTACAAATCATTACAGTGCCACGTATAATTCGATACACGAAAAACTTTCTTTCAAACTGATTTCAAGTTTTTTATGACAATTTAATTAATTAAATCCGGGGGTTATCACCTGTAATCCGGCAAATGGAATGATCTATAAAGCTGATACGTTGCAGCGGTCTGCCCTTCGTTGCTTGACTTAAAAAAGGTAAGTCGATCACGATAATTAGATAAACTTTCGACTTGCATTATTCGCGCGATGTTTGACATGGCTACGCTTTCCGTAACTTATTTAATGTTTGTAAAGTATTTGAATATAATGTGTCTCTCTGCAATTGAACTTATACTGTTCTGTAACGAATAGATAAACATTTTTAACGTTTTGCCAAATCAGTGTTTACGAAATTCAAAGTTTGGGAGTCATTTTGAAGACTACTTATAACTATTGCTGTTGCGATATTTTTTATAAACACTGACAATACATAATTATTTATCTTATTCTTATTTACCAACTGTATTATGGAGCGTGATGGATTAATATATTATAACATGTAATATAACATTTATTTTCATGGATATCCGCTGCTATGCGTTTTTTTTTTCAAAATAGTAGCGCCTTCGCATTGATATATTATTTAAATTCAAAATATTTATGAAAGTTCTTCGCATTGTTTCTGTTGAATTATAGAGCAGTGAAGCGGTTATTTATATACCCGAAAACAAAGGTGGGTTACACCTCATGTTCAACGAACCAACAAACGGGTTCATTTGAAATTGCTGCAAATATTTTAATCCAATTTTCGTATATTGTCGAAAAGCCTGACAAATAGTTAGAAATGTAGTAATAATTCGTTTTGTTGATGTGCCAATATTTATAATATTCGCAAATTTTTATTTGAAGTTGTTTCATTAGAAATCCATTTGATAGCATACGGTGAGGTATTGTTATTTCTATAACTATTTTATTTATAAAAAAAATCAGTTCGAGATCGATTTTTTTAATCATCCTATTCGTTCAGCACTCGTTATTCCAATTTTCCGAAAGCAATTACCGAGGTCCACTCACAGGTGGGGACCGTAAGTACTTACAACATTTTGCTGAGTTCGCACAAAAGAGCCTTCTCGCTGTTTTTATGTGTTCCCTAAAATTGGCTAACCAAGCAACTTCCAATCTGAAGATTAGCAAAGATCACTTATAAATATTACGTTACGATAAACTTTCGAGAAGGTGGGTATTAAAAGTTAAATTGCTATCCTAATTATAAATCTATGGGTATATTATTTTTACTGGTGGTAGGCTTCGGCCGTGGTTAGTCACCACCCACTGAACAAAGCCATGTTGCCAAGCGGCCTAGCTGTATTCCGGCATGATGTTTAGTGTTGCCATTCATGGATGGCGGTTCAGATCAGTTGCGCTGCATGCAATTCGAGAGTGAACAGGTACCTTCTAGGAAAGTATGATCCATCGTAGATCTCATCGTCACTTACCATCAGGTGAGATCGAGATCAAATACTTGCCTATAATGTAATAAAAAAAGAAAAAAACCTATCTAAACCTACATAATCTTCAAGGGTACCTATGGACGGAGATTTTGCCTATTTATTTTATCACGGAAAACCTACTGGCCCGACAACTTTTTTTAATAAAGCCACCTACAATCAATAACAAGATAATAGCAGCCTACGTCACACATAAAATCGCGGAGGTGTTTATGTAAGATTCAATCAACCGTAGCGGTTGGTGGGCACTGCAGTACGTGCGTATATTGCTTGCGGTCAATAACCCGGCTAGCCACATCGTGAGTATTTGCAAGTATGAATACCGCACAAGGTGGCTTCCGCGCGGGAAAGAACGCGCGTATACTGATAGACAAGGAGAACGCGAAAGCGCACCGAGACGCGAATCACCCGCAGAGAATAGCGATCGCGCGTGATTAGTTTTTGCACATACGCTCTTTCTTTTTTTTTTTAAAGAAGGAGAGCAATCGCGCGGGTAATGAATTAACTGTCAAAAATAGATAGCAGATCTAGCGATTATGCGTAAGAGCTTTCAAACGTTCAATCCCAAACATAGCTGAAGCTAGCAATGTAAGTATTACATAAGTAATTTTAGTAGTTATAATCGGTCACCTGGAGCTAGCACAGCTTCTAAAAGTGCCGATTGGCAACCATTAGCAACGGCAAACGCCATCCACATAAAATACGAAGCAATTATATAAGCAGCGCGTGGTTGGCCATTAATTTGGCTCTAATTGTGTGTAGCTGGCTTTAACTGGTGATCATTAAGAAGGTTCTATTATCTACTTACCTGTGTAGGACCTCGTAAAAAATGCGAGACGAACACACCAAATGTTCGGTCTAAAACTAATCAACGCTTGTATGGGCTGGAGGCGATCCCAGCAAGTATTAACTACAAACATTCGTGATCACCACCCAAAGCTTGCCCCACCGAGATCAGAACCAGGGACTTAAAATATTTATAATGTAATCTAATAATCTTTTAAAATTCCCAAAATAATTTCATTGCGTCTACTCACTTATCCACAAATTACTTTTTAATTTAATGTTAAAAACATTCTTTGAAAATGATGAATTCACTTGTTAAATATTAACGCGAAGAACTTCAGGCTCTTAGAAGCTAGCGTGTTGAGGTCAACAAAGTTTTTTTATATAAGACATAGGTAGGTGTTACACTCATTATATGATTCAAGACTATCTTCACGCCGGTATTCTCTAAACGAAATGTATCCCTCCTGAGATGGCATGGCATGCAATATAACTCAAGAATTTTTTTTTTTTTATACATTACAGGCAAGTATTTAACTAAAACGTAAAGCGTAGGCCTTTTCCGTCTGCACCCATCTCGTACTAGACCAAACCAAAACATAACAAACGAGTTATATGAGCATGAAAGCGATTAATTTTGTTTCAGTTCAGTTGATTAAGTTTGAACTGAAATCCTAGATGTATCATGGCGATTACTTAATAAACTTTAACGCTTCATACGAATTACAAGTGACTGTAATGGATATCACAATGAGATTATTTGACTGGAATTACATATGCTATCTTTCAAATAAGTCTTGGATAGAGTAGAGTAGCACCCTATATTGAATTTGATGTTTATAGTATTCGGTCGTTAGTTCGTACAGTGGCGTATGGTTATAATTTTTTTGTGCAATCGAGTTTATTTTGAATAGAGAACGATGTGGATCGCGGTGCCATGAAAATATGTAGGTATATAAACACCCTGTTATTTAGGATGAACTCGAGGAGCGTTGATGCAAATACCTACAGACATTTACTTTCCTATCGTACTTAATGTGATAAGTTAATTTAAACGGTCTTCCACAGATATGCGAGTGAACTTAATTTATATTTTCTGACAAAATCAAATAGCTGATAAATCACAAAAGATTTTTCACGGTACAAATTATATTTAAATAAGTCAAAGAATTATGCCGGCTACGAAGCAGTAAAGGAAAAGGAGCACATTTTTAGGGAATTAATTAAACTTGAGCCGTGACTAATTAAATAGCTGGAGGCATAGAAATTAAACAAAAAACGAAGCGATCTATATAGCGCCCGCAAGCCCAGATGAACGTAATATGTATAGAACTAATGCAATTATTATTTTAGAATATTTCCTGTAATTATTATTCTTGATCACGTAATATAAAACTAATGTAAAGGACTTTATCGCGTTAATTATTTTTTTTTACGTTCCCACGGTTCAACTTCAATACTCAACACATAATATAATTTACCTACCCAGCACAAAATTATTGAACACTTAAAACTTATACGGATTTAGCAGAAAGTATTAATATGTTATAATCTATACTAATTAGGTATATAATTTTATAGAGGTGATGGGTTAGAAACCAGAATCTCAGCTCTTGTTTTTTTTTTTTTAATTAAAGGGCTTTGTCACACACACCGCCCTATAAAAACTCCATACAAAAATAAACAACCAAATTAAAATAAATAACAAATCAACATAATAACATTAATCACTCCTTAACCAAACCTAGGTCTGCTAATTTATATAAAATTTGAGCTTTATCTGACACCGGATCAGATAAAAAGCTCTTGTTAGTCAACAAGAAATCATCATATATATAAACAAAGTCGTGTAAGTTACACAATTTATATCTCATGAACGGGTGGGCTTATATTTATGATCTTTGACTTTATGAATTTGTCTCCGCCTCGAATACCAGAATAATTATTAAAACACGACAAAAATATTAAACAACAATAATAAAGATAGTTAATTTACTCATACATTTCATTCTGAGCCGGAACGAAGTTCGCCGGGGCAACTAGATTCCTTATTATAACCAACGCAAACATCGATAAGTTTTCAAAATTAAATCAATTTTCTTTAACCAATTCTACTACAATCTAGTGGTATGCACATGTCAATCAAGTATGTCGGTATGTTTATAATAAAACGTTTCTACCTACACATGTTGTTGAAACATGTTATTCATGTCGAAAGTAAAAATATCTGCACCACTAACTATGAAACATCATAATAAAATATCGCTATCATATTTTCAACAGATAATAATTTTAAAGACGTATATTGTGTGCGGTTTGTTTATTTAGACCGCATAAATATAATGATCCAATTTGTTGTAATAGACAGCCGTCTATACAAGGTGTCAGACGATTATTTTTATTAGGCCCGGTAATGGTGGATAAATAAATAAATATCGCCAGACAAACACACCAGACTTATGTAAAAATACTTCTCATCGTCTTCCTCCATTGATTGTATAAGAGACCATTTGAATATTAAATTCATTCTGATTATGAACGCACCATTTATTTAATATTATCACAATATCTCGTCAAGCTGAAAATAAGATAATTTTTTAACATATATAAGCACTTATGTTAAAAAAATATATTATTTTAAGCTTGACGCTTGATATAAACTCTTACTAAGTATATTTGGGCGTTGCTCTTTGAGCGGTACATGGATTTTCTTTTAAACCTTACGACACTTGAGGTGCGACGATGTCGCAAATAGCCCGGCGTTTCGGAGCGTAAATACGTGGGATTTTTTCATTTACCCTTTTGAGAAGGTTTCAGTCCGGCCTTTGTGGGTCTGAACCCGCTCAGTGAGTCATGTCACTACTCATAGGTACAGCCGGGCTTATAGTGAGGCAAAAGATAACAGCCAGGGCTTAGGCGAGGCAGCGCGAGTGTATATCGCGCGCGTATCACTTACTAACCGAATAAGCAAAACAACATGGCCGGCCTTGCGAGGCTGTTCATTTGGTCAGTACATCCCTATTCTCAACAAATGTGAAAAATAAGATGAACAATATGGACTTGCGGACCTGCTTGTGCCTACTTGCTAGACGAGTGTGCACTGAAAGCAGAGAATGTAGCAGATAGCTAGGCAATATGTAGGTGGTGTAAAATATGGTACTCACCAGCGTTTGCGGCTCCATAACCTCGACTGTGAGCGCGTGTATGGCGCCGCTTTCTCCAGCTGATGCTTTTCACGCACTTAACACCACAAAAAGTATCCACTACAGCTCATTGCTTCCACCCGCGATAGTATGTAACTTTTTTGCATAGGGTTACTGTATTAGAGTGCACTTAACATAGGATTAATAGAGGTATGAGCTTGTGCAACTTTTTTGTTTGAACAAAATTATTCGATACTTTACAAAATGGTTCACTTAGAATTCACGTAATTCGCTAAAAAGATAATGTAAACAATTAACGTATATACATAGAATTTACAATCCTTTTAAAATGCATTACAAAGAATTTATTGTTCTTTTTTGTAATAGAATATTAACTTTTATATTTGACGGTTAGCCGATGTTGATGGTCGAGTGCTCCTCCGTCTACGGCCCAATATCAAGTGCATTTGTAACGTCATAGAAGGAGATAGACATTCTAACAACCTGAAACGTGTAAACGATGGCGGCCGGTCATGATGGCGGACTTACAAGTGGCGAGTCAACTTGCCAATATACGGCAGGTTGTTTTGCATGACGCGATAGACGTCTCACATGAGCGTAGCGGGAGGAGGGAAAAATAGTATTTATTTAAAAAAAATGCGACGGCTATAATACCTCGAGGGGTATGCAGAGGTGTACTATGGTGGACCTCCGCCGACATTTTGTCCCAATGGAAAGGTGGCGAGCTTTATGCTAATAGCTACACTAGACACGTCACGTGACGCTACGCACGTCTTGCTAACTATTGCTGCCAATTGTTCACGTGAACATTTGCTGAGCTCTGCGATGCGTTGAGCAAAGCCACGAAAACCCACCTTATCATTAGTGTTTTCCGTATTCCTTTACGAGGCTGAGATGGTGAAAAAGAGAGAGAAAAATGCTTGGGATATCTTGGACTCAATTCAGAACTAACTTGTCCATTCTTGAAGACATTGTTATCAAACAGCGTCTATCCTTCATCGTACAAGCTTAGATTCTTACTTTCTTCGGACACATCGAGGCGTGGAGATGTCTCCATAGAGTCTCGTAGTGCAGGGGAATGTGGAAGGTAAAAGAGCACGCATCAGATGACCTATACGTTGGACCGACCAAGTTAAAGCCGCTATTAATTGTCCCTCTTATGAGTGTACCAAAAGGGCAACAGTGCGTGATGAATGGCGACGGATTGTTAAGCGTACTACTGACTCTTTGTTTTATTTCAATAAATTATGTACAATCGTTATTTACAAAGATAACTACATGGAAAAATAAAAACAAAAACATACTTATTAATAGGAAAAATAAACAAACTAAATAAAATTGACGACATTGTATAATAAAAATAAAAATAAAATTTTATACACAAAAATGCCTCTACATCGTCATCGATGCCAAAAGTGGCCAGCAGGCTGGCCGCGTTTCCGCACTGAATAGCGAGGTTCACTCTCTGCGCGAAATAGAGGCCAGCCCACCGGTCACCGAATCTTAAGTGATGACCACTACCACTCTGCCAAGAGTTTAACGACAAAGAAGTAGTAGGGCCCAATTGCCTACTTGCCATCTTGAATCGTGTAAAGGCAGCATCATCTGTGAAATAGGAAATAGGCGATAGATTGCTGTACCTACCCAGTATAGACAGACGTTGTCGGTCATTCAGGATATTAGCGGCTACAAACCAACATTTCGAATCTTTAAATAAAACTAATTTTACGGATTCTATATCGTTTATTTTTTGTTTTTTACGTTCCGTTTTTCGTATTTCGACTCTATCATAAAATATGTTTTCATTTTATTGGTAAGAGTGAGTTTACAAGTCCGATACAATTATGTACATTTAAATATGAATAATTAGCTAAGTCCAGGGAAAAAAACCTATATACCACTGTCAAAGCACAAAGTTGTTAAATCCGCCGCGCCGCGTTATACTGCAGAGAAATTTAATAAAAGTACCGTCCCGAGCTTGCATGCGTGGCAATAATGAATTAATTAATGAATTCTCGTGTACAAGCTAACCATTCAGTATCTAATCTTCTTTAATAACACGTGGGTCGTGCATCGTATGAGGTAGATATCTCCCTGGGCTTCGACTAAACCTAAACCTTTAGTTCCCCTTTTATTACAAAGAAAATAACTGAAATATTTACAAACTAATATAAATTAAAAAGAGTATAGAAAAGCTTCTTAATATTTACAAAAAGTGTAACAAATTTGGCCCATGCGGTATCGTGCCCAAGATACTGGCCGCATTTCCTCGCTGAATAGCCAAAGCTACTCGCTGAGCGAGGAAATGCCCAGCCCTTGGGTCGCCGGTTGCGTCGACCAATCTTGTTGAAAGATGATTATATTATTATCTTTTCATGGTCTTAAGAGTCAAAGTTCGATATTCGGAATCGTGTTACTTGAACTAAAGTATAGCCTTCATACTGAAAGTGTGAAAAGAAACCATAAAAAAGTAATATTGATACCTAGTAAGAACTAAATTCGGGTACCTTCGGTCGGATTTCAGACATTTAAGATGATTTGTGCTATAAATAATGATAATTTCTCGGTCTTGGGAAATTAGCTTCTTTTTAACGATATTGTTGTTTTCTCATAAATAACAATGATGTATTTGATTCAATCTCTAAGCTTACTCACTCTCTCTCCATCACTGTGAATTACGAGTGGAGTAATTGGCTATTACTGAGGTTCATACATGGAGTCTTTATAACAGGATGATTATGCTGTACTTTAAGGAATATGGGTAAAGTATTAATTAAAATTTTAACACAGCTTATGTGTAAAAAAACTCTTTCTAGGTTTTGCAAACGGTCTTCCTTTAGCGTGTGTGCGCCTCGCATGGCAACACACTGGACCTTAATTATTTTTTTTAAATAATGTTATTTAAAAAAAACCGGCCCGCTAAGTTTCTCGCCGAGTCTCGATCGGTTTATCAGTTGAGGTCGCGTTCCGATCCGGTTGTAGAGTTAAGAAAAAAATGTTAATGACAAGTGCCACGTATAAACGATTTGACTTTGACAACCGATATCCTCCCATCCGATTCGTGGAGTTGTGAGTTTTCATTCCAATAAAAAAAGTGCCACACAAATACTCTCTATGATATTTGTGTGGCAATCTATTATTTCTCTATCTAAGTATAGATTTACCCAAATTATTTCATATAATGGATGCTGATATTGAAAATCGTTTTAGGGTTTTGCAGTTTCATATTTCCGTCGCTCTAATTTTACGGTTTTAATTATAACAAATACAGTGTACCCTATGAATTTATAGACGTATTGTAACTTTGTCAAACGTCATATAAACAACACTCTTGTGCGCAGTACTATATGACGTTTGATAAAGTTATAAAACGGCTATACATTCGGGGGTACTTATATAAAACTTTTAGCGCTAATTACGACAAGTTTTAATTAGATACAGGCGATTCTAAAGCTTAAAATATGTATTTGTTATTCGTCTGATTGTACATAAAGATTTATATAATTGAACTTCATACAGTTTGTGTAAACACATTTTCCTTTTGCTTTACATTCGAGGTCATAATTATTTTTCTTAGTACAATTAATATGCTCAGAAAGCCAAAACAAAATGGATTGGAAAAATAATAGGCATATTATCCACAGCCTAAGTATTGTTATGTTATCATCGACTGATAATTTTCATCCCTATTTGATCCTTATTTCATGTTAAGCATTTCCATTTACCGATGAATTCCATTAGAATGGGTTCGTTTGTAAAGAAATATGGTTGCCGAGATGCCGTTCGATCCCGAACACAATTGCTTGCCGACCGATGCCAATTTGAAAATTAAATGTGGTGTACATTCCAGGAGAAAAGTGTTTAAAATAAGAGTATAAACAAGGTACAAATTACACATACAATTCAATCATTTTTTTTATCTATGTATATAAAACTGAGATGTGATACTTAGTTACATCATTTATAATTCAACACAAAAACTCGTGGGCCGATTTTTGTGATCTTTGTTTTCTTTATTGGTCTCCGCCCCGAATTGCAGAATAACTATTAAAACATGTGAACAATTCACAAAATAAAATGTGATAAGAATAAATAATTTTCTCATACATTTTATTCTGAGGCGGTACGAAGTTCGCCGGGACAGCTAGTTACGGATAAATTAATGTTACATTTTGGTAGCTCCGCCACGACATATCATGGACTGATGAAAAGTACAAACAAAAAGTCGTACATTTACTAGGTATATGTTATTTTATCTCCAAATAAAATATCAACTTTTCAACTGCCAGTCGGCCAGTCCCAATGTCAATATTTAATCACACATAACAGTTATCCCAATTGGCACTTTTCGTCGAAACTTTTTTTGAGATTAGATTAGGCTCACTCATACGAATTGAATTATATAGACTGCAAACACAATTCAGTTCTTATAAACAGTTTCTAAACGTATGATACGTGAAGGTGAACATCGAAGTTTTTATCGAGAATTATAATAATAAATTTATATTTTTTATACTTACTCGTTATTTTTTTTATTGCATACTTGCCTGGACTCTCGACTTGAAAACACCCAGAATGAAGTCAACGGGGAACAAAGACGCCGCGTAGCGTGTTCCTTTCCTTGTATATATGGTATCTATGTATCGAGTAATAATATGTGTATTCATTGACGTATAGACAAAAGTATACTACAGTTAGTTATATCGCCACCTAATTCCAGATGCCCGGTTTTTGACACCCTAAGCGGTTTGTTGTTTTTCACGCTGGGCGGTCATGTCACACCACTCTCGTGCCCACGCACAGCACACCAGGGCCCCAAGTCTGCTGACACAATCGATTCATAATCGAACAGGGACCGCATATTAATTGTCACCATACTTTTTCGTCACAGATTTCATACTTTTAATTTATGAGCGTAATTAATACCAGTATTCTAACCAGTTAAACGGGATCTCAAAAGAAGATTGTTGCTTTCATGCTTTAAATATGACACATTATTCCTTGCCGACAAATTTCGGCACCGTGAAATGTCTAGAACTCTAAAATGTACTGTATGCCCTTGTGATTTGAGCTCTATTACGTTTTTTTTTTGCTTGTTATAGAGGGGGGTGTAGGCCCCTCGGTTCGATTCCGGTCAAGACAAATTTCGGCAAAGATGTATTATGGTCTCGCTCTACTGGCTACTGGGATCGCTGTTATAGTTCACTGTCACAAAGAGTTTGTTTGTGCGTATATAATTTTAGGCTAGAATATACTTCTCTGAAATGCTTTTAGTATACGTAGAATATTTTTCCGTTTGATCATAAATAAAACAATGCTTAAGATGCTCGAAACTCAGCTGCAGCGCCAATTACCGCGGACTTGTGACTTATTTCACCATAAAGCTGACCAGCAATGTTTTTTGCTTATAGGCACATGATCGATGTACCAAACCGACACAGCCTGATCCGAGAATATCTATCAATAACCTTGTTTCCACTTACTACTTTTATCGGCACCTTTCATCAACATAATTACCGCATTTCAATTTGGTAAAAGCGCCCACAGCATTAAATTAAAAGTGGTTAAAGAAATGAAAAAACCGTAGCGCGGTCAGTAACATCATAGCCAGCTACGAGTTGGTACCGCCACTACTGACATGCTCCGGTGTCAGCGGCGGTTCATCTACTCGTAGCGTCGTCGTAGCTTGGCTCATTTGCTACGAATTCGTGGCGTAGCGTGGCGAATTATTGTTTGTTGAAATTTAATAATGGCTATGTAATATTTTAATAGCTTATTATTATTTATTAGTTAAAGATAATAACTTCATGTCGTTTTACTAGTTTACAAAGTGAAATCAATACTCATACATACATTTCTCGGACTTACAACTAGTTATCTGCTTGAAAAGATGTTAGATTATATGCTGGATCTTAGCATCGATGATCAATTAAAATACAGAGTAAGTTATGCGCCGACCTATCGGTTTTACCCGGTAAGCTACGAACTGTTCTCACTCAACCCTCTCTTATATTGAGATAGAAAATAATTCAATTCATATTTCAAATATCTAACAAAATGTTAGACAGGTATAGATGTTGGATCCCGAGCCATCGCGAAGTGTAATCTGATATTGATCCAAATTGATCGTACACATGTTCTGCGACACAAAATACAGGTGTCGAATTTCTGTACCGTACTACATCTATAATATGTACCGGTAATTGTAATATAGTGTTACAACTACGTTAATTCATAAGTTAAACCTGTAACACGGGTTTAACTATAACTTCAAATTTGCAATCGTTTGAGCTCAAACAAATTACCGATAGTTGTAACATGGTGTTACAACTACGGTAATTATTAAGTTAAACCGGTAACACGGGTGTAACATTAACTTCATATTTGCAATCGTTTGAACTTAAACAAAGTACGGTGCGTTTATATTACCGTACTGACTTTACAAGAGGCTGGGCAATATAGCTATCACGGCTTCACACGTCAAACAACGATAAATAATGCAGAAAAGGTTCGTTCCCAAAGCCCGGTACCCTTTAGTTGTCATATCTTAACGCTCGGGGAGAGTGAGCCCTCGGATAACAATTGTGTTTACCTTCAAGGACTAAAGCGCTAACGGCTCCCAAGTGAATCCCAACTTTTATCTACAGGTGTACGAAAACAAGAGACGTTTTGTATTTCGTTTACCAGCTCATTGTGTTTATAAAAGACTAGCTGTTACCCACGACTTCGTCCGCGTAGTATTTAACAAAAAAGTTTTTCTATAATAAAAGTAACCTCAGTTACTCCTTATTACATCAGCTACCTGCCAGTGAAAGTCCCGTCAAAATCGGTTCAGCCATTTCAGAGATTACCCGGAACAGACAGACAGACAGACAAACATTTTAAAAAATGTTGTTTTGGTATAGGTACCGTTTATACATCCAAATGTACTTAGTAAAAAGCGGTTATTTTAATATTACAAACAGACACTCCAATTTTATTTATTTGTATAAATTAAAGGCGAACGGCGCTAGCACAAACTTACCTAGTGGTCGCGAGAGTGTTGCTAGCAATAAAAAATACATGTCATATGTTGCCAACAGATGGTGAACATTGTATATGTTGGTGTATAGGTATGAATGGAGTGACCTTGAGACCCTCTTAGTTTTATTGGAGAGTGAAAGGTCAGAGAGCTTCTACACGGCCGATTCACCACCTGACAGAGAGAGACAGCTATATATAAGAATACAAAGAATACTACTGTGCGGCTATTTTTTTATATCTCGGCTCTCCCTCTCTATCGGCTGGATTAAGCCGTCTTGAAATTAGTGTTAGAGGATATTTATTTATTTAGTTATTTAGGATTGCCAACAGAGTTTACAATGTTACATGTGATATAGTAAAAATAAAAATATGAGTGATATTAGGTAATTGTAACTCGAATTACAGGCAACCACATCATGTGCCAATATTAAAGTACTTAATACATAAAGGATTTTTTTATAGATGGTACCTTTTGTGAATACGGCTTATCGGAATAGAAATTTAATGAAATAGATTGAACTATTGATATAAAAAAAATGCTTAGGTGCTTGTACTACGAATTGTTCTTTCAGTATAGAAACAGTACGCTCGTTTCATTTTCAACTTAACATAAAAGCAAAGTTCAAAGACAACCTCTAATGAGTGCAGCAATGCACACGGGTTCATTGTTCGGTTATTTAATATCCAGCAATTTGCGATATGGCTCCGTGTGGCGGGTTAATTTTTTTTTATTGTTGCTTTTGCTTATTATGAAATAAAATAATTTGAAAGATATTACAACCATCGGTGACTGGTCCAGTTACGTTTGTAGATAAATACCGCCGATGACCTTTGTCTATTGTTTTATGACCTTTGTTTTATGTTTTAAGACCTTTGTTTTATTTGTAAATTTCTTATTATGATCTAATATTGTGGCAATTCTTTATTTAGACATTTTCGTTTACCAGGATTGACATCAAAAACTGTTTTGCATACAAGTTAAAGTTGACAGACGCTACCTACGAGAACTAATTTATTTTTCATTTTTAGTTACCTAATAATATAATATATATAGTGGGAACAGATATATAATAAATATTTTTTGTCTGTGCCACCAGGTATCGCAGCCATGCCAGTGATACAATCCTGCTGCTGTTGGCGGAGCCTGCGCCGAGGCTGCTACGCGTCTGCCATCTACACTATGGTAAGTATTTTGATATTTAAACTAATAATCACCAAACAAACACACCCAATATCGCTTCAAACAAAAATACTTGGGCTGGGGTAATACGTGGTATATTTTTAAAAGCGCAACGCGAAAAAATATAAATCAATTATGTAAGATTCCTTTAAAGGTCAACTTAAAATTGTTAATATATTCATTAATAAGACGTTTAGACTTTTTGATAATAAAAATCGGGGGTGAAAATATTTTCAATACTGAGACCGAATCCACATTTTTTGGAACATCTGAGACTGCCTGTTCTACTGAAACTACTGGGTAGATTTTGATGAATTGCGTTTTTGGCCGAATGGCCAAGGCGATACCATGTAGCCCAGGTTAAGATAAAGTATTCGTATACTGTTTATTCTAGGAAATAAAAGAGCACCCCTAGTATATAAATGGTAGCTATATCTCAAAATTAATTAGGCTTTTACTGACACGTACCGTGAATTGGCTTGAAACGGATTGAAATTTATATGAATTTATAGGGGGGTGTATATCAATCTAACGTAAAACCTGTTTATCGCCATAGCTTCAACATGTTTTTATGTTTTATTATTTGCTTGAAATATTATCATATTTTTTTTTTTTGCCCATTAAGATTGAACGTGCCTGTAAAAGCTGATAAATAATGTCCATGTCACATATGTCTGTAACACAGCTTTGTTGGCAACATCGTTGTGTGGATTTTAGTTTAGAGTATCCCACGGTTCCTGTGGGATTTGTGGGAGCGGTCACGTGGGAACAATAGGGTCTTATTTCCCGGGATGATAGTAGAGCTTTACCTATAATCAGACATGGTATAGTATTCTTTGGAGGTTTTCAGCACAATAATATTATTTCGCTATAGTATTCTTCTTTACTATACTTATTTTCTTTTCTTTCCTATACTTCGTTTATTGTGTACAACACTATAATAATAGCCGAGCTAAGTTGTCGCGAGAAAAATAATCCTTCACACGCAACCAAGATGCTGCCAGCCCACTCGGATACACAAAGAAAACAATCTCTTTGTATTTGTACTATTTGTATCATACTTAACGACATATGCGGCAACGTTTACTTGAGATTTACAAAAGGATGAGGTGACATTTTTAGTCCCACACGCGTTTGTACAGATATTATTAGATCATACATTGAATTCATATTTCCAAAAATATAAATAGGTAGTCTTGATATAAAAGCCTTTTTTCAATATTATACAATAGCAGTACTTTTGTCGTTAGAAAATTAAAAATAAATAATTTTTAAATAACTAGCCATGTGCTTGAGATCTTAACTTCAAGAAAATGTATCTTTATACAATCTTTGACCCTCCAATTAAACCCCGTTGGGGTTGAATCCAAAAATCCCTCCTAATTTCGTCTTTAGAGTAAGTACTCAAGGAATAAATCCTCATAATTTCCAATCTCGATAGGTCTACATACTTTATGCACAAATACAAACGCGAATGTGAATGCCCGAGTCATGGACGTTAAATATATATAAGCAATTATATTCTGGAATCGCCTTCAATTCTTCATTTGTACGGTACCATTAATACATGCTCTGCTTAGTTTGGGACCGTACATCCGGTGTGTTTGTCCGGCGATATTATTATTTTATCATTTCGTAGAAGCTAGAGGCGAACCGGATATCGAGACAATAATATCCAAGGAGACTGTTTGACCAAATTGTCTATAATATGGCCGAGTGACTTTTAATGTTTTGTTATACAGGTATACTTTGCTGTAACCATAGTGACGATGGGCAAGTTCATAGAATTGGAACAGCGCTTCCTGAGCGGGGATAACCTTGAACCAGAGTCTGAAAGCTTCTTGGAACCAGAGAAGATAACACCAAGTAAGTAACGGAATAATAAAGAAAACTGTATAAAAATATATATTTCTTAAGCGGAAAATGTCACGTGATAGTAGTTTTTTTTATAAAGTTAAATTTGGTTATAATGGACCATTTTTCCAGTGTCTATACAGTTATTTATAACATCAATAGGTTCTATAGATGTCTCTCCATACGTAGAGTTTGCTTTAGACAATAGCCTGCATTCAGTATATTGTATACGCAGAGTGGTGTGTCTAATGCATCTTTTGTTTAGGTGTTCATTATTAATTAATTCACATTCACAATAACATTAATCAAGTCAGCGGTTGCGTCAATGTTGTTAACAAGTCTTTATTATCCCTCTATCGACGTGCGACTCCCTGGAGAAATTCTGTTCCATATATCTTTGATGACAGTATACCTAATTATTTGTGGATCTAGCGATAATTATATAGCCGTTGTACTATACACTGCGCCGTCTATAGATATAATTTGGCCATGATATTTGGATACAGAATATGGAGCATCAATAAATATGAAGGTACAATGTAAATCTCATTGCGTTCACAACTCGGTTCAAAGACAAAGGGCGTTTACTGCTGTCAGCGTGTGTTAACAAAGTGAAATCCAAGTTTTCATTTGACACGGAAGCTAATTACAAAGTAAAATTTGTTTTGATTGTGTACAGTAATTACATTACTCTACCCGTAGAGTGGGGGCGGCAGTAATAGAGGCCGTTACATCTTGCCCCCCCATTCACCGCTCTCCCCTCGCCCCTGTCTCGCGCAGCCCCAAGATCTTAATTAATCTGAAGGTGCGGTGAAGAGAACCAAAACTTAAATTTATTCTTTGAACTCATAAGTTCGAATCTTCGAATTCTTCTGACTAAGTTTAACGAAAACAGATTCGCCGCAGTGTAAATTTTTTGAATAGCTCGGAAATTGGTTTTTAACCTTATTTTAAATGGTGATTATTCCTTTAACATGAAAAGTGGTATTTTAAAAGTATCGGAAAGTGGAGAGAGCGCTCTTTGGTCTGAACAATGTTGAATAATTTGTCTTGCAGACAATAAAATACGTTATACTTCGTATTCGTAAAATAGTAGATTTTTTCACTCGAAGGTATATATTTCATGGTCTCAATCTATTTAATTTAACTTAAGTATTCATTAATTTTCACATCGTCTTCTCTTAAAAATAATAGGCATAGCATTGAATGTTGTTCTGGCGTAGATCAAACTCAAATTATATGTGCTATAAATATAGGGAGATGAGTGATAATGCAGTTATTCTTACAAAATAACTATCATCGTTTGCAGCAGTTGATTAACATAACATTACAATTCTCAAAAAGGGCCTCTACGTGTTGGACCCATGTCCCCGCGCAAACCTTACAAAGATCCGGGTATAGCCAGTGTGGAGAGAGACTCACCGTGCATATGACGACGTGTATACAGATTTAGGTATTATTTCGTAGACATTAAATATTTCCATAAATTTATATAAAAGTCTAAAAGATACTTCATAACATTTTTTAAAAATCCAAACATATGTTAATAACGCGAACCGCTAAGATGGCCAGTTTGTTACCGCGGTACAGTGGCCCCTAACGTGAATTTAAATTATTTTTTATTTTTCTAGTTTTTGAACGGAATTATTTCCTTCTACGTAGTCATGTTCCATTTTTTTCTTTTCGGGTCAACTTTCAGTATAATCTGTTTCGCTGGATTTCCGATATTTATACAGAGCGATTACCATCTCCAAAACCCACGAAGTGAAACCACCGGTCACCTTATAGTAACACGGTACTGATTTTTTGGTTTCTAACCACTTTGAAATATTAGAATGACAAGAACGCCGCGGAATACGATAGCTATATCTACAGCTACAGTATACATTCAGTTCTTCAAATGTTAATATCTTTATTTAACATGAAATGTACTTCGAAGGCAAATCAAATGGAAACGGTGACACGGTTTGTGTACACATAAAGATGTTATATTTGTTTCATCGATCTCGTAGGGTTTCAGTCTTCATCAGGCTGACTTTTGGATAATCTTCATAGTCACAACCAACAGTTCCTAATGTTTTACCGCTACCAGAAAAGTGTAGACTTATAGTCTGTCCATCGAGAATATAAAGTAAGATTATATTTTTTTTATTGGCAATTGACAAAAAAAAACAATACGTTTTTTTTTTTAACCGCGTTTTCCCGCTAACGAATTGCGACAATCGCGTTTACATTTTACACACGCCTTCAAATTCAATCAGGTAGAATAATATCTTCCAATTTGTAACTCAATTACATTGGATGGGACGCTTCCAACGAGTCCTTGCCCTGGATACAACATTGTAATGTAGGTATAATATTCTTCGCATTTCAATTTCCTAAACCAAAACAGAATACGTGCTGAGCATGTTAAATTGATACCGATCTGTGGCCGATGGTATATTACTCTCTCGGATGAAATTGATCTGGTCTCTGGTCTAGAAAACTAGATGGCATGGTAACCATATGGGCGTAACATAAACGAACCACTACATAGTTCACTGATTTCTCAATGATAATACAAAACTCTGCTTAGAGCCGAATAAAACTTACCCGCCTAGTTTTAATGTAAGGTTTGAGGGACCAATTAAGATTTCAAGAGGACCTTCCACTCGAGACCTTTCGCCGATGTTGTATGTGCGTAATTTACAAAGACCGAATTGGATTATCGCAATCTCAGCACGACTTAGGCAGATGTAAATAGGACTAGAGTTTTATTCTTTACGAAATTGAACCTAAGGTCGATTTCTTAAAGTTTATATTGCAAGTTGAGTGCTAGTTCTGATGCTAATGAATGGCATGCTGCTGAACTTGTGATGTTTATTTTGACAACCAAAATTTCTACGCGTTACTACTTAGGTACTTAAGGATTTCTTAAAAACTTGTAGTGTGGTCGGCTATAATATTTAGGTGTCTTAAAGCAGTTTCAAATAGAAGCATGACAACTAACTGAGGAAATGCAACCAGCATTCTAGCCCCTATTCCACGCGGACAAGGCCTGTTTATTGTTTGTAACTCTTCATTTGTAATATTTGGTTCAGTAATATATTTTTTGGTAAAACGTATTACCTTATTCCATAAAAATTTATGGAAGAAAAAAAAGGTTAAACCTCATCGGGAAAGCAGCTTAAAATGATTAGTGTTTAATTTAGTTTCTTAACTTAATATTTGTAATATGTATTTATTTCTTGGCGGTTGTAAATTTTAAGTCCTAAAAGACACGATAATACACAAAAATATGTCCTCTTTAATGCATAGTAAATAATAATAAATAGATAACCTTACCTCACCTGTATATGGTTTTGGTGACAATTTTGACGATTCATAAGTACTGTGATTGATAATGCCATTACAGTACTCAGTAGTAGGTAATTAATCAAAAAAAGTATCGTGTAGTATACTTTTTCTCTTTGACCGAACGTATTGCACAAGTCTTCGGACGTATTCGGATGCCTTCCTTAATAATTCTTGATAATTTTGTTGCAGTCACGGTGTCACTCAACATCACTCTACTGGCGTCCAGCTCCTTGGGATTTGTCGGATGTTTCATGCTCATACTCGGAGTCTACAAGGTACGTATCATGAGCATATTTTCAATACAAGGGAGTCTTATATGGTCACCTCACTCACACCTCCAATATGGCCACATTTTCATACCGAAATCGTGGACTAACTTTGTATACATTCGCGAATAAAAAAAAAAGATGGGAGTCAGTGTTACACCTTGCAATTTGCATATTTTAGCACTTTCAGTCCTTTCAAAGGACCCTACATTAACTAGACTAAGTCTAGTTAAATCCTATGAAAAAATAAAAATGAAATTAAATAAAGTGATACACTTATATTCACAGACACAAGAATGTATAATTAATTAATAAGATTATTTGAAACATGTAGGTATACAATCATGGACTTTTGATTGATGTCAGTGAAGTTCTAATGAAATGCAAGTGGCAAAGAACTCGTCTCGGCTCTGGTTCAGCTCACCTTCCATCCTTCCATCTTGTTATACGACTATAAGCAACAACTAGTTTGAACGACCCCAAAAAGTCCGAAACTACCAACCTTTCAACACTTCGTTCTGTTGTCCCTCCTTTATCACCGGAATCAAGTTATAAATCACCCACGGATAGAATTATGCCCCCTGAATGTTAACTATGTAATATTGCCGCAAAGTAGGTATTTATGTACGCAAACAACTTTTATGCTCCAAGTTTGGACGGCATTGTAATTGATGTATCAGACTTTCGTTTACAGTAAGGCAGTTATGAGTCACAGAAAACAATATTATATTGAATTAATATTCCTGAGGCGTCGTTTTGATTGCCCAACGATCGTTTGACCAACTGATGCGATTTTGCCACGACTACGAGATTAAATACAAAAGTCTCTTTAGTTTCCAACTTGAAGCTAGTAACAGAAGTAATCGCGCGATCACAGGAATCATTTTCGCGACGAAATTGCTCGAATGTTACTCGAACGACCGATAGGCAATTAGGACGACGCCTAATAATTTTCTGTTGCACAGCTCAGGAACTATATCACTAATATTTAATTTAAAACGCAAGGTCAAATGAATGAGATGAGCCCTGGCTTATCTACTTAATCAGTTACCGAGGAAACTTGGACAAAAGTTCGAAGGGCTGATTAAATATTCTAAGGTTATTAATGTAATAGGTACGTACAGACTTTATAATAACATTCATTTAATGAGAGTGATGGTTGAGGAATTAAATATTCAACAGGAATATCAGTAGATAATAGCTATAACAGATTTTATAATGAATTGAACTTACCAAGTATTTTAGTCGCGTTGTAAACAAATGTAAATAAATAGAATTAAGGTCACCACTGGTAATCTTCTAAGGGGTTAACAGAGATGTACTTCAACATACCCACATTAGCCTGATGCCATACCTCATATACTAAGCACACTCTACCTCAATGCGAGGGGGATTCAATATTACACCGCAGCTCGACCCCAATAAACATAGCGTGAAGAAACATATGACCTATGCCAAGTAGAGATACTGTTTTTATATTTAAAAAAATATTTTCACCATCCGACCATTATTAGATAAAGGTTAAAGATTAAACGGGATTAAAGAGAAGACCCACAACTAGATCAAAGAGCTGTTGGAAAATATAGAAAAACCCAATAATAGGTGCAAAAACATTTTTTTGCATAAAAATGGTTATATATTTCCAAATAAACGTTTTTTCTTTTTTTTATTACATTATAGACAAGTATTTGATCTCGATCTCACCTGATGGTAAGTGATGATGAGATCTACGATGGAGCATACTTGCCTACGTAGGAAGGCGGCAGTAGATCGAGACGCTACATTCACTAGGCACATGCAGCGCAGCTGATCTGACCCGCCATCCATGAATGGCAACACACAGCCGAAGCCTACCACCAGTAGAGTTGTCACCTAGTTGGCACCACCCAGGGTCACGTGTAGGGTAACTCGAGGGTATTTAATTCTCCTACGGACGAAGGTGACTCGACCCCAAAAACCGATCGACCGTAAAAGTAAATCAACAAACAACATTAAGCGCAATTTTTGGAACGAAGTTCCTTATTTTTTCTTTACTTTTGTGCGTTTTTCTATTGAGACTAGGACAAGCGCAATATTTTTTAGGGACCGTTTCTCGTCGTGTACTCAAGCCATAGAGTTCATATATAAGTATGACAGTGACAGCATGTCTGCTCGATGACGTAACGATTACATTAGGAGTTTCTGCCTACCCTACTGATCCAGTGTAATTTTTCATCGCAATTGAACTTAGTGAAGGAATTGCTTTACATGTAGATTTAGAGCGTCCGTAATAAAAAATCTTTATAGAATTAGACATTTCTATTAACATCTATATATTTATAGCTTTTCTTTAGGCAAACGCCAAATACTTCTCACTCAACGAGGTCTCACACAATCATCACGAAAACTAATAGGTAATATCCAGGCCCACTAGGAATTTGACACTTAATGCTGGCGACGCATAATTGTTATAGTTTTAAATTGTATTGTCTATATTTTGTATTTAATTTTTGAAAAAAGATTGCGGTCGAAGCTGACGTTTTCGTCGGACCGAACCGTCTTATTTGTTTTTTTTTATGTCTTCCTCACTGTCCCATAACCAATATAGTGGTACTTTAAAGAAATGATTTACAAAAAATGGAAAATATAATTAAAAATAAAATAATTATGCGTCGTTAACTATTTAAGGCATCGCAATAAATGCAATTTTATTACCTGCGTAACTTATAACGTACATAATTGTAGCTGACACTTCCACAGTTCTACGCAAAAAAAGAAAACTCAATTTACCGACGGCAGATATTGACGGTGCCACTTGCGATTGGTAACTTTATTATCCAATCAGAATAGGTGTAATAATTAAAAGTCGTAACCGTTTCAGTGCGTATAGAGAGATCTGTACCAACATTGTGAGAATGAAACCATGTAAAATGATTACATAGTGCCAACAAATAATAATTATATAATAATTCCAGCCTTTTTTTAAATGTCCCACTGCTGGGTACGGGCCTCCCCTCATTGCGAGGGGGGATTAGGCCATAATCCACCACCCTGGCCCAATGCGGGTTGGCGAACTTCACACATCTTTCGAGGGGTTCTCTCAGACATGCAGGTTTCCTCTCGATGTTTTCCTTCACCGTATAGCAAGTGATAATCATGGTTGAAAATGAGATTCGCACAAGGAAAATCCCAGAGGTGCGAGCCGGGGTTTGAACTTGCAATCCTCGTTACAGAGGCAAGCGTTCTACCAACTCGGCTATCACTGCCAACAAAATGGGTTTTTAATTTCAACATTACGAAGGACGCCGTAAACAAATATAACTAGATATTGGGGTTGAGAAATTCACATAGAGTACGAGTACAAAGAGTGTATTCCATTTTATCAGAGTAAACATTCGAAACTTTCAACTTTTTCTGAAGGATAAACATTTTTAATTACAGTTCCAATCATTATCTATAACTTGTTCGCGGTCCCCAATATCCTGTGTTCCCGAAGCTTTCAAAGCCTTCATGGAATGTTACAAGCGGACTTTCTTCCGGCCAACGCTAATTAATATGGTCAGCCACATCAAAGGCAAATTGGTGTCATGCAAAAAAAATGTTCGAGTATATAGTCTACTAGCTGTTACTCGCGATGTTTAGTTTTTTTTTCTAAAATAAAGTAGCCTAAGATACTCTTTGTTACATCAGCTATTTGCCAGTAAAAGTCCCGTCAAAATCTGTCCAGCCATTTCAGACAGACCTCCAAAAATTTAAAAAAATATGTTTTGGTATATGTACCATGTATACATCCAAATGCACTTAGTAAAAAGCGGCTATTTTAATATTACAAACAGACACTCCAATTTTATTTATTTGTAGTGATAGAGTATAACCGGCTTACTTTTACATGCAGACATGGTATTTTTTTTTTCAGAGCTTTCTTCGATTCCGCTCAACTTTGTACTAAAATTATGACTCAACTTTTATGAAACGGATTTACTACGTCATGGCTTTGGCTCCATCATCAGACCAGCTCAATGGTGCCATCATATTATAAACAAATTAATTCAAAATCTGCGTCAAAATTTCATCTCAGTAACTGAAATACAATAATTTGTACAACAGAGACCCAAAACATCGATTTTAAATTATTAAATATGTATTTAAAAGCCACGAAGTATTTGCACAATATACTTGCAATAGTCGTAATTAACAAAGTTTGTTGAAGTATGTCCCGCGAGAACTACAGCTGAACAATCGCATGTTTAAATTTCGAATGACTATCAGCCGACTGAAAACTGTGTACATATATGCAGCAAAGTTACACAGCAATTCGTGCTCAAACCTTTGAGTCGATCACGACTGCTTTTCAACATCGGATAATCGACAGGTATACATACTACATAACAATATGAAATGCCGTTTATTGGTAAGCACATTCCTTGAGAACGACTGGACCGAATTTGAATATTTTATATGATATTCGTAATAGCCCGGTTTTTAGTCGTATAAAATACTGAGGAGAGGTTTTTTATTCTCCAGCTATCCTCGTGCGATTTTACATATACATTACATACTGGTTTACTTACGAGAGTTTACAGGATTGAATACAATGTTAATAGGTCAATATGGAACTGTACTCGAACTCTAACGTTAAGCTTTATGTCAATTTCATATCAACAACTAAGTATTAACTATTCGATCGGAAACTAATAAACTTCTAGCGAATGCGGTCACACTTTGACATGACACGGGCTCAGAGTTCCAAACCAGCGGGTCTCAGACTTTACAAGTGCTACCTGACTAATACCTACTTATTATCCGTTATGTTTCTATTATAGCTTATACCAGTCACATTAGGTTAAGACCATTCGTCAATTAAATTTTTTGACTGCCTGTAACGACTTTCAAAGATGTTAGAATGGCAACAGGGACCACTCAGTTGCACGATGGATGTTTGGTCACTCGTCCAGTACTCTATAACCAGTATGAGATGACTATCATTGGAAGAAAATATATTGGCTACATGAGTACCTCCATTGACATCGGTGATAGCCAAGTTGGTTGGGTTTGGTGGTTGGTTGGACCGCCAACCCGCGCTGGGCCAGCGTGGTGGACTATGGCCTAATCCCCCTCGCATTGAGGGGATGCCCGTGCCCAGCAGTGGGACATTAAAAAAGGGCTGTTATTATTATTGACAGCGGTGGCGGCATCTGACCGCCAGCAAGGATTCAGTGCGCGATGTGATAGTTAGTGTCCATGAAATACTTAGAGAAAGCTGTCGCTAATAGCATCTTTGCTTGTGTTTGTTACAGGACATCAAATTCTTGCTGCTGCCGTGGGTGGTGGCGATGGGCCTTGAGACTCTCGTGGAGATCATAAACTTGGTCTACCTCTTTTATTTGCAGACAGTGAGTGGCTTGAATTAATTACTTTGCACATTTCACGACTTATTACTGTTTAAATCCATTGCCTTTTAAACGGAAAAAAATTATATGAATTACTCTCTTGTAGTTCATAGAATTAATTTTCATAAATAAATCGTTAAAAGCCGTACATCATAGCAATAAATAAATAATTTTATTCAGCAAATGCCCACAAAGCAAATTGTGAGTATACAAATTTGGAGACGGGATCAAAGTAAAAAGCCCGTAATGCACACTGCGAAGTGAAATAAATTAAATAAGTGATTGCGTCCGTCCTTGGGTTCCGTGTTCCCTCATAACGCGAGGTTACTGGATTTTTTATTTGTTTCCCTCCTGCGCCGACGCTACGCCGACGTTATAAAAGGGAATGATTAGGTCCAAACTTGCAAATAAATGGAGGAGGTAGGTATACTTTTGCTTTGTTAATAGGTACCTAAGTATAACTAGGTGTGTAGTTCTTCTTCTTTTTTTTACAAAACGAGATGCGATGAAATAAAATGGATATGAATATGGCCTCCGCCTCACCCACAACTTAGCGGGTATTTTGCCAATGTCAAGTAATTAATGGCAATAACAAATTCAATGAATACACATTATAAATAAAATAATGGATGTGACATGATGATATGAAAATGGCGTCTAGGTGTGGAGTTATATTGATTATAAACTACTGATGTCAAAACTAACCAAAAAAAGGTTATGTATTATGAAAATAGATCCTTTGATTTAAGTCGTCTCATTTGAGAAGTTTGTTATAGATGAGCAAATTTTATTCGGATTAGACTACTTATATTTTTACATTCGTAGCAGTGACAATCTTTACTAAATAGGCCGATTTTGTAATCAATCACGTGGTATTGTATTTGAAATTGATATTCTTTACGAGAAAAGCAGTTTGTTTGGCCCATATTTATTCCAATTACAAAATAAACAATAATAGGTATGAACACAAACATTTTAATGAAAGTATCCATTTCACTTGTTTTGTATAATTTCAAGGCTCCATACGATTTGTACTCGGATATCAGTTTACATGCATTTTTGAAATTATTATGGTATTAAGAGACCTTTTCACTTTCTTACTGCCTCTTTTTTATGTTGGCAATCAGCTACAAAATAGTGCCATTTTGCCAGTGTCGAGTAATTCTTGGTAATTGTTATTGAATTACATGTACCCCGGATGATAATTATAATGTTGATGATGATGATCTTAGTGAAATGAATCCCCTACTCCTATCAGTAAAGCTGTGGATACTTTACTGAAAATTTACCGGACATCTTGGAACAACTTGAAAAGTGAAGCTATATTATTTTATTTTAAATTTAACCTTCACTCGTGCACGTTTATGAAGACACAATGGTTAATATCCCACTAATATTACACATTATTTATCAAAGAAACACATTTTTGGGAAATAAAACAAAATTGTCAACTTCACGGTTCAATTTCCCGCCAAAAAGTCCCACTACCTTATTTAGTAACCTAGATAGTACAGCGTGACTCGGAAGGATAATTTCGACATGTAAGTTTAAAAAAAAATGATCACCAAAAAGACAATTTTCATTATGATGGAAGCATTTTTTTTTAAAGTTTGATAATTGACCTCACACAATGATTAAAAATGCTAAATTCTCTATGAATCACACTCTATAGAATTTTGGTAAGTACTTCAACAAACATTTTAAGTTTATTTTTTATTAAAAAAATACAGATAACATTGGCGTGAAATACTATTTTGTTTCATCGTTTCACAAAAACATCGAGTTTTCTCAGAAAACAGAACACTGTCAACATATAATATGTTTAGACGCACAAAGCATTGCATTTGATTAAAATAGATCACAAAAGCTTTTAAGCTTTAAGCCGTCTCCTACGCGAGGTATATTTCCATTGAAATATGGGATTATATAATGAAAAAGAAAACATATTCAATTTTTCCTCTCATTATATAATCCCACCCTATCTTCCATTCTCACGTAGGTGTAGCGATATTCTCTGTAGGTAGGTACATTAATTTAAGAAAAAAAATCCATACCTTTTTGTACTACCACCTCTTTTTGGTTTGATCTAGTTCGTATAAGGATCTAAGCTTACTTAAAATATGAAACGTTAAGGATACTTAAAATATAGATTAAGCTACCCCTGGCATACAATGTGAAACATAACCTATTGCAACTTAATCCAGGGTCGAAAATAGAGTAGCTCGGACCACCCTGGCGGTAACCCTTAGAAACTGGTTCGGGTCGCACCAGATCCCTATATTGGGTAGGCATCTAAAGCCATTATAGCGATGATTATCACAACACACGCACATTTACACACACTCACTCAAACAAAGACGTATACACACAAGTACGACCTTGCCTGCACAAATATTATATCGCTAATATTTTTAATGGTCCATTCCGACACTCGATTTTAAGATTTATATTTTAAGAAATTCTATAACACGTAACGTTATTCTTGTAATTAGTGTACCGAGCTCCAATATACAGACATTGTTCAGTTTGGAGCTGATCAATACTTTGTTGTTGTCGATGTTGCTGGGTAATAAACTATTCTTATTTTTATTTTTATTATCACTGGCCTGTGATAGTAGATGCCACCAAAAGATGAAAAATAAGTTGGCTACATGTAAATATAATGTTATTTCAAAGTTAAAATATTATATTATTAAATAAATTAAACATAATAAGTTTAATTGACGCGACGATGCGTCGCAAACTGAGTGTTAGGCTAATTGAATGATGAACGTTATGCCCGGCGTGCATGAACGTCGTTCACGAATTTCGTGTAATAGTGGCGCATCTCGGATGGGTAGGCGTAACTGGCGTAACATGATTACAAGATCGACCATCCCCTCAAATAGGATTGCCCTATGGCAACGGCATTAACTATTAGCAACGAGATCTTGATCCAGAACGTTTGAGATAGCAAAGTCTAAAATTTTATTAGCCCAGTTATAAAGTTACAATATCGCTCGAGGGGTTCTTCCTGAAATGTATACACCTTTTGCTGCCGTTGTAAAATCGTACCTATTCCTAATAATTTAAGGGTGAAATAAGATTTTTTAAGTGTACTACCAGATAACCACACCAGTCGTATATTTTAAGTTGAGCACTAAGCAACGTCGGTATAAATATGAGTACTAAAGTAAATTTAAACAAGGGAAAATCACTACAATAAATTTCTCCTGAATCTTATTTGAAGGGTCGAGTGAGTGGTAAAATAAAGTGAGTACATAGGTACTAGGTAGGTAATAATTTTGTATGGTATTTGTAGTTAGATTTCATTACTTGTAACGCAATTTAATGGATCTATTTCTAATACTAAACGCATACGTTGAATTGAGATGAATGAACACACGTTATAATGTAACTTTAGACCTTAATATGTCGTAAACGTGACTTCATTGTGAAAAACTGCTAAAGCAACCCTAAAATTATTTAAAAATATATCCACACTACAAGGCCTGACTCGAAGTTTATTATAGTTAAAGTTTATTCAAACTAGTTTTCTATGCATAATACACAGCGCAATAGGCTTCGAGAAATAGAGGCAAAATTCAATTCATAGTTGATTCAAAACAACACAGTCACCTAATTCAACATCATTCTCATAAATATAGCCCATTCTTGTATAATTGATAGCCCAAAGCAGTAATAGCCAAGTTGGTAGAACGCTTGCCTTGGTAACGAGGATCGCTGGTTCAAACCCCAGCTCGCACCTCTGGGATTTCTGGATTTCGTGTGCGAATTTCATTTTCAACCATGATTATCACTTGCTAACTATGGCCTAATCCCCCTCGCATTAAGGGGAGACCGGTGCCCAACAGTAGGACATTAAAAGGGCTGGTATATATATATTATATAACTGAAAGAAATCAATCACACGGAGACATATTCCTTGTTTTATTACGCCCATGTTAATAGCGAACGTAAGGTTACTTTTACTATCAATAAAGCATTCAACGACTGGGTAATAATTGCGCGTTTAATCAGAGATAGCTCCCAGACAGCGGTAACAATCACGGAACGAAACATTTATCTTTTTTGATGCTGAGATCTGTCACGCCAAAATTTAGCCTACACAGAGTGTTCCCAAAAGTTGGGATCAGACGAAACAGGATGTTACAGGGTGTAATTTTAGGTCTGCAAAATAATAATGGTTTTTTTTACCAAATATCAAAATATATTATTTTTATTAATTACCTACAAGTCGAACCGGGCATCGCAGCGCAAAATCCTTATATCTATTATGAAAAATAAAAACAATTCTAACATAACTCTGTAAAATTTCATATTATAACAGCTTCCACATTGGGAGCCGCTAAATGTCTATTACGCCTACAACAAAAACACCTCAGTTAATACAGCTCTATAATATTAATCTATACTAATATTATAAATGTGAAAGTTTGGATGGATGGATGGATAGATGGATGGATGTTTGTTACTCTTTCACGCCCGAACGGCTGAACGGATCTGGATGAAATTTGGCACAGAGATAGATTATAGTCTGGAATAGCACATAGGCTACTTATCCCGGTAAAATGTATGGTTCCCGTGGGATAGATGTTTTAACTTTTCATACTTTTTATCGCGGGTAACACCGCCGGGCGCAGCTAGTTATTTATATTACAATCATGTTCTAGACATTAAAAATATAGCTAAAAAGGTCAACGAATAAAATCCTAAAGTTCGAGTCTAAGATAGGTCAGGTGTACCAAAATCTGATTATCTGTGCTCCGGCCATTGGGTTCGCAGCCTCGATTGGAACACGATAAGCAAGCCTCGCCAGTTTGCCGACTAATAATTTTCACAGCGGTGGTACGATTTTATAATCAAATCACTGTTTGCATTTCGTTTCTCACAATTTAATTCTTGAATCTACGTGTGAACTTGGTGAAACAAATTTTATGAAATACTATCCATATATTACGTCACATGAATTTCATGAATTTTTGACCCCTCCCCCGTCCTTGTCACAACAGGTGACATTTGGGAGACCCCCCCATACCTGCAATTTTACATTTGGAAATTTATGAAATGAAATCAGCAGTGTTCCGATTTTTTTTTATTTCCATTTAAATTATTTTTCAATAAAACCAAACGTTGTAATAATTAGATATAAAATATTATATTTTGAAAAAATGTAATGTCACAAAATTTGGGACCCCTCCCCGCCCCTTGTCACACAATGTCACTCTTCGTCGACCCCCTCCCTCCCCCTTAACGTGAGACGTGTAAAAAAATAAACTAAAATCCGCAAAATTGTTTTTATTTCAACCTGTAAAATGTCGTTATTTCTATACCTACAAATTCTAATTTAAATATAAATGTGTCTTACTAAAAAGTTTTATAAAGTAAACAGTTCATAAAATAAAAAAAAATAAGAATTTATGTGACATATTTATGGTATGCGATTGCATATGAATAGATGTATATTTGGAATGGCCTGCATGGGATCGGGGTGTTTATAACGGGGCTAGTTACTTCTTCATGAAATATTGTTTTATTTATAAGTCCAGTACTTGCATATTGAATTAATAGTTGAATAAATTCAACATGCAAATATGCTATAACTGTCTCGTGATTTCATAAAAATATTAATACCCTGGGTGATATTTTCGTGGAGGAAAATGTAAATATCCTGAGTAACTGTTTTATTACATGGTATCTGTGAAAATTCAATTGGCTAAATGTTGATACTCGTGTACGCCTGCGGACATGAAAACCTAAATAAACTTTTTCTTTTCAGATGAACTTCAACCCGATAACATCGTTCCTGTTCACACTCGACTTCTTTATAATCGTGCTGAATGTGAGTATTTATATATTCTATGTTAATTTTAAAAAAAACTCTGAGCGTACCATCCAGCTCTGTCAAAAAATAATTTTACCGAAGGTTTGACGTAGATTTTATATAACAACTAGACTTGATTTGTACTGTAAATCAAACTTCTAAATATTTCTGTGCCGTTTTTAAGCGTCCTCGAGCGAATCCAGAACAAAATTTGACATTTAATGCAAATGGCCGTCGCTTTGTTTGGAACTTTACCGTATTTATGTGTGTCTCTTGCTGAAAAAAAAACGCTTGTGAATTTGTTGACACATGTTAATTTATCTCTAATTCCAATTCCATTTAAAAACGACTCCATCGTTTACCGATGATTCTGCCAACGACAACTGTAGAGGAGATTTTATGTCTAATTAACGAATTATAGAGATTCGACGTGGGACAGCTATGCCAACCGAAATTCAGTGATAGGAGGTAGTGAGTGTCAACGGAGTTCCGCGGACACTCACTACCTGTTACGACCACGATCAGCGCCAAAATGGCGATAATTAAATAGACACGAGATGACGATTTATATCGCCAGTCCAGTAATGGTTACAGGTCAGCGGCTCGACAGCATGTGTTTGACGTGAAAACCGCCTCGCATTGTTGCCACGTATGTTTTTGGCACATTTTATAAACGGCAACTCAAATTGTGATTGCTGTTTTTGTTCCAAAATATCGTTTATATTTCTCATTGTTGTTCCAAATAATTTAGGCACAGTACAAAATTACTTACATACGATTCTGTATCTGCTATATTAAGAAAGTTTACAAAACTCTAGGTATAATGGGAGCCTTGTGGAATATACATTCTCACAGTATCTGCACGTAGGTTAACCCTCTAATGAAATATGAAACGACCTTATAAAAATAAATTAAAAACAAGCACGGGGCGCGTGTGCTCAAATTAAACTACGTAAAATAAATACTCCCTCGACCTTCTGCAAGCCGCCACTGCCAAGGGGTGGCAGCATCGTCTGCATACAAATAAGTATTTTTATTTAAGTTGGACACACTTTTGTAGCAACTTCTCTAGTTAACTTCTTAAACTTAACTATCTCTAGTTTAATACAAAATAAATTTTATTGCAACTTAAAATGAAAACATTCTATCTTAGACTGTCGGTTGCATTTTTTCTGCTTAAGGACTAGGATAATTACATTTATAAAAAAGTCATAAAAAAATATTCAAAATCACATACAAAAGATATAACAGCAGACTTCATACTAGGTGCAAGCTTGTGTCATGAGAAGGCCAGATAATTATTATTAACAATTAGGTTTAGTGAGAAGTGGGAAATGTGTGCATGTTGTGTACTACCGAAGAGGTCTTAAGGGGGAAGCTCAGGGTCAGGGCTCGAAATTCAAAATATCAATGGTTTTTATTTTTTTACGAATAATTTGGACATCTTTACGATGTAATTTAGTGTTTTGCGATATTAGCATTCTGCATTGGATGTCTCGATGTATTAAGTTTGCTTAAAAAAATACCTAAAGCGATACAACACCATAAAGTTAGTAAAAGTAGCGGTTTTTACAAACCTTATGGTATTGTATCGGATTAGGTACTTTTTTAAGCAAACTTAGTCTCGCGATTAAAGATTATCAGGGGTACTGAGATTCTATATACTCTTCCAGATAAAAGTAGGGTAAATCATCCGGTTTATTAATTGTTATACAATCTGTTTTGAGGGTTGTGTTAAGAAAAAAGAATTGGCCAGCAGTTAGGACTGGAAATTCTTTAAATAAAGTCACACAATGAAAACGAAAAACTAATTCATAGCTATGATAACTATGTAAGTACTTATACACAATCAGAGAGATTTTAATAACTTTCTGTGTCTCCGCTGTCGCTTTATTTCCATTTAAGAAAGGATTATGTTAATGGAATCTCGTTCAAAATAGTTCGCATGCCCATCGGTACTGAATACGGACACGCAGTAGTAATAACACAGCGCGGCGCCTTCCCTGGCTTTTATTGTCTTCAAAATTTGTTTTCTCTACTATACCTACGTCACAGCAAGGAAAATGAGCAAAGATTTTTGATTACCTCACACGAGTGTCTTTAGACGATGAATACTCATAACTGCATATGGAAATTTGACAAATGGTATTTGATGTTTTTTTTATCCTTGTTGCGTAGGGCCGTTGTAGATTATACGTAGATATATAACTAATATATAAACACAAGGAATGGAACACGCTACCGGCGTCTTTGTTCCCCGTCGACTATAATCTGGGTGTTTTCAAGTCGAGAGTGAACAGGTACCTTCTAGGCAAGTATGCTACATCGTAGATCTCATCGTCACTTACCATCAGATGAGATCGAGATCAATTACTTGCCTATATCGTAATAAAAAATAAAAAAACATTTTTCTGGGACTTGAACCACAGTGCACGAATGTATGAACCCGAGTCATTGATGTTTATAAGTAATTATATACTTTAATGACCCCAAGCCACCATTCGAAACAGGTACTATACTTAGTTTAATACCATACAGTTGGTGTATTCGTCTGGTGATATTACTATTTTTATAACTACTCAATCACACGTCCTAATAAATTGTTAAAACATATTTTATACCTCTCGAAAAGTCCTGCAAAAATTTAACCAAACGATGGCTAGTCTGTGCGCCAGCGAGCTAATTAATTGTGTCCTGAAAATCTGGCTGAATATTTGTGGCCAAGGTCTGACGTAACAAAAAATATGAAGAAACACAAACGGGAACACATATCCATAGCCATTTAAGTGTTTATAATATTTTTGTCTACATAGAACTATTGTTTTGACGATGCATGCCACACCGAAGCCCACAAGCCGGCCGATTTCAAATTGACGTTGCTGTTTTGAGCGTGGAAATATAATTCCACCTTTTATATTATTAAAAGCTCAGCCGTTTTAATTAAAGTCTGGACATAGGTTGAACTTTGTAGTAATTAAAACATGCGGTGCAGTTTGTTGATTGCCAAAGACAGTGTGACAAAATTCCTCTGGTAATTTTTTTATTAAAATTCGAAGCAATAGTTTGAGTGTGATATTGATAATAATCGTAACCAAATGTGTAAAGTATATCGACAGGACTATTATAATAGGTACTTTGAATATAAATTTCTGCTTTAAATTGAATAGAAAAACGCACAGTCGTTAATTTGGCGGCAGATGTGATTCGGGATAACGAAAGGGGATGCTGGCCGATCCATTAAAAATAAGTGACGCTCTGATTGGCGAAATTCAATATAATAGTTTTATTGAAGCATCACTATTGGCTATTCTTGGTGTGTATGAGCCTTTTGATGGAAAGATTTTAGCGTGAAATTAATCCCTGTGATGCCACATTTACTTCAAACTTCAAAAAGATATTTTATACATGAGTATCAAATATATTTTTTGCCGATGTTATACGTCATCAAGTTATTAAATAATTCAGTGTTTATTAAATATACTTGTTTATATTCCTAGGTTATTAAATCTCATCCTAGCAGCTGTACTTATGTAGATAAACAGCCTTTGAAGTTAATGTGACAACACATGGATTAATTGCAAGCTAAAATCTTCTCATCAAAAGACTCATCCACAACAAGAATAGCCAAAAAATCAGCATCAATAAAACTATCACCCAAATTTATAGAAATTCACTATGGCATAAAATAAGGTTGACAAACCAAATTGTTTTTAATGCCATGGTATTTTTTTTTATAAATCGTAAATCTCTGTAAATATGAGCTCTTATCTCGTACAGCAGGCGACATAATATCTGAGCCCCGTCGTGTCGGGATAACCCGAGAGGCGCTGAGGGACGTGTATGTAGTTATTTACCTATTTCGATACTTTATACCCTAACCCTCGCGGGAGCGCGGGCAGAATGAGGTCAGCGGGTTCGAGGCGATGCGGCCGCTACCTGTATCTGAAACATCTAATTATGAATAGTTTATTGATTTCATGTTGTTTGTATCATTGGATATAACTCGAGGTCGTTGAACCAAACGTTGCAATAATTGGTTATTGATTATGATATGCAGGTATCATCTATATACCATACTAGCTGTTGCCCGCGACTTCGTCCGCGTGGTATTTAACAAAGACAACCGCTGAAAATAGCCTGCTCGCCCATTCTGAGCCCGCGGGACGCATTGCAGGCCGTTGCTATCAAACTTAATCAGGCGCTGCGCTGCAACATTGGTTTTAACTTTTTTTGTGAGATCCTATTTTTTTTTTCTAAAATAAAAGTAGCCTAAGTTACTCCTTGTTACATCAGCTATCTGCCAGTGAAAATCCCGTCAAAATCGGTCCAGCCATTTCAGAGATTACCCGGAACAAACAGACAGACAGACAGACAGACAGACAGACAGACAGACAGACAGACAGACAGACAGACAGACAGACAGACAGACAGACAGACAGACAGACAGACGGACAGACAGACAGACAGACAAAAATTTAAAAAATTGTTGTTTCGGTATAGGTACCGTGTATACATCCAAATGCATTTAGTAAAAAGCGGTTATTTTAATATTACAAACAGACAATCCAATTTTATTTATATGTATAGATGATTATATGGGACGCGCAGAAACACACGGGGGCAATGAACTCTGAATCACCAGGCATGACCTAGCCAAGGTCAAGAGCTCATGCGGTGAAAGACAAGTATACCAACTAATGTAGCACTATTTAATTACTAGAGATTCCTAACCATTTGCTGAAAATGTTACCCTCAAAAGTTGTCGGGATTATACTGAAGTTTTGAAGGTTAAATGCTATCAGAATTTACACGAGCTACTTTCACAAGCCACTAACATGACTGAAACTAAACGTAACATTGTGGACATTTACTTTATATTATGTTCTTAATCCTGTGAAGAGGAGGACGTTGGCCTAGTTATTTTTTTTAGGTATAATTATTTAAGACCTTTACAATCGTAGCGCAAGTGATTAGAAGGGACTATCGTGAACTTAGTACCTGCTTAGGAATGTAAAGCGCCGAATCAAATCTTTATCTAAACACAACAAAAAAAACATAATACGAACTCCCAGAATCGAGAATCTCTAATTAACTACCAAGTCTTACCAACTCTTAAAATATCTTTGCAGTTTGTGCGATCTCACTAAAAACGTGTGAAATGTTTAGAATATAAATATTCAACTCTATGATCATCTATACATATAAATAAAATTGGAGTGTCTGTTTGTAATATTAAAATAGCCGCTTTTTACTAAGTGCATTTGGATGTATACACGTTACCTATACCGAAACAACTTTTTTTACAATTTTTGTCTGTCTGTCTGTCTGTCTGTCTGTCCGTCTGTCTGTCTGTCTGTCTGTCTGTCTGTCTATCTGTCTGTCTGTCTGTCTGTTTGTTCCGGGTAATCTCTGAAATGGCTGGACCGATTTTGACGGGAATTTCACTGGCAGATAGCTGATGTAACAAGGAGTAACATAGGCTACTTTTATTTTAGAAAAAAAAATTGGATCTCTCGAAAAAAAATTAAAACCAATGTTGCAGCGGTGCGCCTGATTAAAGTTTGATAGCAACAATCTGCAATGCGTCCCGCGGGATCAAAACGCGAGCAGGCTGTTGCCAACGGCTGAGTCTTTGTTAAATACCACGCGGACGAAGTCGCGGGCAACAGCTAGTATAAATATAAGATCACTGAACAAGCACGGCAGACTCTTCAATCTAGACTAGACTATTAAAGTAGGAACGATTATTAAAGTTTGGAACTCCTCAACTCGTTGGCCTTTTTTGTACTGCTTCGAACGTTCACTCAGTACATTCGTCTTCGTCAAGCTATATTGTTTTTTTTTTGTTCAACGTACAAAAAGTTCTCATCAAAGGATTAAGTAGTTAAGGCAACTTCACACAAGACTTATTTCATTAACAGTCGACTGTGATAAACTGCGAGTTTCAAGTATAAAACTAAGATCGTTTGGGAGGTATTACATTTTTTTTGTCGGCGATTAGTGATGTAATTTTGTGGTGGATACCTCGGAGTATACCGATTGATGGAGTTCGATTGTCAGAAGCTTGAAATTATTACGCTAAGTTTCAATAAATGTTTATGGGAACCGCACATATTAATATAACATTGGAGTCAGCTACTGGTCTACCTGGTTCCACCTTTATGTTTTAGTGTGCGTCATTGGTAAAACGCTTATACTTCGAATTTCGCTTACCTGTCACATTCCCAAAGAAATAAATTAAATTATTAGACATTTAAAAAGTGACACCCAGTACTGAATGTACGGCCTTGTTCGAAAAACAAACAAACACTAGATCTCATCATCACAAGTTGATCTCATCATCACTTACCATCAGGTGAGATAGAGATCAAATACTTGCCTATAATGTAATAAAAAAAATTAAAAAAAAAACATCAATTTTAACTTATCGATCCGAAAAGTAAAGCATATATTAAATGTGAGATCACTACCATAGGAGGACACGTGTGCAACAGAGAAAGAGCATTAAACTGTTTCCCCGGTTATTCATATTGCCATGGTTACAGAACCCACGTAGTGTGGTTGCGCCCTTATCTACAATTATACGTTCCGTGTATAATAATTCACATCCAATGTTTTTACCACGGCCACTCGTTTTAGACAATGAATTCTGAAAGAGGACCGTCGTAAACAAAAAGCAGAAAAAAACTTTATTTTAGCATTTTTAAAATGTTTACGGCGATGTTTGTGCGGACAGACAAAGACGATCCTTATACAGTTATGTTAATCTAGATTACATATAACTATATGGTATCTGAAGCGAATGTGTGTGGACTATTAACTATAATAAATAATGAAACACTTTGATGATCATTAAATAATATCATATTGGTATTTTGGTGAAATCGAAACCTACCCCTCGTTCACTGAAGACAATCTGACACTTACAATATTTTAAATACACTTAAAAAATATACAAAAGGACTTATATCATACAAAATAAGTACAAAAAGTCGGCTACAGTATCAATACTGGGATTGTAGATAAGGGAACTAGACAATTAAATATTTTATTGACCCTCTAGATGGAACTATCTCGAAAACGGTAGAACTAATTTTCATCATTCATAGCTGGGAATCATCGCAACAATACCAATTTTAAAAAAATACGACACCCCTGACAAGCAAGTGTCAAACTCGTGACGCCTCTTTGCAATGAGCGAATAAAGCGGAGATCAACCTTCGCCCACTTACCCACCCACCTACCCTTAAATAGAAAAAAACTGCCTATTTTTTATTCTTTGAGCTGAACTGACTAGATTAGTACTAAAAAGCCGATAATTTTGATGGACGTGGAAAACCCATAGAATATAAAATTCGCCGCCATATACGTTAACAATAAAAAAAAACCGAATTGAGAACCTCCTCCTTTTTGAAGTCGGTTAAAAAGAGTTTCCACATTTTGTCACGTTATCATTAACTAGAAAAGTAGTTAGTTAGTTAGTAGCTAGTTTCAATAACTAGAAAAGGTTCGAACACCGGTTAACCCTTTAGGGAACTAAGGGTGGACATTCATAATCGTCGCTATCGTTCAGCCAACCGCCATTATTTCCACTTGCAACTAACTCAATGAGCAGATAGTCTGAAGTTTAGAAAGCTTCGTTGTATCTGTCATCTTTGTGACGACTGTAATTTAGATTTTTCTAGTTCATTTTTAACATAGTTTGGGTGAATACGATAAAAATAATCTAGGAAATAGTTTTGTTCATGTAGTTACTAGATTTTGAAAGCTTTATTCTGGATTTTCATTCACAAAATTATAACGAAGAAGGTACCTAGGTATAGTAGCATTTTGGAATCGTCGGTACCGAAAACAACGAGACAGTTGTTTCGGGTTTTTTAAAGGGTTGGTCTGAATGTTATGAAGCAACAGATGAACTTCTTGCAAATGGTTAAATGTCTAGCCAAAGATAACTGGATTTACTGCTACGTTAAATGTCTCAAATACCGTAACCAGTTCTCAAAAGGCGTGTGTAGTCCGCTCATCCGCACTGGACCAGCATGGAGCGACTGTGGGATATAGAAAAGGTATATTTAATTTATAGCCATTAATATGTTACGAATAACGTTTAGCGGAAAAGGGAAGATATTCCAGCTAGGTGGGTGTTATGTTTGGCGGGTGGCCGATATGCCCCGACGGTTATTGTCGAGATCTTATATATATGTTACGTGCTCCGAAAACTCTCATAGATTCAGGATTGTATTGAGAATTGTTTATTATCTGAATGTGTCTGCAGCACTACCTGAGTAGCCTGTGGCGAGGTTGAAAAGGTCGCTACAACCACTAGAAGGAACAACGTATCTTTTTAAGTATAAATTACTTCTATTTTGAGATTTCATCAGCTAAGTGTCTACATCAGCAAACGCATTAAACATATTAAATTATTCCGTTAATTCTATCTTTATGATGTAGTAACTCAACATCAAACTAAAATATGGGTATAATAAACAAGCTGAAGTCGCTCAAGCAACACGGATTATCGCCAGAAGGCAATAACAATAAAATGACTATCGCGCAGACTCAATTAGTTTTGAAGTAATTACAACTTGTCCGAAATGTATTTGCATATTTACAGGCGGGTAGGTACACGATTTAAACTGGGCCAATACTTTTGGGATTCGAAAGGGCAGTGAGGGGTTTTTTCGATACCCATATGTATATTGTTGACGCGAATCTTTTGAGGTAACTGTTGCCGTATTGTAACTGTGTCCCTTTTAATTACAAGTTAGAAATATGTCAGCTTATCGAATTTGCTGATGTCTCTATTCTTTCGTGCAGTACCTACATACCTACTATTAAGGTTTACGATAGCTACGACCATATTCATTGTAATTTATGAGTGCCTGCATGGGCTCACTCAACATTCATACTTGGTACTTGGTAACTAATCTCCACGTAATATTTCATGTGTTTTAGCTTTCCTGAAAGGCGGCATAACCGCATTAAGGGTTATTTTGTTAAGGGCTATGCTTGAAACCACAGAATATAATACGAACTAAGCGACGTAAATGAATCAAGGCAAACGAGATCAAATGGTCTTAAAAATATCATATCCTAAGACTCCCTGATCTTTTCAGTCTACAGCGCTCGTGCAGTGGAACCCAATACTAATAATGACGACATCGATATTTGATCACGTTCTTATATAAGGTGTAAAAATTGTGTAAAATATTGGCAAAGGTGCAAAAATTTTGTAAAAAAATTGGTATTAAAATATTGGATAAAATATGCCCACTGTTGGACCTGTTAAAATATTTTACTTTTAACATTTCCTTAGACATAATTCAAATTATAAGACATTTTAAATTACAATCTCGTACTGAGCGCACTGCCAAGCGCTACTAGTTCGCCTTGTTGAATCAAACAATTAAGTCATCATTTACACAATTATATATAACTCACTGATTCATCTGGTTAATTCTTTACACTATTTTCGACCTTTTATGAATTCAAATAATTTCGTTAGGCATTCAACAGAATGACGGTTTTATGAAAATATTGAGTCTGATGAAAGGTGTGGTAACATATTTTATGTTGCTACATAAAATGAAAATACTTGAACAAATAGCTTCAGTGTTTTAAAACATGGAAACTAGTACATGGATATTGGATTCAAAATTGAACTTTGAAAGTTCTATTAGATGGTAAAATTTCGAATGCGTTCAGCGCTCGCTCCGAGAGCGTCCGATAAGCAACTAGGTTCTGTCACGTATCACTGACTGAATTATAGCCAGAGCATGTATGCCGAACGTCGAGTGGTCGGATTGACGTGGTCCATATCAACCACGTCTATTCCATCACTATAATATACCTATATAATACATGTAAGTCTGAAATAGTCAAAGTCAAATGGCATATTTCGTATAGGCCTACGGGGACTTACGGTTATTGTCATATTTATGTTCTAACTCTACAAGCGGGTCGGAACGCAACCTCGACTATGAAGATCCGGCGAGAAACTCACCGGGCTCGTCTTTTTTTAAAGACATTATTTTACAAAAAAAATAAAAAGTAAGCTCCTGTGCGTTGCCAAACTTTGACATCATAAACCTTGATATTTGAGCGATCAGCCCCAGGCTGCTTTATCATCCAAATAATCCAAGATTCGGTAATAACCCTTACGAGATAGATTAGTTTTCACGGTTGTTTTGAACTTAAATTGAAACTAACATACGACTACTAATTCTATAATCAATTAAATAGCCCATTTTTGTTTGTTAATCGCTAGTTAATATTGATAATTCATTAAGTAGGTATAGCTCTGACAAAAATAGATTTTGGTTCAATTTGTACCATAAAAGTACATCTAATAAATACAAATAAATGTTGGAGATTGCACATTTCATCTCATAATATTGAGGTATATAGTGAAGGTTATTTGAACAGGTGTTCAGAGTGGAAGCGCTTTGTGCGGATGCTGTAAAGAGGTGCATTAGAGGGGAGGCGGGTGCAACAGGTTGCGACACCGGGTGCATCGCGGGGCAACTTTCCAACTATTAGATTAGGATATTATACCAAGTAACACCTCTATAATGCACTGCAATTAATATTACACAACTATACCGCACGTCAAGTGCGAGCTAACCGTATACTTTATAGTCTACCGTATTTAGACGTTTTGTATGAAGAATTGAATGTTTTAAATACCGTCCGCTAGAGGCGCTTGTTAATTTTACATACAAAATGTCTAAATACGATAGACTATAAAGTGTACAGTTTGCTTACGAATATTCTCGCACTTGACGTACTGAATTAACAATGACATATCGAGTAATACTATACAGGTTGTAAGGGCATTGTAACGAAGACTTTGGGTTTTACAATGTGCGTATAATAAATATATAGAAATCATTTGTGTCAAAATTCAAGGGTTACATATTATATTTGAGCGCGCAATGTATCGCAAATCACGCGATCACAACGTAACGCTCCCCAAGATACCCGACGCGTGCGAGCGACGAGCGCGCTCGAGCGCATACATTTTTTATTTACATTGCACTTTGGTCTCCATTAGTAACTGTTTTTTTTTTAATTAAAAATCACGTTAAGACTTCTATTAAGATTTGATGCTAAAATCAATTTCTAAATACTGAAAAAAAGCGTATATTCATGAAAGATCATCGGGAAATTCCAACTGGTCTAGAATCGAGATCAGTTTTCGTGCTGTCACTAACACCCTGTATAATGAATTCAATTTAACATGAGTTATATTTAACATATTTAAATTACTAGGAATTTCTTCGCAATCAAAAGCTATATTTTTGTGTATACTTTTCTAACATATCATTATATTCTCCTATTTCCTCTAACGTAAAGCGTACGGGGTGGGCTTTATATGGCCCATTATATTTCAGGTTTTTATGACATAATACTCTTTTTATTTCTTTTATAATAAGAAATAAATTATACAGGTTCCCAACATTAAACGAATAATAATAACGTTTATTTTGTTTAATACCTACGATCCAATTTGTTAGTGGCTACCCCGAAAACAATTTTAATACGTTTAATTAGGTTCTAGAATACAATAATTGAAGCTTTGCCTCATAATTGGTTTCTTTGTTCTATGAATATCCTTCTTATGTACAAGGAAAATATAAATTAAAAAGAGAATAGAAAAACTTACTTAATATACACAAAAAGTGCAAATAAAACATATATTGCCATCTTGGTACCTTTTTCACTTTTTAGTGATAATCTGAATTTTAAAATTACTGCAATTAACAATTGTATTGTATAAACATATTATTGATGCCATAAACAGTGCAGAAAAACAATATGTTTTCTCGGTTCATCGGTTCATAAATTACCGAATAAGTATAAGGAGGCAACGAACATAAAAAAATTTAATCGAATTGAGAACCACCTCCTTCTTTTTGAAGTCGGTTAAAAATTTATCAAACGCTAATATTATTGCCAGTACGACCACGTACAGGCACGGAGTGTATAGTTACTTATCCACGTATAAAACTTTAATCATTATAACAATAATGGCTCCAGGGTTTTGCTAATTAATTATCTCAAGTACTGCATCTACTAAAACTATCGTTTATGTCGTAAAGTCGGGTTGGTCTGATGTTTGTACATATAAATATACAAAGTGACTCAATCGCATTATAGATACATGAACTCATTATAATGTTTGTGCACATTCGTCTCAACCTCAACTTTATGTACTCCGCTTCGTGAGATAAAATAACCCCATGATTATGGCTCAAGCATAATCGTGTTGCATAGCGTAATATATGTCTGTCTTACTCACACCATAAATGTCATGAATAAGTATGACAGTGACAGGATGCTGATGTTACTATTATGATAAACCAGTACGGAATAAGGGTCTCGGATGACGTCATGGTAAAACTGATTTCATGAATATAACCCATTATTATTTTATTTTCAATGCCATACTTAAACCTAGGTGGTAATGGTGCCGATTCTGTGCAGCATTCTCTAAATCTAAAATGCACTAAATTACAGATAAATGTGTCAAACTCATTTTACCGTATTCCTTCTTCTTCTTTGTTAGTGACGTTTGCAGCTATTTGCCACAATTCTGCCAGTGTCCGTTGTGCTAGTGTCATCAACTAGGATGTAGATGACGGTGAGGAACAAATATGGGCGGTGGAGTGAAAGACGATCCTTTGCCCTTATTGGCCGATCGCGCAACTTAATTCTAAAATTCACAAATTTTAGAGAATCTAAATTTAAAATTAGATTCAGTGAATGCTGCACAGAATCGATACCAATATCTATGTATATAGGTACACACAATATAATACAAGAATAATGAAGGTATGCACATGAGTGAAGATTAAAATAAATATATTTACATATATTAACACCATGTAATTTATGTAAATTTAAAAACGTGTCCAATAGATTACAGGCGACAAAGGGATATAGCCATCTTTGTTCAGCTCGAAGGTCGCCGCCGCCGAGTCTTGCCCTGTCGTAGTCAGTCACAATGGCACCGTTCTTTGAACTGGCTTAAATTAATATCGGCAGTATTTCTAATAGAAAACAGCTATAAAAGGCTCTGAAAAGTAGGTTGTATTTTCTGAAATTTTCAAGGCAGGACTATCGAGCTTTAGGGACAAAATAGGACTGAACTAGATTTGGAATATAAACCAAAAATAGTACTGTCACCATTTACGGAACAGCATTTGGTGAGAAATTAAAATAACTTATTTTGCTACACACATTGTCACAATTCTAACAAAGAATTCTTGAAAGCTATTTTTTATTTTTATAAAGTGCTCAAAATCAACAAATGTAAACCTAGTTATCCAACAAATAATTTTATATAACAATAAAGAATTCCGGTCAACATAATTCCTGGGTACTGAAGATCCAGTTGACAAGACACATTGAATGGTTTGTATCAAACGGGAATCCTTTCTAGCACTTTGATTTTGAATTGACATCGGCGTTATCTATACAAACAAACTATAAATTATAAGTAAATTAATTATAAATCGCATATTCACATTTATCAGTATTAAGGCTATAAAAACGATAGCGTTCTTAATTTAAAACTCACACGTTGAAGCAATCCTCAACCTGAGATTCCTATGTTTAGTTTAATAAACATAACTATGCAAGCAACATACAAATTGTTGATCGAAGTATGCGACGGTAATTGTAGCAATAGTTCGTATCTTCTCATCCTTAGGTATTAGCTTCAGCTAACTGTTGCTAACTAAGGCTGTGTCCCCAGTCGGCAAACTGTTAGCGGCTGAGTGAGTTAGCTGCGTATCGGTTTAGTACGCCCTTCCATATATTTGAAATGGAGTGTTCACAGTTTGCTAGTTTGCGCTCACTCTACGCAGTATGCTGTGTTGCGCGCGCCGATTGATTCAGTGAGCGGCCGACTCACAGCAAAACCGGTTCCAGTCGGCGGCGGCGATATGCTTGTTCGCCGGGCGTAGTGAGTCCGTTTGCTGCAAACTGTCATGTGGACAGTTGACAGTGAAAATTCAGTCGGTCGGTCGACCTAAATAAGCGGCTAACATATAACAGTTTTCTTGCGACGCACGCAAATTGATCTGAGTTTGCAGCTAACTCGAATTTCAGTTCGCCACAAATTTGCGGCTCACTCAGTCGGCCGCTGACAGTTTGCCGACTGGGGACACAGCCTAAGTTTCTACTTGCTCAGAAAACAACTGACTCCGCTTCTATTTCATTTATAAACATCAATAAAAATACATGTGAATGAGCGAATCGTACGAAATGAAATGGAAAATATTTTTCCAAGCAACTAGTAATATTATTGTGCCGAGTTCTGAAGGAATATTGGATCGGGTGTATGAGTTATTTTTTTATTTTTCAAGTATTTATTAATATTTCCCTGGGCTCCACGAGGTCGTGACATACAGGGGCCTTGTGCAGTCTTCAGCTATACTATAACTATTGTACTAGCAGACGGTAGTGTACATAGTACCTTTACTTAGTAGCGTACTATGTTACACGAAACTAAAATACCTTATATTAAACAGCTACATCATTTACAAAATAATGTGCCCCAACAGTTTCACATTGAATGTTAGTATACATTAAACTTTTCTCATGCCACTGCCTTGTTGTATCGAGTTACTAAATTATTTTCACGGAACTGAGGGAGTGTAACAATTTCCGTTAAAAATTACATCGTTATGTAAATAATAGCAGCTATAAGTAATGGCGAAGATATAAATCACTGCTTGGCTCCTCGTTGTAAATTTAACTTCATTAACGTTGTAGGTAAGCCGAAACGAATATATTAAAGCGATGTTACTTCGTGCGAAGAAATTGGTTAACATTCTCTCTCGGGTTGTCTTGGGCCGTATAGTTTACAAATCTTTAGAATATGTATATCCCTTTACAAATCTAAATACGAGAACCACACAGGCGAATTGTTTATAGTAAAATTTCTCCACTAATTAGAAATTCCCTCATCCTAACGATGCGCTACGCAGTGATTCGAAGTACCATGAAATATATTTTACTGAATTTCAATTTAAGTTCTGAATGTATGCGGTGTGTATACGGTGCTAAAAACACATTCCAAAGATATGCAATTTGTTTAAGAATCCCGCTGTAGTTTCGTGCAGGCATTCCAATTAGTAGTGTTTTAAAAGTGTTATTATAGATACCCCTGTCAGACTTTTTTGCTTATGAATTAAACCCAAATATGTGGGTTTATATCGGAAGAGATTGCTAAGCAATGTCCGGTATTTAAGCAAGCCCAGAGTATACCTACAAGGGATCGATGCCTAGAGTGGTATACTCGTACTTACAAGGTATCGATGGAGCGTTTATCATCCAACTGCCACCGGCTGTTTCTTTTTAAGGCCCGAAACATGAACAAATTTAGTACCTAGGGGTAGATCATCCATAACAATCCAGTATTTGGAGACCTTTACATAGCATACGAAGCCCTCGGGCGGAGCCTGTATAATGCTCTTACCCGACAGAGATTGGACAAACCGAACATGATATCCTGTTAACAATTACTTAGCTTACAAAAACAACGGTGAGCATTGAATAATTGATTGTTGCTGCGCTGATAGAGAGTTCAATTAGGACGGCAAACAACCCGACAATGAATTGCAGGTAATCCTGTCATTGTGCTTCAGGCTAATATCTTCACGCCTGTATATCCCGAAAGTGTAGGCAGACGTGCACTCTTGTACCCCCATTTCCCTAATCGCAGTTAGATACTAGTAATTATTGATGAATTGATTAAAGTCTTATTGCAAACTTAAAACAGTGCCTGTGTTATTTATTTTTTAAAATGACCTATATGGTGTAGTGATGTAGGTAACTACATATTTATTAATAAATTATGTGATCTCGTGTCTCGTGTCGTGTGCAGCGATTGAATATTTTTTCTTTTTCCTTCTGCCTATTCTTACGTCTGGGAGTTAGGCTCAAAGCGTAATTACTTCCGCTTCGTAGCGGCGTAGAGCGGCGTAGCGGCGTAGCTTAAGCAGATACCGTAAAATGTAACCTGTATAATTATTGAATTCTATGTTTAAGGCAGCATGCAAGGAAACATGGAATGCAATTGGAATTCGAGAATATGGAAAATGGAATTCTTATCTCTATCTATATAAATGAAATAAATTCGTGTTAGTTACACCATTTATTATTCCAGAACGGGTGGGTCGATTTTTATGATCTTAAATGCGTATGCGGCAGTAATAGCAGAATAACTAAAAACCATGGAAAAAATCACTGAAAAATAATAATGAAGATAATTAGTTTTCTTATTTGAATCTGAGGCGGTACGAAGCTCACCGGGACGGCCAGTTATAAACAGATGGGTAGATATTTTCTTTATAGAATTGCAATAATGTATCAATAATATAATCACTGTCAATTTTGCCAATTGGTGAAAGATAAGAGGAACTCACCGAGACTGTAGTGTTGTAACTTTGTTTTTATTTCTTAAATGTTTTGATAATGACAATTTGTAAGTGCCTCCGTAGCCTATATGAAATAAACGATTAGACTTTGACTTTGAACACTCATATGAACTGGTATTTTTATTCGATTTAGACACAGATACGATATAGATTCTTATTTTGACATCCGGTCTTCGCACAATTGTGTGCGAAGACCTCATTCAATGTAATTTGATTCCCCACCGAAGTTTTATTTTTGTAATTTGCCATTGTCTAACTTTTACTGAGATCGACCCGGTATCAAGTAGGTACCTAAGTATAAACTTACTTATAATATATTTCTGGTAGTATTAACTATTTACTGTACATACCCAGGGGATCCTTTAGTTGGTTGATCAGGATATCAACTACCTACGCCTCATTACGACGTTCGATGTTATTTATATTAGGTACACATTTAAATGTAGTCTTTTCATTCAATAAAGCGCGCAGGCCGCGTTATCTTAGATATTATCAGCACCATTCATTTATCAATTTACAGCTAAACCATAAAGATACAAGCGTTACCGTATAATACTATGTTTATTACACATCAAATATTTATTTAACGCCCTTTTTAACGTGACTTTAAGCGAGTCGATTCGTTTCGAGCTTCAGGTATCTGAAGGTATTTCTCGTTCATTCACTTGTTCAGGTAGGCGAAGTCGGATATCGGAGAGGATATAAAATACCAATATACAGCGACATTTTTGTTTACTACAAAACTAGTTTTACTGCAAAGCAATAAACAATAAATATGCAATGGCTGCACATTAAATTAACATCGACATTCTTCATTTTTATGACAACTCAATTCGCTTATTATTGTAATGAATAGACGAAGGGTGTGGTGTGAAAAACCGAGCTGATTTATGTAGTACACATAAATTCGCGTGTTTGTAAGGACACAAATCGGCTTAGTTATTGGGCTTCAATATGTTGTTCGCGACGCTCTGTCTAATATTAGTAATGCGTCTGTGTTGCAATCCCAATAAAGCGAGAAATCACAGAATTGGAGTATAATATCGTATACCTGTTACATACCTAGGTTTAAAGTTACACTATTATTAAAATACACAACTAAGTATATAAACATACTTACCTATTGAAATAAAACTAATTTTACAGATTGTTACGCTTGTTATGTTTTACATAACATAATATACACGCGATACAATCTGTAAAATTAGTTTTCGCTTAAGTATAAGAAATCAATATACTTACCTATGTTTCACAAATAAATAATTATGTTTCTCGATTCTGTGTAAGTCGGCCAGGGTTAAGTAATTGGGGGAAGAAACAACCACTGACCCCCGGCTTGTCAACCTTCCCAATTATACCCCAAACAAGTTGATCGATAATTGAAGAGGCTTACAAAACCGAACTCCTTAGAAGAGAGTCTGTAGATTTTGTAGATGTCTGAAAAAATTGGAAGTCTTTGAATTCAAAACAAGTGTTTCAAGGTATTCTTGTTTGTGTGTCTGTTTGCTTGAGCATTACGTAAGAATTAATGGACAACTTCAACGGGATTTTAAGTACTGTATAATACCCTTTCCTGATGTATTACTTACTAGCTGTTACCCGCGACTTCGTCCGCGTGTTATTTAACATAGACAACCGTTGGCAACAGCCTCCTCGCGCATTCTGAGCCCGCGGGACGCATTTCTGCAGGTTGTTGCTATCATACTTAATCAGGCGCAACGCTGCAACATTGATTTAATTTTTTTTCGTGTAAGCCTATTTTTGTCCTAAATAAAAGTAGCCTAAGTTACTTCTCGTTACATAAGCTATTTGCCAGTGAAAGTCCCGTCAAAATCGGTCCAGCCATTTCAGAGATTAGCCGGAACAAACACACAGTAGGACAGACAAAAATTTAAAAAAATGTTGTTTTGGTATAGGTACCGTGTATACATCCAAATGCACTTAGTAAAAACCGGTTATTTTACTATTACAAACAGACACTCCAATTTTATTTATATGTATGTATGTATAGATGTAACTTACACACTGTGTAGTAACACCGCCGTGTATATAAAGTTGAATATGTTGTTATAACCTTTTGAACGAGGCGTTACATTACAGATTATTATATTATGTACACGTATATGTTTCTAGATGAACAAAACATACAATTTGTACACAACATTGAACATTCTGATTTCATGTGAGCATTTTTTTTAATGGACCTGTTAAAATGCTGGCAATTACAAATGCGTAGGTTCAAAGGATAGTATACCGTTTCTGAATCACGATGTAGGTACCTAATTCTTTTAGTTTGTCCAAGTGTCCAGTAATTTTAATTCTCCTATGCCACAGAGGGCTGTAAACAGTCACAACTCCGAGTCCGAACCCCCTTCCCTTCCCGCCCCTCTCCCTCCCGTACGCATTCCGCGCGAGCAATTTCGACGATTGGTTTTGCAAACAGTTTTTACGCCTTTTGTTTCTCCGCGCTGGCGCCGCCGCGGACGCTATTGTGATTCAGAGATCGAGTTTGTCTATGCCACGAACGTTCCATTACCTACGGCTTAACACTCAAACATCTCGGCTTTGCATCGCTACGTCGCAGGAGCCTTTAAAGTATAAACCATCTATACAAATAGTAAGATGTCCCGGTGTACTTGGTACCGCCTCAGAATTAAATGTATGAGAAAATGAATTATTATCTTTATTATTCGTTTTTAGTGACTCAAATAGTTGAGTCCTTCACTATTTGAAATGCTTACCACTTGCATGCTTTTTCGTATGATCGTTAACATTAAATGTCTTTTTTATTTTTTCGGCGGTTAGGTACTTGCTAACCTGTAATTTTTATTACTAATTTGTTGTTTTATTATCAAATTGAAAATTAATAATATTATTTACAGCCTCTGACAGCCTTAGATTGATTTTCAATGTATAATTTTGACACATCATATTTGTACGGACGTCATTTTTATAGTCTCATAGATCTGTATCATAGTAAACGTAGGGGCAGCGTGGTGGCTAAATCTAGATCAAGGTCCCCTCGACTGAGGTACCTGCTACAACTACGGGTTCACGGGTCACGGTTTGGGCAAACGCGGAGGAATTCGTCTCGATACAGGGTTAGAGCTTTGTCGGTGATATTCAAGTTATTTTCGAAGCGTTTACATAAACATGCTTTCTCTATTTTGGTGGCAATTTCTATAATAACTATTTAATATTCCTACGTTCTGTTATAGATGCGTAATGCACTATATATTGTTGACCTGGCATTCCTCTCCTAGTTCAGTCCAGTCAGCATTTCGGGCTGCATAGCCAACGTCAATCAAAATCCACGGTTGTCTCTAACCATCGGCTCATCTTTTATTTTATTTTTTAAAAACCTATTCGGTCAAAGCCCTATAACAGTTCACACAAGAAGCCACTAATTCATTATGTTCCGTTTTCGTTATAGTATGTGTTCCCCAATTTCAACTTAGTAAGTAAATATATGTATTCACAAAAACATTTGCGCGGCGATTGGTCGGCGCCGCGCATATTTATAATTTATCGCTTTCCGGTTTTTGACTTTCAGAACATTTTTTGCCGCATGAAATATCGATGACGAATTCCCTACTTTTCGTGTTCATTTGTTTTGAAATGTTGGTCTCATCGTGTTGTTTGAGTTTTTATAGACTTTCGCTTCCATCTGCATGGCATTTATTGAATGAAAGCTATGCTCAAAAGGTACCTATTAAAAAAAAAAAAACAAAATGTTATCGAGAAAGTACTTTTCTTTATTTATTCATCGTGACTTTAGCCAGCAATTGAACATTCCAGCAAATACCTACTCTCCAAGATAAATATAAAAAAGTTGACAAAAAATAAACTGGATTTACTATCATAGTAATTTAAGGGGGCAACTTATGTTAGACGTTTATAGTTAAGTAAATTCAAATTTGAAATTCAAATACCAAATTGAACAAAATTATGCACACAAGACAAGTTATACATATATTATATATTACGCATAGACTTGTCTGCATTAGAAATATGTCAAACACTTACTCGGTGTATAATCAAGCAGTACATGAGCAGCAGAAGGTTGAAGGTCGAATAAATTATTAAATACTCATATGTATGCTTTTTTCGCATTGATTATGTAACGGTTGGTACAACGTTGGAGTGGCGGTCGATGGGTACATTTTGGCTAATTTAAACAAAATTGCAACACAAGCATACTTAAAAGTAGAAAATAAAATTATATATATTTTTATACATACAAACATTCATATTAATCACAGAAAGTTTGTCCCTACCACGATTCGAATCCCGGACCCACGGACGGAAGGCAGGCTCACTACCAACTGAGCTAGTCAGGTCTTAAAGGTTTAAAGTTACCTTCAAAATAGCTCAACTCAAAGTCACACGCGACTGACGCTAACAAAGTCTGTCTGAGATGTAGTTTACCAATTACAAAGGCTCGTAAAGTGGTTATAAAATACGACGTAAAGAGTATAATATCCTCGTACTATGAAAAGGTCGGAATTGGATTGGAATTGGAACTCCAACTTCAGCTTCGTACTCTTTTAAGTCTTCCAGTATCCAGTTTCCTATAGCTCACTGAGTAGAGTACAGAAATGTTGGGGCCATTTATTAAGATTGTGGATTGAAGTAATGTTTATTGGTCTAGAGGTCGGTATACTAGTGAGCTTTGAGATTGTTATTTTAACTTTTAATATTAAAACTAATTAGAGTGTACACACGTTAGTGGCAAGTTATCCCCGACATATATATTAGTCAGAGGTAAGTATTTCAAACATTTAGGGATTTTGTACAAAATCTATGAAGAAGATTGGTCGACGCAACCGGCGGCCCAAGGGCTGGCCATTTCCTCGCTCAGCGAGTAGGTTTGGCTATTCAGCGAGTAAATGCGGCCAGCATCTTGGGCACGCTACCGCATGGGCCATTTTTTTACACTTTTTGTAAATAGTACGTAAGCTTTTTTATGCTCTTTTAATACCTAGTTTGTTTTCATATCATATTTAATAAAAAAAAATCCTGTTGTAAATATTTAGATGATTATTACAAATAAGTACATATTATAGAACTTTTTTAATTTATATTTGTTTTGTGTAATCATGTTATTTCCTTTATAACTTTAGTTTTTAAATAATCAAAAGAAACTATACCTATTACCGATTTTTGTTAAAGTGTTTTAGGAATAGAAAGAACTGCATTAGTGACGGGTGATGTTTTATTAATAATTTAGATACTAAAAATGGCAAACTACTTAACTTATTAAACTCGTTGTGGTAGGTAATTTTACACCTACCACAATGAATCAACATTGAACAATACCAGGGTAGGTTATCAATGATAGATCACAATGTTTAAGATATAATAAGATATCTTATTTCAAAGAAATTTGATCCGCGTTGGGGTGAAAACTACACCTAAGATATGTGTTTGCTTCTATATGAAGTATCTATTTCTCTCGAACTAAAGTACCTAACCAAAGCATAACAGGTTTTTAAATATATATAAATAAAATTGACTCATTATTGAAGTATACTATAGTTAACTATCTACAAGTTCAACATCCTATCTGTTATTGCAAAACATTTGTATGGCTCGCGCTATTTTAATGAAATTCTTAAGTTAAGCCTTGATTTTAGAAAAACTTTTTGTTAAATACCACGCGGATAATGTCGCGGGTAACAGCTAGTGTAGAATAAAAATGTCAACAACCCAATTCTAATACTCTATTTTTTCACAGATTTACGCCATGGTCTGTGTAATATCGCAGTTCCAAGAATACATGGACGGCCGCGGCACTGTAGCCTTCGACAGCTCTGATAGGGTGAGTGTGCCAATTAAATCTACTGTCCATACGGAATCACTATTACTACTTAAATCTAAGCAATGTTTTACTAGTTATGCGTCATAAACATACTCGTAATCCTGTTACAGCCCGATACAGCTTTAAAAAAAAGTTGTTTTTTATATACCTGATATCTACTAGTCTAGCAGTGATAGCCAAGTTGGTAGAACGCTTGCCTCGGTAACGAGGATTGCAGGTTAAAACCCCGGTTCGCACCTCTGCGATTTCATGTGTGAGTCTCATTTTTCAACCATGATTATCACTTGCAAAACGGTGAAGGAAAACATGGTGAGGAAACCTGCATGTCTGAGAGAACCCCTCGAAACATGTGTGAAGTCCGCCAACCCGCCCTCGGCCAGTATGGTTGACTATGGCCTAATCCCCCTCGCATTGAGGGGAGGCCATTGCCCAGCAGTGGGACATTAAAAAGGGCTGGAATTATTATACATTATTTATTATATCTACTAGTTACAGAAAACATGCATCAGTTATTTATATTTTTTATTAACCGACATGGAGGTTTACTATTACCGTTTGCCCTACATGATACCTACCTATAAATGAGTTCCTATTGAAAACGCAGGCAACATTCAATGAAGTGGAAACTGAATGAGTCTCAAGCCCTCAAGGAAAGATTTCAATGTAGAAAAGTAATTTAAAATAAAGTACTTTTTATTTGCACGTTATTTTATGGAATAATCAACATCAAAAAGGTATAAACTTGAGTTATTTTATTATAGGTGCTTTTATATACCATAGATCCATTATTGTATTCAAGAACTTTACAATTTGGAATACGATTCGTAAGACTCAATGACTGGGTCCCGACCGACCGCGCAGTTGTTGACTCACGCGCAGTCATCAGCTGTCTTTAGCGTCTCTATAATTCTGCGCGCGCCATGTGCTGGAACCAGACTTGCAAAGTTGCGTCTTCTGTCTGGACTCAGCCGTTCTTAAGTTTTTAGTTTTAGAGCTGCGTAGAGCCAATTAATAGTTCTTGGCTTGCTAACAATATTATGTAAGTAGCTATTTATGGATATACTAGCTGCGCCCAGCAATGCTACCTGTGATTAAAAAGTATGTCATTTTCCTGTATGTCCTTTCCCCTAAACTACCGCTACCTATGCAAAAAGTCATGTCAATCGTTTGCTCTATTAAAAATTAAAACAACTCTATCCCACGGGAACCATACATGGTTCCCATACATTTTACAGCGATATAAAGTCGAAATGCCTATGTAGTATTCCAGACTATAATCTATCTCTATGCCAAATTTCATCCAGATCCGTTCAAACGTTCTGGCGTGATTGAGTAACAAACATCCATCCATCCAAACTTTCACATTTATAATATTAGTGGGATTATATCTATGATAGAACACTTTCACGTACCTAATCACATAATGTAGGCACTTACATTATTATGTATTAAAATGACTCGGCGATTTATTTACTAACGTTTACTTGTTCGATTCGTATCAAAGACTCATGGATTCAACTCAAGATTCTGCACCCATCAGTTGGAATTTTTCAACGAGCTTTTCGTGAACTATACGTACGCATTTTTGTCAGTGTTTTTAAAATTAGTTTATCTTTAAATTATTATAGAACTCTATCTCAACGTGAATTTAAAAAAGAAAACATACTTTCAAATTTAGACGTGAAATTACAATGTGAATTGAAACTCTATACGCTCGAGCGCGCTCATCTCTCGCGCGCGTTGTACATTGCGCGGAGCGTTGTGTTGTGATCTGATTTCGATACATTGCGCGCTCTATAAATACATCTATAACCCATGAATTTTCTTCCAACTCCTCCTATTTTTATCTTTCGATTAGATTCGTACGGGTTCCAAGACACAAACCTCGGTGTCATCATGGGATACAACTGTGGATCCTGGTTTACAGGAGTAGCAGTGGTGGGAGTGTATGGTGGGCCTAGTCCCATAGAAAAAACCCATGAGTTTTGACAAAAAATATTTCTATAATTTTATAATAGGCATTAAATGTAACCTTTACCTAAAGTTTTCGTTACCATGCCCGTATACCTTGTATAGAGCTCTATGTGTCTACTCATTTTGACGATAGTCATCCAAGCATAGTTCCGACGAAACTATTCCCCAAGTGCCCGCTGTAACAATGTCATACACTCTTAAAAAGTTTACACTCCTACACTCGTGAACGCAGATACTAAGGTACTAAGGTACTTTGTCGCCGATTATACCTATTTGTTTTAAGCGTCATTCTGGAATCAGCATTACATAGCGGGAGATTGTCGGTCGCATTCAGTGTTACATTCGGCACCGTCATGTCACCTGACAATAGCAGCCGGCCGGAGCGGCGGCATACACAATACGGCGAACAGTGCTCGGTCGGTGCACGCCATTAGTCCTTTTGATCGGAGTTGGCATGTTAATCAATCAACCTTTGCCGGCGTATCATGTGGTTGGGTCATCGATCTGTAACGTGACAAGTAAATGGTAGACAAAGCAGTGATAGCCAAGTTGGTAGAGCGCTTGCCTCGGCAACGAGTATTGCAGGTTCAAGCCTCGCACCTCTGGGATTTCATTATCGTGTGCGCATCTCATTTTCAACCACGATTATCACTTGCTACACGGTGAAGGAAAACATCGTGAGGAAACCTGCATGTCTGAGAGAACCCCTCGAAAGATGTGTGAAGTCCGCCAACTCGCACTGAGCTAACGTAGAGGACTATGGCGTAATCCCCCTCGATTTGAGGGAAGGCCCGTGGTATAAAAAGGGCTGGTATTATTATTATTACTATTCGGAAAAAGATCTAAACTTTAAAAAATGTTTTCAGTATCAAATGTTATAGTTAAAAACCGACGGTGTTTTTGGACGCAGAGTGCTGGATAAATTGATTATGAATAACAAAGCGCTGAAATATACAGGCAGTCGCTCCTAATAGTTTTTAGCAAAGTAAGTTAGTAATATAGTTAATCTCGAGTACAATAACCAAAAAATATCTTAAATAAATGTATGTACCTCAGAAGCTTGTATCTTAAAACATTTACATTATAAATTCGGTAATGCTTTCGTGTTTGCGTAGGTAGGTACTAAAATGTTTTTAAATCAATTTGTTGTCAGGTAGGTACGTGATGCTAATATAATACTGGAGGAATTCATTGTCTATGAACCTGGATATAATGTCTCGCTGTATGCAAGTTCGAATTATGTACTAGAATTTATCTACAGTAAAATAATGGAGAACCGTTATCTATCGATAGTTTTTTTATGTAATGTACCTAATTAATTTCATATTTACTGAAATAATTTTACATAAGAAACCGCACAGACACAATTGGCATGATGCAAACAATAACCCCCAAATTAATAGACGATTTATAACAGTATCAAAGGTAATAATAAAGTCGCAAAGCACAACTCTTATGCGCGGCACTATGAAACGTTTGATAATGTTATAAAACGTCTATAAATTCAGGGCTAAGTCTTTGATCATAACTCACAAAGTAAAAACATTGAGTGCGTATAAAATATTAATCTACGTAATTTAGCAGCACAAACATGTTATTAGAACCAGATAAAACGTCTAACAAAAAGGCTTTTTGTTTCAACAGATTCAGTAAATTAATCCAATCATTTTATACTCTAGTTCTCGTTAATATTTTTCCATTCTCAAATCCCCTTCCACAATAATGTTCTTTAGCGTGTGCCGCCGGGCCTGAGTGGTGGACTATGGCCTTAATCCCACACAAAATAAGGGAGGCCCGCACCTAGCACTGGAACCAGAGGCGTCTGTAGCTCGCGTAGCGCCCGGGTGCAATCATCACCCTAGCGCCCTCTAGTACCTAAGAAATTTGAGTTTTGGAATTTCCGGACCAGAGGGCGCGCGGCGAGTGGCGCTCGGGCGCCCGGGTGCAACGCACCCCACCCACCATAGGTAAAGACGCCTCTGACTGGAACATAAAATACCTCATTTATGATTACTTAATAAAATATGCTTTTGCTGTTGGATTCGATGGGTGAAAGTGTAATATTGTGTAGCTGGCAGCAGTTCAATACACGGCCACGGCTCAGCACACTGCCACCACCAGCTCGGCGGCGAGCGGGCGCCGTCGCTCCGCAGCGAAGCCCATGCCCAGCCGGCATGACCCCGAGGAGTTCTCTGAAGTACCTACTAAGATCATCAGTAAGTACCAACGATTTGGAAATATTAAACTATCTGCTGTCTGCCGCTTCGTCCGCGGTACCTCGATGTACAGTGCAGGATGCAGGATAATATAGCTTCATAATAGAGAAAGAAATTTCAGACTTCAACCATTCGTTCCGGAGATTCCCTATCGTCTACATCCTATTGCTCGTGGATATCTTGTTACACAGGGTTATATAAATAAAATATTTAGTAAGTTTATTCACAAACTAGCTGTTACCCGCGACTTCGTCCGCGTGGTATTTAACATAAAAGTTTTTCCAAAATAAAAGAAGCCTAGGATACTCCTTGTTACATCAGCTATCTGCCAGTGAAAGTCCCGTCTAAATCGGTCCAGCCATTTCAGAGATTAGCCTAAACAAACAGACAGTTTTTTTTTTGAAATGTTGTTTTGGTGTATGTACCGTGTATACATCCAAATGCACTTAGTGAAAATCGGTTATTATTTAATAAATACAAACAGACAATCCAATTTTATTTATTTGTATTGATGTTAAGAAGAGCTCATGGCGTTGGGAATAAATTCAGCCGGCAGAGGGTCATAATAAATTCAAGACGAGTTTCCTATAACGAAACAGATGTGGGTTACTGCACACCGCCATACATTAGGAAATACTACCTGCGGCAATAAAAAAACATTTCAAGCGGCCCACGATAAAATATATGAATATTCATATCTCTTTACAATCTGGCGAGCTACGACAATTTCAGCTGGCTACAAAATTGATGTTAATTGCTAAAAGAATTCAGGAACTGGTGTATCATGTATCTTCAGGGTTTCTACCGCAGCGTTAAAAGTTTTAAAATGTTATATAAATGGTTATACAAACGGATTTATTTGAAAATTAATTAATGACGCAGAACCAGGCCCTCACGGTTATGTTTTGTATAATTATAATTTCCTTTGTATTGTACTCTATAAGTTATATATAAATATAGCTAAATAAACACACAAAATGTACGGTTCTACTAAGTATAAATTACTACAAGGAAGATCACAAGGCACTAAATTAACTCAAACATCTACTTTATTTATTTATTAAGTAGGTACCTCAATCAACTTCCATTTATTTGGCCAAACTATTAACACACAAAAAGCGCCTCCAAACAAAGACGTTATCTCAGGGGCTATAGGGGCTATAATAGTGTGTAAATAATTTACAAGTTCATCAGCCAGAGACCCGGCCTCATCTGCCACTGTTAACTGGTTTATTCTGAACTAATATTGGTTGGAAGACGGATAATGAAACAGCGATCGCCGCTAATTGTCCATTAATGGCCTTCGGCCCTTGGGATTTGCCACACTCACTAGTAAACTAAATATTTACGTAGTATTTATCAAAACGAGTGGATTGATAGACAGTATGTCAGTAAGATGGGGCGAACTTAGCGTTTGATTTTCAAAAACACATTTAAATATACGGTAGGTATAATTTATCTCCACACAAATTTTAAAAAAAAACTTTTTAAAAACATGGGCCCAATATATTACTTGTATTCAGTATCTACATACAAATTTTATTTCACTGTAATATACTTATACCAATACAAAAAAGTATTCAGTAGATATGTAAATATTTATTTCAGTCTCAATGAGCCAATTCATAACAACATAGCCTGAAAAAATATATCTTACAGCTTTACAGTAATACGAAACAAACCTTTAGTTTATCGCCATCTCGAAGGTTTGCTTTCGGCCAAACCATCAAAAGCTAGATAATAATAGATGTGATCGATTCGCTGCCGTGATAAATATCGTGATAAATGGATAAGCCTAGTATGTGCTTATGGGTGATTCGAATGCATTACCAAAATGGCCGGCCGGTACTGAATCTGGGCTCACAAGTAACATAAGTAGAACACGTAATCCATCAAGCGATCGGTAACCATTAAATATACTCTGACAAAGTTTTATGTTTGTCGATTCAGAAATAATGTTAAAGGTTTTATTAAATCGATTGATATTACAAAGGACTGGCTTTTATGTTAAATCTGAGACTGGTTTAGAATATAATCTGATATTTTAGCAAATTTCACAGTATATTTAATATATGTTATCTTTTTTAACTTAGTTTAAACGTAACGTAAAAACATAAAATAAACGCGATAAAGTCTGTAAAATAAGTTTTATTTAAATTGGTTTTATACGATTAAATGTTATCTTCAAACTAATTGTATGATAACATACTTAGTTATCTTAGAAGCTTTTATCGAGTGGATTTATTGGAGTTATAAGTATAATTATAAATATAATAGTTACTTTGGGTATCTAAGAGTAATAATGAGATCATTTCGAATCTAACAATAACTTGTAGTTAACAATAACGGGTCCCTACAGTACTTACAAACTCCAGCTATAGTTGAATATTAGTTTAAAGAAGCATCTAATCTAGAAGTAATTGTGTTTCGGTACATTTAGTACTTAATCGTATAGAAGGTCAAGTCAAAGAAAAGTTTTTATATCACATCATAGAAACCACATTGGTCTTTGTTTGCCGCCGTACTGCAATTATGCTACAGGTAATTTAATAATTAACACACCTCTTTTATGAGTTTTCTTTTCTAAAACAAATTCACAGAATATTTTTTAAACATATTTACTTCGCATACGATAATAATTACTTACTTCACATTATTACTAGCTATCCCGACTAACTTCGTACCACCTCTGAGATATATGAAAAAATCTGAAAAATGCAAACATATTTTAATAGTTAGTCTGATACACGAAGCGGAGAAAAGCTCAAAAAATCAAAGATCATAAAAATCGGCCCATCTGGTCTTGAATTATAAGTGGTGTAACTATCACCACTTTGTTTTATATATATAGATTTGTTTCAACTAAAACAAAATCAAAATAGTTTCCCTGACAACTTATTTTTTTTTTATGTAAGCTTCGGTGCTGTCCAAGCCGAGTAGGTCGGCGGTAAAGAAGCACGTGCAGTTTCCGGATGAGCAGAGTTGCATTGAGGAAGGGCCTGAGCCTCCGGCACCGCCTGAGAGCGAGGAGAAACCAGGTGAGTAATACTCTCTCTTTCTATCCATAACGACCTACCTATCTCGGATGACATGTCAAACATGTAGTCATATATCATATTTATAAGTTAATAAAACCGTGGGAAGCCGCTCATGCTAGGTACCTGAATAACTGACGTCGACCTGATGAGCTCAGTGGGTAGTGACCCTGCTTTCTGTGTTCGAATCCTGGGTCCCGGTCCTGGGTCCCGGGTTCGAATCCTGGTAGGGACAAACTTTGTGTGATTAGCACGAATGTTTGTACCCGAGTCGTGGATGTTTATTATTTACATAAGTATTATATACTGAATTCGCCCTTATTCCATTGTACGATATCCATAATACAAGCGTTGCCTAGTGTGGGACCGTATAGTTGGTGTGTTCGTCGGGCGATATTTATTATTTACTAGATGACCCGCTGTACTTCGTATCACCTATCCTAACGACATTAAAACTCTCCCTTCGTCTGACGTTCGACAGACCAACTGACAGTAAGAAAAAATAAAGCACACTATTCTCACCGTGTAAACCTTCTCTGGACTACTGCAAACATTTCAAGACCAAAATTAGCTAAATCGGCCCAGCCGTTCTCGAGTTTTAGCGAGACAAACGAACAGCAATCGATTTTTATTATATAGAAGATTACCTACAGATATAAGAAGTGACACTCTGTTAAATAAAGCGTACAACGCGAATGACACAGTGTCTATCAAAATAACCTTCTCACTCCAATTTTTTTCGCACTGAATCAACTTCCATACAAAAGCTTGTCTGATATTTTCTGTCAGGAACTTGGCAAAGTACCAAAACTTTGACAGAACGTTTTGATTGTGATATATTTGTTCTGTTGATGAGATCGAGAGACAGCCGAAGATCTGATTGATGTAACTAATAGTTTTCTGTTACGCAGATAATAGTTATAAATGTCATTTTCTACCTACTGGTGAGTTTCAGGCTAAAAAATCCTTTGAGATTGTGACGCAGCACGTGGTGTGTAGTTTTAAACCACCAATTGACCCGTTTAGGAGTCGAACTCTTCCAAATCCCTCTTGGTGCAACTCCAGGATATCCAAGAAATATATTAATAATCCAAATTTCAAATCTCCAGGTTTACGGGTATCGTTTGTGTTATCCGTCAGTGTGTTAAATTGTATTAAATAGATTATTGGTGGTAATATATAACTTGCCCCTGGGTTCTGCAGCTTTTGTTTCGCTATTATCGAGTCGGTACCATCGCAATGTTTGCCCCATTCGTTCAAACGCTCCAACCGCTCTTACGGGTATGTAAGCCGACACCGATGCTTATGTGCTAACACAAGTAACGTTACAGTAAATAGATAGAGCGCTCTATTGATAGGGAATTATAATTATTTTGTGTAATGTATCATTTTTGTATGAAGAATAGAGAAAGCCGGGGATGGTAAACATGATTTTATATTTGTGCTGTTACCTGTTTCGTTTCCTAGATAAATTACAAGGTAGGTAAGTATACCGAATACCGAAAATTGTTCGGTTCAGCGCCTACCGAACCAATTATTCGATTTAATTTAGGGCGTTCACTACAAGGTGTGTCGACGCGGGCTATAAGGCGTCGCGATGCTCACTTATTGGCGTCAGGGCCTCACTATAAGGCGTTGCGACGCTCACTTTGAAGCGTCGTGACGCTCACTATAAGGCGTTGCGAAACCCAATATGAGGCGTCGAGGCGCCAACTATAAGGCATCGTGACGCTCACTATCTGGCGTCACGACACTCACTATAAGGCGTTACGACGCTCACTATGAAGCGTCGTTACGCTCACTATAGAGCCTCGAGACGCCAACTATAAGGCATCGTGACGCTCAGTAATTGGCATCACGACGTTGCGCCGCTCACTATACACATATACACTATACTTTGAAACTTAAATGTTGATTAACAATTTTACAAGAACAAGACGAAATCTTATAAAGTTCGTTTGACATTCGGCACATCAACCGAATATTCGGCCGCACACCGAACATGTAAAACTATGCCAAATATACCGAAAAACTCGGCGCATCCCTAGTATATATATTTGAATTTCAGGGTGCCTATCTTAATACCTATTGTAAAAGTTAGGTCCTACTTACTATTGTCAAACAGATGAATAGGTAGACGACCCGATTCACAGTTGGTATTGTGTTTGTCTGGTGAATTTATTATAGGCTAGTTGGAACATTTAATACTCAACTCAACAGTCAATAGTGTTCTGTAAAATAACACATCTTTTCATAATGAGCATAATGATTTTAATGTTTTTTATTTATTGGCTATAAATTAGGTATACGATACATTGATGCTACAATGACATAGGTAACAATAGGTAACGACCCATTCCCGAGCTAGGAACTAACCTGTGTTGCGGGATATAATACTATAATTATACTCACTTATTATAGCTCACGTCATATTCTAATACACATAAAAATGTGCAAACTGTATATGAGTTGTCTTTTGAACAGACGCGAGGGTCATCAGCTCGTTATGGATGGAGGTGGAGTCTGAGGTGCCGCCGCCGGAGCGCTGACGGCGGCGCAGCGAGCAGTACTACCGGCCGGTGACGCGCGCGCGCAACGAGCGCCGCAAGATGTCCGCCGCCGGCGTACCGCCCGCAGACGACGCAGACCAAAAGGACTCGTTATAAACGCTCACAACATGCTCGGACAGGCCCTTTGAACTGACAGTGAAGGCCGGCGCGAACGCAACGCGCCAACGCGTTCAGTTTGACGTTTTCGTAAATTGATAACATTCCTATAGAGCTCCGGACTATATTCATTGGCTGTATAAGTTGACTTGTGGAAGTAATGGTCGAATCGGTTTTCCTTTCTATCTCGAAGTGATCACACGATTCAGATTAACGGTCTTTGCCCACTATACCGTGCCTAAAACGTTTATAACACCGAAGCACAGGTATTCCCATAGTGTTAGGTTTCCCATACGTCGACATAATGAAAACTGATTTTGGGATCGACGAGGTCTAAAAAGCGACCTATTCATCAGCACAAGTTTTTATTTGAAACTTTCAAGATACTTTATAAGTTGTTACGTATACCAACATGTGATAAGAATGACTAATATTTTACTAGGAAGTATCATTGTTGTTCTTTAAAACACTCAACAAGTCGATGAGCGTACACAAGTTCGTACAAGATGAAATTATTATTTTGTATCAATAGGAACAAAACTGGAGATATGATTTTTAAAGTAATTTGGCTATGGGAGTCTGAGGTATCAGTTCATTTTGGAAATGGGGTCTCGTGCCCAAATAAGTTTGGGAATCCATGGTGTAGCATGTTCGTGTTTGAAACGTTTTAGGCACATAAACACGACGTCGCCGCCTACTAGAACGTATGATCCAGGTAACCATACCGTTCGATAACCGCATCGCAATCGTATTATACGATACCCACGCAGAACGGTTGTGGTATACGATTCGTATACCACAACCGCTCTGTGTGGGTACCGTTCCCGCTCGCTATTTGTTTTTATTCGATCGTAATAACGTAGGTACTTGTATATAATTTGTTAACGTTTTCTTGACCGACTGACGTTCCGTTACTGATGAAGATTATTTTAAAGAAATTCGTTTATAGTGGCAATATAATTTATTTGCTTTCAAAGGCTGTATGGCCATCAGAAAAAAATCTGCAAACAGTCGCGTACACACTGGATTGAAATCGTCACATTTTAGTATAATCACATGCAAAATATGAGTAGGTATATTTTCGGTGGATGAATATCTCTCGGTCTATTCATGCCACGCAATGGAAATGTTAGTGACGGAACAGTCTATACAATATTCTCCTTCAAGCCGCGGTACAGTTACGATATAGTACGATACGGTATAGCGGGCAAAGACCTTTAAGACTTAAAGACATTATATTCCACTTTTCAACTTGATTAATATAGAGCCGTCCTCTTACCTAGTCCTTTCAAGTTATACGCTCTATCTTGATACCTAATCCGCTCGTAGAAAGAGTGTCTCCGACATGGCGAGCGATAGTTTTAAGTCGAGCGAACGGCTGAATGGTGAGTCGTCTTGAAGATAAACGCCATTTTTTGCTGACTACACTGCACTGTGGATTCAAAATTACATTTCAGATTTATGGTACGCTATGAATTTAGAATATTCTAGACTATTTTTAGTTCGACAAGACACATAACGAGCTAGATCTGGCGAGTAGGAACTTACTGGAACCTAAAATAACACACCCACTAGCAACTTATAGAAAGTCGTGTTACCACTCAATATCAGTGAGGATTAGTCATCGGTCTTTCGGTCACAGAACCATTGACGGAACCCGACGCACTATCAACAATGAGTAGGTAAAAGAATGGCCGGATGTGCCGGATATTAGCTTCGATCAAGCCGACATATCAGTCTTCAAAGACAATTTTAAGGCTAGTTACGTAGCGTCACAGTTGAAAAAGATGCTCTACCTATTTATAATACGGGAATAACTACATTTGCATTAATATAATTCATAAGTGGAGTTTAGCTGTCTAAGCTAGGGCTGTCCACGGGTCGTATAGTGCCCTTGAACCGTTTCTGCGGTCACCGACCGTCTGGTCTGGAAGGTGCCATCTAATACCGAGGTACGTATACTTAATAAAAAAAAGGAATCCGAATTTTATTTAAACCTGCAAACGAATGATTGCAGAAAGTTTTTTGGATAATTGAAAACCATAATTTGTTTCATCAATCTCGGTTTTATTTAACAACCCTTACGGACAACCCTGTAGAAATTTGGCTTGCAACGATTTAATTTTCTGCGTTGAATGGAAACACGATTTTATTGTTCTTAGTAATTTTTCGTCATGTCTGCAAGCCTTTTATACTAAATAACGTAACATAAACGTGCGTTAGTTAATTTTAAGATATTACTTACCGAGACTCAAGTAAATGAGATCCTACGCACTAGGTCAAATTCAAAAAGATCAATTTAACCAATAAATATGACATATAGATATAGTAAGAAATATGCTCACTGATGGTTTCTTAACGTTCCATATTTGATACCTAAAAGCCAGGCGGTAGGTTTTTCTTCTTTACGAAATGAAATAAAACAAAATAATGTAGGATATTGATGTCTGTCTCATGTTCGACATTTGAAAGAAACTAATTCCTTTGTATTTTAGTTTTTTTTAATTTGGCATCACCATAGGTATTTTGCCAGTGTCAAGTAATATATTTTTTTCTGTTTTTGAGCATATGCACAGGCCCAAAGCCTAGGCTCAAGTAAAATACCCCCCATCCCTCAATCAGTAAAGTGATGGATACTTTACCGAAAGATTTTTCATGGATTTTTTGTAAGAAACTGAAAAGCCATGTTTCGTCACTCTGTTTCAATTACCTACACTTGTGCACTTTACCGAACCCATAATGGTTAATATTCCACTTAAATCACTCACTATAACTCGCAGGAACACTAGTTTTAGAAATTAAAACACAACTGACGCCATGACTTTTCAGTTTCCCGCCAAAAACCCTTTAGTTGGTTTATTTTTAAGTTACAAAGAGTTTGCAGAAAATTTCATTCTTTTTTTTATTATGCATAGATTAGGGCTTAGGTCATAGAGTGAAGATTAACGTTTTGACACAATGTGGCGTTCGCGCGTATCAGGCTTTTTAGCAGGATCCGCAACAATGTCTTAGGCCGGTGTCAAGTATTTAATAGCAATAACAAATACATATTATAAATAAATAAATAAAAAAAAGACGGTATCTAAACCCTAGCCAGAACTCATATGACAGATGATCCACAGTGTGGCTAATAAAATGTGGATCGGTTATATCAGCACATTTTGAAAGAGGCCCTTGATCCTTAAGACGACTGCACAATAAGCGCACAGGGTAAAGCGAAGCTATTCATTTTTGTAAAACAAATATCTAGTCTTATAAATGTAATAGCTACCTATTCTAAGATTTCTATTACGACTAGGTAGCCATTGGTGCCAATAATGTTAGGTAATTCCTTTTATTAGCCCTGAACTGATGTGAACATTAATACGATTCATTTTAAATCAAATACAATTAAGTATCTAACTATTAAGTAATAGAAACTTAATAAATTATTTATGTAGGAATACGTAATAATTACATATAAATGTTAAATTTTAAGTAGAGAACGTATCCATTTTCGTGGTCGAGTGTGTGATATGTTTTTAAGTAGGTAGTTTATTTTTATCTGTTAGGCCCTCCGCTGTTTGAAGCGGAAGTTAACTTATGTACCTATTAGCGGGTTTTCTTTCAACAGATCGACCCGAAAACGCCTCAAGCAGCACAGGCCCGTTTAAAGTTTAAAAATATTTTCTTATATAAGAAGGATGGGCGCGGCGATGCTTTGAATTTAAAAATATAAATTTTATTAATGTTGTAACAGATATGAATTAAATGTATATTTGTTGCTATAATTAGGTCTATGGGTTAGACTTAAGAAATTGTGTAGTATTTATTATTAGATTTAGGTATGTTCCTAATTCACATTTGATACCTACCTATTGCTTCTTGGAAGCCCTGGGCTGCGACCTATTTTTGCAAAATATGCTATAAGGGGCCACTTACATAAGTTGTCTTGTTACGACTGGTTTGACTTAGACTAGTCACGCTATGATTATGCATGTAAAGCGTACCCACTTATTCGATACGTAACTTATTTGTTAGATAAGATATAGATATTAAATCTAATTTTTTTATATGTACTTGTCCCCAATTCAATAAAGATCATCCGATAACCAACAGGCTCCTTAAGATTTATCTACTTCCTAATTTATAATGTTGTGATTTGTAAGGTTTTGAATAAAAAAAAATTGTTTAACTAATCGAATTTTACATCTGGCCATTTGAAGAAAATACGTTTTTCTTAGTTTTAGTTTGCTGGTATGTTTTGTCTCTTGTACGTCAGCAGCTAGAAATACCAGTTTGGTGAATATATGATTATTTCAATCATTTCTTATAATTTCATTTATATCAGCTTGAACACGATCTATTAATGGTCAGAAATCAACAATAGCGATTGCCCACCAAATATTGGCATACAAAAAATGCGCCATAAATAAACATAATATGGAATGTTATTTATTTGGGGTCCTCGTTACTCGTTATAGATAGTTCTCGAATAACATCTTAGAGGATTTCGGTGTTGCTGGCTTGTTTAATTATCCATCAAACTTGTGTAAGCATCTTACATTAAAACTGGCGCTTGCAAAAAAAAAAAGAAACAGCACATCAGCGCATCGGGAGTTCTGAGTCTGTGGTAGAAAAAGAGGCGGGAATTACAAAGGAGAAAAGTGGTTATACTGGTGGATTGTAAACTAAAACTAATTCAATTACATATCTAATTACATTTTGTATTCTTTAATTCTGTGGTGTAATATTGGAAGTCTAACCTCAGGATATTTCTTATACTTGTTTGGTTTATAATTGGAAAAGTTGACAAGCCGAGGATCAGTGGTGGGTTCCTCTTCCCACATTTGTTTTACAATGGATTTCCGCTAAGTGTCGCCTAGTTCTATAAATTATAATATGGGATATATTAAATTACATTTAATAGACGGGTAGTATTATAAAATATACTTAAGTAATGTCTCCGTTAATGGTCAGTCTTCTAATGTTTTGGTGTTTTAAGCTCGTTCCACGCCATCCAAGAAACTATTCAGATATTGTTAGGCAAATGGTGATATCCGCACATTTCTTAGTGAACTAAAATCCTCGTTTGATTAATGTTTGTTGTTATAATAAATGCGACCCCCAGAAAAGTTTGTTTTATTCCATGCGTTTCCCTTACGTCTTAAGCGTAAGGAAGTCAAGACAGTGGGTAAATAAAAAAAAACCACAAGTGTAAATAATATGATTATAATCTTAAATTATAATGGATACACATGTTAAACAAATTCGGTTTGAAGATCTCACCAGTCAACAATTCGATGATCTTGTTAAATTTTTTGAGACACTTATTATGGGCTAAAATTTATTTAATTACATACGTATATGTATATTATTTCACATAAAATTAATAATTAATAAAATAATTTTTATTGTGTGCAGGCATTAAGCACAAATATATAGAAGGATCTAAGAATAAATTATGTTTTGTAACAAATCAGATTATGAAAAATAGTAAATAATATCAAACACCACTTAATGTAAGTACTTGTTTGACAAGATTGTATTTGAAAGGTTTAACGTTAATTGGTAATAAATTTTACAGTGATAATTAAATTTGTGCAAATTTTAACATAATTGCCCCAAAATTCATAGAAAGTGACATTCATCTACAATGGTATAACAAAGTGCTTTCTTCTGGCCTATGTAAATGAATTAACATTTATATGAATTTATAGGTGAAATTGCATAACATTTTTAAAATCATTTAATTAAGTATCGTTAAAATCTTTAAGATTCTTAAGTCATATAAATACATGAAATGAATTAACTAAACCGCAGGTGCTCTTACAATTAACTAACGTAGAGACATTATCCGACGTCCGACATTGCATAATGAAAGTAATCGATCCAATGTACTGTCGTATGTAAAAGTATCACTGCAATTATTTTCTTCTTTTTCAAATGGCCTTCCAACGGCAGGTATTCTGCCAGTGTCAAGTATTTAATTTAAAAAAAATATTCCTTAGTTGCTTTTTTTCATACAAGCACAGTATAATTCTTCATGAGTCTAAAAACTTTTCATAACATATTCAGTTATTCATAATGTAATTCCATAACCTTAATAACTAAAAAAGAATGAATTCAATTATAAAATCGTCAGTACATTAATACGTCTATGCAGTTACAATCTAAATAATATTATTATCTATGGTTTTTGTGACACAACAATCACTGCGTAAACTACGTATCCGTATACGTACGTTTTTAAAAAGATTTAAGTGCTTCGTCCATGATAGACTTACTGTATAATTCATAAAATTACAATCTATTTACCAACAACATTACAAATAAATTGTATTCCAAAAATGTTTTGTGATGTCTGATCGTAAATGGATGGTAATTTTTACGTATTAGGGGAAGTATTTAGCAAATAGTGAGTATTTAAAATACTAATAGAGAATCGCATGATTTGAAAAAAAATACGTGTATTTTTTTAATTACCTGGACATAGCAACCACCCAACTGACATTGATATCCTTGGTTGATAAAGTAATATTTTAGCGTAAATTACAACCGTAAGCAATATAAAGGATCTATATAAGTGATAATGATCACTTAAGAAACCAATTTCTATCAATGAGACATAAATTGCACCTCCGTAGCACCGTTTTAGCTCTCCGGGCTTCAATATAAGCTAATAATTTTAGTCGGGCCTTTATGTGTACGAGTTTTATATTGATTTCAAGTAATGCTAAGAAAACCAGTCTACTTAGAACAACATAATCAACATATCAAATTGATAATGTAAAAAAAAAATTAGATCTGTAAAATATCAGTCAATGAGTAGTTATTCAATATTTTCGAAGAACCGGTATAACACTTGGTATAATAAGCCCGTCGTCTATCTGTGAGTCAACGACACCACAAAACAAATGACTAAAACCTGTGTATAGATTCCGTACAATACAAGACGATAAACCACAAGGGCATTTTCTGTTGGATTGTCTTATAATGAAAAAAAATTATGATCGTCTATTAGGTATGTTGCCCCCCCATATAAGTTATACAGCAATTATCGTGGACAAGCTATGTATTAAAGCTTTTATTTAGATCGACAGTTATATGAAATGAAACTGAAACAAAGCTGGAAGCATTCTTACAGCACCACCGCACAATTACGACACATAGTAGTGAACAACATTAAAAACATGATAGCTAGACTAATGGAGATGGAAATCTATGACGAAGAAACTACAATAGGCGCTTAACTAAAACAACTAATATTGTTAAATAATTTATAATTATCTACTTCTGAAACCGACATTATGTCTGCAGAGTTTCTGAACTATTTAATGAGTAATGTTTGAAATAACACTCAATTTCTTTCAGTCTAGTGAAATAAAAAATAAAATGTGACTTAAGCACAATCTTACGGATCGTTTTTAAAGTAGCGTTCGGACGCTTTATATTGGGCCTGTTCCTGTGAGAGAAGGAAAGAGCGGTGTCATCCGCGTAGAGGGCCAATTGTACATGATCCGAACGAGGAATATCGTTCGTGAACAATCTAAATAGGAGGGGGAATAATACGGAGCCTTGCGGAACTCCAGCGCGGATAGGGTAAGGGGAAGGAATCACGAATCAGCGCCATCCGGTGGTCGTCAACGGTAGCTCGTAGGTATATACATATCTTGTTCTGGTGGATGGAGCTTACGATAGATGGCGCATTAATAGTGGCAAAAAAGCTTCGAGCCAATACTAGTCGAACATAGTTGTCGTATAAAAATTAACTACTGTACTTCAGTATATAAAGCACCCGATTGCCATGACTGTCGTTGCACACTCGTTTATAAGTTCAATGACTTTCAAAACACTTACCATAAACGTCAAAGCGTTCACATGATAAGAGATTTTATATAATTTGTAATTGCATTACAAGGCAATTTTACAAGAAACATACTTTTTAACCGACTTCAAAAAAAAGGAGGAGGTTCTCAATTCGGTTGTATTTTTTATTATTTATTTTGACGTTGTTTTTTAAAAGTCTCGTCATATTTTTAAAACCGACAAGAGTGAGAGAGAGACGCCAGGTTTGCAAACGTAGACTGTCATAATACAGAGCTCAATGGACATAGTATAATATTCTCTATTATATGTCTAAAACAGCATTCAGCATAATCCGGAATTTAAAAAACCATGTCTGGATACTGTTAAACTCTTCGCGTTGTTTTGATACGACTTACATATTACTATTATTCTATATTTAAAACTTTATTTAAGGCAAAGCACTGATGAGTGGGTGCGGCGAATATAATAACTCCAGATAAATATGTCCAATTTCTTACGCGTGAATGAACCACGTGCCTTCAAGTAACGTGATAGAGAGCTATCGATCGATCCGCGAATTGTTAACATTTGTTGTAACAAGTTATAAATTGTTGTGTAACAAGTTATAAATTGTTGTGTAACAAGTTATAAATTGTTGTGTAACAAGTTATAAATTGTTGTGTAACATGTTTAAATTGTTGTAACAAGTTCAATATTTGACGATGATTTAGTAGTAGGGATTTAGTACGGTCATATATTTTATGATGCAACATCTACAGGCTGATTCAGAGAGGAGATACTAAACCTAGTTCCTGCGCTTCTTTGACGCATTAGTATTTATTATGTGGAGTCAGAATATCAAGATGTCGATTTAATAAAAATTTATATTTTAAGAATAATAATGATTTGATGATAAATTGACATATACAAATTTAAGACTTCATATAATGATAACAAATGCGCTTAAGAAGTACAGAATACGAATCAGCCAGTGAATAACGCCACGGCTTATTCCGATATATGAAAAATTATGCACGGAGTACACGAGTACGTATCGCAAGTTGATACCTTACTGGCTAAATCATGAAACACAAAATCATTCTGGCATTGTAAATCGCACGGATCAACGTTTAGCAAGCGTGTAGCGCGTCCAGTCGGTTGGTGTTGTTCAAACGGGCGGGATCGTCCACAGCACCGCGGTCTTGTCGGCGGACGTCGAGAGGAAGGAGAAGTCGTCCGGGTGCCACCTAGCGGAGATCACTTTGTCGGGATGTCGGGCGACGGGCACGCTCGGCAGGGCGCACGTCAGGTCACCTGTGCGATATAATATTATACAGCGTGGTACCGAAAGTGTATACTAACTTCAAAACACAATTATGTGGCTAACTAATTTCGTCGTAAATACGTTAAAACAAGGCTAAGTACAACACCATACCTAAGGGTACAGTTTAACCATTTTAGTACGGTACACTGAATCTATCCTAAGATTATAAATGTGAAAGTTTGGACGGATGGATGGATGTTTGTTACTCTTTCAAGCCAGAACGGCTGAACGGATCTGGATGAAATTTGACACACAGATAGATTATAGTCTAGAATAGCACATAAGCTTTTTATCCCGGTAAAATGTATGGTTCCCGTGGGATAGATTTGTTTAAATTTTTCATAGAATACCAATAAATTCATTTTCTCATACATTTGATTCTGAGGCGGTACGAAGTTCGCCGGGACAGCTGGTTTTTAATAAAAACGAGCATGGTATACCGTGGTACCATGGTATCGCTAAATAGCTAAACTCAACATACCCTGTAGATCTGTGAGCACGACTCGCCCGTCGTACCCCGCGGTGAGCAGGTAATACGCGCCGGGCGAGAAGCGTACACTGCGCAGGTCGCCGGAGTGCGGCGTGAAGCGCTGCAGCGCGCGCGAGCCGCGCACGTCGTGCAACGCGCACGATCCGTCATCGTGCCCGCAAACCAACAGCCTGCCACTAGGGTCTACTGCTAGAGACGCCACGGCCGAACCCTATACACAATATATAAATGATCGAATGATGATTTTGTCGACTTGATTAGCGCGGCTGGTTGTGATCCTGCTTTCTGTGCCGACGGTCCCGAACTTGAGTCCGAGTAAGGTCACGCTTTGTGCGATGAGCACGAATATTTGTAGCCGAGTGCTGGGTTTTTAATATATATACGTATATTCTGTATACTTTAGTAGGATAAATTTTGAAAAGACAACTTACCTTTTAATAAATCCGGGACCTTTAAAAAGTAAAAGATACAAACCCAAAAAAAATATATATATACGTATCCAAAAGTATTATATACAGGGTTCACCCCCAGTACATTGTACGGTACATGCTTTCACTGCTTTATGGTAAGCAATAATTAAAGAAATCAAAACAAAAAAGGGCCAAAGAAAATCTTTGCGCACTGAATGAAGCAACTTACTTTATTGGGGTTCCCGGCTGGTGGTGATATGACATTGACGCAGCCGCCGGTGCGCAGGTCCCAGAACCGCACCGTCTTGTCCTGGCTGCCCGAGACGAACATGGCACCGCCCCAGTTGTAGAGGGAGAGAACGTGGCCCGAGTGACCGGTCAGCGCCTGCGCAATACATTATATTATGTTCGTTGCGCCTGATCATGTAAAGCACGATTTCACGAACGAACACATACTTACATAAAACATTCTTTTTTAATATAACATATGATTGCAACCTGCCCTTCTTTAGCTGCGCGGGAGCAGTCAAGATATTTTGTGTAGTGTATAGAGATAACCATAACCGCGCTGTAGACCCGTCTTAAGGTAGTGAATTAAGTCCAAACATGTTATAAAAATATGTACAATGAATAGAGGTTGCCTGCTAGATTCATTGTTAATTAAATGTAATATGATCGAAATGAAACTAATTATACGGTTTTTATCGCGTTTATTTTATGTTTTAGCGTTCCCTACGTGCCGGCTACTTTACAGGAACCATAGTCACGGGAGGACTTAGGTTTAGTTTTATTTCATTGTGTCCTATTCACGTCAATATCTATACATATAAATAAAATTGGAGTGTCTGTTTGTAATATTAAAATAACCGCTTTTTACTAAGTGCATTTGGATGTATACACGTTACCTATACCGAAACAACATTTTTTACAATTTTTGTCTGTCTGTCTGTCTGTCCGTCTGTCTGTCTGTCCGTCTGTCTGTCTGTCTGTCTGTCTGTCTGTTTGTTCCGGGTAATCTCTGAAATGGCTGGACCGATTTTGACGGGAATCTCACTGGCAGATAGCTGATGTAACAAGGAGTACTTAACTTAGGCTACTTTTATTTTAGAAAAAAAAATTGGATCTCTCGAAAAAAAATTAAAACCAATGTTGCAGCGCTGCGCCTGCTTAAAGTTTGATAGCAACAATCTGCAATGCGTCCCGCGGGATCAGAACGCGAGCAGGCTGTTGCCAACGGTTGAGACGTTGTTAAATACCACGCGGACGAAGTCGCGGGCAACAGCTAGTCTATACATATAAATAAAATTGGAGTGTCTGTTTGTAATATTAAAATAACCGCTTTTTACTAAGTGCATTTGGATGTATACACGTTACCTATACCGAAACAACATTTTTACAATTTTTGTCTGTCTGTATGTCTGTCTGTCTGTCTGTGTCCGTCTGTCTGTCTGTCTGTCTGTCTGTCTGTCTGTTTGTTCCGGGTAATCTCTGAAATGGCTGGACCGATTTTGACGGGAATTTCACTGGCAGATAGCTGATGTAACAAGGAGTAACATAGGCTACTTTTATTTTAGAAAAAAAAATTGGATCTCTCGAAAAAAATTTAAAACCAATGTTGCAGCGCTGCGCCTGATTAAAGTTTGATAGCAACAATCTGCAATGCGTCCCGCGGGATCAGAACGCGAGCAGGCTGTTGCCAACGGCTGAGTCTTTGTTAAATACCACGCGGACGAAGTCGCAGGCAAGAGCTAGTAAAAAATAAATATGTAATATGATATTAGGAATGTTTTAAATGTATGTTACACGTCAGGCTCTTCATTATGATTATAGAATGTAGTAACACTTTGTTAATAGAATAGTTCTTCAGTACGAATGCGTATATATCATTTGACATTGCAACAACACACAGGAACAGCGTAAGCTTGGTAAACAAGTTTTCGTGTTATAAATACAACGTTTAACTTTGACTAAGGTAAATCTTCTTGTACAAACAAACGCTCGCGCGCATAAAGTGTTTGAACCCGCACAAAGTTAGACTGGGGCCGAACGGCAAACATAGAATAGTAACACGATGTAGAACCGACTACCAATCACTTCGCAACAAAACCATTGGTACGGATCCGATGTGTTCTGTATTAGATTGAAATTGATTTGATATACTTAAGAGCTACGGTAGACGTGAGATTTCACTACGAACGAGTGTTCTCAGATTGATAGCTGTTGAGCTATAAAACGTTCGGATTGAGTTTTTATTACGAAGCAATCGTGACTATAGCACGCCGTGATTCAGTAAAATAATTCAATTAGTTGGAGAGCAGTGGCGAAGGCTGAATTTTCGCACAAGGGAATGAAAAAAAAAACCTGTGACACAGACTCAACACTATAATAAAAACTATATTTTCATTTTTCACAACGAAAAAAAAATAGTTTAAAACAATTTTAGTAGCTCCCTACATTTGAATGTCGAAAAGAAAGCCGACGAGTAACGTGTTATATGGATCTTCGCTACTGTTAGAGAGTGAAGTAATAAAAGCCGTCAGTTTCACTGTGTTCAAGAATGATCGGGGTATTAATCGTGAACATTTACCTAGCAGTGGGATAAAGCTGCGTCCCAAGCGGTCCCTATTTACCCATACCGCAGTCGGCATTACGTAGTGTAACACAACTCGCGCGATGATCAACCACGAGATAATAATTGCATGAAAACGTGCAACATATGCCGCTCGAGTCATTCAATAAACATTGATATATGATGATGTATCTAATTAGTCAATATTTGCGTTGTAAATTCCTGTGACATGATTCCACTGGTGGTTTCATATCAGTGAAATATTTAGCGGAAAATATGCACAGTGTATAAATAACATATCTATATGAACATCTGGTCTGTGAATTAAGTACATTTAAAGGCAGCTATCTATGGACGATAGGTCGAAAAAAAACACACATTTTTTTAGGAATAAAACATTTGACGACCCTACTGGTACAGTCGCGGACTTTAATGTGCGACCCATTTGAGGTTCAATATCGTACAACAAATGTGTACTATAAGAGGTACTATTTCACTGACATTACATGGAGCAACTTCGTTCAGATATACGACCTTATTGCAATATAAGTGGCATTAAAAATATTTAGGAAATGGGTCCCATATCGTTCACGACCGTACAATGTGAGTCACCATACTATCCGTACTGAATCACTGTAGGAGAAATCTTTAGGTAATGACCACGAATTTTTGCACCCAATTTATGGACATTTAATATAAAAGTAATAATATACTAGGATCTCCCGCAGTCCAGTCCGCACGATTGTAAGGTAACCATATTACAAGCGTTGCTTTGTTTGCAAACATACCAGTCGGTGTGTTCGTCGATCGAGTCGATATTATATTATTGTATCATCATTTATCTTAACCGGTGTTGGATGTTGATTTCTAATATTTACGCGAATACTACACATTTAAATAAAACTATTTTTACGGATTTTATCGGGTTTATATTTTGTTTTTTACGTTCCCGACGTTTCGGCTTGCTTTACAGCAACCATGGTCACGGGAGGACTGAGGTGGTTGACGTCCTGGTGTCATAGTTTGAAACGGGGTACCCTCATATTTGATTGTTGTTAGGATTATTTTTCGTTTTTTACGCCGGGAACGTAAAAAACAAAAAATAAACGCGATAAAATCCGTTTCTTTTTTTATTTAAACGGTGTTGGATGGTTTACCTGGAATGTCTTGCCGGTGGCGCAATCAGTGACGTATATCTTGCAGTCGCCTGCGCCGCCGCTGACGAGCAGGCTGGTCTTGTTCGACGTGTCCTCGATGAAGCACACGTCGCGAACAGTGCCATCGTGCACGGAAAGCTCCACCTGAACGACAAGGTAGGTTTAACGCCTTCAACGATATAATAATACTTACCCCCGAATTTATAGACGTTTTATGACTTTATCAATCGTCATATAATATTGCGCGAAGCAAAACTCTTGTGCGCAGTACCATATGACGTTTGATAAAGTTATAATACATCTATAAATGTGGGGGTTAGTCTATGCCAGCGTTCTTTACATCTAAGTTGTACTAAATTAGAGATAAACGTTTCAAATTAACATTTGTAAATTTCACAAATTTTAGTGAATTACATTCACAAATTCACTAAAATTAGTGTGACCTGTAAAATATAACTTGCGCGTGGGTATACGAAAAATGTATTACTTGAAACTTGGAAGAATCTAACATGAAATGAATTATCTAATATTGTTGCATAGAATCAACACCAATTGTCAATGAAGGATACGTGAAACGCTTCAAATATTCGATGTGATAGTAGGACAATATCCCTCTTCAAACATCAATACACCTTAACCGCACCATAAACCTACACAGCAATGTTGCGGTCTGCCATATAACAACAAATTTGGATCATGCTAGACTATTTAAGCGATATTTACTACATATATATACATATATGCCAATAATTATATAGAATCGACCCATTTTACTATTTTAGCGACCTCTTTAACCTCACCACAAGCTACACAGATGGCGCTGCAGACGCATTCAGAGCACTTGACAATTCTTCATATAATCCTAAAACGCGCTATTAGAGTTTTCGGAGCACGTTACATATATACAAGATCCCGACAATAATCGTTGGGACATAGCTGCCGCCCCGCCAGGCATACCATGCCTGGCTGGAAGATCTTCCCTTTTCCGCTAAACTATGAACTTTATCGTGACATCCATAGACCGAGAAACTTATCTATAGTTAATTATTGACTTAGACACAAAACATACGTACAAGATATGTAGATATGTAGATTATGTCATACCAGAAAATAACATATCATTCGTGATATAGAACTTGATAAACGTACAAATTGTCTGTTGTTCACACATTTGCGCGACTTTATGACGCTGACGTCATCGATCAGTGATTGATGACGTCAGCCTCGTGCCGGACAATCACGCATCGGTGTATTAGATTTTCGTTTGATGATACTATAGTATAGTTATCGAAAGCGCGTTGATCGTAAAACGAACTATTGCCCGATAATCAGTATCAAACGGATAGCGATGTTAAATTGCGGAAACGATAACGTGTTTACGTCCCGACCCTTTAATAATAAAAAAAACAATTCAACCGAATGGAGAACCTCCTCCTTTTAAAAAACGGCCTATTGCGTAAATTTCCCAAAATGTACGACTGTAGTAGTAGTCAAATTGTACGCTACAACTGATTTATTGAAAACGAATTTAGCGGCAAAGGGAAGATCTTCCAGCCAGGCGGGTGGTATGCCTGGCCGGGCGGCCGCTATGCCCTAACGGTTATTGTCAGGATATGTTACGTGCTACGAAAACTCTCATAGCGCGTTGCAGGATTGTATGGAGAATTGTAATTTGTTCTGAATGTAGTTCGCAGCGCCATCTGGGTAGCTTGTGTTGCGGTTGAAGAGGTCGCTACACTAACATAGGAATGTATCCCTGAACAGTTGTTTAAGCCAAATATTATTTTTATCAGGGCAACGGCTTCGTATATATTACGACTATAAGAGAATACATTTAGGACTTAGGTAAACACTACAAAGATTTTTTTTCAAAATTACTTCGTAAGCTTGGCGGTAAAACTTTTGCTATTTCTAAACCTAAGGGTACTTAAGTAGATTTTCGTGGAGGTCTAAATCAGGTTTTCGTATCCATTATATCAGACTGGGGAGTATAAAACACTCGGTCTAAACTCGATAACAAAATAAAATAGAGAAAAGAATTCCCTTTTTTGCGGCTAGCACTTATCCCAGGTAAATATTTATTTTTAAACAGAATGTCCATTAGAATCTGATCAAGTCGTACGGTTGATAGTTAAAATATGTTTGCAAACATAAGCCACTTTGATAATATGTTGTTTGTGGAGTAGCCATAGAGAACTGGAATATAATCATAAAAAAAACTAGACTACAATAAAGATAAAAGGTATAAAAAAATTGTGTATAATATTTTAACCGAAGAATCAGTAAGTAGATCACGTTGATGTATAAAATTGTAACCTGTTTTGTGTACAACAAAAAAATAAAAAAAAATACTTCAGGCTGGCAACAAAAAAAAAATACTCGTGTAAATGATGCTTGATTTTTTTACGCAAGGCGACCCAGTAGCCTTTGGCCATACTCTCAGTACAGGGTGCCATTGTTTTAATGTCTAATAATTTGACTTATTTTTTTTGGAATTTTATCTTTATAACCTAGTTTTAGCTAGGTTAAAATATTTTACACTATTTTCGTTACACCTTATATTCTCATCCTATTAAGGAACCTATTAACACCAGAACTCCATGCTTCGATATTAAATCATGTAACGAGGCCCCGTATACAATTGCTTTAATATAAAACAGTTGATCTATGTAGGTATAAAACTTGCCGGGGCATAACAAAAGCCCACGACAGGCTATTTACGGCCGAGCTCCGGTCGAAGTATGTGATTAATCTACATGAAACAACGCTTTAGATATGGCGGGAACGTTAACTATCGATCATGGTTTCCCTAAATTGGAAATGACGCCTCCAGTGATGAGATTGAGCAGATATTTGATGATTTTGCAATAAAGCTTTCAAATTAATTTATTTTGTAGGTAGTGTTAGGGGGCCTGTTTCACAATATCCTGATAATGCCCAGCTTTTATGACCTTAACAAATTCTGCGAATAGATTTGGATAACGTGTGTCATCACAATGTACAACATGCACGAAGACAATCGTTGGCGTGTTGCTTGAAACTATCACAGAGAATGAATACTGCTTTCTTCTACACTCAGATAAGTTATTTCAAATCATAATGCCTATAGCCTGTCATTACTGTCATTATTTTGCTCTCTGACTCTATTGTAGTAGGATTTTCCCAAATATTATACGTATGTGGATACAGGAAAACCTTCCGTATTCCATCACATGATGGAATGAAATTGATTGCATTAACAGGATCTAATCGACTTCCACCAATCACATTTGACACGCCACGACGGTTAATGAGAACGACACTACAATTTGTCATCGGTTTAGTTATACGTGCGGGATTATCTTCTATCGAATCCTTTTAGCGATACACCAAATCGACAATTATACGTACACATTTTTGAAATATTCTTAACAACAAGTACTAACATAACAGCGTTATATGGATTGATAACTGTTATTAAATCCCACAGTTTCTTTGCGATGTATTGTTGTTCCGTGTTGCTTACCTACGCGTCGCCATAAAATTATAAGTTAGATCAGGGATTCCCAAAGTGGTCGATATCAGTTTCCCATACGGGTCGACGTAAACGAAAACTGATCAAAGGTATCAGTTCACTTTGGAACAGAGGTCTCTTACCCAAAATAGTTTGGGAATCCCTGAGTTATTAGATTATAGAGAACTAAACGTGCATTTGATGTGCTTAACGTTCATAGTTCATTACCTTAGCAAAGTAGCAGAGATAAATAAATTCTTAATTGTTTGTTATTTCGGCTACGCGTGGGCGCCGGTTAAATTTATTTTACACAAGGTACATATTAGCTCGAACACTGAACTCCTATTTACCTAAGCAAAAACAAACATAGAACGGTACCCAAGACATACAAACTGATTTGTTGCTCATAATCACCTGAAAAATGTAATAGGATAGCATAGTTAATTAAAGGGCATTAGCTCCCTGCAATAAACTTTTACAAATAGGCATGACGTAAGTAGTATATAATAATGTGTACTGTGTCTAGGTACATTATTAAATTAAATAGATTATTAAATTAAATTAAATAGCCGAAAATTCGATGCGGTAAAAATACAGTAGCCTCCCTGGAGGCTACTTGTTTGAGCCTTTTGGGGTTGAGACTTTGGGTTCGTGGGGCCCCAATGCTCGCCTCCTTTACAAGGAGATTGCCGCACGACTTTTCGCCGCTACCCGTGACCGGCGGGCTGGCCTCTATTTCGCGCAGAGAGTGAGCCTCGCTATTCAGCGCGGAAACGCGGCCAGCCTGCTGGGCACTTTTGGCATCGACGACGATGTGGAGGCATTTTTGTGTGTATAATTTTATTTTTCAATGTCCTATTTATAAGTATTTTTTAGTTTTTTGTTTTTCCATGTAAATAACTAATGTATATATTTTATTGAAATAAACATAAACTAATCAGGAGTTGGCTAATTGGAAGTTAATAAACAATTAGTCAGCTTTCAATATAACCGCGCTGATTATCAAGTAAAGACAACATTGCGATAACATTTGACCTAATTATCTTGACTTATTCAAGCCAGAGACTGATAATTAATTTTAAAATGTATTATTTATTATGATTCAAGTTATTAATTACTATGAACTAATTAATTTCGAATTTCATAAAACTGCTCAATTTTATTTTTCAGGTACTTGACACGTGTTTGACAAATTATTTTCATTTCTTTACTGATGCATGGTTATCCGATGTTAAACCGTGCCACGGTGCGAATAAAAATCACTAGTAGATCTTCTACATTCAGACATAATTCAGTACAGATAGGTATTATTATTCCTATATCAGGTCATAAGTATATAGCCATCAGCCGTATTACATAAAGCCGATATATAGCCATTATTATGTACCTTATAATAAATATTTGTATTGCATAATATCAGCGACAAAATATACTGATTCTAGAAACAATAGTAATGTTTTTCGCTCACCTCTTGACCCTCCAAGTTGCACGAGTGACTGTTAAACCTCATAAGCTTGACAGTCTTGTCGTTGGAGCCCGTCGCCAACAGGTCGCCAGCTGGACTCCAGGCCAGGCAGTAGATGCTGCCCTTGTGGTGCTTCGTCCTCTTCAGTAAAACTGTAGGGGCCGTTGGAGTGCTGCTGTCTCTGTAGACAAGACGATGCTGTTAATTGAATATTTATTATTGTAACACCGAGTCGGAGCCGAGTCGGACCCGAGCCGATACCGAGCAACACTCGGGGAACGGTTGCACGTTCGGAGCACGGTTGCAACAGTAAATCTACGCATCTTCTTGTGGCTATTGGTTAATCTGTGCTGATGGTGAAAAATATATTGCATTTTAATGGAATCAACTTCGACCTTTTATCTCCTCGTCGATTATAGCTGAGAGCAATATAATTCTATATGCAAGCGATGGTCAGTGTCGCCGATAGACCTTTAAACACATATCGAGCTCACCATTTGCATATTAAGCAGATGCATAGTTGTGTAATTAAATGTAAGATTCACATTTGTAGCTACAACATCTACAATCAAACCGGTCTATAAGTATTTGTGTATTATGAGAATTCGGGAGCTTGCGTGCCTTAGAGAGTACATTTCAAAACATTGCCAACATTTAAATCATATCTTCTTATAAATCAAAAATATAAATAAAAAATCAAAAAAAAAAATTGTTGTTTTTTTTTCGATTCCTGTCTATCAGAAACAGATTACATTGCGATCTATACATATATGTGTGGGTAACACCTTGAAATTAAATGAAAATATTGATGTGGCACAAGTATGTATTTCTTTTAATTATGTTTACCTTGCGATAGTTACCCTATGCCAAGTAAGAGTAGGTCGCAAGTTAACAAGGTGTATTAACAAATCCTGAAGTATGGTTGAAATGCGCAGTTGATTGCACGTATAGGGAAACTGGTCACGGTTGGAAGGATATTGCAACACGGCTGTTATCGAAATCGTCGGCAGCTTACTATTTTTTTTTCTTCAATATATGGCTTGGCTATATCGTACAATCGGTATTTATTTCAATATATGTACATTAGGTTATACTTATATACAAAGATATTTACGTGAAAAAACATAAAACTAATAGATACTTATTAATGGGAAACATATAGAAATAAAATAAAGGCGTGGGTATAAAAAAACAACTTAATTTTGAATGTATAAGTATAATTGTATGTTATTGTTGTAATTATATTAGAAGATTTTTATTATAAAGTATTGTCTAGGTATATGGGGATTCTGAACTTAGTTACCCTATTAAGTATTAGCTAGCAAATTGGTATGGAAATGCTTAGTTTTAAGAACGTTTCTATTTAATTCAACTAACATTTCCAGCCAGGAAAAGCAACATTGGTAGGAAATATATTCTCAAGAAATTCGTCATCTCAACCTTTTCTATATCTTGTAAGATCTTTTTCTTTAACTAAGTACTTCCAACGATTCCAATTCCAATGGTATTCAATATCCACGTATGTATTTTTCTTTAGAGGTAGCTGACGATGAATGGCTACATCATGTAGTTTTCCACCTACATCGAAATATATTATTCTGTTAATACCACCGTTTAGTACACATTTCAGTGTGCTGACAGAGATAAATAGTTTAATTTTTTAATCCTTTTGTCATACACGAATACACGGAGACGACAGCTCATTAGGGCAATGGCCAGTGTAGCTAACATACCGGTAACAGGCGTCGAACAATTTCAACACAAACCGGACCTTATTTCATAAAAGTACAATAATATCGCCATTGTTATTTGAATGTGCCGTCGAACAAAAGCTGATATTAACAGCAATTGTTTTGCGGTTAAACGATCCCGGGCTGTGACGTTTCTTGTCACACCTAGTTATATGATTATCATTCAAATAATGCACGGTTTACGGTGATTTATTGGGAATGATTTGCGACTGGAATGAGCAAGATGGGTACAGAAATCATTTGTTAATCGCATTTCAAGTTTGAAATGGCTTGTCTATGGAGGCTGTAGTATCAATACTCGCTACATTAGTACCAATGGATCCGAATATTGTATTGGCTATGGTTTATTTATAGATCAATCCGAGCCCTCGCTGTCCAGTTTCGAAGGTCATAAGTGAGTGGATAGTGGGTGAATTGGTAGCAGACGGATGAATGATACCGATCGCGCGTTAGGTATACGGCGAACAGTTCGCTGTGTCACTGTATTTAATGCACATTTCCAAGTTTTGCAACGGCCTTATGTGGCTTTGAGTACTGTTAATAAACGCGAGTGGAGCGGAGTGCGACGTAATGTCTATTTCGTAAGAGCCCATGTTTACGAGCGCTACGCACCGCCCACGGACTTTCTCGACGCATAGTTTCGATGTTTGAACAACTACCACATTTCGCGGGTGACGCGACACCATTGCATAGGTAATGAGGTGTGGCTTATGTTATTACGGGAAGATCGAAAAATTTCGTTGTTGGTATTACTGAATTATTTGCGTACAGTTTCGGAAAGTAGCAGGTGACGTGAATGTCTTTATGAGATTTGGGGTGCGTGACAAAGGGTGATATTGAGAGCTATACTAATAGTATCTTACTTATAAAATGTATGGCACCGCGGCACCCAGCAAAATATAAATATACAACCTAAAGTCCACCCGCAAAAACGTAACCCATTCGTTCTACATGATTATTTTCATTCTTTAAATAGGTAAGCATAAATTGCTAGAAAAAAAGGTGTGACCAAAAATAGTATAAAATAATAGGGGTTAAAGAGTACCGATCACATATATATATAAAATACATGTGTGAATAGGACAAACTCATACACTATTCCTGCATAGTGTGCGACTTAATCATTAGAGGACTTAAATATTAGAACTCACTTTAATGCAATACATTTTGAAAGACAAAAGAAGATTTCGGCTACCCACACTGAGCTACCGTCGTGGACTGAGTCCTAATCCCCTTGCAATGAGGAAAGGCGTGCCCAAACAGTGGGACATTAAAAAAGGCCTAATATGATATGAGAAGAGTGTGCAATACAAAAGGCCTAATAAAATGACGTCACAATATAATTAGCAATAAGTACATACCATGTCCTGCATTGTAATGGTTAGTTTACAAACTTAACAGGGGTCATCGACTTAGAGGACGCTTAGTCATCGCTTTCGCGCCGCTCGTATGAATGATGACCATAGCCAGTCGTCGGGCATGGAGAGCAAAGAGCGGCAAGGAGATATGTATCGAAGTAGACATGTGGCACGATACATAGGCAGCAAAGAATTTAATTAGATATTTACACTGATATTCATGGTAGCCGTTAATCGGATACTTAAAAAAAATATTAGTCCACTCGTTAATCACACAGATGTGATCTGCATAACAAAGTGTACATCGTAATAGCGATCAACATGCATGTTCGATACTTGAATGTTTTCATTCTCGAGCTAAAGGACGACGTGATTAGTACCTATAGTTGGTAGGACACCTGCTTTCTGTACCGAGCATCCCAGGTACGATTCTTGGTAGGTGCACACTTTGTCTGATAAATTCATATCTATATAAGTATTTTATATATTGGAATTGCCCCAATCCATTATACAGTATCCATAATACAAGCGCTTAAATTCAGGAACGTATTTTTTTTATAAATATATAAAGCCAGCATTGTTCCCGTCACTTAATGATGAGTACATTGAATAGCTCAAGAAGCTCCGCGCAAGCCACCGATGGAGGTGACATAACTACATATTTTCGTAACACTAAAAGAAGCCTTGACATTTCACAATGTTGCTGTCGCGAATATTGTCGCGGTGTGTGCGATACATTCCACTGTTAAAATTTTATGTTATAACTAGCCCCCCCCCCCCCTCCATTTTTTTCCAGCCTACATTGTTCTGTCATACCAATAACAATGTATTAAACAACAGTGTATAAGATCCTATCTGACCAGAGTATCTCGGGTGTGATTCTAAAAAAAGATGTTTTGATTTTTTTTTAATTACCAATGTATATATACCTTATTTTTCCTGACTTTAGAGACTTTAGAGAGTTAAAGAAAATAAATAAACCATGTAGTTTCTTGCTCTATTATCTACATTTAGAATGAAATTAAAAAAAAACCCCTGTTCTAGAAGTATATTTAAGTATTGTTTTTTTTACATTTTAACGATTATGATACTGGTAACACATACTAATGGTCTCAACAAATAAGAAAAAACGGTTTCTCATTAATTTTTGCCATGATTAATTAAAAAATAAATAAACAGCTAATAAATTATAATAACAGTACAAATTAATTATGACCATCAGTAATTATTGATACAATGGTTCACCAATCAAAACCAATTATAATTAAACTCCCAACAAATTAACAGACACTTGTGTTAACATCTTTTGTTGAAGTTTACAAGTTTCGATGAAGGAAGAAGTTAATGGGTGTTCTATTAAGATGGGCTTAAGTTTCGATGAAGGAATAAGTTCATGGGTGTTCTATTAAGATGGGCTCGAGTTTAAACGAACAAAACGATGGGAGCCAGGATAGCTCGGCGAGAAGTATTTTCGAGTAATTGGTGATGGTTAAAGAAGGTCGAGCGAGCGCGCACGCGCTAAGAAAGTCCACGGTCGTTGCGTCGCGTGAGATGTAACACGGAAATCTAGCACATTATACAGTCCAATTAGTGCTTAAGATGCCATACATTCATTAAGGTATATAAAACATGTAAATAATAAAGTAAGAGCCAGAATTGACACCTTTAAAGGTGGAATGCAATATTTACGGCTAAATTGAAGTACAGTCAAATCTATAGAGAATCTGACAGAATCTGAAGAGATTTGACGGTAGTTAAATTTAACTATAGACGGTGCACTCCTATGCCCTAAGCCTGTAACAACTCTGCGAACAGTAACCGCATAGTAACCGTCACTTTATATCTGTCAAAAGTGACAGATATATCGAATCGATTTTGTTAGCTGACTTGGGCCCCAGGCTAAGACTGCCGCATTCGGACATAAGTTCGGGATATTGTGTGTTTACTGAAATGCTATCCAATAGCCGAATGAAGAACGTCTTTAAGGTCTGGCTGATAATGGCTAAGGCAAATGCCGCGCGAGGCGCAGCGAGGCAAATGGCGAATGTTTGGCCCAGCTACGCGGCTGGCCCGGCCTGACATATGTCACCAGCATCTATGTAAATATCAAAAGTGCTCTCAATATCAAACATCTCTAGATAGATATTAGTACTACGCAATATTACTACACTCTCATCAGCAACATCATTAAAAAAACTAAGTTATAATTAAGGGACTTAACGTGACGATGACGTAATAAAATTTCGAAGCGTTTTCGTAATACATAAGTTCTATCATTTATAGCGCCGGCAAATATTCGATTACATAATTGAACATATATAGTGTCTGTCACTAAATTGGATAAAAATGTTAAATGGATCCCACGTAATATCTATATAATTATTATTTTATTTATAATATACTGTCGCAGGCATAATTAATTATAGGCCCTCGGAATTCTCAACTTTCATCAAGTGAGGAGTGGCTTCATTTTGAATGGTAATTAATGTAGTTCATCGGTTTCTATTCAACGCAGACTGGCACGATTGAATCGGTCGGTTTCGTCAGATTAGTTAGACCATACATAAGTGCCGTAAGACACACTTAATATAAAAAAAATAAAAATAAAAAAAAAACTCACTTGACATCTTCGATTTTGGGGTACGTGCATATCCTAAGTGTTTTCGTGTTGGAACCAACGGCGTACAGTTTTCCGTTGGGGTGGAACTCCGCGCATCGCACCGCCTGGAGATCCTCCAGCACCGTGACCGGTTTGAAGGTGGGTCGGGAGCCGTTCACCTCGGCCCCCACCCCCACGCTACTCGGCGTGGACAATGGCGCACCCTGATGACCGCCATTCCTACTCTGAGCCTGCAAAACCAAAAAACTTTTAATTGGATGACAAATTTCAAGCATTGTGTAGATCCTGACGGCATTATTAAGTCGCGAGTTCAACCTCCCCGAAGTTAATATCCGCTGATTTTGACATGTGAACACGTAAACTCGTTTGAACTTATTTCTGTTTGTTGTTTAATGAACGCCTCACTTTAGAGGATTAAATACATAATCATAAAATTTTATTATCACTATGTATTTATTTCTTGAATGCCACATTATGTAATCTAACACAGAAAACTTGAAAAAACTCAGTGAAATATTCTCATGTATCAATAACGGTTAAAAAATAAAGTGTTAAGAAATTAAATTTATTACTAAAAAAATTCTTAAACGACTGTGCATTCCTGCCTACTCATAAAACCGTTTCACAGACAGTACATAAATGGTATACATAAAATTATGATATCTTTCATACCTATAAAAGTGAAAATTGCACATTGGCGGGTTTATCAAGTACCTACAATCACCGCAGCCACTGGCAGTCGGTGAAACCTGCCAGCCTCGCTCGATGCATTCTACGATCGGCGAGATTAAGAGGTGGTGACGCATGCCCCTCGGAGCCAAGACCATGACGCAAACAGTTGTGCCACACACCTCAACAATACATAAACGTAACGCAGAATGTCGTTCGCAATCCGTGCGGTACCATACATAGGTATCGTCGACTTTAAAAATGTTGATTGCAGGTATCTAATGACTAAAGTTATTTGTAAATGTGCAAACCATGTAGCCATTAACTTGTAATTATATACTTAGAGTTAGTATTTTTTCTGATTAGCAGCTAAAGTCTGCCTAACCGTTCCTACATTGTTCTCACATACCCATTACAATGTACTGCTCAAAAATGTAAAAGATCTTTTGAAAAAGAGCAGCTACCTTGGTGTTTCTTGCCCGTTCTTCTCCATAGGAACGGCATTCCGAACAGTTAGTTAAGTTGCAGCTTATCATTCTGTATCTATGTTGACGATTCATATGTACTTTACTTAATGGTTTACATGAATAAAAACGATTCCGATTCTGCATCAAAATATTGTAAGTAAATAAATGGAGTCACGTCAACGCGGATATACTTTCGACATTTTAACGCTTAAGTTTACATTCATATTACAACTATCTAGCGATCAACTAGATCTATAAAACCGATACGAGCAGCGTCAGGTGAGTACCTATTGAGTAAAAATATCCAACAAGACCGCATTAAGTATTATGACATCACGACGGAGAAACCAGTCAACTCAAATCATACGACTCATCTTCGAAGTTTCTCGAAAGCTTACGAGGGTTGCCGACATAAGGATACGAAATAGGGCTTGAATACCAACCGATTTATACACTGCAGTAGGGTTATCACGTATTCGAATGTAATCGTAACATCATCGAGAAATAATGCTATGACTGTCACACGTTTTTTTATGAAATGCGTGGTTTAAGACGGATGTAAGTCGTTACGTTACCGAATAGCTACGTGAAAAACAATTGTTCTTAAGGTACTGGGCGGTATGTAGTCTAGATAAGACAGCGAGACTGCCTTCTAGAAACCTGTTCGGCCACCCACAACATGACCGATAACAGCAGGTTGTAATGCGTTATATTCATTAGATGATGTCTGGCATTAAACTTGTAACATTTTTTTTTTATGTGTATTGAATTTACCGTGCGATTGATATGAAAACACACTCATTCAAATCATATATTATAAAAAAATTTTAGGTATCTAATAATATAGTGAAACTTGTAGAATAGTATTGTATCGTGTTAAAAAAAATACTTACTCGGTAAATATTTTCTGCGTCATATTTGAGTTAACCTACGAGTATTAACGTCGGAAAATGTCTACCCTTACTTCAAGGCATAATAGTAGGAGCATTTACTTGACATTGGAAAAATACCATATTTCATCTTATTCCATTTTATTTCATTTCGTAAAGAAAGAAATAACCCTATTTATCGAATTCGTGATCTTAGGTTATAATCGCTATGCGCTTACCGTGACCTTATACACTGTAAAATATCTGTAAAGTCAGAACGTTGTTGGAAAAAAATACGTCGGTAATAACGTTGTGTTTAACACAAAATATTTGTTCCAACACCAATAGGAATATCCGTTAAAACCGCTTTGGAATATGCATACTGTAGAGTCTAGTCTAATAATTGTAATCTATGGTTATTTATAGTACGCAAATACCAGCAAGCTATCGTTTGCCACACCGCAATAACGGACCGCACGGGACTCTACCATCAGTGATCATAGCGATTTGTAACAAAAATAATCGTACATGTGCATTATCTTCTATATAATAAAAATCAATTGCTGTTCGTTTGTCTCGCTAAAACTCGAGAACGGCTGGGCCGATTTAGCTGATTATGAAATGTTTGTCGTAGTCCAGGGAAGGTTTAAGCGGTGATAAAATATGGAAAAGTTGCAAGGACGAAAAAAAATTCTTTATTGTCCTTATTTTTTCTGACTGTCAGTTGGTCTGTCGAACGTCAAATGAAAGGTAATCTGTCATTCTGCCACAGGATGTCGTCAGGATAGGTGGTACGAAGTACACCGGGTCATCTAGTATAATATACTATCTATAAATAATTATTAAACACACATTATTAGCGATTAAAACACACAGTAGGCGGGAAGCGCTTGGTATATTTTAATTACTCTTGGTAAAATTATGATTTCATACATTACAGGTCCACGCAATTATACTTTTTATGCCGACAAATATTAGGGTTACCACAATGCCGTTTAAAGTCAAAAGTTCACTAGTGTACGACATGTTGCGAGACTCATAATTTGTACATACAGAGCAGACGAAATATGTCTAGAGAGTATTTTTTGTTTACTACTTTTATACAAAGCTACAAATATAATTTAATGGTTTTAAAGCGAGTGTGTCCCTAAGCTGGCGGTCACGGCGACAGGCACGCATTCCGAGCTCGTTTCGAAACGGTTTAAATCGGATAATTGGTGTAGCTTTTCGTTTCATTGTTGCACCGTTTCGCCGTAAAAGCATCGTAATAGAAAGTGTACTTAATTTGTATTTTGTTGCTCGTGCATTTTGTTTACACGATTCGATTACAACTAGAGCGAAATGGGCCTCGTGGAGTTTCCAAGACTCATTAGCTTTTCGTTGTTTTGAGGTTCATTCATACACACGAAGTACATTATTATGTAAAAAAATCGATCTAATAATGCTTAAAAGTCTAATCATATTCCTGAGCTATCGTCGTAAACGCTCTAAGCTACACCAATATTTTATAGAGTTAATTAGAAATCTGCAAAGCGTACAATCGTACAAGGTACTTTGCGCACAAATTTTATAGAAAGCATAAAGATCTACGTCATTGTATTGACCAATAAAGACGGAATGAATAGTAATTTGTTTTATGTAAAACCAAGATTAATCGTCGAATTGTTGAATGACGTCATTAAAGACTTCGTACGATTTGCCATTTTGTTTACCGATTATGACTTCAAATGGAAATCTAGGAATGCATAAACTTACAATATTAATTTGCTCAATAAATATTATTAAGATTTCCGTGTGTTGATCTTAAATTAATATTTCCGCGGTTATAAATTATAGGCATCAATTTTTATTATGTATTAGCAATTAATATATAGTGAAATTTTTACGATCTCAGGATGATTAAGAATTCAAGTATAAAAAAAATATGCCTACTTTAAATATCTGTTTTAAATTAATGCATTAATAGGCATACTTTTGAATCGATACGATAAATTAAATATTTATATATTCTACACCATGCGCATATATTATGCTGACTCCACATTCCCAAGCTAACAAGATATTATGCCATCAAGCATCTAATGTGGCACATAGCACTGGGACACCATTACAACGCCGTGATAAAAACAACTCAATGTGTCTTACATAATTAGGCATAATTTCAAAACAGATCTAGTGAACAATAATTTTCCTAAACAATGGAATTCACATTCGCGTTGCAACAGTCAAAATGATGTAGGAAAGAGCGTTCGGGTCACCCGATAACCCAAATTCGCAGTAATTACGTAGAACTAACAAAGCAATGTATAATGTGGATGATATGTGCACATTCGATGTGTAGACTATATAAAAACAAGTATTGAACATCCGTTACACACGCAGGACGGTGCGTTGCGGTTCAACGGAGCTGAACGCGTTCAGTCGAAGCGTCCATGCTTGTGGTTTCCGAGTGATCTACAGGAACGGTACAGGAACGGCATGCACCGTACCTACATCACTCAGAAACCCCAACACGTTCGCAAGAGCACCACAAATACACAAACTATACACTTCGCTTAGCATCAACAAGATAATCATGTAGATTTTAAGAGCCTTAGAAAGTACGCATAAATACATATCAAGAGGCAGTTACGGTCAAACACTGTGGTTAAATTAATACAGTACCGGGGACCCCATGTGGTTGGTGGCACTCTAACAAATACACCTGCTCTGTCGCAGTAATCTCACAATGAGTCAACTGTCTCGGTAGAAAGTTGGTACAATTACCTGAAAGGCAGAGATCCGTTTGGGTGGCAGTAATTGTGGTGGTCTGTCAACTAGATTTTCCATGGAGTGGCGGGTAAGGAATCCTTGCTTTTGGAAAGTAGTGTTAGTTTTGTACGAGGTGCGGTTGAATTTTGTGGCGGGTGCGACGATACGGTTGCCGTTTTCATCGTCATCTTCCCATTCAGTCACGACATCGGTTCGGACGTCCTCCAAGGACCTCGAACGGCTGCAAGGACAGGCGGTTGACGGTGACGGGTTAGGATTACGGAGCTGACGCTGTCTCTCCCGACCACCATAGAGATCCGCATGGCCACTCGGCGTGGGCGCACCGGCCGAACGATAACTCGGAGACAAGAAGTAATAATCCCTGGACTTGTTGCTGTACGCACTCATGGCGGAGAAATCCGAGTACGTGGATCCCTTCGATGAGGCCGTTTTGAAGTTCCTCAAATCCATGGGGTCAGGGGGTCGAAAATAAAAATTGGGCTGCGTCTGCCGTGAAAGCGGCGGCCACGGTCTGAACGGCGCGTCTACGTAGTGTGCCGGCTTGGACTTCATGTCAGATCGCGATAGAGCATCCGAGCGCGGCGGAGTCGGTTCCGTGCGGATGTAGTCGAGGAAACTGCGCTACTGTAGTCACGGGCGGCGAGCGGGGCGTGCGCTTGCCCACCACCGGCGTTGCACCACCAGCGCTGCGCGTTAGACAGAGATGAGAACAGAGAGAAAGGCACGCTATGTTCCGCTCGATCCGTTCAATGCGAATACAAGTGAAAGGGGTAGCCCATGCGCGGTCAACGCGTCGAACGCGCTCGGATATTACTCGCTGTGAGTACTACCGGCTAGCTATCTCTTTGTACGCGCAATAATAAAATGCAAAAGTTATTTCAAATTCTTATACTATTATCAATTATGTTTTACGCGTATATCTGTACGGCAGGCTATTAACGAGTGTTCATTATTCCACGTATTCATTGTAATCATCTTTATAACTGTAAGCTTAATATGAACGATGATAAATAATCAATCGATAGCCATAACGAATATATCACATACACGTTTGCGAGATAATTGACCGTGATTTGAACATTCCGATACATTGACGATTTTACGTAACTGAAGCATACCGACCGCGGCATTACATATGGAGCACGCCATGTAAGCAATCAATTACGACACCACTGTACGAATTGTTTCAAAACGAAACTTTTAGAAAGAGCGTAGATGTGCCGCTTTCGCGTCTTTCATACGCTTCACTAAGTATTAAAAGGCACAGTAGAGAAAAAAAAACATTGGTAATGTTGGATTAGGTTGGTACATATTGACGCGGATGAGTGCGAAAGCGTTCCCGTGGCCCCCTCACCACAAGGCGGGAGAAGGATCACCGTGGAGTATCACTCGGAAGGAGTCCGACATAACCAGCTTGTCTCTCCACGGCTTGCGGGTATCCACGGGCTTATACACGATAAAAACGGTTGTTACATGTTGGCTGGTGTTCCCGTGGCCCCCCACATGGCGGGAGAGTGATCACCGTGGGTTTTCAGTCGGTAAGAGTCCGAACTAATCCGCTTGCCTCCCCCGGGGCTTGCTGGTATCCAAGAGGATTTCCCCACGCAAAAAAAAACACGTTTGTATATGTTACCTATCTACCTATGAAAAAGATATGCTACAATAAATAATACAGGCAATTATCACTAAAGCACCCACGTTAGCTTAGCAATAACGTAGGAAAACTCAAACATTTAATTAGTCACCCATATACGTAACGAGGGAACTCAAGGTTGTGCCATATAAAGAACATAATAATAAACATGTTTATGTCAGAAGAAACTCATCATAATCTAAATTTCAGCCTACGCTTGGAAAACGAATAATTATGATCGCATATACGTAGGCAGGCATACGCGACTGAAGGAGCCTTAATACAATATTAATTATCATTACACATACACAATATATAGTTATATAATTAACAGAACCCATCGGAGGATCATATACCTATGTATACTATGTATACAGTCTCTTTTCCAAAATCATATATTCGCTCACTGCGGAGTGAGGACACTCGAATAAACTTGCCATATGATGATTTCTTATATTTTTGCCAATACAACACATTGGAATAAAACATTTTTTTCGAATTTTATATCGAATATACCGGATTCGCAAAAACACAAAATAAACGCGATTAAATCCCAAAAAAAAAAACTTTTTATTTCAATGCCATATGCCTCGTTTTATAATAGAAAAAAAAACAATTTTATTAAGCATCAACAATCTCCCTCGGATACATACAGAACTGTAAGTACTAACGATTGAATAAAGAATATGAACTGTTGTTCTGAATCAATAGAGCTACAAATCAGATGAATACTCGCTCAGTATTTTTAATAGCGATCATAAAAACAAGTAGATTATGATAATGGATTCTCAGCCGCAGTGTACCTGTAAGGGGTCGTCCATTAATCACGTGAGGCTTGAAATGGAGGAGGGGGGGTCACAATATATCACCAGTGGGGACGGCAGTGTAGTGAGATATGATCACGTGTATTTTTTTTACGTTGAACGCACCATTTCTCAACAATCTGCAACCTTAATTAATGTCTGTCTGGACCTTTTTATCACGGTGCTTTATTTTCCCGCATTAGATTAGGTATACCTGTATTTAAAGAAAATATTCTAAATTCTTTCATGATTTTAAATAGAGAGGGGGAGTGCTAATAACATCACGTAATTAATGGACAACCCCTAAGACAGACATAAGAAAACGAAAGATTTCCCTCTATACATCAAAAACGATTTACATTCGACTCGCACAACAAGTCGTACGTATATGAATCAATGTTATTGTTCGATACAATATCCCATAGTTAACAAAAAATATGTACTCTAGTCAATTAAAATACCATTGTGGGCACAAGGTGATTTGACTTCACGATATATCAGTAATATAAATAGTACATAAGAGATACCAATAAGTAATTGACCTACCTCCCCATAAAAAAATAAAGGAAAAATTAATATAATTTACGTTGCTTTGAGCGCGACAAACTAAGCCTACTTGTTTAATCATTGTCAGGCATTGGTAACTAAAAGTGCATAAATGATGCCTTAAAACGATTTTTATAGCATGTGCAGTTAATTTTAATAAATATTTTTTGTGCTGTTATCTAGTAACAAAATCAATGGCAGCAGTCCTAGAGTCACACGAATTGTATTCGAGTGGCAATATGTATGTATTATCTATACATATAAATAAAATTGGAGTGTCTGTTTGTAATAGTAAAATAACCGGTCTTTACTAAGTGCATTTGGATGTATACACGGTACCTATACCAAAACAACATTTTTTTAATTTTTGTCTGTCTGTCTGTCTGTTTGTTCCGGCTAATCTCTGAAATGGCTGGACCGATTTTGACGGGACTTTCACTGGCAAATAGCTGATGTAACAAGGAGTAACTTAGGCTACTTTTATTTTAGAAAAAAATAGGCTCTCACGAAAAAAAATTCAAAGCAATTTTGCAGCGCTACGCCTGATTAAGTTTGATAGCAACAACCTGCAGCAATGCGTCCCGCGGGCTCAGAACGTGCGAGCAGGTTGTTGCCAACGGTTGTGTCTTTGTTAAATACCACGCGGACGAAGTCGCGGGTAACAGCTAGTATGTATGATGCAATTCACATTGAACTGCATGTGATGAGGTGAATCAGACGCGGGCGCGTGGCTATAAGACCCGCGTAGGCGTCGCGGCGCGTCGTGCATGGTCTAGTATTATGTATTACTACCTGCTACCCGCAATTTCGTCCGCGTGGTATTTAACAAAGACACTACCGTTGGCAACAGCCCGCTCGCGCGTTCTGAGCCCGCGGGACGCAATCAGATTGTTGCTAGTAAACTTAATCAGGCCCAGCGCTGTAACATTGGTTTTTGTTATTTTGGTATAGGTACCCTGTATACATCCAAATGCACTTAGTAAAAACCGGTTATTTTATTATTACAAACAGACACTCCAATTTTATTTATTTGTATAGATGTATATAATACACGTGGCTACCGAAGCTCATGACTCCACAATGAGTCACACGGTTACCGCCAAAACCTTTAGGCTGCGTGTTGCTTAAAGTAAACATTGATACAATTACAGATACCGCGGTAACGTTCAATCAAACCGAATCATCTGTAGTTACCGGCGTCTTCGCGTCGCGATCAATTGAAATTTATTAAATGATTAACTGGCAACTCGTCCCGGGTCAAATTGTTTATTTACGACGGTATCGAGTTACTGCTAAATTGAAATTCATCGAGTTGCTGCCAGCTTTGTTTTGTGAATCTGAAATGCACTCATCTGTTATTTATAAACTAGCTGTTGCCCGCGACTTCGTCCGCGTGGTATTTAACAAAGACAGTCGTTGACAACAGCCTGCTCGCCCATTCTGAGCCCGCGGGACGCATTGCAGGTTGTTGCTATCATACTTAATCAGGCGCTGCGCTGCAACATTGGTATTAATTTTTTCTCGTGAGATCCTATTTTTTTTTCTAAAATAAAAGTAGCCTAAGTTACTCCTTGTTACATCAGCTATCTGCCAGTGAAAGTCCCGTCAAAATCGGTCCAGCCATTTCAGAGATTACCCGGAACAAACAGACAGACAGACAGACAGACAGACAGACAGACAGACAGACAGACAGACAGACAGACAGACGGACAGACAGACAGACAGACAGACAAAAATTGAAAAAAATGTTGTTTCGGTATAGGTAACGTGTATACATCCGAATGCACTTAGTAAAAAGCGGTTATTTTAATATTACAAACAGACACTCCAATTTTATTTATATGCATAGATGAGTGTTATTGTATAACTAGTATTAACAGTGTACCTTTGCTACATTCAAAGGCTACTAATTTATAAATCAGTCAGTTAATTTTATTTTTATTACGTTGTTATTAACAATAAAACGGTACAGCCTAAGATGTTTGCGCCATACAGCAACTTGAATACAATCAAATGATGCATGTGAAGGTTAGTAATAGATTGAATAAATACAAAATAAAACCTAGGTATATTAAAATGAAAGTGATTTAACAGATTTTATCGCGTTTATTTTATGTTTTTACAGTTCCCCCGTGACCATGGTTGCTGTAAAGCAACCGAAAAGTCGGGAACGTAAAAACATAAAATAAACGCGATAAAATCCGTTAAATTAGTTTTATTTATTTCATGCTTTTATTTTATGACTAGTAGTATCAAATACTGTGTAATGATTGCGTCAACTGCGCACCGCTAGTCTTCCGCTACCTATTATATGTATTGTTTTTCCAGTTATAAACAAAATTAACAGTTTCCTACAAACAACTAGACCCATATACTATTTTAACGGTTGTTCACACGGAGGTGTTGTTGTAATTTTTTCGAATGGTGTCTTATATACGACACAAATATTACAGTGGCGTGCGAGATCAAATGTAAATATTGTCATGATTTAGCCGTAGCGGGTGGCGGTTGGCGGCGTCATGTCCATATATGGCTGTATAGGTCAGCACGAACGACGACGAGCGGAATGGCCGCCCTATCAACGAGCCATGTAGAGCTAACTCAAGTGTATCACAACGAACATATCAAATTTCTGTTATCATACACGTACCTGTGCTAAGCTTGTAACTCTATCATCTCACTAATCCCATTATTACCATTACAAATTTGAAAGTTACTCAATCACGCCAGAACGGCTGTACGGATCTGGATGAAATTTGGCACAGAGATAGATTATAGTCTGGAATAGGACATAGGCTATTGTCCCGGTAAAATGTATGGCTCCCGTGGGATAGATTTGTTTAAATTTTTCATAGAGCAAAAGATCGACATGTTTTTTCTGCATCAGTAGTGGTAGTTTAGAGCTCAGAAAATGACATATATGCTAATTTTTATCCCGGAAAAATGCACGGTTCCTATGGGATAGTATACCGTGGAGCCGTGTTTTATTAAACTTAACTTTTTAATCGCGGGTAACACCGCAGGAGCGCAGCTAGTATAATATAGTTACTTACTCGTGCTAAACATCGTGACGAACTTGTACACGGCTGGCAATCGATCATCGCAACTATGCAAGTCATTTCCATAAGGTATTCGTTGACAAGAACGCATATGAAATATTCACTATACAACAAACGAGAATATTATGAGTCGTCGTGTTACGAGGAAAGTACACAAGTACTACTTTATTATGGAAGCGAACTTTCGTGATTACTTCGCCAATTACGTAGAAGTTACGTTTGTTATAAATAAAACATGCGCCAATGACATGATGGTATTGTATAAATCTATAACAAAGTGCAATTCAAACTTATTATACGCGAGGACTTTTATAAGAATATCATGATAATCATAAAACGTATGTTAAAAATGCAATGTACCTACTCGTATAACCAAACGTGTAAACAAAAATTAATATTGTCTATAGCTCATACCTCCCTGCCACTCTATCAAAAATATGTCTATCAAAAATAATTATTTATTTACATATAAATACCGCACGAAATTTCCCGTAACGCTATCATTCGATGAGTTCACTATGTGTATGCATCATGAATCTCTTACGAATCAAAAAGGGTGTTGTGTCCAAAAGCCGCGAACAAACAGTCACTGTTCAATAATTACCTTATTGAGCCCAAACGAGAGCCTGTCGTCATGAAATAGAGACGATATCGAAGTAGTCCGGTCAGTGTCCCAAGTGTTGTGCCACAGCTCCAACGAGTCCGTCGAAGATTTCTTTGTATCAATTGAACTTTTTCTCGACAGGGAATACGTGGAGCCAACGTAGTCACGCTTCATGTCTCTGATTCCATTGCTGGAATTTGAATCCCGTCTGTTGTAGTTCACTATGTTACTTCTGCTCAGATTAGGAAAGGAGCCCATTGAGTGTCGTTTGTTGTGCATTCTGTGCGTGGGGCTCGGGGTGTCGCGACGGGGCGGGGTGACCGAAGGGCTGTGTCGGTCGCGGCGCAGGAGGCTCGGGAATGTGGACGGGTGCTCTATCTCGCGCGCCGGAGATCCGGCCAATCCCAGCGAGTCCCTCCGCCTGCTTAGCATTTTTTATCGTTATATTAAACGAAACAACGGTAAAAATATATATAACAATAAATGTATGCATAATATACCTGATGATGAGTCCGTTAGTCGGTGAAATGCAGTCTCTATAATATCCGGGTGTGGACTCCCTGCTGTGAAGGTAAAGCGACGAGCGATATGGCGTGCTGCATCGGCCGTGCACTTCGCAGCGAGGGTCATGCTCGACCACGGAGCTGACGACGGGGGAGTGCCGGCCCTCCCCCTCCATAGTCATACTGCCGAACATGGAGTCCAGCTGGCGCATCGCCAACGCTTTCTTCACTGTAGTCATCTTCACAAAACACTAATACGGGCGTATATTCTTTTTTTGTTCACAACTGCGGAAAATATTCCTTGCGGAGTTCGATCGAGCGTGACGCGAGCGTGTGCGTGAATTAAATGACATGTATGTCCCCTAAGTATGCCGCGTCGCGACTGGACCGTTCCGACGGCATTGTGCGCAGAGCGCTTACTGATGACTCATAAGAGGCATGCGCGCGAGCAAAGAGTCTACACGATTATCGCCGTGTCCTACAATTACATAGTAGATATAAATATAGGTGACAAGGAGGTAAACAGTGGTCCATTAGGTACTCCGAGAGAGCCATCAATAATAAACAAGGACCGAGCAGCGCGTGGGTTTCACTTCAAGTTCATGCGAAGTTCGTTTATATAAAGTATATTGGTGACACGAATGCTACAATGCTGTAACATTGAAAATAAAGCTAAACTGGATATCTTTTACGTAATAACATTACTATCGAACATAAATCTGTTAATTAATGAATGAGCTGAACCAATCCAATTTGTTAAAAATAAATAAACCAGTCGGTCATTTAATGGGTTTATCTGTAAACGTAATTAACTCTATTAACTGTTAATTCGACGATCACGTGGTTCACCTATAAACGGGTGCTGATGTCCCAATAAATCGTATTAAATCTGTTGTAAATGCTATTATTTAGGTAATTGAAAATCAAAGGCGTTAATTAAAAATGCTCATAAGTTTACTAAATTTATAAATCAACATTCAAGGTAATACAACCGTACGTAATACGAGAGAACTTTAATTCGGTATCCAATCGATTTTCAAAACATTTGGATAATTTATCATTTGAGGGTGAATGAATATATCGTGTCGATACATGCCCTATATAAATTAAAGACACAACAAGTTTTTTTTAAGCGAAAATTATAATATGCCTATTGAGGGGTGTCCTATAGAAGGTATCTGGAACGACAAATTCATTTAAAAAATATTTTTGCAAATTGAGTTACTTTGACCTTAAGAATGCCCAGGAGCGATGAAACTTATTTCTTACGATCATTAGACGACAACTCCAATTTACGTTTCTCCACACAACACAATAGGAGGTCTAAAGGTTAGCTGTGCGCACAGGCATTTATGAAGTTAAGGCCACTGCACCACCGAGACATTTAGTTGAATACAACCTTTACATTTAGATGGGAATTTGGATAACCAGGTACGTAGGTACTTTTACGTGTCTATAACAAAATTGGCAGGCACACGTGGGACGGAGGCAGACGGTGGAGAATATCAAAAAAGGTGAGCGAGCGAGTCTTACTAACCTTTTTCGACGGTGAGGTGGAGCGGTTCGATGACTTCTCTAAAAAGGACATACGCTGTAACGAATCGATATCTTATGGGTATCAGAATATACTTAAGCATGGAGTCATAAAATATTATAAGGATTTATCGACTGGCCGAACTGTTCTAAACATATAAAATGGCCGTAAAACATAAGTTGCTTTTATTGGGTTGGCAAAATAGAGCGATATTCAAAACGGCAATGAGCGATTCGTGAAATTAAACAGGCTATATAGAGCCGGTAATAAAAACTCTATATTTTGTAATAGGCGCTCGCTATATAAATCGTGATTGTTATTTTACAGGAAAAGGGAAGATCTTCCAGCCAGGCGGGTGTTATGCCTGGCGGGGCGGCCGCTATGCCCCAACGTTATTGTCAGGATCTGGTATATATGTTACGTCCTCCGAAAACTCTCACAGCGCGATTCAGGATTGCATTGAGAATTGTCTATTGTTCTGAATGCTCCTACAGCGCCATCTGTGTAGCCTGTGGTGCGGTTGATGTGGTCGCTACAATATTATGAACATTCTTGTAACGTTATATCACAGCCATTCACAAATCAAATAAACACGAGACCAGATGTCGCGAGGTCCTTGAAAACTATACGAGCCCTTTATTTGGACACAGATACATGCAACAAGGATTTTTAGTTATATTTAAAATACTGTTACCGAGAAAACCTTAATGCTCCCCGATATCGAGTATCACCACATCAAATATATTTATGTAAATAGAAATAATCTCAACAGTTTATTGCAGTAAAAAGTCTGTAATGGATTATAAATTCATAAATATCCATCCAGTCTAAAAATTGTCTTATTTTGCGACAGCACGACAATGAATACAATTATAATGAATCGCGCAAAACCAAATAAAACTTGCGAGTTTTCCGTTTACCTGTCACGTTTATCCACCGTTCCGTCTGTACCAAGTTTAGATAGATATGTATTTATCCCGTAACTTTATTTACGAGAATGCGGGTTTTATGATCTGTTCAGATATAGGCGGAAGTGGCTACCCGTATCAGGTCTAAATTCATACTCCTGACACACTCGTGGACTCACTAAGTATGTACCTACTCACAAATTTTTTTTTTCCTGGCGAGTCTGCTAGAGAGGAAGGCACGCAGCTGCATATGGGAGGGAAGTAGGTAGGTTGTTATTTTCGTCGACATCAGACAAACATAAAGAAAAGTGCACGACTGTCAAATCCGTTATCTTCAGAGATGGCGGCAGAGTTTTTTTTTAAAGTAGCCCTCAAGAGATATTCAGAAATTTATCAACGTATTACACCTGCGTTAAAATTAATTTAACACGTTACAAAGGGCCAAAGTTTGTATCAGAAAATAAGTTATTGTGTCACTTTACAGACGCTTCTTATATATAGTACCAGCCGATTTTTTTTAAATCCCACTGCTGGGTACGGGCCTCCCCTCAATGCGAGGGACGCTTATTATGGTAACAGTAACAGTATATTCATCTGCGCAACGACTGGCCGAATATTAAAGGTATACGAGCTCTATGACGGCAAGCATACCGCGTACCAGCGGGAGCGGATCCGACCCAAGTCTGTACAGGCCTTCGTGTACCAAGTGGGCGTGAAATAGTCTAGTACGTACGAAGGTCACAATTACAGTATAGCAATAAATAAAACAGACAGAACATTTTATAATGGAGCTTATACATAAATCATACGATTGGCAGGTAATAAGCATTTAAGAAGAATGTCATAAGCCCAAATTTGTACCGGATCATACATAAGTTGCTAACCACAGATCATGATCTGTGTTGCTAACAGATCGGATTAAGGTAGCAAATATCAAGCTCAGATCAAATAAAGCATGTAAGACTTATAAATAATTATTATTTGTTATTATTTGTAAATAAACGGGAAAATAGTATTTAAGAAAAAAATAAATACTTATATATATATACAAAGTTCAACAATAATATGATTTAAGTTTCACTTTTAAAAGTATTTCTTTATATATATATATATAATATGAAACAATATCAATAAATCTAAATCACTAAAATCGGCCCACCCGTTCTTGAGTGAAGTTGAATAAAATTTTTACTATTTTTAAATATTATAGAATACATAATGCCTAAATACCTATGATACAATTTGTACATAAAAATACATTTTGAACTGGAGCAATACACCATAGTGCTATTTAATGTTAACGCCATCTGTCCGTGCACTGCGGAACTACATTCAATAGTACACCCGTGACTTTACAACAATCAAATTGTATGCCACATGCCTAATTAGTACTTCTTACAATTATCATTTTAATTTAAAATTTCATCCCACTAATCCTACTAATATTATAAATGTGAAAGTTTGAATGGATGGATGTTTTTTACTCAATCACGCCAAAACGGCTGAACGGATCTGGATGAAATTTGGCACAGAAATAGATTATAGTCTGGAATAGCACATAGGCTACTTTTTATCCCGGTAAAATATATAGTTCCCGTGGGATAGATTTGTTTCAATTTTTCATGGAGTATCAATAAATTCATTTTCTCATACATTTGATTCTGAGGCGGTACGAAGTTCGCCGGGGCAGCTAGCTATTACATACACGCAAAAAAGAAGCGGTACCTATTGTTGGTTTAAATTTATAGGCCGTTTTTATGGTCCTCTAAATATGGTGTGCCTATTTAAATTAGCGTTGTAATACCTGTAGAATCATCATTGTGTTCAGTGACATGGGCTTACACTTGTCTAGCGGTACACACGACTATTTCATCAATCACCTTGCCTGCTGATGCATTCACGGCTCATAACTGAGCACTTATTTTTGTATAAGTGTGTCGTTTATGTATTTATCGCGTTCAAAATGGGACTTTATACAAATGGAGTTACCGCATTTTATACAGTTGTCACTTTTTTGTACGGTGAATTTACGGCTCTACAGGTATTTTTGATGAACGTACGGTTACAATGTATTTCGTACAATGCGATCCGTCCCTACAAGGCTCGGTAGAGGATGGAGCGCATGCCTTCTGGGCCGATGACGCCATCTGCAGCTAACGTCATTTCTCAATTTGATACAAAAAATCGTACAGAATGGTATCTATAAATACTAAGATCATAAAGACGAAAAGTTTGTTGATTAGTTTATCTCCAGAATTACTGATCTGATTCTGAAATCTAAGTCGCTCTAGTATTAAAATGATAACTCATGATACGTTATTTGGACCGTGAACACAGGCTTTTCTACTAAGTTGGAGAAAAAAATATATTGTTGCAATATTTTATAGTAAGAAATATCTATTCTCATCCAACTTTCTATGCTTGTTCGTTGGTTAAGAATCGAACATTCGACAACAAACAACACTTACTGGAATTGTTCTAAAATATCATGTTCAGATAATTCACAAGGACAGAAATAGAAAACATGTCCTCAATGTATTGATTTCTTAAATTCAAGCGAATACTACACATTGAAATAAAACCAATTTTACAGATTTGATCGCGTGTATATTATGTTTTTGCGTTCCCGACGTTTCGGCTGCCTTACAGCGACTATGGTCACGGGAGGACTAACATGTTCGACGTCCTAATATCATTGTTTGCACTATGCAGAACTAAGCAAAATACAACTAAACATGTGGGTACCCGAGTTCAAACTATGACACTAGGACGCCTAACACCTGAGTCCTCCCGTGACCATAGTTGCTGTAAAACAGCCGAAACGTCGGAAACGTAAAGACATACTACATATAAAATCTGTAAAATTAGTTTTAATTCAATGTCCTCAATGTTACAATGTTAAAAAAATATAACTTACGCTTCCCGGGTCTCCTATGTCCGCTGAATCAATCATATCGTTTCTGAAAAAAAAAGGAAATATTTTGAGTCACGTCTAATTTAATTTATAGGCACAAAAGGAACGATCCAGTCTCAATTATATCACTCCACTGCTTAACATAATGCAGGTATGATTTTCTGAATCGTTAAAGAAAACAGCGCAAACAGTTTGCGACTATACATTCAGAACAAATTGCTTGCTCGCTCTACCGAAGAAAGCACACGTTACTCAGTAAGAAAACGATCGTTGTGCATGCATTGCATACTACCAATCGTCTTTTCATTAATTACCCGTCTATCTTTTAACGAGATAAGAAAAGTTATGACATACAATCGATTAAATTAATATATCAACTGATTTCACATGCCCGTGATTGATTTTGTTGATTATGACGCAAATTAATTATGTTATAAAACATATAAAAGTAGGTCAAAGTCGAAATACCTCGTGAATTGAGCCTGCTCACGGCCCTTGTCCGGTATCATTTGTTGCGATGTCTTGACAGCAGACGGAAACACTGATGGAGCATCTCCTATTTGCTCGATCCTGAAAAACAATGCAATAAACTATAAGCAACTAACTTCAACACACACGTACAAAATATGAAATGAGCATTTAGAAATTTATTTACATTTTCTGTTGCCTCAAGTCTGAAGAGCATAAATTGCGGAGATAGTCGTCACACTCGCGTTGCTTTTGAATCTGATATTCTTTCAGTAATTCCCTTCTAAAATCGCCGCCCGCGACCGGCAACATTGCCGCTTCAGGTTGAGGCGGCGGCCGCTCCGCGAGTGAAGAACGCTCAGTCGACGCCACCGTGTTCGATATAGACGTAGACGCTGAGTAATCTTGACCTCTATGCTCAGGTGTGGTGGCATTCGACGCACCGATGCTACTGATTTCGTTGGTCTTCGTCGAACTCGTAAATTCTCCGATAGGTTTCAACTGTTCGTCAATTGTCTTTAGAGACTCGTTCAGACCATTGAATATACTCTCTGCGTTTTTGCTATCGAACAGTCTATCCACCGATGTATTCATAAGCTTGTTACCTTTAATTCCTGTAAGGTGAAATCCAGCGAAACATGATGAGGATGGGCCGTAATCGATAGCGGACAGGGCCATAACTGCGGGATGTCTCGGAGCACCGTCAGGGAGGGGCCGTAGCGATCTGGTCATAGCGTCGGCGGCGGACCGCGGCCTCCTGAACGGCATCGCCAAATGGGGGAATGTGCGCGGTTTAATCGGCGTCACGAGCATGTGCTCAGTCCACGAAGTGTGTAGAGACGGGCGCTCCAATTTCTCCACATCAACATTTAACATCCTCTGCTCGAACGGCACGCTGAATGTTTCCGCCGGGATGGACTGCAGCCAAGAGAGTAAACTCAGATCCGATTCGTCAAACCCGGAACCGTCTAGTAGCCTAGAAAAATTTACTTCATTCGACTGTGCCTCTTTAGACCCTGTGGCCTTCGCTTGACAATAGTTTACACACGACTCGTATAGTATTCCTTTAATGAGTAGCTGCATCAAGCGGTCATTTTTTGCACACTTCGAGACGGTGCCGGTAGACTTTTTATCGCATGGCAAGAATTGTTCAACGAGAGGATACACCTCCCTGAAACACTGGACTCTAGCGTTACTCGGATTCCACTTCTTAAACTGTGCATGGTCAGTTATACTAGGCAACGTCAACAATAAACATAAATTTGAGTATTCGTCTTTTGAGGGCGCTAGTTTTTCTAAATCGCTCAAAACTTTCACAACTTCGTCTACTATATTTTCAACATTATTATAAGCTTTTATTTCAGATCTTATACATAATAATTCTATGTATTTGTGTCTTAGGATAGCATAATTAAATTTGTCCGCTTCGAAAGCTTTCAACGCGCTCAGAGGTTGAATAAACTCCAGGACATCGTCCCATTGTCCGTCGAGGATCAGTTGGCGTAAGAATAAAACGTCATCAGCATAATTGCCGTTTATGACGCCCGTTTCACGTTCGAGCGATAGTTGCGTAATATGCAGGTCGCGATTGTGAAGAAACTCAAGGGACAGTCGCACTACGTCATCTTCGCGTAGGTTTAGGTGGGTCGAAGGCATACTGATAACTAAATGTCTTATATCTGGAACAAAGACGTAAATACTGAGGTTAATGTCGCACACTGCGGTATGCTCAAAGGTGAGTGACTATCACCGGGGAATGTAGGCTCGACAGCTTTGGGAGATTGTACCTGAATGTGTGTATCGAAAAGCAAACTTTTGTACGAAACAAGTGCCCCAAGGCCAGCAAAGAAACGATATTTCCCTTTTGTATGGCCTTTTCTCAATTATTCATGGTTGTGTTCTAATTCATTGAACCATGAGATCCTTCGAATCTATGTCAAACCCGTTGCCTATGTTGGCATAGAAATAATGTTTTATTTAACAGTCCTTAATACTATCAATTTTATCACATTTATATTATTCATCAATATATTGGTAATATTGTACATTGTACCAAAAACAGACAAGCCTGTTAAATTTCTGGCCAAATGTTCACCAATAATGTTGCATTCTGATTTCAGTAACGAGTTAAGGAAACAACAATAATAATTTCAAAGTGACGGTGTAGGCCTATACAAAATATGATGATTTGAGTTTGATATTATCATCATATGTACACATATTAAAGTTATTAAAACAAACTGAAATATATCTAATTGTGACTGTTTATTACTCATTACCGAATATATCATAGATATTTCAAGGTATTATACATGAGTCTGCCTCAAAGACCACTATTATAGAACTGTGTCGTCTTCGTTGATTGCTTATAACACAACCTACAAAATTACAGTAAAAATAACCTTGACATATATAGTGTACTCAGTGGTAAAGATGATATCTTCAATATAAAAAGGTGTGATTTCTTGGATTTGTGTATTCCAACTTGATTTTTTTTTGTGACTTAATATTATCAAGGACTTTACCGAATAGATACACACACAGTCATTTTCAAAACAGATTATTAGGCAGAGAGAAATGGCCCAGATAGTACTTACTATTTGTTTAATGGAAACTAATTAACATTCAAATAATTAGCACAACTTTCTTATTCATTTGTTCAACCCATTAATACAAATAAGGCACTCTAGGTTCCGTGCAATGCATTTTAAACAGATACAATTGGATCAAGACAACATACAGCCATACCTCTTCTTCGTTGGATCATATTAGACTTCGTTATTTAAGAAATGTATGTAAAAAAAAAAAAACAAAATGTTATGTTATGTACACAGTTTTCACAATATTTGTGCTACGGATTCATAATATGCAAAAGACAGATTTTATTATCTTATCAATGTATCAGAAAGCTGAAAGATTGACATTTATCTCTAGTAAACTGATATTAAGAATGAAAATGTCTGTTATAAAAAAATAATAAGTATTGGGGTCACATTGATTGATATGAAAATAGCTTAAGGCCTAGTTTCCATGAAAGTGATTGTTTAAAAAAAAACACTCTGTACCCAGTGGAGGAATTCAAACACTGATTGGTTTATTCCACACACCAGATTCCAGAAACTAGACTTAAGCTAGATAAAATAATGACATTGTTTAGTCTTTTATCCCTTTTACTTTAAGGTTTTTTTTAAAGATTTTATCTACCTAAATTGAGGATGTTAAACATATATTGGTGATTATACTGGGATCACTCCTAGTAAATTTTATTGTACCAATAATACAAGGCTTGCTTAGTTTGGGATCATGCAATTGGTGTGGTTGTCCAGTGATGTTATTCTTATTACAGTGTATGGTTAGTAAAAGTGCTTGATAGATCATAATGAACTACTCCCTTATTATATTGAAACTTGGTACCACTGATAGTAAATAATAGAAATAATCTTTCACACAAACTGCGTTTGCGTATGTGTATAGTGTTAGTAATTTATGCTCCTGACAGGGGAAAGCCAAGTGCTGCTTGGTGAAATTATTGGTGCATCTCACATACCGCGCATATAAAACTTTTCTAACATTACTCATAAACCTTCAGCTTCCGCGTAAAAAATTGCCACAATATTCATATATGCGAACCAGCCATTTTATTAGCACAATTAAAAAAAACCCTGTCCACCTACACACAACACACCATACCATGACCATAAAAGCCTTTGCCGCTTAACGACAGTGAAACAATAAAATTATTTGTTCCAATTAATCACTTTCTAATTAAACTACGAACCAAAATACAAGATATTTTTACAGTTATACAAAATACGTTTTCAAAAACATCGCGCAGTCATCACTTTTACCTCTTTATTATATGCACTGCTGAAAACCACTCACCCAACCAATGTTCAAAATTAAAAACCTACATCTATAACAACAATTAACGGAACATTTGAGAGAAATTTAGTCAATTTATTCCACATTTTTTAACGCGAGAGAGAGTAGTGGGTAGGTAGATTAGATCACTATAAAATCACAGACAGCCAACCAACCAGAGAGTAATAACAATACAGATACACAGTAACAACATCTGTCATGAAATGACGGGACCACTCTGCACACTAACGCTCCAGACGTATTTTCGGTGAACTTAGGCACATGCTGTAAGCAGGGTCACTTTGTCTGTAACTTAGGCTGGGCTGACTGTATGTGGTATATGCACCCTACCTCTGTGATCCAAGTAGTGAAATCCTTATTTACATTAATTTCCAATTAGTTGAAAATCATTTACTTACTAAAATAAACACGGCACTAAGAACAGACTTCAAATTGTACAAACTCAGTCATATTTAGGGAATTTCACAATAGTGATTCGGCACATAAAACTTGATTTTAGTAAATTCCAGAATATTTTGATCACTATGTAGTAAAAATTACATGGTACCAAATGTATTATATTAAAACTAGTCTATTCAAGTGATATTTGCCTCGTTTTTATGGGGGCTATCCTAGAAGTTAAAATCATTAGTTTAGGCATAGAGCTATTTTTCTGTTTCCTGGGTCTAAGGTAATTAGTTCAAATCATAAATTGAGAATCTATCCACCTACGGTTAAAATTGTTGGTTTGAGCCAGTCTGCACATTGAGGTTTTTTTTTTAACAGAATTGTAATTTTCAATTCTGACCGTTTTGGTTTCCTTATATGAAGTTCATAATTATTACGAAATTCCGGATGTATAAGCCCGCCCTTAAACAAACAGACAAAAGTCATTGGTAACTGGCTGCTCACTAGTATAAAATAAAATGAAATGACTGAAATATTTTATATCTGTGAACGTCAAGTGGCGCCCTTGATCTGATCTGTCACGGCGGCGGCAAAAAGTACTAATTAACATCATCGAATCCTGTGGACAGATTATCCCTTTTGGACTAAAAGTATATTTTATTTATTATAGAAAATGGATGAAGACGGAGAAAACATTTTACTAGAAGATAACTACTATCAGTTACTGAATGTTTCTAAAACGGTAAATATTCATCACGTGCGGTATTGAAATCTCGTTTTCACTTTATCCATATTATTATATAACGAAAAAAGTGTTGGTAAAATCTAATAGTATAGGTGATAAACTTATATTAGTGCTGTTGTGGTTCCTAAAAAACAATTTACCTTAAATCTGCATTTAAAGTTTCTGCACCACTGCAATTTTTTAGGTTAGGTGCGGTGCAATCAGCAGTCGTATACAACTCGATCGAGCTAACTTTGCACCTCGTTGAAATGCGGGGCCCCAGTGCAGTGTGCCAAATTATCGATGTGATAAATTTACCCTGTATGATATGCGCCAGGTGCGGAGTTAACACGATCAGGTTGTAAGTGCAATGTACATCCCGAAAGAAAAAAATCTTTACGTACCTATATATCTGCTACATGTATTAAAACACGTCCTGTAACATGTACAAACATAAAAAAAATATGAAGCATTTGTGATAAATATGATGCAATAGTATTTTTGTTTAATGCTGATTTTGAAGTCTTGGGCTAATTTCCAGGATGTTCAGTATTTATTAATTCAAGTAGCTATGCAGTCTGAAAGTGTTACCATTAATTAAAAGGCAATAAACATGAACCCAATAGAACTATACCTTCGCCCACATTAGGCTCTCATTTCCTGTAGTTAAGTGTGGGCTACAATTAGAGCATGTCTGCCTGCTTCCTCATAGAATAAAGACACAATGGTATTCTTATGATCATTTATTTAGGACAGCTAAGTCAATTGCTATTACAATTTATTTAAATTGTTATATATTAGATTACCAATGAAAGTGAAAGAGTGAAAGGGTTCATCGGTAGGCTATAAAGGTCACATTCTTGAGAAAGTAATGAGTGATGAGAATGAGAATGAGAAGAGAATGAGAACTAAGTCTACAATGAAATAGTACTTTTTGCTTTCTTACAGAATAATAAAAAACTGTATACACATATTTTATACATGAACATGATTGTTGTCACCTACTCTTTAACCCCTCACAATATTTTACGTTTTTGTTACACCTTATCTATATATAACCAATTGCTTTACATACCTAATGGGACAATGAGAAAAGTTTTAATAGTCACATTCTTAGAATAGTTGGCTTTATTAATGTAGATTACATTTATATTACTTATTATTGGTCATGACTGGATTGTAATTCTTGTGTTGCACCAGTTGCGGGACCGCATTATAAAAATAAATGTTGCTATCATAATGGATACATATTTTTACAATTGCAGTAAAACTGCAGTACAGCTCACTACACACACACACTACTGCAGCACCTTCAATTCCTTTACTAATTCAAAGTCAATAATAATTTGTTTTGTAATAATACCTACGAGACTATTACTAGATATTTAAATAACATAATAAAAAATGTTAATGCAGGCACCTCCAGAAGAAATAAACAGTGCATACCGTCGGTTCTCGCGCATGTTTCACCCTGACAAGCATAGCACAGACCCCAACAAACAAAAATGGGCCGAGCAGATATTCAACAAAGTCAAAGAAGCCTACGAAGTCCTATCAGACTCTCACAAGAGGGCAATCTATGATACATTAGGTATATTTTAATTATTACATGATATTATTAATATACTGTATATCATATTTCACTATTTCATATATTATGCAATCTTTCGGCACTGTCAGTTTAGACTATTTGACTGGTACAGTTTAGGTGCATTGTGCTTTTGGACTGTGTATGCCATACATGCATCATTTTTGGGGATAAAAACCGTCAGAAGTCATGACACCCAAGTATTACTCAGTACCTTGTTTCTGTGTGATTGCCTGAAAGTCAACAATATTATAAATTGCCTTGAGTTGATTTGGCTTTGGACATGCAGAAATTAATAATAATATTGGTTACCTTTATTATTTATATATATTTTTTTAGAAATTGTAATGTTTGAATATTTCTATTGTTAATATGTGATACATTTTCAAGGTAAGCGTGGACTAGAAGTCGATGGGTGGGAGGTGATATTTCGCACACGCACACCTAGAGAAATCAGAGAGGAATATGAACGGTACCTTTAACATTTATCATTTTGTGTTTTACAATGAACCACTGTGAACGTATGTGACTACATTTAATATGATTACAGGTTAAAACGTGAGAGAGAAGAGAGAAGGTTACAGCAGAGCGCCAATCCTCGGGGGACCATCACACTGTCCATCAATGCAACAGAAATGTTCATGAAATATTATGATGAATATGAAATAATGTGAGTTTCTATTTGTATTCTCAAGCAAGAGAATACATATTATAATATTACTATATGACTACTGTTCAAAATGTGATTTCTGAATGAGAAACAATAAAATCTTTTACAGAGAAGACACAACATACATACCAAACATTGAAGTCTCCGGCATGACCATACAACAGTCGATTGATGCGCCAGTAACTCTACGAAATACTGTTACAATGTCTGGTAATATTTCAACACAGAATGGAATAGGTAAGCATATTGATTTTAATTAATTTTGAGCCTAATATTCTACTCAAGTAAGTGTGAATGGGAAGAATAGGATTTGAACTTTTAATATTTAATTTCCAGGTACCGGTTCTGTGAATATATGCAACAGAAATCTTAGCTCCGAAAAGGGGTGGACGGAAGTAGAGTTTGGCATAGGGAATGGGCCTCTTCTCGGTTTCAAAGTGTTCAGGACGTTGTCGCGACTGATGTTTCTGAATTGCGGCACCGTATTGCAGTTCACACCTAGAGGAATATCACCGAGTCTTATATCAAGTGAGTATTTAATTGTAGCTATAGCAGACACTACACTTATTTTTTAACCGACTTCTAAAAGGAGGAGGTTCTCAATTCAGTTGTATATTTTTTTTAATAGATGACTTCCTGTTAACAAGCGCGGCAGTCTGCTGACTTCTAAATGTTGTATTACAATAATTATCGCATTCGCTAGCGGCGATTGTTGCGAATTATATACATGAAGGTTGCTTAGTAGCTTTTGACTCATAAAATGTAGACTTCCAATGACTGCACATGGAGGACTTTGGCGGAATGTTGAAGAGAAAGTGGTCAATTATGTTTTATTTATCAAAAATATGTCACTTTGAAAAGTAATATGTAATATTCATGGGATATTAACCATTGTGTATACATATAAATAAATAAAAAAATAAGTAGATTGTACATGGGAATCAGTGAATCCTACAAATTATACTTATATGAGACATGTATTTTTTTTCAGCGATGGCCCTCCAATTAGATGCTCATTCGGTCGGCTACCTGACATACCGCGCCGGGGGCCAGGGAGGCTCCTCAATGACCTCCATATACGTTCGAGACTCTGAAAAATACCACACGAACGCTGCTATACAGATCGGCAACCCACACTCGTTCATATCATTCAATGTCATGAGGAAGCTGCCCCAGCATGATATGAAGCTGAGATTGGCGCTGAAGTAAGCCATCTTTATTTGTCTATTCATGACCAATAATCTTAAACTTAAAGCCCCGAGTCCACTACACAGCGAGGCTGTGCATCACGAACGGTTGTTTTAACAGTTTTAGTATAGGAAAATTGACAGAAATACTCCATTTTGTCAATTTTCTAAGTCCCCCTTTGGTTTGATTCAAAGCTTTCGCGTGCTGTTTACTAATTTAATTTTATGTAGGTATATTTTGTGTTTATGTCCTTTTTGTCATAAAATTATTTTGTGAATATTCCATTAGGTATTATACTGTAGATTATTGAAAATCCATTTAACAGATAGTCAAACTCAATATCAAATCATTATTGCTATCGAATTACAGCAAATGCGAATTTAAACATTATTTTGATATGCTGTGTTTAGTACCCTTTTGTATGCAGTAAAGAAGTCGATAATGAACAGCGAATATATTTATGTATCTGAATTACTGAGTGCCCGCGGTAGGCCGTACTTACGCCATACATATTTTAATCAATCTTATTCTCTATGGTAAGCACGGCCTATGCATTGACGTTTATATAATCGATTAGCATAAGGATTGCTATTCATTATTGATAGCTCCATCTAATATTTCCACCTTAAATTGTTAATATACGGAGTATACTAAATTAAGCTATCAGTGTGTATACCACTATATCCCGTGCTCTACTGTGAGACATTTAAAGGGTAAATTATCATGAACTCGTTTCTATAAATATCAGCCTGAAATGTGACAACGAATATGGAGAATGAACCAGTAGAACTTATTATTTTTTTAAAACTCCAACCACTTGGATTGATCGATGAACTACGTTCGTTGAAGTTACATCAAAATATTTAGATTTTTTTGTATCCGTGACTTCTGTAAATAACTGTCAATTTGCTCAGCTAAATAAAATGATTCTATCATTTGCGAATTTATCTTAAACTTTATTTACACAATATGTGCAACGCAAATAGAAATCAAAACGACAATAGTAGCTTACCTTTCTAAAATTTACAAAAAGTGTAAAAAAGAATGGTTATGCCGTAGCGTACCTGAGATGTAAATATGTGAGCTTGCGAAATATGACCTGCGAATTATATTCTTATCAAATGAAGCGCCTTTAGTGGTGGCCGTATCAGTCATCCCAACGTATGTGCTAGCGTCGATTCCCGTATAGTTTAGTGTACTTCACTGTCTTGTAAATGCCAATAGGTAATTGTGTATTTCACCATCTTAGTATTAATTATAATACGTACCAAAAATATATTATAGCATCAATAAATTTAACATTTTCAATTAATTAAATGAACTGTTTTAGGTTTGGCACATTCGGTGCGATTGCTGAGTACGGCGCTGAGAAAAAGGTGTCGCAGAACAGCAGTGTGTCAGCGGCAGTTATGCTCGGAGTTCCTAGTGGTGTGATGCTCAAACTAAAGTGAGCTTTGTGTCAATGATATTAAGAGTAGTTATATGTTAGCATAACTATTGTGTTGCTCAAGTATTGTTTGATACCAATATATTGAATTTATAAGTTCTGTGAAATAATGTTATAATAATGTTCACATATCTACCATGGATACTTGTTCACATGGTTGGTTTTTGGGGTCGAGTCACCCTCATCCGTAGGAGAATTAAATACCCTCGAGATACCCTACACGTGGCCCTGGGTGGTGCCAACTAGGTGACAATTCTACTGGTGGTAGGCTTCGGCCGTGGTTAGTCACCACCCACTGAACAAAGTCATGTCGCCAAGCGATCTAGCCGTGTTCCGGCATGATGTTCGGTGTTGACATTCATGGATGGCGGGTCAGATCAGTTGCGCTGCATGTGCCTAGTGAATGTAGCGTCTCTATCTACTGCCGCCTTCCTACCTAGGCAAGTATGCTCCATCGTAGATCTCATCATCACTTACCATCAGGTGAGATCGAGATCAAATACTTGCCTATAATGTAATAAAAAAAAAGGAAGTATACACCAGTGAATCTTGTTTAAATACAATAGTGTGTTGTATGAACTTATTTTTGAAGACCCGATTTGTACAGTTGGTAGTAGCCCTGCTTGCTGTTACAAGGGATCCAGGGTTGGATCCCGGTAGAAGCAAACTGTGATAGGCATGAATGTTTGTACCCGAGTTATGGATATAGGATACTTTTGTATGATACCGATAATTAATTTTATTTATTTAAGCAATTGAAGAAATCCCCCTCAAATTGAGGGGAGGCCCGAGCCCAGCAGTGGGGCATTTAAAAGGGCTGGTATTATAATTATTATAAGTAATGGAAACAGTGTACAATCGTACTCACAAGATAATTAAGAAATGAATAACACTTTCATCTTATAATACAAGCATTGTTTGGTTGTTATGTTCGTTTGGCGGTATATATATATATTTTTTAATAACAGATGGACATGCTCATCACAAACTATAGTAGTGCCAATACATCTGTGCGAGGAGGTGATGCCGTCGCCGGTGTTCTACGCGACGGTTGTGCCACTCGTCTCGTGGCTGGTCCTCAAGAAGCTGATCCTAGACCCAATGGCGCGGGAGCGACAGGAACGGGAGAGGCAGAGATCCATGGAGGCTAATTACGATAGGTATGCATTCGTTGCTTTAACCATCTGTTAATAAAGATAAGTTAATGTAGTGTCGTATGCGATGGTCACAGAACTAGCAGAACAATGATAGTACAGCGAGGAGGAAAAGGTTAAAAATGGAGATATCGCAAAAACTACTTTGTGTTTATAATTAGAATGTTGTTGATCCATCTATAGAATATATCATATTAAAATTAAGTTAATCACGCATGAAATGTATTCTTTACAATTTATTTTAACGTTCCTTAATTAATTTAAAAGATATCTCTTTACGAACTAGAAATTTTTATGCGTTATCACACACAAACAACAACAAGCATATTTTTTTTTTTTTATTACATTATAGGCAATTATTTGATCTCGATCTCACCTGATGGTAAGTGACGATGAGATCTACGATGGAGCATACTTGCCTAGGTAGGAAGGCGGCAGTAGATCGAGACGCTACATTCACTAGGCACATGCAGCGCAGCTGATCTGACCCGCCATCCATGAATGGCAACACCGAACATCATGCCGGAACACGGCTAGGCCGCTTGGCGACATGGCTTTGTTCGGTGGGTGGTGACTAGCCACGGCCGAAGCCTACCACCAGTAAAAAATATACCGTTTATAATTGTCAGTATTCAGTATCTTTATCTTTTTTTTAAACGCCTGCTTCGCGTAGTCTATATATGGATGGCATTATTTGAAGTGGCGTCATATTGGTCTCATAAAAAAGAAAATCAATTAGGATTGAGGCATCACATAACTTGAACTATCTATTTAAAAAGCATCTTACCACTGACTCATGGACCTGGAGATTTGCAATTTCGAGGATATTCCTTGAATACTCTAGAGGTGCACTACGAGAGATTTTTTCCTACCCGACCCCCGACCCCTAAGGAGGTCAAATAGTGGAGAAACGTTTTTGTATGAGGATACATATTATTTTAAGTTAGGTTCTGGTACATACATGGCTTGTATAATATTAAATTGCTACTTATTTAATGCAGATTGCAAGAAATGCAACGCCAAGCGCGCATCACCGTCGAGCTGATGAGGGAGACGCACTCCCGCATCAAATCCGACGAGGAGAAGAAGAAAGGACTCGTGATACTGCGTGCGCTGTACGGCAAGTTGCCTCCGAGTATGTATCACACTGAAATAATAATAATAATACCAGCACTTTTAATGTCCCACTGTTGGGCATAGGCCTCCCATCACTGCGAGGGGGATTAGGCTATAGTTCACCACACTGGCCCAGTGCAGGTTGGCGGACTCCCCACTACTTTCGAGGGGTTCTCTCAGACATGCAGGTTTCCTCACGATGTTTTCTTTCACTGTTTAGCAAGTGATAATCATGGTTGATGAGATTCGCACATGAAATCCTGAAATCCCAGAGGTGCGTGGCGAGGTTCGAACCTACGATCCTCGTGACCGAAGCAAGCGACCAACTTGGCTATCACTGCTTATCACACTAGATATTATAATATTTTAGCTGACTGCTACCTCAGAATATTGATGACTAGACGTTATGTAACTATGTACGGCTCCATAGAAAAAGTTGTAGATCATTCTTCTGCTGAAAATATACTATAATCAGAGGGCATATATTATCTATTTGAGGCCCTGGGCAGCTAAGAAAATTACCGTTTGACCATCGGCAAATAAATATATTTATCGGTTATTAATTGACCTGGTAGGGACCAAGTATCACAGCGCCCTCGGTACTAGCCTAGAGTGCCTAATGGAAAAGAGGGGCCTGATTATGTGTTGCTACATAAAGCCATCCTAGCAGTACATGTAGCTACCAAACATTGTTAATAGACGCATCAAGCCACGAGATTACCGCAGAGCCGAGTGGGGACGGCGCGTCCGTGGAGTCGCCGCCCGTCTTCACCGAAGTGATCGACGTCACAATACCCGTTCAGTGCCTAGTGAAGGACTCTCGGCTAGAACTACTCGAAGCTAGCAAAGTGAGGACAATAACTGGTGTTTACAGGCGAAAGACGAAAACAAAAAAAAAACTACTATGACAAGTATTGGTTCCTCAATTTCTCCCGTAAATTTTGCGTCGCTATTGTCACAAAATGTCCTATATTGGTTACGCAACATACTACTTAAGGGTACAGCTCCAGAAGGATCACACCGCAATGTATTTTTTTAGTTATTTCGATGCTGGTAGTAATAGGCTACAAATAGCCGATTACTAATATATAATATAATTATAATATAAAAATATAATATAATTTCAGATAGTTTAATATGATGCTAACAATATAGTTATTTTATTGTAAATTCCAGTACTGGCTTCCGGGTCCCTTAGTAATTTGTTTTCACAAGGGTTACTACAACCAGTCCATTGTATTGTCAACTTGTCACTGTATTTAGACTCATGAATTGATAAACTATTTTGCTTCTACAAAATCTCCTTAAACACAACCATTACACAACCCATGAGTTATTTACCCGCATAATATTTTTGACGTGCGCAAAATTGTTCTATACTATTATTTCAACGAGTGCTATTTTTGAACTGCCATCAATGCATCTGATTTACGTAATAGAACAAAATTATGCATACGCTTGCAACACATTCAGTGTTGTTGTAAATATTTCACTATAAATGGGTCCACTATTCAAATCTATGCAGTTAAGCCGATCCAGTAGCTTTTGTCGTGTGCAAAACTTGACGGAAACACTCAAGGAGCAGATCTTAAATTGGCACACATTATAATGATCGGCTTTATACGGCATCTGACACCGATTATACAGGTGATTCAGAAAAAGTATACCAACCTTTTCACCGGGCTTGCTCTTCTTTTTTTAGGTTGGCATCCAGCTACAAAATAGTGTCATTTTTGCCAGTGTCGAGTAATTCTTGATCATTGTTATTGAATGATGTGTACCCCTGATGATAATGAGTTGATGATGACGATGATGATGATGAATGTACCGGACATATGGGCAGAACTTGAAGAGTCAAGTTATTTTGAAAAATACAACAAAATTGACAACTTCACGGTTCAGCTTCCTAACAATAAGCCCGGGCGGCGCTTAATTTGCACATTTGATAATATTATGTGAAGTCAGAATTCCGATACGTCAATTTGAACAAAATACTATTTAACACAAAAAGCGACTTACGATCATTCTGAATCAACCTATATTTCCTTTCAAACTATTTAACATAGACATACGATAGACAATAGCTTTATTAAGATCATTATGAATCAATTACATCTTGCTATTGTGTTCTCGTCTTTTAAACTTTATAATAATAAAGTTCATTATTCAACAGTCCGAGTTGCCTGGCTTCTACGACCCGTGTGTGGGCGAAGACAAACACCTGACCGTCCAGTACATGTTCCACAACAACCTGCACTGCTGCACCGTTACCGACAGCCAAGCGCTCGTTCTTCCACGCAACAGTTAGTACAGAACAATAAACATCATCCCACCTGTATTCCTAAGGGGGTAGGCATGTATGTACCTTTTTTAACCATCTTGGACTACAAGAATAGCGCATGCTAATCCACAAAGTCGCGCCTGTTAAAGGAATACCAAATAACATAGGAATACTATTTTGTCTGCGGTGCTTGCGAGTGCGAATTGTAGCGCGCGAGTGGCGTTTGAGCTATTTTTATTTTTATTATAAGGGAGCGTTCAAGTATTACGTAACGAATTGGGGGGAGGGGGGGGGGGGGCTTCTGAAACGTTACGATGCGTTCCAGGGGCGGGAGGGGAGTGTTTGAACTACGCGTTACGTAAAATTTTTTTAACCCTTCAGAACGGTCGCGTAGTGATTTTACGTTTTACTAGAGGGGAGAGGGGTGAGAGTGGTAAAGAAAAACGTTACGGCGCGTTACATGGGGGAGGGGGGGGGGGGGGTCAAAAATCTCCAAAAATTGCGTTACGTAATACTTGAACGATCCCTAACCTGCGTAGTGTAAAAGTGTAAAAAAAACCGTATCGGTGTTCCTTTAGCGGGCGTTACTATCTATTCTTATTGGAGTCTGAGCCTATCATTTTATACCAATGCTTGGCAAAAGCTTAATTTTGTATTCCTCTAATATATCAGTGAACTATTAATAAGTTGATGGAATCAGTAACATCTATAGGGTGTCGTGGAGAGCGACTGAATGAATTTGAATGAAATTTGGTGTCAAGTTATGTTATAGTCTTTTGTTATCCCCATATAGTAATCTAATTTTGAATACAAGAAGGTATTTTTTTTACAATAATAAATCGTATCGATGCGTTCTCAGACCGTAATCTGTTTGTATTATGAACTAGCGAGGGCAAAACAAAACAATTTACATTCATTTTGTATTGATTCATATTGCGTTACAACCTAGAATAGTGTCATTAAAATTGACTTATTACTGCAATAACAAGCAAACAGCAAATAGAAAAATAGAAATATTGAGGCGCATTTTATTCATAGTACAAAGTTATTATAAGTTATTTGTCCACATCCCGTGCAACTACATGATATGTAGTATACGCGGAGCAGTTATTCGTTACCTACTTTTGTTCTGATATTCATAAGTCTAGTTCGTCATTATAAATGTTTTGATAATATATATATTTTTTAATATAATTATTTTTCATTTTTACAGACCATCGAATAAAAAATAGATCGTGAAAGTTAAAGATGAAGCGTAGGGACAAGCTTCGCGGGCCGCAAGCCGGCGGCACATTTCACACAGTAGTAGATAATTGTAACGATGTTGAAATGAGTGTTGTGACAAATCCAGAAAATTATAATAATTGACAAGCTTGGGGTTTATGGTCGCAGGGACATTCCACTATTAGTACATTATATTCACCTACATTATTATTTTAAACCATGCCACCACCCACCGAACAAAGCCATGTCGCCAAGCGGCCTAGCCGTGTTCCGGCATGATGTTCGGTGTTGCCATTCATGGATGGCGGGTCAGGTCAGCTGCGCTGCATGTGCCTAGTGAATGTAGCGTCTCGATCTACTGCCGCCTTCCTACCTAGGCAAGTATCCTCCATCGTAGATCTCATCGTCACTTACCATCAGGTGAGACCGAGATCAAATACTTGCCTATAACGTAATAAAAAAAAATCCATACATACGCATTTACCCCCAAATTTATCGACGTTTTATAACTTTAACAAACGTCATATAGTACTGCGCACAAGAGTTTTGCTTTGCTTAGTACTATGTGACGTTTGATAAAGTTATAAAACGTCTATAAATTCGTGGGGTAGTCTCCATGCAACTACTGAGTTTTCATTCGATTACTTTTCATATTGCACGTAGTGTAGATAGATTCATTATGTCTAGTTATTATCCTGAATTGTTACGCATCGAGTTTTGTGTAGACTCCTAATTAATTTGGCCAGTTACCAATATATTCACGGAACAGCTGACATCTGCCCAATACCTAGTAGGCAATGGACTTATGGTACCTGTGGATTTGGTACCTATTGGGAGGTTATTATTTGTTAGAATGATTCAGGCTGCAGCTGATGCCTGGTCTGAACAATAGCGGCAACCCATCCAATTCCTTGCCGCATGAATATTTCTTAACACGTATTGGCGTACGCTACTAGAGGTGGGCGAAGTAACTCAAAAGTTAGCTTCGTTTGTTACCAAAATGCATCTTTTATTTGTACTAGCAAAACAAAGATTTCTTATTGTTTTTTAACATTTTTATGTATTGTTATATATATATTTTCTATAATGATTTTAATATAATAACTTATTATCGCTACGTAATAGATATGGGCCGACTATTCACCGCTAGTCGGCGATACCGACTATGCAGCACCTGTTGCAGTCGGCGACTAATCGACTGATACCAGCTTATATGCTGGATGCTTAATGTCCATACATGTGATGTATTTTACGTCATATTTTTAGTTGTTTGACAAATTTGGCTCCGCATTTAAAGCGTAGTTGGGACTAAATACTAACTAAACAATAACGTATTAATTAGTTCCTTATTAATTTTTATAATAATGATTCACGGTCGATTGGTCGACTAATCTTCAGAATAGATTAGTCGGCTAGTCGGCAAAAAATAATAGTCGGCCCATATCGCATTATTATTATAACAAGTTACCTTGTTAATCTCGATTTTTCAGTAGAACGTTTAATGTTTGTTAACAATCATAGCGGCGTGACATTTTATTTCGACCAATGGGAAAGCATGTATGTCACTCCGGCGTGTATCAAACTATTCAATCACTTACCATCAGGTGAGATCAAGATCGAATACGTGCCTTTAATGTTTAAAAAAAAAAACTGTGAAATAAAAAGTCGCTCGCAATTATTGTTTACATTAAAATTTCTATTGTAAGAGACAACGGCCATTCTCGAGATCATTTTTAGCTGCGCGAAGCCATAATGAATCGCGACTGTTTCAGATAATAATGTATTATTGACATTAATTTTATAATCTTAATGCCTATTTATTTAATTTAATGACGGCGAGTAATATTTGAAAAGTAACATCGTTTACCAGTGAGCTGGCGTTGAAAAAGTATTGCGTTCGTTACCACACATATTTTTTTTTATCATTTTTTTTATTACCTACACAAAATCTGGTAAGTTTTGTTTGTATTTCACGTATGTTATGTTGTAAGAGTCAATTGAGTGAGATGGGCTGGTTACAGGCGGCGGTTGCTCAATCTGCATGCACCACGGTGCCTGTTGAACTAAATATAATATTGGTGTGTAGTTACGACCGGTATTTACCGGCCACAAATGGGTACCGGGCCAGAACTCCTCGGTCCACAGCATGTACGGATCATAAGAGCAAAATCAATATCAATTGCATTCACTTGATACGACAAATATAAATACAGCGAATTAATAAAATCTATTATTTATTTAGGGAATCCATTATTCAAATTACGAATTGAAATTACTAAATTACAGCTAAGTATATTGTTCCCTAAAAAGAGTGACCTGAAAATCATTTTGGTTCGAATCCGGCTGAAATATTAAAATGGTCGACTCTGTCAGCTGATCGAGATAGGTAATTGAGTCTTTGAATTAGAAATAAAAAAGTTTAATTTAGCACTAATTTAGCACATTTAATTTAGCTATTTAACGTAAGTATCTATACCCTACCACAGTGTATTATTTACCCCAAAAAAGTGACATCGTTATTTTATTCATGCATTTTGAATGCTTGTGTAGAACTCCTGGACTTCAATTCCACTAAGATTATAAAAAAAAATATTTAAGTATTCATAACCTTGACGTAAAAAAATAGAAAAAATAATAATAATCGTGAACAAGTTTCAAGGTCAAGAAATCTTTCAACATATTTTTTGAATAAACTAAATGGAATTGAATGAGTTCTGCTCTAGCATTAAAAATGCAAAGCTCAGTAGATGTCACTTTTTAGGGGTAAAAAAAACACTGTGCCAAGGCCGTATATAGGGGGGGGGGAGATGGGTCAAACCCCCCCGAAATGCATTAGAGCACCCACCGTTTTATACTTCCCCCGAAGTGAATTCCTTGCCTAAACAGTAAACTAAAATTCGATATGTACAAAGACAACACGGAATTTATTTGTAATAGCACTTTGTCAGTGTTGTGTTTCATATCGCGCTGCAGTTTCCTTCGATCGGCTCCGCGTGGTGGATGTAATTAAAACTATGAATGGAAAAATACTGGGCTGAAGTTAAGCGGAGGAACGTACGTAGAGAGATAAAATCTCGCACGCACATGGGGTCCGTTGATTGTCCAGCGGCATACCAATTCATTAACACGACATGTCCGACCCGTTCCCGCACTAATCACGAAAGATATTTTTGATACTCAACAATAACAATATTTTGGATAACATGCATACGGTAAACTATAAATACTTCTGATTATGCTAATGTCTAGTTACAAACATACCTAACCTGAATGCAGATAATATATATTTCTGTTTTTCTCTGATTTTGTAAATAAAATAATGCATGTTTTTCAATAATAAATTGAACATGTAATTGTTGAAACAAACCCTAAATTACCCTATTAAAAGAACGATCATAAAGTTAAAAACAGAATTTGAATATTTGTGAGAACAAGGTACCTAGGTGTTTATGTAGGCACCTACTCAGGTAAGCGTCGCCGTCGGGCTGGACATGGGCCGAACATATTCGCACGAATATATTAGAAATAACCTCTGATCAAATCGCACACAAACAAATCAACATTAATATAATTATTATTTGTTTTATAAGATGTGTACAGTCGCGGAATGAAAAGCTTCGGCAGTTGTCAAATTGAATAATTTAACGTTTCGTGAGCACATGTTACACATAGAAAATTATGTTTAACTGTTCGACAACAAAGTTAAAGGTTTTTTGTGTTTTTAATTTTATCCAATGGTTTGACCAGCCATTAATATTTTAATATAAAGTTGTGGTGGTGAGTATATCCTCTTTGTTTTTTAATGATTTTAAATTATAAGGGGTCTGTTAATTTCACCAATGCATTTTTTAAATATTTCAAAATCGACTCCATTTTATTTTTATTGAATTTCATTTCTCAAACACATACATACAAATCTTGCACTCTTGTAAATGGAAGTCGACTTAAAAGGTGATGAACCTTATCATTCCGCGAATGTTCATTAATGAGGCTCATTTCGATCGATAATCGTCGAATGGATGATCGATTAATATCAAGTTTTAATCTAAAGGCAACTTACAAATCTTATGGACGGCTACAACATAATTACTATAATTAAATACCTAAAAATACACGCGGTAATTTTACTAAGGCTACCACAGAACTGGCTGCTTTTTATCAATACATTATTTATTTAATCAATTGAATTAGGTTTACAAACAAGTAAATGTGCGCACAAAAATCTCAATCTTGACTCTTAACAACAAGCTTGCGTATTTAATTTTCTGGATTTACACTACTTATGTAGTTGGACTCACGAGCTATTGTTGCCTGTTAGTTCACTTCATTTGTGCTTAGTCTAATGGGATTATAGATAGCCATATATTAATCCGTTTTCTAATATTTTATCTTTTCCCGTGCCTGAATTGTAAAATGTTTTAATGTTGAATATTTCTGAAAGAATAAGTAGTAGAATTATTTACTGTATAATATTGTCGGAGTCGTGTTTAGATTGTAAACATTATTTTCTTCTGTTGACGACATGCCTCAAGGAATATTATATGCGCAATAAAAAGAGATGTTACTTAATTTTGTGTTTTATTTTGATCCCGTCTCGAAAATATCGTGTGTAATCTGAAATGCGTACATTTGATAATATCTACCTTAGATAGACAGAAAATGAGATAGACTACAGCCTACTACTATATGGTATATGATTTGATAATGGCATGCTAGTAGCTTGCATGCTACGGGGAGCCACCCATTAGGCCTGATTGATAATTCATGTTTCACCGGTTTCTCTCAACGGGCGCTAGGGTATGCCTTAGCTCTTGCGTGGTCAATGATAATTATCCACTTTGCATCTGTAGTGCGCTTTTGTATGAGCAGACAATGGTCCGTAAAGCAGAATTTGGCGCGAAGTGACTATTACCCAAGCGATTCGGACGCGGTATAATTGACACCAACATGTTTAGAGGGATCTATTGTTATTGGATTTGATAAATTATATTTATGATACTGTGCGGACGTTCTATCCAGGCTGGGCGCGAAGATTTTAATTTTTTAGTATAGGTAATTGCGTCACTTCGATTCACGCAAAGGTACTGCGGATAGATCATATGTATTTAGCTATTATCCAATTTCTAATGCAGCTCTTAAATTATATTTATCCGAGTATTCATGATTTAAATACACTTTCCAAAAGCGGACCAGGCTCGTACGGGAAATACTCTGCAACAATCAGCAAACGGACAGCTTGGACTTAACGGTCGAATCCAAGAAGAATCAGACCAACCTGCATCATGGGAAGAAAAAAATACGAATCAGAAGTGTATTTGGGTAGCCAAAGTTTAACATGAATCTGTTCATGAGAGAACTGGCCGGTAATGAAATACCTAATCAGTTGCTCGTCTTTAAAACCGGAATACTAACTAATACTTATACGAACGGAACATATCTTGTGTGTAAATATGTGTTTCAGTACTTTAAGGTACAATTTTGACGGTCTGATTAGCTCAGTTGGTAGTGACCCAGACATCCTCGCCGAGGGTCCCGGGTTGCAATCCTGGTAGGGACAAGCTATGTGTGATGAGCATGAATGTTGGTATCCGAGTCATGGATGTTTAATATTTATATAAGTACTAGCTGCGCCCGGCGGTGTTACCCGCGATAAAAAGTATGAAAAATTAATACCTCTATCCCATGGGAACCATACATTTTACCGGGATAAAAAGTAATATAGTATAATCTATCTCTGTGCCAAATTTCATCCAGATCCGTTCAGCCGTTCGGGCGTGAATGAGTAACAAACATCCATCCATCCAAACTATCACATTTATAATATTAGTATAGATTGTATATTGGTTTTGATCCCAGTCCATTGTAATTTGTATGGTACCTTTAATACAAGCATTTCTTAGTGTGTATAGTTGGTATGTTCGTCTAAAAAAAGTAATAATATTAGTCTCTGCAACACAAATTGTGTTTTGATATCAAACGCGCTGAGTTACCTGTGAGTCATGGCGGCCATGACGCGCAATGTTACTTTTCCATTGTATAATAATAATTCCTGAAAGCCTATTTGGCTTTGTGAAGTTCCGCAGGCGGCGTAAGATTACAATGTGATGATTTTTTTAATAAAGCAAACTAGGCCGATGCAAATGATTACGAGCTTTTGATCTCACATTCTTCTTCGTTCTTTACGAAATCAAATGCGATGAATTAAAATGGATATGAATATGGCCTCACCCACAACTTAGTGGGTATTTTGCCAATGTCAAGTAATTAATAGCAATAACACATTATAAATAAAATAATGGATGCGACACGAAGACATGAAAATGGTGGGACTTTTGTGATCTCATTTTGCTTAATTGCTTATTGGGTGACACTGACACTTATTTCACTTTCATTGACACATTCAAAAGTGCTAATGTGTAGGCATAAATACACACACATACACACACACACACACACAAACATACACGCCACCCACTATACATGTCTCCTATGACCTACCTATGACTCGATACGAAAAACAACATTTGAAACGGATAAAGTTTCCTTTTTGTTAGTTTTTTTTGCAGATCTTTTTCTCTTTTTTCTGTTTCTTTTTTATTATAGTCTTTATAAAACCGGTACTCTGAGTACGAATGGTTTAGTTCCTATACAGTAGGTATGTACACTTTGTTATCTATTTGATTTTTTGATACGAGCAAGCTTTGATACAAGCGTGTGCTTCCCTCACCGTTTAGCAAGTGATGATCATGGTTGAAATCAGTTTCGCACTTTAAATCCATAAATACCAAAAGTGTCAAGGGGAGTTTTGGAACGAAGTTCCTTATCGCGCGTTACGAAAGGAGGCTAGACGGTAAAAAATCAGACGAAAAATTAAGATGAAAAATTGTAACGACCAATTGTAAGCTTTTTTATAAACGAAAGTATAGTTTACTATATAAAACCCAAAAACATAACGATACCTAGTTCAAAAACATGCCAGCGACATCTATCGCTGACTTACAAACTAAACATAAATAATATTTATGTTTTTTTTTTTATAAGGTTATGAAATATAAAATTTCCAGGCAGTGCAGACTGGCTGAAAATAATAGTTCATAACACGCCCCCAGCAAAATAATTCACTAGTGTTACGGCATAATTATTGAATCCCTATTGATTTCTTATATTTACGCGAATCATACACATTGAAATAGAACTAACTTTAAGGAAAAATCCTTAAAATTAGTTTTATTTAAACGTAAAATCAAAATATAAACGCGATAAAAATCGCGTTTATATTTTGATTTTACGTTCCTGACGTTTCGGCTCGTTCGGTTTCGGTTTTGTCCTACCGTGACCATGGTTGCTGTAAAGCAGCCGAAACGTCGGGAACGTAAAATCATAATATAAACGTGATAGAATCCTTAAAATTAGTTTTATTTCAATATTCAATCCCTAGTAAGTACCTGCTTTCATCTATCGGCCAGAATACGCCCACTGCTGGATGGATGCCTCCGCCAATATCTCCTACGCATCTGGCTTATTTACTACTTCAAGTAGCCTAGTCGGTAGCAAGAGTAAAATTCATGGAAAATACTTGTCTACTTTCAAATTTGCTGGACTGTTCTCACCAGGACAGTTACTTATATTGACACTTATATATAAAACAAAATATTTGTGTTCATTCTAGGTATGTAAGTACGCTTATATACGCTTGGATAAAGTACGAAAATAAATTAAAAAAAAATCTATTTCAGGCTTATTATACATTCAGCTATACCGAAAATGTGTATAGATATTATTCGTATAGGTACAATATTTGTAAACTACCATAATCATTATTGTTTAGACATTGTTTCAGTTTCTGGAAACGCGTATCGAGACCTCGTTGCAAACAAATCGTTAGCCACCTACTATATTGTCGGTTATTATCACCGTTTGTTCTATCTACTAGGCTTAACCATAACCATTATATTCTTCACAAGCAATTACTGTAGGTACTTCGCCTATATCCACATTATCACACCAACAAAGCACTTAAAAGGTAACGTTTAAGGTTTACATTTCTGTAATCAGAATGAAGCAAATAGCGATCATTAGATATCAAAGGTTATGTGCAACTAAGCGTAGCTTTCCCACATTAATGACCCTTGGGAGTAGGTAAATAGGTACTATAATTCGCTTAGTTTTGATACTGCACACGATGATGGCGCACAATCTAATTGGTTGAATTAGTTTGTGACGCGCGGGCAGCGTTCGTGACACCATGAACAAAGCACGTGTCGCTCGTGTTTCCTTGATCTGTCTGTTTAATGTCAAGTTCAATTAATATGCTAAATGTTATGGAATAGGGATGCAAACCAAATCCGAATGATTATCACTTGCGGTGAAGGCAACATCGTGAGGAAATCTGCACGTCCGTCGAAAGTCGTGTGAACTTCACCAGCCCTACAAGATGAACTCATTGGACTATGGCCTAAATTCTCATCATATAATATACCATATAGTATTGATAGACGATGATGGGTAGGTACCGTACAATGGACTGTGTCGAACCTAGTATATAATACTTATACAGATACTAAATAACCATGACTCGAGTACAAACATTTATGCTCATCATATAAAGCTTGTCACTGCCAACATTCGAACTCGGGACTCTCAGAAAGTAGGATCACTACCCAATTAGCCTGGTATAATGGCGATAGGCTCGCTCTGTATTACATTGGGACCAAATACCACCGGCGAATTGCGATTACAAAGTAGTGCGCCTCTGCTTATCCCTGCGAGGATTAAAGGCGTGATGTTTATATGATAACTATTACTTTTGGTAACTGTTTGAACGACTCTATTCGTGTAAGTAGATGTGTCAAGTCTGGGCCCCAAGTCTGCTAACACAATCAATTCATAATCGAACAGCAACCGCATAGTAACTGTCACTTTTGACAGATATTGTATGGGATATCTATCAAAAGTGACAGTTACAATGCGGTTGCTGTTCGATTACGAATCGATTGTGTTAGCAGACTCGGGGCCCAGTTTCTTGAACATGCGAGGATCCTCGCAAGTATATCTTACTAATTTTAAGGATAACAGCGCGTCAAACAAAATCAATTTGAATTGAACGTGCGACTAGGCGTGTGAATTCGCAAGAGGCACAATCATCCCGGCGAGGAAACGATTGCGTGCACCTTGCATGGCTAATTTGACTCTATACCAGTTACACATGCGAGCTACTGTTTACTGGCATTAATTGTTACTGGCATTTGTATTCTGGAATTCCTTAGCAACGAAGGTGCATACGACTATGAACGTTATTCACGTGAAACAAGCCTTGACCTTTCTGCGAATTATTGCAGACGAAGGAAAAATGTTAAGGAAAATAATAAGAATGATATACTTGCAGATATTAGTCTTTAAAACGCAGTAAGCTCCTAAATGTGATATTCGTGATATAAACATTTTATCGCTGCGATCTTTTATATTTTATCGAAACTACATTCAAGGAGGTACGTGTTATACTTATAAAACGTAACTCCTTGAATGCAATTTCGCTATCGCACACATATACTTAAGTACCTACCTATGGTACTTGAAACTTAGTGCTTCAGAGTAATTAAAATTTCAGTTACGCTTAATTGACGGCGCGCTGGTAATAGCATGAAGGAGATTTTATAGTAGGTTTACTTTTCTAGTTTTATAAGGTTCTTACAGTCAAATTTATATGAATGAATGAATTCCTATTAAAAATATAGGTATTAATCCTTGTCTATATAATATATAAATGAGCCCAACACTAAAAGTAAAAAAATATATAACTCAATCTATCTCACCATCACTCGTAATTAGTCATTTGATTTATAATCTCAAAGGATGCTGTCTATCTAAATACTGAAACTAGATGCTCAATATCTAGGACTTATCATTTTAATTAAGTGGCTTAATAGCCTGTGAGTACAACTTAAACAAAATATTTTCGAAATTGTAGTGTTTCGTTCGACCTTGCGGTCTTGCATTTTCGCAAGGCCAAGGCGTAGTCCTAACTGGCTAATAATCGCTCAAGTAAACGATGCGATTTCGTCGCGCGATGAAAATTATTCCTATGATCGCGCGAAAACGAGCGAGATTCAATTGGGACGTGGCCTGAGTCCACCTAATTGTAGACACCAATAGACTATCAAGGTTATACTTACATACAATTCTGCTAGGTTACCACCCTTAGGAATCACCTTACACATATACCTATATCCTGGTCCAGAATGTTTACTAGTTACGCTTTGATCTGAGGATTCTAATGAAGTTTTACAAGCACAAAAGGGTCTTTGTTTTTTAACGCTGTGTTTCAATGTCTAAGTCACTACTTAGATAAGATCATGAAAAGATAAATTGAGATAAGATCAGTTTCTAAGGTATTTCATGACCATCAGCATCACGTTATTTCTGCTTGCCAACTTTTCAGAGCAGTTCCTGAGCGCACGCTTGCCTGATACACAGGCTTCATAATATTTATCATCCCGATCCGCCGCTCCCGAGACAAACCCAGTTACAACTGGTTGGATCCGCTAATTGTAATTACGGTTTGATCCGGATTCGAGCCTCATCTTAAATTAAAGGAATGAAAAAATAAAACGCCTTACATATAGTGTAATTAAACGGTTGGGTTAGTGCAAATTCTATCTTCAAATATAGTGTTATCGGGCTACGGATAAACTGCCCAGTACTAGACTATTTCAGCTGATAGTCAATTGATGTGTTCATAATTTGTCGCAGTCCCTGATCGCAATCAATTGATACAATATAATCATTAACCATGCAGGATTCGATTCGTAAGGAAGAAATAATCCCATTGAATCTGTACAGAAAAGAAAACGTACCTAATTACCATCGCACAATATTGTATTTGGAGTGGAATATTACATTTATTATTGTCATGGAAGGCTGGAATTACACGATACTTGTGAGTCACTGATCAAAAATAACACGTATGTAGGTAAGTTAGTAACCAGAATAATACACTTTAAATAATAATACGAAATAATTATTTCGAAACAAATAAGTAAAACTTTATCTAATGATTTGCATGGTAATGATACTCGATGAGATGCGCATGCCCAATAAATTGGATGCTCTTTGATTGCTCTGAGAGCAGGCTGCATGCTTATTTATGTTTTCAGTATAAGCTAAACCTATTGCTTAATCTATATTCCTTTTTAAAAAGGCATACTGTTTGCTTGTAACCGCATCACTTGAAAACGTCTGGACCGTTTTGGCAACTTTTTGAAACATTTGTAACAATTACGAATAAGGTTTTTAAGACACGAAAAATTCAAAAAGTTGTCCGGAAACTTGGAAAAATCCAGGAAAATGGATGTCCCAGTTTGAACAGGACGAAGTTTTATTTCACAGGGTCGGCTGCTGCGTTATCAATAAAATGTAACTTTTATATATTACTAATGATAATTTTCTCCGGTTTTTTTTGCGTAATTCAATGAAAATATACTTTCGTGGTTAATATCCTAATACTAGGGGATCTAATTTTGCATGTGTTGTCTGGACGCGGGTGTGCGCGAGCCTCCGCACCAGCGCCGCCGGGGTGCAAGGCGTGGGCTGGCGGCAGCGGCGAGCGCAGGCGCAGCGCCCGTGCGCCGGCGGGGTGCGCTCGCGCTACCATAAAGTGGCCCCCGCACCTCGCGGCCTTCAGTTCAAGCTGAGACCCGCTAACGCCAACACGATTTCGCGACGCCCACTCTCGCATCGCACCGCCGAGGCTCAACACGCGATAGTGCTCGCTTGTGAACGAGTTGCGCGCCCTTTCTCTCACGCAGTGTGATCGTGCTTCGGTACGTGAATGCAAAACCGGACTACTCTCTTGACACGAGACATCCACAAGGAATACGCAGCGGCTCGGACCTCTGAAATATTTCCTCAGGTGAGTCGCTTTTCCATTTTGTAAACAGGCACAGCGAGTGTTTCTGCATATGCGAGTTGACGGTAGAAGTCTTTGAATTGTTTAGATCTCACTTTCCAAAGGAGCTCGGTCGCGACGCTGCGCGGGCGCCTTCACCACTTGGCGGTACCTGCGAAACCTATTCGCTGATTACGCGTTGGCGTTTCGGTGCTAGTCAGAGTCGCGACAGTACAAGTCGGATTACCGATTGACTACACCGTCTACGCTGTTCTGGGGCTAACAGCTCGGGTGGTATTTGTAAATATTTAGTGTCCGCCGCTGTTAAGTTAAAACTAGTTTTGCTACGAGTAATGTAATCCACTTTTTCTAGCACGGGTACCTACGTTTAGACAGTATGACTATGTTACGTCGATGTCACAGCAAAAAGGTATTCGATTCGACACGTATGTTTGGTTCTTTTGTTCGCGTATTATCCACTCGTGCCTGGTACAAACAAAAACCTATTTTAATAACACCTTTATATGTACTGAGCTGAGTTGTAAAATTGCGGAGTAGGTAATACATAAAATATATTGAATTTAGCCACTTGCGTAGTATGTGAATGTTATTATAATATTTACAGGTACATATTTAACGACGTTCGTAGCCGACCGTTACATTATCGATTAGGTACGTGTATACGTAACATTATTGCTATTGTAAACAATTAATTAGGCAATAACTGGAGTACCTAATGTTATGTATATAAAGTGTGACAAAAATAATGTAAAATATTTTAAGGGGTTAACAAGTTTGTGATAACGGTCACGTTTGCGTATAAAATATATTTGAATTAAGTGATTTTTTTTTCTCTGAGAAATCGAGACCGTACCGTATCATTGCGGACTTAGTATGTAGTATTATTTTATATATAAAAAAACGGGAATGGGACCGTTATAGCCATTGGACCCCTTATAATATTTCACATGATTATTGTTACACCTTATATAACTCACAAACGAACACCGATATTCATATCTACGTAAAATAATTATACAGCAAAATTAAATGTTATAATTTCAAGTAAATATTAGGCAACGCGGATTTGAAATCTTACGGAGATATTTACTGCGTATACAATAATTTAACTAATCAACATTAATACTCACTCACACACATAACATTATTTTCACACAAACAACATAGATACACCATTACACAATAATTAGTTGAATTAATTAATTAATTATTTGCCAAGAAACAGCCTGCACAAATATAATGATCGCGCGGCATTTAATAAATTATTTCCATTTCTATCTGGATGGCTGAGTAGTTAGTTACCTATTAGCATATGCTATTTGCAAAGTCTATGAACTTTATGAGACTCTCTTTGCATTTGTAATAAGAATTAATACATTTTCATATGCACTTACTTAATTAACAATATGTACTTACCGCATTTTAATATGACAGCGTACTTAAATTGCAAGTAATGAATCACCGACATTTTTGTAATTTGTTTTTATAGCAATTTAGGGCAATTATCTTAAACGGACCAAACAATAATAACTTGTCTATTAACCTAAATTATTTTAAACCAATCAATTGTATCTCTTGTGAGTGACACATAGATATCTGAAAACATGGTGAAATATTGTCTAAAACAATAATAAGAACAGTGAACATTAAATCCAAGTAAATTGAGTTCATAATTGAATGCTATAATTATAAGCTAGATGTGGCTAAGTGGTACGTACCTACAATATTCTACAAAATACAAGAAGGCAATATTTGTGGTGTGTGTTTATGGACCACCGCCTGTAATATTTTTTTTTATAGAGTACACCTAACCTACTGCAGTGAATTTAAAACACATTCTGGGTAACAAAGCTATAAAAAAAGAACTTCTAGAACTTCTTCGCTAAAATGCCCAAGTGGCGAATCCCACCATACGAGTATTGCCGCGAAATACAACTTTAAACGCCAACTTCATACAAAAATAGGTCAGCTGATGAATGAACTTTTACAGCATAAAATTCTATTTCTTAATTCGAAACCATCTCTCTCTCTCTTTCTCTTTTTCTCTCTCTCGCTCTCTCTCTCTCTATCTCACCAGCTACAACAATTGTCTAAACCAGGGTTTCCTAGAATGGTCGATATCGATTTCCCAGGGGTCGACATAAACGAAAACTGATTTTGGGGATCGACGCGTTCTAAAAATCGACCCCTATTAATTAACACAAGTTCTTATTTGAATCTTTCAAGATACTGTATAAGTTGTGTTACGTGTACCAACTTGTTATAAGAATGATTAATATTTTAGTAGGAAGTATCATTGTTTTACTTTTAAAAAACTCAACAAGACGATAAGCGTGTACAAGTTCGTACAAGATGAAATTATTACATTGTATCTGCCTAAACAATATCTATAATAAATACTGATATTTATGCAATTTTCGATGACCACTGGAATAAACACGCAGTGATTATTCGATTAAGTGTTATGCAAAGCGTTTAAGTGAAACGTTTTTGCTCCAGTCTCTAAATGGTCAGTCAGTCTCTAGTATATATATCTAGTATATATATCTTATATGTATAGTAAACATTAATTGCACGACAATCACGAGCTTGGGCTTTTGGCAACAATGTTACCCAGGTACTGGACATTCCAGTCGAGGACAATGAAAGTCCATCCACGGATCATCTAAAGTTAACTCGAAGCTCCACACGCATTGAGGCGAAAAGAAACACAAAGTATACGAAAATTATGTTCAGCGTTATTTATAAAGCTTAAAGCGGCAGTAGAGTTACATAACGGTATCGCCGACCACTACTATGTTTCTTCATGCCACCGAAGCAACAAGCTAGATCTAACTAGTTATGTCTAGATAATAAATACAGTATAGCAACTCACTTTAAATGCTGTAGTTCAAAACGTAAATTAAACCATCGATTTAAGTCAGTCATTTAGAACCACCGAGTTCTTATCGTAACGATATTTTATCGTACGGCTGACATCCCTAGCTGTTGCCAAGTCGTAACGACATCTTCGCGCAGTTGGTACTGATCCTGCTTTCTGCGCCGAGGGTCCCTGATTCGAATCCTGGTAGGGACAAGCTTTGTGTGATGAGCATGAATGTTTGTACCCTATGCATGGATGTTTAGTATACTGAGTTAGCCCTCAGTAGGGTACCCACAATACAAGCGTTGCTTAGTGTGAGACCGTATACTTGCTGTGTTCGTCTGGCGATATTATTAGTCCGAGACCAGGATATGAACTGTAATGCCCATTATACTAAATGTGGACCAAAAAAATATCCGAATTAAATTATAATCAACGCCAGTTATATCATGGCTTGTGAATAGATCCATTTATTTATACGAACCACGACATATATGACGTCATGACATTCTGATGCCACAACTTAATGGAAACTATCTCTAATTGCATTTAAAAAATATACAAAAATGTATACATAGACACTGAAGTTAAGGTTAGATATTCGGAAAGACTTTGGGAAAGGATTTCGGAAAGGCTTTCGGAAAGACTTTCGGAAAGGCTTTCGGAAAGTGAGCAAGTTAATTTGGTCGGTTTCGAAATCTCGAACGAAACGTAAACACATCGCCGTTCGTCACCAGCTTACAAAATACCTCGTATAACAACACAGACCTGTATTCTGACGCCGCCGCCGCGCCGATACACAAAGGACACATTACAACGGTGTCTTTAACCACAGACGCTTAGAAAAAAATATTTAAATATAAATTACAAATAAGTATGTAACAAATAACATTTGTAGAATCGACCGAAAGACTTTTAAGATTAGACTCTTTTAATAAGTACAGTTTATTTGTTGACAATGTCAAATGTATCGAGGATTATACTGGCTTTTGTTACTTTTTACGGTTGTTGTAATGTCGAAAGATATCCACGAAAATCCCTTTTAAAGTATAATGGATTGGAGCAAATAGATAGGTAGGATTAAGTCACTGTAAGCCCTGTAATATGAATGACATTCTAAAATCAAATGTCATAGATTACTATGAAACCGAACAGAAATATGTAGGCATAATACAGTTTTATATATGATCCAAGTTTAACCTCATAAAGGATTCCTGGATATTGTTTCCTGACGAAACTTTGTCTGATGAGCACAAATGTTTGTATCCGAGCCATTGATGTTTAATATCGATATAAGTTCTATACTTGGATTCCCGCCATTGCGTACAATAAAAAGTGTGTTGTAGCTATAAGGTAAATAAATATTCGAATGTAGTTTAAGTCATTAAACTATAATGAAGAACAATAATAAACTTGTAATTCGCATCTGAATATATTGGTTCATTCTGTGCGGGGTACATGCACTCCTTTTTATGTGTTTGGTATAGAAAATCTATTTGAGTCTCATACGTCACAATGTTGACGAGACAATCCTTGTCTTGTGTTTTCTCGAAACATCTATAAAACACTTGTTTTATGTGTAAAGAAACAATTGAACGGAAGGAATGAAAAAAAATCACGTTCCGCTGATTAAAATTGTCCGATTGGTGACGCTGTACGACGGATGAAAGCGATCACTACTTTGCTATTTACATTTCAATTAGTTAGAAAAGGAGAGGAGGCAATTATTTCAAAATTAGAACGTTTCTTGTGTCTGGGGGGGGGGGGGGGGGGAGGAAGGCAAGGAGCAAGAGGAGGAAAAAATATACCAACACATGGGGGACGTGTATTGTTTACAATATTTTTTTTTTCTCTTGACTACATGTTCCCGCAAACCAGAGGGTAAAAGCTTGCCCCACTACACGTTGGCTACGTCTTAGAAAGAAGTCGTTCTAGGTGACGTCTCCCCTGATATAAATAATACTAATAATTCCTGACTAAAAACAACAAAGGCGACGTATCAACTGGAATAGAATCGCATCTTCCGCGTCCAGACTTCCTCATTGCCCGTTTCTTATATTTCCACAAGCCCACTCGGAGCGTCGGTGAACCACCAATTCATCTTTGTTACTTAAACACCAAGCATGTACTAATTTATTTTCAATGTAATAACAGCATCAGCGGCACACATTCGTCTGGCGACTAGCACGTTCAAATGTAACTGACATTCAAGTATTGAGAACGGGCCAAAGAGGATTGTTTGCGCGTGTATACTTTTTGTCCAGCCGCAGTCAATTATTTTTCAGGTTATTTTGGTCTTACGAACACGCCTATTGCTGGCCCGAACCGGTCTCGGATGTGGATGCCGAGATAAGCAAGCAAACTGGTTTGTGGAGTGCGTCGGCCGTAGTGTCGTTTTAGCAATGTAGGCAAATGCACTCGGACACTCAGTCAAGGCTCCATTTTTTTTTAATATCGCCAGACCAACACACTGTACGGTCCCACACTAAGCAACGCTTGTATTATGGGTACAATGGACTGGGGGTGAACCCAGTATATATTACTTATATTGATATTAAACATCCATGACTTGGCTACAAACTTTTGTGCTCGTAACACAAACGTTGTCCTTACCAGGATTCGAACCCGCGACCCTCGGCGCAGAAAGCAGGGCCGCTACCAATTGCGCTAATCAGGCCGTCAATTTGAAAATAAACAAGTGTAATATATTGACCTATTTCACCGTGACTAAAAAGCGTGATGCAATTTTCATAGCGTGAAAATATAATACATTGAATGCGTTTCAGAAAACGTGCTCACTAGCGGTAACAGGTACCTAGTAGGTGCCTAGTAGTATCTAATACGTACAACAGTTATTATCAGGATACAAAACAGAATGTTTCAAAAATAGCGGACCCAAACAAAGTATATTTAAGTTACATTAAATATTTATTATGAAATGTGTATACTTACATGTATGTACATTATTTACATTTATATACGTTTACATATCTTGCAAGACATGTAGTATTGAATAAATATACTATAATCTACGTTGGTAGGTAGGTAAATTATACCATACCTTTCTGGGTTTATTGCTGCAATTAAATTGGTAAAATTGAGTACAAAAAAAAACAAGTAACTTAGATCTTGCAAAGTGGAACTCGCAAATTTATTTAGCAATGTCTAAAACAATTATAAACAGCGTATACCTATCATTATCGGGATAGATCTCTTATCTCAGAAAAAATGAATTTAAACAAATTGCAGACCATACTAAGTAAGTATCGATCGCAACGCGGTGATCAAATCCTATTGAGTATAAGTGAAATTAATCAAAGTCTCGCCTTCGATTTGAATAATAAAAAACACAACTCATGTGAGATGACAGTGGACCGTTTATTTGGTATACATTTTAATTAATAAGTGATACATTTATTCTGGTGCACGTCCAAGGACCGCTCACTTCGAGGCTATGCTTTTTTGCACCTACCGACCGGTGAGTGACGATTCAGAGACCCGTTAGTGCAGATATCTCACAGTATCCTGTTGGCAAACATCGTGATCAGCGTAACTAGGTTACCTAACGATATCGCAGACGAAAAAATTAGTTGGTGTTTCTGTCGCTTTGGTGCGAGACGCGAATAAGGAGACGGTTCCCAATTCGGTTGTATTTTTGTTTATGTTTGTTAGCTGGGAGCTCTGGCATTTATTAGGAACACTACTATGCAAATGCACATAGAGATTACGCTTCATTTACTTACCAATAAATTTTTTTTTTCATATGTTTCTATTGTCCAAACGAAGGAAACATGTTTAGTTCGAATAATAAAATAATGGTGTGCCGAGAATAATGCAAGATGGCTCATTCGCTAATGACCTCCGTCGTCACTTCATACCAGCTTCTTTTGGACCTCCCGCGGGGTCTCGTTGCTGCATCAACCACAACCAGGCCAAGGTACAGACGCGTACAGCCAATAAGGTCAAAATAAATCAACGTCGTGCTGCCTGACCATCTATTACCCATCTTAGGCCGGTGTCTTCGGCCGCCCATATAAATGCTAATATAAATTGGACAAAGATAAATTTACTTCTAAAGTTGTCAAATATGACCATATTTACTTTCCTCCCATTAACGTTATGTAAACGGTGAATAAAATAAATAAAAATAAATATCGCCATACGAACACACCAACTATAAGGTCCCACATTAAGCAACACTTGTGTTATGAGTACCGTACAATGGACTGAGGGCGAACTCAGTATATAATACTTATATACACATTAAACATCCATGACTCGGGTACAAACATTCGTGCTCATCACACAGAGCTTGTCCCTACCAGGATTCGAACCCGGGACCCTCGGCGCAGAAAGCAGAGTCACTACCGCTGCGCTAATCAGGCCGTCTGACACTTTGTCACGGTGGGCTTTGTGACGGTGACAATTTGTCTCGAAGTAAATTCTTAAAGCCGGACCCTTTAGTGTGTCATGTGTGCCTAGCTACTACTAACTACTACTAATTACTAGATAAGAGTTCAAAAAACATTTATGTTAATGAATAGTCCGAGATAGTGGCAGGTTCGAGACCGACTTCGACCATTAAGGTCGTAGTCCTTATCTTGTTCATTAGTTTAATGTCCAATTCGTGAGTAGATGAGTCGGTTATGTCGGTAGTAGTCGAATGGTATAGACCAATCGACTACTACCGACTAAAAACTATAGTGAGGTTAGTTAATACTAACTAGTCAGATTCAAATCATTTATTTTGTTAAGGCCTACAAATTGTCATGTTAATTACAAATACCTGATTAGTGACGCTACTCTCTCCGCCGAGGGTCCCAGGCTCGAATCCTGATATTGGAAAACTTTGTGTGAATGTATTATACCAGTCTTGGATGTATACTATACCTATATAAGTATTATGCCCATAATACAAGCGTTGCTTGGTTTGTTACCGCACAGTTGGTATGTTTGTCTGGTGATAGGTGTTTTAATATTTTTTTTACTCTATAACGTGCTTTGACGAGTCCAGTCCTCCCGTGACCATGGTTGCTGTAAAGCAGCCGAAACGTTGGGAACGTAAAATAGAAATGAAATCGCGATAAAATCCTTAAAATTTAATTTCATTTCAATGTGCTTTGACGATTAAAAAAAAAAATAACATGTTACCTTTTTTTTGCTTTGCATTAAATTGCCAGTAAAATGATTATCATTTGACCGTCTTATTTAACTAACCACCTATATTTATGGGACCGCAATTTTAAATTCATTACTCATTTAAGAATATTTTTTATTTTTTAATGGATACTATTATGTATACTAATTATGTTAATTGAGAAATAACAGTACCTATGCGATGTGATTGCATTATAATAATAATAATAAATTTATCAGGAACAAGACACTTAACGAAAAAACATTGACATCTGCAAAGTTATCAAACTGTGTCGCAGTGTTATTATAATAAATACAGTTAGAATATTTTGTACGTTGTCATTCATCATAAACCAAAGTTGTGCCAATTTTTATGGTCTTTGATTTTTTTTTATTTGTCTCTGTTCCGAATAACTTTTAAAAATGGAACAAATACACTTACATACATTTGATTCTGGAACGTAGTCTGCCGAGACAGCTAGTTACTTCTAAAGAGCACGAATACATAGTTACCTACATGTTTTAAAAACAAATAGGTATTTTTCTCTCAATTCTATATAATCCATTACACCATGCCCGGCTCACGTCAGTTTGCACAGCAGTTTTCATCACGTGATTCAATGAAGTCGATTAATTGGACAAAATTTAGTAGCTAACTTAACAGAAGATTTTAATGAAATTAACGAAACAAAAAACACGTTTTTAAGTTGACACGCTTATCCATTCATATTACTTATATTACCCGAATTAAGTTTTAAAAACTTTTAAACTATTAGTTGTTACGTATTTAAACGTTAAAATGTGGTTCTATTAATATAATTTTAAACGGAGTTGTACCCCACATCTATAACCAAACTATACATTGCATCGCTACTGACAGAATCGGGACAAGCACATAGGTCGATGACTCGATCGAATTAATTTTTAATGGATATAAAAATAAAATGCTGATAGTTGGTAAGCGCATCACTTTAGAACGTCTGGACCGATTCGGCATTTTTTTTTCATAATATAAGTCCAGAATGGGAAATGTTAAAATTCCGTCGGTCGCGTTAACAAGTTTCCAAAAAAAATATTTCCGCAAACCCGATAATAAATTTCAAAAGGAAAATTCTGGTTTGGTTATCATAACATAAGAAATTAACGAGCATATCGGCTACAGGTCTCCAACAAGCCCCACACCCACTGATATTCAACGTGTGACTCATAACGATTCCGAAAATCTCAATAAAAATCACGTTTACCTGGTGCATTTTGTTTCGATTCTAAATTCAGGTTTTATCTTAAGGAAGGATATAATCAAACTAAAGCAAGCGTTCACAGACCGTTATCAGCAGGTGCAGTTACAGGAGAGGGGGTGAGGGGGGGGGGGGTGAGGGCAATTAATTCTCCTTCAATCATGATCGAAGCACCGTATTACAACAAATTTAATTTTTGTTATCATCTCGTCGTCTTGTCAATCAGACCATTATTCAAAAATAGTACTACATATATCCATTTAATATATTTTTTTGGATAGTACGAATTTGCTGAAAGATAAATAACATCACACTAGATGCCGCTCAATCAAAATTACTACGGTATTGTCAAAGATGTTTCAAAATGATGATATAATAAGGGATAAACACGACGATACTCGTCATAGACCAAGTGTCGAAGTGTTTCACTGTCGTGACATCGACTTGCAAATCTCGTTTCTGTGTCGTTCGTCTCGTCACACTCGATACACTAGTCTATCAATATTATTGTCGAATGTCAGTGTATACCAAGCATAAGATTTTAAGCTGGTTCCACCCGTCGCGAATGCTATACCACTGGAAAAGAAAGGATTTGGAAACTCCATACAATGCGGAGCAATAAAACTATTTAGGAGCGACTAGCCAGGCTAAAATCAACCATAAGAATGAGTTATTAATCGCTATATTGATTCCACATTCACAAAATCTCAGTTTCGGGTGTCACAAGCCTTACACGCGGTGAACGTATGACAAGTGTGTCGACAAAAAATAATTTATGGGCACAAGCGTCACGGATTAGTCTCTATTAAACTAAGTATATTGTCAATACCACAGGCTATGCATAGTTATTATGTCTGATGGCTACGAATCTTCACGCTAGCGTGTCTGTGCCAGAGGTACCAACCAACCAGACGTCCGGGCTGGCTGCCGAGTGTTCACTCAACAACCCAGCTATAAGGACACCCAGACTCCGATAATCACTATCAACAAGGCTTCAAACTTTTATGGTAGTGAAATTAAAAGTGTTTCGAGGTTCTCGCTACTTAAACTTGTTTTAATTTATGTAGCTGTCAGTTAACAAAGTAGTTTTCCCTGCGTTGGCGCATTAAAAGTCGTGTTAATAACGCATTTTTGGTTCAAGATTATTGATAACAGAGTGATAATAAAGCAAGTTGTTTTAAAAAGTAGATATGAAAGCTTGTTTTCAGAATAAGCAATGGTTACGCTAGGCAGAAGGAATATAAGTAACCAAGTACGTACTAGCTCAACCCTGGTAACAGCTGTTCTATAAAAATAAATATTTATATTTCTATAATATAATTTTTCCAATTAAGAATATTCTATCAAGACAATGAAAAGCTGTATGTTTAATTCATTATTAAACTTTGTACAATATTTCGTATAAGTAATGGGTATTAAATTAAACTTGCGTGTAATCTTGGCAAGGACATGCACGAGCGTCACAGCTACCCCTCAAAGACGACGACAGGTAGCTGACTTAATAGTTAATAAATTAAACATTATATTAATTTTAGTATAATTCATACACTTATTACATTAATAGTGTAGCAGGTAGTGAAATATTTTAGAGAGGTCCGCGACTAGCGACGATACGTTGCGAAACCGATGAATTCAACGAAAACTGTACCACAAATAAATTGTAACTTGGAGCAACGTTTTGGCACAAATTTGGCATGCCTGTCTGTGCACATTATACTTCTCACGGACGTTTTGAAACTGCTAACAGTGTGCCAATGATGAATAAACTCGACGATAATTGCATGCCGTATAAACTATTCCCAACTGAATAAATAACATAGTGATTGTTCCTAAACTCATCAAGGCACAATTGTCGCCGCGGCCCGAGGCGAGCAACATTACTGATCGCATCGTATGCAATTCGTATACGTCGGCTGGCAATATAACTTACGATTCTGCCACGAAACTCACCTAAAATTAGATATATCAAATCGCCGCCGGCGTTAGTAGGCACCAACATTGTTAATGATCAAGCCTATTTAAATAGTTCACACGATGTACACGCGATATGTTTAATATTTCAAGTATTTTGTAGATGCTTTAAATTGTTCAAATGCGTATTGTATTCGTATTATTGATTATAAAACAATGCGTGTGGGATCATGTTATATTATTTACATGTCAACATTTATAGTGTAGATAATCTAGAATATAGTGCATTCTGTATTTATTATTTATATTTATGACGTCCTGCTTAGCTCAGAGGGTAGGGACCCTGCTTTGTGTGATGAACACGCATGTTTTTACCCTAATCATGGATGCTTTCGATATTAGAATTATATACTGGGTTCGCGCGAAATCTATTGTACGGTACCCATAATACAAGCGTTGTTTACTGTGGAACCGTATGGTCGGTGTGTTCGTCTAGCGATATTTTTATTATTATTTAGTAAATTTGCTTAAACAACTTGTGTACCTAACAGAAAAGAAGTAACAAACTGTTATCATTTTAACTGTCACTGCTGTAACTAAAGCATAAAACTTCTCATTTTTTATAAAACACATAGGTATATTAAAGTATGAATATTGAGAAAAGTTATTACCAACATGACAGAACATCCGGGTCATTATTTGTTTCTTGGAAGTCAAACAAATATTCTCTTTGACAAAGGCAAAGATATGTCTTTAAGACTGCAAACGATTTCTATGAATGCGGTTCTGTGAAATATTTAAAATACTTGTTAGATAAATTATAATTCCACCTTGCTATACATTTGTGACGAGGTTTGGTTACAGTAATACAAAACGATTTCTTTGTATTCGGTCTATACTTGTGGCGAGAACATAATTCAAGCCCTTATCTGTATTCATAGTTATGTAACCAACATATATTTCGATTACTTCCATTTTTTTTCAATCAATCAGCTGAAAGACATCCACTGCTGGACATAGGCCTCCACCAATGATTTCCACACATCACGGTCCTCCGCCACTCGCATCCACCGGATTCCTGCGACGCGTGTGATATCATCGGTCTACCTTGTGGGGGGCCGTCCTACACTACGTCTTCCGGTTCGTGGTCGCTATTCTAGAACCTTTCTGCCCCAGCGGCCATAGGTTCTGCGAGCTATGTGCCCTGCCCACTGCCACTTCAACTTTGAAATTCTTCACTTGAGTTTTTATATGTAACAACAATATAAAAAGTATAAAATACGGCTGTATAAGATCTTATCTTAGACGTCACGGTTCGATAAAATGGAATATCTCGGATCATGGGAACCGACTCTATTATTTTGTGGAATTAGTTATATCTTTCAATTATGTTGCGTACTTTGGATAACTGAAATACATTGCGGTCACTGTTGTATAACGCAATGGACATATTATTGTAATACTGATGTTTTTTTCAACTTGAAAAATACTATTAAGTGGTCCTTATAATAAAATATGTTAGGTACTTCTAATATTTAAGTGTATTATGTAGCGCAAGGATTTACCTGTTTATATATTTTTTATCAGTTTTATAGCTGTATATTAGTTATTTATTGTCCAAACTGCAGTTGTGTGCTGCCATTGTTTTGAATTAGTTATATTATCTCTATGATTACAGAACATTTAAATATCTGAGACAGAGGAAATGCGTACAAATACGCGCGCATCCATCGTTTCTAACCTACCATTTCCTAACGCCGAAGGTTGCAAGCTGTTGCTTCTGCATCTTTGTTAAGATACAACCTGTTAAGGCCAACCGCTTATGTTTGCAGGTTATTAATATTCCATAACTAATTTACGCGGAATACCACGTTTCCTAGAGTTAGAACAACATACTTATTTGCCATAATCAATTGAGAAGGAAAACTATACTTATTACGAGTATATAAAGCCGTGTGCAAATTAGGTAGAAGTCCGTTGTTGGGTAAGATCTTGTTTGGGCAAACCATGAGATGTTGTTGTTTCTTGATAATCGAAATGCTGGGCCTCCAGTGGTCCAGCAAGACTCCAAACTGATATCTCACAACTCTCACAACTCTCTCGCGAAGGGAGTGGTCAAAGACCCCGATGGCCTTTTATGTGATTGCAACTTGACATAAGTTTGACAACAACACTTAAGTATATGTACGTGTTATTCGTAAAATTAATTATTATTGCACATTCATCATCGAACCAATAAAGAACAGTTATTATATTATATAGGTAGATAATATATGAATCACCTTTTGGATGAGGATTGATGATTTTAATTATGCACGGAGGATTTTATTAATTTTACCTTTGTAGGTCTATTTACTTAATATTGAACTATAGGTATGTGGTTAGTTATGGGGATATTAATTACTAGTGTTTTACGCGTGCACCTGTTCTATGCATTTGCATTTAAAATACAATAATAAAAATGTATGTGACATTTACAACGAGATTTTCCCCTGTACCGTTTCTAAAATATGATTTACGAGTTCGCATTTTGCTATCGCAGTACGTACTAATAAATTTGTGACACTTTCCACGTTTCGATATTTGCTCACAGTATTGGCACATCGCGGCGCTAGTCACCGGCGCGACCGAACATCGTTCAACATTTATTATTTTTTTATACAGACTTCAATGTCAGAGATATTTTAAATGTACAAAGCAAATACAAGGAAGAGGGGGACCGTTAAGTTGGCATAGTTATAGACGGCTGACATCGTTTAGACGAACGGAACAGCTCTCTTGTAGATTGACTTAAGACGATAAGGTCCCGGCGACGGGTCGTCGGGGTGTCGGTCACGTGTCGTGTGAGCGGATTAGAGCGTATGCTTGTTCTAGATTCAACTAATTTTTGTATTATATAGACTTAACTGTGGACTGGACTCAACTGTATGTTGACTAAAAACTGGCTCTATAAAATTTTGTTACGAAAAAAAGTGCGTGTTACCAACCAAAATAAAATATTACTTCCAACTAGTTCCTTCTAGTTAGACGAAATTCACTAGCAATAATTTCTGTTTATATAACTTACTACGTAAATGCGGTTAACTGCTTTATTTAAACATTCATTATATTCTTAGTTGGTAGTGATGGTACCTATCAGAGCACACATACAAATATAATTCGTGTTGTTGCGTAAATCCATCTGCCGGGGTTTGAACCTGCGATCGTCGTTACCGAGGCAAGCGTTCTACCAACTTGGCTAATGAGATGATATATAATACAAAACAACGCCTCGGTAGCTCTACTTATAGTTTACTATATAGCCATCTTTAGAAGTATCGATCAACTGAAGATCGTTTTGTTCAACTCAACGCTGTGCTGTCGTATCTATCGAGTCATATATATTTTATATTCAATTGCAGAGTTGCTAAACCGCATCATTAGATCAATTGTCTGTTCCCACTCTGAGCACCACCCGTGAGCTAGGACAGGTCAGCATACTTATTAATCAACCCACACTCCCAGCTGTTATGACCTGAACAGATTCCCTTATCACATGTAATGCCTATTTGACTTGGAAACATAATAGGTACACCTTCATACCTTAACTAGATCGGTCACAGTTCATTGAATATACAAATCTATATATATAAAACAATGTCGTGTTAGTTACACCATTATAATTCAATTGGTAAATCGGGTCGGTAGATTTTTATGATCATTGTTTTTTATATATTCTCTAAGCCCCGTATAGCCGAATACCTAAATACAATTACGTCAATATATATTTTTTTTTATTACGTTATAGGCAAGTATTTGATCTCGATCTCACCTGATGGTAAGTGACGATGAGATCTACGATGGAGCATACTTGCCTAGGTAGGAAGGCGGCAGTAGATCAAGACGCTACATTCACTAGGCACATGCAGCGCAACTGATCTGACCCGCCATCCATGAATATTATTATGTCTTGATTTTAAAACGAGAGTTTAAAATGTTTATCTTACAAATATCTTCGCGTACAATAAATACAAAGCGGCGAAGCTGACGTGTATTTAATCAGTACAGATCGGGTTCTGCACGTAGCTATAACTTTTTGCTCGTGCTATAAACATTCCAAAGTTGTTAATTTGAGTTAATCAGTACAGTACATTAATACATTAAATCCATTATGAAACTATGATCTAATCAAGGAGTTAGGCTATTGTCCCGTATTTATGAGTAACGCTTTAAAAAAGTTACAGCTTTAGAAATGGTAATTTAAATATATCTACTATATAAAAATAAGTCGGGTTTTCCTTCCTGACGCTATAACTCCAGAACGCACGAACCGATTTCCACGGTTTTGCATTCGTTGGAAAGGTCTCGGGCTCCGTGAGGTTTATAGCAAAGAAAATTCATTTATCTGGTGGCGAAACGGAGTTCGCCAGGTTTGCTAGTTTTTTAATAAATTTTCCTACAAATTAAGTGTATACCCTGTACTGTAGCCATTGAAGTAGTATGGCGTTCAAGTACATTATTGTATTCACACAATGGCGATTCGTTCTATAGACTCGCAAGAATTCATAATAGGTAACAATTTTCGCTTCAAGCGAACTTCGTTCACGTGCCATTGGCTGAGAGGCATACGTTGATACGTACTCTCGATTTCATTTGTTGAGGGAACCCTAAAAATAACTGGCACTCTTGCTTACCTTGTCTGAGTTTAGTCAATGACAGGTTTTCAGGTGACCGTGTGATAACAATGAATTTTTGACCCAATACTTGTGAGCGTTTTACAAAAACATTACTTACGCTACTTTGCAGTCTGCGACGACGCCCGTGGGCGCTCGGCCTGAAGAGTATGTGCTACTTGTGTTAGGTACTTACCGAATCTAGCTAAGAATAATATCGATAGACGAACACACCAACTATACGGTCCCACACTAAGCATCGTTTGTATTATGGGTACAGTACAATGGACTGGGAGCGAACTCAGTAAAATACTCTCGAGTAAAAACATTTGTGCTTAACAGACAAAGTTTGTCCTTACCAGGATTCAAATTCGGACTGAAAAACAGAAAACAGAGTCAGTACCATATATGTATATATATTATAAACTATACAATCACCTCAACAAAGATTTACGATAATATTTCCAATATCTACCTAGATAGTTTTATTGTCCCATTTTACTTTCATATATTCTCGTCTGCTTTATATATAGAGAATAAAGCGTTGACCTCTTAGCGGACGATTTCAACTCGATGCGATAACTGTGAGCAAATATTGGACAGCCAATTCACAAGATGGTCCTAATCATTATGGACATTCAGTGAAATAACGTGAATGACGAAACCGATTTTACCGTTTTACCGATAACACTACTTTCAGGTTATTTAAATGACCGGTAATGGTTGTAACGAAATGCAGGCAGGTGATAATTGGACTAGAAAAAATGTATTTACGTTTTTAAATGTGAGAAACTATCCCTCGAATTTATAAGCAGTTGTAATGGTTTATAATGTCATTGCTTGCACATGCTGTATAATCCATTATAACTTTCTATAAATTTGAGGTTAATAGTATAGTATAGTTGTACTCAATATTATGGACGTTGACAATTGTATTTTTACCGAGATTGCGATTAGTACTTGACTTATAATCTTAAAAATAAAAAGCACAAAAAAAAGTATCTACTCATTTCGACACAGATTTTTGGAGCATGTTGTGAGACGATTTTTGCTTTTAAATTATGTTTGCGATTATGGGAAATATTTTTTTTTATTGATACTGTGCTTTTCCTAGAAATACTAATTATTTAATCCGGCGCTTTATTCTAAGAGCTGTCTCCATCACCGTTTATTACGCGGGAGGCAATCTATGCTATCAATTCTCAGTTCGCTCCCGTTGCGATACAGTGGCGGGGTTTTCATATAAGAAAGAGAGTTACAACAGATGTCGACATAATTGCATGCACTTTATACAGTGTTTTCCCCGTACCCCAACAAAGAAAATGTGTTACATCGAATCCATTGTGTGCTCAAATGCACCTCTCTGGGCTTGTCAACAGCACGCAAAGTCTCATGAATTTTCCCCGAACGCCTTTATTTTATTTTAAACGAATGTTTGTGAACTGAAAACATCGTGTTATTTACTTAACCGCTACGTCATGTTCTCGAACATATGTTATTACGGTAAAGGATAATGGTATTTAATTGTATAGCAGTATACATCATTTTTGCATCGTGTTGAACACAATAAGCGATGGATAAATAATCGTTACAATAGAGGTGACGAAGTTTGTGAGCAAACAAGGTGTATGAATGAAACTAGGCACGTGCCAACTGCTAGATCTATGTTTAGTTCGGATTAGTTTGAATACTTTGTTGTACGTAAATTGTTCCCACATACCTATAACAATGTACTGCTCAAAAATGTAAAAGATCTTTTTAAGAAAGACCGACCATAGAGTTTCATGCCCGTTCTTCTCCATAGGAACGGCATTCCGAACGGGTGGTGAAGTTGTAGCTTAGCATTATATAACCTTTTTGACGATTAATAAGTACTGTACTTAATGGTTTACATGAATAAAAAATATTCTGATTCTGAAAACAGAAATAGACTGGGGAAATTATTCTGAACATAATGTCTTAATACGTATATTATTTGTAACAAAATGTCAGAGATGTGTGAAAGAAACCGAAGACCCACTTGCTTACGAACAACTATAGGTCGCCTGCGAAGCAAAAGATCCCGAGATCAATTCCCACCATAGTTACGCTGTTGGCATGAGCTCATTCGACTCTACATTTAACAGTAGCTCAGCCACAATCATTGCTACATACACCAGTAATACCCCCTTTATTATGAGTAAAGGTTTTTTAGTTTATGATGACATGATAAGCCCAGTTGGTAGTGACCCTACCTTCTGCGCTGAGGGTCCTGCGCTGTAATCCTCGTAGGGATATATTTTGTGTGATCATGCCGCATGTTTGCACTCGTGTCATGGATGTTTAATATCTATATAAGTATAATATACTGGGTCTGGTCGGCCCCAGTTTATTCTACGGTACCCATAATGCAAGCGTTGCTTATTTCAGACCGTATAGTTGGTGTGTATGCCTAGGATATCGGATAAAAAAGGAATATCAGGTTTGTAAGATGCGAAACCGTTAAGCATTTCCCATGAGCAAGTATTTTTTTTATAGGCCGATGGCAGCGACCCTCACATAGTACCGGCATTTTCAATCAATAACCTTATGTTGCGTAGGTTAGTTTATAACAACTAAAAGGTTTTACAAGCTTTGCAATTTATGCACATATTCCTATATATTACGAAGCGAATCTCGCACAGATAACGCCACGGTCCATAGATATATTTCAACGGACGGTGCGTGCTGAATACATAAACCGGTATGAAATCATGTTCTGGAGATTTCGCAATATTCATAGTTAAATAGGAGCCGTAAATACAAATGTTCCGCGCCATTTGATCGCGGTTATGGCCACTAAAATGAAGCTTTCAGGCTTTTGACTGGATTTAACTGCAGGTAATAGTTTTATTTGAAATTGTATGTTTTTATGGGCAAAGGCCTTTAAACGAAATGGATAGCTTTTATAGGATTAACAGACGATCAAACTTGGTACTGGCCGGTCCACCGGCTTCGTGCCATATTGTTGGCAGACCACTCTCTAGGCCAGGGGCTCCCAAACTTATTTTGTCTACACTTTGAGAATCAATTATTTTTAGCGCCCCCATTTTTTCACCTACTTAAAAACAGCTATAACTTCAAATGAAATTAATTATTGTAAGTCTCTACAAAACGCCCCCTTTTTTCTGGGTCTCTAACCACCCTCCTCTAGGCCTGCAGCGCCCACAAGGGGGCGTTATCGCCCACATTGGGAAAGGCTGCTCTAGACGAACAGATTGGGTACGTACCGTGTCCGTAGTCCGGACCGTGCCAAGTTTGATCGTCTATTACTATTACGTCTCCACAGGTACCTATTTAGGACGTTTTGTGGTGTGTGGTGTGGTGTGTGGTATGGTCTTATCCTCGATCTGCCACGACGGTGGAATAGTTAATAAATAATTTTCTTAATCCATGATAACGGCCATTGCATACAAATAAATAGCGAATGACCTACTTCTACAATTATTTTACTACCACCATCTTGTCTGTGGCACGCTATAACGAGAATAAATTGTTTTTATGTTTGTTTTATCGATTCCAATTAGTTTTTTGTTAATAAGTTCATGGTTGACGGAGCGCTTAAAATCTTAATGAAGCAATATTAATTAAGTTTTGTATTAATTTTTGTTATTTTTCTTGAAGTATGAAAAAGATTTCCATTAGCTACCATAGTTTATTGCAATATACTTTTCATTTCTTACGCTCGTAAAGTCTTTGTTTATGCTCGGTGTAAGCGGACTAAAACTGTTTTTCATGATCTAGCGCATAAAAGTGTTTTACTTCTTCTAAGACTAACATAATTAATCCCTGAAGCCAAACAAGATAAAACTCCATACACATACAAATATATATATATACTATTACATTGCAATAAAACGAATTTTACGGGCTACTGAGGAAAGGCCCGTGCCACTGCTGGGCACGGGCCTCTCCTCAATGCGAGGTTAATTAGGCCATAGTCCACCATGTTAGCCCAGTGCGGGTTGGCTGACTTCACACATCATTCGAGGGGTTCTCTCAGACATGCAGGTTTCCTCACTATGTTATCCTTCACCGTCACCTATATACAAAATAAAATAAAGTATTCCTTGACCGTTACCTGCCTCGTTTGTTTTTTTATAACTATATCGTTAATTCGTTCGGATATTATTTTTTACGAGTGGAAATTATTCGTTTCCATCCTTGCGTTAGCGCGTGCAATAAAAACAGTGTTTATTTATTATAGAGTTTTGTGGCGTTCGTTATTGATTGGTGTTCGGAAATTATTAATTGACTATTTAGGGGCTTATAATCTTAACGCGAAGAAAATAGTAGAAAATGACACAACTATTAATAATGTTCAATAGGATGAGAAAAGGATAAATTAATTAAATTATGAAAATGTTTTGTAATGACATTGTAAATGTATTAAAACAACTATACATTTTGGGGCAAAATACTAGGGGCTGCATAACTGTTCGTATGGTTACGTTGAACCGCCGAGCGGTTACCTAAGAAGAAATGTTTATGAAAACACTAGAATTACGTGCGGCCACTGATAGCCTGTGTAATGCAAGCCTGTTTACAGCTGAACCGATACAGTTTCCGGTCAGACGGACTTGGAAATGTTAAATGAATTTTCGCCGTAGATACTCCTTAGTCTTTGATACTTATTATAAAACCTTTGTGACCCTGGAAGTTGTTTTTGTTCGTTATTTTTTTTAATATAACATTTCGATAAATTTGATATTTTAATCGTATGTACGTCGCCGGCCAGCACGTACTTCCTAATAAATATAAAGATAAACAAATATTAACAGAACACAAAGAGCCTTGACGAACTTTTTCTAGAAACAAGTTTCCACATAATTAATCAGCAACGGCTGAGCTGGATACGTCGTTAGACTTTTTTTTTTTCAACAAAACAATAGGCATGAGTATCATTCGAATTCAATTGTCGAGTACAAAAACGATGGAAATATGTACGCATGGCAGAAGGTTAATCTGATTTCCACAAAAACCGCAACGCTTCGGTCTGATCGATTTCAATTTGTCGAATCACCTTCATCCTGTTCGGAGCTTTCCATGGAAAATCGAGTGTGCGGCGAAAAACTATGACGTTGGATAGTCTGTGACGCGACTACCAGACGATTCACCCATTTGATTATTGCTCTTCAATTTATTAGGCAATCTTTACTTTCAGTAATATAATATAATATAATATAATATATCCAGACGAACACACCAACAATACGATTCCACACTAACCAACGCTTGTATTATGGGTACCGTACAATGGACCGAGAGCGAACTCAGTATATAACACTTATATAGATATTAAACATCCACGACTGGGATACGAACATTTATTCATCACACAAAACTTGTCCCTACCAGGATTCGAACCCGAGACCCATGGTGCAGTAAGCAGGGTCACTGCCAACTGCGGTAATGAGGCCGTTCTATAGTTTAAATTCCCTCGGGCTCTGTGAACGCCGATCCCTGTCCGGCTACGGGGTATTCAAATTGAAAGGATTAAAGTGATTATTATTATTTAACAAAATACATGAACACAAACTGATGTGGTTCATTGTACCAGCGTGTGTTCAGTCAATGACACCGATCGCGCGCTTCATTGTAATTTTGTGAATCACACAAAAGTTGTTAAGAAAGTACGTACATTTGAAAAAAATATTTCTGTCCCTCTCCCACTCCTTATCTTCGATACCCTAGTATCACGGCATCGGATAAATTACCATATATATACAAAATCAAGTTATAGATACCATATAGGTTTTATTGTTATTATTTATTGCCAGTTATTGTTTTAGATAAGTGAATAAGAGATAATAGAATCTTATACGAGTGAGCTTGCTAATTTCGTCTCGTCATTATCAAACAGGAAGTCTGCTAAATAAGGAAATACCACCATCACGGGTAATTGTTTACAATAACACTTATTCACACATAAATAAGGTTCATAAGCATTCGTTTTTTTTATAACTATTAAAGCTTTGTAAAGTCAATGTCGTCGGAGGCCATTTGGTTTGATGCCTCGTTTTAAGAAGAAAATAATACCTACATCTATCAACATTTTATTAAGGAATCATAGCGGGATTATATCTATACCACGCGATATTCACCGTGAGCCTGAACCATTTAGATTAGACATCTTGGTACTATCGTGTTTAATATAAATAAGCATGATATAAAAATATCCGCTACAAAATACTTAGTGCTATTTTTGCCAGTGCCGTAATTGTAATAAAATTATAAATACCTACCCCTTACGGTAATCATAATCGATGACGATGATGATGATGAAATGGATCCCCCACACCTTTAATTAACCGACTTCAAAAAAAAGGAGGAGGTTCCCAATTCGGTTGTATTTTTTTTTTAATGAAACAACTAATGAGTTACTAACCTCTACTGCTATAAATAATAATTGGCAGCATTCAAAGAACAGATAAATCTCAGGATATATAAGGTGTAATATAAATAGTGTAAAATATTTTAACATATGAATTAGCAAGTTATATGGAGCACTTGGATGTATAAAATATTGGCTACAATATTTTTGTTTTTTTAAACAAAGTATAGCTATTGGCCAGGCGCTCAGTACAGGGTGTCATTTTTTTATAATTGTCTAATAATTTGATTTATTTATTTGGGAATGTTATCTATATCACCTACTGTTGGCCATGTTATAATATTTTACACTATTATTTTACACCTTGTATAGTAAGTACAGGAGCATTTATTATGGGGCAAAATTAATCATGACGTCAATTGGTCGCCTTTATAACGATATGTATAGGCACTATCTTATTGATCCCTAATACAGTGTGTTGTCGAAATATTTTACGTCAACTCACGCGCCATTCAATAGTGAAACGGCCAATGATGAGTTCGTACTTATGTCAAAAGTTTCCGAACGGCCGCACCCCGCGACTCGTTGTAACGCGACAACATCAGTTGGACCACGCCTTGACAACGCAAAATAACGTACAGATGTTATCACGGTTATTTTTTATATTATCCTGGTATAGAGTGGTTTTGCGACTTATTGTATGTTAATTTTCATCATCAATTTGAATAACAGCTTTTTTTTTAAAGAACAGTAACGGCTTTATGAGGCAAAAAAGTATTATTAATAAGCTTTAGTAATACCGTGTGTCATTATTCACTCGCTCGTTCATTATGGTTTTAAATAATATAGGTAGGTGCCTGTTGAAAAATATATTCATGTTAACTTGTGGCAATGTAAAATAGTTTGAAAGACAACATAGCTTGATCAGAATCAGAATCAGAATATTTTTTATTCATGTAGACCATTATTATGCAGTACTTATGAATCATCAAAAGTTACAAAAACATTATGTTACTGCTTTACCACCCGTTCGGAATGGAGAAGAACGGGCAAGAAACTCCATGGTTGCTCTTTTTTTAAAATAGATCTTTTACATTTTTGAGCACCAAGCAACATTATCAGCCAGTCGTATGTGTGCCGCTCGACTTAAAGTGGTCAGTTTATACAGAAGGAGCCTTGCAACAAGGTTGTTTCGGCGCGATGCTGCGTGCTTGGAATCCATAATAGCCTTGCAGAATATATGTTCACGTCAGACGCTGAATAACTTGCCTCTCCTTTGTGGTTAGTACGTTAGTGCGAGACAGAAATAGTTTTCTAAATTTATTTATAGACGTATAATTACCACTCGGAGCAGTTTTCATGTTAATCCTATTAAACGAGTCGCTAATGGTATCATTTAGTATAGACTTATCGAGCAAACGACGAAGAGTTTTTTTTTAAATTGGTAATTTCGTTGATAGACTTCCAAATTCGTACACTCTGTGCAGTGTGAAGTATAATAAATACATATTAAAATTATTATTATTTATGTATTTAGGATTGCCAACAGAGTTTACAATGTTACATGCGAAATTGTCATTAAAAATATGAGTAAGATTAGGTAATTGTCACTCTAATAACAGGCAACCACATTATGTAGGTAAATACGTTATAAAGAAATTAACAATGTTATATAAGTTATTTGGTACCTACATATTTATACTTAATATAATTTAAGTATACTATTTTCCTGTCAATAATAAGTGCCTGCAATGTGGCTACGTTATCGAGAGTCGGCATTTCAATACACGCCTCACCCAAGACATTCCAAAGCTATGTTTTCCTTGTAGTCGGTAACTTAGGCTTTGAGTACACAAACAGCTCGACCGGCTCTGAATGTTGTTTTCATGCGCACACTACATTTGTTTAATCACTTATTCAATTTCGTAAAACATATAGAATTTTATATCTCAATATTTGTTCCTAACACCCTTGTGTTAAGGTATAAATTACTGCAATATGCATGTCAAATGTATCGGCTTCCCGCATCCAATATCAGTTAATTTGTATTTGATTCTATTCGCCATTAGCAGTTAACTGCACGCATAAATATATTAAAACTGCACCGAAAAAATAAATATCTCATCACGTTTTTATTAAAATTGCTTACGCCTTCGGTATACCAATGTAGCTGATTAAATAAAAAATTAAAAAAGTAACTATAGTATATTGAATTTGGCGACCAAGTTATAATTTCATTATTTACATAGGTGATAAAAAAACTCACTTGCGCATGTTTTTTCAAAACAAACAACGCGATGTATAAACTACTCTTTATTATAAAAATTAAAATTTCACGCGTTAATGTATAACAACAAGGTCGCGGTTGATTGTTTACATTAGTTCGCGATGCAATTATGGCAGTGAAACTTCACCGCAATCGCGAATCCAAGTGTAGGAGCGAGGCCGAACACACTCGACGTGCTTTGTTACGGCACCAAGCACATATATACTCCTATATGAGGTATACCTCATACTCCCCTATCCGATTCAAAATTGCCCATAGTACATTTTCGCAAATCGACATGCCATTCTAAAATTGTATTTCAAATTTTCTTCACTACTCATGTACCATTAAAAATGATGTTACGTAGACGTTATATACTTTTGGTAATATCTAGGGACACGTCGGTCTATTACCATTTTTGTTCCGCCGCAACCTTAAAAACACCAGTAAAGTACCACTGAACAAAGAAACCAGAACAATTCTAAATAAATCTCATCTCATCTCATATTTTATGCCACTTTTTCGCTGGTTTTAATGTCTGCGGGATTTATAAATACATCAACATTGTAGGGTGCATTCGACGTGAATGTTTTCATCGAGGTGTGTGAGCGCAGAGCAAACCAACCGGTCGGTGGTGGCCGCCGCGACTCGAGGCGCCCGCGCATATTATGTGGCCGTTCTTGTATATGCAGTCCCGGTGTGTGGGTTTGCACGCTACGAGGACATTAAGAATTATTTATAATTTGAAATTAATTATCAATAATTACTATAAACATTAATTCTTAAATCTGTGCACTTTTAAGAACTTATGAAACAATATACTAATGAATATGAATTTATTTATGTTTGGCAAAAATACCATCAACGGGTATTTTATTTGAGGCTTTTCCCCACCGCCTCTGGTCGTAATAAATTCAACACACGAAGTGTTCGCCAATCCCCGCAAGGCGCTAAGAATCGAAAGTCTAAATACCTGCTTTAAAAATGGCGTCGGGTTTCCCCAACAATGAAATGTAATGGCCCAATCTATTTCAAATCAATTTCGGTTGAGCATCACGAGAATATAATAATTATTATAGAACGTTTCTGTGATTTGAATGAGTCTTTAAAATCAATGAAAAAATATGATTGCATTATTTACAAAATTATTCGTGAATGCCGTCATAGAGAATATTTGGTGTTTTTATTTCTTGGTATATAGTAATAAATAAATAATACTACCCTATTTTGAAGTCCCACAGCTGTTTTTATTAATGAACCAATATTAATGGAATATAACATACATGTATAACTTATACCGGTTTTACTTCTTGAAAAGTGTGACTCTATTGATCTTCTACACCATCAAATACGGAAAAAATACAATTTTCCCTACGAATGTTATGTGTTTCCCAGTATGCCATACTAACTAATTCATGCATGGATACATACTTTGGGCGATCAACTTAAAAAAAAAAGTTATAGTGTTATAGTGGTAGTCACCTAGTTAGGATAAATAAATTTATTAATCAAAATCTTATAAATATTATCTTTCGTTGGCAATTCCGATTCGGAGCTCCCGTTGAAATCATCTGTTCGGCAAATATATACAACGTAGCATGGTGTTATTCTGCATACGGAGTTGTATCATTTTATTTTATTGTTCCTGTGGTTTGACATGACAACGTTGAACATAAAAATGCTATATAACAACACTTAGTGCGGCATGAGTACAGAATGGGCTTATAGTCAATATAATAGGACCGTTTGCACAACAAAATAAAATATTTTGTATCTTCACCATCATCCATGACATCATCATTTATCTTTTTTCATCCATCTATATCAAAACAAAGTCGTGTTAGTAACACCATTTATAACTCAAGAACGGATTGGACGATAATTATGATCATTGATTTTTTGAATTAGTATCCACCCCGAATAGCAGATTAAGTATTAAAACATGGGAAAAACTCACAAAACATAATAATAAGATAATGCATTGTGTTACAAATTTGATTACGCTCGGTACGAAGTTCACCGGGACGAATAGATTTTTATAAAATTAAATAGCAATACAATAATTTAAACCGACCATTGTACAATACGAAGCCGATATGAGGCCCTTGGTAACTGCCGTTAATTTCCACGCAAAACAACGAAGACTTGTGCCATTGACACTACTCTTGTAGCTATTTACACATAACTGTGATACGTAATTTAGGACGTCGATACGAGGCTGCGGGCAGACCTTGTTTGTTTACTATTTCGTGTTGACTGTTACGAGTATATCAAGTGTGTTGTAAGGGACACTATTTATTTAGAAGTCGTTCGTCGTTCGCGCTCTTCCCCGCGCATCTCATCAGTAGCGGCATTCCGAACGGGTGGTAAAGTTGTAGCTTAGCATTTTGTAACTATTTAGAATTTTTATAAGCACTGTACTTAAGGTGGAAGCTCAGGATCAGGGCGCGAAATTCAAAATGTTAATGGTTTTTATTTTTTTTACGAAAAATTTGGACATCTTTACGATGTAGTTTAGTGTTTTGCGATATTAGCATTCTGCATTGGATGTATCGATGTATTAAGTTTGCTTAAAAATATTCCTAAAGCGATACAACACCATAAAGTTAGTAAAAGTAGCGGTTTTTACAAACCTTATGGTATTGTATCGCTTTAGGTATTTTTTTAAGCAAACTTAATACATCGATACATACAATGCAGAATGCTAATATCGCAAAACACTAAATTACATCGTAAAGATGTCCAAATTTTTCGTAAAAAAATTAAAACCATTGACATTTTGAATTTCGTGCCCTGACCCTGAGCTTCCCCCGTAATGGTTAACATTAATAAAAGGTATTCTGATTCGAAGAGTACTTGTGCTTTGGGGATACCTATCATAATAATTCAATGTTAACCTTACCCAACATGAAAAGTATATCATAATTTAATTCTTAGTTATTTATTTATTAATCATAAGTACATTCGAAATAATAAATTAGATTGGAGTGATTCAATATATTTCATACCCCTAAAGAAAAAAACAATACTCTAACTACCATTGAGATAAAATAACCCTAAATATTGATTGAATATACTATTTTATTAATGCTAGTTTATTAATGCTAGTTTTTATCATAAAACATTGAGCAAACAATCGTCAAGTTTGTATTGTACCGAGTCATTATCAGGTAATTAAACAAATGATTGACAGTTATTGGCTATTGTTTATTAATAATTAAGTGCGATAATAACTATTCAACTTTTTCATATTGAATTACAACCCTATGTATTTAAATTTCCGTCTCTAGGAGCAACCCCGGTGTAAGCAGCTCATTGATGTAGAGGTCTGCTGCGCTTTCTCGCGCGAATACTCCTTTTATTATCACAAATATAATAGTTATATTGTCTTTCAAGATACCCAGGCAAACTTCATACCGCCACAGAATATTTGTTTTTGAGATTTTTTTCCAATGTTTTAATAGTTCTTCTTCTAAATTACGCGGTGCAAACAAACAACAATTTAAATCGACCCATCCATGCTAGTGTCGTAAATGATGAAACTACGGCTTTTTTTATATTCAAATTAATTTGTACTGATCCACCACATATTTTTTATTGTATTTTAGTACTATATAAATTAATGTCAGCCGTTTACAAGGACAAAACCGCTATATATATAGTATATAATAAACAATTCCCCAAAAGCACAGTTTCGGATTGAAATTCGATATTCGCAATACAACTAACCTCGTAACACAAACAACCTCAAGATGGCCGACCCCTAACTAGGAAGATCGTATCGAACGATTCGAACCAAAATTCGTGCGATGCATACTAAGTAAATTTATTTTCCGGTATACAGGCCAAGCGGAAGTCGGCAGATGAACTACAAAATTAGCTAAAAGGCCACTGATTGACGGAATCTATAAATATATGTATGTTGCAATTTGCATAAATGGCGAACAAACACGGCATCACGATGAATAGCCGCGTTGATAAAAATCCCAATAGGATAGCTTTATAGTAAGGCTATAGGCAAATTACCACGATAATCATGCAACACTACTAGTGCTGGTCCAGAATTAGACACAGTGAAAGCGTGGCAACACTCATCGCAAGAGCACAGTATAAGCTCGTGACATCTAATCTAATAAATGACGAAAAGTTGGTCATTATTTAACAAACCCTCGTATTGCCTATAGCAATAAAGTAAAAAAAAATCTCTAATCGTTTTATTAATTTTGCGCATATTAATGGATTTACCAATACTTTAATAATTCCGGTTGCTCACTGAAATCATATACGTGCTATAAATTGTTCCATTTAGTATCTGCTCTATACGTCTTTTCACATGATATTACATGGACGTAGCCTGGGTTTGCTTCAGGGAAGGGCAAAGCAAGGAATTTTGAATTCAATGAAAGATAGTCATTAAATTCAAGATTCCTTGCTTTAGCCTACCTTCTTCGGCAAAAATCTGACACCAATATAATGTCGCTCTTTCCTCCATGTCACTGCTTTTACCGTAGCGTTATTTCTCTATGACTGCTCTCATTAGCCAAGGTATCATATCTCGCTTACTTGACTCCATGAGCCAGGGGGGGCAGCTACCCCCCACTGCCGCACTGTGGCTACGACCTTGTGAAGATCTAACTCAAGTGTGGGGTATAAATTCGAACCACCGAACAACTTCATCTCGCAGTTTTACCAGATAAAACAAATTAAGTTGTACCTGATCTCACTCGGCATTCTATGTGGGTAATATAAACACAAAGTAAATGTAGACATTGTAACTACATTAAATATCGGTACACTTGTCTGTACGTGGTAGTAATATGTAAACCGGGCGGGCTGCGCCGGCGCTACTTTCAGCGCGACACCCACACACACGCACATCGTAATTACTATCACCAGCACAGACTCGCTACACGAACGGTACCTCAAACAAGTTCTGCGACGGGCTGAGTTATGCTAGAACTACATTTAGCTGCGTGTTCGAGGAAGTGCTGAAAATTCCAATCAATATTTAATTTTTGTGTCCCTTTCCAATCACGCGATATGCAAAATGATTAAGAAATGTTATAATAGCATTTGAACCTTCTTTTTTTTGTGGTTGAGGTCAGATTTTAAAATGTCGATTAAAAAAAATGCCCACAACCAAATGACAACTGACATACTTATTCGGTAAGCAAATAAAAAAATTACACACCAAAAATGATGACTTAAAAATCCGCTAAACAAGCGTATGTTCAATGGTTTGTATACTCTTTCTGAATAACTTTGTATAATAAAACAAGTCCTGCTTTCTTTGCTATTCGCGTGGCGATATCGTTCGACATAAAATAGCGCTTTACAACTCTTAAATAGTAGGTATCTGTCACATTTAAAGGAATAATTTGTAAACAGCAAAACTTAGGGTCATCAAATGTCAAACATACACACAAGCCGGTCTTGAAACGATTGAAACGTAACAGCACAGCCATATAACATTTGTTCTAAGGTTAATTACATAACGTACGTCCAGTAACCGACACGCCACCCATGTCTAATCGATAAACGATTCTCGATCGCCTGTCATGATCCTTCAAACAATGGGCACTAAGCGGCAACTAGCGTTCGCTTCACCGACTCCAATGTTATATGAGGTATCGCGAATTCAGGAATGACAAATGTGTTTTAACAAATCAAACAAAACTATCAGAGCATTGTTATTCGAGACATTTTATTGTTTCTCAAATGATTGATATTTACATTTTGTTCAGTCTGATTTTGTTTTTAGAAAATAAAGTATTTTGCTCTGTATAGAGTATAGAGATTTGCTATGAAGTTATATCGTAAAGGGCTTTTCTTGTAAATGTCTTGGATTATAAACTAGATTTCGATTTACTGAGCATCGCTTCGCTCTTAAAAGTTAATATACACGCACGTAAACTGGTTTATGTAAGGTTTGAATTCGCTCAGATGGACGACACACAGATTAGATGCCATTATATATACGCGACCCATAACTTTTCAACATTTTAAAAATTATTTCTTTTACGGCCGCGCCGCGCGCGCCGCTCACAGCTACATAGTATTGTATTTTATTGACAACTATCCGAGGTTTTTATGATTGCAAAATATCTGAAATGAAAAATATACATCGTTTTACAAAGTAATGCTGGAATAATTAAATTAAATTTATACGCTGTAAAAGTATATCTCTGGGTAACAGACTTCTAAAGGTATGTAATATTAATAATGTTTTGAAAACTAGTGCAGTTATTATTGTATAACACGGTCTATACATTCTTAAGAGTATGGAGGAATATTTTATTGTAATAACAATGATTAATGTGTTGCTTAGGAATGGTGGTTTATACTTAAATGGCCTGAAAATTCAGCACAGGATGATGGGTTTTTTTATTTAAATCCCAAAAACAGTAAATAAACAGATAAAATATAGGTAAGTGGGACTCAGTCATTGCTTAACAGCATCTAATAAAGAAAGCGTCAGTGGTAATGGGACTTGCCCATAAATTGTGTAAGATCCATAATATGCGTTACTTTGTACAAAATATTTAGAACTGGTTTCAACCAGTTGCGTAAACGAGATAAACAAACGTTGATATGTTATTTACGACCGTGTCCATATTGATATACAGACATTAATACATTTAATCCGAATCTATTCTTATTGTGCCCATAAATATCGTAGAAATGGTCCAAGAAATTCTAAATATTAAAACAGATTCATACTGTCACTGTTTAGATGAAGCGGCATATGCCACCCAATGAGGCCATTGTTATTACATTGACATTTAGTGGTAACTACATAAAACCCGAAGCGGTGCTGGTTTGGCTGGAATCATACGTACCTTCAAACGAATTACAAATATTTCCATAATAATAATCTTCTATACATATAAATAAAATTGGAGTGTCTGTTTGTAATATTAAAATAGCCGCTTTTTACTAAATGCATTTGGATGTATACACGGTACCTATACCAAAACAACCTTTTTTAAAAATTTTGTCTGTCTGTCTGTCCGTCTGTCTGTCTGTCTGTCTGTCTGTTTGTTCCGGGTAATCTCTGAAATGGCTGGACTGATTTTGACGGGAATTTCACTGGCAGATAGCTGATGTAACAAGGAGTAACTTAGGCTACTTTTATTTTAGAAAAAACCCCCAACCCCCGCCAACGACTTAACAAAGGCTGCCGGTTGCGCGGGCTCAGAACGCGCGAGCGGGCTATTACTAACGGTTTTGTCTTTGTTAAATACCACGCGGACGAAGTCGCGGGTAACAGCTAGTATAGAATATAAACTATCAGCTTTCCTAGAATTTACTGTATATATGTTTTTCTTGAAATGTTTAGCAGTAGTCACATTGCTTTAATGATTTAAAGGTGTTTTTAGGGGTGAGGGGGTGCCTAAGGGTAACTGCAGACTAATAGTCGTTGAATAACTTCTCTTCTACTACTCAATTAAAAAAGTAAGAATAATGCAGCATAATAAGTAAAATAACTATATTAGTGCGAGAAAAAGAAGTATTTATTGTTTCATAATGAATCTGCGTAGATATAGAAATACCTTATAGATATTGAACTATCTATTATAATTCATAAATATTGATTTTTAATATTTTAAACTCTATTACAATACAGTCGACATAAAAGTGACAAAATGTACCAGGTAACATTTTCCTTTAATATACTTTTCTTATTTAACCATCCCTCCTGCCGTTTTATTCTAACCCCGGCTTGTGGCGAACCTGCGGCCACCGCTTACAGATTTGTTTAAATTTTTTATAGCGCAAAGGATCGATATTTTTGCGCGGGTAACACCGCGGGGTGCAGCTAGTACATTCATAAGTGCAAGTCAAGCACTAATAAATTGACACAGGCAAAAATAATAACGGGAATGACACACGAAGTCAAAACAATGCCTAAGAGGATTCTGTCTATAATCTATCCTAGGAGCTGTGCAATTAAACACCTATCAAGTTACGTAAATATTGACAGCCAATTTCAAACGGGTATGCAATTCAATTTTTGTATCAATGGCATTCATATGGCTGTACTGTGGCTACACTTGGCTGTAGATATTACACTTTGTGGTCTTATTGTTATCGTGCTAACAGCAAAATGGTTGCCATCATTATGAAAGGATTAACCAATATTGAAACTTCGTAGCGGCATGGATACCATAAGTCATTGGATAAAGTTAAGATACTGAAATAGGTTGCCTCACCTAACATATAGTGTTGCCTTGTTGAATATCCGTAAGTCACTTCCCGCAAATTAATTTGAGATGCGAAAAAGACTTTAAAGTGTGTACCATAAAACTGAGAACAACTATTTAAGTACTTAAATTTTGATAGAAACACGATTCCCTCAATCATTTTTTGATATGCAGTATTCATATCTATGATGTGTATATTTAAAATCTGGTTTTGCAATTAAATTGCTCGACGCATCAGTTTTTTGAGTGCAATTTAACGCTATAATTTTAGTATAAACGTTTTGATTGCCTGACATCATCCGCGTCAAGTCATAATGCGAAAAAAAAATGGCGGCGTATAAAAAATAACATTTTAGATTCCTATTCAATTCGTCTCTAGCGTGTGTTGATCGTTGTGTATGTTTAACTTGGAGTTTTGTAGTGTTTGTTTGGGTATATTTGTTCATTAACTTCCAAAACCGCTGCGCATCAATACATCGTGGTTTTTAATAGGCTAACATAATTGGTTACTCAACTTGGGTACTTAGTAAAGAAGTACTTAACTATACTCACCGTATTTTGAGCGGTGTGTAATTTTATGATGTAGGCAACTTAGGGTGTAATAGCACAATATAGCAATGCTATTTTGTGAATAACAGAATTGCGTAAAATCTCCATTATGAATTATTACTATTATTGATTATTTAGAAGGTTCGAAAATGATCTAGAAGTAAAAAAATAAAGATGTAGGGATAATTCAAAGAACTTTAATTTTTGTATGTTTAATTTACTATTGCATGGTGGCGGGGTAATTACTTTGTTATTATTTATTATTCCTTTTTTTTTCTTCGATACAAGTCATTGTTAGGTTTCGGATTACCTTGATTTTTGTCTTTTTATAGTTGCGACGATAGGAACTTACCAAAAATTCCGCTGAACGAAATAAAGCCTGAATAAGGTTCCCAACCTGGCTTCCGGACTCAATGAATGTTGAATTCTATTACAAAATATAAAAACTGAACATAAAATTTCAGAATGAATACTTAATTTGCGAACTCTCTAGTCGCCGAGAGCTCCTATTGCGAGTAGGCAAATATGTTTGCACACAAGTATGATTTCACATTTAACTTTCACCAATAAATATATTTTTTATTTGCGCCGTTTGAGAAACACCAGAAGTCTGTGGCCGACCTTGCCAATCGTTAGTTAATAAAACAATTCTATAAGTTTGTTCAGCCATTAAGAATAAGCTCATTAGTATTCTTTATGTCGAGGGCTAGAGGTTAATTAATGATTCGTTTCAAATTAACATTGACCCCAGAGTGACCTCGTGGTACTACGTGCTAATCTTCCTCCGGTAGATCGACTAAACATATAAGTTCACTAGCTGCGCCCCGCGGTGTTACCCGCGATTAAAAGGTATGTTCTTTTCCTCTATGTGCTTTTGAAAATGCACGGTTCCTGTATGCTATACCATAGCAACCGTGCATTGTTCCAGGATAAAAATTAGCCTATGTCATTTTCTGACACCTAAACTACCATTACCTATGCAAAAAATAATATCGATCCTTTGCTCAATGAAAAATTCAAACAAATATATCCCACAGGTACCATACATTTTACCGGGATAAAAGAAGCCTATGTACTATTCCAGACTATAATCTATCCCTGTGCCAAATTTTACTCAGACATGTTCCGCCGTTCTGGGGTGATTGAGTAACAAACAACCATCCATCCAAACTTTCATATGTATAATATTAAGTGGGATTATTTACAAACGTGTTTATTTATAAAAACATATTTGTTTGTTTTACATAATGTGTGTTGCATGCAACATGCTGTGTGCACCTTCTTGATAGGCATGATATTTCAACCATGATTTTCTGTTCTCAAAAACATCAACATCCTAAGGGATTCGGCATATACCAACTTGGTTATCTTGCTCCGAGATTCGTTTGAACATTTGCTTGTTGTCGCTGACTATTTTAAATCAGCCACGACCTTTGAGATACTGAAGACGAATCGGATAAAGCAAACACGGCATCGCTTTCGGAAACCGCTAGGCATACACGTGCAAATGTCCTCGTTTCAAGTGCTAAATCAATATACTATAATCGTTGCCGGTAATCAATGATGTAACCAAGTTTTCTCGCCTTGCCCATTGACTGACCGAACAATGTAGGACAAAAAAATATTATGAGCATGTAGCGATAAGAGTTTGTGGTTAAACACTTACCTGTGACGCATTGCAAGGCGACCGCATACCTACCTAGCCGTTTTTATTTTCCATTCATATTTATCATACAAAATAAATAGCTCGCTCAGCTTGTGAGTCATCAGTATACTGTTATTTAAGCCATAGTCTATATTTTAATTGACTAAAAAAAGAGACGGTTCTCAATTCAATTGTGTTTTTTTTTCTTTCTAACCATTCTTATTACTAGTTGTACTAAAATTTTCGATTATTGCTAGAATATTTTTTATCACCGAATCACTAGTAATTACCAACTAAGACATGGCTTGGGCTAGCGGTTGGCTCACTTACATCAATATTTTAATGGTCTGTGTTGTATGTCTGTGTGGGGCTTGAACCCGAGACCTCCCAGTTACGTTAGCGGCGCCTCTAACCGAGGCTATGAACGGTTCAATTATGTTCAATATTAACGATGGTTGGAAGCACCCTATTATTTTAACCAACATATATATGTGTACCTCAGTTTTAATAACTGGTCACCTTGCCGAGTGTGGAAATTTTCCATTATTTCGTTCCTTGCCACCCAACATTCGCAGCTCTAAACGAGTTAACATTTTGTTTTTTTTCTCTCCTGCCAGCTTCTTTCACTTGTCACTCCAAGTCAGTGACTTGTTGAAAGTGTTTTTTTTTATTATATTTTACCGTCCAAGTGTCTTTTCAAACTCTGTTATTAGCAAAATCATCGACAAAAACTATGGAAGCCATGTTTTAAAAAGTGAAGTGAATTGAAAACTCGCCGATATTTTCTCGACTTTCTGAAACCTTCGCAACAACGAAGTTAAGCTAATAATTAAAATCTTAGATTGTGTTTTTTTTTGTGAATATCAAACAGGTAATTAGATTCAAGTTTATCTTGTAAATTATAAGGAAAATCTCGACTCAAATTTTTTAAAAATATTAATTGCATACAGTCTCAAAAAAATATCCTATCCGACGATCAATATAGTTAGGTTACGTACAAACTCAATTACTGATGTGAATATTTAAAAAGGATATTAGTATTCTGTGTACCGAATAAGTTATCGGTACTGTGAACCAAGAAGTTTATACACCTCTCTCTCTCTCTCTCTCTCTCTCTCTCTCTCCCTCCCTGGACCTCAACAATTAGCGGAAACATCCGAACTCGAACTATGTAAAAACAAGTGTTCGTATTATATTATAAACGTCCATTTACAATCTTCTGTAATACCTATAATCCCATCTGAGGTTGTTTCTTATGATGGTGCAAAAAAGATAAATACTATGCCACTTTAACACCTTCAACCTGTACCAGTTACAATGTGCACGTGCTGTCATCAATCCATGCATGTAAGGGGGGGGGGGGGGTTGAGCCCTTGAGAATACTGTTGATTCAAGTCGCGTCCAGCGAGTAAATTACAGGTCTCCGAGGGGGTGCTTCTATAGTTGTCTGTGATCATTGCGAAACAAAATAATAATTTTGTTCAAAAAAAACATTTCACTGAAGCACAAAAATAAAAGGTGACGCTTCTATAACGTCAATGTAGTTATCGCGATTTCTCAGTAGAGGCCCCCTTAATCGAAACCCTAGCCGGTAATTACAGTTGTAAAGACAATCTATGTACCACTACACGTGACTCTCATTTACAGACTGACCGTATTTTTTTTGTTGTTATTAAATAGCTTCGTCGTCATTGAAGCGTACATTATTAATATCAGAAACGTCACAGCAATTACGAGAGTTGCATTTGGAGGGTTCTTTTGGAGCGGCAACATGACATTTTCGGGTCAAAGTAATCAGAAATGTACCAAAATGTAAAAATGTAAAACCTGCTCGGATTAAGCCGAGGTGAGCGATGGCTTCGCTCGGCGCGTTTCCATGGCGAAAGGGAGCGTAATATGAGTACCTTGAGGTATGGCGTAAGATGGCTGATTCTCTTGAAGCTTATGAAATAAATTGAAGTTATTACACGAATTGTTTGGGTCAGTGTAGATGACTATGCTATTATTTCCCTAGAATTGAGGGTTTGGACAATAAACGGGGTAATTATTTATTTAACATTATATTAGTTATTATGGATACAATCATGTAGGTACACAAAGTCGCGTGCCCAACATTGTGTTAACAACACCCATCTTACTATTATTTTTTTCCACAAACATCTTTAGTCGATGAATTAGAAACTTTAAAAATTTGATTTTTATCGGCTGGGGTACGAAGTCAAGGAAATTAAGTTATATACTTAAATATATCCGTTCGCATTGTCTTCTATGAATTTGGGCAAATGTTGCCTGTTGAGATCAAGCGCATATCATTAATCATTAACCGATGGCTGGCATCGAAATCTATTCCTCGCATAAGTATTGCACGTATACTTGTGAAACTCGTTCAATTTTAAAAAGACGATATTTTTTTTGTGGTTAGGCCCGACACATACTCCCGCCACTCTCTCTCTCTCTCTCTCTTCGGTCGTTCCCTCATGACTGAGGATCGTGATCATCACGGCAGTTCTTTGGATCGGACGAACTGTCTCCATCGGCTCCGGTCTGTGGCCATCTTCACCGCGGCGTAGAAGCGGGACGTTGGTGTTTCTTTAAGTTGGTCAGACCACCTGGTCGGGGACCGGCTTCGTGAACGTTTCCCTTCCACTTTTCCAACCACAATGAGCTTTTCTAAGCTGCTCTCGCCACGTCTGGCGATGTGACCAAAATAGCTCAGTACACGACGATGACATATGGTAGACAATCGGTCTTTACTTTTCAGCTGTGACAGAATTGAGACGTTAGTGCGTTTGGCTGTCCACGGTATTCGCAGCATTCTTCTCCAGCACCACATCTCAAAAGCGTCTATTCTCTGCCTTTCTCGAGCTAGAATGGTCCATTGTCTTGGAACCCGCGCGAAATGAATCGAAAGATAAAAATACGAGGACGTCAAAAGACGATAGTCAAGTCGAACATTAACTTATGAACTTGAAATTGAAGCCACTCAATATATTAGCTCATTCATACATGACAGGCCAATGGACATTTTCCATACGATGCATTAGAATGAACCCAGCGCACGAGTCGATGCGGTCGTAACGAACAATTGTCCACCTTAATACCTACCCGAGTAGACGAATACAATAAAACTGATGGTTTTGTTTGTGCAGCTTATTATTTAGCACAATATACAATATTTTTTTTTTGTGCGAAACACAAAGGCCTCGTACAAAAACAATGCAACGGTCGACTCCTCGCGTCGTCTCAATGAAAATTTAATCTTCTTGTATCAAAACAATGAGCGGCATTTTAATTTGTGCAGATATTCGTGTGTGTGTGTGTGTACCTCTGACAATGTAGGTACGTTCTGCTAATTAAATATATACTATTATAAAATTGGAACTGGGCTGTGTCTATACATTTGAGATGTTTAAAAATATATATGTGTCGTCCATTTGGATGTCTCTAATCTGAAACAAGTGTTTTTAGAAATTTTGTTTGTTTGTTCATGCATCAATGAAAAACTACAAGATCCATTTCAATGAGATTTTCACAATTGAATAGCTGAAGTTGTGACTATATAATAGACAAGTATTATAACGCTGTGACGCTTTGGGGTCGAGGAGTCTAGTTTATGATATACCAAAATGCTTTCTAGTTTTTGATATACCAAAATTATTCTTACGTTTAGTTGTATTGATTGGTACCCACTCAGTATAAAGGAAACGAATCAGCTCCATTACTTTTTAATATCGAGCGACAAATGTCGTCAAACCGCGACATTAATTTCACAAGACGCGGCGCGTGCGTGACCAACACCAGCAGGGAGACACTATTTCTAAGCATTAGTACCTGACTATATCTTTATTGTACAAAATAATGAAAATCGGATTTCATAAAAAAAAATTAGGTACTTGGAACAACGTACCTCTAATTACATTTCTGTTTATGATATTCTCAGAGCAATATTAACAGTAATGATGTTATTAAAAAAATCTTCCTACGCACTTGGACCTCTTAGGTATCGAATATCCAAAAACATCTACTTAGTGGACCGTGAAATTTCTAGTTCCACGGTTTAGGCTGTGCAAAGTTTATTAGTCAGTCAGGGTTAAGAATTTTATTAAATAGACTAGACATGTACCGGATCGTAACACAAAAAATGATTCTTCATATTATGACCCCTATTTGATCCCATTAGAGGTCGAATTTCCAAAAAACTCTCGTTAGTACTCACCTATGTCATATAAGGAACATCTATGCAAAATTTCCCGCTTATAGACTTACCAGTTTAGGCTGTGATTTGTCTGTCAGTTATTGCTATGAATGTTATTCGGTAGATAGATGATCCTGGTAGTGTCAAGTATTATCTTTTGATTAAAGGACGAAAAAACACGATAATTATACAGCAATCTGGAAATTTTATGCAAAGCATAGCAAAAAGATATCTATTTAACAATAGTTATCATTAAGTAATAGATCTCTGTAATGTCGTGTAGTCACGGACGGCATTATGGGTACGCCATTAAGTTATATCTAAGCAGGTATTTATATCCTCATTTACCTCGACACTATTTCATGTGCGAATCTCATTTGCAACCATGATTATCACTTGCTAGTAGTAGTAACGGTGAAGGAAAATATCGAGTGGAAACCTGCATGTCTGAGAGCACCCCTCGAAAGATGTGTGAAGTCAGCCAACCCGCACTGGGCCAGCGTCGAGGACTATGGCCTAATCCCCCTCGCATTGAGGGGAGGCCTGTGCCCAGCAGTGGGACTTTAAAAAAGGCTGGTATTATTATTACCTCGACACCTTTCGTGCGCACAGCGAAAATCTTAGGGCTCTGTATGTCTAATACGATATTTCCTCGCTCAGTCAGTGGCTTTGGGTATTCAGTGAGGAAATACAGCCAATATCTTAGGCACGGTACTGTATAAAATACAGCCAACATCTTTGGTACGCTCCCGTATGAAATACAGCCAGCATCGTATAAAACACAGCTAACATCTTTGGCACGCTACCGTATAAAATACAGCCAACATCTTTGGTACGCTACTGTATAAAATACAGCAAACATCTTGTGTACGCTACCGCATGGCCAAATCGTGTTTTTTCTAATGTTAATATTCTTCTGTTTTCGTTTTAATTTTTGTAGGTTTCGTTGCAAATGATGTGTAAATAAAGTCCCCGAATAAAATCTCACAAAAAAAAAACAACTAAAATTACTACTTTTATATTTAATTCTATACGAAAAGTCAGATTATGAGTAATTCTGATTTGCTATAGTAACTGTTACTTTCAGTTTCTTGTTATTTTTAATTTTCCAATCGCTGCGATAACAACCTATTGCTGGATATCTTAATTATTTTTTCCTTAAGTGTCAGTGTCCTTAAGTGTTTTCACTCAAATCTAGATTTGTTGATTAAAAACACTGCATTACTACGGAAAATCTCCTAAATTTATGAATTCCAAAATTGTACTATAATGATACGCGTAGAACACTGTACTTAATTTCGATGGTTAATAAGTGTTCATAGATTTCAAGGTTAATCTTTAATAGCAATATAATAACAGTATACTTCAAATTGCGTCTATAAGAATACAACAATTTTGTCGGCTTTTTTCGAAGTACGTCAAGCATTTGAATGTATAAGTAGATTTACGTTGGTGCTGTCGGGGATAGTACGGTCTGCCCATCTTAAAATCATTTTGGCAAGGCATAACTTTGTTCTAGCACAAAAGTTTGCTACGCTTATGTACCTTAACTATTGAAATAATCCTAGGTGAGTAGAGTGGGGTACAATATCAACTATACGGTAAAGTTTCAACGCCCCTTGAAAGTTTCAAATACCGTCCGCGAGAGGCGCTGTTCAATTCTCCATACAAAATGTCTAAATACGGTAGACTATTATATCTCGAGAGAGAATAATCTCGCACTTGACGTACTGTACTAATGACCAAATTATTATTTATATTTATATTTACATGTTATGGTATAGAATTGTGTACCTTAACACTGTTTAAATTAGGTACTTAGTACCCACCTCCCGGCAATCCACCAAAACAAATCAACATTCTAAGCATTGAAGAACCATTATCATGTTCATGATCTAGCCCTTAATCTAACCTTTACACCGACATAGCAAACAACGAGACCTTTATTCCATTAGCTCACCAGGAAAAGATAGAACTTATGATAAAATCCTTTTATTTAGTCGTGAATGAGTTGCGCTAGCGCATCGTTTTGCAAACCTTGTGAATTATCTAAGATCGTACCTCATTAAGAGAATTACTTGATGATTCTCTACTTAACCTTTGTTTATACACGTCGTTGTAAGTCTCAAATGACTTCGTTTCCAATGATCATCATTCTTTGTTTGTTGCAAATGGCGGATTTCACTGTATGATCCTGTTGTAATGAGATCGTCAACTTTAACTTAATCATGTTAAAGTTGACGTTTAACTTATCATAAGCTAAGCTAAGATTAGTCATTCCTAGCTTCTGATAAGTTAAATAGTAGCTTAATTCACTTCATATAATTGTTGGGAATACTGGGCTTTATAAAGTCGAAATGATATTACTCATATATATATATGTGTTATATACTTGGACGACCCCAGTGCATCGTACGTTACTTATAAATACATACATTGCTTATTCTCGGATCGTACAGTTGGTGTGTTAGCCTGACGATATTATATTTTATTTCCAATATTCTTCCCCGACGGTGGCATCAAATCTATGTAAGACTAAGAAATGTCTTTAAGTCTTTTCAGGAGTAAAAATGGACCTTAGTACCGTCGGATACGTTTCATTGTTGCAGTGCCGCGGATGGTACCTGACCGTGTTTTTAACGGCGAAACTGCTTCCGCGATCGCCTTTTGCATAAATCAGAGCAGACCAGCTCCGTCGGACGCACTTGAGCAGGTTAATGAGAAATGATTTTCTATTTCTAATGGTTATCAGTCGCGGGCGGGAGCTTCAGTTCAGTTTACCGACGAAGAAGGCAGTAGGAGATCAAGTTATTTTATATACATACTACGATAATAAGTGGATGCTTCGAAACTAAACATTGTATACTGCTTGAGCATTATTTGCAGTAGTAAATTTGGTCATCGATAACATTAAAGTTTTTGTATAATTTGCTTTGATTACCTATTAGTTCACATGTTACAGCACGTGACAGTAACAAAAAATATTCTTACGATATAGGTACATAAGGAAAAAACAACTACAGACACTTTTTCGTTGCTACAAAAACTAAGATGTACAATCAATCAATCGCTTAGTTCCTACTGAACAATAAAAAAAAAAAAAAAAAAAAAAAAATTATGAATTATATGTGCAGCTATTGAAATGTTATCAAGACCATACATAAGTAACTGCTGTTTACGCTAATTTACGCTTACCTATCAAACACTTAAACATACTTTCGCAAGTTATTCATGGCGACAGAAAAACATCCGAAACGCACAAAACCAACAGAACGCAGTTCTAAGAAAAGTTGTTGGGGCTTTAAACTTAATTCGGGTCAATTCTGTGGCGTCATTAAATTTTATGTATTATTTACCATAATTTAATAATAAATATAAAGCTATTTGCATATCATTAATGTGTCGTGGCTTGTTTCAAATGCGATCAGACGTCTACGAACGTTGCGCGCATCTCAAGGTCCATCCGAAGCCCCATACAGCAGGCAGACGATAACATCACATATAACCGGATCCAAGCGTTTATTCGACTAGACCATTGCGTCACTCATTGAGAAAATTCAACGCTTAAAGCTTAACAACAAAACAATGGCAATAATTATCGGATTCAAATGAAATTATTCAACTGCGCAGCGGAAATATCCATCAGCAGTGATAGCCGAGTTGGTAGAACGCTTGCCTAGGTATCGAGGATCGTAGGCTCAAACCCCGGCTAGCACCTCTGAGATTTCTGGATTTCATGTGTGAATCTCATTTTCAACCGTAATTATCGATTGCTAAACGGTGAAGGAAAATATCGCGAGGAAACCTGCATGTCTCATAGAACCCCTCGAAAGACGCGTGAAGTCCGCCAACCGTTGGCGGACTTCACGTGGTGAACTATGGCCTAATCCCCTTCGCATTGAGGGGAGGCCCGTGCCTACACAGTGAAACATTAAAAGGGCTGATATTATATTGAAATGTACAGATAATCTGCGCGACCACGTACAGAACTTCACCATCAACATTTTTAAAATATTTTTTTTTATAGTTTTGATTAAACAAATCTATTTTTATAGGTTCCATGGCAAGATCGTGTTTAATCTATATAATAGCGTACAGATACCTCATTGTGTTGCATGCGAAGATGCCAAGAAATACTTATCTCTTCAAAAATGACTTACCTAGGTATTCACTTCAATTAGGTTAAGTATACTTCAATCGACAAACTAACAAATAGGCACGTTCAACTAAGATTTTTGTATTTATATTGTATATATTGACACGTTTATACTCGACTTAAGCAAATATGCTTAGAATGCTGACATTTATCAATTGCCCTTATTATGCATATAACTACAGCACGAGGAAAACACGCCACTTCCTTGACATAACTCTCACAAGTGAGCGGATTAAATTTGGGAATTAGAATATTTAATTTTATTTAATAATTATGTCTCTCCCCACACGGGCTATACCCGGATCTTTGGAAGGCTTGCGCGGGGACATGGGTCCAACACGTAGAGGCTCTTTTTGAGAATTTTAATGTTATGTTGGCCACCTGCTGGGGTCAACTGCTGAAAATGATAGCATAAACAGCGAATTGACCTCAGCACGCGGAGGAACTATTGCAGGAATATGGAATGATAGTTGGGACTATGGGTTGAGGTTTGGATGGATATGGGATGGGAATATTGGAAGAGTTGCAGATACTAATCCCAAACAAAAAACGATTGTATTGTTAGTTCTTTCGACTCATGTATTGCACGTTGGTGTACAAACATTCACGATTATCACACAATCTTGCCTCTAGCCATTATAGCCACTTGTGAAAGTTTTCTGTTAATACTTTCATTCACTATACCATTGCTATTCGATCATGGGTCGATTTAGTTGGGAGCATTGGACCCTGATCCGACTCCCAATTGAGGAAGACAGTGCTGAAAAAAAACAAAGTTAGCTGCAACTCTCTTTCGTCGCATAGCTATGTCCCTCTTGCTTAGTAATCGGATGTCAGATGGACCTATCTCTACACGACATTCAGGAAGCCTGCAGCTTTTGTGTGTGTGTGTGTGTGTGTATATATACAGTTTTTTCTGTATTATTATCGCTCCATTCCCTAAGACTCTGTTACACTTATTGCGCAGCGTCACATAAACGGTCACTATATTTATTTTAATTGCTGGCGTGTAGAGGCTTCTGCGAATTATAGCTGCGCGTTCCAGCTAAGATTGGTTCTAACCAGTGTGGTCTGGTTCTAGCCAACGAGGACTGGCCTGCCACTCGCCCGGACCCCGCTGACATCCCGCGGGGAATCAAACTTAACTGCGCGATAACGACAAACACGTAGTATGTATATTTGTGTTTATTTTCTCCTTCTGGTACTGCGCTTGCACAATTTTGGTTGGTTTTGCACCGAAACGTGGCCACCTTTGTCGAAATTAATCAATGTTTACCATAGTTTTATAGGAACATATAGAAAAAAAGCACTGGCTGCGTTGTATGACATTATCTATACATATAAATAAAATTGGAGTGTCTGTTTGTAATATTAAAATAACCGCTTTTTACTAAGTGCATTTGGATGTATACACGTTACCTATACCGAAACAACATTTTTTACAATTTTTGTCTGTCTGTCTGTCTGTCTGTCTGTCCGTCTGTCTGTCTGTCCGTCTGTCTGTCTGTCTGTCTGTCTGTCTGTCTGTTTGTTCCGGGTAATCTCTGAAATGGCTGGACCGATTTTGACGGGAATTTCACTGGCAGATAGCTGATGTAACAAGGAGTAAGTTAGGCTACTTTTATTTTAGAAAAAAAAAATGGATCTCTCGAAAAAAAATTAAAACCAATGTTGCAGCGCTGCGCCTGCTTAAAGTTTGATAGCAACAATCTGCAATGCGTCCCGCGGGATCAGAACGCGAGCAGGCTGTTGCCAACGGTTGAGACGTTGTTAAATACCACGCGGACGAAGTCGCGGGCAACAGCTAGTAAATAATAATCTTGTTATAATGTCAAACATTAAAATTAATGCGAGGTTGATGGCTATATTTTTATTTGCCTAATTGAGTATATAATATATATTTTACGATTTGATTTGATTGAATTGAATGAAAAACAAATTGAAATTCTTAAAAAAATTACCAAAATTTTGTCATTTATTTTTTTTATCATAAAAAGAGAACATTACAGTACAAAGGAACTTGTAATGTAATCGTAGCGTCATCGAAAAAACCTGCTGTCTCTGTCACACATTTTAGACAATAAGTATGTTGTATGAGAGCGATGGAAGAAGTTACGTTAATGAAATGGTACGTAAAAAAGATTGTGCTTGGGGTACAGTACAAGTCGCGGGACGTGACGTCACCTCCATTAGAAAGCGCGTGTGCGACGAAAAAAGACCACTATTCTATTATTTTCCTACTACTTGCTCTTACCGAACATTATTAACGAGAATTACTTTACAGAACGTCACGATAATTAGTACTAATAATTTAATTTATATATTAAACATACTTAAAAATAATAATACCAGCCCTTTTAATGTCACACTCTTGGGCATGGGCCTCCCTCAATGCGAGGGGGATTGGGCCATAGTGGCCACGCTGGCGTAGTGCGGGTTGCCGGGTTTCTCTCAGATATGCAGGTTTCCTCACAATGTTTTCCTTCACCGTCAAATCCAGAAATCTCAGAGGTGCGAGTCGTGGTTTGAACCGAGGCAAGCGTTCTACCTACTTGGCTGGCACTGGTTTTCAAAACATACTTAATTCAATAATAATAGACAATCCAATATCCCATGTAGCATTACTGTTGACTCCAGACACAACGTCGCGTGTAACAACACACACAATTTCATCACTCCTCAATATCGTGCTATTGCTATTTACACAATAATCAGATGTTGACATGAACTTCATTCAATGCATCGCCCGCCCGGTATCCGTGACAAAGTGTAAATATCGACCTTATTGATTTGTAGACTTGTTACAACTTTATCGAGTCTAACAAAGATTTCACATACGTACTCTGTGGTGGCGGCCGGTGACAGTGGCCTTGTGGCGTTTCTGCAGCTTCGCGGTTCATTTGCGATATCTAAACGAAGAGTGTTAGCGGCAGACCTATCATTTCGTCGCGGCTCTCACCTTGCAAGATCCATATTTAGACATTGGGGTGTGTGTGTCCATAAAATGAAGCGAATGTGTGTGGACTGTATGATAATTAAACGATGATGTAAACAATGAGTAATAATATAATTTGGGAAAACGAAAACGTACCTCTCTTTCAACTTACTTATAACAATCTGACAAACTCTAATTTTAAACATACTTCAAAGATATAAAAAAATAATATGGAATAAACTAGTAGCAAAGAGTTCGCAACATTCTGTACCTAAGCTGCGTTGTATCAGCGAACTCTTTGCATTTAGCATATTCCTAGCTTTTAAAAATATTCGCATTATTTTATGATGAAAACTGCAGCGCTGAACTGGCCATACAACATTCTTTTCCACAAAAAAAAACTATTCGCGCCTATTTCCAACAACTTATCGCTATTAATCCGATGTGCACTTAAACAGTGCAATATTAGTGAACAAAACAGACAGGTTATCAAACGATCATAAAGTTTTAACGGCGGAAACAGTTGATCAACGTTTTCATGAAATTTGAATTTTCAGCCTCACTTTACATGAATTCGCCATTTTATTTATAACACGACAGTAGTTGCAACACCATTTCTGTATGCTTCGTAGTCTAACAAATGGTTGAGAAAGTTAGTTCAGGGTTAAGACTGTTTTACAAACCTACGTAGGCAAGTTTATGATCTAGATATTTGTGTAGCCTGAAATAAGAAACTAGTTTTACAATAACTTAAATAAAAGACGACGAAGTTCCTATAGTTTGTCGTAATGTCGGTTACATAAATTTGTAAGTCTGTTCGTTTAAATTATTTAATATTTGATAGGTATATATTTGTTTTATATACGAGTATCTTCCTTTCAATTACAAGTTATTATATACCTTTTTTATTTTATTAATTAAGAGCCTACTATATTTTGTATGCGAGTAGGTACATGTCAATATTGTAACATTATATTACAAGGTATTTTTACGAGAGGTATTCAGAGAAAAAGTGATTTGGAAAATCCATTGGAAACCGAAACTTCTATAAATTTGTGTATATCAGTTCCTTACCTTAGATATATATCTGCATATTTTATTGAAAAATACCATCTCTGTAACAATACTGATGTGCATATGGTATTATGTGACTTCGTGATTCACGCTTCGTATTTTTATTGAAACACGTATGTAGGTATCTTTATCTGTGATACATAAGTACACCTGTTTTCTACTACACATTCAAAATGTTTAAATAATGACTCAGAACAAATAATAACTGTAGCAACAACAAACTCATGTCACTTGCAAACCTTTTTAAGATATCTACATAGAAAATTGTACTTATATTTTGTGACTTTCTATACTTTTTGGGAGCCGAGTGACGTTTTAGTGGCTACTCAACTGAGTTGACTCAAGTTTTGAGTGGGCAAGTTGATTGAGTTTTGATAATACGAAAATGGAAGTAAGCGACGTCTCAAAGAGATATATTTGAGTGGCATTTTAAATATTTTAGTGACGTTTTAGTATAACGGTTGTTATTTATATATACATATAATTGTTTATATATGTAAGCCTATCGATTCTCGTGAAAGCCTGCAAGACGTGATTATCCATCAATTTCCGTCTATTTGTACAGACAATTGGTAGTCATAAATCTTGGAATGTCCATAACATTGCGAATTTAATTTGTCTTTTAATACTTCACCTGTGGCCTTACTGTTGACGTGAACATAATAATAATTTAGTATTACTACAATACTGGCTATTCTGTGATGAGATTATAATTTTGACGATAGTCCGAAAGCTTACACGAAGTCAACTGGGCAAGTGTTCGTTTCGCTAGGTACGCAGTGTTAGTATTGATCAGTCATCTATGACTGCGTACACCTGAGTGAATAATCTGATATAAAGTACAATATTATTTATGTGCAAATAATGACTTTATTCCTATATTATTAATATCATTATCCATGTACGCGTAACTATTGTTTGAAATGAATATATCGCCAGTTAAGAATACGTAGATCGACGTCAATGTATAGCAAATTTTTCGCAAAATTGCTGCCGACTCCGAGAAGAAACACGTTTTACCACATTTTTATCGTTATGTGACCTTTCGACATACATTTATGTTTTTCTTTTAAATTATTTATCAACTTTATAGTATCCGGGCTAGGTCGTAACCGACAACTAGAAAAAAAATCTACTCGCTGTATATTCAATTAAACATGGTTACTAGCTGAATTACTGGTATCAAGTAAGTTCTAAAACATTTCTATAATCTATACATATAAATAAAATTGGAGTGTCTGTTTGTAATATTAAAATAACCGCTTTTTACTAAGTGCATTTGGATGTATACACGTTACCTATACCAAAACAACATTTTTTAAAATTTTTGTCTGTCTGTCTGTCTGTCTGTCTGTCTGTCCGTCTGTCTGTCTGTCTGTCTGTCTGTCCGTCTGTCTGTCTGTCTGTCTGTCTGTTTGTTCCGGGTAATCTCTGAAATGGCTGGACCGATTTTGACGGGAACCGGCTGGACCGATTTTCACTGGCAGATAGCTAATGTAACAGGGAGTAACTTAGGCTACTTTTATTTTAGAAAAAAAATAAGATCTCACGAAAAAAAATTAAAACCAATGTTGCAGCGCAGCGCCTGATTAAGTTTGATAGCAACAACCTGCAATGCGTCCCGCGGGCTCAGAACGCGCGAGCCTGCTGTTGTCAACGGTTGTCTTTGTTAAATACCACGCGGACGAAGTCGCGGGAAACAGCTAGTATAATATACAATAAGAGAATATCGGTCTTTCCCCGAATGTTGAAATTTGCTTAAAATAAAATCTACGAGGGCGTTATCCTCGTGAAATTTATTATAAAATAATGTTTAATAATTTTAAAAAAGAATTCCACCCCAGAACTGAGTGCTTAATACAGAGTTCCAGATGTTTAACGCCATCTATCGGAGTATATAAGTAATTCACTAATTTCTTTGTCTAATATCGTGATATGCAATGACGTCTCTTGAAATAGAGCAGACCGTCTAGGAAGACTTGTCGACTGGTTATCCTCGACTAAAATATGTGGTAAAAAAACTACTCGTATGCCAATCACACGAAGTATTCCGGTTGCTCTTTGTATGTAGGCACCAACGTATTCTTATTTGTTAATCATACATATACCTAGATAGTACTAGCTGCGTACAATCACATCCGTGGCGCTTGAGTTTTTATAAAATAACTAGCAAACCCAGCGAACTCCGTTTCGCCACCAGATGGCTTCGTTTTATGTAACATTTCGTTTGGTTTTTCCTGAATTTTCTTTGCTATAAACCTCACGGAGCCCGAGACCTTTCCAACGAATGCAAAACCGTGGAAATTGGTTCGTGCGTTCTGGAGTTATAGCGTCAGGAAGGAAAACCCGACTTATTTTTATATAGTAGATTGATTAAGTATATACGGTGTAACAATAATAGTGTAAAATATATTTACGGGGCCAACAGTAGGTTATAAAGATGACATACCAAAAGATTTTTTTTTACGAACACACCAACTATACTATCCCACATTAAGCGACGCTTGTATTATGGGTACCGAACATGGACTGGGGGCGGACTCAGTATATAATACTTATACATCCATGACTCGGGTACAAACATTCGTGCTCATCACACAAAGCTCGTCCCTACCAGGATTCGAAGCCGGGACTCTCGGCGCAGAAAGCAGAGTCACTACCACTGCACTAATCAGGCCGTCTGAAATAACTCAGGTGGATGCGAGTGGCGGCGGACCGTGATGTGTTAAAATCATTGGGGGAGGGCTATGTCCAGCAGTGGACGTCTTTCGACTGATAGATAGATAGACATTTAAAAAATTACACCCTGCACTAAGCCCACGACCAAACGCTACTAGTTTGCCTTGTTTACAAAAAATCAAACAAGTTTTATTTTTGTAAAATTGTGAAAAAACAATTTCATGGTTTTTAACTCGAATACCGACTTTACCGAACTTCTACCTCATTACGATTAATATCCATCACTTCAGAAAAATCCTTTAATACATCTTTAGGTCGTATAATTTTTTTTATTCTGTGGCAATATCAATGTTATTGCTTTCATTCCACGAACCACTTATAACCTGTTCTGCCTCCAAAAAAGCTTTTTAATCCAAACCAGTATACTGAATATTTACGTAGTACGTCAAAACGTCACTTGCGTACTGAGGTCAAAACGTCACTTACGTATTGACGTCAAAACGTCATTAGGTTTCTTTTGTAAGCTTTAATTATATGGTATGCAAATATTTTTGGACTTCACAATGAAAATTAAGTGTTCTTGATAATACAAATGTACTACGGGCAAGAGGAAAATTTTAAATGTCAAAGTAGATATAATTCGAAGAAACCTCTGACTTCAACACCAACTCCTAATGCCAACGCCTTTCGGCACAGGTCAACTTATAACAACTCTGTTTAATTTTACCTATATCCCTTATTAATTTTTTTATCCGTAGTAGGTATATATATTCTAAAATTTTACAAGATTCGCTACAGAATAGAATATTGTATTTTATCAAAGAGGAAACATACATGCATAGATAATCTTTAGATTAATCTGTAAGATTATTTACTTACAGAGTATGTAGGAACCCTGAAGAGTAATTTGTGTAGACGTGTCAGCCGGCCATGCTCTTGAACTATTGTTTTTTTTCTCTAATTGCAGCAATTGCTACCGAGGATGTCGCAGTGTAATCAAGCCGCACACGCGACCGCTTGTTTTCATATAATATATAACAGCGTGATTCAGAAAGGGCATACCATTCCTTGAACCAGCGCTTCTTTTTTACTTGAATTGCAATCATTGTGTGAAGTTACAATTTTGATATGTCAATAAAAAAAACAACCGAATGGAGAACCTCCTCCTTTTTGAAGTCGGTTAATAAACACAAAGAATAAGTGATTTTTATGACGTATTTTTATCGAACAACATAGTAATAAAAATATTGAAATTGTGAATTTAGATAAATATTACAAATGCGCTCAAAATCAGTATATTTATACCATTTCTGAATACCACTGTATTTAGGAGGGTCTTCTTAATTATAAGATATTACGTGTAGCATATTATAAAGCTTTGATAGGACTAGCTAACACACGCCGCATGTACCTTACCGAGTACGTTAAAAGAATAACTTAGTTAAAAACTTACCGAGTAAGTTTAGTTTATCAATGCACGAGGTATTAATGCAGGGACCTAGTTCCTACCATAGAGAATCTTATGCATACATTTTTTTTAATACTTTCATCAACACTTATTTATAAATATTTACGGAAGTGCCGCTTCACATAACCATAAATTAACGTAAATAAATACAGGTGATGAGTCGGAAAACTATTTCTTCATATTCAATTCCTGTTTACTATGTATTTTATAAGTACATATTAATACAATTTATTGATTGAGTATTATCGCAACGGTACGATGGTACAACATAGATTGTACAGGAAATATGTTTTTATGCATTGGAAGGAAATCATTATCAATTGTAATATATTATGGGGATTTGTATGTTAATATTTGTGTTGAGGTAGGTTGCTGGTGTACTGGAGAGAAAATATCAGACTATGTGTTGGATGACGTCATTGTTATTTCTGTGTGTGGTGAACGACCCGTTACTGCCCATCAGCCTCCACCGTCAGCAGCAATCTTGGTAAAAAAATGATTAATTGTTTTAATTTGTATTGTACAAGCCTTTGTCCTTCTTTTGTCACTTGCGGCTAAAGCAGGGGTTCCCAAACCCAAACTTTGAGAACGAATATTTTTTTAGCGCCCCCATTTTTTCACCTACTTAAAAACCATTATAACTTCAAATTAAATTAATTATTGTAAGCCTCTACACAACGCCCTCATTTTTTTTCTGGGTCTCTTACCCCCCTTTAGGCCTGCAGCGTCCACAAGGGGCGTTATCGCCCACTTTGGGAAAGGCTGGGCTAAAGCGAAGCGCTTCTTTGAACAATTAAACAAACTGTACGTAGAATTTGAATCCAAAGTATACCAACTCATAGGATTTAGGAGATTTTTTACTGGATTACCTCTCTGCCCTGCAGATTTTAGGCATGTTAACTAAGTTCACACAAAACCAATGTGGGCTATATGTTTATAAGATTCTATAAACAAATTATTGTTATTCGCCTATCATAAGAAGTGCATTGTTACATATTGAGGATGATTATTGGGAACTAATTCAAGGCATGTGTGTCATAGCGACCATTGTTGAAGACAATAATGATACAGCTACATTTTACCTAACAAAAGTAGTAAATAGTATCATAATGAAATTCTATTCAGATAATGTCTAATGGTTGGGATTGATACACAACTGCGAGCTTGCCAAGCTTGCGTCAACAATATTTTTGCTCTCGTTCGTCACAAGCTGACTTGACTGCTCACGACTTATTCCATCCATCCATTAGCTGAAAGGCGTCCACTGCTGGTCATCGGCCTCCCCCAATGACTTACACACTTCATGCATCCACCGTGTGATATTTTCAGTCTACTTTGTGGACCCATCCTACACTACGACGACTTCCAGCTCCTGATCGCCATTCTAGAACCTTTCCGCCCCAACCGCCAACGATTCTATTAGCTATCGCGACGTTGGTTAATTTTTATAACATATGCGTATAAGCAAAAATGCTCGGCAAGTCTGCTTAGAACATCAAGCATTAAAGATGCTTTACAATGCGTTTTGCAATCTTGCAATGCAGGTTCAATTCGTTGCGTTTGAAAGTTTACGGAAAAGAATGGGGCAAACGAAATGGAGACGTAGGGTGCGTGAACTGGGTATTTTGTTGCTTGTAGTATTTCAACTAGCTTATACCTAGTTTTATTATGTGTGCGATGCTGTACTCTATGTTATGTCCCACAACGTATGTTTCTGTATCATCGTATTTCATAATTTCAACATATATCTCACTGTGATGCAAGCCGGCCGAATTCATAAAATTAGCATTAAAAGAACATTTTTGATAAGTGTAGGCAATTTTAACGAAACATAATCTGTTCTAGATATTTTTTTTGTGAAATGTATGTGATGATAAAGACGAAGATTGCCTTTTAAAAATCCAATGTAATATTGAAAATCTTGACACTCGCTAGGATTTTTGCTTTGTTCCGTCAAGTCACTGTACTTAGTAGGTTTAGTGGCATGACGGAACAAAAATGTATCCGTGAGTATTACTTACAGCTTTTTATAAATAACGTACTTATTTTTTTTTAAACATACATCACGCAGTTAAGTATTTGTATATTTTTTCATGCCATTGAACCTTGGTCGTTATGATAAGTATGTCTACCTAGATTGCATCTAATCGACACACATTAACTGGAAATTGTAGAGTTACTTTTTATAGTTTTTGGATTCATAGCTACAAAAACATTCCATTCCTTCAAAAAAATCCTCGTGAGGCATCAGACTGGCATGCAATTTAATTCAAAAGCCATAAACCATGACATACGACCAAAATTAAAAACCAAATCATGCCTATAACATTGCCATATTACTAATAGAAGAAAGAAACATACGGATCAATTGATCGACATTGAGTATCGTATACGTGGTTTGGTTACAAATTTAAATTTCATTTTGTCACCATTGAAATGTATACCTTAACGCAAACGTGTTATGGTATTATTATAGTTTGACTGCGGCCGTTTTATGAATATGTATCTCGTATCTCGATATGTCATCATGACGTAAAAAATACTGTCAATAATTAACATTTGAACGGCGAGACGAGACGAAATAAACGTTTTTGTTGATGTTGAATAAGTAGACCTACTGGTAACATTGAGTGTTAAAGAGCTTATGGGAATAGGCGCTGGTCAGCAATAAGGAACAGTAATGTACTGCCGGCCTTCGGACAGTTCTTGATAAATATAAATAATTTAATACCAGCCCTATTAATGTCCCATTGTTGGGCGTGGGCCTCCCCTCAATACGAGGGGGATTAGTCCATGTGAGTAAAGTTGACTTCCAATTGTTATTGAATTGGTCGGTTCGCGGCCATATTTTTCTCGATATCTTTACAGATTAGGTAATTTTTTGGCATAAATCATAGATGACGTAGAAGTACATTTCGGAGTGGGTATTTCCTCAACTAATGCTTAGTATAAATAATATTAATGACTATGCAATGTCACTCATTGCAGAACCCGATTTTCATGTTTCCATACCTGATCACACAACTTTTTAATAAAAAAGCGTAGCTAATCATAAACCTTCACATGAAACAGCAAAATCTTTGTTTTTGATCGAATTATGTTTGATTGGAATACTTGGTTCGATTTTTGTCGGGATATAACCGCGTGGGAGGTACAACCTGGTACTTAACACACGTCATAATTAATAAGCGAACGTTTTAATGATCTACAAAAACAGCACGCAGTGACGCATGCGCATACCTAGTACTTTATTTAAAAGATAGCGCTTCCGAGCCTCACATGTTGGTGCCAGTCGGTCGAAGGTCAAAAAAACCATGTCACAGTTTGCAAATTTCGAAAGCGATAATTTAATGTACGAACAATATTTTTTAGCAGGTGATACGGCGTGCTTTTGGGCTGTGGTCGTCGTTTTTTTAACGCGATGGTGTCCGCAACCAGTTCTGGAAAGGAACGTTAAAGAACACCGGAGGTGGGGGGGGGGGGGGGGGGGATTTTATGAGCACTTCTTTTTTAAACAGTTCTCTTCCCGGCCTTAAGCTTGTCATCTGTATCATGTTGATGACATAAGTTCACACTAGATAGAATTTTGTCTCAGTTTGCAGTTGTAATATTGTCGGAAAATATTACAGCTTTAGCAAAAAAAAAAAAAAATATAAGGACATGAATAAGTACGTGTTTTTAATTAATACATTAAATTGCCAGGTAGTTGAATATCCTGCCTGGAAATAACAGCTCATAATACGTAAGTGATCACTATGGTGCAAAAAAATATGAAATAATCAGTTATGCTTGCTACCTGATAATATTCATATTATTCATGCAATAAAGCAAAATCAATTTCCATTTTTTATTCACCATTATTCACTTACAAGTTTCGGGGGGTTTTACCGAAATGACGTTTTAACAACAAAGTAAACAAAACGAATAGTACCCAACATTGTTTTCGTCTGAATATCGGCTATAAATGCTACAAATTTGAACAAACAAAAATACAAGGTTTTTTTTAGAAAAGAGTACAAATTTTAAATGTCGTCCGTTGTGTTCGGTTCGTCGAACGGGGTGACCTTGTGTGACAGTGTAATTACAATCACTTAGCGGGAGCGGTCGCGACTGTACTAGAACTACCTACTTAAGTGATTCTTAAGCATTATTAAGGGTCTGGGTCTGGTTATCTCCGCCCACGTGGGCCATTATGATCGGTTCACGCTCAGCGAAATCGATTCTGTCTGGTTATGCGCTATTGAAAAGTCATTCATGTCGTCGGCACGTTGATATATATTACAAGGGTTAATAAAATATTTTGTTCTCTACATAACGTGATTATACTATGAACAAAAAACTATGCCGATTCGTGAAGTGCCTACAAGCATATTTTATTCATACTACATATTGAAATAGAACATTTAATTATTTTTATCGCGTTATTCCCGACGTTTCGGCTGCTTTACACCATGGTCTCAAAGCAGCCGAAACATCGGGATCGTAAAAACATAAAATAAACGAGATAGAATCCATAAAAATAGTTTTATCCTTTTGCCTTAAGTTCAGAAGTAAAATCAAAAATAATTTTCTAGTCGACAGTATCATAGAGTACTAAATAGATGAATTTGATGTGTATTTACCTAGCGTACACTACAAAATCGGTCACAGTATTATTTTTCGTCTAAGACATAAGTCTAATATAAAATATGCAACTTGAATCGTTTGTATTTTGTAGTTTAAACAGCGAATCCAGCACCTCACTGTTTCGCAAAAAAAGCTAATGAAACATATTACACTTTTATCTTGAAATTACCCTTATGATACAGATAAAAAGATTTAACCAATCGAAGCATTGATGACGTCAAATTTTACTCATATTCTGCACACATCAAAGTTCTTCCAACTCCTCCTATTTTTATCTTTTGATTAAATTCGTGCGGGTTCCAAGACAATTAACTTTATCCCGGGACTCGTCGAGGGTCAATCCTTGGTGTCATCATTGGACATAAAAGTCTATGTCAAATAATTTATTTCCTATACGCCCCCGTATCACACACTTACAAATTGACATTTTATATAGGTATATTTAAACAACCGGATTGGAACGCGATCTCAACTGAGATGAACCGCCAAGGAACTGAGCAGGCTTGTCATTTTTTTAACTCTTTTTTTATTATTACTGTCTCTCTTTACACGGGCTATACCCGGATTTTTGGAAGGCTTGCGTGGGGACATGGGTCCAACACGTAGAGGCCCTTATTGAGAATTTTAATGTTATGTTAGCCACCTGCTCAATTGCTGAAAATGATAGCATAAACAGCGAATTATTATCATTCGCAGCAAATGACGGATAGGTAACACAGTGAACATAGTATTGAGTGCTAAATGCTTTCGTAAACTAATTCGGTCACTCGCTGCGGCCACTTTCACTAGATCGCTGTTGGCGTAACAAATAGTTTTTCTGTGTCGCTTTTCTTTGCGAATCTTCTTTTAGCGTTCGTGTTTCAAGCTGCGCAGTGTACGACAAAAAAAGTAAATAATAGACACAAAATATCGTATATTTTATTGCAATATTAATTTTGTTTCGCAACTTATTTTTTACAACCCAGTATACAAGTAAACTTGTATCTACTGAAGGCAATACCAGTATCATAAATCTTCTTTTATATGATAATCTTAATTTTTGATTATTCATACATTATATCTATGATCACATATAGTATCCTAAAGGCATGTTAAAGCCGAAGATAATGTAATATCCTCCATTGCTTGAGGGTTGTCGTGTATCCACAAAAAATACAGGTGGTTCGCAACGCCGGCGCCGGCGCCGCCTGCCGCGGCCGACTCGGAATATCTCCGTAACTTGAGTTGTATTAGGAAACTAGAATATCCAGCCAACGGCTCACTGGCTGCGTTAAAATACTGCCAAGAAAGTATTGACGATATAAATAGAATGGTACTTGCTCAGAAAACATGTTGTTCATTAGCGACATCTGGTGGACATTCACAGTTTTATTAGGGAAAAACAGGATTGCGATTAAGCCACGTACCTCAAGTGTTTATCACGAATGGCTGTGGTGGTGCCACCACAGCTTTAACAAGGACCGTTAAGTGGGCATGACCCCTTGGTCATGTCCAGTTTAAGGTCGTTGGTAAAGTTAATCTCTCTACCCTCTGTTATTGTTTATAATGCTTGAAGAAGGCCGCTATGTCATAAGTACTAAAACTAATGTAAGACCAATGAACACATAGTTTGCAATAAATGTTTGAGTTTGAGTTTGAGAGCGATGGATGCTTGTCAAATAATTCTCGAGTGAATGTCGGTGCTCTTACAAGCATTTTTTTTATATCACCAGACGAAAACAACTATACGGTCCCACACTAAGCAACGCTTGTATTATGGATACCGTACAATGGACTGGGGGTGAACCCAGTATATATATTACTTATATAGATATTAAAACATCCATGACTTGGGTACAAACATTCGTGCGCATCACACAAAGTTTGTCACTACCAGGATTCGAACCCAGGACCTTCGGCACAGAAAGCAGGGTCACTGGGACTAAGAGTTAGTTGAGTAAAACTTCCCTTCCTCAAGGTGATCCTTATACCTTCGAAATGTCGGTATTTAAAAGCTCGCCTACTATATATGTCAGACCCTCGCCATTGTATCTGTGAATGATTCAAAACAAACAATATTATTGACATTATTTACTGACATTGCTTAAGTGTTTAATGTGCAAAATGCATAGATAATCGAGACTCAAGGTCGTACGGAATCGTTGAATCTCTAAAGAATACATTTTAGTTACTAGGACAACTGTGAATTGAATATGGAGGTACAGAATTCGATTTTTTTTCTATCATTGCACAAAAAATGTAATAAGTACTTTAGTAGTGAATGGATTAAATGATTGTTTTTAGAGTTGAAGTCTCGTATAATAGGTACTTATTTGTCTTAGTCAAGAGTTTAAGTAGCATTAGGTATTCAATGTCCAAAATAAGACTAATATTTTATATATTTTTAAAAGTGTGCGCGGCAGATCATAGACTTTTATAGGATTATACATTTAAATAATGACTGACCTATAAGAAACTACTAGAACTTATAATAACACTAATAAGGTTTAATAAACGTTTCTACTAGCGGGTTATTTTATCTTTACTAGCTGTCCCGGCGAACTTCGTACCCCCTTAGAATCAAATGTTGGATGAATTATTTTTTATGATTTTTTCCCATGTTTTAATAGCTATTCTGTTATTCGGAGCGGAGATAAATTCAAAAATTAAAGATGTCATAAAAATCGGCCCACCCTTTCTTGAGTTATAAACGGTGTAACTAACACGACTTTGTTTTATGTACATTGATGTTGTGGCGGCGCATTTTCAAGATGATGCCAATGCATTACTTGTTAAACAGTCTAGTAATCTGGTATTATATACGAAGCAATTCTAGCGTCAATTAAGATGTCAAAGTGTAGCGTGTTTGCGCCTCACTAGGCAACACACTGGAACTAACTAATAATGGATGCTATAGTACAAAGTGATACAAAAAAATGTGTACAAAATATAAGCCCGCTGAGTGTCTTGCCGGATAGTCTCACAAACAGTCGCTTATATTTTTTAATTAAATAGATAAAGGTGCGTTTAATATGTTTAAGTTTAAGCATTTTATTGTATGGGTGGCCAAGCTAATCGTCAAGTATATTTCTTGATTTATTTGTGAAACGGTAGGATTAAACGACCTTAACCGTAAAGGTGCGTTTCCACTTTAGCGGGAGCAGATATAAAATCAGATTATTTACGTACGATAAGTTATCGATTTCAAATATAATCTGTCTATTCCTGCTCGCGTCGTTTTTGCTCCGCTCATCTCCGCTTCAGTGGAAACGTAGCTTTATGCTTCTTTATTGGGGCAATTGACGCTTGATATAGATCTTTACATGGCATAACTAACAAATTTGCCAACCATAATAAATACTCTAATCACTATTAAAAAGCAGCTTTCGCTACCACTTTTTATTATATAATAACTGACAAATCTCTTAGCATATTATATGACATACAATATTATGTACACATAATAAAATCAATATTTGTGTGTATCTTAAAAGGCCCGGTAAAAAAATATCCTACCGCGAATTGATATGTTAAGATTATGATCATTACATGACATGACAGCCTGCGACTTCTTGTTTACAAAAAACTACTTGTAGCTTCCTTGGGAAAAAACAAAGTATAGTTACATTGATTGTGACTACATATATAGATGCCACTAAATTGATGTAGCATTACTGATATTTGTCTGACACTTTTATATCTTACGCCTTTTTTTCGTTGGGGAGGGGGGCGGGGGGATCCTCATTGATACCCACAACCCCAAAAGAAGCAAAAATTATCGTGGTTCGTCCTTCACTGCTTCTTCGGGTAGACACCATTTTGAATTATTTTGTTTCAAACTATTAAATTAAATTAATATATATTACAATCGGTTTCATTATTTTAATAAACAGGTTTCGATATAGGTAGCGGTGAGGCTTACAATAAACATATTAAGTCTCTTTACTTACCTACTAATAGGTACTATGTACATTAGGTAATGAGGATATTAAAACGAGTCAATTTTGATAAACAAAACACTATCTTATCGTAAACGATAGCATTGTTAATCTGAATAGAATAAAAGACAAATAACAAAAGCAGAGTAAGGAATGCACCTATTGAAGGTCTTAGTCATAGTTCAAGAATCTTTACCGAGTTATCATGAAAAAAAAACAATGCCAGATACGAAGCGTTCGGTTCACATACACAGCGTCAAAAGAACAGTCACGAATACTGATTTGACGCTAAAAGAAAATCCAAACTTACTAACGCGAAGCTTTAAAAAAAGTTTCTCCTTAACAGTTACAAATAAAAGCTACCACGCGCGCGGACAATGCAGTAGAGGGTTACGTAGGTAGCCATTACATGGATTTAATTCTATTACAAAATGAACCACAGGATGTTCAATACAGGATAATCAAATTATATGTGCTGGTAGATCACTTAAGAACTATTTGGATGAATATATAAGTATAACAATGTAGAAGTAACACGTTGTAAAACAGTTGGCCTCAATTTTTGTTCCCCTGTGTCTCGCGAGCGGTAATGAGAAATCTTTTTTTTAACCATACCGCAATATCCACATGTAAGATATATCCTAGATATCTGTAATAAATTTCGTGCACTCCGGTTAAAATATGTACGAATGGACGAACGGACGACAGAACTAAACGGTTCTATAAAGGTTCCTTGTAGCATAAGGATCACGGATCTCTAAAAACAAGCGTGGAGGACGTGTTAATTCCCTACCAGCGACTTTGCCCGAGGGTCAAATTCCCGCTAGCAGCAAACACTGTGCTATTATAGGTTGAGTCAAAATAAATCATACAAGTCCAAGAGGATTCGCGAGATGGCCACAACGTGTTATATTTGTTAGTGACCGCGGAGCAATAAGGACAAAGCCCGCTGTAGCTCGTTCCGTCTTCGAAACTAATTAAGCGAGTTGAACGTTTAATAAAACATAAACCAGCCTCGCTCCAGTCATTTCGCTAAAAGATACGCCACTCAGAAAGTAATGTACGACACATCAATCTGTCATGTGAGCTTGAAATGGCATAGCTGAAGCAAGTGCAGCCATTGGGACGTAGAATACAATATTAACCTGGACGGTTTACTTTTGGTTGGCAGATGTATGTGACAAATTAAAGGACAATTTAATCCAGCTCTGCACGCGCTAAAATGTATGAATTTATACGCTTACCTATAAAAAACGCTATATTTCCATTACGATTTTTTTTCACAGAGAAAAGTCCCATGTTTCTGTTGCAATCAGCCTATTTATACAGTTTTTTTTGTGTCCCAGTTTGCCACAGGGGGATGTGGATAATCAGCTTTTTTCCGAGACTTGTGGGTTCAAAACCTCATCGAGTTCATTGTATACCACTGTCGATTCTGGCTTATGGAGTAACATTAAAGGCAGTGTATCCCATAAAAATGCCTACGAATAATCTTCCACTTCAAAATGTTCCAGTGTGAATTAAATATTATTTTTATCATTGAAATTTGAGTAAACCGAAGTGTTATAGACCACCAAAGTATCTTCAATGTTCCCAACTATTATAACGGAGAGGGGGAAAACTGTGGATGCTTTGAATCAATTGCGGTCCAACAATGGTTTTGTTACGCTATCAATGAATGAATGGATGAATGATGCATTTCCTAGATTGAATGACGTGGGCCAAGTGTTTTCCTTGACATTGTCTTAATTGCCCTAAGGACAAGCATGTTCTCATGTTGTTTGTGGCAGATACTGAAGTCATTAGTAAGAGAGGAATTTAAAACACCATACAAATACGAATGACTGTAATGACCCAAATGAAATGCTACTGATAGTGAGATTTTAAATGAACTATCTCCAATCCGAGGAATGGAATACCCAACAACCTGCGCTGTTATTTTAAACCATTTGAAATCGATATCGGAAACGGAATCGAAAACTTCCGAACTGGATTACCGAAATCTCTATAAAAATTTCAAAATTTGATTATCTTGGTGACAATACCAAATCGTTTTTTCAAAAAGCCACCGTCGGAAAGCTCGTCGGGAGCGACACCAACATCGGAAAGTTTCAAATCCGTTTCCGATGTCGATTCCGAATGATTTAAACTAACCCACCTGGTTGGAGTTTCATACCCAAGAGCGCTAGCCATTGTCTGTGGCATCACACGCCATTGGATCTATTTGCCAATAAAATTTTATTGCATCAATAATGCACATAAGTACCTACTGTGATTCCACCTAATAAGAGCTTCAACCTTCAATTTCCAAATAGAATTTCAAACAAAAACATCCACTTACATTTCGATTGTGTTTTTTTATCAGTCGAGAAAAAGAAGTGTAACTTTATCAGTAACTTTACGCTTAGTGATAATGATTTAACGCCTGGAAGTGAAGTGCGAGATTATTCGTGAGCTAACCGTATACTTCATAGGCTACGTAATTAGACTCATTGTATGGAGAATTGAAAGATTTAATTCTTTTTTTTTTTTTTATTACATTATAGGCAAGTATTTGATCTCGATCTCACCTGATGGTAAGTGATGATGAGATCTGCAATGGAGCATACTTGCCTAGGTAGGAAGGCGGCAGTAGATCGAGACGCTACATTCACTAGGCACATGCAGCGCAACTGATCTGACCCGCCATCCATGAATGGCAACACCGAACATCATGCCGGAACACGGCTAGGCCGCTTGGCGACATGGCTTTGTTCAGTGGGTGGTGACTAGCCACGGCCGAAGCCTACCACCAGTAGAGTTGTCACCTGGTTGGCACCACCCAGGGTCACGTGTAGGGTATCTCGAGGGTACTTAATTCTCCTACGGACGAAGGTGACTCGACCCCAAATTCTGAATTCTATCCACTCGAAGAGCTGTTCAATTTGCCATACAACTCAATTATATAGTATTTGCCATACCCCCGAATTTTGTAGACGTACTATAACTTTATCAAACGTCATAAAATACTGCGCAATTAAAGCAATACTCTTGTGAGCACAATAACGTTTCATAAAGTTATTAAACGTCTATAAATTTGGGGGTAAACTATAATCTCCAGCATATGTGAAATTTTACTTCTCTGTTGAATCAGTAAACATCGTTACAGTACTATTTTGTTATTCCTTATCCCTCTTCGTTAACCATTATCTGGATACTTATCAGTGTGCCCTAATTTATGTAATTAGTGGTGGTAATTTTTTTATCTGGAGACTAATCCAGCCCTATACTAGAAGTCTGTGTTTTTTGGACACCAGTTAACCATACTAATACCTACCAGTTCTAAACAAGAAACACTCCAAAGCGGGAGCCTTCGGCACAGAAAACCGGGTGGGCTTAGCCAATCCCGTCACTTCTACCGGACCCAACTAGCTATGCAACTACAGCTAGCTATTACAAATCACCAAAGTTATGAACAAGATGTGCACCATACTAACCAGACGGCGACCTCCTCTCACTTGATCTGTGGTCATAACAAACTATTTCCAACTGCTCCTATTTGTTTACAGATGTTCTAGGATTGCTCGTTAAAACCGCCTCGGTCCGTGGTACCGGTCCGCGCCGGTTTGGTCCGGCTGTAGCCGGCGGGGGCCTCACGATTAATTGCCGCGATGTGTTTGATAACGTTTCATGATGGTGCGTTCGATAAACATATTCCTCGATTACGGTGGTTGTTAAGACGTCAAAATTATAATTTATGTTTAGTTTGTACGTCAGCGATAGATGTCGCTGGCAGGTTGTTGGAGTAGGTATCGTTGTGTTTTTGGTTTTCATATTATACACTATTCCTTTATTATTATATATCCTCGTCCTGTACCGGGTGTTTTAGTTGGTTCTGGCCAGTAATACCTAGTTTGACTGCGGGTCCTTATTGGAGCTTGTGCAGAATTGGGTAGTATACTATAATGGAACTAAGTATATTCTTTTGATATTACACAAAAGAATATACCCATTTAGTTTAATAATAATATTATACTGTTGAAGAATGATCGAAATAGAGTAATTATTAATTTCAAAGATATTCGCTTTTTATGATTGCTCAAAGAGAGTAGTAGAGAGAAAGAGCACGACTTCCCCAGTCGTGCTCTTTCTCTGTCCTGCATGCGTTGACCTAATACGGTGACGTCAAGGATCTGCTTCTAATAACTGTATTTTTTTCTGATTGATATCGATATTTTATTGATTGGTATCGATATTTTATAAGTTAAATTCGAAATTGTATCACTATAAGTGATCAAAGGATATGCAATATTAATTACGCAATGAGGAATAAAGGCCCACTTCGTGAATTTCAATAGAGTGCCTGACTGTATCAAAAATAACCTTTATTAAAATTATAACTATTAGTCTATTTTTTTTCGGCAAAAATGTGGATTATTTTCTATAAATCATAAAATATATTTTTTTGTTTCGGTCACATGATCAAAATCGCTCTGGATTGATGTTTAATGACGTCACACCGTCGTAATCAGTGTCAGGTTGTCAATACGAGTTTGGTAATATTTGAGATTTTAATGTGTTTTCAGGCATTTTTTTACAAGCGTCACTTAGTCCTAAGGCCGCGTTTAGGGTTTTTTTTTAAACTTCATCATCGATTTTCATGGAAAATACTGGAATTTAATGAAAGCACTATATTGTTAGCATAATAACCTTCTTTTGTCGCGGCTGGTTAAAAATAACAGCCATCACACCCACAAATATACCACAAAGTGGTTATTTTAATCTTATTTTAGATTCAGCATGTTAACTGCGATTACTGCGATTACAAGTCAAGCCCGTTACGTTTAGAGTAGCTACAGAATACTTAAGCCCAGTTGAAATTGCAGATACGCGGTTTGAATCTCATACAACAACAATCCGTGCAATGTATTTGTGCATGTTCAGAACAACGTTGTATTCCAACCCGCCGAATAACAGAATAACTACCGAAACTCACCTGTCATTTCGATGTAGAAATAGTGTACATGTGAATTCTGCTCTAGTCTAAACCGGGCTTAATTGAAGTACCGGTAAAACTTGTGTTCATACACTTAACAACTTTCAACTTATTATAATTACAACTTCAAATTATCATATTAGAGAAATCTGTCCGTGGTTACGTCTTTTGCTTATGCTTACATTTGATTTTAACCGACTTCAAAAAGGAGGAGATTCTCAATTCGGTTGCATTCATTATTTTATGACTCGCTCAGTTGTTTTTGGCACCAACTTCACATTCAATAGATTTCAAGATTCGAATATTGTTTGCTTTTTAGTTTTTTGAAGACCGTTTCTTTGTTAAAAGTTTTCTTTTTGCAGTGCAGGTACTTATACAGAATGATACAAAAAGGGTATAAGTAAGCTTTGAGCCTCCTTATTTAGCACATTTGTAATAATTAAATATGTAAAGTCAGAATTAGATTCTGTTCCTAACAACATGACAATTGTGTTTTTTGAAAGTTTTTTTTATTATTGCCGTATCGAAATTTCGACCTATCACATAATAATTGCAAATGCGCTAAAGAAACACCGCTACAATGTTAAGTATACCCTGTCTGAATCACCTTGTATATTACATTACATACTTTAACAACCTGAGTAGGTAATCAGGTAAGTACTATGTACTAAAGCTTTTGCTTGCAGCTTGGTTTTCCCCAGAACGAAAATAAACCTGTTTATTCCTATCTCAACAACATCATAAATGCAACACAACAGTCAGTGGACAATACGTATTCATAAGGTACCGAGTAGAGAGTTTTGCAATCTAAATTATAACACATACAGAACCCCGCGACGGGTTCGCATGGGTAAGCGATGATTCTAAAATATCAAACTCTATAGGCAGATTATTCGGGGCATTCCAGTTGGAGCAGTGATTTGAATCTTCAAAATTGTTTTATTCTGTTCCACTTAGCGCACCTGCGATTAGTCGACTTAGCGCATGTGCGCTATGTGCACTTACTGGAAAAACATATATAATACATTACAAACATAAAAATACTTTAATTTTTTTATTGTCTGCGCACCCGTCGTTATTGGAATGCCCGTATTATTCAACTTGACCTTTGTGTTTTATATTAATAGTAAATGTGATCAATGTGTGTGTGTCATCAATCCTGAATCCCATTCACATTGAGTGAGAGTGCGGCCGAATTAATGGCATGCTATGCCCCATATTTAAAAATTCATTCAATGTGGGTGCAGTCCAATGCACCTCTGCTTACACCTTCAAGAAAAACAGGCGTTATCATGTATTATTATTTTTATTAACTGTAATAATGTGAGTGATTCTATTAAATAATGTATTGGCAGAACCAGTTCAAGAATGTGCCCATACCTTGGTATTCGATTGCCTACTTGGAATCGATCCCGGAAATTATCGTAACGCTAAACTTAATTGATTATTTTATGCGACTAGGTACAGTCAACCTCAAAGATGCGTATCTATGTATACTATAATAAAGGGAACTTTTATTTCTATAACGTCAATTTGATTTCAATAGCCGATCAACTGTACTAAGTACATATCCACTAGCAGTAATCAGTGCAATGTTCTAGGTTCTTTCAACTTGTTGTCACTTGTTCAGCTAGGCAATTGCCCTCCATATAATAAGGAATAAACTCTATACTCTCTGACTATATAAAGGGTGTAACATTAACAATGTAAAATACTTTAACAGGCTAAAATGTCACCCTGTACCAAACCCAAGACTATAAGATATAGGTTCGCCTTGTTTAAAAAAAAACAAACATCTTTTAAACAATCATTTCGTACACAAATATAATTCATATAACTTACTTATTCATAGGTTTCTGGTTTAAATATTTTACACAATTTTTGTTATACCTTATAAAATAATATTTTATAAAGTATAACAAAAATAGAGAATATTATTCTCTAAATGCCCGCATACGCGGAGAATTTATATAGAGTGAATCAGAAGAATAGAGTTAAATAAATACATATAGCAGTTAACTAGGCGTTGACAAACATAGCTGGCTCAATAATCAGAAATGTTTGAAGCTGACTGTATCATTTATAATTAACATAGTTAATAAATTTATGGGCGCGCTTTTAAACGTATTGGGTAAAGTTGGTCGTGACGATATATTTTCCTTGTATATCCCGTTCAATAAAAATAATTCACGATCCAATCACAGCCGCCGCGAGTCCTTTAAGTTTCACATTTTTCCGGTTACAAATAAAGCTGGTTTGTGTTAGTTGCGAGTCTGCATTGCGAATGTAAGAACTGGATCCTCCAATGACCGATCATTAACAAAAATGTTATACGTTTATTGGTGTCTTGAATTGCGTTATGAAAAGATCCACCGTTTTAGCAGTAATAAGGATTTCACCAGCCACGGTAAATTGTACCTTACAGTTGAAATCATAGAGAATCTGTAGAGAGTTGACGTTAAAATAATTTGTAGAAACCTTTTTCGGTTTTTTTGTCATTTTTTTTATTCTTTCTTTTGTGATCTGTTTTAAATACATGTTCAGTTCCATTACAGCAGGTTTCATGAATCAAAATTATTTTATTTAATTCATGCATTCACATCATACAACTTTTGCATGGTGCCGAAACCAGGGAATGAACCAGGGACCTTTACATATATATCTTTGTCAAAATTTAACCACAGACAGTGCAGTACAACCTAAACTAAATTATGTTGTAAAAAGACATTAAAATATATAAACGACTTCACGCAAACACACTTATGATAAAGCACTTATCTATAATGGGGAGATGTCCAATACGTAGAGTTAAAGAATTTAACACATGCTATTATAAATTACCAGTTCTTTGCTAACAGTTAACAAAATATGATCTCATATAAGACATAAAATTCTATATTCAAAATGTATGCACAATAAAAAAAAAGATATACAGAATATGTATTCATTAATCGGCGCTGTTGAGTCTCAACTAAATCCCGTAAGATGTTTTTTATAAACCTACATCAAGATAATGGGAAGTCCGCGAATGACGTCAGCTACTAATTGGCCCATCGCAAATTGGCAACTCATGGTGTACAATGTATTGTATCGTCTCTACCTAATTGTGTATATATATAGAAATAACATACTCATAATTATCACAGTTGCGTAGTTTTATTACAGTTGTAAAGTACATGGTACAGCGATAGAAAAAAGGCAAGCTATTTATGATGATAATTGTTGGTAGGTACATGGTATAAGATCTTTGTGCAAAAACTAATGTCCCAAATTCGTCGACCATTTTAATGATAATAAATTACTTATAATATTATCTTCGGACGATTAACATATTCACTAAAAAAATTGTAGATGTTAATCTGGATTACAAATTAACAAAGCACCCTAATACTGTTTACGATAAATAATTTAACAAGAAGATTAATTTTGTCCATTTTGTGACACACGGGTCGAAAGATAAATTAATCAAAATTCTTATTATTTTTTGTTGTTTTATATTTTTCGCCGAAATCTACCAACCACCCGTTGGGAAGAACGATCTGGCTATAAAATATCATCTAATCCGTAAAAGGGTAGTATTATAATTGGTATTAAAGAAAAAACTTTTAAGACAATTTTTTGATAATATTTTATTAGTACAGAATGAATAAATACATTGTAGGTACGTTTAAATGTTTTGATAATAACAGGCCAAGTCGAATCATTTTAATTTTCACGCGGGCCACCTATATGCATTATGCGTGCGTTTATTTTTGTCTCATTACTGATGCAGATCTTATATATTACGCATTCAGTCACAGCATGGCTGCAAGTCCGCCAGGGCACAATCTGCCATGATCCATATTTATGCCCCCTTTCGTTATGCTGGATGAATAAAACACAGCGACAAACCAATGAATGAATGAAACTTCAGTGCTTCATCAGCCCGAAGAATTTTGACCGAGTAGTCGGTCACACTGTCACGAGTTTGACAAGTGCGACAACAAGCGTCAGTTAGGTCGTCAGTAATCCATCCTGTGTGATTCGTCCGAAGGCTCAAGCCTTGTAGCACGGCTACGCGTTCAGTGAACACACGGCTATTCAGCTTATTATAAGTATTTGCGTGACAGAAATAGTTGTTCGAGATGTTCGTTGTTCATTGGTGTTGTCGTCGCGTGACCTGTATTAAAGTTAATTTATACCTAAAGTAGACGTGCGATCACGACTTACCAATGATAATTCAGTATAGATATCATTGCATTGCGGGTTGTAATTATTTTATTTATAGTAAGACTAGCTGTTGTCCGCGACTTCATCCGCGTGGTATTTAACAAAGACACAACCGTTGGCAACAGCCTGCTCGCGGATTCTGAGCCCGCGGGACGCATTTCAGGTTGTTGCTATCAAACTTAATCAGGCGCAATGCTGCAACATTTTTTTTCTAAAATAAAAGTAGCCTAAGTTACTCCTTGTCACATCAGCTATCTGCCAGTGAAAGTCCCGTCAAAATCGGTCCAGCCATTTCAGAGATTACCCGGAACAAACAGACAGACAGACAGACAGACAAAAATTGTAAAAAATGTTGTTTTGGTATAGGTACCGTGTATACATCCAAATGCACTTAGTAAAAAGCGGTTATTTTAATATTACAAACAGACACTCCAATTTTATTTATATGTATAGATATAGATGGACCTTGATCGTTAAATTTATACCGTGCTGAGATGGTCTACATGTACGCAGTTGTATACAAGTCGTTAAGCGTTTTAGGTTTTTTTTCTCGGTACTTAACTATTCTATAAAAAGCAGTTGTCTATTCGATTGGATGTTATTGATCTCATTCCTCGTATGTACGGACGTATGTGTGGCTCAGCGGATTTTGTGGTCAACACTTTATATGTTCTCATCTACAAAACATAGTTGGTAAACAAGCTCTTAAATAACGCTTAAAGTGCTTTAAGCAATTAAAAACTCCGCCACATATTTTATTGGAAGATGCATCATTGAAGTTCATGGCGAACCGCGCATTAACAGACCGTGCTGCCTCGGACTGACAGCTAAGTAAATGACAGCGCTCAGGCAAGACTACGCGAGCGAGCATGCTTTGGGCGAGACACATAATAGCTAATCAATCTGGGATATGCTCACGTAACTTGGATTATTTTTCGAACTAAAAATTACACTACTGGGGGCTCATTCAACGGTGTTATAACATTATATCAATGCTAGCTGGGAAATTCTATTGATTTTGTCAAATAGTTGCCTCCAATTGCAATGATGAAACAAACCTGCTGCGATTTGAGAAGATCTTTAGCAGGTGCCCTGCACGGCGTGTTTGATATCTAACCAGTGTAAGTTTTACACTGGGTAAGTACCATAATCTCCGAGGCATCCCCGTAGGGCTGCTCGGTCAGTCAGTACACAGCTGAGAACTTATATGCATATCGGTTTAAAAGTTCACGGTGTGTGCAGTGTGTTCTATACACGCCATTTCAAAGGTCACGCTACTATTAAACGTTTGTTTGTTTTTTATTTAAGCACCCGCCAGTGTTGCTATATGGCGACTGCTGGCGCGCCTGCGCATCCATTGTGTCGTGACCTTGGCCACCAATTAATCAATTATTGTACACCAATGCACGACAATAAGCCTCCGTTTCCGGGATACGGAATGAATTTTTTTTTTTAATTTTATTCATCGTCCGCTTGAAGCTACTTATAATTAATCTAAATAAGACATTTAAAAACGTTATATAAACGATGTTATTATGATCTCAGCGTGGATCGCTGTATATGGCGTGATTCAGAAAAGGCAAACTAGCATTTAGACTTACGCTTCTTTAACGCACTTGTTCCCTTTCTGAATCTCAATGTGTAGACGTCAACCTGTTTATGTGTAGGTCAGAAATTAAGTACTATTATAAAACTGAACTGTGACTCTATATTCAGAATATAAAAATATATAGTATAATAAGTTATTTGATGGTTTCTAGAATTCTTGCCGGTTTATTGATTTGTCTGTTAGTACAAGAATTATTGAAAGCTACTGGACTAATTTAAGAGGGTTTTCACTATTGGATATAATATGGTTTAACATACATAATAGCGTGGTATTACCACGATATGTTAAATGGGGATCGAACAGCAGAGTACATTTAGTGGTCGCGCAGGCGAAGCTGCGGGCAAAAGCTAGTCTAAAAATAAAAAATAAGAGTCATTGTGCTCTGAATATAAATGTATTATATTCGGTGGACAATGGCAGTTTTTTTTCATAAATTTCCGTGCAAGTATCTGGTAATAAAATATTGGGCAACAATAAAGGAAATCGGTCAAGTTAAAAGATATCGGTCAAGAGGAGAGATGCGCAAGCGCACAGGGCCGCCGCCAACGCTTGCTGGCGTCCTTGCTGTGGACGAGTTGCGGCAGAAAATTATTATTAAGGGTTATAATAATGGCTTTTATGAAATTCTCAGTATAGTCATAAAGTTACCGTCGACTGAATACTAAAATACCACTTAAAAATTTAAGACCACCTTAACGTTTGAGACGCTGTTATCTTCCATTTTCGTATTCTCAAGAGCCAATTAAGTCATTTCACTCTCAAATTAAAAAAATAAAAGTTGCTACATGTATAACGTTATAAATGTATAAATAAACCCGAGCCAAGCAGTAACGATGATATACGAGCAAGCCAAGATCTCTTTACTTGTGGCATAAAGGTTTATTTTAGTTGAAATTGACATGAATAAAAAAGTAGAAGATTATTTATTTACTAGCTGTTGCCCGCGACTTCGTCCGCGTGGTATTTAACAAAGACTCAACCGTTGGCAACAGCTCGCGTTCTGATCCCGCGGGACGCGTTGCAGGTTGTTGCTATCAAACTTAATCAGGCGCAGCGCTCCAACATTGGTTTTAATTTTTTTTCGTGAGATCCTATTTTTTTTTTCTAAAATAAAAGTAGCCTAAGTTACTCCTTGTTATATCAGCTATCTGCCAGTGAAAGTCCCGTCAAAATCGGTCCAGCCATTTCAGAGATTAGCCGGAACAAACAGACAGACAGACAGACAGACAGACAGACGGAAAGACAGACAGACAGACAGACAGACAAAAATTATAAAAATTGTTGTTTCGGTATAGGTAACGTGTATACATCCAAATGCATTTAGTAAAAAGCGGTTATTTTAATATTACAAACAGACACTCCAATTTTATTTATATGTATAGATAACACGATATCAAAACCTAACAAAATTAGCTCTTAGGTGAACCACCACAGAACTTAATTCACTAAACAACCTCATTCATAAGTCTGTCATTGTAAAAATACAAAAAATAAAAAAACAAAACAATAAAGTAATCATTTTCAATGGTAATAATTATGCTAATGCACTCGTCGCGGCCACGGTGGTCGTTCTCCATAGATAAGGATAGACGGCACCCACCATTTGCATTCAGTATGCCATTGACGTTAATCATTTGAACCGTAATTAATTCTAATCGTAAAAACGGTTATCGACCGGCACTTATGAAATCCTATAACGCACACTAACCCCCGAATTTATAGACTAATTTATAGACGGTACGTCATATAGTACTGCGCACAAGAGTTTGGCTTCGCGCAATACTACACGTTTGATAAAGTTATAGAACGACTATAAATTCTGGGGTACATATATAACAGCACAATATTTGGATACGAGTGTCGCAGGATGAAACCCCGGGTTACGTCTATGGGATTTCTTGATTTCACGTGCGAATTTTAGTTTCAACTATAATTATCCGTTTCTCCTGGCTCGGAGTGTGCGCAAAGCCGTCGATCTGATCTGATATCTCGCCAATCGTGTCCATCGGACTATGAGAGTGAGAAAAGAGGGAGTGCACCAGTGCTTTTGCACGCACTTGGCACTTATAATATACGCTGCGCAGATGGCTTGCAGATTGGTTTCATGACCTAAATTCTGTTAGGAGGACTGAGTATTAGTAGCAACACCAAAATAACGCAATTTTATGCATTGACAACATTTAAAACCCTCGAAGGCCTCACAACGGGGTCCAATGGTCCAGGCACGTGAGTTTTAAACATCACGCTCATGTGACAATGGAGATCGACAATAATTTATAAGCTACATTGTGTGTCGGTATGACAGTGCCAATTTATTGGCCTTGGTGTCATTATAGGGTTGGTGCCGACGGAAGTGGAAAATGGACGCTAACGTTCGCTCGTGGGAAATGTGGTATTTTTATTATTTCCTTTTTTTCGTTGATAGCTTGCGTGACTATACAAGTTGAGAGGAACCTCTAAACGCGTTGATACATTAGCAACCATAAGTGACTAGGCAAAAAGGTTAGAATCCGTTTGTATGCTTCGTGGTTGGGTCGAAGCATACATCGTATTCTAGGTACATTTTCCCGAGTAGAGGCTAGCAAGCACGAACGGCCGACGCGTGGCAGTTGTAACATTATTGTTCTAGTAGAAAACGTATATGTAGTTAGATTTGACTTTTAACTATCGTGTATTAATCGTAGATTTAAAACTCAACCAAAACATTTTCCTCGACTAAACAATAAGATCTAAATTATGATTTAGTATCGGTACCTTTAGTAATTAATCAATGTTATTTTCATCTTGATACGTAATGTTTTTACCTGTAATATACTCGTATAGTTCCGGGGCCGTGAACAAGTTGATATTTCTACGAATCAAGTGGACTACCTATAAGAGGTAATTCAGTTGCAGTATCATAATTGGTTCGAATTTTCAGAAAAGGCACAACTCTTTCCTCTTACTTGACATTACTCGGTCATAAATCAGATGTATGATCTTCTGTACGTGCTCTACAAACATCCTGGATGGATCATAAAGTAACGGCAGCCGTACTTAGTTTGAGAGGATATGTTTACCACGACGTATGACAGTGTGTGAGTGTGACGACTCGCTTCACCTATGATGACGACATTCTCATTTTTGGACTGTATATGGAAATTAAGGCTTCGCGTTAAGCGATAAGAACCCTACTTACTAGCGTTGGTAGTGATACCGTTTCCTGTCCAGAGGGTCCTGGGTTCCTAGCGTTGGTAGCGACCCTGCTTCCTATTCAGAGGGTCATCAGTTCCAATCCTGATAAGGCAACATTTTGCGTGATGCGCACGAATGTTTGTACCCGAATCATAGATGTTTAATATCCACTGAGATCGTACCCGAAGGTTCTCATATGTCAAGCACGAGCCGAAAGACTTGGTGCAGGACCCCCCCCCCTCCCCATAAGGTGGACCAATGATATCACACGCGTCGCAGGAAGCCGATGGATATGGGTTGCGGAGGACCGTGAGGTGTGGGAGTAATTAGGGGAGGCCTATGTCCAGCAGTGGACGTCTTGCGGCTGATCGATGGATGGATGAAATTGATCCAGTCGATTGTATGGTACCCATAATACAAGGGTGCCTTATTTTTTTAATCGTACATATTGCCTAACATTAAATATTTGGTGTTTACTGAACTTGAAATATTTTTTTAAACAGTAGTGTAAGGAGGAACTTCTAATGTAATCCTTACGTTGTCATCGAGAAAACAATCTGTCACAGTCATTTACATTCATAAAATAGGTATACGTGAGAAAGAGTTTACGTTAGCGTAACGCTACGTTAAAAGTTGCTGCTTGAGCCACATAACACTTCTGTGGTCATGACTTGTTACCACGCTCGTGCATACATTACACGTTGTTTATGTAATAACTATATTTATACTTCCTTACATACTTCATTTACATAGGAATGTCTATTTTTTCATGCTACTTATGGTATAGCCCGCAGATATTATATTACAGGCACCACGAGTAGAGCCATTTTATGTATCAAGTCCACAGAGCTATGCGTGCAAATGATCGATCCAGCTGATTTGTTTAGTTTTAACCGAGCCACCATATTCTCCTGTAACATCTGAAGCTGGAGAATTGCTTCTGATTGATTTAATTTTTGCAGTTTGAGAAATACTGCATATTTTATTTATAAAATTTTCCTGAAATGAGTCATTACACTCATGAAATAAAATGATTTTCATAGTAGAAAAATATGTTTTAACACTAAACTTATATTTCGTACTAGTTAGTGTTCACTAAACAAATCGAAAATAATACAAGGCACCATCAATAGCATAATGTAAATTAAAAAAAACTAATAAGAGGACACGTTTAATAGCATGTGATGTATAAAGCCATAGTTTCCATGAACCAAGATGTAACGTACGAACACAGGTGCAGGCGGCGCTATGGGAACCTACAGAACAATAGCTGGCCCAGGCATTCATTACTCAGTTCGTTGATAATCCTGTTATTACTTGCATGCTGGCTGATTACAACCGTGATAAGCGTTTAGACATATACATACAAATAGTGTAATTGTATTTTTTGTATAAACCCTGTATCAAGGAGGTACTTATATTAAGGACTCATAATTATACAGAATATGTTTTTTTTTTTCTATTTAAAAACTGCCACTCACACCACTATGTGACTCCTTCAAGTTAAATTTGCCAATCACCAAGATACAAACATAGATACTATTATGCTGCAAAGACATTTAATAATTTCACCGAAAAAACAAGTATCGACTAGCAGAACCTCAGTTGTATAGCCTCCCATCGACTGTCCCATAACTCTTAATCAAGTTACCGAGTTACCGCAGTATTCCCGACCTATGTCTAGTTGTGTGTGATAGAATGAGTTCTAGCGCCAATAACTAGTGTTACAAACCTAACAAAACAAACAGCCACCGTTCAACCATTAAGTTGCACAATGGGGCATTCGATAGCTATTCATTCGGTTGTCTGCATGCTCTGAATACATGTACACTCATTTCGACACCGCCATACAACTCGTGTTTTAATTGCGTTCGAACCATTATTTATAAGCGATGCGCCAAATCTGTGAGGCCCTTCGCTGACTATCTGACCTCTCCATCAGAGGGTACTTTGCTGTTTGTCTATTTTATATTATAGCGAGGTATATACTTATCTGTATACTATTGAAAAGAATTCGTTCGATGCGTTTACTTTGAGATTTTTTTTTGGGACTAAGCCCGCCACACTCTCCCACCACTGCTGCTCCTGTAAGCCAGGATCTACAGCGGTGTCCAATGATGACGCCGTGATTTGACCCTCGGCGAGTCCCGGGATAAAGTTAATTGTCTTGAAACCCGCACGAATTAATTATTTTGAGAATAGCAAATTAATCAATCTCCCTTCTTGTTAGACTGGATATAAATTGATGCAACCTAATTATCGTCTATGTTTGCACCATGCGGCTTACAAGTACGCACTATGGCACCAGTATTTGCCTAAGGGATAGTTAAATTCCGCCGACGATTCTAAGTTCACAAAATGTCGGACGGCTTCTGAAGGTATAGTATGTCATTAGAAGAATAGTATTTGTAAACTCGGTGGTTTGTTTTCATAATTCAATATGTGGCATCCCGGTGTCGCCACTGTTGACGATTGTATTCAGGTACAATGTCTTTGCTAGAAATTTCTGTGACGTACATATTATGTACTTTGATTTTAAACTCTATTATCTTGGTGCTTGAGCAGTGAGTAAGTTGGTCGACCGCACGATTCCCCGTCTGCACTTCTGGCATTATTTATTAATTTTCATGTACGTTTATCGTCATGCTAAACCGAGGACGCTATGGTGTGTGGAAATCTTCCCGTCTGAAAGAACTTAGGCAATTTACGTAAGATGTTTGAGGACCGCTAGCCGGCACTAGGTCATTGTGTGTTTAGCCCAAATTCTCCTCGTATTCCGGATAAGCCTGTGTTACTAAGATAATTACGAAATCATTCAGAATATCCCTGAATAAGCTGTCCAAACACAGTGGCAATTAAATTCCGCCGCAGATAATAATCCGAACCAAATAAGGGTTATGTATTCAATCTATTTCAGTTAGTAGCTCGTTCTGTATCTATAATCGCGTAGTGACGAAATATTTTGTGAAACTCTGTACACAATAGAGCCATATGTACTCAGCCGATGTCGCCCATTGTGTCAAATGTGTGCGGATCAAATTGTAATTGTTGCAATCGCGGGTAAATAGTATGTAAGCACGCACAACCCGCGCCCTGAACATAACAGTTAGCTTAGGCATTTGAAAAAAATAATATTTTCACTACATTTACTAACTCCTCCAATAAGTTCTTGAACTTCTACGGGGTTTTTTTTGCCGTAGAGTCCGGTGCTACTTTATGGCCGCTACGATGTTTTATAGCTAAGGTCATAGCTGATAAATTCACATAATAATAACACATAATAATTCGACGCCAAACGTGCTGACCTGTAAAATTATTAGGTGTCTTGAGTTGTGTAACGCCACCGGTAGCGAATCTGTAGGCCAAGGCTCAAACGCAAACGCGACTTGGTTATTAAGGTGTAAGAATATCATTATTATATCAATCATGCAATAGACTTCGGATTTTTTCCTGATAACCTTTGGGCATCGAAGAACATAAGGCTTTGACTAAACTCGGCCATCTGCCGAATGCCAGACGAATATTAAAAATCTCAGAACAGGATATTTTCCTCCGTAATAAATATTCTTTGCCGCAGACTCGTGTTAGAATCAAGTTCAAATCTCAAGAATATCAATCAACCTGGCATCAAACACACATGCTACATGAATTTTTAAAAATAATCGGTCACAGTCTGCATACCAATACTGTTCTTCTTCTTAATTTTTTTATGTTGGGTATCGGCTACAAAGTAGTGCCATCTTTTCCAGTATCAAGAAACATGTTTATTCGGTTTTAAATATAAGTACTCCTAATGATAATAATGATGTTGATGACGATGGTGATGATGAAATTAATCCCCTACCCGTATCAATAAAGCTAAAAATACCTTTGGAGAGCTCAAAAAGAATATGAATGACACTTTGATTAATATATATAACAGTATTCATTTTGTATGTGCAAACGATTGTTAGCTACTAATTGTTCCCCTAAATTATTATCTAGAGCTCCACCAGATATTAACGAATCAATTCACTTGTTCCCAGGCAAAAGGCGGTAACACGGCATGACTGCTACGCACGGCGGCGGACGTGAAGATGATCGTCCGGACAAAGACTCCGTTTACACCATCAAGACCGGGTTCAAAAACGATGGCTACCAACACGACCGAGACTCGAACGACGACATCATCAAACCCCCGCCACTGCCCACCGAGGACGACAACTACCCAACGGGAAAAGTGAAGTTGTCGAGAAACGAAAAATGGAGGATACTGAAAAACGTGGCCGCCGTCAGTACGGCGTTCATGATCCAGTTCACCGCCTTCCAGGGGACCGCGAACCTGCAGTCCTCGATTAACGCCAAAGACGGACTCGGCACGGTCTCGCTGAGCTCGATCTACGCGGCGCTCGTAGTATCCTGTATATTCGTGCCTACGTTTCTTATTAAGAGGCTAACGGTGAAATGGACGCTATGCTTGTCCATGATGTGCTATGCCCCATATATTGGGGCTCAATTCTACCCCGCCTTCTACACGCTGGTCCCCGCCGGTGTGGTGGTCGGCTTGGGTGCGGCGCCTATGTGGACCTCGAAGGCCACGTATTTGACGCAAGCGGGAAGTGTCTACGCGAAGCTGACCGACCAAGCCGTGGACGGGATCATTGTGCGATTCTTCGGCTTCTTCTTCCTCGCTTGGCAGACCGCGGAGCTTTGGGGAAACCTGATCTCAAGTTTGGGTAAGTGCATCGCTCACGGCTGTTTATATTCTTGTTAAAAACTGACTATAATTTTCATTTTTTTTTATACGGATATAATTATATTAACATAGAATGATGTTACATACAGTTTCATACATTTTTATATATCTGTGGTCTAACATACATTTATGTCTGGTACTAGATAGGTAACGTCTCACTCCCGACCTAAGAAGGAACCCGTGTTACGGATAACGAGACGTCAGCCCATGGCCGCACTCAGACCTAAATCACTGACTAACTATGCAATAGCATCTAGCCGCTGATGTACCAAACTGGGAATACCTGTATATTATGGGACATATTCTAGTCATAAACTTGGTCCACAGAACTCCTAATAGTATCATGCTATCTTTGACAGTGTTCTCATCGGGAGTGCACAATGGAAACTCGTCAGCTGAGAACTCGAGTAGCACGCCGCCGACGTGCGGCGCGAACTTCTGCATGCTCGCAGGCGGTCACCATGACAACCAGAATCTGCACCGGCCGCCAGACAGCGAGATATATGAGATCAGCGCGATATACCTCGCTTGCGTCGTGGTTGCGGTGCTCATGGTGGCTTTGCTGGTCGACCCACTCTCAAGGTACCTACATTAAAACTTGAGGCTTATGTAATTTGCCATGTGCACTCGTATTAACAGTACAAACCCTTAACAATGTAATTGTAATCTATAAAAATAAACTCACCAGTTTACTACATGTTCTAACTTGCAAAAAACACATAGATTCAAATTTTGTTTGTTCGCATGTGTTTCTATTTAAATGAATAAGTGACTACTTTTTACGTCATCGTCACGGAGGCAATGTTGTCAATAAATAGTTCTTGAAAAAGCGTCGACATTCTTAATTTGAACACTGATTGTGTAGCGTCCAGGCAGTGCGCTTTTTAGAACTGTATTCGACAAAAAAATCGCCAGTCATTTATCCTATCTTTTTCCTATTCAAGGCTCGTTTCGTATTATAGCGCGATAACGGTATACACGTACACCCAAATTTATAGACGTTCTATAACTTTATCAAACGACATATAGAACTGCGCAAGGCGAAACTCTTGTGCGCAGTACGATATGACGAATATAAATTCGGAGCTTATAGTTTACATACACAAAATGGCAGGCAATTTTTGCCCCGCAACACTGCTTAGCTGACACCTAACGAACAAAAAAGAAGAATATTCATTCGGCGGTTACTGCCATAGGTATAATTTGTAAACGGAGTACCATCAACTTTTTTAGAATTCCGTATATCAAACTCGTTGGATCTACGACTTGAAAAAAGACCCATAAGCTTTTTGCGTTGAACGACCTAAGCTGTCATTAGGTACGGACCCCTCTGATTGGCAGTTTAACTTGACCGCGAAGGTATTTGTTACCTAAATTGAATACTTTGTCGGCCGCAAGCCGCTGGACTTGTGTTTTTGTGATGATCTGCTCTGATGTCATTGCCTTATATAGGTATATTGTTTGTTTACTATGTGCTTCAAATTTATAGCGAATTCCTCTCACCGACGTGTTTTTTGGTGTATCTGATGTTTTTACTTGCATTTCGGTTGAATTTTTTTGCTCAAACTAAAACGTTGTCCTTATAAAATAGCAACTTATGGCTATCATTATTGGTCGCAATAACTTTTTGGGGATTTCGATAAAAGTTTTGTTGCATTTTATGAGTAAAAAAAGTCAAGAGTAGTTTATACAAAGCCGCAACTTACGGTTTTTTTTAAATCCTTCGAAAAATATTTAATGTCTATATTTAACGGTATTTGTCCCGCTATATTGAGCATAATTCATATACATCCTGTTATATTATCATCATTAAAATGATATATCAACAATAAGTTTGATAGGAATATTTGGCGTAGAGTTCAAATTACATTCCAATATTTAAAGCTCATATATGTACACTAACACGTTAGAATCGATTTAAGTGAAGCTTCTTTTGAGAAAATTCTCATGAGTAGTTATTATAAATTCGAATCGTATTTTAAGTGAAGCTTCTTTTGAGAAAATTCTCATGAGTAGATGTTATAGTAATTTATCAACCCCAGGTATGGTGAGAAGCAGAGGCAGACGGACCCTTCGAAGGGTCTGACTGGGATCCAGCTGCTGTCAGCGACAGCGTACCAGCTCAAGAAGCCGAACCAACAGCTGCTCATCCCCATTACCCTGTGGATCGGAATGGAGCAAGCATTCATCGGGGCTGACTACACTCAGGTATTTAACATAGGAATTTGTCTTATCATGTGTTCGAACTATCCAATAGTGAAAACTCTATTGAATTTGATCCAGTAGTTTTTCAGTGATGCTTGAACAAACAGATTATCTTATAGAATTAAGTGTTGGACAGTGATAAAGAAATAAGGACAAGAAACAAGACGTCAAAACGTCAGCTTCAACAGTATTTTTTTAATTCAAAAATCAATAAAAAAAATAGACCATAAAATTAAAAATATAATAATTATGCGTCGCCAACATTCCCCGCGCTCCCGGTAAAATGCCCATCTACCGTTGCCATTATTCAGCAAAGAAAATTCTTAATATCGGTTGCTTGCCGACCGCGTACCATAAAACACTTGTTCCGTTTAAATACAATTTGATTTACATCCTACTGCGTAACGGCACACGCTGCTCCACTTTGGAGGTCATTATCTGAGCTGAAATATTTCCGCATTACTTCATTGTCGTCATAACAATACGTTGCTACGATTTATACCCCCGTGTACGAGCAAATAGAGTGCATACACCTTATTGTCAGAAGGAATAGAGTCGTAGTCTTAAATTGAGCGTTTTTATGTCCAAGCATTTAATATCGGGACCCAGGAACCCAGCACTTATAATCTTTAATCTGAATAATACGCCAGACGAATACACCGATTGTACAGTCCCAAACTAAGCATCGCTTGAATTATGGGTACAGTACAATGTATTGGGGGCGATCCCAGTCATAATACTTATACAGGTATTAAACATATATGACTCGGGTACAAACATTTGTGCTCATCACACAAACTTTATCCCTACCATGATTCGAAACCTAAGCGCAGAAAGCGAGGTCACTACCGTCTGAGCTAATCGGGTCTTCGTTTTTATAATATTGATAAATTCACCAATTTTCTAGAAAAGCTTAAGTATTTCAGTTGTGTTTCATTCTACGTTTTCTTTGTTCCAGGCATACGTTTCGTGCGCCCTCGGGATTCGGTCTATCGGATACGTGATGATCTGCTTCGGTGTCGTCAACGCGATATGCTCGCTCGTCTTCGGAACCGTCATGAAGTACATTGGAAGATTTCCAATCCTCGTGATGGGCGCCGCCCTCCACCTGGGCCTTATCATCTGGCTACTGATATGGAAACCGAGCCCTGATTCACCGACGACTTTCTTCATCATATCTGGCCTTTGGGGAGTAGGCGACGCTGTGTGGCAGACTCAGATTAATGGTAAGTTATTTTGTAATAATTATATAATAAGGATTTTTTTTAAGTGTTTCCGATAAAGAACATAGATGTTACTAGCTATGTGCACGATCGCAACATTAAAAACAATTCTTCATTCCACCTTTGACCCCTTTTGGGATCGAATTTCCTAAGATGCCGCAGGTGGTAAGGAGAGCTTACCTCCTGCGGCACTTAAAGAGAATATATATTCTCCAAACATCAAATCTCTAAGTGCACCAGCTTATCTGTACCTTGCTTGTCTGTCAGTCAGTGTTAATTAATTAAAATTAGAATACTGTGCCTCCAACTCATCCTACCCATTTAAATACACTCTTGGATGATATATAAGTATTATATGCTCTATATAACTACTTGTACCAATAAATCTAGTATTATAATACAAGATAAGAAAAGTATTTTGTTCAGTAGTAAATTGTTATTTATGATACTTACCGCCTTGCACATAAAATAACAACAGTAATAGTCATATTTTAAATACATTTTATGGTGATATTATAGAAACATAGATACATACACTAGTGGGATTTAAGAAACAATAGAATGGGGCTATGAATAATGTGTGCTATTTAATAGTGTTGAAAAAGTTAGATTCACATCTATTAATTACCATTTCTATTTTTTTAACTAGTTTTCTAAGCAAGTGTTTTTTTTTTAATTGATTCATTAAGGGTACCATTTAGGTTAGGACACATAGAGCACTGAGTCATGTACTACTAGTTATATAAGTATATGAAAAAAAAACTGATAAAAGCGGTATTGTGTGTGACGACACTTAATTCCCAGTCTATTAGACGAATGCCGAAGTGTATACACTGCCGCGACACCGAGTGTCAGGTGTCGTTTCCGTGACACTTAGTGTGTATACGTAGCTTTATGTACACCGTGTGTCACCGTGTATACTTAGCTTTATGAACAAAACGTAATTGTAAACAAATAATTACATCTTGTCCAGAGAAACGTACGCAAAAACTTTAGAATTCGTTTTATAGTTTGTTTTATAATGAGCAAGTTAACTGCACTCACTTATTCACTCAAGTATAAGAAATATCCTGAGGTTAGACTTCCAATAATACGCCACAGAATAAAGGAATATAAAATGTAATTAGATATGTAATTGAATTAGTTTTAGTTTACAATCCACCAGTACAACCACTTTTCTCCTTTGTGATTCCCGCCTCTTTTACTACCACAGACTCCGAACTCCCGATGCGCTGATGTGCTGTTTCTTTTTTCTTTTTTTTTTGCAAGTGCAATTTTTAATGTAAGATGCTTACACAAGTTACTAGTATTGTTGTTATATGTTATGTATTATTGTTTCATGTATGGTATATAATAAAACTGATAGGTAGGTACTGGCGAAAGACGGCACGTGTCACAAGGCTGCAGTGAAATGCAATTGCTATAAAGACCTGCAATCGTAAATACGCTATTAATTTCGCGTTAAGAATACAAACGAATATTTTAGCCGCATTATACACTCTAAGTGCAATATGTCGTGTATTGAATGTCCGGCCGTTTAAATTTCGATAGCCTTATTTTAATAGACAGTTTTAAATTCGGAACTACAGCGTAGGAAGTATTGCAATGTAGGTCGTCATAAAATAATATTACAAATAGATAGGTACTTCGAATATTCCTTATGTTTTTTTAAAGTCCGAACACTTTTGAATTGAGTGCTAGGTAGCAATGTACCTGAAATAATTATGTACGATATGGCAAGTGTACAGGAATAAAATTAAAGAGGGAGGTTTAATATTAATCTCCTGGTTGTTTTCAATCAAAGAAGAAGAAAAAACTACTCAAATAAGTGACATTTATCCGCCCAACCGGTAAAATGTCTCCAATGTATAAAAAGGTGGACAAATCTCGTCTATATTAAATAATATTTTTTTGTGGCATATACAAAGGGTACATGCTTTTATTTCCAATTCAACTGAATCGCGGCAATGCGAGAAAAAGTCCTGTAATAGCATTCTGTGTTCGAATTCCGCAGGCCTATATCATTTTCCGCACACATTCAAGGATATACGAGCATATATTTCTTATATGGATTATATTGTATGTAGTGATATGTCTAGAGGGACCACTCTACAATATTTTCGGACGACGTAGATCCTGTCTATGAAAAAACAATACATGTGATATAATGAGTGTAATAGTGCAGCCAGCATTTATGTATAAATGATTTTATCGGTCCATTTGCGCCGGCGCTGTGTACACGTGCGTGCCTCGAACACGTTTTTATCAACGCTTCCCTGCCTAGAGCCGAGTCGCCGGTAATTATTTTCAGTGCATTCCGCTCTACAATAATAGCCTTCATTATCTGTGTGCGATTAAGGTTTATAATAGCCTGCTCCACAATGATGATAAAACTAGCCACAACTTATGTGCCAGAATTTGTAGGGGCCATCTTTCAAGCACATAAGCGTAATGTAAAACCGTAGGTATATCATAAGATTTGGCTGCGAATTTCTTTATATAAAATTATTATCGGAAATACTACCCTGCGCTCCGGTACTCGAATTATTGACTGCACTGGATCGACTGGCCGAGCATGGACCTGCAAAGGTGGGCAAATCGCATCAATAATTCGATACCTAAAGACCCCTCCTCTAGCCTCTTTTCTGGTTAAACAGCCCGGCTCTAGTTTAGGGTTTCGAGCGTATAGACAGCTTATTGCATGGTGCCCATACTACAAACATTTCGTAATTGCGGTGTGCGGCAAGTTACGGTGGTCTATAACCCGCTTGCATCCCCCGTCGCTTGCGGATATTCTTGAGAATTTTGAATTCTTCGAATTCACAAAAGAGGTTAGGCTTAAAGATAACAAATTAAATAAATAATTTTATGATTTATTTACAGGACTCTACGGTGTGCTATTCCGACGCAACAAGGAAGCAGCGTTCTCTAACTACAGACTGTGGGAGAGCGCCGGGTTCGTCGTCGCCTACGCCTACTCTACCCACTTGTGCGCAAAGATGAAGTTGTACGTCATGATGGTGGTGCTCCTCATCGGGTTCGCTGGGTACATCGTGGTTGAGATTTTACACAAGAGAAAGGTGAGACAATAAATAATAATATGTATAGAGATAGTACGACCTCATTAGCTCAGTGGATAGTCTCCCTGCTTGGTGTTGCGGGTCTCGGGCTCGAATCCTTCGTTATATATCATGGATATTTAATATGCAGATATATAAGTATTATATACTGTGATCGCCCCCAGCCCGTTGTACGGCTAAAACAGATAAATCATGATCAGCCAAAGGAAGCTGGGCTACATACAAAATAGAAAAACAATAAATAGAAAATAGGTAGAGACACCTTTGTGTGTAGGGCATTACTTGTAAGTCAATATTATTTCAGTAGAGTACGTTACTATTTAGTATTCCGCGTTAGAACAAGATCGTTTGCTAATTTTTACGTATGCCAAATTTACCATTCCTATATTATGAATAGCCATTGTTGGTGCCGCATATAGGTAGTTTACCACATATAAAAGAATTAATTTAAATATATTTCTCGTTATCCGCCATTAATATTGACCCTGTAGCTGGAATTTGCCGACGCCTTTAACGTATACTGTGCAAACCTGAATTTTTATAGGTATATGACATGTGTATTTTTCATCAATATTTCATAAATTATTGATAGAGTAACAGCTGTGTAAATTTAATAAATTAATCAGGTAAGTAATTCTTTGGATATATTTACTTAAATAATAATTTATTTGGTTTCACACTATGACAGATTTAATCTGTACATAAAGAAAGCTTGACTTTTTACATATTATCCATTCACGTTACTATTATGATAGAACGATACGCCAAAATCAGAATCAGAATATGATTTGTTCATGTAAACCATCAAGTACAGTACTTATGAATCGTCAACATAGTTACAAAATGCTAACCTACAACTTTACCATCCGTTCGGCATGCCGTTCCTATGGAGAAGAATGGGCAAGAAACTCCATGATTCCTGTTTTTTAAAAGATTTGCTACATTTTTGAGCAGTGCATTAGCTATGACCTAGTTTTATCATCAGCAGAGTTAAAATATATCGATAGAGTAGCCATTATGGGGCAGAGGGGGCAACTGCTCCACCCTAGCTCATGAAGTCAGGCAAAGACAATAAGACCGTATCACAACTGATGTTAAGAAATTAGCCTCTAGTATCTTGGCAATTGAGAGGAGTGAAATATAAGAGAAAAAATATGTTTTTATTGGTGCCAGATGTATTTTTTCACAAGGAAAAGATAATGCTTTCATTAGAATGCTTCAATAGAGTTGTAGATTATTTTTACATATAAATCAGGTACTGTTCTAAACATGGTCATCCGTGGTATCCTTATATAATAAAATGGATTATTGGATTGATTCCTGCATCTGTGAAATGATTATTCAAATCAGTTATAATAACGAATCTACTGCGCTTGCGTCGAGAAAGTCGCTGCAGCTTTGTTATCGACGCCCGCACTGCTATTTGTCCAAGGCCTCGCTTTGTAGTGAATCCCTCACGTACGCCTTTATTTGATTTTGTTCACACTACCAACCGATTCCAGTGGATCAGTTGTGAAATTAATTTTACATCAGTTTATTAATGAGGCAGGTTGATAAATTATCAACGCCGCATTTAAGGTCAACGCCATCGAGTTGACGATGGATTTAAAGTCGGAATCTATTATGTTGTAGGATTACCACTAGAGCCATTTTATTGATTTGATATTTAAGCACCTATTTAATTAACCGCGGTGCGGAGTAGGCGTGTGTGTGTACCCTTATAGGTAGTATCAGTGAAGCGTAACGAAATAGAGATTTTAAGTATTAATACTATTAATTTTGTTCACCGTTGTCGCTTAAACAACGACTTTTAACTGATTGTCAGAGTTTTTTATTATTATTATCACAATGGGAATATTCAAAATAAATGAGTATGAATATGACACACGTTTATCATGATACAACCTAACAATGACATAGCAGAGCAACTCCGTTTATTAAAATGTCGTAATGAACCGTTATGTTATCCTTGTCCCCAGGCTCGCCGTCTGAAGGCCATCGCCGAGGACCCCACAGTCGCCGCCGAAGCCGCCAAGCAACCCCCAGAAGAAGACGACGAGAAGGATGAAATCGATGATGAGATCATCATCACACACCTCTAAGCCATATTCGAGCCACTGGGAACCAGACCTGACACTCAGTATCCAATCACAGTGCTCTAAGATGTCGATATACATCAGGACATCCAATCAGAAGCGTCACAGTACGCTAATTATAAATTTTGCCATACACGTTTTGGGTATGTACAAAATCACAATGACATCTCCCTATCTCGATTGTAATTAGTGCTATTTATGTATCCAATAGTTAAGTTATTATTATTAGTTGGATGTGAAGTAAACAAAAAAAATTAAAAGACTTTACAAGTACAAAAACGTGAGAAGTATCCGAATAACAACTATTTGCAACTGTCATAGTGATTAACGATGGCGCGAAGCACGCGTGGCGCGTGGCCAATTGATTAATCTTGATTGAATCTCATAAAACTCTATATGAAAAGGTACAAATCGTTATGCTTAATACAAGGTCGATCGATTGAATGTTGATTGTGAAATGAAACGGAAAATTGTGTTTCGAAAGAAAAGAATACGGTGAAAAAGATTCAGTGCTGGGCTAAGTCCTTGCAAACTTGAGCTATCTGTGTGGTGGGGCTGAAACTCTCAAACCTGTTATCCGTAGAACTAAATTAAATTCCTTTCCCGCACAAAATTTATTATATTTTTGTAATTAGAACATTGTGTGTGTAACTTTGATTCCTTCTAACACAGTATCCAAAAAGTTTTTAGTAGAGTTGATGGCGACTCGAATAATTAATAATTTTGTGCATATATAAAATATATTGAAGTGCAGCGTTACAAAACAGCTCAAAGGTTAAACCAGCACTAGGATTTATAGATAGTCCCAGAATTTATAGACGTTGTATAACTTAATCAAACGTCATCTAATTCTGCGCAAAGCAAAACTTTTGTGCGGCAGTATCTTATGGCGTTTAATAAAGTTGTAGAGCGTCTATAAATTTGGGGGTGTGCTTACAATCTATCCGTTAGTACAGGGTCTGAAAAACCTCCGACAAACGACGCAAAAATTACTACACAGCATACCTACAATTTAAATGTGGTTTTGCCTTTTTATGTACCCATACTTACTGTGGGGCTTGCCGTATTGCGGCTAGCCATATCCTTAACCGCAGTAAATGACAACCGCAAAAAATATTTTAACAACCCCCAAACGATGCGTAGCCCGCCAACCGACAACTAACCGCTGTAACCAGCTTTCCGTAGCTCTTGAAGCAGCTGTAGTGATTTTCTAGCAGTCGCACTATTCGCAATAATGCAACTGAAGAAAATCACTGGAAGGTGCGTTTAGACATAGTTGGTAGCACCGCATGTGCGGACTGGGCACATATGAACCTATGATATTGTTTCATAATTATCTTATTATCCGTACAATATCTTCACGGCTCGATAGAAATGTCAATTTTCAAATGTATATTGTTATTTTCATGTGTTGCGAATTCGTTTGTAATTTCTCTTGGAATCGCGAGTATTGTCGTAGTTTAAACTAAACACGTGTTGAAAGCTTACCTGTTTTATTCATTAGTAGCTATATCACTAGCAATTTATAAATGATGGGTTTACAAAATGGTTTAAAAATACACTGGTTTTACATTATGATTATTAGATTTCACACTGTGTGCTAAGTTTATTCGTAACTGACGTCATGTAACTTATCCTAACGGTATCTTTTTTATATTGAATCTTCATAATGATACATTGATTAATTCAGCGTTTAAATATTTGTATAAACTGTTGGTTGGACACATACGTGTTTAATCTTTCGGTCCCAAATAGTATTGCAATTTATTTATTTTATCAAAGAAAACTAAAGTGTATAAAATAAAACGATCACACTTGATTTAATATAATCTTTCAGTGAATTTATTGTTTTAAAGCAACAAGGATCATAGGCTGCTCAATATTTTATTAAATTTAACCTATTTATTGTGCGTCGATAGATGGCGTTGTCTATGCTTTGAAAGAAAAATACACTTTATTTGAGTCTTTATTAGTCTCCCTTTTATTTACTGTAGACTGCCCAGTGTAGGAAAGCCTCTGTAGTTGACTTTATGAATTGCATGTAATGATAAGGTGGGCTGCCTCTATGTACGTCACATTATATCTGCATGCAGTGCAGGGTATTTTTTAATATTCAAAATTACAGTATTACAGTTGATTCTAACGCCATCTATTCCAATTGATAATTTATTTATTTAACTCCGACGTAAAATCAATATGTGTTAGTATTGATGTTTTAGTCTATAAATTTAATCATACATTGTTATCTTCATTGTTTTATCGTATTATGCACAATGGGACAGCTATTTTCGTGTGCATAAAAATAGTTAACTTAAGTTTTTAGAATTTACTATCTATATTAGAAATACCTACTACAATAGGTTTCCAATATTAAAACCTGATCGTATTCAGGTTCTAGATCAAATAAATTAATTTTCGTATCGTATTTTTAATTGTAGCGACATTTTACATATGTACGTAGTAAATTAAGTTTCGTGTAAGTATACCTATTGCGTTCGTTTAAAATTGTACCTAATCGCCTGGTTTTCATAAGGTCGAATATAGTTCATTTTAAAAGATACTATCCTTATTGTTGGTATGTTTAGGTATAATGTTTAGATGTTTAAAACACTCGTGAAGCATGACTGCCTACAACATTGCATGCTTTGATATTTACCCTCAAATTTATAGAAGATTTACAATGACATTGGTAAGCGTTTATTACAAGAACAGTGCGTTACAATGACATTGTTAATAAACGATAACCTCTTAGGTCTGGGCCACACCGGCGACTGGCGACGTCAATTAGCGCGTTAATCGACATAAAATACAGGCATGTAATGTCGACTAACGCGCTAATTAATTATTGACGGCCTTAGTCGCAAGTGTAGCACGAACGTTAGAGGACCCCAAAAGTCACAATTACCGAGATGTCCTTCTGCTTTCAAACGCTCTGTTAAAGTTAAAGTTTATAGACTTCTTCTACAAGCGCCTTAAATTATTGTTCGAATGAAAACTGTAATTCCAGTCGGAGTATATCTACATTGCCCTGTCTACTGTTTCGTTACTGTGTAGACAAGGCGTACGCGACAGCTAGGGTATCTATACCACGTGATAATATAACAGTAAAATATAATTATATAAATAACATGTAAGAGTATATTAATGTAAATTAAAATTTAATTAGTTCTAGTACATACCCTAAGGCTATATTATAATAAATAATTTTATGGCTCTATTTTTGAGATAACACATTTTTTTTGTTCGAAGTAAGAAATTATGTTACTATATCAATGATGTCATATGAGTTTGTGATGAAATAAACATAGAATTGTTTGGTATTTTTTATTTTTTTTTATTTTAATGGTTACTTACCTGTACGTCCGTCAACGCTTATATGAAAAGTGTAAATACGTTTTATTCTAAATCTGTGTTCAATCAACATATTCCATCAATTAGGTATTGTACGAGTACTTAGTCTGTTACTTCAATTATTCTCAAATCTCTGATTGTAGATAGCCAAAGACTCGCTTGACAGATAATGTGCGCAGCTATCAAAGAAATTATCTAAGTAATAAGGCGACATCCATTCCATTATTTTATTTATAATGTGTATTTATTGAATTTAATATTGCTATTAATTACTTGACACTGGCAAAATACCCGCTAAGTTGCGGGTGAGGCCATATTCATATCCATTTTATTTCATTGCATTTCATTTCGTAAAGAAAGAAGAAGTAATAAGGCATGTGCTACACGCAGTCATACCAAAACACTGTAGACGCTGGTCTAATAGGAAGTGTTTCTTTGCTATCTAGTTGATCGCGCGCAATGTATATTCTACTTACTATACATGTTTTTTTTTTTATTTATTTTTTTTAAAACCAACCAATTTAAATGAAACGAAACATTATTTAAAAAGTGTCGGGCATTTTCGTGTGAAACCTTCACACAAAATTTGCATAAGTAATTAATTAATTGAATATTGTTAACTAATCTGAATATTATAAACATTATATACATTTTGACCACCTGATTAGCTCAGTGGGTAGTGACCCTGCTTTCTGCGCTGCGGGTCCCGGGTTCGAGTCCTGGTAGGGACAAACTTTGTGTGATGAGCGAGAATGTTTGTACCAGAGTCATGGATGTTAAATGTCTGTATAAGTATTAGATACTGGGTTCGCCACCAGTGTACGGTACCCACAATACAAGCGTTGCTTAGTGTGGGACCGTATAGTTGGTGTGTTTGTCTGGCGATATTTATTTATTTACTAGCTGCACCCGGCGGTGATACCCGCGATAAAAAGTATGAAAAATTAAAACATCTATCCCACGGGAACCATACATTTTACCGAGATAAAAAAGTAGCCTATGTGCTATTCCAGACTATAATCTATCTCTGTTCCAAATTTCATCCAGATCCGTTCAGCCGTTAGGGCGTGAAAGAGTAACAAACATCCATCCATCCATCCATCTATCCATCCATCCAAACTTTCACATTTATAATATTATATATAGAAGATAGATTAAAACATTGCCAACGCTTTCATAGCCAACTTATAGTTAATCGCGACCATGGTACCGCTTATTTATCATCACCATATATAACTGTGATAACATTCAACAACGCGAATCGCGATCGACCCTATAGTTCGCGCAACCTAGCGACGATCGAGTGATCGCGTTCCACTTCGACAACGCTTCATAGCAACTTTCTTATTGATAATACACGCGATGCATATTTGCGATTAAAAAAGGATAAGCTACAAGGAAATGTAATCTCTTAATCCGTGCGCCGGCGCAATCAGCAATGAAAAGTAGGGGCCTACTGACGACTTAGCTTCGTGTTTTGTATTATTTAATCTAATAAAACAGTATTGTGCCCAATGAGATAATCAGGAAGCTCGCATGGTTAGGCTGAGAGTCAGGTAAGGAAATATTTCGTCATTTGCGGATAACAATAACTAAATATCGGCGGCTTCTGTCCTTATTCTCCTGAATAACGTAAGCCAAGCTTTCAGTACGTCATCGGAACTATTTGCGCTTGCGATTTATCTTAATGATTTTTGGAGGTCACTATCAGTAGTAAGTATGACGACTGAACATAAATATAGTTTTTTATAAATATTTCACAAGCTAGTACTTGCGAAATAAAAATAGTATGAAAACAAACTATGTATCAAAAAGACATTGTCCGCATGTAATGGTGGCCAAGAATGCTGGGTGCTATTTCCTCGCTGTATTATCAAGTTGTTTTTGAGTGACGGCAGAACCAGCCCTCCTATCACCTGTGGAGAAAAACGACCTATGTAATAAATGTTAAATATTTGCAGACAACAGAATTAGGACTAAAGGATAAAGTGATTGATTTATAATTATTTATCATTGATTGATTGATTTGATTGATTTATCAAAATGATTTGATGTTGTAACTGGCAGTCTTTAATTACTGTACTCCTTAGGTGTATGTGTTCTTATTACATTCCGCGGAATGTTTTAAATTCGAAAACACTTAAGTTGTTACTTATTACTAAATACATGTCACAGTTTGTAAATGTAAAAAGTATGTAACTTAGCACCAAATAGAAACCTAGCCTCGTTGATATGACAGAAAAAAAATTCAATGAACCGAATCCGACAGCCTCGACCCCTCTCGTCTACGCATGTGCCTGCGTGATAAAGAAAAAAGAACTTTTACCTCATTTTAATACGGCACAAAATTTTAAAGCGTCATTTAGTCTATTTGCATAAAATTATGTGTGTTGTAAAATCAATATTTTTATACCCTCAATTATTGTTGCGTCGTTTGATTTTTATCGTCATTAAAGCATAAGACTGTTTTTTTCTTTTAATTTTAAAAAGGAGATTCAATTCGAGACGCTATTTGGTAGTCAAATAATAGAGCTAATCCTATAAAAGGTCATCAACATCCTGGTACATCTGGTGTGCGAGCAATCTAAAAACATTTTTTTATTTGTAACTATTTTGATAACACCCGGTTTGTGTGGGTGCTCCATCCCAACACCAGGCACTACGCAAAAATGCGTGATACAATTTAAAAAACCGTTGTCTTCTTTGTCAGGGCAAAAGTCTCAACAAAATAAATTAGCACCAATTTGTTGGGCTCAAAAGACTAACGCCAAGTCATTGACACGATTAGTTCTCAGCCGAGCCACTTAAAATGGTGATTTCCAGTTTTGGTGCCACAAACGCTTGCAGCAAATCTTAGGGATCCGTCTATCAGCCGAATAACGTCTGTTGTTGGAGATAGGCCACCCCTAATGAGTTCCACCCATCACGGTTCGCCACTCACATCCATTGGCTTCCAGTGACGTATGCGATGGGTTGGGGGGGACTTCCATTCTATTATAGAACCTTTCTGCTCCAGCAGTCGTTGGTTCCACTAGTCGTATGCCCATTCCCACAATTCAGTTCTAATAGAGCTTGTGATAGTCGGCTATTCAGAAAAAAACTATATTCAGGCCCATCTCTATTAATTATCATTATTTCCAATCAATCATACCTGATAAATTATTTAGGCGCGGATATTAGTTTGATAATGTTTTATCACTGTACTTGCCGGGGAGTCCCCGGTAAGTACAAATGCATTATGTCTGGTGTCTCTACCACCACGACTCTCACAAGCCTTGTCACAGATTGAGTGGGAGTGTAAAATATCAGATAGCTTCGCTAAACGTAAGCAAAGCAGATTGATATTTTAATTCTCCTAATTTCGTATTGGGGACAATTTAATGAAAAAGCCGGGAGTGGCTTCGAGAAAAGGATAGGACGGCCGTGCCCGTATTATTTGTTCGACATGGCGGGGGCGCTGCCGTGCCCCCAGATGTCAAACCGCGTAGATTGGTGATCCGGGACGTTCCTTGATGAAGATTACATACTTTTATAAAAAAAATAAGCATGAAAGTCCCAATAAGTCGTAAGTAGTACCTAGTAGGCTGGTGTTGAAAGCAATAAAAATAATTATCAGCAAAACAAAAGTACAGTAGCTATAAATACCCAGCTATGTATTTTTATGTTATGTTCACGTTCATACTTAAATAAAAACTAACCTAAAGAAGTGATTCCAGTCTGATCCACCGTATTCATTTTTTCACAGATGGATCAGACCAAGGTCACTCATGTAAAGTGACATTTACGCAAAGAACTAGACAGGCTCAGCTAGGAACTTACTACATTTTGGATTTTTTACTAGAACTAATAGTATTACGTACGGGCTGATAAAAAAAAAACAAAAAAAAATGTAAATTACCGGGTTACGTAGAACAATTTAAAAAAAAATCCTAAAATCGACTTCCTTATTTAGAAATCTTGAAAAAAGTCCCGATGGGTAGATTGGTAGATTTTTCGTGTATTTGATGGCATAGGTATGTGATATCTTATATAGATAAAGCAGTTATTAATTACGGTTCTAAAACTGGCTCAGGCTTGTAGAGATAAGCATGTAGTCATTCGTATTGTAGAACAATAATTATTTTTGTCTTTGGACAATGTAGAAGTTTTAAAATTCACGAATTAATATGAGCAATGTAAGAGTCAATATAACAACAAATAGAGCTGCTCTATATTGCGAGCTCTATATTGCCCACCCCAATTTTACGGTATCCTAACATAACCAATGGTTTAATCCTTTGTTATATCCGTGTTTACGGTTTACAGACTTCTGTATTTTTTTTCCATAGAAACAGCGCACATGCATGTGTCGTGGAGTTACCATAAAAAAATTGCTAGAGGCGTTATATTTATGCTCTGATGTCTGACAAAGAGGAATAGCTCTATTTACGAAACAAGTGCAAATCGTAATTATACATTGCCGATTCATAAGGCGCTTTGAGCCCTTTGTTTACATTTTGCGCAACAAAAAATACATCTATGTGATAAAGAACCTATATGAACATTTTATAGGCACTATTATGACACAAACATGTAAACAGGTCGATATAATAGCATATTAATTAAATCATGGTCTTCTTAATTATCAAATATCCACGAATACCTGTGTTTATTATCAATAGATAAATAACGCTGAAATTTAAAAACCAATAACACAGTGATATCATATTTGTCCTGAATATAACGGCACGTACATGATTCAAGTCCTCGTTAACGACAAAGAGAACGCAGATAATGTGCGAATATTCGCATTGCAAAATATTTATCAAGTGGTGTTATATGCACAGACGCGAAGTTAGTTGTGGTGCAGCCGACGAAGCGAGCCGACGTCGGATCGGAGTAAATCATCTTGTTGCGTCATCGCGGACCCTAATTTTCCGCGTTCATCAGTGTTATGGTCGAGAGCGAGCCCGCGCCAGAGCTGAAAGGTCTCGACGTGACGATGGGCAGGTCGAGCGTCAGCTCGGAAGTGGTGATCATGGACGGCGTCCTCGAGACGGCGGCGCGCGCCGCGGTGCCTCCCGTTCAGAACCTGAACGTGACCAGGTCCTCCCGCGTCCACATCGGCCCCAAGTTCATCTCCGTCACCCAGAACGTCGACAACACCGAAGTGGTCAAAGGTGAGGATGTAATCTCTCGTATGTAAACATGGCGAGTTCCTCAGCGCTGTAGGTATAGCCTTAGCGCTTGTGTCTGGAGCGATATTTACACATAACTACATATCGGCTGGCGTATTATTATTTATACTGTCACCACCTCGTTAGCGATAACTAACAACAATTAACAATGTTCGAATTTATTTTATTATGCACATCTATGTACTTCTTACTCGCGATTTTGCAACGTCCTTTATTCCGAATGAGTCGAGACGTAAGCGGCGCAGTTCGTATACGTTTTCCTTATTGTCGCGGTCGTACGGTTCCCAATATCTTTTAATTGTTTATAGAACAAAGATGAACTCGACGATATATCGCGTGGTAACGCAAATCATGGTATTGGGAATCTCCCATGCCACGATCTCGAATGAGTTTTTATTCACACAGAGTCCGTGCTTAGCGACATACAAATAATATCCTTTGAGCTGATAGTGCGAGTATGTGCTTAGCTACAGAATTAGTCATTCGACAAATAAGTGCTAATATTGTTGGCCAGGAATGAGTACGTATCTGTCGTATTACATACGTACCTAAACTTTGTGAATAGAAATACTTATAGTCAGTGTCGAGTTTACCTTTGGGGCATATAGACCATGGGCTCGTGCCGTTCATTTATGGGGCATCAAACCCAGGGGCGCTAGTCTTAAAATACACCACTGCCTATGATTAATAAATAATTACGATTATGAGATTTACACAAAAATACCATATCCTGTAATTACACTCTTTGCCATTAGTTTTGTCTTTTTTATCGTTTATCTGGCACACAGCCCACTCAATACAATGCGAGCAAATGTTATAAGCTTATACAGGCACTGCGACTAAGAATGTATACCAGTATGCTTTCGTTCAACTGCATTTAGCACCTTAGCCGTATTACTTATTCTTCTTGTTTTTCAAATTATTGTGTTCCTGGAAACGCTAATAATTAATTTGACTTATGGTCATCGAAAATCATCCTGATAACGCAAATGTGAATTCTAATATTCTAGAGTTTTTCTGCCGATTACCTAAAGGATAACCTAAACATCGTATTATATGGGTTCCCTTTCTTAGCTAAATCTTAGCTAGCACGGTCAAACAATCTGCCAAACAGCTCGTTATGGGACGACAGTATTATCTGAAGGCTTATTGTGAACAGGTGATGTACCAGACTTTCCATTCTATAAGGTAGGCAAAAATCTTATCACGGCGATAAAAGAGATTACCTATTTTTAGATCGATAATGATTCGCATTAATAAATAAACCCATTCGGTATCAAATTAATCAGTAGTGCAGTGACATTCTACGGGGCAATATCCGAAAATATTTTCTTATTGGTTTCCACAAATCATAATTTATTTTTACAACTTGGTTCAATCAATACGCCATGACTAATGAAGGTAATGTATGCTCTTAAAAAAAGCCTGTATTTTTTTTATCTTTATGGTATTTATCTGTTTTTGAACAACGAATCACGCCCGCAATATCCAACGTGAATTATATATACAAGAATTATCTCATTACTTCTAAAAACTTTATTGGCATGTGGTTAATCTATAATATGCTAGTGGTTATGTTAGTAATTTAGTGGCGCGCCGATAAAGCTTACAACAGATAAAACTACTTATTAATCGTCGTATCTTATTCGACTACTCTCAAGAGCACTTCCATTGTATGGTCCCATAATACAAGCGTAATGTATATCTAAATATTATTTATAACCTATAAATACTGGCTGTGTAGCCATAGAACACTGGCTGTGTGGACATAGAACTAAACAGAAAATCTTTTTCACAAATATTGATTTCGTATATTTACGCTAATACTACACATTAAAATAAAACTGAGGGTACCCTAGTACAAAGTATGACACTCGGTCGTCAAACCAGTGTTGCCAGATTGGGTATTTTTTTCGCAATTCTGGGTAAAAATTTTGGCTCTGGAGAAATTTTGGAGAAATGAAATTCTTGGAGAAAAATTTGGAGAAAAAAAAATACCATGGAGAATTTTGGGTATTTTTTAGTTTTCATTCTTAACACTGCTTTTTCTCTCTATGGTATGTCATACCCGTAAACACATGCAGTGGGGATACGTAACGTAAAAAAAAAAAGCTCATTCTGCTGTTTCAGTTTGAAAATTAGAACAGTCTTTCAAGGAAAAAATAAGAAAAATTAACCGATATTATCAACTTTTTGCCTTTGGGTAAAACTCAAGCAAATTGTATCATTTTGGAGAAAAATAATTTGAAATTTGGGTACAAATAGAAAATCACATCTGACAACACTGCGTCAAACACCTCAGTCCTCCCGTGACCGTGGTTGCTGTAAAGCAGCCGACACGTCGGGAACGGAAACACAAAAATAAACGCGATAAAATCTGTAAAATTAGTTTTGTTTCAACTTTTTTACAAATTTCAATAAATCCTTATATTACATAAATAAATACATAAAAATAGTATTTTCTGTGGACTTGCTACTTTGAATAAGAACGCATCCATATTTTTACACTGAGTACAAAAATTACATTGACCACCGATTTTCATTAAAGATAGAGACAGTTGTTTTGTCTGATATTGTGTATAATTATTATATTTGGCCTGACGAAACCACGTCACACAACAAAAATAAAGTAAGTCAACATAGCATACATAATATTATACATACATATAAATAAAATTGGAGTGTCTGTTTGTAATATTAAAATAATCGCTTTTTACTAAGTGCATTTGGATGTATACACGTTACCTATACCGAAACAATTTTTTTTACAATTTTTGTCTGTCTGTCTGTCTGTCTGTCTGTCTGTCTGTCCGTCTGTCTGTCTGTCTGCCTGTCTGTCTGTCTGTCTGTCTGTCTGTCTGTCTGTCTGTTTGTTCCGGCTAATCTCTGAAATGGCTGGACCGATTTTGACGGGACTTTCACTGGCAGATAGCTGATGTAACAAGGAGTAACTTAGGCTACTTTTATTTTAGAAAAAAAAATAGGATCTCACGAAAAAAAAAAAAAAACAATGTTGCAGCGCAGCGCCTGATTGTTTGATAGCAACAACCTGCAATGCGTCCCGCGAGCTCAGAATTGGCGGGCAGACTGTTGTCAACGGTTGTCTTTGTTAAATACCACGCGGACGAAGTCGCTGGCAACAGCTAGTTGTTTAATAAAAGAAACAATGCATTAATAATGAAGGCAAAGTTTGAACAACAGGATAAATATGAGAAGCAAAGCTAGTTTTAAAAATTAATGTGGTCTTAGATATAATAATTACTGTATTATTAAAAGTTGATAATAATTACCCGCAACTCATACCTATTGACCATTTAAAACTCATACATATTGTAATAACATATTATCAATTCTAAGCACATACAGTACATACATATCCTATGACAAATCCCCAAATCTGTTTTTAATAGTAGTACTGAAAATTGTCGTAATAAAATTGAGATGAGATTTTCATTAGTTGAACCAATACATTGAGTGACCCAAGCAGCTTGGGACTCCGAAACTAAGATTCTCGGAATGAATGAATGTCTCCATCCTTACTATGCGTTCGGCGACATTTGTACACAGTATAACACCAAAAACATCATTCATAGCTCAACAGTCCTGAGGATGCCTCCTTTAGAGGCGAAACACGTGTCGAATACTTTTTTAGATTCGCGGAGAATTGCATTTTATTTGAGGTCCCGTCACTCGTGATAGATAGTTTCTCGATTAACATCTTAGAGGAGTTCGGTGTTGCTGGCTTCTTCAATTATCGATCAAACTTTGTTTGGTTTATAATTGGAAATGTTGACAAGCCAGTGGTGGATTCCTCTTCCCCCATTAGGTTACCAAAAACATCCTTATAAACGGAACAAAATGTAGGTATAATAATCTTCAAAACAATTCACTGGCACAATACATAATTTTATTGCACGATGTGAAATGGATCTAAGTAAGTTCCTTCATCATATTTCGAAGTTCTAATTCCACAGTCCGACTGTTACATTCCCGGTGTTGATGTTTCAGGCCGGATTATGGGCCTAGAGCTCGTATCGCCCAAGAACTCGCGCAGGCTTCGCTGTAGCATCGCGGTCTTCGTGTGCTGGGCGCTGGTGGTAGCTTGCGCCCTCACATTCGTCATCTTCAGATACGCTCTCTCCATACAAAAGCGTCTCGATTTAGGTAATTCTATTCGCCCTGTCGGCTCTTTCTACATCCAATTAATAATCTTATTTTACTAACATTATATTTACTAACACCAATGGGCATCAATTGAATGAAACATTATTTGGCTAGGTATAAAGGAGCCGTGGTACCTGCGCCGAGCTGATTGGCAGGCGATGCCGGATTACGGGATGGATATGTTAGACCTGCCGGTAGCGAACGTGCTGATCGGCCACTCCGCGCTCGACAATTGCACTGACAAGTACGAATGCATAAAAAACGTGTTGGCAATACAGAGGGACCATCAGAGGAGAGGCTGGAATGATATCGGGCCCAATTTCCTCGTCGGTGGTAGCGGGCTCGTGTTCGAAGGGCGGGGGGCGAACGTCGTAGGGGTCATGGTGAGGTCCTGGAACCTTAACGGCATTAGTGTCATGTTCCTCGGCGATTATAGCCAACACGTGACGTCTCAGGCCCAGTTCGACAACGTGAACACGCTCCTGGAAGAGCTGGTGCGATTAAAAGTGCTAAAACCGGACTACGATCTTTACGGACACTGTCAGGTCACCGGAGCCATCATAAGTCCGGGGCGTAACATAATGGACAACTTATACAACTTCAAACATTGGAACCCCGCGAATCAAACCACTTGTATACGCTGAACGACGCATTTCAAACAGTTTTATGTGCAGATGAAGACTTAAAGTGATGATATATGTTAATTCAACAGCAGGTGTTCATGTGTATTATCTGTAGAATAGATATGATTAAGGTGAATATAAGTATGTGTGAGAAATATGTAGATCGTAGAATCTGAGCCCACCAACGTTACAATATTGCACATAATTAAACAATAATGTAAGGAGATAAGACTAGAAAACGCTAGGAACGATGCAAGCACACATAGTACGCCATTATACACCTGCTGCTAAGTAATCAGGGTTAACACTAAGGCCTCAGCCTCGAATTTAGCGGGCAGCGGGGCGGCGGCGGCGGCGGCGGCGCGGGAGCGGAGCTTGTTTACCGCGCCGCTGTTTTCAAGAACCGATCCATTTGATTTTACGCATAAGATCCTGCCGCTCCCGCGCCACCGCCACCGCCCCGCTGCCCGCTAAATTCGAGGCTGAGGCCTAAAGGTACAACTTCCCGTCCGGGGAATACAGCCGTGACGGTATTAATATAACATTCTCTGGAACAAATGGACATGCATTTTAAATTGTATTTTGCAAATAAGACATACATATTTCATTGGGATATTTGGTGTAACCCCCCATATTTCTGAAAATTATAAACCATTTACAAAGTTCTGTACAAAAGGTAAAAAACTAACCCCCTAATTTATAGACGTTTTATAACTTTATCAAGCGTCATATAGTACTGCGCACAAGGGTTTTGCTTTCCCGCAGTACTAGGTATATGGCGTTTTATAAAGTTATAGAACGTCTTTAAATTCGGGGGTAAAAGTATGGTGAACGGAGTTTAGTTTTTCATAAATGTTAAGGCTAGAGTAAGCCTATGTTAAACTCTAAGGATTACGCATGAGACAAAAAGTCCCTAGTGGCCACTAATTCTGATATTGGAGGTCTCTGCGTCCCGGAAATATTTTGTCAGTTGGTTGAGCGTGGTTAAGGTGGAAGCTCAGGGTCAGGGCGCGAAATTCAAAATGTCAATGGTTTTTATTTTTTTACGAAAAATTTGGACATGTTTACGATGTAATTTAGTGTTTTGCGATATTAGCATTCTGCAATGGATGTCTCGATGTATTAAGTTTGCTTAAAAAAACACCTAAAGCGATACAACACCATAAAGTTAGTAAAAGTAGCGGTTTTTACAAAACTTATGGTATTAGATCGTCTTATGTTTTTTACATACTAATCAGAGGCATACATTCCTAACACTGTGAGCTGTTTGATTTATATACGATTGTTTACTCATAGTTTATATTAAAAAAGATACGTACCCAGAGATATGCATTTACCTACTAATTATAAGCATATATATAACAACTAGCTGCGCCCCGCGGTGTTACCCGCGATTAAAAAGTACGCACGGGAACCATACATTTTACCGGAATAAAACTAGTAGACTATGTGCTATTCCAAACTATAATCTATCTCTGTGCCAAATTTCATCCAGATCCGTTCAGCCATTCTGGCGTGAAAGAGTAACAAACATCCATCCAAACTTTCACATTTATAATAGTAGAGATTTCATTTTATATAACATCCCTGAATGATTTATACCAGTTTAATGGTGGTTTCCTTTGAGCCTCTGGTATAAATTAAATACTAGGAATATAATAAAAAAAAACTGCTTCACTGCCCGCCAGTGGTGGCCATTGGGAATGATTCCCACTGACCACCCAAAATTCAGTGGCAACCAACGGGAACATTTCGAAATATCATAAACCAAGCTTACGCTTCTAAGCTTATACTTCTATACTAATATTATAAATGTGAAAGTTTGGATGGATGGATGGATGGATGTTTGTTCCTCTTTCACGCCCGAACGGCTGAACGGATCTGGATGAAATTTGGCACAGAGTTAGATTATAGTCTGGAATAGCATATAGGCTACTTTTTATCCCGGTAAAATGTATGGTTCCCGTGGGATACATGTTTTAATTTTTTCATACTTTTTATCGCGGGTAACACCGCCGGGCGCAGCTAGTATATTATATAATAACGTTAAATACCTCAAAAATCTACCATTTACCTGACCTGGATAGCTCAGTTGGTAGTAGTCCTGCATTTTGCTCTGAGGGTTCCAGGCTCGTATCCAGGTAGGGACAAACTGCATGATGAGCACGAATATTTGTATCCTAGACACGGATGTTTAATATTTATATATTGGGTTCAGCCCCAGTCCATTCTACGGTACCCATAATGCAAGCGTTGCTTAGTATGGGACTGTATAGTTGGTGTGTTCGTCTGGCGGTATATTTTTTTTTATGACAAGGATGGATTTACGATGAGTGTTATAACACCTAGTACTACATACTATTTTCACCATCACAAGTATTCAAACACTATTATAAATAAGCATATTATAGGTAGGTATAGGCATTGTCAAGTAATCCTGTTTTTGAGATTAGTTCAGTGATAGTGCGGTGAATAGATACCAGTTTAAGGGGGAAGCTCAGGGTCAGGGCGCGAAATTCAAAATGTCAATGGTTTTAATTTTTTTACGAAAAATTTCGACATCTTTACGATGTAATTTAGTGTTTTGCGATATTAGCACTCTGCATTGGATGTCTCGATGTATTAAGTTTGCTTAAAAAAGTACCTAATCCGATACAACACCATAAAGTTAAAAACCATTGACATTTTGAATTTCGCGCCCTGACCCTGAGCTTCCACCTTAATGACAACTACCTCACCAAAGTTATAACCATGGCACAATAATATGCTACGCTACCTAGGTATTCTTCCGACGACGATGACCTAGGTATTCTTAAGACGATGATCTGCCCAAGACTACGCCATAATCAGTGCTGCTTTAATTGTCAATAGAATTAACACCGCTCACTCGATTATGGTTACACCTTCAATATATTTACCTGCTCAGCACATTATATTTCATAAGCAATAATATAAGATCGACAATCTGTGAGTTGATTGCATATCCATTGTAAAGGTACCTGTAAGTGTGAACCGAATTAAGCAATAGGTCAGGTGATTTTGTTAAATTAGGTTGTAAATACCAGCTAAAGTGATTATAATTGTTTTTTTTAAGTATATGCGATTTTTATTTTTGTAATTACTTTGTCTTCTGTTATACCTAGAAATTAACTCCAATTCTTAAATATGTTTACTTGCACGTAAGTATTATTTTAGGTAGGCATTATGAATTGAATACATTTATTTCTTCAAAAGCTTATTCTGAATTTCCTAGAAATCTGTTAGTAAGTAGGTATTTTGCCCTATCTTCGTGTTAATGAAGGCCATATAAATTTTAATTCTATGAGAGAGGTATAGGTATCTATCTACTGTATATATATGCATATATATATACTATACTTACTAAATTGTATCAGGAATATATTACTTGTATAAATAATATAATTACTTATGTAAGTTGAACAAACATTATTAAATCGACGCCGACGTTCAATAAGAACCAAGGATGTCGATGCAGGCGATTGTGAGTAGGCAGGCATCCTTCGCACGCAACCTTGAACACAACAGCTAACAAGCAGGATCTAAAACAAAAGCCTACTTCTATACATAGGTAGGTACATGCACACATGTCAATTTCCGCGCCCTGAAAGAGGAGAACCAAGTAAACAACTCGCGCTAAAAGTTATCGATGGATTTTTTTAAATTAGATTATTTGGTCGCATGTTTTACAATGTAGAAGACGATCCAATGACCCATGACTAATACCTGGTTGTGAGGCAGGTTATTTTTTTCTTAGTATTTGACCGCACGTGACGTCAGAGTGTATAATTTATAGGTACTTTGCCTGTTAAGTCGTGACGTAGCTTCACCAATCATTTAGTCGTACAGATCAATTACATATAAGTTTAAATTCATAACAAGTTTGTGTGTACTTATAGGAAAACTATAAAACTGGTGATGTCATTATTTCCCAGAATCAGATCCTTATTAGCGACATTATCGGATGGTGTATAATACAGTATTTTGTTTGTTTTTTTTTTTTCAATGCAATGTAAATGTAATGTTCAAATCCTGCCTAGGAAAATTATTTAAAAAAAATCTAATAATTCAGTTATATTTTTCATCATAATCAGTCTCGAGATTCCTTTAAGCATTTTTCGCTATTCCTTTTATTTTCGGATTTGTCCATCCACGCACACTTGAACCATTCAACCTGATAACACTTGCTCGCAATGTACCGGACGAAAAAGAATATAAAATAGATGTGATAAGAAAATCAACCTCATTCAACAGACTGTGCTTGATTATATTTACAACATAACTTGTGCAAAACGACTGAAATTTTTCCACTAAATTTGCCCGCTTTACATTCTACGGACAGATTTGATGATTACAATAAAGTTCATATATACTTATAACTGATAGCATGGATATTTTCCAGACCTACCTCTGCCCGGGTACCTATGGAACATTGCGAAGAGCACCACTAAAGCCGAGAGGCTGTCGTGTGTGGCGGCCATGTCGGTACTCATCATTTGCATCATATTGATCGTCTACTTTGTAATCATCGCCAGGAATACCCGCGACGACACACTAGACGTTGGTAAGTATACTTACAATAGCTTCTCTGTCCCCCTGTCTCTTGTAGCCAGCTAGGTAGAGCCAGCGCCTCTTTGATCCCTTTGCTGCGAGCATCAGGCCAGCCCAACCACAACTATCCTACAGGCTTGAGGTCTGGACTATTCGAATGTACTCCTCCCGAGAATCATATAAACCGCTTTCATTTTCAATGTACCTTTATAATTACTGTAAAAATCACATGTAAAGATGGCCGGGATGGGCTGACGCACGCCCATCCCTATTAATCAGCTAACGATTAGTTAATTCTACCTATACTGTCCTTTTGCAGTTGTGTAGGTCCAGTCCAGGATCCAAATTCAGGGTCAAAATTTCGGGCGATCCTAGTATGTAATGACTTTATAGATATTAAACGTCCATTACTCGAGTCATATTCGTGCTAAGCCTACCACGGGCCGCACGCATTCACCTCGTACAAACTGCGCCAGTCGGATAATCAATATGATGAAAATGTAGTAGAGGCATTTCGGCTCACCGCAGACGGCGGTTGCGAGTTCGACTTCCATCGGACCAAATTTCAAATATATTCTCGAATATTCTCCCCGGTCTAGGGGCAGTCCATTATACAGGGCCTATAATACAATTGCTTAGTTAGTGGTCATACTGATGGTGGTGATATTTGTCTATAATATGTTGATATATTTCCATTCAGCTCCCCACGAATGGTTTATTACTCGAGACATGTGGTTGGCTCCGGCATTCAACACCACGGAGAGGACGCTCGAGTTCGAGCCCCTGAGGCTGGTGATCATAGCGCACACGGCGGGCTCAGAGTGCACGAGGTTCGTCACGTGCGCGGCCGAGCTGAGAAACCTCCAGTCGTGGTACGAGCGCGCTTATGGATACGACATTCCGTAAGTACCTACTTCTCCCTCTCTATGGTCGGTCCCTCATGCTTGAGGATCGCGATCATCGTTGGATAGTCCATACTTGGATCGAACGATTAGCCTCCATCGGTCTAGTACCTACTTACGTAGTACTTTATCCCACTAATCCCACTAATATTATAAATGTGAATGTTTGGATGGATGGATATTTATTACTCTATCACGCCAGAACGGAACTGAATGAAATTTGGTACAAAGATAAATTATAGTCTGGAATAGCACATAGGCTACGTTTTATCCCGGTAAAATGCATGGTTCCCGTGGGATAGATTTGTTTTAATTTTTCATAGAGCAAAGGATCGACATGATTTTTTGCATAGGTTGTGGTGGTTTAGGGGTCAGAAAATGATAATAGGCTAATTTTTATCCCAGAAAAATGTACGGTTCCTATGGAATAGCATACAGGAACATATAGGAACAGGACATACTTTTTGATCGCGGGTAACACCGCGGGGTGCAGCTAGTTTATAATCTAACAACAACTATGTGTCACAATTATTTGATAAGATTTATAGCCTGACTTGTTAGATAAAATACTATATTACTGTTACAGCTACAACTTCCTGATCGGCAACGAGGGCCGGGTGTACGAGGGGAGGGGTTGGAACGTGGTTGGCGCACACACAGAGGGCTACAACCACTGCTCACTCAACATCGCATTTACCGGTAACAGACAAACAATACACCTGTTGAGAATAAACATACAAAAACACTTTGAAAAAAGAACAAATTTTACAGATTTTTTCGCGAGTATATTATGAGTTTACGTTCTCGACGTTTCGGCTGCTTTACAGCAAACATGGTCTTCTTCTTTCCTTAAGAAATGTAATGCGATGAAATAAAATGGATATGAATATGGCCTCACCCTCAACTTAGCGGGTATTTTGCCAGTGTCAAGTAATTAATAGCAATATAAAATTCAATATATAATTCCTGCGAGGCAGGCCTAACTTAGTGCAGGAAGATTTGGCAATAACTGACAGGTATTTAAAATATTATTATGAAAATTTTACCACCACAATGTATGTATACATGTATACATAAAATACCTGTAAATCTGTTTTTGGTTAATAAACATTATTATTATAATAAATACACATTATAAATAAAATAATGGATGTGACATGAAGAAATGAAAATGGCATCTTTTTTCGCAACCATGGTCACGGTAGGACTAAGCTTTTTGACGTCATAGTTTGAACTCGGGTACCCTCATATTTAGTTGTTGTTTGCGATCCGATCTACGCAGAACGTGCTCACGGTGTTTGTTAGTTTTATTTCAATGTGTAGTATTCGGGTAAATATAAGAAATCAATGAATAGGTAGTTCATGTAAATATAATTAAAAAAAGCTAATCGAATCCTAATTATTCTCCATAGGCGACTACCGCGAAGGATTACCCCAATATTCCAAAGTCAAGGAGATCCAACTAGAGCGGGTTAAAATGCTGCTCGCGCAAGGAGTCGAACTAGGACATCTGCACCCGCAGTTCCAAGTATTAGGCGCGCGAGACTTGAAGCCAACGATAAGCCCCGGCGAGAACCTATACAACACCATCAAACAATGGAAGAACTACGATCACAGCAACGTGTTTCGCGACAGGTCGTGTTACGAAATACGCAGCATGTTCGAGGAAGATAGCGCTACGACCACGCCGTATACAGATAATATAACTACGACATTTGAGCCGCACGATGTTGAAGTGTAGTGATAGTGACGTGTGTCCGGACATCCCGCGAGTCGGTTGGACTCGTTAGCTTTAGGCTGTGTCCCCAGTCGGCAAACTGTCAGCGGCCGACTGAGTTAGCAGCGTATCGGTTTAGTACGCCGTTCCGTATTTGAAATGGAGTGTTCACCAGTTTCACATTTCACAGTGCTAGTTTGCGCTCACTCTACGCAGTTTGCTGTGTTGCGTGCGCCGATTGATTCAGTGACCGGCCGACTCACAGCAAAACCGGTTCCAGTCGGCGGCGGCGATATGCTTGTTCGCCGGGCGTAGTGAGTCCGTTTGCCGCAAACTGTCATGTGGACAGTTAACAGTGAAAATTCAGTCAGTCGGTCGACCTAAATAAGCGGCTAACACATAACAGTTTGCTTGCGACGCACGCAAATTGATCTGAATTTGCAGCTAACTCGAATTTCAGTTCGCCTCAAATCTGCGGCTCACTCAGTCGGCCGCTGACAGTTTGCCGACTGGGGACACAGCCTTAAGGTGGAAGCGCTAGGTCAGGGCGCGAAATTCTAAATGTCAATGGTTTTTATTTCTTTACGAAAAATTTAGACATCTCTACGATGTAATTTAAAAAATTCTTAAAGCGATACAACACTCCAAAGTAATTAAAAGTAGCGGTTTTTACAAACCTTGGAGTACTGTATCGCTTTAGGTATTTTTTAAGCAAACTTAATACATCGAGACATCCAATGCAGAATGCCAATATCGCGAAAAACTAAATTACATCGTAAAGATGTCCAAATTTTTCGTTAAAAAAATAAAAACCTTTGACATTTTGAATTTCGCGCCCTGACCTAGCGCTTCCACCTTAACGATTCGTGTAAATATGGTGGTGGTAGCCTATGAATGCAATCGTGTGGAAAGACTATTTTGTTGTCAAGAATAGCCGAGTCAATATTCTATGATAAATATATATTATTGTTGTAATTAAAATTGTGTACAATATTTTAAGGGGTTATCGACTAGGTCATAACGATCATGTTTAGAGATAAAATGTATGTTTAAACAGTGCTTGATTTTTTTTCTTTGAGTAAGCGCCGTTTGACCGCTCACTGTACGTAGTATTTTTAAAATTTCAAGTCATTATATTTGGTGATGGATCTCTTGAAATATTTTACACTATTATTGTTACACCTGATATAAGTGTAAGTATTATTACGTCAGCGCCTCGAAGCTCTTGTTTTTCTCGTTATAATTGTGCAATACACCTTGAATTAAATTGCAAGTCCACGGGCTAGAATGCTATAAAATGGGAATGGATTCAGTTGAAATCTGATCTATATAATATCTGACATTGTGAGCTGGCTCCATCGCTACATACTTGGGTGTTTAAATCAATTTATACACGTATATATCGATGACTCTAGAAGCGGTCTAATCAAGATATATTTACAAAAAAAATACAACCGAATTGAGAACCTCCTACTTTTTTAACTCGGTTAAAAAAAGAGGCCGGCAGCTGTTTTGGTTCGAAAATATCGCTATATTCTCAAGTCATTGACACCGTATTTTCATTTTGTAAAATACCAATAAAGAATATACTCTAGATGGGCTGCAAAAAGGGGCTAATTTTGAAGTCATTAAAAAAAGAATTGTATCGCCCATCTGAGTAATACACGAAAGATGTGGTGAGCGAGAATTGCACGGCAATAACTTATAATTATTTTTCAATTCCATGGCATCGCATCCTCGCCTAAGTCATTGACTTTATATAGGTTAAATTTGAAAACAATTGCAATATTTAAAACCATGCCTTTAATGACATCAAATAAGGAATTTGATGAATAAAAAGATATTTATAAGCACAGCCCACAGCCAACAATATCTCCAGTAACGATTACATTTTGAACCAAAAGTATCCTGAAATTAATTTTAAATATTTTTTTTAAATATTGCTAATACTATAAAAACCATGAACAACTAGTTAAGAATATAAATATGTAAGTTATGTAGTTTTGTAGCGAGCTTGTTAACACACCGCTGACCCTTGTAAACCTTTACAAATTGTAAACTGGGATTTCCAACTGATTTATATATAATTGTTACTATGAACGTTTTATACTATTTTAATAAAAAAAAATCAAGCCCCAAAGTAATATTTAATGTGTTATTTAAGTCTAACATGGCATACCAATTGCCTATTAACAATTCGAAACTGGTTCTAACCCTACGATCACCTTATCGCGCGAATATTCGTGGTGCGTTATCGCGATAAAACTTCGTGTTCGATTTACGACGAACTGTATTAGGCACATTAAAAAAAAAACTTCGCGATATGTTAAATGAGGGGAAATTGACGTGGAAAATGGCAGAGATGGTTGCTCTATATTATATGTCGGTAAACAATTATTTATTGCATTTTTATTCATTTAAAGAAGACAAATAAGACGCGATTTTAATCCTCACCCATGCGTCGTAATTTAAATGTGTTATCTTGTGATTCGGCTCTTGGAGGTTCCATAAAACTGATTCCGGTTCATAATTTTCATTGTTCCAAAATAATTTCGTTGCTCAATATAATATTTTACCGATACGATAAAATCCGAATATTAAATGCCACTGAAATACGTGCAAACCGCTCGAAGTCGCAATGTAAATAAAGCGCGCGAAGTTAAACCAAACGCACGAACTTTGTCGCGATAAAACCCTTTGATGTGCGGCAATGTACCGGCAGCGGCGCGAAGGGCATTCGAGTTCGCTTGAATGATTCGCGATATGACGAATCGTCTGGCCAGGGCCCCAAGTCTGCTAACACAATCGATTCATAATCGGACAGCAACCGCATAGTAACCGTCACTTTTGACAGATATTGTATGGGATATCTGTCAAGTGACAGTTACTATGGGGTTGCTGTTCGATTATGAATCGATCGTGTTAGCAGACTTGGGGCCCTGATATGTCGCGTCAATGCCCATCTTCGCGCTAGCTCGATTATGTGGCTCTGCTGTAGCATAAAGAACTTTCAGATATTTTGAGGAAATTAACCATCATTATTTTCGATTAACTTAATAGTTTAAATCAGTTAAATGTTATTAGGGCAGATCACGTCGGGGTCAACTTTAAAGCCAATTAAACCTCCGTTAATCCCGTAACTGTCATAATTGAGTATTCATTTTGATTGTACTTATGTTATATAAAAACTCTAACCCCGAATTTATAGACGTTTTATAACTTTATCAAACGTCATACAGTACTACGCACAAGACTATTGCTTTGCGCAGCACTATATGACGGTTGGTAAAGTTATAAAACGTCTATAAATTCGGGGGTAAGAGTCTGATTGACCGTCTATACGTGGGAACCAATGGATGGATTTAATTAAACATACCATGGTATATATGTTTTACTATAAGCTCTTAGGCACCTTATATAGGTATTTTTTAATCTCGGGTAATAAATTCATAAATGAAAACGAAAAATCCAATTATACAAATGTGAAACGTCTTTCGCACATGGATTATTATGTTGATTCGCAAATGCACAAGCTAATTGACCTATAATTGCAATAGGAAGCCACACGCTAACGTCGGGTGCACACATCTCGCCACAGCGCAAACACGGGGTACTCAGACAACTCGACGCAGGTGGTGTTCATTGATTTAATCACAATTATCAAAAGTGTACAGCACTATATAAACATTTGGCATAGACAACTTCTCTAGTGAATACATTCGAAGAATCAAATAAAAATAAACTCTATGATAATTCAAAAGTTTGTAATTTCTGAAATGCTTAAATAATTTCACATTTTGTTTGGTATTTAATCATCCAGAGGTTCTTTTAGGCACTGAATGAATACATATTACATATTACTGGTTCGCTAAGTTCGTAGCTACACTGAAACATTTGTGTACCGAGTGATATACTAAAGTACCGTACCGTATCAGATCTCATTGTAGCTGTTTTGTTAGCAGTTTAGCTTAAAAGTAGGTATAACTGCACTTATCAGGCGTCCAGGCGTAAATGTTTAAGACTAGTTTACAATAATACCTATACCCGAAACGCTCTGGGGTTTCGCCTCATTCACTACGACATTAAATATCCCAATTACATCATTTCCACTATTATTTATTTTAACGGTTACATGGGCCCGGCGTACATTATGATACAGCGAAACAAAAACCTGTAGTCTTTAAGCGTAAGGCATATATACGTTTGTTCAAAATTCCTATTTCTGTTTCTTTGGATTACATATTTAGACAAAAGCATAAGCGCTTTAAGTAAGCACTCGTGCTATCCATGAGAAGCGACAATTTGACACCATACATCGTTAAACTAGTGTTGCCATTAACTACATATTTACAACCAATATATGAGATACTTATTACTCGGGTCTGTTATGAAAACACGCAACATTTATAAACTCACACCCCTAGTTAACTTCACCAAACACTTGGAAATAAATAAAAGCACATACCGTTTGGTGTTTTCATAATAGATCGTAATTTTGAAAAATGTTATACCATAATTCATATACACGTCCCATTTTAAATAAAATACAGGTCATTTAAATTCTAGTGAACTACATTTTTTTTTATTAAATTGCTTAGTTAATTCTTCGGATGTCAAATTGTCAATGACACATCCTATTCTAAAGAGGGAGAGAGGGGACGACGGGGTCGTGGCGAGTTTGGTTATGAACGAAACTTACGGCTGTTTGATACGATAACACCAAAGTCGTTCGTAGATTCGACGCCTAGTGACGAAGTGAGCGTAGCGCGGTTCGTCATGGAAATGCCCGGTGGTGCTTCAAGACATGAACTCGCAAGACGTGACAGTGTCAGGAAAACATTGCACAAACTCACGACATCCATCTCGACCGCTACCCGCACATTACAAGAGTAGAAAAAAAAAAACTACTCAATTAACAAGATGCACAATATTGACAATTGACACATACGATCGAGAAAGTATGACCATCGTCCTGCCGATAATAAGCGCGGTCGGCGGAGGACAACAACAGACCGTACAAGTCACAAACAACCGTAAGCTGTTGCGTTCAAGGTTACTTATTCAATACAATTAACAAAACTCACAGCCGCATACATCATTGATAAAGTAAATTCGCTGTTTGCTGTCTCCATAATGCAAAAGAATATGGGACAAATTGGCTATTTATCCAGAAGATTATTGTTATACAATGTAGTCCAGCATCCATATAACTAAGCCGACAAGATTATCACAAAACTCAATATCAAATCTATGAACGATCCCGCTGTCCGTAATAAACTGAATAACGTGTGTGCAATACAGTAGACGATTATACACAATATATGAATGGTACCTTATTAGTTTTGTCCCTTCCTTAAACATCAAAAAGTCGACACCAACCTACTATACGTACTTAGATTTTTTATGATATTATGTATTACTCACACACTTATATACTCGTTCAGTGCATAGCACGTGAAGAGTTTTAAGAAGCGTTCAATTTTAACTCTAATATTATGCGAATAATATATTTTTTGTTAATTTAATTTCATGTTTACACCACCATAAATACATTAAATTATGCCAAAACTAAATCACATGTTAACACATATCAATTTAAGGCATCTATAAATTGTTGTTAATTTAATAATCATTACATTATAAATATTTGATTGCTCGAGCTATCACAGGGTCATAAGTCCTTAATAGAGTAATGACTTTATTTTTTACAAACAGCGATTAGATAAGATGCTTTATATTATATATTTAAATTATTATAGTTTATGGTAGTGTGTGATAAGTCACACTGTATTCTCTCGCAATCTCGCACGGAGACATAAATATGAGAAGCAGAATGTAACAGCAAAATAATAGATTGTCATGCCAAAAAAAAACGTTTATTTAAATATGATAATAGGGCTGTATCAAAGGTTAAAAACAATTGATGATTATAACATACAAGGTTTGAAGAAATCTCCTACATTTTATAGCATAGTTTTATTATCCTGGTAAACTTGTACACTTTGGGAACAATAGGACTGAATTGTCGCCCCATAGATCGCAATACTGTCAAACAAACTCAGCTATATAAGTGCAGTAAGTAGTTTGTGTGTTTTGGGGCAGGGGCGCAGTACTATATGACGTTTGATAAAGTTATAAAACGTTTATAAATTTGGGGGTTAATGTGATAATTATTATTTTTTTGCACTCATATAATTAAATCCGATTGTGTGTCAGGACACGAGGTGTAAAATGAGTCCCATTGATCCTAAGTATACACTACAAAGGAGCACAAATATTGGCCAAAGATGGTTAATATATAATTCGATATAGGTCAGTTTCTTCATCGACAGTAACAACAAGTCCGTCCCACTCACACTACAGATTACATAAATAAGAATGACAGTGACAGCATGCTTCTTACGGTTACTGCCAATAAAGAAACCTGTACGTGATTAGAGTAAATAAACAAAATTGTGCTCCTTCGTGCAATAAAATTCCATTGCTGGATATTTTTTTATATATATTTGCACAAAGCAATTAGCTTCGTTCCTATACAAAATAAATGAAATACATTGTTCGGACACGAAATAAATCAGATTTTATAATATCCGAATTCATGGCTTTTTTTATATTTACTAATCAAGTAAATGTAATAATTGTACTTCGCATTTTTACATACATACTTACACCAATTCACATTATCATCAATTATTTAAACCGGTTCACAAATACTTACACGGTGAAATTAACAATCGAACTAGGTAATTGTTTTAGACCATTTTGAATCGTTTTAATTTAATTTGTATACGTGTATATCACACTGATTGGTGGGAGAGTAACCATATGTATTATGACAGGCAGGAAATAATATTGATGGTGAAATTTTATATGGGTCCGACGGACGCAACATCGATGCTACTATGGTTATTTACGAGTGATTATATCGTATATATTATATATAATATATTATACACTATCATTGATAGAGCTACCAATAGGCTGGTTGTGAATTAAGAATGACAGCAGAATGCAATGGAAGTAAGATGCGGAATCGAAAGTTCATAAAAATCACAGATAAAAAAGGAACATAGAAGTACACAGTCATAATAACAACACTGAGTCAGGCCAAGCGAGCGTAAGTAAGCGAAAGTCAACGAACGAAGCCAATCACAAGCAAACGCTTACGTGTCTTCCTCATACGTTGATCGAGTGTCTTATTGACGGAGGCTGAGGTACCTATCAAGAAACCTCTCCGTTTTCTCATGGTCTTTTGGCCTGAGGGTAGACTTCTGCATACACCGTGTTCGAGAAAAATATAAAAATAGCTAAAACCATAATTAGCCGCGATGTCGCGTCGCATGTCACAGATAAAGGCAAGCTTTTAAATTTATAGAAGTATTAATAAATACATAATGGCATTACAAAGGTTTTCATAAAAGACAACCGCTTTATAATGTCAATGTAAATGGAGGACAACTTTCTATAAATTTGGGGTAGCGCTCATAAATATAATAATCGAAAATAGTAGTGTTAAGGCACAAATTAAAAGTGGCGGGGAGTGCGGAGTCGGATAACGATATGCAACCGCCAGTATTACACACACGCAAAATTGATATTTCACGGTGGTGTGTCGAACCAGACAACGCGACTCAGTCGCAGTGTTGTCAGATAACTTCAATCGCCTACAGTAAACACCCACCATTTAACGACTTCAGTACAAGGGTGCGTTTACGCTGAAGCGAATACCAGCAGAGCGGCGAGAAATTCGGCGATACATGTTTATTTGAGATCCACAACTCGTCTCGGCTTTGTGGATTTTAAACAATCCGATTAGCATATTCCTCCTCGCCCCGCTCGTGAACGCTTCAGTGGAATGTGAGGTATGGCTTTTGGGAATCACACGTTCGAGCGAAATGACCTCACACGCTCCGCCACGCCGGATTAGCCGGAATAAGGCCATAGTGCAATGAAAGAAATATGACATAAATTTCAAAGTACAACTAAAACTCATATAAAATCAAATGAAATCAGTTATAAACGGCCACAATGAACACGAGGAGGGCGCGCATCGGACGCCAATCAACATAATCTAATACCAGTAAGTATACTGGTTATAAATATTTAAATTCAGTCTTTGGTTCCATTCCAGTTCCATGCATAAATGCTTTTTCCGATTAACAATGAATATTTTGTTCGTTTGAGGTTAGCCACCGTAGTATTACAGTACGTCGAGACAAGACAGGTGAAGAGCCCTCGGGACGAGAAGCAGCGATCACATAATACTAAGAGACTAGCCTGCCCTACGAGGACATTATATATTTTTTATTGCACAACAAATTTTAATTGATCACAGTATGTTTCAGCATAAAGAGATCGTAACCCACACAAATGCGCTCGGTTCGTTCAAGCGCAGCACACGTTAGTATAATAAAAGTAACATAATGTTTATCGTTCCGATTGGCCATTACATTTGAATAAACATATAGCAACATTAGAAAAAAATATGTATTAAGAAAGAGCAAAATTATAAATAATATACACATGAAATAATAAAATATAAAATTGTATAACATACTGACATTTTATTGTGCAAAATGGCATCTCATTTTGACAGCTTCCAGTCTAGTTCACTGCGCCGCTCTGAAGTTGGCCCCAGAGGCGTCGCAATACGTATTTTTGGTATAAAATATCCATTGCGGCACCACTTGCATTAACTTCAAAGCGGCGCAGTTACATGACTGCAATGGGTTGGCGACATTACTATTTGTTGAAGTTAGTACCTACAAGAACGATTTGCAACTTCGCAGTCGGCGCGCAAACGAACCGAGCCCCACAACGTTACATCAGCCAAATGTTCGCGCACAATATCTACTATATAAAAATAAGTCGGGTTTTCCTTCCTGACGCTATAACTCCAGAACGCACGAACCGATTTCCACTGTTTTGCATTCGTTGGAAAGGTCTCGGGCTCCGTGAGGTTTATAGCAAAGAAAATTCATTCATCTGGTGGCGAAACGGAGTTCGCCAGGTTTGCTAGTTATGTATATAAATTTGTTACATCTGTTTATCACACACCTCACATAAACAGTTCACATAGAAACACTGGCATCAAATGATTCGCCGACCGGCAGACACGACAATAATGTAACATTTCTTATTACAATGTTTTGATAGTATCGAAAAAAAATTATACAGTTAATCAGTTTTGTGAATGTTAGCATTTTATACACATTATACCTAGCATCTATAATATTTACATTGTTCTCCAATGCGAGCAGTGAATCGATCGGCGCGCTTCATCGCGCAGAAAAGTCCGTACAGAACCTGGCGAACCACACGACACAGCGGCCAAGGACTTGCACAAACGGAATTTTGAACAACGTGTCTATGCGAAAAAGAACCTCTTATAAAATCAATGGGGACCAAGCAACACAAATTGTCTCGATCTAATTGATATGTACCTTGCTTATTGATGTTAAACATGCGCATGTGTATTCATTCGTCTGTATTGATGACAGCTGACAATAATTTATTGTTTCAACCTAGTATTAGTAAAAATAACAAAACAATTTCCTAAATGCTGCTAAAGAAAAGAGGATAAGTCAGTCTCTCATGAATACAATGAAATAATTTGAAATGGAAAAATCAAACCATTAAGACCTTTCACCTACATGGTTGAGGCCTCGGGGCGCGCCTGCGCGGCAGCCTACTCAGCTAATTGTTCTGAAACAATGCCACGACCATATTAATAATAATAGAGATTACAACATTACAATCGCGGAGAAAGCGCAGAACATGTCTCTACACCCCTGAGCCACTCACTACAGTGTTGCCATCGTCTGATATGACGGCCTTTTTAGGGGGCTCACCTAACGAGCGGCGAGTCGCCATTTGCCAATAATAATTAGATAAAAGCTGATTGTGGCAGGTGTCCGCAACCCTTCCAATATTCCCATCCCATATCCATCCAATCCTCAATCCATAGTCCCAGTTATCTTTCCATATTCCTGCAATAGTTTCTCCGCCTGCTGAGGTCAAATCGTTGTATATGCTATCTGTGTATGTATAATTGTGATTATCACTACTCCACCGATTAGCAAAAGGTGAAGAAAAACTTCGTGAGGAAACCTGCATGTCTGAGAGAGCCCCTCAAAAGACATGCGAAGTCCGCGTCCCGCACTGGGGTAACGTGGCGGACTATGGCCTAATCCGCCTTGTATTGATGGGAGGTCAGTGTCTATCAGTGCAGATCAGGGGCTCCCAAACTTATTTTGTCAACTGCCCACTTTGAGATGAATTATTTTTAGCGCCCCCACCGACTTAAAAACCACTATAATTTCAAATTCAATTAATTATTGTTAAGACTCTACACAACGCTTTCATTTTTTCCCCACCATTTCTAGGCCAGCAGCGCCCACAAGGGGGCGTTATCGGCCACTTTGGGAAAGGCTGGTGTGGATTGATGGAAACTTGTTTTAATGTGGTGATTGTGTTAAAGGCCTGTTACCGTTGATGGGACGTCGCGGGCGGAATCCGCGCGTTCCGTCCGGGCCGCGCGGCGTGCGGGTCACCACCACGCGCGGCCCGGCCGCCTCCTCCTGCGAGGCCGTCCGTAGCCGCGACAACAGCCGCTCCGGCCGCTGCGGCTTCGCGGCCGCCGACCCCTTGCCGCTGGTGACACAAATTTACTTATTTTCCGGGTACATTGATTTATATCAAACTTGAAAGGGCGAAACATTGTACACCACAAAACTGAGCTGAAAAAATTGTTAGAAATTAAAGCGATTATGATATTCTTTTTCATTCTTTATGAAATGAAATGCGATGAAATAAAAGGGATAAGAATATGGCCTCACCCACAACTTAGCGGGTATTTTGCCAATGTCAAGTAATTAATAGCAATAAAACATTCAATAAATACAAATTATAAATAAAATAATGGATGTGAAATGATGATATGAAAATGTTTTTGTTTGGTGTGCTACGAACGAATTTATTTTTTACAGAGAATGTCTATTATAATATTACAAAATTTCTTAGTGACAATTTATAGTTCCTTATGCTTTTGACAACTTTTTATTATATATTTTTTTATTTTTGAACTTTGAACTAATAACCGATATTTTATTTGACATATTATTTTAACATTGAATTTGCATGAAATATTAATAAATATTAATAATAATTAATATTTAGATAATAAGAATTCTGTGATTTACATTTAATTAACATTTGTATGGCTTAAAGGCTGAACAAGACTGATCTCTCAATTAATAATGTATCATTTGACATATGATGTAAATGATGTTTGATATAAATAAATGATGTTTGATATTTTTATAGCTAGTCAAGTAACAAGTAGTATGTGTCAATTGTAGGCTAAGACCAATAAAAAAATAATAGAAACCGCTCACCCAATTTTAACGACGTTGCAAGCGGACGACTTGCCGTTCCTAGGGTTGGTGAGCATAACGAACTCGACCACGTCGCCAGCTTGCAGCTCGGCAGGGTTGCCGCGCACCTCCGACATGTGAAAGAACAGGCGGCGGTTGTCTTCACCCTCGAGAGATAAAAATCCGAAACCACCTGGAAATAGGCATGATGACAGTAACTAAGAATCACTAAAATAATGGGTTTATCTAATGAGATAGGATTAATAGGTTCTGAAAAATGTATTTATTTACAGATTTAGGGCGAGATTGATAATTTATTTAATAAAATAAAACTACAAAATTCAACAGTCCGCCATGATAAGTTGAACACCAATCAGAGTGAACTACGTCACGAGCATGTACACATTGTAAACATCGCTACGTTTCGTACGAACTTTGACGATCTCTGCACTTAGTAATTGTTTTTATCTGCGTTTATAAAGTATTTCGTGATTTCTATCGATCAATTACATAGTTTTGTGTTCTCAAAACATGGAATAAGGATTTACCATTTTTGACACAAACAATATAAAACCTGTTGCTAAGCAACCGCAACATTATCAGCAAAGAGTAATAAGATAAACTCCATACTCTTTACAATATTTATATACGTAAATTACTGATTTCATGTGTTTACGGTCAGTTTTCATAATAGTGACGTCACAAGCAGACGCCATGACACCGGCGATCGTTTTGGAGCGAATTTTAAAATTACAATTTAAATAGCGTTTTTTTCTAATAAAAATTAGTTTCCTGCCGAAATAATATATTTTTTTGGAAATAGTAGATACCTTAGAATATTATAGAACAGTTTTTCAAAATCAGTCATCATGCCTATTATACAAGCGAATAAGCAGTGGAATGGACTTTGGCGTAAAGTTGTGCAGTGAAGTCAAAGTCAAAGTCAAATCATTTATTTCGTATAGGCCTACGGGCACTTACAAATTGTCATTACAATTTTTTTTCTTAAGTCTACATCCGGATCGGAACGCGACCTCAACTGAGAAGATCCGGCAAGAAACTCAGCGGGCTTGTCTTTTTTTTTAAATTCATGATTTATTATTAGTGATGTTATCAATTTCGTTTTATTTTGTGAAAAATTGTGTTCCTTGATATATAATGTGTATGTATATACTAAACACCCAATACATGAAGCAATTATCCGATTCTAAAATCGATTCAACGGTGAACATCGTGAGGAAACCTGCATGTCTGAGAGAACCACTCGAAAGACGTGTGAAGTCCGCCAACCCGCACTGGGCCGGCATGGTGGACTATGGCCTAATCTTCGCATTGAGGGGAGGCCCGTGTCCAACAGTGGGATATTAAAAAGGGCTGGTATTATTATTATAACATTGATTACACTAATAGTAAGCTACAATGTCGCTGACCACTATAGGTTTATGCTTAGTAAGGTACACAGGACCGAGCGAACAAAAGCTATCTCGCCCACAAAACAACTAAACGCATCACTCCTACACAAATTTTAGAGTTATATGTCCACATTTATATGTACCTTTAATAGACTCAACACTGGCACGTCTCTTCTTCCTGATTGGCACAATGTTGGTAGCCCTACCCTCCACGTCGGCTTGGAAAGTGACTGGATCGCCAACTTGCAGGATCTCGCGTTTGCACGCCAAGCCCATAATTCCGAATTCGTAGGATGTACCGCCTTCCACTTGGATCAAGCCTGCAAGCATTCAATTCAAGCTATAATTATAGAAAAATGGATATAAATAATTTACAATGTAAAAGTAATGCAGGTTTGAAAATCACTTCAGGAGTAAAAAAAAACGCCCGTATCATAAGTGCTGGATTATGGGCAAAGAAGACCAGGATTGAATAAAGTAAATGAGATATATTAGGATATAAAATATAAGCAGTGTAAAAATACAATGTCAAAAACAGGTGTCAAGAAAGTTGACAGATGCAACGTTCTTCTATTTGTTAGTTAGTTTACATACTCCGTCAATAAGAGTTCAATCGGTACCTGAATATTGCGCCTGGTCGGGATTCAATGCTCGCAGGGTCCTGGTCACGGTGCCGTTCAGTGTGGGGTCTAACGGCTTTGCAATCTGCACGGTGCCGCGCGTCAGCAGCCGCACGTACTCCGCGCTCGCGCAGCCCCCGCCCGCGCCGCTGACGCGACCCAGCGCGTACTCCACCTCGCTGCCAAGCTCGAGACCGTCGGGGCTGCCTTCTAGATTGCTGGAAACATAAATACAGACACTATGTTATACTGGAAGGAATTGACAGAGCGACCAGGAGTATTCAATCTGTAAAACTTGTTTTTTTTTAATCATTCATCCAAAATAAAACCAAATTATGTTGGTTATTGTTTAAAATTAATTTAAAGAGCTAGTTGATTATCGTCAACTAAATTGAAAATAACGAATGTAATTAACGATGAAGTTTCGTTGACGACGCTCTATAAAAATTACTTTCGCTGAAATAATTGCAATAGAAGTGGAAATGAGTAGAAAAACCGGTTCAACTTCGTAACCAGTAATCGCTAAAATTTAGGTGAGACGAGAACGATTATTTTCAAAAATCTTTTCAAGAACCAGTTCGTGAATGATCAATACTTTAACCGATATTTGAACGGTATCTAGTATTTATTAACCAGTTCAAGAGCCCAAGGAGGTGCACAGGTCTCATAAGTTTACCTGCTGGTATTAGTTATGGAGTGAAAGCTATTGACAATTACAATGTTGCCTAGAACATTACTAGACTCAGGAATCGAACGCGTTAAAATTATAGTATAGGTATTAATATAACAATATAAGAAGAAATAAAAAAATATATGAAAACCATGTCTTATTTCGCTCAGCATTCGCTTTGTTGTTAAAGATGACGTGCGCATTTGTGGTAAACAAAAATTATCAAACAACGTTATAAAACAAAATGTAACAAATAAAAGTTAAACAAACAAAAATAGAAATATAAAAGCAATCTTCGCACAGGATAAAACAAGTTACAGTTCACAACTTGAGTGAAACCGTATGCGGTTGTTTGGCTTCACTGTGAGGGCGGCCAAACAAGTGATTACTTGGATAAACAAGGTGTTTTCTAGAAATAACGAAAGTAAATATAAATTGAACGGACTAGGTAGAAATCATTTCTTGTTATTATTTGAAATTAGTTTTTTTATTTACTAACTGTCTGGGCGAACTTCGTATCGCCTCAGAATGAAATGAAACAGACGATATAAAAAAAACTAGAGAATGATTGCTCATGTTTTAGTATTTTTTCTGCTATTCGGGGCGGAGACAATGTCAAAAAATTTAAGATTATACAAATCGGACGATCCGTTCTTGAATTATAATTGGTGTAACTAAAACAACTTTGTTATATATATTTATCATGTTTCGTTTACATAAATATAGTCAGCTCCAGCAAGGTGTCAGCATAAATATCATTCAGCGATAAGCACAAATGGCACACAAAGTGAAAATGGATTTTGCAAATGCATCAGCTTTGGTAATATCCGGCTCGCACTAACAATACTTGTGATTCACTAATAATTAAATAAGCACCGCCATCACGACTGTTATCATAGGAGGGGTAGGCAGCGGTGCACCCACATTTCCCCGATGGTATTTAATCTTATTTTAATAGGGGATGATTGTAATACCATACCGGGTACACTCAGCGTTATTGCCAGGAGGATTCGGGCTATAGTCCACTAACGCTAACCCAGTGTGGGTTGGCATTCGCATATATGGACTCGAATCTAGCGCCTCAGTATCCCCAAGCATTACATGGCAAATGAGACATAATAGAGTAGCATAAAGCGAGACAAGGGTAATTTTTTTATCGCGCCAAACCTTAAAAGTCAACAGCTGCTTTGGGATACCACAGAACACTAATAGATCATTATTATGTTAATCGCACAGCTTATTTTTTAATGTGTTTTCTTATAATGACAAAAATGCTACACAGTGAAATAAAAAAATATAAATTCGCAAAAAAACAATGTGTCAATAAAATAAATTGTATGATATTAGCAGGTTAAAAACAACTTCGATCCCTTGTAGCATTTCAAACGATATTATAAATCAACAAACTACATCAAGGCCGATCGACATTACCTGCTCCCTGCCTGAAGTACTCTCGTCGAGGGTCATAAACAGATCAATAATTGGTCAGCAGCGAGCTCATATATATAGTATGTGGATCAGAAACCATATCCTTATAAGGTTGTCGAAATTTATAAGAGGCCGAGTAAGTTTTATTTTATGGATCTCTATTGCACTGATTTTGACGTTATATCCAAGTTTAAAGGCTACAAACCCAGAGTGAAACCCACTAGTAAAAATAAATAAGTGCAAAAAATGTGAAAGGTGTGAGAAATCCGCCAATCCGCCCCTTGCTAGGGTGGCCAGAATAACAGAAATGTTAATATAATAGATTAATGTTAATTATGGGTAATGTACCATAATAATGTTAATTATTATCTAGAATATATATTTGTAGAAAACATGTTTTGTGAGAGTGGATCGAATGTAGTGGATGACACTGGGGGCGTACTACGAACTCTTTATTTCCATGCTGTATACTGAACTACCTGGCAATACCATATTTCATATAAATAATACATACATATCCTTATTATAATTTTTAAAAAAACTATGTTTCCAAACATCCACTTCCAACTATCTAGCGGGAGCTTATTTCGTTAACATGATGCAGAAAACAAGTTTAAGGCCGGGAATTGAATTGCCTAGAAAAGAGTTCGTAGTATGCCCCCTGATTTGGTAGAAAAAATCAAACCTGAAGTGGAAGAAAACTTCTTTAGTGTGGTCTGATGTCTCAATGAAGCCGAAGCCGTCCTTGAGTGCGGCGATGAAGCCTTGCATGACGGGGCGGCCGTTCGCGCCGTTGGTAGGCGTCCCGTTCTGAGCTTGCTGGACTTGCACCGACTTCGCGATCAGCTCCTTGGTTCGCTTCACCTGTCCAAACAATACGTGTACTACGTACCGCTGGATGGCTGTTCATAACACTAACCTATTTAGTTAGTAAGCTAACAGACATATAGTTCGATAGGTCATGAAAAATATATGAAGGTCACGATCATGAGGTGCATTTTTTTTTATATTATGAGTATAATAATTAAAGACAATGATTAAATTATGAATTAATTTATAAAATGTATGTATCAGAATGACGAAGATGCCTCGCAGCCGTCTTAGGCTAGAGCGACTGCTTTTGTATTATACCTACATTTGTTTACACAGCGTAGAATTCATAGTAGTTACAATTATTTTATAATGGCTTCACAATGCATTTTAGAAAAAAATACGCAATGTAATGCAATTATAAATGGATTGTAACTTACTATGAATTCGACGGCTGGTATTGGTTTGTCAATAATACCTGATAGACGTCAAAGGTGACGTTGTCTCCTACACGGGGAAGCATCTTAGATTCACACTTTTTGGCAGAGAATGAGAGAGATTTCTTTTGTTGATTTACTTGCCAAGTGATCACGCCGTTCAATTCCTGTATACAAGTAAATGTTTAAAATAAAATTAATAACACCACGTCACGGAAGTCGGCTCTTAGATTCCATAAGAAAATTATTCACAAACATTCCTAGTACTGATCCATTGAGTACACCCTAACAATAGGTCAATGAAAACACCTATTTTTCTACATATTCAAATCATAATCAAACCGCAATAATTATATTTACAGCATTTGCTCGGCTATAAATATTATAAACACAAGCTATTCTCTGCTGTTCTATGGGTAGGGAATCTGAACATTTCACCTTCATTTTCACACTCATAGAACCTGCAGCACAGTGGAAGCGCAGAAGTTAACTCTTTAACATATATTCGCGTGTGCCATTGGTTGAAGTTAATTGTGAACGTGATCGTATGATCCAATATCCGCGCTTTCATTGTGGGGGAGAGTTCAGTAGTGCTATTCTGTATCTCTCATCACATGTCTCACGCGTGAGTCCAAAAATGAATTATACAATTTTAATACAAATTATACATTTCACCATTGGAATTACGTGTGAGAAATGAAATTAAATGACATAACAATATCTCACATGTAAATCCTCGTGTAGAATGTAAAATTTATATTAGAATTGTACAACTCACTTTAAGACTCACGCGTGAGATTGGCGTTACAGAATAGCTCTACAGAGGTTGAGTTAAAACAGTTGAGACAATTTTATTCCCATAGCTTAAAATAGTTCTGGGGATTTCTTGATTAAAACAGTCATTTGTTTTTGGTTTTAATAAACCCACAGAAAACAAATGATTTTCTGTGCCCAAATTTACTTCTAACTAGTAACCCTGACCTTACCGCCTGTTTAATGCCTGACTGTATTGAAACTAAAAATCCATACAACTTTTACTCTGTATAATAGTTAAAGGTGGACAGACCTATATAAAAAACGTATTATAAGACTTCTATGACAAACATATCGGAATCATACTTATTGTAGCAAAGCATACCTACATTCTGGAGGAAGGAATAAATACCGTGGATCATATTCATTACAGTAGATCCCTCAGCCATACCAAGCCAATAAGCTTATTCAAGTTAAATTTCGATGTGGATTCGATAATATTATTGTTATTGACAAAGGCAACATTTACTCGGCTGCTGCCATTAGATTATGAGCCAATTTTAAGTTTGTAGAAGCACTGTTTTAGAGAACAAAGCTAATAGTTCAAGGTAATATAAAACAATACACTTGTTTACGAATAGTACCGTATTGTTTGTTGGTGCTGCTTGGTAGGTGCTCTTCTCACCCGACAACTGAGGAAAGAAAAATAAAACATATATAGGGAGGCCACGCAGTATCGACGAAATACACGCTTATTGATCACACCAAAGTGGAGGTAAAAAAAAAAATAAAAATAATCAACACACCCTCACTTGGCTGGAGAACAGACCAAACCTAACAAACATTTCAAATTATTTGGGTATAGTATGATCAACATATTATCCGATAGATGTGTCTTTTCTCAATTGCCCATTCTGCCTCCCCATTTGTATTTGGGGACAGCCTCAAACCTAAACCATTACAATAAATGGCAACACTCACCGACTGGGGTGTTCTTGTTGGACTCGAATTGCCGGACAACAGCTGAGCCTCTTTGGAGACCACGCCGCGGGTGTCTTGCTCGATAAGCGTCTCGAACTTCACAGTCCCTGGGACCAGGTGCTTGATGCGAATCGCCGACTGACGGTTGTTCATATTGGAGAATAGTGTCACTGGGTCCACGGTGAATTCCACCTGGTATCATATTAACAACTGATTATAGCCTCACTAGAATTGTGAGTACAGGGATCGTAATAAAAAGTATGCATTCAGAAATATAACTTCACCATTTTAACCCTTTCAGACGGTTGATTACAAAGTCATACTTGCTAGACTTGGATGTGCAGGATTCGAACCAGCTTTCCTATTTTTAAGACTAACATTCACCCATCACAGAAATAATTAGTAAGAGTACTTGACTAGAATATTGTGTAACATAATATTAACCTCATCACCGACGCTAAGTTCTTGTCCCAAACGGAGGACTTCAGCGAAATGGAAGAACATAGTTTGCTCTCTCTCTGCACAGCGGATAAACCCGTACCCGTCTCGCAGAGAGCATACAATGCCCTGCTCCCTCCTGGGTGAAATAAAACACAGGGTTCCGTAGGTATAATATAAAAAAAATATACGTTATTGTCTTGAACATTGGCTATAAAATGGACTTACCGTTCTCCGGACACATTGAAAGATTCATCAAGTAATGAGATATTCGTGGCACGTTTTAGCTGGTCCCTCCTGTCGGTGGCGACTTGGAACTTAACCCAGTCCCCGTGGCGCAAGGTAAACTCGCCACATTGGTCCTTATCGCCGAAAGGCACCTAAAACAGACAAATCGAAATGAATGCTTAATTATAAGACATTTTGAATCACTAAAGTACTACTCTCACAGGATATTACTAATACTAATAATCATGTGCATTGTTAATGCTATCTAGTTGTACATAAATGTCTAAATGTAGTTACATTTTAATTATTTGATGTCATCTCCGTATAATCAACACACAAGTGTGAATATACTTCCTACATCCAAAATTAGACAGGGTGTGGGTGATGCCCAATGTGCGTATGCAAAAAGAGGTGGGGGGCAGTTGCCCCAAATGAAAACCAGAAGACATTATAACTACCAATGTTAAGAAATTATGTGCCTCATAGTATCTTGGCAACTGAGAACAGTGACTTCAGGGAAAGAGCAACGTTCTATTGGTGTCAGATTTTTGATGAAGAAAGACGATGGTTCAATTCGAGTTTCCTTCTTTGCCCTACGCTGAAGCTAACCCTGGCTATGCCCAAGGTGAAGCCCGTATTAACATATAATATTAACACTTCAAAGTAAAGTTATAGCATAAAAACAACGTTTTTTAGCTAGAGCAATGGCATAATGATTTCTATGTGAGGGTCATTACTCATTAGAGAAGTTTAAGTGCTGTCGTGTTTACCTCAACTTCTGAATGGTCGGCAGCGCGGTATCGGATGCGGCCCGGCAGGGGGTCGTTTTGCACGCGCACCACGGTACCTCGCTCCAGTGGCTTCAACACCTGCCCGCGCATTATCTCCGGACTTACGTCCTCAAACACCACGGAGCCACTCGGCAGCTTAGTTATATTGCACGCCACCTCCTTCCCCTGGACCAGAGACACACCAAACCCCATCAATTGAAAATGAAAACATTTAAGTGATTGTTTTAAAGTTTAATCGCCCACCATTGTGGGTGATCAAACTTCTCATCAACAATCACTTACATTTCTGGTTTGAATAATAAATTCCACATCATCTCCCAAAACCAATTCTTCCTTAGTTTTAGTTTCAGAATAATGAAAAAAAATCTCCTTCACTACGTCAGCACGTTCAATGAATCCGAAATTTTCCTTCATCGAACACACTACGCCATGATATTTCACTGGGTGTACAGGGTTCTCGAAACGGACATGACATGCTCCCAGAGTGCCCCTGTAACGAAATAATGATAATAAATTGTTGAACAAATGTAATGGAAGTGAGATAAACACTGTGATGTAATTGTACGTACCGCTGATTAGTTGCTATTTGGAAACTCACAGCATCACCAGTATGCAATGTGACATTGCCTTCCACGTCGTCTTTTGTATAGGGTAAAAAGAAACATTCACCACGGTTCTCATAAGAAATTCGCCCTGTATTGTCGCCGGAACCTTCGCCTTTAACCTCGGTTGTAACTGTGCCTGTAACTCTTGCCTCACTCAGGACCTTAAGTGAAACAAATATACAATATAATAAGCAAACACTGTTACAATATTTATGAAAAGCAATAAAAATATATGGTAAACATACCACTTCAGGTGCAATCTTAGTAACAGTTGAAGCAATTGGTTTTCCAGTACGACGGTCATATGTCATCTCGAATTCAACAGGATCTCCGATTTTCAGATGTTCAGTGTTGCCACTAAATTGGCTGAAGTGAAAGAACAGGCGAGCCTGCCTCTCACAGCATTGAATGAATCCATATGAGTGAAGCAGCTTTTCAATGATGCCAGTCTCTCGAATAGGTGGGTTATTAATTGAATCATATTGAGTGCTATTGGTAGATCCACTGGAATATGCATCTCCCATTGGGCTGCTGTCTAAGTTATATCCAAGAGAGAAACGGTTACCACCTCCTGTTTTAGATGCATTGTTATAATTATCTCGCGGTGAACTTGGATACTCACCTATAAAAAAAAATTAAATTAAAATACCAAGTATATTATTTATTTTGGGATACTTTACCGATTTTTTGCTGGGATGGGTATATTATTCACACAATGAGTAAATACATGGGTAATGAATAATGATGAATGATGTTTTCAAAACACTAGTTGTCAATCTTAACCTATACTAAATTTAGGGGTAATTGTTTTATCATATCACTTGTACAGAACTAGGTCACACAGGCTATAAATAATTTATAGACATCTGTAGATTCACAGAATACTTATATAACTAAATGAGAAGTAAATGCTACATTATACTGGTTTAGTTTGCACTTTTCTAGAACCAGTGTTTGTAGAAATATTTGTTTATAAAATTGTGGTGTAAAAAATCTTATGTTGTGATAAGAATTGGTCATTCATAGGCTTTGCATTCATTTGTAGAATTGGTCATTTGTCATTAAACCCTTACATGATAGTTGTAAGTATATCAAAATAACAGAAACATCAGTCTGTGGACTATTATGTTCCGTCATTATTGGCATTATAGTTTGTGTTATGTTATTCATATTCTATACCAAAGAATATAATGCAAAATTCTCAATATTACAAAATAAATTGGTGTGAAAGATAAATGATTAATTAATAACAATGCAGATATGACCTATGTAGGTAGATTCAATTATTATACAACTAAAGATAAATCTTAAGAAATTTGAAATTAAGAATAAGTGTTGTGTCACAGAGATATATAATGTGCATAAATAATATGTTGCTTTTACAATCTACAGTCACGAATTACTTTTTACTAACTTGTGACAAATTATATAGAAGCATTAGAACTATGTAAGAATAGTGTGAGATGCATGCACTTACCATTTCGGTAAGCCGGTTTAGCCTGCATGTTAGAATGCTGGAGATCTAGAATATCTTGCAAGGGCGAGGAGTGTGAATCTGGCGGTTGGAACATTTTCCACTGAGGATTGCTAGACATTATTTGTTGATTGTTTTTCTTGTATACGAGTCGAAAATCTCAGTACGTGGGTACCAATATATCACAGAACAATTGTGTGGTGTTAAGTTACAAATATAGGAGTTACAAATTTTTTAATCAAATCACATTTTCCTTTAGTCTTTGTGTTCGACTGAACACCATGAAGTATATAGCGTAAAAGAGTCACTTTTTTATACACCAAAACCACTAATGTTGCAAATAAAAACTACTTATTAATTATTGTTATGCTAAATCCTCAGATGTCTTCAATGCTTGCTGAGCCGGAGCTCCGTGATGCGTTAGCTTGGTTGACGGTAGGTATCGTATATCTCTGATGGTATCTATACCTTTGACTCGATATTCACAAGCTGCAATAGACACTTTTGTTAGCCATTACAATACAATATTTTAGTGCGCTTGCAAAATAATAGTATCAAAACGGTGATATTAAACAAAGCGTTAGACGACCGTTTTACATTTTATTACTGCTATCTAGGTAGGTATCAGTCGGTCCGATAGAACGATGTGCAGAAACTACACCGCCGCCGCCGTGAGAAAAGACCTAACTCTTCTATCCGCTTCCATTAAGGCAAACAGATCACATATGAACTACACGATTGTTACTAAATTCTACCGATATTGAACGACTGTATTTCAAAGCACATAAATAAAAAACCATGAAATCAAATCTCACCACGACACAGCATAGCACTGACGACATACCGCCATATTGAATGTCAACATTTATTTATCACCACTTTGATCCAGCGCCACAAAGTAGATTATGTATTTTGTTAGAAATAAATAACCATTTGAATATGTATTGATTAAGGTCTTAAATAAATTAATATTTCCTATTATGATTTTTTAAATTTTGTGTATATTTTTTTGACTAAAGGCGAAAATCTATCATAGGGATTTGATTTGATTTTTCTCTATTTTATGGCCATCGAAAAGTGAAACATGTCCATAAAGTATGGTTTGTAGTTAAAACCTAGGTGATAATCATATCATAAAACTATTTGCTTGCTTGCCTGCATAACATTATTGTTAAAGATTTAAAGACTACTTTCTACCATTTTTCTATATTCCATTTTCACGCATACGCTGGCGGTTCATGGTTTTTTAACCCACTAATAGTGGTATGAACGACGCATGTACTTATTTCGCACATTTAATTTGACTACTAAATTATTTAACATTATTTAGTAGAACTTTAAGTACTAACTGGCAACATTTTTCCATGTCAAACATGACATCTTTGATCAAAACATCGATTTTATTCTATTGCCCAGTTTACACTATGAGTAATATTACATGGATCGCGATCTATATCTAGATATTTGTTAATCATTATCATGAAAGAAATTGAAATACAATTTTAAAACATGACGTTTCATGTTCTTCCAAGATTTCTAGTAAATTTTCAGTAAAGTAGCCATAGCTTTACTTATTGGTTGGGAATTCACTTCATAATCATCATTATGTATCTTATCAACATCATAATTATGACAAGAAATTTCAATCGACCCCGGCAAAAGTGGCTCGATTATATAGCCGATTGCCAAAGTAAAAAAATAAGAAGAAAAGAACTATCACATGTAAAGATGGTAATTGTCTATAATCGACTACAAATATTATCTGTGTACGCAAATATATTTTATTCAAAACTGCTATATTCCGTTGTTATTTGAATCAATGAAAATAAATTCTGAATAAATTTAACTATTGGATAAATAATGGTTAGACAATGACGAGTTAATGGGTTTCTAGCCTCGCCTGCTATCACTTTTCAGTTTTAGTCTACTTTGTCATGTCATATCATAGAATTTCTTTACAGTAGGGAGCTTTGGACATTTCGAATTTTATATTAGGACCCAGATTTTTTGCTACAATGTATTTTTATTAATTGAATGTTTTATTGCAATTGATTGACATTAGAAATATCTGAGAACCTTAATTTTTGCTACACTCTATGATAATAAAATTGTCATTGGCAGCATACTTACCATTGCTTGGGTGAGGCTATTTGAAGAAAGAAAAACGCCGTTCTGTCTTTCTTTTCAAAAAAGAAGAATTATTTAATAAATAAAAAAATATCTTTATTAATTTTATGTTCCAGATAAGTACCTATTGAATGGGGATACCTATACCACATGTATAAATCTAGGACTGGCTGGGAAGTCGAATTTAAATTATTTAGATGTAGTAGAAATTAGAATCCATCTGAATGATCATAAGTTGTTATATGTACTTAATGGTACCTGGATCCCGATAGTTCCATCTAAGTATGGGCATGTGAACGATCATAGATGTGTCAAAGATATATGTTTAAGCTTAGAAAATCAGTAGTATATATCTTCCCTCAGAATATCTTACAACTTACATCTATTGCCTATTGATGAAACTTGACTTTAGACTTCGGGGTCAAAAACCACTCTGTGCACTCAGCGGGCCGCAACGCAGTCTAGAAATTAAGCACATACTTTAGTGACGCAGCATCTTTTCTTGTGGGTAGGTAAAGTCGACCAAGAAATAACTTTATCAGCTTAACATCAAATTTAATTTGATCTTCGTAGGATGGCAAGGTCTATTTTCGTAAATTGGTATTTATTTGAATATAGAACATTCCAAATATTAGCCTTCGTGATTTTTTTATAAACTAGGAATCGTTTTCAAAGCTCAAAAACCTCTGTCATGGTTTGACTTTGCTTACGTCACCTTTAGGGTAGGTGCTACTTATCGTAGGGACACGCCATTTTCATTTCTTCATGTCACATCCATTATTTTATTTATAATGTATATTTATTGAATTTAATATTGCTATTAATTACTTGACACTGGCAAAATACCCGCTAAGTTGTGGGTGAGGCCATATTCATATCCATTTTATTTCATCGCATTTCATTTCGTAAAGAAAGTAGTAGTAGTACTTATCGTAGATAATCCAATATTTTTGCCGTGCTACCTAATAAGTACGTTATCGATTTATATATTCTAACTAAAATAAAAACGCAAAGAACCTTACAAGGATATAATATTCTCAAACCAATCTCTAAAATGTATTATGTCCAAAATAATTAATGGCACTCCTCTTCCACTAATATCGCCCCATGAAAAGAATCCTACAATGCTCGAGTTCATGACGACCAATGCTCCGTGATCTGAAAATATTCACATACTTAGTGTAACTGGGCAACATATAAAAATGGAAAATAGTTCAAGTCCTAGCATGGCACGCTTAAATAGCATACTTCAATGGGGCAGATACTTTATATTTCGTTAAGTAAGAACCACATAGGTACATGCTCTGTAGAGGAAGGTGTCCGTCCCCTGCAAATCCAAAACTAGTAGGTTGCTCTTAGAAGTCTTGTTCTTGTCTAATGTCATTAGCTTTCTACATCCAGGCAGTGGCGTATTTACCCTTGGGTCATGTGGACCATGGCCCGGGGTCGCAAGCTGCCACGACTGTATAATGTACGTAGCACCTACCTATTATACATTTGTTTGCAATTGAGATTTAAACCACTGTTACGATCTATCTACATACATATGCAGTGCGAAATGGAACACGTGACGGTGAAGATTTAAAAATGTATGCACAGATAAGTAGTTCGTTAAGTACCTCAACTACATAATATTATTTGGTGCTTATGTAAATCGATAGCCAATCAAAAAAAAATCTACGAAGGTTTTAACCCTTAATAGCCTAGAGTTTCAATTTTGATACCAATCTTTTAAACCGAATGTTCACATTACTATTAGTTTTTTTTATAGGTTGGCTGTACGTATTTTACTGTTGTATAATATTCTTTCCAACGAAATTAAAAAAAAATCAAATGTCATTATTATTAAACACAGTAACATTAAACACAGTAATATTAAAAATAAATCACTTTCGTAAATAACTACTAAGGGTTAACTTCGTGTTCTTTTTTTACAATCATTAGTTTGTGCAATGATCCAATGTTTCTGGCATTAGTATATAGAGCTTCTGTGGACAGTCACAGTCTTACCTTATTATTTTACTCTCATGGGTCCACTTACTGTGCCCGATCCGATCTCCGTGTATTCAGATCGTATCACATGATCGGATCGCACATGTACCTATTTCATCGACGACAGGCGGATCGTAGGGAGGTAGTGTTAAATAAACACCTTTGTTTGTTGTAAGTATAGGTTTTTTATATCTGGACTGAGCATTTTAGCATAGGACATTGGTAAGTATATAAGGTATCTATCTACTTACTAGGTATTTTTTTTTCCAGGTTTTATTTATATTCTCGTCACTATTTATATTGTGACGGTTTAGTCTTTGTTTTATTTTGAAACTGTGAGTTTTTTATTCTGTTTACAGCTAGATTTATTCACAATATGTAGACCAGAAGTGTTTTAAGTTGAACTAACCCAAAGCAGGTCCAGAACGCTCAAAGGTAAGGCAAAATTCGTAGCTTCGCAACTGATCGATAATGGGGGTGACGAATATTGAGCATCTCTCCCTCGATAGTGAACGCATGGAATGTACAGCTCCATTTAATTTGTTACCTATATAAGACAAGGGTAAAATTATTAAGTGCTACATACACTGACGTCCATGATACAAGTACGCTAGACTAATGATATCCTTTAAAATGACAGCTATCTGTGGTGCCTATTTGAAGCGCCCCCATCGTGGGGGAAAGGAACTAAATCTGACGTAAAATGCAAATGGCCGTTGTTTTGTTTACATTGTCTCCGTGTTTATAAAGTGATTTTGAAGGTTTAACGCGATTAAACTTGTTTGTTGTGTCGTATTAATATAGTTAATACATAAATAAGTGGCGTTAGTTAATAGTTAAACCATGAAAGAGTGCGTGTTATGCAAAACTCTTTACCAGAAGGGAAGTGGGGTTACATTCCACAAGTAAGTGAATTTACGGCTAATATTCAACAAATTAAAACTTCTACTGATATTATAGGCACTTAAAAATATGTTACTAATCTTATTTATACGTGATTACAACGCATTTGTCTTTGTATTATCGGTTTTTTATAAACAATAAAATTCAATAGTGCTGTAAAAGTTCCTTGTCGATAAAATTTATCGATATTTTTTCTATCAATATTTTAAATAGATAGAACGTTCAAGAACGTAAAAATCGCCGAAGACAGATTTGTATTATCAAATACATATTATTTTAAAACAATGTTTACTAATTCACAGGTTTCCGACTGACAATAGAAGACTAGAATTATGGCTCAAAAACATTGAAAAGCCTAGTTGGCGTCCGAAAAAATATGATTACATCTGTTCAAAACACTTCTCTGATGACTGTTTTATTAAACATAACTCATGTACTACTTTGATGATTTTTATTTTCTATTAATACCTTACCTACTCCATTGCTTCCCAGACAACATTACATTACCTCATTTCTAATTAAAAAACGATCCTTATTTAAGTAGGATCTAGCTAGTCACACACCACCCTTTAGTCCGGTTTCGGCTTATACTAAGATTACCTACCCTACCCATGAGCGATTCGGCTAATCATTATCATTATTTGCTTCATCTTAGTATTAACCACTCGACTATTTTGGACATTAGCCATTGTTAAAGGAATGGATCATAATTATTTTCATTTTACTGCATGGGTAGGTTTAAGCATAAACATTTTTATCGATGTATCATATCACTGTCCCATTTATCCCACTCTATTATTAGTTCCATTCCCCCTCACTGCCGCTATCAGCGCCAAAATGGCGAAAATCAAATAGGCACACGATAACCGGGCTTATGATTAGTCCAGCGATATATACCATAGAGGTCAGTGGCTACATAAGTACTTAATTCTTTTAGTCTGGCAATAGGCTACAAAATAGTGCCAATACTGCCAGTGTCGAGTAAAACATCTTACCGCGCTATTTTTAATAAAAGTACTCCTGTTGATAATGATGATGTCGATGACGATGATGAATTGAACTAAGTACTTACCTACCCTTTTCAGTAAAGCTTTTTTTTATATACCTTATAGGCAAGTATTTGATCTCGATCTCACCTGATGGTAAGTGACGATGAGATCTACGATGGAGCATACTTGCCTAGGTAGGAAGGCGGCAGTAGATCGAGACGCTACATTCACTAGGCACATGCAGCGCAACTGATCTGACCCGCCATCCATGAATGGCAACACCGAACATCATGCCGGAACACGGCTAGGCCGCTTGGCGACATGGCTTTGAATTGCTGTGCTGTGAAATCTTTACTGAAAATTTACGGGACATTTTAGAAGAACTTTAAACGTCAAGTTATACTATTTCCTTCTTAATATCACAATATATTAAAAAAACACATGACCGCCATTTTCATATATTCATGTCACATCCATAATTATTTTTATAATGTGTATTATTTGAACGTGTTATTGCTTTTATCTTCTTGACATAGCAAATAATCCGCAAATAGTGTGTGAGGCCATATTTTTCTCATTTTATTTGATCGCATCTCATTTTGTAAATAAAGCCGAGGTATAAAGTAACACATTTTCACATTTCACTACGCGGTTCCACATCCCGAAAAAAAATAATCTAGTCTTTTAGCTTTAGTTAAAAGGTACGTATCGCGACTCTTTTTATTGGAATCAACTTTATATTCTAACTAGCTGTTGCCCGCGACTTCGTCCGCGTGGTATTTAACTAAGACAACCGTTGACAACAGCCTGCCCGCCCATTCTGAGCCCGCGGGACGCATTGCAAGTGTTGCTATCAAACTTAATCAGGCGCTGCGCTGCAACATTGGTTACCATTTTTTTTCGTGAGATCCTATTTTTTTCTAAAATAAAAGTAGCCTAAGTTACTCCTTGTTACATCAGCTATCTGCCAGTGAAAGTCCCGTTAAAATCGGTCCAGCCATTACAGAGATTAGCCGGAACAAACAGACAGACAGACAGACAGACAGACAGACAGACAGACAGACAGACAGACGGACAGACAGACAGACAAAAATTGTAAAAAATGTTGTTTCGGTATAGGTAACGTGTATACATCCAAATGCACTTAGTAAAAAGCGGTTATTTTAATATTACAAACAGACACTCCAATTTTATTTATATGTATAGATGATTATTTATACTCAAGTCAAAGACTCAATTTCCAACCGAGAAGCATGTTAGCTCAACAATATGATGTAGGTAGGTACAAGACCTACATCATAACACTAGGAAATCACCTGCAATATGAATAGGTATGCATTAGAGACAGACGATTTTCTGCGAAAAATCCCACTAATTACGAAAATGTGAAAGTTTGGATGCATGGATGGATGTTTGTTACTCAACCACGCCAGAAAGGCAGAACGGATCTGGATGAGATTTGGCACAGAGATAGATTATAGTCTGGAATAGCACATAGGCTACTTTTTATCCCGGTAAAATGTATGGTTCCCGTGGGATAGATTTGTTTTAAGTTTTCATAGAGTATCAATAAATTAATTTTCTCATACAATTGATTCTGAGGCGAAGTTCGCCGGGACAGCTAGTTTATAAATATATTACCTACCTCCACCAACATCAAAGATTAACATTTTTCTACGAAATAGAAAACAAAGAGCTTAACAGTATCTATTATAAACGTCAGATTATAGTCTGGTTATACCTACAGCTTAGGATAGCGTGGGTAGGTAAGGATTAAGTGAGTGTAGTTGCGATTCCTACAAAAAATTGTTTTTAAAATTCTTTCAAAGCATCAATAAAAAACTGGTGTAGGTATTGATTGTAACAGGGTTTTCTTAGTGGATTGTTGCTTGCATACATGGTGACTCAGACCGGGTATATTAAACCTTGAACTTGTTTATTGACGCATTTTTAAGTATTATGTGAAGTCAAAATGTCAATGTCGAAAAAATTCAATTGATACTTTACAAATCGCATTACAGAGAACACTTTAATTCTGAAAAAGATATTTGTCAACGTTGATTATGTATTTTATAAATGTAGGGATTGCTATACCGGTGGTAGGTAGGTGGTAGGTACTTTGTATACAATCTAAACTCTATTCATTTTTAGAGCAATTCCACGATATTACCAGGTATGTGACGTTTGCTGTTCAACTTCGGGTAAATTTTAATCTAGCTAAAACATGAATTTTGACTACAGTCACAATGAATAAAACTAAGAAAATGTACAATAATTAAAACGATTTTTTTAATGTGAATAGGGACTTAACTCCAGCGTTTTTTTCTCTCAAATCGTTATCTTATCATATCCCGAGAAACACTAATTTCGATTAGATTTTAGTGACCATAATTACCTACGTGTAATAGAAAACTCAAAAATCTAAAAAAAATAAGCGTGAAATTTTGCGAGGTGCACTCTATACCTAGTTGATCTAAATCTATATTAGTCTATATTATTATTTAGTTTTATCATCTACATCTATTAAAAAACTTTCAATAATAAATTAGGTAAAAATAATGCATTACGTTTTAATGTTATATGAAGTACTTACATCAATACCTAAATTATTGATTAGTGCGGTATTATTGATTGATTGATTACTTTACATTAAAGTTGACTACATATCGTGTGACATTGGTATTAAACACGTACCCGTATTCAATGTAAAAAGTTTCCAATCGAGTATATTTATGTTATTATCATCATAACTCTCAAATATTTCATAATTTAACACATAGTTATTAGGCGCTGAAACAACATTATGTAAAATTAATTATAATATTTATTAATTAGGTACTTACGTCGATACATGACTTGGGAATATCCGAATGCGACCGTTTGCGGCACTGGCACTGACCTGGCGCCTCTCTTGAGTTGATTTCAGTATTTTCCGTTAGTAACGGGTAGTGACTAATAAAACAAACAGCTTGTATAAAAAAAACAGTCATAATCAGTCAATTAAATAAGTTAACGTAAGAATAATATGCGGGATTTGAACTTATATTATTACCCTGCGAATTTATAAGCAGTTATAATATGGATTATAATGGCATTATAAAGAAATGTTTAAAGGTCAAAGTGCTTTATAATAGCTTTATAATCCATTGTAACTTTCAATAAGTTTGGGGTTAAGGTTATAAGAATACCTTTTATTGCATCAAAATTATAAATGTTTATGCACTAAACACGACGCGGACGGAGTTAGGTATTGTTATTGTTTATCATGAAAAATGGGTTTCAAAATTCTGATTGTTTAGCTGTGGTGGGCGTGGGCTACCGCCCATGGCCTCGTAGTCCGAGGGGCCTCGCGCCTCGAAGATGTATCCTATGCATCTTTTTTCAATATAACATTTTGCTAGTACAATTATAAGCCGTAATGCAACTAGATATATGAGTCGTCATATAACTGTAAATCCACCGGCTAGCAAGTATTGGGCAATACTAAACTGTGACATATTTCGAGAGCTATGTTTATGACCTACTCGCACCCGAACATCGTGTTTTAGTTTATTTTTTATTCCAAAAAGTTGTGATTTTGATATTGCAACGATATTCCATAGGGATAATACTTTACAATTTCACAGGCGAATTATATAATCCGCCGCAATACAAAATTGCAAAACAACAAACACGCAACTCATAAATAACACGTTTTTTTAAGAAAATTATTTCCTCAACAATTCCCTACAAAACTTTTCCTGGGTAAACATTTACAATTCCAAGAAATGTAATTATAAACTCCGCCCTCATGCGCCACCAGATGCCATCGCAAAAACATTATTGTCCACTTCATATTTGATCTCGCCCCGCGACTGTTGTTTAGTTACCTTGTGTATCCAGAAAATGTTCTCAATGATAAGAACCGTGCTCTCTAGACGTCGGAGGTAACGTCGAATCGGTCGGCCGACAAGCAGTCAACTGTCTACCTACCAATCAAAACTTACCTAGTTTTCTACATGTATAAACTATAGAATATTCTTTTTCTTACGCGGCATGATGTTTTCAATATTCATTACTACCTAATCATGCGTATTTAATTTGCCTACTTCCTATTTTTGTGAATAAAATAGTTCTTATTTCATTAGTTGTTTTGTAATTAATAATAAGCTATCATAACCTTAGTGAAATATATTAATGGCAACTTAGTAGGTAGGAAGTATTTTTGGAACTGGGCTCGCTGTCACCAGTATATTTTTTCCTTAGTCCAAAACCAAACAAAAGAAGAAATTTACAACTGAAAGTATTTTTTGTGAAAGATGGCAAAACCTGGAATGTTTCCATGCCGATTGTACTTGGGACTTCTTTGAAAAAGAAAATAACGACTAAATAGGAAGGTAGATACCAATTAAAAAGTAAGTATTTTTTATTGCGTCCGAGTACCTATATCAGGTAATCTGAATTTCATACGTATGTCATTCGAATTCGCTGATTTATGCTTTCTGTGTATCTATATCAGACGGACCAAGATTGTGGTTTCAATATAGATTCACCCACCTATGAGAGGGTAGACATTTACGTCGGAAATCTAACAATTTTATACCATTTGAAGTTTTCCGATAATAAAATTGATTACTTTCCGATTTGGAGCCGTCCAGTACCGTTTGCAGCAGAGAGGCAGATAATTATGATTAAAATAGCGGACGACCTAATAGGTAAAGGTGGGTTATTTGGATTTAGAGTCAATCAAGAAAGTTCTTTACCACCATAAGATCGAATATCATTTGTACATCACAGGGTCGCAAGGCCTATTTTTGTTGGCTGAATATATATTGCTATGCCGTCTTTGCTGTCTATGGCATTAAATATTGTGGATAACTTTAGTGGCCATTGTTATTTATTTGAACATAGAACTGATTAGCATACAAGGTGGTATGAATGAAATAAAAATATAATGATTTACGTCTTCAATCTGAATTGCTGAAATTACTTTCTGTGAATGCTTTAAAGGGGTTTATATCATATTTCTTAGTTTTAAAGATTAGTATATTTTCTGGGTTAGAAACTTCGTGGTTTCTAGCGATGTTGGTTCAATTCAAGCGTATTATATTAGAATCAGAAGCAGAATATTTTTTATTCACGTAGACCATTAAGTACAGTACTTATGAATCGTCAAAAGTTACAGAATACTAAGCTACTACTTTACCACCCGTTCGGAATGCCGTTCCTGTGGAGAAGAATAGGCAAGAAATTCCATGATTACTATATTATTTAAAAGATCGTTTACATTTTTGAGCAGTACATTGTTATAGGTATGTGAGAACAATGTAGGAACGGCTAAGCAGACTTTAACAGCTGGTCAAAAAAAGTACTTACTAAGTATAAAATTACAGTTAATGGCTACAATTTCCCTCATTTATCAAAATTTATCAAACAGGAGTTGTTGTCAAAACTGATAAAGGACTTTCTTGGCCGACTGTACTTACGTTGCATTTTAGTTCCTTTTCTGTTGTCATAGTTACTATACAAAATTGATGTTATTACATGGGCAGGTAAAGAGCCTTTGATGGAATTATTTCTCAAGTCTAGACAGAAATTAGAAAAAAAAATCACGAGCATGCCTGTAATCCTCAAAGGGGTCGGCAGCGGTGTACTGCAGTGCACCGACAATTCGCCGATGGTATTTAGTCTTAACTTGGAACTTTGCTATCACTATTACTGTTTATTGGAAACTAGGTTCCTAATCATTTTCAAAATTTACGTATAAGTACTAACTTACCAGCGTATTCCTTCAAGTCGATTGGGTCTTGGTGTTCAAACAATCCTATATTATTGTTATAATCGTCTCTGTTAAAATGGGAATGCGTAAGTGTTCTTTTGATGTCAGTGTCTGTGTAAAAGAAATCGAATTATTTGTTTGTTACGTTAGGTTCCTAATTTGACAAGCTTGCCTGTACCTAACTAGCACTGGCGTAGCATGGGGGGGGGGGGGGGGAAGGGTGCGCTCCGCACCGGGTAGCACTTTGCCGGGGGCGGCATGTCACAGGTGGCGGTTAAAGGAAAAACAAATAAGATATGAAAAAAAAAAAAAAGTAAAAATACATTATTTCAGTGTTTTAACGTATTTTTTTGTCGTTACCATGCCCCAATTTTTTTATAATGAATAGCAAAAATAAGAGCGCGGCAAATTTGAAATCCGCTCCGGGTGCTAATGACCTTGCTAACTAGGCTAGTATGGTGGACTGTGGCTTCCATGGCGATCACATTTCATAGACTTAAGCTCAACAATGGAACAATATTCCATTGTGAGGGCTGGACCTGCCAGTGCCGGTGAACTTTGCCCTAAGTTCACAAGAAGTTGAGTATAATAATTGGGTCAATTCCATGTTTGGAATCCGTATAAACAACGTTTTTTTGTTAAATCTAATTTTACGCATTAAATAAGAATTAAGAAATGTTGACACGGGCATATGATTATATCATAGATAACTACTTAATGCACATATATTTTTATAATCCAGACTTATCATAATAGTATCTACAGGTGAAATCGAATCATTGGCAATACCTTTCATATGAGTATAATAAAAATGTAACTGATCCTTGGCGGTGCATGGAAGATATAAGGGAAAACTATTATTGGGTACCTTTATCAACGCAATAGAATCCAAAACAATGATTGTAAGATTTTTTTCTGTGCGTTTGTGAGCGCTAATCTCAGAATCTTAGATTTTTGTGCACCTTTCACTAATGTATTGTGATAAGCTTAATTTAAAACGTAGTTTTGGTGTATTTTGTAATCAATAATTTCTTTATGGTCTTCAAATAATTCGTGTATAGAGTTATAGTTCAAAATATTACCAGTGATATCAATCAGAATTTTATCCTCTTGTATAAGTTCCTGCTCACCGAAATATTTATCGCCACCATTTTGATAGATTATCTTCCATAATAGTAGAAATTGGGCCATATCCGGGTCGGTGCGCATCGCGGAACATTGCGCCGGCGCTAAGGACCAGCGCTGCTTCAGCAAGAGAGTATTGCACAGCATCCTAGACGGGCTCGCGTTGAGGTACACTACGCCGATTGAATACTGTGCTAATACTTCAGACTCTGGAAAATAGAGCTACCCCTTGAACCTGAGCTTTGAGTGCGAGTCGATCACAGACAGACAGAACATGACGTAACTTTTAGGGTACCTAGTTTAATTATGGGACCCTAACAACACATGGTTACCTACTTTCTAAAGTGGTTTATAGGCTCATACTAATAGATCAAGCGTGCTCAAAGATGCGTCCTCGTGCTAGTTCTTATGACTAAAGACCTAAGACTAAGCACCAATTTAACACAACCGACTTTAATTTAACTGTAATATACCTACCTACCTTTCGATGACAGGTATTGGTAGCACAGTACCTTCCAATCGGTGAGTATATATTAAACCTATATAGGTAAATTAACCGGTCAAAATCTAAACTGTCCGAATGGAGTAAGATGGTCTTTTTCGCAATCACAATGAAGATTCTCATATTTGATTAATAACGTCTGCCAGAGACACTAAAACGTACTTGTATCGTGAGTTCTTCTAGTTATCTGGAACACATCACTGCGAGTATGTCGCACCAGACATAGATGTACAAAATAAACAATTATCAACGCGATGATGATGACAAATGTTATGATTAAATGGGCGAAGATGCATTTTTCGCCTTTGGTAAATTTCGAATTCCTTGGCCGGGTGTGTTGGGGTGACATTTTAAATTGTAATACTAGCTTTTACCTACGGCTCTACCTGCGTTTTGATTAATGTACCTATGTCCAAGATGGCTAAAGTGGCTAACACGACCATGTTCATAACACCTTACCCCCTAAATAGCCAAAATGTTAAACATCTGACTTTGCTATTGCTAGTGATCTGATTAATATTTATATGATTGTCGAACACTGAAAAGTAAAAAAAGAACTGTATTTGATGCAATGCGTGTTATCAATAATGAAAGTCAATGCACAAACACACTGCTAGTTTTATATTTCACATAAACCCGGCCAACTAGATTTTTCCATGTATATAGTACATACCTTTCACTGAACATTTTTTGTATAATAATAGTTATCTAATTACATTTGACCAATTTGGCAAAATCGACAGGGAAACTTTTCCTCAGTACCTTGATAAACATTTTTGTAGTGTTAGGTCAATATAAAATATACCTACCTACTTATCGTTTTCTAAATGTCTCAATTGTTAATAATTCGGTTCTGACAAAAAAAAAACAAATATAATTATTTTAAGAATACCCGCTATATATTTCTAGATTTTCCAAGCGGTCATGGAGTAGCGAAAATCTAGAAGATAATTATATCCCGTACCTTAGAGCACGACTTGCAACTAACGTCGGAGCCTACCCCATTTCGAGTCACGAGTGGCTATCAGGATTAAATTTTCAAATGAAAGACTAATCACTTAATGACGATATTTATTGCATATTTCACATGTAAAATAATTCTAAATTTGATCAATGTTGATAATATAATACAAATAGCAGCATAAGCAGTTTCATTAGATTTGTTTTTTGTCACATTCCTGAGGTATCGAGCGCTCTGTACCACCCATGATCGTGGATCGTACGGATGGTTCCCAGTTCCTTGCGCCTTATACATTACGACCTTATTCGGTCACCTAACTGATACGATCATAATGTATGGGCAAACGATCAGGCCTCTTCAATGTGTATGTGCAATGTAGCGAACAACTCGTCAGTAACGTAAAAAAAATTTATGAATTCGATAAAATCCGTAAAAGTAGACAAGCAAACGTCACTTGCATTTAAGTGATTATTAAAATTAAAAATACCTTATCATACAAAATGTCAATTAAATTTAAGTGATTACTGAAATTAAAAATTGTGTGGATGTCAGATTTGTAGTTATAAAAAAATATTTAAAAGAGCAATTATTAAAAATACGATTATGTACAAATTCTATGGTAAATTGATTCATCAATTTAACCTCATCAGTACATAATGCAAGTAGGCAGGGACTAAAATATAGGTTATTTTTGAGAAAAAAAATACCTGGACGCTTGCGCAAACGAACTGCGTCACTGGCGGGCATTCTTTTTTTGAAAAATTAAGCTTCTGGTTGCTATTGACAACGGGAGTCGGGGCTTAAGACTTCACTATAATCCGGGCCGCGAATATTTGTAATACAATATATACTTTGATGTTAGATAATTCATTACTATTGCTGTTTCCTTACCTTAAGATTCTAAAATAACGCAGGTGACCGTACATTAATTATTTTACAAGCAAAGTACTTATACAGAACTAGTGTAGTACCAACGAACCTGATTTACTTTGTAAAAAAATATCATTATCATATTGATTGTTGGTATTAATAAAACATGTCTTACCATTATTCTTATAAAAAGATTCATAGACAATAAATGGTACCTACTCACATTCCGACAGAATCATAAATACATTATACCAACTGTTGTTTTTTTTTTATTTATTTCTGCACTAGAGTTCGATTTTAGAATACACTATACCCTATACCATGTCATACCAAAGGGGGAAAACCAAAAGATAAACCACATAGTTCAATAGGATATCCATACAGAATATGACGAAGAGACAAGTTGAACTGAAAAGTATAATCTATTTCAAGTGGGAAGGTTAATATTTTGATCACCCCGTTGTTTAGTCTTTTGTCTGCAGCCAGTACAAGTTCAGTTGCTCCAGAATTGCCTGTAACAAGTGCATAATAAATATAATTTAAAAATTAATTCACATATAGGATCAGTTTTTTTTGTATGGATGCCTCAAGCGCCATGTCGCTTTAGTGACTTATAAAGTCGTAGTATGCAGGCTGATTAAATAAGGCTAAACTAATCCTGGAACCTTGGCTTCTTTAGCGCATTCGTAGACACTACGAAGGCAGAAGTTCTATGTATCAGCTTAAAAAACATGTTCCTAAGCAAATCACAATCGACATGTTTTGTGAAAACAAAAATGTTCCTGTCCAAATCCAAATCGAGATGTTTTGTGTTTTTTTTCCTAAATTATAAAATTATATAATGATCACAGTAGCAGTGATAGCCAAGTTGGTAGAACGCTTGCCTCTATAACGAGGATTGCAGGTTCAAACCACGGCTCGCACCTCTGGGATTTTTCCACGTGCGAATCTCATTTTCAACCATGATTATCACTTGCTAAACGGTGAAGGAAAACATCGTGAGGAAACCTGCATGTCTGAGAGAACCCTCGAAAGATGTGTGAAGTCCGCCAACCCGCACTGGGCCAGCGTTGTGGACTATGGCCTAATCCCCCCTCGCAGTGAGGGGAGGCCCGTGCCCAGCAGTGGGACATTAAAAAAAAGGGCTGGAATTATTATATAACTAGCTGTTGCCCGCGACTTCGTCCGCGTGGTATTTAACAAAGACTCAGCCGTTGGTAACAGCCTGCTCGCGTTCTGATCCCGCGGGACGCATTGCAGCTTGTTGCTATCAAACTTTAATCAGGCGCAGCGCTGCAACATTGGTTTTAATTTTTTTTCGAGAGATCCTATTTTTTTTTCTAAAATAAAAGTAGCCTAAGTTACTTCTTGTTATATCAGCTATCTGCCAGTGAAATTCCCGTCAAAATCGGTCCAGCCATTGCAGAGATTACCCGGAACAAACAGACAGACAGACAGACAAAAATTGTAAAAAATGTTGTTTCGGTATAGGTAGGTGTATACATCCAAATGCATTTAGTAAAAAGCGGTTATTTTAATATTACAAACAGACACTCCAATTTTATTTATATGTATAGATGATCACAAAAGCACTAAATAAGCGCAAGGCATAGTATACCCTTTCTGAATTGCCGTATATATGTCCTAGAGTGTCACATCATATCGAAATAAAGAAGGTAAAATTAAAAGAAATATTTGATAATACTAAGCATTTACCTTTTCTTTGTCAACACCCATATTCAGCGCGTTAAGATCGCTTATTCCGTTTGATGACTTCTATAACAAAACATAAAAATCATCGTTACAGATCTAACATATACAGGAAATTTCAATATTATCACTATTTCATTGAATTATGCTTCTGCAGAAGGTATAGATTCTTTATTTTTATTAATTTAAATCAGGGATTCCTAAAGTGGTCAATATCGACCCCTATTAATTAACACAAGTTCTTATTTGAAACTTTCATGATACTGTATAAGTTGTGTTAGGTATACCAATTTATTATAAAAATGACGAATATTTTAGTAGGAAGTATATTAAAAAAAATGTACAAGTCGATAAGCGTGCACAAGTTCGTACGAGACAAACTTTGTGTGATAAGCACGAGTTTTTGTATCCAAGTCATGGATATTTAATATCTATATAAGTAATATACATATACTGGGTTCGCCCCCAGTCCAGTACGGTAACCATAATTACGAGCGTTGCTTAGTATGGGACCATATAGTTGGTGTATTCGTCTGGCGACATTTAATAACTCGATCGGCATTTGAATACTTTCAAAAGTCATAGGTACTTTGTAATGGAGGGAAGTGGATAATTTTCTTCCAACTCCTCCTATTTTTATCTTTCGATTAAATTCGTGCGGGTTGCAAGACAATTAACTTTATCCCGTGACTCGCCGAGGGTCAAACCTCGGTGTCATCATGGGACACCACTGTAGATCCTGGCTTACAGGAGTAGCAGTGGCGGGAGTGTATGGCGGGCCAAGTCCCAAAGAAAAAATATCCAGTGGTGTTCAATGAACCTACCAGCTCCAACAAGGTGAGGAGTGCTGTGTATAGCTTGTCGTTCTTTTTGTTCAAATGCGAGATCTTAGTGTTGGTCTCCTCGGACGTGCGCATCATCTTCTTGAGTTTCTCACTGTTGTATTGGAATCTACATAAACATCACACACATATTAATACAAAATATAAAGTATGCATCCTACGATGTGCGAAGGGTGTTACCATAGAGTGACATGTCATTCGAGCTGATTATTCAAGACATTATCACCGAGCCCGGTTGTGTCATAATATATAATAGGTACATACTCAATAACACGTTGGAACTTTTATTAAAACCAACCACAACGATCCAAGGGGTCCCCAGTTCCTACTACTTTTTTATAGGATCTCATGGAATACGGGGCCCTGGGTACTTGTCCGGATTAGCCAATGAAAAAGAGGGTTTCGTACATTTGGTGTGTTCGTGTGGCGATATTTGTATAAATAAATCTCGGTTATCGCTAGTTCGTGACTAGAGTAAATACGTAATGATAACATAAAATGTATGTTGAGGAGCATAGCATATTATTATCTTTTGCAATTATAAAGAATATTATTAATCAACTAAATAGTTGTTCGAAACGCGTGGTGAAGTAACACGTACAGCTATAACCACGAAATATATTCACTTGCAGTTACAAAAATATATAATCGCATGGATACCATTGAAATGATTATAGCACAAAATAATATTAAGACCAATTTCTATTAAAAATTATAGACTAGAGTAAAATAGAACAGAATATATTTATAGAAAAAACGGATGAGGTTTTATTCAATATACAATTGTATTACACCTTCTCGGAAGCATGGTGTTTTGTAAATGGAAGTCTCTATATTTTTTGGGAGATTCCTTTTTTGTATATATCAACGCTGTTGGTTACCCAGAGCAATTAATCTTCTAGGCAAAAATGTTGGAGCTAATACCTGGTGAGAAAAAACGACCGCAAATCCAAAAAAAAAATCGGATTATGTCCCCTTAGTATTGAACTCGCAAATTTTCTACATCTTGTCTTAGTTTAAAGTATGTCAAAATTTAACCTTAACACATAATTCCTGAAAAACGTTAATAATGAACCAACCTAACATATCCTGGTTAATCGGTCGTACAACACTTGACCGCGCGTTCTGAACAGCCATATTATAAAAATAGATGAGATACCAAATCATACCTGAACTCATTTTTATCGCAATGTTTGCATTTTTTTGCAAGCGGTTCGCTAGCGTTGAGGTCACGCGGCGAGCTGTTGACTGCAGACAAAATCATCAATTGTGAAAAAAGTCGCCGAGCATGCAAGGTCGCACAGAGATATGTCGACGTTAACATAAAAAGAAAACAATTGTAAACAAGCAAGCTTCTTGTACTGAGATGTTCTATTAAAATTAAAAAAAAAACAACCACGGGGTCAGCGCACGTGGTACTTAAATCCCGCGTCAAGTTCACGGATTCATGACTGCAGTACAGTCGTGCGATAACCTACTTCACACTATAATGATAGGTAGGTACTAACAATAGTTAAAATGTTGCCCCTTACTTACACATCACATCATTACGATATTTTTTGGGAAAATAAACTAAGTCTGTAGTGTTTTCTTTCATTGCTAAAGCCTAACGATTATCTGATGCTTTGTTATGGGTTGGAAATTAGCGATAGCAGAAAATTATTATTACGTACTTTTGTGGGTAGTCAAAGAAAAAGGTTATAAATTTTGTTTTATTTCGTGAAAAATGTGTTTCTTTGAAATAGTGTGTAATTTTGATGGAATATCAACCATTCATGTTCACAAACGTGCATGACTGTAGGAAAATAAAACTAAATATAAAACAATACTCTTCCAGTTCTCCCAAGGAGTCCGATGATTGTCAGTAAAGTATCCTCAACTGTACTGATAGGGTTAGGTGGGTTTATCAGGCCTAGTCTACGGATTAGATCTGCATAGAATCTCCCGTGTGTGATATTTAAAAAAATCCATTCCACATGACATTGGCATAATACCTACCCCAAAGGTGGGTGAGGCTATTTTCGGAAAAAAAAATGTGGCTTGTACCCTAGTGGTTTACTTTATAGATAATCCCCACATCTATAATATGGTACATGCACATATTATATGTAGACATTGGAGATAAATAATATAGTATACATACAGTCATCACTGTCGCCCCACTCTCGCTTAAGTGTGGATGTGGCCGATGGAATGGCGTGGTGTTTAGGAAACACATCCGTCCTGGCCGCTATTTTGCTAGTTGGTGCACAATTTATAACCGGTACTGAATTCACACTGAAATAGAGGGTAGTTTAGTTAAAATTACCTTCATTTATTTCTTACAATTAGGACAGCACTATATTAATGTGTGGGTATTTTCCTAAAATAACACAATCTACTTCGAATGAATGCTTTTTTTTATATCATTTCTTTGTAATCACTTGCCATAATAGGCAAGTTGTAATACTTACTAAAATTTATAGAATTACAATAACTTTATGAAGCATCATATAGTACTGTGCAAAGCGAAACTATTATGCAAGGTACTATATAAATAAATAATACATTAATATGAATATAACTAACTAGGATCTCAAAAATAGTATATTGCAATTGAATTTGACAATATATTACTTACGCAGGGATTATTTGAGGCGGCGGGTTGGAAAATACCACTGGTGGTGGTGCTTGCGTTTCTGAAAATACTTTTTTCATTAATAAAACCAACTTTTTAAATATTGACTGCACACAGACATTGTTCATATTGACTTTATTCGCAAGGATCTAAGAGGTTTCATACCTTCAACTGGTGGTGGTGGTGGTTGCATCACAGTCTCCTCTTTGAGATGACTCATTGTATGTGGCGGTAAATATCCTGTCCTAAAAAAGTTTTCCTTCTCAAATACAGTGGCATGTACAAACTTGCATTTTGAACCGTTTGGCATTTTGCAACCCTTATTTTGATAATTCCTGCAAAATCTATACACTCCTGGAAGCTGGGAGAGTATCAATTTGTGCACATATATGCATGCTGCACCCTTGGTGCAGCTGCCACGTATAAAATTTCGACACATGGTCTCCTGTGGTTTCTCAGATATTTCTGATTCACTTGTTTTGTATTTCGTTATTAATTCAGATTGGGGTACATCCGAATTATAGTCAGTTCTATCATATTGATAATCATCATCATCAATCTCCTTCTTAAGCACTATGGCCGGTGGGTCATCTGGCGGTGGAGAATTTGGTGGCAAAGGTGGCTGTATAACTGTTGGTGTTGGTTTAGTTGCATCCAGCGTCTGACCCGGGGAGGTCGCCAGCTCTGTGTTGCCATTAGCTCCATTTTGGTTAGCCGTTTCCTCAAATTTGGATTTCAAATATTTCTTCATATGTTTAAAGTTGGGTGATGGTCGAAAATTTATTGATTCCTCATCACTTTGCGATTTTTTACAATTATCTAAAATTTTAATAATATTGTTAATATGCTGTAAAATGGGTAATGTACACTTATTCAAATAATAATCGATTTCGTTTTTTTATGTAAACATGCAGCATGTCAATTTTTAACATTGTTTTAGATGTAGAATGAACCATGTAGACTGTAACTTGGTTGTTTGTGTGATTATATTTTATTGGATCTTAATTATTGTGACACCCTCTGCAGCTCCAAGGAAATATAATGTCTTGCAATCTGCTCGAGTTGATTTTACTGGCAATGTGGATTACACTTACGAGTAGCACTCATGATAAAGTTACTGGTATCATTTTTTGCTTGATGACATGCCATAGCCATATCATGTGTTAATAAAATAGATGATAAATAAATAAGAGCATCCTTAGAAATTTCATTGAAATGTTACTAAGAGATTACTAAACTGTAATATATTTGATGAAACCAACGGATTAGCTCAATTTACCCATACATTAGTAATTCATCAGAATAATACGAATAAAGAAAGGTAGGGTAGGCTTGTACGTAACTACTATAATTTTGTACTTGTTACCTGTGTCTGTAGGTTGTTTCATTTTTCGATCGCCATACAATACAGAATTTCAGTTCATTAGAAATTATTTCGTACCAAATGTTTAATAAATTGCATTATTTTCATATCCCAAAAGGCAACTCAACTCGGTTCACTCCACTTGTTATGACTTGTCAAAGACTACAGTTCGCACCCTTTGAGTATGTATTTCAAAATCAAAGAATATTGGAAACAAATAATTTATAACTTAACTTACGGGAGAACAGAATGATAATACGATTACGATCAAAACAGACAAACTTGATCTGATTGAACACTGAACACGACTACTTGATCAAGAAATCAAGATGGCGTATTTCTTCTTCTTTTTTTAAGGTTGGCAATCGGCTACAAAATAAAGCCAATATTGCCAGTGTCGAGTGTTTCTAGATAAAATTATAGGGGTAGTTATAAAATTATAATTACCCCTGATGATATTGATGATAGCATTGACGATGATGATGATGAAATTAATCGCCTACCACTATCAGAAAAGCTGTGGATACTTTATTGAAATTTAAACGGACATTTTGGGTGAAAGTAAAAAATCAGGCTATTACTAGTACTATTTCATTTTAATTTCCTTCACTCGTGCACATTTATCAAAGGAATGATTTGTTGCGAAAATAAAACAAAATTGACTACTACACTGTTCAATTTCCTGCCATAATGTGGTGTATTAAGTGCACTCACTCATGTAGATAATAAAAAAAACAGCAATGATCAAAGCAATGAGGTCGTCACTCTATCCTCTATTCCTTTTTTCTTACATGGAGTATACTAGCGCTGCAGTGTATGCCACAAGTAATATTTTGACTTTTTAGCGGGAACTGTGAAGTTGAAATTTTGAATATTTGAATATTTTCCAAAAAAATAGTTTTTTCTTCGATAAATAATGTGTGATTTTAGTGGGATATTAACCATAGTGTGTTCATAGACGTGCAAGAGTGAAGTAAATTGAAATAAAATAGTATAACTTGACATTTAAAGTTCTCTTAACAAAAAGTATGATCATCTCCTTGATCCCCTGAAATGTCCCATCACTTGGGAATTGGGGAGCCTTGAGCTAAATGCCATTTTTAATTGAATATCACCAGATCGCCCGATGAATACACTAAATATCTCACACTAAGCAACTCTTGTATTATGGGTACCGTATGATGGACCGATATACATATATATATAATAATTCCAGCCCTTTTTTATGTACTTACCACTGCTGGGCACGGGCCTCCCCTAAATGCGAGGGGGGATTAGGCCATAGTCCATCACGCTGGCCCAGTGCGGGCTGGCAGACTTCACACATCTTTCGAGGGGTGCAGGTTTCCTCACGATGTTTTCCTTCACCGTTTAGCAAGTGATAATCTTGGTTAAAATGAGATTCGCACGTGAAAAATCCCAGAGGTGCGAGCCGGGGTTTGAGCCTACTCGTTATCGAGGCAAGCGTTCTACCAACTTGGCTATCACTGCTTATATACACACACACATATATATATATATATATATATAAGGTCCATGACTCGGGTGCAAACATTCATACCCATCACACACATTTTGTCCCTACCAAGATTCGAACCTGGGATCGTCGCCACAGAAGGCAGTATCGGGTCGACAAGCCATGTGAGCCATGATATACTAAACGTTAGATTTAGGTAAGTATACCTTATTTAACTTGTATGTCTTGATTTCTTATATTTACGCGAATACTAGGTACACATTGAAATTAAAATATTTTTTCGAATTTCATCGCGTTTATTTTATGTTTCCAACCACCTCAGTCCTCCCGTAACCGTGGTTGCTGTAAAGCAGCCGAAACGACGGGTAGCATACGTAATACCATAAAATAAACGCGATAAAATTCGTTTCATTTTAACAGATAAATACTATCGGACACCACATATTAATTCCTAAGCCTGTCAGGAAATACGCAGGTTTATGAAAAAAGCGCTTTGAATCTCCCAGACTTACCCTAATTACTCTACAGTTTGCAAAAGCATTTGGGGTAAATATATTCATTTCTGATAATTCAAAATTCTATCACCAGTGGGATATAGGGGTTAGGTCAGGAAAGGTATCATGTATCGTTATTTGAGGCTCCAATAAATAAAAGAATAAAATGAAAAACTATAATAAAAAATACTTTATAATAAAATCTATACTTACTTATACAATTCAATCCCTGTCTCTGCATAAAATTTAATTTTAGTCCATTATCAAAATGGAAACCGTCGTATCAAATAATTATATACCTACCTAGATCAACGATTTGTCTAATCGTAGTACCGAGCTATTCAGTACCATTATCAGATGAAGAATCCGACTAAATATTAGGTATTATCGATCACAATTCATAAGCACCACGCGTTTTGGACGGATATTTGTTTAGACGTAAACTTCTCCTCTCTTGGAGCTGCTTCGTTTTCTTGTGAACTCGGGTGGGGTGCCAGTGCTAGCAGTGCTGTGCTCGCTGTCGCGGTCGGAGGGGGGCAACTCGGTGACGGTGGCGCGGGGCGTGTGCGGTGAGCCGTCGGCGGCGCCCCGCTCGGCGCGTGGCGTGGACGGGGCCGAGCTGACCAGTGTGAGCTGCGACACGCCCATCGGGGCCAGCGTGACCGGCGCGCCTGTCAGCATCGGAGCCAAGCCACCCGAGGCCAGCGCGGGCGATAGCACGGCCTGCGCCAGCGCCGTCGTGCCCGGCTGTCCGGCGTGCAGCGTGTTGTTCACTGAGCCGCTGTCGAGCTCCTGAATCGGCGACAGCACGAGCGCGCCCAGCACCGGCACCTCGTTCTGGTACCCCTGGTGAGCCATGATAACGCCCATATTCTGCATGCCCATCGCGATCCTGTTCTCGCGGTCTATGACTTCTTTCGTCACGTCTGGGGTGGGTATGCGCGGTCGGTTTCGTAAGTTCATAGGTACAGTACCGTTACTTTTTTGTCCACCTGAGGAATAAAATTGAAATAATTATCGAAAACACATTATTGTTTTATAGATCGAGCGAAATAGTATGAACGAGGTTACGGAGAACGCGAACTCTCTCGATTTATTGAATGTACCTCCAAAGATAATTAAGGGTAAGAAATATGTCATAAAGTACCATGTCTAGAGTTTTGTCTATGCTGTCCGCGTCCAGACTTGCGGCCGACAAGGCGTTCGTACAGCGACATTTTGTGGTGAGGCGGGGGCGGCGCTACCGGCTGGCCAGCTTCGGGGCTCGAGTATACCACCGAGTTGTGCCGATTGCGCCCGAACAGGCCGCCGGAAGAGTACGCCGTCGACGCTGACCGCACAGAACCCATCCTCGATATTTGTCTTTGGAACCAGTTCTTCCTTCTTTCAACGAGCGGCGTATCTACACTTTCCTGGGAACAATAAACAAATGCAAATAAAGTACACAATAATTACGACATCCTCACTATAGTAATAAAATATAATAACAGCCCTTTTTAATATCCCACTGCTGGGCACGGGCCTCCCCTCAATGCGAGGGGGATTAGGCCATTGTCCGCCACGCTGGCCCAGTGCGCGTTGGCACCCTCACTATAATATATTCTATATTCATGATTTATTCTAGTAAAGATCCTTGACAACCGACTCTCTCTCATTATACCTAGAAAGTCTTAGATTGGCCACATTATCGGGCTTTCTCGTTGTTATCTGATTTTGCACAAGAAGTAATTCTGATCAGTGCCCTAACACCGAAAAAATTGTATTGCCATAGGGAAAGCGTGATTGTGAAATCTGAGGTGTGAAGGTGACAACACTCTCCTAAGCCTTCATAAATGAATATTCTTGAGCTATTTCATCCCAAAAAATGTATGACTCACGTAATCCGCGTAAGTTTCGTCGTGGCTTTTCCTCGGCGCTTGCACATTCGCGTAGACCGCGTCCTCTGCTTTCACTTTGTAATGATCAGCGGAACAGGCCGGCTCGTGGCGCCTGTAGTGCTCCGAAGCGACCGTGTACGGAAGGTCCTTGGGTACCACCTCCTCCCAGTACTGGTCTTTGAGAAGTTCAGGGTGCTCTTCGTGCATTTCATCGACTATCATATACGCCGCCTGCAGAATGAAAATGGATGATGACAAAGCACAAGGGTATACCTGAACATCCAACATCACAGTGCAATAAAAGGATGTTGTATCCCTCTGTTATTTTTAATTGTAGTGGATTCATATTATTGTAGTTAAACTTATACGTCTGTAAGTATTCAGTAAAAAATCATTTCCATTGTATGGTCATAAAACACAAGAGTGTCTTGTGTGTTTGACTGGCGTAAATGTTTTTCTGCTTGTTTATACCCACTTCTATTCGTTAGTCTAATCTACGCCCCAAGTCTGCTAACACAGTCGATTCATAAACGAATAGCAACCGCATAGTAACTGTCACTTTTGACAGATGTTGTATGGGATATCTGTCAAAAGTGACAGTTACTATGCGGTTGCTGTTCGATTATGAATCGATTGTGTTAGCTGACTTGGGGCCCTGAGGTGTTGAATTCTGATAATGACGTAGAGCAATTGACACCTTGCCATCCGTGGCCCAACTAGTGGAACTACAGGCAACCTTAGAGTAAAACCATTTGCCAGTAAGTATATTTCAGGCTTCCGAATGACCTTAACTATTGCCAAACATGTTGATTTCTTATATTTACGCGAATACTACACATTGAAATAAAACTAATCTTAAGGATTTTATCGCGGTTTATTTTTTATTTTACGTTCCCGACGTTTCGGCTGCTTTGCAGCAACCATGGTCACGGGAGGACTGAGGTGTTTGACGTCCTGGTGTCATAGTTTGACTGACACACCTCAGTCCTCCCGTGACCATGGTTGCTGCAAAGCAGCCGAAACGTCGGGAACGTAAAATAAAAAATAAACCGCGATAAAATCCTTAAGATTAGTTTTATTTCAATATTGCCAAACATATTAGAATGACCAATTTTTGGTTCGAATTGTCGAGCGTACCTATAGACATACATATTTGTGTGAACGATATTTAATATAGCAGTCATTCTGAGACATTGAACTTTAACCCTGAAGTGCCAGGCAGGTTGTGTAACCTTTGCGACAACACTATAAAACCTATATTGTTTTTTTTTAAAGTTCCACGTGGGGTTTAACGCTATGGTGATCAAAAACGCTCCTTTGTTTCCAATATACAACACAATCTAATCCGTCTGCACCTTATTTCTATACGTTTAAGACCCATTTTTGATATCCATACTAAGCCTATTTATTTCCATAGTTAGGTAAATATAGACCGGTATGTTGAGCGTAGACCTGTCTGGCCTCGCGAATCACAAGGTGAAAATATACATACTTTACAGACTACCAACCTTCACCGATTGAAGAGGTATCGTTCAATATAATATAACTGTAACTAAATATGTACTACGTAATAAGCACAAACTATCCGTGCATGTCACTCGATCCACAGAATAAATAATTATTTTAAGGGGCAATGTATACGCTTCTACAATAAACTTTCCAAGGGAATCCGTGATTTGTCCATTGATTAAGTTCAAAACAATCGTCAAAATTAAATTATGTCATAAGGGTTATTACAGAATATTGGGTTATTTGGATGATAAAGCAGTCTGGGCCTGATCGTTCAAATATCTAGCGTCAATTGAGATTTATGATTTCAAAGTGTAGCGTGTGTGCGCCTCGCATGGCAACACACTGGAGCTTATTTTTTTTGTAATAACATTGCTAATTTAAAAAACAAAAACAGGTATGCATAGTTCCTCGCTGGATCTTCTCAGTTAAGGTCGCGTTCTGATTCGGTTGTAAGTAAGCCCCCGTAAGGCTATACGAAATAAATGATTTGACTTAATCATCAACGTACCTTTATGTGTCTATCTATGAGCCAATTCAGCTCAATGTCGTCGTCATCCTCACCAAAAGGATTGATTAACACCTCAGCAACTTTCAACCACCCGACGTAGAAGCAGAACTGGAAAATTAGTGCATCCATATTAGGATATATCGGGTCATTGATCTGACCCACTTATTACTAGTGTCAATGGCTGCTAGTCTGTTTTCATTTATATTCTTACCTACGACTCATCCGAACTATAACTAAAACGATAGGTTGAAACCTAAAATCGCACATAAATGTAATATATACAGGATATATAAACTTTACTTTAAATGTTGACGCTACCTAATTGGGTAACGTCAATATTGTAAGTAAGTATAACAGGTAACCGTGTGCGGCTTGAACTAGCATAATCAAAATGGAACATGCGTCAAGTATTATGTAACAACATATTTCACATTTATTGGAATTCCCACTAATTACAAAACGGCGGGCGTATTACGTACTCTTATTTTCGGACAATTCCCGGCCTAAAACTTGTCATTAGCAATATAAATTCTCGCTAGATACCATTCTCGGTCTGTAATTGTAATTTTGACCAACAGCGATTGGAAACAAGGCAGTTTTTTTATCAGTAAGCATGTATAATTGATTTAAACAATAAGATCGCGCAGGAAATAAGGGTTCGTAATACGCCACCTGTGCTGCAAAATCGATGACACGCTTGTAGAATAATCCAAAATTTATGGACGTTTTATAACTTTATCAAACGGCATATAATGTTGTATTGCGCACAAGAGTTTTGCTTTGCGCAGTACTATATGACGAAAACGTCTATAAATTCGGGGGTTAATATTTTACCTGTAAAGCTGTGAAAAGTGGGAAGTAGACATCAGGCTCGTATTTCGAGGTGCTACCAGGCGCAGGCGGCACCAGCTGGCGGCCCATGAGTGCTGCTACGAAGTACGTGTACAAAGCCAGTGTTACCACCTGGAAAAAAAAAACACTATTTCACATTCGTGGCCAAGTTAATTTTTCGTTACTTAAGTTAATGTTAGCCACTTAATCATACTATTATGAAGCTAAGCATTGTCATTCCAGGAAATTGGCAGACAACAAACTGTCGATTACTTTTTGTTGGTTCATATTGGTCATTCACTTTTAAGACAAATTAAGGTCATTTAATTGAATTGAGAAATTTATTGTTAACGTCATACGTCACAGCTGACGCATTATTTAACGTGTTAGGTATGTTCAGTTATAAAAAACAATGAATAAGATAAAATGGCAAAGTTGAGCTTTGCCATTTTATCTTATTTATTGCTTTTTATTTATTAACTAGCTGTTACCCGCGACTTCTCCGCGTGGTATCTAACAAAAAGCGGACGAAGTCATGGGTAACAGCTAGTCTAAAATAAACGTAGCCTAAGTTACTCCTTGTTACATCAGCTATCTGCCAGTGAAAGTTCCGTCAAAATCGGTCCAGCCATTTCAGAGATTAGCCGGAACAAACAGACAGACAAAAATTGTAAAAAAATGTTTTGGTATATGTACCGTGTATACATCCACATGCACTTAGTAAAAAGCTGTTATTTTAATATTAGAAACAGACTCTCCAATTTTATTTATTTGTATGTATAGATTTATTAACCAACAAAAATAGATTTACATTGATGTGTGTGATGTGTGATGAGATAACTAGATAACTGCAATGTTCTTTACATTGCAGTTATCTGCATCTCATTGTATTTCATTTCGCAAAGAAAGTAGAAGAGAAACAGTATGTATGCTGATGACCCCGCCATGAAGCGGTTTGACCACCGATTGTAGTCGGTAGACCGCAAGGGGTCAGGCCACCATCAGCTCTGAGGGCTTGAAATGCTGTGTGCTACATCAGACACCCCCTGTACCCATTCTGTTCTATAGTTTGGGCCGGGAACGGCAAAAGTTCTCCTGACCGTAGTTTGGTCACTGTGGCCAGCCAATCTCAACCGTCTCTAGCCAACTTAACTAAAGGCACAAGTGTACGCGCAAGCACAGATGCACTCTCTTGGGCCTCTCTTCGGCCCACTGTCAGGCACGGGCCTCACCTCAATGTGGGGGTACAAGTACAAAAAAAAGAGTAGATTACTAAAGGAAGTAGTAATAACTACTTATTAACACCGCTCATTAAATCACTGCCCACATAACATTCATTAACAAAGTACCTGTTTAAATGACAATGCAGCGCCGATAACGTAGGCCATGCATACAGTTGAGTAACTCAAAACCTCACGTACACACCGAGTTAGCGATATAACACTTTTTAATTGAGTATATTGAATGTACTAAAATATTGGACTACCCTCAGATAAGCGGAGGTTCAAATTCCTCTGTTGGGCAAATAAAGTATTATATTATGAGTATATCCAGTAGACAGTGGCTCGGTGGAGTAAACAAGGTAAGTACCGAGCACTCTTTACACCTACCGAGCACTCGACCGCAAGCACTATCTCGCCGTTTTACTCGTTACGTGTAATCAAGGCATTTCTGTGTTGTAAGTACAGTAGCGGAATAAAATGGTTCGTCTGTTTTCAAATTGATTCATTTAACGTTCGCGAGCATATCCTACTTTTTCAAACTATGTCATAATACAGGTTGTAGGTAGGCATATTTTTTTTTTATCATAATAATGTTTAAATGTTCGATAGCAAAGTTTAAATTTACTTAAATCAAAGTTGTTGGTTTTTTTTTATTGTCTAATTGTTTGACCGGCAATTAATATTTTAGTATAAACGCAGTCATTATATCCTGTATATCCGCTTTGTTTCTTATGATTAAAACTTATAATCCCAAGTGTCTTTCAATGTCACCAATACTTTTTTAAGAATATTTTATAATTTGGATTTGGAAGCAAAACCTTTATTCCATAGATTCTATAGTAAACGCGTAGCAATTATTAAAAAGGTGGCAGTACTGTTTCTTGCACTGGAATGTTGGCATTACAGATCTTGCACTCTTGTAAGGATAAGTCGACAATGAGGTGACGAATCATTTCACTCCGCGATTGTACTTTGGTGCCTTTCCTATGTTTTATGTGTATGCTCATAGCATTACAGGTATACTTTTGTGTTAGCATAATTTGTTAATATACAATTATCCAGTACCTCTAGTAAGTACTAAGGCTTTTTTTTAGATATCACACCTATATGAAATAGTGATCAATTCTACTCTTAATACCCAACCAATTAATTTCAGGTGTTGCTAATCTGATCTAATCTATCAGCCGATAGACGTCCACTGCTGGACATAGGCCTCCACACATCACGGTCCTCCACCACTCGCATCCCCCGGCTTCCTGCGACGCGTGTGATATCATCGGTCCACTTTGTGGGGGGCCGTCCTACACTTCGTTTTCCGATACGTGGTCGCCATTCTAGAACCTTTCTGCCCCAACGGCCAGGTGTTGCGGTAATTCGTATTTACCTAGTTGCATGATATGAACCGAGAACGCCAGTGTCGTCAGTCCTTGCCCGCATGCGCAGGCGCATATAATGACTATGCTGTGTTTTATCATCGGAACCAATTCGCTTAGACACATGGCAGATCGCATAATCACTCACGTCTCGTTTTTCTATAGGTATTTAAACCTTAATTCACCGGCAAACGACACAGATTATGTTTCAAGATGTCCTGTCTTGTATTTAACGGACGACTGCGCATGCTCGGTATTGTTTACTGAACGTATCTTTTGCTTTAAGATTGCCGCGAAAAGTAGGTACTTATCTAAGTACTAATATCTATATTGTCATCATTATTTGGCTGGTTTTTACACATAAATAAATATAATATCGCAAGACAAACAACAACAAACTAGTCAACGCTTGCATTCTGGGTACCGTACAATGTATTAGAGACGATCCTTGGCATTACTTATATTACGCGTACATGACTCGGGTACAAACATTCGTGCTCGCCACATAAAGTTTGCGCCTATCGGGTTTCGAACCCGAGACCCGTGGCACAGACTGTACCGATATAGGGTTTTTCGCGACATGTCATTTTCATATTACCTGTGCCAATTTCGCTTACGTAGCTAGGTATATGTTTCTGCAATGTCAAGTATAGAAGTACTAAGCGGACCATATTAAATCGATTTATTCTTATTTTGATTTGGCGCGACACGGCTATTTACTGACCTGAGTGTAAACGAGAGGCACACATACTGTGTCGTAGCCAATCAGTGCTCCCAACCGCCTCCTGATATCCGACAACTCGACCAGCAAAGTCTGCACGATATGATCACTAGTTATCAATCCTTCTTTCCTCGCTCTGTTGATTATATTCGTTGCCCAAACGAGAGGCATCCAGTACTTCGACATTGGACTTTTCCCATCCATCTTCTCGAAAACTTTCCTCTCGCTCTCCAGCATCAAGCCTGAAAGAGATGGAAACATTTATTTCGGCTTTATATCCTAGCTAGCTTGGATCTCAAAGTGTCGTTTGGACTTACCGGAGTCGACGACGTGCTGCCACGTAGGGAATCGTCGCTTCACCCTCAGCGATACCCTTTGCAACGTGATGACGTATGCTAATATGGCATATCTTACGATATTCCGCCTCATAAGACGTCCTGTTTCATCCTGTAACAATTAAATACATATTGTAACTTTCATATGCAAACATACGTGTTAGGAGTTAAATAGGAAATAGCTCGAAGCAAATTTTACACCATATGTTATTATTGGGCTTGGCTATGCTCCAGCAAAGCCTTATTAAACTAATAAGTAATAACAATCGCATAAGAAAATAAAGTAGAAAAATAATCATATAAGTACATACTTATTGTAGTGTGTAGTGGAGTATAAGGAACTTACAAAATATCTAGTTACATACTTTCGCCGAATGCCTTTTAAAACCTGAGCTACATGTTTTTATATGCCTACCTACAGTGTATATCTACTGAAAATGTGGTCACAGAGTGAATGGCAATCAACCCTTTAAATAGATTCCCTGGGAAGTTTTTTAAAGAGATTGTCGATAGTAAACGATCCGAAGCAAAAACTCTTCAACGAACTTTTTTATTGAGTACATTACACAAATCTGAAACCGTCACGTACTCTACCTATTCATTGTTATTGGAGCAGTTAAAAAATAAATGGATGTCAGTGACTCATTTACTCGACTTTGTAATTATTTACTTATACAAGTTTTTAGAAATGGCGGTACCAAAATAACTTTATAAAACACCTGTCTTAAGTACTGAGTAATAAAAAACCGTCTTCAAAAAACTAACAAGCAAAAAATTATCTAGTCTTTAAATGTACCTTGTCTAACTAAATCAAATATTTAACGTATGTGACGTTGGAGCGAAGTACACAGATCCTTTCAAATAAAAAAACAGATTTTTCCTAATCGGTTCATAATACCGGAGTTCTGAGGTGAAAAACATTAAAAAAATAACCTCCATTGAGAATTGAGAACCTCCTCCTTTATTAAATAAAGGTGCTGTCCCATGGCTGCGCAAGCTGTGTACGGACAAGAGCATTTCAACTGCGTGGGTCCGTTTTTCGTCCGTTGTTCGCAAGTTACAGTGCAAAGCGAAGCTAAGTCATCGCGCGTAACGTATCCATGCGCACCAATTGGACAGCGCCTTATTTAATAGCATGTAAATGCTATTGTATTTACCGTGAAATTAGACGAGAAATAATAGAGACGGAGTGACGTAAACAACATCTTGAAGCACAGAATACAAATCCGAAATGTGTAGTACACGCGAATTTCGTACTTACGTACACGCGACTTCGCGTCTATATTCTAAAACCCCAAAGGGCTTTCACATCTTCATGGTGTCGTTTTTGGGCGAGCATACGATTCAGATTCGGTCGTGGACCTACTACACAGATCGCTTGGTTTTTTGTGCCTATTTCTTTGTGTGATACCGTGAAATAGTAAACCTAACTCTCTAGTGCTAAGGTATAATTTTGTTAGTCGACTAGATTACGGGAAGAGTATTAGCAGAGCACAATAATATTATCATACATAGTTAAGTTGGTGCCTTTTGGTTTCTTATCATGTCTGTTTATTTTTTCATTTTCTGAGAATGCGGCTCTGCCAATAATACATTGTAATAATAATGACACACTTTTACAGATTTTATCGCAAGAAACAACTAAATAATAAGGTACCCCAGTTCAAACTATGACATTGCGGCGTCAAACATCTCAGTCCTCCCGTGACCATCGTTGCTGTAAGGCAGCCGAAACGTCAGGAACATAAAATAAACGCGATAACATCCGTACAATAAGTTTTATTTCAATGTGTAGTGTTCGCATAAATATAATTATTAAGTTAAAATTGATTTTCTCAATTTTATTCTAATAATTGTTATAATCGCCAAAGCCACATTTTAAGAAAACAGATAAAATAACTAGATAATAATAAGCGAGCGCAAGGTACCAACATAATGATATACAATAATATTATAATGTATTGTCATGATAATGATAGATAGACGATAGAGATGTCAGCATTGCCATTCAACGTGGCAATGCTGCCAGCGTCCTGGGTACCTTGCCGGCCTATGGTGGTGGGGATTTGGAAGGCTGAGTGCATTCTCAAACATGCCTAATTTTAATTTTAATTTTTATCTTATTTTAATTTATTAATACGTTGTTAGATATAATATAATTTCTTGTGCTTAACATAATCTATAATATTATTATTTGTTATCGTTTAGGTACGTGTCGGCTCACCACGTCCAGCTGTAACAATGCGATCCAAGGATAAACACAAGACTTACACAAAAGGAAAATAACACTCATAGTTTGACCAAGAAATACCCTTTTGTGAATGAATTGCTCTTCCTAATGTGAGTTTTCACCGTGTTTTCCTTGTGGCGAATCGAAATTATAACAGAATGAGCCATGACGTCATCACGGATCTTATTTCTCCTTCCTTATTTACGAATAGGAAACAACATCGTGACATAATTATAACCTTTCAATTTCTACCAATTTAGTAGCCTACTGAGTACCGAGTTCGATCCCCACGTGAGAACACGATAGCAAGACACTTTTTTCGACAGTTTATTTTTTAATATAAAAATGTCTTCGGAAAAAGATCTGAAGTTAAGGTAGTTTTTTTAGTATATAAATTACAATTAAGTGCATCATCTTCAATATACATAGCATTTCATAATGAGAAGCATAGCGAAGTTGCCAAATAAATTAATGTGACATTGATCATGTTTCCGTCTCATTTCTTAGAATTCTGTGCCAGTTCACACACGTGAGTCAGTTTACAGCGACCGAATAATTGACTATATACTTATAAACTTATATTTATTTTGGATATAAATATAGTTTTTTTTTTTCTCTAACCGCCACCTGTGACATGCCTCCCCCGGCAAAGTGCTAACCCGGTGCGAAACGCACCCTCTGCCCCCCATGCTACGCCCGCTGTCCCGAGCCTTATATCTTTTCGCTACCATTAAATAACAATTAACAGTAGATAATTACAACTATCTATGTAGTATTTATGTATTTGAATTATTTGTACAACTGTTACAGCAATTAATTACTTAGCGGCGTGCGTCTTGCAAATGTTATAGTTTCGTCTCGATGCCGCTTATTTCATGAAGTACCCATGTAACGAGAGAGTTGGTATAAATATACCTAGTTTCTGGCTTTCGCTTTACCCTAGTGCACACAAATTCCATTACCATTGAATAAATATGAGTAAACATGGCAATGTAATACTCTGGGAGTGCAATCTCTGGCAAAACGAACGGAACATTATGCTTAATAGTTTGCAAGTAACTTCTGGAGTTGTATACTACACAGACCTTGTGGAAACCAGGGATAACTTCCGTGCGTTCAAGCGTTTTTGCCATACCTACTACTGGAATCAAGTTTAATCAGCTCACAAGTTTAGGACCAATTAGTATTTAAACTCTCCGTGGAGCCTTACACCTGGAATTAGTCCAGCTGTAATAGTCTTACTTCTGTGGACATTTGTCTACCAGATCTTTTTGTCTCCCGCTTTGCAATGGAGGGAAGTGGATAATTTTCTTCCAACTCCTCCTATTTATCTTTCGATTAATTTCGTGCGGGTTCCAAGACAATTAACTTTATCCCGGGACTCGCCGAGGGTCAAACCTCGGTGTCTTCATTGGACACCACTGTAGATCCTGGCTTACAGGAGTAGCAGTGGTGGGAGTGTGTGGCGGGCCTAGTCCCACAAAAAAAAATGTAATACTCTGCTTAAAATTATTTATTAACTTTTTTTCCGCAAACTGCAAAATCATATTTTGTCTTGAAGCTTTCATAGATGAGTCACATAATATTAGAAATGTCACCTACAGATAACATAAGGTTCACTATTTCACGAGTACGCCTAGATCGAGCTATTTAATATTTATTTTGACTAAACATGTGCATCTGTTTGCAACAGACAAACACGTCTGACTGTTCAATGTAAATACAATAAATAAGCTAAGTAACATCGGAATTGTTATTTACTTTTTTATGCTAATAGTGACGTCATTTTGTAACATTACGTAATCGGCGTAGTTGAAATACTGAGCTGAAGTTAATTGCAATACATTTGCTTGGTTTCCTTTGATGAAACTTGTTATTTAATAAACTTTCCGGAGTTGCTAACATACTTACATTTCGCCAACTTTTTGTATGGTTTCTGTAAGAAATATGTTACATAATCACAACCCCACTAATGCCACTAATATTATAAATGTGAAAGTTTGGATGGATGGATGTTTGTTACTCAATCACGCCAGAACGGCCGAACGGATCTGGATGACATTTGGCACAGAGATAGATTATAGTCTAATAGCACATAGGCTACTTTTTATCCCGGTAAAATGTATATACTTTTTAATCGCGGGTAACACCGCGGGGCGCAGCCAGTTACTTCATATTTGTACTAATGAAATTTACGCCTTTTCGCGTCTGTTATCCCCTAAGGAGTACGCAGAAGTGTACTCTGCGAGGCACTCGCATTTCGTCGATGATCTATTTGGTATATCTAATAGGAGGCAAGACTATTTCCAGTTTACCGAACATACCCCCTTCAATGCGAGGGTAGCTGGGTCATATATCCAACACACGCTCCCGCGTGGACTGGCATGTCTACTTCACACGGCGTGCAGGTTTCACTATCAGCACATCAAGTGCGAGATTATTCGTAAGTAAATCGTATACTTCATAGTCTACCGTATTCAGACTTCGTATGGAGAATCGAAAAGTTTATATACCGTCCGCTAGACGCGCTGTTCAATTCTTCGTATAAAACGTCTAAATACGGAGACTATTAAGTATACAGTTAGCTTACGAAACTTGCACTGGTTGTACTGTACCTTTCGCCGATAACCACAATAATATAGATAATAATAATATAAATATACTCAGATGGGTTTGAACCTGTAGGTAACTAATTAAGAATATATTAACAAAAAGAAAATGGTCGGTTCTAAATTACAATAACATTTAATATAATAGGTACCCATCTAATATAAAGTGCTCAATTGAAGCCATGGAGTACATAGCTTCATTGTAGAAGACTTGTCTTTATTAATAACTATGTAATATTCGTGTGAGTATTTTTAATTGCATACCTCTTATGCACAACGTAAAGGTATTTATAATAATCATAATAATTTATTAAAAATTAATCTTGACGAGGTAATATAATAATTAATAAATAGGTACACAATGCCTTACTTAGGTATAATTTCTTTTAATTCATAAGCTGAACGAAGAACACCGGTTTTTACGTTAAAAAGGGCTGCCTTATCTGAAATAACTACAGTAGTAATATATGATACTAAAAAGCATATGAATAGACATTAAACAGTTACAATAATAATGCCTATTTTATTAAGATTTTACTGCTCAACTTTAAAATAAATTATTGATATCTGAACCAAACAACGAGACTAAAATTAACTATGTTGGTACCTAAGTAAACTACGTAATGAATAAAGCAAATGTAAGGTTGTTTGAAAACAAGTTCTATTGTTGTAAGTGTATATCTTCATCATCATGAGTACTAAGGTAAATTACTGTGGAGCCACTAGGTCATAACACAAAATTTTAACAGGTTGTTTTGCTTATCGACGGAAAGTACTGATTCGATCCGAGAAAAATCTAGGGCTTTTTTTCTATAATATCGTTTTCACCAAATACAGGAGTATTTTTAATCAGGAGAAATATTTCGTGGTGTATTTAATACATACTACACAACTTGTAAGTCAGACCTTATATAAAAATTAAACTAAAAAAGTGAGGGTACGATTTTTTATGCTAGTACCAGGGAGCAACTGGCAATTCTGTCTGACGAAAATATACTCCAAATCAAAGTGGTTACAGTAGCTTTTTGTATACCTTTATATACGGAGAAGGAAATTGATAATCGTGTAGATGAAGTATATATACAGATTATTGACGACTTCACCTCGAGATTTTGATTGCCAATAAATCAATTAAGTAGCAACACAAAATGACGATATAAAAGTTAATAGTTACCGACTATAATAGGTACAAATACTAAGTCGCCTACGCAGTACGCTAACCATAACATCACGTACGGGATATAAAATAAACAATAATTTGTTTGTAACAATAAATTTAAACCCTGTATGCACTAATGCTACAATGTTTGTTACAGATACAACATGGTACTGAAACATGGATGTTTTTGTTTCTGAATCACTGATACATGTTGTTGTAACATTTAAATGTTACCGCAACATGTATCAAAGCAACACTAAATCCGGGATTCCCAAATTAATTCGGGCAAGAAATCCAATTTCCAAAATGAAGTGATACCACACACCAGCATAGCCAAATTACTTTAAAAATCCTATCTCTAGTTTTTCCTATTTATACAAAATAATAATTTCATCTTGTACAATCTTGTGCACGCTTATTGGCTTGTTGAGTTTTTTAAAAGTACAACCATGATACTTTCTACTAAAATATTAATAATTCCTATAACAAGTTGGTACACGTAACACAACTTATACAATATCTTGATGGTTTCAAATAAGAACTTGTATTAATTAATAGGGGTTGATTTTTAGACCTGGTCGACTCCCAAAATTAGTTTTCGTTTATGTCGACCCCTGGGAAACCCTGCACTAAATGATTTTGGGCTTTTGATAGTAATATTAAAAGCCCAAAATAATTTAGTGTTTTGTTTATAGATTTAGAGGTGTAAAAGAAACTACTGGAACTTGCATCTTTAACTATTTCATTGACATTGTGTGTTGCTTGTTGCCTCATTTTATCTGTGCCATAATCATAAAAAAAGGAATGTCATAATCATAATTACTTATGCCAAATTGAGAATTCCTATTTATAAATTACGATTGGAAATAATAAATTTTGATATCAACAAAATGACAATTATTGTGATTAAATTGACACACCGAAATTCTGATTTCACATAATGATTTCAAATAGGTTTAAGGGCTAGTATATCATTTCTGGATCACACTGTAACCGTGCATTATGGACTGGGTGTCGTAGAGGATTGAGAATATTAACCCTATGGGTGGCGCTTAAGTTCTAGGATCGGCTAACGATCCAAAACTTCATCGAGAAACTAGCCTATTTACGCGACAGAACTCGATATAGGCTTAACGCTAGAACCAAAATCGAGCCAAATAATTACTTATAAATTACTAATGCAAATGTTCTTGTGTGCCATTATAAATTATAACGCTTGCATGTGCGTAGTAAATCCTTTATGAAACTGCTTATCGTCCGCATTCGTCGCGCCGCCCGACATAGGTAGCCTGCGCGCGCGCAACCTTTCGAGCGAAGCACGGTCATAGTCGGTCAAAACAACATGGCTTAAATTACTGGCCAGCCCGCGTCAGCTCGCGGCTTTATCTATGTGTATATTTCCCACAGGACCACGATTCTAGGAAAGCTAGCTATCGATGGAAATGTGGGGTTTGTCAGGTATTGGAGACAACACCCGGTCCATTGACTGGTACCTTTTAAAATCAGCGTTCATTAGTTAGGTGACCCGTCAACAAAAAAAAAAAAAGGTGATTGCGGTTGAATTCCGTGGAGAAATACTAGGTAGTCAATGTATAGTATTATTTACCTAGTATTTTTGTCAGGCGATATTTGGTGAACAATATGTGTTAATGATTTGTTATCACTCACGTTCAATGATTGTGAGCAGTATATTATTATACCTAATTTAACAAAAGTTGTGTAAAATATTGCAACAGATAAATCAGTAAGATATATGGATCTTGTTGATGTCTTAAATAATTGAAGTCAATTATTTTTGTTTTTTTTTAAAGGCGAACTGGGTTGGCATTTGATCTCTTTGAAAAAATCCAGCTCAGATGTTGGCTGCAGGTATTTCCATTTCTTAAATATACTTAAGGACTTAATCAGATGGAAACAATCTTGAAATGTTAAATGTTTACTTAATCAATCTATAGAATTCGTTATTATGCAGGCTAGTCCTATTAGTGGTTGTAATTATTAAAGTCTATTCAGTACAATTAATCATAATGAAGAAGATTAAACGACTTTGGCCGGTAATCAACATAAATCATAAATTTGTTGTGATCAATTCGGCACAAAAGATTAAATCTTAATTAAATCATTAAAAAAAATACGTCAATCCTATCAGACGTCGTATCTAAGAGTTAAGTATTGAAGTATTTTTAAACAACACTACATTTAAACATCGAGTATTGATTATTGGAGACCAAAACAATTATAGAATTAAAAAGATAGGTTTGGTGATAAAATTGATCAATTGCAGCTTGGCTATCTACTTAGCTAAATTGACTACGTTCTTTTGAAAGGTTATTTGGCTAAGATCCTGCATAATATGTGTACTTGAACGATACGATCATCGCACTTAGCTGAGTGGAAGCCTTATAGTTGTTGATTCACGTTCACAAGAAAACCTACCTTTAGACATTGGCTATAAATAACTTGAAACAGCGTTCTCGTATGTTTCATACAACTATTAGTATTACTTTTAAAATTAACTTGAAGGAAAAGTTTCCAGCAAATGCGTCACGTTATATACCAAGATTTTATTGTGTTTTAAAAACAAAACAAGAAACCGGCGACTACTACCGAGCACAATTATATATAACGCGCCGAACGACACGCACTTGACCAATTTGTTTCTTTTATGAACCAGGTTTACACACAACAGTGTTTTAACTGGCTTATGACATACCAAACACCTTTTCTTTGCGTGTCCTCCCGGAACACATAATGAACGATCGGTAACGGTTGACAGACGCAAAATATGATTTTAACAAACCGTAGTGAAAAAAAATAATGGTTAAGTCCAGAGACAACTAGTATGTTCTATTGAGATTCTTGGGCAAGTTGTGAAAAGAACAGGCCGGAGGCATTAATGGTTAAAATAGGACTGGGGTGTACATAACACATGTAAGAAGAACACTGGCCAAAAATTACTTCATGAGGATCCCAAAAGATCCAGATAGTTCCACGCATAGCCCGGGCTAGGCTAGGCTATTCAGAAAGGACAGGAGGTAGCTTTTACCCAGCTGTGGGACGTAAGGGGACGTTTATCTGAATGGCGAAAAGTGTTATAGCACGTAATGCATCCAAAGATTACGTTGGCGAAACCTACTTGTAGCTGTATTCGCGGTGACTTGTGAACGAGACGTAATAACTTTTAGGGACTATCAACCTACAAGTTACTTTCGTCATGTCCACAGCTTGGCCAAGGAATCTAAATATAAATACTCGCAGTCTCTGAACTTAACCATTATTTTGTTTCTCTGTGGTATGTTAAAATCTTGACTGAGTGTGATATATTAACAGATACCTTACATGACACCTCTAAGAGGGTATGTATAAAAGCAGAGCTCACTGCTAGCTTAGCTAGCTTAGAACATACTACACCATTAAGTGGGTAACCCTGCTTTAGGAGGATGGATTCGGTTAAACCATATGTCATAAACCATGGCTCCCTCCTAGCTCAGAAGTCAGAACATACTACGACATTGAGTGGGTAGCCCTGCTTTAGGAGGAAGGATTCGGTTAAACCATATGTCATAAAGCATGGCTTCGTCATAGCTCAGAACATACTACACTATTAAGTGGGTAACCTTGCTGTAGGATTCGGTTTAACCATATCTCATAAAGCATGGCTCCCACTTAGCTCAAGAATATACGCAGTTGCATTTTGCAGTCGAATAACACATTCACACACACGCAGGTGGTTATTTAATATCTACTCTTGTGACATCGATGAATACGCTGAAAATGTGTACCACCGTTTATTTGTCCGCGTGAATTGTACAATAACAAGCGGGCGCAGTCGCACACACGATTGTACAACGATCGCGATCAAAAGAGTTTTTGTCGCAGCCGGATGTTTGGCCTACGAGATTCATTGTTTCTTTCGAACTGTGAAGAATAAACGACGACAGATATTTATCAACTCAGTTTGACAATGTAACCTTCTGACATTGGTTTTAGCGTTAATTAAAAACAACGCTGATTGCGTTGGTATTGTTGGGTTATTTTTTTTGTTGTAGTTATGTAATGAGGACACTCGGTTCTGTGATTGGTGTCAGATTAACGTTGATTTGATGATGTGCGTGATTCCAAAAAAGATTGCACTAAAAAAAAGACCAGTTAATTCTTGCGATACCGTCAATACTGCCGTGATATCGATTGTGAGTTGCATGATATTTGTGATAATACTGATAGTGTTAACGGCATTAATAACTCACACACACACACACACACATATAAAGGCAAGACCAGCTCACAAACTGAATGGTGATGATTCGAAGTCTCAAATAAAGTGGGAAATAAATTAGAATTTGAAAAATACAATTTTAGTTTGTTGAAGAATCCTTCTGCGTATTTTCTAGATAGAAAATATATCAAATTAAAAAAATATATAATATTGAAATTTGGATTTTTTATTCTAAATTTGGTTAATAAGACCCGTAAAATATACAATTTTAAACCGAAATCGTGAATTGTCTCCATAACTAAGTAGGCTATTTTTCACCTAATAAAATTTAAAAAGTCACAACTACATCGTAGCTGTCATTCAATTACGAATCAATTAGAAGCGGGTTTGTATAGGGTCCGGTATGTACGTTTACAGGAGAAACAGTTGAATGCATAATCGTATGCTCGGTGGAAAACCCCAACTACACAATTACGGCTAGTTTAATCTCAGATATGAGATGCATATTCTTAAACAAAGGCAAACAGATTATGATCAAATAATGAAACAGGTAGGTACTGCCATATTGACGGTGACTGACAGACTGGTGCAATTACAAATAGCAGGCTTGCCTCTCGCAGTCGAAGCATTCCAAGCGAATCCACACTACGGAGTGTTTTGTTTTCATAATTTTATGGTCACCTAGCTACCTAGTGCTTAATAATAGAATAGTTAATCGGTGGCCAAGGTAATAAAACATTAATATTTATCCATCTATGCATTGAATTTGCCGTCCGTTTCGTTATCATAGTTCGGAAATCATTTTAGCGGCAGAGGTAAATCAGAGCCTTTGTTTATAGTCTTGTAAATTATTCGTATAGCCTGTTCTTCGCGTCATTTTATGATTTAAAAGTATATTAGATGCTCAATTATATATTCAAATTTAATTATTATTTTTACCTACTACTCTAAGTTTATTATTGAGTTTTTAAGAAGTACAACCACGATACTTCCAACTAAAATATTAGTCATTCATATTTATAACTAGCTGTTGCCCGCGACTTCGTCCGCGTGGTATTTAACAAAGACTCAGCCGTTGGCAACAGCCTGCTCGCGTTCTGATCCCGCGGGACGCATTGCAGATTGTTGCTATCAAACTTTAATCAGGCGCAGCGCTGCAACATTGGTTTTAATTTTTTTTCGAGAGATCCATTTTTTTTTCTAAATAAAAGTAGCCTATGTTACTCCTTGTTACATCAGCTATCTGCCAGTGAAATTCCCGTCAAAATCGGTCCAAAGTTTCAAATAAGAACTTGTGTTAATTGATAGGGGTCGATTTTTAAACCTAGTCGACCCCAAAATCAGTTTTCGTTTATGTTATATTAACTTGAATATTTCTTTAGCTAAAAAATACAATCGTATTCAGAACCTCCTCCCTTTGTTTGAAGTCGGTTACAGAAATAGGCACGCACGTATTTAAGATGTTGACAGCTAAATAAGAGTACATGAACTAAATATTTTAGAAGCAATAAAAAAATCTTTGAAATATGTACATAGTCTTGAATTCGTTATAAAGGGCAGTAGAATGTGTCAAATTTGGCCGGTGCCATGTGCCCGGCGCGGGCGCAGAATTGTGGCCAAGGTCGCGACATTAGCGAATAAAATTACAGACACGAAACCTTCGCGCTAAGTGTGCAATTAAAATGCTTCGTCGATGGATAGGAACAATCACAAATTAAAAATAATAAGCATCTACTTATGTAACAGTTCGTATAGGTCGACTGCAAATGTAAACTTATTCTGTACGTAGGTATGGTAGTTATAAATGCAGAGTACAAGGAATTATCGTTAAAATATACGTTCGTTTGTCATTGTTACATCGACAATATTATCCACTCGGTAGCGGCGTGAGGCATGGGCAGCGTGGGCTACCGCGCCGACGTCCTCGCTGCCGAGGGTCCTCGGGCCTCGATGGTGAACCTATTCAACTCTCCATTCATAGAAATATTTGAGATCCAGTTCTTGCAAAACGTTTCATAGGTAAACACAAATATATTGCCGAAAATAAATACGTGAATAGGTCGGTACTACACATAAATAAAACTAATTTTACATTTTTGTATTTATGTTTTTACGTTCCCGACGTTTCGGCTGCTTTACAGCAACCATGATCATGGGAGAACTGAGGTGTTTGACGTGCTAGTGTCATAGTTTGAACTAGGGTACCTACATATTTAAAACTTCATATATGTGAAAACTAACTAATAAACTAGTTATCTATACATATAAATAAAATTGGAGTGTCTGTTTGTAATATTAAAATAACCGCTTTTTTCTAAATGCATTTGGATGTATACACGGTACCTATACCGAAACAACCTTTTTTAAAAATTTTGTCTGTCTGTCTGTCCGTCTGTCTGTCTGTCTGTCTGTCTGTCTGTCTGTCTGTCTGTCTGTCTGTCTGTCTGTCTGTCTGTCTGTCTGTCTGTCTGTCTGTCTGTCTGTCTGTCTGTCTGTTTGTTCCGGCTAATCTCTGAAATGGCTGGACCGATTTAGACGGGAATTTCACTGGCAGATAGCTGATGTAACAAGGAGTAACTTAGGCTACTTTTATTTTAGAAAAAAAATAGGATCTCTCGAATAAAAAAAAAACAATGTTGTAGCGCTGCGCCTGATTAAGTTTGATAGCAACAATCTGCAATGCGTCCCGCGGGATCAGAACGCGAGCAGGCTGTTGCCAGCGGTTGAGTCTGTGTTAAATACCACGCGGACGAAGTCGCGGGTTACAGCTAGTATTTTAATATAAAGCTAAAGTTTAAAATCCGTCCTCTTGCGTCATCAGAGAGTCTCGCAAGAATTATCTTCCCACATGAAATTAACTGCTTCCACTGACACTGTATCCAATTATATATATAACACATATTTTATTCTACATTTTATATAACAAGTCCGTAATACAAGTAATTTACGAAATCATTTAAAAAGTTAACCATTATAGTATATTTTACTGGGATACCTATTCTGATTATTCGTGGGTTCCAGTTTTTATAGGACGACTAATGTAAACTTGTACCACTTGTACAAACTAGGTATTGTGCACGATTTTAACAAAAATATCCTAGGGCCGTAAAGGATCAGTTTAAAAAAAAACATATATTAAATACAGTTGCTGTAGGTAAAACAATATATTGAACCATCGCGTAGCGAGCACAGCGTGGTCTGACATTATAAACAACACTTCGCCGTGAACGCAAGTGTCTACGTCACAGCACGTAAACAAACAAACATATTTTATATCGCAACAAAAATATCATTACAAGAGTATAAAATTGAAACGTTTAATTAACTCCATCATTAACACACATTACCTTGCAGTCGCTTCCCGGTGCGTCCGATGTCGCTGGGAAAATGGCTTATTGTTGCACCTAAAATAAGCTGGAAAACTACACACAGTTCTCATAACAGCAATGATAATCGCATAGTGCAGGTATCATTATCATTATCATATAAAGGCACAACAAAAATGGTTCGTGTTATTAAAAAAACCATTGAAATCTCAGAAAACGTTCAGCAATAAAAGGTTTTATAGTTAGAATACGTTATCATGCTAGTAGCACCGAGTCGCACAGCACGAAACTGTACTTAATCAATGTTTCAACATAGCAAATTGTATGAGGAAACTACTCAGGGATCGGCAGACTTGGCGGTAGGAGGAGGTAGGGGGTTTGTAGTGCAGACTAGGTAATCAAATCAAAAACATGTTTCGGGAGCTGCGAAATACATGAATATGTACTTTGAATATCTCTATGTGTACTTTGAATATCTCTATGTGTACTTTGAATATCTCTATTTGTAGTTTGAATTTTGCTTAACTAGTACTTTGCTTTTAATTTTGTTTTATTGAGTAGAGAAACCGCATTTCGAAGAGGCTGTCGTGCCCATCGCGTGTACTAATTTCGTTATCATAACTTATCACAAATTATGGGTAGTTTAATTACAATCATTACTATGTGAGTACACTGCGCGTAGTCCACCGGGAGATGAAGTGAGATGAGTCTCAACGAGTACACATGATAGACTCGGGGTCATATGTCCAATCTAATTTTATTTACTTCTTATAAATACATGTGTAATTTTGAGACAATGATTAACAAATTCTAAATGTGATAGATCTTGATTTGTTTTTATTAGTTTCTCAAGAAACTATAGTTCTCCTTCATCAGACAAAATTGCTTTGAAACCAATCCGTTTGCCTATTGTGTTACGTTATCAAAGGGGCTTACGTAAAAACAAAAGAAATTCGCTTTGAATGCAACTCGCAATCGCATATAACGTATTTCGCATAATAACATTGCTATAGCAACGTCACGGATTATTATAAACAAATCGAACCGATCCATTTATTTTCTATTATTTAAAATTATAGGCAAAATTAGTCATGGGTGTGATCTATGGCGTGATATTGTTAGACCACCTTTAACATAAACAGTTGTTGATACCTACAATTTATGCCGGTTCGTGTGGCCAGAACATTACGAAAATGTAATTGTTTTGTAAAGACAAAAGCGGCGCCGCGCGTCGGCAAGTTGGTGACGCGCTGTTAACAAATATTATGAACGAAACATATAGACCCGTGACTACCGTCACTGCCGATGCATTACTATAACCCCGTTTCATTATTGATAAGCCCTATCCACAACCTATTTGACAGATGTATACTATACAAATTCTGTCAAATAAATTGTGTATAGGCTTTATCAGCACATTGAGAAATAAGAACTCTAAGAAGAATAGACAGTCGAGTAGTGCAATTAAGTAACAAATTGTATACTCGTCTTTACTTTACTAACCGCTCCAGGTATGCCGGCTGATATGAAGAGCGCCAGCGTGTCCGGCCAGGGCAGCAGCTTGTATTGCTCCCACCACCGCTTCACCACCAGGCTCACATAGAAACCCAGCACGAACGACATCGGTATCGACTCGCTCTGCGCGCCGAAATACTGCCGGACTTTCTCGAATATCCTGCCGACAAAACAACATACACACCGGCTGATTTAAAAAATAAAAATCGCTATGCTAAGAGTTAGGGACCTTTTGAAACTGGCATGGCATTTGGGTCTCGGGCCCACTCGATCGTCACAAAACATTTACAAAAAGACTACCGCCTAATAAGTCTAAACTTCAGTAATAAAACGTGTGAGATTAGCATTAATTATATCGTATTGTGGTCCTTAATTGTGATCTGACTGACAAGGTCGCATACAGATTTCACGTCTACAAAAACCTAGTGACCATATTGTATTTTGCTAACTCATAATGCTCCCATGTGCTGATTTACACAAAGGACCTGTTCCATTGCTGCGTTTCCATGCAACACATGCTGGCCGTGCAATAACATTGACCCACGCCTGTGACCATAAGCCCGTGAATTCAAGTCCCACCTTCCCTTAACGCCATGAAGCTACCTCCGTGGGCCGATATTTCCGAGCAGGGTACGCATGTTCAATGACTTCACCGCGTTTTTGTGTGTAGCGTTCCCGTACGCAGCAATGGGACAGCGCCTTAAAGGTTTAAATGTAAGCGTAGGTAGGATTACCAAACACGAGTTCGTACGAGCATGACTTGTATGACTCAAGTCAAGCAAGCAATCAATTAGCTATAAGTACCAACAAGAATTTGACACGTAACAGCAAATACATATCTCTTGAATTCTTGTGCAGTTTTCCTTATTCTTGTGCGTTCCGTAAATAAATATTGTTAATATTAAAATTGGTTTCCATTTTTTAATCTTAATTTTACCTTAGCTACTGCATGACCGTATGTTATGACATTTTGGATTGAGGATAATCTATATAAATACAAATTAAATGCTGTTGATAGAGTCTGGACGGCTTGGCTACTTTTATATTCGTTATAAGCCTACTTCTTCTTCTTTTTAAAAGGTGGCTAAGAAATAGAGCAAATTTAGCCAGTGTCTAGAATTACTTCATAATTGTTTTGAAATTATAAGTACCCCTGATGATAATGATGAGGTCTATGACGAGGATGATGATGAAATGGATCCTCTACCTCTATCAGTGAAGCTGTAGATACTTTACTGAAAAATGACCGGACATCTTGGAAGAACTTGACAAGTCAAGTTATACTATTTTATTGAAATTTATTTAGCTCGTGCACATTTATGATCACACGATGGTTCATAATCCACTATTATTACTCATTATTAGTCAACGAAACACGTTTTTTTTTTGTAAAAATAAAAAAAAATTACAACTTCACTGTTCAACTTCCCGCCAAAAAGTCCGTAATAAATATTGTTCGATGGTTTTAAAGAAAGAAATATAAAAAAAAAGTTGTCCGAAAAATTTTAAAATTCGCGCCAAACGCGTTCGTCGGGCCAGTTAGTACATAATAGAGTTGGAGACGAAGCGATCATATACACGGAACGGACGGACACGGCGTCCTCAATAACTTATGAACGAGTTATAGTAAAGCTACCCATCGAGCGCGATTACATGCTAATGTTGAAAAAAGCATCCTTGAGAACCAGTCTGTCAGCTACTTTGTCAGAAGGTACACGTATCAATATTTTATGTGTTTGAAAGTATTATCAGATACACAATTTAGAAATTAAATAGCAAGTATGTGTCAATAGGCTTGCTTCTGCCTGCGGCCTATATTTTATGACAGTGCTTAGTAAAAAAAACTATTCAGAGGCCGAATCCACCATTGTTGGGACAATCTATACTAATATTATAAATGTGAAAGTTTGGATGGATGGATGGATGTTTGTTACTCTTTCACGCCCGCCCGAACGGCTGAACGGATCTGAACGGATGAAATTTGGCACAGATATAGATTATAGTCTGGAATAGCACATAGGCTACTGTTTATCCCGGTAAAATGTATGGTTCCCGTGGGATAGATGTTTTAATTTTTCATACTTTTTATCGCGGGTAACACCGCCGGGCGCAGCTAGTATTATAATATATATTTGTTAGCTGTTGCCCGCGATAAAGTCCGCGTCTTTAAATTGATATAACTTTTTTATTTATGAACTTATATAAATAAAACAAGCACTACATTTTAAATGAAGCTTGCTACAATATATTAGCACCCAAATCGGTTAAACAGTTTATGAGATTAGCGCGCACAAACGCACAGACAAAAAATCTAACAATCATCGTTTTGAGTTCTATTGCGTTGATAAAGGCCCCTAATAATAGTTTTTCTTATATATCTTCCATGTACAGACAGCGATCAGTTACATTTTTATTATATGTATAGATAATATTTTACCATAATTAAATTATTATATGTATATATTACCATAATTAAACGCCATCACGCCTGTTATCCTTGAAGAGGTAGGCAAAGGTCAACTGCAATTCACCCAAATAACGCCGATCGTGCCTATTTGGTGTCAATGTAATATGGAGCAATGCTATCATGCCAGGCATATTCCCCCTTATTGTAAAAGGAATACGGACCATAGTAAGCCAGGCGGACACAGTGCGGGTTAGCGAACTTCACACGTCTTTCGAAAATCGTGCATATCCTCACGATGTTTACGTTCACTGCACAGCAATGATCATTATTGAAAATGATAGGTATGTTCTTTTAAAAATATGTTTTCTTAGATGTGACGGTAATTGTTTAACCTGTTTTCGCATACGGGAGGACAATCACCGATGGGTCTAATTATGAAGCATAATGTTATTATCAAAGGACGCAAAGCTAAAATAGGAACCAAGCAATGAACTTGAATTTGTTTAATTACTTTAATTTAGTTGGTAATTTAAAGTATTCAGTACAGTACTCATGAATCGTCAAAAGTTACAAAATGCTAAGCTACAACTTTACCACCCGTTCGGAATTACTATGGAGAAGAACGGGCAAGAAACTCCATGGTTGCTCTTTTTTTTTAAAGATCTTTTGTGAGTTTAGTATCGTCTCTCCGTTGGACACACATGTTGTGAGACCTAAACGCCTCTTCAATACAATTACAGTAGGCAAGCAGGAACTTCTAATGTAATCGTAAGGTCATCGAGAAAATATGTTAATGAAATCTAATCTAATACTTATTAATGAAATCTGTGATGTGAAACGGATGGAAGACGTTACGTTACCGAAACGTTACGCATAAAAAACTGTACTAGAGGTACTCGTCAGCCCTCGTTCTGTTATCGTCAATCAAATACCAAAAAAAATCACATCAATAACTACAACATTGCAAACTACAGCCCAGGGACATCTGAAATTGCAGATCGCAAATGAACCTTTTATATTATAACAGCCTTTATTTTATATATTATTCGTGACTTTAAAATAGGATTATGTACTTTACCTAATGTTATCCAATGAGATCTTAGGACCTCAACAATACTGAGTGAATGTCATGAAGCAACAATAAAAATATGATTCATGTCTAGCTGATATTGTTCAGAGCTACAAAGAATTAACGATTCTATGTTATATGCAAATTGTTTTGAAGTATGATTTTTAAACCTTCTCGTTGTTTTCAGATATAAGTTTTATTGTTGGTACCAACAATGTGATATAAATGTAAAAATAAGAACCGTGATATATCTGGCAAATTTGAGCGACTTATGCAAAAAACACTCATATTATTAAGACAACTTATATTGTTGAAACGGCCTTGGCACGCGGTGCATACGGAAATAATACGTAGCTAGCGATAACTTATATTACATACGAAAATAAATGATTTTCCCAAATCATACACCATTAAGTGCTAAGTACAAAATATAAAAAAGTATGAGATTCAGCTGCTTCATGGACCATATATATAAATATATATATAAATAGATCACTTAGTATTTAATTCCTGCTATCCCGCTCTTGGCCCATACAAAATTCAATGCATCCCTTAAATATTTGAGATGAAAACGATCATCCATGGACAGCGCCCCAAAAACGGAAGGTTCCATATTTTCGAGTTGAAACAATTTGTCATGCTTTTAGAAATCGGTGCCAGACCACAGACAGAGATGTATTCGACTTAATTAACTTTTTAACACTCGCAAACAACGCACACCCTGAGCCGGTGGATCTACATGTATGAAATTTTGCATAGGAGTTACTTATAAAACGTAGGTGAGCACTTAGGAGTTTCTGGGAATTTGACCTCTAATGAGCGGTCAAAGAAACACATTTTTGTTTCGATCGGGAAAACAGATTAATTGTCTTAATTGAATAGAATCATGACTGACAGACGCCGGAAAACCTAAGTCAGTGGACGTAGAGATTTAAAATTTGGAAAATATATTCCTTGAGCACCCTAAAGGTGCACTATGGAAAGATTTTTGGAAATACGACCCCTAAGAGGCTTCAAATGGGAGGCCAAAGTTCGAATGAAGTTTTTTTTTTAAGTAGCGATTGGTACGGCCTGTAAAACATAAAGATATTCGAATAGGTACACGATCCAGTTTATTTGGTTATTTGACTCAAATAGTTGTTTTGTACGTCACGGATTAGCGACACGAAATATTTAAATGAGTGTATTTTCATGTCAAACGAACTCATAACGTCCATATAATAATAATTCCAGCCCTTTTTAATATCCCACTGCTGGGCACGGGCCTCCCCTCAATGCGAGGGGGATTAGGCCATAGTCCACCACGCTGGCCCAGTGCGGATTGGCGGACTTCACACATCTTTCGAAGGGTTCTCTCAGACATGCAGGTTTCCTAAACATGTTTTCCTTCACCGTTGACGATAACGTCCATATACTTACCTGTGAATAAAAAATTAATGTTGTTCGTTGGTAAGCGCATGGATTGGGAACTGCTGTACCGATTTTGCTCTTTAAAAAACAATTTTGTAATAGTCCGCAAAAGGTTTTAGGGAAACTACAATTTCAAAAGTTTTCCGGAAAATTGGAACAGTACTTATGTAATGGTAACTGGAGCCAACTACAAGTTTAACGATATAATTTGACAGTTAGTATATTTACCAATCTATGACACCGTTCAGTTAGTCTCTGTTACTGAAGTTTTTAACCGGGGAAAGTAACCCGGCTCACCAAAACGCACCCATGGCTCGGTTTCCAAGAACGGTTAGCTGCTCTTAGTTTTATTATACAACTAGCTGTTGCCCGCGACTTCGTCCGCGTGGTATTTAACAAAGACATCCGTTGACAACAGCCTGCTCGCCCATTCTAAGCCCGCGGCATTGCAGGTTGTTGCTATCAAAATTAATCAGGCGCTGCGCTGCAACATTGGTTTTAATTTTTTTTCGTGAGATCCTATTTTTTTTTCTAAAATAAAAGTAGCCCAAGTTACTCCTTGTTACATCAGCTATCTGCCAGTGAAAGTCCCGTCAAAATCGGTCCAGCCATTTCATAGATTAGCCGGAACAAACAGACAGACAGACAGACAGAAAGACAGACAGACAGACGGACAGACAGACAGACAGACAGACAAAAATTGTAAATAATGTTGTTTCGGTATAGGTAACGTGTATACATCCAAATGCACTTAGTAAAAAGCGGTTATTTTAATATTACAAACGGACACTCCAATTTTATTTATATGTATAGAAGATGCTATCTCATTTAAAGTGCTACAAAGTCGGACAACAGCGAATAAAGTTTGATTGTCAATTACAGTTCCGCCAGTAAATAACTAGATCCATTTAAGATTTGAATCCATTGTTACAATTTCAATACCTACCTATTTAGGAATATGTAGATATTTCTTGCAGCTTGTTTTATGACTTATCAGCTGGTCGCACAACAAATATTAATATAAACAATAGACCTAAGGGAATAAGTAGAATGTTAAGTAAGTATTAGGAACTTTATTAAATTATGATTAAATTATTTTTATAAAAGTTCGGTTAATATTTGGCACCTCATCCGAATATTCTGCTGAAAACCGAACATATAACATCTTGCCGAATATGCCGAATACCGCATATTCGGCGCATTCCTACTATGAGTACCTACCAACATTATATTTATTTTATCCCACTTAATATTATAAATATGAAAGTTTGGATGGATGTTTGTTACTCAATCACGCCCGAACGGCTGAAGGGATCTGCATGAAATTTGGCACGGAGATAGCTTATAATCTGTAATAGCACATAGACTACCTCTTATCCCGGTAAAATGTATGATTCCCGTGGGATAGATCAATATGGTAGCATACATACTTTTTAATCGCGGGTAACACCGCGGGGCGCAGCTAGTTGTATATATCGGGGATTCACTGACATCAAAGTATAGGCATCTGTTTTTTTCGATTCCAAAAACATTGCGCAGGTATAAACAAGTTAGTCATGAAACCTTTCAAAAGTAGTCGTGTTACTTCCGCTGTTTTCAACTCAAATAATAATACGTATCAGATGCATTTGCTAACAGTCGTGTAATATTGTATTATATTCTTACTTTAGTGCATTCGTAGTACAATAATATGCTACGCCATTCTCTTCGCGTGACTGCTAGGTCACATGATTGGCCCGGGTCCACGTCATCAGCCATTTTCGACTATTAAGCGATATTTTCTATTGAAGATGTCAATCAATGGGGATACTGATCGTGGCGTATTCTTGGGCCATCCTTAGAAGCGAATATGCACCTGGCGTACCGTAGCATATTATTATACCATCCTATATAGTGTACCTATTGCAGTCTATCTAACGTGACGTTGTATAGGAATATTTATCGGATTGAACGAGGCGATCGGTATAGTTTTGATAGCCTACTCGTTCACAAGCGTGATCCGTAAATCCAAGTACTGATATACTGGGATTAAAATTAAATATACTTATATTTAACCATCAGGATACTCATGAATAAGATAGGCTAATGGACTCTACTTACCGAAGCGGGTGTATCCAATATTTGTTAAACCCACCTTAACAAATATTGGCTAAGCATATTGCCAGGTACGTTCGAAAACTAAGGCCCTATTTCACTATATGCTGATCTGCTATTATTTGAATGGTGGCTTATAAAAAATGTGTTAAGTAAGTTGTGGATATGATCATCATGTCACATCCATTATTTTATTTATAATGTGTATTTATTGAATGTGTTATTGCTATTAATTACTTGACATTGGCCAAATACCCGCTAAGTTGTGGGTGAGGCCATTTTCATATCCATTTTATTTCATCGCATCTCATTTCGTAAAGAAAGAAGAGTTAAACATGCCTATAGATTTCGATTTTTTTTATGATTTACATTTTATAGAATCTACGGGCTACGGATTTGAATGATTATACATCTTTAATCATGCTTAAAGTATAATATGACCACTCAAGTCTCGCTTTTGTCACATTGTCAAAAGATTTCTATGGTATAATCTGTGCTATACATCCACATTATAATATTATTGTTTTTCTAAAGAAATAAATACCGTAGACGATCATAATGAGAGAATACAATATTGTAATGTCAGCCTCGAATTTTTAGAATAGGAATTTAGAAAAAATTTAAATAGGAAGACAACGTTTTATCGTTTTAAATATCATATTTTTTTTTTTTTTACGTAGTACAAAATTAAATAATGAGCTCAGTAATATTTGCTAACAGTATCCACCATCTGACCCATTCGGTCCGGTCTTACACAGCACCCCTTGTAGGTACTCCATGACTCGGATATAAATGTTCGTGCTTATTATCACACAAACTTTGTCCCTACCGGGATTCGAACCCGGGGTCCTCGACACACAAAACAGAGCACCAACTGTGCCAATCGGGACGTGATTTCTGTGTATTCCACTTTCTGTTCCTAACCCGAAATTTCGGTCGGCGTAAATTTTGGTCAGCGTAAATTTTTGGTCAGCGTAAATTTTGGTAGCCGTAAATTTTCTTGTCAAATTATTGTACAAAATCTGACTTAACAGACGTTGTTCTGTATAAATCCCATAAAAATGAGCACTTTTAGCTTTTTCAGAATTATCAAATCCTGGACAACCTGATCAATGCTTAACCTGTAAAATAGCCAAATCGGTTCAGCTGTTCCCAGTTATGCGCACACCGTTACTGTTTACAGCATTACATTTTTATTTATATAGACTACTAGCTGCGCCCGGCGGTGTTACCCGCGATAAAAAGTATGAAAAATTAAAACATCTATCCCACGGGAACCATACATTTTACCGGGATAAAAAGTAGCCTATGTGCTATTCCAGACTATAATCTATCTCTGTGCCAAATTTCATCCAGATCCGTTCAGCCATTCGGGCGTGAAAGAGTAAAAAACATCCATCCATCTATCCATCCATCCAAACTTTCACATTTATAATATTAGTATAGATTTGGTAAGTTTGACACACCGCCATGAATCATATGCGAACGCTCGCAAACTTACCTCTGCTGTTGTTCTGTGAGCGCGAACCGGTACAGCAAGTTTATTGTGTAGTAGAGAGTGAGATATGCTAGCAGTTCCCGCCACACCAGCTTGTACACACTGCCTCTCCATCTGCAACAGAAATACATTTCTTAGTGTATTCTCATTCATACACATATACTTCAAACATAAGGCTACAAAAAAAATGTTGCTGGAAATCTTACTAATAATAATAATATCGCCAGACGAACAAACTATACGGATACACACTAAGCAACGCTTGTAATATGGGCACCGTATAATGGATTAGGGGCGGTCCAAGTATATAATACTTATATAGATACTAAACAATCATGACTATTGTACTAAGATTCGTGCTGATCACACAAAGTTTGGCCTAAGCAGGATTCGAAAACCCTCCGCGTAGAAGGCAGGTCACTACCAACTGAGCTAATCGGGTCGTCGTATTGGTTACCACTGAGCCAAATGAGCAATAGTTGCTGCAGCAATATTGCCTGCGATTCTGTGTTGCTACAATGTAATAGTGCAACACCTCGTAGCGTATATTCCAGGGACAGTATCGTCGAGGAATCATGTCTATTAGTGATTTTAGCAGTAAAATCTTGACAAGATCGCTCACAATCTAAATAATGAACTGCGAAACTAATGTTTATGTCCTTTATTGTTATTGATCGGTGTCGGAGGGATGAGATTATTTATTTTGATTTTCATTTTTCTTAAGTCTTATAAGAGTAAATGAATCAGCCCAAATTCAGGAATAGTCTAGTTATTTTCCAATACATGTATTTTGGGTATAGGTGTGTTTTTTTTTATAAATAAGTACATAATAGCCTTGAGCGATCTAGACCTGCGATTTGATCATATTGTTTGTATAGACTTTCATGCTCGCTCTTCTCCATAGGAACAGCATTCCGAACGGGTGGTAAAGATATAGCTTAGCATTGCGTGACAATTTGACGATTCATAAGTACTGAACATGAATAAAAGAAAATCTGATTCTGATTCTGAAATCAAAGTAAATTAAAAAAAATAAGTTAATCGTAATACGTAATCGTGTTCATGTTACAACAGTTTATTCATTATTCAAATTAAATATTATATTTTTTTTAAACAAAAAACAAAATGGAATGTTCGGCGTGACGTGTTAGTCGTGGGCGAACTAAAAACTTGTTTACCGGGGTGTTGGGCAAAAACAAGTGAGTATAATTGCACGTCTAATTGCTTAGCCGAGACGGTTCTAGGAAAGACAGAGTGGATCTGAAGTTATTGTACTCATCAAAGCGCTCGTATGCCGTCAATTAATCCCCAAACTCAGTTAAGCGGGTAAATTAACAAACGATTAAGTACTCAATTGAATTAGATACCAATAGACAGGACAGTGCCCTCGATTGTAGTCTACTGTACTGTACCACTTCTAAACTGGTTTTGAGTGAACGATGTTAAACGAAAAGGAGCTATCACCAACCCCCCAAACTCGTGGGACTATTAGGCTTACACATATTTTCAGAGTAGCCTTAACAAGGCACAAATACCGAGGGGGGGGGGGGGGGGGGGAAAGGGTGCAATGACAACCCCCCCCCCCCAGTCACGGCCGAAGCACTTAATTGTGACCCACCTTAAAGCTGAACATACCCACCTTGAATTAAAGAGTCATATATTTTTTTAAACAAACAGCATTATTCAAATGTTTTTTAAATCGTATTCTAAAGACACGCAATATGACTGATCAACCACGTCTGTTCTCATCGATTATTAAATACTGTGTAAAGTACTGAAAAAGTTAAAATTTTATTCGACCACCCATCCTAGGCCGGACCGGTCTAACATGACTTAACGCTCCGATAACTACTCGTTTTATTATCTAACATCTGTAGCAAAAATTGCACTATCAGGTAACTGAAGTATGACCGGTGATTTTATTGATGAAATTCGGGTGAATTATAGATAGGTATTAAAGGAACAGAACTTATAGCCAAGTTGGTAGAACGCTTGCCTCGGTAACGAGGATCGCAGGTTCAAACCCCGCCTCGCACATCTGGGATTTATGGATTTCATGACAATAACGATAAAAAACAATACTGTCTTGCTGTCTCAGAGAAAAATCAAACACTTTATATACATATATTGTATTTATAAGCGTGACCGTTATCACCTACTTATTAACCCCTTTTATTGTTCTCAATTTCCCTGTACCTACAAAAAATGGGTCGTCCACGAGAAATCTAGTAAAGGAAGCATTTGAATGTGGTTTGTTTTGTTATATAGAATTCTAACTGCAATATGATTGATATAAAAAAAGACTTTCAAACTCGTGTATTTAAAATAAATAACTATAAACTTTTTAAAAAGAAAGTCATAAATTAAAACTGCTCAACCTTGTTTTTCTCGCGCCGACACTGCGTATTATGGATAGACCCAAGTGTTTGACCTTGCCTTAGGCTAAAGATTCTGGGGGTCACATGATTTGCAAAAATAGAAACTGGCCTTAATTTGGTATTGACCGTCCACGGCTAAATAACAATCCATAATACGAAATAGGAAACTTGATATAACGATTATGCTATACTATGCATGTATATATATTTTAAATTTAATAAATATATTAAATTTGATTTAGTACGTACTCGAAAAACTACCTCAAACATACGAATACGTAGGATTGTAGATAGAGCTTCTTAGTATGTGATGTCATGCAATTGTAAAGAATTTGTTATACGTTTCATGCACCATCACCCCAAGTGTAAGTTTATCCGTAAGCAAACGTAATACTTTTTAGTCCACGTATTAATTCACACTATATGTAATAGAGTTTTACATACGGCCTCACAGGTGCGCCGTTCAATGTTCCATATAAAATGATAAAGACATACGCAGACTAAAAAGTAAACGTTTCGCTCACGGGAAATCTTTACTTGGGGCTCGGTTTGTCAATATTTTAACTAGGCGAAACGGTAAATGTAAAAAATACCCTAATTCGAAAATGCACTATTTATCTATACATATAAATAAAATTGGAGTGTCTGTTTGTAATATTAAAATTTTACTGAGTGCATTTGGATGTATACACGTTACCTATACCGAAACAAAATTTTTTAAAATTTTTGTCTGTCTGTCTGTCTGTTTGTTCCGGCTAATCTCTGAAATGGCTGGACCGATTTTGACGGGACTTTCACTGGCAGATAGCTGATGTAACAAGGAGTAACTTAGGCTACGTTTATTTTAGAAAAAAAATAGGATCTCACGAAAAAAAATTAAAACCAATGTTGCAGCGCAGCGCCTAATTAAGTTTGATAGCAACAACCTGCAATGCGTCCCGCGGGCTCAGAATGGGCGAGCAGGCTGTTGTCAACGGTTGTCTTTGTTAAATACCACGCGGACGAAGTCGCGGGCAACAGCTAGTTCACTATACATTGTGACTTCGTATTGAAAACAACTCAACGGTACCGAACCATCGAAACGTGCAAACAAATCAATTTATTCTGTCGATCCTTGACATGACCTAAATTGACAATTAAGCCTATTAAATGCCCCCAACGAAGTATGAAAAGTACAGGTAAAAATAAAAGTGAAAAGTACAGCAGGGCCCCAAGTCTGCTAAAACAATCGATTCATAATCGAACAGCAACCGCATAGTAACTATCTCTTTTGACAGATATTGTATGGGATATCTGTCAAAAGTGGCAGTTACTATGCGGTTGCTGTTCGATTATGAATCGATTGTGTTAGCAGACTTGGGGCCCGGGTATTAGGATTATCATATATAATCATATATGGAGTTCTCAGATTCTCACGACCGAGTATACTCATCTATCCATCAGCTGAAAGACGTCTTCTGCTGGACATAAACCACCCCCAACGACTTCCACATATCACGAGTCTCAACTCTCAACCATTTATCATTTATTTTAATTATCCGCCAACTTCTTTTTAATGTACCTACTTAATTATGATTAATGGTAATAATTATAATATTTAAGATTGTTGAAGAACAAAACATTATTATTAAACAAAACATTATTTAAGACATTAAATTAAACAAAACATTATTTAAGATTGTTGAAGAACATTTAAGATTGTTTTCATGTGATTAGGTCTTTGAGTGTTTAACAAATGGAGCTAACCTAAGCCAACATTTGTACTGTATTTTTTTGCTAATTCCTGAATTACGGGTGGGGGGAGAGGGGTGAAATTCAAAGTGATTCAAAATGCCAGCTAACGAGAGTGAACTAGTTTAGTAGGTACAGCCACATTGTACAGCTTATGATCTTATCGTCACTGTTTTTGGCAGACGGGTACGTCTTTCGGTGCCAGGTCCAAGCTACGCGATCTGGTTTTTTTTGTATTAAAATAAAATACCTATTTTTGTAGCTTTTCTACCTATGCTCTTTTCAATTTATATTAGTTTGTAAATATTTAAGTTATTTTCTTTCTAATTATTGTACATATTATTTTATTAAATTATATGGTTAACTAGGTACTTAACCTTCTACAATGCAATCCATAGCGACATTTTTTTCTAGTATGTAAATAAGTGTTCTATTTCTATACTGTATACTAGCTGTTGCCCGCGACTTCGTCCGCGTGGTATTTAACAAAGACAACCGTTGACAACAGCCTGCTCGCCCATTCTGAGCCCGCGGCATTGCAGGTTGTTGCTATCAAAATTAATCAGGCGCTGCGCTGCAACATTGGTTTTAATTTTTTTCGTGAGATCCTATTTTTATTTCTAAAATAAAAGTAGCCTAAGTTACTCCTTGTTACATCAGCTATCTGCCAGTGAAAGTCCCGTCAAAATCGGTCCAGCCATTTCAGAGATTAGCCGGAACAAACAGACAGACAGACAGACAGACAAAAATTGTAAAAAATGTTGTTTCGGTATAGGTAACGTGTATACATCCAAATGCACTTAGTAAAAAGCGGTTATTTTAATATTACAAACAGACACTCCAATTTTATTTATATGTATAGATAAAAGTAGCTTAAGTTACTCCTTGTTACACCTGCTATCTGCCAGTGAAAGTCCCGTCAAAATCGGTCCAGCCATTTCAGAGATTACCCGGAACAAACAGACAGACAGACAGACTAAAATTGTAAAAAATGTTGTTTTGGTATAGGTACCGTGTATACATCCAAATGCACTTAGTAAAAAGCGGTTATTTTAATATTACAAACAGACACTCCAGATGTATAGATTAAAGAATAACAAGGTAATTTAAAAAAAAATATACTGATATATAAGTGCTACATTTTAAAATGGCGTCATTATCTTTCATTATTGATAATTAAAAAATCGCTTCCACATTCGACCCGTGGTTAGTTATTGGGCGGCCAATTTCAATGTTGCATAACGAAAAGGATGTTTATAATCGCGAACAAAGTACAGAATGTCAGTCTTGATGGCATCCATTCAATCGATTTGGAAACTTTCTCTGTTAGTATTCTAATAACCCATGGCATGTCATAGGCAAAGGCTACGTTATTTACGCTTTCCAATCATGGTAAAACAATGTGCACAAATCTTAACGATATATTAACACGCGTTTGGGACTTTTTGGCGGGAAACTGAAAAGACAAGGCGTCAGTTATCCAGTTAACCATCACTTTACTGATTGAGGGATGTAGGGGGTAAAAGAGGGGGTATTTTACTTGGGCTTAGCCTTTGGGCCTGTGCATATACTCGAAAAAAGAAATAATTTATATTACTTGACACTGGCAGAATACCAACGGTGATGCCACATTGAAAAAAAACAAGCGCTTGACAGTGCCGTCTGACACATACTATTAGCCCACGTTGAATTTTTGGCGGGAAACTGAAAAGTCATGGCGTCAGTTATGTTTTAATTTCTAAAACTAGTGTTCCTGCGAGTTATAGTAAGTGATATAAGTGGAATATTAACCATTATGGGTTCGGTAAAGTGCACAAGTGTAGGTAATTGAAACAGAGTGACAAAACTTGGCTTTTAAGTTTCTCACAAAAAATCCAAGAAAAGTCCTTCAGCAAAGTGTCCATCACTTTACTGATTTAGGGAGGGGGGGGGGGGGGTATTTTACTTGGGCCGAGCCTTTGGGCCTGTGCATATGCTCAAAAATAGAAATAATTTACATTACTTGACACTGGCAAAATACCTACGGTTATGCCAAATTTAAAAAAAAACCCCACGTTAAGGTTAATCGAATTATATCGATACCTAATCGAAAAGTTTACTGTATTGTAAACAAATTATGCTACCTTGATACCGGTTTAGGCATAGCATAACTTTGGTGGAATAGAATAGGTACCTGCTATATCATCAGTCATCGTAGCGATTCATGCAAAGCGTATGTTCATAGTTTAAATCTGAAATGTATTATGGAGGCTAAATAAGAAAATGTTTGACTTGACTTTTTGATGCATTCGTGTAGGTTGTAACTAGATAAGTATCTTATACCGACCTGCATTTATTTGTTATAGAGATTTCCCGAACACCGTGTGAGGGTTCGCTGAATATTATAGCTTAATTTTGCGTTCGCAGTCATTAGTTTTGTGCACACGCAACATACGTCTGGATGATGTTGAAATTAATACTTTATCTCCGAAACCGATATTTTCTCACTACAAAAACAATACCCCACTTTGTGATATAATATTAATAAATAATAATAATATCGCCAAGCGTACACACCAACTATAGCTCCCACACTAAGCAACGCTTGTTATATCGGTACCTTACAATGTACTGGTGGCGAACTCGGAATACCTACTTAATATGTCTATATTAAACATCAATGACTTGGGTGCAAACATGGGGATTGAGGGCACTCAGCGTAGACCGCAGGGTCGCTACCAACTTAGCTAGTCAGGTCGTCGTAATTTTCAGGAACATTAGGCATCCAATTGCAATTAGCTATGGTACTTATAATTCAGCTTAGTAAGTATGTACGTATTTAAAATGACATATAGACTAGACACAATACAAACACCAGTTACATTAAAAATACCACCGTGACTTTTTATTTCCATCAGCGGTCATGGAAAGTAGGATGATATCATCAAATCAGAAAACGTACGGGGAAAATGATTAACGTTCGTTTTGGGGGTCGTCATTATCGCTCACGAATATGAAGGGAGATAATGTGTTCGATCCGAATACCAATACACTAAGCGAGGCCGCGTCTGTTGCGTTTGAATGGATGAAAATGTGCCAAAAGGGACAATACACCGGCGTACATGCGGAATACATTACCGAAGTCGTCAAAATTCTCTGACCTTGTTGCACCTATCACGGCCGGACTGCCTGTGAACACCGCTTACTAATTCACTAATACCACTCCGACCGACCTTCTCAATCCGTACCATAACAACAAAAAACTGTTGCTTAATCGATCTCGGATTTATGTGCGCGTAATGCTAGGTTGTGAGAGCTATAATCGTCCGTAGTATGGCGATACTCATTAAAATGTTCCATATTTTAATCTCGGTTTTCCCACGTGTCTCAATTAAAAAAAACTGAGCAATATTTTGAAGGATATATAAATTGGTTCATGGCTAGTAACCAGCTCCGGAAATCTGCTATAACAATAATGTTTTATTTTTGTTTATGGCAAAACATTGTGTCTCGAACGCCTGTAGGCAGGCAAGCCACACCGAGAAAAATAATGTCCTAAAATTCAGCTAGCGAAAATGGTTTACCTATGTGAGACTAAAATAAATGGGCTATTCAATACCTACCTACTTAATTTGTCCTTAACGTTCGTTGGCTCGAATATATGCATATACGTTACTAGGTACCTACATTATATATTGTTAAATAAAGCATAACAAAGGCAACGAAAGGTTCCGCGTTTAAAATTGTCGCTTTGGATAAATAACGAACATATGACGGCCGGTCGCTAAAGCAGCTTAATGTTGTATCAGCCACTTGCTCGATATGTTTACACAGTGGATTCCAACTGGATTCTTATGAGGTGCTATAAGCGTCGTACAAAGGTAATATTATGTCGATACGTGCATAACAGTGGCAGCCTTGTACACATCGTCGGGTGCAGTGTCGGAACAGGTCTCATAGCCGCAATATTCGGAACTCTGAGTACCTAGTTTGAACGCCAATACATCCAGCTCAACCTATCCTAACAAAACCCATCACTAATACTTATTGAGTAGTTTTAGGGTTGTTTTATTTAAGGTGAGTATATTAGCACCGTATTTATTTACCTACTTATGAGTAATAAAAGCTAAGCAGAAGTCAATGACCAAACGCAACGAGTTGTCATATATATTAAGTGTTATGTTTTTTTAACCTATCTTTAATATGTGTTACAGAAGTTATAGCTAAATCTCATGGAATAGTGCACTCGTACGCAAATGCCTATAGGTAGAATTACTGTTACTGGAAGCGGACTCCGTCAAGACGAGTTTTGATGTACCTAACAGCGAATTTATTTCTATAATGACTTATTGCATTTACCGTTGAGTATTCCATTTTAAAAATTAAATATATTGACGTGTACACCAAACTTGGCGGCACAAAATTAACTACAGAACTAATCTTTTTGAAGTTCATAACAAAGTAACTTATGTAAATTCATAACATTCAAAGCGTTGTCATAAGAATTCTTTTAAAGTTATGACGTTAGCATACGTGGTGGATATTGCAATGAATTGAGTTTATCCTAAACTAGCTGTTGCCCGCGAGTTTGTTCGCGTAGAAAAGTAATACATTATAATTAACTAGAGAATAATTTTACATACAAACTTTGACGACGCCTCTTAGCCCCTTCGGGGTTGATTTATCAAAAAATCTTTTTTAGCGAGCACCTAGGGACACATACGAACCCGCGTGCCAAATTTCGTGGTCTCATGGTTTCGGAGATTTCGTGATGAGTGATCAATCAGTCAGTCGATTTCGCTTTTATTATATAATAAAGACGAAGAAGGTAAGCGACTATAATCATCAAATAATATGGTAACATTAAACAGCTAATAAGGTAATAAGTACATATTTATAGCGTCTTATTAAATGATAATCACCTATTAAGAGACAGTTGAAGTTAATTATCGTTATGGGCATAACGCATTAGCCGAATATAGTTCGGCAAAGGACATTAACGGAAATCACAATGTTCGTGAGCGCAATCCAGGCGGATTTTTATCGATCATAATGTTCATGAGTGCTATCCAGGCAAGTTTAATCGATCACAATGTTCATGATCGCAATCCAGGCAAGTTTTAATTGACTGGTGCATACGTCATGGTTACTTTCGCCACCTTTCGTTGTCAGGGCCAACCGAGCAGCGATCAGACATTGAATCGATTCTAGTTCGTATGGCACCGTAGCATTCATCTCAGCAGCGCCCGCGCCGCCGAGGTCGACTCTAGCGCACGGCGGGTCGTGATCCTCGCTCTCTTATTTGACAGTTTATATCAAACTTTCGATTGGTATTCGACGGCACAATACAAGGACAGTTTTCTAAATTAAACACACAGGTACACGCGCCACAATAAACGGACAACAGAGACGTGCTATTGTCAATGTATCGGCGGTTGTCGCGAGGCATCGGTTTGCGATTTCGTCATGTAGAATCGAGGCGGTAGACTAGACATCGCTCGGAACAGCTGTTTCGCCCGTTGTCTCGGCCCAAAGCGGCGCTCGGCCGCCGCCGCCGCCTCGCACCACATCAGACCTCAACTTACTTGCAAAGGATCCGCCAGAAGCATCCGAAACTGCTGCCATTTGGTACTTCACCGGCGTACGATATAGTCATGTTTGGTACAGCTTAACACACTATAAAATTAATATTTATTTATACACACACACGTTTGTTAGCGCTGACTTGGAACGAGACACACGCGGAAAATTAAATACGTTTTAGAAAGTAATAAAAAGTTTGTTGACGTTAGTAACCAGGGAAGGCGAAGGGAAGTTTAACTAAATGGTGCACTTAAAATGTCACATTCTGATGATGTGTTAGCGCTCTGCCTTCCCCGTATTGAAGCAAAGCATAAAGGAGGGCGCGAGAGAGCACCGTCCACAGAGTAGCGTCAACTGTGACTGATCAATGATACCTTGCCTGGCATGTTGTTCAAGTTGCTCGTTGTTTGGTCATGCGCAGTGGCGCGGCGCGGGCGCAGCCCCTCTCGCAGGCTCTACACTAGCCTTGTCACGTTACGCGTCACGCCCTCCGCCGCGAGATGGCGCTAGCAGTAATTTAGTACAGCCTTTGGACCAATGCCTATCACGACAATATTTATATTCTCGTCACTCTACTTAAAAGCGAATGATTTGGGAGATTATTGTTCGTACCTTTATATTTAGAACTCTCACACACAACATTTAACAAAAATATATTGTTATTAGCTCGGACAGCGACGTTGCTAGTATTTGCTGTGTCGGAACCGATATACCGCACATTCAATAAAAGCAACCTCCACAAACGACTTGATGCTCGCGAACTCGCGACAAACAATTTATTCAATATGGCCGAAACAGGTTGTACGTATTTGTTTTTAGCACCTTTTAAAGCGGCGCGGGCGCTTGGTTGACTTGCAGTACAAAATTAAAAAGGCGACTTTTTTGTTAGAACTTTTTTAGGGTTCACTACGGTACACTCTCAAAAAACAGCTATTTATCTTGTAATGCCATATAGGTATGTAAATTGCTTTTCTTTGTGTAGCTTTTTCAAAATGTTAGTTTTGATGGAGCTGGTAGCTGTCATCGGTGAAATTTTGTTTACAACACCTATGACTTCTCGTCTTGTAAAGTAGCTGTACCCGCCTAATTTCAATACATTATAAACAGAAACTAGATTAAAAAAATACGCTTTAAAAACAATAATGTTTTGTTTAAGTTATTTACACTTTGAATACAAATGGAAATATGTATAGATTGTTTCGAGCGCTCAACGGAAATATAAAGTGCGTTTTATAATTAAATAATAATCCTCTAAATTTGCCTCACAAACTGTATTAAATAAAACACATAGTCACGTTAAATTTAAAATGTTTATTTATAGTAAACTAAATCTTTTACAAATCCTTACCCAAGACTCACTCGAACTAGCATCCTATACAAAACTAACTAGTAATCTACAAAGTACTTACAGGCAACACAAAGCAAGCGTTGAAATGGAATAAATATATATTGTAACAAGAAACTTACATAGTATATAATCATAATATGTTAACTGGTGGCGTAAGAAGAAATATTAGGATTAAGTTTCACAGCAGTTTTGTATATAAATATGTACTATTGGTAGCCCCTATGCCATTTAGTTGACGTCTACCTTGACCCCTACACTCGAATTATTATTAATAATAATAATATTGTCTGAACGACGACATTCAAACTAGGTTCAATAACACCAATTACATTAGGAGGTAATATATCAGAGTTATTACAAAAATATATTTCATTATACGATTACCTACGGTTCAAAACAATTCCTGTAAATATATTATTGACGATCAGAATGTTGTATACGATCAAACTTATTTTCAAAATTATTGGTACTTTTTGTTGGCGACATCAATGTTTGCAAAGGTTTTGTGGTATATGCAGATCGAACAAGTGCGTATGGCAGCTTTATGCACTACATACATAGTAATCACTACACTTTTTGGTCAACCATATATGTTGTACATTCGTTCTGGATTTTGAGTTGTTCCGCATTATTTACTCCAACGAATTGCGCACCTATCAAAACATAAAAGGGCATCGCAATTGATTGGGAATACTCACGGGATGAATTGAGAACAATAAAAAAAATACTCTGTTTACAAAAGAAAAAAAGATTATAGGATGAGCCGACATATGATGACTACAGAATAACCCTAGCTTTTGTCCGCGGCGCCACCCGTGTAACCATCGATTTTGCTCTAAAGCTCGAGCCCCAATAGCCATAGCGCGATGCAAGCGTATCTTAAGTCTAACAATAGGATGACCAATTACAAAAAAAACCCTGTTGAAAGTGGTGAACGCTTTTCGTGACAAACAAAGAAACCAATACATTTGTTTTGGATTCAGAGGTGTCCGTTAAGTTAATTGAACTAATTCTATAGCTTCAAATATGGTATATCAATATGTAAAGCTAGATATTCTCAACTGACGGCGTCACGATCAGTGTTGCCATTAGCTGACATCCTCAATAGAACCGCTCATTGGTCGAAGATGGGCGATGACGTAGTCTCGGGCCAATCATGTGAACTACATATGTACATGTCACGGAAGAGCATATTTTTATACAATGGTTTAAAAATTCCAACCAAAGGCCACGACGTTATTTTTATTAATTTTACTAGTCACTAAGAAGCCATCCTAAAATATTGCTTACTAGTTAACATTATTGCACAAATATATATTCATATACCCGACAAACAGTGGGGTAAACTTAAGTACATATCTAAAAGTATTGTTTCAGAACGAATGGGTCGACAATCCATGTCAACTGACAGCCGAAATTTTTACGAGTAACAATAATGTCATTAGCATGTTATAGTATATTGATTTTATAGTGACAATACAGAAATAGGGTATTACATTCAACGATGCATCGACTCCAATCAGTAGCTGTTCGGTAAACAAATGATTTCATATTACCAGCTACCTTATGTGTACCATTAGCTTTATCAGATATAATGCAAACACTTTAAGAACAACTTCTTAATTACACCGTAGAACCACTAGCTTGTTTAAAAGTTGAGACATAACGTGGCGAAAGCGAAGCCACTTTTTCAATGCATTTGTAATAGTAAACGTTACATACGAAACTCTCTGCCTAGTAAATGGTCCGGGCATAGACTAAGAAGCTCTAGACATAGTTTCTTTTTATGTGTGCGTGAGTTTACATGCTTTTTAAAATTAATTTGCGCAACAAGTCTATGCATAGAATTAAAAAAAAAAACTCTACAAGCAGAAAAGACCCCCCCCCCCCGCTCACTGCTGAAATACCTACCCATTCAATTAACTTGCCTCTGGTCGAAGGGTAAGTTATTTTTGGTGGCACACACAATAAAAAGTGTCAATCATAATGCTTAATCTATAACATATGATTAATCAATAAATTTAGAACTCAAATAAGATTTTTATAAATGCTAACCAGTATGGGAACCCTCAAAAATGTCACAAAATGATGTTAATAAACGACCTCAAAGTCCCATGCGAATCACTATGAGTCACAGCGTCAGAGTATATTTGCCCTTAATATAAGTGTGTTTATGGATCAATATAGATCACGCGGGATATGTAGCCGAGAAAAAAACGGGATTCATGGGAGAAATGCCAACAAAAATCTTGGAGATTGATATAACTCATAACGTTCTAAGAAAATAGATAGATCTATAAGAGTTATATTACTTGACATTGTACCATGTGACACGACTTTCCTCCAATCTTCATTATCAACACCAGTTTTTTAAGGTAAATGCCTCTCCTTCCAGAAGGCAATGTTTTCACTATGAATCAAAATTAACTTTGAGAGTCACTCCGCTGCATTCAAACTGTAAACAAATGTAAACATTAAGCATATATTATAACAATAATTTCGATACATTGCTGGTACAAGCAAGCGCAAGCGCAGTCATATCGTGAGATACAACATTCCATTCATTCTGTGTTATTAATTTCCATCAATAAAATCTAACGGGAACACGGGAAGGTCATGCCCAACAATGGGTACACAAGCTGGGAACGTTGATGACAGTTGCTATTATCATCTTTTCTTTTGACCATCCTCTATTCAAATATCGCAACCAAATGTTATCACAGAACAAAACAATAAAGCAACTACAAATCAGGAAAGTTTTTAAAGAACCATTCTAATTTATTTTTTTAACTACCACTAGTCGCACAGATTTTAATAGAGTCACAAATGACAGTATATCTACAAAGTTTATTATTTAACCGTGACCATTAGCGATGCGTGAAATCAAATCGCACCTCTACAGATTAGTGATACATTTTTGCGCCATGTACCAATGGACGCACAGTTTAAAAAGTATTTAATATCTGAACGCTCACTTTGTGCACCTTGATAATGCAAAATTATAATATAATTATTTATGGATATCAATATAATTACATCACAATCTAGTTTAAAAATTAAACATAATTATATATTGTTTATTTAAGCTATGCCCCAATCCATCCGCGGTGTTCTTGATCGGTTTTATTGCTACCATTCCCGATTTGAAACTTTAATTAAGACATTTGATCGATTACAAATTAATATAGTTTAATACACAGAAAATACGTATCATATAAATAAGTGGTATAAAAATATATATATAATATTATGATCAAAAATTTTAGACGAGCCCAAACACGAAACTTAACTAAGTACAAATTACATGCATGCACATGCATTATAGATGCCTCTGTCACTCTTCAACTGCGCGTGATAAAGTAGTCATGTGGAAAGGTCTAAGCCAGGGATTCCCAAAGTGGTCGATGTCGGTTGCCCAGAGGTCGAAATAAACGCAAACTGAACTTGGGGTGGACGAGGTCTAAAAATCGACCCCTATTAATTAACACAAGTTCTTATTTGAAACTTTCAAGATACTGCATAAGTTGTGGTACGTGTACCAACTTGTTATAAATATTACTAATATTTTAGTAGGAAGCATCATTGCTGTACTTTTAAAAAACTCAACAATTCGATAAGCGTGTACAAGTTCATACGTAAAAAAACTAGAGATAGCATTTTTAAAGTAATTTGGCTATGGGAGTCTGAGATATGAGTTAATTTTGGAAAAGGGGTCGCATGCCCTCAATAGTTTGCGAATCCCTGGTCTAAGCAATACCATTTCGATGCATACCAGTCACTACTACACCACTTATACAGAGAAAGATCGCCAGTCACAACCTCTAAGACTGCCTCCAGCTATTTTTTACCCCATACCAACCTACCTGGGGCCGTACATTAATTCTCACACATGCGAAGTCCCACATTTCATGTCAGCCCAATTCTACTCTGACGAGTTGTCAAAACACTTTATGCTTTTATTGAAATAAAATACACCTCCGAGGGCAAATATGAATTTAACAAAATAGTCTAATAGCTAGTAAACTAGCATTTCATCTATCTAATGCAATTAATATATATATATATATTAAGTTTATATAGAATTATAATTATAACAACAGAAACGTACAAATGTAGGCAATTAAGTGATTAAAACAACTGAGTATACGAGTGCTGCCGGTACGAACTGGATATTTCGAATTATTTTAACAAAGAAAGATGAGATAAAAACAATTTTCAACACATTAAAGGTCAAATAATCAACGCTATTTAAATTTCAAGTTAATTGAGACCTTATTTCAAGTTATTTGAGAACTCGTTATCTTGCTATTATAATAGGATGTTTGACTCATAATTTGAGAATTATGAATAATGATAATGATTTACTTTATTTTATTTATTATACAAGGTGCAACAAAGATGGTATTAAATATATTAAGAGGTAAACAAGTGGATCATAACAATCACGTTTATGTATAAAACACATGTGTGAACAGTGTTTAATTTCTTTCCGAGAAAGCGAACTAGTACCCGTTTCACCGCGCACTAAGTGCGTACTGTTATTTTTATAATTTCAAATAATTTGAATATTTTTTTCGGTAATTTGACCTTTATAGCTTACCCGTATAGCTTACCGATGGACGTCTAATAGTATACATTGTTACACCTTATATTATATAATTTTAAACCAAAAAAGAATATTATGTTCAGTTTTCGATCAGGACAGACTTAAACAGTGAAGATATAGTGGTACCCCACTCCCTCCCTCCCCAATAGCTTCTACCCAATTTACTATTTTCAATTATAATATCGTATATCTTGAAATTATGTAATATATTTCGAAACTTCTTGACATAGAAGAATTAATATTTATTAACACAAATTCTCTAAATTCAAAGTTAGTCAAACATCCTATTAATTATTACGAATTAAAATGAAGGAACTCTACAATGTAACTCATATATGAGTTTTGTCTACACATGTAAGATTAACATGGGCGACTTGATGACCTGCGCCCAGCATTGATCTAAAGTAGGCAAACAAGACGACTTGAAATATTTTGAAAGAATATAAATATAGACTATTATAAGAACACATCATCTCATAACATTGCCTAAAGTGACTAATAGATATTGAAAGTAAGCAGTCCCTTGGATAATAAAAGATATTGAATTGTATGCGCTAGAACAATAACGTACGACTTGCAAGATGGAGTGTTTTTATACAGTGTAACAAAAATTGTGTGAAATATTTCAAAATGTGAATAGGGATATTAATTTAAAAAACATATATATACTGTGCATACATAACTTAACCCTTAATAGCCTAGAGTTTCAATTTTGATACAAATCTTTTAAACCGAAAGTTCACATTACTATTAGTTTTTTTTTATAGGTTGGTTGGCTTTACTGTTGTATAATATGCTTTCCAACGAAATAAAAAAAAATCAAATGTCATTATTATTAAACACAGTAACATTAAACACAGTAATATTAAAAATAAATCACTTTCGTAAATCAGGCTACTAAGGGTTAAAACTCACTTCAATTGATGATAATTAATTGTTGTATTTTCAGATGCATATTATAAATCCAACATTATGTACTTACACGTAGAATTTATTAATAAACGCGATCGCTATTTTTATTACACCGAGGCCCGAGAGAACACAGTTAGTTTTACAAAAGTGAGATTTTTCAAAATGTTTCATTCAGTCGTATTGGTTGAGCGCCGATCAACACGCGTCATTGATGTAGGCCTGATGTACGGACTATCCGGGCCCCAAGTCTGCTAACACAATCTTTCTTCTTCTTCTTTCTTTACGAAATGAGATGCGATGAAATAAAATGGATATGAATATGGCCTCACCCGCAACTTAGCGGGTATTTTGCACAATGTAAAGTGACAGATATTGTATGGGATATCTGTCAAAAGTGACAGTTAATATACGGTTGCTGTACGATTATGAATCGATTGTTAGCAGACTTGGGGCCCTGTTATAACTTAGATTCCCTCAGGTTAGCATCGACAATAGGACGCCGCGCATTTTACGAGTCCGATAACTACACTAACTAAAGAGATGTTCCGTGGCTCGTTCCAGCTCCCAGTTGAACGTGGAGAGCGCGACTCTCGCTTGGTCCTCTCCGACGCCCATGTCTAATAGCACTTGCACTTTCTGGTTGAAATTCCAGATGGGATTAGGTCCCCCCGCGTACACATTGGTCCAATGTTGTGCCGTCAAGTTGAATAGATGTATGTCTTCCCGATACTGTTTGGCGACGACCGCATCCTTTAACAAGGGGAAGTTTTGTCACTGAGGCAAATCTATAATATTATATTTATTAGTTTGTGATTTTAGGAAGCTACATTATCCATGATTGCTATAGGATATATTTCATCGAGGTGCCGCGGGAGAAACCGCAGGCAGAATGAGAATAGCTGGACTGAATTCGCATTTTATAATGATCGTAATAAGATTTGTAGGAAAAGAAAATTAGAAAACGTCCGGAAAATTGCACAGTTGCAATCAGGAAGACGTCTGCCTGTTTAGCTAGTCATTTAATATATTCTGTTATTTTTATGTGAACCGGTGAAGGGAAACGTCGTGAGGAGACCTATATATCTGAAAGAATCCCGCGCAACACGAGCACTGGGCCAGCATAATCTCCCTTGCATCGAGAGGAGGCCTGTGCCACACAATGGGATATTAAAAGGGCTAATATTATATCATTGGTTCCATGTATTGCGTACACAGTAATCTTAAAAATTGCAGTTGTCTCTACCTGTGGGTCGTTCGGCTCCGCAGCGGACAGTAGAGCCTGTATAGACAGCAGAACTGTGCGCAGTGTGAGCGCGGCAGCCCACTGATCCTTCAGGATGTCCAAGCATATTGCACCAGTCACAGACGACACATTAGGATGCCATATCTTCGTCATGAAACGGATCTACAATAAAAAATATTTGGTAACAAGCGTTTATGCTGCTTAACTTAACACAGTTATACCCTGATCACACGTAATGAGGCAAGACAGTGCTGTCGGAGAGCACTGTCTCGCCGTTTTACTTGTTATATGTAGCCAGGGTATTATTAATGGCTTCATCATTGGGGCGATCCAACTACTGTTTACGTATCGTCTCATACGTATTAATTGCAATTGTGAACGGCTCATGTTTACCATCTCGTTTCATTTTCGTCAAACCATCAAAGGCGAATCGGAAAATAACTAGTAACCCCACAACGATTAATATACGGCGCTCGACACGACATGGCGATACCGTTTGGTGATACGATACGGGGGATATTGTACACCAAAATAATATGTATGAGGCCCTAAGTGTAGTACTAGTGCTGTATTCATAACTATTCACTAATCTTGTTAATTCATTTAAAATCACTACCCCAAACTTGACAGAGAGTTCTAATCCATTCACAACTGTATTACTAAGCATGTTTGAGACACTATTTGTAAATGTTTAAAAATTCTTTATGATGCATATACCACTTTACCTTTGGGGGGTTGAAAGGATATGTCTCGGGGACTTTAATTTCAAGTTGGAATGTGCCTCCTTCATATGGTGTGTCCGGGGGGCCTGCTATCGAACCCTGGAGCTCTGTCCAGCAGTTATTGACCAATTCTAACTTTATTGAGCCACCGGCAACCTACAAATATATAAATTATGTATCCCCTTTTCATCTAAATATTATTCACCCAAACATCAGTTGCACAACAACCGATTTTAATTTAGTTCATTTGGCAAGATTCCACTTAGACAAAAATAAATTTACTTAATACCGATCGAATGATTTGGCCAGTCGATCGATATATGACGTAATTGAAACCTTTACCAATTTATTTTGTAATGTTATTTGACAAAGTAAGTTAAAATTAAAGCAAGTCATCTTCGAAATTATTTTTTTCGAATTGTCTTATATTGTATTCATGGTAAAGCAAATATACCTACTATGTGGGTACAAGGTATGTGGAAAGAATAGTATGTCAGCGGTATCTTTTATAATATACACACACAGATAATATTTCATTCAAACTAATTGATTCGAGAATAATCAAAGACATTAGTAAAAGAGCATCAGCGTTGCATCACAATTTTACAACACAGCTGTGCAGTGCATGACTGGCCTTATTTTGGAAAAAATATGACATCATATATATGATACAAAAAAAAATATATGCAGTATGTAAATCTCAATGTCAAACGCGAGTTTTGGTGCCAACGTTGCTGATATGCACATTTTTGTAAGTAAACAACTACTTAAAACAAATCTGCTTTTAGTTTGGATTTAGGCATGCAGGTTAAGGACGAATGCAGACGGCATTTGGCTTTATGTCCGACTGTTTTTATCTGACCAACATCTCTAGTCAGTGAAAAGCAGTATCAGTTTTTTTGTTGTTTGAAACCTAGCATCTATTTACTGCCAACGGTTTTAAAGATAATGAATAAAAAGTGATCTATACATACAGATACTATTAGAGACTCCACTCTCTGATAAGGTAATTTCTGCAGTGCAATACTACTTGGTTTAACCCAACACTTAGAATAAAAATATGTGCTCCCATGCTATGAAAATATGTGCCCCTGAGCTATGTATCTATATATATATATATAATATAAAACAAAGTCATGCTAGTTACATCATTAATAACTCAAGAATGGGTTGGCAGATTTTTAATGTTTTTTTTTAGTTTTTCTCTGCTGCGAATAGCAGAATAACTTTAAAACATGGGAACAATTAGCTAAAATAATGATACTGAACACAATATTTTTTTCTCATACATTTGATTCTGAGGTGGTAAGAATTTCGCCAGGATAGCTAGTAATATATACAATTTGATGTCATTCGCAAACCATTGAAGGTCATTCGCCCATGCATAAATACTATGATTCCAGCTAATGATAAATTTCTAATGCTATATCCAGACATTGGGTTATGGCCTATGAGATTCAGCAATAATTTATCTAGTAGTGATTATGTACATTAGCCAATCCTCGGTCTTATTTGAGTCAACAAAGTTATAGATATTTACGCTGAAGGATTACATCAGTAGCCACCAACAGGAGCTAATAGAGACATACTAGACATCGACACTGGACCAGGGTGTAGAGATCTGGTTTGAATTATTGGCATTTAAGTTTTTACAATGATTGAATTTCAGAATGGCTCCATACGATGTAGATGCCTGATATGCATTGAATACAGAATTGATACAGATCAAATATATCAAAATAATAATTGGATGAGGTAAAATCTGAGTGAAAAAACATTTTTTTATGGCTTTGGCATATTGAGTGAATATAATTTATTAATAAATAAGACACAATCATGTTGCCATTTTGTAAAAAAAGCTACCAGCAAATATTGATGTAAGTAAACAATACAGCATATCTTTTGATAATGACAGCTGTTTCAGTAGAGGATAGATTTAAAGACTTTGTGATGTTATAAATAAATTGAGGGTAAGTACACAAATTAACATTCACAGAATACTATATTAACAGTCCGCAGCACTGCTACTAAAACATGTTCAATGTATATAGCCAGGCTCGTGTTCTATATGATACTGCTGAAGTTGAACACAAGAAAGGATAAACAAGCCAAGTGATGTAAAAACGTGCTAAATCATTTACAATGTAACTATAAACAAATGCAATCCAATACATACTTATTGCTACCAACAAATTGGACGGAATTACTATAATTCTAAACGCACTTTGTACTCAATAAGATCGATGTTGGCTTAAAAATATGACATTCTAACAAAAGTGCAAGTAACTGTTACGATGTAATAACCATTAAATTGCAAAAACAACACGGTGTAAAATTTATATCCAACTCACCTCTTCACTTTTCATGACCTCCTTGAATTCCCTTTTGATGCGCTTAGCAGCTATATTGGCCATTGTTGGATATAATTTAAAATATATATTTCTTTCTAATTAAAAAGACTTCACTTCGCGAATGAATGGCGTTTGGATTTGGCCAAAGAGTATTTTTATCTTTAGATCCATAGATAAGGAAAAAATCGTCGACAGAGGAATAGCACAGACCAATAAGAGCATAAGTTAAGTATAGTTGCTGCCTATGGACCGTACTATTTAGTAATTTACTTGTAACTTTAATTAATATAAACAGTATGTATGCCTGTGTGTATGTAGTATCCTTAGTTTTTGCTTATAACCAAAAAATATGCTATTAACTTGTAATAATCAGCAGCCAGCAGTCTTGATTGTCACCTGATTAACGCTAATAGGCTCGCCCCCCATTAATTGGGACATAAATCTGACAATATTTTCTCAAAAAATCTATTACAAAGCACTGATAAAAAGGCATGAGATTCTCTGTCTGCGACATGTGGCATGACTTCGGACAGTTCTGAAATTCAGACAGTCATAGTGGGGCCTTATCCTATTCGGATCTTACATGTGGATGGGGCATAAACAGATTTTTGATATTTACTTGATACTGGCAGAATAGCTATGGTGGTGCCACATATAATAAAACATATTCATTCTCTGTGATAGAAACACAGACTTCAAAGCTGAGCTTCAAAGCCATTCAAAGCTTCAAAGGGTCCATTAATTGGAGGTGTTATTTTATTTCGTTCAGTGCATTCCTATTAGTAGATATTATAACAAAACGTAACCACAGAATGTTGTCTGTTGATCGATTATATTCGTGAAAGAGCTTTTTGTGTTATTATTAAGTTATGGCCAGTGTTTTATTCAGTGTAAGGACGAAGTTATGTTAATTCACTCCCCATGTCCACCGATGTACCTGGCACTTGAAGGTGCGTTGCATGATGTTTTACTATCCATTAGTTGTATCATATAAACGTGAATGTATTTCAGTTACTTATACATAGTAAGTGGTTTGTTGCATTCAGTCCTAATTTAAATAACGTAAGGGCTATGAAGGGCCCTCCTTGTTCTCAAATATGTTCGCCTTTATGTGTGATGACTGTTGTACATACCTATTTCGCAAGTATCGTATGCACTAACTAATTTAAGCTTTACGTGTATATAGATGAATAACTTATTGTATGGGGGTTGTAATGAATATTTCACGTACATACGCTCAGTAGCCGTTTTAGTTAAGGTACCCAGTTATATATTTATGAAAAAGACGTCCTTAGTTTAGTATTATTTAAATACATATTTCTTTGATCACTTATTATTTTCGACTGCAATCTATAATATAAATACAAAGTTTTGGTAAATATAAATAGACACCTTGATGTCCAGTGAAATAAGTAATTTCATATTTCTATGTACACTACATCTTGAAGGGCCTATGTTTTCAGTCATGTGAATATATGTTTTTTACTTTTATAAGCTCTGTAATAAGCTTTGTAGTGTATTATACTAAACTTATCTGTTTTTTTCTCTCTCTGTAATTATGGTTGTCTGTATGAAAAAATGCATTTGCAGCCCTTGTTTTTTGGGATTGATAGGCTTATTTTTTAAAAATTATTATGTCCATGCTTATGAAGGTAATGGTGAAAATTCCACCAAAATAATTCATTATGATTCTATAAAACACAATTTTCGCTGCTAATAATGTTACTAACTACCCTTTATGGATTTATCTTGTTATATTATATGAGTTTAAAATATCTGAGACCAAAATGATTTTAATGGTACTAGTATAGAACACCAGCAAGCTGGGTCCAAATAGTAATATTGACTTTTACCATTTGACATAACAAAGCAATAACAAATAACAATATGAGATCGTTTTTATATTTCACAAAATATGGGGTCCTTGATACACCTCCCACCCCTCTTTGGAACGGGACACTGGAATATCTGTCACACAGGCCACAGACTTCTCTCAAATGTATAATCCATAAAACAGTTTGATACCAACTATCTATTCAAGTTATAGATATTAAATTTATTTTTCATTCCATGTAACAAGTTTCAGAATATTCAACTATGACAGACAATATTCTACAATTTATTGTGAAGCAATAAGTAAAAAGCCTTGAATTACCTACCTACCTCATACTAAAACACTATAGAATTTGTCATTAACATTATAAAATACTTATAAATCGAAATTCCATACAAAGTTGCAGGCAGGCTATTCTAGACAGATCATAAAACATTCCTTTAAAACAAAGCTTGCAATACAATGGCTGTGTGATTACAATCTGTTGCCATGTGGGTACATCAAAGGGTTTGATTGGTAATGCATTTCTGTAGTCCATTCGCCACTCACATTGCAGTTTTCCTTAAGCTTTTACTTTGGAGCCTGTTCATTAATTATTAACTAAGAAGTACATGCATATAAAAATCGCATACAGTGAGGTAATTTTATTTTCCTATTGCTCACTATCTCTCTTTGTTGGATCTCAAATTGGGTCACTTAAGGGATAGGTTAGGTTAGCTCAGAATCAGCTATCTATTCCTAAGGTTTCCTCCCGTTCTGTTCACATTCATACTTATGCCAATATACCATCTGTCTGGTCTAAAACTAAGCAATACTTGTACTATGGGTACAGTGCTATGGACGGGGGACAATCCCATCATATGTAGACTTATAGAAATGGTTAACATCCATGTCTCAGGCAAAGTCATTTGTGCTCGTCAAAAATTTTCCCTACAGGGATTCCATACGAACCTGGGACCCTCAGTACAGAAAGCAGGGTCACTACCAACTGTGCCAATCGGGTAGTCAGTCTATAGTCTCTTTCTCTCTCACTCGCTTACCATTTGGCTTGACAGTATTTGTTCCACTGTCAGGCTTGAAAGCAAGCACGAAATACTTACCAAACTTAAACCAAACCATAAATTAAATAAAACATAGGTCTACTATTTGTAATTTATTACCATTGCTTCATGGAAACAACCGGCGGTTATGGCATTACTCTAAAACGACTACCTATACCATGTTTTTCCGTAATTTACGGATTTAGTAAACAATCTTGGTAGATCTCTTCAATGTATTTTTATAAAAAAACCGTTTATAAAATATTTTTACTCCCAGTATCCCACACGCAAACAGGTTAGAAAATGTTAATCAATATGTAAAATTGTAATTAAAACATGTATTAATAATTCTGAATGACAAATAATTTTAAAAAGATTGTTTACAAAATCCGAAAGAAAAATAAGGTTTAGCTGGGTAATTGTAAAAGACAAAATCTCAACTGCATGTTTGCGTGCTAATTAAATACTTTTTGAGGATAGTCAAAGAGAAAGCTTATATTTTTTTTTTGTGAAAAATTTGTGTCTTTGACTTATAGTGTGTAAAATTATTGGAATATTAACCATTATGTGTTCATAAAAGTGCACGCGTGTAGGACAATAAGACTAATTAGTAAAACATGACGTTTCCAGTTCACCCAAGAGGTAATTTGTCAGTAAAGTTAACTTTACTGATAGGTTTAGCGAGGGTTTATTAGGCCTAGTCTACGGATTAGGTCTGCACAATATCTCCCATGATTGATATTAAAAAAACATTCTTGTTGCTGTAACAAATCTTGTTGCTTTGAGTCGTATATTATGAGCGAAGCGAGGTTATCGTAAGCTGTTGCTTATATGCAAAAACATTATCGATTACCTAAAATACTAGCTTCACTGCTTCACTTAGCTCCTTAATGTGAAAAGTCACCTTCACGTAACTCTGTTTGACCCGAAGAAAATATACCTACGTCAATTGCGTGACAGAGTTCTAATGGCTGGAGTTAGAATGTTCCCAAGCTTCGATTTTGTGTTGAACATAGTTGATTCCAAAAGGAAATTGTACTATTGGAACAATTGTGTACTGATCTTAGGATCAATTACATTTAAATACAGCTACATAATTATTATCACAGTAAATTGTTATGCGGTGTACGTTCGATAGTCGAAATTGGTCAAACTCGGGAAATGTTTAATGAGACCATATGATTGTGTGACAAAATTCCCTTTAAAGGCATATATATAAAGTGCGACCGATTATACGTACTGATTATAGCTGCATTATCACTTGCGAAAAAGAATAAGCTAAGGTCTCAGAAATCACATTAAGAATAGAAACATCAAAATATCATGATACTCTAGGATAGCAAATCGGAACTGCGAGTACGTTACGCTCGCGGTGTGAGCGGGGTGCGGGGTTTCGTATCTTTCAATTTGATTCTGAACAAGTTGTGGTTCCTGAACCACAGTTCGGTGGCACACAATCTACATTCTATATCGATGTTTGATCGCTCAAATATCAAGATGTATGATGTCAAAGTGTAGCGCGTGTGCGCCTCGCATGGCAACAGACTCGAGTTTACTTTTTAATTTTTTTGTGAAAATAATGGCATTAAAAAAAAGGACAAGCCCGCTAAGTTTTTCGCCAGATCTTCTCAGTTTAGGTCGCGTTCCGAACCGGTTGTAGTCGTAAGAAAAAAAAATGGTAATGAGAATTTGTAAGTGCCCCCGTAGGCCTATACGAAATAGACGCTTTGACTTTGTTTCGAAATAGTTGGAAGTCAAGAGTCGTCCTCCGAATCTCTGAATTACTTAGCCACCGTAAATACCTATATTATCTAAGGGCTATTTCAATTTGACAGTTGTGTCGCTCTGTTGCCGCACGGGAGTAGCTCGACACCAACCCTCTTAATTGAAAGCGCGCAACAACACGAGAGCGGTATATTTGTATACATCTTCCGAAGTGACATTAAGATTGCCATTGCTTTTGTGGAACATTTCTTAACTATAAACTATAATATAATACCAGCCCTTTTTGATTTCCCGCTGTTGGGCAAGGGCCTCCCCTCAATGCGAGCGGGATTAGGCCATAGTCCACGACACTGGCCAGGTGCGGGTTGGCGGACTTCACACATCTTTCGAGGTATTCTCTCAGACATGCAGGTGTCCTCACGATGTTTTCCTTCACCCTTTAGCGACAAGTGACAATTGTGGTTGAAAATGAGATCGCACATAAAATCCACAAATCCCAGAAGTTCGAGCCGGGGTTTGAACCTGCGATCCTCGTTACCGAGGCAAGCGTTCTACCAACTTGGCTATCACTGCTATGCATATCATTTCTTAACTACATCTTCATTATTTATGCAGAAACATTAAACCTGCGAGTTCGCTTCATGGGCGGTAATAAACGCTATATTTACATAGGGTCAGAAAGAACTCGTAAATGAACAATTTGCGTAGACTTAGTTAATGTTAACCTACATTATTACAAGTATGCCCCCGGGGTTGTTAATTATATACGTATTGTAGGTATCTTTCAGACACCGCCGAGTTCTTATGTGACCTTTGTGTAGCTATTTATGACATCAGAATAAAATAATATCCTAGAATTTAATATAATTATATTAAAGAATTTTCAAATACCATACATCCATTTTTCTACTCCTACGGATATTTTTTCTCTGACATTGTGTAGCGTTGTAATCAAAATACCTCTGCTTGTGCTCACAAATTTTGGAAGCTCAAGCTTACCCTCTTGCTGCCGCAATGCATAACAAAATAAATCACACAACTAATGCATTCGTCTGGTCATGTCATACACAAACGGCTTCTGTGGAGCTGCGCAGTCGCACCGCACCCCATCGTTCATCTTGTGTTTTCGAGTCATTTACTTAGCGGTCACAGGCGGCCGGTCGTTGGAATCGTGCTCCGAGACGCCAGTAGATACCCATATTCGGTCGCCACGTTTCCACGGCAATCGACCAAGACGCTATCGACATATATATGTACTTATAAGTCATGCTTTTTGTCTACAATACATAAGGTTTGAAATTGCAATTCATAAGTGTTTGTACTAATTTCTAATGGTCACTATACATAGGATACAGTTCCGGTATTCTAATGTTCAATATTTTTAACAGTAATTTCTGGTTTAGTTTCACACATTTTCGTTGGTGTACATTTAACATTTATCAGTGTATAATAAGTCTACCTAACAACTGGAGGTTGTGCGGTTGGTGATGTGCCCGACTGATTTTTTAGTGATACTGATCGTCACACCAAATTTACCAGTACTTCAAGCACAATCCTTTTTACGTAGCATTTCGGTACGTAACCATCGTCCATCCCTCTCACACCACAGATTTTGTTAATAAGTATAACACTATTGGCATGGTTATTCGATAACGTTACGAGTAATTTGGAAGTTCCCGCTGACTCCTGGAGGCCCTCTTCGTTCGTAGAACCTCCACGGTAGATATTGACGATAGATGTTTTTACTTTAATAATACTACTATGTGTACATAGATAAATAAATATTTATTACAATGAAACAAAGGTAGGTATCATAATTTTTCACCAGCAACGAAAAACGGAACGGTCCGTCGGGGGCTGCGCCCTCGAAGTCCCCTAATCCAGCCGTGTTGGGGAATTCCAAATTTCCGAGATCGCTTCGCTCACTCCTGTGGGCCCTGCCACCTTCGAGGTGAGAAAGAGAACAGAAAAATAAATCAACCGCAAAAATCTATGGTTTGAAACGCGCATCAATATTAAGTATGACTTTTAAGTATATTGAATACAAGCCAATCGACTATTTCTTTCTCTTAAATAATCATCGTTCGATTATAATTTCTCTCGATTTCAGTTCATTCCTAGTGACTTTAAAGATTGTTAAACAATAGGTATTTCGAATTTTGATATTTCAAACAGGCAAATCTAATTTATGAATTTCATATTTCCACTCGCTGTTACTCGTCGTTGGCCGATAACACGTTGATCTACTAGATCAATGAATAACACCGATGAAAGGGTACCTCATAATTTATTTAATAATTTTCTGCTGATCAAAGTTGACCGTCTAGCAAAAAATATATTCCAAAATCCCGATACGTGTATCTGGACGGCACGGTAAAAACGATATATGTTATAGCGATTAAAAAGTGCGTTGAAATCGGTTCATCCGTTCTCTGTCTAAAATACAACATACAAACACAGGCGTCAAACTTACAATATCCGTCTTCGCGTTGCCTCTGTGCTCAACGACAACACTCATAATCGAAGCTTTTATCGTCCTGCTAAGCACGAACACTAGTGTAAATATTAAATACCCATAAAATAGTATGACACATTTATTTTAAAATATGTACTCCATTTCAAATTCGGAATAAAGTAGGTAACAGAAGCACCCATAAATAATTCTAGAATTTTCATGTTCATTGCGTCGGTACTACGGTATGGACCTTGACACAAGACGAGTCTAGATCTTAAATGACATCCGAGCTATTGTTAGGCTCCACCAACTGTCATTCTTTTGTTTTAAACTGAAGGGCTCACACAGACACCGACGAGTGTCTGCAATAAAAGGAATGGATCTTTTGTCTAAAAGTGAAAGCTACATAATGATAGTTACCACGCCGTGCTAGCGGTTTCAGGTGTATTTTTCCTTTATTTCAGCATTTTGTAAAATAAATTTAATGTATTATATAAATTCGTGATTTAACAAACAAAAACAAGAGTTTGTTACTTGTTTTTGTTCGAAAGCTGAAGCTGTTTTTGTTCCGAGACAAAGAGAAAGTACATATTTTTTTTTGTAAATGTGGGGTTGGCGTGAGTACTGAGACTTTTCTAACGCGTGGCTCCACAACAGCTTGTTAAAATTCTTGATCGATCTGTACCTAGACAAAAAAAAATGCTGCTACATTAATATCTTAGGTAATTTAAATTTTCTCCCGCATCTCAAGTCGACTGGCGCGGAACTTGGAAGTGACGACCTTTAATAGTTTTATTAAATTCTCCTCATAACTAAACCCTATCAAAGAGTGCCTTGGCTTTGCGAAAATGAGGAAAAATTGCTCGCGTAACTTCTTGTGAAGTATGCGACTGTAATGCACCCTTTGCGCTGCCCCCCGCCCCCCCTCCCTTCCACTGTGGCAAAGGATGCGCTGTCCTCCATTAAAACTACTAGAAGGAGAAGGAATATTCAATCGGAACATCCTAATGGTCCGGCGTTTGACGTTTAGCTCCTGTTAAAGTTACGGTTAGCTTTCCACTGCCGGTCGGCCCTTACACTTTCCGCGGGAAAACTACTCGTATAAAAACGGCCTCATCGGATTTGGCTTTTTTTTTCAAAATATCCTTATATTCCGAATATGTTGTAGGGAAATATAACTGTTTGTTCTATAAATTAAGTTTTTATTAGGTAATTGTTTGTTATCGCAATGAAATTGAAAAAAAAAACTAATATTGTTTATTGTTTCAGAGTTGGGGTGTCGGTAGGATGGTGAAGTGAGTGAGCCGCGATGGTGCTGTGTGTGATCGCACTGCTGATGGTCGCTGGACCCTCCCCACTAGGTGCTCTCGACATATGTGAGTCTTATTTCATATACAAGAACTGTAGAAACATATAACATTATATGTAAGTATATTATATCCTGCTTTATTTAAGGTTTTATGCACTGCGATGTTGATTTTTGTTCATTCCTTAGTCACTTTACAATTTTAAACTTTTTACAGATACAATTAATTAACAGCCCTTGGGACCTTTTCATTATAAATAACACTAAAAGCCACTATTCCCATTCGTCATAAATACAAGTCATAAAAACTATATCGCGTACGTTTATGTCTCGTAAAATTATTCAGACAACACATTTTGTTACATTAATCTAAATTATAAAAGGGTTACATCGACCTTTTCAGTCGCCTTGACTGAAAATTACGAGCAGACATGGACAAAAACATTCGTGAGTCGGGCCCTCAGCATAATGTTATAATTATACGAAATAGCATATAACGTGTATCATTACTTACCAAATCTAGCCAGTCAGTGGAATGATGTGTGTGTGTGTTTCATGTGTTTAGAGCAAGAACGCGCCATAAAACTTAACCTGGCGTCGGAATAAATACCGTGAGAAATTAGATTTTAAAAAGACATTTACCTATTGGCTAACATCGCGTATATTTATGTTACAAAATAATCAAGCGTTTTATTTCGTTTCATTTCATTCAGAACTAATAATGTTTCACGTTTTATTTTATTTTTAACTAATAATGTTTTGTTTTAATTTAACTTTAGTATTAACTTGGTTCTTTATTTAATACCTACATTTTATATTGTTTATATAAATAAAGCAGACTTTAATCAGGTCTCTTTGATTACAGGCTTTCGTCTAGTTAAGAACCGTAACTTAACCTACAATGTTACTGTCTAAAATCTGATGCGACTAAGGGATTTCAGTGTTTTTATTATATCTCATTAATGGCATTAAAATGTCAAGTAATTCGCAGGTGCCTGGTAAATGATTTTCAATTAAGTATACAATAGGATCGTCTACAAATTATTGGTTTTATTTTATGTAGAGCTGTATGTCTAAAAAATTACATCAAAATGTAAATAGATAAATATTATCTTCTTATTCTGATCAAAATTATCATTTTCTAATTTATACTTGACATAACTTAATGCCAACAAAACAATACATAACAGATATAGACTGAAGTTTAAACGTCAAAATGGCGTTTTCTACCGTTTCGCGCAGTAATCAGTATATTTCATTCAATTACTTAATTCAATTGAAATATAATACAAATACGAGTTTCAGCGTTCTTGTGCGTCCTTGTAGTGATAATACAAATAATGTGTATTTGAACTCGCTTCATATCCACAACCATATTTGTTCTGCACTCTCCACTCTGCCCGGTAGAAATTGAGTTCGTGAACACTGATGTCGACGAAATAACCACTAGTAACTAACACTAATTAAGTTTAGTTCAGACAACGCGAGTATTTTCAGCAAGTAATTTAGCAGCTAAATTTGTCGGAACAACAATAATTTAGTCGAATCAATATTTTTTCGAGCAAGTACAGCGCCTCTAGATACACTTAACTACTTAAGTAGTTTATTGGTTGTATATGTATGTACTTTAAGTTAAGTTTAGTTACTAACTTTTTTGTGACTTGAGTGTAGTACGAACCAGCCTTTTCTGTTCCATTTACATGTTTAGACAGCAGTACAGTGCTTGCAAGGCAAGTGGACTTGGTCGGTAACCAACGTGGGTTTCACTTAGTCACCGCCCGCCGAAGGAAAATTCAAATACATTAAATTATAATGTTTCTTATAGTCACGTTTCGGCTATTAACGCCGTGAAACAAAACTATGAAGGTTGTGATGGAAATTTTCAGATTTTGCGGTTATTTGTACATGTTTAACTCGTAGGTACTTTTCGTGAACAAAGCTGTGTGTGAACTGAAGTGAGTAGGTAATTATGGTAAATATCGTCATTTGTTTGCTCAAGTTAATTTGATGATAATTATTATAAACCAGCTGCGCTCCCCGGTGTTACCCACGATTGTTAAGTATGTCCTTTTGCAAATGCACGGTGCCTGTATGCTATCCCATAGGAACCGTGCATTTTTCCGGGATGAAAATTAGCCTATGTCATTTTCCGAACCCTAAACTACCACTGCCTATGCACAAAATCATGTCGATCCTTTGCTCTATGAAAAATTCAAACAAATCTATCCCACGGGAACCCTACATTTTACCGGGATAAACAGTAGCCTATGTGCTATTCCAGACTATAATCTATCTCTGTGCCAAATTTCATGTACATGCGTTCAGCCGTTCTGGCGTGATTGAGTAACAAACATCCATCCATCCAAAATTTCACATCTATACTATCTATACTAATATTATAAATGTGAAAGTTTGGATGGATGGATGTTTGTTCCTCTTTCACGCCCGAACGGCTGAACGGATCTGGATGAAATTTGGCACAGAGTTAGATTATAGTCTGGAATCACACATAGGCTACTATTAATCCCGGTAAAATGTATGGTTCCCGTGGAATAGATGTTTTAATTTTTCATACTTTTTATCGCGGGTAACACCGCCGGGCGCAGCTAGTTTATAATATTAGTGGGATTAAACTATATGTCACCTCAACCTTTTTATTTATCACGATTATCTTAAAATACTACACAAGTACAAAAACATGAGGCGGCGGCGCGCTCCGGGTCCCTCGTCGATGTCTGTGCATAGACGGCTTTAATATTTAATTAGAAAGTTCTCAGAGGTCCCGGCAACATGGATCGCCGCGTCGGCGAACTTGCACTAAGAATTATAAATTCAACCAGTCGCTCTTAGTGTTGTTATATTTCAAATTTAATTTTAACTAAATCTATCTATTATTTTTTTTATAATTAAATTAAATACAAATTAGGGGGCGTATTACTAACTTACATTTCCAAGCGGTATACTGAACTACCTGGCAATTTTATATTTGACTCAATAATTCAAACTTATACTTAAAAAAAAAACTCGTGTCCGAATCATGAGGTGGATGCCTAGATTTTGTTCTATAATAATGTTGGTGTTTATTTTAGTCTATGCTACAGAAACTACGATGTAAACCGTCGTAACAAAAGCCTCTTATTTGTCATACACTTCAGTACAGTACGGCCACAATGTTACGGAATAATTTAAGCTTGCACATATTCGGTATGTGTACTCATGTACTTATATGATATGAAACACAGGTGGGCAAACTAAGTCCCAAAAAGCATTGTGCAACTGAACTAATAGCAGGGTATATATACTAGATATGTTAAAAGTAATAACTGCAGTAGCTGGCTGGTGGTTCTTAGTATAAATGACTATAGTTTCTACTAGCTGTTACCCGCGACTTCGTCCGCGTGGTATTTAACAAAAAAGTTTTTCTAAAATAAAAGTTGCCTAAGTTGCTCCTTGTTACATCAGCTATCTGCCAGTGAAAGTCCCGTCAAAATATGTCCAGCCATTTCAGAGATTAGCCCAAACAAACAGACAGACAGACAACATAAATAAAAAATATATTTGGTATATGTAACGTGTATACATCCAAATGCACTAAGTAAAAAGTTATTTTAATATTACAAACAGACACTCCAATTTTATTTATTTGTGTAGTTTCTATTAGAATACAAACAACAGTCTTTGTACACCATTGTAGACCTTAACCATCTGGAGTTACTTGACACAAAAAAATAAAACTTTAATTTTAAATTACGTATCCAATACATGCGATCTATCTACTACTTAGTAATTCGGTTAAAGCCGAAACCTAAATACCTTATCACGAGCTTCTTATCTGAAGCTGGTAAGTAATGCATACACGGCCCTTAAATCATGCAGCGAGGCCACGAAAGCTCGTATTGTTACGGTTATATACAGCTTGTGGGTAAGATTTCATTGGCTATTTGCTTCTAGTAGCTTCTGCTATTGTTTTAATGCTGTACACGTAGATGCAGCCGGCGTGTGACCAACAATGGCGAATAGCGTCATACCCTTTGCTTTTTAAAGAATTAAAACGGAAAGCGCGAATACATCTTAAGACGGTCTCCGACACCGCGTACACGTGCCTCATACATAATGTTATTTATTTAGTCATAATAAAATGTTAGAATGTTTAAAATGAAGCAGTGATTGCCAAGTTGGTAGAACGCTTGCCTCGGTAACGAGGATTGCGAATCGCATTTTCAACCATGATTATCACTTGCTAAAGGGTGAAGGAAAACATCGCGAGGAAACCTTCATGTATGAGTGTACCTTTCGAAAGACGTGAGGAGTCCGCTAACCAGCACTGGGCCAGCGTGGTGGACTATGGCCTAATCCCCCTCGCATTGAGGGTCGGCCCGTGCCCAACAGTGGGACATTAAAAGGGCTGGTATTATTATTTATAATAAAATGTTACCATGACTAAAGAGTTTTTATTTTTACTAGTGACTTTATTTAAAATAATACGAGCAAAATCGCATCGCTTGAAATAGATAGTTAACAACTATGCCTATGTCTTTAATATGTTTCAAGTGATCGTTAGTATAAAAGTGTTTAATATTTATGTGCGTTTGACTCGTTGTTCCATGGCTTCATTACGCTCTTAAGATATCAATCAAAACGTTGAACGCGGCGAGTTTCGTTCGATGCACATACTTACTAAAACACAGGCTATTTTTAACGCCATATAAAACACAAAGCTCATGGGCAGTGAGTAACATAAGGAAACACCCGTTCACGCCCGGCGAATATATTTTTTAAAGAGATTCCGCCGTGAAACTAATAATATGATGAAGCGCAATATTCGTTCTCGGTAAATTTCTTTATGAGGTAGGCTTTCAAGGAATACGGTTGTAGAAATTAAATAAAAAAGTTCAAAAATTTCTGAGTAGTTTGTGGCGTGAGAACACTACAGTTTTCAGCAATATTAAATTGATATTGAAATATAATTAATGAAATATTGAAATTGAATTCCAAATGATATTAATGAGTAAAATATTTTCAACCTTCCTTGTTATACCGCAAATATTAATAACAGGTATTTGACGGAACTATTTTTACGTTTGAACGTCTAGTTTTTTATATTTTCCTTTGTTTGGCACTAAAAGTGATATCATTTTGGCGTAATAACAGCAATATACGACATTCTAGTGATTTAAAAAAAAATTAAATTACATATATATATATTTGGAAAAAAATACGAATATAAATTTGACAAATTGTTTTGTCTATATTTATTGTACCCGATACCCTCGGCACTGGAGGCCGGGTAACTACCAGCATATAAGGCCATCAAAAATAATTGACATGAAAAAAAAAATTCGAAGGCAGAAAACATACGATCATTATGTTTATTTATATATAACTAGACTATAACATACCCTTTCTGAGTTGTAAACATTTGTCAAGTATGCGCCGGAGGGCCCCCGTTATATCCACGTTGCCCGTGACTAAAGCATGCATCACCCACACTCCATACATCTCGTTGTTTTGTTTAATTATTCGTCTGGTATCGATTACAAGAAACGCACGCCGCCGCCGCCCTTTAAAATACGTTCCTGGACGAAATTGCCCGAAGCACATTTTAAAGGCGTATTTATTATTTAGGACGCCTGTGGCCCGCTTCTATCGATCTGACATCGATGCTCGTGTAATTATTACTTGCTCGCTTTATCAACCTACCTACCTCGGTGGCGAGTAGTTTGGAAAGTCATTACCGCTCGTGCCGGACGCATCGAATCGTTATCGAGACGTCAGCTATAATTTCGTTCATATTTTGTTGTAAAGACTGACTGAAAAAAAAATACAAAATGCTAACGATCCCCTCGTACAATGAAAGTAATTAAAATAATAGTCCAGCGACATCACGCAAAGTGGCTTTAATCGTAAATGAAAAAACATGTGACTTTGTAAGTTGGCGTGCAGAACGGCCAAGCGAGCGTGTACGTAGCGTAGACGTTCTGCAGAGTGGCCGCTGGCGTTGCGGCTCAAATAAATACGAGCCAAAGCTAATAATGTACGCGGTTTAAGTTGACATTCGATCGTTTTATGTAAAAAGAATATTGCCTTTCGTAGATGGATATGAATGAGTAGCGAGTCGCCACTGCGCTGTTTATTATTCATTAGACGACTACTTGTCACGCAATAGCATAGGCACGCACAAGCTCAGGGCCCCGAGTCTGCTTACACAATCGATTCATAATCGAACAGCAGCCGCATATTAACTGTCACTTTTGACAGATCTTGTATGGGATATCTGTCAAAAGTGACAGTTACTATACTATGTAACAACGGTTGCTGTTCGATTGTGTTAGCAGACTCGGGGCCCTGAGCTTCTGAAACTTTCCGTGCGCTTTATATATATTTGATTTGCAGCGTGCTTTCACTGTTCGTCACATAAAGAAATAAGCCGCTCAGCATTCATTGTGAGCACAGACTGGCTGTGAAGAAAATATACCTCTTCAATATTCTGTTCGTCATTATCACGCGCACTTTGCGAACCGCTGCCAGCACAAGTGCCTACCCAAACGATTTTGCTTAAACCGCGATCATTTATTCTTGTTTATTAATACCTATTCAAGACTGGCTCTATGGCAATTTGTTCTCAAGCGCTAGGCAGCGAGAGGCCTGCAGCCTGCTTAAATAACAAGACACGCAACAAGCGAATTCTATTTGCATTTGACCTATAAGCGCTTCTTTTGTTCAACGAAGGGGAAAACTTAACGCCCCGACCCACAATGGATTTTAATTTAAGGCAAATTTGTTTTAGTACGTCGAACAATACACGTGGCGATGGTATGGCCGTGCCAGGCCATACTGCACTATTGGGGGCATTACTGACTGGACACTTAAAGTCGTTCTCGCATGGCAATACTTGGATCCAGCGCTACGGATTAGTACTGCCCGGTAGCATTGTCGTTCAAACCAAAATTGTATTAAGTGCGCAGGAAGTAGCGTCTCCGATAGAATATATACCCATACGGGAAGCACGTGTGGGCCTAGACCGCCACCAGGTTACAAAACCTTATTAGCTATGATGCGACTTGTCATTGATATAAATCTATGTTCGGTTCCATATGTTTGTAAGCGCCGTTGCTCTGTGAATATAAATTAAGGCTGTCGAGTTGCACGTCAAGGACCTACTCTACGGTCACAGCCATGACTGATTAAACCCATCCCTGTTCCGTTTCGAGAGCGGGACGCAGCTACTCGATTATGTAGCCGTCTTTATTGTAAACGGATTTCAATTTTCATATTCCGCACGTAGCATTAGCTGCTAACTCGACGAAACATTGTAATAAAAAACAAACTTTATTATTGGTAAACGAGGACAGCTTTCATGTTAATAATGCGTCGTAATGTTGTCGAGCGTGCATGGCTCCGGTAGTACAAATGTTTGCCTAGCGATAGCCGTATCGTCTGCTGCACGATATTTCACGGCGCCGTTTGCTCCCATTTCGTTCGAGAAATGTGTGATTGTGAAACAGTTCAACATTAAATTTTCTTCTAATAAGGGCCATGCAACGAGTGGTACTTGAATGTGATGATTGATTACCATTGTGTGCCGGGGGAGGCGGCGGAAGCGAGGAGCGCGAGCGATAACTCGCCTCCCCCCTCCCCCCACACAACAAACATAAAATCAGCCACGCATTTATTGTATTCTACTTTTGTTAATCTGCCACATCAGCGCATTGATTATGAATAATCATTTTATAAGTCGTTACGGAGTCCAACAATGAAATAGAGGTAATTTGGTTGTCACAATAGACCCCGCCTCCGCGCTCGCTCGCCCGTGGCGCGTACTTGCCGACACGAGTTATCAGCCGTCGCCGGCTAATTAAATGTTCTCACATACCTACTTATAGTTCAATAGATTTGAGTAGGTATGCAGCGTATATCAGTTCGTTTGCTACGACCAATACGAGTACCTACCGCATGCCGCGACCATTAGATAGATTGAGTAATAAGCGAACCCTTTGAGAATGTAACGGAATAAATTTTGCCTGACAACCTGTGCCTTATGTTTATGTAATTTAGTGCTCTTTTACATCTTATTAATTAATACCGCTGTCTAGGTGAGCTTGCGAATGTTAAATGGTAACATGCTGTGCGGATGTTTCGAAAACAATTAATTTGCCTGTTCATTTTACAGAACCGTTTTAATGGAGGTGGCAAATTAGTTTTTCTTGGTATTGCAAATATTTATGTATAATCTATTTATAGTTTGTTATTTCTATGCATTCATTTATGTGTGCGTTTAGGTAGGGTTATTAATGCTCTTGTAACAACAAAACAACGAGACTATACTGTTTATGTAATATCATCCAAAAAACGTCAGTCGGGATTTCGTAAAAACAGACACAGTCCTACATACAGTTTATAAATTAACTTCCTTTGTATCGTAGCTGTAATTATTATCCCGTTGTTCTATTTCGAACGAAAGTTTTGCTTTTCGTAGTACATACACAATACACAATACTTCAAAGTTCAACGTTGCTAATAGCGAAAAGCCATGCACACGTTACATCACCCATCAACAAGCCGTGTAAGATATACGCGCATCTCATCAACGGGCGAGACAAGCATCTAAATGCCATGATTGGCCGTAGTCGCGTCGCTGTGCATGAACCAGGCTTGAGTATTTTGCATATAGCAGTGTTAGCTACGTTGGTAGAACGCTCGCGTTGGAAACGAGAGTTGCAGACTCAATTCCCGGCTCGCAACTCTAGAATTTGTGGACTTCGTGTGTGGATCTTATTTTCAACTATGATGTCGTCAGTTCTGCCCATGATTTTTCTCCGATTGTGACGGGTTGCTGTCTCAAAAGACTAAGAGTGCACCTGTGCTTGCTGCGAATACACTTGTGCACTATAATAGCTAGTCTTCTATATAGTTCGCTAGTCTTATATATAGTTCGCTAGTCTTCTCTATAGTTCGCTAGTCTTCTATATAGTTCGCTAGTCTTCTATATAGTTCGTTAGTCTTCTATATAGTTCACTAGTCTTCGATATAGTTCACTAGTCTTCGATATAGTGCGCTAGTCTTCTATATAGTTCACTAGTATTCGATATAGTTCGCTAGTCTTCTATATAGTTCACTAGTCTTCGATATAGTTCGCTAGTCGTCGATATAGTTCACTAGTCTTCTATATAGTTCGCTAGTCTTCTATATAGTTCGTTAGTCTTCTATATAGTTCACTAGTCTTCGATATAGTTCACTAGTCTTCGATATAGTTCGCTAGTCTTCTATATAGTTCACTAGTATTCGATATAGTTCGCTAGTCTTCTATATAGTTCACTAGTCTTCGATATAGTTCGCTAGTCTTCTATATAGTTCACTAGTCTTCTATATAGTTCGCTAGTCTTCTAAATAATTCACTAGTGTTCTATATAGTTCACTAGTCTTCGATATAGTTCGCTAGTCTTCTATATCGTTCGCTAGTCTGCGTTGCGATTGGCCGCCGTGACTGAAACTTAAGGTCAAGAGAACTTTGGTATTTTATATATATATGTGTGTGTGTTCACAGCTCAATGTATCGCGCCTCTCGGCATGGAGAGCGGGCTGATCGCCGACCGGGACATCAGCGCGAGCTCCTGTTACAACGACGGCAACGTCGCCCCGCAAAATGGAAGGTTCGTATACACGTATCTGGTAATTGGCTAGACATTAATTATGGATCAACATGAAACTTTGATGGCTGATAAATTTCATGCATGCAGACCGCCGGAATAATTGGTCGGACTTTCGCATGGTGTTTATTCAGTGCAAAATTGTTTTCGATAGGTACCGTACGTGAATTAACATCACTATCTATTTGTCTATAAAATACATTTATAATTTTTGCAAATATTATTAGTATTTAAAAAGCCCTGATTGAAATAATTCTAAATACATGGGTATTTTTAAGTCAGTCAGAAAAAGGTCATTTGTGTGTGTCAGATATATTAGCCTTATTTATCGGCCACGACTAATAAGTCAGTTTAATTGGGCATATTGTATTTGTTCCATTGTACTACTGGATAACTATAGGTGTATCAGATATGGGGTTGTTTTGCATAATATACGTATAGTATCGAGTAATCCATTACTCTACACCAGATGCGGACATCTGGATCCTAATTACTGGCCTGTCTCGCCGGACCGTGGCAGAGTGGCGAACTCGCTAGTCATTTGTGACTAAGGACTTTTTTATTTCCTCATTAGTTTCCCTAGTGTCGTTAAGGTTCCGTAGACGCTACGTGGAACCCTTATAAGAACTTCCATTCCGTCTGTCTCAGTTTTTGACAAGGTCATAACTTTTACAGTATGAAACCAAAATGCAAGATTTTTAGTATAGAAATAGTTTACCAATTATGCATTATCAAAATATAAAACGCCTCATTTATTTTAAGGAAAGCATTCCTTATATATAATGTGGGGATGATAATTTTCAATTCACTTCTCATGGAATAGGAATAGGTATTTTTAAATAAGATATGTGGTACCTATTTAGAAAAAAAAACAAAAATCAGCGTTGCTATTTGCAAATTAAAGCCAATGATAATTAGGACCTAAGAATATGTAGTCACCTTGTAGGCCACAGTGGAATCTATCAGAAAAAATATTTGACGTATTTCTTTTTTTAGTTCCTTAGCAAAACACGTAGCTATTACGTAATAGCTACGGAACCCTACATCTACCTTTGCGTGGCTCGACACGCGCTTGACCGGATTTTTAAATCGTGAACCGATATTGATGAAGACATTCACTTGTTTAACAGCTTGTAAATCGACGGTCATTGTCCAATTGTGAGAAGCTGTTAATAAGTATCAAAGTTCATTATGCCAAACGGGTTCCATTGCCCGGTGGTTCAGTTGCACAGTTGGTTTAATCTTAAGTGCCACGTTGAAATGGTGTTAAGATAACCTTGCATTTTATTTCAAAATTGTGATTATGCTTTAATTAATTGTCATGGCTGTTTTTAATATATTTTGTTGCCTTAGAGTTACTACTTAGCGTTTTTACCAACTGCTACTATCTCCTATTGTCAGTCTGAAAAAAATAATTTTATCTCCAAACGTTGTCCTGTCAAATAGACATTTTTTATTATTATTTTGCTTCGAACCAGATACAGACTATTACAAATATTTTAAAATCGAAATCACCCACAGCGGTTCAGCCGTTCTCAATTGATGCGTTCACCAACGAACATTATTCCACTACTATATGGTATTGCATAAATCATACAATAGAGTATTTGTACTATTCCATCAGTATAACAATTTACGATATTACAAATATAGTTAAACATCCCTAATTAGATAAGGGAGCATCAATAAGTCTCCCCGCGCCGGCAATGTCAGTACTTACAGTATGAATGCTGGCGCTCATATGCCACGAGATGAATTATGAAAGCTCGTTCACGCCTCATTGATATCTCCAGAGCGATCCGGGCGGTGCGCTTCAATCGGCTATATGACTGACCATCATGGAATTTATTTGGTCCGCAACAGTGACACACGATGAGTGAATGCGCTAATGACAACATAACTATTATTAGTTTTGATTGATATAGAAATCTCTACATCGATAGAATCTGTATGATGGTCTGTCATGAAATAACAAACGCTTATACTCCGTTCGGCTACTGGATGTTTGCAGTACTCATTCGAATGCCACTGGAGTCGCAAAGACTAATTTGACTCGGTACATAAGGATGGTTGGTGTTTTAACTATGTGCAAGCTGCGAAAAACAAAGACATAATTCCAATTCACCTCTGAGATTATTTTCGATTGCTGATAGAACATCTTTAGAAGCTTGCTAAATTGAATTGGTCTCACACTATAATTATATTATTACCTATTGACAGGCCATGACGCGATCGTAACTTAAAAAAAAGGATTGTCAAACGAACTTGGACCCCTGTTTTGTGCCCCTTAGCGGTCAAATTACCAAAAATCCCTTCATAGTACACTTCTAGACTAGTTAAGGAATAAAACCTACAAATTTCAAATCGTAAGGTCGACCGGTTTAGCTTATGCGTTGACTGTCAAGAATGTTATTAAATAGAGATACTTAAGTATATATTAAAGTATTATCCAGCCGGGACTTGCATTTTCGTCACAACAAGAAATCTAGTTGGGTATACGTAGGTATAGTAAGTGCTAGCTAAGTGGTTGCGGGATGCTGAGGAGACGGCCGGCGCCTGCACGCACATTATAGCCCATTCGGCCAATTGCTGTGACCCGATCATAATATAGTAGTAAGTGGTACTTATAGCTAAGTTGTTCCGACGCTGCCGTGGCTAAATTTCGATTTTCGGTTGATTGACACCTGTTTGAGATTAAGGAGTCTCCCTTCACAAGCAGGTCTCCTATAATTATAGGCTATCTGTACGTTGAAGAAAAGCTGTTTCTCAATCATTAACCGGTTTACGTCCAATATTTGAAAATGGGAAAATAGATGAATTACTTTACACAAACTCTGCCGCCTGGCCACTTAGAAAAAAACAGTTTGTACGGTACAGGCACATAACCGAATGAGGCCGGTGCGCTAGAGCCAATTATGACCATGCGAAAATGACCTTAAAGTGTACAGGCAGTTTCCCCGATAGTACACAATTCGCAATAAAATGGTAACTTGGCGACGACTGTCATGATAATGACCCCAATAATGCATCTTAAACTTAATTGAATATTTTTCCGTCAGGTTAAACCAGGATATAAAAGGTGGCGCCTGGTGTCCAAGGTCTCAGATCACAACGGAGTCCACTGAGTGGTTGGAGATAGACCTACATTCGGTGCACGTGATCACGGGGGCCGGCACCCAGGGTCGGTTCGGCAACGGCCAGGGCCAGGAGTACGCTGAAGCGTACGTGTTAGAGTACTGGCGGCCGAAGCTGGGCAAGTGGGTGCGGTACAGGACCGCTGAAGGACAAGAGGTGAGTGACCTTGGTTAAAGCGAATGCAGACAGTATAAGGCTTATTTACAAGTTCGTAGCAGTCGGGTTATTAACAGTTTGTGAGTTTAATATTTAATTCTACATATAAGTTAAATTAACGTCTGATATATAATTATGCACCCCCACTCGCATTGAGGGGAGGCCCGTGCCTAGCAAGGGGACATTAAAAATGGCTGGCATTATAAATAATTATGTTATAGATTAAGGATTATGTATGTGATCATAGACAAAATGAAACGATGATAAGATAGAATCGTGTGCCTGATTTACATGATGTAAAAAATATGAGTACACCATACAGTACGAATCGCGTTTATGCAATGACGTAAATAAATGTGTTTTTTTAAAGAAAACATATATCAGCCAGTGATTTGTTCCTTTTTATATTATTTTAAATTTAGTTTTTTACTGGCCAAGTGTTGTTCCAAATTTTGCCGCTGGCAGACTTATCGAATCAATAAAAGCCATTAAAATAAGGAGTGAAGTTAATAAAACTCTTGCTGACTTGCACATTCCCTGCTACCGTGAGAAGGACGGCAATAAATTTTATTAGTTCGGTCAAGTTTAATTTGTGTACCAACAGAATTAGCACCGATATTATGTTGACATTTCACTAGAACTCGAGCGTAAAACCAATTGCGTTTGATTGCTTTCGCTAACTCGTAACTTCGCTAAATCTGTCGTCTGCACCGACAATTATTTTTTCTACTATTCCATTAGCCATCAATATTGATTAAAATACTTAAATTTAAAGTTTCCCATCAGAAAAATCTAAAACAATCTCATAAAGGTTCACCAGCTTTGTGACGTCACTGCCATAATACAGCTCGAGTGCGACAGAGAAACAGCCCGATCCCGCTCACTCCCCACTACTTGCTTTTACCAAATAATAGCTAATAACTTTGAAATTATGGAATACTATAGCTTCTGCCCTCAGCTAGGCCCGAGGTACGGTACACTATAGCCTATAGCACTCAGAGATAATGTAGTTATTTTACCAATAAAATAATTTCCGGAATCGGATCATCAGTTCCTGAGATTACTCTCTACATTCAAATTATCAAATTTAAACTCTTTATAATATACATTTAATAGTTATTTTATAGTAGCCCATAAAATAATTAGTAGATTCGTACGATTTTATATAAAAAAATGTAAGTTCTAAATTGAGTCATAGTTTACAACCTAAACGAAGTCGTCAAACATTACAGTTGTCAGAATAATTTGTCCGTACGTGATTACATCGACAGTATGTGAATAATTTACATATCTATCGCGGTTCACTTGAGAATATTGACCCTTTCGACCTTGCCCTATCGTATCTCGGCAATTATTAATGGTATATCTATTAATGTAGTGTACTGTGGAAATGTTATATTACGTACCTACTTATGGGAAAAAAGAGACGTGAGCCTCCTCAGCCTTTTTTTTATGGGACTAAGCCCGCCACACTACAGTGGTGTCCCATGATGACACCGAGGTTTGACCCTCGGCGAGTCCCGGGATAAAGTTACTTGTCTTGGAACCCGCAAGAATTTAATGGAAAGATAAAAAAAGGGGAATTGGAAGAACATTATCCACTTCCCTCAATTACAAAGCGGGAGACAAAAAAGATCTGGTAAATTAATTTCCACAGAAGTAAGACTCTTACAGCTGGACTAATTCCAGGTGTAAGGCACCACGGAGAGTTTAAATACTAGTTGGTCCTAAACTTGTGAGCTGATTAAACTTGATTCCAGTAATAGATATGGCAAAAACGCTTGAACGCACAGAAGTTGTCTCTGGTTTCCACAAAGTCTGTGTAGTATACTACTCCAGATGTTACTTGCAAACTATTGAACATAATGTTCCGTTCGTTTTGCCAGAGACGTGTCCTCAGCTTTTAGTGGATACTAAAGGCTGAGGAAGCTTTTACTGGTGGTAGGCTTCGGCCGTGGTTAGTCACCACCCACTAAACAAAGCCATGTCGCCAAGCGGCCTAGTCGTGTTCCGGCATGATTTTCGGTGTTGCCATTCATGGATGGCGGGTCAGATCAGCTTCGCTGCATGTGCCATCTGAATGTAGCGTCTCGATCTACTGCCGCTTTCCTACCTAGGCAAGTATGCTCCATCGTAGATCTCATCATCGCTTACCATCAGGTGAGATCGAGATCAAATACTTGCCTATAATGTAATAAAAAAATAAAAAAAGCTCAGGTCTCAACCAAGGGACCAGGAACTTCTAATGTAATCGTACCGTCATCGAAAAAGCATCCTGTCACTGTCATTCTTATTTATGAAACTGTTTGAAATGGAACGCAACCCTAATGTTTTTTATTTAATCTGTGTCAACTTTTACCCTTCCCTTTTATATATATATACTGTGGCCGTGTATGCCTTGTACGAACCGTTCCCGTATTATTTTGTACAAACTGTGTGGCAAATATAATTAAATTCACTTGTTAATATCATCGCCTATCATTGAGGAAGTAATTCCTTTCATGGTAGCAGAGCGTGGTTCCGAAGATATATCCGAACGAAGTGAACAGTAATTCCGTTTACAAAAATAAAGTAGGGTTGTTTGAAAAAAAAAAAAACATAATTTGCAACAGAACACCGAAGAGGGAATTATGAGCTCAAATACGTTTAATTTGGAGAAATTAACTGGACGAGACAATTTTGCAACCTGGAAATTTTGCATTAAAACGTATCTGGAGCATGAAGGTTTGTGGGATTGTGTAGATCCGAACAATGAAAAGCCAGTCGATGCCGCCCGAGATGTCAAGGCTAAATCCAAGCTTATTCTACTCTTGGAATCGCAAAACTACGTGCATGTTCAAGACTGTACCACAGCGAAGCAAGTTTGGACGAATTTGCATAAGGTTTTCGACGACAACGGGCTAACCAGAAGAGTAGCATTGTTGAGGGAACTAATCAACACGTCACTGGATTCTAGTAATGGTGTAGAAGATTACGTGAGTAGAATCATGACTGCAGCCCACAAATTGCGAAATATAAGCTTTGATGTCAATGATGAGTGGCTTGGAACTTTGATGTTGGCCGGTCTTCCCGATGAGTATAAACCAATGATTATGGGGCTTGAAAATTCTGGTGCTACAATTAGTGCAGACCTTATTAAAACGAAGTTATTACAAGAAGTGAAAGCATCCAATTCTAATACAGCATTCTATACCAATAATCATAAGAAGCAGAAGAATAACCAACAATCAAAGCCGCTTATAAAAGGAAAAGGACCCAGATGTTATAATTGTAATCAGTATGGTCACTTTGCAAAGTTTTGTAAAAGTCTGAAGAGACCAGTGAACAAGGATTATAAAAAGGATGACAACTCAGGTTTTGTAGCAGCTTTTTCAGCTACCCTCGGTGAAGAAAATGAAAAATGGTATGTCGACTCCGGTGCTTCAATGCACATGTCCAGTAAAAGAGATTGGATGTACAATGTCAGCGAGCCATCAGTCAAAACCATCACGGTAGCTAATAGAGAGCCTCTATGTGTTATGGGCATTGGAAGTATAGATATTAATACTACAAAAAATAACAAGATTCAGGTGAGAAATGTGTTATTTGTACCTGGATTAGCTGCTAATTTGTTGTCAGTAAGCACTATTGTTAAAAGTGGATTTAAGGTGACATTCAATGACAAGGGCTGTAATATTTATGGTGTCAATGGGAAGCTAATATGTTCTGCATCTTTAGTCAATAACTTATATGTTCTTAACACAGAAATAAGTAATGAAATTGCCCATCTCACCTCCGGTCATGAAAAATTAAGTGATACTCACCTGTGGCATCTCCGTATGGCCCATTTAAATGTTTCAGATGTAAACAAACTACCTAGCTGTGCTGAGGGGGTCACAATGTTAAACCAAGAGAAGAGTAATGCTGTCTGTTGTACCACTTGCCTCGAAGGTAAACAAACCAGATTGCCATTTAAAAATGTTGGTTCCAGAGCATCGAAACCGCTAGAACTTATACATTCAGATTTATGTGGCCCGATGGAGAACATATCTTATGGAGGTATGAAATATTTTATAACATTCATAGATGATTATACAAGATTAGTTCATGTATATTTCTTAAAAGATAAATTGAATATTCTGGAGGTTTTTAAGAATTATAAAATGAAAGTTGAGAATCAACTTGATCATAAAATTAAGATTATCCGAACTGATAATGGAACAGAATACTGTAACAGTAATTTTGACAGTTTTTTGAATAATTGTGGCATTGTACATCAAACGTCAACTCCATATACCCCTCAGCACAATGGACTCGCTGAAAGAATGAATAGGACACTTGTGGAAAGGTCAAGGTGTATGATTTTTTATGCTAATATGGATAAATGCATATGGGCGGAAGCAGTAGCCACCGCTGCATATGTCATTAACCGCTCGCCTACTAGTGCATTAAATGGTAGAACACCATATGAAATGTGGACATCTAAGAAGCCTAATCTTTCTCACATTCGAATATTTGGTTCAGATGTTATGGTTCACATACCCAAGGAGAAGCGACAGAAGTGGGACAGAAAGTCTAGGAAATTGAGATTAGTAGGATATTGTGAGAGTACAAAAGGCTACCGACTCATGGATCCATTATCTCACAAAATCATGAAAAGCAGAGATGTAGTTTTCTTTGAAAATTATATGGGGGCCTTACACAACACCTCTCAAAGTGTTTCAGTGAGCCCACCTGCAGTGGAGAGTGCACCGGCAAGTGTTGATACTGACGATCACGCTTGCTCAAACCAGTCGGGAGAAAACCACTCTGAAGAGCCTCAGACCAGCAGTAATTTAGAAGAGGCAGCTAAAGAAGGCTCAAGTGAGTATGAGACTGATTCAGACGAGGCTTACTTTCCTCCCAGACATGTCACGCAACAGCAGATAATGGACAGCAATGTCACATTGAGATCACATACCAGAGCTCGTGAACCGGACAAGAGCCTTCTATGTTTATTTACTGGCTTATCTGATCCACAGACTATAGCAGAGGCCTTATCATCCCCACATGCCAAAGAATGGCAGATCGCCATGGATGAGGAATATAACTCACTTATGAAAAATAGAACATGGAGCCTGATGGACCTTCCAGTGGACAGAAAGGCCTTGCCATGTAAATGGGTATTTAAAACTAAAACTAACCAGAGTGGAGATGTTATTCGTTACAAAGCGAGGTTAGTAATAAAAGGATTTATACAGAAAAAAGGCATAGACTATGAGGAAGTCTACTCTCCAGTAGTAAGGTACACTTCTATCCGATACCTATTTGCATTAGCTGCCAGATATGAACTTCAGATAGACCAGATGGATGCTGTATCTGCATTCTTGCAAGGAGAAATAGATGTAGATATTTACATGCTACAGCCAGAAATGTATGAGAAGGACTCGAGGGTATGTCACTTACATAAATCTATATATGGTCTAAAGCAGGCAAGCAGGCTATGGAATACAAAGCTGAAAAATGTTTTAAAAGAAATTGGAATGGAACAGTCGAAAACAGATCCATGTGTGTACTATAATGTAGAAAAAGGTATTTTTATTGCTGTTTGGGTTGATGACATAATTTTATTTACATCTCAAATGGAAATGAAAATTTTACTAAAAGAAAAACTTAAGGAACATTTTGATATGAAAGACCTTGGAGTAGCTACACAGTGTGTTGGATTGAATATAACTAGAAGAAAAGATGCAATCATGTTGGATCAAGAAAAGTACATAACGGAAATATTGACAAAATTCAACATGTCTAATTGTAAAATAGCAAAAACACCTATTGAAGTAGGTCTAAAATTTAATCAGCAGTCCGACGATATATTTGACTGTCCGTATCAGCAAGCAATTGGCTGTCTATTATATGTAGCTCAATGTACCAGGCCAGATATCTCGTTTGCTGTGAATACCTTGAGTCGATTTAACAGAGAACCAAAGAGTGAGCACTGGACTGCCGTGAAAAGAGTATTAAGATATTTACAAAATACTAAGGATTACAAATTAACATATACCAAAGATGGTGAAATGAGAATCTCAGGATTCTGTGATGCAGATTGGGCGAGTGACGTCCATGACCGAAAATCGTGCACCGGTTACATTTATATGTTACAGGGAGGCGCAATATCATGGTGTTCGCGTAAGCAACGAACTGTCGCCTTGTCCACTGCTGAGGCTGAGTACATGGCGATGTCAACCGCCGCGCAGGAAGCGCTCTGGCTCCAGCAGCTGCAGCGTGAGCTCGGTCAACAGTCAGATGACATCCTTACAATCTACTGTGATAACCAGAGCGCCATAAGATTGTCAACAAATGATTGCTATTTGCCTAGATCCAAGCACATTGACATAAGATATCATTTTCTCAAGGATCATGTAAATAATTTAGAGTTAACGTTTTGTTATGTAATAGGTAGAGAAAATATTTCTGATATCTTAACTAAAGGGACATCTGTAGAAAAACATTTGTTTTGTGTAACGAAGATGGGTTTGCGTTCAGGGGTGGGTGTTTGAAATGGAACGCAACCCTAATGTTTTTTATTTAATCTGTGTCAACTTTTACCCTTCCCTTTTATATATATATACTGTGGCCGTGTATGCCTTGTACGAACCGTTCCCGTATTATTTTGTACAAACTGTGTGGCAAATATAATTAAATTCACTTGTTAATATCATCGCCTATCATTGAGGAAGTAATTCCTTTCAGAAACCGATGGTGTGAGCGGAGGGCAACTCGTTGGATTGGACTGGAAGGCAAGGCTCTTGCTAGAACCAGAGATCAATAATTATTTACCACAAATTTTAATATCAGAATGATAAATGTGAAGCTTTGTAAATGCGAGCTTAAATAAAATAATTATATCAGAAGGAATATTACACCAAGACGGCAAAAAACCTTCAAAGACATCTTTCATCGTGAACGTATCTTAATTAATACAGCTTCAACGATATTACCGTCCACCCACGCCGCTTTCAAAGTTAAATACATGCGACGGACAGTTTCAATAAGTTGTTGGTTTAACTCGATATTCAATCACGAACACACACATAGGTATACTTTGCATCGAATTCAAATTGCGAACGGCTCGAGAGCAGGATCGCCATAGGTCAATTTTACAGACCGTTATTAAAAGTAAAAACAGCTTGTCTTTTTTTATTATTTATGATTTTACTCTTTATGACAATAATAATGTCATTGGTCCAATTTACAGACTCGTGAAGCTATACCACCCACACACACACACACACACACACACACACCCTAAAAATGAAATAAATGATATGTCACCCCAGGTATTCCCTTAGCGTGACAGAATATCTGTCAAAAGTGACAGTTACTATGCGATTGCTGTTCGATTATGAATCGATTGTGTTAGCAGACTTGGGCCCTGGCGTAGCATATAACTATACCGTGCTCGGACTGATATCAATTTATCAAGTAATCTGCAACGGACCACACCGGTCGTGTGTATCATGTGGTTGAAAGCAATACATTCGCTTTGATACTGATTCCATGCACATCCTATGCGAATGACATGCTCAACTGTTATATGCGCATCTCATATGACTCCTTTTCTTCCCCACTGTGTTTGTGTCTGGCTATTGCAATAGAAATAGCAATTATGTTCCCTTTGACTGCGGCTTGTGGAGCCTTTGCGGATCATGTTTTATAGATAGTGATTCCAATTCTATCAACGTTTGATCGCGACTCGGTCCAAGTTTTAATAACATTACATAATGTAGCTACTATTTGCTGCTCTAGAACTTAGAATTGGAGTTTGTTATTAATACAGCAATACCATGGTTTTTATTAAGTATATGTGATAGTCGAATGCTAGCGTTGGAAACAGGGTGGGCTAGTTCAAAACCAGGTTTGCACATCTGGGGTATTCCGGTTTAATTTTGGAATTAAATTTTCAACAATGATTATCAAATTGCTGTACGATAAAAGCAAACATCTTGAGGTACCAGAGCGGCTCTTGAAACACGAGTGAAGCGGACCAAACTTCACTGGGCGGGTGTTATGTACTGTGCCTAGAATACCCCTCTCGTTGAGGGGGAGTGTGCCTAATTAGGTTAAATACCATGAGTATAATATTTATGCACTGCAGTTCACCTCGATTTGCATACCGCAGGCGTGATGGTGCTTTATCTATGAATGTTATATTTTTTAACCTATTGTAAATTTCACTGCTGGGCAAAGGCCTCCTTTCCTTCCCCCACAGAACCCTCTCAAGGCCACATTTTACCAACTGACCCACATTCTTCGCCCCCGTCTGCCATGACGTCGGCGACAGTCTTCGAGGTAATAAATCAATTAATGTTTGTGGCTATCTTCAGATCCTGACGGGCAACTCGAACACGTATTTGGAGAAGAAGAACCATCTGGATCCGCCGATCTGGGCGTCCAAAATTCGGTTCATACCGTATAGCTCGCATCGCCGCACCGTCTGCATGAGGGTCGAGGTCTACGGATGCTATTGGAGCGGTAAGCATTCATGTGTTTTTTATCAGCCGCTTTTAACCTTCACCACGCTTGTCTAGTACGGGTCGGCGGAGTATGTAAACCACATCCCAATAGTAAAAAGGTTTTGGTAACGAATAGAAGAATAGCGACTGACAACTTTCTTGATACCTGTTTTTGACATCATATTTTTACGCTCCTTATATTTTTACATCTATATATATCTCCTTTGCCTCCTTCAATCCTGGTTCTTGTTTGCCCACAACCCATCACTTAACACATCTATCGAGGTGTTCTCACATGTTTTCCTTCACCGTTTACCCAATAATTTTATTAATGAGATGTTGTAAATAAAATTGTTTGGCCATCAGATGGACCGTGATATTCATGAGCTATTTACATTACAGAACTATTTCCATTTTTCTTTTTCATCTATTTAAGTATAATTGTGATCTGTTATGCCCGGTTTACACGAGATTAGTACGCAAGTTTGCTAGTGCTATATGTCATATCGGAAACTTGTTAAGCAGCTTACACGAGAACTTTTTTGCGTAGGTACTAGTCGGATAACATAACCGTTTTACAGAACACCCTCGGAGCTTTATACCGAATTTGTTGTGTAAACCGGTTAGACGTAATAAAAAAATATGCAGTGCATTTCAAATACATATTTCATTTTGTCTATATCTCTTTGCTTCAGAAAAAAATACACACATACAAAAATAATCCCATACGATTGTTGTCGTCATGACATTAGGTCTAGTACATGAATCTAGATACATAGCCATGCCGTGCCACAAGTTGACAATTAAAATATACATAATATATACTCGTAATTGTCAACTTGTTAATGGATTAGTTCGGAATTTGCATAATAACTAAGGAGGCTAGTGACCGGGGCTCAATTATATCGTCACCTCCCAGTTCAAAGGGCTATAGTTTCGCACGCATGCGCACGAGACGCGGAATAATAAAGCTAGGTACTTCGCCGCGTGTGGACTTTGCCAAAATACTCTGAAAAGCACAATTGGTAGTGACCCTGCAATCTGTGCCAATGTTCCTGGGTCCGAGTCCTGGTGGGTTATTTTAAATCATTCGGAATCGACATCGGAAACGGATTTGAAAGTTTCCGATGTTGATGTCGCTCCCGACGAGCTTTCCAACGGAGACTTTCTGAACAAACGATTTGGTATTGTCATCAAGATACATCGAAGATAATCAAATTCGGTTATTTTAATAGCGATTGCGGTAATCTAGTTCGGAAGTTTTCGATTCCGTTTCTGATATCGTTTCGGCCGGTTTAAAATAATCCTGCAAGTAGGGGAAATCTGTGTGATGAGCACAAAAGTATGTAGCCAAGTCATGGATGTGTTATGTCAGTGGACTGGGAGCGATCCTTGATTATAAATACATAGAATTACGTACGTAGAGTGCTTTAATTCTGACCGTACAGTTTATGTGTTGGTCTGCCGATATTTAATTATATTGTTTAACATAACTAAACTAATTCTATAAATATATATATATATATATATATATATATATAACGACTACGTATTTACAATGCCAAGTTTAATTAAAATCTGTGCAGTAGTTTTCCCCTGATCCAGAAACAGGCAATAAAAAAATCCATAAAGAAAAAAGTATATAATCTGTGCAAGTATAGCTATTTGATTAAGGTGTAGAAAAAAATAAAACAAATTTGAATATCGAATGCGGAAATCACGATATTGTACGAATGCATAATGTGCAATGCAACCGTCATTAATTCCCCGGTAACATTGCAGCGGCATACTCGCCGCTAATCTAATAGTGAATTCATGGAATTCTCTTATCCAACACGAGTCCGCAACATGCGGAGCGTCATTATGTAAAAAGTGGCAAATTACTAGACTTAACTATGGCCTACGGGTATTACAATTCCTTATTTCCAGGCACAACTGAAATGCCGGGCAATTTTATATTTCACTATTATAGTACACTTTTGACTGTCCTGTCCTCCCGTGACCATGGTTGCTGTAAAGCAGCCGAAACGTAGGGAACGTAAATAACGCGATAAAATACATAACAATATTTATATTTCAATGTATATTATTCGCGTAAATATAAGTTTAATACACTTGCTTTTGCCCGCGACCCCGCCCGCGGTACCTTGATGAAACATACCCAATAGCATTCATGGATAATGTAGCTTCCCATAAGTGAAATATTCTTTAGTATCAGATCAGTGGACCGGAGATTAGAGAGTTGACTCTTCTACTATTAACTGGGCTCTAGAAGCAGATATCAATATTTCAATAAAAAACTAAATTTTCTGCACACACATTCACATCACAGCAACTGATCGAGATTATTCAGTTTTTTTTTTATTAATTTCTCGTATTCTTTGAAGTTTACTAGCATATTGAGGTTAATATTTTACGGCTAGGCCGGTTAGCCCGTCTAGTTAGGATCAAAGGCTTGCGTTACGAGTGACCTTAAATGACCTTACATAAGGCATGATAATGTCATCGTAAAACAATATCTTCACAATGCACTCATAAAGTCCACTGAACGGGAAATATAATGACATATTTAACACAATTTAGACGTACCATACCATCGCCAAGTTTTTAACTTTCTTCTAAGTCAGTCGTTTAATTGGCTGGATCGTCGGAGTGTTAAAGTGTTCAGCGATCTTATTAACAGTGTTGATAAAATGTTAGCCAAGTTGGACACACTCGGGCGATAACGAGCAAATCTTACCCACTAGTTCGGAAGTAATAATATATACCTACATAGATAGTTTACTCGCGGCTCAGGGAGTAAAGAATAATTAATGGAAAGGGCATGGCAGTAGGCAACTCTCCGCCTCATATATGCAGACTCACAGCTAAATATCAATAAAAAAGCAATTTATCTTCACTACTATAATAATGAGCAGCTATATAACATGCTATTTTTACGATATTAGACAGGTAACAATACTTAGTGCGCGGTTGCCATTCCATTACTGTTAGTGTTCCGTGAGGTTCCCTTGTGACCGGCATACCATCAACATTGTATTTACACGTGTGTGTCGCTACAAACGTCACAAATCACACAATAGATCATTACACAATCCCATTTAACAATGACAATTAGTAGAGTATGTGTGTCATCAAGATGAAGGTTATATAAACAGCCTCCGTCCAGACGTATGAAACAAAACATGAGCGCCGCGGACTGGGAGTCCAGGTGTCGGTGCCATAATGCCCTTTGAATATAAATAAAACGCATTGTATTTGACTCACACCCTATATACAGGGTGTAACATCCAGATCGGTCAGTGTTGGGATTTCGAAAACTATAAAGGATAGAGAAATATGTTGTAGAACTATGTCGAAAAACTGATTTCACAGAGTTAACAAAATAATTAAAGTAATATATGAATCTGGTATTGAACCCAGTAATGTTGGAAAAAGTAATATTGTTATTTCATTGCGTTATTCATCGTGCAGGTTGTAAAAAAATGTTGCTATTCAGCCTTATGTCTATAATTAAAAGAAAACCATCAGTCGTTATCTAAATGAGTTGAGTATTACTCAAGGAAACGGTAGACATCTATACATATAAATAAAATTGGAGTGTCTGTTTGTAATATTAAAATAACCGCTTTTTACTAAGTGCATTTGGATGTATACACGTTACCTATAACGAAACAACATTTTTTACAATTTTTGTCTCTGTCTGTCTGTCTGTCTGTCTGTCTGTTTGTATGTTTGTTCCGGGTAATCTCTGAAATGGCTGGACCGATTTTGACGGGAATTTCACTGGCAGATAGCTGATGTAACAAAGAGTAACTTAGGCTACTTTTATTTTAGAAAAAAAAATAGGATCTCTCGACAAAAAATTAAAACCAATGTTGCAGCGCTGCGCCTGATTAAGTTTTGATAGCAACAATGCGTCCCGCGGGCTCAGAACGCGCGAGCAGGCTGTTGCCAACGGTTGTGTCTTTGTTAATTACCACGCGGACGAAGTCGCGGGCAACAGCTAGTTTAAAATAAAGGGGTATAAAGATATAAAAAAAATATTAAGCACAAGCTTGTAACGCAGACTAATAAACTATATAAAATTAGCTGCGCCCCGCGGTGTTACCCGCGTGTACATTTTACCGGGATAAAAAGTGCCATGTGCTATTCCAGACTATAATCTATCTCCGTGCCAAATTTCATCCAGATCTGTTAGGCCGTTCTGGCGTGATTGAGTAACAAACATCCATCCGTCCATCCAAACTTTCACATTTATAATATTAGTGGGATAATATTAATTACAGCATTTTCTTTTCATTTAAGACACAAGGTTTCTCAGCAATATTTACACCTTACAACCTAGCCAAGCCATACCGCAATATTATTCCCTATTCACTTATGACTTGTTATAAATCTTTGACTGCCACTTTTTTATGTCTAAAATCGACGACATAGTTCTTTCTAACAATTTTTTTGTCTATCTCATATAGTTTCAGAGTCCCCATACTGACCCATCTCGATGTTACACGCTGTATAAATAGACGCAGTTGTTATTCCTTGTACAGTATTTTTTGTCGCGACTGTACACGACTACTGCATTTATAAGTGAGCGCACGTTTTTGTGAAATTCGCCGACAAAATTTGCGGAGTACCGTCAACGACAAAAGTGGATGCGTTGGTGCTTAAATGTTTATGATCTAGTTTTAGCATACATTAAAAAAAAATTCTAACGTAAGCGACATTTTATTTAGTAATGTTTTTAAGAAATGTTTGATTTTATCGTTTTATTCGTGAGTTTTTTTTATGGCTGTTGATTAATTTTGACGTATACGTCCTATTAGCTACCTAGTCACATATTATTAGACTACGTTCCCATGACAAGCGTTGAACGCGAATTTCGTAAATGCGTTTACCAGTACAGTGTACTTGTTGCTTTTAATATAAAAGCTTTGACATGCCAACGCAAAATGTGAATGTGTGTGTTTGTGTGGTGAGTGTAAATATGTGTTTTTCATTAGTTATGTAACCGCTTCTTTGTAATGAAAACTAACCTGAGATTTTCTTTTGTTTGGTTTGAACCGACCCTAAACAATAGAAAATTATTTCTACATTTTTAGTTCCCCAGAGTTCTTAAGATACTTAGTTCTTTTTTTAAACATATTGAAAAAAAAAGTTATTCTGCCAATCGATCGTTGTTGTTGGTGGGCGCATCACAGAACACGTATTTTGTGAGCGCAATGCGAATGCATCGGCGCATACGTTGAACGGATGCGATTGACGTAACGAACATGCATGATTCATAATGATCTAAGAATCTATCTTTATATATAATCAGAGTGTCTGTAAATTAAAAATAAAACGCGGTTGGTGGCTTTATTTTTGATACTGCGGCATAATTTTGGCGACCTGATTAGCGCAGATGTAGCGCGCTTCGCCGAGGGTCCCGGGACAAGGTTTGTGTGATAAGCATGAATTTGTTTACTCGAGTCATGGATGTTTAATAATTATATAAGTAGTATATATTGAGTTAAACGAAGATTACGCATATTAAGCCGAGAATAGACAGAATGGATATACAGCCAACTTGGTAGAACCAAGCTGCTCGCCTTGGAACCAAGGTGTGCAGGTTCAAACCCCGGCTCCTACCCCTGAGATATCCGGATTTTCATGTGCGAATCTCATTTTCTATAAAGTTTATCATTTGCTGTATGGTGAAGGCAAACTTTGTGAGGACACCTGCACGTCTGTTAAATGTTGTGTGAAGTGCACCAAAACGCACTGGGCCAGTCTGGTGGACTACGGCCTAAATCCTCCTCACATTAAGGAGGCAAGTGCACGGTATAATGGCAATAGGCTCGCCCCCTACTATATTAGGACCAAAATCCCTTCGGCGAAATGTGGGTGCATTGGAGTGCACCTCTACCTACCCCCTCTCGGGGATTACAGGCGTGATGGTGTATTCATATTAATAGAATACAAGAAAAAACAAATGATGATTGATGTAAGGACACGCCAGTATGCCAGTGCGTTACGGGCGTTGCTACTGAACACTTGTACATACGATTTGAAGAATAATAATATTATACTTAGACTTTTAACGAAACTTTTATTATTATGATTGACCCCGGGGGCGCGAACCAAAAGTGGTGCCCGCGACGTTAAGAAAAGTCAAGGTATAATATTATTATTCTTGAAATTGTAGGTACAAGTGTACTGGGCCCCAAGTCTGCTAACACAATCGATTCATAATCGAACAGCATCCGCATAGTAACAGTCACTTTTCACAGATATCCCATACAATATCTCTCAAAAGTGACAGTTACTATGCGGCTGCAGTTCGATTATGAATCGATTGTGTTAGCAGACTTGAGACCCTGTAGCAACTCTAGTAACGCAATGGCATATCCCTACCGTTCTGAGTTCGCAATGACATTCAAATATTTCACCCGCAGTTGGTATCGTGTCGTACTCCATGCCGAAAGGCGACAAACGCAGCAACGGGATCGAGCTCACGGACGTGACGTACGACGGCCAATGGGGCGAGGAGCTACAGGGTGGGCTGGGCCAGCTCGTCGACGGCCGATTTGGAGGAGACGAGATTCGCGAGGCCGCCAAGAACTCGGCATGGGTCGGCTGGAGGAACGACTCGGGCCCGAGCCCGCCCGTCATCACGTTCGAATTCGACAAAGTGCGGGAGTTCAGTGCGGTGCACTTGTACTGCAATAACAAGTTCATGAGGGATGTGCAGGTCAGTGCGCTGTTGATACTTTTTATGTGTCACCTCCATGACACTGAGCCGGTTAAGGGCTTATTCAGCTAGCGATACTCGCGACAGCTGTGGCTATTGGAAAATACCGAGTGGTATTTTGCTAGGTAATAGAAATACGCGTCAGGTACCCAGTCGATGTTTGGTAAACAAAATTGGTGGCGAATATCGTTTGATTAGCCCTTAGTATAGGGTTTTTTTAATGCCAATCCAATCAGCCGTGTTAGCGCGTTCCTCATTCAAAAATCATCTTAAAATATCTTAGTTTCTAAGATCTTTTTTTTTTTTTTTTTTATTACATTATAGGCAAGTATTTGATCTCGATCTCACCTGATGGTAAGTGACGATGAGATCTACGATGGAGCATACTTGCCTAGGTAGGTCTGATCAAAAACGTGTGCGAAACAAGGTATTGTCAGTTCTTATCAATCGATTTTTATTACATGACTATTAAGATTAAAGTTAAGCTCACATTAATATCAAGATAAAAGTCATGTCAAAGGCGCAAAGGCAGACACTTAAAAAGAGCAACCATGGAGTTCCTTTCCCGTTCTTCTCCATTGGAACGGCATTCCAAATGGGTGGTAATGTTGTAGAAAATCTATTCTGTACTCAGGTACCGTCAACATTTTGTGAAAATGTTCACGGTACATAAGTACATAATGGTTTACACGAATAGCAAAATATTATTATTCTAATTTTGAAAATGCTTATTTCAAGCAGGTGTTCTCGGAAGCGATGGTTTCGTTCTCGATCGGCGGCCGCCACTTCCAGGACGAGCCGATCCGGTACACGTACGTCGAGGACAACATCTTCGAGAACTCTCGCAACGTGAGCATCAAGCTGCACCACCGCATCGGCAAGTGGGTGCGCATCCAGCTCCACTTCTCCGCCAGGTGGATACTCATCAGCGAGGTCGTCTTCGATTCCGGTGAGTATATTAATGTACAAGCTGCGCACACTTTTTGCACAAAAAGAATGAAAAATTAAAACAAATCTATTCCACGGGAACCATACATTTTACCGGAATAAAAAGTAGCCTATGTGCTATTCCAGACGAAAATCTATCTCTGTGCCAAATTTCGTCCCGATCCCTTCAGCCGTTTGGGCGTGATTGAGTAACAAACATCCATCCAGATTCATCCAAACTTTCACGTTTATAATATTAGTGAGATTAGTGAGATTTTTCACGTGTCATGCTCGTAAAGTTCTAGTATATACATTTTATAATATCAATAGGAATGTGAAAAAGAGGAGTATATGTATGAGTATTTATATACTGGGTCTTCGCCCAGTCCATTGTATGGTACCCATAATGCAAGGGTTATGGGCTCGTACCGGTTGGTGTGTTCGTTCGTTGTTATTATTACATACCATCAGGCATGTAATCCCGGATGGAGTCGATAGAGGTTCGCCATAGTGCACCCTCATTTCGCCGATGTTATTTGGCACCAATGTAACAGGGTCGGGCCCATCGCTAAAATACCGAGCACGCTTCCCCTCAATGAAAGGAGGACTTAGTCATAATATATAATTATTATTAAATCCTCCCATAATATTAGCGGTTTGGAGAATATCACACGACTTTCGAAAGACGTGCAGGTTTCATCACGATGTTTGCCTCCGTACAGCAAGTGATGTTAGATTTGCACATAAACATCCAAAAATCCTAGTGGTGCGAGCTGGCGGTTTAAACCAGCACACTTTGTTTTCACGACGAGTCTTCTACCAACTTGGCTATCCGGCTGCTATTTTTGACGGTATCTTTATAATCATAAGTCACATGAGCTTACAACATTCAATTGTCCACAGACGTGGCACAAGGCAACTACACACCCGAAAGCCAGAAGCCAGCCGTTGGGAAAGATAAAAATAAACTGACAACACTGACCAAAGAGGTGCCTATCACCACGGCGCACCAGGAGGACCCTTTGTACGTCGCAATAGTGGTGGGAGTTCTCACCGCACTCGTGATACTGCTGGCCGTGGCCATCTTCCTCATCATCCATAGGCATAGACACAGAAAGTGCTTCGCGTCCCCCCTAGCCAAGTCCACCCTGACTCAGCAACGGACCATGGACAATTATAGTGGATGCAGCACTTCTATGTTGCCAGAGAATAAGATGATCATAGACTGCGGTCTAGATGTTAAGTCCGATGAATACCAGGAGCCATATCAGGCGCTTAAGTGTGCGCCTTATTTTAGTTATAGCACTGTTTTGCTAGAGATGAAGGACTTCGCTAAGGATTCCAATACTGCGTTATCGGGTGAGAGTTTATTGTATTTTTTGAGGTGTACATTTAGTGTCATTTAGACAGAGTTTTCGGCTAATTTGACCAATATAACACATGATTAGTAAAGAAACACATTTTTTGGTAAAAAAAATTGTCAACTTCACTGTTCAACTTCCCACCAAGGCTCCTCCTAGACTTTACAAGATATCGCGTTACGTAATACGTTACGCTCCCTGCGTTTAAGTATTATGTAACGTAATTTTTGAGCCCCCCCCCCCCCCTCGTGTAACGCTCCGTAACGTTTTTTTTTACCACCCCCCCCCCTCCCCCATATTCGTTACGTAATAACTTGAACGCTCCCTCAAACACAAATTAAAAAGTATCAACAAAATTATAAGCTCGTTGGTTTGATCCTTTTTGGTCCACAGACAGCTCGAACTACGACTACGCGGTTCCCGAGCTGAGCTCCGCGCCGCTGCTGACCAAGCGGCGGCTCGCGGACTCGCTGTCGGACCGCGCCACCGACCTGGTCTCCGACCACATCGACAAGTTGGAGCACGACACGCGCCGCTCCGCCGCCGGCTCGATACGCTCCAAGCATAGCACGCGGGTAAGGCCTTTTTTATCTCTTTTACATACATAATACAGCCATTCTTGCCAGTCTCAAGATTTTTTTTTACGTTGGCAACCGGCTACTTAATGCGTTTTGTTTTTGTTACTTTATTATATGGTTCTGGATACTAGTCCTTTAGACCCTACCATTTCTATTTTTCACATATTCATAAATCTCCGCGATGATGAATGTTGATATTTATAGTATTGATTTCTTATATTTAAGCGAATATTGAACATTTAAATAAAACGAATTTTACGGATTTTATTGCGTTGATTTTTCGTTGACGTCAACCACCTCAGACCTCAGTCCTCCCGTGACCATGGTTACTGTAAAGCAGCCGAAACAACGGGACCGTAAAAAACAAAAAATAAAACGTTTTATTTAGACACTAATAGTAGTTTTTTTCGTTCGTTTCAATCGTTCTGTAATCAATTATCATCTTACATATTACTTTCTTACAGTCGCCGAGTCAGCAGGAAGTGTTTATAGATCTTAAGAGGCGTCTCGAGACCACGAACGTGATCGAGTTCCCGAGGCACAGACTGAGAATGATCTCTAAGTTAGCTGAAGGTGCATTTGGCACCGTAAGTAAACTGCATTGAGTTTAAATTTCAATTTCTAATAATTTGACTATATTTTTGGGTATGTTTATACCTTTGTTCTAGTACCTTCCTTATATAGGGCGTAATAAATATAGTTATATATATATTTGAAGGGATTAAAAAGTAGTTTCTGGGATCACGATTAGGTATAAAAGGTGTTTGATCCAATTTTTGTACTAATAAGCTCGTCATTAGGATTAATACTTATTCATTCATCTGAGAATTTAAAGTGTCAGGGTATTTTGTTTGTAAATATATTTTATACACCTCGGCTCATAAACGGTATAGTAGGCCTTGAACCTGCGCTCACTTAGCACATTTGTAAGCATTATTTGAAACCAGAATAACTGAATGTCGATATTAAAAAAAAATGGTTCCCATCATAAGGTGAGTTTATGGGCATTTTTTAAAATTTTGACTTCGGTATCAAAATTCTTCAAATAATTATTACAAATGTGCCAAAGTAGTAGTAAGCCTTATTATAACCATTCTGAATCCCCTTGTATAAACAACACCACACTTAAAACATAGATTTAAATGTGATTTTTTTTATTGCATTATTAAACTAAATAAATATTAAAAAAAATGCAAATGCAGGTGTATGTCGCGGAGGCGGATGGCGTTCCTGAATACAATGGGACCATTACCTCGGAGAAGAGGCTGGTCGCTGTCAAGTTCCTGTGCCACGACGCAACGGTTAAGGAGAGGTATATAATGTATGACCATTATTCAGTAGATGTTTTATTTATGTGGCCACCGTGTCGACCCTCATCCAATAATAAATAAATATCGCCATACGAACACACCAATTATACGGTCCCACTTTAAGCAACGCTTGTGTTATGGGTACCGTACAACGGACTGAGGGCGAACTAAGTATATAATACTTATATACATATTAAACATCCATGACTCGGGTACAAACATTCGTGCTCATCACACAAAGCTTGTGTCCCTACCAGGATTCGAATCCGGGACTCTCGGCGCAGAAAGCAGAGTTACTACCACTGCGCTAATCAGGCCGTCAAATGCCAATGTGCTCGTAGACTTTAATGCTTATTTTACTCATCTCTTGCTTATTTCAGTCTTAAATGTTTGTGTCAATATTATTTTGGTGTGTTGATGGAAGACTCGGCTAGCGTCTCGTACTTTAGAAATCACTTCGGGAGTACTCGGCTTCCTAAATTACTAGGCGTCAATTTATTTATTTGAGAACTAGACAGTAATGTACTTTTACTTACACATCATATCACACTATCACACTAATATTATAAAAGTGAAAGTTTGGATGGATGGATGTTTGTTGCTCAATCACACCAGAACGGCTGAACGGATCTGGATGAAATTTAGCACAGAGATAGATTATAGTCTGGAATAGCACATAGGCTACATTTTATCTCGGTAAAAAGGACATACTTTTTGATCGCGGGTAACACCGCGGGGCGCAGCTAGTATAAACTAAACAAGAGTGAAATTCAAATAGACGGGCATTTAATATAGATATTTATGAAAAGTGTAAAAATTTGGTCACTTCGGTATGGCCCAAGCTAAGCTATCCGCTGGGTGACGGAATGTCTGGCCACTAGTTTCCCAGTTGCGTCCACAGTTGACCAGTATTTTATAGCTATATATTTTTGATCGACTTCATTAAATCTATTTGTAATACATTCATGGTCACATAAACAAATTGACGTAGAATTAAAAAATAAAATAAAAATTAACTGGCTATTAAAAATGAGCCATTTTTGCCGGTGTCGAGTATATCATGTTGATTGTAATAAAATTATAAGTTCCTCTGATAATAAACATTATGTATCACACAAACAAATTGTTGAAGAAAATAACTCTGACAACTTCCCGCTAAAAAGGTGTCCTCGCTATTTATACACTTCGAAAAATTATTGAATGAAAACTTATTTTAAGGATTTTATCGTGTTTATTATTATGTTTTTACGACCATGGTTGCTGTAAAGCAGCCGAGATGTCGGGAACGTAAAAACATAAAAATGAACGTGATAAAATCCTTCATATTAGTTTTATTTCATTGTATAGTATTCGCGTAAATATAAGAAATCGAGATTCGAAAAATTTGTCGACTAATTCCTTCAATTCTTACCAGGGAGGAGTTTGAGCGTGACGTCCGCATTCTAGCTGCCTTGTCGTCTCCCCACCTCGCTCGTGTACTAGGCGCGTGCCGGTCCCCCCCACTGGCTGTGGTACTGGAGTACCTCGAGCTGGGAGACTTGTGTGCGTTTCTGAGGACCGCCCCCCCAGCTCCCACGCCCACGCTCCTGCATATAGCCACACAGATAGCGGCGGGCATGCAGTACTTGGAGTCTTTGAACTTTGTTCATAGAGATTTGGCAACAAGGTAATTTGTAATTTTTTTTTACAGTTTACTGTTACTACTAAGGTTGCGTTAGTGCCAAGCTGAATCAGTGGCGTAGCATAGGTCATTAGCACCCGGTGCGGATTTCAAATTTGCAGCACTCTTTTTTTTACCATTCATTATAAAAAAAATGGGGGCATGGTAACGACAAAAAAGTGACGAAAAAAATATTGTTTTTTTTTTATTTTACTAAATGTTTTCTTTCATATATTTTTTTTTCTCTAACCGCCACCCTGTGAAATGCCGCCCAGTGCGGACCACACCCTCCGCCCCCCACATGCTACGCCACTGAGCTGAATGCTAGTGTCAAGTGGGCTGACATTATATGGTGCCGCGGGTAGATGCTAGTTAAGAAATAAACTCTGTAAGCACAGCAAGTAGTCGAGTCGAGCTGCTCGGTTTCGTATAAGTAACTAATCATTTATTCAATTTCTAGTCGAAACAATTCAATTACTTTCACAGTAACTTTTGAATCGATCCGCGGTATAATGTCTTAATAACTGTTGCATATTCGATAGCCCAAAAGTGTTCTCCTAGACAACTATTCGTCGGCTTGATTCTGACGGATGAAAAAGGATTCACCGCAGGCATCTCATTGCTTGACTGGTCCCGTGTGTGTGTGTGTGTGTCTTTGGCGTCACTGGTGCTGAATGTATGCGAATTTTATATGTTTTAAAATTCGCATACATTCAGCTATTTTCTAAATCAAACGGAGGTGCGCGCGCTTGTCGATCGAGACGGGACAGTGGCGCCACCTGTTGAGAAATGAAATACGTTCCGTTCGTGTGTCGAGGATTGTCGAATCAAGACCAGAAACTCAACAATAACTTTCCATTCTATCGTTATTAACTTTCCTGCGTATGTAGCAAAATTAATATGCCTCGTATGTTACAGAAACTGTTTGATCGGCAAGGGCTATCAAGTGAAGATCAGCGACTTCGGCACCGACAACGAGACGTACACCTGCGATTATTACAAGGTACACCGTCACACCTGTAACTCTCGGAGGGGTAGGCAGAGGTGCACTGTACTACACCCACATATTGCTGATAGGGGTGGGGGGGGGCGTTGGGGGCTTTGAGCCTTATCACACCTAGTTGCGTCATGACATACTGTGAACAAGTGGTGTCGTCAACAAATAACGTTGTCAATGATATCACTGAGGGTATCTAATTAATTAATAAGCAGTGATAGCCAAGTTGGTAGACCGCTCGCCTCGGTAATGAGGATCGCAGGTTCAGACCCCTTGAGCGGTGAAGGAAAACATCGTGAGGAATTCTGCATCCAACCCACCAACCCGCACTGATGGGTTTTAATAATCCCCCTCGCATTGATGGGAGGCCCGTGCCTAACTGTGGAACTATATATATATATATATATATATATATATATATATATATAGTATGACATTCATATCATATTACAATAAAAACAAATTTATTAGATGATAATAATATTACCAGCCCCTTTAAAGTATATATAAGTATATATTATATATTTTTCTATATAATAGGTAGATAGATACTTAGCCTCGAAAGCAAGGTCACTGGTAGGCTTCGGCCGTGGCTAGTCACCACCCACTGAACAAAGCCATGTCGCCAAGCGGCCTAGCCGTGTTCCGGCATGATGTTCGGTGTTGCCATTCATGGATGGCGGGTCAGATCAGCTACCCGATCTACTGCCGCCATCCTACCTAGGCAAGTATGCTCCATCATAGATCTCATCATCACTTACCATCAGGTGAGATCGAGATCAAATACTTGCCTATAATGGAATAAAAAAAAACCAAAAGTGCCAATCGTGTCGCCAACATCTTAAAATAATTTTACAATTTTTTTTTTATATGCCCGCTTAATGTTGATGATCTATGTCAAGGTGGACGGTCGCATCCCGCTGCCGCTCCGCTGGGCGGCGTGGGAGTCGGTGCTGCGCGGCAAGTACACCACCAAGAGTGACGTGTGGGCCTTCGCCGTCACGCTGCACGAGATCTTCACGCAGTGCCGTCGCAGGCCCTACGACCATCTCACCGACAACGAGGTAATGCCTCAGGCAATATGGACCACGTCTTGTATTTTTTTCCGAGACTCCGCTAATCCCATTAACTCCTCCATTACGTTCTAAGGCGTTCGTAATAGACTTTCAATCTATACATATAAATAAAATTGGAGTGTCTGTTTGTAATATTAAAATAACCGCTTTTTACTAAGTGCATTTGGATGTATACACTTTACCTATACCGAAACAACATTTTTGTCTGTCTGTCTGTCTGTCTGTTTGTTCCGGCTAATCTCGGAAATGGCTGGACCGATTTTGATGGGACTTTCACTGGCAGATACCTGATGTAACAAGGAGTAACTTAGGCTACTTTTATTTTAGAAAAAAAAATAAGGATCTCACGAAAAAAAAATAAAACCAATGTTGCAGCGCAGCGCCTGATTAAGTTTGATAGCAATAACCTGCAATGCGTCCCGCGGGCTGAGAATGGGCGAGCAGGCAGTTGACAATGGTTGTGTCTTTGTTAAATACCACGCGGACGAAGTCGCGGGCAACAGCTAGTAATATAATAATATCGCCAGACGAACACACCAACGATACGGTCCCACACTAAGCAACGCTTGTGTTATGCGTACCGTACAATGGACTGAGGGCGAACTCAGTATGTAATACTTATTTACATATTAAACATCCATGACTCGGATACAAACATTCATGCTCATCACACAAAGCTTGTAAGATATGTTATTAAAGTAAAGTAAAGTTACTTTCAGTTTAAGCATTTCACATGGCAGTTAAGTACCGGATCCAAACTATGTGGAAGCCTGTATCTTGGAAACCTTAATCTACGTTAGCTTATATATTTGTAATTAGTTACATTATTATATAAAACCTAAAGCGTGCGTGTTAATAAAGAAATAAGACAAGAGGGAAATTAAAATATAACATTATTCATTTCTTATATTTACGCGAATACTACACATTGAAATAAAACTATTTTTTCAGGATTTTCGTAATAAATATAAAACTATTTCGAACGTCGGGAACGTAAAATCAAAATATAAACGCGATAAAATCCCAAAAAAAAGTATCATTTCAATAATATTATTCGTTACAAATAAGATAAGATGAAACGTAAAACATAATTATTTGTGAATTAAATGAAATGAAGATTAAAAATGAATCAGAATCAGAATCTATATTTTTTATTCATGTAAACCATTATTGTACAGTACTTATGAATCGTCAAACGTTACAAAAATATTAAGCTACTGCTTTACCACCCGTTCGGAATGCCGTTCCTATGGAGAAGAACGGGCAAGAAACTCCATGGTTGCTCTTTTTTTTTTAATAGATCTTTTACATTATTGAGCAATACATTGTTATAGGTATGTGAGAACAGTGTAGGAACGGCTAATCAGACTTTAGCAGCAGGTCAAAAAACAACAAAAAGTGCTAACTAAGTATAAAATTGCAGCTAATGGCTACATGGTTCCCACATTTACAAATTACTCATGAATGATTTGTTGAATCGGCTGAACGTCAACACGTGTATTGCAGGTGCTGGAGAATCTATCGCACTTGCAAGCGGACGACGGTGTGTTCGAGTGCGTGGACCGCGCGGCGGGCTGCCCGCGCGACGTGTACGAGCTCATGTGCGAGTGCTGGCGGCGGGCGGAGCTCGAGCGCCCCGCCTTCGCCGAAGTCCACCTGTTCCTGCAGCGGAAGAGCCTCAACTACGCGACCACGTGATCCTGGCGCGTCCCGTGCCCCACCACACACGCGGGCATCAGCTATTAACACACGCATCGGGGCACCAGCTGGTGGTCGGACGACGGCGCGCCAGAAATGACGACGAGGTTTTGAATTTAGAGTCGATCGCTGAGCCGGTAGTGCACTGTCTCGTGTCGTGTGACGGCACGTATTATGTTGATTGTCTGTGTACGGTGATTCAGAATTGGTATGCTGAACCTTGAAGCTGGGCTTCTATACCGGATTTGTGACCGTAGTGTGACGTCAATTTAAAAAAAAGTTTCAATGTTCACTTCACAAACTATCATCATAAAAAGCAACGGTCATAAATAGCTGGAAATCCATTGTTAAACAAAAGAAGCCTAGGAACCCGCCTCTGAGCCTCGGCTTGTCAACTTTCCGATTACAAACCAAACAAGTTGATCGATAATTAAAGAAGCCAACAACACCAAAGTTAGTAACCCTCTAAAATGTTAGTCGAGAAACTGCCTGTCACGAGTGTCGGGACCACACTTAGTACTACTTTTGGCCGTAGTTTTGGGCACTCCTACCATACACAGTTGCCCAAAGTCTTTAGATCTTAAATTTCGTACACTACTACTACGTACAAGTACAACGCAAGAATCTCGCCGTCTTAAAACAAAAACAGCAAGACTCCTGCGAGTTGGTCTTGCGAAAAAGGTACCCCAAGACTTTGGACAATCCATACACAGGCCATCAAACTCAACTCTTCCTTTGCGTCGAGAGTTAAATATGATCTGATTGCACTCCGGCGCATCACGACACGATACGACAGTGTATTTCTGGCTCCAATTGTGCAATTACAGTGCAAGGATACGTCGCCCGCTGATTGGTCGAAAAGTCGTAACCAGCTATGCCCCGATTCGTCAACGCGTGATTATTATTGACAACAGCCAGTGTTACGTGCGGACGCGTCAGGATTTTTTGTACTTAATAGAATATCGTGTTTGATCGCTTCGCACATCCCGCCCCCTGATTACGTAACTTGCAATAGCCTAGCGATAGCAGTAACCGCGCAATATTTGCTTTTAAATTGCTAATTCGTATTACGTATCGCTGCGACGCCATACAAATCAGCGATTTGAAAGCAATCGTTGCGAGATTATTGCTGTGGATTTGCTATCGTTAGGATAGGCAAGATACGTAATCAGAGGGCCGGTTCGTATTGTAGACGGGCCGCGGCCGTGCGTAACACCGACGCTTAGTTAAGAGGCCGCCTATGCCAATTTCAGTGATGCTTATTGATCGGTAGAGTGAGGAGCTCATAAAAGGATAGCATGTTGTCACTGTCACACTGATTTTGGAGATCAATTATGTGAGCAGAATTTGAAATTGAAGATTGTGCTTAAGCCACAGTTCTCGTAATACGAGGTAAGAGTTTGATGTTTAGATCCATGTAGCTTGAACTAATTATTGTGGTACTTATAAATGTGAAAATGCGATTAATAAAAAATTAAGTCAACAGAAATGGAAAATCCAAAAGCACCTTGCTCCTTACACGTTTATGGTAAGATCCCGGAAGCGCTGAGATTTTTGCTTCACTAGGTTAGTAATCATGCATTTTGGTGATACGCTTTTTACATTGACAACGTGGATTTCTTATAAATAATAAATTATAAGATTCGGTGCTACAATCTAAGCGTGCGAGCACTTTCCCTCGCTGTTTATTACATGCGGTAATCAATCATGTTATCTCATTCTCGCTACACAGCACGGGCGGCCTCTTAATCATGTTTCTTGTAATCTTTTCATTGGCGTGTGAAAAAAAAACTGTCGGTGAAGAGATTATGTATATACCCACGAATTTATAGACGTTTTGTAACTTTATCAAACGGCATATAGTACTGCGTCAAACAACACTGTTATGCGCAGCTACTATATAACACTTGATAAAGTAATAAAACGTCTATAAATTTGGAAGTAAAAAGTTTACCGCATAACTTTTACGAGTGAGCTACGTATTATAGACATAAGAAATCGATCTTCCTTCAATACCTATTATTATTATATCACGTTCCAATGTTTCCACCGCGTACGCATAATATGCCCAGATTATTTTTATTCATATTTCTACCCTGTTATTTTTATACTAAGCCATTGTTCGCTTCAAATAGGTATATAATATGAAATATGTGTATATTTTTTAATTGCATAACTATATATAATTGATGTGTTATAATGATTAACGGTGGAACATTTTTTTTAATTACTCTAGGGATAGCAAAGATACAGACGTTTAAAGTGTTTGATCAGAAAAGGACTAAGACACACAGTGTCAAGTGACGTCACCGCCGTATGTGAGCTCGGGTGCGACGAAGAACGAGCACGGCGCTTGTCTCTCTCCACCAGTCGCTTTCATCAAACTTCAAAAGCGAATATCTTTGAAATTATGTTACATATTTCGAAAATGATTTAACATTATTGTAATAAAAGAACATATGCATGATTTAACATAACTGTAATACAAAATTTAATGAAACACATTTTTGCCCTTTTTCGATGTTTTTAGATTATATTATTATTCTTCCACACATGGGGCGCGATTAGTTACGGTGTAGTGCGAATGGATTCTTGAAGGTTACCATACATCTATAGTAATTTATTTTCATACAACACACTTCATTGGAAACAACCATCAATAATTAATTAGTAGATACATAATAATTATGATAGTAAGCTGTTAGTTAGGTGTAGTTGCATCTGAATCGAATAAAATAAATTCTAATAGGGCATAATGATTGATTATAGATGTTGAGATTTGTCTATTTTTCGTAGTTTGCTGTGTCGAAGTTGCATTGGGCAGTTCTGACAATATGGCGGCGGTACTGTTTTCCCGCCAGAATTTTATTGCGTTTACATGCGTGCTGTTGGAACGGAATATGCTTTAAACCACACACGATTCAGTACTGAATTTTGCATGGCCTATTTTTTACGTATCCTATATATTCTGGGACGAATAAAATAAAACAGACGAAGTGACGCGAACAACATATTGAATCAGGAAAAACTAAGTCTTTGTGTACTACACATAAACATCAAATTAATTTATTCGCTCGTCTAATAGACTGCCTACCTGCAAATTCTTTTTGAATTTATTAACATTAGACAAAACAAAAATAAGTACGTTATTAGCTTGTAGGTACAACACAAATTGGCTTGCGACGCTCTTGTCTATTCTTTTCATTCGTCCGAGTTTATCATCTCGAAATCGATCTCCGAAAATATTTTTTTTACAACTGGTCGTCTTCGAACGTGGTTTATCAGTGAAAATGTCATTATGACTGAGATTTTGAATCTTTTAAGTACGTTACTACTTATTATTACCGAAAGTATATAAATCATAATTTAATTTTTAAATATAACATTCCCGAAGTAAAGCAACGGTGTATAGCCAAAACGAACAAAGACCAACGCATGTATCTAAACGCAAGTAGGTATTTATTGTTCTATCACTAGCTTCTATGTTCACATATCGTGGACGGAAACGAACGGCTTAACGTCATGAGCCTAATAAATTAAGCACTTAGTTTAAGCGAGCAATATTTGGTTGCTATTTAGTAATGTTTGATTCACGATGGTCATAGCGTAAAGAACACCCACCTCGTGTAAACAGAACGAGATGCGAACTGCACAAATATGTTAAGGAAGACTTGCGACCAAAAAGACTGTATTTCGAAGGCATTTTGATTGTATTAAATTATCCATTAGCTCTTAGATCACTTGGCAATTAATAATAGGCTAATTTACAATTATTATTGAAATTCATTAATTTATTAAAGTAGGTAGGCACTTAAGATTTTATGTTTTAATTTTATTAATGCGCAATATTGTTGATGAATTCAGCAAATTTGAGTCTACTCGAAGGTTTAATTCATATTGTCGGAAAGTGATGAGAAGTAAGCGAAGCTAATATATGGGAAAACATTGTACATGCTATTTTGAATTTTATCTCAATTTCGTAATGCACAAATTAGATATGACAAAGGTTAGTGTCGCGGAGGGAATCTTAATAAAATTGTGCGTAGTCAAGCTTTAATATTGCTTAAGTCAAAAATTAGACCTTACTTTTCGCTTCCGCGACAATGTGAATTGACCCTTACTAATAATAAAAGTACAGGAATCAGTCAATAATACCATTATTGAAGTACAATGCGACAGTACCGATAATGTTACCCACGAACTACTGATACGTGTCACCCAGCAGGGCCCCAAGTCTGTTAACACAATCGATTCACAATGTCACTTTTGACAGATATCCCATACAATATCTGTCAAAAGTGACAGTTACTATGCGGTTGCTTTTCGATTGTGTTAGCAGACTTGAGGCCCAGAGGCGCTGGAATATTTTATTGAAGTAGGCAGCTGAGGCCGCGTGCCGGTGTGTCCTTTACGCTGTGATGTGTTCACACACTGATGGAACCAATGTTTTATAGGCTAATCGACACATATAAGTCTAATTATTTAATAAGTAGGACTCTATTATAAAGTAAGTGCGTTTAGTTTCCCTTGGCCTTAGTTTCTTGATGAATTATGATTGTCGAGCTGATAGTTTAGATGAGCGAAGAGTCGTGTGCACGAGTCTCATTCCCTCGTGGCTCATGTATTGTTAGTGAGTAATGTTAGGCACTAATAATGTACAATAAAACACCCTCTCTGCCTTAGTGATGCTATTCTTACCCCTAATGCTACGACGAAATATCAAGTTAGAACGAAATTATAATGTATCTTGTAAATATAAAAATCTTATTGCTGCTGTTATATATTGAGCACTATGGAAAACTTAATTCCTAACAATGGTCCAAACTTCACTCGCTTTTTAATTTGTACTATACGATTATACAATCTCTATATAGATAATGAAATAATGATAAAAAAAAACACTAGAATAGAAATCAATTTATGCTTTAATATTATTTTATAGATGTAAATCATGTATTTGTCGAAATGCTTAATTTCCGTAATCAAAGTTTTATGAAAATGGTTGATACCAAATGCAGTATTTTTATTTTATACTCTACATCTTTGTACCCAAATAAAAGCAATAATCTAAACGGACTTTCATTTATATCCTACCCGCGGAGAACTACAGTGATACGATATCGTCAACACACATACATGAAGTCTGAAAAATAGACGCAAACCAAAAATGATTGGTCCTTTTGTGCATTTAATGGCGCGAGCTAGCATTATATTTACAAACAAGCTTTATCGATCATACGGTAATAACAACTTCCTTTATGGTGGCTAAAACAAAATGTCCGAGCTAAGCTCACTGGGAAGCGAGAACCACTAGTACTCAATCTACAATGGGCCGGTTAGGTTACCTGGTATGCTGTACGTGTCTGCTGCAAGCAGTGTTCGCCGTCAAGGTCAAAGTGGTTATGCACTCAGACCAAGAAGACTCCAAGATTGAGGAGGAGGACACACAGCGCCCTGAATCATGGGACCATAAGAAAAAACCTGAGACTACCTTGCTGCCGTTCATCAAGGCGCGGAAACACGCCGAGGAGAGAACAGAGTTTGAGCAAGACAACAAGGTGACCACAGAGAAGACCAAGCCGATGCACCCAAACGAAATGATATTCCCATTGATATATCGTCAGAATCATATCAACAGTATGTTTAAGTTCCGAGAGAACTGGTATACGTGGTCTATTGAGAAAAGGACCGATGGATCGAAGGCGGTCAATTATTACATTTGTTATGAAGAGCCGAAACACTGCGACGACGTCGGTTGGGTAAGATGCCATTAATAGAAAATACTAGCTTTTTCCCGCGAAACTCTCGATTTTGCTCGACCTCTCGAAGTCATAGCGTGTTGAAACATATACCTGTGACACTCAGGAATAGGGTAGCTTTCAAATCAATCAGTGAAAGTTTTTTCTGAATCTAATCTTGGGTAGAATTGTATATAAATCCGTACACCCACCCAAAGCCATAGGCTAAATATATTGTAATATCTATTTTGATAGCACGACACTTTGGTGCTTTATTATAACTTGTTTCTTTGAAGGCACAGTACGGCACACGGCACTAGCATATCCGAACATAGGTGTGTCTCGAGTATTAGTTAAACTATATCATTATTATTTGTTTTTTCATACTATTATGGAGCAATTTCCAAGGGTTATATTCAATGATATATTAGGCGTGGGTACAGAAATACCCTTCGTGCTTTAAGTATCATGACCATCATTTTAATATACCGAATGAACAATCATTTACTTATATATTTCATACATCAGGAACGAACGGACACGTTGCCAAAATGCGCGTTCCAAATCGACTCGCTGCTGCCTGACGACCGCGCGTGCTTGAATAGCTTCGGCGTGGAGCCGCATGCAGGCAATGTTTGCGATGGAGCTGAACAAATGAAGGTAACTATAACATTCAAACTGTAGTTATAAGGGTTGTTTTAACCCGCCTGAGGCCGTCGATGACTCGGAAACAACGCGAGCGACGAACGATATTGAAACGTAGCACCCGCCTTTTGGGATGAAATACGCTTGCGGCTGATATCACGGCCGCCGTCGAGTGCTTAAAGAAGTGAGGCTCGCCACACACTCCCGTAAGCGAGGATCCCACATCGATGAACAACGACCGCTCCAAGGCTTATAAATAAGCTAATCGTCATGGAACCCGCAATCAAATCAATCGTAAGGAAAATAAAGTTGAAAAGAAAATTATGTATAAGGGCTCTTACGCACTAGGCCACCGCTCTTGTCGGTGGGTACCTAACCAGTCGTCACGTGGGTACGACTACGGATATGGCCGCCGAGCGGTGCTCAGGGGATGGGGGTACTTAGTTCGCTCCCGGCATTCCAGCTAAAGGGTCAGAGACTCAACCGAAATGAAGTACCGCGGCTTTCTGCGTCTTGTGCCAGCGGTGAACTTGCGCGGCATAAGGCTGACGTACATGCCAGCGGTAAAATATAGGAGCCTTAACTCTACGATTTGTTTATCAGGTTAGCGACATTGTGAAGTCGTGCGGGCCTCGGATCCGTTCCTTGTGGCGTTTCGTGCGGGTAGGACGACGCCCGGTGAACGCAGCCAAGCCTGCCGATGTCAACTCGCTCATCTGCGAGGACGAGGAAGAGTGCTACCTCACCATCGAATATAGAGTAAGTAGAGTGTGAAATCTTCTGTTCAACCGTGATTATCACTTGCTAAACGGTGAAGGAAAACATCGCGAGGAATCCTGCATGTCATAGAGAACCCTCGAAATATGTGAAGTCCGCCAACCCGCACTGGGCCAACGTGGTAGACTATGGGCTAATCCCCCTCGCATTGAGGGGAGGCCCGTGCCCAGCAGTGGGACATTAAAAAGGGCTGGCATTATTATTATTATTATTACATTGTATGATCGCCATGATTTCGAAAGGTTTGAGTGTATAACGAAGCTACTATAAAGTTAGGACCAAAAGTCGTTAAATTGGAAACGCCATAATTTTACATAGTTGATGTCAATAATCAACTGATTCCAGTATATAAGGTGTTGCAAAGATAATATTCCATAAGAAATAAATCAAATTATTGGACATTAAAAAATTATACCCCGTACTGAGCGCATGGGCAAACGCTACTGTCGCCTTGTTAAAAAAAATAAAAATATTTTATACATCACTGATCTATATAAATACTTATCGATTTATCGGTTAAAATATTTTACACAATTCTTATTATACCTTATATAATGGCGCTTTCGGTACATGTAAATGTGTATCATCGCGTAAATATTGATAATAATATTATTTTTATAGACTATAATGATCTCAATGTATCTCAATCAGTTTCATTACAAGTTCATTTCAACTCAGCCTCCTTTGCTGTACAAGTTTAGACGCCATTTAACGAGAATTAACTCCACAGATACACCACGACAGAATCACGTTCTCATTGCACGAGCCGACACGAGGGCAGACATTTAAGAGCGCATTGAAACGTGAATTACAAGCCGAGGACGAAAAGGTGGTTGTAGTGACAGAGGCGCATGCGCGAAACGTACACACCAGAGCCAAGAAGGTCCGGGAAGACGAACCCGTCCGAACCAAGAAGTTCCGACTCCGAAGTAAAAGCAAGGACCCCAAATACAGCGGCAAAGAGCGCAACGACTCCGAATACGGGAATCGCAGATTAGTTAAGAATAAAATTAAGATCCGAGAAGACATATCCGACGACATATCAGAGTAAAGGTTTCATGATTGTATAATAATATTACGATGTTATTCATATTTACGTCGAACGAGGAAATTCGACTGGTACCAATAACTGTTACTACACCAATATGGAATGCGTTCTGATATGAATAAATAATATCCAAAACATAATGCTTTTCGATTTAATCGTATTAAGGTGGAAGCTCAGGGTCAGGGCGCGAAATTCAAAATGTCAATGGTTTTTATTTTTTTACGAAAAATTAAGACATCTTTACGATGTAATTTAGTGTTTTGCGATATAAGCATTCTGCATTGGATGTTTCGATGTATTATGTTTGCTTAAAAAAATACCACTAAATTACATCGTAAAGATGTCTAAATTTTTCTTAAAAAAATAAAAACCTTTGACATTTTGAATTTCGCGCCCTGATCCTGAGCTTCCCCCTTAAAATGAAACCACAGCGTAAAATAAAATGAACTATAATAACTATGCAATGCAATTATTATTATATCGTCATAATAATTATTTAATATTATCGTTATAATTAAACAATCCGTTTCGCTTAACGAGGATCCATAAATGAAGCTATTTTTTGTATTTTTTAAACTTCATCTTAGTTTGTTTATGTTTATGCTCTTTGCTTGTGTCATTGTAAAACTTGTTGTAGTCGACGTTCTTATAAGGGAACGGTTTAACGGTGCTTTCACTCTTCTTGCGATCGCCGTTCGTCAAATCTTTCTTCTTATTGTCGGTTATGTTATCTGTGGATTCCTTTTCGACTTTCTCCGTTGACATTTTCCTCTTGCGTTGCTGCGTTTTCGTGTGTGGATCGTCGTCGTCATCGCGGGCACTGTTTATTTCCACGATTTTCTTATCATCACTCTCGATGTGCGTCTTGACTTGTTGCAATTTAATGAGAACTTCGGTTTTGATCAACTCGTTGCCTTTGACAATGGCCGCTATTTTTGCTTCCTTCTCTTTGAACTCCCTTATTTCTTCCATCTGCGAAAATGGAGAAATGGTTTATACTATGCATAGCGGAAAACATAAAGTCAATAGAATCTAGTTAACATAGCAAATTCACTCTTATCTCCATAGCATTCAATGCACATATTTCTACAGAGATAAGAAAAAGAACTGCGAATTCCATTAAACATGACACTGGCAATATACACAAAGGGATAATGCCAAAAAAAAGTGCGAATTCCCGCGCATTCTACTGCGTCTGCATTAGCGTCGGTCGAAAAGTGACCTGAGCAGAAGTTACCCACTGCTGGTGTACGTCCATCACTATTACACGTAAAAACATGATAATGGGTTCGAATTCAAGCGACTTTGCTTTCATTCTGAAGATTTAATGCTACCACTCTGCGCTAGCTTGAATTGACCCCTTGGTGTTGCATGCTACGTTACTAGGGCGATTGTTACCTGTGCAAGCGTACGATATTTCCTGTATCTATCGTAGGGTGGAATGAATAGTTTGGCGTCAACGTTCAAGTCCGAAACCTGAAACAAACCGTAGCGGTTACAAAAGTGACACAACATATCTATAAGTAGAAAACAAAGTCGTACCAGTTCCACCATTTATAACTGAAGTACGGGTGGGTGAATGGGCGGTTACGGCACCGCTGAATCTGAAGCTAGTATTTAATAAATTTCTCACAGCACAGTATAGACTAGTAGAGATTTGAGATTTGGTCTAGACATTTTGGTAACAATTTTTAAGTGGCCTAAAGAACAAAGGAGGGGATACTTGGTAATTCAACGCGAATCAAAGTTGGTATGAAGATTTTTTTTTATTAAGATACGACTTCGGGCACATGCCTAGTGGTATTATATAATGTTAACAAAATCGATACTCACAATGCTACCGTATATTTTTTTATTGGTGGCCGGAGTGAACACCTCGATGTCGGGTTGGAAGTTGTTGTAGTCGTCCAGCAGGAGCGCGGCCTTGTCCAAGTTGATAGTATAGTCCTCACTATAAACAAAGGTATTATTACAGTACAACTTTTAAACGAAAATAATCATAGTTCATCACGCATAAAAATTATGGATGTGTTTTTGTTTATTAGACAAAAAAAGTAAGTATTCTATTTAGAGAAATTGGCCAAGACTTGACTTCCTAAGTCGCAACTCTCTGACAAAGCCTTATTATGGGCATTAAGCTATGGCCGTCATATAACTTTGTTATGTGGGATGTGATTTTATTTTTCATGAGTGAGTGTTCACAAATACATAGTAAGTAAGATTAGTAAAAACAATAATTCAAGAAACTAAGCCCTTAAAAACTCAATTGTTACATAGTCAAAGGAATTCCCTAATGGTTTTCAAAATTGTACAATGACATCAAAATTGCATTTTATTGTTAAAAATGCTTGTTTACATTGACACAAAATCATCTTTTGTTATTGTGATAACTGCATAATAAGTCAACCCCACTCAAACTCATTGTATTGAAAATTAAACTTTACCGCTTCGCAATTAAAGTTTAGATCAATAACGCGCTAATAATGTAAGCAATCGTCCGCCAACCCGCACTGGGCCAGCGTGGTGGACTATGGCCTAATCCCCCTCGCATTGAGGGAAGGCTTGAACCCAACAGTGGGACATTAAAAGGGCTGGTACGAATGTAAGAAATTGTGTTCACCTGAAGTCGGGGAAGTGCGAGAGGTCGTGCACGTTGTAGGCGGGCAGCGGCTGCATCGCCGCGTTCACCATGCTGCGGATGCTTGTCGGCATCTGGTACAGTTGCGGCTCGTTCGGCAACTCTCGACACTGAGCGCACAAATCATTATGTTACAGCTATAATTAGGGTACACGTAGCTATGTTGTCCTGTCACGAATTTACCAATCATACTAATAACTTTTTAAAATGTTCTTTCCCTTAAAAAACCCTTATTCGGACTGTTACAAACCAACAAAATTGCCAAACCGATCCAGCCGTTCTATATTGATACGCTTACATTTTTTTTTTTAAATGAATCTCGTGGGGAATTGGAATAGCATTATTACAGGTTTCGGAATAGCGATAGTTAGTATAGACTGAGGATCTCCAATCTACAGTCTAAAGGCTAGATTCTGGATGATCTTGATGTAATCTACACTTGCGTAATAGTAGAAAAACGAGACTCAAAATCTACTTCCATTGCCCATGAGATTTTTCGGAGCAATGATTCAGGCTATCAGACTATAATAATAATAATATATAATATTTATTTCCATAAGCATAATTACAAATTATTTGTGTTGCGGTCCCAAACAAAGCGTAAGCTTGTATCTTAGGAACCTGGTTATGGCACATTATAAGAGACTTACCTGTTTAAACTTCAGGCTAAAAAGGTTGGAGACCCCTGGTAAGGGCGAATAATTCTTACCGACAAGATCATTCTGTGAATGGTTATGAGGTTCTGTTTGACGAAGGGCGGCATGGGGCTGCAGCAGGCGTTCACACCCTGCACCTCGCGCGGCAACGTCTCGGCGAGAGACAACAGCATGTGATTTGGGAGAAGATATCTGAGAACACCATTTTCAACATTAACATATTTCTATAATACCTAAACCCAAACATAACTAAACCTAAACCTTCAACATATTTCTGTAATCGTCGTTACACACTCGCCAACAATTCTTGTCAAGAAATCTTGAAAAGTAAGCATCGTCAGTCTGAGCACACTTTATTATTCTTGCAATATTGTCATAACCATTTTAAATCAAGCCTAGTTTTGTTAACTAAAACATGACATGTGCTAAAACTTCCAAATATAAATCTTTATTTAATATACCCAATATAAAATTAATTATTTTAAATCAATATTAATGTTGATGCTTAGGTTTACAATACACATTTGTTTTGCGAGAACAACGCTGAAACATATTAACTATTTTTTTTTTTTTTTTATTATTAGACCGTTTTACGGTTTTGTTATCTGTTGTTCTCTTTACGCTTTCAAACAGGGCGCGAATAAAATCCAGGCGCCATTTTTGTTTTGTGGATATTATTTTTTTCCTCACAAGGGTGTGACCTATACCGATAGACCGTTCAAAACATTTTACACTCTTATTGTTAAACCGCATCGCCAGCGACTATTTTTCTTTACAAAGTACACAAAAGGATCTCAAATTCTCTACAACGTGGGTAAAGAGGGTCAGGGTACAATCGTTGTTTGTATCGAAAGAAATTGTTTTGTGTAGGTGTTATTGTTGAATGTTCCGACGCGCCGAAGATCCGGCATTACACCTTATATAAAAGCTTTTTCCAGCGGCTCCACCCGCGGTCCCTCGATAAACCCACCTATAAAAATTAGCCTATGTGCTATTCCAGACTATAAGCTATCTTTGTGCCAAATGTCAACCAGATCCGTACAGCCGTTCTGACGTGTTTGAGTAACAAACATCCATCCAAACTTTCACATATATAATACTAGCTGTGCCCCGCGGTGTTACCCGCGATTAAAAAGTATATACATTCTACCGGGATAAAAAGTAGCCTATGTGCTATTTCAGACTATAATCTATCTCTGTGCCAAATTTCATCGAGATCCGTTCAGCCATTCTGGCGTGATTGAGTAACAAACATCTATCCATCCAAACTTTCATATTTATAGTATTAGTAGGATGCAACGTACGTGGTACTTTCATCGAGCGTCCTCGCCTGCGAGTCTCGCCATTTGAAGATCATCTTTAGCGCCGCCATCTGCTGGGAGTTGAATGACTTCTTGGAGCGCAGGTACAGCGGCATGTGGCTGCTGTCGTTCACCACCTCCTTGTTGTACGTCTGTGGGCCATTGCGCTTTTGAAACACGGTGCTGACTACGACCATGCCTCATGGATTTCGATTCAAGACTATCCCGAGGACACACTTCCAAAAATCTATACATCTATACAAATAAATAAAATTGTAGTGTCTGTTTGTAATATAAAAATAACCGCTTTTTACTAAGTGCGTTTGGATGTTTACACGGTACATATACCAAAACAACATTTTTTACAAATTTTGTCTGTCTGTCTGTCTATTTGTTCCGGATAATCTCTGGAATGGCTGCACCGATTTTGACAGGACTTTCACTGGCAGATAGCTGATGTAACAACGAGTAACTCAGGCTACTTTTATCTTAGAATGGTGATGGTACTCACTGTTCCGCAAATCTGTCTGCTCTGTTCGAACACGGAGAGCAGCAGGTGCGGCTGGCCGGACGCCTGGCGCAGCAGGTCGGCGCGCATCTGCCGCCAGATGTAGAGCAGGTAGTGGGTGTCGAGCCGCGCGTACTCTATCAGCTCCGCCGGTAGAGGCCGAATGCGCCAGTCCGCCAACTGATACCTGAACGATTCCAAGTAGAGTATATTTTTTTTATGTTTTAAACGGCGTGATTAGGTGACGGCCTGATTAGCGCAGTTGGTAGTGACCTGCTTTCTGCGCCGAGGGTCCCGGGTTCGAATCGTGGTAGGGATTTGAAATTCCCACATTTCGGAGAGTGTGCGACGGAATTACACGAGTTAATTCCCCCATCTCTATTCTATCGTCGGTCGACAAGACGCATGGACAAATGTCATCTGTACACTGTGGACATTCCTTCGGTACGTACTAAGCGGTTTGCTTGTATTTGTCTTTTTTTATCCATTATTTTAACAAAAAATAATAATATAAAAGTAAGCCAGTGTGTTGCCATGCGAAGCGCACACACGCTACACTTTAACATTATAAATATTGATATTTGAGCGACCAGTCCCAGGCTGCTTTATCATCCAAATAATCCAAGATTCTGTAATAACCAATTCAATAATAAATATTCTGATTCTGTTCGTAGATATCATATTTTAATACTACGACTTGATTTACAGCACGCCGATTTGAAATGTAATTAACGAAATGATACTGCGCTTCTTTAGCGCATTTGAGAATTTTGAGACATTAACTGAAAAAAAAAAAAAAAACGTTTCCAGATTCTAATTTTAGATGTTAGTCGAGAAACTATCTATCTCGAGTGACGGAACGCCAAATAAAATGAAATTCTCCGCGAAACACGTTGCTCGTTGTTGTTGATATAAAACAAGGTTGCTCACTTCTTATCGGCATTGACGCGGCAATATCTCATGAGCAGGTACTTGAGCGACAGCCCCGGATAGTTCAGGACCCTCGCCGCCTGGTGGGTGTCGAACAGCCCCACGAGGTACACACCAAAGTCACGTTGGAGCCATATCACGTCGTTTTCAGAGCCGTGGAAAACCTGATAACAAATAACAATATAGCTATAAAGCTACGAGACCAAACAAGATTGGAATCCTCCGAGTGGTGTTGACTATGTGATTTCTCTATTCCTCTCCGCTTTGGTGGTAACCCGGCCCTAATTTTGCTGTAAAGGATGCAGTTTAAGAGGCCACCCATGCTTAGTAGTGTGACAAGGATAGCGTGATGAACTTAGTTTGCGCGCTTAGATTGACGTGCCGAATCAATTGTTGTTTACAAGAAAACCACAATATGAATAAAAAAAAGCGCGTCTTATCAAAATCGAGAACTTATGTTTTCCTAGCTAATTTAGTAAAATCATGTTAAAACATTCTATGGTTTTCGTGAAGCGCTATTTTCGAATTCGCTATTTTTCTTTCTATAGTTTCATTAGTATTATCTGTTCAATGATCATGTGTTCAAGTTGCGGCTTCTTAACAATATTTTTAATATCGGATTGTAAAAGAAAATTGTTCAACATGATCCATTGTTTTAATCTTGTATATTTTCGTGCTGTGTTATGACATCCATAATGATGACTCACTTTTATCTTCTTGGGGTCAGTGAACGCTAAATTCAGCTTGTGTATATGCTCCCTGATCGCCAACGCGTCTATAATAAAGTCACCGCCCTCGTTCGTCGATATTTGTATAATACATGTTATGCCTGCAACAACATATGTTTTATTTACAATAAAAAAAATATGTGTTTGTATCAAAAATAATTATTGAATGACGTACGCTCAAAACTTTACTAATTTTATCATCCATTGGTTAATATTTTCATCATTTATCACCAGTTTAAAAACGATGAGAACTTATGCAGAAAATAGATAAATAAATACTATACTATCAGCCGAAAGACGTCCACTGCTGGACATAGGCCTCCCTCAACGACTTCCACACATCATGGTCCTCCGCCACTCGCATCCACCGGCTTCCTGCCACGCGTGTGACATCATCGGCCCATCTTGCAAAGGGCCGTCCTACACTACGTCCTCCGGTTCGTGGTCGCCATTCTAGAACCTTTCTGCCCCTACAGCCATCGGTTCTGCGAGCTATGTGCCCTGCCCACTGCCACTCAAACTTTGAAATTCTTTCAGCTATGTCGGTTACTTTAGTAAAGTTTAGATAAATCGAATCGGACGGATTAGAAGCTGGGACCCTCGATACAGAAAGCAGGGTCACTAACAATCGGGTCGTCAAGAGGAGTAGACAATTAACTCTCACTGTCTACCTATATACCGCGGGAGACTGGTCGCGAAGGTCGAAAAGCGATCCTTACCCTGGTAAGTCCTATAGGAATGATGTTCTACATCCACCGCCAGTTCGTTGACCCCGTTCAAGTGTTCGACGAGGTCATCCAGTTGCTGCTCGGTGTCAATGTAAGTCAGACTGGTCTCCTCCAGGGGCGGGGGGAACGGTGGCGATTCCACATCAGGGTCGATAAACTGGGAAGGCGGGTGGTATAGGTCCAACTCCACTTTGTATGGGTGCTCATACCTGAATTGATCCAAAGAAAATTCGCAAATTATTTGCCACGCATTACGCAAATACTGCAATGTAAATTTAAAAATTCGATGCGCTCCGGTGCGCTCGTCACTGGCACAGGTCTGGGCGACCGCATAGTAACTGTCACTCTTGACAGATATCCCATACAATATCTGTCAAAAGTGACAGTTACTATGCGGTTGCTGTTCGATTATGAATAGATTGTGTTAGCAGACTTGGGACCCTGGTATCCCGCGGACCGAGGTGTTGTGCTCGCTTAGTTTACGACACATTGCGCGTTCATACAATTACAACATTAGTTACTCATGACTTTCGATATAAAAGTTTAAAATGGTTAGTCAAATACCATATTGCAATTATAATACAACTAGCTGCGCCGCGCGGTGGTACCAGCGATTAAAAAGTATGTCCTTTTCTGTACCACTGTGCAATTTTCCGGGATAAAAATTAGCCTATGTCATTTTCTGACCCCTAAACTACCACTACCTATGCAAAAAATCATGTCGATCCTGTGGTGTATGAAAAAATAAAACAAATCTATCCCTCGGGAACCATACATTTTACCGGGATAAAAAGTAGCCTATGTGCCACCTGTGTTCCAGACTATAATCTATCTCCGTGCCAAATTTCAACCAGATCCGTTCAGCCGTTTTGGCGTAATTGAATAACAAACAAACAACCATCCATCCATCCAAACTTTCATATTTATAATTTTATTATAAGAGCTTACCCGGCTGCATCGCCCTCGTCGTTGTACAGAATGTTCAAGGCTAGTGGTTTGATGTTGTTCGGTTTATCAGATATCTTCGGCACCCACAAGCTCTCCGAGTTGTCGATAGGGTCCTTGAAATTAAGCTGAGGCCTCTGGATGTTTTTGGCTCCGATCAAAGTTGCCAAACCCACCTGTGAAGTACATTTTAAAATTAATAAATAGAAGGCGAACTAGTCGACACAGTCGGTAGTGAATCAGCTTTCTGTACCTACGGTCCCGCGTTTCAATCCCGGCAGAGGGAAACTTCTTGAGACCACGTATGGTTGTACCCGAGTCATGGAGGTTTAGTATCTATATAAGTAATTATACAGTTATATGTATATGTATTTATATAAATCAACCTGCATTTTTGACATAGGTAGACCTAGCATCTAGATATATGATAATGGAATTAAGACATGATTCTATCTATGAAATATAAAGTCTAGTCACTGCTGCACTTTATTTTTTTTTTCCATCCCGTGGAACCTTTCCATTTCCTGAAATGAAAAGTACGTAAGTACCTATGAGTTGTCTGTCTTGTCTGGAAGAGATCGCAGCTAGCGATAAGACCGCCCACTGTACACTGTACCTATTTATTAATACCATATAATTTTTTTATGAAATCGGTGTGCAATAAAGAGTTATCTATCTATCTATCTATCTATGATGACGATCCAGCTTATAAGCCATCCGAAGCTAGTTATACCAAATATCATCAATATCCGTCCAGCATTTTTTCCGAGATACACGAAAAGACAGACAAACAAAAATCCTAAAATGGCGGATACAAAGTCTACATCGAAAATAACATCCCGGCGAATAATTTGTTTTCATAAATATACAACTTACAGATACGACTAATCACATCATATATAGATAACGTTATCATACAAATATGAAGTCCTAGATCTATTATAGATAATGCAATATGCCGTGAGCCGGTATCGGCAGTATGTTATAACAAAGAAATATGGTTTTTTTTTTCTTGGAAAATGGCCTCACCACCTTTGGGTAGGTATTTTGCCAATGCCAAGTGCAATGATATCAAATATGGGACATTCTAAGCAGGCCTAATCCGCATACTAGGCCTAATAAACCCCTCCTCCCCACCAACCCAATCAGTAAAGTTGACGATACTTTACTGACAAACTATCGGACTTCTTGGGGGAACTGGAAGAGTCATGTTTTACTATTAAGTTTTTCTTCCTACACTCGTGCACGTTTATGAACATTGAATTTCAAAAAAACCTAAAGAAATAATTGAAATGGAATGAATGGTGACAGTAATCTGAAGGACGAGGCGTCATCGACATTGTATCTCGCCTCGGCTGTTATCAGAACATTTCTTTATCAAATCGCATTGGACGCGAGGTCGATCTGTGCGACATGTTGTCGCTAACAACTAGGTAATGTAACCAGCTGATCCAACCGAAGTTGTCCCGTCCAAGTCCCATAGAAAAAAAGCAATATTATGTTTTTTCCGAGTCTTGCAATTTTTTCAATTTTTATTTAGCTGCAAACCTTATTCGGACTATTACGTACATTAAAAAGCCACATCGGTTCAGCCGCTTTGAAATGATGCGTCATCAACGCACATCATTTTATTTTTATTTATAAGTATGTATTGATTAAAATTTACAAAGGATTTATTACACTTTCAAATTGAACGCTGTTTTGTTTTGAATAAGGGACTAAGCTGTTGGCAGATGCGGCCTTCACAGCTTTATTGCCTGTATAGCTAACGTAGAGTGCGGTCTGGGGAGCAAGCTCAAGGGTGCAATAGGGGTACGGCCTTGGCGTGTGCCCGGGGGGTGGGGGTGTCTTGGAGTGCACCTAGGTGCGCCCTGTATGTGTCGTAGGAAACTCTTTGACTTCACCCTTAAGGCCAGTGTGTTCTAGGGGTTCGGGGATCTAGTAAACGTGCCACGATTAGAATTACATTATCATTACACGGCATTACAAGCAGGACATTATTGCAATTTTTGTCCATCTGTCTGCTCGCGCATTACGGAAAACTCCTGGATGGATTTTGGTGAATAATTTCGGTACCTTATCACCCAAGTCAAGATGTAGTAGGTACACTTTTTATCGAGGAAATACATACACACATACAAGCGACATCAAATTCCGAGTTAGAGTAAAAAGAAATACTTTGAAAGTTATTTACGTCGCCCGCTCTAGGAAGTCAATTCAGCACCGATTGCAGCCGGCAAACTGTCCGTAGTATAAATAAGCAAGGTGAACCAAATAATCTTTCAATTGACTGGTAGTACGTACCTGTATTTTCGCTATAACCGGAGCGCTATTCCATGGGGAAACGTTCGGTTTGGACTTGACTCCGTTGAAAAATTTGTCGTTCGGTTCGTTCGCGCCGCTGGACGTGTCAATGTTGATGTTAATCCTATCCAGAATGCTATCGTTAGCGTCGATAATTTTCTCAGTGTTGTATTCATTGTCGTTGCTGTTAGAACATACACAGATTTATATTATATAGAGTACAGGTATTGATTTCTTATATTTACGCGAATACTACACATTGAAATAAAACTAATAAAAAAAAAAAAACAATAAATAATCCGCGATAAAATTAGTTTTATTTCAAGTACAGGTAACGAGAAATGTATAATATTTTGAGAATTATCCAAATAGGTTGTACTGATCGTGTTTGAGTAAAAAAAAAAGTGTGCGATTAAAGTGGTGATTATTTACATTATGACAGTATCTTTGAAAAAATAATAAAAACAAGATTGCACTTTTGTATCGAGAACATGAAAAACAAATTAAAAAATAAGGTTTATAAATTATTAAATTGTATTTGTAACTATCATGGTAAATCGCATTGCATTATGGCATTTCAGGTTATTTTTTTAAAAGCTATGCCCAACATACACATGGTTAATTTGTCGCAGTTTGTCTCATCGGATCATCAATAAAGCAGTACGGCACAGCGAAGCAAAACATTAAACAACTCACAGTAATATAAGATAGAGGACAGTAGCAAAGTATATTAGACAAAATATCGCGGTTGTTACTTTCTCACCATAAGGTTAATTTCCCTTGACAATTATTCTTAGTGCTACATACAGTCACAAACACTAATATGGGACCCATTTCCCAGTTACTCCTAGTAACATCAGTCAAAATAGCACCTCGTACGGTATACGTTTGCTGTACGACATTCAACCTTAAACGTGTACCAAATTCAAGTCTACGGCAGTAGCAAGCAGGCAGGGTGTCATCAGGGGTCATTATAGTACATACCGTTTTAACTTCACAGTAGGCAGCTCTGTAGTCAGTATCTGGTTTGATTGTACAACAACATTTTCGCTTAACTGGCACGTCACCACATTAAAATCGGTAAATGTCTTGAATAGATCGTACGAGCTCCCGGTGGGGAGGCTGTTTGATGATCTTATTGTTTTATTTACAGTTGAATATCCACCCTGTGAAAACATATCAAAATTAATGGTATATTTTTAAATAAATGGATTAGGTCTACCTTATCGGACTGCTACCTTTAGAAATTGTTGAGACTGTACCCATCTACATTGGGCATCACAACAACATGTTATAATTTCTTGTACGAAATCTCTTTCGTGGTTAGACCATAATCAATGAAGACATAAAAAAAAACTTGTAACCAATGGGAATCTTTTTAAACAGCTTCAATTACTGGCTAGGTAAAATAATTTTTCAAAAATCTAATGGTGAAGTTTAATTTTGATGATAGGGATAGGGTTTATTATGTGATGGAGTAATAGACCCAAAAAAAAATCATAATATGTGGCCGACCTGGCTCAATATGAGTGGAAATGCAAAAAAAGTAAAATTTACATTATAAACGGTATCCTAACATAGGTGACAAGTAATTATGTATTGCAGGTATACAAAGGTCGTCAGGGACGTTATAGATGATAAGAAATTTCGTTGATTCATTTGATTATTATTACTGGTTGTATGCTAAATCGCAAGTTTGTATAAATGTTTTAGTGGATATAAGTTTTCACTATCTCAATAGTATCTTTTTAATTCGATTATAGTCAAAATAGTTATTATTTTTCAACATGTTTAATCAGTGGCGTAGCATAGGTCAATAGCACCCGGTGCGGATTTCAAATTCGCCGCCCTCTTATTTATGCTATTCATTATAAAAAAATTGGGGCAAAAAAATGACGAACAAAAAAATAAAAGAAAGAATTATGACTACATTTTTTTTTGGTTATGTTTTAATTTTTTTTCTCTAACCGCCCCCGGCAACATGCCGCCCAGTGGGGACCGCCCCCCCCGCCCCCCCCCCCCCCCATGCTACGCCAGTGTTTAATTAAAAGCCAATAATTTGATTTCCCACTATGTTGATATATTCAGGCAGAGATAGAAATCAAAATGTGCAGTTTTATCCTTTGTATTGATAATAATGCCCTTCAACAAATATTTTGTATACAGACATACTTGCAACATTCAGTCACATTTCGTCATATTATTTTTTTCTTTACATTTGCATTAAATGAATAAGTAATAAGTAGATTATTTTTATTCATGAAAACCATTAAGTACATAACTGATGAATCATCAAAATTGTTACAAAATGCTAAGCTACAAGTTTACCACCCATTCGGAATACCTTTCCTAAGGAGAAGAATGGCAAGAATCTCCATGGTTTATTGTAGATCGTACATTTGTACAAAATTGAAGAGTTTATACACTTTTACTATAAAAGATAATAGATTTTATATTTCTCGCACTTTAGGAACTTAGAAATCATCATCTGGAAATGATATTATGTATTTTGTCTTTTTTTGTTCTAAGTAATTTGTCTTGACAAGATACACAATGCAATGGCTTGTTATAGTTGTGAATATGAATTTAGATTGAACAGGCATGAAAAAAAATTATACAATTTGTATTTACACAAGTTGCAAATATAAAGGTCACATTACAGGTTGTAAGAATAAATTTTTATTGTTTTATATATTTGTTAAGACACCAGGTCCAATGACTTACCTGCTTATTATTCATGAAATAAAATTATGTATTGGATTCTTTTTATACAGTATTAAGATATAATTTGTTTTGTTTGTATAATTAAGCTCATGTTACTCAAATTAATTGCAAGAATGCATCCTGGATATTAATATAGGACTGTTTGAAAGTAATCCTCTCAGCTTGCCTATCTCCCTCCCCTATAAGATGTCTAACTATGATTTTTGTAGAGTATTTGTTATAGTATATCATCATCCAGATGACTTCCACTGCTCAACATGAAATTACCACATAGACCAAAATGTCGTAGTGTAAAATAAGTAAGTATGTATCTTATATCAAATATATTAATGATAGGACAAAATAATAATGGATCGAGAGAAGAGTTGCACTCTTTCTCTCTTGCAAGCGCACTGACTTATAGCAGTGACATCACATGCCAGTAGTTCTGCATTGTTGTCGTTTTTCCTGATCAGGTCTATCAAACATTCATATTTTAAAGATATTCTTTCACTGTATTATATGTATTACTAGCTGCACCCTGCAGCGTTACATCAAAATAAAAAAATAATGTCAATCCTTTGCGCTATGAAAAATTAACCAAATCTATCCCACAGGAACCATACATTTTACCGGGATGACCAGACTATAATCTATATCTGTGCCAAATTTCATCCAGATCCGTTCAGCTGTCCAAACTTTCAAATTTATAATATTAGTATAGATTATACCATAAAAAATAAGTCACCCTAATGTTATAAACTAAATGTGTTGATAGATAAAAGCACTGGGCAATTTCACACACAGAATAAATACTAAGCACCATATTCCTACTTCCTGGTAAAAGAAATATTCTTAAACTTATAAAAATTAGGTCAAATTCAATGAAGACAAGAGGTTATGTGATGAGTATATCAAAATGATCTATAGCTGCCACTAATTAAACCCAACCCGCAGGTCAAACCAATAGAAAGCTAATTTCTTCTGAACCATGTGACATAGTTCTGTAGAATATTTTTACAATGCATGTGTTGAGTGCAATTTTTCTAAAGGCAATACTGTTTTGTTCATACAGTTCATTATACAGTCTTCAAAAACCTTTGTGATTGTCACAAGCTACTTAGTCGTATATGAATACCAATCGCTACGAAGTGGCTATTTTAGCTGACTGTTACGTGTGGCGATGTTGCATTCCTATCATATAACAATCATATAATTGGCGAATTTGTATACTTGTTATCCCTATTATATATGCTATCATCGTGAACTAAATCAAATCAGATCAGAAATAAAATAAAATTAAAAGTAACAGCGTGGTTGTTGTCATTTGGGGAAGTCGCTGAATCACGTACTTACTTGTGTGAATGATGTTAGATGAGGATAAAATTCTGGCGCCTCAGGATTTAAAACAGAATTCATTTTGTCAAATTAATAACTAAAACATGGATTTCAAATGATTTAAAATAATACGATCTCATTGAGCTATAAAATAATTATAGTAACCAAGTGTGTAATACAAGGTAGGTAGTGGAGCCAAAGAGAATATTTTTCTTGTTCTTATTTAGCTTGGCGATCGGCTACAAAATAGGGCCACTTTTGCCAGTATCGAATAAATTGTCTTATAGTTGTACTCCTAATGATAATGATAACGTAGATGAAAACAATGATGATGAAATAAATTCCCTGCCTCAATCAGTAAAGCTATGGATATTTTACAAAAAATTACTGGACATCATAGGAAGTTAAGAAGGCAAGTTATATACTATCATAAATTTCCTTCACTTGTGCACCTTGATAAACACGTGGATTCATATCATCATTGACATCCTCATTATCATCACGGATAATTATAATTTTCAATTATCAAGAAATACTCAGCACTGGCAAAATGATTCTATAATGTAGCCGATTGCCACCCTTAAAAAAAAGAAGAATAAATAATCAACAACAAACTAGGGATAAAATATACTAGCAAAATTCAATCCTAGTACAAGTATTTAAAAATACCAGGGACCAAAAGCTGATTTTAAAATACTTGAAAGTATTTGACGCATTGTGCCCAAAATACATCACAGATTAATGTAAGTGCACTGGAGCAAGGCGGAATACTTAGGGCGGTTACCGAAGAACTCGCAACCTGGGCCACTTTCAAGGGCTGAAAAGACGAGCATTCGAAGTCGATCCTGGAGCACATTTGTATTTACGATAAACATACTTGGAAATTCACATAATTATTTTGATTAGTAACTACTGTTTTGCACTTTATTCACATAAGGATCCATTGAAATCCATTTTCAATGCAAGTATTCTCAGCCCGCCTCATGTGACACTTGCAAGTACTTTCATACTCGCAAGTATTTCCCACCCGTACGCGTAAATATGTGTAATCCCTACAACAAACTTCAAAAGTGGCGAAAAGTCAGAGGGACTGTGCGCTGTGGTTCGTGGGCAAGGGTGTTTCTGTTAGGGTGGCAAAAGAGGAGGAAGGTGCGTGGGATCAAACAGGAGGGGGGTGTGATGTCTCAACAAACAGTATATCCTACTCGTGGCGACCGTCGTGCGATTGCGCATTGCAACATCGACTCATTACGCAGCTCAGCCGTCTATTTTACATGAGTTAGCAAAGGATGGCGAATACTGCTTTCATCGAGCGATTTATATTATACAGTCACAGTACGTATCATGTTGTCGATATTTTGTGGGATAGGCGAAGTATCGTGTATCGTGTGTTTACGTCCGTTTTTTTCATTTCCAATTCTGTGTCCGAGTCCCTAATCAAATGAATAAACTCCAATTCAGTTTTTGGGCCTAATGGCTCCACACATATTTCAGTGATATAGCCAGTGTCAAGGTGAAAGAAAGAAACGTAGTTTCCCGATGTGCAGTTTGAAGTAATTTGCGCGAAACGTTAACTCTTGTTTGTCATGACTCTAGAAGATCCATTTTACGTCGTCAAAGAGTAAGTTGATGTAATAGGGTCGTACACAAATTTTCGGAAAAAAAATAATTGCAGACAGGTACGGCCGTATGTAAAAAAATAGAATTGTCTATTTCCTTTCAGAAACTTAAAATGTTTCAATACATGCTTTCTTCAATTTTTTTATTTTAAATTTCATTTAGAAAAAAAACACTAATACGTCAAACCTACCCTGGCCCTGTACCCTGTCATGGCGCTAATTTGATATCGCTTTCAATTTAAAAACTCTGATTAATGGTGGCTTTATACATACGGAATATAATAATTTTAAGAATAGATGCTCACCTCTGCTCATCAGTAGCCGAGCTGAAAAAAATATCATAAACTGATACATTTTTAAACACACATGTAAACTACTAGCAATATAAATAGTTTATTGGTTATCCTGGGAAATCATTATATTTTCCAAGATAGAAAGTGACCCTTTATGTGAGCTATGTTGATGTAGGAAACATATAAAACTCTTCGTAACTTTGATATAAAGTTTATTTTTGTGAACACAGTGAGGTGTTCAAAGCATTGAACAAGACTCGGGGGCTTTACTTGCGGTGGCAAGAGATATCGAAGTCACCAATCATACCCAACAGTCCTGAAGTGGAATGGACCTCTACTGAACTGAGGAATTCACTCCGTAGTATCGAGTGGGACCTGGAAGACTTGGAAGACACAATAAATATCCTTTTTAATATGCCTTACAAACATAATCTACTAGATAGATATGGGTCAGCAATATTGGGTACTGCTGGCTATGTGGCCACAAATACCTATTAAACACCCTTCAAGTTACACACCCACATCTTATCGGTCGCTTGCGGCATCTAATTCGTCTATATCCACGTTTTTAGTTTTCAAGTGATCCTTGCATATGGAATATGTCCCCATAATTCTTAAACTTTTATGACTAACCACTGTTGTGCTAATAAAGGCCTATTATACTTTTTATGTTTCCCTGGTTAGTGAGTTTAACCCAATAATTCCCAAGGAGTCTTCCATTAATGACGTTGAACATTTCTTCTTTTGTATCATCTTGCAATTAGTCAGCCGGTCTATGAGCACATGTGTTGAGTGCTGTTTCGTTAGTCAGAGTGAGTGCCTACTGGGATATCTCCATTGAGTATCAGATGCGATTGCATAGATCTAGGATGTGCCATCTCTTTAGTCTTTGGACTGCATTCAGAATTGTCAGCTGTGCTGCAAGCTGATCAGGATATTTCCTAAGCCTTGTCTTGTATTTGGAGCACTAGGATCTGACTTCTTCCATAACTGTCCCAATGCTCAGGTGCTGTGTGTTTCCGATGTTGTGATGAACCACAGTGAGTTGAAAATTGATTTCAGCATTTAGTGTTGCACTCTCCTGATGATGCATATACTGGTTTTGCATGCAGAGCCCCATAGCTGGATTCCGTAGGCCCAAATCGGTTTAAGCATTGTCTTATAGATGAGTACTTGGTACTGTAAGTTTAGATTTTCATCCAATCAGCCAGAATAGGCCTCGGTATATTAGATTTATGTGTTTCTTCCATGGTAGTCTTCAATCAAAGTGCACCCCCAAGTATTGAATAGAATGTTTTTGCGTGAGTTGGTTGTTATGTGAAGAGATGGGTGGACGATCTCCCCTGCACAATGTGAAGGTTTTTGGGACGATTTGGAGGCACTGATTCGTATTCGCCATTTGCTCACATTTCCTTAACAAATAATTTAAGCATCGTCGAGAAGAACTCGTCTAAATTCAAGATCGACAATAAGGAAATATCCGAAAGGAGGACATTTATTGAAGCAACTAAACAAGAAGTTAAGGTAACTTATTGTTAAAATTTCCACAGTATAATTAAACATCGATAAAGCACACGTAACATTGCATTGTCTAGTCTGGAATTTCGAGGCTCTAGTTAAACATAGTGATTACTTTCCCCGAGGCCACAGATTGTCGAAAGGCGCAACATAGTACGAATGTAGTCTTGGGCCGGTAACCTTACTGTCACGGAAAGGGAATACCTGGCGTGGAATAATATTGTATCATTCATTGAGGTACAATTTAAGTATGTCGATTGTTCCAGGTGATGAAAAGCAAAATGAGTTTGAATAGAAATCGCGACAACGACGGCACGGCCCGGGAGCCGTTGCTGGGCGAGGAGAGCCCCATCCACCTCGGCAGCAACTGGACCTCCACACCCAAGTACACTAAGTACTCGAAGCTGGCGAACCAGACCGACAGCCCCAACAGATTTGAGTATGATAGCGACATCATGTCCATGCAAGACAAGATGATGGCAAACCAGGATGACCAGCTGCAAGTGATCAGCAACTCCGTTGGCTCCTTGAAGACAGTGTCCAAACAGATCGGCATAGAACTTGACGAGCAAGCAGTGTGAGTTAACACTTTAAGTAATTCATAAAACATAAATTGGGTTATCACCGGTAGTGGACAGGTGGAGCTTTACTAGTAAATTTGTGGACAGATCAGTGGCAATGACGTACAATGTCAGCAGAACTAGGCCCTAAGGACCTCGCGCGCTATGAGGCCATGACCACAGCTAGTACTTGTAGCATCAGGGAGGCTTACCATGAACTATTAATGTGACTCAAATCAGAACTTAATGAATTGATCTACAATTCTGTGGTTCCCAAACTTATTTTATCTACTGCCCACTTTGACAATGAGTAATTTTTTAGCGCCCCCATTTTTTCACCTACATAAAAACCATGATAACTTAAAATTTAATTAATTATTGAAAGCCTTTACACACAACGCCCCCATTTTGTTTCTAGGTCTCTTACCGCCCCTTTAGGCTTGCAGCGCCCACAAGGGAGAGTTATCGCCCACTTTGGGAAAGGCTGCATGGCAACAGTGACAGTGTTCCAATGAGGTCGACTCAAATCAGGACCTCAATTGGAACATTATGTCACTTTTATCGATAATTGAGGTCCTGATTTGAGTTGAATAGTTCATGGTGAGTCCCCTTGACACTGTAATTACTGGCTGTGGTCATTGCCAGGAAGCGGCCGAGATGCTTAAGGTCTCGGTCAGCTAGCATCGTATGTCATTGCAATATGAAAAGCTTTTGCGTCTACGTATATAAAGGTAGTATCACAAGGTAAAAGAAAAAATCGATAATTGCGCAAAACTGGTGGTATGATACAACAAATACATGTGTCCTGGAGACGATTCAGCACTCTAAGCTTAGGGTTCAGGTGCTATTTCAAAAAATCCTCTTAGTGTATGGTTTGTACTTTCAGGATGCTTGACGACTTGAACACGGAGCTGGAGAATGCCGACTCCAAGATTGACTCGACACTAAAGAAAGTCGCTAAAGTGCTTCACATGAATAATGGTAATTCTATTGATTATTTATATTTACGCAAATACTACACATTGAAATCTATACTAATCTATACTAATATTATAAATGTTAAAGTTTGGATGGATGGATGGATGTTTGTTACTCTTTCACGCCAGAACGGCTGAACGGATCTGGATGAAATTTGGCACAGAGATAGATTATAGTCTGGAATAGCACATAGGCTACTTTTTATCCCGGTAAAATGTATGGTTCCCGTGGGATAGATGTTTTAATTTTTCATACTTTTTATCGCGGGAACACCGCCGGGCGCAGCCAGTAAAAACTAATTTTACGCATTTTATTGCGTTTATTTTATAAAAATAAATCCGTAAAACAGGTTTTATTTCAATGGTAATTATTGTAACATATCTTACATTATTCAGTTGTAAAGGTAATAGGGTAACAGTCCTAAACTTAATATTAAATAATGCTGTTGTTGATGTTTATAACCGGTCACAATGCGAAGATTCAATAAAATCCATTCTATAGTTCACCCAGGCTGTGCGCTTAGACAGACCAACATTTTAAAAATGGCTGATACGATCCTTTATCGAAAATAATGTCGCCTACGTTTATTTCGTCTAAGTATATTCAATTTACAAACACTACCAAGTTAGTTATGATAATTTTTAAAAGTATCTATGTCATGCTGACATATAATCCTTCAGAATATCTGAGACCATATTTCATATACCTAAATGCGATATTATTATCGTTGCGGCTTGCGGTTCAAATTACTACTATCCGATATAAGCGTACATTAGCCTTCGTCAGATACCTACTGTCGGACCTCAGTTTGAAAGTCACCATAGACTAAAATCCGCTATGTCATATCCTACCTCACGTACTCCGCCCTAGGCTGGTTCACATTGGGGTCTGTGACGAATTGGGGGAAGCCTATGAGCTCAGCAAAACTAGAGTCTAAGCACAATAGTCACCGCCCGCGCTTACGCGACCATCTCGAAGGAACTCAGGGTCGGACGCCTGGATGAGTGTGTTCAACGCCTAGCCAACGACATGTGCGCGCGCGCCGCCGCATCCCCACACTAGGGAGCTAGCCCCGCTGCCCTCGCTCGCTCACTGGAAGTCCGCCGAGCTCCCCGAGGTCGTGAATGGGATCATCCAGGGCCCCGAGTCTGCTAACACAATCGATTCATAATCGAAAAGCAACCGCATAGCAACTGTCACTTTTGACAGATATCCCATACAATATCTGTCAAAAGTGACAGTTACTATGCGGTTGCTGTTCGATTATGAATCGATCGTGTTAGCAGACTTGGGGCCCAGGTCACATAATGACACCCTGCAGACCCATCCACGATTAGTGTATGACGTAGCAAATCACAGATAAGGGGTAAAACCTCGAAACCAATTTCCCCATCTACCAAATAGGTATTGCTAGACTTAAAAGATGGCGTATATCGCACCCTCAGAACGATAGGGCCTCAACTCAAAATTATGAATTCAAAATGATGCTTCAAAATTATGGTTATAATGTATGTTCTATCTGATGAATTACGCACTATCTGTTTTTAACGGACTTCAAAAAGAAGGAGGCTCTCACCTCGGTTGTATTTTTTTTTAACTCCGTCATTTATGAACCGATTTGGAAAAAAAAAATTCAGCCCCTGTCGCGGTGTTATAAATAATGAACTCTACAAAAATGACATGTTATCTTTTATTTGTTTCAGATCGACGCCAATGGCTCGCTATTGGGATACTAATAGGCCTTTTATTCATTGTATTAATTTTATTCATTATCATTTGAACGTACCGCAAGTTGTTTAATTAGGAACTGTAAATGTTTTATTTATATTATTCATAGCTAAGTGATATATTCTATTCTTGTAATATTAACTTCTAGTGTATTTCATACTTCATTGTAGATATTATTCTTTAGAATTATAACTGACATGTAGGTAATTTGACGCAATAATATATTTTTATTCAAATTATTTTTAATTTCTAAATAATGGTGCTTATTCTGTTGTATATACTACGACTAAAATCGACCCAATTCAAAATATCGCTGTCTTGCTTATACAATAAGAACATGAGAAAGATAGCGAACATTTTGTTTAGTCAACTTTGTTTTGTGTACTAACAAAATAAGGATCAATATTGTGCAGTTTATCGGTTGTAGATAAATGCGTGGCATGCCTAAATAGAGACTGAACCCCTAAGTAACAATTGAATATTCAGGGCATAAGCGATCTTGGCAACGAGGGACTTACTTTTCTTATTCTTTCTTCACGAAACGAAAAGGGGTATTTTGCCAATGTCAAGTAATTAATAGCGATAACAATATCCCTTGCCTATGACCTTGGTCAACGGTGTTGGTAACAATTGAACTTGTCCTATGTTATAGTATCTACTTAATCTCAAAAAAATCCAGTGTTAGTTACGACGTAATCTATGCATGTTTGCACCATCCATTCATTTGTTACAAACCTAATGGAAACATGCCAATGGTACTTGATAAGATATGATAACAAACATCGTAGGTACATCTGTAAAGTTATATTTTATTACGTTAATTAAATCGATAGGTTGTTTTTTATTAAAAGAAAGAAACGTTAATGACTAAGTTATATATAAATGGTCATTTTTACTTACTTGTTTATTTTTTATGGCCATAGTGACGAATTGTTTTTTTTTTTGTAAGTATTTTGCATCGCAGTATGCTGCCAGTGTAGTGGTTTTTTTTTCGAACACATTAATGTAATTACCATGAGTATATTATTACATATTTACCTTTGAATCTGCGCTTCTGTAGCGCATTGGTGATTACAGAAATTCGACGTCATTAAAACAATAATCACACTAGTCATTTTGTGGGAACAACACTTTTTTTTTTATTTGCCATTGCGAAATTCTGACTTCTCATTCGCACGAGTTGACTTCGACTTCATCGCAGCCCTTTTTGAATCACCTGTATATTTATCCTCACTAACCCTATCTCAAAATAGAGGATACTTAACTCGTACAAATTTTTCAGACTCCTTGAGGTCCCTCGAAAAGTTATGTTACACGTTTTTCATAATTTAATATTCTACCAACATAATTCGCAGAAACACAAGATTTTAATGAAAGAAAAAAACAAAATTTACTGGCTGCATAACTTTATAGTTGTTTTATTCCGATTCCTTACATTTAATACTTGACACTGGCAGAATACACAAGTGTGTGATGCAAAAAAAAATGCAGTTTCCCGCAAAAAAGTCTCATAGGATTAATATTTTCTCAGACGAATTTATTAGCCGACTCAAAGATTATTTAAAAAAATATTGCACTTTTTTAACGGTCAAATGTGTTAACTATGTGCGATGTGCTATTTTATAGCACCATGCTGTATTATTTTGTATATTTGGTTGTCTATTTATGTATTAAGTGAATGTAGATATGTTTTATAATATATATACTGTGTAGCAACATCTGTATGTACCTATAGGTTAAATTATTGTCGCGTAGTTATGTTATTACTTTAAGGAAGAAATACACTTTTCACTCCATTACTGCCTTTCAATCTTCGACAGCCATTACAACAAAGTTTTCGTCCATTTACACCGGCATTTGCAAAGCTTTTTTTTTTCTAGTTCTGTAATTATATCTTACACAACTTAGGGGTTTATTAAGTGATCAAAGCCCGTGTTATAAAATTGAAACGTGGCATAAACTATGCCAGAAAACATGGTTTAGAACCTGCTGCTTCCGAGCTGTTTTCCTGATCTTGCGCACTAGGCTTAGACACTTTGCTTGGAACATATACCAATCGACTTTCATAACAATTAAGCATTGGGTATACATCGATTGCTATTAATTGAAATAGATAAGATACATGACACGGCTGCGCAGTCCTATCAGGCTTCAAGATAAAATATTATTATTAAAAATACATGACCAAAACGCAACTGATAAAACATTCACATAATTTCCTCAAAAAAAATCTTATTAATTTTGTTTGTTATTATAATAATAAGTATCTACTCGTTATCATGCCAATTATATAGTTCATCATGGGGTTCACCAGCGTTATAGGGGTTCAGTGGACACAATTCGATGGACAATCTGTACCGGATCAAGTTTAGACCTAACTGTTATAAAGAAGATAGTTCATTAAACTGGCCGTCGTTTTCTTCATCTCGCTTCCCCCTAGTGGAGGGAGGCGGGGAGACTGGTTCGGGATGAATTTCCTCTTTCCAGTGGATATCTACGCCGCCCACTACTTGTGGGCGGGTCATCGGGGTGTCATTATGTGACCTGGGGTTCATCATCGACGGGATCTGTGGTCTCGACGGTGATCAGTTCGCGTTGCAAGCTTCGGTGGTGATGGCGGATTTCCGGTGGGCGCGCGTGCAGCGGAGCTATACCTACCCCTGATATGGGAGTGCAGCGACGCGTCGGCGCGCGCGAACATGTTGGTGGTTAGGCGCTTGACAAACTCATCCAGTTGTTCGATCTTGAGATCCCTAGAGATAGTCGCGTTCCTCACGTAACGCGGGGCTGCGACTATCGTGCGGAGACACTGGTTTTGTTGGGCACGAAGGCGACTCTTATTCGTCTCCGACACGAATGAGAACCATGATGGGGCGGCGTACGTGAGGCGGGATCTGACGTAGGTCTTATAGATCCCGAGTTTTGTTCTCAGAGGTAGTCTTGAGGCGAACACCGGATTGAGTTTGCCACGGGCGAGCTTAGTTTGCGCGATCACTCCATCAATATGGGACTTCATACAGAGCTCCCTGTCGATGGTGATCCCCAGGTATTTGGCTTGTGGCCTCCACTCGATGAGCTGGCCTTGGAGTCGGAGTAAACTGGCCTATTATAAGGATTATAAGGTAGGTTGTAAGAGGCAGGGTAATGAAAAGTTCGGGTGAAGCTTATCATTAATATATCTGTAATAAAGTCAAACCTCGACGTCTTTCCTGATTACTACTGTGGACCCTGACTTAAAGGAGTAGCAGTGGTAGGAGCGTGTGGCTGGTCTAGTCCCAATAAAGTAAAAAAAAATACAGCCCGCTGAGTTTCTGGCCGGTCAGTTGATGTCGCATGCCCACCATTTAGTAATAGTACAACTATATTATAACTACTGATGGAAATGGCAAACAAGACAATATATCTAAAAGGTGTGCAGTCGATTTTTTTTATTCTTGTTTAGTTATTGTAAGGAGTCGTATAATAATGAATTGTCTTGTAGGTCGTTTTTTGTATAATTTTATTAAGGAAAATATACCCAGTTATATATTATTGGTTTACCTAAGAAATACACTTTTTATACTCAATTTCGATATGTGTAATTTTCATATTATATTACTTATTGATTAACTTCAACTCTGAGTGCTTCTTTCCCCAAAATTTATAGAAAGATTTCGACTTTTTATTTTTATTATAGAATAATAAAGCAAAATTCTTTAATTTGCCATAATTATTTAAGGTCCAACAATAATAGTGTAAAATATTTTAACAAAAGCCAAGGTTTTGAAGATAACATTCCCGAAGAAATACAATCAAATTAATAGACATTTAAAAAAGAACACCCTGAACTGAGTGCATTTAAAATATCAAACATAATTTACATAATTGTTTTAAACATTAACGTGGTCCATATAGTTTACTGATTCATCTGTTAAAATATATTACACTTTGTTCGTTAAGGTGGAAGCTCAGGGTCAGGGCGCGAAATTCAAAATGTCAATGGATTTTATTATTTTACGAAAAATTTGGACATCTTTACGATGTAATTTAGTGTTTTGCTATATTAGCATTCTGCATTGGATGTCTCGATATATTAAGTTTGTTTTAAAAAAATACCTAAAGCGATACAACACCATAAAGTTAGTAAAAGTAGCGGTAAGTAGCGGTTAAAAACCGCTACTAAAAAAATAAAAACCATTGACATTTTGAATTTCGCGCCCGGACCCTGAGCTTCCCCCTTAAACATTATACACAAATGCTTAGGGAGCGTTCAAGTATTACGTAACGCAATTTTTGGAGATTTTTAACCCCCCCCCCCCCCCATTAAAACTTAAAATCTCTACGCGACCGTTCTGAAGGGTTACATCAATGTTACGTAAAGCATAGTTCAAACACCCCCTTCCCGCCCCTGTAACGCATCGTAAAGTTTCAGAAGACCCCCCCCCCCTTCCAAATTCGTTACGTAATACTTGAACGCATCCTTAGGTATATTAAAAATGCTGTGTTTTATGGTTTTATCTTCTTGTCGTCACAGTCGTATTCTTCGGAGGACGAACTGCCGCTGCCTATTTTGTCATAAAGCAGAGGCACATAGTCGTACGTTTCGGCGGCGTCGTCATACATCGACTTCTTCATAGCCGCCCAGTTCACCCTGGGGTCTTCATGAAACAAGCTAATAATACAAGGATATCATGACCATGACCTTGAAGTGTCAAATATTTCAACCAGTGGGATATAACCAGCGTTGCCAGACGTCCCGATTTTGGCGGGACGGTCCGATTTTTTAATCAAAATTAAATGTCCCGCGCGGGACAGGCTCAGTCCCGCTTTTCGGAGATATCTCGACCAACCTAACTTGATTTTGATTACTGTTCTTTTTTTATTCTGAAGACGAATAAGACTCAACTATTTCATGATAGGGTAAATCTGATTTAAAATATTATATTTTTACTAGCTGACCCGGCCACGCGTTGCTGTGGCTAACACCAAAAATTTAAAAAGTGGAAATAATTGAATTATACGGTATTTCGTTCACTACAAAATAAATTTAATTAATTTTATAGCTTCAATAACACGTGGTAATTATGCTGTTAAAATGTAGCTTATATGACACGTTCGTAGATTTACCATAGCAGCGCCATCTATTGATTACTTACTCAACCCAGTCGAAAGGTATCGACATCTGTTAGAATCATTTGGAGTTAACAGATAATTGTGACTGTCAAATAATAACAGACAAATAATGAGCAATAAATTAAAATTGCGACTATAATTTGAGATTTAAACTATCCTATCTCTCAAGTTGGATCGAACTGCACATGGTGTGCGAATTTTATTATAATCGGTTAAGTGGTTTAGGAGTCCATTGAGGACAAACATTGTGACACGAGATTTATATATATATAGATTGAAATAGATTTTCTATGGCTATTTTTGCTATCTATTGTCACGGAAACGTAATTTTAATTCAAATAAAAAGATAAATATTTCAAAACTTCTGTTTATATACATTTTTTTACTATGTCCCGCTTTCGACGAAAGAATCCCGCGTTTTCACTCAAAAAGTTCCAAAATCCCGACTTGGCAAAAAAAAAACTGGCATCGCTGGATATAACTCTCTGTATACAGAGTCATTCAGAAAGAGTTCTTCTTCTTTCTTTACGAAATGAAATGCGATGAAATAAAATGGATATGAATATGGCCTCACCCACAACTTTGGGTAATTTGGGTATTTTGACAATGTTAGGTAATTAATAGCAATAACACATCTTCTATACATACAAATAAATAAAATTGGATTGGCTGTTTGTATTATTAAAATAACCGCTTTCACTAAGTGCATTTGGATGTATACACGGTACCTATACCAAAACACATTTTTTTAAATATTTTGACTGTCTGTTTGTCTGTCTGACTGTTTGTTCCGGCCAATCTCTGAAATGGCTGGACCGATTTTGACGGGACTTTCACTGGCAGATAGCTAATGTAACAAGGAGTGACTTAGGCTACTTTTATTTTAGACTAGGTGTTACCTGCGACTTCGTCCGCTTTTTGTTCAATATCACGCGGACGAAGTCGCAGGCATAACAGCTTGTAATAAATAAAATAATGGATGTGACATGGCAGGAGGTTCTCAATTCGGTTGTCTATTTTGACATATTCTGATTTCAAGTAATGATTACGAATGCGCTAAAAATCACAGCTCCCAGACTAAGGATTAATTATGATGCAATTATTTTACGCCAAGCTGTCGTGTTGTAAAGAAAAATGAGAAAACCAACGCAACTTTTTATCGACTTCAAAAAAAGGAGGAAGTTCTCAATTCGATTGTGTTTTTCTTTTTACAATTCTGCAGCGGGTCATCGTTGGATACATTTAACATGATCACTTGCCTGCTGACACAAGTCATAAACTTTCTAAGGAACTGGTTGGACAGGACATGGACGATGTTGCTGAATCCAGTACAGTTGGTCCATTGCCCATCCGGTGCCATTTGCATCGCTACCACCCGCCCGTGGCAGATCAGCGGTGCTCCGTACATACCCTGGGAGATACACATTCAGAGAACAGATGTTTATTTGTGAAATCATGACATGGAGTCCATTTTCCGTCTTAGACCATATCTTACAAACTTTAGAAACCTTCGCATGGAACATACAATAATAATTCCAGCCCTTTTTAATGTCCCACTGCTGGATACGGGCCTCCCCTCAATGCGAGGGGGATTAGGCCATAGTCCACCACGCTGGCCCAATGCGGGTTGGTGGACTTCACACATTATTCGAGGGGTTCTCTCAGACATTAAGGTTTCCTCACGATGTTTTCCTTACACTGCTACTTACTGGAACATACAAATAAGCATTATATATAAATAGATCGCTATTAATAGAAACAGATAACTCACATGACACGGCTGCGCAGTCCTATCAGACTGCAAGATAAAAAAATATTAGCTTATACGTTAAAAAGGTTTGTCAAAACCACCGTTTATTATTTGGGTGTAAAAGTAGTTTTATTGCTTTGCGTAATGTTGGTTCCAACACAACAGCGCCCCAAGTCTGCTAACACAATCGATTCATAATCGAACAGCAACCGCATAGTAACTGTCACTTTTGACAGATATTTTATGGGATATCTGTCAAATATGACAGTTACAATGCGGTTGCTGTTCGATTATGAATCGATTGTGTTAGCAGACTTGGGGCCCAGCTCCAACATTAGATCGATTACAACAATTAAATGACATCGAGCAAATCAAAAATGCCCAAACTCAAAGAGGTAATTTGGTTGTGAAGTTCCTAGGACTACTTTCTGAATTTATTTCAATATCTCAATGCTCCCATTGTATTGTGCTGTTATCAGAAGTATATCGTGTTCTAAATTACGGGTTCATTAGTGTTCAAAATTCACATGCAAAATGGTGCTGTATCAAACTTAAACAAAGCCATGTAATAGGTAGTAATAAAATACATCAAGGGGCCGTTCACACGCACGCATTGTCAATATTTGGACGCTACTGATAAACAGCTCAGCCAATTTCATAATCTATAAAAAATAATAACGCTTAATCTATAAAAAGTAAATAAATAAGCACTTAATCGTATCGGATTGTTCACTTAAATGCAATAGACTTGTCAGTATACAGAGTATCAACTATAGCCTGCTGACGTTACAAACTCGATGAGCCGCAGATCATAATCCCATACTTTATCCGAACGGGTTATACTCATTTATTCTTTGGCTTGTTTATGCCAAGAATAATCCATCACAGCGATATAGTGAGGGTTGGCAAACTTCATCATGTCATTTAATAGTTGGTCTAACATCCCGTTCACATGGTTCGATTTTAGTTGGTCAATCACAAAATCGCATGCGAATTTAACTGTCTGAACAGACTCTCAATCAAATTGTAGCACTAAAAATTGATTCAACAAAAGTTTGCCTCCTCTTAACTTTTGCTGTTCAACTATCGTGTTGAAAGTGATTCGTCTGGTTTGAATTTATCTTAATTAAAACGTGCCTTACATCTCTGACACACAAGGTGGCTGTGTTATCGAGGAAAAAGTTGAAACCGTAGGTGCTCAACGCCTTCTGTAGCTTGAGGGCCAGCGCGTCGCAAAACAGACTCTTCTTAACTATGTTCAAAAATTGAACTCTGACGCTTCTCTGCAGAAGAAACTTGTGAACTGGGTATATCTTATCCTGAAACAATTGTAAATGTAGATAAAACTTACACGCCTAAACTTACGGGCTGGGTATGTAGGTAGAATGTTGCACCTGCATTTTTCTAAGGGTCGATAAGGTAAATAGATTGAGGTTAGGAGATGTGTGCCGTGTTCCGGCATGATGTTCGGTGTTGCCATTCATGGATGGCGGGTCAGATCGGCTGCGCGGCATGTGCCTAGTGAATGTAGCGTCTCGATCTACTGCCGCCTTCCTATCTAGGCAAGTATGCTCCATCGTAGATCTCATCGTCACTTACCATCAGGTGAGATCGAGATCAAACACTTGCCTATAATGTAATTTAAAAAAAAATGTGTATGTTTTAAGACACCACCCATTCCCGTGGGACACAGACGTAGGTATGTATAAATAGAAGAAATGTGGACGATGCTCGCTTAACCATTCCACAGAATATACGGTGTGACAGCAGAAAGGGTATACCATGTAAACGAGCTTAAGACGTCAAATAAAATGTCAATAAAAAATTGTTTGTAAAGGGTCTCTGTGTTTTTAAATTGCGACATCGAAATTGTGACATCTTTCCTATAATAATTATACAAATGCTTCGGGTATTTAAAATTGAAGTCGAAGCGAAAGTTCAAATGGTATCCTTTCTGGATCATGCTGTATATTTCTCTGCATATAATACCCAATGTCTAAGCACTCATTTGAAAATGAAGACATTGATTTTAAACGCTTTTACGCTCAGCTGGTTGCACACACTATGGATGCTGTGTGCTGCTCTCTTAAAAAAATAAAATAAAAAAAAGAAACGCGACCATGTGCACAACAAATGTTTGAACATGTGCAACCATAAATCAAGTAATAGCCGACCAGTGGATAAGGACGTTTGTTGATGCCGAGCTGATTGGCACGGGTAATAGCCCTGGCTTGTGTGCTGATGGCCCCGGGCTCGAATCACGGTAGAACAAAATTTAGGGGATGCGAACTCTAATGTGAATATTTAATATACTAGCTGCGCCCCGCGGTGTTGCCCGCGATTAAAAAGTATGTTCCTTTTACTAGGATAAAAAGTAGCCTATGTGCTATTCCAGACTATAATCTATCGCTGTGCCAAATTTTATCCAGATCCGTTCAGCCATTCTAGCGTGATTGAGTAACAAACGTCCATCCATTCAAACTTTCACATTTATAATATTAGTGTGATGTATCAAAATTGCTGCGTTTAAGACTGTACGTGTGTTCTTGATACTTATTAATTATTAACAGTTAGGTTGGTATGTTTTCGAGATTGAATCAAAAATACACACAGAAATAACAAAATTATTTGCTTTAGCCCTGGGCAAGGAAATATTTGATTGCTTTTATTTCTCTAGACGGTTTTCCACGGCGGTGTCATGGGACGTTTGTACATCGGTATATACATTGCTATAATGAATTGTGACCTTCATCTGATATCTCTGGGGAACAGTCAGGGATGGTATTGTATAAGAGTAGGTGTGATAGCCAAGTTGGTAGAACGCTTGCCTCAGTAGTCGGTAACGATGATTGCAGGTTCAAACCCTTTGAAAGCCTTTGACAGGAAGACGGACTCTTTGGTTTCGAAAGCCTTACAATTGTCCACTGAACTATTCACGGGCGAACACTTCTAACAGTAAAACACTAGTAATGTATTGTTTATCGTACATAACAAGAAATCTAAAAAAAATAAGTAATGTAAGTAATTGGATAAATAATGTTATGTCTGGGCGAATTGATTATACTTAGGGCCCGTGGCGTAGTTTTAATATTTGGTGACCTTGGGCCATGCGCCTGTAAGCCTGTAGGCCATTAACAAAAGATAGGTAACGAGTGAGAAAACCCCAAAGCTCAGAGCGAGGGGTGGCTCGTACCACCATTAGCAGCCGGCTGCCCCGAATCATGGCCCCCATGCACTAAGGGGAAATACGCCACAGCTTAGGGACTATACTTTTTCCAGAACTCATCTGACATAATTTGCATGATATCCCTCTGACAACAAGGTCTGGACAGAGTTTACTAGCAGACGGTAACACAGGCTTATACACTGAAAAAAGTAAATAGTTGAACTTTTTTGTTATATTTCCAAAATAACTTCAATTTTTGTTAAAATTAACTGAACTTTGATAAAATTCAAAACAGCATTGTTACTAGTAACACATGGCTCGCATCTCACAGTACATTATTTTCTTGGCAGAGTATACTTAGTATCACTCGACTGGCTTACCCCCTTATAGAAAAAGTGCCATCCGGCTATCACGCACTCCTCCTGCAGCGACAAGGACTCTTCCCCCATGTAGTCCACGTTCATAGCGCGAAGCGGTATTTCTGCTAACACGTCGGGCACACTCCGCTTGAGAAGCAAAAGTGCAGGGCATTTCTGCATCAAGAAGCCCCTGTTCGCTTCGGGCAAACGAGTCACTAAAATATCAAAACAATATTACCTTTATACTATAAATAGTACTTACATATTATGATACAAGTGAGCTACGCAATAGAATCAGAAATGAGGAGATCCGTAGACGAACTAAAGTAATCGACACGGCTCAAAGAATTTTAAAGTTGAAGTGGCAGTGGGCGGCACATAGCTCGCAGAACCGATGGCCGTTGGGGCAGAAAGGTTCTAAAATGGCAACCACGAACCGGAAGACGTAGTGTAGGACGGCCCCTCACAAGGTGGACCGATGATATCACACGCGTAGCAGAAAGCCGGTGGATGCGAGTGGCGGAGGACCGTGATGTGTGGAAATCATTGGGGAGGCCCATTTCCAGCAGTGGACGTCTTTTGGCTGATAATAATAGAATATAACTAAGTTGGTCATTACACTCGCGGCTGAATTGCAGCCGAGACGAAGGCGCGTAATGACGCCGAGTACAATAAACATACTACAGTTGAGTCGAAAACTTACCTGCTTTTGTGAATTCAGTTTAAATCTCGGTCCATTTGATGTAGAGACGATATAATGTAGAATAAAAATTAAGGGTTTGGAAGCAAGCCTTAGTAGAGTCGCTCTTAGAATACGCTGTTGATATTTTGGACTCTCAAAATCAGTGGAAAAAGAATCACTCACGCTTGGGTATTAAGATCTTGATAACCTGCACCCTGATGCCTCTGCGAGGGTGCCGGTACGTGGATCCGGTGACCACATTGATGGGTCTCCGGTCCGGAATAAGTGATGTGGGACTTGTGACGCAGACGGCGGCGGTCAGTACCGTTGTCCGGGATACCAGGGTGCCCACGCATACCCCTCGGTATCGAGAAGCGTAGTATACCTGAATGATCAAATTTATCGGAATACTATCGAGTGCTTATATAGTAGTGAGCCTAGAGAGAGAGCTTAGTTTACTTTTAATCATTTATAAATGTGTAGAAAGTTACAATGGATTATAAAGCCATTATAATGGTATTTATTCCTCATAAAAGTTTGTCATAGTGCCCATATAATTCGTGATAACTGTCTATAATTTTGGAGGTTCAAATATATGATGTATTTTTTTATTTCTTTAGCGGAAAATGGAAGATCTTCCAGCCAGGCGGGCGGTATGACTGGCGGGGCGACGTGCTCCGAAAACTCTTATAGCGCGTTTCAGAATTGTATTAAGAATTTTCAATTGTTCTAAATGCGTCTGCAGCGCCATCTGTGTAGCTTGTAGCGTGGTTGAAGAGTTCGCTACATTTCAAATTAAAATTTAGTATTTTATTATTTTTAATAACCCTCTAACCCCACCTGATTAGCGCACTTAGTGACCCTGCTTTCTGTGTCGAGAGTTCCGGTTGCGAATCCCGGTACGGACACGCTTTGTGTGATCAGCACGAGTATTTGTACCCGAGTCATGGATGTTTAATATCTATATAAGTATTATATACCAGGTCCAGCTAGTATTGACAAGCCTACTGTCAGTCACACAATAATCATTGTTTGTAGTCCTATTCCATTGAATTAATATTTTGATCTCGTGTTTTCTGTATGAGGTACTTTCATCTATGTCCTTTTACTTAAACAAATAATCAAGTAAGTACTTACTATGAATGGAATTGTGCCCTCTCGCGGCTTAAACGGCTCCTTCCCCCTGCATTGTAGAAAACAACCCCCTACTTACATTACGCAATTGTGTAAAGAAAACTATATATTACAAATTCATATTGACAAATATAATAGTATACCCACCTAGCAAAAGCAGAAAGTTCAATTTGTTCATGTGTAACGTTTTATTAAATGAAAACACAGACGTGCACTGATTTTAATTATTTCACCAACGTAACGGCTCATAAATAATGTTTATCGATGGAAAAATATATGATTGATTGGAACTAGATTTCGTTTGAACGCTAGAAGGCAATCAGTGCGAAACGTTATTTAGTATTAAAAATATAATGAATGGATGCTGACCGCTCATTTATTTTAAATTAAGTTGACTAAAATTTGAAAGAATATAATTTTAATATTTACAAACTAAAGATATAAGACAAAATTACATTATTAAACAAAACTAATATACATTAAAAAGAGTATAGAAAAGCTACTAGGCGAAGGTAAAAAAGGAAACGTAAAACAGAAAATCAGTAACAGCCATGTTGTTAGAACGCTTACAAACAAGCTGTTAAGATTCGAATCCCGGCTCGCTTATCACTTGCTGTACGGCGAAGGTGGCAAAATATCGTGAGGAAACTTGCTCGTCTTTCGAAAGTCGTGTGAGATTCGCCTATCCATACTAAACGACCTAAATCATCTTTATATTGAGGGAGAGAGTGACCGGTAATTCCCTATTATATTAGGACCAAGTAAAACTATTTTATAGAAAATCTTTCTCGATGATTGGTGGACGCAACCGGCGACCCAAGGGCTGGGCATTTCCTCGCTCAGCGAGTAGCGTTTGCTATTCAGCGGGGAAATGCGGCCAGCATCTTGGGCACGCAACCGCATGGGCCAATATTTTTACACTTTTTGTAAATAAATAATATTAGTTTGTAAATAAGTAAAACTCTGCCTTTCAGGCCTGCTACCATATTTAGGACAGGACTTGGCGACCTGATTAGCACAGATGATCGAAACCCTGCTTTCTGTGCCAAGGGTCCCGAGTCCGAATCCTGGTAGGGACAAGCTTTGAACCCGAATCGTGAATGTTGTATATCTACATAATTATTATATACTTGGTGTTCTTATATTACTGTAACAATAATACAAGCGTTGATTAGTGTGGGACCGTATAGTCGGTGTGTTCGTCTGGCGATAAAAAAAGATTAGATAAGTATATAATGTAAAGAAAAAAGAAAAAAAAAGAAACTGATGACGTTGTATCATGCCACAGGAAATTCCGGCTATTCCGGGGAGAGTATAAATCTCGCTTAGGGCGGTTTATTGGGCGGCATGCAGAATAGCGTGTGAGGCAGTGGCGAGGGCAGAATATCCGCACAATGGACGCGAGAAAAAAAGCACCTCTTACCCACAGATATATGATCTGAGACCTTACCTATGAATGCATAAAAATCTCCTCTCATACTGAATGTGGTCTAGATCTCTCATCTATACATAATATAATAAAAATGTAACTGATCGCTGTCTGTACGTGAAAGATATATGAAAAAAACTATTATTGGGGGCCTTTGTTAATGCAATAGAACACAAAATAATGACTTTTGAATTTTTTGTCTGTTTGTCTGTGCGCTTGTGCACGCTAATCTCAGAGAGAGCTTAACCGATTTGAGTGCGGATTTCACTTATGTATTGTGGTAAGCTTCACTTTAAAGAATATTATTCTGTTGTATATATAAAGTGATGTCAATTTAAAGACGCGAACGAAGTCGCAGGCAACTGCTAGTTAAAACTTTATTATTTTAACCTGCAGAAAACAACAAAGAGATAGTCAGTTTGTACAAAACCAAAAAAGAGATAGAGAAAATATTTCAAACAAGAAGGCATGCAAATTTGAATTTCGAAAGGGAATCCGACAGGGATCGTGTTATATATGTGTCCGCCACTGGTGTGTGCCGTGCGAGAGGAAGATCAATAAGAGGCTGGCCTGCGCACTTGGCCGGCCTGGCCGCCGCCCGGCGCGCCATTCGTCGCCCGGACCCCGCCACCGAACCACGTACCCTCCGACGCAGTGCATCGCAGCTACTGCACGCGCGGACCCTCAACATGGAGGTAACCAGCTTTCTTTATCACTTGTGCCAAAACAATATCGCGCTTCGCCAAACATCCCCTCAACCGTCTGTTCACCACACGCCACCTGTTAATCACTAACTATTATTGACGAAATTTATTTTTAGGCTTGTTTTAAAAATCGATAGCGGCTTAGATAAGCAAGTGCAGTGAAGTGATTTAAGTTAAGTTAAACGTAGGTATGTGTTACATTTCAGTTTAATGTGCGTAGGCTTTCCATTTGCTAGAGTTACTAGCAGCTACTAGCTAAAGATTTACTAATGTTTTTTTTGACACTTGAGTGTGTAAATCTTTCTTAGAGGTTTACACAATTAAACCTTTGCTACTGGCCTTAGCCAAACTGTTGAATTTACATTACAATAAGTAATCAATTTACTTTACACTCAATCATGTCAGATTTTTTAAATGTTAAAATCGTTACGGCATAATGTAGTTGGTAACTAATTGGTGCGCAGCATCCCGGTACAGACGGGGAGCGCGGTGAGGGCGGGGGGAGGGGGTGGCTTGGTTTTGTTTGTGTGCGTGAGCACCCTGTTTCCACAAAGATATTTTTATTGCGGGACTGTGTGTGCATGAAAGCTACGCGGAGCGGCAGGACGGAGATTTTTTTATTAGAGCGCTTTTACACGGTCGAAACAATCGCCCACCAGAGAGCGAGACAGCCATAAAACAAAAGGCGGTTGACAGGCGCTTATTTAAAAAAAAAAAGATACATAGGTACTTTGTCTCTGTTGGACGGTTTGTTCTATCGTTTAGAATGCGTTTAAACATAGAACAACATTATAATACTACAGCTGTTATCCTGTTTACTACCAAAGCGTCTTATAAATAGCCGCAAATGAGATAAGGGAGACAATAACATAGAGAGACTGCTGTCAGTAATAGGTAAACGTTATCAGTTATGTACGCTGTGCGCTAGTTTACAAGGTGGACACCACTCGGCAGACAGAGATGTTGAATGAGAAAGAGGAGAAATAAAATGCTCACTGACTTCCTTTTTTTATTGAGTCAAAGTCAAATCGTTTATTTTGTATAGGCCTACGGGGGCACTTACAAATTGTCATTACATTTTTTTTTCTTAACTCTACAACCGGATCGGAACGCGACCTCAACTGAGAAGATCCGGCGAGAAACTCAGCGGTCTTGTCTTTTTATAATCCATTATTTTTACAAAAAATATAAAAAAGTAAGCTCCAGTGTGTTGCTTATAGCTCTATACCTCTTTGTTAGTGGTTAATCCTGTAAAAGCTCCCTTATTTGTACCTGTAAAATAATTAGACATGTTGAATGGATATAGGAATGATATTTTTTAGGATAAATATACGAAATGCTGAGCTATTATAAGCTTCATGTAAGTCGGCCTTAAGGTTCGCCTCTGGATGATTGGAACTCTCTTATTATAATTGCAAGATATTTCTTAACATTAAAACAAATAAAAAGTGACCAAAAATACTGTCTAAATATTGGTTTTGCAAACAATTAGCAAGTGAAATAATACAAGGCATCTATATTTTTTATTATTATTTAATTATAATACCTCTAAAAATTACGCAGGAGGTGTAGAATAGTAGAACAAAATAAAAACTATCTGTTGACTTATTATAGACTTTTTAATCTATATTTTAGGGATAATAATATTTTTATTTTATTCGTAAGCCGTGCAAAATGTCAAAATACGTAGACTATAAAGTATACGGTTAGCTCACGAATAATCTCGCACTTTGACAGATATCCCATACAATATCTATGCTGATAGCCAAGTTGGTAGAACGCTTGCCTCGGTAACGAGGATCGCGGTCAAACCCCGGCTCGCACCTCTGAGATTTCTGGATTTCATGTGCGAATCTCATTTTCAACCACGATTATCACTTGCTAAACCGTGAAGGAAAACATCGCGAGTAAAACTGCAAGTCTGTGAGAACCCCTCGACAGATGTGTGAAGTCCTCCAACCCGCACTGGGCCAGCGTGGACCCTCGCATTGAGGGGACGCCCGTGCCCAGCAGTGGGACATAAAAAAGGGCTATTATTATAAATACTATAATTCTTTCAAAAGATGTTTCGTCGATTGTTGATAGCGTCGATTGATTTGGTGGTTCCTAGCCGTGCGCTTCGCCCGCACGCACCGTATATACGTACGATACGTACGTACATACGAATGTATAGTATGAGTCGGGTATCGGCGTGTCTGGGCAGCGCGTGACCTGCGGGTCGCCCGGTTAATTTTAGCGACTCCGCCACTGGGGACAATAAGTCATTGACTCGACACTATCTATTATACCATTTTATTTTTAAACTCTAATTGGGTTGTTGACTTTTTTGTTATTTGCATAACATTATAATCTAAAATCCCCCTCGCATTCTACTACTAATCGCATCTAAAATATTACTAAATGGACGAATAATTTTCGAAATGGCTTTAAAAATACAAAAATATACATTCACGTTTAAGTCAAATTTTTCGATTACGAATAGCGAATATGAATGCAAAAGTATGCACTGAAGGCTTGTGACGTCATCGCAATTAGTCAGCCAGTGCGTGCAACAAAGAAAGAGGAAACCCACTGGGTATATGTACTAAATTTCCAGAAAGATTCAGAAAATAAATACGTGTATATACGGAGTTAACGCAGTCAAAAGAGCGGGCGAAATAGTTTATCTTACGAATCACATATTAGAAGGTCATTGACAAATAATATAGGTATTTTATTTGTTGATTTTTTGTTTCGTTTTAAATATTTATTTTGATGTCAAAACAGTGTACGCGACGTCACGAGCTGTGATTAGTGTTTCAGAAAGTTTTTATTTTTTACTAGCTGTCCCGGCGAACTTCGAGAATCAAATGTATGAGAAATTTAATTATGTTTATAACTTTGTTCTGATTTTTTTCCATGTTTATTCTTCTATTCGGGGCGGAGCAAATTAAAAAATAACCAAAGATCATAAAAATCGGCCCACTCGTACTTGAGTTATGAATAGTGTAACTAACACGGCTTTGTTTCATATATATATATATAAACAAAGTTTAATTTATATTGATTGAAAATAACATAAATATTTACAAACAGGAAAATAAAAAAAAATAAAAAAATTGATTCATAGTTTGTTGTCATACTATTTTTAAGTTTTTTTTTTATAAACAAAGTAATTAAAATAAAGACATTGCATAATAAAAATAAAGTTATATACATAAAAATGCCTCTATATCGTCCTCGATGCCAAAAGTGCCAAGCAGGCTGGCCGCGTTGCTGCGCTAAATAGCGAGGCTCACTCTCTGCGCGAAATAAAAACGAGCCCGCGCGCCGGACACGGGTAGCGGCGAAGAGGCGTCCTTGTAAAGGAAGCGAGCGTTGGGGCCCCACGAACCCAAAGTCTCGACCCCAAACGAGTCAAACCATTAGCCTCCAGGAAGGCCACTGGATTTTCGTCGCTTCAAATTTTCAGCTTCTGCAGCACCAGAGCCCGATCGCAACGACGTACTTGGAAGATGCGACGGCGCAAGGGTGTCACACCAGGGGCCGCCCCATGTCCCAAGGCACCAGAGACATACCGTCGGGTCGCTTAGAGTCATCGCGCGCCAGACCGTCGGGCTCAAGCACCGCTGGCACATGGCGGCGGCGAGAGCCCGTTGGATTATGACATAATCACACTTCACACTAATATTATAAATGTTAAAGTTTGCATGGATGGACGTTTGTTACTCAATCACGCCCGGACAGCTGAACGGATCTGGGTGAAATTTGCACAGAGATATATTATAGTCTGGAATAGCACATAGGCTATCCCGATCTATAGCACATACGCTATCTCGATCCCCTTTTATCCCGATAAAAGGATATACTTTTTAATTGCGGGTAACACCGCGGGGCGCGTGTTTGATAAATAATTCAGGTGATGTCACAATTTATTTGATCTCGTTAATTTGGCATCACCATAGATATTTTACCAGTGTCAAGTAATATAAATTATTTCTGTTTTCGAGCATATGCATAGGCCCAAAGGCTTGGCCCAAGTAAAATACCCCCCCGCGCCCCCCCCCCCCCCCATCCCTCAATCAGTAAAGTGATGGGTACTTTACTGAAAGATTTTTGTAGTTTTTTTGTGAGAAACTGGAAAGCCAAGTTTCGTCACTCTGTTTCAATTACCTACACTCGTGCACTTTACCGGACCCATAATGGTTAATATTCCACTTACGAGTATATTCAGTCACCATAACTCGCAGGAGCACTAGTTTCAGAAATTAAATCATAACTGACGCCATGACTTTTCAGTTTCCCGCCAAAAAGTCAGTCATTTTTGTGCATGACCGTCTTGTCGTAGGTAATGGCTGCACGCACATGCCACGCATGTTGCTGCGAATGTCATTTTCAAATATAAATAAGTATTTTATACTTTTAAACATATAATTAATGCAACAAATACAAAACAGATGTTATTTTATATTACTAAAACAGTAAAAGATATTGTGAATGTTATTTTTTAAAGTTATCGCCAATGTTATTTTTAAGTCGGCCTGAATGTCAATTTATAAAGCCGTCGCGAATGTCATTTTTAAAACCACCGCGAATGTCAATTTTAAAAGCCATCGCGAATGTCAATTTTTAAAACCATCTTGAATTTAAATTTATAAAACCATCTTGAATTTAAATTTTTAAAGCCACCGCGAATGTTAATTTTTAAAACCACCGCGAATGTTAAAGCATTTATGAAATATGCAAATAATTTTATAAGTAAAATTTTTTTCTGAGCATCTGAATCTACTTGAATTAATTCACGTTCGTGATTTTATTTAGTATAAACTTCTGTGGCGATCGGTGGTCGGCCTGGTCCTACTGTCAGCGGCAGCCGTCTGCGCAGAAGGGGAGGTGTGGGAGGAGAGCGACCACGAGGTCCTCATTCGGAGCGAGAGGGGCGCTAAAAATAAAGGTTAGTACATATTTAGAACGGTACATAGCGACGCATCCCGGCGCAGCTGCACTATGAATAATGAGCTAACGGATAGTGGAAAACAATGGGAATTACTGTTATTTCATTTTCAATATCACACCGAGAAATGCTTCTTTCGAGTATCTACCAGCACATCAAGTGCGAGAATATTCCTTAGCTAACTATATAGTTTATAGTTTACGTAGTTAGATCAATTGTATGGTTAGCTGGCCAAGATGCTGGCTGCATTTCCTCGCTGAATAGCCAAAGCTACTCGCTGAGCAAGGTAATACCCAGCCCTTGGATCGCCGGTTGCGTCGACCAATCTTCCTGAAAGAAAATCTTTATAGTATTTCTATTTTGTATATAGAAAGTACATATCTACCTACCCACAGGTGTCAGTCTTTTCGGGAACATAGATATACTTATATACCTGCACCCGAATTCATAGATGTTCTATAAGTTTTATAGATCGTCATATAGTAATGCGCACAATTTGACGTTTGATAAAGTTATAGAACGTCTATAAATTTGGGTGTTAGTCGTTTACTTTAGAAGGGAACTTTAATCTAAATTACACAAAGTAGTTTGAATGCATTTCGGTTAAATATAGTCCCGCATTATTCATCTTTGTCCTTTTGTTCTTGTAAGTTCGGCTGGCTACCCTCGGAATTGCTGAAAATAAATCTTCTATTTATGTTTCTCACGCGGCGTGTCGCCTTCCCGCTAACTGAACGAGAGTTATTTTTACAAAATAATCAATGGTAAAAGCTTTTTAAGAATGTTATTTGTGATAATGGATTCTCGCGAGCACAGTAAAAGTAAAAATCGCGCGTATGAATATGAAACCCATTTGCTAGATAATTATGTTCTATGATAATGCAATAAGGTGCAATAAGGTCGCAAAAGCAGTTGGCCGTAGTAACGTCTTTTCAAGCGTAATATTTTTCCCATCTCTTATGGTTTCGGAGATACACATAGGGTCAGTATCTTCATGTTACACCCTGAATAATAGGTTCATCTCTAGTCCATTGTACGGTATCCTGAATACAGGCGTTGCTTAGTTTGGGACCGGACTTGTTGGCGTGTTGGTCTGGCACTATTTAGATATTATAAAAACATGTTAAATTGTCAACAGAGGTGTGTCGCTACATGCGGGGATCGTGGAGCGAGTGCAACGCCACGACCAACATCAGGACGCGCAAGCTCACACTGAAGAAGGGCGACCCAGCCCTTTGCGAGAATATCAAGACTATACAGAAGAAATGCAAGAAAGGTACGTACGTGGGTGTACTTTTATAGAAATGCAAGAAAGCTACGAGGGTGTACTTTTATAGATATGCAAGAAAGCTATGTGGGTGTACTTTTATAGAAATGTAAGAAAGCTACGTGGGTGTACTTTTATAGAAATGCAAGAAAGCTACGTACGTGGGTGTACTTTTATAGAAATTCAAAAAGAAAAAATTAAACTCGTCAAAAATTGTGAAGATTTGATCTAACTATGTAAATTTGCGTTGCGGCTGAGTTCCAACAACGAATTGATAGTTTTCGAAAAAAAAGTGAGAATTGATTGGTTAATTAATTAATATTCCATTAATGTTCTCGACACGTTGCACTCAATATGGAATATGCGAGTTTTTACAAGTAACAGTCGCTGAGTTTCTCAAATATCTGCCTACATTGATAGGTGAAGTCAAGCCAACATTTTAGTTCTTCACTATCGAAAGCAGATACATTTCCGCGGACCCGTGGCATATGAATTGTGAACCCCCATTTTTTGTCACGCCAACGTAGACCCCCGTCGAGTCTCCCGTGGACCCCTAGCGGTCTACCGGGACCATTTTGGGAACTAATGATTTAATTTAATGACAATTTTAGCTTGTCGGTACGAGAAATCTTCGTGGAGCGAGTGCAGCACCAACGGCGAGATGTCCCGGACCGACATGCTGAAGGCGAACAGTGACGCGGCGTGCGAGAAAAGCAGGCGCATCACCAAGAAATGCAACAAGAACAAACAGGTCAAGAGCCCCAAGGACAAGAAAGGTTTGTTCGATGCACATTACTGTTTTTTTTTATTACATTATACCTAGGCGAGTATTTGATCTCGATCTCACCTGATGGTAAGTGACGATGAGATCTACAATGGAGCATACTTGCCGAGGTAGGAAGGCGGCAGTAGATAGAGACGCTACATTCACTAGGCACACGCAGCGCAACCGATCTGACCCGCCATCCATGAATGGCAGCACCGAACATCATGCCGGAACACGGCTAGGCCGCTTGGCGACATGGCTTTGTTCAGTGGGTGGTGACTAGCCACGGGCGAAGCCTACCACCAGTAGAGTTGTCCCCTAGTTGGCACCACCCAGGGTCACGTGTAGGGTGACCCTGGGTGGTCTCGAGGGTACTTAATTCTCCTACGGACGAAGGTGACTCGACCCCAAAAACTGTTATATATCTGTATTAATTTTAAACCAGCTTCTGCCCGCGGTACCCCGAACAAAGCCTACAGTACTCTGGTAATATGTAGGTTCCTATAGTGAAAGAAAGAATTGTGATCAGTGGATCCGGAGATTACCCCCTACATTCAAACTCACAAACTTTACCTCTTTATAATATTACCCGAATTTATAGACGTTTCATAACTTTATCAAACATCGTATAGTACCTACTGGGTAAAGCAAAACTCTTGTGAGCAGTACAATATGACGTTTGATTGGCACTTTGTATGGAGAATTGAGCAGCGCCTCTAGCGGATATTAAACAATCAATTATCAAAAAAGTATTTTCCGCTTCACCAACTCTCAAAACATTCTACTTGACGTTGGCAAAATAAACACATATCCAGACACACACAGCTGTCATGGAGGCTGAGCAATTCTCTCATAAAGAAATAGTACTTATGTACGTATATATAAGGGCAAGTATTAATGTGTACCCATTTGTTGCAGGTCGTAGAAATCGCCAGTAGGTAAGATTGTAGCTCGACACTAAATAGAATACTTAATAGTTTTTACTTTAGTATCGATCCCTTGTTCTATTTTCCGTAATAGTGCCAAATAAGGAGAATTTTAACGTTGATTCTTACAATTAATTTATATACAGTAAATAGCTATTAGGTATATATTATTATATAAACAGTTTGTCTGTTAAACTAGCTAATTTTAGTAGTACTTATTAATTTTCATTGTCACAAGCCGAAACGAATTATATCTTATGGTATCGGCTATTGAATTACATAAGAAGGATATTGTCATTTATAATTTGGTCGGTTTCGATTTCCTTAGCGGATATTCGAATGTAATAAAACGAAAATAAACTCATAAAATGTATGCTATGCAAGCGTGCATGCTACACTCCATCGATGTCGATTAAGAAACACATAGATAAGTTTCTTACGTTCGGAAATGGCACGACACAACTGGGCTGCGCAATGCACCTACTACTCAGTCTAATAAGTCCATCTCCATCGGAACGACGCAATGCGATATATATCCTTGATTTTGCTCTTGCGAATGGTTATGCTATCTCGTTTATACCGCTATTAGATCGTTTAATGTTTGCAACCAAACTACATATTATAGTGTACATGTGTCTGTGTTAGCTTCGACATTAATAACAACTCGTCGAATTATTATCAATGCTACACACTATTACTATGAACAAACTACCAACTAGGTACTGCGGACAGACTTTCGACTGACGTCTTAGAGGTGTTCGGTTTTGTTGGCTTCTTCAATGATCTATCAATTTGTTTGGCTTATAATTGAAAAAGTTGAAAAGCCGAGGGTCAGTGATGGGCCCCTTTTCCCACTAATTAATTGTCTAACCATGCATTACGTTTCAGATCAGAAGGAAGTCTGTTTATTTAGAAAACTATTTTCGCTTCCTTTTTTTTTATCTGATGTAGCATTTATTTTATACAAAGTCCTTTGTAATTGAGATAACCATGTAGCCATTTATATATTCTATGTTTATCTTTCGCTGCTTAAAGCTGCCTAGCCCAAGCTACATGGTTGTCCCAGAGCCATAACCATGTACCAAACAAAAATGTATTACATTCTTTTAAAAAGAGCAACCATGGAGTTTCTTGCCCGTTCTTCTCCATTGGAGTGGCATTCCGAACGGGCGGTAGTTATAACATCATTTTGTGACATAATTGAAGATTCATAAGAATAGAATTTTACGTAAAAAAATATTCAGATTCCAATTCTGATCCTAATATTTGATAATAAGATTATTATACTTTGAATAAGTATTAAAGGAAATATAATAAAATTAGTACTTATTTAACTTTATGTTTTATTCTATGCACCTTCTACCCATATCATTGTTGAAGTGGCCCAGCAAACTGGTGAGTATATTAATCCTGTTCAAGCAAAAGTCCTCTGGAGAAATTCTTCTTCTTTCTTTACGAAATGAAATACGATGAAATAAAATGGATATGAAAATGTCCTCGCCCACAACTTATCTGTAAGAGTTAGTAAGTATTATTCATCTGTCACTTAAGTTCTGGATAGGATTTCTTCTGTCTTTACAAATGATGCGCGATGAAATAAAATGGATATAAAAATGGCCTCACCCACAACTTATCTGTAAGAGTTAGTAAGTATTATTCATCTGTCACTTAAGTTCTGGATAGGATTTCTTCATTATTTACGAAATGAAATGCGATGAAATGAAATGGATATGAAAATGGCCTCACCCGCAACTTAGCGGGTATTATCAGTTAGTGGCCGATTACAGGCGGTCAGAGCTCAATAAAAAAACATCTAAGTAACTATAAAATAAAACACATTTTTATTTGTAACCGCTATATTATTTTTTTAATAAATAGCAATCCGATGTCTAATTTGAGCCTCATTCAATTTATCGAATAAATATGTTGCACCTATATTTAAAAAACGTCTCCCTTAACGTATTGAATGAGACTCAAACGCGCCCATCGCGATTGCGTGATCATTATTAATTAAATAAATAAATAATTAATTTATTGTCTAAATAAATAAATACATTCTGATAGAAAAAAAAACAAGAATCGTAAATATACAATTATGTAACGACAGACCGCACAGTGTCTGCGGGTCTATATACTATCCGCCAACTATATGGGCGTTAGTCGTTATATATCACAGGTCAGAGCGTGGGTCGGTGCGTCTAGACCGTCCTAGATATGGCCGGTCTAGCGCGGCCTTTGTCGTAGTAGTATCACTTGAACAGTTGTTTGGCGTAGTGCCATATCCTGAAGAAGTACTCGTCGCGGCGGAGCAGTGAGCCGCGGGCGTACGATCGGATGTCGGCGTCCATGTTGTGGTCTCGCATCCAAGAAGTCGTGGTCTGCGTGCTGAACGACGTGGGCTCCGTCATCTCCGTCTGCTCGCCCGGCTCCTCGTCCGCGTGGGAATCTGAACGTAACATGATCATTTATAATAATAATAATAACTCCAGCCGTTTTTAATGTCCCACTGCTGGGCACGGGCCTCCCCTCAATGCGAGGGGGATTAGGCTATAGTCCACCACGCTGGTCCAGTACGTGTTGGCGGACTTCACACATCTTTCGAGGGGTTCTCTCAGACATGCAGGTTTCCTCACAATGTTTTCCTTCACCGTTTAGCAAGTGATGATCTTGGTTGAAAATGAGATTCGCACATGAAAAGGAATGTGACAGATTGGCTATTCTGCTAAAACTTGGGGGAGACGCTATAGAGTACCTACTAGGTCTTTGCCTCTGGAAAAAACAGACGCAAACGATCCGGACTACGGAACATCAGACTGCTGTCGATCTGACATCAGCCAGTATAAAATGAACTCACGAAACTATCAAGACGCCTTTGTCAATCCCACTAATCTATACTAATATTATAAATGTGAAAGTTTGGATGGATATTTGTTACTCTTTCACGCCCGAACGGCTGAACGGATCTGGATGTAATTTGCCACAGAGATAGATTATAGTCTGGAATAGCACATAGGCTACTTTTTATCCCGGTAAAAAGGACATACTTTTTAATGGCGGGTAACACCGCGAGGTGGAGCTAGTTTATAATACATATAATTTGCACTGTAAAGGCTAAGGGATAAGAGTGAGACAAAATTAATGAGGTACCCACCTTCTCCAGGGATAACCTTGAAGGGTTCGTCGGACTCGAGCGGTTCGCTGAGTCCAATCTCGTTGCGAGCGTATATCCTTATCATGTACGTGTGGTTCTCGCCGAGATCCTTGATGTTGAACTTGAGCGTGTTCGCGTCGACCTTGCCGACCTCCATCCACATGGTCTTGGTGACGTCACGGATCGCGATGTTGTAGCCCAGCAGTGGGGATCCACCGTCCCACTCGGGCGTGCCCCATGACGTCATCACGATATTGTTGCCCACGGTGCGGATCTCGAGTGGAGCGGTCGGCGGGGATGGTACAGCTAGGAGATGGAAAGTTTATTGTGGAATATTTTTTTAAGTACCATTTTTTCTGTTCTACCTTTTTATACCGAACTAGTATCTGAACGAACGAATTGAATGGGGGCCATAGTCCACCACGCTGACACAGTGCGGGTTGAACTTCACACGTCTTTCGAAGTCTTCTCTCAGACATGCAGGTTTCCTCGCGATGTTTTCCTTCACCGTTTAGCAAGTGATAATCGTGGTTGAAAATGAGATTCGCACACGAATACAGAATCACAGAGGTGCGAGCTGGGGTTTGAGCCTGCGATTCTCATTACCGAGGCAAGTGTTCTACCAACTTGGCTATCACTGCTAGGCATAAGATAAAATAAGCAGATTTTTGAGTAGGAAGATCAGGGTTATGTCCTATTGTCAGGGATTTCTTTTTGGAAGGTGGTGTAGCTGCATCACGTAGCACACGTCGCCACGCGCTGCAGTATCGCGAAGAGCGTCTGCATCCCACGGCGGCCGGCGGCCAAAATAATCAGTGTCTCCAACCCTCTTTGACAAAATTACGGTGTTGCCTGGTCTCAAAATATGGTAGATGGTGGAAAATTACGGCAGACCAGTGTTTGCAGCAAAAATACCTATGCAGTGGGCATGACCCTTTTTTTTTTACGTTACGCATCCCAATGCAATGTTGCCGTAATATTTTGCTAAATCAAGTGTTGTCATTTTAGAAATATGGACACGGACGAAATTACGGTAGATTTTGACATGTCTACGCTAGGTGGTAGACCTAGAAAAATTACGGTCGATCTACTGTAATTAAGGCATGGTTGGAGACACTGGGCCAAATGGCCGAGCCGCGGGCGCCCCGCATCTATTTATACAGAGCGCGATTGCGCAAGGGCGATAGCAGCGCCGTCTGGTGTATTATATTTTTGTGTTATATATTTCCACTCCTTGTACCTACTACTTTGTCTGACCCAATCTTTGTAAATATAGGACGTTTTTTTTATTAAGAATATTGCCTTTTCTACACTACATGACGAGTTTATTAAATAGCGATAGCCATATTCGCTAAAGTGGTAACCCTGCAAAAGTTTGGGATACTCACTGGCATGCCTTTCGAGGCGCACCGACTGCGACTCGGCGGCCAGGCTCACGCCGATAGCGTTCTCAGCGGATATCCGGAACACGAGCTCCTCTTTCTCCCTCAGGTTTTCGATGCAGTGCTCGTACACCGAACCGCCCACCGTTATGAGCTTGGTCCACGACTTTCCTTTCACAGTCTTATACTCGATAATGTAATCTAGGAAAAAAGAATTAAAATATTGGTTTATATCTCATATTAATGAATAAATAATATTGCCAGACGAACACATAACTATATGGTACGGAATTTCGAACGAGCGTAAAATCGTAGCTCACTTAACAACTTGTGACATTTTTGAGGACTGAATAAAATAAACCAAAAAAATATCTGATACTGAATTCTAGATGTGAACACGATGGAAAGGATCTATCTATCTATCAGCCAAAAGACGTCCACTGCTGGACATAGGCCTCCCCCAACGACTTCCACACATCACGGTCCTCCGCCACTCGCATCCACCGGCTTCCTGCGACGCGTGTGATATCATCGGTCCACCTTGTGGGGGGCCGTCCTACACTACGTCTTGCAGTTCATGGTCGCCATTCTAGAACCTTACTGCCCCAACGGCCATCGGTTCTGCGAGCTATGTGCCGCCCACTGCCACTTCAACTTTGAAATTCTTTGAGGTATATCGGTTACTTCAGTTCATCTACGGGTCATAGCGTAGCGAAACTCCGAGAAAAGTTCTCTCCATTGCGCGTTGAGCGACCTTGAGCTTTCTTATGAGGCCCATAGTAAGTGAAGTTAGAAACGGAGTAAATAAAAAGAATGGTGGGTACTTGTGATGATGCTGCCTCCGTCGCTGAGCGGAGCGGCCCACCGAAGCGTCACCGACCTCGAGGTCGCCTCTTTCACTGCGAAGTTCTGCGGCTGCGATGGTGGAGCTGCGAATAAAATTCAAATAATATAATACTGTATAAATATAATAATATAATACTAGCTGCGGTGTCACCCCCAATTAAAAAGTATGTCCCTATGTCATTTTCTGACCCCTAAACTACCACTACCTATGCAAAAAATCATGTCGATCCTTTGCTCTATGAAAAATTAAAACAAATCTATCCCACGGGAACCATACATTTTACCGGGATAAAAAGTAGCCTATGTGCTATTCCAGACTATAATCTATCTCTGTGCCAAATTTCTTCCAGACCGAACATCTCATATAATTTTTGTACCAATAAAAGATTCGTCATATTCCCCGGGCTAGCTAGAAAGGAACCATAGTAATATTTTATAGAAGTATATACTTACATAGAGTCTTTCCGATAGTTATCTTCTCTTCGGACGTATACGGCAGACTAGTTCCGATCTCATTCCTGGCGCATATTCTGAACTGGTATGTGGTGTTGATGGTGAGCTTCTCTATCCTGGCGCTGGTGGTGGTGACGATGGCCACTTGCCGCCACTTCTTGCCCTCCTGCTTGATCTCCACGCTGTAGTCGAGGATGGGCGACCCGCCGTTCTTCTCCGAAGGGTACCATGTTATGGTCAAAGAGTTGGAGTCGATTCCGTACAACCCTAGGGGGCCTAGAGGAGGCGATGGCACGTCTGGAAATAATAAAACCATTGTTATGACTTCACTCGATCGTGTAGTCATTGTTGGTGGCGAGAAAAACCCAAAATACTCATACAATAAGGTAGTGCACTATGTATTACAGAATGTTTGTATACCTATTTATTATTAAACCATAAGTAACATTATTTCATGACAGTATATTGGTATTTTCCTTCAAAAACATTTAGGTTCAATTCCCGGCTAGAGTTAATTTTTTCCAAAAATCTAATAATGCTGTTTTACATTTCATCAAAATCGGCCTCGAGGGTCCATTCAGTATTTTTCGATATTCCCTATAGTTTCGGATTTGGCCATCAACGCCCACTTGAAAAATTCACCCTGTATACATATATTGCTATTAGAGTTTGGTAAGAGAGAGAAGGGTCGCGCTGTTTCTTTGTCGCACTCACACTAACTAATAATAGTGTCGTCACTATACCGACAATTCGGTACAGTTTACATTACATTTTATCAGATCAGAAACTTTGTGTTTTTTTCATAATTGTCAGAGATAATATTGCGAGAAAACTTTCACATATTATAAGTGTGTGTGTATGTATGTTTATCTGTGTGTGTAAAACTAGTAAAGAGGATGCCCGCACGGAAGGTTTGCCGATCATCATCCGTTCCCTATTAATAGGTAGTGTTCTACTCAATCAAAAGAGGTTATGCACGCAAATGGCGGAGATGATCAGCCAGCCTTTTCCGCGATTGTTTTCGTCACGTTTCCTAACTAGTGATGCCCAAAGTCTTCGCAAGACCGAGACGCAAGACGTTGGGCAACACTATTCCCAAGCGAACACTTACCAAGAGCAGTCTTTATGACTATAGGCTCACTCTCGAGAGCCTCAGAGAACCCGATAGGATTCTGCGCCATCACGCGGAACATGTATTCACAGTTTTCGTTGAGTCTCTGTATGCAGTACGTCTCCACGTCCTTGTCAACTTCAGCGACCTTCACCCATTGATTGGTGTCGGGTTCGTGCTTCTCGATGGCGTATTTAGTGAGCTCCAAGCCGCCGTCGTCAACGGGCGGCTTCCATTCGATGGTGACCGATTCGCGGCTGATCTCGCGCATCACCACCGGACCCTCGGGCTTGCTCGGCTTGTCTGTAATGTTCAAAATCGTCTCATCACCTCCAGAATACCAAACCAATACAACGATGAAATTCCGCGCGCGATTTGCGTGAATTCTTTACAACGCTTCACAGGTCTTTCAAGAACCAGTCAGATTCAAGCAGACATTCAGGTCTCCTAACGATGTTTTCCTTCACCGTTTATATCGTTAAGCGAGATCATGGTTGAAAATGGAATTCCCAAATGACATTTCATCGCTCAACGCGCATGGAGAGAGCTATGGGCGGGGCACATAGCTCGCAGAACCGATGGCCGTTGGGGCTGAACGGTTTTAGAATTGCGACCACGAACCCCATGAGGTAGTGTACGACGGCCCCCCACAAGGTGGACCGATGATATCACACACGAGCAGGAACCGGTGGATGCGAGTGACGGAAGACTGTGATAAGTGGAAATCATTGGAGGAAGCCTATGTCCAGCAGTGGACGTCTTTCGGCTGATAGTAGTAATAGTAGTAAATGAAATTAAGTGACGCAAGGCAGGATTTAGCCAATGACCCTTGCTTCCTAAGCAACCGTTCAAGGGGAGCGATGATAGATACCTGTAAATTAAGCCCTTAAATAAACAACTCACCGTAAACTTTAAGTGAAAGTTCCAACGATGTAGTACCAGCCTTGTTGCTGGCCTCAATGACGTATTTGCCCGTGTGCGACCGGCTCAACTCGGTAATCATTATCGTGCTGATGTACTCCTCGGTCGTTATTATTATGTCCTTGGATCTCTCTATCCTGGAGCCGTTAACGTACCAGCTAGTGGTAGGCGCTGGCATGCCTTCAACTGTCGCGGTTACGGACCATTTTCCACCCACTCTGTGTTTTTGCACGACCTCGTCCTCTGATACCTTGATGATGGGTTTGAGCTGTACCTCCAACGTGCAGGAGGTCTCAGTCTCGCCGTGTTCGTTGGCCGCGGTGCATGTGTAAGTACCCACTGTAGTTTCGGAAGCTGATACTATAAGAGTCGCCACTCTGTTGATGTAAGTGGCTCTGGCGGTCTTCATCTTGATGCCATCCCTCAGCCATGTCACCTTAGGTTCAGGCACGCCTCCAAATATGCAAGTCAATTCGACATCTTCGTCAGGGCCGCTCACGACGTCCCTGAGTGGTTTCTCAACGGTCGGTGGCTGCGGCTTAGCTACCTTCTGGACCAGAATGTATTCCGTCACCTCGGACGCCTCGCTCACACCTACTTCGTTGACGGCGAATACGCGGAATCTGTATGACGACTTGGTTCTCAAATTTGTCACGGTGGTTTGAGTTTTCTTGATATTTTCAATCGATATCCATCTGAAAATTAAATTCACGAATGAATGTGTATTACGTGTAGTTTTTCTTTGTTCAGCTGAGGTCGCGTTCCAATCCGGTTGTAGAGTTAATATAAAAAAATGTATCTGAAGTCAGGTGTAAATATAAAATTTAACTTTTATAAATTGCACACCCATCTTATTTAATCCTTTTAGATGAGCATTGAGACTTTATTATGTTGTATATGCTATATCATTTTATGTTCACAGCTAAATAATTTCCAAATACTTACTCAGTGGTATTAATTTCCTGATATTCAATAATATAACAGTCAATCTCCGAATGCCCCTTCTCCTCGGGTTCATCCCAACACATATTTATTGAATCATCACTGAGCTCCAAAATATTTGGTTTACCAGGCGCTGAAGGTATATCTGTAAAAATTAAATATGTAAGATTTGGTACCACGGATGATATTGGGAACCACGGATGATTTTTGGCACCACAGATGATATTGGGCACCACGGATGATATTGGGCACCAGGGATGTTATCGGGCACCACGGATCATTTTTGGCACCACAGATGATATTGCGCATCACGGAGTATATTGGGCACTACGGAAGATATTGGGCGCCCCGGATGATATTTGGCACCACGGATGATTTTTGGCACCACGGATGATATTCGCCACCACGTATGGTTTTTGGCATCACGGATGATATTTGGCACCACGGATGAATTTTGGCACCATGGATGATAAGGCTCTTTAAGAAAACAATAAGCTTACCCAAAACAACAAGATTGATTTCGACATTCGCCTCCCCGCAGTTATTCTCGAGGCGCAAGCGGTAGGTGCCAGCGTCGGTGTGCTCCACCTTCTTGATAGTGAGGGTCGCGGACTTGGAGTCGATGGTGGGCTTCGTGTGCTTGGACTTCTTGATGATCTTCGAGTTGACGACCCACTCGTCGTTGGGTTGCGGCGCCGCCTCGTACTGCACGTGCAGGGTCGTATCGCCGCCACGCTTCACTCTGTATACAGTGTCGAAGTCCAATATCTTCGGCGGGAACTCCACAACTGTAACAGGTTCATCATTCTCACCAGAACTGTGTAGGTGTATAGAACCCTTTCCCAAACCAGGCGATAGCGCCCCCTTGTGGGCGCTGCAGGCCTAAAGGGGAGCGGTAAGAGACCAGGAAAAAAAATTGAGGCGTTGTGTAGAGGCTTCCAATAATGAATTTAATTTGAAATTATGTTTTTAAGTAAGTGAAAAAATGGTAGCGCTAAATTTTTTTCCTTTTCAAAGTGGGCAGTAGACAAAATAAGTTTGGGAGCCCCTCGTGTATAGGACCAATATTATTTTCCTAAATTATATGTAAAATCACACAAAAATTGCCCCTCCCCCAAACAAATCCTCCCTTTACAAAGTCCTGGATTGGTCCATGATGCCTACGCCAGTTGCCAGCCCCAAGGAGGAAAGTTGAATAAATCACACGTACCTTCTACTTTCAATTTAGTTGAGCACCTAGCGTCCAGCAGCACGCACGAGTACTCGCACTGGTCCTCCTCAGTACATTTCCTTATGATCAATGTCCGTTTTGTGACGTCCGATATCAATGTGAACTTTTCACTGTCTTCCAGAACGGACTTCTTCTTGAGCCAAGTGACTTGCAGCGTTTCGTCGGGTATCTCAACCGTTAAGTAGGCGTCGGTGTTGGCCGGGACGACTATGAACTCTGGGAGTCGTAGTGTGAAGTCGATGGACGGCTCCTCCACGGTCAGCCTGGCCGTGCACTTGTCGTTGCCGACCTCGCAGCTGTACGTGCCAGCGTCGCTCGGCTCACAGTCGTATATCTTCAGCTTCTGCTTCTTGCCGTCGATAGTCAGCTGAATGTGATTTGAAAATTGAATTTCCGATCCGTCCTTGAACCATTGCACCAAAGCATCACCTTTAGTAAGTTCAATATCAAACGTCGCTTTGTTTCCTTTATTGACTTTTTGGTCTTGTAAACGAGATATAATTTCAGGTGGTAGTTCTACGACGGTGACTTCTGCTGTGCAAGTGTCGTCGCGAAGTTTGCAAGTGTATTCACCTTCGTCATGTACCGAAGTGTTCCTAATATATAATTTGCGTACGTTGCCTCGTTTTTCAAGTTCAAATTTGTTCTTCTTCGGTTTGATTTGCTCGCCGTCTCTCTCCCACACCACATCTGCGGTTTCGGAATTGATTTCCACCTCTAGAATAGCGATATCTCGCTCTTTGACTTCGAAGTCTTGCAGTTTGCGAATGAACTCTGGTATAGTTTCGTGAACTATTAACTTGGAGCTAGTTTCTTGGTCTTTAACAACACATTTGATGACACCGATGTCGGTGAGCTTTGTTTTCTTGACGCGCAGTTTATGCACCCGACCTTCTTGTATGATTTCCCTATGGTCCATGCCGCTCACTTCCTTGCCATTGTGGTACCATTTAGTTGAAACAGTGTGTGATGTATGACACTCCAATGTCACGGTCTTCCCTTCCTCAGTTTCGTAAGTGGTCTTAAGATTTTTCACGAATGTTACTTTGTCCACATCGATGGTGACCCGAGCGCCATGTGACGCTTTGCCGGCGCTGTTCGAAGCGACGCATTTGTAATCGCCTGAATCGATTTCGGAATCGACACTCGATATTATCAACTCGATGTTTTCACCGTCGAAGTTTTGTGTGACCGTCTCCGATGGGGTGATTATTTGATTATTCCTGTACCAAGTGATAGACGGCACGGGGTTGCCGGTAACTTTAGCCACCAACTTGATTGTGCCATTTTCTTTAACGGTGATTTCTTGGAATCGGTTAATGAAGAGCGGTGGCTCAGCATTTTCTTCAGTTGGTTCTGAAATGATAAAAAAGTATTAACCTAAGCTGTTTATAATTATGAAGAGCCTATTCACAAAAACGAGGAATACATTCTTGCACTCAAAGAGAATAAGAAACTGCATTTATCATAGATTGTACGTATTTTTTAGCGAGAATAAAAGAAGAGCTTTCTACGCTAGGAGGATCTACACACAATATTGAATAACGGTATTCTTACCTTCAATAGTAATGACAGCACTGGTTTCGGCCGTACCCTCTGAGTTCACAGCCTTCAGAGTGTAAACTCCATCATCTTTGCCTTTCTTTGGCTTTATAATAGTGACAGTGTGAGTATCGCCATCTGATTTCGTTGTAAGTGTTTTGACTGGCTTATTGTTCTTGTACCACGTCACTGTGGGCTGCGGGTTGCCGACGACTTGTGTCGACAGAACCACGCTCTCGCCTTCTCTTATCGTCATGCTCTTTAACGGTTCGATGAACTGAGGCTTCTCCTTCTGTCCCGTCTTGATCTTCAATACAATCGGTAGGCTCGCTTCGCCCTCCCTATTGACCGCCAGTACAGTATACGTACCTTCTTGAATCTTCTTAACGTTTGAAATCTTTAATACGCTGCAATACATATGCATGTCTGATTCTGTTGCAATTGAAATGTTATCATCCGGTATTATCTCTTCACCTTTGAAGAACCAAGCTATGTCCGGTTCTGGAATTGCTACAAGCCTACATTCTAAGAATATCTGTGATCCTTCATCGACGTACTGAGCTTTGGGCCGCTTGGAGAAGGTCGGAGGTATACCTTCCAGAATGTCAGCGAGGGAAGATTCCCTCGACAGGCTCTTGCGTGAAAGAATTGTCATTTCAGAGCCGTGGTCGGACAGCGGCGCCTCCACTATCAACTCGGTGGTGCTGGAAGCAAATCCAGCCGCATTCTTGGCGACACAAGTGAAAGTGCCGGCGTCTTCTGGGAACACTTCTCTGATGACTAATGTTGCTACGTTGTCATCGTCATAGTACATCTGGAAATCTTGGGAAGGCTTGATGATAGCCGTTTGCCTAAACCACGTGATCTGTGGTCTAGGATAACCTTCGACTTGACATTCGAATTGTATTGTGGAGCCATCTGGTGTATGCTTTGGTCGTAATTTTTCAGTGAATATTGGCGCTACAGCCTGTTCTTCGGGCGTAGGTTCTGTAAAAATAAAACATGTTACTTATCGAATTCTTTCCTTACAGATACTGTTCTGGCCCCAGCCCAGCTCCTCCCTTTTCCTCTGAAAAGATCGCTATAATGCCATTATAATACATTATAACTGTCTATAAATTTGGGGGTTTGTACTTACTCTCAAATACAGGAAGCTTGTCGATCTTCTCGTTGAGCTTCTTCTGCAAGTAGAGCGTGTAATTAGCTTCATCCATCAAATACTGCGCCGGCACCCAGCCCTTCTCTTCGGTCAAATGCTTACGCACGAACCACCAGTCTTGATTTGTTGTTTCTGAAATACAACATATTTTTTCAGTTCAATTCATAAAACAAGGTTTACTTTGCGTTCTACCAACTTGGCTTACACTTTTATACATATTTAACATTGAAATAAATATAATTTAACGGATTTTATCGCGTTTATTTTGCGTTTTTAAACGACACGTCGGGAACGTAAAAGCATAAGATAAACGCGACAAAATCCGTTAAATTAGTTTTTTAAGTTCGTGGTCGCTACTGCATAGGACATTTGTTTTTTTTTAATGCACGCGTTCTGGTACTTTGTATGAAGTCAATAAAATAAAAAAATAAGAAAAATGCAGTTTTCTTCTCTTACCCAATATGTATAGCCGTTCACCCTCGACAAGGTTAATGGCCTCGTCAGTTTCAGCTACATAGGAATATACAGCGAATACCGTATCCCCACTTCGCACATCCAAGGGTGTATCTGAAAATTAAAATTATAAACTGATCTATAAGGTATTGAACAAAATTGTGCTACAAAAGCCTTGCAGCCGTTAAGAGGTGGCAAGGAGTGGTGTGGAGGCAATGGTGTTAACAAGAAGTATATATCAAGCTTTAAGTAAATACTGTGATTAGCCTATAGAGGTCCGAACGAAACAGCAGCTATTGATTCCAAAAAAATACTGCAATTATACAGGTTGATTGATAACATTTATATGTCAATTTGAAATAATACATTTTAATTCCAATTGTCGTGTATTTTCTTAATTGACGCGTGGAAATTCTGACCAACACGATGATTGAAAAAAAAAACTAATTTTACAGAGAACATCGGGAACGTGAGAACATAATAATATACACGCGATAAAATGTGTAAAATTAGTTTTGTTTCAATGTATAGTATTCGCGTAGATTTACAAATGTGCTTTAGAAGCGCAGAACTAAGCCTTACTAAATCAACCTGTATATTATATACATGTTGAGGTTTACCTGGAAACTCTTGTTCTTTGGCGATACTCATCGAGACGTCTGCTTCTGTAAAATAATATTATTTATCTGTGACTCCGGTATTCATAAACGACGTATATGCTTATGCTATAAAATAAAAGCTTTTCAAAAATTCATGCTTTGATAGTTTCATGTTTAGTCTAAGCAACTTAATTTTACTCAGTAATGACTGCCTTTATGTTAGATATCCAAATAATATATCTGGAATTTACACTTATATTTAAAATCCATTAGTAGAAGCTTTAGTGACTAGAATAACTAGAATTCATAATCAAGTAAACGAAACCCATCAAAAAACTGATTTATTACATAGTCTAAACAATTTTAGAAATCTTCCTTTTTTAATTACGTAGAATAATAACTAAAATCCCATCTCATTGGCCTGATAATATATGTTGGATTTGGCTTTTGTAACGAAAGCGTGTCTGCTAAATTTTATTAATTTTGAAAAATAGTTGTTATACCGACACGACCAAGCTAGATAGCTAGCTAGACTAGCTTAGTCGTATTATAATGTACTAGCATTACCCTCGAGCCTACCTGGGTGGTCTTTCAGCAAGAAAATGTAATACCAACATAACCAGAGCACAACCAATCTCTCGTTGAGCCTGTACAAAGTTTCATTTAAATCCGTTCAGCCGTCTTGCATGATGGATAGTCGAACTTTCACATAATTAAGGGGTATATAGATAATATATAACTAACTTTAGATAAGTACAACGCAGAAAAATAACTTCGAGAGAAGGATGTTACGGCCGTGCCCGTGTTATATGCTCGACATTGCGGCACTGACTTGCCCGTGTATTTAAAAACTAACAAAAGTAGCTCTTGTTATTAGCTTTAGTATGCGACTTATATCTAATTAATGTTAAGCGCCATACGTATTTATTATGTCAATAAAGCCGTTAAGTTCTCATTCGACGCCACTGTTGGCGAAAATTTTTAATACCTTGTAATTTAGAAGGTTTTCTCGGCTTTCTTTTAGCAGAAATAGTAAGTTGTTCCTCTCCATACGTCTCTTCCGCAACCCGCTTAGGCTTAAACTCTACACTAAGCTCCTCCACTTCACTAATTTCGTACGCAGGCTTCTTAGGCTTACGCTTTATAATCATTTCCACGTTATCACCTGCTTCAGTTTCGCTTAAAATTATTTCGTCTGCTTGGCTGTCATCTTCTATTTCTTGGCGAACTTGAATAGAGGTTTCATCAGCAGCTTCACCTATAGTAAGTTTCTTTTTAGGTTTCAACTTGATTTTGCTTGATAATGATAGTTCTTCCTGCGTATACTGTTCCACTTGCGGTTTCACATCGTAAGTTACTTCTTCCTGTTCGTCAACCGTGTATTTAGGTTTTCTATCCAATTTAAAGCTTACGTCTTGAGTAATATCCGGCGTCTCATCTTTCTTAGGCTTAGACACTGTGACAGACGATGTTATTTCTTCTGGCAATTCTTTCGGTGTCTGTTTAACTTTCTTTAGAGGCATCATAACATTCGCAGTTTCCTCGACTCTTTCCTCGTCACTTTCAATAATCTCAACGACATCTGGCCCTTCAGTTTCTTCATAAAATTTAATAGACGCTTCATCAGCTTCTTCATTAAATGTCGGTTGTCTTTGTGGCTTTAGTTTAACTTTGCTTGACATCGAAATTTCTTCTTCGGCGTACGAATCTAATTGTATGTTGAACTCTTGCTCCACGTCCTCTTTCGTTTTAGTTGTTTTCGGCCTAAATGTTACATTTTCTGGTTCAGTGATTTCAGGTAATGTAATTGATGGTTTTCTTACAGATTTTAGTTTTTTGATAGTTACTTCATCTACAATCTCTTCAGCTTTTTTAATACTCGGTCGCTTAGCTTTTATAGTGAATTGTTCTGGAACATCATCGATTTCTTCTTGATCAATGGACTCTATAGGTGTTTCTTCTATTTCTTCTACTTTCTCATTTTGCTTTTTAGCGTCCACAATATCTTCATAGCCAAACATAGGTTTTTCTAATTCAGTTTTCTCTATGTCAGGTAATTTCGGTTGTTTATAAACCTTTTTCTTAATCTTTTCAGCTTCTTTAACATTCCGAGATAAAACACCACTCTGGCGTACACTACCTAAAAATGTTATTATAGGCTTCGTTATTTCCGGTGGCCAATCTCTAACATACTTAATTCGACTCTTCAGTTGGAACTTCGGCAAGGCAACCACGGTTGCCTCTTGTTTAGGTTTAGAGGTGGCTTTTTTAAGTTTAAGTTTGGCAAACTGTGGCCCCTCAACACTTTCTGCGTGTTGTGGCTCACTAATGTCAACTATTTTTCTTTCTATCTTCATGGGTGTGAGCTTAGATTTTCGTGGCTTTTCTTCAGTAGATTTTGGTATTTTCGGAGTCTCCAATATTTCTTCCTCGTTATCAACTGGAGCTGGTTCTTGTAAAGTTTCATGAAGAACGTCCTTTTGTTTCGTCTTTTTCGCTTTTATAGGCTTTTCATCATTTTGAGCAATTTCTTCTGTAACCGTTGCAATGGGTGTTGCTTCTTTTTCTAAACTTAAAATTGGTTCTCCTTCATTTGATTCATCCGTCAACGTTGGTGCAAATTTGTTAACATCTTCTTCGGGCTCCTCCTGAGACGTTTCTTCTAGTTTTGGTGTTATGATATTTTCCTGTTTCTTTGGTTTTTTCACCTTTTTTATTAGTTTTGGCTTTGCTTTCCTTTCAGTATCAGGTAATTTTTCAGGCTCAATTTCGTTTGGTTTATCAGTTTCATCAGCAATTGCAGATTGTTGTGGTTCTTTAGGTGTCATTATTTCTTGGTGATCTTCTTCTGTCGGCTCGACACTCTCTGTAGGTTCCTCGAGCTTAGCTTTCTTTTTCTTCTTTGGCTTTTCCAGTTCTTCCCTGGGCTTAATCTCTTCTTCCTTTGAAATCTTTAGTTCTGGTGCTGGTTCTTCAGGTTTAGGTGTTTTTGAAGGCTGTTCTGCCTTTTCAGGAAGCATTTTTATATCCTTTGCATCTTCCGCTGGTTGATCTTTTTCAACGGGTTTTAAAAGAATTACTTCATTTGAAGGCTTTTCTAAAACATCCTCTGGTTTTTCTAAGATTTCTTTTGTCTTCTGTTTTTTTTCTAACTCTGTTATATCCGGCTGCTCCAGAGACTTTTCTTTCTTGTGTGTTTCTATTGTCTCAATTGTGGGTTCTTTTTCTTTGACAACAACTTTAGGTTCTTCATCCAAAGGAGCCTTCGGTTTCTCCGAAGTAAAACTAAAATCTTCAGGCTTTTCTAACTCTACTTGGTCTAAGTCAGGTATGGGTGCTATTTTTGGAGCTTTCTTTTTTAATTTTGCTGCTTCCTTAATATTTCGTGATAAGTCACCGTTTCGTCTAACACTGCCCAAGAAAGATATGACTGGTTTTAATTCTTGAGGTGGCCAATCATTGATGTATCTAATACGACTTTTAAGTTGTACTTTAGGTAACGTAACAGATGCAGCTTCTTGTTTTGGCTTTTGAGTTGGCTTCTTTAGCTTTAATTTAGTGAATTGAGGACTTTCTATTTCCTGGGCATGCTGAACTTCCGATATCTTAACCTTTTCAATTTTCATTGGTGTTAGTTTCAACTTCTTAGTAGGCTTCTTGATCGAATCTTCAATAATATCTTCGGGCATATCTTCAGGAGCCGGTTGCTCTTCAGAAGACTGGGGTTTACCTTCTTTTTTCTTCGGTTTCTTTGGAACTGCAACTTTTTCTAATACATCTGTGAATAAGTAGAATATTAAAAATATTGAAATTATTTGATCATGATAACCGAAATTATATGACACTTCTGAAAGAATAAAATTCAATAAGGTACATACCATTAAGGCACTAAAAGGTATATCAAGGAACAATAATATCTAACGATTAGTCATAAGCTAATTTTATCCTTCATAGTCTACGTATTTTGACTCATTGTATGGCAAATTGAACTGGGCCTTTACCAGACAGTATTTGAAGCTTTCATTTACCCATAAAATGTGTCTATATACGTAGACAATTTAGCATACGGTTAGCTTATGAATAATGTCGACGTACGGACTATAAACACTCATCACAATGTACGCTATATAAAAAATACTATATGTATATACGGTATGGCAAGTGCAAGATAATTGGTAAGCTAACCGTTTACTTTATAGTCGAAATACGTAGACTATAAAGTATACGGCTTGCTTTAGAAAAAACTCGCACTTGACGTGCTAAATAAAATCCAACAAAAATAAATTATTTGATGCCGAATCGTACCTAAATAAAAAGGTTACTAAAGTATAAAAGAACCGTGTGTCGAAGAACGTCATATAGGAATGCGCAAAGCAAACCTCTAGTGCGCTGTACTATAGGAAATTTGACAAAGTTATAAAAAGGCCTTTAAATTCGGGGGTATATCTAAGAAGTGTAATGTGCCTATGAAAAATGTGTACAATAAATGTAGTTGGAAAGATTTTCTTCTTGTGAGTCTTACCTTCCGAAGTATCGACCTCTTCAAAGATAGACTCATCGAAATTTGCAGTAATATTACCGGGTTTAAACTCTTTAGTTTCCACTGTCCCCTTATGTTCAGAGACGGATACCGTTGTAATGGGAGATTCATCATCTCTTGAAATTGTAGAGACATCCGTGATTTCTTCTTTGGGTACCACCTTCTTTTCAATATCACGCTTAAGAATTGTATCAGTTTCAATATCACCTGAATCTGTGCGTACTTGTGTGACTTGTGTAGCAATGTCTGGTTTGTGTGTATGTGTAATTGGTGTAGTAGTGTCATCTGTGTGTTCTTGTGTGGTGTGTACAGTGATTATTGGTTCAGTGTCGTCTGTCTGTTCAGTGGTGATTTGTGTTGTTTCCACTTTGGGACCTACCTTCTTTTTGATGATACGCTTAGTGATTTTCTTATGTTTGGGCTTACCATCAGGTGTTTGGGTTTCCTCAACAGTTGTTTCTTCCGGAAGTTCAATAACTTCAACAGGCTTAGAATCTTCGGGTTCTTCTGGCACCTTCTCTTCGGTGACGGAGACAGTTGTAATGGGAGCTTCGTCATCCTTTTGAACGGTTGTGATTTCCGTGATCTCCTCTTTGGGTCCCCTCTTCTTTTTGATGACACGCTTCGTTGTCTTAACCGTTTTGACATCACCCTCCTCTGTGCGAACCTGTGTGACTTGCACAGTTTCAGGCCCTTCCTCGACTACTATAGCGCTGTCTGGTTTGTGTGTATGTGAAATTGGTGTAGTGGTGTCATCTGTGTGTTCTTGTGTGGTGTGTACTGTGATTATTGGTTCTGTGTCGTCTGTCTGTTCAGTGGTGATTTGTGTTGTTTCCACTTTGGGACCTACCTTCTTTTTGATGATACGCTTAGTGATTTTCTTATGTTTGGGCTTACCATCAGGTGTTTGGGTTTCCTCAACAGTTGTTTCTTCGGGAAGCTCAACGATTTCAACGGGCGTAGAATCTTCGGGCTCCTCTGGCACCTTCTCTTCGGTGACGGAGACAGTTGTGATGGGAGCTTCGTCATCCTTTTGAACGGTTGTGATTTCCGTGATCTCCTCTTTGGGTCCCCTCTTCTTTTTGATGACACGCTTCGTTGTCTTAACCGTTTGGACATCACCCTCCTCTGTGCGAACCTGTGTGACTTGCACAGTTTCAGGCCCTTCCTCGACTACTATAGCGCTGTCTGGTTTGTGTGTATGTGAAATTGGTGTAGTGGTGTCGTCTGTGTGTTCTTGTGTGGTGTGTACTGTGATTATTGGTTCTGTGTCATCTGTCTGTTCAGTGGTGATTTGTGTTGTTTCCACTTTGGGACCTACCTTCTTTTTGATGATACGCTTAGTGGTTTTCTTATGTTTGGGCTTACCATCAGGTGTTTGGGTTTCCTCAACAGTTGTTTCTTCGGGAAGTTCGATGACTTCAACAGGCTTAGAATCTTCGGGTTCTTCTGGCACCTTCTCTTCGGTGACGGAGACAGTTGTAATGGGAGCTTCGTCATCCTTTTGAACGGTTGTGATTTCCGTGATCTCCTCTTTGGGGCCCCTCTTCTTCTTGATGACACGCTTCGTTGTCTTAACTGTTTTGACATCACCCTCCTCTGTGCGAACCTGAGTGACTTGCACAGTTTCAGGGATTTCTTCGATTAATTTGGCTGTGTCTGGTTTTAGTAAGTCTGTGAGTGGTGTAGTAGTGTCATCTGTGTGTTCTTCTGTGGTGTGTACTGTGATTATTGGTTCTGTGTCATCTGTCTGCTCAGTGGTTATTTGTGTTGTTTCCACTTTGGGACCTACCTTCTTTTTGATGATACGCTTAGTGATTTTCTTATGTTTGGGCTTACCATCAGGTGTTTGGGTTTCCTCAACAGTTGTTTCTTCGGGAAGCTCAATGATTTCAACGGGCTTAGTATCTTCGGGTTCTTCTGGCACCTTCTCTTCAGTGACGGAGACAGTCGTGATGGGAGCTTCGTCATCCTTTTGAACGGTTGTGATTTCCGTGATCTCCTCCTTGGGTCCCCTCTTCTTTTTGATGACACGCTTCGTTGTCTTAACCGTTTTGACATCACCCTCCTCTGTGCGAACCTGTGTGACTTGCACAGTTTCAGGCCCTTCCTCGACTACTATAGCGCTGTCTGGTTTGTGTGTATGTGAAATTGGTGTAGTGGTGTCATCTGTGTGTTCTTGTGTGGTGTGTACTGTGATTATTGGTTCTGTGTCATCTGTCTGTTCAGTGGTGATTTGTGTTGTTTCCACTTTGGGACCTACCTTCTTTTTGATGATACGCTTAGTGATTTTCTTATGTTTGGGCTTACCATCAGGTGTTTGGGTTTCCTCAACAGTTGTTTCTTCGGGAAGCTCAACGATTTCAACGGGCGTAGAATCTTCGGGCTCCTCTGGCACCTTCTCTTCGGTGACGGAGACAGTTGTAATGGGAGCTTCGTCATCCTTTTGAACGGTTGTGATTTCCGTGATCTCCTCTTTGGGGCCCCTCTTCTTCTTGATGACACGCTTCGTTGTCTTAACTGTTTTGACATCACCCTCCTCTGTGCGAACCTGAGTGACTTGCACAGTTTCAGGGATTTCTTCGATTAATTTGGCTGTGTCTGGTTTTAGTAAGTCTGTGAGTGGTGTAGTAGTGTCATCTGTGTGTTCTTCTGTGGTGTGTACTGTGATTATTGGTTCTGTGTCATCTGTCTGCTCAGTGGTTATTTGTGTTGTTTCCACTTTGGGACCTACCTTCTTTTTGATGATACGCTTAGTGATTTTCTTATGTTTGGGCTTACCATCAGGTGTTTGGGTTTCCTCAACAGTTGTTTCTTCGGGAAGCTCAATGATTTCAACGGGCTTAGTATCTTCGGGTTCTTCTGGCACCTTCTCTTCAGTGACGGAGACAGTCGTGATGGGAGCTTCGTCATCCTTTTGAACGGTTGTGATTTCCGTGATCTCCTCCTTGGGTCCCCTCTTCTTTTTGATGACACGCTTCGTTGTCTTAACCGTTTTGACATCACCCTCCTCTGTGCGAACCTGTGTGACTTGCACAGTTTCAGGCCCTTCCTCGACTACTATAGCGCTGTCTGGTTTGTGTGTATGTGAAATTGGTGTAGTGGTGTCATCTGTGTGTTCTTGTGTAGTGTGTACTGTGATTATTGGTTCTGTGTCATCTGTCTGTTCAGTGGTGATTTGTGTTGTTTCCACTTTGGGACCTACCTTCTTTTTGATGATACGCTTAGTGATTTTCTTATGTTTGGGCTTACCATCAGGTGTTTGGGTTTCCTCAACAGTTGTTTCTTCGGGAAGCTCAACGATTTCAACGGGCGTAGAATCTTCGGGCTCCTCTGGCACCTTCTCTTCGGTGACGGAGACAGTTGTAATGGGAGCTTCGTCATCCTTTTGAACGGTTGTGATTTCCGTGATCTCCTCTTTGGGGCCCCTCTTCTTCTTGATGACACGCTTCGTTGTCTTAACTGTTTTGACATCACCCTCCTCTGTGCGAACCTGAGTGACTTGCACAGTTTCAGGGATTTCTTCGATTAATTTGGCTGTGTCTGGTTTTAGTAAGTCTGTGAGTGGTGTAGTAGTGTCATCTGTGTGTTCTTCTGTGGTGTGTACTGTGATTATTGGTTCTGTGTCATCTGTCTGCTCAGTGGTTATTTGTGTTGTTTCCACTTTGGGACCTACCTTCTTTTTGATGATACGCTTAGTGATTTTCTTATGTTTGGGCTTACCATCAGGTGTTTGGGTTTCCTCAACAGTTGTTTCTTCGGGAAGCTCAATGATTTCAACGGGCTTAGTATCTTCGGGTTCTTCTGGCACCTTCTCTTCAGTGACGGAGACAGTCGTGATGGGAGCTTCGTCATCCTTTTGAACGGTTGTGATTTCCGTGATCTCCTCCTTGGGTCCCCTCTTCTTTTTGATGACACGCTTCGTTGTCTTAACCGTTTTGACATCACCCTCCTCTGTGCGAACCTGTGTGACTTGCACAGTTTCAGGCCCTTCCTCGACTACTATAGCGCTGTCTGGTTTGTGTGTATGTGAAATTGGTGTAGTGGTGTCATCTGTGTGTTCTTGTGTAGTGTGTACTGTGATTATTGGTTCTGTGTCATCTGTCTGTTCAGTGGTGATTTGTGTTGTTTCCACTTTGGGACCTACCTTCTTTTTGATGATACGCTTAGTGATTTTCTTATGTTTGGGCTTACCATCAGGTGTTTGGGTTTCCTCAACAGTTGTTTCTTCGGGAAGCTCAACGATTTCAACGGGCGTAGAATCTTCGGGCTCCTCTGGCACCTTCTCTTCGGTGACGGAGACAGTTGTAATGGGAGCTTCGTCATCCTTTTGAACGGTTGTGATTTCCGTGATCTCCTCTTTGGGGCCCCTCTTCTTCTTGATGACACGCTTCGTTGTCTTAACTGTTTTGACATCACCCTCCTCTGTGCGAACCTGAGTGACTTGCACAGTTTCAGGGATTTCTTCGATTAATTTGGCTTTGTCTGGTTTCAGTAAGTCTGTGAGTGGTGTAGTAGTGTCATCTGTGTGTTCTTCTGTGGTGTGTACTGTGATTATTGGTTCTGTGTCATCTGTCTGCTCAGTGGTGATTTGTGTTGTTTCCACTTTGGGACCTACCTTCTTTTTGATGATACGCTTAGTGATTTTCTTATGTTTGGGCTTACCATCAGGTGTTTGGGTTTCCTCAACAGTTGTTTCTTCGGGAAGCTCAATGATTTCAACGGGCTTAGTATCTTCGGGTTCTTCTGGCACCTTCTCTTCAGTGACGGAGACAGTCGTGATGGGAGCTTCGTCATCCTTTTGAACGGTTGTGATTTCCGTGATCTCCTCCTTGGGTCCCCTCTTCTTTTTGATGACACGCTTCGTTGTCTTAACCGTTTTGACATCACCCTCCTCTGTGCGAACCTGTGTGACTTGCACAGTTTCAGGCCCTTCCTCGACTACTATAGCGCTGTCTGGTTTGTGTGTATGTGAAATTGGTGTAGTGGTGTCATCTGTGTGTTCTTGTGTAGTGTGTACTGTGATTATTGGTTCTGTGTCATCTGTCTGTTCAGTGGTGATTTGTGTTGTTTCCACTTTGGGACCTACCTTCTTTTTGATGATACGCTTAGTGATTTTCTTATGTTTGGGCTTACCATCAGGTGTTTGGGTTTCCTCAACAGTTGTTTCTTCGGGAAGCTCAACGATTTCAACGGGCGTAGAATCTTCGGGCTCCTCTGGCACCTTCTCTTCGGTGACGGAGACAGTTGTAATGGGAGCTTCGTCATCCTTTTGAACGGTTGTGATTTCCGTGATCTCCTCTTTGGAGCCCCTCTTCTTCTTGATGACACGCTTCGTTGTCTTAACTGTTTTGACATCACCCTCCTCTGTGCGAACCTGAGTGACTTGCACAGTTTCAGGGATTTCTTCGATTAATTTGGCTGTGTCTGGTTTCAGTAAGTCTGTGAGTGGTGTAGTAGTGTCATCTGTGTGTTCCTCTGTGGTGTGTACTGTGATTATTGGTTCTGTGTCATCTGTCTGCTCAGTGGTGATTTGTGTTGTTTCCACTTTGGGACCTACCTTCTTTTTGATGATACGCTTAGTGATTTTCTTATGTTTGGGCTTACCATCAGGTGTTTGGGTTTCCTCAACAGTTGTTTCTTCGGGAAGCTCAATGATTTCAACGGGCTTAGTATCTTCGGGTTCTTCTGGCACCTTCTCTTCAGTGACGGAGACAGTCGTGATGGGAGCTTCGTCATCCTTTTGAACGGTTGTGATTTCCGTGATCTCCTCTTTGGGGCCCCTCTTCTTCTTGATGACACGCTTCGTTGTCTTAACTGTTTTGACATCACCCTCCTCTGTGCGAACCTGAGTGACTTGCACAGTTTCAGGGATTTCTTCGATTAATTTGGCTTTGTCTGGTTTCAGTAAGTCTGTGAGTGGTGTAGTAGTGTCATCTGTGTGTTCTTCTGTGGTGTGTACTGTGATTATTGGTTCTGTGTCATCTGTCTGCTCAGTGGTGATTTGTGTTGTTTCCACTTTGGGACCTACCTTCTTTTTGATGATACGCTTAGTGATTTTCTTATGTTTGGGCTTACCATCAGGTGTTTGGGTTTCCTCAACAGTTGTTTCTTCGGGAAGCTCAATGATTTCAACGGGCTTAGTATCTTCGGGTTCTTCTGGCACCTTCTCTTCAGTGACGGAGACAGTCGTGATGGGAGCTTCGTCATCCTTTTGAACGGTTGTGATTTCCGTGATCTCCTCCTTGGGTCCCCTCTTCTTTTTGATGACACGCTTCGTTGTCTTAACCGTTTTGACATCACCCTCCTCTGTGCGAACCTGTGTGACTTGCACAGTTTCAGGCCCTTCCTCGACTACTATAGCGCTGTCTGGTTTGTGTGTATGTGAAATTGGTGTAGTGGTGTCATCTGTGTGTTCTTGTGTAGTGTGTACTGTGATTATTGGTTCTGTGTCATCTGTCTGTTCAGTGGTGATTTGTGTTGTTTCCACTTTGGGACCTACCTTCTTTTTGATGATACGCTTAGTGATTTTCTTATGTTTGGGCTTACCATCAGGTGTTTGGGTTTCCTCAACAGTTGTTTCTTCGGGAAGCTCAACGATTTCAACGGGCGTAGAATCTTCGGGCTCCTCTGGCACCTTCTCTTCGGTGACGGAGACAGTTGTAATGGGAGCTTCGTCATCCTTTTGAACGGTTGTGATTTCCGTGATCTCCTCTTTGGAGCCCCTCTTCTTCTTGATGACACGCTTCGTTGTCTTAACTGTTTTGACATCACCCTCCTCTGTGCGAACCTGAGTGACTTGCACAGTTTCAGGGATTTCTTCGATTAATTTGGCTGTGTCTGGTTTCAGTAAGTCTGTGAGTGGTGTAGTAGTGTCATCTGTGTGTTCCTCTGTGGTGTGTACTGTGATTATTGGTTCTGTGTCATCTGTCTGCTCAGTGGTGATTTGTGTTGTTTCCACTTTGGGACCTACCTTCTTTTTGATGATACGCTTAGTGATTTTCTTATGTTTGGGCTTACCATCAGGTGTTTGGGTTTCCTCAACAGTTGTTTCTTCGGGAAGCTCAATGATTTCAACGGGCTTAGTATCTTCGGGTTCTTCTGGCACCTTCTCTTCAGTGACGGAGACAGTCGTGATGGGAGCTTCGTCATCCTTTTGAACGGTTGTGATTTCCGTGATCTCCTCCTTGGGTCCCCTCTTCTTTTTGATGACACGCTTCGTTGTCTTAACCGTTTTGACATCACCCTCCTCTGTGCGAACCTGTGTGACTTGCACAGTTTCAGGCCCTTCCTCGACTACTATAGCGCTGTCTGGTTTGTGTGTATGTGAAATTGGTGTAGTGGTGTCATCTGTGTGTTCTTGTGTAGTGTGTACTGTGATTATTGGTTCTGTGTCATCTGTCTGTTCAGTGGTGATTTGTGTTGTTTCCACTTTGGGACCTACCTTCTTTTTGATGATACGCTTAGTGATTTTCTTATGTTTGGGCTTACCATCAGGTGTTTGGGTTTCCTCAACAGTTGTTTCTTCGGGAAGCTCAACGATTTCAACGGGCGTAGAATCTTCGGGCTCCTCTGGCACCTTCTCTTCGGTGACGGAGACAGTTGTAATGGGAGCTTCGTCATCCTTTTGAACGGTTGTGATTTCCGTGATCTCCTCTTTGGGGCCCCTCTTCTTCTTGATGACACGCTTCGTTGTCTTAACTGTTTTGACATCACCCTCCTCTGTGCGAACCTGAGTGACTTGCACAGTTTCAGGGATTTCTTCGATTAATTTGGCTGTGTCTGGTTTTAGTAAGTCTGTGAGTGGTGTAGTAGTATCATCTGTGTGTTCCTCTGTGGTGTGTACTGTGATTATTGGTTCTGTGTCATCTGTCTGCTCAGTGGTGATTTGTGTTGTTTCCACTTTGGGACCTACCTTCTTTTTGATGATACGCTTAGTGATTTTCTTATGTTTGGGCTTACCATCAGGTGTTTGGGTTTCCTCAACAGTTGTTTCTTCGGGAAGCTCAATGATTTCAACGGGCTTAGTATCTTCGGGTTCTTCTGGCACCTTCTCTTCAGTGACGGAGACAGTCGTGATGGGAGCTTCGTCATCCTTTTGAACGGTTGTGATTTCCGTGATCTCCTCCTTGGGTCCCCTCTTCTTTTTGATGACTCGCTTAGTTGTTTTTACAGTCTTTATGTCACCGGTCTCTGTACGTACATGCGTTACTTGAACAGTTTCGGGGATTTCTTCAATGAGTTTGGCTGTGTCTGGTTTTTGTAAATCTGTGAGTGGTGTAGTAGTGTCATCTGTGTGTTCTTCTGTGGTGTGTACTGTGATTATTGGTTCTGTGTCATCTGTCTGCTCAGTGGTGATTTGTGTTGTTTCCACTTTGGGACCTACCTTCTTTTTGATGATACGCTTAGTGATTTTCTTATGTTTGGGCTTACCATCAGGTGTTTGGGTTTCCTCAACAGTTGTTTCTTCGGGAAGCTCAATGATTTCAACGGGCTTAGTATCTTCGGGTTCTTCTGGCACCTTCTCTTCAGTGACGGAGACAGTCGTGATGGGAGCTTCGTCATCCTTTTGAACGGTTGTGATTTCCGTGATCTCCTCCTTGGGTCCCCTCTTCTTTTTGATGACTCGCTTGGTTGTTTTTACAGTCTTTATGTCACCGGTCTCTGTACGTACATGCGTTACTTGAACAGTTTCGGGGATTTCTTCAATGAGTTTGGCTGTGTCTGGTTTTTGTAAATCTGTGAGTGGTGTAGTAGTGTCATCCGTGAGTTCTTCTGTGGTGTGTACTGTGATGATTGGTTCTGTGTCGTCTGTCTGTTCAGTGGTGATTTGTGTTGTTTCCACTTTGGGACCTACCTTCTTTTTGATGATACGCTTAGTGATTTTCTTATGTTTGGGCTTACCATCAGGTGTTTGGGTTTCCTCAACAGTTGTTTCTTCGGGAAGCTCAATGATTTCAACGGGCTTAGTATCTTCGGGTTCTTCTGGCACCTTCTCTTCGGTGACGGAGACAGTCGTGATGGGAGCTTCGTCATCCTTTTGAACGGTTGTGATTTCCGTGATCTCCTCTTTGGGTCCCTTCTTCTTTTTGATGACACGCTTTGTTGTCTTGATAGTTTTGACATCGCCCTCCTTTGTGCGCACCTGTGTGACTTGCACAGTTTCAGGGATTTCTTCAATGAGTTTGGCTGTGTCTGGTTTTTGTAAATCTGTGAGTGGTGTAGTAGTGTCATCCGTGAGTTCTTCTGTGGTGTGTACTGTGATTATTGGTTCTGTGTCGTCTGTCTGTTCAGTGGTGATTTGTGTTGTTTCCACTTTGGGACCTACCTTCTTTTTGATGATACGCTTAGTGATTTTCTTATGTTTGGGCTTACCATCAGGTGTATGGGATTCCTCGACAGTTGTTTCTTCGGGAAGCTCAATGATTTCAACGGGCTTAGAATCTACGGGCTCCTCTGGCACCTTCTCTTCGGTGACGGAGACAGTCGTGATGGGAGCTTCGTCATCCTTTTGAACGGTTGTGATTTCCGTGATCTCCTCCTTGGGTCCCCTCTTCTTTTTGATGACACGCTTTGTTGTCTTGATAGTTTTGACATCGCCCTCCTTTGTGCGCACCTGTGTGACTTGCACAGTTTCAGGGATTTCTTCAATGAGTTTGGCTGTGTCTGGTTTTTGTAAATCTGTGAGTGGTGTAGTAGTGTCATCCGTGAGTTCTTCTGTGGTGTGTACTGTGATTATCGGTTCTGCGTCATCTGTCTGTTCAGTGGTGATTTGTGTTGTTTCTACTTTGGGACCTACCTTCTTTTTAATGATACGCTTAGTGATTTTCTTATGTTTGGGCTTACCATCAGGTGCTTGGGTTTCCTCAACAGTTGTTTCTTCTGGAAGTTCGATAATTTCCACTGGCTTTGTATCTTCTACGTCTTCTGGTCCCTTTTCTTCAGTGATTGTAACAGTGGTGATAGGGACGTCATCGTCATTTTGTACAGAAGTGATTTCAGTGACCTCCTGTTTGGTGCCTTTCTTCTTTTTGATGACACGTTTAGTAGTTTTGACAGTCTTGATATCGCCTGTTTCTGTGCGCACTTGCGACACTTGCACTGTTTCGGGCACTTCCTCCACCACGCTGGCTTTGTCTGGTTTGTGTAAGTCTTTAAGCGGTGTGGCCGTGTCTTCGATGAGCTCTTCAGTCTTATGAATCGACACAACTGGTTGCTTGTCGTCTTCTTGTTCTGTTATGATTTCTGTCGTTTCAAGCCTTGGGCCGGTCTTCTTTTTGATGACTCGCTTAGTAATTTTCTTCTTCTGAGGCTTACCCTCCGGTGTCTTCGTCTCTTCGACGGTAGTTTCTTCGGGAAGTTCAATGATTTCAACGGGCTTAGAATCTTCGGGCTCCTCTGGCACCTTCTCTTCGGTGACGGAGACAGTTGTGATGGGAGCTTCGTCATCCTTTTGAACGGTTGTGATTTCCGTGATCTCCTCTTTGGGGCCCCTCTTCTTCTTGATGACACGCTTTGTTGTCTTGATAGTTTTGACATCGCCCTCCTTTGTGCGCACCTGTGTGACTTGCACAGTTTCAGGGATTTCTTCAATGAGTTTGGCTGTGTCTGGTTTTTGTAAATCTGTGAGTGGTGTAGTAGTGTCATCCGTGAGTTCTTCTGTGGTGTGTACTGTGATTATCGGTTCTGCGTCATCTGTCTGTTCAGTGGTGATTTGCGTTGTTTCTACTTTGGGACCTACCTTCTTTTTAATGATACGCTTAGTGATTTTCTTATGTTTGGGCTTACCATCAGGTGCTTGGGTTTCCTCAACAGTTGTTTCTTCTGGAAGTTCGATAATTTCCACTGGCTTTGTATCTTCTACGTCTTCTGGTCCCTTTTCTTCAGAGATTGTAACAGTGGTGATAGGGACGTCATCGTCATTTTGTACAGAAGTGATTTCAGTGACCTCCTGTTTGGTGCCTTTCTTCTTTTTGATGACACGTTTAGTAGTTTTGACAGTCTTGATATCGCCTGTTTCTGTGCGCACTTGCGACACTTGCACTGTTTCGGGCACTTCCTCCACCACGCTGGCTTTGTCTGGTTTGTGTAAGTCTTTAAGCGGTGTGGCCGTGTCTTCGATGAGCTCTTCAGTCTTATGAATCGACACAACTGGTTGCTTGTCGTCTTCTTGTTCTGTTATGATTTCTGTCGTTTCAAGCCTTGGGCCGGTCTTCTTTTTGATGACTCGCTTAGTAATTTTCTTCTTCTGAGGCTTACCCTCCGGTGTCTTCGTCTCTTCGACGGTAGTTTCTTCGGGAAGTTCAATGATTTCAACGGGCTTAGAATCTTCGGGCTCCTCTGGCACCTTCTCTTCGGTGACGGAGACAGTCGTGATGGGAGCTTCGTCATCCTTTTGAACGGTTGTGATTTCCGTGATCTCCTCCTTGGGTCCCTTCTTCTTTTTGATGACACGCTTTGTTGTCTTGATAGTTTTGACATCGCCCTCCTTTGTGCGCACCTGTGTGACTTGCACAGTTTCAGGGATTTCTTCAATGAGTTTGGCTGTGTCTGGTTTTTGTAAATCTGTGAGTGGTGTAGTAGTGTCATCCGTGAGTTCTTCTGTGGTGTGTACTGTGATGATTGGTTCTGTGTCGTCTGTCTGTTCAGTGGTGATTTGTGTTGTTTCCACTTTGGGACCTACCTTCTTTTTGATGATACGCTTAGTGATTTTCTTATGTTTGGGCTTACCATCAGGTGTATGGGATTCCTCGACAGTTGTTTCTTCGGGAAGCTCAATGATTTCAACGGGCTTAGTATCTTCGGGTTCTTCTGGCACCTTCTCTTCGGTGACGGAGACAGTCGTGATGGGAGCTTCGTCATCTTTTTGAACGGTTGTGATTTCCGTGATCTCCTCCTTGGGTCCCCTCTTCTTTTTGATGACTCGCTTGGTTGTTTTTACAGTCTTTATGTCACCGGTCTCTGTACGAACATGCGTTACTTGAACAGTTTCGGGGATTTCTTCAATAAGTTTGGCTGTGTCTGGTTTTTGTAAATCTGTGAGTGGTGTAGTAGTGTCATCCGTGAGTTCTTCTGTGGTGTGTACTGTGATGATTGGTTCTGTGTCGTCTGTCTGTTCAGTGGTGATTTGTGTTGTTTCCACTTTGGGACCTACCTTCTTTTTGATGATACGCTTAGTGATTTTCTTATGTTTGGGCTTACCATCAGGTGTTTGGGTTTCCTCAACAGTTGTTTCTTCGGGAAGCTCAATGATTTCAACGGGCTTAGTATCTTCGGGTTCTTCTGGCACCTTCTCTTCGGTGACGGAGACAGTCGTGATGGGAGCTTCGTCATCCTTTTGAACGGTTGTGATTTCCGTGATCTCCTCCTTGGGTCCCCTCTTCTTTTTGATGACACGCTTTGTTGTCTTGATAGTTTTGACATCGCCCTCCTTTGTGCGCACCTGTGTGACTTGCACAGTTTCAGGGATTTCTTCAATGAGTTTGGCTGTGTCTGGTTTTTGTAAATCTGTGAGTGGTGTAGTAGTGTCATCCGTGAGTTCTTCTGTGGTGTGTACTGTGATTATCGGTTCTGCGTCATCTGTCTGTTCAGTGGTGATTTGCGTTGTTTCTACTTTGGGACCTACCTTCTTTTTAATGATACGCTTAGTGATTTTCTTATGTTTGGGCTTACCATCAGGTGCTTGGGTTTCCTCAACAGTTGTTTCTTCTGGAAGTTCGATAATTTCCACTGGCTTTGTATCTTCTACGTCTTCTGGTCCCTTTTCTTCAGTGATTGTAACAGTGGTGATAGGGACGTCATCGTCATTTTGTACAGAAGTGATTTCAGTGACCTCCTGTTTGGTGCCTTTCTTCTTTTTGATGACACGTTTAGTAGTTTTGACAGTCTTGAGATCGCCTGTTTCTGTGCGCACTTGCGACACTTGCACTGTTTCGGGCACTTCCTCCACCACGCTGGCTTTGTCTGGTTTGTGTAAGTCTTTAAGCGGTGTGGCCGTGTCTTCGATGAGCTCTTCAGTCTTATGAATCGACACAACTGGTTGCTTGTCGTCTTCTTGTTCTGTTATGATTTCTGTCGTTTCAAGCCTTGGGCCGGTCTTCTTTTTGATGACTCGCTTAGTAATTTTCTTCTTCTGAGGCTTACCCTCCGGTGTCTTCGTCTCTTCGACGGTAGTTTCTTCGGGAAGTTCAATGATTTCAACGGGCTTAGAATCTTCGGGCTCCTCTGGCACCTTCTCTTCGGTGACGGAGACAGTTGTGATGGGAGCTTCGTCATCCTTTTGAACGGTTGTGATTTCCGTGATCTCCTCCTTGGGTCCCCTCTTCTTTTTGATGACACGCTTTGTTGTCTTGATAGTTTTGACATCGCCCTCCTTTGTGCGCACCTGTGTGACTTGCACAGTTTCAGGGATTTCTTCAATGAGTTTGGCTGTGTCTGGTTTTTGTAAATCTGTGAGTGGTGTAGTAGTGTCATCCGTGAGTTCTTCTGTGGTGTGTACTGTGATGACTGGTTCTGTGTCGTCTGTCTGTTCAGTGGTGATTTGTGTTGTTTCCACTTTGGGACCTACCTTCTTTTTGATGATACGCTTAGAGATTTTCTTATGTTTGGGCTTACCATCAGGTGTATGGGATTCCTCGACAGTTGTTTCTTCGGGAAGCTCAATGATTTCAACGGGCTTAGAATCTTCGGGCTCCTCTGGCACCTTCTCTTCGGTGACGGAGACAGTTGTGATGGGAGCTTCGTCATCCTTTTGAACGGTTGTGATTTCCGTGATCTCCTCCTTGGGTCCCCTCTTCTTTTTGATGACACGCTTTGTTGTCTTGATAGTTTTGACATCGCCCTCCTTTGTGCGCACCTGTGTGACTTGCACAGTTTCAGGGATTTCTTCAATGAGTTTGGCTGTGTCTGGTTTTTGTAAATCTGTGAGTGGTGTAGTAGTGTCATCCGTGAGTTCTTCTGTGGTGTGTACTGTGATTATCGGTTCTGCGTCATCTGTCTGTTCAGTGGTGATTTGCGTTGTTTCTACTTTGGGACCTACCTTCTTTTTAATGATACGCTTAGTGATTTTCTTATGTTTGGGCTTACCATCAGGTGCTTGGGTTTCCTCAACAGTTGTTTCTTCTGGAAGTTCGATAATTTCCACTGGCTTTGTATCTTCTACGTCTTCTGGTCCCTTTTCTTCAGTGATTGTAACAGTGGTGATAGGGACGTCATCGTCATTTTGTACAGAAGTGATTTCAGTGACCTCCTGTTTGGTGCCTTTCTTCTTTTTGGTGACACGTTTAGTAGTTTTGACAGTCTTGATATCGCCTGTTTCTGTGCGCACTTGCGACACTTGCACTGTTTCGGGCACTTCCTCCACCACGCTGGCTTTGTCTGGTTTGTGTAAGTCTTTAAGCGGTGTGGCCGTGTCTTCGATGAGCTCTTCAGTCTTATGAATCGACACAACTGGTTGCTTGTCGTCTTCTTGTTCTGTTATGATTTCTGTCGTTTCAAGCCTTGGGCCGGTCTTCTTTTTGATGACTCGCTTAGTAATTTTCTTCTTCTGAGGCTTACCCTCCGGTGTCTTCGTCTCTTCGACGGTAGTTTCTTCGGGAAGTTCAATGATTTCAACGGGCTTAGAATCTTCGGGCTCCTCTGGCACCTTCTCTTCGGTGACGGAGACAGTTGTGATGGGAGCTTCGTCATCCTTTTGAACGGTTGTGATTTCCGTGATCTCCTCCTTGGGTCCCCTCTTCTTTTTGATGACACGCTTTGTTGTCTTGATAGTTTTGACATCGCCCTCCTTTGTGCGCACCTGTGTGACTTGCACAGTTTCAGGGATTTCTTCAATGAGTTTGGCTGTGTCTGGTTTTTGTAAATCTGTGAGTGGTGTAGTAGTGTCATCCGTGAGTTCTTCTGTGGTGTGTACTGTGATGACTGGTTCTGTGTCGTCTGTCTGTTCAGTGGTGATTTGTGTTGTTTCCACTTTGGGACCTACCTTCTTTTTGATGATACGCTTAGAGATTTTCTTATGTTTGGGCTTACCATCAGGTGTATGGGATTCCTCGACAGTTGTTTCTTCGGGAAGCTCAATGATTTCAACGGGCTTAGAATCTTCGGGCTCCTCTGGCACCTTCTCTTCGGTGACGGAGACAGTTGTGATGGGAGCTTCGTCATCCTTTTGAACGGTTGTGATTTCCGTGATCTCCTCCTTGGGTCCCCTCTTCTTTTTGATGACACGCTTTGTTGTCTTGATAGTTTTGACATCGCCCTCCTTTGTGCGCACCTGTGTGACTTGCACAGTTTCAGGGATTTCTTCAATGAGTTTGGCTGTGTCTGGTTTTTGTAAATCTGTGAGTGGTGTAGTAGTGTCATCCGTGAGTTCTTCTGTGGTGTGTACTGTGATTATCGGTTCTGCGTCATCTGTCTGTTCAGTGGTGATTTGCGTTGTTTCTACTTTGGGACCTACCTTCTTTTTAATGATACGCTTAGTGATTTTCTTATGTTTGGGCTTACCATCAGGTGCTTGGGTTTCCTCAACAGTTGTTTCTTCTGGAAGTTCGATAATTTCCACTGGCTTTGTATCTTCTACGTCTTCTGGTCCCTTTTCTTCAGTGATTGTAACAGTGGTGATAGGGACGTCATCGTCATTTTGTACAGAAGTGATTTCAGTGACCTCCTGTTTGGTGCCTTTCTTCTTTTTGATGACACGTTTAGTAGTTTTGACAGTCTTGAGATCGCCTGTTTCTGTGCGCACTTGCGACACTTGCACTGTTTCGGGCACTTCCTCCACCACGCTGGCTTTGTCTGGTTTGTGTAAGTCTTTAAGCGGTGTGGCCGTGTCTTCGATGAGCTCTTCAGTCTTATGAATCGACACAACTGGTTGCTTGTCGTCTTCTTGTTCTGTTATGATTTCTGTCGTTTCAAGCCTTGGGCCGGTCTTCTTTTTGATGACTCGCTTAGTAATTTTCTTCTTCTGAGGCTTACCCTCCGGTGTCTTCGTCTCTTCGACGGTAGTTTCTTCGGGAAGTTCAATGATTTCAACGGGCTTAGAATCTTCGGGCTCCTCTGGCACCTTCTCTTCGGTGACGGAGACAGTTGTGATGGGAGCTTCGTCATCCTTTTGAACGGTTGTGATTTCCGTGATCTCCTCCTTGGGTCCCCTCTTCTTTTTGATGACACGCTTTGTTGTCTTGATAGTTTTGACATCGCCCTCCTTTGTGCGCACCTGTGTGACTTGCACAGTTTCAGGGATTTCTTCAATGAGTTTGGCTGTGTCTGGTTTTTGTAAATCTGTGAGTGGTGTAGTAGTGTCATCCGTGAGTTCTTCTGTGGTGTGTACTGTGATTATCGGTTCTGCGTCATCTGTCTGTTCAGTGGTGATTTGCGTTGTTTCTACTTTGGGACCTACCTTCTTTTTAATGATACGTTTAGTGATTTTCTTATGTTTGGGCTTACCATCAGGTGCTTGGGTTTCCTCAACAGTTGTTTCTTCGGGAAGTTCGATAATTTCCACTGGCTTTGTATCTTCTACGTCTTCTGGTCCCTTTTCTTCAGTGATTGTTACAGTGGTGATAGGGACGTCATCGTCATTTTGTACAGAAGTGATTTCAGTGACCTCCTGTTTGGTGCCTTTCTTGTTTTTGATGACACGTTTAGTAGTTTTGACAGTCTTGATATCGCCTGTTTCTGTGCGCACTTGCGACACTTGCACTGTTTCGGGCACTTCCTCCACCACGCTGGCTTTGTCTGGTTTGTGTAAGTCTTTAAGCGGTGTGGCCGTGTCTTCGATGAGCTCTTCAGTCTTATGAATCGACACAACTGGTTGCTTGTCGTCTTCTTGTTCTGTTATGATTTCTGTCGTTTCAAGCCTTGGGCCGGTCTTCTTTTTGATGACTCGCTTAGTAATTTTCTTCTTCTGAGGCTTACCCTCCGGTGTCTTCGTCTCTTCGACGGTAGTTTCTTCGGGAAGTTCAATGATTTCAACGGGCTTAGAATCTTCGGGCTCCTCTGGCACCTTCTCTTCGGTGACGGAGACAGTTGTGATGGGAGCTTCGTCATCCTTTTGAACGGTTGTGATTTCCGTGATCTCCTCCTTGGGTCCCCTCTTCTTTTTGATGACACGCTTTGTTGTCTTGATAGTTTTGACATCGCCCTCCTTTGTGCGCACCTGTGTGACTTGCACAGTTTCAGGGATTTCTTCAATGAGTTTGGCTGTGTCTGGTTTTTGTAAATCTGTGAGTGGTGTAGTAGTGTCATCCGTGAGTTCTTCTGTGGTGTGTACTGTGATTATCGGTTCTGCGTCATCTGTCTGTTCAGTGGTGATTTGCGTTGTTTCTACTTTGGGACCTACCTTCTTTTTAATGATACGTTTAGTGATTTTCTTATGTTTGGGCTTACCATCAGGTGCTTGGGTTTCCTCAACAGTTGTTTCTTCGGGAAGTTCGATAATTTCCACTGGCTTTGTATCTTCTACGTCTTCTGGTCCCTTTTCTTCAGTGATTGTAACAGTGGTGATAGGGACGTCATCGTCATTTTGTACAGAAGTGATTTCAGTGACCTCCTGTTTGGTGCCTTTCTTCTTTTTGATGACACGTTTAGTAGTTTTGACAGTCTTGATATCGCCTGTTTCTGTGCGCACTTGCGACACTTGCACTGTTTCGGGCACTTCCTCCACCACGCTGGCTTTGTCTGGTTTGTGTAAGTCTTTAAGCGGTGTGGCCGTGTCTTCGATGAGCTCTTCAGTCTTATGAATCGACACAACTGGTTGCTTGTCGTCTTCTTGTTCTGTTATGATTTCTGTCGTTTCAAGCCTTGGGCCGGTCTTCTTTTTGATGACTCGCTTAGTAATTTTCTTCTTCTGAGGCTTACCCTCCGGTGTCTTCGTCTCTTCGACGGTAGTTTCTTCGGGAAGTTCAATGATTTCAACGGGCTTAGAATCTTCGGGCTCCTCTGGCACCTTCTCTTCGGTGACGGAGACAGTTGTGATGGGAGCTTCGTCATCCTTTTGAACGGTTGTGATTTCCGTGATCTCCTCCTTGGGTCCCCTCTTCTTTTTGATGACACGCTTTGTTGTCTTGATAGTTTTGACATCGCCCTCCTTTGTGCGCACCTGTGTTACTTGCACAGTTTCAGGGATTTCTTCAATGAGTTTGGCTGTGTCTGGTTTTTGTAAATCTGTGAGTGGTGTAGTAGTGTCATCCGTGAGTTCTTCTGTGGTGTGTACTGTGATTATCGGTTCTGCGTCATCTGTCTGTTCAGTGGTGATTTGCGTTGTTTCTACTTTGGGACCTACCTTCTTTTTAATGATACGTTTAGTGATTTTCTTATGTTTGGGCTTACCATCAGGTGCTTGGGTTTCCTCAACAGTTGTTTCTTCGGGAAGTTCGATAATTTCCACTGGCTTTGTATCTTCTACGTCTTCTGGTCCCTTTTCTTCAGTGATTGTAACAGTGGTGATAGGGACGTCATCGTCATTTTGTACAGAAGTGATTTCAGTGACCTCCTGTTTGGTGCCTTTCTTCTTTTTGATGACACGTTTAGTAGTTTTGACAGTCTTGATATCGCCTGTTTCTGTGCGCACTTGCGACACTTGCACTGTTTCGGGCACTTCCTCCACCACGCTGGCTTTGTCTGGTTTGTGTAAGTCTTTAAGCGGTGTGGCCGTGTCTTCGATGAGCTCTTCAGTCTTATGAATCGACACAACTGGTTGCTTGTCGTCTTCTTGTTCTGTTATGATTTCTGTCGTTTCAAGCCTTGGGCCGGTCTTCTTTTTGATGACTCGCTTAGTAATTTTCTTATTCTGAGGCTTACCCTCCGGTGTCTTCGTCTCTTCGACGGTAGTTTCTTCGGGAAGTTCAATGATTTCAACGGGCTTAGAATCTTCGGGCTCCTCTGGCACCTTCTCTTCGGTGACGGAGACAGTTGTGATGGGAGCTTCGTCATCCTTTTGAACGGTTGTGATTTCCGTGATCTCCTCCTTGGGTCCCCTCTTCTTTTTGATGACACGCTTTGTTGTCTTGATAGTTTTGACATCGCCCTCCTTTGTGCGCACCTGTGTGACTTGCACAGTTTCAGGGATTTCTTCAATGAGTTTGGCTGTGTCTGGTTTTTGTAAATCTGTGAGTGGTGTAGTAGTGTCATCCGTGAGTTCTTCTGTGGTGTGTACTGTGATTATCGGTTCTGCGTCATCTGTCTGTTCAGTGGTGATTTGCGTTGTTTCTACTTTGGGACCTACCTTCTTTTTAATGATACGCTTAGTGATTTTCTTATGTTTGGGCTTACCATCAGGTGCTTGGGTTTCCTCAACAGTTGTTTCTTCTGGAAGTTCGATAATTTCCACTGGCTTTGTATCTTCTACGTCTTCTGGTCCCTTTTCTTCAGTGATTGTAACAGTGGTGATAGGGACGTCATCGTCATTTTGTACAGAAGTGATTTCAGTGACCTCCTGTTTGGTGCCTTTCTTCTTTTTGATGACACGTTTAGTAGTTTTGACAGTCTTGAGATCGCCTGTTTCTGTGCGCACTTGCGACACTTGCACTGTTTCGGGCACTTCCTCCACCACGCTGGCTTTGTCTGGTTTGTGTAAGTCTTTAAGCGGTGTGGCCGTGTCTTCGATGAGCTCTTCAGTCTTATGAATCGACACAACTGGTTGCTTGTCGTCTTCTTGTTCTGTTATGATTTCTGTCGTTTCAAGCCTTGGGCCGGTCTTCTTTTTGATGACTCGCTTAGTAATTTTCTTCTTCTGAGGCTTACCCTCCGGTGTCTTCGTCTCTTCGACGGTAGTTTCTTCGGGAAGTTCAATGATTTCAACGGGCTTAGAATCTTCGGGCTCCTCTGGCACCTTCTCTTCGGTGACGGAGACAGTTGTGATGGGAGCTTCGTCATCCTTTTGAACGGTTGTGATTTCCGTGATCTCCTCCTTGGGTCCCCTCTTCTTTTTGATGACACGCTTTGTTGTCTTGATAGTTTTGACATCGCCCTCCTTTGTGCGCACCTGTGTGACTTGCACAGTTTCAGGGATTTCTTCAATGAGTTTGGCTGTGTCTGGTTTTTGTAAATCTGTGAGTGGTGTAGTAGTGTCATCCGTGAGTTCTTCTGTGGTGTGTACTGTGATTATCGGTTCTGCGTCATCTGTCTGTTCAGTGGTGATTTGCGTTGTTTCTACTTTGGGACCTACCTTCTTTTTAATGATACGCTTAGTGATTTTCTTATGTTTGGGCTTACCATCAGGTGCTTGGGTTTCCTCAACAGTTGTTTCTTCGGGAAGTTCGATAATTTCCACTGGCTTTGTATCTTCTACATCTCCTGGTCCCTTTTCTTCAGTGATTGTAACAGTGGTGATAGGAACGTCATCGTCATTTTGTACAGAAGTGATTTCAGTGACCTCCTGTTTGGTGCCTTTCTTCTTTTTGATGACACGTTTAGTAATTTTGACAGTCTTGATATCGCCTGTTTCTGTGCGCACTTGCGACACTTGCACTGTTTCGGGCACTTCCTCCACCACGCTGGCTTTGTCTGGTTTGTGTAAGTCTTTAAGCGGTGTGGCCGTGTCTTCGATGAGCTCTTCAGTCTTATGAATCGACACAACTGGTTGCTTGTCGTCTTCTTGTTCTGTTATGATTTCTGTCGTTTCAAGCCTTGGGCCGGTCTTCTTTTTGATGACTCGCTTAGTTATTTTCTTTTTCTTAGTCTGACCTTCCAGTGTCTGTGTCTCTTCGAATGTGGTTTCTTCAGGTAGCTCAATTGTTTGATCTGTTTTTGTATCATCTGATAGTTTTGGGGCATCATCTGAAATGGTTTCAATATTGTTTTCTTGCTCTTTTTGTAAGACAACTGTTTTAACTGAATCAGTTTTCTTTTTTCTGATTTTTTTATCAGATTCTTTCATTGACGCAATTTGACTTTCTTCTTCGAACAATTCTTCGATTTGTACTTGGGCCGCTAGTTTAGGAATATGTAAATATTCATCGGGCATTTCAATGGTGCTTTTGTCTGTACTTTCTGTCTGTGCGAATATTTCGTCTCCTTCGTATTCGACAATTTTAACTTCATGGTTTATTTCCTTCTCTGGTTTATTAGTTTCATCGTCCTCTATTGTTTCTTCGATAACAACATCACCTTCAACGATGTTGGTGTTACCAGATTTCTTTTTCTTTCTCAATATTGTTCGCTTTGTTTTTATCTGTATTGGCTCGGAATATCCAGGCGCTTGTACAAATTTTGTTATAATTTCTTCGCTTTCTTCAATATCGGATGTTTTGGGTGAAGGTTGTGTTACGTTTGTTTCGTCTGGAAATGTTTAGTGAATTTAGTACAATATTTATGGATACAATGTTTTGTGGAAGAGATTAAAACAGACTTTATTCATAGAAAGGGATGAAATAATATGTCCGGCGGTTGAACCATATTACTTACAATACAATATGGCCTTTTAAATAGGTCCTAAGTATTAATATTGTGGTAATGTTAACTGTGTCTGCAGGTCAAGTGCGAGATTATTTGTATGCTAACCGTATACTTCTGTCTTCATATTTAGACACATTGTATGGAGAATTTAATGTTTTAAATACCGTCTGCTAGAAGCGCGGTTCGATTTGCCATACAGTGTCTAACACGTAAACTATACAGTTAGCTTACGAATAATTTAGCACTTGTCATGCAGACAAAGATAACATTACCTATAATAAATTCTAACTAGCGCAGCGTTATAATCTCTTTTTACCGTTAGGTTTACCGCCTGTCAAAGATGTCATAATTTCTTGGAATAAAGGCAGAAGTTATCGCTATTAATTGCTTGACATTGGCAAAATACCTACTGTGTGGTGGGTGAAGCCATATACATATCAATTCATCGCATTTCTTTTCGTAATTGGAGAGGAAGTGTGAGTTGATGCTGCAAGTATGTCGTCAAGCTAGTGCTGTCTTACCGACAGTACGGACTGACGTATTTAGGACTAGCCTAAATATGCCTTAATATGAATGTCAGTAATACGGTGGATACTGTACCGAAAGAAACACCATTCTTGGGACGGAAACCGGAGAGCCTACATTTCACTTCCATTCATTTTTTTTTTATTATTACATTATAGGCAAGTATTTGATCTCGATCTCACCTGATGGTAAGATTTGCCTTTACTTGTACACGTTTAGGACGTATACAAAGAGTATTATTTTAACAAAATTACCGAATGTAATTAAAAGAAAAACAAAATGGGTTTTAAATTCCTGACCCCGTGCTATTGTTTTTGGGGCAAAATGTAGTACCTACATACAAATACAATGGAGGTAATCTGTCATTTCTTCGGAAGTAAACTGTCGCTCCGTCACATAAAAATGTATAAATGAGTTTGATATAGTACAAGTAATATGTTGTTTGTTTTCATAACGTGTAATGATTGCGTGTCGTTATACGTGGGATACTCAGTACATAGAGACAATTGTTATATTAAGACTACAAGGTCTTGTTATAGAAAAAATAACAGAATGATCGTTGATTAAAAAAAAACACTTTTTTCCTTTTTTAATGCACGCTTTACGACACGCGAACCCTAATTTAAAAAAGTGCAGACCGATGACGTAACCTAGGACGAGGCATAAAATTCAATTCAAACAAAGCTTGTTAGTCATGAACAAAGGAATACGTAGACATAATATAGTCACAGCAAAACATTCTCAAATTAAACTATCCTCAATTTCGTGGCCGACGCTCATCAAATACTTTGTATCTGTGTAAGTTTGGACCCTAAATGCTGTACAAACATTTATTATATTCGTCTGCCTATCACTGCCGATAGGTAACGAAATCTTTAATTAAATCTTCATTAAAATATATAAGGTTAAACGATAATTACTAAAGGTCACATTCCCGTAAAAAATATTGCTTCCGTTTATATTGATTATTACTTTAACTAGTATATTTTTTTATAAATGTAGGTACCAAAGACCAACGTTCTCTCCTACATCATATCAATTGTATAGATAGGTCCAGCTCAGCGGCATCATAATAAAATTTGTTTGCAAGGCACGTTAGACTAGACTAAGACAATTTGACTGACAATTCAATAACACTATTCGGGAACCCGACTCATTACCGTACTTGTATTTTATATGCGTACTTTTGAGTAAGTGCCTACCTAAAAGGATATAATTTTTCCCGAATGATTAATACGTTTCTTCAACACACTGTTACCGCGGAATAGGGCCCAGTGAAACCGGATGGACCTCTTACGAGAGTATAACAAGATGTCTTAGTACCTACTGATACAAATATTCAAATTAACTTACCATCATATTGTATGTCCTGTTCAGAAATAACGATCTCGTGGCGATCTTCAGCCGTAGTGGGTGTACCTTCCCACAGTTTAGGTGTTTTATCTGAATACGGCAAGGTTTGCTCATCCACAAATTCTTCAGTGACTTCAACTTCGTTAACAACGGTAAAACTCTTTCTAATATTATGTGTTTTTGTTTCTGGTATATGTAAGTCAGTTTCGTGCTGTATACTATTACTGTCTGTAATAACTAAAGGAGTTATAGTAGTTGATGAAATTTTTGTGGTTTCAGTTTGTATCCTAGGTGTCGCTAATTCCTCGGTCTGAATTTCTGTGACATTTTCAGTGCATTGTACATGTGTCAATGGTGTAACTGACTTTTCGGCTGTTACTGGTTTAAATGTATCCGGTATAAACGTGTCTTGTGTATCTCCTTCAGTAACTTCACTAACTGTTACGCTTTCGTTGGTACCAAATATTAGCGATGCCTTTTCTAGGTTCTTAAGATTATTGAAAGATGTATCCATTTCACTTTCATGCACAGTTACTATGCTTTGACTAATGGGTCTCATTTCAATATGTTTACCTTCTACGTTAATTTGTTCTTGATCTACCGTTTTTATCGGAATGATGTTCTCATCAAGAATTACCTCTGTTTGTTCAACAGGTTTGATTTCTAAAAGCTGTTCAGTAATATGTTTAGGTGATTCCTTGGTTAAGGAAACTTCTTTTGTAATCTCTTGTAGAATATTTTCTGATACACCATAACTTTTATGAGTTTCAAAGTCAAGTGAGGCATTATTGAGGTCTTGTTGTAGAGATCTTGGTAATTCATCAAGTTTTTCCACTATCTCAGGATTAACATTAACAATTTCCTGCAAAGTAATATGACTCTCACTCGCTTTTTCAGATTTTTCAATGACCGCCCTATCTAAAGTTTCGGATTTTTCATCAGCTACTACTTCTGAAAGTTGAATTGATTTCATTTCTGTTATTTGTTTTACAGCGGTTTTGTAGGTCGGTTTTTCTAAGTCTTTCGTAATATTTTGTTCCTTTTCTCTGACTACAGTGTCGGTTATGGTTATGTGCTGTTGAGATTCGATTACCACTTCCGGCGTCTCTTTCAGTGGAATGTTTTGTGATAAAACTACTTCTGAATCTTTGGATATTATTTCTTCGACCTGTATAGACATATTCGGTACAAAAGATTCTTCACTTTGTTTCAGCTGCTCAATTGGCTTGCTGTCCATTGGATGTTCTTTTTCTCTAATGTCAACTTCCATAACGGTGATGTGTTGATCTACCTCTAATTTAACGAACGGGCTAGACTCTTTTAATTTTTCAGTAGTTTTTAATTCTTCAGGCAATTCTTCACATTTGGTTTCATTTACAAGAATTGATTTTAATGAATCAATTGTAATATCAACAACTTCTTCCTTGCTGCCTTGTGTGATATTCATTAACTTTTCAGATTCTGATGGTTGGAACATTTCAACATTTAAGTGAGTATGTGTAGTCAAATTTACTTCGTTAACTGTGGACTTTGGCATTTTATTTTCTTTTAAGTAGTCTTCCTTTTCAGCCAAAATATTTTCGTCTACATTTAAGTACTCGGTAGGCTGGAAACTGAGACCCGCTTGTTGCGACTTTGAATCACTCTTAGGAATAAGGATTGATTCTTTTTCATCTGGAATTGTTTCGTTAACTCCTACACCTGTATAGACTGACATATCAACTACAGGCATTATCGTTTTACCTTCCGACAGCAAATCTTTAGAATCAAATTCTTCTCCTCGCTCAGAGGACATAATTTCAGTAACATTAACGTGACTTTTACCCTGGAATGTCAAGTTCACGGTCTCAGATTTTACTAATGGTACTTGATCTAATGACGACTCTGATTCTGTAACAGTTGTTTCTGTAACATCTACTGATTTTTGTTCCTCTACGCTGGCTAAAGGTTTTCTTTCGCTAAACATATCTTTCTGGTAGACATCTTCTACCTCACCAATAAAATGTGCTGTTTTTTCAACTGCTTCATGGGTTCCTTGTGTTGGCAATGCTTTAATTAAATTTATTTCAGGAACATACAAGTCTTCTGTATCTTGATTAGTCATAACTTCACTACCTAATAAAGAATGCTTTTCACTAAATGAAGCATGTGCATTTGTAATTAAAGGCTTCTCAGTCATGTCAATAAAATCTTTTTCCTTTTCTGCTGTTCGCATCTCTGTGATTTCTTTAGCGGTAACTTCAATAATTTTTTCGGTCGCTTTATGTAAATCTTTTTTGTCCTCTGCCAACAGAGTTTCTCTTTCACCAGTTAATACTTCTGTTCTTTCAATATGCTTTTGGAAATCGTCACGCATCAATGTAGCCTTAGATGTGACAATTTCAGCTTCTTTAAAGTCATTAACATTGCTGGTGGTAATTACTTCAGCATTGATTGAACTAGTTAGTGGTACAAATCCAATGGATGCGTCATACTTAATTTGTGGCTGTGTCACATCAAAGTCTTTTTCCTTATCAACGGTTTCAGTAAAACTTGTAACTGCAGCCTGTGCTTCCGTATAATCAGTATTGACATGAGATTTTACAGGTTCTTGTTCAGTTATGAATGATTCACTTTCGGCTAAAACAATTTCTGTTTGTTCAAATGTGTTTTTAGCGATCGAAGTAACGTTTGATTTTTCTAATGTTATCTTATCTTCAATGAATTCTTTGGGTACCTGGCTGGTAATAATTTCATGTACATCGGCAGTTTTACCATAAACTTCATCCATTTTAGGTAATGCCTGTTTATAATTTATGTTTAATTCATCAGTGGGCTTAAGATTAAATGACTCAGAAACCACTTCAGAAGTTTCTAAACCCTGTTGAGAGAGGATTGATAATTCTGCTTTTTGTTGAATTGGAGTTGGACTAACAGGTAAAAAGATTTCTTTTTCTATGGCAACTTTTTCGTTTTGTTGTGGAGCTTGCAGTGGTGTAATAGATACAGTAGGTTTTATTTGCTCGTCAGTTTCTTTAACTGGTATTATGTTTTCTTCAGATGAGTGAACTAAAACTTCTTGTTGAGTGATGGCTTCCGCGTTTACGGTGCCTTGTTTTGCTTTAGCCCATGAGGAATCTGGACTTATGAAAGATTCAGGAGCAATTTCAGGTTTGTTTTCTTCCACCATAATAGCTTTATTAGAATCAATATTCAAAGAAGCGGAAACAGTGTGAGGTGTATCCATAATAATTAGCGAGTTTTCTTTTTCATTACAAATCGTTGTACTAATTATTAATTCCTCACAAGTCGTGTTTTCGACAGTGGCATGTTTTGTTGTACTTTTGCTATCCTTAGTGTAACCAACGCTAGAACTAACAGTTATTTCTGAAAGTTCAGCAACTGGGTGACCAGTTATATCAGCAGATGCTGTAAATTCTTGAGGCGTGGCGGTAATATCGTAATCGCTTTCTTTTTCGTGTTGTAATACCTCTGTCACGTGAAGCGTTTCTACAGCTGGCACTATTTCGGGTGATACGAATTTAAGATCTGGTTTTACATCACTTTGCAAATAAGACTGACTATCCAAGATATTGCTCTCAGATACTTGTAAAGGCGTTAAATCGTTAGACGTTACTTGTACCTCTTCGTACTTCGGAGTAATCGTGAGTAATTTTTCCACAGTGTCTCGAGGATTAACTTCAGAAACCATTGCTATTTTACGATCAGAGTCCAAATCAATTGTGGCAAATATCTCTGGCTTTGGTTTTTCCTTATCAAGATTTTGTTCAGTAACACTAGCGACTATTTCCGTAATATTTAAACCTTCTTTTTCAATAAAAGAAGTTTGAGCTTCGCTATGATGAATATCAGTTTCGCACAATTGTTGTAGTTGTTCTTGCACCGTTGTTTGAAGAATTGTAATTTCCTTTTGAAGATCTCTTTGTTCAGACGCTGTTTCGGTTAGATCAGGCTGTATTGTCATAAAGTCAATTTGGTCAGCTGTATTTATTTCCTCTGACATAGGGGTTTTAAGAGGATGCGTAGGTGCAGTCTGAGCATGTATAACATCAGGGATTTTATTTAGATTTAATTTGGTTTCACTCTCCGAGTATTCTGTTTCTTGAACAGTGATTGGTATGTTGGGAATCAGTGACGACGTTACTGTTTCAGTTTTTCTAGTCGTAAACATTTCCGAAGATTCCTTATCATGTACAACAGGAGACGTAACGATTTTAGCGGTAGTTGTAATTAAAGTTTCAACTGCCGATTCTGCAGCCCTTTTCTCAGATGGTTTAAGTTCATCAGTACCTGTAATCTCTAATACCTCTGATGTGACAATAGGCTCTAGGGCTTTCATGTCTAAATCAGCTTTGGCTATTGTTTTATCATCCTTCAATATGAGTTCCTTTTCACTTTCGTGAACATTCACTTCATGGATAGTATTTTTATCTAATGTCGATATTGAGATTTGTGCATGCATACCTGTGTTATCTGACCGTAGTTCTTCAAATGATTTTTCTGATTCATGAATATTAGCTTCTAAATTAAATTTATGTTGAAGCTCATTGATACCCACTGTAGCACTTTTATGAGAAATCGCCTCAGTGGTGAATTCCGATTCTTTTGTATGAGATGTTGTTACAATATTACTAAGTTCCGTATGTAAAATGATATCCCTACTAACAGACATTTGCGATGGCATTTCTTTAATTGGGAGTTCTCCTTCTTTTTCATGTGATTCCTCAATGGACACTACTATACTGTCTTTTGAAGCAATGTCTACATTAGCTTCTTGTGTAGGTGGCAATTTAAGTGCCGATAAAGATCCTTCGCTTTCTTGCACATCGTGCACTTGAGTTAAAATTTGATTTGAAACAAGTACATCTTTACGAGCTGTTTCAGTTGGTACAATTAATTCAGGATAATATTTTCCAGACTTATCTTCAACGAATACTTCCCCAACTTGTAGCGACTCGTGTAAATTAAAATTGAGATTAGATTTTGCCACTTTTTCTGAACTGGTAATTTCCACTTCACTTTCTTTATATTCTTCATTTACTTCTAGAACATTCAATCCGATAAAAGGTGAAAATGCTACAGTAGCATTCGAAGTCTTTGTCGGCGTGTCGGATAAAGGAGCTTCTTTTGAAGACACCATTTGTTCTGATACATTAAGGGCATCTTTCAATAGTACGACGGATTTTGCATTTTCTAATGGCTTTTCTTCCCTTTTGAATTCTGATGTTGATATATTGGAAAGGGTTTCAGTTGTGACAAAACTTTCAGCTGGTACAATGCCTTTGTTTGCAAAAGTTTTCTTTTCTAGTTTATTTATCTGATAGTCATCGACAGAACCACTTGTTTCCACTTCTGTTACTAATAATGGTTCAATTTCACTAATTGATGGTTTTATCGCTATTTTGGCATTGTCTTTGACTTTCAAAGGTGTTTCTGATTCCTGTGGCTGTTGCATATCAGCGATCAGTGAGTAATTGGTATCATATTTAAGCTTGGCAGTTGCATCTGGAGCTTTATGCTCCGAGAGAATATGTGTCACTTCACTTGAAGAGACTACTTCAATTTTATTATCAGGAATATCAGATGCAACTGTAGTCATATATGGTATATCATCTGACTCAAGGATAGCTACTTCATCGTCTTCATATAGCTCTTGTTTTTCTTTTGGCTGCAATGTTTTTATTGATTTTATAGTTTCTTCAAGAGATTCTTCTTCCACATAACCTATTTTCTGTTTAGTGTGTTTTTTGCGTTTAACTTGTTCTTTTTCTTTGACATCTGTGAAATTATAGTATTGTGTTTGAAGGTTGGAGTGCAAATTAGAAATATATAAAATTTTAGTTGAAAGTTTTTAGGATAGGTACCAACAGGCGTGGCTAAGCTTACTACTAGGAGCGTGTTTAAAGAAAAGCCATGATTCAGTTCTGTAAATTGAAACTTGGTAGTGTTGTAGTATTGTTAAAGTTAATGAATTGAATAAGTATATAATTGTTTTATAATCATTTGATCACTTACTGACTACAGGTAGGTAGTTTATTTCAAAAATATTATGCATACGAAGCACGTGGTTGAAGCCAAACGCGGTATATGAAAGCTGCACAAATAAAACGCCACACACACAGAAGCATTAACATTTTATGTGAAAAGATCTATTACAGCAGGTGACTAAACAAAACTGTGGCACCGCAGAAATCATTCCGCTTTGCGAACAGATCATTCAACTTATACCGAATCTGTACCATATTGCAACCCCAGTTTGCACTATCTACTACTATCTACTATAAATGTTAATTGAGTTCCAACTGGAATTTTCTATTCATACCAACAACATCTGTGGTATAGAGGGGCAAATGCTGATCACAAGATTGATTCACTAATCACATACACATGTCATACAGTTACAGTCGGCTAGGTAGTGATTAACATCATATATTTTGTATAATAATCCAAACAAGGAGGTAACCAATTAATATACCAAAGACTATTCAATAATAATTATGTAATAATCATTATTCTCGTACGAAACCAACCATTCAACTTGTTGGAAAGTCTTTGCTAATAAAGGATATTTTCACTTTCGCTATATAATTAATCTCTGAAAGGTAAGTACCTATAATATAATTGTCTAAGTAGAGTAAAATATTTGTCAATTCTTTAGGAAGGAATGTCAATAATTTGCATTAAAAGTATAAAATAATTTATTTTGAATGGGGATTGTTCCAATAGCAATTGTTTTGGGTACCTATAATTATACATACTTAATACATAGATTTATTTAAAAATAAACAATTACGTAATAAACGATGCAGAACAATAATAATACTTGGAATTCGGCACAATTAAACATTTGAAATTTGTATAATTAATGAGCTATTAGGCATTATTGTAGTAAACACGGCACATTAATATGTAAAAAAAATCTAACTTGTTTTAAATAACAAAAAATACTTAGATAAATGCCTTATAAATACAAACGCAGTTATATAAGTTAGAGTAAAGTCTAAAATATTATTCGAGATTAGAATCTAAAATTAATAATGGTAATATAGTCGACTTAGGTTTCGATAGATTGCCTATTGCTTGTGACACATAAGCAAGTTATTTCAAAATAATCATACAAAAGCAGTCATTCAAAGCATGAATTAGAGAGAAGCAGAAATGTATTAGTATTATTTGAGCACACTTACCTCGGACTTGCGACGTCTCCGACACTTTTGTCGTATCTGTTAAAAAAAGAATTTCAAATTACATAATTTTACTAATGAATAGACAACGACGCACGGGGGAATATTTACATACGACAAAATCCAAATTCAAATATATATATATTAAACTGAGAATATATTTTATCGTTTTTATGTTTTTTTTTTTTTAATTTTCCTGTTGTAAATATTTAGAAAATTTGTTATGTTATCATCATAGTCTCTTTTATCGTTACATTCTGAAACTTAAGATATAGGTTTGGACAACAATATTTTCCAAAATAGTTTACACAAACAAAAATGACATTTTACGAACGCCATTTTGCTAGCCAATCTCGTACTTCGTGGCTTTGAAGATGCGGGGGAGGATTTGATGATGGTTGAATAAGCTGTTTTTTTTTACCAAATAAATATTAAAATTGTAAGAATAACTAACTTACCTTTTATAATAGTAGTAGTGTGCGATTCGGCAACGTGTTCAGCGGACGATTCCACGATGACCTATTAAGTAATATAACAATTTACAATTTTAAATAACACATGAAAATAATATCTTATGTTCTATTTACCAAAATCTTAGGAGTAAGACGTCAACTGCTAGACATAGCATAGCCCCCTATTCCACTCAACGTTTATCAGTTCAATCGTTATATTATGTTACTGTATATATAAATTAGTAATATTTAATAAAACAATTAAGAGTAACTTTTTTAGATCCCTTCATGCTTCCTAAACTACGCAAATTTTAAAGATATCGCCCATTAAAACAATGAATAATCCCACAGAATACATCGTGTGCCAATCATTTTCCAATATTGCCACTGCAAAACTATCCATGTCTACTCTGAATGTCCCCTATAGTAAATATACCAACATCTCCAGGTATATCACGATCCTTACCTCATGCGCTTCCTTTTGTTCCCAGGACCGGGGCTTGAAGTCTTCTGGATAGAAGTGTGCAATAACTTCTTCTACGGATGAATGTTTCAACTCGACCATTTTCAAGAAAGCGCGGAACCCAACCTTGGCTGCAATCACGTCTTCATCCTGCGTAGTTTCCTCGGTGAGTACTTCAGTAATGAGAGCGCCGTGCCCTTGCCGCTCCACCAGACGCACCAGCGCCGACTGCGACTGCGGGACCCGCAGCGCCGGGAAATGTTGCGAATCATAAAGGCTCTCAATTTCCTCAGTTGTGATTCCGCTTCTCATCATAAAACCTATTTTGGCCAACTCCCGCAGCGGCGATTCGCCTGGCCCAAATTCCTTGGCGTTGATCACTTCAAGTAGTTCATTTATCTCGGCGACCGTGTGCGAGTCAGTCTCCACCATCCTTATGATACCCTTCTTAGTTTCATATGAATGCTCGAATGGTTCCACTGACTCTTCTTTTTCTTGTTGAGATGATACAAGATAATCGTGTGGCGTAACAATAGGTTTGGCTTTTTCTTCCTTAGGTTTTTGCTGTTTTCCTTCCACTTTTTTAAAGGATGCGACTTCTACTGTCTCCACAGACTCTGCTTCCGTGACTATAGTCTTAGCTTTCTTTTTATCGATCTTCTTGATGGGCTTAGGTTCCATTAACGGGACTTCCTCTGACACGGTGGCTGCATCTAATGTGTCTTCAATAATTTCTTCGGCTGTTTCAACTGTTGAGTCTTCTTGTTCGCGTTTAACTACCCTCTCTCGTTTGTCTTTCTGTTTAATTTGTTTGGGCTTCTTGATTGTATCACCTTTTTCATATATCTGTAGTTTGGCTTTGGTGATCGCCATGCCTATGTCGCTAACCGCTTTGCACATATATGTACCCTCTAATCGTTTCACAGCTTTTCTAACCGTGCATGTTGTTCGATTCTCTTTGTTTTCAATTATAAAGCGGTCATCAGTTCTGATGACTTTATCGTCTTTGTACCATAATATTTCTAAAAAGGAAATCACTTTGAGGTTACGAAACAAAATAATAATTAAAATCAATATTAACTATAGAAATTGCTTTGTAACGCTATTGTAAACGGATAGAGCTTCTATGGTGTTAAGAGTAAATAATATGTTATTATGTGTGATGTTAGTAAGAATACCTGGAGTAGGATTTCCACTGTATATAGCTTCGAATGTAACAGTTTCTTCTTCATCCACACGTTCACCCAATATATCTTTCACAAACGTAGGCACCGATTGGGTTGCTAAAAGGTGAAGAAAAAAGTAATTTGTAGACTTATTAAGGGTCTATGTTGACAATGCAATAAAAATCAGCTAAAGGAGATGACAGACTATGATGATAATTTATGATTAATCATGGTCCTTTTCTTACTTAAGTAAGGTACAGCAAGCAAATGTTACCTTTTAAAGCAGCTTGTAATTCTTCCATATGCGTGACCCACTCCGGTTTCCTGTACTCACTAGTCCCAATAATACCTTAAACATATTAAAATGTAAATTAAATAACTGTGAATAATCAATTTAAATTAAGATAGATAACGGCAGACGCTGACTTAAATAGCCATGACGCTGCACCGGCCGCCAATTCAAAGCTGGCCTAAGGCTTTTTTTTAATCCAAGACGGTGACTGGCCAGATGTTCCATGTATGTAATGTTGGATGTCTGGTACCTCCATACAGTGCTATACATGGGTCTAGTTTGACATCGCTCTAGAACCCTTTTAGCAGACTATGGGCTATCAAAGCCGGGTTCTAAACTTTGGGCACTAAAATATTAAATCGCTGTCTGATGATGCTGATGTTTTGGGATTTCCAGTATAATATAATATCATTTAAGAAAATTGAGACGGTTCATTGAATACAATGTGGGTGTTTAGTGTAGTGTTTCACTGAAGATATTGGATTTAATGTAGGATGAAGGACGGAGAGGAATATGAAAATAATAAATGAGCATATCCATCGACGAGAACTCCTTAAAGCTGAAATCATAAAATATATTTGTATGAGCGTATATAGTAGTTCGGTTTTCTGTTGACTATTAAAATGTTATGAAATGTCGACTTACTTTGAACAGACAGAGCGGCTATGGTGGACGTCACTCCCAGAGGATTGTATGCTTCGAATACAATTTCACCAGTGTCATCTTGGTAAACTTCAGGTATGATTAGAATGGATGTACCATCATCCATTTCTTCTATTTGGTATTCCTGTGATTTCACGATCTCCGCACCTTGCTTCAGCCATCTGATTTGCGGTTTCGGCATGCCTATAGCTTTTGCTTCCAGTCTGAAATTAATTCAGCTCGTTTCTTTAATACTTCGTAAATAGTTATTCGATAAGAACTTTGCCCACTTCAAGAGTTTTAAAAGTTCTACAGAACTGGCATAACCTAGTTAAAAATATTGCCCGTGTAGTGCCCCTAGATGATTTTATATTATATACCAGATATTATACTGGTACATAATTTCTTAACCAACCTCTACATCTTGATACTGACCTCGTAAGTTCACCCTCAGTTGTAGAAACTACTGTTGGCAAAGCTTTCACAATACGTGGCGAGAATTCTTCAACATCACTAGTTTTCTGTAAATAAACGAATAAATGATGAGGTGCTTTGTGCCTTTGATGCACATGGGTAATAATTTGAGACCTTCCTCTTCAAATCCCACATAAGGAATGAATTGCCTATCCCTTAAACGTTACTACTTATAATGTTTATACATAATATGTAGTATAACAGTATCTCTAAAAGTGGAAATAAATACTATGATATTACCTCATCGCTCAAAATGTCTTCTTCGGAGGCGCTCGGCACATATTCATAAGCTGGAATATAATAAAATTATTAGCACATAACGGATTCCCCAAAACGACTTGACTGAAGAATCTAACTATAGCCTATCACCTGGTCACTGTGTTAAAATGAACTACTTATTCAATATTTTAAATCATCGCTCACAACCAAATATGTGCTGACGTTAACATTTATAAAGCTTTCATAATGCAAGCGTCACATCTCGACTCCGTAAAATATCCAACAATAAAGCCTATAACTGTACTACCATGGTGATCTTATTTAATAGAATAAAATTAAAACGAACATTAGTGCCAATATCCAAGTGAACGAAGGTGCTCAACAGTGCTCAATATCAAAGATGCATTTCAAACAATATCGCACTACTTCGTTTCATTCACAAATCATTTATTTGCCCGGAGTGTGTAGGTTAACATAATTTAAGCCTCAACTATAATTATTGTATTCCGTTAACGATACTACAGCATGTACTAAATTTCAAACTTCAAATTGTTTTACAGATGCATGGCAAGGTGTAATATTAATTTTGCTATCGTGTGTATTAATATGAAGAAAATCATTCTCACTCTCTTTAATTTGATTCATGCAATATAATCACATGCAATGATGACAGTAGAAATTGCATCGCTACCTTCAACAAGAACAGTGCATTCGCTGTTGCAAGTTCCATATTCGTTTGTAGCTACACAAACGTACGTTCCTGACATTTCAGGGAATGCTTCTTTGATGCACAATTCTGATAAGCCTGATTCCTGTCGGGCAACGGTTATATCTCTGGCTCTTGGCACAAGCTCGCCATCGTGATACCAATCTATTTTTGGCCATGGTTGGCCCATAATTTTACAACTAAGTTTTATTGGTTCCCCATCCATGATTGTCGTGGATTCTAAAGGAATTACAATAAATGGAGCTATTCCCGTATGTTCTTTGTCCTCTTGCTCTAATAGTGAAGCTGAACAAGAAACAGATCCTCCGAAGTTTTCTGCTCTACACGTTATCACTCCTAAGAAGTCTTGACTTATGTTTTCAATGCAAAGACACGATATGTTCTGTCTATTTGTTACGTAGATGTTAGTTAATTTGTTTTGTTTTGCGTAAGTAGCGACTTCCCTCGTGTCTATAAACCATTGGAAAGAAGCAACCGGACTAGATATTACCTCAGCTTCTAATAAAACTATTTCACCTAAGCAAACCTTTTTAGGCCTTATAGGTCTTATAAAAGCAGGAGGTGTTACTTGTTCTTCACTTATTGATTTAATTAGTTTTATAGAACTTCCTGATTTGACAACCAAGTTCTTATGTTCAATTGTTACTTCATATTTTCCTACTTTCTTTTTGTCTATATTACGCATCGTTATTATTGATGTTCCATTTTCGGTGTTAATTTCACAATCATCATTTGGTTCGAGAAGTTGATTGTTGCGGTACCACGTCACTTTAGCGTTTTCCATAGGCTCGTAAGTAACAGTCAGTTCGAAAGTGCTATTTTCCAGTACGTCCATTGCCTTAATTGGCTCAATTATAAATGGTTCCAATTCTGTAAAATAGTTATCCAGTTAAATTTTAACTCGTTATAATGAATTATCATGTCATTTATATTCTGTCATTTTAGGAAATCTTTCCGTTATAGTTGCCCAACATTGAGATATGTCTCTGGTTATTTGCTTACTTCTTTTGAAATATAATCATGGTTACGCATGATGTAAAATTCTACCATTTTTAAAATGATATCAAATTAATGTAATGAAAAGGAGAAGTATGAACACTAAAATTAACACCATTGATACTGTAACACAAGGAACATACAGAACTTTATGTTTAGGTAGTCAACCACTGTTTATACTAGGTGCTACTGTAATCGTCATTGGAATTGGAAGAGGACAATGGAGACGTAATTAAATTTGCATGCATTACTATGTGTAAACATATACTATATTTACTATATTTACGCGTGAGCGATTTTACAACCTACAATTTTTCGTAACAATGTGTCGCGTTTTTTACATCTCAAAAGGGTGATAATCTGCCATTGTTGCCTCGTGGATAAATGTGTCTCAAACATGTTACAAATTATTTATTTTATTTCATATTACACCGCTGTTATGTTTTTTTTTTGACTAACCATGCATCTGTTTCTGTTACACAATTTAAAGAATTCCAAAAATAATATGTATCGGATTTTGATAAAATTAATAAATATCCTTTTCTTACTGACGTGTTAACTATCCACTCACCTTTCTTTTGACCCTTTTGTACTTTTTTCTTGATCTGCTTCGTACGTTTCACTATTGTAGTAACAACTTCTTCTTCTTCTTCAACCGGTTTTTCTATAACTTTCTCGTCTAAAGTTGTTTCTTCAACCACTATTTCTTCAACAGATTTTTCCTTTCGTACTTTCTTCTTTTTCATTTGCTCAGACTTGGATTCCTCAACCGGTTTCTCCTTTTTGACAGGCTTAAGCTGAACTTCCTCAGGCTTTTCATCCTCTGGTGCCTTTTGCTTCGGTACCGGCTTAAGGACAACCTCCTCCTTGGGCTCTTCTTCCTTCGGGCGCCTTCTACCACTTGGCCATTTAGTTTCTTCAGGCTTGGATTCCTCAACTGTTTTCTCCTTTTGGACAGGCTTAAGATGAACTTCCTCAGGCTTTTCTTCTTCAGGTGCCTTTTGCTTAGGTACTGGCTTCAGGACTACCTCTTCCTTAGGCTCTTCTTCTTTCGGGCGCCTTCTACCACTTGGCCATTTAGTTTCTTCAGGCTTGGATTCCTCAACAGTTTTCTCCTTTTTGACTGGCTTAAGCTGAACTTTCTCAGGCTTTTCTTCTTCAGGTGCCTTTTGCTTAGGTACTGGCTTCAGGACAACCTCTTCCTTCGGCTCTTCTTCCTTCGGGCGTCTTCTACCACTTGGCCATTTAGTTTCTTCAGGCTTGGATTCCTCAACTGTTTTCTCCTTTTTGACAGGCTTAAGCTGAACTTCCTCGGGCTTTTCTTCTTCGGGTGCCTTTTGCTTCGGTACCGGCTTAAGCACCACTTCTTCCTTAGGCTCTTCTTCTTTCGGGCGCCTCCTACCACTTGGCCATTTAGTTTCTTCAGGCTTGGATTCCTCAACTGTTTTCTCCTTTTTGACAGGCTTAAGCTGAACTTCCTCGGGCTTTTCTTCTTCGGGTGCCTTTTGCTTCGGTACCGGCTTAAGGACCACTTCTTCCTTAGGCTCTTTTTCTTTCGGGCGCCTTCTACCACTTGGCCATTTAGTTTCTTCAGGCTTGGATTCCTCAACTGTTTTCTCCTTTTTGACAGGCTTAAGCTGAACTTCTTCAGGCTTTTCTTCTTCAGGTGCCTTTTGCTTCGGTACCGGCTTCAGGACAACCTCTTCCTTGGGCTCTTCTTCTTTCGGGCGCCTTCTACCACTTGGCCATTTAGTTTCTTCAGGCTTGGATTCCTCAACTGTTTTCTCCTTTTTGACAGGCTTAAGCTGAACTTCCTCAGGCTTTTCTTCTTCAGGTGCCTTTTGCTTAGGTACCGGCTTCAGGACAACCTCTTCCTTGGGCTCTTCTTCTTTCGGGCGCCTTCTACCACTTGGCCATTTAGTTTCTTCAGGCTTGGATTCCTCAACTGTTTTCTCCTTTTTGACAGGCTTAAGCTGAACTTCCTCGGGCTTTTCTTCTTCGGGTGCCTTTTGCTTCGGTACCGGCTTAAGCATCACTTCTTCCTTAGGCTCTTCTTCTTTCGGGCGCCTCCTACCACTTGGCCATTTAGTTTCTTCAGGCTTGGATTCCTCAACTGTTTTCTCCTTTTTGACAGGCTTAAGCTGAACTTCCTCGGGCTTTTCTTCTTCGGGTGCCTTTTGCTTCGGTACCGGCTTAAGGACCACTTCTTCCTTAGGCTCTTCTTCTTTCGGGCGCCTTCTACCACTTGGCCATTTAGTTTCTTCAGGCTTGGATTCCTCAACTGTTTTCTCCTTTTTGACAGGCTTAAGCTGAACTTCTTCAGGCTTTTCTTCTTCAGGTGCCTTTTGCTTCGGTACCGGCTTCAGGACAACCTCTTCCTTGGGCTCTTCTTCTTTCGGGCGCCTTCTACCACTTGGCCATTTAGTTTCTTCAGGCTTGGATTCCTCAACTGTTTTCTCCTTTTTGACAGGCTTAAGCTGAACTTCCTCAGGCTTTTCTTCTTCGAGTGCCTTTTGCTTAGGTACTGGCTTCAGGACAACCTCTTCCTTAGGCTCTTCTTCCTTCGGGCGCCTTCTACCACTTGGCCATTTAGTTTCTTCAGGCTTGGATTCCTCAACTGTTTTCTCCTTTTTGACAGGCTTAAGCTGAACTTCCTCGGGCTTTTCTTCTTCGGGTGCCTTTTGCTTCGGTACCGGCTTAAGGACAACCTCTTCCTTGGGCTCTTCTTCTTTCGGGCGCCTTCTACCACTTGGCCATTTAGTTTCTTCAGGCTTGGATTCCTCAACTGTTTTCTCCTTTTTGACAGGCTTAAGCTGAACTTCCTCAGGCTTTTCTTCTTCGAGTGCCTTTTGCTTAGGTACTGGCTTCAGGACAACCTCTTCCTTAGGCTCTTCTTCCTTCGGGCGCCTACTACCACTTGGCCATTTAGTTTCTTCAGGCTTGGATTCCTCAACTGTTTTCTCCTTTTTGACAGGCTTAAGCTGAACTTCCTCAGGCTTTTCTTCTTCAGGTGCCTTTTGCTTAGGTACCGGCTTCAGGACAACCTCTTCCTTGGGCTCTTCTTCTTTCGGGCGCCTTTTACCACTTGGCCATTTAGTTTCTTCAGGCTTGGATTCCTCAACTGTTTTCTCCTTTTTGACAGGCTTAAGCTGAACTTCCTCGGGCTTTTCTTCTTCGGGTGCCTTTTGCTTCGGTACCGGCTTAAGGACCACTTCTTCCTTAGGCTCTTCTTCTTTCGGGCGCCTTCTACCACTTGGCCATTTAGTTTCTTCAGGCTTGGATTCCTCAACTGTTTTCTCCTTTTTGACAGGCTTAAGCTGAACTTCCTCAGGCTTTTCTTCTTCAGGTGCCTTTTGCTTAGGTACCGGCTTCAGGACAACCTCTTCCTTGGGCTCTTCTTCCTTCGGGCGCCTTCTACCACCTGGCCATTTAATTTCTTCAGGCTTGGATTCCTCAACGGTTTTTTCCTTTTTGACAGGCTTAAGCTGAGCTTCTTCAGGCTTTTCTTCCTCTGGTGCCTTTTGCTTCGGTACCGGCTTCAGGACAACCTCCTCCTTAGGCTCTTCTTCCTTCGGGCGCCTTTTACCAGTTGGCCATTTTGTTTCTTCAGGCTTGGTTTCCTCCACTGGTTTCTCTTTTTTTACAGGCTTGATGGTCTTGAGTTGAACGTCTTCATAATTTTCTTCGTCTGGCAGTTTTTCTTCATCCCTTTTGTCAGCTTTTGGTTTTTTAATTTTACGTCTCCATATTGGCATATCGTCATTCTCTTTTGACTCTTGTACCTCTTGATCATCAGTTTCTTCTATTTTTAAATTTACTGTATCTTCCTGGTCGGTGAGTAATTCTTCCGTAACTGCACTTTCTAATTTTAGAACTGATCCTTTTCTTACTTGCTTTAATGTAACATCTTCAAGTTTTTCTTTAACTATAGGTGTTTTATCTACTTTAGTCGGACGCAACTTTATGCCTTCCTGTGTCCACGGAACTGGTTCGTCTCTTTCAGGTTTTTCTTCCGCTGACACCTTTTGCTTCATTACTGGTTTCAGGGCGACTTCCTCCTTAGGGCCCTCTTCTTTTGGAAGCCTTCTACCAGCTGGTATTTCGCTTTCTTCAGGCTTAGATTCCTCAATCCGTTTCTCTTTTTTGACTGACTGAAGCTGAACTTCCTCAGGCTTATCTTCTTCAGGTGCCTTTTGCTTCAGTACTGGCTTGAGAACGACTTCCTCCTTAGGCTCTTCTTCTTTTGGACGCCTCTTGCCCGTTGGCCACTTAGTTTCTTCCGGCTTGGAACTCTCTACTGGTTTCTCTATTTTATCAGGCTTGAGCTCAACTTTTTCAGAAATGTCTTCCTCTAGCATTTCTACTTCATCTGTTTTGTCTGCCACTTTTGATTTTTTTACTTTACGCCTCCATATAGGCGTGTCTTTGCTCTCCTTTAACTCTTCCAATGATTGTTCTTGGTCCACAGTTTCTAAAATTTTTAGTGTTACGGTATCTTCCTCATGGGTAAGTAATTCTTCCGTTAGCACAGTTTCCATTTTTTGAATGGATCCTTTTCGTACTTGCTTTAATGTAACATCTTCAAGTTTTTCTTTAACTATCGCAGTTTTTTCTACCTTAGTCGGGCGTAGCTTGATACTTTCCTGAGTCCAAGGAACTTGTTCTTCTCTTTCAGGTTTTTCTTCCTCTGGCATCTTTTGTTTTGGTACCGGCTTGAGGACGACATCCTCCTTAGGCATCTCTTCTTTTGGTTGCCTTTTACCAATTGGTATTTCGCTTTCATCAACCTTGGATTCCTCAACCAGTTTGTCTTTTTTGACAGGCTTAAGATGAACTTCCTCAGGCTTTTCATCCTCTGGTGCCTTTTGCTTCGGTACCGGCTTAAGGACAACCTCCTCCTTAGGCTCTTCTTCCTTCGGTCGCCTTCTACCACTTGGCCATTTAGTTTCTTCAGGCTTGGATTCCTCAACTGTTTTCTCCTTTTTGACAGGCTTAAGCTGAACTTCCTCAGGCTTTTCTTCTTCGGGTGCCTTTTGCTTAGGTACTGGCTTCAGGACAACCTCTTCCTTGGGCTCTTCTTCCTTCGGGCGCCTTCTACCACTTGGCCATTTAGTTTCTTCAGGCTTGGATTCCTCAACTGTTTTCTCCTTTTTGACAGGCTTAAGCTGAACTTCCTCAGGCTTTTCTTCTTCGAGTGCCTTTTGCTTAGGTACTGGCATCAGGACAACCTCTTCCTTAGGCTCTTCTTCCTTCGGGCGCCTTCTACCACTTGGCCATTTAGTTTCTTCAGGCTTAGATTCCTCAACTGTTTTCTCCTTTTTGACCGGCTTAAGCTGAATTTCCTCAGGCTTTTCTTCTTCAGGTGCCTTTTGCTTAGGTACTGGCTTCAGGACAACCTCTTCCTTGGGCTCTTCTTCCTTCGGGCGCCTTCTACCACTTGGCCATTTAGTTTCTTCAGGCTTGGATTCCTCAACTGTTTTCTCCTTTTTGACGGGCTTGAGCTGAACTTCCTGAGGCTTTTCTTCATCAGGTGCCTTTTGCTTCGGTACCGGCTTAAGGACAACCTCCTCCTTAGGCTCTTCTTCCTTCGGGCGCCTTTTACCAGTTGGCCATTTTGTTTCTTCAGGCTTGGTTTCCTCCACTGGTTTCTCTTTCTTAACAGGCTTGATGGTCTTGAGTTGAACGTCTTCATAATTTTCTTCGTCTAGCAGTTTTTCTTCATCCCTTTTGTCAGCTTTTGGTTTTTTAATTTTACGCCTCCATATTGGCATGTCTTCATTCTCTTTTGACTCTTTCAATGATACCTCCTGATCAGCAGTTTCTTCTATTTTTAAATTTACCGTGTCTTCCTGGTGGGTGAGTGTTTCTTGTGCTACTGTACTTTCTAATTTCGGAACTGATTCTTTTCGTACTTGCTTTAATGTAACATCTTCAAGTTTTTCCTTAACTATAGGAGTTTTTTCCACCTTAGTTGGACGCAACTTGATGCCTTCCTGCGTCCAAGGAACTGGTTCTTCTTTATCTGTCGTAGTTTTTATTTCATCAACTCGTGATGCTCTTCGTTGAGGTTTTGATGCTTCCTCCTCGACTTTATCTTTACAAATATGAAGCAAGCTATCTTCTGATTCTTGTTCACTCTTTCGTATTTCATCATCTTGTTTGGGTTTTCTCCAATGTTTAGTTTTTAGTTTTTGATCTTTGAGTTCTTGCTCAGTTATTTCAGTTTCAACTTCAAGTTTTGTAATATCTTCAGAAACCAATTCCTTTACTTTCATCTTGCCTTGGGTTTGTTTTAATTTAATTTTTTCCTGTTTGGTTAAATCTTGCAATTTTTCTTCTACGTTTGTAGAGGTATCTTTGTCAAGCTTTTCATCAGAGCGAGGCTTTCTCCAAGATTTGACCTCAAGTGAATCCTGCTCCTGTTTAACTGTACTTAACTCAACTTTTTCTTGTATGTTAAGGATATTACTCTCCTCAGTGATCAGTTTTTGTTCTAAAGCTGTAGGTTTTTGTTTTCTCCAGTGTTTAACCTCTAAAGTATCATCTGTTGTCATTTCTGAACTATCTTCTTGGATTTTCTTACGCCAAGGTGCAGTTGCTACTACTTTTTTAGTCCCAACTTCTTGAATTGATTCTGTTTTCAAAATATTTGACTCTTCAGTAGACTGATATAACGATTTATTAATTTCAGTAACATTTACGTCATCTGTACTCGAGGTTTTTACATCCGTTTTATCATGGAATGTCTTCTTAACTGTTTTCCGGGACTCTGAAATTATAAAATAACATCATATGAAGCTGATTAAATAATAATAAAGTAAGTACATAAAACCTGACCAAATATTTAAAAATATGTAGCAGTTATTTATTGTTACCTAGCAGGTGTAAATACTTCTTAAATATATCAAAAAAAACTGCTTAGCTACCATGCATTAGTTCGAAGGTGTGTCTTTTGGCTTACTGCAACAGGTGGTTGTGGGTGGTGGTGAATTTTCGGTTTATTATTGGTTATCGGTAGGCAAGTCGGTAAGCCAAATAGGTTGGTAAAACATTTTATTTTTAGAAATCTACTTGCAGATTTATTTTCTAGAGGAAACTAAACTTGTCTGATCACATTACAGGTTCAATTAAAAAAACCAGCCAAGTGATCAGCCAGCTTGCCAGCCGGCCAGTTCACAGACTATGTAGGCTTCCGTAGCCATATCAACTACAAAAACGTATCGCAGCTATGTATCTCGGTAATCTGAAGCCATGGATTACACATTCCTATCACCATGCTTGACTGTTGTGATAATTTTCTACTATGTGCAAGTGTCTTTGAAATTTTAGGATTTATTTTAAAATGTGACCCCTGTCCTAAGCATGGGAGGTCCTCTGAAGTAAATGAGCTTTTAATATTGTAAAACATGTTCTTATCACAGCACACAAAATCAACAATTGCCCCAATTTCAGCATTCTTTCACTCGTAGTCCCTGAATAAAATGTGTAACGTCAGACAGATGGACATGCCGAAACTATAATGGTTGCTAGTTTGACTATAGAACCCTAAAAAGATTATGAGAAAAAATAATGTGAATAGGTACCTATTTTACATAAAGAATTTTTTGTATGAGCATGTAATTGACTTTGCTTATACCTACACAATATTCCATAGTTTTCAGAATATTTTACATATTCCACAAAAGAATTAGATCGGGTATATACAATCCTACGCCATCATACATCAAGCCTATTGTAATTATTAGTAAGTATCAACTTAATTTTACCTACCTATATTATGCAAGTCTGTCTGTTCCCATAAAACTTGATTTAAAAAAAAATATAAAGCCTACTGTAAGTCTGTACCAGGAAACCATTTTCATCTTTTGATGTCATCATCAATTTTTTTTATTTTTTTTTATTTATTTATGACAAACTCAACTGTTCTTACAAGATAACCCAATACAATAATGTGGTCCTTAATTATGCATAGTGTAACACAACAAAAATAAATATGTTTTGTTGGAATTCACTCGGACATCAAGTAAGTAAATAACTACCTATAATTTGTATTTATGGCTATTAAATACTTGACATCGGCAAAATACCCTCGTATTTTGTTGTTGAGGCCATATTTCATCTTATTTTATCATATTTCGTAATTAAGAAAAAGTACACCTACTTTACCTACATATTATTATGCGAGTCTGTTTTCCTAATACTACAAATTTTCATAAGAATATTATAGTTATTTGTTCTGCAAGGGTTCAGAGTTGTTATTTGGTGCGGGTGCCTGTATTGAATCCTGTATTTAGTGAGGGATTCATACATACAAGACTCAAATAATTTTGCAGCCGTGTGGAACACACCTTTTCATAAAACTACAGCAAGGAAAATGCTTGATAGCAGACAAAGAATTAGAATATAATTCAGATCAGCAATAAACAATATATACCATTAGCTTTTTAAATAGAATTGTAATTTAGTCATTAATTAATAATTTGTACTAAAAGTTAAACATGAAATTACTACAGATTTTTCTATAATAATATATATTGCAAGATGTACTATATTATTGGTACTGAGCACTGGACTTAACTCGAACTTAGTATATACTCAGATAATAAACAACTATCCCCCGGTAGATTACACAAAGATTGTTCCTACCAGGATTCGACCCCGGGACTTTCGGCATAGAAAGCAAAGTCACTACCAACTGCGTTGATCAGGTCGTATATTCTATATGAAAGTACTTACCTACATCTTCAATTGTTTCGAGGGTAGCTTTCGCATTGAGTACTCTAAAGGAGGCTTAATTTTCTTGTTTACATACTTATTTATTTCCATTAAGTATAGCGTTATAGTCACCGAAAAAGATTTCGCGCCTTTATAATGTCTCCATGCATTGGCCATATTCACATCAATCTTTTTATCGCATCTAATTTCATAAACAAATAAGAATCGTACGCTTTCAGGTAAGTACTTTTGGCGCGATTTGTCAGGAAGAAAGCTCATATCGGTATTTTTTTACTGTTTTCAGTCAGACTGTAAGTGTTAGATTTATATTTTTATCGCTGCTGGATTCACTCACAAGTATTTTATAATTTACTTGTATTTTCCAATTCCAATTCCATTTATAAACTATATCACAAAACAAAATAAATTTAAGCAAACTATAGTGAGTAGAAGATTGTTGATAATTTTTAAATATATTTTTTCGGTTCGTTCTGAATTTTAACGATACGAATTTAAAATACTTAGATCAAAGGATCTATGTTTTTATTTATTTATTCTTGTTGCATTTTTTATAATTTAATTTAACGAAATAAACTGTAATTATCTCTTTAATAAAAATATATATTTTCATTAAATGGAATAAAAAATAAAAATAATGTATACCTATATAATAGGATATTTGTTGCAATTACATAAAGACAAGGTAAAGAACCATATTTCTGAACGATTATGTTTATTTCAGTAGAAAGAAAAAAGTTAGTTCTTCACGTTCGAATTTCGAAATCCTTTTCTCAGTTACATAGTGGGGATAATATTGACTTTTGCCAACAAATTACGAACAATAAAGAAAGTCTCTCCGAGCCTGTGAGATAAAAAAAATTGCTATGTAATTATTCATGCAAGCTATAGGTAGTTTCCACAGCCTTATCGTTAAATAAATAATAAAGGTAATTGAATTTAAGCAAACTTAATAATCGAGACATCTAATATCACAAAAAACTAAATTAAATCGTAAAGATGTCCAAATTTATTATTTATTAATTTATTATTTATTTAATAAAAAAAATAAAAGCCATTGACATTTTGAATTTCGCGCCCTGACCTGAGCTTCCACCTTAAAGCATAAGTAGGTACCTACTACCTACATCTCTATCTCTCTCTCTCATTGAGAGAGGTCTGTATCTAGCTTTGGGGCATTAAAAAGGGTTAATAAGAAAAACTACATACTATTTCTTTAATCTCATACTAAGAAATAATTTAAAAATAATCAAGGATTATTTGATATATGCTTTTTTTCTTTCGTACTCTCGCTTACTTGCGGCAGTAACGTAACTGCTTTTTTTCCTGAACAAAAACTTTTTACGTCTGTATTTTTATTTATTACAAATATTGTGTCACCACAGCTACTAACTATAAAACATTATTTATACAGAGTGATTCAGAAAGAATATACTCAGCCTTGATCCCGCGTTTCTTTAGCGCGTTTTAAATCTTAAGTATGAGACGTCAGATTTCAAGTTCAAGTCTCGTTATACCATCTATTATAATATATAACAATAAAAGTGTTAAATATTTTCACAGGGCCAACAGAAGGTTATAGAGATGAGATAACATTCCCAAAGAAAAATAAAAAAATATATAGAAATAAAAAAATATACACCCCGTACTGACCGCACACTACTGGATCGCTTTGTTCAGAAAAAAAATACAACGCAATTGAGAACCTCCTCAGTTTTGAAGCCGGTTAAAAATCAAATATAATACCTACTGATTCATCGGTTAAAATATTTTACACTATTTTTATAACACTTACATATATAGGTGTGTAGTCAAGTCATACTAAGTAGGTACTGTTTAAACAACGATGTAAGTAAACGACAAAAACTATTCAGATTTAATCACTTAATTAAGTACCTATGTGAAATCATGACAAGTATCTCATAATACACGGTGGGTAGGTAGTGTTTCAAGTACACATTTTGTGTAGTGTGTTTTTCGTGTCTACACAGTACCCAGCAAGTGAGGATCATTTCTTTAGATATCATGTTTTATAACTATCGTAGTTAACTTTTGCCCCGTGGGTTTTGCTCTGCTGCTCGACCCTCAACGGCCATAACGTACTTCGCCATACTTCGCCATGTAACAGCCTTGAAATCCAATAGGTTTTATTAATGCTTGGAACAAAAAAAAGAATTCTAAAAACGCTTGTTTGGATTCAGAGAATGTAGTTTATTATAACATTATTTTCTTTTATAATAGTAATAGATACCTATATCGTGCCTGTATCTTATATATAAAATTCTCGTGTCACAATGTTAGTTACCATACTCCTCCGAAACGGCTCGACCGATTTTTATGAAATTTGATATGCTTATTCAGTAGATCTGAGAATCGGCTACTGTCTACTATTCATACCCTTAAGTGATAAGGGTTGTCCACCCCTAACGTTTTATTTTATTTTTTTGTAATTTTTTATTTTGTTATAATGTGGCATTAAAAAATACATACAACCCTAAATTTTCATCCTTCTATCACCAAACCCTATTTTTTAATAGTCATTTTAGTAATTTATTCCAAGGAGTAACTTAGGCTACTTTTATTTTAGAAAATCTTTTTTGTTAAATACCACGCGCACGAAGTCGCGGGTAACAGCTAGTATTATATAGATAACGTAAACTGTACGAATATATATAAGTGTAGGTACGGTCCTGAACTTTAATATGAGACCCATTTTCTTGTTATTTTTAATCACACTTATAGTGCAATAAGGTCGTATATCGGTACATCGTCATATCTGAGAGTTGCTTCTTACTAACGTCAGTGGAAATAGTATCCGTAACGGCAGGGATTCCAAAACTATTTTGGCCAAGAGACCTGTTTTCCAAATTGAACTGATACCTCAGACCATAACCAAATTACTTTAAAAATTCTATCTCAAGTTTTTTTTCCTATTGATACAAAAACATTTCGGTTGGTTAAGTTAGTAAACTTGACATAATTTTTCTCATCAATTTAAAAAAATAAATAAGACATGAAATTCAGTAAATTCTTATAACAAGTTGGAACACGTAACACAACACAACTTATACAGTATCTTGAAAGTTTCAAATAAGAACTTGTATTAATTAATAAGGGTCGATTTTTAGACCTCGTCGACCCCCAAAGTCAGTTTTCGTTTATGTCGACCCCTGGGCAACCGTTATCGACCACTTTGGGAATACCTGTCTTATGGTATCCGATTGCTGTACGATATTCAACCTTAAATGGGTCCCAAATTAAAGTTCGCGTCCAATCGTATCTAGGTATTATTTTCTGTCCCCGGACGGCTATTTAATGGTACGCTATTTAAGTATGGCATACATTTTGTCACTTTGGACGGTTTGAATAGGTAAGAGAAAAAGGTTTACCTCTGGGAAACCTTTGGGAGTGTGAGCTAAAAACTGATGCTACCGTTCAAAAATTAAGTAGTCCAAAAATGTGATATAACTAGTGCCAACCTAAGGATATACAGTTTATCCTCCCATAAAGTTGGGATAGCGATATTTTAATATCAGTTTATTCATTATGAATTAAATAAGTACACCTACTGACCTACTACATAAAAAAAAAGACTAAAATTGGTAATTCTTCTTTGCTTACGAAATTCAATGTGATCAAATAAAATGAATGTTATGAATATGGCCATTCTCAATTTTGAAATACAATATATTCTGAAGTTTATATGTATACAGACAGACTTACAAATTATAAAGAAAACACAGTAAAAAGACAAGCCCGCTGATTTTTTTGCGGTAGTAGCCTGCTGAGTTAGTATACGGGCCCTCACTAGTAATATAAAAAAATACTATTTTTCTCGTCACAGTCGGTCGTTTTAGGCCTGGTGATAGGACCCGGAACTCGGCAAGCCTATGCATGGGTTTTGATTGGGTTTTTGAACGACTTAACTGATGTTAGACTAAAATTATGGTTACCCAATAACACGAGGTAAGTTTGAATTCGGTTATGCTAATCGCAAAACCCGATGGCACCACTTCGAAAGGACTTTCCATATATCCAACCCCTATGCCTTTCATAGACATCGTTCAATATATAAGGGAACATTACGTTATTAAGTCAGTCGTTGGTTGGGTAAGTTAAATTTAAGGGAATCCCTATGAATATAACCAACCCTTTGAAAGGTTGCGGCTTGCTGAAAGACTTGTCTGTAATGCATGTCAGCGCGATCCCGTGGCGATGGTCAACCGTGGGGTTTTAGCGGGTAGGTATACGGCTACCCTAGCCCGGACTTCCACATACCCTTCTCAATTCCCCTTAAAGCGGGTGGGGATGCATAAAAGATTTGCGGATTAAAAAAAACCTCTTACCCCTTTCACCAGACAGACTTGACTACAAGTCGAATTCTATGCAAGTGGACTTTAGTTTCGAAGCCTTGTAGGCGACTGGCCCGGGTATTTCGGAATCCATGTTCGCCCAACGTGTATAACTCGGCTTTAATCTAAGTACTCACCCCATTCACTTACCTCAATCCTGTCTCCTTAGACTTCAAATATCCTTAATATGTTGTTGATAGAAGACTCTTAAATTGTATGTTATATCTACGTAGGCCTTTATAACCCGCATTATAAACTAACACATTTATTTTGTTTCAATTTGTAGGTATGTGTACTGTGTGTGTTGTGTTTGTTTTACATTATTTTGTGTATATAATAAGTGTGTATATTCTGTATGTATGCTGATTATTTTTTACGTTTTTCAAATGCCGTACTTGTGTGCTTTTAATATCACAAACTTTTTCATGCTACCAACAGCAAATTCATATAATTAAAATATCAGTCTCTAACTCAAAAACTTAATACTATAAGAAATCATTAACTGGCGTACTAGGTGAGCTTAGAATCAAAACTAAAGAGTTATAAGTATAGTTAATCAACTGTTTAGTTACAACAGTAATAAAGAAAAACTGTGCCATATTAAATCATAATTGTTTGAATGAAATGAAGAAAGAAAGTAGGTAGAGGTAGAGCTTTACCACTCGAATGAATAAAAGCGACAAAGTAGCCTCGCTATCCACCATATTATATTAATTTACGACGCTACCACATTTTATAAAGGCTTTGAATAATTATAATAGTAAATATAGCTGTCTGGTGGATAGCAGGCACGGTGTGTAAGTGCATCGTGTTGATGTAAGATGATTGTAAACCATATCTGTGTTCTACCTAACATTACCATCTCAACTACGGTGCCACACTCCACTGTAAAAACGTTTCGTTGTGTATAGAATAATGCGAAATTATTATTAATTTATAGCGTTTATTAAACAGATTTCACATAAAGGTAACATACAAAAATGAATTTCATAAATATATTATTATTAAATATGCTTAAAAAAATTTAGTGATAGTATACTGTCACGCCTAATAACTTAATACACTTAGGTGAAACATACAACACATTTTAATTTTTAACAATATCGTGCACTTAAAACAAACTAAGTTAAAGATCACTGTAACGTTAAACTATAAAATCTCATTCAATTTGGATTTGTACTTGCAGAAAAAAATATTAGGTCAATATCGGCAGTGTTGTCAAAACATAGAGACTGGCAAGGCAAGAGATGCGTGCGTACTTCGAGTCGAGTGCCGAGTCGCCGACTCGCCGACTCGCTACACTACTTTATGTTTCTTTGTCATAGAAGAGTTGACAGCGGATGGAGGCATGGCGAGGTGCAACCACAAGTAACTTTGCATTCCGCGAACGACCCGTCGGGAGCTAACTCTTACCGCTAACGCCCACTTCGACATCGACATCGCTATGTGCACGCCGTCACACCGACAGAGTTAGTCGTAGCTGTTAGAGGGCGAGGTGCCGGTGCGCTGCACCGCGGCCCGCGTGCGTCGGTGTTAGGTGCGCCTGAACTTATACATAACGCCAAAATCTAACTCGAACAATACAAACAGACATTCATGCTTAAGGTTAACGTTGAAGCGGGGACCCGCCGCCGACACCCATCTCGGTGCTCCTCCATATTTACAACGAGCCAATTAACGCAGCCGCCGGTGTCGACGCGAGTCCCGGATTCAATGACTATCTATAGACTCCACTTCGGATGAGAGGACCCTTGAAAAGAATCTGACATCACTATGATCGTAGGCATAAATGTCACAGGTGAGACCTCAACACAAAAAGCGTAAAACATTTTTAATTCGTAATGTTAATAAGGCCAAATAAATAATTCATTAACTCTTAGAGCAGGCTTAAAATTATGTAAAAAAGAGTATTGGGTGAAAAATACATTTAATGTTTTTTTCATTGGACGCGCCGTGACGCAAATAGTAATGTTCTCATTTACAGTTCGATCATTGTGTACATGTACATTTAGTAGACATCGTAGCGGTAAAGCAAAACAAAACAGTGTTGATATGTCTCGTGTTCGTGTTAATCACAGTCACGCGCGCCTCTAGGGCGGCCGGTGGCTCGGCGCTCGGCGTCCTCGGGTGCCCCTGTCTCGCTGTCATACTAGGACTATTTACACAAAAAGCTTCAATGTACAGCGTTGTTAGATGCGGAAATTCCTTCAAATACTGCTACTAGTTAAATTTACAGTCGAGTCGGTAGGTAGATGTTAGGGTGACGCGCGCGGCCGAGCGGTGTTAGCGGCGCCGGCGGCGGGCCAGAGTTCGCGGCGGTACGTGTCCACACAGTCACCATGGGCTTGTGTCTAGAAGCGGACGTGAGTCGTTTTGCGGCAACCGCTACGATATTGTGAAGCCATTGTAATATAATACTCGCTTGTCAACTTTCAATGTTCGATACTAAGTAGTAGTTTTCACCCGATCTCATAGTGATATGAAGATGGAACAAAGAAACACTACATTAATGGATTAAGAGTGCGCCACGCGAGCTCGCTGCCTGTGTCTATGCCTTACTTTTGACGACTAGCTTAGCCGAGGTCTCGACTTGTCCCGCGGCGGTGGTCGCGCGGCACGTGAACACGCCCGTGTCCTCTTCGTACGTGTTGCCGATCAGCAGCACGGCGTTGTTGCCCTCGTGGATCATCTGGACATCACAACACACATATGAATATCGCCAGCCACGCACACCGAAGCCCCATACTAGGCGGAACTTGTATGGGCATTGGGCAAAGTACCGTGAGTTTTATGAAGACTGTTAGATCTCGGAACGAATCGTTAAAAAAGTATATAAGTTTGTCTGTGTTTGACAAAAATACCAAAATCGCTATAGCATATAAAATTTAATCACCATCAGAACAAACTTTTGAAAAAATGGGGCCAATCTAAGTAAACATAATTATCCTTTCAGATAAGGGCACAAATATACGCTTTGACGCTTCGAATCTGTAGGCCTCCCCTATTGACTTTCATACATTAAATATAACGATGACGACCAAAACACAGATTATCTAATAGCAAAAGTCATTTATAAATCGTTATTATAACCACTACAATAACCAAATATATTATGTAAATAGTATTCACCTGGAAATCCGGGGTTTCCGGGATGAGGGCGCCTTCACGCAGCCACTGGATCGTCGGCTTCACTTTATTGGTGATTTGAGTTTTGAACTGGGCCGGCTGGCCTTCGAACACCACGAGGTCTCGGAGGGGCGTCAGGGTCGGCAGGTGGTCGGCCTGGTCGGGCTGCGTGACCTTCAGCTTAGCGGCCACGGTCACCCGCCCGGCGGAATTGTACGCCACACATTTGTAGTCACCCTCGTCCTCGGGGAACGCCTCGGATATACGTAGGGTGTACTCATCAGCCGTGCGAGACATCTGGAAGTATTTCGAGGGCTTGATCAGTTTGTCGCTCTTGTACCACTGCACCGTGGGCGCTGGTTTGCCGACAATTTTGCAGCTGAACTCGATCGCTTGACCTTCGGCGACCTGTTTGTCCTTGAGGGCCTCAATGATCTCTGGCGGAGCGTTAGCGGCTTTAGTCTGAGGCTTTGGCTTGTCCTTGGTGGCTGGAGCGTTGACCGAGCAGTCGGCGTCGCATCGCGCTTCTCCAGCGCTGTTGATGGCAACGCACTCGTATTTTCCAGAATCTTGCGGGTAAGCCTCGAGGATCAGGAGGGTGAATGTTCCGTCCTCTTCAAGAATCTTGTTTCTGATGTCGGGCTGTACTTTCTTGCCGTTCTTCAGCCAGTACACGTCGATGGGCTTAGTTCCGGTGACTTTTGTGTCGAATCGCACGAGTTGTCCGGCTGCCACGTTCACGTTTTGTGCGGTCAAGGTGAAGCTGGGAGGGTTGACACCGCCCCTGCCCTGGCGCCTGCGCTCCTCCACGACGAGATTGGCGCTGCACTTTGCAGTGCCACCCCTGTTCTCAGCCACGGCGGCGAACACGGCGGAGTCCTCCACGAACACTTGGCGGATGATGAGGATCGATTTGGTGCTGAACGTATGGATTTGGAAGTCTGGGGAGTTCTTGATGGGGAAGTTTTCCCTGTACCACTTGATCGTGGGTAAAGGTTCGCCGTCGAATTCCACTTCGAATCTGGCCTGTTCGTGTTCGAAGACGCGGCAGGGTTGCATCTTCTTGGTGAAGACGGGCGGTATGCTCGGCTTGACCGGCCCTTCGACGACCCTTTCCTGTGTTTGCGCTTTGTGTTCCATCTCCGTGGTCTCGGTGGATGTGATCTTGCGCGTTATCTCCGTGTCGCCGATGACCTCCTTCTGCACCTGCTTCTGCTTGGCGACGTGGACCTCCCTGCCGTGGACGGTGGACTCGGAGGGGCCAGGGATCTTTGGCTTCTGTGTCACTTTCTTTTGGACTTGCTGCTCGGTGGTCACTTCGGTTTGCTCCCTAAAAATATAGTTAAAGTGCATTCACTAAAATATTTTTGTTGGTTCACACGATTTTTAATACTTCAGGTATAAGAAGTCGAACGCAACAAAGGAACAGAATTAATTGATCAGAATGTTAGAGGTCAAATATAGTTCCCGAGTCAAAAGGGACATTTCTAATAATTAATAACTAATTATATTATTTTATCTTGACACCGATAAATTGTTTTTAGGAGTCAAATGATATGATTGCACCACAATTAAAAGGTGAGTGTATACTGTGTAGGTACTCACAAGTTGTCCTCATATTTCTGGGCCATGCCTTTAGCCACGGAACTGCTCGTGATCTTGTCTCCGGGGATGGCGTACTGGTGAGTGGACTCCCTGTGCCGGCTCTCTTTGATCACCTGCTCATTCTCCAACTCCTGCAGTTTGTTGTAATACTCTTCACTCTTCTTCTTCTTCACGCTTTGTTGCCATTCTGTCTCAGGCTCCTTGATGACTTTAGGTTTCAGTTCTGGCCTATGGTCAATCACGCCCTGGCGCTGCAAGACCTGTCTCTCCTCAAACGTTTTCTCCAACTCAGTGTCCGACCTTTGGTACTGTGTCGTCTCGTCATACCATGCTGTGGAAACCGATCAGTATATTAAAGTATCTGTTCAATGCGACATCGTATAAGACTTCATGACATACCTCTCCCAGAGTCCGATGGCAAAGCTGGTGGAAGCGAGTAATAGCTGCACACCTTATAGAGAGGGGAGGGGTGGTGGGAAGCGGGGTGTTTATTGTGCTTAAGCGGTATGTCGGTGTGTGTCGGTGAAGTGTGTTAGAGCGTCAACTCGGTGGTTTTGTAAGCGTAATCAATATAAATAAATGCAATATAAGCGTTGTTTTCGGGCTGTATTGTTGTATACTTACGTCGCGGTGCGTTCTTCAGGACTCCTCTGTAATCGTCGTGTCTCGGTATGACTTTGAGTTCGGTGGTAGCTAGGGCCTCGCCCGCGGAGCTCCTCGCGACTACTTCGATTTTACCAGTGTCGTACTGTCTCGTTTTGGGAATGTCAAAGTGGTACATTCCGTCGTATGTCAGCTTGTATCTTGAGCCCTGTCAGATGACAATTAAACATGTGTGTTATACTAGCTGTTCTCTGTGACTGCGTTAGAGTATAAAAAAAGTTATAAGCGAGGACCTGATAATTAATGATTCTGGAATTCTCGATCGATCTTTTCAGAAATTGAATACGCAATTTTTCGGTATTTCAAAATTGATTTTCGAATGACATCATAACACAAGTCTATCAAAACGTGATTATTATAATACAGCCATTATCAGTAATTTACGCTTAAAACTGCAATGTAAATTAGAACAGTACTATCGAGCGCGCTTGTAAATAAGATTTTTCACTCGCACATCTGGTATTATGCGTAGCGTTGTGTTGTGATCGCGATGCTGATGATACATTGCGTGTTCAAAAATTACATCATTTGTAACCCATAACTTTTGACATTGATGATTTCCATAATTTTATTATAAGCTTTCAGTGTAGCCTTTATCCAGAATTGTCGATACACCTAGAGCTAGCACGCAGATAAAATGTCACGGATTAAGTCGCACCGAGTCGCTACCTCCCTCCTCCTCCCTCCCTTTCGTAATTCATGCGAAGGAAAGAGACAATAAATGTCACAGCGAGCTGTGTTTACTAGTGCTGTATAAGAGGTGGTGGACTCACATTGACAATGGTGTTGCCGTTGATGAGCCACATGACCCGCGGCTTGGGGTGTCCGGTGACGCGGCAGCAGAAGCGGGCCCACTCGCCCTCCTCCACCGTGGCCGGCTCGGGCCGGCTCACGAACACCGGCGGCGACCGCGCCTTCGTCTCGTCCACCGCCTGCTCTGGTACCCTGATCCAACCATCGCACACAACATTAAAATCCATTTACGCGAGACAAAAACTAAAAATCCCACTAATATTAAAAATGTGATAATAATAATAATTCCAGCCCTTTTTTTATGTCCCACTGCTGGGCACGGGCCTCCCCTCAATGCGAGGGGGATTAGGCCATACTCCACCATGATGGCCCAGTGCGGGTTGGCAGACTTCACAGATATTTCGAGGGATTCTCTCAGATATGCAGGTCTCCTCACGATGTTTTCCTTCACCGTTTAGCAAGTTATAATCATGCTTGAAAATTAGATTCGCACATGAAAAATCCCAGAGGTGCGAGCCGGGGTTTGAACCTGCAATCCTCGTTACCGAGGCAAGCGTTCTACCAACTTGGCTATCACTGCTGTTTAATTGTGAAAGTTTATATAAAACAAGACAAACATAAACATCGCCATACGAACACACCAACTATACGGTCCCACACTAAGCAACGCTTGTGCTATGGGTACCGTACAATGGACTGAGGGCGAACTCAGTATATAATACTAATATACATATTAAACATCCATGACTCGGGTACAAACATTCGTGCTCATCATCGAAGCTTGTCCCTGCCAGGATTCGAACCCGGGACCCTCGGCGCAGCAAACACAGTCACTACCAACTGCGCTAATCAGGCCAGATGGATGTTTGTTACTCAATCACGCCAGAACGGCTGAAGGGATCTGGATGAAATTTGGCACAAATATAGACTAGTTTTTATCCCGAAAAATGCACTGGAGTACAGAAAAGGACATACTTTTTAATCGCGGTTAACACTGCGGGGCGCAGCTAGTAGTAACATAAATTTGGACAAACAGGACACCGGATTATTATTAGCTTTTTTTTATTGCCATATTAGGTAGGGGCAAGGCGCAACGGTTTTCTTGATGCTGTCGTCAAATGCACACTCACGTTTGCCAGGCGGCTTCCATCTCTCGGATCTTCTCGATACTCTTCATGTGCTTGGGCAGCTGCGAGTCGTACACGATGCCGGGCTTGCCGGCCGTCTTGATGACGGCCCTGGTCTCGTCCATGCCGTACAGGTTGGTGGCGCGGCACAGGTACTCGCCGCTGTCCTCGGGGTACACCCAGCCGAAGTTCATCGCGACATAGCCGAAGTCGTAGATGGGCGTGAATCTGTTCTCTGTGGGATATATTACAAAGTCAGTCAAATAAGGCCAACCCACTAATATTATAAATGTGAATGTTTGGATTGATGGATGCATGGATGTTTGTTACTCAATCACGCCAGAACGGCTGAACGGATCTGGATGAAATTTGGCACAGAGATAGATTATAGTCTGGAATAGCACATAGACTACATTTTATCCCGGTAAAATGTATGGTTCCCGTGGAATAGATTTGTTTTAATTTGTCATAGAGGAAAGGATCGACATGATTTTTTGCATAGGTAGTGGTTGTTTAGGGGGTAGAAAATGGCATAGGCTGAATAATTTTAAACGCGGGTAATACCGCGGGGCGCAGCTAGTTCATTATACAGACAATTTTATTTTGACAGCACGAAGTACGCGAACTACGTCGCTAGTACATACTTAGTCGTTAGGTGGTGTCCTAAATTAATAACACAATAGTAGGGCCATATAGGAATAGTTATTTACGAGACCGACTGCCTGTGTGTTTTGTTAGTTTCCGAGAAGGTAACAGAAGTTTTAATATTTTTACATTATTCTTTAGTTACACCTTGTATTCTCACATAATCTTGCCTACAGTATAATTTCGGACGCATGCAACATTTGGTATAGAAATGTTAATAGACAGCCGGCGGATGCGAGTGGCGGAGGACCGTGATGTGTGGAAGTCGTTGGGGGAGGCCTATGTCCAGCAGTGGACGTCTATCGGCTAATTGATTGAATAGACAAGTCGAAATTCATTATACTCACTGTGCAGTAATGGTTTGCCATTGAAGAACCATTCCACCTTCATGTTGGGGTCACCGACCGGCGCCAGTTGGCACTCGAACTTGGTCGTCTCCATTTCCACGAGGGTCGTCTGGCTCTGGATCTGCGTGACAAACCGCGGCGGCTGCTTCTTGTCTACGTCGTACAAGTCTTCCTCAGTCAGGAACACTTCGGAAGTGTACTTCTTGATCGTGGCTTCCATTTGCGTTAGTGCCTCGGACTTCTTCATGCCTCGAGGTACTTGGTTCTGGAGGATGATGTCCGGTAACTCTGAGAAATGTAAGACAAAATTAATAAAAAAGATATAATAATCTTCATTTTCATAGATAATATGACAGTCCACAGGCTTAGCGGGAATTGGGGAACTAAACCCGTCTTCAAAAAAATGTGCAGGCTTCCTTATGATCTGACTTTACCGTACATTGCCACATGAAATCCGAAATCTCAGAGGAAACTGCACAACTTTTTTCTAAAGCGATATTTCAACCGAAGTGGCTTTCTGTGCATATTTATTTGATAGTGATATTTATACTTACTTTTGCAAGACACCGTGGCCTTAGTAAAGTCTTCTCCAATGTCGTTGACAGCACGGCAGACATATTCGCCGGAGTCTTCGGCGTACACGTACAGAATATCGAGAGAGACGAAACCCATGTCGTACACGGTACGGTACCGGTGGCCGGACGGCAGGAGTTTGCCGTTGCGGTACCACTCGATACGCAGTTTAGGGTCCTCTTTGGGTTCCACTCGGCACTCGAAGCGAATGCTCTCGGATTCTTCGATGGTGTGCGATTGAATCTGAGTGATGAACTTGGGTGGCGTGCTCACGACGGGCTCGTCCTTGGGTACGTCGCTGACGCGGCCCCTCTCCAGCTCCTTGATCTTCTCACCGCTCATGCCCTGAGGCAGTTGCGATTCCAAAACGATGTCGCGTTTCGTGCTGCACGTAATCTTGGCGGTGGTGGTGGCCGAGCCCCACTTGTTGGTGGCCCGACAGGTGTACTCCCCAGAGTCGCGGGCGTAGATGTAGTCGATATCCATAGCGATAAATCCGAAGTCATTGAGAGTGTGCACTCTGGAGCCGGTGGCGAACGGCCTGCCGTTGTGGAACCAGTCGATCCTCATGGTCGGGTCGCCCACCGGCTCGACGCGGCAGTCGAAGTGGATCGGACCGCCCTCGGGGATGTCGATGTTATCCTTGATCTCCACCGTGAACTTCGGCGGGTTCGGCTTTTCGTCTTCGATTGTGATCTCCTCGCGCTTGTGCAGCGTTTCCTCCAATTTCTGAATGCTTTCAGTGCCTGACTTGAAGGACGACGGCAACTGGGGCTCCAGGATAATGCCCTGTCTTCCTTTCACTTGCAGTTTGCAGGAGACGGTCGCCTCTCCGTGGCGGTTTGTGGCTTTGCAAGTGTAAAGGCCGGCATCGCGTTGGTAAACACCGCCGATTTCTAATATAACGAAACCGAAGTCGTTGATGGTCTTAACCCTGGATCCGGTCAGGAGCGGTTTGCCATTATGGTACCATTCCACTCTCATGCTGGAGTCGTTGACCGGTACCAGGCGGCACTCGAAGTGTGCTGATGAGTTCTCCGAGAGGATAAGGTCGGACGGTGTTGTGGTGAATTCTGGTGGGTTGCCGCTTTCTGCTTCCGGCGTCAGGGAATCTGAAGTGCCGGTGTATCCCTCCAGCACTGCGATCTTGTCGATCGTGCCCTCCATACCCTTCGGCAGCTGAGACTCAAGGATGATGTTTCGCTTTCCTTGCACTTTCATCGTGGCTGTGGTGACTGCCTCACCGTAATTGTTGAAAGCTCTGCAGAGATATTCCCCAGAGTCCTCGGGGTATGTGGGAGATATTTCAAGAATGACGAAACCAAAGTCGCAGAATGTCCTGAATCTGGAGCCCGCCTTGAGGGATTTGCCGTTCCAAAACCATTCAACCTACGGAGACGGAAAAATTATTAATAAAACATAAAAATGGAAAATAGGGTATAGGTAAGTAATACAATACAATTGTTAAAGAAAAGTGTGATGTATCGCCTTACTTTAAGGTTGGGATCGTCTGTGGGTGTCAGTCTTGCTTCAAAGTGAGCGTTTTCACCTTCACGTAGGTTATCAACATTTGACAAAGGAACAGTGAATACTGGAGCTTTGCCTCTTTCTTCTTCTTCGGTGTCATCCTTCCTGCGAACCATCGAATCTTCCAGAGTTTGTAATTTCTCTAAACCACCTTCCATGCCCTGAAATTTAAATAACATTAATCATTTATATACTAACGATATATATCTCAAACTTAAATCTAATAATATTCGGCACCTGCAATGCTCGAAGGAGTAGGCAGAGATGCACTCACTCCCTGATAGAGAGTGAGTTTATTGCCAATATGCTTAACACACATTCTGTCAATGCGAAAGGCACACGGACCAAAATCCAATGACCCTTAAAAAAATTCAAAATACTTTGATGAAACTTACCCGCGGTAGTTGCGAGTCCAAGATTAAGTTCTCCTTCGACGTGCATTTCAGCGAAGCCTTCGTGGAGTCGCGGCCCAGCTTGTTAGTAGCCACGCACTCGTATTCGCCTGAATTCTCTTCGTAGCAGTACAGGATATCTAATATGACGATACCAAAGTCGTGGAACGTCCTGTATCTGTGGCCGTGCGGCAACTTCTTGCCGTTGTAGAACCATTCAACCTTGAGATCGGGGTCATCGACCGGCACCAGTCTCGCTTCGAAGTGGGCGCTCTGTCCCTCGACCAGTTTCGTCACGTCCTGAATCTGTGTGACGAATCTTGGTGGTTCAGCGGAAGCGGGCGCGGGCGCCTGCTGCATCTGTCCCTGCAAGCTCTCCAGCTCCCTGATCTTGGCCAGGGAGTCCGGCTGCAGGCTGTCCGAATAGACGCCGCTTCGGCCGTAGCACGAGATGCTAGCTTTGGTGAAGTCCTCGCCGTACTTGTTGTAGGCGCGGCAAACGTACTCGCCCGTGTCGTGGTTCTGCGTGTACGCTATGTCCATCACGACGAAACCGAAGTCGGATACTATCTTGATCCTGTTAGAGTGACGCAATAACTGACCGTTGTGGTACCATTCGATAATTAGATCGGGGTCATCGACTGGCACAACGGTGCATTCGAAGTGAGCTGATTGGCCGTCCTTAAGGCCTTCGATGCTCTTGATGTGCGTGGTGAATCTAGGTTTCTGGCCCTTGCTCTTGTCGACGCACTCCAGTTTCACGCTGATTTCTGCTTGTCCCCACCTGTTTGTGGCGCGGCAACCGTAAACCCCGGAATCCGTGGTCTTGGTGCCGAGAATTTCAAGGATAACCGTGCCGAATGCATATACTGTGCGAATACGATGACTAGCTTCGATGGTCTTTCCGTTATAGAAGAACTCGAGGACCATGCTCTGGTCACCGGTGGGTATAAGTGAGGCTTCGTAGTGAGCTATCTGTCCCTCGCTTATGTCGACGACGTCTTGGAACACGGTTGTGAATTGAGGCGGTTTGCCTATGTCATCGTCGGGCTTGGTGCCCTGCTCGCGTCGAAGTGATTCCTCCAAGTTTTGTATCTTCTCCAAGCCTTCTGTTCCTTTGGGATGTTGGGTTCTTTCAATAAGATTCTCCTTGCTAATACAGAATATAGTCGATGAGGTGAAAGCTTCACCCTTCTTGTTGTACGCCTTGCATGTGTAGATCCCGCTGTCTCTTTCATACACATCGGTTAGGTCTAAAGTTACAAAACCGAAATCGCTTGTAAGCTTGAACCTCGATCCTTGTTCGAGGACTTTGCCGTTGAAGTACCACTCGATCTTAAGATCTGGGTCATTCTTTGGCTCTACCTGTCCTTCGAGGTGAAGCGGTTGGCCCTCAAGCAATTGGTGTTCTGCAGCGACGGGCACCACCCACTCGGGTTTGGGATAATCCGCGTCTGGGACGGATGCCCTTCTTCCTTTCGAAAGTCTGGCTTCTTCTGCTTGTTCAACGGCATCCAATCCGGCTTTTCCTTGAGGATGTTGGGTGTCCAAGTAAATATTCTTATCTCCGGTACACCTGAGGGAACCTGAAGTGGTCGCGGAACCTTTACTGTTGGTGGCTTTGCACGTGTAAATACCAGAATCTTCCTCGTACGTGTGCGTAATATCCAGAGCTACATAACTGAAGTCATGCGTGCTCTTATATCTAGTACCTGAAGGCAAGGGTTTGTTGTTGAAGAACCATTCAACCTTAAGTGTGGGATCTCTAGACGGTTCGACGTTACATTCGAAGTGAATGTTGTCACCTTCCTTGCACACGATGTTATTCAAATGAGAGATAAATACTGGCGTTTCGTACACGGGTTCAGGTGCTTCGGGCTTGGATGGTTTGGGCTGTTCCAGAGCACCGATTCTGTCCAAGGATTCAGGATGAAGTGTGTCACCAAGTAGCCAGTGTCGGTCTTCCACTTTCAGAGACGCGGTGGAAACGGCTTCACCCATGAGGTTGGTCGCTTTGCATGTGTAAATGCCGGAATCATCAATCCTTACACTGTTGATGGAAAGAGTTACAAGACCAAAATCGAATGTGCTCTTCAATCTTGAGCCAGTGGTTAGAGAAACACCGTTTTTGAACCATTCGATCCTAAGGTTAGGATCAGTGCGAGGTTCCACCTGGGCCTCCAAGTAGACGTGTTGGCCTTCGACGAGCTTATCAAAGCTCTTGAGGTGTGTAGTGAAAATAGGAGCCTGTTGGACTCCAGTGTCGACGAACATTTCAGGTACTTTGTTCATGGCGGCTTCCTTCAACTGTATTTGCTCCCAGGATTCTGGTCGCATGGTCTGGTCTATGATTGTGGATTTGGTCTTGACCTTCAGTGAGGTTGAGGACACTGTGCTACCAGCCCGGTTTATTGCTTTGCACATGTAAAGGCCGGCATCGTTGGCGACCACTGAGTTGATGTCTAGGGTCACGAAGCCGAAGTCGTGTGTGGTACGGAACCTCGAACCTGTAGAGTAAATAAAATGTTGAATACCAGTAGGGTAGACGTGATCTATTTATGTTATCGTAATGGTTTTAAAAAGCTGCTGTTACCGTCATAATAATTTATGTAATCTACGTCGTCAGCGGAACGGATGACGTGTACGTAAACGAAAATATTGTGCTTAAGCCACTTTAGGACGCCATTTTCATATCATCATGTCACATCCATTATTTTATTTGTAATGTGTATTTATTGAATGTTTTATTGATATTAATTCCTTGACATTGGCAAAATACCTGCTAAGTTGTGGGTGAGGCCATTTGCATATCCATTTTATTTGATCGCATTATATTTCGTCAAGAAAGAAGTAGAAGTAAGCAACTTGTTATGTATTATTTTGGTGTGGTACACATAATGAAAACTCACAACTGTTGTAATGGTCGAGTTTATTCTAACCAAATAAATAAACTTGTCGCGCGCACGCCCAATGACAACTTAACCCTTAGTAGCCTGATTTACGAAAGTGATTTATTTTTTTAATATTACTGTGTTTAATAATAATGACATTTGATTTTTTTTTTATTTCGTTGGAAAGAATATTATACAACAAATACGTACAGCCAACCTATAAAAAAAACTAATAGTAATGTGAACATTCGGTTTAAAAGATTGGTATCAAAATTGAAACTCTAGGCTAATAAGGATTAAACGGTAACTAATCATGCACTCCTACACTAATCTTACAACTAATAATTTAAACACTTAATAGCTAAAGTATTGGACGCCAGGAGGGTTTTCTTCAGGTCTCAAATAGGAACCCTGCCAATCCCAGGAACTCCAGTCGTAGCTCAGTGGAGTGATTCTCTTATCATTTTTAATAATTAAAGTGGTACATACAGCACGGGGCGTGGAGTCGACCAACTTTCCAAGGAATAAATATCTATCAATATCAATTTCCTATGACCGATACGAGTCTGCTCTCGCCACAGGTCCGCACTCGAATCTCCAATCACCGTATAGCAAGTTCAGCCTTAGGTGTCTCGGTCCAACTACCTCCTACTTTAATTATTTTAATACCACCGTATGTTAGAATAACAGCCGGGCTGGTGTTTCGGAAATCTCAAACAATAATATCAATTATACAAAGAGACACATCGGGTAGCAGATTTGAATCCTCGCCCTTCGTGCATTTGCACCAGCCGCGTGTAACATTAGACTACGTACACCACTAACAAATGCGGCGAATAACTCGATAGGTTTCCATAATTGGTGTTTACATCAAATGAACCAATGACGGCATAACAAATATCCCCCACCCACATATTTTTTTTTTATTATTATTATTATTGTGTCTGCTGCTTTAAATCTCTAGCGTGCCAAACCCCTATAAGTTTACCCTGCATGTTTTGTAAAAGATAAACATTATTAGATATCTGTTGTACAATTTTAGCCTTTTCAAATTTGGGAGCCAATTTAGCCATAAATTTCTTGTTAGCATTGGCCAAATATTTAGTTCTTTTCCATACTATGTCACCGACCTTAAAGATGGCTGGTCTATAATTCCTGTTATAATATTTTCGACTATTGTTGTGAGCTTTTCTTAAATTAACTTGTACGTCCTTAAAAATGTTTTCTCTATTTTTTAATTGTTGTATATATTTTTCATATTTACACACAGGGTTGGACGGATCTATTATATTTTGCTCTATTGTCGAAACATCAATCGATAGAATTGAGGTTTCCCTGCCGAAAGATAAGTATGAAGGCGTGTAACCTGTGGTTTCATGAACGGCTGTTCTGATTGCGTGCGCTATTTCTTGTAAGTGAATATCCCACTCATTATGCTTGTTTGTTGTTAAGTAAGAAGCTATTAAGGTACCCACAACTCTGTTGACACGTTCTGTCGGATTACTTTGAGGATGATAAAGTGGCGTAAACCACAGCTTGCTCTGATATTTTGCAACTAAATCTTTGAAGACCAGTGAATCAAACTGTTTGCCATTATCACATATGATAGCCTTTGGTGCACCTATAATAGCATTTGATGTTCCACTATCTCGCATATTTTGTCCGCTTTCCCAGTACGCAACGGAAAGAGTAAAACAAATTTACTAAACCAACAATGACATAACTAGTAGCATAGTATGGCCGGTTTTACTTCTGGGAAATGGGCCCATCAGATCTAGCGAGATGAGCTGCCATGGTTGAGATACTTCTCTATGTTGTCCCATAAGGCCAAAGGGATGTTGTTGAGAATGCTTATATTTGGCGCATGCTTCACATTTGTTTACATATTGTTTAACGTTCCTGAACATACCATACCAAAAATAATATTTTTTTATCCTATAGTAAGTTTTCCGTATACCCAAATGTCCAGCTTTTACGTCGTCATGACATTCCCTCATTACCTCATTTCTAAGCCGGAGTGGTACAAAGAGTTTCCAATCGTAATCGCCATCAGGGTATTGTTTTGACATCACTTTCTTAAATAGTAGTCCATTATGAACAGCCCAATTGCTACTTTCTCCCCGATCGATGTGTAGTACTTTATTTTTGTACCAATTATCTTTATGTTTGTCAAAAATTTTAATGAAATTCGACTCAATATTGACATTTTGTACTGCTCTAGATAAAGCATCCGGTACAATATTAAGTTTCCCAGGCCTATGCAAGATGTCAAATGAAAATTGCTGTAACTTCATTGGTCAATGCCAACTGGAGTGAAGGAGTTTGGTTAAAGTTTAAAAGCATGAATCGAGAGGGTTCTGGTCGCATCACTGTTTAAGAGTCTGTGGTTTTGTAAATAAATAAATTGAATTATATAATTACTAACTGCGGTCCGCGGTGTTACCCGTGATTAAAAAGTATGTCCTTTTCTGTAAATCATGTCGATCCTTTGCCCTATTAATTTGAAAAATTAATACCAAATATCCCATGGGAACCATAAATGTATCATATGTGCTATTCCAAACTATAATCTATTTCTCCCAAATTTCATCCAGATCAGTTCATTCGTTCTGGCGTGATTGAGTAACAAACATCCACCCATCCATCCATCCAAAATTTCACATTTATAATATTAGTGGGATGCAAACAGAAACCTAGGTCACAATTGGATTCTTACCCATTTTGAGTTCTACGCCGTTGATGTACCACTCAAATCTCATGCTCGGGTCGCCGACGGGCACCACGCGGGCTTCGTAATGGGCGTGTTGTCCCTCCCATAGCTCCGAGGGTCCCGTCAGCACCTGAGTGAAGATTGGCTTCTCGAACTCGCGCTCCGGCTCGTCAGTCCTCTTCTGCTGTGGCGTTTCCAGCTGCTGGATCTTCTTCATGCCTTCAGGGTGCTGTGTTTCCATTTGGATGGTTGCCTTAGCTGTTAGGAAAAAAAATAAGTGCAATAAAGTATGTGACGCTTGTATTTTGGGTACTGCGGGCCGGGTCATTATCGACCAGCCCAGAGCAGATGAAAAAAGATAATTTATGTAATTTTCCAAGGCAGGAATGGAACCGCAACCATTGAAAATGATAATATCGCTAGACAAACACATTAACAGTATGGTTCCACACTAAGCAACGCTTTTATTATGGCTGGGGGTGATGCCGGTATATCATAATTTCCTATAGATATAAAACATGACTCGGGTCCCAATATTTGCCCCACCAGGATTCGAACCCGGCACAGAAAACAGGGTCAATACCAACTAAGGTAAACAGGTCGGTAGCAAAAAAAATATAATTACTTTTAATCTTCATGGCGGCGGTGGTGACCGCTTCTCCAAGCAGATTGCTGGCTCTGCACATGTAGACACCTTCATCTTCATCGCGAACATGAGTTATCGTCATCGACACATAGCCGAAGTCGTGTGTCTTCGTGATTCTGGAGCTGTCCTCGATGAGCTTCTCGTTCCTGAACCACTCCACCTTGAGCGTGGGGTCGCCGACCGGGATGAGTCTGCAGTCGAAGTGAGCTGTCTGCCCCTCCTGAATGTTGTCAATGTTCTGGAGCGGCTGCGTGAACACCGGCCGCTGGCGGGTGACCGGCTCCGGGATCTCCGGCCGTTTGAACGGCGCCGCCGATTCTAATTCCCGGATCTTCTCCAAGCCTTCTGGACGTTGGGATTCCGAAATAATACTGCCTTTTGCTGTTACCGTCATGGATATAGCCGAAGTGCACTGGCCGAGAGCGTTGATAGCCTTCACGGAGTACTCGCCGGCGTCCTCGGGGACACAGTGCTGGATATCCAATGACACGTAACCGAAATCAAAAGTGATATGGAACCTTGCAGCCGATTGCAGGGCCTTGCCGTTGTGGTAGAACTCTATGCGCAAGTTGGGGTCGTGGACCGGCTCCACTTGGCATTCGAAGTGGGCCGTTTGTCCTTCATAAACGTGTGTAGTGCCTCTCAGTTCGGTGACGAACCGTGGCGGACTGATCTTGGGCTCCTCGACCTCCATCCGTGTGGAGTGACCTTGCGCTTCGAGCTGTCTAATTTTCTCTAAGCCATTCGGATGTTGAGTATCCAAAATTATGTTTCTGTGCCCTGTAACATTTTTTTTACTTATTTATCTGTTGTATATTCCTAAACTAACCTATGTTTGTATGTATTGATTGATTTTAAAACGTATTTATTTGCATGGCATAGCATATAAAACAATATACTTGGCCCCAAATTTATGGACGTATTATAGCTTTATCAAACGTCATATAGTACTCGCGCACAACAGTTTTGCTTTGCGCAGTACTGTATGACGTTTGATAAAGCGGCCGGCCCAAAACATGTCATCTGTATCAAGTAAACTGCGGAATTATGGATAAGATTCTGTAAGTTAATTTAGTGATAGAAAGATACATTCTCACAAAGTGCTTTAGGCATATCTTCTATTGAGGTTCTATTGTGGTACTATTGAGGTTCTACAGAAGCTCGTTAACTAAAGAAATACAAGGGGTGTTGAACGTACCTGCAACCTTCATCGTGCAGGTGTTAACTGCTTCACCAAGCTTGTTGGTGGCTTTGCACATATACGTGCCAGAATCTTCGCTGTAAGTGTAGAGAATGTCCAACGCGACGTAACCGAAGTCGTGCGTGGTCCTGTATCTGTGGCCCGTCTTGATCTTCTGACCGTTGAGGAACCATTCGATCTTGAGGTCCGGGTCGTTTATCGGCTCGACTCTACACTCGAAGTGAGCGCGGTCTCCTTCTTTCAGGTTCTCAAGACTTGTGAGGGCAGTCAAGAAGACTGGCCTCTGACCTGGCTGTTCCACTTCTACCGGTTTTGGTCTCTCATACTTCTCTAGCTCCTGAATCTTCTTCAGTCTCTGCTCGTCTAATGTATCGAGGTAGAGTCCGGATTTAGCTGAAAATCAAATGTTATAATTACATATCAAACTATTAAAAAAAACGTAGCATAAAAAAAACAAAGCTAATATAAATGTTTAAAAGCATCTTCTTTAAACTGAACGCAATCAGCAAGGTTTGGTTGTTTATAAGTACGTAATTTGCGTGTATTACTTTGGTGTATTAAGTTTTCTTAGTCAGTGATGCCAAGCCATCTTGGTGCTACAAATTTGATATCATTGCAGACGTAATTACAGATCATTTTCCAATGTACAATAACAACTTACCGTCTACTTGCACAGCACTAGTGGTGACTGCCTCACCCACAGCATTTGTGGCTTTGCACATGTACGTGCCGGTGTCCTCCGCGTACGCGTAAAGAATGTCCAAGGCCACATAACCAAAGTCGTATGTAGTCTTGAACCTGTGGCCTTGTTGGATCGGCCTGCCGTTGCAGTACCACTCTACGCGCATCGTTGGGTCATTGACAGGGGTGAGCGTGGCCTCCAGGTGGACCGGTTTGCCCTCAGGCACTTGTGCGTTCTTCAGAGGCTTCCCGAACTGCGGCTTCTCCGCGATGAAGCTCTCATCGTGAACAACTCGCTTATATTTGCTGTCGTCTTCAAGGTATTGAATCTTTTCCAGAGCGCTCTCGTGTTGTGTGTCTCTGATTATGGATTCCTTGGCTGTAAGAATTTAGTTGAATACAAATATTTTTTAAGATTTTTTTCTTTTTTTTTAATAATCAATCATTATTATAGTAGCTAGAAACAGCTCTATGACATATATCTAGAAACACATATTATGTGAATATGGATAAAACGAGTGAAACTATCCATCTACATGAGAATATCCCCCCCCCCCCCATGCCTAGACAAATAGAAATAAGTGGGAAGTCATTGCCTTGGGCTCCAAGTCTACTTTCATAGTTTTCGTATTAATCTTCTATTTACTATGCCGTTGCCGTGCCGACGATGCAGTTTTGCGGCCTTGGTATAATACATTAGCGAGCTAGTTCGTTAAAAAATATACATAGTTCATTGTCATGCTATATAATACTTACATTGCACGTTCAGTTTGATAGAAGAGGTGGCTTGACCCAAATTGTTGATAACTTTGCAGGTGTATTCTCCCGAGTCCTCTCCGTACACAGTCAGGATATCGAGAGCCGCGAAGCCGAAGTCATACGAGGTGCGGTATCGGTGCCCACTTTGCAGCACCTTCCCGTTGAAGTACCATTCGACGCGCATGTTCGGGTCTGGGTACGGTTCGATGCGACACTCGTAGTGCGCGCTCTGGGCTTCCACCAGCTTCGTGGGTCCGTTCAGTTGGGTGATGAACCTTGGCGGCTGGGTCACAGCCACCTCTACATCCTCCCTGCGTCGGTGGCGGGAGGAGTCTTCGAGCTGCTGAATCTTCTCCAGAGCGGTTTCGTGCTGCGACTCCAGCTGAAGTGAGGCTTTAGCTGCAAGTAATAGCGGTATTAGTCGGTTGCTTCATGAATGTGTAGTTATTTTAGTGAGCCTCTAAAGATAACCACAGACTTTGTAAGTGCTAATTTTAGAGTAAAATTCACACTATAATTTAGTATATTGTTGTTAAAATAACCATAGAGTAGATCCCCAAACATGTCAGACCACTTTACGGCAGACCTGGGAGTAGTAGAGTTGAATGGAGTAAGGAATAGTGCGGGAGGTTTTAGCGCAGAATTAGGACAACAAGGACTCCGCCAATGCACGCTGCTGGGTCTCCAGCTATCGACATCCATTTCATGTCAGCCACTTTCCGCAGAACGCCCTATACTATGGTTAAGTTCAATGGAATATAAATAATAGGCTCACAATACTATTCTAAAAATACTCACATTGAACGAACAGCGTGGACGAAGTGACTGCTTCTCCTAGCTCGTTGATAGCGCGGCAAGTGTATGTGCCAGAATCCTCAGGATTCACGTATTTCATGTTCAAAGCGACGTATCCAAAGTCGTGCATCGTTGTCAAGCGGTTCGCTGAAAATATGGCACAAAATATTATAACTATCAAATTGTCTGACTTAAATTATTATTATAAACTGTTTTTGCCTTTACAAAGAACACATAAAAAAAAATCTGTGTCCAAAAATCCAAACAAGTGTTATTAGAATTCTTGTCTGTGCGTCTGTTTATTCATGTATCACAGAAAAGTACAGAACCAATCTTAACGAGGTAGTTACTATTGGAAAGTATATAGTTAATCTCAAAAGATAGGGGCCATATTATAGGGCTACGACATTTTGCTCGAGCTGCATAGTTAAACAGATAGTTGCGCAGGCGCAGCCCTAATATAATATGATTGTGTGCTATACTTACAGGCTTCAATAGGCACACCGTTACGCAGCCATTCAACTCTCAGCTTCGGATCGCCGACAGGGATAAGTCTGGCCTCAAAGTGAGCTGCCTGATTTTCAGCAACTCTGATGTCTTTCATCGGCATTGTGAACACCGGCGCTTGAGTAATCATCTCATCCTGAGCACTGTGCCTCTGGTATCTCGAGGTATCCTCTAATTGGTTAAGTCTAGGCAGAGCTCCCTCGTGCTGTGACTCCAGGTAAATAGACTTCTTGGAGTGCACAATTGCTATTCCTGAGGTGACAGCTTCGCCGAGCGCATTGATGGCCCTGCAAGTGTAAGTGCCAGAATCTTCAGGCAAACACGACATTATGTCGAGGGCAACGAAGCCGAAGTTGTTCGTTTCAGTGAACCTGGAGCCGCTCTTTAGGGGCTTGTTGTTATGATACCATTCCACCTTCATGGTGGCGTCAGAGACGGGAATGAGACGACATTCGAAGTGGGCGCGCTGGCCCTCCTTGATTTCAATGTTCTTCAGTGACGTCGTGAATATCGGCGCCTGAGTCGTGGCCTCGTCGACGAAGTCCGACCTCTGGTACTTGCTCCTGTCTTCCAAATGCTGGATTTGTTCAAGGCCGGCTTCATTTTGGGTGGCCCTGATGATGTCGGTTGTGCTGCGGCAAGTCAACTTGCAGCTGACTTCGTCGGTGCCCAGCTGGTTCACAGCCCGGCATGTGTACACACCGGTGTCTTCAGCAATCAAGTCGATGATGTCGAGTGCCACGTATCCGAAGTCGTGGATAGGTCTAAACCTGTGACCGATCGTCACCGGGTGACCGTTTTTGTACCATTCAACCTTAAGGTTAGAATCTGTGACCGGTTCCAACTTGCACTCGAAATGGACGTGTTGGCCTTCGACAACGTTTTCAATAGACTTTGGCCTCGTAACAAAACGCGGCTTAATGTGTACAGATTCGTCTACGACCTCGGTTTTCTTGTAACGCGAGGCGTCTTCCAAATACTGAATCTTCTCGAGTCCCGACGGGTGTTGCGACTCAAATATTAAATCCTTTTTGGCGATGACGCGCAGTGCGCACGACGTTACCGCCTCGCCCAGTTGGTTGGTGGCTTGGCAGGTGTAGACGCCGGAGTCTTCTGGGTAAACACTCAATAGGTCGAGCGCCACGTAGTCGAACTCATACGCAGGTCTGAACCTGTGGCCTGTTTTTATTGGTCTGCCGTTACAGAACCATTCGACGCGCATGCTCGGATCGCCGACGGGTTGCAGCCTGCACTCCAGGTGGACATTGGTGCCTTCAACTGTTTCTATATTATGCAGAGCCCTCGAGAATTGCGGAGCTTGCATCACTGTGATGTCTTCCTGCACTTGTCGAGTCCTACGTGCGGCGTCTTCGAGCATTTGAATTTGTTCAACGGCCTGTTCATTCTGAGTGTCGGTTACGATGTCTGACCGCTCAATGACACGGACCATGGCGGACGTGTGAGCTGATCCCAAGTGATTGACAGCTCTCACGGTGTATTCTCCAGAGTCAGCCGACGTAGTTTGAATAATGTCTAGGGCTACGAATCCGAAATCGTAGTAAGTCCTGAATCGGGAGCCAACTGTGACGGCTCTACCGTTGTGGAACCATTCCACGCGCATTGTGGGGTCACCCATGGGCTCCAGTCTGCATTCCAGATGGATATTCTTTCCTTCGGAGATCGGAGCCGGGTCCGACAGGGGTTGTACGAAGACCGGCTTCGATTTGGAAATTTCCTCGATTTCATACATTGGTTCCACAAATTTGGACTCCTCAATGTGTTTAGTTTTTTCGTACAGGCCGCGGTGGATGCTCGATGTATCGATGCCCGATCGTGCTGAAAGAACACAACAACCGGGTTATTTTTGTGATTATGTTTAAACAAAAGGCAATAGTTATACAATAAAGTAAAATATTTTAAGAAGCAAACAGTTACGTCATCGCGATCACATCTAGTTATACTACATATTATAATTTGATATATTAACCGTAGATATCGCTACAGCCTCTCTCTCTTACTTTTATACATCTTAAAATATTTTACACTATTATTGCTAGACTGTATTAACGTTGTTACTTACTCTCAACGGTCATGGAAGCGCTCAGTTGGGCTTCGCCAGCCGCGTTGCGAGCTACGACGGTGTACACGCCGCTATCATCAGCGCGGACAGTAGCGATGTCCAAAGCTACATAACCAAAATCGTGGTAAGTTTGAATGCGAGTAGCACTCTTTATTTGTTTTCCATTAAAATACCATTCTACTGACATCGTCAGATCGCTCTGTGGCTCGACTCTCGCCTCGAAGTGAGCGCTTTGGCCTTCAACAATTTTGTTGGTACCCTTCAAGGGTCCCAAGAATCGCGGCTTCTGTGTTATTTTCACTTCTTCTTCTGCCCGTTTCGAGTACCTGGTGTGGTCTTCGAGGTGGTGAATCTTCTCGAGGCCACCGGGATGCTGTGACTCTGCGATGATGTCCTTCTTCGTGACGATGGTCAATTTAGCGTTAGTGGTCGCTTGACCGAGCGCGTTGTAAGCGCGGCATGTGTAGTGACCGGCATCATGCACTGTCACAGATTTTATGGTCAACGCGACGTATCCGAAATTGAAGAATGTAGTGATTCGCGAGCTGGCTTCGACGGGGCGTCCGTCTTTTAGCCACTCAACCCTCAAAGTGGAGTCCCCGACTGGCTCGAGGCGAGCTTCGAAATGAGCGAACCCACTTTCTTTAATATTTATTTGGTCCTTAATTGGCGTTTTGAACTCTGGTGCCTGGGTACTATCAGGTGCCTCCTGATAGTATTTCTGGTGCTGCTGTTGCTGATAAGCTTCCAGCTGCTCAGTCTTTTCGATGTATCGTCGCTGTTCAGGTATTCCTAGGTCGCCGGTGACTGTGCTCCTCGCGGCCACCCGGATGGAGGCGGTGCTGACGGCTTCGCCCAATTTGTTTACAGCCCTCACAGTGTACGAACCTGCATCTTCAGCCCGTAGGTGCATGATGTTAAGGGAGACGTAACCGAAGTTGAAGATTGACGTGATTCGCGAGCTGGCTGTAATTGGCCTGCCGTCCTTGTACCACTCCACCCGCATGGTGGGGTCGCTGACCGGAGTCAGTTGAGCCTCGAAGTGAGCGTTTCTACCTTCCTGCAGCTCACCGAGTTCTTGCAGAGGCCTGATGAACTGTGGCCTCTGCGAGGTTTGTTCCTCGATCGACTCTTGGTGCTGATACCTGGAATAGTCTTCTAATTGTTGGATGTATTGTAAACTCTCTGGATGCTGGCTCGATCTCTCGATCGTTGCTCTCGGAGTGACTTGCAACATTGCCTTGGTTTCAGCGACGCCGGTCGAGCTTATCGCTCGGCAGGTGTACTCGCCGCTGTCTTCCAAGTTGAGACTGAGCATGTCCAAAGATATATAACCAAATCGGAATACTGATGTAAATCTGGAACCTGAAAACAAACAATAATTTACCGTAGTATCAAAAGTGAAATGAAATGAAATGCAATGAAAAAAGTGGAATATTTTGATTTGATATTTCTCTAAAGGAATTAAGTTAAAAGGCAATAACCTAAATATAAATTACTTTAAGTTAGCTCTAATACTTCGCTCCAGAAACCCATAGGGTAAGTTAAAAACGCTTTTTCGCTGATGGATTGTGTGAGGAATGAAGACGAGCCAAAATCGATGCTGAGCAAATTTAACCTTTGGGTGTAATCCCATACGGAACATTTTATCGAAGCCTAAGTTCGAAGATGGCAAAAAGATACGCGGTTCCATAATAGCTTTACAATAGCGTTGCTCTTAACCAATTATAGTGTATCTTGTATGTTAAAAGTTGGAGGTTAGGTTGGGTTTGGCTTGTTCTGAATAGATATAAACCCCAAACTAATTATAGAACATAAAATATAGTATGACTTACTAGCTTCGATACTTTTTCCATTCTTCAACCATTCTATCTTCATCGTTGGGTCACCAACCGGCTCTATCCTCGTTTCAAAGTGAATTTTGCCACCCTCCATCTGCGATACACTTCTCAGTGGCACAATAAACTGTGGTGGAGGATAAATCCGATCTTCCTCGCCGGGAGGAACGAACGGTCTTGCCCTTTCCACTGGCCTTAGATATATGATTTCTGGTCCAGGAGCAGGCCTGCAATAAATATTGTGGATTAGCATCCATTGCTTGTCAACGTATCAGTGGCTAAAGAGTGTTTGAGGATCTAATGTGTAAACGTATTAATTCGTATAGAAAATCTCGTCTCTGAAAAGGATTTTGAATGAGTTTAGATGAAACTTGGTTGTTATAGGCTGATAGACAAAAAGTCCACGCGTACAGTTTACATGTACAAGGAATCCCTGGCCACTGAAAAATAAGCGTTTATATAAAGTACTCACTCTGGCTCAATAATCTTCGTTGGCCGGGGCAAGTGCAGACGTTTCTGCTCGGGCGGAGGCTCCTTCGGTACTTCGACGTAGAGCCTCGCCCGAGTGGCGGTGGAGCCTGCGACGTTCTGGGCGGTGCACTGGTACCATGCCGCATCCGACGCCTTGGCTCGCGGAATGTCCAGCGTCGAGGCCCCACCCTCGGTATTAATTCGTAACTCTGGATTGGGTATTATCGGTACGCCGTCCTTCTGCCATGTGATCCGCGGTGTAGGTGTTCCCAGCGCGCGCGCGTTCAGCGCCACCGGCTCGCCCTCGCGCACGTTCACCGTGCTGAACCTCTCGATGAACTTGGGGGCTACCACTTGTTCCTTCTCGATGACGTTCAGCCGACACTGGAACGTGGTTTCGCCGGTCTTGTTGCGCGCGACGCACGTCACTACACCGCTGTCACTAAGATCGACGTTTGTAATCATAAGCGCATGATTACCAGATTCGTTTACTAATATCTTATGATTATAATCGTCTCGTATTTGTCTATCGTTAATGAACCACGTGACTTCTGGGTAAGGTCTGCCCGTGACGCGGCAATCGAATCGCGTCATTTTGCCCTCCGTGACATCGCGGTCCTGGCAGACTCTTACGAATTGCGGAGCGAGAGCTTTTTCACTAACTTCTACTCTTTCTTCTATGCCTGTTTGCTGAGTGTCCACTGTGTACTGTGATTTGTGATCTTGCACATACGTTTCTTGAGGAGATTCGACGGCGAGGTACGCCGAGGTGACGATGCATCCGTTGGGATTTTCAGCCAATAACGTGTAGTGGCCGGAGTCAGACTTTTGTGTGTTCCTTATCCTAAGAGTGGTGTGGTTGCTAGTCGTCACAACTTCGTGTTTGCTCGAGTTGACCAGCCGCTGCCCGTTCCTGAACCAGGTCACGCGCGGACGCGGGTTGCCCGACAGCTGCACTTGGAACTGTGCATCGGCACCCTCCTGCAGCTTGGAATTCCTCGGCTTTTGTGCTATTTTCGGTGGTGACACCGAGCCTAGGGTTTTGTCAATCTCGGTGCTGATGTGAACGTCACTCTCACCGACATACCTCCTGGTGATGGTTTCCCTGAAGGACACTTCCCTCAAAAGTCTGTACTCGAAGGTGTCGACTTTGAAGTCTTCTATGGATGAATAGTCGTTACCGTTAGTGTAAGCTACTTTCTGTGTTTTACTGGACTGCTCCGTGGAGTACCCATGCGTGCCGTAGGACTTGTGTTCGACACTCTCGCTGACGTGTCTGTAGCTCTGGTGCTGCGCGGGCTGGTGCGCGGGCACCGGCACGCCCTCAGGCTGTATGTACACCGAGCAGATGGCCTCGCCGTACTGGTTCCGAGCGGTGCAAGTGTACTCGCCCTCGTCGCCCGGCCCAATCTGCTTGATCAGCAATGACACGTCCCCAGTCTGCTCGTTGTAACTCATGCTATACTTGTTACACTCGACCAGCGGTGCCTTCTTTCTAGTCCACGATACGACAGGTGTGGGGTTGCCTCTAAGTTTGCCTTCGAATTTAGCGTTACCGCCTTGCGCAAACCTCGCATTTTTGAAGATTTGCTCAAAAATCGGGGGAGAGGGTTCGCCGGGTCTGCCCATGGTGATAGGCAGGCGGTCACCGACGGATTCCACTGTAACAAATAAAACAAGAATGTTAATAGGTATACAACATGGTCGTATCAATATAGATTATGCTCTATTTTATTATATTACATGTATGAAGGTGATATTTCTGTAAGTATGTTACATTTTCATACCATATTAGTTATTTATTTCGCTTTGCTATAGCAAACAAATTATATCAGGATCAGAATATGTTATTCATGTAAACCATTAAGTTCAGTACTTATGATATCGTCAGAAATGTCACAAAATGCAAAGCTACGACTTTACCACCCATTCGGAGTGCCGTTCCTATATAATATAATAAATAAATAAATGAAATAAAATTCATTTATTTCTTTATTAGGTTATATTATTACTAAATTGTTATACACCACATTAATTATAATTCGCATTGCTATACAATAATCAAATATATAAATATTGCATTTTACATGACACCTGCTCTTGTTTAATTTTATTATTTTCATAGAGTCGGGATACGCTTAATCTATACTAATCTATACTAATATTATAAATGTGAAAGTTTGGATGGATGGATGGATGGATGTTTGTTCCTCTTTCACGCCCGAACGGCTGAACGGATCTAAATGAAATTTGGCACAGAGTTAGATTATCGTCTGGAATAGCACATAGGCTACTTTTTATCCCGGTAAAATGTATGGTTCCCGTGGGATAGATGTTTTAATTTTTCATACTTTTTATCGCGGGTAACACCGCCGGGCGCAGCTAGTATCTTTCATATAACTACGCTAACGATCAAAACCGCTCTATGCACCTTCATTAACACGAGTAAAGTAATGACCGTATACTCGTACATACACATTACGAGAAATGCCTACATTCTAATCAATGAGTACATATCAAAATGTCATTTTCATAATTGAATTATTTATTCAGCGAGGAAATGCGGCCAGCATCTTGGGCAGGCTACCGCATGGGCCAATTTTGTTACATTTTTTGTAGCTTTTCTATACTCTTTTTAATTTATATTAGTTTGTAAATATGTAACAACTATTGAATTATAATTTCATTTACATTCAGTGTTTGATTTGTTGTTGTGCACCTCGGGTAATGCATCCCCGCGGCGTTAAGTGTCGTCGTTAAAATAAATCCGTCGAGGAAAATACATTTATTATTTATTTTATGAGAATGCGAAAATAATTACAGAGTGCTCGCAAAAATAGTGAATGATATATGTGTAACGTTTCTGGAATGAGCCGGGGCCGGCGGTATTCCAGTTCCCTGGTCGGATCGCCGGGTGAGTCACGCGAGTGAAGTCCGCGCGAGTTGCGCTCTCGCTCGTCTATTTTAGTACCCTCCACACGGATCTTGTTACGATCCCCATTTCGGTGGACTCTCGTTTTGCTACATAATCGTGAAGAACTGTCGAATTTAAAATAACTCTCATTGTATATGGAACTGGTATTGTATATAGTATCCGTTTTCATATACTTCCAGCTCTTTAGCGGTGTAATTTTGCGTGTAGAAAACACAGACACGAATAGATAAATTAATTATAACATCGCGGTCCCAATTACACCTGCTTTTAGATAACGCTTATAAAGAAGGCGTAAAGACTGGCCATCATTGCCATTTAAGGGTACCGAGATATTGTGAGGTTGCAATAGCCTGATTGATGCAATAAATAAACTAGAGTATAATTAATTTAATTTAATTACCTTCACACCGCATTTTATGTTTTGTTGTTGAGTCCAGCATGGTTTGCTTAACAAAATAACAGTTAAAAATGGCACATCGTCCGCGAAATTCGATAAATATACCGGTTTTCCTGCTGTTGGCATTATGTCATGTGTAAACTGTGTGGGTACTCGTAAAACTTATGTTGTACTGACATGAAATATTTGATTTATCGACAAACATAAAAAGGTTCTGTGGCGCGAAGTTGAAGCGTTAAGTTATCAATTTTGTTATATTTTCGAACAACAATGTTTTTTTGATAAATAATGTTTAATATAAGTGGGAAAATCGGAAGACGAAGTGTAGGACGACCCTCCACAAGGTGGACTGATGACATCACACGCGTCGCAGGAAGCCGGTGGATGCGAGTGGCGGAGGACCGTGATATGTGGAAGTCGTTGGGGGAGGCCTATGTCCAGCAGTGGACGTGTATAGGCTGATAGATAGATAGATATTAGTGGGATATTAATCATTGTGTGCTCATAAAAGTGCACGAGTGAAGGAAATTTAAAAAAAATATTATAACTTGACTTTTCAAGTCCTTCCAAGATGTCCGGTAATTTCCAGTATCCACAGCTTTACCGATAGGGATAGGGGATTCATTTCATCATCATCATCGTCATTAACATAATCATTATCATCAGGGGTGTTCGAATCCTGGTTTGTGTGATGAGCATGGGTGGTTTGATATTTATTTATGTATTAATTACTGGGTTCGGCCCCAGTCCATTGTAGGGTACCCATAATACATGTGTTGCTTAGTGTGGGATATATAAAGTTGGTATTTTCGTCGGACGATATTATTAAATACTACTTAGTCGTTCTCACGTGAGATCAAAATACTTAGCATTTATGGAGAAGCGCACAGAGTTAGAAATCGAGGCTGTATCTCCGAATATTAATACGTACATAACGGGATATGATGAAAACACTCACATTTTCTATTATATTCTGGTTTCCCATAAACACGATTAACTATTCCATTGACAATGTTTATTTTAACCTTCGTAGTGTCAACGAAAAGAATGTGACCCCAGTTAAAACTAACCGATGTTTTATATCAACAGGTGTTTTATTTACAATAGCTGCCTATTTGTCAAGGTTTAATTTTTAGGTCAAGGTCACACGATGACTTAAATAAATTGGTTTTAATCGATCTAATAAATTCGGTGTTAATTTCGCGCTTTCAGTAAAATATACTACAAAACCTGGAGGCTAGGAAACAGTGTACCTAACTTGTCTAACTAGAGAAGGTAGTGTGATTATGAAAGTTTTAATGTTCTCGCAAGCGGTGTGTTAAGATTGTTTTTGATGAACAATGATGTATATCTTGTGTAGATGTATTGGTAAAGAGAAAAATAATTGCGTTGCGGGCGGCTGGGTCGTGATGGGCACCCGTCCAAGCCTCGCGAGTAGGTCGAGGCATAAAAGTTATGAAATAATGTTCTAAATCGCGAACACATCCGATCGCAGCTGTATTTTTTAAACAGTTCAACTATAAGGTGCCCCATATATAAGATATCTTATAAATTAAATGAGCTATAGCCTTTACAGAGGTACGCTAGTTGAGTGAAATAACATGTTAAATTTATTCCGGCAAAACTTTTAATCGCCTTAAGTCAAGTGGGAAGTTTGTATTGATTTTTTGCCGTTACGCAAACACGATTATATTGCCCGAAAGGGTAGACAGAGGTGTACTGGTGTGCACCCACACTTCACCGGTGGTATTTCGGTCTCATTGTTATAGAATAGAAGGCAGGGCACACTCTTAGAAGTGGGCAAACTCGGGCCAAGCCAATATGCGGGTTGGCCAACTATACACGCCATTTGAAAGACATACAAGTTTACTCGCAATAGCATTTCCCACTTATAAAAAAAGCTAATAAGCTAAATGGGTGTACGCGGAAAATTAACCTCTATTTACCTTTTAGGGTAAGTATAAAGTTACAGAAAATGAACCTTAATGGCTAGGGTTAAGAGGTTGAGTAATATGTGTCTATTTGTAAAACCGCAGGATATACAACCGCGTATTGGTTGAATACCGATTCCCACGTTCTCTTTACTCTCGAACCTATCGTATAGATAACCACACAAATAACTATAGACGCAATTATATACTGGGATTGTCCCCAGTCCATCGTACGGTACCCATAATACGAGCTTTACTTTACGACAGTCGTAGGGTTCGTCTGGCGATATTTATTATTATTCGCTAATTAATATAAGATATAATAAGAAAAGATATAATTTGTATAATATCGTTACGAACAGAACACTTCAATTGATTAGGGATTTTATTTATATAATACAGTTTCAACCGCGACTTTTTTACTTTCATTTTATCATTTTTCTTAGCGGCTTATTTATCGTAGAAAGCTTTTACTTGTATCGATTCAGTAATGTGACATCTACCATCCCTGTCACACCAGAGATTTCATGAATAAGTATAACAATGACAGCATGTTTTCTCGATGATTTTAGCAGTTCCTGCGTATCCTACTGTATACGGACAATTTCCACGTGTATTCTCGCTCGCTGTGGAGCCAGGTAAGTATTCTGACCCACTCCGCGCCATATGGTCAACGGCCCTCGGTCGATATGATTCATACGAGTGCAATACATGCAATCACTTTCATAGGGCTTTCCCAATTCGATTTAATTATTTCAATCGATGCATTGAAAATTTACTTTTAGCGTTGAAATTAATTAATAGGTGCCAATGTTGTTGGTCGAGTAAGGAATAGGTATCTCGCTAAGCACCACATCTGAACTGCGCTAGCGCTCGAATAACAGCATGTTTATGTAGATATTATAATTTCAACTTTTTTTAAATTTCATGTTCTTCATGCTATCTGATGCTGCGATCAAAGTTATTACAGGCGACGTAATTGCCGGCTCCGCTATTCATCGCAGAAGAAATTGTTCGCCGCTTCATACAACCAATTAGTTTAATCATTTTTATGTATAATTTCTCGTTCGCCTCGCGACTGGCGTTTTAATCTGCTTTAAGATAATATGCTTTTGAAGAAAATTAGGTGAACGATTCTCTAAAAAATAAATATTCAATCAACAAAGTTATTTTGACACTGGTACGTTAGAAATTTCGTACGCAGGCATTTTGATTTATACAATTTGTATCCTAACATATTTTAAATATTTCATGTTATTTTGTTTTAAATAAAAAAAAAATTAAATACCTACTGAGGTTAAAATACGGTACCTACTTAATTGTTATCCGAGGATTTGATTCATCGTTACCAAATTACTACGTTAAGTTAATAAGTACTTAACTTCCAGCTTAATGTGAATATTTGGTTAATGCCAAACAAATGTATTATTGAGTTGTGGATGGAGACTCAAAATAGTCGAAACCGCTTAGTATTATTAAATAGTCTTTTAACATCATTTTTTAGAATGTAGAAGCTCAAGCACATGTCATGAAGGGATTACTTCAGTCATAGTGATTGAGTCATAGAATCTCGAAACCTACCAAGACACTGGCTGGTTTCTCGTCTCCCCTTAGCCGCGGAACGTAATTCGGACCACTACTCCTGAACTACGATAATCTATTACAACTCACAAAACCGTTAATAATAACAGTTCTAGTTAGAATTGGAATTAAATGAGTAAAACACCAAATATCCATACTGTATTCAGTATTCCACCGTATTGTTATCTAGATTTTATTCATCTAAGGTAATTTAAATGATCATATCTATGGTTATAGACAATAATATATGAAAATGTGATCATAAATCGGATTGAAAGTATCAATTTTAATAAGTATCTAAATATACCCTTTTATATGTATCTATACATATAAATAAAATTGGAGTGCCTGTTTGTAATATTAAAATAACCGCTTTTTACTAAATGCATTTGGATGTATACACGGTACCTATACCAAAACAACCTTTTTTAAATTTTTTGTCTGTCTGTCTGTCTGTTTGTTCCGGGTAATCTCTGAAATGGCTGGACCGATTTTGACGGGAATTTCACTGGCAGATAGCTGATGTAACAAGGAGTAACTTAGGCTGCTTTTATTTTAGAAAAAAAAATAGGATCTCCCGAAAAAAATTAAAACCAGTGTTGCAGCGCTGCGCCTGATTAAGTTTGATAGCAACAATCTGCAATGCGTCCCGCGGGATCAGAACGTGCGAGCAGACTGTTGCCAACGGTTGAGTCTTTGTTAAATACCACGCGGACGAAGTCACGGGCAACAGCTAGTCATAAATAAGTCCATGCGCAAGAAGTAATTAAGTATTAAATCAGTTACATAAAATCTAAATGCATAAGATAGAAATAATAATAATCAAAACTATTCCCTCATTTTTAATTAAAACATTCGAGGTCGAGTCTCGCATTTATTTTTTGTAAATGTTTAGTAAAATGTCAATAAAACATTTTTGGATATTCGTAGAACACTGGTAGCCCTCTTGGGCCGTGGATACCCGTCGCCCGGTCACGCTTAGATCCATACACGACGTCCCACATAACTACCTAAGCTTGTTTGAAACATTCCACAACAAATTATCCTTGGTGACCGCTGAATTGATTGGATTTAAGTTGGAAGCTCAGGGTCAGAGCGCGAAATTCAAAATTTCAATGGTTTTTATTTTTTTACAGAAAATTTCGACATCTTTACGATGTAATTTAGTGTTTTGCGATATTAGCATTCTGCATTGGATGTCTCTTGTTTATTATTACAAAATAAATCATGCTATCGTTAATTATCTACAACTAGCTGACCCAACATACGTTGTTCTGTCCTGAATTTTCTAAATTATTCTTCTATAACGAGTATTAAAAACAAGCTAAATCACTTCAGCCGTTCTGAAACAATGCGTTAAGCGACGAACTGCATTAAATCATAAAAAAATCCCTATAAAATGAAAATTGCGTCTTCGTGGGCAAATTAAAAAAATATTGAAATTATTATATTATAGAAATTTTGACTTCACATAATGATTATAAAGGCGCTAAAGTAGCGCAGGTGTCAAAGGTTAGTATGATTATATGATTTTTGTATCACGCTGTATATATGACTGGCAGTTAAGTTATATAAGGCTTGGCTCATGCAACGAACATGCAGAGCGTTTGTCGTGCGTTCGCACTTATCGCCCAGCTTCGGTGGAGATTATAGAATAGTGACCAAATAAAAAAAATATGAATTTATTTCGTAATAATAAACAGGGTTTTAACATTGTTTTGTTGACGCCTTCTTTGACGTATAATGGATGCTTGTGCCAGAAGACCCCAAATTAATAGAAGTTCCATTAAATTTACAAAGCATTTAACAGAAGAAAGGCGCGAAATTAAGGATAAATATAAGTTGTTTTATATAAAGAAAGTTAATTTTCGTTTATGCAATTTTATAAAACGATGTCAATAACAAAATAAAACGGCGATTCTGAAGCTGCGAGAAGATGCAGCTACTGAGTTTTGTTGTACGATAATAATATACCGTTACCAACGCAAAAGCCTTTTTATATCACTTGATAGTCCCCTACTGCGCTATGAAACGAGAGAGAATATTTTGAAATTACTATTATTAACATCGATGCTACTCAAATGTACCCTCTTTTTTAAATTAAGAACGGAATTAACCTTCTAGAAATTATTGACAAATCACATGAGCCAAAAGACTGTATCCAAAAGCTACCATATTTTTTTAAATTGATGATTAGGTTATTATTATTATTAGAATCCAGGTTGAATTATTGCCCTGTTCCAACCCTCAGAAACACAACATACAAGCTACTACTACTATCTGTGGTCCAGAGACGCACCCCCCCCCCCCCTAGTGAATTCCTGACTAAGGCCTTGTTTTCCAGTTGAGTTCAGGTTGAGCCCAATTGATAACGTATCAGACAAATCGTGTATGGTGCCCAAGCGAAAGTAGCGTTCATATTTTTACTGTTCACATTAAACATTCCGAGATAACTCCGGTAAAAGTAAGTGCGCGTGCGTCGCTCGTTTTATGTTACATATTATTTAGCAACGGTGAACTCGACACACACTATGATTTCATTATCTTTATGATGTATCTATCAACCGTTCGGGGAACAACAGCTGTGCCACCCATAATCGGTTCTCAATTAAACCAAGATGGATAAAGGCTGGATAATATTATTATTAGGGCTAGGTACTTAGTAATCATAAATCTACTTCTTCGCCTGGATATATTACTAATTCCTGGTATATACTTATTGTAAATCTTTCTCTGGAACATCGTGAAATTTCATATCTGACGAGGGCTATGTGGTCGTTTGTGTCTGTCCATTAAATATTATACGAAAGAAATATCGATCGATCGTTCCCTATTATTTTCATTTATCTGTCCGTCTGTCTGAGGTTATAGCGTAGTCCGGAACCGTGTATACTTTTAAAGTCGTTAAATAGAAAAGCAAAATGAGACTTAGCATGGTTAATAGCTTTGAACAAGGTCGACATCTATACATATAAATAAAATTGGAGTGTCTGTTTGTAATATTAAAATAACCGCTTTTTACTAAGTGCATTTGGATGTATACACGTTACCTATACCGAAACAAAATTTTTTACAATTTTTGTGTGTCTGTCTGTCTGTCTGTTTGTTCCGGCTAATCTCTGAAATGGCTGGACCGATTTTGACGGGACTTTCACTGGCAGATAGCTGATGTAACAAGGAGTAACTTAGGCTACTTTTATTTTAGAAAAAAAAATAGGTTCTCACGAAAAAAAATTAAAACCAATGTTGCAGCGCAGCACCTGATTAAGTTTGATAGCAACAACCTGCAACGCGTCCCGCGGGCTGAGAATGGGCGAGCAGGCTGTTGTCAACGGTTGTCTTTGTTAAATACCACGCGGACGAAGTCGCGGGCAACAGCTAGTTGTAAATAATTTTCGTCGTGCAAAATGCTTCTCACAGAATATGCAAAATACTTAAGTACATGCGTACGAAATATCAGGCAGAGGTAGTCATTTAGAAAAATATATCACGCAACACCTATTAAGTGATTGCTATGTGATCGCTTTGTTATTAAACAATGACCATTTTAGAGAGAAATGTTTTCTAATTCTTTGTGAGTGAATCAGCCTCCCAATAAAGAGTCTGTCGTGATTAATCTCTTATCGTGTTTCGTTGCGGGGCGAGCGTACTCGAAAGTTAACTTGCACTTTCGTGCGGAGGTTCGCGTCGCAACCATTCGCCTGGAAGTCATCGCGGTTGTGTTAAACGAAAATATATTTTGATTTCTTATATCTACGCAAATACTACTTGGAATAAGATAACTCTTACGAATTCCGTGACCATGGTTGCGGTAAAGCCAAAACGTCGGGATCGTAAAAACGTAGAATGAACGCGATAAAATTCGTAAGTGTCATTTTTTCAACGAATAAATTCAACGAAACTATAATTTTCTCGTTAGTATACTGAATCCTAAATTGTACTGTTATAATATTTGTATGATTAGATGCGAGGTACACACATTTCTTATTTCGTAATAATATATAAAGTGAAGGATTAACAGTTTCCATTTTTTTTATTGTACGGTTTAATTCTTCACTGGCTTTTCCCGCGACTTTGATTCGTGTGTTTTTAATATCACTTGGGATTTCAATAATTTACTCGGGTTATCTATACATATAATTAAAAAGTAAGTGATCGATATTTGTGTATGGAATGGAAGAAATATATTTAAAAATAAAATTATATTATATTACTATTTTTGGGGGCCTTTGTTAACGCAATAGAACCCAAAACAATTATTGTTAGATTTTAAGTCTTTGCGTTTGTGCGCGCTAATCTCAGAAACGGCCTAACCGATTTGAGTGCCATTTTCACTAATGTATTGTGGTATGCTTCCCATGAAATTTAGTGTTTGTTTTATTTCAATCAGGTCATAAATAAGAAAGTTATATCAATTTAAAGACGCGGACGAAGTCGCGGGCGACAGCTAGCTAGTTATAAATTCGTATCATTTTTAATATTTATCAAGATTACAAGAATAGTCATTGCAAAATCCGTCCAGATTAATTTTCTCTCACAGAAAAATAACTACAATAGCGGGTCCGAACTCTGTATCAATAATAATATTGCCAAAATTAACAATAATACAGAAAAGGAATTATTACAATCTTATTATAATGTTCAGAGTCTTGTAGAGCTTGCGGTCTGAGCCCATGAGGCTGTTTTATTTGCTCGAGTTTTTATCGTCAGAGCGGAGGGGCAGGCACCGCGACGCTACAGTTAGCACGCTACATTATTTATGCAGAACGACGAGCAATTTTAGGGTTACCAACTAATTATATGTTTCACAGCTCAGTCGCATTTTAGAACTCATATGCTTAATTAAGTGGATCTATTAATTTATCACAAGTTGTTATTGTGAATAATGCCAATGAAGACGAAATTATAAGGTATCGTATAACTTAATATATTTTTAATTATAGCGATGCGATGGCAACCCTGAGCATGTTCTACCTAATCGTCGGACGGAACCGCTCCGAGTTTGAGATGATCATCTGTGTGTGGCGTCGACCGTTGCACGAAACGAGCGGCTTATCGCTAATGTAGCTCACTGGGACCAAACCAACGGACCCACAAACTAGCAGTTACAACTATCTTGTATCGCGCTAACGAGTCGCTAAATAAATTATATAACAGTATACTTCAATGTCGTTAGAAGAATAGGACGTAAAAATTGGGATACGAGACGTGTTTTTCTATCAATAATACGTCCGTTACTAAATAGGTATAAACGTCATTCTTACAAAAGCTATCATGGCTGTAGGTTCTGAAAGACTATATAATGTTCCTATGAATTTCTAACCGATATAGCCATATAGGGCAAAGTGAAATAAGGTGACAACTGTTGAGATTAATTTCTATTGTATGTTAACTGAGTAGGTACCAAAACTACATGATACTCATTGGCTGTACCCCAGCCTCGCTTGTGAAGCTGCGTGGCGGTCTGGACACGGCTATTCCCGATACTACGATAACTAAGTACAATAACTAGTTCACTTACTATCACCATATAAAGGTAAACAAATCACCTTAATGTCAGTTGTAATCTCCATCAAATTAATACGATGCAGGCATTTTTATTAAATACACGATTGCGTCCATTCATCCGTCGCATTTACTACCGCTTGTTCGAATAGTAAAAAGCGATAGTGAGTCGTTCACTCGCGTCGATGTTTCAAGCCGTTTCTATTGAACGACGCGGCGCCCGAAGAAAGAGTGAAAACTTCGGATGGGATTTTGTTGGCGTTTTTCGCATCGTTCAATAATTGCGCTATTATTCTGCAGTTCTCATTCGAAATAGAAAATCGATAATTAAAGCGGTCGGTGTAAAAAGTGCGCGTACGACACGCCCTACTACGGCTGCGCCCGCGCCGGCGCGCGCCGCGGTTATGGGTCGAGGAGAATCGGTTACGTTTGCGGTTAAAGAACTTCGTTCTCATAAGAAAATACATTTCACATCTTGAGATAGGTACTCTACAATAGAGGATATTGGGAGCAGTTAGATTAGTTTGGGTAATAAGTACCTACGCCTGTTTTATTTCGGACTATCAAGACACTCCAATTTTATAAAATACATGACATGATATTTGGTATCCTCCTATTGAAATAATAACTAAATCTCTATGTTCTAGTACCTGGGTATTAGTGTGTAATGGTGATGCAATATAAAAAGACAATGTTGTGAAAAAACATTTAAAATAGTAATTTGGTAACAATGTATGTTGCGAATGTTATTGTGGATCGCACGAAACGATTTGAATTTTATTGGCCGAATTGTAATAATATCGCCAGACGAACACACCAACTATACGGTCCCCACACTAAGCTACACTCGTGTTATAGGTACCGTACGAGTATATAATACTTATATATATATTAAACATGCATGACTCGGGTACAAACATTCGTGCTCATCACACAATGTTTGTACCTACCAGGATTCGAACCCGCGACCGTCAGCGCAAAAGGCAGGGTCACTACCGACTGCGCTAATCAGGCCATCTGTCTCAAACAATGATACAACGCCATATGATATGAAATACATAATACGTATTTCACCATGAGTCACGCACCTAAGTTAAAGCTTGTGTGCAAATTCTGCTGTAACAATTAATTCGATCCCAAGTGTTTGTCAGATATATGGGTTTCTTAACTTTTAATACCAATTCTTGTTCATTCCCGAACAACCAGGCATTGTAGAATTGATACCGACTAGACTGGCTAGCTAATGCTAAGATATTGATATGTGTTTGTATGTTATTTTGCATAGTACGCTCGATCGATTAACTATTCTATAAGCGGGTGAAGTCAGAGGGAAAAACTAATGTAACATAATGAAATGCTAAACGCCACCTCTAGTTTGAACAACTGTCGCTGTGTCTCGACCTCACCTCGTGAATAACCAACACGTGTTTTATGTGCTCTATAATAACATATTTTGCCGACTCGCTTTTCAAGAACATATAATTAATGTCTACTGAATCTGTTGTTTGTCGTCGAAAAAGATTTTGAACCTGTGCCAAAAGAACCCGGTGTAATTATTGGAACTGTCGGAGGAAGACACTAATATGAAGATCGTTGAGGGTTTTTATTGGATTATGTTATTTATATTCAAGTATTTTTGGGAACTTTTTGATATTGCTGTATTGCAGTAGCCCTCAAGCTTGCGTGTGATAATAAACATGAAGTTTTTGAAGAATCTGTGTGGCTAGCAAAATATTTGTGTTAAGTATGTCATCAGATAATATAATATTTGTAACAAAATATTTTGGATTCGCTAAGAATTAGTTAAATGTGTTAATATTTACAGCAGGGAATGTACCAAACATTTCGTGCACCTCCGGGCCTATGAAGAGACATTCGTGTTGAATAACATTAATCCTTCAATGGGTACATATTTGTTCTGTTTCCATATAAGGATAGGACTTTGCGCCTTATAAGTAAACAAGTTCTTAATGCTAAAACAAGTTCGCGCTGCAACCTTAATGAAGGAGAGACGAGGGAACTCATGCGATCACATCGACGCGGTGCCCATTTGAGATTTTAAATATTGCATAAAAGCACCGGGCCGGGGTCGCATCAGCTGCGCCCGCGCCGGCCAGCGTGAGCGATGAGCTCGCCCGTCACTCTCAGTGTTCACATCATTGACAATTCGCTCCCATTTCTTAGCATGTCGGTGTGGTACAGAGATGGCTTCTCGGAAGATATGAGAATATGTGTGTGGTATGTGGAGCATGGTGCCAGCCGCGCCCGCGCCGGCGCGGCGGCGGCGTGCGGCGCGCGAGGCGGTCCGCGGGGCGGCCGACCAGCGAGTGTCTTTAGTTTCTTCCTGGTGCGTATCTTTATTTGTGCATAGCGCTTTTCCACCGCGAGCGAGATAGTGCGGCTATTCTGGTTCGTGCGTGGGCGCCGCGGCACCCGCCGCCCGCGCTGCGACCATTATGAATTTCAGGATAAAAAATTCGCAATAGCAGATATTATGGAAGTTAGTTTAATTAAAGCTAGGCGCAATATGGTTGATCGAGTGATACGGTGAGTGCGTGCTAGGGACTGACCTTGCTGCGAGAGCATCTGGCGGGTGTAGTGCTGCTCGGTGCGCTGCACGCGCTCCTGCTGCTGCACCACCTGCTCGCGCCGCTCCGAGTGCTGCTGCACGCGCTGCTCGGAGCGCTGCTCGGAGCGCTGCTCCGTCCATCTCGACTGCTTCTCCATCACGCCGCCACCGCAGCACAACGCACAAAAAAAAACTCTCACTCGACGCTATTAGTCCTTATCGTAAAACAATCCTCGTTTCGGCGCTCGTCTAATATCAATATACGCCACTGCGAAAAACTTATACTAGTGCACGGGTTCATTTAGCAGAAGTCAAGTCATTATAACCCAAGTCCAACAACCAAGACGTCGGTCGATTGCGAATAGTTAGCGGATAGTGCGGGCGAAGCGCGGCTGAGCCGGCGACGCAGCGAGGGCAGCGGCGGCGGCGGGGGGCGCGCGACCGAAATACGACGGGTTATTTCGAGCGCGCGCACTCCCGCGCGCCCTCTTCCAGCGCCCCACTCGCGCGCACCTCCCCCGCCGCGCACCCGCCCGACACCCGCACATTTTGCATGTCCCGACACCCCGACACACTAGCTAGAGTCAAAGACCTGGGCACCACCATATGACTAGCACCCGTTGAAATCTTTAATTTTCCCGAATGTACACAGTTCAGTTTGACCACAAACTATTTGGCGGAATTAAAAATCTTATTTTACTTTCAATAGGTGTACTTACAGGATTACTATAAGCACTTCAATTGACAAATACTTTTCATTGCTACGTGATGGGAATTTATTGTGAAGGAATGCGGTAATTCCCCAAGCCCTTTCTTCTGGTCTTATCAAATTTCAAACTTAGAATTCGATGGTTACAATCGTAGATCCTGGCTTGTTGGAGTCAGATTGAATTTCGTTTATACCAGGTCCAGTAAAAACCTTATTCGGAAACGCTAAAATGTGTAAGCTTGTAGATTACACATGCATAATTCAGTCAACACTTGTTTCAGGCATCGATAATTGGCGAACGAATGATTTGACCTGCCTTAAAACAGCGTAATAGGCAACCAATCCATGTGGGCTATTGTGCTGTAAAATTTTATTTTAAAATGTAAACTCATTTTAATCATTATTATACACCTACATCGGATCATATATCTAACTAGCTGACCCGGCCACGCGTTGCTGTGGCTAAAGTTTTTGTTATACTACATTATAGTAAACAATCTAAGAGGAACAATAAGAGAACATCAGTCACGGAGTCCACTATGCTTTTTCACACAGATGGTATTTGTAAAAAAATAGTAGATGGTAGATAGTAGTAAATAGTAGATTTACCATAGCAGCGCCATCTATTGATTACTTACTCAACCCAGTCGAAAGGTATCGACATCTGTTAGAATCATTTGGAGTTAACAGATAATTGTGACTGTCAAATAATAACAGACAAATAATTAGCAATAAATTAAAATTGCGACTATAATTTGAGATTTAAACTATCCTATCTCTCAAGTTGGATCGAACTGCACATGGTGTGCGAATTTTATTATAATCGGTTAAGTGGTTTAGGAGTCCATTGAGGACAAACATTGTGACACGAGATTTATATATATATAGATTAGTGAAAAGATTATAAAAGGGTTGAAAATCATGAACAAAAATTACATAATCATAAAACATATAGCGAGGTGGATTATGGCTTAATCCCTTTCATTTTGAGGGCGGGCCCGAGCCCAACGACCCAACGTCCCAAGTGGGACGCTTAAAGAAAGGGCTGATATTACTTAAATTAAAATATATTGACTATATAACAGTACCCATAACAATATACTGTTCAAAAATGTGATATATCTTATTAAAAAGAGCAACCATAGAGTATCTTGCCCGTTCTTCTTCATAGGAACGGCATTCCCAACGGGTGGTAAAGTTGAAGCTTAGCACTTTGAAACACATAAGTACTGTACTTAATGGTTTACATGAATAAAAAATATTTTGATTCTGATACCGTAAGTGTGGAATACTAGTAATAATAAAATATCGGTACACCAACGTAACAGCCCCATACTAAACCATGATTGTATATGGGGCATGGATACCGTACGATGGACTAGGGGCGATCCCAGTCACACCAAATAACGACAACAAAATTTCCAAAAGCCGTTGCAGTCCCTTATTGTTTAGTCCCGGGAATCAAACCCAGCACTTTATGAAGATTTCCGGCCGCGCTTGCGAGAACTAGGCCGAACGAAGCACGGTCCCAGCTCTGCTAACACATGCAATGAAATGGTAATGGTATCGTAATTGACACATTTGTCAGTCTAGACCAGAGTTCCCCAAACTTTTTTGTGTCGTAGACCCCTTGCCATTTTTTCCGTGTTGGGTAGACCTACTTACCTGATATTGATTTCCTGTAAATTTCTAACTGTAGTGAAGTTTAGTGTTAAAAACTTAAAGTAAAAACACTTGTTAATTTATACATTTATTAATTGAATTTAAATTAAAACTACTCAAAATAAAATGCATTGCGACCACAAAGCGAATACCAACATCCTACAACTTACACAATTTTATAAACATATATAATATTTTTTTACTTCATAGGTACTTTTATAAATAATGTATATATTTTGATATTATAAGATAGTATGACGTAAGTAAGTAGGTACTATCAGAGTATGTGTTGAGATCCACTATCGTGGACCCCCATTTTCATTTCATGGACCCCCAATTTTTTTTTCGCTGATGTAGACCCCTTGCAGGTTGTCATAGACCCCTAGGGGTCGATATAGACCACTTTGGGAATCACTGGTCTAGACTATGAACCGATGAGTTTGGAGTTGAGGTAGACACTGGACACTGGACTTGGTCATTGATTAGGATGAGTCAATTGGAGCCAGGCCCTGTTACTAACGTATTTAATGTTTAGTTCTACTGTAAAATAATTTTCTCGATTTGTTGACCAAATCGAGAAAATTATTTTTTACAGAAGGTAACGTAACACAGTTTAATACCATATTATATTATTCGGCAAACAGTTTGGTGTTACCAGTATTTATTGATCTCGCCGGTTGCGTTCAAGTTCGTTTGTTTTAAACAATTTTGTGTAAACGTAATTTTCCACAAGGATGTAAATCTATCTGCGCTCACGATATTTGAAATGAAACGAATGGAACGTTTTACTTCTACTCGTTGCCAATGGCAACCTTGCTGTGTCGTAATAATAAGTAAAATATTTTTGTGCACAGCTAAATAAATAAATAAATACCGCCAGACGAACACACCAATTATACGGTCCCACACTAAGCAACGCTTGCATTATGGGTACGAAGTCGGTATATAATACTTATATAGATAATAAACATCCATGCCTCCGTCACAGAACTGTCGTGCTAATCACACAAAGTTTTTCTCTATCAGGATTCGAACCCGGGACCCGCAGAAGTGTCACTCCCCACTGAGCTAATGAGGTGCCATAAAACATCCAACATTTTCATCCATTTTCTTTAATGTATTTTTTATGAATTAATTGAATTGGTATTGCTATTAAATAATTGATGTTGGCTGAATATCTACCTCTAGCTAGTTGAGGCCATTTAAATAAAGAAAGAAAGCGTTCTTTTTTTATTTGCAGTTAAATAAAAAAAGGCACAAGATATCTCCCAACCAAGAAGACCTACGTTTTAGCACGCGAGTTCGTCCCTAGATCCCTATTATTAAAATTCGATTCTTAAGGCTGTGAAATCAGGAAATCGACCATGACAAAGATTCGCGCGTACGGAGTTACAGCACAACCAGTATAGAGGGAATAGTTCAATCCAACGGTCGATTTTTACATCAGTTTTGGAGAATAACAAAAATGGAATTGATATGAAGTTTTTTAATTACGTATTCAGAATATCAAGTGTGAGTTTGTTCGTGAGCTAACCGTATACTTTGTAGTCTACTGTATTTACACATTTTGTGTGGAGAATTGCACAGCTCCCCTAGCGAACGGTATTTCAAACTTTCAAATCTCCATACAAAATGTCGAAATACGGTACACTATAAAGTACACGGTTAGCTTACGAAAAATCTCGCACTTGACGTGTAGTTTTAAATAGTTCAAAGTATTGAAAGTTTCTTCAAATGTCCTGTCGCAAATATTTGTTTTACTTGCAAACGGACATTTTAAAGTACATAACCTAATGTATAAATATATTTTTTAACTGTGTATGAAAGAAACTGGACATTATCCAAATGTTGTGGGTTCTGTGTTGGTTACTCTATGAATACTCCGTAGGTAGAACACCCATCCAATCTTAGTGGTTCGTAGGCGTCTACATATATAGGGCAAAGATTTCAGCATTTTCTCTTTTCACAATAACAGGAATTAATTAGATGAACAGCTTATTTTTAAATAACAATAATAAATAGGGTCGTACACATATTTTCAAAAATATATTTCAGGTACAGCTGTACGAGTATCCCACTAATATTATAAATGTGAATGTTTGGATGGATGGATGTTTGTTACTCAATCACACCAGAACGGCTGAACAAATCTGGATGAAATTTAGCAGACATAGATTATAGTCTGGAATAGCACATAGGTTACTTTTTATCCCGGTAAAATGTATGGTTCCCGTGGGATAGATTTGTATTAATTTTTCATAGAGCAAAGGATCGACATGATTTTTTGCATAGGTAGTGGTAGTTTAGGGGTCAGAAAATGACATAGGCATCGACATACTTTTTAATCGCGGGTAACACCGTTGGGCGCAGCTAGTTTCTAATAAGCCTAAAGAAACACAAGTATACATATATATCTTAAAGACTTTTTTTTATTTATTCCACTGTGATACATTCCTCTAAATCGTCCTACACTTTCATCTTGTCCCAATGACGTCACTTTAATGTAAAACAACATAGGATGTGACGCGTCACGGCCTATACTTATTTTTTGCGGTCACATGTTTGTATAAATTTATGATCTTTATTTAATTAAGTAAATTCGTATTTCTTTTTAAATGGACATTTAATATGATACGATTTGCTGTGTCTTCAAAGCATAGACTATAAAAAAGTATTTAATAAAAAACAATCTAATATATTTTTTTTATGTCCACGACTCGTTTTGTTGTTTGATCAATTGTATGTTGTATTGCACAGCTACAGTCATTAAACATACATGCCTGCACTGGTAATCATTTATTATATACTTTATATTTAATATGTAAATTATTACACGTACCCTCAAAAGTCAACCATTTGAGAAGGAACTAAATATAGTAGGTGTACCCAAGAAGGAATACCTTATAAAGTAATTTGTAAAGGTGGGACACACTTACCTCCAAATTTATAGAAAGTTATAATGCATTATAGTTATATTTTAACGCACTTTTTCCTCTGAAAAGTTCATTATAATGCCACTATAATCCATAATAACTTTCTATAAATTTGGGGGTTAGAGCTAGTACTTTTTTGACCAGCTCCTCAAGCCCACCTAGTCGTTTCTATGTTCATCTCACATACCCATAACAATGTACTGCTCAAAATGTAAAAGATCTTTTTAAAAAGAGCAACAAGAAACTGCATTTTCTTGCCCGTTCTCCATAGTAACGGAATTCCATACGGGTGGTAAAGTTGTATCTGAGCAGTTTGTAACGATTTGACGATTCATAAGCACCGTACTTAGTGACGGTAAGCTAATAGGTAATATTCCGATCCTGATATACACCAGAGGAAAGCGTAAATATTGCGATTCCACCGACTTTCAAATAATAACCACTATTCATCACATTCTGTTTGCTGTTCATTTAAGTACATGCATGTATTAATGTAAGTAATCCAAAAATATTTCGCGCACATGCGTCATTGCATAAAGAAATGCGCGATGAAAAACCTTAATTGATTCATCAGGCGAAATGTCGCTGCAAGTGCGGAGTTATTCTCATAAGCAATCGCGAGATCAGTCATGCGCTGACGCATTATTACAGAGTTATTTTCGGCTGAAATGCAAGAGTCAGCTGGCGGGCGATGAGGAGCGTGAGGGGGGGTGCATTCGCAATGCAGGGAAAAGGGGTGCGGGGTTATTACTGGCTAAATGAGCTGATGACGGCAAGCGGCTCCGCACGTAAACAACCACAATAAACTTGACTGAAAACAGCCGCAATATTTTCGGGAATCTGTAACGTTTGAGGTATTAAATAAGGTATATAATTAAGTCAGAAAGCGCACGGTCTAGTTCGCATTAAATAAATAAATTGCCTACCGAATAAGATACCTATTTACCCAATTATTTCTGAATATAGCTGTTGTATATGCAGATGTAGTGTGAAGTAATAGTTTATTATTGGGACTAGGTGTTTTGCCTCGTATTTATCCTTGACTAGCGTTTCAAAAATAGAAAACTAAAGTTTCAAACATTGGTAGACCAAAGGACTCGCACGATCTACGCTTACGTGGATATTTAATGAAATAAGTATCAAATAACGTTACTGAAATAACGTAAGTTTTAATACTATTGCACAATACCGACTCATTTTGATCATGATTTTCATCATGTACTCTTCATCATGTATAGAGTACATCATGTACTCTTACTGTATTGGTAGACCGTAATCGATGAGCTATAATCCGTTAATTCATGACACTTGGCTTTTGCCCAGTGACTTAGTTATTACGCGTAACGATGATCCCGAGTCTATGTTTAGTTTCATATTGTCATAAAAACAATGACTAGCCGAGGATGTGGAAGCTGCCAAAATCATCTATGCAAAAAAAAATACCACTCGAACGTATCAAACTATTTTCAAGCCGGAAATTTGGTTTCGAGAAATTGTTATGTCAAACGCAATAATGATGTTCAAGATCAATTCAAGATCAATTGGACTCTACATTATTATATAGAGTTATTCATTCTAATATACGGTACAATACGACTTTCATTATAACAATACAATACAATAATTTTATCAATTCATTTCTTCATTGCGTTCAATTTCAATATTTTTTTCTGAAAGAATGCTAAAGGTTGTGACTTAGTTTAAGACGCAAGACTCTCGTATAGATTTATAGGAAAAACTCAAAGCCAAAACGTTGCGTGGCACTGAGTAAGAGAGTATAATTAAATACACTCAAAATGATCTCAAACTATTTGAGATAATATTTTCCCAGTTAAAGCAAGAGTGGTGCTAAAATCACATATTACGATCCATCGCGTAAAGTAGGTAAGCGTTGAGATAAATCAACAAGTTTATAAGCGACATCTCAAATGGACTTTGATATAATTACTGCAACAGCGCTTTTGCCCATTTAATCTGTTATTTAGCAGGATCGCTCTATAAAGCATATACAGCGGCTTTAGTGTCAACTTATATGTATGGATATATGCGATAACACGATAGGAATTTGTTGCTAACGATTTCGCAAGGAATTTCTCGACTCTCGAAGTACCCACTTAGAGCATAGAAATTGAGCCGCTTGTATGTGGACGACTCAATGTTTCGCATGAAAAATTAACAAAACTGCGGTCGGCCTAAATCTTCACATTAGATATAGAATGATGTGGGAAACTGGAGATGTAGGTATGTTTTTGTGTAAGCGCGCTATTTTGGAGTGCGTGGTTGGTTGCTCGGGCTGCACAGGTAAATGCGGGGCGAGATTATGCGATGTTGTTTCTAGGTGAGCCGTGTATTAATAAGACAGCTATATTAAACACACTTCGGATTCACGATCGCATCGTATTTCACGCGAGTTTTTTCGCGAACAAAACAATCGTATCCGTGTAAATAATAATGTAGGTACTTGTATAATATTCTCCCTCTCACTCCTCCCCCGCATTGAGGAGACGCCCGAATGGGATATTAAATTATAAAATTATATTCTTATATGTTTTAAAATTCTTCTGCAATGTTAAGAATTTTATATACTTGTACCCATATATGAATTTTCAATGAAAATCTTGTAAATTTCTTAACAAATGCATATGTCTAAACTTTTAACAACATTTGAACACACGTTAGCATAATTAAATAGAACAAATGTCCAAAATGTTGCCAACATCGGTGACAACATTCAGTGTAGGAGTCCATACACAAAACTCGGATCAGAATTTCGTCAATAAAGTTTTCAATAATCAATCGCTCGTTTCGATCATAAACTACTAACTCTATTTTATTATGCTACTTTAGTTGCTCTACAGCGTAATTGCATTTCCTATCCTTGCAAAAGCGTCGCCAGCCAATGGGCTACGGGTAACATGAAGGATGATGACGTAAGTAAAAAATAGTACAATTTGCAAGTTTTACAAGAAAATAATATCTTAATAAAATCATTATCTTCCAGTCGTTTCCGATCGCATCGCGCGGGCACTATAAACTCGACACTAAATCAGTTGGCATACGATTAAAGTTTTTCGAGTCTCTAGTGCAGCCCCCCCCCCCCCCCCCCGCCCTGCCTCCATTGGCGACGCCCTATTATCCTTGTAATAGTTACAGGAATGCCTGTTACTCATCATTTACATATTCAATCGACGAAAACATCGTCATAACTTCAGGTGTAAAAATACGAAGCGTACTGAGACACGGCAAGCATACATACATTGTCGCGCCGCACTAGTACGCCGCCTACGCACTGGAATATGAATACCTGTAGTGTTACGTTTAAAATAGGGTCACCTGTATTGCGCAAAGGGTTACTCATTGAATACCATCCCGCTGTAGTCAGCGCGGGCGCGGGCGGCAGCGAGTCCGTGGGCGAGGTATACTTGTTATTTTTTTCAGTTTTCTACCAGAATATCGACCACCTACTAACGTGCGCTGCCAAACACACGTATTCGCGATCCATGCATTTGATTATCGAGTTTGGTTTACATTTCACTTATACAACGTGATTCTGAAAAGGTATAAATATTACCATTGGGACCTGCGTTTCTTTGGCGCAGTTTTAACCATTATGTGAAGTTACAACATTTTGTTAGGTGCATTTTTTTATGTATATATGATGTTAAAATATTTTAACATGGCCGACAGTAGGTTTTAACCCTTAATAGCCTAGAGTTTCTATTTTGATACCAATCTTTTAAACCGAATGTTCACATTATTATTAGTTTTTTTTTATAGGTTGGCTGTACGTATTTTACTGTTGTATAATATTCTTTCCAACGAAATTAAAAAAAAAATCAAATGTCATTATTATTAAACACAATAACATTAAACACAGTAATATTAAAAATAAATCACTTTCGTAAATCAGGCTACTAAGGGTTAAAGATAACATGCTCAAAGAAATAAATCAAATGCTTAAACATTTAAAAAATTACACCATGTAGTGAGCGCACGGCCAAACGCTACAAGTTCGACTTTAAAAAAACCTACATTATTTATAAAATTATTTTGTACATGAACGTGATCCTAACTTAGTGATTCATTTGTTAAAATATTTCACACTATTTTTGTTAAGCCTTATAAAAGAAGTGCAGGTTCAATAATGGTATACCCTTTCTGGATCACGATGTATATTTCTTGCTAATAAACGAGCTTATTTTTAGAATTAAGACGCCATCCACGCTTATTAGCACGAATTGGATATAAGGGAGCGTTCATTACGTAACGCAATTATTGGAGATTTTTGATCCCTCCCACCTCCACCTCCTCACCCCTCCTTCCCATGTAACGTGCCGTAACGTTTTTCTTTACCTCCCCCCCCCCTTAGTAAAACGTTACGTAACCACCACCAAGTGACATTTTTACCTGAAAGTCACAATTATGTGGCGTAAACTACAGGAAACTCGCTAATATATTGGAATTTAACTTTTAATATTGGTCGCGAAATTTTGTGAAAACAACACGTTTTAAAAAGTGCTTGAGATAATAATCTCTACGCGACCGTTCTGAAGGGCTAAAACAATGTTACGTAACGCGTAGAGCAAACCCCCCTCCCGCCCCTGTAACGCATCGTAACCTTTCAGCAGATTTCCATCGATAGGTCAAAGTGTATAAAAATCGTCTGAACAAATTAGTAACGGTAACCCATTTACTAACCGCACTAACTTAATGCGGTTAGTAAATCGTAACATTCCTTAAAGTTCATCAGCTAATATAACAACTTTTATGGACTCACGTAAATGCGACAACGCTAAAGTCTCGCTCGCACAAAGAACTAACTGTATTTTTAATCGTTTCTGAAGAAGCTAGTAAAATTTCGACTACAATCCATAGATGTATAATGTCACAGGCTGTCGCAGACATATCCTTACGTCATTGTTGAACTAATTTTAGATTATCTTATATTTTAACTAGCATGCCTGCAACTCTAATTATCTTTTTCTTTTTTTTTATTACATTATAGGCAAGTCTTTGATCTCGATCTCACCTGATGGTAAGTGACGATGAGATCTACGATGGAGCATACTTGCCTAGGTAGGAAGGCGGCAGTAGATCGAGACGCTACATTCACTAGGCACATGCAGCGCAGCTGATCTGACCCGCCATCCATGAATGGCAACACCGAACATCATGCCAGAACACGGCTAGGCCGCTTGGCGACATGGCTTTGTTCAGTGGGTGGTGACTAACCACGGCCGAAGCCTACCACCAGTAGAGTTGTCACCTAGTTGGTACCACCCAGGGTCACGTGTAGGGTATCTCTAGGGTATTTAATTCTCCTACGGACGAAGGTGACTCGACCCCAAAAATGTATTCGTAGCTTTAAAAAATCCAGTCTACCATTAAAACAGGGGTCTTTTTGGGCTTCACTTATAACGTACGCCGTGTGTTGTCTGATTATTCTAACAAGTTTGTGGATTTAGGTGTACTTAATATTAGCATGGGTCGATACAATACAAGGCTTGTCATAGAGTTGTGAATCCGGGTGCTGGTTAGACTAGACATATCAATAGGTTATCATGCAGTCATCTATACTAATATTATAAATGTGAAAGTTTGGATGGATGGATGGATGTTTGTTACTCTTTCACGCCATAACGGCTGAACGGATGTGGATGAAATTTGGCACAGAGATAGATTATAGTCTGGAATAGCACATAGGCTTTATCCCGGTAAAATGTATGGTTCCCGTGGGATAGATGTTTTAATTTTTCATACTTTTTATTGCGGGTAACACCGCCGGGCGCAGCTAGTTATTATATATGAAGCAGTAGTCAGATATCTTTGTACGTATCTCGGTTCATGCATATAACGCAGGAACAACAGTAAATTAATTAAGGTAATAGCTTAGATACTGGGTATTTTTTTAAGGGTAACATTTGCATAAATTGAATGACTAAATGATAAATTATTGAGACGATATTATTCTGACATTCATATCGATCAATACGGTTTGTTTATCAGCTTTCTATATGACAGATATAGGCAATTAGTTAATATTGTACTTAGCTTAATGAACATGTTTATATAGCACGACGAGGTTAAGATTTTTTGTCATGTACCTTCCAAGAATACTTGCCCGAGGTTAAACCTAGGAGGCAGAAGATATGAGACTAGCTTCTTCCAAACCTTATATACTCTTGGTTGATCACTGAATAAGGGTGGTTCAGAAAGGTTATACTAAGCCTTGAACCTGCGCATTTCTTATCATTATCTGGTGTCTCTGAAATCTTAATTAATTTGTCTCAATTATATTGTCATATCCTAGGAACAAAATGTATTTTTTTTAAATCAACATAATGACAATTTTGTCTTCACATAGTATTTACGAAATGCAATCAAGAAACCCAGGTTTCAGGCTTAGTATCCCCTCTCTGAAGCATCCTGTACCTGTATAAACCACGGCACGATTTTCATCCACCCTTGGAGGCCTAACTAGTAGGAGTAGCTCAGGTAATTTCCATTAGTCAGTTTCTTTTACGACTGCCCAAGATGTTGGAACAATAACCGCCACACCAACAGAACGTACCCTCCAAAGCACTGAGGTCACCCATCCAGGGTTCTAACGAGCCCGCGCTGACCTATCGTTTATACTAACTAGGCTACGACCATCTGAAGAGATTGGGCCTCACACATAACCAGCTGAAGATTCTTAATAAAATACCTATATGTTTTATTCCGATGCAGTGAAACGCGAATAAAGATAAGGGTCATACTAGAAATCATTATGAAATACCCACTTTAAAATTAATATTGTATCTTTGGAACGATCTTTAGGAACGATTGATTTATAATATTGAAGACATTCATTGTAGCGCTTGATTGGTAATTTGTTCGGCAACTTAATTGTACTTGTCTCCGATTCCTGCAACTTGAGCTTTCCACTCCGAATTAAAAGCGCTCCACATTGGAAAATTGCCCGTATACTTGGCATTTGTTCAAACTATTTTGCGTTGGTTTGGTGATGTGCTCCTCTAAAATTATATTAATGTTTTGTCACGAACGCTTATTGGTGTTCTACGAGCGGTTTGTTACATGTACTGCGACGTACGAAAATGTGATTATATTTTTCTTTAAAAACCGCAATGGACGTAGAAATGAAGGTTTCATTTGTACGAACACTTCACACTGAGTTGGTATATATAGGCACAGGTATTTTACGTACCCGCATGTCTGGGTGGGCAGTTTTGTCATATATTTGTGAGGAGCCGATAAATTGTCAAGCATCCAATTTGTCAAAGCATCCGAAGTGATGCCGTAAAAACAAATGACATCCTATTAGAATGTTTGCAAGCAATTGAACGGAATTAGATTTTGAACAATTGAATTATACAATCTCAGACCAGGAAACAATACAGAAGTCGTGTTACCAACAACATATTAAAGCATAAAAAACAAAACCGATTTGGGTAGTACACGCAAACTCGCGTGTCGAAATAAAAATGCTGTGGATAATATGATTTAATAATCTTTTTATTCAGAGACCACAATCGCTAGTCTTACATGTCATGGAGAAGAGAGAGCAACACAGTGTTGCCACTTTTGAAACTAATCATATAGCTCTATGGGTTTTAATCTATACATATAAATAAAATTGGAGTGTCTGTTTGTAATATTAAAATAACCGCTTTTTACTAAGTGCATTTGGATGTATACACGTTACCTACACCGATACAACATTTTTTACAATTTTTGTCTGTCTGTCTGTCTGTCTGTCTGTCTGTCCGTCTGTCTGTCTGTCCGTCTGTCTGTCTGTCTGTCTGTCTGTCTGTTTGTTCCGGGTAATCTCTGAAATGGCTGGACCGATTTTGACGGGAATTTCACTGGCAGATAGCTGATGTAACAAGGAGTAACTTAGGCTACTTTTATTTTAGAAAAAAAAATTGGATCTCTCGAAAAAAAAATTAAAACCAATGTTGCAGCGCTGCGCCTGCTTAAAGTTTGATAGCAACAATCTGCAATGCGTCCCGCGGGATCAGAACGCGAGCAGGCTGTTGCCAACGGTTGAGACGTTGTTAAATACCACGCGGACGAAGTCGCGGGCAACAGCTAGTATTAAATAATTCAAGTACTAGCTGCGCCCGGCGGTGTTACCCGCGATAAAAAGTATGAAAAATTAAAACATCTATCCCACGGGAACCATACATTTTACCGGGATAAAAAGTAGCCTATGTGCTATTCCAGACTATAATCTATCTCTGTGCCAAATTTCATCCAGATCCGTTTAGCCGTTCGGGCGTGAAAGAGTAAAAAACATCCATCCATCCATCCAAACTTTCACATTTATAATATTAGTATAGATTATTATAATATACCTAGTTATTTAAGTATTTACACATTATTAATTATTCTTATTTAGCATTACTATTTATTTATTTAAGTATACTTCGAAATGCGCGTGTTACACAAATCGGCTCGGGCTTTTTTTCTTGAATATGTTATTTATGACACTCTTTTCTTCTCTCTCTCTCTTTTCTGTATTAATTATATGTCTGCGCGTACAATAAAATTTTCTTGTAGTTCTAGTAATTGCTTCATGACTTTCGCAGCAATGGTGTCCTTGTAATGTATGAATTATAAATAAAATCCAGGAATAGTTCAATCTCTTCCATAATTTCTGATAACGTATAATGTTATTTACAGCTCAGTAAAATATAATAATTATTGTGTCGTTGTGCGCACTCAGAAGCAATATCCATAAACTGCAAGTTTGTTATAATATTACAGTTAATTGAATAAAATTCATGACGTACTTATTCATTTCATGGGTCAACGATTTAAAATAGGGTCAGAACCGGGAAATGCCGGTTTCGAAAGTACCTGGAGTTCGCGGTTCTATTGACGACCAGTAACGAAATTCCCGGTTTGTAAAATCCATACCGGTTCCGTGAACCCTAATTTTAAAAGGACTGCCGATTTTCTGCAAGAAGTTACAGAAGGAGTTTGGATGCTACTTCTGCACCGTTTATATTACTTGTATTATTTTAATATATACTTTATAAAAAAAAACTATTATATTACATAGCTTTAAGCCTGATTTTAACTGTGGCATATAGTATACTATTATATATCGGTATTTTAATGAATATCGCTCGGCATATTCTTTATAATAATAGGCTTTATACTAAAATGTAATATTTAATTAAATTTTAAACTATATTTACATATTTTATTACGCCTTTCCTTAAATAAAAGTGTTTCGTTGATCAGACTTGGATGATTCTTTTTTCAAAGAATAAGGTATACCTCAACTGGATATCTTTTAAAGTTCATTAAGATTCCGTAATTTTAGTTTTATCTTGATTTCTTATTTGGCACACACTTCACATTCGTTAAATATTTGATTTAGTTAGACAAGCTAGATTTCAAGTTTAGATTATTTTTTGCATTTTGCTTTATAGACGGTTTTTTTTATTATTTAATTAAACCATTAAGTACAATACTTATGAATTATCAAATATGTCACAAAATTCTAAGCTACAACTTTGCCACCCGTTCGGAAAAAGATCTTATATAGGTTTGAGCCGTACACTGCTGTGGGTATGTGAGAACAATGCAGGAACGGCTAGGCTTGAGTAGGTGGGTAGAAACTCTATATATATAATTACAAGTTAATGGCTACTAATTATCTCACAAGTTCAACATCCCCAAATGTTATCGGGAGCATTAACGACAAAGCTGTAAATACCGTAAATTATCCGAATAAACTTAAAAAGATGCGCACATTTTTCTTGGCCGATAACTGTAAATAAAAGTGATCTTATATTCAAATTATTTATACATCCGTTTCGGAGCGTTATATAGCTTGTTTACTTGTAATAATGCCAACAGTTATATACGTTTTGATTATATTAAGAGTGTGATCAAGGATTTTAATTGGTTATGTAAACATTATTTCAATTGGAGCACGAGGGTGTTGTCAGTCGGTTACAATAAGCCATTATATCAGATTTGATAAGCCACAGATCCTTGCAAAAGTACACCGATTTCGACCTAGGATGATACGCAAGACCATTGAAATTAAAAATACATTCTAATTTCAATAGGGAAGATGACTGGGTGCTAGCACCGACTTGGGATCCAGTAATTAATATTATTAAATCCAAAACAAAGCGCACCATTGCAAGACCTCAAGACACAGTGAGCACTTTCTAAATATGAGGGTACCCCGTTTCAAACTATGACACTAGGACGTCAACCACCTCAGTCCTCCCGTGACCATAGTTGCTGTAAAGCAGCCGAAACGTCGTCAACGTAAAAAACTTATAATAAACGCGATAAAATCCTTAGAATTCGTTTTATTTCAATACAGTTACAATAAGGTAATATTAATGTTATGTTAATTTCTTTAATTTGAAGACGAAACTAGTGCTTCTAAAAGAATCCTTTTTTTTTCTACTATAGCCTTTTAATAAGCTATGCACCGATATTGTGATTATAAATAATGTCTTGTATAGTATAGTATACCGACATAGTCATCTATTAGGTTAATGGATAACTTTACGACGACCTGAAAGAGCGCAGCTGGTAGTGACCGTAGGGACAAACTTTGTGTGGTGAGCACGAATATTTGTACCCGAGTAATAGATGTCATATCTGAATTAGTCATTCATTGTACTGAGTCCATTATACGGTACCCATAATGCATGCGTTGCTTAGTGTGGGACCGTATAGTTGTTGTTTTGTCTGCGGATCGTTGTCATTGCGACATAAAAATAAAAATATCTACCTAGTAAATACATGTAGCCAAAGGGCCCAACATTGATGTTATAATTTTACAATGCCTAATTATAGTGCTAGCCATAGCAAGTAATAAAGGAAAAGAACTTAATGGAAAGTCTCAGCATCACGAAGTTTTTCTTTCTAAAACCTCCTATAAGCTTCTCCTAAGAAGTTGTATCATTAGCGCCAAAATGCGCAAGCGATTATCGCTTCTAAGCATAATAGAATACTGTACAGAGCAGTGTACCATTTTGTCAGAAATTTGAAGTGTTTTGGCGCATGTACAATGTCACCTTGACGACGAGTGGTGGTCTCGCTAGGTATTTATGCGCTGGCGTCGCTCCAAGAGATGTAGGTCGGTCGCGCATGCGCGCCACTACCATGGTATTCATATCGCGATGATACAATTTAGACAATAAGCCCATTGCTTTAGGATTGCTATTCGGGAATGTGTTCCTCGTGTTGGTTATCTATGACTTATTTGTATTATTTTTGTAAATTACCACCTGAGTCATAGCGCAATGCTACATTTATTATTCAAGTTAGTCGTTCAACCAAAGTTGTTAATTATGATGTAAGTTGGTAATTTAGTCTTAACTGGTTGTAAGTACCGGTTGTAAGTACTAGTTGTAAGTACTTGCTGTAAGTATTGTTTGTAAATACTGGTTGTAAGTACTCGTTGCGAGTACTGGTTGTAAGTACTCGTTGCGAGTACTGGTTGTAAGTACTTGTTGTACGTACTGTTTGTGAATACTATTTGTGAGTACTGGTTGTAATAACTGGTTATAAGAACTGGTTTTACGTACTTGTTGTAAGTAGTGGTTGTAAGTAGTGGTTGTAAGTACTGGTTGTAAGAAGTTGATTGGATAATAATAGAGTAATATTGCATTATGTTATAAGTAAGATAAGTTGGTCATTACACTCGAGCACTATCTGACCAGTTTCTCAGTCTGTCTCAGAACACTCTTTGAACGTTTGGAGAACTATGAAAGCACCTAAGAAATTTATTGACGACCGCTGCCGCTTAGATAACTGGACCGGATGATAGCGGGTTCGATTCCCGTGTGGATATACATAGCACGGGAGTCGAAGCGCAGTTATTACAAATATCAATACATTGTGTATACTCTTTCTGATTCACCTTGGAGAACTTAACTAGCGTGTCCCATTCCCACTAATATGTGGTCTTTGTTTTAGAGGGCATACGTTGTAATAAGTACCTACTCTTTTCCCCGAAATATTAGGAATGTTGATATTGTCAGTGTCACCCCAATATAAATGCAGTGGTTTTATTTCTTATTATGGTTTTATTACATCTAACTGGGAACCACACCGGCTGGGGCTCACTTTGTCTATTTTTTATATCGTCAAATGAACACACCGACTACCTATACGGTCCCACAGTAAGCATCGCTTTTATTATAGGTACCGTACAATGGACTGGGGGCGAACCCAGCGAACAGAAGTGAAACTAGGAAGATTTCGCGATCTTAAATCTCGATTAATTTGATTAGTCGACTGAAAAAAGGCCATGATTGCAGGCACAGCACTGTTTACGCATCATACGGTATCTAAAGGAATTAATAATGTAGAATGAGAAACAAAATATGTAGAACTGAATTTAATTGAACTTTGGAGGTGCCCCCTGGTTTTTGGCGCCTGGGGCGTCCGCCCCGTTTGCTCTATGGTCGCACCGGGGCTACCACCTACTACATACCCTAGAATGCTTTCTGCTATTATGGTGAAGGGAACACTGGTACATTATACACAGCTACGGCTAGGTTTCTATTGATCAAGAATCGCGGCGACGTGTTCCCATTAAGAGACCCACTCCCACTGAACAACAAGTCAGTGCAGAGTCAACAGGAATATAGATCTAGAGGAAGTAGCCTCATGAGATGAACTAACCAAATAAAATCTCTAAGGCTCAAGGAGAGAGAGAGAGCGAGAGAGAGAGACAGCCCAAGGAGAGCAGAGATTCCAATTTCGATACAATGTCGATTCTTCATCCAAGAGTAGGTATTACCACTAAGCCATTTATTTGTAACAATAATAGTTTAAAATCTTGCTGCAATCATAACAGTTGAATTCCATATCAAATTACATATCTGTAAAATCTAATTTCTGAAATGTTCCACAAATATACACGTTTAAGTAGACCGGTAAGTAACCGTGTTGCGTGGGCGCACGCTGAAACATGGAAAACGAGCCGCGCGGCGTCTGGACCGCAGAAAACAAATAAAGCGCCACAAACCATCTCAAAACAGTATTTAAAATATCTGCTTTACTGCACCAGGAATAAACAATGAGACAATACACTTGGAACTGTTTCTAAGGATTATTTGATACAATTCAGAGATACGCTATAATCGCATAAGTCAGTTTAAATGTGCCTCCTAGCCTACACATTCTCACATAATCCCTGTTGCTTACGCCTACCTTTTCAAAAAAAAAACATCTTTACCATTTATAAGTCTTATATGAGCTACCATCTAGCTTTCCAATAAGAAACCCAATTGTAAACTGCCTAATTAATATTATTCCATACTCAAACCATTCCACCTTACGTTTAAAAAGCAATCAGCTGAAATGATTCTATAGCTTTCCAATAGATGGCGCTAATGATAACAAAAAATCGAATGTGCAATTATTTCATCATCAAATAATTTCACCATACTTTTACAAAGCAACAAGCCGAAATGTTTCCATAGTTTTCTAATAGATGGCGTTAATGATAATTCCTAATAGTTACCCACCCCTGCTCAATGTTATGATTTTCCTCATTTTCACCGGCGAGCCAGGGTTGATTCAAGAAATGATTTTATATCGAAGTCGGTCATCTATACTTTTAATTGGAATAACCAGTCTCAATTACCAATCTTGTTAACTACAAACAATAAAATTGCATTGCCAGCGAATAATCTTGGAACGCCAACTATTGCAATGCCACTTGTAATAATATTTGATGGATTGATAAATGAACATGCTCAGTTGCGCCAAAGGTCACGACCCATCATCGGCAATCGTTAATGAAAAGCTATCGATCAAACAGATCAAGATCGCATCCGGGCGCGCGGCGGCTGCGCGAGTTATTCCCAGCGCGCGACGCAGCGCGGCGCGGGCGCGGGCGAGGCGCGGCGCGGGGCGGGGCGCGCGGTCCACGCTCAGTGTGTCGGCGCGCGCCGCCGCCGCCATGGGCAACCAGCACTCCGCCTCACACAACGTCCACAAGCCCAGCAAGAACGTACGCTGGAAAACTGCAGGTAAACGAACCACCTCGCATACACCACACACATCACCCCCCACAGGCGACGCCTCCGCACGTGTGCACCCGACCCGACGAGGCCCCTGCTTGTATTTCTATTTTTAAAAACAGTGCGCGGTTAGATTCCTATAGCGTGGCACAACAAAACAAATCGTAAGACCGTCCGCGTTCATGTAACGATTATCACGCGTCTAATTTTGAAAGGAGTTTTATGCCAAATGGCTTATACCGGCAGCACCGTCGTTACCGAGCAAAGGTTAATGCCCGACTCAACATATTTAATTTTAATCTTAATTGCCTACGAATAAGTCTGGGTATATGGTGTTCCAGGACTACCTACTGTGCCGGGAAAGCCCGATATTATTCCGATTCTATCGGATGAGGAGCCCAACGCGATCACGCTACGCTGGGCGCCGGCGGCGCACGACGGTGGAGCGCCGCTGCTCGGCTACCAGGTGGAGTGCAACCGGCTCGGCTCGCCGGACTGGATCCGCACAGCGCCACCCGTCGTGCTGCGCCCGGAACTAGTGCTGTCCGGCCTCGATCCGCCCTACCGCTATCAGTTCCGTGTCGCAGCTCTGAACGCTGTCGGCCGATCCGACTATAGCGAGCTCTCCGATGTGCTCAACGTCGGTACCGAGCGCTCCTCCCACGAACCGCCAATCTTCTTCCAGCATGTCGAGGATATCACAGCCCTCGAAAACGAGAAGACAGAATTCCGCGTCTCATTTTCCGGAATCCCGCCACCGACGATAGCGTGGTTCAAAGATGATTACGAAATTTTCAGCAGCAGGAGAACCGCAATAACAACCAACGATTCGACCAGTATTCTCGTATTCCACCAGACACTATCCAGCGATGAGGGTGAAATCAAATGCACGGCAACGAATCGCAGCGGTCACGCCGTCACCAAGGCGCGGCTATCCCTGGAAGCGGCCCCGAGGTTGCGATACCCGCGGCAATACGAGGATGGCCTCTTGTACGAAATAAACGAAACCGTATTCCTGAAAACGACGATTGTCGGAAAACCGACGCCAACCGTTGAATGGCGACACGACGGCCAACCGATCGTAGTGGACGACCGAGTGGAGATTTCGAATACGCCAAAATTCTCTATGTTGAAGATACACACGGCCCGCAGGAGCGACCGCGGTGAATACCAGATCCATGCGAGGAACAGGATCGGCGAAGACACCGCTGCGTTCCTAGTGACCATAACGGCGCCACCGGACCCGCCCCAGCGCGTGTCCGTGGCACGGCAAGTTGACAAGTCCGTCACTCTAGACTGGGAGCCCCCCGATGACGACGGCGGCTGTCGCATCGGTAACTACGTGGTCGAGTATTACCGAAGCGGTTGGAACGTATGGCTCAAAGCCACAACGAGCCGCAAGACGAATGTCACGTTGTTCGATCTGATCGAAGGTAGTGAGTATCGCTTCCGCGTGAAAGCGGAAAGCCCGTATGGAATGAGTGCACCTAGTGTAGATTCGGCGCCTATAAGGATACCGGGCCGGGCTGTAGATATGGAGTTCCTAGCAGTGGAGTCAAAGATAATCAACGAGGTCTTGACAAAGGAGGAGAGCGAGCCGCGCGTCTCGCCGGCACCGCGCCGCAGACGGCAGACTGCGCCATCTTCGCCGCAACCCCCACCGCGGATGGCTCGCCTCTCGCCATACAGGGAGCCACGAGACACCACCCGAGAACGCACCACGAGCAACGAATTCATGCTCGTGCTGTACCCGGAAAACCAGACCGACAAACAGATAGCGAAGTCCGGTAAGCATTTAATTTCCTAGATATAAAATAACATTTACAGCGAATATGATATTTTCTGAGAAAAATAAGGAACGAGACACATACTAGCTTTGCTTTGTTGCGAAAATATTCTATGCGAATTGGATTACATTTCTATAACAGAAGCCAAACGGAAACAAATGTGCAGTAGACAAAACATCAACACAAGGAGATGCATTGGTAGATAACCGTTTGGTATAATATGCGCGCATATCTGGCCTATAAATACACGTCCGCTTTAGCTACGCAGTTAAAAGCACGGTGCGCGCTAACAAACTCGAAATAAATATAACACCGTTGTTAAGCGCAACATAGCTTCTGCGAAATTTACATATACGAGCTAACAAAACATTTGCGAAATCAAATCTATTTTCAGCATAACCGAGTTCCTAGCTGCTACTGTGATATTACAAATCTTTGCTGGTTTAACATTTTAAACATATTGTATTAAAAATATTATTATTTACAAGTTACAATTTTATAAAAGCATAGCAAGCAAAGGCGAATTCAATGTTATACATTTTATAATTGGTTTAGTTAAGGTTAATACAATGTGTACTGTTTTTATTCCAGAAAAGAGACGATCCATTCAACTCGATTTGGACTCTCTGTCGCCGCCACCAATGTCGTTTTCCGCACCGGAGCTCAGCACGAGATGCATCATGCCATTCAAAGGGCTGCGTAACGCAGTTAGCTCTTCACAACTGCTTCACGAAATGGCAATGGCACGCTTCCGTAAAGCCGTGGCCATGAAAGAAGAACAGACCAAAGCCAAAGACGAAAGACCCTCTAATTACAACACTGACATTCCGTATAATAATAGCCACGATCGGGACGATGAAATCAATAACCTAAATATTCCAAATTCAAACGATGACTTGCTCATCACAAAAACCAAGACACCAGAGATAATAATAAAAGCTGATTCTTTTGATAAAACTGAATACAAGCATCTTGAACTGAATTCGCGCCAAGCGTCACAAGATTCTGAATCATCCGAAGCTAAATGGCAACAAATGTCGTTCGACGAAGACTATACTGCTAGTACTGTTTCTGATGAAGATTATTCTGAAGAAGGCAGTCTCGACGGCGAATTGGACAGACAAAGTCAATATTCTAATGAAGAAGAAACTTATAATCCCCGAGGCAAAATGGCTCATATTTCGCGTTACAGACCAGAATCTATTGAAGAAGAAGAAATATCAGAACACGAAACGCTTAAGCCTCTTCCCCTTCCCGACCCGAACTTTGTCCCAAAACCTATACTGAAAAAAAGGCAATCGGACAGGGTTGAACCTAAACCCGCCCCTGAGCTAAATGCTTCTAAATATGAAGGAAATTCTAAACTGAACAAAAAAGCCAAGAAGGATGAAAAAATTACGATATTTAAGAAAATTACTAAAATGCCTGTTCAAAAGCCTTTTCAATTCCCGAAATTACTATCGAAAAAAGAACCAGAAAAAACACAAGAAGACAATATACCCAATGAAAAACCTAAAACGATTAAAAATGAAAAAGTACAAGACAAAGTTAGTGAAGAGGGTAGAACCGTGATTGATTACTATGGGAATATAGTAAAAGAATACGGAAGTCAAAAAAGGCCCACCACACCCATTTATTTGAAAACAGAGGATTTGAAAGCAGTTGCCGAGAAGCAACAACTTGAAAATAAGGAAGGCAATAACGACGTGAAGAAAATTACAAAGACGAAAAAAGGCATAGTAAATAAAGCCAGTGAGAACAAAACCTCGATAGCAAAAACTAAAACGCCCAATTCAACTGATATTTCGATGAAGTTGAAACAACCCAATATTGAAAAATCAAAGATAGATAAAAAAGGCAAATCCCAAATAACTAGTCCTAAAATGCAAGACTCACAGAACAGAGTACCAAAGAAAGCCTTCCAACAAGTTATTCTGAAGAAAACTGAACGGGCGACTATCGTTATCCCCATAAATTACCACGAACTAGAAGAGAAAGCAAAGAAAAATGTCAGATCGGCCATTGACTACACGGTGGACGTTTGTTTGCTCCTTTTAGCATTCTGGGTATACTTTTTCAAAGACGAGAGACTGGCCATTCCCTTCCTTATATTAATCATTTATCGGCAGTTGCAGGAGACGCTTGTAAAAAATATTCCTGAGTGGTACAGACGTTATACTCCGAGCTGGATGAAGAAAAAAGCTTCTTGACCTTTTCTAAAAGACATATTGTGCGTTATTCTAATTATATTGTGAGAAAATGTATGCTGTGTGATATTGTGAATTTATTTATGTTTGTAATAATATAAACTTTCGCATAATGTCTATTAATAACGATAAAAAAAATCATAGAAAAAATCCGAATCTAGTAGGTGACGACGTCATTGTTTCACGTTTTTATAAAAAAATCGTAACATTTTTTTTACAAAATTAATTATGTTTGATTTACGCCGCAGTTTGATATCACTCCCCAAATGTGTACGTTTTGTATCTCAATTCAGGATACAGCGCTCCGATTGTTCGCCTTACTACCCACCTCGTAAAGTTCAGGATCCGAAAGCTTGCACTCACAAAGATAAAGGACTCGTTCTGGGTATATATTATAATGAAAATGTCAATGGTGAGCAGACAATTCTCACTGCTAGCGGCCAGAAGTATGACGAGCAGACATGCGGAAAACTTTGGAAACAATTAAAACTGACTCCACCACCTAAACTTGGTGAAACTAGGATCTTTTACGACTTGGATCCGGTATTCGCCTATGTCGCAGTCGTTGGCCTCGGAAGCGAATGCTTAACACTGAATATCAGCGAAAAGCTTGACGAAACCAAAGAAGCTATAAGAATAGCGGCCGGCATGGGCGCACGGGCACTGCAGCCGTTTAATCCTAAATCAATTCATTTGGAATCATTCGGGAACGCGGAAGCGGCGGCTGAAGGCGCGAACCTCGCTATATGGGAGTTCAAAGAATATCGAAGCGCTGCTATACAACGGATAAATCCTAAGGCCAAACTTTATCTTTACGACGACTGCGACGAAGATGGTTGGAAAATGGGAGAACTTAAGGGCGAAGCTCAAAACCTTGCTAGATTCTTACAAGAAATGCCAGCAAACTTATTAAATCCCACATCATTCGCTAAAATAGCCGTAGATCTCTTATGTGAGTTGGATATTAATGTGGAAGTGAAAACCCAGGGATGGGCGGCTAGCCATGGCATGGGTGGATTTGTAGCGGTGGGACACTCTTCAGTGCAGCCGCCTCTGTACGTAGAAATTAGTTACTACGGCGCGGGGGAACAATCTCGCCCCATTGTTATGATTGGAAAAGGGGTGACGTTCGACAGTGGAAGTTTAGATCTGAAGCCGCCGGCCGAGTTACGATACATGAAAGGCGACATGGCCGGAGCTGCTTGCGTGCTCGCCATCACGAGGGCTGCGGCTCGGCTCAAACTTCCCGTCAACATTCGAGGCATTCTGCCGCTGTGCGAGCTGATGCCGAGCGGAAAGAGTCCCAAATTCGGAGACGTCATTTACAACGCCAACGATAAATCTATTCATATAAGGCTCCCGTCTCGCGAGGGGCGGCTGCTTATTGCGGACAGTTTAGTCTACGCACGGAACTACTGGCCCAAATTCATTATAGACATAGGGACCATGTCGAAGGAGCTGATACAGTTTCTAGGCGGGGCGGCGTGCGCTTGCTACACGAATTCGGATGACTTGTATTCTCACCTAGAGTGCGCGAGCAGTTACACGGGCGACCGAATATGGCGAATGCCGTTGTGGAAGTTCTATGAGGAGCGTGTGAAGGATTGCGAGAGCGCGGATATCGGGAACACCGGTCGCACCTTCTTCGGCGACTCGCCCAACTGCGCCGCCTTCCTGAAGCAGTTCGTGTGCGACGCCCACTGGGTGCACTTAGACACCTACAACGTTGGCTACACGAAGGGCTGCGACTTCCCGTACCTCCGGCGCGGTATGACCGGCCGCCCCACCAGGACGGTCATTGAACTCCTGCATCAACTTCTGGCAAACTCCAAATTATAGTACGAATATCACCCGGTCGCGATAAAAAGATTTTGTGTAGTCATTCGTGCGTACGAAACAATTTTTTGACGTGACGTTTATGATATTTGGCAAATAATAAACCTTTAAAATACTACATCGTTTTATTATAAAATAAACATTAAAGAAACATGTATCGATCGTAGTAAATTAATAGATAGATAGTATAGGTTGTAAAATGTAGAAACGTGAATTTTTGCAAACGTAGTACATTACACATCCTCGTTAGAAGATTGACATTTATTGAAAGCGTAGTTGCGAGCGCATTCCATAAATTTCTCCAAATGTTTTTGGCAATTTAAAGGTTCCTCGATATTTGCGTTGTAACAATCGAGTAGAAGGCACTTCTGTTCTTTACATACGAGCATTGGTTTCTGGGATTCGGTGCGGAGTGTGTCGAGCATATTATTAACAGAAGCGATGCACTCCCCCATCTCGCAATAGTGATCTTTTAATAGCGTAATAACTTCACATAAGACAGGGTCATGAGGACACGCCACAGCCGCCCTCTTACATAACTTGCTGGAGACGCAAACCTTCTTATAATTCTCTTCATCACGATTAAAATTGAATATAACGAAAAGATGTTTAATTTGACGATTAAAAAATGAAAAGAAACGGTCTAATGGCGGATACATAATCGAAATCGCTATGGTTTCATGTTATGTTTGAAATGAAACATATTTATGAGGTCATGCTCTTTTATTTTACAAATGACTTAGTATTCGGTACATTCATGGCACGTTATATTATAATTATTATTTTATTAAAAGTATAAAAAAAAAACATTTGTATCAAATACATTGACAAAATATAATATAAGGTGTAAGGAGCATGGTAACGAAAACTTTGGGTAAAAATTACACTTAGTGCCTATAATAAAATCATAGAAATAATTTATGATGAAAGTCATGGGTTACATGTTGTAATTTATCAGCGCGCAATATACCGTAAACAACGCCATCGCGACACAACGTTCCGCGCGATACCCGACGCGTGCGAGTGACGAGCGCGCTTGAGCGTATCGAGTTTTAATTAACATTGCTGTTTTGGATCTAAATTATTAATAATGTTTTTTTTATTTATAATCACGTTGAGATAGACTTCTATTAAAATTTCCTGCCAAAATCAATTTAAACAAACTAAAAAAAATACATAAAAATATATACGGAAAATTTCAACTCAGGTTCAGAATCATGAGTTGAATGCATGGTATCAGTTTTCGTTACGCAACCACTCACACCCAGTATAAATGTTCGTAAACATAAGTATAAAATTGTAAGTATAAAAATATAACTAACTCTATAAAACAATGTTCAAAATATTGTAAATGCACAAGGCACCGGATTATATACCTATAATAATAATATTCATTATGATACCTATCAGGTAAACATAAACACATAGTCACCTACACACATAAACTTATAGAGAAAAAATCTATACATATTATAATAAAAAATGCAACTGATCGTGTGTAAATGGAAAATATATCGGAAAAACTTTTATTGGGGGCCTTTATCAACGCAATATAACCCAAAACAATGGTTGTTAGAATATTTGCCTGTGCGTTTGTCTCAGAAACGGCTTAACCGATTTGAGTGCGGTTTTTACTTACGTAGTATTAATGTTTCAATTGAATAGTGTTTGTTTTATTTTTAATTCAGATTTAACGAAGTCGCGGCCAACAGCTAGTATTCAATAAACAAATTAAAATAAATGTAACAGTATGAAACTAAATACATGTATACAGGATGTAACATCGAGATGGGTCCAGATAGAACCATGTCGTCGTTGCGACCATATTTTTTTTACAAAATGTCCGGGTTCGACACCAGATTTACGTATGATTTTTTTTTATCCATGAATGCAGTTTGTCTTATATGTAACCTCGTCGTCATGGTTTCGTAGAACATTGTTTTCTATCACGCAGAGTTTTGGAGGATATTAACTCTCTCGATGTTACAGCCTGGATATATGGAATTATATACATATATAACAAAAAATATGGCACAAATTGAGGTATGTCGGTAGGAACACGATGGCAATGACCATGTCAATTGACACTCGAACTATTGGCAATAACGGCGTCAGTTTGCGAGCCAAATATTTAACGGGCGGGAACATAAATATGTAGGTAGGTAAAGTTGGCGCTGAAATTGGTTAAGGGGGAAGCTCAGGGTCAGGGCGCGAAATTCAAAATGTCAATGGTTTTTAATTTTTTACGAAAAATTTGGACATCTTTACAATGTAATTTAGTGTTTTGCGATATTAGCATTCTGCATTGGATGTCTCGATGTATTAAGTTTGCTTAAAAAAATACATAAAGCGATACAACACCATAAAGTTAGTAAAAGTAAAGAAAAAAAGTAAAGTAAAGATGTCCAAATTTATCGTAAAAAATAAAAACCATTGACATTTTGAAAAAAAAAGCTTGAGATTCGGATCGGTATATGGCAGCATAAGCGGCATAATAATAATATTATAAGGCTCCTTAGCCTTCAATCTACGCGTAGTAGATTTTCTTTTGGAATTATATAAATATCTTTGGTTTAAATATGTTTTTTGTTATAAAACAGCCAATAATTAACATTATAGACCAAAAAATATATACTTATATTAGTCATAGACTATATTTATTGTTTCTTTTAGTTAACATATATTATCTCACGACTAGGTCAAGGTCTTATTGGTTTATAGGTTTTGATATTATAATATGCAGTCAGTTAGAATTAAACATAAGTTGGGAGATTTCAAATTGATTAAAAAAAATGTAGAGATTCAGAGTTGGAGTACATTCTATAGAGTAAGCAGAAGCTTCTAATGTAATCGTGACATCATTGAGAAAACATGCTGTCACAGTCATACTTATTAATGAAAGTTGTGGTGTGGGAGGGATGGAAAACGTTACGTTACCAAAACGGTAAGTTAAAAGGATTACGCAAGAGGTACAGTATAACCTCAAGAATAATGAAATGAGGAAAAACATCCAAAAACTTTGATGCGGCAGGGCCTTCTATAGTAATATACATTAATATTATTTCATCAATTAACATATGACGTAGAAATTAAAACTAGGTTATCCCTCGATAAATGCCTTTTAACTAGCCTCTAGTCAGCACCCACGGTATAGGCCAACTGTGACAAAACTAATATTTTTAAACTCATATATATAAAGAGCGAGAGAGACAGACAATATTAAGTGTAACAATAAAAGTGTAAAATACATTAAAATATTCATCGGTAGGTTATAAAGATCGACCCGATCTGGTGGCGTTAACACAGACCTTGTGCGATGAGCACGAATGTATGTACCCAAGTTATGGATGTTTAATATTTATATAAGTACTATATAAGTACTTAGCAGTGGTGGGAGTGTGTGGCGGGCCTAGTCCCATAAAACAACACAAGTATTATATATGTCTATACAGGTTGTAGTGTAACGGTAGTTTCATTTTCTAAAATCGACGCCATGGTTCCTCAGAACATATTTTCCTATCTATCTCGTATAGTTTTGGAGAGCCCCATACTGACCCATCTCGATGTTACAACCTGTATACTGGGGTCGGCCCCAGTTCATTGTACGGTACCCACAATACAAGCGCTGCTAAGTATAGGACAGTAAGTGTCATATTCATATGTCGATATTATTATTATTTTGAACTATTTTTGTTACACCTTATATGAAAAGATCTGTAGGTAACATTAATGTTGCCACGGTGGCATATGCCATGTATTATTAGTAAAATATAGTTTACCGGTATCAAGTTAGAGTTCATTCTTGGACAAGGTGGGTTCAAGGACGAGTGGTGAGTCCTCGGTGTCGCTGAAGTAGCCCTCCTCCCCGGTGTAGTAGGTCGGGTGTATGAGGAGCGGCGCCGCGGAGTACGCTTCCAAATTCCTCACGGGGAAGTGGGACACCCACGTGGTACTGGGTACAAGAAATAATAATTAATATCGTACCAGTACGGATATAGGTAAGAAGTACATCTCATAGGATTAATACAAATTATGCGATTGCAACACGCACTTGGGACTGAACGTTTAAATTTTATCGTCAAATTGGAGCTCACAAATAATAATTAAACTTCTTGTAACGCATATGATAAGTAAAAATAAAACTTAAAAAAAAGAAAATCCAATCAGCTTCATTCAGGATCTTTTTAGTTTTTAAACTTCGGCTGTAGTATTTATAGTTGACTCCATAGAATATTGGACACCTGTCTACTATTAGGAAAACATATTCAAGATAAGAAAAACACCTAATATTAGTGCATAATTCTTCCCGCGCCAGTAGAAGTAAGAAAAAGGTCCGAAGTTATTCAACACCATGGAACAAGCAGATTGCCATTAAAAAAACAATTAGTATGATCATGTTCTCACCCCCTGAACGATTAAATAGCTATCTAATTCTAGTGGTACCCTTTTTATCTAAATTTAGTAAAAGGCCATTGTACCAATTCTATTTAAATATGTCTACCACCCGGCCAACATAGGTCAATTTAAAAGTTCAACGGACAAATCATTGCGTACGTACAGTAGTCGATAAGAGGTATTGATATAAATTATGCCCTGGTCAATTTGTGGAAGCAGGAGATAAGATAAGGCAAGAAACGAGATTTTTGTTTTTTTTAAACGACTAACGATGACGTTTTTCATAATGAAGTTGACAGCTTCATCGGGCTTTTGGCGAATCCAAAGTGCGCTCCCGCCGGTAGGGACCAGAAAATGCTTAAAGTATTCATACAGGTATTATAAACATGAAAGTTTGGTTGGATGGATGGATGTTTGTTACTAAATCACGCCAGAACGGCTGAACGGATCTGGATGAAATATGGCACAGAGTTAGATTATAGTCTGGAATAGCACATAGGCGTTTTATCCCGGTAAAATTTATGGTTCCCGTGGGATAATTTGTTTTAATTTCTCATAGAACAAAGGATCAACATGATTTTTTGCATAGGTAGTGGTTGTTTAGGGGTTAGAAAATGACATAGGGATATACTTTTAATCGCGGGTAACACCGCGGGGCGCAGCTAGTAATATATATAAATACGATCGAGTTTTATGCGACACTATAAAAGACAATGGAAACTATATTAATACTCCCGAATTTATAGACGTTCCATAACTTTATCGAACGTCATATAGTATTGCGCACAAGAGTTTTGCTTTGCTCAGTACTACATGACGTTTGATAAAGTTATACAACGCATATAATGTCGGGGGATAGACTATACTCACTTCGGGTGGCTATCAAACATGATGGGCAGGAATTCATCAACGGGCAGCATTTTCTGCAACGGCTCGGCGGCCAGCAGCTTCCTGGCTCCTCCCTCGCTGAGCAGGTAGCCCACGGTCCAGTACGAGTACGCGGGCCGCGTGGTGTGCTCAGTCGCGTACTCTTCGTCGGCGCTCCTGAGTATCTTACGGCCAATGTACCTGGCGAACATTTATTTAACAATATGCCATGAAACAGTTGATAGAAAAGACAGATATTGCCATAAAATTTAAAACAACTCTAATTTTCTGAAGAGTCCTCGACATCGATTACTAAGTATCTATCTCAGGGGATCCCAAACTTATTTTGTCTACTGCTCATTTTGAGAATGAATTATTATTTAGCGCCCCCATTTTTTCATCTACTTAAAAACCACTATAATTTCAAATTAAATTAATTATAAGCCTCTACACAACGCCCCCATTTTTTTGGGTCTCTTACCGCCCCCCTTTAGGCCTGCAGCGCCCACAAGGGGGCCTTATCGCCCTCTTTGGGAAAGGCTGATCTATCTGATGAGCTGTTTTATTTCATATAAAGGCTCAGACATATCAACGAGTGCGTGCCATAGTGCCTTAGTATTGTGTTGCGATGCCTTACACAAGGTCCCAGTCGAGTTGTTCTATTTCGGACAGGAGCTGTAGGAACTTGTTCCTGAAGTAAGGCACGAAATGCACGTCGTCTTCCAATACGAGAGTCCTCCTTAGACCTTTCTCTACAATCTATAAAACACAATACATCCAATCAGTAACGCCCTTAACCTCCTACATTAATGTAGCAACTAACATTTAAGATATTCTATTTCCAAATTAAAATCATTTATTATTTACAGGACGGGGGCCTTCAAATTGATATTTTAGATTTGCTTTATCTCTATAAGCGGATCGGAACGCGACTTAAACTGAGATGTTTTAAATAATAATTACCTCCTTCCAAATATGGTAGTGACTCAAGAAGCAGCCCACTTCACCAGCTTTCATTGGCCTACAACACGGAGAAATTTAATATTCAAACAAATGATAAACAAATAATGGATACATTTTTTACTTTTACACAAATTTCCATTTCTTATTTGTATTGGTGTCAGCTTTCAAAAAATATAATTTCGACTTACCTCGCTTTATATGGATCTTGATAGCCCGGCAATAATTTTATAGCCCTATCTAATTTATCCATATTGAGATCTCTAAAACAAACAATAACGACAAAGTTAATTAGCAGTTTGTGCCGCTACCATATGTGTTTTTTAGGGGAAGGCACAACGCAGAATCTTACCGTCCATCAAAAGCTTTGAAATACTTAGCGTCCATGCCCAACTCCTTAAAACTTATTTCCATCATCTCCCTCCTCTCCGGCCGTCGTTGCAGGTTGATCATGTAGATTTCGTCCAAGCCGAACTTCCACTTCTCAGGGTATGTGACGTACTCTTGGAAAAACTCGTCCAGGGGCAACGGAAAGCTGCGACTTATCGCCCTCATCTTGATATTGAGGAGTTGCTCGTGGTCGTTACTGAGATCTTCGTTTTCTTCGAGGGGGACGGGCACGAAGCCATAGATTTCCTCATTGCATACATGTAGAGTGACACCTAAGGATTTAATTTCCAAATAAAAACTGGTTCTTTCTCATTTTCCACTATTCTTAAAGTAAATGTAACCTTTACTACGAAGCAAATTTGCAAAACCTGTAACTAACTCCAAATAAAAATTCTAAATCTTCAAAGTTAGGAAAAAAAGTTGTAAATTACAGTCTGCTTTTATTTTTGTGGTAAAGGCTATGCTATGATAGTTACATTATTTTAAGTTTATATCTTACATAGATATTCACTTAATTATTAGGGAATTATTTAAATTTAATAAAATCTATCTTCAATTAAAGAAATATTAACAAGATATAAAATTTTAGTATTTTGCTCCTCCTGTAAAATAGTGGCTTTTAGGACATTCGTTCTTGCAAGAGGTGTACAATTAATACACAGTTTTGTAGGAGAAAACTGTGAAAAGTGTCAACTACAATGACCTTATGCGTTGATCATGAGCCGATTGTGTTACAAGACTTGGGGTCTACAGCTGTTAACAATAAAAGGACTTATAAGAGTAGAAGTTACCATTCTTTTTAGCATTCACTGCAAATGCTATGATGTCATCGTGTGGCCCATCATAATCTGGAATCTTGGCTGGATCATAGGTTAGCTTGTCGGAGACTTGGGTCCTCAGGGATATCAGCACTGCAGTATTCACCATGGGCACATCGAAACAACCCAACTTTTCCCGCTTTAGTATCGGTTTGTAGTCATCTGTGCGTTTGTAATAGTAACTCTCTGACATTTCACACCTAAAACGTATGGTGTTTAAGTCATAGTATAATCCTAAAAGTAGATGAGTCAGCAGTATACATAAGCATTATAGTTCTCTAGTTCATAAGCATTATAGTAGTAGTTAGTAATCACATGTTGGAAAGCATAACCTCATTAGAAGTACCCATACAGACTTTTATCTAGATCACACATGGCTTTTGAAAGCAGATGATGTCATAGTAACTAACCAAAAGTTTGAATACAGCCCATCAGATATAAGCATTGGTGCAACAATTGGTAATTGTTTAGATACCAAAGCATGAAGAGTTGATGGGTTTGTCAGAAATACATCTGCATCTATCATCTGTAAACCAAATAGTAGGTATATATTATCAAATATTTATTGTATTTCCAGCCCTGATACATAATTGCATCCACTTGATTATGGAGAAGAATGGACTTTGTTTAATGTCTTTAGATATGTTATGGTTCATTATAGATATATAATAGTGGAGTATCCTCACACTCTGACTATTGAGGTTCGAGCGGTAGTAAGTTTTCATGTAAAAAATTGTGGGTATAGTTTTAAGTTCAACTTTTATAGTAGACACTTTAACACATATTGATTTAGGCCCATACTAGGAAGATTGTTGCATCTAAGACACTAAAGAACCATATAAATATTTATATAAATAGTGAACCTCAATGACTACAATAAGAGTTTGATTCTATCGAAATCTGAACAAAGAATAAACTCTGAGGGGTCTTGAAAAAAATTATGAGCACTTACAAAAATATAGTCAGCCCACATTTTTCTGGCAAACCCAATTGCTTGCTCCCTTAACATGATAACATGACTGAAGCGTTCAGGACTCCAGTGAGTTGGACTCGTCTCACCCTTTTGCATGGGTATGCTTGTACTGTTTGTGGTGATGTAAACACCACCATACTCTGACCCATATTTGTTAATCCACTTTTCTACTATTTCAATACTATTATCTTCATTATGATCGCTATAAATCCTGTTAAAATTTGTAATGTAAGTATGTACGTCAACATGAAAGTATAGGCCTACTAGGGCCCCTACACCTACAGTTAGGTTCATGTAATTTAAAAACTTGTGTAGAAGTGAAAGAACAATGCTTAAAGAATTATAGACCCCAAAACAAAGTTGCATCAAATTCAATGTTAGCTTTTGCAGACGTTTGTAATAATATAAGAGAGAAATAAATATACAATTTTATACTTGATGACTGAGATAAATGATATGTTTAGGCATTGTTCTTTTAACTGTTTTTTTAGGTGGGTGGTGCAATGAAAATAAATAAGTCTTCTGAACATTCAAGTTATATGTCCCATACATTTCTACGGAATGTATGCGATACTTTCTTTCAGAAGCAGGTTTTAAGATACTGATTATAACCAGCCAGCATCAAGGATATAGACAAATGTATCTCTTTTTTCAAAAATGCCTGTACTTTTTTTCTCAAGGAAAGACTGAAATTATCCCATCATGTAAAGTATGGGTAAATCTCAGCAGCCTAATTCATTATCTTGTATTTGCATTGTTTAAAATTGGGTTATATTTCCTACCAGTAACAAATACTCGTAACCAGGATTTGTTCAGTTGGATATTGAAAAGTGAAGAAACTTGTTTGTCAGCCCTCGGCTTAAGTAACCAAACCACTATTATACCTTTCTGCCCTAAACTAATCATGTTGAGATTGATATTTTTTTACAATGTACTCTCTCTATGTAAGTATCCCAAGATGAAGACACCAAGATTACAGTACACAATTACTAGACTTAAATAAAAATACTCCTTTTAGGTCACCTAAATATTAAGTAAAATTTGATACTGGGTACTCACCACAGATATAGGCGATCCTTAGGATAGTGCAAATTGTACAAACAACTCAAAAAATAGGGCAACGTGTGAGCTTTGTTACGAATTAGCACTGATATACCAACGGTCGGCAGTTTGTAAGATATTTCCGTTGTATCTTCACTATAACAAGGATACGCACAAAACAAATTGATTATACATAAAAAATTAAGGAGCCGGGCCATCCTGTATTCAAACTTTGCAGTCAATTTGTAGTCGATCTAACCGAAACAATGAATATTGAGATAGGGCCACGTAATCACCGGTTTAAAACAAAGCCGGCAAACAAGAACATCTGTTCATTGAACACTTGAACAGACAATAGACATTTCAGTTCATTTCACATCAAAGTAGTGATTACTTTCTCTGTGACTTTATTTGTTCTCTTATTGGTCTAATTAACTGCACTTCAGTTTTTAGGCGGGAAATTGAACCGCGAAGTTTTAAATTTTGTTTTATTTCCAAAAACTGGGTGTCTTCTTTCTTTCATGGACAAAGTTTTCTTTGATATTATAACATTTAATATTAGTATGATCAAGAGTGGGATATTTGCCATTAAAAAAGAAATAAATAATAATTGTGTTTTCATTTAGAAACGTTCACAAGTGGAGGAAATTAAAATAATATAATATCACTGTACTTTTCATGTTCACCCAAGATGTCAGGCATTTCCAGTAAAGTATACATAGCTTTACTGATAGGATCAAGAGATTCATTTTGTCGTCATCATTATCATCAGGGATACTTATCTAAAGGTGATTTACTCAACCCTGAAAAAAATGGCACTATTTTGTAGCCGATTGCCAACCAAAAAAAACTTCAATTTTAAAACTTTATTGCTTCCATCCCCTGACCCACAGATTTGTTGTATGTTTACCCTGACCTGTACAAACTTCTGGATAAAAGGTGGACTTGACTTATTAACAACGATAGTAGATTAATAAGAAAATAATTTTATTTTATCAACAATAATCCAATAATTATTACTCTAAAATTAATAGAAAGTTAAATATAGACATACAAATTGGATTACACTAGGTCACATCGTTTGTGTGTAACCAATATCAAAACGGTAAATAAAGCTAAAGAACTTATCACAAAATTAAAAAGACATCGTAAAGATTAACTCAATAGCAAAACTCATGTAAGTCGAGTGTTATAATAAATTTTGCATGACGACGCCTTTCTGCAGTAGCACTCGGAACCGGGGGTGGAGCCAGTGGGCACTGTACGCAGAGGGGGCTGCAACGGACGCGACGCCGCGGCGCCGAGTCGGTCCACGCTGGCGCACTCCTGCAACGGACGCAAGCTGCGCTCGCGCTCAGTGCGTGCTCTTTCGTATCTCTGCGCGTACGCCACACTCCGCTGCAACCCTGCAAGGCTCTCGGTTCGAGCCGGGAAACGTTCCAAACTATTCGACACATCACCGACTTCCGCAGTATCAGTATCGACTATTTCTTTATGATCTAATACCATTCCGATGTTCAATTTCAAATTTGTCGTACCATCTCTGTATATAAGATACACGGTGGCTTGATCTAACACTTTTAGAGAGAAATGCTCATTGATTTTCAGTGCCTTCATTTTGATCTGGAACGGCTTGAACGACTGGCTCAACTTCTTGCTTTTCTCTTTGATAAAGTTGTCGAACTCTATGGCGAGCATTTCATCGTTATCCTTTCGTGCCTTTTTGTCGGATGGTCCGCCAAGTTTTAATATGTTGGGGTCTTTGTGTGGCATTTGTGTGTCTATCATGACCTGCTGCAAAACAGGAGGGTCGTTCAGCGTGTGCCATTTCCAGTGCGAGACTGGTCCTATACCACGATCGAGCACTACGCCCTCAGTCTGATTGTATTTGAGTCTATGAAAATAAAAGTAAATATTAATTAAGGTGTGCACGGGCTACTATTATGGAGCTAGTCGAAAAACCCGTGGTGAATAATAACCTAATTTTGCCAGTGTGGTCGAAAACGACGCCGTTTCCCAAGTAGTCGAATGTTGCAAGGACAGTAATGGGTCGCGAGCGGCCCCGCTCGTCGGGCTCCCCGTTGCTGTACAACACGAAACGTTGGTTTGCATTTATTTCTGATCAAAAAAAGAAAAGAGGCATTAGAACGAGAGCTTAATCGTAGGTTGTAGGTACCTAGAAACCTAATCGCACCATGGTAATGGTTTTTGTTTACTGATAACTTTAAATTAAAATTTGTTTTCTAACAAATTTTCCGTGAAGTGTATACTTATAGGTAATGAACAAAAGGATTCCAAAAAAGGGGTATGCGATTTCTGTTGTTTCCACCTCTATATGTGATAGTATAGAAATATGTGATAGTAGCTTCGCCCCGCGGTGTTACCCGCGATTATGTATGTCCTTTTCCTCTATGTCCTCCTCTTGCAAATGCACGGTTCCTGTATGCTATCCCATAGGAACCATGCATTCCCTGTGCCAAATTTCATCCAGATCTGTTCAGACGTTCTGGCGTGATTGAGTAACAAACATCCATGCATCCATCCAAACTTCAACATTTATAATATTAGTGGGATGGGATACTCAGTGTGGACTAGCACTAGCCTTCTGCGTCATAGTAGTCCAGAGCGAGGTGTCCGCTTTTGTAATACCACCGGCCTCGGCCGTTGTCATCAAATTCCGCCAGCTTCTCGCCGCTATCGTAGAGCATCAGCCGCTTATTCTTATTGTGCTCGAACCAGTCGAACTCGGGCTGGGCGGGCCTCATGCGGTACACGTTCATCTAAACACAATCACTCCTAGCATCTTGCCCAAAATAGTTTGGGAATTCCTGGTTTGAATGTGTTTGATAGATATAGTTGTACAGACTCGCCTCCTTAAGTTCTTAGGACACGTCTCGAGGCGAGAAAATTACTCCATAGAGCGGTTAGTTGTACAAGCCAGAGTGGAAGGCTCCAGACCCTGTGGAAGGTCGCCCATGCGATGGACCGACCAGATTAAGTCTGCCATTGGCGGCCGCCTGCATGAGTACACCAGGAGGGCATCCAATAGGGAGAGATGGCGAGACATCGTGAGGCGAGCAACATCAATCCCAGAGCCAATACATGACGACCACGACCGCTCTGACAAGTGCGTCACGACTTAGAAGAAGATATATGGTTAGCAAGTGATAATTACTTTTCGCACAACTTTCTCGGTAGGCAGCATAGTCCAACCCTTTTCAATGAAGGTTCGATCCGATAGCGCATACCGCATGATACCTTTCGTAAGGTCCGGATCGGCGGGCTAAAAATAGTGATAAGTTCATGGATTATAAATGCGGGAGTCATCCGTATTTTTACCTGCTAAGCCTTCTGTTCACGAGGATTCTGGTGCAAATTAGCATAGGATTATATCGTGGGTATAGATGCTATAACGACTAATCCGCTAACACCTTTTGATTTGTGTTAAATTGTGATTCGCGCACGTAAGTCTAGTAATACGCGCCATAACAAGCAACATAGTATTTTTGTAGCTTGAGGATACAGTTTTAAAATGATTATTATATAATCACGAGGTCATGGGTCGAGTTTGAGAACAAAATCGATGATAACGTGGGTGGCACCGTGGGCAAAAGCTAGTTATAATTTAGAAATAAAAATAACAAATAATAACTAAATAACAACGGGAAACAGCTGAAGGATGAAGATGTAAAAAGTTCAAACGATGTTATGATGGTAAAGTAATGCTAAACGCTGTTTTGTGTGTTTGAGCTCTAATGACTACTTTGTAGCAACCACTACAACCGCGCCACAAGCTACACAGATGGCGCTGCAGACGCATTCGGAATAATAGACAATTCTCAACACAATCCTGAAACGCGCTATAAGAGTTTTCAGAGCACGTAACATATATACAAGATCCCGACAATAGCCATCGGGGCATAGCGGCCGCCCAGCCAGGCGCACGCCTGGCTGGAAGATCTTCCCTTATTCGCTAAAAATTAAAGGAAGGTTTATGCCCAGCAAGTAAGTAAAGACAAGCAACGGATGGTGGTGCCAGGTGAATATTTATGAACTTACTGGCTCTGAAGTTTTCTTGCTTTTCGACATAATAAACCAAAAAGAGAAATTGAAACAACCTAAGTAAAAGATAAATAAAATAAATTAATCGCAAATAAAATAAACAAAATAGTGAAATCCAAAAACATTACAAATTGTCACCATGACAGATTTTATACATGTTTTTTTATTATTTTTTGGCCAGCGCTAAATAAAGACCGGTCTACACAAGTAGTAGGATGGATCCTATCTCCGGCCCCCGCCCAAAAGTCGGCACTTCTCATACTAGGTATTGTTTTTATAAAGCTTGCACCGCTATCCGCCAATTGTATTTTGATCAAGCCTAAGTGCGTAGATCGCCGAATCTCTTACAAAATACCGGTAATACCTACTAATAATACCGTATTTTTAACTAAGAAAACGATACTTGCATGTTTTGAAGATTTTGATGCTGTTATCGGTTGCTCTGCGTTGGGTTTCTCCGCAGTAATTTGTATAGTATCTTCCGGCATCGGTGCATTGGTATCTTCATATATTGGTGGAAACAGTATAGGCACTAAGGCTTGCTTTTCTGTTTTTCGTATAAGTGGTGGCGCGAATTTTAAAATCTTTTCACCTACGATAATATCACAAATTTTCTGTTTGGCCTTCTGGCTCGTCTTAGAATCACTACTTCCAATTGCCGAATTTGAGTCGAGATAAACGATAGACGGGTTTTTAATTAATATATTATCACTGTGTTCCTTAATATTAAGGGCATCCTTAGGTCCTTTCTTCTCTTGCTCAGCTTTATCCTGTTTCAATTTAACTAATTGTAAAATTTGGTCTTCAGGACTAGGTCTCTTTTTTTCTGTCCTTAAATCAAGAATGTTAAATTTAACATCTTCTCCAGTTTTTTCGCTAGTGATATCTTTCTTGGCTTGTTCAGATTTATCGTTGGCTCGCTCAGATTGATCTTTACGGTCCACTTTTTGTTGATTAGCGGCCACATTTGCTTTAGATGGTTTAATGGATGGTAACTCTCCGTCTTTTTTTGATTTTTCGTCTTGTGTACGTTTCAGATCTTTTGATATTCCTTCAGTATCTTTATCATGTTTACCGGTACTTTTCAAGCCTTCATCCTCACCTTTCTTTGATCTAATTTCAGTTAGTTCCTTAACATTTTTCTGTTGCTCATCTGTATCTCGAGGTTTAGATTCCTTTTCCCGGTCATCTTTTACTTCTTTCTCATTTTTTTGTTTTTGTTTCGAGTCTGTGTCACCTGTATATTTTGTTGATTCCTTTTCTTTTTTATCCTGGGCATGTAATTTTTCTTTCTCTTTATCTCTTTCTTCCTTAGCCTTAATCTTTGCCTCTTTTTCTTTTTGTTTTTCTAACTTTTCCTTTTGTAATTGTTCTTCTTTCTCCTTTTTTAATCTTTCTTTTTCCTCTTGAGCTTTCTGTTTTTCGGATTCCTTTAACTCCTTTTCTCTTTGTTTATCTATTTTTTGTTCATGTAACTGTTCTTCTTTCTTTACCGTTTTTGATTGTTCTTGAGCTAGCTTTTCATTTCCTTTTCCAGTTGTTTTATCACCCTGTTCTAATTTTGCTTTCTTATTTTTTTCTACAGCACTCCGGCCCCCATCGCTTTTTATTTTACCTTTCTCTGAAGCGCTTGTTCCATCTTTTTCCGTTCCTTCTTTCGTATCCATAGCTTTTGCTTTAGCATTATCATTTTCTTTAGTATTCATTTTTAATTTTTCTTCTTCGGCTTGCCTCTTTTTTTTATCTTCTTCGGCAATTCTCTTCTTCTCATCGGCAATTCTCTTCTTATCATCTGCAAGTCGCTTTTTTTCCGCGATAAGATTAGCTTTTTCTTGTTTTTTCTTTTCAAATTCGGCATCTTTCCGTAATTTGTCTTCTTCGATTTTTGTTACGGTTAATTGTATAAGTTCGGATGAAGTTGGTATAGTTTTCATTTTTCGTGGTTGAACCTCTCCCAAAGGAAAAAAATATCTTAACTCTTTGCCTGATGTGTTTAGCGCGGCTTGCGAAATTGTACTCAAGATATTATCCATGGATGGTTTATTTTCCAGTTGAGGACCATAAGGTTCTTGCGTTCGCTTAATGATTGGCTTAACCGATTGCTGATCAATTCCCAGTCCTTGTTGATCGTCGACTGATGTAACAGATGTGTCTTTAGAAAAGAAAAAATCTCGTTTTTGTGTCGGACTTTTATTTTGTGCTTCGCCAAGAAATGGGCCTATTGCACTATATTCATCCAAAAATGGATGTACTGCACTACCTCCAACCGCATTTTCTTCATTGGCTCTTTCTATAGCGTCTGGCATGTAGCGATGGGCTGGATGCTGTTTCTTCCGCAGTTTCTTTGAATCTTTGAATTCTACGGATTTGTCAAATTCATGTAAAGGTCTCTTAATCATTTTATCTCTTGCGTGTTTCGATTTGCCTAAATGTGACGGAGAAATGTTGAAATCACGCATTTGTTCGATCGCATCAGTTATATCTGGTTCGTCGAATATTGAGCGGGGTTCACTGGCCACATATCCACTGTGTGCAGATTTACCGACACCAACGGCCTCTCCTGGGTATCCTTGATGTTCCCGATATTTTTGTTGAGCTATCTGAGGATCTAAGAATCCTGTAAATTGACCGCGTGTTTGCAGAGATCCCTTAATGTCATCATCCTCTCTTTGTTTTGATTTAAATAAATACGTCGTTGGAATGTTGGAATCTCGCTTTTTTTTTAAACTTCTATCTGGTGCTTTAAACATTGAGCGCTGTTCACCACCAAACTCAGCTTGTGCACGTCCAGCTGCTTCAAACACTTCTCCATCGTACCGTTGATCTGGATGATATTTCTTCTGAACTTTCATGGAATCTAAGAAATCAACAGATTGGTCGAGTGGTTGCAAAGGTCCTTTGATATTTTCATGCACTTCATATTTTGGTGTGTACGCGTGTGAACCAAGAATATTGGAGTCTGACCGACGTTTTTCCGGAATCAATATAATGTTAGCTTTCTCTTTCAGTTTATTACGGGCTATTGTATCGAATTGGCTTATTTTGTCAATATTTAATTCAGAACTAGCACGATGTGTCACTGCAGTTTTCATTTCATCAACTGTCGCGTCACTCAGTACGTGCTTAATTTTGGACAGCCACGTTTGTAATGCATTTTTGGTTTGTCTTTCTCCATATCTGGCAGCAAGAAATTTATCCACGATTTTTTCACATTCATAACATGATTTTGGCAATTGCTTTTGGTAACAGTGGTCGCATATGCCCATTACGCGGTTCTCACCGATGATCGGCACCCCTTTGAGAAGCTTCTGAGCGCGCGCATATATTGTTTTACATCGTCGACAGTTACTTTTAAATGTTTCTGAAAATTTAATAACTAATTTATTTGTTGTATTATATTCAATACATCTTATATACTTATTTAAAATAATACATTTACCTAAATTCGGCATAACATCTGCAGATTGTATGTCCACGTTTTTAGTGTTTTGAAAGATAAATACATCCTCTGCTCTACTTACGACAGACTCGGGAACCTGTTTTTGTTCATTGCCCTGTTAGATGCATGAGAAATTGATTACAAGAACGTGCTATTTAAAAGCTGAAACAAACCGTGTGTCTGACCATTAACTTCAAATATGTTTTACTGAGGGTCACACTACAAAGCAGGCGGCGTTGCGAGTTAAACAAGTATCATCATAAACTAGTAATGTACTTACATAATTATTATTCATTAAATGGCGAAAAATGACGAGACCGGCGTTCTCGATGTGCGCGACTTTTTGGAAATCCTTGCATTCTGTACATTCGACGCAACACGGGCAACGGAATGAGTCATCTCTGGAGATACAAGTTTTATAAAAGAATGACACACCTAAACTTTGTCCTAAGGACATGGTATAAATATCTAGCTTAAGGCTTCGCCGGTCTTTGCAATGTCTTTTATACTAACTATATTTTAGTTTATCAAATGTTATATCATTTATTGGGATTATTTAGTACCTACCTCTATGTGCTCTTATCACTGATCAACGTATCCGCCAATCATGGTTCATGTATTATGTAATACTTAGCTGTATTTAGTTTGTAATAGGTAGGTATTCTATGATAGAGGATTAAAGTATCTCTATATTATTATAACACATACTCACCCTACACCCATTGTTATTATTGTATATAAAACTGCCTGAAAAACAAAAATCGTTTATATAAAAATGCAACATTTATATACAAACGTTCAAAATGGACACAGTTGTCACGATCAAGAAGAATAAAAAATATACGGAGCGGAGATGTCGATGTGATAGCAGTGCTGTGTGTAGTACTTTTTCCTTTTTTAAGTTGGCAATCGGCGACAATATAGAGCCTTTTTTGCCAGTGTCGAGTACTGTCTTGTTCATTATTAATATTTCTTTTGCTTTAAAGCAAGGATGCTCTACAGTCACCGCTTTGCAAAAAACCAAGTAAAAATCTTAAAACCGAAATCAAGCAAATTTTCAATTTTTTCATCATCACTTACCATCAGGTGAGATCGAGATCAAATACTTGGCTATAACGTAATAAAAAAAAACGCCTCTTACTGGTTGTGAACAAACAAATAATCCATCAAATTTTGCTACAGCCTAATCTAGTTACCACTAGAACCATGTAGCCATTAACTGTAATTTTATACTTAGTTAGTACTTTTTGTTTTTTTTGACCTGCTGCTAAAGTTTGATTAGCCGTTCCTACATTGTTCTCACATACCTATAACAATGTATTGCTCAAAAATGTAAAAGATCTATTTTAAAAAAAAGAGCAACCATGGAGTTTCTTGCCCGTTCTTCTCCATAGGAACGGCATTCCGAACGGGTGGTAAAGCAGTAGCATAATATTTTTGTAATTTGACGATTCATAAGTACTGTACAATAATGGTCTACGTGAATAAAAAATATTCTGATTCTGATTCTAGTTCGCAGTCACTGACCTCGTAGATAGAGCTAGGGATGCATCCTCTTTCACCTATTGGTCGATAATCAGACCTTTTTGCACCCCCAGTCTTAGGTGATTAGAATTTGAAGTTAGGTCTATTATAGGCGTTGTGTGATCGTCGGTACTTCTCTGAGTATATCTTGCTGCACTCACAGCACTACTAGATGCGGTTATTCTGGGCCCAAGTCTGCTAATATCGCACGGAATATGCGTATTTTCCTATTTTTATATTTATCATAATTAACGTTTCAAACACTGAGACAATTTTCAAAACGTTACACAATTACACATACACTCGCTATCAACTCGCAATGGAATAAGAGTGACATTGTAACGGTCACTTTGACAGTTGTTTTATAATGACTATTTCGTTTTGCTATCTAACAATAAAATGTTAATTCGCAGCTGAGTAAAAATGCAGTAGGGGAAGCCATTTTCATTTCATCATGTCACATCCATTATTTTATTTATAATGTGTATTTATTTAATGTTTTATTGCTATTAATTACTTGACATTGGCAAAATACCCGCTAAGTTGTGGGTGAGGCTATTTGCATTATGCACTTTATTTCATCGCATTTAATTTCATAAAGAAAGAAGAAGAAAAATGCAGTAGTAACAGAATTCTTTGACATATTTATTTGCAACAGGATCAACAACTAATATAATCTATGTAACACTGACAATAATTACTATAGTGAATATTATTTCTACAGAGAAAGTTGGAGTTGAAGATAACATGCTTTGACACATGCATTATTCTTTGGCATTATTGTAGCATTGCTATGAGCCACTCTTATTTCTACCCATTTTCTCTTATCAGCCCTTAAGACTTTTACAATAATAAAATGAGATTACCCACTCGGCTTATACATAAATAAATCCTTTTCGGATACACTAAGAAACATATCTACATACGAAAGAATTAAGGTCGAATATACTTTCAACACACCAAATCCTCACTCCTCAAAGTGTACCAGAGTGGTATTTTCCACGTATATAGTGTCGGCCTTGCGGATCTGCGAAGGGGGTAGGCAGAAGGGTGGGGGGTGCGACCAGAAGCCATTCTCCGTACACACGATGGAGGATTCGCCGACCATCTCGTAGCCGTCTCCGCAGGCGTATATGATCAGGTCCCCGACTGGATACTTGGCGTGTTGTGTTGACTTTGTCAGTAAGCGTCCGTGCTCCGGGACGAGCGGGTCGGGACAGTAGATAGCTGAGGATAAACGGCCTATGAAGTGAACGTGTAATATCTACCTATACAGCGATAATTTTTTAAGTGGATAATTTTCTTCCAACTCCTCCTATATAATTCGTGCGGTTCCAAGACAATTAACTTTATCCCGGGACTCGCCGAGGGTCACGCCTCGGTGTCATCATTGGACACCACTGTAGATGCTGGCTTACACGAGTAGCAGCGATGGGAGTGTGTGGCGTGTGTTTGAACCTGCGCTTTTTGTCATCATCAAGTCATAATTTCGATGAAAATTAAAAATAAAAACATGGATGTAGAATCGGAGGCGTAGCAGAACTGCTGACCTGATTCTAAAAAATAATTCACAGATAGAAAGTAACATTATCCCTGAGCGGTATAGACTATGTACGTGACAGAACTTGATCATTTGTTGTATATTGTCCCCCCTCCCACCGACGTCAATTCCTGGCTACAGTCTTGTATTGTGCACTATTAGACTCACGATCGAAGGGCATCAAATCGCGGATGTTTTGTGACTGTCAAGTACTTACGAGTGCAATGCGGCATCTCCCCGGACCACTTCCCGTCGAGCTCGCACTCGAGGCCGGGCGCCCCCACCAGCCGGTAGCCCCACGAGCACTGGAACACCGCGCGGCCCCCGAACGACGAGTTGTACTCGACCAGGCTCAGGTGCGCGCCCACAGTCCTCAGCACGGGGCAGAACGTCTCCACGCACGTCGGCGGGAGCGACGACCAACGACCTGACATCAGATAACATACAGCACCCGGCCGAAAATATTGCAAGTCAAGCTTTAGAAAGAGACTATCGGCTAGAGTCACGAGCGAAAGAGATGACGCTCTACAAAGCCGAAACTTTTTCCATAACCGATGTGCAATATTTACGGCCGGATACTGTAACATAGTTGATACATATCTATATATATAAAACAAAGTCGTGTTTGTCCCAACACTTATAACTCGAGAACGGCTGAAGGATTAAGGCTGTGTGCCCAGTCGGCAAACTATCAGCGGCCGACTGAGTGAGCCGCAAATTTGTGGCGAACTGAAATTCGAGTTAGCTGCAAACTCAGATCAATTTGCGTGCGTCGCAAGCAAACTGTTATGTGTTAGCCGCTTATTTAGGTCGACCGACCGACTTAATTTTCACTGTCAACTGTCCACATGACAGTTTGCGGCAAACGGACTCACTACGCCCGGCGAACAAGCATATATAGCACGCCGCCGCCGACTGGAACCGGTTTTGCTTTGAGTCGGCCGTTCACTGAATCAATCGGCGCGCGCAACACAGCAAACTGCGTAGAGTGAGCGCAAACTAGCAAACTGTGAACACTCCATTTCAAATATATAGAAGGGCGTACTAAACCGATACGCCCCTAACTCAGTCGGCCGCTGATAGTTTGCCGACTGGGGACACAGCCTTAGGATAGGAATAGCAGAATAACTATTAGAACATGGGAACAAATCACAAAAAAAACACTAATAGAAATCATTCATTTTTTGACACATCTGATTCTGAGGCGGTACGAAGTTCGACGGGGCAGCTAGTAATAAGATAAAAAATTGGTTATGTCCTCGGTAGCTGGCAGAACCGATGGCCGTTGGGGCAGAAAGGACCTAGAATGGCGACCACGAATCGGAAGACAAAGTGTAGCACGGCCCCCCTCAAGGTGGACTGATGACATCACACGCGTCGCAGGAAGCCGGTGGATGCGAGTGGCGGAGGACCGTGATGTGTGGAAGTCGTTGGGGGAGGCCTATGCCTAGCGGTGGACGCCTGAGAGAACCCCTCGATAACATTTGCACGTCTTAGAATCGCAGGGCCTACTTTTGTCATTTATTTGAAATATGACCCTTTGCAGATGAACTCATACCCCAGACCTCCATATCCAAATTACTTTAAAAATCCTATCTCTGTTTTTTTTCCTATTGACACAAAATTATAATTACATCTTGTACGAACTTGTGCACGCTTATAGACTTGTTGAGTTTTTTAAAAGTACTACTAAAATATTAGTCATTCTTATAACAAGTTGGTACACGTAACACAACTTAGACAGTATCTTGAAAGTTAGAAATAAGAACTTGCGTTAATTAATAGAGGTTTAGACCTCGTCGACCCCCTAAATCAGTTTTCGTTTATGTTAACCCCAAGGGGTCGATATCGACCACTTTGAGAATCCCTGGTATACATAAATAAAAAAAACACACGTCACGTAGCTGTCACGGGAAGAGAAATACATACCCCACGGTATTCACATTCAAGTACTGAGGTATATGTCATCACTCACCACTGCCCATGCACGTGATAATAGCGGAGCCGTTGTGGTGGAACCCCGGCCGGCAGCTGAAGTGCGCCGAGTGGCCGAGCCGGGAGCCCTGCGTGAACTGCCTGACGCGACTCGACGCCACGTTTATCGGTGGACACACCACATCTGGAGGAGACAAGTTTTATATTTCTAAGCGGGAGACCGAACGGGGAGACGTCCGAGTGAAACGGTAGCCATGAGAGCACTGAGTTAAGGGGGATGCTCAGGTCAGGGCGCGAAATTCAAAATTTTAATGGTTTTTATTTTTTTACGAAAAATTTGGACATCTCTACGTTTAAGTGTTTTGCGATATTAGCATTCTGCAACACCAAAAAGAGTGAAACAACAACATAAAGAGTACAAACCTTATGGTATTGTATCGGATTAGGTATTTTTTTAAGCAAACTTAATACATCGAGACATCCAATGCAGAATGCTAATATCGCAAAACACTAAATTACATCGTAAAGATGTCCAAATTTTTCGTAAAAAAATAAAAACCATTGAAATTTTGAATTTCGCGCCCTGACCGTGAGCTTCCCCCTTAATTCAAAAGCGGGAATAGACATTGTGGCGCATGCGCGGTGGTCGTCGCGCGGCGCGTGAACGCAGCCTATATACCTATATAGCTAAGTATGCAGATATAGAGCAACAAAATAAAACAAAATGTGAAACGTAACACGGATGGAGGAAGGTTGTTGTTTATGACGGTCAAAGATGTCGGTTCGTAGTGATCATTTTTATTATTAATTATTCGATCTGTTCTTGTACTCGTGGTGGTATATGACCTTATCCCCCTCGCATTGAGAGGAGGCCCGTGCCTAACAATGGGACATTAAAAAAGGGGGCTAATAATAAATAAAATCCACAGTCCCAATTATCTTTCCATATCCCTGCAATAGTTCCTCCGCCTGCTGAGGTCAATTCGGTGTTTATGCTATCATTTTCAGCAGTTGACCCCAGCAGGTGGCTAACATAACATTAAAATTCTCATAAAGGGCCTCTACGTGTTGGACCCATATCCCCGCGCAAGCCTTCCAAAGTATAGGCCGTGTGGAGAGACATAAATATAATAATGACTATCTCGCTAATCTTATAAATGTGAAAGTTTGGATGGATGGATGTTTGTTACTCCATCACGCCAGAATGGCTGAAAGGATCTGGATGACATTTGGCACAGATATAGATTAGTCTGGAATAGCACATAGGCAACTTTTTATCCCGGTAAAATGTACACTTTTTAATTGGGGGTAACGCCGCGGGACGCAGCTAGTTAATTATAATTATCTAATAATGAGTAGATATAAAACTCACTAACAACTTTAATGTGCACAGTGTTGGTGTGGCCGCCGGGCGAGGTGCACGTGAACTGATCGGTGTGCCGCAGCGACATCTTGCTGAGAGTGAGCCTGTAGTGAGTATCCTTCTCGCCCTGCTCCGTGGACCATCCTGGAACAAGGCCATCCATTTTATATTTCTAAAAGCCAACAAAATTGCACATTATATGAACTGGAAGGCATTTGAGATGTGGCTTATGAGCGTAATCCGTAAGATTACTTTTATTAAATAAATAAAAGTAATGCTACGGATTTTATCGCGTTTATTATATATTTTTACGTTCCCGACGTTTTGGCTGCTTTACGGCAACCATGGTCGCGGGAGGACTGAGGTTCTAAACGTCCTAGCATCATTGTTAGAACTGGGGTACCCTTGTATTTATAAAACCTCTATAATTAGTTTGATTTCAATGTGTAGTATTCGCGTAAATATAAGAAATGAATATACAAACAAAAACAAAACATTATGGCAAGAAATTGCAGAGCTTCGAAACAGTTTTATCGCATAGCAGTACAAATTAAATAATAGCACAGAATGCTAGCAGCTGCTTTGTACTGAATGGTCACTGTCCGTTCCCCGCCAATTTGAGATACCTCACGCCACTCCACCCTTCGCAGTAAGCGCAGATCCTATCTCGTGTACGCGCAGCAGCTATCTCTCTCACGCTCACACACACACTTGAAAAATATTTATAATATAAAATTCGCTTATTTAATAAAAATCAGTCGCTTCGCTTAAAGGAAGGCCGTGAACGCACTGGGCCTTAAGGCCTCAGCCTCGAATTTAGCGGGCAGCGGGGCGGCGCGGGAACGGCGCTCGTCCATTTGATTTCATTTGATTTCGCTGCCCGCTAAATTCGAGGCTGAGGCCTTAGTTGGTTAACGCAAGTGACTTGCATTGGAAACATTAGCAACAAATTAACGGCCTGATTAGCGCAGTTGATAGTGACCCTGCTTTCCGTGCCGAGGATTCCGAGTTCGAATCCTGGTAGGGTCAAGCTGTGTGTGATGACCACGAATGTTTGTACCCAAGCCATGGATGTTTAATCTCACAAATATTATAAATTTGAAAGATTGGATGGATGGATGTTTGTTACTCAATCACACCCGAACGGCTGAACGGATCTGGATGAAATTTAGCACAGAGATAGATTATAGTCTGGAATAGCACATAGGCTACTTTTTATAACGATAAAATGTATGGTTCCCGTGGGATAGATTAATATGGTAGCATACGTACTTTTTAATCGCGGGTAACACCGCGGGGCGCAGCTAGTATATATATATAAGTAATATATACTGGGTTCGCCCCTACCCATAATACAAGCGTTGCTTAGTGTGGGACCGTTTATTTTAAATTGTCATAAGTTACCAGAGGTATGGTGGCCCAAGGCTTGCGTCCAGCTCCAGTCCGGCGTGCCGAGCGCCCGGGGCGACACGCAGTCGAGCCGCAGCGTGCTCTCCGGGTACACAAACAACTCGCCAGAGGGCTCCACCACTGCGGACCCGCTGATAATAGTGTACTGTATTGTTGGGGGTGCATCGCCTATAACAAGAAACTATATATAATAAGCCAACTATACCGTAAATAGCAATGAGATTTAAGACATCTGAAAACGCATTCTGTAACAAAGGTAAAGCTTATATAAAGATGCGACAAAACTCCAGTAAATTAAGTTTATACCTGTAAAGTTGGTGACGACAGTAGTAGGCACACACTCAGGCAGCTTGGGAGCCCACAAGCCGTTCTCACAATGCACCATATTCTCTCCCTTCAACTTGTACAGCCCAAAGTGTTTGCAGCGCGCTACCAGCACCGACCCATGAGGGAAGTGACTTTCTTTCTGGGAAAAATATATTGTATACAATCTAATTAATCTGTTGTATACAATGTGATAGCAGCAGGTTCAGGCCATGTGTGGCTTACCTTATGCAAAGACTACGACCACACCACACAGCTGTTACAAGCCTCATTAACAAAAAACTTTTTTTGCCTTGCCATCATATAAATTGCCCAGTCCTACTTATATGCCAACATGAGCCCCAATAAGGCTAATTAGTCAGGAAATTAGGTATATATTGTCATATTTTGTCACTCATATGTGAAGGAATATGAGCAAAATCTAAAAATTGGAAATGTAACACTTACATCAATTGAAGAGTTTTTATATGATATTGCCAATAGTGGCTGGTCATTTCGATAAATACATTCCCTGAGAATTGGTTGAAATCTGCCATCTGGAAAAGTGAGATTAGTGAGTTACCCAGCTGATACTATCACCTACGAGCTTAACATAATCGGAATATAAATATACCTGGTGTGGTGGAACACAGGGGTCCTACCCAGTTGCCATCTATACATTTGATCTTGCAAATAAGTCTTTCATTCAACGGACCGATTACACCTGGAAATTTTACCTGAAAATTTAAGTATAACCCTCAAATGAAGATATACATAATATCACAGCAGTGCCACAAGAGCTATAATACTGTGAACCCACATATTACCAATTGGGTCTTTGTACACCAAGCTGGCTCAAAGTGGGTGGCAAACTCCACTTAACTGTTGAAAGACATGCAGATATCTTCACAATTTTTGTCTTTACTGTATAGCAAATGGTATCATTTTTAAAATTTGCAATCCATATAGGTAATCTAGAAATCCTAGAGATGCCAGCCAGGATTTAAACAATTCAGTGTTTGTTACTCCCTGCTTACCTATTAAAGTAATAAGTATACCCAACATTATACATTAGTAGATGACAAGAATTACCTCTGATATTTTTGAAAAATCCAATCTAAATCTTGTTATGTCTAGGTTTGCATCTAAGCTTGTTACATCTGGTAGTGAGCATTTAAATTCATCTGAAAGCACACAATGCACTATATACAGCTGTCAAGATATCTCTCACTCTCATATAATACAGAGAAAAAAAAGCATCAACAGCAATTCCTCTTTTGCTAAACACAATTCCGTCTTAAGTATGAGTTTCAGCATATTCTATATATTTAACTACGAAGCCTTAACAATAAACATGCAATTCGGTAAATGTATGTGCAAAGTTCTATACTTGATTAAAACACATTGTATCTGTGAATCACGTAATATGCTAGGTAGCCATTACAATGAATGTAAGATTGTCATAATGTTATTCCTCTTCCCACTCAATCCACATTATTTGTTAATAAAGTACCCTACACTACATTTATATAAACCTAACTACCTAATCTATCTATTGTAACAAATGACAGTAAACATTTAACCCTTAATAGCCTAGAGTTTCAATTTTGATACCAATCTTTTAAACCAAATGTTCACATTACTATTAGTTTTTTTTTTTATAGGTTGGCTGTACGTATTTTACTGTTGTATAATATTCTTTCCAATGAAATTAAAAAAAAATTAAATGTCATTATTATTAAACACAGTAACATTAAACACAGTAATATTTAAAAAAAATCACTTTCGTAAATCAGGCTACTAAGGGTTAATTGGCTAAATATGTGATAGGAGCCCAAATGGTATTCTGAGACTCGAGAATACATGGGGACCAAATATAGTCACAAGCGACAATGCAGTGATCATCGTCACCTGTGACCAAATATGTGACAAGATAAGCCGTGGGGGATAGCAGATATCAACGCCCTATATCACAATACGCTTTTCACCTCACCCTTTATCTGAGATCACCGCAAAAGTTGAATCATATTGCCTCTTACGATTTATTTGCGTGACCGACGGTGACATACCAAACGAAGTATACAAACCTTGAGGGAGAGTCACATTCTCTTCATCTTCACATAGAACCAACGGTGTAAAGACCACTAGCAATGTAAGGAAGTGCATTTTGAGTGGTTTTATCTTTACAACATTACAATTTGATGTTTGTCGTCGATGATGCTGCGAATTCAGTTGGCTATGAGACAGTTCAATTTATTTCGATACAAAGACTCTCTCGGAATACAAATGCATGTTTTCTATTGTGAAATTCAGTGTGAAAAATTAAAGAAAAACATATATTTTAGTGTGATTGACATTTCGAAATCGAACTTTTTTTTTTTAATATGGCATAACCATAGGTATTTTGCCAGTGTCAAGTAAAATAAATTATTTCTGTTTTTGAGCATATGCACAGGCCCAAAGCCTAGGCCCAAGTAAAATACCCCCATCCCTCAATCAGTAAAGTGATGCATACTTTACCGAAAGATTTTTCATGGTTTTTTTGTGAGAAACTGAAAAGCCATGTTTCGTCACTCTGTTTCAATTACCTACACTTGTGCACTTTAGCGAACCTATAATGGTTAATATTCCACTTATATCACTCACTATAACTCGCAGGAACACTAGTTTTTTCAGTTTCCCGCCAAAAAACATAATCATCGAACGTACTCAACCAACCGTGTTGCCAGATGTGATTTTCTATTGATAAATTTTTAGATGAATAATAAACAGTTTGTAGAAATAATCACATATATTATTAGAACTTTTTCACAATAATATCTTATTTTCGACCTGCTCTCTTTTTTATCAATTCTGACAGTAACAGTTACTTTTTTGTTGCCAACCTCAACACATTAAACATAATGTTTCCAGTGGCTTGAAACATAATACCTATTTAGCAATTTTAACAGTCGGCCATCCTGCAATGTGTCTGTCCCAGACACCATTAAGGCAACTCTGTTGCCAATTATCCATTACAATTAAATAATAAGTAACTTAATGTTCCTATTAACTAATAACAGTGAAACAATATAGACTAATCACACTAAATAATCAAGCTATTCGGCCATCCTTCTTTCTAAGTATGACCTCATTCTCGGAAAATGATATTACGAGTATACAATAGGCATGATGACAGTAACTAAGAATCACTAAAATAATGTGTTTATCTAATGAGATAGGATTAATAGGTTCTGAAAAATGCATTTATTCACAGATTTAGGGCGAGATTGATAATTTATTTAATAAAATAAAACTACAAAATTCAACAGTCCGCCATGATAAGTTGAACACCAATCAGAGTGAACTACGTCACGAGCATGTACACATTGTAAACATCGCTAAGTTTCGTACGAACTTCGACGATCTCTGCACTTAGTAATTGTTTTTACCTGCGTTTATAAAGTATTTCGTGATTTCTATCGATCAATTACATGGTTTTGTGTTCTCAAAACATGGAACAAGGATTTACCATTTTTGACACAAACAATATAAAACCTGTTGCTAAGCAACCGCAACATTATCAGCAAAGAGTAATAAGATAAACTCCATACTCTTTACAATATTTGCTAAGTTTTAAATGTGGAGTCGAGACTATGAGAAATAATATCAGGAACAGTTAGGATGTAGAACATATATTTTAGACAAGACAAAAGTTACCAATTACAAGAACGAACCATTTTGACACAAAACAATATAACATGTTGCTACGCAACCGCAACATTCAGCAAAGAGTATTATACATAAACTCCATACTCTTTACAATATTTATATACGTAAATTACTGATTTGTTGTGTTTACGGTCAGTTTGCATAATAGTGACGTCACAAGCAGACGCCATGACACCGGCGATCGTTTTGGAGCGAATTTTAAAATTACAATTTAAATATCGTTTTTTTCTAATAAAAATTAGTTTCCTGCCGAAATAATATATTTTTTTGGAAATAGTAGATACCTTAGAATATTATAGAACAGTTTTTGAAAATCAGTCATCATGCCTATTATATAATTTAGATTCGCAAAAAAAATAATTAAAAAAATCTTAAATAAAAAAATTAAAAAAAACATAATAATTCTTAAGCCATAGCCATACAAAAGAGCTGTCAGCTCTGCGTACAAAAAACCCTTCGTTTGATTGTCCGATGAAGCTGTAAAGGCACTGACGTCCATGATACAAGTACGCGATGTATACCATAGAGGTCAGTGTGTAAAGGTCATCTGCAACCAACAGGAATTATCATTTCGAAAAAAAAATTATTATTTTGCAAATGTTCCTGATTCCAGTTATTCAAATGATGTGATTGGTGGAGGGCCATGAATAAAAAAGAATGTGTCGATGTATAAAAAAACAGATCAGTAATATTTAAGTTGATTAAAGTGCGAGAATTAATTGTTATAATAAATAAATGTTCGTCTACGTTTTTAGAATACAAACAATTGAGTTTTCTTGAACAATTCTATCAATAAAAGGTTGCCTTATTTTGTCTACCGTAATTTTCCCCCGTCTACCGTATTTTTAGACCAGTAACACCGTAATTTTGACAAAGAAGTGCTGCCAGATTGGACATTTTTTTCTCAATTCTAGGTAAAAACTTGACTCTTGGAGAAATGAATTACTTGGAGAAATCACAATGTAAAAAAAAAGGTTATTCTGCTGTTTCAGTTTGGAAATTATAACAGTATTTCAAGGAAAAAATTGAATCATCCATTAGGTTATTAACCGATATTATTGACTTTTTGCCTTTGGGTAAAACTCAAGCATATTGTATCATTTTCGAGAAAAATAATTTCAAATTTGGGTAGAAATAGAAAATCACATCTGGCACATGCAAAGAGGGTTGGAGTCAGCGTTACCAGATACACGGTAATTACCGTATCTATCCATCTATCTATCAGCCGATATGCACGTCCACTGCTGGACATGGCCTATGTCCAGCAGTGGACGTGCATGGGGGACGTCCCCCAACGACTTCCACACATCACGGTCCTCCGCCACTCGCATCCATCTGACTATGGGCCGCATAAGAAGGCTCAAGGTCGCTCAACGCGCAATGGAGAGGCTATGCTCGGGGTTTCGCTACGCGATAGAATCAGAAATGAAGAGATCCGTAGACGAACTGGAGAATTAACGTAGATGCACGGTAATTTTGAGCAAAACACGGTCTACGGTAATGAGCTAGCCCCACTCCAATGCTGCCTGTGAGAGGCTTATACTTATACCATTTGATATGGTTAAAAAAATGACTTCGTTGATTTATGACCAAGAAGTAGAACTTTTGGAAGAATATATTTTTTTTTTAAAATTAATTATACAAGTGTACCTTTTTTTTAGTTCAAAACCGTAATATGCACAGTAATTTTAAAATAAAATTAAGGTAATTATACTCAAAACACGGTAATTTTGGTCTACAGACAAGGTAGTTTAAAATTTTCATCTGGTTACTCTGGAGAAATTTTGGAGAAATGAAATTCTTGGAGAAAAATTTGGAGAAAAAAAAATACCATGGAGAATTTTGGGTACTTTTTAGTTTTCATTCTTTTCACTCTGCTTTTTCTCTCTATGGTATGTCATAACCGTCAAACACATGCAGTGGGGATACGTAACGTAAAAAAAAAAAAAAAAGCTCATTCTGCTGTTTCAGTTTGTAAATTAGAACAGTCTTTCAAGGAAAAATAAGAAAAATTAACCGATATTATCAACTTTTTGCCTTTGGGTAAAACTCAAGCAAATTGTATCATTTTGGAGAAAAATAATTTCAAATTTGGGTAGAAATAGAAAAGCACATCTGACAACACTGCACTGATGTGTTCTGTGCTGTGATCTTGTGTTACTTGTGTGTATCAGTCGCGGCCGGTCAGTTTTGAAAATATTTTCATATCCATTTTATTTCATCGCATCTCATATCGTAAAGAAAGAAGAAGAACGATCTCATCAGTGGTGGGTGAGGCCATTTTCATATCAATTTTATTTCTACGCATTTCATTCTTAAAGAAAGAAGAATAACGACATTTTTTTGTGATTGGGCATGTGATTAGTATTTTATGGTGTGTGCCTAATGTTAAAAGGAGTGGGGTGCTTTTTACTTAGCTAAGCAAAAGGCGCTGGTCACATTATGGGGGATATTACGTAACCATTTATCTGAGACCGCATGTATATGAGGTAGGCAATTATTATCCTCATAATAGGGATGTAGATAAAAAGTAAGTAGCATAATTTTAAAGTGTGCTGTATTTTGTTTTAGTATCCAACGCCTGCAATAAGAAAAAGAGCAATGATTGGCAACGAAGACACCAAGAGAAGCATCTGTTCTTCTACAACCGGGGACCAGTAAGTATCACAAGTTATACGTATCTATACTATTACTGTAGTTTGAAAGTGTGATTGTTTGTGTGTTTGCAAGGGGAGTACCGCTGTTTAATCTGTATCACGCAGAAGACAACTTTTTTGTACTTGAAATCTATTGGACACGCCACAAGTTAATGGTACATCATCATCCATCTCCATAATACCAAGGATTCCACTAGTTTTCAATCAATACTATCTCTATGGGACTAATGGACACATTGGCGCCGTTCACACCGTCAATTTGGATTATGGTATAACTGCTCTAAAGTACTTCGACCATACCGTCGTTACATGGAACGTAATTCGCGTCGTGATACTTGTGAGAATAATAATAGTGTCCATACTATGTTATGTAAACTGTTTTTTTTTTCATAGCAATCATGGCCAGCTGCAACATAATCAGACAGCGGCAGGGCGCCTGCCCGACGGCGCCGAGCGCCTGTCGAACGCGCCTCCTCTTGCGGTTGTTGGAGCCCGATCCTCGAGTCCGTATGAGAAATTTGAGACAATTGCAGCAATCAGCGTTCTATATGGGATACAATTCTGAACATGTAAAAGCTAAAAAGGTTGGTTTTAAAATCGCATGACAGCTAACGGAAACAATAGTTTTTATAAAATTATTACATTATAAAATCTATTCTCAACCTAGTCTTGAACCCATTCAAATATCGAGCAATCTAGTAATTGAATACTTCCGGCTGTTAGTAGATCAATGATTGTAGTAACTGGTGAAGCTCCATGTTCCCGCTAGGGCGTTGCTGTGAAATGTACCTGAGAATGTATTTTTTTTTACTAAACATAGATCAATGGTGGATAGATGGATCGATTCACTTCACTTCCACTTTTTATAACTTATTGGCTTTAATCACTCTGCAATAATTGATGTTGTGAAAACTCACAACTCACAATCTACATCGACTTTTTTTTTTACAGGTATCACCAAAGTCTATAGTGGAGCAACATTTTCTGGACAGTATCCCTGAGTTAGCAATCGATAACCTCCGCATCGCTAGCGAAGAAATGTTCTCTAACTTTAGCCAACCAGCTTTTGTATAGTTTTTAAATTTATGATTCTACATATATCAATTTGTTTGCCTACATTCCAATTACCGACCACAAAGCATCGCGCTAGCGTCAGTTTTGGGAGGCTATTTATTTCCTGAATGCTATTTACGAACACCTTTTTTTGTATTTCTATGGTTGATAGCATTATTTGTAGATAGCCACCTCAAGTATGTTTACCATAACTATATCGTAACTACATATAAGCATTATTTTAATAGGTAGGTACCTACTTTAATTGAGCAAACAGGTGCCATTTAGATTATATTGATGTATAATTAATTGCACACTCCATCAAGGTCATTACATAACATAAAGCAGTATACTGTTGTACCATGGGCTTATTTGTACATCTATTGGCATCCCTAAAATTGAATCTCCAGTGATCCAGAGATATAAAAGTCATGATATTTACCTATAACAATAGTTGTACGGGTTTAATTATAATAATGTAAATATGTTCTTTGTTAGTTTGGTTACCCGCTAAGTTGCGGGTGAGGCCATTTGAATATCCATTTTATTTCATCGCATCTCAGAAAGAAATCATCAGAATCATTTCGTAAAGAAAGAAAGAAGACGAAGAAAATATAAGAAGTTGCGGTTTAAAAATGGCAAAACATATAAAGTACCAGGGTGCAATATACTTTGTATGTAACAGCAAAGTATATTTCAATGAGGAACCTGTTTCCCCTTTAAAACAGGACTTTAAGTATGATAATCATTTTAGACCGGTACGGATGTCGATGTCTATGAACGATATTGCTGCACCGGATGAAGATCAAGTAAAATTAGAAATAAATGAAACTCAAGACGATGTTCACTTACATCGAAGACCTACGCGTGCTCCACATGACCTGCCGAAAACAAAGATTCTATCGATGGCAGAGGCTGGCTATCATTGTCAGGGGGTACTCCTGATTTAAGACCAATAAGGAAGTCGAGGTCTATGGACGACATTGCTGCACCGGGTGAAGATCCCGTTATATCAGAACTTAAAGAAACTCGAGACGATATTCACTTACATCGACGACCTACCCGTGCTGCACATGACCTGCCGAAAACAAAGTTTGTGTCTATGGCGGAGACTGTCTATCATTATCAGAGGGATACTCCTGGACGTTTTCACACGAGGGGACCACAGAAGTTTAGAACGCAGGCTGCTACTGGCCAAACAGGGCTGACTGTTCCCCATTCACCAAGGCTGCGGTGTAAAGAGCGCACGCGCCACATATATTTCATGTCTCAAAAAGAAAAAGAACAAATGGAATTTGAGGAGATTAAAAAATTTAAAATCAAAGCAAATCCTATACCAAAATCAGTTAAAGGTGTTATCCATTTGCCTGTGGTATCAAGAAAACCTTTAACAGTACCTGAACCTTTAAAGTTGTCAGAAATCCATAAAAAGTGGACTTCATCACCTGTTAAAGTTCACAAGTTCAAAGCCCGTCCAGCTCCCAAGCATATACTTAAGAAATCACAAATTTCTGTAAAATGCCCTGTGCAAGTCATAAAACCAGTCAGCCCTAAAATTGATTACAAAAGAGTAAACTCTGCAGATCATCTTATGCATGAAACTGCAGCTTGCTCAAAGAATAATGAAGACAAACCTCAAAGACGCGGGCTCGTTAAACCACAGCCATTCTCATTTGAAAAACGTGATGAGGAGTTAAAGAAACGCAGAGAGGAATGCATCAAGCAACAAATACAAGAAGAGCGCAAGCAAGCATCTCAGTTCAAAGCTGTCATATGTTAGAATATTATATCGGGTACTTGATTTAATATAAATATAGTGTAGGGTACTTTTCTACTTTATTAATAAATAATGTGGATTAAGTGGGTAGATGAATACAAGAAGAGTGCAAGCAAGCATCTCAGTTCAAAGCTATCATATGTTAGAATATTATATTGGGTACTTGATTTAATATAAATATAGTGTAGGGGACTTTTCTACTTTATTAATAAATAATGTGGATTAAGTTGGTAGATGAATAACATTATGACCACGACACAATTGCTTGTAATGGCTACCTAGCAGATTACACAATTCACAGATACTATGTGTTTTACTTAGGTTCAGGACTTTACAAAAGCTCAGCCAGTACCAGTGTTCAAGCGACACATGAAAAGCACATTAAAGGGTAGTTACTCAACAACATCAGAGAATAAGAAGAACTCTTGAAAATTTGAGGCTAAACCTCTAGTATGAAGAGGCATTTAAACCAGTAATGAAACTGGGGCATTTGATGAAGCCAGCACTATTTCAACTGACAACAGAGAAATGGGCTACTGAAAAGAGAAATTTGTAATGCAGCTGAAAGAAAAATAAGCTGATCAAGAGATACTGAGACTACAGAAGGAAAAAAGAACAACGAAGAGTCAGAGGAACGGGAGAGAGTTAAGTTGAGAGCCAAACTTATACATCATGCCCACTGGCACAAATGGTGCATTATCAGGGGCAACCAGCCCCTGATAGTGCACCATTTGTGCATGAAAAGTCATCTGGGCCTGTCACAGTACATGAAATTATTATAATAAAATTAATTATTAATAGATTTTTTTGTAATATTAATTATTATAAAAAACTTGAAAAGAATTTCCTTGAAAGCATACAATGTAATCATGTTTAAGTATCTTTTATTCTGATAATCCAGGAGCTGACATTTTAATATTAATTTTAGTAACTTTTTAGGTTAGATCTGTTTGCTAGAACTATAATAAAATTGACTTCTATACTTGTGTCTGTTGTCTTCTTCTTTTTTTACGAAATGAAATGCGATGGAATAAAATGGATATTTAATAAAATTCGGTTTTATTATTGAAATGACACCCTAAAAGTTATTTGTAGTTTGTAGTGTAACTAAATAGCTTGTTATCTTTAGAATTGAGCTTGATGACCTTAATAATTTCAATACAACATTTTATCACACACACACACACACACTATTTCTTTTGTAGGTTGGCAATGTGCTACAAAATAGTGTATTTTTTGCCAGTGTCGAGTAATTCTTGATAATCTTTATTAAATACTGTTAGCTATTTCAACGATTTGTAGTTTAAATGTTTACATGTTCATGTGACATGGCCAGCGGGCATTCGAGCGAAGCGCAAGAACTAGATGGTTGTGTTGTTATATGTCTCGTTTTGATAATGAGAATTTAATAATTCATTTTAATTAGAAGACCAAAATGTTGTATTATATAATCACGAGTATTTAATAAATAATTGTAATTAGAGGAACGGATGGTGGTATCAGTTAACGATATTAAACAGTTGTGAATAGAAGACCAGAAGGTAGTATTATTTAACATTTCAGAAGTGACGGATCTACATCCACAGCTGGTATGTACTAATGTTTTTGTCTTTTGGTGATAATATAAAAAGGCGTTAATACTATGTGAGTATCATTAAATTTGATATCGTAAGTAAATCAGCTTCAGTTACTTTTTACTTATTTAAATATCAAACAAATAGTATTTAACGCGAGGACCAACGCGTTAGTAGTTACTGTCCTATTAAAAAAATGGAGTAGCAGAGTACAGCATGAAGAGACAAGCTAAATGTTCACACTTAGTAATGTGTGGAAGCAGGTAATATCGATTGAGATAATTGTAAGCTGATGCCATTCTATTTTGTTTGTTTTTCTGTAAATTAAACTGTGGTGGTCAAATAAAGGCACACGGATATTAGTTAATCTGCGGATTTGTTGTACTACCATGAGTATGACTTTTGCACATTTAGTGCCGGTAAACAATTTAGTTGTTAACCTGCTCACATAGTTTTCTTTGTATCCATTCAAGTACAGAGAGATCAAACAGCCCCGCTAATAACGCCAATTCATAACATAAACATTTACGTGTACAGTTACATGCGGATAAGCCCAAAATTATAAATTTTCATGTCTCTGCACTATTAGATTTAAGTCCAATGAGCAAATGTACAGCGCGGCAGCGGCATCGCTTAGACAATTAGTTTCACAATTGAAACAGCATATTAAGTTAAATTTAAACCTTCAAGCATTTACCTGTTTAGCTATAAACACTATTAAGCCCTTAATGTAATTGTGTAATTGTGTTTCTCAAAGAGATAAGTTGTAGTTCAGCATCAGGTTAGTTAATTAAAAAAAGATAATCATTTTTGAATTCCTTTATTTGTATTTGCATACCTAGATAGTAACATGTATAGATGTGCCACTGATGTATCATAGATTAGTTATGAATAGATTTCACACTTTTTGTAAACAAGGAAAAGGTAGTTCATAAATTTGTTTTCCGTTTCCCCAGCATGTTTGTTCCACAAACACAAATATGTTTTTTGTTTAATGGCAACCCAAGGTGGGCAGTCACTGTTCAACCCTGCGCACAGTTCGCACGCAAAGAATTTACCTTTATTTATTTTTATTACCTAATACAGTCCGCTCAAAATATCTATGTGTGTTTCATTTAAATAGGACCAGCGCGCACACTGCCTTCAACATCCAACGGCTAATTTTAATAACGGAGTTAGCTGACATTACGGAGATTAGTGACAGTTACCGAAGTGTTCCCCGCCGCGTACAGGATTTATTAGGAAAGTCAAGTTATTGGAAATTATTTTGTGCCCTTATTTAAGTTCATTAGTAATACAGTAGGAAAAATATAATTTTTATTTTATACTTATATTATAATGAAATAAAATATGTACTTACTTAGTTTTAGAATCTTGATGATTGTTGTAGTGACGTAGTTGCTACAACAATTATTAAGATTTTATATACTTCAACAATTATTAATAATTGTTGCAGAGAAGGTTGTTTGTTTGTTTTTGTGGTTTTATTTTTTTGTTAATTTTAATCGTAATTTAATTTTAATTTAACTAATATGGTGATAAATTCCCATTTATTTCAAGTTTGATGTGTTATTAAGTTAATTATTATTAGTTTAATGTATTAATTTAGATTGTCTTACAATTATTAGATTTATTTTCATGTATTCGACTGAAGGACTGGTATCCATGGTCAAGAATAAATATTATAAAAAAACTATAATATCCTTGCTCTATGAAATATAATATAATTTGAAAAAAAAAATGCATTTTTCTTTGGGTACTTATTCTTTGAAACCTTTCAATTGAAGAAGTTGTATTATTCCACTGTTTTATTCACATTTTCATAGATTGCCTGAAGGTAATGATGATGGAGTTCCTACTAGAACTTATCTGACGGATAGCTCTTATAAAGCGACATATTTGACAACGCGATTAGTTCAGTTGATACCTGTCGCCCTTTGCTTGCCCCCCAAACTGCCCCCGCGCAAGTATTTGCCGGAAACTGAACCTACTTAGAACCACGCCGTCCCAAACTCAGAAAGAAACGGCAACGCGGTAGGTCTAGAAAGGGATGGCAGAATGAGCTGGACTTATCCAGGCTGATTCGTCCCGAGTAGCTAATAGCTATAGACGGGAACAAGGGAGCAAAGAAAGGAAAGGACTTTGCTTTGCTCTGCAGTGGTAGGTATTTTTTATAATACTAGGTAAGTACAGTACCTACTTAACTATTCATACAATAGCGAAATGGCAAGGTTAATATTCTTGTTTCATCAGTAAGTTCGGCCAACCTTCAACCATACGGACATTCCATTCAACAAGATTCATTTCCTAATACTTTCAAAATAATTATAGTATCTAGTAGTAGTAAGTAAACAAAAGGTTTTTGAATCAATAACAATATTTTTTTATAACATGAAATTTATTTCAAGTCAGCAAATACAAAAGCTACACTGGGGCCTAAATACAACCAATGAGAGGAAAGAAACAATCGAAATTGTTGTTGTCAGCCTCTAAAACATTAAAAACCACAATTTTCTTTACACATTTCATAAGAGGTCAGAGTAAATCACTTTACGGCCTCAGTTGGTATTTATATTCCTCAATATTGTGCACAGGGACTTTAGCACAACAATATCTCCAGCGCCAAGTTTGAACTCCTAACGTAATCGTAACATTGTCATCGAGAATCGTTACGTAAAAAGCTTTTGCTTGAACCACTGTAATCTATGCTTTATGGGTTTTATCACTCACTATTTACTTATATCATGCGGTAGGTATGGGCCAAGCAGTCACCGGTCGACTTGTTCCAAGCATGTGCGGTAAGATTACGTAATGTCACCGTCACACGTGACTGCCTATTCCTTATTCCCGCTCTTTTGCCGGGCGCCCATGTTATATGCCAGCCACTATGACTAGTAACTATAAACTATGTAGGCACCTATAATAGTAATTAACATTGCGTGCGAACTATATGTCGCAGGGAAATGATACAATCAGGGATCTATTGTCTAAACTGGTTATTTGTTTATTGAAATTTGATTCGAAGATTTGATTAATCGCAATAGGACTTTAGAAAGTAGAATTTCATCAAATGCTTTTTAAATCAAATGGGTTTTGGGACTAGTTTCTGACTGGTTCTAGTGGTTTTATAATTTTACATCTAGAATATGAAAATTCATGCAATTTTGGACGCGTAACTCGGACGCTTGCATTGAAGTTAGAAATTTAGTTTGGCGGGCGTTGTTTGATGTTTCTTTTGAGCGTGATTGTATCGTAGCACGTCACGTACAAAGCAATCTCAACTCTGTTGCCTACCGTTCTAGTTACGTGTCCGAAACTGTAATATACATATACCTACATAAATATATTCTAGATATTGCCTACGGCTTGGCCCAGTGCCTGTATTGCTCAAACGAAATCTGAGCAAGCAGTAATGTCCCCGATAGAGGCGCAGACTTATTAGAAAATTCAGACTGCACACGGCGTACGCTAAAAGTGACGGCTAAAATACTCTGGTCTAACATGTTGTTTAAATAATAGACCAGAGTGTTTTTAAGCGTTATTTTTAGCATGCGCCGGGGATCGTCTGATTATTTTAACAAGTCTGTGCTAGCTAAGGTAGGTATTGTCCATAATATTGGCTAGGCATCATTATAATCGATTACATATGAATGCACTATGTCAAGGCACGGAAAATTTATGTTCAGGCACAATATTTATAATACGTAAGTAAGTAGGTATTACTTTAGAATTAAACCTATTTAAGATTAATAATAATTATACTTAATAAGAGTTTACAAAATAAATAATAATTGATTTACGTTAATTAATAGAGAAAATAAATTATTATTATTATAATAGACAGGTCCAGCGTGTGTTTGGAAATCGACCGCTCAGTTCCACGAGGCTGTCAGGCGAACGCCTCGCGCGGGCCAACAGCGAGGTACATGACAGACAGAACAAGCCCGAAGCAAACGCTGGACTGCCTCGCCCGAATGCTTTTAATATCAGTACGTCAAGTGCGAGATTATTCGTAAACTAATCGTATACTATACTACTAATTGAAAGTTTGGGGAATTGAAAGTATTAAATACCGTTCGCTAGAGGCGCTTTTCAATTCTTCATACAAAATGTCTAAATACGGTAGACGATAAAGTATACAGTTAGCTCGCACTTGACGTGCTGCCATATGCCTTGCTGTTAGATAATCCCTTGGAAGAACTATCACGAAGGGTTCTTTTTAGTGTAACGCAGTCTAGGTACCAAGCGCAGTTCCGCATACAATATATTATAATTAAAAGATGTTAATCCCATTTTTTATGTTAAGCAACGGACGAATCTCTTAAAGCAGCGCACTACACCTGCTCCCATCAAACCGACCTATAAATCGAATCCTGCGCAAGTGGTGTTTGTGGACCAGCATGTAATTCTACTTGATAGATGACATTTTACAAATAATGGATGCTAATATAACTATGCCGATTTGCGTCGGCTACGCATCGTAAAAAACCTAATGCTTGACCACTGTTACCTAATTACAAGCCAAACTTAAAACATCCAAACTTTGTTGATTGCATTCAGATTAGTTTAGCCATTAAACTGATCGCAAATGGCAATGTTTTGAAGTATATTTGTGCATATTCTTCGTAACTAAAGGTACTGCAGGTATCCGGAAGGTCTAAGTATTTTTTAACCTCAGCCGCCAGAGTATTACGAGTGGCTAAGTGGAGATCTTAAGTACTTATATTATAATGTAACAATCATGGAAATGTTTATTCCACAAAAACATCATATATATAGGCACATATTCGGAAATTAAATAAGAAACATACTATTGTAATTCTAATCAGTCTTACATGTAGGCACCGCATTTTAATATTGAAAACTATTTAATTTCATAACAAAGATCAATCGGTTCGATGAAAAAGTTGACGAACATCTTTTTCTATTCAACATAATTCCCCAAGTGCATCTGCAAACAGCATTTGTAATAGGTATATAGGCTATTTAAGTATAAAAAGCTTTTATATCCATAATACTAATAACCTACTTTAATGGCATTATATTTAGGTAGGTATTTATTATTAGCTGCTATGTAGTTATATTATTCGCATCGCATTACTTTTAAGGGGGAAGCTCAGGGTCAGGGCGCCAAATTCAAAATGTCAATGGTTTTTCGTAAAAAGTTCCAAATTTTTCGTAAAAAAATAAAAACCGTTGACATTTTGAATTTCGCGCCCTGACCCTGAGCTTCCACCTTAATTCAATATGTTCATAGACTAAAAAAAATATATTTAAATCTATGAATATGTTGCAGACATAGACTAAGTGAAAAATTTGAAGCCAAAAAACATACCGATTTAAAAAGAATACTTATAAAGATATTAAAAATACATGACTCGAATACAAACATTCGTGGTCATCACACATAGTTTGTCCCTAACAGGGTCTGAACCCGAGACCCTTGGCACAGAATGCAGGGTCACAACCAACTGCGCTTATCAGGTCGACAACAAACGGAATGTTATAAACAAATTAGGTACGCTAACACACAGGCAGGCAAAGTTTTGATGCGTTTTGCGAAATTACACTGTTTTTATGTATATTTAAAATTTAGTTTGCCAGTTTATGTCTGCATTTTGTTCTTAGTCTTGGTATCAAATATATGCAATGGCACTAAGATTATTTTTTTACAATAGTTTAAATTGGAGTACAAATTGTTTGTAAATAGTCCTTTTAAGTAGGTACATAGGTACAAAAGCAACAAGTATACAAAGTGGAAAATTTAGATTATTATAGGTAGCAATCACTTAATTTACCAATATAAACTTATGAAGATGACGCATTTATAAGAAGTACTTAGATAATATAAAACATTAATAATTGGAACACTTCATGACATCATTTCAAATAAAAGTGCATGGGCACGTAATCTTATCTAAGGATTAAAAAATATATACATCGTAATATTAACTAAAACTATGGCTACATACAGACTGGCTAAATTAATAGCGAAAGGTAGTCCTAAAAATAGTCCAATGAATAATACACTAAGGTACAACAAAATCATTCATCTGTATGACTGGCTTAAATTTATTTAATTTAAATGAAACTATTGACACTGTCAAGCACCATACAATGGTCATCTAAAAACCTATCATCATGCGATTAGTTAAATTGTTCAGCTATAAATAAGCAATAAAAGTCTCGTCACGCACGTGGAAACCGTCTCATAGAACAATAATATGACAACATCTAACGAATGTCTACAATGTAGAAGTAACGCCGAAGGTCAACAAAATTGTGAGTAACCTAACGCCAGTTCAGTCTGTATGCAGAATTAACGACATACCTACTATAAATAATTGTAAACAACATTAGATACGACAATTCGAGATTGCGCTGATAGACACTTGCAGAAGTCTTATCTAATGATGGCAGGAGTTCAATGTCAAACCAAGAGCAATAATAATTACTATCCTTGACGGCAAAACAATTTTCTGCTAATTGTAAACACTTTAACAGTATTGTAAAGATCATAAAACAAATGGAAATATGAAGATACATGTAAATTGTCTTGTATTCTTTTAACATAAGTAAATACATATTATGCAAAAACCACGAGATAATGATTTACTTATGCATTATTTAAGTGTCAAAAATGTCTATATATATATATATATATTCATAAAGTACTGTTCTGTTATTGTCACATCCCGGAATATTTATTTAAATCTTATCAGTTATCCTTAACCTACCACTTAAATATAAGACAAAAAAATCTGCACATGAAAATCATGAAATTCATTTTAAAGCCAAATAAATAAATGCAAATAGTAAGTATAATGACAATGGTGACTACAGAATCTGTACATATAGTAGATGGATAGTTCAATCCATGAAGATGACCCCACTACTCTGTGCATATACAAGATCTTTTTATATGTATTTGTAGTTGCTATATTAGTGTGTGTATGCACACATCTCTCAGTTATAACTAATAAAATAGCACTGTAGGGGCGTTGTCTTATTAGATTGAACAATCTGTATCATCAGAATCAGCACAAGTTTCCGGGTCACTAGTGGTGCAATATAATATACAAGGCAGAGATTCTAAAGACTTCTATCTAAATAGGATACATTTGTAGGGTGGGTGAGGGCATTAACAAATTTTTAAACAATAAATTACAATAAAATAATTATACAACTTGATGGCAAGCCATTTTGCACATACATCCAACTATGAGTGAGGAGACATTAAGAATATTTTTATTTGCTATAATGACAATGGATTGATTTATTAAAGTTAAAGGTTTAAATTAATGGTGTTTAGTCCTACATGCTTTTATAGAAGTATTTTTAATCACCCAAAAAGCAATAGAGTATGGTGGCATTGATACATGATTGCCATATTTTAAGCGAGTCGGTTCCATATTTGGCAACGAGGACTCATAATAAAGTGGCCAGCCATTCAATAGTACAGTCTTTGTTCTCCGGTTGTTGGATGGAGCACTAATTATATATTCATCAATTATTAAATTATTGTTATGTAAAGCGGTACCATTCAATAAAAATCTAGCTTTAGCCATCTCTAGGTTGACTGCGTAGATTGTAATAGCAGATGTATCATTGGTATATTTTCTGTTAGCACAGTGAGCATACATTCTTTGGAAACGAGAACACTTGCAATGGACATGCAACACTTTATTTCCCACCAGTTTCTTGTACAGGACACTTAGCCACCAGTCGGGTAAAGGTTCAAGATTCTCATCAATCAAGCTGTAATTACCACCAATAAAACTTTGCCTCACTACTGTTGTGATATTTTGCTTTGCTGCCAGCCCCAGTTTGTCTATCCATAACGGGCTACCGGCAAACGAATTTGACAATCCTGGTGCCCCTCCACCATACGCACTGCTAGTTTCAGTCAGCCACATTGGCATGTGTCTGTATTTTTTTGTATGGTTTCTCATGGAGTGTATTTGCTTTTTTAGTAAATCTAAAGTATCAGGATTCCAGAAATCCTCTAAAGTAGCTGTCCTGCCATTTAAATAATACTGATGCCATGATATTGCATTTATGTGTTTCGAACCATTCCCCAAAAACTCCTCCATGTACTCTAGGCAAGAGGGGCGTTTTGGTTGTGGCCTCGTGGTATCAGGTCCAACTAGAAGTGAATTCTTATACCCAGTCTCATTCAGTAGTTTATGGAGTTTATGAAAATCACCTGCCAATGTTTTAGGGGTCAAGCTGACATTGAAAACATGCTGGAAAGAGTTTGGCTCATTACCTAACTGCCAGTCTATGTCGAACTTTCTCTGTTTAGAGTATTCCAACAGTTCTCTTGCATTTTGGTCATTCCAGCCATGATCATCTCGCAGGAGAGCATTGAAAGTGAATAACAGCTTCATGTTAGTAGCTTTGCAGAACTCATTTATTTCAGCCCATTTATTGCCTGTCATGATGAAAAAAGGGAGAAACTTGGAACATAGCTTTGTGACAGATCGGCACACTGAGTTGTGGTGTCCATCTTTAGAGCAATGATCACATGACACTGGTAAGTCATTCTCACTGAAAATCAGCCTCTCCGACATGGTGCCGCCGAGCCGCAGCCTCGCCGGCGCCAAGGCCTCTGCCAACTGCCGCAGCCGCACCTTCCTGAAGTCGACTGTATCGTAATTTTGAACATTGGATGTATCGATCCCTACACTCAGGAAATCGTCGGGAATGATCGAGTGGATTGTCTGGTGCTCTTCTATAGTAATGTAACATCTTTCACCTGAATTGTATTTCACAAATATCACCAGAACGGCCACGTTGCAACAGAATGCTATGGCACACACGGCCACTAAGCTTTTGTTGGACAGCATGTTGCAATTATTATGTACACATTATCACAAAATATTTTTAATCACTCAGTGACTATTTCTTTCACTAGTTTGTGCTGCAAACTGAGTGCGTGCGTGCGAGCGACCGTTTACAGTAAACACGTTACGTTAATTACGTTGAGCAATATGTTATAATAAAATTGATTGTTATGACATTTAGTAAGCTGTCAGACAGACCAACAGACATCATTGCAATAGACTGACATATCTCGACAATTTCATGTCTTCATGTGACATTTTTTTTTTTTTTTATAATGTGAATTCATTGAACTTGTTATCGCAATTAATGTATTGAACTTGGCAAAATACCCATTAAGTTGTTGGTGAGGCCAAATTCATATGCATTTTATTTCATCGCAGAAGGGACATCTGCCCATAGGGTAACTTTTAATACTGACTGTATCATAGTGATTACTTTCTCTGTGGCTGAATCAACAGTACTAACAAAACAAGATACAACAGTATCCTAGATTGGAGATCAGTGTTGCCAGCGAGGTCTTGGCAAAAGTAACCTAAAATGTACAAAAAGTAACCTTTTTGTAGGAAAAGTAACCTTTTACATTTTAGATGACCAAAAGCAAAAAAAAAAAACTTACAGAATTATGGGTAATGTAAAAGTTTCTTCCATAACTTAAATAAAGTTGTATTTTAATATTTACAAAATCTACTTCTGAACATCTGTAATTACACACACACACAGACACACACCCAGCACACACACATGAACATACCTACTTACTGTGGTTAGCCGGTGTTATTGTGGGAACCCAAACCAACTAAGTCAAATTTATTTCAGTTAAGCCTTTCGTTATTAGTCTGCAAAGTAGGTAGGTATACCGATCTCCTCGCTTTCGTGGACTTTCTACCATACACAACACAACAGCAGGTGATCCAGGCAGGCGAAGGGCAGCGACTAAACGTATTACTTACTAGCGTAGTTATTCGTTAGTATGTACTTATTATTATTACAGTATGTAGTATGTAGAGAATACATAATAATACAAGCCACTGGAGGGAATTAAAAAATCATTCCGCAAGCAAATTCCAAAAAATGACCTAAATGTAACCTTTTGTGTCGTGTAACCTAGAAGTAACCTGAAGCAGTCATAAATCACCTAAAAGGTTACCTAAGTAACCTTCTGGCAACACTGTTGGAGATGTAAGCGTTTAGTAAAGCGCCTAGCCTTTTTGTAAAAAAACGGATACGGCAATTTAGCTGCGACATTGACGTCTTTGACATATACCCACAGACATCATACCATATACCACAGACCACACAGCCAAACCTATAGACGTTTGACTGACGGTTTATTTTACCATTATTGAATTTATTGAATATGCTTTATGTTGGTCGATTTAAGAAAGATTATATTCTTGTTCTTCTTTTTTATCGTTGGAAATCGGCTACAAAATAGAGGCATTTTGCCAGTGTCGAGTAAATGCTTATTTCTTCTTTTGTTACGAAATGAAGGGCGGTGAATTAAAATTAATATTGATACGGCCTCACCCGCAACTTAGTTATCTTATTTTTTTATAATTCATTTTTTTTCCCGCTTTGGATACTAGCCCTTTGAAGCCCAACAGGGCCCGAAACCCGGATAGCCTGAGAAAAGGTATTGATAGGGTTGCTTACCCATTCACATTGCCTACCTTTTCAAAGGGTTTTTCTAAAATACTAAGTTCATTCGCTTAATCAACCGTAAGACCCGATAAAATCCATACACACCTATGCCTTCTAACGATAAAATTCGTAATTCATAATGGATAGTGAAGTTAATAAGCCAGTCGTTCGATGGTGGGTACCCCTTGATTGGAGCTTTCACTTAGAAAACTTATTAGTTAACGTCCTAGTTTTTTTCCATAAGTTTTACTAGATTAATGTTTTGAAAATAAGCGGCTTATACAAGGTTGAAGCCCAAAGGCGTCATAGAAAGTTTCGAAAGTTTTATAGTACGTACTTACGTAATATGTTTTGTCTGTGCCTTATATCGATGGAGCATTGACGTATACGCAGAAAGAATATCTCTGCGTGATTTTTTTTATTGAGGTAGGTGTAGAAAAAAAATGTCTGCATGGCAGGTATAAACACATTTTATTAAAACATCGTGGAATGTAGTTCGAACAGAATTTATCGTTGTCTTACACGACGTACCCACATACTGTTATTTACATGAGTTACTTATTCTATAATATACGTATGATACGATAATAAATATATTCCATCAATATTATAAACGAACTTAGGTATCTACTCATAGGTAGTAAATTTATAAACAGAGAATAAACTGATTTATTAAAAATGCTGACGTGAAATAAATATTTGAAACATACTAATACCTACATATTATGTAGATATCAGGTAGGATATTGATGGGGTGTAAGTACTGTTACCGGTGATCGTTCACTCGCTGTGCAGCGGGACGTCACTAGCGGCGAAACTCTATGGTGACAGGAGTGTTTTGACAGTTCGTGTGTGCCGCCAAAATATATAAAGTTTTGCCGCGATGAATAAAGTATTTATTTAATATTTCCGTGTTTATTATTCTATTTAACAGTACCTAGCAATTTCCGGTATAATATACTAAAACAACGGTTGGCCTGTACCTCCCAACATATTTCTTCAGAATGAACTGTAGTGTAATGAATTGTGAATATAAAATAAAATAACTATTATGCGAGAATTTAATTCCCAATCATACATACTTATAATAATAAGGAAATAATCCTAAATAACGAACACCTTGTTACAATCAACATAAGTAAATAAACTAAGTACAAAAGATTCAACAAAACTTTTTAAACGACTCTCACATACCTACACTTACTGTCTAAAATCATCATTTAGGTATATGGGTTCCAAATAGATTTCGCGATAATGTATTGGTTTAATTACATTCAATATGTAAACACGTCCACTTAAGTCTTATGCCCGCCTTCCGATACTTGGCTTATTTTGAAATTAGAATTTTGTAAGGGAGCGGTGTTGCTAGTTCCAATAATTTAGAGTTCGTCGTGTTTTGGTCCGGAGAACTCCTCGTGGCTGATGAAGCCGTTCTTGTCTTTGTCCTCGTGCTGGAATATCTCCTCGACGAGCTTGTCGTGGCTTTCCAGCATCTGCTTGACGTCTTCGCTTATCTCGGCGTCCTCTGACGGTACCATTTGCTTCTTCAAATATTCGCTAACCTGTCGGACAAGCAAAGTACATTCTTGACTATACTTCGGCAATGGATACAAGACAAGTGGGTAAAAGTCTAATGCCTTGATTACATGTAACGAGTAAAATGGCGAGGCAATGCTTTCGGCCGAGTGCTTGGTGTAAATAGTGCTCGGTACATAGGTATATACCATTTTTACTCGGCCGAGCACTCGGCCGCGAGCACTGTCTAGGTATGATTGAAATGATTCACACATTCTTTAAATAATCTATACATCTATACATATAAATAAAATTGGAGTGTCTGTTTGTAATATTAAAATAACCGCTTTTTACTAAGTGCATTTGGATGTATACACGTTACCTATACCGAAACAACAATTTTTATAATTTTTGTCTGTCTGTCCGTCTGTCTGTCTGTCTGTCTGTCTGTCTGTTTGTTCCGGCTAATCTCTGAAATGGCTGGACCGATTTTGACGGGACTTTCACTGGCAGATAGCTGATATAACAAGGAGTAACTTAGGCTACTTTTATTTTAGAAAAAAAAATAGGATCTCGCGAAAAAAAATTAAAACCAATGTTGCAGCGCAGCGCCTGATTAAGTTTGATAGCAACAACCTGCAGCAATGCGTCCCGCGGGCTCAGAATGGGCGAGCAGGCTGTTGTCAACGGTTGTCTTTGTTAAATACCACGCGGACGAAGTCGCGGGCAACAGCTAGTTAATTTATAAATCTATTTAGACTGAATAGTTTCAGGTGCTTCCATAGGCCGTTCAGTGCATGCATGCAGGATGTGCTGAATTTGTGATGTTGGACAGGAACATTGATTGCAGTTGTATCTTACATATCCAACTTCAAGGAATTTCAAGCACTTCCAAATTCTAATGTGAACAAATCAACAACCGTCTAAATTGCATTCTCGATAAGTTTATTTTCATTTGTGCCATTTCGGTTTCACCATCAAACCTCTGGATGTTCATGCATTACATCAAAGTACCTAAGTAGATAGAATACTGCTATGTATAGAAATAAATCAAGATACAAATGTTATATGTAATCACGGTTTATTTTGAATTTGCGCTTATTGACTTTTTAATAAATCAGCAGCTCCCTCGCTGATGGCTTTTATTTTATTTAGAGCTTCTTTCGCCGTTAAAAATAGCGCGATATTATAATCCTTATCTAGGTATGACTTTTGAAATGTTATGTACTATAACTAGACTGCCGGCCTGACGGTCTGATTAGCGCAGTTGGCAGTAACCCTGCTTTTTGTGCCGAGGGTTCCGGGTTCGAATCCTGGTTAGGAAAAACTGTGTGATAAGCACGAATTTTTGTACCTAAATCATTGATGTTTAATATATATATAAGTAATATATACCGCGTCCGCCCTCAGTCCATTGTACGGTACCGATAATACAAGCGTTGCTTAGTGTGGGATCGTATAAATGGCGATATTTATTAATAAGTATTGAATAATATTGGCACGCTCGACTCGCTCCGCGCACATTCCCGTTAAATCTTGTGTTATTTCTATACCGTTATGTATATATACAATGAAGTGGGTTTAACAAAGCATGCAACACAATATAGGTCTACAAATCTACTTGTATTTTTTTTCTAATACATTCTTGCATGCTAAGTGTTATCTCATTGGCAGGACATGCAAAAATTAACAAACTCCTCTGCTAATCTACGGAATCGGGTTCTATGTTAATAACCTCATCCGGTGCCCATAGCTACCTCCACCAGTGACAACGGGACTGACCTCCTCACGAGATAGCTCTCGGTCCCCGTTCGTGTCCATGGCTTGGAACGCTAACTCTATACTCACTTCTTCCCTCGACAACATGTTGTCCTTGTCTGCGTCGATTTCCTTGAACACGTTGGTGGTGGGTGGCGAGTCACCAATGTTGATCAGCTCGACGTCGAAGTGGAGGGTCGCGTGGGGGGGGATCACGTTACCGGCTCCGCGCTCGCCGTAACCGAGAGACGATGGGATCGTCAATTTACGTTTCTCGCCTGAAAATGTGAAAGATTATGTGTAAACAACAAAATTGTAATAAGCTGTTACAGCTAAGTTGTTAGAACGTTTGCCTCGGTAACGAGGATCGCGCGTTCAAACCCCGGCTCGCACCTCTGGGGTTTCTGGAGTTAATGAGCGAATCTCATTTTCAACCATGATTATCACTTGCTAAACGGTGATCGGAAAACATCGCGAGGAAACCTGCATGTCTGAGAGAACCCCTCAAAAGACGTGTGAAGTCCGCCAATCCGCACTGGGCCAGCGTAGTGGACTATCGCCTAATCCTCCTCGCATTGAGGGGAGGCCCGTCCCAAACAGTGGGACATTAAAAGGGCTGGTATTATTTTTATTAATAACCAAATTGTTAAAGATTTTATTTTGGATTATGGTTAGTTTGGTTGAAGCCGGAATGACGGCCCCCACAAGGTGGACCGAGAAATCACAGGTGGCGCTGGAAGCCGGTGGATGCGAGTGGCGGAGGACCGTGATGTGTGGAAGTCATTGAGGGAGGCCTATGTCCAGCAGTGGACGTTCTTGTTAATGAATGGATAGGTTTTAAATGCGTAACAAATTGAAACAGGAATTTCGGAAACAGATAAGACATACGGCCTGATTAGCACAGATAGTGACTCTGCTTTCTGTGCCGAGGGTCCCGGGTTCGAATCATGGTAACCAAGTCATGGGTGTTTAATATCTTTATAAGTAATATATACTGGGTTCGCCCCCACTCCATTGTACCGTACCCATAATACAAGCGTTGCTTAGTGTGGGACCGTATAGTCGGTGTATTCGACATTTATATTATACTTTTTTAACACAAATAAACGTATTTTTCACTATCTTCCCACGATGTAAATGGTCTGACGGTCGTTAGCTAGATTTGAATCGGTAACTAAGGTCTATTAGAAATACTAATCAAGAAAAAAACTAAATATCAAGTTATATAACGCATTTTAAGATGCGCCAAACTTTTGCATCGCTTTCATCTTGCCGCCAATGACATCATATTACCTCGGCCCCAAGTCTGCTAACACAATCGATTCATAATCGAACAGCAACCGCATAGTAACTGTCACTTTTGACAAATATCCCGTACAATATATGTCAAAAGTGACAGTTACTATGCGGTTGCTGTTCGATTATAAATCGATTGTGTTAGCAGACTTGGGGCCCTGAACATTGCTTGTAGAAATAATATATTTTCATTTTAGCAAGATTCACCTATGATAAGTCAATTTTAACACATTTTTTTCCCAGCAAATAATCTAATTACCTAGTAGGTCATCGTCGATCAATGAACAACAAGTGTATTCCTGGAACTTGATTCAATCTGTAGCGAAATTAATTCCTTTTAAGATGCCTCTCAATAAAATGTACAGTCTCTCCTTACTTGGAAACGCAAAATAATGAGTACCCAAGTAATTTTTTTTTTTATTACATTATAGGCAAGTATTTGATCTCGATCTCACCTGATGGTAAGTGACGATGAGATCTACGATGGAGCATACTTGCCTAGGTAGGAAGGCGGCAGTAGATAAGAGACGCAACTGATTTGACCCGCCATCCATGAATGGCAACACCGAACATCATGCCGGAACACGGCTAGGCCGCTTGGCGACATGGCTTTGTTCAGTGGGTGGTGACTAGCCACGGCCGAAGCCTACCACCAGTAGAGTTGTCACCTGGTTGGCACCACCCAGGGTCACGTGTAGGGTATCTCGAGGGTACTTAATTCTCCTACGGACGAAGGTAACTCGACCCCAATAAATAGTTTATTTCGATGCGATGCCAGTGGGCAGGTCTTCGAATATCATTAAGTACTTACTTGTAAAAGCAAGACAATTAGTGCTATTCTAGGAAGATGGAGAGTGGGCACCAATAATATTAACTTTAAAAAAATATTTCGCGTAGGTTTCATATCCTGCTGTTAAGGGTTCAGAAATAAGCTTTGTTTAATATAATTCCGATACATTGCCTGACAGTGTCCTTGTTTTCATATATATAAATGTTATTTTGGGGTACTCCCCCGCATCGTCTCCATCCACCAATTGGTACTTATTTGATGAACCGTTATTTCTACGAAAATTGATCGCCTATTTGTTTTTAATAACAAGATGTAAATAGATAAAAGATGACGTCCAAGATTTACAACATGGAACTATTTTACTCACCAACGCACATGTCGATCAGTCCCTGGTCCCATCCCTTGATGACCTGGCCGACGCCAATTTGGAAGGTGAAGGGTTGGTCGCGATCATAACTGGAACAATGGTATTTTTTATTAGTAAATACGTGATAATGTTGCCAACATCAGATATCCATCTTGCCGGACACAGGAATCATCGTTTTTAATTAGCAAAGGATAGAAAGAACGTCGACTTTCTTCCCCTTAGTAGCCTGATTTACGAAAGTGATTTATTTTTAATAATACTGTGTTTAATGTTACTGTGTTTAATTATAATGACATTTGATTTTTTTTTTAATTTCGTTGGAAAGAATATTATACAACAGTAAAATACGTACAGCCAACCTATAAAAAAAAACTAATAGTAATGTGAACATTCGGTTTAAAAGATTGGTATCAACATTGAAACTCTAGGCTATTAAGGGTTAAATGGCCTCACCTACCCACCGGTGGGTATTTCGCCAATGTCAAGTAATTCATAGCAACAATAATATGTTAAATTAATTGCTCATAACGTTGTAATAAAATGGATGAAGATATTATAATGATTGACAGAAAAGTTGATACGAATTTTGGTAGTGATGAATGTACAATTTGAAAATGGATCAAAATAAATCAATAGAGTTTGCTTATATATGTCTTTGTTTGCCTCTCGTATAGCCGCAATCATGCATGAGTGTATAAATATGAATGTTGTTTTAATATATGGACTACATTTATTATACTATATACGTATATTAGTCTAGGTAGTCAAAGGATGTCTCATCCTCTTGCACAATTGTCTTTACACAACCGACAGCAATGATTATTTGATTACTAAATAAAAAATACAAATGCGGAATTGAATTAAGAAATAATAATATCATAGGATGAGACGTCATAGGATGAAAATGGAGCTACCCCTAGTCGCAAGGTCGTAGGTACATAGTCTACATACATTTACATAGGTTACATAGCATAGGTATATTTTAACGCTGTCGAGCCGAATTGTCCATATATTTGGTGGATGAGATCGTGCCATCAGATAAATCGGTCTGCACTACAACATTGTTAATATCGGCCTTTGTTCGGCAAGTGTAGTCTGTTGTATCCATTACAGTATATCACTGTACAAGAGGAACGAGTCTACTTTGCGAACGGTATATATCGAATATATAAATGCTGGTTAGCTGTGACTTATTGTCATTAATATTTCGAATAGATATGACTGTAGCGACCTCTTCAACCGCGCCACAAGCTACACAGATGGCGCTGCAGACGACTTGCAGAACAATTGACAATTCTCCATACAATCCTGAAACGCGCTTTGAGAGTTTTCAGGATGACTATTTGGTGAAAAAGAAATATTACTGTACGGTGGCTCAGTAGCAATATTTTAACGTATCGTTTCGGCTAGAAGACGTATCTAATTACTAATTCATTCAATAATCGATCCCTCCAATTTACCGAAACAAAACAAAGCGGGCTGTCGACAAACATGGCGTGTGATAGTTTCGCTATCGTTACACAATAGAAATCAGTGACGGACGACACGGTTGCATATAACTTTTACTGCGGGCCCGTTTTTTGAGTTGTTACGTCATACAGCATACAGAACGTGCTTCGGGGAGCTTGAAATTGTTCATAAAACTCTCTACTCACTCGAGATATGAATCATCATACTGACATCAATGACAAATGATATGCTTACTCAGAAATACTCGGAATGCACCTTCTGTTTGCATAACTAGGCAGTTTAGCGATGCTAAGCTAAACATTCAAGCCGTGAAAGTAGTATTCTTATGTTCAGGGTATTATTATTGCATATACATTATACCTAATATTGAGATATTATTTATTACAGTGCATCCTTACAATATATAGGGAGGTGCAATGCGGCAGATGCGTCATATAAATTAAATAGTAGGTATCATATTGAAACCGCGAGAGTATATTGTAATACTAGCTGTTGCCCGCGACTTCGTCCGCGTGGTATTTAACAAAGACAACCGTTGACAACAGCCTGCTCGCCCATTCTGAGCCCGCGGGACGCATTGCAGGTTGTTGCTATCAAACTTAATCAGGCGCTGCGCTGCAACATTGGTTTTAATTTTTTTTTGTGAGATCCGATTTTTTTTTCTAAAATAAAAGTAGCCTAAGTTACTCCTTGTTACATCAGCTATCTGCCAGTAAAAGTCCCGTCAAAATCGGTCCAGCCATTTCAGAGATTAGCCGGAACAGACAGACAGACAGACAGACAGACAAAATTTTTAAAAAATGTTGTTTCGGTATAAGTAACGTGTATACATCCAAATGCACTTAGTAAAAAGCGGTTATTTTAATATTACAAACAGACACTCCAATTTTATTTATATGTATAGATACCACATGCCACGCCATGGAATCGGTCCACAATGGGGGTGGGGGGGAAGACTAAGCTGCCTGTCCATGCTCAGTTCACGAGCAAAGGGTAAAGGAAGAGAAAGTTAACTGTGTTTGAAAAGCTATTTTAAATTGTTAATTAGTTTAATATGATAGTATGCAATATCGTTGCTTTTCATTCGTTCGTTGATTGTAAATTCCAGTACGATGATGAAGTTTAAATAAATGAAAAACCTCATTAACCAACACTCGAAAGGGAAAGTCAAACAACCTATCTTATTTAAACTCGTTACATTTTTATACACTGTGGTTTTAATAAAGACAACCCATGACAGGGCAGTGTAAGTGTACCCCCTTGCACCCTCCCCTAATGATTGCGAACATACGTTTAAAAGATAACACATCGTTGGTCTCCTGATGCCACCCATGCACTGGGTGAGTTGAACTATGACGATTTGTCGCATCGACACGAGCCTTTATACAAATCACTAAATATTTACAAACAGAAAAAAAAGCCAGGCCTCCACAGGTGACAGGAGGGCTGGCTCTTTCCTCGCTCAAAAAACTTGTATGATTATACAGCGAGGAAATGCAGCCAGCATTCTTGCCACCGTTCTACCCGGACAAGGTCTTTTTGATGCATAGTTTGTTTTCATATTATTTTTAAGTTTTTTTTTATACAAATTGATAAGTACCTTTTCAACATTGCTCAGATTGGCGTAAGAATCCATAAATAATCTCATTAGTTTGATGTTGTGCTCAACTAGGTAGCAACGTCGTATCTTGCTTGATGCTGCACTCTAGCTATTAATAAGTTTTAATGCGCTTGTAATATATATATGCTTTTATTCGAATCTTTCTCGATGAGCATACCTAGCTCTGATTTAAATATTATTCATGGATGTAAAAGATCTTTTTTAAAAAAGAGAAACCATGGGGTTCTTGCGCTTTCTTCTCCATAGGAACGGTATAATATTTTTGTAGCTTTTAACTATTCATAAGTACTGTACATAATGGCCTACGTGAATAAAAACTATTCTGATTCTGATTCATGAATTGATGATTCGCATCTATTGCATAGACACACAGATCGATTCTAAAGTACTTACTACTTTAATTATCTGTCGTATTCTTACCGGCATAATAAATATAAATTAAAGTGTGCCATTAATCGGTAGTGTTACGTCTTTAAGGCACGTACCTACTCAAGTTTCATCCGAATAGCTGAGCGTACTTGCTTGACCCGTACTTTCTCCATGCTAACTTCATACAGGGTTCCCACTTCCCATTAGAATACTACTTACACGCCATTCAAAATATAATTTTAATTTAATAGGCTGGTGTTTAAGTTATGGATAAACCTTACATGCTCTGTGGAATACGGTAGTTGTAATTGTAAATAAATGTAATGAGTAATATTGCCAGACCAACTATTAATGCGGTCCCACACGAAACAACCGTTGTATTATAGGTACCGTACAGGGGACGAAACCACTACATAATACTTAGATAATAAACATCCATGACTGTGGTACAAACATTCGTGCTCATCATATAAAGTTTGTCCCTACAAGGAATCGGACCCGGGACACTTCGGCACAGAAAGCAGGGTCACCACCAACTGCGCTAATTAGGTCGTTAATTAGACTGATACACTTATAATACAAACGGTTGGTTACCATGACAACCCTAGTCCATATCCTGATGTTACATAGCTATAAGGCGACACTGCCTAGTGCGCTAAATGTTTTATTACGTAAAATGCAAATGGCCGACAATTTGACGCATCCATCCGCAAAACGTAATCAGTTATTTAGTATGTGGCAGTGAAATTATGCAAATACAAACTATTGGTGAATTTATAGGCGATTTCAGGAGACCGTGATATTATCAACCATACTCATTGATAGGTGAATAAGGTACTCTAGTAACATTACATTTACTTAGTACCTATATCCGTCATAAGAATCTGTTATCACCGAGGTACTCGCAAATAATTATATCATATGTATTTACACTAAAGCAACTAGTGGAAAGAGGGGTGATGCTTTTTCTTTGTCGCACACGTGTTGACATCGCGTCGCGGCCCGGCAGCCAATTCCTTTGCAGGGTCCGTACCAAAATAGTAAAAACGGAATCCGTATGGTGCGACTATGTCCGTCTATCTGTCTGTCACACACACAAATCTGATTTTAGTCTTTCTCGGATTGGAACATTTTAATGTGTTTGTATTTTTGAGTTATTCAGACAAACGTTTACGTTTACGTTTTACGAAAAATTGTGCAGTGCTTTCTTGTGTGCAGGAGAGGTTGGCAACATATTTAAAACGTAATAAGAAGCTTATAGTATAATATTGACGACGGCGACGAATCGAAAAATTGGACAGATTAATGAAAATTGGTTTAAGTTGATTCTCAAACCATTTTCCTAGTTCATTATTAGTTGCTCCTCATATTATAGTAAATGTCAGGTTGTTTTAGCATTTTCCATCCATCTACAATATAAGTACCTATAGCGTGTAATTATGTATTGCACAAGTAAAGAGCGACCGAAAAAGAAAATAATAAATTTTGAATATATGGCATCCCCGTAAACCTTAAAAAAAAAGTTGACAGTATTGGTGACATTTACAACTATGACATTTATTCGTTGACGTTGTAGTGTTGCCCTTTGTCATAGATTTTAGTTCCTCGTTTAACAACTGTCTAGTCTATTCGGTTGCACTATACACATGCATATTAAAAATATCTTAGCTCACAGTATGTTACCTCTCTATCCAAAATGCCTTAGCAGTGTGTTTCGGTATTGCTTTATCAACAACTTTTTGCATGTTTACGTATAAAAATCGATTGAATACCAAAACAACAGGGTCGTTACTGCACAAAAGTTTCCATTTACAAAAGCGGTCCAGTCTGTGTCATAAACGAAACTGTCTGCAATTTGAAAGTCATGAATATTTGATTGATGCCCAGTGAATGTGCTACGAGTATTGTCGCGTGATAAAATAGATAGAGCACTGTGAAAGTGGGACGTCTTTTGCGAGCCTTCATACCTGTAGCTCTCTCCCGAGATGAAATACATATAAATCTGAACGAACGCAAGCGAGATTATGCCGGGATACTTAAAATAACCACAGATTAATAGGATAATACAAAGGCCTATTTGTACTGTAGCGACCTCTTCAACGGCGCAACAAGCTAAACAGATGGCGCTGCATACGCATTCAGAACAATTGACATTTCTCCATACAATCCTGAAACGCGCTATGAGAGTTTTCGGAGCACGTAAATATATACAAGATCCCGATAATACCGTTGTTGCATAGCGGCCACCCCGTAAGGCAACATCTTCCCTTTTCCGCTAAGGTACCATTTCTTTTCACTGTTCAGAATGTCTCGAACACCCGTGTTTAAATATCAGACTAACAAGCATTGCCACGGCTAATAATAAATATTTGTGTATTAATTCCATCAGTGGCTTTAATAAGCCGTCCCAAAGCAGATATATCCGAGAATACCCGCCTCGATATTTAATTAACGATACCTAAAGTTGCAACTTTGTCGTCAAGGCGGGGCGGCACACGGCACTGTCTAGTAATATTTTATAACGCTTTTAAACCGTGTGGCAACCTTAAATTTTATATGACGCAGGGTTGCCGCGGCGCGGTTCGTGGCTACAAATTGATAATCTCGTATCTTCGCGACTAAGCAAGGCTTATATAAGGTTTAACAAAAATAGTATAATATATTTTAAGGGGTTAACAAGTAGGTGATAACTAGGTAGGTAGATAGTAGGTTTGGATAAGTTATATGTGTATGGTGTTTGATTTTTCTGTGCGAAAGCGGTTTTGACGTTTCAGTTAGGTACTTTTAAAATTTCAAATAATTTGTTTTTTTTTTCGGATTGTGACCTTTATAGCCTACCAATGGATTCTGTAAAATATGTTAACACTATTATTGTTAATCCTTTTATTAGGGTTCAATATTGGCTGGACTTTAGACGTCACACGTGGACCACAAGTAAATAGCTTATCATTGCGTTGTTTTTTTTTATCTTTGCGTCAAAATTAAAATTTGCTCCCCATTTCTCTATGAAGTTGTTATACAGAGCGATTTAGAAAGGCTATACTACCATTTGAACCTAAGCTTCTTTAGCGTATTTCTATTTATTATGTGAAATCACATAACATATGTGTAATTTTTGAAAATAAATTGCTCTGTCCGCTTGTCAGTTTGAAAAAAAATTGCGCTGTCATTATATTGGAAGTTTTTTTTAAATTGCCATATCGAAATTGTGACTCTCACTTTAAATTTCATGAAATAACTACCGTGTGGAACTTCATTAAACTTCAGTCTATCAAAATACATGAACATTTTGAACTACACCGTCTTCACAGGTGACGCAAGCGAGGCGTAGTTTTCTGAACGAACATGACGTGAACGAGAAGGTGCCACATTAGCGCTTAAGATGAAGGTGGTTAAGTATAATTTCAGCTGTCAGTTGTTTTGAAATAGTGCAGCGTTAGTAGATTCTTTTGGCTAAAGGCTAAGACATCTATATCGCTTTGGCTGCGAGTGAAAGTGACCCATCCTGTAAAACGGGTAGCTTCCACTTGTACGCTCTGAGACAGGTTGCCCGCACAAACGATGCCAATCGAAGTTGTTATTACCAGTTAATGCATTGAATTTTCTCGATTCGGTTCCTTCTGGAGGTTTGCTTTTTATTATATTATACAGCTATTTATCTACTTATATTGAAAGTAGATTCGTCTTCGTGGGTACGTATATTTTACAGATGTCTAGAGAATAATAAGCTTTATTAAATACTAACAACGATTAGAAATAAAAACACAAAGTTAAAAGTGTTGATAGTGTGGTATTCTGTGCGTTTAGGGCTGATTTTTCAAAACAAACCGTCTTTAACTTTGTAAGTTAAGCTACCAAAAATATTTTAATAAATAACTAAATCTCACCGGGCCGAGCGCAAAAACAAATTCATATTAATTTAATTTTGAAATGCCTCAAGGGCACACGATGCGACACAAAGCATCTTGATGTCATCGTAACGTCATTGAGAAAACATGCTGTCACGGTCATACTTATTTATAAAATCTGTGGTGTGTGAGGGATGGAAGACGTTGCGTTACCGAAACGGTAGGTACGTAAAAAGGATTGTGCTCAAGGTAGTTGCAAGTTCTGTTAAAAGTATTACAATATTTTGTCCGTACTCCGTACATATTTAGCCTGCTATCGTAATTTGAGCTAGGCTAGGATCAGAAATATTAAAAAACTTATTCGAAGGAAAAAAAATATATTTAAAATTAGAATCACCCAAACGATGATAGAATTACGGAATATAGCAAACTTATAAATTATTAGGTATATTGAATAGGTCGGTCCATAAAAGTACACATTAAAAAGGCATATAGCACGCCTCACACGAGAGCTACTGAAAAGCGGTTCGAGACGCTGAATTTTTCACACCCCCTCATCTGCCCCACCGCGCACCACGACGCCAGCCCCCCCACAACTTAATAAAATATTATCGGCGAACACTTCGTCACAACACAAAAATATACAATTTAATCCTTTTACACGAGACATTAGTAGCACGCCGTTTGATAGAATATTGCGCACAAAATATAATTCAAATGGTCACGAGATGGTTTAAGATAAAAACCTGTGGTTAAAAATAGTGAGTGATTATTAGACTGCAAATGGAAATTACCTAAGTATAAGGTTATATAAGACTAGAACTTATCCTATAGCACATAGGGATAATGCAGATTTATATCAGTAAACGGCTTTCAGAATCAGGGCCTCAAGTCTGTTAACACAATCGATGTCCGCTAACACAATCGATTCATAATCGAACAGCGACCGCATAGTAACTGTCACTGTCAGATATTGTAAGGGATATCGGTCAAAAGTGACAGTTACTATGCGGTTGCTGTTCGATTATGAATCGATTGTTTTTGCAGACTGGGGACCCAGATCAGCAGTGATCAAGATTACCCCCTACTCAAGTCAAAAACTTTACTAATTTATAATATTATCTAGCACAGACAAATGCAACTGCTTGTACACACAGCAAGCCAGTCTTGACAACTAGTTGAGCCGTCACTTGAACTTTACCAATAGATTCAGGTTAAGATGTACCATAAAATCCGCCAATGCCGGATACCATTCTCTGAGCAAATGCCAACGGGCTAACGAAGTTCCGATTCGTTTCGAATGAGCCAATAGCAGCGTAGATTAATATTTAAATTATGCGGTATGAACGTTAGAATCAGCGAAAGTGTTTAAAGCACTTATGATTTTTATATAAATTGATGATCACAAATGGAAAGTTGAAATATCATAGATATATTCAAGAATTCATTAATCCTATAAAATATGTTGTTCAATCCCGTAGCATAGGCTACAGAAGATCTGGGTCCCAAGTCTGCTAACACAATCGATTCATAATCGAACAGCAACCGCATAGTAACTGACACTTTTGACAGATATCCCATACAATATCTGTCAAAAGTGACAGTTACTATGCGATTGCTCTTCGATTGTGAATCGATAGTGTTAGTAGACTTGGAGTCCAGGAGTCACAAGCAGTTGGCTCTACTATTTTAAAATAAAGCTATTTATATATTTACTAAAATAAATACCTAATTGACGATTAATGTTAGAAATGAAAAATAGCTAAAACTTAAAATGTTGAATGTTTCGTATAAAATATGAAGTAACTCGCAACAGATTGAGTTGAACATCACTTTGCTTTCGCCGCATCGATCTAACTAGTTAAATTGCTTTAGAGATAATTCATTTAGCATGGAACAGAGTTTGAAAAAGACAAGTCTTTACGCTACCATCGACCTAATATTAAAATAATATATTTCTAATGAACATACAAATATTCAATATATGATATTATTTCGATAGAAAACCATCAAACTGGGTATTCCCACAAATAATATGGATTTAAAGTCATATATATGGAGTACCTATTAAGACATATATTATCGATATTTCCGCCTCGATAATGATTACAATAACAAGGTTATCGGCTCCGAATACATATATGGAGTCCAGACCCTAGGTCCATGGGGTCTAAGCGCCATAGATTTTATACAAAACCTATCAAAAAAAATTGGTCGACGCTACTGGCGACCCAAGGGCCGGGCATTTCCTCTCAGCAAATAGCATTGGCTATTCAGCGAGGAAATGCGGCCAGCATCTTAGGTACGCTACCGTATGGGCGAAATGTTTATACGTTTTTAACTAGGTAAGCTTTTCTATTCTCTTTTTAATTTATATTTACGTTGTCATATTATGTAAATAAATATTAGTCCACATGAATCCTATTTACGTATATGACGGCGCGTCTAACATCTGTCAGATCGAGAGTGAAGATACACTCTAGCGGAGCGTCGTGTCTATGGTGGCGAGGCGGCCATATTGTGCGTGTCTGTGATATATGGAGCCTGCCTGCGCACCGACTGCGACGAATCGCTAACGATCTATGTTTTGAACGTGTTCTGATTGTTATTATTGCCAATTAAAGAAGCCATTCCCGTATTTTGTGTGATTAAAGAATAGTGCATTGCTAGTGTTCTTCTTGCCCACATACCCACGCCGCCCACCATGGAGCCTTCTGAGAAAGCATTTCTAGCGCCTTTATCAGAAGTGGGATCGAATGGGCGTCAAGATGACGAAAACAATCGTGAAATTAGTGCTGTGGGATTGTTGAATAACATGGAAGCTATGTTAGCTCGTGTTTTAGCGATACCACAGATGCACAATGTGAGTAACAATTTAACGCAGCTTTTAAACTTTAACCCAGAGGACCGAGATGCCGATATAGTTGGCTGGTGTAATGTGACCGAAATAATTGTGCAAAATAAACGCTTGGAAGGAGTTGATTTGCTTATTGCTTTGACTAACGCTTTAAAAGGCAGTGCAGCTACCTGTCTTACAAGAATTAACCTCTCTGAAATTACATGGCCTTTAGTAAAGCAGACTTTGATTGCGAGATTTTCGAAGCCGAAAATAGCCCAAGATTATTTTGATGAAATTTTGAGGTTCCAGATAGGAATTAAAGAAACGGCGTCTGAATGTGGTCTTCGATTATGGAACCTTATCGAGCGAATTCCTAAAACAATGATGGCTGAAGAAGTGATTACCGGATTTGTTGTCTCTGTGCTGTGCTTAAAAGACAATCTTATACAACGCGAGTTAAATGCGCAGACGGTTAATAATAAAGTTCAATTGTTTAGAATCCTTGGTGGTATATCGTTTAAACGACGTATTGAAGTTAATGATACTCAGGAACCTGAAGCAAAGCGACCACGCACGACTGATAGATTCACAGGAAAATGTCATTACTGTGGAGCCTCTGGACATCGGCTTGTGGACTGCAGAAAACGTCGTGATGATTCTGGTACTTCTAAACCTCAAGAATCTTCGAATTTAAGCCGTACAGCCGTGAAGCCATCGACTGTGACCTGCTATAATTGTGGCCAGCATGGTCACATTTCAACAGTTTGTCCCGATAAATGGCGCGGTGGCGGAGCTGCGGTTAAGGATGTTCACTTGTGCGAGCATCGCCTTTCGAGGGGTAGGTATATTAGAAATATCTTCTGTATCACAGGGACGAGGAGGCCGAGACGGTGCGGCAAGAGGATGCAAATGATGTACTACTTAAAGCTTTAGATTCTGATCACGATCATCAATTAAGTAATTCTGATACCTTAACCGTATGCTCGGACACTGTTTCCACTGACTTAAGAACCATTACGGCTGGGCCAGACACATTAAGTGTACATTTTGATCCTGAAACATGAGACATACAGTGTGAAGTTGACATTCACACATAGCAAGATAATTCGTAGTCAACTGATAATTTAGTCTAGCTTTCATACTGGTTGATCCTGGCAGACAGTGACATCCGGGCTATACCTGTATGGGTTAGTTGAGGGGATTCACTGGTCTGAGCCAGAGGGTGAGTCGATCCTGGGCAGACGGTGACATCCGAGCCATACCCGCAATGGTTGGTTGAAGGGATTCACTGGTCTGAGCCAGATGGTTGGTCGATCCTGGGCTGGCGGTGACATCCGAGCCATACCCACGATGGTTGGTTGAAGGGATTCATTGGCCTGAACCAGATGGTTGGGCTCGCTCGTCCGGTCCAAGTCATTGTGTGTTGACTGGTCGAAGGGACAGCGACGTCCAAGGGGTTGGTTCAAGAGGCACGATTGTCTACACCAAGTCATTCTGTGTTGACTGGTCAAGAGGACAATGTGATCTAGGCCACACCCCGCTGTTTGAGAGGAGCGCGTTGGTTCAATCCAAGTCATTGAGTGTTGACTGGTCTAAAGAACAGCGTCGCTCGAGCCATGATGATGGTGTTAGTATTGATGATAATGTGTGACTATCATCTGTTTTGGGTCAGGTTGGACGAGCGGATAACATGGTACTGGAAAACAATTGTTACAGAAATGGGCGCCTTACGACCGAGGACGGTCGCATGTCAGTCTGGCCGTGACGGCGCGTCTAACATCTGTCAGATCGAGAGTGAAGATACACTCTAGCGGAGCGTCGTCGCGTCCATATTGTGCGTGTCTGTGATATATGGAGCCTGCCTGCGCACCGACTGCGACGAATCGCTAACGATCTATGTTTTGAACGTGTTCTGATTGTTATTATTGCCAATTAAAGAAGCCATTCCCGTATTTTGTGTGATTAAAGAATAGTGCATTGCTAGTGTTCTTCTTGCCCACATACCCACGCCGCCCACCATGGAGCCTTCTGAGAAAGCATTTCTAGCGCCTTTATATATTTAGAAAGTCATATCCAAAGTACTAATTTTTTATAAAGTTTTTAAAGACGTAGGTCGTCCTAACTTGCAATATAGAAATCGATATTTAAACGCCTTTAAACATGAAACCTTGAGTTCAAGTTAACATATCAGACAGTACAGCGCCTCCGTGCGTGGCAGTCCAGTGGCAGTAATCACCTTGTGTTTACGATACCATCGTAAATATTAATCTGCTTAGCGTCGAGCCAGGGCGGGCAGGCCGCGTGTCTCCTTGAATGAATCATTTATTGACTCTAACTGTATAAGTAGAGCTTCATTCTGTACTAGCCGTATCGCATTTACAACTATATATATGACCCTTTAGGGGTCGAATCTCCGAAAATACCATCCTTGTCCACATCTAAGATACTCAAGGAGTATATCCTCTAAATTTCAAATATCTGATTCTAGTAAAGAATCAGATTAAGGGCGTCTTTAATTTGGATGGTTGATGAACGGAACTTCTAGATCTTCAGACTTCTATCTTAAGGGTAACAGCCGCTGTCAGTGTAGCTGATCAATCTCTACTCGTCTCTATCTAGAGCAGTCTCTTTCTCTTCATCTTCTCATGTTATTCTCATCTCATACAAAATGTCTAAATACGTAGACTATGAAGTATACGGTTACCGAACGAATAACCTCGTATTATACGCTTTATATAGGTTTAAAGACTTTATTTTCTCATAAGAACTTACAGTTCACTTATATCAGTCCGATATCAACAGTTACAATAGAGAGTTCGTCTGATAATGGGCTTGCTACTTGGACCCAAAAATGATGTCACGAGCTACGTCCAATGAGTCCGATGAGCAAGTATAACTCCGTATTTTTTTTTATCCCATTTGCCACATAAAAGCCTGGTCATTTGTTTACATTGGCGAAAACACAAACGTTCTAAGATCCACTAATTTGTGGGCAAACGACACTGGTTTAATATACCATAAATTCCACCTGTTAAAAGCACTCGAAAGGAAAATTAACTTGTCAACAGTAACACAAAACATTTCGAAATATCTCGTAGCGATATACAAGGCGCTGGGATAATTACTGACGACAGGTTGTTCGGGCAGATAGCCGAGTGCGCAACAATAGTGCTATACACGTAACAATGGCGGCCGAGTCGTGCCTTATACAGTCTGGGCTGTAGAAAGTTCTCTAAACATAGATGCGATGGAGTGGCTCGTTGATGATAGGCACGAGTAGGTGAAGCCTAATCGTTGAACGGTATTCTTGACACCGTTGTATTGATTCAGTCAATAGCTATGGAATTTTTAAGTGGTAACGCATAGTTCACACCAGCTGTACATCGTACCGCCTCAGAATTAAATGTATGAGCAAAGTGAATTATCTTTATTGAGACAGCTATGTAGGTTATATTATACTAGCTGCGCCCCGCGGTGTTACCCGCGATAAAAAAGTATAACGGGAACCATAGCATTTTACTGGGATAAAAAGTAGCCTATGTGATATTCCAGACAATAATCTATCTCTTTTTCATCCAGATCCCTTCAGCCGTTCTGGCGTGATTGAGTAACAAACATCCATCCATCCATCCTAACTTTCACATTTATAATATTACTAGCTGCGCCCGGCGGTGTTACCCGCGATAAATAGTATGAAAAATTAAAACATCTATCCCACGGGAACCATACATTTTACCGGGATAAAAAGTCAAAGTAAAAGCCTATGTGCTATTCCAGACTATAATCTATCTCTGTGCCAAATTTCATCCAGATCCGTTCAGCCGTTCGGGCGTGAAAGAGTAACAAACATCCATCCATCCATCCATCCAAACTTTCACATTTATAATATTAGTATAGATATATATAGTGAGATGTTATCGTTAAGACATCGGTCGATCGTATCACGTAATAATGGAGTGACGCTGTGGTTTATGGTCATTCTTCAAGAAGTCACTGAAGTGACCGTGCAATGTTCCATGTTATCTTTTCTCGCTACTGGACCCTAAAACTGCGCTTATCGGGTACAGAACAACGCGAGTGCGACGATAATCTTCCGATGAATTTTTAACAGTCCGGTTAGGCGTAACCAGATGCGTAGCCGACGAAACAACTGGCAGAATAACACAAAAATAATATTTATAGTTGGCAGCACTTCGTTTTTCCTGAGAGGCATTGCCGTTTTTTTTTTGGTGGGAAGTAGAAACTTGAAGTATTAATCATTGTGTATTCATAAACGAGTGAAGAAGGATATCGTCGCTGCGCCTGCAAAATCCGCTATGGATAAAAACCCAACTTTTCAGGAGAAGCAAAAAACTGTTTTTTTTCCAAACTGTTAATACCATTTTAAAACTTAGTATGCAGAAAATTTGACTTTATGTGAAGACATCCAGGAATGTATATTTTTTGCTGTTTATTACGATATTCTAGGTGCTAGAATTTTTTTAAGTGAATTTCGGCACATATCGGTTTTTTTTTGGGTCGTAAATACCGCTATCTAACTTTTCGACACATGACGCATTTATGCTTCTACTAAGTAATTAGCATTTTTGTGCTTCCTAGACCACTTAGCGGATTTATCAAACTATTTTAAAATGATATGATAGGTTTAATTTCACTTTAAAGTATTTATTACTCTAATTAGAAAAATAATTAACAAAATTAAATCAAAAGACAATGAAATACTGGTATATCTTAAACTGCTAAGCTTGTCTAGGTAGATATAATATTAATATTATACGTTTATTTTGGTATTAATTAACTGATATTTCTTAAGAGTTAACTCACATAAACATGTTTACACATACATACTTATCAATAAACTTAAAAATAATAAGTAACACATCAAAACAATAGTTCTAAATTCATATCTTATAGTTATAGTTAATAGTATACTGATGCACATCGGCAAAGCTCGCCCTTGGTTTCGAGCCAAATGCAGACGTGCGGAAGTACTGAAGCATGAGGCTTACTTATCTTGGGCTGAAGCTCGAAACATGCCGACCTGCCCTGCCTCCACTTATTAAGCCAGACAGATCACTAGCTCACACTGCTACAGAGAACGCAAACTTGTTTGCATCTCTTTTCGCGGAGTCTTCGCGTCTCGATACTTCTGGTGAACTACCTCCGAATTTACCACATTGTGAGGCATCTATGCCAGAAATCGCATTCGTCAGACTGAGGTACGGAAAACACTGCAGAATCTTGACGTGAACAAGGCTGGTGGCCCTGACGGCATACCAGAAATAGTCCTTAAGACATGTGCGCCTGAACTTGCTCCTGTGCTAACACGCTTATACCGTCTCTCGTTTCAAACTGGACCAGTACCAAAGGCGTGGAAGCTTGCTAACGTACAACCTGTACCCAAAAAGGGTAGTCGTGCTGACCCCGTCAACTATAGGCCCATCTCGGTCACATCCATACTCTACAAGAGTATGGAACGTGTACTGAACTGTAGGCTCCTGGCATACCTAGAAAAGAACGACCTTCTCAGTACCGACAATATGGCTTTCTCCGGAATCAGTCTACTGGTGATCTTATAGTGTATGCCACCCATATCTGGGGCGAGGCCATTGAAAGGAACGCAGACGCGATGGCCGTCTCTCTTGACATTTCGAAAGCCTTTGACGGAGTCTGGCACGACAGCCTTTTTAGCAAGCTTCTAACCTATGATATATCGGCAGGCCTATGCGTTTGGATATCAGATTTTCTGAGGGAAGTTGATACGAGTTGTCGTAAACGGCTCCACATCCAACGAATTGGCAATTAATGGCGGGGTACCTCAGGGGTCCGTTCTCTCTGCTACTCTTTTTTTGCTGCATATAAACTACCTGCTTAGACCCGGTATCTTTGGGTATGTAGATGACAGCACAGTATCAGAGAGATACATGTCCGACGCACGTGCCAGTGCAGCGCTGACACAGTCCAATCGAGAGACCATGGTCGATAGCTTGAATTTCTCCTTGCAGGCAGTCTCCGAATGGGGCGATGCCAACTTGGTCAAATTCAATGCTTCCAAGACCCAAGCGTGTCTGTTCTCCGCGAAACGGAGTCCATTTCACCTGACTCCGACTTTCCGGAATGTATCTGTGCCCGTGAGGGACCATCTAGAGCTACTGGGTGTAACTCTCAGTTCCAAGCTCAATTTCGGTTCCTTCATTGAGTACAAAGCGAAACTAGCTGCTATGAAGTTGGGCATCCTGGGGAAGGTCAGGCGGTATTTCACGCCGGGACAGCTTCTAAATGTATATACCAAGCTCAAGTCCGATCGTGCATGGAATACTGCAGCAAACTTTGGGATGGGTCTGCTAAGTATCAGCTGGAGGCTTTGGACTCCATAGACAGGCGGGCTAGAGAGCTCATTGGCAACGAGACCCTAGTGCAGGCCAAGCTACAGAGCCTGGAACACCGACGTAGGATTGCCAGCCTATCAGTCTTCTACAGAATACATTTCGGAGAGTATGCGATGGAATTACACGAATTAATTCCCCCATCTCCATTCTATCGTCGGTCGACAAGACGCACGGACAAGTGTCATCCGTATACACTGTTGACATTCCTTCGGTACGTACTAAGCGTTTTGCTTCTACTTTCATCGTGCGAACTGCCAAGGAATGGAACACGCTACCGGAGTCTTTGTTCCCCGTTGACTTCAATCTGGGTGTAGGTCTGTGGCTTGTGTCAATCCGTGGGTCGCTTAGTAGGTAGTTAGGTGCCTAGTATAAAGACGTCATTAACTTTTCAAGCGCCAATAATGAGATACAATTATTTACAGAGGCAGGCAAACAACTTGTGAAATTTGGAGCACTTGCACAGTGATCAACTTATTATTCTATCTATCAGCCGATATACACGTCCACTGCTGGACATAGGCCTCCCCCAACGACTTCCACACATCACGGTCCTCCGCCACTCGCATCCACCGGCTTCCTGCGACGCGTGTGATGTCATCAGTCCACCTTGTGGGGGGCCGTCCTAGACTTCGTCTTCCGATTCGTGGTCGCCATTCTAGAACCTTTCTGCCCCAACGGCCATCGGTTCTGCGAGCTATGTGCTCTGCCCACTGCCACTTCAACTTGGCAATTCTTTGAGCTACGTCGGTTACTCCAATTCGTCTAGGGATCTCTTCATTTCCGATTCTATCACGTAGCGAAACCTCGAGCATAGCTCTCTCCATTGCTTGTTGAGCGACCTTGAGCCTTCTTATGCGGCCCATAGTCAGCGACCACGTCTCGGCACCATATGTCATCACTGGCAGCACACATTGGTTGTAAACCTTTGTCTTCAGACACTGAGGTAATTTGGACGAGAAGATATCACGCAATTTCCCGAACGCTGCCCATCCGAGTTGGATTCGACAACTTATTATTACGTAACACAAATAGGATACTTACATTAATTACGCCAAACTAGTTTTTTTGTAAATTGATGCACTAATAACACCTGGTAAACATTGCACCACGTGCCAATTACGAAGGCCGCAGCCGAAGGATTGAAAAAAATACAAAATTTTATTGAATAAACTAATTTAATACTATTATGGAATTACAATATTTAAACTAATTCTAAGTGGTAGGTGACAACTGGTCGATGTGTGTACCAAGAGTGTCGAAAGACACAGGGGCCGCCCGTCCGGTGTCCAATCCTGCTGAGTCGGCGCCTCGTGCCGACCGCGGTTGCGATGCCGTTTCCATGCGACTAAGTGGAGCAGCATCGTCAGCGATTCCAATATTGTGTTGAAATATTAATATGATTAAAGTGGAGCAGCTTCGTTGGCGTTTCTAGTATTGTACCAATATGTAACACCTCCCCCCGAAGATCATCAACTATTTCGACATGTCATGAGGAAGAGTTGATGCAATCTGGCTATGGTCCACTTTGATTTGACTCGGATGAATTCTCTGGATCTCTGAGTATATTTCTTGAACTGTTGCTGCTTTCGAGTTTTCAGTTGTTTTATTCAGAGTGCGTTTCGACCTCCGCCAACGGTACATCAGTGCGATAGTGAGTGCACTTGCACCGGATAGTATGACGTATATCGGTATAGTTGTGTGGTAGAGGCTAAGATCTCCGACATCGTTCAGTTTAACGGGGTGCTGTAGCGATATCTTCGTATTAATGGAGTGTAGGCTTTGCAGGTCCACAGAGTTTAATATGATGGGGGTACTGCTCGTGGGTTCCGGTTCTTGAAGAGTAGGCAACGCCATTATTTCTAGGGCGTATCCTGTGACGTGGTCATTGGAGTTAGCGATGGTGAATTCTGGTGTCTTGATATAACAGTTGTACGGGATGATAGCTAGGAAGCTGCCTTCTAGGGTTCGGTATTGTTCTTGTCCGCAGGATATCTTCACTTTGGTTGGAATAGGAAAGCTCAGAGTGTAATGCTTGCCGTCGAGTTGTTCAACGGCCTGTTTTTTTAGAACAACGGAGGTCAGCTGACAGGATGACCGAATTTCTTGCTTGTCGATGAGGTGCTGGATACAGTCCGGTTCGTCGCGGGATCCGTAGTTTGGCCTTGCTTCGCAGAGGTACAAAGTAGCTACCTTCGGGCATTCAGCCTCCATGTACATAGAATCTATTCTAGAAATCGCAATGAATGGTAGGGTAGGTATGATAATCTGGTGATTTTTGTTGGGAATCAGGCATAGTTTGTAGAGGTTATAGGTTATAGGTAAGGCAATCGGAACTTTAAAAACTATAATAATTTTATTTCCCGCGTAAAAATACCCAAACTTAATTATATCATAGTAATTCCTAATTTCTACGTTAAGGATCTCATCGATTGAGTATAACGTCCTTAATTTACTTAATATTTTTCTAAGTTCTACTATACTAATTACCGAGTGGGTAGTGCTCGATGCACGAATGAACCCTAAGGTATTATCTAACCTATAAAGTTCCTGGGATAAACTATCTATATTATCTCCTAGGATCATAAGATATTGGCCTACGTGGCCATATCTAACTAAATCAGTTTGCGAACTAGTAATTGTACGATTTAAAACTTCGATCATTTTATCTTGGTTTTTAGTTAAGTTAGTTAATAGGTTCGAATCGTGTAACATCCAGTCCTTAGTTAAGCTAATATGTTGATTTAATTCTGACTCTAATTTATGTTCGTTGGTTTGCAGAACTTGTATGGCATTGTTATATTTAACTGCGTCAGTATAATCCAGGTTGCCGGATATGCTTTTTATTATGGAGCCGAGTCCGTCAATGAGTCCTCTCTTGTTACGGGAGTGCTCAAATGTCTGTAACTGATTAGAAAGTTTATTCAATTTCGAATTAAGATAATCCAGATGGGGTTCGAAGAGGAATCTAGTTTTATCGTTTAACTTAGGTCTGAAATCGGCTATTTGATCTTTAACTAATTTGATTTGAGTATGAATATTGTCAAGATCTATACAGCTAAGAAAGGAGTGATAATGCGATATAATTCGGGTCGGTCCTAAATTAAACGGAAGCAAACCAGGGCCTTCGCCTAGCGGGTCAATCGTTACTTCTTGTCCTTGGATCGGTTGTAGTAGTAGCAATAGAAGTATCCTGTAACAACACGGGGTCTTTAGGGCTCCTCTTAAGACGAGATTTGGCAACCGGGCCACGTTTTTTCCGGGTGTAAATGTGTATAGGGAGGTCAGCTAGAACTGTGTCTTGAGTGTACCGTGGTGCTAACTTCTGTCTACTAGCTAGAGGGTTACGAACGAACACTTGCTGGTCAGGGGAATAATCTTTTTCAGGTTCACGGTCTTTATTCCTGTTTTCAGTCAGTACCGTCCGGTCATGGAGGGAAGATTCGTTAATCAAGTCATACACTTGAGTCATTCTCTTCTTATGTTCCTGTAAGTATTGTTGAAGTAAATGTTCGGATAAGTCAATGTCTAATGGAGTGCGGGGATCAAAATGTCCTGTTATCAAATCTATGGGTCGACACTTAGTAAACGAATGAATAGAACTATTGTAACCTAAAACTGCATAAGGCATTAGATTAATAACGGGTTCATTCCGTTTTTCTAATTTTAGAATTCGCAGATGTTCGAGTATCGTGGAATGAAACCGCTCTACTATGCCGTTGTCATTAGGAGCGTGTGCAAGGATCTTATGATGCTGTATTTTATGGAGTCTAACAAATTCGGAGAACAGTGCGTTAGTAAATTCGGGTCCTTGGTCAGTCACTATGGTTATAGGGACGCCATGGTGGGTGCAATACGTTAGAAGAGCTTGGACAACACTCAAAGCTGTCCCGTCTCTGAGATGATATGCTTGCGCATATTTCGAGAAAGAATCAACCATGGTTAGGAATTTCTCGGCTTGAGCCGTGAATAGATCTAGGTGAACAATCTCGAAGGGCTTGGTGGCTGGTGGTACTATGGAGAACTTTTGTTTTACAGGATTACGATCATACTTGGCCTGGCCACAGATACTACATTCGTTAATGTACTTGGCGATGTGCTCTTTCATTTTAGGCCAATAATATCGATAAGAAAGGGCTAGGTAACATTCGGTTATGCCACGGTGATTGGTTTTCCCTTCGTGGTAATTCTTGATAATTTCCTGTTGTCTAAGGTACTCTTTAACGTTCTCAGTTTCCTTTTTTGTTAATACTAAATTTAGAGAGGAACTTTTGAACTTATCCTGAATAATAGGTATGATCTTGTACATGGCGAGTGGCGGATGGATAATTAGACCTGTCTTCACCTTGGGATTAACATATTCTTTTACGGCACAGATAACTTCATTCTCAAGATTGGATTCAGATAGTTGTATAAGTGTTCTGGTATGGGATTCGAATGGTTTCGAAACAGTTGGGCGCTTCTTGATATCTCCTACAACGACAAGACATATTTGACGGTGAAATTTGTTCAAAGGGTCATCAGAGATTGGGACTTCTAAAATGGGATTTTCAGCACTGGTATGAGCTGTGGCGGTAGATGATCCGGCAGAGCCGATTATCGAAGGTACTGTTTTAGATGGTTGGGCTATAACGGAACTAATATCTTCGTTGTTAATTTCAATTCGTGAAAGGGCGTCCGCGTTCGTATTCAGCTTACCCTGCTTATATACGGTCGTGAAGTTATACTCACTTAATTTTAGTTTCCAGCGAGTAAGGCGGGAACCAGGTTCTTTTAGGTTCATCACCCATTGGAGTGGTTTGTGATCAGTTACGATCTTAAACTTCCTACCAAACAAATAGGGGCGGAAATATTTTGTTGCCCACACAATTGCGAGAAGTTCTTTTTCAATTGTGCTGTAATTAATCTCGCTGGTATTAAGCGTCCGAGACGCGTATGCTACGGGCTTATCGTGACCTATCTGTCCCTGAGAGAGAACGGCACCAATGGCAAGGTTCGAAGCGTCTGTAGTCAGTATAAAGTCTTTACTGAAGTCCGGGTACTGTAAGATAGGGTCGTTGATCAAAAGAGTCTTGCACTTCTCGAAACAGTTAACGTAATTTGGATCATTGAGATTAATTTTGGAACCTTTTTTAAGGCACTGAGTCATCGGCTTTGTTATACGTGCGAAGTCGGGGATGAATTTGCGATAATAGCCTAATAATCCTAGGAAGCGTTTTATTTCAGTGGACGTTTTCGGTATTGGGAATTTTTGGATGGCCACGATCTTATCGGGGTTAGGTTTGATACCGTCGCTGCTAATAATGTGGCCAAGATACGCGGTTTCCAATTTTAAAAATTCCGACTTATCCAACTGAATTTTAAAGTTGGAGTCTCTGAGTCTTTTGAATACCTTTTCTAAATTAACTATGTGTTCCTGTAGTGATACTGAAAAGACGATGATGTCATCAAGATACACTAAGCAAACCGTGTTTTGTAAGTCCCTGAGCACATTATCCATTACACGTTGGAACGTAGATGGAGAATTTTTTAAACCCATGGGCATACGCAAAAATTCGAAGTGCCCATGTTCCACCGTGAAGGCTGTCTTGGGTATATCCTCTGAATTCATTTCTACCTGGTGGAATCCACTTGCTAGATCGAGGGTTGTGAAGTAGTGGCAATTACCAAGTTTGTCTAGTACGTCAGTTATGTTGGGTATAGGGTATCTATCGTCTATGGTTTTCTCGTTCAATTTCCTAAAATCAATTACGAGACGCCATTTAATTTTTCCTGATGCATCGGTTTTCTTTGGAACCACCCAGATGGGGGAGCTCCATGCAGATTGTGAAGGACGTATTATATTCTGGTCTAACATCTTAGCAATTTGTTCCTGAACTTCCTGCCTATGTATAAATGGATACCTATAACTTTTAGTGTAGATCGGTAATTCGTCAGTTGTTCGAATTGAATGCTTGATTTTATTAGTAAAGGTCAAGGGTTCCCCTTCGATATAAAATACGTCAGCATACTGGGCACAAAGTGACTCTAAGTTAGCTTTTTCCTCTGGGTTCAAGTGATCTGTGCGTAAGCGAGGTAATACTTGCTTAACACGATCCGACTGTAGCTCGGTGCGCGTGCACTGAGTATTAAATAACTCAGCGCTAACGGGGCGATCCATTGAAAAAACTATATCGTAGCGAGTCGGATTAATTATTTCTAAAATGCCTCGGTTATGTTCTACGGTGGTGACGCAATCACTTATAATACAATTTGAAATAGTTTGTTCTGAAATTAATACGTCACCGTCATGAAAGTTTATAGGAACTCTAACTAGCTTGGATGAATTTGCTGGTATTATCTCCTCATATAAATTACAGTTACGTGAGTCATACATAAGTAAAGGGTTCTCAGAATTCCTCGTAATAAGTAGTCTGTTTTTTAAATCAATGTTCGATTCCAGTTTCTCTAACAAGTCATAGCCGATTAAACCGTCGAAATAGTCATGAAATTTGTATATAAAAAGAGTAATTTCGCTAGTCTCGTTGAACTCCCGAAAACATGGTATAGTGATGGAATAGTCATTACGAGTAGTGGCATGTATATTGGTCACTTCAAACGGGTCATAGTTACAAGTTACGTGAGGGAAAAATCTTTGAACTGCATCGGGGCTTAGAAAGGATTGGTTGGCTCCAGTATCAATTAATAGTTTAACAGGGGGATTCGAGATTTTAATATACGGAAGTTGTCGTTGAGTCTGTAGGTTAACTTCTATTTTGATTTTTCGGATTTGGGGGTATCCTGAAAATCCTCAGGGTGAACTTCCACGGGTTCAATTACAATGGGATTCCCTGTTTCAACCCCAGAATTAATTTCAGTGCAATGGGCAGGCTCATAATATGCATAAGCATTACTCCCGTATTCAGGATACTCGAAATTGTACTCCTGAGGGTAACAGTCGTTATAATAGGATTCATCATAGGGGTAGTAGTCGAAGCCATAAAAATCATTAAAATTTAACTCCCTTGTTTTAAAATAGTTTGAAGGTGGTGGGTTACCCGACCTGGTCCAGTCATGTTGTGTGCGTGATGGTAACGGTCTGGCCACGTAGTGACTTACGCCACTCATAGGCTGAGGTCCATTATTAGGCGTCGGTCGAGGGGCTGGCATCCTGAAGTCGTTAGTCTGTGGTCGGTAGTTAGGTGGGGGCGCGCCAAACATCTGCTGAGTTCGTGTAGGTCCACGGAATTGAGGGGGCTGAGTTTGAGGTCTCCATAAAGGTGTAGGTGTCTGTGTGTTGGTCATAAATGGTCTTGAAGGTCCCGGCATGTTAAATGGACGCTGCGGTGGCAAATTAAACGGTCGCGACGGTGGCCCATAAATAGGTTGAGGCATAGGATTGAAGTTAAACTTAGGACTGACCTGATGCTGAGGCTGCGTCTTCCTTTCAATGCCATGCTCGTTACGTTGCTGCAAGTATAAGGTGTTCATCTCTTCATGCACGAACTCTAAGGCCTTTTCTATAGTATCAGGCCGCATGCACCGAACACGAGAACCCAATGGGTCACGAAGACCACGCACATACGCTTGAAGCGTTAATTGCTTATATAACCCGCGCTTGGATTCGATGGTACTCGCTATCGTTTCATGCAGGCTAATATACGTCATAATGGTGCTAAAAATGTTCTGACATTTCTCGTAAAATTCCTGCGGTGTCATGGAGCCCTGCGTTACTAAGGTTAAGTCGCTATACAGAGAGGCCTCATTGCGCTGGTCCGCGAAATTATTCACTAGCGCGTTTTTAATGCCAGTCCAGTTCTCCGGTATACCGTTCGAGTTAATGGTACGAGCTGCCGGTCCTACGATCTTATTTAGAATACCATTTAATAATGCCAAATTACTTAGTTGGTATTCCTCTCCTACTCTTATATATTGTCCCACTAACTGATCGCATAATCTTATAAATCGAGTTAGTACGTTCGAGTTCCCGTCGAATTCGGGAACCAGTCGTAGGGCCTTGTAAATGTGATCCACTAACGCGTCAGACATATTCAATGTAGGTAATTCTAAACGACTATCTATTACTAAATTCCTTCCTGCGTCTAGTACACTACTTCTACGACTATTATCTAACCTAGAGGGGGTCCGAGATTGCCGTGGATGGAAAATCTTGGATAATTAATAGGAAAACGTAAAATTAAAAGGAAGCGACTCCAGAACGATTCTAAAGTACTTACATTCGATGATTTTGTACCTCTGATGTATCGATGTCTGGATACTCCTCAGGCTGCAGCACTTGTAGGTTCAGATACTCGTTCGGTGCTTGGAAGCCACCCGGGTGACTCGCGAGATCGCGATAGATTCGATATAAGAGTCTAAATTGCAATACTCAGCGAACCGGCCCGCGAGTATCCTACCGACTGCGCCAATTACGAAGGCCGCAGCCGAAGGATTGAAAAAAATACAAAATTTTATTGAATAAACTAATTTAATACTATTATGGAATTACAATATTTAAACTAATTCTAAGTGGTAGGTGACAACTGGTCGATGTGTGTACCAAGAGTGTCGAAAGACACAGGGGCCGCCCGTCCGGTGTCCAATCCTGCTGAGTCGGCGCCTCGTGCCGACCGCGGTTGCGATGCCGTTTCCATGCGACTAAGTGGAGCAGCATCGTCAGCGATTCCAATATTGTGTTGAAATATTAATATGATTAAAGTGGAGCAGCTTCGTTGGCGTTTCTAGTATTGTACCAATATGTAACATGCCAAGTGCTGTTTCTCCTGTTTGACAAACCCGCTATGTGTAATTTCAAAGCGCAATACTAAGAGAGGCGCTATGGAACAAAAATACGCTATGTGTCACTTTCACACATAGAGGGTTTTTCAAGTCAGTTTTTGGCCAAAATTACATAGCTGATTTTTCTATCTTCTTAACCAAATGAGTTATTAGAAAACGGATTTTACAGGCGCACGTGGCTTGATAAGTACTATAAACTAGCATCAAAAACCGATTTTCACAAAAAAATACATAGCGGATTTTGCAGGCGCAGCGACGATATTGAAAGATTGGTTTTCAAGGATTAATTTATTTAACGAAATTAAAATAATACCACCGGTATCGTGTGTTTAAATATCGCAATTTCCATCGTACTTTTTTTTTTGACCAGCTGTTAAAGTCTGCTTAGCCGTTCCTACATTGTTCTCACATTCCTATAGCAATGTACAGCTCAAAAATGTAAAAGATCTTTTTAATAAAGAGCAACCATGGTGTTTCTTGCCCGTTCTTCTCCATAGGAACGGCATTCCGAACGGGTGGTAAAGTAGTAGCTTAGCATTTTGTAACTTTGACGATTCATAAGTACTGCACTTAAGGGTCTACATTAATAAAAAATATCCTGATTCTGACAAACAAAAATTCTTACAATTGGTCGTTACAACTTTTCATCTTAATTTTTCGTCTGATTTTTTTCCGTCTAGCCCCCTTTCGTAACGCGCGATAAGGAACTTCGTTCCAAAAACTGTGTTCTAGAATGTGGTCTAAAGCTACAGTACATTTAATAGTTGCTAGGAGATTTTGTACAGATAATAATATTCCGGTCTGTTCACATGTGGTTTGCGCGATGTTGAGACGGCAAATAACCGTGAAATGAACGAACGCGTCTTTCGAAAATCGAAGTCACTCGTTGATGTTATTTAAGAACTGTTGTTGGGATACAAGTTCCAGAGTTTGGTTTGGTAACATACCTACATACGTACTAACACTCATGCAAACAATAGACATTCGTTCGCATTCTTAATAATTACGGTAATATGCAGACTTGTCTCCGTATGAACTATGTACATAAGAATCTATTTATCAACGGGAATTATGTAAAAAAAGATTGTATCGATCTCCTAGCTCTAACCCGCCGCATGCTCCGGCTAGGAACTATGTCGGAAGTTTAAAAAATCAACCAAGGGACCGGTATTTTAGAGCGGTTTTACTGCCACCGTTGCGGATCTTCAACGCGGACATTCCGGGTCAATTCACAGAATGTATGAGCTATCTGTATACAAAATAAACTGTGGCCATGTGGAATGATTTTATTCGCTTGAAAACTGACGAAATGTCAACCTTTCGCATGTCGTGATGCCTAACAAAAAACACATTGCAAGAGGTCGATGAGTAGGTTTGTTATATGCATAAATTTAATTCGGAAACGATATACACCCATTATATATACATCATCATTTACCACGTCATTGGTTATTTCACATTGTTTAACAGTTCTTATTTGTTTTTATCATTTATTTTATTTTGTAACTGTATACAGCGGATCGGCCGTAAAGAGTCGATTGCATAAAACAGGCAAGTTCCGCTCGAGCTTGCTACTTGTGGGGCGAGGAAGCAGTGTGGGGCGGGTGCCGGTGGCACCACGTGGGGCTCGCCCCGCTCTGCACTCCTTTGAGTATCCAACAATGTCTGTGCTCTTCGGAAACTGCGATATTTCATCGTCCACGTCCGCTATCCCTCATAAACTACATTATTGCGCTAACCTCAAAAGGCTTTGACAGTCTGTCCATACATAGAATTAATAATTATGTAAACAAAGTGGTTGAGAGCAAGCGTAAACATGTCGAAGTGCTACTTGAAAAAGGTCAAAACGTGTATATAAACTTTGGGGTAAGTGTATGTTGTAATGGCCCCCTTAATGTATTAAATATTATGATATTGAATGATCTACACTGAGATTCTTAAAATCAAATATTCTGTCGGAACTTAGAACGAATCTTTGACATTTTTTTCGTTATAAGTTTGAGGTATATGTATGTTAGTGTCTGTCTATGGCATCGTAGCACCCAAACGCGTATACGAATTTCAACGCAGTTTTTCTTATTCGAAAGCTGGCTTAATCGGGATGGTTCTTAGCTAGGTTCGGTGAAATTTTGTTCAGCGGCAAGATCATCAGCTCATTTCCAAGTTTACGTAGTGTTGTCTCTTACAATGGGCTCATTTCTTTAGCCCACATGAATTGAAATAAAAGAAATCAGTATTGAATTTTAAAGAGTATAAAATAAAAATTAAATTTAAAAACATAAAAAAGATAAAAAAAAAAAATTATTCGTTCCAAATGATTAATACACAACCTGCAAAATGTATAGTATTATTTTGTATCTTAGATGGTCATCTAGTGGTAGTCAATTTTGAATGAAAGAGATTTAGAAAGTTATTTACGCTTAAGTATCCACCTACTTGACTAAATGTATGGTCTCCAAAGTATGCATTTATTATGGATACACCGGCCTAAAATCACCCAGAATCGGGGCAAGTCACGAAAAGAAAATAAGGAGTAAGTATATTTCAATTTCGTCTCTTCATAAAGGACATCTAAAAATAAATGATAAAACATTTTTCTTTGCGTGGGTACCATATATTTGACATCTGATAAGTCATATGTCCTGTATACAGTTTAAAGACTTCGGTGAGCAGTCAGCACGTATCCTGAAAATAATTCTCTCTACTGTGCTCGGGGCCATAACTTGAGCGACGATGCATCTCCAGCTGCTCGATGTATAATCTGACGGTAACTAAGCGAGTCAGACAAATTGCACACTACTTTATTAAATATTTATTGAACAGAAGGGTGCCCGATCAATCAAACCGGAGAGCTCCGCGCGAACTGTCTGGGGCTTATCTGGTTTTAAAAGTAAGATTATCTCAGCGAGCGTCCGGTATTTTGTTATAGTCAATGAATTAATGTAGGAACGGAACGTAAGTTGTGTTTGACTTAAGAATGGTAAGCAAGATTATGTACGTGAATTGAAACGACATAACGATTAAAAGGAACTGATGGATGGTTAAAGAGAGACTTAAGACGATGGACGAACAAGAATTTGTCACCTTAATACAATACAATTTTCATCTATATGAATAAAGCAAGGTCGTGCTAGTCACACAATAAAAATTATCGCCGCTCCGAACAGCAGAATAACTATTAAAACATGGAAAAAAATACTAATAATAAAGATCATAAATTATCTCATACATTCGATTCCGAGGCGGTACGAATTTCGCCGGGACAGCTATATCCCAGTTAGTCATATATTATTTAATGCAACAAACCAGGATCTACCTACATAGGTTACGAATTTACATTTATATATTAAGCTTTCATTATTTACAAGCAAATCAACGTTTCCCGTCAAGTAACTGGTTTCTGCTTACTGCGCTTGCGATTTATATATAGCCATTGGCACGACGCGACGTACAAGGTGTTTCCTTGTCTGTCTGTGGTATCGTAGTTACAGAACGGATGGACCGATTTTAACGCGCTTTTTAATTGATAAGCTGGTAGCCTTAAGATGCTTCGTGGCCATGATTGATGGAAACCGTTTCTTTTGCTCCAAGATTAGCTTGCATCACAGCATACATGCTATTAATAGAATATATAGTGAAACAGCTTTGGTCGCGTACAAAGTGTTTGTCCACAAAACCTCGTCCGAATATTTAACTTGTAATTCTACATGGTACTATTCCGTTACAAAAATTACCTATGAAATAAAAACTCCAAATAAAAAAAAGTTTGTAATAAATACAATCAAATTGAGGACCTGCTCCTTTTTTTAAAAGTCAGTTAAAAATTTTGGGGTCGAGTCACCTTCGTCCGTAGGAGAATTAAGTACCCTCGAGATACCCTACACGTGACCCCGGGTGGTGCCAACCAGGTGACAACTCTACTGGTGGTAAGCTTCGGCCGTGGCTAGTCACCACCCACTGAACAAAGCCATGTCGCCAAGCGGCCTAGCCGTGTTCCGGCATGATGTTCGGTGTTGCCATTCATGGATGGCGGGTCAGATCAGTTGCGCTGCATGTGCCTAGTGAATGTAGCGTGTCTATCTACTGCCGCCTTCCTACCTAGGCAAGTATGCTCCATCGTAGATCTCATCGTCACTTACCATCAGGTGAGATCGAGATCAAATACGTGCCTATAATGTAATAAAAAATAAAATAAAAAAAATACCGATTGTTTACCTGAAGTAGCTAAGGACAAATAATTCATAGGCGATCTGTGTCGTGGCGTATTATCGGCTCGGCCGAGGCTGGGTGCCAGCCGAGATGCCGCCTCGCGGTCGGACTTACAACTAGTTTAAAAATGTAAACGAGACACGGCTGTCACTTGCGGCGACAATTTATCTTGCAAAATGCTAAACAACGGTGTATACAGGCGATACCGGCATTACCTACTTAAATCACAAAATAAATCATACTGTCATAGTGTGAATACCATCATGTTGTTTTACCGCTTTCACCCATGCTATTTTGTTTTTAAATTTGTACTTTTTATAATGTTTTTTTTTCTGTCATTTTGTTCGTAAAATTGTGATAAATCTTAGCTAAGTAAGTAATTAATTAGTGTCACTGTATCGAAGAGTGCAGTTATTAGCAGAAATAAATAATGACCCACGGCCAATAAATAATGGTCTTTTAACGACGATGTATAATTTAAGAAAATTTAGATTTCAAAAGCTATTCCACTTGATATTGATACTGTGCCTATCTACCTAACTACTAGAAATCTAAATAAAGTGTAAATCATCAAGAGTGGATTCCCGCCTAACTTTTGATCTACCATGATTTAAAAAGATGGCTACATTTGCTAATGAAACGTACACCGATTCCATTCACATGCGCAGGTACCCGTACCAACGAACAACATCATAAAAATCCAGGTGAGGGATGAAAAATCGGCAGTCATTACCGAAACAACCCCTGCCTGTTCGGTCGCGCCGTATCTCACATGAAGCACACGTACATTACGAGGGAATATTTTTATCTTAAAAAAAAAAACATGCACAACATAAACAGTGCGCAAAATAACCGTTCATCTGAAACATTTGTCATGAGAAGCTTACGTTAACTTAGTGGGGCAGGGTAACGCACGGCGGAAAAAATGTCGGCCCCCGCTAACGTGAACATTGAGACATTTACCTGTTTAAGAATATGCATAGCCACTTTTTATTGCGGCGGACTAGGAGACGTTTATATTTGTTAGAGCAGAAAAACCCTCAAGCGGCAGCCGTAACGTAAACTCCGGCGATGACATATCTCGGATGTTCTTTTTTTTTTAAATATGGCTACCCCTTTTTAGTTATTTTGCCAGTATCATGTATAATGCTTCAATCATTCGCAAGCTTTAATTACGTCTTAACGAGTTGGTAACTAGGTATTGTGAGGCATATTATAATGTGATGACAACAGCTTACAATTAAATCTTTCAATTCTTCTTCTTTTTTCTTTACGAAATGAAATGCGATGAAATAAAATGGATATGAATATGGCCCCACCCGCAACTTAGCGGGTATTTTGCCAGTGTCAAGTAATTAATAGCAATATTAAATTCAATAAATACACATTATAAATAAAATAATGAATGTGACATGATGAAATGAAAATGGCGTGGAATACTTCGGACGAAATTCTTCCGCCATTAATGAGAAATGGTGTAAAACGTTCTGTTCATAGTTTCACTTTTCACAGTTGGTACTGTGTGAAAGAAAATCAATTTATACTCCGTAATAAGGATATTATAAAGTTATTTAAAATGTTTGTATAAATAGGGACAAGATGAGGCAGGCATAAACCACAGTCGACTAGTTCGGGCCGAGTTTGTAGCGCGGCTGCCCTCCGCCAAGTAGCGCCGCGACCTAACCACGCGCTAAAGTGTTCTTAATTATTTACACCGCCGACGAACTCGGTAAACGCCGCGACGTCACCACACCGTCGGCTGAACCTTCAAACGACGTCTGCAAGACACCTTTGACTTTCACGTTCACCCTTCGTTGTATATTTACATACTGTTATTTTAAAAAGTTTACCGACCGTAATTTTTTTTAATTTCAGGCCCGCGCTACGTGAGTGGCAAAAGGACCCGAAATGCCGCAGCCAATCGTCGGCAATAAAACAGACGACGATCGCAGCCTCGCACCACATTCGTGTATTATTCAAGGGGGTGGAGGAAGGCACATGTGTCCACTGACAATCCACAGACTACGGAACCACGTTTTTCGCTACCTACTTGATCTGTATGCAGATATGTAAAACACCGTATTTATTTCTTTATAAAGCCATGGAGCATGTAGATCCGGGGCACGGAGCAACTATTTCAGGTTATATACTATCTTGGAAGCGGGCATTAGTTGAGTAATGTGAGGCACGTATTGGATTTAAGATATCGAAGTGTAAAATATTACACCTCACATATTCAGATAGAGGCATGTAGGCCCATAGATATGTTATTTTTTTATTTCATGAAGTAGCGAAGTGTTTAATAGTTTTTTAGTCGAATAACACGACTTGGAATATTTTTGTAATCTATGGTTTTGTGTATACAACTATATGGTGTGTATAGCTTTGTCATAGTCAAAACGAAAGCCCTGTTGATATCTGTCCAGTCCATAGACAAGAATTCTAAAGATATTTGTTTAGAAATAAGAAACATCTAAATATCCCATTGTATCTTCAATATTGAGAAACAACCTATTGGTATTATTGATGAATTAGTATTTTTGATTATTATCTGGGGATAAGGCAATTTTTTGACCCTCGGCTCTACCCTCAGAAAGCATAGCAGACGGCTCAACTACTTTATAGATACTGGTCTTGTTTGAAGTTTGCTCAAGTCGAGTGCTCACTGCGACGGTTATCGCCGAAGACCTAGGCAGAAGTGCACAGCACACCCACATTAGCTAATAGTATTTGGTCACAATGTAATTTGGTCGAATCTCACTCACCCACAGTCCCCGAAGTCTGTAAACACAATCGATTCATAATCGAACAGCAACCGCATAGTAACTGTCACTTTTGACAGATATCCCATACAATATCTGTCAAAAGTGACAGTTACTATGCGGTTGCTGTTCGATTATGAATCGATTGTGTTAGCAGACTTGGGGCCCTGTATAGCGGAATTTGGGCCACGCTAGCCCAGTCTGGGTTGGTGAATACCTTACAGCTTTCGAAAATACCTTCATTGCAAAGCAAGAGATAATCTTTGTTGACAATGAGATCCGAAAATTCAGTGAGAAGCCGGAGTTTAAATAAATATATGCGTACCGTACAATAGTCTGGGGGCGATCCCAGTGGCCATGACTCGGGTGGGTCACTAACTGTGCCAATCGGGTCGGGTTTGAACCTGCACCTTGATTACAAAGCGAGCACTCTACCAACTTGGCTTTTACTGAATATTTTTTCAGCTTGAAAACAGCCTGAGGTTGCAGTGTGTGAAATATGAAAGAGGTCGGTAAGTTTTAATTCTACCGATTCAACTTCTTGGATGGGACGCGTTAAAAATTCAAGTCGTGGTAAGGGGGAGGCCGCATCGTTACTGGTGGGGTATAGCAAGAGGTTACTGTTCCGCGAGGTATGGCTGTATTGCGATACACAGATACTCTGTCCATTGAACGACCTGCAAGAATCATTTTACATCAAAAATCCTGCAATCATAGGCATCAAATACGATTTAGTAAGTAAGAAGGTAGAGCTGTCCAGGGCCCCAAGTCTGCTAACACAATCGATTCATAATCGAACAGCAACCGCATAGTAACTGTCACTTTTGACAGATAACCCATACAATATCTGTCAATAGTGACAGTTACTATGCGGTTGCTGTTCGATTATGAATCGATTGTGTTAGCAGACTTGGGGCGCAGGGGTGTTTCGTTAGATCCGGCATGATTTACATTTTGTGGTTTACTTATATCTGTAACGTTATCGAGGAAACATGTCATCGCTGTCATACTTATTTATTAACTCTGTGATGGGAGAGAAATGGAAGACGTTACGTTATCGAAACGGTACGTAAAAAGGTGTGTGCATTCTTGCAGTCCTTATTGTTATAAGTATAGAGTTGAAACCGCATCCAAATATTATGCTTGTATTTTGTTTTCACTATTTACTCACTATTCTGTAGGTAGGTAAATCATTTTATGAATTCTTTGTGAAACATATGAAGAACTCACATTTATTATAGGTTAATGTGATTTAAATATCCGTTTGTATATACTACTTCATCTTTTGCTAGCGTTCGAACGACAACAACTTTTTCTTCCAATTTCAAATCAAACGTCACGATAGAGAGTACATTAACTTTTTTTTAAACTCCTCTAACTGGCCAGTATTACCATGGGCTTTATTTATTAATTACGGCAATCATATGGTTTTATCAGTAACTTTTATTATTTCCTCGGAAACAGACAGGCCACGAGTTCCGTTGTCCGAATCAGCTATTACAGTACAAATGATAAGAAACTATTGGGGACAGTTTTTGAACCGAGCCGTTACACCACTACTGCTAGCTGTGACACTTACATACTTAACTATTTTATAAAACTGACTGACTGATTAGCTCATTTGGTAGTGACCTTACTTTCTGTGTCGAGGGACCCGGGCAGGAAAACTGCTAGGAGTAATCTTTGTGTTATAGGCATGAATGTTTGTACCCAAGTCATGGATGTTTAATACCTACATAATTGTAATATATTGCGATAGCCCCCAGTCTATTGAACGGTACCTACAAAAAAACCGTTGCTTAGTGTGGGACCGTATAGTTGGTGTGGTCGTCTGGCGATATTATAAATCTTGAGATACTTTTTAATACAATATATTTTGAACGTCTAATTGTTCCCACGACTCGTTTAATGTTAGATTATCCATTATTCATTTCATATGGTTACCCTTGATTAATTATCCCGGGGGAGTCCTTGTATGGTCTGTAAAAAGAACGCGTCATAAAGTTCACCCAGGATTTGAGATATCAACTATTCAAGTGATTTTCATTTACCGTTGCTTGTAAAGAAATATTTAAATAAAGAATATAAGTTGGTCCGTAAGTCTATTCGCACTTTTTATTCTTGGGCACATCTAGCCAAGTCGACCGGCGCGGCGGAGCAGGGGTATACTACGGCGATACTACGGTAGGGGTATACTACGGTATACGAGTGTTGCTCGCAACTTGAATGGAAACCATGCGGATTGCACACGAACCCCGTCGACAACAAGCACGATATTCCCATACAGCACAAGCTACCGCGACGCCGTATCACGGAATATGTCGCACGATATCTTCATCTCTCTCTCTCTCTTTTTATCTTCTCAATCTCATACTGTTATATGAAACACATATTTTACATATTAAACTGGCACATATTTTGGTAAACACTGCCATTCAACGTGGCAATGCTGCCAGCGTTTTGGGCACCCTCCCGGCAGATGATGGTGGTGGTGGGGATTTGTTGAGATTCCATTCTGATACCTGCTTAATTTTAGGTTAAATTTTTATTTATTTTATCTTTTTCAAAAATATATACTCGTATATGTAATCAATCACAATTGAAAATACTGTGGTTTTTCTTTAGTCATATTTCAGAGTTATTAGGAGCTAAGTATTAAAGTTAAGTAAATTAAGTAGTGGGGTCGCGCTTTCTACCGCACATCGTGCGACAACGGTCGCTCTACATATGGTGGTGACGTCACATTCATGTAGCTCTGCACGATTTTCGGTTCATTCTAATCGGATACTGACTATCTGTATTTTTGTCACTTATAGAGTTATTGCGAAAAAGATCGCATCATCTCGCGCTCTAAGTAAAATCCTCTACCAACAGATAACTTTTTTATTTTTTCTTCAATAACGAGTAATTAAATTAGTCACCAAATGACCTCACATTTTTGCTCTAACGCAAAACCTAAATAAGGAATTATAAGTAAGAATTACAATTCACTTCTCGGTACACGCGGAGGTAAAAAAAAATAAGTTAATTGCTTATCGATCGTTTCACTTCCCGCTCCTACGAAATGCACCTTTATTTTAGAGCAGTTACTTCGACGTATCGCGATGTAAGTACACCAATAAACAAGTTTCGTTTCCCGAACCGCGATAGATGGGCCGTATATGTATTTTTTTTTTCAATATTAAATATTAAAGGGCGGCAAACCTCGCGCCGGCTATAAAGTTGGCCCCTATCACCTGGGCCTCGCGTCTACCCGCTACCGACAATCTTATTTTATTGGCTAGTGTTGGGTTCGCCGAGTTAATAATGTATTGAGGTCCGATACTGACACGATTCTTAAACAGTTCGCAGAGGTTTTTAATCCGTAATCGTATCCCAATGATACCATAGACACTGGTTGCTTGATACGCAAACGAGGAAACGAAAAAAGAACGCGGTCGGTAATTTCAAAAAAATGGGTCAACTTTTTTTATTTATTTTGCCGCGTATTATATTGTCCTTCTGGTGAGATGTTGGATGTTCAAAGTGTTTGCAGCGCTCGCAGCGAGGCAATACATTGCCGTACCCATTTCCTCCAGTCGAATGGGTGCAATTCGCAGAAAGACTCGTAACCACGCGCGCAATGGTAGGCGTAGTTGCGAATCCTTCACCGGGATTCACCTCATGAAACGTAAATCGGACCCAATCTCTGTTTCTATTTTCTACGCATCTGTGTTGTGCGCCAATAGAGACACTCGAAATATATACATTTACATTTCAAAAGGAACTTCGCTTACGTACACATACAAATAATGACTTTAATAATCTGCCGTCAACTATGCATATATGCTAGCGGCAATGCGTATAGAAATCCTAGTTCTTGTCTACAATATGTAAGGCTATTTTACACAGTATTCTTCATTCCCTCCATAACACATATTGCTTGGATTGAGCATTTTATAATAAATATAATAAAATCTTTGTTATTTTAATACGAATGTAATACAATGGAAAATTAGCAGGCAATATTTTAAAAATAAAAAATAAATTTGGCGGAAAAGTGATGACCTTATCAGCACCTCTCCGTACTAGTACGAGATACGTACTATAATATACAACGAAATCTATCAAGTACCTACCTAGCTCAGATTACGTAAAACCCGGCGTAGCATCCCCCACTCCGAGGGCATCTAACAAAAAGCATACATCTGAATGTTTATTCATAACATAACGCACAGCTATTCAATTCGCAGATGCAGCCAATTTGCAGTGGCAACATTCGTGTATGCTTTTTGGTAGAGACGTTGGATTATTGAAAATAAAATTAAATAGATGAGTAAAGCCTTGTGAGATTGTGAAAAAGCAATCAGACAATAAGGCTACAATGTTGTAAAGAAACAAAATCGCTTAGCAATGCAATTGGTGTCGATTAAAGCCACAGACTTGTTAAAATATTCCGACAATACTCGGCGTGTGCTACAAGTGAAGCCTAAGAACATTCTTGTCCAGCATGTTCCAGCAGCAAACACACGCACACATATAAAACAACTTTGTCCAGATTTTTTCTGTCTATTTACTAGGCAAAAAGTTTTGTATGTGGTAACATTTACCACTACAAATGCATTGAAAACGTGGATTCAGTTTGCAAGTGGGAACGTAGCGTTTGATCTTCTAAACGAGTCTGTGATTACAGCAAGCATGTTCGTAGAAGCACAAAAATAAAACCAAAATATTAAGACCTGTGTTACCACTCTCTGGTACTGTCTATCAGCTTAATAAGATAGTCACTACTGTAGAGGCACCCAATCTCACAGAGCCAGGCAAATTGTGACAGTCACTCTAAAAATTAAGATGTTTTTAATAGTATAATTACCTATAAGATTACTATTTGTACTAATTTTCCGATTCAAATACTGGTATCTTTCACTTTTGTGACAACGAAATAATGCTTTGCAACACACTGGAGCTTATTTTTGTTTTTGGTAATAAATAAGGTTGGTAAAAAAGGAGTTACAAAAAAAAGACAAGCCCGCTGAATTTCTCGCTGGAACTTCTCAGTTGAGATCGCGTTCCGATCCGGTTGTAGACTTAAGAAAAAAAAAATGTAAATGACAATTTGTAAGTGCCCCCGTAGGCTTATACTAAATAAATGATTTGAATCTAACTGCGCCTTATCATCCCAGGAAGGTCCTATTTCCGAGCATTAGCTTTTTCAATAAACCTGTATTTCTTTGGGCTTTTTTTATTTAGTTATAATAAAGCCAACGGATGGAATTTCCGCATCTAATATGCGGATGGACTGCTTCATGTAGTAATCTGCTCTTTAAGCTTCGGTCCGCGTATTAGCATACGTTTAAAGGTTAACGTACACGAAGCCTAACGTAGGTAGTATTAAAGCACATGTTCAAAAGTAGTTGCAAAACGATAATCCGTTGAAATAAAACTAATATTAAGAATACGGGAGGATGGTCCTCCCGTGACCAGGGTTGCTGTAAAGCAGCCGAAACGTCGGGAACGTACAAAACATAATATAAACCTGATAAAATCCTTAAAATTAATTATATTTCAATGTGTAGTATTCGCGTAAAGATAAGAAATCAATACGATAATACGTCTTTGAACGTAACGAATAATTTACATAGTATAAAAACATGAGAGCGACACGTGGGTCAAAAAAATTGCAACATTAATTGCGGGAAAGATTTCATAACCTATTAATGAGTTATTGATTATTATTTTTTTATCAAACTCTGCTAATACCTACTCCACAGGAACAAGGCTTACTCAATGACAAGAGTTTATCGGTGTTGCCCTCGCGCGTATCATTTAAAAACATCATTATCGAAACCATTGTGTTAAAATGTAATGTAATTTAGGTAATACCTATATACTCGTACTGCATGGCAATTCTTGTAGATACTTGTGCATAGATGATATTGGATAAAATTATTGCGAGATATATAAGGTGGAACAAAAATAGTGTAAATTATTTTAAGGGTTTTTAGGTGAATACGATCACGTTTATGTATAATATATTATGTTTGTATGTTGGATCTTGATGTGAGAAAGTAAGCCGTCTTAGTATATAGTGTTTTTTTAATGTATTAAATATACATAAACGTGATCGTTATAACCTACTTGTTAAACCCTAAAAATATTTTACACTATTTTTTGTTACACCTTTTATAAATCATCTTATTGGCTCCTTGTATGCGCTCCACCTAAATATTCATTTTACTCGGTACCAAGGACCAATTTATGAGACAGTACTTTTAAGTTATCTTACCACATTTTGTCCATAAGTACATGAAGGTACCTACACAAACTATTGTTTTATTATTTAAGCATTAAAAATGTCCGAAATCGCAAAAAAAATATTAGCTTTCCCATTAATAAAATTGGACGGAATACGCCATTTTCATATCTTCATGTCACATCCATTATTTAATTTATAAAATGTTTAAAATTGCTATTAATTACTTGGAAAAAACCCACAACTTAGTGGGCTCTTTAACCAATTTCATATTCATATTAATTTTATTTTATTGCATTTCCTAAATATAGAATAAGATGAATAAAAGAAGTCGGAATATACGCGGGAAAAATTGATTGGTTTACTTTTTTTTTCTTATCTGACATAGCGTTAGTAAATTGAATTCTGACGTGGCATACCAATACCATAGAGTAGTGAGAGGTATGTACCTACCTTCTGCGCGCATCACGGTGTTATCAATAAATATCTCACGCGCAACATTGATAAATCAATAAGTGATAGCCGAAAACTGTTGTGTAACGATAAATATTTTAAAATTTGCCTCCGAAGAAACATTCATGTTAATACAGATAAGGTATTTCTTATCGCGGACCAAAAAGAAATCAATTAGTGCCACATTTAACGTAGCAACAATAATTAAATTTTTTATTAATATACAACACAAAAAAAATGCCTAACCGTTCCTACATTGTTCTCACAAACCCATAACAATATATTGCTCAAACATGTAAAAAATCTTTTTAAAAAGAGCAACCATAGAGTTTCTTGCCCGTTCTTCTCCATAGCAACGGCATTCCGAACGGGTGGTAAAGTTGTAGCTTAAAATTTTATAACTTTTTTGACGATTCATAAGCACTGTACTTAATGGTTTACATGAATAAAACCTATTCTGATTGTGTTAAGAAGAAATGTTGCTTAACGATGTGAAATCGAGAACCGTCCACATCCGTTGACGATATGTAGTCCACACGTGAGTAAAGTTCGCTAATGTGTTTGACACTACATAATATAAGCGCGCACTTTCACACGACATTTTGTATTCCAGTAATGTTATCGACATTGCGCGTCTATTTCGGTACCTAGTATCAATATTAGGTCCGAAAATCTCTTCATACGTCTATTTGAAATTTGAATTTTCCGTTGTATTACCATTTGGATAAGGTGTTTTTTTATTTGGATATATTGAACGTTCTATCTGACCTTACACGTTCGAATCTTAACGTCGATACGTCCATTGAAACTTGGCCACGTATGTTTTCTATGCTGTTACGCGGCGCGGCCGATAAGCGTACATTATCGCCGCCGTAACAAGCTAATAAAAACAAAAGTTGTTACTTTGACACGCTAGGTTACAGTAGAATTAAGATGTTGCATTATTGACGCGTGCTCAATGACCAAGTTATAAACGTTCACTCTTCGTCCGGCCGTTCGCTCGTCGTTCGTGTCGTTCGTGTCGTTCGCTCGTCGTTCGTGTCGTTCGTGTCGTTCGCTCGTCGTTCGTGTCGTTCGTGTCGTTCGCTCGTCGTTCGTGTCGTTCGCTCGTCGTTCGTGTCGTTCGTGTCGTTCGCTCGTCGTTCGTGTCGTTCGCTCGTCGTTCGTGTCGTTCGTGTCGTTCGCTCGTCGTTCGTGTCGTTCGTGTCGTTCGCTCGTCGTTCGTGTCGTTCGTGTCGTTCGCTCGTCGTTCGTGTCGTTCGTGTCGTTCGTGTCGTTCGTGTCGTTCGCTCGTCGTTCGTGTCGTCTTCGTCGCTCGTTCTTAGTTATTTGGGACGTTTACTTTTTTTTGCGATAATTAAGCAGCTTGTATAGGCATTGGTGGATTAAGGGGGCCCGAAGCAATTGTGAGGTGCTTGCAATAAGGTATTAGTTCGTCTTTCGATGTGCCGGAATTTTTGCTACATCATAACTTACTTACTTGGATATTTTTGCGCAGTGGCAAGGATTCCTATGGGGCCCATAGCAATTGCTAACTCTTGCAATCCAATCCGGCAGTGTTTGTATAGCGTGATTCAGAAAGGGTATATTATTATGTGAAGTCAGCATTTCAATATATAAGAATTAAAAAAAGAATTGTCATAAAAAATCACAATCGCCAATTATGTTGGGAACGAAATTTATTTTTAATGGCGACATACATTGTCGCCATCACTCTGTATAGGGCTGGTTTTAATACATTCCTTGATTGGGCGGTATGACATTAAGGCCTCAGCCTCGAATTTAGCGGGCAGCGGGGCGACGCGCCGGGTGGCGGCGCGGGAGCGGCAGTACCTTATGCGTAAAATCAAATGGACCGGTACTTGAAAACAGCGGCGTGGCAGCGGCGCGGGGCGGCCAACGAGCTCCGCTTCCGCGCCGCCGCCGTCGCCCCGCTGCCCGCTAAATTCGAGGCTGAACCCTAAGACTGTGCGTGGCTCTCGCAAGACACGTCACCGTTACGCACGGATCGGTTCTCCGCGGTGTGCGTTATCGTCCCGCGGTCGCGTCGTGCGACGAATCAATGTCGCGGATAAGCCGCTACAAGTTTAATTATATTATACATTAGCACAAGTACTTACGTGACACGTGGCTTGCGCTAGCTTTATTCTTAGCCTTTAGCCTGTACAGGCTTACTGTATGCCTTAGCCTTTACCCTATACAGGCCTACTGTAAGCCTTAGCCTTTAGCCTGTACAGGCCTACTGGAGGTGTTTTAGATTATATAGGTTTAGTTTGATTTTCTTCGCTTAATTTATTACCTATCAGCTTGTTTAGTTTATAATTGGGAATGTTGATAAGCCAAGGGTCAGTGGTAAGTCCCTCTTTCTCCATTGGTTTTAATATAAAGCTACTCCTTAGTCTCCGCCATATCTATACATCTATACATTTAAATAAAATTGGAGTGTCTGTTTGTAATATTAAAATAACCGCTTTTTACTAAGTGCATTTGGATGTATACACGTTACCTATACCGAAACAACATTTTTTACAATTTTTGTCTGTCTGTCTGTCCGTCTGTCTGTCTGTCTGTCTGTCTGTTTGTTCCTGTGGCTAATCTCTGAAATGGCTGGACCGATTTTGACGGGACTTTCACTGGCAGATAGCTGATGTAACTAGGAGTATCTTAGGCTACTTTTATTTTAGAACAAAAAAATGGGATCTCACGAAAAAATTGAAAACCAATGTTGCAGCGCTGCGCCTGATTAAGTTTGATAGCAACAATCTGCAATGCGTCCCGCGGGATCAGAACGTGCGAGCAGGCTGTTGCCAACGGTTGAGTCTTTGTTAAATACCACGCGGACGAAGTCGCGGGCAACAGCTAGTATAATATATTTATCATGCCAATTAATTCGTAAAGTACTTTCCCTAAGCTTGTAGCGGCATGACGCACAGACGGCTATGCGATTATGAGCAATTGTGAAAGTTCCAAGGGACCTTCGTTCTGTTTCGCCTCCCTTCAGTGGCATTAATTAATGCAAAACGGTTCTGCATGCGAGTCCGCAGCAAGGCCGGGAAAGACTCTTCTTCTTCTTTCTTTACGAAATGAAATGCGATGAAATAAAATGGATATGAATATGGCCTCACCCGCAACTTAGCGGGTATTTTGCCAATGTCAAGTAATTAATAGCAGTAACACATTCAATAAATACACATTATAAATAAAATAATGGATGTGACATGAAGAAATTAAAATGGCGTGTCCTCTGACTCGATTGTGCGAGCTTGCGGAGGGTATCGACAATTGATTGTGACAGATTATAGATTGGACCACAGATCGTTAAATGCAAACGTCTTTGATAGGCTCCACACCTTCCTATCTGATCCTGATTATTGGATGAAATCGTATCGCATTCAGTGTGGGGCAATCGGACGTCCTTCATGATTTAAGACGTCCGATAATTAGGATAGGAAAGTCTGCTTTTATGATATTCATAAACGGAGATCTAAGAAACGTTCTCTATTTTCCAACGCTTCCCAAACTTTTATTCTTTATTAATCCAGGTAAGATACCTTTTTCAGGGCCCCAAGTCTGCTAACATAATCGATTCATAATCGAACAGCAACGGCATAGTAAATGCCACTTTTGACAGATATTGTATGGGATATCTGTCAAAAGTGACAGTTACTATGCGGTTGCTGTTCGATTATGAATCGATTGTGTTAGCAGACTTGGGGCCCAGTATGAGTAATCATACTGTTATGCTACTAACCCCAGCAATATGATGAAGCATGCTGGAAATATACTAAAGCTTATTAGACGTATCGGAAAATATGAAACATACCTTAGACACGGCAATATTTCGCCGATAGTTACGTTACAAAAGTAGGTATTGTACCTGTTGCACGGTTCGATTGAAGACTGCTCTTTGGACCGCTCCACACGATATCAAAGCTGTCAAGGACAAAGTTGTGTCGTACCTACTAAACATTACATCTGGTTGCCTGCCTTTGAAGCTGATTTTATTTATTGGTTCTATTTCTTCAGATATTCACTGCAATAAATAAATATCGCTAAACGAACATGCTAACTGACGGTCCCACTAAGCCCGTACCAAACACTGATTGAGAGCTATCCCGGTATATAATTAATTTATAGGTATTAAACATCCATGTCGTGGGAACAAACATTGCTTCTACTCCGGGATTCGAACCAGGCATCCTCGGTACAAAAACCAGGGTCACTACTAACTTTACCTATCGGGTCAACTCAATAGATAATTCGAGTCGATTGATTATAATAGTCACTTTCCTATCACATTCATTAGCTATGTGTATCTCATCTAAATACGAAAATGATTAATATATTGACCAAAACTAGTCTTACGGATTTTATCGCGTTTATTTGTATTTTTACAATCCCGACGTTTCGGGTGTTTTAGAGCAACCATGGTCACGGGAGGACTTAGGTGGCGGGTTCGCGGAAGTATGCGCAAGCGTTCCCGTGTCCCCGACACAAGCGACCGTGAGGATACACCATGTGGTTTTAGTGGGTATACCGGCCACCGCCGGGGAGTCCCACATACCCCTCTCGTCCCCCCCGGGGCGTGAGGGAATTCGTAATTGCATTTCCACATGTAAAAAAAAAGGACTTAGGTGGTAGACGTCCTAGTAGTTTGAACGGGGACCCATATATTTAGTTGTTGCTTGCGGTCCGATTTACACAGGAACTGTGTGTGTGTGTGTGACTCATGATTAATAGTCAAATACCAGATGAAACTCCCAAGTGTTCTTTAAGACTTAAAAAGCAATCAAAAATGTTGATATAAGTACTCATTAGTCGGGTGTGGTATTGCGAATTGAATTAAGTACCTACACCGTTTTACCTAACCCCCGGCATCCTCAATTGTAATCTCGCGACAGATGTTCGTAGGAACATGAGATCATGACCCAATTGGTCTGACTTGTGAACGCTGCCTACGACTGCGTCTGGATAATTATTTATTGTAGGTACGTATTAGAAACATCTTACACATAATATACGCTTATATTAAAGACTAGTTTACCAGACCAGTGCTACCCGAGGCAGTTTTATGATGGAGCGAAATCCGATTAAAGCTGAAAATTTCGACATCTTATGGGCACTGAAGCGCTCCCTGGGAGCGCCTGATGCGCTCGCTCCGCTCACCCTAAGGTAGGGCCGACCCTGGACCCGACAAACGTTATCCTTTCTTTTTACGTGGAGAAATCCTTATGGCTACCCGCAAGCGCCGAGGGAGGCAAGCGGGCTACGTCGGACTCCTACAAATTAAAACCCCACGGTAGTACTCTTCCTTTGCATTGGCGAAGCCTGGTGGGGGAGGCACGGGGACACTTTCGAACACATCCGTGACCCCACACAAACACAGGCACAGACATTTTTATGTCCAATCTCATGGAAAAAATGCTCTTCAGTTTTTCCAAAATTATCGGACAACTTTGAATTTTAACCAAATCGGTCCAGCCTGTCTCAAGTGATGCGCTTACCAGCAAACAGAATTAGATTGTCATTTATACCGATGATTTTGAATAATACATTGCGATGACCACACTCCATGATTCAGTTCTATGTTTAGACCTTTCTATTTGGTTGCTTCATCCGAATAAGGCACTTTAACACTGCGGTTTATCGTGTTATAATATTTTTAGTTGCTCGATGACAAAGGAAATCGATTGTGAAAGCAGAATCACTCGTTTTGGAATATCCGTGAACCAGATGATGACGTCAAGCGATCCTAATTTCCATAATGATTTCATATAAACCGATCATCGATTTCTCAGTATGATGTTATAGTTAGATCATTTAATTCGAACTGAAATATACCATTTCATGAGCAAGCAACCATCAATTGCATAAAGTTAAAAACAAATTATCAGATTTTTTGAATTTGAGATACCATTACATTACGTTCATTACGTTACGTAAATCAGTCGAACCAAAACCTAACAAACATCCAGAATACGCAAAAATCTGATTTATTTAAACAACCACAACTTCATACAAGTAGCAACGTTTAATTATTGTGTCCAATCAGATAAATATGTATTTGCAGACTCATAATTGCGTACACCAAAAACCTTGTGAGAACTGTGCCTTTTGTTTGAGCATACAATAGCGCGATCGCAATGTATCCAAAACAATGCAGTTTGTATGCACATTAAAATAGAGGCCAAAATGTGATTCACACGCAAAACATAATGGTGTATCAAGAGGAAGAAATCGCATCATGAATTGTTTACAAATGTCTTCGTGTTGACGGTCGCAACTTCCTACAAAAATTGTTTGGAGCGCAGGTGTTACAAGCTGCGGCATGTTTCGCCGGCGTGTAATACTTGAACTATTGTAAGCTGTAGTAAGTTAACTTAAGGTTGATGGCAACATATCTATCCTAATATTACAGAGACGAAGCTTGTGAGTTTGGATATAGGTGGTAATCTCCGAATCTACGGATCCTATTCCGAAAATTCTGTCACTAATATTGGAAGCTACTTGATCTGCTTCGCTGAGTCGCTGCCTAAGACCTATTTTGAGAAATTATAGCATACATGCCAAGTATGATTGCGATGCGCTGTTTAATAGTGTACTGCATCTATATTCCACCAAATCTTGACTGTACTTCACAACGTTAGTTAAATGTTGGACTATATCGATTTTTCCACGAGAACATACAACATCGAAATGTGATCAAAAATCGGGATTCAGCGATAAACATTCGTCGCAATGACGAGGGTTGTATTTATTTCGTCATTTAACCGTACAATTATTGCGACAATATATTTTGTTTCGTCATATTAGGCCGGTCAAGTGTCTTTTCAAACTCTGTTGTTGGTAAAATCATTGATGAAAAACGATGGAAGCCATAGTGTTTTAAAAAGTGAAGTGACGTGGATAAGTCAATGATTCTAAAACTACCTAGCATAGGTTTTCAGAATAATATATTTGATATCGAAGATGGAGGACGCCATTTTCATATCATCATGTCACATCAATTATTTTGTCTATAATGTGTATTTATTGAATGTGCTATTGCTATTAATTACTCGACATTGGCAAAATATCCGCTATGGTGAGGCCATATTCATATCTATTTTATTTCATCGCATTTCATTTCGTAAAGAAAGAAAGAAGAAGAAACTACCTAGCATAGTTTGTCAAATTAATTTATTTTTAAATTGAATATACGATACGTTTAATTTCAATACGTATCCAATATCAATAATATATTAATATTAGTTTAAACCAATGGGAAGAGACACCTCGTTAGTGGACGGACGGCACCCAGATTGCTCTGTGTGTACCCAGTTAATTACATGAACCGTTTTCGGAAATCCTCATTCGGAAATTAATTTTCTTTTGGATTGGATGAAAGTTTCTCATTTCATTTATATATCGATGCGTTGGTGATCACCCAACACATATATAAAGTGATAGCGGCGCCCCCGATAAAAAAGTATGTCCTATAGGTCGCTATGCGTTCGTTCGGGTGGCTGCTGGTTTGATACCCGTCTTGTTCATCGCTGAACAATTAAACGAAATTCATTTCCTAGTAGCGCTACGATTACCCAGCACTAAAGAGTAGCGATAAGTCGCTGAAGTATTAAATCAAAGCGTATAAGTCATACAAGTTGTTGTTCGCGACTTCGTCCGCGTCTAGATTTTAATATATTATATGGTTATTTATGAACTAATTTACATAAAATTAACAATACATTTTAAGAGAAGCTTTCCACAATACATCAGTGAAAACCGCACCCAAATCGGTTTAACCGTTTCTGAGATTAGCACGAACAGACAAACAGACAAAAATTCTAACAATCATTGTTTTGGGTAATTGCGTCGACAAAGGCCCTCAATGATAGCTTTTCTCAAATATCTACCATGTATAGACAGGGATCAGTTACATTTTATTACTACTTACCCATAGAAAGATTGTTAAAACATGAACACACGATCACCTTGAAACATGTAGACTTAAGTTTACTTTTACATTCATAATAGAATGTAGAATATATTCCGATCCATTCCAGTATCGATCAATAAATATATTATTGTTGTTAAATAAAATATCAACGGCGCGTTCAAACCGAAAGCCGCTCCTCTAATTATAAACCTCGCTATCCCACGCTTCACCGTAGTTGAACCGCAAAGCGTCAACAGTGCGATTATAATCTCTATTGCATCACGCTAACGTGTTTGTGACACTTCAAACGAGCTTACATTACGCCCAAGGGTAGCGGTTACCCCAACAGGTAATGGCGTTAAGGTAAGCCCAACTTCTATTACAGAACTTAAAGTGGCATATTAGATGTCAACCGACTTGTATTAACTACTTAACTACAATATCATGAAGTAGTATCAACTACTAGGAGCTTCCCATGAACGATGATATAAATAAATCATAATAATACCAACCCTGTGGGGCACGGGCCTTCCCTCAATGCGAGGGGGATTAGCCCATAGTCCACCACGCTGGCCCGGTGCTAGTTGGCGGACTTCACACATCTTTCGAGGGGTTCTCTCAGACATGCAGGTTCTCTCGCGATGTTTTCCTTCAACATTTAGGAAGTGATAATCGTGGTTGAAAATGAGATTCGCACATGAAACCCAGAAATCCCAGTGGTGTAAGCCGGAGTTTAAATCCTCGATCCTCGTTACCGAAGCAAGCGTTCTACCAACTTGGCTATCTACTACGCGAACCATTAATGCAACTCGAATCTGAACCTCAAATGATCTGCATCGTCAATGTGTGCCAACTGACTTCATTATGGTGGCATAATGTTCCAATTGAGGTCCTGATTTGAGTCCCATTAACAGCTTATGGTGCTCTGTTATCGGTTACTGAACTGCCGTTATTACAAATATCGCCAGACAAACACCAATTCAGCAATGTTTGTACCATGAGTACCGTTCAATTGACCGGGGTGTGATCCCAGTATATCTATACATATAAATAAAATTGGAGTGTCTGTTTGTAATATTAAAATAACCGCTTTTTACTAAGTGCATTTGGATGTATACACGGTACCTATACCAAAACAACATTTTTTACAATTTTTGTCTGTCTGTCTGTTTGTTCCGGGTAATCTCTGAAATGGCTGGACCGATTTTGACGGGACTTTCACTGGCAGATAGCTGATGTAACAAGGAGTAACTTAGGCTACTTTTATTTTAGAAAAAACATAGGATCTCACGAAAAAAAATTAAAACCAATGTTGCAGCGTTGCGCCTGATTAAGTTTGATAGCAACAACCTGAAATTCGTACCGCGGGCCCAGAACGTGCGAGCAGGCTGTTGCCAACGGTTGTGTCTTTGTTAAATACCACGCGAACGAAGTCGCGGGTAACAGCTAGTAACTTATATAAAGTGTTATAGTGTAAAATATTTTAATGGTCTATAGTATTAAAAATTATATATAATTATAGTTTTAAAAATTGAGTGCGCATGAGTGTCCTGACTGCGCGAGGTTATACCGCTGTTGCTCTTATAATAGCGAAAATTGAGCTTCTATTAACGACTAGCAATAAAACTTGTTTTTATCGCGCTAGTACCGACTAACTGCCTCAGTGCCATTACGCCATTGTTCCAACAATCAGATGCACTTTCTCTGCGAATGGCGTCGAGAAACCTCACATACTCACAACTGGCTTGCATTATATCATAATGTATATACGTACTTGACTATTGATTTCTTATATATACGTGAATACTACACATTGAAATAAAACTAATATTAAGGATTTCATCGCGTTTATATTATGTTTTTTACGTTCCCGACGTTTCGGCTGCTTTACAGCAAACCGTGAACATAGTTGCTATAAAGCAGCCGAAACGTCGAGAACGTAAAAAGCATAATATAAAGGCAATGAAATAATTAAAATTAGTTTTATTTCAACACTTTAAAAACATAGCTTCGTCATTTCGACCATCACTCATTAATATTATTCTTGTTGTTTAAGAAGAATCATAGTTTTATCCGACTCCGCGTGAAGAAAGATAATGTTCTTAACATCTACTCGTAGATACGGTATATCGATTGCAAGTTGCGGGCACGAGCGGCGAAACCACAAGCAATCCCACACGATGGAGCTCCACCCGGCATAATTGAAATAAGTAAAATCTGTACACGGAGCACGTATAAGTTAAGAATGTAGGTATATAATTAAACGGCAAATTTTACAGGCGCACGCATAAAGGATAATATCAAAAGTTTCATCCTGTGGATGGAGCCGGCCGAAGTTTTGTTAGTTAATCACGCGTCTTCGCTCAACATTCGCATCGGGAGGTACGCAACAGTAGGCATGTCGCAGTGGAGGTGGAGGGGCGGAACGCGAATAATATTTATCTTGCCTTGGCAATTGTGAAAAAGAGTTACGTCATTGTACGTAAATTTTAATTTGAGTTAGTACCTACATACAGTTGGCAAAGTTGCAAAACAAGTTGTCAATGAACTGGTTGTATGGGAAACTTTGCCTACGACGGTAAAGATGGGCTAAAGAAAGCTTTACAGAATGTACGTGGATTTATGTTTTCTGCATGTGATGTACACGAAATGATTATCAGCCAGGAGTACGGCACCTGCATCAGAATTATTTTAATTTGGATAAAAATCTTAGCACGGATAATTTGGCCCGTTTTCATCGGACATTACTTAGCTAGAAGGCAATTTATTCATATATTAAAATTAAATACTTTAGGACAAGATTTTTTGTTTGCGTATATAAACCTCAAACACACACGGGCTTATTTCCACGTTCCTATTAACCTCAATGTTTATTAACATAAGTCCGCGAGAGCCGAGGAAAACTTACTAAAGATTCCTATTTACATTATCACTCAGAATAATTTGTAGTTTTATTTGTGCTTCTCTTGTTATAACATCATAGGCCTATTTAATAACAAAGAGTTATTAAGAAAATGAAGATTTACTTATATTATGATAAATGATTGGATACTTTTAAAACAGATACACGTTTAAATTGACCCGTCATTTGGTTTCTACCCTTGTAGTCGATTCGAACGAATTCCCTGTGTTATAATCGAGTATTATTTTAATTATATTAGTGTAGAAAAGTTGATACACTTGAAAAATAAAATTTGTGGTTAAATAGTTCATTAAAATAATGACAATCAGTTAGATTTTAGAGTTTAGATTTAAATGAAATCTACTTAGATACTTGATATCCGTCTCGTAACTATAAACACAAGCTGTTTTGAAAAGGATTCTCACCTCATTCATACAGATATATTACTATTAGAAAGTACGGTTCCACAAATCGATGAGTATTTACCGAAACACTTTATAAGTAGGTACGCATCGGAGTAAAGAGTATATTTATAGTACACACATACCTACTAGGTATATGAGATATTGGCGTTAAAAGTCAACTCCGACCAATGTGGTAATTGATTATGAAAGCAGTACGTTACTAAGCAAACCCGACAATCGAATAAGTTTCATCTTGTTTGATTAACTCAATGATCGAGAAGCATTTTTTTTATTAATTTTGCAAGATTTTTCGTAACATAAGGTGTGGTATCTTGACACGTAGATATTTTTTTTAAGTTTATTAACTAAATTTTATACGGAGGCCTTTTAACTAGATTTGCGATACTTATGCATTTTAGATATGTAAGCGATAAAAGCACAATTTCTATTGACAAAGGCTGCTCGTTTATTAGGTATTATACAGTCGTTTAAGCTCTTAACGAGGTTTCAGTTACGAGTGTCGCGGATTCAAACCCCGGCTCGCACCTCTGGGATTTCTGGCTCTTATTATAATATCGCCAGACCAATACACAAACTATTCGGTCCCACTTTAAGCAACGCTTGTATTATGGATACCGTAGAATGGACTGAGGGCGAGCTCAGTATATCATACTTGCATAGATATTAAACATATCATAGATGACGATATCCCTTATAACTAGATTTCAGTAGTAGGTACGTCCACCTAACGGCTATAAGTATTTATTATATATTGAAAAAAAAAATCTAGTTTTATTATAATATGTAGTATTTGGTTATAGGTAGATAGATTGAACATGGATATCCGATCACGGAACGATATCGCTCTAGGGTGCGTTCAGTTCTTTTTTTTATTTATGGCAACACAATTGACCCAAGAACCAGCGGCGGTGGCGCGGCGCAGCGGGACCAGCGACGGAACCATAAATCCGGTGCAACGCGTTTTTTTTTTAAACATGCGAGTAATTAACTTTCAACGCTTAAATAGTTTCAAACATCGATCATTGATTATTTAGTAAAAAATTGTTTTATTTAACAAGACAAGGAAAGTGCGTAAATAAGTACTTTATTCAGTAGGTAAATCAGTTAAGTACCTACTCACCTATCTTATTAGGTGGCTACTAGGACTTACCCTATACTAATTCTATACGGATCGCTTCAAAATATATGTTATGGGATTCTTTGCGTAAAATACCAATGTAACTTAACGGCTTTGTTTCAATTTAAAACTGCACTGGTTACCAACTAGTGTTGGCATGAGCAGTGCTAGTTAGATACCAAATTATGTAATCATTCCATTCCCTTGTCTCCAATAGATCTCGCTAAATAGGTATAAATATGAGCAACAACGTGACAGGATAATTCGAATAAAAACAAATGTCGAGCGGCCGGCTAAGAACCTCAGGGTCACATAATTGCGTCCTGCTCAGCTTATTCTTAGTTACAGCGCATAAAACAATCGCGTTTAAAAATGTACATACCTGGAATCAAACTTGTGGCCGTCGTCGAGTGTTCCTGTATAATGCATGGTTAGCATGTCGCCGTGCTTCGACTTGACGCTGCACTCTTCAGGGACGCTCTCCACGTCGACCTTGAGTTCGGTGACCTCAGGACCGGCAAACGTAGCCCCGGCCAGAGCCAGGACCGCGAACAGGCAGCGCATCGTCATGGCGAACTTACGAAAAGTTAGTTGTGTCTGGTGATATAAAAACGCGTGCGCTTTCGACCACGGCCGTTGAACAACTGAGCGAGCAGCTCCGGCAACTTGGAATTCGGATAAAGTTGCTGTTTACCGCTACTGTGGACTGGGCAGTTCGCTATCTCACTTGAGCTGGCAAAATTGCGAAGGACAAAGCGAGACACACACAAGTTTATCAGGCTTTAGAGAGGTGCGTAGTGACGCGTCGCGGCCGGCGCCTCATCGCGATTGCCACGCGAGCGATGACGTGATTATCATTCGCTCTGTGTTCAACTTTTACCCAAAACTTGCCAAGTTATGAAAACATTTTAATAAATTATTATATTAAAACAACAAAAGGGAATGGTTTTTTAAATAGATTCGACTTGTTGTTTCTTAATTCCCTAAATACCGAGCGGCTTTGGTTGGTTTTATTAAATCTTTTACAAAAATGTTGCCATATTATTTAATTGTTTCATCTTAGATTTTATATGCCAACTTTTCCTACCTATTTCGTGAGCTGTTTGTAAAATATTTAGAACGTATTGTTATCCTACTAATCCTACTAATATTATAAATGTGAAAGTTTGGATGGAATATGGATGGACGTTTGTTACTCAATCACGTCAGAACGGCTGAACGGATCAGGATGAAATTTGGCACAGAGATAGATTATAGTCTGGAATAGCACATAAGCTACTTTTTAACCCGGTAATAAGGACATAAGTACTTTTTTTATCGCGGGGCGCAGCTATCACTATATATGTGTTGTGTACACAGATATATTAGAGGAGATATGTTATGAAAGCGGTGGGCTTGCGCTCACCTTTAGCCAAAATTACGCTAACATAGAGTTTTCGCCGTCAGTCGACTGCAACTGCACGTCGGTATCGGAGCTCTAACTTTTTTTTTAAATGCCGTGTTATTCCGTGGTTGTGGGCAAAAATACTAGCAGCAAAATGAACTACGCGAAAGATGGAATCTCATTTCACCAGCCAGTATTAAGTATTTTATTTATTCGTCTTTAAAATCATTAAAAACAACAAATCAAAAAATATTTAATGCCTTTATTATGTCATTTTAGTATTCATGTAGCACAACGACTTTTTTATTTTTGTACAAAATACATGGCTCTTTAAGTACCACCTATGTTCGCTACTGAGTGAATGTACGAGGCAATGGATAGATCGTCTAACGATACTTTGAATAAACTGGTGCGTCCCGTGGTACGGCCGCTGTGTGCGGCGACGACGCAGCACGCACCGAATTATTGGCACGCGTGTGTGTGTGAGACTTCGTATTGGTTAGTTTCATGTAATTGCATGTGTTTTGTGGCGAGTGGTGGGGACCAAGCGGAGACAGCGAGTTCCCATACATTTTGAACCGCACGGCATATCTCTCGTGATCTGTGGTTGTGTATCACCAACGCATCGATATATAAATTAAATGAGACACTTTCATCCAATCCAAAAGAAAATTAATTTCCGAATGAGGATTTCCAAAAACGGTTCATGTAATTAACTGGGTACACACAGAGCAATCTGGGCGCCGTCCGTCCACTAACGAATAACTTTTTATCCCGTTTAAATGTATCATACTTTTTAATCGCGGGTAACACCGCAGGGCGCAGCTAGTAAGTTATAAATAGCTGAGCATGCAATTTTACCTATTTTACTGCCGAGCATTACACGTACATTATAAGTTCCAACTTATACGTATTGATGTCGATTTTCTTCCCAAATACTTACTTTAATACAATAATTGCAATAAAAATAACCCATGTATCAATGTGAGGTGTTGATCGAGTCTATAGACTACAGATTTACGGTCCATTCGTTAGGTCGAACGTGGTCATCGCATGCTCATCAAATGGGACACAATTAGAAAACTATCGGCAATGTTCCAGTAAAGCGAATAAAAAAATGTTTTTTTCCGTACGTTTCAACATTGAGTGGGATAACTATCAGTTAAGAGGTAGGTTAAAACCTATCACATAAGAGGTAGGCATTTCAATTAATGCTCGGGACAAAATAAACCCAATGTACATGAAGTAGTAAGTATTGATTATTTTGTGTTTGTTTGTTTGTGTTTATCTAAGTGGAACACAAAAATTGCTACACTCACACACATAAAGTCGTGTAGATAACTACATACTTTTACAAGACATACGAACAGACAGCTATTATGACGTTGACATAGATAACAAAACAAAATCGAATATAATTGTGGATAAATAGTTTCCCTGGCCGCAGTGTCCAACACACAGTAGGCTAGTAGCCACAGACACAAGTATTAGGGCGCCCGCGCCGTCCCATTGCTATGAAGTGTGCGGCGCATTATAGCTGCATGGGTCCGTTAGGCTGGGTGCACACTGCACAAGCTGGGCATGAATGTTGACCGCGAGCTGGGCCCCAACTCTGCAAACACAATCGATTCATAATCGAACAGCAACCGCATTGTAACTGTCACTTTTGTCAGATATTGTACGGAATATCTGTCAAAACTGTCAATTTCTATGCGGTTGCTATTCGATTATGAATCGATTGTGTTAGCAGACTAGGGGCCCTGTAGCACAGCATAGCCGACAATACGTTAGCTCAAACACATAATATGCTCTGTGGAACGGGTACCAACTTATTTGATACAGAACCCGGATGTGAATATTGCACGTGAATAGAAAGAGGCTATCGGTTAGATGCAAGAGTGAAAGCGACGGCGCTCTAAAAGCAGAAACTTTTTCTATTTCCGGTAAGCGATATTTACGGCCGGACATTGTATATCCAGTTCTTCCATCCCACCTGCCGATGGAAACACCATGAAGGTACACCTCGATATGCAACTTGTGTGGCGTGCGCAGCGATGAGCTATGTGAGCGATATGCGCGCAGGCAACAATAGAACACCGCCTTTATATAAAACTGTCTGCTACGCGCGACTTCGTCCGCGTGGTATTTAACAAAGACACAACCGTTGGCAACAGCCTGCTCGCGCGTTCTGAGCCCGCGGGACGCATTGCAGGTTGTTGATATCAAACTTAATCAGGCGTAGCGCTGGTTTAATTTTTTTTTCGTGAGATCCTATTTTTTTTTCTAAAATAAAAGCTTAAGTTACTCCTTGTTACATCAGCTATCTGCCAGTGAAAGTCCCGTCAAAATCGGTCCAGCCATTTCAGATATTCGCCGGAACAAACAGACAGACAGACAGACGGACAGACAATGTGGTTTTGGTATAGGTACCGTGTATACATCCAAATGCACTTAGTAAAAAGCGGTTATTTGAATATTACAAACAGACATTTTATTTATTTGTATGTATAGATAAACCCGTGTCTGAAGACTAATATTTGAATAATAGAGGAACCATCGCGAGGTCCGCTCAGCTGGCTGCCACTTGCATCTATGTCAGGGTCCGACTCTGTGGCATAAGAGAGCGGATATACAATATAACTTAGTTTGGAGAGACTTTCGATTGATAATAATTAATATTATTGATTTATTATATTTACATGAATACTACACATTGAAATAAAACCTATTTCAAGAATGTTATCGCGTTTGTTTTTGGTTTTACGTTGCCAACGTTTCGGTTGCTCTACAGCAACCATGGTCATGGGAGGACAAAATTCGTAAAATTAGTTTTATTCGCGTAATATAAGACAAAAAACATAAAAATAGTATGGCAACAAACTATATATCAAAAAGACCTTGTCTGCGTGGAATAGTGGCCAGAATGTTGGCTGCATTTCGCTGTATTATCAAGTAATTGGGGCTTGATTCTTCCGCTATCGCGAGCACACAGACTCCACCCTGCACCCATTCTGAAAGCCCGTCCATGAAATTATAGCCACTAACGTCTCCCCCACTTATAACAGAACTTTTATGGAATCGTAAATTGTTTAGAAGTGGGCTGTGTTAGCTGTCTCCGGCGTCTACTGGCGTTAGGACACCTACATTTTCTGGAAAGTTCCATCGTTGCGGCGACATGTGCTGACCGATCTGATATACGGGGTGGAAACCCCACTTTTTCACATAAAAGCCGCTTCTATAACTTACGACTACTTATTTATGTATTATTTACTTAATTATGACACCACTAGCTGCGCCCCGCGGTGATACCCGCGATTAAAAGGTATGTCCCTATGTCATTTTCTGACAACTAATATACCACTACCTATGCACACAAACATATCGAGCTTTTGCTCTATGAAAATTTCAAACTAATCTATCCCACGGGAACCATACATTTTACCGGGATAAAAAGTAGCCTATGTACTATTCCAGGCTATAATCTATACCTGTGCCAAATTTCATCCAGATCCGTTCAGCCGTTAACAGTAACAAACATCCATCCACCCATCCATCCAAACTTGCACATTTATAATATTAGTGGGATAATTACTTAATTATGACACCATTATACATATTTACCTCACGCTATTGTACACTCCAAACTATTGGAGACTGTATAACATTGTTATAAGAATCAAAGTCGAAAAACGGCAATATACCACTATAGGATTTGTCGAGAAACACTATTAAAATCATCTAGCGAACTTCTAATTATTTATTTGATACGATTTTTCATGGAAAAAGTAAAAAGTGTCTTTAGAATGAAATAACTACTACTCCATTCTACTGTAATAACGTTATCTGTTATCATAGTTAGTCACGGTATGTCTAATAATTATGAAAGGATGCAACAATTTTCGAACCGATATTCTGTTGGAGAATTCAATGTTTCAGCGTTCGGGAGGCTAATGTACGCAACTTCGAGTCAAAACTCGAAGATCGATAAGGACATCTGTCTTTCTATCCATATTTATAAAAAAAAACTCGTGGTAGCTACACGATTTATATAACTCAAAAATTAATCGACCGATTATTATGATCATTGATTTTTTTTAATTAGTCGCCGCACCGAATAGCACGATAACTGTTAAAACATGTTAAAAATTAACACGAAATCTATACATCTATACATATAAATAAAATTGGAGTGTCTGTTTGTAATATTAAAATAACCGCTTTTTACTAAGTGCATTTGGATGTATACACGTTACCTATACCGAAACAACATTTTTTACAATTTTTGTCTGTCTGTCCGTCTGTCTGTTTGTTCCGGGTAATCTCTGAAATGGCTGGACCGATTTTGACGGGACTTTCACTGGCAGATAGCTGATGTAACAAGGATTTTAGAAAAAAACATAGAATCTCACGAAAAAAAATTAAAACCAATGTTGCAGCGTTGCGCCTTATTAAGTTTGATAGCAACAACCTGAAATGCGTCCCGCGGGCTCAGAATGCGCGAGCAGGCTGTTGCCAACGGTTGTGTCTTTGTTAAATACCACGCGAACGAAGTCGCGGGTAACAGCTAGTATTATAATAAGGCTACTTATTTTTTTCTAGGGCGGTCCTAAGTTCGCCGGGACAGCTAGTATAACTATATAAATCACACTTGTGTCAGAGGGAGACATAATATTTTCGCCACCGCATGCTAATACGTGGTGTAATAAAAACCACAGGCGTCATTCCGAGAACCCTCCAGACTAATCTCAGTGTACTTTAAATGCCTAAATCCACACTCACACTCATACAAAAAGCAGTTGTACTTAACACTTGCCATCTCACACGCAAATTTCTACAGAATTCATCATCATCTCCATAGCTCCCAACACGCAAAAGCTGACATACTTGGCCTAGGCCCGTGTGTCAGTTATTTTACTCCTAAAACAGGGAGAAGAAAAACAAAAACAAAAAAAAAATCCAGCCCTTTTTTTTAATGTCCCACTGCTGGGGACGGGCCTCCCCTCAATGCGAGGGGGTATTAGGCCATAGTCCACCACGCTGGCCCAGTGCGGGTTGGCGGACTTCAGACATCTTTCGAGGGGTTCTCTCAGATATGCAGGTTTCCTCACGATGTTTTCCTTCACCGTTCACGTGGCGTAAGCAAACACTTAAACCGAGTAACAAAAAAATTCCAAACATCGAAAGATGTTTCGTGCAAGAACCATTGGGGTAATTATATTACGCCAGGGCGGGCTGAGTGACGGCTGATGTCTTGGGAGACGAGGATACTGTAATCCGGACCGAAACAGACAGACAACCTAGACTGTGTTCTTACGAAATATGGAAATTACATTGCGCGTTACGATGTATAAGATTTGCGCTCTAGAAAAAAAAATAGATTCTGTACTTGAACTAGCTACTTGGACCTATTTAATAAATGAAGGGTCAATAGTCAAGTGATTAAGGGGCCGCAGTCGTAACCGTAAGGATCGGGTTTCGATACCCAACTATTGGCCTACTCCCACCTACCATTAGGGATTACTATTAATGCGTTCAACTAATCCTCTTATCCTATTACACACGTCAAGAGGTGATCAGTGTCATAATCAGTTGACTAAAAAGGCATAAGTATGCTTCGAACCGTCTTAATCCCAATCCATTATGAAACCATGACATACAAAAGCAATATATAGCATTATAATAATAGTCCTATAAATTGTCTATTATGTACATAAGTACTCGTATTTTTTTATTTATTAAAAAGTTTGTTCACACTGTAAATTGGTAAAAAAATAATTAAAAGTTTTTTTTTTTTAACTTAATACATGCAGCATAAGCCACAGTCTGCCTTAGAAGTTGATTAGCTCGACCACGTGTAAACACAGACCCTGAGACAGAAAAGCACCGGCTACAACAATATTTCATGTGAACGCGTTACATCCAGTAAATAGTCGAAGAGAAAAGTTTACAAAACAAATTTATGAAATGGATCAAACGCTAGGGCCGAGTAAGCAAGGGCGCAATTCAAAGAACACGAGCGATTTATGGAGGCATATTATTAAATTAAATAATAAAAAATAAATTAATTAATAAAAATTCAATAACTAAACATCTGTGTCGAATAAATCTCTTTATTTCATTTCTTTTCATAATGAAAATAATCTAAGCTCAGTGGTATACATCGGCCTATATTTTGTATGTCCAGCAGTGGACAGGAATAGGCTGATAATTATTGTGATACGAGAAATATTATATGCATGACTGATCTTTTAGTTTATTGTTTGGTTAATGTAAACGGTCAGTATCCGTTTTAATGAAATTAAAATCTATCAATAAAATTCTCAGACAACGTGCAACCAAAACTGGCGGACTTATTATTTTTTAAATTTGGAATAAAATAGGTATATTCTGTGAGTACCGGAGAGGTGCACTAAGAAGACATCAGTTGGAAATTCGACCCCTAATGGGGTCAAATGAGGGCTCAAAGTTTGTTTTTAAAAATATTTTTTTAATTAACGTTAACAGAAAAACTATAATAAATCGCTTCATCTTCAGTCTTGTCCTTCGCACCTGTTATCCGAGGAGTCGCCGGGGCCAACTTCAATCACTTTGCAGCCGCCCGGGGAGGATCGGAACGCTCGGCGCCGGGATCTAGGATTCCGATCGCGCGAACCTTCGACTGCTGCCAATTATAAATGGCTGGCAATATCAGATGCAACGTATATGTAGGTACCTAAAACTTACAGCGTACACGTAACAATACGGTACTTGGAATTCTACGTAAACCAAATAAGTTGTGTTTTCTATAGTTGTTGTTAGTTTATGATACCTTACAAATTCAACTTAGTTGTTTACTAACTTACATAATTCAATTGTAGCATAAGTAATTAATTTAACGAATGGAAAAATACCGCATGTTTACATATCCAAAGCCATTTTGACGTGAATACTGGGGTATCGGATAACGTCTTGAACAAGAATGGCGGATTTTTAAGTATAAGTAGGTATGAATGAGGCAAGCGCAGTGCAGTAATATCAGTCCAAGAAGATTTACGGTCACGTTAGGTAGGTTTCGTAAGATCAGAAGTTCTATTTACAACATGTTTTCATTGTTACCATGGCTACAGACAGAACCCAACCTTGTGCGTGACTCGACACACACTAGGTAAGTTTCTTTTAATTTCATCTGGAATAGTAGGTAATTAATTAGAAAAGTACTTACTGAATTGATAAGTATAGGTACCTACTTATTTACCTCGTACGTATCGACGATTCTACTGTCCAAAGCAAGGTCATTAATTATGTATTGATCATCTGCTCTAAAAAACGTATAACGCATATAATAGCCAGCGGTCGTTTCCACATCACTGGCAAAGGATTAACAATGCAAGCAAGCCTATAAAACGTGAACTCGTCAATACGAAACATTCTGTAGTTTATGATTTTTCGCACTGGCCACAACGAAATTCAATCCAAATTTGAAATTGGAGTGCTTATTGCATAGTGGGAATTTATATGCCAATATTTTCAAAGGTTTTTTATTATTGCATAGTACACGAAGTTCAAATTATGGATAATATTGGCTTCATAGTCGATGAAATCCTGCCAGTTATCGGTGACGTTCAAATGGAGCATGATGTTCGTTGCGTGGCAGTGTATCAGAGTGGTAGCAGCTTCAAATCCCAGTGTTGTTCGTGTAGTAGTTACTGTGGTTCCGTGGTTCCGGTATATGGCTTGTGAGTATTGGATACATACAATTTCGAAAATGTAATTGACTAGACCACATAATTTGTAGTGCTAAGGATTATTTTTAAGATGACAGGTAGTTTAGAAATAGGTAGGTAAGTACCTACTTGCCTGTATTAATAAATATTATTACGAGTAACTACCTATCCTATAATTTATTAGTTTATCCATCGATAAGCGGCATCTATAGGTAATTATGAGACTAAGTTGTGAACCAATAAATTCCTAAGGGCAGGGAACGTAGCTTATCACAATATTTACAACGACATCTGTTGGTTTGTTCTATAAGCAATACAGTTCTCTCAACTAGAACTTGTCTCCAGTACACATTCTAGATGGCATTTGAGGGTCTGTCTAATTTTTGCATCAAACGATGGGACCGCCATCTAGTGATACTTACAATTCAGATGCTAGAGCGCCAAAACGTAGCTGCATGAGTGGTTTCCCCATTCATAAAAGACCTTGTTGTGTATAGTGTTTTAAAAAAGAACTCGCGTTGTCTATTTATTTTGGTTGCTTTGTTTATATTGTTTTGGTTGGAAATTTGAATAATCACTTCAAAATTTCAAATTATTTTGTTTTGTTCTCTTGAGCGGTCTTAATATTTGGGTTCATCAATTAAGTTTAATTAAGTAAAAACTTCCTTACTAAACACTGTATTATGTTTAGTTACTAAATAAATACATTTAAGATGTGAAACAGGAGGTAACCTTTATCTTGAGTGCTGTTTAAAAACTTGCGACTACTTCTGTCTATTCGGAGTATTGTAACTTCCCGGGCTGCAAATTGAATAATTGACGTATTTATTTACGCATGCGCGTTTGATACGGCGCGAAGTGAGCTACGGCTTCTGCGAGCTCGTGAGGAGGTTCCAGACGGCTGAAAACCTACCTTGTTGCCGGCACTTTACTGCATCGGTGCTCAGTGAGTGACCGTGTGTGCTAGCTACCGCATATTGATAGACAAACGCTCCACGAGAACCCTTTCTACAAGAAAAAAGTGTACCAACTTAACAGGTAAGTGAATTTCAAATTTAGAATATTGTTAGTTGATGTGCCTACATTATTTATTTTACCACCCGCAACACAGCTTTTCACATTAGTGAGTATAGTTACGTCAGGCAATAAAGTTAGTCACGAGAACTATTTAGTTTCTAAAGTGAAGGAAGATGTTGCGAGTGCTATAGTTGCTCACTGTTATCATAGATCATCAGCAGCATGTTATTGCGGGCACAATGTTGTTTTTGCTTATTTAAAAAGTTATTTTTTTGTTGATGTTAAGTTGGCATGCATCGGGGTTTGCTGAATGGCGGTTCTTACACGTCTCTCGGGCAAGTGTACCGAGGGACAACAGTTCCTAACAAAAAGAGTAATGTGAAGAAAATTCTTCATCTGGGAGGGGCAGCAAAGAAGAAGTTAGAGCCATACTTTGATCATGTGTCTGATATGACTGAGGTACTGACTGAGTGAGTATGTTGTTTGCATGCTCCTCATCCATCATGTTCATTGCTTCATCACTCATACGACTTCCACCATCATCGTCAGTCATCTGTAATTGGATATTATTTATTTTATGCAAGCAGTAATTAGGTAAATAACAAAAATAAATAAAAATGTCAAGGATGACTTTAAGAAATAAAAAACTCTAATTAAGATGTGTTTAGGTATAAAGGCTGCCTTGGTGTTGTATAGTTTGTATATGTAGCTTTATATTAGTTGGCATGTGAGTATTCAGATCAGCTATGGTTACACTTTTTTTTTTCGGTTGCCACATTTACATTGCAACTAATTCACATGAGCCGCATGCAATATACCTTATGGGGGAAGGGGGGAGGCTGTACCATCTTCATTTCATGAGGACATTACTTTTATATAGGTAGTTTATATGAAAAGCATATGATTAAAAGTTGTGTGCCCTAACTCGAGAATCATACATAGAGGTTTAGGAGGATATTTATTTGTTAATTTTATGTGCATGCCACAGGTTATTGCTGATTTAAATAATAAATATATATTACTATGAGTAAATTTTCATAGATTCATTGTATACAAGGTGTAACAAGAATAGTCTAAAATATTTTAACATGGCCAACAGTAGGTTTTAAGGATAACAATCACTAAGAAAAAAAATAAAATTATTAGAAATTTAAAAATTGTACTGGCATTGAGCGCACAGCCAAACCCTACTGGTTTGCGTAGTTTAAAAAAATCAAATATATTTTATATATCCATATAATTTACTGATTCATCTGTTAAAATATTTTACACAGATTTTTCTTATATCTAATATAGCCAATTCTAAAAAAAAAATGCTGCATTATGGAACCGAGCGCGTAATTAGAACAATTAAATAAATTCAACCGAAATTATAGAAACATAATTATCCCTACAAGTTGTGTCTATGACTAAATATGGGACCTACCTAGCTTCCAAACTTGCAATTAGATTTTTTTTTTCTTGGCTTATTAGTAGTTCCTACTAAAACCTCTAGAAGGTATTGATATGGGCCAATCCAATCCATCATTAGCACTCATACTGGGCACTTATACTGGGACAAATGGCAACAATTTAAATATGTTGAAAAAAAAGCCTTATTACATCCAACACTTGGCTCACATATTTCGCACTATTTCAGAGATTTACCCGAACAACGAGACAAACAGCCAGAGAAGATGCCATCCATCAATGCTGAAGAAACTGCTCTCCTGGGGTAAGTTGTCGTAATATGATTTATTTGTCTTGCGGATTTTTTAAAGGTTTCTACCAAACAATGGGATCTTTACCAAAGATTTAAATTATTTAACAACAGACGTCTAATATTGCACAATATATTGGTTTGTTCGATTGACATATAAAATGAAGAGGAACATTTGTATTTTTTAATAATAAATAATAGTATGATCATAGTAATAGATCATATAATAATAGTGTATCTATCTAGTTAGTCTTAAGTTAACCACGCCATCGAGAGACGACCAATTACCGTGAGCCACCTCGCTTGCTGCGCACCCATTTTATCGTTTACAGAAAACAGATTCTATACTAGATATCTCTGATACCATATTGGTATGACAAGTTAAGGAATAGTATAGCGCAAGAATTTTGGAGTGGCTCTTAGGCCCGTACAAAGCCGCTCAAATTGCCCTTAATTGCATCGCTTTGTAAGGTCTAAACTAGCCTAATTAAAACGGAAGCGAAGAAGTCAATCGATAAAGGCCGATCATGAGGTTCGCCAGCAACTGACACACACACTTTAGTGAAGTTCAGCTGTTTGCTAATGAAAGTGCAATGTTGTGTTATATCACCGTTCTTAAGTATCGCCATGGAACGCACTACCTTTCATATTAGCGTGATTTCGCACTTACGTTCTTTGCAATAAAGTTCTTGCGCACTACCGATCATCCCACTAGTGTACTATCGCACTTAAAGTCCTTGCAATAAAGGTTTTCGCACTACCGTTCAACCATATAGCGTACATTCTATACAATGTTCATCACCTTTGTCGTACAGCAAACATGATCGCAATATCTATACATATAAATAAAATTGGAGTGTCTGTTTGTAATATTAAAATAACCGCTTTTTACTAAATGCATTTGGATGTATACACGGTACCTATACCGAAACAACAATTTTTACAATTTTTGTCTGTCTGTCTGTCTGTCTGTCTGTCTGTCTGTCCGTCTGTCTGTCTGTCCGTCTGTCTGTCTGTCTGTCTGTCTGTCTGTTTGTTCCGGGTAATCTCTGCAATGGCTGGACCGATTTTGACGGGAATTTCACTGGCAGATAGCTGATGTAACAAGGAGTAACTTAGGCTACTTTTATTTTAGAAAAAAAAAATAGGATCTCTCGAAAAAAAATTAAAACCAATGTTGCAGCGCTGCGCCTGACTAAAGTTTGATAGCAACAATCTGCAATGCGTCCCGCGGGATCAGAACGCGAGCAGGCTGTTACCAACGGCTGAGTCTTTGTTAAATACCACGCGGACGAAGTCGCGGGCAACAGCTAGTACTAAATAAGTAATTATACTAATGTGTATGCTATTTTTTTTTGCAAATACATAAATGCTTTTGTGCATCACGACTTCTAGTCGGTGTAGCCTTAGTACAGTATTAGTATTGTATACAATTCATTCAAATTTAAACTGTATGTTAAAACAATAAAATTCAATGTCAAACGTACACGGATTTTAGTTTATTTACATCGCAACCCAACCGATATTGAGACGTATTCAATATCGCTTATTAACTCCGCAATACAATACGAGTAGTATGTAAGCAGCAAGGCGCTAATCGCATGACACTTCTTTAGTACTATAGTTACATGTATAAAAATATACATAGACGTCGCAAATATTTACAATGATGTATGTGTAATAGCTACTTTACTATAGCAAAAAGAAGCTGGAATTCTTGTTATACTCGCATTACCATTCAGTGTGGTATTCAGAGGCGGGCCAGTTATTTTGGCCGCTCCAGTCCGCTTAGTATTAACCGCCCCTTTCTGCTGAGCTTTCGTTGTAAGACTGGGTCCGCAGGCGCAGGTCAGCCGCCACTAATATCTGGCTACCCTACGCCCGGACCTAGCTTACCTTCATCAATATAATATATGTACTACGTACTAGAGGCGCTCGAAGCAAACGCTGTGTGCCACTGAACTGTGGTTCCTGAACCACAACTTGTTCAGAATCACATTGACATTGCGAAATCCCGCCCACCACGAGCGGCACATGATCGTTTCTCTAATTTGCTATTCCACAGTTACATGTAGTTCCATGCCGACCTTGTGGAAAGTTGGAACGTCGCCTCCGGTGATACTTGTGATATGTTAATATTGTTAATGGTGATGATAATTTTCTTTAATCAATATCCTTAGCAACTTAATTGTTATAAAATTGCGTGACTAGATCCGACCATAAAAAGTAAAAAAAAAATAAAGAAATTTCGTTGTCTACTGCAGCATTTACGCATCTCCATGTTTTTATGATCTATGGTATCTAAATATAATTAGTAATAAGTAACATAAAATTCATTGGTAAAACTGTGAATTGAATGTTGAACCAATAACTATTATTTTACGGATTCAGTTCATTCTCTGTTGTCGACAACAAACAAGTACAGTATAGAATAGGTTAGCTCGTGCCTGACGCGAAAATGGCCCACAGGTCCCGTCTCGGAGGAGTAACAATGTGAGTTTAAGGAATGACATGTTGCGGAATGATTTCGCCTTACCGTCTACTGTGTTTACTAGAATCGTTAAAAAATAATAGGTGTTAACTCCTTCAATGAAATCCGATGCTTTTTATATATATTTATTGTACATCGTTTTGGATAGGTTTAGGTTACAAATTTTCTCTTTTTTCTAATTATTTTATTTTATTACATTTTGACAGCTAGGTTTTTTTCTACTTATATGTATGACATATAAGTAGAAAAAAACCTAGCTGTCAAAATGTAATAAAACTATTGCTAACAAAAAAAAGTTTAATACCTGCCACTAATGAGGTCTTAACAATAGGTATATGCCGTCATTACTCAAACCGTCTTGATCACTTCATTGATTAGCATGCCACCGTGCTTGATGCTCGTTTTTCATAAATTCTATTGAAAGTAAGACAGTGATTTAAAAACATGAAATAGTTTGATCGAACCCCGTAACCTTTACCAATGTCCGAGGCCCTTAATAATTGGAGACGTAGGACATACAAAAAGCCTCCCTTTTATAGTGAAGTTTTATATTTTAATACATATTCAAGAGGTGAGACCCGCTCCGCCATCTTCCAAGAATTGTAATAGCGAAAAGAGCTGGCTATACTTACGATGAAAAGGTTCCCTCGCTATTTGTTAACATCGTCTGAATAAATTTCGTTAATACGAGATAAAACGCCGTCTCGGTCTGTTGCTACAGAAAAGACTTGCATATTTATAAAATTATTCTAAAAACACCTATTTCAGTTAATATTAATGTAGCCCAGAATAATTTGCTCATCGGGAGGTTCAACACTCACAACGTAAAATAAGATTCAATTAATCGAATCCCGTAAATTTCGAACGACTTAGATGTTTTGACAGGGAATGTTAAAATCATAATATTTTTAAGAATATTGGGTAGATATAGTAGGTAGGTACGGTCGCGTCCATATATATGGGACCCATTTCATTAATATTTTCAATGTCACTTATAATGCAATAGGGTAGTATAACTGTATATCGTCATATCTGAGAGATGTTTCTTCTAGTAACGTCAGTCAAAATAGTATTCTTATCGTTTGCTGTACGAAATTCAACCTTAAATGGGTCCTCAATTAAATTCCGCGATTGTACCTACCATGTACATTGCGTATAAATTAGGTACAATACAAATTCTAATGCTAACGGAAATAGTGAAATCTGATTCCGTAGCATTTAAAATGTTGCCAGTACTGTTTCATGCACTAGAATGTTGGCATTACTATTCCTTGGGTCTTGTAACCAAATATCGACTTTAAGGTTACAAATCTTTTCGTACCAAGGGGGTACGTCCGTTTGTTCGTACGTTCATACACATTAGATGAAGTGTAATGCTACACTTGCGTTTGTGATTTTAATGTTAATAATCACTAAGTCAAGTGTAGCACTATACTATGGTGAGCTTACCGTGAATTGGTACGAAGAATTACACCATCGTCGCTGATGTGCCGCCCTACCGACTTGAATGTACAACAGGATACCTGCTCCGTTCCGCATATATCTCTTCAACCCTTGTACTCAAAAAAACCTTGACATTCGGGAGTATTATACAACGGGTAACTACCATACCAACTCCTTTATACGAGTATTTAGTACAGATACACCAATAGCGGTATCGATAAACTCGTAATTAAATTCAGGGGTACACGGTTTTCGAAATCGTTTCCAAAGAACTCGAAGCTGGTTCGTGCTTGGTACAGTTGTTCACAAATTAAAAGTGGCGCTGTTCTACCCGGCTGCCGTCCTGGCCCCGTGCCAAGAAGCCGGGTCGATTCGGTAACCCCCGCCGGGGCAGCGGGGAGGACATCGCCTGGGTAAAGTTCCAGCCGAATCCTACGACTCGACTTTTTGTACGGATGTTCCTTACTTTTACTTTTAATGCGGCTTCAAACCTTAAGACCTTGGGGCATACATAACAATGTCGCGACGCTCTCTTGAACAGCGCCAGTGTAGACCGACCTAACTGGTACGGACTAAATTTATCATTTCCCTGACACTGGTACAAAGACTACCGTTAGCCCCGGTTTTATGTTGTTAGTCAAATCTATTGATCTTTAAGCCTTGCCCGTCGCAGGTTGGATTTATGAACCCAATTATGATTCATGACTACAAATGGATTGACAAAATCAAAATCGATATTTTCTCAGGTACAGGATCGTCTTCGTGTCCATTTCCAACTCGATATGGAATAGTTGTCACATGATTTTATGAAGCTGTAACGTACCCATACTCGCTCATAATTCGTTATCTATGGTTTTAAAAAATTATAACCTATTCCATAAATCATAGTGCAACTTAGCTGATTGGAGCGAGCGCTTCCAAGGGGCCAATGCCACATGCGGTGTTAAACATTTATCGTCATTAGAACGAGGACGTCTCGTCGGCCTCGACGGCCGGTCCCTACGGCGCACGACAAGGCACATCGCCCCCCCCCCCCCCCCCCACTAATTGTATTAATAACAAATAACTAGCTTCTAAATGTTTGTCTAGTCGCGTTGAGATATCGTGTTATTGACGTACGTCCGGATTCCGCTAAACGATGACGGACGACGTTAATAGGAAACAGTTATACAATGCCGAGCTGTGTATACAACAGTTATTTACAAGTGCACCGCAAATAGGCAATGGGGCTTACACACATTTTGGGATACCCCAATTTGAAGGAGATTTTTTGTTAAATTTACCTTACAAAGCTTTTATAATGCTCACAACTGTATTATCATGTAGTGACGAGGGTTTATGATTCTCTTCAAATGTACATCCTGGATATATTATGTGTATGGATTATATGTTTGAAAATGTGTGTATATATAAAAACATTATCTATTTATATCTTCTGGCAACGGAGCTCACTAAGCAGGTACACAGAAGTAAACTAGATCCCATTAATCCTTCTATTAAAGTATTTAAAAAAGACATAATTCATGTTCATGTTCAGCGTCTTAACCTAAAAACACTAGTAAAAGGCCTCTCAAGGTGTAGTTCTTGGTCAACTAACAACCAGCGCTGTGCGTTTTAAGTTTTCTAAAGATTTTTCCTATAAAATAATCCCTCTTATAACACTAACATAAATTGCACCCAGTTATATAGACCAAGATAATAAAACTACTATTAAAGAAGACTCCGATCCAATGGGAAGTGGTTTAACCAATCCGATTGGAATCAATCTTGATAAAACGTAATAAAGCTTGGATTCGTTCATTAATATCTTCTTAAAATAGATAATATCTTGGCTTTGGTCATCTCGTTATACCTATTACAGACGCTTGTACCTATAAGTAGATAAATATAGTTTAAAAAAAACATCGCGTTATTCGTTAAGAGGGCATAAATACTAACACCAACTTCTTAAGGTATGGCTAGTCTCTTAATATAATAGATGTGACATGGATAGATATTCATTCTGAATATGTAAGTATTCTTAGTATTAACTATAAACAACACATAAAAATAACATGAAGGTTTACAATAGTGCGTACCGTGGCCTTCTTTCCTTCCCATGTTTTGTAAAAGCTGAGTGCCTTAGATTCGAGACATGATCTTGAATACGGAATTAGGGATGGAAAATTACCATTTTTGTTTTCTCAGGAGCTAGGTAGCCAGCCACCTTTTATGGTTTTAATGATTTATGTAGTGATTTCGAGCAGTGAGTCACGAATACGTTTTAAAAGAAGAGTGTTTTTTGTAAGAAACGGTGGAATGAGGAAAATATAACGATAATTGTATTTTTTTATATTTATAACATGTAACATTGTACTTGTACTTACCCTAATTAGTGTACCGAGCTACAAGAAACCGACATTGTTTAGTTTGACGCTCACCAATACTTTGTTGTTTTCGATGTTACTTGGTAATGAACTATTATTATTCTTCTTCTTCTTCTAATTTAAGGGTTAGACCCTTGTCGGTGTAGCTGATGAAGCTCTTTCCACCCGTCTCTATCTAGAGCAGCTTCTTACACCTCCCTATACGACATGACACACATCCTTTCTTTTATCTGTCTCATGTAGTTTATTATTGGTCTTCCTCGTCCACGCTTTCCTTCGATCTTTCCCTTTATGATGTTCTTTATAAGGGTATCATGTCGTATGAGATGACCTTATTATATTATCGTCCCCCTTCTATTCTGTATGGTTTCCATGAATGATCTTCTTTTATTATTCTTATACTTGTTAAATGATTTGTGAGTACATTTTAAATTACCTATAACCAGTCTCCTGGTTCCAAGGATTTGTGTGCATGGTCTGAGCTATGATAAAGTAGCTAGGTCACAAAGACAAAGGCTGCGCAATATAAACGATGAAATGTATTCAATCAGTGTATTGGACTTTCCTGCTGCTTACTTGAGAAGAAACAAATTGAATTCATAGCTTTTGTCGTTGTAATTTGAGTGAAAAATATTGGATTCGAAGATTCTGCTGTTGTAAATTGAGGGGAAAAATGGCATTCGAAGCTTCTACTGTTGTAACTTGAGTGAAAAATGTTTGTTACGAAGCTTCTACTATTGTAATTTGAGTCAAAAATGTTGTATTCAAAGCTTCTGCCGTTGTAATTTGAGTGAATAATATTGGATTCGTAGCTTCTGCAGTTGAACAAGAATGAAATATTTTGAATTCGTAGTTTCTTCCGTTGTAACGCGAAGGGAAAAATGGCGTTCGAAGCTTCTACCGTTGTAATTTGACTGGAAAGTGAGTTACCCAGGGCGAGATGTAACGCAACGTATTCCAAATGTGTGAACCTCGTGACGTAGACTGACGGATGTCCTGTCTCCCGACGCAGTCCCGCTTTCAGCTTAATAAAACGTTAAATTAACTGAAGAGGCTTCATTTTAAACCCTATAAGACCATTTCACTGTCCGCACAGTGTCGTAAATTCCTAATGTATTTGTTGCTGATTCATTGCGCTGGGGTTTTTATAGATGCGCATGTTCGTTCATCGAATTTGTGGCACTGATACGTTTTTATGTATTTTTTATTGAATGTTCTTTGACTTTTTGACGGCCTGATTAGCTCAATTGGTTGTGCCCTGCCCTCTGCGCTGACGGTCCCGGGTTCGAATCCTGATAGGGACAAACTTACTGTGATGAGCACGAATGTTCGTACCCGAGTCATGGATGTTTAATATCTATATAAGTATTATATTCGGAATTCGCCCTCAGTCCATTATACTTACGGTACCCATGATACAAGCGTTGATTAGTGTGGGACCGTATAGTTGGTGTGTTCGTCTGGCGATATTATATATATATATTATATTAATACCTCTTGTTTAGCTCAAGGATGAACTGTCGATCTGCTATTATTTATTTACCAACTTTTGAAACTTGTGACACTACAACCTCTTTTGTTGTTGACAACTTTTAAAGAATGCTGAATATTTAATTTACTAAGCCTTATATCAAAGGACAGATCACTAACTCGGGTTACTGGACTGTCGTCAACGCTGTCGTCCTTATTGCTTAACTTATTTATGAAGAATTATATGCTTTAAAATGGCTATTATAGCACACAAGGGGTATTGTATCATATTTCATTTGGCTTTTATTCCACTTTGTAACGTCAAATCGTGCTTGAACATGTTAAATTAGCTTGTTTGTCTTAATATACCACCATATTTGATTTAAAATGTCACTGGCTTTATCTTCGTCATTTCAAGTGACTTCATAGCACGGAATAGTGTGGCCAGCAAAGTTTATATGCTATCGAGAACTTGTTAGAAGTCAAATATGCGAGGAAATTATATTGGCGTTGTATAGTTAACACAGTGTAGTAAGTTTCAGGACGAGCTCGGATTTGAAGTCAGCCCTTTGGTACTGAATGATTATATCAAGATTATTTTAGATGATATAATATTATGCCAATAGCGTTTAAGGTACCTATGGATGATTTAATAGAAAAATCGGGCTTACAGTACCTATTGTGGGTACTGTAGGCGAATATTCGGTCAATCTACATAAAGCTACGGACAAATCTGGTGACAAATAGCTAGCTCGTCAAAACTGCCTAATAAGCAGCATGTGGTAAACGAACCGGCGAGTTTCATCTTGTGTATGGGCGTCCGCAATTAGCCGTGTTCAGACTCACCGCGAAGCCTCGCGAAGTCGCCACGAGCGCGCGTCAGCGAAGCTGCTGAGTCGGTACATGGCTATTTGCGGGTACTCGTAAGTACCGACTACTAGGTAATCTGCTTTATGCAAGCACGCTATCAAACAATGTTCCAATAATAGTACGATTTTAATTACTAAAACTCTAGATCCTCCATTTGAATATCTAGGGATTGGAACTTTGATCTCAAACAAGAGCAGCGCTTGGAAATGCAGCATGTATTTAATTACAGCTGCCTTAATGGTTAAATCAAGCCCCGGTTAAGGAGATGACAAAGTTTTCAAAGACCGAAGTTGACCTGCACCGAGCCAGTTTCAAATGTAATACGCGTTGACTTGGATAATTTGTTCCAAGTATTAATATTTGGATCAAATTTTGCGTAAAATAGTTATAATTGTTTGTAATAGTATACTTATACAATAAAATAATATGATTGCGTTCGAGGTGCGAAAACAATTAAATCAAGGCGTTATATTTTTCCTCATTCCTTATTATGTTTTTCTTTTCGGATAATTAAAAGGATAGCCTGCCCGATTATTAGATGGCTTGCATAGGGATATGAGTCCAACATGTATGTACTGAAATCCCTTTGTACTTTAATTCTAAGTTATTCCATATTGTCATGTAATTAATATAATATATTATGGTTAGCCATCACGGTATTCGTAAGTACTATATAACACAAAGTAGGCTATAGTTTATTTGTACTAATAATAAAAATATTAAAGCATAAGCCTGAGTAATAACTTCTGATCGATTTATGTACCCCGTATCCATAAATATGTGGAAAGTAATTTAGTGTCCCCCACGAGGGTCTTTTGTCCCCCTGGGAGTAATGGGGAAGGGATTAGCCGTGAAAGTGGGGGAAGGTTGGATAGAAGATTCTGGAAAAGATTATTTAAGTTCTCGTAACATGACAATGTTTGAAATACCTACTGCGTTTGTTCTGACTCGGGTTGCGCTAGAAGGATTAGTTTGCTATAAGTAGAGTACATATTTAATTATTATCAGCAAAGCAGAACAATATTATAGTGCATATGTGCCTACCCTTCATGAATGTAGGCGTATTTCCACCCCATATCTTGTATATGTATTGAGATCCCAATTTATCTCATCTTCAATAAAGTTTCAAACCTTTATTGACAAACGACGCAAGCTTTCGCGGAAGCATTTCAATTTATCAATCTAGTATTGCGTCATTGAATATTCTGTACACAATATTATTAGAAATTCAAAAGCTTTTGAATCATAATCCCTGCCTACCAAGATTCAATTATCTATACATATAAATAAAATTGGAGTGTCTGTTTGTAATATTAAAATAACCGCTTTTTACTAAGTGCATTTGGATGTATACACGTTACCTATACCGAAACAACATTTTTTACAATTTTTGTCTGTCTGTCTGTCTGTCTGTCTGTCTGTCCGTCTGTCTGTCTGTCCGTCTGTCTGTCTGTCTGTCTGTCTGTCTGTTTGTTCCGGGTAATCTCTGAAATGGCTGGACCGATTTTGACGGGAATTTCACCGGCAGATAGCTTATGTAACAAGGAGTAACTTAGGCTACTTTTATTTTAGAAAAAAAAATTGGATCTCTCGAAAAAAAAAAAAAACCAATGTTGCAGCGCTGCGCCTGCTTAAAGTTTGATAGCAAGAATCTGCAATGCGTCCCGCGGGATCAGAACGCGAGCAGGCTGTTGCCAACGGTTGAGACGTCGTTAAATACCACGCGGACGAAGTCGCGGGCAACAGCTAGTTAATAAATAATAGCTTCCTCAATATGTCCTTTTGTTAACATATCCTTAGCATTTTGTAACTATTACGTGTCTATGTATCCACTAGCAGAAAGACAAAAACATAAAGCACCATTATGATGATCAATTGCGCCAACATAATCCAAAACGTATAATTCTAACTAGCATACAAAACCCTTTGGCAATACCAAAGGGCCCAAAAAAAAAACTTTGTAAGTCAAAATTATGATACCTGTCGTGACCTACTAGAGAAGACATTTCAGTGTTTGGGGCTAGTTTTTTTTATTTCATTATAGGCAAGTATTTGATCTCAATCTCACCTGATGGTAAGTGACGATGAGATCTACGATGGAGCATACTTGCCTAGAGAAGTTTGCCTCGCGCCGCCAGTACGTGCCCCTCACGAGCGCTGTCATGTCATTTGCTTTATTGATTTCTGGGACCAAAACTGGGGCTTAGCGATCAGTCAATATACGATTATTGTCTCCTAAAATAGATCCATACATAAAGGTAACGGAAACTTTGTCCCCAGTATGGACGACATCGAGCTGAAGAACATCCAGCTGCAGTTCCCGAGCGCGCGGCGGTTCAGCGGCGAGGCGGGGTGCACCGAGGTGCGCGTGCGCACTGGCCGCGGCGACATCGTCGTCGCCGTGCAGGGCGACCGCGCCAAACCAGCCATTATCGCCTACCACGACCTCGGTTTGAACTGTGAGTAGTTCATATCTGGTTTTTAGTAATATCTAATAAACAGGACGGACTCAAAAACTTAGGCAACATTTAAAACTATAAAATACATGATTCTAATTGATTTAGGACCATTCAAAAACGAATCGTTGGATTAAAAATAAATTTCAAATAAACCCAAAAAATACACAAGAGTTAACATAAATGATTGTTCAGGTAAGCAAATGCGTAAAAATATTCTAGTTAATGGGAAACTCCATCATTATTATTTTTAAACCATATTCTACTATGATAAAATACGGTCAGTTTATTTCAAACACAGGCTTCAGGTAAAATTAATTATTTAATCAATCCATTTCTTTATTAACGGTACTGAAATAATTGGAATCATGTCTATACATGATTCCAATTATTTCAGTACCAGTATTTTAAACTATAACTCTATGAGTTATAGTTTAAAATATTGAATATATATCAAGATTTCGATTTCACTCTGGGCCCCAAGTCTGCTAGCACAATCGATTCATAAACGTACAGCAACGGCATAGTAACTGTCACTTTTGACAGATATCCCATACAAAATCTGTCAAAAGTGACAGCTACTATGCCGTTGCTGTACGATTATGAATCGATTGTGTTAGCAGACTTGGTGCCCTGCAGTATTGGTACCTGATTACAAAAGGATTACACCACAATGTAATTTTCTCTCATGATTTAGTTCACTTTGCTGTGCTTGAAAAACTGCATTTCACTATCGGTTAGTCAACATAATTCGGATATTATATTCATTTACAAAACGTATTTGTATATATGGGAACCATGTAGCCATTAACATGTAATGAGAGTTTAGATTTGATCTAACTATGGAAATTTGCATTGCGGCTGAGTTCCAACCGCGAATTAATAGTTTGCGAAAACAAAATTGAGAACGGATTGGTTAGTTAATTAATGTTCTCGACACGAGAATGCATATGGAATATGCAAGTTTTTACAAGTAACAGTCGCTGAGCTTAAAATATTATCTGCCTATATTGATAGGTCAAGTCAAGCCAACATTTTAGTTCTTCGCGATCGACGGCAGATACATTTTCATGGACCCCCAATTTTTTGTCACGCCATCGTAGACCCCCGTCGAGGGTCCCGTGGACCCCTGGTGGTCACCTGGACCACTTTGAAAACTAATGGTTTACATGAATAAAAATATTCTGATTTTGATTCTATCATCGTCGCTTCCCTTGAAAAGCAATCCTCATAGGCGTTTCTGATCACATTCAAAATATCTTTGTGTTTGCATATTCAGCGCCATAAATGCTTAATGCGAGCTTGAGAGGAGTCTGTTTGTTCAATGTAACTTCAAGTTATATATAATTGTTTAGATTCCGATCCCCCGCGCCATTATCTTCGCTCTACACTCATAAATTATTAACGTGGGTTGAAAGCCAGTGAAGGTATCGTCTGATCGAATTTAACGTTAAAGGTATACGTATAATCTATACCAGCCTTTCCCAAAGTGGGCGATAACGCCCCCTTGTGGGCGCTGCAGTCCTAAAATGGGCGGTAAGAGACCCAGAAAAAAAATGCGGGCGTTGTGTAGAGGCTTACAATAGTTAATTTAATTTGAAGTTATAGTGGTTTTTAAGTAGGTGAAATAATAGGGGCGCTAAAAAATAATTCATTCTCAAAGTGGGCAGTAGACAAAATAAGTTTGGGAGCCCCTGATCTATACCGAGTTTCAGCTTTTCAAACTTAGCACTTACTCTCAAATTTGTGGGGGTTTCAACCAATTTACAATGTCTTTGCAACGCATTACAAATTAATTGTTAGTATTTTATGATAGTCAATAGCCCCCATCAATGTGGGATATTTTACAAATAGTCCCGTTGGTCCCGTCAACTTAGTCAAAGCTAGGAGTAGAATTCCCGTCAATAGTTTAATGGTAGGTGGAATTGAACGCACAACCTTTCGGCCACGACAGCTGTCCCTCTACCAACTAGGATATTGACACGTCACGTAATTTTTTATTTTTTTCCCGCATGCAATGACTTAATTACATATATTTATGACGACCTGATTAACTCAGTAGGTACTTGGTAATAAACTGTCTTCTGTGCCAAGAGCCCCGGGTTCAAATTCTAGTAAAGCCCAAACTTTTTGGTATGAGCAGGAATGTTCGTACTCGAGTCATGGATTTTCATATATATATTAGTATTATATCACAGCGTTCGCCCTCAGTTCATTTTACGATAACTATAATACAAGCGTTGCATAGTTTTGGACTGTCAATCGGTGTGTTCGACTGTCGGTATTATATCCCATTGAAATGTTGCATTGCTTCAAAACTTTGCTAATACGTAGATGATAACTCCACCAAAGGTATTTTGATTGTATTAATGCAAAATGCTAACAAGGTTCCGTAGGCCGTATCGTAATGAAACATTTATTGATCGGGTTTACGTAATCGCGTGCCGATCGAGGTTAACGCGACGACGTTTGTCCAACGGCTCCTAGCATTCGTACGCGCGGCATTTTTCAGGAAACGTAAAGGTCATTGTCACTTGGCAAGTTTTACGTAAGATAAGAACGGTTGTGATGTAAGGTCCCAGTGTAATAGAGGGCGAACCTTTTGCTAGGGCTGTATAACCGGTAATATTTCCAAACGGATTTCGATCGATAACTCTGAACCGATATTATTATGGTCATCGGTAGAGATTATTATTAACTTTGGTATGGGAACTTCCCTTGGTCTCCATACTGGGTGCTATTTTAACAGGTGTATTAATGTTGTAGTATAAGGGGAACTTACCTAAACTTGAAGATTGTGTTTATGTGCATTTAAGAATTCTTATCTGGTCATATTCAGTCCCATATTATAAATAACTTAGGTAATTTTAGATTCCAAATATAAAAAAAAACACTTGCTTTTGCCCGCGGTTCCGCGCGCGGTACTTCAATGAAACAGACTATATGTCTAAGAGATATTCCTGTAGCTTCCGATTACGGAAAATATGAGGGGACAACCATGGTGTAGGGTACATCCAAAGTCACATGTTAGTTTGTGTGTGTTGTATGTATGCTACATCATCGACATTTCTGGGTACCTCTTTAATGTAACACATAACTTAATCTTCTAACTATACATTAACTTTAACTGTTTAAAATATTACTATAATGTCCTAAATTTCATTAAATCGAAGTTTATAAATCTGGTTTTATTTCGGTCCGTTGGCTTCAGTAATAAAATACGGGCGCAACAGATGCTGCAATACCAGATGAGCAACCCACAGCGATCCGAAACGCTTCAGTTATCAAATAACACTAACAATAAAAACCAAAACAGAAACCAGGGTCACTACTAACTGCGCTAATCATGGCCCCGAGTCTGCATACACAATCGATTCATAATCGAACAGCAACCGTATAGTTAAACTGTCACTTTTGACAGATATCCCATACACTATCTGTCAACAGTGACAGTTACTATGCGGTTGCTGTTCGATTATAAATTGATTGTGTTAGCAGACTTGGGGCCCAGGTCGTGTGGCTCAAAACTCCTCAAGATGAGTGCGCCTGATACAACATTTGGAGATTTATAACTCGAATTAGGAGGGCAAAAGGTGCCAGTCATGGTCTAAATGAGCAATTGCCTCTCCAGACACAAAGGCCATCAATAACGCGAGATAGAACGCAATTAACTGGCGAAAACCGCTAATTAACTAAACGTACGTTGACATATTAAATCCAATATTCATAATATGATATGGAACTAATTATCCTCGGCTCCGTGATGGTGACATAATTGGACAATTAATTAGTTCGGTACCGCAGGCAGACCAATTAATTCGGATTTATATTGCGTGAACTGTTATTTGCGCTATGTTAAGCCAGCATTTGGCAAACGTCGACGTCACTTTGTCTGTGGATGTGGCTGCTCCGAGCAGTTCAATAAATAGCAATCTCTTAAGTTGCGAACTCTGTGTATCCGTGTCGCTCTATTATTTTCAGCACTCAAACATTATCACCGCAACTGTGGTAGAGTGCCATTAACTAAATATTACCACCGACCAATGAGTTCTGCTTCACAAAAGTACGCCAATAATGCAGCGAATAGTCTCGATGGATTTTGAATTAAGTTCTTAAAAAAATATATGTTTCCACGACATAGGTCAGAAAATAAGGAGTGGGACGACTCCTTGAAACAGTTTAAGCGTAATATTCGACCGTATCGTCAGCGTCTGGACTATGAGAGCGGACCCGATGTAACGCCCACTCCGTCCTCCCATCACATTGTCACCAAAGGGTCTTAACGTGTAACTACGAACGTTGTTATTTTGAAATTACGTTTTGTAGACATCTATACGGCGGTCTCGAAAAGCGTATATGACATGAGATTCCCTCAGACATTCTTGAATTTCGTATGAGTTATAAAAACGTAGTGTAATGGAAGCCAATTATAAATGTCAGCTATGTTATATTGAGTAATTAATGCACCCCATAGAAAATTGCATTTTCAGTGTTACCCAAATTAAAAAAAAACACCTTATAAAATTTGTCTAATTTTTAACTAAAGTATCGCTTATCAACGAACATCATTTTTATTTGTGCTCACTCACGCACACAGATTTATTTTAGATTAGCTTAAGGAACACTCGCCACAGGGCACTGTCATTTTCTGATAGCGGGTGAGACAAAGATCAAGAATGTTTCAACTCAATGCAACCCACATGACGTATCTCTAGACAAATCTCACCCAATCCGGGCCAGCTGCTCCATCCATCACTATAAATTTCTTTTTACCGCATATTTATTCATGCATATTCATCAAGTAGTAAATTCAAGTGCGCACCGTGATATGTATTTTATACAAATGTATATTTAAAGAGCGGTTAAAGAAGATGTATAAAGATATTGCTGTGACGTCACCGCATCTCTACTAGTTGGGTCAAGTGAGTGCACAGTCAGTGCACTTCAGTGCAGAGGAACATGCATACTTATTAACTGCAAACTAGTTTTATAAGAGCTTTTCCACTTACCTTAATTGTAAAATACTCGAAAGAAATTTATAAATGAAAATACTTAAATTATCTATATATTTTCCACCGTTGTGGCATCAGGGGTGTTTTAAGTTGCAGTTAGATGTAGTTTTATTTTATATAGCTGGGTTTGTAAAATCAATTTTTTTTTTTATATTCTATCTATTCCAAAAAATCACTTACGAATAGCCAGAACGCTAATTTCTTATATTCACGCGAATATTACAAATCAAAATAAAAGTAATCTTACGAACTTTTCGCAAAAAACAGCTAAATATACCCCAGTTCAAACTATGACGCTAGGACTTCAAACACCTCAGTCCTCCCGTGACGATGGTTGCTGTAAAGCAACTGAAACAACGGGAACGTAAAAACATATAATAAACGCGATAAAATTCGTAAGATTAGTTCTATTTCAATAAGAACGTTAAATTGAAAAATCCTTGGGTGTCGCCAAGGTGGCGTTTATATTTTTCCTCTTATCGTTCTATCGTCCGATCTTGTTTTGTTGCGTCGGAATTATGGGCCAGAATCAAGTGTTTAACAATTTCGGCTCGTAATATCACAGATTAGATAGCTGTCACTCAACATTTGCCCTTTTGGCATTTGCCATAAAGTGGGATGTTTAATGTCAAGTTAGGGATTCTCGACCACCAGACCGTAACTTTTGTAGGAAAACAGTAAATTAGAAAATGTCGATAAATCTTCAACGCTCGCCAGAGCGGATCATTTCGGCGAGTGCTGGGTAACTTTGAACTTTAACGGCCCTTCTCCCTAACAGCAGCTGGATCGCTATACGTCATTAAGATTTTTGTATACATAATAGGACATTTAAAAATTCGTACGTAACTCTTATCAGGATGTGATGGTAACCGTCGAGGATTCTATGTCGTAATCCAGCAAGATTATGCAATAACTTGTTAAAATGACTAAGTAAAATAACATAAACATTTTTGATGAGGGTAAATGATTTAAACAGACCGTGATCCAGAAGAATGGCAATAAGAAGGAGGAAAACATTTTGGGAACATCAAGTAATTTTGGGATGGAGTTTCTCGATCTTGAACTTTCTCTCATTTCAAGCTTCTCGGTACCACCAATAGTATTTGTGTAATAGAAATTGAATGAAGATGGCGAAAAGTGAAATATTGAAAATTTATTTCGGATTGTGACCATATTTTAGCAGTGTACGTTGTACGTTTACCCAACCGTATCCAAAGAAGTTTCAGCATATGTGTTGATTTTTATACAATGCTCAAATCAAATATTTAATTATGAATTTAATGAAGGGTAAATAGCTACTTCAAACATTCAGTTGCACATAGTACAATTATACAAGGAATGCGTGTTAAACAGATGATTAATAAGCACTTGAAGAGTCGCGTATATTATTAAACTTACGCCTTAATAATTCCTTAGCGCATGTAGCGAACAAACGTTCACTGTAATTGTCGCAAATTACGACGCGAGAGGGGGGAATTCTGACGCAAGACACGTAACAAGTGGTGTAAAATTCAGAAACTCAATTAGAAATTCCCCTCTCATTAACTCAACGCCCGTGATAACGTTTGCTCGAACACTTGGCAATATTGAAGTGCTACCGAGAGTATCCATCATTTTATTGGACCTTTAAATAATAGAATGTTAAAAGCTACGGTTGAGACATTTGTACCTCAAGAATAATCTTTTTTACGTAGAGTTACAGCGCCTAAGCGACTTCCATCCCTCCCACACCAATGATTTTTTACATATGTATGGAAGTGACAGCGTGTTTTCTCGATAATGTTACGATTACCTTAGAACTTCCTATTGTTCCTACCAGTAGCTATTAGTAAACTGAATACTTGGATGTAACTACAGAAGAAAAATATTGGAATATTACTACATAGGTACTTACCCATATTTCATTTATCCATGTATAATCAAGATGTCTGTACTGTATACATGTTTTAGTTACAATTGGCAAGAGGTAAAATTTGGTAGTTTGTGAGTATGAATTTAGGTAGGGAGCGGGTAATCTACGGAACTAGTGACCCAATTCTAAAAAATCATTAATTAATAGGAAACTATATCAATCTAATCCCTTTAGTGCTATGCTTATTAGCTATGTTTCGCCGAAGTACTGCGGGCTGCGTCGTATATAAATATTCAGATATTAAATGAAATAAAAGCCGCCGAACGTGTGTCTTCAATCTGACGTATGAAAACGTGTAAACAGTTTTTATCACCGTAACATAATATTTCCAGGAAAGGATTGACAGGATAAATTATTACGTGCCGGAGTAGCTGAGTTCGCTGGTGTGCATAAATGCGTTTATCTGTTGTAACCGGCTGTAGGACCTTCGGACATTTAATTATTTATTGATTTAACATTTAATTGGTGATCCAATAATTAATATTAATTTAAAGCACACACATAATACGTGGTCTTTGCCATAAAAGCTTAATATCGTAACGTCATGTAATCAAAAACTGTTTTTTTTATTTAATTCTTCCAACAACTTATATTTTTGTTGTTGTACTTAATTTACTCGTCACAATAGTAATATATCTTGTGTAAGTTGTCTCCGTCATCATTATTGGTGATAAAACGTGTATTTAGTGTAACTGCCAACAAAAATTCGCGAACCCACATTCCTGTTAGAGTTTCATTTTCATTCGGATTCCTGACGTCCAATTACGTAACATTTTCGTTTACCACGGCCTCGGGCTGGCGCGCTACCTCCTCTAAACTTGTTTTTATTAGTTTGCTCCTTTTACATCGTTGCTTTAGTACGAGATAGCTGTTGCGAAACAAGAAAAGAAGGAGCATTGATACGCACATACACATTGTACTACTCCGATACATAAGGGTTAGTTACGGGATGGGCCGTAGAAAAATAGTTTTAGGGATTTAATATATCCTTAGTTTTTATGCTCCAGTCTTTCATTATTTTAGTAAAGTATATCTGCCTATGTAAACTGAAGTAGTTATTATAATCTGTTGCTATTTTAGGGGTTTATAGAAAACCTGGCTACGTAATTGCCGTTATTAGCTGCATGTGGGCGCAACCCGATCCCGCCTTTATAACGGTCGGTATCGGAACAAACCAATCGAGCCGACACAAAATGGCTGAGCGCCTGCATCGAATTTTAACTTTGGGACGGATTCTATGCGTTTTACTAATTATTGTACATGAGTGTGTATATTCCTTATAGTGATAGCCGAGTGTCTATCCCCGTGTTAGCTATACTCCTAGCAGGAAGCACAGTAAGATGTTTTGCGAGTATCATAGTTAAATACTGTATTTTGTCGTATTTTTTTTTCTTTTTTTTTATACCTTATAGGCAAGTATTTGATCTCGATCTCACCTGATGGTAAGTGACGATGAGATCTACGATGGAGCATACTTGCCTAGGTAGGAAGGCGGCAGTAGATCGAGACGCTACATTCACCAGGCACATGCAGCGCAACTGATCCGACCCGCCATCCATGAATGGCAACACCGAACATCATGCCGGAACACGGCTAGGCCGCTTGGCGACATGGCTTTGTTCAGTGGGTGGTGACTAACCACGGCCGAAGCCTACCACCAGTAGAGTTGTCACCTGGTTGGCACCACCCAGGGTCACGTGTAGGGTATCTCGAGGGTACTTAATTCTCCTACGGACGAAGGACCTTAATTTATACTTACTTATGAATATACTAGCTTTTCCAGCGGTTCCGCCCGCGGTACCTAAATAAACCTATAACCGCAACAAAGGAACAAACATACATACTTACGCTCATAAGCACATTACCTTCGCGTCGCGCAGTCGGGTAAAAGGTTGAGATACCAGAAGTGGATCGTATTGATTTCTGATACCGTTCGTGCTCCAGACTACGCGTACTTCCACAGACATAGATACAGTCTGCTTATCTATTAGATAATCCAACGGAAAGCTAAAAATAATATCGTTCTTAACTAAGTTGGTACAGATACTCAGCTTCTTCGGAGTTCTCTCGATCGTGGAATAATTCCCGCTGTACCGACATGAAACTGTGTTGTAAACAGTCAATGTCAACGAGATAACTAATTTAACTGATGTTTTAAAGGTAATTTATTTTTAATTGGTACGATGACAAACTGATTACACTAATAACTTAACAGTAATATATAAACGTGAAAGTTTGGATGGATGTTTGTTACTCAATCACGCCAGAACGGCTGAAGGGATCTGGATGAAATTTGGCGCAGAGATACATTATTGTCTGGAATAGCACATAGGCTACTTTTTATCCCGGTAAAATGTAAACGCGGGTAACACCGCGGGGCGCAGCTAGTGCAATTATATGAACGGAAATTGTATACGCGTTTTGAATACCATTATGCCCGACGGTACAGAGATTTGTAGGGTATTTTATAAGGAAAGGATAACATGTTATTATCAGCGTATGATATTCAAAGGGTTTCTAGGACACTCGCACGGCCGGCCATGAATGAGGGCTTTAACTCATTCATGTCGCCGACACATTTTGAAGAGCACAAGAATAGTTGAAAAGGACACACCCAGACAAGTTTATATGAGTTTTAAAACGCGTTTAGAATACTGAGCGGGGTTCCAACCGACAGCTTTTTGGGTCACGAGACCCAAATTGGCTTGTTACTGCATATGTGTTTTATCGTAAGTGCTTTAAGCTTAGTGCTAAATTGCCGTCGCTACCCTTTATGATGCATAATGCCAAGTAATGGATTTTCTAGCGAATGATGAATCCCTTTTAAAAACAAACTGTTTAGTACTTAACCGTAGCGTATACGGCTGTTTATCAATTGAAAAAAAAATACTATTGAATTGAGAAACTCGTCCTTTTTGGAGTCTGTTAAAAGAAGGTTACGCGTGAAACAATAATCTTGCAACTACTCGTATTTATGTGATTCCTAATTTTGAACTGCTCCATTTTGATGATGGAGATAGATGTTCTCAGGAATCTCTGCCCTCTTAACATGAATGAACATAATATGAATTAGGACTTCGATTGAAACATTCTCTCACCTTCATCAAGTCCGTTGGTTCAAATTTGTGATGTAGATCATTTGAGTTGTATTAAAAGTACATTTTAATATTGATCTAGTTACATATGTATAAAATGAAAGTCATATTATCTACAAATAGTATTCTTGGTAGCCCATGATGACTTTATAAGTAGTCGACTAGTGTTCATTTTATCTATCTATCAGCTGAAAGGCGTCCACTGCTGGACATAGGCCTCCCCCAATGATTTCCACACATCACGGTCCTCCGCCACTCGTCCGGTTCGTGGTCGCCATTCTAGAACCTTCGTGCTGCTTCTGTTAATTTTATATGGGTTCCATAAGTTTTATAATTTCAATGCGAAATCATTATTTTTTATGAACCTCAATTATAATAGACCTCATCTTTGATTTATTCAAACGCTGTTTGAAACAAAACAGAAGGCACCTTATTTTAATTATTTAGCAATTCAAATATCCCTTACGTATTCAGAGCATCGCGAGTATGTAATAATACGTCCGTACCAGAGGCTGAAGGTACAACAGTATGGGGATGAATAACTATGCGGCTCTCGAATAGTGCTCGTTCACTTGTTATGTTATCCGCGCTCCCTGAGGCTCCCTGGTGCGGGGATCATCTGTCAAACAAATCGAGTTTCAAGGCTCAGTTTCTTCTGCTTTAGGATAAAACTGAGCGTCAAGGCTCAGTTTCTCCCGCTCTGAGTGAAACTGTCGAATCAAATAGTTAAAAAAAGTTTTTTAGTACGTCTGAATTATATTCCGCCTACCCATCTGCTCAGCAATCAACTATTAGTTCGCATTTCTCCACTGTGACGAATAATTGTAACTACAACTAAGGGCCGGGCGAACTATACGACGGAAATGCATAACGCGATCCTATTGGTCAATAATCCCACATTTAAATGCTCGTACAACTTCGATACAGCCTCATTGGAACATGCTGAACTCGTCACGGTATGCCGAACTCGTGATGTCATTAAATTATTCATGGATGGCGGGTCAGATCAGCTGCGCTGCATGTGCCTAGTGAATGTAGCGTCTCGATCTACTGCCGCCTTCCTACCTAGGCAAGTATGCTCCATCGTAGATCTCATCGTCACTTACCACCATGTCAGATCGAGATCAAATACTTGCCTATAATGTAATAAAAAAAATATAAAAAAAAATATATTCCTGCTGCGACGAGATCTCAAATAATCGCATTTAATCTACATCTAACGTACAATGATCAAGTCTGCCATATATATTAAGTATACAGAAATTTCTTTTCATGAAGGAATTCCCGCGGGATGGTAATAAATGTAATCACGCTCGTACTAAGTCCAGCTATTATATATCAACAGCTGTGTATTTACAAATACATCAAAATATAGCCATGGTTATTTATAAAGAAAATATAATATTCTTTGATGTTTTGAATGAATGTTAAAATAAGTCGTCGCAAGCGGCGTGTTTCGCTGACATTATTATACTCTCATTGATAGAATATTGATGGATGACGGTCTCAACCTGGCATACACTTTTGTTTGCGCCTATACCCGTGACATATACGTCTTAAAATGTATATTGAATACAAAACAAACTCGCCAATATAAGGTCACCTAAACTCCGACAGCTTCGAAATGCCTGCTTTAATTTGTCTACCAAGTGATTTTAATTGATTATATATCACTAGATCCCGATTTGTGATCTCATTTTCATGTTGTCTGAAAGGGGACCTAAATAATCCTATAAACACTTGTCTATTAATTTTTCTACTCGACTTATGATGTACTAGCTGCGCTCCGCGGTGTTACGCGATTAAAAAGTATGTCCTTTTCCTCTATGTCCTTTTTCAAATGCACGGTTCCTGTATGCTATCCCATAGAAACCGTGAATTTTTTCCGGGATCATAATTAGCCAATGTCATTTTCTGACCCCTAAACTACCACTATCTATGCATAAAATGATTTCGATACTTTGCTCTATGAAAAATTAAAACAAATCTATCCCACGGGAACCATACATTTTAGGTTAGGTTAGGTTAGATCCAAACTTTTACATTTATAATATTAGTGGGAAGTGATTAACGAACACCGGTTTGGGGTCGAGTCACCTTCGTCCGTAGGAGAATTAAGTACCCTCGAGATACCCTACACGTGACCCTGGGTGGTGCCAACCAGGTGACAACTCTACTGGTGGTAGGCTACGGCCGTGGCTAGTCACCACCCACTGAACAAAGCCATGTCGACAAGCGGCCTAGCCGTGTTCCGGCATGATGTTCGGTGTTGCCATTCATGGATGGCGGGTCAGATCAGTTGCGCTGCATGTGCCTAGTGAATGTAGTGTATCGATCTACAGCCGCCTTCCTATCTAGGCAAGTATAATCCATCGTAGATCTCATCGGCACTTACCATCAGGTGAGATCGAGATCAAATACTTGCCTATAATGTATAAAAAAAAAAAACTAACACTTGTATAAAGATATTTTTCATTACGGCTGGCGGTAAACCGAGTTTGCAGCGTTCAAAGGGCTGTCAGCCTGCAAGCAGTGTCCTCGGCTCGAACACATCGGTGCTATTTTCCTTTCGCAAACGTCGCCTGTTTACAGATTAGCCCAATGTTGGAGCAAATATGTACGTTGAGCCAATGTTTTTGTACGTTCATAAAAATAGAATCGAAATAAGATGCCTACTTATTGGATGTATGGTAGAATAAAACGGATGAAAGTAAAGCTTTTTGAAAAATCTGTGAACAAATAAATGTCACCAGACGAACACACCAACTATTCGGTTCCACATTATGGGTACCGTACAATGGACTGAGGGCGCACTCAGTATATAATACTTATATAGATAATAAACATCCACGACTCGTGTACAAATATTCGTGCTGATCACATTAAGTTTGGCACTACCAGGATTCGAATCCGGGACCGGCGTCACTACCACCCACTGCGCTAATCTGCTCTTTAATGCAAGTTTTCTAGTATTTTTTTTAATTTAGTCAAATTTGCTCCCCAATGTTTGAAATATTTTACCTACGTGTAAGATCCCCAGCTTATAAGCTTAATTAAATACGTTTAAAATAATTTGATAGAAGAATCATTTTTAATTGAAATATGATGTAACACTGTTTTATTTGCAATTTATGAATTGAATTGGATAACAAAGTAAATTAGTTTGATACTTACATTTTAGGGATAGGTAGGTATACATACAATCTGTTCCCTATTCATAACATAACCACCTACAACAACCCCTAGATATAGTAAAATATGGACTGTGCTACACTGATAGAATTCATAGTCCTTTGAAACATTTGACTAAGTAATTCCATTTATTCACTATCGCACCCTCGCATTCCTCGTGCTTTTAGCTATGACGTCATTTACGTAGTAACCTATAGCATTCCTGGCATACCTACTCATAGAAATGTACCCCTACTCGATCAGCTGACGGCCGCTAGCGAGTCGCATAGCGAATGTGTGCCTATGCGATTTGAACTCCCGAATACTGCATTGCGATTACGTAATCATATGCTCAGATTGACAACTGTTTTTTTTATTTTAAAGCCCTTTGCGAATTTGTTTTTGACTGTGTTTACGATGCGTCCCAAGATATAAAAAAGCCAGTGCCTTGAATAGTTTTTTTTAAATTACAACTTCGACCGACACCGTAAGAGAAAATGGTCGGTTTGTAGTTTTACGTATAGCGGCAATAGATACGCTATGGCCACTTTATGTAAACCATAGCCCAAACACCGTTTTTATAAACTCCACTTAATTATGTTCAAGTAATCGATCAACTGACGCTTTATAAATCAAAAGTTATTTGGCTCCATTGTCGTTGTGTAAAGGTTTAAATTGGATCGTATTTCCACAGACGTCTGCTTCCAACCATTCTTCAACTTCGTGGACATGAGGGCTCTTTTGGAGAACTTCTGCGTGTACTACGTGAACGCCCCGGGACAAGAGGACGGCGCGCCGAGCCTACCTGAAGAGTGAGTACTCAACCTTAGCATATTTGTAGCTGCAACTTTGGCGAAGAAACAATACAGAAGAAGAACATATGGTAATACTTTATGGCTTTCTTCCTCTGTGAGCTGCAATGATTTTTTTTATGTATGTTTAATAGCCTTAATCCACCTCATATTGAGGAGGAGGGCGTCCGGTATAATGTGAATAGGCTCGCCCCCTATTACAGTGGGATCAAATACCATTGGCGAATTGTGGGTGTGTGTACTGCAGCGCATTTCTGCCCTAAATCCTCAAAGGGGTCTTTGAGGATTTAGGGCATAATGATGATGACAGTGTTTTTTTTGCAATACTAGTGTAGTAGTGTTATAGTTTAGTTGTTGATGTAGTACCACAACTACATCGACAACTAAATATGAGGGTATCCCAGTTCTAACTTTGAGACTAGGACGTCAAACACCTCAGTCCTCCCGTGACCATGGTTGCTGTAAAGCAGCCGAAGCGTCGGGAACGTAAAAAAACGAAAATAAACGCGATACAATCTGTAAAATATATTTTCTTGCAATGTGTGTTCGCGTTTGTTCGGTGGCATTCACATTTTCCCCTCACTTCGAATATACCCCGTCCGTATTGCATTGTTGTTTCCATAATATTGTCATTCCCCGCCATACTATCTGCCCGGATTTAATTATGGCTCTCCCGGGCGACTGCAATGCGTATAAATAAGTAAGCAAATTATATTTTTTCTCGCAGCTGCATACGACGACCTCATTCGAAGTGGCTTCATTACCAGCTGCTGAACTCATTACAAGTTTTGCTTTTAATTTTCCTTTGGCTTTGTGCGATATTGGTAGCAATGTTATAAAGCTTTGATCTTTTTTTTTTATCTGTTACGTACAGTACAGGTAATTTAATTTAATTATTTCAGTGAACATGAATAGGTTTTCCTGTTCAATTTTTTTTTTAATAGTTGACTCAATCCTCAGGCTTAATAGCCTGTAAATGCGTACGCCTCAGCCAAAAACAGTAGCAATAAGACCATAAACTCTACATATAAAACTAGTTTACTCGTACACTCGTACACGTAATCGCTGTGATTTTTTTATCGGCTTCTTTGAAACTACGTGTATTCCCAATTACTATAAAAGACAATACTGAGCATAATTTCAACTCTTAATTCGGGTCTCATGCGCGTGTTTTTCTCTGCACAGTACACAAAAACTTCCCACCATTTTCCACAGTGCGAATACAATCATCTGTTGTATCGAAATATATGTTGTATATATGTTTTTGTTGAATGTTTTGAAACAACACGTGCATGAGACGCGGCCTTATAATTTCACCGCAAAGACAGCAATTAGAAACATTATCCTCATAATTTTTAAGGTCGACCAGCTGTACCCGTTTAACACTATTACTTACCAACTTAAATGAGTTATATAGTCATAAGTTAACAGTCCGAATACGACTAAACCCTTATGCGGACTATAATTATTAGGACTTTGGAATGAAAATAAAAAAAAGTTATCCAGAAAATTGGAAAATTCGAGACAAGACAACGTCCGACAGGTCAGTTAGTCGTTAATTTGCAACTATTGATATCATATGTATTATGTAATTTTTTTATCCAATAATTTGTCTATGCTTTTTAATATAACTCCCATTTAAAAGTAATACTAATAATCTATTCGATATTCTAAACAATTTCAGCCATCGCGAATATTAAAATAGTAATTATATATTGCTCGTCGACTTCGCTCGGTCATCCCGCCCGTAATGGATTTCCGTAGCTGAGGTATTCATACTCTAATGATTAATGAAATTGGATAACCTACGAAACTATTTGGGTTTTGTCGATACAAACGATGTTTCGTAAACCGCCTCCGTTATAATCCTCTTTAGTTAAAATCGATGCCCCAAGTCGCCGGAGACAAAGACTCCAAAATAATATACAAATATAATGTCGTGTACGCACTGTCCATATTTAGGTTAATGAAGTATGAATTACGAAGGCGTTATGAAATGGAATTTTGAAATATCCAAATTGAAATAAAAGGGGGGAACTGAGGATTGAGCGAAATCACTGACTTCTATCCCCGTCGCTGAGGCCGGTTGCCAAACAAACTTGGGTTACATTAGGGCTCCATGATAGAGACATATATGTATGATTTAAAATAATTGAAGTGTGTCTTTGATCTATAGTTGATCAATAAAGCCCGTGATTATGCATGGGTGAGATGCATCTTTCTTGGGTGTTAAGGGAACAAAATATAAAATGAATAACATTTCAATCGTTTGTAGTCAAAATTGTATTAGAAGTAAGATGGCAAATACATTTTTTTTTTCATTAAATATAGCTGTTTAATGCGCGACCACGCTGTACTTCCATCTAGTTGTTCTTCACCCGAGGGCCTGGCTATTCCCGTGGCGTATTCACCAGGATTTCTTTTTGTATTTTCGTGGGCGATGCCGGTCGCGCACCGCCTTCGTCGACCCCTCATTATAATGAGCGCCATGGAACGCAATAAGTTAAAACAGGTCAGGAATCCAGGGCATTTCCCACCGGCGGGCGATTGCACACCCATTGTGAGGGTTATACGATCCTAATGGAAACCACCTTTAGGTGCAATGCGATTAATCAATTCGTGCTGTCTCGCTCTATCCTTAATACGGTTTACGCTCAAAGGAAATAGCTGTCAGATTTTATTAGACAGTTGAAGGGATTATAAATCAGAATTATTTTTGTTTTTAGAGCTTTGTTCTTTATAAGGAAAAACGGCAGCCTTATTAGAACTTGATAGTCTCTCGGGCTCACAGCTAATATAACTTTTTGTTTGGTTAAACCAAAGTCTACATTAATTCACATTGAATATAATATAGCTGAAAGTTAACCCAAGTTAAATATTGGTACACGATAATTAAACATTTGAATGGTTAACCATTTTTTAATGCAGATATGCTATAAGTGTTTTTTAATGGGTAATATTTTTGAGGCTGACTGTACTATAGGGCTCAGTACCTCAAGTACAATCACGTAGTGTTTTGGCACGTAAGCTTCGTCCATCCCTCTCACGGCACAGATCTTATAAATTAGTATGAAAGTGACAGCATGTTTTCTCGATGATGTTACGATTACATTAGGAGTTCCTGCTTACCGTACAGTTGAGAGAAATATTTCGAATTTGACCTCGCGAAGCTTAGTATTGGTTTTGACACCATTAAATTACTACCTATGGAGTGAATGGATCTTTTTTATAAATTCCACACCAACGCGGCATAGCTCTCCGAAGAAACGTGCAGCTATTATGGAAAACTTTCGGCCATTCTATCAGTATTTAAATACGTTCAAAACTTATGCTAAAGGCGTAAACATTACAATAGATTTCAAACATTCGAATATTTTTTTATCTTACTGAAGAATTACCTAACTGAGAACGTACTTATGTGGTGTGGGTGTTTGCTCTGTGAATATTTCATAGGCATCGTCTACACCTGCCGAGTCAGATGGATACTATTCCATTGTACTGATTTATTTAGGTCTGTCTAGATTTGATTTGAAATTGGTTATTATAGCCTCGGCCTATAACGCGCATCTCAAGGTTGGGTTTCGAATAATAATCACGTCATTATTATTTTATTTCTTTTGTCCGTGGCTCCGGCTGGCTATCATCGATTATTGCTGTACGTACAGCTCAAACCCAAATGGTCAGTGTCATGAAATAAATATAAATCAAATCATAAGCTTTTTTAAGTTGAAATCCCTTGAAATAAAACTTATTTTAACGATTGTATCGCGCTTATTTCCTGTTTTCACGTTACCGACGTTTCAGCTGCTTAACAGCAACCATGGTCACGGGGGGAATGAGGTGTTTGACGTCCTAGCATCAAAGTTTGAACTGGGGTACCCTCATATTTGAAACCCCTGTTGAACTCGGTGTTCTATTTTTAACATCATCTTCGAACAGCCACACTGTCGTCATTGCTGATGCATGATTTAAGTTACTCCTACTCATATCCAGCTTATCTTAATGTAAGCAAGTTTTTGCTAACATTCAGCTAGTTAACAGTTTATTGAATGTCCTTGCGAGCGCGAGCGAGTCAGGGCGTGCGGGTTGTATTGATTTTTTTGAACGGCACGCGCCAATGCCTACGTCCAAGTAACTATTTAAATAATACCTTCTTGCCTTGAACCTTGTATTAATTATATCCATGTTACTATTGTGAACTCGTGACATTACATAACAAATGTGCTATCACTATCTACTAGCCGACCCGACAAACATTCCGTTGTCAAAACCTCTATTTTCATCAGCTATATGTGCTGTTTCATTGCAGGTATTTAACACGCTCTCCGAGCGTAGTTTTAACTAGTCAACAAGTTACAATTATCGCGAAATACCTGATACAAACTAGGCGGAATGTTTTATAGTTTGTGACAAGACCTTAGTTGTATCTTTGCGATAGTTTCGTTACTTTCTGCCTTGCCTGGTATAACCTTCATGGCCACCTTTTCCTCATGATTTTTATAATGAAACGGCTTATTTGTACCCAGCGAGAAGAGTAAGTTTACCTTTTGAAAAGTACCACTTAAAACATGGTGTCCTCGACCATAGGATATAGCAATCTGCACTTCATGCTGTCCGTATCGTCAGATTGTGTATCGTTGTCTAACTTCAGGACTGTCTTCTCAACGATAACGGGCCTGATTTTTCGGAACTAAAATCGAATAGGCAGACGAAAATCTTGCCGGAGGAGAGCCTGAGAGATAAAACCAAAATATAAGTGTGTAGCAAACCACATGACTTAAAACTAACGTTCTCCGTGCTAGTTCTCTCTAGAATCTTCTGGAAAAGCAACAGAGACGCGTAATCTGGATCCAACACAACGGAAATATTACCCAACATTGTTGCAACCCAACATATAGTTGTAAGCGTTGTAAGTAGTTACCGAACAATGCACGACACAGGCTTTGTTTGCCGCCGACATTCTTGCCACGTTGGATACGTGAAGCCGGATTACATAGGTTCCACCGAAAGGACCCTTTGCATCAACGTAGTATTAAGTACTAGCTGCGCCCGGCGGTGTTACCCGCGATAAAAAGTATGAAAAATTAAAACATCTATCCCACGGGAACCATACATTTTACCGGGATAAAAAGTAGCCTATGTGCTATTCCAGACTATAATCTATCTCTGTGCCAAATTTCATCCAGATCCGTTCAGCCGTTCGGGCGTGAAAGAGTAACAAACATCCATCCATCTATCCATCCATCTATCCATCCATCCATCCATCCATCCATCCAAACTTTCACATTTATAATATTAAAGTATTAAAGTATAGAGTATAGATTGTTTACACTATAAGGTGCAGATCCTATACGCTTCAAACCTATATAGCGACATCTTCAACTGCGCCACAATCTACATAGATGGCACTGTAGATGACATTCAGAACAATGGACAATTCTCCATACTTTGGGGTCGAGTCACCTTCGTCCGTAGGAGAATTAAGTACCCTCGAGATACCCTACACGTGACCCTGGGTGGTGCCAACCAGGTGACAACTCTACTGGTGGTAGGCTTCGGCCGTGGCTAGTCACCACCCACTGAACAAAGCCATGTCGCCAAGCGGCCTAGCCGTGTTCCGGCATGATGTTCGGTGCTGCCGGATATCATGGATGGCGGGTCAGATCAGTTGCGCTGCATGTGCCTAGTAAATGTAGCGTCTCTATCTACTGCCGCCATCCTACCTAGGCAAGTATGCTCCATCGTAGATCTCATCGTCACTTACCATCAGGTGAAATCGAGATCAAATACTTGCCTATAATGTAATAAAAAAAAAAAAAAAAAAAAAATACAATCCTACAACGCGCTATGATCAGTGGCGATCAGTGTTCGCCACAAATGAGTTTATTTTAAAGCCGGTGAACCTTATAGTGCTTGGAATGGTCACAGCCACAATTTTAACGCCACGTGGGTATGACCCACAAGGGGCGGTGGGAAGTGGCGCGTACTCGATACACGATAACGATAAACATGGCTTCAGTGGCCATAATTGGAACGAGCATTGTCTTAGCTTTGAAAATTTGGCGGGAAAGAGAAGTTCTTCTAGCCAGGGGGAGGTATGCCTGACGGGGCGATCGCTATGACCCTACAGTTATTGTTCGATCTTGTAATTAACGTTCATCGAAAACTTACATAGCGCGTTTCAGAATTGTAACTAGAATCGTCATTTGTTCTGAATGTCGTCTGCAGCGCCATCTATATAACTTGTGTAGAGTTTGAAGAGGTCGCTACTCAATCACATGGGTACATTCATAAGTGTTATCCATTCACCCACGCATAAATTGTTCTAACCTCCAACTACTATTCTATTTGGAGCTACAATTGTGGAGCTAAGAGCCGTCTAGATCTCTCTCTACTCGTCCTATCTTCCCACCTTTTGCCGCGTTTCGCTTCATAATGATCCGCGACACTACACCAAGACACAGCATTGTTGACTGTGACGGCCTGTAAACCACAGTCTAATAGACATCTACATTTATGTTACGTAAAAGTAAATATCTACTGGGCCTTCCCATTTGTAACTCTGATTATAATACCAGCCCTTTTTAATGTCCCACTGCTGGGCACGGGCCTCCTCTCAATGCAAGGGGGATTAGGTCATCGTCCACCACGCTGGCCCAGTGCGGGTTGGCGGACTTCACACACCTTTCGAGGGGTTCTCTCAGACGTGCAGGTTTCCTAATGATGTTTTCCTTCACGGTTTTTAGCAAGTGATAATCGTGGTTGAAAATGAGATGCGCACATGAAATCCAGAAATCACAGAGGTGCGAGCCGGAGTTTGAACCTACGATCCTCGTTACCGAGTCGAGGGTTCTACCAACTTGGCTATCACTGCTCAACTCTGATTAGTTAATCAAAATGAAACGTCATCTATTCTACTTTAAAAATAATTCAGAACTCTTCGTCTAGTCAAATCTTATATGCGATATTTTTCATTGCGTAACCGCCCTTTTTTATCGATAACCCACGGTAGTCGGTTGAAAGACTGATGTTTGATTCCACAGTTCATCTGCGTGAGTTATAGTGGGTCGTATCCTTGATTTCGTAATAGCCGGGGTGTTAGTCACACACAGGACTCTGTCCGTAGTATCTCCTACACCGCCAGTGCTATTTATAAATTGATGATGCGTTTGCTCAGTTTGTGTAATCAACGCTTTATTGCGATGGTTTTAGAGATGAGAAAGACTGCATATAAAATTTAAAAAAATACTCATATTCGATTGCCCGATGCAGGTTTTCTTATCTCTAAAATCGACGACATGGTTGCTTAAAACATATCTTTCTATCTTGTATACGAATAGTAACGCAGGTCCCCTGAGCATATTGAGCCATCTCAATTTTACTCCCTGTGTAATATAATCGTGAAATCGGTTACCCTGAAGCAATGATTAATCTAAGGCTGTGTCCCCAGTCGGCAAACTGTCAGCGGCCGACTGAGCTAGCGGCGTATCGGTTTAGTACGCCCTTCCATATATTTGTAATGGAGTGTTCACAGTTTGCTAGTTTGCGCTCACTCTACGCAGTTTGCAGTGTTGCGCGCGCCGATTGATTCAGTGAGCGGCCGACTCACAGCAAAACCGGTTCCAGTCGGCGGCGGCGATATGCTTGTTCGCCGGGCGTAGTGAGTCCGTTTGCTGCAAACTGTCAGTTCTGACAGTTGACAGTGAAAATTCAGTCGGTCGGTCGACCTAAATGAGCGGCTAACACATAACAGTTTGCTTGCGACGCACGCAAATTGATCTGAGTTTGCAGCTAACTCGAATTTCAGTTCGCCACAAATTTGCGGCACACTCAGTCGGCCGCTGACAGTTTGCCGACTGGGGACACAGCCTTATAGCAGCTACGGCGTTGGTTTCTACTAACATGTTGTCGCATCCCTATTGTGCTTACTAAGTCCTAAGTTACTGTAGTGTGTAAGCATTAAGCAAATGCTTATATGAACGATCTGATTATCCGCTGAGCCGTCATTAGCGCGTAGCCAGGATGTCCGGGCGCGGCGGGATCTGACGCGATACGGACGCTCATTAGTGACAAACTGCCATTATAGTTTTACCCGCCATTGTTTAAGTGTGCTTCTACCCACAAGTATTTTGTATATATTCATTAAAAATGGAAATAAAACTAATTTTTCAATTTTATCTCGTTTATTTTATGTTTTTACGTTCCCGAGGTTTCGGCTGCTTTACATCAACCATGGTCACGGGAGGACTGTCCCCCGGGACGCGGGTCACGGGAGTACGGAAAATTTGTTTTATTTTAATGTGTAGTATTCCCGTAAATACATGAAATCAATATATATTATATAAAAAAAATAACCAAAAAAATTCAGTGTTAAAAAGGATCAATTGAGGGTGCCGTTTCATTTACTAGGATAATATTACATGAAAATTCTTTGGAATTATCTCATTGTTATTGATTATTACTGAACTTTACAATTCATAGTTTTTTCTCAATTACACAGTTTGTTTTCTACTTCTGCTCTTGCTCTTTCTTTTCTCGGTAGCTTCATTACCATTTGAGTCATTTTACTCTCTAGAGGCCAGCGCCTTTATTAGGAGAGATTAACCTCGTCCATACGTTGAGTAAGACTTACTAGTTAATTGCTAGTTCTATGGTTAACTATTTATGTATTATCGTTGACATGTTGCTAGTTAAATGTCATTTGTATCGAAGAAGAAAATCAGGTATCTTAATCAACTCGAACGAAATTGTGTTTTACGAACAATTGCGTGTGTATGCGACGAGGGAGTTATTGAGTAATTATCCTCTATTCAAAGCTACTATTTTGCGAAAAATAAAATACTGGAATAACGTTCGGTCGTCATTCGTTCGTTCGTCCGTGATTGAACATTGAATATTGACTGGTCGATATTTTTATATCCTTAATTCCGGCCGTTTTATTTTACGAACGCGGTTGACCCAAATGCGGATTGGTATGCCTTAAATTTCCCGTTGATTGAATAAGAATGTAGTAAAAATATATAACCGTAGGACATAAAATAAAGTACTTATGCAATACATAGTTCAGTGAATACTTTTTAACACAGCGTCCAGAAGGTTATGAGCCTTGAAACTTTAATTGGGGGTTGTGTCAACATATTGTTTATAACTTGGTATGAGCGCGGGTTCCTTCGGGATTGAAGAGAGAACATCGTACTGTTGCAACTGGCCTACTCAGAGATTGTCCGCTAAACTAGCTTAGAGATCCACAGACTGCATAATTTTAGAATCTGGTTACGATCAACATGTTGAAAGTCCATAAATAAACTTCATCTTGGCCTCGAGCTGTTTGTGTTGTATGTAGAACGTACGATCAATGGCAAACACGTGCTAACCTTGTGTTACACAAACATGTGTCTTCATTACCTATTTCCCTATATATTTTGTAGGTACTCACTATACCTAAATTTGAGTGTAGTCGAAAGCAATTATGCTGTCCTCAAATAAAAAATATTCGTATTTCTTACCCCATTTTTACTTATTTGTGGAGATACAGCTTGTGCAGAAGTGTTAAGTTTCCATCAGTATTGAATTACACTTGAGTAGTTTTCCCCAAGCTAGTTTATTGGCTACAAGATATTGCAACTATGCCAATAATTAGTTGAATAACACTGGGAACATAGTACATTAAGAGTGCAATAAGAACACGATTGTATCGATCTTCTTTTAAATTGCATTGTGCCTCCATACTTTTCTAGTCAAATCAGGGTCAACAACACCAATTAAGAAAAAAGAAATGGTAAATAGGGTGGAGAGAGATACTTTAAGGTACCTAATTAATAAAGACAAAACCTAGTTTCATTACTATATACGAGTTATGAAGATGAACATTATAAAGTTATTATATACCCCGATACCATAGAAGTCAATAGTCAGCACGTCAAGTGCGAGCTATCTGTATACTTTATGGTCCACCGTGTTTAGACGTTTCGTATGGAGAATTGAAAAGCGCGACTAGCGGACGATATTTAAAACTTTCAATCTCCATACAAATTGTCTAAATACGGTAGACTATAAAGTATACGGTTAGCTTACGAATAATCTCGCACTTGATGTACAGAACGCAGGGGCGTGAAATTTGCTAATAAACGTTAATTTACTTTACCGTGGCGGTATATGTACTTGTATAGTACGCACGGCCTACCGCACCGTCTACCAGGCTTTGTGTGTAACCATGTATCTAGGCAACCAAAGGACATCGTACTCATTAGTTTATTTTTGCTTGTCTAGCGGCGGCTATCGCGTCCTTTGTCTTCTTATACTCCACAATATTCTGATAAATCCAATCCAAAACTTATTTGACAGATACTGCATACTAATTGTGTCAGCTGGGTTGTGAATAAGGTTTGATCAGTGCATTGTGAATGGTTTAAGTTGATTATATCATTGAACGAACTGATAGCCCACAATAATAATAATTAAAAATACGTAGGTCGATTTGTGGCAAAATTGTAACTTCTACAATCTTGTGTAATAATAATATCGCCAGACGAACACACCAACTATACGGTCGCATACTGAGCAACGCTTGTGTTATGGGTACGTATGGGGTATAGATACGTAGCATTTCGCGACAATTTTGACGATTCATAAGCAGGTACTTAATGGTTTACTTGAAAAATAATTAGATTCTTAATTTAATCTCAAGTAGTAGATACGCTGGTAGTGCAAGATAAACAAATCAAACGTATATTTGACATGAGAAGACATAACTTCGACAGCGGGTAATTTAAAACGTTCTAAATCACTCAACAAAACTAACTGTAAGTCAGGCGAATTTTAAGAACCATTACAGTTCGGATATAAAAATAACATTAGTCTGATCAAAGCATCGAGCCTTATTTAAGGATCCCTCGAACTCATAAACTGAAATTAATGTCATGTAAACGGCATATTCACAGCCAACAAGACAGCCACAAATTTAGTACCGACGGACATTATTTTCTGGGCTCGTCACTCAATATGTATGCGAGTACCTACTTTTATGTGATAAGGTATATGCCTTGCAGATTGCTACATTATTATCATATGTCTTCTAATACTCGATTTACTCGAGGTCATTACGCTATTGAAAATTGAATTTTCCTTTTCATATATGCCTTATTGGAATCATAAAATGAAGTTTAACTATTCGTGCTGTTCACAGACACCATTGTATTTATGTATATGTGTTTTGTATCACGTAGGGTTCATCTTTTATAGCCACACTCAACTCTAGTACTATTATTATAGTTGCTCTACATTGAGGAAAATAATTAATAACAACGAAATATAACTAAATCGCTTATAAAACAAATTAAGCATTTAAATGGCCATTAACCTATCATTTCACTCACTAAGAGTAATCAAGCAAGAAAGCAGCTAAATCTAAATTTTTTTCAATAGGTAATTATTACGATCTTTTATAAATGTTAACACAACTGTTTAAAGTGTGATTTGTGTGCTTTACGTGTTTGTTTAAGATTCTTTTCTGCTACTATACGTGAAAACCTTTAATTGGCTTCCTGTCACCAAACTTGTGTTTAATATTTTGTTTGTAGCTGTTGGTTTTCCATAAAATAAATAAATAAAATAAATTTGCTGACAAGATCGACGACGATCGACAGTTTACACTGTCGATCGTCGTCGATCTTGTCAGCAAATTTATTTTATTTATCCACACGGTCCTTACGGACCGTGTGGAGTAACGTAACGTATATGAAAAGACAATGAACATCCCCTCGAAAAGGGAAGGTGAATAAACTGCATTAATGGCGCGACGCGACGCGGCGGCGCCCCTTGTGCGCCAAACAAAAGTACACTAGTATAACTTTTCACATTATTTTATACTATCTTCTTGTTACATTTTTAAGTAGGCAATCGGCTACAGAACAGTGCCGCATTTTCAGTTTCGAGTTAAGTGTTGCATGTTTCACCGTTATTTAATGTAACCCTTATGACTTATAATGTCTTGATTTCTTATATTTACGCGAATACTGCACTATGAAAAGAAGCCTATTTTAAGGACTTTATTGCGATTGTTTTTTGTTTTTACGTTCCCGACGTTTCGGCTGCTTTACAGCAATTATGGTCACGAAAGGACTGAGGTGTTTGACAGTTTGTACTGGGGTACCCTCATATTTCGTTGTAGCTTGCGATCCGATCTACCCAGAACGTGCTCAGTGTCTTGAGGTCTTGCAATGGTGCGCTTGGTTTTGGATATCATTATATTAATTACTGCAACCCAAGTCGGTGGTAGCACCCAGCCATCTTCCCTATTCAACTAACAAAAATCGGAGCTCAGCTTGGCATTCTAATTTTGGCGGACCAAGCTCTGCTGCACAGGTTTGCATTCACGGATATTACGTAACCTAGATTTATACTACTTAGGTATTTCTATATTATACTAAACGCATGGCATAATGAACAAGTGACTATACAAAAAAAAAATTGTTTATTCTCGCAATCATAGCTTTATCGAAAAACAATCTCAAAACGTGGCGCCCAACGTGGGACTTTCATGTTAGGTAGCATTGTCGTTCTTAATCACCTTACGATTTCCAAAGCGATGTTGAAGTAGGACGTTTTCTGTTGAAAAAAACATTCAAAGCTATTGTAAATTAGTTATGACGTTTATAAATAATTGTTCTTTGCATTAACACGTAAATTTGCGTGCTTCCCCGAAAATGTCAAAAGTACATAGATTTAGAAAAAGTTTTGGCTGCTGCAAAGTTGTAAGATGCCAATGTGTCCTTACATCACCGTGACATCGATTTTTTTACTACACCTAGAAAACTAACCTACATTCCGTTTCTTAAAATAACAAGATGTGTATATAATATTGCAAAGTGTAACCTTTACTACGATATATAACAAAGCACGGTTGTGTGTAAGGCGGAATAGAATCAGCAGGGTCGCGTACCGCAGTGTTATGTAATGCCCGCTCGATATACACTGTACCTACTACATGACGGCGGCGCGATGGCTACCGGTGACGACGTCTGCCCACCCCGATTTATACAGCTACGGGACATTGGGATCATGAAAAACAAGTCGAATTGACAACCTACATTTTTTTTCGTCCTTTAAAAAAGTTTTGCCTCGTATTGGCGTTGATGTCATTGATTGCTTGTTTTGCGCAAAAATCCGTTGACAAACGATGCCTTTGTCGTTTGGAATCCGAATTTCAAATTTCGATTTTTTTTTAGAACGTGATCAGATTAATTTACATTACTGCGTGTGGATTTTTTCTTAAATATGTTTCTTTTTAAATGGGATACGGACACATTATCAATAATTTGTTCTAATTATTTATGGGCTCCGACTTTTCGCCAATGTACTTGGTCCGATAGATACATATTATAAGAATTTTTTTTATTTAGTCTGCATAGCCTAGGTAAGTTCTTTTATTTATGTCTTCTACATTAATAAACTCAGGTCCACTTTGTCTTCGTCGGAAACTTTTTCCGTTAATTGGGGATTTATTTATATTCCATTGGGATTACGGTTCACGAGGAAGTTGAGCGACTTTATTTATCATTCATATTCAAATCCGAATGGATCTAGGTTGGATTATTTATAGCCACGGGCTTAAGCTAGTGGCTTCAATTCATGAGCGTATTACTATTACCTATTTTACAAGAAAAAGTCGTGTTATTACACTATTTATAACTCAAGGACGGGTGGGCCGATATTTATGATCATTGATTTTTTTAATTTGCCTCCGCCCCCAATAACAGGCTAACTATAAAAAAATAGAAAAAAAAAAGATAATTCATTTTCTCATACCTGTAAATCAATAGCGGTACCAAGCTCGCAGGGACAGCTAGTTTATAATATTAATTACTTTTTTCTGCGTATCATTAAAACATGGATAATGACATGAAGGTATGCAAATGAGTCGGGAACTTCTAATGTAATCGTCTCGTCGTCAAATAGGCATGCTGTCACTGTCATTCTTATTTATGAAATCTGTGGTGGGAGTGGGACACGCCGACATTAACGTAACGTAACACTGAAAGATTATAGAAAATAAATACATTAGCCAATCAAAGCTCGAATCCTTGAACTTTGAGGATAGACAACCTTTCTATTCCACAGGGAACTGACCTGACCTGAAACTCAATATTTAGCATTATAATAGGGTCTTGCCCCAGTCATTAAAAACCCTTTGGCCTTTGTTTGGGGAATGTTGCGGGCTATAATATTACTACATGTTCCAGACAGTATCGTGTGGCTTGTGTCGATGTGATGAGATTTTCTAATTAGTAGCAACTGGACAGACTCTGAACCGGACGGATTCTTAAGTGTACAGAAAATGTACAGATTCTTAAGCGGATAGACATAGGCTAGAGTTAGGTAATTGGAAAAATTATACTTGTTATATATCTGTCAAAAGTGACAGTTACTATGCCGTTGCTGTTCGATTATGAATCGATTGTGTTAGCAGATTAAGAGCCTTATATGGTCATTGGATTGTTTCAGCTACATATACCCGACCATGGACGAGCTGGCGAACCAGATCAACTACGTGTTGGTGCACTTCGGCATCAAGACGTTCATCGGGTTCGGAGTGGGGGCCGGTGCCAACATTCTCGCCAGGTTCGCACTGCTCAACCCTCAGAAGGTGAGCACAAAATTACACGGCTATGTCGAAAACTAAACGACCAATATACTAGGAGATCCAAAAAGGGTATACTAAACTTTGAACCTGCGCTTATTTATGTGAACAATGTGTGAAATCAGAATGTCGATACGTATTTTTGCTCTCCAAATGTCACAATTATCATTTCATTAGGACATTTTTTTATTCTGACTTAATAATTACATGTGCACTATAAAAATGTGTATAGGTTCCATGGTTAGTCTACCCTTTCTGAATCTGCCTGTATTAGCGTATGCTTCACATCGTGTTGCACAGTATAGGAAAACAAGGTCGCCGCCCACGGCACATTTACAACAGCCGCGAATTACCAAGGTAACAACCGTGGTGGATCTCACATAATAATGCAGAGGTTGTTCTGGAGAAGTACTAATAATCCTCATTTCATTATCTTTTATTATGGGTGTTGATACCCAATGCGACAATGCAATTACACAATTTCATATTTAGATCCGCCATCTCGCCCAATCCCATCCTAGAATGGCCTATTATATCCGGACCTCGGTCCGCCTTGTCCCAATCTCGGCCCATCACGTCAGTCTCTACACGGCCCAACTCATTTCCAGACTAGATGTTCCCAGTTCCAGACTAGACATGCTGAGATTAGGGTTCATGGGCCGTGTTTGGGACGAGATGGCCCAAGTTTGTGTATAAGCTGAGGACTGTCACTCGTAATGACAGACCTCAGACCTAGCGGCGCGCCGGCAACCGACGCGGTGACGTGCGGCGGCTGCGCTGTGCCTCACTCGGGGCAAATATTTCAACATCACCTTCTTAAATTCAGCCAATGTACAACTATTGATGTCAAGCCTACGTGACACGCTGTTCAGTATACGTATGGCTCTTGAAGTTGTAGCACCGGTACCTCAAAAATTCCTACCTCGGCTTTTGTCGGCCATTAATCTGGGTGTTTTCAAGTCGAGAGTGAACACCTACCTACCTTCCTTCTAGGAAAGTATGCTCCATCGTAGATCTCATCGTCACTTACCATCAGATGAGATCGAGATCAAAAACTTATAATGTAATTTAAAAAAATAGCCGGGTCCTGCCGTAGCCTTGTATTAGAACGAGCAGGGATTATTTAAACTACCTCGGAACACCCAAAAAACATCTTGCTAGTGCGAGATTTCGCCTTACCTCCAGCTTATACCATCCAACCACGAAGAGACTTGGATACATGAGTGGATAAAAAGGATACACTCCGTATTGTTTAAGTAGAGATACCTAATTCAATGTATGTATTAGCTACTCAGTAGTGCTGGCAAAATAAACTCTACCTATAAATACTCGTCTCATTACAAGCATGCGGTGGTTCCGATCCAGATGGCCGACACTCGATTTCGCGCTAATCACAATCAGACAGATGTAGGCCGCGTAGGAAACTCCCTCCCCACAAGAGATTGTTGGCGTAAAGAGAAATGCCGCTGTGTTTGTGTGCCCGTCACTTGTTTTTATATTCTCCTTTAAAGCTTGGAGCGAAGTTGGTGATAGAAGATGTAGGTCGTTTACAAAAGTACTCGTAATATGTAAATGTGGGAACCGTGTAGCCATTAACTTGTAATTACATACTTAGCCGGTCCTACATTGTTACCACATAATAGTACATAACATCCTTATAAAAATAATTTTCGGTTCATAAATGGCGGAGATCTGAGGTAACAAACATAAAAAACAACCGAATTGAGAACCTCCTCCTTTTTGAAGTCTGTAAAAAAGAGCAACTATTTAGTGTATTGCCCGTTCTTGTTGTTAAGAAACGGCATTCCGAACGGGCGGTAAAGTCGTATTATATAATTTTGACGTAAGTACTGTAATAGTTTATTCTAATTCACGATAAAGAATATGTTTCACGTCATACTGTCCACAATGGGTGTGCCTTTTGAAGCCATTACTCCCAAGTCCTCAAGGTTTCCGGGCGGTTCCAGGTGGACGCGCTGACCCTGATCAACTGCACGTCGAACCAGGCCGGGTGGATCGAGTGGGCCTACCAGAAGATGAACTCTCGCTCGCTTCGATCCCGGGGCATGACCCAGGGCGTGCTCGACTACCTCATGTGGCACCACTTCGGACGGGTATGACCATATCTCTATTAAGATATAACAATGTTCCATGAACGTACTATCTATGTTCATAGATAAATAATTATACATTAACTTATAGCTGCGCCCCGCACTGGGCCGGTGTGGTGGACTATGGCCTAATCCCCCTCGAATTGAGGGAGGCCCGTGCTCAGCAGCAGGACATTAGAAAGGGCTAGTATTATTATTATACAGTTATAACAAGCTCTTCCTATGCGCTCGATGATCGCGTGGCGAATTTTATGTGTACCGTTTGAATACGATAACGATTGAACGGTATAAGTATTGAATTACGGCGGCCGTGACCGAGTTGACGGTATCATGTTCCGACTTACTAACCACATGCATCGTGACTCGATATTTTTTTTAAGAAGATATTAATGATTAAGTTTCCGAAGACTAACATAGAAAAAAGATGATGAAAAAAAAAGTACTTTTCAAATTGAGAACCGCTTACTATTCGGTTAAAACGCTGCTTTTTTAAATAGTATTTTGTAAGTTTTAATTAGTTTCTTTGGAATAGCCTACCAAATTATTTTAAACCCCTCTATATTTGCTATTTTCTGTTTTAAAGATACTTTGCTTACACAAATGTTCTTTGAACTATACAATGAACGACCAAATTTTCATTTGGTTCATCATTCTTGTGATGATAAGGTGACAATGCAATTTGTATTTACCTATACTTGGCTGTGCGATTGGTGAGACAGTTATTGTTAGTAGATCTAAGATCATGGTTCAGATTCAACGGTATGTGTTCCATAAATTGTATGATATTGTGGGCACTTGCTGTTTGCGCGCCTTGCAAAAAAACGTTGCATTTTACATGTGTGATTTAATAATATAATAATAATATCGTCAGACGAACACACCAAATATACCACATATAGAGTTCGCGCTCGGTCTATTGTACGGTACACATAATACAAGCGTTGCTTAGCTTGGAACTGTACAGGTTTTATGTTCGTCTAGTGATATAAATTTAATTACGTACTTGTCAGAATATACTTACGATCTAAATATTTTTTAATTAATATAAAATTGTTTGGAGCAGTTCCCGGAGGAGCGCAACCACGACCTGACGCAGATGTACCGGAGCTACTTCACTCGCAGCGTGAACCCGACCAACCTGTCGCTGCTGATCGACGCGTACGTGCGCCGCCCGGACCTGGGCATCGCGCGCGACAGCGACACCCTCCGCGTGCCCGTGCTCAACATCACCGGCGCCATGTCGCCGCACGTCGACGACACCGTCACCTTCAACGGCCGCCTCAACCCGGACAAGTCCACTTGGATGAAGGTACTGACACCCTAACGACCCACACTACGTCTAATGACGATGATTGACGCGTTAATCGACATGAGATACTAATATTTTTGTCGATTAATTAACATGGGATATCGACATTTTTGTCGATTAACACGTTAATCAACGGCGTTAAGCGCAGGTGTAGCAAGAGAATTACAGTTCTAAACACTAGCAACGTGTAGGTCGCGTAAAATAGACAACGTCACATTTAAACGGTCGCCTGTACCCGGATAAGTCCACTTGGATGAAGGTACTGACACCCTAACGACCCACACTACGTCTAATGACGATGATTGACGCGTCAATCGACATGAGATACTAATATTTTTGTCGATTAACTCGTTAATCAACGGCGTTAAACGAAGGTGTAGCAAGAGAATGTCAGTTGCACACTGCTAGCAACGTGTAGGTAGCGCAAAATAAACAAAATCACAATGTAATGGTCACCTCAACCCGGACAAGTCCACTTAGATGAAGATACTGACACCCTAGAATCTGTACATATTCAATAACAATTATCAAGAATTACGAGACACCGGCTAAATTGGCACTATTTTTAGCTGATTGCTAACCTAAAACAAAGAAGAAGAAGCATTCATACTCTTACTGAATCTCGGCTAATGAATGGGTTGGTTTGTGTGAGCTGGTGTCGAGCTTGATGGAGAGGACTGTGCAATAGACTTTATATGTATTTTCACCATCATTCCAGATCTCAGACTCGGGCATGGTGCTGGAGGAGCAGCCCGGCAAGATATCCGAGGCCTTCCGCCTCTTCCTGCAGGGCGAGGGTTACGGTAAATAGCCCCATAATTCATAGAAAGTTATCTACCATTTACAATGGTACTATAGTGTGCTTTTCGTCACACTTTGCAATTTTATTGTAATTTGATAACGACTTCTATCAATTCGTGGATAAGTCTTCGTCGAAACTGGGCGTTGCGTGTCAGTGCGTGACAAAGCAACGTGACTAGGCAGTCGACGTGACGCGTGTTAACTCACCGACATGCTTCAATATACTGTATATGATTGGCATAAAACATATAACACTTTATATGTTTCACGCTAATCAATGTACTACCACACAAACAAACATAACAAAAGTTATATTTACAGCGATTGTTTAATTTCACAACGCGATGACAACGTTCACACTGTCAATATTATCAAGCAATGATCCATCGCGGGAGTATTAAAAATATCGCAAGTTAACCAAGCCAATCGTTGGATCGGATTCGATGCTCCAAATTGATGATGTGAATGATGACGAAAGGTTAGGTTGGCTTCACTCGTCAGACGACATTGTGAGGTCGTTAAATATACGGCGTAAAGTTCAATTTCCCTCAGCTTTCCGCAGTCAATACGCACTAGTGAAACCAGCCTTCAGGACGATTAAATAGTAGTTATAATGATATGCAAGCTTAGCTTTGCGATGCAGAACGAATGTGTATATAACGAATGCACCGACCACGCCTCGCTCAATAGATGCAATGTTGCAACGTATTATTGTCTATGGCGAACTTCGTACCGCCTCAGAGGCAAATGTATGAGAAAATTATTTATCTCTTTATTATTATTTTTTGTGGTATTCTGCTATTCGGGGCGGAGACAAATTAAAAAAAAAAACAAGAATCGCGTTCATTTTACGTTACATTCAGGTTGCTGTTTATGTAACTAAAAAATCTGTAAAATAAGTTCTATTTCTATGATTTAATCGCGTTTATCGCGTAAAAAAACGCAAAATTAGTTTTATTTCAATATGTAATATTTTCGTAAACAAAAGAAATCAATATATAATTGTCCTGTTATTTCAAGCGATTCCGTTTGTCCTAATAAAAAAAAATAACTTCCGGTACTGTTACAAAAATTACATTTAATTAATATTTTTTTAAAAGTCACTGCGCGATCACATCAGGTGCGTTCATAATAATTATGTTCGTTTTATTAAAATACATATTTATTAAAGCTATATTGCATCTATTCTGCTGCTTACGTATATTATTTTGGAATGGTTACGGTATAATTAACATAATTATTTATTTAACAGTTATGAATGTTTATAACATACGTTTAAGTTACTAATGATTAAGCATATACGAAACCATATTTATCTTATTATAAATAATTAAATTCACACGATCAGTATTAACTATCAATTTCTATGGGGCATCTGTCAATTAAGTTGTTGTAAGGATTTATCGGTACATTATAAAACAGACTCAGTGTGTTATGCCCCTTGCTTCTTAAGGTGGAAGCTCAGGGTCAGGGCGCGAAATTCAAAATGTCAATGGTTTTTATTTGTTTACTAAACATTTGGACATCTTTACGATGTAATTTAGTGTTTTGCGATATTAGCATTCTGCATTGGATGTCTCGATGTATTAAATTTGCTTAAAAAAATACCTAAAGCGATACAACACCATAAAGTTAGTAAAAGTAGCGGTTTTTACAAACCTGATGGTATTGTATCGGATTAGGTACTTTTTAAAGCAAACTTAATGCATCGAGACATCCAATGCAGAATGCTAATATCGCAAAACACTAAATTACATCGTAAAGATGTCCAAATTTTTCGAAAAAAAAAAAACCATTGACATTTTGAATTTCGCGCCCTGACCCTGAGCTTCCCCCTTAAATACGTTATATATTTATTGTGGTGATGGAATATATTTTACTTTAATTGTAAGCCAATAGTTATTAACAAGTCTCAAGCCCAGTTTGTTTTGTTTCCTCGTTTATGTTTGAGCCTGGATATGCGATAGCGTTACGCGGCAACCCTTGTCAATTGGTATGTATCGGGGTGGCAACCCTGGAGTAGAGCTTGGTATTACCGCTTGTACGTAAACTATGGTATTGTGTTAGTGGTGTTAAACCCGTTTTGGAGTAATCAAATGCGTAATAATTCACATAGTAGGTAGCCTTATTCGATATAATAATCTAGTTAGCATAGAGTATAAATAATGCTGTTTATTTATACTCTATGCTAACATTTCTTCAGCATCGGTAATATTGCCAGTTAAAAAAAATCATCAACCAAAAAAAAAAAATTATCCGTCATTGCGGCCTCATCGTATAGTTTAGTAATTCGACAGTTGCTTGAGGTCATGGTTTATTTTTCACATCGATTCTATAAATAATAAATCGCTAGGAAGACAAGTCCAATAGTCTATTATACATACATATGTAATACTAGCTGTTGCCCGCGACTTCGTCCGCGTGGTATTTAACAAAGACAACCGTTGACAACAGCAGGCTCGCGCGTTCTGAGCCCGCGGGACGCATTGCAGGTTGTTGCTAAAAAAACTTAATCAGGCGCTGTGCTGCAACATTGGTTTTAATTTTTTTTCGTGAGATCCTATTTTTTTTTCTAAAATAAAAGTAGCCTAAGTTACTCCTTGTTACATCAGCTATCTGCCAGTGAAAGTCCCGTCAATATCGGTCCAGCCATTTCAGAGGTTAGCCGGAACAAACAGACAGACAGACAGACAGACAGACAAAAAATGTAAAAAATGTTGTTTCGGTATAGGTAACGTGTATACATCCAAATGCACTTAGTAAAAAGCGGTTATTTTAATATTACAAACAGACACTCCAATTTTATGTATATGTATTAAATCAAAATTGAACTCTATGAAATAGGACCATTGCTAACTAAGCTTATAAGGTCGCCAGGAAAAAAAATATAAACTCCCACCATCTTTTCGAGATCGAAAGCTATGTGAAATAACATATGACAGCTGGTCTGAACACACAAACTTTCAAACGAATTATTTTTTATTTATTGAGTTATTACGAACGCTGATCGTCCGCTAAGAGCCTGAACTCATAGTTTGCTTCAGTTTGCATGGTATCCCTAAGATAAACCTATTTTTATGATATAACTATATTTTCGCTGGTAGTGTCTAACGTTAGTAACGGCTTCAATTGAATTACAAATTACAACGTTCACTCTTACACGAAGAATTATTACAGAATTAAATTCGAAGCCCAAACAACCAAGCGAGTATTTGTGAAGTACACGCGAATTAGCGTGTTCTATACAAATCGTATTGGCTGTTTTCACTTCAACGTGTTACCTGCGACACTCCGTCAATATTATTTCTTCGTATGAGCCTTCGTCTGATTTATTTAATTTATTACTAGCTGTTGCCCGCGACTTCCTCCGCGTGGTATTTAACAAAGACACAACCGTTGGCAACAGCCTGCTCGTGCGTTCTGAGCCCGCGGGACGCATTGCAGGTTGTTGCTATCAAACTTGATCAGGCGCAGCGCTGCAAAATGGGTTTTAATTTTTTCGTGAGATCCTATTTCTAGTGAAAGTCGCGTCAAAATCGGTCCAGACATTTCAAAGATTAGCCGGAACAAACAAACAGACAGACAGACAAAAATTTAAAAAAATGTTATTTTGGTATAGGTACCGTGTATACATCCAAATGCACTTAGTGAATAGCGGTTATTTTAATATTACAAACAGACGCTCCAATTTTATTTATTTGTATATAGATTTTTATTTCTGTCCACACCTGTAGCTGTGTTAGCACTGCAAAAAGTAATCACGCGCAGCAGTAGTACGGCGTCGACGCCGAGCGTAGGCGACATCTAGCCAGTTTGTTAGTGCACTACGTAGTTGAGAATGTAAGTTTTATTTTTTTTGTATTTTCACGCGTATTCTCCCTGTGATCAGCGAACGGGAGGCACAGGTACACTGTTGTGCACCCACAATTCCCTTCGCAGTTTACAACCGTGATCGTGTATGATATATTATTGTTGTGTTCGTTGTTTCTTGATGCTATTGAAATTGATTGATGATTTCTTGTACCACTCAAATTGCTCAGTTTGCTCGTGACTGGAGGTCCAACCAAGGACGCATATCTTATATGGTGTCTGTCCACTGCCCAAAACAACAGATTTCATATTTGTTAGATTTATTTTTTATGTCATTTCTAATATACAATGTGTAACCGTTATTTGCATCACTAGAAATGAGGAAATCGTTTTGAATATAACTTTAGTCCTTAAACTGTATACAATTTGGGTATTAACAATTTAAATTTAATAAAGTTCAGAAACAACAGCTTATGACTTTAGAAAAAAAAAACAAAGAATGATTGATTATTGATCGATTTCTAATGATCTTTTAATTTCGATAGCCTCCATGAAGTTATGTTGCTTACAAAAATTAAATGCGTATAGAGTATTTGACTATTGTATTTAAATAATAATACCTAATTTATGTTTTCCAACTGCTAGTACTGAAAAATGACCGTATTAACTCAAAAAATCACAAAAATAGAGATGTTTAATGTTAGCTACAGGCATGCTACGTCACCAGCATAAGCCGCCGCGCGTGTGACAGGGAAAGAGGAAGACCCATCTCTCTCACCACTATTGTTTTACCAAAATTATATATCGAATATCTTTACAATGAGGTATTATTATATTTAGTTTATAATAAAATAATTGTAGATATTACATAATTATACTAATCAAAAATAGTCAAATACCCTATTAATATGACACCAATTTTATTAGCTGAATTCACATTTTGCTATCTCTATTTTACCCTCGTGTCTGACAAGGATACCACTAGTTTAGAGAAGATTTTTGGACATACAATATAATCATCATATTTTCGTACATATTTTGTAACTAGTGTATTTTTCTACGTAGCTTTTAATTTTTTACATGAATTATTGACGACAGCTTGATTTTGTGGTTTGAGCGTAGTCCGCTCGCTCGGATCCTAAATTCTGGTTTTCTTGTTCGGACTTTACAGTCCATTGTACGGTACTGTTAAGACGAAATGTTGCCTAGTATGGCCCCGTACCGTTGGGTGTGTTCGTTTGGTGATATGCTGTTGTGTTCCAGTGGCGCCGCTCTCGCCAACCAAGATAGTTGCGTTCCGGCGGCTGTCGGACGCGGAGCGGCGCCGCCCCTGCCGCCACTCGCCCGCCATCCGCATCACCGAGAACCCCATCTCCGAGGCGGTGGTCTGCTAAACATTCAACAACGCCGGGGACATGCAACTAACGCCATTTAGTACCGGGCCACGTTATCACTGAGAAAAATACATTACATGATCACGAATAATTTATAAGGTATTCTGCAACTTTTATCCGTATTCCTGTTAAAAAGGACCAAGAGTTGTTACGGACACTTTGTGCGTAAATAATAACAATTTAACATGAATTGGCTTCACCAATAAACATCAGAATGAAATCCAATCATTGCGTTCACGTTAACTGGTAGTTGTAAAACGTAAATCGATCCCGACTGAACGATATGTCAACATGTTCATGCTAGATTTACGGTTGTTTAAATTAGATATTATTCTTCATGTTTATATTTTATGAAGCACGGAGTCATTTTCTCTCAGTGTAAATGTGGATTCAAAATGTCGATGTGGCGTTTCACATTCTGTAACACCCCAGCGACGTTAAGAGTACAATTATACGCAAAACAAAATCTGATTGCTAACACACGGCATATTACATTATCATATATTAAATATGTAGGTCTTAAGCCAGGATTCCTGCACGTTGTCCCCCGCACGGGTGAAGAGGGTTGGGTTACAGACATCTGTTGTATCGAAACAAAATGTGCATGCGTTTGTTTGTTTCGAAAAAACACGCAGGAGACGCGGCATAAGACTTCATACTTATATGATAATATGTTTCGTCTATGATCCTAGTTTCATCCCCGGCCGCGCGAGCCACCCGGCCGGCAGCACCTAGCTAAGATACTCACGGATCGTGAGACGCACTGTTGAACTTATATCATCTAGTATCATTTTAAGAGAATTTTATTAGAAACCCACTGATATTATATGTGTGTGTAACACTATTGAGCGTTTATATATCATTTAGTTAAGCTAACGTCACTTAATGTATAATTTATTTATTTATTGCGAATGCGGACGGGGGCTAGTTAGCAAGGGTAAATTATATAGTGATAAATGAGGGCTGTAGCGCGGGCGCCGACACACTGCACATGACATCACTGACGTGATGGACTTGGACCTGGATGGATCTGGACTTGATATATTAAATGATATTAAATGTTTGTGCCGATTTAAAGCTCCTTTTCAAGTTTCTCTGGAAATAAATTTAACATTTAATATTGATAGCCGTCGCGTTGTTTGAAGCGTCTCCGAATTTATTTGGGTATTTCAGTGAAAAATATTTACAATGATATAAAGTGATTCATTTCATTGATTGTTTGTCGCCATAGTTGTAAAATGTCCTATCCCTATCTAGTTCTGTGGACACTTACTCACTGCTATCACTATTATCAGCACCTAAAATGGCGAAAATCAAATCAGCACAAAACGTCGATATCTATCTCCAGTGCAGTAGATGTACAGGTCAGTGATATGTCGTCCAATCACGTTCGTATTTATTATCCAATGAGCGATGGTTGTTTCGTGGGTCAGTGCGCGTGCGTTGGCTGCGCCGCGCCAGGTGTCGCTGGGTGCTATGCTAAGACCAAGATAGTTTTTGAAAATCGTTTTGGAAGCGTTCCTGATTGGGGTATACATGTGATTGTTGTTTGTTTTAAGCGTGTTTAAAATTGTTATGATAACTTTATTTTAAATATCAATTTATTTAGAAACTAATTATGTTATGTTAAGATATTTAAATGTAAATCAACAAAGGAATGGTGATCGAATGAATGGTTATTACATTTATTTTAATGTAAAGTGTGTTTCATAAGAAGGATAAGATACTGAAAGGACAGCGAGATATCCGAAGGCTAGAAGTGCCTATACAATACGGCTGACGGTTTACAATAGTGTTAAAATATCCTATAATTAATCGAACCAAGCCAGACTTGGCGGAAATTCATTGGTAAACAAATGGGGGAAGAGGAACCCACTATTGACCCTCGGCTTGTCCAAACAAATTGATAGTTTTTTTTAATTATTCTGTTTACCATGGCAAAGTCATGAGTGACCTACGATACTTGGGGAAGCCAGCGTGATCGTACTAGAGACATATCACCACGTGATGCCGGGAGTAGCGATCAAGTCAAACAATTTACTGGTTTAGAACGTAAACCAACAAATTGGCTGCCTAGAAAACGAAAACCTCCAAATTAACAGAAAGTTGTGTCCCATTTGCAGTGGCATTACAACGCAATTTTCTTATGAAGAAATCATCGTAATGCCTGTTTGTATATTGGTAAACACTTTTTATAAATCTTGGGACAATTGTATGGTACTTCCAGTCAACGGCGGTACGAAAGTGGATGAAACAAAATATGTGTTACAGACTTGACCATCAATCAATCTACCCCCGAGATATACATGTGTGAGTGTATTATTATTTATTATATAAGGTTCAACAATAATAGTGTTAAATATTTTAATGGGTCCATTGGTAGGCTATAAAGGTCACATTCCCAAAAAAATAATACTTGAAATATTAAAAATAGTACACTACGTACTAAGTGCGCGGTGAAACTGTACCGGCTCGCTTTCTCACACTAAAATCAAACACTGTATACACATATATTTTATACATAAACTGGATCGTTATCGCCTACTTGTTAACCCCTTAAGGTGGAAGCTCAGGGTCAGGGCGCGAAATTCAAAATGTCAATGGTTTTTATTTTTTTACGAAAAATTTGGACATCTTTACGATGTAATTTTAGTGTTTTGCGATATTAGCATTCTGCATTGGATGTCTCGATGTATTAAGTTTGCTTAAAAAAATTCCTAAAGCGAAATTTTTCGTAATAAAATAAAACACATGGACATTTTGAATTTCGCGCCCTGACCCTGAGCTTCCCCCTTAAAATATTTACACTGTTTATGTTAAACCTTATACACCTACTTAGACCTTAATCGTGGTATTTATTTTTACTATCAGTATTAATTTCGTATTAGTTTCAAAGTAAATTATTCTTTTTAGTATTATATAATAATTTATTATGTACCTGTACACCGCTTCTAGTATAACTAAATAGGTATGTAGCTGTTAGAGAACAATAATTATATTGATATACTCGTGCAACTGCTTATTGATAATATTCTTTTAAGAAAAAAATATTTATATGGGGTGTTGTATAACTGTAATAACTATAACTACTATAGATGAGTTCGGGCTTTCTCTCTCTCTCTCGACGGGCGGCGCATATGCGGGGAGCATAAACTTGTCTATACACTCTTGCAAAGCATTAAATATAGATTTGGAAGTTATAAAGCGTATACAAATAGTTAACTCTTCGCGCCGATACGCGTATCGTATCGGTCCATATACAGGGTGCTACAGAAATGGTATACGAGGCCCGGAAGCTGGGCTTCCTTAACGCATTTGTGAGCACTATGTGAAGTCAGAACTTTGTTAAGTAAATTGTAAAAAAAAAATTACTCCCATCATAATGAGAATTGTGATTTTTTGCGGACAACAAAAAGAAATTTACGGCCTTGTACCCTTTCTAAATCAGCCTGTATAATCCGGGATAAAATTACATAACACCCTTTAGTACGAGTTTTGGAAACATCAAATACCATTCGAGTAATATCTGATTCTTTATACTGCACAGCAGCGCCCCAAGCGGAAACGTGCAGTTTTACTCAAACATTAGATCTCTCGATTGGTGTTCGAAAACGTTCTAACTCACATTAAACCTCCAGTGTAGTCTGGATCAGATATAAACCGTTGGTATAGGATCAAGAAGTATCTCTTAATACTTAGTAAAATGTCTATTGATTAGTAGTTGATTCTCAGTAGACGCGCGCAACGCGTTTTGCGACGCACGCCGCAACACGGGACGCGCCACCGAGACGCTGCAATGTAAACTAATTTTGAAACTGTCATATTCATTTATTTCGTATAGGCCTACGGGGGCACTTGCAAATAGAAATAAAAAAAAAATTCTTAACTCTACAACCGGATCGGAACGCCAATCGGAGGCCATCTAAAGAACGAAGTTCCTTGTGGATTTGTAAAAAAAATATTTTTTGACACTGTCTTCAATGTTTTAAAGATTTATTAGCTTTGATTTACTGTTTACCGACTAGGACGGCGACATCGCCTTATTATTTGTTTGACGACACTTCTGATGAAGACCTTATGATATAACAGTGAGTTAGAGCACTTACGGCCAACACTCAAATGGTACTCAAATATCAAAGTCCCACTTAATGGTTTGAGATGTCGTTATTTTGTTTTCTTTTTGTTTAGAATCATCTCTCAATTTTGAGTGTCCGAGTAAGTTTATTTATTATAGCATTGTTTTTGTTTATATGAGTGACAGTTACCAAAATTATTTCATGATGTAAAACTTCGGTAGAGCGACCTGTAATCGAAGTCGCCTGAGTATATATCTATATTGCTTGTAGACGTACAATAAATTAACATGACTTCTAGAGATTCAGTGCAGATAATGTTAATTTATTTATTATTGTATATTAAATACGATTTAGATCGATCCGTTCATAATTTGTGTGAATTTATTATGAGTCTATTAAAGTGTGATTTTATAAAGAAAAATGTTGTTTTAATGCTATCACATCCCACTAATATTATAAACGTGAAAGTTTGGATGGATGTTTGTTAGTTACATCACCCAGAACGGCTGAACGGATATGGATGAAATTTGGCACAGATATATATTATAGTCTGGAAGAGCACATAGACTACTTTATATCCCGGTAAAATATATGGTTCCCGTGGGATAGATTTGTTTTAATTTTTCATAGAGCAAAGGATGGACTTGATTTTTTTGCATAGGTAGTGGTAGCTTAGGGGTCAGAAAATGATATAGGCTAATGTTTATCCCGGAAAAATGCAACGTTCCTATGGGATAGCATACATGAACCGTGCATTTGCAATAGGACATAGAGATAAATGACATTCTTTTAATCGCGGGTAACACCGCGGGGCGCAGCTAGTCTTCTATACATATAATAAAAATGTAACTGATCATCTGTTCGTGGAAGATATATGAAAAAACCATCTTATTAGGGGCCTTTATCAACGCAATAGAAGCCAAAACAATGGTAGTTAGATTTTTTGTCTCTACGTGTGTGCGCGCTAATCTCGGAAATGGCTTAACCGGTTAAGGTGCGGTTTTCAGTAATGTATCGTGGTCAGCTTCACTTATTTATTTAGTGTATGTTTTATTTTTATGGGTTCATTATCAAAAAGTAAAAAAAAAACGGGTTTCAAATATATAAGGTCTACTCTTGAGTTCCTTGTGAGAATGAATAGACGTCAACATCAGACCATATGCTAATGGTGTACGGACGGTGAAAAATAAAATACCATCTTATATCTGACTATAATATATTTGACATGAAAAATATCAACAAACAATCTTAATACTTAAACAAGACTAATCAGTTAACTAAACCCCGACTACGAATTTAAATATAACAACCTCTAAATTCAAAGAAGTTACAATCCTTTTACAATAGCGTCACAACACATTTTCAGGATATAAATTCTTTGCAATGCCATCGTAACTTCTAAGAGCTTGGAGGTAAGCCTACATCGTTATTACCGGAGTCGAGTGTAATATAAAACATTTTACAATAAAATATATAGGTACACACATGAATATTGCATTTTTATATTATACTATACATAAAGCGTATGCAATGAATGCTATTGCTATCGTTCAAAGCCGGATAAGTAATCATTCATTGATATTACCATTCAACGATACCCACCTTACAGTCTATATCTTAGCATACTGACCGAATTCCTAAGTAAAGAATATAAAATAATTATATATAAAATTACTCCAAATCTGTTGTTTACAATATTATATAATCATACAATTTACATAAACAATTTAATTTTATAAAATAATTAAACAACATATAGGTCCAAGGTCCAGTCTTTTATATGGATGATAATATCCAACTCACAACTCTGACAGATATTACATTTTACGTTTTCAAAACAGTACAAACCCACTCTTGTTTCACATCTCACATGTGTTTACCAAACTACGGGAAGATCATATAATTGCTTGTCATAACATAATCAGTACTTACGATTGAAATATAAGACATATACTAAATACAATGGTAGTATAATGAATACTCAATTGCGACGAAACTGAATAATGAAACAAATGTTTTATGTTCCACTGTTGGGCACGAGCCTCCTCTCAGTGCGAGGGGGACAAGGTCACAGTCCACAACGCTGGCTCAGTGCGGATTAGCGGACTTAACATGGCGTTCGAGGGGCTCTCTCAAACACGCAGGTTAAGCTAGTGATAATTATGGTTAAAAATTATATTTGATTTGATACTGCGACACCCGCACGGAGGCGAGCGTTCTATCAACTTTGCTATCTGCTTCAAACTAAATTTCACTCGTCTAAAAGTATTTTTGCCTTACTCATACATTTCGACCATTATCAGAAAGACGGCAATATATTTAAGCTTAGCCAAGCATAGTTTGAATACCAACAGCGTTAGTGCCCTATCTACACATTCATGAATAAACATATACCTAAATTTATAAAACGATTTTTTCACTGGCATTACAGAGCATATTTTTTCTTATATAATTTTTGTTATTTACATTTCATATTCACTTGAAAGTATAGTAAGTATATATTTTTTTGGCAGAGCAGCTCCATTCCTTAACAATCATATTAATTTATTCTGTTGTATTACAATTATTTGTAATTTAGTTAGTAAAGTTAAATAAAGTAGAAAATGTTAAATATTATTTTTGGACGTTGGTTTCATAATAATTAATATCTTCTGAAACATGCTTTGTAACGCCATTGTGATTTAATTACAACTTAGGCATATAAATTAAGGAGGTAATTTTCAATCGTCATCCAGGCGTTTTTTTTTAAATACAAAAGAGCACTATTGGTCCTAATTCTACATTCTGTTAATAAAAGCGCGCGTTCATAGCATACAAAATATGAATATTCAAAATAAGTATTATAATATAAATAGATAATATTCCTATATATTCATGTATGTTAATCTTATGTTACATAATATATATATATATATATATATATCTAAGCTATGATTTATAATGTAAATTGTGTGTATTCACTAAATTGTGACGCAATTGCTATATTGAATTATCACTTGATACGGTAGCCCCCACAAATGACGATACACTTGCGCAAGAGTGGCCAATATAGGAGCACTAGATTTGTAACTAGGCACTGGCGGACGATTTTGGACGTTGTCTATAATTTCGTATATTTCTATAGACTAATAGAAAGTGGATAGAAATACACGAAATGATTGAAACAAAATTGCATTACAGGCCTGCTGTACTGTATTTTTCCTGCCAATCCTGTTCAGAATTTGAAGCAATTTAATGTAGACTGAACTAGTTTTATATACTGCTTATGGCCCGCCACTGTGGCGGGCCTAGTCCGATTTAAAAAAAAAATACTGCTTATGGGCAATGCTCGAAGAGGAGTCCGCCTTTCAATGCCACGTCCAGAATTATTGGTCCGGGGCCTATAAAATGCTTGTAACATTAATGACAAGTCAAATAACTTGCCCTATATTGTATTAATAATAAATTCGATACAACCCAAAACTATACATTTTATAATCACGATTATATACTTGCGCAAGAGTAGCCAGTTATAATTCGCCATTTTGAATGCACAAAATATTGCTTTACGAGATAAACGCCCCTTTGCCGCTTTCCAAAGGGAGCTTGTTATAAGTGCTATACATTATACATGGTGTTATATACAATTGAACTCAAAAACACTGGATCCCAAGTCCGCTCACGCAATAGCATAATATATTTTTTTTATTACGTTATAGGCAAGTATTTGATCTCGATCTCACATGATGGTAAGTGATGATGAGAACTACGATAGAGCATACTTGCCTAGAAGGTACCTGTTCACTATCGACTTGAAAACACCCAGATTCTGCTTCTTCTTTCTTTACGAAAGGAATAGCGATGTAATAAAATGGAATGGCCTCACCCACAACTTACTGGCTATTATGCCAATGTCAAGTTATTAATAGCGATATAAAAAAAACAATAAATATAACATTATGCATAAAAAATGGATGTCGACATGAAAATATAACAATGGCGTGACTCGACAGTTCGTCTCTACAAAAACTACCATGTGACATTGAAGTAGCAGACTTGACAGCCACGCACGATATATGAAGAAAAGAAAAACCAATTGGGTACACGTTTTCAGAATAAAGTGTCGCGTGATAGCTAATAACTTCTCTTGTCGAGTGCATGGAGAGTGTATTAAAGTTAATATATGACTGCGCAGGCGCCACCAGTCGGACGTCGGGAGAGACAGCGCGGATGTACAAACGCACGCTATACAGCATGATTGAGAAATGATATACTCACCTTTGAACCTGCGCTTCTTTTGAGAATTTCAATGTCAATAAAAAAAAAATACTTACCAAAAATGGCATTTTTTTTGAGACCGTTTTTTTCTCTCAACATTATGATATCAGTAAGCAGTGATAGCCAAGTTGGTAGAACGCTTGCCTCGGTAACGAGGATTGCAGGTTCATACCCCAGCTCGCACCTCTGGGATTTTTCATGTGCGAATCTCATTTTCAACCAAGATTATCACTTGCTAAACGGTGAAGGAAAACATCGTGAGGAAACCTGCATGTCTGAGAGAACCCCTCGAGAGATGTATGAAGTCTGCCAACCCGCACTGGGCCAGCGTGGTGGACTATGGCCTAAACCCCCCTCGCATTGAGGGGAGGCCCGTGCCCAGCAGTGGGACATTACAAAAAGGGCTGGAATTATTATTATGATAGCAAATGCGCTAAAGAAGCGCAGTTTCCAATGGATGTATATCCTATCTGTACCACGCTGTATAGAGCAATACAAGGAAGCGTATGGCGAGGCCAGCGGCGCGCGCGCATCACCGCACCAACTGACGAGTGCGGGCTCAGTGGTTGAACACGATGATGAGGATGATGGATATGATGATGATCAGAGCGATGGCCAGGTACACCTTCTTCTTTCTCAGCTTGTTCTGAAACGGATATAACGGCTCGTATTATAAGTGTGTTAAGGTGGAAGCTCAGGGTCAGGGCAAACCATTGACCATTGATAAAAACCATTGACATTTTGAATTTCGCGCCCTGACCCTGAGTTGCCACCTTAATAAAGAAAAAGTTGGAACAGCAAGTCTGACGTCACAAACCCGGCTGGGTCATGACAACAACGTACATGATTATTATTTAAACGATATACAGATTGATTCAGAAAGGGGATATCAGAGGCTTACATTAATTAATTTAATTTGAAGTTATAGCGGTTTTTAAGTAGGGGAAAAAATGAGGGCGCTAAAAAATTATTCATTCTCAAAGTGGGCGAAGACATCAAGTTTGGGAGCCCCTGAAGTATTCCATAAACAAATACTCTTCTTATCTAAAATACCTTGTAATTAGCCGCTTCCCTGAGCTCGTGTGTGCCGCTCTCGACATTCTGTGAAGCGTACTCGACGCTGGACTCTATGGAGTCCACCACGCCGCCCTGCGCGTGGATCATCGTGCCCAACTCCTTGAAGATGTGGTTCACGTCCATAATGTCATTCTGCAAACGTATAGCATGTTGATATTTGCGTGCTTAACCATAAATAAATAAATATCGCCATACGAACACACCAACTATACGGTCCCACTTTCAGCTTAACGCTTGTGTTATGGGTACCGTAACAATGGACCGAGGGCGAACTCAGTATATAATACTTATATACATATTATAAGCTCCATGACTCTGGTCCAAACATTCGTGATCATCACACAAAGCTTGTATCCCTACCAGGATTCGAACCCAGGACCCTCGTCGCAGAAAACAGAGTCACTACCACTGCGCTAATCACGCCGTCAAAATGAAACGAAATGAAAGCAATCTCTTTGCCATCGCACAATAAATCATTTTATTGTAGATTACAAAGCACATTTTCGTGTGGTAAATATTTTTGTCCAATAACTAATATGTCTGTACATATAAATTTGAATAAACTCCATAGTAAATGTGTAACAAGGCATACAAATCCCATTTTATTGTTAAACTAGCTGTTGCCCGCGACTTCGTCCACGTGGTATTTAACAAAGAGAACCGTTGACAACAGCCTGCTCGCGTGTTCTGAGCCTGCGGGACGCATTGCAGGTTGTTGCTATCAAACTTAATCAGGCGCTGCGCTGCAACATTGGTTTTAATTTTTTTCGTGAGATCCTATTTTTTTTTCTAAAATAAAAGTAGCCTAAGTTACTCCTTGTTACATCAGCTATCTGCCAGTGAAAGTTCCGTCAAAATCGGTCCAGCCATTTCAGAGATTAGCCGGAACAAACAGACAGACAGACAGACAGACAAAAATTGTAAAAAATGTTGTTTCGGTATAGGTAACGTGTATACATACAAATGCACTTAGTAAAAAGCGGTTATTTTAATATTACAAACAGACACTCCAATTTTATTTATATGTATAGATGTATTTTGTGCTCGTACAAATGGTGGCCGGGTCCACAACATTCTGAAGCACGATCGCATCTACTCTTCTTTATCTTTCTTGACGAAATGAGATGCGATGAAATAAAATGGATATGCAAATGGCCTCACCCACAACTTAGCGGGTATTTTGCCAATGTCAAAACAGATGCGGATGTAGTCGCGGGAAACAGCTAGTCAACCTTAAGTGAGTTGAAAATGATCGACAGTTAAAAAAAAATACTTGCATCATCACGACCTTGTAATTTGTCACAGATTTGCGCTACCGATTACCTGGCATTGATTGAATTAAGACCAACAAAAAAGACAATAAATAAGACCGTCATTTTATTGTCTTTAAGAATATTCCACTGGGATGAATGAAATTGTCACTTGAACAACAATAATAATAATCTTTTTATTATGAAATGTAAAAAGTTCACTTGTTAAGGAGGTCTTGAAGATTCTTTCGGTGTAAGATTCGCGTGAAGGTTTATCTGATAAGCCGCTTTGGATATGAAAAAAGTATATTTTAACAAAACTTTAAAAGTCTAATTAATTTTATTCAAGTTACTTCTACCATGATGAACTATATAGTTTTTAGTATAATAATACCAGCCCTTTCAATGTCCCACTTTTATGTACGGGCCTCCCCTCAATGCGAGGGGGATTAGGCCATAGTCCACCACGCTGGCCCAGCGCGTGTTGGCGGACTTCACACGTCATTCGCGATGTTTTCCTTCATCGTTTAGCAAGTGATAATCGTGGTTGAAAATGAGATTCGCATATGAAATCCAGAAATCCCGGAGGTGCGAGCCGGGGTTAGAACCTGCGATCCTCGGTGCCGAGGCGAGCGCTTTAGTTTATAGTAACAAACTATAATTTGATATAAGCAAATTCACGTAGCAAATGTAGAAAATATTTCGTTGATTATTCAGAAGTTTTTCTATGTAGTTAATCTTAATCTAACGTACTCAACATGTTATAAAGTTTCAACATAATATTACTAAATAATAATTAAATAAAAAGCAGGAAAATCGAAGGTATAAATTATTTTATCATCACGGCTATAGTGGTATTATTTTGTGATTTATCGATAATATTGTTACGATGCGTATAAAAGAGGTATCGATAACTCGAGAAATAGTCATCGAAGCTTCTAGAAACAAAAACGCATTGTTGGGTCCAAGGTCCCCTATCGATCTGTGAAGAAAGATCTAGAATCGTCAACAATGTCGCAACCGGCTTCCGGAATATATCTCATATTATTTTTATTAAAATTATTATTAGTAAACAAAAGGCGAGGACAATGCAATTCCTGGAACTACGAGTTCTCGGAATAATACCGATTAGACGAATACAGCTACGTACACTAGAACATTCTAGCGCCTCCTTATTACCGTGTACATAAGGTTCATTTTCCTTATGGAACATTTCTGTTTAGTGGGTTTTTATCGACACCTTTCTGGAAAGATCCACCCTCGCTATTTTCGGATTATAAATAGTGTGCAGGACCAGCGACGAGACAGTTTCTATTTGAAAGCGATTGTGAACACATCTCTCGGAAGCGAACTAAGAAGACTATACCGGCGACTCTAGCGAATACTCTGGACAACTGTGTTTCTAAGTGATTTGGTGAATTGTGATTTGAGTGTTTACTAGTTAGTGTTCTGGTGTGTACTATTTTTGCCTTCTGTGTGGAGAGCGATTAAAGTAATTTTCACGTAATCGGCATTTAATTACCCCCGCACGTAACAATTGGTGTCAGAAGCGGAATGCCGTTACTACCACGTGAAGACGAAGGGCGTACCCCACGAACCAGACGGCAAGTGGAGATGGATGCTGCACGTCAACGTAGCCTTGAAGAGGAAGAGCCTCGGGCTGATGCTGAGATTCCAGCGGAACCTATGGCAGCACCAGGGGTTAGCTCACCTGACATGAATATGTCAGCACTGCTGGCTTCTTTGCAAGAAATGATGAGGGCCAACCAAGAAGCCAGTCGGCAGGAGCTCAAACAACTGATGCAGGCCAATCAAGAGGCTACACGGCAGGAGATAAAGAATGTTGTAGAGGCCAATCAGAAAATGGCTTCCATGCAGGAGATGATGCAGGCTAACCAAGAGGCTACGCATCGGGAGATTAAGGAAATGGTGCAGGCCAGCCAGGAAGCTGTCCTAGGAAAAATCAGCGTAGGTATCACAGCCCTCGGAGAGGAAGTGAATACTTTAAAGGAACGCGTACAAGTGCTTGACAAAGAAGTTACCATGAAGACAGGGAACCTCGAAGACCGCTTACAAAAAGAAACTCTCAAGAATGAGGACCGCTGGGAAATACTTAATAAGGAGGTGATGAAGCTAAAAACACATGGGACTATTACAGTGGCTTCACCATCGTCTTCTAAACTTGATCTGCCACGCTTCGATGGGACTTCGTCGTGGTCAGCGTTCAGGTACCAGTTCGAGGTACTTGCAAGTGGTAATGGCTGGAGCAAAGAGCAATCTTTTATAGCTCTTACGCTTGCTCTACGTGGGGATGCTTTATCAATCCTTGAAAACCTGCCGCTTGAAAGAAGGACGCTAGAGACACTAATGGAAGCATTAGACACGCGCTACAGTGATAAGCACCTGGAACATGTCTACCGAGTGCAACTCCGTGAGCGATCACAGAAGGCTGGTGAAAGCCTTCAGCAGTGGGCCCAGGAAATTGAGAGGCTGGTTCGTCGTGCTTACTCATCGGCACCAGAAGTTATTGAAGTGACCCTGCTGCAGGCATTTGTCGATGGCATAAGAAACTCAGAAGTTCGAGGCGCTGTGAAATTGGGTCATCACCAGTCATTGAAAAACGCACTCGCACATGCTCTTGAGGTGGAAGCTGTGCAACAAGACACGAGGCTACATAAAGTTAGAGCGATGATTCCAGAAGAGAAGAAGTCTCGGTTTGTCCCCACGTGCTATGAGTGTGGAGAAAAAGGGCACATTCGGCTTGAATGCCCTAAGAAAAAGAGAAGGGTCAAGGACTCCGCGACCCAAGAAGATCAAGACATTCCGTTAAACTAAAGGTCGCCAGGGCCGCGGGGCGGGCGCTGGCTGGTCAACATAAAGCCCCTACAGTAACCATAACTCAAGTTTTTAATGGGAATAGTCTGATCCTCGAGGGCACCATAGATAATAAATCTTGTAGTTTGACAGTGGACACCGGTGCATCGCGTACCATTGTGAGACCAGAGCTACTAAGACGCACCATAATATGGAATAGACGATCTCCAAAATGTCATCTTCAGACAGCCACCGGCCAGCCAGTTTCCGTCCTCGGCGAAACAGACGTAAAGTTTAGAATTGGTGACCGAGTGTATCTACAGGCAGTGCTGATTGCTAATATTACCGACGATTGTATTTTGGGACTGGAATCAGCATGAAGAAGGCCCAGGAAGAAGACGATGACCTTCGACCTATATTGGACTGGAAACGACTTGGGAACAAACCCCAATGGAGTGATGTGTCTGCTCATAGTTCGACCACCAAAAGCTATTGGGCTCAGTGGGACAGCTTGACTCTGGAAGACAGTGTACTATGTAGAAAATGGGAATCCAACGATGGAAAGGAAGTAACCATGCAAGTCGTAGTACCTAGGAGTAAGGTGGCCCCTCTTCTGCGGCACATTCACGACGGTATTTCTGGTGGGCATCTTGGAGTCAAGAAGACCCTGGTTAAAGTGCGACAACGGTTCTACTGGGTTCATTGTCGGGAAGATGTCGAGGATTGGTGCCGTAAGTGCACTGCTTGTGCTTCAGTGAAAGGCCCGCAGACAAGAAGCAGGGGAAAGTTAAAGACGTACAACGTTGGAGCGCCATGGGAGCGCATCGCTATTGATGTTGCTGGACCTTTTCCTATGACAGATGATGGGAACAAGTACATCATAGTAGTGCAAGATTACTTCACTAAGTGGCCCGAAGTCTTTGCGACACCCAATCAAGAAGCCATAACTGTGGCGAAGAAACTGGTCCAGGAAGTGGTCTGTCGATATGGCGTACCCATGGAGCTTCACTCAGACCAAGGGCGGAATTTTGAGTCTGCTCTATTTCAGGAAATGTGCAAACTGCTGGGAATCAATAAGACCCGTACAACGCCAGCGCATCCGCAGTCAGATGGAATGGTCGAGAGGTTCAACCAGACCTTAGAGAACCACTTGGCTAAAGTCGTGGACGATCATCAAAGAGATTGGGACCAATACATTCCGCTGTTCCTGATGTCCTATCGATCTGCGGTACATGATAGTACGGGACATACTCCGGCCAAGGTAAATTTCGGCCGAGAAATAAGGCTCCCAGTGGATGCAATAACAGGCACGCCACCCGATAGTCCTAAGCCTGTTACAGACTATGTGAGTGAACTTCAAAACCAGCTGGATGAAGTACACAGAAGAGTACGGGAGAATAATCTTAAGACTAGTACAAGGATGAAGACCCGGTACGATCGGAATTCGAACACCAACGGGTTTGAGGAGGGAACACTAGTGTGGCTTCATAATCCGCTTCGCAAAAAGGGAAAGTCTCCGAAACTTCAAGCTCGCTGGGAAGGACCGTACACCGTCATTACAAGGATCAATGATGTTACCTTCCGCATCAAGAAGGGACTTAGAGGAAAACCAAAGGTAGTCCATGTGGACCGGTTAGCGCGATATCATGGCTCAAATAATGCTCGGGACGAGCATGACTAAGAGGGGGGTAATGTTACGATGCGTATAAAAGAGGTATCGATAACTCGAGAAATAGTCATCGAAGCTTCTAGAAACAAAAACGCATTGTTGGGTCCAAGGTCCCCTATCGATCTGTGAAGAAAGATCTAGAATCGTCAACAATGTCGCAACCGGCTTCCGGAATATATCTCATATTATTTTTATTAAAATTATTATTAGTAAACAAAAGGCGAGGACAATGCAATTCCTGGAACTACGAGTTCTCGGAATAATACCGATTAGACGAATACAGCTACGTACACTAGAACATTCTAGCGCCTCCTTATTACCGTGTACATAAGGTTCATTTTCCTTATGGAACATTTCTGTTTAGTGGGTTTTTATCGACACCTTTCTGGAAAGATCCACCCTCGCTATTTTCGGATTATAAATAGTGTGCAGGACCAGCGACGAGACAGTTTCTATTTGAAAGCGATTGTGAACACATCTCTCGGAAGCGAACTAAGAAGACTATACCGGCGACTCTAGCGAATACTCTGGACAACTGTGTTTCTAAGTGATTTGGTGAATTGTGATTTGAGTGTTTACTAGTTAGTGTTCTGGTGTGTACTATTTTTGCCTTCTGTGTGGAGAGCGATTAAAGTAATTTTCACGTAATCGGCATTTAATTACCCCCGCACGTAACAATATGATGTATGTTTATTGAAGGTCGAACGTTAATCACTATTCCGATAAGCCATTTTTTTCCTAAATTTTAACATCAAATAGAAATAAAGATTACGCCATCACGCCACAACAATAATTCTCGAATAATAATTAAGGTTCCCATTTAGGTTAGAGGTCAGAGACCGCTCAGCGTACATTATGAACGGTGATCAATGCAATTCACGTAAAAATACTATTTGAGAGCTTAATAATTCGCGAGTCTTCATTTGTAACTTGAGTCATTTGGTAAATTGATTAGCTTTTCAAGCATTGTTACCTCGAGCTGTCTAATGTCCTGCTCTCGCTCTTCTAGCTCGATGAGCGAGCGCTCCGACTGCATCGTCAGCTGCTCCTGGTTCCGCACGTTCGTATCGCTTAGTTCCACCAGCTCCTTGTTATTGCCTGCATAATAGTAATTCAACTATTGATCATCTTAAGCTATTCCTGTTATAAGTACTTTACTGAGAAAAAAACTGTTTGTTGTTTAATTCTGCAGATCAAATCGAAGTAATATTTTGTGTTTTTTTTTTAAATTAATATCATGCATTTCAATGATTTTTCGTCGAATAGACAAATTTTTACACCAACTTTAATATATTGAGGCCACCCAACTTACCGTCCATCGCAAACGGATCGCCGATGGTGACCGATTGCGCCTTAGCTTTCTTCACATCCTCTTTGCTCTTATGCGCCGCTAGCTTCTGGGTTGACTGCAGAATGTAAATAAAATAAAATAGAATTTATTGGCTAGAGACATATAACAAAAATACTTAGTAACCTGCCTAAGTCAAACATGTAAACATTGTAATCATATAACTATGAAGTACATTCAGGGCCATCCAATAGGCAACTACAGGTGACGCACAGGTTGCAACCCGAGGCATCAAATATTCGTTCATTACTCTTAATAAACTTCTTCTTGGATAAGGCTATGGGCAGAACAGGGCTTCAGATAAAGACATTATATGTAAAGATACTTGCGCTTTACTCCACAAAACATGGCTCTTTTTAAACAACGTCATAGTCGCTCATTTTTTTCTACCATAAACTAAACTACAGGCCCCCAAGTCGGCTAACACAATCGATATATTATCGAACAGCAACCGCATAGTAACTGTCACTTTTGACAGATGCTATGCGGTTGCTGTTCGATTATGTATCGATTGTGTTTGCCGACTTGGGGGCCTGTACATATACAATAAACCTAAAGGTTGTATATTTCTAACAAATACTATAAGACTGCACAGCCCTATTGAGGTAGGTAAGACACGCATCAAGCTCAAGGTACTATAAGACACAGGGAACATATAATATACCTGGAATAGGTTGAGTGTAGCCATCAGCTCGTCGCTCAGCCGCTCCTTGGTGATCTTGTTAGCGGGCTGCACGGCCGGCAGCTTCCTCAGCTCAATCAGCATGGAGGAGGTGTCTTTTGCCAGTTTATGTGTATAATTCTGTATCTGACGCCTGTAGGACAATATTATATATTAATGAAACATAATTGAATGTACTTATCAACACTAGTTGGTATAACTACTTATATATTTTCTACAAGACAAACATCATTGTCAAATATTGGATACATTTGTAAATGCACAGAGAAAGTAGTAATTTCGTTTCATTAAATATAGCATTGAATCCTCGAACGTCGTAATGTATTTATTTCTAACTAGCTGCGCCCGGCGGCGTTACCCGCGATAAAAAGTATGAAAAATTCAAACATCTATCCCACGGGAACCATACATTTTACCGGGATAAAAAGTAGCCTATGTGCTATTCCAGACTATAATCTATCTCCGTGCCAAATTTCATCCAGATCCGTTCAGCCGTTCGGGCGAGAAAGAGTAACAAACATCCATCCATCCAAACTTTCACATTTATAATATTAGTATAGATTATGTACCATTATTATTTCACAAAACATTGGCAAAATATGCTTTACAAATGTCATAAAACAAAATTAGTAGTCAAAAAATCACATATTGATGTCTGTCTCATCATAATAAGAATTTCAGTTGCATCATTAACTATCTTTTAAGTTATAAACAAGGTTTAAGATAATAGAATATTTTCGCTGTTTGCTGCTGCTATCTCATTGTAAATTGGACATGAAAAAATATACCTTGGCCTACCAAAAACGACGCCTATAGTTAAATAATGAATGAATAGCACTTACAGCTGATTTCTGAGCTCCTGTGAATCCTGTGGTGTCTGCAGTTGGTTGACCATTTTCGACATGGATGACACTGCACACACATTGTAATTACAATCCAATTTTGTAACCAACCCATTTTAAGTTCTTTGATGTAGAAATACAGTGTAGAATAGGGTTCATATATGGACATATTCTATTAATTTGATTCTTTATGTAAAGTATACATTTCAACAATACTAGGAATTAGCTGTAGGACTACAGCTGGTTGTATACTAATAAAAAACTATAGATATTTCAGCTGATGACCACCAATAATTAGATATTTTATGAATAAAAAATTGAAGATAAACTAATAATGATTAATTATGAGATTGGTTTAGTTGATGTTGACCCTGCTTATGTGCAGAGCGTCCACAGTTCGAATCCCAGTAGGGAAAATCCTAGTGTGATGAGCATGATTTTTTGTACCCAAGTCATGGATTTTTAATATTTACATGAGTATTTATATTTTTGTCTAGCGCCTGAGATTAAGGAAATTTGAGTTCGGAACTAGGTGAAGGTGTGTATGTGTCAAGACAAGAAAATCATAAGCCAATCATATAAACTGTATGGTCCCAAACAAAGAAATGTATATATTGTGAATACTATACAAATTATCTGATGAGATCTCATGTGACACTCACATCACCCAGACCAAAGCAAATAACAAAAAGATAATAGGACTCATTCGTACAACCACTCAGTGCAGTGATTGAGTAGCCTACACTTAAAAGTTGTCTTCAAAACTTTTCTAATAAACATATCATTAAATAAATAAATAAACAAATATGGAAGTATATACATACAAACATTGTGTAAGACAATATTTTTGGGGTTTGATATTTAATTAAAAACACAGGACTCATAACAACAGTGAGTAGTTTTTGAAACAGCATAGCATTCAAAAAAATAAAAAGAAAACTCTTTAATATTTGTATTCTTCCAATCTTAACATACGGATGCCAAACATGGGCCACCACAAGAAAAATGCACAACAAGTTGAGGACTTGCCAGAGAAGCATGGAAAGGAGTATCTTGGGATATAAAAGGAAAGACCGAAAACGAGCCACGGAACTTAGAAAGATAACAAAATTAGAGGATATTAATAGAAAAACCAAACAACTAAAATGGCGGTGGACAGGCCATATGTTAAGGGAGCCAGTGGAAAAATGGACCAAAATTTTGACAGAGTGGATCCCAAGATACAACGCAAAAAGGAAAAGAGGCAGACAACATAAAAGATGGTCAGACGATTTAAAAAGAGCAGCCGGGCCACTATGGCTGAGAGTGGCCAGAGACAGGGAAGCTTGGAAAGAGTTGGAGGAGGCCTATGTGTCCTCAGGATACACTGACACAGAGCAAGTACCGGACTGATGTGCAAACTTTAATTTTATTTTATTATATTCTATAACTTTTTATTTACTTTACTTGTTACATTCTCTTGTCAGTAATAAAGGCTATTTTATTTATTTATTTATTATAGCATTCAAAAGATATTAGAGACAATGAATTTGAGGATGGATGGCTATATAAACAACAGACAGGTAACAAACAATCATTTATAGATAAGATGGAAACATCAAGCAGGTAGGTAGCTACACATTATTAGTCTAGATCCGTCTGATAAAGACAACAGATGTTTGTTTAATATTCGGCACAATAACCAAATATTCAGTTGAGAACGGAAAATAAAAAAATATTCCAAACACTGACTATTCAACACATGTCTAATACATATAAAGCCTGCAATACATATTTGTGTTACTCACACTGTAGCAAACCGCTTTAACAGATAATAGCATATCAAGTAAAACATGTAAAATAGCCAAGTGGGTACCTAAGGGATTTGAGACAAAAGCACATGCAAGTATCAAACATGAGGAAACAGTGTTGCATACAGTGGGAATGCCTACAAGCATGAAATACCAGTTAACAGCACGCAAACTATGTACTTGTCATGGCCATGTTTTTACTAACAATAGCCAAACACTCAGATGCAAATCAAATTTGAACGCCGCTTAAGTTTAGCCCATCATAGATAAGAGAAAAATGTCTCAACCAGCTGAGTGAAATTTTAATATTTGAACAGTGATTGAGTATTCAGTTGCAAGAGGATTAGAACAGTATAATATTATGTGATTACCATTTTGCGATATCTTCCTGATGTTACTCGCAATTGTTTGCGACAGCCGCTGGAAGTTCTCGCCTTCCTCGTACGCTACGCCTCCCTGATATGACGACTCCATTTCGCCAGATATGTATCTACCAAACACAATAGTTTATTACAACTGCGCCGCTATGCACTAGATCAGATTATAAAATGTATTGTGAAACGTACCAGAATGTTATAAGGTATTGTTTATCGTGACGTGAGTCTTTTTACTTTCGACAACACTCCCAACAATGAGAATATTACGCTACGTTGGAACTTGGATAGCTATTCGAACACACAAATACACCGGACACCAATAAAATAATAATCGCAGGGCTTCTATAACAATAATAAAAACTTGAAGCCCTCTAATTCTTATTTCTTTTATCCTTCCTTTTTTTTCAATAAGAAACCTTATGACTATCCGCTGAGTACATGGTAGGTATAGTCATATACAGCATAGACCAATAAGAGATACTACGTCACATAGAAATTAGTCTATGGTATAGTCCAATTCAAGGCACTCTGTAGTCCAATTTTCTCTATGGCTGAGCACATCTGACCGTTGATTAAGAGTAGAGCTATATACCGTTCACCATAAGATGACCCTTGCCTTGGGTATTGGGAGCATGACGGCAGGGGACATCTTACGGTAAACGGTATGTATCTCCGCCTACGACATCTGTCACAGACTAAAATAAAGACAAGTTCTAACGAATGGAACCTGCTAGATTATAGCTAACGATGTTAGCTATGCTATTACAGTTAGCATGATTAAACTATTTATATGGTGTACAGAAAAAAAAATCCAGATAATATCAAATATCTTATTTCGAGCGATTTGCATAAGTACTTACGGTTATTTCCAAATTATTGAATAGTATATCATCAGATTATAACACCAGTTTCAATTACGGTTTTCCTCAGCCTCTCTGCTCTCTTTCAACACATTTTAGCTTTTCTTCCCATTTCATTGGATAGCTAACAGACCATGGCGAAACATCAGTCGCGACCATGTCGCCAGTCGTTAGTAATTTTATTCAGTCTTCGTGAGCGAGGTGCCTGTGTCTGTTTATGGCAGAGACTTGATTTACAGTACAAAGTGATAACATGTTTGTGACGATTTGTAACGTCTGCTCGAGCATCTCCAGAACTAAATTGCAACTAATTGCAATTGCCATCACGTTGATTGTATATGTATTTATCGAATGTATAGGTATCTATACTAATATTATAAATGTGAAAGTTTGGATGGATTGATGGATGTTTGTTACTCTTTCACGCCAGAACGGCTGAATGGATCTTGATGAAATTTGGCACAGAGATAGATTATAGGTTATTTTTATCCCGGTAAAATGTATGGTTCCCGTGGGATAGATTTGTTTAAATTTTTCATAGAATACCAATAAATTAATTATCTCATACATTTGATTCTGAGGCGGTACGAAGTTCGACGGGACAGCTAGTAAAATATATTAATTATTGTAATGATACATACTATGAATCCATTTTATTGAATTTTTCGTGGACGCAATTACTGCGAGTCTGCTATTATCTTCTTCTATCTTTACGAAATGAGATGCGATTAAATAAAATGGATATGAAGATGGCCTCACCCACAACTTAGCGGGTATTTTGCCATTGTCAAGTAATTAATAGCAATAGCACATTCAATAAATACACATTATAAATAAAATAATGGATGTGACATGATGATATGAAAATGGCGTCCGTCTGCTATTATTACAAACTATCTATCACCAGTCCAGTAGTTACAGGTCAGTAGTCTATGGTAATCGTTTATGTACTACATGTCAGATGTACAAAATGTCGAAAATGATGTATACACGTCTACCTACCTATAGATAGATAAACTTATGTATTGTGTATATAATATTTTGTCTTCGTGTCCCTTAGTTTTTTATTTGGAAATTTTAAATGTTATATACCTATTTGATTAAGAGTTGGATGAGGATCTTATAGCGGAATGATGAACAGTCATTAAAATTGTTGTGACAATGAGCTCAGTAAGCACAAATGAGTGTAGGGCTTGATCATCTGTCACGACTACCGACTACGTAGATACATAAAAAAGAAAGTTGAAATGCCTAAGATTCCGGCTATTATCTGTGATGTACGAGACAAACAATGAGGGTAGGTTGTTGAAGTGACGAATGTGTACGAAGATTAGTCCTTGTATCGACTATCTATTGCATCGTGCGGAGGCCCCGCGGTCTCTAGAGCTTGACACCACTTCTTCGTCCCTTTAATTCATCATCATGAGCTGGTTGCACCGCGATTTAGAGACCATGGACCCGTCAAGACACACTTTTGTACAGTTTTCTCCGTCCAATAATGGCCTGCCCCAGGAGTCCAAGCTGGCGACATACATGGTGAGTTGTTGGTACATTAAAACTGTTGAGCCAGCATAATTTTATGTTTGTAATATATGTAATACTTCCAGAATCGATCCACATCAACACCCACAAGATCGTTGAGTCAGGGGATGAGTAATTTGAACTTGGAACCATCTCCAACTTCTGTCAGAAAAGTGAGCACTGTCATGGTATTAACTAATTACATTGCATTCCTGCGAGTGGAATATTCCTATAATGTTGCCCAAGCAAGTAAACATCACCATACCATATTTTAAAATTAATTCAGCGATTTTCCTTGTTGTGGATACATATTATAGGTGGAAAAACACATTTTCTGGCTTGTGTGCTTCGACATGTATATCAGCCAGCCACTTCAATTTAATAAAATAATATTTGAATCATGCCAGATACTTGAAATAAGTCACTATTTGCCATGCAGAAATTACCTTCAGCACGCAAAAAAAGCATTTATGAATAGTCAACATTTACCACAGATTCAGAAAGTTAGTCTCCCTAGCATCTGCTTGCACAATTTGTTCATCTTAAAAATCTTATCTATTTAGACATACTGGGGACAGGCATGTTCATTGTATTGAATGGATTTTTTGCAAGTAATGGATAGTGTTTTAAATCTGGGTCTTAAATGATGAATTAAAGGAAGCTCTAGGTCCTAATTGAAATTATTATTGAGTATTTACCCACCAAGTGCACTTTACAAGTTTTTGAGTTGACTATCTATCTTCTATCATAGCATAGTGTTCATTTCATCCATTTTTTTCTTTATTGGTGATATTTTATTTGTTTTATAATTACTTATAAAATGTTAATTTTCTTTTTTTTATGTGTAATTATAAATGGGAGCTTTGGAGACTTGTTGCTAGCATTTTATTTATACTTACATGTCTTTTATAGTGGTTTTTGTAAAACTTCTCTAAAAAAAACAAAAAAACAAATCTGCAGGAGCTGCCACTCCCGGAGTTTGTTCCGATGAACTATTATAGTACGCCGGCGATGCTGGCCGAGTCTCCACAGGAATCTACGTTGATAATCACCATCCCGACCACCCAACAAGTGCATCAGGTGAGATGGTTTGTCTAAACGCGTTCATTTAACCTTTGACGTACACGCTACACAGAATCAAAAAAAAATCCACATGCAGGTAATGATGGGCAGAGATTACCACGGTTTGTACAGAGGTTTTATATGAAAATCTTGCTCTGATGTGCCTTCAGCCAGCAAGTATACTGATACATGTTGCAGTATTACTTGCTGGGTTTTTAGTATGAATTACTTATCCATATTAGAAGACCAGTCCTGGTAATTTTACTACCAGCACTATTCTGATTTCAGGCTGATTTGTTCAAAGACTTTTATTGTGTGTCATAAATTAATGTATTTTTTTAATCTATATTTACTCAAATTGGTTTTAGACGTACACCAATAAAAATTATCTTAGATCTGTATTGTTTTGTTTTTATTCACGTACATTGGCGTCATTATAAATAATAACAGTTATCTTGCTTATTTTGTTGTAGGAAAATGTAGGTGGAACAACTTACTTTTATTCCACAAATTCAGACGGTCTCAACACCTCTGGGGCGATCAACACATCGGCATCTGCGGGTAAGCTAATCACTGTATAGATCTTCAAATAGCAACCTTATGTTTAAAGAATAAAGTAAACTCTTTATTTTTCACAGAGAAAGTAATGAAAATACTATCTAACCATAGTAGTTTAAATATATGTAATCAGAGTTACATATTAACTGAAAATAACAATCTTTGTTCATTAATATTCGCCATATCATCGAAATTCAATTCATCCTGCAAATTTGTTTTATTTATGTTTAATTGTGCATGTAAAATTGGTAAGTATCGAAACTTAATGTCCGTTTTTTCTCGTCGTCATATATACACCCAAAAATTTATCTAGGTTTGCGGACCGAATCACTGACGGACAAATATTGTGGTAGGTTTTTTTAAAAGTAAATGATTGTTTCAGGAGGCACCGAGGCATGCCACAGTGGGGCTGTCCTCGGAGCCGCGTCGCCGTACGCCACGCAAATGTACTCCGGTACCCCAACACACATGGGCCCTTCGACATCTAAATCAGGTAACTGCTTGCTTGCAATTTTAAGGCCAGTTTTAATATGTTACTACTGCGACAGCTACCGGCTGCGTGTATAAATCGATCTCAAATCTGAGAGCAAACTTGGAAATGTATTTTAGCAGAATGTGGTATTTTAGGAGCGCACTCAAATTCGTTCTGGAGTTTGAAACTATGTTATAACCGCTACTATGCGAATTAAATCTACTCTGTAATTTTTCGAAATTTATGGCAAGGCTATACGAGCCTTCTTATATGTTTGGTTCAGTATTTATCTTCTTAAAAGTCGTCTTGAACTCTGGCCTTTTCTTTTGGATCCCAAAACTTATGCGAATGGATATTATTATGATTATTCCACCTTATTATGAGTTGGATTGATGTTTGAATGTATCATTGCATGTATAAGATTCACAAAGGGAGGGTCTTATATACATATATTATATATATTTAATTTATCTTTCTGCCTTGTGACCAAAAAGTCCTATCGTAAATTCTGTTCCTAAGTGACGACAATGTTATTTGAGTTTCCTGATATAATATTATCACTTGCTAAACTCAACCTTCCTGACAATTATCTGCATAATAATTGTAAAGGGTTGTAGAAATGTGGCAATGACCAGATTAGCTCATTGGGTCCGAATGCTGGTAGGGATAAGGTTTTGTGTTGACTGCGAATATTTGTACCGGAGTGGTGTATGTTTAATATTCATATAAGTATTATATACTGGGACTGTCTTCAGTCCATTATACCCATAATACAAGTGCGGTTTGTGCTCATCTGGCGATATTATTATTTGGATATTTTTTGACACACTGGTTTTATAATTAACATTTGCTATATATTTTCTGCTGTGAACCACTGATTAAACAAAGTTTTTAATTTATGCTATAAGCCGATTATGTTAATCTGTATGAATGCATTTGCAAATCCATAATTGTATATTTTGATGTTTCTGTAATATTTTTGTATTCTCAGTGCGACTTTGGTGTATCAGTTTTGCTATATATTTGTACATAAATTGAAGTAATTTGTTATTTCATCATAGATAATGCTGAGAACAGTAATAAGAGTATCTTCGCGGCAACTAATGATGGCCCTATTAACCGCTGATAATTATTTAAATTTGCTTCGATTTCAAAGTCAAAGTCAAATCGTTTATTTCGTATAGGCCTTACAAATTGTCATTAACATTTTTTTCTTAACTCTGCGATTTAATCCAAAATACGTAGTTAAAAGGTACCGACGTATTGTACTGTTTTGTGTGGACTACTTGATCGTAGTAGGTGATGAAATATTATGAGATACATATTAAAATAATTGTAAGTTATGTCATAAAGGCCATAATTACTTGTAGTGTACACTGTGTAGTGTAATTATATAAAATAAAATTATTTTCATAATATTGTTAATTTACTTGTTCCATTCTTGTAATAAGTGGAACGTAACATAATGAATGACAGACCATATTTTCACACAGGTCTGGCCACATCATTCTACATGCCTGAAACAATAATATCGGAGTTGTATCAGAGGAAACAGGATTCATATAATGGCCAAAATGACTTGCGCCAATATACAGGTACGTATTAGCGCGTATTATTTTTATTGTTACATCAAAAAATTGTGACAGCACCTTTTAGTCCGACCCTCGCCGTTTGAACAGGATGGCCCGCCACGATTTTCACTTGCTAAGCGATATTGAACTTTGTAACTCTTGATTATATGTTTTTTTTTTAATCCGTTTATGGCCGTTTTTAAAACACCATATACTTTTTAATAATAATTTACTGCGCAATACTATATGACGTTTGAGAATGTTATACAACGTCTACAAATTTGGGGGCGTGTCTATAATATTGATTTCTTATATTTACGCGAATACTACACATTGAAATAAAACTATTTCTAAGGATTTAGTCGCGTTTATTTTTTGTTTTTACGTTCCCTACGTTTCGGCTGCTTTACAACAACCATGGTCGCGGGAGGACTGAGGTGGCTGACGTCCTGGTGTCATAGTTTGACGGGGGTACCCTCATATTTAGGGAACGTCGGGAACGTAAAACAAAAAATAAACGCGATAAAATCCTTATAAAATTAAAATAGTTTCATTTCTATAAATTTTATTATAGGAATGCAGTGTAAACTTTGCCCGAAGTTTTCGTTGGCATGCGACTTGCAACCTGTATATCCATGTGGGGCCGGGGTCAGGGTGGCGTCTTGAAATTGAAGTCTGATTGCTTGATTACTTCTTGATTTTATTAAATGATCACTTTTTCATAAATGTAACGTCTTGTTCGTCTCGTCTTCAATCTCTCTCCCTCTCTGACTATGCATCCGTCCCTTTCACTCCTAACGTTTCATTTCACGTCATCATCTTGCTGACCATTCTTACCTCGCACACATCTTACGTTCCGTTCCTACATCCATTCTCCACCAGAACTGCCGGAGAACGTGGAGATGTATACGAACCTGATGGTCCTGGAGGCGCCGGAGCCGCACTCGCTGATGAGCACGTACCGCGGCACGCACCGGCAGACGGGCGAGCAGTACGCGCTGCTGCGCCTCCACTCCATCGTCACGGCCGTCGCCAACAACCGCCTGGAGATGTGGAAGCAGATAGACCATCCCAACATCATGAAGCTGCACGAGTGGTTCATCACCGCGGCGTTCGGCGACCATTGTAAGTGGCAGGGGTGGATCAGGGATTTAATTCAGGGTGGGGCAATTTTTGTGTGATTTTGATAATAAATATTGAAATTGGTATTTATTCCCCCCTCCCCCTGTAAGTGTTTAACTCATAGATATATTAGAGGAGATATGTTATGAAAGCGGTGGGCTTGCGCACAAAGTTAGCGTACATTTGGCTAACCTACAATTTTCGCCGTCAGTCCACTGCAACTGCACGTCGGTGCCGGTGCTCTAGTTTTTTTCAAAATGCCGTGTTGTTCCGTGTTTGTATGCAAAAATACCAGCAGCAATGTGAACTACGCGAAAGATGGAATCTCATTTCACCGGAAGTATTAAGTATTTTATTATATTCGTCTTTAAAATCATTAAAAACAACAAATCAAAAAATATTTAATGCCTTTATTATGTTATTTTAGTTTTCATGTAGCACAACGACTTTTTTATTTTTGTACCAAATACATGGCTCCTTAAGTACCACCTATGTTCGCTACTGAGTGAATGTACGAGGCAATGGATAGATCGTCTAACGATACTTTGAATAAACTGGTGCGTCGCGTGGTACGGCCGCTGTATGCGGCGACGACGCAGCACGCACCGAATTATTGGCACGCGTGTGTGTGTGAGACTTCGTATTGGTTGGTTTTATGTAATTGCATGTGTTTTGCGGCGAGTGGTGGGAACCAAACGAAGACAGCGAGTTCCCGTACATTTTGAACCGCACGGCATATCTCTCGTGATCTGTGGTTTAACTGATAATACATGTATAGGAATATTATATTACCCATAGGTGTGTGAGATTTTGCAAAGTTTGATGTGGTTTTGAAAAAGTTGTGGTTCCGGAACCACAGTTTTTGGAACGCAGTTATTGAAATGCATTTGTAATCATTATGTGATGTCAGAGTTTCGGTTTATCGTTTTAAAAAAAATATGTCATCCCAACAAAATCACAATGGTTATTTTTCTAGGGTAACAAATGTTTTGCATTGACTAAATAAAATACCAGCTAATGCGCTAAAGAAGCACAGGTCAAATGGATATTTTACCGTTTAAATATTACACTATATTTGTACCACGAACAATGCATGTATAATTATGTTGTTAGTCTGAACTCTGAGGTTGTCTTATATTGGATGGTTACCAGCACTGATGCTGGTGTACGCGTACCACGCGGGCAGCGTGACGCTCACCAACAAATACCTGGCCGGCGCCGGCGGCAGCAGCGCCTCGGACGCCAATGGCGCGTTCCATGACCCCTTCTCCTCGGACCCAGACGCGCCACGACCGTACACACATCAGGTGGGTATAGTAGTACCATCTCCACCAGCCACTACATTCTATATTGATTTCTTATATTTACCCGAATACTACACATTTAAACAAAACTGTTTGTAAGGATTCTATCGGGTTTATTTTTTGTTTTTACGTTCCCGACGATGCGGCTGCTTTTTACGCGAGTAATACACATTGAAGTAAAGCCTTACTATTATGTGGTCAGAGCCGACTAATCTGTGACATAAAACTATTATGATGTTCGTTAGTAAACGTGTTCTTGTGCAAACGGCTTTTTAATAACTCGACGTCTGGTACCCCTACTTTGTATGTGAGGATTGATGGTCACTAGCGAGTCACTTGGGATTGGCCGCCGTGACTGGTTTGGTTGATTTGGTCAATAAGACTATTATTCATAACTAGCTGTCCCGGCAACTTCGTCCTGTCAACCGGACATCTTTTTCAAATTTTTCTTTCCCTACAAAAGTAATTCGGTCTACATCGAATATTTAAAAAATAAATTAGTAAAATCGGTTCAGCCGTTTTCAGGTTATGCGCTTACTAGCGAACATCATTCTATTTTTATGTCATAGTTTAGTCGGCTCGGACCACATAATAATAGTTGTCTATGGATTTCATAATCTGTGATAGTGTCAATTAAGGCGGGTGAAATGGTAAAATTGTGGGTTTGTAGAAAAACGCCATGCTCCGTGCCGTGGCCAGCGGCGCCTTGCTGCCGGAGTCGGTGCTGTGGAGTCTGCTTGTGCAGCTCACCGCAGCCTTGAGGGCTGTGCACATCGCCGGCTTGGCGTGCAGGTACAGAGTTTAAGTTTAAAAATATTGCCAACTAGCTGCGCCCCGCGGTGCTACCCGCGATTAAAAAGCATGTCCTTTTTACCGGGATAAAGCCTATGTGCTATTCCAGACTATAATCTATCTCTGTGCCAAATTTCATCCAGATCCGTGCAGCCGTTCTGGCGTGATTGAGTAACAAACATCCATCCATCCAAACTTTCACATTTATAATATTAGTGTGAAGTGTGATTATACAAATTTGAACTTATATATATATTTTTATTATCACACTTAGAATACTATTGATATTGTTTTTAGACTTGTTTATCTAAGTATTGAGATGTTGTGTGTTTTATCATTCAAATAAACCAAACCAGCAGTGTTGAGCGTTATATATAGTATATATAGTAACTTGATCCTGATTAGCGACATATTTGGATGATGCAATACAGTGTTTTTTCCCCTTTATACGTGGTGATTAAGAAAGGGTATGCTAACTATTTAACATGCGTTTCTTTAACACATGTGTAATCATTATGTGAAGTCAGAATTTGAATTGTGAAACAAAAAAATAGCTCACATTAATAATATCGCCAGAGGAACACACCAACTATACGGTACCGCACTAAGCAACGCTCGTATTATGGGTACCGTACAATGGACTGCGAGCGAACTTAGTATATAATACTGCTATAGATATTAAACATCCATGGTTCGGGTACAAACATTCACGTTACAAATGCCATTGTTAACTGTTGAAAGTATTTGTTACCAGAAGCCTGGATCCCAGGAAGGTGGTGATGGACGGGTGTCGGGTCAGGATCGCTTGGAGCGGCGCGGCCGACGTCTACCAGGCCAACAGCGCTGACATCAACCAAGTAAGTACGCCACTACACATGCGCTTGCGTAATAAAAACTACATCTATTTTTATATTTGCCAAAAGGAGTTAAATTTTGGTAGGTCTCTTTAAATAAAATAACTGTATGTTGTTATTTAAGATTTAAATTACGTCATAATTATGTTTTGCAATTATTCAATAGACAATTTGCGTTAAAATACATGAAAATATTTTTTTTATCTAATTGGACAGGATAGCCGTGTTAGGCAAGTTGGTAAAACGCTTGCCTCGATAACGATGATCGCGGGATCTAACTCCGGCTTGCACCACTGGGATTTCTGGATTACATATGCCAATCTCTTTTTCAACTATGATCATCACCCAGCTTTCTGTACCCGGTTCGAATCCTGGAAGGGACAAACTCAATGTTTGTACCCATGGTATGGCTGTTTAATATCTATATAAGTTATATATTGTGATCGCTCCCAGGCCATTGTATAGTGTCCATAGCACACCACCAACTCAACGACTCGGGTACAAACATTCACCCAAAGTTTGCTCCAGGATTCGACCACGGGAGACTCGGTACAAAAAAATAGGGTCACTACCATCTGGTGCCACTCAGGAGTATATTATCCCTATGACTGAGCATTTCTGTGTATGGCTGTAGGCTCAGCAGGACGACCTGACAGCCCTGGGGCGGCTGGCGCTCGCGCTGGCGTGTCGTAACATCCACTGCGACAACCTGGCCACGTCCATGGAGCTGGTCACCAGGACCTACTCCGCGGACCTCAAGAACCTCATACTGTATGACAAATACACTCATTTATAACTCCTTCCAACTTATAAAGTACTAGTAGTACTTCTAGTACTCTTGGCCGCGGTACCTCGATGAAACCGAGCATACAGTACTCAAGGATAATAGCTTCATACTAATGAAAGAAATATCAGAATGGGATCAGTTGATCCAGAGATTACCCTCAACATCAAAACTCACAAAATTAAAAACTTTACCATTACCGCTATTGTAACTGTACCAAGGTACAGTTTGTTAAAAAATACTTTGTTTTTAACCGACTGCAAAATGAAGGAGGTTCTCAATACAGTTGTTTTTTTTATGTTTGTTACTTCATATGTCCGTCATTTATGAATCTAATAAAATAAAAATATTATAATATATATTTACGTATACACCTCTAACACAACAACTGCACAACTTAGAAGTAGCATTGATCATGGAAGCCGTACTGGCAAAAAAGCGATTGTTGATGGTTTTCTATACAGATAAATAAAATTGGAGTGTCTGTTTGTAATATTCAAATAACTGCTTTTTACTAAATGCATTTGGATGTATACACGGTACCTATAGGCTCAGAATCCGCGAGCAGGCTGTTGCCAACGGTTGTGTTTTTGTTAAATACCACGCGAACGAAGTCGCGGGTAACAGCTAGTTCGTAAATAATCGGGTGTACGACTTTTGCCAATGTTACTTCTGAGTTGAGAACCAAAATGTATAAACGGTATATATGTCCTATAGATACTTGCTATCGGCGACCGCTCGCCGCTCTGTCACCGATCTTATGCCGATGATAGGAGCCCGATTTTATACACAGGTAAATTTATGTTTACACAAATTAGTACCTTAACTATTGGTGTTACGTTCTATATTACATTTTTATTTTTAAACTGAGAATAACGACACTTATTCCTGTTTTTTTTTTCGATATTAATCTTTTATTTATAAACAGGCTGATTCAGAATGCGTGTATAAACTATTGAACCTGCTCTTGTTTGAAGTCAGAATTTCGACTATAGACATTCTTACCCCCAAATTTATAGACAGTTATTATGGATAACAGACTTTTCTGAAGAAAACACGCTTTATAATGGCTTTATAATCCATTATAACTTGCTAATAAATTTGAGGGTATCTCTATAATTATTACAAATGCCGTTAATAAGCGCGTGTTCAAAGTTTAGTACACTCTTTCTGAATCACCCTAAATAAATTTTGATCAGTTATCCCGTATACGTAAGATTTAACTTTGTTGAGTTATTATGCACACTTGCACGAATATATCTGATGGCAATTTACCAACACGATCCCGTTCCTATCACCACGTTCATGTTCCATCGGTGGCTTTGTTCTTCCTCGGCCATTTAGTCAGATGGTTAGTCTAACAAAACCACTGATGTAGGTCGAAGCGTTGGAGAGACGCGCCGACATCACCGAGCACATGTTGGCGCAAGAAATGGACAATGGAAGACTGCTGCGTATCTTAGTTAAAATGGCTTTCATTAACGAGAGGCCTGAGTAAGTCTTGAAATCAATTTATTTATTTCGACCAGCCTTTCCCAAAGTGGGCGATAACGTCCCCTTATGGGCGCTGCAGGCCCAAAGGGGGGGCGGTAAGAGACCCAAAAAAAAAATGGGGGCGTTGTGTGGAGGCTTACAATAATTAATTTAATTTGAAGATATAGTGGTTTTTAAGTAGGTGAAAAAATGGGGGGCAGTAAAAAAAAATTCATTCTCAAAGTGGGCAGTAGACAAAATAAGTTTGGGAACCCCTGTGCTCCATCGTAGATCTCAGCGTCACTTACCATCAGATGAGCTCGAGATTAAATACTTGCCAATAATGTAATAAAATTTATATCTTGACACCGACGGCCTGATTAGCGCAGTGGTAGTGAGTCTGCTTTCTGCGCCGAGGGTACCGGGTTCGAATCCTGGTAGAGAACAAGCTTTGTGTGATGAGCACGAATGTTTGTACCCGAGTCAAGGATGTTTATTATGTATATAAGTATCATATACTGAGTTCGCCCTCAGTCCATTGTACGGTGCCCACAACACAAGCTTTGCTTAAACTGGGACCGTATAGTTGGTGTGTTCGTATGGCGATATTTATTTATTTATCTTGTTCAGACTGAATCGGGACCCGGCGTGGTCTGAGACAGGTGACCGCTACATGCTGAAGCTGTTCAGAGACTACTTGTTCCACACGGTGACGGACGACGGCCGGCCCTGGATCGACCAGGCGCACATGGTCTACTGCCTGAACCAGCTGGACAGCGGGAGCACCGCAAGGGTGAGAACCAAATTTTATTTTTAAGGGGGGAAATCCTCTTAAGGTGGAAGCTCAGGTCAGGGCGCGAAATTCAAAATGTCAATGGTTTTTATTTTTTTTACGAAAAATTTGGACACCTTTACGATGTAATTTAGTGTTTTGCGTTATTAGCATTCTGCATTGGACGTCTCGATGTATTCAGTTAGCTTAAAAAATACCTAAAGCGATACAACACCATAAAGTTAGTAAACGTAGCGGATTTTACAAACCTTATGGTATTGTATCGGATTAGGTATTTTTTTAAGCAAACTTAATCCTTCACCGTTTAGCAAGTGATAATCGTGGTTGAAAAATATTGAAATCCACAAATCCCAGAGGTGCGAGCCGGGGTTTGAACCTGCGATCCTCGTTACCGAGGCAAGCGTTCTACCAACTTGGCTATCACTGCTTTTGACAATATACTAACTTATTTCCAATATAGACAATATACTATTTTACTGGTGGTAGGCTTCGGCCGCGGTTAGTCACCACCCACTGAACAAAGCCATGTCGCCAAGCGGCCTAGCCGTGTTCCGGCATGATGCTCGGTGTTGCCATTCATGGATGGTGGGTCAGATCAGTTGCGCTGGTGAGATCGAGATCAAATACTTGCCTATAAATGAATATAAAATAAAAATAATCCTAAAGTTAAAATTAGGCTGATTTCAAAATGCACTCACTCTTTGTTTTGATTTGTCTTCCCCATTTTATGAACTCAGGTGCAGCTGATGTGTCGAGGCGAGCGCAGCCTCCTGGTGGTATCGTTCGCGGAACTCAAGAACTGCCTCGAGAAGGCCTTTGACGAGCTGATGCACTCCTCCATGATGCCCTAGCCGGCGCCATTGGCCATGCCAGTCGGAGGCTTCGCGTTGGAATGGCTGCCTTGTCTATTCTTCGTCCCCCTTGAAAACTTTGCACACTATCTTGGGATATTTTAATTTTGATCTGCGCCCATCGATCTTGTATCATGAATTGAATTTGAATCAACGAATTATTTTCCGAACCATCAAATGACATAAAAATAGGTGTGGGTTTTTCTAAAGATGTTTTATAAATTATATATATTTTCCAGTTTGTCGTGCAAAATTTTGTAAGATGGACGAAATATAGTATCGGAACGTAAATCACTGCCTTTATTGATCTGGCTCAGTCGGTATTCCAAACGCCTGCGCAGATCAAACGGACCGATGCAATGCCAAACAAGTCCACGTTGCTGGCGTTGATATCAACTCTAAAAAAGAACACCAATCTTTTCTGTTTCGCTCTTAAGACTGTGGATATGTTTATAGGTATATCTTGTCGGCCGTAATCCATCTAGGACTATAATACTCTAGGGCTCGTTCAGACTAAAGCGGTATTCTCCCAGGCTTTCGGCAACGGTAATGCACGCTACGTCTGAACAAACCTATGCGTAATAATTATTTGGCAATTTTGTGTTACAAAAGAACATTGGGTATTTTGTGATTCGTTTTTGAAATTTTTTGCGACTGAATTATATTTTAAAGTGCAATCTTTATTTTGTAAATACACATAATTTTGATTGAAGTGTAAGGTCAACTTAACTAGCAGTTAAACTAATCCTTTACTTGTAATTGTGGCATTTGCCATTTGCTCATAGCTGTGCGAATTTATCTTAATTTGATTTTCTAACTACATTTGATTATTAGTGGTTTTGGGTTGCTGCAGGTAAAATCGAAATCCTTGAAAATATTTTAAAATATACCTATAAATACATCATTCGAATTATTGACTGACGGATGAATCCGATTAACGGATTATTAGCGCAAGATGGTAGTGACCTTGCTTTCTGTGCCGAGGTTCCCGGGTTCGAATTCTGGTGGGAACAATCTTTGTGTGATGAGCACGAATGTTTGTTTGCAAGTCATGAGTGTTTGATGACTGCATAAGTATTAAATTGGGCTCGCTCTCAGTCCATTGTGCGGTACCAATGATACTAGCGTTGCTTAGTGTGGGACCGTGTAATTGGTGTGTTCGTCTGGCGAACCCAGTATATAATACTTATATAGATACTAGCTGCGCCCCGCGATGTTACCCGCGATTAAAAAGTATGTCCTATTCTGTAAATCATGTCGGTCCTTTGCTCTTTAAGAAAATAAAACAAATCTATCCCACGGCAACCATACATTTTGCCGTGATAAACAGTAGCCTATGTGCTATTCCAGACTATAATCTATCTCTGTGCCAAATTTCATCCAGAACCGTTAAGCCGTTCTAGCGTGATTGAGTAACAAACATCCATCCATCCTCCTCCCATTTATAATATTAGTGGGATTAGTGTAATCAGGTCGTCAATCAATCGGAATGATGTATACAGGTAGGGTTTAAAATACTGCCCATGATTTTGATTTCATCCTGTATATGCCACACATAGTACCCGAGGTCCTTTTGAACACTGTTATAGTCAGTGCCGTCCGTTATAGTAACAGAGCCATGGAGCATTCCGAATAACCTGCTCGTTCATCACTAACGTGGCTGATTGCATTCGCGTTTTTAACTTATAACTCTATACATTGACCTAAATATGCTGGGCAAATATGTCAAATTTATTTTTGTACCTACTTATATAATCGTGATAGATGTGAAATTTATCGTTGTGGCTATATTTTTTTAGTAATAAAACTGGAGACTTAGTCGATATATCGATATCGATGAATGATTGAAATATGTATGAATTTATATTATACGTTTCAACTAAATATGGCTACATAAATCGTTTCAAGTGACGGGTGACGCCACGAATAAATGATGATCGCTTATTCATATATTAATTAATCTGGGTGTTTTCAAGTCGAGAGTGAGCAGGTACCTTCTAGGCAAGTATGCTCCATCGTAGATCTCATCGTCACTTACCATCAGGTGGGATCGAGATCAAATACTTGCCTATAATGTTATAAAAAAAAATACGTTACTAGGATTGTTTCGTGGCTCTTGCACTACCAACGAGCGTCGCTTCCAACGTCGGGGCACATTTGAATAGCACCCCGTCGCTTTGCAGCAGTTGGGCTTCGGCACCAGGGGCCTTACTCTAATTCTTCGATCCACGAAGTTTGAACTTAATTACGTGTACAACTTTACACGACTTGCTCATGTATTTTGGCTATTCATTGTAACGTAATGTGCCCCAGCGTCGACGAGCCGTTACATGAGCAACCTTCTAAGACTATTAGTAGTAGATGATAAAAATAAATATTAAGATATTATTGTAATATAGAAGCCGTTCGTGTTCAATTCTGTCATCAGCGGATAATTGAATATTTTTGTAGTTGTATCATTGCGATTTCTGTGCTGGTTTCGTACAATTTAAATAGCCGATGGCAGGCATTGAACTGGCGGTGCATCGGTTGTTATGTCATCCCCTTTTGGGGTATTATGATAGATGGGGCGAAGGGTTCGTCGACGATAGCGAAGCTCGCGTCGAGGCGCCCCGGACGTCGCGGCCCTCAATACCCTGAACTGGGTTGCAACGCGATCTCATTTTTAGAAGCGGCCCGAGTCCGCCGTACGCTTCTCAGTAGATGCATCCCCACGTTACAGATGGTACGATATTTTTTATAATGTGCGGGAAATTTATTTCACGAGAATATATTTTTCCATAGGTGTAAGTGTCCGTTTTATAGTTTCATAGGGCATTGACTAGGTATCGTTTAGTGAAGCCGCCCGAACAAGCGCCACAAACATTCCAAACTAACAAACCGAGGAAAGGAGCGATCAAATGACTGTTTATAAATTACGAATCGGACTGTTGGCGTGACGCCGCCTAACCCCCTTAAAACTTTTTAAACCATTTACAATGGCGTAACAAAGCAATTTTCTACTAAATGATGTAGGTAAATAGATAGTTTATCTATGAATTTGGGGGTAAACGTATGGTTAAGGGTAGTTGCGTGAATGAGATGTAACTACTATTCGAAGGGCTTAGCAAATCCGCAGAACAAACTGCTTGCCTACACATCGACAGCCTTTTTAGCAGTTCGTGCTGAGGGTATAGCAGCTGCTGTATAATAAGCGCAATATACCGTGTCTTAAAAAAAGCGCAAAATAACGTGTCTTATAATAAGCGCGATTCATCGTGTCTTATAATAAGCGCAATATGCTCCGTCTTAAGCGCGATATTTGGTATCTTAATAGAAGCTAAATAAGACCTGTCTTATAATGACCGCGATATTTGGTGGCTTATAAAAAGCGCGATACTTCGTGGCTTATAATCAGCGCAATATTTCGTGCCCTACAATAAGCGCAATATCACGTGTTTTAAAATAAGCGCAATATGACCTGTCTTAAAATGACCGCGATATTTGGTGGCTTATAAAAAGCGCGATACTTCGTGGCTTATAATCAGCGCAATATTTCGTGTCCTACAATAAGCGCAATATCACGTGTTTTAAAATAAGCGTAATATGACCTGTCTTAAAATAAGCTCGATACTTCGTGTCTTATAATAAGCGCAATATTTCGTGTCTTATAATAAGCGCAATATGACCTGTGTTCAAAGAAGCGCGATACTTTGTGTCTTATAATAAGCGCAATATTTCGTGTCTTATAATAAGCGCAATATTTCGTGTTTTATAATAAGCGCAATATGACCTGTCTTAAAATAAGCGCGATATGACCTGTCTTGAAATAAGCGCGATATGACCTGTCTTAAAATAAGCGCGATACTTCGTGTCTTATAATAAGCGCAATATTTCGTGTCTTAAAATAAGCGCAATATCACGTGTCTTATTATGATACCACAAATGATTAACCGTTACGTATAACACCATTTGTCTCAATGTTGTTTGTTTGGTTAGGTACTGTTGCGGCACGTAGATCAGAATTTGTGTTGCGCGCGCAGCCGGATGAGTCTCGTGGTCTGGTACAATTACATAATCAGATGATCTAGGCGATAAGGATACAGCATATTATAGTATTGCAGCTATAAGTCTCCTGTTAAAAGGGCCGCGGGAGAGGCGCACGCGCTGCCGTGCGAACAATATTGGTGCAGTTGTGAATTTTCTTGCCAACTAAATTTTTCCACGACACGTCAACTACTGGCATAATAAATTAAAATGTCGCAATATGATCAAAAGACACTACGAAAATATAACACTTTGGTGGGTGTTAATATGTGAGCGTCTATATTAATATATCAGATAAATTATTTTTTTATACAAAGATATATTTGTGTAGGCTATGATTGTCATTAAAAACAGTACCCAATACCCATCTTAGTTCGATTGGTACGTTACAGTTTGGTTTGTTAAACTGACATGTAACCTTATATATTTTTTTCCTTTTAACTGAACTCTGGTAGTGCACTCTTTACTAGATGTGATTGTTAAAGCAGGTATGGTATAACAAGCACACCTCTGCCTACCCGTTTGGGTAATAATGGTGTGATTTTTTTTTGCCCAAATTTTGTACCCTCCCAATGCTAATAGGTAGGCTACCGGATGCCCACACTACCTGTGGTTGTCCTATTTGCTTATGTGCCCCATTGTTGGGCAACAGGGATCCCTTAATGCCTCTCCGAACAGTACAACTTGGCGCCCAATCTCTAGGATCAACACCAATATACATAGATATTTACAAATCAGCCCTACCGATTGGCTACCAAATTGGGCTGTTTGTTAAAGGCTGTTACATCTTTTGTCAAAGAAAAACATATGTCTATTATGCAGAGACTATCATATATTTATAATCATGCTGATTGTGGATATATAAAATTACTTGAAATGTGAAATCCTCCGTAAGTTTAATACAAAATCATGAGAGACACAAGTGTTACAAATTCAGATCTACGTGCAGATGGTCACTGAGAGAGAAGATATTTCGAGATGTGAGGCTAACGCACGTTGGGGCGGGCGCTTGGCCCTGCATGTGAAAATCCGCCTAACATTTTCCATACATTTTGTATGAAACAACACACTTAGGTGGGTGGCGACAGCCTAGGCAACACCACAATTCCGCCGTCAAGTGAATTTGTTATATTTTGACTTCTTAAATCACTAACAGATGTGTTCCGCGCTATTTTTAATGTATGGGTTAACACACATTTGTGGACCCTAAAACAAAACACTGACTGCTTGGGGTTTGTGAGTATTGTACTTTGGCAATAACACGAGATGCGGCCTGGCGTGTCCCTAGTCTGCGTTAGCCTATTAACAACACATGTATATTCAAGTGTAAGTAGGTATTTTTTTTTCTTATAAATAAAATGTTTAAATTAATTTGTGGTGTTATTCTAACCAAAAGTACCTACTAGGTGCAGGTGGAGTAGGTACGTGTCTACCTAAAATCGGTGCTGAGCTGGAAGGTATAGTATACTGGAATTTGCATGCAACAGTAGTAGCATCGAAATGTATGATTGAAGTATCAAGAATAAGTAGTATCCAAAAAGAAAAAAAGTAATATTGGCCTTGTATACAGGGCTCACAGCGTTATTTTTTCTATGTACCTATACGGCGCTATATATTAACCCTTAGTAGCCTGATTTACGAAAGTGATTTTTTTTAATATTACTGTGTTTAATAATAATGACATTTGATTATTTTTTTTAATTTCGTTGGAAAGAATTTTATACAACAGTAAAATAAGTACAGACAACCTATAAAAAAAACTAATAGTAATGTGAACATTCGGTTTAAAAGATTGGTATCAAAATTGAAACTCTAGGCTATTAAGGGTTAAGGTTATGAGCTACATTCTGAAATTAAATGCAGTTAAATATAATGGAATAGTATGAAGCATGTTTCATCATTGGGCTAACTGCAATTTTTGACATTGCCATCTACTACAGTCACTTACAAATGTCGGGTAAAATCTCCCGACTAGTCCCGACTGTTGTTCTCTTCTCAGAAACCCTGATGAAATTAATCCGCTAGCTACCATTATCAGTAAAACTGGTTGTGGATGAAAATATATCGGACAATGGGAGAACTTGAAGTCAGGTACCAACCAGTTTAATTCAATTTTCATCACTCATGCATGTTAATAAATACACAAGCGTTAATATTCTACCAATGTTGCATAATTATTTATCAAAAACCTTATTATTTTTGAAAAAAAAATATACTAATAACTTCCGTCTTGAAACTTCCCGCTACAAGCAAATGTACTCTACTCTATGGCCAAGTAAGTAAAGACTTCCAAGTAGTATCATTTGATAGTAGTGATGAGATTCGATTATAATTCATTTAATTCTTGGAATAATTATAACCATTTTCGCATCCATTATTTTATTTTTAATGTGTATTAATTGAATGTGTTATTGCTATTATCGTACGGTACCCACAACACAAGCGATAAGCTTAAAGTGGGACCGTATAGTTGGTGTGTCCGTATGGCGATATTTATTTATTATTATTTATTAATTACTTGATATTGGCAAAATACCCGCTAAGTTGTGGGTGAGACCATATTTATATCCATTTTATTTCATCGCATCTCATTTCGTAAAAAAAGAAGATGTATAACAATTTTCCTAATTGTCCTGTTTACGTCCTATCAGTTCATTAAGATTTTTCTATTCCATACCCAGTAAAATATTATATTGAAACTTAATTCTACAAATGAATTTGTGTGTATGCCTATACGTATCATTGACATCATTTAAAAATGGCTGCAAAGTTTTTGATTATTATTATTAGTATTAATAGGTGCTTCGGTACATTATTGTACCGAAGCACCTATTAATACTAGTGAATGTTATTAGTAATTACGCTAAATTATTATCTTAAGGGGGAAGCTCAGGGTCAGGGCGCGAAATTCAAAATGTCAATGGTTTTTATTTTTTTACGAAAAATTTGGACATCTTTACGATGTAATTTATGGTTTTGCGATATTAGCATTCTGCATTGGATGTCTGGATGTATTAAGTTTGCTTAAAAAAGAACCTAATCCGATACAATACCATAAGGTTTGTAAAAACCGCTACTTTTACTAACTTAATGGTATTGTATCGCTTTAGGTACTTTTTTAAGCAAACTTAATACATCGAGACATCCAATGCAGAATGTTAATATCGCAAAACACTAAATTACATCGTAAAGATGTCCAAATTTTTCGTAAAAAAATAAAAACCATTGACATTTTGAATTTCGCGCCCTGACCCTGAGCTTCCACCTTAAAAGTCCACACAGGTGGAGCTGTGGTTAAGGGTAGAAGTCTATTCCAAACCTAATACTAAAAATAATTGGGAGTACTTTTGAATAGCGTTCTATAGGCAAATAATCCAGGATTTTTTTCAGCTCCGTAGGATATTTTTGAAGATTATTAATAATATAAAACATAATAATGTACTGCTAAGCTTCAATATTGAATAAAAGGTTAGTATCAAGAATGCGTACGTATTATATTTGTGTACAGCATTTACGGTATTATGAAATTTATTTAAGAATATTTATCTCGAAAATTGCTAAGAATATTATTGCTGTATGTATGTCGTTCGTCGATAAGAATAATCGATTCTACTGACATTACTATTTGACAGATACGCGGCCACATTTTGTTCTGTGAGCAGCCAGCAAATCAGCAACGGGCAAGGCCTGCCCGCCCATAGAGTAAATAACGCTATGGGCCTGCCTCAGTGTTGCCAGAAGGTTACTTAGGTAACCTTTTAGGTGATTTTTGACTGCTGCAGGTTACTTCTAGGTTACACGACACAAAAGGTTACATTTAGGTGATTTTTTGGAATTTGCTTGCGGAATGATTTTTTAATTCCCTCCAGTGGCTTGTATTATTATGTATTCTCTACATACTACATACTGTAATAATAATAAGTACATACTAACGAATAACTACGCTAGTAAGTAATACGTTTAGTCGCTGCCCTTCGCCTGCCTGGATCACCTGCTGTTGTGTTGTGTATGGTAGAAAGTCCACGAAAGCGAGGAGATCGGTATACCTACCTACTTTGCAGACTAATAACGAAAGGCTTAACTGAAATAAATTTGACTTAGTTGGTTTGGGTTCCCACAATAACACCGGCTAACCACAGTAAGTAGGTATGTTCATGTGTGTGTGCTGGGTGTGTGTGTGTGTGTGTGTGTAATTACAGATGTTCAGAAGTAGATTTTGTAAATATTAAAATACAACTTTATTTAAGTTATGGAAGAAACTTTTACATTACCCATAATTCTGTAAGTTTTTTTTTTTTGCTTTTGGTCATCTAAAATGTAAAAGGTTACTTTTCCTACAAAAAGGTTACTTTTGTACATTTTAGGTTACTTTTGCCAAGACCTCGCTGGCAACACTGGTGATACTGTCTGTGCTGTGATTTTGTGTTACTTGTGTCCAGTGTGACCGTTTTTAGTATATTCAGTACCAAATTGGTATAATTTGGGCTCCGTAAAACTAATTTAGTATTTTTTTGGTATATTTTCATATTCTGGTATTTTTTGGTACATTTGTAACTTTCAACATTTTTAAACACATTATTGATATATTTTTGGGTTGGGCGGGCAACACTAATTTCCATTCGTTCGTATTTCGTTCATATCATTTTGTCTTTGTCTGATGTTTACTGCAACTGTATCATTTTGTCTCTTTCGAACGGTTAATGCTAACAAAACCGCGAATCGTGCTTTAGCTACATAACTACGTTACATGCTCTACATCGCGGGGAATTACTGAAACTTAAAAAATGATTCCTAGCAATAAGTATAAAATGGACCACGGATTTTTTTGTTCTTTATTTATGTCTCTCTGTGTTATCGTGCGTGTGTACTGAAGATAATGAAGCGCAAATACGATCAGAAATATAGATCTTAGTGGGAACAAAATCCTGAATTTTCGTCATGGTTGACAAAAGATAAAAATAGTGAGAACGCCTTGTGTAAAACTTGTGGAGAACCACTTTAAGCAAACTTAATACATCGAGACATACAATGCAGAATGCCAATATCGCGAAAAACTAGATTACATGGTAAAGAAGTCCAAATTTTTCGTAAAAAAATAAAAACAATTGATATTTTGAATTTTGCGCTCTGACCTGACCTTCCACCTTAAGCAAGGTCTATGTGAAAGGTGTGTAGTTTGTGTCTCATTTGACCCATCGAGAGATATGGCAAAAAATAATCCGTCGAATACTGACTATTTGTAATAAAACTTATAGAAATATTTATTATTTCTGTATAATGAAGGTATGTAATGGATAAAATTTAAAAAAAGTAACTGATAATAAGTGTTTTAATTAAATTTTTCCTCTACTTTTTTTTTTAGTATATTTTTAGTATAATTCAGTATGTGTTTTGGTATTATTTAGTACTGGCACCTTGTAGTTTTAGTAGATCACCATTTTTTAAAACGGTCACACTGCTTGTGTCAGTCGCGGTCGGTCAGTTTTGAAAATATTTTCATATCCATTTTAATTCATCGCATCTCATTTCGTAAAGAAAGAAGAAGAACGATCTCATCAGTGGTGGGTGAGGCCATTTTCATATCAATTTTATTTCTACGCATTTCATTCGTAAAGAAAGAAGAACGACATTTTTTTGTGATTGGGCATGTGATTAGTATTTTATGGTGTGTGCCTAATGTTAAAAGGAGTGGGGTGCTTTTTACTTACTTAGCTAAGCAAAAGGCGCTGGTCACATTATGGGGGATATTACGTAACCATTTATCTGAGACCGTATGTATATGAGGTAGGCAATTATTATCCTCATAATAGGGATGTAGATAAAAAGTAAGTAGCATAATTTTAAAGTGTGCTGTATTTTGTTTTAGTATCCAACGACTGCAATAAGAAAAAGAGCAATGATTGGCAACGAAGACACCAAGAGAAGCATCTGTTCTTCTATAACCGGGGACCAGTAAGTATCACAAGTTATACGTATCTATACTACTACTGTAGTTTGAAAGTGTGATTGTTTGTGTGTTTGCAAGGGGAGTACCGCTGTTTAATCTGTATCACGCAGAAGACAACTTTTTGTACTTGAAATCTATTGGACACGCCACAAGTTACTGCTACATCATCATCCATCTCCATAATACCAAGGATTCCACTAGTTTTCAATCAATACTATCTCTATGGGACTAATGGACACATTGGCCTGTTCACACCGTCAATTTGGATTATGGTATAACTGCTCTAAAGTACTTCGACCATACCGTCGTTACATGGAACGTAATTCGCGTCGTGATACTTGTGAGAATAATAATAGTGTCCATACTATGTTATGTAAACTGTTTTTTTTTTCATAGCAATGATGGCCAGCTGCAACATAATCAGACAGCGGCAGGGCGCCTGCCCGACGGCGCCGAGCGCCTGTCGAGCGCGGCCCGCGGCCCGCGGCCTCCTCTTGCGGTTGTTGGAGCGCAATCCTCGAGTCCGTATGAGAAATTTGAGACAATTGCAGCAATCAGCGTTCTATATGGCATACAATTTTGAACATGTAAAAGCTAAAAAGGTTGGTTTTTAAAATCGCATGACAGCTAACGGAAACAATAGTTTTTATAAAATTATTACATTATAAAATCTATTCTCAACCTAGTCTTGAACCCATTCAAATATCAACCAATCTAGTAATTGAATACTTCCGGCTGTTAGTAGATCAATGATTGTAGTACCTGGTGAAGCTCCACGTTCCCGCTAGGGCGTTGCTGTGAAATGTACCTGAGAATGTATTTTTTTTACTAAATATAGATCAATGGTGGATAGATGGATTGATTCACTTCACTTCCACTTTTTATAACTTATTGGCTTTAATCACTCCGCAATAATTGATGTTGTGAAAACTCACAACTCACAATCTACATCGACTTTTTTTTTTACAGGTATCACCAAAGTCTATAGTGGAGCAACATTTTCCGGACAGTATCCCTGAGTTAGCAATCGATAACCTCCACATCGCTAGCAAAGAAATGTTCTCTAACTTTAGCCAACCAGCTTTTGTATAGTTTTTAAATTTATGATTCTACATATATCATTTTGTTTGCCTACATTACAATTACCGACCACAAAGCATCGCGCTAGCGTCAGTTTTGGGAGGCTATTTATTTCCTGAATGCTATTTACGAACACCTTTTTTTGTATTTCTATGGTTGATAGCTTTATTTGTAGATAGCCACCTCAAGTATGTTTACCATAACTACATCGTAACTACATATAAGCACTATTTTAATAGGTAGGTACCTACTTTAATTGAGCAAACAGGTGCCATTTAGATTATATTGATGTATAATTAATTGCACACTCCATCAAGGTCATTACATAACATAAAGCAGTATACTGTTGTACCATGGGCTTATTTGTACATCTATTGGCATCCCTAAAATTGAATCTCCAGCGATCCAGAGATATAAAAGTCATGACATTTACCTATAACAATAGTTGTACGGGTTTAATTATAATAATGTAAATATGTTCTTAATAGTTTGGTTACCGGCTAAGTTGCGGGTGAGGCCATTTGCATATCCATTTTATTTCATCGCATCTCAGAAAGAAATCATCAGAATCATTTCGTAAAGAAAGAAAGAAGACGAAGAAAATATAAGAAGTTGCGGTTTAAAAATGGCAAAACATATAAAGTACCAGGGTGCAATATACGTTGTATGTAACAGCAAAGTATATTTCAAAGAGGAACCTGTTTCCCCTTCAAAACAGGACTTTAAGTATGATAATCATTTTAGACCGGTACGGATGTCGATGTCTATGAACGAAATTGCTGCACCGGATGAAGATCAAGTAAAATTAGAAATAAATGAAACTCAAGACGATGTTCAATTACATCGAAGACCTACGCGTGCTCCACATGACCTGCCAAAAACAAAGATTCTATCGATGGCAGAGGCTGGCTATCATTGTCAGCAGGATACTCCTGATTTAAGACCAATAAGGAAGTCAAGGTCTATGAACGACATTGCTGCACCAGGTGAAGATCCCGTTATATCAGAACTTAAAGAAACTCGAGACGATAATCACTTACATCGACGACCTACCCGTGCTGCACATGACCTGCCGAAAACAAAGTTTGTGTCTATGGTGGAGGCTGTCTATCATTATCAGAGGGATACTCCTGGACGGTTTCACACGAGGGGCCACAGAAGTTTAGAATGCAGGCTGCTACTGGCCCAGCAGGGCTGACTGTTCCCCATTCACCAAGGCTGCGGTGTAAAGAGCGCACGCGCCACATATATTTCATGTCTCAAAAAGAACAAATGGAATATGAGGAGATTAAAAAAATTAAAATCAAAGCAAATCCTATACCAAAGTCACTTAAAGGTGTTATCCATTTGCCTGTGGTATCAAGAAAACCTTTAACAGTACCTGAACCTTTCAAGTTATCAGAAATCCATAAAAAGTGGACTTCATCACCTGGTAAAGTTCACAAGTTTAAAGCCTGTCCAGCTCCCAAGCATATACTTAAGAAATCACAAATTCCTGTAAAATGCCCTGTGCAAGTCACAAAACCAGTCATCCCTAAAATTGATTACAAAAGAGTAAACTCTGCAGATCATCTTATGCATGAAACTGCAGCTTGCTTAAAGAAAAATGAAGACAAACCTCAAAGACGCGGGCTCGTTAAACCACAGCCATTCTCATTTGAAAAACGTGATGAGGAGTTAAAGAAATGCAGAGAGGAATGGATCAAGCAACAAATACAAGAAGAGCGCAAGCAAGCATCAGTTCAAAGCTCAGCCAGTACCAGTGTTCAAGCGACACATGAAAAGCACATTAAAGGGTAGTTACTCAACAACATCAGAGAATAAGAACTCTTGAAAATTTGAGGCTAAACCTCTAGTATGAAGAGGCATTTAAACCAGTAATGAAACTGGGGCATTTGATGAAGCCAGCACTATTTCAACTGACAACAGAGAAATGGGCTACTGAAAAGAGAAATTTGTAATGCAGCTGAAAGAAAAATAAGCTGATCAAGAGATACTGAGACTACAGAAGGAAAAAAGAACAACGAAGAGTCAGAGGAAAGGGAGAGACTCAAGTTGAGAGCCAAACTTATACATCATGCCCACTGGCACAAATGGTGCATTATCAGGGGCAACCAGCCCCTGATAGTGCACCATTTGTGCATGAAAAGTCATCTGGGCCTGTCACAGTACATGAAATTATTATAATAAAATTAATTATTAATAGATTTTTTTATAATATTAATTATTATAAAAAACTTTTAAATAGAATTTCCTTGAAAGCAGACAATGTAATCATGTTTAAGTATTTTTTATTCTGATAATCCAGGAACTGACATTTTAATATTAATTTAAGTAACTTTTAGGTTAGATCTGTTTGCTAGAACTATAATAAAATTGACTTCTATACTTGTGTCTGTTGTCTTATTTAATAAAATTCGGTTTTATTATTGAAATGACACCCTAAAAGTTATTTGTGGTTTGTAGTGTAACTAAATAGCTCGTTATCTTTAGAATTGAGCTTGATGACCTAAATAATAGCAATAACACATTAATAAATAAACATGACTAAAATAATGGATGTGTCATGAAGGTATGAAAATGGTATCACTCACCAGTGTTGCCAACCCCAAGAAACTGAAAAACAGCAGCTCGCCAATAAAATAACAGGAGAAAACAGTAGGTAGAGTAAAAAAAGGCAGATTTCATACTTTCCTCATATAATTAAAACAATTACCCACTTTTTTAGTTACCAGGACTCGCATGAATTTTTATATTATATGTCTTCGAAAACGCACAGCATAGCATTGAAGAAGCAGTCTTATATTTCTTCCGGATTATTGAAATAAGTGTGTATCATACCTTTATATGTCACAATTCTGTTACCATAGAGTGGCGTGACGTCCAGTTCCCGCCATCTTAGCTGTCAAGTGTCATAGCTTTCTTGTATTTCGTTTGAATAACATGAAAACTTTTCTTTCATCTTTTAAATTGCAGAAAAGTTTTGTTTTATCATTTTAAACCATGTTATAAATAGTTTAAATGTTTCGTGTGAGTGTTAGTGGAGTTTTTTATAAGCACAGCATTGTTTTCGTCGTAAAAAGTGGAGCCTGCAGGTAACGACGCTGAGTAAGCCGGGCTAGATGTTGCTCGGAATGGAAAATAATGTCGTTTTCGAGGTCAGGGGTATCTTTCAGGATGCTAAACCTCAACCTCGGAGGTGTGAGGAAGGCCTGCACCACCCCTGCCCTGCGTTAGCGTGCCTCGGCTCGAAGAGTAAGTTTCTTTCAATGTATAGAAGTACCTTACAGGTCTGCTTAGCGTCTAGGGTTTTTTGTACGCTGAGATGAATATTAAATGATGTATCTCGGTATAAGAGTAAGGTTCATATGACTGTTACTGAGATCTTACAAATATGTGAGCTTGGCTCACCAAGATATAAGACTTATAAAACCATTTGGTATGCAATTAATCTTTGGCCTATGTTCCCTCTGAGGGCCTCAGGTCTGACTTAATGTTCGAGTTCAGTCATAAAGAAGTAGAGCCCTGTAAGTTAATATGTACCTAGATAGAGCTCTGTTTGGTGTGTATGGGTGCGGAACCCTTAAAATCATAGGCACCATGATAAAGCCCCGTTTATAGTGTTTGGGTGTGAATCCCTTAATACACAGGCAACATGATGAAGCACTGTTTTCAGTGTTTGGGTGCGGAACCCTAATAAGCATGGAAATAAATCCAAATGTGTGGTTGAATGTAAAATATTATTTCATACCAATACAGCTTAAATACATTACACAGGTAATTGTAGCAGTGAATCAGAGCAGGATTTTCTATTCTAGTGGTATATTATTAGACATGACAAATTTTTACAGGAGTGTAATTTACACAGGAGACAAATATTGTAAAGTATGTACCTCTTGAGTATGTCATTCAACATACTAGAGCGGAGAGCTGTGCGGGTTTAACTACCCCGGCACCTCCAGTTGCATTTGAGCAGCTGATATGATTACATAGTTGTGTATGGGCTTGCACATTACTTACATTTTCGTACCTTTGGTATCCGTGATACACAACACATACATGATAGTCATATCGTACAAGACAGTCCGCTGTTTTAGTTTATCATTGAGACAAATGTACAGCCACCCAGTACCTATTCTAATTGAAATGTGGATGAAGTTGAATAATATAATAATAAGATATACACCATCACCCCTTCAATCTCCGAAAGGGGGGGGGGGCAAACCTGTAGTGTGTCCACATTTTGATGATGACCATTATAATAAGATGTATAGTTGAATGGTACATAATATGATTGTTCATGATCAAGTTGGTCAAATTAGATTATACTTTAGTCACTTAATTACTTTTCAAGAGAAATCTTCTGACATTATTTATTTATTATATATATAAAAAATAATAATAATAATTAACAAAAATAAATAATAATAATAAAAATCATAAGGAAATTGCACATATTCTTTACATAGCGGTTATCAATCTTAATAACAATAATGAGAATATAATTTCAATAAAGCACCTGTTGTGTGGTATTCACTTAAACCTACAATAGGCCATGCCCGTCTCATGGACCTAGTATTCTTTGGAACATTGTTTTTAAGAGATGTGTTGTTACATTTGTATTGTATATCCCAGGTACATGTAGTACCTACTTTGGGTGAGCCCAAGGATTATCTTATCAAAAGAGAAATTCCGTGCATTTTATTAGAGTATCACTGAGACATGCTTGATATAAATCATTTATAATCAGAGGACCCTTTAATTAACAGCATTCTGAATGGCTGATGTAATTCAACTCATATTGTTTTGTGGCAGCTCTGATGATCAAAAGTTATATAGTGGTGTTAATATTGAATACAAAATATTCTAATTTGGGTTTGACAGCCCAATCATTGGGTCTTTTTTCGGCACCCGGTTGACAGTGTTTTCATTTGCGTTGCGGAGACGATTTGAAACTGTCGTATATGGTCTGGTGGTGTACTTGGTACCCCGTGGCCTAGCCCCCCAAGCATGTGGTGAGGTTGCGGAAACGCTCGCCCGCTTGGAGGCCCAGAGTTAGTGCATGTTACCAAGGGTGGTAACCAAGGTTCCTCACGATTTAGAATACCTGGGCCTGTCGAGGGCCGTCCGGAGCCAGATGTTAGCCTTGCCTATAAAGTCCCCCACTGGATGTGCTTAAAAGGGTTTTAAGGGTGTTGTATTTGAACAAACATGCAGTCACTCGAGGCAAGCTAATGTCGTCAAGCACAACTCTTTCTGGAAAGTTGACCTAGAGAGGCCAGAGAAGAGAACTGTGCCCCATCGTGCAACAAGCGTTGCGGTGGTGATTGGAGGTAGTAGATTGCTATCCTACTCCACAATATTAAGTGACCCGGGAGACCTATACAAAATACATGAGAGTAAGAGAGATATTCTGATGACAAGTAAAAACAGACGCAGCGGATGCGAGCTCGTAAGCATGTCTATATCAGTAGCCATCACGAAGATGGTGAACAACTTTAAGTGCTTAAGCATTTCATAGTAAGGTGATGTTTATTCTCTCTGATCTCATCAGGTCGCAAGTTGTACGGAATTTCGGTTGTAGAGTGCCCAGAGAATGTTTATACTGTCAATTTGACCCTGGCAAGCAGACTCGGGATCGAGGCAGGGTTTGGTCAATAAGGTTGCTCTGACTAACAGAGGCTCCAAGTTAACCCAACCAGGTGGCTGGCTTTGACATATGCTGAATATAACAATGAGCATCCTATTTACTGAGAGATCTAAATTGAATTCCAGTTGGTCTTCATGAAGAAGATGTATACTAGAACAGCTTTATGCTACAGAGAACCACTGAGATAATAATTTAAAGTTGGGGTCATTTATTAAGTAAATATCTGAGCTTGTAAGTCAACCATGTTCACAGATTCTAAGTATGTGCCAATCCAATGAGAGAATTATGTACTACTTTCTATACTAATCATCATAGTAATATGAAATCTAGAAGATTCCTTATTTGCAATATAAGAGGCTGCTGTTCTAGCCTATGTAAACTAGACTTCAGATGTTGAAATGAGTCTGTTATTCAGGGCTATAGTAGTTGACTGAGAAGCTGGTTTTTTGTGGTGAAGATTTTAATATCAGATAAATGAATCACTTTGAGAATATATATATATATATATATATATATATATATATATATATATACATCCAGCAACCCATTTGGCGTCATGCATGTTGTGGATCATTACGGCATCCACCAGTTCCGCTTGCAATTTTTATGATATCTTTGTGAATATTGCTTAGTTTTTTGATTTCCTGCTCCATGGGATATTTTATTTTCCTGCAATTTAATTTAGGGCAATATTCTTTTTGTAGTCACGATCAAACATTTTTGAACCCCGTTTCATGGTGATAGAGTATTGGCTACCTGGATATATTGATCATGATTTACCTAATGCGTCGACTATTTAACGTCCCCACACGATGTTCGGTGTTTGGGAGTGCGACGTTGCCAGCTTTGGGTTTACTTTCTTTTAGTTCTTTCTTTGTTGTATACAGTTTCAAATTCAAATCTATTCGTAGGATCTACACCTATACGGATGCCCGATATTGATATATGTACCTACGAGCCTCTTATTCTATCCCACTAAAATAGTTAATGTGAAAGTCTGTTGTGTTTATAATGTGTAAACAACGGGACTTCTCGTTCAGAACTTTAGCAGCTCCACTGAGTACAGTACCTCTACCTTTGAGTTGTGTGTATGAGTGTGCAATCAATAAGGTCACCAGGCTCCATAGGGAGGTGTTGATGTTAGACGGCAGCGCGAGGGTGATACCCCTGGTGTTGCAAGCGTCCATAGGCGGCGGTAATCGCTTCTCATCAGGTGGGCCATATACTTGTCTGCCACGTTTTCATTTAGCTATTTGACGTCCGTATATAGCTATTGGATGTCCGTTTATAGCTATTGGGAGTCCGTATAAAGCTATTGGACGTCCGTATATAGCTATTGGACGTCCGTATATAGCTATTGGACGTCCGTATATAGCTATTGGACGTCCGTATATAGCTATTGGACGTCCGTATATAGCTATTGGACGTCCGTATATAGCTATTGGACGTCCGTATATAACTATCGAATGTCCAATAACACAACGTGTATCTGTTAAACGTCTGTATATAGCTATCGGGCGTCCGTATATTATTATAGAATTATTATATAAGGTCTCTCGATCTCTTGCGCTCCAAACGAATCAAAAATCAAGAAATCAGATTTAAGAAAGTGGTTGCTTGCTTATTTGAATCTGATTTCATATAAATATGGATATGTATTAGAACGTTTCCCGTATTTATCTCAACACTTCCTTCATCTGGGAGCACGGGAGTGTCCCCGCCAAGTCGAGCAAAAAAAAAAAAAAAAAATATAATAAGTAGGTACGTATATCCCCAAGTTACATACAATTTGAACCTGTAATTTAAGAACTATTGCAAGTCAATGTTCTTTAATTGTGTCACTTCACAAATTTTGTCACACAAATTCTAACATACTTTACAGACACACAAGCGTCAAAATGTGAAGACAATTATCGTTTAGCGTTTAAAGCAAGGAAAAACTCGAACACACCGCAATTTCAGTCCCGTTTAGAGATATGCCAACTGCATAAATAATTTTGGAATCCTATATGTCTTCTATGCGATTACAAAGTTACTTTTTCAGTTGACCAAATTGTATTTTGCATGATTTTCGTCATTTACACTACCTTAATAGATAGATAGGTTAGGTATCTACTCTTCTTCTTCTTATCGTGTGTTAATTGACCAACCTGGTGTGAAGAGTTCTTCAAGTCCGTAGGCCTCTGACATTGCTTAGCGACTATTGTCTAGACTACAACTAACGGAACTAACGTTTTACGTGCCCTCCGAAACATGGAGACACTCAGCTCAAATGCCACTGGTGAGTCTATAGATTGGTGACCACTATCACCAATCTAACCGTTTCTTGATGTAATGCAACATAGAATATAAAGGTAAGAACCGGGGTAACCTAAGAAAAAAATGAAGAGCATGTAAATTAATCACTTTTATTCACAATTTTTAATGTTTTACATAAAAATAAACCTATAATTACTGAAATAGGTATGTACCAAGGAAAATAAACATATTCATCAAAGCAAAAATAATATTAGGTATGTATGTGCTCTCTATGCACCTATATAGATAGTTTATTTCGTTGAGCATCAAATAAAATAGCTTTGGAACTTACTGTTGAACATGAAATTTTAGTATCAATACTATAACATCTCAGACTTTAGCTACTAGAATTAATATCACAACAATTATTAATAAAATTATATTACTTTGGCACTTATTGTTAGACATGAAATAATTTTAGTACCTATTAATACGAGAACATTCTGACTTTCGATTCACGTTACTTATACTGAAGAATAAATTCAATTTAACGTGGATCGAACAAATTTCTGTACTTATATGTTAGATACATAGAATAATAAAGCGCTTCTATAGCAGTCAAAGTCTTTACATCACATGGAGTAGGATTTAAATCACAGTTAGATAGCAATAAACGGACGAACGTGAAATACATACGTTTAGACATATAGTACTTCTTTTATTAGTCTGACCTACTTACAACGTACGTACATACGTACCTACTTACAACCTACTTACATAACTATTACAAAAAAACATTATTTTTCGTATCTATATGTGCGTATTCGATGTCCATATCCATTGCTGTTGGACGTCCTAACAGAGTCACCCGACCTCCGTATATCGATATCAGGCAGCCATACTTCGATATCTGGCTACCGTATATTGATATTTGACATTTTTGTTCATATTTTTTTTTATTTAGTTTTAATCAATGAACATTTTAAACACGAATTTTAATCAAAACACGTTACATAACAATCCATAGACATTAGGAGTTAAATGTTAATTATTCAACAAAGTATGTAAACAAATCAGTTTAATTTAATACGAAAGAAAACTTTTCTATGGTGAAATCAATGGAAATAATTCCGGCCCATCATAATACTCTCAAATCAAAGTTGAGTTAGTCGAATCGTAATAAAGTTTTTATCATAATCAACACACTGTAGTCATAGTGGGGTCAAACTCAAGTTATAGTCAGTTTTGACTTAATTAACTACTACATGTTTTACCCATCTGATCGCGAGATACTAGTTTTTTATTGGTACGTAGTTCAAAAGTTGGTACGTACGCCAAAATTTCAAAACCAAGCTATAATATGTATTACAAAATCCTGCAATTTTAATATTTAAGTTGTTTTGAGCTAAACTTACAATTGTATTTTTTTTTATTATTTATAAATTGCTTTTTCTTTAGTGAAAGTTATATTACTTCAATCATCGTTTTGAATAAATATTTTGTATATGAACTTTAATTTTAAGCCAGTCTTTGTTGTGAAGAAGTGTAGGATATTTATTTTTTAATTCTTCACATTCAGCACGTTTTGGGGGCTTTTTATATTTAATGTGTTCTTTAAAATATTTGGTGACGACATTTTTTTGTTCAGTTGTCCAAGGGACAAGTACCCTCTTTTTTTTTGCAGACGTCTTCTTGTTTATTTCTAGGGAAAGGGAAGGAGAGTGCTCGCTGATACTCATATTCATACTATGTGATGGACCTTCTTCTTCTAATTCAAAATCAACAACTTCCTGATTTTCTATCTCGTTTCCTATAACTTCTTCATCTAAGTTCAAGTCTATTTGATCTAAAGCTTTTCCTTGATATTTATCCGCTTTTCCATCTTCCATCAATAGTAAAAGTTTAGAAATCTTTGCAGTCTGATAAACGTCACTAGGTAACCTATAATTATTTTTATGGACACTCAATGTGTGACCCATAAAGGTAGCTAATTGTTCGAGCTCTGATTCAGTCATAGTAAATAATTGGGTCATCGTTGCTAGATGTTTTCTGAGCCGTGTGGATGTAAGCGCCCTGCAGTTTTTGGCACCGCTAGCTTTTGCATATTTTTCTAAGATCTTGTAGCCACAAACTGTCAATCCACCTGCCTTTACAAATAACAAATTATTGTCATTTTCAACATACATATGCCTCACTGATAATATTTTTTTAATATCTTCTTGCACTCCTACACTAAACAAAACTGGCACGCCTCTTCCTCTTTTACCACGGATCACTATTCTTTTCAATTTATCTACTAATATTTTTTCCGTCGAAGAAAGAATTTTGTCAAATTCTTCATATTTGTTACTATTGTTTCCATATTCGTTATATTCGCTCAATTTTAATCGTTGTAATTCGCCGGGCCGACGTCTATTGAGAAGAAGCACACGACAATATGTAGACTCCACTAAGTTGTTAAAAGCTTCAACGTTCGTTTTTTCTTTGGATTGCATTAAATTATCGGACGACTGTTTTGACATGTCACAAAGATAATCTTTAAATAATTTTAAGTCAGCAGCGAGTGGAACAATAGTGGTTTTATTCCACTTCTTGACATTAAGATCATCAGCAGCTTGGCTAGAAATATCAAACTTCCAATTCTCTGCAATTAATTTTGATAGTGTTTTTAAATCTGCTTGAACAGTAGCCGTCTGAACGGTGGCTTCCGTTTTGCAACTTTGCAATAAAGCTATACTACAACATTGTTTTATTGATGTAGCAATGTTCATAGCATATGTTGGTGCATCAAATTGTCGTGATACCTCATTGTACCGGGCTACGGTTTTTGTTGCGTTTACTAATGTGTCATAGTATTGAGGTTTTAATACTTCTTCAATGCTATTAATATTCGGGTTCAGTTTCATCACTTCTACAAGCAATTTTGCTAATTCCCTCATCTTACGTGAGACAACAGTTGCGAAGTGTTCCTCACGATGAGTTCTCAAATACTGTGCTCCGAACATACAAATTAATTTATCTCTTTTAGCCACTAATGATATTTTGTCTGGTTTCATACGAGGAAATACGTTTGTCACTAGATTATTATCGACTTTAACATTACGTACAAGAAAATTTTGTGCTTGAACTTGAGCATTGTTTGTCGAAGTAGTATTATCACATTTTTTTACGTGTTTCCATAATTGTTTCTTTGAATAAAATCCTAGACATTTGGAGCAAGGTAAATAATCAGTCTTTTCAGAAAACCTACACTTCTTCACAGGTTTGAAAGCAGCTTGTGAATTACTCACATAATTCCCCTTTTTTCTTAATGCGCTAAAAAATTGCTTACGTTTAATGCTATTTTTAGGATGGGATAGTGCTAATTGTACTTCAGGTTCGGCTAAGTGGTTTCGAGTCATATGTCGTGAAAAATTCAAAACGAAGTTTTCACAGTAGTAACAAAAATCTCTTTCTCGAATGCGTTTACCTTTCAAATTATTTCCTGATGTTTTTTTATGTTCCAGTACTTTATTTTCTGCTTCCATATTTTCTTTATTTGTTTCCTCGTCCTCTTCAGAATCTTCCTCTGAGCGCACTTCTTTCAGCGAAACCTTTTCTTTTTCTCCTATGTTTGTATCTTCGCAATGGCTTGAAGCTATCTAGAATAATATTACTTTATTATATAACTAGTTATGTTGCCGACTTACCCCATGCTCAAGTTGGGAAAGTATGAAAATGATGATGATGATGAAAAGTTCCCGCTGTTCTAAACAATTAAATTACTCCATATTTAAAAAAATATTTGCAGACGACCACAAATTGAAAGCGACAATGTGCTTAGTACGCTCAGGTATGAAACTAGTTTTTGTACCAAACTAGGTACCTCATTAGGTACCTAACCTTTAATGAACAAAAAATATGTTTTATAAAAAAGGAAACCAACTTCAAAAACCGAACTAAAAATTTAAAAATAATATAAAGATTTCATATTATCAACTGTATATTTGGAGTCGATTCTCGATAAAATTATATGGGACCACCTCTGAAGTATGATCCACCAACAAATAAAAAAAGAATCATCAAAGTCAATTCGTAGTTGGCGGGGATATCTCGTAACATACAAAAAAAAACATACAGTCGAATTGAGAACCTCTTCTTTTTTTGAAGTCGGTTAATTACGGCGTAATAATGTGTATGTACATACATTTGGCACTAACCTTTTGTAATCCATCTAAACATTCATTTTCCATTAACAGGTCATTGTCGGATTCTGACGAAGATACATAAGATGAAGGTTCATAATTCTTATCATTGGAAAGTTCAGAAAAGTCAGACTCATTGTCAAAACATGGTACTGATAGGTCTTGATTCCGATCATTTGATATTATGCATGCGTTTTCTACCGGAGGCTTCTCGATATCGTCGCCATCTGAGACGTAAGTAGGCTTTTTTGAGATTGTATTTTCAAGAGGATCAAGATGTGTCACGTAGTTCGAGATAGAAGGTTCAACTGCTTCACGTGGAAGCTTGTCAGTGGCTGTACTTAAGAGGTAAGTGGGATTTAACTGTGTATTTTCAGGATCAAAATGTTTCACGTGGTTTGAGATAGTAGGAGATTCAACTTCTCTTGGCGGAGGCTCGTCAGTGTCAGTACTTAAGAGGTAAGTGGGATTGTTCTCTGTATTTACAGTATCAACATTTTTCACGTTGTTCGAGATAGTAGGAGGTTCAACTGTTATTGGCGGAGGCTCATCTGTGTCAGTACTTGAGACAAAAGTAGAGAGTTTTTCTATATTTTCAAGAACAAGATGTTCATTGCTTGAGATAGGAGAGGGTTCAACAGCATCGGGCAGAGGCACGTCAGTACCAGTTCTATTTGATACGTAAGTGAGGTTGTCTGATATCTCGTTTCTAGAATCCAGAAGAAAATTGGTAGTGGAAGTAGATTTACTTGTAGCAGGCGGAAACTCGTAAAAATGGAACATATCAGATGATTTGCAAAAACTATTCGTCTGAGAATCAGACATATCATGGGTGTAAGACACATCGATATAAGACGCACTCTTGTTTATATGCATGTTTGGAAAATAACTATTATCACTTATCTCTCTTAGAGACAAATTTTCTTCGTTCTGAGTTGAAAGTGATTCATAGGAATCAGATATGTGGGTAACATTGGAAGAAATGCAGGTATCATCAGGATTTTCTTGATTCTGAGTTAAAAGAGATTCATAAGAGTCTGATATTTGGGAAATATTTGAAGAAATGCTAGGATCATCAGTGTTTTCCTGGTTCCGAGTTAAAAGAGATGCATTGAAGTCTGAGAGATGAGCAACATTTGAAAAAATTAAAGAGCTATCAGTGTCACTTGGAATCACGTGCTTGGAAGCTTGAGCGCTGACTGGAATAGTTGTTAGCAAAGTATTATCCTTGTCACTCATTTTGAGTTCAACTTGACTTGTATTATTTTTGCATCTTTTTCTTTTCCTAGTTCCGTTTCTTCTTTTCGGAGCTTAAAAAAATAGAAAATTAGTTATTTATCTGAATTTTAAAAATACGCACTTTCGTTCTAGTCCAAGTAAGTAAATATTTTATGTGTGTGTGTGTGTGTGTGTGTGTGTGTGTTTGTGTGTGTGTGTGTGTGTGTGTGTGTGTGTGTGTGTGTGTGTGTGGGTGGGTGGGTGGGTGCGTGTGTGTGTGTATATGCGCGCGCGTGCGAGTGCACGTGCGCATATGCGTTTTGAGTCTTTATCCCGGGAAAAAGCGTTCCCTAGTGAATAGGTATAACTATAAACATCGCGGACGGCACCTAGTACACAATAATATTACAGCGTACATATACCAGTTCGAAAAGAATATACGGACGCCCAATAGTATACCGATGTTCAATACATACATACATATATAGTATAGAGCAAAGTCGCTTCCCGAGTCTAACTCCTAAACTGCGCAACTGATTTTGATGCGATTTTCACTATCGAGTTATTCCTTCCGGACGGTTTATTAGTATGGTACATCCTGATTTACACAGGGGGCTCTTAGTAACTACATTTATCATTTGAGGTAAATAAATACAAAAAATATACGGACGTCGGTTAGTAATACATACATACGGGTGTCAAATAGGGTACAGAAACATGCCAAAATAATATCACAATAACATTATTATGGATCATATTTTTATTTTTATTTATTTTAATTTTACTAGGATAAAAAAGCCTACCTTTGCTTTTTTATCCTAGTAAAATTATGGTTTCTACCTATATCACTAGGGAACAGCTGTACCGAATTCCACGTGGACGAAGTCATAGTCGGCAGCTTGTATACTATATATAACATCACGCAAAGTCCCTTACAGGGTAGGCAGAGAGTAATATACTATAATGTACCTTAATAATGTTAATTTATAAACCTAATTATTTAAATCAGCACACATACACTCATCAGTTGGATAGTGATCGTACAATAAATAGTTACAAATATGACAGAAAAAGGTACTATTCTGCAGCCACCAAATGATATTCAAACTGTTGTTCATATCCACAATTATATGTTTAGGTTTTCCGAAAGAACTTGAATACACTCCACAAATGAAACACTTATCTCGCAGTATGAAATGAGTCGAAGGCCACGGCCACTTTAATTCTTTTTTAATAATACATTTTAAGTAACTTTTGTTCAAAAATCTGTCTACATCAGCAAAGACGACCATTTTATACAAGAGATATACTAGGTAGTTAATTAGGTATGTTATAACAAATTTATATTTTTCTAGGTATACCGATGTAGATACCTACACAAAAACAACAGAGAACTAACTGACGAACTGACGTTCGTTTGACACGATTGATATAACAACCTACTCTACTCTAGATGTTACATACTTAAGTACTTAGATACAATAAATAGAACTTACCTGTAGTAAAGCCTCTAGTCAAAGGATTCTCTTTGACTAAGGTTAAAATCATTCTACTACGAAGTCCTCGGGAACTCATCTTCGACTACACTTGACTGCACTCGAGTTTATTGAAAGTTTAATGGACGTATATTAATTTTGAGCACCGAATAATACGCAACGTGGACGCGATACGTGATCTACGACGGTGAATATTGTTTTGATTGCGGTATGATCTATCATAGATTGAATGAGCGAGCTGGCAACGTCGCAATTGCGGACGCCAAATACGCGGATTCGTCGTCAGAAAATCACCGAGATATACGGCTGTAGATATACGCGCTGCAGCAGCGCCTTACCCTTGCCGAGATTTTTTCGGGAACTATTCAATATATAATTGCAGCCATTTGATGCACTTTTTGGCTTCTATCGATTTTTGTTCTATAGCTAGCCAAGACCAATAGGACCTAAGTGACACCGGTAAAAAAAGTGGCGTCCGGTATACGGAAGTCATAAGGCGGTGGATGCCAATTTAAATGTACTTTTGTCTTCAGCGGACGGAAGTTTTTTTGCGGGATAAATATATATATATATATATATATATATATATATATACATACATCATTGACGGCCTGATTAGCGCAGTGGTAGTGACTCTGCTTTCTGCGCCGAGGGCCCCGGGTTCGAATCCTGGTACGGACAAGCTTTGTGTGATGAGCACGAATGTTTGTACCCGAGTCATGGATGTTTAATATGTATATAAGTATTATATACCTACTGAGTTCGCCCTCAGTCCACTGTACGGTACCCATAACACAAGCGTTGCTTAATGTGGGACCGTATATTTGGTGTGTTCGTGTGGCGATATTATTATTATTATATAACAATAATTATTAATTATAAGAACTTAAACACACAGTTTGGTTCACATCCATTTACATATATGTTGCCATATATATTTTTTATAATAATTACAAAATAGTATTGTTGGCTTGCCAACAAAGAAATGGGACTGCTGCTTGATAATGCCTTTAGCCACACATTAAATTATCAAATAGTGTGAGTGTCACCACAATACAGTAATGGTACTAATGAACACAAAGTTTTTGGTATTCAGACCCCCAGGTAAGAGTGCCAACCAACCCCTTAACAGTACATGTAAAACCTGTAGAGGGTTAAGCTGGACTGAACAATAAGATAAAACCCACCACAGGTAGAAAGGTTGTCACTTTAGATTGAAAGTTAGGGGGAGGAGAATTGGATACTAAAGGATTCTAATACCCTGATGGCACCCTTCCACTCTAAACAACAGTAGTGCCACTTTAAAATAATGGGTTCAGTAACTTAGAGTTAACAAGTTAAAATTATAAATTATACAATAAAAATAAAAAATCCATATATTCAGTACAATATTGTTAAATAATTCTTTTATATCAAAACCGTGTAATACCATGGGCAGCTTAACAGATTATTTAATTGATAAAAGTAGAAGCACAGCCTTCAAATTCTGTTGCTAGCTAATGGCTGTAGATTACATAGACTTGCCCATTTGTTACTTTGAACACATGTACAGAGAACCATTTGTGATTGGGTTAGAATAGTTTTATGATTGTACCCAGAGACAATCAAACTTTAGGAACAGCATTAGGATCGAAATTTGTCCAGTGACTCATGCATAAGGGAGTTTATTAAAACATAGGAAGTAAAATGCAACAGGGAAAGATTATCAGATTTCTAGTGCAGGAGTTGTTAAACCAGGTTTGAGATTTGTGATCACTGATTTATGCCATCAGTTCTTAACAAGCTTATGTTAGAACCTCTCCCGAGTAGTGTCCAGTCAGCTTTACCATCTCGCAGATAGCTAAATACTCGGAAATGTCCTGGACAGAGAGAAACTTGTAGTATTTATTTTTTCAAAATATTACAGAGGTTTAATAGTTATTGTACTGGTTGTAATATGGCAGCTTTAAGATTGTTTATTCTTCACATTGAGGTTGTGATTTTACTGTTAGATTATAGTTTAGCAAATTATTACTTTTATGAATGAGTTAATTAATTGGTGATAAGAGTTGTTTAAAACTCGGAAGCTTTTATTATTAAATTCATGGATTCTTTAGAAGTTCATATTCGGTTTATTTGTTATCCAATTAAAATAACCAAGATATACTTTCTTATTACAATGTGTTTACAGGTACTTAATAGGAGTTGTGATATTTTATGAACCATATTAAGTACATTCACATAGCTTTCTTGTGTTAATTCTGTTCACCAGCAGAGATCAAACAGGTCTTCAATGCTATGCTGTGCGTTTTCGAAGACATATAATATAACTGTTTTGCATTAAAACAAAACAGGTATTATATGCTGGAGAAAACGCACAGCATAGTTTCAAGGAGCTTGCTGATGATGAAGACTATGACACTTGACAGCTAAGATGGCGGGAACTGGACGTCACGCCACTCTATGGTAACAGAATTGTGACATATAAAGGTATGATACACACTTATTTCAATAATCCGGAAGAAATATAAGACTGCTTCTTCAATGCTATGCTGTGCGTTTTCTCCAGCATATAATACCTGTTTTGTTTTAATGCAAAACAGTTATATTATAATATTGATCACAAAATAATAAAAAATAAAAATCAAAGTTAAATTATTTTCCACTTTCATCCTCAATTGCTATTTTCAGACTCATTTTCTTTTTTAAAATTATACATATTTTTATTAAATTTCTTCATTTGCCTTTCTGTGGCTTAAAATGAGTAGCACTCGGTTATTTCGGATTTAGTGTTCAATCAATTCTGTTGCGTAATTTGTTTTTCATAATATTTACAGCTGAAAAAAATCTTTCTACGGTGGCGCTGCTATGTGGTAGGTACAAAAGTTTCTTCACCAATTCACACAATGCGGGAAATGTTTGAGACCCGTCTGCATTTTTAAATTTGTGTACATGTTTCCAGTAGATGCTACCATCTAGCGTAAATGCGTTTTATTACATAGTGGTTATCACAAAATATTTGCATGGAGTAATAGGTGGCCCTGAACGCTAATTGAAAAACAGTAAAAATTGGGAATGAAACAGAAAACAGGGGCATCAATGTGAAAACAGCAAATCTACTGTTAAAACAGTAGGGTTGGTAACACTGTCACTCACTCAACTCAACAAATTAATGTGACATACAGAATCGAACGATAGGCTATATAACGCAACTTTCCCCTTTGAAGGGGTTTCCTGGTTACTTGGGTTTTAATTCGAAAGTCTATGAAGTAAAGACAAAGGTGCACATAGATATGGATATGAAGTACGTTTGAATACAGCTTTTCTGGGCCCCAAGTCTCAGAAAAGCTGTATTCAAACTTACTAGTAACTAGTACTACTAAGTGACAGTTACTATGCGGTTGCTGTTCGATTTTGAATTGGTTGTGTTACCCAAGTCTGCTAACACAATCAATTCAAAATCGAACAGTAACTGTCACTTTTGACAGATAGTCCATACAATATCTGTCAAAAGTGACAGTTACTATGCGGTATCTGTTCGATTATGAATCGATTGCCCGACACCATTTCACATCATCATGTCACATCCATTATTTTATTTATAATGTGTATTTATTGAATGTTTTATTGCTATTAATTACTTGACATTGCAAAATACCCGCTAAGTTGTGGGTGAAGCCATTTGCATATCCATTTTATTTCATCGCATTTCATTTCGTAAAGAAAGAAAAAGAAGTATGAATCGATTGTGCTACCAGACTTGGGGCCCTGGAAATGGTTTAAAATCCTTCTAACCTTATTGGTATCCAAGAGTCGAATCTGGTTGCAGTTAGGTCGTTCAAAAACCCGATTGGAATCCGTTCATAGGCTTACTGGGTTCCGGGCCCTGCCTGACTGAGACCAATCCACGAGCAATCAAATAGCAGAAGAAAAGTTTTCATCACTCTGATACGTTATTGTCTGACACTCATAGAGAGTGGACAATGCTGCCTGTGAGAGGCTTATACTTATACCATATGATATGGTTAAAAAAATGACATCGTTGATTTATGACCAAGAAGTAGAACTTTTGGAAGAATAGATTTTTTTAAAATTAATTATACAAGTGTACCTTTTTTTTTTAGTTCGACACCGTAATATGCACTGTAATTTTAAAATAAAATTAGGGTAATTATACTCAAAACACGGTAATTTTGGTCTACAGACAAGGTAGTTTAAAATTTTCATCTGGTTACACTGGTTGGAGTGGTGGGAGACGCTGATGTGTTCTGTCTGTGATACTCAGTGTTGCCAGAAGGTTACTTAGGTAACCTTTTAGGTGATTTTTGACTGCTTCAGGTTACTTCTAGGTTACACGACACAAAAGGTTACATTTAGGTGATTTTTTGGAATTTGCTTGCGGAATGATTTTTTAATTCCCTCCAGTGGCTTGTATTATTATGTATTCTCTACATACTACATACTGTAATAATAATAAGTACATACTAACGAATAACTACGCTAGTAAGTAATACGTTTAGTCGCTGCCCTTCGCCTGCCTGGATCACCTGCTGTTGTGTTGTTTATGGTAGAAAGTCCACGAAATCGAGGAGATCGGTATACCTACCTACTTTGCAGACTAATAACGAAAGGCTTAACTGAAATAAATTTGACTTAGTTGGTTTGGGTTCCCACAATAACACCGGCTAACCACAGTAAGTAGGTATGTTCATGTGTGTGTGCTGGGTGTGTGTGTGTGTGTGTGTGTGTAATTACAGATGTTCAGAAGTAGATTTTGTAAATATTAAAATACAACTTTATTTAAGTTATGGAAGAAACTTTTACATTACCCATAATTCTGTAAGTCTTTTTTTTTTGCTTTTGGTCATCTAAAATGTAAAAGGTTACTTTTCCTACAAAAAGGTTACTTTTTGTACATTTTAGGTTACTTTTGCCAAGACCTCGCTGGCAACACTGGCCTGCCTGCCTTGGCTGGCAGGTGACCTATGGTTGGCCTGTTCATTTTGTTGTTCGTACAATGATTTTGTAGATAAATTACAAATATGATAGAAAACTAAAACAACATAATGCTGTAAATATCAATAGTAAAACTCAGTTCTCCATCAACCACCTTCATTGTGTTACTTTTGCCGTAAAAATCGATAAAATCTAAATGTCAGTCGTGATTTAGAATTGTAAAAGTATTTACGCATTTATAACTTATGTGACTAGATTTTTGTAGTGATCACTTAAAGATGAGATATAACAAACAGGAATTGGCCGCTTTAGCGTCGCAGACGTCTCAGAACTTCGAGCGCGAGGGTGTGCTGGTGTTCAAAGAAAGACTGGATGGGTTCTTTAGGAGAACCGAAGGTGAGGCAACAATGCAGGCTAGCTCTCCTTATCGGCTGCTTAATTACTTAAACAATTTATTGGTGATTTCAATAAGTACCTATCTGTAATATTTAATTTTCTTCCTCCATTTACATACAATTATCTATTTTCCTCATCAAACATTAGTCACAATTACAAATCCTTTTGTGCCTTTATCACAGTAGGTGTCATTATAAACAACTGAGATAATATTATGTTCTTACTAAGTACATAATATTATCTTGATACATATATATACAGCTACATACCCTGGCAACCGTGATAAAAAATAAAACCTAGTGGAAGTGAAAAACACTAGACCACAGCCATCTACTGGTCATATAAATTGCTTGAGTAACAAACAATATTATCTTTTTACTTTTGGAAGGCTAATAATGATTAACTTTTACTTAAATAGGAGTTTAGTTAAACATAATAATAGTGAAATTGTTTAGGTAGCAGCTGCTAAACAAGGTAAAATTGTCAATAATAATACTGCTAAATATATTAAATTTGGTAATGTGCTAAATATATTAAAATTCCATTTTAGGGTGTTCTGTACGATGGTTCCGCCTCCGCGGTAATTTATTGTTCTACCTGAAGGGACCGGAGCCATGGTACGAGCCGATGGGTGTGATAGTACTAGGACACCATCATATCAGGGTGCAGTCACAAGATGAAAATGGACATTGGCCATTCCAAATTGGTAAGTCACATTGAAGGCACAAATTTGCACGAAGCATACTGAACATAATATGGCAAAAGTACAATGTTCCTCTAAGTGCACACCTACCAGGCCTAAAATATGCTACAATACATTTTGTATATAGCAATACAAGTACTGGGCCCCTAGTCTGCTAACACAATCAATTCATAATCAAACAGCAACCGCATAGTAACTGTCACTTTTGACAGATATTTTATGGAATATCTATCAAAAGTGAGAGACTGGAGTTGTGACCTTATATGCACACACTCACAGTGTGTACACAGCTTTATAATATTTTTTTTTTAGTGTGGGACAATGGCTTATGTTATAAGATGGCAACCTTCCACGAGTCTGAACGTACAATGTGGTTGAAAGCCATCGAGCTGGCCCCGTACGACAACATACAATCGCAGATACAAGCACTCAAAGAGAGACTGAATACGATCAGACCAATACTAGATGTAACTACTTATAGGCTGCAAAGAGGCATTGCGACTGGTAAGTGTAGAAAAAATATTTCTAGATGTTATCCTTGATTAGCTGCGATAGCCAAGTAAAGCAGTGATAGCCAAGTTGGTAGAATGCTTGCCTCGGTAACGAGGATTGCAGGTTCAAACCCCGGCTTGCACCTCTGGGATATTTCACGTGCGAATCTCATTTTCAACCAAGATTATCACTTGCTAAACGGTGAAGGAAAACATCGTGAGGAAACCTGCATGTCTGAGAGAACCCCTCGAAAGATGTGTGAAGTCCGCCAACCCGCACTGTGCCAGCGTGGTGGACTATGGCCTAATCCCTCCTCAAATTGAGGGGAGGCCCGTGCCCAGCAGTGGGACATAAAAAAAAGGGCTGGAATAATGGAATAATAATCCTTGATTAAAATGGGTTTAGCCGATATTATGATACAGTTCTTTTTACTGCATTTTTTTATATATTTGTGTAGGGCAATAGGTTCGCCCAGTATTACATTGGGACTAAATAACATTAGTGAAATGTGGATGCATTGCAGTACACTACAACATATATTTTTTTTATTTTTTTTATTACATTATAGGCAAGTATTTGATCTCGATCTCACCTGATGGTAAGTGACGATGAGATCTACGATGGAGCATACTTGCCCAGGTAGGAAGGCGGCAGTAGATAGAGACGCTACATTCACTAGGCACATGCAGCGCAACTGATCTGACCCGCCATCCATGAATGGCAACACCGAACATCATGCCGGAACACGGCTAGGCCGCTTGGCGACATGGCCTTGTTCAGTGGGTGGTGACTAGCCACGGCCGAAGCCTACCACCAGTAGAGTTGGCACCACCCGGGGTCACGTGTAGGGTATCTCGAGGGTACTTAATTCTCCTACGGACGAAGGTGACTCGACCCCAAACGATACGATACGAACGATATGTATATATTTAGGCTTGACATGGCCTAGTCATCTATTAATTAATAAGTCAAGTTATATTGCTTAGACATGAACGAGGTGCCCCTGTGTGAGCTGGCTCTGTCCTGTGACAATCTCCTGTGCGACGCTCATGGCAGACCGCCATCACCGATGATCGTCATTTACGTCAAGTACGAGAAGGGCGTGTGCGTCAGATATGGAGCCACCGAAGTCAGTGAGGTGAGCGGATCCTGGGCTTGGCACTCATACCAATAAGCCAGGATGTGGAATTAAAAAGCTGTACCTTTCTGACTAAATGATTGCTCACTAGCTCATACCCGCGATATCGTCCGCGTGGTATTTAAAAAAATCGCTTTTCCAAAATAAAAATAAAAACAACCGAATTGAGAACCTCCTCCTTTTTTTGAAGACGGTTAAAAGTAGCCTAAGTTACTCCTTGCGACATCAGATATCTGCCAGTGAAAGTCCCGTCAAAATCGGTTCAGCCACGAAGATTAGCGGGTACAAACAGACAGACAGACTAGCCACAATACTAGCCTATTTACCAGCGGCATTACGTTGTTCAGATATGCAGCAACCCGTGCTTCTCGAAGACGATACTGTTTCGCGCGAGCGACGGCCTGACCGGGGCGGCCGTGGTGCGTCTGGTGGTGTGTGACGTCAGGGAGCGGGTCTCCGAGACGGCCGTGCCCATGGGATACACTTCCATGCTTCTCAGCACTATACAGGTATGGTATTATAATAATAATACCAGCCCTTTTAATGTCCAACTAGTGCGGGTTGGCGGACTTCACACGTCTTTCGAGGGATTCGAGAGAGCAGGTTTACTCGCGATGTTTTCCTTCACCGTTTAGCAAGTGATAATCATGGTTGAAAATGAGATTCGTTCTATAAGACATGCAGGTTTCCTCGTAATTGTTTACTTCGTAATTTTTAAACGTGATAATCATGTTTAAAAATTAGATTCGCAAATAAATACCAGTAAACCGGGAATACTTAATAATACAGGTTCTGAAGGAGCAATAGTGACCTTTACTTCGACGCAACAAAGTGCAATTCATCTCGCACAGCACCGAGTCCCTAACACAAAGCACATCTCTTTCTATGGCGTAGCTCTTATCTTTTCTGTCGTGTGGCAACCGCCTGAATCGTCCGCCCAGTTCTACTTATTGCTCTGCACCAAAGTTTGGAGGGTGACTTGCCTTATACATGGAATAAGCTATAGTTATGTATACTAATTATAGGTTCCTTGGTTAACAGGAATCTCAAAGAATGCGCGTCGCATTAACAACACGGGGGCAAAAGACAGTCGGCTTCGTCACCATAAGCAGCTGGAGCCTGGAGCCGTCGTACATAGGCACCAGTCCCAGCCACAACAACGATAGAAGCTGCATTGACATACCCCAGAAGGTTCCATGCCACAGGAGGTCGCAGTCCCTGCCGCCAAGACTAGGGTTGAAGCTTAAGTTCCCATCCTACGGCAGTCTCCTCAAGCAGAACTTTGTGAACAGCCACCAAGCGACGTATAGGTTCCATTCGGGACTTGGCGGTGACATCACTGTCCACGAAATCATGGCAGAACCGAAGATATGCTATTCGATGCCTATACACCTCTTGTAAGTGTCCATATGCTTATACGGACAAACGTCATCCGTACACTGTTGACATTCCTTCGGTTCGTAGTAAGCGTTTTGCTTCTACTTTCATCTTCCGAACTGCCAAGGAATGGAACAGGCTACCGGCGTCTTTGTTCCCCGTTGACTATAATCTGGGTGTTTTCAAGTCGAGAGTGAACAGATACCTTCTAGGCAAGTATGCTACATCGTAGATCTCATCGTCGCTTACTCATAATGTAATTTGAAAAAAAGTGTTTTTTATGTAGGGTTAGCTATTACTGCGATAAAAGGATCTTCGCAAGAGGTTCAGGGTAGTATTTTTTAATGATAGTACAATATTATCTTCATCAATCATTTATCATCTATCTATCAAATTATAGGTGCTAGTGTTTCCCATTAAGGTATATTTTTAAGTATTCGCTCACCTGAACAATCATTAATATTCTTCTTCTTCTAATTTAAGGGTCAGACCCTTGTCGGTCTTTCCATCTGTCTCGATCTAGAGAATTAATATTGACAGTGTGTTATTTTAAAGTTTATTTATAATCGATCGATTTATTTTAAAATGGCCCCTAACATACTCAGAATCGTGGTTATTGTTATAGTTTTAAATATTGCCAATGATTTCCATATCATCCAGTATATGCCCATACAATTCTGGCTTATTTCTTCAGGGACATTTACATTCAAAGGGAGAAGGAATTGTTGGAAGAGCTGGTGTCGGCGCCCATCTGCGGGCGGTGGCAGGCGCGGCTGCTGGACCTGGCCAGCACGCACGTGGCGCTGCTGAAGCACTACTGCCACTCGAGGAGGTCCATGCTGAACCTGGAGAATGCATACTTCAAGGCCAGTGTTAAGAAAGGTTTGTATATTACGAACTGGGGGGGGGGGGGGCCTTTTGAAACGTTACGATGCGATACAGGGGCCGGAGGTGGGGGGGTTTGAACGACGCGTTACGTAACATTGTTTTAACCCTTCAGAACGGTCGCGTAGAGACTTTACGTTTAACTAGGTTGGGTGGTCAAAAATCTCCAAAAATTGCGTGACGTATTACTTGAACGCTCCCTTACTTACTATATTAATATCTTATATTTACGCGAATACTATACATTGAAATAAAATTTATTATACATATTTCATCGCGTTTATTTTACGTTCAAATTGTGATACTAGGACGTCTAACACCTCAGTCCTCCCGTGACTATTCCCTCGCCTTAATTGTTTTATTAGACCCTATATATACTAGTCCTGAATATTAGCAATCGCTGTACAATGTTTAAAAAAAAAACTACAAGCAGTTGTACTAACAAATTTAAAGGCAAAATAAGCTTGACCCAGCACAAAATTCTGGACACTTTGGACCCAGGATAAAGGAAAGTTTTTCTTATGTAGTGAGTAATTATTATTATTATTTTGACAGACGACCCGAGCTTAGAGTTCGCGCCAACGAACCTACATCTCCAACGGCTATGGGTTTACAATGACACGCTCAACAAGACGGGCTTCCACGACGTGGTCACGGCGGGCGCGTTCGCGTCCCACACGCGGAACTCTGAACGCACCGGCGGACTCATCAGGCGAGTATAAAGTCAAAGTCAAAGTCAAATCATTTATTTCGTATAGGCCTACGGGGGCACTTACAAATTGTCATTACATTTTTTTTTCTTAAGTCTTCAACCGGATCGGAACGCGACCTCAACTGAGAAGATCCGGCAAGAAACTCAGAGGGCTTGTCTTTTTTTTTTTTGAAATTCATTATTTTACAAAAAAAAAATATATTAAAGTAATCTCCAGTGTGTTGCCATGCGAGGCGCACAAACGCTACACTTTAACATTATATATATATTGATATTTAAGCGATCAGTCCCAGGCTGCTTATACCAACACCACACATGTATTGAAGAGATTTTCATTAAGGTGAATGCTCAGGGTCGGTTGCCGCACATTTTCGATAGATGGTCCTGTTTTTCTGCAACTAGTTACACGAACATCGAGCATCTATGAGACTTGATGTTGCAAATTGCGAGCACTACTACGACATTGCATTGAAATATCCAAAAAAACATTAACCTGAAATCATTTATAATGGATGAGATACCATGGCTTCTAAAATCCTTGTATAAATAGGCACTCACACATAGACAAATACACGTCTTTTTTGTGCCGCTAGAGCGCAGCACTTGTTAAAAGTCTCGCATACTAAAAGTTGTCTTTTTATGCCACCAGGTAGAGCGATCATAAAAAAACTTATTTATCGGTTGTAAAATAATAAATAAATAAATAAATAATAGAAATACTTTTGCGAGCTTTGCAATATTAAAAGTTTCAGAAATAAAAGATAGAAAAGAAAAATGTATACTTTCATGTTCGTAAATATAATGTTTATTGTATAGATCTTATAAATATAGCAAGGTTTGCATGATAACTGTAAAAGTATTACGCTTTACAATATACCAGATCAACAACAAGAACAATATTTATTATAATTTACAAGGGAATAAGAAATTTGGCAATGTAGTTCTATACCTTTCCAAATTTCTTTGAAACAATGTTGTTTGTTGTTGGTATTCTAAAATTAGGTAAATATAACATTGTTTCAAATACTAATATTATGATATAGAATCGACTCTATACAATTTACAGTCATCTTGATTCTTGCAACCTCCTGTGCTTCATTCCTCCGCTAAAAAGAAAAAAATAATTGTTTAGTCCAATAATAATTATTACTGTATCCATACTTATTATAAGGTAAATGCTGCTGTGACATGTATAGATTCAATCATTCAATCATCGTTCCAGAGACGGGCCAACATACACCGTCACACTGCAATGCACCCACATTTCACCGATGGTATTTTGGTACCAATGTAATAGAGGGTGAGCCCATCGCCATTATATCGGGCACACGCCTCCTCAATATGAGGGGCATATAGGCCGTAGGCCCAGTGCAGTTTAGTGAACTTCACACGACTTTTGACAGACATGCAGGTTTCCTCACAAAGTTTGCCTTCATCGTACAGCAAGTGATATTTTTTATGGAAAATAAGATTCGCACATGAAAATCCGGAAATCTCAGTGATGGGAGCCAGGGTTTGAACCTGAACACCTCGTTCCAAGGCGAGCGTTCTGCCAACGAGGCTGTCACTGCTGTACAACTTTGGAATCTATACTAATATAATAGATTCCACTAGATGCGCTGATGTTCTTCACTCTCATAATACGATGGGATGGCAATCCGGTACAATCAGAGAGATCGGGCTGTGTTGTCCGAAGCACAAGCAAGTGATAATCATGAAATTGAACTTATGTTGTGTAGCCACTTTACAATACGAGTTATGCTCTAAGGTATTTGTTACCAAGTTGTCCCGACTTTCACCAGTGTCACATTCCATCAGTATCTCCATTACAATTCAAATAGCAAACAAAACACAAATTAAAACAAAACTAATCGCAAATCCCACACAATTATTATTTGAATTTTGAAGTAAGTTTTTACATACATAATCACAAACAACATGAAATCGGTCGCAGCAGAGTAGTGAGTCCATTTTTTTTTATAATTCTGGAATTTGGCATCAGCATACCATAGACATGCTGCCAATTTGGTCAAGATATAATAAATTAACTTCGTAGACACCCAGAACAAAATAAGTAACACTATTCTATACATTCTAAGAACTTGGTAAGTGCTTACCGACTTTTATATTTATTAAATATCTATACCTCAGATTAACAGAATCCAAAGAGAATAATTTTAAAAAATATAACAGTAGGTAAGCACATACATAATATCTAAGTACAGAATGTATGTGCATCAAAACCAGTTATTTTCGGCCTAGGCACCTATTTATTATGTAGACGAGTACTCGTATCCGAGGTATAAGGTTTTGCGTTCAGAAACGAAAAAAAAAGTAATATCAATATATCTAAAACTAAGTAGGTTTCTAGTTGGTACCAATTTATAGCTACTCTATAATAAATCGGTAAGTAAAAAGAAGAGAAATAGGTGCACATAGGTATGTTTTCTTAGATTTATTCAATTACGAGCTATGTCGCACTTGATTTGTTCAAACGTTCAAGGGGTATCCCATTCATTAGGCTTCCCTATAATTTCGAAAAACCCGTTCATACTAGGTGCCGGGGCTTGCTTTCTTGTATCGCCAATCGTGTTAGGTTAGTTGGTTGGATATATATGTATGTATATATATATATACATACATGCCTTGCTGGTTGGTACCTTCCTATAGCTAGTCAGTAAGTAAGAAGAAGAGATAGGTACACATATAGGTCGCTATGTAGATTTTCTCAGATTGATTCAATATTGAATAATTACTAAAAACCGATGTTACGAAATATGTCGCGCGAGTCGCTGTCGATGTATTCTAACATTTTTTCTAGTCACAGCTGGCTGTGCTACTGATATATATATATATATATATATATATATATATATATATATATATATATATATATATATATATATATATATATATGTATATCTATACTAATATTATAAATGTGAAAGTTTGGATGGATGGATGGATGAATAGATGGATGGATGTTTGTTACTCTTTCACGCCCGAACGGCTGAACGGATCTGGATGAAATTTGGCACAGAGATAGATTACAGTCTGGAATAACACATAGGCTACTATTTATCCCGGTAAAATGTATGGTTCCCGTGGGATAGATGTTTTAATTTTTCATACTTTTTATCGCGGGTAACACCGCCGGGCGCATCTAGTATATATAGAGATATATATATATATATATATATATATATATATATATATATATATATATATATATATCAGTAGCACACCCGGCAGTGCCTAAAAAAATGTTTGATAAATTGATCAATAAATCGACAAAGACTCGCGCGACATATTTCGTAACACGACATCATCTAGCTATGGCCTTGGAAGGTGTACATACTACCTATATATATTTTCGTTATATTACTACCACACCATGTTGGAGTAACACGGCCGAGCTGTGTGTTTTGGAAATCTAATATTCACTTACAGAAACAATATCAATCATTCAAAAAGACAAGCCCACCGGCAAGATTTGAACTTGCTATAGTACACGTTTGCATCAACCGTGTAGAACATTAGGCTACGTAGACCACTAGTCAAGACGACGAATATTTTGATAGGTTTCAATGATATTTACAACCAATTGAAACATGACATATTCATTCATTCATTGATTATTTAAAAAAATAAATACATGCCTTATGTAGGTATGTAGGTTATTTTATTATAATAACCCGAAAAAATATGTTTTGGGTGCAGACAAATCCTAAAAACTTGGATTACAGGAAATAGGGATACATGACGATCTGCACACACAGATAATAACACACCCCAAGTGGCTCAAGTGAAAAACGTAGGTACATGCGATTGTTCGTAGGTTCGATGGACGAACGAAATTTATATGTATTTTTTATTTTTAATTTTTTATTATGAATCTTTATACTTATTTATAGAAAATTTATATCTCTCTATGTATTATAATGTTATGTCTTTATGTATTATAAGTAAAAACTCCTGCTGCCATCTGTCGCCGTAAATACTGAAAGACAAAGAATCGGATGCTTTATTAGTTACGGGTTAATTTGGACAGAGGCGCTTTTATTCACGCACACAAGCCTAAAATTTAATATCGTTTTATGATGTTATTACTATAAGATTTTGCCTGATATTTCATTCTGCGAGCTCTTTAATTTATAGAGAATTGATAACAATGCTTGTACAACTAAAAAACTGTATGTGTATCGAGTATTACAATGTTGAAATTTGTATGGGAATGCGACTGATCGCTTCCACCTTAACATACTGAGGTACTGCTGGCGCGAGTACAGGGGGCGGCACTAAAACCCCACCCCATCCCCCGCCCATGGGCCAGGGTGGCGGGCTAATGCCCTAGCATTCAAAAGACAGGCCCATGCCCAAAAGTGTGTCATTAAAAGGGCTAAAATTATTATTATTTCAAAATAAACCATAATAAACTTGTTTAACAAAACATACGAGTATTTCGATTCATGTTTCATTTACAAGTTTCAGTTTTACGCTGAAAGAAAATTAAACCGTCTCACCTCTAACCTAGTTTATAGCTGTAATCACCATAAGGTTCAAAATCTCAACTATAAAATGTGTCTCCAGGCTGGTACAGCAAGTGAAAGATATAAACAGCACAAAAGCTGAACTGAGCTCTATCACCAACAAGATCCAGGCGGAGTACGACAATGTGGTCACGGTGAGACGGCTGCGCGATCAGCTGGCACACGACACCGACAGGATCCTCATGAAGGTGCAGGCGAAGCAGACCACGGGGGTGGCAGATATGCTCGAAGGTATAGGACATTTCTCCTCCAGGTCTCTTGGATGTTGTCGGTCCACCTTAACTCCGGACCACCAAATGGTGGGTCCATTTGGTGGTCCCAACATCTTTTGGCAATTCCAAGATATACATTGAAGAGGTCCAGAAGTGCTAAACAAAATTCTATTTATAACGTATGATAGAAATTAAAACTAAATAGAAATAACTTAGACACGGAATTAATCTGTGACGGGCATTGTGTCTATATTTGTTGCACAACGGTCCCCATGGCATTTTTTTAATAACTTTTTATATTAGTTTTTCTTTTGGATATGGTACCCCTAGCTAGAGTAAGTTCTCAGTCACTTTTTTCATAAAAAATACAACAATATGAAGATGGTGTAGGTACAGGCTGTGTTGTTATATTCACAGGTGTTAAGAGCAAAGTGAAAAGTATACTAATGCATTGGGAACCCTCGGTTGTGGAGGAGTACCTCTCCTACATCGGATGGCCTAAAGCTAAAAGTGAAGATGCAGATCAACAGGTGAGCAGTGTGTAATGATCCTAATATGGGGGTAGGACCCACGCCTCAGTCTAAAAAGCAATGATAGCTAAGTTGGTAGAACACTCGACACGGTAGCGAGGGTTACAGGTTCAAAACGCGGCACGCATCTCTGAGATTCTATGTGCGATACATATTTTCCACAATACAAAACCACCGCATGGAAACTTGCAAGTCTTTGAAAACCCTTCAAAAGACATGTAAAATCTGCCAACCCGCACTCGGTTGGCTTGGTGGATCAGGCCTAATCCCCCTCGCCCTGAGGGGTGGCTCGTGCCCAAAAGTGGGACATTAAAAAGGGCTATTATTACCCATCCCTCAGCTTTGATAACCCCTTTGTGACCCTCAACTTAATTACACAAAAACAGAATTGCTGAAGCTGAAATAAATACTCAAATGAATATACTATTACACCTGTAATCCTTGAAGAGGTGGGCAGAGGTACACTGCAGTGCATCCATATGTCGCCGATGGTATTAAGGCGGAAGCTCAGGTCAGGGCGCGAAATTCAAAATGTCAATGGTTTTTATATTTTTTACGAAAAATTTAGACATCTTTACGATGTAATTTAGTTTTTTGCGATATTGGCATTCTGCATTGGATGTCTCGATGTATTGTGTATTATGTTTGCTTAATAAAATACCTAAAGCGACTGCAATACTACAAAGTTAGTAAAAGTAGCGGTTTTTACAAATCTTGAAGTATTGTATCGCTTTAGGTATTTATCGCGCCCTGACCTAGAGCTTCCACCTTAAGTCCCAATGTAATAGGAGTTACACAAAGTTTATTCTGTTTACAGACAATGTCCACAATAGTTCGTCTGACAGAGCAGCTGAGTGTATTCGACACTCCTAGTTCAGATTGCGACACCTTCGACGCATCCTCCAGTTCAAGCTCCAAGGAGACCACGCCCACCGTCGACGCGCCACCACTCTCCTCCAGCGTGCCAAACATTTTCACCACCAATTGTACAAGAAAAACCAAAATACCAGAATGCGATCTGAAATTCCACAACGACTACTTCAACAGCGAGGAGAGAGCCAACTTAAATCATTCGTTCCGTTCGGTCAAACTGTCGAAGTCGAGAATGAATGAGGCGCACAGTTTATCGTTCGATTCCAATAAGACTCGGAACGGGAGTCTGCGGCACGACTTCAAGAGTTCGGCGTCGCTGGAGCAAGTGTCGTATAAGTGTCTCGTGGATAGTTTGAACAACAAGAACGATAAGAAAAAGGTGAGAAACAGTATTTGCGGTGTAATAATATTAAAAGAGAAAACTTTAATTTTATTAAAAACTAGCTGTTGCCCGCGACTTCGTCCGCGTGGTATTTAACAAAGACTCAACCGTTGGCAACAGCATGCTCGCCCATTCTGAGCCCGCGGGACGCATTGCAGGTTGTTGCTATCAAACTTAATCAGGCGCTGCGCTGCAACATTGGTTTTAATTTTTTTCGTGAGATCCTATTTTTTTTCTAAAATAAAAGTAGCCTAAGTTACTCCTTGTTACATCAGCTATCTGCCAGTGAAAGTCCCGTCAAAATCGGTCCAGCCATTTCAGAGATTAGCCGGAACAAACAGACAGACAGACAGACAAAATTTTAAAAAAATGTTTCGGTATAGGTAACGTGTATACATCCAAATGCACTTTGCGGTTATTTTAATATTACAAAAAGACACTCCAATTTTATTTATATGGATAGATTAAAACCCCCTCGCATTGAGGGGAGGCCCGTGGCTAGCAGTGGGACATTAAAAAGGGCTGGTATTATTATTTATTATTATAATATTAAAAGTATATATTGAATTGTGTGTGTTACATCGTACTGTCCGCGCGCGAATTGAATATATCTCTGGGGTATATTCTATCGCCTAGTGCTGCGATCGAATTTGTGATTACAAGCATAAGTAGTGAAAACAATTAGTGCTGGTTTAATATTGTTTTAAATTCAACATTTTATGGTCTAAATAATAGTAAAATAAGATAAGTAAAAATAAAAAAGTGGTGTATAAAATATAATTTAATACTACTCAGTTGTATACCTAAAGTTAAATAAATTAAAATAAAACAGGTATCAGAATGCACTCAGCAAATCCCCACCACTACCATTAGCCGGTAGGGTGCCCAAAACGCTGGCAGCATTCCATTAAAAGTTAAACAGTATAATAAATAACGCGATCGATAATCGTATGAAACTGGAAAGCACTACATTGCAAGCGTGCGTGGCGAGGGGTATGAAGGCACGGGAGGGAGGTGCGGCGGGGGGAGATGCTCCCGCGCTTCATCTCAGCTGTTAAGGGGGAAGCGCAAGGTCAGGGCGCGGAATTCAAAAAGCTGTAGGTATTTTTTTTAAGCCTCAAACGCCGCAAATATAGTTCCCTAGGTGCAGGGTATATATTTGAGGCGTTTGCGGTAGAGACATTGGGTCCGTGGGGACCGGGTGCCCATCGGATCTACCGGCAGCTTACCAACCGTCTGGTGGAGACTTCAGGTGACCAGAACGCTGGCACATATTTTGGCCAACACATCAGCACATCAGCATTGCCACGTTGAATGGCAATGCTGCCGGCGTTCTGGGCACCTTGCCGGCCTATGGTGGTGGGGATGCGGAAGGCTGAGTGCATTCTCAAACATTTTTTTTTTTTTTTTTAATATTATCTTATATCTATATAAAATAAATATTCTCGTATAAAGCAAACTTAATATATCGAGACATCCAATGCAGAATGCTAATATCGCAAAAAACTAAATTACATCGTAAAGATGTCCAATTATTCGTAAAAAATAAAACCATTGACATTTTGAATTTCGCGCCCTGACATTGCTGTCAACTCGCGCGCAGACAGTAGATGTGCCTGGCATGTGGTACACTTGGACATTCGTTTTTTGGTCTATATTTTAGGAGCTCCCATTTTCTGGATACAAAACATTGTTTATCACAATTGAGCGACTGTGTTTTATACATATGTTTTGATTGTGCATAAGCTTAGCGTGTTATTCTGCCATTTAGATTGTAAAGCAATGCGAATTATTTGTACCAGACGGCGTTGCGATATTATTTCTTGTGAGCGAATTGTGTAATTATTCTGTGTTTTTTTTATGAGCAAAATTTGACAGTTTAATTGCCTTATTTACTGGCTATAAATGCGTTATAATATGTCTAAAATTGTGATGATCTCGTATAAGGTGTAAAAATAAAAGTGTAATATATTTTAAGAGGATAATGAGTAGGTCATACCGGTCATGTTTATGTATAAAATAAATATGTTTTATGTTATTTTTTTTTAATATGCAGACCTAGACGTTTCACAGTGTAATTGGTACTATTGGAAAAGATAATATTTTATTCTTGTAATTTAATCCTTATGATGTAGCAAAGTACCTCTTAAAATAATTTTATACTATTATTTTTACACCTTATAGTTTGCATGTTCGCGATATTGACATTATTTTTCTTAATTGAAATCAAGAGGGTTTATGATCTAGAATTTTTTTTTGTATGTTATCTGTGCTTATTGTCTGTATGTATGTAAATTTGATAAGTTTGGCGAGCCTAACAGCCAGGTTGTATGGCCAAATTTCAAATATCGTTGTATTTTCGTTCGCAGATAATAGAGTCGAGACGCGATTCTATAACGTTGCCCAGCGCTGGGCAACTGGACCAGGCCACCCGAGACAACAATCTAATGTACCTCAGAAACATTGGCATCGGAATTGAGGACTCTTTGAATGCGGTCGATGCTGCAATCATCTCGATTATTGAAAGGCATGGTAAGTGTTGGCAGCCATATTTGAAAACCTGGGCAATGGCCAGAATCGTCCTCGTATTGAGGAGAATCGTGCCCGGTATAATGACAACATACTCGTCCCCCATTATACAGGATATTTCAAAAATGGTATACTAACTTTTGAATCTGCGCTTTTGGAAAAGATTTGTTCGCAAAAATCACAATTGTCATTTGTTTTTGGAATCAGAATGATTTAAAAAAAAAAATCAAGATTTTATAATTCTGACTCCATATTATGTTAATAAATACGCCAATGAACTTCAAAAGTATACAATACCATTATCTATGGTTATATTGCATTGAGGTACCATAGACAGAGCCGCGGGAGAAAACTATTATACTATAATTATATCTGGATGTTTTCAAGTCCAGAGTGAACAGGTACCTCCTAGGCAAGTATGCTCCATCGTAGATCTCATCGTCACTTACCATCAGGTGAGATCGAGATCAAATACTTGCCTACAATGTAATAAAAAAAAAAAAAACGCACTATTGACTTTGAGCGGATTTGTTATTACTTTGAACCAAGGTGAGCACACAGAAGACGAACTAGGCCTCCTAAAAGATCACATGGATGGTCTGAAGGGCGGCGCTAGCGAGCTTGCCAAGTGTTCGGAGACGGCGCATGCGGCGCTGCGCCTGCGCTGCGAGCCGCCGCAGTGGGCCAGGGAACACGCGGCTCTGCAGTCTAGGCGGGACACATGCTTCTCACAAGCTGTAAGTGCTTTACCAAACATATTATAATAATTGAAATAAAACTAATTTTAAGAATTTTATCGCGGTTTATTTTTGATTTTACGTTCCCGACCGGCTTGGGACCCTGTAGTAAACATCATAAAATCCAAAACCAAGCGTACTATTGCAAGACCTCAAGACACAGTGAGTCTTTGTGCGTAGATCGGACCGCAAGTAACAACTAAATATGAGGGTACCCCCGTCAAACTATGACACCAGGACGTCAACCACCTCAGTCCTCCCGTGACCATGGTTGCTGTAAAGCAGCCGAAACGTCGGGAACGTAAAATCAAAAATAAACCGCGATAAAATTCTTAAAATTAGTTTTATTTCAATGTGTAGTATTCGCGTAAATATAAGAAATCAATATATTATAATAATAATATAAATAACGAGTGGCGAGTCGCCACCTGCCAATAATAATTGGATAAAAGCTGATTATGGCAGGTGTCCGCTACCCTTTCAATCTCCATCCAAACTTTAATCCATAGACTCAATTATCATTCCATATTCCTGCAATAGTTCCTCCGCCTGCTGAGGTCAATTCGCTGTTTATGCTATCATTTTCAGCAATTGACCCCAGCAGGTGGCTAACATAACATTAAAATTCTCAATAAGGGCCTCTACGTGTTGGACCCATGTCCCCACGCAAGCCTTCCAAACATCCGGGTATAGCCCGTGTAAAGAGAGAGACAAATAATAATAAAATATAAATAATAATACCAGCCCTTTTTTAATGTCCCGCTGTTGGGCACGGGCCTCCCCTCAATGCGAGGGGGATTGGCGGACTTAACACGTCTTTCGAACGTCGTGCGGACCCCTCGCTCGCTCAGACATGAAGGTTTCCTCGCGATGTTTTCCTTCACCGTTTAGCAAGTGATAATCAAGGTTGAAAATTTGATTCACACATGAAATACCAAAGTCCCAGAGGTGCGAGCCAGGGTTTGAACCTGTGATCCACGTTACTGAGGCAAGCGTTCTACCCACTTGGCTATCACAAAACAGATTGTTTCAGCATAAATGCTCAAATTTCAAGCGTAATGCATGACGATGATTTTAGGTTCAGCCTTTCTTGTTATAGTGAACGCATGCTGTCACTGTTGTTCACATTTATAAATCCCACGGTGAGAGCAGGACCAAAGACGATTGTACGTAAAAAATGGTGCTTGAGCCACTATACTCGATATATAAAGATGTAAAGTGTGTTAGTTTGGATGTAGGTGTTAATCTCCGGATCTGCTGAACCGATTCTGAAAATTATTTCTCTTGTAGCTAGCTACATTACCCTTGAGTGGCTGTGGTTTATTGAGGTACCACGAGCTGAGCCGCGGCTCTATTGTCTCAAGATGTCTTCATTCTAATAATATGCTTATCAAAATCAGACGGCCTGATTAGCGCAGTGGTAGTGACTCTGCTTTCTGCGCCGAGGGTCCCGGGTTCGAATCCTGGTAGGGACACAAGCTTTGTGTGATGAGCACGAATGTTTGTACCCGAGTCATGGATGTTTAATATCTATATAAGTATTATATACTGAGTTCGCCCGCAGTCCATTGTACGGTGCCCATAACACAAGCGTTAAGCTTAAAGTGGGACCGTATAGTTGGTGTGTTCGTATGGCGAAAAAGGAAGCAAGAGTTAAATGAAAATACAAAACTGTTTTTGAGGATTCATTTAAGTCATGAACAATAATTATTCTCTACATTACCAGCTAACGACGGTAACGTCAGGTCTCCTGTGCTGGCTGTGCTCAGTGCCGGGGGAGGTCATCGTGAAACTGCTGACCTCCGGACTGGGCCCGCTGTGTGGCTTCGAGGGTCTGCTGTCCCTGTACTCCACGGAGAAGGCGATGTGGGGCGACATGGTGGTGGCAGTCGAGGACTTGCAGACTGTGGTGTTCACGCTCACCAAAGTGGGGCATAGGTGAGATATGATATGATGATGAAGCGTCGAAGGTACACGTTCGTTGCTTCGTCCGGTTAGTGGCTTCTAGGAACGGCCCAACTTGACTCCCTATCTGTAGGGCTATTTTAATTGATAGTCATATGACAGGTGTGCATTTAAGATGATTTTATTCTGGATGCAAGGGGTATGGTAACGAATACTTTGGGTAAAGATTACACTTAATGCATATAATAAAGTTATTAAACACATTCATGTCGTTGTTGTAATTTTTGAGCGCGCAATTTCTATTTTAAATTACTTTAAGATAGATTTATATTATAAATTTAATTATAAAATACTGAAAATAATTATATTCATGAAAATGTCGACGGAAAGTTTCAACTCGCGGGAGGAGGGAGGAGGGGGGGGGAGTCCAGAATCATGAGCGGAATCTTTATTATCAGTTTTCGTTTCAAAGTCACATACACCCTGTATAAGAAAAGATCGGGGAAATACGTCTCGGGAAGTTTTCGATTCCGATTCCGGTATCGATTTCGAATGATTGGAGATAAGTCATCAGTACCCAGTGGCTTGTGTCTGTTGCAGCAACTCGGCCACGCCCCAAGTGGGTGGCACTCGGGGCGCGCTCGCCGTCACCATCCCGATATCAGACTCGTTGTACGCCAAATTCACTTCGAAAGAGGTCAGTTTCCTGATGTATACACTAACTAGCTGCGCCTGGCGGTGTTACCCGCGATAAAAAGTATGAAAAATTAAAACATCTATCCCACGGGAACCATACATTTTACCGGGATAAAAAGTAGCCTATGTGCTATTCCAGACTATAATCTATCTCTGTGCCAAATTTCATCCAGATCCGTTCAGCCGTTCGGGCGTGAAAGAGTAACAAACAAACATCCATCCATCTATCCATCCGTCCAAACATTCACATTTATAATATTAGTATAGATAATCGTTTCCCTGACGCCATCAAGTCATGTTGGTAGAACGCTTGCCTCTTGCGAGGATTGCAGGTTCACACCCCGGCTCGCACCTCTGGCATTTCATGTGCGAATCTCATTTTCAACCATGATTATCACTTGCTAAACGGTGAAGGAAAACATCGTCAGGAAACCTGCATGTCTGAGAGAACTACTCGAAAGACGTGTGAAGTCCGCCAACCTGCACTGGGCCAGCGTGGTGTACTATGGCTTAATCCCCCTCGCATTGAGGGGAGGCCCGTGCGCAGCAGTGGGACATAAAAAAAAGGGCTGGAATTATTATTATATATACAGATAAAATAACACATCCCAGAATGTTGCACGTCATTTGAATAGCATACCAAAGCCAACAGCATCGTGTTTTTATAAAATATTATGGCACAAATAAAATGGTCGGTGGTTCGCGCTACGGATCAATGGCACGCCAGCTTTTATGGCCCTCGGCCAAAAAAGGGCTGGAATTAATATTATTATATGACGCCGTCAAAGCGACTAATCTCGACAGCCATCTATGCAGAAGATATTATTATATACAAGTCTGTGCACTCTCTTCCCGCTTCTGCCCAATGAATGATTTGATAAAATGCATTTTTTTGTTTTTTAATAATATTTTAATGAGCGCAGTTGTATTTCATTAAAATATGTTTACTATTTTAAAAAACGCGCGTGTGTGAGTGTTGAAATAAGAGCCACATTACCAGTAAGTGTGTTAAAATGTAGTGTGTGTGTGTTAAATGTACTCGAGGCTGCCTCGAAAAGCAGTATACTCAGTATTACACATTACAATAAATATCGCCACACGAACACACCAACTATACGGTCCCACACTAAGCAGCGCTTGCATTATGGGTACCGTACAATGGACTGGAAGCGAACCCATTAAATATTACTTTTATAAATATTAAACATCCATGACTCGGGTACAAACATTCGTGCTCATCACACAAAGCTTGTCCCTACCAGGATTCGAACTCACTATCAACTGTGCTAATCAGGCCATCTAGTTTAGTTAAATAAGTGCATGTTATATTTTCAGTACCTATCCTTCACAATCACGGCAGTGTTTTTCAACATTGGTGTGAACGAGAAGGCAACACTAGCCGAAGCGCTCGGCGAGACGACACCGCAGTACCACTCCAACTGCGACAACTACGACCGACTCAACAAGTACTACCACAAGTACAGCAAAACGTTCCCCACAGACCACATCGCCGCCAACCGAGGTGGGTGGCAAAGAAGTCAAAGTGAAATCGTTTATTTCGTATAGGCCTAATGGGGCACTTACAAATTGTCATTACATTTTTTTGTTCTTAACTCCACAACCGGATTGGATAGCGACCTCAACTGAGAAGATCCGGCGAGAAACTCAGCGGGCTTGTCCCTTTTTTTTAATCCATTATTTTTACAAAGGAAATAAAAAAGTAAGCTCCGGTGTGTTGCCATGCGGGGCGCACACACGCTACACTTTAACATTATAAATATTGATATTTGAGCGATTAGCAGCAACAGAAAGAGGCTTAGCATACTGAGAATAAATAAATAAATACCGCCATCAATTGTATGATCCCAAACTAAGCAACGCTTGTATTATGGATATACAGAGTGATTCATAAAGGGCACTTGGAATTATTATGTGAAGTCACAAACTTTATATGTAATTTAAACAAAAAAATGCTGCCAACAAAATAATAATAGTGATTAAAAAAAAAGTATTGATATCTTTTTTTTTGTTTTTTTATAACATTATAGGGAAATATTTGATCTCGATCTCACCTGATGGTAAGTGACGATGAGATCTACGATGGAGCATACTTGCCTAGAAGGTTCACTGTTCACTCTCGACTTGAAAACACCCAGTAATCAATAAAAAAATCTGACAATCTATCTTCACATAATTATTACAAGTGCGCTATAGAAGCGCAGTTTCAAATGCTATTATACCCTTTATGAATCACGCTATATAGATATTTAACCCTTAGTAGCCTGATTTACGAAAGTGATTTATTTTTAATATTGCTGTGTTTAATAATAATGACATTTTTTTTTTTTTTTAATTTCGTTGGAAAGAATATTATACAACAGTAAAATACGTACAGCCAACCTATAAAAAAACTAATAGTAATGTGAACATTCGGTTTAAAAGATTGGTATCAAAATTGAAACTCTAGGCTATTAAGGGTTAAACATCCAAGACTTTAACACGAACATTTGTTCTCATCAGCCAATGTTTGCCCCAGCCAGTATTCTATCCAGGGACCCTCAGTACAGAACAGGGTCGCTATAGTTTGACCACTACCGCTGTGCCGCGCCCTAGGAATGCGGGGTGTGGTGGGGGCGGGGTAGGAAAGGGCGGCTGATCCCCCCCCCCCCCCCCCTCGCCGCACACATACCCAAGGCGCGGTGCAGCGGTATTGGTCAACCTATACCAACTGTGCCAAACAGTTTGTAAATATGATCGTATCCTAATCATTGCAGCATCATCGAGAACAAAACCACTGGAAGAGGTGATGGAGACCCTGAGGATATCGGTGCACAAGAAGGTGCCGAGGAATATCGAAGTGCTCCACCTGGCTGCGCTTGCGACGCGACTCATGAGCGGTAATTCTTCAGTTAAATCTATTTGTGTCGTAACCGTGATATAAAAGTCACTTTTCGGATTATATCGCGTTTATTTTATGTTTTTACGTTACCGTATTGGAAAGCAGCCGTCGGGAACGTAAACACATAAAATACGGGCGATGAAATCGGAAAATTACTGGTGGTAGGCTTCGGCCGTGGCTAGTCACCACCCACTGAACAAAGCCATGTCGCCAAGCGGCCTAGCCGTGTTCCGGCATGATGTTCGGTGTTGCCATTCATGGATGGCGGGTCAGATCAGTTGCGCTGCATGTGCCTAGTGAATGTAGCGTCTCTTATCTACTGCCGCCTTCCTACCTAGGCAAGTATGCTCCATCGTGGATCTCATCGTCACTTACCATCAGGTGAGATCGAGATCAAATACTTGCCTATAATGTAATAAAAAAAAAAAAAAAAAATATTTCAATGTGTAGTATTCGCGTTAAGGAAATATACTATACATTTTATTAACTATACATTATGTACAATAGGTAAAAAATTAAGATTAAAATTAGGCAGGTTTCAATATGCACTCGCAAATCCCCACCACCATCGGCTGGGGGGGGGTGTCCAGAACGCTGGCAACATTGCCACGTTGAATGGCAATGCTGGTGTGTTGGCCAAAATATGTGCCAGCGTTCTGGTCACCAACCACCACCTGTGAAATATTTCTCGGTATCCATCTAAGACTCAATAGTCTCTGCCCGTGATTTTTTTAAAAATTATATTATGCCCGTGATTTTTTTAAAAATTATATTATGCCCGTGATTTTATTAATTATTACATTGCAGGCGTCCGCTTCACGTCGTGCAAGAGCGCCAAGGACCGCACGGGCATGTCCGTGACCCTGGAGCAGTGCTCGGTCCTCGCCGCCGAGTACCATCTCGCCGAGCACGAGATGAACAGGGCCCTCAGCATCATGAGGAGGTCAGTGGCATTAGCGAAACTCTTTACACACCGTTACGTTAACGTATCTCGTTACGTTACGTTCAAGTATTACGTAACGAATTTGGGGGAGGGAGATGATACAGGGGCGGGAGGTGGGGGGGGGGGGTTTCAACTGCACGTTAGGTAACATTGTTTTAACCCTTCAGAACGGTCGCGAAGAGATTTTACTTTTTACTAGGGGCGAGGGGGGGTAAATAGTTTCATACTAGTCTAGTAAATAGAATAGAGGCGTAATGATAGCTTGTATGTCTGAGATAATCTCTCGAAAGACGTGTGAAGTCCGCCAATCCGTACTGGGCCAGAGTGAAGGACTTTGGCCTTATCCCCCTAGCATTGAGGGGAGGCCTGTGCCCAATAGTGGGACATTAAAATAACAAATTTTTGCCTTTTTATTTTTAACAGTGAGGGATGTCGTCGCGAGAACACATTCAAGAATATAGGCTTAAGAAAATATGCGTTTACAAAGAAGCAAGTGATGGCCCTACCCCGGGAGTACCGCCCTCCGCCCGGGACCTACCGCTCCTCTAGAACATAGTCACAGTCACTGAACTGACCACATGTCAAAAAAGTATTTAAAATAAGGTAAATTGCTCATTAATTTTGTTGAACCCAAACAGAAGTATATAAAATCAATACAATGTGTTTTCTGCCTATGGAGCAGCGATCAAACCAATCGTGAACCTCACATACAATACTAGACACAGAAAATAAACTGACTACAGACCGACGGTACGTCAAAAAATACTTAAAACAAGGTAAATTACTTGGAACGAAACGAAAGTAAATAAAAGCAATACAATTTGTATTCTGCCTATTATAAATATTTAACAAATGAATTGTATTATAACTGTTAGTTGTAATACTTGTCTCTTAACGACTCTTGTAGAATATGATTCCCAAACAATAATAATATAAAACCAGTCCTTTTAATGTCCCACAGTTGGGCATGGGCCTCTCCTCAATGCGAGGGGGATTCCCAAAACGTCTGATGTCAAGTTTGACATAAAAATAAATATGTTTTGATCACAGACGAATAACTAATGCAGACGTAGTGCGGCGAACAATACAATGCTGCACTAAAAACCGAGCCGGTTTGTTTGGTTCTCGCGAATTCGCGTGGACTTAGGGTTGTAGTTCGCGTGTACTAAAAATATCGGCTTGGTTTTTTGGGCTTCAATGTTGCTCGTGATTCTTGGTCTGTATTATTTCTTAGTCTACGGTTTGACCTGTGTTTTTGATGCAACATAAGCTCAGGGCCCCAAGTCTGCTAACACAATCGATCCATAATCGAACAGCAACCGCATAGTAACTGTCACTTTTGACATATATCCCATACAATATCTGTCAAAAGTGATAGTTACTATGCGGTTGCTGTTTGATTATGAATCGATTGTGCTAGCAGATTTGGGGCCCTGGTGTCCCATCGAATAATGTTACTTAAGAACGAATACGGATCTCTAAAATCTCGAGATAAATGGTTTTTTTATTTGAATCTAGTTTGCATTGTACTTAATAAAGATATTACCGTCTAACTAGAAGCCATAATTATACTGCCATATGGAAATTCCGCCACTTCGCCTCTATGGTATTTTTTCTTTGTTGGTATTAAATTAATAACATGGCTATTAAAATACCAGCATTATCTAAGATCTAGATTATAATGATTTTTTTTTGGTTTTCGCCATATATATTCTTCTCCCCGCGCGGGCAGATCACTCCAACCGCACCTGTATGTGAGATGCCTTGGATCTTAGTAATATCGAGCAATGAATGCTTTTATTTCTTAAAAAAAAATATAAAGTGGAACAATGATAGTGTACAATATTTTAACAGGCCCAACAGTAGGTTATAAAGATAGCTTTCACAAAGAAATAAATCATGTTAGTGGACATTTAAAATATGACACCCTGTACTGACCACAATGCCAAACGCTTCGTTCGCCTTGTATAAAAAAAATAAAACATCATTTACATATTTATTTTATATATCAACGTGAACTTACTGATTCATCGGTTAAAATATTTTACACTTTTTTTGTTAAACCTTATATAAATGTGAAAAACTGATTCTGTATAAATTGAATCTCATGGAATGAAATGAAAACTGCCTTCACAATTTCTACTGTCTATTGCAACGAGAAGCGCACAAAAATAGAACGTTAAATTGTTAAATAGAATCACACCCGTGTTGACGCTCAAACCACTAAACCAAACTGTCGTTATACTCCTTATGGCCTTGTCGTCATATCGTTTATGACCCTGTCGTCATGCCCTTATGACCCTGCCGTCATAACTCCTATGACACTGTCATCACGCCCTTTATTATGACCCTGTAGTCATACCTCTTATGACCCTGTTGTCATACCCCTTATGACAAAGTTGGCAAGACATGGATGTCGTTAAAGGCATTATATTACCTCCATGGACCGACTATCTAAGGCTGTGTCCCCAGTCGGCAAACTGTCAGCGGCCGACTGAGTTAGCGGCGTATCGGTTTAGTACGCCCTTCCATATATTTGAAATGGAGTGTTCACAGTTTGCTAGTTTGCGCTCACTCTACGCAGTTTGCTGTGTTGCGCGCCCTGATTGATTCAGTGAGCGGCCAACTCACAGCAAAACCGGTTCCAGTCGGCGGCGGCGATATGCTTGTTCGCCGGGTGTAGTGAGTCCGTTTGCCGCAAACTGTCATGTGGACAGATGACAGTGAAAATTCAGTCGGTAGGTCGACCTAAATAAGCGGCTAACACATAACAGTTTGCAGGGGGGGTAATTATTATTATTATTATACAGTGATATGACACCGTTTTAAGTATTTATATCACGAGAAAGTAGACCAAAATCTTCCAATGTAGTTGCCAACGACTTAAATTTAGGTACTTAAAAATAGCGTTTAAAGACATTTTTTTACTTAAATAATGAAATTGAATTAATGTTTCATCTTGTTCGGCCACAAATTCTTATTAAATTGGTACTGAACTTATTTTTCAAATTATTTTACTATTATATTTGTTACAAGAGATCGATTTTGAGAACTTAATTTGTTTTAAAAAATCTGGTAAAATAGAAAAGTTTTGATAATGTTTTTTTTTCCATATGAATAATAACTTGTTCTTACAAGTCTCTTATTAATGTTAAGTAAGTATCCACTTTACAACGTATGGTGGACAAAGCAGGCCAGCCATAGCCCCAAATTTGAACGTTTCACTATTCAATATCTATATCTTCATCAATATCTTCCATTTTAATAGTGCCAAATATTAATAAAATAGCAATGTTGTATAACCACACCAGTTTTACGCATGCATAATATTGGTCCTATTTACCAATATATAGAAATAATTTACATCTGTCAACTCAAAACGCCATTAAAAAGAGCAACCATCGGGCCATTTAGTAAAAATGAGTTAGTTAATATATTATGATAAATAAACATATTATTTCTACAAATTATTTATTGTTATCATTAAATGAAAATATCTTTGTGTTATAATTACAAAAATATTGAAATAATAATTATTTTTAATTTTAGTTTTTTTTACGGCTTTGTTATCTGTGCCTCTCTTTCAAACGGTGCGCGAAAAAAAAACCGGAAGCCCTTATTGAACCACACAGTTAAAGTTAATTATTTAACCGAGCATCCAATCAATCAGTTTATCGGAGGATGTCTTCCCTATTAAATAGCTTTATTTAGTTAAGTATACGTAATATAAAATATCTACAAACACTTCGATGTACTTCCAAACTTATGTGATTTATTTTGGAAAATGGCAAATCGTGGAAGCCTTCGTTTTTTTTTAAGAATGTTTCATGAAGCCTTAATATCAATATGATTTGACACTTATGTACCATTTACTTATATTAATTAAGTAGTACTTATTGTAATCACCACTGTTTATTATTATTTATACTATAGACGGATGGAGGACACCTATGTCTTCACTGTCTATTGTTTAAACATAGGTACGCTAGGTAAGTTAATTGTCTCCACAATACACCAAATAGGAACTTCTAAGAATTGTATACTATATTGGATTTATATACACAGTGGTATATTTAGCGGAACACAAAAGGTGTCTAGCAATGTAGTGTGACAAATGAATTTTGAAAAGTATTATTTTCTTGTATAAAATTAATTTCGAAAAGTGTTCTTTTCTTGTATAAAATTAATTTTGAGAAGTAAGTATTCTTTTCTTGTATAAAATTCATTATGAGAAGTATTGTTTTCTTGTATAAAATAACATAAAACATTATAAGTAGGTTTCTCTAGATATACGCTTGTGTTTAAAATAATAAAGTGTAATTACCTATGACTTATATGTTTCATATATTATGGTCTTAATGATAAGGCGCGGGTTCTACTGTCTTCCCGATAAATATGATCTAATTATATTTTCTGTCATTCGAATTGTTTTATTTTTTTATTAGGCTGTGAATCTGTATGTAAATCGATTGATTAATAAATATAAAATATTATGTTGCTTCTGCTGTTTTTATTTTCTTTAAATATAAGTTAACATAATATAGTAACATATAAAAATACCACTATCTAATAGTTATTCAACAGATAGTCTCGTGTCGTGATTGTTAAGATTGCCACTATATAGGTAAGTGTCCAAAATAAATTTCCACACATTTCCAATTCAACATATGGTACTACTCAAAAAACATGTCGCCGCACCATCTGTGGTTGGTATTTTAATATTTTACTAGTGTCCCATTTGAGGTAAAGCTAAGCTATTACAACATTTACTAAGGCTAGGGGCTAGGTACTTCCAACGTACATAATAGTAGTATATAGTAGTGCGTAAAAGTACGCAAGTAATCAAGACATGCGTGCTATTCCTATGCATTTGCGAAATAAACCGCAATTCTCGTGTAACTCGGGCAAATTATGTCACATGCTTGTCACTCAAACCATAGAGAAAATAAATCTGGCTGAAATTAGTTTTTTCCACCATTGGGCTCAATCATTATTTAAATCAATCGTTTCGTAAAAAAGTAGAAGAAATCGATAAAAACTATATAACTCGATGATAAATACAAATACAATAAGTGTTTTTTTTTCAGTGTCTCTGTGATCAAGCATCATTCACATTTTGTTATCACACGAACGGACAAAACAAATCGTTATAAACAATTATAAATTCCCTACAACCATGACCAAGTACTTAGCTTTAGAGAAACTCTCTCTATTAATGAAAATCATTTCGGGAAATGGAGGTCCGTTTAAATCTGCAATGAAACTATGGAGACATGATACACTTAAGGTAGGTGATACCATATGCAGGGCATGGCTACCTATAAGGCCTCAGCCTCGAATTTAGCGGGCAGCGGGGCGGCGGCGGCGGCGCGGGAGCGGCAGGATCTTATGGGTAAAATCAAATGGACCGTTTTCCAAAACAGCGGCGCGGGGCGGCCAATGACCTCCGCCGCCCAGCTGCCCGCTAAATTCGAGGCTGAGGCCTAACAGCTGCATCGCAGTTTCCCCCCATCTCACCAGCCATCTATAAGCCCCGCCTCCGGTTCCGTCTATCGCTTGTATGACGTGCGCAGCGTTGAGCTACATGACTGATATATCTGAACAGCAGTGCTATTCTGAAACTACAATCTCATATATCAAGCAATTGAATTGTAAAATTTCAATATAAAATATACAATTCACCCACGGATTCTCATGTGAGATTGTTGATCTAGAATACCACTGCGCTTGCTGCTGGCTGGACATCTTTCGATGACGTCACCGCCCACGTGTTGGTGTATAGCGTGTTCGCGAGTTGGTGTGTTCAAGAGTGTCTTGACCTAAGACAGTTCATTATATTTTAGACATTTAATTATTGTTGGGAGCTCCTTCTTTCTTTACGAAATGAAATGGGAGCTTATTGGACAAGCAAGAAAACGCACATTGAATACTCATAGTTATAATCAAAATCAGAGACAAGCACCATAGACACCAATAGTGTTGCACTACTTGCTAATTAGATGTGATCTGAACACAGTGTACGTTGTCACATACATTCTCATACAAAGCGAGTCAAATCAACTTGCGTAGGATTCTGTACGCAGTAAAGGAATGTCGCCTTAATAAATATATTTTTTTAGTTAAGTAGATCACGATTAATTAAGGCATCTTGTTGATGGTAGGATGGAAAGTTAATGGGAACAGACGCTCTCGGCAATAAATACTATGAGAACAATTACTACATGCTGGGCCGGAACCGCTGGGTCGAGTTTAACCCCAAATTCAAATGGGAATATGATGCCAGCCAGGTGATTATAATATTAATCTATTCCTGATTTACATTAGGGGTTGTTGACTAGGCCTTCCTGATTTAGGTGGCTTTATACGAAATCCTGCCGTAAGTCCGCCGTGGCCCAATTAATGGGACTACCTTACCCCCATTCTTAGTCCATTGGGTGTCCATTGGGTGGTATTAGGCGGAGTCACCTCCGGCGTTAGCGGTGACAATGAAATGCAATGCCGGATCAGGACAGGACACGCCTTGGAACTCGTGTCAGTGCGCATCAAAATTGTCAAGTAAGATAGGTTCCTATCGTATACCCTGCCTACCGTCCAATGGATAGGCCCCGCGCATTTGCTATAGGCGCCGTACCTTTGCAACAGGCCTTGCGCATTTTCTACAGGCGCCGTACCTTTGTAACAGGCCCTGCGTGTTTGTTACGGCGCCGCGTATTTTCTACAGGCGCCGTACCTTTGTAACAGGCCCTGCGTGTTTGTTACGGCGCCGCGTATTTTCTACAGGCGCCGTACCTTTGTAACAGGCCCTGCGTGTTTGTTACGGCGCCGCGTATTTTCTACAGGCGCCGTACCTTTGTAACAGGCCCTGCGTGTTTGTTACGGCGCCGCGTATTTTCTACAGGCGCCGTACCTTTGTAACAGGCCCTGCGTGTTTGTTACGGCGCCGCGTATTTTCTACAGGCGCCGCGCTTTCATAATCCGCCTCTTATGGAGTGATACCTTTCATTTTAACCTGTAATGGGAAAACTGATAATTATTATACTCATAATAATACCAGCCCTTTTTGATGTCCCACTGTTGGGCACGGACCTCCCCCAATGCGAGGGGGATTAGGCCATAGTTTACCATGCTGGCCTAGTGCAGGTTGTCGGACTTCACACTTCTTTCGAGGGGTTCTCCCAGACATTCAGGTTTCCTCGCGATGTTTTCCGTCACCGTTAGCTGATTGAAAATGAGATTCGCGCATGAAATCAGAAATCCCGGAGGTTTGAACCTGCGATCCTCGTTAGTGTGGCAAGCGTTCCTACCAACTAGGCTATCGGCTATCACTGTTTTCCCTTGGCTATCACTGATTTTCTATTATACTTACGATGCCATTAAATCTGTAATAATATCTCTGCTCTTGCTACGTGGCTTACACCATTTAGGTGACTCCGCAATGGTTTGGCTGGCTTCACAACAAGACGGACCGGCTGCCGTCCGAGGACTGCGCGAAGCTGTGCCTCGACTACTGTTGCTGGTGCCACTGCTGGCTGCAGCCGCACAAAGAAAACCTGACCAATACTGTGAAAGCCTATTACCCGTACAGCACTACGAGGCCGAAGATCAACATGTGGGATGGTTATTATAAAGCTATAAAGTAGTTTAGTGGAAAAGAGAAGATATTCCAGCCAGGCGGGTGGTATGCCTAGCGACCACTATGCCCCAACGTTTATAGTCGGGATCTTGTATATATTTTACATGCTCCGAAAACTCTCATAGCGCGTTTCAGGATTGGACGGAGAATTGTCGATTGTTCTGAATGTCGTCTCCAGCGCCATCTGTGTAGCTTGTAGCGAGGTTGAAGAGGTCGCTACATTAGCATTTGTTGCGACTGGCAGGACACGAAGTAAACTATGATCCAGGCTGTTTTTCTTTCAATTGATGTAAAAATGTCTCAGTTGTTATGCCAGTGGGAGCGAGTGTTAGATTGGTTTAAATGGGTTTGAAACTGTATTTAAAAAAAAAAGTAGGTAGCTATTTACCGTTATTTTCTTTTATTGGTATTTGTTTTTTGTATCGGTATACTACCGCCATCTATCGCAACTGTGTTTATATAATTTACACTAATCATAACTAGATGGCGTTAGTTGTGTCGTTATTTTCCCAAACCTCCTTTGAGACCTATCAGAAAATTGTGTAAAAGTACTATGTACATCATCTATCTATTTTATTATTGCAAGGAACTAAAAAATAATAATACGCTTGTAGACAATAAATGCAAATCAATTCTCAAACATTATTTTTTTCGATTGAAATTGGTGCAGTATTGCAAATAAATTTATTTCATTACGAAATGAAATGCAATGAACTACTATGGAATAAATTGTGGTACTAGGCCATATTTCATCTTATAATAATATCTATGATAAAATCTAAAACTCATACATAATAAGTATAGTACGGATATCACCGCTGTTTTAAGAACATAATAATTATGAATTAAATTAAATATATTTCTTCAGGTTTATTAGATATGTAGCTTGTAGGTGAGTAGGTAATATATTATGTTAAAAATATCCCTATTGTGGTGCAAGCAGGTACCTATAAATATTAGTAATGCAGCAAGCAGGTGCCATCTTAATTTCGCATATTTAAGGGGGAAGCTCAGGGTCAGGGCGCGAAATTCAAAATGTCAATGGTTTTTATTTTTTTACGAAAAATTTGGACATCTTTACGATGTAATTTAGTGTTTTGCGATATTAGCATTCTTCATTGGATGTCTCGATGTATTAAGTTTGCTTAAAAAAGAACCTAATCCGATACAATACCATAAGGTTTGTAAAAACCGCTACTTTTACTAACTTAATGGTGTTGTATCGCTTTAGGTAAGTTTTTAAGCAATCTTAATACATCGAGACATCCAATGCAGAATGCTAATATCGCAAAACACTAAATTACATCGTAAAGATGTCCAATTTTTTTGTAAAAAAATAAAAACCATTGACATTTTGAATTTCGCGCCCCGACCCTGAGCTTCCACCTTAATTGGGTTTGTGTGTCTGTTTCTTTGAGTATAATGAAAAACTAATGGACCAATTTCATTTATATTTACACGCTACAGTGTACGGGCTTTTTGGCGACAAGTTAGTTAGAAGAAGTTACAGATGAACAGTGAAGTTGCCAATTTTGTTTTAATAATATTAGTCATTCTTATAACAAACTGGTACACCCAATACGGTCTATACAGTATCTGAAAAAATCAAATAAGAACTTGTGTTAATTAATAGGGGTCGATTTTTAGACCGCGTCGACCCCCACAATCAGTTTTTGTTTATGTCGACCCCTGGGAAACCGATATTGACCCCAAGGGGTCAATATTGACTACTTTGGGGATCCCCGGTCTAGGTAGTTGGTATTGTAATAAGCTATAGCGATTATTTATCATACTAAGGCTGTGTCCCCAGTCAGCAAACTGTCAGCGGCTGACTGAGTTAGCGGCGTATCGGTTTAGTACGCCTTTCCATATATTTGAAATGGAGTGTTCACAGTTTGCTGTGTTGCGCGCCCTGATTGATTCAGTGAGCGGCCGACTCACAGCAAAACTGGTTCCAGTCGGCGGCGGCGATATGCTTGTTCGCCGGGTGTAGTGAGTCCGTTTGCCGCAAACTGTCATGTGGACAGTTGACAGTGAAAATTCAGTCGGTCGGTCGACCTAAATAAGCGGCAAACACATAACAGTTTGCTTGCGACGCACGCAAATTGATCTGAGTATGCAGCTAAATCGAATGTCAGTTCGCCACAAATTTGCGGCTCACTCAGTCGGCCGCTGACAGTTTTCCGACTGGGGACACAGCCTAATTATAACATAGACGTAAGGATTATGAGCTTGGATGTATGGGGCTATCTCTGAAACAACTGATCCGTTTCTGAAAATTCTTTCACTGATTTAATGACATCCTTCATCCCTGGGCCCCAAGTCTGCTAACACAATCGATTCATAATCGAACAGCAACCGCATAGTAACTGTCACTTTAGACAGACACTGTATATGATATCTGTGAAAAGTGACAGTTACTATGCGGTTGCTGTTCGATTGTGTTAGCAGACTTGGGGCGTTGAGTACGGGCAGAAGTTATAGGTAGTTGTTAATACATGATAATCTGTGTTGTCTCTTTTCAGGTTACTCCATTTGCACCCGGGAATGTGATGAATAGTTTTGTTTTTTTAATTGTAGGAACTATATGTACCTACTTAATAAAATATGATCTTATTAAACTTGTTCAAAATACAAGCTGCTTGATTAATCCATTGAAAATTAAAAAAAATGTTTTATTTTTATACAAATTCGTGCATAGACATCTACGTTTATACTTCCATTATGAATAGTTACATCATAATGGAAGTATAACAAAATAATATCATTGCCGACTGGGACCTTAGTATGAGTTTGGATGCATTCAAACACCAATCGAGTGTCGAAGTAAAATAGCACATTTCCGCTAGGGGTGTCTTGAAATATATTATGGAAACATTTGATGAGTCAATCGATATTTGATGCTATAATCAAAACTCGTACTAAGGCCCTTGGTTACGCCTACAGATACTAGCAATATCTTCTAGTAAGCACCTACGTTAACATGATAGCTATGTTTATTTCATTGGTATGCATAACCATAAAATTGTAACGTGCATTGGTCTTCGTGTACACCGGTACTATCCGATTTTATTCAGGCTGGTTCAGTGCGTTAGCCCAAAGTTGAACCAGCATTCTGTGTACTGGGGCCTTAAGTTTCCATAGACACATTTTACATACGAACGTCAGAAATAATTCGTAAACAGATTTTAAAAAGCCGGTTGTGTCTATGGTGGGGATGGGCGTTGCGGTGGGCGGTGTCCGGCCCACCTCCCCTGGTGGGGCCTTCAGCAGCCGTCAGTAGCGCGTAGGCCGCGACGGGGCTCGCACGCATGTCGTCTCGCGAGTGAGTGCCGCAGTGTTGTGGGGCAGAGGCCCATAATTCGAAAATAGAGAACGAAAAAATTGATCCCCAGATGGGAGTATTCGAGGAGAGGGGAGCGATGCACTGGGTATGATTTTTTTTTTTTCGAATTAAGATTTTTTATTTTTTTACTTATTTGTTTTACGTATTCTGTGGTGTGAAAAGTTTATATTTTCACGTAAGTGGAGTGTTTAATCTTTTGAATTGAAGATCCAACCTATTTATTTTATCTAGATAATAGGTATAATATATTATCATAATACATGCCAATTTTATAATTAATCGTTTTTTTTCTATTAGTACACATTGAATTTAAGGTATACGAGTAGGTTAAAATTATAAGTAATAATTTGAAAAAATATATCACGCTTGTTAATTCCGAAGTGGTAGCCAGAGGTGCACTGCAGGACACCCACATTTCGGATATTATTAACAATGTAACAGGAAGCCAGCCTACTGCTACTATACCGGGCGGAACACCCGCCGCCTCTATGCTTAAATTTTTCTTACTCTATGGCTGCTGTTTTTTTCAAACAACTTATATTTACATAGTCTAGTATCTGTCTATTACTTAGGGATAATGTGGCTTTTTCATCAGTGAAAGAATTTTCTGAATCGGATTAGTAGATCCGGAGATTAATCCCTACATAAACTTTATCATTTTTGTATTTATTATATAATGTAGTAGAGAAGCATATAATATATACATAATAAAATAATACCATCCTATTTGAATGTCTAACTGCTGGGCACGGGCCTCTCCTCAATGCGAGGGGGATAGGCCATAGTACACCACGCTGGCCCAGTGCGGGTTGGCGGACTTCACACATTTTTCGAGGGGTTCTCTCAGATATGCAGGGTTCCTCGCGATGTTTTCCTTTACCGTTTAGCAAGTGATAATCGTGGTTGAAACGGAGATTCGCACATGAAATCCAGAAATCCCAGAGGTGCGAGCCGGGGTTTGAGCCTGCGATCCTCGTTACCGAGGCATGCGTTCTACCAACTTGGCTATCAATGCCCTGATATGTATACATAATATTTCCAAAATTAATTATTAATGTCAAGTCCAAATTATTTATGTCAAGTGCCAGTATTTATGTCAAGCATAATATAAATGCTAACAGGAAGGCATACGTTTTATGAAACCCTGAATTACATTTATAAATATACTTAGGTATTCCTAGTAGTAGCGACTCCTAAGTACCTACCTATTAAAAGTATCCAAGCTTGACATAACACTACACCTATCCACTCGGTAAGTATACAGATATTTGAATATTGATTATAATTATAGAAATAATTTTAGGTAGTAGCTATTTGTACTTTTTTTAAAATATTGTATCCATTATTTAGTTGTTATATACAAAAAAAATATGTTATGTTAAGTACTTAAGTAATTATTGTATTCTAATTCAGTATTATATGCATATTTTTATATAGTGGATACACCTTCATATATTTTTTTTATCAGCTCGGAAATACTTCTTTCGTTGTTGTTTACTTGAAAATTTATATAAAAAATATTGTATCTATTTATGATCGTATGTTTTTGTGATTCCGAGGAAACGATGATTTCAATTTGGTTAAAGTTACCTGGGTAAGTGTACCCACTTAGTATTAATACTACCTTGGTAAGTGTACCCACTTAGTATTAATACTACCTTGGTAAGTGTACCTACTTACTTAGTATTAATTGACCTAGTAGTCGTTCCAAAACGTTATAATAACGTTGATCGAGGGCCATACATTTTGCAACTTGGCGAACGCATACCCATGTATTAAAACCAGGCGAAAATAAGTATCAACTTAAAAAGTTGAATTGTGATGTCGTAAGTATTTTTTTATATTCTATGAGTTCACATAGAATACGTACTAATTATTGAATAATATTTAAAGATAGAACCAGTTAACAAATCAAGCTAGTTGAAAAAAAAGCAATATGAGTTTGAGTACTTAGTTGAAAAAATAATATTATGAGTTTGAGTACTAATTGAAAAAATAATATTATGTGTTTGAGTACTTAACTTATATGTAGCTCAGTTTGAAAGTTTGTTTTATTTTGTGACGCTCAAAATTATATTTACCGCGCGCTCATTGAATTCTGTATATGCCAGGGTTAATGAAAAATATTTCTGAGGATAATTCTTTAGGTAGGAATATTATATCAATATTAATAACACCCAACAAACGTTATTGCGTTACCGTGCAATATTGCATGCCTATTTTAATCATATATGACTACATAGTCGAAAAAAAAAAAAAAGGTTAAAAGAAATAGTTGAAATAGGACGCTTGTCAAACTACCAACTTTTAAATTGCTATAGTGTTGCCATTTAATTTATTGGACATGTTAACATGTATTATTTATATCATACATGTCAAATGAACGTAAATATTATTTTATTTTGGAAATTCTATATTCTTACGCCTTGTTAGTACCTATTTACTGAAGTTGATAAAGCAAGTTTCAAAAATACAATGTAAGTAAACATGAAATAATTTAAGATCGTAACATTATTTTTAAGGTTCTACAAAAAAAATGGTTCCAATTATTTATTGCGTGATCATAAACGCATTAGAACCATATTTTAAAATAAGAATGCAATATAGTTTTTACCGACGGGCTCCTGCAGCAAACACCTGGGTAGGCGCTGAATTTTTTTACAAATACGTCATCTTCTTTGCAACCTTTACCTGTAAAAGACAGTTACTTAGTAAATAATAAATACGAGTATGTTAATTCGACTAAGTGAAGACACGACTACGTTAACAGTCTTTAAATATAATCCTTTGTGTACTGACGTCAAAGTTTAATCTAGAATTTAATCAAAACAGTTCAAGAGTTTACATAGGACTAACGTTCATTTAAAACTACGATAGCTGCGTAATATTGTAACTTATTAAAACTACGATATACGGTAACTATATGTAACTTAAATCGCTACATGGAACTGACGGTTCGTAGCTTGAGACGTGAGCTCAAGTCTTAAGTTCCGTTTTCTTTAAAAAAGCTATTGCGAGCATAGTATTTGAGCCTTTTAATTTATGTACAATAAGGGTCCCGATGTACGTAATAAAATACACACTTTGTTTGGAATTAAATACGTATTAATTGAGTTGTTTTTTTAAGTTGTGTATGCAACTCAACACCGGCTGAATACGCGCCTTTAGCGGTATAATTACTCTACTTGAGGTCAAAGTTTAAAACAAGATTCTAAATTTAAAACTTAAACAACAATGTGAGAGAGTATTAAAACATTTTTTCTCTGTGCTAAGTAGAACTTATAATGGACTAATTTAAATTAATAATGGATTAAATACCGGCGCGAATAAGTTAATGCAGATAAGTAGATACGTGTGATGCCTCATAAAAGTGTTTTTTTTTTAATATAAAAAACAAGTACCGTTATTAAATTAATATAATGTTGGTATTTTAATGTTCATATTCACAGTTACATATGTGAGCAATTTACCCATTCATTTTGGTTAGCTAACGATTGTATTTTAGAACTGGAGCAGAAATGTGTTGGTTATTCAAGATTTTCTTTATTAATGTCTGGCATAACACCGTCATAATATGATGCTACCTTCAATGTTTGGTCGTGTATCACTTATCTGATATTTATTATGGTTATGGTCTTCTTACATGTCATTGTTGACAGAACCATAGTTGCTAGTCCACCACGATATTGCAAGTAATATAAGGACGCCATTTTCATATCATCATTTCTAATCCATTATTTTATTGATAATGTGTATTTATTGATTGTTTTATTGCTATTAATTACTTGACATTAGCAAACCCCGCTAAGTTGTGGGTGAGAAAGAAGAAATTAATATTATAGATCGCCACTTATAATATGACATAAAACAGTTGTTTTCCCATGAAAATTTGAAGCAAGTAGGATAAAGGTATATTAACCCATAGCTTAGACAGAGTAGATTATAAAAAAAGTTAAAATTATGTAATGTAGGTACCCTGATTAACAGGCACACGAAACCGCAGGCAGTCTCAATAATTTGCAGTAGCAAGTTTTTGTCTAGATGTACCTACCTACTCGCGTATAAATTATAAAATAATAATTAATATTTTGTCGAAATATAATCAAAAACAATGTGGTTTGCTTGTCTACCTATTTAACAAACCCGGGCTATGTTTTTGATAACTAGCATTTAGATATTAAATGTATGGAAATAATTAAACAAGTGCCTGCCTTTTTTTTGTTGTTTTTAAATGAATCGCACTTACATTAAAGTAGCAAAAAGTTGGTAACTTATTAAAAAAGCAACAAGAATGGTTATGCTCTGTGCGCAGGGAAGCGACAGTCAATACCTCTTGCACGACCTACAATAACGATTCTATTGCCACTCGATTATCAGTATATTGTAGTAGAAAGCTTTATGCTCTTCTTCTTTCTTTACGAAATGAAATGCGATGAAATAAAATGGATATGAATATGGTCTCACCCACAACTTAGCGGGTATTTTGCCAATGTCAAGTAATTAATAGCAATACATTCAATAAATACACATCTATACATATAAATAAAATTGGAGTGTCTGTTTGTAATATTAAAATAACCGCTTTTTACTAAGTGCATTTGGATGTATACACGTTACCGACAACATTTTTTACAATTTTTGTCTGTCTGTCTGTCTGTCCGTCTGTCTGTCTGTCCGTCTGTCTGTCTGTCTGTCTGTTTGTTCCGGGTAATCTCTGAAATGGCTGGACCGATTTTGACGGGAATTTCACTGGCAGATAGCTGATGTAACAAGGAGTAACTTAGGCTACTTTTATTTTAGAAAAAAAAATTGGATCTCTCGAAAAAAAATTAAAACCAATGTTGCAGCGCTGCGCCTGCTTAAAGTTTGATAGCAACAATCTGCAATGCGTCCCGCGGGATCAGAACGCGAGCAGGCTTTATGCTCTTATCTATTTTAAAACTGAGACAGAAGTTTGGGTGCTTACGAAGAAATAAACGCACTTAGATTTATTTAGCTATAGCTCCGTGTGTGTCGGTTAAAAGTGAAATAAGGCAACATACCAACCGTCATATATAAACTCCAGTAAGGGATCCTTAATAATCTATACAGAGTGATAAAGAAAGGGCTAATTATTCATTCATTTATTGTATACTTATTATTGTATATTTATTATATAGGGTTGATTAAGTGATATTTAAGAACTTCGATATGCCGACTTTAAATATAATAAGTTTTGTTCTCAACGATATGAAAGTTGTGATTTTTGTGAACAATTGACGATCTGATTAGCGCAGTGGGTGGTGACTCTGCTCTCTGCGCCAAGGGTCCCGGGTTCGAATCCTGGTAGGGACAAGGTTTGTGTGATGATTATGAATGTTTGTACCCGAGTCATGGTTGTTTAATATCTACATAAATATTATATACTGAGCTCGCCCACAGTACATTGTACGGTACCCATAATAAAAGCGTTGCTTAGTGTGGGACCGTATAGTTGGCGTTTTTTTTTAATTGGACATTTTGAACTTGACATTATGATAATAAATGCGCAGTAGACTTTCTGATTCAGCCGGTGCATCCAGCTAATTTATGTGAACGATGGTCAATTCAATATATAATTGAATCGTTAATCGACCTTGTGGGTATAGAAATTTAGACGAAATCGAACCTTAAACACGTCCGTTATCGCAATAATAAATTGATGGGTAATAACTAATATTACTGCGCAGCGATTCTTAGACAATACGAATAGGTACGTCCTAGATTTGAATCTAGACGATAAGGGGTCCCCGTCCCCGTGACCCGCGCCCACTGCCCTATCTGACCTACGATAATACCTGTTCTAAGCGAAATTTTCTATTAAATATAGTTGGTATCTAATATTTTACTCAAAGCCCCAACCCACGACTTGATTTCTAACTTAGAGGGATGTAATTATAAAATATTAATAATAGGTCTTATTAATACGTGTAAAACTCTGTTGAAAATCAGATCTATTTACTGGTTTAAATGGACTTGAAAATAAGGATGGCGTTACAGCTTATTCGTAGGTTACAGCAACGTAACCACGAGGAGTTTAATTTCTTTTGTGGTACCGACACCGTAGAAATTTGACCACCGTAGAATTTAAATTTAGAGCTTCGAAAAGCAGGGTTGGTCCGTCACGCACTCCCAGCACTGATGCTCATGTAAGCCAGGATCTAGCTGTCACAAGAATGGGTAGCCTGCACGAATAATCCCAGATTAAAATTCCAAATTTTACCAAACTCTTATTGATGCCGTGACCGAACCAAAAAAAAAATTATTAATTTGTTTTATGATTTCAATGAAAATAATCCACATCTTTGCAGAAAAATAAAAAATATTTTTGTAATAAGACTGTTAAAAATAAGCTATAATATGCTAGGATGGCTACAATTTAAAGCTTATCTTTCGTACAGTCAAGCACCCTATTCTGCTCTTCACTTGTAATAGTAATAGTGCTCTTCACTCCTTGCGAGCGTGTCGTGTTTAGTTGCCTAACGCCAGCAGAGGGGTCTCATTAGCCGTCGGCAAAAGAGGGTCAAACTATCTCTCGTTCCGGATTCGAGTGTTTAAAAAATAATGCTCTTTTGTATATATAGTTACTGTTGCCCCCGACTCGACTATATATATATATATATATAATATCCATAGCAGTGATAGCCAAGTTGATAGAACGCTTGCCTCGGTAACGAGGATCGCAGTTTCAAACCCCGGCTCGCACCTCTGGGATTTCTGGATTTCATGTGGGAATCTCATTTTCAACCACGATTATCACTTGCTAAACGGTGAAGGAGAACAATGTTCTGAGAGATGATTTCTGAGAGAATCCCTCGAAAGACGTGTGAAGTCCGCCAACCCGCACTGGGCCGGGCCAGCGTGGTGGGCTATGGCCTAATCCCCTTCGCATTGAGGGGAGGCCCGTGCCCAGCAGTGGGACATTAAAAAGGGCTGGTATTATTATTATATACAAAGAGTAGGTAGATACATTACTTCTCAGGATACTTAAAAGCTCTCTTGATTTAACAGTAGACCGACATAATATAGGCGATATATGTATATAATATATAGCCAGACAAACACACCAACTATACAGTCCCACACTAAGCAACGCATGTATCATGGGTTATATGGTGCCCAACAGACCAAACTATTATCATTGGTTTAAAACAACAAAATTATTTTGTTGCAGCAACAAAGCGAGCGTTACAGTATAACAACGGCTTACGAGGGCGGGGGGGAGCTGTCCCCCGTCGCGCCCGCCACATCCCCGGGCTCCCCCCGCGACTGCACCTCGTGTCGCAAGCGGGAGCCCCCCGATGACCCCCCGGCGCCGACCTCGGAGGACCCCTGCGCTGGATGCGGCGCCCGAATCACCGACAGATACTACCTCCTGGCGCTGGAAAGGCGTTGGCACACGCCTTGCTTGAGATGCTGCGAATGTAAGATGCCCCTGGACTCAGAGCAACGGTGCTATGCTAGGGATAGCAATATATTCTGCAAGAACGACTATCTCAGGTAAGTCTTTGCACCTATAAATTGTATTGGTGAAAAAAAAATAAGACATTCCAGGCGGCGTATTAAGAACTCTTATTTTCACGAAGAATACTGAACTGCCTGACAATTAATGATATATATTAACTCGATAATGCATACTTAATCTAAAACGAAACCTTATTTTAAGTTATATCAGTCAACATTACAAGTATACACACAGAGATAAAGTACTATTTCCTGGGAGCTTGTGTCGTTAATATGTTACAGATGACAAGATGTAGGTCTCGAAATAGGAAGTCTTAATATGCTCCCAGACTTGGGAAAGAAGCCACGTCTGGTGGAGGCCCTTAGTGGACTTAGAAGTGCCTCCTAGTTGACCTTACAGTCCTAGAGGAGTCAATAATTACGACTAGTCCACAGATCTATAAGTCAGGCCTAATTAGGGCCTCGTTGCTTTAGGGTCCAAGTTGAGGTTTAAGTACAAAATAACCCTATTTAACACTGGACATGTTACAACGTGATTACGTACAGTTAAAAATACTGCTATCTAGTAATTAATAGAGTTAGGTACTTTCACAAGCTAAGTACTACAATAGATTACAAACTGTCAAGAGTTTCATTAACTGCAACGAAGGTGGAATCGTTATTTTTTTCATAATTAATGAATGCAATTATTTTTGTGTCACTTCAAAGCACTTTAAAAGGTCAGTAACGATAAAGTGTTGAGTTATGTAATTGGATGGAATGAGTTTGGTGTGTCTGGGACATAGCTTAATATCTAGGTATGCGCCGGACAGTTTTAATACCAAGTTACCATACCAAGAAAATACCAGAAACTCAAAACAACAAAATATCCTATGTTAGATCGGCGTATTTGTTGGTAGATGAAATTTTGCACAGAGATAGGTTATAGTCTAGAACAGCCTATGTGCTATTCCAGACTATAACCTATATGTGTGCAAAATTTCATCGAGATCTGTACAGCCGTTCTGGCGTGATTGAGTAACAAACATCCATCCAAACTTTCAGATTTATAATATTAGTGGGATATATACTACGTTAACATAATATACCGCTTGACAATGTTTATATCTTCATACTGTACGTCAAATACGAGATTATTCATAAGCTATCCGTATACTTCACAGTCTACGTATTTAGACATTTTGTATGGCGAATTGAATATCGCGTTTAGCGGACGTTATTTAAGAATTTCAATTCTCGATACAGAATGTCTAAATACGTAGACTGTAAAGTATACGGTTAACTTACGAATAATCTCGCACTTGAAGTGCAGCACTATACTTACTACTAAGTCCATTACCTGCTACCAGTCAGACCCAACCCTCTTACGTTTAAAAATAAATCTGTGCTATTTATAACAGTTCGCTATTAGTTATTTATCTGGTAGTTGTCGGACGGTGGCAAAATGCGTTATGTCTTTTAATTATTTCGCGGATTTATTGCAAATCGATTGGAGACAATATTTTCCATCGAAAGTGATAAATATTTCGCTGTTAGCATTCAAAACGGTTAACTGGTTTGTGTGGTTGAGGAGTTTGTTGAACCGATGGTGCGTGTTTTAGTAGTTTTAAATATTTAGGTGATTTTAAAAGTGTCCTTCGAATATTGAAATTATTAAACATCCTAATTTCAATAGGGAAGATGGCTGGGTGCTGCCACCGACTTACGATCCAGTAATTAATATTAATAAATCTAAAACCAAGCGCACTATTGCAAGACCTCAAGACACTGTGACGTCTAACACCTCAGTCCTCCCGGAAACCATGGTTGCTGTAAAGCAGCCGAAATAAACGCGATAACAGCCGTAAAATTAGTTTTATTTCAATGTGTAGTATTCGTGTAAATATAAGATTAATAGGGGAATAAGACAATTAATAAATCTTCTAAAACTTCATTAACAAAATATTGCGTCACCGCCATAGGTGTTGGTAGTTATAAATACGAGTATATTTAAACCAATGCTCTAAGCATTTGATAGCATAAAGCTAGGCCTAAATACTCCTCTATCCGTTTCAGTAAAATGGCGGATATTTTATTAAAAAGTAAATAACGTTCTTGTGGCAACTTGCAAAACGGTTGTAAAGATACTTATGATTTTTTTGCCCGCACTCATATACAAATGTATGAATAAGTACCTACATAATGGACAATAACCAAGCAAAGTGATAATAAAAAAATTCAAGTTTTGCTAAATTATAAACGAAAATTTTATGTAACTTTTTAAATTCCTTTTTCATATTTCTCTTCGTAATACTAAGTATACTAAGTATACTCCCTACAGTTTACATAATCAGCTGACTACCAAGCTGGAATAGACCCATACATAAAATTACTGCTTACTGTATTAAATCTCTAAGCTTGATTTGAATCATCTAGTTTAACTGGTAGACGATATGATGATTATACGAATTTGATTTTGGTAAGCAACAAACTTTGTATTGATTTAATTGCTAGAACTAGGCAATACTCGGCGGAAATCTATTGTTAAACAAATGGGGGAAGAGGAACCCACCACTGACCCTCGGCTTGTCATCTTTTCCAATTATAAACCAAACAAGTTCGATCGATAATTAAAGAAGCCCACCATACCGAACTCCTCTAAGTTGTTAGTCGAGAAACTATCTAACACGAGTGACGGGACCCAAATAAAATGCATCCTCCGCGAAACGAAGCGAATCTAAGAAAGTATTCGACACGTGTTTCGCCTCTAAACGAGGCATCTTCAGTACGGCCGGGCTACGAATGACTTTGTATTCATTATCAAAACGTGGCCAGCCCTTCAAAGCCCTATTGGCTGCTAGCACAGTCGAACAAGATGTTAAGACCCTTCACATTTTTTTTTAATCCTAGACTAAATTTGCCTGGGCTTTTGAGATTAAAGTCGCTGAAGTTATATCCCAATTTTGATGTATTCTTGAATAGCTTTGCATACAACACGTGTTTGTTGTACTCGGTGTTAATAGCAACTGGCTGGTCCTTATTCCATTATAGGACCGTGTACCGTCGGCTAACTGTGAGTGCGCTACGGTGCACTTTTGCCTACACCAGGGATTCCCAAAGTGGTCGATATCGCTTTCCCAGGGGTCAACATAAACAGACATTGATTTTGAGCGAAAATCCACCCCTATTAGTTAACTCAAGTTGTTATTTGAAACTTTCAAGATACTGAATAAGTTGTGTTACGCGTACCAACTTGATTTGACATTATTTTACTTTTAAAACACTCAACAAGTCGATAAGCGTGCACAAGATGAAATTATTATTTTGTAATTATTTTGCATCAATAGGAAAAAAAACTAGAGATAGGATTTTTAATGTAATTTGGCTATGAGGGTCTGAGGTATCAGTTTATTTTGGAAAAGGAGTCTCTTGCCCCTGGACTGGACACCCCTGGACTGGACACCCCTGGTCTACCTTCAGGGTTTGCAGGCGTGACGGTATTTTATCATTTTCGAACACGAACAGACCGCCAAAGCGCACAAATGCTAATAACATTAGTTATAGCTAGAGTTAATAGCCGTTAATTAACTAATCTCCGCTGGTAGGGTTGTTACGTGCGTAAATGTATTCACAATACCACATCAACAAAGGATTTCTAATACAATGTGCTAGTGATATAACGCAAGCCTCTGACACTCCATCTTATTTTAATTATAAGAATCAGAATCAGAATATTTTCTTATTCATGTAGCCCATTAAGTACAGTACTTATGAATCGTCAAAAGTTACAAAATGCTAAGCTAATTTACCACCCGTTCGGAGTGCTGTTTCTATGGAGAAGAACGGGCAAGAAACTCCATGGTTGCTCATTTTTTTAAAAGTCTTTTACAATTTTGAGCAGTACATTGTTATAAGTATGTGAGAACAATGCAGGAACGGCTAAGCAAAGTTTAGCAGTTTTAAATTAAAAAAAAAAAAAAAAAAAAAGTTTAGCAGCTGGTCAAAAAAAGTACTAATTACTGATTCTCCCATTGATTGTATCTCCCATTGTTATTTATTAAATATTTGTATAAACAATAATTAAGTCCACTTCTTAAAGTCCAAGTCGGCCGGATAGTCAGACGCTGCTCAAATATTTGAGTATTTATTTTTTTGCACGATGTGTTCAATTTGAGCTAACTTCAAATTTCAGTATCATTTAAGTACCTACAGAGTTTGTATCACTGAATAGCTGTGTAGTTGTGGCTTTCGTATTAATTGACTGCGTGTGCGCATTTCCCATGCGAGTTTGGTGAAGTGAATCTTAGAACCGGTACAAATGCTTTAATTCTTTATTGACCTGGTTATGTTCGACTGCTGGACAAAAATCTCCATTTCCATCTCCACATGACCCGGTCTTAAGGTTGCTATGGCAACGTCCTACCGTTGTTTTTTTAAGAAAAAATATTGTCTATTTCATCGTGTATATCAGTCCAACAGAGAGTTCTGATTCAGAAAAGTCTCATTTAGATAAGATTTTTTTTTATTAGATTTTGCGTCAACTCACATACACATTGTAAAACTAGAAAACTGTTCAGCAATTTTATAACCATAGTGCCGAGGGCCATAAAAGCTGGCGTGCCATTGATCCGTAGCGCGAACCACCGACCATTTTATTTGTGCCATAATATTTTATAAAAACACGATGCTGTTGGCTTTGGTATGCTATTCAAATGACGTGCAACATTCTGGGATGTGTTATTTTATCTGTATATATAATAATAATTCCAGCCCTTTTTTTAATGTCCGACTGCTGGGCACGGGCCTCCCCTCAATGCGAGGGGGATTAAGCAATAGTCCACCACGCTGGCCCAGTGCGGGTTGGCGGACTTCACACATCTTTCGAGGGGTTCTCTCAGATATGCAGGTTTCCTCACGATGTTTTCCTTCACCGTTTAGCAAGTGATAATCATGGTTGAAAATAAGATTCGCACCTGGAAAATCCCAGAGGTGCGAGTCGGGGTTTGAACCTGCAATCCTCGTTACCGAGGCAAGCGTTCTACCAACTTGGCTATCACGGCTTTTTATCTGTGCAATCTAATATTTTTTTTTGATAATTAAAAAATGTGATCTATAGCATTTAACGTTTCAATAGATTAAATGCCATAGTTGTGAGAGTAGTACGGAGTTTCCATAACTACATATTTTTTTAGATTAAACATTGTTTAAAGTAAAGCAAGTAATATCGCCAGACGAACTCACCAACTATAAAATCCCGCACTAAGCAACGCTTGTATTATGGGTACCGTACAATAGACTGGGGTGAACTCAGTATATAATACTTATATAGATATTAAACATTCATGACTCAGGTACAAACTTTGTGGTCATGACACAAAGTTTGTCCCTACCAGGATTCGAACCCGGGACCCTCGGCACGGAAAGCAGGGTCACTACCAACCGCGCTAATCATGCCTTCTAGTAAAAGTAAAATTTATTGCGTTGTTTTTATTGTCTCCAATGATATTCTAAATGTCTTGTAGATCAATTGTCTCCTGTAATGTTTACAGATAAATTCCGAAAGTCGAATCACCAACTAAGATCGCCTACGATGAAGATCGATATTGGAACAGTGCCGCTGAAAACTAGAGCCTATTTTAAATCTAATTTGCCTTGTTGAACGCAAGCGGCCGCTTCGACTGAAGGCAATGCTGATTGCCGAAATGAGTACCTTGAGAATGTTAAGGGGGAAGCTCAGGGTCAGGGCGCGAAATTCAAAATATCAATGGTTTTTATTTTTTTACGAAAAATTTGGACATCTTTACGATGTAATTTAGTGTTTTGCGATATTAGCATTCTGTATTGGATGTCTCGATATATTAAGTTTGCTTAAATAAGTACCTAATCCGATACAATACCATAAGTTTTGTAAAAACCGCTACTTTTACTAACTTTATGGTGTTGTATCGCTTTAGGTATTTTTATAGTAATTGCGTATTATACGATGTACCAATCGGACGTCTACATGTGGGAGGGAAAAATTGTTACGCTGTATAAAGCCTAACTAATCTCTCTCTCTATCTATTCTCTATATCTCTAACTATTGTGTTAGAGTTTTCTGTAGCCCCTAATGTCCCCTGCAGTGTTGATACAAGGCCCTCATTCCTGGACAGTAGCGTGGAGGGCCCCGGGCGGCCGTCACCCATGACTCGGCTATCAGATGTACGTTTTACATGCTGCCGGGGTCACAACTCAGCCGGCGTTATCGCGCAGTTTACTTAGAACACGTACGCATCTTGCTGTCCATCTCGACGGGACGTCGGTGGTGTGTGCCGTGTGTGGCGAGAGCCAGCGGGGCGGGACTGACGTGTTGAATAATATACAATAACTTGCACTCAATAATCATTTTTAATCAACGAATTCGTATGGATGAATTTTGTAAGTGTAACCTTTATATTCATATACATTTTCCGGAGTATTTTTAATTGTATTACAAATATATTGACTTTTGATTTGTTATGTTAATTGTGAATTGAAGGCTTTTATAAAGTTGGGGTAATGCGTTGTATGCTGTTGCATATAATATGTATGTTAATGGATATCGCAATCAAATGGACGTTAGTATAAACACTTATCTTTAGTTTATTGTTACCATACAGCGATGATAGAAATCCAACGCCTCCGCTGTCCGCTCACCGCTTGCCCCACACAGACTTGTATTAGCTAAGTCTCTTTTTTATATCCCCCATATATTCAGTTTTTACTATCCAAATTGTTGTCGATAAGTCTGCCCGATGCATTCGGCGGTTACGTCATGAGTGACGTCATAAAAATCAAGAATTATGATGTTGTCCGTCTGTAACTGATATCACTTGCTGTTGACTGGATTATGACGTATTATTATGCGTAGCAATAAAGTTATTTGATCAGATACCGACCGCCACGTACATACAATAAAATAAAAACTATTGACATTTCTTTTTTACTTTTAATTGTAGTGGCTTTGGCAACTGTTTATGGGGATTTTTTAATTATGTTAAAATTTAATGATTAACTTATGGTCACCGTAATGGCTAAAGGGCGTTTATATTTCGTAATAAACATAAGTACTTATCGATGTTAAAATGTTTGGGTTCAGACTGTTTTATGTTTTATATTGTTATTTGATATTTTTATTCGATTTCGTAAAGAGTGTAACGTAAGCTAAGACTTGTGCAAATTCGAAGCCCTGAAGGATTAGTGGGCGGCACCTTTCATGTGCTGGGTTGTTTATCACATTATTTACATAGACTGCAAAACTATATAGCAACATTGCCTAAATAAAAGCACTTAATTGATTTCTTATATTTACGCGAATACTACACATTCAAATAAAACAAATCTTACGGATTTTATAACTGTGACACTAGGACGTCAACCACCCCAGGCCTCCCGTGACCATGGTTGCTGTAAAGCAGCCGAAACGTCGGGAACGTAAAAAAAATAATAATAAATGCGATAAAATCCGTAAGAAGTCGAGAGTGAACAGGTACCTTCTAGGCAAGTATGTTCCATGGTAGATCTCATTGTCACTCACCATCAGGTGAGATCGAGATCGAATACTTGCCTATATTGTAAAAAAAAAAAGATTCGTTATATTTCAATAAAGGCACTCAATTTACAATATGACACAGGTGCCAAAAATCGTAACACATTAAAAATAAACCTTTTTGTCTTCGCCGCAATCGATTAAAGCATCGATGATGACAGCCGTGCATCGATATGAATCGTAATCGATATTGACGGCATCGGCCAGTCGCGTTCGATCCAAACTGACAACCCGTTGATATGTTTTATAATGTCGGACACATCTTATTAGAGGTGACACTGTGCCCAATCGTGGACTGAAAGAGTATTGATGTTGTCAACTTGTTGTACACTCACACGAGTTAGATAAAATAGACGGACTGTCGCGAACAACGTACTCAAGACTTTTTAGGGGTAGTCGAAGAGAAAGGTTGTAGGAGTTCAATCCTACAATAGATATAATATTAATTAACCCTTAATAGCCAATCTTTTAAACCGAATGTTCAGATTACTATTAGTTTTTTTTTATAGGTTGACTGTACGTATTTTGCTGTTGTATAATATTGTTTCCAACGAAATTAAAAAAAAATCAAATGTCATTATTATTAAACACAGTAACATTAAACACAGTAATATTAAAAATAAATCACTTTCGTAAATCAGGCTACTAAGGGTTAAATTAGAATAGTCGATTTAGTTTATTACACCTTTTATTTTGAAACATTAATATTATTAAGCATCGCAACACTAGCATAAGCGTCGTCACTAGGTCGGTTGCTATTGTACCTTTATAATGTGCTATTAGTACTACAATAAATTGTTTTGTCTAATTATCTCGCCTTTATGATCAAGCACCTATTCCATCAAATATCAATCAAACAGTCAACTTCGCACAAAGGTTATCAATTTTGTTTTATTTTGTAAAATATATAATGTGTAATTTTGTTGGAATATTAACCGTTATACGTTCATAAACGTGCACGAGTGTAGGAAAATAAAACTAAATAGTAAAACATGGCTTTTCCAGTTCTCCCAATAAATAAGTAATTTGTCAGTGAAGTATCCTCAACTTTACTGATATTAGGCGGGGTTTATTAGGCCTAGTCTACGGATTAGACCTGCATAGAAACTCCCATGTTTGATATTAACCCTTAGTAGCCTGATTTACGAAAGTGATTTTTTTTTAATATTACTGTGTTTAATGTTATTGTGTTTAATAATAATGAAATTTGTTTTTTTTTTTAATTTCGTTGGAAAGAATATTATACAACAGTAAAATACGTACAGCCAACCTATAAAAAAAAACTAATAGTAATGTGAACATTCGGTTTAAAAGATTGGTATCAAAATTGAAACTCTAGGCTATTAAGGGTTAAAAAACATTCCATTTGACGTTGGCAAAATACCTACCCAAAAGTGGGTGAGGCAATTTTCTAAAACAAAAGAAAACGAACTGAGCATAAAACTTTAAGCTGATTTGTGTCGTGGGTGCTTGTTAATTACGTTCATATTTTATTCATTGCTCTTGAAATCTCGAAAGTAATATTAAAATCAATGTGCATATATGAAGTGTTTAACGAAACATGAATTTAATGTACGTGTGCATAATCTTCATGTAGGACTTAATAGTACCAGCTCTTTTTTATCCACTGCTGGGCACAGGTCTCCCCTCAATGCGAGGGGGATTAGGCCATAGTTCACCACGCTGGCCCAGTGTGGGTTGGCGGACATCACACACCCGCGATTAAAAAGTTTACATTTTAACGGGATAAAAAGTAGCCTATGTGCTATTCCAGACTATAATCTATCCCTGTGGCAAATTTCATGCAGATCCGTTCAGCTGTTCTGCCGTGATTGAGTAAAAAACATCCATCCAATCCATTCATCCATTTTCTTGCACATTTATAATATTAGTGGGATTGAGAAAACTGTTTGATTTTTGCGGCGTATCCAAGGTGTACCTTAATAGAACAATTATATAACAATTGTGTCAGCGGAGTTTTGGTTGTGATGTTTAATATCTATATAAGTAATTTATGCCGGGTTCGCTCCCAGTCCATTGTACGGTGCCCATAATACAAGCGGTGCTTAGTGTGGGACCTTACTGGTGGTAGGCTTCGGCCGTGGTTAGTCACCACCCACTGAACAAAGCCATGTCGCCAAGCGGCCTAGCCGTGTTCCGGCATGATGTTCGGTGTTGCCATTCATGGATGGCGGGTCAGATCAGCTGCGCTGCATGTGCCTAGTGAATGTAGCGTCTCGATCTACTGCCGCCTTCCTACCTAGGCAAGTATGCTCCATCGTAGATCTCATCATCACTTACCATCAGGTGAGATCGAGATCAAATACTTGCCTATAATGTAATAAAAAAAAAAAAAATAGTCAGTGTGTTCGTATGGCGATATTTTTAGGCCACCAGCTGCTGTTACCTCGACGTCCATTCTTCAGCATATCAGCGGCCAATCCCCTTGATATATAAGAAACAATAAAGTAACATCGTAAAACCGACCTTATGTGTACCCACGTAAATCAAGCCGGAGAGACACTTGTTATATTGCCAGTAAATGTCGAGAGCGCAAAGCGTACGCGTATATTACGCTAGTTTTACTGCGCCCGCGCCGCTGTGTATCGGCGCGTTTGATTGGCTGGCTGTCGGCACCGATATTCGATATATGAGTTTTCGTATTTCGAATACGTAGGATTTTGTTTTTGTTTGGTACCTGATTATATCACGTGGGTCATCCTTTATAGGGAAAACGATTGCTTGATTATAATGTGGTATTGCATCATAACCGCAGATTCGGCTGATGTATTATATCCAAACCATCAAATTTATAGAAAGTTATAATGGATTATAAAATAACGTATCTTTTCCTCTGAAAAGTTCCTTATAATGCCATTATAATTTATAGAAAATTATGGGGTACATTTGGAGGTTAAACATTACCATTTTTTAATATATATATAGAAACAAAGTCGTGTTAGTTACACCGTTTATAACTCAAGGCCGATTTTTTTATCTTTGATTTTTTAAACTTGTCTCCACCCCGAATAGCAGAATAACTATTAAAACATGGAAATCACAAAATAGAAAAAATACAAGATATTAAATTTCTCATATATTTGATTCTGAGGCGGTTCTAAGTTCGCCAAGACAGTTAGCATTTATTATAGATTGATAAACATTAACGTAAAAAAAAATATAAGGATTTCATATACATACTTGTAACATTATAAATAGTACTAGGTCCAAGTGAATCGCAGAGAAAAATATATTTTTTTTACCAAGTACTGAGTGGTCGACCTTGATCGTTGGTACTTTAGCGCCCACATGTGATCATGACTATGTACCGTTAACGAAAAAAAACTGGTACAGTTACCGTACAACCAAACTGGATTGAGTTTAACAGTTTTATAATAAAACTTACTATAAGTACTTAATGTTAAATATTCGGTGGGAATTTCGGACCCATTGTTGGCCTCGTGTGCCTATTGGAACTGTTGCCGGTGTTTGGATTTAGTCGCGACTATAATCACTATTTTTTTGCAGTGATAGCCAAGTTGGTAAACGCTTGTCTCGATAACGAGGATCGCAGTTTCAAACCCCGGCTCGCATCTCTGGGATTTCTGGATTTCATGTGCGAAACTCATTTTCAGCCACGATTATCACATGCTAAACGGTGAGGGAAAACATCGTGAGGAATCCTGCATGTCTGAGAGAACCGCTCGAAAGATGTGTGAAGTCCGCCAACCCGCACTGGGCCAGCGTGGTGGACTATGGCCTAATCCCCCTCACATTTAGGGGAGGCCCGTGCCCAGCAGTGGGACATTAAAAATGTCTGGTATTATTATAATCACTATTGTGCTGCCGAAACTTGGTACAGACGCAGATTCGAAGTATTTTGCCGTTATTGTGCTCTTATTTGTATTTACGAGTTATAAGAGAAATAGTAATATAGCACGCCAAAATGTCAATCGAATATAAGTCATATAATAGCAATTTATCAGCAATATGATCTTATATAACTATCACAAATTATATGTTTGTTTATTGACACCGACAATAAATGTGGTCACATACGTTTTCTATAACGTCTTATGACGCTGGATGATACAGCTTTTGTGTAGAAAATGTCAAAAAGTTCCTCTTAGTCAATCATGGTTTGGCTTATAAACCCTATCCACAACTTATTTGACAGACTGCTCATACCATTTACGTGAAACCTTAAATATACTTAACTAATTCGTTGCCAACGCAATACATCGACTTAAGTAGTGTCTTAGATAACAAGAATGTGCCCTAAAAAGGTTTACCTTTCGTTTAAGGGTTGCGTACCCAAAGGGTTCCAGACCTTTGCTGTGTCTTTCCGCCCACCAGTCTTTCCTTCAGACAGGGGCTTATAGCAACTAAACGAAATGAGATATGAAGTCGAAATGGAATCACATTTAATATACAAATACTAAGAATAGTTGTTAAATATAGAATATATAAAATATGATAGATACTGTAAGATAGAAGAAATATTTCTATGATATTTGTTATTCCATTTTAAAAACATGTAGGATGAGCACTTAAAGTCTTTGTAATATTGTTTTTGTTCAAAAATTCTGTGAAATCTTTAATAAAATATGAAAATAGAAGCTGAATTGTGAATTGAATATCAAACATTGCTCTTCCCACTGCCACTTCAACTTGGAAATTCTTGAGCTGTGTCGGTTATTTTAGTTCGTCTACGGATCTCCACATTTAAGCCTCCCCCTGAGCATAGGTCTCTCCATTGCGCGTTGAGCGACCTTGAGCCTTCTTATGAGACCCATAGTAAGCGACTACGTCTTAGGTTTTTCCAATTAAAGCTAAAAAAGCTGGGGGTCATGTGTGGGTCCCGTCCCCCAGTTGTTATGTAACTTTACAAAAGTTTATTAGGCATCTAATAAAATCCATACGAACTTTAGCCAAGCCATCTCGCTGGGTATGAAACCACAGAGCGTAAGTCAATTATGTCATTTGATATGCCTTAATCGAAAAATATACCGTTTTTGATAATTACGAACAGAATCTTGTACTGTTAATGGCTGCTCCCGTAGTGTTTTATCTTAAACATATCTCTCTCCGTATGTATGTTTATGAAATTTAGATATATTTTTTATGGCATTTCGACTCCATGGGAATAGTCAGTGGCTTCATCAAATTATTTTTATTATGTACGCTTAATTCTAATTCGGACGCGCTTTACAAGCGATTATAAGCTTTATAATGGTTGCAATAAAACGTTATATGGCGTGAATTACTTTATGGCGTTTGAAATTACTGTTGTTTTATGTAGATTTTGTAATATAAAATTGTATTTTTACTACTAGATTATTTTTTGGTGAGCCGACAATTGAATTGTTTTTTGTATAATAATATGATAATGTTTCATTCATTTCATTCAAATTCTAGCTGTCCGACGAACTACGTACCGGCTCAAAATCAAATGTATGAGTAAATGAATTATCTTTATTTTAAGTTTTTTTTTGCCATGTTGAAGTTATTCTACTATTCGGGGTGGAGACAAATTCAAAAAATCAAAGATCATAAATATCGGCCCACCTGTTCTTGAGTTCTAAGTCGTGTTACTAACACGACTTTATTTTTTATGCGAGGGCACGAGGCACGAGGTCACGAGGCGACGAGGCTGGTCGCTTACTCGGCACATGCCTGTATACTTGGCATCATCATGAGACATTTGATTATAAACCGTTCGGTATACGACCTTAGCTATGCCCATTTTTTTTAAAATTATTATTATTATATTGGTAGAATAAGTATCAGAACAATAATAATACCAGCCCCTTTTAATGTCCCACTGTTGGGCACGGGCCTCCCCAAGATGCGAGGGGGATTAAGCCATAGTCCACCACGCTGGCCCAGTGCGGGTAGACGAACTTCACACGTCTTTGGAGTTCTCTCAGACATGCAGGTTTCCTCGCGATGTTTTCCTTCACCGTTTAGGAAGTGATAATCATGGTTGAAAATGGGATTCGCAAATGAAATCCAGAAATCCCAGAGGTGCGAGCCGGGGTTTGAACGTGCGATCCTCGCTACCGAGTCAAGCGTTCTGCCAACTTGGCTATAACAGCTTTTGATTACGATATTTAATTTAGTAAAAAAAATAGTTCGCACGAAATTAACAATTGTCATTTCGTTGCAGTGTTGCCAGATTGGGTATTTTTTTCGCAATTCTGGGTAAAAATTTTGGCTCTTCAGAAATTTTGGAGAAATGAAATTCTCGAAGAAAAATTTGGAGTTAAAATACCCATGCAGTAACGTAAAAAAAAATGGGATTGGGGATGCCCAACGTAAAAAAAAAGTTCATTCTGCTGCTTCAGTTTGGAAATTAGAACAGTATTTCAAGGAAAAAATAAGAAAAAGGCAAAAAGCTGAGCCCATATTATTAGCTTTTTGCCTTTGAGTAAAACTCAAGCAAATTGTATCATTTTGGAGAAAAATAATTTCAAATTTGGGTAGAAATAGAAAATCACATCTGGCAACACTATTCGTTGGGAACACAATTATTTGTTTTAAATCGAAAAGTATGAAGTAGGTGTTCGTGGTACGCCCCGAGGAGTAATGCATGGAGTGTGGCATGCCACATACTGACCTTCATCACCTATCACCCCGTTATTCTAACGAGGAATTTGGCACTATCACGCACGAACCAAATGACCCTTATCACATGTATACATAGTAAGTTATGTCGTTGTTTATGCTACATACAGATAAAACGAGTGTAATTAACATTAAAATGTAATTTGTCGTCACATTATCGATCGATATTATGCGCAAGTGTCGTGTAAGATATATTTTAGATTTCGCTAACTGAAGCACGATCTTTTTTGCGTACCGTTTTGGTAACGAAAAATATATTTATGATTATATTTAAAAAAAAACTCAATCTTAGTAATTTTGACGCCATGATAGTGTTGGATACACTATCATGGCGTCCAAATTACGTCACATGCAATGTTAGACAAATTACGTCATTTTCAATGTAAGACAAATTGGTGGTGACGTCACGTTTATCGTCAGTGATAACGTGTACCTAACTATCATTTTTTTATTAAATATTATTACATGTTTTATTTTTGCTGGTTACACAATAATATAAATGATTTATTTTTAAATAGCTACTTTTTTATCTTGTATAAATCTGTTTTTGTTTTAATTGCTCGTTTGACATATCTTTATTATAAGAAAAAAAAACCTCTCAATGTGACATAAGAGAAAGCTCACATGTACTCATACCGTAACTGATGTACTATTTTGACGCCATTTTCATATCATCATGTCACATCCATTATTTTATTTATAATGTGTATTTATTGAATTTAATATTGCTATTAATTACTTGACACTGGCAAAATACCCGCTAAGTTGCGGGTGAGGCCATATTCATATCCATTTTATTTCATCGCATTTCATTTCGTAAAGAAAGAAGAAGATGTACTATTTTGTGATGTGTGAATAACAGGTGGTATGGTATGAAAGAGACCCCACTGTAATGATAGACTACTTGACCCTTGGATAAAAAGCAAATAATTATCGTTCGCGTGATCTAGACGAGTTTGATAGCACTAATCCGCAGACCTGCGCGGGCGCACCAGCCGTGACGTCACGCGAGCTTCCGGCGGGAAAATCAATGCCGACAAATCCATTACCATCCAGAAACAATTTCACAATCCATTTTCAACCCTATTCTCAAAAATAATAGGGTGACGTTGCAACATTACAGACGAAAATAGATTTGTCAAGTTTATGAAGATACGGTCTGATAGAGAAATGATTTTAGACATTCAGGTCCAAGAGTTATGTCCGTAAATTCGTCTGCATCCCAGTAATTTACGGTATTTCATAATACAACGAGAGACGGCTCCGCGGTATGCTACGATACTTATTTTAATAGCTTTCTTTTTGAAAGGAATTGTACTCAGCTCGGCTGGTTCCTAGCTATGTGATGTGAACACTGTGTTTCTTTGCTTTCTATGAATCATGTCGGCGCCGGCTTTGCAACATTTTAATCACCGAGTCGCCCTTCAATCGTATCCAGGAGATTGCTAGTAAAAAATAATGATCGAACTGTGTCGGTTGATAAGATAAGACGACCATAGCATTGTTGATCTGACTCTACGCTACTCTAGTCATAAACGCCACGCAGCCTAGGAGTTGCGCTAAGAATGCGCATGCGCAGACAGTAGAAGATACACCAGGGGTGGACGTAAATTACGCGACTATGCGCTTTAATTATGCTAGTCTGGCGTAACTCTTTGCGATATTTTAATTGTTTCGGAATAAGTAATCCATTTCTTAATGTTGTATCAAACCATCGCTCCACTTGCCGCGATGCTATCGTTTGAGACCGCATTGTGTTGTGGTTCACATAGAGAAGCGCTTGCGCCGAAATAGTGGTAAAGTAGTCGGTGCTCTGAATGCGATGCACGATGGACGCGATATTAAATAGCTTCATAGCAAAGCGTTGGAAAAAACAACTGAAAAGAACATTTAGTAAACATAAATAGATACCTACTCAAAATATATTTATTACTTAATTTCAAAATAACGGGGTCCATAGATTGATAAAAGGTAAAACGTTTAAAAAATCAAGTTTGTGTGCATTGTCTGTGGATAAATTTAGCTAGTGCAAAGTAATAATTTGTCAGATGTAAAACAAAAAGAAATGTTGCTTCACCCAGCTCCACGCTTAACAAGCAGATTGTAAAGCCAAACAAAAGATTATTTTTTCAGATTTTTTTAAATATCCTCATCTCGATCAGTTGATTTTATTTTAACAGCAGTCCCATCGCGTCGCTCACACTGTATCAATGCCTATCTGAGATTCAACTGTCAGCGCAGCGTTACGGGAAGTGTTATTCTTTATTTTCGGCAGCTGGTATATTATGCTATGTAAAGTAGATATGATATGACAATAATTAGAGTTTTTAATTGTTATTTTTTTATATAAAATTAAATTACTTTGAATACTACACATTGTAATAAAACAACTTTTTCGGATTTTATGGCTCTACGTTCCCGACGTTTCGGCTGCTTTAAAGCAAAACACGGGAGGACTGAGGTAGTTGACGTTCTAGTGTCATAGTTTGAGCTGGGGGACCCTCATATTTGCAGTCCGTTCTACGCAGAAAGTGCTCACAGTGGCTTGAGGTCTTGCGATGGTGCGCTTGGTTTTGGATCTAATTATATAATTTACTGGATCCCAAGGCGGTGGTAGCACCCGGCCAACTTTCCTATTGAATATAGGATGATTTTTTTTAATTTCCTAAGCCTCACGACATGGTTGGAATCGGTGTTCGTAAAATCGGGAATCGGGAACGTAAAAGCGTAAAAATTTACGTGAAAAATTAGTTTCCTTTAAATTAAATTTCCTTGGTCAAGAAGCCTCAACCCTTCATTAGATTTCACTTATATTCAGACCAGCGTTAGTTAAGTACTAGACTGTCTAATCCATCAGCTATACAGTTCTTTCGACATCCAGTAGATACAACTGTCGGATTAAGTTACAGCAGTTCCTGGAAAACAGCTGAACGTTTCTAGAAAGACAATTCTTAGGAGCTTTTACCGATAATTTTAATGCATTTTCTATCTAACGTTTCAGTAACACGCTGTAATTACTGTGTCTGAAATGGCATCTGAAAAGGGGTTAGGGTTGTGACGTAATCAAAGACGAGCAATCAGCAGTTATTATTATGCTTATTTTTTGTTAGTTTTTGCATTTTATTTTGGCGCGGAACCCCAATAGATATACACCAATGAGTTACCACAGTACTAACCGATACAGCAGCGAACCTCATTAAATACATTCTAACAGTTTTTACGTTTCGTTGAATAGACAGACAAAAAGGGGGCCTAAAATTCTGTTTTTTTTTGATATTCCTTTTCGATTTTATTACTCGCCTGACTTGTAGTTTGAATGACGTATTGAATGTCAATCAGCTCTTATACAAAACAGGAGGAAAGTTGTGACCCTGCTTGCTGTACTGATCCCGAGTTCGAATCCTGGTAGGGGAAAACTTTGTGCAATGTTCTATGAACAAATTTAGACAAGCTTTAAAATTATGGCTCCTTAACAATTGTTTCTACAGTGTTGAAGAGTTTTTCAAACATTAAGAATAATTATTATACTTATCGCTTTAAGAATAGTTTTAAGTTTTGATTCATATGGTGATATTCATCATATACTCAATATTCGCATGCCTATTGCAGGCGAGATATGCTGTACAATTAATTTATTTAACATCTTTATGTAAACCAAACCATATCTAGCGAATAAATAAATTTCATTTAATTTCATTTCAATGACCACGAACTTCTGTACCCGGGTTACCAGGGATACACATGCATGGTCAACATCTAAATAACTGGGATCGCCCCCATACTATTTTAGGCTACTGTACATAATATAGGCGTTGCTTATTTTGGGACCGTACAGTGTATAGCGATATTATTATTGTTATTATGAATTACTTACGGCGTATTTTAACTGATATCACGGCCTGAGACGTCGTAGTTGTATTTTTTTTTGGATGCCGCGTCTCATTAAGCAGCATTTAAATTTGAGCTACGAGTATTTTTTTTAATTAACTTTATTTATTGCTCTGCAGCGAGCTTTGAATCGCTAAGGTGTACAAAATTTCTCATGTGTTTTTTAGGATGAGTACTTTGAGACCTGGATTGGCGTAGCCCGCGATTTGATAAGCTATGAGTATTTAGCGTGCTGGTAAATTTGAGACACCCGTGAGGGATCAACTCAAACCCGTTCGAACCCAAGTCCGCGGTGGGTTGAGTTCAAACGTTTTATGGGCCCTCCGATTTAATACCAACTATAAATACCTTCGTCCGTCCGTCTGTGATTTGCATAATAGTGGTATTAGTGATATGCACATTTTAACACTGACCGATTATTTATAACCTTTGGTTTTGCTTTACCGGTAATAGTGGAATGGTCTGGCCCTAGTCAATGGGTGTGGAATCATGACGTTAGAGAATTACGTGACCCGGTGACGATAGTCGAATATAAACCATAGAAACCTCGCTATAGTTTTCTGCTATATACGAGAATGGTGAACCTATGACAATATAAGAAAAAATCGCTAGACGAATACTCCAACTATACGGTCTCACTCTAGGCAACGCTTGTATTATGGGTACTGTACAATGGACTAGTCGCGAACCCAGTATATATTACTTATATAGATATTAAACATCCATGACTTGGGTACGAAAATTCGTGCTCATCAAACCAAGTTTGTCCGTGCCAGGATTCGAACGCGGCACCCTCGGGCAAAAGCAGGGTCACTACCAACTATGCTAATCAGGCCGTTAAATGACAAAAAATCTCCAAACTTTTGGAATGTCGCGTGCATAACTATTAAAATAAGATAAGTCAGCTATAGGATAAAGGTCCTAGAATAAAGGAAGACTTGAGTATAAATCCATCAAAAGGAACGCTTCATTTTTTAGTAAAGTGATCTGGTTGGTAGAATTTTTTCCCACTTTCAGATGCATTTTAAAATTTGGGGACTATTGTAAAATTCAGGTATGTGGGCAAATACTCCCCACTTGTGATACAGTAAACAAGCATGAAGTTAGGCTTAGAAGCCGCAGCGTACCGCGATAAGTGGACGGTGGGCTCTGACCCGGACATGACACTGATAAATGCGCCTGGGCAGCGCGTGTACAGTCGCGGAATCAATAGGATCGTCACCTCAAAGTCGACTTTTGCTTACAAGAGAGCAAGATCTGTGATGCCAACATTACAATACAAGAAACAGCCCGGCCAACTTTTTAATAATTGCTACTCGTTTACTCTATAATCTATGGTATAAAGGTTTTGCTTCGTTTTGCCAATTTGCTTAGGCACTTCAAACTTCTTCTTTCTTTATAAAATGCAATGAAATCAAATGGAGTATTCTTAAAAAAATAATTGGTCACACTGACAGACACTTGGATTTTAAGTTTTAGTCATTAGAGACAAAGAGGATGTACTGACTACGTTTATGTTAAAAGATACTGGCCGCTAAAACCATTAGGCAAGTTACAAAAAAACAAAACAAAATTGAAACTTTGTTGTCGAACAGTTAAACATATTTTGCTATGCAACAGTATGTTCTGTGACCAAGTTTAAAAACGGAACAGGTGCGCGCGAAACGTTATAAGCATCTATTTGAAAATAGAATAATGTTTTCATTCCGCTATTGAACAATGCTAGCACATATACTATGGACCTCGTGTTCGATTTCGGATTTGGACCAATCATAAAACAACTTTTAAACAAATATCAGATCGAATTACCGGCACGTCTTAAAGTTCAAATCCAAAATAAAATACTCTGTCTTTCATTTCATGTCAGTAGGCTAAAAAGAACTTAAGACCAACGAAAGAGTCGTCTTTAAAAAAAAATACAACCGAATTGAGAACTTCCTCCTTTTTGAAGTCTGTTAAAAAGAGGTTATTTTAGGAACATTCTCAGGACACGTAACATCATGTGAACAGGCAGTACCATAGCCAAGATATGAGCTGAGTAATAAATTCTCGAGCAGTTATTTTAGCTCATTAGTAATTTGATTGCCGAACCTCATTGGGCTACACTATAGCCCGAATTTTCGTCGCATTGAATTTCTGTATTCTTCTGTTCGGTTCCAATACCTCATATGATGGGTAATATTATTGGGTATAGAAGGGTGAATATGTGGGTCGATAACTTTTTAAATATCATCAAACGAACACACCCAACTATATGTGCGTACCCGGTAAATAAACCAAGGGCCGTGGGGGTTAAATCATAAACTTATATGAATTATATTAATTACTTATATTTACGCGAATACTACATATTGAAATAAAACTAATCTTATGGATGTTATCGCCACCACCATTACCACCGACTTGGGATCCAGTAATAAATATTATTAAATCAAAAACCAAACGCGCCATTGGAAGACCTCAAGACACTGAGCACTTTCTGCGTAGATCGGACGGCAAGCAACAACTAAACATGAGGCTACCCCGGTTCAAACTATGACACTGGAACGTTAACTGTAAAGCAGTTATAGTTAGTGTAAAACAGTCGAAACGAAACGAACGTCGAAATTCGAAAAAATAGTTTTACTTTGTAGCGACCACTTCAACCGCACTACAAGCTACGCAGATGGCACTACAGACGCATTCAGAACAATAGACAATTGACGTCACAATCCTGAATCACGCTATTAGAGTTTTCGGAGCAAGTAGCATATATACAAGATCCCGACATTAACCGTCGGGGCATAGTGGCCGTCCCGCCAGGCATACCACCCGCCTGGCTGGAAGATCTTCCCTTTTCCGCTAAAACTTCAATTATAACTATCCATCGATAATAATTTCATTGAGTAATCTTTTGTGAATTCGCATGTGCGAGGTAATCTCCGGATTTACTAATCGTAAGAAGTTATATAATCTCTGAATACTTATAGTGTGATAAAGAAATGCCGCGAGCGGAGCCGCAGGCAGAAGCTATAGTCAGTAATATTTTAATAATATAATTACAATGTATAAATTACGGACCGATATTATTACATAAAGGTGACAAGGCTATAAGGTCAGCCGCAGTATTAAAAGCGTGGTTAAGCTGCGTTCAGTGAGGTGGCGAGACGGATGGGATTTTATATTACACTTAAATTTATACAAGTCATTTAAAGTGGCATTACGAGCTTTATTTTTGAGTAATATGCATTGTACTGCCGTTTCAATAGATATGATTATTTACTTTTGACTTATGTCAAGCTTAGTTCTTCTTTTATTTTTGTTTTTTTTATTGAAGTTTTTTTATCTTCTGTTTTGTGTGAGGTAAAATGATTTTTCTACTGAGTGAGTATTCCATTTTGTCTATGGTATTTTCTTCATAAAAATAAATTGAGTAACACAATATTGGCATCAAGCGCATCTCATGCCACCGTCAAAACTATTACGAAAATAAATTTAGTTAAATTTTACTAAATAAAAACTAAGTATATGGATGCCCGGTCTTAGTGGTTTGAGTGTAGACTGTTCGGCTCATTATACCAAGCGTGGAAAATTTCAAAAGCATGTTGCAACTTTCCCAGGTTTGGGTACTACTGGGAAGTCCATGGTACAGTTTTTTTTTCTTCTCCACATTGCTTGATGGTTTAATCAGATATGGCAGAGATTTCGCCGATGGTATTTTGGTCCCAATGTATTAGGGGGCGAGCCTATTGACATTATACTGGCCACTCAGTATGAGAAAGATTTAGGCCGTAGATCACCACGCTGGCCCAGTGCGGTTTGGTGAACTGCACACGACTTTTGAAAGACGCACAGGTTTCCTCACGATGTTTTCCTTCACCGTACAGCAAGTGGTAATCTTTATAGAATATGAGATTCACACATGGAAATCCGAAAATCTCTGAGATGCGAGTCGGGGTTTGAGCCCGCACCCTTGCTTCCAAGGCGAGCGTTTTACCCACTTGGCAATCACTGCTATCATTAAGAATGTAATTTAAAAAATACCACCCAGACCACATCGTTTTTTTTTCTAAAAAAACCTTATCGTACATCTCAACAGAGACAGATCAGGCTAAATACCTACACAGCTAATAATAAACATATGTAACTACTTAGGTATTAAAGTGACCGTTACGTAGGTACAAGGGGTAACCTCTGTGTGATAACTTATCGGTCAGGGTGCGCAGACTTTGTGTGGCTTACATTAGGAGTGCGCGTGCGCAAGTCAAAGATATACAGGCGCTGGATGTGTACGGCGTGGTTTAGTTTATACTTTAATTTCGTTTGTTTTTTCATCGCTCACCTATCTCTTATACTTATCATTTTATATCTGCTTTCAAGTCAGCTTTTTTTTTTATTATTACATTATAGGCAAGTATTTGATCTCGATCTCACCTGATGGTAAATGACGATGAGATCTACGATGGAGCATACTTGCCTAGGTAGGAAGGCGGCAGTAGATCGAGACGCTACATTCACTAGGCACATGCAGCGCAACTGATCCGACCCGCCATCCATGAATGGCATCACCGAACATCATGCCGGAACACGGCTAGGCAGCTTGGCGACATGGCTTTGTTCAGTGGGTGGTGACTAGCCACGGCCGAAGCCTACCACCAGTATAAGCTATTTTATTATCGCATCGAAATGATGACGTCACATATTGATTACGAGTACAAATGCGTTGCAGAAGCGCAGGTTCAACGACTAGTATAACCCTTTTTGAACCTACTTGTATACAATCCTGAATTTTACTTTCTATTTATTACTTCATTCATATTTGATAGAAGGTACTTATACATCATTTTATGCAACAAATGGGTTTATTTTGTACAGTAATTAACACAACACCCACGTAAAAGTGTTCATTGAACGTAATATGAAGTACAATTTATAGGAAAATCCATGTATTTTAATTACTTTATGAGAATGAGTAAGTACTTAAATATGCCCGTAGTTTCCTACGTTTTATATAACTAACATTATTACCCACTTAATGACTTAAACTTACCTCACTTTACCGTACTGTACCTTACCGTACCTTACGTTACCTTACCGTACCTTACCGTACTTTACCGTACCTTACCCTGCTTTACCGTACTTTACCGTACCTTACTGTACCTTACCCTGCTTTACCGTACTTTACCGTACTTTACCGTACCTTACCCTGCTTTACCGTACCTTACTGTACCTTACCGTATTTTACCGAACCTTACCCTGCTTTACCGTACTTTACCGTACCTTACCGTACCTAACCTAGCTTAGGTTATTTTACCTTTGGCGTACCTTACTGTACATTGCCGTACTTTACTGTACCTTACCGTACTTTACTGTACCTTACCGTACATTGCCGTACTTTACTGTACCTTACCGTACTTTACTGTACCTTACCATAACTCACCCACATATTGTCTGGTTACCCCATCCAGCACTCCTAATCCCGCGCAAGTCGGTATCACCAAAACACAAGCGGCACCGTCATCACAACGTTACTCACCTCGCGCCGATAAACTTTGAACCGTACGTCCAACAATGCTGCATTGTTATCAGCACGTATTATCGGGAGGAGTGCTTCTAGCGGCCGCTCTGCTGGTGCGGAATACTGAGTGGCACGCACCGGGAACACCGTCCGCCCCGAAATATAAGCCGCGGCTATAAGGCGGCAACTCCATTTGAATTTAGGTAGTCTAATTCTTAACGCGTAACATTATAGTGAGCCCGTATTTTTTCTGCAATTTTTTTTTTTTTTTATACATTGTAGGCAAGTATTTGATCTCGATCTCACCTGATGGTAGGTGACGATGAGATCTACGATGGAGCATACTTGCCTAGATAGGAAGGCGGCAGTAGATCGAGACGCTACATTCACTAGGCACATGCAGCGCAGCTGATCTGACCCGCCATCCATGAATGGCAACACCGAACATCATGCCGGAACACGGCTAGGCCGCTTGGCGACATGGCTTTTCTTGAGGGGATGTAAAATTCAAAGCCATCCAAAATGACAGTAATCGAAAATTAACTAGTATTTGCATTTTATGGCCATTGTTTTTGTCCAAGTCCAAGATATTAGGCCTGAGTTCTTTAAGGGTGTTCAAAATATTGCCACAGTTTCGGGCTGTCATTTTTTTCGTACTTGTGTGCACCACTTTACCCGTGCCCTCTTTATAAGTTCGCGAGTGTAATGATAGACGAGGACAGAGCGAAATCGCGTTGGCAGCGCCTAGATAGGCACGCGAAAGTCTTTCACGGGGATTCGCGCATGATTGGCTTTATCACAGTTCATAACATGATCAAATTTAAAATAAAATTAATTTTACAGATTTTAACGCCCTGTATATTATGTTTTTACGTTCCCGACGTTTCGCAATAAAATCTGTAAAATTCGTTTTATTTCAATATTTACTTCTTATATTTACGCGAACCCTTCACGGGTTCGCGTAAATATAAGAAATCAATAAATAATCAACTATCCAAAAAACTAAATAAATAATCACTCGCGATTCCGCGTTCAATCCCGCACGCTCCAATCGCGTGTGAAAGAACATATCGTGGAAAGGGGACTGTAGTCCAACAAAAAAGTCCGAAAAAAAGGCCTTTAAGATTTTTTGTAGAGATTATAGAGCATAATCAGCTAGTAGAAATTTGCAAGGGGAATGTAGTACTGGTCTGCCTGTTTTCACGAATAGATTTTTTTAATGTCAAACAGTTACCACGGAGTTTCATGACGACTTTTTCAGAGGAATCCGCGATTCAAACGGGTAGTACGTAGATAGACTGGCTAAATACAACAATAAAAAATAATAATAATACAACATTAAAAAAAAAAATTATATTTAAAACTACATGTATGTTTCTACATGAGATTCAAATGATTTTAGGAACAAATTAGCGCTGACTTCAAATGACTACGGGCAGGATTATGTACATTAAAAAAAATTACTGCGAGTAGATTACTGACCCTTTTTTAAGCTACAATAAAAAAAAAACTTCCGTGCTTTTTATGTTGTTCGCAAATTATGATATTAAACGTTTAATAAATAAATAGAATGAATCGTTCTTCATTCATCCTGTAGTAAAAGTACCATTCGCTTTAATTGTGTGTGACTGGCCTAATTTCTAGCGTGTAGACATTACCGCTATTATGATACAACAGTGACTCTATGATGGATACGTGAACCTGCAGTCGAACCATCGCGCACTACATTGTAATCTATTGCACATTAATTATAAGTTACGTACAGATAAGAGTACTATTCGTATGGCCGTGTTGTCGTGCAATAAACTTTAAATTTTGCGTGTTTTTAATACGCAATGAACATAATTAATAGAGTTCAAAACGGCGACCAACTAGGTACCCAATCTACTGCAGTGCCTTCCTCGACTTTTCGGAACCTCGCGGTACCTCTATATTTGCAATGAATACGATACTTACGATTAAATAAAATAAAAAAAATGTTTATTCCCGCTATCTATACAAATAAATAAAATTGGAGTGTCTGTTTGTAATATTAAAATAACCGCTTTTTTCTAAATGCATTTGGATGTATACACGTTACCTATACCGAAACAACATTTTTTACAATTTTTGTCTGTCTGTCTGTCCGTCTGTCTGTCTGTCTGTCCGTCTGTCTGTCTGTCTGTCTGTCCGTCTGTCTGTCTGTCCGTCTGTCTGTCTGTCTGTCTGTCTGTCTGTCTGTCTGTCTGTTTGTTCCGGCTAATCTCTGAAATGGCTGGACCGATTTTGACGGGAATTTCACTGGCAGATAGGTGATGTAACAAGGGGTAACATAGGCTACTTTTATGTTAGAAAAAAAATAGGATCTCTCGAATAAAAAAAACCAATGTTGCAGCGCAGCGCCTGATTAAGTTTAATAGCAACAATCTGCAATGCGTCCCGCGGGATCAGAACGCGAGCATGCTGTTGCCAACGGTTGAGTTTTTGTTAAATACCACGCGGACGAAGTCGCGGGTAACAGCTAGTTTGTAAATAAGTTTCAATACATCACACATTGAGTCAACAATACTAGAAAAACAATAGACTTCATTCGAATTTACTTTTGGGCACTGCTTAGTGCTATTCAAAATCTAGTATTTATGTAATCACGGTTTATAATAATCGCGTTGTGCGCTGTATGCACGAGCATGTCGAAGACCTACGGTTACTTTTAAGTTTTATCAACTTTCATTGAGTTTTATTATAAGAAACGAACCCAAGATTCGGAAATGAAATGTAACACCGAACAATCCCTGTTTGTTTACGGAACTATTTGACCTACAAACGCATTGTTGTGGCAGATGCCAGTGGCGGAAGCGATTCTATTGTTACCTACCCACTAGCCCTTATGCCCCTGTCATAAGGGTTGTAAGAGCGTATGTTGACAAATGAATGATGACAATTGCGGTTGGGTCCCTCGGCGGTGATGACTATACGTGAAGCGACCGTTGTTGTACAAATCGTGAAGATTATTATTTTATTTGTTTGCGGTTTTATGATTTGTTTTGTGCTGTATTTATGTTGGTCGGAGCTATTTCTTGTACATCGATACTGTAATGTTTAGGTGGGGTAATAAACTTATGACAAAAAATTGTGTTCCTTTTTTAAATTAAATTTTGCCTGTTGTCGTTTAAAACTCTTAAGTATTTTTTTAATTTACGTAAATTGTTGTAGAAAGGAAAAAGCTGTTGATACATTTATACATTTTAGAACAGTTGCGTCTGTATAAAAGTGATGTACCTAGTACTTTAAGTTTTTTGTGCATAAAACTTATAAGAATGAGCGCGCAATGGGGACTTTTTGGCGGGAAGGAATTAATTTTGTTTCGTTTTCGGATACAATGTGTGTTTTTGATAAATGCTGTGTAATATATGTAATATTTGTATTGACATCATTATCATCAGGGGTATTTATAATTTTATAACAAGTATAAAGAAATACTCGACACTGTCAAAATGACTCTATATTGTAGCCGATGGCCAATCTAAAAAAAAGAAGAGCGCGCTATATAAATTAATATCCGTATTTTTCTATATTTCAAAATGTGCGCAGTCTTTTTTTGTAATATCATTTTTTATTGTTGTATTTACAAATTATTCAAAATCCACAATAAAGATAACGCAATATAACCAACAATAGGAGTGCATCTAGCAAAATAATGCGATTTCGTGCATCGTCTCATCTCTATATCGACTGAGCTTCACAATCGATTCATTGCGCCGTGCCGCGTCCCTATTGTCCCTCGGTCGAAATTGTTATAAACGACTGACTGGAGTTGTCATACACTTAGTTTTTTTTTTTAATATAAGGGTAGGCTCTTGACTGTTAAACAAATAAACGAGTAATGTTCTACAGTATTTTAGTGGCTGAGTGAAATGTCAATGTTAAGTGTTGTTGAGAGTTGTTGTTTCAAAAAGTGTTGTTTTGTTAGTATGTTGTTTGATGTCGTGTCTGCTTCAGGACTATTGTTATATTTCTATTTTTTTAATTGTGTGAGTACTAGTTATGTTTTGGTATTGGGATAATTGACTTTTATTTTGAAGGACTTTTTAAGTTAAACGTTCTATGACAGAGTTTCTTTTTAAAATGTGTATTCATCGAATTCGTTATCAGTATTAAATACTTGACGCTGGCAAAATACTTACCCACTAACTTGTGGTTGAGGCGGTAATAATAATAATACCCTGTTGGGCATGGGCACTGGCACGGGCCTCCCCTCAATGCGAGAGGGATTAGGCCATAGTCCACCACGCTGGCCCAGTGCGGGTAGGCGGACTTTACACGTCTTTCGATGATTTATCTCAGACACGCAGGTTTTCTTGCAATGTTTTCCTTCACCGTTTAGCAGAAATCCCAGACGTGCGAGCCAGGGTTTGAACAAAGTTTCCGAGGCAAACGTTCTACTAACTATCACTGCTACATTTCACCAAATTTCATTTCGTAAACAAACAAGTACTCCTTGTAATAAATGGAGGTAAGTCTTAAAATTGCAACATAAAATATCTGCATAAACACCCTGACAAATCATACATTCACACATCACTAGGCGGGGTGAAAAAAAAAACAACATATTTTTGGTTTTAATTTCTCATTTCACATGAGAAACCGCGGTACGTAGCCGGCGACACGCTGGCTGGTATTGTGCGACCGGGGTTGTGCGTCGCAACCATCGCGCAACCATTGTGCCGGAGCCCCGGGACATCGCCCGGTGTTTATTTGCAAACACGGCGCGCGCCACCCGCTGCGCACGCGCATTCACTATTTGTTACGATTCCAGTAACTCGATACTCGTACGAATTTCGTCGATTCTACTTCCGATTTCTCGTGCTCGTAGTGCAGTCGGGTGTTGAGGTATTCGTGAATATTATATTATTATTTGTTAGGTAAAATGGTGGTCCACAGTCAGCCAATACTGATTTATAGTCTTCAGATTTATAATAATAATACCAGCCCTTTTTAATGTCCCACTACTGGGCACGGGCCTCCCCTCAATTGGAGGGGGATTAAGCCATTGTCCACCACGCTGGTTCAGTGCGGGTTGGCGGATTTCACACATCTTTCGAGGAGTTCTCTCAGATATGTTGGTTTCCTCACGATGTTTTCCTTCACCGTTAAGTGATAATCGTGGTTGAAATTGAGATTCGCATATGAAATCCAGAAATCCCAGAGGTGCGAGTCGGGGTGTGAACCTGCGATCCTCGTTACCGAGGCAAGCGTTCTACCAACTCAGCTAATCGTCAGATTTAATATATGTAGTTTTATTTTAAGTGGAATATATATAGCTATAGCCAGCTCAAAATCCGACTGATGTCCAGAGCCCATAAATACATTAAGAAATATATTCACCCAATAAAATATCTGAAAATGGTGTGTTGTGAGTTATAGCTGCAACAAAACTCAACTTTATAGGTACCTGTATTATGGTATGTATCAATAAAATAACTTTATCGCACATAATGGAGGGAAATGAGAAGAAAAAAAAAGTTGCATATCCACTCGCAGCCGTCACTGTTTGATTTATTTTACAAAAAAATATCAAAGCTCTTAAAGAAATCTGGTCCCATTAGTTAGGTTCTAAAACCGATATTATGTTTATACACTTTCCCACATAATACTTTTATTTTAACATCTCCACAGTAATAAAAATGTAAAACGGTAGGCAGACGGACAAATAAAAACTTACATTTAGATAAAAATTAATAGACATTGTAAAATTTGAATGACGAACAGATTTTTAGGGTTCCGGCGGCGCCGGGTGTCATGTTGAAATTACCGTTTACACGTAAAATGTGGTTTGAAAACCATTTTAAACAAACCCATTCCTGTTTTTAAATGTTAATACTTACCTAAATACGTATAAAACGGTGATTTTCAGGACTTTTTTTTAGCCAATTTGAATTGTGGAGTTGGCTAATTTAATAAAAAAAAAACTTCTCTGAATTGTAATAAAAGCATCACAATAGTGGAGTATTAACCATTGTGTCCATGAATTTGGGAGCGGTACGTTTTTAATTAATGATTTCTTATATTTACGCGAATACAACATATTGAAATAAAACTAAATTAGTTTCATTCGATACATCGGTAACGTAAGAACATAATATACACGCGATACAATCTGTAAAATTAGTTTTGTTTTCAAATTCTTTATCTACTCGACCTTAGCATAAGTGTCTCAATTTCGTAGCCGTTTATAAATAAAAAGGAAAAAAAAAACACAATTCTATTCATTTCCTTTAACTCCGATAGTAAGTACGGAATCCTCGCCATCCGAGAGTGCCCTGGCTTACCCAACATTTTAATACGATACATTTTACGATACTCGATATCTGTATGGATGTAAAAATTAGTATTTTCAAATCTGGCAACTGATTGATTGGATTTTATTTGGTTTTAGTGTTGCCTCACTTATTTATACGGATTTTGTTGCCAACGGATGCTTGCTAGCTAAAATAACTGTTATGTTGACTACTTAGTTCGTATCTTGCGTGTATTAATCGAAGAACTTCTTAGACAGTTTTACTTGAAAGACCCACGCGATGTTAATCTCAGATTCCTTTAACATAAATCGGAGCTATATTTTGATCAAACCACCTCTCCCTGGGTGTTAAGGGCTGTGGGTGACCTTAATCCCTCCCATATTAAGGGGAGACCCGTTCCTAAGCAACCAAGGCCACGGCCAAATCTTTATTATTGTTTTTCATAATACATTTTCCCATGTTTTAATAGTTATTCTGCTATTTGGGATGGAGACAAAACCGGCCTACCCTTCTCGAGTTGTTAATAAAATAACTAACACGACTGATTGAGGAAAAGAGACAGATTATTTGAGATTAATCCCTCTCACATTTAGGGCAGATCCGAGCCTCAATACCCAAGGTCAAGGTGCTCAGTTATAGCGCATTATTTATAAAATTACTAGCTGCGCCCCGCGGCGTTACCCGAGATTAAACAGTATGAAAAATTAAAACAAATACATTTTACCGAGATAAAAAGTAGCCTATGTGCTGTTCCAGACTATAATCTATCTCTTTGCCTAATTTCATCCGGATATTTTCAGCCGTTCTGGCGTGATTGAGTAACAAACATCCATCAAAACTTTCACATTTATAATATTATTATATCTTTTGTGTCTTTGGGTGGCGACAGCCCATCATAGCCGAGAGCGGGTAGGGAGGCTTCTTCTCAGTACCGCGATATAAAAGGCTTACAATATTGAAATAAAACTAATCTTACGTATTTTATCGCGTTTTTTTTTATCACATTATACGCAAGTATTTGATCTCGATCTCACCTGATGGTAAGTGACGATGAAATCTACGATGGAGCATACTTGCCAAGAAGGTACCTGTTCACTCTCGACTTGAAAACACCTACCCCCAAATTTACAGAAAGTTATAATGGATTATAATATCATTACAACGATCTTTTCAGATAAAAAATTGTGTTATAATAGCTTTATAATCCATTATAACTTTCTATACATTTGATGGCTAGAGTATAGTCAACGGGGAACAAAGACGCCGGTAGCGTGTGCCATTCCTTGGAAGTTTATTACGTTCCCGACGTTTCGGTTGGTTTACAGCAACCATGGTCACGGGAGGACTGCCAGTCCTCCGTTATTTCAATGTTGTAGTATTCGCATAAATATAAAAAATCATTACTTACAATAAATGGCTTTATAATGCCGTCTCGGATATAAAGTTGCCAAATATTTCTTGTCTTCTATTGGTGCCCAAAGTAAACGTATCCAACTCTATATACAGTACAGTATCGTGTTAATTAAAAACATTTTTGTGACAAGCCGGGCGGCAATATTTAGTTTTTTTTTTCCGTGTTATCAAATATATTGTTAAGGGTAACTTTGGGCGCATGTTTGTGAAAGTATTTAGATGGTATGTGAGTTGGTATTCCGTGAGGTAATTTGTTGGTTCGATTCTGGGTAGGTTTTAACACAACGATAAGATGAAAACTTAACAAACAACCCATGTTTTGTTGATAGCAATGATTTGAAAATGATAACAAGTTAATCAAAATCTGATTTAAATCTAGTATTTGATCATCTAAAAAATATTTCTTCATAGACAACTGCAGTTTTTTTTTAATAATCACTTATGTTATTTTATACAAATTCAAATCCATATAATTTTATATCAATCCATCTATTAAAAAAACTACTGGTAGTGAGAGCGCGGGGCACATACGTGGACTCCTAATCGTCCCGGCTCACACATTACTTGACAGTTATAGATTAATTTTAGACAAGCGATAGCTGGTCGTTGTACTGTGATAGCATTGAGCGATTGTATCGTGGGAAGTGAGTCTTGTGACGACCGAAAATGGTGAAGAATAATTTTGAATAACAAAATGGATGACTTCATGCGACACTAATATATATAAAAACTGAATTGAAATTTATCTAAGCTATCAACCGTGCAAAGTTTCATCAAAATTCGTTCAGTACGTCAAGTGCGAGATTATTCGTAAGCTAACCGTATAGTTAATAGTTTCGGTATTGAGACACATTGTATGGGAAATGGAACCGCGCCTCTAGCGGATGGTGTTTAAAACTTCAAATTGTCCTTACAAAAAGTTATATTTGTCTATGATCAGAGCGGTAATTCAATTATACAATTTTAACTCTTTAGCGGAAAAGGGAAGATCTTCCAGCCAGGCGGGTGGTATGCCTGGCGCGCGGCCGCTATGCCCCAACGGTTATTGTCGGGATCTTGTATATATGTTACTTGTTCCGAGAACTCTAATAGCGCGATTCAGGATTGTGATGTCATTGTCTATTGTTCTGAATGCGTGTCTGCAGCGCCATCTGCGTAGCTTGTGGTGTGGTTAAAGTGGTCGCTACAACTCGCTCTACAAACGAGCCGAAGGCGTCATAGCTGATGTGAACTTTATATCATAAATGATAAATTTGTTTGTAGCGTGGAATTTGGTTCAAAAACTTTTGTTTTTATAAAAAATAGTAACATTATTTTTGTTTATTAATGATATACATTATGATAATGTTATGTAAAGAACGCTCGCCTTGTTATGCTGCATATTATTATATTCCGGTCAACATGAGGCTGTGAGTATATATACTCGAGTTGCGCAAAGTTAGGTTTTTGAAAAAAAAAACTTATGCAGAGGGACGTTATTTGGCTAGAGTCAATGTAACATCACATTAGTATAATGATGTAATATAGAAAAGAAAAAAAAAACACTCCGAGATCCCTTAGATCTTGGAAACTAACTGGACAAGATGTATTTAGTACTCGCTGTCCCGGGGAACTTCGTACCGCCTCAGAATCAAATGCATGAGAAAATCAATTACATATCTTTATTTTTCCCATGTTTTAATACTTATTCAGCTATTTGGGACGGAGACAAAAACGGCCTACCTTTCTTGAGTTATAAATGATGAAAATAACAAGACATTAGCTATCTATACTAATATAATAACTGTGAAAGTTTGGATGGATGGATGTTTGTTACTCAATCACGCCAGAACGGCTGAACGGATCTGGATGAAATTTGGCACAGAGATAGATTATAGACTGAAATAGCATATAGGCTTTTTATGCCGGTAAAAGGGACATACTTTTTAATCGGGGGTAACACCGCAGGGCGCAGCTAGTTTAATATAAATATAAAGATTATTTTAATTTGATTGGTAGATATCCACAAACCATGTTACCACATTGTCGACGCTCAATTCTGAAACGATCCCCATATTTTAAAAAAAATGTACATTACATTACGGGTATATTTTGACATAATTACATAACTATTTAAACAAATATGACACCTGTTGTGTCAACATAGGGCTGCTATTTGTTAAATAAACATCGAATAGTCCTTTAACAACAATCTACTAACAGCCAACGACCTGATCCTCATATACCATTCCACTTTTCCACTTCCCATGCGGCGGACGGGAAATATCAACTAATTAAATTGATCGATGCCTTTCAAACCAAATTAATTGTAATTTAATTCAAATGAATATGTTTTATGCTAATAATAGCGATTTTCATTTAAATAATTAAAAAAAAAATGGAGATGGTAAAAATAAATAAGAATCTGGAAGTGTATTATCATTTACATGTGCATTTATAATTAACATATGAATTAGGAATGTTACGTGGCCGTGCACAATATCGTAATGTAGTATTATTTTTGAGTTTTGTGTAATGGTGCCTACTGTAATTGGGTTGGGACTTCATATAAAAGTTGGTCTAACTAATTACGAGCTCCAATACTAAATAGTTAATAGTAATTAGATAACAGCTGATTATGGCAGGTGTCCGCAACCCTTCCAATAGTCCCTTCCAATAATCCTGTGTCCATCCTAGCCTTAAGTCCCATCCCATTTCCATCCAAGCCTCAATCCATAGTCCCAAATATCTTTCCATGTTCCTGCAATAGTTCCTCTGCCTGCTGAAGTCAATTCGCTGTTTATGCTATCATTTTCAACAGTTGACCCCAGTAGGTGGCTAACATAACATTAAAATTCTAAAATAAAAAAGCGTTCCCAAGATCCGGGTATAGTCCGTGTAGCGAAAGAAATAAATAAATCCCCACAATGCGGAGGATTAGGTCATAGTCTCCCACGCTGGTCCAATGGAGTGTCAGACTTCGCACGTTTTTCGAGGAGTTCTCTTACGCATGGAGGTTGCCTCACGATGTTTTCTTTTACCGTTTTTTTATGTAGTGATTTATAGATCCTAGGTGTATTGGAAAGTTTGAAAATATCCTGGGCCCGCCAGTGATAATATTCCTTACCGTCTAATTCCCGGAAAATGCACATCACTATTTTTAGTTAGATGATATAAATTCTAAATCCACAAGTCAGCGGAAGTTCACGAAAAATTACTCGAAAGATCCGACCTTAATGCGGTCGAAAAAAAAGGTCGTAACTCAAATGAAAGCTCACAAAGTGGGTGACAGATTAGATCGGCTACGTGTCTTTGATACAAGTTGAGGTTGTGAGCGGACTAACAGACCTACCGGCAGACAATATTGTTCGTTTATTATACGTAATTTGTATGCACAGGTACTTACTGTAGCGAACATTTTTTTTTAAAGTAACTGGTCACTGTTTGACCCTGCGTAAGATTTGCTTTGTTAGAGTTGTTGAGTGTAGGTTAGAGTTGTTGAGTGTAGGTTAGAGTTGTTGAATGTATCATGTATGTTCATATAGATGTCTTAAGTGTACTATATCATAATTGTTGTTCACACTACGAATCTGTTTTTCTGATTTGTGTTACCTTTATTTAAGTCTCAGTGGTAGTAAGCGCAGGTAAATGTTTTGTGAACCATCAATTCATTCTAATTTAGCTATGCGCGGTCTAAACTTATGATCCTAAATATAAATCAGTCGTCAACTTCCCCTACTTTCGTGCTGCACTCACGAAGATGGCGCGAGATTCTAATTTTAAAAATTAATATCAATCTCACTCTATCATCGTGAGTGCATAATTACTTGTTAGTGAAGTCCTTTCCTTAATACTAATTTCGGCTTTTTAAATATACTACGTATTTTGTCAGTATTCTGCTAACGACACGATGAGAAAAAAAAGTACGTCAAATGTAAGATTATTCGTAAGCTAACTGTATAGTTTATCGTTTACGTATTTAGACACAGTGTACCGCAAATCGAAAAGTGCCCCTAGCGGACAAAATTTGAAACTATCAATTCTGTCTACAATATATCTAAATACGTAGACTATCAAGTATGCGGTTACATCCTGATGTAGGTAAGTCTTAATACTTCAGTTTTCGCTTCTCAGCAATTCATAGACATTCGAGTTTACATTTCGTTCGAGTTCCGTTAGTATCGTAGTCGCATCGTTCCGAACGATTGACGTGCGACACCGCGACTATTCCGCCGCGACCCCGACGTGCGGTGTTAATTAATGGCAGCGCCATCTATCGGTGACGCCCTATCAATCTCTCCAGACAGTTTTGTTAGGCGTTTTGTCGTTCGGCTCTGAAGGAATTCGGTGCGTGTATTTTTCTATATTTCGTAGTTCAGGTGATGTTATTACCTGTACCAGATAACGGTGAAAATGAGGAAAATATCTAGTTTGGCAATCCTCGCTGGACTTGCCATACAGGGGCAGCGTGGTAGTTAGTCTATGGCTCAAATACCCGACGTATTAAAGGGGAGTGTGTTCAGTAAAATGTACTTATCTTATCTTCAAAGGTATTAGGCCAAATTAATTATTTTTTTAATTTACCATGACCTTCCATCTTACTCTAAATAGGAGTGTGAATGCACACCTCAAAATGCTGGCTTGTTCAAATAAATATCAGCGAGTTCTAATTTTAGAGTATTGCCTATTATCTATGGTATCTTGACAAACGTGCAAATGTTTGGATATTATTTTTTAGCGTAACTCGCAAACGTGTGGCGGTCGATTCGTAATGTTCTGAATCGGCCTGCCGGGACATATTACCAAAAGTTGAAATTTGTCCAGAGAGGAATCTGAACTAACTATCGTCCTGTGTACTGACCGACACGTACGACACTGGCCGTCACGTAAAACCAAATTGGCATCATATATTCTAACATGCAGAAATAATAATATTTTGACACACTTTCAACAAACATCAATCCTCTATCGGCCACTATACGCCCGAATAAGCGTGACATATTCTTTCACCGTGACATATTACTAACAAATAAAGCTTGCCGCTCGCCATTGTTGGCCGCAGCGTGCTTAATCGCGGGTTTCTAGCGTGAAACGGAACGTCAACGACACGCCGATAGGGTTACGAATGTCGAATATTTAATACGATGCTCGTTAGTCTAACGCGACGACCGAAACGGGAGACTATGCTCCTTTTAATTAATAATATATTCTGAACGGCCACGTTAAAATTTTTTGATGCCAATTTATTTGAGTTTTAGCACGGTATTAATATATTTATGAATTGTTGGTCAAAAAATTTACTTTATTTGCGTTCAAATATTAAATTACATTCTCGTGTGCAAGTGCTTAACAGACGGAATCACTATGCCCGTAGGTATAATGATTAAGAAATAAAAAAATGTGTGCTGCTTTTTTTTCCGTTAACATTATAATAGCTGGGGTACACAATAGCTATACGTAAATTTATATATCTAGACAGTATAACAAGACTAGTGGAAGTATTCAATGTACAGACATTGAATAAGGAATCGTATGTTGCATAGAACACGAAGGGTTATTGTTTGGATCGATAATAATTTTGAAATGTTTGTATGTCTGTGCATACATGCGTAACGGGAATATTTATAAAAAAAAAATAGTATCAAGCCCACGTCGAAAAAAACATGAGTTCGTAAACGGAATATTTCCTTTGGATAAGCAATAAATAAAACTCCATGCGTACTGAGTCGCGGAAAATTGTATTATATAGTATAATAGTATTATAATTTGTTAAGTTAATCTCTACATATAAATAAAATTGGAGTGTCTGTTTGTTATATTAAAATAACCGCTTTTTACTAAATGCATTTGGATGTATACAAGGACCTATACCAAAACAACCTTTTTTAAAAACGTTGTCTGTCTGTCTGTTTGTTCCGGGTAATCTCTGTAATGGCTGGACCGATTTTGACGGGACTATCACTGGCAGATAGCTGATGTAACAGGGAGTAACTTAGGCTACTTTTATTTTAGAAAAAAAAAAGAAATTCACGAAAAAACTTAAAACCAATGTTGCAGCGCTGCGCCTGATTAAGTTTGATAGCAACAACCTGCTATGCGTCCCGCGGGCTCAGAACGCGCGAACAGGCTGTTGCCAACGGTTGTGTCTTTATTAAATACCACGCGGACGAAGTCGCGGGCAACAGCTAGTATAGTATAATAGTATAGTATTATATAGTGTAATGGTATTATAATTTGTTAAGTTAATAAAAAAATAAATCTGGCAAAATAACTGTGATATGGTCTGGCTTTTGGGAAACCAATCCGAATCCACATCGTCACACATAGTTCCAATGTTATTAGTTACCATGCAACATACTATACACGTATACATACCTATACACATCTATACTATCCCACTAATATCATAAATGTGAAAGTTTGGATGGATGGATGGATGTTTGTTACTCTTTCACGCCCGAACGGCTGAACGGATCTGGATGAAATTTGGCACAGTGATAGATTATAGTCTGGAATAACACATAGGCTTTCTATCCCGGTAAAATGTATAGTTCCCGTGGGATAGATGTTTTAATTTTTCATACTTTTTATCGTGGGTAACACCGCCGGGCGCTGCTAGTACTACATATATAAATATTTGACGGCCTGATTAGCGCAGTGGTAGTGACTCTGCTTTCTGCGCTGAGGGTCCCGGGTTCGAATCCTGGTAGGGACAAGCTTTGTGTGATGAGCACCAATGTTTGTACCCGAGTCATGGATGTTTAATATGTATATAAGTCTTATATACTGAGTTCGCCCTCAGTCCATTGTACGGTACCCATAACACAAGCGTTGCTTAATGTGGGACCGTATAGTTAGTGTGTTCGTATGGTGATATTTATTTATTTATACCTGGGTGATTATAATCTCACTAACATTATAAATGTGAAAGTGTAAAGAAAGGATGTATGTTTGTAACTCAATCGCGCCAGAACGGCTGAAAGGATCGGGATGAAATTTGGCACATACATAGATTATAGTCTGGAATAGCACATAGGCGACTTTTTATTCCGGTACAATGTATATACATTTTAATCGCGGGCAACACCGCGGGCCCAGTAATTAACAATAAAACTTCGCACTACCCTACTGGCATTTAAGTTAATACATGGACAGCGACAGGGCTGATTAAACCTTTAGAACTGTGTACCTAGCATTAAGTTATCAAGTAATATGTTAGTTTAATTGTTTGTTGTGCTAAAAAAATATCTCGCTATCTAGACACCATTAAGTTTAAGTTAATTTAAAGCAAAACAAACATGTTTTGTTTAGCGGCTCCGCTCGAGATACGTAGATAGGCGTCACGGTGCGAATACGTGAGTACGAGCTGATTGTGGCGTATATGCACGCCTCACGGTTGCGGGATAAGCAGAACGATAGCGGTACCTGATTATACTATAGAACCACCGAAGCACCTATAAACGGAGCGGGGAATCAGGGCTAGCATTCTGTTGAGTTATCTATATCTATATATATAAATAAATTGGAGTGTCTGTTTGTAATATTATAATAACCGCTTTATACTAAGTGCATTTGGATGTATACACGGTACCTATACCAAAACAACATTATTTACAATTTTTGTCTGTCTGTCTGTCTGTCTGTTTGTTCCGGGTAATCTCTGAAATGGCTGGACCGATTTTGACGGGACTTTCACTGGCAGATAGCTGATGTAACAAGGAGTAACTTAGGATACTTTTATTTTAGAAAAAAAATAGGATCTCACGAAAAAAAAACAATGTTGCAGCGCTGCGCCTGATTAAGTTTGATAGCAACAATCTGCAATGCGTCCCGCGGGATCAGAACTTGCGAGCAGGCTGTTGCCAACGGTTGAGTCTTTGTTAAATACCACGCGGACGAAATCGCGGGTAACAGCTAGTATAAGATATAATAAAAAATAGTGTAAAATATTATACACATATCGAGACGTAGAGATGTCTCCATAGAGCACCTTGTAGTGCAGGGGAATGTTGAAGGTAAAAGAGCACACGGCAGATCACCTATGCGTTGGACCGACCAATATAAAGCCACTAGTAATTGTCCCCTTCATGAGTCTACCAGAAGGGCAACAGTGCGCGAGGAATGGCGACGGATTGTTAAGCGTGCTACTGATCCTAAGCGATGACCACGACTACTCCCAAGAGTGTAGAGACGAAGAAGAAGGCAGCGCCATCGACATCGTAAAGTAATCGAATCCATTTCTGATACGGACGTCGAAGGCTTTAAAACGATCCGGGGCTATTTCTAATATTAACTCAGAATACCATCTTTTAACAATAGGTTAAAGCTATAGCAAGCGTCGCTCGCACTGTGCGGCCGGTGATACTATCAGTCTCGTGACTGGCGCGCTCGGCGCTTGCGCTTGCTCGATAGCTTCTTTTGAACGAGGTGCGGCCCCAGTTGCGGCGACTATAAATGCAGCCACAGATAAATAGTATAATCATATAATACCAGCCCTTTTTAATGTCCCACTGTTGGGCACGGGTAGAGATGATAATCATGGTTGAAAATGAGATTCTCACATGAAATCCAGAAATCCCAGAGGTGTGAGCCGGGGTTTGATCCTTCGATTCTCGTTACCCAGACAAGCGTTCTACCAACTCGGCTATCACTGCTGTAGATACAGATAAATAGTGGTACAATATAAATATCGTTGATAGAGTTATTTGACGAACGAATGGCAGAGTTGGTAGTGACCCTGCTTTCTATACTGATATAGTCCCGGGTTCGAATACTCTGTAGTAGCTAATGTAGTGTGTTGACGACGATTGTTTTTAGTCGAGGCAAGGTTGTAGGCAACCCCCCCTTGCCTACAACCTTGCCGCGATCGTTGGTATTCAAACCCCTATTAAAAGCCTTAGCTAATCCAACGTCTTATGCATAGGTACCTACAATTTTAAAAAAACCTTTCTACTCTATTTGGATAGTTCTTTTTGCTCTGTCTCTTGTCTTGTCGAATTCCTGGCTACGGCCCCGAGTTGAGGTAAAGTCTTGAACTTCGTTGAGGTCGTCAGTCATCGCTGTCTGGGTCTCCCTCAACGAGATCTTCCGTGGTCTGGGACTCAATTGGTGATATATTTTGTATTTTTTTACCCGCTTGTCTGTGCTTGCCTATTTGGCTTGGGTCACCCCAGTTTCACACAGTGTAGAAATCTTTGCACTCACATCCGCAATGCGAGTCACGGATCACAGCAGGGTAGCATTTCATTAAATTATTATAATATACTGACAACCTTATTTAAGTTATTAAGACGTCTGTGGTTATAGTCTGATTAAAAAAAGTAATCGAATTGAGAACCTCCTCCTTTTTTTTGAAGTTGGTTTATGAGTAATAGCGTAGTTGATGTAAGGTTATGGGATAGTCGAAACTATTCACTGTGTCGTGACGATAGTTTTGTTAAGTCTTGCTGCGTCATAATTGATTAACACAAGAAACTCAACAGCAAGATTGTTACATTTGGATATTTTATTTTTTTAATAATTGAATATATTTTTTTACTTGCGTCTATTACGAAAAGGTGACGATAGTTTTGTTAAGTCTTGCTGCGTCATAATTGATTAACACAAGAAACTCAACAGCAAGATTGTTACATTTGGATATTTTATTTTTTTAATAATTGAATATTGTTTTTTTACTTGCGTCTATTACGAAAAGGTTTTTAATTTCGTCTCGTAGTCACCAAAGATTTGTTGAGGAAAATATTTTATTTAAATTCGTTTCCGCCATTCTTGCTCCGCAATAAAAATAGTTTAAGGTAATTATAATTGAGTTGCCGGATGAGTGCCCGCTAGCAGTGAATACCTACTGCTAATCTGCATGTAACCAAGTGGAATTCGCGCTAAGGAATTTAGAGTAACGAGTGGGAATTGAAATATCCTTTTATACTGTGGAAAATGATTTTAAGACGTTAATAATTAAAGCTCATCATTAGTTAAGGAATTACACCGTATATACACGTAGAAAATATTTATGAAATAATTGTTAGCGATGGTTTCCGTTGTATAGGACATATAATCTTTATACATTATATATATAAATATAAAAATCAAAGATCATAAAAAACTACTAAAACGACATTGTTTCATATATATTTTATAAACTTAGTCGTGTTAGTCGATTTTTATGATCTTCGATATTTTGCCTCCGCCCCGAATAGCATAATAAATATAAAAACACACACACAAACTATATAAGATAGCTAGTAATTATGTAATTGTCTCTTTATAAATGATCGTAACTCACCATGTTTTCAGCCCCTGTTAAGTAAGCTTACATGCTTGTGGGGGGGGGGTAAACTACTTATGTATCTTAATGGCCAGGGGAACGGATCCGGAACCACTGGACTAGAAGGGCGGCCCCTCTAATCAGTAAGCTCTAGATATATGCTTATCAGAAGGTATCCGCCGTTTTTCAGTTTTATGATCTCAGACGAACAGTTTGAAAACGCTTATTCAGGACAGCTTTTGTACCCTACAACCGTCTAACCGTCAAACCGTCTAACTCCATGAATAGATGCGCAGTGGCGTAGCGTAGATCATTAGCACCCGGTGCGGATTTCAAATTTGCCGCCCTCTTATTTCTGCTATTCACTATAAAAAAATTGAGGCATAATAGCGATAAAAAAATTACGAAAAAAAACACTGAAATATTTTTTTTTCTTGCTTAATTTATTTTCCAAATGCCAGGCAAAGTGCCGCCCGGTGCGGACCGCACCCTCCGCCCCCCCATGATACGCCACTGTAGATGCATCCTAAAAGAATGTATGCCTTATCGCACCCCCCTAAAAAATGATGTCACCAGTTGATCAGGTATCCACTCCAGCTGCTTTTATGCTGTAATTAAATGCATCCGGCGAGGCCGGAGATGTTAGATAGCGGGTTCAACTTCCAAGTGAGACGTCCCGGTGTGGTCTTATTATCTAGATCGAACCTTATAACATCTTAAGATATGTTACGTTAACCAAACTCGCGTTAATTATCGAATTTATACCGTACACTCGAAGCAATAGGTTCGTTTTAGTTTTTAGGTCTGGTTATATGTTGATGGATTATTGCGTAACGCCGTTTGAGTGAGACGTTAAATAAATTCCTTTGTCTACAATAGATTTTAGATTCGGATTATCGTCGACATCTTTGTACATAAAACCGTTTATTTGATGGCGTTAATGTTGGTCGTTGTTGATTGTTAAATGTCCCCTTTCACCGTGAATACCAACAACCGTTAATATATTCAGTTATCCGTTTAAAATAACTTAATTATCGAAAATAATGGCTCATTTTTTTATAATGGCCATGTCTTAGGACTGCTACTTCTCCTCTGACAGTGGTCAGAGCCCTTGTTTTGGTGTATATTGCTGCAGGTTGAATAAAATCTAAATGTGAAGGTTTCGGTTGTTTAGGCAGTTATTCAATAATGGCTTATTAGGCTTGCATTTAATCTCCCAAATTTGATATTAAAAATAAACATTCCACTTGACGTTGGCAAAATACATACCGAAAGATGACAGACATTTACTAAAAAAAAAACTTAGCACACAAAATAGTTTCCTCAGTTCAATGTATCGCACAGCAAATCAAATTTGATACGCGATGCGAATTGGGCCCGCGCGTGGGCGTTTTTCAAATAATTCACAATAGAATAAACAATTTGCAAGTATTGCTTGTAGATATTTAACATATGAAAATCAATTTGCAGCTTTGTTTTTGGCACGCGATGACGCTAAATTGTTAGTTCGGGTCAACGGCACTGTGCTTCGAAGGATCGCGGCACATTCTGTTTGTTGTTCATATTTAGCGGAATTATCGCTTGTGCGGTGGCCCCACTAAATATAGAGGTGGATTGTCAATTGTTTCATGAAATAATTGACACGGTATTCTTTTGTTTTTATATCGCCAGACGAACACACCAACGAGACGGTCCCACACTAAGCGACGCTTGTATTATGGGTACCGTACTATGGACTGAGGGCGAACTCAATATATAATACTATATAGTATACGAGTATACTATATTCTATATAGGTACAAACATTCATACTCATCACACAAAGATTGTCCCTACCAGGATTCGAACCCGGGTACTGTAGCACAGAAAGCAGGGTCACTGCCCACTGAGCTAACCAGGTCGTCATAAACGGATGGTATGGATGGCATGGATAGATGTTAATAAGCCGTTTCCTTGTTCCAGACTGTTCGGTTCGAAGCGGTGTGCTCGTTGCAACACCCCTATATCAGCGTCGGAGCTGGTGATGCGCGCGCGGGACCTGGTGTTCCACGTGCACTGCTTCTCCTGCGCGCTCTGCAGCACACGCCTCAAGAAGGGCGACACCTTTGGCATCAGGGATTCAGCTGTGTATTGCAGGTGAGACATGGCTATGCTGCTGCCTCATCACGAGCCATTGATGAACCTCAAAATGTACAGAAACCTCTTTAAAAAAAATAACCTTTGAATTCCTGCCGTGTCTACTCATTGGAACAAATTTCTGATCAGGTTGTAGCTTCTGACTATTCGTATGGGCTTTTTGGCATACAGAATAAAAAAAAACTTTATTTGAAAGGCACATACTTAAGCTAAAGGTGTAAAGATGATAACATTACTTTTGATTTAAAAGGCTCTGGTAGAGGATTTAATTTAATCATTCGTCTATGAAAATGTGGAGAATACCTATTGTGGGTAGTCTCAAAAGACTAGTACCCGAAAGTGTATGCGTTTTGGGTATAATTAAAGACAAAAGTGAATTTTCGCTTGTGGAAGCAAATGCGCTGAAATCCTTTTCAAGTCATCATCTATTTTTTATTTATAATGTTTATTCACTGAATTTGATATGGATATTCAATTCTTGACCTGGGAAAAATACCCATTTTATTTCACCACTTTTCATCTCGTAAAGAAAGAATAAGCAAGAGAAAGGTAGCCCTATACAAACTACTAACTTAGAGGTACAAGTTGCTAAATATCACTTCTTCAGCAACCCTTATGTCTATGTTATATGACTTATATCATTTCAATATCCTCACAGGCTGCATTACAACACGATGCCAGAGTACGGGCCACACATGTCCGTCCCGGGCCCGCCGCAAATGTGCCCCGGGCCGTACGCCGGCCCGCCGCCCGGCTCCCACTACTCCCCTTACCCGTCCCCGGAGTTCACCCGGGTCGACGCTGATGTTCCTAAAGGCCCGTTCTTCAACGGCTCAGCGGCGCCACCACCGCGACAAAAAGGGAGACCCAGAAAAAAGAAGCCCAAAGACCAAGACATCATGTCCGCGAATCTCGGTAAGTTGCTCTTGATGCGCCAACGCGAATAACGCCAAGCATTTTAAATGTAATCAATGTAAAACATAAGGAACGAATACGTCGAGTTCGCGTCATCGCATCGCGCCATTTTGTCCGTATTATATCGACATCGGGGCCCACGTTTTGCCGACAAAACGCTTACAATTTTATTAGCATATTAAAGTCAAAACCGCACTTACTCTGGCCAGATTATCGGCGGCGACTTCCCGTGTGTTTGTTTTTTTAATTACATTTTTTTGCCTCGAGATACAGAAACCAGTCTTTTTATCTTGCGGCCAGCGTTCGATCGGAGCGGTGTGACGGGAATTCTTTCTCAAATTTTGAAATTAGAACGTTGCGTGCGCCGTCGGGGCCTCGAGAAAAAAATAAAATTGCATTGCATTTTATTTAATATACTGGAAACAGTTTCTAAGAAAACAAATAAATTCGAAGAAATTAGTAAACATTGCGGACGTAGTTTGCCTAATATTATGCTGACTGTTATGTAAAATATAAATAAATTGTATACTCGTATTTGTCCAAACGATTTTGTCTATACCCTTTATTTCTGCAAAATGCTTTTGCTATCGTGAATTGCTTAAAAAAAACTATAAATTAGGGGTAAGTTTATACTGTTAATGGAATGTCAACTACTCAATAATGAATTCTGAATTCGTTTACACAACATAATAGCAATATCAGTATTTTTTTTATAATTAATGAATGTAAGTACTTCCATCTCTATCCATCGTACATAAATGCGCTGGACCCTAGAGACAGAAAGTAGCATAGAGTAGTCGTACCTTTGCGTAGATAGGTCCTTATAACACCCACAACAAGATAACGCCACAAACTTACCACATTACGTGACATACGTACTTTTTACAATCCGGATAAAAAAAAAAGACGCCTCAATTTGCTTCTTAACTGGCAAAAAAAAATGCACCGTTCGCACTCCATTATGCCGTTGTAAAAATTCTTAAAACACGATACTGCTTTTTAACGTCACTTATGACGCTAACTATAATTGCGTAGTCATTGAGCTTGCATATAGGAATAACGCATTAAAATCGCGCAACCAGTCCCTTATAAGTGCATTGCATTGCCAGTTAAAATTATGCGAATTAATCCTTAGCCTTATCCTTATTTAGTACGACATTCATGTTCATGATGATGCGAGGATTAAAGATTGTACGTAGCTTCTGTACGCGAAATCTACAAATTAAATAGAGAACGCGGCCGTAGAAACATTTGATTTAAGAAGTAGTACAAAAAAAAAAAAAAGAAACTATATTCACACAAGACAAGGAAATAACTTTTTGGTGGGAGGTTCAAGCGACTGAAGTTGGTTTTTTTTTATTATGCGTTCATAAACGTGCACGCGTGAAAGAAATGAAAATAAAATATTATAACTTTACTTTTCAAGTTCCCCAAGATGTTCGTTAAACGGTATTACAATTATTAATTCATTTCATCATCACCATCGGGGGAACTCATAATTTTGTAACAATTATCAAGAAATGTTCGATACTGGCAAAACTGGCCCTATTTTGTAACCTATTGCTAACCTAACAAAAAGAAGAAGGAAAGTGCCCGTGTCGCTTGCGCTAAGTTCATACTACTTCAACACTATCTCTAACCATTTTCAATTTACTTACTGACTGTATTAGCACGTTTATCTAGTTAATAAGCTTTACGTCGTAACAGACTCTTAATTCCCTAAAATTTAATTATTCTGTTTTCGCTGTAGGTTGCAAGTTACTACTAACTCATAGAAAGCTTTATTTAATTCAAAATAGTATTTCTAAGGATTTTTCACACACTTAAAATCGCAATATTGTATGAACGGAAGTTATGCGCGAATCACTTAATGACGTAGTATTACGTCAATTACGTCAGTATGGCTTTATTAACAAGTTTGATAAAATAGGAAGGTAGATATTATAAATATTCCGCGATAACTTCATGTTGTTTAGCGTTTTTCCCATACATTGTCTGCACTCGCGTGATCTTCATTTATTTTTAACCTCGAATTATAGTTTGTGTAGGCCCACCATGCGGTAGCTACTAAGTATACGGACATTCTAATTTCTTTGAATAACATTTGGATTCTCAAAAATGGAACTATATATTAAAAAAAAAACAGAATTTTAAAATTCGATTTCCATCATTGAACTATATTATTGTAAACTCTTAGGTATATTAGGGTTAGAGTAATTATTCTACGCAGTTTGTTTCTCATTGAATTCCTTTCTTATTAATGTGGTTCCTTTATTCAAAATCAATAGTTAATCTCTCGTCCGACATCACCCGGTAACATGGCTACCACAAGATTACCGTCTCATGTACCAAAGTAACCTGGTTAGCGCCATTGTTATGCACAGATGAAAGCCGAGTTTTTGAGAAAATTGCTGTTTTTATCGCCACTGGCCGTGGGACGCCAATGATGAACTGTCATAAAATTCATAAAATATTTAAATACATTTGAGATTAGATAGATAACTCAAAACTCCGTAGGTACTATTCCTATATTATCATTCCAGATTCAAAAGTTCTCATTCGGTTGTCAAATATAAGGTTTGAATTTGGAACACCTATAGATATGAATAAATTATCACCGCTATAAAATTAAAAAGTTGACTAAAGTCTAGCGTTTTTTCCGTTACGCCTATTATTTGGTACGGGATGAGTGACAAATATAAAATATTAATCTTTATAATAGCAACTCGGCACGTACGTATTCAGCCAGTTTTTTTAAACGACTTCAGAAAGGAGGAGCTTCTCAATTCGGTTGTATTTTTGTAATGCAGTTAAATTATCCAGAAAAAGATGATTCATAATGAACAGAAAATTTTGGTGCAATCATCCATAGACTACTCATAAAAACACCAATAAAATAACGTTTTAGTAGAAAATATTAAGTACCTAACCCTAACACAGATTCAGTAAGCCAGTATAAAAAGTTTTTATTGCAATTTGAATCGTCTCCCGTGGGCAATATGGACACAAAAACAGTTAATTAGGCATATTTCTCACTCGAACAATATTCATAGTGTTGCGCAGGGGTGCACCACCCCCCGTAACACGAAGCCGTAATACGAGGTTCGATTCCTGGTCTGCGTACATTAATCTTGCGGCGGATGGGGGCGGGTTTGTTATTTTTTTTATTACTTTCGAGCTTATTAGCTTTGGCGACAGGGGATACATAATATACTTACAAACTTCCGCCCGCGACCCCGCCCGACAAAAACTGTCCCTATGTTAGCAGGTATACATTATATTTGACTAGCTGCGCCCTACGCTGTTACCCGCGTTTACATTTTACCGGGATAAAAAGTAGCCTATGTGCTATTCTAGACTATAATCTATCTCTGTGCCAAATTTCATCCAGATTCGTTCATCCGTACCGGCGTGATTGAGTAACAAACATCCATCCTGACGTACTGTTGTTGGCAAAATCATCGGCTTACCACCAGGGAGGCCATTTTTTTTAAAATTAATGTGAGGTGAAGTAACACAATTCTAATTTATAGACTATAATATGTTGCACGTAGATACTTAAAAAAACCGCACAAATTGAAGTAATTGAAAATGATATCAGTAGATAAGTACTCACTTAAGTAAACTTTATTGCCACAAATTAATGCAATTAAATTGCCGAACGTGATTCGAGTTGACATTATAATTTATTGTTGTCGCAGGTATAGCTCCAACATTAAAAAGCTGATAAATAATTTATCGATTTTGTAAGTAGATCCACATAATTGGCCGATGACCCACATAGCCACAAGGAAAATAATTGCCACCGTACCAATTATAATTTTTATGAAATATCGCGTTGTACCGCACCGCACATTATTCATTGCGTTCTTTCTTAGCACCGGACCATGTGTAGAATTCCGCGCGTTAAGTGCGATTCCACTGCCACTGGACTGCTCAAAAAAAAAGTTGCCACACATAAAAAAATAATCATCTTTATTTAATTTTACGCATGGTTCAATTTGCCTAATAGGTACTGCTCAGCACCTGTTCTCTAGATTAAGCGATTACTCTATACATAGGGCCAATAAATTATGCGACACGTATTGGTCAGGCTACATCGCTGCGTCTGCGCTCCGTATCCAGCTTTGGTGAGACCGCCTTTTTGTTCGTCGGCCATTTTCCAGAGCCGGGTTGGTTTTTTCGCGACCAGTTTCGGAGTTGTCCGGCGACCATTTCAATTATAAGGGAACGTGGGCTTGTATAATGCAGCTGTGAAAGGCCTGCTCGGAGTCCCACGCCCGTACGTGCGAGCTACGTACCGTAGCCCACGTATGATATGTACCTACTTATTGCTCAAAATTACGTATAAAAATGTTCGTTTATTAAATACGGTTGGTACGTTTTTTGTTGTGTGTGCCCTTACTAGGCTATGTTGCGTCAACGTTATGCCAAAGTACTTACTCGATTCTGGCCGGTATATTTTTTTTTAACGGATGGTCTTAAGGTGTATCTACATAACTAGTATAACCAATAATGTCGAGATGCGCATAATTCTAGAATGTGGCTAGACCATAGACCATGGACGATATCAAAAAAAAAATTGTTTGACCTTGCGTTACAATAGTGTAAAGAGGTCGCACCGTGGATGCATAAAATGGTAGACATTATTTTCCATCGTGTTTATTTATTTGTAATGACGATTAAAGGCATAGTTAAGATATATATTCTCATATCGGAGTTATCAGAGTAGATACAAGAAAGCCAGCAGCACCTCTGGCGGTGTAAAGTGCCGTTACCTACTTGCACGGTGCAAACATAGATCCTTTCAATAAGTACATCTATGAAAACCATATCAATTGGAAGTAGGTAGGTTCTTGATTTACAGTGCTAACTTTCTGTATCACAGTGAAAAAAAAACGACATTTCAAAGGACAACGATGAAAACATTCGAAATTCAAAACGAATTTGAATTTAAATAACTACATAAATTTCATAAATTCTTCGCTCTGATTGGTAAGTACGCACTAGATCCGGTGAAATGGCGTTTCGAAAAAAGAACAACAAAATGGCCGAAACCACAGACAATAAACATGTCATCTCACTGTCACGTACCTATTTCCTACGTGTGGTTGTGCCCTGGCCTTAATCACGTGCGAGCAGCAATGGGTGACACTGGAGTAACCCCCACACGATCTGATAGCGCCCAACTCCTCGCTGGGAATCCTCACAGATGCTCCGATAAATGTTTTAGAGAATTGTATTTCGTAACTGAATAAGGAATAGGTTTCTGAATGTTGCGCATTGCAAAATGTTTGATGGTGGGTGGTGGTATTTATATTACATTTAGTTTTAAAAAAAATCCTTTTTTTATTATATTGCCAGTCGTACACACCAACTATACGGTCCCACACTAAGCTACGCTTGTATTATGGCTACCGTGCAATGGATGGCGAATTCAGTATTTAATACTTATATAGATTCTAAACATCCATGACACGGGTATAAATATTCGTGCTCATCACACAAAGTTTGTCTCTACCAGGATTCGAACCCGGGAACCTCGGCGCAGCAAACAGGGTCACTATCCACTTCGCTACTGAAATCGTCAATTTATTTTTTACGTTATTCTCAATATAAATTTCGATGAAAACATTTAATCATAGGGTATTATTATCAACAATATATGTAGTTCTTATTTTTTAGGTTCGCAACCGCATACAAAATAGTACATTTTTTGGCAGTATCAAGAAAATTGCTTCATCATTAGTACATACTAACCTACCCCAGAGGTACTTACCCGAGATGAGAATGATGATAAAGATGCTGAGGATCAAATGAATCCTCTACCCCTATCAATACTATACTGAAAATATACCGGACATCTTGGGACAACTCATTTTATTTTATTTTCCTTCACTCGTGCACGTTTATGAACACACAATGGTTAATATCCCACTAATATCACACATTATATATACGAGACACATTTTTTGGAATATAAAACAAAATGGTCAACTTCACGGTCCAATTTCACACCAAAACTCAATAATATTATTTAAGACACTGGCAATATGATTTCTTTTTTTTTACGTTAGCAACCGGCTCTAAAATAAAGCCATTTTGCTAGTACCGGGTAAATTTTCTTATTTGTTAGTGATGAAAAAATTAATCTTATACAAGTAAAGATGTATTTTATTTGCTGTATTTTACTTAAATAAATCGGGCATCTTAAGAAGTATCATCTCATCCATCGGCCATCTCATCTCTTTCATGTTTTACCATGTTATTTTTTCTTTTTTACTCGTGAACGTTCAGGATAAATATTTTTTTAAAGATTCAGCTTTTGAATCGACCCACTCGATTCTATGATCAATATGACTTATATTCCAGCAGTTATTAAATACAGTACTTATGAATCGTCAGAATAGTTACAAAATGCTAAGCTACAACATTACCACCCGTTCGGAATGCCGTTTGTAAGGAGAAGAACGGGTGAGAAACTCCATGGTTGCTCTTTTAAAAAAATCCGTTACATTTTTGAGCGGTACATTGTTATGGGTATGTGAGAACAATGTAGGAACGGCTAGGCAAACTGTAGCTGGGGAAAAAAGTACTAACTTTTAAGTATATTAAAATCGATTAATCGATATTGAGATAAATGGATATACCTAGTTAGGTTTTGAAGATGTCAATAGTCGGAGGCGGAGGCTAAGTTCGACCCTCCCACACAAATTTCATCAATATATATTATAATTATGAGTATAGGGAAAGAGCAAACAGAGTGAATCCATAAATGTGGGGATATTGCTACCAAAAGTGAAAGTAATAATGATACTTCTGATCCTAGGAGTATACTATGATACAGATCTAGTACCATATATATGGTCATAGACAAAATGTGTGAAACTGGAAACTATGACACAGCTAAGTATCTAAATAACGTTTTGGATAAATAGTTTTTTTTGTATATAGTTGATAATATAAATATTTCCTAAAAAAGTATTGAATGATTAGGCACTACGTTGGCAACGGTTTCTGAACGTTTTACTAAGTAAAATAATCGCCAAATTGATAGAAGTGACATTTAAAAGAAAAATATTCATACGAATACTTCGTGTTTTAATTAGGAGGACTAAATAAGGAAGTCGAAAATATCATACCATTCTTAGAACACTGTGAACAATAATTATAACAAAAAAAGAAAGTCATAGACAAATAAATTCGTCATATCATAATTAGTATTCCAATGACTGTCGGTCGGTCTTCCCTTAAATTTCCGAACGCTGTGACCATAAATTACGCGTTAACGGGCGGACAGAGTGGAGAAAAAAACTATCGCTTCCTACAATAACGGGAGCGGTGTAAATTGTAAGTCGTAATGAAGACGTCCCATCTGCCTGTGTCATGTGGTGTCACCTTAACTGGGTTCCGTATACTGGCTGGTTTATTATTTACTCTTTTATAGCGGTCATATATAAATATTTGAAAAAAGAATCGACCATTATTTTCGGTATGTAAATTTAAAAATCGAATCTGTACGTATGTAATATATTACTATATGTTTGCATAAAATTATTATTTTTTGATATTCCGTTCGCAGATCATACATTTTATAAGCTATGTATGAATGTGATGGCTCCATTACCCACGGTACGGAACCTTGACAGGATTCGAAGACGTAATCAGCTGTCCTTTTTCACCTTTTGTCTTTACTTTTCTACCGAGTGCACCGCGTTATAATACCGCCATAAATTTAGTATAGCCGCGTCTACGGCTCGTGATTTATTCCCCGCCAAAATATGTGAGCTTTTTTCTTTATTTAAGTATCGGACATTTCGAGTAGCGTTCACCCGATCACGCCGATAGGGTGGCCGCGTTCCTTCACCGACGGTAGTTGGTTTAAAAAAAATGTTATTCCATTTTTATTTTATTTGAAATTCGAAACAAAAAGCCGTTCGGACGACATTTGTTTTTTTTCTTTTTAATTCATGATAAAAGATAATGGCGTCACGAAGGCTTTATTTCTTTATACATTGAATGAGTTTCTTTTACTATCTTTTTTTTTCGTTGGATCGGGTTGTTTTGCTAACGTTTTGTGTGTTAATAGGTCGCTATATTTATAGATATGAGATATATTTGTCTAGAAGTATTTATGTTAGTGCTAATCGTCTGGATAAAGAATTATGAGGGATTATGAGCTTATGGAGGCTGTACTGTCAGCAGCTACAGTCAGGTTATAAGTAGTGTTTTAATAGTTATGTTACCAATTTACAATGATTCTACAACATTTTTTTTTAGAAGAAAAATGCTTCGTAATGCCATTGTGAATGGGTGTTAAGGTTCTATAAATTTGGGCGGAATTCGTAAGTAATTGAAAAAACGATACATCGCCATAACGGCTTTTAATGCTCCACTCTATATGCACTGTAACACTTTGCACGGCAGCTAATGCGCCTGCAATTGCAAATGGTTTTCTAGATTTACATTTTGTTACGCTGCAGCGAAATATTATACCATATTAAAGAAACATTATTGTTATGTTTTACGAGCAATTTGCCGCAACTCCGGGGTTTTATTTAGAAAATTTCACGCACGAGTAGCCTCATAAATATATTGATTGTTTCAATTACTTGGTTCGATGCAAACACGAGGTTAAATATAAGACCTATCGATAAATATATACATTTTAAATTCGAGAAGACGCACTGGGACGCACTGCGTCAGGTGCCAACAAGGTGTTGACGCTAAAATCACTGACGTAGACTAGACCTATTTACCGAATATTTGGTTGTACGAAATTATGCCAAGTTGCACGCCTGCAACTCTTTTAAAAAAAGATAGAGAACTCCCAACACAAATCAGATATCGTAAAATAAATTCCAATACATACAAACTGCTGAGATTCATTTTCCATTAATCTCGGCAAACAACTTAATTAGAATGACTATATTATGTTTCTTTGTGAGAACTTTTTAAGATATTCGAGAACTAGATGTGACATTAACCAAATAAAGTGTCTGAATATTTTTCGAATTTCGACTCGTAGACGGAGCATGTCCGCGTTTTTCCAATGCACACAGTCACCGTACCCGTCAGTCGACTAATGTGATATCCGTGTACGCTTAGTCAATGCCGCTATCTCGGGCCGGACATCTGTATCGGTGGCACAGAGCCCGTAGCTTTATACTGAACCCTTAATTTATCGCCTGGACCCCGATGGAATTAAGAAATTTCGGTATAAACACCTTTAAGAGAAATGTAACGTTTGTTTTTTTTATCTGTAGGTTGAATGAGTAATTTCGGTGTCTTTTTGTTTTTGGATGTGAAGTGCGCTAAGATATTTTTGATTCGTATTTTAAACTAGCTGTTGCCCGCGACTTCGTCCGCGTGGTATTTAACAAAGACAACCGTTGACAATAGCCTGCTCGCCCAATCTGAGCCCCCGGGACGCATTGCAGGTTGTTGCTATCAAATTTAATCAGGCGCTGCGCTGCAACATTGGTTTTATTATTTTTTTTGTGAGATCCTATTTTTTTTTCTAAAATAAAAGTAGCCTAAGTTACTCCCTGTTATATCAGCTATCTGCCAGTGAAAGTCCCGTCAAAATCGGTCCAGCCATTTCAGAGATTACCCGGAACAAACAGACAGACAGACAGACAGACAGACGGACAGACAGACAGACAGACAAAAAATGTAAAAACTGTTGTTTCGGTATAGGTAACGTGTATACATCCAAATGCACTTAGTAAAAAGCGGTTATTTTAATATTACAAACAGACACTCCAATTTTATTTATATGTATATAGAGTATAGATAATATAACAAAAAGGAACATTCTGTAGGTACCTTTCAGCGATGCCTTGTTCACGCTCAAATTGTAAAATAACTGTACCTTAATTGCGAGATTATACGTAAACTAATCGTATACTTCATTCAGTCTACGTATTTAAACACATTGTATGGACAGTTGGAAGTTTTAAATACTGTCCGCTGGAGGCGCTGATCAATTTGCCATACAATGTGTGGCATACGTAAACTATAAACAATACAGTTAGGTTACGGATAACCTCGCACTGGACGTACTAATTAGGGAGGGCTATCAGTCTATTACGTAAACATGTCAGTAAACCTAGTACCGATTTGCCATTAGCAGCATCTAGGTATTTTATAGACATTTTTTTATATTTATCTGGAACAGAAGAGATTTATTTTACGAAAAATGTATTATTAGGTGTGATATTACTATAAAAAAACTAGTTTTGTATTGTGCAACTCAATTTATGAGCTTAGTATGGGTGAACTTAGTCGGCGCTAAATGTTATAGACTTAGTATCGATTTCTAAGTTTACGATTTATTGTGTTGAATTTTATTGAGGAAAACGGAGTTTATATCAATCAGGCGTTCGATTTTAATTATGCTAGTCTATGCATATAATAAAAATGTAACTGATCGCTGCCTGTACATGGACAAACTATTATTGGGGTCGCAATAGATCGCGCAATGGAACCTAAAACAATGATTATAGAAATAAATATCGCCAGACGAACACACTAACTATACGGTCACACACTAAGCAACGCTTGTAGTATGGGTGCCGTACATGGACTGAGAGCGAACTCAGACTCTACTTATATAGATATTAAACATCCATGACTTGACTACATCACACAAAGTTTGACCCTAGCAGGATTCGGACCTGGGAACCTGGGCACAGAAAGCACGCTCACTACTAACTGCGCTAATCAAACCATTGATTTTGAGAATTTGTGTCTGTTTGTGTGTGCGATTGTGCGTGCTAATCTCAGAAACGGCTTGTAACCGATTTGGGTGCGGTTTTCACTAATGTATTGTGGTAAGCTGCAATTAAAATTAAGTGCTTGTTTTTATAAATAAAAAGTTATATCAATTTAAAGACGCAGACGAACTCGCGGGCAACAGCTAGTAAGCAATATATGAGTAAGTACAGCAATTTGTTGGTAATGCGACGTTTATTGCAGGTACTGCACTTCAAGTGCGAGATTATTCGTAAACTATAACCGTATACTTTATAGTCTACGTATTTAGACATTTTGTGTGAAAAAAATATAGTTTTAAACCTTAATAGCCTAGAGTTTCAATTTTGATACCAATCTTTTAAACCGAATGTTCACATTACTATTAGTTTTTTTTGTAGGTTGGCTGTACGTATTTTACTGTTGTATAATATTCTTTCCAACGAAATTAAAAAAAAATCAAATGTCATTATTATTAAACACAGTAATATTAAAAATAAATCACTTTCGTAAATCAGGCTACTAAGGGTTAAATGTGTGAATTCGTAGACTATGAAGTATACGGTTCGCTTACGAATAGTCTAGTACTTGACGCACTGTAGCTAGCGGGAACATCTAATATAATCGTAACATCATCACAAAAACTTGTTGTCACTGTCACACTCACTTAAGACATTAGTGGTGCGAGAGGGATGGACGACTTTTGAGTAACAAAACACGTATGCGTGGAGTGTGAGGTAATCCATAAACTGACCTTTGCAACACAAATACGCAGCCCATGTAGTGCGCGCATCGTTTACCAAAAAAAAACAGACTCATGCTTAGATAGCAAAACTCCTTTTTAAAAAACTAAGCTATTTTGTGTCTCGCCTCTTAACCTTGTCTGCCAAAAGACTTATGCCAATTAATTAGGTAAGCCTATACAAAATAAATTATTTGACTGAATTAAGAGAACCAATAGTTAGTATTCCCTTGTGATATTGAATCCAATAAAATCTGTGAAAATGGAGACATGGGTACAACTAACTCTAAATTCGTATTTCATTTCAAGTGATCTATACATATAAATAAAATTGGAGTGTCTGTTTGTAATATTAAAATAACCGCTTTTTACTAAGTGCATTTGGATGTATACACGTTACCTATACCGAAACAACATTTTTTAAATTTTTTGTCTGTCCGTCTGTCTGTCTGTCTGTCTGTCTGTTTGTTTCGGCTAATCTCTGAAATGGCTGGACCGATTTTGACGGGACTTTCACTGGCAGATAGCTGATGTAACAAGGAGTAACATAGGCTACTCATATTTTAGAAAAAAAAATAGGATCTCACGAAAAAAAAATAAAACCAATGTTGAAGCGCAGCGCCTGATTAAGTTTGATAGCAACAACCTGCAATGCATCCCGCGGGCTCAGAATGGGCGAGCCGGCTGTTGTCAACGGTTGTCTTTGTTTAATACCACGCGGACGAAGTCGCGGGCAACAGCTAGTTTAGTAATAATAATGCATAAATTAAGCTCAGTTTAAACCTACATACGTTCATAAAACTTTTGTTTAACTAGTGGGGTACCGGTTATAGTTGCAACGATAAACTATCGATAAATACGTCTAGTATTGGTTCAGCATAAAGACATTAAATAAACCCGTCTGATTTTTTTAAATTATAGTGTTGACTAAACAGCTTCATATTTATATAGTATCGAAATGCTTAAGCATTAAAATAAATATAATTTGTTTTTAATGTTCACTTATTCTTTGCTTTCCAATCATTTAGATGTTCTGTCATAGTTTTTATAGACATTTTACTGCTAGTCAGACAGCTATTAATTAGAAAAACATGCCGTTTAATTGCAAATATAACTAACATTCCTAAATATTAGGGAAATAAATAAACACAAAATTTAAAAATATAAGTATAGTATTTTTGTTATTACTTTTATTATGTGTTATTTAAAACGAAAATTATATTACAAATACATTAGGTACGGACATCACTAAATCGTGAACCTTTTAATATTTTATCGTGATATTCAACCTGATATCTATCGTTATCGTGAAACTCTACGGTTTTAAGGCAAGGTGCGGGCCGCATCTATACATATAAATAAAATTGGAGTGTCTGTTTGTAATATTAAAATAACCGCTTTTTACTAAGTGCATTTGGATGTATACACGTTACCTATACCGAAACAACATTTTTTACAATTTTTGTCTGTCTGTCTGTCTGTCTGTCCGTCTGTCTGTCTGTCCGTCTGTCTGTCTGTCTGTCTGTCTGTCTGTCTGTTTGTTCCGGGTAATCTCTGAAATGGCTGGACCGATTTTGACGGGAATTTCACTGGCAGATAGCTGATGTAACAAGGAGTAACTTAAAAAAAATTAAAACCAATGTTGCAGCGCTGCGCCTGCTTAAAGTTTGATAGCAACAATCTGCAATGCGTCCCGCGGGATCAGAACGCGAGCAGGCTGTTGCCAACGGTTGAGACGTTGTTAAATACCACGCGGACGAAGTCGCGGGCAACAGCTAGTAGATAATAAATATGCTTTTTGTGTAATTTTTAAAGCAATTTTTTTTAACTTTTTTTTCTTTTCATTTACGTACATTAAACGGTACGGTCTCTTAAAAATTAGCAAAATTAAGTGTATTTTACATCGTAAACCGGTTAATTAATTACAGAATATGCGGTGTGCTTTATGTTAAAGCTCATATTGACAAGAGATATAAAGTTGAGAATGCGACAACATGCGTATAAGTACTTGTAAGTTCGCCACCTGGCTGGACCTCACCTTAACCACTAATATTAACACACGAGGTAATGTATGAGTTAGGGTCCCCGGTAGCGCCCCCTGGGGTCACGTTATGCGATACGACACATAGCGCCGACGGATTTAATAATTTTACATTTTTAATCTCACCGCTCGGACGATTCAAGATTTTTTTATGGATCGAGATCGGTATTCCGATATTGGAGTTTCTCAGCGTTATGCCAGCAAGTATCCTGGGTACTTTGATCGGTAAATATAACGGGGTTCGCAATTCGGTGACCGATTTTGGTGTTTTACATTTATTTTTATTATTTTGTGCTCAATATATTAACAACAATAAGGCTTAAATGATTATTTAGCGGAAGAGGGGAGATCGTCCAGCCAGGCAACCGGTATCGGGATATTCTATATATGTAATGTGCTCCGAAAACTCTCATAGCGCGTTGCAGGATTGTATAAAAAATTGTCTATTGTTCTGAATGTCGTCTGCAGCGCCATCTGTGTAGCTTGTGGCGTGGTTGTACAGGTCGCTACAATTAGATCGTTTCGTTCTGAAACCAGTACGTTCGGTTATGCGTTTTTCGTGTGAACGATACCGGTCCAACATAATAATGTTAAAAACGGCCTATAATGGAATATGTAATCCACAGCAACTTCAGGCAACAGCGGAGTATAATTAGTTGGAATGAATTCTATTAATTTTAATAACAGCTTCGAGCGATAATTTCTTAGTTTATGTGTTTTTAAACACCAGTAATAACTAATATTAAGAACATTCGCACGTAGATACAGCAATGTGTGATTATGCAACAGTGATTTTATTATTTCAATTATTCTATCTGTATGAATCTAGTTTTATACCACGTACCTAATTATTTAGTAATTAGCTAAGAGCAGGCAATAATTCATATTCTGACGGCCCGATTAGCGCAGTTGGTAGTGAGCTTTCTGTGCCGAGGATGCCGGTTTCGAATCCTGGTAGGGACAAGCTTTGTGTGATGAGCACGAATGTTTGTATCCAAGTCATGGATGTATAATACCTATATAAGTAATTTATACTGGGTTCGCTCCCAGTCCATTGTACGGTACCCATAATACAAGCGTTGCTTAGTGTGAGATCGTATAGTTAGTGTGTTCGTCTGGTGATATTTATTTATTTATTAACCGACTTCAAAAAAAAGGAGGAGGTTCTCAATTCGGTTGTATTTTTTTTTTTTACTATTAGTATTGATGAAAAAATATTGTTTCGTCTACATAGAGAATTTCGTGTTATCCTAGACTGTGTTTATTGAATAAATAAAAAACAACCTTCCTCTTTCGATATACCTACGCAATATTAAACGTAGAAGTTTTACTCAAAATCAATCCGATTGCTTTTTGTACCCTCATTTCATTACATACTTACCTATTAATTTACATGTTTATAAATAACTAGCTGTCCCGGCGAACTTCGTACCGTACCATACATTTTACCGGGATAAAAAGTAGCCGATGTGCTATTCCAGACTATATTTTATCTCTGAGCCAAATTTCATCCCGATCCGTTCAGCCGTTCTGGCGTGAACGAGTAACAAACATCCATCCATCTATCCATCCATCCATCCATCCATCCAAACTTTCACATTTATATTTTTTTATAATATTATATATAATATATATAGTATAGTATATAGTATAGATTGACCAAGTATTCCCTAAGTTTACCTAAACACAAAACATAAATCGACCTTTTGATTTTATCATAAAAACTAGGCCTGCCATTATTCGCGGTCAGCTCCAACCTCGGTTTGGCTGCGTCATAAAGAAAAAAAATTACCGGCCACCGGACGATGTGTTATCTATTAGGAAATCTTAACTTTTTTTTGCCACCATCTTTTAAAAACATGAATGGTGCACACAATTTACGATATCACAGTTCCTTTTATAACCCAACTTGGTGATTTTCGTTTTTTTTTTTTTTATTTTAGTTTTTTTTTGGTCAGTTCTATCCGATGCGTTATCTATACAATTCTGTGTCTCAATCTATTAATAACGTCTTCGTTTGGGGCGACGTGTGTCGATGTTTATCGATGCTCGGTGACGGGACGTCACTAGATGGTCTTTAGAGTTGTGAAAATTTAATTTTAGTTTTTTTTACAACGGTATTTCACTATTTATTCTTCAATAAATGAATTGTAACGAACCTACCTACTTATCTCTACATACATATTCTAAACCTAGACTAAACTATTTACTCTTTAATTGCCCTACCTAACACCTATACCTACTTAAATATATAAACACAGACTAAGTTGTGATCTGGGTTAATAGTGGCCAAGCGATTCGTTCCGTGCCTTTGCTAATAATTTCAAAATAAATATTTAGTTGCATGACGTATTTACAAGATTTAAAAAATCAGTAAACTTTATAAAAACAATTCCATCTACATATATTATTTTGACCCCAACAGATTAATTTAAAAAAAATACTGCTGCATTTGGTTTCTCTTAGGAAAATAAGACGGTATCATCGCCTTCCTGCACGATCGCCTCAGGCGAAGTCCGAGTGACCAGACCACCTTGACCTATTACCCTCCCTGCCAATTCCAAGGCTCCAGATGTTGGAGACGCATGACCTTACATTTAAGGAGACCTCGTTATTGTGGTCGATGGATATCAACGGTTGCGGTGTAAATTACGTCGGGCAAATACTGCAGGTGTTGTACATTGTGTGTTAGTATCATAGACAGTTGTGTTTAAGGTGGAAGCTCAGGGTCAGGGCGCGAAATTCAAAATGTCAATGGTTTTTATTTTTTTACGAAAAATTTGGACATCTTTACTATGTACCTAATCCGATACAATACCATAAGGTTTGTAAAAACCGCTACTTTTACTAACTTTATGGTGTTGTATCGCTTTAGGTATTTCTTTAAGCAAACTTAATACATCGAGACATCCAATGCAGAATGCTAATATCGCAAAACACTAAATTACATCGTAAAGATGTCCAAATTTTTCGTAAAACAATAAAAACCATTGAAATTTGGAATTTCGCGCCCTGACCCTGAGCTTCCACCTTAATTTAAAAAAGTATGCAGTTTTTTATTGTATGAATGTTAGCCTATGGAGTTAGGTTTCACTGAAATGTTTTGAAGTTATGGTTAGGTTACATGACACTGGCAAAATGCATGCGCGTGTGTTGTCAGAAAAAAGTATGGTGAATCATTGTAAAGACGAATAACTATGGTACTTCCAAGTAAATTTATTATGAAAAACCAGCAGGCCAAGTGGGTGTGGGGTCACGGACGAGGTAGGGTTCCGTAGCCGCGCCAGAGACAAAAGCATGAAGTAAGCATGAATAAAAGAAAACAAAGGTTTGAGAGTCTATGACTAACTCTCATTATTAAGTTTGTTCAGAGTTTACGCGGAGGAAACTTTAAATTAACTTGGTCGGGTATAAATCGTGATATAACCCGTCGACACCTCTGATAATTTTAATTACGCAGAGCATAGTTAAGCATTGTTAAGCATAGTTAAGCATAGTTAAGCATAAACGCCCGGTGTCTGAAGTTTATACTTTCATTAGCGATTGATATAGAAGAGGTAGTTTTGAAAACTGAATTTTGAAGCATGATATTTAAAACAATTTTTTTTTTTAACGTTCCTATCGTACACTAAATTTTTTTATTCATGTATATTTATATGAATACCCATAAAGCGGTTATTAGAATAGTTTTAATAGTCTTTTACCAAACTGGCTGTGACATACAGATATAACTGTACAAGTTTTTGAACTTAGTAGGAACTTGAAGTTTGTTTGATTCGTTAAACTATTTTTTTTTTAGAAAATGGCCTCACCCACCTTTGGGTAGGTATTTTGCCAACGTCAAGTGGAATGATTATTTTTCACATCAAATATGGGAGCTTCTATGCAGGCCTAATCCGTCGACTAAGCCTAATAAACCCCCCCGAACCCTATCAGTAAAGTTATGGATACCTTACTGTCAAATTACCGAACTTTTTGGGAGAATTGGAAAAGTCGTGTTCCTAATTTAAATACAGACCCCTAAAAGAATTGTGAAATGACATAATGTGACACTAAATGAATTAAAGCTTGATTTTTTTGTAATTTTCAAATACAACTAAATACAAAGAATTTAAAAATCATATCGTCTTACGTAGCGCGCAGTGGAATGTGCCATTTATTCGCGTTGCGTTCGTAAACGCGGTCGGTTTTACGCATATCGGTCGCGGTGGCCATTAGCTTGCGAGTAAAACGCACCAATGGACCCCCGCGTAATTACTTATACACTAATTGTTGCGACTTCGGAACGACTCTCGAGCACACACTGGCTGCCATCAACAAATTTACAAATTGACGTTTTAAAATTAAAATTTTTTTTCCATCGCCAAAGTTGGAAGGCTTCTTTTATGGTTGCTGCCAGATTTAATCAAACACGGTAACGGAATAAATTGGTAGGGTTTTCGTCGATTCAAAATGATCCCCAACTATCTTTTAAAGTGTTTTTTTATATAGGTACAATTGCATTACAAAGCACTTTTTTCTGAGATATTTTTCATAAAATCATTGTAAATTGACCATCTCCATTCCATATTACGGTACCTATATAACAAGCGTTGCTTAGTTAGGGGCCAAACAGTTTGTATTTTCGTCTAGCGATATTTATTTATTACCCTGATTTAGGCGTACCGTGATTGTATAATTTTAACTCACTCAAAACGGCGTAAGTCAAAAACGTGAAATTTCTGTGTACACACCGGCATCGGAGCGGGCTCCGAATGTTTGTTGGCAATATTTATAGGTCGTTAAACGTTCACGTCGCGGCAACGCGCCCCCGCCGTCACGGGCACGTCACGGGCACGACACGGGCACGACACGGGCGCGTCACGGTGCCGCAAGGTATTATAACGGCAAGTCTGAAAACAATGAACGGTGTGCGTGTTACGATCGATTTACGACATAAATACGATACGTATACGTTTTGCCGACGTCATTATGGTTTTTTTTTCAACTATTATGAGCCTTCTGGGTGAGTCGGAGAGGTTGTGAGTGAATTATGCTAGTATAACGTTTCGCGTCTCCGTAATAACTGGTGATAATGTTAGTAAGTTATACAGATAACATTCTCAAAGAAATAAGTTAAATTATGAGAGATTCAATAAAGTACGTACTAAGCGTACCGTCAAAGGCTACTGGCGAGCCTTGTTAAAAAAAAAATCATTTACACAATAATAATGTTATACATCAACTTTCGTGGCCCACATAACGTACTAAAGTACATGTTAAAATAATATACACTATTTTTGGTACAACCTTTACACGCAAAATAAGTTTCGCGGAGAATTGCATTTTATTTGGGGTCCCGTCACTCGTGATAGATAGTTCCTCGACTAACATCTTAGAGAAGCTCGGTGTTGCTGGCTTCTTTAATTATCGATCAAACTTGTTTGGTTTATAATTGGAAAAGTTGACAAGCCGAGAGTACTGGTAGGTTCCTCTTCCCCCATCTGTTAAATTCTATAGGTTAAATCTTGAATCGGCACAAATTCCTAAAAGAATACGAGTTACACTTGTTGCCTATTAAAAAACGATTATGATTGGATGGCATTGGTATAACATTTATATATAATAACTAGCTGTTGCCCGCGACTTCGTCCGCGTGGTATTTAACAAAGACAACTGTTGACAACAGCCTGCTCGCCCATTCTGAGCCCGCGCCGCGAGACGCATTGCAGGTTGTTGCTATCAAACTTAATCAGGCGCTGCGCTGCAACATTGGTTTTAATTTTTTTTCGTGAGATCCTATTTTTATTCAAAAATAAAAGTAGCCTAAGTTACTCCCTGTTACATCAGCTATCTGCCAGTGAAAGTCCCGTCAAAATCGGTCCAGCCATTTCAGAGATTAGCCGGAATAAACAGACAGACAGACAGACAGACAAAAATTTTAAAAAAGGTTGTTTTGGTATAGGTACCGTGTATACATCCAAATGCATTTAGTAAAAAGCGGTTATTTTAATATTACAAACAGACACTCCAATTTTATTTATATGTATGTGTAGATAATTAGTGCAAATTGAGCCTATGAAAAGAAAACATTTATATTTTACACTTTAACTATATTATCTTTATTGCTTTTTACGAGCGTAAAGACACAATAACAATTAACATAATTACGAGTGAACGAGTAAATATATTGGTATTATCATGCAATATGCCGATATAAAACAATTAATTTCATACGTTGATAATTGAAATTATTATTGATCGGGTTTTCTGTTAATTTAATTTGTTCATGTTGTAAGCGAATTTGCGATGCGAATGCGACGAGTCTTATTTGTTTTAATTATTTTTCTGGCAATATAATGTTTGTAATTTAATTGTTGTATGATAACCGCACTGCTAATGCTTCGTGTATTATTTGGGCTACACATTTTGTTTCCTTGTTATGTCCTTCAACTGTGATTATATTTAACGGATATTTGTGTTTTGTGTTACATTACCATATCGCTAAAGTGCTTAACTTATTTTATGTTCTAATTAATATCGGTTGGAAAATAAAATAACGCTATAAGTTCTTATATCACTAGATATATTTATTTTAATGAACTCCATAAACGATTTTAATATTGTGTATGAAATCCTCAGCATTTAGCAGTGTGACTGTCTCTTCTCCAATCAGATCTGAATCCTGATTACCTGGAGATGGGGTTCCGTGGTGGAGGCGGGCTGGGCAACTCGTCTCGCACGAAGCGCATGCGCACCAGCTTCAAGCACCACCAGCTCCGCACCATGAAGTCCTACTTCGCAATCAACCACAACCCCGACGCGAAGGATCTGAAGCAACTTAGCCAAAAAACTGGATTGCCCAAGAGGGTATTACAGGTAATATGAGATCATTATTAACGCTTGCGAGACGCTTTCGTGCAATCAGAGGGTAGTAGGTAGTAGAGGCGTATTACCAACTCTTATTTGCGGACAGTATACTGAACGGCTTGCCAATGTTATATTGAAACATTTAAAAATGGAAAACCAAAAAATAAACAAAATCCGACTGCATAAAATGTGAAAAGAAATACTTATACGAGTCCAGTATTCAGTAGCTTAACATTCAGGACCTATTATTAGGAAGATATGAGCCGGACTAGATTTTAAATGGGTCTCGACTGTCAAGACTGACAAAGACAAATAAAGACTATCTTGCGGGAACTTTTATCTATTACGTGATACAGATGACAACTATTTTGGGCCGGAAAGTGAATTGGCTGGAAATGAAAGTTCGTAATATGCCCCCTGTTTAATTAACACATTTTTAATATATAAAATTTCGAGTTTTATTGATTACAATTTAAACAAGTCTTATTTTAAAGTATCAACATACTTGAGTTAAAAAAAAATATGCAAAAATAGGTGATTGTTTTTTTCGTATAAAAATGTTCTTCCAACACATGGCGTGTTCATAACTTAGCAGTATGCCGTGCTATCCACCGCACCAATAGCGCATACATACAAACATTGCTTCAGCCTTCGATTATAATATATTCATGACTTTACATTCGGTTCAATACAAATCGAGAGGCGTTATTTCACGCGTAGGTAGCGAGCTAATTAGCATACTTACTGATCAAGACGTTAGAATATTGGTCGGGTATGATTACACCGAACGCCACTGATAAGATACAAAGACTTCGAATGTAAGGTTCTATACTTAGCGCACTTTATATATCAGTACGTCAAGTGCGAGATTACTCGTTTGCTGTATGCTTTATGTCCTGCGTATTTACACATTTTGAATGTACCGTGTTTAGAGACACTTTTCAAATCTTCGTACGAAGTGTCTAAATACGTAAACTATAAAGTATACGGTTAGTTTTCGAATAGTCTCGCACTTGACGTGCAGGTGACGCTTTCTATATAAAAAATGTAGTTGGATAATGTATTCATTTTTAGGGTACCGTATCTCAAAATGTAAATAATTGGAATTTATAAAAGAACAATTTGCTGTCCATTAGTTTGCCTTTATTTTTTGTTTTATTACTGAACAACCCAAATAACCTTTTGTCTTATCTGCGACGCTCTAGTCCTGTAAACGTTTCTAACATAAATTTAATACTAAAAATCATATTCATTATTCATATATCATTAAAAGGTATAAGCTCTTTGTATTTGTCCAAACCTTGAAATTAAGTTAAGAAAAATAATACATATACTTAATTTGTAATTCTAACTACAATTATTGTTTAACAATGTATGGAATCTGATATGTGGTAGTTTTTATGGTACTAATACGGAACCATCAAGGCGCGAGTTCTAGTCGCACTTATCAGTTTTATTTCGATGACATTTTGAACTTTTTCCTAAAATTAAAATAAGGTATTTATCAGGTGTTATGCTCGTTTTACGAAACAAAAAGTCAAAAAGAAACATATCGTGAATTCCATGCCTATAAATAGTATTAGGTAGCCATTAATATAAAAACTGAATCTCTAATCGACGGTTTATTTGCATCAAGTATTTAAACTACACTTGAAATCGACGCGATGATAGCTATAGGCGTGAATAACGTTACAATTATGGTTTCAATCAACATATTTTAATGAAATCAAAAAGAGATTTAAAAAAGGAGGTCACTAAGATATAGTGAATAGAATATATGTTGCCGCGATAAAAAAAAACAATCGATGAGACAAATACACTTACACGTGAGTGTAAAATTACATAACGTTGTATAATTATATGAAATAGGTAAACCCCAAATTTTATAGACGTTCTATAACTTTGTTAAACGTCATATAGTACTGCGCACAATAGTTTTGCTATACCTATATGACGTATGGTAAAGTTATTAAAAGTCTGTAAATTTGAGGGTAAAAATTTACAAAAAATTAAATTAAAAAAAATAAAAATTTTAATCATAGGGATACGAGAAGCTTTATATACTTATATATTGAAATAAAACATTTTTTTTACCAATTTGATTGCGTTTATTTTATGTTTTTACGTCCCCGACGTTTCGGCTGCTTTACAGCAACCATGGTCACGGGAGTTCATGGTGATGGGATCATGGTCCTCCCGTGACCATGGTTGCTGAAACCTCGGGAACGTAAAAACATACAACAAACGCGATAAAATCCGAAAAATTCGTTTTATTTCAATGTGTATTAACCGCGTAAATATAAAAAATCAATAGCTTTATATTAAATTTATACGGCAGCTGGTTATACACGCCCACAGAATACATATTAAAGGTGAATACCTACTAGTGTTGTTTTTTCCATCGTGCTATAACTCAGGTGTGTCAAATACATAAAATAAGTCTTGAAAAAAAAAACCGGTAGTTGAAAGCTAATGTGTGTTTAATGTAGTCCCGATACCGCGCCGCGCCGCACTGTATCGAATTATCAACGCTCTGCATTGCGAACGTGTTTTGTGAGTTGAATTTTATTTATTCGCATACGTCACTCGGTCGATCTTATCGTTTCACTCGTTTTGACGTTTGACGAGTGATATGATAGAGTTGTATCGATGTTAAAATTAACGCGGCGACGGCGAGTCGCGAAGTGACTCAATGTGAATAGGTATGTATTTATATGTATACGCACCATTTTTAGGGTTCCGTAGAATTGGGAACCGTGGTCATCGGTCACAGGCTTCTGGATTCGAAACTTAATTAAATTCACCAATAATTGGGCATAAGACGAACAAAAAATAGGTAACAATAGTTTGATAAGGAATATCGTTTTTTTTGGTATTAAAAATGTTGTTTTTTTTTACTATAATTTTCAAATTCAAAAGTTTGGAAACCTCATTCTGCAAGTCCGACTTACACTTGACGAGATTTATTATTATTATTTTTTACCATAGGTCATTTAGTAAATGGAATCTAGAGACAATTTTGCCTAAATTTACGCAGCAATTGAGGTAAGTTTTCTTGTTAATACTACTTGTTAATACCTAGTTTATTGAATACGCAATCTCCGCCAGAGTACAGTCGAGTAAAAAACGTCAAAAAAAATTAAAACGGTTCGACCGCCGCGCCGCGACGACGATGTCAACGGGCCCGATCATTACCTGTTCACGGAAATCGCGTGATGTCCATACAAAATTGCGACTTCTCTGAAAGGCAATATCTTGTAGCTGTTATTATTGACCGCCGGTAATGGCCGGGTACGTAAGTGAGGAGTTTTCGAGAAGCCACCGTCTGAACTAGTGACGGCGCGGGGCGGCGCGACGTTTGAAAGCGAAAGGTCACGTTCTTTATGGCTGTGTCCCCAGTCGGCAAACTGTCAGCGGCCGACTGAGTTAGCGGCGTATCGGCTTAGTACGCCCTTCCATATATTTGAAATGGAGTGTTCACAGTTTGCTAGTTTGCGCTCACTCTACGCAGTTTGCTGTGTTGCGCGCGCCGATTGATTCAGTGAGCGGCCGACTCACAGCAAAACCGGTTCCAGTCGGCGGCGGCGATATGCTTGTTCGCCGGGCGTAGTGAGTCCGTTTGCCGCAAACTATTCATTTAGACAGTTGACACTGAAAATTCAGTCGGTCGGTCGACCTAAATAAGCGCCTAACACATAACAGTTTGCTTGCGACGCACGCAAATTGATCTGAGTTTGCAGCTAACTCGAATTTCAGTTCGCCAGAAATTTGCGGCTCACTCAGTCGGCCGCTGACAGTTTGCCGACTGGGGACACAGCCTATGGGTGTTGGTTAATTTGTGTGTTCTCTTATGTTGTTAATTTATCGGACTAGGGGGATTCAGGAAGAGTATACTAAGCCTTAAACCTATTGTTTGTCAGAATATTAGTTTAAAAAAAAATTACTCACAAAAAACTGTTGTCATTTTGTAGGATGTTTTTTTTTATTAAATCTACTTGTCGAAATTCTGATTTTATGACTACATATGCGTAGTTTAGTATATACTTTTTGAATTTCTTTGTATTTACAGGTAACTATTTTAACAATTAACAATAGTTCAGAAGAAAATTTTTCTATGCTGGGGCAAAGTTGTGGCAATGATTCTTAGTTAAAAATATTTCATTTGAAAAAAAAAGAGATATTAAATCTTAAAATAGGTCTCCCAACCACTTTAAATTGATCTGTCATATCTTTATTTTTGCATCTAAAGCTTATCCACAAAATGACACACAGTTTCGCCACCGAATTCCGAATATTATCATAAATGTTACCAACTAATACCCAACTATGAAAAACCATAGACACTACTCCATGCATCGTATCGTGTGCAGTAGAGTAAAATATTTGTCGGATATTTTTTTTTTTCTCTTCATTTACACCGTACAAACAGGCGCGGTGCCGCGCAGCCTTTGACCGCGGCCTATAAATATAAACGCACACATCGGTCCATCTACGTGCATTTAGCGGTTTGTATTTCTTAATTTGTTTGTGCCGCGGTACTTTAATGTGGGGCTCCGTGTACAAAGCGCTACCCTTTGTTCCAAATATTACGTTATTTGGAGTTGTGCGTGTTGTGTAACACGTGCGATCCGGTGACGTCAGCGCGCGGTTTTTGTTTTTTTAAATAGAGCAATGATAAAAAAGGAAACAAACGATTCGATTGTGTGTGATTTTGTTATTTGAATAGAGAATGTCTGTAATAAATATGGCAAAGTATGGTTCGAATGATTCTAGCAGGTACCTATTCCGTAGTTTTTTTTTAAAATTGAATTCAATAATTACCAGAAAAAAATATGTACCTATATGTGTTTAATGGGAAATTTCTTGGATTTTTTTCTGCCCTACATAATCACTAAGTATTGTTAAGATGATGAGGCACGGATAAAAAAATATCTGCCATACATTTTATGGAGTCTTCAGATGAGATGTATTTAGCGAGATACAGGTAACATGAAAAAAAAATCTGACCAGCCAATCACAACCCAACGATTCCTCGTGTATCATTTGATTTGGTTATAATCTGAACTGCGGTCAAGGGAAAATAGTAGCTAGGCGGTGCATATTATTGTACCATGATTTAACCACTCTCAGTAGATTTATCATACCACGATCCAACCTGTATCAATACAGTATATCATTTGATATTGAGCACATAGACTTCTAGGCAACCAAATCCCTATTATAATACACAAAATATTATGAATAGGGGTGGTTTACATGGGGATGAAAGCTAATGACGTCACAGATAGGGATACGCCTCCATCGGTTAATTAGCTGACTAATTAAACACCTCTATTGTTCGTATGATCTTATTACGATGTATAATAGCCAGATAACGTTTGCTTACTGAGGATAAAATATCGATGGAATAATCGGTATTCTATCGATGACAGTGACATTGCAGTGATCATATGTGTCAGTTTTCAAAGGTATATTTATTTGTAAAGCCATGAGTAGGAGATTACGTATTTTCATACCGTCATGTCACATCCACATTTTACTGTTGGTTTCGGCCGTGGTTAGTCACCACCCACTGAACAAAGCCATGTCGCCAAGCGACCTAGCCGTGTTCCGGCATGATGTTCAGTGTTGCCATTCATGGATGGCGGGTCAGATCAGCTGCGCTGCATGTGCCTAGTGAATGTAGCGTCTCGATCTACTGCCGCCTTCCTACCTAGGTAAGTATGCTCCATCGTAGATCTCATCGTCACTTACCATCAGGTGAGATCGAGATCAAATACTTGCCCATAATGTAATAATAAAAAAAAACCATCCATTATTTTGTTTATAATGTGTATTTATTGAATGTGGTATTGCTCTTAATTACTTGACATTGGCAAAATACCCGCTAAGTTGTGAGTGAGGTCATATTCATGTCCATTTTACTTCATCGCGTCTCATTTCGTAAAGAAAGAAGAAATATGCAACATATAGTATGGAATATGGACAGTTGTAACTGTGTGCATACATGTTTAGCCTTTACAAATTCACCCCCAAATTTATAGACGTTTTATAACTTTATCAAACGTCATATAGTACTGCGCACAAGAATTATAGATTTGGGGATAGTTTTTTTATTAAGTACTTATGACTATACTTATTTATTACATATCAGCTGGTACTGACTTTATCTATTAAAAAAAACTGCTGTACTTATACCAGTAGTATGCTCTGTTCACTAAAAGTTTCATTTATTTATTTTTAAATGACACAGCATTAAGTGCCCTCGACTAAAATGACAAAATTGACGATTCCGATTTCATTTCCATTTCATTGCGAGTTCATTGTGTTAAATGTGTTGGAGCCTTTTTATTGTAAGGTAGGTAGGTAGACCGTTCAGCTGAATGCATCTGGTGGAAGACTATGCGATTACCGTCGGGAACAGTTTCGGAATAGGGTGTTTGAAGGTATGAAAAATAAGCCTTAAATTGTGGCCACCCTAAATCTTTTAGGGTGGCCACAATTATAGCTTTTTATATCTATTAGTCTGCATTTTTCTGCAAAAAAAAGTTTTTTTTTAATTACATTTTTTTTTATTCGGTCCCGTGCTCAAAAACGCTCGGGATTTGGTTGATGGTCGTAATCAGTGTCAGGTTGTCCATCCGTGTTCGTTAATATTTGGGATTTTACTGTGTTTTCAGTCTTTCTATGAGGTTCACGTGAAATTTAAAAAATAACACTACATAACTAAGTGCGCGGTGAAGTGCACCGGCTTACTTGTTTACAGAAAAAAAAATATACATAAACGTGATCGTTATCATCTACTTGTTAACCTTTTAACATATTTTACACAATTTTTTTTAAACCTCATATACGTAGCAATCGTTTGGGACCGTAGAGTTGGTGTTCGAGTGGCGACATAAAAAAATAAATTTTCCCATTTGCCCATCATTTTTTGTTTCCCACATGTTCGGTGGACATGCCTATGCCACTCCAGACTCCCAAATTCTATTAAATATAAATATAATAAAAGTCCGTAATCCAGAAGGTTCAACCTCCAAGAATTCTTCACACACTCAAGTCCATTTTCAATCCTCGGATCCTACATCATGCCTTCTACATCAATGCCAGCCCTTTTGTTATTCGAAGGCCGTATACACGCTATAAGCAAGCCGAAACCCAGATATAGGCCGCATAAATCCGACCAATTATACAAAAGGACCCCCTCCCCCGACCCCACCACCCCCGCAACTCGAATATTGATCGAGATTTTTTTTTTCAGGCAAAAGGCATTCGACTCCGCGACGCCATTTTGTATTGATAAGATCGCATACGTTTTAAGCTCTTCTCGTACGTACCTACACTTGCGGTCGTATACTGCGGTGAAAAAATGTTAAGAAATAATTTATTTTTCTTATTGTTAACAGATTTATTATTCAGCTACTTAAACTGCTATAGGTAATGGTTATAGTAATGTCTCGGGACGAACACACTTACTGTACGGTCCCAGGCTAAGCAACCCTTGTGTTATGGGTACAGTACAACGGACTGAGTACGATCCCGGTATATAATTACTTATAATACCAGCCTTTTTAATGACCCACTTTTGGGCACGGGCCTCCCCTCAAAGCGAGGGGGATTAGGTCATAGTCCACCACGCTAGCCCGGTGCGCGTTCGCATAATCTTAATATATCTAAATTACGTGTCACGGTGTCCGCTATGGACTCCTAAACTACTAAACCGATTTAAATAAAGTATTGCACACTGTGTGCAGTTTTATCTGTCTTAACAGATAGGATAGTTTATATCTCAATTTATAATCGCAAATATTTAACTATAAAAATATTTCCTAGAAATAATGTATATGGCAAAACAACGTTTGCCGGGTCAGCTAGTTACTTATATACTATACATCAATGACTCGGGTATACACAATCGTGCTCAACGCACCAAGTTGGCCATTACTGGATTCGAACCCGAGACCGTACACGATGCAGAGCTACCAACTCTGCCAATCGTCGATCAAGGCGATTAGATCAAATCTTTTATGTTTCATCGTACTATCGTCAAAGGCCTTCGCTAAATTGAGACCTCAAAGCCGACTCAATTCACTAGAAACAGCATCAAAGCATTATTACCACCAATAAACACATAAAATCCACATCACACATAAAACGCTACGCGATTTCAGCTATCCCTAAATAAAACTCAAAAGGCTGAAACCCAAAGATTTATGTCTCTCAAGTTATTTACGACAATTATTACTAATTGCTTGTGACGGCAACGTTGAACCTTACCGCTGTGAGAATAAGGGTGTGGAAATAATAAGTAAGCTCAAAGGAGGAGAGATCCCAGTCCCCTTTTCTCGCGGCCCTTGGATCCTTAGCTTAGGACTAAAGGCCATTGAAAGGTCTGTGAATAGGGACGGCTGTTATACCTTATGTTAGCTGAAAGGCCTATAGCCCGACTTGCATGAGTCGCGTGCGTGCTGGCAAATAAGTTTAATTCCATCGGATGTTTTATTTGTTTATAGTATACAGTTGTATATATTTACATTTAGTTCTATCGTTGTTTGAATGTATGTGACTAGCTTCGCGCCGCGGTGTTACCCGCGATTAAAAAGTATGTCCTTTTCCTCTAGGTATATCCTATTGCAAATGCACGGCTCCTTTACGCTATTCCATAGGAACTGTGCATTTTACCGGGATAAAAAGTGAGCCTATGTGCTATTCCAGACTATAATCTATCTATGTGCCAAATTTCATTCAGATCCGTTCAGCCGTTCTGGCGTGATTGAGTAACAAACATCCATCCATCCACCCAAACTTGCACATTTATAATATTAGTGGGATGAAAGGCCATATCGCCGGACGCGACACTAACTAGATGGTTCCACACTGAGCAACGCTTGTATTATGGGTACCGTACAATGGACTGGGGCGAACCCAGTATATAATACTTTTGTAGATATTAAACAGCCATGCCTCGGGTATCGGTCGGTACTAGGATTCGAACCCGGGACTCTCAGTACAGAAAGCAGCGACACTACCCACTGAGGTAATCGGTAGGTCGTCAATTGTTAGTCTATAACTGTCTTAAAATGTGATTGTAGGTTTTTTTTTAATTACAATATAAGTAGACAAGTATTTGATCTCGATCTCACCTGATGGTAAGTGACGATGAGATCTACAATGTAGCATACTTGCCTAGAAGGTACCTGTTCACTCTCGACTTGAAAACACCCTAAAGGTTCTTATTCAAGACACATTTAGTGCTGAGCTGCGCTTTGAATGTTGCCGCATGAAGATATTTTACGGAGGTAATTTGTTGTCAGACGAACTCAAACGAACATATATATATATATATATTCGTATTTGTTTTAGGTCAACCAAGGATCTATATATATGATATATATATAGATCCTTGGTTGACCTAAAACAAATACGAATTCACTGTTTATATTATAGCAACATCGGTTGTGTAAAAGACATTTAAATTCTACAGAATAACATTGTGTGTTGAATGTTTTCTTTAAAAAAAAAAGAAAATCATACCAACATAATACGAATAATTTATAATCCAACATGTGACACGTGTAAACACAAAATCTTTCCGCAATCCGTAAATAAATACGGGCACACACATGAAGAGATACATATTTTTAAAAGCAAACACGCAACAGGTGCCCCTGCGCGGCGTCTAATTGCCACGGGCGCCTCCATAATATATAGACGGCCTGTCACCCGAACCCCGGCGCAGGCGCATTTAGAACAAACCGCGCCATATTTCTCTCCTTGCGTCCGCAATTACGTGATTTGTCACTCGGCTGCACCTTTTTTTCTTCTCCTTCCAATCTGAAAAATGACTCGGGTTCAACTGTTCAAGTAGCATCCGTAATTAGTCGACTGAAAAAGTGCTTTTCCCTGTTCCCGTTTATTATTCCTATCAATTCGTATAAACGCTACCGTTTTTGAATCGATCTATTTAACTTATCGTAGTCGATTAATTAGTCGATTGCGATGTGAGAGGTTTATATCGCGCGATTGCGTTTTTTTTGTTCGATAACACTTCTGCGCGTGACTGTACCCGCGCTGTGCGTTTGCGAGCGGGATCATGTTCTGTTTTTGAATTGATTTTAATCAAAACAATTTAGGATGTTTTTTTTTTATTTTGTAAGGCATAAACATTGTAGAGTTGTAATGTGTATTAAGTTTTATGCAAAATATAATATTCTAGATACTTAAGTAATAATTTTGGTAGGTGCGCACATAGTATTTATTCACACGTATGTTGATTGCAAAAGTGTGATTCAGTATTACAGTTTCATCCATAAACAAGTCGAAATTAGAATAGTAAAATCTAAATTATGGTTAGTGATGTGCCGCTTTCGTCCCTGTCGGCATTATTTCAGTTCCACCAAAAATTAATTACATACCGTGCATACTATTTTTAGAGCATTTTCACGCCATGATTTGGAACACTATAAAGATGCCTCTTAACGCCACACAAATAAGTCGGCCGAAGGCGGTTTCCAACCCCCGCAATTAGCGTCGGATGGTCACACCTCGACATTCGGCCGCATATAATTTTACTTTCTAAGTACATTTTGTGACAATAATAAGGGAGTCAATGCGTCCCAAAATCGACTTTATCACATTAAAATTAAGCCTCGAAACCGGTCGCAGGAATGAGATCAAATCAGACAGTCTAGTAATTAGTACAGGCGCGTCCAGAGACGCTCCGTTGGGCAGATAATTTCCGCTGTACGTTCAAAAGACAACCATTTGTCATTTGGTCGCGCGATCTCGTACAGAGCGGACGCATCCTCCCTACTTAATTTATTCAAATATTATTTATTTAAGGAAAACGGGGCTATTAATCACATTTCTAGGGTTTTTTATTTACACACGCGCGCCTCTGGTGTTTCTTTGATCGTTTAGACGTATATTAGAGTCCTTATTCGGTCGGCATTTTGTTGGTTCACAATTTGGAATAATTAAAATTGGTATCAATTTACAAATTTTGTTGGGCTAGTGATTAGGAGTGATTGTTTGTCCGGGGAACAGTTGTACTGTGGTTATTATCAATTTGTGTTTGTATCATTAGTCGTTTGTTCGTATCGCATCATTAGCATTGTTTTAGATTGCCATTAGAAATGCTTTCGATCTAATTAGAATATGCTTTTTTAAATATTAATGAGCTTCTTATTGCGGTGTACGGAACTGATGTTTATACTATTTAAGGGTCTTCGTTATGTTGCATTTGGGAGGTGTGAAGAGGCTGTTAATTATCTCAATACGTGCCTATCAAGTTGGATGGCGATTTTGCAATAATGAGCCCTTGATTTCGTGCGTTGGGAGTTTAGCTTTTTGACGAAACATTTTTATTTACACGGACTTAAAAGTTGTTTAAAATATTTGCTCGGTGGTTATGTAAAGTGTAACAAAAGAGAGGCTATGAAGTTCACATTACCGAAAAATTAATCAAATTATTAAAAATTTTAAAAATAAAATTAATCAAATTATTAAAAATTTTAAAAATAAAATTAATCAAATTATTAAAAATTTTAAAAATAAAATTAATCAAATTATTAAAAATTTTAAAAATAACAGTATCATACCAAGTGCGTGGTGAAACGGTACTTGCTCGCTTTCTCAGCGAAAAATCACACAGCTAGGACACATATCTTAGACATAAATGCGAACTAGTTGTTAGCCCTTTAAAATATTTTTGTTACACCTTGTATATGAGAAAAAAACATAAATTACATTGAACCGGGGTATATAAGCTACCACCATGACAGGTTTCCCAATAAAATACAGTAGTTGCTAGTGATTTGCGAAAAGTCCGACGAACATACCACAAATAGACGTAGCAAAGAGTACAAAAAAATATGGCTATGGTTACTTTAAAAAAAAACTAACATGTTCTAAATGTCAAAATTACACCCTATTATAGATCTAGAGACCTAGATATTAATTACGTCGTAATTCCACAACCAATTTAACTGAATCCGTTCTCGTAACCTAAGTGGCGGGTGTGACGTCTCAATTTAGTGCAGTCATAGCTCATTAGGCCAACTAGCCGCCGTCGAAGCGCGAACTGGCCTAACCGCGGGCCTACCACCACCGAGATTGAATCATTTGCGCTAAGTGCCGCGATGCACGACACTGCCCCAGTCGTGGGGCACAGTAATAAGGGGCAATGCGTGTGGTCACTTGTCAGTTCAGCGGTGATAAATGAATTTACCGCCAAATATTCACCCCCGAATTTATAGACGCTCTATAACTTTATCAAACGTAATGTAGTGTATGACGTTTGATAAAGTTATAGAACGTCTATAAATTTGGGATTCACATATACTATACTAATATTATAAATGCGAAAGTTTGGATGGATGGATGTTTGTTACTCTTTCACGCCCCAACGGCTGAACGGATCTGGATGAAATTTGGCACAGAGATAGATTATAGTCTCGTATAGCACATAGGCTTTTCATACTTTTTATCGCGGGTAACACCGCCGGGCACAGCTAGGGGATTATAAAGCCATTATAACGCTCTTTTTCCACTGAACAATTACTTGTAATGCTATTATAATCCACTAGCTGCGCCCCGCGGTGTTACCCGCGATTAAAATGTATGGCGATATCTGTCATTTTCTAACCACTAAACTACCACTATCTATGCAAAAAATCATGTAGATCCTTTGCCCTATGAAAAATTAAAAACATCTATCCCCCGGGAACCATACATTTTACCGGGATAAAAGTAGCCTATGTGCTATTCTAGACTATATTCTATCTCAGTGCCAAATTTCATCCAGATCCGTTCAGCCGTTGTGGCGTGATTGAGTAACAAACATCCATCCATCCAAACTTTAACATTTATAATATTAGTGGGATTATGACTGTCTATACATTTGGGGATGAATCTATGGCAAAGATAGTCGTCTTGTGGAGTTCCACAGTTGGTAGCGGTAAGTTGATTAATTTTGGTTGATATAACATACCTAGACGTATTATTTTTCTGTGAGGTTGTTTTTTTTTATTTGTTCTATTGCTCAGTTTCTCTGTAGCTCTGTCTTGAACGCACATATCGTCACGACGTTTGTGTCCTCATCACTTTCTTCGGCCGGTGACAAGAGCAGTAGCACTATTCGTCATCACGATACCGATCTACCGTCGTTCGGTTCGGTAGCTCGACATTGACTAAACGATCTTGAACACTTATTTATAACTATGCTGTTGCTACTCCAAATATTTTGGTAGGTACGGGGTCCGATAATCGACGGACAAAATTGGGTACCAGGCCACCGAGAATAAATAAATAAAAAATAAAAAAACATACTTGACTTTTTGGCGGGAAGTTGAACAGAGAAGTAATCAATTTTGTTGTATTAACAAAACTATTTAATAAGTGATGTGTAATATTAGTGGGATATTAACCCTTGTGTGTTCATAAATGTACACAAGTCAAGGAAATTAAAATGAACTGGCTCTTTATTGTAGCCGATTGCCAACCGAAAAATAAAAAGAAATACATACTTTGAATAAAGCCCAAAACGTGTTCCAAATTTAAACAAAAAACGACTGTCAAAAATGATTCACCAAAACAATTGAAATAAACATTCCTTTTCATAAAAAGTTTGAAATTCGAAAATTTACTTACAATCTAATTTATCAAGCGCGATTCTAAAAACAAAAAAGAAACGAATGATGAAGCTTCATAAATAAAAAAAGTATCGTTCAAACACTAGGGGCGCTGAAAAATTACACACATGAATGTATTCAATTGTCTTTTATTTACAAACCGAGCGCGTAGCAAATTGATACGTAAATTTAACGCGCTAAGAGCTATTTTTGGACGAACGCGTGACTTGTGACGGCGTTACTAATGGTGTGTCTGAAGCACTGATTATTTATTTGATGCAAGAATAGACGGTGGAGTTTCATGAGCGGAGCGATTTTAACTCAATTTAAATTTTTTTTTTTTTAAATCATCTTTTCGAGTTCAACGAGATAGATTAAAGATATTTGTTGCACCTTCTTCGATAGCTCATAGATTGTTGTTCTGCCTTCTTCGATATATTATATTAACACACTAAATATAGCGCTTAATATATTTGCCAAGGTAATTTGTGGCTAAAAGAATTGAAAGTTGTCTAAATTAATAAAAAAAAATCTATGTTCGAATCCGAACCAAGCCAGCAAGCCGATTTGTGTAGTTCACGCAAATTTGCGTGTACGTAAGGAGGCAATTCGCGTGTACACAGATCATCTTGATTTTATGTGATCATGTCAATATTTAGACAACTAGCTTATTGACACACCACTTGGTGGAGACCCTGCCAATTGCGAGCCAAATCTAGTAGTTCGTTCGGCCTTTAATCTCCGCTATCTGCCACACAATAATCGCACCCTTAGTATCATAGCATTGATCACGTGTGGAGTACCTAGCGGGATATTCGAGGAGTTTGTCTCTCACTACAGCCTACGTACATATCATTATTTAGAGTCTAAATAATTGTACGTATTAGACTATTATTGTTGTATTTTTATAATAATCGTAGGACGACTCTATTAAAGCTGTAACGAATGTGCTGCTAAAAACTGAGCGTCATATTTTTTTTAAATTATGCCAGTAGCAAGAAAAATGTCCTAGGTACAAGATATTATTACTTATTCGAATTTCTATACAATCCGGGATGAAAATTAACTTTATTTCTATAACTATAGTTAACTTTGTTCTTTATTTGGAATATGTTTTCAACTCGAACGATACCGGGGGCGGAGTGGATGGCAAAATTGTTCCAAGTTGCGGTACGAATTTAAAACAATGGCTTGGCGAATTAATAATTTCGTATAAATAATTAATTAATTAATAAAATAAATTTTAAGTTTTTTATCGGGTTTATTTTATGTTTCTACGTTCCCGACGTTTCGGATTTTCGGATTTTCGGATGCCTTACAGCAACCATGGTCACGGGAGGACTGAGGTGTTTGACGTCGTAGTGTCATAGTTTGAACCGGGGTACCCTCATATTTAGTTGATGCTTGCGGTCCGATCTACGCAGAAAGTGCTCACAGTGTCTTGAGGTCTTGCAATGGTCCTCTTGGTTTTGGATTTAATTATATTAATTCCCTGGACATATTAATTTCTACGTGTAGTATTCGCGTAAATATAAGAAATCAAAACGGAAGGATTTATCCTCAAATTATGATAGACCTGTACCTTAAGCACAATACTTTTTGGGTACCGTTTTGGAAACGCAATATCTTCCATCCCTCTCTCACTGACGACGACATGTTTTGTTTACACATTGAAATAAAACGAATTTAAGTATTTTATCGCGTTTATATTATTACTAGCTTTTTCCAGCGACCCCACGGTACCTCAATATACCCAGCACATAGGCTACTTTTTATAGGTTATCGGTGGATAACCCATAAAAGTAGCCTATGTGCTGTTCCTGACTATAATCTATCTCTGTGCTAAATTTCGTCCATATCCGTTCAGCCGTTCTAGCGTGATTGAGTAACAAACATGCATCCATCCAAACTTTCATATTTATAGTTTTAGTGGAATGATCCTCCTTCCATTTGTTCCCTTTCAGCGAACTAACGAATGTTTAGGATAACAGATGGCGCTGTCATCGGCCAATGGGAAGTCGTCATTTGTGACGCGGCGGGCGTCGGGACCACCTAGATGGCGGTATCTACGCGGGCCGATGCGCACGAGTCATCAATTGTGGGTGGCGTGTGTTACGTTACCCTACGTATTATTCACGCGATTAGAACATTCTAGGCGAGTTTTTGAATTAGTTTTGATCGACTAATTGCAATCTCGTGGCGATGCACATGCGCGCTAAAACATCATAAATTGATATAAAAAAAAAATTGTTTATGGTCAACGTGAATTCGTTCGTTATTTATCTTCTCATTGTTTCTTGTACCCTGTATGCCTGCGGACACTATGCCCTATTTATGGGCCACATTCTTTCACCATTCAATGAACTCCATCGCTATTTCCATGCAAAAACATAGTGCAATTTAAAATTAAATGTCATTGAACTTCCTTCTTTTTCCGCGCGGCCTCATACCTCATGTACTTGCGGCCCAAAGAAGCTGACGGCTAAATTTGGAGTGCGCGCGTCAGCGGCCATGTCGCGGGGGGCGGGGCCTCGCCTGCGGCTTTGCCTCATTGGCTGTGCGTTTCGCGCGCACTGGCGTTCGAATCTTGAACATCGCGCGCTCGTACTCTACGTGTCCCTAGATGATTTCTGATATTATCAAACGTATATTCTTAAAACATGCGATTTAATTAACGTCTGTAGCAGATTGTCGAGTTATAATTTTTCCTCGACAATTAAGGGCTCCTCCAATGCTTAAATCCCTATTTTTTCATTTCCAGCGTGTTCCAACAACGAGACGGAATGTGTCGCATGAGCGCAATGCGGCACGTCACGCGCCAACATCGCGGCCAGAGGGTCGATCTCAATAATTACAGATTAAATCGCAACATCACATCTTCAGAACGCTCTCACGTGCCCCGCAAAAACGCAGTCGCCCCGATACGCGCCGGGGCCCGAGCTTCCGCGCGGACGGAAAATCCAAGGATCGCTATCCACTCGATTTCTTTTTTGCGTTTATTCCGCTGCGCGCGTTCTTGCGACTTGTTTGCTTGCGATGCTTTATTTTGTCGCGCACACCAACCAACCGGCCGTTTGTTTTTGTTCGCAGGTGTGGTTTCAGAACGCGAGGGCGAAATGGCGGCGGCTGGTGACGAAGCAGGAGAACAAGATGGCGGACAAGTGTTCGCCGGACGCGTCGCTGGAGATGGACATGTACCACGGGCCGATGGGGTCGATACAGTCGCTGCCGCCCCACAGCCCGCCGTACAGCGTAATGGGGGGGCCCCCGAGCCCCAACTCCATGGACTGTCCATAGCCCCAATTCTGCGCTTTATGAGCGCCGCAATAAACTCTGAGAGCGTACCGCCATTCCGGGCTATATGCAGCAAATTAGTGGCACAAGTGATTTGACTATACAATAGTGGACAGTGATGGAATCGCTATGTGTTGCAATAGCCTACGAAACAGTGACTGGATACTATCTGAAGATCTGTTTCGTGTTAAATCTCGAATTTTGCAATGTTCATGTAATAAAAACAGTACTCTTGAGGTTATAGTAAGTAGTAAGTGTCGTCGGAGTGAGAACTGAATCGTTGCTATTCCACGAATAGCTACTTAAGATATAGATAAAGGTAAATTGATCTTTATCGTCGTTTTTGATTTTTTTTGTTCATCACTCCTTTGAGCCTGACAATTGAGTTAAATTTCTGTAATTTATTTGTGGCTGCGCAGCCGTGCAAATTAAAATCATGTATGCACACACTCAATTAAAATTTACACCCAATTACTGGTTTTATGGAACGCTTGTGGCTAATGCCCATAAGGCTTTACCAGATAGGTAGTCCTTGGTTAGCTTAGTCCACACTCACTTATAGCTGCTCAAATCCTATTAAATATTTTATATTGAATGAGTACTTACCTTTTTACTGTTGAAAAGTTAGTGCAAACTACACATTCAAAGACAAACATTATTAGAAGTCATGCTGATTATACTCGTTAGTCGTACGGTAGGAAAATAATAAATTTCACCAAGTCCCTTCCGGAATATAAATTACCAACAATCTTTTACAAGAGTGTACCTACAGAAGTGCGATGAAAACTTAATAGCATTTGGGGTAAACATTAAAACATGGGCAAGATTATGTTTTTTTTTTATTTTCATTTATACAAGCGTCATTTATGTATATATAGTTATATATAGTCTATTGCATTTTCTTTTAAAATAAAGCCCATTCACATATGATTCATTTTCGCGCACTGATAAAAGGTGAATAGCAAAAAGGCGGTCAGTTCCGCGACAGATACGTTTACAGTGTTTGTATATTGTTATGTGGACCTTGTGAGGCACAAGAATAACTGTGGCTAGACTAACCGCGAGGCTGCTTCGCGGCTACCATTAGACATCGAATGTGCCCAAGGCACACCCACAGACTTGTTTAAATGTTCAGACGTAACGTTGCCGTAGTAGCAAAAGCCACATTTTAAATGCATTTGTAGTGGCACCTGTTACCACACACAAAACTGCTTGCCTGGTGGTGGTGGTGGTGGTGTAGACTAAGACATTCTGGGCATAGTTTTTTTTATATGTGTGCCTGAGGACAAGAGCTTTTTGGCCTTCACTTATAGTGCACGCAGTGTGATGTCTGAGTATTCTGACAAGTCTGTGGGCTTACCTTGGTTTTTGTCTAGTAATAAGTTAGGATTATAATTAAATAATTATTCCTAACTACGTCAATATTATTACCTACGATTGTAATATTAATCATCGAAATTTTGTAAAGAGATAATGTAAGGAAAATATAATTAAACTGTTACTTCAAACGTGAGCGAGTCTTGTACAGGCTAAGGAAAAATATAAAATACTTTTGATATTTTGTAAGAAAAGTGTTTTGTTGCGACAAAATACGGAACTCGTTGAACCGGTTCAAGAAAAGTTTTTTTTTTATTAATATATACTATTTATTTATTGACAATTGATATTTAAAATAGGTTAAGTATAGGCAATTAAGGAATAGGTAAATGTGAAAAATTTCCATAGTTATAATTATGAATAGGTAAGTAAGTATAGCGTCATAAATGATATACATAACTAGGTACTTAAAACTGCCGGATTAAAATTCAAGTTATCTTTGTTTATTGTCAGAAATTTTGTTTTTTTTTTTAATTTTATATATAAAATCGCATAAGTAATTTTAAGTTAATTACATACTTACATATAATTATTCCGGCTGAGTACACGCACTGTTAGTTCCTTTTTGTATAGATTTAAAGTACATAATATTTAAAGTAATCAATAATAATATATAACTGTAGCGGACATGAGTAATCAACGTATGCACATAAGTTGTTAAGTTAAACGAAAGAGACAAAACATGTGAGTGAAATAACAATCGACCGGATAAAGGAGAATGTGAGTTATTATGATCTGTTAATAAAAATATTCCAAGCTGTATATTTTGTTGCATTATTCCTTCCTCCCAAGTATTAAAGTTAATAAAACAATTAGCTAGATCATTAACCAATCATACATTCTGAGTATTATACATTTTGTTCTCGTTCCAATAAGATTAGTTCATTGGGAACATAGAGTGCAAGATCAGTCTAAGTGCTTAGACACTGCGCACGGAGAATTAAACAGCGCCTCTAGCGGGTGGTATTTAAAACGTTCAATTCTCCACACAAATTGGCTGAATACGTAGACTATAAAGTATGTGGTTAGCTCACGAATAAATAATCTCGCACTTGACGTGCTGTTGTGATAGAAACTTTCGAAACTACTAAACGTTTTTTGTGCACCTAATTTCGTCTCAACTCTGTGTACCGACAAACATCACAACATAGTATGGTGTTCGTGTTTATAGCTACCTAAGGGTACATCCATTCATAAAACCAAAGTCGTGTTAGTTACACCGTTTCAAACTCAAGACCGGCCCCCTGATTACGTATCTTGCCTAGCCTAACCATAGCAAAGCGACAGCAATAATCTCGCAATAATTGCTTTCAAATTGCACATTTGTATGGCGTCGCAGCGCTACGTCATACGAATTAGCAATTTAAAAGCAAATATTGCGCGATTATTGCTATCGCTAGGCTATTGCAAGTTAAGTAATCAGGGGGCGGGTAGGCCGATCTAAATAATATTTGATTTGTTTGAATTGTCACGACCTCGAATAGCAGAATCACTAATAAAACACGAGAAATGATAACCTGAAATAATTATGAAGATAATTAATTTTCTCATACTTTAGATTGTGGGGCGGTACGAAGTTCGCCGGGACAACTAGTCTATACATATAAATAAAATTGGAGTGTCTGTTTGTAATATTAAAATAACCGCTTTTTACTAAGTGCATTTGGATGTATACACGGTACCTTTACCAAAACAATTTTTTTTACAATTTTTGTCTGTCTGTCTGTCTGTCCGTCTGTCTGTCTGTCTGTCTGTTTGTTCCGGGTAATCTCTGAAATGGCTGGACCGATTTTGACGGGACTTTCACTGGCAGATAGCTGGTGTAACAAGGAGTAACTTAGGCTACTTTTATTTTAGAAAAAATTATAGGATCTCCCGAAAAAAAATTAAAACCAATGTTGCAGCGCTGCGCCTAATTAAGTTTGATAGCAACAATCTGCAATGCGTCCCGTGGGTTCAGAACGCGCGAGCAGGCTGTTGCCAAAGGTTGAGTCTTTGTTAAATACCACGCGGACGAAGTCGCGGGTAACAGCTAGTGTAAAATAAAAAGGCGGAAACGTGATACAAAAAATGTTCCATCCTGAATTTATATCAGCCAAATATGCGCTCGTAAATGATTTCAATCGTAATATGATATGAAAAATCCAATTGCCTTCAGACGAATAGACACGAATTAATTATTCCAATCAGTACACTTAGATCAAACCCCATTTAACCCTTAGTAGCCTGATTTACGAAAGTGATTTATTTTTAATATTACTGTGTTTAATGTTACTGTGTTTAATAATAATGACATTTGTTTTTTTTTTAATTTCGTTGGAAAGAATATTATACAACAGTAGAATACGTACAGCCAACCTATAAAAAAAAACTAATAGTAATGTGAACATTCGGTTTAAAAGATTGGTATCAAAATTGAAACTCTAGGCTATTAAGGGTTAAGACCCAAGTAGGTTAGGTTACATTATCTATGTACAAAAAAGGCGTATGACACCATAAGAACCGTCACAAGATTTAAGGAATTTTTCAGAAGCCGTACCGAATTGCTCCTTGTCACATAGGCGCGCGCACATCAGCTGAGTTATGTTGTTTTAATTAAAACAATAAATAAGGCCAGGACAGATGGGCGGCTGGGTGGTCTCGCTCGGGTGCCGTTTTACAAAAATTCCGAGTTTTATCTGTACGGAATACATCTGACTGGTTTTACGCGTGAAAATGGATCATTCGGCCTTTGTACCGCGTGGTACAAATATTGCCTATACAGGATGTATATGATTTCGTAACGAAAAGTGATACCATGGATTCAACTCATGATTCTGAACCCCCCAGAGTTGAAATTTTCGATGGTCGATCTTTTCATGAATTTTAGCATGAAATCATAATAGAAGTCTATCTTCCAATAACTAAAAAGCAAAAAATAACCAATTTAAAACTCTACCTTGTCTATCTTATTCAAATATGTAACGTATGTCATTAGATGTTGATAAGAATAGAACCAATCTAGAAGTATATCTTTAAAAAAACATATCGCTTTATAAATGACAGAGTTCTGAGGTGACACAAATAATATGAAATATACAATCGAATTGAGAACCTGCTCTTTTTTTAAAGTCGGCTAAAAAGTTGTTCCCAACAAAATGAGTGTTTTTTGTGAGCAAAAGTTTTTTTTAATATCAACTTCGTGATTCTGACTTCACCATAATGATTACAAATCCGCTAAGGAAGATAGGCTTAGTATACCCTCTCTGCATCACCCTGTATACTACACAAAACAAACAGAGGGTGGTCACTGATGTTGCAACTACTAAAAATAATGTTTGTTTGCTATACAGATTGACATTTATATCGGATAATGTATAATTCGCTCACCCTAGTTTGTTTGCAAGTAGCAGGTTCTTTAGGATTAAGATCAGTTTGTTTTAGTTGCGTGCACAGCCATGCGCCTAGCGCCGTTAGTCTCTAGTGAGGACAAAAAAGGATAAGGTTCTCAATTCCATGGTATGAAATATACTACATCAAGTATTCTTTTTCGACGATGGCCCAAGGCTACGTCACACACACACACACTTCAATATCATCAGAGATACATATAATTTTATAACTGTTATCATGAAAAACTCGACACTGGCTAAAATGACACTGACACAATATTATGTAGCCTAAAACCTAAAAAGAAAGAAGAAAAACCTCGCTCATTGGTCGAAGATTGTCGATGACGTAATCTTAGGCCAATCACGTGACGGCTATCACTGAAGATTGGCGTAGCGAATTTTTATTAAATTTTTATTCGACACGAATACTTTTTTATTTCTTTTTGGATGCAAGTAAGTACTTAGTAATAAACATGGTTATTAAAAAAATATAAAAAAGACAAGCCCGCTTTGTTTCTCGCCGGATCTTCTGAGTTGAGGTCGCCTTCCGACCTAAAATGTAAATGAAAATTTGTAGGTGCACCCATAGGCCTACGAAATGAATGATTTGACATGGAGTTTTGTTAAAAAAAACCTTACAGTACGTAATTATATGGATTTTCATAAATTACCGTCAACCGTTAAATAAATTAGTAATAAAATAAAACCTGAAAGAATTATATTTGCAATGCATTCATTAAAGTTCATTGGTCTCTGATAAAAATTCAATATTAAACCTAACACGGTAGCTGGCAACAATCGAATTCAATACATAATTTGATAGTAGCCATAGCTGTTTTTATGCATACACTTGTTAATGCTGTTTTGAAAAGTGTTTTGTAATACCATTGTAATTTTTTTTTATGGGACTAGACCGGCCACACACTCCCACCACTGCTACTCCTGTAAGCCAGGATCTACAGTGGTGTCCAATGAAGTCACCGAGGTTTGACGAGGTTCCAATTGTCTTGGAACCCGCACGAAATTAATCGAAAGATAAATAGGAGGAGTTGGAAGAAAATTATCCACTTCCCTCCATTGCAAAGCGGGAGACAAAAAAGATCTGGTAGACAAATGTCCACAGAAGTAAGACTCTTACAGCTGGACTAATTCCAGGTGTAAGGCACCACGGAGAGTTTAAATACTTATATATATATAATACTAATACTAGTAAATGTATTATACATTCTGATATTGACCATGCACAGAACAGTACGTCAAGTGCGAGATTACTTGAAGCTAACCGTATACATTATATTCTACCGTATTTAGACATTTTGTATGGAGAATTGAAAGTTTTAAATACCGTCCGCTAGAGGCGCCGTTCAATTCTCCATACAAAATGTCTAAATACGGTAGACTATAAACTATACCTGCATATCTGAGAGAACCCCTAGAAAGATGTGTGAAATCCGCCAACCCGCACTGGCCCAGCGTGGTGGACTATGGCCTAATCCTCCTCGAATTGAGGGGAGGCCCGTGCCCAGCTGTGGGACATTAAAAAGGGCTGGTATTATTATAATTATGTATAAACTACAGTAGTATATATAAATACAGTTAGCTTGCCAATAATCTTGCACTTGACGTACAGGAGACCACATCCTATTCTACGTAAGTTCGTTTTCCGAGTATTATCTATACATACATATAAATAAAATTGGAGTGTCTGTTTGTAATATTAAAATAACCGCTTTTTACTAAGTGCATTTGGATGTATACACGTTACCTATACCGAAACAACATTTTTTACAATTTTTGTCTGTCTGTCTGTCCGTCTGTCTGTCTATCTGTCTGTCTGTCTGTCTGTTTGTTCCGGCTAATCTCTGAAATGGCTGGACCGATTTTGACGGGACTTTCACTGGCAGATAGCTGATGTAACAAGGAGTAACTTAGGCTACTTTTATTTTAGAAAAAAAAATAGGATCTCACGAAAAAAAAATTCAAACCAATGTTGCAGCGCAGCGCCTGATTAAGTTTGATAGCAACAACCTGCAATGCGTCCCGCAGGCTGAGAATGGGCGAGCAGACTGTTGTCAACGGTTCTCTTTGTTAAATACCACGCGGACGAAGTCGCGGGCAACAGCTAGTTTTTATTATAAGTCCCACCGCACAAGGAAATCGGTCCACAACAAGAACATTATAAAGGTATTTTCGCGGAACGGACTCATACAAATATTTCCATCACAAGTCATCCTATTTAAATGATATGGTACATAGGAAACACACATAAGGCTGACCACATTCGCAGAACCAAAAACAAAGGTATGAACCCGAAATATATCCCGTTATTCTCCATTATTTCCTTTCTTGTCTTATGTAAGTGATCTCATATAGCGGTGTCTCCTTTCCCCTTGAATGGACTGCCGGATTGCAGACGGAGGCTCGACCAGTTTTTGTTCGGGAAGCTGCTGCAATTCTCATCTGAGAGACATTTCGATATAAATATATACAGATACCTATGTATATACAGGGTGGTATCGTTTTACTGGTGGTAGGCTTCGGCCGTGGCTAGTCACCACCCACTGAACAAAGCCATGTCGCCAAGCGGCCTAGCCGTGTTCCGGCATGATGTTCGGTGTTGCCATTCATGGATGGCGGGTCAGATCAGCTGCGCTGCGTGTGCCTAGTGAATGTAGCGTCTCGATCTACTGCCGCCTTCCTACCTAGGCAAGTATGCTCCATCGTGGATCTCATCGTCACTTGCCATCAGGTGAGATCGAGATCAAATACTTGCCTATAATGTAATAAAAAAAAAAAAAAATGGCGAATGGCGTCTGGAGCTGGACATGTAGTTCTACGTAGTTAATATATGAGTTATTTCTTTTTGGTAGTCATCTCCGAAACTTGATCCGGTTATCTCATAGCGATACCACCCTGTATAGGTAGCACTGACGCTATAAATAATGTACCACGAGTTGACAGGGCCCGACAATTGGCAATGGCATTATTGAAGAGCTCTGAAATGCGTCTGTTGTGTAATGGTCGCAAGCGTAGCCTGCCGCACATGAGGGTTCGATTCCCGATTAGCGCACTTATTTTTTATAAGTAAATTTAATTAACACGCCGACCTGATAAAAACATGACTCGCATTCGGACCTACAAAGGCACCACTGGTTACTCGTTCACAGATTATATTCCGAGGGTCTTGGGTTCAAATCCCCGATCTAGAATATTGTACTGTATCCGAGTCATGGACCTTTTATATCTTTATTTTACTTGATAATATAATACGTATGGCACGAAGTCTATATCACGATAGGTACATTTGAGTACTTAGATGCGATTCCCCCTCATATTCATGGAGGGTATTCCCGGGCCCCAAGTCTGCTAACACAATCGATTCATAATCGAACAGCAACCGCATAGTAACTGTCACTTTTGACACATATCCCATACAATATCTGTCAAAAGTGACAGTTACTATGCGGTTGCTGTTCGATTATGAATCGATTGTGTGAGCAGACTTGGGGCCCCGGTATAATGGAAATAGGAACAGCCCCTATAGGTTTATCAGAATTGTAGGCGCATTGACTACCCCTTCAAGGAATAGCGACGCGATGATGCAGGGGTGTACCAAACTCAGAATATCAAGGAAATAATGATCAGTACCTCAAGTATGTACTGTTTCGGTAGCGTAACATCTTCCATCCCTATCACACCACAGATTTTATACACAAGTATGAGAGACACAGCATGTTTTCTCGATGCCGCTACGTTTACATTAGAAGTCCCTGCTTACCCGATTGCTAACATATTAGCTACGTCTGAGGTCAGATGTTATACATCGGTCACCCATCCTACATCCACATGTGTGCTTGTATCGTTTGACGGCGAGCTCGACACCCGAAAACTTAAAACTGCACGGCACATTACGCACGAACATGATTTATAGTGCGCGAGCGCACAAAAACCGCTTAAATGGGAACACATTGTGGTTTCTAGGCGCGCATGTGTGCGGTACTTATATTAATGATAGCCTGTATCTATTATCTTCATCCGCGACTGTGCTGGGCAAAGAAATCCTCACCTTTTTTTTGCATGGGGAACTTTTCATGGATACAGTGGTCCTTCTCCTGCCTGGTTGGGGGGGGGGGGGGGGGGAGGTCGGGAAATCCTCAACTAACCTAAACCCTCCTTTGCCTAGAGCCATGTATAGGCGATTCTAATATTCGATAAGAACTTGGAAGACGGTGCCTAAGGAGGATCTTCCACGAACAGATGAATGATGTAAGAATCATTCAGCAAATTAGTGTTTTAAAGATATACGAATTGGATTAATGATGAAGCAACGCTTGTAGATACCGTACCAAAAAATGGAATGGGGCGAACCTACAAATAAAGATGTATAACCTCGTTGGGGCGAACCCAGTATATAATTAATAATAAAGGTATAAAACATTTAATACTCATATACAAACATTCGTGCTTATCACATAAATGTTGCTCCAATCGGGACTCAACCCAGGACTCTCGTTACAGAAAGCACGGCCACCAACCGTGGTAATTACGTTTTTGAAATTAACGCGTAAACTGGTATAGGGGGCACTTTATGAAACTTAAGGCAATATTCCTTAGGTATGCTGTGAAAACTCCTCCAAAGCCCCCTGGATGAAGTCAAGTAGGGGTGTCAGGATCATAGCAGTGCTCTTTGATAGCCCGTATAAGATCTATGTATACGTAACCGAATCAAAAATGTACTGTCACGTCTATCAGGAAGTAGGATCACCCACAATTCTAGCATTCAGATCATCAAGTCTTCATCCAAAATTATACCTACATCTATTGATTTCTTATATTTACGCGAATGCTGCACATCGAAATAAAACTAATTTTAAGGATTTTAATCTCGTTTATATTTAGATTTTACGTTCCCGACGTTTCGGCTGCTTTACAGCAACCATGGTCACGGGAGAACTGAGGTGGTTGACGTCCTGGTGTCATAGTTTAAGACGGGGTACCCTCATATTTAATTGTTGCTTGTGATCCGATCTACGCACAAAGTGCTCACAGTGTCTTGAGGTCTTGCAATGGTACACTTGTTCTTGGATTTAATAATATAAAATACTGGATCCCAAGTCGGTGGTAGCAGCCAGCCATCTTCAATATAAACGCGATAAAATCCATAAAAATTGTTTTATTTAACTATACCTTCATCTCTTCTCGTCGAAACAAATACGTATATCTGATTTGGTCTGTGAGTGAAGGGGCAACAAAAAATTGTCCGCTGCGACCGCAACACTAGTTTTTGCCCCCGACTCGGTCCATTTGCCCCGGGAAGCGTTAGCGTCAGCTTGTCCGATCTATTTCTGGGCGTTTTTGTGTGCGGCGCTTACTTTGGTCCTACTGGTTACCGACTTAAATACTCATCACCCATGTGTCTGAACTTCCTCTTTTATTATTACAGTATTAAGAATGAGATTGTAGCAGGAATAGATATATAAAAATGTGTGTACGGTACGGCTTGACGTCCAAAAGTAATCCATTGTACGGTACACATAATACAAGCGTTGCGTTAGTGTGGGACCATGGTGTGTTCGTCTGGCGATATAATAATTATAAAAACAGTGTTTTGTCTCATAAGTTTAAACTGTCGCACCGATTACACTCTGCCAACACCATAAGGGCCGAGCCACACAACAGAAAATGTTCAAATTATTATAAGACGCCTCGATAAACATCTAAAATCATAATATTTTGGATCGGCTGGTGACACACCGAGCGCTGGGTCCCGATGAATCATAATAATTGATAGGTCAGGGTCCGCGAGATGACGTCAACGTACCTACATGGGCCTTCGTCACTTTTTTTAATCTTTTCTTCGATGCTCGATTCGTTTAAGATATAAATGAATGGGGTGATGATATTGGACTTTTCGGAGCGTATATTTTTTTTTTTCGTGACGTGATTGTCATTTCTGATGTGGAACCAACTTAACTTTGGTTGGGAACACGCCATTTTCATATCACCATGTCACGTCCATTATTTTATTTATAATGTGTATTTATGGAATGTGCTATTGCTATTAATTACTCGACATTGGCAAAATACCCGCTAAGCTGTGGGTGAGGCCATATTCATATCCGTTTTATTTCATCGTATCTCATTTCGTAAAGAAAGAAGAAGAACTTTTGTTGAACGGTTTAGGTTTGATTCCCGATCCGCATGTTTAAATATTGAATTGGCAAGGAGAACTGGCGCGTATATCTTGTACATACACACACATCGAAGTGCTGACGCTTTGTCAATATTTGCCAACAGCACTGAATATGTTACGGGTAGCAGATATTAAAAAAAAACATATTGAATATCTGAGGGTGCAGATAACTTGAACAGCGAAGTTATACATTTCGTTTTATGTCTAACATTATCTGCTAGCTTTAGGTATTAAGCAGTGATAGCCAAGTTTGTAGAACGCTTGCCTCGGTAACGAGGATCGTAGGTTCAAACCCCCCGGCTCGCACCTCTGGGATTTCTGGATTTCATGTGCAAATCTCATTTTTAACCACGATTATCACTTGATAAACGGTGAATAAAAACATCATGAGGAAACCTGCATGTCTGAGAGAACCCCTCGAAAGATGTGTAAAGTTCACCAACCCGCACTGGGCCTGCGTGATGGACTATGGCCTAATCCCCCTCGCATTGAGGGGAGGCCCGTGCCCAGCAGTAGGACATTAAAAAGGACTGGTGGACAAAATCAGTGTATTGAAGTAGGTACACAATCACAAGGAAATGACACCCAATCAATGGCACGTAACAGTTAAATGATAGGATTGAGTTGACATCTCAGCCACCCCATGAGTTGGGGTCACGTGACACCATGTTGTGCGGTTACATAGGGTCTATGGCGATATTTTGTCATGGGAGTTTGGGACACGTACGTTGTGATTTTTAAGGAATTTAACGCTATTTCTAGTTTCTACCAAATACGTCTATGCTGCAGTTCTAATACCTACCTAATTCAAGTAGTGGGGAGATGTGATAGCGTTTTTTTATTTCGCGCACTTTTGCTCTATGGTAGTATGACGTCACGGCCCTGCAATTGTAACAAGGATTATGTTACGACATCTATCGACTGGCGAGAGGAGGACAAAGAACTGGCTATGATTTCCAATTCTAAGAAATATGGTATGTTACGTATATACTTTTTGTCGTGTGCTGTATTCATTGAACACTAGATTTTCTGAAACATAGCTCTATGTATTTCAAAGTTGATGAGGCATATAGCTTGCATAACCAACGGCTGTCGGGGCTGAGAGGTTCTACCCATAAACCACGAGGAGTCAAATAAAATAACTGTGGTCTCGCTCATACCACAGATGAATTAATAATAATAACGAGCGAGATGGCTTTACAATCAGTTTATTCAATACGTAAATCAAAGCTGGGAATCGAGCCTAGTCAAGCTTGCTTCTATGGCGAGCGATTGTCAGCCTGAATGTGATCATTTATCTGATAAAATCGGTCTTTAATTCTCAACTAATTTAATCTCAGAGCAGACACGCACGCAATACCTATACCCGATACATCCATACTAAAATCTCATCTTCCTAAAAAGCTCCTCCACTGCAAGTACAAATCTATCCTATACTTTATAAAGCACACATTCCTTTGCGACCATAACAATGGTTAGATGTACGACACGTGCTGCGCCCCAGTGGCCTTTCCCGCCCCATTGTTAGGGTCAAAAAACAAGCCAAAACTCACGTAGTGCTTAATATGGGATAGCTCGCGTATCGCCCTTCCTACGGCACAAAGGGCGCACGGTTCTTGGGAAATAGAGTAGAGTTTTCGAAGGCATTGTTATGGGCCCATTGTGAGGATATTTTTCCCGTGGACCGGCGCGAGGCACGGCATTGTTTTCATATTTTGTTGTGGCCGCTAAAATTAATAAAATAAAAATGCAATGCATGCATTGTTTGGGCTATCATAGATTTTGATGGCCGGGTCAGTTAAGGTCAAGTCGGGATGCTTGTTTAAGACAAGTAAGAACATGGTGCTCGGATGCTGAGATGGGAATTTGATTTTCACATTTAGTAAAGCCATTTTGTCGAATGAAATCGCTTGCTAAATTGTAAGTCGTAGAGGATGTTAAATCATATGTAACTATAAACTATATTATCATTCTTTTTAATGTACAAGGTAATTCAGATAGGGTATTCCTTTGAAATAAAACTAATTCATTGAAATAAAACTATTTTTAAGGATTTTATCGCGTTTATTTTCGCGATAAAATCCTTAAAAATAGTTTTATTTCAATGTGTAGTATTCGCGTAAATATAAGAAATCAATATAAAACTAATTCACTAAGTCAGCCACATGGTTGCTGTAAAGCAGCCTAAACGTGTCGTCGGGAACATAAAAATATAAAATAATCGCGATAAAATCCGTAAAATTAGTTTTATTTCAATGTGTAGTATTCGTGTGAATATAAGAAAACAATACGGGTATACTACCCATTGAACCATTAACGAGGTGAGAGTTACGAATTAAAAAAAAAAACTATCCAAACAAAGCTACAATTGTTTTTTTTTGTGTGCATTTTATTTTTTCGACATCCATATTCAGACTTAACTGATTACAATGCTATAGCAGAGCACGTTCAATGTGCCCCTTCCGAATCATTCTGCAGAAAATGGAGCCCTTTACAAAGAGTCCTTACACACAGATACATTGATTATTGATTAACCCACTCGAACGAATAAGGGGCCCGCGCCTCAATCGTCAATTTAAGACACCTGCAGTAAACAAGTTATAAATTATGTCCCTATGGAGAACGTGCACATATGGGGCAAGGTCCACCGGGTACAACCCGTCGTCATAATGGCTAATCTCACCCAGTGATGAGCGCGCAGGTGCGTAATTTTATTTAATTACAATTAACTGTGTCAGTTCGTACTCGACCCCATGGGGCACATGTGCAGCCGTGCAGGGTTGTATTTATCGGATCATATTTACAGGTATTAGAAGAACCCTCTTAATAACGTCACTCAACATTGTTTTATTGTCCTTAGAGATATAGGTATGGTATAACTATAAATTGTTAATTCATACAAAGTCTAATCACAAAAGAACATACCAACTGTACGGTCCCAAACGAATGCCATCGTATTATGGATACGTACCGTACAATGGTTGAGAGTTCTCCCAGTATATAATAAATTAATAAAGAATGAAATATAACTAATTTTACGGATTTTATCGCCTTTATTTTATGTTTTTACGTTTCCAACGTTATGGCTGCGTTACAGCAACCGTAAGCGCACCATTGAAAAACCTCAAGACACTATGAGCACTTTCCGTGTAGATCGATTCGCAAACAACAACTAAGTATGAGGGCACCTCAGTTCAAACTATGAAACTAGGACGTCAAACACCTCAGCCCTCCCGTGACCATGGTTGCTGTAAAGCAGCAGAAACGTCGATAATATAATATAAACACATGAAATAAACGCGATAATATCTGTAAAATTAGTTTTATTTCAATGTGTAGTATTCGCGTAAATATAGGAAATCAATAAGTTAATCAAAATCTTAGAAAATGTGCAATTAATGTTTATCAATTTACTCATAAGAACTACTTAATTTATAGTTTTTACACCCATATACGAATTACACTATTAATTTTATCAACAACAAATTATGTTGTACAACTGTAAAATATAAATCATATAAAAATGACGATAGGCTACCACCATATAATTGGTCAACTTTATATAAGGCCTTTCTAGACTACGTCTTCCAACTCGCACTCATCTTTCATCATTAACAAAATTACAGACAAACAACAACACACACACAGACACATTCAAAAGGATTATGGTATTAACCTCATATAATAATGCCCAATGCAAATACTCTCTCAACGGTACAAACATCAAAAATCCATAATAAAAAGTCTCGCGCTCGTCGCACAAACATGTTAAATCAGGTAAAAGCAAATAATGGCGGGCGGGAGCGTGGCGCGCGCGTGGCGGCCTCGTGGCGCTCGTACCCTGGCCCTGCTCAGTCAGGGTACGAAAGCTGACAAGCCTCACTAATGATCGTGGTGTATTGAAATCCCGCTGGGCACAAACTGCAGTACAATATACTTGGTATTCGATACCCGCTAGCTACTTAAGCGGTAAACTGACGTACTTGGTATTTTTCAAAGTACCTATTTCATAAAAATATACTCAATCGACCGGCAATATTTCAGTCGAGACATTGCGTTTTAAATCACACTCAACTTAATCTGAGAGTTGATCGATTTTGACTTGAGTCAGTTTACTTATCTTGCTATGATATACTAATGTATAATTTTGTAATTTACGAATATCGCCTCTACTGCTGCACAATAGAAAATCAAATGACAACATATCAGATAGTGGCGCTGAGGGATGTAATGACTACCTTTTCAAGGTTATTCGTTTCCTGGCAGATACCGGACTTGCTACTGATTAAATCTGAAGACACTTTACAGCACTTATAAAACTTTGTAGCGACCTCTTCAACCGCGCCACAAGCTACACAGATGGCGCTGCAGACGCATTCAGAACAATTGCCAATTCCCCATACAATCCTGAAACGCGCTATGAGAGTTTTCGGAGCACGTAACATATATACAAGATCCCGACAATAAGCGTTAGAGCATAGCGGCAGCCCCGCCAGGCATGCCGCCCACCTGGCTGGAAGATATTCCCTTTTCCGCTAAACCTTGTTCGACCCACACCTGGGGAATGGGTTCTCGGTATATCAATCCCTGGCGATTTCATTATGAATTCTTCTCGAAGGCGTCAAGATCACTACACCATCGCTCCCACCCTAGACCTTCCGCAGTGTACCGTTCAGTTTTCGGGCTCCCACTCAGCTACTATCGTGGCCCTATAGCATACAATATATATACACGTAAGAATTAAGTAGTAATAGATAAATTAATAGATTAATAGATAATATTAATAATTAAACGTTCACCTGGAAAACAAGGTGTGCAGGTTCAAACCCCGGCTCGCTTAATTTTAGGATTTTCCTGGGCAAATGTAATTTTCCAGAACAATGATCATTTGCTGTAGGGTGTAGAGAAACATCGTGAGGAAAATCTGGTAAAGGTCGGAGGAAGATTACCGAACTGCGCTTGGTTAGCATGATGGACTATGGCCTAAGTCCTCCTCATAATGACAAGGAATGTCATGCCCCTATTACTTTGGGAACACCTTTGGCGAAATGTGCGTCCACTGCAGTGCAACTCTGTCGACCCTAAGGGGATTACACTCGCAATGGTGTACAAGCTAATCACTATGTACACATCAGTATGTGCAGACTTATTAATAATATGAATAAAACTACTCGACTGTCACCGACACCGGCATTACTGCGCTAATACCGCTATTAACCTCTAAATGGCGTGTTTATGTTGATCGAATCACATATCGACTAATCCCCGCCCTATCCGATTACCTTCGCTCTAAAAAAGAAAGGGAAAAAAAATATAGAAACCGCTATAATGGCCGCGTGGCGGGAAATAATGGGAATAAAAGGTGGAGAGGTTGGTAATGAGGTCCGCGGTAATGAAGAGAGGCGCGTGGCGGGCGCGCGCTCGCCGGCGCGTGCGCCGACTAACGAGTGCGGGCGAGTGCGCGCGCGACTCCCCGTGCGAATACTGCGAATGTGCTCGGGTGTTTTTTACACAAATTGTTTTGTTACGCAACCGGATTGGATGGACGCAGGTACATTAACTATATAAAATAGTAAAACTAATTTTTACGATTTTATGGCGTTTATATTTTACGTTCCCGACGATTCGGCTGCTTTACAGCAATCAATATGAGGGTACCCCGTCTCAGACTATGACACCAGGACGTCAACCGCCTCAGTCGTCCCGTGACCATGGTTGCTGTAAAGCAGCCGAAAGTCGGGAACGTAAAATGAAAATATAAACGCGATGAAATCCTAAAAATAGTTTTACTTCAATGTGTAGTATTTGCGTAAATATAAGATATCAATATCTAAAATACTGTTTAATTTCTATAAAGTACATCCTAAAATGTCATGTGCGAATCTCATCTTCAACCACGATTATCACATGCTAAAAACGGAGGAAAACATCGCGAGGACCTGCATGTCTGAGAGAGCCCCTCGAAAGATGTGTGAATTCCGCCAACCCGCACTGGGCCAGCGTGGTGGACTATGGCCTAATAATCCCCCTCGCATTGAGGCGACGCCCGTGCCCAGCAGTGGGACATTAAAAAGGGCTGGTATTATTATTTATACATCCTAAAAAGTAACTTAAGGTATAACTATATAGGTAACTGGGCTGAAAAGACAATGTCACGCCTCAGTAGAATCGAATCAGAATCGATTCGTTGACTCGATTAATCAAATTCGGTCACCTGCGTCGCCTGACCACTGTCCCGTTCGTGTTATGTCCAAACTCTTAATCCAAAGATTTAGGAGCACATGATTGATAGTCGCTCGGAGCGGGAACATTGAGTGGGTTGGGTCGGCCCATGAAATGAGCGGGAATCCTTAGTAAGCGATAGAAAGTTTGAAATAAAATATTTGTTATGGATTTTATCGCGTTTATTTTATGATTGTTGAGTCCTCCCGTGACTATGGTTGCTGTAAAGTTGGTAGCCAAAACGTTGGGAAAGTAAAAATCATACTATAAATGCGATAAAATTCTTGAAATTTGTTTTATTTCAATGTGTAGTATTCGCGTAAATATAAGAAATCAATGATATAAATTTTGTAAAGAAATAATTTTAATTAAAATTGCTTCATGTATACATTATTGTCACACTCCGGAATTTATAGACGTTTTATAACTTTATCAAACGTCATATAGTACTGCGCACAAGAGTTTTGCTTTGCGCTGTACCACTTGACGTTTGATAAAGATATAAAACGTCTATAAATTTGGAGGTTAGCACGTAAGATGACTGTTAATCTACAGTCTACGAGCAGCATTACAATATAAAACAATTCTAATCTAATCTATCAGCCGATAGACCTCCACTGCTGGACATAGCCCTCCCCCAACGACTTCCACACATCACGGTCCTCCGCCGCTCGCGTCCACCGGCTTCCTGTGACGCGTGTGATGTCATCAGTCCACCTTGTGGGGGGCCATCCAATATAAAACAATTGGGCTAAGATAAACGTGAATAGATCAATTTCGTGGCTCCAAAAAAAATGTGTCCACTTTTTTCCACACTTTTTTTTTATTTGAATTAGATACAAAGGAACATTTTGTAAGTCAGCGGTGTTCATTATCGGCGGCCGGCGATCGCAGTGGAAGGGTTGAGGCGACATCGTAGACACTCATTCACACGTGCGTAGATAAAGGGTTAAGACGCCATGCTACGCCGATAGTCCGTTTCCGTTGGATTCGCGTTTCATTATTAAATTGCTTATGATTAAATGCTATTATAGCGGACGCAAGCGGTGGTCCGTTTTGTAGGTAATTCACAAATATATAATATTTATAAAACCAATTTCATTATTTATTATACATTTTGAATTCTCAGTGTCACTTAAATAACGAGCGAGACTTGAGACTAGGCCCAAAACCACCTTTTAAGTGACATATTCATTTTATGACAGCCAAGAAATTCTGTAACACTGGTCGTATATCATTTGCAAATTCTTCTTTTTTATTAGCAATCGGCTACGAAATAATATCATTTTTGCCAGGGTCGATTTTTTCTTCATAGCTGGTATTGAATTATAAGTATCTCTGATTATAATGTTGATGCTGATGATCCTACCCCTATCAGTAAAGCTGTGGATCATTTGCTGGACATCATGGGAGAACTTGAAAAGTTAAGTTACACTATTTTATTTCAATTTCCTTCCCTCGTGCATGTTATTCACCACACAATGGTTAATATACCACTATATTCAAAGTAGCAATTTATTTTGGAAACAAAACAAAATTGACAATTTCACGGCTCAAGCTCCCGCCAAAAAGTCACTTTGCACATTATATAGTAAGGCTAGGCTCTTTTCGTCATTTGTGTCACGATCTACACATTTTTTAGACGATAAAATATAAAGATCAACCATAGACCAACAGATTCAGCACCGCGTAAGTACTTTCATTATGCAGTTCGATAGCAATTTGATTTCGAGTCCACTTGAAATCAATTTGCGTAAGTATTTAGTAGCAACTTGCCTATTCGCATCGTGTAAACCTGGCATAAGGAGAGCTGTATCTATACACGGTTAACACGAGGACAGTACCTCACAAATTAGCTTGTTTTCTCCCGTGAGTGCAAATATAAAATTACCTTTTAAAACGTGTAACCGTGGAGTTTCTAGCTCATTATTCTATCTTACATAAACAATATTTGAATAAAAAAAAACAATTTCGTTTCTGATTCAGCCCAGCGAGTTTTTTTTTTACTTGCATACCTACTGTTCTCGCGTACTCGGATCTTTTGAGCCCAATTATTTATGCCCACCCTACAAGTGATTTAGCGTGACGATATAAATTTTATGGCATAAAGCATAATAAACAATCACTCATAATCAGTAGCATAACCCCTTTAGAGTGTACAAATAATCCGGTGGGCTAATAATGTCGACACCAGGAGAGGCGTGTAATTGATAATATTTTATATTATCTGGCAACCCCCAACCCCAGAGCCGCGACCATACTGTTACACCCCACATTATTTGTTTTTTTTTAACAAAGCCCGTATATTATTTGCTTTCGGTCTAAATTATAGGAGACCAGCGTTGTGATAGTTTTTGTCACACTTTTTTATAAGTCCTGTTTAGCTCGGGCGGTAGTGATCCTGCCTTGTATGCTGAGGGTCTCGGGTTTTCGAATCCTGGTTGGGACAAACTTGTGTGATGAGCGCGAATGATTGGAACCCGAGTCATGGATGTTTAATATTGTAAAATATACATATTATTTATACTGGGTTCGCCCCCAGTTCATTGTACGGTACTCATAATACAAGAATTACTTAGCTTGGGACCGTCCAGTTACCGTGTTCGTCGGGCGATATAAAAAAACTAAACTTTTATTTATTTATGCCCAAATAATATCAGTATCAGTGAAATGTGAGGACAACTCTGCCTATCCTTTCGAGGATAACAGCCGTGGTATGTTTATTTATTCGTCTGCCTATATTTTTTTGGCCAATCATAAATCGAGATAATCGCGCCAACAAATTAATGATAGCTTCAATAAAAAACACGTGGATAAGTAATTAATCGCTCCCGTCCGTCGCTTACACCAATCTAGATAAACTTATTTATTATTCGCAAATGTATTCGGTGACGTTAAAATATTAAAGTAAGGGTCTCGCTTGTTTGTCTATTGTTATCTCAAGAACTTTATTTGTGTTGTTTAGTACTTGCCATGTATGTTTTTATTTTGCCAGAAACAATAAGCGATAATTATGTCATATAGGCTGTTAACACGTTGACTGCGTTAGGAGGTCTAAAAGAACTCTAACGTGACTTTCAGCTGGTGCGGCGCCGAAAATCGTGTTCTCCACCTCTGTGCGGGAGGTCGTAACTTCTTTATTTCTATGTGTTTGACAGAGACAAATATACATACCTACTTCCCGCTGCGAGTTTGATTCAATAATGTAATAAAAAAAATAGGAGATGGATGAGGTCTCTAACGCACTGAGTTGTAATAATATACATCTGTTGCGTGAAGAGATCTTTCGGACCTCCTAAAACACAGGCGTCATAGACGCAAGGAGCGGAGCGCGGGCGGCGCGGGCGCCGTTAGCTCGCGCTCAGTGTTGTTCAAATGTCGATAATGTGTACCTGCGCACTCCATGTAAAAAAAATACGCTCTTATATTTTGTCAGTGTGGTAGCAAAAAAAGTCGTTGCACAGGCTGCCACAGTAAATTACGGCTTACATTTAGTAGCACAGATGCATCCAAAACAGCCAAACGAATAAATACACTATGTGTGCAATGCGATCAACAAATGTGTTTACCATGCTTCAATGATGAACATTTTTCTTAAATATATTTTAGGTCACTATGTTTATTGAAATAAAACTAATTTTATGGATTATCATAATTCATCATTCACGGAAGGGCAGTCACCATGGTCAGTCCTCCCGTGACCATTGTTGCTGTATAACAGCCGAAACGACGGGAACGTAAAAAACAAATAATAAACACGATAAAATCCATAAGATTAGTTTTATTTCAATGTGTACTGTTCGCGTAAATACAAGAAATCAATATTACTATGTTTAAATGATTACTTCATAAAAAGTTTAGCTATCGATAACTGGGCTTTTATTTTAATCCCATCACTAGTCACAACCCAAACGGATCTATCTTTACTTGCGATGCGAGATTCAATGGATACCTAATTTTTTTTTCTTTATATCACATAAACCACTTTTCATATCCCCATGCGTAGCAAACTTGAGATAGAACAGTTAATTCTCTATTATTTACAGAAAGAACATAGATTGTATCTTATTTTTTGATAAAGATATGAGTTTTTTTAAAATACCTTATTTTAGGAGATGGATTGGGTCTCATACGCACTACAGTGAAGCTCGGTTATGAGGTCGAATAGGTCTCTAACGCACTGGCTGAAAGTCCTCTGAAAATGGCACCGCACTCAAGGTGTTAATAGTAATGGGTTAGAATTTTTTTTTATCATAATGGTAGTCATAAAAAAAGACATCAGCTGTATTTGACATTATGACTACGACAATTCGGGGTGTCAACCCTATTTATAGATATACTATAACTTTATCAAACGTTATCAAACTATTTTTTTTAGGATTTTATCGCGTTTATATTTTGATTTTACGTTCCCGACGTTTCGGCTGATTTACAGCAACCATGGTCACGGGAGGACTGAGGTGGTTGTCGTCCTGGTATCATAGTTTGAACCGGGGTGCCCTCATATTTAATTGTTGCTTGTGGTCTAATCTACGCAGAATGAAAAGAATCTAAGCACATAAGAGGAGTCACAGACAAGATTAACTACTACTAAGTACTAAGTTTCATGTTAATTAGCCCATATTTATAAATACCAGAAATGGCTACATAAATAGAAGATGAAAAAAAGTAGTGGAACGAATAAACTCCTCCTTTTTAGAGTCAGTGAAAGAATAACAAGAGATAGATATTGATTTCTTATATTTACGCGAATACTACACATTGAAATAAAACTATTTTTTAAGGATTTTATCGCGTTTATATAAAACTAAGCGTATCATTGCAAGACCTCAAGATACTGTGAGCACTTTCTGCGTAGATCGGACCACAATCAACAATTAAATATGAGGGTAGCCCGTTTCTAACTATGACACCAGGACGTCAACCACCTTAGTCCTCCCGTGACCATGGTTGCTGTAAAGCAGCCGAAACGTCGGGAACGTAAAAACGAAAAATAAAACGATAAAATCCTTAAAAAATAGTTTTATTTCAAAGAGATAGATACATAGAAAATAACAAGAGGTATACAATAAAATATTCCAATATTCCAATTTCAAATCCATTGAACCGGCAAACGAAAGTAGCCCGTAATCAAAGGCACTGACGATTCATTCAATTAGCACCTCGGATCGGCAACTCCGAGTCCGTTACTATATATCAACAATGATTTTATCAAAAGGGCGCACTCCCTCTGATAATTGGCGAGGGGTGGTTCGGGGATGATCGGCGACATATGTCCCACCCCTGCGGAACCTTTGACGCGGCATTATCTCAAATCAAACGGAAAATATGTCTGTTTTAGAGATGGCAGATTTTTTGTTGCCTATAGCATGATAAAAATAAACAGTGATAGTCTAGTTGCAATACCGCTTGCCTTGGTAACAAGGATCGCAGGTTCAAACTTTAGCTTGGACTAAAACTATTTTCAATCATGATTATCATTTTCTCAAGGGTGAAGGAGAACATCGTGAGGAGACCTGCATATCGGAGAGAACCCCTCGAAAGACTTGTGAAGTCCGCGAACCCGCACCGGGCCAGCGTTGAGGACTATGGCCTAATCCCCCTCGTATTGAAAGGAGACCAGGGTCCAACAGCGTGACACCAAAAAAAATCAATGCAACCGAATTGAGAACCTCCTCCTATTTGAAGTCGGTTAAAGTCGGTTACTCCACGAATCAGAGCTTTCGGTCTAAAAATATACCAGCTAAGTCCGGCTGGCTTCAAACGTAAGTACTTTATATTTATGAGATTATTATAATGCATCTAAATCGTCTTGATTACTAACTCTCTGATTACAGAGACAGGTGAAAACAATCAACTCTGTATAACCTAAGTTAATAACTTCATCCGCTACAATAAATTATTATATCACAAAGAAATGGGTGCCGACATTCACTTAGCAAACATATAAACAGGCAAACCGACGCGGCTAACGATGTTTGTACACCTAGCAAAGTTGTTTACTATGCATTGTAGAGCTTAACCCCTTCCAATACGATTGATTTTGGGGTACCGTTTCAGGGCAACAAATTATTCGATTGTATAGCGGAAACGAGAAGGTAATAAAATTAACGAGAATCGGCGGGTTTGTGAACACAAATTGACAAGAATTGTGCTGTCAAACGCAGTTGGAAGTGGTTCCGTATATATATATATATGATATATTGCTATACGAACACACCAGCCGTACGGTCCCACACTAAGCAACGCTTGTATTATGGGTACCGTACAATAGGTGACCAATCTTCAGCGACCACTCTCACACAGTCTGTAATTAATACTAATAAAAAAAATATATAAAAAAATAACAGTAAAACCTCGGCTTCTTTAGCGCGTTTTTTAATCATCATGTTGTCAGAGTTTCAACATGAAATAAAAAAAACACCAATTAATTGTTGTCTTTTTGTGTGTACATTTTTTGTTGTTAAAATCTAGATATCCACGTAATGTTTACAAAAGCACTGAACAAGCGCATGCTTAAAGATTAGTATACATTTTCTGATCCATTCTGTATTTCAAGCTTGACACTATATTTATTTACTAGCTGCGCCCTGCGGTGTTACCCGCGCAAAAAATCATATCGATCCTAAGCGCTGTGAAAAATTAAAACAAATCTATCCCACGGGAACCATACATTTCACCGGGATAAATAGCCTATGTTCAATTCCAGATTATAATCTATCTCTGTGCCAAATTTCATCCAGATCCGTTCAGCGGTTCTGGCGTGATTGAGTAACAAAAAGCCTCCCATCCATCCAAACCTTCACATTTATAATGTTAGTATAGATATTCCTAGTACCACGGAACTCTAATAAACCTGATGATAATAAGCGATAAAATTGAGGGAAGGGTTCGCGCGTCGCGTCGTCAGGATGGCTGCATTAGCGAGGCAAGCACCGGCACGATTTGGTGACGCGAACACTGGCAATTTGTCATGGCACACACTGTAATAACTCCGTAGTGGAACTAATTCGAAACGAATAGAGGTGTCGCTAATATTAACAGTAATTTGTTAGCGTGAAATAATTTCAATGTACAACAAGATTGATACAGAAGACACATAAGTAGGTCATGTTACTATAAGAACAGTTGATGTAGTTATATTTCTGTTGCACATTTATGTCATTGAAAAAAGGTCTCAATCTCTAAAGTCTAATTAATATTGATTTCTTATATTTACACAAATAATACACATTGAAAATAAATCTTATTTTAAGGATTTCATTGCGTTTATTTTCTGTGTCATTAATTGTCATTGAAGTTATAATTATTAATTGTAACTTCAATTAATTTTGGTCCTTAACTTCCAGGAGTCACGTAGTCTGTTATGAGACTCAAAGTTTAGTATTCAATTTAAATACAATATATTTGTTGCAAACTCTTTTGTTACCGTTTTATTCCTTTTTTATTCTTATGTTCTTTTTATATTTTGAAGTGTATTTGAATTATAAGTAGTTTGACAGATTGATGGAAGTATTGGTAAGAGAGGTTTGTTCTTGTATCTAATTATATAAATATTCACTATTCACATCTTCGTTTCATTATTATTATATACAGTCCACATTCGTTCGCTTCAATATTTTTGTATAAAATAAATCCCCTGATAGTGAAGCTTCGCATATTCTGCACGGATGATTATACGCCTGTTTAATATAACAATTAAAATTTCCGCCATACACTACCAATTATACCTTTTACGCTTTTAAAGCGAGGGGAGTCAGTGTACCGATGATCTATAAAACAAGTGACGCTTGACTCGCCCTCCCACCCCCCACCCTATAATACCCGAGTACACTATAGGGTACCTCATTATATACTCATTTTGCGTGCGTGAACAGGGCCAAAAGCCCTAACTGCTTAGTCTTTTGCGACATACTGTATTAAAAAAAAATATCGCTAGACCAATACACTAACTATACGGTCCCATGTTAAGCAACGCTTGTATTATTGGTACCGTACAATAGACTGGGGCGAACCTAATATATATTATTTATATAAATATTAAACATCCATGACTTGGGTACTAACATTTGTGTTAATCACATAAAGCTTGTCACTACCAGGATTCGAGCCCGAGACGCTCGGCACAGAAAGCAGAGTCATTACCAACTGCGCTAATTTTGAAGTATTTTTTTAATGCAATTGCGCCGCACGCACGCTGACTTATGGCAATGACATCACACGCCTTTTAAAATAGTACTTATTATTTTTTTAATGTGACCATAAACAAAAACGGATGATATAATATTTTTTTTTTATTATTTTAAACTTTTTTCACTATTCTCAATCACGGTACAACATGAATTACGCGACTAGAAATTACGCTCGTTCGAACCCGCCCTTAACTAGAATTAATCCTACACTGGTCTGAATGCGAATGGAATCTCCGATAGGGGTAATGGCAGGCACCTGCAGATGAACGATAACACCGATAGATCCGTTTGCATTAGTTCGATAGTAAAATGTAGTTTCATTCGGTACATCAAAAGACTTGCAGCAACTGACAAGTGACACAACAGTGACTTTTAACGACATTTGTTGAACGGATTGTTGTTAACAGGTGCAATATAATTGTTGTCATTGTTACTTCTTTTTTTTTTGTTATGAAATATAATCATTAAAGTATTTACAAAATATAAATCAGTTTTTTTATTTATCGAGACCAAAACTTTGCTTTATTTATAAACAGTTCGAAGTATTTTCTTTATTTTTGCAATAAAATAAAATGCAATAATAATATGAAATATGGCGTCGCCCGCAATTCGTTGGTATTTCGTCAAGTATTTTACTGGCAATTACAAATTCAATAAATTACAATTTTGCGCAACTCAAAAGTTGAATTTTATGTTTTTTTATATAGAAATTACCATTTAAAAATTGAGGGGAGGCCCATGCCCAGATTGCCCAGCAGTGGTACATTAAAAAAGGGCTGGAATTATTATTATTATATTATAGGTAATGAATATGAAAGGTGCCAATAGATACGCGCGAGGAGCGGCCCGCCCCGGGGCATGGTCCACATGGCGCCAGGGTAAATACGCCACTGTGTTGAAGGCTTTAGAGTAGATTATGTTTTTCTTAACAACCTGTAGTGTCGCGCTGCTCGGACCATGTGTTGGTATAACAATCCTCCTTAAACCTTGCTGACCATCACGGTCTTTAGACACTCTCTAACTATTTCTAAGAAAACAAATACATGCGTTATCGCACTACAGTTGGCTAAAAAATATTTAACCCAAACAACTTACAACTTTCGAAAAATATAGCGGCGGCGCGCGTTATAGAACAAAAAGAAACAATCGTTTTCAAGTACCATCGCTTCGAAAAGTGCCGGCTTTACGTCGGTGGTTCGTCACAAGTGCCTGTCGGCACCTGTCGGCGACGGTACAACGCATTCAAAACCACGTGCGCTCTTAAGATCCCCGACCAAGTCAAACTACCTGGGGACCATTAAAAAAAAATACGTTAAGCATACCTACTTATACATAAAAATAGGTAATACCGATGCTTTGAGTTGGTCAACGATTTATGTGAATTGGGCGTGAAATGTAATACATAGTCATTAGTAATATTAATTTAATGAATAAATAAATATCGCCAACGAACATACCAATTATACGGTCCCACACTAAGTAACGCTTGTATTATGGATACCGTACAATAGACTGAGGGTGAACTCAGTATTTAGTACTTATATAGATAATAAACATCCATGACTCGGGTACAAAATTTGAGCCTACCAGGATAACCAGGGACCCTCAGCACAGAAAGCAGGGTCACTACCCACTGAGCTAGGTCGTCAAATGTATATATTTTTAATTGGTTACCCTAGAAATCATAACTTAATCACAATGGTGACGAGAAAAACGAAATACGGTTAAAAACTAATATAATTTCTACAAACACCAGAATAGCGATACAATAGCAATAAGAATTGCAACGTCATTTCCCTGCCTACAATCAAGCACCTAACATAATTCGTTCATAATTTTATAACCAACAAAAAACTAAGGCACCGACAGAATAATGTAATTATGTGTGTTTTCTACCACCGTAAAATGGGTAGTTCAATAGGGAGTTGGAAACATTTTTTTTTTGTGGTTACAAATAAAATGCTCAAGTCATTGTGGAGAAAAAACAATGCGGTTAAGTGAATTAATGTGGGAGCTCAGGGGAATGGCGTAATTATTTCGTGTTAATAATCAAATAATTGTAGCCACTGCCGAATATGGAACGGTAGCTCGAACTTAGTTTTCAACGAATTGCCAACCGGTGGAGTAAAAAAAATAATTCATTTGAGAAACATTAATGGATTTAGAAGACATGATTCCGATCTTTAAAAAAAGAAGAATCTCAACGACCATGCAGTTCCTGCTTCGTCCATGGTAAATACTTATTCTACAAATAATTTACTTTTTTTTTGTAAAAAACAAAAGAGTTAATTCCATTGTGAATGGATTCGTACAATATCATAGATATATTGGACGCGTTTATTTTCTATCCTGGCAACGCGGGATAATGTTCTTAAAAAGTTAATTTGAAGCCATATGCCAAACTAAATGCTCCGCCACCGAACTGGAACCCATGAACCAATACCCACCATAAACAAACAATTTATAGAATTCCATGCGTCAATCAAGACACTATGGTTTAGTAACATCACGGCGTACTATTGTGCGCGTGAGCACAATGCAAGGTGTGTAAGACTACTAGTGTTACAGGAACAAAGGCGTGTTTGAGGTGCTGGGAATGTTCCGTGATTGCTTCTTGTTCTTGTGCTTTGGAGTGGAGTGTGGAACAATGCACGAGAGTGAGCGAGTCGGAGATAGAGAGTGGGAGCTGAATGTAAACAAGAGTTTGGGAAAGTTAAATACTTTGCTTGGCAGTGCGGTGCAGTGGAGTCAAGAACCTGGGGAACATCCAGGCAGAGCTTGGATGGCATAATGGGTCAATCCATTGCATCGTTATGACCTATGACAGTTGTATCATAATCGCCCAGGTAGAGATGATAGAACTAGGCGATAATTGCAAAATCCATTGTTAAACAAATGGGGGAAAAGGCAAGCTGAGGGTCAGTGGTAGGTTCCTCTTCCCTCATTTGTTGCCCGGGTAGAGGAGTGGCTTGCAGGAAGGAAGGTCATTTACATCTTTGGTTTAAGATGTCCGTTGAGACGAGGTAGTCTTGAACCAATATCGTGACCTAGTTGTCACGGGAAGAAAATATTGCGATTTATTATTAAAAATAAACAATTTATTGTGACGAACGTGACAGAAGAGAGCGAGAGGGCCAGTTTCCAATTCTAAATATGAATATTTCCTCGAATGTTGGTAACATTTTTTTTTTAAATATTCTTCATGTACATTGGGTAGACCTGGCAGGCGTATACCATAAATCCGCTTATGAATTACGCCATCGTCTTGTCTATGAGATACAAATACGATAGAATATCACAAATGAAGACGCTTCGGCACTAGAATAAGTGGCCGACGCGCGGTCATTTATCAAATGGTGGCAGAATGTGACGGGCCGTGGCTGCTGGATTAATTGATGCTGGATAAGTAATTATATTTCACTGTTATCAGTATAATTTTGGTTCAATGTTGGTTTGGGGTTCAGCCATGTTGATATTAAACTTCAAATTCAGAGAAGCTACTCTTTAATTTGAAGCAGACTTAAAGGGAAACATTTTAAACAGATAACTTTAGCAACAATATATTTGTGCTATAAAGGTAAAACTACTTAAGTACATAAAACCTTACATAAACCTCAAGAATAAATTAAGAGTAGATCTGATATAGTTTAGCGATATCTACGAATTTATTGCGCACATATGCCAATCTATCATCCAATTCTCTCTTTTAGTCCGCACTAAAGAAAAGATCTGTGTTGAAATAAAACTAATATTTCGGATTTTATCGCGTTTATTATATTTTTTTTACGTTCCCGACGTTTTGGCTGCTTTACAGCAACCATGGTCACGGGAGGACCCAGCGTGCACTTCGGGCAGTCGTGTCGATTCCGCCTAGCCCCAAACAATTCCATATCCAACGTTTACAAATCCGAGTATGAATACGAACCATGATTCGGCAATCCAGCGACGATTGAAACGTTACCGCTTACCAATTTACACTCCCCCCTTGTCATTGGGAGTGATGCATCAAAAACGACGAGAGATTTATAACTACCAACTCTCATAATGAAGGTCAAAGCTATTGTTTCGTGAAAAAAAAATCAATAGCGCTTTCGGTTTGTGTGTTTTGATTTGACTCCGAATTTATTGAAGAGACTGACGGTACGGTTCTTATTATTGAGATAGTTATGAGTGATAGGTACATGAATGTATTAGTTTTGAGAGACGCACGAATACGAATAATAACGGGCCCAGTAGTGAGCCTTGGGTGATGCCTAAATCGAATAATGCGGGATCTTTGCTGATAAATGTACTTACAAATTTTCTTATTCTCAGATCGACCTTTACACTGTACCTATCAACTCTGATAACGATTTTAGAGTTTTGGTTTTCCTATAGCAAGATTTTTAATTTGTACGTTTTTTAAGACGGCCTGGTTAGCGTGGTTGGTACCCATTTTGAATTCATCGCAATGCAAATATCGGCTTTGGTTGAAACCGCGCCTTATTTCCAGCCAGCGACGACCCTTAAGCGAAAAACCACAGAGACAAAAAAATAACAAAAGGCGGTCTCAAAAATGACCTTAATAAAATGGTACAAACCAGAATTATTGTAAAAAAGTTTAATAATTATTAATAGAGGTGTATTAGTTCGATAATTTTGTATTGTTAGACCTCGCCACTTCCCGGCCGGGGCCGATCGACCTCAGATCAGGTGATAATCATTATTGATGATTGCAGCTCTATGGATACTTTGGTCTTTTTGTTGCATCCGCATTTTTGGTCCAATGCATAAGCGGCTGCCCTAATAGAGAAACGACAACGACAATCCTGTTGTTGTGATTAATGAATTTTGTTTTTTTATACAACAAAAACAAATGCACACAATAATATCAAATTAAATTAATCAATAAAAAATATGTTGTAGAAACATTTGATGTCGAACAATTTCATATGGTTTGCCCGCCCAACAGACACTTTACACAGTAGTGTCAGGTCAATTATCGTCAAAATAAAACAAATAGTGTGGACGACCTGATCAGCGCAGTTGGTAGTAATCCTGCTTTTTCCAAGGGTCCTAGGTTCGAATCTTGCTAGAAGAAAACTTTATGTGATGACCACAAACATTTTTACATGAGGCATACATTTTTAGTATTTATATAAGCTACAGGATAATTTGAGGTATACTATTTTTTTAAATCGTATTTCTGACTTCTCATAATGAGTACAAATGCGCCAAACGGGCAGTATCCCGGATTAATACACCAACTCTTTCAAAATCACCATTTATGTACTGGGATCGTGGGCAGTATTGTACGGTACTCATAATAAAATTGATGATTAATTGGGGACCGTACACCGAGCGATATTTTTTATTATAATGAAAAGAACAATATTGCCCGTATCTCACAGCTTGGGCCGCATTTAGACGTCAAAGTGGCAACTCACGGCGGCTACGTCAGTCACCGGGGTCTGGTGCCGGCATTCCTGGCCACATAACATAATGGAACAACTAACGTCATAGCAGTCTGATCACTCAGTTATTGGAAAGCGAAGTGTTGAGGCCATCTTCCTATCAGATGTATTTAGAATCACTGCGTATATTTGATTTAGGTATTAAACGGTGAAGGAAATCATCGTGAGGAAACCTGCATGCCTGATAGAGCTTCTCGAAAGACGTGTGAAGTCCGCCAACTCGCACTGGGTCAGCGTCGTGGAATATGGCCTTATCCGCCTCGCATTGAAGGGAGGCCCGTGTTCAACAGTGGGACATTAAAAAAACGGCTGTTATTATTATTATCTTATCTCTCTCCACGCGGGCTATACCCGGATCTTTGGAAGGCTTGCCCGGGGACTGTATGGCTCTTTATGATGGACTGGACGTGAGTACTAGTATAAAATTCCTTAAGTAGGTACCTATAAATACTCGTATTAATAATCCATGAGTCAGTTACCTACAAACATTCGAGCTCATCACACAATGCTTGCACCAACTAGGACTCGGACTTGGGACCGTCCGTACAGAAATTAGACTCACTACCCACTGCACCAAACTAGTCTTCGAAATGTATGTATGTATAAAACCACAAATTACTTTAAAAAAGTCTTATATAAATTAAAATTTAAGAGCATAAGTCGGTTTTAATGCTCGTAATGCAAAAAGTTAATTGTGTTCCAGAGAACACTGAAACTTGTATCTAGGGGCCTATTATAATATCGCAGCGAAGCCAGATTAAAAAAAAAACACAGTCAACAATTTTTATTACGTACATTAAATCCTTCAATGTAATTCAAAGTAATCCTTCACAGAATTTAACTAACTCAGGTGCGATTATTAAGCGGATAGAAAAAAAATCTAAAATACACGGTATAATAAGTAAACAAAGCATTGTCTGAGATATAATTTCTTGTTTTTACGATGCGCCGTCGTCGCGGCTCGTTTGCTTCATGAAATACAACAGAATCTGATTTCAAAAACCTTGGAGTATTGAAGAGTTAGAAATGATGTAGTATTGAAATTAAACTGTTTTACGTTCCCGACGTTTCGGCTGCTTTACAGCAACCATGGTCACGGGAGGATTGGGGTGGTTGACGTCCTAGTCTCGTAGTTTGAACTGGATACCCTCATATTTACTTGTTGTTTGCGGTCCGATTTATGCAGATTGATGATCTATTCGTAAGAATAGTTTTCTTATAAGAAATCAGTATGATGACCTATTATTTGGAATCAGTTCCAATTTCAGTTTTTTCTTTTTTATAAAAAAATATATGTTTGTTTCGATATTGTTAGAGTAAAAAACATATAACTCTACATTTTACCCTGCAAAAGGTGATATTTTAAAATTGCTATGGGTTGAACCATCTAACATGTATATTAAATAATCGCATCATGTCATAGAGATTTTTAAATTCAAACCCGATGTCAAATTAATTTAACACAAACTCGAGTCGAACCCACAAACTTCCTATTGCAATCAATCAAAATATGGACTGAAAAAAATACGACCCCGGCCCTAACGCACACTAATGAACTAGCAACTCTATAGTACACTCTCAAAAACGTGCCAAGTATCATAACACTATAGCAATACAGTCGAAAATAGAATTTTCCGATTGTAAAAACATGTTTGTGATCCACCGCTTCTTGGGAAGGCAAAGAAATCCTCCGTTTACCGTTTAGGCGCTTAATGGCGTTAGTGTTTTTTTTATTATGAATGCGAATACATAATAAATTATGACATGTAACACCCACTCTTTGGGGAACGAGCGACATTGGAGAATTAATACCAGGATTGACACTGATGGTAGTAGAATTGAACTCGAATTTAAATATATTTTTTTATAGGCATACTGCCGCAAAATTATTTTTTCATAAAGACCTCATCTATACATATAAATAAAATTGGAGTGTCTGTTTGTAATATTAAAATAATCGCTTTTTACTAAATGTATTTGGATGTATACACGGTACCTATACCAAAACAACCTTTTTTTTAAAAATTGTCTGTCTGTCTGTTTGTTCCGGCTCTGAAATGGCACGACCGATTTTGACGGGAATTTTACTGGCAGATAGCTGATGTAACAAGGAGTGCCTTAGGCTACTTTTATTTTAGAAAAAAAAATAGAATCTCTCGAAAGAAAATTAAAACCAATGTTGCAGCGTAGCGCCTGATTAAGTTTGATAGCAGGCTGTTGCCAACGGTTGAGTCTTTGTTAAATACCACGCGGACGAAGTTGCGGGCAACAGCTAGTTATATAATATAATACCAGCCCTCTGTAATGTCCAACTACTGGGCACAGGCCTCCCCTCAATTTGAGGGGGATTAGGCCAGCTTAATCTTATTAAGGCTTACAAGTAAATTGCTCAAATAAACATCTACATAGATTGGTCTTAAACCAATACATAAGAAAATAGGAAGCAAAATAATTATTGCTCATATCCTGTCTGTGTATATGTACTGTACATCAATATAAATGTGAATTAGACACTACAGTGGCTCAAGCAAAATAACGTAAGTATCTTCCATCCCGCTCACGCCACAGGCTAAATAAATAAGAATAACCATGACGACACGATAACAAGGAGTTCACTTCAGTTTACCCCATGGTACTATAATATGCTACGGTCTACCAATGATATCAATTAATGGCAACACTGATCATGACGTAGTCTTGGGCTATCGTTGAAAGATAATACCTGGCGTAGCATATTATTATACCATGGTGCATTAGCCTCGCTGCCATAACCATTCCATGAATGTTTCAACGACTGCTAGCTATTAGAACAATATAGACGGCCTGATTAGCGCAGTGGTGGTAGTGACTCTGCTTTTTGCGCCGAGGATCCCGGGTTCGAATCCTGGTAGGGACACAAGCTTTGTGTGACGAGCACGAATGTTTGTACCCGAGTCATGGATGTTTAATATGTATATAAGTATTATATACTGAGTTCGCCCTCAGTCCATTGTACGGTACCCATAACACAAGCGTTAAGCTTAAAGTGGGACCGTAAAGTTGGTGTGTTCGTATGGCGATATTTATTATTTAATATGCATATTTCATTCTCACAGCTCAATTTAACTCTCCATCTCGTTCACACTTCAATCGAAATCCTATCGAATTCCAATAGTATCCGGCGGCGCGCTCCTTTGTAACGTGATCCGCCGCATGCGCAGGCGCCGCCCGAGCGCTCACTCATGCGCAGACGACAAAAACGCGGCGCATCCTCGAATTACCATTGCTAGATGGAAATAGACCATAACGGTACATATTCATATTTAACATTTTATAAATAATACCTACATTAATATACTGTCCTGAAAATAGGCTCATTACAACATCTCGTAATGCTATGAGATCTACTTAGCTGGCACAGATAATGTTTTATTTCCTGACTAGCTGTTGCCCGCGACTTCGTCCGCGTGGTATTTAACAAAGAAAACCGTTGGCAACAGCCTGCTCGCCCATTCTGAGCCCGCGGGACGCATTGAAAGTTGTTGCTATCAAACTTAATTAGCCGCTGCGCTGCAACATTGGTTTTAATTTTCTTTCAAGAGATCCTTTTTTTTTTTCTAAAATAAAAGTAGCCTAAGTTACTCCTTGTTACATCAGCTATCTGCCAGTGAAAGTCCCGTCAAAATCGGTCCAGCCATTTCAGAGATTAGCCGGAACAAACAGACAGACAGACAGACAGACGGACAGACAGACAGACAGGCAGACAAAAATTGTAAAAAATGTTGTTTCGGTATAGGTAACGTGTATACATCCAAATGCACTTAGTAAAAAGCGGTTATTTTAATATTACAAACAGACACACCAATTTTATTTATATGTATAGATGTATAGATAACGCTATTTCATGGGAGCATGCCATTTTCATATATTCACGTCACATGACCTGACGACCTGATTAGTATAGTCGTTAGCTGGTATCTTTCCCGAGAATCCCGGGTCCGAATTCTGGTGCGGGGAAACTTTGTGTGATGAGCACGAATGTTTGTACCTGGATGGTTAATATCTATCTAAGTATTATATTGTAGGAGGATTGGCCCCAGTCCATTGTACGATCGATACCCACAATACAAGCGGAGCTTAGTGTGGAACCGCATAGTTGGAGTATTCTTCTGGCTAAATTATTATTTAGACCACTGATTTTACTACGATTTTACTGGTGGTAGGCTTCGGCCATGGTTAGTCACCTCCCACTGAACAAAGCCATGTCGCCAAGCGGCCTAGCCGTGTTCCGGCATGATGTTCGGTGTTGCTATTCATGGATGGCGGGTCAGATCAGCTGCGCTGCAAGTGCCTAGTGAATTTAGCGTCTCGATCTACTGTCGCCTTCCTACCTAGGCAAGTATACTCCATCGTAGATCTCATCATCACTTACCATCAGGTGAGATCGAGATCAAATACTTGCCTATAATGTAATAAAAAAAAAACCAATTCCAACGAGGTCAGTTTCCAATCTGCTCTGCGTCTAGACGTCTAACTAGACCCTTAAATACCTAGAGTTAAAATAGTCATGCCTAGTATGTACTTAATAATAAAATCTATTGCTTAAGCAACCCTCGGGACCATATATCCAGCAGAAACTGATTGACGACGAAACATAAATCTCCAAAGTGATTATAAGCGCAGTAAAACTCCATTAGGTGGGATCGAACTCACGTACCCGGCCGTGGACAGGCTATACCTCGAGGGGACACACATATGCGGAGAAAAATAATAAGCGCTATTTGTTTGTTTAGGTACGTTGACCTTTCCAGTATGGTTTTGTAATTATAAAACTGAAATGTTTCTTTGTTTGTCTCGTATGCCTTCCTAAACCGTTAGTCCGGTTGCGATGAAGCTTTGGTGATTGGTTGAGAGCACGCTTACAAAGGTTTGACTCGACTGCAACCATCACACAAAGTTGTCCTTACCAGTATTCGAACCCGGAAGTCTTCGCACAAAAAGCTTAGTCGCTACCAACTGCGCTATACGTAATTTATATTTTTTTATTACTTATTTTTTTACATATTTCTTCTTTATTCTAGCTTTTTTATTTATTTTTTTAATATTGGGATTCCATTGTAATGGTTAAACGGAATCCTTATGTTCGTATGGCCGACTGTTAATATGTATATAGGATTCGGGTTCCATAACAAAACTTAATATGTCAAAACGTGTTCTCATACATATAGCTAGATTGAGAAAGGGGTACCGCATCCATTACCCGTCTATATACGCTTGACGTTAACGAATAAAACTTTTTTTCGGCTTCGCCTCGACGTGGAACAATAAACTTTAAACAGTTATTATAGTAGATTTAAATTCTAATTAACAGCTATTCTCTAGGCTATAAAACAGGCGTGTCTGGTTGTTTTTTGACTGCGATTGTTGTGTTTAGGTAATGTTTAGCGAGCGTCGGAGCTCGCGCGTTGATATTTTTAAAAGTTGAGCAGCTTCTCATAACAAGTTGTTACGACACAAATAATAAAGTTTAATTTTGTATGCACTTTCATATTATTTATAGTGCTCTTATATGGCTCGAGTGAAAAGAAAGGGGGCACAACTATATAAGGTCAACAACATACCAGGGCCCAAAGTCTGCTAACACAATCGATTCATAATCGAACAGCATACATCCCATACAATATCTGTCAAAAGTGACAGTTACTATGCGGATGCTGTTTCATTATGAATCGATTGTGTTAGCAGACTTGGGCCCAGTATCGCGCCTGTCTTCCCGAAGCGGGACTCAGAGGTCCACTGCATCGCACGCCGATGGTATATGCTTCTAATGTTAGCAAGTGAGCCTTTTGCCATATTCTATTGAAATAAAGGTGATATTTCAAATTTGATCGCATTAAATAAACTTGTTACGTGACGTCACAGCCATGTGTAAACACGGTCGCGAGAGAGAAAGATTTTGGGACCGTACACTCTCATCAGTTTTTTTTCCGGTCTCGCCAAACATAGGAAATGGGATTAAACATCGGGATCCAGCGTTAAATAATTCGTATTTTTATCAGAATCTTAATATATTTTTTATTCATGTAAACCATTAAGTACATTACATATGAATCGTCAATATTATTAATCTTATATAGCGAAAATACATGGAACCATTTACTATATTTCGAAAATTCTTATACAGTGTCACATAAAAGATACATACATATATATTTATGATTTTTGGCGACCTAATTGTCTCAGTAAGTAGTGACCCCGCTTTCTGTGCTGCGGGTCCCGGGTTAAAATCCTGGTAGGGACAAACTATATGTGATAAGCAAGAGTATTTGTACCCGAGTCACGGATGTTTAATATCTATATAAGTTTTATATACCGAGTTCGCCCTCAGTCCATTGTACGGTACCCATAACACAAGCGTTGCTTAGTGTAGGGCCGTATAGTTGGTGTGTTCGTCTGGCGATATTTATTATTTTTCATACACACATAAGGCATTTTAATGGTTGGTCTCAAAAACACCATAAAACCCTGACGTGTGTACCCATAGAGGCTGCATCCCATCTCCACTCGTCGTAAAACCCTCACAGGTAATGCAAACCGAACATTTCCTTATTTGCATATGAAAATTAAATCGATTCGGGCTTAGCCCCCCGCCTAATAATTAAACAATCAGCTTTTACCACTGGCAATGTCTCGTAAATCGTATCTTCATGTTTAATGGTAAAAGTGGTTTGCGTTCACACCGTCTCGGATATTTTCGTCCCTGAATCGACCGGAGAAGTCAAAGTTAAAGTCAAATCGATTATTTCGTAAAGGCCTAGGGGGGCACACACATTGTCATTAACATTTTTTTTGCTAACTCTACAAACGGATCGGAACGCGACCTCAACTGAGATGATCCCGCGAGAAACTCAGCGGGCTTGACTTTTCTTTTTGAACCCTTATTTTTACAAATAATTAAAAAACTAAGATCCAGTGTGTTGCCATGCGAGGCGCACACACGCCACATTTTGACATCATAAATCTTGATATTTGAACGATCAATAGTACTGCGCAAAGCAAAACTATTGTGCGCAGTACTATATGACGTTTGATAAAGTTATAACACGTCTGTAAATCCCATTTGGTGTACATCATGTCATTATTTTCGCTCGTGTGTCAAACTAGCCCAACAGATAACGACCATAGCATTCGAATGGCGGCCTAAACTGTCACTTTTGACATATTTCTCATACAACAACTGTCAACGTGACAACAGCGCCCATTCTATGATCATCCCGATCCATCTGCCTATACCCTCACGCTATAAAGTCTAGACTATCGTCACTTATTTTGACTATTCATATAATAGTGAGACACACATTTATTTAGACACGCCATTTTCATATCGTCATGTCACATCCATTATTTTATTTATATTGTTTATTTATTGAATGATTTATTGCTATTAATTACTTGACATTGGCAAAATACCCGCTAAGTTATGGGTGAGGCCATTTGCATATTCATTTTATTTCATCGCATTTCATTTCGTAAAAAAGAAGAAGAACATTTTTAATTTAACAACAAGTTCCAACGTTCGGATATGTTCGAGTGCGCTACTGTTCGGTGTGACAGGGTGTCAAGTTATGTAGTAAGCCATTTGAAACGAGAATTTCTATCTTTCGCAATACGATTGTGGGATTGTTAAATTCGTCTTGGACAAGCTGTTAGCCAATGGTTATAGCTTAAAAATAACAGTTATTAAGTGCAGTTCATTTATTGCTATTAGGCAGCGCAGTTGATAGTGATCTTGCTGCGCCGAGGGTCCCGGGTTTGATTCCTGGTAAGGGCAAAGTTTGTGTGATGATCACGAATATTTGCAGCCGAATCATGGATGTTTGGTATCTATATATGTATTATATGCTGGGTTCGCCCTCAGTACGGTACCAACAATACAAGCGTTGCTTAGCCTTTAGAGCTTGGCTTGAGACATAGGACAAACATGCAGAGACCCATAATAAAACTCTATGCCAGCAACCTGATGGGGTTTAAGGGCTGTTAAAAATGCTGGAGCATAAACAGTGAGGTGAACACAGAAAGTCCAGAAACTATTGCAAACATGTGATCATAAAAAATATCTATTGTGAATTGTGATAGAGTTTTGATGTACTGGCGATCGAATTGGAAGGGTTGCGGACACCTGTCATTATCAGTGTTGCAACCAATCACCATTGGCAGGTGGTGAATTGCTGCTCTTTAATTGGGGCCCCAAAAAGGCGGTCATATAAGACCACAAGGAGAAATACTGGTGTAAGTTTCTCACGTGGTTACTCACGGGGCTATGTCCTATGTTCTTCCACTCCTGGAGTATATAGCTGTAGAGACCCTTTTCTGGACAGCCGACGAAGGCAAGTCAGAGCTGAGTGTCCTGTGACCCTATGGGTCCCGTCGGGTTCAACGCCGCTGATGCAGATACGCTGAGGTGAGGGCCCTGACCTGAGCTCAATGGTAGATGATATAATTACAGTTAAACTAAATAAAAAAACTTAAAAATAACTTAAAAATAGTATGACAACAAACTATGTATCAAAAAGGCCTTGTCTGCGTGGAAGGGTAGCATGAATGCTGGCTGCATTTCCTCGATTATCAAGCTTCTTCTTCTTTCTTTGCGAAATGAGATAAAATGGATATTAATATGGCCTCACCCACAACATAGCGGATATGCCAATGTCAAGTAATTAATACCAATAACACATTCAATAAATACACACTATAAATAACATAATGGATGTGACATGATGAAAAGAAAATGGCCTGACCGTACGGATTAGCTAGATATTTTTTTGAGCGAGGAACGTGCCAGCAATCTTGTCACCTGTCAATTTTAACTTAAACTTTTGCCCTCGAATTCGACCATTTGTCTTTCGCAATTATAGGTACGTTAATAAAATACTGTTATTATTTTATTTGTGCAAATAAAATACACCACCGTATGAATTTGGTAAATTAAAAACCTTGTAAATTATAACTTTTAATTATAATGCACGGCGTTTAAAATATGCAACGAAATAGAAAAAAAAGAGAGTCCTTGAAATTAATGGTTGGCAAGATTTGGACTTTTATGTTGCTAGTAAAATTATGTTATCGCGTGCGATCGCCGAGCGGTTTGATGTATGAAAACTAGAGAATAAACCGCTGCATCGTTGCACATGACAAAAGCGGTTATTTTATTACGTTTAGGTAAATGTAAATAGAGTTTTGTTCATGTAGATAATATTAAGAATTTTGTTAATTAATTTAATTTGATGATAATTTTGGCTGGATAATTGGTTGTGATATTAACGTTGGTAATTGAGCGTGCGCACGAGTGTTTAATTTGTGTGATCAACGGACCACAAGCGATTATAAAGAGATCCTTTCACCATCATGAGCCTGAACCATGTTGTTTAATAATATAACTTTTTTTCTATTTCTCGATATTGTTGACGGCTCCTCGTCTATCATGTGTACATATATGAAGCTTATGGCATTGGCTTGAGCGTCTTTAGCGCTCGCCCTCTCTGGTGAAGCTGTATAAGTGATCTATAATAAAATGCAATGGACATTTTGAAAAACAATTGCACTCCAGTCTCCGACTACTCGTTGGACCCTTGTGTCCGATTATTTCACGCTTATGACCACCTGAGTTACAGTAACAACCAGTGCCGCTAGCTTAATGTGTCCTTCAAAGCACGGAAGTGGTCAGGGATGATAAAATTCGACCATCCAGCTGAGCTGACACGCCTTAACGCGTCCAAGTATTTTATCAACCTAAGCAACGACCTCCTGAATGCGTTATCACAGCTGACGCATACGAATATATTAATATTTTATCAACGAATTATACAACAATTTCAACATGCTGTATACACTTTAGTGATAGCCAAGTACATGAGAACGACCAACCTCTGGGATATCTTGATTTGATCTGTGAATCTCATTTTCAACCATGATCTGTGAACCTCATTTTCAACCATGATTGAATATCTCGCTCGAGCCTTGGAGAGCACGTAGACCTGTCTGCCTTCGCCGGATCTCTGGTCGTGTCGATTGCCGTCCCATTTCACCATAATAAAATATAATCGATGACCAAAATTTGGTCAGGAGGTAGAAAAAAAAACATCAATGTCTTTGAAACCATAAACATCTTGGGAATACAAGTAATGAAAGTGCGAATTTATATCGCATCCACAGAGCATACGTCGTCCTCTAAACACACAGCGTCGGGTCCCGGGTTCGATTCCAATAGATATGCAAATAGGGACGAGGAATGTAATGAGCGGCCGGCAGTTATTTAGAACCACGTCGTATTTCAAACTCTGCTTTGGAATTGAACCGTGGACTGCGGCTTCTGTGGAGTCGATATTATTTGTATGCTTTTTTGTTTTTTTCCATTTTGGTTCCAATAAATGGGAGAAATAACACAAATCAAATATTTAAATCTTTATAAATAATAAATATGGATATATATGTAAACATATTTTTGTTTTAAAATTAGCTTAGTGATACAATTATAACCAAAACTGTATGCTGCCTTCAGTTGATATTCTGGATACAATATAGTAGACAGTGGCCCAACGACACTGAGATCACTCTAGAAAAAAAAACAGAAAATATATTTTCTGAAAATACACTCGCGACAACCCAGTGAAGTAAGCCGAGTGGCCTACGCTTCAATGGCTTGACCAAGTTGTTACTAATACAGGTTCACGTAATATTTATACAAGCGATACGACTCCACCGCACTCCCAGTGAGCTCATCTCACACCTCAACCGGCCACAAAATTAATAACACAATGTGTTTCTTTTATTCTTAATACACTTTTGTACTTATTATTATTAAACTGAATTTCGAAATGTTATTTATGGCTATTTATATAACGTATGCCGATCATTATTCAATGTATTCACAAAATTAACACTTCATATTCATTGTTCATGTTTTTTTTCGCTTTTGTTTTATGTATTTATGCTCGGGTATCGCACTTTGGAGCTCGATGAATTATTCGCACTCGTATTAACAATCGTTGATGGGTCTCGTACCGTATATTCGAAGGCTAATTGAAACAGAATCGTCCTTTAGTTTGTAGCGACCACTTCAACCGCACCACAAGCTACGCAGATGGCACTGCAGGCGCATTCAGAACAATAGACAATTGACGTCACAATCCTGAATCGCGCTATAAGAGTTTTCGGAGCAAGTAATATATATACAAGATCCCGACAATAACCGTCGGGGCATATCGGCCACCCCGCCAGGCATACCACCCGCCTGGCTGGAAGATCTTCCCTTTTCCGCTAAAGTTTGTTTGTTAGGGTTCATTTTCCATTGTTTGTGTTACTCAGGGTATTTACTTGCATCAACCGTCGGACTACTGTTCGCTACACATAATACAAGCAATGCTCACTTTGAGACCATACATAAGGTCTGTTTATCAGATAATATTTTAAAAAAACGCAAAGTTCCAGGAGTCGGGTTTGAGTTACTATCAACTACAATCAAGTTTAGAAAGTAATTTCGGTAGGTCGTTTAAGATAATTTTATATAAATATGAGAGTACCCCAGTTCAAACTTTGATACTAGGACGTCAAACACCTCGGTCTTCCCGCGACCATGGTTGCTGTAAAGCAGCCGAAACTTTGACAACGTAAAAACAGAAAATAAACGCGATAAAATCCTTAAAATAAGTTTTATTTAAAATCAATAATTTTATTTATTCAAAATTGTGTGTTAGTTTTTGATGCGTTCTATTGCAATATATATCATCTCATCTCAGGTCAGTCTTCGCTCCAGTAAAACGCGGGTTTTACGGCCCAGCAATTGAGCCACTTTTTTTGGTCTGTAGTCCAAACTTTATTGTGGGCCAACGCTCAGTCCAATACCTCAATATTACTGATTGTTTGATTTAATAGCTTTAGTGAGGTGTGGGTTTTTTATGTGCCGCGCTGACTGTACGAATGATGGCATTTTTTTTGGTCAGTACACGATTAGTCTCCAAAGTATTGAGACTTAAAATCGGCTGGGTCTTAGCGCAGTTGCTCGGTTCAATAAATCCGGTAGCATCAGGTTTGATTCCAATGCGGGGCTGTGATATATTTTTTGCTTTATATTTATCATCTTTCGTCTCGGACTTATCAACTTAACACACAACTTAACATAAGCGAGGTCGTAAACATTTTTAGAAATTCAGAATTATTCTTAAATCGATTTTGTAGATGAAGTATAGATGAAGTATAATTTGAATTTGATAGACCTAGTTGCGTAATTATAGATTCGGAACAAAAATCTGCCATTGGCTCGCGTAATGATAAATGAATATTTGCGCCAAACATAAATTTCACCACTTATAATAGAAAACAATAATAAAATGTCCTACGCTCTAACTTGATCCTTTTCTTGCAATAGTTAGAGTTAAATATGATTTGTCATCCGGTTATGGGCATACGGACGCCTAATGATTTATGACGTCATTATAAAACCGCTGTTGTTTTATTGAAATTTGGCTTTTATGATCTAGATAATAAGGGGGTAGTTATATTGAATAGGTTACTTGTATAACAGCAACACGCGCTGTGCCTACACTGAAAATTGCGATATCGTACATGAATGGTAAACTTTAAATTAATTGCTACTTAAGGTGGAAGCTCAGGGTCAGGGCGCGAAATTCAAAATGTCAATGGGTTTTATTTTTTTACGAAAAATTTGGACATCTTTACGATGTAATTTAGTGTTTTGCGATATTATCATTCTGCATTGGACGTCTCGATGTATTAAGTTTGCTTAAAAAAGTACCTAATCCGATACAATACCATTAAGTTAGTAAAAGTAGCGGTTTTTACAAACCTTATGGTATTCTATCGGATTAGGTTCTTTTTTAAGCAAACTTAATAGATCGAGACATCCAATGCAGAATGCTAATATCGCAAAACACTAAATTACATCGTAAAGATGTCCAAATCTTTCGTCAAAAAATAAAAACCATTGACATTTTGAATTTCGCGCCCTGACCCTGAGCTTCCCCCTTAAGCCAAAACTGCTAATCAGAAGGTATTGAATTTAGATTTATACCGTGATTTATATACTGGATATTTTTTGTATGTACATAATCAATATTTTTCTAGGAAAAAACAAACCGGAATATTATTCCTGATAGCCAATATGTTTGACCGCTAGCAATCAAAACCAGTCACCGGTTCAATCCACGACTCGTATATCTAAAGTTTTAGGATTTCATCTGCGACATGTATCTTTAAAGACGATTAAATAAAACATTTTTTTTTCTTTTTTATTACATTATAGGCAAGTATTTGATCTCGATCTCACCTGATGGTAAGTGACGATGAGATTTACGATGGAGCATACTTGCCTAGGTAGGAAGGCGGCAGTAGATCGGGACGCTACATTCACTAGGCACATGCAGCGCAACTGATCTGACCCGCCATCCATGAACGGCAACACCGAACATCATGCCGGAACACGGCTAGGCCGCTTGGCGACATGGCTTTGTTCAGTGGGTGGTGACTAGCCACGGCCGAAGCCTACGACCAGTGCTCAAATACATATTCTTTGTTCTCTCATCTTAATTTACAAAAGTAATTGTATAAATGTGGGAACCAAACAACATGTAATTATTTACATAGAGTTAGTACTTTTTTGACCAGCTACTCAAAAGCCTGCCTAGTCGTTCCTACATTATATACGAGTACACATAACAATGTACTGCTCAAAAATGTAATAGGTCTTTATGGAGTTACTTGCGGTTCTTCTCCATAGGAACGGCATTCCGAACGGTTGGTAAAGTTGTAGCTTATCTTTTTGCATCAATTTTAATGGTTTACATGAATAACAAATATTCGGAAGACGGAACGTTTCATAATACGATTAAAACCTGTTCTTGAATGCTGTGTGAATTCCGCGAACTGGGCCAGGATTTAGGACGAGGTGGAATATCGCCTCAACCCCCTACGCATTGAAGGGAGGCCATTGCCCAACAGTGGGGTTTGAAAAAGTAGATTTTTTTCTTATGTTCATTTTTCGCATATTACGAGAATTTGCAAATTAAAACAATTTCATAATGTCTCATCATTGTTATTTCAAGTGAATACTATTATAGCAGAATCCTAACAAAACAGTTTTGGTGATGTTGTAAAATTTGGGTTCCGTAGCTATGGAAAAAGGGGCTATGGTCTATAGGACCACATTGTGCTCATATAAGTGTATATTTTTTGTTAATTTAACTCATCCATTTTTTTATTAAGAATATTAATGGTTTATTAATGCGCTGATGAAGGTGATGTATGAAAAATAAAACGCCAGACTTTTAGCCGAAAAGTGGTAGCAACATAATTTTAAGACAAGTTTTTTTTTTAATTAATTAACTTCTCAGATATATTTCGTTTCTCAAATACCAATAAGTATAAAGAAAATATATCCCAACGGAACCACGCCACTAGGGCCATATTTTTTTGTCTATCGCTACCGTCGATAACTCTCAAACGCCGGTACCGGTGCACACTTAAAAAAAAAACATTTATTATCCACTCGAACGTCTATTATTTTGGAGTAGCAGAAAAAATATATAACACCCCCAATAGTAGGCTCAATAAAAGTAGGCATTTGAGAAAATGTTCACGTTTCTCAGAATGTTTTAGTTCGAGTTCTCACGGCATACACACTTGTAACTGTTTGATAGAGTTAAAAGTAATAAATTGTTGATTACAGGCCGAACGCCGTCGTATTGTAAACGTATATAATAAGTTTTATAGAAGGCGTAAATGTTTGTGTCGGCGGGCCAGTCTGGACGTTTTGGTGTTTCGCTGATTTTATTGTACACTATGCGACTATTTTTTCAACTTTGTATAAAGTTCCCAGTTGAGTTTTTAAACATTGCAAAGATTCCTATGCTAGTAGTGCCGAGCCCGATAAGTCTATAAACGACTTTAGATTGGCTTTTTGAACGACTTAATTGCTGTCAGATTCGACTTATGGTTGCCCATTGAATTTGGTTACCTACTGTGGGGGCTTTCCTGAAACACGAGGTGAGTTTGAATTTCGACTAAGTTAAAAGCCGAACCCGACAAAACCGGTTTGTATCGGTTTCTTGTATAACACTCGCCTATACCTTTCACCGACGAGGTATTATATACTGGGACGAGTACCAATATACTAATAATATTGTTGTATTCCAGTGTATTCCAGTCCCGATCACGTAGATCGTCTGGCAATATTATTATTTAAATTGTGCAAGTAACTGCTTGACCACTCTATTCACGAGATTAGTCAGTTTTTTTGGTCACGTGCGCGGCTTAACCTAATTCACATCTTCTAAATTGTAAAGCTTTGGTCACAAGAAATCAACACACTTATTTGTTGCATGTATACATATAACATTATTTTATTCCATTCGTCTAGCACATTTATAAGGTATGTTTTCCACGTTATCTTATCAATTTCTAATGACTGAGTCCACTGGCCACCAAGTAGGAAGCCAACTCCTCTGATTCCAATTGAATCAAGTAGAAGAGAGTTCCTGGCATTTCGGCTGCTTTACAGCAACGATGGTCAGGGGAGGACTGAGGTGGTTGACGTCCTAGTGACATAATTCGAACCGGGGTACCCTCATATTTAGTTGTTGCTTGCGGTCCGATCTGTGCAGAAAGTGCTCACAGTGTTTTGAGGTCTTGCAATGGTGCGCTTTGGATCTAATTATGTTTATTACTGGATCCCAAGTCGGTGGTAGCACCCAGTCATCTTCCCTATTGAAATTAGGATGTTTTTTTAATTTCTATGGCCGCGTATCATCCTTGGTCGGAATCGGTGTTCTTTTGCGAGGATCTGTGGCTTGTTAAACCTGATATAATGGCGGGTACGATCTTGAACATGTTCACAGTTTGCAGACTTCGTGGAGCGCCGGTGTTTCACATCAGCGATGTGTTCTTTCTTTCTTTCTTCTTTCAGGTATTTATTGATATTAATAATATTTATGTCACTGTAATTAGTCACATGGAGTTATTTGCAGGTGTTGCTTAAATTCCTTATAAAATCTGGGTCTTAAATTGTCTCTTGTGAATGCGTCGCAAGAATACGTAAAGTTATCTAAGGTGTGAACACACCAATTTGTAAGGGCCCTACACATCTGCGCTACAAAAGAGCTTATTGTTCTGTGTATTGTTTATATTTTTTGTTTCATATAGAGCGTGTTAGCATTACTCGCGGGGGTATGTTAATGCACCGTTAATTGGTGGGTGTGAGGGAGACCGACGTCACTTGCATGGGAATTTGGAAACAATAATGAATCGCGGTGATAAGCAAGTTGGTAGAACGCTTGCCTCGGTAACGAGGATTGCAGGTTCAAACCCCGGCTCGCATCTCTGGGATTTTTCATGTGCGAATCTCATTTTCAACCATGATTATCACTTGCTAAACGGTGAAGGAAAACATCGTGAGGAAACCTGCATGTCTGAGAGAACCCCTCGAAAGACGTGTGATGTCCGCCAACCCGCACTGGGCCAGCGTGGTGGACTATGGCTTAATCCCCCTCGCATTGATGGGAGGCCCGTGCCCAGCAGTGGGACATTAAAAAGGGGTGGTATTATTATTATTATAATGAATCATATGATAACCAAGTACGTTTCAGTAGTATTTCTGTGCGAACCTCATTTTTAACTCAAGACGCAAAATTAAGGCTGCTATTAACCCCAGACACAAAATGAGGATACGTGAGCAACCTTTGTCTGTCTGCCTGTATGTATATCTGTGGCATCGTAACCTCAAAACGGCTGGAGCGATTTCAACGCGGTTCTTGCGAATGTCTAGAAATTTTACATATACTCGTACACAATCCCGTAAAATATGTATGAAAAAAATATGTTAAATCAAATTAAAATCCCCAACACATCGACTTGTGTAAAGTATTATTAATTTAAATTCGTCGCGGGTGCGCTGTGAATATTTTTTTTATGTTTTTTTAAAGTTACTTATTGAAAGGCTAGGTACCTACTCTCAGCTATAGCTCTCAAACCACTAGTCTATTGACACTTATCAAAATATTTGTAGAACATACATAGAACATCGATACCCAAGCTGTAAGGTAAAACTACATGGATTAGTTTTCAGTTTCTATCAACAACTGTAACACAACACCGTGAAAAGATACACCAAAATGGATACGTATCGCCGGATCCAAAATAAGACTCAGTATGTTCGATGTCGGGAGTCGAACCCGCACGCGCTCTTTGATCTCCACCCCATTGTAAGCTGAGTAACTTAACACCTCAAGTTATTAATGAAGCGATGACAGAATGCGATTACAAGAATAACACGATCTTGTGAGTCTATACAGCTAAATCATCATATATAATATAATAATACCAGCCCTTTTTAAAATCTAACTGGAGGGCACGGGCCTCCCCTCAATGCGGGGAATAGGCCATAGTCCACCACGCTGGCCCAGTACGGGTTGGCGGACTTCACACATCTTTCCTCACGATAATTTCCTTTACCGCTTAGCAAGTAATAATCGTGGTTCAAAATGAGATTCGCACATGAAATCCCAGAGGTGCGAGCCGGGGTTTGAACCTGCGATTGAATCATTGAGACGTCATGCCGTCACCGTCATTCTTATTTATAAAACCAGCGGTGTGAGTGGAACGGAAGACGCTTAAGCTACCGTATCGCTGTACGTAAAAGATTACCTTAACCTACATAATTTTATTTAATTTGTAAATACGCAATACAGGATTTATTGTAACCTATTTATAACAAAGCCAATGTGATATCAATCATTCAAACGCCATAGCTGGCTATATTTAATAATATTTAAACTAAATGATAACTGTAAGTGGATGGCGGGTCAGATCAGTTGCGCTGCATGTGCCTAGTGAATGTAGCGTCTCGATCTAGTGCCGCCTTCCTACCTAGGCAAGTATGCTCCATCGTAGATCTCATCGTCACTTACCATCAGGTGAGATCGAGATCAAATACTTGCCTATAAATATAAAAAAAAAAAATGTTGAACACAACGTAGAGGTAGCGAATGTTAAGGAAAATAAAAGTACTTACGGTGCCCTTGATCAAAACTTAAGTCTCTATCTTAATCTTTGTAAAATAGGGGGAAGGGGGGTCCATTTGACTCCCTTTGGGGTCAAATTTGCAACAATTCCGTTCCTAGTGGATGCTTCCGTCGTAAAATGAAGCTACTGTCCAAAGGTCACGTGTCAATGTCCAGGGGTTCGGGCTGTTTCCCATGAAACAGCCGTGAACCGTGCATTTTCCAGGATAAAAAGTAGCCTTTGTGCAATTCCAGGTTATAATGTATGTCTGTGCCAAATTTCATCTAGATCCGTTCAGCCGTTCTGGCGTGATTGAGTAACACACATCCATCCATGCAAACTTTCTCATTTATAATATTAGTGGGATATAGATGGTATACAAAGAATCCCTGATGCAGTCCCAGACGCCATTTTCAAATCATCATGTCACATCCATTATTTTATTTGTAATATGTATTTATTGAATGTTTTATTGCTATTAATTACTTGACATTGGCAAAATATTACTTTATAGGCAAGTATTTTAATCTCGATCTCACCTGATGGTAAGTGACGATGAGATCCACGATGGAGCACACTTGCCTAGGTAGGAAGGCGGCAGTAGATAGAGACGCTACATTCACTAGGCACATGCAGCGCAACTGATCCGACCCACCATCCATGAATGGCAACACCGAACATCATGCCGGAACACGGCTAGGCCGCTTGGCGACATGGCTTTGTTCAGTGGGTGGTGACTAGCCACGGCCGAAGCCTACCACCAGTAGAGTTGTCATCTGGCTGGCACCACCCAGGGTCACGTGTAAGGTATCTCGAGGGTACTTAATTCTCCTACGGACGAAGGTGACTCGACCCCTCGTTTAATATCAATGTTTAAATACTTATACTGAAATGTTACCATTTCAGTCGGTCAGTACGCACCCTCCATCGTATAATACCCATAATTCGCGATTCTTAATGAAGGATCGTACAATTCGTGTGTTCGTATGGCGATATATATTTATTGTTTCTATATCTCGCCCTTAAAGATATTACAGTGCTAAACATTAATTATGTTTTCCTTATTCAATAACATAATATTGCCGTATAAATACCTACAAATGTATATAACAAATTTATTGTCGCCTACAAGGAAAATAAATTGTAGGTAAATAATTTATGTAGAAAAATATTTATTGCGAAGTGGTTTCAGTATTTACAGTCTCGTTAACATTAAACCACATTATGTATTTATTAAGTGTATACCGCACATGTGGTATTTATACATGTTTCTTTTTTGCTTAATAGTTTGCAAGTAACTTCTGGAGTTGTATACTACACAGACCTTGTGGAAACCAGGGATAACTTCCGTGCGTTCAAGCGTTTTTGCCATACCTACTACTGGAATCAAGTTTAATCAGCTCACAAGTTTAGGACCAATTAGTATTTAAACTCTCCGTGGTGCCTTACACCTGGAATTAGTCCAGCTGTAATAGTCTTACTTCTGTGGACATTTGTCTACCAGATCTTTTTGTCTCCCGCTTTGCAATGGAGGGAAGTGGATAATTTTCTTCCAACTCCTCCTATTTATCTTTCGATTAATTTCGTGCGGGTTCCAAGACAATTAACTTTATCCCGGGACTCGCCGAGGGTCAAACCTCGGTGTCTTCATTGGACACCACTGTAGATCCTGGCTTACAGGAGTAGCAGTGGTGGGAGTGTGTGGCGGGCCTAGTCCCATATTTAAGTCCCGGACTTCACTTCACATTGGGAAGCTTGGAAAAAAGGTTGGTCATATTATCGCTCAAAATTTAAAAATGTTTTTGCGTTCAGGGCTCCCAAATATATTACTTTTTTTACCCGCCAGCGATAGCTCCGCCATTCCACAACTCGCGGGAGCGACCGGTTGTCGTTGCATCGCCATAATATGCGGCTCACAATTGATATTAATTTCATGAGATGCTATTTCAATTTAAAAACTTGTCTCGAACAACCAGGGGCGAGTTGGTCACCGCAGAAGGACTTCTTTCCACTGTGTTGCCACACTGTTTTTGCAACACGTATAATGGTCGATTATACTTCGTTATGGGCACGTTATGGGATACGCGAGTGGTGGTTTTGTCACATAAAATTAGCGATAGCAACCGGTTGTTATAGAATTTTTATGGGTTGTATGTTAAGATTGTAGTACATAAAGTAGGTATGCGTATCGTGATTGCTCTATGTATATAGGTATAGATACAATAAAATGCCGTATAATGTTTATTTTAATTATTATGCTAGGCAATCATTAAACGTCAAGGAGATAAATATATATTACAGAAGAAAAATCAGTATTTCGATTTTTTTAACTACCATATATTAGAAATAAGTACACACATAAGTGTTTTTTTTATAAGACTGATATTTATTGTTTATACTAGTTTTGTTGTTTATGATTTTCATTGTAATTAAGTAAGTATTTGAAAATTGACGAACTTTTTTGAACTAAGATTAAGTTTTCAGCACTGCAATCAATAAGTTTAAAGTCTACGCATTTACACTAAGTATAGCAAATTGATACAGCTTAATAAAAACATCGGTGTTTATAATTTATAGTTTTTATAATTTACCGGTTTTTATTTTTGTACGGTTTTGCATCGCCTACCTATGAATAAACCAATATGGTGAAATAAGACTTCATCTTGATGGGTAAGAGGCGGGTCGTCTATAAAGACCTACTTACTGTAAACAAGCCAAATCATGTATAAAATTTCAAACCAATCCCGCTGAAACACACTGTTGTCATTTTGTTCGTATTATAAACCTTATGCCACGGCATTAGGGGCTAAAATTGACGGCGTCAATCAACACGAATATAATTGTCACGCGTAATGAGATGAAAGCTATGCAGTGTCTATTTTGAGAGGGGTTGTGACACACGGAACGAAACCACGTCGGGCAATTCTCTTGCGTACTTGACTTTAATATAATTCTTATATTTCAAATCAATACATTATATCACATGAAAGTTCAGAATTCTATTAGTAAGGTAAGAAAATAAAAATGGCTAATTATGTAAGAATCTAAATACCATTTGACGTAAGTGCTCAACACTTGATATAATTTTACTTCCAAATTTAAAAAAAGTGTTAAAATACATTTTTCAATTCTTGCAATGACTAAGTATATACCTTTAACTGAAGAAAAAAAAAGGATTATAGTATTTTCTCTACTTTTTTGCTTATAAGTTATAAATTGAATTAAAAGTATTCTCATATTAATTATTAAAATTGTACGGTACAATTAGCCAAATTGTGCTAGATCGTGTATTGAAAAAAAAAATCAGCAAAATATAAAATAACAGAAAATTCACCGCAGTTTTGAGTTTACTGAATACGTGACAAGAATTTGAAAGGCTAGTTCGTTATTTAAATTCGTTCGAGCAATCTTCTGACATGCTCCACAATCGCGAGGGCCGTGTGTATCGCTTCTAATTATTATAAATCTGTCACCAACAACATGAGACGACACTTTGTAGTTTTTTTTTAATAAATCGAGGTTCACGAGAACAACTGTTCGTGATGTTAATTAAATGTTCAAATTATGTACCTACCTACATAACAATATAATGCTCCATTTAATATAACTTTTATGCTGTTATATACTAACATGTTTTGAGCGGGAATTAGGTGTTTTTTTTATACCTTTTCAGTATTTGCTATGACTGTTTTGATACTTAATAGGATGCTTTTAAATAAGCTTTTTCATTTAAAATAATTAGTAACTAGTATATTTGTTAGTATAGCAGTGATAGCCAAGGTGGTGGAACGCTTGCATCGGTAACGAGGATTTAGGGTTCAAACCCCGGCTCGCACCTCTAGGATTTCATGTGCGAATCTCATTTTAAACCATGATTATCACTTGCTAAACGGTGAAGGAAAACAGCGTGAGGACACTTGCATGTTTGAGAGGACCCCTCGAAAGACGTGTGAAGTCCGCCAACCAGCACTGGGCCACCGTGGTGGACTATGGCCTAATTCCCTTGCATTGAGGGGAGGCCGGTGCCCAACAGTGGGACATTAAAAGGGATGGTATAATTATTATTATATAATGAATTAAGTACTGGTTGAGTATTATTCCTCAGTAGCGTGGCTGCAACATGCCGTTGATGTTCCTGAGAATGTTATAACAATCTCTTTTCTAAAATGATTGCCTATATTAATATTTCTAATTTGAGTTACATATTAATATCAAAACTGCGATCTTTTAGTAGCGTTTGACTATTTATCAGTGCTTCTTTTGGCCTTCACAAATATTGATTTTGATAATGTAGAGCCTTGAAAAGTTGAATATTTCTAGTAAGCTAGAAGCATATAACTCTAATGAATTCCATTCTTATGTCCAATCAACCGTCCGACAAGTTTTTAACAAGATGTGTAGGCTCTATCCCTGAGTCGTAACCCAAGGACTTTGAGAAAACTGCCAAATGGTGAAGGCAAACATTGTGGGGAAATCTACACGTCTTTCGAATAGGGGGAGAAGTTCCCAAACCCGTACTAGGCCGTGAAGTGGACTATGCCTCAAATCCCTCTGGCGTCGAGGTTGAGTGGGCACGCTTCACTCCCTATTACACTCGGACCAAAAACCCCCCTGCCTATGCTTTCGGAGATGGAAGCGTGATGTTGCGGCATATTGCTATTACATTTGATGGTAAACATTATATTGCCTGCTATCTTACAAACATCAATTAGTTAATTAGTTTGGGGTCGGGTCACCTTCGTCCGTAGGAGAATTAAGTACCCTCTAGATACCCTACACGTGACCCTGGGTGGTGCCAACCAGGTGACAACTCTACTGGTGGTAGGCTTCGGCCGCGGTTAGTCACCACCCACTGAACAAAGCCATGTCGCCAAGCGGCCTAGCCGTGTTCCGGCATGATGTTCGGTGTTGCCATTCATGGATGGCGGGTCAGATCAGTTGCGCTGCATGTGCGTAGTGAATGTAGCGTCTCGATCTACTGCCGCCTTCCTACCTAGGCAAGTATGGTCCATCGTAGATCTCATCGTCACTTACCATCAGGTGAGATCGAGATCAAATACATGCCTATTATGTATAAAAAAAAAAAGAAATTTAGCACAACTTCAACTATGTAGACAGATATGGCCTCACATAAATGGTAACAGTTCATTTTTTTAAATTAAATATATTATAGAGTTGTGTGCAATCAATTAATTAATGTGCCCTTCGATACGTGAGTTTATCGTGTTATTTTTTCGTTTGAACCGTTATCAAACGGAAGCGGCCGATAGTGTATCGTTTGTAGCGATCGCGGCCCGCTTTGTGCGTACACTTGTGTTGCCCTGTGACTTTTACCGGATAGTATAAGTATAGCTTTTTTTTTTTTGTTGACGGGGGGGAAATCTTCGAGAGATATGTGGGATTCTTACCCACTAAAACCCCCCCGGTGGCCGCCTTCGACACACGTTGGAGGGGCTCCGGGATCTCTAAACGGAACGCACCGGTGCAGTATAAGTATAGCTAAGTTAACTCTTAAATTCTTACCGACAGTAATGAAAAAGTATTGTGTACAGAAGCGACAATATACTAGCTAAAAGTCATCTGGAAATAGGTTCAGTACGTCAAGTGCGAGATTGTTCGCAAGCTAATTATAGTCTACCGTATTCAGACATTTTGTATGGAGAATTGAAAGTTTTAAATGCCGTCCGCTAGAGGCGCTTTTCAATTCTCCATACGAAATGTCTAAATACGGTAGACTATAAAGTATACGGTTGACTCGGTTGACGTACTGTTATGCTAATGTTTATACCATGGTAATAAGTACCGTTTACGTTACAAAATGAATATCTATACATACAAATATATAAAATTTGAGTGTCGGTTTGTAATATTAAAATAGCTGCTTTTTACTAAGGGCATTTCACGGCATTACACGGTACATATACCAAAACAACATTTTCACCATTTTTGTCTGTCCGTCTGTCTATCTGTCTGTTTGTTCCGGCTAATCTCTGAAATGGCTGGACCGATTATGACGGGACTTTCACTGGCAGATAGCTGATGTAACAAGTAGTAACTTAGGCTACTTTTATTTTAGACTAGCTGTTACCCGCGACTTCGTCCGCTTCTTGTTATGCACGCGGACGAAGTCGCGGGTAACGGATAATTTTATCTATATAATATAAACGGCTCTATTGACATAATACGGCGCCGCTCCGAGCGAATACTTCCTACATCTGAACAAGCCGTTCGGTTTCAATGTAACATACATAAGCGCTAATATGTTTATCATAAGCTTTATAATATTTATTTAAATGGAACATTTTGCACAAGCGTTTATGTACACCACATATTATTATTTACTACTTAGGTACTCCGTAATCGCGCTGTTTAATGAGACCCTATATGTTTTAAGAGCTGTTAAAACCAACCTTAACCTATAGCAGTGATAGCCAAGTTGGTAGAACGCTTGCCTCGGTAACGAGGATCGCAGGTTCAAACCCCGGGTCGCACCTCTGGGATTTCTGGATTTCGTGTGCGAATCTCATTTTCCACCATGATTATCACTTGCTGAACGATGGAGGGAATCGTCGCAAGGAAACCTGTATGTCTGAGAGAACCTCTCGAAAGATGTGTGAATTCCGCCAAACCGCACTGGGCCAGCGTGGTGGACTATGGCCTAATATCCTCGCATTGAGGGGAGGCCCGTGCCCAGCAGTGGGACATTAAAAGGGCTGGTATTATTTTTATTATTATAACGGCAAATTTATTTAATTTTGACAGCACATTATCGTTATCTATACTATACTATATACTTACTATAATCTATACTTCTATACTAGTATTATAAATGTGAAAGTTTGGATGAATGGTTAGATGGATGGATGGATGTTTGTTACTCAATCATGCCAAAACGGCTGAATGGATCTGGATGAAATTTGGCACAGATATATTATAGTCTGGAATAGCACATAGGCTACGTTTTATCCCGCTAAAATGTATGGTTCCCGTGGGATAGATTTGTTTAATTTTTTATAGAATACCAACAAATTCATTTTCTCATACATTTGATTCTGAGGCGGTACGGAGTTCGCCGGGACAGCTAGTTGTGATATAAATTGTAGAACACCTATTATTTTAACAGAGATACAGGTAACCATGGCATATTATAATTCTTGTTAGTAAATAGCTCTTGCTATCTCATATCACGATATCGTGTATTATGAGAGGTCGCGATATCTTTCTAACTTTTTTATATTTCAATTTTAAAATATACAAGATGAAAGTGGCTTGTAACGAAAAATTATACCATGAATTCTGCTCATGATTCTGGACCCCAACAGCTGAAATTTTCCGTCGATCTTATTTTTAAGTATTTGGTAATTGATTGTAACATAACAATCTAATAAAAGTCCATTCAACGTGATTTTGAATTAAAAAAAAACAGAATAGCATGTTTAGTCTTAAAACCGCAATGAAAATCGAAACTCGATACGCTCTAGCGCGCTCGTCACTCGCACGAGTCGATTGTCGCGGCGGGCCACGTTGATGTGACCGCGTGTTTAAGATACATTGCGCGCTCAAAAACATATCTTTCAACGTCACTGATTTTAAAAATGTTATCATACACATTAAGTGTATCCCAAAGTTTTCCTTACACCCTAAACACAGTATAATAAAAAAAGTTTTAAATAACCACCTTTTTTGCACAACGGTATCACCTGCTCTATATCAAAAATACAACCATGATTTAATATTTAATATAAAAATAAAAAGGCGTCGTTCGTGTTTACACTATATTAATTAGGTTTATCTGATATTCGATCGATGTTTTTTTTTTAGTTAGAAATGCGCACGAGTGGCCCGACAGATGTTAAGTATACGCCGAATAACATTGCTTATCAAAAACATGACGGATTGTGTGGAATATATTTTTTTTTTTTCATTTAGCTTCACCATAGGTATTTTGCCAGTGTCAAGTAATATAAATTATTTATGTTTTTGAGCATATGCACAGGCCCAAAGGCTTGGCCCAACTAAAATACCCCCCCAATCCCTCAATCAGTAAAGTGATGGATACTTTACTGAAATATTTTTTGTGAGAATCTGAAAAGCCAAGTTTCGTCACTCTGTTTCAATTACCACCACTTGTACACATTACCGAACTCATAATGGTTAATATACCACTTATATCACTCACTATAACTGGCAGGAACACTAGTTTTAGAAATTAAAACATAACTGACGCCATGACTTTTTAGTTTCCCGCCAAAAGTCCAATAATAATTAATTTAGTCTAAAAATCGGATGTTCTTTTTTTGAATCGTGTGTGGCCAATTATATATTATAAGGGGCCACTGGCCAGGGAATAAATTTAAAGAAGGCCATAGACAAACGAAGGCCGTTCAATTATATTTTATTTTCTTCCACAAAGGCTCCCCTACGTTTTACTAAATTATTGATGAGATTGAAATAGAAATAGGTACCTACTTATTATAACATTTTAAAATAGTTTTATGGTTTACGATAGGCTTTTTTAAAGAGAGAGTTAATTATTGTGGGTCATAATATAAAGTTATTTTGTTGACCTAGATAATTAAAAATTCCATAATAGATAACCCTAGATGTAAAAAAAATATAACTTACAGCACAGACTATAAGTGGACCAGGTATCTAAATGTTAAGTAGCACCACAGTCTACAAGTAGACCAAAAAAAATTAAAAAGTAAGCTCCAGTGTGTTGCCATGCGAGGCGCACACACGCTATACTTTCGACATCATAAATCTTGATATTTGAGCGATCAGTCCCAGGCTGCTTTATCATCCGAATAATCCAAGATTCTGTAATAACCCTTACGACATAGATTAGTTTTCGCGGTTGTTTTGAACTTGTTAACGGGCAAATCTCGGATTCCTTTGGGAAGTTTATTATAAAAGCGTATACATTGCCCCATAAAATAATTATTTATTATGTGGCGACGAGTGACATGCACGGATAGTTTGTGCTTATTACGAGTGTTCACATCATTCTTTTCAAAATTATGAATATTTTTCTTAGCATACATTCGATTTTCATAAATAAATTGAGACACAACCGTTAGAATATTTCTTTCATTGAATTTATCCCTAAGGGAATCAAGTCTACAAGAAGACCAGATAACTAAATGTTAGGTAACAACACAGTCTAGAAGTGCATCTAAATGGTCATGGTCATTGCCCTCGCCCTCTTCATCAGGATGAGGAAGAAAAACGAACTTGGAATATTATTATTGTGAATACGTATTTATTTTAATTCTTATAACGCTAAAGGCTCAGGAATGATCAGCAATGCACATAAAAAAGATTGACGTCATGTTTTTGCTACACAAATAAAAAAAAAGAAACTAAACATTATGAGAAGTTATAAAGTTAGTTATAAAGTTTGATTAATTAGAAACTTATAGCAATGAATTTCCTACATTCAAAATAATAAATCAAATACTAACGGCCTAATATTGAAACGTCACTAAATATTAATGACATTTAACGACCTTGAGATCCCGTTTTTACATTTTCTTATTCACAATAGTCAATCAATTTTCAACTTAAATTGTATAGCCATTTATATATAAAAAGCAATGTAAAATCTTTATTAATCTGAGTAGAAATGTCGGTAGATATATCTTACTAACTACTACTACATACAACCTTTACGTACCAATTTGGCCCTTCTTCAATATTTAGCTACCTACCTACCTAAAATGAAAAATAAGCTCTGTAGTTCTGCATTGTGTACCCTACCCTAAATATTGTAGAGATGTAGGTTTATGTAATTGAATTTGGAAGAAAAAAAATGTTATGTACAATAAGTTGTTGCGATATTATAATCCTCTTGAATGGAGAACGAATTCAAAATGTTGGTAAAATTATTTGCACGAAAAATCTACAGTTCTATAGTCCGATTATTTGAAGAAGTCAGCCACCGAATAATCGATCCACCACCACGTACCGTCGGCGTATTTACTCTAACTTGGGCTACGCTTTAATTCGGTGACTTAACTCAAAACTTTCACTTCGACACACGAAAATTTAACCTCAATACAAGTACAGAACAAACCCCAAAATTTATTACCCAAAAATAGCAGTTACGCCGTTACAAAAATAAATTCCAATTTGAATTACGAACAGAAATGCCGACCAGAGATTCGTCACCTCTTTCGCACTTGACGTACGCTCGCGCACAGAAAGGGACGGGCATTCGAAATAACCATACTAAATTGAAACGGTTTTTGAGAGATACGCGGTCGTCATTGGTGGTTAGTCGTGCGGGGCGTGGTAGCGGTGAAGCGCCCCTCAGATGTCCGCTGGCCTCGACAGTCCCGCGTTTAAACGAACAGTTGAATGCTCGTACGACTGCTTGACAGCGTATCCCGGCTTGCGACGCGTTGCCGGTTCCCGCGGCTAGTTAGGAGGTAAAATTTAAAATTGAATAAACCGTTTTCGACGTGTTCCAATGGTATGAGTAGTGGGTAGTCAGTTTGTAGTTACAAAAATATATTAAGTATGTTCTATTTTCGGAATAGAAAATTTTAAATATTTTTTTTAGTATGTATATTTAAATGTATAGTCTGCAAATATTATAAGGTTTTGTACGCGATAGTACTTGTTAACTTTCTGATAGTGAACTGCAGAATTATGAACTAGATACTGTATCTAGTTATACTAACAGATGGTTAATACCTAAGCAGAGATACGTGTTGTGCGAGTGTGATAAGTACGTGTCTGCATAGGTAAATAATTAGGTAGCTGCTAGTATAATTTATATTGTAGCTCTTGATTGCTTTGATTCCGTAGTCTAGTAATTCTATGGGGCCACTTTCCGCGGTGAAAACTAGGACTTATATTGTTTTTTTGTTTCTTCGTCTGAGTGTGTAGATGACAGTTTGTCAGAAACCTAAGGTGTCAGTTATGCCATTCAACACCATTTTAAATCTATACATAGACTACATATGTATACGATATCTGAGAGAAAACCGTTCCTGAACCTATTTAGCCAATGAATTTTAACCCGCGGCAATCTGTGACCCAAGAAAGTTTCCGCTAATTTTGAATAAATATTGTTCCAGTAGATACCAACTTAAGTTTTACAAGTTTTTTATTATTATTTTGGGCATTTTCTGACTAAATAGTTATGACCATTTTCATATACGCATCATATTATTTTTCGTTTTACAATTGATTGTAGACAGCAGTGATAGCCAAGTTAGTACCTCGGTAGAACGCTCCCAGGTTCAAACCCCGGCTCGCAATTCTTAATATTACGGATTTTATATGCGAATGTTCTTATCCATCATAATTGTCACGTGTCAAACGGTGAAGAAAACATCGTGAGGAAACCTGCATGTTTGAGCGAACCCAAAATAGTTCTCAAATGAGTTGCGAATTCCGCCAGTCAGCATTGGTCCATGGCCTGAATCTTCCTCGCATTAAGAAGAGGCCCGTGCTCAGTGGTGGAACATTAAAAGGGCAAACTATTTTGCTTTTTTTTTATTAATTATTAATTCAAGTTTTTTTTTAAAGATACATTTGAATAAAATCAAAGCATATTCCTACCACTCGGCTGACGGGGTGCCTTGAACGCTGGTAGCATATTCACGTTGAATGGAAATGCTGATTTTCTGACCAAAATAAGTGCCAGCATCCTGGTCACCAGATGTCTCCACCAATTGATGAATTTATTTATTATTCACGTTTATATATCTCAGTACTTATCTTTAATTCGTGAATATTAAGTTATTTTTTTTCTACATTTTCTTAATGTCCAAAAATACTTGAAGTTTAAATGATAATCCAAAGCAATAAGTACAAATAATATTGATTAGGTATTTATAACAATTGGATAATTCGCTACATATGACAATAAATGAGCCGGAATGAACATGTTAGGGCATTCTGGATAATTGGCTAATTAATTATACAGGATGTATGTGTCTTTGTAACGTAAACTGATACACTTAATGCCTATAGTAGAATGGCATGGGTTAAAAATGTTGTAATTGTTGAGCGCGCAATGTATTGTTAACAACGCGATCACAACATAACGCTCCGCGCGACAACCGACGTGTGCGAGAGACGAGCGCACTCAACCGTATCAAGTTTTAATTTACGTTGCAGTTTTAGGTGTAAATTAATAATGTATTTTTTATTTATAATCACGTTCAGAATAACAATCAGAATAAGATTTTTTTTCACGTAGACCTTTACTTTACAGTTCTTATTAATCGTCAAAAGTTTCAAAATACTACGCTACTACTTTACCGTCGAGACAGAGACCGGGTATCTATCGAAGAGTTCCCCCTCGTCAACAAAAAAAAAGACTTCTATAATGATAGAATGCTAACATTAATGAAAAGATCGACAGAAAATTCTAGCTCTGGGAGGTTTTTTTTATACAACGTTATAGACAAGTATTTGATCTCGATCTCACCTGATGGTAAGCGACGATGAGATCTACGATGAAGCATACTTGCCTAGAAGGTACCTGTTCACTCTCGACTTGAAAACACCCAGATTGAAGTCAAAGACAGGTTCAGAATCATGACTCGAATCAGTGGTATCAATTCGTTACGAAGCCACTAACATCCTGTATATAGATAAAAGATATTTAGTACTCACCTAAATAATAATCACATGAAATTACTGAAATACATTTTGGTATCACGATAATATCGCAACAATATCCGCAGTCATCACCGCGGGGGTTGTATTTTCTGTTCGACGGGGCGAATTCGACCCCTTCTGCGCGTCTTATCAACAAACCGAGGGGGTTGGGGTGCTTCAAATTTCGGGGTGTGTCGGGGGTGCTCGGAGGCTTTCCGCCCAGAGGGATGAGGGCGTTTTAACATCCCTCATCCGTGCGTAACACCGCCGCCGTTGCAATTTGTGCGGTGATTTTTATGTGTTTCCGGCAATACCTATTTTTGAATTAAGGTGGAAGCTTAGGTTAGGGCGCGAAATTCAAAATGTCAATGGTTGTATATTTTTTTACGAAAAATTTAGTTATTTAAAAACCGCTACTTTTACTAACTTTATGGTGTTGTATCGCTTTAGGTATTTTTTAAAGCAAACTTAATACATCGAGACATCCAATGCAGAATGCTAATATCGCAAAAAATTAAATTACATCGTAAATATGTCCAAATTTTTCGTAAAAAAATAAAAACCATTGACATTTTGAATTTTGCGCCCTGACCTGCGCTGTATTTTCAAATAGTGAATTGCATTTTTTTTTAACCTCCAATTTATAGATCCTAGTTTTAATTATATAGAAATAACTAGACACGTGCCCGATGGTAAGTTAAAAAAAATATTCATACAAACTTGGACCTCCTATTCGATCCCCTTAGAGGTCTAATCTCCAAAAATCCCTTTTTAACCCACCTATACAGTACTCGAGGAATATATCTTCCAAAAGTTAAATCTCTAGATCCACTGGTTTTGGTAGTGCGTAGTCTAATTGTCAGTCGGTACTAAGACTTTTTAAACTATTTCATGATTAAGAATTTGATCGATTATACGACACGCCATTTTCATATCATCATTTATCATCCATTATTTTATTTCTGATGTGTATTAATTGATAGTGTTATTGCTATTTGTTACTTGATATTGGCAAAATACCCGCTAAGTTGTGGGTGAGGCCATATTCAATCCATTTTATTTCGTCGCATATCATTTTATTTCGTCGCATATCATTTTATTTCGTCGCATATCATTTTATTTCGTCGCATATCATTTCGTAAATAAAGAAGAAGAAACTATTTCATATAATTGCTGATTACTCTTCGGTAGTATATTTAATTAGCTGGTGTTATACAGGATGTATGTTTTCTCGACCTGCACGCTGTATACACGGTAGCGGCAATAGCATGTCAGCTCTTTGTAACACCGCAAATTAATTAGTTGAGAAAGGCTTATTAAAATTTACTAACACACATTAATTATAAAAAATCAAGCAGTTGTGTGTGGTTAAGCTTGGTGGGCTATGGTATTTTACATTAAACTATAAATTTATAGACGTACTATAATTTTATCAAACGTCATATAGGATTGCGTAAAAGAGTTTTGCTTTGCGCAGTACTATGTGACGTTTGATCAAGTTATAGGACGTCTATAAATTTTCATCCATTTCGATACTATATTTTTATAACCATACTCTGTGTCTTAACAACGATTCATATATGTATTTCTAATATACGTACTAAGTTAAAATTAAACGAAAATAGGGTTATCTTATATGGGTCAGTTGTAAGATTTTTTTCATTTTTGAGGTACGGATCCCTAAAAAAGGACTTAAACGTCGGTTAGCCCCATTATCACAACTATGAAGTATCGATAAAAATGACATAAAGATTACTGGCACACAATAAAAACCAGTTAATAATTTAACCAGGAAACGCGGTGCAGTTAAATTTATGGTTGTGTTTGTTGCAACTTTAATAACCTACATCGTTAAAATAACGACAAACGGTTATCGTTACCTATTGGAGAACGCTAATAACTGATTTAAGTTGAAATAAAAAAAAACAATATCATAATATTATTTACTTAATCTAAGTAATTGGCAATTTTCTTACTTTTAAAATTAAGAAGAAAAAATATATAGCAAATATGGTAGCCCGTACTAGAAAATTACATACTGAAATAATTAGCACAATGTAAAGAGGATTAACTTATTACTTAACAATTAACTTAAAAAAAAAACTAATTAAGTTTGGTTAATTTTTTTCTAAAACAGTAAAATGCGTGCGAATTCTTTAGTGTGTAGTGATTTCAAAGCTGTATCGCGGGTTATGAAACAAGCAAGAAAATTTAACTTATTGATGAGAAGTTGAACTATGGTCAATTATCATTTATTTTCCAAAAAAATGCGTTTCCGTTATATATAATGTATCATATACGTGGGACATTAACCATTATGTGTTCATAAACGTGCACGAGTGAAGGAAATTGAAATAAAATAGTGTAACTTGACTTATCAAGTTCTACCAAGACGTCCGGTAAATTTTCAGGAATGCATCCACAGCCTTACTGATAGAGGTGGGGGGATTTATTCCATCATCATCATCACCATCGACATCTTCATCATCAACAGCGGTGCCTTATACTTGACAACGCTGAAAATGTGTTACTTGAAACTGGCAAGGTACTATTTAGAAGCCGATTGAAAACCTAAAAAAAGAAAAAGAACGAAGTTTCAATAAAATATAAATTTTAGCTACGTAGTTGAAGCTTAGTCTATGCTCTCTGTACCTACTGTTACATTTTTAAACGACTAAAAAAGCGCTGGAGGTTATCAATACGAGGCGTATGATTTTTTTTGTACATCGCCATTAAAATAAGCAGCCCGCGTATTGAAGTTTCATCGTTCGAATATTCAGATACAATGTTACACGGACGGTAAGCAGAGTGAAGATAGAAGTCTTGTAGATCTGTAGATCAGCTTAAAGTTGATCATAACATTCATAACAACGAAGAAGAATGCAAACTTTATCTTAATTAAATCTTGAAATTATGCTGCGTAACTTGATAAAAAAAATACTGTTATTTTTTTTCATTATACCCTCCATCGTTACCTTTGCGACTCAATTAGGAACGTAGTGCACGATAAACGGGATTTTATAGTTAAAATCGGCTCACAAACAAATTGTTAGGCGCGCTTAATTGCTGGTTGCGTACAGACTTTGGCATTTTGGTACGGATTGGCGGAGCTGTTTGTGGTCAAACAAACTTTTTTTTTATAGATACGTAAACGAGCGTGAGTTGTTTATTCTGTTTATTTTTTTAATTTTTCGCTAGAGTTTAATTTTATAGTGTTTTGAACTTGAAATAACTTGATTGATATGATACGTATTTTTTATATTTATTATAGCAGATATTATGTGTGGATTGTACGAAAGAAATAAACAAATACTTGAATGGTATTGTCATATAACGAAAATACTTACCGTCTCTACCTACATACCTACTAAGTATACACATTAAAAAATTACAAAACCCATACCAATTTCAAATAAACTTAACAAAAAAAAACACAATAATAATTTATACATAAAAAATAAATAAAACCTACAAGCGGCTAGTCGGCGAGGTTTATTTTTAGCCCATTTCATTTTTAGATTTAAGTTAATACAATTTGCAATTTTATGAAGCTTAGTTTCATAACTTATTTGTAAAGATTATGGCTAATGGAAAATATGTTTTAAATTAAATCGAAGATCTGAAGTCCAACACGCAAGTCTGCTAAGTCTTCACTATAAAGCTCGGCGAGACTCTAGCGTCATGGCTTTGGGCAACATTACATATACTCTCTACTGACGTACAAAAGTATATACTAAATAGAATCTCTACTGACGTAGAAAATGATTCCATACACAGACGATAACATTCAGATGATCTCTCTCTTTTCGGTCGTTCCCTCATGACTGAGGATCGTGATCATCACGGCAGCGCTTTGGATCGGACGAACTGTCTCCATCGGCTCCGGTCTGTGGCCATCTTCACCGCGGCGTAGAAGCGTGACGTCGGTGTTTCTTTCAGTTGGTCAGACCAGCTGGTCGGGGACCGGCCTCGTGAACGTTGCCCTTCCACGTTTCCCACCACAATGAGCTTTTCTAAGCTGCTGTCGCCACGTCTGGCGGTGTGGCCAAAATAGCTCAGTATTCAGATGATAATGATGACCTGATTAGCGCAGTCGGTAGTGGCCCTGCTTTCTGCGCCGAGGGTCCCTGGTTCGAATCCTGGTAGGAACAAGCTTCGTGTGATGAGATAACAATTTTGGTATCGACGACGATGTAGGGCAGTTTTACGAGTATGTAGTAGATATACAATTTTATTTTTTTACATTTGTTTTTTTTTTCTAATAATAAGTATTTATTAGCTTTTGTTTTTTTTATGAAAATATCTTTGTAGGTACTTATTGTACATAATTTATAGTTAATAAAGTAATAATAATAACAAAAAAATATTCATTATGTTTCTGTTCATGATAAAGAAACATTGAGCGTCTGCATTTCTACTGGATGACGTAAACATAAACTTAAAATAAAGCTCTATTTAATTTGACTTCAAAGAGATTCTTTCATAACGAGATATTCTTGAAACAAGTTTAATTTAAATAGATAACCTGACTAAGTACAAACAAACTGGAAAGCCGAGGGTTTGAAGAAATATTTTACATAAAAGAAAAACTTATGGCACTTTATTTTCTTAAGCTCTATCAACGGTCTCTGGGAGGCTTTTGACGGGAAGTTGAACCGTGACGTTGTCAGTTTTATTTTATTTTTCAAAAAATGTTTTTCTTTGATAAATATTTTTTAATATCAGTGGGATATTAACCATTGCGTGTTCATAAACGTGCACGAGTGAAGGAAATTTAAATTAAATATTTCAACCTGACGTGTCAAGTTCTCCCAAGATGTCCGGTAAGATTTCAGTAAAGTATCCACAGCTTTACTGATAGGGGTAGCGGATTCATTTCGTCATCATCATCGTCATCAACATTATCATTATCATCAGGGATACATAAAATTCTATAACAATTATCGAGAATTTCTCGACACTGGCATAAATGGCACTATTTTGTAGCTGATTGCCAACATAAAAAAAAAGAAGAACGGTCTCTGGGTTCCCTTTGGTTTCGGGCATGGTTTTTAATATTGTGATCAGACCATTCATCTCTAGTACCTATAATAAAAACAGATATCGATTAGGTTCATCTGAGGTCTACAATCAAAATGACATAAACACATTTTTGAATTAAAATTCAATTATCAATTATTATCATCATTTCGGCTCCGAATACATATTCGTTCCGTTTGGAGTCGAGACCCTAGGTCCATGGGGCCCAAGCACCATTAATTTTATAGAAAATCTTTCTAGAAGATTGGTCGACGCAACCGGCGACCCAAGGGCTGGCTATTTCCTCGCTCAGCGAGTAGCTTTGGCTATTCAGCGAGGAAATGCGGCCAGCATCTTGGGCACGCTACCGCATGGGCCAAAATACTTACACATTTTGTAGCTTTTCTATACTCTTTTTAAGTTATATTAGTTTGTAAATATTTCAGTTATTTTCTTTTTAATAAATAAAATTTTCGTTTTTGCCATACCTACTACTGGAATCAAGTTTAATCAGCTCACAAGTTTAGGACCAATTAGTATTTAAACTCTCCGTGGTGCCTTACACCTGGAATTAGTCCAGCTGTAATAGTCTTACTTCTGTGGACATTTGTCTACCAGATCTTTTTGTCTCCCGCTTTGCAATGGAGGGAAGTGGATAATTTTCTTCCAACTCCTCCTATTTATCTTTCGATTAATTTCGTGCGGGTTCCAAGACAATTAACTTTATCCCGGGACTCGCCGAGGGTCAAACCTCGGTGTCTTCATTGGACACCACTGTAGATCCTGGCTTACAGGAGTAGCAGTGGTGGGAGTGTGTGGCGGGCCTAGTCCCATAAAAAAAAAAAAATTATGGTAATTAAATGTTAATATTTCAATTTAATTGTATTTTGATTTAATTTTAAAATTTATAATTTTAATTTTATTTAATCTTTTAATCTTTGTTTAATTTAAATCAGAACCAATAATGTTTTATATTAATTTCATTCTTGCCTTGTTTATTTATTGAATACGTACTCTTTGTTGTTTATATAAGAATATAACAATGTGTTTAAGTATGCAGCAAACTAATAAGTTTGGAACCGCAACATAACCTACCGTGTCAAATGTCTGAACTGAAATAAATGCTTAAACATATGTAGGTAGGTATGTAATATCCAATCCCATTCGTTGCATAATATAATATAAACAAAACAAATAAATATTATATACAAGTCTATTCAAAAATATTCGTCGCCGAGCAGAATCGAGTCACGAACAAAAATAAAAACTAACTGCCACCATTGTCTGTTTGCGAAAGAGTCCTATAAGGTCCTATAGGACGTCTGGGCACCCGAACGAGCCCCATTGTATACTGATTTGTGCCGTCCTCTTATAAACGATATGGAAAAGAGCCTTGCATTTACAATTTAAATACGCAGACATGGAATGAGTATTCAGTTTCGTATGAATTACATTTTCTTGTAAGCTAAATGTGATATACTTAGGTATGCATATTTTTACTAATGTATGACAGTTTTCAGAATTTTATATTCTCACCCGATGATTTATTTTTTACACGACAGTGATTTTTCGTTGAACCAAATATAGATCCAACACTATTAGTGTTTAAGCCACATATTTGAATGCTGTCTTCGTATCACAAAAGCCCTGATGGGTGTGGTCTTTGGTATACCTATATAAATGTTGTAGATACTTACGTACTATTGATTTATCTCAGCGAAATGCTCAAAGGTCGCCATTTCGCTATACATGTGACTTTATTATTTCGTTGACAGATCCCGTGGAATCCCGTTCAGATATATTTGAACAAAACGGATAAAACTTCACTATTATGGCTATACCGAACGGCTCCGATGAGAAGACGGTGAATGGGGAAATGAGTCTTGTTATTTGAGATAAAGAGCCCAGTTCTGAGTGCAGGACGAAGCAGGAAGCTATGCTGAAGGAGCGAGAGAGCTCGGAAGGGTCTCCCGCAACCCCAGACGAGTGCGCGGGGTGCGGGGGCAGGATACAGGACAGGTGAGCTTACTAAGCCTATGTTATACGGAATTATTTTGCTACGAAATGTTTATAGATAATCTGAACATTACACTTAACGCAGCTTATACGAGTAGAGATGCTGGCGAGTGCGTCAAATTGAGTGACACATTTACACGTAGGCCATGCTGGGGCATCAACTGCCATTGGCTTAAATACCTGCAAAGGATTATTACGATGTCGAATTATTTGAATGATAGAGCAGCTTGGAACTGATCATATTCACATTATTTAGTGTCGCATAAATATGTCGACACTGGAGCATAAAATAAGAATAAGAAATAACAGAAACAATAAGAAATAACATAGATGGAATATCACGTTCAATCAAGCAACACAAGTGTTGAAGTAGTTCGCGTGTCTTCGCGTGTACTACTCAAATCGGCTAAATTTTTAATCGACTTAAAAAAGGAGGTTCCAATTCAGTTGATTTTTTTTTGTGCTTAATATGTTGGTCGCGACCCTCCATCCATATTGTCCCTTCATTTAGAAAGCGTACCTATAGAGTTTGGACGTCGTTTTAAATCTCATTGCTATCCAGGTCGTCTTTTGTCTTGGCCCAGGTATTATCTCCTGGCCGTGGACCGGCAATGGCATGGCGCGTGTCTCCGCTGCTGCGAGTGTCGTCTACCCCTGGACACCGAGCTGACGTGCTTCTCAAGAGACGGGAATATATACTGCAAGGAAGATTATTACAGGTATATATATATGTCAGTGCAGTCAGAACTCTTATCAAGAATAGAAACACTTTGAGGTTCGTAGAGCGTAATTGGATTGTTGACTGTATTATTTTTTTAAATAAAAAAAACATAATTTATACCGACAATTACGCACGAATAATAAAAACGACAACATTCACAATTCTGAAGTCAGTTTTCTATACCGTGCCATTGAGATATGTAGCCTTCCTTGTTCTGAAAATTTCATGATAAGTAAACGGTATTTATTTTTAACCTGTCGGATTCCTACTCTAGAGCAGACAATTCTCTTCTCTATTTTCGCTATAAAATCTGCTCTGTAGCTATTTTCTGCCATACACTAAATCCTTTTCGAGTCGTTGATCATCGCTGGGAATCCAATCTGTGATGGCATTCAATTATCGACCTTTGGCTATTACTATAAACGCTGATTTTAGACAAACACTTAAACCTTTACTTACGCAGTTTATTTTGAAACTTTGACTGCTTATATATACATTCCGTGAAAACTCGATAAATTTTGAACTTGTATAATATTGAAACTACTCCCCGAATTTATAGACGTTTTATAACTTTATCAAACGTCATATTATACGCACAATACTTTTGCTTTGCGCAGTACTATAATATGATGTTTGATAAAGTTATAATACCTCTATAAATTTGGCGGTAAATGTCTTATTTGTTTTTACAGATTATATGCACTTATTTCTAAATTGGATGTAACGATGTACCTACTAACTAAGCCACTGCCAGTGTAAATTTGAACTCTATTTACTGAGCTATTGCGATATTTATTCGACGATTGTCCAGCAAATGCGAATGTCTATGCGATGTTTAATAATAAAACAATGCTATTGTATTGAGTGGAGTCATCTATACATATAAATAAAATTGAAGTGTCCGTTTGTAATATTAAAATAACCGCTTTTTACTAAGTGCATTTGGATGTATACACGGTACCTATACCAAAACAACATTTTTTAAAAATTTTGTCTGTCTGTCTGTCCGTCTGTCCGTCTGTCTGTCTGTCTGTCTGTCTGTTTGTTCCGGGTAATCTCCGAAATGGCTGGACCGATTTTGACGGGACTTTCACTGGCAGATAGCTGATGTAACAAGGAGTAACTTAGGCTACTTTTATTTTAGAAAAAAACATAGGATCTCACGAACAAAAAAACAATGTTGCAGCGTTGCGCCTGATTAAGTTTGATAGCAACAACCTGAAATGCGTCTCGCGGGCTCAGAAAGCGCGAGCAGGCTGTTGCCAACGGTTGTGTCTTTGTTAAATACCACGCGAACGAAGTCGCGGGTAACAGCTAGTTTAAAATAAGTATGTTTTTCTTAGAACATAAGTATATAGATATAATTCTAAGAAGGTATCAGAATCTAGGTTTTGTAAATATCTTGAAAAGAGTAAAAGGTATTGTGAATGTGAATTTTGTTATATTATACCTATCACGAATGAGTATATTCATCACCAAGCATTATAATAAAAAAAATACAACCGAATTAAGAACCTCCTTCGTTTTGAGGTTGGTTAAAAATGAAGACATTTGCACAGGGCTTGGTAAGCCTATGGTCCGGTTCACAGATATATGAGAGGAGATATGTTACGAAAGCGGTGGGCTTGCGCTCACATTTAGCCAAAATTACGCTAACATAGAGTTTTCGCCGTCAGTCGACTGCAACTGCACGTCGGTATCGGAGCTCTAACTTTTTTTTTAAATGCCGTGTTATTCCGTGGTTGTGTGCAAAAATACTAGCAGCAAAGTGAACTACGCGAAAGATGGAATCTCATTTCACCAGCCAGAATTAAGTATTTTATTTATTCGTCTTTAAAATCATTAAAAACAACAAATCAAAAAATATTTAATGCCTTTATTATGTTATTTTAGTTTTCATGTAGCACAACGACTTTTTTATTTTTGTACAAAATACATGGCTCTTTAAGTACCACCTATGTTCGCTACTGAGTGAATGTACGAGGCAATGTATAGATCGTCTAACGATACTTTGAATAAACTGGTGCGTCGCGTGGTACGGCCGCTGTATACGGCGGCGACGCAGCACGCACCGAAGAGACTTCGTATTGGTTGGTTTTAGAGAGTGGTGGGGAACAAAGCGGAGGCAGCGAGTTCCCATATATTTTGAACCGCACGGCATATCTCTCGTGATCTGTGGTCCGGTTTCTGATTGAGCTTTTTAACGACTTAACTGAAATTACAAAACCCGATAAAACACGTTCGAAAGGGTTTCCCCATATAACGCACATATATTTTTACTAGACAAAGATAATTTTTTTTTAATTTTGATTAAGAACCCAAGGAACCTTTGGCAAACCCCTTCATAAGGGAAAGTCACTCTAAGCCAGTCGTCCGCTGCGGTAACATCGTTCGCACTAAACAACTAACCAACGAAAATATTTTTTTTAATTATGGCGTTTGTGTTACTGTAATCATGGTATCTGTTTGACTGGTCACATCACCTAGAGTGGTCACGTGTTGAATTATTAGTGTCGAAGCAATTAGGGGCCGCTCTACCCTGTCACTCAAAGTCCACAACACTCGTGTGTTCGCACACTTGTTTTATCGAGGTTTTATTGACTGCCCTATTGTGTGCGGTAGGGTACCTAGTTTGTATCGATAAGTCAGTCGCGACCATCGATATAAAAGTTACACTGGAATAGTAAATCGGAATGTCGATCGTGTTCCGCTTACGGTGTTCGCGATGTGCGGGATGCGCTGCGGGTCATAAGAAAGAAGAAGATAGATAGTCATTGGTTTGTTCATGTACAGAAAAATAATGTTTTAATTGTTTCATCAGTGATACCCAAGTTGGTAGAACGCTTGCCTCGGTAACGAGGATAGCAGGTTCAAACCCCGGCTCGCACCTTGGGATTTTTCATGTGCAAATCTAATTTTCAACCATGATTATCACTTGCTAAACGGTGAAGGAAAACATCGTGAGGAAACCACATGTCTGAGAGAACCCCTCGAAAGATGTGTGAAGTCCGCCAATTCGCACTGGGCCAGCGTAGTGGACTATGGCCTAATCCCCCTCGCATTGAGGGGAGGCTCGTGCCCAGCAGTGGGACATTAAAGGGCTGGAATTATTATAAGGGCAATGTGACAATAATAAAAATAATAGCGCCAGAAGAACATACCAACTATACGGTTCCACATTAAGCAACGCTTATGTTATGGGTACCGTACGATGGACTGAGAGTAACCTCAGCACGTAATACTGATGTAGATACTTAGCATCCATGACTTGGGTACAAACGTTCGTGCTCATCACACAAAGTGTGTGTGCCTACAGGGGTTCGAACCCAGAACCGACAGCGCAGAGCTAATCAGGTCGTCAAAAATGTATCCGGTTTTACTTAGATAAAGTTATAAAACGTGGGTAGCTGACTGCCTTGACTTTTGGATATCCGGTTAATTAATGAACGATAAATTATTACCGGTTCAGAAACCGGTCACGATCCTCGGAACTGAGGAAACGAGGAAAGTGTAGACGCGGTAAGGCAATAGTAGACCTGCACGGATACACTTGCCCTTATTTTTAGCTCGGAATACCATAGAGTCAGTACACATTCGTATTCTCTATGCCCACCCTTGGAACATATGGTGTGATTGCATGTGCGGTAAAACGTGTTGTAACTAGGGTACGTCAAGGTGCATGACGTGATTATTGATGATTGATTGATTGGGAATAGGGTCGTCGCAGGTTCGATTCCGGAATTATTTGTTGTTGTGTTAAAATTTGTGAACAATAACTTGTTTCGTTAAGGTCAGGTCAGGGCGCGAGATTCAAAATGTCAATGGTTTTTATTTTTTTACGAAAAATTTGGACATCTCTACGATGTAATCGTTTTGCGATATAAGCATTCTGTATTGGATGTCTCGATGTATCTACTTCGTCACAAGAAAATAATTAAACAGCTGAAGATTTGGATGTACAATGAAACATTATCTATACATATAAATAAATTTGGAGTGTCTGTTTGTAATATTAAAATAACCGCTTTTTACTAAGTGCATTTGGCATACACGGTACCTATACCAAAACAATTTTTTTTACTATTATTGTCTGTCTGTCTGTTTGTTCCGGGTAATCTCTGAAATGGCTGGACCGATTTTGACGGAACTTTCACTGGCAGATAGCTGATGTAACAAGGAGTAACTTGGGCTACTTTTATTTCAGAAAAAACATAGGATCTCACGAAAAAAAAATAAAAACAATGTTGCAGCACTGCGCCTGATTAACTTTGATAGCAACAACCTGAAATACGTCCCGCGGGCTCAGAACGCGCGAGCAGGCTGTTGCCAACGGTTGTGTCTTTGTTAAATACCACGAGAACGAAATCGCGGGTAACAGCTAGTATGCTATAAACACAGATTGATTAGTATAAATGAGACAGCACACGGCATACGCTAAAAATGAAAGGTAAATATACTCTGGTCTCACATTTCGTTTAAATGGGAGCCTAGAGTTTTTTAGGCTTCACTTTGAGGGTACGCCGTGAGTTATCTGTCCATTCTAATAAGTCTGTGGCTATAAAAGAAAATGTTATGGGGTCGAGTCACCTTCGTCCGTAGGAGAATTAAGTACCCTCGAGATACCCCACACGTGACCCTGGGTGGTGCCAACCAGGTGGCAACCCTGGTGGTGGTAGACTTCGGCCGTGGTTAGTCACCACCCACTGAACAAAGCCATGTCGCCAAGCGGCCTAGCCGTGTTCCGGCATGATATTTGGTGTTGCCATTCATGGATGGCGGGTCAGATCAGTTGCGCTGCATGTGCCTAGTGAATGTAGCGTCTCGATCTACGGCCGCCTTCCTACCTAGGCAAGTATGCTCCATCGTAGATCTCATCGTCACTTACCATCAGGTGAGATCGAGATCAAATACTTGCCTATAATGTATAAAAAAAAAAAAGTTATATTGAATTATTTGTCGGTAGTCATAATATTGCTTCCTTAGTGGAGATTAATAGTATTTCTTTTATTCGGGACTATGATATTAACATAACAAATTTTCTAAATTTTTACAGCAGGAAAATTAAAAAAAAAAAAAACTTAAAAATGATATTAAAACAAACTAGGTATCAAAAAGGCCTTGTCCGCGTGGAATGGTGGCAAGTATTCTGGCTGCATTTCCTCGCTGTATAATCAAACTAGTATAAACTATAATTAATAGTTGATTTGTTATTTATTCATATTATGTACTTGTGTTACACATGGATAATAACATAATAATTTTGCATAGTGTGCGCGCTGGTCCTAGTTAAAATGATACACACATAGTTAGTTGAGCGGACTGTATTTAGGTAATAAAATAAATAAGGTAATTACTATACGTGCGAACCGTGCGCAGGGTTGAATTGTGACTGACAACTCTGGGTTGCCATTAATGAAATTATATTAACTAAAATATATTTATGTTTGTGGAACAAACACATAGAATATCCTATAATTGTTTTAACATTATTCCTGCTGACAATATATAAGTATGTAGGTGCCGACGTAACTTCAAGAAAAAAAATTAATATGAAATTCATTTCAAATCCACGCGGGCAAGGTCTTTTTGATACATAGTTTGTTGTCATACTATTTTGAATCATTTTTCCTATTTAGTTTAACTGTAATTCTTATTTTCTTTACGAAATGAAATCCGATGAAATAAAATGGATATGCAAATGGCCTCACCCACAAGTTAGCGGGTATTTTGCCAATGTCAAGTTATTAATAGCAATAAACTATTCAATAAATACACATTATAAATAAAATAATGGATGTGACATGATGATATGAAAATGTCGTGTCTTAACTGTAATTTTAAATTTTAATTACACTTGATTTATGGTTTTAAAAACAAAAGAAGAATATAATGCTAAATACAAACCCCAAAAAATATACACCAATCGGGAGCCGTTACAGCATAAGACGTCATATTCTCTCATTGTTACAGACTCTTTTGTGTGAAGCGTTGCGCACGCTGCGGCAATGGCATCACCGCCAACGAGATGGTGATGAGAGCCAGGGACCTGGTGTACCACCTCTCCTGCTTCACGTGCGCGGCCTGCGGCACTCAGCTCGCCAAAGGAGATGTCTTCGGCATGAGGGACGGCCTCGTCTACTGCCGACCTCACTACGACAGCGCATGCTTGGATGACTATTGCGATGAGGATATGAACAGTGTTTATAGGTGAGTGATTTTCAATCTAAATTGTTTCGTCTGTATAACGGCTCATCTAGTGTACGTGTTCAACCACACAATTCCGCCCATAGAGTTCAGATTGCATCAATCCTATTTATTAGAGAAAGTCTTAAGGTCTATTTATTGTTTTTCTGCAATAGTTAACTCCTTGGAAATATTGTTTGTATGTGTGTTACATACGTTAACGTCGAAAGTTCAGACAGCTGGGGTCGAGTCACCTTCGTCCGTAGGAGAATTAAGTACCCTCGAGATACCCTACACGTGACCCTGGGTGGTGCCAACTAGGTGACAGCTCTACTGGTGGTAGGCTTCGGCGGCGGTTAGTCACCACCCACTTAACAAAGTCATGTCGCCAAGCGGCCTAGCCGTGTTCCGGCATGATGTTCGGTGTTGCCATTCATGCATGGCGGGTCAGATCAGCTGCGCTGCATGTGTCTCGATCTACTGCCGCCTTCCTACCTAGGCAGGTTTGCTCCATCGTAGATCTCATCGTCACTTACCATCAGGTGATACTTGCCTATAATGTAATAAAAAAAAAGACAGCATTAATTTGAACACACTCTTATTAGCTAAGTTGGGTTCTCTTTTTTACGTTGACAGTCAGTCATAAAATAGTGCCATTTTTTCCAGTGTCGAGTAATTCTTGATATTTTTTATTGAATTATATGTGCCCCTAATGATAATGATAATGTTGATGATGAAATGAAACCCTTATCAGTAAAGCTGTGGATACTGTCCTGAAAACGTAATGGACATTTCAAGTTACACAATTTTATTTCAACCTCCATCATTCGTGCACGTTTATGAACACGCAATGGTTAAAATCCCACTAATATTACACACTACTTATCAAAAAACACATGTTTTGGAAAATAAAATACAACAAAATTGACAACTTCAAGGATCAACTTCCCACCAAAAAGTCTTTAGTTGAGCTACCGCGACTGCCCTCAGTATAATACACTTTACACTTAGCGATGCCCTCAAAAATTATAGTCATCCTCAAAGCATAATTCAACCCAACAATGCGGACTTCTCAATATATTTCTCCAATTAAGTTGACAGAGCTCGACCTAATAGGCGCACGGCATTTGCGCCTTAAATTCCTTTGGTAAATCCTAGAAAAATTAATCAAAATTCCTTAAAGGGACACATCCTTATTGTCTCAGAGTTAAATCTACCTATTAAGGCTTTGGTCAATTAATTAGTTTGCTTCATAAGACTATGCTAACAATTTTTCATGTCAACTATTGAACCTTATACAATGCAATGGCAAAAGGTTATAGATCGAACCTTTTTTTAAGTACAAATATCGCCAGACGAACACACCAACTATAAGGTCCCATACCAAGCAACACTTGTATTATGGACACCGTACAATGGACTGAGATCGAACCCAGTATATTTAGTTATATAGATATTAAAACTCTATGGCTTGGCTACAAACATTTGTGCTCAAAGTGTGTCCCTTCCAGGATTTGAACTCGGGACCCTCGGCACAGAAAGCATGCTCAGTACCAACTGCGCTAATCAGGCCGACAATCGATTAATGTCAGTTAATCAATTGATTAGCTGCATCTGAAGTCGACGTCATGTCACAAACATATTATTCTACTCACATCCATTATTTTATTTAAATTGTGTATTTATTAAATGTGTTATTGCTATTAATTACTTGAAATTGGCAAAATACCCACTAAGCTGTGGGTGAGGCCATATTCGTATCAATTTTATTTCATTGCATCACATTTCGTAAAGAAAGAAGAAGAATGTTCTTTGGTGGCCTTCAGTTTATGTTAACCTACAAAACCCGTTACCAAAAGTAATTACTGGACTCCCAAAGACCACTAAAGGCTATAGTTTATTGGCTGGCATCTAAAGTTCTTTGATCCTAAACACTATCTTCACCACAGGTGTCAAGATCTCCACAGTGAAGGCGACTCGCCTCAGTACTACACCGGTGGACCCAGCCAGAAGGGACGACCAAGGAAGAGGAAGATGGCTCAAGGATCAGCAGATGACATGCAACTTCAGACCATGAGAATGGCCAGCACTGCATTAGGTGAGGGTCTATAATATTCACCACTAAATAATTATCGTGTCAAATTAATAGTTTCCAATGCTGCATCTACATGATAAAGCCTCTGACACCATATAGCACCCAATCTGTAGGACCCACAAATTGGCATGTCAAGAGCCAAGTTGGGTCATCGACGTGCCATTTGGTAAAGACCCTACATATTGGGTGGCAACTTGTTCCGATCCTGAGCCCCAAGTCGGTTAACACAATCGATTCATTCTTACAGCAACCGTATAGTAACTGTCACTTTTGACAGATATCCCATACAATATATGTTAAAAGTGACGATTTTGTTAGCAGACTTGGGGCCCTGAAGGCCTTGGGCCAGTCAAGGACTACGTGGACTCGGTTTCGTTGGACCAATTTATACGTGCTAGGCCAGACATTGCCAATATAAGCGCTAGCTTTTGTTCTGTAGATGCGGCATTAGATAATAATAATAACCTATCATCGCTTCAAAGCTGCGCGAATTACAATTGCGAAATCATTTATTGTTTAATTAAAAAATCAGCGTTTAATTATTTCCACGTTCTCGAGTCGTTTTAAAAGGCTTCGTGAAATCCCCCCTCGTTCTGTTTGAAGGGGCTCCCAAGAAAATGTACCTGCCTATATATACACAAACGGATCGCAGACGATAGATACGTATACATATTTCATAGAATTTGCGCGTTCAAAATTTTAGCGAACCTCAGAAGGGAAATCCGAGCGCCTACCCAGTTGTCAATCCTGTGCTGTAATCACGACTAATGAATAGACGACGCAATGTCACAACTAGCGTCATCTCTCTCGCGCCTGTCATACGCCCACGCGACAGAGTGAGAGACGAGTGCTTATGAGCCTTGGGTCGTCAGTCAGGGTCGGTTGCCTGGATTATTCTTTATAACATCGAAATGCGGCACCTACTCATTGCGGTACATTCAGGTTGTGTGACTTATCAACCCGATTAATAAAGGCGTGGGGTTGAATGCACCCCGACAGTAGTAGTTCAGTTTTAACTTCATAATTTACGGGATCATGTTGCAACGGCAGACCATAGACAATCTTAATTTAATTTCTCTGGTTGAGTACGCTGTTTAAGTAATATATTTATAATTATTTTAACAAATAGATTCGCCATAATAGCTAGGGTTATATTACATTATCATACTTATATGACAGATATAGGACGTCAGATCACATCACATCAGGTAATATATAAGGTGTAACTTTAATGTAGTGTTTAAATATTTTACACTAAGTATTTTTGTTACACCTAGTTTTGTTATAAGCACATGGGGGAATTTCCTAATTGTTTTTTTCCCTGAACACTACAACCGGATCGAATCGGAATAGATATATCTTTGATCATAGTTTAATCGTTTTCTATGATCAGAAAATGATCATATTTCCATGCCATACATTAATAATAAATTTAATAGGGTTTTAAAACATCATAATAATGCTACGGTGTAAGTATGGTTAATAAAAACCGCTATTTTACATATACGACGCTTAACAAGCGATATTTTGATTGTAAGTGAATCGATAAAGCACGTCTCTACGAAGGGCACTTGTAGTTCTCATTATCGCCGTCACGCGCGCGATTCAAGTGGCGCTGTTGTGCCAACATGGCCGCCGCTGGCGGGAAAACTCCGAACGGGGTGAAATGAGAGTGCGTGTGAGTAAATCAAGATTAAAAATAACAGACAATATTGGTACTTATAATAAGGAACGACGGTATGGTTCGGAGCGGACCAAATCTGTGGTCCGGCCTGTACCACGATCGATGATATGTAAATCCATACCTAATGTAAATTGGCGCCGTGTGGACCGAACTCGGAACCAAAAGTTAGTTTTTTGCCCGTTTTGTTTTTAAATAAAAGGGATTTTGATAGTATTTTACTGAAGCAAATTCCTTTGTAATTTCACTTAATATTTCTATGAATATTTAGGATGATGTTTTAAACCCACCTATAAGACAAAATTCGCTCACGCCTGACCACTTTTTTTTCAGTCCGACCAGACAGGTGATGCATCCTGCGGTCAGTTAAAATATATTTCGTTTAACTAAACCATTTCTTTTCATATTAATTGTTTTATTCGTAAGGGTGTGCAGTATAACTGTTTTTGTTGAACCATTAGTTTTTAATTAGATATATAAATAGTGTTATCATGATGGAACGGTGTTCTCAAATTCATTTTTTTGTTTTAACCGCGAGGGTATTTTTTTTTAATTATGAATTGTTAGCACAGGATCCATCGGTAGGTAGCAAAGAAAAAAAAACAATTTACTAATGTATTTGAAATAAAAAAAATAACGCCACTTACAAAATTAATAGCGATTCTTTAAAGAAAAAATCTAAATGTCTATCCTAAATTATTTGTAAGTGGATACACAAATATGATCAGTGTGATTTACTAAATAGGTTAGACTACTTTGAACCTTATTTTAGAACGAGACAAAGTCACATAGGCGACTAATATTTCTATTTCAGCAGACGAAACGACCAAACTGGGCATGAAGTCGGACCTTAATACTGGTCTGTGCGAATAGAAATAACTACTTAGCGTTGAATGCTCGCGACTAGACATCAAGTTGGTCTTAGCTTTGGTCGCCTGTACCATTGTTCATCTTGGCCAACATACTAACAAAAGATTGTAAGGCCAACACAACCATCCACAATTTTGTTTGAGTTTTTACTTTATGATCGTATACCTATGTTATGAAGATTTTATACAGCAACATCTTACTCCTAATAAAATACAAGTTAATAAAGACAAGGGCAGTTTACTGTAGAGACGGATGGATATAATAATATAGAGTCGATTGCGACAAATATATCTCAACTACCAGGCCAGTTTTCCAGGAGATCGCTTTACAAGATCCCAAATTTTATTAATCGCGGTGGACCAAGTTACAGGCGGAGAGATGGACGTCAAGTGCTTGCTTATTCGTAAGCTAACTGTATTGTGTATCGTTTACGTAGTTAAACACGTTTTATGGTAAATTGAGCAGCGCCTCTAGCGGACAGTATTGAAAACTTTTAATTCTCAATACAGCGTGTCTAAATACGGAGACTATGATGTATACGGTTTGCTGACGATTAATCTCGCACTAGACGTCGAGAATCTATTTTGACTTAAGCATGCATTTGTATGGATGCAGTTTGAATGTGTTCAGATTTTACAGCTATTATGCAAGTATTTGATCTCGATCTCACCTGATGGTAAGTGACGATGAGATCTACGATGGAGCATACTTGCCTAGGCAGGAAGGCGGCAGTAGATAGAGACGCTACATTCACTAGGCACATGCAGCGCAACTGATCTGACCCGCCATCCATGAATGGCAACACCGAACATCATGCCGAAACACGGCTAGGCCGCTTGGCGACATGGCTTTGTTCAGTGGGTGGTGACTAGCCACGGCCGAAGCCTACCACCAGTAGAGTTGTCACCTGGTTGGCACCACCCAGGGTCACGTGTAGGGTATCTCGAGGGTACTTAATTCTCCTACGGACGAAGGTGACTCGTTGCGGTAACGTAACGAACTCGTCTCTCTCACACCACAGATTTCCTTAATAAGTGTGACAGTGATAGCTTGTTTTCTTTATGAATGTCCTGCTTATCCTACAACTCGCGTAGATCCACGTAAAAAATATTTCATGTCAAACAACATACAAAAAAAAGCCGTTGTACCACATCGCCCATGACTTGTACCACAATCAAAAGAGAGGCGCCTACAACCGCAATAAACCAAGTACTGGCCGAAGCTTCTTTACTTTTTTTACAACCAATCGTTAATATCGAAGTCTTTACAGCCCAGATGCTTTATTGCCGGTGCCTTTTCGAGAAGAAGAGTACAATTTTTATAAATTCGGTAACATGTTAATTTCGACTATAAAAGTAAAACATTAACCTGCGGTAACTTAGCGGCGCTTTTATTGTATGTGGCGTTTTATGACCTCTCACCGCGTACTTATAGATTGTTTTAATGTTATAGACTTAATTATTTGTTTGTTACTTTTTACTGTATAACGGTTTCTTTGAATTAAAATGATAACTGTACTTGGCGGAGGCGCTGTCATACTGACAAATTTTGAACACTGCTGTGACTGACCAAAAGATTATATTATTATATATATTTTTTAACTATCTGACCCGACTGATGTTGCCTTGTTCAGATGCTAGTGTACAATTCATTATCAGTTTGTCCCAAATTTCCCGATATTACAGACATCTACTACAACATTTAAAAAAAAATAGCATTCGGTTCAGCTGTTCTTTAGTGATGCGCTTCCCAACGAGCAGCATTTCGTTTTTATTTACCTGTATAAGTTATAACAATAATAGTTATAAAAAAAATTACCTATGAATCTTTTTTTTTTTAAATTACATTATAGGCAAGTATTTGATCTCGATCTCACCTGATGGTAAGTGATGATGAGATCTACGATGGAGCATACTTGCCTAGGTAGGAAGGCGGCAGTAGATCGAGACGCTACATTCACTAGGCACATGCAGCGCAGCTGATCTGACCCGCCATCCATGAATGGCAACACCGAACATCATGCCGGAACACGCCGCTTGGCGACATGGCTTTGTTCAGTGGGTGGTGACTAACCACGGCCGAAGCCTACCACCAGTAGAGTTGTCACCTAGTTGGCACCACCCAGGGTCACGTGTAGGGTATCTCGAGGGTATTTAATTCTCCTACGAACGAAGGTGACTCGACCCCATCGTGGGTAATATGGATCACGTTGATGTACAAACCAATTGTAAATTATGTTTGTTTTATTTAACAAGGCGATCCTGTAGCTTTTGTCATTGCGCTGAGTACGGGGTGTAATTTTTTAAATCCCAGTTTTATTATCAATGTAAAAGTTTGGATGGATAGATGGACGTTTGTTACTCAATCTCGCACGAACGGCTGAACGGATCTGGATGAAGTTTGGCACAGAAATAGATTATAGTCTGGAATAGCAGATAGGCTACATTTTATCCCAGTAAAATGTATGGTTCCCGTGGGATAGATGCGTTTTAATTTTTCATAGAGCCAAGGATTGATATGATTTTTTCATACCTATGAACCACCACTACTTAGTGGTAGTTTAGGGGTCAGAAAATGATATAGGCTACTTATTATCCCGAAAAAATGCACGGTTCCGATGGGATAGCATACAGGAACCGTGCATTTGCAAAAGGACATACTTTTTAATCGCGGGTAACACCGCGGGGCGCTGGTGTCTAATAATTTGATTTATTTCATTTGGATACGTTATCTTTTTAACCTACTGTAGGCCGTGTTAAAATATTTTACACTTCACATAGTTTTAATTCAACAAAACTTGAACCAGTTATATAGTGAAGACCGAAATGCGCCCCTACTTAAAACCGTCTAATATATCTAATTATAAATTTAATAATTAGCTAGAAACGCATCGGTAATCCCGCAAGCTACGCAGCCAACCACCCAAGTGTTGTAGCGGGATGTTAATAAAAACCACACACTTTTTACGACTGAGAACCATTATTGTAGGGTGCGCATGAGTTGTATTTATTTTTGGGACATTCCTTCGTGTCGATTTAATAGCATTGATTTATATCAAAGTTCTAACTACTATAGTAATCGTGACAACAGCTTGGCTCAAGCGTAAGCGATGTGGGTTTAAATCTCGCGTATGCAAATGTGTGATTTGTCTTCGTGTGATAAGTGTTACAAGGATTGTGTGTTGCAACCATAGTGCATTGTAAACATAATACAAGCGTTGCTTTTTTTTAATCATACTATTGGTACGTTCGTGTGGTGATATGATTTATTTATGATTATTATCTTAGATTTTGATTCCGGCAGCACTTTTTTATTTAAAAAAAGTTTTTTATTTTTTATTTTCAGTTCAATGAAGTATTATGAATTTCTATGTTTAAATTAAAAGAAGAATTTTCTTCGTTATGACTAACGAAGTTGTAGATAAAAATATTTAGTAACGTGTGTGTAACGTACCTGCACTGAAACCTCAAAATATTCTTAACAAGCGATTCCTATTCTATCTCAACACTTTCAGTTTTATGGAGGCTGTACCCAGAGTCTGAACTGGCTGACAAAAAATATCATCACAAGATGCTAAAGTTTCCTAATACCTCACCAACTGGGACATATCCCGTTATGACCCCACAACATACCCACCCTACCCATTAAACATTATCTGTTTGATCAAAATGTGTCCAATTATCGGTACATTCATCATTTCAGTGTTATTTGTTGTGACGTTTAGCCAAGTTGGCCCCGGCGATGTCAGGCTGAGCCATTTCCGCTTTTACTAATGAGGGACCCTCATTTTTTGTATTTAATTGTTTTAGTTAGAAATTCACGTTACGAAGTCTGATTAAAAGAATCTAGTGTGCTTGTCCATTATTATATATCATGTCTCTTTCCACACAGGCTAAACTTGGACCTTTAGAAGGCTCGCGCGGAATCATAGGTCCAACATGTAGAGGCCCTTTTTGAGAGTTTTAATGTTATGTTAGCCACCTGCTTGGATCGACTGCTGAAAATGATAGCATTAACAGTGAATTGACCTCAGTAGGCGGACGAACTATTGCAGGAGTATGGAAAGATAATTAGGATTACGAATTGAGGTGTGGATGGGTGTGGCAGCAAATATCTAATAACAACTAGTATGGATTGTTTTATAAGGCAATAGCAATAGAAATATTATAAAACCAAGCTGACAGAAACTATGTCGCTGGCTGAGCTACTTCTAATTCATTTTCTTTTTGAAATAAAACTTCTTTTACAGATTTCATCAAGTGTATTTTATGTTTTTACGTTCCCGACGTTTCGGCTGCTTTACAGCAACCATGGTCACGGGAGGACTGAGTTGTTTGACGACCTAGTATCATAGTATAAACCGGGGTACCCTCATATTTAGGTGTTGCTTGCGGTCCGATCTACGCGGAAAGTGCTCACAGTGTCTTGAGGTCTTGCAATGGTGCGGTTTTGGATTTAATTAAATTAATTACTGGATTCCATATCGGCGGTAGCACCCAACCATCTTCCCTATTGAAATTAAGATGTTTTTATCTCAATAGCCTCATGTATCATTCTTGGTCTGAATCGGTTTTCTTTTGCGAGGATCTGTTGTTTATCAAAACTGATATAATCTTTTTCTTTTGTAATTTTGATGATTCGTTTCTTTAGTAACCTATTTCTCAGTCCCCGGAACTTGGCTTCCTGTCTGGCGTCCATTAGCAAAAAGCTCGGGTCCCAGTGTCTTGGTTCGTCGATCGCCACCACAGCCTCCGGAATCGCGACCGGTCGGCAATCAGTTGCTTCCTCTTAACAATTGCTAAAAAAATTATAGGATGTGGCCACGGAATGGTGAGCTGGGAATTTGGTGGGCATCATAGTTTAAGATTTTAAACAGGATATATTAAAAAAAATACACCTTCACGCCTGTGATCCCGACGGGGTAGGCAGAGGTCCTGCAGAGCACCCACCTTTCACCGATGTTATTTTAGTCCCATTATACCGGGCACATTACCACTCTATATGACAAGGATTTAGGTCATAGTCTACCACGCTGGCCCAGTGTGGTTTATATGATCATAGTTTCCGTTATACCTACCTATATGATATATACATCACATACCTACATGACCCCAGATCTATGTCCGAGATATATTATAATGTAATATCTCCACTTTAAATTATAACGCATTTACCAAAAACCTGATTTCTTGTACTTGCAAAAATATGGCCGAGTCAAAAAATATAAATCTTTTTATTTTTATTACAGAAATCCTACACCGAGGTGATCTTTCGTCCTCAATGGAGTCTCTAGCCTATGACTCCTCAGTCGCTTCACCAGGAAGTGTCTCCAGCCACACTCAGAGGACGAAGAGGATGCGAACCAGCTTCAAACACCACCAGCTCAGAACCATGAAATCTTATTTTGCGATCAATCAAAATCCTGATGCCAAGGACTTGAAGCAACTCGCGCAGAAAACGGGACTCTCTAAAAGAGTGTTACAGGTAAGTTTTACTCTGATTAGAGTTTGCTTACTGAAGCGACGGCCGTATGCTAGTAATACAACTCAAAGACTTCGGCAAAACATTTAGTAAGAAACGAGAAACTACTAGAAATAAGGTGGTCTAAGAATAATATGTTAAAAAGTTTTCCCGTACCGGGAATCGAACCCGAGCCTCCTGGGTGAAAGCCAGGTTTCCTATCCACTAGACCATACGGGACTATACGAGTGAATACGATTTTTTAATAGTAATATGACGGATACATAAAAATACTCTTCACATAAATGCCACCAAGTCTTTTTTCGTATTTTTTATTTTTTCGTATGTTTAGTATTTTTTTAACCTATAATATTGAGAGTTGTTATTCGAACTCAGTCATAAGATAAGTGAGTAACATAACTGTGTTCCATCTAGCTCACACTACAGATTTCATAAGAAATATGACAGTGACAGCATGCTTTTTCTTCTTTTTTAGATTGGCAATCGGCTACAAAATAGAGCCTTTTTTGTCAGTGATGAGTAATACTTGAAAATTGTTGTTTTTTAATTATAAATTCCCCTGACGATAATGATAATGTTGATGATGAAATGAATCCATTTGTTGCGCTACCAAATATTTTATTTGGAGTTTTTTTTTTTTAAATCCATCTTATCATCTCCCACACAGGTATGGTTTCAAAACGCCCGCGCTAAGTGGCGCCGGAATATCATGCGGCAGGAGTCCACTTCTGGCCATTCCAATGGACTACTGCCTAGCATGCCAGGATCCGTGTCCACCAACGCCGGGCCCAGCATGCTGCACTCAGAACCCATGCCTCCACTCGAGGACCTCAGGGTCCACACTCCGCACCCACATCCGATGAGCTTCAACGACCTGTACTGACGAATGGAAGCCTTCGAGGAGTTGAGGACTTCTTAATGGCTTGAAAAGAGTTTGGGTTGGTATCCTTGTCAATCATAACTAGATGGTATGATATGGACAAAAAAAAATAAGTCTATATTTTTTTTGGCTATGCATGTATACAGGATGTAAGCGGCTTCGTAACGAAAACTGATACCATAGATTCCACTCATGATTCTAGAACCCCCAGAGTTGGAATTCACCGTCTTTTCATGATTTTTTTTCAGTGTTTTTGAAATTGATTTTAATTTTCAATGTAAATTTATAGTCGATACGCTAGAGCGCACCCGCACGAGTCGCGTATCGCGCGGACCGTTGTGTTGCGATCGCGTGGTTTACATTACATTGCTGTGTCAAAATCTGCAACATTTGTAACCAGTGACTTTCAACGTAAATGGTTTCTATATTTTATTAAAAGAGTTAAGTACGTTTATCCAAAGTTCATTCGTTACCATGTCCCTTGGACCATGTATAAAAAAAAATGTTGGAAAAATTTACTAAGTGAGTTGAGAAAAAGACAATTTGATAAATTACGGTAATAGTTTACTGCCGTCTGTCTAATATACCTATTACTTTGACCGATGTCAAAGATGAGATGAGACAAGAGAAAAGAAGAGAGACTTAGATCTATGGCAACGTGTAATCGATTCCCAGCTAAGAGATCGTATTAAAGTGATGGATTTATATTAGTATACTAGCAAACCCGGCGAACTCCGTTTCGCCACCAGATGAATGAATTTTCTTTGCTATAAACCTCACGGAGCCCGAGACCTTTCCAACGAATGCAAAACCGTGGAAATCAGTTCGTGCGTTCTGGAGTTATAGCGTCAGGAAGGAAAACCCGACTTATTTTTATATAGTAGATATATAAGGTTTAACAATAAAACATGTAAAGAGTACAAGTAGGTGATAACGATCACGTTTATATGTAAACTATATGTGTATACAGTGTTGTGTGTGTGTGATTTTGCTGTGATAAAACGAGACAGTATAGTTTCCCCGTGATTTTTTTTTTCATTATAGGCAAGTATTTGATCTCGATCTCACCTGATGGTAAGTGATGATGAGATCTACGATGGAGCATACTTGCCTAGGTAGGAAGGCGGCAGTAGATCGAGACGCTACATTCACTAGGCACATGCAGCGCAGCTGATCTGACCCGCCATCCATGAATGGCAACTCCGAACATCATGCCGGAGCACGGCTAGGCCGCTTGGCGACATGGCTTTGTTCAGTGGGTGGTGACTAACCACGGCCGAAGCCTACCACCGGTAGAGTTGTCACCTAGTTGGCACCACCCAGGGTCACATGTAGGGTATCTCGAAGGTATTTAATTCTCCTACGGACGAAGGTGATTCGACCCCCGGCACTTAGGGCGAAGTATTCTTTTTTTATGCTTTTTTTTGTCCGAAAATGTGACCCTTATAGCCTACCAATGGACCGCTTAAAACACTTTACACTATTATTGCTAAGCCTTATATAAGTCACTACTATACAAACAACTTGTAGTGGAATAAAAACGGGAGCAAAAGCGAAAGTATAAGAATTATTAAACGACTTGGCCTGCGCACTGCCAAGTTTTTAAATTCCATAAATCTCAAATGATTGGAATTGTACATTAATTAATTAACAATTGAATATTATAGTTCCTAATAATAATGTATTATCGTAATGTGGTAGAAATAAAAATAATAAATGTCCCGAGTGAGACAACGCCCCGTCTGTAGTGGGGGAATATAGCAAAAGGTTTATCATAGAAAGCTTATGTACAATGTCATGAATACATAGGTATAGGATGTATGTATAAAAAACGGTGTATTTTAACATTATTAAAAAACTCATCATAGGCTATATTTTTAGTTCTGCGACATGTATCGTTTGTTCAATTTGTAAACACATTTAAGCAACGTAATAAACATTGTGTAAAAAATGTTTTCTTTAAATACCATTTGATTAAATCATCTTCTTAGTTAAAAAAAAACAAACACAATATACACGTTACGTATTTTATACATTAATAAAACCTTTTTTACACTGTTTTTATTGTACCTTATTTAACAATATCGGGCTCACTTATACTGTATATTTTATTGTATATTCAGCAGTCATTACCTGCCCCTACAAACAAGTACATTATTTAAGGTAACAATACTTTATTTATAATAATATATTATGTCGGTATTATTATAATACATATTTTAATAATACCTAGCTATTATTAACATCGCAAGTAATCATCATCATTCCAATTAAGTATATTAATAAAATAATTTTAAAAAAATATGTATATAAATAATGTGATACTAGTCAGTGTTAGTTTTATATAATGTACTTAATTATAAATAAGCGCAGTAATAATTAGTTATTTAATCTATCTATATACCCAATCGTTGTAGATGTTATGGCACAAATGTTTGTACGCGAGTCATGGACGTTTGATACGTTATATAGAAACATAGAGCGATCCAAGTATGTATATAAAGTGATTCAGAAAGGGAATAATAACCCTAAGGCTGTGTCCCCAGTCGCCAAACTGTTAGCGGCGTATCGGTTTAGTACGCCCTTCCATATATTTGAAATGGAGTGTTAACAGTTTGCTAGTTTGCGCTCACTCTACGCAGTTTGCTGTGTTACGCGCGCCAACTGATTCAGTGAGCGGCCGACTCACAGCAAAACCGGTTCCAGTCGGGGGCGGCGATATGCTTGTTCGCCGGGCGTAGTATGTGCGGCGGTGTGTAAATAAGCGACTAACACATAACAGTTTGCTTGCGACGCACGAAAATAGATCTGAGTTTGCAGCTAACTCGAATTTCAGTTCGCCACAAATTTGCGGCTCACTCAGTCGGCCGCTGACAGTTTGCCGACTGGGGACACAGCCTAAACGTGCCCAACTTGAGCGCATTTGTTACAGTAATAATTTGAAGTCAGAATTATCAAATGACATTTAAAAAAAAATCTTGTCCGCAAAACATTAGAAATGTCATTTTGTTAGTAAGTGTTAATTTGGTCTCTATATTTAAAAAAAATACTTCGGTCTGGATGTCTGGAATGTCGGGAGCATATACAATTGGAATGTTTTATATGTTCCAGCGCTCTAGTTTCCAGTTATATTATGTGTGTATACAATCAGAATATTTTTTATTCATGTAAACCATGAATTACACAGTACAGTACTTCTAAATCGTCGAAGGAGTTACAAAATGCTAAGCTACAACTTTACCACCCATTTGGAATTCCGTTCCTATGGTGAAGAACGGGCTAGAAACTCCATGGTTGCTCTTTTTTAAAAGATCTTTAACATTTTTTAGCAGTGCATTGTTTTTGGTATGTGAAAACAATGTAGGAACGGCTAGGCAGACAGCAAAAAAAGTACTAACTCTAAGTATATAACCTGTAGACCTAGGTACCCAGGACGCATACGTTAATTATTCATTCTTGTATTTTATAATTACCATATTATTGAATCTATATTGTTAGTTAGTACCTAGTGATAAGAAAAACGTGAGGTTCGTAGATTTAGAAAATGATATACAGTGTGTAAGTGGCTTCGTAACGAAAACTGAGTTGGAATTTTCCGTCAACCTTTCATGAATTGTATGCACTTTTATATATTTCCTTTTATATTGATTTTAGCATGAAATCATAATAGAAGCCTATCTTAACGTGATTATAAATAAAAATACAATACTGACAAATTTAAACCTAAAACTGCAATGTAAAATAAAACTCGATATGATTGAGCGCGCTCGTCATTCACACGCGTCGAGTATGGCGCGGAGCATTGTGATGTAATCGCTTTGATTACGATACATTGCTCGCTCAAAAATGGCAACTTTTGGAAACCATGACTTTCGACATAAACAAAATAATATTACTTTATTATAGGCATTAATTTTAGCCTTTACCCAAAGTTTTCTTTATCACGCCCCTTAACACCCTGTATAATATTTATACGTGAAAATATATAATAATATATTGCAATAGCATTATGTACATGAATTTGTGCTTTTAATATGAATATCCCGATTATTTCCATTCCAAACGACCGAACTATATTATTTGTAGGCTAATTCTATGAACAGATAAAATGTTGCTATTTCAAAATTGGCTGAACTGATTTCCATGGAACCTACTATCAAATTTAAAAAATCTCATCGATATCAGGTATGCTGTTCTGATGATACACACTCACAATGTCACAAACAGACAGATATGGCCCGTTCAAATTATTCCAGTGGCATTGGCTGTTAAAAAAGGATACATGTAGGAAACGACATTTGCAATCTGTGAACATTTACAGGATCGCACCCGCCATTATATCGGATTTGTACAACCATAGATCCTCGTAAAAGAACACCGACTCCAACCAAGGATTATACGTGAGACCATTGAAATTAAAAAAGCATCCTAATTTCAATAGGGAAGATGGCTGGGTGCTACCACCGACTTGGAATACAGTAATTAATATCATTAAAACAAAAACCAAGCGCAGCATTGCAAGATCTCATGACACTGTGAGCACTTTTTGCATAGATCGGACCGCAAACAACAATTAAATATGAGGCTACCCCAGTTCAAACTATGACACTAGGACGTCAAACACCTCAGTCCTCCCGTGACCATAGTTGCTGTATAGCAGTCGAAACGTCGGGAACGTAAAAACATAAAATAAACACGACAACAGCCGTAAGTTTAGTATTATTTCAATGTGTAGTATTCGCTTAAATATAAGAAATCAATTAGGAAACGTGTAGGAAATTATTATTTCTGGGGGCACGGCAGCGCGCCCGCCATGTTGCGTAAAAGAAACGGGCAAGGCCGTACAATCCTTTTCTCCAGGCAACTCACGGCCTTTTTAAGCCCCCGTATCTTTTCTCATCTCGCACTATAGGTATCTATGCCAATACTTAATGGGTATACCATAAATATAGATTTTAATCAGGTTTATGCCAAAACGGACCTTATTAAAATAGAGTCTCCAAATCATAAATCTTATCATAATTTGAAGTTATTTTAACAAGCTGTGGTCGCTATTCGGTAGCCATTGATTGTGAAGCCATAAATAAAATGGTTTGGTTGGTATTTGCGACAGTCCTTGATCAATATATCTATCTTCTTCTAACATATATATGTATGTATAAAGTGTAAAATTTGTATTTTATTATGATCTATGATATTTATGTTTTTTTTTTGTAATTAGTCTCCGTACCTAATAGCAAAATAACTATAAAAAAGTCACTAACATAATTTGATTTTGAGGCGGTAATTTTCGCCGGAACATCTAGTAAGCTAATGAAAATGGTGTTTTGATGATATAAAGAAAGATAATCTATACTAATATTATAAATGTGAAAGTTTGGATGGATGGATAGATGGATGTTTGTTATTCAATCACGCCAAAACGGCTGAACGGATCTGGATGAAATTTGGCACAGAGATAAATGTTTGTCTGGAATAGCACATAGGCTACTTTTATCCCGGTAAAATGTATGGTTCCCGTGGGATAGATATGTTTAAATTTTTCATAGCGCAAAGGATCGACATGTTTTTTTGCGCGGATAACACCGAAGGCGCAGCTAGTATTATATACTTCTTGATTGCGAGCCACTATGTACTCCCTTTTTTTTTTTAATTTGGCATCATTAGTTGTTAGTTTAGTTTGGTATTTTGCCAGTGTCAAGTAATATAAATTATTTCTGTTTTTGAGCATATGCACAGGCCCAAAGGCTTGGCCCAAGTAAAATACCCCCCATCCCTCAATCAGTAAAGTGATGGATACTTTACTGAAAGATTTTTCATGGATTTTTTGTGAGAAACTGAAAAGCCAAGTTTCGTCACTCTGTTTCAATTACCTACACTTGTGCATTTTACCGAACCCATAATGGTTAATATTCCACTTACATCACTCACTATAACTCGCAGGAACACTAGTTTTAGAAATTAAAACCGAACTGACGCCATGACTTATCAGTTTCCCGCCAAAAAGTCATGTACTCCCTTTGTTCTTGGTGAACCTATGAAGAACCTATTTACTATTTATAAATCAATGACATATCAAGATTTTAACATTTCACCAAAGACAATACCATAGACAAAATAACGCAATAGGTACAACGTCAGACGAAAAAATAACAATATTTTTTTACCAACAAATTTTACTTGATTATTTCCCCTTTACTATAATATTTCCATGTGTTTCACTGGACGTTTACTAAACACGTTATAAGTAATAGAAAACACATAACATAAACTGATTATTACATTAATAATGCGGTCCAAGTCGGCTGAGAGTAGATGCCAGCAGAAACCGGTGAGGCAGCCTTACAGGTCCGATGTCAATCCGGAATCCGCGCCCCAATACTTTCAGGTAACTGAAATTATTCATTGATTCATGTGACCAAGGCTTAGGCCTCAGACTCGAATTTAGCGGGCAGCGGGGCGGCGGCGGCGGCGGAGCGGGAGCGGCAGGATCTTATGCATAAAATCAAATGGACCGGTTCTCGAAAACAGCGGCGTGGCAGCGGCGCGGGGCGGCCAACGAGCTCCGCTCCCACGCCGCCGCCGCCGCCCCGCTTCCCGCTAAATTCGAGGCTGAGGCCTTACGGCTCTTGGGGAGACGCGACGCAATTCGCGGTGCGGTGTGCGTTGAGTCAAAGAATACTGCGTCGCGCGCATTTCCCTGTTTGGGCAAGGCGCGTGGAATTTGGCGACATCTGTGGCCAGAGCTTGTGGCGTTACTTTCCGCATATACAGAGTACTCTGTGGGCGTTACATTACACAATCCCACTATCCCACTAATATTATAAATGTGAAAGTTTGGATGGGTGGATGTTTGTTACTTAATCACGCCAGAACGGCTGAACAGATCTGAATGAAATTTGGCATAAAGATAGATAGAGTCTGGAATAGCACATAGGCTACTTTTTATCCCCGTAAAATGTATGTTTTTTTTGCGGGTAACACCGCGGGGCGCAGCTAGTGCAATATAAATATGGCGACCATAGACACATTTATATTGTTTAATTAACAAAGACGCGGGCGTGTCACATAGTATTGCCCAAAGTCCATTACACAATTTACGCAAGAGAGTTTGGTATAAAACTCTGTAGTACTTTCGCGTCTTAGTTAAGCGAAAAGGCAAAACCTAGTTTAGACTTTGGGTATCACTAGTTGCTACATGCTGGGCAAATGGCGGCTCCAACTGCTGTGCTAAAATGCTCACAGCGTGCCTCGACGCTAAGAAGGCTGGTATATCCACCAAACGCTTCTACATAAAGGCTCTACTATAAAGTCATATGTTTGTGTTGATTACACGACTTGACTCACATCGATCCGCGCAACGCGCCGCATCTCTGTAGACGAGCCTTTAGGCTCTCAAGATTTACTGATCGACTGTCCACAAGGAAATCAGACAATCTCTCGCGGTTTGGATGGATGCTGAAGAATTGTTACTCTGAAGCCATTAGTTTTTTTATTGTGCACTAAACACTTCATGCTAAAGCCTATTTTAATTGTTATATTTTATGTTGTCGCAATGCAAGAGGCACGCCACTTTTTTTGGCTGAGACCTTACAGACTGGTGTCGCCTTATTAATTCTGGAACTCAATTCTTATTTCATTGCTCCTATATCTATCAGAGATATTTTTCTTGCAAACTATTTGATAGTAGAAGCAGCAAATCCATTTTCCTTCTCGACAGATATCAGTAAACGTAATAGAAGCTAGGAAACTGGCATGGTTGAACCCTCACTCAGCCAACTCGTACGTTATCGTGGTACTTGGGAAGAAGAAGCGGAGAACTGGCATCAGGAGGAATATGCTTGAGCCTTGCTATAGGGAGGTGAGAATGCCTTTGGCCGCGCATGCATCAATGTGATGATTTATTATTCTGCAAGCAGTGATTGCCAAGTTGGTAGAACGCTTGCTTCGGCAATAAAGGACATGACTATCACTTGCTAAACGGTAAAGGAAAAACATATAAGTCTGAGAGCCCCTCAAAAGACATGTGAAGCCCACCAACCTACATTGGGCCAGCGTGGTGGACTGTGGCCTAATCCCTGAAGAAGGGTGAGAAAAAGGGCTGATATTACCAATATTCCGTACCATATTATCGGCAAAACCTATTTCGTCAACCTCGTAAATATAAAAGACATATAGTTACCTCAACACGAACATAAAATTTAAGTTAGCGGTGCTTCACATATGAGATGCAAGTCTATATCATTAAGCTGTGGTACGCCCACATTAATGTTTTAGATATGTGCCCTTAAACAATCATGGAACTACTCGCGATATTTCTGTGTAGGGACTTACGCCCTAAGCATTTTGTCATGCCCTTTAATTAAAAATGGAACCGGTCCAGCACCAACCGTCTCATTTGACACACACTTACTCTTACTCTTCCAACAGTACTTCATGTTTGAACAATACGTCAGCATCAGAGAGATCCAGTGCTCGAATATCTGGTTAGCAGTAATGGAGCCAAGATGCTGCGCTCCTCCCCAAGTCCTGGGGGAAGCCAGCATCGACCTGGCTGGGGTTTGGGCGCAACCTTGTACGTATACCTAATGTCGATTGGGACTCATGAAGAATGTCGTTTAGGTCATCAACTAGAATCACGTTAAGGGAATAACAACTAGACAATATGTATACTAATTTCGTTGTTAATTCACGGTGTTACTGTTCACGTTGAATTCCATGCAGAGTAGACAAAGTTCATTATAAAATAAAATAAAAAAACAATTACACACAATTTGGAAAGTTTATTATATCATTTTGTCTCTGCACCATATGAAGGGGCAAAATGAAGACGTAGCACCACCAGGTATACTAATTTAATGTCAACGGGTTCCAGATCACCAGGTATTCCATAAGTGGGCCCAGTTGAGTCTACCTCAGATCCCCGGAGCCGGTGCAATGGGCTTCCTCAAGATAGATATATCGATAATATTCCGAGGAGACATCCAAGTTATGCCAGTGGCCATCAACGAAGGCAAATTTGAAGAGTGAGTAAGAGCACTTAAGGTCATAATTAAGATTGATTTATGTGAAAATAAAAATGTGCTACACATAGAAACATGTGCCATAAGCAACATGTGACCGTCCAATTTACGGCGAGGAAACATTGTTTTATGTATTCTATCAGCCTTGGATAGTGTTACCACAGTCTGCTTCGTGGAGCAAGGTGTTAAAATGGCGCAAAATTCTTGCTACTTTATTGTTGGGGCGATCATCGTAGCAACCCAACTTAGTGCTGAGAGCAAACCTTGTTGGTTTATTTTTTATAAGTTGTCGCTGTTTAGTCAACAAACCGTTTTCTTCTTCTTTTTTCTTTGTGTGATATTTTCAATTAATGTAGAATGCGGCCCTGCTATTTGTTGTTACACCAGCATAAGCAGACTCCAATAACACAATATACCTAACTACCTTTGTTTGCCTTGAACGAATCACGTACCTCCTGACCGAACAGAGAGACTTGCAATGCTATATAAATGGAGGAAGAATGGGGAATGGGAAATTAAGGAATGGAGCCTTGCAAGGCAGTTTAAAATGTTCATTCCATTATCCTTTCCTAGTGACCTGCTGTTGCCTTGTGGTTCTGAACAGCAGCCAGCTAACTACGTGGTTACTATCTACGGAATGTTCGGTGTTCCAAGCCAAGGTCAGGGACAAGACAAGCACTACGGGAAACCACCCAGCACATTCATTAGGGTGTCTTTTTGTGGACTTGCGGTAAGTAATCCGAGGACTATGTATTTACAGCTGGATTATGGCGTCGGTCTCTTTTCTGTACATAAAACTTGGTCATGGGAACAAATTAGCGTAGGACACATTTCTATACTGAGATCGAATCTGCAATTTTGTTAATATTTGTCAGTGTCTTTCCGCTCAAGCATCACGGGGAAACCGCTGGACAGATTGATGATTCTTGATACTATGCTGTCTGAGTTTTCGAAGGAGATTACTATGAAAAATTTAAGCTGAGTACAAATCAAATGAGTTAGGATACACTTGATAGTCTCCATCGCCAAATAGTATGGTATTTTATATTTATGGAATTAAGATTGGCTCCATAAAACAATGTCTAAATCAAAAATGTTGAACTTGAAAAACATTTGATTTAAGATTATTTCGTAGGCTAAGACAGGTGTCCAGCATCGCAGCAACCATCCAACGTTTTGCGAACAGATTTCCATTGTGGAAATGTTTCCTAATATAAGCGAGACTATCCGATTCGAGGTCTGCTCCGCCGAGGGTTGCTTCAATAGGGTCTTGGCCGCTACCAGCCTAAGGCTTGGTCACATTTCACATGATGGAGAAAACGGTATGAATTTAACTGGTTTAACGGTTATCTTTAACAGCTACGTATTGGCTAATTGGGCAGCCCCCCGAAACTGACTTGGTGAAGGCGAATATCATGGAAGGCTTTGGGTTTCTTGAAAATTATCGTCGTATCCCATTTCCAACAATGATTACTTGCTTATGGTGATGTCAAATATCATAAGCATGTCTTCAGGAAAAGGGCTTTTTCACGTCCTACTTTTTTGTACGACCTTCCTGTAATTGCGAGGAGAATTGAGGTCATAAACTACCATGCTAGATCAGTGTGGTTTTCAGATTTCCCAAAGCTTTGGCGAAGTTGTCGTCTGCTCTCAAAAATCTTGTAAATATCATTTGATTTATATCATATATTTGATAATATATCATTTGCACATGAAGTTCTAAAGGCTTGTGAATAAAACTCAAAACTCGTTGTATGGTATATTATTCGATCATTGGTTAGGAACAAAAACATGTTATACATAAGTGTTTATATTCCTTATCACTGCTACCAGGCTTTCTCCCAACCTTCGGACCATCGCTCCTCCACATGTATGGAGGGCTGACATCAGGGTCCCTGACAGGGATCAGCGAGGAAGGGCCCTATTACAGAGGGGCCTTGCTAGCATCATTAAGAACCATAGTGCCCTATTACCAGCAGACATTGAAGTCTGTCAATGTAGAACCCATACCACCGATACGACCAGTAAGTAAATTATAACAATAGAGTTTTGTTTGAGCTGTCCTTGCTAAATTGGATGGTAATTAATGCTCTTGGAAGAATTATACATATACGGTTGATAGTTGATAGTGATAGACAGAGCGCATAATATAATATGACTCGTAGAATGGTCGTTAGGGCAGAAGAGGTTTTGGACTGCATTATGAAAAACCAAATAGTCATCGAACGTGAGTTGCGATGGATAGTAACGTAGGGAAGATCTATGCGAGTTTCAACGTCTTGCAGCTGATGACGATGGTGAATGATAATGATGATTCTTAGAAGAAGCATATATTTAGTATTAGCATAAGTTGCCAAGGTGATTTATGTTTTTGCAGGATAATCTGTGGCTATTGGAAGACTTCTGCATACTCTGTCCAGTTCTGGAAGTTTCTATGTTGGATAGACAAGTTTGCGGGAAGTATTGTGGCGTGGCCGTTACCATTGGTGAACTGCCTATTGATATCGAAGGAGATGAGGGTGGGTGATATTAACATATAGGTATCATCGTAGATCAGAGAACCAATCACCATTACCCTAGAAAGTTTCTTGAATCGCCTGACAAACCATCCAATTGCATTGCATCCTTCTATCTTGAAGCATATTTTTGAAGCAGATATTGAGACATGTTTTATTCACCCCCCATGTCCTTTACATATATTCACATATTTCGGCAATCGGCACTCTCTTAGCAATTACTGAGAGTCTTTTTGATTAACCCTAATACGATAAAGATTATTGTTCTTTATTTATTTGACATTTACTTCATTTCAGAATTTCTGTACATGATGACCGAGTTAAGTAAGTGGATATAAATATAATTTAGTATTATTAGGACTTGCGTGTATTTTGCCATTTTCCAGTCTATAAGCTACCAGGCTCTTAAAACAAATCTAATAGAAAATAATAATAAACGCCTGATTAGCACCGTTGTTGGTAGTGACCCTTCTGTGCACAGGGTCCTTGGTTCCATCCAAATCTGGTAGAGGCAACCTGTGTGTGATGAGCCAAATATTTGTACCTCAATCATGGATGTTAAATATCTATACAAGTATTATATACTAGGTTCCTCAGTTTATTGTACGATACCCATAATACAAGGGTTGCTTACTTTGGAACCGTACAGTTAGTTCGTTAATTTAATCAATGTAATCATTCATTATTAGCCAATAGATTTGACAAATAACTTCGTATTTAACCCTTCAAAACAAACCAAATTAAACGTTAGTGTAACTTCTTAATTTCAATGACCCTAGAGACCAGGAAACTCCATTATACCGGATCTATGGAAGTGTGGAAAACAGTTCCTGTATATGGGTACCTGAGTTTCCCCAAAGCGTTCCCGGTGCTTCAGCTGGCCACCAAGCTTCCAGACTTCAGGTTCAGGATGTACAGGAACAACATGCTGTATGGCATCGTTACTGATTTGGTAAGACACATGCTTTAATGATCTTAATCGCAGAACAATATCACAAATCATCAAAACTTTTCGCCTGCATGTCTGTGGAGGCGGTGTTGCCAAGATGAAAAGTAGATTATCTGTTCGACTCTTGTTTTGTAAGTCTCTTTCTAACCCTCGGGGATTCGATTCGTAACGACTGTACTATTATTTTTAAATTGCCACCTGCCATGGTTACCCCTATAAACCAGTATCTAATAAAATGGTATCCAAGAAAGACAATACGGTTTGACCCTCAGCAAATTCGGTGAAGACCTAAAATGGGGAAAGAGTAATAAAACTCGCCAATAATTGTATCAAAAGAAAAAAAATGGAGTTTAAAGAAAATTCTCCTCTTCCGTCCATGGCAAAGTGAGAGGCAAAGAACGGTAGGTATAAGTAGGCAAATATTGACATTACCAAGACCAGGACTTACAGCCTTACGAAGCCCTAATATAAGGCACCACGTATGGTGTTGGTCCTAATCATATGAGCTGATTTTACTTGATTATAGTAGTAGGTTTTCGGGGTCGAGTCACCTTCGTCCGTAGGAGAATTAAGTACCCTCGAGATACCCTACACGTGACCCTGGGTGGTGCCAACCAGGTGACAACTCTACTGGTGGTAGGCTTCAGCCGTGGCTAGTCACCACCCACTGAACAAAGCCATGTCGCCAAGCGGCCTAGCCGTGTTCCGGCATGATGTTCGGTGCTGCCATTCATGGATGGCGGGTCAGATCAGTTGCGCTGCATGTGCCTAGTGAATGTAGCGTCTCTATCTACTGCCGCCTTCCTACCTAGGCAAGTATGCTCCATCGTAGATCTCATCGTCACTTACCATCAGGTGAGATCGAGATCAAATACTTGCCTATAATGTAATATAAAAAAATAAAAAAAAAAGGTATGGCAGAAACGTTGGAACGTACAAAAATCTAAACTGGTGACTCTTGTAAGCTATTTAACATAGTTTTTCACTCCCTATGCTAAATTATATTATAATGTATTAACAGGAGAATACTCTATTAAACGTAGAGGATCGCCTCAAGAGAGCCCAGTACACCTCTCTAGTTGAGCTGATAGATGAATTGAACGGAGCTATTGATAGTACCGCCGCTAACTTGCTGAAGTACTTGGACATCATCCAGTATTCAACGCCATCTACGGGCACTTTGGAGGAGGTGTCTCTGATGTACAGCACCGAGCTGGACCAGAAGCAGTTGGGATTGCAGAAAGAGGATATTGTGAGTATCAGTGCGTTCAGTGATTAAATGTCCCAAGGACTTCAGAAGATATTTTTTTTTGCAATAATCCTCTACACTTTCGCAATTCTATGATCAGGAAAAAATCTATCATCAATTGACGAAAAGGACAAAGTGTACGTTGACTATGAACCTGATTAAGTCTGTGATGAAGACTAACGAGTCTAGCACGAGCACGAAGAAGGAATTGAAACTTATGCTAGCGGAGATTAGGGCTTTGGCGGAAAACTTGAGGAGTCTTATTTATAAGGTGATAAAATACTAATTATCCCTTCAGAGTCGGGCTAGACCTGCTACACTACGTGTGTAGGTCTTGTCCAACATAACTTAGATTTATTTGACACTGACAGTAAAGACTGTTAGTGAAATCTCGAACATAAAATACGGGATCACCCTTTTTCACTCATGTTTTTGGTCAGAAAATTATTAAATTAAATTCTCAACTTCTTCATTGATATTTTAGTTTTGTATTTAAACATCTTATTGAGCGCTTAATCTAAGCGTGCAAGCACTGTCTCTATTGCTGATTATTTAATATTTACACCACAACAGACATTGGAGGGCTGGCCTGATTTAGTAATCTGGATGCTGAACGGTGGCTCAAGGGTAGCGTATTATAAAATACCAGCCGCTGATGTTATATACTCTGTGATCCCGGAGCAAAATGGAAGGAATTGTGGTCGTATACAGACTGTCTATTTAAAGGTTTGTGTCATATTTTCTAATTATCAACCTGTGTTTCCCAAAGTAATCCTTTGACTTGATCAAGACCAAAACCCAGGGTCTCGCAGAGTTTAATAAATAGAAAAAACCTTTTATTGCGAGAACCTTTCGTCTTTACGCCATTTACTTCACACGTAGAGGTATTATTGGTCAAGAAGTTATCTATACTAACCGCATAATATACTGATCGTGTTAAGTGACGTGGGGAGGGGGAATGCAAATTGTAGAGTAACTCGCCCCCAGTGTTAACTACTCTACTATAAATAAATATCGGCAGACGAACACACCAACCGTAAGGCCCCAAACTAAACAACGCTTGTATTGTATGTACCATACAATAGACTGAGGGCGATCCCAGTAACACCCACATGAAGCCAAATTACGAGTAGAACGTTACTGAAATTTGAGTTGATTTGGTGGAGTAACCCGACAGGCCTACGCTCAAACCACCAGACCAATAGACCAAGCTGTCGTCAAATATTAGTATCTTGATACTCCGTGGGCTCAGAATAAGTTGTTTGACTTCCATTTTTAACTGTATTTTTACAGCCGCTGAAATGCTCAAAGCACCCAAACATGATGTCATCTAACTGCTACTGTATCGCAGCGAAGGTTGAAGTGATGCTGTGGGTGGGACTGTACAGGCAGATCCAGGCATTTGAGACGAGTCTGCCCAAAGGATACTTCTTGAAGATCAAAGATTATGATATGTGCGTTAAAACAACGACAATGGTAAGTAATATACGTATAGTTGCAGAATAAAAGTCGACTTTTATCATAATAATAATATCGCCAGACGAACACACCAACCATACGGTCCCACACTAAGCAACGCTTGTATTATGGGTACCGTACAATGAACTGACGGAAAACTCCAAATCCAATTCACACGTAGTTAAACGAGTATAATCTAATATAACGAGCAGCAGATGATAGCTGTCCTGCTCAGCTTGAGGTCGAGTTACGTACTGACTGAGCGAGCAGAAGCAGCCTTTCAAGTCCAAGCAATGCATTATTAAGCTAGCGCCTGTAGCAAATGCGCGCGGCCTGTAGCAAACGCGCGGGCTTGTAGCAGACACTTGGGGCCTGTATAACTTAGTATATGCGCTGATAGGTGGTAATACCATACCTATCATACATGATAGCTTATAGCGCACATCAGTGTGGCCTCCCAAAGCGCCGGGCCCGTAGCATTTGGGTAACTCTGCTATAGGACTAATCCGGCATTGTGGACAGGACTAATAATAGTTTGTTGGAATAATGCTCATCATCATTATATACAAAACCAAGCGCACCATTGCAAGACCTCAAGACACTGTGAGCACTTTCTGCGTAGATCGGCCCGCTAGCAACTACTAAATATGAGGGTACCCCGATTCAAACTACGACACTAGGATGTCAACCACCTCAGTCCTCCCGTGACCATGGTTGCTGTAAAGCAGCCGAAACGTCGGGAACGTAAAATCTATATACATATAAATAAAATTGGAGTGTCTGTTTGTAATATTAAAATAACCGCTTTCTACTAAGTGCATTTGGATGTATACGCGGTACCTATACCAAAACAACATTTTTTACAATTTTTGTCTGTCTGTCTGTCCGTCTGTCTCTCTGTCTGTCTGTCTGTCTGTCTGTTTGTTTCGGGTAATCTCTGAAATGGCTGGACCGATTTTGACGGGACTTTCACTGGCAGATAGGTGGTGTAACAAGGAGTAACTTAGGCTACTTTTATTTTAGAAAATGGTTTTAATTTTTTTTCATGAGATCCTATGTTTTTTCTAAAATAAAAGTAGCCTAAGTTACTCATTCTTAAATCAGCTATCTGCCAGTGAAAGTCCCGTCAAATCGGTCCAGCCATTTCAGAGATTACCCGGAACAAACAGACAGACAGACAAAAATTGTAAAAAAATTTGTTTTGGTATAGGTGCCGTGTATACATCCAAATGCACTTAGTAAAAATCGGTTATTATAATATTACAAACAGACACTACAATTTTATTTATATGTATGTAGTATGTATAGATGATCATATTTCAGATGGTGGAGTGCCGAGCTTTTATATGCAAAGGGAAGTTTAACAATGACATCAATGCCTCTCACCTGATATGTCCATTTATAAGGGTTAACGTGTTTAACACCATTAAAGAAACCATAGTAAGTATTATTTGATGTCATATTATTCATAGTCATTGGTTTGGCTTTAGGTCTTTAGGTATATCTACTAACACTCGACCCTAACCTTCTTTAGCGGGATTATAATCATTTAGTGAAGTCGCAATTTAAAAATGACAATTAAAAAAAAAAGCTCACAATCTATACTTAATATTATAAATGTGAAAGTTTGGATGGATGGATGGATGTTTGTTCCTCTTTCACGCCCGACCGGCTGAACGGATCTGGATGAAACTTGGCACAGAGATAGATTATAGTCTGGAATAGCACATAGGCTACTTTTTATCGCGGGCGGGCGGGAACACCGCCGGGCGCAGCTAGTGACTTATAATTGTGATTTTGTTGGGAACGAAATTTGCCATCCCACACCCTGGGATTGAACCCGAAAACGCTCAGCTACGAAGCCGGAGACGTATAGCCACTAGTAGACTAAGCAGTTGGCTCAAATCACTTGGTTGATCGATCCCACCGGCCAGGGGCCCAAGTCTGCTAACACAATCGATTCATAATAATCGGACAGTAACCGCATAGTAACTGTCACTTTTGACAGATATCCCATACAATAACTGTCAAAAGTGACAGTTACTATGCGGTCGCTGTTCGATTATGAATCGATTGTGTTAGCAGACTTGGGCCCCTGGCCGGTGGGATCGAACCCGAAAACGCTCGGGTACGAAGCCGAAACCCTATAGCTCCTAGTAGATTCAGGAGTTGGCTCACACCAGTAGATTGGTCGGTCCCTCACCCTAGCTGGTGGGATCGAACCTGAAAACGCTCAGCTACGAAGCTGGACCCCTATAGCTATTAGTATAATAATGAGTTGCCTCGTAGCACTAGAATTCAAGGAATGAAAACACATCGGCTAATATGCCTCTATAGCCACTAGTAAAATATTGGCAATAATGATTTCAGAAGAGACAAAAGACCATCACACCTATATGGAACCAGGTTCTCAAGATACGAAAACTAATCTACGCGACTCAGGACAGGCTCGTCGCGAGTCCTCCAAGCGTTATGGTCGAAGTTTGCGACACTGACAACACGGTTGGTGCAATCTTCACGGATGATAAGAATGAGAGTGATGGCGACATTTCTGATCTAATAATACCAGCCCTATTTAATGGCCCTCTGCTGGGCACGGGCCTCCCCTCAATGCGAGGAGGATTAGGCCATAGTCCACCACGCTGACCCAGTGCGAGTTGTCGGACTTCACACATCTTTCGAGGGATTCTCTCAGACATGTAGGTTTCCTCACGATGTTATCCTTCACCGTTTAGCAAGTGGTAATCGTGATTGAAAATGAGATTCGCACATGAAATCCCAGAGGTGCGAGCCGGGGTTTGAACTTGCGATCCTCGTTACCGAGGCAAGCGTTCTACCAACTTGGCTATCACTGGTTTTGATCTAAACAAACTATTAATACAGAAATAGACTACAAAAAAAGTATATCATCGTTTCTTTAGCTTTGATTTCATATTATTAGCTGTGACGTGCATACGCCCTTATTCGCTGCCAGCGCCATCTAGTAATTAAAAAAGACAACTAAAGACATCATTACATAATTGAAGCCTGTTGATTTGAGGCTAATATTTTAGTAATGTACTATCCCACTTCCCACTAATATTATAAATGTGAAAGTTTAGATGGATGGATGGATGGATGTTTGTTACTCAATTACGCCAGAACGGCTGAACGTATCTGGATGAAATTTGGCACAGAGATAGATTATAGTCTAGAATAGCACATAGGCTACTTTTTATCTCGGTAAAATGCATGGTTCCCGTGGGATAGACATACTTTTTAATCGTGGGTAACAGTCAATATATAAATATTATGTATAAACCATATTTTCCAGGGCAAAGCAAAGCTAATAGGCCGCTGCGAGGTTCTGCCGGTACTAGAAGACCGACAGGAATATGAGTTTGCCCCTAAATTACGGTGGTATGATATAAATAAGGGCACGGAGCACATGGGGCAAGTGCTTATGTCTCTACAATTGTTGCAGGTTAGAAATAGTTTGAATTTAATTGAATGCGTTAAGTACTGCTTGAGTTTAGTATCACGGCCATGTTGCTGCTGGCTCATATGGCGATGATGTTCTTAAGAATTTATTATAGTAACGTCTTTTTGAAAGGAGTAACTGTTAATTTTGTGCCGGCTCTTCTTAGTGAAACCTACATTCCGAAACAGTGGTACGAGTAGCTTCTGAATATTCATAAGTGCGTTTTAGCCCTGCATGTATAAAAAAATCATTTTGATTTTGAACGGGTCTTAACCGCTTTATCACATCAGGTGTAAGATTTTAAAATCTATACATATAAATAAAATTGGAGTGTCTGTTTGTAATATTAAATTAACCGCTTTTTACTAAGTGCATTTGGATGTATACACGTTACCTATACCGAAACAACATTTTTTACAATTTTTGTCTGTCTGTCTGTCCGTCTGTCTGTCTGTCTGTCTGTTTGTTCCGACTAATCTCTGAAATGGCTGGACCGATTTTGACGGGACGTTCACTGGCAGATAGCTGATGTAACAAGGAGTAACTTAGGCTACTTTGTTTTTAGAAAAAAAAATTAAAACCAATGTTGCAGCGCAGCGCCTGATTAAGTTTGATAGCAACAACCTGCAATGCGTCCCGCGGGCTCAGAACGCGCGAGCCTGCTGTTGTCAACGGTTGTCTTTGTTAAATATCACGCGAACGAAGTCGCGGGCAACAGCTAGTTTGGTATATATAACATTTGCGAGGCTCGCTGGTGAAGCAAGAGGATGGATTTTATTATTTCTTCTGGAAAATGTATTTTTTTACGCATGAAAAGTTTTATTAGAAGTTTGGAACTGAATCCCAGAAATGTTTATTTAATTGAAGAAAGCGCCTCAAAAGTTTACCTACCTGTGGGTAGGCAAACTTTTGAGGCAACAGGCTCATCGGACCACGTTGCCCACGCCTTACGCCACAACTGCAAATTAGTTATTCATATGCTCACCTTGTATGGTTATAAATTAAAACAGCGACATCTATGACCGACGCATAACCCTACTTGAATAAACAAAGTGCTTACTATTCTAACCGTAAAATAACTCGTACATTATGTTAATAGATGTCACTATCATAAATTTTCTCGAGGATCACATAATGCTGTTTTTCCTTAGGCGTATGTTGTTATTATTTTTACTAGATACCAGAAACATTGATTAAGAGTACGATCTACACTCCAATTGAGGACACGTACGTTGCGCCAGAGATGCAGGAGAGGATCGCAGATTCGGAGAAATTAGAACCGCTGCCCGAGGAGCTTGTACCAAAATCTACTACTTACAAGTAAGTAGATTATTTTCAAGAATTCCTTGACACACTTCCACATTAACCCCTCTCCCCCCACTCCTTTTTTCTTCACCATCTCAAACCAGTCAATTTCAGAGTAGACGTCTACTGGTGGGGTCTTCGTGATGTAAACAGCGCCAGAAGACCATGCGTGAGCCTCGAAATAGACGAGCTGGTTATCAGATCTGACATCATCAATGATAAGAAGACCAACTGCAACTTCCCAAACGGGAGAATACATCAGACTTTCGAAGCACCACTTGACGAGGTCTACTCACCACCTATGAATATAAGACTTTACGATAATAGCACTTTCGGAAGGACCTTATTCCTAGGAGCTAATGTCGTGAAAAATCCAAGCAAGTACATGGTCAGTTGGTTTCCTAAAAATGAAAGAGAAGCCTCCTTGAAAAGCGCGTCTATTACATCCTCGAACTTTTTTCAAGGTTGGTAATGGTTTGTCTGTACGTAAAAGAGGCCCATCTTTCATCTAGATGGCGTTAGTTTAACGTTGCCACTTAGTATAGATCTTATTGTTAGCACGTCGCTGTTTATACTATAATTATATCTTTAAATTTAAAACCTGCAGGGTGTAAGGAGCATGGTCATGAAAACTTTGGTTAAATGTAACACTTAAAGCCTATAATAAAATTATAGAAATCATTTATGTCGAAAGTCATAGTTTACAAATGTTGTAATTTTTGAGCGCGCAATGTATCGTAAACAACGAGATCACAACGCAACGCTCCGTGAGATAAACGACACGTGCGAGTGAAGAGCGCCCTCCAGCGTATCGAGTTTTAATTTACGTTGCAGTTTTAGTATGTCTGATTAACAATCGCAGCCGTTAAATGTAAATATATAAACCATACAACCTTCTCCACAGTTGGACAAATGTTGTACATAAAAAAAAGTCCCACATCCACCACGGATAGCGAGTTCTCGATCAAGAGTAATATCACATCGAAAACTAAGAGATCTACATGGAGAAGGCTGTTTAGTAGGAAGGAACCTGCTGAGGAAGAATACGTACTTCTGCCTTTGTTCGCCAAAGAAAGGCATCAGAAGCAGCCACAGAAGTGTCCTAAGACACCAGAATATAAAGACTGGTGGTTGAGATATTTTTGTTCACAAAAGGTAGACTTTTTAGTTACCTATCTGTGTATCTATCAGCCGAAAGACGTCCACTGCTGGACATTGCCCTCAACCAATGATTTCCACACATCACGGTCCTCCGCCACTCGCATCCAATTACCTAGAGTGATTTGATTTTTGTGGATTAATTTTTGAGGAAAATCAAATCTAATATTATGAAGAATTTTAGAATTGCTAGAAAAAATTTTTTGGTCATTTTATACCAAATTGCTGTGTCTTTAATCCTTCTTGTCTTGAGATGTCTGATTAGACTTGAAGAATATTGTTTATAGACTTTGCAATTCTTTCTCAGGATATTGAAGAAGACAACGTGCGTGACAGAATCGAAGTGAGTATTAATTTTTTATGCTGCGAACTCTTTTCGAGGTGGAGGAAACGATGTTGCCATGATTTTGAGCACGTTTGCGGCTAATACTTCGTTTATAGCAATAGATCAGCATTTTTGGAGGGGTGAAGGGCTTTCCCCTTTACTTGTACCGCCTAGCTTCCCCGTTGCCCAGCAGTGAAAAATTACTATGTCAAAAACTCATACTTTTCAATACTGTAACTTTCAGATATTCAACTCGGAACTGGAATTACAACCGGAGTTCTCCAAATTTAAAGACTGGTGTTCCACTCTTAAGCTGTACAACGGGAACAAGACAGGCATCCCTGAGAAGGATGATCAGCTCTACTGTGGTTATCTTAAAGTTGGCATAGCGATATATAAATGGCCACCAACACTTGGTACCGAAGCCGTTAGTTGCAATGGTGTGGACTTAGAGCAAGGGTTCGTCCTCTAGTAATCTGTATACTCAAAATCCTTATATTGGGCACAAGGCAAGGAATTCTGAAGATTATATTGATAATATCTAATTGTAACATTTTCCTTGACTTAATATAATCACAACTATTCCATATACCCTTCAGCCGAAAGACATGAACTGCTGGAAGCAGGTATTCCCCAATGACTTGATATATCACATTCCTCCGTCAGGCTTCCTCCAACGCGTATGCCCCTATACTGTTTTCTGCCTCTTCCTCGCAATTCTAGAACCATTCTGCCCCAACAGCCATCAATTGTTCAACATTGATGAAATTGAAATGCTCCGCGTACAGTGACTTTCAAAACGAATTCGAACTTTCAAATTCTGAGTCCTCAATTTTTTTATATTAATTTTAAAATTATCTATCTAGTTACTTTAAAGATCACCCCAGCAATGAGTGCACGAAGTTTCTGATACGTGCATATGTGGTGAAGGCCACGGACCTGGTACCCAAAGCTTTTACCGGTAGATCTGATTCCTACCTCGTCATCGGCTGCGGCAACAAGCATCTCGGTGATCGGAACAATTATGTAGCTAATAACTTGAACCCGGTATTTGGAAAGTAAGTAGATTTTAATTCTGACAAATTAGGATCATAATCGCGTGGTCAATTTCATTTATATATTATTGCAGAATGTATGAATTCCGTTGCACGCTGCCAGAAGATTATCTCCTTAGTATATCGCTGTTCGATTACGATGCGAATCCTCCTGATGAGATGATCGGCACTACAACGATAGACCTGGAAGACAGGATATACACGAAACACATGGCTAGAGTGGGTCTATCTAGTGAATATAACATGTAAGTAAAATAAGAAGGAATATAGATCTTTGGGACTCGTTGAAGGTTGAATATCGCACAGCAAACGTATAAGTACCTTAACGTATTCTAACGCTTCTATTTTGACTGACGTTACTAGAAGCAATTGCTTTCAGATATGATGACAAACCGATATACGACCTTATTGCATTAGTGTCATTAAAAAGATTAAGGAACTGGGGTACCATATAAATGTTCGCGACCGTACATATAAGAGGATATTATATATACTGGTAACATATAGTCTGGATCAAACAGTCATGCCTTTAGGTTGGTCTTGTATTGTTTTCCTTTGATTTATGCTCTTTATAAATCTTTACAAGCTAAACGTAATATATTCGTTAGAAGGTCGTAATTGTTAGTTAAATATATTTTTTCCAGCACTGGACCTGCCAAGTGGCGAGACTACACAAAACCATCTACCATTCTCGAGAACTTGTGCACCAGTAATCACTTGCCACCTCCCACCTTCCCAGACGCAGCAACCGTCATCGTCAATGGTGTGGAGTATAGGGACACAGAGGGTAATGGCGCAGATATACAACAAATGTCAAATTTATAAAAAGTTACAATCCATTTGCAATAGCACTGCAATTTCATTTTGTCCGCCTAAAAGGATTGTATGTAGCTTTGAATTCGACAATAATACTATGTCTAGACCATAATATTCTTTCAGATAAATATTACACTTCGGCATCCGAACGAAAAGAGAACATTTGTCTGAGTCTTCTTCGCAAATGGCAAACCCTAGCAATGTGTGGGTACAATTTGGTACCCGAACATGTTGAAACGAGAACTCTTATGCATCCGGAAAAGCCTGGGTTGGCACAGGTATGCAACGTCAACAAAAAAAAATGCACATAACATCATCAAGCTAAAATAAGAATAGTGAAGTAGGTAGGTATTACATATTATGATAATATTTGGGAGGGGCAGATATCACTTCGGGGAGGGGGGGGGTTGTCGAGCTCACAGTGGGTTCTTTAAAGCATCTCGGAAGGAGTTTGAACCCCTAAGCCCCAAAACCTGCCTACGGTCTGGATCTGAACATTTTAGGATAAAACACCATAGTGGTTTAAGAAGTGCGTTTATTTTCATTCATAAAAAAGCACCATTAAGCGTCTACAAAAATTGAATCTTAAAAAAACGATTATATAACGTCATGATGATCATATTTTTTAAGGGCAAGCTTCATATGTGGGTGGATATATACCCATTGGACCCGGAGGTGTACATACCTCCTCCAGTAGACATCACTCCTAGAAAGATGGAGGAGTACGAGCTCAGGGTGATTGTTTGGGACGTCCAGAGTATTGGGCAAGACCAGGAGATGGAAAAGAAATTCCTCGATATATATGTTAGGGTGTAAGTATTATTTGTTTGTAAGGGTCTGGATGCGAGGTATTGACTTACTGCAGTTCATGTTATCGCCAACTGTTACTTATTGTAGAGGTGGTCGCTTACTGATGGCAGCCACATAAGGTAGGATCACAGAACGCGCACGAAATATATAAAGCTCTACATGGTAGGATCAGAAATTGAGAAACTCGTGACCGAGCTAGAGTAACGGTTATTTGCAAATTTGAAATGGCAGTCGATGGGACAGCTCTCAGAACCAATGGTCGTGGATCAAAGATTTACGCTGGCTTTGCAAATCGTATCATTGTGTAGTAATACTGTATTATTGACACGATAGTAGTACTGTCCAAAAAAATACTGTCTTCCAATATTATATGAGCTTATTTTTTAACGACAGATGGATTGGAACATCTGAATTCGCTCAATACACGGACGTGCACTACAACACATCGACCGGTGAAGGTAGCTTCAACTGGCGGATGATTTTCGAGTTCAGATATCAGCATGCCGAAAAAAAGGTAATCCAACTCGTGTGTAATGTCAAAATTACCAAAAGTCCTTCTAAATGTGGAAAGGATAAATATTAAAATACTGCTATATACAAAAATATCTATGGAGTTACATTTTTGGTGGTTGCAAAAAGTTTTGTTCATATTATGAACTCAAAGAAGATGAAGACATGGAAAGGGACCAAAAAGTGCGGTCGGTTAGTGCGAACCAGACGTCTGCGTACTTCTGGTTCGCACTCACACGTTGTTCAATGGATGTACAAAACATCTTAGTTCGTGCATATTACACATCATTTTACACGTGTAGCCTGTGGGAAAAGAATACGTTTTTTTTTATACATTATAGGCAAGTATTTGATCTCGATCTCATCTGATGGTAAGTGACGATGAGATCTACAATGGAGCATACTTGCCTAGGTAGGAAGGCGGCAGTAGATCGAGACGCTACATTCACTGGGCATATGCAGCGCAACTGATCAGACCCGCCATCCATGAAACGCAGAAATCGTACAGCTCTCAATATAATAAGTAATTATCTTTTATTAAAGCTGGTGATGAAAGAGAAAGGCCCATTTATTGAGGTGGAGGAGCGAGTGCCTCCGATCCTCGTCGTTCAGGTCATGGATAGTGATGCTGCCTCTCAGGATGACTTTCTGGGTGTGTACTACTTAGCCTGAATTTGTGGTTTCGCCTAAAGAAATTTCGTTTTCCGTTTACCCCCAGACCGATGGTGATGTTTCGGCGGTGTTGGTGGAGTAACATCCACCACCAGCACATACTCAAGTATTTGCTGGACTAATTTAGACCTTAACAACTTACATCCATAGCAGTGATAGCCAAGTTGGTAGAACGCTTACCTCGGTAACGTGGATCGCAGGTTCAAACCCCAGCTTGCACCTCTGAGATTTTTGAATTTCATGTGCGAATCTCATTTTCGACCATGATTATCACTTGCTAAACAGTGCAGGAAAACATCGCGAGGAAACTTGCATTTCTAAGAGAACCCCTCGAAAGACGTGGGAAGCCCGCCAACCCGCACTGAGCCAGCGTGGTGGACTATAGCCAAATCCCCCTCGCATTGAGGGGAGGCCCGTGTCCAACAGTGGAACATTAAAAGGGCTGGTATTATTATAACTTACATCCTCAAGTGATTAGATTTGTCATACATTGGCTACAATTGTGACTGAGTTTATATAAGCTACTTTTCAGTCACATAAGACTATTTTTAACGTTTAATCATTCTATTTACAGCTTCTCTCACACTCAGTTTGAGTGAAATGCCTCGCGGCATGAAACAAGCCCACCAATGCACGCTCGAAGAATTGGAGAAGGTGAAGAAGATGAATCTCTTCTCCGCTTTGTCAACGCGTGGATGGTGGCCGTTGACGGTCACTGATCGCAATACTGGATCCAAGAGATTCTCTGTTAGTAGTTTGCAAAAAAACAAGTGATTATTAAAAATGGAATAGAAATTAGTTTCTAAAAACATTCAGATATTTTGAGTCTTTATTTCGTAAAGTGACATCTATTTGAGAGCAGCTGAAATTCTTAGTAAAGTTTATCATTTTGTTTGCGACGAAGTTCCGTGCATTGCAAATAGATGTCACTAATAGCACGTTATTAACCAACCCTTACATTTTTAGAAAGTTATGATGGATTATAAAGCCCTTGCAGCGCACTTTTTCCTCTGAATAGTTCGTTATAATGCCATTATAATCCAAAATAGCTGTTTATAAATTTGGGGGTAAATCTTTACCTTACGAAAAATAACCCGATAATTGTATTATATATTATAGGTAAAATAAATAATTTTATAATTAAGTAGTTTTAATATACGTAGTAAGTTTGATTATTAATCAAAAATGTATAATTCCAGGGCATAATAGATTTGGAGCTAACATTACTGCCGAAGGAGAAAGCTATATTGATGCCAGTGGGTCTTGGCAGGGAGCCACCTTCTCCGTTGCCAGTGCCTAAGTAAGCACAGAGTTGTACTCACTCAAGCTACGCTACAACATTACTACTAAGCTGTCAAAGAAACAGTTCTACTGATTTTGTCATCCTATATGTAAAACTTAAAAGCGCTTCTAGCGGTATTTATTTCAAACTTTAAATTGTGCGTATAAAGTGGATAAATATATACCTACGAATATCTAGAGTTCGAAACTCTTGTGTGCAGTACTTGTTATAGGTAGATATTTATGACGTGTGATTAAATTATAGAACGTCTTTAAATTCGGGGCGTAGACATTAAAGTAGGTACACATACAGGCACATTCAGCTTAAGAATAAAGCCGCACTCGACCTACTGAATTTATTTGATTTCTTATATTTACGCAAATGCTACACTTTGAAATAAAACTAATTTTACAGATTTGATCGCGTTTATTTTATGTGTTTTTGTTCCCGAAGTTTCTGCTCGGATCGGAACGGACCGCAAACAACTAAATATGAGGGTACCCCAGTTCAAACTATGACACTAGGACGTCTAACACGTCAGTCCTCCCGTGACCATGGTTGCTGTAGAGCAGCCGAAGCCTCGGGAATGTAAAAAAACATAAAAATAAACGCGATGAAATCCGTAACATTAGTTTTATTTCTACTGAATATAATATATATTTTCAGCCGGAATGAGTCGTCGGGCAGTTGCTGTTCGAAGGAGTTGAACTCAAGTAATTATATGCGTTACCTATTTATCGCTGTCTTGGGCTTCGCTATCGCCATATTGGCTATCTTTTTATATGTTAGTGTGCTTGAAGACCTAATGGAAGAGACTTAGACAAAACATAAGTAGGTACTTTTCTACAAAATTGTGTTATTTTTTCTGATAAGCACTGGGGCATTGCTCGTTCTCCTAAAGTATTTTAATACCTGCTTTATACAGTAACGGTAAAGTGTACCGCATATAAAAATACCAGTTTCATAATTTATTGCATGTAATAATAATTTTTTGATGGTTATGTACGCACTTACCTAAGTATTTGTTAAGTTATATCTAAGTACTTATCTGTTTTAAAAGTAGCGTTTATGAAAATACATTTGCATTGTACTTATTTATTAAATACATATTTGGATTAAATAATTATTTTACGATGATTATTATTTATTGTTTTTTGTTAAGAAGAATCTTTAGTTTATGTGAGATACCTACGGTATGGTATGGTTTTAATTGCTTGTTCTTGTTCGACTTACTTGACTGTCGTCGTATGAGATTACTTAACCAACTCTATCGGACTCGTAGGTAAGGTCAAGTCTTTTATCACCTTAAGGTTGAATAACATTTGCTCATCGTTGAGTCGTAAGCCTTATTTTCGTCATTTGTTTTTTATTTGAACTTAGAACGTATCAAATATGAAACTTAGTAGAATTTTTGTATTAAAATGAGTTTTTTTTAACTGTTAAACCACTTGAATGGCTAAACCTACCTAAACGGTCAATTTTAACAGTATATACCACCTTGTAAAAAATATTAACCCACTCAAATGAAATTAGGGTGAATGCTCTGCTAATTGGTCAGACAATTAGAAGACTAAGAGGTTGCATTACGAGTTAATTTGGCATAAATATTGATGTAATTAATTTAATATATTAATTTGATTAATAAACGACGTATTAACCGATATCTGAATGATACTTACTAGTATTTGTTATCTTGGTTAGAGCTTTGGTACATTATGCCAGTGTCATTGGCCGATTCCGTTAATCTCTTGCCGCGTCTCGGTTGTCAGTTTCAAAAGATTCCAGAAAATAAAAAATATTGCTTTGTTTTTTGTTAAGTATATTCTACCGGCCAAGTGCGTTATAAAGCTCTGTTGTTGGCATAATAATTAATAAAAAATATGGAAAACATAATGTTTTAAAAATGTAAGTGGCAGAATCTTGTAATAGCATTGCTTCTTGATGCTAGTGTTAGTTCATGAGGATGCACCGCTTGGTCGTCTGATCGCAGCACGCATGCCTACACGGACGGGAGGGAGGCGTGGAACGACCCGTACTAGCTTGGCTTTATTCACGCCACCGCGATGACCATTGTTGCCGCGATCGCGCGCTCCCAATAATTTTATATCCGAACGCATCAAGTTTAAAAAAGTGCTGTTCGATATTCGAAATACAAATACAGTTTTCGCTTGGCGGGTAAGTTTGACATTAACATTTTTTATTAACTCACTAAGTGATATATTTGTTACTTTTTTGTTGAGTACTTTATTTTTTATTTAGTATCGACTAATTAAAAAAAAAAATTTTTTTTTTGCCCACCAATGAGGCGGCCAGGGGTTTTTTTGGCGGGAAGTTGAACCGTGAAGTTGTCAATTTGGTTTTATTTTCCAAGAATGTCTTTCTTTAATGAATAATGATTAATATTAGTGAGACGTAACTTAACCTATAAAGAGGAAGTTGTAGCGAAGAATAGAAACATTCACTTCGCCCAGTATATATAATAATTCCAGCCCTTTTTTATGTCCCACTGCTGGGCACGGGCCTCCCCTCAATGCGAGGGGGGATTAGGCCATAGTCCACCACGCTGGCCCAGTGCGGGTTGGCAGACTTCACACATCTTTCGAGGGGTTCTCTCAGACATGCAGGTTTCCTCACGATGTTTTCCTTCACCGTTTTAGCAAGTGATAATCTTGGTTGAAAATGAGATTCGCACGTGAAAAATCCCAGAGGTGCGAGCCGGGGTTTGAACCTGCAATCCTCGTTATCGAGGCAAGCGTTCTACCAACTTGGCTATCACTGCTTTGTCTGCAATGTCGCCCAGTATAGATGGCATTAAATACTACGCTTCATACGAATGACGAGTATCCGTACAAGTCTGAATCGCGGTATTAAAGTATACCAGCAAACATCTCGACAGTAACCTCGGAGCGTATTAATACAATGTTGTTTTTAAATCTAAATTTAATTTAAAAACATAGTTTTAAAGGTTTTCAATATTATCATAACCAATAGCGATACCCACTGATTGAGTCATTGCGCATGCTATATTGTATGAATGAGGCACGCGCGGCGCCGCCATTGTTGTTCAACTTATTAGAATAATAATAATAATACAACAGCTTGTGGCAATCTGTTGGTGAGTGGCAACACCACGGACCCGAGTGCCCCAAAGAGTCGGTCAGGGCCCCCACCTCGGCGTGATTTCGTCGGCCGAGTGGAAACCGACGGGGCATGCAGGACTCTCAGACTTGCCTTAGTTGGCTATATCCGCTCCCGCCAGTGTTGCCCCTTATCGTCATATATGACAGCCTTTTAAGGGGGCCCACCTAAAGAGCAGCGAGTCACCACACTGAGAAAAATACCTTACATGATTACGAATAATTTATAAGGTCTTCTGCAACTTTTATCCGTATTCCTGTTAAAAAAGGACCAAGAGTTGCTACGGACACTTTGTGCGTAAATAATAACAATTTAACATGAATTGGCTTCACCAATACACATCAGAATGAAATCCAATCATTACGTTCACGTTAACTAGAAGTTATAAAACGTAAATCGAACCCGACTGAACGATAATGTCAACATGTTCATGCTAGATTTACGGTTGTCTAAATTAGATATCACTCTTCATGTTTATATTTTATGAAGCACGGAGTCAGTTTTTCTCAGTGCACCTGCCAATAGTAATTAGATAAAAGCTGATAATGGCAGGTAAAAGCTGATAATGGCAGGTGACCGCAACCCTACCAATAGTCCTATCCTACCCATCCAAACTTCGATCCAACGTCCCAAATATTTTTCCAAATTCAGGAATAATTCCATTATAGTTCCTCCACCTGCTGAGGTGAATTCGTTGTACTCGTATTGCTATAAATTTCAGCAGGCGGCTATCATAACATTACAATTCTCAAAAAAGGACCTCCCCGTGTTGGACCTATGTCCCCGCGCAAGCCTTGCAAAGATAGACCATCTGGAGAGGGACATACAAAAATACTATAAATACGTTACGTTTGGACTATCCCTTAAAGTAAAAATTTTGCTGATGAAATGAGGGCAATTTTTCAATCCATATTATAGCTAGTCCATGATCAGTATCTGTATATAATATTTTAATTCATTAAAAAAAGTGGTTTACAACCCAATTATTGAATAAGTATCGTAGCCTTTACCTATTATTACGTAATAACATCTGAAAACTACTAAGACAATACAGCCACTATTCAAACCCAGTCCACACATGAGGAACAGTGTAACATTGTTTGGAAATGATAACTTGAAACACATGTTTCGTTGTAAAGGCTAGCGCACACTAAAAAATAACACCATACAGGGTGATTCAAAGAGGGTATACTAAGCCTGGAACTTGAGCATCTTTAATTTGTAATCATTATCTGAAATAAGAATTGCATTATGTCAATTTAAAAAAAAAATACAAGCGAATTGAGAACCTCCTCCTCTTTTTTGAAGTCGGTTAAAAAGAAAAAATAACAATTGTCATTATGTGGGAAACAACATTTATTTTTTTAATATCGACATATCGAAATTCTGGCGCCACAATGTGTTAACACATGCGCTTAAGTTGCTATAAATATATTCGGCATATCTATACATATAAATAAAATTGGAGTGTCCGTTTGTAATATTAAAATAACCGCTTTTTACTAAGTGCATTTGGATGTATACACGTTACCTATACCGAAACAAATTTTTTTACAATTTTTGTCGGTCTGTCTGTCTGTCCGTCTGTCTGTCTGTCTGTCTGTCTGTCCGTCTGTCTGTCTGTCTGTCTGTTTGTTCCGGCTAATCTCTGAAATGGCTGGACCGATTTTGACGGGACTTTTACTGGCAGATAGCTGATGTAACAAGGAGTAACTTAGGCTACTTTTTACTTTACTACTTTAAGTTTGATAGCAACAACCTGCAATGCGTCCCGCGGGCTCAGAATGGGCGAGCAGGCTGTTGTCAACGGTTGTATTTGTTAAATACCACGCGGACGAAGTCGCGGGCGACAGCTAGTATATCAATATAATCAAATAAAACCTAAGTACAGACCACCTAAAACATTTCACATGATTATTACTACACATTTTATTATTTAGATCTTGCTACATTAAAACAGCTGGTTTGTTAAGGTGGAAGCTCAGGGTCAGGGCGCGAAATTCAAAATGACAATCGTTTTTATTTTTTTACGAAAAATTTGGACATCTTTACGATATAATTTAGTGTTTTGCGATATTACCATTCTGCATTGGATGTCTCGATGTATTAAGTTTGCTTAAAAAAATACCTAATCCCATACAATACCATAAGGTTTGTAAAAATCGCTACTTTTACTAACTTTATCGTGTTGTATCGGATTAAGTACTTTTTTAAGCAAACTTAATACATCGAGACATCCAATGCAGAATGCTAATATCGCAAAACACTAAATTACATCGTAAAGATGTCCAAATTCTTTGTAAAAAAAAAACCATTGACATTTTGAATTTCGCGCCCTGACCCTGAGCTTCCCCCTTAAACCATTGATAAAATCCATAAGGCTAGTATCCCGGGCCGTAAAAAAAAAACTAAAAATAAAAATATACGCGCATGGGTACGTCCGTGTATGTGTTCACGGACGAGGCCGCGGCAGTTTAGTTCCGTTGACGCTCTTAATCCATTAACCGCGGGCAATTTGTACAAATTTAATCAATGTAATAGATAACTATAGCTTCTGCCGGCAGCTCCACTCGCGGAACCTTTTTGTTACCGTGTAGGTATCCTCATGGATACTCGCAAGCCTCGGGGGAGTCGGATTATGACGAACTCCTACCGATTATTTTACCGTGGGGAAATCCTCATGGACACTCGTACGCCTCGGGGGAGACAAGAGGGCTATGTCGGACTCCAACAACTAAAACCACACTGTGGTCCTTCTCCAGCCTTGTAGGGAGGGAGCCACGGGACCACATGCGCACTCGTCTGCGACCTCAACAGTGGCCGTCCGCTTGAGGAGATACCTCGGCCGCTGTTGGGATCGCAGAAGAGTACAAGAGGGTTCCCGTGCTCCCCGCACCACAAGGTGGAAGAAGGACCACCGTCCACTCGCGGAACCTCAATGCACTCGTTGGTCTAACAACAGCGGCCTCTTAAATATGTCCGAGATAAAGTATCTATGCAATATTCTAAATGTGCTAACATAATTCATAAAAAAAAGTAAATATTAATACCAGCCCTTTTTAATGTCCCACTGCTGGACACGGGCCTCCCCTCAATGCGAGGCACGCAATAGTCCAGTGGCCCAGTGCGGGTTGCTGGAACATAATATTATTATAATTACAATTATAATTACATTTTTTGTAAAAATAATGGATAAAAAAAGACAAGCCCGCTGAGTTTCTTGCCGGATCTTCTCAGTTGAGGTCGCGTTCCGATCCGGTTGTAGAGTTAAGGAAAAAATGTAATGACAATTTGTAAGTGCCCCCGTAGGCCTATACGAAATAAATGATTTGACTTTGACTATGACTTTGACATTACAAACAGAAACCTGAACACCTGATTAGCGCATTTGGTAGTATCCCTGCTTTCTGTGCCGAGGTTCCCGGTTCGAATCCGGGTATAATATTTGTGTGACAAACACGAATGTTTGTACCCGAGTCATGGGTGTTTAATATCTATATAAGTGTTATATACTGGGTTCGCCCTTAGTTCATTGTACGGTACCCGTAATTCAAGCGTTGCTTAGCGTGGGACCGTATATTTGGCGTGTTCGTCTGGCGACATTATTATTAGGGTCCTTTTTGTCTCCAGTTTATATGGAGCTAAGTTACCTTCATACTTAGATGCCAGTTACTCTATCTCCAGGTACACACTTCGTCTTAAAAGTATTATAAAACTGAGTGAACTCTAAAAATACATGGATACTAACATACATATTTATTTGCAAAAAAAAAAATTTTGAAACAAAAGGAGTAACTGAATGATGTTACACTGAAAACATCTTATACGAATAAATAAATAAGTATCTGCTGAAAATAACAAAGCTTGTTTGTCAATATAGAAAATGCAAATATTTTGTTAAAAAAAATAAAAAATAATACAACCGAATTGAGAACCTCCTCCGTTTTGAAGTCGGTTAAAAATTTACCGAGTCAAGTTTGCTAAATTTACTTGATCAATACTACCCGGATACATTGGTTAAAACTTTCAAGTTAACAGATTATCTAATTTTAAATGTAACGGTTGTATATTGCTAGTAAATAACTCTATGTAACCATGTGCTCGTCTCTGTTCATAACCAAGCTTACTTCAAGATTTTTCAATGTGACTTTGTGATTATATTAAAAATTACCTGTTGCCCGCGACTTCGTCCGCGTGGTATTTAACAAAGACAACCGTTGACAACAGCCTGCTCGCCCATTCTGAGCCCGCGGGACGCATTGCAGGTTGTTGCTATCAAACTTAATCAGGCGCAGCGCTACAACATTGGTTTTAATTTTTTTTCGAGAGATCCTATTTTTTTTTCTTAAATAAAAGTAGCCTAAGTTACTCCTTGTTACATCAGCTATCTGCCAGTGAAATTCCCGTCAAAATCGGTCCAGCCATTTCAGAGATTACCCGGAACAAACAGACAGACAGACAAATATTGTAAAAAATGTTGTTACGGTATAGGTAACGTGTATACATCCAAATGCACTTAGTAAAAAGCGGTTATTTTAATATTACAAACAGACACTCCAATTTTATTTATATGTATAGATAAATAGAATGCGACGGATTCAATGGATTTTTGAACGGCACAAAACGTATGTTTTCTCATTGAATGTTTATAAATACTGACGTAAACACAATCACTTAGCCGATTCCCGGTATTAATCGTTAACGCCAATCCTTAACACGAAAGTAATGCGGTTTTAATTAATTTACAATCACCCTAGAGAGATGCGCCGCCACGCTTGTGTGTGTGTGTGAAGGCTGTAGCTAGGAATTCACTGTAGCGGTGGGGGGGGGGGGGATCAAGTTCACTTTAAGGTGGGACCTGCAGACCAGAAACGTGAGTACCAGCCAGCATTACGGGGGGGGGAAGCAGCCCCCCCCCCCCCGACTATAGCCTTGCAATCTTTTATCTTTTTATATTAATTATCTTTTTATATACCTACCTTTACAACTATACCTATTTCAATGGATTGACTCACCGATCAACCGTACTGTATGAGATTTTTTTGCAGCCTCAACTCTTAATGTAATGGTATAATTATATTATGTTACCATCCATTTGCCATTGCTTTAATTTAAGGTAGTCGACTTTTAAGCATGAAAGTACGTAGGTACCTAACATATTCACGGTATAACTAAACGCTTTTATAATACTATACTATACTATCAGCCGAAATACGTCCACTGCTGGACATAGGCCTCCCCCAATGACTTCCACACATCACGGTCCTCCGCCACTCGCGTCCACCGGCTTCCTGCGACGCGTGTGATATCATCGGTCCACCTTATGAGGGGCCGTCCTACACTACGTCTACCGGTTCGTGGTCGCCATTCTAGAACCTTTCTGCCCCAAACAAATCAGCTCTTATAAAGCACCTATTAAATAAATTACGAGTAATTATCAGAACTATTGCCACCTCGAAACTATATATTTATATGTTTGTACTATTTTAATCAACGCACGAAGCCCTACTGTGACTCGAAGTTGATGACCGAATGGTGGGTGATTTTGGTCTCTGTATACGTATCCTGTGACTATATGAATAAGCAGACAATCGATAAAGAAATGGCACTAATATATTACTAACTACTTGGTCTAGCTAGAAGTTTGAGCGTAGTTCTCTCAGCTCACTGTACCGGGTGGTTGCAGGTTTAATTCCTGTCTTGACAAAGAGCAATGCTCTCGGAACTATGGACCAATCTTGATGCTTTGTACAACCTTATTTTTGTGCTAAGATTTTTATGTTAACATAATTGAGAGTTACAATAGTTTTATAATCCGTTATAACTTTTTATAAATTTCAGGTTTATTTTCTGACCATAGAGCTACCACCGAGTTTATAGACGTTGTATTACATTATCAAACTATGTGAGGTTTGATAAAATTATGAAAGTCTATAAATTCCGAGGTTAAATAATATATATATATAATGGCAATAAAATACTTTATTTATTTACCTAATTACCTAAGTACTTTCCCATTTCATCAAAGATCGTGAACTGCAAAATGAAATATCTTATAGTGACTTTGATAAGTACCGCTTGAGACACTTGTACTTGAGACATCAATGGAAACTTATTAATAAAGCTCCATGGAAGGGAATTTTTCAGAATTTATTTCAAACGAAGGCATGAATCATGGGCCGGGCGACGCGTAGGTGATAAGCGCCGATGGAAAAAAACCGCCCAGGACAGCGTTATCAGGGCACAATAATGTAAAAATTATTTACCATCACACCTGTATTACCTTTAGAGATAGGCAGAGGTACACTGTCTACGTTCCGCTGATGATATTTGATTGGAATGCAAGCGAGTAGGTACACTCTTATTCTTATACTACCGAAAAAACAATATCGGCATTTTCGTAATGATAAGAGATGCGGTAAAAACGCACACGTTCTAAATTTTGTATAGTATACACTTTCTGAATCACCTGTATATGTTAACATTGTATTCAGGTCAGAGCCCCAAGTCTGCTAACACAATCGCTTCATAATCGAACAGCAATCGAATAGTAACTGTCACTTTTGACATATATCGTATGGGATATCTGTCAAAAGTGACAGTTACTATGCGGTTGCTGTTCGATTATGAATCGATTGCGTTAGCAGACTCGGGGCCCTGGTATAAGTATCTATTTACTTTAATAAGCTTTCTATAGGCGTCGCCATTTTCATATCATCACGTCACATCCAATTTTTTTTTATAATGCGTATTTATTTAATGTTTTATTGCTATTAATTACTTGACATTGGCAAAATACCCGCCAAATTGTGGGTGAGGTCATATTCATATCCATTTTATTTCATCGCATCTCATTGCGTAAAGAAAGAAGAAGAAGCTTTCTATAATAAAATCGTCATCCATCCAAGACAGTTTGTCCCCGAGGTCGGACTATTAACTATAATATTTTTCAAGTAGATACTAATTGAGTCGTGGTCATCTGTAATTATTCAGCCGTGTAAACAAATTTCGAGGGCGTGGCACCATTACCCCGATGAGCGATCGTTGATAGATAAACGAACTATTGCCGTGTTAAAATAAAGTTGACATTGCGTCATACTCGCGGTTGTCCTGATCGGAATTGATAACGGAATATTGCATTGCATAATTATTTATAACTACCAGAGCTTGGGAAGAGCTGAACTAGTCAGCCTTTTTTTAAGAGGGCAACGTCTATCTACGTACAAAGTATAACAATAATATTGTACAATACTTTAAGAGGTCACATAATTTAAAAAAATAATTATCTGTCATTTAAAAATAACCCCACAAAGTACTTATATAGGAGAACGCAAAAGGTACGCTTCTTCAAAAAATAAGATCCGTTCATAAACATGACCGGTATGACACTCTTTAAATTCTAAAATATTTAACAAAATTCTTGTGAAACCTTATATAGGTTGATTCATTTTTTAAATTATCATTTGTTCTAAAATTAAACTTCTCCTTTAGGTTCTAAGAGCCGATGGCGAGCGTCTGGTTGCTCGGTGGTGGCGGAGGCCGCCCGCCCCTACAGCCCCCGCGAAGCCCCGCCATTCTGCCCTCCGCGGACGGGGCTGTGCCCCCAGCTGAAGCCGTTACACACAACGACAGAAGCACTCGTAGGAAGCGGGGGCTCGCGGTAAGTTAAGGAAAAATAAATTAAGTGATAAGTTTTTAGCATAGTAGGTAGTACACCCCTCATTTTGTAGCGAGGGTCTCGGGTTCATATACAGGGGCAACCTTGCCGTTATGATCACGAAGTCTAACGAATGAATTGTTAAATGTAAATGTGTAATTACTCGAAATTCCTTCACAATTTATTTCTTATAGCCATATATGACCTGATTAGCGCAGTTGGTAGTGAGTGACCCTGCTATCTGCGCTGTGGGTTCCGGGCTCGAATCCTGGCAGGGCCTATCTTTGTGTGATGATCATGAATGTTTTACCCGAGACCTGGATGTTTCATATCTATATAAGTATTATATACTGAGTTCGCCTTCAGTCCATTGTAAGGTACTGATAATACAAGCGTTGCTTAGTGTGGGACCGTATAGTTGGTGTGTTCGTCTGGTGATATTAATATTATTATTATTCTACCACGTACTAATGCCTTCATGGTTGTCAGATGCAAAGCATGAAAGAAATCCACCATATAATAAAATTGTATATAATCTCATTGTACAATCAATAACCAATCCGAGCTAAGTCCTTTTTTTTTATCGTTAATTTTCTCGATTGATTTTGATTGCGAGACTCGATCAGCAGACAAATGTAGCAACACTTCTCGATTCAAACCAATGTTGTCGAGTGAAATTAGTTTTTATTTGTACAACAACACAATCTTGGTTGCAAGAATACGAAATGAATACATGTCGAATCGAATTCAATTGCGAAACAACTCAAACCTATTGGGAGAAAGCCCACCTGTTTGCCGCCCATATGGGCATTTCGTTTCGCGTCAATAAAACAACGATTTTCTTCTAGTATTTTAGAAATTATTTGTTATTAAACAGACGAGCGACTGTAGTTAACTTCAACAACAACTGATTGGGGATCTAGTTATTAATATAATTAAATCCAAAACCAAACGCACCATTGCAAGACCCCAAGACACTGTGAGCACTTTCTGCGTAGACCGGACCGCAAGCAGCAACTAACTATGAGGGTTTTTTAAGGTTTTGTTTGTTTGAAATACGTGAACGTCCACTCCACATTTAAGTCTTTCGGATATTTTTTGTCACCTTCTTCGCTATAAGTCGCTACATGCTTTGCGTTCGTTCCTTCAGCCCTACATGGCCATGGGTAGACACCATGGGCCATGACCATTCAGACGACTTAAATTTACATGAACAAAAAATCTCACGTCTGCATATAGGTACATAAAATGTTCATACCGAACATTTAAAATTCCAGAATGCGTTTCACGAACATTATGTCGGTGCTTCAGAATCTTTACGTCTTTATCTCCCTCCCCTACGGCTAGGGAGGCACGCACGTAACATAGTTACACTCGAGACACAGTTAAAAAAAAATACCGACACACACAACCCCTAGGGGTGTACGTTTGATATTGAAAATGGAGGTCCTTGCCTCATCTTTCACATTTACCAGCTAATCTTTCACAATACTAAGTTTATTTCATACTAGCTGTTACCCGCGACTTCGTCCGCGTGGTATTTAACAAAGACTTAACCGTTGGCAACAGCCTGCTCGCGCTTTCTGAGCCCGCGGGGCGCATTTCAGGTTGTTGCTTTCAAACTTAATCAGGCGCAACGCTGCAACATTGGTTTATTTTTTTAGTGAGATCCTATGTTTTTTTCTAAAATAAAAGTAACCTAAGTTGCTCCTTGTTACATCAGCTATCTGCCAGTGAAAGTCCCGTCAAAATCTGTCCAGCCATTTCAGAGATTACCCGGAACAAACAGACAGACAAAAATTGTAAAAAATATTGTTTTGGTATAGGTATCATGTATACATCCAAATGCACTTAGTAAAAAGCGGTTATTTTAATATTACAAACAGACACTCCAATTTTATTTATATGTATAGATGTATAGATTCCATGATGCGTCAATTCATCGCTGGTGTAGTCGATTTAACACCAACATATTATTAATAAAAATATTCAGTCAATTAACAATGACATCTTAATACACTTTTCGTCTCATGAGTACATGTTTTGCAATTGTGACTTGATTAATAAAGCAATGATTGTGATAATCGTGGTTGAAAATGAGATTCGCACATGAAATCCCAGAGGTGCGAGCCGGGGTTTGAACCTGCGATCCTCGTTACCGAGGCAAGAGTTCTACCAACTTGGCTATCTGAGCTTTTTTTTGCAGACTTGAGGCCATGGATTTTGGCCTTGAAAAATATTACAGTTTGCTAGTTACCGAGTTATAATAAAAAAATGAATACACAGGTTAGCTCGTTGGCCTTAGGGACTGCCTTGATACCTAATACGAACTAATTAATTGTGTTCCAGTAACGGTACTACGCCATAACCCTTAACTAGGTACACGAGCGAGGTACACTTAATTAGGGGGGCATGCATATGGGGAGCACTGCATATTTTAATAAGACTAGTTTGATTGATAGGTACTCACCATGTTATGTTCGTACAAAAACTCTTTGTTAAAAATATATAAATAAGCAAGTTGTTTCAGGGAGGGTATACTAAACCCAGAATATGCGATTATTTAGGGCACTTGTAATTATGCCAAATATTATCTTCCGACGATCGCCTAAGACTAAGTCACGATCAGTGTTGCCATTAATAGTAATTATCAATATAATTGTCGCCACTCAATGGCCGGAGATGGGCGATGACGTAGTGTTGCCCAACCATATTTTTAATCCATAGGACATAGACAATTTTGTGGACTATCGTTCCAAATTGAGGACAACACAAGGACGGTCCCTTATCTTAACACCAAAGGGTTAGTTTCTTACATTGCATGACATTACCGAGCTTAGAGTTATACTAAACCTCTAAGCACGATTAAATGCCATTCCTTGGGCTGATGAATTCAGACGCCCTATATTGGTATTTGACATGAAAATAACGATATCATGTACAATTTCGAGGCAGCGCCCTCTATCAAGGCCCTGAGAATTACAATTTCGCAGCGTATCTGAAAACCTGGGTTCGTATAAAAGTTTACTATGTATGGTGGACATTAAAATTGTTTACAATATTATAATTTCATTATCTATTTATTCATCGTTGGTAATGAAAATCTAAATCAATATTATCTGTAACTTAAGTATAGAATACATTTAAAACTTCAAATATATACTAACTAGCTGCGCCCCGCGGTGTTATACCGGCGATTAAATAGTATTTCAGTCCCTATGTCATTTTATGACCCCCGAACTACCACTATCAATGCAAAAAATCTTATCGATCCTTTGCTCTATGACAATTTTAAACAAATCTATCCACGGAATCCAAACATTTTACCGGGATAAAAAGTAGCCTATATGCTATTCCAGACTATAATCAATCTCTGTGCCAATTTTCATCAAGTACCGTTCAGCCGTTCTGGCGTGATTGAGTAACAAACATCCATCCATTCATCCATCCAAACTTTCACATTTATAATATTAGTGGGATGTTTACAAGTATACTTACATTATATTGTGTTAAAAACATATATTATCGTTTTAATTGTATAATATTTATGCGACGTTGTTATCAGGGTCTGTGGTTAAGAAATGCGTACATTTAGCCGGAGAAACAGACTCACGCATGCTGTATACGCCGCGTTCCCGAGTCCATTATGCTCAGCATTTGGAGAACGCATGTAAACTGCAAGACCATAGCCAGGAACTTGTCACTGAAGGGATTACTTCAGTCACTTAATCAAGCTCTGAACCAAACACAATAACTAAGAACAGCACCCCGAATATTTTTTTTTCCGAGTCGAAAATATTTTGTTGTATACGTTATATATAAAACGACGGGGGTGTGCTATTAGGTATCGGGGGGGGGGGGGGGGGGGGGGATAAAAGCCCCGATCGCCCCCCGCGTACGGCCTTGACTTTGTACTATTATATACTTATGGTATATGCGTCCGCTATCTCTAACATAGGCGCCAGCAATCGTTTATGTTCAGCTAAACAAATTCATGAAACCAGTCGCGTTCCGCGTATACGGACCGACAGGTCGCGGGGGCGGGTAACGAACGTACAAAATTCCGCCAATACAATCGCTGCATCTCCATCCGTGTAAATAACCGTGCTGTTGTCTTCTAGGAATGGATGTGGACTCTCACTGGTCTGAAGCGGCAGCATCCAGAGAAGGTGGACCCTGGTGGGGAGCTCCACGTTATGATGTCGGATACCGCCGACTCCAGAGACGTCTGCTTACTGGACGAGAGTCCCTTCAGGATACTGAGGGTGAGTTACTTTGTTAATACCACTGTAGCTTCATATACTACCTTCATCTCTATCTCTCTTATGACTGAGCCTTATATGCTGCCCTTAGTACTTCCAAGTGCACAATTCTAAGGACATTTTCAGACATGATTCGGCTACCGTTAAGTATAGAACTACAAGACATATTGGCATGCTTAATAAAATAAATTATACAGCTACAATGCTCAATATAATTCATATTTTAAAATGTTTATGGTCATACGTTGTAAATGTTTTTAAACATCTTACAGCTTTCAATGTATCAATTTCGAAATACAGCGAGCAGACGAAAGCATCAGCATATTGGCTCATTAGTAAGATAAAGCAGAATGCAAACTTATTTTTATTCACAATATATTATATACAATAGTTATGTACATGGAAAAACAAAAAACTGGTGGTGGCACGGGCCTCCCCTCAATGTGATTATGATTGTATTGCAGGGGATTAGGCCATAGTCTAGGCCCTAGTGGATTATGGCCCAGTGCTGGTTGGCGGATTTCACCGTGGTTCGCGGTCTTTCAAGGTGTTCTCTCAGACATGCAGGTTTCCTCACAATGTTTTCTTTCACCGTTTAGCAAGTGCTAATCATGGTTGACAATGAGATTTGACCATGAAAGACCGCAGGCGCAAGCCGGTGTTTAAACCTGCGACGCTCGTTACCGATGCAAGCGTTCTAACCACACGGCCGTCACTGCTTATTATATGAAAAGAAAGAAATTTTAAAAAGTTGAAACGAGTTCATCTTACAACAAAATTATTTGAACGCGATCCATTATAATGACGGAAAATTTCAATTTTTAAGATGCAAGTAAAATGAAGACTTGCTCAGTGAATAATAAAATAAAACCTAGCTCATAGAATAATCAAATGTGTATCTTCTTTGAAATAAGTCCTACACAATAATTGTATTTCATCAATCCGTTCTAACATTGTTATGGGATGGTACTTATTTATAGCAGCGATAGTCAAGTTGGTAGAACGCTTGCCTCTGTAACGAGGATCGCAAGATCAAACCCCGGCTCGCACCTCTGGGATTTCATGTGCGAATCTCATTTTCAACCACGATTATCACTTGCTAAACGGTGAAGGAAAATATCGTGAGGAAACCTGCACGTCTGAGAGAACCCCTCGAAAGATGTGTGAAGTCCGCCGAACCCGCACTAGGCCAGCGTGGTGGACTATGGCCTACTCCCCCTCGCATTGAGCCCGTGCCAACAATACAAATAAATAAAATTGGAATGTCTGTTTGTAATATTAAAATAACCGCTTTTTACTAAGTGCATTTGGATGTATACACGGTACATATACCAAAACATTTTTTTTTAAATTTTTGTCTCTCTCTGTCTGTCTGTTTGTTTCGGCTAATCTCTGAAATGGCTGGACCGAGTTTGACGTGACTTTCACTGGCAGATAGCTGATGTAACAAGCAGTAACTTAGGCTACATTTGATTTCGAAAAACTTTTTTGTTAAATACCACGCGGACGAAGTCGCAAGTAACAGCTAGTTATTACTATTATGTTGACTAGTTTCGTACCGTACATATTTAGTTATATATACAGGGGGCGTGTTATGAGCTCTTATTTCCGAGCTGTTCAATTCGCGGCCTTAAACTTGTCATCTGTATCACTTTAACGACACAAGTTTCAGCTAGACAGTACTTTGTCTCAGTTTGTAGTTGTAATTTTCACCGACAAAGTTAGGAAAAAAAAGATAGATTTTTTATTTGGATAAGTATGTGTGGCTGAGTGAAAATATGAAATTGTAGATAGATCAATGACCTGTCTGGAAATGAGAGCTGATAATACTCCCCCTGGGAGGCATAATGCAGTTAGGTTAAGTTAAGGTAATTGATTAGCGAAAATTAAATTTAAAAAAATGAACAATTAATGACATTATGCTAACAACTTTTTACTGATATCCGAATTTAGAATAAGAAAATCTCGTGACTGCATATCTTTCAGCAACTTTAGAGATGCTGCAGTAAAAAAAAACAAACATTTTATTTTTGCAGTGGAAAAAAAAACGAAATTACTCGTTTGTACATTTAAAAAAGAGATTTTACTTTTTAGTTATTACGATTCAAGTGCGCAGTGTAGGTCAGTGTGGCTGTAAAACCAGTCGTTTCCTTACAAAAACTCTCGGGTTTGATTCTTGAATCGGGTAATATGACGAGTCTACAAACAGACATACGGACTACGCTATTGTTTAACTCATTTATTCCGCGATCAAATCCCCAGTTCACAGTGGCCTGGGCGGCAATCTCGCGCTATAAGCACCACAGATATAATTCCATACGTGACTAATGGACTGCACGGTCCTCGAGATAGTGTTATCAGTTGCTGCGCTAAACGCAATCACATGCTTTGTTTGTATTATGGGGCTGTCAATATCGAAAAAGTGCTCCAGAGACCTACTCTATTAGATATTTTTATCGGAAGCGGATTTACTTAGGAAAGACTTATTTTAAAAAACAAATTGTATGTACGTTATGCATGCATATGCATATGGCGACATGTCACTCGCCTATGCAACTAAAGTTGCAAGTACAAGCAGCCTGGGCCAGTTTATTGCCAGTATACTGTGAACGCACTCTCTCAATTTGGGTCTCGGCCCATAGGCGACCACGGTAGCCATTACCGCTTGGTGAACTTAATAATAATAAAGAGAGAGAAAGAGTGGTGAATCGCAACCTCAATGTAATGCCTATTGCCCAATGGTAACAATGCTCAATGCCCAATAGTAATTTGATAAAAGCTGATTATGGCAGGTGTCCGCAACCCTTCCAGTATTCCCATCACATGTCCAACTGAACCTCAATCTATAGCCCCAATCGACTTTCCATATTCCTGCAATAGTTCCTCCGCCTACTGAGGTCAATTCGCTGTTTATGATATCACTAGCTGTCCCGGCGAACTTCGTACCGCCTCAGAATCAAATGTATGAGAAAATGAATTTATTGGTATAATGTATCCCACGGGAACCATACATTTTACCGGGATAAAAAGTAGCCTATGTTCTATTCCAGACTATAATCTATCTTTGTGCCAAATTTCATTCAGATCCGTTCAGCTGTTATGGCGTGAAAGAGTAACAAACATCCATCCATCCATCCATCCAAACTTTCACATTTATAATATTAGTATAGATTTTCAGCAATTGACCCCAGCAGGTGGCTAACATAACATTAAAGTTCTCATAAAGGACCTCTACGTGTTGGACCCATGTCCCCGCGCATGCCTTCCAAAGATCCGGGTATAGCCCGTGTGGAGAGAGACATAATAAATATCGCCAGACGAACGCACTAACTGTATGGTCCCATAGTAAGCAGTGCATTTATGGGTACAGTTCGACTGACTGAGGTGAACCCAATAAATATTACGAGAACTTATATAGATATTAAACATCCATGACTTGGGTACAAACATCCGTGCTCATCACTCAAAGTTTGTCCTTGCCTGGATCCGAACCCGGGACCCTCGGCACGGAAAGCAGGGTCGCTACCAACTGCGCTAATCAGGCCGTCAAACTTCACAAGGATTTCGCAAGAACAGAAGATACAAAAAAAAATCTTATTTAAAAAAAAACTAATTTTCTCGCTCCCGCCTCAGTCCCACCAATGAAACCTCAACCTCCTCGCGATTGGCGAGTGCACAGATAAAAGCTACGTAAATCCGTTAAATTGATCTAATTGCCTATCGTTGTTGTCTGATTATGGGTGATAAGAGCCAGCGAATAACAGCCGACCCTTGTCAGTGTGATTGCGGAATTCTCATGTTCCAACCATATCAAATGAATAATTATTATAATTAAAGACCATGTGGCTAGTCCGTCGTGCGAATACAGTGCCTCTGATACCACTCGCGCCCATTAAGTTATATGCGGTAAGATTTCATTCATTTTTTACACTAGATTCTACTCGCGACTTTGCGTGCGTAACTATAGATTTTGCTCTACAAATCGAACCTTAATGGCCACACCTGTAGGGCCAACTAGGTTTTGCTCGTGGCGTCGCCTGCGTCATCGTCGATTTTGTATAGCTGCTCAAACCCCAGCGCAATGAAATAGACTAAAATATATATCGCCATGGATTCTAACCATACTGAAGAAAAGTAAAGGTCGAGTAGATATTCTGTGATACTTAAATTAACCAATCATTCGATAAGAATTCCAAATTATTAGGTTTAAAAAAAATCGCCAGACAAACACACAAGTATACTGTCTCACACTAAACAAAGCTTGTATTATGAGTATCGTACGATGGACTGAGGGCGAGCATATAATCCTTCTATAGATATTAAACGTCCATTAATCGGATACAAAATGTATGCTCATCACACAAAGCATGCCACTACCAACTGCTTTAACACGTCGTCATTTTACATACAGAGACGTCTTAAAATTCTTATGTACACATCTTAATTTTTTTACTCGATTTATTGACAGTCTATTTACATAATTGATAGAACTAGGCGATACTTGGCGGAAATCCATTGTTAACCTATGGGGAAAGAGGACTCACCACTGACCCTCGGCTTGTCAACTTTTTCAATTATAAACCAAAGAAGTTTGATCGATAACAAAAGAAGCCAACAACACCCGAACTCCTCTAAGATGTTAATTGAGAAACTATCTATCACGAGTGACGGGACCTCAAATCCTCACGAATGCTCATTCGTAGCCCAGCGGTCCTGAGGATGCCTCGTTTAGAGGCGAAACACGTGTCGAATACTTTTTTAAATTCGCTTTGTGTCGCGGAGAATTGCATTTTATATGAGGTCCCGTCACTCGTGATAGATAGTTTCTCGATTAACATCTTAGAGGAGTTCGGGTGTTGTTGGCTTCTTTTGTTATCGATCAAACTTCTTTGGTTTATAATTGAAAAAGTTGACAAGCCGAGGGTCAGTGGTGAGTCCTCTTAATAACTAAATCTATGTATTATTCAAAAATCTAAAGTCAACGCGTGTGAAGTCACGAGCACATCTAGTATTACATATAGAAAGACGGTAATAATATGCTTGCTTGCTTGTCTGACATACATATTAGATAAAAAGTGTAATTCTATCATAGTTTGGCCGTGAAAAACTACGCGCTACGGCGCTACGAACGCTTGCTACGCCTATAGCTACGCATAAGCTACGCGAATGCTACGCAGAAGCTAAAAACATTTTTAGTTACGGCAATGCTATGTATATATTTCTTGGTAGCGCTACTTTTCTACGATTATTTTTGTAGAGTATCAAACATTTAATCAAAAATTTACTTTCAGTCGGTCTATAAATGATCGTTTCTCAACATAAAGAATATAATCTATACTCTATACTAATATTATAAATGTGAAAGTTTGGATGGATGGATGGATGGATGGATGGATGGATGGATGTTTGTTCCTCTTTCACGTCCGAACGGCTGAACGGATCTGGATGAAATTTGGCACAGAGTTAGATTATAGTCTGGAATCACACATAGGCTACTTTTTATCCCGGTAAAATGTATGGTTCCCGTGGGATAGATGTTTTAATTTTTCATACTTTTTATCGCGGGTAACACCGCCGGGCGCAGCTAGTGATGTTTATAAATATGTCTGTTAGTTTATTGCATTGTTGTTTACTGTTTATCCTATACATTCCCAATTGTCTTGTACTTACTGGAAGTGAGCCGTAAACAAAGAAATTGGGTTACCCATGATGAAAATAGAAATTGGCACTTATATTTTTTATTGATTACAGTCTATTAAAAAAAAGATAAACTAAATAGAGCTATTAGCTTGCGTTGAGGAGGGTGTTTGCGTGCAGCTGGCGTGTAAATATTTTTATTGGATGATACGCCATTTAATGGCATGCAAGTCAATTTCACAGGAATGCTATTTAACTGGGATGTTTATCGGTAGCCGTAATTTGAAACCATATACTCTTTAGGTATTAAGGGAGGTTACAAAACTAGATCGTATTCAAAGCACCCACACCCATCAATTTCCAAACCTACACCACGACCTTCATATATTAACACAACGTCAGTCCACAATCCAATATATTTGGACTACCACTCATTCCATAGTTACACACTTTTTTTTTCTTTATTAAGCGATATTCTGCCACCCGGAGGGTTATGTTGCCTTATCCTCGCACACCTCTGAATAAACTCGGGCCAAATGCGCAATTAATGTCCCCAAAACATTGCTCGGTGTTGCCAGAATGCGTACATCTGGATATTACATTAATTTTGGGAAAAAATATGTAAGCTGGGTGAATTTGTTAAAATGATTAAAGAACCTTTTTTTTTCATGATCTGGTGCCAATTTAATCGCCTACAACTTTATGGTATCAACTACGATATTCATGTTACTTCAGAAAAAAAAACTCAATGTGCCAAAGAATAAATAGAAAAATATTCATGTAATTATATTGTTTAGCTATTTATAGTAAATAATGCAATTTCCATAAAAAGTAACGTTACACATCTGACCTTCTGCCTAACTGCCTCCTATCAATTTTGATATAAATAAAAAATATCTAAAGGAAGTGTGTTCTAAGAGGCTATCAGTACGGATTCTCTACGTCTCTCTCTTCGGTCGTTCCCTCATGACTGAGGATCGTGATCATCACGGCAGTTCTTTGGATCGGACGAACTGTCTCCATCGGCTCCGGTCTGTGGCCATCCTCACCGCGGCGTAGAAGCGGGACGTTGGTGTTTCTTTGAGTTGGTCAGACCACCTGGTCTTCTCTACGTGCTTGCTATCAAAATAAAGTTTCACAAAAACAAGAATGTCCACCTTTTCCTTACGCGTACGAAATTCGGGCAGATTGCAGGTGGAATATAACGATCAAATTAAGCAAACATCTAAGATGGTATTCTTTGGCAAAACAGTCTCTGTTTGCAAATCACGATTTGTTTAAATATTGTGTTAAGGTCCACACAAAGTATTTATGTGAATACTTATTCAACAACACACGATGCATAGGTACACAGGTTACGTCAAAGTAGCGCCGATTTTTTTTAAGATCTATTTTTTAAGGCAATATGTGCAAATTATTTTTGAGCTCTGGCAATATTGATTACTCTCAGTTCGAGTGGCGGCGCCGTTTGAGACGCTCGTCATTTTCGTGGTTCACCATGACAGAAACTTAATCTAACGTTTTTGAATATTGCGGTTCCAAATTTGAATTTTTCGAGTATTACGATGGTTTCGCTAAACCATTCGAACAGGTTGAAAAACCTGCATTCTTTTAAAAGTGGCGCGATTAGATTGCCCTCCCATTGGTCAAGAATGCTCAGATTTGGTAACGAAAGTAAGCCTTCCATTGATGAGATATTTCAAGTAAGTATTCATTTATTGGATTATTTGATTTCAAAAATTGTTCATTTCATTATTCACTTGAGAATGATACGTTTTCTTAAAACCGCGTTTTTTTATTTTTTTTCATATGTTGCTAAATAGTTTACAGACGAAGCCCTGCCAGTATTATTTAAAAATTAAAGAAAGTATTTAATTCCAATACTTCCTATAAAACTACATAAAAGTTGAAATTCCCATTAGTGGAAGTCAAACCAGCGACATTTATCCGGGCTAAATGAAAACTGTACAACAAATTAAGTGTTGTTTTCTTTTAATCTGGGAAATTGATTTTGAGTGATAATTTTGTGTTGAACTGTCAATTTACCAACCGCGAATGCATTATGTCTTGTGAGCAGTGGCTAGTGGATTTCCAGATAACCGTTAAGTGTGTGAGTGACCTAGGTTCTCAACTATGATGGGTACCCATCAGTTCTTGCACAAACATACTAGCAGGCAATGTTGTATCATGTTATTATACGACGGCCTGAACAGCTTAGTTCGTAGTGTCTCTGTCTTCTGCGCCGAAGGTCTTCGGTTCAAATCGTGGTATCGTTTAATCCTACTTCCTACTAATATTATAAAATGTGAAAGTTTGGATGGATGGATGTTTGTTACTCAATCACGCCAGAACGGCTGAACGGATCTGGATGAAATTTTGCATAGAGATAGATTATAGTCTAGAATAGCACATAGGCTACTTTTTATTCCGGTAAAATGTACACTTCTTAATTGCGGGTAACACCGCGGGGCGCAGCTAGTATCTAATATGTATTATAAACTGGGCTCGTTTCGAGTCCATTGTACGGTACCCACAATACAAGCGTTGCTTAGTGTGGTACCGCATAGTTCGTTTGTTCGTCTGGCAATATTATTGATAGTTGATTGGTATTTTAAAATTGCATCAATTTATTTCTCAGTAGAATGCGTACATCAGGACATTACATGAATTTTGGAAAAAGCAGTGATAGCCAAGTTGGTAGTACGCTTGCCTCGGTAACGAGGATTGCAGGTTCAAACCCCGGCTCTCACCTCTGGGATTTCATGTGCAAATCTCATTTTTAATCATGATTATCACATGCTAAACGGTGAAGGAAAACATCGTGAGGAAACCTGCATGTCTGAGAGAATCCCTCGAAAGATGTGTGAAGTTCGCCAATCCGCACTGGGCCAGCGTGGTGGACTATGGCCTAATCCCCTCGCATTGAGGGGAGGCCGGTGCCCAGCAGTGGGACGTTAAAAAAGGCTGGAATCATTATTATTATTATTTCTCAGTTTTCACTATGATCCGTAACAAGGATACAAAAGCCTCAAAAGTACATTGAGTTGCTTCAAGAAAAAAAAATAAGCCGTTCTTGCTTCCTTTCCAAGACTTGGCGGGACTACTGCCGCGCCCATAACAAGAGCTACAACAGTTAAATTTAATTATTTACATAACAGTTCGAAGGCCGTCAATTATAACTTCAGTGATTGGTTACTTTAGAATCTATAGAGAAGTCTAATAGAGTTTTTGATGCTTGAATTAACTCATGAAATAATTAAAAGTTGGTATATTGGTGACCTGATTAGCGCGGTTGGTAGTGACTATATTTATGTATTACTAGCTGTTGCCCGCGACTTCGTCCGCGTGGTATTTAACAAAGACTCAACCGTTGGCAACAGCCTGCTCGCACGTTCTGATCCCGCGGGACGCACTGCAGATTGTTGCTATCAAACTTAATCAGGCGCAGCGCTACAACATTGGTTTTATTTTTTTATCGAGAGATCCTATTTTTTTTTCTAAAATAAAAGTAGCCTAAGTTACTCCTTGTTACATCAGCTATCTGCCAGTGAAATTCCCGTCAAAATCGGTCCAGCCATTTCAGAGATTACCTGGAACAAACAGACAGACAAACAGACAGACAGATAGACGGACAGACAGACAGATAAAAATGTTAAAAAAGGTTGTTTTGGTATAGGTACCGTGTATACATCCAAATGCATTTAGTAAAAAGCGGTTATTTTAATATTACAAACAGACACTCCAATTTTATTTATATGTACAGATGTATAGATAAACAGAGGTCTTTTTTTATTATTACGTTATAGTCAAGTATTTGATCTCAATCTCACCTGATGGTAAGCGACGATGAGATCTACGATGGAGCATACTTGCCTAGAAGGTACCTGTTCACTCTCGACTTGAAAACACCCAGATTGAAGTCAACGGGGAACAAAGACGCCGGTAGCCTGTTCCATTCCTTGGCAGTTCGCACGATGAAAGTAGATTGTACGGTACCCATGATAAAAGCGTTGCTTAGTGTGGGACCATATAGTTGGTGTGTTCGTCTGGCGATATTATTATTATTTTGTATAAGAAATCGTTTTCAGCAACTTTCAGTCGATCTTCAGTTTTACGGTCTAAGATATCTTGTTTGAATGTTTTGTTTGGCATAAGTAGGAAAAATAATAACAAGTTCTATTACGAATTCGTTGATCGAAAGCATCATTTTACTAAATCGGCTTATCAACGCCCACTACAAGAAGTCATAAGAAAAAAATCTATCTCTAGATTTTTTTGCCAATTATCAGGATGAAAATTTCAATTTTTCTTTTCTTAAAAGCCTTATTTGGCAATAGTCTGGCATGTTTGGATATTTTTTTTAATGTTCGTGTTTAAAAAAAATGTATGTCTAAATTGCTGCAATCGTTCTCAAGCGTTCCGCTTACCAACGGACAATATTGTTTTTTATTAATATGTACTAATAATAGTTTAGTAATAAACAATTTGTTTATTCAGCGAGGAAATGCGGCCAGCATCTTGGGCACGCTACCGCATGGGCCAAATTTTTACACTTTTTGTATATATTAAGTAGCTTTTCTATACTCTCTTTTATTTATATTAGTTTTGAATAATAATATAATATTCTCTATAACGTTAGTTTGTAAATATTCAAGTTATTTTCTTTGTAACTATTGTATATAATAAATAAACTATAGTACTTTTAGAGCTTAAAATTATGATATATTATCATAAAGCACTGAATTTAAATTAAAACTTCGAAACCAAAAAAATAATAATAGACAATACTAATAATTTCTCGTAATGGTTTCTCAATTAACCGATAAAAAACTATGAAAGTCAATTAGCGCAGGCCGAGAGGTGCCGCGTACTAGGGGCTGCCACCAATTATTATAAACGACATTTCTCTAGACGTTTATTTGAATTGATACTTTAAGTAATTGCAACAATTTTATTCTGCAAAATGGCCAATTGTATTGAATTGAACATTATTCTAATAACGGGATGTGTCGCTGCCAAATGGTAGCACCTGTGTTTTTTACAGAAACAGGGTCGTTTTGTAATGTGTGCGGCGTACGAACCTTCATCGGAAATATTACAAGCGATAAATTCAACAAAAAATACAACCGAATTACGAACCTCCTTTTTGAAGTCAGTTAAAAAGGACTGGCAGCATATAGACACTTTGTAAACACACACATAAATTTGGATGCTAATGAAAATTACATTATTATACAAAACTAATATAAATTAAAAAGAGTGTAGAAATGCTACTTAATATTTACAAAAAGTGTAAAAATTTTGGCCCATGCGGTAGCGCGCCCAAGATGCTGGCCGCATTTCCTCGCTGAACAGCCAAAGCTCGCAGAGCAAGGAATTGCCCGGCCCTTGGGAAATTAGTCACCTTCGTCCGTAGGAGAATTAAATACCCTCGAGGTACCCTACACGTGACCCTGGGTGGAGCCAACTAGGTGACAACTCTACTGGTGGTAGGCTTCGGCCGTGGTTAGTCACCACCCACTGAACAAAGCCATGTCGCCAAGCGGCCTAGCCGTGTTCCGGCATGATGTTCGGTGTTGCCATTCATGGATGGCGGGTCAGATCAGTTGCGCTGCATGTGCCTAGTGAATGCAGCGTCTCGATCTACTGCCGCCTTCCTACCTAGGCAAGTATGCTCCATCGTAGATCTCATCGTCACTTACCATCAGGTGAGATCGAGATCAAATACTTGCCTATAATGTAATAAAAAAAAAACTTCTTATTTTCTGAAAATGTCTAACAACGGTCTCACCTTCAGTACAGATAATATCACAAGTTAGGTCTTCGAGGGCAGGTAGCCGGTAATAAAACAAAACACGGCTATATATACGCCGAACTCAAGACGAGCGGAAAAAAAAACAATCTATACTAATATTATAAATGTGAAAGTTTGGATGGATGTTTGTTACTCTTTCACGCCAGAACGGCTGAACGGATCTGGATGAAATTTGGCACAGAGATAGATTATAGTGTGGAATAGCACATAGGCTACTTTTTATCCTGGTAAAAAGGACATATTTTTTAATCGCGGGTAACACCGCGGGGCGCAACTAGTATACTTATATAATGTATGTACATGCCTACGTATATAATCGATTTCTTACATCAACATACTCGCGTATAAATAAATATATTGACAATTAGTTATGCATGCTTTTAACTTATGGGGACTGCACATTGTCCGTATCTGACGTCATCGCCGTCATCGAGAAATCACAATTCTTGTCAATAAAACTGAGGTTCCTTTTAACCAGTCCTATTTAATGCCCCACTGTTGGTCACGGGCCTCCCCTCAATGCGAGGGGTATTAGGCCATAGTCCACCACGCTGGCTCAGTGCAAGTTGGCGGACTTCACAGATCTTTCGACGTGTTCTCTCAGACATGCAGGTTTCGTCACGATGTTTTCCTTCACCGTTTAGCAAGCGATAATCGTGGTTGAAAATCAGATTCGCACATGAAATCCAGAAATCCCAGAAGCGCGAGCCGAGTTTGAACCTGCTATCCTCGTTACCGGCAAGCATTCTACCAACTTGGCTATCACTGCTATGGTTAACGTACGGCTACGTAAATAGTTAGAGCTTTGGCCGCACATGCGGGTTTTGGTCTCCCGAGACTCAATAGGCTCATAGGATGTACTCTTGTGATAATATAATTATGTCTACTTTTATATTCAGTTTTAAAATTTCAGCTCAAAATACACACTAATAATTATATGATAATCTACTCTATCCTTAGTATATTACGTTTTCCAAGACATACCCAATTCATTTATGAATTATTCAAATATTGTAGAAAAATAAACCATTAACAAAGGTACACCGATTCAGACCAAGGATTAAAAACACCCTAATTTCAATAGAGAAGATGGCTGGGAGCTAGGAGATCCAGTAATTATATATGCTTAAATCCAAAATGCAGCCCACCATTGCGAGAACTGTGAGCACTTTCTGCGTAGATCGGACCGCAAAGAACAACTAAATATAAGGGTACCCTAGTTCTATGACACTAGGACGTCTCACTGCTCCCATGACCATGTTTGCTGTAAACCTGCGGAATCGTTGGGATCGTTCAAAACATAAAATAAACGCTATAAAATAATTTTAATTCGTTTTGTTTCAATGTGTAGTATTCGCGTTAATATAATAAAATCAATACACAGTTAACCTTAATATCTAAAGGTTAATTTGCCGTGCAATGGAATTAATGATCGAATGGTTTAAATAGCAACAAATACCGATTATACAGATATTAAGAAGCGGAGTGTCGCTATAATACCAGTTCATGAAGCTCAACATGGTTCGTCTGCTCGTCGTGCTAGCTTTGATAGCTGCAGCTGTCCATGGTGGTGGAGTCAAGGGCGATGAGGTCAAACAGGGGGATCTGGGATCTGGGGATCTGAGACGAGCGGATGAGGAGGGCAACATTAGCGGAGACGATTGCCCCGTCGGGACAGGGCGCACAAAGGATGGACGATGCAAAGAGGAATTTATATTTGAAAATTAAACGTTCTTGTTACGCGGTTTCTTTATATTCATATGATTGTTTAAAATATATATTACCAGCTGCGCCCCGCGGTGTTACCAAATATGTCGATTAACAAATATGTCCTGTATCCCACGGAAACCATACATTTTACCGGAATAAAAAGTAGCCTATGTACTATTCCAGACTATAATATATCTTTGTGCCAAATTTCATCCAGATCTGTTCAGCCGTTTCGGCGTGATTGAGTAACGAACATCCATCCATCCAAACTTTCACATTTATAATATTAATATGGTGGGATGCAATGTTTTGATATTATGAAATAAAAATATTATTACGAAAAAAATGTTAGGTCGATATATTTAAATACCCACAGTTGAGGATTTGTTTATTGTTAAATAAAAATCTATAATGAGTATGTTATTTATTATTCGTGTTTTTTTTTATCTGTTAAGAAAGTAGTCGATCCAGCCGCCGTCAAATCCCGAAACTAACTGGACAACTTTTTTAAACCTTATTTAGACAACATATATAAAAAAAACATGATAGTCAAATTGGTTCAGCCGTACTCAAATCATGCGGTTACCAACACAGCTTTTTTGAATTCATATAGAGTTACATGAGTGACAGTTCTTATTTTAATTCTTCTTTCTTTACGAAATGAGATGCGATGAAATAAAATGGATATGAAAATGGCCTCACCCACAACTTAGCAGGTATTTTGCCCATGTCAAGTAAACAATAGCAATAACACATATATATACAAAATATACTATGTGGTTTCTCCTGACAAAATACCTCAAAATTTGTGACGTGTAATATGTTTTTTATAAGAAGTAGAAGGGCTTTTTTCATATCATCATGACACATCCATTATTTTATTAGAGATATTTTTTACGTAATATATAACACTACATATATATGTTTTATATATAACTATATATATATAAAACAAACTGAAATTAAAATAGATGCAATTGCTGCTCACAGACGAGTGATTTTTTTTTGCCTAGTAAGTTCAGTGTCCCGTAGGTATATTAGTATTTGTGTTGTAATTCACTCTTTTCGTTACGGTACTCTGAAATTGTGAAATTTTATGATATGCTTCTAAGATAATGAACACTTTACGGCTCGCGGAATAGCACAATAATTGCAGGAGTCAACACACGAGCATTTTTATGCTTTACGCTCAGTGGAATGACGCCTCTGTGTAGCATCAAACATGACAAGATGACAGTATAAAAAATGGTAAAATAAAAATAATAATTTTATAAATGTATACCATTATTCGATAATATTAATCACGTAAGCTACCAGGCCAGGAGATGCAAAAAATATTTTTATATATTTTTAAATTTATCTAGATAATATTAAATTTACACAATATGTACAAAGCAACTATAAATTATAACGCGAATAGAAAAGCTTGCCTATTTCATATTTATAAAAAGTGTAGAAAAATTGGCCCATGCGGTAGCGTGCCCAAGACGCTGGCCGCATTTCCTCGCTGATTAGCCAAAGCAACTCGCTGTGCGAGGAAATGCCAGGCCCTTGGGTGGCCAATACCGTCAAACAATCATTTTGACAGATTTTGCATAAATTTTGTATTTTATATTAATTTGTATCAAAGTACATTTTTTACAAATCCCGTCGGGATATTGATTACATAATAACGTTTAACCGCCGCTACTACCAATATACCTGTTTAACATCTTATCGTGCATAAGTTTAATATACAAAGTGGTTCAGAAAGGGTATATCAACCTTAAGATCTGCGCTTCTTTATTGCATTTGTAATTATGTAGATAAGGCAATTGAAAAAAATACTCACAATTTTTTACGACCGCCATTTTGTTGGGATATAAAATTGACATATCGAAATTCAAACTTAACACAATACATTGAAATACGCTAAAGCAGCGCAGATCGAAATGTATATGTAGACTTTCTGAATCACATTGTATAATAGGTAAGTGTGATAATCCTTTTAACCACTCACTCAAGCTTGCCTACCCGTTCCTACATTGTTCTCGCATACCGTTAACTATATACTTACTGCTAAAAAGTATAAGGTTTTGTTTTAAAAAAGCAACCATGGAGTTTAATGCCATTCCTACTCCATAGTAACGGCATTACGAACGCGTGGCGAAATTGTAGATTATCATATTGTGACAGATTTGATGATTCATAAGTGCTGTACTTTTGACATGACATGACATTATGACATGGCATTATAACATGACATTATGACATCACGTTATGATATGATGTTATGATATGTCATTATGGTATAACATTATGACATAAATAAAGGACATCGCATTATGATATAACATTATGACATGGCATTATAACATGACATTATGACATGAATAAAAAGTATTCTGATTCTAATAAGTATTGTTGTTCCACCAGGCAGCCGAGAGCGGTAATATCGATGTTTTTATGCACTTATATCTGAACGAGCCGTCGCGGCTTGCTGTGAGCGACTCGCGAGGCCGCACTGCTGCTCACCAGGCCGCCAGTAAAAACAACACCAATATTCTGCATTTCATCAAAAATTATGGTGGAGGTAAGTTGAATAATGACCCTTATTTACGTATACGTAAGGGGCATGGTAATTAAAACTGTCGAAAACTTTGGGTAAAGATTACAATTAATGCCTATCATAAAATAATAGAAATAATTTGTTGTTTTATCATCAATTGTTAGCATCATATTCAACTAATAAACGATTAAAGATAGTTTTTTTTTAAATACAATCAAATAGCCTATTGTCTACTCTTAATCTTTGCCGCGGTTAGCTGGCTAGCTAACTAGAAAATTTAAAATCTGTGTAGTTGCGAAGGATCGACATTAATATGCGTAGCGGTAACCCTCTCGGTGTTAAGTAAGTTGTTGAGTCGTATCGCGATATTGTCGCCTCAGATTTTTTTTTATTTTTTTTTAATCGGGCGCTTTTTGTCCCAGCCCGCGGATTACCTCTGACATTATTAGAGGCCTTATTAAGGCTGTGTCCCCAGTAGGCAAACTGTCAGCGGCCGACTGAGTGAGCCGCAAATTTATGGCGAACTGAAATTCGAGTTAGCTGCCAACTCAGATCAATTTGCGTGTGTCGCAAGCAAACTGTTATGTGTTAGCAGCTTATTAAGGTCGACCGACCGACTGAATTTTCACTGTCAACTGTCAGAACTGACAGTTTGCGGCAAACGGACTCACTACGCCCGGCGAACAAGCATATCGCCGCCGCCGACTGAAACCCGTTTTGCTGTGAGTCGGCCGCTCACTGAATCAATCGGCGCGCGCAACACAGCAAACTGCGTAGAGTGAGCGCAAACTAGCAAACTGTGAACACTCCATATCAAATATATGGAAGGGCGTACTAAACCGATACGCCGCTAACTCAGTCGGCCGCTGTCAGTTTGTCGACTGGGGACACAGCCTAAGTCTAGGGATATTTAGGGGGCTACTTTTTTATTTCAGTTTCCCTACTGGGAACTTTAATTTTGCTACTTTATACTTAAATTAGATGTACATGTTTCTTAGAATAATGTATGCTATTTTACATTTGAACTTATAAAGATGATTATATTGCGTTGCATATACATGCTCTTTTTATGCTTACAGCCAGACTTATATTACGTGGTGAAGTTTCATGAACCGACTTGAAGAATGAGGAGGTTCTCAATTCGGTTGTTTTTTTTTAAGTATTGTTTGTTCCATCTTTCTCTTAGGTACCTGTAATGTAGGTTATCTATTTACGTGAAGAATAATGTGACATTTGGGCTCGTTGCAAAAGTTGATAATGATTTTGACGACCGCGCCTTAAGCACAATCTTTGTTACGAACCGTTTTGGTAACGCAACGTTTTTCATCCCTGTCGCACCACACGTTTTGTACGTCAGTATGACAGTGACAGAATGTTTTTTCGATGAGGTTACGATAACATTGAAATTTCCCTCTTACCCTACTTATCGCATAAAGTCTCCGCTTACTTTACTTAGCTCTGTTGGTAGTGACTCTGCATTATGTGCCGAGGGTCCCAGGCTTGAATCCTGGTAAGGACAATCTTGCAGTGATGATCACGAATATTTGTACCCGAGTGTGTGGATGTTTGTGGAAGATATACTCAATATAATAATATTCGCCCCCAGTCTTTTGTACGGTAGCCATAATACATGTGTCGCCTAGTGTGGGACCGTACAGTTGGTGTGTTCGTATTGCAATATCATTATTAGTTTTGCGTATACAAAATCCAATTTTTCATATTGTCAAAAATGTCATTATTCTTTTGCAAAATGCTTGATAAAGTCGCGAGTTAATACGTTATTTGCCAAATTGTATTGCAAAAGCCGGCTTATAGTTGGCTTATCACATTCAAAGCCAAATGTATTTTATAAAAGGTGTTATAAAAATAGACTAAAATATTTTAATAGTTCAATCAGTAAGTTATGGATCATGTTGATGTATAAAATAGTTGTGTAAATATTTTGTTTTTATTTAAACGCGCGAACCAGTAGCGTTTGGCCATCCACTCAGTACACGGTGTAATTTTTTTTAATGTCTAATATTTTGATTGATTTATTTGGAAATATTATACACTAGCTGCGCCCGGCGGTGTTACCCGCGATAAAAAGTATGAAAAATTAAAACATCTATCCCACGGGAACCATACATTTTACCGGGATAAAAATATATTCCAGATATATTCCAGACTATAATCTATCTCTGTGCCAAATTTCATCCAGATCCGTTCAGCCGTTCTGGCGTGAAAGAGTAACAAACATCCATCCATCCATCCATCCAAACTTTCACATTTATAATATTAGTATAGATTGAAAATATTTTACACTATTATTGTTACACCTAATATAGGCCTTATAAGGGCCACTTCGTTATGTTTTTAACTCACCAAGCGGATCAAAACTCGACTCAGAAGACCAGGCAAGACACTCAGCGGACTTGTCTTTTCCTATAGCTTGTTTATAAGTGTCAATTTCGCTTGTGTTACCGGAAAGTAATTCTTTTAGCTTCAGTGTGTTCTCGTTTAAAGTTATGAAGAAATAAATATAAATGGAAGGCAATACACGTTACACTTCGGCATTTAAACTGACGGTAGATGTATGAGCGGTTCAGTCCCAAGACATATATAGATTTATCTTTCAAATAAGGCAACAGAGTTGCCAGCGTTTAGGTGGTTACTTTACAAATTATTCAGAAAAGGTATCCAGTAAACTAAAATAATACGGAAGGAAGGAGAAGAAGGGGGTTCACAATATCAAAATGACAATTTAAAATTTTCGTGAACTAATTTTTAAGTTGACATATTCAAATTTAACTTCGCATAACGATCACAAATGCGCCAAAGAAGTGCATATTCAAGTGTTTGTATACCCTTTCTCAATCACGCTGTATATATATTTGGAAAATCTCGAAAAACTAACAATACGGAAGAAAGGAGAAGAATAAAATGACAATTATATTTTTTCGTTCGATCTTTTTTTTTAAATTGACAAATCAATATTTTGACTTCGCATAACGATTAAAAAATGCGCTAAAGATCCTAATTTAAATGTTTCTGTCGAAGCATTGCGACATAAAATAATGTCTTATTCTGTAGCACTACATGTACGGCTTTCTTTCTTTTCAGATCTGAACGCACGCGACAACTCCGGCAATACTCCACTGCACTGCGCCGTTGAAACTGAGGCAATTGATGCTATTGAATTTTTACTTCAACAGTGAGTACCGAGCCATAATCGTGCATGTAGAATTGCGGATAAAATGGGCCTGCCCCACTATGTACCGATACAGAATCTCCCTAGTTAAATATAAAAAAAAAAACATTCCATTTGACATTATACCGTCATAATGCTTATTTACTACTATCATCGGCCATCGGAATTGTTAAAGTTTAAATTATAAATAATATAGCCTCGGTAATAAAAAGCGTCCAGCCACTACCTCGTCCAAAAGAAAGAGACGGCGATACCAAGGACGCTGTGGACGTTTCAAAGTTTTTAATCTCGACTTATAAACTTAACTTTAGTTGGAGTAGTCACTAAGTGCAGTATAGATGTGGCCATAAAACATAATATATCCTTTATGCATTTTTAAACTGAATGTTGTGTTCTATGGTCAAGCAGTCATAGACTACGATGCTACATAGAAAAGGGTGCTTTATCTCTTTTATATAGAGAGCTCTTATGCTATATTGAATGCCATTAGAGCTGGCTGGTAAGAGAAAACAGTTTATGAAAAAAAAAGTCATTTGTATTGATATTTTTGGGGAATATTGACATAAAAATGTTAAGAAATCTTTCAACAATCTAGGTGATTAAGCTCAATTTCGTGCAATGGTTATAATAGATGAGAGAAGAGAGAAATATAACAAAAAAGGCGGGAACATTAAAATATATACTAGTTAAAAAAATCCAGATAGTGCTATATTATTCTGCATGTTCTAAATTTAAATTCTTTAACGCGCTCATCTTGCTAGTTTATTACTAACTTCAACACGCCATTTTCATATCATCATGTCACATCCATTATTTTATTTATAATGAGTAATTATCTTTTTTTATCGCTATTAATTACTTGACATTGGCAAAATACCCGCTAAGTTGTGGGTGAGGCCGTATTCATATCCATTTTATTTCATCGCATCTTATTTCGTAAAGAAAGAAAACACGCAATCTCTCCATCCCTGTTTAGTAAATCGCGCTGTCTCTCTCGTGATCATCACGTTATGTGCCAACATTAGTTTATGATGAGCGTGAAATAATCCATTGAAATTTGTAAATTCAATTTAAATTAATCCTGTGGGTGTAAACAATCCCCTGGAAACAAAGGAAAGTCAGACAAAGGCTAGGCTTTGTAAGCTGCATATGCTAAGCATGTATAGCTTGCTTGTGTACTAGCAAATTAAGCTCATTATCCGAAAGCCCATCAGGATATGATATAAATACTCTAACTAGAGACAGCTGCGCTGAGGTTCGTGCGTTTCCTGAGGGTATTCTTATCAAAGTCAAAGGCAAATCATTTATTTCGTATAGGCCTACGGGGGCACTTATAACATGTCATTACATTTTTTTTTCTTAACTCTACAACCGGATCGGAACGAGACCTCAACTGAGAAGTTCCGGAGAGAAACTCAGCGTATCCTACTCTACTATCTCAGGCAATGATTTATACCAGAATTAACATTATTCAAAGTCAAATCATTTATTTCGTATAGGCCTACGGGGGCACTTACAAATTGTCATTACATTTTTTTTTCTTAACTCTACGACCGGAGCGGAACGCGACCTCAACTGAGAAGATCCGTCGAGAATATTAAGTACCTATTATAAAAAAATATGTGGTACTTTATAGACACTGGCCTAGAACAAGTCGGGCTTTGTACAATGATGATTCTGTTATATGACTTTTTAAGAGCCCACATTTAAATTAGATGTTTTTTTTATTTGACTAACGCTATCATTAATTTAAAAAGGTCAAAAGTAGTATTACTCGATACTGCTCGTAATTCGCTTGGCACCAACTAGCCTAAACTAGACCAAATTATAGTTTACTCCTGTCAAACGGCGTTCGCTATTCTGTTAACAGCAGATTAGACTAATTTTGGTTTGACAGCTCCTAAAATTGGTTTAGTTACTCAACTTAGCTTAGTTGGTCATTTTTGTATTCTGTTGTACACACTTTACGTCAAATTGCGTCTAAAATTAGAAACGTCAAACTATAAAGGTCTCAGCACACATATGGGATCGGAAAGGGATCGTCACCGTATCGCCTCGAGCCGTTCAGAATGGTTTGTATTAAACTCCCTACTGCAACGCACACTAATCGGAATAATAACGTAATCGCCTCGCCTCGGAACAGGCTCCGAACTTGAATTCCCGCGCTTACGGCTCATCGTCCCCGCGCTTACGTTTCTCCGTCCCCGCGCTTACGTCTCTCCGTACCCGAGCTCACATCTCTTCGTCCACCCTTTCCCCTTTCCCCTCCCGCGACTTGCCTGCTAAAGACGCCGCCATTCAAACTCATCTGGTGCCAACCAGGTCAGCCAGGGGGCGGCGAGGCGTAAGCGCGGTGTCGCCTAGCCGTAGCCGAGTTGACGTACAGGCGCTGCTGATACGCTTTCGTTACGTGCATACGGTAGGTTGACGCCTGGTTGACAGCGAGGCGAAAGGCGTTACGGTTACGATCCCTTTCCGATCCCATATGTGTGCTGAGACCTTAATCCGCCTTATTTGGTCGGCATCTAATTTGGTGCCATCTAAATTTAGTTCGTAGGTTTTCAGGTGATGTTTTTATTAAGATAAGTTGTGAAAAACTATTTTATCAAACACGATGGAGGAATATGTGGTTGCGGCTCTTGTGGATTCATCTGAAAGTGCTAATTTTACCAAAATAATAATAAAACAGAGCCTACTTCAAAGTACTTACTTGAAACACAAAATTAAGGCATTTGCTTTCTAACCGTAGAAACTATGAAGAAAGAATACGCCTCGAAGGCCTAAGAGCACATATTGGAATGTGCCCTTCGAATTAGCAGAGAAGTTTAAAAAATCTTTTGTGGCTTCACAAGTTTGCAGCACTTCAATTACTGAATACTCTAGATGATCCGCTCTTAGTGGAGGGGCACATCCCAAAACATATAAAGGTTTGCGATTTAATATTTTATACAGATACCTAAGTACTTTTTACTTGTTTATAAATACATCAACATGACACTTTGCAGATTTTAACAGCACTGCAATTTTACGCTCATGGGAGCTATCAGGCTGCTGTAGGCCAAGATAGTTTACTAGGAATGAGCCAACCAGCAGTGAGTAGATGTTTGGGAATAGTGTTGAACATAATTGTGCAACAATTGACACCCCAAAATATAAAGTTCCCTACAACACAGACGGAGAAAGAATCTGCAAAAACTGAGTAAGTTTCATTTCATATCCACTAAATTGGTTTAGTAATTTTTGAGCTCATACATTATAAACAAATAAATAAATAAATATCGCCATACGAACACATAACCAAACGGTCCCACTTTAAGCTTAACGCTTGTGTTGTGAGTAGTGTACAATGGACTGAGGGTGAACTCAGTTTATAATACTTATATACATATTAAACATCCATGACTCGGGTACAAACATTCATGCTCATCACACAAAGCTTGTGTCCCTACCAGGATTGAAACCCAGGACTCTCAGCGCAGAAAGCAGTCATTACCACTAGGTTAATCAGGCCGTCGAACCAATATATCTTTTGTCTTTATAATATTAGCATTAAAAAAATATCTTGACATCAAGTAATAACATGTAAATGTTTCTACTTTTGCAGATACGGATGAGAATTATACCATTGATTTAGATCATACTGATAAGCTATCTATGGTGGAAGAGTACATTGAAACAGATTTCCTTGCTGAAGCAAGACACATTTGGCAAGTGTTAATAAACACTATTTTACTCAAAATTAATAAAAGTATGGCAAATCATAAACAAGACTTTAATTTCTGAATTATTATAATAAAGCTTTTTACTTATTACTATGTTATCAATAATCAATAATAAACATCAACATTAAAAATAATTAACAATCAAAATAATAAACAAATTTGTAAGTAATAGAATTTGAAAGGCTTAAACAACAAGCTTCTGCACATGGGGGCCATGTGTTGCCCACACTCAATGAAAATGGCACTACCGAAGATAACAACTATGCAATAAATGCTTAGTATTACTAACTTATTACATAGTATTATGGTACACTTCCAGGCGGCAAAATCCATCCACATAGGCATGCCCAACAATATCCAAAATGTTGGATTCTATGTCTGTCGGGGCTCCTCCTGCCAGACCGCCACCTGTGGCGCTTATTGAAGTTCGCACCTTGCAAGCCTTGGTCTATAACTTCGCCACCCACACACTCCAAACCTGTTGATAAAAAAACCATATAAAAACCATTTAGACGAAAAACATGCATAATATTCAGAACACAAAACTTACATGCTCCCACTGCTGTGCAGTTCTTCTGCAGCCGAGTTGGTTGAGCTCGTCGTGGTTGGTAGGGCCCCCTAAAAATCTACCACGGCAGAATCTGCTTGGTTTCCTGAAAATATAATTGATTTTTAGATAGATGTCCTCGCGCGTCGATGTAACTATAACCATTGATTGATTTTAAGTAAAACAAAACTTCCAATCCTTTAAAATGCTTACCCCTCGCTATTTTGATGTTGTTAGACCGATTCCTATCGTTTTCCATATTAGATTCAAGCCACTAGATAACTTATTACAACAATTACAATGTAGCACACCCGTCTGAACGGTGTTTTGTTTACCTACTGTCAACAGATACAAAATAGAATTCACCACAGAACAATAGATATGGAACACTTAACCACAGACGATATAGAACAACTTTCTATAATTTATAATTGTAAATATCATAAAAAAATTACAATAAAAATATTTAGACGCCGACATATATTTTAAATTAAACTTTTATATATTTTAAGGTTATTTTAAAATAATTTAATCATGTTATTTCGATTTTCTTTTCCATTCACCTTATTTTCATTCATTCTTCAGATATATTTTTTAAATACTGGCAACATACCTCAATTCAATTTAGGTGCTGTCAAAATCAAATTAGTCCTGTCAATTACGATATTTAAGTTAAGTTCGATGTAACAACAGAATAGATTTTAATGATTTCTAAACTATACTTAAAATTTTAGCTAGTTTAGTTAAGTTTAGAGAGTGTGCAAGCGAATTAGCAGCATTGTCTATTTTAAATTGCAGTAGATATCTTTAGTAATAATACCAGCCCTTTTTTTAATGTCCCACTACTGGGCACGGGCCTCCCCTCAATTCGAGGGGGATAAGGCCATAGTCCACCACGCTGGCCTACTAGGGGTTGGTGGACTTCACACATCTTTCGAGGGGTTCTCTCAGACATGCAGGTTTCCTCGATATTTTCCTTCACCGTTTAGCAAGCGATAATCATGGTTGAAAATGAGATTCGCACATGTAATCCACAAATTCCAGAGGTGTGGGGCGGGGTTTGAACCTGCGTTCGTTACCGAGGCAAGCGTTCTACCAACTTGGCTATCAGTGCTTTATGACTTTTATACATATCTTTAGTATTCGTGGTGAAAATAACAGGAACCGGTCCATAAACAAAACAGAGCTCGGTACGGACCGTCTGGGTACGGAACCCTAAATATTAAAAGTGTTCTTTAAGAATTAAATGATGTTATGATATCCGATAATGGATACCCACTTACGCAAGCTTGACGAATATCCTTTGTTATTCCTCAGTCAACGCTTTTATCCCGGTCGCTTCGGTTATGTGGTACCTTTACTCGCATTATACTCGGAACTTTTGGAACGTTTATCATTAAGCTGGTGTCTTATCACCTTTAAGGTTCGAGTAGTTAAGTGTATGATATATAACCTCACGCTAATACCGTCATGGCGTAGGCAGAACAAGTACCTTCAAGCTTTGTCAACGACTCTCAAACGGTCATCTCGTAAGTATATTTTTAGTGACCCCTGGTTCGAATAGAATAGAATATAATATTATACATACATACATTATTTATCTACAATCCGATTGTAACAACTTCAAATAAAATCAATGATCATCTATATACTAATATTATAAATGTGAAAGTTTGGATGGATGGATAGATGGATGGATGGATGGATGGATGTTTGTTACTCTTTCACGCCCGAACGGCTGAACGGATCTGGATGAAATTTGGCACAGAGATAGATTATAGTCTGGAATAGCACATAGGCTACTTTTTATCCCGGTAAAATGTATGGTTCCCGTGGGATAGATGTTTTAATTTTTCATACTTTTTAGCGCGGGTAACACCGCCGGGCGCAGCTAGTAATAAATAAAGATGTTTCGCGGAAAAGGGGAGATTTTCCAGCCAGGCGGGTTGTATGCCTGGTGGGGCGGCCGGGCCGTGACGGCTAATGTCAGGATCCTGTATATATGTTACTTGCTCCGAAAACTCTTATAGCGTGATTCAGGATTGCGTTGAGAAATTGTCTATTGTTCTGAATGCGTATGTAGCTTGTGGTGCGGTTGAAGTGGTCGCTTTCTCATACATTGCATTCTGAGGAAGTTCGCTGGGACAGCTAGTTAAAATTAACAATGCATATAAAATTGGTACATTATTCTCAAATCCTGAATATTGTGTACAAGCTTACCCGTCAGACAATGTCCTGTTCAAATCTCATATAAAATAAAAACCCTGTTAATCACGCGAGTTTGTCCCTATCAGGATTCGAACCCGGGACCCGCAGCACATAAAGCAGGATCACTACCTACTGAGCTAATCCGGTCGTCATTAATACTCGTATAATAAATTTAAATAATATCATTTGTTCCAGAAACGTCGAGACAGGAGTGCTTAATGAAAAATCACAAGCGCCTATTCATCTCGCTGCCAAGCTAAACAAAGTGGGTACTTAACATACTCGTAAATACCTTATCACATATATTTTTCCCTATCAATGATGCTCTTTGGAGTTGTTAAGTGTTTTATAAGTATGTACTCAATCTATATTTTTATAAGAACACAATATCTTCGAGCGTAATTGAGTGAGTGCTTATGTATCTAGTTTATATTGTTAAAATATAATTCGCTTTCAATATTTTCTTTGAACGTACTAAAATATACATGAATATTAAGCGGCTTAATTTTATATTTGGCGTGTTCAAATCACGTAGGGGTCACCAATTCCGTCAGGTTCCTAGATTGATAACGGCACCCTTAAAAGCCTTCATACCTTCGATATCCAGGTGTCAGTGCTGCAAGTCTTCGTGAAGTACAAGGGCCAGTTCAACGTCAATCTTGGGGGGGAGCATGGCAGGACAGCCCTGCATTTCGCAGCCATCCACGACCATGATAAGTGCGCGAAAATTTTGGTGAGTTGCATTTGTACAGTACAGAGTTGCAGTTGTACAGCGCGGCTATTTCAAATCATTCCATCAATCAGTCACGTACATGGATTCAAAAGTTTTCCGATGTAGCATTAATTAGCAATGGCCCTAGTAAGCCTAATGGGTCAATATAGAAGCTGCCATTCACAGCACCTTTGATTTTAAAGTTAGATAATTTTTTTAGAAAAGGACATCAGTGTTGCTATCCCATGCTAGTCCTAGGACTTTATGTGTAGTGTTGCCAAACTCAGTTGGTGTATTTAATTGTGTGGGTGCCTTTTGTCGCCAGCGACAAGCTGTTCTAAAAACTATTTCAAACAACGTCGGAAGCTATCAATCGCGGTAAGATAATGTGGTATTACGACGAATTAATATAGCGCTTACGGAAAACCGTTTCGGATTTTTTCTAATCTGTTTCTCGTTTCTGCTGGACCCCCTGATCGTACATTCGTAGCTAAAAAACGGAGCAGTATTTTTTGTGTAACTATATCTTGTACCTAGTTGCCTGGTAGAGATTAGATCCAGAATTAGTAAAGGTTGTCTGGTAGAGATCGCTATTAGCAATAAGACCGCCCATTGTGACACTCTCTGTATAATTTAAGTATATTTGTGTAATTTTGTATTAATTTTATGTGGTTGAACAATAAAGTATTATCTATCTAGTTTGAGAAACATTTGTAATATGTGCAAATCCCAAACAGATTACAGAGCTTGAAGCCAAGTGGAAGCTTCCTTGCAATAACGGATACTACCCGATACACGAAGCGGCGAAGAACGCATCCTCCAGGACCATGGAAGTGTTCCTCCAATGGGGGGAGTCGCGGGGCTGCACCAGGGAGTCTATGATATCTCTATATGACAATGAGGGGAACATGCCTCTGCATTCGGCGGTACATGGGGGGGACATCAAAGCCGTGGAGCTTTGCCTCAGTTCTGGTGCGAAGATATCGAAGCAGCAGCATGATCTGTCGACGCCTGTGCATCTGGCCTGTGCTCAGGTAAGAAACGGCTTAATTGGGTACATACCAACCTTTATATACCTACCATGGTGACGGCTGTATACTAATATCAATAGTGTCTCCAGAGATTAAAGTACTAGCCCCCGCCTGGTACCTGGAAAAATCTAAACAGCTTGGAACCTGCCAAGAATTAGGGCATTTGAAATCAATCATCCAATCTCCGTTCAGCTTAGGTCTTGTTGAATAAATTTAATTTCGTGCAATTAATCTTGATGAAGAATACATCAAATTATATTTGACTCCATAATTCGTTTTCTAAAAAAATAAGGAATACGAATATGTTGATACACATGAGATATTTTTTTTAATTTTCTCGATTGTAAAATCGACGGACTGAAAAGTACCTATGTGTGTTTATTTAAACACCAACTTAGTTACATTTGTTCTTAGAAAAATTGCAGACTGCTTGTCAAATAACAACAACTTTTAATTTAAATATCTGTGTACAGGGTGCCTTCGAAATAGTCAAGCTGATGTTCACAATGCAGCCTACAGAGAAACAAGCTTGTTTAGCATCTTGTGACGTACAGAAAATGACTCCTATTCATTATGCGGCCATGTTCGATCACCCGGACATCGTGAAGTATCTCATTGCCGAGGGGTCTGATATAAATCCGCTGGATAAAGAAAAGCGGTCACCATTATTACTGGCCGCTTCAAGAGCGGGATGGAAGACGGTACATGCTTTGGTAAGTGTTTTTTTGATATCACAACACACTGGCATCACGCTGAGATTCTTCCCAGATTTTTTTTTCTCTGATACCTCTGTGTAAAATTCTTTATACCAGTGCTCGATAGATGTCGCTAATCTAAAATTAGCTCGCGGTGTTAAGATGTTTTAGTCTTTCATATACTCTCTAGAGACCATTTTTAAAGTAAGCAATTTAAATCTACGTACCCAATGTTCCCAGGTTGGGTATTTTGTTTAACAACTCTGGGTAAAAATTTGGCTCTTGGAGAAATTTTGGAGAAAGAAATCAAAATCATGGAGATATTTTTTTTAATGTCTTTACACATACAATTTATTTGTATTTATGTATTTGAGTGCATTGAACAAACGCAACAGTTTAAAACAGTTCACTTGGTCGTTACATTCTACATAAAATGAACATATTCTATTATTCATTCTTTTGATTCGCTCACTGATTTTGTTTGTTAGGTTATTCTGCTGTTTCAGTTTGGAAATTAGAACAGTATTCCAAGGAAAAAGTACGAAAAAGGCAAAAAGCTAATAAAATTGAATCATCCATTAGGTTAATTTTGGGGTCGAGTCACCTTCGTCCATAGGACAATTAAGTAGCCTCGAGATACCCTACACGTGACCCTGGGTGGTGCCAACCAGGTGACATCTCTACTGGTGGTAGGCTTCGGCCGTGGCTAGTCACCACCCACTGAACAAAGCCATGTCGCCAAGCGGCCTAGCCGTGTTCCGGCATGATGTTCGGTGTTGCCATTCATGGATGGCGGGTCAGATCAGTTGCGCTGCATGTGCCTAGTGAATGTAGCGTCTCGATCTACTGCCGCCTTCCTACCTAGGCAAGTATGCTCCATCGTAGATCTCATCGTCACTTACCATCAAGTGAGATTGAGATCAAATACTTGCCTATAATGTAATAAAAAATAAAAAAAATTAACCGATATTATTAACTAATCGATTTTGGGTCAAACTCAAGCAAATTTTATCATTTTCTGCCTGGAGGGGCGGCCGCTACGCCACGACGGTTATTGTCGGGATCTTGTATATATCTTACTTGCTCCGAAAACTCTTATAGCGCGATTCAGGATTGTGATGACAATTGTCTATTGTTCTGAATGCGTCTACAGTGCCATCTGTGTAGCTTGTTGTGCGGTTGAAGTGGTCGCTACAGTGCCTCCATAAATATTAGCAAAACGTTTCAGATCCAACTGGGAGCAGATATTGAACTCAAAGATATAAACTCGAGGAATGTGCTCCATCTAGTGGTGATGAACGGAGGCAGTCTTCAGGATATAGCAGCTGACTGCAAGGTTAGTATCATACGTGGCCCTACTTATTGTTAGCTGAAAGTAGGCCTATGATACTCCAACTAACTGTTTCTACTACATAATCAGAATCAAAATATATTTTTATTCATGTAAATCAACATTCTTGTGAATTGCCCAAAGTATCACATAATGTTAAGCTAAGACTTCATGTCCCGTCCAGAATGTCGTTCCTATGGAGACGAACGGCAAGAAACGGGATTTGGTGATTTCATATCAGCCGGGTGGAGACCGGCCATTATTTACAGAATACTGGCTCAAATAGTAGTGTGTTTTGTTTTATTAGCACCTCAAACAAAAAAACAATATAGACAGTGTCGCCAACAACATATTGACGCTCAAAAAATGAACAGGGGGATTAGGTCATAGTCCCACACGCTAGCCCAGTGCGCGTTTCTGAACTTAACACGTCTTTCGAGGGGGCCTCTCAGACATGCAGGTTTCCCTTCACCGTTAAGCAAGTAATAATCACGGTTGAACATGAGATTCGGGCTTGAGATCCCAGAGTTCAGCCCAGACTTTGAACATGCGACTCTCGTTACCGAGGCAAGCATTCTACCAACTTGGCTAACACTGCATAATAACACGTGACGATAAAAATTGTTCACCATTAGTGAAACAAAACAAAAATAGTCGTAAAGTAAAGCCATAAGGACGTCAATGGCTTGCAGCCATGACGAGCTCCTCCTAATACACCTGATTAGTACTTCGCAACTTTGTCTTAACTAGAGTAACTAAGATTAAGCGTAGTTCTAAACAACCATAAAGTTGAAGTAAACACGAGGTATAGTTAACTGACTTACTGCATTTAACTTACCTCGTTGCGTTTTTACGAGTTTGATCTCTCTCAATATACTATGTCTGGCCACATAATAACATTTCTGTAAAACTCCAAATACACACTTTAGTGTGTCGAGTTAAAGCCTCGATTTGCTTGCAATAGCCGGTCATTCGGTTCATACTTAGTTATTCGGATAGGGTATGCTAAGCCTGCGCTGCCATTTAATTTGCCATATCAAATGTCTAGCTTCACATAATGATGACAGATGCGCTAAACAAGCGTAAGTTCAAAGCTTAGTACATCGTTTCTGAGCTTCTGGATAGCAGATTATAATATCTATGATACCAGTACGTTGAATTCCAGGATCATTGTGAGAAAAGTCTGGCACAATTACTGAACGAAAAGGATAACACCGGCTGCTCACCGCTGCACTACGCCAGCCGCGAGGGACATATACGATCACTGGAGAATCTCATCAAATTCGGCGCTTGCGTTAATCTGAAAAACAACAACAACGAAAGTCCGCTCCACTTTGCCGCAAGGTAAGGATTGTTTTTTCTTCTTTTTTTATTTACGAGGGCAATCGTCTATAGACAATATATATTTTTTATAGCATTCCCTTATAAGTAGGGCTACCAGTGTCGGATAAATTCTGTATAAAATCCAAAATATCTTCATTCTAATAATAATAGTCACGAAGTCGAATATTTCATGAATATGAAGTCGGTGCCAAATAAACAACCGACGAAGAATAATAAAAGTATACTCAGTAACGAGATGCGCGATCTTTGGCGCGGACCGTCAATACTCGACTGTTGTTCGTTTGGCACGATCTTCATATTCGTTATGTATTTGATTTAATTAGACAAGGTAGATTTCAAGATTAGAAAATTTTTTGCTTTTTAGTTTTTTGAAGACGGTTTTTATTTTGTTAAAAAGGTTTTTATTCTATTGAGTAGCCAATACAATCAATATCGCAAGCTAAGCCATGCGGCAGGTAGGTAACTTTAATTCAATTGACACCGCTCATTGGTGGAAATGGCCGATGACGTCATCCTGGGCCAATCGCGTGACCATTCCAACCTATCACGACAATACCCGTTGACCTGGTTGAAATAAAGCAATTTTTTTAAGTGTTTTGTCGCGTTTATTTTTTGTTTTTACGTTCGGGTCGGAGATCGGACTGCAAGTAACAACTAAATATGATACGGGTTCCCCCGTCAAACTATGACACTAGGACGTCAACCACCTCAGTCCTCCCGTGACCATGGTTGCTGTAAAGCAGCCGAAACGTCAGGACTGTAAAAACAAATAATAAATGCGATAAAATCCTTAAAAATAGTTTTATTTCAATGTGTAGTATTCGCGTAAATATAAGAAATCAATAAACAATACCTGATTTTATAGTACCATGAATTCCACCAGATACGGCAGATATAACACCGTCTGCCAACTGCTGGACTCCGACAAGGGCACCTTCATTATCAACGAGAGCGACGGCGAGGGGCTCACTCCCCTCCATATTGCGTCCCGCGAGGGTCACATGAGGGTGGTGCAGCTGCTGCTGAACCGCGGAGCGTTGCTGCACCGAGACCACAACGGTCGCAATCCTCTGCATCTGGCCGCGATGAGCGGGTACACCCAGACCATCGAACTTCTCTACTCTGTTCACTCGCACCTGTTGGATCAATACGACAAGGACGGGGTAATTGTTATCTCTTTTCATTACAACATTTTATTTAGCATTATAATCTTTGGTACATAAGAAGCTAAATTGTAAGCCTCTACACAACGCCCCTTATTTCTTTTCTGGGTCTCTTACCGCCCCCTTTAGACCTGCAGCGCCCACAAGGGGCGTTCTCGCCCACTTTGGGAAAGGCTGGTCTAGACCCAATATAATTCTACCAGTATCAACATCGTAAGTTGAGACACTAAATATGTAAATAAAGCCTGTGCTAGCTCCAAAAGGATACCATAATTTACTTTCGCGTGTTAATATAGCAGTGACGTAATAGTCTGCTTGTGATTGATGCTTCAAATCGAATAATCGTTATTTGTAAGAAAACTACGATATAAAAATATTTTTATAGATTTTTTATAGAAATATTTTTCAAGAATACATCTATAAAATCGATCACGGCCTATAATCCCCGAAGGGGTAGACAGGACCCACATTTTTCCGATGGTATTTAGGTCAAATGTAGATAATTGGGGAGAATTTTATTATGAGGGAGATATAGGCTATTTTCGATCTCCCTGGGCCATTGGAAGCGCCCCACAAGGTAACCGATGATATCACACGCGTCGCAGGAAGCCGGTGGACGCGAGTGGCGGAGGACCTTTCGGCTGATGGCATAGCATAGCATTGGAAGCGGTATGAATACATGTTTAAGGTCCAAAATTGTGTATACACTCGTAATTTTCAGAACACGCCAATACACCTGGCTACTATAGAGAACAAGCCGACGTCCATAGTCCTACTGTTATTCATGGGATGTCAACTCGTCTACAACAAATTAGGCATGAGCGCCATAGACTATGCCATTTACTACAAATATTCTGAAGCTGCTCTCGCTATGGTCACACATGAGCAAAGGTAAGGGATACAATTCAAGGTAAGGGATTATATATTTATAAATTTTATCCACATACATTTTATTGACAATCAACCCACTAATATTATAAATGTGTAAGTTTGGATGGATGGATGTTTGTTACTCAATCACGCCAGAACGGCTGAACGGATCTGGATGAAATTTGGCATAGACGTTGATTATAATCTGTATTAGCACATTTCCGTGGGATAGATCTGTTGAAATTTTTCATAGACTACCAATAAATTCATTTTCTCATACATTTGATTCTGAGGCGGTACGAAGTTCGCCGGGACAGCTAGTTACAGCACCCGGCCGAAAATATTGCACGTCAAGCTTTAGAAAGAGACTATCGGCTAAAGTCAAGAGCGAAAGAGACAACGCTCTACAAAGCCGAAACTTTTTCTATAACTGAAGTGCAATATTTACGGCCGGATACTGTATATATATTTTCGTGATTTCATCCGCAGAGGCAATGAAGTGATGGCGTTGCGTTCAAACCGCCATCCATGTGTGACCCTAGCTTTGATCGCTCACATGCCTCGCGTCTTCGAAGCTGTGCAAGACAAATGCATCACTAAAGCTAACTGCAAGAAGGACTCCAAAAGCTTCTACGTAAGTCTCAACCATAAAGTTTATAATCGGTTGGCGTGGTCAATAAAGATATTTTAATCCCTAAATTCTTGAGCAAAGTTAATAATGATTAGCATGTCATAGTTATAAGTTTTTTTATGTAATCTCGTGTCTTGTGTTGTAGCTAAATGAATGTTTTTTTCTTTCTTTCTTTCTTGGGTTCATTTAAAATGTATATTTTTGACCGCCGAGCGCACAGATTTCATTTTCAAAACGTTTGGTACTATTCAATGCGCGTTTGTCCTTTGTTTATTTTGCGTTGTTACTTACCTACTGCGTGATTCACTTTCCTGAATTTTATGAAATACTTACGAATTGTCTTATTAGCTCGTTGTAAAGCATAATAAAAGATACAATTGCTTGTACAGTGCAAGGAGGTCCTTGCAGTTGAGTCTATATTTCTTAACCGACTTCAAAAAAGGAGTAGGCTCTCAATTCGATTGTATATTTTTTTATGACAAATTATAATTTCGTAGCTGCTATTTTTAAATATATCAAATTTGACATAATTTCCATTTTATATTCGTTGATTTGAATTTTAAATTTATAATATTTCTGTTTGTATATTCGTCTAGAATAAAAACGTAATAACTGTAGTAGTATATATCGGTGCAACAGCTGCTGTGTAAGAAATATGTAAAATAAAATAAAAAAAACTCTGCTTTTCAAAAATCAATCCAGATCAAATACAACTTCGAGGTACTATGCCCACAATTGAAGGACGACGATGGAGACGAGAAAAATGAGAATGTGCAAAAGAGACAGACAACACCTCTGCCCGCATTAAATGTAAGCTATGAATGAAATATTATTTATTCTCCTCTTCTTCTTTCATTATGCAACGGGATGCGATGAAATACATGGAATAAGATGACATATGGCCTCACCCGCAGATTAGTGGGTATTTCCAGTCCCAAGTATTCAATAGCGATAACAAATTTAATAAATACACATTATAACAAAAAAAATGGACATGTAAAGATGAATAATATGGCATGGACCTTAAATGTTCCTTATCATTATTTGTTACTTTATAAAAAAGTAAACCTGACTCGTAATGGGTGTACCTATATAAACATAACATTAAAAGCATTTTTAATGTCCCACTGTTGGGCACAGGCCTCCAATCAATGCAAGAGGTATTAGGGCGTAGTCCACCACACTGACCCAGTCCAAGTTGGCGGACTTCACGCTTTTGTCGGGAGATTCTCCCAGGCATGCAGGTTTCCTCGTAATGTTTTCCTTCACCGTTCTTTTTTTTTTTTTTTATTACATTATAGGCAAGTATTTGATCTCGATCTCAACTGATGGTAAGTGACGATGAGATCTACGATGGAGCATATTTGCCTAGGTAGGAAGGCTGCAGTAGATCGAGACGCTACATTCACTAGGCACATGCAGCGCAACTGATCTGACCCGCCATCCATGAATGGCAACACCAAACATCATGCCGGAACACGGCTAGGCCGCTTGGCGACATGGCTTTGTTCAGTGGGTGGTGACTAGCCACGGCCGAAGCCTACCACCAGTAAAAAAAGATCTTGAAAATAAGATTCCCACATGAAATTCAGAAATTGCAGAGCAGTGGATTGAGCCTGCTACATTGGCTACCATTACTTCAGTATACCTTTAACTTAGATTATTTAAAAGACTACAATTATAAAGTGAATGTGTGAGTTGGTAGCTCAGAATCAGAATCGGAATATTTTTCGTACATGTAAACCATTAAGTACCGTACTCGTCAATTTTTTTACAAAATGCTAACCTACAACTTTACCACCCATTCGGAATGCCGTTCCTATGGAGAACAACGGGCAAGAAACTCCATGGCTGCCCTATTTAAAAGATCTTTTACATTTTTGAGTAGTACATTGTTATGGGTATGTGAGAACGATTTAATAAACTTGGAATTATGTAATTTTCAGGCCATGGTCACTCACGGTAGGGTGGAGTTATTGGCGCACCCACTGAGCCAAAAGTATCTGCAAATGAAATGGAACTCGTACGGAAAATATTTCCACTTGGCTAACCTTCTATTCTACTGTGTGTTCCTGGTTTTCGTTACGGTGTACAGCTACTTGCTTATGAATAACATCAACTCCTTCTCACCGACGAAGAAGCCTCCGAATTGTGGGAACAACCAAACCGCCGATCTGAATGTAACCAAAAATGTCACGAAAAACAATATTAACTTCAGCCCAGGTAAGACGCTATTATAATGAGGATATTAGTAAAACAATGTTGTCAGGCGGACATAACAACTATACAGGATGTGAGTGGCTCTGTAACGAAAACCGATAACATGGATTCAACTCGTGTTTCTGAACACCCCACATTTTAATTTTCTGTCAATCTTTCCATAAATTATATAAAAAAAAAATCAGTATCTCCAAATTGATTTTAGCATGAAATCATAAAAGCTGTATTTCTCAACGTGATTTTAAATTAAAAAGAAAACATTGTTTGGTTTACAATTGAAAAAGCCGAGGGTAATTGATAGGTTCCTTCCTCCATTTGTTTAAATACAAGAAATGAATCATACTTTTTTTTCTACAGAAATAGAGTCGAAAGTGGCAATGTACGCAAGCACTGTGTCCATACTGGCGTACAACGCAATGTGTTTAATCCGTGAGGCCTACAACGTGAAGCAACAGAAGTGGCATTACATGGTGGACCCGTCGAACCTGGTGTCTTGGAACCTTTACATAAGTTCCACACTCATGGTGCTACCAACAATATTTGGAAATAATAATAATCTTCAGGTATGTAAACGCAGCTATGATGGCCAAGCTAGTGCTACGCTCGCCTTGGGATCAAGGTTTGTAGCAAAACCCGGCTCGCACTTTTAGGATTTTTGGAGTTGGATGTTAAATTCTTAATATGATTATAACTTGCTATACGTAGAAGGTAAACATCGTAAGGAAACCGGCAAGTCTGTCGAAATTCGGGGTCAGCTAGTGTACATAATAAGGGGGCGATAACGCCCCCTTGTGGGTGCTGCAGGCCTAAAGGGGGGCGGTAAGAGACCCAGAAAAGGCCGTTATGTAGAGGCTTACAATAATTAATTTAATTTAATTTGAAGCTATAGTGGTTTTTAAGTAGGTGAAAAAATTGGGGCGCTAAAATTCTCAAAGTGGGCAGTAGACAAAATAAAGCTCTAAATCATCTGTTTTATTTATTTCAGATTTCGGCAGCATCAATCTCAGTCTTCCTGGCATGGTTCGAGTTGCTGCTGCTGCTCCAGCGCTTCGACCAAGTCGGCATCTACGTGGTCATGTTCCTGGAGATCCTTCAGACCCTCATCAAAGTCCTGATCGTGTTTTCGATACTTTTCATCGCGTTTGGCCTGGCGTTTTACATTCTGCTGTCCAAAGTGGGTTTCACCGCAACGGTATTCACAATATTATTGCGAATTAATTAATCTCACTCACACTTTTTGAGTTGTGTAAGATTGACAGGTATGTATGCAATTTGATCACAAGCGTTGCGATCTCGACGTTATCTTATTTGTTGTTCTATTTTATACGTTAATATGTTACTTTTAAGTCCAATTTAGTATGTACAAGATTAATAAAAAAAACTCTCTCCTAACCAAATCGAAATTTACAGAAGTTTATTATAACATTTCAAAGTATTCTAGATTAAAGGTGTTTAGCAATGCCATTGTAAATTTCTATAAATTTGGGGTGTAGTTTTTATATGGATATCGTAGAAGGCAAAAGAAGGAATACAATATCTTAAGCCGAGAAATAGTATTTTTGTCGCGAAGTGGCCTTACGTATTCCATTCATCTATATAGCTATTGGTATTTAAAAATATTCTTGGATATTCTCATAAAAACTACTGGCGGCTTGCAGCAGTTGCTCTTGTAAGCCAGGATTTACAATAACAGCAGTGGAAGTGTCACAGTGATAAAGGAATATTCCAAATTGGTATAGTTACTGGCACAGCGAAAAAATAATGGCAGCTCAGCGAATTCGCTACCTACATCATATGTTTTATTCAACTTAGGATCAACTATCCTTTTTCTTCTTTAAGTAACTCTCTCTTTCTCTCTCTTCGAATCTTCGCAGGCCAACCACGTATCATTCAACTCCATACCGATGTCTTTGATGAGAACCTTCACCATGATGCTTGGGGAGCTGGACTTCGCTGGGACATACGTGCAGCCGTACTACAGGCCGGAGAACGACACCATGCTTCCGTTTCCGATGCCGACGTTCTTCATCCTGGGGCTGTTCATGGTGCTGATGCCCATACTCCTGATGAACCTGCTTATTGGTTTGGCTGTTGGGGATATTGAAAGTGTTAGGAGGAACGCGCAGCTGAAGCGGCTGGCTATGCAGGTATGTTACATTTGGACGATCAACACTTAAATGTTGCTAAGAGTGATAAAGTTTTCTCCACGTGTGCCAGTCCTTGGCACTCCCTTTCACCTCCTGGTACAGGATGACATTGTTTTTTTTTGGGTACTGAACGGTATTTTATTACGTATGTATATAAGTCAATTGATATCTGATCGCTTTCAAGAGATTTCAGGCACATCCCTTCGTGGTCGAAATGGTCGTTACACCGTTTGACCATAGTCCACGTTCGTTTTTTGTTGTGTCATTATCGAAGTTGTTACTAAAATGTTGTCATTAACGAAGTTGTTACTAAAATGTTGTCATTAACGAAGTTGTTACTAAAATGTTGTCATTAACGAAGTTGATAATAAAATGTTGTCATCAACGAAGTTTTTAACAAAATGTTGTCATTAACGAAGTTTTAAATAAATATATTAATACTTCCCAGGTGGTATTGCACACTGAATTGGAGAGGAAACTACCAGCTTTCCTACTCGAGAAGGTGGATAAAACGACGCTGATTGAATACCCGAACAACAAGAAGTGCAAACTTGGTTTCCTGGACTTGATACTTCGCAAATGGTTCTGCAATCTGTTCTCTGATGACGGTACTGTTTTGACTAACATTATTGCACAGTAATTAGTATTATGTTGTGTACAAAAAGAATAAAAGTACACCTCACTATGCCGATAACATAACAACTCTACCTTTAGCTATCTAGTCTATGAACTCTATATTAGATTCTATTAACCCACTATTAGGAAACAAAATCTATTGTTTTTAATTCGGCTTATTAATAATTTTGAATTACTCTATACTTACTTTGATTATTTGGACAGCTGGCCTGGATATGGTTTTGGAAAACACCGAAGATTACGTGTTGGCTGAACTGGAAAAACAAAAACGCAAGTTGCGCGACATCTCCCAGATCTTGGAACAACAGCACACACTGGTCAGACTAATTGTGCAGGTTAGTTCTTTTTTTTAATACATTATAAGCAAGTATTTGATCTCGATCTCACCTGATGGTAAGTGACGATGAGATCTACGATGGAGCATACTTGCCTAGAACCTATTCACTCTCGACTTGAAAACACCCAGATTGAAGTCAACAGGGAACAAAGACTATTGCATTGCATTAGCATTACCATTTAATACATTATTCTGTGACTGTGTGTATACTGTCCAGATGTGACTGAGTGATTAAAAAACGTAAAAAAACCTCGGGTTTCCTCAACGCTAGGGGACAACATTACCCTCCTTCTGGCGCAGTCGGGTAATTATTGCAGAAAAGTAACGCGGGCCTCTCAATTAATTCATACTTTACCACCCTTGAACCTGCGTTTATTTACCGCATCTGTAACCATGTCTCAACAAAATGGCGACAGTGATTTATTGTGAACTTCTTTTTTTTGAATAATTGACCAATCGAAATTCTGAATCTATTTCATGATTGGGTGCAAATTCGCTAAACAAGGGCAGGTTTAAAACTTTGTATACCCTCTCTGAATCATTCGGTATAAGATACTTACGCCTTTCTAAAGTATCTGTAACATATTATTTTTCGTAGTTCAGGCACACAAACTGCCACACCTTGTGTTACCGTGCACCATAGCGCCAAAAAAATATAGAAAAAAAAAAAAAGACATTCGAGATTCGAAATTTCTAGAACTCGTGTTTTAAGATCCTCTTATTGGTTCCAGCGTCTTGGTAAATGACTTGCCATATTATTATTTTTTCAGAAAATGGAGATCAAAACCGAAGCTGATGACGTGGATGAAGGGGTCTCCCCAAGTGACACCCGGGTCATTCCACGCTGGACTTCTCCGAGGATCCGCACGAAACTGCTGGCTGCCACCTCCTACAACAAGTAGGGTCAAAGCTTCAGGTTAAACAAAGTTTCTAATATATATTTTTAGATGCCCTGAATCTATTATATATACTCAGTGGCGTAGCCGTATAACCGAGGGCCCCGGAGCAAAAATCTAATTGGGGCCCTACGAGTATTTCAATTAAACTATACACTTTGAAAGTGAAAAACTACTTCATCTCCTTCTTCCATTAGCTCCTTATCGCCCATTGTACGTCATAATAAAGCCGTGTTACACTGGTCAGAAAGTGGGAAAATTTTGTGATTTTATAGTACGAGCCATAAAATTAAAAATGGAAAATTCTTTCTCGATCGTCGTTCATGAAAGTCGAGGGCCCTTTGAGCTTGGGGGCCCCGGGGCACTGCTCCGCCTAGTCCTACGGTAGCTACGCCACTGCATATACTTACTTCAGTAAAGGGTGCCATCATATATTAGCTACTTTGTTTATTCTTACCGTCGAGTAGATTATGATTTATTACACTTGTAGTCATGTTAGTTTTTACATTTTGCTAATACGTAAACAACTCTCTATTTTACTGAGTTTAAGAGTTAGATTGCAGATGTCTATAATATTAAGCTATAATACAATCGAATTTATTAAGAACAAAAATCAAAAATCATGAAAATCGGCCTGCCCGTTCTCTAGTTACAAATGGCGTAACTGACACAACTTAATTTTAAATATATAGATATATTTTTACGTATCCACGACGTAACATTGTTTTTATAGTTTCTTATGATTTTATTGTACTTATTTCAAAATGTTTTTTTATGATCTTATAGATAGGAATTAGTAGGTATAAATATTGATAAGAATATGATTCGTGGTTTAAAAGTTAATTGAATTCTCTATCTTATTGTTTTAACGTTAATATAAGCTCGTAGAAGTCCTTTGAAATTAATGTTTGCGATTGGTAAGCGAATAGCTAAGTTCTGTAACAATTTATGAATGATCTTATTTTATAATTTACATTATTACGAGATAAGTATATGTCTACTTACTGATTTAAAACTACTAATTAACTCTTAGAAATAAGCATCATCGTTAACTTTTTATGATATATATTCGTATGCATTATAGCTAAGTGAAATAAGGCCACCTGAGTGAAATATTATATTTGGTTAAAAAAATATATTCATAACATTAAATTATTGCTTCGATAAAGGTGTCCATCGCATGTAGCATTCTCCAAATCTATTAAGCACTAGCTGTTGCCCGCGACTTCGTCCGCGCGGTATTTAACAAAGATAACCGTTGACAACAGCCTGCTCGCCCATTCTGAGCCCGCGGGAAGCATTGCAGGTTGTTGCTATCAAACTTAATCAGGCGCTGCGCTGCAACATTGGTTTTAATTTTTTTTTGTGAGAGCCTATTTTTTTTTCTAAAAAAAAAGTAGCCTAAGTTACGCCTTGTTACATCAGCTGCCAGTGAAAGTCCCGTCAAAATCGGTCCAGCCATTTCAGAGATTAGCCGGAACAAACAGACAGACAGACAGAAAGACGGACAGACAGACAGACGGACAAAAATTGTAAAAAATGTTGTTTCGGTATAGGTAACGTGTATACATCCAAATGCACTTAGTAAAAAGCGGTTATTTTAATATTACCAACAGACACTCCAATTTTATTTATATGTATAGATTATAGCTTAAAGCTTAGTGAACTAAATCTAACTAAGCTAAGTAATATTATGTTGGTTTAAAAAAATATTATAATCATTACCTCGGTAAAGGTGCCCTATTCTACGCAGCATTCTCAAAATCTAAGTCTCGCTAAATTTGTGATAAATACCCGCCCGCACTAACGATCCCAAATGTTTACTATTTTTAGTGAACATTATAAAAAAGATATCGAAGTGATGAAAGCGATCGCGCGATTCTAATTATGAATAGATAGATTGTATCCTACAGAAAGACCCAGTCGCAGGTGGCAATTCAATTCAATCCATTTCTTTGCGTCTAATGGCACTAGCGAGTTTTCTGACATTTTGCCAATGTCCAAGTAAAATGTTTGCTATTCGATTCATCCGATTGCTATAAAACTATGTTTTTTTTTTTATTATTACATTATAGGCAAGTATTTGATCTCGATCTCACCTGATGGTAAGTGACGATGAGATCTACGATGTAGCATACTTGCCTAGGTAGGAAGGCGGCAGTAGATCGAGACGCTACATTCACTAGGCACATGCAGAGCAACTGATCTGACCCGCCATCCATGAATGGCAACACCGAACATCATGCCGGAACACGGCTAGGCCGCTTGGCGACATGGCTTTGTTCAGTGGGTGGTGACTAGCTACGGCCGAAGCCTACCACCAGTAGAGTTGTCACCTAGTTGGCACCACCCGGGGTCACGTGTAGGGTATCTCAAGGGTACTTAATTCTCCTACGGACGAAGGTGACTCGACCCCAAAAAACTCTCTTACATTACATAGCATCAAGTCGCTCTCGCTATTTCTTAATGCATACGGATGAAACGAGAAAGCCATATTTTATTATTTCTTGTGCCGTGGACTGCAATTGGCTGCATTACAGTAGTCGTAAGTTGGTATAACTTATCTAATTGTGTAGTAGAAACCAATAGATATGTAAGAGATCGTCAATATACGAGACGATTATATCAATGTATTATTAAAATAAAATATAAATGTTATTGAAATAAGAAATTAAAGAACTTACTTAAGTGTGTTACATAAAAATTTTATGTAATATTTGTGTCAGTTTTCCAGAATTAAATGTGAATTTACTTAATACTAATCAAAGGGCTGTTACACATGTATAAATGGCCCATACATATTTACATGTAAATTAAAACCCCCTTAGAGTAACCTACATAAATAAATAAAAAATCCAAATCTGTTCATAAATGACGGAGATCTGAGGTAAGAAACAAAAAAAAATACAACCGAATTGAGAAACTCCTCCTTTTTGATGTCGGTTAAAAATTTGTGTTTTCAATTGAGTCTTTGAATTTGGTAAAATATCCGTTTTTATTAAATGTATGTACTTTACATAAATATTATATAAAATTAAATTGATACCAACCAATGCTCATGTTATAAATTTATTAAAAAAATATATACTTAATTTAAAATGCGTCTTTTCGTCGTCATATGTGTGACGTCGCATCTTTCCAATCTTTACACACGCGAGGGTTATACAACTTATACATACATATGCCCTGCGGTGTTACCCGCGATTAAAAAGTATGTCCTTTTCTGTACCCCTGTGCATTTTTCCGGGATAAAAATGTAATGTAGCTCATGTGCTATTCCAGACTATAATCTATCTCTGTGCCAAATTTCATTCAGATCCGTTCAGCCGTTCTGGCGTGATTGAGTAACAAACGTCCATCCATCCAAACTTTCACATTAATAATCAAATAATTCAAAGACTTAATTGATTCTCACGTGTATTTTTATAATAACAGGCGCTATACATGAACAAAATATAATATTTTGTACAACCACACATATATTATAAAAAATACTGAAATTATTTGTCAATTTCAAAATATCCAATCATTACATACATTCGACATAGAAAAATTTAATGTTAGTACGTAATTTTTCTAAAAAAAATTTGATAGACGTTTATTCCATCGTGTAATAAGTAAGTTTTTAAATTTAAAAAGGCTAATATGAAAATGTTTTTCAGCCCCTAAAAATAAATGTATTTCCAATATACTAGCAGTTTTTTTTAAACCTTTAGGTTTAAAGACTTTATTTTCCCACTAGCTGTTGCCCGCGACTTCGTCCGCGTGGTATTTAACAACGTCTCAATCGTTGGCAACAGCCTGCTCGCGTTCTGATCCCGCGGGACGCATTGCAGATTGTTGCTATCAAACTTTAAGCAGGCGCAGCGCTGCAACATTGGTTTTAATTTTTTTTCGAGAGATCCAATTTTTTTTTCTAAAATAAAAGTAGCCTAAGTTACTCCTTGTTACATCAGCTATCTGCCAGTGAAATTCCCGTCAAAATCGGTCCAGCCATTTCAGAGATTACCCGGAACAAACAGACAGACAGACAGACAGACAGACAGACGGACAGACAGACAGACGGACAGACAGACAGACAGACAGACAGACAGACAAAAATTGTAAAAAATGTTGTTTCGGTATAGGTAACGTGTATACATCCAAATGCACTTAGTAAAAAGCGGTTTTTTTAATATTACAAACAGACACTCCAATTTTATTTATATGTATAGATAAGAACTTACAGTTCACTTAAAATGAGATACAAAGGTTCGTTACAATAGTAGTTACATTGCACCCTCGAGCTTTACATAGCAATAGTTACAAAGTACATACATATTTCTTCAGTTTGTTTTTGTAAGTATATAATTGATCACACTCTTTTATATCGGCTGATAGATTATTATACAAATTAACTCCCTCAAACAAAATTGATGTCTTTCCGTAGAACCTTTCAGTAGAGTAATCAGGAACGTCTACTACTAATATAAGCACCATCTTTTTTACGTGCCGTCTCGGTACCGTGACGTGTTCCATCTCTCTCACACCACAGTATTCATAAATTAGTATAACAGTGACAGCATGTATCTCGATGCCGTTACGATTACATTAAAAGATCCTGTACGTCAAAATATCCTGAATTGAATGTTAAAAATATCATCCGCTAGAGGCGCTGTTCAATTATCCATTCAAAATGTCTTAATACGTAAACTATAAAGTATACGGTTAGCTTACGAATAATCTCGCACTTGATGAACGGCTTACCCAACTGTCTCGTCATTTTACTCGTTACGTGTAAACAAGGCAAGACTTTCTACAAAATGGATTCTTTTTTTTTAGTATAGGCATTCTTACCCAATTTTTTTGTTACCCCCACCCCATACCTCTTACAACCCGTATATATATGAACTTTAAAAACGTGACCAAAAAGCGCCAGAGTAGCGGCTTTGGCGGTTACATACATTTTAATATATAAACCGGTATTGCTATACATATAACGGCGCGGGAAGCCAAGTAAATGTAAACCTAGATGTAACTCTTTCCTTGAAAAAGAAAAGGTAAAAAGTCTGAAGAAATGTCTCTTTCATGGCTTCACCGCCATTGAACAACTTTTCTAAAGGACTAACTTTTAAACAGACCTACTTTTACAAAATCGTTTGCATTTGTAACCATTTTTATTAAACAATATTTCGAACGACAAAAACGGTACTTTGTAGAGATTTTTTTTTTCTTTTTTCATTAAGTAATAATAACCGTATACTTCATACTCTACGTATTTACGTGCAGAACTTTATTCATGTAGCCAATCGTTTAACGAGGTATTTTAAATGCTACAAGTGAGACGTGTATTGGCATTAGCGACATTATTAAGGCACTGATTAGTACACTAAGCCGCAGATGTGGCTGTAGCATATAAGCGCATTCATGCGTAAGGCTTGCGCATGGACGCCCTCGTACATCATCCTATTTCATTAGAACGCACGACGCAATGCACGACAACGCGTCACGCTACGCATTTCGTCTCCCTAAACGAGCCCTATCAAATTACCATTCTCTTTAGTGCCACCCACCCAGTGGCGTAGCTAAAGTCACCAAGTGCCCCGGGACAAAAATAAAATGTGGGCCCCATTTAAACTAAACTAAATACTTTAAAGGTGCTAAACTACTCCATCATCAGCTCCTTACCACCCACTGCAGAGCATAATAAAGCTCAGTCAGTTACAATACCAAGTATTATTTGTAATGCAGCAGATATAGTATTTGATTGTACTTACTACCTGTAGGTGGAGGAATGTTCGAGGTTTGTTAGTCGAGGCCCAAAAATGTTAAAGTCGAAAATTATTTATTCAACTAAGATTTAATATAACTTTTTCGAACGTCTTTCATGAAAGCCGATGGGTATGGGGTCCCGGGCACTGCCCCGCCTAGCCGTACGCTAGCTACGCCACTGCATGCACCCCATAAAAAATGATGTCAATTACCAACAAAATACCGTCATTAAATAACATAACAAAAGATGATATTCCATGTTGTATGACGAAAATTAACACTCCTCGTGGTAAACGGTGAAAACTAACCTATTGTTATACTTCCGTCACGAAGGTATATATTAAAATAGCAATGTTAAACACTTTCATTCGTTGTGAAAATATCATACATGAAATATGAGAGTAATTGTACCTGTCGGTATTTTGGTATTTATAGAGCTTTGTATGGCCAACGATGGGGGTAGTTATAGAGGTAAAGAGGTGTTCCCGATGTGGAGCAGAGGTTCAAGAAGTCTCCAGGAAGTCAGGAGGAGTCAGAAGAGACTTTGGCCAGTTCAAAAGGAGGGTAGATGTGAGTGTTATTTCATACATTAGGTGGAAATCGCGTAAAATACAATGGTCCACGTCTAGGTCATTCCGATTACACTTGAGTCTAGAAGAAATGAGTCGGTAAGTATACTCTTTTCAAGTATTCTTTAACAGATATCAGCTCAGCCTCAGTAACAAGGATCGCAGTTTCACCCGTGCTCACACCTCTGGGACTGCTGGATGTGCAAATCTAATTTTCAACCATGATTATCGCTTGCTAAACTATGAAGGAAAACATCTTGAGGAAACCTGCATGTCGGAATGCACCCTTTGAAAGACGTATTAAGTCCGCTAACCCGCACTGGGCCAGTGTGATTGACTATCTATCTCCCTCACATTGAATATAGGGCCATGCCCAACAGTGGTACATTAAAAGGACTACTACATTATTAGGAAAATATTATATTTCATAGAACTAGGCGATACTTGGCGGAAATCTGTTGTTAAACAAATGGGGGAAGAGGAACCACCCACTGAACCTCAGCTTGACAACTTTTCCAATTATAAACCCAATAATTTGGATCCCATAATTAATGAAGCCAGCAACACCGAACTCCTCTAAGATGTTCGTCTAGAAAATATCTATCACGAGTGACGGAACCCCAATAAATGCAATTCTCCAAGAATTGAATTTCGAGGGTCAGTCGCGGGTTCCTCTCCCCCCATTTGTTTAAGAAAATGTAATTATAATGAATAAAAAAATATAAGTTGTATAACCAAATTAGGTGTGAGTTACGTAGGTTTCAAAAACAGAAAAAATATAAATACAGTCACTTTCATGTATGTATTAACAAAAAAAACAGTTTTAACAAGCTATTGCAATAATAAGGACTTGGGATATTTTTTGCGATGTAGCCTTTGACAATACTTTACCGTCCCGTCCAATGGTCAATGGCTATTCAAAGCAGAATCACACCTGGCAAATTCAATGGAAAATTACTAAAAAGGTTGGGTCCAAGGATTTTAAGGTCAATTTATACGGCAGACATCGATGTGCGATTTATTTGTGTAATTTCTTAACATTTTCTAGATATATATCAGTTATAATAATGGATAGTATTAAATCTTTCAACAGGTCCAACAGTGAGTTATAAAGATCACAGGTAATATTTAAAAAAATGTTGCATAGAGCCAAGTCTTTGGTGTACTTACTTATAGCTCGTTGTTACCGTGTGATCAGTACGGCAAGTGCGAGATTATTCGTAAGCTAACCGTATAGTTTATAGTCTACCGTATTGAGACATTTTGTATAGAGAATTGAAAGTTTTAAATACCGTCCGCTAGAGGCGCTTTTCAATTCTCCATACAAAATGTCTAAATACGGTAGACTATAAAGTATACAGTTAGCTCGCACTTGACGAGCTTATCTTTTCTTAATTTGTTTTGTTAGAGTGACAATGAGATTACCCTCAATCTTGTACAGTACTAATAATATAAGAATTGCTTTGTTTGTGCGTTTGATGGTGTGTTCTTCTTACTTATAGTTCTGTCCCTGTTCACTGTGGTGACTTTCCCAAACGGTGGATGCGCGGGCGCAGCGGGGGATAACGGCACCTGTATGACTGCGCGAGAGTGCTCCGCACGCGGCGGCCAAGCCAATGGGCAATGCGCTAATGGTTTCGGCCTATGCTGTATTTGTAAGTGCAGAACCGTCGTTTCAAGCAAGTTTGCTCCATCGTAGATCTCATCGTCACTTACCATCAGGTGAGATCGTGATCAAATACTTGCCTATAATGTAATAATAAAAAAAAGAACCTTTTTAACCATCTTAAAAAGGGGGAGGTTCTCAATTCGGTTGTATTCTTATTTTTATTGGTAGTTACTATTCATCCAACAGGAACACGTCCACCGCTGGACATAGACCTCTCCCAATGATATCACCTTCTGTATTTTTTTTTCCAACCTTTGTATCAAGCGGGTATTTCTATACACCATCCCCAATAACCCTATAATTAACATTACTATGTGCTCAGATTCCCGTTTATACTGATAAGTATGACAAACTACAGAATATATAAAAAACTTTTTAACAAAATAAAAACCGTCTTCAAAAAACTAAAAAGCAAAAAATAATCTAATCTTGAAATCTACCTTGTCTAACCACATCAAATATTTAACTAATCTGAAGTCGGTGCCAAACTAACAACTGCGTCGAGTATTGCCGGTCTGCGCCAAAGACTATACCTACAAATTGGTCCGCGCATCTCGTTACTGAGTATACTTTTGTTATTCTTCGTCGGTTGTTTATTTGGCACCGACTTCAGATTAGTTAAATATTTGATGTGGTTAGACAAGGTAGATTTCAAGATTAGATTATTTTTTGCTTTTTAGTTTTTTGAAGACGGTTTTTATTTTGTTAAAAAGTTTTTTATTTTAAACTTTTTAGTGCATATATTTACTATTCTTTGTCACTAAAAAGATTTGTAAATCAATCTTTTTACTGGATAATAGGTATACCAATAATCGAGATTATCTTGGCGCAACCCGTGAAATACGTATCACTGACAAGTTCCGCTGGCCATTTGTGGCCTTCTTCATCACTTCCACTTCAGCAAATGATACTTTCTGAATGCAAATGCTTGACTTCTTGATGAAAATACCAAAATTGCTATCGGTATGCCTATAAAATTTGAGGAGTTCTCTCAATTCCTCATGGATCCCATCATCAGAACATTTTTTTGAAAAAAATGGGACCAATCTGTAAACATATCCTTTCATATAAAAAAATAATTTTCCAAATCGGTTCATAAATGACGGAGATATGAGGTAACAAACATAAAAAAAAAAAATAAAAAAAAAAAAAAATAAAAAAAAAAAAAAAAAAACAACCGAATTGAGAACCTCCTCCTTTTTTTTGAAGTCGGTTAAAAATAAAACAGAAAGTTCGTTCGCAATGTTCCGATGCTATTTTTATTAAGTTGATATCCTTGGATGGTTCCTTGAATCTTTGATTTTTTTTTGTTACTAGTATTTATTTTTCATGTTTTGAATGTTTCCAAAATATCTCAAATACATTCACTTGATTCTTAACGAGTTATTTTGCAAAAGTAGTGTTTCTTTGAATGATCATGGGTAAATATTTGTGATATGATATCATACGAAATGTATCCATAAACATGTATGAGTGTCTGTCTGTCTGTAATCTGAATCAGAAGTGTCATTTATTTTTTCTTGGACACTTTAACCCGATAGAGTCAGGAGTCAGGGGTATTTCCGGCTTAGGTCCGCAAATGTTTAATACATTGACTGGAAATAGCTATAGATACATTTGAGCTACTATTCTTTTTTAAGAATAGGAAGATTTTAATGTTGTTTCAATAAATTTCTTACATATCCGTTTTGGTCTCACCACCTCGGTGGACATCTCAAGTGCATCTCCAGACCACAATTAAGTTGGAGTACAAATCGGTATCTTGTTACAGACTTATATTTTTTTTGTCTCCCGCTTTGCAATGGAGGGAAGTGGATAATTTTCTTCCAACTCCTCCTATTACCATCTTTCGATTAATTTCGTGCGGTTTCCAAGACAATTAACTTTATCCTGGGACTTGCCGAGGGTCAGACCTCTGTGTCTTCATTGGACACCACTGTAGATCCTGGCTTACAAGAGTAGCAGTGATGGGAGTGTGTGGCGGGCCTAGTCCCAAAAAAAAGACTTAGATAATTCTCGCTTCTCTTTCAGTCATGACGGGCTGTGGATCGAGCACATCAGAAAACGGTACATACTTCGTGAACGCTGGCTACCCATCGTCATACGACGGCACTGGTTCCTGTGAGCTGACCATCATCAAGTCCCACCCTGATGTCTGTCAGATCAGGTACGCATTTATCTCATCACTAACTCATTAGTAGCACCGTACGCGTAATTTCAGAAATACTTTTATTAAATAAACTCAATAAATAATATCGCCATCTGTAAGGTCCCATACTAAGCCATGTTTTTTGCGGGTACCATAAAATGGGCTTGGAGCTATCGCTGTGTATAATCACGTATATACATGTTAAACATCCAAGACTCGGGTGCAAGCATTTGTGTTCATTACAAAAAAAATACCATACCAGAATTTGAACCAAGTACCCTCAGTACAGAAAGCAGGGTCACTACCAAATTTCTAATTTACATAAATAATTTTAAATGTATATTTTCCTTAAAAATATCAAGTTAGTTGAGAGTCTTATAAAAAGGTTTTGACTCCAGGTTAGATTTCGACCGGTTCACCATTGCCGGACCGGAACAAATGAACCACGTTTGCAACCAGGACCAGTTCATGGTGTCCGGTGGCAACCCCATCCCGGCTGTATGCGGAGCCAACCAAGGGAGTCATAGTTGAGTATTGGGACGAAGCATTTGCTATACAAAAACGTATTCTTTGTCCAGACTCCTACGTCTATTTTCCTTCGTCTGGTCTATATTTAGGTGTATGAAATTGAAAGAAAGGACTCGTTTTTTGACATCCCACTTAATATAATAAATGTGAAAGTTTGGATGGATGGATGTTTGATACTCAATCACGCCAGAACGGCTGTACGGATCTGGATGAAATTTGGCACAGAGATAGATTATAGTCTAGAATAGCACATAGGCTATACTTATACTTTTTATCCCGGCAAAATGTATGGTTTCCATGGGAAAGATTTGTTTTAATTTTTCAAAGAGCAAAGGATCAACATGATTTTTACATTTACATTAGTTAAATTTCTAGTTACAAAGAAATTTAACAAATTGCAAGACGCACATGCTACGACCATTTCAACATCTTTTCGGGTAAAACGTAGCCAGGTGCCGACGTCAGGCTTCAGTGGAGAATGAGAGGGGAGGCCTTTGCCCAGCATTGGGACGTATAAAAAAAATATTGAACATTGTGACGTCACAAAGGGCGCTTACCGACTATCTTAAACACTGTGTGGCTTCCTACGCGCGTTTTTGGCACACATACTTTACATATTTTTTTATTTCCTTCATCTTTCAAATCATCACTTATATTTATTTTAATAATCTGGTGACCAGAATGTTGGCACTTATTTATTTGGCAAACACATCAGCATTGCCATTTTGGGCATTTTGGCCACCAGGCATGGTAGTGGGGATGGCAGAGTGTATTCTGATACCTTTGAATTTTAATTTTATTTTTTAAATAAAAAAATCAAGAATAAATATGTCATTAACCGACTTCAAAAAGGAGGAGGTTCTCAATTCAGTTGTATATTTTTTTTTTATTATGTCTAAAATTCAATCGGAAAATTGTTGTGATGGCCCTTCTTTAATATTCCTTGCGTATATTGACACCAATAAGCTTCCAAGAGTTCTATATGAGAATCATGATTGAGATGTTTACTCTATCAGACGCTCAGACCAATTAAGTAGGAGGTCTAGCGTCTACTCAGACCAACAATCTAAGTATGTATATTTAGTCGTAAACTCAGACCAAATGTAGCTACGCATAGGTCTTACGTCTACGGAAACTTTTTAATTATTATTTTATTGCTCAGTGTACGTTGATGCTGGTATCGGGACAACCAATCCAGTTAAGTTGACTTTTGTAACGAGCGGCAACTCCTTTGAGAGACTGTGGAAGATCAAGGTCACGCAGATCCCATGCAGCACGATATATAAAGGTAAGTTCCTTACTCGTTCTATGCTAAGATGGTTTGGCCATGTTGAGAGGATGGATGAAACACGACTGAAAAAAGAAATTGTACGGCTGCCAGCACGGCACTCACCTCCTGCGTTGTATTTCTTCGGGATTTTTTCGATGGGATATTTTTGGGGTTTTTTGGTAATTAAAGTTCGTCTCGTTCCTGCTGAGTCTTTTTAGTCTATATTCAATCGCCTTTTTAATTAGCACAGAACAATACAGTTTTTTATGGTATTCCACAGAACAAGTAGTAAAACTTTATATTATAGCACAGAACAATACAGTTTTCATGGTATTCCACAGAACAAGTAGTATGATTTTACTTATGCATCAGTGACATTGACAAATTTTGCTAGCGCCATCTAGTGTTCGTTTAGGTAAGTCTCGAGGACACTAGATGGAGCTAACAGAAATATACGGAGCAAACGTGAGTCGTAGTGTCGGAAGGGGGCGCCCGAGGAAAACCTTTCACGACCAGATAAATGGTCTGTTCAAGAAAGGGCAAGTACGTAGTACATTCAATCGACGGAAGTGTATGAAAAGATGAATGTGAATGAAGCGAAAATGGTATGCTAGGATCGTAGCATATGTTAATCAGTGGTCTCTGCTTACGCCCATGGGATACAGGCGCGAGTATATGTATGTATATATGTACTCGTATGTATGTCTTTATATGGAATATTTTGCGTAAAACTCTATCGATATTTCACATGGAACCGAGACGTGGTCACTTACTATAGGCCTCATAAGAAGACTCAAGGTTGCTCAACGCGCAACGAAGAGATTATACTCGGGGTTTCGCTACGCGATAGAATCAGAAATTAGGAGATCCGTAGACGAACTAAAGTAACCGACATAGCTCAAAGAATTTCAAAGATGAAGTGGCAGTGGGCGGCACATAGCTCGCAGAACCGATGGCCGTTGGATCAGAAAGGTTTTAGTTTTCATACAATGTGTCTAAATACGTTAACTATAAACATACATTTACCTAACGAATAATCTCGCACTTGACGTGAAGATGTGTTGAGTATTTTACTTACAGATTAATCATGCCGCAAGCGGCCGGATGATATGTTTATTTTTTTTAATTATCGTAATAGTCCGAATAAGGACTTAAAGGAAAAAAGTTTTTTTTTAATATCTTTGAAAAACCGAGTGCAGTATGCTTCATGTATGTATTCTATTTAGCTGATGAGGGCTGCCTGCAGTACTATACGGGGGTGTCGGGTCAACTCCGGTCATTTAACTACGACCCAGCCTCGGGATTACAACTGAGCAATCAAGATTACGGCATATGCATCAGAATGGAGAGGAACTTCTGCGGAATACAATACACCGCTTGCCCGGATACAGGTACTTTTTTATTTAATTATATAATAACAAGCTGCGCCCCGCGGTGTTACCCGCAATTAAAAAGTATTTCCTTTTTACCGGGATAAAAATTATAGCCTATGTGCTATTCCAGACTATAGTCTGTATCTGTACCAAATTTCATCCAGATCCGTTCAGCCGTTCTGGCGTGATTGAGTAACAAACATTCATCCATCCAAACTTTCACATTTATAGTAAACCTAAACTAGGGGTCAGAAAATAACATAGAGACATACTTTTTAATCGCGGGTAACACCGCAGGGCGCAGCTAGTCCTGTATAATCTAGTCCGAAAATATCTTGTTTCAGTGAACAATCGCTCCCGTTCGTTCAGCATCACTGGCAACAGTAACAACCCAGTAAACGCCATGATTGGCTCCGGCGCTGGGCCCAACAATTGCGCCAATGACTGGTTGTTGGTGCCGTGTGCGACCAACGTTGGGCGAATCCAGCCTGCACAAGCACTGTGCACGGATCGAATATGCGGCGGTACCTTCGCGGCCGATTTGACGATGCAATCTTCTACTGTTATGAGTAAGTTAACATAGCGTCAGCCCGCAGGTACTCTAATCAGTCTTCTACAGAATACATTTCGGATTTGCGATGGAGCTACACGAATTAATTCCCCAATCTCCATTCTATCGTCGGACGACAAGACGCACGGACAAGTGTCATCCGTACACTGTTGACATTTCTTCGGTACGTACTAAAAATTTTGGTTCTACTTTCATCGTGCGAATAGCCAAGGAATGGAACACGCTAACGTCTTTGTTCCCCGTTAACTTCTAACTGGGTGTTTTCAAGTCCAGAGTGAACAGGTACCTTCTAGGCAAGTATGCTCCATCGTAGATCTCATCGTCACTTACCATCAGGTGAAATCGAGTTACAATACTTGCCTATAATGTAATAAAAAAAAGTCAGGTGTATGAAGAGAGCCGCTGGCGCAGCCCACGGTTGCTAATACTGTTGTCAGCCACAACAAACTTACTGACGCGTTCGTTCTCTGTTCTTCTTTCTTTACGAAATGAGATGTGATGAAATAAAATGGATATGAGTACGGCCTCACCCACAACTTAGCGGGTATTTTGCCAATGTCAAGTAATGAATAGCAATAACACATGCAATAAATACGCCATTATAAATAGAATAATGGATGTGACATGATATGATATGATTTTATTTTACAAGATGTGCCAAACAGATGACAATAAGTACAGTATATGAATAGTCACCAACTGACTGTATATAGGATAGTACAGGATAGTATAGTAGTATAGGATAGGACAGTACAGTATCGTAGGATAGGATTGTATAGTAGTATAAGATATGATAGTCGTAAAGGATAGGATAGGATAGGATAGTACTAATGGATATTATTTGGTCCCAATGGGGGCGATCTATTGCTATTATACCGAGTACACTCAGTGGCTAGGTAAGCTAGCTCTTGTTACGCCCTGAAAGAAAATATTTCAGTGTATTTTTGTCAATATTTTTCAGAAGGTATTCTCATTTTCAGGTACCGTGAAACCGTTCCGTTTATGGTTCCATACGGACAACGTGGAGGCGCCTGTGGACATAGACAACAGAGGATTCTGTCTCAATTACGTTCAGCAACCATGTACCAACAATGCTGTTTGAGGACCTAATATAATAACTACCTAATAGCTACTTAATAGCTACTGAATAACTACTTAATAGCTACTTAATATCTACTTAATAGCAACTTAATAGCTGCTTAATAGCTACTGAATAACTACTTAGTAGCTACTTAATATCAACTTAATAGCTACTTAATAGCTACTGAATAACTACTTAATAGCTACTTAATAGCTGCTTAATAGCTACTTAATAACTGCTTGATAGCTACTTAATATAACAAAGCTCCGAGACACAGACATTGTTTAGTTTGGAGCTCACCAATACTTTGTTGTTGTCAATATTACTTGGTAATAAACTATTCATATTAACGTCATATGTTATTACTTTACTTCAAAAAATAATAAATAAAAACATAAAACATACATGTTAATTCTTTTTTCCGTACTTTTTAGGTAGGTGCCTATTATTTCACATCATTCTTATTAATGTATGTACTTTCCTATTAATAGTATAATGCGTATGTAAAAAAAAATATTTTTTTAAAAAATTACCCGCCGTTTTGACGTCACAGATTAAAGAAATCATAAAATAAATAAATATCGCCAGAAAAACACACGCACTATACAGTCCCACACTAAGCAACGCTTGTATTATGGACACCGTACAATGGACTGGGGACGAACGCGAACCCAGTATAAAATACTTATATAGATATTAAACATCCATGTCTTGGGTACAACATTCGTTCTCGTCACACAAAGTTTGTCCTAACAACATTCGAGTTCGGTACCCTCAGCACAGTAAGCAGGGTCACCACCAACTGCGCTAATCAGGCCATGAAAAGATAGGTACATAGTTATATTTAAATAAAAAATAGGCCTATGCATCGCTTACAATTTATTCGTAGCTGCCAACCCATAGTTACGTCTTTAATTCATAAGGAATAGTATGTAATAATAATAATAATTCCAGCCATTTTTAATGTCCCACTGCTGGGCACGGGCCTCCCCTCAATGCGAGGGGGATTAGGCCATAGTCCACCACGCTAGCCCAGTGCGGGTTGGCGGACTTCACACATCTTTCGAGGGGTTCTCTCAGCCATGCAGGTTTCCTCGCGATGTTTTCCTTCACCGTTTAGCAAGTGATAATCATGGTTGAAAATGAGATTCGCACATGAAATCCCAGAGGTGAGAGCCGGGTTTGAAGCTGCAATCCTCGTTACCGAGGCAAGCGTACTACCAACTTGGCTATCACTGCTTTTCCCAAAATTCATGTAATGTCCTGATGTACGCATTCTACTGAGAAATAAATTGATGCAATTTTAAAATGCCAATCAACTATCAGCGACGGCTCGCACCTCTGGAATTTCATGTGGTTTGAACCTGCAATCCTCGTTACCGAGGCAAGCGTTCTACCAACTTGGCTATCACTGCTATGAATAATCGAATAGGATGTATTCACGATTATTTATTACTAGCTGTTGTCCGCGACTTCGTCCGCGTGGTATTTAACAAAGACAGCCGTTGACAACAACCTGCTCGCCCATTCTGAGCCCGCGGGACGCATTGCAGGTTGCTATCAAACTTAATCAGGCGCTGCGCTGCAACATTGGTATTATTTTTTTTTCGTGAGATCCTATTTTTTTTTCTAAAATAAAAGTAGCCTAAGTTACTCCTTGTTACATCAGCTATCTGCCAGTGAAAGTCCCGTCATAATCGGTCCAGCCATTTCAGAGATTAGCCGGAACAAACAGACAGACAGACAGACAGACAGACAGACGGACAGACAGACAAAAAAATTAAAAAATGTTGTTTCGGTATAGGTAACTTGTATACATCCAAATGCACTTAGTAAAAAGCTGTTATTTTAATATTACAAACAGACACTCCAATTTTATTTATATGTATAGATACACGTAGGTATGAAACATTGGAAGTAATTTGTCACCGAAGCGGCTAGTTGTGTTGCCCTCATTTATAGTCGCCGATCGATTGCCAAGTTGTAGTCCCCATCACTGCATGGCCGATGAATGTCAACGTGACTTGGTTCAATCAGGAATTCGTGTTACACGCTTATACTGGTCCATCAATTTGGTCATTACCAAACTAACGAACCCCCCTCGAATTGAGGGAGGCACGTGCCCAGCAGTGGGACATTAAAAAAAGGGCTGGTTCATTAAACCTTACTGTGAACAAAATTTTGAACACCTAGTTAGCACAGTTGGTAGTTACCCTACTTTCTGTACCGAGGGCCCCGGGTTCGAATCCTGGTACGGACAAGCTTTTTGTGATGAGCACGAATGTTTGTACCCGAGTCATGGATGTTTAATATGAATATAAGTATTATGAGTTATGAGTTATGAGTGCGCCCTCAGTCCATTATACGGTACCCATAATACAAGCGTTGCTTAATGTGGGACCGTATAGTTGGTGTGTTTGTCTGGCGATATTGTTTATGAGCGTACCATACGCGTACTGATCACTGAAGGAAATCTTTAACAGTATTAAAATATAATCGGAATAGAGTTGCGTTCGAGCATACTATAGGCATAATAATAATGATAAATAAAAAACACATACGTTTTTCGTTTTGTTTAATAACCATTAAAATTAATAATAAATATATATATAGTTGTAACCAACTACCTATACAAATTATATTTACAAAATTAATAGAAACTATGAATCTTTACAAAAGATACACTGTTTTTAATATTAAGTGATACAAGACAACACAACAGCGGTCTTTCCTTTTGTAAATTAAAACTCCCTACATGTTCCCCGTTACAGGTTTCAGGGCACCGTGATTGGTCTCTGAAACACTTACAAAGTACCTCACCAGCGATATACTCAGGATCATCATATTATTAGCGCAGATGATCATCGCGGACCTATCATTCCTTTCAAATATATCACAGCGGTGGTAAACATCATTATTTTTTTCTTATATTGTAATTATTAGTGAATATTGATCTTTTATATTTACGCAAATACTACACATTAAATAAAAACATTTGTTTTCGGATTTTATCGCGTTTATTTTATGTTTTTACGTTCCCGACGTTTCGGCTGCTTTAAAGCAACCATGGCAACCACCTTACATTTCAATTACTGTATACATATATATTTTTAAAATTTAATTTCTCTTCTCTCCATGACGTATACTCGTACCTAATATTAACTACAAACTATAAGTGCTAGAATAAAATTGTACTTTCTTCTTCGGGTACTCACAGCTTAGGTGTTTAAAGATTTTGTAAATTTTACTATTACAATGTTAAATATAGTCTATTCTAGTTATTAATAGAATATCATACTTACACTACTTTATTTTTATGGACTCATAAAGTAACCCAAACACGGTAAAACAAAACTATCGATATAAATTTTGGGTTTCAGTAACAAATCAACTGGGTACTTCATAAAGCTTGTGTGGCGGGGTCCACGCGAGGCCGAAGCCAGGAACTCACTTCAGGACAGAGACAACAAGAACCCTAAAAATAGAGTCGAAAATATTTTAATAAGTAAGGTACCTATGTGTGTCACGGTGGGGACAGACTCTCTTGGGGCAGTCAAGTTGGTGGTGTCGCTGCTGACCAACACTTTGCTATGAGCTACCCTGTTAAGTTAATTCTTATTGTTAAGTATATAAGAACTACTTTGAGTATCGTAATCATATTAAACTTATTTCAATAGTTTATAATACTACACATTGTATCTACATACAGCCCGTTTGATGAGATTTTTTTTCGAGTTACCTCACCTTAATACAAATTTTGATTATAATACTTATACTACAAAGTTGCACGATATGTGAGAAGCAGAAGAGATACACGGCAAGAGATACTGCTCTTACATACACAGCGGTACACAAACCTAACAAAAGACCTAATATTGCCCACGGTTTCGTACGCGTGAACTTTAGGTTGTAATTATACAAAAGTAGTAATAGAATTTTCTTAATGTATTGTTTTCCGTGAAATGCGAACAAACTGAAAGACATACACTGACGGCAATAAATACTTAGGTATTAAACTAATTAAGAACTAGACACTACGTAGGCTGTGGAGTCAGCAAATAATTATTAGTAAATAAGTCAGTAAATAATTTAATTAAATATAAACATTATTGCTAGTGCCTTGACCGGCGATAAATACAACTCCAATCTTTGGTACCATAATGAACTGGAACTTTATTTTGAGACCCATTTATAGGTTGAATATCGTACAGCAAATTTATACGTTAAGAGCTACTATTTTGAATGTCGTTACTAGGGGCAACCGCTATACGAACGCCGATATACGAAATATAATTATACGATCTTATTACATTATAAAAGTCATTGAAAATATTAATGAAATAGATCCTATACTACTAATAATTACGAATACTACTAATTAACTAATATTACCTAAAGCTACTAATTGGTTATGTAGTTAATTATTTACACGTATCGAAATTATATTATACAGGGTGCAGCATCGTAACGATAACTGATACTACGGGTTCACATCATCGTGGATGTTGGATATTTCCGTCAATCTTTTTCATGATTTTAGCAAGAAGTCTACATCTGATGATACCTGGCCCAAGAGCTTTTCTCGGCTGCAGCATCTGAGTACCACTGCGCCTGGGCTTCCTCCGACAACATGTTGAATTGTAAGTCGCAGGTGCAGTGCATTGGACACAGAAAATCAGATATAACGAATCAGATAAATATTATTATAGAAAAACAAAAGGATGTCAGACTTAAGGTTATTTTTTTGTACTTTTTTATATTTTTGTTTTTTTTTTTGTTATCCTTAAGTAGGTATAAACTTTGTTATTTTTTTATTTACTTTTACTTAAACACCATATGCGTTTGATACTAGACCCTAAAACTATGATTACTACTACTTAAAAAATATGCAAATGCTTTGTTTTAAACAAGATGCAAAGATACCCTTATAAGACTGAAAAGTGTCAATTGCGGCGAATGTGTTTTTAGTGTTCCGTATCAAAATAGTAAAAACGGAATCCTTATGCGAATATGTCCGTCACACCTGAATATTTAAATAAGAACTCTTCTAGACTTCTTCATATAACTTCTAGACTTCTTCATATAAAACAACAAGATGTACAAATACTGTCAAATAGGATGGATGGCTGGTTAGTATTTAATTTGACCATACGATTTTTATGTGATGTTTTACAGGTACACAACACTTTTGGCTATAAGAAGATGAGTGAAGAATGTAACCTCACTCACCTACCAACTTCTTGGCTTAATAAGAACAAGGAGTGGGCGAGTGAGTGACGTCACACTCTTCTCCGTCGCACACGCGCTGACTCATAATGATGACGTCACTGTGTCCGTAAATCTATACTGTTTTAGTTTTTTCTGTTCAGCAACCTTATACTATGATATATAAATATATTATGCTTATAATTTTCTGAGCTGTATTCTGAGCTACAGGATGTAAGTGGCCTCGTAACGAAAACTCATACCATAGATTCAACTCACGATTCTACCCCCCCCTCCCTCAGAGTTTGGAATTGTTCGTCAATCTTTTGCCTAATTAAGATCTAAAACTGCAATGTAAATTAAAACTCGATACGCTCGAGTCAAATGGCACTCGCACGAGTCGCGAATCACGCGGAGCATTGTGTTGTGATCGCGTTGCTTACAATACATTGCGCGCTCAAAACAACATTTACTCATGACTTTCGACTTAAAAGATTTTTTTATATAGGCGTTAAGTGTAACCCTGAATCCAAAGTTTTCGTTACCGTGCCACTTACATACTCCACCTATATGTAGGTATGTTTACTTTTATTGACATATCTTCGAAATAATATTTCCTTACCTGAAAAATATATGTTGAGGATTGGACGTTTTCCTTAAGTTGTTGGGGCATGGTCAGATTACTACTATGTTACTTGTAATCGTTATACATATTTAATGGTTTTATTTTCTGTCAGTTTGCTGATCGATGTGGACTACCTGAGGTTCACATATTTTTGTCTTCCTTGGCCTTCATGAAGTACGTCAGCAGGTCAATTGGCAGCGGAAATACAATCGTAGAGTTCTTCTCAGCGGAAATAGTGTTCAGGGTCTGAAAAATTGTGGGGCATTTACTTATCTACTGTATACTGTATACTATGGTTAATTCTGAAATTACACTTAGGTATCTAAGAGTTATATGGCATATAGAGTTATATAAAATCATTGATAGCCAAGTTAGTAGAACGCTTGCCTCGGTAAGGAGGATAGCTGGATTTCATGTGGGAATCGCATTTTCAACCAAGATTATCACTTGATAAACGGTGAAGGAAAACATCGCGAGAAAACCTGCATATCTGAGAGAACCCCTCAAAAAATGTGTGACGTCCGCCAACCCGCACTGGGTCAACGTGGTGGACTATGGCCTAATCCCCCTCGCATTGAGGGGAAGCCCGTGCACAGCAGTGGGACATTAAAAAGGGCTGGTATTATAATACAATAAGGTGGCTATAGCAGTATTATGCTCCTAGCTAACAAAAACGACGGTTGCTTAAAGTTTCACGATACAACTATCCATATTCCATAGCCTCCAAAACCTCCCAGCGCCATTCAAAGTCTCCAACACGCCTGGATAATTTATCACCTGCAGATATCTGAGTTGTAAGGCAGCAGGGCTGTCGCCGATGACCTCTGAGGCTTCGCGCAATGCACGGGACGCCTTCTGCTCCCCCTCAGCAGCGATGACCTTAGCACGAGCCTCTCTTGCGGCCTCAGCTTCAGCGGCCATAGCCCGCTGCAGTTGTACGGGCAGACGGACATCTTTGCTGCAAACAGATGTTCAATATTCACACAACGGAATAAAGAAAAAATACAACCGAATTGAGTACCCCCTCCTTCTTGAAATCGGTTAAATAACTGGAAATATGAATTTTATTCGGCGTATGAGCTGACTAACAGGCAATATTCAATAAGACTTTTCGGCGGAAACTTGAATTGTGAAGTTGTCAATTTTATTTTATATCCAAGAAAATGTGTTTCTTTGATAAATAATGTGTAATGTTAGTGGGGATTTTAACCATTATGGTTTTAATTTTCTAGATTAATATTATTTAGGTCATTAATCTTATTCAGTTTTACTTATCAGCTGTCTAAAAGTCTAGAAAAGGGATTCTCAAACTATTTTGGGCAAGAGACCACTTTTCAAAAAACTTTTCTTAATTAATAGGGGTTGATTTTTAGACCTCGTGGACCCTCAAAAATAGTTTTCGTTTATGTCGACCTCTGGAAAACCGATAAATATCCCAAGGGGTCGATATCGACCACTTTGGAAATCCCTGGTCTAGAGAAATAGTCTCACGTACTTACATCTCAACCCTTTCAACCTTAATACCCCAGGCTTCAGTCGCTTCGTCCAAAGACAGCTGCATGTTCCCAGATATGGTTTCCCTCTCGCTCAGGATCTCATGCAGAGGCCTGGTGCCCATGGTGTTGCGTAGCGTTGTCTGTGCCAGTAGCCTGGTAGAGTGGTGTGCATTCTCTACATTCGCTATGGATATCGTTGCGTTGTGGACTCGGTAGTAAACAACCGCGTCGACGGACACGGTCACTGAGTCTTTGGTGAGTACCTGTAAGAGTATAGATCATTAAGGTAGCGTGAAACTTAGGAACTCTATCTACCAAACTGAAATCGCCTCTCGGAGAAATTACTGAACAGTCAAATGGCTAGCCAACTGTACGGTCCCACACTAAGCGTTGTATATTATGGGCACCAACTGTAAAAACGACTGGAGGCCTACGAATTATACAAGCTCGTTGCAGAAGGCGATCCTAGTATATAAAGTCATTAGAGTTACAATTATCTAATATCACTCATATTTTCTCCTCTCCTATCGGTACCAGAACCCGCGAATGCAGGGTTGCTACCTTGTCATGACTACTTAACTTGACATGTGACAAAAATGTGTATTGGTTACTTAGGCGGACACGTAAGGTGACCAAAGTATAGGTCGATACTATCTTCGCATGTCAATGACTATTAAACATTGCTTTCGATCGATGTTCGTTAGGCGAACACGTTGGAACATCTATTGTATAGTGATGTTTTAATTCCAATGAACGAGTTGGGATTGATACAAAATACTTATACAACTAAATGTGCTACTATAGCAGCTAGCTACACCAAAAGTAATCTAAAATCATTGTTACAAAACTGTTATAAAATTGAAAATGTTCACGGTGCATCCAGTAATTATTTATGACGAGATTTTTTTTTATGTTAAATATCAAAAGACTTGCGAAACCAAAACGTTAAATAACCTACAAATAATAAAAAAGTACCTACATGTCATTTGTTGAAAGAACTACATAATATTATAATTATTAAAAAAACTTAATAAACACAGAACAATATTCAATTTTGACTGTTTGTACTCTGTACATACGGACTACAATTGCCTGCGTTTTTAATTATTGTGAGATGTATTATTTGTTAAGCTAGGTACCTACCTCTTGCCGGGACGCCACAGTAGTATGCCACGCGCGATCCTGAGGCGCCCCACTCAAAGGCGGTGAAGGTGGACCGTGGGGTTTTAGTGGGTATACTGGCACCCTGCCGGGGAGTCCCACATACTCCTCTCGTCCCCCCGGGCGAGAGGGGATGCGTAACGCATTTCCCCACGTAAAAAAAAAGAAGGTACCTACCTCTTGTGGCGGAATATCATAGGTGCGCGTGCGCAAATCAACTCTTGCGTACGTATCGATGCACGGCAGTATGAAAAATATACCTAAAACCAAACACATTATATAACAGTTGCCTAGACAATTGCTATTAATTCTAAAAAAAAATATTTCCAATCATTTATATTCCTAGGCCGACAACTCAATGTCCTATTACTATAAAAAATATTTATGCAGGGTCAGGATATGCCGAGAAATTTGTAAAATAAATGATAAAATGGTAGAAGTGTCGGCGTTGAGGTCGCGTTCCGATCCGGTTGTAGAGTTAAGAAAAACATGTAATGACAATTTGTAAGTGCCCCCGTAGGCCTATACGAAATAAATGATTTGACTTTGACTTTGACTTTGTAATGTTGTATTTTTATTCAAAATCACAGGTACAATTCTTAGATAGAGGAATTATTTTTTCAAAAATATAATACTGCAGTTTTGACTCTCATTAAAATCGATCTCCAGAGTGTTATAAGTATTTATTGACATTTGCATATATAAGTATCGGATTTGACCGGAAAATTCAACCTGTATAAGTCTATTCATGACATTTTTTTATGGGACTAGGCCCGCCACACACTCCCACCACTGATACTCCTGTAAGCCAGGATCTACTGTGGTGTCCAATGAATACACCGAGGTTTGACCCTCGGTGAGTCCCGGGATAAATTTATTATATTCATGACATATTTAATAAAGCTTACCGGGTCCTTTAGCGCCGCCGGAGAGTAACCTCCCCAATCGGAATATAACTGCGCGTTCATATTCTAAAACGACCTATGATACGACAAACAGAATATTTTGAACGTATATTAATCTTAACTTAAAGTGTATTCTTGTTCTCCCATTTCTAATGCCAAAATACTCCTCCATACAAAATGTCTAGATACGAGTGTATATTATTTAATGTAAAGGGTTAGCTAACGAATAACATCGCGTTTGACGATCTGTATCTCAAGTACCAGAATATTCGTAAGCTAACCGTATACTTCATAGTCTACCGTATTTACACATTTCATATGGAGCATTGAATAGCGCCTCTAGCGGACTGTATTTAAACATTTCAATTCTCCATAAAAAATGTCTAAATTCGGTAGACTATTTTAGAATCTATCTATCTATCTATCAGCCGATAGACACGTCCACCGCTGGACATAGGCCTCCCCCAACGACTTCCACACATCACGGTCCTCCGCCACTGGCATCCACCGGCTTCCTGCGACGCGCGTGATGTCATCAGTCCACCTTGTGGGGGGCCGTCCTACACTTCGTCTTCCGATCCATTTTAGAATACGAAAATAAAAAAATAAAGTTATGTATGGTGTAATCTTTAATTGATTAAGGGTCAGAGGTCGTTAGCGTTGTTGGTCTCGTGGGCCCATAAACATAGAAGTACGAACACTTAGAGGGTTCGAGTCCAGCAAACAATATTAATACATTCGTGTCCAACGTTTGAGACTATGATAGATATGTCAATAATCACCCCATTATAAATAGCCTTGACTTGAATAACTCGCCAGGGAACAAACAGCTGGACGCTATGACACAGAATAAATAAGTTGGTATAAGCCACCCTTGTTAAACTATGTAGCTTTAAAATCACAATTTTGATCCTGTGTTCTGTGTATGACAGTATACTCTTCTGTACAGTCAATAGTCAATGTAAGAAACAGATAAATTGCACTGTGTATTATTGTGTATTATACTGCTCAAAAATGTGACGTGTCATTTTAAAACATACCTATAGCAATGTAGTGCTCAAAAATGTAAAAGATCTATTTAAAAAAAGAGCAACCATGGAGCTTTTTGCCCGTTCTTCTCCATAGGAGCGACATTCCGAACGGGTGGTAAAGTTACAGATTTTTTTAAAACTAACTGTTACCCGCGACTTCGTCCGCGTGGTATTTAACTAAGACTCATCCGTTGGCAACAGCCTGCTCGCGCGTTCCGATCCTGCGGGACGCATTGCAGATTATTGCTATCAAACTTAATCAGGCGTAGCGCTGCAACATTGGTTTAAATTTTTTTTCGAGAGATCCTATTTTTTTTTTAAAATAAAAGTAGCCTAAGTTACTCCTTGTTACATCAGCTATCTGCCAGTGAAATTCCCTTCAAAATCGGTCCAGCCATTTCAGAGATTACCCGGAACAAACAGACAGACATTTTTTTTTAAAAAGTTTGTTTTGGTATTGTTACGTGCGGGGGTAATTAAATGCCGATTACGTGAAAATTACTTTAATCGCTCTCCACACAGAAGGCAAAAATAGTACACACCAGTACACTCACTAGTAAACACTCAAATCACAATTCACCAAATCACTTAGAAACACAGTAGTCCACAGTATTCGCTAGAGTCGCCGGTATAGTCTTCTTAGTTCGCTTCCGAGAGATGTGTTCACAATCGCTTTCAAATAGAAACTGTCTTGTCGCTGGTCCTGCACACTATTTATAGTCCGAAAATAGCGAGGGTGGATCTTTCCAGAAAGGTGTCGATAAAAACCTACTAAACACAAATGTTCCATAAGGAAAATGAACCTTATTTACACGGTAATAAGGAGGGTCCAGAATGTTCTAGTGTACGTAGCTGCATCCGTGAAATCGGTATTATTCCGAGAACTCCCAGTTCCAGGAATTACATTGTCCTCGCCTTTTGTTTACTAATAATAATGTTAATAAAAATAATATGAGGTATATTCCGGAAGCCGGTTGCAACATTGTTGACGATTCTAGATCTTTCTTCACAGATCGATAGGGGACCTTGGACCCAACAATGCGTTTTTGTTTCTAGAAGCTTCGATGACTATTTCTCGAGTTATTGATACCTCTTTTATACGCATCGTAACATTATCCCCCTCTTAGTCATGCTCGTCCCGAGCATTATTCGAGCCATGATATCGTGCTAACCGGTCCACATGGACTACCTTTGGTTTTCCTCTAAGTCCCTTCTTGATGCGGAAGGTAACATCATTGATCCTTGTAATGACGGTGTACGGTCCTTCCCAGCGAGCTTGAAGTTTCGGAGACTTTCCCTTTTTGCGAAGCGGATTATGAAGCCACACTAGTGTTCCTTCCTCAAACCCGTTGGTGTTCGAATTCCGATCGTACCGGGTCTTCATCCTTGTACTAGTCTTAAGATTATTCTCCCGTACTCTTCTGTGTACTTCATCCAGCTGGTTTTGAAGTTCACTCACATAGTCTGTAACAGGCTTAGGACTATCGGGTGGCGTGCCTGTTATCGCATCGACTGGAAGCCTTATTTCTCGACCGAAATTTATCTTGGCCGGAGTATGTTCCGTACTATCATGCACCGCAGATCGATAGGACATCAGAAACAGCGGAATGTATTGGTCCCAATCTCTCTGATGATCGTCCACGACTTTAGCCAAGTGGTTCTCTAAGGTCTGGTTGAACCTCTCGACCATTCCGTCTGACTGCGGGTGCGCTGGAGTCGTACGAGTCTTATTGATTCCCAGCAGTTTGCACATTTCCTGAAATAAGGCAGACTCAAAATTCCGCCCTTGGTCTGAGTGAAGCTCCATGGGTACGCCATATCGACAGACCACTTCCTGGACCAGTTTCTTCGCCACAGTTATAGCTTCTTGATTCGGTGTCGCAAAGACTTCGGGCCATTTAGTGAAGTAATCTTGCACTACTATGATGTACTTGTTCCCATCATCTGTCATAGGAAAAGGTCCAGCAACATCAATAGCGATGCGCTCCCATGGCGCTCCAACGTTGTACGTCTTTAACTTTCCCCTGCTTCTTGTCTGCGGGCCTTTCACTGACGCACAAGCAGTGCACTTACGGCACCAATCCTCAACATCTTCCCGGCAACGGATCCAGTAGAAACGTTGTCGCACTTTAACCAGGGTCTTCTTGACTCCTAGATGTCCACCTGACACACCATCGTGAATATGCCGTAAAAGAGGGGCCACCTTACTCCGAGGTACTATGACTTGCAGGGTTACTTCTTTCCCGTCGTTGGACTCCCATTTTCTACATAGTACACTGTTTTCCACGGTCATGCTGTCCCACTGAGCCCAATAGCTTTTGGTGGTCGAACTATGAGCAGAAACATCACTCCATTGGGGTTTGTTCCCAAGTCGTTTCCAGTCCAGTATAGGTCGAAGGTCATCGTCCTCTTCTTGGGCCTTCTTCATGTTAGCTCCTGTCCACTCGTCATCAAGTCCGTGTGTCCTGATGACTTTAACCTCTTCCCGTACCTCATTCTTCTGACAGTGCTTGCAGTCTTCGGCACACGGTCTTCGTGACAAAGCATCGGCGTTGCTATGTCCTTTTCCACTTCGGTGTTCTATTATAAAGTGAAATTCTTGTAGTTGCTCGAGCCATCTAGCTACTTGACCTTCTGGGTTCTTAAATTGTAACAACCATTTTAAAGCAGCATGATCTGTTCTTATAGTAAACTCCCTTCCTATAAGATACTTCTGAAAATGTTGTAAGGTCTTCACCACAGCAAGTAGTTCACGCCGAGTAACACAATAATTTCTTTCTGGCTTGGAAAGTGACTTACTGAAATATGCTATAACGACTTGACGATCTCCCTGTATCTGAGATAAGACACCACCTATTCCTGTGTTACTGGCGTCTGTATCCACGATAAATCTTCCATCTCTATTTGGGTAACCCAAAATAGGGGCTTCACATAACCGCTGCTTGAGCTCACTGAAGGCTTCTTCACAAGTCAGGTCCCAAACAAAATCGCGTTTCTCTTCTGTAAGCCGATGCAACGGTTTTGCAATATCCGAGAAGCTCTTAATGAATCGTCTGTAATATGCGCATAATCCCAGAAAGGCGCGCACATCTGTTTTATTTCTTGGAACAGGCCATTCTTGAACAGCTTTTATCTTCTCAGAGTCGGTTTTGACTCCTTCCGTTGAGATGACGTGTCCAAGGTAACTGACTTCCTTTTTAAATAGAGCGCACTTCTTTGGGCTAAGTTTTAGATTAGCCTCACGGATCCGGGTGAACACTCGTTCTAGATTCTTCAGGTTCTCCTTGAAACTTCGACCCATAACAATTACGTCATCAAGGTAGACCAGGCATACGTCTCCGAGTAAACCCACCATCACTCTTTCCATAAGGCGCTCGAATGTGGCTGGAGCATTACATAACCCAAAAGGCATAACATTAAACTGCCACAATCCATTTCCAATTCCAGTGCTGAAGGCTGTCTTTTCTTTGTCTTCTGGGCTTAGTTCAACCTGCCAATAGCCACTTTTTAAGTCGATAGTTGAGAACCATTTCATACCACTGAGCATGTCCAGTGTGTCGTCGATCCGAGGTAAGGGATAGCTGTCTTTCTTTGTGACGTTATTCAACATCCGGTAATCCACACAAAACCTTGTACTGCCATCCTTCTTCTTCACCAGTACCACGGGTGATGACCATGGACTCGTAGAAGGTTCAATTATTCTGTTATCAGACATATCCTTTATCATATCTGTTACTTCCTTTTCTCTTGCCCATGGTATACGTCGTGGTCTTTGTTTTATAGGCCTGGCGTCGCCTGTGTCGATCCGATGTTTTACGAGCCCTGTCCTTCCACAGTCATTTCCAGTAGCAAAGATGTCGTTGAATTTCAGCAAGAGCTCTTTGGCTTGCTGTAGTTCTGTTGCCGATAAATTCTCCTTAGAAGATTCCAATAGTTGCTGGATGTGATCCTCCTTCACGTGCGTACCATTCTGTTTAACCGTATCACTATTCAATTGCCTCAGGTACTTAACTTCCTCACATCTCCCAACCACACTATTCTTCTTCAGGTGAACCTCTTCATTACCAAGGTTAAGGATTCTCACCTTAGCAATACCGTTCGACATTAGTAAGGTCCTTGCTGTAATTAAATGTGGATAATTTCCAGCGTCTTCAACGATGAGACATCTTCTTTGCTTGATATTACGAGGAAATTTTACTATTACCAAGTTTTCTGATCTCGGCGCCAGTGTAGTATCCTTCAGGCAATAAATATTGCACGGGCGTGATCCTTGCAAACAAACTTCTTGGTCAGGAAACCTTAACACTCCTTTAGCAACATCCAAAACACAATGCTGATTCTTCAAGAAATCTAGTCCCAAAATACAATCGTCGGTAATATTAGCAATCAGCACTGCCTGGAGATATACTCGGTCACCAATTCTAAACTTTACGTCTGTTTCGCCGAGGACGGAAACTGGCTGGCCCGTGGCTGTCTGAAGATGACATTTTGGAGATCGTCTATTCCACATTATGGTGCGTCTCAGTAGCTCTGGTCTCACAATGGTACGTGATGCTCCGGTGTCCACTGTTAAACTACATGATTTATTATCTACGGTGCCCTCGAGGATCAGACTATTCCCATTAAAGACTTGAGTTATGGTCACTGTAGGGGCTTTCTGTTGACCAGCCAGCGCCCGCCCCGCGGCCCTGGCGACCTTTAGTTTAACGGACTATCTTGATCGTCCTGGGTCTCGGAGTCCTTGACCCTTCTCTTTTTCTTAGGGCATTCGAGCCGAATGTGCCCTTTTTCTCCACACTCATAGCACGTGGGGACAAACCGAGACTTTTTCTCTTCTGGAATCATCGCTCTAACTTTATGTAGCCTTGTGTCTTGTTGCACAGCTTCCACCTCAAGAGCATGTGCCAGTGCGTTTTTCAATGACTGGTGATGACCCAATTTCACAGCGCCTCGAACTTCTGAGTTTCTTATGCCATCGACAAATGCCTGCAGCAGGGTCACTTCAATAACTTCTGGTGCTGATGAATATGCCCGACGAACCAGCCTTTCTATTTCCTGGGCCCACTGCTGGAGGCTTTCACCAGCCTTCTGTGATCGCTCACGGAGTTGCACTCGGTAGACATGTTCCAGGTGCTTATCACTGTAGCGCGTGTCTAATGCTTCCATTAGTGTCTCCAGCGTCCTTCTTTCAAGCGGCAGGTTTTCGAGGATTGATAAAGCATCCCCACGGAGAGCAAGCGTAAGAGCCATAAAAGATTGCTCTTTGCTCCAGCCATTACCACTTGCAAGTACCTCGAACTGGTACTTAAACGCTGACCACGACGAAGTCCCATCGAAACGTGGTAAATCCATTTTTGCAGACGATGGTGAAGGTACTGCAATAAATCCACTTGTTCTCAGTTTTAGCATCTCCTTATTAAGGGCTTGAAAGCGGTCTTCTATCGTATCTTTATTCAGGTTGACCTCTTTATTTAGGGCTTTCAGGCGGTCATCAAGGTTTCCAGTCTTTTGCATTACTTCCTTGTCGAGGACTTCCACGCGGTCTTCAAGAGACTTTACCTTTTCTCCGAGAGCTATTATGCCGGCATCGATTTTCCCTACGACAGCTTCCTGGTTAGTCTGGAGCATTTTCTGATTGGCCTCTTGACTAGCCCGGATCATTCTCTGATTGGCCTCTTGATTGGCCTGCATCATTTCCTGCATAGAAGCCATTTTCTGATTGGCCTCTTGATTGGCCTGCATCAATTGCTGCATAGAGGCTAACAGCGCTGATATGTTCGTGTCCGGTGAGTTAACTCCTGACGCTGTCGCCGTTCCCGCCAAAATATCGACATCATCCCGATGCTCTTCCTGTTCACGGCTACGTTGACGTGCAGCATCCATTTCCACTTGCCGTCTGGTTCGTGGGGTACGCCCTTCGTCTTCACGTGGTAATAACGGCATCCCACTTCTGACACCAATTGTTACGTGCGGGGGTAATTAAATGCCGATTACGTGAAAATTACTTTAATCGCTCTCCACACAGAAGGCAAAAATAGTACACACCAGTACACTCACTAGTAAACACTCAAATCACAATTCACCAAATCACTTAGAAACACAGTAGTCCACAGTATTCGCTAGAGTCGCCGGTATAGTCTTCTTAGTTCGCTTCCGAGAGATGTGTTCACAATCGCTTTCAAATAGAAACTGTCTTGTCGCTGGTCCTGCACACTATTTATAGTCCGAAAATAGCGAGGGTGGATCTTTCCAGAAAGGTGTCGATAAAAACCTACTAAACACAAATGTTCCATAAGGAAAATGAACCTTATTTACACGGTAATAAGGAGGGTCCAGAATGTTCTAGTGTACGTAGCTGCATCCGTGAAATCGGTATTATTCCGAGAACTCCCAGTTCCAGGAATTACATTGTCCTCGCCTTTTGTTTACTAATAATAATTTTAATAAAAATAATATGAGGTATATTCCGGAAGCCGGTTGCAACATTGTTGACGATTCTAGATCTTTCTTCACAGATCGATAGGGGACCTTGGACCCAACAATGCGTTTTTGTTTCTAGAAGCTTCGATGACTATTTCTCGAGTTATTGATACCTCTTTTATACGCATCGTAACAGTATATTTACCGTGTATACATCCAAATGCATTTAGTAAAAAGCGGTTACTTTAATATTACAAACAGACACTCCAATTTTATTTATATGTATAGAGTATAGATTTACATGTCCAAATCTTGACTTCACATAATGATTACAAATGCGCTAAGCAAGCGCAGATTCAAGACTTAGTATACACTTTCTGAGTCACCCTGTATAAGCAAGAAAGCCTCGGCATGTACATAACATTATCATAAATAATTAATTCGCAATAAACAACGCCAAGCTACTAACTTATGCAGTCATTAACAATATTGAATTTTTAAACAATCTGTTTGAAATTTAAGATGATGGTGGTAAATGGTACTAATAATGCAGCCAGGATGCAGAATAATATGGATTTGGGTAACTAGGTACCAAATAAAAAAAAAAATTAAAGCAATGGAAAAAATAAAAACAAAATAAATACTACTATATTATGATGTTTGATAAAGTTATAAAACGTCTATAAATTGGGGGACAAACTGGGGCTTCCAAACTAGAATTTTAAAAAATTTAAAAATAGAATCATTGGATTTATATCAGTAGGTACCTACTAAAAATAAAAAAATATTGAAAAAACATAATAATTTGATAGCAACGGAGACAAAAATATACACAAAATCTTCACAAGACAACAACTTCGGATTTCAAATTTTTTTACAAGTTTATATTTGTAAAAATAAAAACGTATATAGCAATATTAGTGTCTACATAAGTATTAAAAAATAGTTTTTTCTACTTACTTTGAAGCAAATGAACAGGGAAAAGGGCATTGTGATCACGACGAGAACCCAGGACAACGCGACCAAGATCTTGCCGCAGGTTTTGGAATCCGAATCGCTTTTGTTGTTACCTGAATACATTAAAATAGTTAATTTACTAAGTCACAGAACATAAACAAAAGAATAATCAACTTTCTATTCTTCTTCTTTATTTACGATATAAGGTGCGATCAAATAATATTGATATGAATATGGCCGCATGCACAGCATAGGAATAACACATTAATACACATTATAAATAATGGTTGAATAATAAAAATGGCGTGTCGACGGCCAACCTACTATTCATTATCGTAGGATACAAATTCTGTCGGCTAGACATTTCTATCATCATTATCAACGGAACACTGATAAAAAAAAACTATTTCATCCTCAATCGAGGACTCTTCGCACCGATCGCTACACATACACTACCGTTCTATCGACTCTACATCATATTAACAATTCACATGTGAAACAAATTCTGCCTAACTAATGACACGTTTCAATAAAAAAATAAAACAGACTAAAGTTGTTTAATATAAAATAAATATTAATTAATCTATACTATTCTATACTAATATTATAAATGTGAAAGTTTGGATGGATGGATAGATGGATGGATGTTTGTTACTCTTTCACGCCCGAACGGCTGAACGGATCTGGATGAAATATATAAATAGTCTGGAATAGCACATAGGCTACTTTTTATCCCGGTAAAATGTATGGTTCCCGTGGGATAGATGTTTAAATTTTTCATACTTTTCATCGCGGGTAACACCGCCGGGCGCAGCTAGTAATTCATAATTTAATACTTACTCGGCGTGTCGTCTTCGACGACCATTGTCGTTGATGATGATGGAATGGTGATGGTTAATTCCGTTGTGAGGCGGTTATGTGAAGGATGGACAAAAGCAATTCACCTAGCTACTGAGGTAGATGGCTGCAAAATGTGACCCATGAAACATTGTATGCCCTATTTATAGTAATTGAGCGTTACCTTTCTGGGCTGAGTTGGCGCAGATATTGCTATCACGCTCATAACTCTTGCTTAATATGGTGAGCAACCGTAGCGTTATGAGACTAAGGATCAAAATTGCTTTAGAAATTGAAAGGGTATAGACGTTTTCGTCAGTTAGGGGTGGGCGGGGCGTGGCGAAATCTCGAGGTCTGAACGCTCGGACGCGGGTCGCGTGGAATGTTGGGGGTACACTCATTCAACATTTCTCAAGAAACCCACCCCACTTGTATTCGCAACGTAATTTGTCAAGGCTTCCTTATGAAATCTTTGGTATGAAAGTTTCATTAAAGTTGTACAATTACTTTCTGAAACCATAGAACGTATTCCGCCGTGTTCATTTGATACAGTGATTCTTCTGTTTCATGAGTTACCTAAGTAACACAGTTGACAGGATATACTTCGTACTTGCTCAACTCTTTGCTACTTGCGCCCTAAATAAAGCCTTATGTAAATGGAACCGAGCTTATGCCGGGCTAACACGTTACAATTGGGCATGTCTATACATACATATAAATAAAATTGGAGTGTCTGTTTTTAATATTAAAATAACCGCTTTTTAATAATTGCATTTGGATGTATACACGGTACCTACACCAAAACAACATTTTTTACAATTTTTGTCTGTCTGTCTGTCTGTCTGTCGGTCAGTCTGTCTGTCTGATCTCTGATCTCACGAAAAAAAATTAAAACCAATTTTGCAGCGCTGTGCCTCATTAAATTTGATAGCAACAACCTGCAATGCGTCCCGCGGGCTCAAAATGCGCGAGTAGGCAGTTGCCAATGGTTGTGTCTTTGTTAAATACCACGCGGACGAATTCGCGGGTAACAGCTATTTAAGTAATATAATAAATTTTTATCGTGGCAAATTATATAATAATCATTCATACATTACCGATAGTACTAGATTTTCTGTCCACAATCTTGCAATCATTTCTGCTCCTGTAGGCGCATTATGAGCTTTTATATATCCAGGCAGTTGATTTCCCGGCCTTTATGAGGTCCACTTGTCACCTATATCAGTTTAGCGCCACAAGTTCCCGCTAGATAGTACTTTGACTTAGCGTTTTTTTTGTAATTCTGCCTGACTGCGATAGAGAAAAACATATCTATGCACTATTGAGTTAAAATATAAAATTGCCAGGCAGTTCAATATCCTGTCTGGAAATAAGGCACACGCTTTATTCTGGTTGAAGTCGATTCGCGGTACCTTTGCCCTATCGCTTGCAGTAGGTGCCCTAAATAATATTAACTTCGTATCGTCAATTTTTAAACAAACAACCTAACCTACATATAGTTTTTATGCCATTTACTGGCGGTAGGCTTCGGACGTGGTTACTCACCACCCACTGAACAAAGCCATGTCGCCAAGCGGCCTAGCCGTGTTCCGGCATGATGTTCGGTGCTGCCATTCATGGATGGCGGGTCAGATCAATTGCGCTGCATGTGCCTAGTGAATGTAGCGTCTCGATCTACTGCCGCCTTCCTACCTAGGCAAGTATGCTCCATCGTAGATCTTATCGTCACTTACCATTAGGTGAGATCGAGATCAAATACTTGCCTACAATGTAATAAAAAAAAAAAAAGATTTCCATTTTTAGATTTTATCGTTCAGTAAAGACTAGAAGATAAAACAATAATAATAATAATCCCAGCCCTCTTAATACCCCACTGTTGGGCATGGGCCTCCCCTCAATGCGAGGGGGATTACGCCATTGTCTACCACGCTGGCCCAGTGCGGGTAGGCGGACATCACACGTCTCTCATTTCGATTCGTTTCGCGAGTGATAAATATTATTAAATAAGAAATCTATACATATAAATAAAATTGGAGTGTCTGTTTGTAATATTAAAATAACCGCTTTTTACTAAGTGCATTTGGATGTATACACGTTACCTATACTGAAACAACATTTTTTACAATTTTTGTCTGTCTGTCTGTCTGTCTGTCCGTCTGTCTGTCTGTCTGTCTGTCTGGCTGTCTGTCTGTCTGTCTGTCTGTTTGTTCCGGGTAATCTCTGAAATGGCTGGACCGATTTTGACGGGAATTTCACTGGCAGATAGCTGATGTAACAAGGAGTAACATAGGCTACTTTGATTTTAGAAAAAAAAAATGGATCTCTCGAAAAAAAATTAAAACCAATGTTGCAGCGCTGCGCCTGATTAAAGTTTGATAGCAACAATCTGCAATGCGTCCCGCGGGCTCAGAATGGGCGAGCAGGCTGTTGTCAACGGTTGTCTTTGTTAAATACCACGCGGACGAAGTCGCGGGCAACAGCTAGTTCACACATAAATCCAGAATTGACAGCGGTGTGGGCCGAGGTTTGAACCTACGATCCTCATTACGTAGGCAAGGGTACTTGCTTAGCTATGATTGATCTTTAAATGAAACAAACTTTAATTTATTCCTTATCAACGACGATATAATTAAAAGTAAAATCTAATCTATTAGCTTAAAATAAACTTATACAATGTCATGTCTTTTGAAAAATTAAAGGAATTAACACAACAGATCATCTTATAAGAAATGCGTGTTTGCGACAAAGAGCTCATTCCATATACCTCATATACCTAAGCTCAATTACTCAAAGCAGTAAAGTCGCTGTTACCACTCTGATCCGCTCAACGTTTTTCCTTCCTTCCTCACCCCATCAATCATTCTTTGGATATTCGCCACACTCTTAGTCTTCGGCGGTCTTTTATCGTACGGTGTAGCTACCTCCGAGACCTCAGCGGTGGTTGTATCGACAATCTCATCGCTGATCAACGACATCCCTATATTCAACTTGAGACTCGTCGCCCCATCCCTAAAGTACAACCTTATATTCGCCTGGTCGAGAATTTTCAACGAAAACTGATCATTTATTTTGACAGCTTTCATTCTGATCTCGAACGGTTTGAATTCTTGCAGCATTTTGTTTGCCTTCTCTTTCACATAATTGTCTAACTCTATCGTGAGCATTAAAGCTTCTTGCTCTTGTTTAATTTGGGATATCTCCTCGGTGTTCTTGTGCTGCATCTCGTGGAACAGCTCCAGGATCGGGTCACGGCGTTTCAGGTTCGTGTTGATGTACAAACGTTGGAGCACTGGTGGGTCGTTGAGCGTGTGCCATTTCCATTTACCCCGTGGTGATATCTTCTCGTCGGCTATTAGCCCTTCCGATTGGTTGTACTTTAATCTGTGCCGGAAATATGATTTCTTATATTCACGAGAATGCGACACATTGAAATAAAACTATTTTTACGGATTTTATCGCGGTTATATTATGTTTTCTTACCTAGATCTTCAACTAATTATGAGGGTATCCCGGATCAAACTATGACACTATGACGTCAACCACCTCAGTCCTCCCGTGACCATGGTTGCTGTAAGCAGTCGAAATGTCGGGAACGTAAAAAAACATAATATAAACGCGAAAAAATCCGTAAAATTAGATGTATTTCAACATGAAATACGATTTAATGACGGAAGAAGACTCTAATGGTTCGGCCACACATGCACTAATAATGTAACTAATGTACAACTAGTACCTCAATAATGTTACTAAGCAGATGCAGCCAACAGTAACCAGCAGTAAGGGCTTTTTGGGAATTCGGCTCCTAAAGCAGTTTACTGGGAGTTCAAAATTTGTATAAAGGAACATTATATTTAGTTTCAATCAGGCGCATGGCTACTAGCTTAATCAAAACGTAAGGACGAATTACCTACTATGTGTAGATGAATTGCGACGCGCATTCAGTGGGGTAAGCAGGGGTAATCGTAATACCATATGCCATCGAGAAAACATGCTGTCACGGTCATGAACATTAAAAAAACTGTGGTGTGAGCGGGAAGAAAGATGTTTACGTTACCATGACGCTACGTACAAATATGCTACTTCAGCCACAGGTACGTCCGTCATGAAAAGGTCCGTCTGTCGATTAGCACTTATCGCCTTGACATAAGGTATTTATTCGTATCGATTTACTGAACCACTTACCTTATGTTTCCACTATGATCATACACAACTCCGTTACCGAGGAAGTCAAATGAAGCCAACACGGTCTGTCGTTTAAATTTGCAGGTCTCCAAGTCTTTCCCAGCGCTGTACACGACATACCTCTTAATGGCGTTGGGTTCTAGTAAATTAATACAGGTTCATTCAGAAAGTGTATACAACGCTATTTACCTAATTTGGCATTATGATAAAAACAATGATATGTATGTATCGAAATTGGAATTTCAATTCAAAAATTTCACATAAGGCTGTGTCCCCAGTCGGCAAACTGTCAGCGGCCGACTGAGTGAGCCGCAAATTTGTGGCGAACTGAAATTCGAGTTAGCTGCAAACTCAGATCCATTTGCGTGCGTCGCAAGCAAACTGTTATGTGTTAGCCGCTTATTTAGGTCGACCGACCGACTGAATTTTCACTGTCACCTGTCCACATGACAGTTTGCGGCAAACGGACTCACTACGCCCGGCGAACAAGCATATCGCCGCCACCGACTGGAACCGGTTTTGCTGTGAGTCGGCCGCTCACTGAATCAATCGGCGCGCGCAACACAGCATACTGCGTAGAGTGAGCGCAAACTAGCAAACTGTGAACACTCCATTTCAAATATATCGAAGGGTGTACTAAACCGATACGCCGCTAACAGTTTGCCGACTGGGGACACAGCCTAAGTCTATATCGAAAATGTCTACAACAATAATTTCAACCATTTCTTTTTAACCAGAACTTAGTTTTTAAATCGCCATGTTACCTATATATTAAATAAGTAAATTATGATACAAATGAGAGAAGTTGGTCTCACTCGGTTGGTTCGCTCGCGCGTGCCATAAGACGTTCTTCGACACACTTGTGAGCAAAAAAAAATATAGAAAATTTCTAAGAAACAACTATATTTAATTTACACCATAGTTTTCTTATTCCTATCTTTTAGTAATATTAATCTTTTAGTTGTGTGTGTGTGTGGTTTTTAATGTAAATATCCTTGTTTATACCTATTGTGCATACTACCTATTCTGAATTATTGGTTTCATATTATATTTTTAATTTTATGCAGTAATAGATTTATGTGGGAAAGCCCAATTGCTTCCTAAATAGTTTATCATTCCATAGGTATTCGTCCACGCATAGTGTACTTTCTTATGGTGCATATAATTGCTATTTTACGTTACCTACCGTCAGTATAATGATAATCTAAAGCCACAACGCCATTCTTATAGAACCATTTTCCAGAACCATCTTCATTTATTTCAGCCAGGATCTCTCCGGTATTGTAATACTTGGTCATAGCCTTATTCCGATCAAACCAACTCGGGTGGGTGGCCAGCATTTTGTAGACATTCATCTGTATGTATATATATAGACATGGTGATCGAGAAAGGGCATACTAACCTTTGAACTTGCGTTCTTTTAAACATTATGTAAAGCCTGCATTTCAAAATGCCTGTTTAAAAAAGCTGTTCCTATCAAAATTACAGATTAAAAAAAAAAATACGTCGCAGTTCTGACTTCAGAGAATGATTCCAAATGCTTTAAAGAAGCGCAGGTTCGAAGTTTAGTATACCCTTTCTGAATCACCTTGGATGAAGAATAATTAAGTGACCATTTGACGATTACCTGACCCAATGATTCGAGTGCAGTTCCCTCTGCAGATCGCGAATTTGGGACTATGGTATGATTAACAATAATTTTATCACAAACTAATAAGCCTAGACGGGGCATCGAAAAGCCACCACTGCCAAAGACCTTGTCCATAAGCTGTATATACAGCTCGTACACTCTTGATCGCTGCCATATTGACTCGCTTTGAGTTGCAACGAACTCTGGAAGGGGTCAAAGGAGTCAAGGGATCATGACTTGAATCCGCATATGTTGTGTATATTACCTTCCGCATAACTTTTTCAGTTGGCAATTTAGTTATTCCACTGTCTATGAACTTTCTGTCGGAGAGTGTATACGTGAAAGCGGCTTCGGAACTAAGTCGGGGGGCCTAGAAAACGATGCATAATTAATAGATGATATAATAATACCAGCCCTTTTTTAATGTCCCACCGCTGGGCACGGGCCTCCCCTCAATGCGAGGCGGATTAGGCCATAGTCCACCACGCTGGTTCAGTGCGGGTTGGCGGACCTCACACGTCTTTCGAGGGTTCTCTCAGACGTGCAGGTTTCCTCACGATGTTTTCCTTCACCGTTTAGCAAATGATAATCATGGTGGAAAATGAGATTCGCACATGAAATGCAGAAATCCCAGAGGTGCGAGCCGGGGTTTGAACCTGCGATCGTCATATCGAATATTGCATTACACAGATCTAAGGCGTCATATTTAATTAGGTCTAATAATTTCATGTATTTGGTCAGTTATCATTAAGTAATATGCTAGATCTTAGATCTATGGCAAAGACTAAGTACTTACGGTATACTTTTTTGTACTTTACGGAAATTGTAAGCAAACTCCCCTACGATCGATATTGTGATTTTGATTATGAAGATTTGTCATTCAATTATGGATATAGTGGGAAAGTTGTATGTCTGTCCGTAGCGTCATATGTGTATCTTGTGGTGGCTACACACCCTTTTATCATATTATTAAGTTATTCATTCGTTACTTCCCAACCCTATTAAATTGTCTCTGGTTACCAATCCACCATCTTTGTTTACCACTTCCGTAAAATAAGAAAAAATATACCGTAGATATAATTACTCAGTATTATAGTATGTTCTGACACTCACTTGTTGAATAACTTTAAGGAATTATTGACATTTCAAAGAGATTCAAAATTATACCTGTATATATTTTGAATAGACCTAGTACTTAAATGAACGAACAGTATGCAAATGGACACAGCCGATATCCAATATAACACGGTAACAACCTATAAATACTATTAATACTTACACTTTTCAGTGATGGCGCTTTCAAACTAGCACTCACATCTTCCGCAGACGCCGGAATCGGCGCCGGCGGTTCAGGCTCTGGGCATGCATAGTCAGGAGAATATATTTCAAACAACAACGGTACTCTCGTAGTCCTCTTGTCATCCTTGTAATGAGGATCATATGGCACTATTTTAATATCTTTTATCATTTCTGGACGTTCTTTAAGATAATCCCCACATTCCATAAAACTTTCCGATTCAGTGACTAGGCTTCTTGCACTTTTATGCTCTCTACGTTTCAAGGATGGCAAATCTGTCATACGCGCTGCACGTTTATCCTTATCACGTTTGTGCGACGTACCGACCTGTTTGTCGTGCTTCTGGCTTTGATATTCTTTGATTAGTTTCAAGAATATTTTATCTTCTTCGGTCATTGCGGTTGATTGGTGTCTCTTTTCAGATCCTTTCTTTGAATGACCGCGATCTTTTAATGAGCTCTGTATAGTAAGTTCGTCGGCAGAGATCGATCCTTGTTTATGAGTTTTCTTGGATGATCTCTTTAGAGGTTTCTCACCTAAAGATTGTGATTTCCCTTTTTTAAGGACTTTACTTTTCTCGTCGCTTGAAATAATTCCTCTACTTTTGTGTGTTTTATCTGTACTAATCATTCCTTTGAAGCTCTGACCTGCGCTTCCAGTTTTACTTCTTTCTTGATATCTTTGTTTTTCATCCATACTCTTTAAATCATACATCTTTCCCGTTGACCTTTGATCAGCACTGCCAATTTTCTCGCTTTCTCCATCTTTTTTAGGTTGGTAACTGACATCCAGTTCGGGTAGAACACCATCAAACTTTTTGTCCGTAAAATATTTGCATATACACATTTTAGATGAAAATGGGTAAAGACTATTATCAGAAGTATGTCTATGTGGTTGTTCATTCTGCAACTTTATTATCAATTCGTCTATAATCTCTTTGCTCTCCGTCAGGTTTTGTAACGATGCCAGGTCTCTTTCTACTGGGAAAAATTCACATGTAGGTTCGTGGACGGCTAATGGTACTTTCAGTTGCTGCAGAAGGTTCTTCAACTCGATGTTGGAATCTGTGTCCTGGTAGGTCCTGTGCTGGCACACATTGCCTCCATCGATGATCGCTTGAAGCAAATGTCTTACCCTGCATAACCATACTTTAAATCGCCTTTGTCGTTCTTCACACTGTCTCACTTTATCGGATAAAAACTTTTTAAGAATGTAGTCGCATCGCGGACATTTGTTTGTTCGTTTAGAACGCCTGCAATGCTCACATACTCCTAGGATTTGATTATCTCTTATTTCCGTCAGTTCGTCAAGAAGGCTGCGAACTCTTTGAACCACTCGTCTGCATTGGAAACATTTTGCTTGGTGACCTGAGTGATTAGTAAGAAATATATAAGTACATAATACAGAATACACCTTTTCCGATACTTTGGTAGTTTATTAGAAGCCCCTTCTACTGAACTAGGTCCTTTTCCAGTTGTATTTTTTTATTATTAAAACTTATTTATTTATTTTTTTATTCCAGCCCTTTTTTATGTCCCACTGCTGGGCACGGGCCTTCCCTCAATGTGAGGGGGGATTAGGCCATAGTCCACCACGCTGGCCCAGTGCGGGTTGGCAGACTTCACACATCTTTCGAGGGGTTCTCTCAGACATGCAGGTTTCCTCACGATGTTTTCCTTCACCGTTTAGCAAGTGATAATCTTGGTTGAAAATGAGATTCGCACGTGAAAAATCTCAAAGGTGCGACCCGGGGTTTGAACCTGCAATCCTCGTTACCGAGGCAAGCGTTCTACCAACTTGGCTATCATTGCATTAAAACTTAAGTATTTACTTATTAATTTAATTTAATTAGTAAAGAACGCAGCGATAGCCAATTTGAGTGAAAAGTGGAAGATAGGTGGAGTCCGCCAACCTGGGCCAGCAAGGCGGACTATGGCCATATGGTCCCCACATTGAAGGGAGGCCCGTGACGAAGGATATTAAAAAGGGCTAGTATTATAATACTATATAGGTACCAATTTTTATTTTATATTTCTAATTCGGTAGCCTTTGACTTTTTTAATTTATTCACCTTTTTAGTCTAATTATATATTATATTCTTTGGAACGTTTTCCAGTCTATTTGAGGTGATACACTTACGTGATTCTCCGGTTAATTCTGTTTTCTTGCTCTCATTAAAAGAAGCGTTATGTAGAATGAATGCCTCGTCTGATCTACGACATCTCTCCGTGCTCCATTTCTGGTGATGACGTTGGAATGGAATGTTTACTACTAATTGGAATGTTTACCCTCATCCGCAGTTATGCATATGCATGAGCATAGCCACGGTGTGTGAGAGTCTTCCGCCTTTCAAGATTTTATGATCTTGTAGTTAAGCAACAAAATAAATATAAATGGCAGGAAATCATTTTGTGCACTGGCATTTGTTCGTATGCACTTTTGTCACAAGAATTATACCTACTTATCTTCCATTGCACTAATTTGCTATTTAGGGAGTCAAGTCCTGTACTCAATAAAATCACCCCCTTGTAGGTACCACCTCATAGTGACGATAATTTGTCAATGTTATGTTGGTATACTTATGTAGGTAGGTACTTATAGTAAACTTACTAATGAATCTTTTCTCTTATGTACATAAATAACAAGCCCAGAATTCTTAAGGTCGGCATCCTTTTTTAAATCTTTTGAGCAGGGAGCATTGCAATCTTGACAAAATCTAAATATTGGAAAAAATATTAGCATATATAATCACGAAAATATATTCTGGACCACCGTTCCTTGTCTTAATGGTTCTAGAATGGCGACCACGAACCGGAAGACGTAGTGTAGGACAGCCCACAAGGTCGCCGAGCGCGGTGCTACGTTCAAGGTAGCAGGATGCCGGTGGATGAGAGTGGCGGAGGACCGTGATGTGTGGAAATAATTGGGGGGGCCTATGTCCAGCAGTGGACGTCTTTCGGCTAATAGTACTCGTAATATATAGTATGTTCCTTGTCATCCTATATGACAATACGATAAATAATAAAATGTTAAATGTTAGGTATCCTATAATAAAATGTTAGGTAGTTTGTTTGTACGTGCTTGGAGTGCCTTGAAGAGAGTCCCATAGTAAAGCTAGCCTCCGAAGCACAAGTCGGTGTAAGCAAGAAGGATATTATCCATACTTGCAAGCCACACTGTAAGAGCCATCCAGCGATGGGTAATATTTTTTTTTCCCGATAACAATTTTAAATTATGGAAATTTAATTCCATCGAAATTCTTTATAAATAATCTACTAATTGATTTTAATATAATCTTACCGATATTTGCTTTCCATTTTATTTGACAAGAAATAATTTAATTATTATCTTTTATCAACATTAAATTATAATTAGAGACGTCTTGCGTATTCTTTTGAGAACTACGTTTACTAGAGATGCAACGCCTATGGTATTTGCTGACTAACCGACTGCGACTACTCACTAGACAACATAATATGTTGTCTACTTATTATATAATATGTCTATGATATAATATATCATAGACATATAATTATAATAAGTGGCTATTAGACGTGCAATAAATACCTACCTACCTACTTTGGTATTATCTTATTTCACTTACCGTGTGCGGTTTTATCTTCTTGTAAAACAATTATGAAAAACACCGAGCCTCCGTGTTAGAAAATGAAAAAATAAACCGCATTTTGAATGAGGCGCTCGACAGGTCCCCGCCGACTACAACAAAGATACTGGATGGTCCGTTATGCCGATTAGTCAGCTAGTAATTGACCAAAGCCGTCTCTCCTCTATACCTAATATGTCAACAATCAATCCACAGACTGAAAAATAACAACGTTATTTATGTTGTGGAGGCCATATTCATATCCATTTTATTTTGTAATGAAAGAAGTAGAAGCGAAATTTACAAATTCTGAATTCTCTATTTTCATAATAAAGACAAAAAACACTTATCTTATAAAAAGGTCTCCATCATGAAGGTTTGAAACTAACTATAGATTTCTACCGGAATCTGGATTGAGCTGTTGTATTTTTTTAACTGAAACTAATTCCTGGAAATAAGCTTTCTGATACATCAATTAATATTCTCGTGTTACCGAGAATAATTCTCCGGAATTGTTCTACTTGACTCACACTGGCATAGTAACTGGAAATCGGTTGTACCCGAGTTTTTTACGTCGACGTTAGTAGCAGACATAGACAATCAGTTTCCTGTCAGTAGTATTTTTGTTCTGTCACTTTGTTCGTCAAAAGTCAAATTCATAAGAGCGAAAAATTCGAGATTTGAGCCCCATTAGTATTTTTTATATTTAATTAATTAACAAAATGCCTTTACAAAAAATAACGGCGTTATCCAAAGTTTTGCTACAAACTAGCCGGTCTAATCTTTTATTGAACACTAAATTCCAACATGTAAACAAGTACAAGTAAGTAATCATCTATTTTCAATGTCTACGCAATTTGCGTAGATTAACAAGCTGGTTTGACGCCAAGAATGCTTTATTTTAGACGTGTTTATTGGCTAAAATATTTATTTATAAAAATTAGTAGGTATATATTACATTATTTTATATTTCTGGTGATATTTTTATGCCTGTGTGACTACCCTATTAGACCTTACGCACCTATTTTCAGCATCACAATTACTCGTGCTAATTTCTTGTTAGATATCGTTTTGCGATTAGGCTATAATCAAAGACAACAAAAAATAATTTCTTGTAAATAAAGGGGGCATAAAAATAGTTAAAATAGTGCAATAAATTCTACTCTTGTGTCTGAACAAACAAATTTTATTAGGTTTGCTTTATTCCACATAATTAGTTGCAAATTGTATCATGAGATTACTTAATTTTACTTGCCTAAAGCATTTATCATTTCAGATTTATACCACTAAACAGATTAAGGCACACAAAAGCACTAAAAACAGAAAAAGAGAAAATACGAACATATGTTATCGAGAAATATGTTAACTATGTTAGAAATTACACAAAAGTATTAGAAAACAGGTTTCCGACTGCCGTTAAAATGTATAGAGTGTTCAGTGTTGGTATTAAAGAGTTTTTAAGTGATCTCAAGATGTATATTACTTTACGAATAAAGATAGCAAGAGATCGGGGGTTCTCGAATATGAGCCGACAGGAGATTGAGCTGTACCAAAAAATGCCAACGGACATGTGGAGGATAGCGCCTGTATTGATATTATCTGCGATACCATTTGGAAACTATGTTGTATTCCCTTTGGCGTAAGTATTATTTTAAAGTAGCTATGCCATCAATTTTGTATGTGTGTTGATTTTAGACTATCCCAGTTTAGCAGAAACTGGGATAGTCTATTCCATTCAACAAGTTAAAAAGTACTGGATAAATGAGATGTTAATAATCCAGTAGTGAGTCTCCAGATAATCACCATTCCTTCAGCACTAACTAATAATACCAATCACTGTTCAAAATTTCAGATTCTTGAAACCCCGAAAACTCTTGTGTTCACATTTCTGGTCTATACAACAAAAATTGGAGTTCTCTACACAAGATCTGACTGAACGGCTGAGGTTCAACAAACCTGTGTTTCGAGCTCTACAAGCCAAGGTGGAGTCTATACCCAACAGTGAACTGAAGGAAAGATGGCAGAGAGTTGTGGCGCTATTAGGCTCTGGGCTCCACCCAACCCCAGACGAAGTGTTGGCCTGTAAAGATCTGTTTCTAAACGAGCCTTATGAATTAGACAATTTGACGTATGGACATAAGGTCAGTAAAATTTTCTTAATGTCAAATTAACTGATGTATGTAAAAATAAGTTTTTGTTTAACCATTTCCGATTCACCTGAGTTAAATGTTCGTGCTACATCGTCGTAAGTGCTGCTGATAGTCATTTATGAGGCTACACGCGACACGTATCTGTGTCTACATGGTTAGACATGCGACTGCGCATACAACATTACTACTAATATAATTGCATATATCGTCTGTTATTAAATAACGAGGCAATATCTTTATTGGACCCTTACAAACAACAGTATCTTGTTCTGTCATTGAAAAAAAAAACTAATGTGAACATAACATTCCTATTTCAGGGTTATCTACTAAAAATGCACGGCCTCAGTAAATCAATACTTAGAAAGAACAAACTCAAGTATAGAGCTCTTTTGCTTCTAGAAATGGACAAAGCCATTATTAGAGAGGGCGGGGTCGATGAACTCAACAGCGAAGCATTGAGAAACGCTTGCCAAATGCGAGGTTTGAACGGCAGCCATCTGACCAATCAGGAGATGAAGGACTGGCTTCAAAAGTGGTTGGCGATATCTGAGAATGTTGATAAGGATTCATATTCTTTGATATTGCACAGCCCTATATTCTTAGCGTACAATAACCCTCAGAATTGGGTGCTGATATATTAGGGTTGTCACAATATTAAATGTACAAGTCTTATTATGGATGGATTTTGAATGTGTATATCCACATTTTTCTATACGCTTATGAAGCAATATTGTGTTATTATATAATTAATCCTGCCCTGTACATAGCATTGGTTATTTAATTGTGTGACTGTTATTTAATTGATAGTTTTGGAATGTTGATTATAAAAGTATTGTCTATTATGTCTCTGTAAGAGACAATTATTGTTACTATATTGTCCAGTAATGTTGCCGGTGGGGTAACATACATATGTTAGTAAACTAAAAATATTGATCACCTGACTTCACAAAGAGTGTTCAGACTAGAGTGGTATCGCTACCACAAGCTGGAATACCCCTTAGTTAAACCTGCCTTACCTCAAGATGCACATCAAAATATTGTAATAGTATTAGCTTGTGCAATTTTAACCGATTCGTTCGACTTGATAGTAAATTGAAATGGTCCTGTTACTGAATAATAAAATTCTGTATAATGGAAATGGTTAATTTTTTTGTATGTCATCTATCCACCTAGGTATTTCTTATTTTTGTTATAATTGGCTATATTTTTTTTTTACTTTGCCTGTCAACTGAAACGGTTTATTTTAAACCAGAATTAGAATTAAACATATATTTCAATGTATGAGTCGATTTATTTCGATACTATTATATATTTATGATTTATCGATTGTCGACTTTCGCATAGATTATACACTGACTGTCGATCGGCAACACTAGAACACAGACTACCTAAAATATTATTTTTGTCTTTGATTACATGGTATTACAATGAAATATTAATTAAATAAGTAATGTGTTTCAATAATTTCAAGCACTTAATTCTCATGGCGAGTCTTTTAGTTTTAATATATACTAAAAAACCGAGTGGCAAACGTCGGCTGGCTGTCTGGCGCCTAGAATGTGAGCTGGGCCTTATATCGGACCCTGATTGTCCAGTCGATGGCAGCTGGACGTCCTGGAATCCTTGGTCCCCATGCCAAGGACCTTGCGATGACGTCGGCCATCGCCGAAGAACGAGGGAATGTATCAACCCACCCCCTTCCCAAGATGGCTTGTCTTGCATCGGTCCGGATGAACAAACTGAAGTCTGCTACCTAACAAACTGCACTGTGAAAGACTACCAGACACTTATTATAGGAGACCCAGCAAGACTCGAGGCTTTCCGTCGATTGGAAGCAGTGCCAGCCCTCATGGAACATTGCTTACAAATGGAATGCCCGTTCGAAGCAATAGAAGCGTCCCTAGCGTCGGATAATACCTGGCAACTAAACGCCGAAGCGCTATGGAATTCACTACAGTGTGTTAAACGGAATTTGGGGTGCCCCGTTGCAGGAGAATGGGGCACTTGGGGTGAGTGGTCGGCTTGCGGGGCGAGGTGCGGCCGCGGCCTGCGATGGCGTCTTAGGAGATGCAACACGCCACCTCCATCTAACTCCCATATCACTTGCCCTGGCACGCCGTTGCAAGCAGACGATTGTATGGGAGATCAGTGTGCAATTAGCAGCCGCAAATTCGGAGGAACTTGGGGAGAATGGAGCGTGTGGTCTAATTGCTCAGAGAAATGCGGTGCGGGTGTAAGACGTCGAAGAAGAATCTGCTTAGAAAGTCAAACCCAGCACGCGGCAGGCACATGGGGCACCCATTGCAGAGGACAACACGATCAACTTGAGGTTTGTGAAAACAAAGTGTGTGTTCAAGAAGGTGGATGGTCAGGCTGGGGCGCGTGGGGGCCTTGCTCGCAGTCTTGCGGCGCTGGAAGACGCTCCAGAGCCAGGTCCTGCACCAGACCTATACCTAATGGAGGTGCGACGTGCTTAGGGCCCAGAACTGAAGTGGGATCATGTCACATCGTTCCCTGTCTCGCTTATACGCACACAGTAGCCGTATATAACGGGGAGTCGTATCTTCATTATAATTTACCCAATAAACGTTCCACGCTTTTCCATTTCTATATCAAATTTATGTCGTTGTCGCCTCACGGGACGTTAGTGCGCAGGGGTTCGATACAAAGTGCTTACGTTCGACTTAGTCTCCAAAAGTGGCACGTTTGCTTGGACGCGTGCGGTTCAAAGCGTTCTTGTTGCATTCTAAGAAGTTGTTTGCACGAACCAATACAGCAAGGCGAGTGGCACTCTGCATTGATCACTGTCAACACTGAAGCAGCCCAATTGAGGCTGGATAACACCCCCGTTATCATGAAAATACCATTTTCTTGTGACCCGGAGTTGCTGAACGACAAAATAGACGTGTACGTCGGGGAGAGGCTACGTGGTGAAATACAAGAATTGGTTATGAATTTCATTCCTTTGAATATGATGATAAATAGAGATCGTAGAACGAAATTTGACTTGTATCCTACTGGAGCTTCCAACATAGCTTACGAAAAGGCTGGCATAGAGGAAGCATATATGGTTCTTGATAATGAAGAATATTTACGATTGCCATGTTTCAGCAATCAAGACGAATGGAACATTGAGCTCACTCTTAAACCTAAGAAAGATGTAGGCACAGTTATATTCTTAAAAGATGCCAGGGGTGATAACTGGCTACACATGACCCTACTAAACATGAGGTTGAAAATTAAGTTGGCTTTAGGTGAGTTTCGAACTGAGAGCAGTAGCTCCACAGAAATTCCTCAAAATCAATGGGTGGACGTCGCCATTTCAAAGAAACAGGCTACAAACGCTATTGAAGCAACTATTAATGGAGGCGAAAAACTTCATGTATTATTTGAGGAAGAACTAAGAAGAATCCGTCGGAAAACAATTAAAACAACACAATCTGCACACCTTTTTACAGATGTGATGGACAAACCTCCCATCGCTTTATGTATGGATGAGTTTTACATCGGAGGGGTCCCGCAATCGATCAAAGATCGAGTTCACGACGACTTCACACACTTCTCTGGGACTATAGCATCGGTAAATGTAAACCGAGTACTTCTTGATTTACAAGAATACGGTGTAGAACGTTGTAAAAATGGCATTGTCCAGGTGTCGTCGAGAACGGCCAGTATTTCTGGTTCGTATCACGAAACAGCTTGGGGTCATTCCAATCGTTTGAACTTGACGTGTCTGCACGCAAGGACGGCTCGGTCCCCACACGCGGCTAGTTGGCTATTTTTGGATACAGTCGTCAGCGATGCGTTGAGAGAAAAGCCGGTGCGTTCTGTAGACGACGGAAGAGTTCTGAGACTTGTAGCGAGCGCTGACAACGATCTGAGAGGATTTTACACGTGCCGTGCGCACGGCGACAAATGGACCCGCAATATTGTCACATACGGTGTGTTGGGAAAATACAAGCATAAACTCACAGGTCCCGACACGACTACCGCCATAGCTGTCGTTACAACCCTCGCCCTCGTACTGGGCACTATTGCATGGCTCATTATCGAAGGGATACATGATATCCGCAACGGCTTTGGATTCTTCAGAGACGCCCATTTTTCTCCCGAAGAAGAAGCCGAGGATGTGTGTAAATATATAGACCAGAATATGAAATTGATCGGTTCGAATAGTGCCGCAAAAGTAGCTAAAGCGCGAGCCAGGGAGCGAGGGCGCCATCTAGCGAGCCGGGCGAGCTTCGCCGCCCAAGAGCCTCAGGGTATGTTGCAGCAAACTCTAGAGCTATGTAATCTGGAGGATGAGGATGGTCCGCGGCTGCCAGCTTTGCCGGAGATAAAGAGTTCTGTAGCGGAACCTCGTCAAAACGTGTACGCGTGCGAGCCTTGTTACGTTAGTTCACCGCGTCACGGTTCGATTTCATCACCGAAAGGGAAGTTGACGTCATCATCGTCAGTGGAACTAACTTCTCCGAGAGTCTTGTGTTCTCGGCTGTTGTTGGCGAAGTGTATACGGACCCCTAGAGAGTGTCTTGTATCTAAGAGGGCCCGTAGTAGTTATACCACGTCACGCAGAACTGTGGCTAACCTTTCAACAATAAAGTCATCGAGTTATGTCTCTCAATCGCCCGTCCATAAAGTCCTACAGAAGTTTCGAGACTTGAGGAAGGAAGATTCTTAGATTTATCTTAGAATCGTTATGTAGGTATCTGTGACAAGTATCGTATCTGCTTATTTCGGAGCCGGGAGTTCTTGTCTACTTTATCGTATTTTTTTTTGTATGCAGTCCAAAACTATTTATTTACTTATTTTAGTTTAATTAGAACGGCCATAGGCCAATTATACTAACTAAACAGTATAAAAAGGTGAACAAGGTACAACAAGGTACATACAATGTCATGCATCTTTCTCACAGAACATCAAACATTCAAACAAAATTACTGCCCATTCATCCTCAAACAAATCTATTTAGAAGGCGGTGTTAGTTTTTTTATGGATCTTATATAGGTGGTGATTTTGATTAGTTTAGTACAAGATGTTTGATATTCATACCTAGCTTCACACGAAGTTTCATTGTGTGTGATATTTAAGGACTCTCAACACGCTGTGTGGGCGCGAGGATTATAGAATAGATATAAAATAAAATAAATAATGTCATGATAATTTAATTACTAGTATCATTATTATAATAACATAATTTAAAATAAAATAAACAATTTGCTAGGGTCAAAATCGTCAAATATGGCGATAGATTATTACTAATAAAAAATACAATTTACTTAAAAAATAAATGGCACAAAAATTTGAGACTGTTGGAGTTAAATAATGTGGAATACATTCTGTATACCTATTATAATTTATAGGAGCCATACATTATGTGTCATTTTCATTTAAATGCCGGATAAACATATTAAATATCTATAAAAATGTTTTGTTATCTTTTGCATGTTGTCGGTGGAACATTCAAGTTTTTAATTAAGTATTACAAGATAAGAACTAACATAGAAATATTATAACACATAACATGTGACCCCTGGCTAAATAATATTTGTGTTTTGTGCACTATTTAATTAATCCGAAGCAAAATTAAAACAAAAATGTTTAAATTATATTTTAAAAATATTCAATTCATAAATTTGTACTAATTAATTTTGCAATATATTTACAACTGCATTACATATATAACTTGGCTGTTTATAATAAATGCACTTTTAATTAATCCGAATTTCAACAAGATCTTTCTATTTTTTATGCTAATACAACTATCCTATTTACCCAAATTACTTACTATCAAGAATTTAATTGTTTATTAAAAAAATGTCTTCATTGATATAAAATTAAACACAAAATCATATTAATAAATTAGAATATAAAATTCAATATCCATTGAGTGTTTATGGATAATTAAAGTCCACCAATAAATAAGATAATTTAGTTAGAAATAGCCATGAATGCAATTATGTATAAACTAAAATAATCTATTCAACGAATTGAGTCACTTGGGAAACACTGGGCGCACATATTCCACGCTATCATACAAAATTAAATAAATATTAACAGCCGATATGAAAGAGAAACACAATTCATAGCTGACGGCCAAAAGCGGCGGTATAAAATAATTGATAAATATAAATTATGTTATTTTGTAGACACTTGTCTGATATATTGTTGTATAACCGCAGCCTGATAGGGATACCTCCTTTGTCATAGGTATATCTCGTTAGATATACTATAAAAACACAAGATTTATTTAATATAATCATGTCTTCGCGATGTCGAATGCGGCATGGCAAGCCTAGCATATGATTTATTGTGAAAAGACAAAACGTGAGATTCTTTGTGTCTCAATCTCTCCTATGAATTGAGAAAGAGATAGTTATACGCTGCTCAATAATGTAAAAATCGCGTGTTAGCGTATAGTCGTAAAATACACGGCATGATCGCTGTGCGATATAATATAACAATTCTTCTATGACTAGAACTATTAGCATCTATATATTTTTAATTTTAGTCAGAACATTTTTCTCGAGCCGCAATGAATTGAACATAAGACAGGCTACATACCCTACGATCCTATTATAATTATTGTCCGTTTTCATCCGACAATTAGGATCGGATAGGCAGGTGTTGAACTTGAAACAAACGTTGTGGGTTTGCAGTTGGTTGTTCTGTGTCAGTAAAGTGACTGTGCACAAGCTTCAGTGTGAGCTGACCGCGATGTAGACGGTTGTATCTGGAGTCATGGTGAATTACAGGGAATCACCCTGTCATTCAAGAAAGTGTATACTAGGCCTGGAAGCTGCCCCTTTTTGTAATCATAATGTAAAGCCAGAACTTGGGTGGATTTTTTTTTTCTGGAATCACAGAAATGGAAATAAAATTTATTTTGAAACTCATGATATCGAAATTTGACTCGACAACGTTTACACATGCGCTAAAGAAGCCCGGCGTCCAAGCTTAGTATACTCTTTTTGAATCACCGTGTGCAAATTGAATGAATCAGCTGATTCCGTTATGGCACTAATACAATCGCAACTTAATACTTAGTCGTCGTGGCTGTGACGTCTGCAAGCCGACTTGACTTGCTTACGGCGATGGCAAGTGGTCGAAACGCCCTTCTGTTTATAGTACAGCGCAGTGGCCAGTACTCCGGAGCTTAGGAGAGTGGATATCGAAAAGTTCGCCATCAGCTTTTTGTCAGCCGAGTCCACGAACACGGTGAAAATGCGAGCTGAAACATAAAAACAAAATTATGCGTCTTTTTTGTAATATTAAAAAAAAAATATTACTCCAACTTTAATTTAAACCAAGAACAACAGCAACACGTCAAATGCGAGCTAACTGTATACTTTATAGTCTACCGTATTTAGACATTTTGTATGGAGAATTGAAAAGCGCCTCTAGCGGACGGTATTTAAATATTTCAATTCTCCATACAAAATGTCCAAATACGGTAGATGTATAAAGTATACGGTTTGCTTACGAATAATCTAGCACTTGACCAGGGCCATTATGGAACTCAGTTTCAATAATTTCATGTATTTCTATCCACTCGATAGAAATACGCCAAATGATTGAAACAGGTTTCCAAACAGATTTACAATACTATTGGAAATCTGTTTCAATATTTTTTGTTCGTATTTCCATCACGTAATTGGTCGACTAATTCGGCGATAGAAACATACGAAATTATTGAAAAAGAGTTACACATTAGCTCTGCAGTTTGCATTCTATACAGGTAGGGCCTTCTTTATGCTATTGGAGGCTTGGAGGCTGTTACTATGAACTTTAGCGGAATAGGGAAGATCTTCCAGCCAGGCGGATGGTATGCCTGGCGGGGCGGCCGCTGTGCCCCGGCGTTCTTATCGGGATCTTGTATATATGTTGCATGCTCCGAAAACTCTCATAGCGCGATTCAGGATTGAATTGAGAATTGTCTATTGTTCTGAATGCGTCTGCAACACTATCAGTAGTTAAATCTGTGTCTCGACTCACCTAGATTAGTCGCGATGGATATGATCCACGTTGTGAGAGACACAGCATCAGCGTTTCCCGCGTGAATGATTCCGTATATGTAGGTCACCTTCGCGAATCCACTCAGGGGCGTGCAGAATGGCTGGAAGCGAGATTAAACACGACTTATATTATACTCACTGGCAGTGTTGCCAGATGTGATTTTCTATTTCTACCCAAATTAGAAATTATTTTTCTCCAAAATGATACAATTTGCTTGAGTTTTACCCAAAGGCAAAAAGTTAATAATATCGGCTTAGCTTTTTGCCTTTTTCTTATTTTTTTCCTTGAAATACTGTTCTAATTTCCAAACTGAAGCAGCAGAATGACCTTTTTTTTTACCTTACGCATCCCCTGTCCCATTTTTTTTACGTTACTGTATGGGTATTTTTTCACCAAGTTTTTCTCCAAGAATTTAATTTCTCCAAAATCTTTCCAGAGCCAAAATTATTACCCAGAATTGCGAAAAAAATACCCAATCTGGCAACACTGCCACTGCTGTTATATTTTTTTATGCTACTTGGCCTGTCACACTCTTAACAATGAGATGTTTATGCGTACTCCCATAAAGTGACTTCGTTATTTTATTCATGAAATCTACAGAGCTTTGCATTTTGGATGATAGAGCTGTTTTCTGCATAACAAAAACAATGTATTTTTAATGGGATAACTAGACCACGTTGGGTATGAGGATTTTTAGTTTTGTATGGGATAACAGCTAAGGTATTTTTCGCCACTGTAACTGTCATTGTACCTTATCATAGCGACTAGTCCTTGCAGCGTTTCACAAATCTAACGTCACAAATATTACGCACCATAAGAAAGACAAATTGTAGTACTGGCCAAAGAGAAAATTATAAATACGAAACAAAAACTCTTTAGCAAAAGCAAAGGGTCCAAAAAAAAATTACTGTTACGTGATTATTGCCCAACAACCAAGACCCAAGAAAACTGCTTGTAATAATATCGCCAGACGAACACACCAACTGTATGTTCCCAAACTGAACAACCCTGGTATTATGGGTACCGTACATACAATGGACTGAGGGCAAACCCATCAATATGGAATTTTCAAGTGTGCGTGGATGACCAAATCAGAAACTATAGTTAACATCAAAATAATGCTCAAAGGACTCTCCGAGACCGATTATGTCAAGAATCGAACCAACTAATTTTGAAAAAAGAACATACTGTATTATTGCATCATCCGAGTGTAGCTAAAAAGGTTCATGTTTTGGGAAAACCATCTCAATGGCCATAGGCATGATATATTAATATGTACTAATATCCTACGACAGATATTCTGGCGGTGGCCCAAGACTACGTCACGTTCAGTGTTGCCAGCATGTAATTAACATCTTTAATAGAATTAACACAGCCATTGGTCGATAATAGGCGATGATGTAGGCTTAGGCTAATCGCGCATCTGTCACGGAATAGAAAACGTGACGTAATACGTAGCATATTCATAACAATTTTTTATATTTACGCGAATACTACACATTGAAATAAAACAATAATTTTCCAAATCGGTTCATAAATGACGGAGATCTGAGGTAACAAACATAAAAAAATACAACCGAATTGAGAACGTCCTCCTTTTTGAAGTCGGTTAAAAACGTATTTTAACAGATTTTATCGGGTTCATGTTTTGTTTCTACGTTTTGTCCTCCCGTGATCAGGGTTGCTGTAAAGCAGCCGAAACGTCGGGAACGTAGAATCATAAAATAAACGCGATAAAATATGTTAAAATAAATGTTATTTCAATATGTTACGTCTCAGAGAGCGTTCAAGTATTACGTAACGCGATTTTTGGAGATTTTTGACCCCCCCCCCCCCCCCCCCAATTCGTTACGTAATACTTAAACGCTCCCTTATCGTCACACTATGGCCATGGTATAAACCATGACTATAGACGATAAGTCCTTATCATTCTAGACTAATGGTCTGTTGAACTTTTTTTCAATACAATAACAGTAGCGTAATAGTGAAAATAATATCGCCTACATTTTTTTTTCATAAAATACAGAGTAGCCCAGGCTTTGTAATTTGATGCTATGGATTAAACTCATGATTCCGGAACCCCTAGAGTTGGAATATTTTGGTATTTTTCAGTATTTTTATATTGATTTCAGCATGCAAACATAATAGAAGTCTATCTTAATATATTTTACAATAATAGGAAAAATAATTACTAAATTAGGCCTAAAACTGCTATGTAAATCAAAACTCGATACGTTTGAGCGCGTTGATCACTTGCAGACGTCGGGTATGGCGTGAAACGCAGTGTTGTGTTCGCATTGTTTACGATACATTGCGCGCTCAAATATTACATTATTTACCCATCAATTACAACATAAACGATTTCTATAATTGAATTATAGCCATTAAATGTAATTTTTACCCAAATTTTTAGTTACCATGTTCATTAATCCCTATTCAATCTACTATTACAACCAAATTACATCCTTAATACATAGATCATATGGTATAACTTACCACCAAAAATGATATGATGCTCTTAGGCAGTACTTCCATAACAAACCCAGCCACTGTAGCAATATAAGCCATCAGCAATAAGGGCACCACAGGTCTTTGCAGTAAGTTTTTATACTTGAGCACTAAGTAGAACATAATATATACTTGAAACAATATTATTGGATACTCCATGTATGTCATTATGCTATAGTTATTTGTAAAGTTATATAATGTCATTATTGAAAATCTGAAACAAGAATAATGTGGTAATTGTTTTACCCGGCTGCATGATGCAGAGGAGGGTGTATAAAGTGTTTATCAGCCTGTCTGTATGTTTGTGTATTTGTGACGTTCTAGAGAACAAATGCATGGGCCGCTTGTGATGATTCTTACATCAATCATTGTGTGAGTGTCACTGAAGAAATGACAGTAATCAAAATTCAATGTAGCGAAAACAACCAAATGCCCCTGTGCAAACAAAAAAAAATTAAGTCGACTATGTTAAATGGAGTGCTAATGGACTTGATGGATGAATAAATTTTTTTCTTTACACTTTTTATTAAAACTAATTTTTTTTTTAATAAACCTTAATTAGTCATTTAAATGACTTCTATAAAAAAAACGTAGTTTATGATTTTGCTAATGAAATATTTTGGCATGACCCTTAATCAGTAAGATTAAAAAGAACATGTTATTTAGAGCCCGAAATACAGTGCAATGCCCTTATATGTATTTAGATGACAAAAGTTTGTACATTTTGAAAAGAGTGTGTAATAGCTTAACATAGTAGGTATATGGCCAGATATAGTCCAGAAAGTGTAAAAAATAATAGGATTAAATACTTGCCAATATTGTAATAAAAAAAAAAAAAAACGATATCCACTCACCCAGTTACTTCCATAATTAAAGCTTGTACATAGATTCCATCTGCTGACTCTTTTTCTATTAAATACAGAATCTGTGGCACTTTCAGGAAGAGTGAAGACAGGATAGTCAGCATACTTAAAGTATTAGCTATTTGCTGCATTATTTCATCATCCATCTTGATTCAGTCTAAGCAACAAACATAATATCAATAATATTCACATATTGTAAAGTTTTTCACATACAGTTAAATTTCTCTCACCAAATGATGTTGTTTCAGTATGTTTCCATAAATAACACACTTTGGCCAACACTTTGGTTAGTTAGTAAAAAAAGGGTTAGACCCAGTTTTATGACCCACTGTTGACTTCATTTGATATCAGTGTAGGTGCTTAGTTACTAATCATACTAAATTTATGGCCAGACGAACACACTGACTGAATGGTCCCACACTGTAGTCCAAAATAGTAGATTATGAGGGCCATATTTTTTTATTATTATGTCTATGTTTACTTACATAGTATTATAATAGTCCGAATTGATTTTGCTTGTCCATTATTGAATTTTGTATTCGTCAAGGATTTATTTATGCCATAGGCTGAGAAACTCAATGACAAAATTTTATACAAGACTTTTTTATAGTCATTTGGCAGTGGTCTTACCAGGCCGCGCAATCAATTCTGCCGCCGTTTTGTATTTGACTACTGCCAAGGTCAAATAAATTTAGCTTACAGCTATTACTTACCGTTTTATAAATATAGGTATAAAATTGACTAGGTATTTCAGATCACCTGAAGTATGTAATCTGCGCCGCCCACTGTTATTTTTTATGATATAATCATTTTTTTAAATGTTTTTTTTTATGACCGATAGAAGATATCGGCACTCAGCATCGGCAATTTTTAATTACATATTTTCATAACATCGCTTATCTGACAGTTAGCTGACAACCAGTGTTGCCATTTGCCAATAGCAAATTACCGATATAAAAACAGTACATGGTTCTCTCTCACAAACGATTGTTCTACAATCGTTTGCATTTAACCAAAACGCTTTTCTTTCTGGAAGGAGTTTTATAACAAGATTAATATTAATAGTGATATTTGTACAAGATTAAGATTAATAGTGATATTTATCTTTTGAATTAACTCCACCCGCTAATTGTCACAATTACCTAAACTCGTTTTTTTTTACTTTAGACGCTGGAATTTCCTATTCGTATCCCACTACGAGTAGATCGTACTGCTTTCTAGCGTGATATTTGAAAAATTCAACATTTATATTAGAATCTAAGTATGTTGTCAAGAAATATTATTACTTTAAAAAAAATATGATATTCTTTCTTTCTAATTAAAATGGCGTATGTACGACCGTGTAGGTGCCAAAAGATACAATAAAAACAGTAGAAATAAAAACTAAAACAGAAAACAGGAGTTTTGTTGAAAAAGCAGTAAATCTACTGTTAAACAGTAGGGTTGGCAACACTGCTGACAACGTTATTTGTTTTTTTTTGGTGTACGGCTCTGGGTGTTAGTCTTTTGGACTTTGGAGCCTATCAGTAGTATAAACTTTATTCAGACATTCCAACTATCGATTTTAAACTATAAAATAACAATTATAGCAAAATTTCATGTCCCACAGTTTTGGATATTATTACTAAACTACCAATTTTTTATTTTACATGCAATGTTGACCCAAACTGTCCAACTTAATTTCTATAAATTGACACTAGATGTCGCGATTATCGCGAATATTAAAAATAGTCTAAAAATATTTTCGTTCGTCTTTCTCTATCCTAGCAGAGCAGCTGTTTTTTAACTTCCAACGCAACGCAGAGGGATTTTTCACCCATTTATCTGTCTGACTGTCTGTCTGTTTGTAGCATTGTATTATGTTGTGTTCGATAGGTAGTAACTATTAGTGGTAGGTATTCCTGAGATGCTTTCTAGCCTGCTTAGCCCATTCGTTTATTTTAAGAATTAGCATCGGGCCTAGATGTGATGCCCTAGGTCGATAAGGTTTGCCGCCCTGATATCATTTAACAATATAATAAGGCTATACGAGCGTAAAGTACTGCTTGGCACGTACCGCGTTCGGAATATGAATGATAACAAGACCAACATAAAATGAAAAGCCCAAAGCTGAGCGCGAGGAGTTAGTTGGGCCGCCCATCGCAGCCCGTCGCCCTAGGCCTGAACTCCTGGGGCTCTAGGGTAAATACGCCACTGGTTCAGCCGCGCTATCCTCAAAAGGACCGACCAAGTTAGAGCCGCTATTAATTGTCCCCTTTATGAGTACCAGAAGGGCAACAGTGCGTAGGGAATGGCGACGGATTGTGAAGCGTGCTACTGACCCTTAAGGGGGAAGCTTAGGGTCAGGGCGCGAAATTCAAAATATCGATGGTTTTTATTTTTTTACGAAAAATTTGGACATCTTTACGATGTAATTTAGTGTTTTGCGATATTAGCATTCTGCATTGGATATCTTAATGTATTAAGTTTGCTTAAGAAAATACCTAAACCGATACAACACCATCAATTTTTGATAAAATAAAAACCATTGACATTTTGAATTTCGCGCCCTGACCTGGATGTAACGACGAGAAGAATACCTAAATATTAGGTACGTAAGTACCTTCAATATCCTAATATTCCTACTTAGAATGGTTTTAGGATGTTCCGTCCAATTTGCCAAACTAGATAGGTAGGTAGCTCCTTAGTTAGGCAGGTACGTTATAAATTACCTCATAATTAGTTCAACTCGCAAAATTGCCTAAGCTAGGATATTCAGCGGGTATCTACTAACTTAGTAGACACATACTTATATTTAAGGGTGAGTGCTTCAAAGTACTTTGGTGCCTGTAAAGTGATAGGTAGGTACCAAGTGAAGTTACCTAGAAGGCATCTGCCAATGTTTTATATTTGGAAGTGCCTACATGTCTAGTCAGTATGTACTTACGAATCTTAACAATACTTAAGTATTTAGTTATAAGTAAGTAGGTACTCCACAAGAATAATTCTGTCTGAGTCTGAGCCTACCTATTGACCTTTTATCGCCTTTATTTTTAATATGGAACCAACAAATTTATATTATTACGCAATTAACAAGGTGATATGAACGTATAATAGGATTGATTAATCGGACTTTGGATAATGTTTATCCCGCAAAGTTGAAGAGATAGCCAAAACTACTGTAGTTACACCTACCTACCTAGGGTACCTACATAGGTATCAAACAATGAACTAGGTGGATTGTATGCTCCCATTCGTACCTACGATCAATTCGTTTTTGACAGGAAGAGGACGGATTTTTTCTTTATAAGTCTTTCTTTATAGATCTACGATTAGAATGTTAGGTGTAAATATAGCCATTATCATACTGCCGTGTTTCTAGATATAATAATAAACTTGGTATTTACCAGCGACTTGGGATCCAGTAATTAATATTATTAAATCCAAAACCAAGCGCGCCATTGCAAGATCTCAAGACACTGTGAGAACTTTCTGCGTACATCGGACCGCAAGCAACAACTAAACATGAGGGTTTAGGTTCAAACTACGGTTCAAACTATGACACTAGGACGTAAACCACCTCAGCCTTCCCGAGACCATAGTTGCTGTAAAGCAGCTGAAACGTCGGGAACGTAAAAAACATAATATAAACGCGGAAAAATCCGTAAAATTTGTTTTTATTCGATACTTAAGTAAGTACCCATCTTTTTAACTAAGCAAGTTAAATGGTTCTTACGGGATAGTATGTTCCACGTAAAATATAACCTATAGCTGTAATTAAAGTTTAGATGGTAGTTAGATTAGGTTCCTACTTAGGTTCGCGTCTATGCACACAAACTATGCTATTGTCGGGATCTTGTATATATGTTACTTGCTCCGAAAACTCTTATAGCGCGATTCAGGATTGTGATGACAATAATTGTCTATTGCTCTGAATGCATCTGCAGTGCCATCTGTGTAGCTTATTGTGCGGTTGAAGTGGTCGCTACCCTCGCAATAATATTTTATTGTCTTTATTGGCAATTTGCGTTGCGTACATCGTTTACCAAATCAGTGATATTCCTTCGGTAGTCTTGTATAACCCGCCAGCCCGCCCGCCTCGCCGTCGCCGTTACCCGCGTGAAATTCGTACGAAACCCTGCGCAAAGCTCTGAAAATCACCCTCAGCGCAGCGTCTCCCCTACTCCACTACCCCACCACACCTAGCAACCTGGACACTTTAATGTATCAGAATATGATTTTATAAATTTATAGGCGGTAGACAGCGGCTGACGTCGCCTTAAGCACCGCACTCGGGTCTCGTAATTAAAAAAAATAATAAGTTGTCTATAATTTTTGAGAGCGTCAAAAGTATCGCGGCAATTTGTTTTTCTTAAATTCTATCGTTTTTAATTCGTCGCGTGTCAAGTAGGGGATCAAGGAAAAAGTTTTTGTAAGTTATTGTTGTTGCAAATAATAATTCGGTGCTTAAGCCGCATTTTGCGATATTAACTTGTTGTGCTTTGTGAAGTTTTATTATATTGCTGTGCGCTATGTTTCTCAACCTTCTTAACCTAAAATACTTGGCATTTTATGTTCATATCCATAAAAACCTGTTGCTATTTTTTTTTGTATTTTTACAAACACCATAATTACTTTTAATGGTGTATTATCTGTTATTTTGTGTGTAACTGTATTGCTTCGGCGTAATAGTTTCCTTCCCATATGCGTTTTAATCTGGCGCGATATATCTACTTACAATAAATATTTAAAATAACTTGCATAACATTATACAGGCTGTATGTGGCTTTTTAACGCAAAATTATACAATGGTTTCTACTCATGGTTCTAAACCCCCATAGTCATGAAATATACGCATTTAAAAAAAAACTCTATTTCAATGTGATTTTTCGTAAAAAGAAACATAAATGAACTATATAGACCTAAAACTGCAATGTAAATTAAAACTCATTACGCTCGAGCGCACTCGTCACTCGCACGAGTCGGGTATCGCGCGGCGCGTTGTGTTGTGATCGTATGGTTTTCAACACATTGCGCATTAAAAAATTACAACATTTGTAACCATAACTCTCGCCTTAATCTTTTCAATAATTTTAGTATAGACATTTGGGTAATTTTTACCCAAAGTTTTCGTTACCGGTATAACTTTTTTTTTACTTACTACGTAAGTACCTCATAATTTTGTCCACTCATTAATAAAATTGTAAAATTATGTTTTTTTTATGAATGCTGTATCTGCCATTACCCAGCTACCCAATTATTGTCACCAGTTAACATTTAAAAGTAAAAAATTAAAAAAAAAATGCATGTGGCACCATCTGCCATATCTATAGCATGCTGTTGTGTCCGTCGTTTAATATTTCAGGAATAAAATAATCATGGTCACCCCATTTATTGTCTATTTGACTTACCATAGTTTTTGTTCTTTTTTTTTCTTTACGCGCCAGACGAACAATTATTAAAAGGATTTTAATGAATCTTTGAATCTTTATAGCTTGTAAACTAAACATTTATCCTCAATACTGTTTAATTTGAGGCGGGTACCGACGCAATAAAAAATATGGTACATTCGTTTTATATAACTAGGTTTTTTTTTAATAGGTAGTTATTTTGAAACCTCAAACATAAGGCATTACGCTATTAAAAAGCTTTTGGCGACAACATAATTATTATTGAACTAACAACATTTTGTTGTTGTATTCATTTATTACCGTGCAATACTAGCTTTGCCGCGACTTCGCTCTAGCTATACAGCACACGCTATACATATGCGCTAAAGGTTCGAATCCCGTGTGTGGCCAGCGAGTTTTAAAAAAAAATTGCGATATCCAATATTTAGAGTACTTTCCCTTGAGGAGCGGCAGAAAAACTTCAAGCCTGTATAATTGATATTCTTTGCGGTGGGCAATCGGAAAAAAATAGACTACTTATAACAAAAAACATACTTTACTAGTGCCATTTACATGAATACTTATAAATAAGATCTATCTTTATTACAAGACAAATTGTATTCGTTGCTTGAAAATAATCATTCAAATGCATTAAAGTTTGCCTACCTATTCTTTATGAATGGCGGATAGATGAAATTTATTACACAATTTATTTAAGCCATTATTTGGGCTAATAGTTTCCGACAAACTGTGTCTCACATCTGGAGACTCACGTCAGAGTCCCATAAAAAAAGATAATAAACCGTAGACAACATCGCATGCAATTGGACAACGAAAAATTACACAAAATTCAACCCTAATACAACGCGGCTACGAGGCGCGTTTGATTTTATAGGATTATTTTTCTCGCTAATCTAGTCCAATTTGCGCCGGCCCGTTCACGTATTACGTTCGCTAGATGTTCTCGATATTGTTTTTACTATTCATTTGAATTTGGAATTTTATTTTCTTTTCGCAGAAATACCGATATTTCTATTAGTGACCAGGTAGTGTTTCAAGCGTGGAGTATGATTTTTTTTTTGGCGCGCACAAAAATTTCTCTACACACCCCACCCTTTTAAGTGTGTACATAGTATTATGTATGCAAATAAATAATTGAGTCATGTTATAATTATGTTTTCAGTTATTTCAAGTTTTTTTTATTAATAAAAACTTTTTAACAAAATAAAAGCCGTCTTCAAAAAACTAAAAAGAAAAAAAATATCTAATCTTGAAATCTACCTTGTCTAACTAAATCAAACGTTAACTTATCTGAAGTCGGTGCCTTTTTGATGTCAGTTAAAAATACGTGTTTAATTGCTAAAATATGCGGATATGTCACTCGGTAAAATGTAATCACTATTTTATTTTGTTTACTAGAGATGGGTTGTAAATCATTGAAACTAGAGATCCGGCTCTAAAATTATCGATAACATAACGTGTAACAATAATATCTATACATATAAATAAAATTGGAGTGTCTGTTTGTAATATTAAAATAACCGCTTTTTACTAAGTGCATTTGGATGTATACACGTTACCTATACCGAAACAACATTTTTTACAATTTTTGTCTGTCTGTCTGTCTGTCCGTCTGTCTGTCTGTCTGTCTGTCTGTCTGTCTGTCTGTTTGTTCCGGCTAATCTCTGAAATGGCTGGACCGATTTTGACGGGACTTTCACTGGCAGTTAGCTGATGTAACAAGGAGTAACTTAGGCTACTTTTATTTTAGAAAAAAAAAATAGGATCTCACGAAAAAAAATTAAAACTAATGTTACAGCGCAGCGCCTGATTAAGTTTGATAACAACAACCTGCAATGCGTCCCGCGGGCTCAGAATGGGCGAGCAGGCTGTTGCCAACGGTTCTCTTTGTTAAATACCACGCGGACGAAGTCGCGGGCAACAGCTAGTTTAAAATAATTTAACACGACCAGCAGTAAATTGTAAAGATAACATTGCCAAAGAAATAAAACAAATAATTAGTCATTTAAAAATTTCACCCTGCCCTAAGCGCACGCACAAACGAAACTACGACTTGATAGAAAACAAATTACACCGTTGTTTTATACAACACCTTGATCCACATTACTTATTGATCTGTAAAAATATTTCACAATATTTTGGTTACATCTCATGAAACCCAACCTTTTTCGATAGTCTAGTAATTGTAAACCTTCCCTAATAGTCAAAGCTGTCGATACTCGTAGTTCATGTTTGTGTCATGTGAATGAAAATATTAATCTATACTAATATTATAAATGTGAAAGTTTGGATGGATGGATGGATGGATGTTTGTTACTCTTTCACGCCAGAACGGCTGAACGGATCTGGATGAAATTTGGCACAGAGATAGATTATAGTCTGGAATAGCACATAGGCTTTTTATCCCGGTAAAATGTATGGTTCTCGTGGGATAGATGTTTTAATTTTTCATACTTTTTATCGCGGGTAACACCGCCGGGCGCAGCTAGTATAATCTAAAAACCAATCTATTTTTATTAAGCGAACGAGATTTCATTACGAAACTTCCGGCGGTAATACGCGTACGATGCATACTGTGCGTTGCGTACGCGCAACGCAACACATAGTTAGAAAGACGTTACGGAATGCGTCTGCGCATACTCTATTATCTTAACACATAAAATTCAATAATTCAAAATACTTTAAGTTTTTTTTATAAGAAAAAAAAAATGCATAATATCGATTGGCTACCGAGAAAAGATGTTAGGAGAGCCGACCTCCAAGGAGAAATAATAAATACAGAAGAATATATTATATACTAATCAATGCCATACCAAGCTTGCGCGCGTTGAACTCTTTAACATTCATACATGAATAAGAAAGGATAATTCTCAATCTAAAATCTACAACCGATATTATGGGTCAAATTCCATTGATATAACTCAACAAATACATTCACCTATCGCATTATTTGAAAACGCTTACAGCATGCAACAGATAGAAATCCTGTATCATTAATAAACAATTATTTCTCCGCAAAACGGATATTATTTCCTAATTGGTTCAAAGGTTTTTAAGATCATCGACACGGTATAACTTGTGTATCGGGCATATACAACGGAAATGTAGCTACGTTGTGGAGCTTTGACATACTCACGCATATATCCCATGGGGGTAGGCAGAGATGACTGATTGCCCTATCCTGCGATCCCGGCATAACTTTTTTTTCATCGTTGCCATGTCTTTAGAGACACCCGCAAGATTAAGACAAATCGATTGACGTTAGAATCATCAAAATCGGCTCAACCGTTTGATCTCTAGAGCGTTATAAAGGAACAAACATACAAACATACATACATAGGCTAATAAAACATTTCCCTCCTTTGCGTCTCGCAGTCAAGTCACACGATCATCAATCCCCAAACCACCCAATAAATACTAAACAGCAAACAAAACTTAACAATAAATTGAAATGAAACTAATCTTACGGATTTTATCGCGTTTATTATACGTGTTTACATTCTCGACGTTTCGGCTGCTGTACAGCAATTATGGTCGCGGTAGGACTGACAACCATGGTCATGGTTGCTGTAAAGCAGCCGAAACGTCGGAACCGTAAAAACGCGATAAAATCCGTAAGATTAGTTTCATTTCAATGTGTGGTATTCGCGTAAATATAAAATCAATCAATATCTTAACAATTAACTTCAACACGACTGCTGATCTCGTATCCCAATAGCGAGATAAAAAGGCGACAAATAATACAACTCTGAACTCCTTTAGCTATAATCATAGTAAGAGGGGAAAAAACACCCAATAAAGATAGTCGAGTCGCCTTCGTACACACCACTAGACTACTAGACTAGACTAAACTACTAGACTATCGATCGTCAGAGTATTGTAGTATTGCGAAAATGATTTATATATGACTAGCTGTTACCCGCGACTTCGTCCGCGTGGTAATTAACAAAAAAAAATTCTCTAAAATAAAACTAGTCTAAGTTACTCCTTGTTACATCAGCTATCTGCCAGTGAAAGTCCCGTCAAAATCGGTCCAGCCATTTCGGAGATAATTCGAAACAAACAGACAGACAGACAGACAAAAATTGTAAACAATGTTGTTCTGGTATATGTACCGTGTATACATCCAAATGCACTTAGTAAAAACTAGACACTCCAATTTTATTTATTGTATCCAAGTCTTCACCACCTAGGCCTAACATTACTATGCGCGTCGTAGCCAACATGACCAGGGTATACTCTCCGCTGACGCTGAGCCAGGACTGGCCGACGGTGGGCCGTCTGATGTTTATGCTGACCTGCTCGTGTCTCGGCACCGTCATCAACGGGTTCTTCGTTGCCGGCTTCTTCGTGGAGAATTCCCTGAAGAAAATTGGTGAGTCCGTATTCGAATATACTGGGTTATTCGGGGTATACTAAGAAGCGGAGGTTTAAAGGTACTTCCATTTTTTTATCGCCTTTCTGAATCAATATGTGAAGTCAGAATTTTGATAAGTATGTCGAGTATTAAACAAATAATTAGGTTCCCAAAAAAATTCGTAAATGTTTTTTTTTTGAGCATTTTTTTGGATGCTTCGAATTTCTAACTTCACATAATAGGACGTTACATACGACGATACAGAATTTTCTGGATACCTATATAATTATAATAATATCAGCCCATTTTTTAATGTCCCACTGTTGGGCACGGCCCTCCCCTCAATGCGTGGGGTATTAGGCCATAGTCTACCACTCTGGCCCAGTGCGGGTTGGTGGACTTCACACATCTTTCGAGGCGTTCTATAAGACAAGCAGCGGTTCTGCGAGCTATGTGCCCTGCCCACTGCCACTTCAACTTGGCAATTCTTTGAGCTATGTCGGTTACTCCAGTTCGTCCATAACAATAATATTTATTAATAATTAATATCGTCATATAATAATAAATAATTTCACTTTGGAATAAAACGATATTTTTTTCGGATTTTATCCCGTTTATTTTATGCTTTACGGTCCCGTCGTTTCGTTGCGTTATAGTGGCTGTAAAGCAGCCGAAACGTCGGGAACGTAAAAGCATAAAATAAACGCGATAAAATCCGGAAAAATAATTTCATTTCGATATGTAATATTCGGAAAAATATGAGACAACATTTCATTACACTATCATATTCCAATATTATCATATTCCAGTGCCCATATTCCGGCTTCACCATAAGATGCCACCGTGTGTTAATAAAAACAATAAAACAAAAAAAAAAACAAATATCTCCATACAAACACACCAACTATACGGTCTCACATTAAGCAACGCTTGTGTTATGCGTACCGTACGACGGACCGAGGGCGAACTGAGTATATAATACTTATATACATATTAAACATCCATGACTCGGGTACAAACATTCGTGCTCATCACACAAAGCTTGTCCGTAACAGGATTCGAACCCGGGACCCTCGGCGCAGATAGCAGAGTCATTACCACTGCGCTAATTAGGCCGTTAATAAGCTAATATCCATTTTATTTCGCCAGGTAACGTGTTCCTGGCCTGTATTGGCATGGCCGATCTCATTATTACTAGTGGCGTGATGCCAGTGTCCGCCATGCTCCTCCTATCAGGCCAGTGGGACAGCGTACCGGTCTGCCAGGCCATGCAGTTCCTCACGGAGACTTCCACCTACAGCTACAGCATGTTTTTTACCGTGAGTACTTAATATTTTTTTATTTATCCTTAAAATGTCACATTTGTTAACGTATTCTATAAAAAACTGATAGGTTTTTTTTTGGTGATTCGTAAAGGATATACTATCCTTTGAATATGCGCTTCATTAACATAGGTTTAACTTAAAAAAAATAGTATTTCCAATAAACTGTGAATTGTGAGCAATTTGTGGATAATCTTAATTATATATAAGTTACGTCGTCACGGTGTTTGTCCGCTATGGACTTCTAATGTTTGCATACTGTGTGCACTTTTATCCATCTTGAAAGCTAGGATTTTTTATATCTCAATTTATAATCGCAAATATTTAACTATAAAATATTTCCTAGAAATAATGTGTATGGCAAAACAACGTGTGCCGGGTCAGCTAGTTTGATATAAGAACATTCTGACTTAACATAATAATTACAAAGGCGCTAAAGAAGCGCAGGTTCAAATGTTAGTATATACCTTCTGAATCACACTGTATACATATTTTTTTCCCACTCCTAGGCACATGGAACCACTTTAGAACTCCCCCTGTTTGTGTGTACGGATTGGTGTAGTCCTCAAAGCCAACGTGTAGTGACGGTGACAACCACCTTTGGTGTTAATGTAATTTCTCCAGCATAGCGGGTTCATACTTGCTATCTTGCGGGTTCATTCCCACTGCAGCTTAGCAATTTTATGCCCCATAGTATTTTGAGCGCTGGAGTGCAGAGCGTACCTTACGCTTTCCGTCCGCTCAAGATCTTATTTAACTATTTGTTTTATTTAACAGTTGAAGCTATCATTCAGTAAAGCTTTGTGATACTTTGGCCAGTATCACGAACACCCATGACCTTAGCTAACTCGTCAATAGTTAGATTAAAATCATCAATTTTACTTCTTCAACCCCGCCGCAAGCTATACAGATGGCGCACTATTCTCCATACAATTCTGAATCACGCTATGAGAGTTTTCGGAGTACGTAACACATATACAAGATCCCGACAATAACCGTCAGGGCAAGTGGCCGGCCCCCAGGCCTACCACCGACCTGGAAGATCTTACCTTTCCACCACAGCATTATTAGCAAAGCATTGTTTGGTACAAAAGCACATTTTCTCCCACAGCTTGTTGCCCTGGAGACCTACGTTAGGATCTGCCTTACGTCGAGCGCGTACCGACTCTTTATATCTATGAGGATGGACATTCTGACTACATCGATCTTCTCGATGAGCTTCGTCCTGGGCGGCGTCGGCGTCTACCTGGGCCTGGATTACGACTACTGCCAACGGCTTCACCATGGCAACTACCACTTCAGACTTGCAACCTCCATAATTTTCCACGGCATACCATTCCTTGTGACTATCATCTGTCTCGTGTCCGCCTCCCTTCGCGTCCGTCGTCGTGCCCGCGGGCAAACGTACTACAAACGCTCCCAACAATACGAGAGAGACTTCTCTACCACCAACTTGAACATCGCCGCTTATTGTCTATACGTCTTCGGCTGGACCCCGTATCTGATCGTATCCAACGAGTTCCCGAACACCACTGACAACAAATTCTACCATTGCGTTTGGCTTGGCATCAGTCGTTCATTGGTCACCAGCATTGTTTATAGCTCTCTCAATAGGAACTTCAGGCACGCTTTCGCTCATATCTTTTATTACTGCTGCTGCAAGACCACTTTGCCGCGTTCGGATTATCACCGCCAACGTAGGGTGGTGGAGTACAGGCACGCCAAGGGTAACGTCAGGGTCCACATCATGCAGCAGGCTGTGAACTTCACCGCCCCCCAGCGTGCGGCTTGCTCTTCTCGCGACTCTTTGGACCTGTAAATTCGCGGCACATTGACGGCTTAAACATGCGTGGTATTTTATTCGGATCGGGACGACGTTTGTGTTTTATCCAAGCCAATATATAGTTGATTTGTATAATATTTTTGATTTAATTCCACCACAGGGAATTGTATCTCAATTAGATTTATTTTTTAACTAGTTTGGGTATGAGACCCTTCACGACACTTCCCTTTTCCATAATGAACTGATTTGATTTTTATAATATTTTTGATTTATTTCCACCACAAAGTTACACATTAGTGTTGAGGTGTGAAATTTATCTCGATTAGATTTACTCTAGGGCAGGGATTCTTAAACTATTTTGGGTATGAGACCCCTTTTCCAAAATGGACTGATACCTCAAACCCCCATAGCCAAATTATAGTAGTTGTTTTCCTATTGATCCAAAATAATAATTTCATCTTGCACGAACTTGTGCACGCTAATAGACTTGTTAAACATTTTAAATGTACAACAATGATACTTCCTACTAAAATATTAATCATTCTTATAACAAGTTAAGTTGGTACAAGTATCGCAACTTATGCAGTATCTTCAAAGTTTCAAATAAGAACTTGAGTTAATTAATAGGAGACGGTTTTTAGACCTTGTCGACCCCAAAATCAGTTTTCGTTTATGTGAATCCCTGGGACCACTTTGGGAATCCCTGCTCTAAGTGGATTCGCCATTAAAATTTTGCCATATTATACTCTCAATGGGATAATTAAAATTGATCGTTTCAGGCATTGAATTTTGTTCTTTCAATCGTCGTCTCGAAGTCCTGAAGGCTGCTTTGCAGTAAAGGGTATTTGATGTAAGGCTTTTAATTTTTTAAATTTAACCTAATAATCATTCTTAATTTGGACTTCATTTTGTGTTGTAGTCTGGATATTTGTAGTTTGGACCCAACTGGGTGCTGTAGGTTTTCCTTCACTATTAATATTTCAATTTGTTTAAACTATACATGTAGCATAGTAGTGGTAGCCAAGTTAGTAGAACGCTTGCCTCGGTAACGAGGATTGCAGGTTGAAACTCCGGCTCGCACCTCTGGTATTTTTCATGTGCGAATCTCATTTTCAACCATGATTATCACTTGCTAAACGGTGAAGGAAAACATCGTGAGTAAACCTATATGTCTGAGAGAACCCCTCGAAAGACGTGTTAACTCCGCCAACCCGCACTGGGCCAGCGTGGTGGACTATGGCCTAATCCCCCCTCGCATTGAGGGGAGACCCGTGCCCAGCAGTGGGACTTTCAAAAAAGGGCTGGATTTTTTATTTATTATTATTATACATGTAGTTTATTTTATAACATTCTTGATAGGTATCTATAATATTATATTTTTATTAAATTAAAATTACATACAGTAAATGCTTCAGTTGATAATGTTAATATAATGTCCTTTACCGTTTCGAAACATTTAACTTTGATATATATATTTATAAAAAAAATATATTGCTGTCCTTAGATTATATTTACAATGAACTTTAATACTTAAAATATATTTATATAGTGCTATTACACGACTTTTGTGTAACTATGTATTACCAAGCGGGTTGATACGTTCTCATCCTGTCATAATTTTTTGACAGTATTTATTTTCTTAATATTTCTAATTCATCCCGCAAATATTCCTAACTCATCCGATTGCAAAGCCTATGTTTCTTTGCGATAGGATGAGTTAGGAATACGCACAGGATGAATCGAGCATACAGAGAATAAATAATATCTATCTATGGGTTGAGTGAGGAATTGAAATCGGTTGAATTAAGAAAGAAATAATGATAGGATGAGACGTCATCAGATAAAAACGGAATAATCCGATCAAGGGCCATTCATATGGAATACTAGCTGTTGCCCGCGACTTCGTCCGCGTGGTATTTAACAACGTCTCAACCGTTGGCAACAGCCTGCTCGCGTTCTGATCCCGCGGGACGCATTGCAGATTGTTGCTATCAAACTTTAAGCAGGCGCAGCGCTGCAACATTGGTTTTAATTTTTTTTCAAGAGATCCAAATTTTTTTTCTAAAATAAAAGTAGCCTATGTTACTCCTTGTTAAATCAGCTATCTGTCAGTGAAATTCCCGTCAAAATCGGTCCAGCCATTTTAGAGATTACCCGGAACAAACAGACAGACAGACAGACAGACAGACGAACAGACAGACGGACAGACAGACAGACAGACAGACAGACAGACAGACAAAAATTGTAAAAAATGTTGTTTCGGTATAGGTAACGTGTATACATCCAAATGCACTTAGTAAAAAGCGGTTATTTTAATATTACAAACAGACACTCAAATTTTATTTATATGTATAGATTAAGGTAGGAGTGAAGAGCAAAGACACGCGACGATTTTCGTCGTTTTAAACACTGTCCACGTATAGGGACATCTTTTGTCGTTTATTATATGTGACTAGTACATAGTGATGTTGTAACCTGTAATTGTTATTTATGTGTACTCTAGGTGGTTTATAGGACTAACCAGGTTTAAGTTTTTGGTCAGATGACGTACAAATTGAGAAAATAATCAAGGTCATTTGATGCACAAAATGTTAATTTTAATCACAGTTGCACTTAGTTCAAAGTAATTCTATGACTTATATACACTTTACGAGTAGATATATCTCGTAAAAAAAATATAGGCACACATTTATTTTTCTTATCTAGACAACGACAGGGTTAGATCATTATTGAATGGCTACCCAGTTTATTTAGACCTCCGTCCGCTCAAAATTATATTAATGCTACAGCCATACATAGTTTGGTTGTACGCAAAAAAATGTATACAAACTTAGTTTGTCGGGTAAAAAAACTTTGTCGGGCTTTAAGTAAAGAACTGAAGTTACAGTATCATTAAATTAAATACTTATTAAAACAAAAAACCTTATTAAATTAAATACTTATTTAATCAAAAACTTAGTAAATTAAATACTTATTAAATTAAATACTTATTAAATATATATATATTCGGGTGAGTATGAAAAGATTGGTCGGATAATTAACTGCTTAACAGGCAATGAACCAAATATTTGTATGAAGAAGACTGTTGTGAGCCTTTCATCGTAAAGTGGACGGTTAAGGTAGCCCTGTGAACATATGAAAATCATCTCTACCCACGTTGGGTATGTGATACTTGTGCCACGCTAGGAACCGTCTCGCTTGGTCTGGTGCAGTCTGTCTGCATGATTCAGAACACTTTGTTCCGTACCACTCTTGGGGACCTTACTGTCTGCCTAATTAAATTTTCGCTTGAAATACACTTATACGTGAGTCGTAGCAGACCGCTGCGCTTGAGCAAAATTTTGCTATACAAAAATGATCTTTAAGTGGGCAGGCAGCTACGCCCCCGATAGCACATAATGTAGGTATGTACTTAAATTTAAGACATGGATACGTGGCACATATATCACAATTTACGTATAGGTATAAAACAAAATATGAAAAGTGAAATTTGTAATCAATCTTTAAGATTGAAATCGTGATCAATTTGCTTTCATAATTTACACAGAAATATAGGTATTATAATATCTAATGGAAGACTGTCTTTGTAATGCGAATTTATATTTTATAGGAAACATATATATTATATATTATATTATGAATACATATATATATATATCGATATAATTGTAGGTACCTACCTGCATTTAAAATTCCCTAAAACATATTCCAATTTGAACTGCATTTGTCTAGTATAATTTTCACATTCCACTTTCAAGACGGTAATTTGACGATTTGCCAACAACGGTTTAAAATTATAGAAATAAATAAGCTTGTAGAAATAATTCAGCTTGCTGAAAATATTATAATATAACATGCACACTATACGGTCCCATACTAAGCAACGCTTGTATTATGGGTACCGTACAGTGGACTAGGGCGAACCCAGTATATAATACTTTTATAGATATTAAACATCTATGACTCGGATACAAACCTTGATGCTCATCACACGAAGTCTCTACCAGGATTAGTACTCGGGACCCTCGGCGCAGGATCACTACGGACTGAGCTAATCATGCCGTCATATTATCAATATTGTCTTACTTATTGGCATTTCGTTGCATTATGTGTCTTGACGTTACAGGTATACAATGCTATTTCCATATTACCTAGCTACCTATAAGTAATGCAACACAATCAGAGTTGATTTCTTATGTATGCATCACATAATAGGATTTTTAAGCAGGCGTCAGCGGATTGGACAATCAAATTTTAAAAAGTTAACCGCAGAACGGTTTTCAATTTTTTTTAATGCCATTTCTTTTTATCTTTCCAAAGTATTTACTATAACTTGTGATATCTGTGTTCTTCTCTTCTCTCTCGCTTCTCTTCTTCTTATTATTTGATATATCTTCAAGATATTACTATTGTGTTCCCCGTTTCACCGCTTTCGCCTGTTTAGAAATCCTGTTCTGAACATTTTAAAGGGAAAAATGAGAACTGTGATTTGTGTACGGATATGATATTCTGGAGGGTATTTATTGTAGCTGTCATATTATATTATAGTTACGTAAAGTTAACGGGGAAGCTCAGGTTCAGGGCGCGAAATTCAAAATGTCAACGGTTTTTTTTTACGAAAAATTTGGACATCTTTACGATGTAATTTAGACTAAACTTTATGGTGTTGTATCGCTTTAGGTATTTTTTAAGCAAACTTAATACATCGAGACATCCAATGCAGAAAGTTAATATCGCAAAACACTAAATTACATCGTAAAGACGTCCAATTTTTTCGTAAAAAAATAAAAACCATTAACATTTTGAAGTTCGCGCCCTGACCCTGAGCTTCCACCTTAAGGACTTATTGGTGTTTATTGTTGTCATTGTGAAATGTTGCATTTATAGAACAGATTTATGATAGTAAAAAAAAAACACGTTTATCAATGTATAAGTGTTTCTAAGTATGAATTATTGGTGTTTTAAATAAGACCGTGCTCCGAATTTATAGACATTCTATAAATGTTTCAAACGTTTGTAGTACTGCGCACAAGTTTTGCTTTGCGCAGAAGGTATATATATGTCGTTTGATAAAGTTTATAGAACGTCTATAAATTTGGGGGTTGTGGTTTTTAATGTTTATTAGCTACATATGTGGATTTCACAATAAAGTATACTATTTACTATGTGTCTAAAATTGTATTTTTTTTGAACAACCGTTTCGTGACCCTTTACACACCTCACATAGATCCAAGGTTATAACAATAAAGAAAAATACTTAGAGAAAATAATAATATCGCCAGACGAACACACCAACTATGGTCCCAAACTAAGTAACGCTTAGGTACTATACAAGGGACTGGAGCAGAACCCAGTATATAATAGTTACAGATATTAAAAATCCACGGCTCGAGTGCCCACATTCGTGCTCATCACATAACGTTGGTCTCTACCAGGATTCCAACCGGGACCGTCCGTACAGACAGTTAGTGAATATGGTACTCGCAGGTTATAGAGTTCGCTACACAAAACACCTACTCTTGACATTCTGGCTACTGGACACCGTAGACAACCACAGCATTTTTTTTACAAGACAGCTGGTATACGTAGAGTATGCTCATAACAAGACCTCGCAACCTCATATAAAGTTTGTCCCCACCAAGATTCGCACCTGGGACCATCGGCACAGAAAGCAGCGCCACTACCAACTGCGCTAATCTAGTCGTCAAATGTGTAGGAACACGCAGGTACCTCGTATATACAGAATGATTCCAAAGGTTAGGCCTGGCCGTGCGGAGATGAAGTGGGCGGAGCCACCATGACGTAGGAGCGTAAGTCACTACAGATTCTGAATTAGGAGGAGGAACCATGTGAGGGTTTTGGGTCGGGTGGAATTAAGGTCAGGGGGAGGGGCCCCATCCTCTCGCCTTAATCTTCAACTCACGACTCATGACTCCTCTTTCAAGAGCTCGCAACTGCAAACTCTCTCTCTCTATGGTCGGTCCCTCATGTCTGAGGATCGCGATCATCGTTGGATAGTCCACACTTTTTGGATCGAACGATTAGCCTCCATCGGTCTCTGTTCATGGCGCTTCTGACCACCGAGCTGAATTTGGTTGAAGATGAGTCCTTAACTTGATCGGTCCATCTGGTTGGGGACCGTCCTCGAGCTCTCTTGCCCTCGATGTTCCCAACTGCAAACATTGCATAGTAATCATTTATAAGTTTGATAAGATATATGCTAAAGGTACTTGATGGAACAGCGAGCATTCCTGGTCGCTCGCCCTGGATAAATTTAAAAAGATGCCATCCATCGCCAGGCATGTAGGTACTAATTTTCATATAAAACAATCGGTTTTTATTTAATGTAGTCATCCATTGCAATAGGTACTGTTAAATAGGATAATACATATGGACATAGTTAATAAATACTTTTATTAAACTTTGTATATTTTGGCGGCACACACGAACTGTCAAACTACTCTCCCGTCATCATAGAGTTGCGCCGCTAGTGATGTCCCGATGCACAGCGAGTGAACGATCACCGGTGACAGTACTTATGAATCATCAAATATGTGACAAAATTCTAAGCTACAACTTTACCACCCGTTCATATGATGATGACCGCCGGCCAAGAAACTTCATGGTTACTGTTTTCAAAAGGTACTGATACTATTTTGAGTAGCTTATGAGTAGATAAACAAGTAGATACTAGAAGAATGTGCATACCTAGAATGCTTATTTTTGTGTGTTACCCAGAATAATAAAAGTATATTTACCGAGGGCATATCGTTCCGCTAGGTAGACATTGCTTCGAGCAAGAGGTCAACTGTCGAATCCAACTCGGATGGGCAGCGTTCGGGCAATTGCGTGATATCTTCTCCTCCAAATTACCTCAGTGTCTGAAGACAAAAGTTGACAACCAATGTGTGTTGCCAGTGATGACATATGGTAGTGACTATGGTATAGGCCCATAGTAAGCGACCACGTCCGCTTACTATGGGCCTCATAAGAAAGCTCAAGGTCGCTCAACGCGCAATGGAGAGAGCTACGCTCGGGATTTCGTTACGCGATAGAATCAGAAATGAGGAGATCCGTAGACGAATTAAAGTAACCGACATTGAAATAAAACTAGTCTAACGGATTTTATCGCGTTTATTATTTGTTTTTTACGTTCCCGACGTTTCGGCTGCTTTACAGCAACCCGTAAGACTAGTTTTATTTCAATGTGTGGTATTCGCGTGAATATAATAAATCAATATGTAACTGACATAGCTCAAAGAATTTCAAAGTTGAAGTGGCAGTGGCGGGACATAGCTCGCAGAACCGATGGCCGTTGGCGCAGAAAGGTTCTAGAATGGCGACCACGAACCGGAAGACGTAGTGTAGGACGGCCCCCCATAACGTGGACCGATGATATCACACGCGTAGCAGGAAGTCGGTGGATGCGAGTGGCAGAGGACTGTGATGTGTGGAAGTCATTTGGGGAGGCCATGTCCAGCAGTGGATGTCTTTCGACTGATAGATAGATAGATAGACATGTTTTATAATTATCGATATTTTTGACATAGAGGAACATCCTTAATCAATAGTGACATGAACACCTCAATCCCAAATTGACCACTTAAATATAATGGTCGGTGCAATACTTACAAGATTACTAAATCAATGGTCGTCATTACTGTAGCTTTAAAACCGTCAACTGATGTCAATCATTCCAAATATAGTATCCACCATCAGTATCGCCAGATACGCGACCAGTATACACATTATTTCCGTATACCTGGCGAAGCGGGCAGTTTTTGTTGAATGTCAATCGTCATAGCCTTGCTTAACTCAGTCTTTCGAGTTACGAATTGTAACGGTGAAAGGCGGTGGCGGGTGGGGGCAGGCCGCCGGCGCGCGAGTCGCTCTACCAGTCGGTCGCGAAATCTCGGCTGAATCAGCGGAATAGTTGCCCTGCGCGCGAAAACGGTTCCATACTTACGCGCTAAAATTCAAATTTAGAATCTTATTTTTTTTTGTGTCAGTGTGGTGACGTGATGAAGTGATGGCTGCCGATTCGATGAACAATATCAATATGTTTCTGTGTGTTCTCGTTGTTTGGAGCACTCTTTCACCGGTTTTTGGCCAAGGTGAGTGGAACAATGCACGATCCGTTCCGCGGGCGAAGCCGCGGCCCGTGTCTAGTGTATCAGATAGTTTTAACCTCCACATATATTAATATCGTTGATTTTGTTGCGAAGCTTTTAAGGAAACTTGTAATGAAATCGAGATCATAGTGGTTTTTTTTTGTTGATGATGTGGGATGTTTATTTGACTCCACAATAATACTTATTTAATTAAATCAACTTAATTTGTGTATTATGTATGTATGATATGTGTTCTCATACTTACAATGACTCATTGATAGTCTTTATATACACGTTATACCTAATGTGGAAAATATACATATTTTTTAATAAATTACTAGAACAGGTAAGTACTTGAAGGTTTTTTGTGAAGTATGTTATCTTAAACCTGCTTACCTCAGCAGTAAAGAAGACGTGAGAATTTAAGACAATAAGCCAATTAAAAGAGACTAGGTACGTTGTGATTTTGAAACCGCGACTATTGTGACGCAAGCCGAGTATGCGACTAAGTAGTTAGTCGCAAAATTATAAACTAATTGACATCTGTTTATTCTGATAGAAGAGCATATTATTCAAATTTATATTTTGCGCTACTCATGATACAGTCCAATTTACAAGTTAAAGTGCTGTCTGCTTGACATGGTATTTAAATAATATCGAATTACCTCTAATGGACGCCTAAGGCTAATAAAAAACGAAAATAGCAGCAAATAAGAAATGAAATCTTATAAAAAAATAGCAAGCGACACGAGTGTACCTGGTTCGCTGTCGAAAAGATTCTAAGATTTTATATTGGTTCAAAAGTGGGAAAGGAAAATATCTACCTAGCCGTTCCTACATGCTCACAAACCCATAACAATGTACTTCTTAAACATGTAAAATATATTAAAAAAAAGACCAACCATGGAGTTTATTGTCCGTTCTTCCCTATAGGAACGTCATTCCGAACGGGCGGTAAAGTTGTAGCTTAGTATGTTGCAACAATTTTGACGATTATAATAATATAAAATAATATTTTGATTGTGTAAATCTCTCGACTGTTGTAAAAAATAGCGTCCAACAAGTATACTAAAGTAAAAAAAAATACAACCGCATTGAGAACCTCCTCCTTTTTGATGTTGGTTAAAAAGGCTATAACAGAACATTATAACTAGAAAACCTTGAAAATACCGAACGCCAAGACATACAATATTGCGGGTAGCAATATTGTATATAATGCAAAAAAATCCAATAAAAACAACTTGCTGTTACCTCATACAGATATAGAATCGATGATAGCATGTATATTGCTCCATCTAGATATAAACAAATCAAAATGGAACATTCTATAAAAGGCGAAAGGTTTGGCCACTTATGGGTCGCAGGCAACAAAGACATCCTGACTGAAAATACCCTGCACCTGATCACTCTCCGGTCGTGTTGAATTGCGGATTACATACGCAACTATTTCATACTATCCCATATTAACTTGCTCGCATGGAGTTGCACAGATGGGCTCTTAACAGGTGCCGAAATATCACAAAAAAAGCAGTATATATGGTCCAATTCCACGAGGATTTGGAAATATTCAGAACAATCGACACTGAATCGGAGTGTTCCTGCCTTAGACAACTTGAGATGATGAAGCTGACGAAAATGTTATTGGGGCACGAAGCCAGATATCGCAAAAAAAGACTATATACTTGCCAACCTACAAATATAATTATAATGAATTAAGGTACAATCGTACAACCCCCCTCGCATTGAGGGGACGCCGGTGCCCAGCAGTAGGACATTGAAAAGGGCTGGTATTATTATTGTGTCTCTCCACACGGTCTATACCCGGATCTTTGGAAGGCTTGCGCGGGGACATGGGTCCATGGGTCCTTTTTTGAGAATTTTAATGGTATGTTAGCCACCTTATTATTATTATAAGGTATAATAATAATTAACGCTATGAGGCGTAGCAGGTGTCCACGGGGAAAGCCATTTGGACCATAACATCCGGCTTGCTTTTACACATCCGTTTATGGCCTTGAGCAAACAAGTCGTCGGAGAAACAAGTTGGATAGATCCTAGCACTATCTTACTTTTACTCGGCATATTAAATAGGGCTTAAGCTCACTTACTCACTAAACCTCGTCCAACAATAATTTAGTCCACTATGAAGTCTGACATATTTCACAGTAGCGAATTCGTCCGCAACTTCAAATGCACGTAACTTTTTTATTTCTAAACTGATTGAAATAAAACAAACGCTAAATTTTAAGTGGAGCTTACCATAATACATTAATGATAACCGCACCAAAATTAGTTAAGCCGTTTCTGAGATTAGCGCGCACAAACGCACAGAGAAACATATTAACAGGCAAAATTCTAGCAATTATTTTATTGGGTTCTATTTACATGATTAAGATACAAGATTAAAAACGGATTGAAAAAAAATTTACAACGTACAAGTATTCCAAACTTTAGTCAAAGGACTAAAACATGTACATTTATACTCTGCATCGCATAGAGTTACAATGCGGTGTACACAAATCGATATAAAGTCCAGGACGCATTAGCGAAAATACTTGCGACGATAATTTGGCCGGTTGAATCTCGACTTAGTTGACTTAGTGCTTGTTATGCAAAATTGCGGTTTTAAAGAGGGTAGTTTCATAACTGGAAGATCTGTGAACCACTGGAAGACAATAAAAAACGGTACCACATGTTGGCAAATAGATTATTCGATAAGTTGAATAAATATCGCCAGTTAGATACTATAATCTTTAAAGCAAACTAAGCACTAAACTGCAACTAAACTATGGTACGGCGGCTAGGTGAAATGCTAATAACACCCAGGCCAGTAAAATAAGTAGGAACTCCTAAAGGCTCCTAATGTCATCGAGAAAGCATACTGTCACTGTCTTTCTTATTCATAAAACCTGCCATGTGAGTGGGATGGAAAACGCCACGTACGGTGACTCAATGGAAAAAGGCCATTAGAGAAAAAAAGAAAGAAAGAAAAGGTATGTCGCACATCAATAAAAAACAGCGAAAACACAATTAAATTAACATAATTATTCTGATGGACATAATTACGTTAAGTCCTGTTCGTAGCTTAACTTGCCACGGGCTGCTATATTGCTCCCTCAAAACGATAGGGGCTCAACTCAAAAATCATTTTTTTGGAAAATCGCAATCAAAGATCTTTCGAACTGAACGGGGAGGACGAAAAGTACCGGTGTAAAAGAGACGGAAATATAAGCTTTTTCTAAAAAAACGCCTTTGTTTTAATATTTATCGGATAGAACATACATTTTTAAGTGTCCCTATGATCTTAACTCATTTTCGCAAAATCTTGAGTTGAGCCCCATTCGTTCTGAGAGTGCGAATTATGCGCTAATGTATCACCAGCTTTATAGCTACATGCAGTTTTTAACAATACGCCACCTGCCGCCCGCTCGCGAATCCCCCTTGGATCCTGTCGTTATGCCCTAACGACCAAGGCCACCGACTCAATCGTACAACAAGTGACGTGGCTTGTGTATGCAACGATATTATTCCGAATAAAAATTTTAGTTACTGAATTCAGAATGAGAATTGAGCGTTTAAAAGTTTTTGTTATGAAGCGAATCCAGATTGTGAAATTATAGTTTTTATATACTTAAGAAACTATTCCAAATTTTATTTCACTATTTAAGAAATCATATATAAAAAAAGTATATTCCATTTTTTACTTATACTTACAGCAGCGCCATCTAGCGATACATAAATAATGATTATTTCTTCTAATATCAGTCTAATTGTAATTCGTTAGCAAAGTTGAAAACTATGAATTGTTGTTTGATTGGCTGTGTCCAGACCACGAAGTGACTTGCTCAAGCGCATTCCGCGGTGGAAAATAGACAGTTGACAGCGCTCGCTCGAGGCACACGGTAGATATGCCTTAGCCAAACGGTCTGAGCATTGTCATCCATGTCTATCATCTTTACTAATATTATAAATGTGAAAATTTGGATGGATGGATGGATGGATGGATGTTTGTTACTCTTTCACGCCTAAACGGCTGAACGGATCTGGATGAAATTTGGCACAGAGATAGATTATAGTCTGGAATAGCACATAGGCTACTTTTTATCCCGGTAAAATGTATGGTTCCCGTGGGATAGATTTGTTATTTTTTTTCATAGAGTACCAATAAATTCATTTTCTCATACATTTGATTCTGAGGCGGTACGAAGTTCGCCGGGACAGCTAGTCTCAATATGCTTTGGAGTAGGACTATTCATGATAGATTTTATGGCATCCACTCTATAAATGTCACCATCACCCCAAAGGGAAGACGCATATCATTGCACAAAGGTTGCTCCTACTTAGACCTAAACCCAGGACACTTGGTGCAGGAGGCAGGTTCACTACCTACTACTTATCGAGTCGATAAAAGCGCTGTACTTTTCGTAGCATAGAGAAGAAAAGGATGGCTACCATTAGCCTCCTCATTTTCATGTTCCTTATTTTCTTTCTCTGCTTTCCTCTTCCATACTCTTCTTATGTCTACTCTATGTAATCTATAATCTCTCCACTACAAGATAGACCAGTGACTCTACATTTAACAAAACTATACATGTATGTTGCCAATATTAAACTTGTGAATCATCGTTGTGTGATTCAAGTCATGATTTTGTCATGTAAAGCCTCTAAATAATTTACGTTCCTTTGTTACCCATAAGCATCAATACCGTGTAGAGTTTCTACTACAAAAATATATAAAATACCGAGATGAATTCGTCCAAAGAGTCAATACAGTAGTCAATGATCCATATAAACAGACACCAAAAAATTTTAAACCCTGAAGAGTTCTATATTCGTGTTTCGAGTTCTATATTCCACCAACATAATCAACCAGTGACAGCTATTATAAGATAATTTAAGAGTATATAAAGTTATATTACTTAAACAGAAGAGTTATTTGGTTACGAATTCTTAATTCAATTGTTCTTGTAATAGATAGGTATAATATATATAATACAATGACCTTAAGCATAGACAGTCATGGCCAGAGAAACGGGTACATAATGTCAGGTGTTTCCTAATAACTTTATATGAACGTATTTTATTATACGGCCATAAAATCTGACAAGTATAGTTATGTAAAAACGGAAATAGAAAACTTATTTTATATCTAGTCGCACAGATAAAATAATAAATATCCAACATAAACATGGGCCTAGCCATGCCTACAAAAGAGTTTTTATCTTTAATTCTAAAAGGCGTCTTTGATCCCCGTTGACTATAATCTGGATGTTTTCAAGTCGAGAGTGAACAGGTACCTTCTAGGCAAGTATGCTACATCGTAGATCTCATTGTCACTTACCATCAGGTGAGATCGAGACCAAATACTTGCCTATATCGTAATAAAAAAATAAAATAAAAAGACTTCTTTAATGTATCTTCTTCGTGCGCTGAAAACAAAGCAACTGTATATATGTATATAAAACGACCTTATGTAACATGCAGTAATCTAAAATAGTACCTACATTATTTAAATGACTACTTTCACTAAAGATTTATCAAGCAACTTTCGATTTTTAATCTGTGTACGCGAGTACTCTGTATTGCTTGCGTGTCTACGGGCGCATTTGACATTATAATGACAGAAGAACGGTTGGCTTTTTGGCGGGAAGTTGAACCGGGAAGTTGACAATTATGTTTTATTTTCTAAAAAAAATGTGTTTCTCTGGTAAATAATGTGTAACGTGCACGATTGAAGGATATTGAAATAAAATAGGATAACTTGACTTTTCCAGTTCTCCCAAGATTTCCTGTAAATTTTCAGTAAAGTATCCACAGTTTCACTGATAGTTAAGTTAGTTATTATCATCAGGGTTACATAAAACTTAATAACAATTATAAAAAGTTACTCGACACTGGCAGATATTGCACTATATTGTAAAAAAAAGAATAAGAAGAAGAAAGAGCAGTAAAGTTATTTATTTAAGGGAGAACCCAACTAATATTCCATTTAGGTGTATAAAACAAAGTCGCGTTAGTTACACTAATTCTTAACTCCAGAACGGGTGTGCCGATTTCTATGATCTCTACATTTTGTTTTAGTCACCTCCGCGAATAACAGAATAACTAATAAGACATGGCATAAAATCACTAAAAAACATGGACAATTAATTATTCTTGATTCTGAGGCGGTACGATGTTCGCCGGGGCATTTAGTTACTATTAAATCATGATAGGTGTCAAGATTGTCCACATAACCCAGCCCTCTCCCACACAGAGGCCGGGTATCTTTCGAAGATTTCCCCCCCGTCAACAAAAAAAAAAAAGGTGTAAACATTGTAATTAAATAATAGAGCCATTAACAACATGGTACACCTTGCTACGCAAAAGTGGCCCTTCCTATCCTTCAACGTGACTGAGAGAGCCACCATATGGAGGAATAAAATTACTTCATTTGAACCATCGTGTAAAGACCTATTGTAAAACGTATCAATACTTAATGTTCAATTTTGTAGCTACCTTTCCGAGTATCTATAATCAAAGTGGTTGTAAATTGTCACGACAATTTAAGAAAATAATACACTTGAGCTCCGCCGTGCTTCGGTTTTTTTTTTATAACATTATAGGCAAGTATTTGATCTCGATCTCACCTGATGGTAAGTGATGATGAGATCTACGATGGAGCATACTTGCCCAGGTAGGAAGGCGGCAGTGGATCGACACGCTACATTCACTAGGCACATGCAGCGCAGCTGATCTGACCCGCCATCTATGAATGGCAACACCGAACATCATGCCGGAACACGGCCGAAGCCTACCACCAGTAGAGTTGTCACCTAGTTGGCACCACCCAGGGTCACGTGTAGGGTATCTCGAGGGTATTTAATTCTCCTACGGACGAAGGTGACCCGACCCCACAAATGGTCTGCATCGGTCACATAGGTGGGCCCATCAAAAAGGTGGCTCTGGCTTTCATTCTAATATATACGCTCACTAGCTGACCCGCATCTATATATTATAACCAGGAAATATTTTTATAGTTCAATATTTGCGATTATAAATTGAGATATAAACTATCCTATCTTTCAAGTTGGATGAAACTGCACACAGTGTGCTAAATTTTATTTAAATCGGTTCAGCAGTTTAAGATTCCATAACGGACAAACACCGTGACACGTAATTTATATATATTAAGATATGTTCTCAATAAAAAAATTAATAATGTAATTAATGATTTAATTAAGACGTCCATAAGATGTCAAGAAAGTGTAGATAGTCAATCAAATAAGGGTAAAAGGGAAACCAAAGTTAATACCAATTTGGAAAATGCTAGAGAGATATCATGTAAGCAAGTAATAATTCCAAGAGGCTGCAAGCACGTTGTGATACCGGCCAACAGCTGACGTCATCTGTGAACCATTCAGTATCACATACATCGAATATCAGCATAGTATAAAGAACACCTTTTAAAACGTTTGTATTCAAAAGAACACGTAATTTAACTGTAACAGTTAACGGTAACAGTGACATCAATAAACAATCGGTAATCTCTTAATTTCGATTTCAAACAAAACATAATACAATGACTTACAAAAAATATGATTTCAAAGAGTTTCGCACCGAACATAGTCGCATGCGCAACCGAGATTGCTTTCACTTATCCTTAGTTGTATGTGTATTACGCACACTAGCGTCGCGTTCCATTGAACGATATTGGGACCGGTTGTAAGGCAGGGTACACATTACCACGTGGTACAGTCGTGCACATCGTGGTCGAGATTCTATCGGGCTCGGGGTTCGATAAATATAAGTACTTACCCATTTCTGATGATGAGACCATAGATGGAAAGCTATTAAGATGCCGATTTCAGTAATATTTTTGTACAGCTTCAGGAATTACAATAGCATCCATCAGTGGAAAGACGTCCACTGCTGGACATACCCCCCCCCCCCCCCCCGACCCATGACTTCCACCGGCTCCCTGCGTCGTGTGTGATAGCATCAGGTCACCTTGTATGGGAGTTCGTCCTACACTACGTGCTATTTTTTTTCTAAAATCAAAGTAGCCTAAGTTAATCCTTGTTACATCAGCTATCTGCCAGTTAATGTCCCGTCAAAATCGGTCAAGCCATTTCAGAGATTAGCCGGAACAAACAGACAGACAGAGAGACAGACATACAAAAATTGTAAAAAATGTGGTTTTGGTATAGGTACCGTGTATACATCCAAATGCACTTAGTAACAAGCGGTTATTTTAATATTACAAACAGACACACCAATTTTATTTCTTTGTATAGATCATATACATACATACTTAGCAGATAATGTGTATAACACTGAAGAAGGGAGAATAATAGTAATTTTATAGTGACATGTAATAGTCATGGAACTATATAATACCTTTGAATTCGCGTAAAGGAATATAACCCGTCGTAAGGATATTGGCAGCGAATTCCAAAGACGCACACCTTGAACTGAAAAGGACTTGTGACTTATTGAATTAAATTTAATCTGTATAGATTCAATTTTATTTATTTATATATATAGATATACATCTATACATATAAATAAAATTGGAGTGTGTGTTTTACTAAGTTCATTTGGATGTATACACGTTACCTATACCGAAACAACATTTTTTAAAATTTTTGTCTGTCTGTCTGTCTGTTTGTTCCGGGTAATCTCTGAAATGGCTGGACCGATTTTGACGGGACTTTCACTGGCATATAGCTGATGTAACAGGGAGTAACTTAGGCTACTTTTATTTTAGAAAAAAAATAGGATCGCACGAAAAAAAATTAAAACCAATGTTGCAGCGCAGCGCCTGATTAAGTTTGAAAGCAACAACCTGCAATGCGTCCCGCGGGCTCAGAATGGGCGAGCAGGCTGTTATCAACGGTTGTCTTTGTTAAATACCACTCGGACGAAGTCGCGGGCAACAGCTAGTCCGGAATAAAATGAAAAACGTAGTAAGGTGAGGCCCCTCATGGTGTACCGTAACTTCACGTCGTAGGCAGCCGGTGATGCGAGCGACTGAAGGCAATGGAGTGGAAGTCGTTCGACGTCGTTCGGCTGTTGGATGGTTTTTTTTCTCACACCTTTTATAAATAACAAACCAGGCAGTTTGTGGTGATTTTCTGATATACAATCGAAAACTGACTTATGTTGTCGTAGTACATCTACTGAGTGATGGTTCAAATAAGACTTGAATGATGTGTTTTATAGGTATAGGCCGACACTGTCTCACAGTCGGCGTAAGCGAAAGTCGGTCGGATTTAACCGACAGTCGTAGTTAGCTGAATGTCGGTTGAAAGAGACTGAGGTTTCGGCCCGTCCCTTATATTTGAACAATTAATTTACAACCGGTTGTAAGATAATATACCATGATTGTCTCGTGACTGATGTTATCCGATCCCATAACTTATGGGATTAATTGTGAAAATCGTTCTCATTGTTGGCGTTTAATAGCGCGAAGCGGCTGGGCCACTCTTAATGGAGTTTGTGAAAGTTATAACCTGGAACATACATATATTGGGCATAGTAAATAATACCTAAAGATTTCAAAAATAATATTATGCTACGACATGTTTTTTGTCGATTGAATAAAACTGGTTCTTATATATACCAAACACGTTCTGTTTGTAGGAAAATACTTGATAGATATCTATACTCTATACATATAAATAAAATTGGAGTGTCTGTTTGTAATATTAAAATAACCGCTTTTTACTAAGTGCATTTGGATGTATTTTTTTAATTTTTGTCTGTCTGTCTGTCTGTCTGTCTGTCTGTCTGTCCGTCCGTCTGTCTGTCTGTCTGTCTGTCTGTCTGTCTGTCTGTCTGTCTGTCTGTTTGTTCCGGCTAATCTCTGAAATGGCTGGACCGATTTTGACGGGACTTTCACTGGCAGATAGCTGATGTAACAAGGAGGAACTTAGGCTACTTTTATTTTAGAAAAAAAAATAGGATCTCACGAAAAAAAAATAAAACCAATGTTGCAGCGCAGCGCCTGATTAAGTTTGATAGCAACAACCTGCAATGCGTCCCGCGGGCTCGGAATGGGCGAGCAGGCTTCTGTCAACGGCTGTCTTTGTTAAATACCACGCGGATGAAGTCGCGGGCAACAGCTAGTTTATAATAAAAAGAAAAGGCATTTATGCTCAAGTATATTGGGCGTGGGTGGTAATTCTTTGGAATAAACAATATTACTTATACCCAGGGATTTTATATATTAGTGTTTCGTCACTGTCTACACTTAGTGCTTGTGCAAAGTTCAAGCAGTATATTCAGACGTTTCGAGTATAACTTAAGGATTATTTCGTTGTGTTTAAAATAAATTAAAATGGCCATTGAAGTATGATAAAATCTGATGTAAAAACGAGTGTGCATGTGTGTGGGTTTGACAGACAAAAACCCATACAATGGTCCATTATTTCTGGGTAAATGACTTTGTATATAATTATTACAAGTTTCAACTTATGTTGTATTTAGAAAAAGATGTGAGATCACTGGTTCTGTTATTGCCAAGCGAATTATGTTCGGCTGGTTCCATATCAAGGGAAACCTATCAATGATGCATAATAATGATAATAATACCAGCCCTATTTTTAATGTCCCACTGATAGGCACGGGCCTCCCCTCAATGCGAGGGAGATTAGGCCTTAGTCCACCACTTATTTTACATTTTTTTTTTCTTTACTTTTGGCCTTTTTCTATTGAGACTTATTTCACTTGCATTGACACATGCAAAAGCGCTTGTGTATAGGCGTAGGTACACACATACACACGCACACAAGTTACACAAATACAAACACACACCATCCTCTCTACATCTCTCCCATCTCACGATACGAAATACAAGCACTTTAACATATACAGATTTATTCCTATTTCTTTGTTAGTTTTTTTCTGTTTATCAGTCTTTATAAATCAGGTACTCTGATAACAAAACGTTCAGTTCCTATTAATGTGTAACCTTATCAATGTTACTCACTTGTTCTCTACGATACAAGCTTGTATTTACTGCAGAGGACACAGACAAGGTCCAATATTATACATCTTTATTTTGTTGAATTTTTTTTTATATCGTACTAGCTGCGCCCGGAGGTGTTACCCGCGAAAAAAAGTATGAAAAATTAAAACATCTATCCCACGGGAACCATAAATTTTACCGCGATAGCCTATGTGCTATTCCAGACTATAATCTATCTCTGTGCCAAATTTCATCCAGATCCGTTCAGCCGTTCGGGCGTGAAAGAGTAACAAACATCCATCCATCCAAACTTTCACATTTATAATATTAGTATAGATTGCTTGAGTACTCACCAAAATACACGCAGGGTGACTTACCTTTGCCATCCGGATCGTCAGTAGTCAATAGATGCTTAGTCGTCTGTAGAAGACTACTCTAAATCCTATTAACAATGTTGTAAACTATGTGTCGCAATTGGACGCAAATTCCCACAAAAAGGCAAAGCAAACGCTATTTTAACCGTCTCTACTTAAATCCACACAAGCAAGCTTTTTTGCGTATAGCTGGCTGAAGAAACTTAAGCCTTATGTTCATGTAACTTTGCGTTTAATTCACAGAAAACATTTTCGATACGCTAATTTAGCTATTGTTTTTTTGCTTTACTTTGTAATAACAATTCATAATTAAGAGGTATGTAGTCGACTTTTGTTTTCGGTAATTCAGCACACACATCATGTTTTAACCCTTAATAGCCTAGAGTTTCAATTTTGATACCAATCTTTTAAACCGAATGTTCACATTACTATTCGTTTTTTTTATAGGTTGGCTGTACGTATTTTACTGATGTAATATTCTTTCCAACGAAATTAAAAAAAAAATCAAATGTCATTATTATTAAACACAGTAACATTAAACACAGTAATATTAAAAATATATCACGTTCGTAAATCAGGCTACTAAGGGTTAATCATTATATCTAACAAAATAGCTTTATAACAGCTTAAAATGTTTGATGTACCTTAGTAGGTACCTCTCAAAGCAGCTCAGAGAGTAAATTCAAAAATGCCGCAATCCTTTTTAATTAGCTCGCAAACAATAACAGATGCAAATTTAATTTCTAAAGGGCATAAACTAACACCCTCGAGGTTGTTGCAAACGTGCAGGTTAATTTCAATGCACAAAAGGCTTCAGGTTTCAGAGCTGAAAGCCCGGATATTGGGGAGCTCGTCCGGCTACGGCTACAACTTACACTTGGAAATGAATGTTGCTCTTGACAAGGGAATTGGTATGTCGTTTGTATATTTGTAGCCCGGACAGTGACATTGGAGGTATGCACGAGAAAGTTTATTTCGTGTTGCGCTCCGTCGAAATTGAAGCGATATAGCCTTTGAACTAACGCACGCTCCGAGCGTATTAGCTGTTTTAGATTAAAACCTGACTTTATTTCAGTATAATAACGTCTTTTTAAGGCTTCATATTGTATAATAAATTACTTAGAGTAGATAAACGATGTCTTGTTTCAATATTCCTGCAACATTTTTAAAACTCTTTACTTGTACTCAAATTAAAACATTTAATAAAAAGCCTATATACGTTCCAAGCGCACTATTTTTAAATAAAGATTAAATGTTAGTATATTTATATAGATTGAATCGTTATCCATTGTAAATACCTTACGCATAGAGAGGTGGTCTCTATGTATCCCATAATATTATGGGTATCAACATCTGTATCAAAATCAATAACAAATTATTTATAGTTGATTCCACGACAATAATTCCTCTCACGCACTAATTGGTGATAGCTGGAAATATTAATTAATATGAATTGGGTGTCGGGCTTATTTCATTACTCTTTGTAATAATATTTACTCGGAATATAAAAAAAAAGTATATTTTCATGCAATTCGTTGAATTGTAATGAAACGTTGGAAATGTAAATAGCGAATGCAGTAATATTATTTTAATTTTGAAGGCAACGGTTTTTTTTCTTGGTTGTTGCAGCTTTCCCGGGCAGTGGATTATAAGGCAATGCGATATTACAAGCTTATGAATGTACTTAGTATCTCTCAAAGGATGAGATTATAACGACTCAAATATTTTATTTACACAATACTTCGTAGGTTCTGAACTTTGCAGTCGGATATGGCGACAATAAACTACTCTTTGCTAGGCTGTATTAATAAAAACTGTATTAGGGCAGGCATACCGACGATTAAGATTTCGTTTTTCTCTTCTGTCTTACTTTCATTTACAAAAGTAATTTGTAAATGTGGGAACCATGTAGCCATTAACTTGTAATTAGTTAGCACTTTTTTTGACCAACTGCTAAAGACTGCTTAGCCATTCCTATATTGTTCTCATATACATATAACAATGTACTGCTCAATAATGTAAAAGATATTTTTAAAAAATATCCATGGAGTTTATTTCCCGTTCTTCTCCATAGGAACGGCATTCTGAACGGGTGGTAAAGTAGTGGCTTAGCATTTTCTAACTTTTGATGATTCATAAGTACTGTACCTATCCTTTCATGTTTCGGTAGCGAGTAAGTTTCTGTTAGTTGGGGACCAAACAATTAATTGCCACTCATTAAAATATTATACATTGTAAAATGCGATCGATAAATAGAATCACCTTGAGTGCGACAGTGAAGGGCAATAAGCGGAAGAAAATGACCTAAGTAGATTGATGACCCCAGATGATGGGATATGGTAAAGCAGGTCATGATGATATCACACATTTTATAACAGATCGAAATTTAAAAAGAAAAAGGCCCCCTATGTGACATTGACATTAGGGCTCTAATTTCAAAATTCCCTCCTAAATACGTCTCGAAAGTACTCAAAGAAAATATCCTTCCAATTTCAAATCGCTACGCCCACTGGTTTTTGTTCAATCGGTGCAAATAATTTTATTGAATACATATTATTTTTGCCGCCATACACCCATCCCCGCAACGGACATCGTTAAACCGCTTCTGTGACCTTCAAAACTAGCTACTCTAAAGCCGTGTACGCATTTTCGAGCAAATGTGTTACGATGTATCATACAGACTTGATCATCAACACGTAAATAGCCTGAGTTTTTTTTTATAATGTCGGAATTATACGAGACCGGACCATGCGGTCGGCTTTCTCCGTCCAATGCAAGTCGGAAGGTCACGACAACTTGATCTGTATGTGTGTGTGTGTGTGTGTGTAAGACATACTCACAAAAGTGTGTGACGGCAGACAAATAGGTACTATTATTAGCGGCATCGCAAAATAATAATATACTAACGAGTAAATAATTACGATTAGATATACTATAGATTAGAGCTTTAAATACTGTCCGCTAGAGGCGCTATTCAATTTGACATACAATATGCGTCTTAATTTGGTAAACTATACAGTTAGCTTTCGAATAATCTCGCACTTTATGTACTGATGTATATACGTAAACAGCAAGTAGTAAGCTAACTAACTGTATAGTTTATAGTTTACGTATTCGGATACATTGTACGACAAATTGAACGGGGCCTCTAGCGAAAATTATTCAACTTTCAATTCTCTATGCAATGTGTCTAAATACGTAGGCTATGAAGTATAAGGTTAACTTACGAATAATCTCGCACTGGACATCCTGATGACGTAACATCTGAGAATGTCACACAGAAATTAAAAAAGAAATACACTTTTGCATGTGTCTATGTTTCTTACGGCCAGCGTGTTGAAATTATCAAGTGATTTATATAAAGTTTTGAACACTAACAAAATACTTTGTGGATTTAAGCAATAAGCTATTTTTTCCCTTGTCGAAGATATTGCAATAAAAGTTATTTTAAGTCGCCAACTTTAGTAATAATAAAGTATAAACTTGTTCACTTTTTTTTGCACAACACTTACCCAACGCTGGGCAAGTAATAATGTCAAGCCTATTCTCCTTTCGTTTTGACGATAATTACGAAATCACATCATTTATTGGGTGCTGTTTGGATACAGACATTTGTAAATCATTGCGATTGTTAATGATTTGTAAATAATTACATAAATCGGTGCTCGGTAAATGAGGTTCGCATCGACAAAATAGATGCTTTTAATGTCAGAGTTGCACTATATTTAAATACTATTTGTTTTTTTCTAGGTTGGCAATTGGCTACAAAATAGTGCAATTTTTGCCAGTGTCGAGTATTTCTCGATCATTATTACAAAGTTATGAATACGCCTGATGATAATGACGATTTCGTTGATGATGATGTTTATGAAATTACCCCCCCCCCCCCCCCTCCCCCACCTTTATAAGTAAAGCTATGGATACTTTACAGAAAATTTACCGGACATCTTGGGAGAACTTGAAAAGTCAAGTTATACTATTTCATTTCAATATCCTTCACTTGTGCACGTTTATGAACACATAATGGTTAAAATACTAATATTACACATTATTTATTAAAGAAACACATTTATTGGAAGATAAAACCTACTTGTCATCTTCACGGTTTAACTTCCCTCCAAAAATCTCGTAGGCTAGGTTTAAATTGTGGATTTTCTTGTCATGCACTTAACAATTGAGGATAAAAAATATTTTAGTTTTATTCCAGAACCAGTTTCATTCAGACATTTTTTATGGAGAACTGAACAGCACCTCTAGCGGACGTTATTTAAAACTTTCAATCCTCCATACAAAAGATCCAAATACGGTAGACTATAAAGTATACGGTTAGCGTCCAGTAATCTCGCACTTGACGTACTGCAACTGTATATTATAATAAGATATGTAGTAAAATGTACGGCAAATATGATAGTTTGAGTGTGTAGGTAGACCCTGACACGTGGAGTCACTCGGCAATCCGATGCACGCCCCACTGGTCCCCATTTTCAGTATAATAACGATATGACAGAATAAATACTACCTACACAACTCCGCAACTAAGATTGAACTCTGTTGCCCGCAAATAGAGGTGCTTTTATAATACTTGTTGATACCATAAACTTAATTCAATAATAACACTAGCCCTTTTTAAAGTCCTACTGTTGGGCACGGGCCTAACTTCAATGCGAGGGGGGATTAGGCCATACTTCACTACGCAAGCCCAATGCGGGTTTGCGGACTTCACACGACTTTCGAGGGATTCTGACCGACATTCAAGCTTCCTCACAACGTTTTCCTTCACCGTTTAGCAAGTGATAATCCTGGTTGAACATAGGATTTGCATATGAAATCCAGAAATCCCAGAGGCGCGAGCCGGGGTTTGAGCCTGCGACCCTCGTGACCGCGGCAAGCGTTCTGCCAACTCGGCTATCACTCCTTCACCTAACAAAATTGAATACCTACTTACAAGATTTTTAGCCGTTATGGCTATTAACAAAGGAAAAACTGTGCAATCCGAAACTAAGGAACGCTTGTATTATGACCAAATGTACGGTACAATGGACTGATAATACAGATATTAAACATCCAAGACTCACAAAAGTTGCCCCCACAAGGAGTCGAACCCAGTGGTAAATATATCATTTGGCCCCTGGGGAGGAAAATTTAGACTTCTTGTTAGTTAAATAATCATATTTTTATTTAAATATACAGAACACTTTTAGAACCAAACGATGTCAAGGAAGCGCCATAGAGAAGAGAGAGAAAACCATAGAGAACATTATATAGAACATGTTCCATAGATTATTGACCACCCAGGGTCTTCAGTGCAGAAAGGTGTGCTACTATCTACTGTGCAAATTGGGTCGATTATTACTTTGTGGCAACTTTGTTGGGAATAACGCGCAAGGACACACGAATACTGACAAGTTAAGGTAGTGGGGTCAACACCCGGTCGTCACACCTGACTCTGTGATGTACAAATGTATGTAAATGTATCATCGCAGACTGAAGTGAAGCTACGTTCAGGGCCGCAAGTCTGCTAACACAATCGATTCATAATCGAACAGCAACCGCATAGTAACTGTCACTTTTGATACAGATATTCCATACAATATCCGTCAAGAGTGAGAGTGAATTTCATGAAAGATTCACGATAATTTTTATGATATCTTACACAATTTTCTTTGAGACAACAAATTTTTATTTACAAGAACTCTCATATTGACAACTTCCCGTATTGGTTACTTATTTACTTTAAAAACAAAAAACAGATTTATATTTACAAGAACTGGGAGTGCTTAATTTGCGTTCTATCCTAGTCACCTTGGGATCCCCCAATCCGTTCCCCCCAATCCGTCCCCAAGTTGATTTTCATAGCAGCAGATAAATGTATTTATAAAAAAAATAGTTATTTTTAACATGGCCACACCAACCATTATTATTTATGTTTACCGAAACTTTTTCGTCGAGACGAAGCCTGCAACAACTAAGTTTTCCAAATCCGTCATGTTTCACTTGCGAAATCCCGATCGTAGAAGGCCTGGATATAATTTAATGTCGTATGTTTACAACCTCACCAAGTTCGTATAGCATTTATTAATGATAATGAGATACTTCATCTTAATTGGGTGTGTTTCGCATCACTCGCCCGGTGGTACCGTGTCCCTTTGGCGAGTGACAAAATATTCTCATTTAAACGTACAACAATAAATTGAAATGCACTGTGAGTGCACAGTGTGTGTTGACTAGAATTGCGATGTAATTTTAATTGTAAACTAAACTCCTTCACATTATAAAAAAAAGTTATCAATTACACTTTGAAATAAAACTAATTTTAAGGATTTTATCGCGCTTATTTTATGTTTTTTACGTTCTCGACGATAAAATCTCTAAAATTAGTTTTATTTCAATGTGTAGTATTCGCGCAAAAATAGGAAATCAATTACAATTAGACTTTTAAACGCGATTTTAATTATATTTAGACATCTATGAATTTAGTCAGACGACAGTCTATTTTCGACAATTGGAATATTAAAATAGTCATATATTCATATTTTAACTTACAACAACAAAGTACCTTTCGGATGAAAAGTGATATACAGATTATGAGACACATAATTTGTTTTCTTCTGTCCGCGGCTGTACTTATGTTGTGTCAAACGACACAGTGCGACACAGTGTTTGTAATTGGAACACAACTGCGTACGCGCCCACGTGCTGACGTCACTCCCTGACCAACCGGTTCGCGAACAACACTGCAGTTCGTAACGTGCTACCACGAATCGGACATTGAGTTGCACTTAAATGTCCACCTGCCTTGTTTATATCATAACTATTGAAGGGGGTGTGGACCACCTGGGGGTACTAGGATTCCACACTATCACCATTATCACCCTTTAGGACAGGACTGGACAGAAAAAAAATCATAGCAACAAATTGTACGATTATTTGCCCAGTCATTAAAAGTTCAGACGGCCGATACAGAACCTTTCGCATCGACCGATTCAAAGATAGATTGAGAAACATAGACATATTTTTAATTCATAAAAGCCGTGCCGAAGCCGTATCCATCACGTGACACGATTTTTGTCGATACCAATATTGATTCGAAATACTGTATTATTTATTATCACTACAACTGTCTCTGTGAAGGAAATCTAACTCAATCGCATCGTTGTCGAGAAAGAATACTGTCACAGTTTTTTTTTATCTTTAGTATGAGCGGCACAGCTTGCGCTGCATTTTTTGTAAAGGAAACGTATACTGCATAGTCTGCGTATTCGAACAGGATCTCTAGCGGACGCTATCTAAGATTTTCAATTATCGATACCAATTGGACAATACGTAGACTTTAAGTTGGGTAAACTCGTACTCGTTATACTTCACGCAATTACGTTAACGTTACGTCACGTAACTATTTCGTGCTTGAGCTCACAAAATTGTCTCAAACTAATGTTTATAAGGTCAAGAAATTATTATCTGTCTGTATCACGAATGTTTGTAAGCCCACGTACAATATAAATAAGTAGTGATTATAAATATCATGCGGACAGGCTGAGTGGTTAGAAGGTCGACCGCTCTGTTTTCCGTCATGGCGGCCGAATATGGTGACCCTAGATATAACATTATTTTAGAAGTAATAATACAAATACACATTTTGATTGCATTTAGCTAGATTTTTTAATTTACCTACTTTAGAAAAATATTATTTAAGGTGGAAGCTCAGGGTCAGGGCGCGAAATTCAAAATGTCAATGGTTTTTATTTTTTTACGAAAAATTTGGACATCTTTACGATGTAATTTAGTGTTTTGCGATATTAGCATTCTGCATTGGATGTCTCGATGTATTAAGTTTCCTTAAAAAAATACCTAAAACGATACAACACCATGAAGTTAGTAAAAGTAAAGGTTTTTACAAACCTTATGGTATTATATCGGATTAGGTACTTTTTTAAGCAAACTTAATACATCGAAACATCCAATGCAGAATGCTAATATCGCAAAACACTAAATTACATCGTAAAGATGTCCAAATTTTTCGTAAAAAGATAAAAACCATTGACATTTTGAATTTCGCACCCTGACCTTCCCCCTTAATATGAGAACTTACTTTTTTTTCTACGATTTGGGTTCCGTACCCTAAGGATCCAAATGGAGTCCGTTGTTGTGACAATATTGTCCTTTATTCCAACTATCGCAAAGCCGAGAGAAGGAACCAGGGGCTCTAAAAGGTATTTTCAACTTCGGTACGTAAGTAGATAATAACTTAATTCGTTTTTATTTATTATATTAGGTAAAAAGAGTAGCGCCATACATACATAGGGTGATAAACATATTACCCTCCTTTGACTCCGCAGTCGGGTAAAAAGCGGCCTCCATCTACGTCGTTCGCTATATTGTGCATCTCATAAGTGGATGTGCAGCGCTCTTGAGAGTGCTTCGGAAATTGAAAAGTGTTGTTAGCGCGTTAAGCGCGTTCTCAATTATCTTTCTAATATTAGGTGCTGATGTACCGAATAATAATATTGTCGCTGGGATAGATCACATAACGTATATTAATAGAGTTATTGTTAGTTCTAGCTTAAAGTCTCGCGCAAATTCATGGAAAATTTCGTCCAATTACAATGACAATACGAAGCGTTTTTTAGAAGGATATACTTTATAATGGTCTACTCTACTCTATTACCTTATGAATTTGGAAGCTATCTGGGTCTGTCTGTGAAGGAGACTATGCTATACCGAAGGCGTTTGGGGCGACAAGGTTCTAGAATGGGGACCACGAGCTGGTAGACGTAGTGTAGGACGGGCCCAGAAGGTGGACCGATGATATCACACCCGTCGCAGGAAGCCGGTGGTTGCATGAATCGCAAGACAGTTACGTGTGGAAGTCATGGGGGGGAGGGGCCATGTCCAGCAGTGGATGTCCTTCTTCTATTTAGTTTATTTGTGAAGAGGCACCATAATATGACAATTATAATATACGACTCAAATGACCCGAATGCAATTTTTATTTTATTTTATTTTAAGAATGAATGGTGTTTTTTTTATTTGGATCACGGCCGCGGGTGCTAGCACTTTGAAGCCTATCATTAGTTGAACACCAAAAATGTCACCAGAATCACTTTTTGATTCAAATCGAGGATCCATTGACCAAAGTAAGGACCTGCGAGTAGATACAAACCTATTGCATACGTATTATCTGAACGCTGTGACCGAAAATATTGAAGTTATCAGAATCAGAATATTTTTTATTCACGTAGACCATTATGTACAGTACTAATGAATCGTCAATAGTTACAAAAATATTATGCTACTGCTTTACCACCCGTTCGGAATGCCGTTCCTATGGAGTAGAACGGGCAAGAAACTCCATGGTTGTTCTTTTTTTAAATAGATCTTTTAAATTTTTGAGCACTACGTTGTTGTAGGTATGTGAGAACAATGTAAGAACGGCTTATCAGACTTTAGCAGCAGGTCAAAAAACAAATAGTACTAACTAAGTATAAAATTACAGTTAATGGCTACATGGTTCCCACATTTACAAATTACTTATGTAAACGAAAATAAGAAGGAAGAAGCGAGAGGTTATGTCGGTCGGCTCCGATGACACTGACTTAAGTGTTATCAAAAAAAAGTAGACTAGTTTCGTACCGACATCAACCTTAACATTTGTGTAGGTTTCACCTCTCTGTACAAAAAAGTACGGTCCGCAAAACAGTTACAATTAATTTGATAAAGTCCACAGTGGTTGCCACATCGCAGCCGCGGCAAGGCGATTGCGAAACTAATTGATCGCAGCCGACGCAAGCGCAACTATAAATAGCATATTGTCACGATTCAAAAACGTTTACATTTGGAAATAAATGGACCTCTATGCGACGACTGCCAGTTTATTCGTACGTTAACGGTATACTTTAAAGTATACGTATTTGTCTATTTTCAAGCTGACGATATGATGTCATTTTTGCTATCACTGTTATTCTTATTTATGAAATCTGTGGTGTGAATGGAACGTAACATAACGTAAAAAGATTGCGCTGTGTCTTCAACATTACTTCTTAGACACCCTTAAGATATTTTTAGACCAATATTTGGCTTTTTTGCCACTGGTATCCGTTCAAATGAAAATATTATTTAACGGCTAAGGTGTAAAATCTGCAATACTTCCTGCATTCATTATGTATGCATGTGTTGATTGGTCGGCCACAACTCAGAGCAACTGAATAATATTATTCACATTTCCTTTCGTGATAAATCTCGTTTGCAAGGTCTCGAATGGGTGAGGTCTACAGACGCTGTATAAGGCGCGATAAGCTGCTTAAGGGATTGCGTCTAGCATTGTGCTAGAAAATAAATGTTTATAGTTCATAGCGCTGGCCTAGTGTGCAGCGCATAATGGTATTTGTTGTAATGGCTATAGAAAGTAAAATACCAAGACTAAAAATCCTATTATTCCAATAATAGTTACAAATACAAAGAGCCACTCAAATGAGTTCTGAGTTAATTAGATCATGGTATTATTCGATGGCTATTATGATACAGGTTTAATTAGCACAGGAAACGGAATAATCTATATTTATTCTGCTTCTTTCTTACGAAATGATAAGCAATGGACTAAAATAGATATGACTATGGCCTCACCCACAACTTAGTGGATATTTTGCTAATGCCGAGTATTTCAGAGCGTATGCCATGCTACACTGTATGGCCCCAAACTAAGACACGCTTGTATTATATCGGTACCGTACAATGGACTGGGGGCGATCCCAGTAACACCCAGACCAGGGCAAATTACGAAAAGACCGTCTCTGTAATTAGCCCAGGCGGGAATCGAACCCGCAACAACCCGGTGCAGTGACCCGACCGGCGTACGCTCAAACCACTAGACCAAGTCGTCAAATGGATGATAACACGAAAATTTGTGTGATCCATATTTTTGGTAAATCCAAATAATTTTGAATCCACTGAGAAAGTAAATCTGGGAAATATCCTTATCACTGGATTCTAAGAAAACACCTCTACGAAATTGTTTCGTCTATGCTACAAACAAACAAACATTATGTTCAACTTTTAAAGCCACAGAAATCGCGTGACATTACCCATCAAGGGCAATGATTTGTCCCACTTACTCGTTCGCTGCGTAAAAGAGACATAAAAAAGCGTTGAAAACGTTCATGGGTAATAAAAACATGTATAAAAACCAGCGTTTCGGAGACGTCGGTCAGTAGAGTTCGTAACAGGCCGTAATTGATGCTGTATAACGGTGCTATAGCACCTGCGCGCCCCACTAGCCGATACGACGCGCGTAACAATTCGGCAAAGTGCTAGCCGAGTTAGCATGGTTGTTCCGTACACGGAGATTTTATTGAGAAAGGATTAATAAAAAAAAATCTTCTTTTTTTATTTCCACTTTCCCTTCTGGCATTGGATTAGAAAGAAAGTCCATCATTTTTGTCTGTGAAAGGTGAGCAAAGGAATTAAAAAGATTGGCGATAGTTAATGAGTATAGCAAATATACAGCAATAGGCTCACCAGCATAAGTTGCCTATCGCGAGATTTTTTTTTTGTTAAAAGTTGCATTCATTAAAAAATATCTATTTAATTTTATGTCGATACCATGTAAATTAATAGCTGAACAAGTACACACCAGAACGTCAAATGCGAGATTAAACGTTAGAAAACCGTATACGTCAAAGTCTCCGTATTTAGACGTATTGTTTGGAGAATTGAATGTTTAAAGAGTGTCCGCTAGAGGCGCTGTACAATTTGCCATATAATGTGTCTAAATACAAAAAATACGAACTATTTCAGTTAGCTTATGAATAATCTCGTCCTTAACGTGGAGCTTCCAATGTAACGATTTAGCAATCTCATTACTGAACTCCATGAATTGAACAACTGTGATTTGAAATCGTTGTCCGATGGGCCGCCAGTGTGATTGAGGTCGGTGGGCTATGCGCTCAATTCAGCTTTTAGAATAGCCAAATGGTAATTAGAATAGCCAATATGAAACTATTGGTAATCTATACATATAAATAAAATTGGAGTGTCTGTTTGTAATATTAAAATAACCGCTTTTTACTAAGTGCATTTGGATGTATACACGTTACCTATACCAAAACAACATTTTTTTAAATTTTTGTCTGTCTGTCTGTCTGTCTGTTTGTTCCGGCTAATCTCTGAAATGGCTGGACCGATTTTGACGGGACTTTCACTGGCAGATAGCTGATGTAACAAGAAGTAACTTAGGCTACTTTTATTTTAGAAAAAAAAAATAGGATATCACAAAATTAAAACCAATGTTGCAGCGCAGCGCCTGATTATGTTTGATAGCAACAACCTGCAATGCGTCCCGTGGGCTTAGAATGGGCGAGCAGGCTGTTGTCAACGGTTGTCTTTGTTAAATACCACGCGGATGAAGTCGCGGGCAACAGCTAGTTAGATATATATGCGTGATCCTAACAAAATATTTTTGAGTTGTGTGCTTCAATGCACGCACACACCTGATTATGCTCGGTTAACACGATTTCAATGTTTTCGATGTTGATAACTGCTGTACACATTAATGTCATAAAAAAAGAATTCTCCAAATGGGTTCATAAACGACGAAGATCTGAGGTAACAAACATAAAAAAGCAACAACAAAAAAATACAACTGAGTTGAGAATTTCCTCCTTTTTGGAGTCAGTCAATAAAGGAGTTCCGTCCGCGTGCTTCAAATGTATGTGCTTCATCTCAGAGGACTTCACAGGAATTTTGCATTTTAAAATATGCTTTTGCTGCTATTATATAGCTACTATATAGCTACTATTATATCGGAGGAAAGAAGATACGTAGATACGTATCTACCGGGCATGCGTGAAATCCCTAGCAATGCCTTCGCTCGCCATCATTCTCCATACAAAGAGAATATGCATTAAACAACTATTGCTCAAACCTTAACTAAAAACTCGACTGACTTCCCAAGTGCCGCGATTATCATCGAGCGAGATTGTCTAGAATTATAAATTGAAAATAGATTTTTAGGAAATCAGTGTTTTAGATCGATTTTTATGGTTTCACCATTTCTTTGCGACATCTTCACGAAAAGGTTTGATTAAAATATTAGCTATGCTCCCAAACAGCCAGTCAGTAAATCGATGCAGTTTATTAAAGGAATACTAACAAATAAATAAATTATTTTAACCTTAAGTTAATTTCGATAGTAACATCAGTAACAACATAACAAACTACAGATAAATACAAGTATGTGTTGAACAGCTTTGGTAATCAAAATGTTGATTTGGGACTCGTATTACCTTGATTTACCTTTATCACAATGGTATCTGAAATATCCGGATATATCCGGATAGTGTTTAGGAAGTATCGGAATTATCCGGATTGTAAAATGACGCGGGTAATTGGATGCCACTAAAAGATGTAAACAAAAAAAAGATGTAAACAATGCTCAGTATGAATAAGCCTTGTTTACTCGGCAGAGAGCACTATACCGTACTACTGTACTGTGCACTATACTCGTTACGTATACACGGTGTTACTGGCAGCAAGCATTTCGTGGTAGCACAGTATGAATTTTATTTTCTATATTTATTATCTATAATGTATCTAAAATCTTAGTACACTATTATTTTGTAAAATATTTTTTTATATATTTATTATCTACAATGTATCTAAAATCTTTGTGCACTACTATTTTTCTCCGTTTGCTTGATACCTGTCATGAATTCCTACGGTGAAAGTTAATCACCAACCGCAGTTTTACGTGATGCGCGTACAATTCAAATCGTCGGGCGATTGTTACAATAGTGTCCGTGCAATCGACCGCTTGCTAAACACCAAAAATGTAGCATCAAACACGCAATTATATGCTTGTCGTTAAATGAAAAAGTAATCAAAATTAAATGTGCAATTTTATTTGAGAATTAAATGTGATTATACAGCGAGGAAATGCAGCCAGCATTCTTGCCACCATTCCACGCGGACAAGGTCTTTTTGATACCTAGTTTGTTTTCATATCATTTTTAAGTTTTATTTTTATTTTCCTGTTGTAAATATTTAAATGATTATATTGTTTACAATATTTTTCTAAATAAATTTCAGAAGTAGGTATCGGTTTTATTCTTATTGATAAAGCTATATGCACATTTAAAAGGATTTTTTTAGAAGTAGGTCTTGTATTAGAACGAAGTCATGTGTGTCCAAGCGTTACTATAAGATTATCTAGCTTAGGGTGGCGATCTATATTTAATCCAACCATTTCAGCTTATTAATAGTAACTAACTAGACGGGTTCTATAAAGTAAAATCTACTATATTAAATAAAAATATTTATTAACATTTTTTATGTACGAGCCGTCTACCTCAGTTACCATTCTGCGCTCAAGTTCCGGACTCAAATCCTGGTAGTGACAAACTTTTTGGAAAGATCAAGGATGCTTATGCTCGAGTCATATAATTATGTTTAATCTTCTAAATATATATTTTACTAGCTGCGACCCGCGTTTAAAAAGAATGTCCTTTTCCTCTATGTCCAAATCCACGGTTCCTGTATGCTATCCCATAGGAACCGTGCATTTTTCCGGGATAAAAATTTGCCTTTCATTTTCTGACCCCTAAACTAAGTGCGAGATTATTCGTGAAGACCGTATACTTTATAGTCCACCGTATTTAGACATTTTGTATGGAGTACTTAAAGTTTTAAATACCCTCCGCTAGAGGCGATTTTCAATTCTCCATACAAAATGTCTAAATACGGTAGACTATAAAGTATACGGTTAGCTCGCACTTGACATGCTGAAATCAAAGATCGAGATCAAATACTTGCCTATGATGAAATAAAAAAAAAAATTGACTATGACTATACATAATAATATAGGTATCAAATTCTGATCAACTTAATAACAATTATATTTCCTTGTCTCGTTTGTTTATCAACTACAAATTATGTTTTACTACTACAACTGATTAATTATGCGTCGGTAAGTTCGTCTGCCGCCAACGTCCAAATTCCATGCCTCCATACAAATTTCCGTGACCCTTAACTACTAGGATACAAGGTCGCATATCGTTTCTCAGTGAACCGCACTTCAACTTGAACTTGACGGTAATTGTTACGTTAAGTTATAAATGATGGCACTCTGTCTTGGTTAAGTTACGTAGGTGTTATGAGTGTATCGTACAGCAGAATTATTTTCAAGTAAAGTCTTCAGACTTTACTTGTATCTAGAACAGAAAGAATAAAAATTGTACGACCACGAATGCTAACGAGTCATGGATGTTTATTATCTATATAAATATTTTATACTGAGATCGCCCCCAGTCCTAAGTACGGTACCCATGATAAAAGCGTGGCATAGTCTGGGACCACACAGTTGGTGTATTCGTCTGTAATTTTTATGTATGATATTCTTAGTAGGTTAGTGGACTACTGACTAAACTCCATGGTGACCGGATTACCCCATCGTATTTAGATTTCGTAAAAGGGGGTGAAAATGTGTATTTCTTAAAATAAAAGGATACTAGAATATTTATGTAGTCAAAATAAGTTTCGTGGTCGTGAAGCGGGGGGGGGGGGGGTGCAATTGTACCTATCCCCCCCTCCTCCTGTACCCGCGGCTGATTCGCAGCAAGTCTGGCGCTATTCCTAGAATTTTCATACTTTTTCCTATCAACCAATACTTCCAATCACACAATATACCAACTCAACAAGTACTATGGCCAGTTGTCAACCACTGTATACTGTGTTTGGTATCCTTCACCTGCTAATAATGTCTATTCTGCGAGCAGCACCGTGAGAAAATCATCAAGGTCTTAACAATAAGAATGTGTGCCAACTTATCTATATAAATATAATAAATATTGTTTCTTAATAAGAGTTTTGCTTAGCGGTGTAGGTACTATATGACGTTTGATAAAGTTATAAAACGTCTATAAAATTGGGGGTTAATATGTAACTTGGAATAAAAAAACCCTAGCGACTAAATTTTTATGAGTATCCAAGTTTCAATTGTAGCTGTAAATTCTAGAACTCTAGTAAAATGTTGGTTACAAAGTGGTCTCAAAAATTATGCTTCTCCTCTGAGGTGACTCATTTTTGAACCATGTTTTTAGTATTAACAGAGCTGATTAATATTGCAGATGTCTAAGGACCAGCATTTAAAATCTCGTGATCTTTAGTAGTTCTAAAATGGCAGAGGTCATGCTAAGTTGGGCGTGTTTATTGTTGAGAATTTCTTAGAGTCAAGGCAGATTGAAGCGATTATATTTACTTTAAAGCTGTTCTTATATTATAAGTGCCATCCGAAGGCAAACCCATAATAGATAACTTACAGAAATTAAAAACAAATGAAAGTATGAATGGACTGATCAATTATTTTATAAAATAACTGAACATTGAAATAAAACTATTTATTTTCGGATTTTATCGCGTTTAATTTATTTTTTACGTTCCCGACGTTTCGGCTGCTTCACAGCAACCATAGTCAAGGGAAGACTGAGGTGTTTGACGTCCTAAAGTCTTAGTTTCAACTGGGATAACCTCATATTTAGTTGTTGCTTGCGGTCCGATCTACGCAGAAAGTGCTCACAGTGTCTTGAGGTATTATAAAAAAGAAAAAGGTAGTATAATTTTTTTTTATATATCAATGTTTGGTATTCACGTAAATACTTATAGGACATCAAAATAACCGAATGTATATACTCTGCCAAGGATACAATTGAATAACTATTAATATTGATTTCGTATATTTACGCGAATACTACACATTGAAATAAATATGAGGTATACCTACTTATAATAAATGTTATATATATATATATACTAGCTGTTGCCCGCGACTTCGTGCGCGTGGTATTTAACAAAGACTCAACCGTTGGCAACAGCCTGCTCGCGCTTTCTGAGCCCGCGGGACGCATTTCAGGTTGTTGCTATCAAACTTAATCAGGCGCAACGCTGCAACATTGGTTTTAATTTTTTTTCGTAAGATCCTATGTTTTTTTCTAAAATAAAAGTAACCTAAGTTACTCCTTGTTACATCAGCTATCTGCCAGTGAAAGTCCCGTCAAAATCGGTCCAGCCATTTCAGAGATTACCCGGAACAAACAGACAGACAGACAGACAGACAGACAGACGGACAGACAGACAGACAACAATTGAAAAAAATGTTGTTTCGGTATAGGTAACGTGTATACTCGTACATCCAAATGCACTTAGTAAAAAGCGGTTATTTTAATATTACAAACAGACACTCCAATTTTATTTATATGTATAGATGTATAGATGTTATATACATATATATATATTTAATAGACAGAACATACTTCTTAACCCGACCTAGTTATTGCATTATTTAATTGTTGCCGCCTTAAGCTAGGGTGACCTCATTTCATGTGTTCGTAGACACACTACTAACGAGAATAAATTCAAACGCTTTAATAGTTCCAATTAACCGACTAACATCCCAACAAATATTGTACTTGAGGTTAGCTGGACTTATTCGTTTGAGCTCAATAGTAAAACTTTGTAATGTATACAAAATCATTCACGAAGATGGAATATGGTTCGAATCATCGGAATGTCAAAGTCGAATCATTTATTTCGTATAGGCCTACGGTGGCATTTACGAATTGTTATTTAATTAACGGAACAAACAGACAGACAGACAGACAGACAAAAATTGTAAAAAATGTTGCTTCGCTATAGGTACCATGTATACATCCAAATGCACTTAGTAAAAAGCGGTTATTTTAATATTACAAACAGACACTCCAATTTTATTTATTTGTATAGATGTATAGATAAGCCAGTACGTACTTTAGTAAATAAATGAGTGTGCTCGCGTAATATTTTTGTGATTTCTTTTATTAAAAATAATAGGTATCTCATTTATTGTCTTTGGAAACACGATTCCTGGAATTGAAACGAAGCTCAATTAGCGCAACTACGTATTTCGAGAACCAATCGAAGATGTTTTCGGAAAACTGTTTATATATAATCCACCTTTCACTACTAGTAAACACCTACGTTTAATCTATAAATGATATTGCGAACAAGCAATTAAATACAAGCTTTGTGCATTGGCTCTGTATAGAAGAGTATTGAAACTAATAACATAAAGGCAGGTCCTCTTACAATACAATGTTTAAACAATAATGGTCTTATGTTCCAAGCCTAAAGTAAACAACAAGCTTACAGCAAGATAATCGCTCAAATATCAAGATTTATGATGTCAAAGTGTCGCTCGCACCTCTGGGATTTCTGGATTTCATGTGCGAATCTCATTTTCAACCATTATTATCACATGCTAAACGGCGAAGAAAAACATCGCGAGGAAACCTGCATGCCTGAGAGAACGCCTCGAAAGACGTGTGAAGACTGCCAACCCGCACCGGGCCAGCGGGCAATCAAAAGGCTTTTTTTTTTCTTTTTATTACATTATAGGCAAGTATTTGATCTCGATCTCACCTGATGGTAAGCGATGATGAGATCTACGATGGAGCATACTTGCCTAGGTAGGAAGGCGGCTGGTATCATTGTGCCTGAAATTGAATGCAAACAAGAACCAAATCAACACAGGCTGTGGTTTGAAATCAGTGGTACTGTACCTAATATTCATGATCCTAAATTGGTACATAATAGATTAAATAAATCATAGAGCAAAGCGCCACATCGCGCGCTACCGGATCTTTTCTTTAGACATGAATACGTTTACTGCCTACGCGCATTCCTCACGAAGAGCCTTAAGATGCCGCACGATTATAATTCATTACAAAAATATACTGTTAACCAATTAAATAAAAATTAGTATGATTATACGGCGAGGAAATGCAGCCAGCATTCTTGCCACCATTCCACGTGGACAAGGTCTTTTTGGTACAAAGTTTGTTTTCATATTATTTTATAGTATTATGATATTTTTCTGTTTGTAAATATTTAGTGAGATTTTAAAAAGTTATAAAATGTAATTTTATTAAATATATAAAGTTTAAATATAATATATACAAGCTTCTGCCTGTGGCTCCGCTGTTGGTATCTCAATGAAACATACTCTATATAGCAAACATGTATAATGTAACGTCTTATTAGTGAAATAATTTTCCTAATCGGATTGGAGATTTCCGCCTAGGTAACTCACAAATTTAGAAAAATATTTATTATGTATTCTGATTATCTTATTTTTTATTGTTTGCTTTTATAACGATGACGATTATTGTTAGTATTTCCTGATTATTTTTTTTTTGTAAATAAATATACCTGATTTTGAAAAAAAAAAAACAAAAGTTCATTACTATAAATTTAATAATTAAGTATAGTAATATATTAATATATGAATATAATAAAAATGTATGAATTAACCACGTATTAACGAGACAGACGGCTCTTAACGATGAAATGTGATAAAATGCTAAATGAATTATCGGTCGGACGGAAAAGTAAATTAGCATCTGGAAGTCTATTCAATAAAACCTCGTGGAAACTTCAATTCAGTTACATCCTGACGAGTTATACTTAGGCGTACATATTTTTATGTAGATCCCAAACGGACGAAGGACTTCGCTTTTTTTTTTTTTTTAATTATGACAGCTGCATAAGAATCTCCGAATTAATTGTCTTTGTCACATTTTAGCTGCTCTAGAACTATGGGGAACTCTACTAAGCATTGCGGAGGCGAGTAAACACGAACATTGCACTCTACAAAATCCTTGACTTTTCGCTCAAAACGATCGCTGCTTACACGCTGAGGTAGACACCGTTATAGTCGGCAACAGTCACACCATTTATGTGTGGACAATACATTTGTAATGGTAAAGTCGCGAGCAAAATCTATACATATAAATAAAATTGGAGTGTCTGTTTGTAATATTAAAATAACCGCTTTTTACTAAGTGCATTTGGATGTATACACGTTACCTATACCGAAACAACATTTTTTAAAATTTTTGTCTGTCTGTCTGTCTGTCTGTCTGTCCGTCTGTCTGTCTGTCTGTCTGTCTGTCTGTTTGTTCCGGCTAATCTCTGAAATGGCTGGACCGATTTTGACGGGACTTTCACTGGCAGATAGCTGATGTTACAAGGAGTAACTTAGGCTACATTTATTTTAGAAAAAAAAATAGGATCTCACGAAAAAAATTAAAACCAATGTTGCAGCACAGCGCCTGATTAAGTTTGATAGCAACAACCTGCAATGCGTCCCGCGGGCTCAGAATGGGCGAGCAGGCTTTTGTCAACGGTTGTCTTTGTTAAATACCACGCGGACGAAGTCGCGGGCAACAGCTAGTAAAACATATGTTTATATGTTGCGACAGTCACGGAGATTGAGTCGTTCGTCTTTTATTTTCATTCGCTGTCTCTTTCCAAATTGAGACCTTATGCTGACGGCTAATGTCGGGATCTTGTTATCTGACGTGCTCCGAAAACTATCCTAGCGTTTTTCAGGATTGCATGGAGAATTGTCAATTGTTCTGAATGTCCGTATGCAGCGCCATCTATGTAGCTAGTGGCGAGATTGAAGAGGCCGCTACAAGTCTCATAATTATCTCTATCATAATTTTAACTACAATTAAAAACCAATCCCTAGATTCTCACTTCTCGAAAACTTCCCAAACAAAACAAAAATCGTATCTAATTGCACACATTGTTTTGCCCATTTCTCAGAAACTCACGTGCAGATGTTAGAACGGACACAAGATAAGCGCAACACATGCTGGACAGCCGTGGCCAATGGTTTTTTGTCCATTGTCTTGGTGGCCAACATTTGACAAACAGTGTGCCCGGCCTTGACGTAGATTTGGTACAGACGAACGTGGTTCGGCCAACAGCCCCGGCAACACGCGCAAGTATTCTATTCATTCTTCGCGTTCACTTGTTTGCGTGAACTAATGATTTTTCCGTATTCGAAACTCAGACGAAGAAATAATACGGCTGGAGTGGAAATTATTGAAGTACAAAATGCTAAGCCGATTTGTGTAGTACATGCGAATTCGCAAGTACGTATTTCACCCCTCCCACTCAAATGGGCTTGTTATTTTGTGCTTCAATATCTTGTACTAAATTGTTTCATAGTCGTAGATTTTAAGTATGAAACGACTTTGAAATTAAACATATTTTACCGATTGTATTGCTTTTATTTTGTGTTTTTACGTTCCCGCAAACGACAACTAAATATGAGGGTACCCCGGTTCAAACTATGCTAACCACCTCGGTCCACCCGTGACCATGGTTGCTGTAAAGCAGCCGAAACGTCGAGAACGTAAAAACATAAAATAAACGCGATAAAACCACTAAAATAAGTTTTATTCCAATGTGTACTCGCGTAAATGATCCGCGTTTTTTTAAAATAAAAAGAGCATGGCCTATGAATTGTTCTCTTAGGTCCTCTATAACCTTGGTACATGAAAATAAGCCGTCTCTTATATAGTACGCTAGTGGTTTCGATCCGCGAATAAATACTAAAATTTATTCATAAACTGAACGTTATTGACGGTTTTTTCAGTAAAAGGTTTAGAGACTAGGTATTCGTTAGTACATAGTATTCTTAAATGGTTTGTTAGTTTTATTAAATACTCAGCCATTTCCCATTGTCCACGCTATCATTGCTTTTTTCTGCATTCAAAACCCTTTTAAAAGTGCAAACAAACGCTTTTAAATGGTGATAGTTCCAATAGCCGTGTTTAGACTAGTCGCGCAGACTCGCTGCTAGGATTTAACATGCCACGTGCCTTAGTTTTGATGCGAAAAATTTATTCACGCGAAGTTAATATCAACAGTCGGATAACATAAGGGCTAAGAACATTTGGACCCCTTAAAATTCCAAAGTAGCAGCTCGAACTCCAGCCTAATTAAGTATATACTGACCCCCCGTCAACAAAAAAAGGCATAAAAACTGACAGAGCGAGGCACGGCTCTGGCTCTGGCTGGAGTGCCTTTAGCGCTCGCCCTCTCGTCCGGTGAAGCTGTAAAGGTCCCTACGACCAACAGCATTTTGTCATACAGAAAAAAAAAAAAAAAAACCGGCTCCACCACACGAGGTCGCACTGAGTCAGTACGCACACAATCAATTTTTAGTTGCGTGATGCTCAAACAAACAAAAGCCTATCGTTTATAAAATGTTATTTTTTAAGCACGTATTTTTTAAATCGATTCGATATCGCAAATATCAGCAAACTTGGATCGAGTGGACCTTGAACCACCTCCGTTCTCTTGTTTCGTACTTGACTGACTCCAACTTGGGTATATTCGTCCGAAGTTTGAACTCCTTAGTTTGTTGAATGTATGTTCAAAAATCTTGATGTAAGTGATCAACCTTGCTCTTATTTTTCGTTTATGAAAGCGTGTATGAGGTACTTTCGCAACGGCGCGGGCGCGCTCGTGAGAACTATCGACAATAATAATTGGCGGGGAAACGAGACGTTTTCTTATCGCGATAATAATACCAGCCCTTTTAATGTCCCACTGCTGGGCACGGGCCTCCCATTAATGCGAGGTTATTAGGCCTTAGCCCCCACGCTGGCGCCGTGCGGGTTGGCAGACTTCACACATCTTTCGAGGGGTTCTCTCAGACATGTAGGTTTCCTCACGATGTTTTCCTTCACCGTTTAGCAAGTGATAATCATAGTTGAATATGAGACTCGCACATGAAATCGCAGAGGTGAGAGCCGGGGTTTGAGCCTGCAATCCTCGTTACCGAGGCAAGCGTTCTACCAACTTGGCTATCACTGCTTCTATACAAAGTATTGTCTGTGTACAAACAAACAGGCACCTATTATGTGCTGTCTGTGCCATATTGCGACACGAGCGATGGAAGTCGATGACACGGAATGCAGTATAATGGCCAGACAATGCATAACAGACGAGTTGAGTAGTAATTACATACCTGAAAAAAAAGAACTAGACTGCATTTTGTATTGCATCCTTATCAAGGAATCAGTTGGATTATGGTATGTTGATCAGTTTAAATAAACCGTTACCTTTTATAGGAACGGAACCTTTACATATATATAAACGCGATAAAATCCGAAAAAAAAATTTTTTTTTTTGAAAGTTGGTACTAAGTGTCGAATCCTAAAATTTTTAAAGGTATTATGTTTTTTTATCGTTAGACAAACACACTGACTATACGGTCAAGACTAAGCAACGCTTTTATTATTGGTACAGTACTATGGACTAGGGGCGAAGCTAGTATAATACTTAAATAGATATTAAACATCCATGACTCGGATACAAATATTCATGGTCATCCCATAATGTTTTTGCCTACTAGGATTCGAATCCGGGACTCTCAGCATAGGAAGCAGGTCCACCATACCTACTGTGCTAATCAAGTCGACATTGTTTGCCTGCTTAGATTTAACAGGTGTCTATTTATATCCCCATGTGATTGAAATAACAATATATTTGTTCCTCCCACAGTCTCCAAGAATAATATAGTTATTACGTAATAACTACCCTCCCCTGAATTAAAATTTATGAATAAAAAAATGAAATTATGTAAAAAAAAATATGTAAATTATGTAAGACGTAACTCTAATAGTGTAAAATATTTTATCAGGTCGATCAGTAGGCTAAAAGACCACATACCCAAACGAATAAATCAAATTATTAAAAAATACACCACGTAATAAGAGCACGTTGAAATGCTACTGGTATGTTCTTAAAAAAAACTAACATACACATTTATTTTATACATAAACGTGAATCCGTATGACAAAATTGTTAACCTGTCATAATATTTTACACTATTTTTGTTATACCTCGTATATTCGATTGGGATATATGTCGGACGCCATTTTAATAATCCTCATGTCACATCCATTATTTTATTTATAATGTGTATATTTTATTGAATTTAATATTGCTATTAATTACTTGACACTGGCAAAATGCCCGCTAAGTTGCGGGCGAGGCCATATTCATATCCATTTTATTTTATCGCATTTCATTTCGTAAAGAAAGAAGTAGAGTTATATGTCTGGTCGTGGAAACCGTCCGCCTTTTCGTAACTTGTTTAATATCCTCTCCAGTGCATACCAATTAACCTAGAGCAAATAGAGAATTTCAAAGGACAACGTAAAATATTGACGTTAGTTAGTTAGTTACCAAGCTTCGCTAACTTCACTCCTATTGAAAATCAGGGTTGCCAGATGTGATTTTCTAATTCTACCCAAATATAAAATTATTTATCTCCAAGATTATACAATTTGCTTAAGTTTTACCCAAAGGCAAAGAGTTAATAATATCGATTAATTAACCTATAGTAATTGTTTGCATTTGCCTTTTTATTTTTGTTTCTTCAAAATACTGTTCTAATTTCCAAACTGAACCAGCAGCATAGCTTAACAAAAAAAAAATGAGAGCAATTCAAAAGAATTAATGATAGAATATTATGTTCCTTTTATACAGAATGAAACGACCAAGTGAACTGTTTTAAAGGGGTGCGTTCGGTAATTGCACTCAAAATACATAAATATTCATTTACAGCCTACATTTGGACACGGAAACATATAAAAATTTATCCGTGTTATTGTGACTTCTCCAAATTTTTTCAAATAATTCATTTCTCCAAAATGAATCTCCATGATGTAAATATTTCTTCAAGTATTATATTTCTCCAAGAGCCAATTTTTACCGGGATACGCGAAAGAAATACCCAGTCTGGCAACCCTGTTGCAAATTGAAAACTGAGGACGTACTCAAAGCAAATGCATATCCAAATTTCATTATTCATAGTGCACTGCATGTTGCGTGAATCATTCTGATGTATTGCTATCAATATTAAACATTTACTGAAGAATTTGTATCGATTGTAAAACATGCACACATTTTTCGTACTTAATAAACTGAACACTTATTAACGTGTTACTATGATCTGTATGGTAAGTAGCTACTTGTAATGTAATCGTAACGTCATCGAGAGAATAAGTCATACTTATTTATGTAAACGGTATGAGAATAACAGTATAAGTTAAATATACGAGTGAACTCTTTCTGCGTAGATCGGACCGCAAGTAACAACTAAATATGAGGGTACTCCCGTCAAACTATGACACTAGGACGTTAACCACCTCAGTCCTCCCGTGACCATGGCAGCTTTAGGTTTGCTTAAAAAAATACCTAAAGCGATACAACACCATAAAGTTATTAAAAGTAGCGGTTTTTACAAACCTTATGGTATTGTGTCGGATTAGGTATTTTTTTAAGCAAACATAATACATCGAGACATCCAATGCAGAATGCTAATATCGCAAAACACTAAATTACATCGTAAAGATATCCAAATTTTTCGTAAACAAATAAAAACCATTGACATTTTGAATTTCGCGCCCTGACCCTGAGCTTCCCCCTTAATCAGTACACTTAACATAACACTACTTTTATCTACACCGGTTGGGTAGAATACTGAGTTATAATAATTGCAGCCCTTTTCTTAATGTCCCACTGCTGGACACGGGTCTCCCCTCAATGCGAGGGGGGATTAGGCATAGTCCACCACGCTGGCCCGGTGCGGGTTGGCGAACGAATACTGAGCTAACTCTAGTAAAAAAACGTAACAAACTAAGTTACCTTGTATCATAATTAACTATACTAATTATGGCATTAATAATCAATCCTACTTAACTAACAACTAGCTAACACAGTACAATTTAAGACGGCTAGGACAATAATTTATATATTAACCCACAAATTTATAGACAGTTACAATGGCATTATAACGAACTTTCCATAGGAAAAAATGCGTTATAATGGCTTTGTAATCTATAACTATAATCTATACATAAATCTATAACGTTGAGGGTAAGAATACTCAATAATACAACTGTGATTGCATTGTCATTGTCATGAAGTCACACGTGTGATATATTGATCGAAGCTAATAATGAACGACCCCTAGATATTAGATTATGAATATTATGTAGGTATTCTTGCTGTAGCTAATAGGGAGGGTTATTTTATTACTTATTTATGCAAGACAAGGACAGACTCAAAACTAATCATGTATAATAGGTATATACAAAGATATTTACACGAAAAAAACAAGAAACTTATTAATAGGAAAAATAAATAAGCTCAATAAAATAAAAACGTGGGTATAAACATAAATTAAATTATAGGAATTGACAGGTTGTATCCTTTTTTACCGGCAATGTGTACTAAGAACACGATAGTGAACGAAATATTCGAACACATATGCGGTGAAAACTTATACTATGGTTACATTGGTCGTTGACGTCCGTTAAGACGTAGAGTATTTTGTTAGTGATTTTTCCCTTGTTTCAATATGTATTCTCATATTCAGGGGAGGTCAATTCGAAAAATCAATGATCATACAAATCGGCCCATTTGTTTTCAAGTTATTAATGGTGTAACTAACACTAATTTGTTTTATATGTGTAGATTAATTTATTGAAGCAATTATTTATTTTATCTTCGTTGTAATGGTAACTTACAGTCTGGTTAATCTTGGCCCGCCATTTTATTGAATGCATCATGACATGTCACTAGAAGAGCCAGCACGCAGGTCAAGCCAACACATATGTCACATATTATGTTGCACTGAGTCGCTCTCTCCCTTCCGTAATTCATACGCGAGAAAGAGACATACCAATTCATCTCACATGTTGTTTTGTCACAGCCGGCTGCGCTACAATTCAATTTGCCGTTTTACAATACAATGCTGTTATGTAAAGTACCCAGACTAAACCATTATTTAAAACACTTGTAGTCAAACAGCAACGGCCGGAGTCTCAAGACAAGAATCAGTAAACCATAAAATAGACCACACATAACTTACTCAGCATCCCTAGCCATAAAGTCCGGCTACAAAAACCCTGCAGCCACGAGTCGAGTGACCAATAAATCAGTCGGCGAGGGATCTTTGACGACATGTGTATAACAGGCGTGCGCCTGCGCATAGGGACACCATGTCGCATGGATATTCAGGATATTTCTTGTTACAAATATGTATAGAGATATTCTACCAATACCTGCCCAAAAAGTATACATGGTTCTGTCATCCGTAACTATAAATCGTGAATGAAAATATATAAAATTCTGTTTGTGTTTATGTCTGTTTGTAATATTAAAATAACCGCTTTTTACTAAGTGCATTTCGATGTATACACGGTACCTATACGAAATCAATTTTTTTTTTAATTTTTGTCTGTCTGTCTGTTCCGGCTAATCTCTGAAATGGCTGAACCGATTTTTACGGTACTTTCACTGGCAGATAGCTGATGTAACATGGCGTAACTTAGGCTACTATTATTTAAAAAAAAAAAATAGTATCTCATGAAAAAAAAAAAACAATATTGCAGCGCTGCGCCTGATTAAGTTTAATAGCAAGAACCTGCAATGCGTCCCGCGGGCTCCGAACGCGCGAGCGGCTTTTGCCAACAGTTGTCTTTTTTAAATACCACGCGGACGAAGTCGCGCGTAACAGCTAGTTTATTATATATGCATTAATCTATTCACCAATTGTTTGTCACCTGGCCCATAAAATATCTCTCAAATAAATTCAACTAGCATGGTACCCCTACATGTGCAGGAGTCGGAAAACGAGAGCTTTGTGCGAGCCGCGTTCTAGACCGGCGTGACGTCATCCATGTCAATGACAAATAGTCATGTTGTTGTTACGGTTTTAAAATAGATTCGTGGACGGCTCCATTTATGGGGAACAAAATACATGGAGAAACAATGGAATAGTTAGAGGTGACATTCTGGTGAATTGAGCTGAAAACAAAAGATTGTTTTCCATATTGTTGTGTACTCGGTGTAAGCATGGTAATGAAAGCGTTGTGTAAAGGTCACATTGAATGCCTATAATAACATTATCGAACTCATATGGGTATGGCGAAAAGTCATGGGATACAAATGTTGTGATTTTAATTCGCGCGCAATGTATTGTCAGCACTCGATCGCAACAATGTTCCGCGGCGCGATACCCGACTCGTGCGAGTGACGAGCGCGCTTGGGCATACCGTATTTTAATTTACATTGCAGTTTTGAAACTATATTTGTAATTTTGTTTGTTTCAATTCAAAATTGCGTTGAAACCGACTTCCATTATGACTTTATTCTAAATGATACTAAAAAAATATGCGTGAAAAGATCGACAGTACATTCCAGTTGAAGAAGTATCATGAGCTGGGTCTATGGTATCAGTTTTCGTTACAAGGCCACTTACACCCTGTATGTATATACAGTGATTGTGAGTGTAATTGTACCCTAGCTTGTTTACTGAATTTGTAATCGGTATTATTCGAAGTCAGAATTTCAGAAGAGAAAAAAAATACATATGTCCGTAAAATCTGTAATTATGTTGGGACCATTGTTTATTTAAAAAACAAATATATATTCAGCCTTCACACAACCATTGCAAATGCGCTACAGAACGGCGGGTTCTAGGGTCAGTATACCTTTTCTGAATCACCATGTATATATATCCAAATAGTTTGTCATAATAGCGAAGAGAGCCCCGCCTTATTAATGACTAGTTGTTACGCGCGACTTCGTACGCGTGGTATTTAACAAAAAAGATTTCTAAATTAAAAGTAGCATAAGTTACTCCTTGTTACATCAGCTAGCTGTCAGTGAAAGTCGTGTCAAAACTGGTCCAGCCATTTCAGAGATTAGCTGAAACAAACAGACAGACAGACACAAAATTTTATATAATGTTGTTTTGGTATATGTATACAGTGTATACATCCAAATGCACTTAGTAACAAGCGGTTATTTTAATATTACAAACAGGCACTCCAATTTTATTTATTTTTATAGATAGATTATTGAACGAAGCTAATTAAAATGTAATCAACATTAGTACATGAATTATTTATGTAGTTTCTAGGATTATTGTAGCACCGACCGTTACTAAGGTAAGTTTGGGTGTAATTTAGATATCTTGACGTCTTCCAAGCAAAGTTTCTGATAACAAGGTCGTATGAAATAGATAAAGCACTTAAAACTGTTTCCTTTCAAGGCTTTTTTTTACCTTGAAGTCAATATTGAAATAAAACAATTTTTTTAAGCATTTTATCGCGTTTATTTTTCGTTTTTACGTTCCCGACGTTTCGGCTGCTTTACAGCAACCATAGAAACCACCATTTAATCATTAAAGTAAGTATTTAGGTGAGATTAAACAGGACTTTCTAACATAATCGTAACGTCATCCAGAAAATGTGCTTTCACTGTCATACTTATTTATAAATACTGTGGTGTGAGGGGGATGGAAGGCTTACGTTAACGAAAGAGTACGTTAAAAATATTGTGCTTTAGGTAATTAGATTTATTTAAAATTTAGTTTTTTTTTAATCTTATACAAAACTAGCTGTTGCCCGCGACTTCGTCCGCGTGGTATTTAACAAAGACAACCGTTGACAATAGCCTGCTCGCCCATTCTGAGCCCGCGGCACGCATTGCAGGTTGTTGCTATCAAAATTAATCAGGCGTTGCGCTGCAACATTGTTTTTTTTTTTCGTGGGATCCTATTTTTTATTCTAAAATAAAAGTAGCCTAAGTTACTCCTTGTTACATCAGCTATCTGCCAGTGAAAGTCCCGTCAAAATCGGTCCAGCCATTTCAGAGATTAGCCGGAACAAACAGACAGACAGACAAAAATTGTAAAAAATGTTGTTTCGGTATAGGTAACGTGTATACATCCAAATGCACTTAGTAAAAAGCGGTTATTTTAATATTACAAACAGACACTCCAATTTTATTTATATGTATAGATGACTACTAAGTTGTTACTTAAAAATGATATGAAAACAAACTAGGTATCAAAAAGGCCTTGTCCGCGTGGAATGGTGGCAAGAATACTGGCTGCATTTCCTCGCTGTATAATCAAACTAATTTTCTGAGCGAGGAAAGAGCCAGCCCTCCTGTCACCTGTGGAGGCAATTAAAATTATTATTATTTAAACCAGTACGTCAAGTCCGAGATTATTCGTAAGCTAACCTAACCGTTAATGCTAACCGTATACTTTGTAGATCGGCAGAAATATTCAATAGTTTTTCTCATATTATTATTATCACTAACATGCAATTACAGTGGGCATTCGAGAATTTAAACATGGCGTCCCATTGTGTTAATTTTCCCATAGCATGTTACTATGCTGTACTAACTTTTAACAGGATATATTTTTTGTTGTGTCTTTATAAGCCGTGTATGATTGACAAAAAATGCTATGTTCTAAGTTATTTTTGTCTGTTTGTTTCATAGATTATGTTGCCTAAAATCAATAGCCGACAAAATGCAATCAAACCATTCATCAATCGAATATGGGCCAGCATAAAGTATTGGCTACTTCATAAAAAATTACAAAATGTCATACAACGATCGGACAGTAAGGCCTCCCACACGACTGGTTTGCTGTTTATAAAAGTCTTTAAATATAAAATTATATTAGCCTTTCATGTCCAACTGCTGGGCAAGGACCTCCCCACAAGGCGGTTTAGGTCATAGTCCACCAAACTGGCTTAGTACGGGCTGGTGGACTTCACACATCTTTTGGATGCTCAGACATGCAGGTTTTTTCACGATGTTTACCTTCAGCGTTTATGATATGATAATCATGGTTGACAATGAGATTCGCACATGAAATTCAGACATCTTGGAGGCCTAGGCCTGGGATGCCGTTACCAATACAAGCGTTCTACCAACAAGCCTACCACTGCTCTACATTCAAAGGCTTAACCATACCATTAAACGGTAACTATCATCTTAATATATATAAATTACGTGTCACGGTGTTTGTCCGCTATGGACTCCTAAACTACTAAGCTGATTTAAATAAAATTTTGCACACTGTGTGCAGTTTTATCCAACTTGAAACGAATAGTTTATATCTCAATTTATAATCGCAAATTAACTATGAAAATATTTCCTAGAAATAATGTATATGGCAAAACAACGTTTGCCGGGTCAGCTAGTATATATGTATTATGTTGACAAAATTTTAATGTACTCAATAGTTTCCTGTATCCCTCTAACAAGATAAAAGCACCGATAGTAATTTTGTTATTTAGTTAGGGAACTAGGCAGCTCGCGGCAGCAGCAATTAAAACTAGGTATAGCCCACGCTAGCGCTGTCGAAAGTAAAAGCTATTATCAAAAGTTCTCCGCTAATTATCATCGAGCTATTGTTGGTGGTAACTGTACTAGAGAGGTCGGTGACCTGACAGACGGAGTCATTGTGATGAGGCTGAACCCTGTCAAGTTTGCGGACAAATCATCGAGTCATCATTGAAATGTACTTGAGTACCATATTGATATTGGGGTCGAGTCACCTTCGTCCGTAGGAGAATTAAATACCCTCGAGATACCCTACACGTGACCCTGGGTGGTGCCAACTAGGTGACAACTCAACTGGTGGTAGGCTTCGGCCGTGGTTAGTCACCACCCACTGAACAAAGCCATGTCGCCAAGCGGCCTAGCCGTGTTCCGGCATGATGTTCAGTGTTGCCATTCATGGATGGCGGGTCAGATTAGTTGCGCTGCATGTGCCTAGTGAATGCAGCGTCTCGATCTACTGCCGCCTTCCTACCTAGACAAGTATGCTCCATCGTGGATCTCATCATCACTTACCATCAGGTGAGATCGAGATCAAATACTTGCCTATAATGTAATAATAATTTAAAAAAAAATGAATTATAAAAAAATACAACCGAATCGAGAACCTCCTCCTTTTTGAAGTCGGTTAAAAATAGTGATATAAGTAGCGCTTCAATGGCCCACTGCTGGCCATAATCGACGACCTGATTAGCGCTGTTGGTAGTAACCCTGCTTTCTGTGCCGAGGGTCCCGGACTCGAGACCTGGTAAGTCAATGTTTTTGTGATGAGCATGATTTTTGTAGCCGAGTCATGGATGTTAAATATCTACATAAATATTATATACTGAAATCGCACTAAGTACATTGTACGGTTCCCGTATTACAAGCGTGGATTAGTGTGGAACCGTATAGTTGGTGTGGTTGTCTGGCGATATTATTAATATCCCGCGAGGGATATTCAGGTCTTAGACATAGGTGATTTTAGTCTGTATTCGCGTTTTGTGAAATTGTCTATTCTGTTTTATTTGTTTTAAGACCTATTTAATGTAATGTACTGATAAACATTATCCACAATATATTTGCAAGATGACCCCTAGAATGTCCGTCAGTTGTGTTGTAAAAAGGGTTTATTATCACAGCTAGCGTATCCATAGCGTATTGAAATCTTTCTCCGTTCGAGTTCAGTGCAGCAATAACGTGAAGTTCCTATTGGGCAGGTGTTAGTTGTCATTTGTATAAGCGGCGTGTGCGCTCGCGCCGGCGTGGTTTACTGGCCTCGCCCACTAGAACTGCCTACATACTTGACCACTTTAGCCGGTGGCGCAAGTTAATAGCGCGAGTAAGTAACTGTGTCGCTTAAAATCAGAACTATTCAAAATATAATTCTATGTAATGTTTGTATTTTTTTTATGTTAACTGGCATGTCTATCTTTATAGCTAACTAGCTGCTACCCGCAACTTCGTCCGCGTGGTATTTAACAAAGACTCAACCGTTGGCAACAGCCTGCTCGCGTTCTGATCCCGTGGGATGCATTGCAGATTGTTGCTATCAAACTTAATCAGGCGCAGCGCTGCAACATTGGTTTTAATTTTTTTTCGAGAGATCCTATTTTTTTTCTAAAATAAAAGTAGCCTAAGTTACTCCTTGTTACATCAGCTATCTGCCAGTGAAAATCCCGTCAAAATCGGTCCAGCCATTTCAGAGATTACCCGGAACAAACAGACAGACAGACAGACAAAAATGTTAAAAAAGGTTGTTTGGGTATAGGTACCGTGTATACATCCAAATACATTTAGTAAAAAGCTGTTATTTCAATATTACAAACAGACACTCCAATTTTATTTATATGTATAGATGTATAGATGAGCCTACCTTTTTAAACTGACTGTCTTCAAGAAAATCTTTAAAAAAATAACGCCCTTTTTAATGTCCCACTGCTAGGCACGAGCCTCGCCTCAGTGCGAGGGGGGATTAGGCCATAGTCCACCGCACTGGCCCACTGCGGGTTGGCCTTTGCTACCAACCAACTGAACAAATATTGGAAGAGGAACCCAGCACTAACCCTCGGCTTGTCAACCCAAGTATCGCCTAGTTCTATCAATTAATAAGCTGAATCAAAATTGTAACGAATTCATGAACTTACAGCCGACGAAAAGATATCCGAACTGGGGCCCCAAATCGCTCCGCGCTGACATCCTGCACCACACACAAAGTAGGACACACATGTCTCCGCATATAGGTTTTTGCGTTTCAAACAATCACACCGTTACACGGTATCTCGGCCGGCGGCCCTTGCCGCACGGAGCTGTGCGGTGAATAAAAAGTCGCGTTACGTGTTAACTCACCTATCTATACATACAAATAAATAAAATTGGAGTGTCCGTTTGTAATATTAAAATAACCGCTTTTTACTAAGTGCTTGGATGTATACACGGTACATATACCAAAACAACATTTTTTATAATTTCTGTCCGTCTGTCTGTCTGTCTGTTTGTTCCGGCTAATCTCGGAAATGGCTGAACCGATTTTGACGGGACTTTCACTGGCAGATAGCTGATGTAGCAAGGAGTAACTTAGGCTACTTTTATTTTAGAATCCCCCCCCAACCCCCGCCAACGTCACAAAGGCTGCGGGATCGTCGTATCCAATTTTACGTCAATAATTTATAAGCTTTGTCTAAGTAGTGCGGTGCCTTCACATATGAAAAGAGCGTTTATTTCGCTCGCTTTTTTATAATACATTGAGCAAATGCAGACGGTTGTGGATACCATTCCACGTGGACATGTTTTTATGAACGGAAACATTTTTTTTCATACTTTTTTTCTGCCCTATAACACTCCATGCTTCTCTGTCGTCGGCTATCTCTAGCTAATTCTTTTCCAAGTAATCTGAGGTCGTCACGCCAACGTATCCTGGGCCTGCCTCCTATTTAGTTCAACTTCAATCTATATGTTCTAAATCTATATATGTAAAAGAAGTCACTTTATTTACACTATTTGTACCTCAAAACCGGGTGGGCCGATTTTTAACCGACTTCAATAAAAAGGAGGAGGGAGAGGAGACCGACTGGCACCGACTTCAGATTAGTTAAATATTTGATTTAGTTAAACAAGGTAGAATTCAAGATTAGATTATTTTTGGCTTTTTAGTTTTTTGAAGACGGTTTTTATTTTGTTAAGAAGTTTTTTATTAAGATGGTTAATTGCAAAAAAATGCGTTATAATTTTGTTTGTCTTTATAATCGATGTATCGATATAGCAATTAATACCGATTCTCACTATGAATACCACTCGACTGGTCGCTTCCAGCTTGAGTATTTGTCATGCATCAACTCCCGTACGTGACTGAAACAGCACGTATCTGAAAGGTGCAAATTGCAGGATTTCAGCGAAAAAAATATATTCATTCACTAAGATGCAAATCAGCTGGTTCAGTTCGCGATATGAATAATTTTTGATACATCGTTTGTCGTCATACTATACTACTATACTCTTTTCATATCTATTTTAAATTTTATCCCACTAATAAATTTGAAAGTTTGGATGGATGGTTGTTTGTTACTCAATCACGCCAGAACCGCTGTACGGATCTGGATGAACTTTGGCACAGAGATAGATTATAGTCTGGAATAGCACATAGGCTAATATTTATCCCGGTAAAATGTATGGTGCCCGTGGGATAGATTTGTTTTATTTTTTCATAGAGCAAAGGATCGACATGATTTTTTGCTTAAGTAGTGTAGTAGTTTAGGGGTCAGAAAATGCCATAGGCTAATTTTTATCCCGATAAAATGCACGGTTCCTATGGGATACAGGTATACAGGAACCGTGCATTTGCAAAAGGACATCCTTTTTAATCGCGGGTAACACCGCGGAGCGTAGCTAGTTGTAAATTAAGTATGTTTAAATACTTACTATAGAAATGGCGCGCCCCATTTTTCCTTGTTTCCTCAGCTTACAAAATATTTTCTATTTGTATTCAGACAGTTATTTATAAAGCTTATAGCTTGCAGCACGGCACAGTTTTTGCTGGACTGAGGAACTGTATTGCTCCATAAATTTATAGACGCGAAGAATATGATTGAATAATATGAGTGTTGATACATCATGGGTTTTCTTTGACGTAAAATTAGCTTATAGTGGTAAGACTTATAATGGATACTACAGTCAGATATGAACATACAAACAGGTGAACAAACAAAAAAAGCAATCTATTTAGCTCAATTGGTAGTGACCCTACGATTCTACGACCTACGTTCTGCGCCGAGGGTTCCAATCCTGGGAGGGACAAACTTTGTGTGATGAGCATGAATGTTTGTACCCGAACCGTGGATGTTTAACATAATATTCGCGTTCACTCCATTGTACGGTACCCATAATACAAGCGTCGCTTTGTGTGGGACCGTATAGTTGGTGTGTTCGTCTGGCGATATTATTATTATTACAATTATTCCACATATTTCTCACGCAACTTTCCCCGCACGGCGGCGAGGCGGCGTGCATACAGCAGTCCGAATTTGTACTTGTTTTGCATTAACCTCGCGACGAACGTTGTGCAATATGTATCAAGGCTCGGTTATCTAACTGACGAACTATGACGCCCGAAGAAAGGCCTGGCCTAGTTAGAATGAAAAGCAGTGTTTAAGGCCGCGGAGCGAGGACGAACTGTGGATTGCCTGGCTTACATCGTAATGCGTTCGGTTCGAATATGTTCTGAGGGACATCAATAAATAAATACTATCTCACCTACGATCGTAAAAGAGGTATGCATAGTGCACACACACTCAGCTGATGATATTTGATACCAAAGTTTTACAGAGTGGGCGTATCATCGTTATGCTAGGAACACTTCCCCTCAAAGCAAGAGACTTCGGACTTTTTGGAATGCAACACCTATTTTTGTCACCTGTTGCAGTTCGTATATGGCTTTTATTGATGTCATATGCCGGTTCTGTAACCGGAGTGACAAATAAACGCTGAGCAATTGCTAGTTATTGTTTTTTACAGCCCCGATTGCACGTATTAGGTCTATATTCAACTGTTGTTTGTGCCCAATAAGGTATAAGTTACAAAAATGAAGGCAGTAATTTTTTTACATTATAGGCAAGTATTTGATCTCGATCTCACCTGATGTTAAGTGACGATGAGATCTACGATGGAGCATACTTGCCTAGAAGGTACCTGTTCACTCTCGACTTGAAAACACCCAGATTGTAGTCAACGGGGAACAAAGACAACGGTAATTAAATCAATCACAGAACGAGCAGGCAAACTTTGGATTCGATCTATTTTATCGATTGCGTGCCTATAACTATTGCAGTGCTATAAATAAAATCACTTTTAAACTCGTACCGAATTGCATTAAATACAACCATTTAATCGTGAAAAACATTTACAATAGTTGTTCGAAAAATTGTTAAAACTGTGAGCCAATGCTTCCGCTTGTAACATTTTTGTCGATGATTTTAAGAACACCAGAGATTGAAAATGTTTTTTTTTATTATACCCGCTGTGGGTGATTAGACTAAAAAATTCAATGTTCGTGAATTAATATCGTCTTTTTCCCTTTGATATCCCTCTTCTTCAGCATATCTCCTGAGCTATCGTTCTATCATTAACACCCGCCATGGGTATAATAAAAAAAAACATTTTGAAAAATGTACACGGTTAAATGACGAATTAAAAAAAGGACGGATGAAAAACTCTATAGAAAAAAAAACCAACAGTAATAAAAAAAAATATCAGAGAAACACAAACATAGACAAGAATGAAATGTTAGAAATAGAAGTAAAGATTACAAATTTAATATGACACGGATTTGCAATATTGTACAATGCAGATTGTACGATGACAAAGTATTTCTTTTTTTTAAAGATTTTTTGTAACTTAAATTTTAAATCAATTATTCATTTCTGCGTTACGAATCGCTTGGGCTTGACTTGATTTTCATTGCTCAGATGTTCTAGATATGTTGTGAAATAATTGCATAATATCCTAAGAAATAGTACAGTCTAGGTAAGAATTATGTTACCGTAATTTCCCAGATTATATTGTCTGTACTGAGGTATACCTGCGCTTCTTAAGCGCCTTTGTAATCATTATAAATAATACCTTACTGCATCATCCCACTAATATTATAAAGTTGAAAGTCTGGATGGATGTTTGTTACTCAATCACGCCAGAACGGCTGAACGGATCCGGATGAAATTCGGCACAGAGATAGATTATAGTCTGAAATAGCACATATGCTACTTTTTATCCCGGTGAAATTAATGGTTTCCGTGGGATAGATTAGTTTAACTTTTTCATAGAGCAAAGGATCGACATGATTTACAGAAAAGGACATACTTTTTAATCGCGGGTAACACCGCGGGGCGCAGCTAGTTCTGTACAAATGTTCATTCATGTAACAATAACGATTCAAGTAAGCGGTAAGTGAGAGGCAATTTAACATTATGTAGTCAACAGTAAATGTTACGTAAAATACATGTTACAAATCATCGTCGTCGCGAGTCACTTGATGTCTGTTGCACGAGATCGGGCGGCTTCTCTGAAAGCAAGTTGTCCCCCGTATTTCTATTAAGATTGCAGACGTGCACGCTATTCTAGCTGTCATCTATCTACTGGTAAACTTATATTGGAAATATTTCAAAAGTATCCTCCTACACGGCTTTAAAATAATTTTAGAACTAAATTTAATGAGTATTATACACATCGGGATACGAGCTCTCATATAACATAAAGTTGGACTGAAAGTCGATAAAATGTGTGGGACTAAGAGCAAATTATTAAGAATATTGGAGATTCTTGTAATAATATTATATTCTGGCTCATTAAAGTACAAATATAATTGTTTTTGTGAAAAACATTGAAGCCAGACCACTTATCTATTTGTGGAATACTTCTTTCAGTAAACATTTGCCTATGAGTAAACAACTTGAGTTGTTTTATATGAAATAATAAATGTTAATGCCTTTCAAGCACATCGCTGTAGCGAAACGAGCAGGTACTCAATATATAAAAATATCTGTTGGAAAATTCAAGGTGGAATCTTATTTGATTCTCTGTTAAGTATGTCGGCATTAAAATATTATGTTATTATTATAAATTATACCAGCACGTCAATTGAGAGCTAACTGTATTAAAGTCAAATCGTTTATTTCGTATAGGCCTACGGGGACACTTACAAATTGTCATTACGTTTATTTTTTTCTTAACTCTACAACCGAATCGGAACGCGACCTCAACTAAAAAGATCCGGCGAGAAACTCAGCGGGCGAGCCTGTTTTAAAAAATCCATTATTTTTACAAAAACCAACCGCATACTTTAAAGTCTACCGTATTCTGGCATATTGTATGGAGAATTCAAAAGCGCCTCTAGCGGACGGTATTTAAAACGTTCGATTTTCCATACAAAATGTCTAAATACGGTATACTATAAAGTATACGGTTGGTTTACGAATATTCTCGCGCCTGACGTACAGAATTAACTGAATATAGTAAGTACATGCGTTTAAATGGTCGTGTGATTTGTCATCACCAAAGAAAAATGATGTCAACGATCTATAATGTCTGTCATGACTTCGGATCACGAGTGGCTGATTTTATTTTTTCATCAGCTGCTTGGAAACATAAAAAAACCATCATCAACCAATTTACTAGTTAATTTTTCTTAACCAGCAGCAGAAATATTTGATTTTATATTCTTAATTGATGCCGTGCGAGTATTCCTAACTCAACTGATTGGAAGCCTTATATTTATTTTAGTTTTGTAATCGGTTTATTCATGGAAGAATTAAAAATATAAAATAAAATAATTGCTGTCGATTTAGTAAAGAATCGAAATAATGGAAAAATAATCATAGGATGACGTCTCATTATTTTTTCTTAATTTTAGTATGAAAAAAGAACGAACCAAAAATTTAAAATATTTTTTTAATAGCTCACCTACAAAACCGGCCTTTACTAATTTTCAAAGTTTACAGCGTAACTTCGTGTTCTTGTAATCGCGAGTCACGTCACAACGCATTGTCGACGACCACCATTATACATTGTTCTAGTTAGTTACATCGCGTAGTAGAGAAGTTATCAATAGTAAATATTTGAAACCAAATCAGCGATGTACAGCACGTACGCGATACGATTGTGCAATGTGTTATACGAATATTCAGAGTACGTGGGTATCCGCGCTACTGTCCGTACGACATTATGTATTTAACGATTAATTTGTGAACCAATTCGTTTCCAGAATACTATAGTGTACGAATACATAAGTTAGAATACCTAGTTTTCTACTTCGAAAACTATACAAATTAACGACTTCAATTGTTTGAAGTTTGAAAAAGTTTATTCGACACGGGCACAAGGATACACAAATGGGTACATTTACATGAAAAAGTAAAAGTCACGAACACACAAAGATACACAAATAGGTACGTACATGAAAAAGTAAAGAACTTAAAGTAGGTAGATACTATAATATAAAGGGTTAGGTTACAGTGAGTAGATATTTTGGATCTCAGTGTGAGCTGTGCCGATAGGCGTTTGGCTCAGCATGAGCTGGTGGGGAACGGATTCTCCTCCAGAGCTGATTTTCAGTCAACGCCTCCTCAGTAGAACATTAAACATTTCGCTTGGTAACCAAACTCAGACGCAGTGGCATAGCATGGGGGGGGCGGAGGGGTAGTCCGCACTGGGCGGCACTTTGCCGGGGGCGGCATTTCACAGGTGGCGGTAAGAGAAAAAAAAAATTAAGATATGAAAAAAAATAACTAATAAAAAAAATATTTCTGTTCTGATTTGTCGTCATTTTTTTGTCGTTACCATGCCCCAAATGTTTTATAATGAATATCAAAAATAAGAGGGCGGTAAATTTGAAATCCGCACCGGGTGCTAATGACCTATGCTACGCCACTGCTCAGACGCAATCGCATTAAGCACGCGTCGCAATTAAGTATGGGAATTTCTGTTACAATACAATAATCGAAGTGTCACAGTACTGACTAAAATAGTGTTTACAGCAACTTTTGTCGACACAAACCGACACATTGAACTCGGACCGTTACAACGGGTTAGCCTGACTTTCAAACTGCTGGACGTTGCCGTCCTCAGCATGGAATCCCACCAAGTTTTATTGACTTTAAATACAAAACAAAATTCAATCATCTGATCGATAATCAGAATACTATTGGGCGATTTCAACATCAGACCGATGCAGAGTTCTTATATTTGTTACTAGCTGTTACCCGCGACTTCATCCGCGTGGTATTTAACAATAAAGTTTTTCAAAAATAAATGTAGCCTAAGTTACTCCTTGTTACATCAGCTATCTGCCAGTGAAAGTCCCGTCAAAATCGGTCCAGCCATTTCAGAGATTACCCGGAACAAAGAGACGGACAGACAGACAAAAATTTAAAAAAAAAATGATTTGGTATAGGTACCGTGTATACATCCAAATGCATTTAATAAAAAGCGGTTATTTTAATATTACAAACAGACACTCCAATTTTATTTATTTGTATGTATGCATGAAGGTTTATATCAATCCTGTTTTATTAAAAACAACATCCTAAAACTTAAGAAGATATCTGACTTTATGTTTCTTCTCCAGTAGATCGTCGCTGCGGCCATCCAGCGGTGCCTCCCAACGCGAGGGTGTCGCTCCCCGATGAGTTCAACATCGTCCCCGGCGCGATGGCAACATACGAGTGCGACGATGGCTACGAGCTGTTCGGAGCTCACCAGCGGGAGTGCACCATGAGAGGCGACTGGACTGCTGACTCTCCATTTTGTGGTGAGATATTCTTTTGTTTTGATGAAATATGGTACCGAGACGTGATCGCTTACTATTTGCCTCATAAGAAGGCTTATGGTTACGCGATAAAGATTCGTAGATGAACTAAAGCAGCCGACATAGCTCAAGTTGAAGTGGCAGTGGGCAGGGCACATAGCTCACAGAACCGGTGGCCGTTGGGGCAGAATGTTTCTAGAATGGCGACCACGAACCGGAAGACGTAGTGTAGGACGGCCTCACACAAGGTAGACCGATGATATCACAAGCGTCGCAGGAAGCCGGTGGACGCGAGTGGCGGAGGACCGTGATGTGTAGAAATTATTGGAGGAGGCTTATGTCCAGCAGTAGACGTCTTTTGGCTGATAGAATAGATAGATATATTGTTTTGTAGAGTCATAGCCAAGTCGGTAGAACGCTTGCCTCGGTAACGAGAATCGCACGTTCAAACCCCAGATCGCACCTCCGGGATTTGTGGATTTCATGTGCGATTCCCATTTTCAACCACAATATCACTTGCTAAACGGAAAGGAAAACATTGTGGGGAAACCTATATGTCTGAGAGCCCTTCGAAAGATGTGTGAAGTCCGCCAACCCGCACTGGGCCAATGTGGTGGACTATGGCCTAATCTCCCTTGCATTGAAAGGAGGCCCAGGCAGTGGGACATCAAAAAGGGCTAGTATTATTATTATTATTTTAGATAAAGTCTAATATGCTTTAAAATAAGATACGGCAGCGCCTTTTGGTTTAGCCTCGACTCGGCCCTGCCGTGCCGTAAGGTTAAGTATTGGAGTGTCGAAAACCTTATGTCCAAAGTCATTCTGCCAATCAAGTATCATTCTTGAGTAACATTTTCATCACTGACGATACCGTTGATCTAATGTCATGATCCTACTTTTAAATAGTATCAACTAATTTCTATATCAATGGAAAAAATATATTTAGTTACTTTAAATTTTAAATAATATTAAATATAGTCTATAAACTTCAATTAAAGTTAAGATTTCGAAACATCCGATGGAGACATGGTGTTGGTGACGGCACTTATTAACCGTTTTCAAAAAAGGAGGAGGTTCTCGATTCGATTGTATTGTTTTTTATTTGCCATCACATCAGCATTAGTATTCCACTTGGCAATATGGCCAGTGTTCCCTGCCGCTGATAGTAGTGGGCAATTGCTTTTTTTTAATAAGTATTATTTATAAAACCGCACACATCAATATTCTTTATGTCCACTCCAGGTACAAACGTGGCTTTTAGAAAGCCAGCGAACCAGTCCACCACAGTCCGGGGCGGCGCCGCGGCAAACGGGAACGATGGCGAGAAGACCACGGAGCATGACGGCAAGAGATGCACCGAGACGCAGCGCGAGGCCTCGCCCTGGTGGCAGGTCGACTTGCTGCGCCACTACGCTGTAAAGGTCGTCAGGGTCACCACAAGAGGGTGTTGCGGTGAGTAAAAACATACTTGTACTAAAACCGTTGCCCGCGAATACGTCCGCGAGAAAAGTAAAACATACAATATTGACATTCCTATTGGTACAATCAGCTGTGACCCTCGGAATCGGTAGGGGCAAACTGAGTGTGAATGGCACGAGCTTTTGTATCCGATTCATCGATGCTTAATATCTATCGCTACCAGTAAGTACATTGTGCGTTGCTTCGTCAAATTTGTTGATTTTGTCTAGCGTGTGTGCGCCTCGCATGGCAACACACTGGAGATGTTTTAATAAACATAATTAAAAAAAAAAACAGTTAATCTCGCTGAGTTTCTCGACGGATCGTCTCAGCTGAGGTCGCGTTCCGATCCGGTAGTAGAGTTCAGAAAATAAAAATGTAAATGACAATTTACAATTGCCCCATAGGCTTATACGAAATAAATTATTTGAGTTTGAATCGATTCGAGCGACCCAATGGCTCCACTCGACAACTCCTTGTATCGATAGAGTACATTTAATAATTCAAATTGCAAATCGAATCGGTCGCTACAAGAGTTGTCGGCGTACGGTCGAGAATCGCGCAGCGACGCCATCCACTGTGTCGTGATACCAGACTTTTTATGGCCGAGGGGCGTATTGTGAACTCTTATTTCTAGACAATTCACTTCCTGGCCTAAAACTGCTTTTCGTGTCATATTAACGACATAAGCTATCTCTAGATTAGTCTTGGTCTGTAATTTGGCCGACACCGTTTCGAAACAAGATCGTTTTTTTTTTATTAGCTTAAGTATGTATAATTAAAAATAATTCAATATATTCTTGCCAGACTGTTACGTCTTCAAATAATTGTATGTAATACGATCTTTGTATATTTAGTATAAACTCACGAAAGTATACAGGATGTGAGTGGTTTGGAAACGAAAACTGATATCTGGATTCCACTCATGTTTCTGGACACCCCTGAAGTTAGAATTTTCCGTCGATCTTTTCGTAAATATCACGCATTTGATCAGTTCCTTTTAAATATTGAATAATAATAGAAGTCTATGTCAGCGTGATTATAAATAAAAACCCATAATTACTAACTTAGACCTAAAACTGCAATGTAATTTAAAACTCGATACGCTTGAGCGCGCTCGTATTGCACACGCGTTGGGTATCGCGCGAAGCGTTGTGTTGTGATCGCGTTGTTTACTATACATTGCGGCCTCAAAAATGACAACATTTGTATCTTATGACTTTCAACATAAATTTATTATAAGGATTAAAACCTTTACCCAAAGTTTGTGTTATCGTGCTACTAACATCCTGTATAATAGTGATACTGAACAACGTAGTTCCTGCAAACTTTTGATCACGCAGGTACAGGCCGCTAGCGACTATCTATTTCATAATTCATCGAAATCAAAATCGATACGATACGTTACAAATCGATATTTCACGTCTCGTCTCGTCACTGTCTCGGCTACTTGCTTACTATGATGGCAAAAACAAATTAGTGGCAAGTAATTAAGTGCGCACATAAGTGGCATAAGTATTACATAAATGGCGGTTGTAAAGTAGATTCGTTATAGATGAGCAGACATTTTGCAATAACACGTATGACCGACCGCGTGGCGCTACTTAAGTAACACTGTAGCATTAGTTCAGTACGTCAAGTGCGAGATTATTCGTAAGCTAACCGTATACTTTATAGTCTACCGTATGTAGACATTTTGTATGGAGAGCTTTTTTTAATTTATTACATTATAGGCAAGTATTTGATCTCGATCTCACCTAATGGTAAGTGACGATGAGATCTACAATGGAGCATACTTGCCTAGAACGTACCTGTTCACTCTCGAATTGACATATTGTGTGAGTGTGAACAGGTAGGAAGGCGGCAGTAGATCGAGACGCTACATTCACTAGGCACATGTAGCGCAACTGATCTGACCCGCCATCCATGAACAGTTTAAGGTTTTAACCCTTAATAGCCTAGAGTTTCAATTTTGATACCAATATTTTAAACCGAATGTTCACATTACTATTAGTTTTTTTTATAGGTTGGCTGTACGTATTTAACTGTTGTATAATATTCTTTCCAACGAAATTAAAAAAAACAAATGTCATTATTATTAAACACAGTAACATTAAACACAGTAATATTAAATATAAATCACTTTCGTAAATCAGGCTACTAAGGGTTAAATACCGTCCCCTCGAGGCGTTGTTCAATTCTTCATAAAAAAATTCTAAATATGGTAGACTATAAAGTATGCAGTTAGCGCGTACTCGACGTACTGTCTACAACTTAACTTGCAACAGGCTCGTGCCAGTTGCCAGTGCCACCCACCAACCAGTTCAATTATTTCCAGTCTATTGTACGGTACCCATAAAATTAGCGTTGCTTAGTGTGGCATCGTATAGCTGTGTGTTCGTCTGGCGATATTATATTATTATGTTTATATTACACGAGTTGTATACACTGACTTTAGGAACGCTTGCGCAGGGACATTGGTGGAACAAGATCTTTTTAATACTTTGAATTATCTATCTCCACTCGGGCTATACCCGGATCTTTGGAAGGCTGGCGCGGGGACATGTGTCCCATACGTAGAGGCCCTTTTTTAGAATTTTAATGTTATGTTAGCCACCTGCTGGGGTCAATTGCTGAAAATGATAGCGTAAACAGCGAATTGACCTCAGCAGGCGGAGGAACTGTTGCAGGAATATGGAAAGATAATTGGGATTGGGTATGGATTGAGGATTGGATGGATATGGGATGGGTATATTGGAAGGGCTGCGGACACTTGCCATAATTAGCTTTTACTTGAATTTTAATTATAATTGAAGTAGGTTGACATATATTCGAATACATCTTCACGGCACATCTTTCTTTCTTTATATATTTATAATGTTCGTACTTAATGATGTGTTGTTTGTGTTTTTATAATAATACTTTTTGTATTTGTATCAAACGTAGTAACCTAGTTCTTAACCGCTTAGTCAAGGAGAGGTCACAGTTTTTTGTAAGCTCACAAATATTCAGTGAGTCGTTTTAAAACAAATTAGCGAACACGAACAATATTCACCGAGAGTTAGTCGAGTTCATATCGCCAGACGAACACAACAATTGTGTGGTCCCAAACCAAGCAACGCTTTTATTATGGGTACTGTACAAAGGACTGGAGCGATCCCAGTATATGTTACTTATATAGATATTAAACATCCATGAGGGTACAAACATGTGTGCTCATCACATAAAGTATGCCCCTACCAGGATTCGAACCCGGGAGCCTCGGTACAGAAAATAGAGTCAATACCGACTGCGCTAAACAGGCCGTGAAACCACCTCTTTATTTATAGAGTTACCACTGAGTTTCTTACCAGCTCTTCCCAGTGAAACCAACATTCCTAACCAGTGGTAGCATTTAACTATTATATAAGGTATAACAGAAATAGTGTAAAATATTTAACCCATCAATGTCATTTTCAGGGTACAAGGTGTAATTTTATAAGTGTCTAATAATTTTATATATTTTGATAATATTCCCTTATATAGGATAACGCTATTATTGTTACACCTTATATAAATGCCTTTATAGAGTACATGATAATAAAATAATGATTAAAAAACGTATGTAAGTTGGTATTTAATTAATTCGTCTCGTTCACCAGGTCACCAGCCGCTGCAGGACCTTGAGATCAGGGTGGGCAACAGCAGCACAGATCTTCAACGGAACCCGCTGTGCGCGTGGTTTCCCGGCACCATTGGTAAGTACTGAACCCTAGATGAGGACCATTTGGTTTTCTCCTGGTTTTTTGTATTATTTGTTTATGTTTTTTAGGCATCGTCAGGCGCGAAGCATTTTATTTTAGCCAATTTCAGCCATAAGGATTTAGGCCGTAGTCCACCACGCTGGCCCAGTGCGGGTTGGCGGACTTCACACATCTTTCGAGGGGTTCTCTCAGACATGCAGGCTCATGATGTTTTCCTTCACCGTTTAGCAAGTGATAATCATGGTTGAAAGTGAGATTCGCACGTGAAATCCTGAAATCCCAGAGGTGAGAGCCGGGGTTTGAACGTGCGATTCTCGGTACCGAGGCAAGCGTTCTAACAACTTGGCTATGACTGCTATATTTAAATTAAGATAGGGAAACGTAAAACTGCACAGCAAATGGCTTCCTCTAAGCACAAAAATCTCATCTTGTACTGTATGGGACCCTATCAATCTCTGAAACAATAATTACTATAAGTTATTGTTATAAGCTGTCATCCGGCTGTTGGGCTCAGAATCTTAAAAATAGGACAAATCAATTCAGGCGATATTGCGTAAAAAGAAACACACACAAACAAAGTATATAAAATAGGTTACAAAAGGGTTTCATGGTTGCTCTCGTTGCAGCATCACTCCACTTTTGAGCCCTATAAAAATAGACGGAGTGGCTGCGCTCGCGCATTCGATGATAATCGGTGTTTACGCGATTTAGTACTCGATACTTTATCGATTGCAGAACTCGGTCACGGTGAAATGTTTTGAGATATGACCTATATCATAAAAAGTCGAGTAAAATTCTTGTGGACTTGCGAAATTAATTAGGTAGTAATTGTTTTCTTGTGGCAATGATATAGCAGCGTTACTCGCACTCGTATTGGTAACAACGTGTGCAGGTTCGAACCCCAGCTCGTACCTTTGGGATTATTTCAGAGACATAGTATTTAATTTGGCTTCTCACTACTGTAACTGTTTGAAGTAAGTTGAAAAGTTATGACCTTATTGATTTCTTATATTTACGCGAATACTACACATTGAAATAAAACTAATTTTAAGAATTTTATCGCGGTTTATTTTTGATTTTACGTTCTTTCGGCTGCTTTACAGCAACCATGGTCACGGGAGGACTGAGGTGGTTGACGTCCTAGTGTCATAGTTTGGTGGGGGTACCCTCATATTTAGTTGTTACTTGCGGTCCAACTAAATATGAGGGTACCCCGGTCAACCACCTCAGTCCTCCCGTGACCATGGTTGCTGTAAAGCAGCCGAAACGTTGGGACCGTAAAATCAAAAATAAACCGCGATAAAATTCTTAAAATTAGTTTTATTTCAAGTTATGACCTTGTTTTTTCGGTTAATTACTTCGAATAGATTATCCACGAGAATCTGGGACAAGTCACTATAGTTATAAAACAGTAGATCAATTGAAATAAAACCAGCTGAAACGTCGGGAACGTAAAAACATAAAATAAACGCGATAAAATCGGTAAGGTTAGTTTTATTTCAATGTGTAGTATTCGCGTCAATATAAGAAATCAATACAGTAGATCTAGCTCTTTATACTATAGCTTTACCCCTCGTCTCTACCTACCAGGTAGAGACTCTACTCTATAAAATGTAGCCTATAGCATTCTGGCATAATGTAGGTTGCTATCAGTTAAATAATTTTCGGCGTCGTATCTAGTTCTGGAGATTACACCCTATACCCTACGTCCGAACGCAATAACTTTTGATTATGTTATAGTAGCTAGCTATTACCCGCGATTTCGTTCGCGTGGTATTTAACAAAAAAGGTTTTTTAATATAAAATTAGCCTAAGTTACTCCTTGTTACATCAGCTATCTACCAGTGAAAGTCCCGTCAAAATCGGGCCAGCCATTTCAGAGATTAGCCGAAACAAACAGACAAACAGACAGACTGACAAAAATTGTAAAAAATGTTGTTCTGGTATATGTACCGTGTATACATCCAAATGCACTTAGTAAGAAGCGGTTATTTTAATATTACAAACAGACACTCGAATTTTATTTGTATAATAATAGAAGATGTATAGATGGAATAGTTTTATACCAATAAATCTTAGTCCACATTGATGTAATATTATCTGGACTGGCCTATACGCCGTGTGCACACAGCTCCACAAATATTATTGCAACATTGATTGCAGGTAACTCAATCGGCAGTCCGAACTGACCGATATTCTGGTACTCCGATATGTCTCTACCAAATGCACTTCACGCCGGCTTCACACAGCTTCGGGTAATTAATCCTGGCTGGTATAGAGACACCTCCTTGCCCCATCTTACGCCACATCTGAGGGAATATAGTGCTGTTATTTCACAACGAAATTCCGCTATGATACTTTCTTACTATTTATTGTTCGACTAGCTGTTGCCCGCGACTTCGTACGCGTGTTATTTAACAAAGACAACCGTTGACAACAGCCTGCTCGCCCATTCTGAGCCCGCGGGACGCATTGCAGGTTGTTGCTATCAAACTTAATCAGGCGCTGCGCTGCAACATTGGTTTTAATTTGTTTTCGTGAGATCCTATTTTTTGTTCTAAAATAAAAGTAGCCTAAGTTACTCCTTGTTACATCAGCTATCTGCCAGTGAAAGTCCCGTCAAAATCGGTCCAGCCATTTCAGAGATTAGCCGGATCAAACAGACAGACAGACAGACAGACAAAAATTGTAAAAAATGTTGTTTCGGTATAGGTAACGTGTATACATCCAAATGCACTTAGTAAAAAGCGGTTATTTTAATATCACAAACAGACACTCCAATTGTATGTATATGTATAGAGTATAGATGAATGACGATAAATTCGCCTATTATTTGTACCAGTGAAAGGGGGATGTATAAGTGCACGTCTACTAACCCCATCGGGTTATACAAACGTGTATAGCATACATTATAAAGGTACCGAATATAAAAACAAATTGTCCTTTTAAGATCACTTTGTTGTCCGTCCGTCCGTTCGTCTTTCCGTATGTGAAGGCCGTTTTTATCTATGCTTAGCATATAATATTTAATTAATATGATATAATATTAAATTTACCGAGGCGAGCGTACTACCAACTTGGCTACCTCTACTTTTAACATCATATTATGAAGGTGTAAATTTTTCTTCGTTCCGAATAGCAGAACAACCATTAAAAATATTAAAAAAGAATTAATAAAGATAATTCATTTCCTTATGAGGCGGTACGAACTTCGCCGAACAGCTAGTTGAACAATAATATGTTTAAACACACGAAATCTTAAGAATCACGTGAGTAAAGACAGCGGAAGCAGGACAAAACCTCATTCTATCTCACACCCACGTGCGACTGTGCACCGTGCACACCGGATGACGTCATTATACCCGTAATCACTTCGTTCTAACCCGGAGATTGATTTGTAAGGGGTTCGAGCAACCTTGTCCTAAGATTAACAGTCTTTGTAAAAGTGTTTGTACTCCTGAATAGTCATTTACTGACTATTCTAGCAGCTTTTTGAGGTTGATACACGCTTAGCCAGTAAGTCTTACCTCTGATTGGTCGGATTTAAATTTAGGGTGCTGGTGATTGGTCCGTCTCGTGAATCGAAGCCGTCTCGTGAAGCTAAGAAATCAGACAATAGTATGTAATTAGGAAGATATCAAATTGTCATATAGCTATGAAATTGATCTTCCATAACCATATTCAATACTGATCAGATAAGCAGCTTAAAGATTAGAAAGAAGCTAAAACCCGCTGCCTTTGTAAGATCTTATACTGACAATAACTTTAACACAAATCGGAAATACTTACCTATTTGGCGGAACAGGGAAGGTGTTTCAGCCAGGCGGGTGGTATACTTGGCAGGGTGGCCGCTATGCCCCGACGGTGGTTGTCGGGATCTTGTATATATGTTACGTGCTCCAAAAACTCTCATAGCGCGTTGCAGGATTGTATGAAGAATTGTCAATTGTTCTGTCGTCTGCAGCGCCATCTGTGTTGCTTGTGACGCAGTTGAAGAGGTCGCTACACCTACATAAAAAATAAATTAGTAGGTAATGTTATATTACGTACGTACTCCTTTAAAGCCGCGTATTCCGGATCATAATAAATTCCGTTCGTACTTTAGCACTCGTTATCATTCACGAGGGTCATTGCTAATTAATTTGTTATTTAATTCGGTACTATCAGGGGCATTTATTTCGTAAACTGTGCACTGCATTCTTGAATGGGCGGTTGAATTATGTATAATAGTTGAATTCGCAATAGTTCTTGGACTAATTAGCCAACGGCTGTGACGTAAGGCTATGGCGATGGCTGTAGCGGGAGCGGATATGTAGACGATTAATTATTTTGAAGGATCATTTTATATGAACATACGGTTTTTGACGAGACTATACCTCTGGTGTAGCCCTTCGATAAATACAAGCGTAATAGAAGAATCGTTTCTCTTAATTACCTAGTTAAATTAACTAATTGGTATGTAGTTAAGTGAATGTGATTTCTTGACCACACATAATTATGTAGATATGAGCCGTTCCCGCCTCCGCTTTCCAACTCTATGTCACGACCCTTTACACATTACATTATAATTATGTAAAATAATATATTGTTCACTCAGCCATTACGAAACATGTATTTATTTTCACTTCACTGCTTTTTGTTTTTTTTCATACATTTAAATTCTTTGTATTATGTAATGTATTAAATAATAAACAAGCAGTGTGGCAGTATAGTTGTATAGTAGCTTTTTGTGTGACTCCGTGTGGGTATAGGCAAAAGGTGAAAAGCCTCAATTTCCCTAAACCCCGATGCAGGGAGATTATTCCATGTCATGCTACGAAAAAATAATTTGAACTATACACATATGCTGACTGATCGTGATGAAGATGGCCCGAGTTACCTACACATTGAGAGGGAGGGTGGCTCTGAAGAGTGCCACGAGTACGTTGGGACAAAAATACTATCGACAAAATGGGGGGGGCTTGAGGTCTCACACCATCGCTTGCGTTATGTGCACTCTACTTACCCTACCAAGAATACAGACGTGGTATCAGACCTCTTGAGGTCTAATCACGATCACGCCACACCGAAATCACTTGAGGAGTTTAGAAAATATATATAGCGGTAATTAACGCCATCGAAAACTAATCATAATCAGGTATTAGTCCTCATAGCGGTGTTGCGCTAAGTCACGGCATCAATTTGGTGTTTACAAACGAGGTCTAAATAAACTAAGAAGTCAATTCCAATTTTCCAACTCTCCAAAGAGACAGTGGAGAAAGACAACGGGAAAATTACTTGCGCTTTCTATAACCGTGTACAGTCGGCAACGAAATGTGTTTTTTTTTAAATATTATTTTTTATTACTATGTTTATTGTAACAACGCTTAAAATGCCAAATCATTTGTGTAATTAATTCGCAGTCATTTTAATAATACAACATATATATGGTGTCATTGTCAACCATGACTAACACTGGCTAAACGGTGAAACTAAGGAACCCTGCTGTCTGAGTGAACTCCTCGAAAGACGTCTGAAGGTTACCAACTCGTACTCGGCTGGTGGTGGACTATGGCCTAATCCCCGTCTCATGGACGGTCCGCGCCTTACAGTGGGACATTAAAAAGGCTGTAGTATTATGATAATATGTAAATGTCTTCAGGTACAACTGGAAGTTATTTTGTAATGTTTAACACGGACTTATTAACAACTCAATAAACTTTCAAACCACTAAGATATCGACGCTTCAGGGCCCCAAGTCTGCTAACACAATCCCTGGACCCGGGTGTATTTTTGCTATTTAAAGTAAAGATATTATTTTTAATATTGTGTACTTAAAGACGTTTTGTAGTTGACCGTACCTCTATTAACAGAGACTAACAGCCAATAAAAGTGTTTTCATAGTTTGTTACGCGTCTGACTGTCACACTGTTGGTTAATTGATTCCGACTGTTGTTGAAACATCTCCGGAAGTAACATCACGAATTGTGAACAATTAAACATTATACCGTGGGTTTGATTTTTTCAATGCGATTATGTGGACAATTATAATTGTTTGTTTCGTTGTTACGTGTATTATGAAAGTAGGTAATAGTTTAACATAGGACTGACTGTGCCACGACGAGACAATCTTGCCACCCATTGCCCCCCCCCCCCCTCCCCCTTCAAGGTCGTAGCCAGGAATTCACTTCTGCGGGTCGAGCTCTGGGCCACAGACAATAACAATCCAAAAAATATTTTAGTAAGTGCATATGCATAAAATCAAACGGTGGTTGTCTGAGGCATTTCAACCCCAAACTCCACTGCCTACGGCCATGTCCCCCCTGCATCCGCCCCTTTTTTTTGTTTCTTGGGAACTTGGACGGTTATGTGGGGCTCCTGGAAGAGTCCAGACTACCCACTAAAACCCAGCGCCGCCCTCTCTGCCTGTTGTGGGGCGCCACGGGATCGCTCTACGAGCACGCTACCGTGACGGCCCTGCAACTGCACCTATACGAACCGGCAGCCTCGTCCATGTTATTGGTCTTTTCTTGCCACTTTTATGAGACTTGTGTTATTGTATTTGTTGCAGATGAAGGCATAACGAAAACGTTCACTTGCGCTCGGCCGCTGATCGGGCAGCACGTGTTCCTGCAGCTGGTGGGGGTGGAGGGCTCCCTGTCGCTCTGCGAGGTCGAGGTCTTCACTACCGAAGGTATCATCTGTCAATGCCAGTACAAGATGAAGATAAATATTTTACAGATCATGATTTAATATTAATACCGCAGATATCTGTACTGTTCGTATACTACAGGGTTGGAATGTAGTTCGGCGGTAGTATAGACTCAGGAATCTGCACGTCAAGTGCGAGATTATTCGTAAGCAAACTGTACAGTTTATAGTTTACGTAATTAGATACATAGTATGGAAAATTGAACAGCGCCTCTAGCGGGCAGTATTTACAATTTTCAATTCGAAATAAGTCTAAATACGTTCACTATAAACTATAAAGTTAGCATGCAAATAATCTAGCACTTGACGTCGTGCGAGATTTATCGTAAGCTAACCTTATTCTTTATAGTCTAATGTATTTAGACATTTGTATGGAGAATTGAACAGCGCCTCTAGCGGACAGTATTTAAAACTTTCAAATCTCCATACTAAATGTCTAAATACGGTAAACTATAAACTATACAGTTAGCTTACGAATAATCGGGCACTTGACGTCCTAGACACAATACAATATAATCTTCGCTCTTATATACATAATTAGTAATATGTACGATGTAAAGTATCTTCATTGTAAGTGTTCATATTAATATTTTCAGTAATAAATATGTATCAATAATATCGCCAGACGAACACTCCAACTATACGGGCCGTACCTTGTACAACTTACAATGAACTGGGGGCGATCCCAGTTAATACTTATATGGATATTAAATATCCATGACTCGGGTACAAACATTCATATACAAAGCTCATCACAAAGTTTGCATCTATCGGGATTCTAAGGCCTCAGCCTGGAATTTAGCGGGCAGCGGGGTGGCGATGGCGGCGACGCGGGAGCGGAGCTCGTTGGCCGGCCCGCGCCGCTGTTTTCGAGAACGGTCCATTTGATTTTACGCATAAGATCCTGCCGCTTCCACGCCGCCGCCGCCGCCGCCCCGCTGCCCGCTAAATTCGAGGCTGAGGCCTAATGGTATAGACCAGGGGTCGGCAACCTGCAGCTCGCGAGCCACATGCGGCTTTTTGGATGTGAAGCTGCGGCTGTTTAGTTCCATACGCAAATATAATTTATTAAAACAAAAACATTGAAATATCAATCTGAATCGATTAACGTTTGGATGTCATGTATATTATTTTTTTTTGTGGAAAACACTTTTTATATTATAAATAGGTAAGTTTTTTTATTAAAAAACTTTATTTATGCAAGCACTTTTATTGGTCGCAAGAAAAAATGATGTGGCTCTTTAAAAACTTTGAAATTTTGTCAATTATAATTTTTGACTTTAAGACTCCGACTCCAAAGGTTGCCGATCCCTGGTATAGACAGTTGGATGGTCACTACAAACTCCTCTAATCGGATGTCACATCTTCAGCTATAGCATTTACAAATTTCTATTGTAGAATTCTCCAATGATCGGTGTGCACCGGCCGGCGCGCCGGCTGACATCGAGCTAGCCGCCTTCTCCAGGAACTGCTACGAGTTCAACGTGGCTAAAGGAGCCTCCTTCGATGACGCCAGGCGACAGTGCCAAACTCACGGCGGGGATTTGATTCACGGCTTCCAGGTATATAACTCACATACATAATGCTTAACTCACTCACAAGGCGATACAAAAATGGTGTACTACCTTTGAAACTACTACCACCGATTTCCGATTTATAAAGAACTAGCTGTCCCGGCGAACTTCGTACCGCCTCAGAATCAAATGTATGAGAAAATGAATTTATTGGTACTTTATAAAAATTATAAAACAAATCTATCAAGCATACATTTTGCCGGGATAAAAAGTAGCCTATGTGCTATTCCAGACTACAATCTATCTCTGTGCCAAATTTCATCCAGACCCATTCAGCCGTTCTGGCGTGATTGAATTTCATATTTATTACGTGAATGGCATAATAAAGCCCGAGCTACACATTGTTTTACTACATCATGAAATTATTCGTTACTTAAACATTTAGATAGATAAGTACTTATTATTTTGATGACTGAATAGAACAGCCATATGCAGTGTCATAATTTTAAAATCGATTGATATTTTCCAGTTAATAATTATATTTCATGTTAAGAACTAATTCATTTTACGTTGATTCCAGGGAGCGACGTCGAGCTTCCTTATCCAAGAACTGGAGCGCAGGAAACCACAACTGAAGACCCAGCTCGTGTGGATCGGCGCACAAAAGGAACCGGGTCTCACTACTAGGACTTGGAAATGGGTCGATGGTACGTCACTATTAGCCCATCACTAGCCCAACGTCAATTACTTGGCTGCCCGCCTGGGATCAGCTCCCTGTCATTCATTGTATTACTGAAAATATTATGTTAATAGTTAACAGCAACCGTATAGTAACTGTCACTTTTGACAGATATCCCATACAATGTCTGTCGAAAGTGACAGTTCCTATGCGGTTGCTGTTCGATTATGAATCGATTGTGTTAGCAGACTAGGATCACAACCGACCGTACTAATTGGATGATGCTAACTTTTAAACAATTGCAGGCGAACTGGTGTCAAAGCCGACGTGGGGCAAGGACCAGCCGAACAACTACAACGGCGAGCAGAACTGCGTGGTGCTGGACGGGGGCCGCGCGTGGCTGTGGAACGACGTCGGCTGCAACCTGGATTACTTGCACTGGATCTGCCAGTACCGTGAGTGTCACCTGCATAGGTACATATCTACTTCTAATACTGGTTCACGTACGCGAATGTGCTCGGCGATGGTACACATCTTATAACTTTCATGTAATATGTGATGGGGCGCTTGAAACTATCACTCACTGTTGGTGTGTGTGTGTGTGTGTTTGTTTATTTGTGTTCGCGCGTGTTTTTTTTTTTATTTTTTTTTATTACATTATAGGCAAGTATTTGATCTCGATCTCACCTGATGGTAAGTGACGATGAGATCTACGATGGAGCATACTTGCCTAGGTAGGAAGGCGGCAGTAGATCGAGACGCTACATTCACTAGGCACTTGCAGCGCAGCTGATCTGACCCGCCATCCATGAATGGCAACACCGAACATCATGCCGGAACACGGCTAGGCCGCTTGGCGACATGGCTTTGTTCAGTGGGTGGTGACTAACCACGGCCGAAGCCTACCACCAGTAGAGTGGTCACCTTGTTGGTTCCGTGTTTACGCGTTTGTTTTTTGTGTTCGTGTGTGTGTGTGTGTGTGTGTGAAATATAAATGTTTATTAAACTAACATGTAAGTATAAAGTATTTTAATATGAATATCGCTTAGTTTAGAGTTATATATTTACCTCACGTATATATTTGATCGGTCAAACTGCAAAACCTGATCAAATGCCGCTGCAGCGAGATATTGGACACGAATTAATTGCTATCATACGTAGCCCCAGCCACCGCGCAAACATGAACTAGTTATTTAATACGGTTGTGGATTCTAAGTGAAAACAAACACAATTTTTTATTTTTCGATTTTCATGGACTGTGAAATGTTTTTATTAAATTTAATGAAATTGTTTAAAATCATTTACTTTTTTTATAATATTAGCTTATCAAATTACTAGTTACAAACACTACATTCAAAATGTGACATCTCATCCACGCCATTTTGTCGTTTAATATTGAGTGTTAAAATCGATTTTTGAATAAGTTAGCTACTTATTTAAAAATCGTAGGTAAGTAGTAACTTAACTAATATATTTTGGTAATTTTTATATATAAATAAAGGATTATAATTAAATTTAAAATATAACAATTTAGATTAAAACATGATTACAACGTAAACATTGAAGTATACAAAAAAGGAGGAACCTAATAAATATGAATTAATAAAATATAGATATTTTTTAACAAAATACGTTTTTTTTTGTTTAAAAATCTGTGTACAACCCTGTATGTGCTCCCAACTACGCAAATAATAATTAGCCCAGCTAATGTTCATTGCACCGTAATGTCAATACCCAAAATTCATCAAAGTTATATTACATTTTAAAATAGAGTTACAAAATATTGAACTTTAGCTATATGCTTTTTAATACCATTGTAAATGTAAATCTGCATAATTTGGGGATATTGTGTTTACAAAACAGTGGTAATAAGATTTTTTTTTAATTTAGTGCTTTTTGGCGATAATATAAGAATAACATTCGCGTAAAAACTCCCATTTCCCGATAGCACTTCCTGGTAATGGTGTTGGCCCCAATGTAATAGGGAGTTATTCTTTTGCCATTATATAAACGGGGCCTGCTCCCCCCTAAATGTAGGGGAATCGGGGCTATATTCCACCACACCGACCCAGTGTGGGAAGCGATACTTCACACAAATTTCGAAAGACATGCAAGTTTCCTCACATCGAAATCCGAAAATCGCTAACAGTACGAGTTAGAGTTGTAGTTTCTTAACAATTGTCTGTGTGTCTCTAAAGTAAGCGTTCGACCTAAATCAAAGTCAAATCGTTAATTTCATAGGCCTACGGGGGCATTTACAAATTGTAATTTTTTTTCTTTACTCTACAACCGGACCGGAACGCGACCTCAACTGAGAAGATCCGGCGAGAAACTCACCGGGCTTGTCGTTTTTTTAAATCCATTATTTTTACAAAAATAAAATAAAAAAGGAAGCTCCAGTGTGTTGCCATGCGAGGCGGACATACGCAACACTTTAACATTATATATATTGATATTTGAGCGAGCAGTCCCAGGCTGCATTATCATCCAAATAATCCAAGATTCTGTAATAACCCTTTGTTAAGGGCTCATTAGTAATAAGCAGGTATGAAACCTTTTTCGTTAGTGAGGTAATATATGACATATAAGTAATAAAAAACATAGCTGTCAAAATGAAAGAAAATAAGAAAAAGAGAAAATTTGTAAAACCTAAACCCGTCCACAAAAAACGATGTAAAATAAATATATATAGAAAAGCATCTGATTTCATTTAAGGAGTTAACACTCTTACGATATAGATTACTTTTCACAGTTGTTTTAAACTTACTAATGGGCAAATCTCGGATTCCTTTGGGATGTTTATTATAGAAGCTAACGTACTTGGCTTCATCAAAATATTTACGGCATACACGATTTTACTTTTGCGATTTATGATCGAAGTATAAGAAATATCCTGAGGTAAGACTTCCAATAATACACCACAGAATTCAAGAATATAAAATGTAATTAGATATTATTAAAATTTGAGCATTAATAGACTCTGTTCAAGCGTATAATTGAAATTACAAGAAATTCTTTTAAGTTAGCTTTATTCACAAAACTGGTCGTTCTCGTGGGTGACATAAAAGTAAAAACAAAACAGCAATCAAATTTAAACAAAGAAAAAAAAAATTTTTTTTCTTATCAATGGCCAGATGTAAAATTCTGTTAAAACCTAAACCTTCTTATTCAAATCTTAACAGATATGTAATTGAATTAGTTTTAGTTTACAAGCCACCAGTACAACCACTTTTCTCCTTTTCTTACCACAGACCCCAAACTCCCGATGCACTGATGTGCTGTTTCTTTTTTCTTTTCTTTTTGCAAAGGCCAGTTTTAATGTAAGATGCTTACAGTAGTAACTTTTTTTCTGTCGTCTGCGTTAAGCGAGGAAAAGTCGCGGTCGCGTTGCGAATGCATAGTTTTAATTAAGTTTAGTTATTAGCTGTGTATTGCCTAATTATGTTTAGTTATTAAGCTGTGTATTGCCTAATTGCGAATCATGCTCATTGTAATGCAACGAAAGTTGTTTATTCACGTGACTCGTGTTTATTTTTATGTGTTTGTGATTATTATGTGCACGCGCATATAATTGATCATGTATGTATGTTGATTATCCATTATGTATAAAGACGAATATGTTAAATAAACTAACAATACTCGAACTAAATATAACTAAATAAAAATATTTATTTGGAAAAATAATATAATTATAATACCAGCGCTTTTTAATGACCCACTGCTGGGAACGGGCCTCCTCTCAATGTGAGGAAGATTAGGCCACAGTCCACCACGCTGGCCCGCTACGGGTTGGCGGATGTCACACATCTTTCGAGGGGTTCTCTCAGACATGCAGGTTTCCTCGCGATGTGTTCCTTCATCGTTTAACTGAGATCGTTTAACTAAAATGAGATTCGCACATGAAATCCCAGAGATGCGAGCCGGGGTTTGAACCTGCGATCCTCTTTACCGAGGCAAGCATTCTACCAACTTGGCTATCCCTGATAGTGTATATAATATATAGTGTATTCTTATTATTGCGTATTCATTTCTTGTACGCGACTGAATTAATAAACTGAAACATGCGATATGAAATTTCGTCACGCTGAAATTTGTAGAAGCACATACCTACTGCGACAAGCACATACCTACTGCGACAAGCACATACTTACTGCGACAAGCACATACCCACTGCGACAAGCATATACCTACTGCTACAAGCACATACCTAATGCGACAAGAACATACCTATTGCGACATTATATGCCTAGCATGTTGCTGCGCTGCTATTTTATGCACTATTTTTGCGGAAACGAATGACAGATAAACCCTTAACTTGCTGCTGAAAATTGCGTATTTTCAATTTTCTATACATAGAGCTTTATATGTACAACACAGCGTGATTCAGAAATCATATACTACCCCTTAAACCCGCGCTTCTCTAGTGCATTTCTCATATTGTCAGTCATTTGATAAGTTTTTTTTTTAAATGACTTAATTACTTATCGAAATTCTGACTTGACTTACTAATTATTTTCCTATGATATTTCTGAATCACGCTATACAATACAAGTATATTTGCAAATAATCTGACAACATACCAAGTTAGGCTGGCGTGAACGTTAATAACGAAAAGTTCACCTAAAATACAATAGAGTTTTCATTTCTTCACCAGTACCGCCATCTTGTGGCAGCCCAGACAAACTATTGAACACTACCATCGAAGGGAACAACTACGAGGTCGGAGCTGACATCGCGTACCACTGTCCTGAGGGTCACATGCTTCTCGGAGACAAGATGAGACAGTGTAAAAAGGACGGATTCTGGTCAGGAACTGCGCCTAGTTGCAAATGTAAGTTGTCGAATGGAAAAATAAAGGCTCAAGAGCAAAAGTTTGTAGTAGTAGTACGAGTAGTAGGTAGTTGCAAGTTTTCTCCGTAGTTGGAAAAAGTTGGAAAAAAAACTGACTACTAGGTACCAACTACCTAATTGATATTGATTGACAACAGAATCACTAGTATAGCTAGATAGCTACGAGAATAGTTCTAATGAAAAAAATGTGATAATTGCATTATAAACTTTTATAAATTTGTATGAGGGTTAACTAATTATAGTAATTAATGTTATCAGACAAACACATCGACTGTACGGCCCCAAACTAAGCAACGCCTGTATTACGGGAACCGTACAGTGGGTTGGGGTTGATCATATTAACTATTTTGGATGTATACATACATATATATTAAACATCTATGACACGGGTGCAAACATCCATTATTTTATTTATAATGTATATTTATTTAATATTTTATTGCTATTAATTACTTGACATTGGCAAAATACCCGCTAGGTAAGTTGCGGGCGAGGCCATTTGCATATCCATTTTTTTTCATCGCATTTCATTTCGTAAAAAACAGAAGAAGAACCCGAACCGGTACTTATGTAACTCCCGGAACAACTCTATTTTCCTATAACACCATTGTACTTTACTCCAGATGTCAACTGCGGTGGTCTCACACCCATCCAGGACGGAGAAGTCACACTAGTTGACAACAGAACCACGTACGGTGCCAAAGCTCTATACTTCTGTCGAGAAAACTACACGCTCGTCGGCGAACCTGATCGGGAGTGCGGTGACGAAGGAATCTGGACTGGGGAAGCTCCGAAATGCCTGTTCGACTGGTGTCCGGAACCTACACCGGTTTCTGGCGCACTGGTGTCAGTTAGCGGTCACAAGGCTGGGTCTCTGGCGACGTACACTTGCCAGAATGGATTCATATTGTTTGGACCTCCTGTAAGTGAAATCAAACCAAGAAGCCCCGTGGTCTTTTATTTCTTTAAGGTCTTAGTTTGTATATGGAACTTTTCACCCGTATTTACATTTCTAGGTGTTCTATCCGTATATGCTTCCTGAAATCTGGGTCTTGGAGTATTGATCTTAGTGGTTGTTGAACTTTTTCTAAATAAGAGTTAAGGCCCCATCGCACTGTAAACATCGTTTGTTTTTAAGCGGAAAGTCTGTCCAAATGTTTACCGAATTCGCAAGTTTTATGCTGTGTAAATAAGGCTTAAGATATTGTGCATTATTTCTCATTACCATCATCATTAATACAAACTCAAGTTTTAAATTCTAACGAGCCTCTCATTTTTAGAGTGTCACCTGCACCCTCGGTGGAATGTGGACGGGCACACCACCATCCTGCAAGTACGTGGACTGCGGCACTCCTGCTCAAGTCCACAAGGGCTCCTTCAGGCTGCTGAACGGAACGACCACATACGGCTCAATAGCCCAGTTCAACTGCGAGAGCGATTACTGGCTGGCCGGAGCGGAGACCTTGACGTGCAACAGGGATGGCAAATGGTCCCATGATATACCTTCCTGTGAATGTGAGTAGCAAAGTCAGGACAACGAAAAAGGCTCGTACTACCTTAAAAAATTCTGAGTCCTATTTCTTGAGTAGCTCTTATATGCTGGTGAAGAAAACTCGCATGTTTAATGAGGACCTTTGCCCAGCAAAAGGCGTATTCAGACTAATGGATTGATAGATGCGATAAGAACAGCCTTCTGTGAAAACTATAAACATTTGTTATAGGCTTTTTTTAAATATACGTGTACTTGCCATGTACCCAAGCATGTAACTATCAAAAACTAATTTCTTCATACAAATTTTGATCCTCCATTTGAACACTTTAGGGGTCAATTTCCAAAAATCCTTCCTAACTCATTTATGTTATACTAGCTTTTTTCAGCGGCTCCACCCGCGGCACCTCGATAAACCCACCTTTAACTTATAAAAAGTAGCCTATGTGCTATTCCAGACTATAATCCATATCTGTGCCAAATTTCATCCAGGTCCGTTCAGCCGTTCTGGCGTGATTGCGTAACAAACATCCATCCATCCCAACTTCCACATTTATAATAGTAGGATAGGTATAAAGATAAAAACATGTGTGAATAATCCCTGATCCAAAATTGCATGTTTCAGACCATAGGCTGTGCGTTGTCACTAGTCAGTGAATTTTAAGAATTTTACCAGTTATCCACTATTCTCGTTTCCAGTGATATCTTGCGCCGACCCCGAGGTGCCTGCTGGCGGGTACATGGAGGCGTACGATTACAACGTGCACTCAACTATTGATTACCACTGTGAGCGTGGACACAAGCTGGTGGGCGAACAGAACCTCATCTGCCAACAGGACGGAGAGTGGTCTGGAGATGCACCGAAGTGTGAATGTACGTATAACTGACCTTATATTCTCTCGATCCGTCGGCCTGACTAGCGCAGTTCGAATCCTGGTAGGGACAAACTTCCTGTGAGAAGCGCGAATGTTTGTACCCAAGTCATAGATGTTTAATATATATATATAAGTAATATATACTGGGTTCGCCCCCAGTCCATTGTACGGTACCCATTATACAAGCGTTGCTTGGTGCGGAACCGTATAGTTGCTGTGTTCGTCTGGCTATATTTATTTATTCTCTATACTAGAAGCCTTCGTAGAAAATTCATCTCCTAACTCGCAATCCAGACATGTAAAATTGTGGGAGTATATATAGCATAGAATAGCAGTTAGCCGACGCTACAGGGGCGATAGCATTTACTTGATTCCGGGTAGCACAGGCCTCTGTTCTAAACAAATGCCTAAAGACTCATAATATCTGCTACTTTATTCAATGGTATGCTATGAGAGAAGACGGTCTACTCAGAGTCATTGACCCAAGAACATCAATTGACTTACAATTTATCGCTGCGCGACCTAGTTTTACCGGGGCAGTTGTAAATCTCTCGTATTGTATTTTTTTTTATTATGCTTTCTTATCCCTCCCCTCTCCCCCTTTAGACGTGGATTGTGGCAAGCTCCCGCCTCTTCCGTACGGCTCGGCGGACCTACTGAATGGCACCACACATCTAGGCAGCGTGATCCAATACTCCTGCACCACCAACTTCCGGCTGGTAGGGCCAGTGAGGAGGGTCTGCACTGAAGAGTATCAGTGGAGTGACTCATCACCGAGATGTGAAGGTGAGGTCAACTCCCCCTAATTTTATAAAAGTGCTAATTATAATATAATACCAGCCCTATTAGTGTCCCACTGTTAGGCACGGGCCTCCCATCAATGCGAGGGGTATGAGGCCATAGTCCACCACGCTGGCCCAGTGCGGGTTGGCGGACTTCACACGCCTTCGAGGGGTTCTCTCAGATATGCAGGTTTCCTCGCGATGTTTTCCTTAACCGTTTAGCAAGTGATAATCGTGGTTGAAAATGAGATTCGCACATGAAGTCCAGAAATCCCAGAGATGTGAGCCGGGGTTTGAAACTGCGATCGTCGTTACCGAGGCAAGCGTTCTACCAACATGGCTATCACTGCTACTAACTTAACGTTTTAAGTGTAACAAGTACAAAAAAGTACAATTTAGTTAGCTGAGTAGTTAACTACAAACCCCACAAAAAAACTATGCCCTTAGATCACTCTTAACATTTCCTAAACACCCACATTGCAAGAATTCTAAAAACACTTGTTTTGGATTCATAGAAGTATATTTCGCATGGTTTTTATATTTACAATGTACCGACACAGCCCTGGGCGTTTTATGATAGTTTACATAAATAAATTCAAACATTTTTCCACGTCTGCAGAAATCCGTTGCGCCGACCCGATAGTGCCAGAGAACAGCATCGTGTCAGTGACTGGCAACGACCGCAACCACGGCAGGACTCTTATCAGGACGTCAGTGACCACCAGCGTGGGAAACAGCTACCGTATCGGTGCCCTCGTCAAGTACCGCTGCGAAAGAGGCTACAAGGTCGTGGGGGAAAGCCTGTCCACTTGCGAAGACAACGGCCAATGGAGTGGCGTCACGCCGAGGTGTCAATGTGAGTTAAATACTGCTTCCAGGGGTTCAGGAAGCTGAAGGTAGAATGATTTTGTACAGTTAAACTAGTTCTGCGGTCATCAGCCTACTTATAGCTACAGTTTTCTTCCGTATTGTAAAGGAGACGAGGCTAATTTTCTTTTCACTTCTCCTATTTTTTCCTTACGATTGAAGTCGTTGCGGATTCTTTTCAAAATACTGTCATGTTTATTGGACAATGCTGTAAATTCTGGTTTATAGTCAGTGGTGCATACGAGTGCATGGTAAGCTTAATCCCAAAAAAATATACAAGAAATTGATTGCTGGTTCAAATTATCTTGTTATTTATGAATGAGTAACTGACTAAGCAAGTATCTGTATTAGGCAAAACAGTGTGAATGACAGGCTATCGTTTTTATATATTCATATCACTGAGTAAACTTGTATTCACCAAGTTGATATGGAGTTGGCATACATTAACATATGACCTTCTTCTACAGATGTGGACTGCGGCAATCCAGGCCCCATTCAGAACGGCAAGGTAACCCTGGCGACCAACGCGACATACTACGGTGCAGCAGTCCTCTACGAGTGCGAGGAGCACTGGCAGTTGGATGGCGTATCGAGAAGACTGTGCCAAGATAACGGGACTTGGAGCTCTGAGGCGCCCGTTTGCAAGGGTGAGTAGGAGCGCAGGTTCAGAGTTTTTGACTGAGGACTCCCGTACTGTGGTACTTTATCGTAGACGAAGATGTAAATAGGTGCTGTTCTTTAGGTACGTAATGAGTATCACTAGTCAGGTTTAACCGGTCCATTTGATCACTACAAACCTGTTTTGATATCGGAAATACGTCGAAGGTCCTCAATGGGATATTTGAGTGGAACCATGAAAATAGTAGCCAACCCATGCTCTCACATCTTTATATCACTTAGGAACTTTTAAATGTCCTTAAGCCCAAAGTCACTATGGGAGATCTTCACCACTTTATCACTATGTTCATTCCTCAGAGACCACTTGCACGGACCCGTCGATGCAAATCAAGTCTAGCGTTGGTCTGCTGGTCGCCATTTCAACATTGAGCATCAAAGGTGAAGCCCACTACCGCTGCGAGCGAGGGTACAGTCTGCAGGGAAACCAGACGAGGACCTGTATGCCGAAAGGACAATGGAGCGGCAAACCACCTCTATGCATACGTGAGTATTTAGATTATTAAAAAAAAATAGAATTAAGCCATAGGCATCATTTGGATGTTCGTGTAGGGTCAACATACACAATGAACCGAAAAGTCCCCTGTTATATGCGTTGTCAACACAGAAGTCCTACCTGTTTGTTGAAGAATTAAAACATCCCATATCAAAGCAGGTTCGAAGATCGTACCACTGAATCGCGTGATTCCGGGATCAGGTGCAGAAATGATGCCTCTAAGGATATTTTAAAATTAATGTTGAATGATTTTTCGCCAGCTATCGACTGTAAATCACCAGGCACCATTGAGAACGGCCGAATCATCATATCCAACAGCTCCACGCTGTTCGGTAGCTCCATCGAGTACCACTGCCTACCCCAGTTCCAGCGTGTTGGTCCCTTCCTCCGCAAGTGCATGGACGACGGCAAGTGGTCCGGAGAGGAGCCGAGCTGTGAGATCGTCACGAACGAAGCTGCGGAGAATGGAACCCTACCGCTTAGTGTGGGAGTTGGATGCGGAGTCGTGCTGTTCTTGCTGATGCTGCTTGGAGTCATTTATTTGAGGCTGTAAGTAGTTTTTTTCTAGAGATTTAGTACCATGGATTTTTTTTTTTGAGCTAGAAATGGCCAGCTTGATCAGACGTTATTTAAGACCCACCTGTCGTGCGATTGGCGAGTTTCGAAGATGAATGCAAGAATAAAAATATTCCAATAAATTTGTCGTCTCTGTACCCCTCTTAAGCACACGCCCTAAAGCATCAGCGTAATCATGTACTGTTAGTTGTTTACACATATAACAATTTCTTAAATAATTTCAGCCGAAAAGCCACTCCAGTTAAGAACACCGAGAATATCGAAGGTGCCGAACGGAAGGAAGACCAAAGCGCCGCCGTCATGAGCTACGCAACGCTCCACGACACCAACGGAAGGCACATCTACGACCACGTGACCGACAATGTTTACGATTCGCCGTATAGCGAGCAAATCGCCGACAACGCCGCGTACGGCCGACGAAGCGATACCGACTCCGCTTACGAACCAGAACCAACGGGGCCCAGCGCTGTTGTCACCATAAACGGTGTTGCAGTCCGCTGATAATACCCTCAAACACACTTGTGACGTAACATCGGCCGCGAGGCCCGGTAACCGAATTCGACATTCAAATTGGTGTTCTTTAGTGTTATCAACCTAAAAATTGCAATCGGTTACCATAGACACGAAGTGTTCAAACGATACGGTAGTTTTATAGTTACCGGTTATGTCTATTATGAATAACACCGTTTGCTAGTTGCAACCAACCCTTACTAGGTATTGTACCAAAGATGTAAATGTGTTGGATTTGTATGATTTTATAATATTTTTAAGGCTGCAATTCTTAAATGTTGCCAATGACAGATGGTTTTATTGCACCTTTTAAAATTTTAGCTGTCACCTTAGCGGAGCTAGGAAGTAGTGCTACCAAGACACTTATATAAAAGGTGCCACGAAATTGATTTTTTTGCTATTTCTACCGTACCTACATGAATTGACGTTAGCAAATGTCATTTTGACATTGGACAATCAAAAAAAGAATTGAAGCCTTAAAACGTACAAGTACTTTTTGATAATAATTTTCATAAAATAAAATTAGAGTAAAAAAGGGTGTGTACTGAGTATATGTTATTTAGAGATACTAATGTATTTATTGATGTATATCGACGAGAAGTTAAATTTCGATGCCAAAATAATTCTGCTACTTATTCACTTTTGTAAAATGTCACGGGGCGAGACGAGGTTTGCGATATGAGCAGTACGTCAAGTGCGAGATTATTCGTAAGCTAACACTTAGTTTACCGTATTTAGACATTTTGTATGGAGTATTGAAAGTTTTACACACCGTCCGCTAGAGGCGCTGTTCAATTCTCCATACAAAATGTCTAAATCCGAATCTGGCACTTGATGTACAGGAACAATCAGGCATTCGATTGGGGATCCTAAACCACCTACTTAATTATTGCTATATGTACATTGACCAAATGTATTCATAAACGCCTCAGTAACTCCATCTCGACGAGAAAAGGTAACATTCCTAAACCCGAACGGCAAATAACGATTCGTTTTTATTTTAAACTAGCTGTTGCCCGCGACTTCGTCCGCGTGGTATTTAACAAAGACAACCGTTGACAACAGCCTGCTCGCCAATTCTGAGCCCGCGGGACGCATTGCAGGTTGTTGCTCTCAAACTTAATCAGGCGGAGCGCTGCAACATTGGTTTTAATTTTTTTCGTGAGATCCTATTATTTTTTCTAAAATAAAAGTAGCCTTAGTTACTCCCTGTTACACCAGCTATCTGCCAGTGAAAGTCCCGTCAAAATCAGTCCAGCCATTTCAGTGATTACCCGGAACAAACAGACAGACAGACAGACAGACAAAAATTGTAAAAATTGTTGTTTCGGTATAGGTACCGAGTATATATCCAAATGCACTTAGTAGAAAGCGGTTATTTTAATATTACAAACAGACACTCCAATTTTATTTATATGTATAGATGTATAGAAACCTCATGTACCCCGATCTTAATACCGTGCAGATATTTAAGCGATGTTTAGTTAACTCTGCTATCTGTCTCGAAACAAATCCAATAATAGTTTACATTGAGTGTTCCTTGTTGCAAAATTAGTTTATTTTTTATTTGTCGGGAGTGTAAGGTTCGGTGTAAGGTGCGCTGTCACGTGTGCGTGTTACACGCCGCTTGATACATTTATATCGTCTTGTAAATATTATATTAAGTTACAATTAATTGCCTATCGTAGATTTATACACTGCCTGTATAAAATATTATCATATCTTAGTGTGTGTTTATAGATTGTAAATATTATTTTCTTTTTATTCAACCCAATGTTTCATCAATGTTTTTAACTAATGACTAGTTAAAAGGTGGATTGTTGTTAGCCAAAATTATACTAAGAACAAGTAAAATAGTACTTTCTGCGAACTAACCTTCTAAGCCATGACCTCGAAATGGCAGCAACTTGTGAATTCTTGGCCTTTGGAGATAATTTATTTTCACTTCAGGCCGTGGTATTGCATTATCCTCACCTTATTAGCACTTACGTATATTTAAACCTAACATTGTGATTGATTATATTAAGTGTTTCTTTATGACGATCAAATATCAGACCAATATTTTTGTTATATTTTATACGTACAATAATTTTTAATTTTAGATATTTGTTCGTAGATATTCGTTAAATAAATGTTCTGGATGTGACATTGCTTTTATTTCAACTTAACCTGAACATATCCAAGATTCGGTTGACGAAGGTTATATTTTGTAAAGTGTGTGCGAGTTTTAAAAGTATGTTATTTTTTCAAACTCCTTTATTTGTATAAAATTGACAAGACATCGGAAAAACAATTGGGGAGAATAAGTAAGGGAATATCAGTGGCGAAGCTTCATATAACTCGATTCCTGTCAGTTTCCATTTCCAAATTAAAATACGGACCGGGACTTGCTTGAAAATATTTTTTTTCCTTTTACAGGAATCGACTAGAATGTTGGTTATTTCCTGCAGAATAATATAATATATCGTTAATGGGGATTGAGGGTTAAGGTAAAGGCTTAAGTTATATTTTTTTGTGCGCTCACAGTTAAGGTTCTTTTTTCCGAGTTCCCTTGTACGAATATTCACCTTCACCACTGTGTTTAAAAAAAAAGAGCCAGTTGATCATACTTATTTCATCGTTTATGTACATAGGTATAAAATGAATGTGAAAATTATGTCTAACTTTTATACAAGTAGGTAGTAGTAGTAGTAGTAGGTGGTAGGTATTTTAACATTATTTATACTTATATTTATTGCGTTGGGAAAATTAAAATAAAACATATGCGACCTATATACATATATTACATTGTTACGCCTTATTTAAAAAAATAATTTAAGAAGTTAAAAATGTATCAACTATTACAGTATAGTTTTAATAAGTAAGAATAAATAAATAACAGCTTACTGAACTCGCAAACCCACGGAGAACTTTCCGCTACTGCCAATTACCCGCTATGTTGTAGTGAGGCCATATTCATATTTCGCATCTTATGAAACTAAGACTGCAGGCATAGGACGGCAGCTGTTGCCTGTATTGTCAAGTTATTTCAGTTTTATCGTTAGATGAAAAGCATATTTATTAATAACCTACCTAACACAAAAAGTAAAAAGTAAATCCGCCCTGCCATATTGGCGATTTAATACAGGGTAGAGATATGTGTTTTTCCCGCCCCGCGAACCATGTGGGCCCCTAGTTCAAAAAGCTAAAATCTAGGCATTATGCTTACTTACCTTTTGCCTGTCGTTAATAAAACAGTCCTCTGTCAAATTTATAGACAGACGACAGACTATCTCGTTCATCCAACTAGAAATATTATTTTTTATGATCTTACATATATTTTGATAAAAAGCTACAAGTAGGCATAGGTACTTTTGGCCCAGGACGATGCCGAGGCGTGCAAGTGACAAGTGTACTTTAGCGTATCGAGTTTTAATTTACATTGCAGTTTTAGGCCAAAATTAATTTTATTTCATTTTATTTAATATCACGTTGAGAAAGACTTTTATTCTGATCAATTAAAAATACTGAAAAGATGTGTGTATAATTTAAAAAAATCCCAATGAAAAATTCCAACTCTTGTGGATCCAGAATCACGAGTCGAATCCATGGAATCAGTTTCGTTGCGATGCCACTAATAGCATGTATAGGTAGGAGGAGAAAGGGGAGAAACAAAAATGAACAAAACATAAATTAATCAACTATTTATTAACTTTAGGTAGTGAAATAAATAAAGACTATAAATGAACAAAAAATTTCAGGATTCATGTTAAAGAAAGTGTTGATATACAAAATTTATACACAATAGCTTTTCTTCTCTGAGGATCATTTTACGACTTTTCTTTAACAAACTTAAATATTTTTTTTTTTCATTTTAATAATAATAACTAACGCTAATATTTGTTACAGCTCGGCAAAAACTGAGATAATAAACAGCTACAAACAGGTAAACATACGAGGTCTTTCAAATCTGGTTACGTATTGCCCAAACGTAGTACGCTGACCCGTGCATGGTGCGGGAAAGACCGTTACCGTTTGACATCGTAGATAAGAAACCTCGAACCGATATCGATCAATGTAAACAGTAGGTAGGTACTAAATCATTACATACGATTGCGGGTAAAATGGCAAAAATGTACGCAAACTTTATTCAACCTCTCGGCTCGGCACATCGACCGCGGGCCTCCACCGCTAATTTGGACTAGTATACAACTGTTGTCGAGGCCACGGCCTAGGGGACACCAGGCTAACAATACACCAGGCACGAGTGAGCCTTGGAATATTTTACAATAACATACTAAGGCCACGTTCAATTTGAAAAGCAAAATTCATTTTTTTACACAATAATTAAATTGTAATATGAACACATGTCATCATAAAATTGCATCAGCTTTCGGGAAGCGAAAAACACACAATATATTACATGCATGGCCCCGAAATGTAGTCAACAGACTATTTTCTATAACAAAAAAAAAATATGATTGTGGTACAAAATTGATATATCACAAACCAATCCATTATAGACTGCTGGTCAAGAAAAAAAAAACTATACATTTATATATTAGTAATTCGAGCTACATATGTCGCGGGGATATGTTATAAACCGTCATATATCCCAACGACATACACAACTATGCGGAACATACTGTATGTGGGGCTAATCGCGCCCGCTACAAAAAAACATGTCTATAAAAGTAAAATAAAAACTAATCTACTGTACATACACTTATTTAGGAATACGAAAAATATATTGACACAAAATACACGTCGAGGAGTAAGGTATTTTTTTTTCTATAAGTATAATATTTAATTTGACTTATGTGTGTCGCGTTGTCATAGACGCGTCTGACACATATAGTAAGTACATGTACTGTATAAAGTACGAGTAGAGTTTATCGAATATGTTGGTGTCATACGGCGCGGTGAACGAGCACACCAAAATGTGTGGAAACACGACCAGTCGGTGGCAGGCAGTGTTGCCAGACGTCCCGATTTTAGCGGGACGTCCCGATTTTTAAATCAAAATTAAATGTCCCGCGCGGGACAGGCTCAGTCCCGCTTTTCGGAGATAATTCGGCCAACCTAACTTGATTTTGATTACTGTTTTCTGATTTATTATCTGATTTAAAGTATTATATTTTAATTGAAATACATTTTCTATGGCTATTTTTGCTATCTATTGTCACGTAAACGTAATTTTAATTCAAATAAAAAGATAAATATATACGTTTTTTTTTACTATGTCCCGCTTTCGACGAAAGAATCCCGCGTTTTCACTCAAAAAGTTCCAAAATCCCGACTTGGAAATAAAAAACTGGCAACGCTGGTGGCAGACCATACTACCGTAATTTACTAGTATGTTACGCTGCGCCATGCGAAGTGATAAGTAGTACTGCGTGTGTAGAGCGTAGCCGAACGCTCAGTAGGTTACGCGACTCATTTTACGCGGCGTAATGACAGAGATGTATTGACAGGGACCCCAAAGATATATTACTTTCTATACTATTTCCATTTCTTTATTTTCTCGATGACAGCTCCTGTGGAAACTTGAACGAGCATCTTTTTTATTACATTATGTATACATTATTTAATAAAAATATGACGCTTACGCACGTACAAGGTTATAGCAGAGTCAGAGAAACTGATAGGGACGAAGCTATCGATAAACGTAACACGATAACAGATCCGATATTTTTTTACAAAGTGTAAGAAACTAAACTATTGCCGAATAATTTTGTACAAATTTATTAACTAATATTACATTTCATTACAAGATGTAATTATATTATGTTGATTCTTTGTTTTTGTATTTGTTCAAAACATAATAAATATATGCGATCGATATCATTACTTATTTGGTCACAACACTACAACTGTCAAATTAGAACTGTCATCGAGAAAATAAAGAAATGGAAATAGGGTGGGAGTGAAAAAAAACAGCTGTCACATACGACGTTGTAAAACTCCAAAAAAAAAATGCTTGTATTTTTTTAAAGGTTCATCTGAATGTGGTATCTTATATCTTGTTAGGTTTTTATAACCGGTCATTATGATGTAGACGTTATATCGGCCCGTTTGTGATGTATATAGGCTTATAATGCAAAATTATGTATGTAGGTGTATGTATATACAAAGTCAAAATATAAAAAAGGTGTGTTTTTGGATCGTTTGCACTTAACTAATAATGTGTTATCTCAGACGAAGAAATAATATGAACGGAGTGGAAGTGCCGTATTAAAGTACTCATTTGTTATATTTACGCGAATACTACACATTGGAATAAAACGAATTTTAAGCATTTTATCGCGTTTATATATTTTTTTTACGTTCCCGACGTTTCGGCTGCTTTACAGCAACCATGGCCATGGGAGGACTGAGGTGGTTGACGTCTCATAATCAGAACTGGGTTACCCTCATATTTAATTGTTGCTTGTGTAATATAAACGCGACAATGCTTAAAATTTGTTTTATTTAAAACCGTATTAGAGCCGAAAAACCCAAGCCAAAATTGAATTTTGACTTTGTGTTTATATGAAGTATTACATTTATTATTTATGTACATGTGGGCATCAGCGATTCCTTCTACGTTAAGCATATATTTTATATCACCAATTACTATTGGTTCATAAATAATTTCTATATAATATACTAGCTGCGCCCGGCGGCGTTACCCGCGATAAAAAGTATGAAAAATTAAAACACCTATCCCACGGGAACCATACATTTTACCGGGATAAAAATAGCCTGCTATTCCAGACTCTAATCTATCTCTGTGCCAAATTTCATCCAGATCCGTTCAGCCGTTCGGGCGTGAAAGAGTAACAAACATCCATCCATCCATCCAAACTTTCACATTTATAATATTAGTATAGATAAATATTATTTCTTCGTCTAACTCGTCGACTTTATAGACATTGTATAACATTATCAAACGTCTATAAAATTGAGGGTAAATGTGTAATATAAAACATCATTATGACATAGCTCTGACGTGCTATAATAAAACTTTCATCGAACCACGATATTACCGCCTATTGTCATTTGTCTGCTACGTTAAGTACGTGAGAGTCGATGTTTGTATGACAAACATACAATATTTTTTTATAAATTTCCATCCTATAATATATATATTAAATACTTATTTTATTTAATCCGCATTGAATCCTAAAACACACCTACGTCATAAAAATTGTAAAAAAACGCAGTGGCCATTGAGCGCGCTCCATCAAACACTTACTAGAAGAAAAAAAAGATAAACAAAAAAAAAACATTCCAAATATCTCGGCAGCCAACTTCAAAAAAAAGATATATACCAACAATCGAAAACCAAAAAGAAATAAACGAAAAAATATTATAATTTAATTTGCGAAATATAATTATAACGTGTGATTTAATTCGCGAAACATGAGATTCTAATTGATCGTTATTCCGTTATGTCGAGCAATAGATAATCCATTGAGACTGTTCAAAGACGCTTAATTATTCAATAAATTAAAATAAGTACTTCGGTTATCAATAATAAACTCGCTAATTTATTTCAAAATACCGGTGCCACACCAATTTTATTTAAAAGAACCCTGTACCACGTACAGTCTGGTATAATGTAGCGTGCAAGGAAATCCCGCAACGTTGTAAGAAATCCCATAGTCCAGACGTCTCGTGCGCAGGGCCCCAAGTCTGCTAACACAATCGATTCATAATCGGACAGCAACCGCATAGTGACTGTCACTTTTGACAGATATCCGATACAATATCTGTCAAGAGTGACACTTGCTATGCGGTTGCTGTTCGATTATGAATCGATTGTGTTAGCAGACTTGGGGCCCTGGAGTCGAGCCACTGCCGCGCCCGCTACGACTATAAACAAGACGTGCGCAGTTTGATCCTTCAATTGTCGTCATAAAAAGTCCCAGTGTGCGCTGTTGAGCACAATTATTGACGTTTGAACTTGTGGGGCGAACATGCGCGTGCGACGTTCTTGGCAAACGCGCGGTTCGTGCGCACAATGCGTCCAGACTGGCGCAATGTGTAATAACGTAACCAGGACCAGGGCAAGTCGTTCAATGAGCTTAAGTTGTTCAAGGGGTTTCCTATGCATCGGGATTCCCTAAAATTTTACTTAACCATCGAACGACTGGCCTACTAAGGTATATTTGCCTTATGAAGGGATTTCCTGGGTTTTGAATATTTTTTTAGAACTAACTTTGTATGTGAAATCCTTTCGAACGGGTTTTATGGGGTTTTGCGTTTAACCTAACCGAATAAACGACCCCTGTGTTAAAGGAAGGGCCTGTCAAAAGGTAAGCCAATCGAATAGTTAAACATAAGTCAAATCTGACAGTAGTGAAGTGATTCGAACACCCAATCAAAACCCGTACATGGGTTTTCCGGTTCCGGGCCCTGAATGTAAAATTTCCAAATAATTTCGAAGCAATCAATACTAAAAAAAAACATTGTTACTGTATACACAGCAATCCTTTCAAGATTTCAAACTAAAAAAAAAGTCCATTAGTATTACCGCGCTCAGATGGCACTGCAAAACAAAATAAAAAAAAATATATAAATATACGGTAAGTATTCACATGTCATGTGAAATTAACAACTAAACACTACAAGGCGCAAGATAAATTATAATATGCAGATGGTGTACTGCACTCATGTCGGCGTGTTTCACACTAATTTGACCCATCGACTGCCTGACAATAACTTCGTAAACAAACTAAACCCACCCGATAAACTAATAATATATAGCATGTCGCATTTAAATATGTATGGCAATAAGAAAAAAAAACTCATCTCAAAACAGGAGGTCACACATTCGAGAGCGGACATCTCAACAGTATCCAAAACAATACAAAATGAATAACAATCTAATCTATTGTAGGAAACGAGCCAGCCTAATGCGCAGGCGCAGAATGCTCACGAGACGGCGGGCACCTCGTGACGTCACCACGCACAATATAAAGCTGGCAATTGACCTGTGACACTTGTACATAATTTAAAAATGCAAGAACATGTGCCCGTCACGAATGATACGTTACGGTAAAACGCTAAGGTCAGTGGCCACCATAACACAATCCAGAGTCAAATAATCATACAATAATAAATAGTGCACAACAAATTGCAGGGTTCAAAGCAAATAATGTCAAGGCATACCAACTGTTTCGCGTTGCTCTTTTTGTAAAATAAACAATAACCATATTTTTTTTAATAAATGTAATAATAAAGAAAGCGCTTCCACTGACCGCGCATATAATTTCATAATTACAACAATGACTTATACAATTTTTCTAACATTTACATGTGGCCGCACAAAATATTGCACACTATTCTTAAAATGCCCGCACGACAGGCAACGGTGACGGCAAAAAAAACACATTGTGAATAAATTATCTGTAGAGAGATTCAGGGAGCGTATTGCGAACATTTATTTCCAGGCAATACACTCAACTGCCTGACAAGTGTATATTACATAATAATATTAATACCAGCCCTTTCAATGCCCCGCTGCTAGGCACGGGCCTCCGCCAATGCGAGGGATTGGGCAAGAGTCCACCACGCTGGCCCAGTGCGGGTTGGCGGACTTCACACGTCTTTCGACAGGTTCTCTCAGACATGCAGGTTTCCTCACGATGTTTTCCTACACCGTTTACAAAGTGATAATCGAGGTTGAAAATGAGATTCGCACATGAAATCTAGAAATCCCATAGGTGCGAGCCCGGGGCTATAATTGCAGTCCCCGTAACCGAGGCAAGGGTTCTACCAACTTGACTATCATTGCTGCAAAAATACATACCAAATAAATAAATTATCTAGTTTCCAAACATTGCCGGTCAAAATAACAATACAGCCTGAGACAAAGTATTACTTAGCGGGAACTTATGTGGTTAACATGATAGAGATGACAACAGTTTAAGGCCGGGAAGTGTATTGCCTGAAAATAAAAGTTCATAGTACGCCCCCAGGAAAGTACATATATCCGTGATGGGTGTTATCACAATCGCCTGTAGTACGTGGGATATTCCTTGACGATGTGGAGTCATCAGCATAGTGTGGGTAGATGTGTAGGCGCGGTGGGGACTGGAGTTCACTTGGACAATTTACTTATAACTCTGATCAGAGCGCCATTCTCATCCTTCAACCGCTGGTTCTCAGCTTGAAGCGCTTGTTGGAACTGGAAAATGGTAGAAATGTAAGGTTAATTTTGAATAGCAAATTATTTATGGGAGGTGTAAGTCTATAGGCGAATCTCCAGTGCTTGTATTCTCGTCACACTCAACAAAAAAAAAACACATACACAAATCATTTTGTTTTGATACAACATATGATTTGCTTGCACGGGCGTTGGAAAATGTTGAGACGTTCTTGGTAGTGTGTAGAGAAAAACGCGGGCTGGAGACCCGGCTTATTATAAACACTGTGTATGCTTTCAAGTTTACTTATGTTATTTAACTGACCATGCAAGTTGACGAGTCAACTTGTCAATTTCAATTGTGTAAGCTGCGCATAGCCATTCACGCTCGGAGATCAGCTTATTTAGTTGTATGTACATATATTACTATCAAATTACAGTAAAATTATAGTTTCAACTGTTGTTTAACCCTTAATAGCCTAGAGTTTCAATTTTGATACCAATCTTTTAAACCGTATGTTCACATTACTATTAGTTTTTTTTTATAGGTTTGCTGTACGTATTTTACTGTTGTATAATATTCTTTCCAACGAAATTAAAAAAAATAATCAAATGTCATTATTATTAAACACAGTAACATTAAACACAGTAATATTAAAAATAAATCAATTTCGTAAATCAGGCTACTAAGGGTTAACGAATAACATTATCACATTATAAGTTTATTTCTGTTTACTAGTAATCAATTCTGCTGTTGTATATATATATATATATAGTTTTCTATTCGCACGAGCTAGCAATAATCCTGTTCTCTTCGGTATATTTACTTATAACTCAGATACAAATTTGGCTGCAATATCTTTTGGAGTATGGATTTACAGTTAAATAATAACGAATAAAAGTAAAACCTAGAAGGAAAGCCATATTTTCTCCTATTTTAGTATGTTTCATTATTGATGATCAGTGATGATATGAATCAGTGGTTTTAAAATCAATTTATTTAAATAGGTACCGCATACTTATATTTACAAAATTATAAATGTATGAAAACATATACATTGCTTATTCTTTGTGTAAATTATATGAATAAAATGGGGAAAATCCATATCAGTGTGTTTAGCACAGGAATGGTACAAATGGGCGAGATGATGATCTGCTAGAAAGATACACAAGAGGTTCAAACACGTCGGTGCACGAAATGGTTACGACATTTTTTTTTTATAAATGTCATGTGTGAAATTTATACTCTGTAAAATATAATTAAAAAATAAACCGTGTTTTGTGTGGTTTCAATAAAATATTACTGAGTAAATATTTCATCTATCTATATATTATACTAGCTGTTACCCGCGACTTCGTCCGCGTGGTATTTAACAAAGACTCAACCGTTGGCAACAGCCTGCTCGCTCGCCCGATCCCGCGGGACGCATTGTAGATTGTTGCTATCAAACTTAATCAGGCGCAGCGCTGCACATTGGATTTTTTTCTATTCGAGATCCTATTTTTTTTCTAAAATAAAAGTAGCCTAAGTTACTCCTTGTTACATCAGCTATCTGCCAGTGAAATTCCCGTCAAAATAGGTCCAGCCATTTCAGAGATTACCCGGAACAAACAGACAAAATTTTTAAAAAAGGTTTTTTTTTGTATAGGTACCGTGTATACATCCAAATGCATTTAGTAAAAAGCAGTTATTTTAATATTACAAACAGACACTCCAATTTTATTTATATGTATAGATGACGACACATGACATACATTGTATGTACCTATACCTCGTTCGTCTTGCGGTGTACTGTTTAGTAAGTAAAGTTACATTGTGGTTGTTCCACATAAACTTATATAGATACACAAAAAAATAATCTATAAATTCAATGGAACATTACAAATAACATCATTTATTCTAAAAAATATAAATTAAATCTGAAATTTCTCATTTCATATTTCCCTCGGCGTGCGGCTTCAAACGTACATCGTAACATAATAATAATAATACAATGCTAAAAGCTACATCGCAATATGTACAACAGCGAACAGCTGTGAGTGTTAGAACAAATCAAAACCTAAAGCCATTTGGTATTAAGTACTAAAATCCAATGACAATAAACCAATATGCTAACACTCACGAATTTACCTCTTTATAATTCGTATTGAACATGATGATCAATTTATATATTATTATTGTTATTGAATAAAGACGCAAAGTATTATAGATTCTAACCTTTATTGCGTCGATCATAAGTCAGTGTTGATGCTGATTGTTAATGGACTGACAAACGATTGTGCACACAAATATCTGTTTAAGTCTAGAGCATTGAATACGGCCTAAATTTATGGGAACCTGGATGTTGACAATCTTTCGGTTCGTACTAAGCGTTTTGCTTCTACTTTCATCGTACGAACTGCCAAGGAATGGAACAGGCTACCGGCGTCTTTGTTCCCCGTTGACTACAATCTGGGTGTTTTCAAGTCGAGAGTGAACAGGTACCTTCTAGGCAAGTATGCTCCATCGTAGATCTCATCGTCGCTTACCATCAGGTGAGATCGAAATCAAATACTTGCCTATACCGTAATAAAAAAAAATGTCTTTTGACTTCGATAATGTGTGATACAACACAATGGTTAAGGACGCACGGACCCACGCACGCACGCATGCACGCATGCACGCACGCACGCACGCAAACGAGACACGTAGCAAAGCATGCCATAAACACACATGTTATCATCACGTGGGGCGGGGTTCGCGACAACGCCGCGACACTTAGCGACGTGCCCGCGCCGATCTCGTCGTCTCGCTCACACGATGCGGGAATGAATGTGACGTCACAATGTTTGTGTTACATGGGCGCTAATCCTGTGGCAAATCTTGTTTACCTAACACCGTCCTAACAAATTATACAGAGTGATTCAGAAATGGTATAATAACATCGAAACCTGAGGACGTTTTACAACACGCCGAAGTCCGCTGGCGTTTCCCCCCCGTCCCGCCTTATGTGTACGGTACCTTTGAATCTGGACGTATAAACTAAAGTAGCTCACTAAATAATTGTCTACCATAAATAGGACTTACAAGTCATTACAAATATTCGCTTCAAACTATATCCTAATTTTTATACTGTATAAAAAACATAAGTTAACTTAAATGATACTTTCAAAAAGGATTAGCTATAAAGTCATGTTAATTAAAAAAAACTCGATGTAGTTATTTTATGTTTAGTTAATAGCGTCCACGCTCATATTTTACCGCGGGAAACGAGTTGAAAGCACTAACGCAGCGTCTCTCCGCTTTTATATACACCGACGCTGACTCGTTTTCTACCTCGGTAACCACACGGTCAACGCACACATTATGTCAAGTTTACCATGGTAATAGTACGCCCTTAGTACGAGTTTCACTACAATACTGATCGAGTGATTCCGTGTAGTCGCCAGTAAAGCTGCATGTTTCTTCTGAGGGTATTTGGTTGATTATTGATTTCTTATATTTATGCGAATACTACACATTGAAATAAAACTAATTTTACCTCGGTCAAACTATGACACTAGGACGTCAACCATCTCAGTCTTCCCGTGACCATGGTTGCTGTAAAGCAGCCAAAACGACGGGAACGTAAACGGCCATAATATAACCGCGATAAAATCCTTAAGGTGAAAGCGCAAGGTCAGGGCGCGAAATTCAAAATGTCAATGGTTTTTATTTTTTTACGGAATATTTGGACATCTTTACGTTGTTTTTTGGCGATATTAGCATTCTGCATTGCATGTCTCGATGTATTAAGTTTGCTTAAAAAAATACCTAAAGCGATACAATACTCCAGGGTTTGTAAAAACCGCTACTTTTACTAACTTTATGGTGTTGTATCGCTTTAGGTATTTTTAAGCAAACTTAATGCATCGAGACATCCAATGCCGAATGCTAATATCGCAAAACACTAAATTACATCGTAAAGATGTCCAAATTTTTCGTAAAAAAAAATAAAAACCATTGACATTTTGAATTTCGCGCCCTGACCTTGCGCTTGCCCCGTAAAATTAGTTTTCATTTCAATGCGTTTGGTTGCTTTCAAATCTCGTACTGAGGGGTTAGGAGAGGTGTGAAGCGGTCATGTCAACATTGAATGGGTGAGTGTGCGGTGTGTAAGCGAGAGCGACGATCGGTTTAGTGCCAGCGCACGCCGCGCGGTGTCGCCACTGAGCCGGGCGCTCAATTAATATACACATTTACCTATTTGCCGGCAGAGTTGGTCAATTTGCTCACGACCCGCGTTAAAGCGCGGTTCTCCGCCCTCAACCTTTCATTCTCGGCCTTTAGCTTTTGCAATTGCTATAAAACGAACACCAAGAAATTATGTCATTTACTTTGTCCTTTGCGGAGTCCGGCGGATGCAGCCCCCACTCTTGATGCCCGCCATTTTATTTTTAATGTCTATTTGTATGATAAATAAATATTGTTTCGCTGCAGATAATATATTATATGTGTTGTGTGTTTGTGTTGGCGACGAGTTCTCGTCTGTTCGAATGAATATACATACCTTAAGTTCCTCCTCCATTTCCGAGAGCTTTCTCTCCATCGCCCTTTTTTCTCGCTTCTCGATTTCGGATAACGAATTTTGATTCTGAAAACAAACAATATTGATTTTCACAAATATTTCAGGTCATGAATACAAACGTATTGATTTTTTATATTTACGCGCATACTACACATTGAAATAAAACAAGTTTTGACGTCAAGACACTGTGAACACTTTCTGCGTAGATCGGACCGCAAGCAACAAATAAATATGAGGGTACCCCGTTTCAAACTATGACACTAGGACGTCAAACACCTCAGTCTCCCCGTGACCATGGTTACTGTAAAGCAGCCGAAACGTCGGGAACGTAAAAAACATAATATAAACGCGATAAAATTAGTTTTATTTCAATTAATACAAACATTTAAATTTACATGTTTCTAATGATGTGAATACGGAGTATTAGGCGTCGTCCTGATTGGCTAATGATCGTACGAGTAAACGTTTATGACGTATATGACGAAAATAAAGAGACAATTGTCCTGAAAGCGTCCTTATTGAAAGTCGAAAAAGCTCGCAAGTCATCGCGCGAGCACAGTACAATATCCGGCCATAAATATTGCACATCGGCAGTAGAAAAAGTTTCGGCATTGTAGAGTCGAGCGTCGTCTCTTTCACTCTTGCCTCAAGCCAATAGTCCCTTACTAAAGGTCGACGTGCAATATTTACAGGCGGGTGCTATACTCATTTTCATCGCGCGACAAAATTACTCGTACGGTCGTCAGCCAATTAGGACGATGCCTTAGCATAATTTAAAGTTTACCATTTATTTTTATTCGCTCGTGATCTATTAACGCACAGCACAGGGTATTACATATACATTTGCATAAACGATAAATTAGCTTTTTATTGTACGTTGAATTTATAAATTGAACGCCAAATACCATATCATAAAACGTTCAAAAAATGCATTTTAATTAATAGTATGTTCTGTTAATATATATATATATATATATGACTATATATATATATATAACAAAGTCTTATTAAATACACCATTAATAACTCAATAACGGGTAAGCCGATTTTTATGGTCTTTGATTTTTTTTATTTAACTCTGACCCGCATAGCAGAATGACAAACATGGAAAATTCGTCGGGACAGCTAGCAATACAATCAAATATAGTGGCTGTAGCACAGCGTTCAACTAATAAAAAAAAATTGGCAAAGCAATCCAAATTGCATTTCAGCCCAAAATTATCCGATGCTTAACCGCCACAAGTCGGCAATATGTCATCGCTGTATGCACATAATTAGTGGTGTCCATAGGTGGGCAACGTACGAGTCCTGCCAATAGTTAATGACGCAAACGCCGCGGCGTCAGCGATGGCTAATCGCAGAAATATGCCGTGAGGAACTCGACACTATCAGCACCTTGCGATTGGTGTGTCAAAGTACATACACAAGTTACCAAATGAAAATGTGACGGACAAAGGCAAAATTAGCACAGCATAAAGATGTATAATACTAGTAACCCAAGATGAGGCTTTGATATATTTTCCGATATGAGGAATCTGGACGGCATTTACATATACTGACATTCCAACCACTGGTTGTATACATATACTAGCTGTTACCCGCGACTTCGTTCGCGTGGTATTTAACAATGACACAACCGTTGGCAACAGCCTGCTCGCGCGTTCTGAGCCCGCGGGACGCATTTCAGGTTGTTGCTATCAAACTTAATCAGGCGCAACGCTGCAACATTGTTTTTTTTTTTTTTTTCGTGAGAGCGATGGCTAATCGCAGAAATATGCCGTGAGGAACTCGACACTATCAGCACCTTGCGATTGGTGTGTCAAAGTACATACACAAGTTACCAAATGAAAATGTGACGGACAAAGGCAAAATTAGCACAGCATAAAGATGTATAATACTAGTAACCCAAGATGAGGCTTTGATATATTTTCCGATATGAGGAATCTGGACGGCATTTACATATACTGACATTCCAACCACTGGTTGTATACATATACTAGCTGTTACCCGCGACTTCGTTCGCGTGGTATTTAACAATGACACAACCGTTGGCAACAGCCTGCTCGCGCGTTCTGAGCCCGCGGGACGCATTTCAGGTTGTTGCTATCAAACTTAATCAGGCGCAACGCTGCAACATTGTTTTTTTTTTTTTTTTCGTGAGAGCCTATGTTTTTTTCTAAAATAAAAGTAGCCTAAGTTACTCCTTGTTGCATCAACTATCTGCCAGTGAAAGTCCCGTCAAAATTGGTCCAGTCATTTCAGAGAATACCCGGAACAAACAGACAGACAGACAAAATTTTTAAAAAATGTTGTTTTGGTATAGGTACCGTGTATACATCCAAATGCACTTAGTAAAAAGCGGTTATTTTAATATTACAAACAGACACTCCAATTTTATTTATATGTATGTATAGATTAATGACAGCCATGAAATGTTACTGCAAACATTCGCAATAGCCAACGATTATGAGTATCGCGCATTTGCAAGTTTCGCGTTTGCAATCGCTAAACTAGATGGACCAGGTGTTGATTTACCATTTTTGTAATCATAGTTAAGCTAAAGAATATAGTATAACGCATTATAATCATTCATGCTCATCACGCTAAGTTTTTTCGATCCCGGGCGATCGGCACACAAAGCGGGGTCAGTAACAACTGCGCTGATCAGGGCCCCACGTCTGCTAGCACAATCGACTCATAATCGAACAGCAACCGCATAGTAACTGTCACTTTTGACAGATATCCCATACAATATCTGTCTAAAGTGACAGTCACTATGCGGTTGCTGTTCGATTATGAATCGATTGTGTTAGCAGATTTGGGGCCCAGTAGGGTTATTTTAAATCATACGGAATCGACATCGAAAACGGATTTGAAACTTTCCGATGTTGATGTCGCTTCCGACGGAAACTTTTTGAAAAAAAAAAACAGTTAGGTATTACCATGAATACACATCGAAGATAATCAAAATCCGGAAATTTTATTAGCGATTGCGGTGATCCAGTTCGGAAGTTTTCGATTCCGATATCGATTACGAATGGTTTAAAGTAGCCCCGCTGGTCTTGCACATCGTTGGAGAGTGTGCAGTACCTAATGGACTGTCGGTGTAGAGTTCATACCACTTGTGTGAGCCTTGTGATGGTGGAGCGAGCCTCACGCAGCTGTTGCTCGGAGGTGGACAGCAGCGCGCGCAAGCGACGCACCTCGCTCGAGGACGCCTCGTACAGCGCCTTGTAGTCGCGATCCTCCCCATCCTCCGTGCGCTCCGTGCCGGACTGGAATAATAAATAATTGATTTATTCGCAGAAAGGTTCTAGAATGGCGACCACGAACCGGAATACGTAGTGTAGGACGCCCCCCCCCCCCCCCACAAGGGCCCCAAGTCTGCTAACACAATCGATTCATAATCGAACAGAAACGGCATAGTAACTGTCACTTTTGACAGATATCCCCTACCATTATTGGTGCAAAAGCGACAGTTACTATACCGTTGCTGTTCGATTATGAAACGATTGTGTTAGCAGACTTGGGGCCAAGGTGGACCGTTGATATCACACGCGTAGCAGGAAGCCGGTGGATGCGAGTGGCGGAGGACCGTGATGTGTGGAAATCATTGGGGGAGGCCTGTGTTCAGCAGTGGACGTCTTTCGGCTGATAGATAGATTAAGTAGAATAATCGCGCATTACACAGACTCTACATTTGGAGTAAAACAATTATGATGTCTTATAAAACGCCTCGACTCTGAGAGAAACGTGCTCTACTGTGGTGATATTGTTATATTTTAAATAGGAATCATCGTTATTGAGATATAAAATACTTTTTTTTGATATGTCATTAAATTCAACGATGCATACTAGTGATGACGAGATGCATAAATTAGATCGATGAGAGATTTCCTATGTCATAATTACTTATATATTAACATTACTAGCAGTGGAATTATATCGATGTAATTATAATACATTACAATCAGGCGTTGAGTAGTTTTCGATAAGAAAAAAACTAAAGCTATACAAAACTGCAGGGCCGTAATGCACTGGGCCAGCATGGTGGGCTATGGCCTGAATCTAAGAATGAGATATACTTGCAAACTTGGGACCAGGGGCATCCAAGTGCGAGTATGAAAAAATACCAGGTTTAAGAATACTAGAAATTATACTTGCAAGTGTGAAAGTAGTTGCTAGCCGCGGGCGAGCCCCGGCTTCCAGGGCTGCAAATACTTGCATTGGAAATCGATCCTTATCTTCTTATTAATAATAAGCACAATCGTATTTACAATAAATACAATTGGAAGTTCAATTTTAAGGTAAATACGATCATCAATCATCATTATGAGACAAGTTTTCCAGTCTATGGACACCATTGGAAAACTCTCTAGTCTTGTAAAAACCGATAATAGTCGGCGTTAACCGGGTTTTTATTGGAAACGAATTGAGATCTAAACATTCACTGTCCAGAAATAGAAACGATGAACGCTTTACACAAGCTGTAAAAAGCAATCGATTGTTCTTAACGGATAGAATTCACATTAACTTTCCATAGAAACGGTGAATAGAATACTTGCACGACGACGACACTTAAGCACTTAGTACTAGTTGCAATGTATTCATAATTTTGTGTAAACAATCCGTAGCGACATAGAATAACAAATATTTCAATGTAAATATTCAAAGCAAATGAATGAAAAGACCGAAAGTCGATGGAGGCGTAACGGACATTGTTTAAGCTAAGCTAAAACGCCCAATATCTGCTCACACAGAAGCGAGGTTTGTAACATGTACACAGATTGTAACATACGCAGTATCCATCTGATGCTAAGGAATTGAGACTGAGGGAGCGCGAGCCGAAGGTGCCGGCCGTCTCGAGCGAGCTGAGCGACCGCGAGCGCTCCTTGTCCAGGCTCCCCGGCTTGCTGGAGCGAGCTTTCCTCTCCGGCCTCACGGGAGGCGCCGCCGCCTCCGCCCCCGGCATCGCTGGCGCCTCGGCATCACCCTCCGGCTCCTGCACCTTCGCCGGTGGCACAGGTTTAGGTTTAAAGTTCTTTTGACTAGCCAACAACTTTTTGTCCAACTTTTTCAACACTGGCGTCATCAAATTCAACGAGCCTAACGTGGCCCCGCTGAGGTACACACCCCCGTAGCCCGAGCTGGTGCCCCCGTATATCCCGAGGTTCGAGGGCCTGCTTAAGCCGGCCGTGTAAGGATTAAAGTTTCTGTATGAGTTCGAACTGTAGGGCGAGTAGTTGTTCGTGTACGGACTGTACGGGTTGCTGAGCATCGTGCCCAGCATGCTCGGGGAGGAGCCATAGTGACTCGAGAGGCTGCGCGGCCGCGAACTGTACCTATCCTGCTTCCGACTCATTTTGCTCACATTTCACTGTATCCTATCGAGGAAAATTCGATCGGACGTCGCGCGGCACGTAAACACACCAGCGGCTTCTAAACTTTGATTTTTCGCGGAGAGAAAATATTGTGGGCGTTGAGTCGGGCGGCAGAATCGCGCGCGCGCGACGCCAGTGACGTACTGAGCGGTTGAGACGAGAGGGCGATACACACGGACACGTGAGGTGGGCATCACCTGTAAATATAACGAAGCATCGGTCATGGGGGGCGTCGGCCGCCTGCGCGGCGCACCAAGGACGCTACGCAAATAAAGATTACCCTCCTCTATTAATATCGGCGACGCCTCGGCTATCAGTCGAAGGTTTACTCGATAATTAGCTTGTATATCGAAGGCCACCCGAGGGGAGCGCACTGCCACGACCTCTGGTAGACATCATGAAGTACATTAAGACCTAACGGTACGATTTAGGGCCGATCGGTAGGGTCAAATTGGCTAGTTATATACAGGCCAATTGGTAAGGTAAACTTGTGTAAAGGAATAAAATTGTGGGATTCGAAAAGGCATCGTATGCACCGACCTGTGTATACAAAACACGAGAGCGTACAGATGCATTCGGAACCGCATATCTTCGACGAATTTCTAAAGATAGCTAATGTGCTAATCCACGTGAACAGGAATTTAGTTTTTTTCGAACACAATTTCAAATTCTTTATTCAAGTTTACGCGGCTACAGTTCGAATGGCGGCGACCTAAATACGAGCACCGTTTAGATCGTTCCAATTATTCGACTGCAATTTTGAACCAGCGCACGAGACTCCACGATCGTTTCCGAGTTAGATGGAGGGCGTATCGTTAAATTCTAACACCGGCCGTCTATTCAGTCCGTGGCCTGAATATATTCGGCACTGTTGACACATCGGTACGCCGAAATCGTTTTTCAAAATTTCATCATTTACATCCAAAATGTATTTCGAACTAGTCGCGTTATTTTCGGCCATTAACTCCGCGTCGTACGTGCGTGGGCGCTATATACGCTACGAGCCGATACTCGCATCACACAGCGATCTACATCGCATTGACAAAGTGGTTGTAAATTGTTCGCGAACGATAAAATTAACATTACAACACAGGGGCTAATGAAAACGAGAATTACGACGTAATTTTTTTGTCTTCATCAGTCTCATTAATAGGTCAAGGTACTGTATAAAGTACTTACTATATTGTCCCGCTAACGAATGCGTATAATAATAAACGGCAATTAAATCGAAGTAAACAATATAATATGCATGCAATGGTTGGTAGAACGCTTGCCTCGGTAACGAGGATCGTTCAAACCCCGGCTTGCACCTCTGGGATTTCTGGATGTCATGTGCGAATCTCATTTTCATCCACGATTATCACTTGCTAAACGGTGAAGGAAAACATCGTGAGGAAACCTGCATGTCTGAGAGAACCCCTCGAAAGGTGTGCGAAGTCCGCCAACCCGCACTGGGTCATCGTGGTGGACTATGGCCTAATCCCCCTCGCATTGATGGGAAGCCCGAGCCCAGCAGTGGGACATTAAAAAGGGCTGGTATTATTATTAAAGACTCACGCTATATATTACATTATGATCGGGGGAATTTTGTTTTTTTATTTTACCGACAAAAATAATAATATGTCCCGCCGAATTGAGGGAAGAAGGAGAAATATAAATCGCATCGCATCGCTCGTATCTCATAGCGGCGCCCACGCACATCGCGCCGTTGTTTCATGGAGTTATTATGGGTATATAGGGGTCTATATCGTAAACGGGAACAGAATGACGTCATAAAACCATCTGCACTAAACATAGTCACGCACCGGTGTACACGAACTAAAAATAATACTCCTGAACTCGTACTGTTTAAAACGTTCAATAAATATTATGATTTAAGATTTATTATACACTACACTACTAGTATAAGTAACGTGTTTACCACAGACACATTAATTTAATTTCGTTTTAATTATCTGTGCTACTAGCACTTAATATTATATAAGCACTAAGTAACAAAATATTATGTTAATTTACTGATTCTTTCTCCATTTTTGTTTTCTACTTTAAATGGTAAAACTTGACTGATAATTGTGTTATTTATTAACTTTTAATTATTTTATAAGTACATACAATAAAATACTTTGAAATAAAACTAATATTGCCAGCATTTTCGCTTTTATTTTATGTTTTTTACGTTCGTGACGTTTCGGCTGTTTTACAGGAACCATGGTCGCGGGAAGTGTCGTAGTTTGAACTGGGGTACCCTCATATTTATTTGTCGTTCGCGGGCCGCGTTTAGTTGAAATTAAAAAACGCAATTGAAATTTTAAAGCGACGACTTGATTAGCTTAGTTGGTAGGTACCCTGCCTTATGCGCCGAGGATCCCGGGTCCGAATCCTGGTAGGGACAAACTTTGTATGATGAACATGAATGTTTGTGCCTAATTCATGGATGTTTAATGTCTATTTAAGTATTATATACTGGGTTCGCCCCCCGTCCATTATATGTTACACACGATGCAAGCGTTGCTTAGTGTGGGACCGTACAGTTAGTGTGTTGGTCTGGCGATATTATATTATTATTGAAGATCATCGTTGAGGAAATTTCTTGATAGAGATACTTGTCGAAACGTTATTAATCGAACCGCCGGGCGGATTTCATTGAAACGAGATGATCTCCGATACACTTAACATATGACTGAAGATCCAAGCAAGTTAAATACGCATTATATATTAGTTGTATGTAGTATTCTTTGACCGAAAATAAATCAATTATTGTGAAAATGGATGGATATTCAGGTTATTATTTTACTGCCATATAAACTGCGTGCTGCTGTTTTGAGTCGATAATCCACTAGTGACTAGTGTACCAATGTGATAATGACATCTCCAGGAAACATTATTTTATTTTCGTCGCTCGGTTGAAATATATCACTTTGTTTCATACCGTTGCCAAGGTGACATTACTTCCTACAAGAAATGAAGGACTTTCATCTTTTCATGTCATCATTAGTTTTTTTATTTATAATGTGCATTTATTAAATTTGATACCGCCATTAAATACTTGACATTGGCGAAATACCCAGAAAGTTGTGGGTGAGGCCATATTCATATCCATTTTATTTCATTTTTTTTTTTTTTTTTTTAAGTTAACTAGACTTATTTATTTAAATATAAATGATATTAAAACAAACTAGGTATCAAAAAGGCCTTGTCCGCGTGGAATGGTGGCAAGAATGCTGGCTGCATTTCCTCGCTGTATGATCAAACTAATTTTCTGAGCGAGGAAAGAGCCAGCCCTCCTGTCACCTGTGGAGGCAATTAATTTTGGAGATATTTTATTAATAAATTGTTTTGCGCTATGGCTCCATGGGCCTAGCGTCTCTACGGCAAACGGCAGAAATGCGTAACTATTGTTTAATAGGGCGTACTTCCGCCGCTTGCCGAGATCCGCTCTCTCAGCCGCGGCCCCCGCGGCAGACACTGACTCCCTGAGATGAGAGGGAGCCAGCGTGTCTACACACGTGGCATCCCAAACAAGCGGTCGACCCCGCTCCCAGGGAATTAGCGTCATGCCATCAGGTCTCTTGCCGTCATCCCGAAACACCCCAAGTGGTTCCAATATTGATGGGACGTTTATACTGGCAAGAGCCCTTTTGATGATGTCATTGAGGGAGCCGTGGCGAGAAAACCTGCCTGCGCTCTTTGTACATGAAAGCCCATGGAGACCAAAACGATCGACCTCCACTCCACACGGACATTTGTGTGCCATGCACACTGGTGCCCCCAGGCGGATACCAATAGCTATTCTGAAGCTCTCGTTGTCAAGGAATGTGCCAAGGTTTGGTGATGGAATTGTGTGCAGCCAATGACCGGATTCCTTTTCACATAACGCTAGAAGTCGGGCATGGTCACGGTCACTGATTAGATTTTCGAATAAAAACTGTTGAGTCATTTGTACCAATGGCATGTCCCAAAGTATTTGTAGGTTTACTTCCTTTGGGACATTGACATTGGGACAAATGCTTTTCCAGGTTTCTATTGCTTCTGCAGTATTAGAAACTATAAGAGTGTCATCATTAAGGATTTTACAGCATAGCTCTCTGAAACTCTGCACAGAGGCTAGAAAAGCTGGAAGAGCAACACTAGAAATTTTCCTCACGCCGATGCCACCGTTCCTAATCGGTAAGGTTGCTTGCATCCAGGATAAGTCGTTTAGAGTTAAATTTAGAATTTGTTCTAGAGTGTCCTTAATGGTGACATCCATTTGTTCGAGCACGGTCGAGAATTTCCAAATTGGGCTAGCACGGAGCAAGTATGTGAGCTTCGGTACAAAAAGGCAATATTTTATTATAGTAAATGCTACATGAGAATTTAAAATGCCCAATCTGTGGGAATTATCTGAAAAAGTTTTTAATTTATTATCTAGAAAAGGTTTTACTCCTTCGTCGAGTAAGGGTGCACCTAGGAGGTAAAGTGAGTTCTTTTGAAGGGTTCTAATATTAGGTGTAATTTCGTTGAAATTTTTGACAATAGAATTGACTTGGTCTGAAGAAAGTATATCTGAGATAAAAATTTCACATTTCGACGGATTTAGCTCGAGTCCTATTGTTTTGAAATCACGGTTAATTTGGATAAGGTCATTTAGAACTGTATCAGCTTTGCCTCCTAAAGTGCCATCATCTAAGTACCACACATTTAATCTTGAATTTAGTGATGAGATAAAACGGTGGATACCTAGACTGAAAAGGGCCGGTCCGAGTGGATCGCCTTGTTGAACACCGACTGCAGAATCAATGGAATATTCCCCGTATAGTAATTTTGAAGATGAACTGTAGCATTGCCGAACATATGGATAAATTTCAGGTATTTGTGAGGCTACTTCGCTCAATACAGCGCCCCTATCTATGGAATTAAAAGCATTCTTCACGTCAACCTTCAAAAGAACCTCCATCTGTCCCGATGAAATAATATTTATTTCATCGCATACAATTTCGTAACGAAAGGAGTAGAAGCGAAAGACGTCATTTGGTGATAAAATTATATTAATATGTGTAAGAATCCTTGTGAGGTACACATTTAAAGATATTTTGTCTCCGAAACTCATTCGAGGGCGAACTGGGACAAGAGAATATCCAAAAATTGTATCATGTGTTCCAAATATCGGTATTCTCAGAAACAAAGAAGTCATTAAGGTCTCCACGCATTTGTCAACTTCAAAGAGACAAATATACTATACTAAGTATACTTGCTATGTATCCAGTGGCGAATCTTTGCAAATAATGTGGGTACCTTTTTGCTCGAAAACGATTGCCTTTTGTTTATCAAAAAGCAACTAGAAAATTGGTAGAGTAAAAATATACATCAGCTATATTTAACTTTCCTCTTCTATTCCGTATGGAATAGAAGAGGGAAGATGATAGGCCATCTCATACGACATGATACCTTCATAAGGAACATCGTAGAGGGGAAAATCGAGGGAAAGCGTGGACGAGGAAAACCAAAAATAAGCTACATGAGTCAGATAAAAGAAAGGATCGGTGTCATGTCGTACAAGGAGGTGAAAGAAGCTACTCTAGATAGAGACAGATGAAAGAGCTTCATCAGCTACACCGACAAGGGTCTAACCCCAAAATTAGAAGAAGAAGAAAAATATACCTATTTTAATTCGGAGATTTTTATATAGTTTTCGTTCAGTCACAGGTAAGTTTATTTTTAAGGCTTCACACACACTTGATATTCGCACACTGCATGTATACAAGATCTATCAAACGAATGTTTACAAAACCTGCACGGAAATTGTGTAGCGGTCAGTCGGAGCCGATTTATCGTCGCTTTAGCGTCGACGACTTGGCGCACCGCCAGTATTGTCACGGCTACCACCAAAACCTGGATATTTATTGCGGCACCGAGACGAACGGCGTGACGACCAGTGTTTTATTCAAACCGACTTCCCAAATAGTGGGAAGTCATCGTTCAAGCCGCTTCGATCTAACGTCAGCTTACAACAAAATCAACGTACACCGAGAGCCATTGGGGTCGCCCTAATCTATCAGCCGATTAACGTCCACTGCTAGGCATAGGCCTCCCCCAACGACTTCCACACATCACGGTCCTCCGCCACTCGCATCCACCGGCTTCCTGCGACGCGTGTGATATCATCGGTCCACCTTGTGGGGGGCCGTCCTACACTTCGTCTTCCGATTGGGGTCGCCAATGATATTAAATAAGAAATTTATTTAATCAATGGCAAAATTATAATGAGGTCGATTTTATAAGTTTGGATGTAAGGGGGTAATGTCTGGAAGTATTATTCTCAATCTGCAAAAAACATTCAGTAAGAATAACCTGCATTAGCTATGTTTCATCAAGGTAAAGCACGGCTAAACCACGAGTAATATAAAACTCGGCTATCAAAAAGAAATTGGTACAGGAAAATCCGAACAAACACGGTCGAAACATCCCATTTCACTGGCGCAAAGACATATTACAAAGTCGTCATAACCCTATAAATGTCATCGGTGTCATCACCGCGTGGGATCCGAGTCATGCCAAAAAGACCGTCCCTTTCTGCGAGGCGTACCGTCCCACCGGCCTTGTAATGAACACGTAAACACTGTGTCACTCATTTCGCGAGCAAATGAATCATGCCCGCCGCCAGTGTGCTCGGCAAGAACGGAAATGGTGATGCGTTGAGTGGGTTACATTTAGTTTTATGGTCGGTTTGAAATAGATACACACACAGGTCGTAATAATGTATGCAATATAGGGGAATATTACTAGGCAGTGATAGCCAAGTTGGTAGAACGCTTGCTACGGTAACGAGGATCGCAGGCTCGCACCTCTGAGATTTCTGGATTTCATGTGCGAATCTCATTTTCAACCATGATTATCATTTGCTAAACGGTAAAGGAAAACATCGCGAGGAAACCTGCATGTCTGAGAGAACCCCTCGAAAGACGTGTGAAGTCCACCAACACGCACTGCGCCAGCGTGGTGGCCTATGGTTTTATCCCCCCTCGCATTGAAGTGAGGCCCGTGCCCAATATTGGGGCATTTAAAGGGCTGGTAATATTATTATATAGGGGAAATTACATACTATGCGATCAATATGAAACCTTAAACAATTAGCAATAAGGAAGATGCGTTTTATAGTTATAGAGCATCTATAAATTCGGAGGTTATGCTTGTGTGTTCGCTGCACCTATCAGGCCACCCCGCTAGATCTGGCTCGGCTTAGTGTTGCTATATTTAAAGCTGTATACACAATATGACTGCATACACCACGCGTGCATAATCACTCAACACTGTTTACGAGTCCATAATTTGTTATGTTATGAAGTTGCTGTTATTTTAATTTGAAATACTCTTCGCGTTGGCTACCTGTTGGCCTCGCGTTTGTGGTAAATATTAGACCAATAATTTAAGAAACGGTGAAGTTAGTTGGTTAGAATACTGGCTACAAACAGCGTAAAGGAGGTTCAATAAGAAGATTAGCGATTGGCCTTGTTTTGGAGAAAAAGTCTACTCCCGACAATTTTCGATTGTCTGTAATATTTTTAATCAAAATTAATGAAAAATATAAAACTGACGGGACTATATACGGTGAAAGCGACCTTTATTGCATGTTGGATTGAAGGTCGCTTGATCGATTTAAATTATGTTTAACATCGATTATAATTTGGAATAACACATTGGTTACTTTTAATCATTCGTATAAGCTGAATTTATTATTGTATATTTTGGTCTAATCCCCCTCGCATTGAGGGGAGACCCGTGCCCAGCAGTGGGACATTAAAAAGGGCTGGTAATATCATTATTTAATTATTTTCTATTAATAGGAAAAAATACTAGATACGTAATATTTTTTAAATTATTTAGCCTGGGGATCTGAGATATCAGTTCATTTTTGAAAAGTGTTCCCATGCCCAAAATAGACTGGAAATCCCAGGTTTAATAAATCAAGCGGGTTGTTTGAAAAATCTCAATTGCCCAATAGAATTCGTACTGTACTGCACACGGTTATTTTAAGAGTAGTCTTCGGGAGGGAAGATCGATGCGACCGTCGAGCGAATAATCTGTTAATTTAGTTGTCACGATGTCAAAACAAGAACATGTCGCACGCTCGGTGCTGCGATAAAAAAACTACAATAAAATTGACTTTATTAATTAATTTATAAAAAATAAAAATAAAATTAACAACGCATGTCGGCTCGCTGCGTTCATTCCGGTACCAAAACATCTTTACGGACTGAAAATATTATATATTATACGTACTACACAATCGGCTTGGTTTTTTATGCTTAATATATTATTCGCAACGCACCATCTGTTTTTTATCTTCGTCTGAGTTTGCAAGATATTTTGCGAATTTAGCCTTTCCGGAAAAAAAATACGAGAACAGAAGTGGATTTTCGGCCATAATCCATAAGTTTCATAGAAAATTATGTAGTACATATTAAAATAGTATATATTAAAATATATATATAGCTAAGAGCTATTCCGATTAAGACAGCTTTAGAATAAAAATGCCTTGAAATTGGTCCACGCGTTTGGGTGCTACGATGCCACGGACAGACACACAGACAGACAGACATATGCCCCAAACTTATAACACCGCGTCACGTCACGTCGCGTCGGGGGTTAAAAAGGAGCTTTTTGAAACATCCGAACTTAACACTGATAAGCCAATTTCGGTGATCTCAAAAATTAACTATCTTCCATTTCTGGACCAATTTCAGCCATTTTTAACCGACTTCAAAAAGCAGGAGGTTCTCAATTCCGTTGTATTTTTTTTAGATAATGTAGCGTAGGTTAACTTAAGGGGTAGACAGAGGTGCACTGGAATGCATCCACATTTCCCCAAAAGGTATTGCGTCCCAATGTATTAGGGGGCAAGCCTATTGTTACTATACTGGAGCCACTTAATGGGAGGGGGACTGGGGCTGTAGGCACTGTACTGGCTGTCATGTTTCCTCACAATCTCTGTCGCCACCGAATATCTAGTGATAATCATTATGAGGAAGTCATTGGGGGAGGCAGCGGCCGTCTTTCGGCTGATTGCAATCATTATGAATTTCTAAAATCCCCAGAAGTGTGAGCCGAGGTTTGAACCTGCAGCTAACCGAAGCGAGCGTTCGATACGATATAAAATATTTTTTCTTCGCATGAAAACCGATGTACAAACACTAATATATCATTCGGCGGCGGTTTGACGGATGCGATGTGGCCGCCAAAAATACACCCCAGCCATTGTTGTGTGACGTCAATGCACCGACGCCGATAAAATGACGCTCCCAGTTATTTCCACATGGAGCTGACGGCGGGTGTCATGTCAGAAATATATGGGCTATTTAAATGCGCCTTGTGTGCGGAATATACGCTCGCAATCTACATTGCTTATTTTGGTACTCGTGAAAACATTTGGATGTGCGCAAACTATTTGCGTGTAGCGTTATATTAACGTAATCGTTCCGTCCCACTCGCACCAACGATATTATAAAAAAGTATGACGTTTAGTTTACACTACATTAAATATAAATTAATCAACCACAAATAACGTTCATTCTTTTAAAGCGAGTGAAAAAAGACCAATCACATCTCTATGCGAGTGAAGAATGATCGAAACGTCAACATGACATTAAAATGACAGGTGTCTAATTTTATTACATATTATATACGATCAGAATCGTACAATAGAAAATGGTTGTGTCTTAGCTTACGACGTTTGGCAGAATCGTATTGGGCCTAAAAAGTGAAGAAAAATAAATAGAAAATGGTCTTCTATGTTAGCAAAAATCAAAACACCCGTAGAAACCTAAGCCCGTCTCCACACCATCAACTGTACTTACGAATAGATAAGAAAAAAAAACACATTAGCGATTCTGAAATAAACGGTCAACCTTCAACAAAAATGGCGGGGGCATTTTACGCGACACCCACAGATATAAGAACAGCGAACAGGTGTCCGAGAGCGGAGCGGTCAGCGTGGGTACCTGTCACGCGCGCTAATGACCCAATAAATTACATAATCACCCACTAATTACACGATCACCGCTAATTAGTAAGGATTAGGGCGTTGCGAGATCAGTATTGAATCGTGAAATTATACATCGCTTGCATAGCAAAGGTCGACCGGCCAATGGAAGGGTACCTTGAGCAACGGGTTTAGGACCAAACAGCTGCTTAATAAGTAGGAAATCACAGTAAAAATCTTGCATTCACCAGAGGACAAATGTTCCGGGAAATGAAGAGCCCGAAATATCCCGACGACTACTATAATCCTGGGGTTACTGTTAGTCCCATTACTTGAGTGTCGGGGGATAGACGTCAATCTTCACAATTAATCACCCGACAGCGACTTGTCTCTTGTATCATGATAACGACATAAGTTCCCGCTAGATAGTGCTTTGCCCCAGTTTGGCCTTATTCAAATAATCCCACTAATATTATAAATGTGAAAGTTTGGATGGACGTTAGTTACTCAATCACGCCAGAACGGCTGAACGGATCTGGATGAAATTTGGCACAAAGATAGATGATGGTCTGGTATAGCACATAAGCTACTTATTATCCCGGTAAAAAATACATATTTTTTTAATCGCGGGTAACACTGCGAGGCGCAGCTAGTTATGTATAATTGAATTAAATGTAATGGACAATAGCTAGGAAGTTCCTGGCTGGAAATATGAGGTATACGCACTTAGTGCAAATCAAAAAGGTGTATTACACGTTTCGCTATGTTTATTCAAAACTAAACTCCAATATCTAGCTCGTAAGGTACAAGTATTAGTGGAGACTGTGCGTCGTTGACATATTATAGCACATCGTGGTTCAACCAACACAGGTTTAAGAGTGACAAAGTGCCAGGAACGGTCAGTGACCCACGAAAGACATCAAAACATATATGTTTTCAGTGAACCATATTTCATGTTGATAATATCTAGTAAGTTATTTCATGACTACTTTAGTTGCTTGTTTTATTTTAGTGTTAACACTGAAATGAGAAAATACGAGTGAGTGATAGCCATAGCCATAGCCAAGTCGGTGAGCTTATAAAACGATAGCGTTTGTCACGGGCGGGGAGGGAGGGGGGGAAGGAGGGAGAGAGAAAGAGAGAGATCTGTTCTTAATAAAAACTCACCTGTACGGCTTCGGTGTCGCCGTCCCCCTCGCCACCGCCACCGCGGTCGTTTACGATGTCCTATAACAAAACACATTCACTTGAAACACTGCCTTCGAGGCGACCGCAATTCTAATGTTTCAAGACACACCTATGAAAGTCTACAATCTCACATATATTCGTGTTAGTTACACCTTTCATAACTCGAGAACGGGTGGGTCGGATTTGCATGATCTTTGTTCTATTCTTGTAATTCGTCTGCGCCCAGAATAGTAAAATAATTATTTAAAACCTCAACCGCTGTTGCTGCACATGCAAAGTAAATACTGATGCTACGATATGTTACTGATCTTGCCGAGATAAACTGCTACGGAATAAACGCACATAGCTGCACGCATCCGCATTGAGGAGTATGTGTATCTCGCTTTTGCTTATTGGTAAGTTGCATGAGAGCAAATAGAGAGATAATAGCAGCGATAGCTAAGTTGGTAGAACGCTTGCCTCGGTAACGAGGATCACAAGTTCAAACCAAGGCTCACACCTCTGGGATTTCTGGATTTCATGTGCGAATCTCACAACTACAATTATCACTTGCTAAACGGTGAAGGAAAACATCGTGAGGAAACCTGCATGTCTGAGAGAATCCCTCGAAAGATATGTGAAGTCCGCCAACCCGCACTGGGCTAGCGTGGTGGACTATGGCCTAATCCTCCTCGCAATGAGGGGGAGGCCCGTGCCCAGTAGTGGGAGATTAAAAAAGGGCTGGTATTTTTACTAAGCTGGGACTTGAGTGACTTGAGTGCGCGTTGAGTCCGAACGCGGTCCGGCCGGATTATTTTTAAATTGACATATGACATTTTGATTTAAGTTTTTTTAATAAATGCGGTAAAGAATCGCAGGATTAATGGTTGGTATACCCTGTCTGAAGCAACCCGGGCCCCAAGTCTGCTAACACAATCGATTCATGATCGAACAGCAACCGCATAGTAACTGTCACTTTTGACAGATATCCCGTACAATATCTGTCAAAAGTGACAGTTACTATGCGGTTGCCGTTGGATTATGAATCGATTGTGTTAGCAGACTTGGGGCCCTGTATGTGTCTCACCTCCATGTCAACATGGCCGACGCCGGTGGAGCGTCTCTTCGGCCTGCGCCTGCGCTGGATCACGTTGAGCGCGGCCTGCGTGCTCGACGGTGACGCGTTACTTGACGACTTGCTCTCTGCACTGCTTTCGCGGTCCTTCTCTTCCTCGGCTACCGGCGCATCTAAGTGTTATAGTCATACATCCTAATATATTCATAACTAGCTGCAACCCGCGGTGTTACCCGCGATTACAAAGTATGTCCATTTCCTCTATAAGGGCATAGAGGAAATGTAAACTACCCCTAAACTACCACTACCTATGCAAACAATCGTGTCGATCCTTTGCTCTATGATAAATTAAAACAATTCTATCCCACGGGAATCATACAATTTACCGGGATAAAAAGTAGCCCATGTACTATTCTAGACTATAATCTATCCCTGTGCCAATTTTCATCCAGATCCGTTCAGCCGTTCTGGCGGGATTTAGTATCCATCCAAACTTTTAAATTTATAATATTAGTGGGATTATGTTACCAAGAATGGTTTCCCAAGGAACATAGTACGAATATAAATAAAAGATAACGCTGATAGAAGTCACTACTTTTCAAAGAACTAATTTCAGACATGGGAGAGTGAGTGAAAACTGTAATCACAATATAGGTAATGTAATGAGAAAACAATGTAATGATAATTTGTAAGTGCCCCCGTAGGCCTATACGAAATAAATGATTTGACTTTGACATAACACAGCAACTATACGGTCCCACATCAAGCAACCCTTGTATTATGGATACCATACAATGGACTGGGGACGAACCCAATATCAATGTCGCAAGGTTTGATACTCTTATGATCTAAGTTTCCGTATACCTGTTCTGTTGTCCTCCTTAGCTGGTGGGGTGGTGGTGTTGGCGGTGGAGCCGGCGGGGGGGCGCCGGAACGGCAATGTGACCGTCGCTTCGGCGGCGGACCGGGGGGACGACCGGCCGGTGTCCTCCAGTTCAAACTACACAGTTTAACATTCAAGTTATAATCTTCAAACAAATATAGGCCTTCTGTATGTGAGTTTCAACTTTAATCGCAATCCAATAAGGTCGTAAGCTTCATATCAGCACACAATAGCCCCTAGTATCGTCAGCGCACAACGAGTTGTCAATACCAATGTGACTTACTTACATCCTAAAATAGTAGGCTCTTATGTTTTTCGTTTGCCGTACGATAATCAACTTTAAATGGGTCTCAAATTTGTGTGCTCAACAACGGCATTGATACGCCAAGACCCGTGCTATAAAGCTATGATAGACGGGAACGCAGCGGCGTACCGCAACGTCTAGTTCAGCGCAAAACCAACTCTAAGCTCTTTTAATAAAGAATCGCTTGAAGCAGTCTGTTGCTGGCTTGCAAAGCGGTCCGCTTGTAATTTAACAGATGTTTTAAGAAGGTTTTCAACGCGGGTGCATCCTACCGAATATGGACTGGGCTGAGCTGATAAGTGCGAGCGAGATCCTGAAAGTCAGTGAATGTAGCAGCGTCTGCCACTAAATCTATTTAACGCACTTCTACAGCCTAATACATAGAGACGATCATATATAAAAAGCATTTTAGGCACATTGCTTACACGTCGACTTACTCAAAAATACATATTTATTATACATATACCTTCCTTCGTACTATGGCATGATTAAACCTATAAAATTAGGTCTCAGTTTACGACCTAGTCATACAAATATATAACATAGAACCATCTACGGTAATGCCACAATATACTCAAAGACAGTTAGTAATGTTAACAAACTCTACATAGATAAGCTTTAGAATAATATATTACGATACAATATGTATGAACGGAAGCAAGCAAGCACATATAACATACAGCATGCACACACATTGTAAATACTATAGTAATCAATAAAATACAGAACATTAAAATGTCTCCTACACAAATCACGTATTTATTATAGTACACACAAATATAACACATTCAATGAAAATGAAATTCAAGATTGAGAACCGCAACAGACAATCGTTTTTTTTTCTTTACTAAGTTTCGCCAGACAAACCCACCAACTATAAGGTCCCATACTAAGCAACGCTTGTATTATGGGTACCATACAATGGACCGAGGGCGAGCCCAGTATATATTACTTATTTAGATACTAAACATCCATGATTTGGGTACAAACATTCGTGCTCATCAGCCTACTTATAGCGGATAATAGACGTTTCTTACAAAGTATATGCCTCTTGTTAAATATAAAACGTTTGTCAAACATTCATATACGAGCATCGGACAGTAGCACACCACAACACATTCACAGAATAGAAAAGAATGGAACAGAATAGAAAGGAATAGAAGAGAATAGAAAAGAATAGGACAGAATAGAAAAGAATAGAATAGAATAAAAACATAATAGAACAGAGAAGAAGTGAGAAGCAAGCTGGAAGAGCGTGCCGACACTGAAATATATTCCGTAATGTTTCAAAAGTCAAACCGTTGAAAATGCCGTACTGCGTTACTTATAACTCCAGGTGATCAATCATTTACAGGACTTACAGGGATTATTTGTTTTAAAAAATAATACCCAACTTATTTTAATTGTGATAATGATCATGAAGTTGAATAAATGAAGGGCTATAATATAAATGTATATTATTCAACGATTCTTAACATCGACAATTTTGAATAGAACCATTCGCATTCAGTCGATTAAATTCTGTAAAAATATCATAAAGCCTGCTCTCTTTCTAATAGCCCACAATGAAAGGGATAAACATAGCCAGTAACGATGTTTCCAGCGACTTCATTCGGATATTTTTAGGCAGCTCGTACAACCCGACGAGGAAGAAATAGAAACACACTGATCGCGATTGATTTTCTACCGATGTAAGCAAACCTCTCGCTAACTGAGACCACAGCACAGGTTTGTTTAAAAATCGACAGAACATCGATCTGAACACAGAATTTAGGTCAAGCCATGCGGCACCGCCCAGCGAGACGATCAATCAAGATTGTCTATCGTATTATCAGAAAATCTATATTATTTTTAAATAAAACCCATGATTTGTATAGTTAAGCGTATGCTCGAATTGCGAGCGGTATTAGCGACTCTGCATATTTAGCGTCTTACGAGTATAAAAATAAAAATGTCTGACCAGTAGATTTGGATCACCAATTTGATGACCAAAACCATTTGGCATATGGTGTGATCTTTAGTAAGATTTTCAATCTCATGATGAAGATAAATAAAAATCCTAACTAACTGATTCAGGAAGGGTTACCAACCTTCGAAACTGCGCTTCTTAAGCGAATTCGTTATCATTATAGTAAGAATAATTTCGATATATCCGTTTAAAAAAATAAATTTTGTTACCATAAAATGACAATTATGATTGTTAGCGAACTTTAATTTGTGTCTACACTCAGAATTAAAATAATGATTACAAACGCGTTAAAGAAGTACAGGTTTAAAGGTTAGTATACCCTTTCTGAAACATCGCGAATATTTATTACATAATCTCAAATTGTTGATGACCAATTAAGAAAAAGATTTGACAATCTGGGTTGAGCGAGCCGCATATCCAGGACCTTATTAGTGGGGTCGAGCCGCAACCGCCACGAGGGGCGTCGCTCGCTGTTGGCGGCGATGGTCGCGGTGGCGGTGGCAGTCGCGCACGCCAGCGCGATCGTCACGGCGACGTCGCCGCCGGCGACCGGCGCACGCGCCTACACGACAGTGTTGCCAGTCAAAACGCGCAGTGTTGCGATGCAGATATTTAATTTTGACAATAGTCACTTGGACTCAATTTAAAAAAAAGAAACGGTCGCGAAAATGTCTTATATTTTTTTTATTAAATCCATACAATTATAGCCTTGATTCTAGCAACATTCTCTAAGTTTAAGTTGCACTCAATCTATTAACGGTGGACCTAGAGATTTGAAACTTGAAGGATATTTTTAAGAAGCCTAGAGGTGCAAAAAGGAGGGATTTTTTAAAATTCAACCCCAAACACGGGTAAATGTGGGGACAAAGTTTGTACGAAGATGTTTTTATAAATATTTCAAATACATATTCATATTTCCAAGCGAACTTTAGAGACTAATTGCGCTTGGGCATACAGAAATCTGTTTGATACTTTATTTCTTTAATTTAATACAACTTAGATTTAGAGAACGCTGTAATATAATAGACAACAGTACCATTGTTAAGAAGTTAAACGCGCTCGCACTTGGCGGAGGCACAGCCGTGCCTCTGACACGAAACATGAACGTTGAGTATTACAATGGCGTGTGCATTGCGACAACGGCCGTATTAGCACGAGGCGACATTGCGAGTATTACTATACAATTCAAATCCATTTCACACACGAAGTCCCGCAGACGCGGCGCTCTAGTCGTGCGACAGGAATATAACTGAACGGAATATAATTGATCAGAATATAATCGATCGGAATGTAAGTTGTGTCCAGCAGTTCCGCTGGAATTCATATGTGAAATAGAGTGTAATGTAATTAATGCAAACACGACTTGACCGATGAGAGGCGATTGTACTCGTTATCAACTCGGAAAAATACAAACTCAACGTATGTACAGATATGCTAGGTTGGTTGGCATATAAAATAAATAAAAGTCGCCCTACACACACACCATACGCATGGTCCCGGACCATGCCACGCTTGACTACTTTTTAATATCCATTCCCATTGATTAAACCTGTTTTTTAATATAAACCCTATCCGTAATTACCTTAACATCATCTTATATAATATCTAATATACCCATTACAACCGATTAGTCACTATAGCTAAGCTGTAAGTAAATTACTATCGCCATTATAATTAAACCTTTCAACCCTCGACTGCTACGGTCGACTGTGCGGTATAAAAGAAATTTTACATACCGGACCGTTATCCGTTGGTGTGGGTACTGGGCTGTTGTCATCAGCCTTTTTCAAGCTACCAGGGGACGGACTCTCGGCTGTGCCATTACCAGCCTTCTTCTTAACGAGCTGCTCTGCGGACTTGATCTCGTCGAGGGTGACACCTTGAGTGGAGCGCCTCGTCTCGCGCACGCGCTTCGCATGTGCTTTCCTCTGAGTTTCACTCTCCTCATCCCGCACCGGAGGCACAAACGACCTGCCATCCCATCCGAACGTGTTATTATTTTTATTCCGTATTCAAAATTGTGTCACATAGCAAGCGCGAAATAAAAAAAACGAATTATTGCTAAAAGTCACGCTCTGTTAAGTAGACATGCAACATCTAATATAATATCGTCGAATCATGCGCACGAGTGGTAAATAAAACATTGTTGTAACGCAAAATGAAATCGTCCGAGCACAACAGCAGACGAAGCGAATAATAATCAGAACACACAAAACATGTTTGCTTGAATATAAGAATTTATAACAAGTACTTGTTTTAAAACATAATTACAAATACTTATATTCCTTTTGGATATTGTTCATAAATTTGCTCTATATTTTAAGCTACATATTGTTTCAGTGTTGCCTGAACTCTCAAATTCACAGAAAGTTTGTAGGCCAATTAAACATTACAGTATATTAAACATAAGACCTAAATTCCTGTGTCCAAGCAAACAATACAACAACGAGATTGGTACTTGAAGAAGTTCTTGAATATGTTTCCCGGTGACAATTTGGTGGGGGTTGTTGACGTGGGCGTTGAATTGTTACTGTTCGACTCTACGCTTTCCGTAGAGCTGTCAAACACACACCAACACACTTATACGATTTACTGTACGCATACTAAAATTATATACGAAACGAAAATGAGGCGACACGTTTGAGATACGACTTTATTTGTTATCTAGACTTTAAGTCCCACCGCTGGGCTTGGGCCTCCCTACAACGCGAGGGGTTCGAGGCTATAATCCACCACGCTGGCCTATTGCGGGTTCGCAGACTTCCCGCGTCAATGAAGTTTACCTCACAGTGAAGTTCACCGTTGCCATGTGCGATTTAATTTATTATTGTTATAAAAGAATATGTATGCAGAGTATACTACATACATTAAAACATTGATTGATTGATATTAACAGTGTAACAATAATAGTGTAAAATATTATAAGAAGTCCATGAGTAAGCTATAAAGGTTACATTCCCGTAAATAATATACAAATAGATTCAAAATTAAAAAATTACATTACTACGTGCGCTGTAAAACGGTACTGTCTTGCATTCTCAAAAAATCAATGCTTACACATGTATTTTATACTTAACGGGATCGTTATCAGCTAATTGTTATCCCCTTAAAATATTTTACACTATTTTTGTTACACCTTATATATAGTATATAGGACAGTATAATAAATATGATCCGTGGATTCAATGTACATACATTGTCACCGCATTATCGTTCTTATGAGTTTTATTTTTAAATATACCAAAGAACATGACATAACTATCTACGGCAATACATGATTTTATAATAACAGTCGTTCCTAATCTATAAGAATCACTCTACGAGTGTTTGACGTGCGTTAAACTGAATTGAACTTTATTGTATAGGCCTATGTTCTATAATATAATTAATTACTCTTTTGACCATTATACACATTTTCTTTTCAGAGTTACCGTGAAAAAAAATTATACATAGACTAGTCACCGATCCGAAAAAATATAATTAAACATACTTATTGATTTTGAATTTTGCGCAAACGTCAATAAGGGATTTTTCTAACGTATGCAGTTTATCAATATCTAGTTTTTGTACACTAATTATAATACACTAGCTGCGCCCCGCGGTGTTACCCACGATTCAAAATTATGTCCTTTTACCGGGATAAAAAGTAGCCGATGTGCTATTCCAGACTATAATCTATGTCTGTGCCAAATTTCATCCAGATCCGTTCAGCCGTTCTGGCGTGATTGAATAACAAACATCCATCCATCCAAACTTTCACATTTATAATATTAGTGTGATATATAATATTAAGTATGTACCTTCTGACTGTGGTTTGCGTCACAGTATTGGTAGGGCTCGCGGCTGTCGCTGTCGTCGTAGCGCCGCTCCAAGTGTTGGCCTCTCTTTCCCGTCTTTCGGTTGGATTTATCCTAAACACACAACATAAAAATATTATACATAATAATAATTAGGGGCCCACCTAACGAACGGCGAGTCGCCATGTGCCAATAACAATTGGATAAAAGCTGATTATGGCAGGTGCCCGCTCCCCTTTCAATAGCCCTATCTCATGTCCATCCAAACCTCAATCCATACTCAATTATCATTCCATATTCCTGAAATAGTTCCTCTGCCTGCTGAGGTCAATTCGCTGTTTATGCTGTCATTTTCAGCAATTGACCCCAGCAGGTGGCTAACATAACATTAAAATTCTTAAAAAGGGCCTCCACGTGTTGGACCCATATCCCAACGCAAGCCTTCCAAAAATCCGGGTATAGTCCGTGTAAAGAGAGACATAATAATAAAACCAGCCCTTTTTAATATCCCACTAGTTTGGACAGGCCTCCCCTCAACGCGAGGGTCATTAGACCATAGTCCACCACTCTGGCCCAGTGAGGGTTAGCGGATTTCACATCTTTCGACGGGTTCTCTCAGACATGCAAGTTTCCTTACGATGTTTTCCATCACCGCAATATTATACATATCAGATATATTAAGGGCCCGGTTCACCACACTTTGGAAATGCAGGGATATATAAAATGATGTATAGTTAAATATATCTACATATAAAAAACAAGGTCGTGTTAGTTACACCGTTTATAACTCGAGAACGGGTGGGCCGATATTAATTATCTTATTTTTTTTTTGTTATTTGTCTCCGCCTCGTATATCAGAGTAACTATTTAAAACACGGGAAAAAATCACAAAAAAAGTAATAATGAAGATAATTAATTTTCTTAGACATTTGATTCTGAGGCGGTACGACAACAGCAGAAAGATTTATTGACAGGGGTAATAATAATTTGGTATACTTAAATAACAGTGGCGAAGTATAAAATATATCATCAATTATGTACATTAGATACAGATGTATATATGGCAACACACACACATGAAACATATAAAGCATACATAGCGAGACGATAATTAATAAAAATTAAAAGTTATGTGATGAGTATTAATATAATGTTGGCATAAAAGTCGGTTACGGTTTGTAAAATAATAAAAAAATCATTCTCAACTTTAACCAAATGAGTTAAAGGTTCAAATGTGAAGAGAACCCGCAACCACAAGATTAAACATAGTAGTTTAGTTTGACACTGTCGTTACTGGGTCGTTACCCTCAAGTGTACTGGAATCTAGCGGCTGTTCGTTCAGCACAAATACGGAGATTCACATCTACATGATCGCATTTACGTAGTGTCACATCTACATGATCGCATTTACATAGTGTCACAACTACATGATCGCATTTACATAGTGTCACAACTACATGATCGCATTTACATAGTGTCACAACTATATAATCGCGTTTACAGAGTGTCGCATTTACATCGTGTCTCAACTACTCATAATGTTTAATCTTATGCCGCAACCGTCAAAAGCTGATACATTAACGAGCACCTTGTTTGCACATCTTCGTTAGTACTCTCTGTGGCATTGTTAGTCTGTTCTTGAGTCTTTTTCCTTAGCTCGGCGGCGGGGAGCGCGGGCTGCTGCGGCGGCGGTATGGACGGGCAGGACGAGGCCTTAATACGCGCCGTCACGTCCCGGTACCGCTGGTAGAAACTACAAGACACACAAGCATGCAACATGGTGTACCTGTACCAGAGCGACGACGGACTGAAAGGTTGTTCACTACCGTATTTTTAAAAGAAGAAAACAAAAGAAATAACATTTATCAAGCAAACCTCGACATTGTAAATATATAGTGTAAACAGCCCAATGGTTAGATGTGCCGCCGTTATATATATCCTTTCTATTTACTTATATATACCCATATTTCCTGATATATTGCGTACGAAAATTGATTTAATTGGTATTAAAGGGTATATATAATAATTCTGCGTATTCGTTTTTTAAATTGTTATCATGTCTATGAATTTGAAATGAATTCTCCTTTAAATAGTTATCAGTCCGTCGTATCAGACTAACCGTCACCACGTACATTAATTTCCTACAGAACTAAAACATTTCCGACAATACTAAATAATTTCCGACTGCACTAAAACATTTCCGACAATACTAAATAATTTCCGACTGCACTAAAACATTTCCGACAATACTAAATAATTTCCGACTGCACTAAAACATTTCCGACAATACTAAATAATTTTCGACTGTACTAAGACATTTTCGACTATAGTAAAACTTCAGACGGACAGTGTACATACAATAAGTATCTTGTAAGAAATACTTGCCCGGACCATATTTATTTAACCACGACTAAAGTATTTAGAATTAGATATCAAATTTACATGAGACCTAGGGTAATATTGAGATAAACCATTCCAAACGTGACCAACTATTGTCCGACGCCACAATATACTTTATTACAAAGTACTTAAGGTAGGATTCCCAGGTGCACTTACGTGACTTGCGTTTATACACGACTAGGTCAGTACCAAGAGTGGGTGAGAGAGTAGCACATTTTTTTTAATACGAGTCAATTTAAAAAGTTGCATTGCAGCTAGTAGGATTTACTAAACTGTCTCGTGCGTACGATAAATAAACGCGGTACGGCAACCATTGTATTATTAATTTATTAGAAGTTTGAGGATCATGTATCTTGTACGAGCAATGTAAAATAAATTCAAAACAAATTCTCATGTATCCTCTAAACTGATTTAGTGATTTGATTAAATTGGAAATATAAAATAGAGTTGGGTCAAATGCCCGATTTTATTACTTCCCTGCTACATAGTAAATGCACGAGGAAACATCTACCTTCACAGCCCCATCTAACTCAACATTGCTACTATATGACGTCACAAGTAGGTACATACATTTAACCCCGTCTTACCCCATATATGACATCTCACAGGATACTTCATCATTCATATCTACATAATAACTGAAATGCCTGCTTCGCCTTCTGAAACGATTCGGAGCACGAGTCAATAAGGCCGCCTGTCCACCGCCGCCGACGCTGGGCCTTCTCCGAGAACGAGATGACAGAGTCGAAGTGGCGATACATATGTTTACTATGGCCGCCTGTCCCGCACGCCCGTAGGCCGAGCGCCGTGATCCGGCCACCGTAGTTTCGAGTAGTTCGACGCGGCCGCTTAAACTCGGCCCAAGATTGTGACAAGCCGATGATGTGACAATAATAAAAATATCGCCAGACGAACACACTAACTATACGGTCCCACACTAAGCACCGCTTCTAATATGGGTGGACTGAGGGCGAACTCAGTATAGATATTAAACATCCATGACTTGTGTACAAACATTCGTGCTCATCACCTAAAGTTTGTCCCAACCTGGATTCGAACCTGGGACTCTCGGCACAGAAAACGAGGTCACTAGCAACTGCGCTAATCAGGCCATCAATACAAAACTGCCGTTCGCCCGGGTCTTGTTTTTTTTTATGAAAAACGGGGGGCACACGAACGCCGTCACGTCATCTTGAACTCGGCCCGAAATAATCTCGTTCGCGGTGACAGCGGCGGTGGGCATACAGCCTTACCGTAAATGTTAGCACACAGTAAATTGTTACGTTTTATTGTGTCGTTATAACTAGTTTGTAGTAGAATAGTACAATACATGTTGGAATTTCCAAGCGGTCGAGGCACCATTGCCAGCACTAAATGTGTAAACGCAAAATGATTTGAATAACTTATGCCCGATTTACACGATTCAAATCGGCAAGTATAGTCAGTAACTTGAAATGTATTTGCGGACGCACTGCGGCAACTTGCCTGCTTGCTGTTAACACGAGGCTAGTGAAGTTGCCTAGCCACTTGTTAATTTGCAAACTTGAGCTGTGTAAACAAAGCGTTAGTGGATATTGTTAGAAGACTGTGAAATTTAAAACTTAAAAAAAAATAACCAAAATCTATCAAAAAATTAATATATCCTGAACAAGGGATTATTTTCCTGGAAAACCAACTAAAGGTCTCCAACAGTGTTGCCATGGCAACAATAAATCAAAGCAAAAAAAATACATTGTTTTGTAAACATATGAGTGACATTTTTACAAGATCCAATAACTATGACACATTTATAGTAATATAGATAAATGAGCCAAAGTTTCCAATAGCGTCATATAGTTCGTCTATCATCATAGGCCTATATAATTATATGATGATATAAGACGCGGAATTTTTGGCTGGCAACACTTTGTGGAATTTATCACAGGTGCGTACGACAACATGTAATGTAATATCGTTTATAATCTATTTGTAACTGCTCCACAATGTTCCAAATAATATCCAAGTTTTAATGATATTTTAGTTATTTTAATAGCATGCTTAATTGTTAAGATAATGCGTCAATCACACACACGAGTCGTCGTTTGAATATGAACTTTATGCCGTTACAACAAGGTACTGTGATGGCGAGTTAGAACATTGATAAACATGGTAGAATAGACGCGGCGCAATATTTAAGAGTCGCTTTCTTTTGGTATGCAATTAAACGAATACTTATCACGAATGAAAGCAAAGAGTTAAAAAAAAAAAAAGATTTGTTTATGAGTTTATGAGAAAAAGTTGCAGACATTGCAAAAAAAAGGAATGAATGAAGATAGACCACATGTATTTTTTTTTATCAAAACATAAGCGCTGTGCAAATTATTATGCAGTACGATGACAGACAATGTGTTATAGCATACAGGGTGTAAGGGGGCATGGTAACGATGTACCTATAATCAATTATATAAATAATTTATATCAAAAGTCATGGGTTCAAATTTATGTGCACGCCGTGTATCCGTAAACCACGCGATCGCCGCAGCGCTCCGAGCGATATCCACCCCCAGATTACGTATCTTTTCAAGCTTAGCGAAAGAAAAGCGAAAGCAATAATCTTGCAGTAATTGCTTTCAAATCGCAGATTTGTATGAGGTCGCAGCGCTACGTAATACGAATTGGCAATTTAAAAGCAAATATTGCGAGAGTACTGGTATCGCTACGCTATTGCAAGATACGTAATCAGGTAGCCGACGTACGAGTGAAACAGCCGACATATGAACGCGCTCGAGCGTATCGAGTTTTAATTTACATTGCAATTTAGGCTGTGTCCCCAGTCGGCAAACTGTCAGCGGCCGACTGAGTGAGCCGCAAATTTGTGGCGAACTGAAATTCGAGTTAGCTGCAAACTCAGATCAATTTACGTGTGTCGCAAGCAAACTATTATGTGTCAGCCGCTTATTTAGGTCGACCGACCGACTGAATTTTCACTGTCAACTGTCAGAACTGACAGTTTGCGGCAAACGGAATCACTACGCCCGGCGAACAAGCATATCGCCGCCGCCGACTGGAACCGGTTTTGCTGTGAGTCGGCCGCTCACTGAATCAATCGGCGCGCGCAACACAGCAGACTGCGTAGAGTGAGCGCAAACTAGCAAACTGTGAACACTCCATTTCAAATATATGGAAGGGCGTACTAAACCGATACGCCGCTAACTCAGTCGGCCGCTGACAGTTTGTCGACTGGGGACACAGCCTTAAGATATAATTAATAATGATGTTTGATCTTTATTTAAAATCACGATGAGATAAACTTCCTTCATAATTTCATGCTTAAATTAATTTTATAACACTTAAACAAATGCGTACAATTCATGAAAAGATCCACGAAAAATCCCAACCCTAGGGCGTCTCATGAGTTGAACCCGCGGTATAAGTTTTCGTTACGCTGCCACTTACACCCTGTACAGTCTACGAGTAGGATATATATACAAGTGTTATATATACATACCTCTTATCATTCTCGAAACTGTGAGTCCTCCTGAGTATAGTGTCGTTATCGGCCGTGTTGTTGACCGTCTTGTTTTCCCCTGGGGAGAGTAACATTTGCACATAAATATAATTCACATTTATTTTTGGGGTCGAGTCACCTTCGTCCGTAGGAGAATTAAGTACCCTCGAGATACCCTACACGTGACCCTAGGTGGTGCCAACTAGGTGACAACTCTACTGGTGGTAGGCTTCGGCCGTGGCTAGTCACCACCCACTGAACAAAGCCATGTCGCCAAGCGGCCTAGCCGTGTTCCGGCATGATGTCCGGTGTTGCCATTTATGGATGGCGGGTCAGATCAGTTGCGCTGCATGTGCCTAGTGAATGTAGCGTCTCTATCTACTGCCGCCTTCCTACCTAGGCAAGTATGCTCCATCGTAGATCTCATCGTCACTTACCATCCGGTGAAATCGAGATCAAATACTTGCCAATAATGTAATAAAAAAAAAAAAAAATTGTATCTTGCTCCATCTTATCATGTTAAAAAAACGATATATTTTTCCGACTTTGTTTCTATAACTAAAATATTCTACGTGCAGAGAAACGGGCCAAAATAATGTTACTTGTGGAATGAGTTTGTTTAATTATCTACAACGTGATCTAGAAAGGGTATACTACTATTTGATTCTGCGCTTTTTACCACATTTGTAATAATTATGTGCAGTAACAATTTCGCTATGTAGATATATTTTTATATCTGCTCCCAGTACATTGACTAAATTGTCATATTTTGTAAGCATAGTAAAAAAAAATACATTGATATAGTGATGTTACATAAAGATTATAAATGCGCTACAGAGCAGGTTCAAATTTTAGTATACCCTTTCTGAATCACGATGTATAATGATCCTGTATCCATCTTTTAAAAATATAAGTGGAGTTGGTATCCATTATAGCTTGTTTTGACTGATCACCGATATTAATTTCTCATATTTACTAATTTTACAGATTTAATCGCGTTTATTTAAAGATTTTTACGTTACCTACCATTCGGCTGCTTTACAGCAACCATGGTCACGTGAGGACTGAGCAGCCAAAACGCCAATGATCACCGATATTTACACGTGACACACTTTTATAGAATACGATTCACAATACACCACATACAACCTTCTCCCTCAGCCTAGTATATCCAACAATACCTTTATCAATACTCAGGTGACAGCACAGACTGCATATAAAGCCGAGTACTCACTAGACGCATCGGGTTGTCTACGGAACGAGGCCGACCGGCGCCACGAGGGCGGGTCGTCGTTGGCTCCCGTGCTCTCGGCTGTGTCGCCGACCTCCGGCGACGGCGGCCTGCCCTTAGGCGGCTTGGTGTCTGTCTTTATCACCTCCGGAACCGAGGGCGGCTTGTCTGTACGATGGTTAAATTGACAAACGATGGATGTGAGCGGAGACGATACAGTATGGTTGTGCTTGGATCTTGGACGACATAGATGAGGTAGGTCCAATATTATATAATCCTACTAATATTATAAATGTGAAAGTTTGGATGGATGGATGTTTGTTAGTCAATCACGCCTGAACGGCTGAAGGGATCTGGGTGAAATTTGGCACAGAGATAGATTATAGTCTGGAATAGCACATAGGCTACTTCTTATAGGTTATAGATGGGTTTATCGAGGTACGGCTGGCTGAGCCGCTGGAAAAAGCCAGTAATTATATAAATATTATATTATAATTTATAGTAATTATCTTAAGTGCAGTCTTTATTTTTATTTGTAGTGTTGTTATACCGAGCGCTATTGAGGAGGCCGGCGCGTGCACATCGCCACATAGAAACAGCAAGGTGGGGGAAAAGGGCTGACTCCAACCACGAAGCCCAAGGACCCTGGGTACGTGACCAAGTCTCGGCACTTTGGTAGATACATCGATCGGGTCAACACCTTACATTCAAATTTGTAATTTTTATTTTATAATTATTATGTAATTACGTATTTGTAGTATAATTGTTGTATACAAACAATCATATAAAAACTCAACGGGTAAGTTGATAGCTAAATTCAAATAATTAGATTTTTATTCCTCACTGAACACAGTCTGGCCAAAACACGTATAAGGTTAGATTCCGTAGCAATGTAACTACGAAAACTTATTGTAAATAGTTTCTAGGTAATTAACACGATCCCCCTATTTACCACATATTATAAAGATATGCACACAAGACTGTAGTATCGAATAATGAACCTCAATGTGATTGTTTTAAAGTTGACTATGCCGTCCAAAATGAGCTGCAAGTAAATGCGCAATGGTTATTGAGTGTGAGTACTGCAGGGTGGCCGACACTTAGCAATGGTTATACACGTGTAGCACTCGGAAAACTGGTATTATATACAAAGTGTAGTGCACAATGCTTCGGAGGCAGCTTATAAATACTACCAGCTGTCCCGGCGAACTTTGTACCACCTCAAAATCAAATGTATGCGAAAATTTTTGACATATGTCAAAAAATTTTACATATATCCGTAGACGAACTGCAGTAACCGACATAGCTCAAAGAATTTCCAAGTTGAAGTGGCAATGGGCAGGGCACATAGCTCGCAGAACCGATGGCCGTTGGGGCAGAATGCAATATATATAATGTTAAAGTGTAGCGTGTGTGCGCCTCGCATGGCAACACACTGGAGCTTACTTTTTTATTTATTTTTGTAAAAATAATGAATTAAAAAAAACAGACAAGCCCGCTGAGTTTCTCGCCGGATCTTCTCGGTTGAAGTCGAGTTCCGATCCGGTTGTAGAGTAAAAAAAAAATCAATTTGTAAGTGGCCCCGTAGGCCTATACGAAATAAACGATTTGACCTTGACTTTAACACTAACATTTTTTAACACTAGGACTCGCCATGTTACATAACCACCTCACGAAACATTGTGCACTACCCTAGTGTTGTCCCACTCACCATTGACGACCTTCTCGGGTTGCGGCGTGATCTCGATGTCGACTCGCTTCGCGTCGTGGTTCGGCGGGCTGCGCTTGCGCTTGTTGTTGTTGTTGTTGAGCCGACGCTGCACCGACAGCGCGTCAGACAGCCACGACGATATCGACGGGTCTACGAGGTCCATGCAGGTTTGGCCCTAAAAAGTATTATGAATATGGTTGGTTATCATATATTCGGCTTGGTTATCAGCTATTGACGGCCTGATTGGCGCAGTGGTAGTGACTCTGCTTTCTACGCCGAGGGTCCCGGGTTCGAATCCTGGTAGGGATACAAGCTTTGTGTGATGAGCACGAATGTTTGTACCCGAGTCATGGATGTTTAATATGTATAAAAGTATTATATACTGAGTTCGCCCTCAGTCCATTGTATGGTACCCATAACACAAGTGTTCTCAGTCCATTGTATGGTACCCATAACACAAGTGTTAAGCTTAAAGTGGGACCGTATAGTTGGTGTGTTCGTGTGGCGATATTTATTTATTCTTTCAATGTGTGTTAAAATATTTTACACTATTATTCTTACACCAAATATATGAGATGTCTCACTTATTTATGTACTCCCTCTCTTGTACCCGGCATACTCTGTATTTCTTCTTTTAGTCTGTGTATTTGTTCGCCATACACAGACTAAAAGTTCTACAAATCACAACTAAATTAATTTTGTCTAAGCAAAAATCTAGCTCATACATTATGACCATATTATGGTGTCAATACATTTAATTGTATGTTTAATTTAGGCCTATGTCCAGCAGTGGACGTCTTTCGGCCGTTAGATATATAGATAGATAGACATTTAATTTTGTAAAATTTAATCTGTGTGCGAACGCAATATATGTCCCAACAAAGAGTCTCACCGAGTAGTTCTTGAGGGCCGGATCCGCACCATACTTGAGCAGCAACGCGGCAGCCTCCTTCTGGCCCCACAGAGCGGCGGCGTGGAGTGGCGTCCAGCCCTCGTAGTCCATGCAGTCTGGGTCCACGTTGCAATCGTCCAACAGCATCTTCGCGACCTGGTGGAGATTACCAGAATTATATAAGGAGGGAAGAGAAAATAAAGTCGAGTGAATTGCTGTCGCCGGGACTAATAACATTATTTTCTGTCAAACACTACATAACGATTTATTAATTTTAATAACTTTGTTTTGTAAAAGGAACTGAATGCTATTGGGTGTTCGATTCAATCAGTCATATGTTGTCTTCATCCCCAACAGTAAATACCAACCTACACCTCGTGAGAGAGGGAAGTCGATATCTGTTGCAACTCCTTTTCCATCTTCTTTAAAATGAAGGTTCAATTAGCTTTACCCTGGTTCAAACCTCAGCGTCTTTCTAGATCACCGCTGTAGATCCTGCCTCACTGATTTCACACTGGTGGTAGTAGGTCGGGAGTTAAGTCACATAAAAAAAAATACTAGCCTCCATGTACCCCTTGGCTGCGGCAACGTGAAGGGGCGTGCCACCGTTCATGTCTCGCACCTCGACGTAGCCATTCGCGGCCCAGTTCCTGGCGTCACTCAGCAACGTATCCACTTCAGCGTTGCGGGATTTATCGCAATCTATTCCTGAAAATATATAATATGATAATGACACGACATTTCTCTTGGCAGCCTACAAGAACCTGTAATATTATTGCAGCGTCTACTGGTGGTAGGCTTCGGCCGTGGCTAGTCACCACCCACTGAACAAAGCCATGTCGCCAAGCGGCCTAGCCGTGTTCCGGCATGAAGTTCAGTGTTGCCATTCATGGATGGCGGGTCAGATCAGTTGCGCTGCATGTGCCTAGTGAATGTAGCGTCTCTGTCTACTGCCGCCATCCTACCTAGGCAAGTATGCTCCATCGTAGATCTCATCGTCACTTACTATCAGGTGAGATTGAGATCAAATACTTGCCTATAAGGTAATAAAAAAAATAAAAAAAAGCGTAAAAAAATATTCACTAAGAGCGCTTTCACATATAGGCGTGCTTGTCGCGCGACTGTAGCGCTGCACAGCGAATCCCTTCACATTACAGCGACTGTAGGCTAAGTCGCGATGCCGCGCTTCACAGTCATGCCACCGCAAGCTCGGAGCGCTGCAGTCGCGCTTCTGACGCGCGACCGACGCGCGGCTGCCGCGCTGCAGCTGCGATACTTAAATATGTATGGATACGAGTCACGCTACTGCAGCGCGACTTAGAAACGCTACAGTCGCGCGACAAACGCCTATATGTGGAAGCGCTCTAAAGCATAGGCGTAGCTACGATGGGGCAGAGTAGGGCAGCAGCCGATATCCGAGTCATGCTAAATATATAAAATTATGCTACTGATTTCAAGACACTAGATGTGTATCTTGGCAAATAAGAGTGCATGGCAAGTGGCATATCGGGAACGGATCAACTTTATATTGTTGTCAGATTTTTGACGAAAAAAAGGTAATGGTTCAATTCGAGATTGCTTGTTTTGCCGTACGCTAAGTAAACCTTGGCTAGTGACCTCAGATACCAGTGACTGCTTTATTATACGCCAATATCTAGTACTTTTATCTGGTTAAAAAACACTTCACGCAATCTAAGAGACAACTAACAGTCTAAAAAAAAAACATTTTCGAGTGATAGGTACAGACACTTCGCTGTAGCGCCCTGTAGCGCTAAAGCTAAATGAGACTTGCAAAAATGATCTTATGGTGTCCAAGCAGCATATCTCCGATAACACTATACCCTATCGTTCATTCACCTTTCTCATCTATGATCTTCTGTAGCAGCTTGGCCATAGCGTCATTCTCTGCTATATCCACGGGCAGCTCGCCATCGTAGTTGACTGCACCCACATCTGCTCCGTTTTCCAGTAGGTACCTGTGAACACGGCAAAAGTTTAGTTTTGAGACATAACGCCATCTCGGCTCGCAGTTTATATAATGACTAGCTGCACCCCACGGTGTTGCCCGCGATTAAAAAGTATGTCGATGCTTATGTCATTTTCTGAACCCCTTAACTACGACTACCTATGCAAAAAAACATGTCGATACCTTTGCTCTATGAAAAATTCATACAAATCTATCCCACGGGAACCATACATTTTACCGGGATAAAAAGTAGCCTATGTGCTATTCCAGACTATAATCTATCGCTGTGCCAAATTTCATCCAGATCCGTTCAGCCGTTCTAGCGTGATTGAGTAACAAACAACCATCCATCCATTCAAACTTACACATTTCTAATATTAGTGGGATTACAAATGCGGCAAGGAAGCGCTGCTTCAAGGTTTAGTATACCATTTCTGAATCACCCTAACATACAACAATACAAGATGTTTTGACTTCTTCTTCGTAATACTCTTAACAAAATAATTATGGGATAGAAGTCTGGTGGATGCTCAAGTCAAGCGTGGCCTTATTGTGGTCAGTCTACGTATCTTTTCCGTGTTTTTTAGGACTTAGCCAGGCACACACTCCCACACTCCCACCACTGTTACTCCTGCGAGCCAGGATGCACATCAGTGACCAAATAAGACGAGGCTTGACCTTCTGCGAAATATATTTTCTTGAAACTCGCAATTAATCAGTTAGAAAGAAAGTTATACACTTCCCTCAATTCCAAAGAGGGAGATAAAATATACATATATATATATCAAAAACCTGACTGCCACAGAAATCAAAACACTTAGACCTGGACGAAGCCCAGTCCTAACTATCTTGTAACACTCAGTTTGATATCCTATAAAATGTGAGCTAATGCCTGGCTTATGCTGAGCTGGACACCTGTTTGGCGCAGCCATGAGTATCTGACACACTGTTGTTTAAATTTAATAAGCCATTTATAGTTAAAAAATTGTTTATGTAATCTCGTGTCTTGTGTTGTAAATAAATAAATGTTTCTTCTTTTGTTTTCTTTCTAATTGGAAAAATTGCTGTAGAATTGGTCAATGCGCTACCAAACTCTAATGACCGTTTGGGAGCGCATAATGATATAGTATAGACTATACTATACTGTATAGTTGTCATAGTTGTCGTGTCGTTGTTCAACTAAAGCTCCGGATGTGTTGACGTCATAGATAGTGACATTAGTCATACGGGGTAACTCCCGAGACGGTTCAATTGAAGAAAGTAACCGTAAACAAAACTTGATCGTCTATGGAAAGTTTTCGCAAAAGCCTTTAGCGTTTAGAGTGCATAGTTCCGTTTCGTTCGTTTAGCGTCGTCGTCGTTGAATCGTATCCTTTAGGGTGAACATGTTCAGAAAAGTTCTAGCGTGTTTTATTTGTTAATATTAATAATATATAGAAAAGAAAAGGAAGCATTTTGTTGCCGACTTCTCTTAGCAATAATTCTTAGACAAACGAGCATACATACTACGCCTAACGAGTACATTTAAAGTAATCGTAACATTATTAAAAAAAATGTCTTCTTTGTAAATCTTATTTATGATATCTGTTCTAAGTTTGCCGATATAAATTGACGGCAACTTCAACCTTACGCAGTCTTAAGATACCGTAAACATTGGGTTTTATCCTAAATAAAAAAAACTTAAAATTAATATACTCGATTAAATAATAATTAAATATTGTTCCGAACAAATAGCGAAGCACAACGAACGGTCCCGTTCACAGAAGCTGAGTACCTACTGGGTCAGCATGACTCAGCATGTGTTTACTATGAGCTGCATATATTGGAATACGTCAATGAGTGGATGGTTAATCATATTTTTGTTTGGACTCCAATAATATGTAAATAAATAGCTTTCGTCTACGGCTCTGCCCGCGCAACCTACGAGTTCAGCTCGCCGTAAAATAGTCATGGTATGGTAATAGCTATGTGTCTTTTGTGGACAAAATAATGAGCGTACATATAAAAAAAAACAAGAGAAAGGAGTCGAATTGTGAGCCTCCACCTATTTGTTCGTCGGCAACGGCGAGATAAATAGTTACATCATATGTACATATATCCCACTAATATTATAAATGTGAATGGATGGATGGATGGATGTTTGTTACTCAATCACGCCAACGGCTGAACGGATCTGGATGAAATTTGGCACAGAGATAGATTATAGTCTGGGATAGCACATAGGCTACTTTTTATCCCGATAAAATGTATGGTTCCCGTGGTATAGACACGTGGGATAGAACATCGAGAGGCACAGCTAGTATTATAATATCGCCAGACGAACACACCAAATATACTATTCCACACTAAGCAACTTTTATCATGGGTAACATGCAATGGACTGAACTTTATTTTTTTATCAAAAAGCAACACTCTAACTTATTGTTTCTATATGTTGAAACACATTTAAAATCCGATTGAAACATATGTTCATGGTTAGGTTAATAAATGATACGTTGGTGTATACCTGGCTATGCTGAGGAATCCGCAGGATGAGGTGGCGTGCAGCGAGGTCCAACCTTCGTTGTCACCCCGGTTCACGTCAGCGCCATGGGTCACGAGGAACTCCACCATGTCGAGATTGTCGTCTATGCAAGCCTGGAAACAATGTGGTACAAGTATGATCAGCATGATCTCCAGATGGAGTATACAAGGAAACTATTTTCATTTAAAAATAGCGCTTATAACAAAGAAGGTGACGTTCAAGTTCCATCATCGATATTTCGACACACGTTCTGAATGAATTCCAGATTAAATTTGAGTCTGCCGTTGAACTATATACTTCTTAAGAGAAACTGACGACCTTTAAAGGGTAAATAAATGGGAATACTGACAAGTTGCGAACCCGTATAAACTCCAGACTTTGAAAACTTTTTTTTTTTTTTTGTTACAAAAGAAGTGATATGTGGGAACTCCTTATTTAGGGTTCTACTTTATAAGAAGCACAATTCTAACTTGGCCATGAGATCTTAGCTTAGGAAAAACCGATTCCAAGGTTCACCGACCCATTACAATAGCTGGGATAAACAGCGAGATGTTTCCTAACTATTTATATATATATCCCTCAAGGAGTCGTAATTTTATATTTACTTTCAACAACATTCGCAATAGCCAAAACACACAAGTACTGAAATACACAACAATACGATGTTAAGCACAGCAAATAAAATAGAGCTCCGTGTATGCGGGTCATAACAATCGCACATTTGCATAGCATTCCATTTAGCTGATAACGTATCAATAGATATTAATTACATAACCGCGACCCGTAATTATTAATAACGGGAGTTAATTAGGCCATAGTCCACCACGCCGGCCGAGTACGGGCTGGCAGACTTCACACGACTCAAGGGTTCTCTCAAATATGCCAGTTTGGTTCTTCACAATATTTTCCTTCACCGTATAACAAGTGACAACCATATCCAGAAATAGCAGTAGTGCGAGCCGCGGTTGTAATCTGCGACCCCCGTTGCCAAAGCGTTCAACATTATTAACATATGTTAAATATATAAGGGCTAACGGACATATGAGGATGGGATATACAATTGTGTACACGTTCAGGTTCACCCTGATCTAGAGCCAATGAAAGTTCGCTTCCGTAACACTCTGCGCAAGCATCAAACTAGCTTCTTCGTCTCGTCCTTTTGGAAATAGGCGAATACACAAAACTGCCCTAAACGGTCGCTTTTCTGTGGACACAAAATAATTTCTAGTACACGGATCACATGCGGTATTCGAACCCAAAGTCTGACAATCTTAGCATTATGAGCACCCCTAATCACTAATAAATGAATTGAACGCTCAGCATAATACTAGTAATTATTTGCATGCGTAGAATTGCATTTAAATACGTTTGTTTTCGTTTTATAAGATTGACTTTAACATGATTTGATAGTTTTATGCCTGCAATATCATTCATTAAACAAGGAATGGTAGCTTAAAACTTTTTCAAAGCCAACATACTGTTTGTCTAACAGTAAATGGTGTCCATCAATCAAGTAAGCTCATCGCAGCATAGCACGAGTTAGAATAATTCGCAACATGCGCACGCGTCGATCGTGAAGCGCATATAGCAGCAACCAGTGGGCAGCGGTTGCATAGTGTTGTGCAACGGTACGGAACCGCGGCAGGGTCATTGCCGCGGCCGCTGGCGCGTGGCGGTACAGCTTCGGTGCTCGGACGGTGCCAGGTGCAACGCTGCAACCTGGCCTGGTCACGTCATGGCCTGGCAATAGTATTTACACGCGTCATGAGGTCCCTAATCCTAGAGTATGGTCAGAGAACAGATTTGGATAGATTCTCATTATGATTCATCCATTCGCAAAAATAATGTGGGCTTCGAATTGGCAAAGCTAGGTAAAACAATCAACAGAATTTTATGTAATCTGAAATTATTCCTTGAAGGCAACAATAATATATATTTATGTTTGCATTGAAACGCATCGTTTACCTCCATGTTTTGTATAAAACTCAAGGCACTGGCCGTTTCATATCAAATTTATCGATAACGTTCACAAAGATAATCGATTAGTCGATTTTAATTTGCGAGTAACTTTTTCTTTTTTATTACACAATACGAATTATGAATGAACGACTTTCGCAAGCGAGCATACGGGCTTCATAACGACTTAAACGCGAGGTCGATTAAATGTATCTGTCAAATGCAGGTTGTAATTGTTGAAATGCAATTATTTGTGGAATTACCAATAACTCGACAGCAACAACAATTACCACTCTGACAGCGCATTCTGTCGCAATTGTGTTTACGTAACTATACAACATTAACTAGACATCATTAAGTGCGGGTATCGATTACGTTCGCTATGCAGAAATAATAGCCATTACCACGCTGTAATGTGAACATTGATTCAAAATCTCCGACAAATATTTACCCCCAAATTTATAGACGTTTTGTAACTTTATCGAACGTCATATAGTACTGCGCACTAGGGTCTCGCTTTGCGTAGTACTAGATCACGCTTGATAAAGTTACAAAACGACTATAAATTCGGAAGTTGTATTTTTAATAACCAATCGAAGTACTGTCTAGGAAAATTACTTCTAAGTTTGACGACCTGATCGGTCAGTTGGTAGTAACCCTGCTTTCTGCGCCGAGGATCCCGGGTTCGAATCCTGGTAGGAACACGCTTTGTGTGATGAGCACGAATGTTCGTCAAGTCATAGATGTTTAACATCTATATAAGTATTATATACTGAGTTCGCCCCCAGTCCATTGTACGGTACCCATAATACAAGCGTTGCTTAGTGTGGGACCGTATAGTTGGTGTGTTCGTCTGGCGATATTATTATGTCTAATAAGCCGCAAACGAGTACGTCGTGAGAATACTCATAGTTGAGGCACGGAGTCGATGCTTATTCTACATCATTATCAGGATGCCCCGGATGCGACCGATATTGGAGTCGCATGCGCATTCAAATGTACAATTAACTTTTCATCAAATAGGTAATTGTTTTAATCAACATAGTATACCATCGTTCGTTGTCCTAGACCCCCAACATCGGTTTGTTGGTAGTGCGAGTACCACATACATAGCATTGGATACGAAGGATACAAAGGCAATCTAAATTTCCACATAAATAAAAAGGCAACGGAAGTTATCTATTACTTATTAACATATATATATAAAAAAAAAATCCAAAACTGTCAATTCTACTATAATCATTATTGGAAGATGATACAGCAATCATATGTATTTGAGGTCAGAGACGCCAGACGAAAGCAGGTTTCTCTCCTTGCGGTTCATATTTCTAGGCGATATTCACTAAAAATATTGGCAAGCTGTGCTTATCTCTAACCAATCTCTCTCACGAAATTGTATTTTAATAAAATGCTAATTCAGTCGTTCAAATCTAAAACCAGATATACGACCATTAATTACGTAGAATATCACAATAATACTTATATATGATAGGTGACTAGGTGTGGATTAATAAGAAATTCATAGTATAATATCCAGCAGTCGTAAAAACATATACGAGCTTGTTGTGCCGTTTCAAACAATTTAAGGTTGTTTTTAACCGACTCCAAAAAGGAGGAGGTTCTCAATTCGGTTGTATTTCTTTTTTTATCGCGATTAGTCGCGAGCGATTTGAGTTTTGAGTTACAATTACCATCTAACCCCCAAATTGATAGACGTTTTATAACTTTATCAAACGTCATATAGTACTGAGCACAAGAGTTTCACTTTGCGCAGTACTATATGACGTTTGATAAAGTTATAAAACGTCTATAAATTCGGGGGTAAGTCCGCATAGGTGAAAACTAGTAAACAGAACACAAATTTCCTGTTTTTCCTCGAGCGAATCCAACAACAAACCATAATATTTTGATACCAAAGTAATTTACATCGTTGAATATCGCTCGGAATGTAAATTAAAAGGTTATGCGAGTCAAAATAATGAATAGACTTGTATTTAATAATACTGACATCATGACAATGCCTCCTTTTCCAACGTGTCTATGCAAGAACACATTATACCTATATATATACGTGAATCATCCAACGATTTCGAAGTCATTAAATACTAATTAATACAAACGTATCAAGAAAACTTGAAGCCGACCCGGTGTCCAATAGATTGATTTACAAATTGTCAAAAAGATTAAATTCCTATAATGTATTAAACCAGCAACCATTAGGTAATGACAGCCGCCCGGACCGTGTGCGCAAGCAGCGCGCTTTTCAATTGCAGACGCTCAATTCTTTGCCAAAAACTCGGTTCGGATTCCAATATTGGCAAAGCAGCTCAAGTTGATCGAAAAGCGGGGCGTGCGCAACCTCTGACGTAACGCCAATATCAGCGGATCTGTCTCTGGCGTGACCTCGAAATTTAAAAATCTCCTCGGCCGCATTTAAAATACCGTGGCGCTATGTCATTCAGTGGGACGCGTCATTCCCCTCCACAAAATTTGGGTCGGTCAATGACAGCACAGAAATCCGAATCTAGAATAGCTGCATGTAGGCATACGCCAATAATTGGGGCGGCAGCGTTTTTAGAGGGCCGCCTTTATGATCTCATACGACGCGGACGCGCGTATATCAGTGGCTCAAGCACCATCTTTGCACGTAGCGTTAACGTTAAAGTAAACGTATACCGTCCCGCTCACACAACATATTTCATAAATAAGAATGAATGCGACGGTATGCTTTATCGACGACGTTACGATTACGCTAATCAACTTTATGTCTCTCCTATACAATATATGGCGTTTAACGACTCAATTGCGATCTACATAGCGATGATTATAACTCAAACATAATAGCTGCACAGTACGGATAGTCGGACGGCACCGTCGTCGGCGAGTCATCGACCCAATTTCCTCGACTATCTAAACGACATGAATATTGCGCACTATAAATACTGTATGTTGTATTACATAAACTTACAACCGAGACAGAGCGCATCCGCGATCACACCCTGCCAAAATAATAACTCACTGGTCGCGATGCCTATAACACATAGCAGATTGCTTACAATTATATTAAATATATCGTAGATATATTGCCCGTACGATATAAATTATGTTGATCTATAGGATTATTTTTTTATCACGATACACTCGAAATAGGTTACGATGTTATTGTTATAGAAAATGGGCCAGGTCGGTCTCGCAATGGGAGCGCGTTAAAAATCGGAACAATCACTCGGGGGATCAACTTCCAAAACCAACAGCAAATTTATAGACGTCATGCGATAGGCTCGAAATAAAGAAGCAATTTAAAAAAAAACTGAAAAAAAAATTGTAAAGGAATAAATACTTGTGTAGGCACACAGTGGCGTGCCAAATCGTCACAATCGCCCTAGACTGGCACCAGACTCGCCCATACCCGCCTCGATTAAACGAAGACGAAGTGCCCCGCCGACCGGCATACAGTGGACAATTATTATGAAACTGACGCAATAAGTAATCGACACACCGCACCATACGACCTAACCGAGAGATTGATGAATATTGATGCAGCTCCAATCCTAGGCACGACATTACATGGTGCAGCTTTTTTTACGAGCGAGAACTGGCGTGTTAGTAGGACGTGAGCTTACAAATAGAATTACAAATTTCTGTATCGTTAGCGAGCCCTACAAATAACGTGGCTATTTGTTTAAGATTCTCAGGCTAACACCAACTATACCACACTAGACGCTTTTACTATGGGTACCGTACAATGGACTGAGGGCGTACTCAGTATATAATACTTATCTAAAAAAGTTTGTCCCGACCACAATTCACCAACCAACCACATTCCAAAGCCGATTCCACGCAAACTGAGTTAATCAAGTCAGGAGTAATTACACAGACACACTAGATCACACGTAAAAAAATATAATTTAATTTCATAGCAATTTGAGGCTACAAAGCAACGTAAGAAAACAAACGTTTAGTCATCATATGATACTCCGTTCATTCATAACGCACTTAGTCACAACAATCTCCAACGAGATCATTGGCACACGTAATTGACGATAAATTTGCGTCGACAAGATTTCTATTGTCATTGATTTCGTCATTGGCACATCTGCAGTTTATATCTGTTCTAAGGTAACTAACCGCACTGTATAAATAGGGCAGGCACACCCGCTCGTCTCGTCGCCTATAAATATAAAAATATATGGCAATCGATAAAATGATCAGTGCGAGCCGGCAACGATGATGTAAACAGAGATGAATACGCGCGAGGCAGGGATCGTTATCTGTATTGTGAATCGATTATTGATATTGCCAGCATGTTGGCATGGCACGGCATGTGGCAAGTCGTCATTATCACCATTTACGCTGTACCCTGTACAATAAAATAATAATATTATATTGTTTTTCTCTTCCACTACATCAATATAAATCAAAATGTGTTTCATGGCTTTTATTGATATCATAAGACGAAACAGAAGGTTTTTTTTTGGGTAACCTGGTCAATCATGTCACACACAAACAAACACACTTTTTTTGTGTGTTTTTTTTCCATATCCTAACAGTTATTCTGCTAATCGGGGCGGAGACAAATTCAAAAAACAAAGATCCTTATAATCAGGCTACCCGTTTTTGAGTTTTAAATGGGTAACTAACATGACTTTGTTTTATATATCTAGAATAATTGTTAACATAGAATTCATATGGAACATTGCTTATTAACATATCGGTGAGATTCGGAAATTCCCTTTAGAGTGTTTACTTTGTTGCCGACCGAACGACCTTCCCACCAAATGTGTATGGGAGAGTACAAGTATTACGTAACGAATTTGGGAGGAGGGGGGGGGGGCAGTCTTCTGAATCGTTACGATGCGTTACAGGGGCGGGGTGAGGGTGATTTTGAACTACGCGTTACGTAACATTGTTTTAACCCTCCAGAACGGTCGCGTAGATTTTACGTTTTACTGGGGGGGGAGGGTAAAGAAAAACGTTACCGTCTCCAAAAATTGCGTTACGTAATACTTGAACGCACCCTATGGGTAGTAAAACGTCTGGAAAAACGCACATCAGCCGCTCCTGACGACCGAGCACACGTAACATCCATTTACACCAAATATAACAAACATTGACGTCGTCGAAAACGCGACAGCGAAATGAACAGAAGGTTAACTTCTAGGTGATTGAGGTGATAATAATAATAAATCCCTCTCGCATCCTTTGGCATTCATAAACATATATACACTCTTCTTCAGAAGCAACAGTCCTGGGCCCCAAGTCTGCTAACACAATCGATTCATAATCGAACAGCAACCGCATAGTAACTGTCACTTTTGACAGATATTGTACGGGATATCTGTCAAAAGTGGCAGTTACTATGCAGTTGCTGTTCGATTTTGAATCGATTGTGTTGGTAGACTTGGGGCCCAGGTGTATGACGCCATAGGTGCTGTAAAGCAGACGAAACGTCATGAAGGTGAAAACAGAAATAAACGCGATGAAAAGTTTTATTTCAAGGACGTACCCAAGTTGATTTACCGAGTACACTACTATTGTACTATGTAACAAGTTGCGAGAGTTCCGCCACATCTAGCCGTCCCCCGCAAACGTTCAACGTTGCTTTCTTATTTTAACACACAAGGTTATTTATATTTGTATTGATGCTCTTGACACGGCATCATTTGTGTCGACGTTATGCCGTCAAATTTGAACATATAATTATGAAAGTAAATGTAAAAAAAATAAACAATCGAATTGAGAACCTTCTCCTTTTTTGAAGTCGGTTAAGGATCAATAGAAGGCGATAATGGCCGAGAACAGCAACAGATACTTTGACAATAATCTAAATTTTCAGGTATTTTTTTTATTTATAATCATCAAATTATATATTATTATAGGCTAACAAAAATATATTTAAATAAAAAAACAAATAACTAAATATAATAACAATTAAAAATAGTTAAATCGTCTGGGGCGTAAGTCTGTATGTGCCACTAGCTAGAACGCTCGCCGAGTGTAGCTCTACCAATGTACCTACCTCTATTACATAGAGTATTCTCAAGTACTCAGGATTCACAAAATCTAAATATACTCAGTATTATTTTAAAGCCTAACCCCTATATAAAAAATGTTTATTGTTATCGCAATACAAAAAGGAAATAAGCAAAAAAAATAAATTCCATAGTTACAATAATGAAATCACAGAATTAACGCAATGATTATATAACAATCGGCAATTCAATGGATAAGAAATAATTACACAAAAATTTAAAAACAAAAAGGGAGAAATTCCAAATTAAAAAATGAGAGGCTGGCAGTCTTTGGTTAATTATAATCTCGTGGCAGAATGAACCGAATCCGTACAACTTCTGGAGAAAATATTATTACTAGGCTATTGGTCGCCTAACATTTCAGTATGTCGCATTTTTTTAACTGTTTTATAACGATAAAAAGTTGCTAAGACCATATTTACAACAAAAAAACTAGTTCATTGAGCGACGCATTGAATTTTAAACTTCTTAGTTAAAATCGGTAAAATCGGTTGAGGAGATCTGAGGTAACAAACATAAAAAAAATACAACCGAGTTGAGAACCTCCTCATTTTTGAAGTAGGTTAAAAAAGACAATAATTACTTGCTTTTTTTAATAAACATCAACATAATTGGCACGATCTGCGCGTAAACCTCTGTCACACCATTTGTTGATACATCTCAGATAATTTTAAGGGAAAAAACGTCCACTATCTATATTAATGCTGTATCATAATCCGGTAAAACATAAGCTTCTATAGCTCAATTTACCAAATATCTACAGTCTAACCGCGAGAGTTTTATACGAGTTTTGAGCTCGTAGTTATGAGGGCCTAGCCGTTGTTTTCTCACTATGGAGTTTAGACCTGAAAAGTGATTAATAATGGTTTTTTAAAAGACATTTTATGAACGGACACTCACCACGTGTTTATCTTTGTGCGATAAGACCGCGCTGATATTTACTATATAAGGTGAAACAAAAATAGTGTAAATATGTTAACGGATGAATCAGTAAGTTCTAAGGATCATGTTGATGTATAAAATAATTGCGTAAATGATGATAGACTTTTTTTTAAACAAGGCGAACCATGCGATCAATACAGGACGTAACTTTTTAATGTCTAATACATAATTTGATTTATTTCTTTATGAATAATGTCTTTATAACCTACTGTTGGCCCTGTTAGAATATTTTTCACTATTATTGTCACACCTTACATAAGATGCAGAAGTCGAAGATCATTTTCTTCATTACACATCAGTCTCCAGGATTAACTTCTCCCTTGGATAGCGACATAGAGAACGAACACCGCCGCCATCGGTCAACCGTCATATTGAACCAATGCAGCGCAGTTATTAGGCCACGGCACCGAACCCGCTGCCAACCCGGCAACCAGCCGCCATTAATAACACCCAAATTTATAGAAATTTGTCGCCCGTTTACAACGACATTACGAAGAACTTTTCTTCGGCAAATTATTTGGAATGCTACTCGAAATTGGTTTGAACATAAGATGATCTTGACACTACTGCTGTATCGTTCTGGGCCCCATAGTAACTGTCACTTTTGACAGATATCCCGTACAATGTCTGTTAAAAGTGACAGTTACTATGCGGTTGCTGTTCGATTATGAATCGATTGTGTTAGCAGATTTGGGGCCCTGGTTGTATGTAGGTACAATCTTTTCAGTGTACCGCTATTTCTATTTCGGCGGGATTTTCTTTTACAGTGGCAAAGATGTCAATTTCAATGCATGTTTGTAATTTTATGGTTACCATTACCTCAGCTATTTTAATATGTAGCACACTTCTGCGTTGAAACTGAAGGCTGGGAGGTATTTTAGATTGAATCAGCATGTAGTATAAAGCTCTAACTAATATAAAAGCGTTGAAATAAAACTAATCTTACAGATTTTATCGCGGTGATTGTATGTTTTGACGATCGCGACGTTTCGGCCGGCTGGAGAGGAACTTAGATCCAATTGCGATTCGCTATATGTACAGACTAAGCAACGGAATATAAAGGCGCGGTTACGAAAAAGAACGCTTAAATACGCTCCGCACCGGCAATAAATATCCACATAAATAAACACCGCCAGACTGTACGGTCCCAAACCAAGCAATGCGTATACCGTACAATGGACAGACGGCCCCAGTGTACAATTAATAATCTATTTATTAAACGTCTATAGTTCGGGCACAAACAATCGTGCTCCCCGCACAAAGTTTACCCCTATCAGAAATCGAACTTAGGACCCTCGGTATAGAATGCAGGGTCACTACCAACTGTGCCAATTAGGTCATCAACCACATCGATTAAGGTTATAAGCTCTTTGATGGCAAGCGGTCCCATACATACGACATTATGGGTATACCAAGTTATTAGTGGATCTTATCACCTCTTAACTTTTTCATAAGGTTCGCCAATGACATTTTCCACGGTAGAAACGCACTGTCTGTAGATAGTCTACAGCCTAACGTACAGTCGGCTAAAAAAGTCGTTAAACAGATTCAGAATCTCGCAAGTCTATAAAATAGCTATGAAAGTCCCCGATATAAGTACCGTCGTTTTAGCATTCCCCTTAGGTTTCAGATGTTTAAACAGGATTCGATGGAGATGTAGCTAGACATATTTACCTCTATGGAAGTGACCGTTGCCCAATTGTAGTGTGATATTATAGGTAGGATTTTTTAATTTAGATTTTGTTCAACAAATTTTGGTACCGACTGTACCCGCCGGTCGGCTTCTCACGCGCGCACACGCAACTAGTTAGACAGTCGGTGTCGAGTTGCCATGCGCGTCACCGACTTCTTTCGATGCAGTGGTTCACGTGGTTTAGTTTTACAAAATAAGACATTTGTAATAAAACTATTTTTTAGGATTTTATCGCGTTTATATTTTAATTTTACGTTCCCGACGTTTCGGCTGTTTTACAGCTACCATGGTCACGGGAGGACTGAGGTGGATGACGTCCTAGTGTCATAGTCATAGTCAAACGCGATAAAATCCTAAAAAAAATGTTTTATTTCAATGTGTAGTATTCGCGTAAATATAAGACATTTCTTCTAAATCCAAAATTAGTAATAGTTATATTACTATCCCGAGTGTATAGATCCTCTTTTCGACACAAGACATTATTTTGGACACAAGGAGCTGAATCCGATGTGTTTGTTGTATTTTTTATATCTGAATGCGCATTTTAAATCGTTATAAATCTTGAGCGGAGTGACATCTTGTAAAACAGGTCAACATAAGGGTACTGCAAGACCTATACAAATCCTAAAATTCACTGGGCCGAGTTTACTGAAACTTTTCACTGTGATAGCTTGTTTACCAGGTCACCGGGTCAATACTTTTTATACCAGGAAATAAAACTGTTCTTCTGGGATAGTCCACAAATACGAATTAGTAAAGTATTACATTTTTAAAAATAACTACGTTAAGGCGTTATAGTTCGGAGCCCTCATTTTGTAAGTTCAACTTGCACAGTGCAACTTTTTTTGCAGTTGTGCCAAATAATTTGACATGTTCAAACCATTTCCAGTGGCACGGATAAAGGAATGACTACAGGAGTTTATCCGGGCCGCGAATTCAGATCAACATTTTTTAAATGTCATAAACTAAGGTTTATTTTCCGCGCTTTACGATGTCTTAAACACAAATGATACTTTGAATGTTTAATTCAGGTCAAAATTGCTCGGGTTTGTTGATTTGGCGCTTATGCTGGAGGTGGAACTGGAGCAACCGATGATTTTAAGCACTGACTAGGTGCACCACCACCTTAGAAAATGGTAAACCAGCCATGGTAGGAGTACCATGAGGAACAAATCAGATCCACATCCTCGATTGATCCACTTCGCAAATTTGAACCAACAAGTCCGTTGGTTCAAATTTGCGAAGTATTGACGTGACAATATTCCATTGATCGACTAGGTTCATGGTTAAAGAGCTGGTCTGATAGCCAACAGGGGCTCAATTCTGCTAATTTACAAACGTTTCAGTTAAGTGTCGATTGAATGATTGTAGACATTTGGTAGTCTACTAGTTTTTTAAGATCAGCTGCTTTCCACTGACCAGCCATTCAACTGCCATAGAACTATTTCGTATTCTGTACTTCAGTCGTGTATAATGTAGCTAAGTAATAGTATTCTACTCGTGATCTGACGTTTCTAGCAGTCAACACACAACCACTGCCGCGGAAATGAGACTCCATCGAGACGACATTAAAGTTTTAGTAGAATAGCCAATCTGGCACAGTCGTAATGGAACCTCAATAGTGTATCGCTGGAATGGCAATTCTAAATCATTACATATATTTAACTAAGATCAGAATTGGGCTGCAGGTTACTGTGCAAGCGATTCTACATTACCAGCGCCGTAATGATGATAGCTAGCATTTGATAATTCAATCACACGTCAAGCGTGTTATGAGTTCGAGAAACCGACAATCGTGTTTACCGACACATCCAAGCTCCAATGTCATTATTTTCATTGGAAACTATCCGTTGTATTTTAACGAGGAACATATCGTTGCAAGCCTGCGTAATAGGCCTCCAAACACAATACACTTGTTACGACTTGCGCGAATCTCGCGCGGTATTTTAGTTTTACGATGGTAATGTCCACCGTTGGATGTGACGAAGACTGATGTAGGTACCTGTGTATGTGAACTATATATTATTGAGGAGACTATACTGTCAGTTAATTAATAATTTCCCAGAGATAGCAGGTAGTGAATTTGCACTGAGATTTGCACCCAGCAGCCGTTAGACCTGACACGTGAACTGACCAGAAGTATAAGAAGTGTAGCCTAGTGACTCGAGGGTTTGCCCGCCCGTATTTAAGAAGCTCCGGGTTCCAATCCCGTACTCGTCATTGAACTATTGGCGTGAGTGCACTCCTCATAGAAGAATTTTAGCTTATTTGGAGCGGCAGACGCCTCATAGATATAATATTATGTTATGCTCACATTGCTAGTCGGTAGTGACCCTATCTTTTGTAACGAGGGTCTCGGGTTCGAATCCTAGTAAACTTTGTTTGATGAGCATGAATGGTTGTACCCGAGTCATGGATATTTAATTTATATATGAGTTGAAATAAAACTGATTTTACAGCTTTTATTTTATGTTCTTACGTTCCCGACGTTTCGGCTGTTTAACAGCAACCATGGTCACGGAAGGACAAAATATAAGTGTATATAAGTCTTAAATACTGGGATCAGCCCCAGTCCTGTACTGTACAGAAGCGTTGCTTAGTTTTGGGAGCATACAACTGTCGGCAGTTTCACCACATATCCGTAAGAATGCATAAACCTTAACATTTAAAGATGAACGTCGTGTCGGAAGTGGACTGTGCGTGCAATATTTGATTGCTATGAATTTGGGGTCGAGTCACCTTCGTCCGTAGGAGAATTAAGTACCCTCGAGATACCCTACACGTGACCCTGGGTGGTGCCAACCAGGTGACAACTCTACTGGTGGTAGGCTTCGGCCGTGGCTAGTCACCACCCACTGAACAAAGCCATGTCGCCAAGCGGCCTAGCCGTGTTCCGGCATGATGTTCAGTGTTGCCATTCATGGATGGCGGGTCAGATCAGTTGCGCTGCATGTGCCTAGTGAATGTAGCGTCTCTATCTACTGCCGCCTTCCTACCTAGGCAAGTATGCTCCATCGTAGATCTCATCGTCACTTACCATCAGGTGAGATCGAGATCAAATACTTGCCTATAATGTAATAAAAAAAATAAAAAAACCATCAAATGTCTCCGATATTTTTTTTGTGTATATTAAGTGCCTGTTTGGAACAATTTTTTGTACGGACTTTCACTCGGTCAAGGACATGACTGAGATAGATTATATACATGTATTTTAACGCGTATGTGTTCGCGTGACGCATATTATTCAAATAATGTTGTAGAACTTAAACAAATATACCCTTCGTAAGTACTAGTGGTAAATATTACCATAGAAGGTTAAATTCTGATTTTATACATATAATTAATCGCCTTAAAACAAGCAATTAATCAACGCATTAAGTTTCCTACGCAGATTGGATAGCAATAGCAGTGACACTGAAGCCACGCTTAGCGTTGTTGTGTATTGTTCACAAATTCTCAAAGACAACACAATGTTGTTCATCAAACTAAAGGCGAAGATGCGTATGAGAGGAAATTAATTGCCTTCATTAAAACCTCGTTAATTTCATTCCTCCCGGAGGGGCACTGACTGGCTCATCACACAAATCTAAACTACAACGTGGGCGTCCTAACCCTGCGACCTTTTCCATTAACTAACTGATTTCGGAAAAGAAACGTTAGAAATAACCACGTTCTAACATCGAACCGACGAGTCTGGCACTTTCTGCGGCGTCTACACCTAACAGTAAGGTAACCAGGAACTTTTAATGTAATCGTAACGCCATCGAGAAAGCATGCTGCCACTGTCACACGTATTATATCAAATCTATTGTGTGAGACGGATGGAAGAAGTTACATTACCTAAACGGTACCTGAAAAGGATTATGGCACGGCTATAAATTGCATCAACGGATATTTTGTATTCTTAAAAAGCGATTTGGGCATCGACATCGAAAAATTTCGCGCGACGAGAATGCATTGCTGGTGCTCTAAATGTCATCGGTCGTGTGGAGATGTTGTGGGTCGGCAATGTATCCTATGTGCGAGATAGTGTTGTAGACAGGCAGATTCTAATTCCGTACCGGTGACGTTCGGAGTTCGGGCGAAACAATCGAAAGTTATTCCGAGTGGTGAACGAGCACGTGACTCGGTGTGCCGCATTCTATTCGAAACCGCGATTTGCGGAAGTTGATTAGGGATATATAGATTGGAAATTCACAAGCAAACCGATACGTACATTGCTTCAAACCGCGGAGTATCTGGTTATGGAAATTATGATGACGACTAATTCAATAGTGTGCATGTATATATAATAATTATAACGTAAGAAACTTATACAATATTTATGTTCACACGTTTGTTCAGACAATAGAGCGTTTGACACTGCGATTTAAATATTTCATGGAGTCATTATGAATTAAAAATAAAATACGGGCATTTATCTCTGGGAAAAAAAATATACGTCAGTGTAGCAGTCAAAAAAATACATTTTGTAGGTTTCAATGATTGAACTATTCAATATTAAAATTGGTACCTTCAGACATATAAGAATAAAAATAAACAGGAGGCGTGGAGCTTAAGTGACGCCTGCTAAAGGAATACCAAATAGAGAAATAATACCATTGCCGGCGCAGTGTCGTGAACCGCGATCCTAACCGCGCGTTTGACATGCGCAAGCTATTTTGATTATTATATTAGCCCCAGCTAACTAAAGCAGCGATGGGCAAGTTGGCAGATTTTATGTGCGAATCTTATATTCAAACACGATTTTTACTTGGTAAACGGTGTAGGAAGGCTTCGTAAGAAAACTTGCATGTCTGAGAGACCCCTCGTAAGACGTGTGAAAACCGCTAACTGCCAACTGGGCTAGCGTGGTGGACTATGGCCTATCCCCCCTCGGATTGACGGATGGCCTGTGCTAACAGTGGGAGTGGGAGTGGGTTAAATTGGCTGATATTATATTAGCCCCACTTTTAGTGATATCACTCAAACCAAGCACAATAAGAATACTGGATTTGGTATTAGTTTAGTGGGCGTAACTTAAGCTGTAAAAGCGATGTTTATCAGTATTTTTGTAATCTGATTTCTCTGTGTGACAAAGCATGCCAGTGTCAAAAGCGAAAAAACCACGCCGCGTGCAACTGTCACGATCACTGCAACAAAACGTCAATTAACAGCACGCATTATTTTTTACACTGTCATCCATTTTAACTGATATTTGTGTATTACGGGCACTATTCTTTGATGATGATACATGGAGTATTGCTAGACCAGAATTACTTTACAATAGAAAATGCGGATGAAGTGGCCTATTTTCATTTGATCTCTTTCTAGCTCCGCTTCTCCTTGAATATGTTCAACAACAACTAACCGCGCATTGTCTAGTATTTCATGGGCAACATGTATGCCGTGCGGACGCCAAAAAAGTTTGAAATCTCTTCATATTTTGCGAAAAAAAATATTTTTGTGTCTTTTTTCCTACATCTGCCTCTTCTTAGGACATTGAGTAATTGTTGTGGTCTCTTAATATATTTTTTCCGAAAAACTTGAGACAGATTTACTTTACTACTTAGATATCAGCTAGACGATATTTGAACGCAAATATTTATGATTCATAAGGTGTTAACCTATATTTGGGGAAGACTCCATAATTTTTCATATAACTCGAAATAAGATATAAATAGGTCAGCCATCTTATTTCGTGCAGTATGTAGGTACATTTACGGCTTTGATTTAATGTATACTATGACGCCTGTAGTCTCTGAAGGGGTAGAAAGAGGTGCATTGCAGAGCACCTACATTCAGCCCCTATCATTTTTGTCTCAATGTACATAGTACCTTTCAACGCGAGACATTTGGACCAAAATCCATTAACGCTGACCCAGTGCGGGTTGGCGAACTTAACTTGAATTATCATATTGAACTGAGAAACGCATTTACAGGTGAGAAAAAACAATATCAATATCCATAGTTCTCAATTGTCAGTAATGTATCACTTAATTTGAGGAAAGGCCAACAAATAGAACATAAAAATCCGATTTACCGATAATGGTCACGTTAATTTATAGGCGGTAAAATCCTCATCAATTGTGGCCATAGCATATGTTTTAATTGAACAAGGCGAATCCTTCCTACGATCCGATCAAAAACCCTGCGCTTGCGCATTGAGGCTAATTGGTCAAATACGGTCCATCTGATCGATTGTTATTCCATTAGAAACGTCATGTGAAAAAAAACTGTAACTTAAGATCATACATAATACTTTGTGCAATGTTTCCCAATTGTTGGTAAAAAAATGACCGATGTTTTTTTTTAAATTTCGCTCCCTGACCTAGCGCATCCAACTCAAACATCTACTTAATAAAATCCTTTATTTTATCGACTGCTGTTAAACATTTCTAAGGACGGATTTTTGGAAATTCGATAAATAAAGATAATAGTTTGTATGAAATACTTTTTTATGATACAATAATGCACAAAGATAGTTTTTAATGAAATTAAACGTTATTTTTGGTCTAGGCGGGTAAGGTATATTATTCATACTTCGAATGTAAAACAAGAATCCATCGATCTGTTATAGGTACCGTGGGAACTTCTTACATTAGAAACATTAGGAATTCCTACTAGGCATAGACAAGATCATCTACTAAACAAGATAAAGTCAAGATTAAGAGCCTTAAGTTTTAAAAAGTAAATTTCTGTAAGCTCAAAGCAAACCCACCATAAGATTATACTTTCTGATATAACACATAGAAGATTATTATAAATTACATGATCTCTAATATTGGGTTATTCAGGGTTTAGCCGTGTTCAGTGGCTGATTTAATAGATCATGATTTAAACCATTCAAAAATGTGATAATAATTTTATCAAAACAAACTGATCACACAAATATAATCAATGTAACTGAACCCATGATAAATCACAAAACGGTGATAAAATTAAAATTGTTTTCAACCATCACAGCAATAATAAACTAAATTCCTATAATTTCATTACATTTTTTGTATATGGAAATGAATTAAATAGTTCCATTACTAAAATACTTGTTATTACTTTTGGAAGCAAGCCACACAACATATTATCTAATTGTTTGTAGAATAGAAGCTTTGTTTAAAAAGCATAAAATTCAAATATCAGATGATAAAACAAATATTGAATTGAGAACCTCCTCCTTTTTTTAGTCAGTTATAAATAGTTTATGTTGGCCTCTTAAAGTTTGGAATTAAAAATTAATTAAAGCATTTATTAAACTCAATATGATATGTCAATAACAACAATTACATAATCATTAACGACCATTGATAGTGAATAACATTAGGTGACTATTAATAACTTAATTGTCTATGACTTAATTTCATCAACTCAGTGTTCTATTTTTCAAAATTGTTCATTTGATACATATGACATATTTTAGTATATGCATTATAGTGATGAAATGTTAATTAAATTTATTCAATTAGGCATCATGGCAGATATTTTCCCGGGCAGATGGAGCCATAGCAAATTAAAAAAAATAAAAACAAAATTATTAGTGATAATAGCTGTGTGGTTAGAGAAGTCAGCCATGTAACTGAAAGGATATGGGTTCAATCCCCACCCTGGCCATTAAACTGTTGTGATGTGAAAGCACACCTAGCATAAGATTTACCTTCACTGAAGAGGTTAAAGCCTAAAAACTAGCACATAAAATAGTCATCTTTTTACAAAATATACAGCTACACTTTACATAGTTTTAATACAATAGCAGGATGGTAATATTTTTAATAAGTTTATTTAGTAAATTTTGTTTAATCATAATAATTAATAAATAAATAAGAGTTAATCAGTGAAACTCGAGCTAGACTGTTTCAGTTTGAATAGACAACAACAATCGCATCCCAAATATGGAATTTATAAAAAAAATTCGTAAACTCCTTTCATAGATTATGTTATAAACTTAAGTTTAATTATAAACATTCACACCGGACTAGTATATTTTTAATTTTCAATATAACATACTCGCCCTGCCTAAGCGATGGTGGCATTTCAGTTAATTAAGAGTATGTTGACATATATTGGTCACTAAGCTAAAATGAACATGCCCCCATTTTCATAAAATATTTTCTTGTGAGACGGACAACGTGGTAGTACTACCGTGCAAATTGCCTACCCCTTTGAGGATTACAGACATAGCGGTGTTTATAACTCATTAATTATATTTTCAAAAGCAGTCCAGCGGGTAGCGAGGCTTTTTATTTATTTATTTTACAAGTTGTATTGCAGTTCTTCTGCGGGTTGTGGATTTTATTTAATTTATATTGTTTTCCTTTACTGTTCTCGTTGTCTGTGATCTACCTAGATCATGTATAGGAAATGCTTGCTTTGTTATTCTTTTTTTCAGCTGATTGTGAGTTGTCAATGGTGTTGGTGTTGAAGTGTTTGGTGATATAGTGGGTTACTGAATATTTTTTACATTCTATGTTTCTTGTATTATTAGTTGTTAGTCATGTATGGATGCTATCTTTTCCTTCTCTCTTTCTTTCTTTTCACTTTAACTTAGACTCTTAGTTAGTTCTATTTGCCTAAACATATTTTGGATAGTCCTCAGTAGCATAGGTTGTTTGTCAAGAATTCCGAATGTCTTACGGCCCTGTGGACCCTGTGGACTTCCCCATTTTACTATTTGTCTTGATCCACTGGTTATTTAATTTATATAGAACTACTTCCATCAGTTTGGTATTGCTTTCTTCCGTTACCCAAAGCATTATTAAATTAAATCTAACCAATACCTTTTCCATAATATACACTTTATTCTGTTTCTATAATATGCACTGTTTTCTTTTTACTGTCCACTAGACACGCACCACAAATTTTTGGAATGTCTCTGTTGTAAAATTAAATAAATTTTACAACCAAGTGACTTTTTTCCAGGTTTGCGGTACACAAAATCATTGACTTAACACCATGGATACCAAAAAGTGATAGCAAGTTCATTACTACAATATCTCCTACACTGTACCAACCTAACATGCCTCGGATGTGATAAAAAACTAGCATATACACACAATAATGTCATAGACTTGAAGTAGTATGAAAAAATAAACTTAAATCTAACTGGATAATTAATTCACCATCACTACTACTACTATTTGGTAAGTAGGGTGAGGGTACTTTAGTCTCCATGCGTGTTAAGGTTCATATCAATCGTATAGAGTTTGTTACCTGATGCAGGGCAGTGAGGCCGTCGACGTTAGCAGTGTTGATATCGGCGCCGCGGCTCAGCAAGCGCTGGACCTCGTCCTTGTCCCCCGAGGTGCACGCCGCCAGGAACACAATCCCCGACGAGAACTGGATCACCGACGTCCGCCGCGGCGTCGTGGACTGCTTGTTCGTGTCCGACTCTTCCCATCGCTTCAGCTGTTCAGCCCGCTTGAACAAAGCTGACGACGACCTATTGTCCGTCATATTTATCTTCCAACTAACCACTAACACTCAATATGGTCCAAACGAACACTTTTCACGGAGCATAGATTGTTTTTTTACTGCATACAGTACACAAATGCCGAGTATTTAACTTTAATTGCCAAAAAAGGAAACATGAAAGAGGAAACGTTCTATGGAGATTGACACCGAGAGGCATTCATCACGCGATGATTGCTCTGTACACTTGTTGAGTTGAACAGCGACGATTCCACATACGAACACCGATTCTATGTACATGACATAACCAATAAGCTAGACATTTAGCGTGGCAGCCATTACGAGAATAAATTTAAACAGCCTACTAAAGTACCTAGCTACATACCGAATGCAAAAAGAAAAACTAGGCAGGCAGCAAATCAGCGAATGAGAGAATGACGGAAGAAGAAAACGCCTAGCGCCACCTAGCACCTAAACATTTTTTTTTTTTATAAGTTACTTTAGAGCTTTGGGTATTGATAATAGTAGTATTTTTCACATGTTCATAGATCCCCTAATGATTATGATATCAATAAAGAAAATGATTATCATATTATTAGTAAAGCGGTTAGCATGGTGTTAGCACAGAACTAAGATCATTGATTCTAGGCACGCATAACAATTAGAATTCGGTGCTGCCATATGATAAAGTCTTCTATAATTGCTTATGTGAAATTGTAAAGGAAAAAGACATTTTCGCAGAATATTTTGTATTTTCTTGATAGCGTAAACAATATAACCAATTTGTAAGTAGCGGACGGCGTAGTTGACCACCTAAAAAGAGCTTAGCTTTTAATCAGTTTCCCCATCTCCCCATAAATGGGTTGCGTGAAGAACCCACTGTTTACACGGAAGGAATTTGATAAGACTTAGCATGATAGCTTGTAACCGGATTCATAATGTAGGATACTTTGTATAGAGCTTACTTATAACTTATAACAAATATTTTGTCCCAGAAAATGAAAGTTTCCTCAGAATAGGAAGGGAAAGAATGGAAACGTATATCAAATTACATTGGACTGATTGGGGCTAAGTTTAATTTAAATCAAGCTAATTTCAGGTAATTCGGAAAAATACTGCAGATTTTGAGCACATTAGACATTTGGCTGAACTGCAAGTGCAACCAACAATTATTGACATAAATGTAACGATGCGACTTCAAACTTCATGAAGGAGTGGGTCTAATGATCGTCTAATGCTACGAATTCAAATGTATTTATAGTAATGTATCTAGTTTTTCTTCTGCAGATGATGTACAAAAAAATGGACTAGCATGGCCCTCCTTTATGACTGAATAAAGATAACTATAAATATTCTTACTAATGTGTAGCTAACAGTCACTTTAGCCACACATTAGCAAGTACAAGATAAACATGTTAGCCATCCGGTTAGAAAGAGACGCATACCGTTTTGTTCATCTCTCTATTTTGAGCTCAAGTGACAGTTCCAGTCACAATTTTTGTTAAAGGGCAACATTATGACAAATAAAAGCAGCATAAAACCATCTGCCTCTATGAGAAAGTTGAAGAACTGTATTTAACTCTATTATTCATGTAAGGCTAAGAGCACGAAGTTTTATGGAATAAAAAATACTCAAAATCTCTATCTGAAGAATAAACTGTAAATGAGAACAAGCCAGCTACGCTAGCGATATCTGGTGTCGGGAACCGGGCATCCGTCAGTGTAGTGTTCTATTCTCTTTGGTATATCACTAGTCTGTGGTCATTAGTACAGTACAATTCGTGAGTCGGGCGGTTGTTCGGTCGGGTCAGAAATTGTTCAAAATTCAAGATGGCTATGTGTCATGATGGTTTCTTGAAGTGTTGTAGTTAAACTTTATTTGTTTTGTGTGAAAATAGTGTACTTCCACGATGGCTGACATAAACATTGATGTATCAAAGTTACCGGATGAGATAAGAGATAAATTAGCAGAATTAGACTTGGAGTTATCCGAAGGTAAGAATGCAGTAACTTTTCGTTCGTCGTAGATCGATAATTTGTTAATTTAGATATTTTTTTTCTTGTAAATTAACCAAACCTTGTCGGTATTTCAACATTTAGTCTGGGCTACGTATTTTAGTGTATTTTATTATGTAGGAAACGGTGTTTACCGATTGTCGTAAAGTGTACCAGCTGATGGTTTTGGTAAATAAAGTACGTATGAAAAGATGGAGTGTGGATGTTTGAAGTATTGTTATGATATGTGTGTTAGGTAGTCGCGCTCGAATGGGCGCGTTGTCACACATCGCGTATTGAAGAATGCATTACCACACGAGATGACGGCTGTTCTTGGAATACACTTTTGTTTTAAGTGCATCCCCTAATATAATGGTGTCCCGCTATCGCCACCGGGTTAAAAAGGTCACTACTATTGTACACCTGCAAGCAAATCCGCAAATTCGCATTTCTGGCATTTTAAATTGGTACTTACAATCAATGCCTGTTTCATAAAATATATTCCCGCATAGTGTTTAAGTGCACTTAATGAACTCTCACTAATATTCTGGACAGACTTTATCAGATTATTTTATATTGCAAGCATTTAATTTCAAATTACTCTGTTGGCTCCCAATCGCCTTAAATCTGCATTTTAATAAATTTTCGCATTTTTATTATTACATAAAAATACTTCTAACATAACATAGCTACCTAATATTATAAACACATTAATGTAATAAGTATATTCAAGTTGGTCCCGTTACTTAAATATAATGCTGTAGGTATTCTAGTACAAAATCAACAGGCAACCAGTTTCTTTGTGTATGAGTGTGTGACAGGCCCCAAGTTATAGTTTGAGCAAATTACTCATATCCTCTATACATTTTATGCCCTCAATTTGGCATGATCCTTTACAAGCGTGAAGGAAGTAAGATTAAAATCAATTGGATACATAGAATTCGGTGTATGTAGGTATATGTATGTAATGTTAGTTCTTTGTTTTTGGCTGTACAAATAATGTTAGTTGTTTTTCCAAAAAAACTTGCCTTTATTTTTCTTTATGATCTTAAATTATTGTTGTGTTACGTAAATATATTCTTCTATTTAGACAATACAAAAGGTAGACCCCATAATTGAACACAACTAATAAAAAGTATTGGCATATAAAGTATCCAATCAACAAGATTAAAATTTCAAGATTAAAATTAAAACAATTTATAAATAAGTGAATTAACATAGTGAAATAAACTGTTGTACACATTTTAAAATGAAACATAGTTTGCCATATGCAATTAAAAAAAAACTACAATCTGACACATACTGAATATTCTGTTCAATCGGACACAGGCACAGATACAGAATATTAATTGGTTAACAAAAAAAAAATTACACTCATGATGTAGGGCCTGCTTCAGAGCTTGTTTGACTGATTTTGTGTGAGCCATGTAAATCAATACATACAAAATACTTGTATTATGATCTATGCCAACATATATAGACAAAGCTATCCAAAACAGTAAGATTCACTGTCAGCTGCTCCTTTGCACAGCTCTGTCCCTTTCTATAAGTCTACAACTCTGATTGTGAACAGTCCTATATATCCATACCATTGGTTATCTTTTTGATTATTATACCTATACCATCTCACTTCAAATCGAATTTTATGATTCAATGTTTAACAATCATTTTGACAACCGGAACACTTGGTTTAAGCCTAAACCCAAGTGTCACCTTAATCGTTAAGGTGAAGGTATGGTCATATTTCGCCTATTATAATAAAAAGAAGAAAATATATTACCTACGTTTTTGAGATGATAAAAAAATTGCTTTTCCCCCTATTTTATGACCTATGTTATGTATTATGTATGTTATGTAATACATGTTTTATGTGAACTTCCCTTACAGGCAGGTTGCATCGCATCCATAAAATTAATCAGGGTTGATAAAAGTCATGATGCATTTTTTCTTGTTCTTTTGAAAAAATGTTTGTTCGTATATAAGGTGGTTTGTTTCGTCTTAATTTAAAATTGTTGTAATCGCCTCAGCACATTTGAGACATCATCTATGTTAAAAAGTGCAGTGCAACGTTATTAAGCTAGTTTAAATGTTGTTTTTAATTAGAATCCTTGTTGTATTTGTGTTTTGTTATGTTCCCATTACACAGACAATTTATTAACAAGTCAGTCTAATTTGTGGTTGAAATAAATCAAAGGTTTTTTTTTTATAAAAAACATCAACCCTGATTAATTAATATATTATGTTATGTTACTAATTCCGTTATAAGCTATGCAAATGTTTACTTTTATGTTTTTGTTTATTTATCATCATTGCTTTACAATGTTGACTGTGTATTTGTAACATGCTAACAGCGAATTGTTTTTCTTGACTGTTCATTGTTTTTATTTGGCATAATATTATCTCGCATGCCTGCCGAAGCTGTGCGAGTAAGCGAAGCGAAGACTGCTAAAGCTAGAACTATACGGGCCCACGCATGCCACGATCGGGATGCGTCGGTCGGATAGATCTCATAAATTTACTAGACTACACTCGACCTAATTTGACGTACAACTGAGAAGGATACAGCGATGGGTATATAGAAATAGTTAAGACACACTGTTATCAGTGCCTCTCAATGGAAAAGAAGATCTGGTGGTACCTACGTAGGGTCTATTATCTGTAAACCATCTTTTGAGACTTTATGATTGTAGTAATTGTACCGAAAGTTGTCCAATTACGAAATTGAGGCAGACGTGTGTTGCCGGCTCCATTTGATACGCGATGTAATATAAAATGTGGCTTTGGTGATATTTTCTCGTGTCGTTTTAAAAATAAGGATTCGGTTTGTATAGAACTGTTTCTCGCTCCGCTGTGCTCATCATAGCTTGATACACATTCGCTCTTCGAGCCTGAAGATATGATTCACTGTGAAGTAGTTTCTGATTGATTTTGAATAGAATGGTCTCCTGAGATTGATTACACTTTATCCATATTTATTTAATTTTACGCCTCTAATCAATGAAACAAGCTTTTGGTATTACAATGTTATAGTTAATAGGCGAAACTACACATAGCGCGATTTAAACGGTTACGGCAACATTTAACAAAATATACGATTTTGATGTCTTTCGGTTACTAACCGACTTGTTAATTACCGAGGCATAACAAAAATAATTTGGTCTCACTCACTCATTTATTCATTCGCACTCACCTATTTAACAGACTATAAGGCTCATTAGACTTACATAACTAAGTCAACATGGGTAAGTTAAATCGATCAACTAATTTATTCATGTAAACTAACTTATTGTTCCGACATTTTTTAAATAAATTTCTCTATTTAAAGTTGTATCTTCATAAATAAACCAAACGTTTATTATTGCGAAGTAAGATAATAACTGAATGGGCACTTTTTAATTTAGCGCAGGTAGCTTGGAAAATGCATCGCCAATTGTTTTATTGCGATCTTCAACATTTGCTGATGTGTTGTCGTTTTCACGGATAATTAAACAAAAGCGTTTATACATTGTAATAAAACAATTTTTTTCGGACTGTGAGCACTTTCTGCTTAGATCGAACCGGTATGAGGGTACCCTAGTTCAAACTATGACATTAGCCCGTCAACCACCTCAGTCCTCCCGTGACCATGGTTGCTGTAAAGCAGCCGAAGCGTCGGGAACGTATAAAACATAAAATAAAGGCGATAAAATCCGATAAAATTGTTTTATATCAATGTGTAGTATTCGCATGAATATAAGACATCAAAGCGTTTATAAATGAGATCACAAGCGGTTTTAATCGCGCAGGTATACGACGCGTCCTTCCCGTTAATACTAGAATCCTTAACTTATTCGTCTATTCTATTAAGTGTGATACTTAGACAGTGCGCCTTCCAACTAGATATTCACGCGCAACACACAGTTTACGTGTGTTTACCGAAGCGTTTAACTTATAAAACTCGTACATTCATGTACGCTACATAGGTTGACTGGACAGAATCCAAACGAATGTAGGCTTAACATTTAATGCTGTATTCTCAAGTCGCTGTTTCCACCTGATTCACATTAAGGGGCCATCCACAAATTACGTCACACGTTAAGGGGCAGGGAGGGGGTCGACGAAGTGTGACATTGTGTGACAAGGGGCGGGGAGGGGTCCCAAATTTTGTGACATCTAATTTTTTCAATATATAATATTTTATATCTAAGTATTACAACTATTGATTTTATTGAAAAATAATTTAAATGGAAATAAAAACAAATTCCGATCACTGCTGTTTTAATTTCATAATTTCTAAATGTAAAATTGCAAAATATGTGACATCACACTAGGTAGGGGGGGGGGGGGGGTCTCACAAATGTGACCAGTTGTGACAAGGACGGGGAGGGGTCAAAAATTCATGAAATTCGTATGACGTAATTTATGGATGGCCCCTAACTGCGCAGGCGCACATACGCCCTTTTCACCGCGCTGCGACCCCATGACGCATCACCTCAAACCCGTTCTGTCATGCCTCGGTCTGACTAAGCCGAACGATCGTGGCCCCCATTACGTTTCTTACATGTAAAATAATCTCTAATAGTGTTATTGCGCTTGCTCGCTGCGACAATTTTACGCGAAAACGAAGCTGGTGTGACATTAGTTGTGTCGGTTTTCTGTGCAAATACTAGGTGAGGCATTTCTTTAGTATGTTGGACAAACTTATATTCCAACATTCACCCGATATAGTCTGCATATCATATCTGCCTTCTCTGTGAATTCGAAATAAAGAAAACAAAGAACTTTAAAAAAACATTTCGCCATTGTCCGCCATGCCATTCCAGATTGTATGTGATCATGATATGTTACTACTCAGCCAAGTAGCCACGATTTTGAGCCTTTTATAAGGCGTTATTACACGCTCTCTCTCTCTCTCTCTCAAGTCTTGAATACTGTGATATTCTAAGAAAAGTTGACGAATGTCGCCAAGCGGCCTAGCCGTGTTCCGGCATGATGTTCGGTGTTGCCATTCATGGATGGCGGGTCAGATCAGCTGCGCTGCATGTGCCTAGTGAATGTAGCGTCTCGATCTACTGCCGCCTTCCTACCTAGGCAAGTATGCTCCATCGTAGATCTCATCATCACTTACCATCAGGTGAGATAGAGATCAAATACTTGCCTATAATGTAATAAAAAAAAAAAAATATATTTCTAGCAAGAACCAATCACCTGAACAGATGTCTTAAAAGTTGATTTTGTACGTTCATTATCAGTGTTGCTATCGGTCGGTTGCATTCTTGTGATAAGCTGAATCTGTATCTCCAATGCTGATAACATGTTCAAGAGTTGGCCGTGCCTCACCTGCAATATATTATTGTTTTATTTAAAAAGATGATTCGTATAATAATATTATGAATCCTAGCTAGAATAAGGTTGTAAACTAATTATTTATTTATTTGCTCACTAAGGTATACATTATTCGCTCATATTATGAATAACTTAAAGTCTATATTCATATGATATACCTACTTGTGAACACATTATTTGGATCGTGAACTTCATCAGTAAAATGTATTTTCTTTTGCACGCGCATACTGGCTGTATTTTTTTAAATATCTAATCATTTGATGAATTTATTTGACAATGCTAGGCTCTATAACCTAACTGTTGGCTCTAATCTGTTCTAACTGTTCGCTATATCTAATATTTTGTATTCTTATATAGCCTCGAAATATGATTTTTGACATTGCAACGGATAAATATAATGCCTACAATTAGCTCATCTGACATTACGTTCCGGTTTTTTGTTTATATACCTACGTCATTTAGCTGATTTTGCATATTTCGTTTCTGCGTTGAATCCTAAGTAGTCGTAATACATTTTTCAACAAGGCTTAATGACCACAAAGCTGATTCATACAAACTAGGGTATAGCGTCCGATAACAACAGCTTTTGTAACACAGTTTCGCGCCCTAAAAATGGCTGACACACAGGCAGACAGCCATCTGGTCGTTTGCCTAGTAGGACCACGACCTAACAAGTCCTACGGAGTGTCGAACCGGCGCGCGAACCATCCTACTCATGTCATTGACACCCGCTGCAACCAGGTGGACTGGCCGACCACTTCCGGGACACTAGCAAATATATATATGTCTATACTAGCTGTCCCGGCGAACTTCGTACCGCCTCAGAATCAAATGTATGAGAAAGTGAATTTTTTGGTATGCCATGAAAAATTTAATCGAATCTATCCCACGGGAATCATACATTTTACCGGGATAAAAAGTAGCCTATGTGCTATTCCAGACTATAATCTATCTCTGTGCCAAATTTAATCCAGATCTGTTCAGCCGTTCTGGCGTGAAAGAGTAACAAACATCCATCCATCCAAACTTTCACATGTATAATATTAGTATAGATTAGTATAGATTACGTACCACGTAACATAATGGAAATGCCCATACTGTTATAAACTCTGCTTTTATCGTGGCTCAAATAGTGTAGATCCTGTGACTGATATAAATAAGGTTTCTTTATATCCATCGATACGAAAAGTAAACGGAGCCTTTCTAGGGTCTCTGAGCAGTTCTAGCATTATTTTTACTGGTTTTTGTGTACGCGTATCATCTTCTGCACGTCAAGTGCGAGCTAACTGTATACTTTACAGTCTGCCGGCTTATACATTTTGTTTGGAGAATTCAAAAGCGCCTCTGGCGGACTGTATTTAAAACATTCAATACTCCATACAAAATGTTTAAATACGGTAGACTATAAAGTATACGGCTAGCTTAGGAATCGTCTCGCACTTGACATAATGTTGATTCGGTTAACTATGTAGAAGATTTATTTATTTCGATGCCGGATGTGGAGCAGCAACCTATACTCTTACAATATAAATATGGATGGTTTTAAAGATACCGGAAAGCAAGTAAATAAGCACAGCTGAGTGCAAAATAACGAAAGATAACCCGACCCTAAATCGTGCTCTTTGGCTCATACTTATTTTATTTCCAATTTTGTGGCAACCCTTGCCATATCTGCATAGGACAGCGTATATACCGACGAATACGAGCTGCGGTATCGAGCAACATCAAAGGCGATTGTATGAATTATAAAATGATGCTTCTCACTATGTTTGCTGAGGTATATGTACATTCTGTCGCCACAAAGACGTCGGTCAGTTGGTTGCAAGTCGCTGCCCATCGCCACAAAGACGTCGGTCAGTTGGTTGCAAGTCGCCGCGATCCCACAACACGACACCCTCTTAAACGCGTATCACAATAATGTAAGCAAACACTTAACATTCAATATCATCACGCACACAATATATAAACACACGTACACATGTGGCCACAGTAGGTTAGTCATAAAAATAGTTGCGCACGCGTCTCGTGAGTGGCTTGCGCGATTGCGTTTTATGATCTTCATGGAGGGAATGATTGTTTTGTGTCGAGAATTTAACGGTATTGTTTGGTACCGAAAGCGCCTTTTAGCGTCTACCACTTATACTCCACACAGATCATCATCCATGGCGGGATGTGGCCACTAAGTATAGGTGTAGTATAGGTGATAATGATTCTTAATATTATCAATGATGTCTATTGATCAATAGTAAAAAAACAGAAGCCAACACCGAACTCCTCTAAGATTTCAGTCGAGAAACTGTCTGTCACGAGTGTCGGGCGGGACCCGAATTAAAATGCAATTCTACGCGAAACGAAGCAAATTTAATCCACTGTTTTTTATTAATCCCAATTAAGTCCCAATTCATACCGTCAAAAGTCAATTACGAAACTACTTATATGTATCTTCTTAAGCAAAGTCGTGTTAGTGAAACCATTTATAACTCAAGCACGGGTGGGGTTTAATTCGTCTATGCCCCGAATAGCAGAATAACTAATAAAACAATGGAAAAATGATAAGGATAATTAATTTTCTCATACATTTTATTGTAAGGCAGTACCAAGTTCGCCGGTACAGCTGGTTATTTTAATAGAATTGAGGTCCAATTCAAATATCACATAGTGTATTTAAATGTTATCGAAAGAACATGCCGCAGACATGCTATGAACTGACCGCTAACAACACGCTTGCGCGAATTGGAATAAGCACGGCTGGTAATTAGCAGAATCAGGCGGCGTCATCACGTTCCGCCACTTCAGACAATGTGTTGCTGCTTCAAAACCTATCGATAATTGAGGCACGTTAAAATAAGGAATCCTTGTGTGTAATGGATTTTTAGTATGTATAGATTTGTAAGCTTGGTAGAACGCTTGCCTCGGTAACGAGGATCGCAGGTTTAAACCCCGGCTCGCACCTCTGCGATTTCTGGATTTCTTGTGCAAATCTCATTATCAACCATGATTATCAGTTGCTTGAAAATGCTTGAAAATGTCGCGAGGAAACCTGCATGTCTGAGAAAACCCCTCGAAAGACGTGTGAAGTCTGTAATATCAAAAGTTATAGAAAGATATATACCTATTATAACCATTTTCCTCTGAAAAGTTCCTTATAATGCCACTACAATCCATTATAACTTTCTATAAGTTTGGGGGTATGTTTGCAGCGATTCACAAACGTAATTATATTTATTTTCCGCTCAAGCGTTGCAACGTTTATTCACAATTATTCGATACGGTTCAACAGTTGCGTTTCGCCCACTGAATTCGCTAAAATCTGCTGATGGTTGAATAACGTTTAAAAGTATTCAATACTGATGACAATCGATCCGTAAAGTGTGTCAATAAAAATGAAATTCCTCTGAGCCTATTATTGCTCAGTGAGCTGCAAGGCCTCTTCCGTATGTATATAGCTAATATTAAAAGTGTTGGGTTATAGTTAAGCTGACTAAGCTATATGAATTTCAAAAGCCTGTTGAATGGTAGTCCAAATATGCACTATATATGCATATGATGTCCATGTAAAGTGAATTATACCTTAACAACCACGCTTATAATGTTGTCACCTGCATCAAAATTCAAATATCAACTATAAAAATGTTACAATAAGAGTGATTATTCAAAATGTTTGATGCTGACGTGTTACGTGACGTAAGCCCTCTGTCGGCACTCTCACCAATAAACAGTTATATTGACACGTCGAGTTTCCCAACAGTTTGGCGCGTTTATGTCAAATACGTTGCGTTAGCTGTGGAAACCTATTTGACTATACATCGCGTCTTCGAGATGGCCGTAATGATTAGGTATTATAAGAATTTGCACAATGACGATACGGCCTTCGGTTAGTCATCGATATATATATATTGATGTAACTGAATAAATATAAAAAACTAATACTGATAACATCTCTGATATTCATGTAAAGATTTCGTGAACACAAAGTCTGGTCTCATACATCGCAAAGACTCTGCTTTCTGTCCGAGTCCGATAGGATGCTGTGATAACATTCCAAAATGGAAAAAGAAAAGGCATCGTGTTTTAAAGGCTACTGTCTTTGTCTACCACGTGCTTAAGGGATTTTTTAAGATGTTATAAACTCAACTTTTATGTATGTCATCGAAGTTCGAAGTTTAGTGTTGCCAGGAAGCATTGTCAGATTGAACACTTAAAAAAAATACAATATAGGTACCGCGTCTTCAATCGCGTTCGGTGTTCTTTTGTTAATTTCTACAGCAGTGTTTGACCTCCAAAATGCACAAATGATGGATGGATAGATGTTTGTTACTCAATCACGCCAGAACGGCTGAACAGATCTGGATGAAATTTGGCACAGAGATAGATTATAGTCTGGAATACTTTTATTCCGGTAAAATGTATGGTTCCCGTGGAATAGATTTGTTTTTATTTTTCATAGAGCAAAGGATCGACCTGATTTTTTGCATTGATAGTGGTTGTTTGACTTTTATTTTCATTTAAAATGCCAACATTTAACTGAATTGTCATGATGCGCTATTATATCGTTTTTCTCGGGCTTACAGAATGTACGGTAACACAACAATTGTCTTCCGCGAATTCAATAAATCGTTATTGCGTGACAATTACATTAAGGCGGTGTATTTGTTAATTCTGAATCGCGATAACAAAGTTTCCTAACTTTGATGGTGGTAGTACAAGTTTTGTCCAATCCGGCCATGATTACTTGCAGTGATACATCGTAAGTTTCACAATCGCGACTCGGTATCCAGCTTGCCATCCCGTCCCCTCCATCATATGTATGTATGTCAATGCGTTCATGCCCACTCAGGATAGTTGCCGACCGACTACGCGGTTGATGTAGCATATTGACACAAATTTATGCCGCGAAAAAATAGTCATACCCCTTTTCGGTTGATAGGAATCGATTTAATGACTTATGCAAGTATAAATGCAGTTTCCTTTGGATTTATCTAATTCACAATGAAGTTGAATCTTCATAGGCTAGCCACAGGTTCCGCACACAAAGCACAGTAACTAGTGGTACACCAAAGCAGACTTAGTCCAGTGATGGCTCGCTAATACCACTGGACTGTCCGTGTCTGCCACTAAGTTCGGAGACCACTCGATCATTGGTATCAATTCGATTGATTGTAATAAGTAACAACCAATTATACACCAACTATCTACTCATTACTGCATTATAATTTGTAATAGAATGACGGTATATAGCAAACTACAAAATTAAGAAAAGAAGGCCAGTTACCCTCCATCACACAAAACAGTCGTTGGACGTCAATTTGTGAAAACCGCCCACAGAAGATAAAGAAGCAGGTCCACTTAGTGGCGAGTGGATATTCATTGCTGCGCGCACATTGCGATAGTTACTCCGAAAATTTGTATTCCATCGGCTGCCCAATATTGGTCATAAAATTGCACCGATCAGGGATCACCGGTTTCCCATCACGTCGGGCTGCAGCGACGCGGCGGCAAATCGATAACTGGCTGGCTGAAGCAGAAATCTAATCTTGATCCTGGGGCTGCCGGCTCAAATCAATTAGTGGCTCAGATACCTATCCTGACGCGCTCGCTAGACCTGAATATATTTGATTATGATGGAGGTGTGATGTTGCAAATCATGTTTTCGACGACCGGCCCCATGATTACGTTACTTGCAAAATCCTAGCGATAGCAATAATCGCGCAATATTTTCTTTCAAAGCTTTGTTTGACAGCAAATGTTGAGCAATTGTTGCTGTAGCTTTGCTATCGCTAAGCTAGGAAAGATACGTAATCAGGGGGGCAATTGGCATAGCTGTACCGAGCTTTCTGTACCGAGGGTCACTGGATCCAATACCTCTAGGAGAAAACTTTGTGTCATCAGCACGAATGTTTGTACACGAGTCATGGACTTTTGATATCTTTATAAGTGATCATACACTGGGATCACTCCCAGTCAATTGTGCTGTACCCATAATACAACGTTACTTAGTTTAGTACCGTACAATTGGTGTGTATATTAAGCTTATTCTTTCTTGTTTTATGAATTTGGAGCCACGATTCGCTTACTTTTTTTGGCTCGTTTTCTCTTTTAATGTATCCACGCAAGTTCCATTTCAAAAACAATACGAACGAAACTCAACTACTCCATATTTTTTTTCGTGCATAATATTGTATCCAATGTGCAACAAAAAGTAACACATGTTAACACACAAAAGGTAACACATGAATATAATATTGTAGGTTTACAGCATATTTCTGTGCACTGAAAGCTTGTGCTACACTCGCTGGCACTGAATACGAGCCTTTGTGTCGTTCATAAGCTCTTTAAAGCTTAACTGATTATATTTTCCAATGCTCCAGTATATATTACAGTGTAATTTTGGTGTCTGGACGATACGCAAGTGGGCGATAGCGGCCCACACTGCGAAATGTAAACCTCACCCCAACAATAGTTTATTTACCTTATAAAACTTCATTATGCATGTATATATTTAATTGGAAATAGGTGTTGGTAATTATTTTGCTGAAAAATAAAATAAAACGATGTAAAGTCAAGTCCTGACCCAACCCACCTGGACCCACATGGACCCACCAATCTGTGTTTTGTTTTCTTTGTTTTCATGAGTATTATTAAAACTCATAGATATACATAGTGACACATCAAGTGAGATATTATTTGTAAACTAACCATATACTTTATAGTCTACGTATTTAGACATTTTGTGTGGAGAATTTTAACACACCATCCGCTAGGGGCGCTGTTCAATTCTCCATACAAAGTGTCTAAATACGTACACTGTACAGTACACGGTTAGCTTACAAATAATCTTGCACATGACGCACTGGTCCCCGATAATGACGTAATAATATCGTTACAAAAGTTCCTGTATCGATTACAAATTGAACGAGTGAGAATCGCTATCGGTTGCATGTTATTTGTCAGTGTGAGGTCATCGCGATAGTTTGTCGATGTTTACTTTAATAATTATCTATGCGTTTGACATGTTTCCAAACTGGACTAGCTATAGATATTAGGTTTTGTTTTACAAATGTTGCGACTGATAAATTTGGTCCCCTGACTTATGACTTAGCTTATGGGTTAGCGCGAGTATTATCTTACCGAAATCGCATTATTAAGCATTAAAATAATGTATGAAACTTATAGTTACCAGGGTCTGATGATGAAGCTGGAAGATGGTCATTAGAATTGGGTTGATTCGAACGGTCTTGAAAAGTACTTTGGTCACACATAGTTGCTAGGCTCAAAACATAATACAAGCGTTAAGCTTAAAGTGGGACCGTATAGTTGGTGTGTTCGTATGGCGATATTTATTTTATTATTTGATTCTGGGGAGGAACGGTGTTCGCTGGGACAGCTAGTAGATTATAATATAATATTCAGTTGTTTTTAACAACAAAAACTTCACTCTTCCTCTTAATGAGCCCTTATCTGTGTGACTCGCTCTACGCTATCGCTCGTAGAGATAATATAATTTACTTGTCAACGGTTCTGCGATCCTAGTAGGTACCGATCCGAAATCCTGTCACTAATCTGTTTAGCTTTACCCGAAATCGATAAGCAAATGCGCCCGATGACGTCATATTGTATTTGAACAGATGTTTCAACAGCCCAGTTAAGAAATCAACCACACTCTTTATCAGTATTTTTACTGGAGTATCTAATTATTGTATTTGAATGTGTCAATGACCTTTGAGATATACCGCTGAACTCAATACAAATACTGCATATTTTTTAGCACAGACTCTCACTCTTAGCTTAGAGGCTTTTAAGGATCGTTTGACACACATCCAAATGCTATCACATGTGAGCTATAAAAAATCAAACCGGTGCATATTTTGTAATTAGTTCGCAATAAAAATGTGTGATAGGCCGTAGTAATGGTGAAACAATTATCCTGGGGCTCACGCTAAAATTCACTGAATTCACTATTTTGCAGTTAAAATTTGCGCACACGTACATAAATAGCTCCACACATATGTGATACATGTGACACAGGTGTGTGCGTAGTGACACAGTCTTGTGAATCACGATTTCGATATCGAACATGTAATAATGTTTCATCTTTACGGGTAATGAAGATCTTGTAAAATATATTTCGACATTAAAGAAAGAGAGGGAATGGTAGATCGATACTTTTTAATTTTATTACTTCTTTATTCAAACATGCCATTGTAGCAGTAGCCATTGCAGCACTAATAAGGCTTCTTATGAAATCGCTTTACAAAGAGAAAATTAGTCAACGTCTAGAAGATTTTCTATGGTTTTTTAATTAAAGGCCTTATAACAAACGATAAGGGGCCGACAAAAGAGCACGGGGATGCTTTGTTCGTCACGTTTTATGTTACGAAATTACCAAAGCTTTTATGAAATTATTGCTTTTGTAGGTTTTATGACTAGTATTCAACCTTTAATAATTTTCTGCGGATATGCACCGCGTTGATTGACTGGTTAGTACGCTCGTTACACACAACATTGGAAGCAGTCCTACAATTAAGCAATATCATTGTCACAACACTTGACATAGATGTCCCATCAATTCGAGAAATGCATGCCATAAGTCCACTATTCTAGTAAGTCAGACTTCTTTCTCGGAACGGCAATGTTGAAGCGGAATCAACATAAATAAATAATAATTTGTTTAGATTAGACAATTTATTAAACGATTATTACAATTTATTGAGCTGTGCGTAATGAGCGTGAGAGAAGAGAGCGAGAGTTGCCAGCTGTAAACATAAATATCATATAATGTTGCTAACTAAAAAAATTATTTTTTTATGTTCGTTGTGTACAGGCAAGTTTTTTTTTTTAAATGTGCCCTAAATTATTTTCTGTTAGCCATGCGTAACGGCTTACAATAAATCACTGTTTTATTCGGCACATCCTTCGAACTAATAGCCAGTGAGCCGGTAAATGCAACCTGTTGCCAAGTATCCTGCTTGTTTACCAACATTCCAACTCTCGCGCCTCCAGTACGTTCCATTGTATGATACACTACGTGCTGTGTTCAGTTCATTGTATATTTTTTTCTTCATAAAACCTTTGCAAAGTATTTCGTGCCAGGCCGCTCGGCTTCCTAGGTTTTTGTAACCATCGATTAAGTTCATTTATTTTTAAATTAACAATTGTTATGAGTGTCGTTGAATTACGTGGTAGTAAAAGTGCGAGTGGTTATTGAGTAGATGCGAGTACTTAGTGGGGCGCCATATTTTGTTAGCAAAATTACATTGCTCACTATTGCAATAAAAAATAACCCAGTGTTGCCGTCTTTCTGGTAAATAATATTACTATTTAGATTTGAGTTTCGATGGAAAGATATCCAATGCAGATTGATATGTTACGATTGCGTCCCAGTTAACGTTGCATCTCGAAGGAAACACGAAAGGAATTGAATTTGCTGCGGGCGTCTCTATTTCCGAAACGCAGCCGGGTTACATCGTGGTAAAAGCGCACTGACGTCATATTGTCGGTCGGACGAGTATCACACATACTTAGGCTGTGTCCCCAGTCGGCAAACTGTCAGCGGCCGACTGAATTAGCGGTGTATCGGTTTAGTACGCCCTTCCATATATTTGAAAAGGAGTGTTCACAGTTTGCTAGTTTGCGCTCACTCTACGCAGTTTGCTGTGTTGCGCGCGCTGATTGATTCAATGAGCGGCCGACTCACAGCAAAACCGTTTCCAGTCGGCGGCGGAGATATGCTTGTTCGCCGGGCGTAGTGAGTCCGTTTGCCGCAAACTGTCATGTCGACAGTTGACAGTGAAAATTCAGTCGGTCGGTCGACCTAAATAAGCGGCTAACACATAACAGTTTGCTTGCGACGCACGCAAATTGATCTGAGTTTGCAGCTAACTCGAATTTCAGTTCGCCACAAATTTGCGGCTCACTCAGTCGGCCGCTGACAGTTTGCCGACTGGGGACACAGCCTAAAAGTTGACGCAAAAAACGTACATATGATTTTATTTTGAGTACATTGAACGGAATTAAAACTGTGACAGGCTTTTTCGTATTGATATTTACAGTTATCGCTTCACTTCATCGTTTTTGATCGATAGTTTAAATAATCATAAGCAATCTTGTGGCGCCATGTTGGCACACATATCTTTGTGCTTCTCTGTGCTTAGAATCTAGAGAACCGCGTGCCAGGAAAATATACTGCCGTAAAGTTTTGTCAGTAATCTTTTGATTACGCACTATAAATATATCACTAAAATAATCTGAATAATATAATTATTGACGACATTTTTAGTATTTGTTGATTGCCTATGATATAATGGTCGCTTCGCTTGAATTACCCCTCTTAGATGTGTGATAAACTGTGATATTGGCTTAGAACTTACACCCGTCGTTGATAAACTAAGTACGTTGTAATATCTGACTAATATATATTAACGCATGGTGCATTTTTCAGGTGATATCACACAAAAAGGATATGAGAAGAAACGAACGCGTCTCCTCACACCGTACATTCCACAACAACAGCCTCAAGGTAAGTTGAAACTTATCACACATAACAATAAAACGCAATATCGCTGCTAACACCGATGCCTGAACTAATAAGGAACCTTACACGACCTATCAGTACTGGACACGGTGACGTCACGTGAGTTTAATAATTACAGTACTGAGGCGTCCAAGGTCGCGACAGAAGCGTCGTATGGGTCAAGTGTCAATTGATCGCCGTCGATGGAAGTTGGACAGTCGCGAAATTATCGAGGCGGCCGCGCGCCGCCGGCCCGATTCCTCAACGAGGGTCAAATGGTGCGGCCATCTTGAATCTGGACCCCTGACTGTTTGAATTTAGAACGAGATCCGAGAGTGCGATGAACCTTCGATACACTCGCTACTTTATAAATGAAATCCACTTAGGTACATACTAACATCACTCTAAATTCATTAAGAACGTGCATACAATATAAAAGGGCTCTAGGTAACCAATATACATTGATATATTGGCAAGCATGACATATGCAATGTATGTATTCATGATATCATATCATATTTTTTTAATTCTATATGTATGCACACGTAACATTCAACATTTAGTTTTGACCCAACTATGATTGAATAAATGAACTAAACATACAGTTTAAGGGCGTGCAGTTTTTGTTGGCCGCCATTGTAATCGTTGCCGCCATCAGATAGTTCTGCATCGGTCCAGTGGTTGGAAATATTAAAATAATGAGGTCGACCTTCGCCGCCCGCGCCGACGCGATAAAAAACTAAACAACCGAACGCTGCCCAACTTCCATCGATTGCGATAATTTTGGATTTATTTTCCCTCCCTCTCCCCCCCTTTTAGTTTATGGTTTAGTTAGACGGTGACACACGCACTTCAACCACACTTTATAGTCACGGTACTATAACTTAAATGGCACTGATATAACACTGGATATGAACACTATCGATATAGCTTCGCTTGAGGTGTTGTTTTGCCTACAAATAATCATACCTTGGCCCGAGTCGAAACGTGCTGGGTTTATTAAAGTACGTAAAGGCAAATTAGTTTTTTTTTTTGCAGTTTCTACGCCGTAGAGTTTATTATAAGTGACAAGGTTTATATCATAAAGCCTGGTAGTGATTACAATAATGCAGTAAATGTAGTTCCGGATATTATAGCGCCATCTCTATTATTACACTTAGAAGGAAAAAGATGCAATGATACATACTACTTGTATTGCGAAAATTTTATTAGCCTTCACAAAAAAATAATTAAAACATAATTTACACGATTTTTGTTATGCGTTATATAATAAAATGCAACTTAGTAAATAATAATTGTTTGGTCTGCAAGTACCATAACTACCATAGAATTTCTAACAGATTTTTTTTTTATTATTCGCAATATTTTTTAAAAAGTCCATTACTTCGAGGTACTACGTCGGAGTTCACGAGTCTACCCGATCGATAGTTAACGTGCAGAGCTCGTATTTTAGGGCAAACGAGATTACGGCTCGTTCACATCAGCACAGCCGACTCGACACGTCTACAATAACATTCATCTCTCTGACCGAGATTGTTGCTATGTTATAAATAATATTAAAACAGAAATTAAATACACTTTTACACTTAGCAATTCCGTATAAATCAAGAATTAAGGTAGCCGTGTGAACAACTTGTTAGAACTACAAATACAGAACACTCGGCAGACGCCAGACGGTTTCTATTGTAAGCACCGTACGTAATAATTTATTCAGGAGCTAGGATATAGTTAAAAGCAGGACCGCTTCGATTCAATCAATGTTGGCCTCGAGAGCCGAGCGAAGACGGGCAGCTAACGAATAATTAATACGATCGACGATGTCAAATGGAACGAGTATCAATAATATCGAAATTCAATAATTGTCAATACTTATTTTAAACTCCTCGTTTGATATCGGTAAGACTGCCTTCGCCACCAGACTATATTCCGGTATACATAATACATTAGTTTGGGACCGTTACACTAAGTGTGTTCGTCAGGCGACATTGATTGATTTCAACTATTGTATCTTACAATCTCATTTTCAACCATAATTATCACTTGCTAAACGGTGAAGGAAAACATCGTGAGGAAACTTGCATGTCTGAGAGAACCCCTCGAAAGATGTGCGAAGTCGGCTAAACCGCACTGGGCCAGCGTGGTGGACTTTGGCCTAATCCCCCCTCGCATTGAAGGGAGGCCCGTGCCCAGCAGTGGGACATTAATAATGGCTGGAATTATTATTATTGTATCTTACAAAGTTGCAGATAGAACGTCAAGTAAATGGGCATCCATACTCCCTTTGCACTTTCCGTGTGTCCACAGCATTGTTCACGGGACAAATATACTCGAAGCTAATGCTTTTATTCTTCTTCTTCTTTCTTTACGAAATGAGATGCGATGAAATAAAATGGATATGAATATGGCCTCACCCGCTTAACGGGTATTTTGCCAGTGTCAAGTAATTAATAGCAATATTAAAATCAATAAATACACATTATAAATAAAATAATGGATGTGACATGAAGAAATTAAAATGGCGTCCAATGCTTTTATTAAAATCGTTCGTATAAAATAGTAGGCGACGTCTGTCTGCCGGCCGCTGGTGACGAAACCCACACCCGTCAATGGTATCATGTTCCTGATGGATGTACTAATTGGCTGCTATTCGAAAACACTCATACTATTGTGTATGACACTGGGATGGTCATACAGCTTTTAGCCTTTAGTTTATATCATATGTTATCTATTGTTTTATTTGTGAGTTATTTGCTGATAATTATAGCGAAAGAGAATTACCTTGTTTGTTGCTACTCATTTGTTGACCGACTTCAAAATGAAAGGAGGTGGTTCTCAATTCGATTTTATCAGATCAGCCAATAGGCGATCAAAATAAAACTTTTTTTCATGAATATCAGATTGGTAACAAGCACAAAAATTGTTTTGTATCGTGTTATCCTTTTAAAAAATCCTTTCATACCAGTACCTGTTATTGTAGCTGCCCCAGAAAAGAAAACATTCACATTCGTTTTTTTGCGAAATACATTTAAAAAGAGAATCCCGAAAAATATGATCATTCATCGCTATATTATATCGATTGCCCTACGGTTTTTGGGACTGCAATGCAGTCTTTCGTACCCGATAACGTTAACGCGGCTCTTATCAGCCACCGAGGTCGTTGATCCCGCGTGATAACCCACGCGAAGGTTTAGCGGTATTGCCACATTCGGGAAAAGATTTTATTTTATTAGATGGCAAGAGTAATAGCAATAGCTTCTATTCACTTTCCTACAATTAATTCATGAAGTGTCTGTGATTTTTATTTTCCACTGTCCTCGCCTGGACATGCAGAAATGACATCAATAGCATTGAAATTACGATATTTAATTGACTAAAGATAATCAATATTGGGCAACCTACGTCAAAGACGGGATTTAGCTTTGGATAGTTGCAAACTATTTTTAAGAGGGTACTTTTAATAGCATGAATACTGACGCATCAAACACCTCAGTACATACAAGGATTAAATATGTTTACGCGAATACTACAAAAAATATATAAACGCGATAAAATCCTTAAAATCAGTTTTATTTCAACACTACTGACATTTATATTAGAATTACGTCACCATAAAATATTATATGGTAACCTCCACATACATACACATATGACCTACATGTGTTTGTGAGTCGCAATAATGGTTTTTGTACTATTTTTGTTTACGTTCTAATCCCTTTTACGTTTTTCGTTTATGTTTAAAGGTGTTTTAGATTAAAACAAATGCTTTATGTTTAGTCTACAACGCTTATCAGATGATATCTTGAGATAATTGTCAGTTCGCCGAACACGTTTGTGGCACGGAGTTTTCTAGTGTTCAAAGTAAAAATATAAATTGTATTTTAAAATTCTATGCGAGTTTTGACAAGACTTATTGACATAAACATTTGAAAGCATTGTTTTAAACACGCCTCACTCTAGACATTTGACCCCTGATTTAAGGTTATCGGACAGCAAGCAAAGTAGGTGTACCCAGCGATGTTACGGCAGCTGTGCGCTGATCACAAAATTGTTAAGCAAAAGGGCTTTTGACGTCAAAGCGATGTTGTGTTTCATGTCATCATCATTTATGTAACTATTATATTAATAATTGTGTTACTTTATAAATAATTGTGAATGTTCGTCGGTCGACAAGTATCCTTCGATTGAAAGCGATATACTGGTTAATTGATTCAGATTTTTTACGTAGCTTCAATTACAGGTTCTTTCAATTCTTAGACGAATAAATAATGCAGACGGAGTGTCGCGTACAACATTTATAAAGCACATAAAACCAAGCCGATTTGGTGCAATGGACTCGAATTCGCGTGTATTTAAGGACGCAATTCGCGTGTACTTAACAAAATAGCCTGGATTTTTTGGTTTCAATATGTTGTTCGCGACCGCGTTTCTATTATTTCTTGATGGACCGATGGACATTCCAAATAGGCACTAGCGCAAATATTGGTAGCCAACATTTGTGCGTGTTCTGGACGCAGCTGGTAGCCAGCCGCCCCGCGGGCCGCGCGGCGACGGCGGCAGCGGCCGCCAGCATACCAGGAACCGGCGGTCGCACCGTCGCGTCACGCACAATGAGAAGAGATACCACTCAGGTATCCGAGAGGGAGCCCTCCCGTTTGGTAGTTGCTACACACCCACACACATTCACAACACACAGGATATGTGTACACTCGAGCAGAAAAAACAACTGTTTCTTTATCGGTCATAAGACGTCACTTTTTAAAGTTCGTATTTTTTATACGTCCGTATAAATGACAAATTGCTTCGCTCTTAAACGTCAAATTAAGGTAACTGATTAATTCGGATTGCTTCGTAAAATGAAAGATTAGTGTGATTATTGCGCGAGAGAGAGCAGTAACACCGTCAGTGACAACGTGTTAAATAGCGGAGAGATCGAGAAATGCTTAACGTGCAGCGCCGGACGTTATAATTGTTATTATTTATCAAACGTATTTTCATTGGAACAAGCGACATGTTACCGCCGATTGTAGCCGCCGAGAGTCCATCCGATGCGCTCGCTAATTGTGCAGTAAATTTCAGAAACGTTCAAAATGTTTAATTACATGGCAACTACACAAGCGTACGGCGTATAGTAGTGATAAATTAGCGGTTATATGCTGTATTGAATATAGAATAGAAGTGACTATTGCGTGCGATGAATCTAGGACGTATGCCGGTTTAAAAAAGTAACATGAGATCACTCCGCAGGCCGCCTAGGGCGAGTCAGTTGCAGCATTTAGTTGATCTATGAGTGGCTACTATAGCTTGTAGCTATAAAAAGGGTTAATGTACTGGCGCATACTGCTAGGATTTTTTTTAATATTCATATGGTATGGTATTGAAATTGAATTAAATATCCCCGATAGGCAGTATGTTTGTAATCAAAAAAGAACAATAGTCAAATAAAGTCAAAAACGTCTGCTCCGCATGGTTGAATGGCCAACTCCATATTCACGACGGCGCCATTTTGTTTTGCATAAATAAATTATAGTCGGAGCTAGCAATAAATTATGATCAAACGAGTCCTTAAAATATAACTTGCGAATATTTCAATAAAATGTTTACATCACGTTTTTAAAAGAGTATAAACAAACATATATTTCACTGCCGCGCCCGACTGTACACGAATACACTTAACGTTTTTAATTACGGTCGGTTATCTCACGGAACTCCTAAAAAAAAAGAAGTAACGGCCAACAAACGATACGTGTTACACACACAGAGCGAAGACGCCGAATATAGGCCAATGGTTGGTCTTAAAAAGCGCGTCTATGTGTCGGTCCGTGCGTTTCTACCGTACAATTTCGTAACGAGATTGTAAATGCACAGATTTAGAACGATGGGTTGCACCTCAACTATTATAAAGATTATATGGCACATGACTTAAGACTTTTTTGTTTTTTAGGCTGTATATCTGTAATATAATAATCAGTGTGGTCATATTTAAAGGGGGACGAAAAAATATTCTGTTTTCTTTACACACTGGCCAGCACTTACCCGTGTCAATAACTTGAAAAATAAAACTATATTATTGTTTTATTTGATCCTGAGTTTCATTTATTTTTTCGACTATGTGTACTGCTAGGGCCACATTGTTGCGCGAATATTCGTGGTGCGTTGTCGCGAGAAAACATCGTGTTCGCTAACGTCGAACAATTTAAGACTTCGCGATAATTCAGGCGAACTCTACGAGCGAACTAGACGCGGAAAATGTGACGGTTGCGCTATACATATTATATATCGGCCAAAAAATATTTATGATAATACCAGCCCTTTTTAATGTTTTGTAAACAAACCGCGCGAAATTTACCGCGATATAACTCTTTGATGCGAATGCTCGCGCTAGGTCGATAATGTGGCCGTAGCATTAAGGCTGCTACGAAAGGTAAGATTTTGCCCACAATTAGTCGTGTTCGCACCAGTCTGCATGTCAATGACTTGTTGACTTGCCTATTGACCCGCGAGTCTAATATATACCGTTCGTAGGTAATATTTCATTAACTCGTAGTGCAAGAAATTGCTGGCATTTGTCGTTTTTTATAACAAAAAAAGTATGTTGTCGTGTCATGTTCTTAATTTAAAACTTAAGTTAAGCTATCAAAGACGTTGCTGGCAGTCTATTATACATTTAAAAAAAAAATGCTTCAATTTGGAAATAAAAAGATTTTCTATTTCATACCTTTCAACATTGAGCTAATGCCTTTTACTAAAATGCTCTGTCTTGAACGTTCTTTGAAAATTATTTTACGCCAACCAAGTTTTCAAGACGTCCATTGAACGGATCGCGGGGAATCTCAAATGCATTGCCAGGGCTTTTAACATTACCGGTTCGATAAAATAGAAGCCTTTTACGGCTGAACTGCGCTAGCTACACTGTAAACACTTACATCCAAGTGGTTCTCTATCTTATCATTATTAGGTTAAAGTATATTTTGTGAAACATGTGCAACTTGATTTCTTGAATCATAAAGGTAAGTTTCTATATAAGCTCGGTTAGCTAAAAGCTTAGTGTAAAAATCTTAATAATCATTTATATTTTTTTCTCTCTATGAATCAATAGACAATAGTAGTTTTCGAATTTTCCGTATTATTTCGCAGCACTCTGAATGATCTGCTTAAGATCGCTAACTGAGCGGGAATATGTAATTTTGCGGCCAAGACTTGGTCGGGTTTTCGCAAGTACAGTTCTTTTTTTTCGTGGCCATGGCATCCCAGTATGTTAGGGCACTAAGGCCCGGTTTACACTACATCGGAGAGGAGAGGGAATGTGTGGAATAAATCAATCAGGTTTTTTAAAATCCTCCCCCGATACCAAGCGGTGTTTTTTAAACAATCTCATTGGTCTATTCCGCACATCTAATCTCCTCTCCAGTTTGGGCAAACAGAGTCCAAGGCTTCGCATTCAGTGTCCTATAGAGGTCATAATTGTTAAATGAATACTTCTTTATTACCTCACCCCTATACGCTATAATGGTAACCATAGAAAGAGATTTCCTTTCTTGCTTGCCGACATTTATCTATACATATAAATAAAATTGGAGTGTCTGTTTGTAATATTAAAATAACCGCTTTTTAATAAGTGCATTTGGATGTATACACGTTACCTATACCGAAACAACATTTTTTACAATTTTTGTCTGTCTGTCTGTCTGTCTGTCTGTCTGTTTGTTCCGGCTAATCTCTGTAATGGCTGGACCGATTTTGACGGGACTTTCACTGGCAGAAAGCTGATGTAACAAGGAGTAACTTAGGCTACTTTTATTTTAGAAAAAAAATAGGATCTCACGAAAAAAAATGAAAACCAATGTTGCAGCGCAGCGCCTGATTAAGTTTGATAGCAACACCTGCAATGCTTCCCGCGGGCTCAGAATGGGCGAGCAGGCTGTTGTCAACGGTTGTCTTTGTTAAATACCACGCAGACGAAGTCGCAGGCAACAGCTAGTTTCTTTATAAATTTCTCCACGCCATCCAACACCGCATTTACTTCATACGTGCATTGTTTCAACGTAACTAGAAACTGTTTTATCGGTTCCAGCGAACAATAAGATGGATGCTAGGCGGCGAAGAACCACAGCCTCGCGGCCATTGTTTGGCCCTGCTATGTAGGCAGTATTAAACTCGTACCCCGGACACCCCATTTTGCTGTCAATTATTCATTTCAGCGTTTTGGCGTGAAGTTTTATTGTTTTGCGTTTTAATTATTACCTCATTCCATAGGAGTTTTATGACTCTAAAGTCAGGGAACATATTTTACAGATAGTATTTTCTGGTTTTACTGTTTTTCATTGCAATGAGTCCTTGATACATTAAAAATGTACTTACATTATCAGTATCAAAACAGTAGCGGTACATAGACCCGATTGCCAACGTATAATATTTACGGCCGGGTTTTGTATACTATTTTCTGCCAGTGCTACTGCCAAATAAATTAAAAAACAAAAACAAAAATACGTATCAAACGTATAGGATCCTCCTCCTTTTTTCCACCATTCACGTGTTAAAACCTACTCGCCTCCGTTAGACCGAGTACATAATGTTTGCCCTAATGCCCATATGGTTAACTTTTCAATATCAGTTATAGAGGTGTGCCATATTTTCTATGATGTCCACGAGATGGTAGACATGCAATAAGTGAATCCACTCCCATGCTTTTAAAAAATAAATGAAATAAACACACTCGAATAGATCCCACGAGACGACAAAAAAGTTAAAGCACCAGGACACAATGAACCGCCATGTTTAAATTGGCTTTTTGTAACAAACTGTGTGTACAAAATGTCAGATGAACAGTGGTTCATATGACTGCGCGGACACAATCATGGGTGGTGAAAAATCTAAGTCAAATAATTTATTTTGTGTAAGCCTATAGGGGGCACTAGATTTAAGAAAAAATACAACTCGATTGGAATGCGACCTCAACTGAAAAGATCCAGCAAAATGATCCGCCATAAATAATGACGACGTTAACAAAACTTTTGTTTATTAGTGACAGAATTATTGTCAAAATTTGTATTATATTAGGATCTTACTAACAACTAGTCAGGGGTCGGGTAATCATATTGGTAATTTTGGTCTTGGTTCTGTCATTTTTAATATCTCAATACCTGTACGGGTCCTTGAGGTTCAGAGGTTGGTATGCCCTTTCTGAATCACCCTGCATCCACGCCGCGTCCGACGGCGTTAACGGTAACTAATGTTGGTTCTGTGAATGCAACTTCCTAACTCAATTCCGTCGTGTAACTTTGACGCGGGCTGTGTTCAGCTCTGTTCACAAGTTGTTCATGCGGGATACACTTGTCGGTCGTATGGAGTACAGGTACAGGTGATTCAAAATGCATGTGGAATGAATGATACGTACCTGCGAAATGTGCGGTCCTACACTTCACAAATCTGGCCAAAAAATATGACTAGACTAAGAGCGGCTTATGCTGGCCATAATTTAATTTGGTCGTAATTGTATATAAATGGACTTAAGCGTACCTATCTGCCTATCTAGTCCGAAAACCAATTCACACTTCTGCTGTAATAATATCAGAAACGTACGTAATATGCACTTAAATAGATAGATTAGAATAGATGTTTATCTAAGTTAAGTGCATAATACGTACCTACCTACCTCCTTTTGTAGGTATTATGAATTATACTTGCACGCAACACTTAAATGTTTTGGACTTTGGGGGGTAGTCGATGAGAAAGGTTATCCATACTGTTTTAATGTGTGAAAATGTCATATTTTGGTGGAATATTAGCCATTATGTATTCATAAACGTGCACGACTGTAGGACAATAAAACTATATAGCAAATAATGACTTTTCAAGTTCTCCCAAGAAGTCCGGTAATTTGTCAGTAAAGTATCCTCAACTTTACGGAGAGTGCTAGGGGGGTTTATTAGGCCAAGTATACATACAAGGCATGCATAGAATCTCATGTCTGATACTTAAAATAAAATTCCACTTGACGATGACAAAATACTTACACAAAAAAGGGTGAGGCGATTTAAAAAAGAAATACTACAATACATTGCAACATAATTAGAGTTCACATAGATCCTATCATAACTAAACAATAATAGCTATATTCCCCACATAAATTGCACTAAAGTATGAAATTAATTTTAGCAAAAAAATATCTGATTGTTAGGAATGTTAATTATATGAAAAGTGCAGAGTGAAAATATCAGTTGTTGTAAACGTTAACCACTCGACAGCGTTACATGTTCATCGCGACGGGTTTATATTTCATTTATATCTGCGATAAATAACTCCAATTAAACCGTTTAATATATCTGTACACATAGGTATGTACTAAGACACTAACTTGATCGTGCCAGTAGATTGAATGTTGGCCAAAAAAAAGGTCTCACAATTTTCGAATCGGTAGCTCGAATCATCTTTTTCCGATGTTCGTTGGCCCGTTGATCCTGATCGCGGGTCACGGGAATTGTGATAAAACTTGACATCTAGTGTTAGCTTACAACTCGCGTCAATATTTTGGGCTTTCTATCCTGAAAAATAGATGTGTTCCCGCGGGAAAGCCTTCTCCCCCGACTCTAATAAAGCTCATATACCTTCAATGTATACGAAGCTAACTATTCCGGAAAAAAAAATATTCCAAAAAATTTAGTCCACGCGCACGCATGAAGCCGCATTAACAACTTATGTTATTTAAGACTTAAAAACAACACAATTTCCGTAGCTTCAAAGTAAAGTAGGTACGAGGTGACGTGAAAAAACGAAGCTTAAAAAATTGCTTTGTAACACGCGAGCGTGCCAGCGTAATAGAGTGCTATATGAAAATGCCTCACTGCACGGTAATTCACGCCGTGACGTCGCTACGTACATAATTGCATCCATCAACGTCCGATCGCATTTCGCACGAGACGCGCGGAATCTGGATTCACACGGATCTCAAAAATAATTAAAAAGTAATGTAAATTACAACAATGAAAGATCGTAATGATGAATACAATAGCTTTGTCGACGATTTTCCCTAAACGCAACGTATTTCTTAATGTTACGCCCCACGATGTAACATTTTGTCATGAAAACACTGCTGCTTTTGAACGACTAACTTAACTATTAATTGCTATAAATAATACTATTAATTTACTACTAATTCGTTGGATGCCAGTACTGGGACGCTAAACTTGATATTGCCAATGAAAAAAATGGTGGTTCACAAACCTTTACAAAGATGAACGTCTTCATGCAGTCGACATATACTTATTACTAGCCAGTGATGTCGCCAAAAATCAATACATGTCGAGTACATTCTACTGCTTTATAATTTTACCCGTGGATACACATCCCCGTGTCTAGTATAATTAGTAATAGATATTTATAATTTAATTAGCCATTTTGCGCTCCGCATAGTGATTTAATAGCGTGATAAACTTCAATTTTATGAACAATCGACTTGGCTAGTCAGAATTTTAAAATAAGACTAGCTCAACCTTTAATAGCTGAACGTTGTTTGTTTTGATCTATACCGTTATGTAACTGGCTTATTTGTGTATGTGCATTTACGATATTAAAAATATGGTTTCGTATTCAATTACTGTCTCCAATGTAATTGTTTGTATCTATTATGCAGTGGTTCCGGGAATGCCGACGTTCGCTGTACCTAGTCGTTAAATGCAGTCAGCGTTTATGGGGAAAATTATTTTAAAAATACACTAGGCTATGTTTATTTTTATATTGCTTTAAGGTAGGTAATCCGTTTCAGAAAAGGTATCGCCATTACTTCTTCACACCTCTTGAGTATAAGTTATAAAAAAAAAATATTTACACGACAGATACAAGATAATTAAATGACATTTTAGAGAGTAGATCGTCTGGTATCTCGTCCCATGAAGCCGGTATCTACACCAGCATTATTGCACTAAATAAAATAAAATACCGCTTATGCCCCCCCCCCCCCCCCTTATTTCCCCGTATTCCCCTTATAGTTGTAATTTTGAAGCATCGGTCGCCCTCACATACATAAACCACGATGTAAAAAAGGCCCTTATTCTTTATAGGTAATATGTGTTTCTAAACAATAAAACTTATTTTATTTAGGGCTATTATTAAAAAAAAACATTAAACGATACCACCTTACATTACGCTGTAGTAATTTAAAAATCTCGTTAGGCTAAAAAACTACACAACAATAACTCACACATACAAACACATAAACGTGTGGCAACTACCAATACAATTCCCATACAAACATTATTGAGTCACGTCGGGATTGGGCTGGAGATATTTCTTTATAAACCTTTTTTTTATATCTTTTTCATAGTTAGGCGTAGACTTGTTTGTGGTATGGTTAGTCGCTGTGGCATGACGGTCGGATGTACCAGCAATAGTGTAACAAAATATTTTAAATTATTTTAAGATCGCATCCTCTAGAAAATATATCAGATTATTATTAGATTGGAAAATAACGCCGCGAACTAAGTGCACGGCATGCACATGTTTTTTTTATACATTGTCATTTGTTAGCCCCATAAATTTTTTTCACTATTTTTGTTACACCTTATAAAGTGCGCTAGTCCTTTTCACTGTACGGACCTATTCTATAAGGCTAAATCAGGCGTGCCAACTTGGTCAGACCGATCGCACGTCCGAACAGGACAATGCCGTGAGAAACTAACGCGCGGTAGCTACCTCTCATCTTTTTTGGCTGTCTCTTTCTGTCAGGCGTTCGGTCCCTGACCAACGCGTATTTTATGCTTGAATTTTGAATAGTAGACTGTAGACACTGCTGTAGTTTATAAGTAGTAATGCACCTTATACAGCGTAGTTGATATTTCTTGCATTTTTACCCTCAAATTATAGATTTTTTTTAATCAATTTGCAATGTTACAACGCTGTTTTGTACCGCAAAATGCTTTGCATTACCACTGTAATTTGATTGGATTTTTTATAAGCGTGTGGGTTACTATCTGCACTTGTACTTCGAGATAACATCGAAGTTGATTTGGTAAGTAGTAAGTAAAGTTAGTAAAGTAAGTAAAGTTTTGATAAGTAACACCTAACAACGCGATTTTTTTTGATATTATACTAAACTAGCTGTTGCCCGCGACTTCGTCCGCGTGGTATTTAACAAAGACAACCGTTGACAACAGCCTGCTCGCCCATTCTGACCCCGCGGGACGCATTGCAGGTTGTTGCTATCAAACTTAATCAGGCGCTGCGCTGCAACATTGGTTTTAATTTTTTTTTTCTAAAATAAAAGTAGCCTAAGTTACTCCTTGTTACATCAGTTATCTGCCAGTGAAAGTCCCGTCAAAATCGATCCAGCCATTTCAGAGATTAGCCGGAACAAACAGACAGACAGACAGACGGACAGACAGACAAAAATTAAAAAAAATGTTGTTTCGGTATGGGTAACGTGTATACATCCAAATGCACTTAGTAAAAAGCGGTTATTTTAATATTACAAACAGACACTCCAATTTTATTTATATGTATAGATGTATAGATAATACTTAACGCTTACTAAATAATATTATGGAGCTCATTTCAGTGATACGTATATGCATAAGAGAAATCTATAAATATCTATACTATAAACGTCCGTAACTGAGGTGTGTCTGTCATTGAAGTTATGAAAAAAAGGTGGTTAATCGGTTACATATTTGGACTTCTCTGAATCACAAAGCACTATTGTGGTTCCGTTTATCTGTGTCTGTTTGCTCGAGATTCATGGAAAAATCTACTGACCCGATTCAGGCGACGATCAAAATCGATGGTTGTGCCGCCAAACGCTATTCTTTACTGAGAATAATGACACAGTTGAGTATGTACAGACAAGGGTAGCGGGATCTCGATGCATTTACATTTTATTCTGTGCTGGACGTAATATATTGCAATGTTTTATATCTGAAATGAAATGCAATTTGAATACTGTTCTCGCAGTTTACACCGTGGTGTTGTCTGTCATCGAGTTAAGGTGGGTACAAATTATCTGCGTTTGAAAGCTGCGTTTTCCTGCCGCGGTGTATGAGTATGCACCGTCGGTCACGTGACGCTGCCCGCCAGATTTATCAGACGTCCCCACCCCCAAGGACGGCTGAAGGTCGCGTCCGCGTCTTACAACTGATAGTATGCACGGTTTAATGTTTATTGTACTGCCAGCTGCGCTCCGCGGTGCTACCCGCGTTTAAAAAGTATGTCCTTTTCCTCTATGTCCTTTCCCCTAAACTACCACTACCTATGCAAAAAATCACTATGGTTTTTTTTATCAAATCTATCCCACGAAAACCATACATTTTACCGAGATAAAAAGCCAGCCAGTCTGACGTGATTGAGTAACAAACATCCATCCATCCATCCAACCAAACTTTCACATGTGTAATATTAGTAGGATTTAGTTATAAATCAGCCGCAGCTTTCGGACGCGTCCGCTCATATGTTCCAACCTTTATAGTTTTTAACACCACCCCCGGCCCTTCATAAAACGAAATTCAGCGCGTCGCATTCGACTGAAAGAGTTAATTACCAGCAGGTACTTGAAAACGGTGACGCATCGCAGTGAATGTCAAAGGGCACGTTTATTGCATTAGCGATCCGCTACCGGCGTCGATGAATAGATTAAGCCCTGTTCGTTCAAACAGAAGCTTTCAAAGCTCGTGACGTCAAATGAGCTCTTGAGTTTGATTCGTCGTATAGGCAAGGTTCATCACGAAACAAATGACTGCTATTTTTTCTATTCGCAAAAGGGACAGCAAAGGATTGGAACATCTACGGTGGTCTTTAAGAAGCCAATATTTGATCCTCGACGCGTATAGATATATATTTATTTCTGGTACTTGCGTTACATTATTTTTTGAACTTAATTGTATAACAAATCCCTTCCTTATCCAACTTACATTATTTGCTATTAAATTCAACAAGTCAGACGATCCATTGAATCAGTGAAGCGTATAAATGTTTCTCTATAAAAATATTCTTCGCTGAGGATATTGGAAATTCGATTAGTCTTGTTTAAAAACTGTTCCTATTCGATGAACATCAAATTCAATCGCTGTTCAATCCTAGATCCCATTGCGAAGTACTCCGCATTTTTATAAGATTCATTTGTTGTACAAAAAATATAAAAAGTCACTTTTACTTTGCTGCCGTCAAGTTGCCCACTGCAACTTTAAATGTATGGCTGATCTTCTACCCCTAATGAGTTTCTTATCGCTTCTTCTCAGTGGAACCAACCCACTGAACCGGTCGCTGGAAAATTCTTGATTAGCATTAATGACATAAATAGCACAAGTAAATGTTATTCCTTCCACTTTAAATTGATTGCAAGTAAGTGCATTAACAACAAGGTCTAAACTCAAACCTAGAAATAAATAGCTCTATGTACTCCGAACACAAACATTATATAACCACGAACGGTTCAATTAGCGCATGGAACTAAGCAAAACTCTTGAACTAAACACAAACATTATATAACCACGAACGGTTCAATTAGCGCATGGAACTAAGCAAAACATTATATAACCACGAACGGTTCAATTAGCGCATGGAACTAAGCAAAACATTATATAACCACGAACGGTTCAATTAGCGCATGGAACTAAGCAAAACTCTTGAACTAAACACAAACATTATATAACCACGAACGGTTCAATTAGCGCATGGAACTAAGCAAAACTCTTGAACTAAACACAAACATTATATAACCACGAACGGTTCAATTAGCGCATGGAACTAAGCAAAACATTATATAACCACGAACGGTTCAATTAGCGCATGGAACTAAGCAAAACATTATATAACCACGAACGGTTCAATTAGCGCATGGAACTAAGCAAAACATTATATAACCACGAACGGTTCAATTAGCGCATGGAACTAAGCAAAACTCTTGAACTAAACACAAACATTATATAACCACGAACGGTTCAATTAGCGCATGGAACTAAGCAAAACATTATATAACCACGAACGGTTCAATTAGCGCATGGAACTAAGCAAAACTCTTGAACTAAACACAAACATTATATAACCACGAACGGTTCAATTAGCGCATGGAACTAAGCAAAACTCTTGAACTAAACACACACCTGGCTTCGAGCGAACAATGGCTCGGCCTTGGCCAAATAGTTACGCGACAACACTTTTATGCAATGCTCGCTTCGTGCCGATGCGGAATATAATATCGCCAGGTCAACACACCAACTATACGGTCCCACACTAAGAAACCCTTGTATTAACGGTACCGTACAATGGACTGAGGACAAACTCAGTATATAATACTTATATGGACATTAAACATCCATTAGTCGGGTACAAACATTCGTGAACATCACACAATGTTTATCCCTCCCAGGATTCTACCCCGGGACCCTCAGCGCATAAAGCAGTGTCACTACCAAATGATACTACCAAATAAGGTCGTCAATCCATCACGTCACCTCACTGTTTTGAGCCGGTTGAAACGTTGGCAAGCTTATCCAGTCGGAGACCTGACAATTTTGGAAATATTTCGTTGATAAGTGTATCACTTAAGAACGGCTTAACCGATTTGGCATTTTTTTATGTAACGAACATTATGAAAAGTCCAAATCTTTTGACTTTTCTTACATACTGACATTTTACTTACTATTAATTATATGTACCCCAGCGAACTTCTTACCGCGTCAATAAATTATCATTATATATTTTTTTTGTGATTGTTTCCATATTTTAATAACTATTCTGCCATTCGGGGCGGAGACAAATCACAGATTTCAATAATCCGCATCCGTTCTTGAGTCATAAATACTGTAACTAACACGAACCTATAGAAGATGGTAGGTTCGCTAAGTTACTATAATTATCATATGTCTTGAAAGCGTGTTCAATGAATTCGAAACTAACATGACTCATTATTATTAATCGATGCACGTCTAGTCTAAGAAGTTAGAATTGCTTATCAGCAGCAGTTATATTCATCGATAATAATATAATACTTGTATAAAATTACGAAAAAAAATACACTTTGAAGATCTTGTTATGCCTTTGTCTATTCGGTTACTAGAGTATTGTGTTTACAATGAAATAAAGACTGTAATTGATTGTACCATACGATAAAAACTTTTAATTATCATCGTGGCCTCGTCTTCGTGCTGGGATAACAGGTTTCGTATGGCACCTTGTACAATTAGTGTTCACATTATTTGTCTAAGTAGTTCTATTCATTTCAGACGTAGGTGAAGAGTTTCTGAATTTTAATCATCACATGTTGGTTCAGACAATTTATATCAAGATACTATTAGCGGTGCCCGCCACTTCGTTCGTGTGGAGTTTTATTTCTTGGCTCTCCCGGGAAACCTTTCGTATATGTTGATCCCGGGTTATAAGCTATCACCATGCCAAGCTCCATTAAAATCCGTTTCGCAAATATCCCGTGATGCGTGATCAAATAAACGGATAAGCAAAAATAAAAAAAAATACGGCTATGGCTTGGATATGGAAAATAATTTCGTTTACAAATATTCGTGGCGAATATTAAAAAAAAATATAAGATGCAGTCTTAAAGTAAATATGAAGTTACGTAGCGTGATTTTGAAATGGGTTTATCGAAATTGTGAGTTGATAAAAAAATACAAAAATGCGGTAAGGAAACGCACTGTTTCAAATGGCAGTATGTAACATATTTTCTGAAACTAGCTTTAGGTAAATTATCTTTATCGTTAAAATACAGCAATATAATTCGTGTTTAGGCACAACTACATCAATGATCTTCAAGAATTTTTTTTTTTTAAATCATCTCACACATGTCGCGTAGACGTTATGTATGGTCGCATACGAACCCATTATGTCATCCGAACATTGTTACCGACGGATGTGGGTTTCCGCACTGCACCGTCTACATGCCCACCTAAATACCTGTGCGTAATTAGGTCCGGCTGTGTGTCGCGGTCGATGGAATGGAAAGTGCGGTTTCACTAGTTATATGTAGCGAGATAATTGGTTATGTATCTTTGAGCCCGCACAACCACATTCATACGCCTCTGTACCGCTGATATACCTTCTGAACACTGCTCCTAAACAAAGCTGTCAAGTAATTTAACAAGATATAAAACCATTTTATATTTTCGTGTCTCGGAGAATTGTATATTGTTTTGGGGTTCCGTCACTCGTGATAGATAGTTTCTCGACTAACATCTTAGAGGAGTTCGGTGTTGCTGGCTTCTTTATTATCGATTAACTTGTTTGGTTTATTATTTGAAAAGTTGTCAAGCCGAAGGTCAGTGGTGGGTTCCTCTTCCCCCATTTGTTTAACATTGGATGTATGCCAAGTATCTCCTAGTTGTATCAATTACTAGCTGTTGCCCGCGACTTCGTCCGCGTGGTATTTAACAAAGACACAACCGTTGGCAACAGCCTGCTCGCACGTTCTGAGCCCGCGGGACGCATCGCTGCAGGTTGTTGCTATCAAACTTAATCAGGCGCAGCGCTGCAACATTGGTTTTAATTTTTTTTCGTGAGAGCCTATTTTTTTCTAAAATAAAAGTAGCCTAAGTTACTCCTTGTTACATCAGCTATTTTTCAGTGAAAGTCCCGTCAAAATCGGACCAGCCATTTCAGGGATTAGCCGGAACAAACAGACAGACAGACAGACAAAAATTGTAAAAAATGTTGTTTTGGTATAGGTACCGTGTATACATCCAAATGCACTTAGTAAAAAGCGGTTATTTTACTATTACAAACAGACACTCCAATTTTATTTATATGTATGTATAGATAAACATTTTTGTCACAGTGTAACGACTTCTTAGTAATAGAAATGAATGTTCCAGAGTCTAGTATTGTTTATTACTACCGAATAATTAACATTATCTCGTTTTTTTTTTATCGGTATCGTCACTCCTTACGTGGAAGACCGAGATGATAAGTTCCTAATCTTAGAATTTAAATAACTATACAGTCTGCGTCATATGTATTACTTTATTGAGTACTAGCTGCCCCAGTTTTTTATGAATTTTCCCCATGTTTAAATAGTTATTCTGCTATTCGGGGCAGAGACGAATTTAAAAAAAAAATAAAAAAAAAATCAGCCCAACTGTTATAAATTTTGTAACACACGGCTTTGTTTTATACATGTATATATATTTTCAAAGTACATAATTTCTAGCTGACCAATAAATCGGCTTAATTCTGTCCCAAAAGACACATTGAATTTCGCGCCGAATACAAATGTCAATGGCACTCATGCGGCCCCAGTATTTGGATGGAGTAACCCTTATAATTCCGGGTCATGCCCTATCTCCTTTGAATACACTTCTCAAGATTTTCAATTGCACTTTGAAATCGTATAAAAATATTATTCTAAGGCGAAGGAATATTGTTTTTGCGACGCTATATTTCGGCCAAGAAAATTGTTGAACCATAGCCTATTGTTATTTATCAGACAGGCACACTTCGAAACTGGAGTGTTACTTTGTGTCGTCGTGTCTGCTATATTGATAGTACTTGCACCCCTAATTACTCTTTAACACAATAGGTTTGACGTATACAAATAAAAACCAGTTAAACATATACCCCAAATTTATGGAAAGTTTTAATGGCTTTATACCGAACTTTTCAGTTTTTGATTCGTTTCGCGGACAGTTGTATTTTATTTGGGGTCCCCACACTCGTAACAGATAGTTTCTCGACTAACATCTTAGAGGTGTTCGGTGATGCTGGCTTCTTTAATTATCGATCCATTTGTTTGGTTTATAATTGGAAAAGTTGACAAGCCGAGGTTCAGTGGTGGGTTCCTCTTCCCCCATTTGTTGAACTTTTCAGAGGAAAAGTGTGTTATAATAGCTTTATAATCCATTATAACTTTCTATAAATTTGAGGGATAGTATCGTTACAACAATAATATAGTATAGACATGTCAGTCCGTTCGTTGCAAGCTATGCATCGATAGTTCAGCGCTCCCGTCTCGTCGCTGTGCGTCGGCTTAAAAGGGTCGGGACTTGGGTATTAATTAACACTCGTTTTTGCCCCATTCCCGCTCGCCGCCGCGCAGCCGGGAGTGCTCGGGGCATCTTTGTTGTTTACTCGCCCCCAGCCTCGGATGTGGTATGTGATAACACAAGACGCGACAGGTAACGAGATCTGGTGACGATCCTCGTAGATTTTATATCGAGTTATTATATATTTATGTTGGGAGTGAAACAAAAACGTTGACTAGATATTCCTTTTATAAATTATTATTATATCATAAATTATAACATATTGGGAATAGTACTGTCTTGAAGATAACCAAACTTTATTGTGTTTTACGGATATACCTAGGCGTTTAGTTCTTCTAACTAAAGCAATGAAGTGCGAGTCCTATACGATCGCGAAGTCAAGTGATTTCAACTGTGCTGCTAGCTCGAACAAATGTATTTGTGTGTGATATAGTCCGTTTTAAGTACGGTTATCAGATTGTTGACACGATATATTGATTATCTTAGCTGTAGAAATACACTATTTCAATTAAAATTTCTTCAGAAACATGTAAAGTCAACCAAGAAACTGCTATATCACCTTTAGGTTGAATATCATTTGCACATCGTATGACCGCAATGGCTATTTTTAACCGACTTCAAAAAAAAGGAGGAGGTTCTCAATTCGGTTGTATTTTTTTTTTTTTTTTTTTTATTTTTTTTTTTATTTTTTTTTTTTATGTTTGTTACCTCATATCTCCGTCATTTATGAACCGATTTGGAAAATTATTTTTTTATATGAAAGGATATGTTTACAGATTGGTCCCATTTTTTTCAAAAAAATGTTCTGATGATGGGATCCATGAGGAATTGAGAGAACTCCTCAAATTTTATAGGCATACCGATAGCAATTTTGGTATTTTCATCAAGAAGTCAAGCATTTGCATTCAGAAAGTATCATTTGCTGAAGTGGAAGTGATGAAGAAGGCCACAAATGGCCAGCGGAACTTGTCAGTGATACGTATTTCACGGGTTGCGCCAAGATAATCTCGATTATTGGTATACCTATTATCCAGTAAAAAGATTGATTTACAAATCTTTTTAGTGACAAAGAATAGTAAATATATGCACTAAAAAGTTTAAAATAAAAAACTTTTTAACAAAATAAAAACCGTCTTCAAAAAACTAAAAAGCAAAAAATAATCTAATCTTGAAATCTACCTTGTCTAACCACATCAAATATTTAACTAATCTGAAGTCGGTGCCAAATAAACAACCGACGAAGAATAACAAAAGTATACTCAGTAACGAGATGCGCGGACCAATTTGTAGGTATAGTCTTTGGCGCAGACCGGCAATACTCGACGCAGTTGTTAGTTTGGCACCGACTTCAGATTAGTTAAATATTTGATGTGGTTAGACAAGGTAGATTTCAAGATTAGATTATTTTTTGCTTTTTAGTTTTTTGAAGACGGTTTTTATTTTGTTAAAAAGTTTTTTATTGTCGTTTGTTATTTATTTGAAATTAGAACGTATCGAATATGAACCTTAGTAGGCTTTTTTATTACCTAGTTTTGGTCACTTACATGGCCGATTTTACTTACCTATATGAATCCAACAAGTATTATGTAGCTACTAATTTAAATAAGCACTTATCCTTTTTACTTTCGCCCTCATGGCGAATGTGTGGTGCCCGTTCCATCGTTAACTCGTGTTTGCTTCAGTTAACAAATGGTGTTAAACTTTAAATACAACTTAAATGTTAAAGATCGAACATTTCATCCCTACTTTAATGTAAAATAAGTATGATATGAATTAATTACTATTGGAATAATATCGCCAGACGAAAACACCAACAATACTAAGTCACGCTTGTATTATGGCTACCGTAGAATTGACTGGAGGCGAACCCAGTATATATATATATATATATATATATATTAATGTTATAGATATTAAAAATCCATGACTCTTATACCAACATTTAAGTTTGTTCCTACCAGGATTCGCGCCCGGGACCCGCGTCGCAGAAGGCAGGGTCACTACCAACTGAGCTAATCACGTCGACTTAAATAATTAAGCAATTTAGTTTACAATAGCCACCACGTGTATAATAAAACTAATTTTATGGCGTTTATTTGGACATCTTTTACAAAAAATGTTTTGACAAAAATATCTAAAACGATACAACACAATAAAGTTAGTAAAAGTAGCGGTTTTTACATTACCTTATGGTATTGTATCGGATTAGGTATTTTTTTAAGCAAACTTAACACATCGAGACGTCCAATGCAGAATGCTAATATCACAAAAAACTACATTACATCGTAAAGATGTCCAAAAACCATTGACATTTTGAATTTCGCGCCCTGACCTGAGCTTCCCCCTTAATACCCGACAAATGATACAATGTAAACACCACGATTGCGAGTATCTGCTCTATATACAGATGGCGCTCGCGGGCCGCTTGCCCAATTTGGCCAGTTTATTGGCAAACGATTATAGAACCGCGCGGGGTGGTCGACCATGACGGAATAGATGTTCGAGTTGGTAAACAGGTTATTTAAATACCTTCAGTTTATCAGTTGCATTTGTTAGCTATCCATCAAATATATTGGGACAAATAAAGAATTCCCGCCATTATATCAGATTTGATAAACCACAGATCCTCGCAATGGAACACTGATTCCGACTAAGGATGATACTTGAGGCCCTTTAAATTTATAAAAAAAAAACATCTTAATTTCAATAGGAAAGACGGCTGGGTGCTACCACCGACTTGGGATCCAGTAATTAATATTATTAAATCCACAACCAAGCGCACCATTGCAAGTATTCGAGACACTGTGAGCACTTTCTGCGTAGATTGGACCGCAAGCAACAACTAAATATGAAAGTACTCCATATCAAACTATGACACTAAGACGTCAAAACACCTCAGTCCTCCCTTGAATATGGTTGCTGTAAAGCAGCCGAAACGTCAGTAACGTAAAAACATAAAATAAACGCGATAAAATCCTCAGCATTCGTTTTATTTCAATGTGTAGTATTCGCGTAAATATAAGAAAACAAATAAAGAAGCTTATGTTTTCTTATTAAAAAAATCTAGCCACAAGCTTACCAACCGAAAGCTTTAATTTGAAATTTTAAAGTATACGACAGAAATAATAAGTATCTTACATGATGCAATTTGCAACAAACGTAGGCGCGACGGCTGACGACGCATTCCAAAAGTATTTGTCAGAGATTGGTTAATCACGCAGACATATCAAAAGTTATGCAGAGTCCTTTGAACTGTACGAATAGCAAACAAATATTGCAAAATTAAGCTGAAATTTTCAATATAGCATTTCCATTGAACTCACCCAATTATCCCGGTATTTTCCTTTGGAACCTACAAAGAGTATCGATATTTCGGATATATTTTTCCTGTCGGTTGCATCCATAAAATGCACTGGATAATGAAATGGTCAAATAAATATTTTGGAATATTGTATGTGTATTTATAGAGAGGGGACGGATGCGTGTTGACCGTTGTCGATAAAATAAATTTAACCTTATCATAGCCCCTTTTTTTATCAAAGTAGGCCCTCCACACACTCCCGCCACTATTACTCCTGTAAGTTAGATTTGTCCAGGACCATCGGCAATAGGTGATTGTCTTGGGACGGGCAATGAAATTAATCGAAAGCAAATTGCAGGAGTTGAATAGAGAATTTCCCACTTCACTACATTGCCAAGCGGGAGACTAAACATCTGTATAAGATAGACTGCTGACACGGATATCAATACCAAGAGTGTTGGACTGACGACTGGAGGAAGCCAAGTTGTAACCATGGATTATTTGGTCCTAATCTTGCGAGGGGATTATACTTGGTTGCAGTAATAGGAGGTTTGGCAAAAACGCTTGAACGCACAGACATTTTCCTTGGTTTTATTAAGGTCTGTCCAGATATCATGGCCCCTTGTTAAATATTTTTTAAATCGTGATCAAGACAATCGTCATGACTAGTCGGACAGCACCTACTTGACACTAATTGATTTATTCCGAATGATTAAGGCTCGCTGTGAATCATACTATGATCGTACTACTAGACGTGCTGATTGTTAATTGAGGTCCAATATTTATTCTTATATTCACGCGAATACTACTTGAGTTTCAATGTCTTTAATTAATTAAATCGATTAACCAACAAGTACTGTCTCATTCCCACCTGAAGATAGGTAGGATATTTATGTGATTATATTTATGTGATCCCATAAGAGTACCTAATCCCGGAGTTCACAAACGCAAAAATATATAATTTGACAACGAAAAAAGACCTTAATTATCAATACAAGACCTTCAAGGTACGCCAGTTAAAATTATTCGTATAAATAAAACAGAACTGCATATATGTATGTGAAAAATATTATGAGTGGACTGTAGATAATAAATAAAAGTTTGTTTAGAGACTTCAATAAAACGCGTGTATTACAAACGCACAAACCAACGAGAGTTACCAACCACAAATTATAAAAAAAAAACTCCTAATATTTTATGTTGTGTTGCCAACAGTAGGTTTGGTAATGCCATACGCGATTCCTGGTACAAGCATTCCCGTGATACTGACAGATATCTTAATGTAATATTGCAACATGTCCATCCTTCGAGAAATACAGGCGTGATGGTGTTATTTTTATGGTGTATATTGATAACTGCAAAAAAAATTACTTTCGTAAAAAAATACAACCGAATTGAGAACGTCCTCCTTTTTGAATTCAGTTAAAAATATATTGCACCGTGAAACTGATATTCGCTCAATATTTCGCTCGTTTATGATTGTTTGCGCTCGCAGCGGCTCGTTAGCGCGGGGAGATCGGGCGTAATTGGACGTAGCTTTTGTGGCATATCAATCGCGCTTCCAAATTGCATTGAAAAAAAATTACACATATAACTTACATGAATGTTTCAAGTCAGTTTAGTGAGAGCGTTGACGATAGGTTTTGCAAAACATCCAATAAGAAAAGTTACGCCAACTAGTTTGATCAAACTATACTATCCGTTCCGTCTAACGAATGGACAATACACTCAGCAGGTGGCTATGAAAATGTTATTATCACCGATCAGATGATCTCTACAGAGAATCAATTTGACCTACTTTCACAGAAAATAACAGCTCTAGATATAAAAAAGACATCTAGTATTCAATAGATGGAAAATCATTAATTAAGCGACAGGTATTGGAAAAGTCCGCAAGCCAAAGATAATGTTATTTTGAAGCAACGCAAGAGAGATTAATATTTTCCAGTGCTGAATATTATTCGGCACTTCATGCAATCAGTAGATCAACTGCACGGACTGCACATTTAAATTACTGGCTGATTCAAAAATGACTTCGGATCCATAACATTATCTTTTCATTGGTGTGCTCAATTTGACATATAGGTACCCGCCTACCTATCTAAGCAAAAGTTATTCATTTTTTTTCAATTCTTATTCTGGTCATAAGACTTCATCGGCTGCGATTTTTATCGCAATATTAAGCTTGTTGCCCATTGTCCCCCGCGTCCCTGCCAACATGCGCACAGTCGACGTCCACGTGACATTGCAATAAACACACGTCGCGTACATTTTTAAAAGCTGACTATAAATAAACGGCGGTGATCGACCGCCGGCGAGCTGCCTTTGCTTGCGGTAAGATTGTTAGACGCTGAACAGTAACAACATTGCAATGTTATTACTTCATCTTGTCTTATATTCTAGACTTTAGAACGTCCCGGGTCTGCTTTCGAATTTAAATTGTTTTCGGGTTTCATTTGACATATTCACATTGGTACACTTATCTCCGAATTATAAGAACGTTGCAAGTTGCCTAAGGTCTTAAATGTACTAAGAGAAGCATTAATTTCTATCAGCATCAACATATTTATTCTGCCTTCAAGACATTTTTTCGTCATAGATAGACTCTAATTGTGATATAAAAAGTTTATAATGAGAATCGATCTTGTTGCATGGAACACAACACTTATGAACCTTCAAAATTACACAAAATTATATGCAGAATTTTACCGGTATTTTCTGTCCATTGCTTAGTCTATTTTTTAGGCAACGAATCTCGTCAGTATATGAGATCATAGGGTCAATTGAGTGCTCCAATTATGCGAGACCTACATAAGTCAATTACAGATCGCAATCCGTCAACACTTGTTTACAATTGCCTCGTGAATTGAATGCAATCGTGCAACCCTTCGGCTATATGCCTTTATTATGCTTAATCGATCAGCTTTCTGTAATATTGTAGCGTTTATAACAGGGCCCGGAACGGGGTAAGCCTATGAGCGAGTTTTGATTGGGTTTCTGAATGAATCAAATTCTGACATATTTGACGTATAGATTATTCGTTATGTTTACCTTTGGTCTCGGCTAAGTTTACCGCAAAACCCGATAAATCCCCGTTTGAAAGGATTTCTGATAAAACAGACACCTATGTATTTCATAGACAAATTTACTTTTTTTTATTTTGGTTCCCTTGGCGACCCTTGGGAAATCCCTTCATAAGGGAGAGTTAATGTATTTAGCCAGTCGTTGGATGGGTAAATAAAATTTTAGGGAAACCCAATGAATGGGCTTGGGGGTGGGGCAACAATTACCAAAATTAGAAGAGCAATCAATGAAGCATACTAAAACTTCATCAAGAATTTTTCTGGCATTATGTTTTTCAAATTGAACCATATATACACGTTTTTCTCTTGTACATAATGCCTTGTTCATCTAAGCTGCTTCATATCGCTCAACTATGGGACAAGGGGCAATGAGATGTATTGCTTTATACGGTCGTGTCGTGATGATAACATCACCATGTGTTGCCTAATGAGGCAATTCGAATTGCCCGTCTAATCGCACCTTTAGGCTATCACTGCAAACCAAAGTTATAATTAGAAAGGTGTTTACAGAAACCTATACGGTTTCATCTATACATATAAATAAAATTGGAGTGTCTGTTTGTAATATTAAAATAACCGCTTTTTACTAAGTGCATTTGGATGTATACACGTTACCTATACCGAAACAACATTTTTTACAATTTTTGTCTGTCTGTCTGTCTGTCTGTCTGTCCGTCTGTCTGTCTGTCTGTCTGTTTGTTCCGGGTAATCTCTGAAATGGCTGGACCGATTTTGACGGGAATTTCACTGGCAGATAGCTGATGTAACAAGGAGTAACTTAGGCTACTTTCATTTTAGAAAAAAAAATTGGATCTCGAAAAAAAATTAAAACCAATGTTGCAGCGCTGCGCCTGCTTAAAGTTTGATAGCAACAATCTGCAATGCGTCCCGCGGGATCAGAACGCGAGCAGGCTGTTGCCAACGGTTGAGACGTTGTTAAATACCACGCGGACGAAGTCGCGGGCAACAGCTAGTGGTATAATAAACTGGAAGCCATTACTAGTAGTAATATTGAAAACTAATAAAAGTACCGTGTGCCTAATAAATGCAACACTAAATAGCGTATTTTCCGATGTCTGTAAATTAATTATTATTGACTTGTTACTTGCGGGGTGACTTTTTTTTAATCTGTCTGTCTTTCTTTTAGAGTAACAACGATATTGAAATAAAATTTATTTTACAGATTTTATAGCGGTTATTTTAATGTTTTGTTAAGTTCACGACGTTTCGGCTGCTTTACAATGTGTATATAGTATTCGCGTAAATATAAGAAATCAATGTGTCACAACGACAGTTAGACAAATTAGGTTATAAAATTACTAATTATTCAGATGTTTTGCAACTGATCAAGGATTGCTTTCTAATATTGTGACAATGATTCCAGCGTTAATGTTATTTGGAATGATGCTTAACATTTTTTTTTTCTGTAAACAAATAACCGTGAGATTCTAGCGGGCTCCTCTCCGTGTTCGCAAAGGAACTAACGTTTTCAAACGGTGGTGAATTCTGACATTTAATTAGAACTGGGCTAATATGAACCTAGTGACCTCTCATCCCGAAGGCCTGACCAGTATAATAAAGCATGCAAGCCTCTTCAGCGCTTCGTGAATCGTATGCTAATCGACTGCACCATTGAAATATTCCACAGGCTTCGGTATTATTCATTGCATACAACGCACTTTGCATACAGGTGTAAGGTAACAGTGGGCCCGCCGGTTCACCGTTTGTGCCGAGCATATTGTCACCGCGCAATAGACGCCGAGAGCATGCATTAGCTTTTGATGCCAGCATCAATCGGCTTATTTATATTTACAGTTGATGCACGCATTTTGAGTCGGCGCGTCGATAATTAGAGGCACACTTTTGCACGTGCCTGTGTGTATGTGCTTGATATGCGATGCTGTAAATACCAATTAAGTGGTTTAGCAAACATATATGTCTGTCCGTCAGTGTTTGTAGAGTGCGTCCTCTCAATTATTAGAGACTAAACACACATGAGCGAGTTTAGGCGTCCTGCGTTCCGCGTTAGCAGATTGTCAGCACCCCATACATTATGAGGAACGCGCAATACCCTCAGTATGTTGGGGCCCTTATCACCCGCCGCAGCCTCAGAACCATCAGACCGTGTTGCCTAGGAAACAAAGCTCGCCGCTGGTGTGCAATTTTACATAAACGCTTTCAATCAATGGCTAAGCGAGCGAGCGAGAAAATGCCAAGCTCTTAGTCGCCGGTTGTCCGTTGACACAAATGTTATGTTTTTTTTAAATGTCGAAGAATATCTGTCACGATTAGTTTACTATATAATAGATGACTGGATATAAACCAATCAATGGATTTTGAATTTCTTATCTGAATTTAAACGCTCGGCTCTTGTCGGTGGAGATTCTGCTGTCTCCTTTCAATGCTAGTTCGTTGCCCATCTGATACGATACGTCGCTTGTTCCTCTGTAGCTAGCGAACTAAGCCCCCGTCATACTTTCTCCACATTTTCTTCATGACCAAATCATGTATTTGTATCAGTCGAAATTCCAAGAATCTTTTATGCAACGCAAAACTCAATTTGATAAGGACATCCAGATCAGACACGGCTATTGAGTTCGCGACAAACTAATTTACCATCGCAAACTGATAATATCCTGTGCTCGCCCAGAAAATCGATTTATGCCGTAGCGTAGGGTTCGCTCGAGATGTCGCTCGTTTATTAATATCCAACCCTACGGTTAAAGGTTAAGGTTTATTGGATAGTGACGTGTAATTTGTAGGCATAACTAAAATTCCAGGTACATTTATACGATATAAAATACGTACACATTACAAAAATATAACTCAAATTCCTACTCGCTCGTCTCTCGCTTCATACTACCTTCTTTGTGCTGCTGCTCCCGTGTTATCGTATAGTCTAAGTGCGATAAAGTGTTGTATATTATTTTATTGAAACGGATGCGAGTATTGATTAAATCTAGAGAAAATGAAACAAAAACTATCGGGTAACTGTTACCGTAACACTTTTAATTATTTTCTGAATTATTCTCTTCGGAATTGGATACATTTTCAGACTTTAACAAACTATTCATATGCTGTCTTGCAATATGTTTCTGTAAGTTGGTCTTCTTTGCGAACGCTTTGTGGCACAGGGGGCACTGGGCCCTGCCTTCGGTATGCTTATACAACATATGGCTTTGCAACGCCATCATGGAGGCGAACGACCTGCCGCAGCAGCCACAATCTGTAGCCCCGGCAGGGTGGATAGTCAACCTATGGTTCATCAACTTCTGGTCATTAGAAAAGGTGCGGCGGCACACATCGCACCAGTGGGTCCTCGCTTCGGGGTGTTTATACTTATGGTGATTCCTGAGAGCGAGCCAGGAGTCGTATATCTTGCCGCAACGAGGACACGGCGTCTCACTCTTGCCGCAGTTTTCCCCATGATCACTCAGGAGCTCCGGACTCGCGAATGTCTTGTAGCAAGCCCCGCACCGGTGCTGGTAGCGGTGCATGTAGCGCGTATGGTTCTGGAGGCTCAGCACTGATGGGTACGTCTTATCGCAAACCACGCACTGCCGCCCGGCGTCGCTCTCGGGGTGCATCATCACAACGTGCGACTGCAACGTACTCACCGTCTTGTATATCTTCCCACAATAATTACACGGATGCCCTCCGTCCATCTCCGACGGGCAATCGTCCTCGTCGTAATTCATAATCGTGTGCAACAATTTGTTTAAATCCTATAGAATACTCGTCGATTAACTTCGACTCTGAACACACGCAGCGAAGATTCCTACTTTTTTCAAATGTCCTTGAATTGTTATTTTTATCGAACAACTTCTTTTAATCATGCAACGCGTGCAACAAATGCAAATGTCAAATGAGTGCGAGAAAAAAAAAATGACAGTAACTTATTTTTTTTTCTTATTGACGCTGTATCACCTCGGCGAGTTTTGTACCGAATTTAAAAAAAGATTGAATTGTTCGGGTTTGGCGTGTGAACCTTCGTCGATTTTTGTCTATGCTGGGAATATATAGAATCCTTAAATAACTTACCAAATATGAAAACATTATTTTTGCCATAATAAAACGGCTTCCATTCTATCGATCTATCTATCAGCCGAAAGACGTCCACTGCTGGACATAGGCCTCCCCCAATGACTTCCACACATCACGGTCATCCGCCACTCACATCCACTGGCTCCCTGCGACGCGTGTGATATCATCAGTCCCCCTAGTGGGGGGCCGTCCTACACTACGTCTTCCAGTTCTTGGTCGTCATTCTAGAGCCTTTCTGCCCCAACGGCCATCGGTTCTGCGGGCTATGTGCCGCCTACTGCCACTTCAACTTTGAAATTCTATGAGCTATGTCGGTTACTTTAGTTCGTCTACGGATCTCCTCATTTCTGATCATGAATAAGAATCAGAAATGAGGAGTTCCGGCTTCCATTATTTACAACAAGCACAACAACGGATTCATTTTATTTTCTTACGAAAAATATGAACCTAACTACCTACACACATTGATAACAGACGTAAAAGTAAGATTAAATTAGATGTCTTCGCTTGACAAACATTCGAATTTCGAATATCGAATTTACAACATCTAAAAAATCAGTTACCGCGGTCATATTTGAAAATATACTTTTTAATATTCTTTCCAGCCAGGGATGATTCAAAAAGTGCCTGTGTATAAAATGTGGTTGTATTTGCGTGATTATTGTACTGTGGACTAAAACATGGTATCCGACGACTGGGTACGTTAAGTATTTTGTTTATCGTGTGTTAATTAGAAATTACTGAGGGTTACAAAATACTGAGATGTTAACAAGTAATATAGCTAATTGGACACACTTTCTATTCCTTATTCGCTAACGATCATGGTGTTTATTCATTAAATGGTGATTAAACTTGTTTATTATGATTTTGGAGTCGAATAAACAGTTTAAGCTTGCTTTCGTAACCTACTGACGTGCGCAGATGTCACCGTATTAAAAAAAAAACAAATTGAGCGCGGATGTTCGATTCCGAATTCAAAATAAAAGCCTAGTGCAGTAATCTGTGGCGTCGTGTGTAAGTATATGGCGCGCGCGGTTGTGTGTGTGTGTGTATGTTACGTGTACGTGTGGTTCTTTATCGGGTCGCAGTGAGGTCGGCCGCAGCGCTTCGTTCGCCGCCCGGGAGAACCAACAGGCGGCTCACGAGGAACGAGAGCCGCTACCATTCGGGTGAGTCACCACATTATAAAGAACCTTACGATGTTGGTACGGATCGGGTCATTGGTGTGATGTGGGGTTGCCAGCGTTGGATCCAATCAATTATAGTCTAATTAGTGACATTTTGTGCAGGGTTCCCAGTATAGCTATGTTAATATTTGTATAAATCTTTTGTAATATACCTTGACAGTTGTATTATCTTGTTTGAGTTAATCATTGCGTAGTATTGGTTTGTTGTGGCCTTGCTAAACAGGCAAAAAGCAGCACCAGTTTGTGATGCTAAAACCTGTTAAATTAATTTACTAACTATTTTTAATTATTCAATAAAGAGAATTCGCAGTTATATTATGTTACGCGTGGCAACCCTGCTGGTGTGATGTCATACTCGATGTTGTTTGTTTTAATTGGGTTTGGTTTAGGGATCAACAACTCCATTCGGTCTTGTTAGTATGTAGTGGCGTCTTGTTGGTTTGGAGATTCTCTTGGCGTGTCTCTTTCTTCTTTTCTTTTTTTTTATATTTATCTATGTAATGTGCTTCGATTTGAATTAAATTTATAATAATGGTATGTGTACCATCTATCTAAGATCGTATATATAGAGGCATATGCAAGTATATTGTTATATATAAGTATGTTGTTTTACTTGTGTCTGCCGGCCGCTCCGCCCGCAGTACCCCGATGAAACAACTCCTGGATAGCTTCTTAATAGTGTTTTTTTTTTATTTGATCAGTAAATCTGGAGATTAACTAACGTTACCTCTTTATTATATAAGTATAGAATAGCTACTTAAAGATTACAATTAATTTAAATGACCTTAAAAACGGCGAAAAGATTTTTTTATTTTTAAACGAATACGAATTTTATTTTGACGTTAACGACTAGAGCATGCACCCTACTTTATAGATATTCGCCAGCTGTGACGTCACCAGACCAAAATATTCGATTTACATCGCGATTTAACTTTCGTATCGATTTCATAACCAGAGACACTCGGATACAAACCAGTTGTACTACTTCAGTTTCACCATATAGGTAAGCTTTATAATCCCCCCCTATTTATATGAACCGCTTATCCGTTTAAAATCGGTTATAATTCACGCGAGTAAGTTGTAAGGATACTTGTAAATAAAAATAATTACGTAAAAAATATCACAATGAGTATTCCCAGCTTAACCAATTGTAAGCCATTGTTATATTTTTTATAGCTTGTCGACACAGGAGAGGTCTTCGTCCGCTTCAAAGGGACTCCTGAAATGGAGGCTGATATACTGGCGAAAGGCCTGAGATACTGCGCTACTGAACTTGGTTTGCGTTCAGGGAAGCGTGATGGAAAATAACGCAACCTCGTTTAACCGTTTTTACTATCAATATTTGCTTAGCGGCCGCCCCGCCAAGCATACCATCCGCCTGGCTGAAAGATCTTCCCTCATCAGCTAAAGACCAACTTTATCAAACATAATATATGGCGAAAGCGTTTTGCCTAGCGCAGTACTATACAACGTTCGATAAAGTTATATAACGTCTATATAGTCTGGGGTTGGCTATAATATAGCTTGTTTATGGGGATATTCATCGATACTTGGTGCTACTATCCTATTGGTCGAATTTTCACTGATCTGATTGGACACCTACGTTCGGTAGTCCCTTGTGGCACTGCAGATTGGATGGTATAATATTGCGTGACCATACACGCAAGAATCCACGTGAACGACAATCTTATTCGAAGTGAGATGCCCACAGTCCTAAGCTTCTCCGATTATTCAAACGGCTGGATTGCTAATCATAATGTTGATTGAAGGCTCACTCGGCGTAGGCCCCTTATACGTCATATGTGATGTAACATATATACCAACTAGCTGCGCCCCGCGAACTTCGTTCCGCCTCAGAATCAAATGTATGAGAAAATTCATTTATTGGTACTCTATGAGAAATTTAAACATATCTATCCCACGGGAACCATACATTTTACCGAGATAAAAAGTAGCCTATGTGCTATTCCAGACTATAATCTATCTCTGTGCCAAATTTCATCCAGATCCGTTCTGCCGTTCTGGCGTGATTGAGTAACAAACATCCATCCATCCAAACTTTCACATTTATAATATTAGTGGGATTAATCCGTGCCCAGACCGAGAGACAGACCGACGATTATTTTGCCCTTACGCAGGCAACAGTACTCGAAATGAAATTCAATAATCAAAATGATTAACCTATTTGAAATTACTGATAGCCAAATTGGTCAAACGCTGGCCTTAGAAACTAGGGTAGCTGGTTAAATTTCCGACCTGCGCACGAACGGTGAAGGAAAACATCGTATGGTATCAGCATTCTTTTGCTAGCGCCTAGACAGTATTTGTAAGAAGGGAGCAGTAGGCCAGTGTAGTAGGCTAGCCTAAATCGCCCCCTCGCATTAGGGTGGGGGACCAACCCTTGGCAATTGGAAGAGCTTATTATTGTTGTTGTTGTGAAATAAATGCAATCAACATAACTAAAATGTCTAGCCTCCAAAATCCGGTATTTAGCAACCGTACACCAAGTCTATTGCACAATCACCTTGGCGACTCAAAATCAAAGGTAGCTCGGGCAAGTGTAGACTCGGGTCTAGCTCGGAATTCCTGTCTGGTCGTTATATTTATTGCCCCGCGCGCGATAGCTGTATTTAAATACAAGAATTATTGGTTTCACGTGGGTTTAAACTACATTTTGCAATGAAAATCCGATGTATGGTAAAAGGTAAAATTAATTATGCAGTGGTGGAAGTGTAATTATGTGGAAACTCTTTTAATTCACACATTTCGCTGTGTGCCCAAAGTGAGAAAGATTTATTTTTATTATGTTTTTTTTAAAACATCTACGTAACGTCTTTCAAAATTTTATGAGTGAAGAAATGAATACTTAATAACTTTACTATTAAGTACACATGTCATTAATAAATAGTAAATTATTGTACGTGCCGTTGGAGTAACATTCACAAATCCATGGATAGTATTCACATGTCTCGTTCTTAGACTATCCGTCCTTGCTTATAATACTGGAGCATGGTCAAAGCACACGCCAATTTATTTTTTTAAATGAAAATATTTTTTTACCACTTAAAAATAACACCCTTTTGTGACATTCTTAATTTAAATTAAATTCCTAAATATGATTTACGTTCTAAATTTAAACATGTGACCTGAACGATACAATCATTATTCCAATGTAATGAATAATGTTATTTAGTTTTATAAGCAACATTAATAAATAATCTAAGATTTATACAATGACAGTATCAAGTAGAAATGTATCCTGGACACTGTCACTTCGTACTTGCCGAGCTTTTTAAATGAGGTCACTTGTTACTTGCTTTCTGTCCTCGTGTAAATCGAACTTAAGATTATAATTCAATTACTTTCTTTAAAAATATGGTGTCACCAGTAAGTAAATATTTTGCCAGTATCAAATAATAATAACTATTCCAAAACTGAGAATGGAGAGTTTCAATGCTTTAGGCATATGCAGGCATCAGCCGTAGGGTAGAAATAATAAACGTAACAGTGCAATGGAGGTTTCTTAACATATAAATTATAACGCGTTTTGGGAGAATTTGAAATTTACACTTTTTTACAATTCCAGTGACACTATAAACCATAGGAATAAGCTATCGCCATGCCAAAGTACTTAAAAATTCAGACTGACAGACACACAAAAAAATTAGTCTAAAGTCTTGTTATCGTGGTCTCTACAAGGCGGATATGCGGGGCCAACCGATCCTGGTAACATCTGGAACTAACCGCAATACACAAGTACCTTTCATTTCCTCTCCCCTGATATTCAGTAAAGGACCTTAGTATCTGATAATTAAAGTGTATTTACGTATGACGACCGGTCATTAATAATAGTACAATTAATGCAAATGGTGTAATACACAGGTTCCGCATACAATGTGCACTGTTCATAAATGTATTGAGGAATTAAATTATTTCTATTTCGCTAGAGATGAACCCATGGGCGTTGCGTGGGCCTTGCTTCAGGATGGGGCAAAGCAAGGAGACTCTAATAATACCATAATTTTAACTTTTTGAAAATTGGTCTGCACTGATTGAGACTGCTCTATTTGCCAAGATACTGTGGAGACATATTTTTTTTTCAAATCAGCAGTATATGTTCTTGTATGTTTCGCTCGAATTTATGAGCCAAGGTGGGGGAGTCTACTGCAATGCCCGACTGTAGCCCCTGGTTCCTGCCAATAATCCTGTCCCCCAAATTTACAGGTAAATATCATTCAAATGTCAATGTGACATATATAGATGACAACTTTCTATAATTAGGGAAAAAATTCATGAAACTTTGACATGATTATAGCGACAAAGCGTGTTGTTAAATAGACTAAAGAAAGGAATTTTTCTATATGGTTTTTGTGTACCCCATTCGGCCAGATTACAACATATCTGATCGCGGCCCCGGTTCTATTAACTATGCCATACATCATGATAAAGCCGTAAAGATACGAGTGCCTTTTAATAGTTGTTCTATACATGTTATTAAATTGTAGCGGGTCCGTTTACAAATTCATAGTGGCTCCATCGAGACAAAGGGTCAAACATTCATTTGCCATATGCTACTATTTCTAACATGTAGCAATTAGATGTTTACAGTAAAAATTTGGTAAAAAATATAGAATGTGCGTGCAGTGATAGCCAAGTTCGTAGAACGCTTGCCTCGGTAACGAGGATTGCAGGTTCAAACCCCGGCTCGCACCTCTGCGATTTTTCATGTGCGAATCTCATTTTCAACCATGATTATCACTTGCTAAACGGTGAAGGAAAACATCGTGAGGAAACCTGCATGTCTGAGAGAACCCCTCGAAAGATGTGTGAAGTCCGCCAATTCGCACTGGGCCAGCGTGGTGGACTATGGCCTAATCCCCCTCGCATTGAGGGGAGGCCCGTGCCCAGCAGTGGGACATTAAAGGGCTGGAATTATTATTATTATATTATATACAATGTGAAATAATTTTCCAATGTTTGAAAATACACCCGTATTGAGGTAGTAATAAGATACGTAGTTATAATTGATAGAAATAGGCGATACTTGGCGGAAATCCATTGTTAAACGAATCGTGTTTCTTCGTTTCGCGGAGAATTGCATTTTATTTGGGATCCCGACACTCGTGATAGATAGTTTCTTGACTAACATCTTAGAGGAGTTCGATTGCTGGCTTCTTAATTTATCGATTAACTTGTTTGGTTTATAATTGGAAAAGTTGACAAGCTGAGGGTCAGTGGTGGGTTCTTCGACCCCCATTTGTTTAAATACATCATTGCTGTGGTTTTCTTGTCATGGACGTTACAAATGCAAATCATTTTAGGGTTCTTTAATTAATTTTAACAATATCTAAGTACCATTCAGCTGCATGTATGCTTACAATTTGTCTTGTACAAAAAAAAAATACATGATGACGTAATTGACAATGTAAAAACAGTAATTATACGCATGTAGTGTACCTACAGATATACGTGTATATATATATACACAATATTATTGTATCTGTACATTGTTCCGCGGCTATCCGAAGGTGAATAGAGAGGATGTGCATTGAACAAAAACTATGCTTTAGCGTTACTAACGACCTTGGGTTGGGTTGGGAAATGACTCAATTTATAGACCATAGCGGGTAATTACCTAAGAATTGATTGCTGTATAATAATAATATCGCCAGACGAACGCACCAACTATACGGTGCCACAAAGCAACGCTCGTATTATGGGCACCGTACAATGGTCCGAGGTCCGAAACCGGGACCCTCGGCGCAGAAAGCAGACCTGATTAGCGCAGCTTGTAGCTATTTGCGCCGAGGGTTCCGGGTGCGAATCCTGGTAGAGACTAACTTTGTGTGGTGAGCATATATATTTGTATCCGAGTCAATGATCTTTAATATCTTTACAAGCATTATATACTGAGTTCGCCCACGGTACGTTGTACGGTGCCCATAATACGAGCGTTGCTTAGTATGGGACTGTATAGTTAGTGTGCTCCTCTGGCGATATTATTTTTATTATTATATTTTAATTGTTAGCGCTTGGATTACTGCGCATATAAATATACCGCACTGACGTGGCCAGAACTGGTTGTGTAAATATTACCGTACCGAAAATTCATTGAACGTGTTAATCCGTTTACAATGGCATTGCAGATCCGTTACTTTTAAAATATGATTTGTAATGCCATTGCTGATTGATTCATATTTTTAATAAATTTGGGGTTAACTTTTAGAAATACCGTCTGTGTTTATATTATCTGGATGTAAATGTAACGTGGTTTGTTATTGCGTTTAATTTTTTGTTAAAATCGCTAGGTGCTTAAAACATGCACCGGTTATTATAATTTGCGTGAGCTGTGAACACAAATGAGTGTGATTAATTTGACACTGTTACCACCGCATAGTTCCTATTCCACTACAGTACATTATACAGGGTGTAACATCAGGATGGGTCAGCATGGGGACCTCCGAAACTATTCCAAGGAACCATGTGCGTTGTCGCCATATGACTTAAGGCTCTTTTTCAAAATATTTGTTACTATCTGTCCCGGCGAACTTCGTATCGCCAGAGGATCATATGTATGAGAATATGAATTATCTTTATTAAGATTTTTGCCATGTCTTAAGTTATTCTGATATTCGGGGCGGAGACTAATTCAAAAAATCCATGATCGGCCCACTTTATTTAGTAATGTATTTTTTCCTCGATTGTTATATTATAGTATAAATTAACTCTTCTATCTCTGGATATAAATTAAAACGGCAACCTCTTACACACACGTTGTTTTACGGTGTCCAATAAAATACATATTATGGGACCACAAATCAAGAATTCATTACACACCATACATTTCGGAGAAGGCATATTTCTTAAGGCTGTGTCCCCAGTAGGCAAACTGTTAGCGGCCGACTGAGTTTGCGGCGTATCGGTTTAGTACGCCCTTCCATATATTTGAAATGGAGTGTTCACAGTTTACTCGTTTGCGCTCACTCTACGCAGTTTGCTGTGTTGCGCGCGCCGATTGATTCAGTGAGCGGCCGACTCACGGCATAAACCGGTTCCAGTCGGCGGCGGCGTTATGCTTGTTCGCAGGGCGTAGTGAATCCGTTTGCCGCAAACTGTCATGTGGACAGTTGACACTGAAAATTCAGTCGGTTGGTCGACCTAAATAAGCACATAACAGTTTGCTTGCGACGCACGCAAATTGATCTGAGTTTGCAGCTATCTCGAATTTCAGTTCGCCACAAATTTGCGGCTCACTCAGTCGGCCGCTAACAGTTTGCCTACTGGGGACACAGCCTTACTCTCTCTGGAAGCATAAGGGACTATTACATAATAAAAGATAAACATTTCGGAGGTACCATACTGCCAGTCACTCGTCTATCTCTAGTTATTTCACCGGAAAAGGTTTGTAATGGTAGCCATTTTAGATTATTTTTACTGTTACCAAGATTTATACTATTAATAAAAGCTTGTTAAGAACTTTCGTGGCACATACAAAATAAGTTTTTACAAGCCGAGGACTGTCCATAATTTTAATCGGGCTATGGGCATATTCGGGTTAAAATTATTTGTGACAATTCATTCTTGCGGCGTTACACGTCTTACGGACGGAAAGGGACAGCGAGAAGAATTACTAATTTCTTTGTATATAGCTCTCTCTGTCCGCCATCACATATCGCCGGCAATAGGCGGCCCCCTATCTTGATGGTGGTCGTCACACCGCATCCATCTGTGTTTTAATACGTTGCACTAATTTTACATTCGCATGCTGTTGTCAGATTCATTTGGTGCATGGTAGATGCTTGTTTCATGGGTCAGCTTTATTTGGTGTTTATATTTACAAATGATTGTAGCGTGAGAGTGTGGAGACCGATTTGCGACTAGCACGCTAGCATGATATACCTAGCGGAGCTTGACATAAATAATCTGTCTCTTTTTTATCTATAAGATGTATGATACAACGTTCGTTTTTATCTCACATTTTATCTGATGCTACGGCCGCTGATTGAATTCTAAATGCAGTGTTTCAGCCGAGTCCAATATAAACAGAAGAAAAATGTCGGCAATAATGGCAAGTGATCGACGCTTGTTTGTTTATATATCTATATTTTTGATCCAAATCAATACCGCAGTTACATTTTGCAGAAAACAAGTATGAATATTAACCACAGATTGCTAAAACTTACGTCGAAGTATAAAAAAATAAATTATAATTACACGAGTGACGCATTTTGTTTACAAGGTCGCTCGCGGGCTTGCAATAGCGATGACTCTTGGATTATTCACTTGTATAGACTATGAGTGATCTCGGTCTGAGGCACTGCCGTGTGCCTAGCCAGAAAATCAATTTCAATGTGTGTAATTTCATATATTATGCGTACTAATTCTGTGCTTTATAAATTATGACAGAGCTTAATCATACGGATATCAATAGTGCTATCTTGTACACGCACAATGCAAGGAATGGCAATTAATTTAATTTGGTTTGTGTACCAATAGAATTAGTTTTAAAATTGACTGCAATATAGACGGTCTGCACCGAATATTTTCGTCTTTGTCGGATCGGACCAAATGCTAAACGTTTTTTGGTGTTGCAGAAGTGAGACAGGAAGCGGTCCAGCAAGCGCTCGCAGAGATGCAGAATCGACCGAAGCCGTCCCTCCCGATGCCCTCAAAGAGGACCTCCATGATGGCCAAAAGCCCGGACAGAGAGAGACCGGATCTCTGTGAGTGTTCATTGTTACTCGTTCTATTATTAAACTCAATTATTGTCCCTCCTTGTCACGGCTGCGACGTGTGAGCAACACGGCAATATTTTATACTGTCTCAAGATAGGCGTTTTTGTAGATATCAGAATTAGTATTATTATTGTGATGAACCAAACGCTTGTAGCGTAGTCAGCTGAAGCAGGACCACGGCGAGCAAGCTGTTCGCATGCGCTGATAACATCAGCCTGCTTTCTATAGAAACTGGCGTGTCTGTTCAATCACAAGCGAATCGCTTGCTCGATTTCTTCAACTTAACAGTCTGAATGTTTGTAAATGTTAACGGCTTGATTAGCGCAATTGGTAGTGACCGCTTGTTTTCCGTGCCGAGGGTCCCGCGTTGGAAATCTGGTAGAGCCAAACTTTGTGTGACGAGCACGGAAGTTTGTACCCAAGTCATGGATGTTTAATATATATATAAGTAAATATAATACTGACTACGACTACTACGATTTTATTGCATTTTAAGTGTCAATGAAAATATTGTAGAAATATGGGTCCCTTATTAACGTTTGCGACCGTACTAACTTTTACTACGACTGGATTTTCTTGACAAACGACTATCAACTCTATTAATCATTGCAAAGCGCATTAATTAACTGAATTGTCGCCCACACAATACCCGATTGTCGCATCGACAACAATGATGAATACTATTGCATTGTGTCGATTGCAACTTGTCAATATTTACCACGAAAAATGGATTCCATGAGAAATAAAAATAGCAACAAGGTAGCAAGTTTACTGAACCTGTTCTTATGCGAACGTACCGAGATTGATACAATCGCATAATTACTTGATAGGTCAAGCGGATTTTGTCTGTAAACCTATATTTTTGTAAATAGTTTTTAATAAAACTGTGGCTCAAATAATTTGAACAGTACCGCTCAGTCGATGATTGACTTCTATTCCCTATAGCTTGCACACATCCTCCTACTTCAAAAGTGTGTAATACCTACTTATTATATACAGTGGCATCAAAATGTTATCATTGAAAATCCTCTCCCGTATCTGTAGCTTCATCCTCGGACGAGGACTCATGCGCAGGCGACACAGAGCTCCCCCCACCGCCCGAGCTGGGCTCCCCGCCCGCGCGCCGCCCCGCTGCTCCACACCCCCGCGCACACCCGCACCCACTACCACAACCTCACCAGAGGGAGAAGAAACACGCACCGAGGGAGAGAACAGAAATCGACCTGTCCGAAATTACACATTTACCTGCGTGTGAGTATATTTTAATAACTGACTGTTATTTTCCAAAGGTTTTTTTTTTATATAAAATGCCATGTTTTTTTATTTGTTCACGCCGGAAATCTTTTATCTTCCATCTGGCGTGGTATGCACGAGCCGTTCTGCTTTAACAAACAGTAACAAACGATTACCGAGGTTAAACTGTCGGAAAAATTGTTTCGTACTAACTGAGAAGTTCTTAACTCGCCCGGCGGCGCCTGGTTTCAGCGCACATGCATAATGGTGTACGCGTATTATTTCCATTTGTGTATCTCACATTAAATATACAAACACTATTTATTATTTTATGCCGTACTGTGATAGAACTACAAAAAAGTTACATATACTCAAATAATATTCGGTATTCAAATTTGGTAAACACCAGTAGTGGAGAGAGAATGAGCAGCTCGCACCCGTTCTTAATTACCGCGGTGATGTCACTTGACACGTTGTCTGTACGTCGAGCGCAATCCTTTTTCCGTTTCGGTAACGTCACATCGTCCATCCCTCTCACACCACAGATTTCATAAATAAGTGTGATAATGAGAGTATATTTTCTCGATGACGTTACGATTATGTTTCCATTAGAAGTCCAATTAGAAGTTCTTGCTTACCCTACCTGATTGGAAACATTTAAACGTCTGTATTTTTGTAATATTTAGGTGTTATTTTGAAATATGTTTGACAGTTTTGTAATCAGAACACAGAAATTAGAATGGTTATATAATTTCAAACTATACATAACTTTTAGCAATAGAAAAAACATAGCCATTCTTCTGGCGAAGGCGAGTAAAAAGATAGATTTCTCTTTATTATTCCACCTCATAAAAAGTAGGTACTCCCGTATTTTAGCGTTTACAAAATTTTCATATATGCCTGTTTGCATTTGAATCGGGATAAACATTCAACTTTGTCTGCACCAAAGTTAGTTTGACGTGTTCAGGAATGTTTTACATGAACATTCATTTTAACTTTTATTCTGTTTGATTCAATTTTTTTATATCACATTGAGTTATTTTCCCGTTTTATCTCGCATGACATCCAGTCCCTACCGGCGCGTCAGCCAGAAGAAGCCTTTAATGCTTCTGAATAAATAATGATGCAACCATTTCGGCCGCTCGAGTATTTCTAATTGGAGCTATAATGGAGTTACAGAATCGGTACTGCCTAACGAAGTTCTGAAACACTGTAGCTGTTGAATAACGCAGCAGGCTTTTTCCTTAGTTTTTTAAATAGGTGTATACAAGGATGATATACATGTATGCGAGTGGAAATATTATAGGCATTATTACAGCGCTAGTTACAGGCATGGCATTTGTTGCCAGATTACCAATTTTTTGTCTGTTGCATAACTTTAACAAGTTACTAAGTTAACAACTTTGAACTCACAACGAGTCTATTATAAGTAATTATCCATATTCGACAACCTGGCTGGCGTAGTTGGTAGTGATCCTGCCTTCTACACCGAGGGTACCGGGTTCCAATCCCGGCAGGGGCAAACATTGTGTGATGAGCACGAATGTTTGCCAAGTCTGCTAACACAATCGGTTATTAATCGACCAGCAACCGCACAGTAACTGTCACTTTTGACAGATATTGTATGGGATATCTGTCAAAAGTGACAGTTACTACGCGGTTGCTGTTTGATTATGAATCGATTGTGTTAGCAGGCTTGGGGCCCAGCTGGTGTGTTCGTCTGGAGATATTGATGTATTACTCCTGGGCTCCTAGATATACAACCAGACGTGACGCACACCTCTTCGGGCGCTCGCCGCGGAGGCGCCCTGGTCGCTGATCGGGTGCAGTGCTACGCGCAACCAGAGGACACCGGGACGGGCACCGGCAGGTGGAAGGTGAGACAGATATAGCATCTAGTTGTCATCACTACAACAATAGCATCTATTCCAAACCCATAAAGCATGAAATAGTAGTCCTGGTGAAATTTCGCTCTTGGCGGCCAAATCCAGAAAAGTAAAGTCCAGAATGACCATATGTGCGAGGTACTTAAAACCGTCGACACTCGTTTCCGAGGCGAGCGTAATGTTACGTCACCATCATGAGTGAGCCTCTACGAACCTGTACGAAAGAGAAGGAGTACGTCCCTCCCCCAGATCTACGTGATTTTATCTTTGAAATGTTGTAAAATAATTCGACAACTCGTTCTCAGTTGAGGTCGCGTTCCGATCCGGTCAAAGAGTTAAGAAAAAAATTGTTAGTGCCAATTTGAAAGTGGCCCCCATAGGCCTATACGAAATAAATGACTTGACTGTGAATTTGACATTGTTGCAATAACTTATCAAATTTTTGACATCGAATAAAAAATAAAATATACGTCTTCATGTCACATCCATTATTTGATTTATAATGTGTTATTGCTATTAATTATTTGACATTGGCAAAATACCCACTAAGTTGTGGGTGAGGCCATATTCATATTCATTTTATTTCATCGCATTTCTTTTCCTAAATAATGAAGAAGAGAAATTTAAACACTGCCATGGTTATGCAGAGCCCTGACTAAATAGTTAATAGACTTCACTGGAGTCCTCAGTCGAGAGGTCGACGGATATTGGTCGACAGTACGTACACATGTGAATGCACTCGACGCCGCCTGGGCTGCACGTTCGCTGTGCAATTTCCTCATTGCAGCTTCTGTGACGGGACGTGTATCCCGATTGATTCCAAACGCCCCTGGGCCAGGGGTCGGCAACCTTTTGAGTCGCAAGAGTCAAAAATGACAATTTACAAAATGTCAAAGTTTTTAATGAGCCATGAGGCAAGTATGCTCCATCGTAGATCTCATCGTCACTTACCATCAGGTGAAATCGAGATCAAATACATGCCTATAACGTAATAAAAAAAAACGTTTTTTTCTTGCGAACAATATATAATACATGCATAAATAAAGTTTTTTTGTTAAAAAAACTAATCTATTTATTCATAAATAAGTAGTGTCTTTTCACAACAAATTAGATAATATACAGGGTTTCCAAAAAGTGGCTAAATAGAAAAAAAGCGAGTACAAGTGGCTGAGAGATAGAAATGGTGCCCAATCATCGTTAATCGATTCAGAACGATTTTCAATGTTCTTTTTTTTAATAAAATAAATTATATTTGCGTATGCAACTAAAGAGCCGCAACTCCATGTGGCTCCCCAGCCGCAGGTTGCCGACGCCTGCCCTAGGCCATTTGCCGCGACTGAAGTTCACTGAAATCGATTTGCTCCGGCTGTAAATTGTACATTTGATTGTTTTGAATCTTTGTTAGATCTTGAAGAGCAATACTAATATAATTGTTGCATACATTGGTGGCAGTTTTAGTGATAAATTGGGAATATTATTCGATGTAATAAAGAGAGTTATATTAAGAAAATCTAATTTAATTAAAACATGCTTTATTCAGTGCTTTGATAGTATAAGTAATAGGAGCCTCCTTTTAAGCATAATAATGACTGTTATAGGAGACTCCGCTCTTTCATAACTATTACAATTTATATTATATTTTGTATGTACATGTTCATATGTGGTTTATTTGTAAAGGCGTATGGTGTGTTAAGGTGTGTGGTCTTTGTTAGTGTAGTGTGGGGGGGGGGGGTTATGCGGAAAGGTAACAGAGTAAGATTAAGATGTCAGTTCATCATCAGAGTAAGATGTCAGTTTTGTTTTCCTAACATTTTTTTTTAGGAAAAGAAAATATTCGAAATCACTTAAAAACCATATAATAGTAGTCTTCATACTAGTAAAAGCGTCTCTGTTTCGACATAAGCTTGAGAAGCAATCATCCGATGTTTCACGATTTATTAAAAGAAATATTAAGCTACTTGGATCGATCCAAGTAATGCCAGGATAATGAGACGGTAGATAACATTTTATACATACATATGACGTCGTTCTCCTCTGAAGAATATAATTTGTAAATTGTAGGATGGGTAAGTCAGTCTCATACTCGTTTCTACGTACAACATCATTGCGATAACTTCAGTAGGTACCTACGCTCCAAATTCCCTGAAAATTACTCGTCATTCGAACAAGGCAAAATCAATTGAAAACAGTTCATCGCTTTCAACTTGGAATGAGGTTGTGCGGTACTAAATGCTGTGTGTGACAGTTATATTGTTCAGTTATTTTTATATGTTATATGTGACTATTCAGTGGGGCTTATTCGAAATAGGTGTCAGCAAAAATTCAACAGCTCCTTAACACGTTGAAGAGGCCAAAGCGTCGGCCGTTGCCGGAGTTCTACGAGGACGACGATATCGAACTGGAGCTGGCCGCGAACCCCAAAGACCCGAACGCCCCGAAGCCGGAGGGGGGCACAATGACCCCGGCCGTCGGGGAGCAGCTGGTGGTCCCCGCGGGGCTGCCCAGGAACCTCGAGGCCGCCCTGCAGAGATACGGCACTGCCTCGTTCAAGGCCAACGTCGCTACTGTACTAGACCCTAATGGGAAGCTCAGCAATTCACTCACGTATGGTAAGTCGTAAATGTTTGATGTCTTTAGTTGCGGTGTAGTGTTGTATGAAGGCGATGAAAAAGTTATATTTTTCACTAGATTATTCTGTTGGTTTTCTTCGTTGACTACGTATTACATATCACATATATTGGACTCTTGCACGGTGCACTTTTTTTAAATATCTTGACAAGATAATAATAAGACTTAACAATATAGACCAAATGTAGCTTGCAACATTTTAAAGTTTGTGTGTGTTTTTTTTCTTAGTCTGAGTTTACACACAACTGTTGCATAAAAGAAAACGTTCCGACGAAACTGGAGCATTTATATGTACCAAATTCCGGGCGTCTGAGTCGTCCGTTCGGTACAAACACACACAAGTATTATCCCAACCACTTTTTGACAGTGACTGTACTCTCTTCTTCCACACAGGCAAACTCCTAAGCCGCTCGCTCAAAATCGCTCACGCATTGCTCAATAAGACGTTCACGTCAAAGACCAGCAGTGGGGGACCCCTCACGGGCGACAACTCGGTCAAGCCCGGAGACCGAGTCGCCCTGGTGTACCCCAACAACGATCCTATCAACTTCATGTGCGCCTTCTACGGGTGCCTCCAGGCGGGAATAGTGCCTGTGCCAATAGAAGTCCCTCTGACGCGACGGGACGCGGGGCTGCAGCAGGTTGGATTCCTGCTGGGCTCGTGCGGCATACAATACGCTCTCACCTCGGATAATTGCTTGAAAGGTGAGATATAAAGGATGGAATCTTTCAGTGTCGTTTTTTGAGAACATAACAAAATCTATACTTTATACATTTATTGTGTGTATCTGCGATTGCGTCTGAGTTTGGTTACCAAGCGATATGATTAATGTCCTACTGAGGAGGCTTTGGCTGAAAATCAGCGTTGGAGGAGAATCCGTTCCCCACCAGCTCATGCTGAGCCAAACGCCTTTCGGCACAGCTCACACTGAGATCCACAATACCTACTTTATGTTCCTCACTTTTTAATGTATGCGCCTATTTGTGTATCTTTGTGTGTTCTTTACTTCTACTTTTTCATGTAAGTGTACCCATTTGTGTATCTTCGTGTCTGTGTCGAATAAACTTTTTCATTTCATTTCATTTTTCAAAATATAGACATTTAAATGAATAACATTTACGAATAGGTACCTGATTAGAACAGTGTATGAGAAAGTTAATTAGATTCTTTTTGTGAAAATATCCCATTTTATAATAGTTATTCTGTTATTTGGGGCGGAGACAAATTCAAAAAATATAAATTCATAAAAATAAGCCCGTCTGTTCTTGAGTTATGTAGGTTATAAAAAAAGTTGATTCGATGCAACAGGTGATTGCACCCTGCCCCTCTTTACCCTCGCGGGGGAATATTGAGATGTTTTTGTGTAGTGTGTAGAGAAAAACACGCGAAGAAGAACCCTCTTTTTAACCAAAGTCGGGTGGGTCTTCATACAATCATTAGAATATATTGTTACTAAAGGCCTTAGTCTAAGGTTATCACTTTGGTAAAAAAAAAATACTATATAAATATATAAAGATAATAAAACATTTAAATGGTCTGCTAATAGGCAAAGGAACTTTCCCTTTATGCCACACATAATAAAGCTAGTTTTAGAATGTGCAAGATTACTATCTACATACCATAAGAGCGATCTGACTTTATTCCTCACCAGCACCACGTCGTTCGCCTTCGTCTGCGTTGTCTACAGCACCCAAGGATAATGTAGCTTCCAAATTGTAACGAATATTTAGAATCGGTTCAGTAAATCCGGAGAACACACTCTACATCCAAACTAACAAACGCTGCTTCTTTATTAGCATAGATTTGGTTACAATGAATCCCCCCGCCAGGTCTCCCGAAAACGTCATCCGGCGACGTGGTGTCCTTCCGCGGGTGGCCCTCCCTGCAGTGGGTGTCGACCGAGAAGCTCCCCCGGCCCCCCCGCGACTGGATCCCCCCGCCCCGCCCCGCGGAGGACAGCCCAGCTCATATTGAGCACACCTCGGCGGCCGACGGGTCCGCCATGGGTGTTATAGTCACAAGGTAGGTACAAGATTAATGGTGTCTTAGACAATGTTTCAGGGCCCCGAGTCTGCTAACACAATCGATTCATAATCGAACAGCAACCGCATAGTAACTGTCACTTTTGATAGATATCCCATACAGTATATGTTATAGCTTACCTAGGTTATAAAATGAGCTACTGTGTAAAATTACGTCCTTCTAGACTGATTTAGGTTCCAGTTTTATTACTAGCCAAGTGTTGTATGGTAAGTTTATTAAATGACAATATCATACAATCTTTGACCCCCTTAGAAGTTGAATATCCAAAAATCCCTCCTTCGTGCACCTCTACGGTACTCGAGGAGTATACCCTCCAAATTTCAAATCTCTAGAATCAGCAGTTTAAGCTATGCGTTCTGTGACTCGGCGAGTGCTAGATTGATTCGAAATTAGCCACTAAATCAATGCATACGTAAGGACTAAAATACCTAATTAATATTCACAACAAAATCCAGGTCACGTTTAATAACTTCACTTGGAAATATAATTTAAAAAAGTACTTGCACTTTTTTTTACTTACCATAAACCATTGTGTTCGCCTCCCACCGCACTTGCCTGTCTGAATGGCTTTTCTTAAAAACGGGCTTTAGGCCGACATTTGCATAGAATTTAAATTACAAATGCCCTGAGCAGTGGCCGGGTTTCGTGAACGCGAGTTAGTCATCTCACTGACATTGTTAGATTATAACTGCCTACTTAATTTTGTACCGTCCAATTGTGTAGCATTTGAGGATGATAATGTAGACCTGGAAGAGCAGTTGATAGTGGCTCAGCTTTATCTGCTGAGGTTTCCGGGTACGAATCCATACCCGGAAACCTATATCCATAGTATTGTCAAACTTTGTATGATGAACACGAATGTTTGCATCCGAGTCAGATGTTTAATATATACACATATAACTAGCTGTCCCAGCGAACTTCGTGCCGCCTCAGATTCAAATGTATGAGAAAAGGAATTACCTTTATTTTTTCGTACATTTCCCCATGAAAAAAAGGCCCACCCGTTCTTGAGATTCAAATAATGTAACTAACACGACTTTGTTTTATATTCATAGATAGTGCTACTCAAAATTGGCTTATTATTGCGATGCCATAGCGTCACAATTGTTGCATTTGTTTAGTTAGTTGTTGTTGTAGTATTTCTATAGTAAACTTCATCCAAATATCATTTGACATAATTTGTATCGGCCATCTATCAAAAATGTTGAGCATTGGATTTATCAACATATTATAAAACCGGTCTGAAAACTATCTTAAGTGACAATGAATTTGGACTTTCATGAACTTCTTTACTTGAAATTCTACGCTTTATGTAACAAAAATAGTATAAAATATACCTACCAGTCGCAGGAAACAAATTAATATATTGTGGAAAACTCACCTACTTTTGGAGTTGATATATCCACTGCTGCAATTGCGTCATCTCTGAATTGTCACTTTGTTTGCCAAACAAATAGTTCAATGTAAAAAGGATTACTCACTCCCTATTTTAATCACGTAACACGATTTTAGACTTACTAGTTTCTGTTGCGAATTCTACGACACGTTTTAAGCAGTGCAAAGGTTTTTGACTATCCCGCGGGAACCAATCTATTTCCCGGCATAAAACATATCCACGTTACCAATATCCGGTTTATTACCTATGACCTAGCCAAGTTTATTTAAAATCAGACCAGTATTTTTTCCGGTATCGGCAAACAGAAAATTCAAAATTACCTTTTTTTTAACATTTAAGTTATTGACGTGGCCTGGCTACAAGCTTATTATATGTCAAGATACTGGCGGAATGGAGCGTTTATTGTGTGACACTGGTGTCTCAGTTAGGGGGCGTTCAAGTATTACGTATTACGTAACGAATTTGGGGGTCTTCTGAAACGTTACGATGCGTTACAAGGGGGGGGGGGGGGTTGAACTACGCATACGTAACATTGTTTTAAACCTTCAGAATGGTCGCGTAGAGACTTTACGCGTTACATGGGGGGGGGGGGGGGGGGTCAAAAATCTCCAAAAATTGCGTTACGTAATACTTGAACGCTCCCTTAGGCAATGCCTATGGGAACAGAACACGTGGCATTCATTCTCTGGATTAGTGTTCCATTTCAATTTCTAAATTTTTGAGAGTTCGTCAAATAACTCCTGCACGTAGCACTGCAACATCCATATCGGCACGCCTCCGGAAAATCCTATTCGGCCAGTATTACCCCTGCACGCTTCAACGAAAGGTTTTTTATTTGCCAAGTATCGGTATTTGTACGGAACAATATCGGTTTTTCCGAAGCAAGGACTCAATTGCGGCGCACCGAATATAAAACTATACACTGGGAACACTGTAATGCGTTCGATGCGATACGTTCTTTCACTAGTGTAAAAACATCTACGGATGGCTCAAGTTGGTTCCAATTCTGTAGGGCCGAACTGCAGGGTCGAGATCGTGGCACGGTTGTCAGATGCGATTTTCTATTTCTACCCAAATATGAAATTATTTTTCTCCAAAATGATACAATATGCTTGCGTTTTACCCAAAGGCAAAAAGTTAATAATATCGATGAAATAACCTTAGTACTTATAACCTAATGGGGAAAGAGGACCCACCACTGACCCTCGGCTTGACAACTTTTTCGTTTATAAACCAAACAAGTTTGATCGATAATAAAAGAAACCAGCAACACCCAACTCCTCTAAGATGTTAATCGAGAAACTATCTATCACGAGTGACGGGACCTCAAATAAAATGCAATTCTCCGCGACACTACAGTGTCGCTCTCAAAAATACAAGTCCAGACTGGAGAGACACCCCAACCAACTGGCTGCCCAACTCACAATACCAGATTGTGTCAGCAGACTCAAAAGACGCAACATCCTACAGCTGGATAACTTGTAGACAGTGTTGTCTTAATATTAAGAGAGTTGCTCCTGATGGGGAAAAGCTCATACCTGCCAAATCCTCCTCCAACCCATCTGCTCATAGTTTTTAAAACTGATTGCAAGATAAGCAAATAAACAAAAAAAAAAAAACTACAGTGTCGTAGTGTGTGTGTGTGTGTGTGTGTTACGGCCAGGCGCGTCCCGTACCCTGCTCAAATCGCAAGCGAACGTGATCGTTGTTCCGATATACTATTCTAGGGTAACATTTATTTTGATGCGTGTCATTGTTAGTGCACAGCTAACGGCCCGTCTCTTCCCAGGTCGTCAATGCTGTCCCACTGCCGCATGCTGTCGGTGGCATGCAACTACACGGAGGGGGAGCACCTGGTGTGCGTGCTGGACTTCAAGCGCGAGACGGGGCTGTGGCACGCCGTGCTCGCCAGCGTGCTCAACGGCATGCACGTCATCTTCATACCCTACGCGCTGATGAAGGTCAGCCCCGCCTCCTGGATGCACATGATCACTAAGTACAGGTCAGTTGGTCATAATAGATCATCGTTATTAGGGAATGAAGAGAACATTCCCCACACTAAGTATCCCGTGCGTTATAGTTAAGTATAGCGTTCGTTGTTGTTTGTATGTGTGCGTGTGTGTAGCCATTATTTATGTAAATGTTTTTTTTTTATACAGGATGTAATCGAAATAATTGGCGTGATTCAGATTGTTTTAATACCATTTACAAAGAAAACTATTGATTAAAAATAAGATTTCACCGGTATATAATATAGTATTTCAGGTAATTTCGCGTAAATATGATAAATCGATTATCTTAAAATGACTTACGTTGTTCTGTTGTTGTGTAAGAGTATCGCTTCGCTTGGCAAAACCCTTGAATCGCATTCCGCCAACTCCGAATACAGAAATGTATTCTCTAGTTGCGATGCTGTCCGATAAACGCGATCTCCAATTCATTCCACTGTGACCAGGGCGTCGGTGGCGATAGTGAAGTCCCGCGACCTGCACTGGGGGCTGCTGGCGACCCGCGACCACAAGGAGATCGCGCTCGGCTCGCTGCGGATGCTGTTGGTCGCCGACGGCGCCAACCCGTGGTCGCTGTCTTCGTGCGACCAATTTCTGTCCGTGTTCCAAAGCAAAGGTACTTGACATTTTTGTTATTTCTTTTTATCTGTGACGACTTGATTAACCCAATTGGAAGAGCTTTCTAGAAACTTGGTAGGGACAAACTTTAGGTGATGAACACGAATGTTTGTACCTGATTCGTGGGTGTTTAATATCTATACAAGTATTCTATTCTATAATGAGTTCTCGTCCAGTCCATTGTACGGTACGCATAATACAAACGTTGCTCAGTGTGAGACCGTATAGTTGGTGTGTTCGTCTAGTGATATCATTATTATTCTACATGTTTTTTAATGTGCTATAAACACATTACTAGTAATTAAAAATAAGAGACGGAATGAAGGAAAACGAGTAGTCCAGTTAGTCCCAGTGACGAAACCAAAGCTTTTGCGTGGAGTGTTTTATTAGTAGTCGAACACTAAACCAATCTGAAGTGTACTTTATTGCGTCGTAGCAAGAGTTTTCATTTATTTAAATGTATCGGTGGATTGAAATATCTGTTTGTAAGAAGTGTTAATAAGTATGTGTGGCAGGTGTCCGCGGCGACGCGATCTGCCCATGCGCATGCAGCAGCGAGTCGCTGACGGTGTGCGTGAGGCGGGCGGGTCGCGGCGGCGCGTCCGCGGGCCGCGGGGTCCTCTCTATGTCCGGACTGTCCTACGGCGTGGTCCGCGTCGACGCGGAGAACTCCCTCACGTCACTGACGCTCCAGGACTGCGGACAAGTCATGCCTTCGTGTAAGTTGGTGTTAAAGATAAAAAAAAGGGTTAATTGGTAAAACAGACACGCTGGCAACACCGTACTTATATCAAATATTAAAGTTAGAACAATTACAGGATACAAACAAAAATACATAGCTTTATTTTATTAAGTGTTATTTGTTTTGCTGAATGTTTGCTCATGATGATATATTTGGACTTGACATGTTGAATAACTCGTGGCTGTTATAAGATGTGAAGTTTGAATGATCTTTTGCAGCAAATAGTCTCGGTAGATTTCGTGAAGGAACCCACATTGTTGCTAATGAAACTTGAACTTATAATCTGTGATGCTATAGCTGTCACACTTTTTTATGATATCTGTGGTGTGCGAGGCGTAGTAGTACCTACGTAAACAGGATAGTACTTGCTGTGCTGGGGGTACTGGGGTTGCGTTAATTTTAAACGTTCACCATTACGTTTTGGTTCAGTTGCAAATGTGGTTAAGATTTAATTGGGCTGAGCGGATTTTGGTATTTCTATAAAAATCAAATTTTACCTAATTAATGCGATATGTTTTGACAGAGTTGAGCCTTGGATATCTATGTGAAGCTTATTGTGGAGTACCAGGAGCATGAACCAACTTAACCTTTAAAAAAAATCCAACAGGTGTCATAGTGGTTGTCAAAATGGAGGGTCCTTCGTATCTCTGCAAGACAGACGAGGTGGGCGAGATATGTGTGCTGTCCGGGGCCACCGGCTCTGGGTACTGGGGGCTCCCGGGACTCACCAACACGGTGTTCCGGGTGCGCCCCTTGGACTCGGACGGCGAGCCGATAGGAGAGGAGCATTATGTGAGGAGCGGACTGCTGGGATTCTTGGGACCTGGAGGTGAGTGCCTTGGAAAAAGCAGGATCAGGTAAGCAGAGCTGAATGAGGAATACCACTTCATTTTCTTTTTTATTCAATTGCTACAAAATTGAGCCACTTCTGCCAGGGTCGAGTTAAATAATAATTAAATTTAAAAAAATCTTGGTTATTTTTATAGTTTGCATCTATGCTATTAACTACCGGCATGTTGTGTGTTTAAATTAATAATTGAACATAATCTTACTTACAAGATATTTCTTAATCGTTGTATGTATCTTCAAATAAGCTGTATCATAAAATTTTTTGTATCTTCGAATAACCTGTATCATAATCTCATTTGTATCCTCAACTAAGCCGTGTCATAATTTCATCTGTATCCTCAAACATGCCAATCTCACCCACCAGGGCTGGTGTTCGTGTGCGGCTCCCGCGACGGCCTGATGACGGTCACCGGCCGCAAGCACAACATGGATGACATTATCGCCACCGTGCTCGCGGTGGAGCCGATGAAGTTCATCTACCGCGGGCGCATCGCCGTGTTCTCCGTACGCGTGCTGCGCGACGAGAGGATCTGCATCGTGGCGGAGCAGAGGCCCGACTGCGGGGAGGAGGAGGTGAGACACACAATATACTAGCACCCGTCCGCTGTAATGTAGCATTCGATAGCACTCAGCTGTAATGTAGGTGTCGATAGCACTCAGCTGTAATGTAGCTGTCGATAGGCTGCAGCTGTAATGTAGCTGTCAATAGCACTCAGCTGTAATGTAGGTGTCGATAGCACTCAGCTGTAATGTAGGTGTCGATCGATGAAATTATTTTTAGAATCGGTTCCCTCTGTTATCGCAACTCCTCTTCGTATGAAGGGTGCTAGGTACTAGGCAATCAATAAAAAAAAAACCGAATTGAGAACCTCCTCCTTTTTGAAGTCGGTTAAAAATAACCAAAATTGTTAATGTGTAAATGGAATGTATAAGTAAATAAAAAAATATAACAGCCGAACGTCACGCGTATAATTGACTTCGCCAAACGTCAGAATGACAAAACGGTGTCATTACAATTACAATCCAACTATTTACTAACGTTAGGGTATTAGTCGCATCGAATAAAATGAGCGAAAATGGCCGAATTAATGCAGTTAAACATGCACAGCTTAGCTATATTTGCTCATTTTACTTGATGCTACCTATAATTACACGAAAATAGGTTTTAAATTCTTACCTCAATAGGACATAAAATGTGATTCACCCGTCTTTTTATCTGGCATAGCCATTTTTCCTCCGGTGACGGTAGCACGAGAATTGCCTAGGAATCGGTTGACAAGGGGAGAACACTGGAGAATTTCACAGAACTCTCTCCATCCGACAGTCATTCCAGTGGATGTCCCGCGTCCTGCAAGCGGTGGACTCCATCCACCAGGTGGGCATCTACTGCCTGGCGCTGGTGCAGCCCAACTACCTGCCGAAGACGCCCCTCGGGGGCATCCACCTGAGTGAATGCAAGCGCAGGTTCCTCGAAGGCACCCTGCACCCAGCCAACGTGCTGATGTGTCCACACACCTGCGTCACCAACCTGCCCAAGCCTAGGGAGATACATTCCGGTATGTTGTTGGACCTAGCTCTATTTTTTCTATTCTATTAACTGCGAAAAGCGAAAAATATTATCTTATTATCTAGAGATATTATTTTAGATCAGGGGTCTCCAATCGTTGTTGCCTAAGATCCATACTGATGGGAAGCTGAGTCTCGTATTATTGTTTTAAATTAACGCTATTGAAAATCACATCAAGATCTTTCAGGATTCGCGGGCCGGTGTTGGCCGTAGTTTGGAGATCCCTGAACTAGTTAATATTATGTGTATAGCATTCAAGATTTGACATGTAGACGTGTCTAGCGGTTACTCCTATTGTAATCGGAGGGGCATCGAGAAAGCATGCTATCACTGTTGTTTCTTATTTATGCAATCTGTGGTGTGAATGAGACGGAAGGGGCTTACTTTAGAACATTGATATTTGTTATACGATTAACGTGTGGTGAAGAATGGTTTAATATTGTGTTTTCTAAAAGTATGTACTGCTTGCGCTTTTTGAGCGCATTTGAATCGTTACGTGAAATCACAGTTTTGATTCGTCAATTAAAAAAAAATGTGGCCACCAAAATCACATTGGTGATTTTTTATGAGGCTTTTTTGTGGAGGCTGGGTATTTAATTCTGTGTATTCGCGAGTTATATTGATGTTAATAATAAACATATTAATTTATCTATATATATTAAATCAAGTCTAAGAATAATAATAATAATGTGTTCTCGAAATGTCTATAACATTTGTAAATGTATTTGTGTGTTTTCCACGTTCAGATGTGGGTCCAGCATCCGTGATAGTGGGCAACCTGGTGCAAGGCAATCGCCTCGCGTCCGCGCAAGGCCGGGACATGGGGTACACAGACGACTCAGACGCCGCTAGAAAAGTGAGTTCCTTAAACCCCTTCCGATTTACAAATCCATCTATACTTCTGGCTAGTTAACTGTCATATCATAGGAGAGTCTTATAAGATTTTAGTGAAGCAATTGGATATCAAACTTTCATAAGAACAGTTAGATCCTTGAATTCAGGAATGGTTTTTTACCATGCCAAATATCAATTAAATCCCACTAGTAGATTTCCCATGGTTAGCGAACAGACCGAATTTTCCTAAAACTGCGACCTCTGTATTTAAATAATCCATAACCATATACAGACATATGTGTATATGTAAATAACGCTCAAACTATCTGTCTTTTCAGTACCAGTTCATATCGCAAATATTAAGGTGGCGAGCGCAAAGCACCTCCGACCACGTGATCTTCACCTTGCTCAACGCAAAAGGCGCCGTCTCCAAACTCCTGACGTGCGCAGAGCTGCACAAGAAGGCAGAGAGGATCGGCAACCTACTCCTGGAGAAGGGGCGAGTGAACACTGGCGACCACGTGGCCCTCATATTCCCGCCTGGCCTCGATCTTATTTGCGCCTTCTACGGGTGCCTCTACGTTGGCGCAGTCCCCGTCACCATCCGACCCCCGCACCCACAAAACCTCCACACCACCCTTCCCACTGTTCGGATGATCGTCGACGTCAGCAAGGCCACCCTAGTCCTCTCCAACCAATCTGTGATAAAACTGCTGAGGTCCAAAGAAGCCAGCAATGTTCTAGACAGCAAGGCCTGGCCTCTGACCCTGGACACTGATGACATGCCCAAGAAAAAGCTGCCGATACTCTACCGAGCGCCCACTGCAGAAATGCTCGCGTATTTAGACTTCAGCGTGTCCACCACAGGCATGCTGGCTGGAATAAAAATGTCCCATGCAGCCGTCACGTCACTCTGCCGCTCAATGAAGATTGCTTGCGAGCTCTACCCGTCGAGGCACATAGCCTTGTGCCTCGACCCCTACTGCGGCCTCGGCTTCGCTCTATGGTGTCTCAGCAGCATCTACTCCGGACATCATTCCATCCTGATTCCGCCATCCGAAGTCGAAATCAATCCGGGGTTATGGCTGAGCGCAGTCTCGCAATACAAAGTCCGTGACACCTTCTGCTCGTATGGAGTCATGGAGCTATGCACCAAAGGTCTCGGCAGCTCCGTCAACCAGTTAAAGGCCAAAGGGATCAGTCTCGCTTGCGTCAGGACGTGCGTGGTGGTCGCTGAGGAACGCCCCCGAATCAACTTGACGAATTCGTTCTCCAAACTGTTCTCGGCTTTGGGCTTGAGTCCCAGGGCGGTGTCGACATCGTTCGGCTGTCGCGTGAACATAGCCATCTGCCTTCAAGGCGCGTCCAGTCCGGAGCCCTCCACGGTATACGTCGACCTTCGCGCGCTGAGGAACGACCGCGTTTCACTCGTGGAACGAGGCAGCCCACACTCCCTATGCCTCATGGAGTCCGGCAAACTGCTCCCCGGAGTGAAAGTGATCACAGCAAACCCAGAGACTAAAGGTCAATGTGGAGACTCTCATCTGGGCGAGATATGGGTGCAGTCGCCGCACAATGCCAGCGGTTATTTCACGATTTACGGTGACGAGAGCGATTACGCGGATCATTTTAGCGCTCAGCTCGTGACCGGCAACACGGGGGAGGTGTACGCGAGGACCGGGTACCTGGGGTTCCTGAGGAGGACGGAGATAGCCGCCACCAGCACGTCTGACGACACGTCGCTGATGGCCCGCGACAGTGACACGGAGTCGCTGGCGTCCGCGTCCGGCAGCGTCAGCCTGTTGAGCTCCGACACGCACGACACGCACGACGCGGTGTTCGTGGTGGGCGCGCTGGACGAGACGATCATGCTGCGTGGCATGCGCTACCATCCGATCGACATTGAGAACTCGGTGATGAGGTGCCACAAGAAGATTGCTGAATGGTAAGATTTTTAAAATTTATTTAAAACTAGCTGTTGCCCGCGACTTCGTCCGCGTGGTATTTAACAAAGACAACCGTTGACAACAGCCTGCTCGCCCATTCTGAGCCCGCGGGACGCATTGAAGGTTGTTGCTATCAAACTTAATCAGGCGCTGCGCTGCAACATTGGTTTTAATTTTTTTTCAAGAGATCCTATTTTTTTTCTAAAATAAAAGTAGCCTGAGTTACTCCTTGTTACATCAGCTATCTGCAAGTGAAAGTCCCGTCAAAATCGGTCCAACCATTTCAGAGATTAGCCCGAACAAACAGACAGACAGACGGACAGACAGACAGACAAAAATTGTAAAAAATGTTGTTTCGGTATAGGTAACGTGTATACATCCAAATGCACATAGTAAAAAGCGGTTATTTTAATATTACAAACAGACACACCAATTTTATTTATATGTATAGATTATAGGTTAACAGCATTTGATGGGCTGGAGGCGATCTGAAATTATTGTTTAGGCGTTACGATCGTAAGATGCTTCCTCTAATTTTGAGATCTTCGCCGTTGTCGGTAGAATTTAATTCAATTCCCTCTAATTCCTGCTAACATTTCGACCCACTGTTGCAACACGACATTTCCTTGTTCCTTTTTGGTTGAAATTGATTTTTTTACTCCGTCTTCCTTTTTGCGTTCTTATTTCACAGGTTTTTTTATTATGGTGTATAATCACGCCTGTAATCCTTGTATGGGTAGGCAGGTGTACTGTAGTGCACCCACATTTCGCGGATACAATTTGGTACCAATGTTAGAGAGAGGAATGCATATTGCGATTATACTGAGCAAACTCCTCAATGTGTAGATGATTTAGGCCACAGTCCACCACGATGGCCCAGTGCGTTGTGGTGAACTTCACACGACTTTCGACAGACGTGCATGTTTCCTCACGACCTTTGCCTTCACCGTACAGCAAGCAAGCGATAATATCATCATCATTACTGAAAATTACATTCGCCCATTAAATATTCCACATGTGTGAGTCAGGGTTTGAACCTGCACACCTCGAATCCAAGTCAAACGTTCCACCAATGCTTGTTATCAATATTTTATTCTCGAAAAAAAAAACTTTTGCAGTATTTTAGTGTCAATTTTTTTTTATTTTAGTGCCGTGTTCACGTGGACCAACCTGCTGGTGGTGGTCGTGGAGCTGGACGGTAACGACAGCGAGGCTCTGAACCTGGTGCCGCTGGTCACCAACACGGTCCTCGAGGAGCACCACCTCATCGTGGGCGTGGTGGTGGTCGTCGACCCCGGCGTCGTGCCCATCAACTCCCGGGGCGAGAAGCAGCGCATGCATCTCCGCGACGGATTCCTGTCCGACCAGATAGACGCCATATACATCGCGTACAACATGTAGACGAGGCTCCGAGCTCGCGTCGGGCGCACGAGACGTCGCACGCGTTGACTACGTCATCCAAACGGTTGTAGCCATCGATGTATATGTACTGCGTGCTAGAACTCACTCGTCACTTATCACTGTGGTTCCGGAACCACAACATAATCCCGCGAGTGGAACATGATCGTTGTTCTAGAGTGACATATATTTCGATGTCTGTAGGAGTATATTGCGGCCGCCCGCCATTTCGATTTCTCCTTTGATATAGGTTTGTCAACTGCGTCAAAGAGTATAAAAACAATTGAATCCCCATCCGCCATTTTGTTTATTAGGTATACACGGGTTTCTCTTGTAGTTGCTGGTCTATTTGGAGTTCATTCGGTTCAGTTCAAGTGACTCTCGACTCGCGATGAGATTAACTTCGAACGGTCTCTGAATGTGTCCGGAAATACAACGCGAACTATGATCATAGAATCGTATGTCTAAATTACATTATCATATGGATATAATGTCTTTAATCTATGTCATAGGTATATGATAGTGTAATAATATCCCTAAGTGCGGTGATTTCGAGTCAGTAAATTCCCGCTATTAATTCCTCGTTTCACTGTCCAATTCCCTTCGTATATGATTACACGAATCGGAATACCTTAAGGCTGCTATCAGCGAACTCTTAATTCTGAGCTGTTGCGATTTATTAACCGACTGCAAAAAGGAGGAGGTTCTCATTTCGGTTGTATTTTTTTGTTTTAACGATTACTTCGACTCGCGCAGTCGCACAAGACTGATGTGTCTACGTTTCATTTGGAGGTCCATTTTGTGTTCTTAATAACTATACATTTTTGAGATTTTTCTATAAACACACACCTAACTGTAATATTTTTTAGAATTTCATTTTTTTTTTTATATATAACGCGTGCAGTTGTACTCTTAGAGGACGACAGTCTTCGTCGTTGATATCAATAGCATGAAAAACACGTATATAAACAGTCAATTATAATGGGGTATCCCTTATAATTGACTGTTTATTCAGCTCATCACGACGGATAGTCGATCGGCTGAATAAAATCCGGACCTACTAACACGTAGGCTATGTTACGAATGTCATCTTTATTTGTCCTAATACAAAATCGGTACCGCACGAGTGCGGACTCCATACATCTTCGACAGGGCCGGATTTACCCAGCGTGGGGCCTGTATATTTACTACGTTTCTACATTGGAAGGTAGTGGTACCATACCCAGTGGCGTAGCTACGTATCCAAGGGCCCACGGGCAACAATGAAATTGGGGCCCTTATTAAAGTAAACTTAATACTTTAAAAACTACTTCATCACTACCTTCATATTGCCCGCCGCAGGGCATAATAAAGCAAAGCTAGTTACTACTCAGTATTATTTGTAACGCATCAGATAATATTTAAAGGTACTTGCTAATGATTTTAATAAATGTGAAGGTTTGTTTGTTACGCTTTCGCGTAAAAACTATTGGATGAAACTTTGCCGACGGATATAGCTCGACCCGGGTAGGACATATGATACTTGTAAAAGTAAAAAAATATTTATTCAACTAGGATATTATATAACCTTTTCGACGTCGTTCATGTAGGCCAAGGGGCCCATGAGCGTGGGGCACCGTAGCACTGCCCCGCCCAGCGCTACGGTAGTTACGCCACTGGCCATACCTATCTTACTTTATAAATGTTTTTGCGCACAGGCGCCCCCCCCCCCCCCCCCCAGGTACGGGATCCTAGCATTTGCTAACCTTGTATGACTAATCCGTTACTGATCTTCATATAATTTAGTGTTTGTATTATGTATTACGAGAATATAACATAGAGTTAGCCATTATCGATACGGTAAATAAAAATGTATTGTATTTAATGTGTTAACGTAAGTTTATCGGTTCAGTCGTGATCTTTGAATGTTGACGGTTGGTGGTTCTGACGGTGCGATGCTGTGTCATGGATCCCGGATGGTTTCGAAACATTGACTACCATGCTTAACATCGATTTGATGAGTTAATTTATCAGATGATGGCCGGGCTTCGTGAGACATTATCCCAAAAAATCACTCGATCATGATAGTCTGTTGGAGTGATTACCGGGAAATTAAGTTTGTTAGTTATAATATGCTATTTGAAATATTAGTAAATGGTGTTCTGTGTTTGGCATTGTATACAATAATGTTTTCTATCCGATATTAAATTATCAAGCCCCGGTCTACCCACTAGTGTGGAACGTTTGTATCTCGTTCTTTGTATTCCGATGTGCAGCTATCGTACTATATTGTATGACAAATGTTCATGTCATTAAATGTTCTCTGTGGTTACATTGTTAATCAATGTTGTATGTCGTCTCTGCTAGATCTCAGAATAAGTTTTTTTTTTCTTTAAAAGTGGCGCACCATCTCTTTACATCAACAGATTTACTTTTTATATTACTTAAATTAAATGATCTATATTCCATTCCACTAAACGTTCGGAATTCAAATTTGGAAAAAGTCAACAAAAAAAATGTTTATCATTCTCATCTGTTCTATAGATTCCATTATTTACATACTTCTATATTATTTTGTAATTATTTATTGCTAAATTGTACATATATTTTTGTTATTTAATTTTACGTTAAATGATTTCCTTATTCGTAGCTTTTTAAATGTTATGTTAAACGAAATATGGACGGTTTAATTATTATTACATTAAAAGAAACTGTATCGAACAATAATTTCTTGTAGGTACGTGTTAAGTGAATAAATCAAAATATTCCTATAATTTCGTTTATTAAAAAAATATTGTTTATGGTTATTACGAACTGTAGTCATCTTTGATAAGTATACAAGTAGATTTAACTGTTCTACGAACAAACCCCGATCAAACGGTAGGGACAAAAATGGCGGATATTAAACTCCCGAAAATCCGCTCCGTCGTTTGAAAATAGAACGAAGCGAACAGCAAGTCGAATTTCGAACACCGTTATATTTGTCCCTATCATATTAATAATAGTGTTATTTGTAATCCTTGATGTATGTAAGCATGTAACGGCAGCCGGCGCGCGCGCACATAGGCACATCGTAACCTAGAATAAGTGTTCACAGTCTCATTTATTGCACTGGCGTTCAGTTCCCATTGTGTACACACACCGTTCCCATGTCGCACCGGTCCCATGGCGCATCGACCTTTTTTTTCAATTGTATTACGCACAAAAATTTGAAAATAACTGTACAATTAGTCGTGTATTGATTTGGACTCATTCGAATTGATGATAACGCTCGGTCGCCAAAATAATTTAAACTTTGTAATAGCTTTTACAATGTGATGATTTTATCTTAAATATTTGATCTAATAAACGTGCATTATGGTTTGAAACCTTATCCTGTGTTTTCTTTTAGAAACCTATTATTTACTACCCTTTTTGGAGTTAGCCAGTGTGGTAGACTGACCCCATAGTCCCAATCTCGTCTTGCAATGCGTTTGGAGTGTGCCCAGTATAATTGCAATGGGTGCGGTCCTATGCAGTTATCTGTCTAACGCATCGGACTTTTTTTTTTATTGAATTTTTTTCACTACTATTTATTTCGCTGGCATATGGAAAATAGTCGAAGATTTAATTGCTAAGTATTTGGTTGGTAAAAATATAGGTACGTCTCCAATGAAGATCCTCCTTTATTTCGTCGGTCAAAAAGACCTGACTATAATATAAAAAATAATTGTTTACCGTAGAAAAAGAAACCACGTATTACCAAAATAAAATAAAAAACGAAGAAGGTTCTCCATTCGACACATTGTTTATTGTTAAGTATTGTTTACCAAAATGCAAGAGGTGGCACCACTTTCTTTAAGGATTTTTTCTTTAAGGATGAAGGAGTAATAAAGGAAGGGCACTGACCTATACAGTGCAACCGAAAACAGTAGAAAAAATGTGACACATGGCAGCACTATAACAACAACAAAAAGTTAGTCTAGTATCCGTGTCGCAAATGTTACCATTTACCAATGCTGTCAAACCACTGACCTCTATGGTATATATCGCTGGACTAATCATAAGCCCGGTTATCGTGTGCCTATTTGATTTTCGCCATTTTGGCGCTGATAGCGGCAGTGAGGGGGAATGGAACTAATAATAGAGATGGGACAGTGATATGATACATCGATAAAAATGTTTATGCTTAAACCTACCCATGCAGTAAAATGAAAATAATTATGATCCATTCCTTTAACAATGGCTAATGTCCAAAATAGTCGAGTGGTTAATACTAAGATGAAGCAAATAATGATAATGATTAGCCGAATCGCTCATGGGTAGGGTAGGTAATCTTAGGATAAGCCGAAACCGGACTAAAGGGTGGTGTGTGACTAGCTAGATCCTACTTAAATAAGGATCGTTTTTTAATTAGAAATGAGGTAATGTAATGTTGTCTGGGAAGCAATGGAGTAGGTAAGGTATTAATCTATACATATAAATAAAATTGGAGTGTCTGTTTGTAATATTAAAATAACCGCTTTTTACTAAATGCATTTGGATGTATACACGGTACCTATACCGAAACAACATTTTTTACAATTTTTGTCTGTCTGTCTGTCTGTCCGTCTGTCTGTCTGTCTGTCCGTCTGTCTGTCTGTCTGTCTGTCTGTCTGTCTGTTTGTTCCGGGTAATCTCTGCAATGGCTGTACCGATTTTGACGGGAATTTCACTGGCAGATAGCTGATGTAACAAGGAGTAACTTAGACTACTTTTATTTTAGAAAAAAAAATAAGATCTCTCGAAAAAAAATTAAAACCAATGTTGCAGCGCTGCGCCTGATTAAAGTTTGATAGCAACAATCTGCAATGCGTCCCGCGGGATCAGAACGCGAGCAGGCTGTTACCAACGGCTGAGTCTTTGTTAAATACCACGCGGACGAAGTCGCGGGCAACAGCTAGTAGAAAATAAAAATCATCAAAGTAGTACATGAGTTATGTTTAATAAAACAGTCATCAGAGAAGTGTTTTGAACAGATGTAATCATATTTTTTCGGACGCCAACTAGGCTTTTCAATGTTTTTGAGCCATAATTCTAGTCTTCTATTGTCAGTCGGAAACCTGTGAATTAGTAAACATTGTTTTAAAATAATATGTATTTGATAATACAAATCTGTCTTCGGCGATTTTTACGTTCTTGAACGTTCTATCTATTTAAGATATTGATAGAAAAAATATCGATAAATTTTATCGACAAGGAACTTTTACAGCACTATTGAATTTTATTGTTTATAAAAAACCGATAATACAAAGACAAATGCGTTGTAATCACGTATAAATAAGATTAGTAACATATTTTTAAGTGCCTATAATATCAATAGAAGTTTTAATTTCTTGAATATTAGCCGTAAATTCACTTACTTGTGGAATGTAACCCCACTTCCCTTCTGGTAAAGAGTTTTGCATAACACGCACTCTTTCATGGTTTATCTATTAACTAACACCACTTATTTATGTATTAACTATATTAATACGACACAACAAACAAGTTTAATCGCGTTAAACCTTCAAAATCACTTTATAAACACGGAGACAATGTAAACAAAACAACGGCCATTTGCATTTTACGTCAGATTTAGTTCCTTTCCCCCACGATGGGGGCGCTTCAAATAGGCACCATAGATAGCTGTCATTTTAAAGGATATCATTAGTCTAGCGTACTTGTATCATGGACGTCAGTGTGTCAAACCAATCAAACAATAATTATTAAATGTCGAACACGACTCTTTTCGGTTGCACTGTACTACTATTAGACTTGATTTTATGAACACAATGGTTAAATATCTCACCAAATTGCAAGGGCAAGTAAAGGAAATTAAAATATATTTGTCTAGGTGACTAATCAGTTTCACCCAAGATGTCCAAAAAATTTTCTATAAAGCATTACAGCTTTACTGGTAGGGATTCATTTTGTCATCACCGTTATCATCGAAATCAACATTATTATCAGGGATACCTTATATTTAACAATACTGAAAATGTTTTACTCGACTTTACATCCGATTGCCAACCTGAAAAATGATAAAGTAACATGTTGACAACACTGCTTATTAATCTGGCAACACTCGGAGAGAGCACATAAAGTTTTGTGTGCGTGCGCGCATAACACTTATGTTTACAAAATTTATTAAATTTTAGATTGATTGCAATAGCTACGACAACAGCTATGAGTTCCTTTGTGATAATTTAGTGTCCCATATAGCATGCTGTAACGTTAATGGACGCTTATTAGGTCAACGTACAAGTGTCATTTAATTATTATTAGTGAGTCACTCACGTTTTTGTTTGTATTACGCAGCTATCTGCTATAATGTAATCTTTTGGTTTAAAATAATTATTACGCGATAGTGGCCCCGTGTCAACTCAAACCAATGGATCCCCGGCCGGTCCCGAAGCCCAGGAGTGCGTTTTCGCCACAAAACGAGCCCCTGAAGCGACCTGTTCCACTTCCACGCACGAAAGTGCCATCAACCAACGACAGGGTATCAGCATCTGATATCCTCAAGTCGATAAGTACTGTATCTAGACAAATAACGGAGGATGTAGCTACGAGGATGAGCAATTCGGCTAAATCAGCTAACGAAAAGTTAGAGAAATCTATTCACGACGGATCCAGGTTCGCTAAAGGTACGTTAGAAAAGACCCTAACGACGTCGCGAGCGATGCGAGATTCCGTCGCAAAGACCATGATAGAGGGCACCAAGACAGCTGGCTTGAGGCTGAGGAGGTCCAAAAAAGCTGATACTGATGAAACAGATGCACAGAGATGTGTTTCTATGCCAGTTGTTGATGTGAGCTTGTTTGACAATATACAATTTAACTCTCCACTCCGTGAGCAAAAGAAGTTTCTGAATGATGGAGACATCACACAGAGAAGAAAAGACCACCCAAACATGCAATTAAACACAACACAATTTGATAATCTGTCTGTGTTTTCTAACAATTCAGACTCTAACATGGATTCCATGAGTAATATATCCTTTGATAGTCGAGAATTTGACCACAGTGCGATAGACAACGAGCAGTTGACTTATGACACACCAAAGCCTTCTAGAGCAAACAGTGTGGTGAGTTCATTATCATCTAGTTCATACCCTGAAGTTCCGGAGCGGAGAGTAAAGAGAGAAAATATTTTGGAAGAGGTAATCAAGCAAAATTCCATGTATGAAAACTGGACTCTGCCATTTCCAACAGCAAACAAAGAGGAAATTGCTAGGCCAAGTAAGAGTACGATCTACGAATTCGATCCACTGCAAACCAGCACTTCATCGAAGAAATATCAAGGAGTCAGTAATGAGTTGATCCTGCTTGAATCATTCCTTATAGGTGACACATATGGTACAATAGTGTCTAATGACTCCCACGAAGACAGTTTTGATTTCAATGAGTGTGATTACTTCAATCCGCCCACACCTCCTGAAAGATATGACAGCCTTCTCAATGAACGTAAGCCAGATATTAATATGGATAAAAACTCCAATTGGTACGTCCCAACTGATGATACCATATCAGTTGCGGATAGTGAAACAAAGCCAACAAATTCTGTAATGCAGAAGTTTTCTAATATACTCACTAGTAGGGGTAAAGTAAAGCAAGCAAGCCAAAAAGTGGAGGCAGTCGAGCGTCCTCCAGTGAACATGTTACCGGTTCCATACTTCACTGGCATAGTGATGAAGACGGTAACGGGAGTTGTGGAGGACCTGTTCAGGAACTCACAGTCTCGGTACTGTGTACTCTCAGACCAAAAATTGATGTGTTACTCGGACCCCACAAGCTCTGTATTAAAAGAAGCGTATGTTTTGGACAATATCTATTCTGTGCAGATTGTTTTGCCCCTGTCCTCAAGGTGAGGTGAACAACACTTTGTTTTTAATAAGGAAGATATTATTATATGGATGATACATAAAGGCTATTCTAACCTTTGGACCTGTGTTTCTTTAGCAGATTTGTCATCATTATTTGAAGTCAGAATTTCAATATTATGTCAACTTTCTTTTGAAAGTTTGTTGACAAAAAATCACAATAGTAAATTGGTTGGTCACAATTTTTTTTAATTAAATCGACATACGAAATTCGGCCTTCACATAGTGTTTAAAAACAAGCCCAAGTTTCAGGCTTAGTATACCCTTTCTGAATCATTCTGTATATCTATGGCATAGATCTGGGATCATATATATGAACATAGTCACACCTATTACAACATAGCTAATTTGTTTTTTCTGTGCGTTCTTCCATTTGGCACAATATTTTAAGTTAGGCATAAGTTTCGGTCTTTATATATCTGTCTGTACACACATCGAGGGAAATATAAAGAGAATTAAAGAGTAATGTCCTACCCAACAGTACAACAAGCAACTCGTATTGCTTCGAGGTGTCAGTATCACCTGGCGGTATTCGCAACCAGCCGCGCAAGTTGCTGTTCAGTTGCCCGAGTGCACCAGAGCGCCGCAACTGGGCGCAGAAGCTGGCTGAGCACCTGACCAGCGGCTTCCCCACCGTATACCTGGCCGAGTATACCAGATGCGGCTGGTGCTATTTAAAAGTAAGTACTTTTAATTAGCAACTCGTAAAACAATGCAAATTTTTGCCTGTGTAAGCATTGATAGTCAAGTTGGTAGAACGCTTGCCTTGGTAACATCAGTCGTGGTCTTAACCACGCACGCACCTCTTCCGGGATCTTTCAATTTCATGTGCGAATCTCACTTCCAATCACTTTCAACAATTTGTGAGTGCCGCCGTAGGACTATACGAAATTAACGATTTGACTTTACCGAGCCAGCGTGGTTGCCTATACCTTAATCCACCTGTACATTGAAAGGAGGCCCGTGCCCAGGCGTGGGTCAGTAAAAGTGCTAATATTTTATTGTATTGTCATATAAAATTGATTGCACATTGTTTATAATAATGTTGATGATGGAATTAAACCCTTCCCTTCTACATATATCGGTAAATCGGTGAATACTTTATTGAAAATTTACTATCCATCTTGGTACAACGTGGAAAGTCATGTTACACATAATATCATTATAACATATGCACGAAAGCCGATTAAAGAACTTTTTGTCCCCTTTCTTCCTTTTTGTTGTGACGATCGCAGTCAGATGCCGCGCACATGCCCCAATGACGTACATGTAAGGGTTAATGAACTAGCAGTGATAGCCAAGTTGATAGAACGCTTGCCTCGGTAACGAGGATCGCAGGTTCAAACCCCGGCTCGCATCTCTGGGATTCCTGGATTTCATGTGCGAATCTCATTTTCAACCATGATGATAATCATGGTCACTAGCTAAACGGTGACGGAAAACATCGCGAGGAAACCTACATGTCTGAGAGAATCGTGGGCCAGCGTGGTGGACTATGGCCTTATTCCGCTCGCATTGAGGGGAGGCCCGTGCGCAAGAGTGGGGCATTAAAAGGGCTGGTATTATTATTATTGTTTAATGGTTGTGCCAGGAGTGGATGGAGTAGGTTCATGGTATGTAGTTCAACAGTAAGCGGACCCTTTATCGCTAGGCAATAAGCGGTTGTTATTTCTGTGCTGAATAGGGTAGTAACTAACGAACTATTAAGATAGCAACTGATTTAATACTTAACACACATATAGGCGGCGTAATATGCCAAAGAAAATGTCTCGAAAACAGGAGTAACTATATATATTGTGATTGCCGAAGACCTGATTATCAGCCTGTTATTCGGGGCGAATATATATGGGTGGATATACAAAAAATGGGTAACTCAATGTCATCAGCTAATATATAGAAAGTCTTATTATATTTTATTGAAATAACAATTTATTTTAAAACAATGAAAAGTCCTTTATTTGGTCACCCAATTTCACTCCTTCATTTTAAATACAAGATAATAAAAAAACCAAATTAATACTTAAAACGTCAGTCCTTTGGCATGTCACAATCCCGAAAACTAACAATCAAGTGACTATCCATTAAACATTATCATTGATTTAAGAAAACTTACTAATTTACTACAATCTGTGATGTACATAGTATTATAAACTACAACTTTCATAATGCAATGTTTCCATTTTATTTAAAAAATAAATAAGAAACTTTGTGTTCGATTTCATTCGTCAGACCGTTGTGTGTTCTTTAAAGTTGAAATTCTCGCCAAATATCACCGAGTCAAGATCAAATCCCTGTTTAAGTTTTAATGTTGGTAATGAAGTTAATTGCGGACCGCACAATTCGACGACCGCCATAACTGTACCAGTGCTTGGGTTGTGTTTGTCGTCTATACACGTGCTGAGCCAGTCAAAATGTCAGTCCTGTGGTGAGTCGTTATTTTTTTGTTAATCTGAGGTTTATTTTCATTTATACATAGTTAACTATGATTTGTTAAAATGTAGTTTGTTCATATTCGAAATTACCAAAGAAAACATTAGTTCTGATTATAACTTCAAATTATGTCTTTTTCGTCAGTCCTTTGGCGTCAGTCCTTTGCCAGTTATCGCGTCAGAGGACACGTGTCTCCATAGTACTGATGTGTATTTTTTGTTTTAGAGCACTTTTATCTTAATTGATACTGTGTATAAGCATTTCTATTTTATATTTCAGTTTAAAACATGCGGCACGCTAAAAGCAATTTGAGTAGGGAAGAAATATTTAAAAAAAGAGAGAAGCCGAAAAGGCTCGCTTGGCCAGAATTAAAAGTGACCCCATTAAATTAGCGGAATACAAAGAAAAAACAAACACTTCAGTACTTAAGGAAATAAGAGAAAGGACAAAGAAAAAATGTTGAAGACATGACACCATGAGAGCAACGAATAACTAGAAAAAAATGGAAAAATTATTCATTAAACTACAGGCACAGAAAACAGCTATTCAAACAAACCACTAATAATTGTATACGCCAGAATACTCCTCCACCAGCTGACGACGAAAACTAAGAGATTTGTACAATTTTTTATTAAATTTCATTATAATTCTTACAAAATTGTGTATTTTATCAGTACTATGTTAGCCTCGTCAGTCCCCTGGCAGTCAAATTCAGAAAATTTTAAATATCTCACAATCTACTTAAAAAAGTGACTGGCCCGATTTGGAACAAGATAATCATTAGATTAGCCATCATATACACCCGAATTTGTAATAATTTGATTTAATAACTATAGTAAACAAAATATCCTCAAGAGTTACCCAACTTTTGTATAATCACCCATATATATAAAAACGTAGATCATGAAAATTGGCCCACCCGTTCTTGAGTACTTGACAGATATGGTGTAACTAACACAACTGTGTTTTATATATACGCGGTGTAAGTAGCTTCGCACAAAAAACTGACACCATGGATTAAACTCATAGATAGAATTCAAACCAACTCAACGTGAGAAAAAAAATCATAATTACTAGTTTAGACCTAAAACTGCAATGTAAATTAAAACTCGATATGCTCGAGCGCGCTAGTCACTATCGCGAGTCGAATATCGCGCGGAGCGTTGTGTTGTGATCGCGTAGTTTACCATACATTGCGCGCTCAAAAATTACAACATTTGTAAACCTTGACGTTCGACATAAATTATTTCTATTATTTTATTATAGGCATAAAGTGTAAACTTGTCACAAGGTTTTCGTTACAATGCCCCTCACATCCTGTATATATTTTATAAAGTCACTTGTGTGTGCAAGAGGGAATGTATTGCAGCTATACACAATGGTGTATATCAAGTGTTGACAACATAACATTCCGATCGAGATCTATCCTTGTATATCAACTTATGCATTCGTGTCGATTCGAATTTGAATTTCAAAACTCATACTAAGGTCCAGTACACCACGTTATATACGTACGCTAGGTCTACTGTGAGTGAAACAGTATCGATTCATCAGTTCACATCGTATTTTATGATTGATTACTTAGCGTATACCAATGCAATTGACGCGCTATTATTATGAGTATATACTCAAAGAATTTCCAAGTTGAAGTGGCAGTGGGCAGGGCACATAGCTCGCAGAACCGACGGCCGTTGGGGCAGAAAGGTTCTAGAATGGCGACCACGAATCGGAAGTCGAAGTGTAGGACGGTACGACAAGGTGGACTGATGACATCACACGCGTCGCAGGAAGCCGGAGGATGCGAGTGGCGGAGGACCGTGATGTGTGGAATTCGTTGGGGGAGGCCTATGTCCAGCAGTGGACGTCTATCGGTTGATAGTTAGATATTATGAGTAAGCTTGCGGATACTCCCGTGGGTACTCCCTAGACTACCGAAGTTCCACACTCCCCTGTTCTCGGGCTAGGTGCCGAAAGCGGAAAGTTCTTTGCCCCCTTTGACCCTTAAAGACACCAACTACCTACATAAGGTAGGCGAGTAATTACAGCTAGTCAATAACGTTTGATGGCTAATTGTTAGATCAGTCCGCTATTCGCGTGAGATCTAGGTCAATAAAAACCCCGTGCGTTCGTCTATGCTTCGTTGAGAATTCGTTGTAAGTTGTAACTGGATAGTTTCTATGTGTGTTTATAAATGATTTGGATTTGACCACAGATATATGAGAGGAGATATGTTATGAAAGCGGTGGGCTTGCGCTCACATTTAGCCAAAATTACGCTAACATAGAGTTTTCGCCGTCAGTCGACTGCAACTGCACGTCGGTATCGGAGCTCTAACTTTTTTTTAAATGCCGTGTTATTCCGTGGTTGTGTGCAAAAATACTAGCAGCAAAGTGAACTACGCGAAAGATGGAATCTCATTTCACCAGCCAGTATTAAGTATTTTATTTATTCGTCTTTAAAATCATTAAAAACAACAAATCAAAAAATATTTAATGCCTTTATTATGTTATTTTAGTATTCATGTAGCACAACGACTTTTTTATTTTTGTACAAAATACATGGCTCTTTAAGTACCACCTATGTTCGCTACTGAGTGAATGTACGAGGCAATGTATAGATCGTCTAACGATACTTTGAATAAACTGGTGCGTCGCGTGGTACGGCCGCTGTATACGGATACGACGCAGCACGCACCGAGGAGACTTCGTATTGGTTGGTTTTAGCGAGTGGTTGGGAACAAAACGGAGACAGCGAGTTCCCATACATTTTGAACCGCACGGCATATCTCTCGTGATCTGTGGATTTGACTCAGATGAGTTAGAGTTGTTCATGTAAGGCCGGTTTAAAACCAATTAAACCAATCCATTTAAAACAAAAAAAAAAAACATATTATTATTATAAGTATACTCGTAAAACGGTTGCTGTTGATGACTATGTATAACTACATTTTCTTGATTTTACCGAGGTAGGCATATGACGGAGTACTTATAAACTGCGTAAAGATTTTTTATATGTTGGATGTACTTAGCGGGTTTAGCTCTAGTTGGTCCGTCCGACCAAGCATTACCTACCTACGTTATAAAAGCTCTATTGATACGTTAAAACCTCTGTGTTGGTAAATAAATATATTTTTCAAACTTTTTGTGACCAAAACAGTTGTTGTAGACAAGTTTTCAACCGTTTAAAACGATTTGTTTGGGGTTTAAAACGGTAAAATTTTATTTAAAACGTTTTAAACGGTTGTTTTACATATATAGTTGCAGAGATCATTATTGTATGTCCATTACTCAGATGAGTCGAAGGTCCTGCACGTCACACAATGCTATCAACCTCCGCGCTCATAGCTTGTTTCCTGCAGTCATCTATTTGAATGAATCGCTCTGTTACAATGTACGCCGCTACTCAATTATAGGCCTTTATGTATCATTTAATATATACTAATATTATAAATGTGAAAGTTTGGATGGATGGATGGATATATGGATGGATGGATGGATGGATGGATGGATGTTTGTTACTCTTTCACGCCCGAACGGCTGAACGGATCTGGATGAAATTTGGCACAGAGATAGATTATAGTCTGGAATAGCACATAGGCTACGGTTTATCCCGGTAAAATGTATGGTTCCCGTGGGATAGATGTTTTAATTTTTCATACTTTTTATCGCGGGTAACACCGCCGGGCGCAGCTAGTTTTATTATAATTGATACAGCGACACAAATTCCGAAGTTGGGTACATTATTTCAATGATATTCGCTGTAACTATTTTGTTATATTTAGCATGTAATAATAATAAAAGCTGACGAACACACCTACTATACGGTCCCACACTAGCAACGCTTGTATGATGGATACCGCACAGTACAATGAACTGAGAGCGAACCCACTATATAATAAGCATATAGACGTTCAACATCCATGACTCGGATACAAACATTTGTGCTTATCACAAAAAGTTGGTCTCTACCAGGCTTAGAACCAGCGCCCGCACAGAAAGCAGGGTCACTAAGAACTGCGCTAATGAGATTGTCAGGTCGATAAAAAATATATTTGATATTGTATTTCCACTTGCAATCTAGAAATACCAGAGGTGCGATGTTTGAACCTGCGACCTTTTGCAACTGACCTTGCTATCATTGCAATGTATTAATAAAACCCAAAGACTTGTTTATGTTTGTGATAAAATCATACTTTCACTACAATGAAGTCTAAAGCTTGCATTGCGACTGTGTCAGTTATGCTAACTGGTTATACAGATAATTCAGAAAGGTTAAACTCGCCTATCAGTCAGGACTCATTAAATTTACAAATTTCACGATGTTGGGAACAATTTTTAATTTTTAAAATATTCCAAAATGTAAGCGCGCTAAATAAGCGCAAGTTCAAAGGTTACAAGACCCTTTCAGAATCTGTATTATCAATTGACACTCAATCGGATATACGCACGAGTTCACGCGGGATCGTTATCCGGGGGCAACTGGTACAGTCCTGACCACTCCTGGATACAAATCCAGGTTAAATGACCCTTTGAGCTGTAACGTAATAAGTATTCATACAGTAGTTATTCTATTGATGCCAGTTGATAAATATATTGATGCCAAAGATTAATGTGCTTTAAATAAGGAACGTTATTCAATCCTACATAAGGCGACAGATATTTCAAACAGTTCCATATAACTGGCGATCTGGGTCCAGGTTTCCTGATGCGCTTGGTATTTTTTAATAGCCCATTAACTGTCCCCCTCCTAGGCAAGGGCCTCCCCTTGGCTTCGCCAAACGTCACTGCCTTGGGCCATCTCCTGCCATATTGTTCCCGCAAAGGTGTTTGAATCATCTTCATAACTTTTCCTCGGTCAGCCTCTACGTTGGTGATCTCCATTGGGACACTAATTGGTTGGTTACTTTATTCACTCTCCTTTCCAAGCCCATGTGTGATATGAGGCGCTTGATTTAGTGAAAAAAAACCCACTAAAACTCATTGAGGCTTAAGGAGACCCATGGGCAGGCAGATTTTTCATTCCGCTCATCATCCTGGCTACCCAAAGGGGAAATGTTACTTACATTCTGGTTACCCTACTTTGCGACGGTGTCAGCGGCAACCCGGAGGAGATTTTTCCATTCAGTTAAGTTTATTGTTTTTATTTTCGTTAAGGGGGAAGCTCAGGGTCAGGGCGCGAAATTCAAAATGTCAATGGTTTTTATTTTTTTATGTATTTTTTTAAGCAAACTTAATACATCGAGACATCCAATGTAGAATGCTAATATCGCAAAACACTAAATTACATCGTAAAGATGTCCAAATTTTTCGTAAAAAAATAAAAACCATTGACATTTTGAATTTCGCGCCCTGACCCTGAGCTTCCACCTTAAGTCCCTTCTGATTAAATTTCAACCATTATTGACATATTGATAAATGGCGAAGGAAACTCGCATGTTTTTGAGAACCCCGCGTAGGACTTGCGGAGTGCACCAACCCGCACTGGGCCAGTGTGGTGTACTATGGCCCAATCCCCCTCGCAATGAGGGGATGCCCGTGCCCAATAGTGAGACATGAAAAAGGACTTATATTATATTATTATTATAAGTCCCTTGTGATAATTTTCTTGTTCAACTTTCAACCATATTACGTTGTCAAAGACATAGACATTTATATTGTGTAACGGAAATAAAGCGGTACATGAAAGAGATATACTGTACCGCAGTCAAACCGCTCCCATACGCGTATTATCTATGAGATCGATACGGTACGATAACGACACTCGTTGATAAGCACGTTAAATTGATTATGGCCGCCTTAATTCTATTGCGTGTCGTTACATTGGAATCACAGTGTAATCTTTTCACTGCGTCGGCGTTGGGGTTGGAGCATCCAGAACGAACCAACCAACTCTATATCTCTATAACTCTCTAGGTTACGCGTTGACTGACATACTTAAAATCTAAAAATGCCGGATACCTACTGGAGATTATACTATACTATCAGCCAAAAGACGTCCACTGCTAGACATAGGCCTCTCCCAATGATTTCCACACATCACGGTCCTCCGCCACTCGCATCCACCGGCTTCCTGCTACGTGTGTGATATCATCGGTCCACCGTGTGGACGAGGGGGCTGTCCTACACTACGTCTTCCGGTTCATGGTCGCCATTCTAGAACCTTTCTGCCCCAACGGCCATCGATTCTGCGAGCTATGTGCCCTGCCCACTGCCACTACAACTTTCAAATTCTTTGAGCTATATCGGTTACTTTAGTTCGACTACGGATCTCCTCATTTCTGATTCTATCGCGTAGCGAAACCCCGAGCATAGCTCTCTCCATTGCGCGTTGAGCGACCTTAATATGAGGCCATAAGCGACCACGTCTCGGTACCATATATCATCGCTGGAGATTCTTATTACATTACCACCTCCAAGCAATTCTAGGATATAGGTACACTCAGATAACCCCAATATGGGTCACGTCATCATGTAAATAGATCCATTGTAATGAAACATGAGACTTGCACGATGAATCACGATGCATGAATAACCTCTTTCATTACAAAGCACCAGTTCCACAGTCTACCTATTGGTGGGTAATACGAAAACTGTAATGACACAAACAATATTTATTTATTGCTCGATAAAAATATATGGCACTATTTTTATCGAGAAATAAATGAAATATTCATTTCATCAGTTAAACAAAAAATAATTGAATAAACAAATGGGGGAAGAGGAACCCACCACCAAACAAGTTTGATCGATAGTTAAAGAAGCCAGCAACACCGAACTCCTCTAAGATGTTAGTCGAGAAACTATCACGAGTGAGGGGACCTCAAATAAAATGCAATTACCCGCGAAACGATAATTGAATTTTAAAATAAGCTAAAAGACTGTACTATTTGTACAGAACAGTTGTTGTTGTTTTAGATTACCTATACAGGGTGATTCAAAAAGGGTATACTTAGCCTTGAACATGCGCTTCTGTATCGCATCTGCAATCATTGTGTGAAGTCAGAATTTCGATAAGTTAATCTAAATAAAATTGCTCACAAAAATCGCAATTGACATTTTGTTCGGAACGAATTAACATTTTTCAATCGACAGATCGACATTCTGGCTTCACATACTGATTGTAAACATTATAATGATAGTCCCAACCTCAAACCCCTTAACACTGTTTATTTCTTTAGATCTTCTATATTGCCTGCCTGCGTCTAGTTAAAATTTTAACCTACGTTGTGGCTAGGTTGTAAAGATACAAACGGTGCAGAATTCCGCAATACGAGTCAGCAATCTTCATCTATATCATGGAGTGTCTGTTTGTAATATTAAAATAACCGCTTGTTACTAAGTGCATTTGAATCTGTACACGGTAATATACAAAAACATTTTTTTTTACAATTTTGGCTGTCGGTCTGTTTGTTCCGGCTAATCTCTGAAATGGCTGGATCGATTTTGACGGGACTTCACTGGCAGATAGCTGATGAAACAAGGAGTAACTTAGGCTTCTTTTTATTTTAGACTAGCAGTTACCTGCGACTTCGTCCGCTTTTTGTTAAATACCACATCGTGACACTCTGTATAAGTTAAGTTTTTGTAATTTTGCATTCATTTTATGTGGTGGAACAATAAAGTGTTATCTACCTATCTATCTACCACACGGACGAAGTCGCGGGTAACAGCTAGTATATTTAATACAACCCGTGTGCGCATAGTATAATATACATATTCCTTCGAACGAATCATGGCGACTGTGTCTCCAATATTCAAATTCAATTGACAATATTTTGTTTATTGTTATTTTAATAAAATATAGAACATCTAATTTCGCGTGACTGTTAACTTTTGTAATAAATCTACGAAACTATAGAGACGCTTGCGCAGCCCCGTCTCAATAGGTACGCGTCAACTCTCAAAATCGAAGAGTATCGCTTTCTCCTCGCTGCTTCCACTCTATAATGGCTTCTTACTCTGTGTACTTTAAGTTCATTATTGTTGTTGCGAACGCTCTACAGTTGGCCATGCAATTGTTATTGTTCCGTTATCCGTCATTGGTTTGTTTTGCAAATGTCTGCTCGCTGTGCTAATTTGCGATTTTCTTTTTTGCTGAGCGTCAAAAATTCGATGTTAGTAGCTTTAAACAATAGAGCCGGCTACAGCCAACATCTGCATTGAAATTTTTCGGTAAATTTTTGAGGGACGGGGAGGGCTAATGTTAAGCGATTCAAAATAATAGCGATGTCTTTTATATATGGGCCTTTCCATTACATGCCCAAGCTATTTGGTCTTACCTTAGTAGTAATACAGTGCTCATTTGGTAACAAAATTACTCTGATAGCTAGCTGGCCTGTTTTTTTTTTAATTCTGCCTGGCCAATTTAATCTATGTGAGAAAAAGTGAAATGACTGCTGTTTACACTATGATAATGAGTTATGTGCCGGCAATACTTGTGACCGAATGTTGAGGTGGGTCCGTTTGGTTACCGAACTAACGCACGCAATTCGAAATGAAACTAACTTTGCGGATTTTATTGCGGTTATTTTATGTTTTTTTACGTTCCCAACATAATAAACACGATAATTTTTTTTGTTTTATAAATGTGTAGTATTCGCGTAAATATAAGAAGTAGCGCGCACTTACACTAAGCTAATTAATATAGACGAAGTGTCGCGAACAAATTAATAAAGCCCAAAAACCACGCCGATCTGTGTACTACACGCGAATTACATCCTTACGTACACGCGAATTACATCCTTACGTACACGCGAATTCGCATTGATTCCGGTTTTTGTGCTTCAATATGTAACTTTATTACTTAGCAATATATTCGTGATTACAAAACCAATATCGAGGTCATGTCCAGCCATTGGATCTATTTTAATTAAAACACTGTCTATCAGTAACAGCTTGTACCGGGTCAAAATTTAATAAATCAAGAGACAACATTTATTTAATGGTGGGTAGACCTGTACTTTCTCCGAAATACTTATAAAGTTCCCCAATTCACACTGGGCCAGAGTGGTAGAGTTATTGAATATGGTCTGAATCACCGCGGCTTTGAGGTGATTGTCCTGTTATTATGGCAATAGGGTGGCCCCCATATTATGTTGGAACTGAATAGGTAACATCGATGGAATGTGGGTGCAGCATACCAACTATATGTATTTAGGTTACGCTATCGATGTATCCCCGAATTTATAGACGTTCGATAGTACTGCGCAAAGCAAAACTCTTGTGCGCAGTACTATGTGACGTTTCACGAAGTTATAGAACGTCAAGCTCAAGAGTAGTAACGAGTATAGCACATAGCTTTTGTAGGGACGCCATTTTCATATCTTCATGCAACATCCGTTATTTTATTAACGGATGTGGCTTGAATGTGTTTTTGCTATTAATTACTTGACATTGGCAAAATACCCGCTAAGTTGTGGGTGAGGCCGTATTCATATTTATTTTATTTCAACGCATCTCATTTCGTAAAGAAAGAAGAAGAAGAGTATAGCACACACCAAGCCTTTCATTTACTCTTATGCTACTTTCAACCTGTATGACTGACTTTGTTCACACTCATTATGTGCCGGTATATTAATGTGTAATAATTTATATTTAGATATACCTACAATTTCGTTTATTACACTTCTAGGGTAGGCTTTTCATTATTTATTATAATAAACTTATTTTGAAGCATGTTGAACGTTCACTATTATAACCAATTGCTTGTTTGGTTTATGATGAGGCTGTCAGTATGCCCGTGCCGTGAACTCACCAAACAGCTCCAACGGAAGACCAGAAAATGTTGAGATGGGGCCAATTTGTGTCAAACACTTGGATATTACCCAAACTTGTAGTCCCATACGGTACCTATGTTCAAATGTATTTGCACAAATAAATATATTTATTTATTTCCTTATGACGTGTCGTTCCGTGAAACTGCAACCTTAGGCTGTGTCCCCAGTCGGCAAACTGTCAGCGGCCGACTGAGTGAGCCGCAAATATGTGGCGAACTGAAATTCGAGTTAGCTGCAAACTCAGATCAATTTGCGTGCGTCGCAAGCAAACTGTTATGTGTTAGCCGCTTATTTAGGTCGACCAACCGACTGAATTTTCACTGTCAACTGTCAGAACTGACAGTTTGCGGCAAACGGAATCACTACGCCCGGCGAACAAGCATATCGCCGCCGCCGACTGGAAACGGTTTTGCTGTGAGTGGGCCGCTCACTGAATCTATCGGCGCGCGCAACACAACAAACTGCGTAGAGTGAGCGCAAACTAGCAAACTGTGAACACTCCATTTCAAATATATGGAAGGGCGTACTAAACCGATACGCCGCTAACACAGTCGGCCGCTGACAGTTTGTCGACGAGTTTGTTGGGGACACAGCCTTAGAAGTCAACGTCATATAATTTATTTCGTCCAGGCCTACGGGAGTACTGCGGGCACCTACAAATTGTAATTCAACAATTATTTTTCGGAATTCTGTAACTGTATCGAAACGCGGTCTCAACTGAAAACATACGGCAAGAGACTCAGCGGGCTTGTCTTCTTTTGTTTTATCATCATGTTTCTTAATTATTATTTTTAAATATCCATTGTGTTGCCGTGCGAGGCCCAAACACGTCACACTTTGACATCTTAAAATCTTAATTGACGCTAATATTCGCAGTAACATCAATCTGTATCCTAGGAGGGGGTGACAGGCGAGTGGCGCGGCGCGTGGGTGATGCTGATCCGACGAGTCATGGTGTACTACACCACCAAGGACCCCACTGTCTGCACAGTTGATCTCAGGAAGGCGAGATGTGTAGGTTAGTATTTCTTTACAACCAAAGCTTATGCGAACGGCACAACTTGCCACGGAGTCTGTTGGGGCGATGTATAGGCTCCCTACTAATTAGCATGTAACTGATCAGCCAACTTGCCTCCTGGGGCCCAAGTCTGCTAACACAATCGATTCATAATCGAACAGCAACCGCATAGCAACTGTCACTTTTAAAAGATATTGTATGGGATATCTGTCAAATGTGACAGTTACTATGCGATTGCTGTTCGATTATGAATCAATTGGGTTAGCAGACTTGGGGCCCTGGCATGCCAATTCGGGACCGTACAAATTCCTAAGAGAACTATTTAAGGAAACTAATATTTTGACAGTACCGTGCCAATATATTTATGAGAACATCATGTATGTTAAGAAAAATGTACATCTCCTTAGAAAGCTTGGTGATCAACATCGTTATAACACGAGAAATAGAAACAAATGAATAATATAAACTTTTATTGGGACAAATATGAGGCACTAGTTTAGTAGACTAATGTAAAAGCAGAATTCACAGCATTTAATGACCTTGTCACAAATTTATCTGACGGAAGCAACAATATCACACACACATACCTGCTTGTATATCTCTGTGTGTGTGTACACGTATAATAATGGCAATTAAAACAACCGCGGCTTCCGTCCAGAGTCCAGCTCGCTACGTATTTATTGGCTAATACATTTGCTCAACAAAATGTGAAACGACGACCCACACACAAATCAACTCGACGACGTGTCGAATTGCCCTTACCAAGGATTTGAACAAGGCAATTGGGTCGCAGTATCTGTAATACTGCCCCTAGTAAGGTCTTGATAGGATCCTCCGATTACCTGGAGGTTCTATGCTAGGGTAACAGCCGGAACCACCAGCTAAACCACGGTGGAGGTTAGATCTTCCATTCGGTCGCCCATCCAAGGTCCAACCGAGCCTCGCGCCGCAATTTAAGGCGACCTTCTCAGATTCCCGCAATTCGGGTTACACTGGCTTATAATAGAGGGAAATACGAAAGCACCGTCAGCGATTTGCGGTTTTCAATATGAGATGTTCGTCTCCAGTGACGCAAGAGGCTGATGAAGACACGAAAGCGGTTTGTCCGACAGACGGCAGCGCCAACCTTCTCCTCGACTGTCCCCACGTCACCCTGTACCTCCGGTTCCCTCACGAGAAGGAGCTCAAAGTAAGTACCCTCACGCAAGACGAAGACATCTTCTTCTTCTTCTAATTTAAGGGTTAGACTCTTGTCGGTGTAGCTGATGAAGCTCTTTCCATCTGTCTTTATCTAGAGCAGCTTCTTTCACCTCCTTGTACGACATGATACCGATCCTTTCTGTTATCTGACTCCTGTAGCTTATTCTTGGTTTTCCTCATCCACGCTTTCCTTCGATATTCCCCTCTATGATGTTCTTTATGAAGGTATCATGTCGTATGAGATGGCCTATCATATTCCCCCGTCTATTCCGTATGGTTTCCATTGATGATCTTCTTTCTTGCACTCTCTTTAATTATATTTACAAAGACATCATTATATTAAATTACCTTCAAAAGCCAGTAGTTTTATTATGTATCTTGAAATAGACTAGCGACAGCAAAACATACCAAATATTTGCTATCAAATCGCATTTTTTTATGTCGCGGTATCGTTAAAACGAATAAACGATTTAAAAGCGAAATGATGGGGCCGCTTCTCCAATTCTTTATGACCTACTTCACCAGACATAGTACGAGCGGTTATCTATCTATAGAGTGTGATTTAGAAAGGGTATAATAAACTTTGAACCTGCGCTTTTAGCGCATTTGTAATAATTATGCGAAGTTAAAATTTGGATTGAACCGATTGGACTATTTACTTTTGAAAAATATTTGTTATAGTCCGAATCAGGATTGCAGGTATACAAAAAAAAAACATGAAAAAACAGTCCGAATAATTGGAAAATTTGGGAAAAAACAAAGTGCTTTTTTGCCAGGACAATGTCCGCCGGTACAGCTTGGAGTTGGAGAATATAAAAGGCTATCGAGTATTGACTTTTCTCCTATAGTTTTCCTTACGAATGTCGCGTCGTGTCCCCAGGGCTGGCGCTACATGATCAAGCTGGCCGCGCACAACAACGGCATGCTCATCCATCATCAGCAGCTCACCAGGGAGGACGTGCCGGTCATCGTCGACAAATGCCTCAGTTTCATATATGCACACGGTACGATGACTTACGACGCTAAGATTTATTTCCATAAGCATAGTTACAAAGTTTTTGTGTTGCGGATACGATTCCCTCTAGGGCAGCCTTTCCCAAAGTGGGCGACAACGCCCCCTTGTGGGCACTGCAGGCCTAAAGGGGGCGGTAAGAGATCCAGAAAAAAATAGGGGCGTTGAGTAGAGGCAACAACAATTAATTTAATTTGAAGTTATAGTGATTTTAAAATGGGGGCGCTAAAAATAATTCATTCTCAAAGTGGGCAGTAGACTAAATAAGTTTGGGAACCCATGCTCTAGGGGATGAATTTAATCGGTATTAAGGCACTAGGGTCGCCTTCTATTATATTCGCACTAAATAGCATCGGCGAAAAGTGGGTGCACTACAGCACACCTCTGCCAATCCCTTCGGCTATTACAGGCCTGTTGGTGTATTTATTTATAACTAGCTGTTGCCCGCGACTTCGTCCGCGTGGTATTTAACAAAGACTCAGCCGTTGGCAACAGCCTGCTCGCGTTCTGATCCCGCGGGACGCATTGCAGATTGTTGCTATCAAACTTTAATCAGGCGCAGCGCTGCAACATTGGTTTTAATTTTTTTTCGAGAGATCCAATTTTTTTCTAAAATAAAGGTAGCCTATGTTACTCCTTGTTACATCAGCTATCTGCCAGTGAAATTCCCGTCAAAATCGGTCCAGCCATTTCAGAGATTACCCGGAACAAACAGACAGACAGACAGACAGACAGACAGACAGACGGACAGACAGACAGACAGACAGACAGACAGACAAAAATTGTAAAAAATGTTGTTTCGGTATAGGTAACGTGTATACATCCAAATGCACTTAGTAAAAAGCGGTTATTGTAATATTACAAACAGACACTCCAATTTTATTTATATGTATAGATATGTAACATTAGTCTAAAATATTTTAACAGGTTAACAAGTAGGTAGTACCTATTTTATCACGTTTGATTTATATTTGTGGGAATGTGATTTTAACTTACTCATGGAGACCCTTTTTTTGTTTTTTTTTTCTCATAGAGACCTATCTCAACATATTTTATACTATTGTTGGTACACTTTATACAGGGTGTAAGTGGCATGGTAACATTTTGGATAAAGTTTACCCTTAATGCATATAATACAATTATATAAATGATTTCCGTCGAAAGTCATGGGGTACAAATATTATAATTTTTAGCGCGCAATGAATCGTAAGCCACGCGATCACAACACAACGCGCCACATCCCGCACTTCTCATGCGAGTGACGAGCGCGCTCGAGCGTATCGAGTTTTAATTTACATTGCAGTTTTATGTCCAACTTTGTCATTATTGTTTTTTGTTTAATCAAAACCACTTAAAGATTATAAAAAGTCGTTATAATAGTTGGTGAATCCGAATTCCAGGCAGCCTTACGGAAGGTATCTACCGTCGCGCCGGCAGCAGCTCGGGGCTGTCCGAGCTGCTCGGCAGGTTCCGCCGCGACGCGTGGTCGGTGCAGCTCAGTCCCACAGAGCACTCAGAGCACGACGTCGCCGGCGTACTCAAGCGGTAAGCCACTTAAGCTCATATTTTATGAACGACTAGCTGTCCCGGCGAACTTCAAATGTATGAGAAAATGAATTTATTGGTACTCTATGAAAAATTAAAACGAACCATACATTCTACCGGGATAAAAAGTTGCCTATGTACTATTCCAGACTATAATCTATCTCTGTGCCAAATTTCATCCAGATCCGTTCAGCCGTTCTGGCGTGATTGAGTAACAAACATCCATCTAAATAAAAAAAAGGGTTCGAATCCTGGTAGGGACAAGCTTTGTGTGATGAGCACGAATGTTTGTACCCGAGTCATGGATGTTCAATATGTATATAAGTAGTATATACTGAGTTCGCCCTCAGTCCATTGTACGGTACCCATAACACAAGCGTTGCTTAATATGGGACCGTATAGTTGGTGTGTTCGTATGGCGATATTTATTATTATTTATTTATTATAATAAGATCCTCCCCAATCCATTGTGCGGTACCCACAATAGAAGTGTTGCATAGTATAGGACCATACAGTCTGGCGTTATCTATCTAGTAACCTCCTCGATTTCTGATATTCCAGATTCTTCCGTGACCTGCCCGTATCGCTGGTACCTCAAGAGAAGCATGAAGATCTTATAGAGGCTTTGAGTAAGTTTTAATTTTTTTTTTTTTTTTATTTGACTAAGCTCGCCACACACTCCCACCACTGCTACTCCTGTAAGCCAGGATTTACAGTGGTGTCCCATGATGACACCGAGGTTTTACCGGTAAAAGTTGTTTCCATTTATGGGTGTTTTTTGTTCAAATGTACTTGTCTAGTATTAAGATTGAACGAAAAAATACGGGTTAACATCAAGTTACCATCTTAGGCGTGCAACGGGTTATTACCTATAATCATAACCGAAAACTGTTTGGAAGTCTAATCAGTAATACAGTCCTGCTTTATAAAAGACAACCTTAATTCTAATATCTCAAGTATTTTTTTTATCGTTCACGTTTTCAGGATTAGACGAGGAGTCCGCCCGGCACGCCGCCTATCGCCGCGTGATGTCGTCCCTGCCATCCGTCGCCAGGAACACGGCGCGCAAGCTATTTGCACACTTGAATTTCATGCATACAATGGCGCATGCCAACAAGATGGGCGCAGAGAATCTGGCGTCAGTGTGGGCACCCACTATCATGCCAGCGGCTGTGGTATGTGCTTACATTAAACTTTAAAACGACCCGTATACCACAGTTTTAATTTTAATGTAATAATCATCTAAATATTTACAACAGGAAATTAAAAAAATACTTAAAAATTATATGAAAACGAACTAGGTATCAAAAAGACTAATTATACTATTTTAATTGTATTTCTATTTTGGCTGACTTATGTCTTAGATATTTACTGAATTAATTTGAATAAGTATTGACACTAGAATTTTGTAAATGATACAGCCAGATTAGTAATTAGCTGGCTAATTATATTTGTGACAAAGTTTTCATATTGGTATGTTATTGTTTATTGTTGTTATTGTATTTTTTTTTGACTGCTTACAATGTCAAATTTGCATGCTGGAAGGCAAAATATGCCAAACATTTATTACTATCTTTGACCATGACTGTAACTACCCATATTAGCAAATAAATAAAAAGAGTAAAAATATCAGTTAATAGTGGTCTGGTTTGCTTGTTCCGAGTGCCCCCGGGTTCAGGACCTCGTGATGACCACGAGGGTTGTATCAGTATAAGTGGTTAATACTGAGATAGCTCATAGTCCATTGTTTGGTTCTCATAATGTAGGTCTCGCTTAGTTTGGGACTGTTCCTCTAAGGCACTATATTGTACCGTTGCTGTTTTCAAAAGGATATTTTAATATTTATTTGTAGTACATTGTTATGGGTATGTGTGAACGAAGTAGGAACGGCTAGACAGGCTTGAATAGCTGATTAAAAAGCTACTAGATACGGTACAAGGAAAAATGGGTACAAATTACTTGTGTAAATGAAGTTTTATTTGCCTTGACATACTATTTTAAGATGCAATTAGTAATTATTTTTTTTATTTGGCATCACCATAGGTATTTTGCCGTCATGAAATATAAATTACTTCAGTTTTCGAGCATATGTACAGGCCCAAAGGCTAGGCCCAAGTAAAATACCCATCCCTCAATCAGTAAAGTGATGGATACTTCACTGAAATATTTTTTATGGATTTTCTGTGAGAAACTGAAAAGCCAAGTTTCGTCACACTATTTCAATTACCTACACTCGTGCACTTTACCGAACCCAAAATGGTTAATATTGCAATTATATAACTCACTATAACTCGCTGGAACACAATTTTTAGAAATTAAATCATAACTGACGCCATGACTTTTCAGCTTCTCGCCAAAAAGTCGTGAGTTTTATTTCGTTGCACCATTGTTATTTTTACTTTCTATATGAATAATAATAATATTTCCAGACCACCAGCACGCTTCAAGTCGCCTGGTCATCCAAGGAGGTGTTCGTGGTTCGGGACCTGATAGCCAATTACGAGGCGGTGTGGGAGCCGACCGAGGCAGAGAAGCGACGGGAGGCGGCCGTGAGGCGGGTCATCATGAGGGTGCTGAGTAACTCCGCGCCCAGCTCGCCCAAGGCGGCCGGAGACCTGAAGGCCTGGGTCTACGTTCATGATAGATCCTCGTGCTATCAAGTCACGGTAAAAATATATATACATATAAATACACCGGATTGAGAACCTCGTCGTTGAAGTCGGTTAATACAACAATGCCGTAAAATAAAACCAACTCAAGAACGAGTGGACTAGTTTGGTATACCAGCATAGCCGAGAAAAAGAGAAGAAAAAATATAATACGAGCCCTTTTTTGTTATGTCCAGCTGTTAGGCACGGACCTACCTGCAATGTGAGGGCTCCACTTGCCAGCGCCACGATGGCCTAGTGTGGGTTGGCCGACTTCACACGTCTTTCGAGGGGTGTCTCTCCGACATGCAGGTTTCCTCACAATGTTCTCCTTCGCCGTGTAAGAAGTGATAAGCATGATTGAAAAGTATATTCCACATGGAATCCAGAGAAGGTCCCGGTTTGGAATCCTGGTAGGGACAAATCTTATGTGATGAGCACGAATATGTGTACCCAAGTCATGGATGCCTTATAAATATATAATTGTCAAATACTGGGTTCGCGCCCAGTCCATTGAACGGTACCCATAACACAAGCGTTGCTTAGTCATACACCTATAGGAAGGCTCAAGGTCGCTCAACGCCTATGCTCGGGGTTTCGCTACGCGATAGAATCAGAAATGAGGAGATCCGTAGACGAACTGGAGTAACCGACATAGCTCATATAAGTTCGTGGGCAGGGCACATAGCTCGCAGAACCGATGGCCGTTGGGGCAGAAAGGTTCTAGAATGGCGGCCACGAATCGGAAGACGAAGTGTAGGACGCCCCCCACAAGGTGGACTGATGACATCACACGCGTCGCAGGAAGCCGGAGGATGCGAGTGGCGGAGGACCGTGATGTGTGGAAGTCGTTGGGGGAGGCCTGTGTCCAGCAGTGGACGTCTATCGGCTGATTGATTTGATTTGATTTGACACCTATAGGTGTATTGTCTGGCGATATTATTATTATTAACTGGCTATATCTCTCCCACAGCTGACGCCAAACAAAACGAGCTCGGACATTTGCACGGAGCTGTGCGAGAAAGCGAAGCTAGACTCTCATCTGCTGATGCTAGAGGAGGTGGTCTGCAACGAAGCCATGCGACGGGTAGTTCACATCGACGAGGTGGCGCTCGACGTGGTGCTGCGCTGGGGGTACTGGGACGAGGAGGACCGGTGGGTTGCAGCCTTTTTTATGACGGCCTGATTAGCGCAGTGGTAGTGACTCTGCTCTCTGCGCCGAGGATCCCGGGTTCGAATCCTGGTAGCATTTGTGTGATGAGCACGAATGTTTGTACCCGAGTCAAGGATGTTTATAATGTATATAAGTACTATATACTGAGTTCGCCCTCAGTCCATTGTACGGTACCAATAATACAAACGGTGCTTAGTGTGGGACCGTACAGTCGGTGCGTTCGTATGGCAAAAAAAATATAAATAATAATTATCTACTCACTCAAAGTATGCTAAGATGGTTTGAAAAATGACTGACAAAAGAAATATACGGAGCAAACGTGAGCGGTAGTGTCGGAAGGGGGCGCCCGAGGAAAACCTTTCACGACCAGATAAATGGTCTGTTCAAGAACGGGCAAGTACGTAGTACATTCAACCGATGGAAGTGTATGAAAAGATGTATGAATGTGGATGAAGCGAAAATGGTATGCTAGGATAGTAGCATATGGCAATCAGTGGTCTCTGCCTACCCCCATGGCATACAGGCGTGAGTATATGTAAATAATAATTATGTACAGGAAAGATAACTATCTACTGGTGAAGGAGAACAAGATACTTCACGATGTAGAAGCGATGAAGAGTACCTCGTCGGCGTGTGGCGAACTGCGGCTGGCGACCGACGCGAGCAAGTCCTTCAAGCCGCACATGTTCGAGCTGCAGCAGGGGACACTCTCCTACTTTAAAGATAAACAGGTAACCGCGTTGGTTCAGCGGTCGTTACGAGTGCCTGCCGACCGTGAGGCACAGGCTTCGAATGCAGTTTCGATTTAGAAGTCGTTTGTAACAGATTTGACACCGACAAATACCGATCGACTCGTTAACTTTTTAATTATGGTGGAAGCGCTAGGTCAGTTAGTAGAAGTCGGGGTTTTTGCAAACCATAGAGTATTGTATCGCTTTAGGTATTTTTTAAGCAAACTTCATCAACAGACATCCAATGCAGAATGCCAATATCGCCAAAAACTAAATTACATCGTACAAATGTCCAATTTTTTTGTAAAAAAAAAAAAACCATTGACATTTTGAATTTCGCGGCCTGACCTGGTGCTTCCACCTTAGATTTAATTTAATTTCGTATCAGCGGTCTTAGAGCAACATTCGATTGTTACGGACTGCGTGTGTTAAACCTGGGCGGCGTGTGCTAAATACGAACGGTGTGTTTGTCCAGGGCTCTCACAAGATCGAGGAGTGGAAGGTCAAGGACATCCTGTGGTACCTCGGCCACGAGCCCAAGCGGAACCCACAGATGAGATGGGCCATCACCTTTATACCTAGAAATAAACAGAAACGGTACGTTCACACATTATTTCTTTAATCTCTGTTATAGTAGGATTTTCTAACAATGTGAAATGAAATGAAAAAAGTTTATTCGACACAGACACGAAGATACACAAATGGGTACATTTACATGAAAAAGTAGAAGTAAAGAACACACAAAGATACACAAATAGGCACATACATTAAAAAGTAAGGAACATAAAGTAGGTATATACTATAATATAAAGGGTTAGGTTGCAGTTAGTAGGTATTGTGGATCTCAGTGTGAGCTGTGCCGATAGGCGTTTGGCTCAGCATGAGCTGGTGGGGAGCGGATTCTCCTCCAGCGCTGATTTTCAGCCAAAGCCTCCTCAGTAGGACATTAATCATTTCGCTTGGTAACCAAACTCAGACGCAATCAGACAAATGTAAACTATACTCGGGTGTCACAGTATCTGTGCGTGTGAGTGAGAGGGCTTGTTGCATTGCGTCGGCCTAGAACAAAGTGTAGTTGTTATCTCTAAGCTATGTTATTTCTTTCCCTTTTTAACCGACGATAAAGAAGGAGGCAGTGAATTTGCGAGTTTTTTTGTTTAATCTTTGACCACGCTTAGTTTTTTAATGGTGATTCTCAAAGAGGGTCTCCTTTTTGTTTCTTTAATTTCTTTTTGTTTTCATACTGGTTAACCCATGGTACAATAATGTGTTACGCCTGGTATTCTAGTCCCGTGATAGCTTGGTCCTGGGTTTGACCTAGAATACGTCATCGGTAATCTTCGACCAATGAGCGGTGTTAATTTAATTTAAAATATATCAATTGGCAATGCCGATCGTGGTGTAGTCTTGTGCCATCGTTGGAAGAGCATACCTGGCGCAGCATATTATTATACCATGACTTAAATCTCATTACTGATATTTACACGGAGTGGTGCCGTATACGGTCCTAGGCTCGGTTCCCGGTAGGGGAAAACTATTCTGGGATGAACACGAATGTTGGTACCTGAATCATGGATATTAATATCTATATGTATACTGGGTTATTTTAAACTTTTTTTTATTTTTCAGTACCAAAGACCGGCCGTGGTTCGGTACCACTATCGCGGGGACTGTCACCGAGGACCAGCTCAAGTGGACGGCCGCCTTTATGTTCGCCGAACACGCCAGCGTGCTGCCCACACCGCGACTTGTTATCACATAGCTAATGTATACTTGCCTTATCTATTTTTCTATAATGAATTGTAATGAAATAGTGCAATAAGAAAAGTAAGATAACTCTTTTTGTCGTATAGAGAACGAATTTTTGAGAGAATAATATATTAGATTTAAAAAGAATAGTGTATAATGTTTAAAGGGTCCATTGGTTGGCTATAAAGGTCACATATTCGACAAAAAAAGCACCAAATTATTTTTAATTTTAATAACACTACGTAATAAGTGCGCGGTGAAACTGTACTGGGCCCCCAAGTCTGCTAACACAATCGATTCATAATCGAACAGCAACCGCATATTAACTGTCACTTTTGGCAGATATTGTATGGGATATCTGTAAGTGACAGTTACTATGCGGTTGATGTTCGATTACGAATCGACTGTGTTAGCAGACTTGGGGCTCTGGTTCGCTGTCTCACAGTAAAATCAAACACTGTATACACATATATTTTATACATAAACTTTTTTTTTTTTACACTTTATAGGCAAGTATTTGATCTCGATCTCACCTGATGGTAAGTGACGATAAGATCTACGATGTAGCATACTTGCCTAGGTAGGAAGGCGGCAGTAGATCGAGACGCTACATGCACTAGGCACATGCAGCGCAGCTGATCTGACCCGCCATCCATGAATGGCAACACCGAACATCATGCCGGAACACGGCTAGGCCGCTTGGCGACATGGCTTTGTTCAGTGGGTGGTGACTAACCACGGCCGAAGCCTACCACCAGTAGAGTTGTCACCTGGTTGGCACCACCCAGGGTCACGTGTAGGGTATCTCGAGGGTACTTAATTCTCCTACGGACGAAGGTGACTCGACCCCAAACGTGATTGTTATCACTTATTTGTTAACCCATTAACATATTATACATTATTATTGTTAAGTCTTATATATTAGTTATAGGTAGCGGCTGTTATTACTGTATTATATGATTGAAATGGGCACGAATAGAATATTCGAGTGATTTTACTTTTTCTTTCTTTACGAAATGTGAATGGTGAAATAAAATGGATATGAATATGGCCTCACCCACAACTTGTAGGTATTTTGCCAATGTCAAGTAATTAATAGCAATAACACATTCAATGAATACACATCATAAATAAAATAAAGGATGTGACATGGTGATTTTACTTATATTGCAGCGATAAAGAATTGCAATTGGCTGTAAAGTACTTCGGTCACTGCGCCCATCGTTCCTTCTGCTATTTGTTTCTGTATTGGAAAGCGTTGGGGGGGGGGGGGGGACAAGTGAGACACGAAAAATTGACTTAAATATGTTATAATAAAGTTAAAAATATAATGGAGTGGTCGCGACAATAAGAAAAATGTTTTTTAAAATATTATCGTAATGGCTGTTGGAATCGCCGTCGGTATTTTGACCCTAACATTAGGGCATGATCTAATGAACAGAGGGGCTCCGGGATCTCCTGCCGGAACGCACCGGTGCCCCTCTTGTGCCTCGTGCCGTCTCGGGGGAGCAGATGTGTCCTCCTGAGGAGTCGTCATCGTCACCGGACGTCCGGGGCCCACACCCCAGTCGTCCTCGACCCCGAGGGTAGCCCGTTGTTTAAGGCCCTGGGCATCAGGGCCGGGGGGCCTCGACGAAGCCAACTCGGCGTCTTCGCCGGCGAGCGAGATACGCTTTCCAATTCTTTCCACATGTTCACGTACGTTTTCAGTAAAATATCTTAAAATTTCAAATGATAAAGAATTTATGAAAAAAATATGTCTTCCAGGCGACTGCTATGCCCCCACAGTTACTGTCGAGATCTTATATATATATTGCGTGCCATCTGTGTGGCTTGTGGCGAGATTAAAAAGATCGCTATAGGGGTAAGGAATTCATTTTATCACCGAAGGCTTATTAATAACGAAGAACCATTTTAAATGGCGCTACAAAAAAATATACAAATTTATAGCCAATTACCGCAATAAAAAAGAACACACCCACCACCTCAATCTTTCAAAAACAACAACAGTATCTCTAGTCTCATTCAATGGCTTAGACTATACAATGTGATTCAGAAACAATACACATCAATCATTTAATCTGAAAACGTCCAAATCAATTTATAATAAAAAAAAATGCAAGAAAAAATATTTTTTTAAATACTGACACCAAAATTCTAAATTAACATAATAATTACAAATTTACTTAAACAAATACAAGTTTATATAAAAACCACTAATGTATAACTTAAAAAATTTAAGTAATAAGTACCTATGTGTTACATATTAAAATAAAAAAATACTTAAGCATTATTTATGTATCAAAACACACGACTGAACGTTGACACAAAATTGGAATACTGTTACAACAAATCTACAAAACAGATGTAGAATATTTCAAAATCGCCAATTATCAGTAAATAACAGATAAACGAGCCAGCCAAGAAATTTATTTTTGCCTTAAGATCGAATATCATTTTCATATCATATGATAACAAGGTACACTTTCCACACGTTTTTATTAATATGAACATTTCAAATCTTAACCTTAGTGACATTTTCATTATCTAGAATATATTAACAAAATTGAAATCATGACCAACTTTACAACCAATGTATAGATTTGCCCCCAAATTTATAGACGTTATATGACTTTATCCAACGTCATATAGTACTGCGCAATGCAAAACTCTCGTGCGTTACTAGATAACGTTTGATAAAGTTATAAAACGTCTATAAATTTGGAAGTTAATGTAATGTATAAGTTTAATGTTATTTTAACCATTTGGTTAACTATCTACCAAATAAGTAGATTTTGTACAAAACTAAGATGTTCGGCAAAGCCAACTCTCAGTAGATTTCATGTATGTACATACTGTTGGGCTGATTAAAAAAAAACATATTTTTTTTACTTCAATATTTTTACATACTACTTATGTTTAATATTCACACATGTTACCGTATTATGTAATGATTTTTGTCAACTTACTTGCTCTTATTGCCCCTGATTTTAGGGTCATAATGCAGCTTATTATACACGCGTGTTGTGCACGTTATATTGGCGTGCTAGTGTTTTAGACCTCACATTTTTTTTAAATGTTGGTAGGTCTCATTTCTAAAATGTTGTTTACAATTTTGCAGTCCTAGTTGTAAACACACAAAAGCATTGCACTTTTCGTAGTTTTCCGAATGTCCGGTTTACACGGTTAAGTTATCAAGTTGAGGGTAAGCACGCAAGTTAAATAATAACCATAGATTACTACGGCATCTTGCCGACGTGCTATCTTGCCAAGCTATTGGAGGTAAGTCAAGTTTACTTGCCACTTGTCGAGTCGACAACTTGTATCGTGTAAACCGGCTACTTATTTAATGCTATGTCTCCGTCAATATCGTATAAAAAAATATAGATTTTTATTCATACCATAGATGTGTATTTCTATAATTTAAATAGGACACACATTTTTTTTATATTACAGATGAATTTATAAAATAATATTTTAATAAGTTGTAGGTACAATCTATAAGAATCTTTTATCTTTAGGTTTAAGTAGTATTATATGAAACAAAAAATGTTTACCTGCGAACTAGGTACGTAGGTTTCGTGGAATTTGGACAGCCTCGCTCCTTGTCGAATTGGGACCAATATTCTGAAGCAAACTTGTAAATCGTAGGTATACGATACGGGAGGATGTAAATATAATACCTATGTATTATAAAAGTATTATACCCACTATTGTGGTATTATAATTTCCATTAAATTCAAAAATGTTTTGAACTTTATTGGTACTAGTTGTACATTTGCAGGAGAGCGCTCAAATAAATACCTATTTAATGACAAAAACTTATGTGTTTTTCTTTCTTCTGAACTGTACCATGATACTGTGAGTGTGATCCCAGTAGCTCCCAGATCTGGGCATAAGGCGAAAAGATTATTTCGGTAATTTGTCCAGGCAATATTAATATCGGACTGAAATACGTTAAATGTATAGAAAAATAAGTATAAGAATGTTTGAATTGATTTTAAAATTACGACAAATTTAAAAATTAGAAAAATCAAAAAATATAAATCATAATAAATAAATATCGCCAGACGAACACACCAACTATACGGCCCACACTAAGCATCGCTTTTATTATGGGTACCGTACAATAGACTGGGGGCGAACCCAGTATATATTACTTATATAGATATTAAACATCCATGACTTGGGTACAAACATTCGTGTTCACACACAGTGTGTGCCTACCAGGATTCGAACACAGGACCCTCGGCACAGGGTCACAACCAACTGCGCTAATCAAGCCGTCGATTACAGGATCAATACTTAGTATTTTCACGATTCGTATGACCTCGAGGTCATACCTAGGTATTCCGTCAGTCCATGGGGAATTTAAAAGTACCCAAGTACCTATGAAGGCAATGCGGTGACATCGGTGCCACGCGTGACCCGGCGCACGCGACATCGATGCGACGATCCGCAACCGAGCCAAATTACTTTGAACATTAATAAACCATAGTGCTCTAATTTACTTTACTTTCTCATTCTTTTAATAAAGCCTCGGAAAAACTCCCCGGTAATGTGTACCAGTTGTTTTTTACCCCGCTATCACGGCGGGCGGACTTTTTTGTGCATTTTTTCTTTAAAATTGTGCATCCAAAATGGCGGCCGATGATAGGAGCAAGGCGATGGAGCTGGCCGAGGAGGAGATAAGCAGGGTGAGTGATGGCACGTGTGCTGAGCACGCGACACGCACCTGCGTGACGTGACCGACTTTATGGCCGTCTACACATACTTTACAAAGTGTGCTAAGTTTTGAATGCCGCAATAAAAACGTTTAGTTTGTTTTGTCGATCTGTGTATACGTTGGTATTATTAGTTGGCATACCATAGAGGCAACATTCTATGTTATCTAAACATTTTATTTGGACGATTGATTCATTTGCAATGGCTCGGTGGAAACGGAAATCGACATATTGAAGAAGTTTGTCATCACTGCGGGTTGATTTGTATTACACAAGATTATATACTAATAAGTAAGTACAATGGAACTATCGCATATTGCAAGATGCGATCTCTTCTATAAGCTGGATAGAGATGATTCTTAATTATCTTATCATAGTCAGATTGCTTTGCAGTTTGCGTCCGCTGTTGACAAGTGATTTTTTTTTTTTTTTGTTTATTAGGATTACCAACGATTGTTACATTGATACAAATATCTGAAACATTTTCCATATGAATCTAAGCTTAAATGCACAATCACTTAGAGGTAAACTCAACATGCAATTATAAAAGTACAGTTTTCTTCGTATTCAATTAAAAATGTGTTACAGCAGCTTACAGTTTTCCTTAAATATAACTTAATTCTACTTAACTAATTGTTGTATCTAATTATAACAATAGACTACTCTTTGTGTTATTCACTTAGGTATGTTAAAATAGTATTATAAAACCTGCCTTTGGAGTCAAAATTGATGTCAACCAGGTTGCTACATTGATTTAAAAGCTTGCAAAGGCGAGGAACTGGTGAGCTTGAGCCTAGAACTGTTCTACGCAGGGGAGGTTGCAAGGGTGTAATGGGTTTACGAGGTATCCTGGAGGGCGAACGAAGATGGAATTGGGTCAACAACTGAGGACAATCAATTAAATTTCTAAAAAGTTTGTATAAAAACATCATATCTATTAAGTCCCAGCGCTTAGAAAGAGAAATCATTTTAAAATGAGTCAACCTGCTTTTGTAGGAAATTAAATTCTTAGCCTTCCCAATAGCATAAGTCATAATACTATTTTATCTTCCTATCTCTAACAACTGAATCCATCAGTTAAGTTAGCCATTTAATGTCCTGCTATTGGAGTCAAACCTCCCGTAAATGTAGGGGAGCCTTTGTATTGCTCAAAAATGTAAAAGATCTTTTTAATAAAAGAGCAACCATGGATATTCTTGCCTGTTCTTCTCCGTAGGAACGGCATTCCGAACGGGTGGTAAAGTAGTAGCATCATATTTTGTAACTTTTGACGATCCATAAGTACTGTACTTAATGATCTATTTAAAAATAAAGCGTAACATTAAATAAACGCGATAAAATCCGAAAAATTAGTTTTCATTCGAAATAATAATACCGGTCACTTTGTGTCCTTGGGGGCGCGAAAGCAAAATAGGTCTTAGAAACAATACAACAAAAACTATGCCCTATAAAACATTCCGGTACAAGTAGGACGGGGGAGTAGGAGGGTGGTGAAAAGGACGCGGGACTCTTTGGGAAGAGGCCCGCCACACACTCCCACCACTGCTACTCCTGTAAGCCAGGATCTACAGTGGTGTCCCATGATGACACCGAGGTTTGACCCTCGGCGAGTCCCGGGATAAACGCATGAATTTAATAGAAAAATACAAATAGGAGGAGAGAGAGAGAGAAAATAGAGGATGCGGGACTCATTTATTTTGGAGTACTATATACGAAGCAATGTAAAAATTATTATAAAAGAACAATGCTCACTCTTAGCACGCTGAAAACGGAATGCTGAAGCTTGCTTACTTTCACAAGTCCCAAACTTTTTACAGTTTCCATTTTCAGGTGAACTGTTCAGTGGAGAGGAAAGGTGCCTTGAATAAAAACCTTCTGTTTTTGTCTATATTATACAGTCGCTCAGTATAAAACCGATGGGCATGCATGTCTACAAACGATTCTATATGATGTATAGCAGGTAATAATGGCCCCTCACTCTACCCATGCCCCTGAACACCTAGTCTGTTTGATATGATAGACTAGCTGCGCCCCGCGGTGTTACCCGCGATTAAAAAGTATGTCCCTATGTCATTTTCTGACCCCTAAGCTACCACTACCTATGCAAAAAATCATGTCGATCCTATGCTCTATGAAAAATTAAAACTATCTATCCCACGGGAACCATACATTTTACCGAGATAAAAAGCCTATGTGCTACTCCAGACTATAATCTATCTCTGTGCCAAATTTCATCCAGATCCGTTCAGCAGTTCTGGCGTCATTGAGTAACAAACATCCATCCATCCAAACTTTCACATTTATAATATTAGTTGGATTATAAAAAAATACACAAATTGAAGAAAAATATTTTTTACGAGTCCCCATAACAGGATACACCCCAACCAAAATACGATTCTGAATCTTGGATTACTTCCATAAAACCGATGGGCATGCATGTCTACAAACGATTCTATATGATGTATAGCAGTTAATAATGGCCCCTCACTCTACCCATGCCCCTGAACACCTAGTCTGTTTGGTCAATAGTTTAACACCTTCGCCAGTTGTACCACCCATACCGACACGTAACACACACAAAAACGCAGTAAACAATATTTATAATGTTTCGTGGACTATAAAATGGGGTGGTCATATTATGGTCATATAATCTAAGGTACAATGAAAAAATTGAGTGCATTAGAGCGAGCAGAGGCGCGGCAGCAGTTTGAGAATCAGTTGAAATACGCGTTTGTTAAGTACGACCAAGCTGACGACGATGAAGAACAAACTGAGGTACACTTCTTCTTTATTTAACCAATGAAATGCGATGAAATTAAATGGATATGCAAATGGCCTCATCCACAACTTAGCGGGTATTTTGCCAATGTCAAGTATTTAATAGCAATAAAACATTCAATAAATACACATTATAAATAAAATATGGATGTGACATGATGATATGAAAATGGCGTGTGATTACGTAGCGTTACGCTAGATTAGCGTCTTCTCCTAGGTACACTTTACATTTTCTGTATCATTGCTTGTGCACTCCGCTGTTCGCTGCGGCATGCCATGTCATGTTAGAATCGCCTAAATCTGTAGATAATCGTTATGAGAAGTCAGAATTTCGATGTATCGATTTAAAAAACGAAATGAGAACTTTTTTTTAAATTTGTGTACTTTTCGGAATGTTGACTACACATAATGATTATCTACAAATGTATATACAAACTAGCAGTGATAGCCATGTTGGTGGAACGCTTGCCTCGGTAATGAGGATGGCAGGTTCAAACCCCCCGGCTCGCTACTCTGGGATTTCTGGATTTCATGTGCGAATTTAATTTTCAACCATGATTATCAGTTTGCTAAACGGTGAAGGATAACATCACGAGGAAACCTGCATATCTGAGAGAACCCCTCGAAAGATGTGTGAAGTCCGCCAACCAGCACTGGGCCAGCGACCACGCTAGATAAGGGGGATGTGGCTATAGTACACCCAGACTATGGCCACCGCCCCCTCACATTGAGGAGAGGCTGGGCACGGCCAGCAGTGGGACATTAAAAAAAGGGCTGGAATTATATTTATATAATGCCTACTTATTGTTTATTGAAAATAACTTAAATAATTAAAAACAGGAAAAAAAAAAAAATAGTATCTGACCCGCCATCCATGAATGGCAACACCGAACATCATGCCGGAACACGGCTAGGCCGCTTGGCGACATAGCTTTGTTCAGTGGGTGGTGACTAACCACGGCCGAAGCCTACCACCAGTAGAGTTGTCACCTGGTTGGCGCCACCCAGGGTCACGTGTAGGGTATCTCGAGGGTACTTAATTCTCCTACGGACGAAGGTGACTCGACCCCGAGGAGTATGACAACAAACTATGTACCAATATTATTTATATTACAATTATATGTATATACAAATCCTTATGTGATAGATATTATCGACCACGTTTACTTACCTAACAAACGTGTATGTTATTTCAATCGAAAAAGTTGACTGTAGCTGTAGCCCAAGGTCCACGGGGATCGAACCATGCGAATACGTACTCCGAACTACATCTGGCTATAAATAAATGGTTTATCACGAGACACGCGACCGTTCCAATGCAAATACTTACGTACGAGCAATGGGACATGTGACATAAACCCACAAGTCAGTCAAAAAACTCTTTTGTCACCCAACCGACATGCTAGACGCGGAAATCCGACTTTCCTTATTTTCGTGTTTGTTTGCCAACGCACAACGTGTTGGAAAAGTTCGGTAGACCCAACCAGTGTTGAGATTAAACAAAGAGTGCGACTTCATGGAGTTGGAGGGAGATGTGGAAGATGCTGTACAGGTATCTGACGTTGGTTCAAATACGCATAGCTGCCTGTCTATTACTATGTCTGGAATAACTTATGCAGTTGACTCAGAACGGGTGTACTACCATTTGAACTCGCGCTTCTATAGCTTATAAAAAAAAATCTCACCATAGTCATGATGTTCGGTGTTGCCATTCATGGATGGCGGGTCAGATCAGCTGCGCTGCATGTGCCTAGTGAATGTAGCGTCTCGATCTACTGCCGCCTTCCTACCTAGGCAAGTATGCTCCATCGTAGATCTCATCGTCACTTACCATCAGGTGAGATCGAGATCAAATACTTGCCTATAATGTAATAAAAAAAAATAAAAAAAAAAATAAAAAAAAAACATTCCATATTCTGAGTTCACAATATAATAATTATGAAAACGCTAAAGAAATGCAGGTTCAAATAGTGATATGCCATTTTTGGGTAGCGCCGTTTACCTAGAAGATCTATAGTTGCCCTTAAATGTTTGTTCCCTTGAGTTATTCTTTCGTCGTTCATGTAATGGTGTTGGAGGGCACACATAAGGCAATTACTCCGCGTAAATATCGGTAGTCAATGTAGAACGAAAGGTGACCGAAAAAACTTAAAAAAAAAACATTTAGTTGGTAGAAAAAAACGTTGAATTGTTATTGTATTAATCACATACAATACTCTAATCACAAAATGTTTGAATTTATTTTTTAATTTACTTATCGAATGCATTGTTCTTAATTTAAATCTTCTAACCCCCAAATGTATAGACACTTTACATCTTTATCAAACGTCATTTAGTATTACGCACAAGAGTTTAGCTTTGTGCAGTTCTATATGACGCTTGATAAAGATGTAAAACGTCTATAAATTCGGGGGTATATATATAAAATCAAAATCAACTGACTGACTGACCGACTCACTCATCACGAAATAAAAAGACCATAATTACTAATTCAGACCTTTTTTTTTTATTACATTATAGGCAAGTATTTGATCTCGATCTCACCTGATGGTAAGTGACGATGAGATCTACGATGGAGCATACTTGCCTAGGTAGGAAGGCGGCAGTAGATCGAGACGCTACATTCACTAGGCACATGCAGCGCAGCTGATCTGACCCGCCATCCATGAATGGCAACACCGAACTAAAACTGCTAATGTAGATTAAAACTCAAAACTCTTGAGCGCGCTCGTCATTCGCACGCGTCGGGTATCGGACTGAGCCTGGTGTTGTGATTGCGTTGTTTACGATACATTGCGTGCTCAAAAATTGCCCATGACTTATAATTTTAATACAGGTATTAAGTGTAACCTTTCCCAAAGTTTTCGTTACCATGGCACTTACACCCTGTATAAGGTGTACCAAAACTGGTGTAAAATATTTGAAGGGGTTATTAGGGGTTACAAGTACGACATAGCGATCACGTATATGCATACAATACATGTGTAAACAGTATTAAATTATTATTTGTGAACGCATGTCAGTGCCGTTTCACCGCGAACTCATTATGTACAATTATTTTTTAAATTTCAAATGTTTTGAATATATTTTTTTTGCGAATGTGACCTTTATAGCTTACAGATGGACCTCTTAAAATATTTTACACCGTATACGTACCTATGTAAAGGTATTATTTCACCTGCTTCGATACGTGGCAACCCCCGCCCTCCAGCTGTAGGTACCCGCCGACAAACTTTTTAAATTACGACTTTCGTGAGTTCATACACTATATGAGAAACACGACCCCTCGTAGCGATCGACATGTAGATATAATAAAAAGGAATATATTATATATCCAACCATGTTGTGTTAGTCATAGGTCTGTGTTTAGTCTGCAGGTTTCGTTTGCACGCATATAGCCGTTATTTCGACTAGCTTTTGCGAATAAAGTAGTGATAATATACATTCTCATGGTGTCCTGGCTGGGCGCCTCATTAGCATAACCTAAACATCGCCGTTTATAAATTAATATTCGCTCAATTTTGTGTGGCTACAATATGGATCTGTCAATACTCGGAAAAGCTATTAGTAATTTTGTAAGTATAGCTACATTGAGTTTACTTGGATTTTTTAATTGTTTATGTGGAAACCAGTTTTTTTTTCGAATATAACCAATGGTTAAAAATGTAGTTTTGATTTAAAAAAACAAATTTTTTTTATGGTTATAATTGATTAGCATTGACCCGCGGCCGCGCCCGCGTGGATATAAAGATAGTTTATGCGTATACAGATTAATAGATAACTAATACTTAAAAATAAATTGGTTGTGAATCGGATCTATTAAATATAGCGAAAATATGTGTTTCATGTCATATTTCTGATGAGCAATAAAGATAATATTATAAAATCAATTTGTAATACGTTTAAAATACTTAGCACTGGCTGAATATAAAAATAGTATGAGCGAAATATTTAAAAAAATATACCTATGACAATTAATAAAATACGCCAATTAAAAAAAATACCTCTACAAGTTTTTTTATCTGATTAACTTATGGAGGAGCACTGGCCGAACATAAAATTCTCCATTTAAAATGATCGCATTTATTTACTTTTAAACAAAATTGGCGGGAATTTAATTTACATATAAAAAAAATATTACTCTGGATCCTGAGATTGGTTAAAATCATACCTGATTTTAGCAAACTTCAACAAAAGAAGGGGGTCGTTAAAGATCACGTTTGCAGTTAAACTACGGCTTTGAAACGTTAATCGGTTTACGAAGGCCAAGTCAATTAGGTAAGAGAACCTTCCGAGTTAACATCTATAAAATTAACAAGATACAAACCGATAAGATCAAAACCACCATAATTGGTTGAATTCCAACATTAATTTTGTGTTGTTAAATAATCAGAAGGCATTTAAACAATTTGCGTGTTTCGAACAGTAATAGAAGCAAATAGGGCCGTGCCACCCCTACTGCCCCCCCCCCCCCTCCCCCATCCTACCTTAATGACACTGATACTATCCGTTCATTAATTTGCATTCCACAATTCAACTCATTGTACCCTAGTTCGGAATAGACCGCTCACAGAAACTGACATCAGGGTGACAAATTAATAAGTTAAAAAAACCACTAATTATAGATTGTACTGAAACACGCGAATGTCTCCAAGTTTTCAGTAAGAACCTTGCTCTAACCGGCTAGACAGAAATTAAAAAGTCTCTCGCGAAAAGTTCGGAAACTTTTATTCCTTGGTCATAATTTAATTTTATATTTAAAAAAAAAATGTTTGTGTGCGGCATTAAACCGGGGTCTAGTGAGGAAGAAGAGGAGGAGGACGTAATGGATATCCTCCAGGTCTGCATTAGTGATAGGATCCCCCAGAAGTCTGATCATGGAGACCAATATCGTTAGGTGAATTTGACAGTAAGAGCCAGGTTCCATCTCCAATTACTTCATCATCATCTGTTGAAAGACGTTCAATGGGGACCCTCCTCCTGCAAGGACTACCACACATTTTGGAGACAGGGAATAAATTAACCAGGAGCCCATCACACCTAGATCTCATTCCAGAACTCTTCTGCCATAACTAGGTGTCCATTTAAAGGCATTTCTCAAAAAGCTTGTGATGTTTCTAGAAACGGCGTGAAGAATGCGAGCGCAAAGCAAGGAGGGGGGAGATGGACCCGCGGCTGGAGTTCACCTTCCAGCTCCTCATCGACGGGACCGGCCTGCCACGACACGCCATCATGGACCATGTCTTCGAGGGAAATATGGTAGGTGACATGATCTCTTCATAAACGCAGCGAAAATAACCTATATGCTGTCGCTAAGCAAAGAGTTTTATTGTGATGAAGCAGTTCAATCCACAGCTTAGTAGCTCCAGTATGATTCAAGAATAAAAAAAATATCATAGTTATGGTCGAAACTATACAGAATCTATCTCATTTTGCGAGATGGAAGACATGTGAATAATGAGGCATAATACACCTGACCTCCCCCCTCGCATTGGGAGCAGTCTCGTGCCCAGCAGTGCTAATTATGATAATGAGCTGATATCATCATATCTTGTAGTTGGACGATATCAACCAGCTGTTCCTTCCGCACATGAGGAACAAGCTCCTCTGGTATTACCAGGATGTGGAGGAAATCGAACAACGGGCGATACCTGAGGGCACCAAGCCCCGGCAGCAAGGCCAGGGCAAGCAGCCGCCCCCTCAAGTCACGTGGAAGAAGAAACTGTTCCTGTCTGACGGGTGGGATGTCAGGTTCACTGGCGTTTGCATCTACATGTTCAGGATAAATGTTAGCAAGCAATTACCAGAGGAAGGATTCCATAAGGATCTGTGAGTTATTTCTTTAATAATGGTGAATATCGCTAGAGAAACACACTTGTGTAAATTATATAGCTATTATAACGCACTTTTTTCCAATGAAAAGTTCGTTTTAATGCCATTATAACTGTGTAAAAGTTTGAGGGTAAAAGAATGATTTCAAAAGCTAACCTTATGTGACCTTCTTTGCTAAAGAACTTTTGAAATATATCGAAAAGCTTGTAACTAGCCTGTTTAACTCAGATTTTTTTTTATAATATTAGCCTTAAGCTCTCCAAAGAAAAGAAAAGAAAATATTACTTGTATTTAGTCACTTTTCGATAGCTAACCTCTTTTTGTTACTGTACTGGTACTCGGCTAGCTGCCTGTCTCTGTTATCTTTGATGTGATTGCTCCAGCTTCTGCGGGATCCTCAACGCTGAGCAAGTTGGCCTGGTGACCGCCATAGAGCGCGTCATGGAACACGTCTACATGAACGCCCTGGCCCATCCAAGCAGCGATGGAGACGAAGACGAGACTAGGTTTCCTATCGTGAAGAACCAGCTGCTCCCGGGATTGAGATCTTTTTGCAGTGCTCTGAAAGGTATATTTATAAAGACTGCCATTGCATTTTTTCGATGTCCTTAGAAAAGACTGTTCGTCCGTCCTTACTCAAGCTTATTGAACTACAAATGTATCATGATGATCACAGTGTGCGAAGACGTCTGCAACCAAGTGAACCTGTTCGATGATGGCCAAGCGCACATGGCAGCCCTCGATGACCACACTCAGCTAAAAGAAATGGCCAAAACTCCAACCACCATCACCATGCTTGAAGAAAGAGTCAACGAATGGATTAAAAAAGTCATGGAGGTGATAATATTCTTGGAAACAACTTTGTATTTTAGAAGCCGGACGCTAATATAGTCGTATTATTGGAACTTCTTTTCAGATTCTAAGCGAGAGTGAGCAGCTGCGTCGTGAAGTGGACTCAAGTGGTCCTCAAGATGAACTGGAATATTGGAAGAAACGAGGAGCACAATTTTCCCAGCTAGTCTCATATCTACAGGTATGATACAAGATGTATTTCATAGTCTTCTGCATGCTACTAAAATTTCCATCCCTTAATATATTACGTCATACCCGTAGGACAATGAAGTTCAACTGACGCTTACATGCCTCCAATTGGCTAATTCAAAAGTGATCAAGATATGGCGGGAGACAGACCATAAAATCACGTTCTGTTACAACGAGGCAAAAGATAACGCGAAATTTATCCAAGCGATGGAGAAATGCTGCCATTCACTGTACCTAGATGATCCTGTTAAGATCAAAGACTCAATATTGAGTTTGTTGCAAACGGTGAGGCTGATACATAGCGTGTCGCAATTTTATAACACGTCCGAGAGAATATCCTCTTTGATGGTGAAGGTAAGCTTTCTTGTAACAGTAATGAATAATTAATGGACATATAGGATTATTATTTAAGTGTATAATTTTCTTCCAACTCCTCCTATTTTTATCTTTCGATTAATTTCGTGCGGGTTCCAAGACAATTCACTTTATCCCGGGTTTCGCCGAGGGTCAAACCTCGGTGTCTTTGTTGGACACCACTGTAGATCCTGGCTTATAGGAGTAGCAGTGGTGGGATTGTGTGGCGGGCCTAGTCCCAAAAAAAAATAGGATTATTGGCGGGAAGTGAAACAGAGCAGTTGTAATATTTTTTTTATGTTCCAAATAATGTGTTGTTTTGATAGATAATGTGTTATGTAGGATATTAACCATTGTGAGTTCATAAACGTGCACGAAGAAAATTAAAATAAAATTGTGTAACTTGACTTTTAAATTTCTCCCATGATGTTCGGTAAATGTCTAATAAGTATCCACAGCTTTTACAAACAGGGGTTAAGGATTGATTTTATACAACGATGAATAAATTAATTCACTACTATTCTATTTTGTAGCTGATTGCTAACTTAAAAAGAAAAAGAACTAGCTATTTTTAGGTTTCCGTAACTAAGTTATGAGAAATCTTTGTATTGAGACTTGAATTACTATCTGTGTGATAATATAACATGACTGTTGCCTAACGTTTTTATTATTTTATAGAGATTCAGGAATCAAACGATAGGATAGTTCTGAAAACATTTGAAATTTCATTAATTTTCTTACAGATAACAAATCAAATGATAGAAACATGCAAGCAGTACATAACGTGCCGGTTCAAAGAGACAATATGGTCCCAGGAGCGGTCCCTCGTGAGGGACAAACTTATACATTGCATAAACTTGAATAAGACCTACAGAGAAACTTACCTTTTCGTGAAAAACCAGCCTTTCTTGCCAAACACCGAGCAGTTTAGTTTCTCAGAGAATTACGTCTTTGGAAAATTTGATACCTTCTGTAAAAGATTGAATAAGATCATATCAATGTTCGATTTGATGGATGATTATAATAATCTGTTCGAGAAGAGGATGGAAGGACTTCTGTTGGGTGAAGGTATGACTTGCAACAGGAACTAACCAACAGTTTATTTGGAAGATCATTGGTTATAGCAAATAGTTGTGATGGATTTAATTGAATCATCATCATCAATGCCATCACTGGCACTGATATACTACTAACGAAAATTACGCATAAGAAATATCACCCCATTCAAAAAAATAATAGAGATTAAAAATAGAGTTTTATATGTTGCTTCTTACAGACTTGGAAGACGCAGTCCACACATTTGAGGAAGCGAAAAAAGCTGTGACCACATGCCAATATGACTACTTGGACTACAGGAATAACGAGTTCGACAAGGACTATCGCATATTCGAAGACAAAACAAACACCTTGCGGGAGTCCATAGGCAACACCATTGAAGCGAACTTTTCTAGTGTATGGGAAACACCACAGGGCATTAAATTTTTGACGAGGTTTGAGAAGGTAAGTAGAGCTATCGTCGGTGCATGTACCAGAAGACTTATCTTATGTAGGAAGCTGATTTGTTCTTATTATAATTATACGTATTTAACGATTAATCGTTAACATGGTCAATCCTGTTGACTCAATTTCCAAGTCGACTGAATAAAAATTCATCTATACTAATATTATAAATGTGAAAGTTTGGATAGTTGGATGGATGGATGTTTGTTACTTAATCACGCCAGAACGACTGAACGGATCTGGATGAAATTTGGCACAGAGATAGATTATAGTCTGGAATATCATATAGGCTACTTTTTATTCCGGTAAAATGTATGGTTCCCGTGGGATAGATGATTTAATTTTTCATAGCGCAAAGGATCGACTTGTTTTTTTGCGCCGGTAACACCGCAGGGCGCATCTAGTGATAACATAAATCCTTAATCATGTCTACAACTATTTATATAGATGTATGAACTTGATTAGTGTTTCATTAGCATTATGTTTAGGTCAGTCAAAAGATCCAAATAACGAAATTGAGCGAGAAATACGACAGAGTGTTAAGGTATTGCGAGAAAGAAGTGGACAAGATAACTAAAATGTTCAAAAGGCAGAGGGACGACCCTCCGCTGCCCAGGAACTACTCGCCAGTAGCAGGTACTGAGTTAAATAATGCATAAAAATATAAGTAAATAGTTGAGCAAATGCAAATAAAAATCGGTTCCTGATATTAATATTAACAGTTCCTGATTTCTTATATTTACGCGAATACAACACATTGAAATAAAAGTAATATTCCGTGTCCATGGTTGATATGAAGCAGCCGAATCGTAGGAAACGTAAAAACTAATAATAATCGCGATTAAATCCGTAAGATTAGTTTTATTTCAATATTTCAATTTACAGTTCCGATGGAATCACTTTATCTGTTAAAAGGTTAGCGATACCACCAGGGCGACTTTAGGCTTATGAAGAAAAATAAACATTTATATTATGATCATTACATTTAATCACTTTGTAACGTTCCCTTACTAAGCAGTTCAGATATTTTTTTTGCGAAAATTAGCCTCCACTCAACATGGCCTGCATGGTCCTCCTTTAAAGAAATTTTGTCATATCATAGTACGAATATAGGTAAACTAATAAATGTTGACCGGAACGCTGGCACTGCTATGGCCAACACATCAACATGGCCATTTAACTTAGAAAAGGCTGTATGAATGAACTTGCATAGGAGAGCCAGCAAGGAACCTGTATACACCTATCAATAAACAACTTAGGATCAACTAGTATTTAAAGTCTCCGTCGTGCCTTACACCTGGAATTAGTCCAGCTGTAAGAGGCTTGCTTCTGTGGAAATTTATCTACCAGATCTTTTTTGTCTCCCGCTTTGCAATGGAGGGAAGTGGATAATTTTCTTCCAACTCCTCCTATTTTTATCTTTCGAGTAATTCCGTGCGGGTTCCAAGACAATTAACTTTATCCCGGGACTCGCCGAGGGTTAAACCTCGGTGTCTTCATTGGACACCACTGTAGATTCTGGCTTACAGGAGTAGCAGTGGTGGGAGTGTGTGGCGGGCCTATCAATAAACATAATAGATATATGCTTAGCGATATCCTTGCTATTAGGTCGTATAAAATGGTCCCGATGCCTGATGCACAATATGACGGAGACGGTTGAAAGCGTGTGCGCACATCCCGTGTTGAAGGCTCTGCCGGCGTCCGCGGACATGATGCGCAAGTACACCAACACCAGGTCGCTAATATACAACTATGAGGAGACCATGAAAGCGGTGTGGATGAACCAGAATGTGAGTTGAACTTGAAGACAAATTCCGTAAATGATAACAACTATTTCAATGTTGATACAAGCACTCATGACTTAACAACACAAGAGTTAACAATATATCTCGACATTAATTGTAGTCTATTTCAGCTGTGGGATGTCGACGACAGTTTGAACAATACACTGCTCCGGATTGACGAGTCCGGATGTGTAGTGGTCAACTTGGACCACGACGTCCGGCTGTTGATCCGGGAGTCGGACTGCCTGGTCAAAATGGGCGTGGAACTACCAATAGTGTGTCATTCCTTGTACGCCAAGAAGAACTATTTTACGCTGGTTAATGACTCTCTTCAGGTAAACAGTTTATTGCCTGAACGTCATGCATGTCTTGCATCCACATTTTTCCGATGGTATTATACTGATAAGACCCTTTTCAATTCCATGTTGGTAGAAACGGTGAAGAATTCTGATGCAGGGGTCTTGGCACATGTGTTTACATAGCAATAGAACAACGATACAAAAAATCCACCTTATTATTGCCATGACAATGTTCGCTCGCTTGCAGTTTCTCCTCGAAGACTATCTCAGCACTGTCCGCCGCGTGAAACTGGAAGTTAGGCCTCTCTTTCTCCCACAAGTTGTGAGGCTATCTTCCCTTCTCCTCCCTGGCCTCCGCTCAGTGTGCTGGACCAGCGAGGACTGGCGGGAGTTCGTTGACCGCGCCAACGCCGCTATCAAGAGCTTTGATGTGCTGGTCACTAGAGTTCATGATATTTACACAAATAGAATCATTTATATGTTGTCTGGGATGCAAGAGGTCACCCTCATCGGCTTACCAGGTGTGTTATAAAATTACTTTTGCCAGGTCAATGATAATAGAGTCAATCTTGCCAAAACTAATTTCATACTTATTCGTTTTACAGAAGATATTCCGTGGTCTGTTGAAGAATTTATTGAAAATGTAGAAACAGGATGCCGGTAAGTATTTTTTTTGTTACTAAGGCAATGGATTATTTTAAGGATACCGTTTTCGTATTACATTAATTGACATCGGTAGCAATGCCTGCGTGGAACTAAACCGCAAGAGTCTGATGGTGGAGGAAGCTGTCGAAGAGGTACTGGATCTAGTGAGGAAGGCCGCCCAGCAGATCAAGCCAACGGAAATCAATCCCGACTTCGAGTTCCTAATAGCTGAAGGTAATTTTCGGGGGGGGGGGGGGGGGAGGAAATTCATGAAGGAATATTTTTTACATATACGTAATTTAGATATAGTTTAAGACTTATCTAGTTATTTAAGTAACAGCTGGTCAGGATAGGCATTCATTTGTTGGAGTGGAGAAGATAGTGCGGGCATTTGCGAAAGATGACACATCTGAGAAAAATTACTTCACTCCTTAAGCGTAAAGATTATTATCACCAGACGATCATCAGAGCGCAAGCGGCGCAGCATCCACGGGCAACGAGTCCAACTCAAGCGGTCAACAGGACTGGTCTGCAGTGTGGGAATGCTTCGAGAGCCCCCACCGGCTGCTTTCTATGCCCGCCGGTGGGCTATCTAAAAGCATGCAGGTACCTTGAAATCTTATCAACTATAGTCACTCCATAATGAAGTATCTATCTCTAATTGTACAAAGCTCTTACGGGTGCCGGCAGATGATAAAGCTTCGTCCACATATCTCTGATCAAAATAGCCTCCATCACGTCCTGGTCTGACAAGACTAATCATCTTTTTTATTGTGCTCATTCAACGATTTTTTGTCATTTCAGATTTAAACTTCTTTTTCAATTCGATCCATCCGATTTAAAATCCTTTCAAGGTGGTTGTTTCCTAATTTTAAATAATTGAATGTAAATCAGACACCAGAAATCTTGTACAAATGTACCTTCTTATTCGTTATGCTTGTGGAATTGTAGGAGATGGTGAAGAATGCCGTGAGCGAGATGAGGCGGTACTACAGCAGGAAGGTGGTGGACGTGCTCATCAGGGTCACCAGGCGGACCCTTGATCTCATCATTAAGCAATTCACTACAGATGTTAATGCGCAAGAGGGTAAGCATCATTGACAGAGCAATCTTGCGCACCATGTACATCGTACATCTACGTGTAAAGAGTCTGTAACTAACTACTCTTCTCACATTTTCGTGTAAAGTATCCATAGCTACTGATAGGAGTAGCAAATTCATTTTGTCATTGTTACCATTATTGACAGAATCATTAATATCAGAGGGTACTTATCATTTTATAACAATTATCAAGGGATACTCGTCACTGCCAGAAATGGCTTCATTTGTAGCCGAAAAATAGTCAATCTAAAAAAAATATTTAAAGAACCTTCCTGCTACCTATTTGACAGTATTGGTGCATTTGTGATATGACTTTCTTTTGATCAGTGTTGAACACTTGAAAGATTGTCTTGATAAATATAATAATGTTTATATTATGCCATCATGTTTTAAGTTCCTATAGCTACGCATTGAAATAACGCATGTTATGGAAAATAATGTCGATCGTTTTTATCTACTTCTGTCAAATTATCCGCATTGAAACTCCAAGCAGAACTTGAACTTGAACTTGAACTTCACTCCTCCCGCGGTATTTTCGACCTCTTCCGTCATCATAATTGCCTAGTACTTTGCCATCACCTTCCTTTGAGTATCTATACGGCCTATGATTTTTTACGCTTCATTCTTGAGTAGCACGCATGCGCAAGGGTTGGGGGGAATGTGTGTGGAGAAATGTTTTCAAGCGTAGATCAAATATTTCTTATTTTTTTTCAATATATTCATGTCACATCCATTATTTTATTTATAATTGAGTGTGTTATTGCTATTAATTACTTGACATTGGCAAAATACCTGCTAATTTGTGGTTGAGGCCATATTCATAACCATTTTATTTCATCGCATTTCATTTCGTAAAGAAAGTAGAAGAAGAAATATTTGTTATGTATGTTACCTTAGTACGAGTGCTGTGTTAAATCCATGGGCTTCGGCTTTTCCGATACCAAAACTTGCGGAAAGACCAGATAACAAAACTGGCACATATCTGGCACCTACTGGCTATGCCTGGCACCTTAGTGCCGCACCCGGCAGGACAGCGTACATTGAAATGATTTTACAACTATCTATTGCGCTAGAAGCAACAATTTGCATTAAACATCGTTAGGATTCGTAGAGGTAAAAAATGCCTACCCGCCTAACTATTGCGCTAGGTTTTCTTAACTAAAAAACATTGTTTCATTCGCCCACTTTAAGTAACACGTTGGAGTGGAGCTCGTTGATATTAACGCAACTTCATTTGTGTAAAATTTAACGCCAATAGGAAAGTATATAGGATGCAATTCCTCAAAAAAAAAATTGATGATTTTTTCATCGAGAGAGCCTCGGGCGCTGTGACTGTGACTCTTGTTTTCATTAAAGAACGCGCCTACGGCAAGCTTCCGTCTAAAAATTCCAAGAATTGCATGAATTTATTAGACTAACATTTCTTATTTCTGCAATCCCAGTACATTGCATCGTTTACTTCCTTAATACAAACGCATGCGTACTGCAAGCGTATCACACGTGAAATTCGGTCATGCGCAAACGGACTTTTCTATCTAGAATACGTTGTACCGTGGCTCATATAAAATAACTACTGTATTGTGTTGTAGATAAAGTTCAAATTTGCAGAGTGGGAATTTTGGTGGAACTAGCTCACTAGAAATTATGAGAACCTAGTATCTATGCGGGTAAAATTTGACGCGATACGTCAACGTCAAATTCAGCAACAGAAAATATTGAAATCAATTAAAAAATACCAACTTATAATAATATCTTTGAATACAATAATTACAAAGAAAATAACTTAGATATTCACAAACTAATATAGAGAAAATTACATTATTATACAAAACTAATATAAATTAAAACTACTAGAAAAACTACTTAATATTTACAAAACGTGGAAAAAGTTAAGCCCATGCGGTAGCTTGCCCAAAATGCTGGCCGCATTTCCTCGTTGAATAGCCAAAGCTACTCGCTGAGCGAGGAAAAGCCCAGCCCTTGAATTTTTTGATTGTACAAAAATGTCCATAGCGGCGAAGTGACCTTGGAGGCTTACTGTTACATCTTTAAGGCTGATTCATGACCATACCAGGAAGTATATCATGAAGGTTGTCTTAATTGCCAGATTTTCCGAAGAAGCCGATATTTTTACTGCAAGCTGCCTTGATGATACCGAACGTGTCGGTCACGCCCACACTGGACGAGATCCAAGAGGTCCTGGTGGTCAGTGGCAAGCACATTTCCGGTCTTTCGAAGGGTGTCACTCAATGGACTGGAGGGAAGACTTCTCGGGTATGCCTTAATTTAAATTAGAATACAAACATAAATAGATATATGAAAAGAAGCAGTATTGGTTCTTCAAAATTAAATGGCGGTACTTTCTTTAGAGTCACACCTTAAAAGCAAAACACGGAGCCCTTTTAGGGTCGGCTTGTTGTGTGTTAAGAACTATTGATTGTATTTGTTTTCTCAATATTTTATAACTTACTATTAATAAACTGTCATATAAGACACGCAAGTATCACGCATATATAGCGCATACAATTTGCATTACCTACAATAATGTCAATTGTATTCTTCGATAGGAAAAGAGACGTAACTACACCTACATTTTCGTTAACATCATTTTAAATTTCAATGAACACTGCACTAATTACATTCGTTTTTTTATCTCCGTCCTGTGATGTTAATTGTTTTGTGTCGTTTGATACCCGCACTGCACACTGGTGTGATGTTGACTGTGCATTCGTCTGGCCCTGTTCGCTTTGCGTCTCTCGTTATAATCAATTCACTGATCTCTATTTCACTTCGATAACCGATGATAAATACTTCACCAAAACTGTCATCTTTCCAAAATGATGTATCCCTTGACCTAAATCCTCATTCCTTACCGTCAATTCTATCCAAAAATACTATGTGACCTACTGCTGACACTCAATGTGGCTTCCCGTATTCCCCTGCTTTGCTCGTGTCGGCTTGCATGCAACCAGGTCACCTGGAAGAAAATAGCTGGTCCACAAGCCAATCAACTGCTAGACGTAGTCACAAAGCTTGACGAACAGGTTCAATCAGTCTCGCCGCCAATGAACCCCGCCCAGAAGACGATGAAGGTAATGGAGGCGACCAAGGTCAAGAGGAAGAAACACTATAGGCTGGAGTCGGAGGAGAAGCCCCAGTTTCCGTTTCAGCAGAAGAACTTCTACAGCCACGTGATGGAGAACAAGGAGATAATAAAGACGCTTTCTCACCTGTCCATGTGTACGCAGAATGTGAAGACGGTTTGTATTTATGTTCTACATTTTTAATGTGTATATTGAAATATATAACATTTCTTCAGAAAGCAGATGTATTTTTAGTTTTCCGAATAATATTTTCAAAAGGCAAATAATTGTTTACGACTAAGTAATTAATCGTAAGCTGTAGCTATTAGCTATGAACTTATAAGACCTTTGAAGCAGCATTGTTCTAGAATATTAACGTAGGGCAACTCCCCATAATGGTAAACCAATGCTATCAAATTAGATCTCATCGTCACTTACCATCAGGTGAGATCGAGATCAAATACTTGCCTATGATGTAATAAAAAAAAACAAAAACAAATGTGTCTAAGGAAGCCTATGGATGCAAGTTGCGCATGACCTTATATATAGAAGACATTGGGGAGGCCTATTCTAGGAGCTAACTTCTTTTGGCTGATAACATATACGGCAGAGAGGTTTTGAGATTAAATTTACGTGTACTGTGACACCTTAATAATAATTGCCACTTTTCTAAGTATACACACCTTTTAAGAGATTTAAAATTCGTTAGGAACTTAATACACTGGTGAAACGCTGGCGACCGTACCACTACCTGTGGAAGTGCGAGAAGACTCTTCGCCAGTTGCTGCTGTGGAATCTGAACGACTTTGAGCTGGCGCTGAAGAGGCACAGTGAGCTGGAAGCCAAGTTGTCCACAGAGCCTGACGTCCTCATCATAGGCAACTGTCTAGCTGTGTCTACAGAAAAACTGAAGCTGGGACTCATTACTGAATTGAAAAGTGAGATTGCCTTATAAATAAATAAATAAATATCGCCATACGAACATACCAACTATACGGTGCCACATTAAGCAACGCTTGTGTTATGGGTACCGTAAAATGGACTGAGGGCGAACTCAGTATATAATACTTATATACATATTAAACATCCATGACTCGGGTACAAACATTCGTGCTCATGACACAAAGCTTGTCCCTACCAGGATTCAAACTCGGGACCCTCGGCGCAGAAAGCAGTGTCACTACCACTGCGCTAATCAGGTCGTCAAGCTTATCAAATAAGCTTACCAAATAAGCCAAGTAATCCAAAGTCTGTAGTAGTCGGGTTGAGCCACATGACTGCATGATTTTTTTCATATCTCTTCCATTAGTCTTACCGCAAAAATATGATGTTTTTAATATTTATTGTGGTATATTAACGAATAGTTCATAACTTTCCAAGACGGCACACATAGAATAAGTCAAGCAATGCGCAAGAAGTACAAACGCGAGATGGACTACGTGTACGCCATAATGAATGACCTAGAGCGCAAGCTAGAGAGACCTATAAGGGACCTAGATGACGTCAGAACTGTGATGGAGACCCTCAAGAAGATAAGAGAGCAGGAAGTCGACATGGAGCTGAAGATTGATCCTGTTGAGGTACTTTACTTAACATTCATAACATTATATAACTCCCTTTGTACTTTATATTACAAACTAAGTACTTCATACATTTCTAACATGTACCTACAATTTAATTCCCAGGAAGCTTTTAATGTCATAACTCGATATGAGCTACCTGTAAGCAAGGAAGATTTAGAACAAGTTGACAACCTTCGCTACACGTGGCAACAACTCCAAGCCACCGCGCTGGCGTCCCACGTCCAGCTCCTGAGGATGCAGCCGCAGTTCGAAGATGACCTTCAGAATAATCTCGATCGATTCCGGGAGGACAACTCTGAATATTGTCATGAGTACAGGCACGCTGGCCCTATGCAGGCGGGTTTGAGTCCGAGGGAGGCTTCTGATCGGCTCATACTTTTCCAGGTAAAAACTAGCCATGGCATTTTTATTGAAATTTGTCACTTTCTGAAGCAACAGAAATGAAACAAGAAGCTTATGAGTACTTTTATCCTTTAAGACACCAAAATTCTTTTCAGAATCGCTTCGATGGCATGTGGCGTAAACTGCAAACGTACCAAAACGGCGAGGAACTGTTCGGATTACCACACACCGAGTACCCAGAACTAGCGCAGATCAGGAAAGAGTTGAATCTGCTGCAGAAACTTTACAAGCTGTACAATGACGTCATTGACAGAGTCAGCAGCTACTACGACATACCGTGGGGGGAAGTGAATATCGAAGAGATTAACAACGAGCTCATGGAGTTCCAGAATAGATGCAGAAAGTTACCTAAGGGGTAAGTCAACATTAACTTATCACCATTTAGAATAATAAAATTGTAAGGGATGGGTTTCACCATATAGTTACATCAATATTCTGCCTCGGAAAGTGCGTAAAGCCATCGATACTGTGCCTGATGTCTCTCCGGTCGTATTAATTTGATGTCCTATTGGACTATGAGACTGAGGAAATCTATAGTTTAATGTTTAGATGATAAAGCAGCCTGGGACTGATCGCTCAAATATCAAGATTGCATGGCAATACACTGGAGCTTATTCTTGGTAAAAATCATGGTTTTAAAAAAAAGGCAAGCCCGCTGAGTTTCACACTGGATCTTCTTAGTTGAGGTTGCGTTCCGATCTGGTTGTAAAGTTAAGAAAAAAAAATTGTGACAATTTGTAAGTGCCCTGTAGGCTTATACGAAATAAACGATTTGACTTTGACTATCTCTTGTGTAGTTAGCTGGTCTCCTGATTAATATTGGCTGCTGTGATCGCTTTTCGGTTAAGAGGATAAAGTATATACATGATTATCTTACCATACCAATTAGTTCGCCATGCCTTCAAACACTATGATCTCACCCTGATATTCCACCACCAGCCTCAAGGAATGGCCAGCATTCTTCGCTCTCAAGAAGACGATAGATGATTTCAACGACATGTGCCCACTTCTTGAGCTGATGGCGAACAAGGCGATGAAGCCCCGCCACTGGCAGCGAATCATGGAAGTCACCAAGTACATCTTCGAGCTGGACAATGAGGACTTCTGCCTGAAGAACATTCTCGAGGCGCCTCTGTTGCAAAACAAGGAAGATATTGAGGTACCTAGGTTGTTTGTTGAAATATTACTTTTGAATGTTTGGTAGGTACCTCGAATGTTATTGATTGACCATCAGAAATAACATAATCTGGTGTATTATATATGTTCCTTGTTCATTCAGTGTTATTTTCTTTCAATATTCGATTGTTTTCTTTAAAATCGTAAAATAAAATATAATTTTTTTCTTCTTCACGGTCACGTGATCAAAAACGCTCTGAATTCCAATTCCATTTAGAAATGATAGCTCCGTCGTTTACCGGTGATTCTGCCAACGACAAGGTGTAGAGGAGATATTGTTGGTTGATGTGTTGTGACGTCACACCGTCGTAATCAGTGTCAGGTTGTCAATACGTGTTTGGTGATATTTGTGATTTTAGTGTTTTTAGCCATTTTGTTTCGGAGGCTGTGGTTTGCGGGTATATTTAAACTTGTATATTTAAACTTTATCATTATTTTTTTGAAAATTAGGAATTTACAATGAAAGAATTATATTATTAGCATCATATTAAACTAATGGACAATTTAAGATTTTTAAACACAGTCAGAATGTTTTTTCCAAGTCCTCGTATTTTCCTACAAATTAATTTCGTAGCGGGTACCTACCAAGTCAAGCTTTATCCCGGGTCTCGCTGAAGGTCAAACCTCGGTACACCATTGTTGGTCATCCCTATGGATCCTGTGTTACGGGAGTAACCATGGTGCGAGTGTGATGCGGGCCTAGTCCCATAAGAAAGTACTTTATTAGAAAGATATCCGTCATTTTAAACGTACCGTAGTATTTGCTGGACTTAGTAACAATATATTTTTATTCAACCTGTTTCGAATGAATACTAGGAGATCATATTTCAAAGGAGGTTTCTATTCGTTCTTGCGAGTTGTGGAGGCTGCGCAGTATTGATACCGTATGGGCGGCAAATTATAACGGCAGAGTTGAAGGTATATCCATCGCCTTGTATATTATAAGATCCTGGTGGCATAACTAAAAACTTTGTATTTTGGCTCACGTGGCCTAACATTGGCGTATTTTATTTACGAAAGAAAAGAAATCCATACAAACTGGAGTCAAATTCATATTGTTTGTATAACTTTTTACTCGAACCGCGGCAATTAACCAAGTCATATATATTTTTATTCGTGTTTAAGAACGCAAAGAAGTAGGGCGATGAAATATCTAAAATCTAGCAAGGATACGCCATTTTCAAATCATCATGTCACATCCATTATTTCAGTTATAATGTGTTTAAGTTAAATGTGTTATTGCTATTAATTACTTGACATTGGCAAAATAACCGCTAAGTTGCGGGTGAGGTAACATATCCTTTCTATTTCATTGCATCTCATTTCGTAAAGAAAGAAGAAGAAGAAAACCTAGCAACTAAAGGGTAGTCCATAGCTGTTTAGTTGACAGCAAATAAAGCTATACCACCGAGGGCTATGAAATTAAATACTTTTATTCGATAAGTCGATCCTCGACTATTTCACCTTAAGACGTTTTCGTTCAATACGCTCCATTTTACTAGAAGCGCAGACTTTTATAGGAGATACATTGCAAATGCCACTTAGGGGCAGTTCATTCAGTCATTCCGCCCCTTTCTACTAGAGACGCAGAGTTGCATAGACAGTGGATTTAACATTAAGATAAATATATAGTATTTTATACACCTGTGTGCATTGATTTGTAATTGCTCTTTAAATACAGACTTGTAGTTCAGTTACTAAGGTTAAATTTAGCTAGATACTAGGGAACCGTCAACAAAAAGAGGTGTTGCTTTGAGGATTTCTTTATTGGGATCGATGCATCAGGGATTACTGGAACGCACACATAAACAAATTGCATTGCATTGTGTTGAATGCTCTCGGTTATAACATAGGAATTTATTGAATATTATTGTAAGTAGCGGCCAATGATAGTGGGTGAGTAATTCGCGTATGACTATAATTGTTCATAAAATATTAAAAAAAAACACAACCGAATGGATACCCTCCTCCTTGTTGAAGTCGGTTAAAAATAAGAATAAGGGTGAATTAACATGCAAGTATTTTTTTAAACATCCCGTGGGTTTATTTGAGTTGTGGATGGGGCAGTTCATACTTGGATGGGGCAGTTCGTTTCAACGTTCCGCCCCCTTTCACTGGAATCGCAGAACTGCATAGGAAGTGCAATTGCACTTGATTGGCCGATCCAACTAGACCATGCGCGCCTTTACCTCAAGCACGATCCTATTTACTTACCGTTTCGGTAACGTACCGTCCATCCCTCTCACACCACAGATTTCATAAATAAGTATGACAGTGAGAGCATGTTTTAATGATGACGTTGCGTTTACAATAGAGGTTCCCGCTTACCCTAGTAATAACGGTGTAAGTGGGCCTTTTTTACACAGATAGAAAGAACGACGAATGATATTTCTATTTTACTTTTTCCAGCATAGTTTAAAAACTATGTTGCAATAAATAAAATCATGTTTCAGAAAGTGCAAATTAAGTCGTTTCATAGGACCATATGACCCATATGACCTAGGCAGTGTCTCCAACTCTCTTTGTCAAAATTACGGTGTTGACTGGTCTCAAAATACGGTAGATGGTGGAAAATTACGGCAGACCAGTGTTTGCAGCTAAAATACCCATGCAGTGGGGATGTGTAACGTAAAAAAAAAAAGGTAATTCTTCCTAACAGAAGTAGCAGAATGACCTTTTTTTTTACGTTGCGCATTCCAAACAGAAGCAGCAGACTTTTTTTTTTTTTTTTTTACGTTACGCATATCCCAATGCAATGTTGCAGTAATATTTTGCTAAATCAAGTGTTCATTATAGAAATATGGACACGGACGAAATTACGGTAGAATGTGTCACCGTAATAACATGTCTACGGTAGGTGGTAGATCTAGAAAAATTACGGTACATCTACACTGGACCTAGGCTACTTTGAAAAAAAACATAATGCGTTTTTTTATTTCTCTTTATATAGGTATCTTCGGCTGAGCCTGATTTAAAACTATTACGAGTACAAGTTTCAACTCGATGAGATTAGTATTTGCTGAGATAATCAGTACGCCATGTGCGGGATTACTCGTAAACTAACCGCATACTTTATAGTCTACGTATTTAGATATTATGTATCGAGATTTCAACAGCGCCTCTAGCGGACGTCATCTAGAACTTTCAATTCTCCATACTCCATAATGTCTAAATACGAATACTATACAGTACACGCTTAGCTCACGACTAATCTCGCACTTGACGTGCTGGTGTGTCATTCGGCGGAGGTTTCTACCATTTAGGTAGAAAAAAAACATGAGCATGTGATGAATGCCTATAGAGGGCAGTACTATCTGTATTTTAGATACATATCAATACTCTTCGACACTGTTACTAGGATCGCATATAATACTACATACAAGAATAGATAAATAACTTGTTAAATCTTTCTCTTTCTTCTATATCTCCGTCTCGGACAGAACATGCGATTCTTCATCAATTTGTACAACCACCCTCCAACGGAAAGCTATGGTCAATACAATGGTTAATACCAACAAAATATTTACAAATAATAATATATTTAAGTTAAAAGTAGATAGGTTCTAGAATGGCGACCACGAACCCCAATGGCGTAGTAGGAAGCCGGTGGAAGCGAGTGGCGGAAGACCGTGATCTGTGGACATCATTGGGGAAGGTTATGCCCAGCAGTGGACGTCTTTCGGCTGATAGAATATGTTAAAGATCTAAGGGTTATTATGGCTTTCAAAATTATTCTTAACTAGTTATAATTTAAAAAAGGGCCACACATTTGTTACATTTCGACTCAATCAGAATTGAATATTTATTATGAGACTTATGGTGATGGAAAATGTTTTGAAACACGGCGATGATCTTCAGAAAATGGTTTGCGGGAATGAATTTTATCCGCATCGGTACCAGGATTACAGAATAACAACCGTCACATTGATATGGGAACGTCAGTTGCAGCTACCGCGAATGAATTTTATCCGCACGAGTACCAGGGTACTAGAAAAGCAAAAAGTATATCTATGCCGCTGCTAGCTGGCTGTGCCTACCCATGATCGGTGTGAAGTGTGTTGCTTGGTATCCTTCCGAACATTTATTAAACTTGTCTCCATTGCGCATGTGCTTGGAACATGGGGAATTGGGAGGCAACAGGTTATAGCAGCACCTAACGTACTAGGCTATCAGATCTGCGAGAGGGTACGGATATCGTGCTGGATGTTCAAAATCGCCTTAGTACGTAGAGTTATTCGTGGGCGAACTTGATTGCAAACTATTTTATTTTTTGCAAAGCAAATGAAGAACTAAAATAAATGGAAATAAAAATAAAAATATATCTATACTAATAAGTATGACAGTGATAGCATGATTTCTTGATGACATTACTGTTAGATTTAGGTAGGAGCTAGCATTTCCTGCAGGTCATTTAATGTTTTTAGCGGACAAGGGAAGATCTTCCAGCCGGGCGGGTGGTATGCCTGGCGGGGCGACCGCTATGCCCCGACGGTTATTATCGGGATCTTGTATATTTGTTACTTGCTCCGAAAACTCTTATAGCGCGATTCAGGATTGTGATGACAATTGTCTATTGTTCTGAATGCGTCTGCAGTGCCGTCTGTGTAGCTTGTTGTGCAGTTGAAGTGTCGCTACAATTTTATTTTATTTCTTCTATAGAACGCTTGGTTTACGAATGAAGAAAATAGTTTTCTGATTATATTATTCGTCTCTCATCAGGATATATGCATATCAGCGATGAAAGAGAAGGACATCGAAGCGAAGCTCAGGCAGGTCACCAACGAGTGGTCGGTGCACGAGCTCACCTTCCAGACGTTCAACAACCGCGGCGAGCTGCTCCTGCGCGGTGACACCACCGCCGAGACGATCGGCCAACTAGAAGACAGCCTCATGATATTAGGCTCACTCCTATCTAATCGGTAACTGACAGTACAGTACTCTTGGAATGACATACAAAACGTGCAGCACACAGTACTTAAATCTGCACAAAATACACAAAGGTACACAAAGAAACAAATAGTACACAAAGGTACACAAATGTCCAAAAACACTCAAAGCACAGAAGAGTACCCATCGCATCGGTACAAAAAGTCCACATATGTACACAAAGTCCACAAAACACTCAAAGCACCGAAAAGTACCCAGATGTACAAATAGTACACAAAGGTACACGAAGTCCACAAAAGTCCAAAAAACACTCAAAGCACAAAAGAGTACCCAGTGGTACAAATAATACACAAAGGTACACGAAGTCCACAAATGTCCAAAAACACTCAAAGCACAGAAGAGTAACCAGTGGTACACAAATGACACAAAGGGTGCATGGTTTTAACAACGGCTCGGATCTCTGAGATTTCAGATTTCATGAGAACAATCGATGTATCTGTTATTGTAAATACGATTCACTCTCCCTTACTGGGAAGTGTTTATAGTCCAGTGGTTAGAGGGGCCTAGTGACTATGGTACTGCGTTCCATCGCCATCCCCGCCAAAGTGTTCACTCCGAACACAAGCTGTGGTTTACTCAGAAGTAGGATTTCCCAATTGAAGTACGAGTTTAAAAATGTTGTAACTATGTAGTTAAGCATGTTGATGTCCCAACTGGGTGTGTAACTGCGCAAATAATTTTACATTTTTGATGCCTCGTGTTTTGTTTTCGTCCTTGACGTAAATTTGGTAAGAAATTGAAGTGAAAATTATAATTTTGTATGGCTTTGAACTTCGAATAATTTAATTATTAGAAACTTTGCACATTTTTGTGTCGCAATTCGGTAGCTGCCTATGTAAACGGCCTTATTAGCGCAGTTGGTAGGGACCGGGACCCTGCTTTCTGTGCCGCGGGTCCCGGGTTCGAATCCTGGTAGTGATCACGAATGTTTGTACACGAGTCATGGATGCAGGTTTCCTAACGATATTTCCCTTCACCGCTAAGCAAGTGATAATCATGATTGAAAATGAGATTCGCCGATGAAATCTAAATATTCCAGGGATGCGAGCCCGGTTTGTTTCGAATAGCAAGCGTTCCATCAACTTGGCTATACACCACTGATAATGAGAAAACATAAAAGACAAAGAATGTTATGTTTTAGCGCCCATAGAACTTCTTAGTTTATTACATAAATAGCCGGCAGACAGTATAAGTCCTTCAGAGCAGGTGGGCGTTATTGACTGTAACATAATATTTCCATATCCACCATTTTTTCAATTTTTCAATAAAGAACTCTGTAATTTACCATATAAAAACTATTACACACATTTTCTATTCGTTGAAAGTTATAAAATAAGCTCCTGGGATCCCCAATTATACAGTAAAATATATTTTCATACCGTAGGTATTTTTTCCTATAATATCGTAATTGCGAAGGTAAGGGCTTCACTTATATTAATACCCATATTTGTGAGAGCTCTTAATATGTCTGTAGCTACGCAATTACGTTAAAGAAGTCCTACTGGGAGGAATTACCGGAATTGCTAATAATGTATTTATAAAAGTAGCCAAAAACATTTTTCTTCACCTCTACAGCTACAATGCACCATTTCGGAAACAAATTCAGCAGTGGTTATACGACTTGCAAAGTACAAACGAGATCTTGGAACGATGGCTCCTTGTTCAGAACATGTGGGTATACCTTGAAGCCGTGTTCGTAGGCGGCGATATTGCTAAACAGTTGCCGAAAGAGGCGAAACGTTTCTCGAAGATAGACAAATCCTGGCAGAAGATAATGCAAAGAGCCCACGAGACCCCTGGGGTCGTATCCTGCTGCGTGGGAGACGATCTCCTCAGACAGCTACTGCCACACCTACAAGAACAATTGGAGTTGTGCCAGAAAAGTCTGAGTGGGTATTTGGAAAGGAAAAGGACGATGTTTCCGAGGTTCTTCTTCGTATCAGACCCAGCACTGTTGGAGATATTAGGGCAGGCGTCAGATTCGCATACGATCCAGAATCATTTGTTGTCGATATTCGATAATATTAGATACGTTAAGTTTCATGATATTGGTGAGTACCTACTTATTTTCTTATGAATCAGCTTAATTCTATTTATTGTTTTCAATTAGATATCGCAAAATTTCCATCTTCGCTTTTCTCTTTATTAGGTACTCGTAAGTACTTAAGCAGTCAACAAGTGGAATGTTTACGTTTCGAACGCGATATAAAATTAATAGCTGATATTTTCATCTCACGAGATTTTTTAGGATGTTGTTTATCATACATTTCTCTTAGCTGTTTGAGTGAGCCTTGACTCAAAGTATCGATCTGCAGTATCTCGTACTGTTTTATGGACACCTACGTATACGTTTTTTATCTACCGTCCACATCTTACTATGATATCCTCAACCACAATTGCAGAGTATAACAAAATGATAGCAATAGTCTCATCCGAGGGTGAGGAGATCAAACTAGAGCGGCCAGTCCGAGCTGAGGGTTCCGTGGAGACGTGGCTAACGTCACTGCTGCAGTCAGCACAAGGTAGTCTCCATGCCATCATCAGGAATGCCGTGTTGTTGATCAACGATCCCACTTTCAATATGTTGCTGTTCTTGGACAAAATGCCGGCACAGGTAAGATTAGGGCCTAATCTGATGTAAACGATACTCGCTACCGTTGTAAGTGCCCTTACTGTTAACTCGCATACCCTTAAATAGTTGGCTCCTGTTACTTCGACAGCCAAAGTGGGCATTGTCTAAGTGGCATATAACTTTGTTATCTTAAGCAAAATGTTTGAATCTCTTCGAAGCTATGTTCCTAAATAGAAGATCTCTCTGATATAGCAATGTTTAATTTCGAGCTGCAGTAATTATAGAATAAAACATCAGAAGCTTAATTTTGAAATCCGCAGATAGGTCTCCTGGGCATCCAAATAATCTGGACCCGAGACTCGGAACTGGCGCTGATGCAGGCTCGTCAAGACAAGAAGATAATGATGGAAACCAATAACAAGTTCCTGGAACTTCTGAACACACTCATCGACCAGACGACCAGGGACCTGCTGAAGATCGAGCGGATCAAGTTCGAGACGTTGATTACCATACATGTGCATCAGAGGGACATTTTTGATATGCTGGTGAGTGAGTATATATACGAGTAATCAGAGTACTAACTGAGTGAATAAGACAGAAATCTGACTAATCACAGGAGCAGTCTAATGACTTTTGTATTCACGTTCATACGGCCCTGGCACTCCAGGGATGACATTATAACCAATTCTTTTGGCGTTAAGCATTCGACGGTATCTGTATTTTTTTATGATCTACAGTGTCGTCTGAACGTTCGGTCAGCGACTGACTTCGAATGGCTGAAGCAGTGCCGGTTCTACTTTAAGGAAGACGCTGACAAAACTTGGATCTCCGTCACCGACGTCACGTTCACCTACCAGAACGAGTACTTGGGGTGCACTGAGAGGCTTGTCATCACACCACTGACTGATAGGCGAGTTTAGAAATTGAATGAGAAAAAAGCTTTCATCCTTATTCTCGTTTAATAAGCACGCTTTCAATTAATACTGGTATATTCTACTTACAGTCTGTTTTTTTTTTTGGGTCCTTTTGATCTATGTCAAAGGCATTTGTAGGTCGTTTTGAGTTCTACATTTTGGCTTATGTTGGTGCAAATGGCTTAATATAATGGTGCTTCATGTTTTTTGTCCCTCTGCTAGTGGATACAGAGAGATTTAATTTTTGTCGCTAGGATTTTAAGTGTTGTTAATTCGCTTTAAGTTGCTTATGATGGATTTAACAAAATTATTGAATGATTTAATGGTAGCATTGTTAGTTATGAGTTCTTGTAGATTATATGGTTCTATGTTTTTTAAAGCGCATGTACCTTCTTGAATCATACGGGCACTTGTGAAGATACAGCAGTGTTTTAAAATTATACAGTCAGTTTAAACCGATAAAGTTAATGGCTATGTCGAAAGATACTTTGCAGCCTTGTGAGGTACCTAATCAAGGGCGGACACAGGGCGGCAATGGATTCTATTGCCCCTTCTTGACTCTTTCGACGATGTATTAACAGTTCCGTACATTGAGCTGGGACTGATTGGGAGCCATCACTCTAAAACACAAATTAGACCGATTACTGAGATAAAATATAACGATTACGTGTAGCTTAGTCTAGAGATTTAACCGAAATTTGCACAATACGAAAATCTAAGCCCAAGCTCGAACCATAGACCAAGACATCGTCGTCAATTAATTAATGCTTGATATGAATTCCGCGCACATATAAAATGCCTTGTATATCCCAGGTGCTATATAACCCTTGCCCAAGCACTGGCTATGAGCATGGGCGGCGCGCCGTGCGGCCCCGCCGGGACCGGTAAGACGGAGACTGTGAAGGATATGGGCAAAACACTAGCCAAATATGTCGTGGTCTTCAACTGTTCAGATCAGATGGATTACAGGTCAGTTGATAGCTTTAAAAGTATGTTCTCAGCAGAGCTCATTTTGTTTGTCTCGTTATTCTCGTGGTCTCAATCTTTCAGAGGTTTAGGTCGCATCTACAAGGGGCTAGCCCAGTCTGGTTCATGGGGCTGCTTTGACGAGTTCAACCGAATTGAGCTTCCGGTGTTGTCGGTGGCGGCTCAGCAGGTGGCCGTCGTGCTGGCCGCCAAGAAAGAGAAGAAGAAGAACTTCCTCTTTACTGATGGGGACATGTCTGATATGTGCCCGGAGTTTGGGATATTTATTACGATGGTATGTGATCTGGGTTCAGGTCCTTAAGATTATTATAAGATTCTTAATCAAATGCTAATCAATGGCATAGAAAATAGGTATCACATTGGTCTGCCAATCCAACTAAGGAATATACGTACAGGCTCAACCCAATGAGGTTGTTTTTTTAACGCTTCATACGAAAAATGACAAAGATGAGATCGGATAGGATCCCTGACACCTCATTTACTGAACACATCATTTATCTACGACAGCCGACCTAATTGTGATGCCAGTTGCCATTATCTACGCTGGTCATTGCAAATTGTGCCTTAGTAGAAGCTCTTCCTTTGAGGAAATTTATTGAGTGTGGACACTCTTTTCTTGCTATAATAATACGTCTTGAGGCAGCCGGGTCTTTGCTTATAAGCTGTGTGATACGTTGATACACTTACAGCCTTTGAGGCAGATCGTAGTACCAAATTTTCGTTACAATAAATAATGTTGGTCTAGTCCCGCTGAGTTTCTTGCCGGATCTTCTCAGTTGAGGTCGCGTACCGATCCGGTTGTAGAGTTAAGGAAAAAAATGGAATAACAATTTGTAAGTGCCCTTACAAATTGTCAGGGGCCGTAGGCTTATACAAAATAAATGATTTGACTTTGACTTTGAGATCAATTTGATATTCCTTATAGAACCCAGGCTATGCCGGTCGCAAGGAGTTACCGGAAAACTTAAAGATCCAGTTCCGAACCGTCGCCATGATGGTTCCGGACAGGCAGATCATCATCAGGGTGAAGCTGGCGTCGTGCGGCTTCCTGGAGAACATCACGCTCGCTAGGAAGTTTTACACATTGTACAAGCTGTGTGAGGAACAGCTCACTAAGCAGGTATACATATGTGTGACTACATCCTGGAATGTTTTATGACAGTACTTTGATAGGATATTGAAAGAAGTAATACGTAATGGTGAAGGAAAGCATGATGAGGAAACCTGCATGTCTGAGAGAACTCCTCGAAAGAAGTGTGAAGTCCGCCAACCCGCACTGGGCCAGCGTGGTGGACTATGGCCTAATTCCCCCTCGCATTGAGTGGAGGCCCGTGCCCAGCAGTGGGACATTAAAATAAAAAAGGGCTGGAATTATTAATACGTAATGGAAGCACGCTCAGTTATTAGATTTATTTATATGATTAAAGAAGAAAATAAAAATTATTCTTCCTACTTCCTTATTCAGATCCAATTCCTTCTCCTATCCCTTCTCCTTCAACAGATACAAGTGTGATAGCATTTTCAAGTGCTGGCGTACATCAAGAACCTATTAAATCTTTCAGGTCCACTACGACTTCGGTCTTCGCAATATTCTCTCCGTACTCCGTACTCTTGGCGCGGTCAAGCGCGTGAACTCCAAAGACAATGAGAGCACCATAGTCATGAGAGTCTTGAGGGACATGAACCTCTCGAAACTGATCGACGAAGACGAACCATTGTTCATATCGCTGGTGGCCGATTTATTCCCCAACCAAGCCTTGGAGAAGACCACGTATAACGAGCTGGAAGAAGCTATAAAGAAGCAGGTGGACCAGTCTGGGTTAATTAACCATCCACCATGGCTCCTTAAGATTATACAGGTATTTTGTATGTACTAGGAGTTCAAAGAATGTTGCGTCTACTCCACGGCTTAGGCGACTTCGCACTCAGGGCTAGAATTATCATATCAGTGTATAATTATTTTGGTGAAAAGTGTGATGTTGTGAATACGTACGACGGTACATTTTGAGTAAAATCACTGCTAAATATGACCAAAAAGCGGACAACTTCGGTTTTTAATGCTTTCAGTAGATGTTGCTGAACAAAAACAACAAATTGAATGTTCTATATAGGTGTGTTCAGCAGTCAGTATATTCATTATACAAATTGACAGTAAGTGTGCCTATGTATTCATACATAAATCGTATTTGCAGTAAGTTGAGGCGTACGTAAACTCAAGCATGGTAAAAGGAACAGATGAATATTATGAATTAGTTAAATAATACTTTTTTTTAGTTGTACGAGACCCAACGTGTCCGGCACGGTATCATGACGCTGGGTCCGCCGGGGGCCGGCAAGACCACATGTATCCACACCCTTATGAACGCACTTTCCGATATAGAAGAACCGCACCGGTACTTACACAATAAGTAGTTGGATCTAACAAATTAAATACATTTATCCAGATAAGACCAACCACACTAGATGTATGTCCAAATTTGGACATAAAACCTGATAGAGTTTCATTTAATTATAAATGTATAATGAAAGACCCGAAGAAATAAAACGTTAAATTTTTCATAAAATATTGCCAACGTCTTCTGTCCTGTTCTTTTTTCTATTGGACTAGGCAACAAGTAAATTATCCATACATAAAACTGAGTCGAGTAGGTACGTAAACAGATGATATCTACTTAAATTTTATTCAGTTTTAAGTAGAACCCACGCAATAATAAAAAAGGACTATGCCAAAATGTTTACCATAAAAGTCCTAAAGGTTCCTAATACAGTTTTCCCGTATGCCCCATGGATTCGAATTTATCCATTCTGCCCCAGTTAAAATACCAATATTTTCAGAGAAATGCGTATGAATCCAAAGGCGATTACCGCCGCACAAATGTTCGGGCGGCTGGATGTGGCCACCAATGACTGGACCGATGGGATTTTCTCGGCGTTGTGGAGGAAGACCCTGAAGCTGAAGACCGGGGAGCACATCTGGCTGGTGCTCGATGGCCCGGTCGACAGCATATGGATCGAAAACTTAAATTCAGTACTCGACGACAATAAAACCTTGACCCTGGCCAACGGTGATCGTCTCACGATGGCTCCGACGTCTAAGATCATATTCGAACCGGAGAATATTGATAATGCTTCCCCAGCTACTGTATCCAGGAATGGGATGGTGTATATGAGCTCATCAGGACTGAGTTGGGATCCAGGTAAATTCATTAAGGTGTTTCAGTTTCAGTGTGCAGCTAGAATACATTGATTCCGCCAACCATAGATTATCATATTTGATATACCGTCTTACTTTCAGTTTTCCGCGCTTGGCTAAAAACTCGTTCAGCCCGAGAAATTGAAGTGTTCACATCACTCTTCGAACAAACCTTCCCAACTGTTTACACATGGTGCACACAGAACCTAATTTTCAGCATGAAAGTACTGCAGAGCAACATCATACTGCAAATGTTAAACCTTCTAGAAGGCTTAGTACCTCCCCAAGTCGTAGAGACAGAGGACCAATCCGCCAGCAAATCCGTCAACGGTGACGTAGACGATGAGGAAGAGAAAGAGAAGGCAGAGGAAATCGTTCTCTTCACACATGAACACCTACAAAAAGTTTACGTTTTCGCTCTAGTTTGGGGATTTGGATCCTTGCTTGAGACCGAGGACAGAATGCGATTCGATAATTATTTAAAGAAAACTTTCCAAGAAATTCTAGATTTTCCCAAACATCCTAACAACAAGCCTTCGATAGTATTCGATTTCTATGTGAAACAGCCTGGCAAATGGGAGCTCTGGGATGACCTGATGATGCACTATCAATACCCTGACACCGCCAGCCCTGATTATGCGACAATTCTCGTCCCCATTGTAGATAACGTGAGAATCAATTACCTCATTCACTGCATAGCTAAGCAGGGGCGGGCGGTTTTGTTACTAGGGGAGCAGGGTTCGGCGAAGACAGTCATGATGAAGGCTTACATGAAGAACGCTAACCCGGAACAGTTCATGGGTAGATCGTTCAATTTCTCTTCGGCCACGAGTCCATACCAATTCCAGAAGACTATAGAGAGTTATGTAGAAAAGCGAAGTGGAATGACATTTGGACCTCCTGGTGGTAAAAAAATGCTGGTTTTTATAGACGACATCAATCTGCCCCAAATTAATGAGTGGGGCGACCAGATAACTAATGAGGTTGTTAGGCAAACCATGAGTATGGGTGGATTCTACAGTTTGGAAAAACCGGGAGATTTCACGACGATCGTGGATATACAGGTTTTAGCTGCTATGGGACAGCCTGGTACGTAAAACTGAATGACCTATTTGTACACCTTACAACACAAAGTATGATATAAATATTTTCATAGTTCCCATCTTCTTTTTATTAAATAGATGTGAGTACGTATTACTTTTTTGCAGGTGGTGGCAGAAACGACATCCCAGCACGACTCAAACGACAATTCGCAATATTCAACTGTCCCCTGCCTAACAATGACTCCATTGACAAAATCTTTAAGGTGATAGGTGAAGGTCACTACAATGCGAAACGTGGCTTCGCCTCAGAAGTCAGATCTCTCATAAAGAAGATTATACCGTTAACTAGACAACTTTGGACGCGCACCAGGGCTAATTTGCTGCCGACTCCAGCTAAATTCCACTATGTTTTTTCCCTGAGAGACCTTTCAAGGGTCTGGCAAGGAATGGTGGGAACATTACCCACTGTGATTGAGTCGGAAAAGTGTTTGATGCTGTTGTGGAAACATGAGTGTTCGAGGGTGTTCTCGGATAGGTTTACGCATCAGGCGGATAAAGATTGGTTCAATAAAGCCTTGTATGACATCGCTCAAGAAGTATTAGGGGTGGAGTATAAGAAGATGATGGAGAAAGAGCCGGTGTTCGTAGATTTTATGAGGTACATTCGTTTTTCATAGGAATAATTTAATGCGGAAAATTCCTCATAACATTTATCCCTATAAATACGTATATTTTTACAGAGATGCTCCGGAACCGACTGGCGAGGAAGGCGAGGATGCTGACATGGAGTTGCCCAAGGTTTATGAACCAGTATTTGACTACGCAGAACTACGAGAGCGCTTAGACATGTTCCTATCGCAGTTCAATGAAATGGTCCGAGGGTCCGGCATGGACTTGGTATTCTTTCCAGACGCCATGCTGCATCTGGTCAAGATATCAAGGGTTATCAGACATCCCAGGGGCAATGTTATGCTCGTAGGAGTCGGAGGATCTGGAAAACAGTCTCTGACAAAGTTATCTACCTTCATAGCAGGCTACAGATCCTTCCAAATAGCTTTAACTAGATCGTATAATGTTGGAAACTTTCTGGAAGACCTGAAGTTGCTTTACAGATCATGTGGCGTTCAGGGAAAGGGCACCACCTTTATATTCACAGACCTGGATATCAAAGAGGAGGGCTTCTTAGAATACTTGAACAATATTCTGTCATCCGGTGTGATATCAAATCTGTTTACCAAAGATGAACAGCAGGAAATCATTTCTGAGCTGACTCCGATAATGAAACGCGAGAATCAGAAGCGAACGTTAACCAATGAGCTGGTGATGGAGTACTTTCTGAACAGGACTTGTCAAAATCTTCATGTTGTTTTATGTTTTTCACCGGTAAGCGTATGGACAATAATGTTATTTTTGTTGTCCCAACATGTAACTGTAGAAGTAATTATTTCGGATGGCTGTATGTCCCAAGATGCTATACACACAAAACAAATTTGATACTATGTCCCTTTACTAACATAACGGCTCATCAGGCCTTGTTACTAAATGAGAAGAAATGTAAATGTAGCATTATCTTTATTATTTCCAGGTCAGCGAAGCTTTCAGATATAGAGCTCTAAGGTTCCCTGCTCTGATATCAGGTTGCACCATCGACTGGTTTCAACCGTGGCCCAAAGACGCTCTCGTATCAGTAGCCGATCATTTCCTAGCTGAGTTCGAGATAGAATGTACTAAAGAAGTAAAAAAAGAACTAGTAACTGTACTGGGGACAATTCAAGACGTGGTGTCGCAGGTATCTGGAGAATATTTTCAGAGGTTCAGAAGATCCTCACACGTAACCCCAAAGTCGTATTTGAGTTTTATCGGTGGCTACAAAACGATATATCAAATGAAACAGAAGGAATTAGGAGATGGTGCTCTTCGAATGGATACCGGTTTAGAAAAACTTCGTGAAGCATCTATATCTGTAGAAGTACTGAAGAAGGATTTAGCAGTGATGGAGCAAGATCTAGCACTAGCTTCTGAGAAAGCCGGCCGTGTATTAACCGAGGTGACTGAAAGGGCTATGCAAGCAGAGATAGTTAAGAACCAAGTACAAATTGTTAAAGAAAAAGCTGAAGCGTTGGTGGCTTTCATCGCAGAAGAAAAAGAAAAGGCTGAAATTAAATTAGAAGCTGCTAAGCCTGCTTTAGAAGAAGCGGAGGCTGCATTAAATACCATCAAACCAGCTCACATAGCTACAGTAAGGAAGTTGGGCAGACCGCCACATCTGATCATGAGGATTATGGATTGTGTGCTAATCCTATTTCAAAGGAGACTGCATCCACTTATACCTGATACTGCAGCTCCATGCCCTAAACCTTCATGGGCTGAGTCATTGAAGGTACTCTTATAATACTATTTTTTAAATTAATTTTATTTATTGAATGATTTGTATTCAAAAACAAATTTATAATTCCAGATGATGGCTAGTACAACTTTTCTTTTGCAACTCCAAAACTATCCGAAAGATATAATCAACAATGAGATGGTAGAACATCTGACACCATACTTTGAAATGGAGGATTACAACATGGACACGGCAAAACGTGTCTGCGGTGACGTTGCAGGGCTGCTGTCCTGGACCAAAGCCATGGCGTTCTTCCACAGCGTCAATAAAGAAGTTCTACCTTTGAAAGCTAGTTTGATGCTTCAGGAAGCAAGACTGAAGGTATAAATAAAAACGTATTTAATAAAATAACTATTCATTAAATCTAATCTAATATTTCCTATACAAAATGATTTTAGGTAGCCATGGATGATCTAGCATCAGCAGAACGACAACTTGAAGAGCGAGAAATGTCTCTAAGGAAAGTAAAAGAACAATACGAGTCGGCTGTTTCCGAGAAACAGCAACTGACAGACGCTGCTAATGTGTGCTTGAGAAAGATGACAGCAGCGACGGCACTTATCAACGGACTGGGAGGCGAGAAAATTAGATGGACACAGCAGAGCAAAGACTTCAAGGAACAGCTCGGCAGACTTGTAGGAGACGTAGTGCTAGCTACAGGTTTCTTGTCATACTGTGGCCCTTACAATCAGGAATTTAGAAACAGTCTACTCGATACCTGGATGGGGATACTGAAAAACAAACAAATACCTGTAACTGATGACCTGAATATTACTAATATGCTTGTTGAAAATGCTACGATATCTGAGTGGACCTTGCAAGGGCTCCCAAACGATGACTTGTCAGTACAAAACGCATTAATTGTCACTAAATCGAGGTCTTACCCATTGTTAGTAGACCCACAGAGTCAGGGAAAGAATTGGATTAAAAACAAAGAGAGTACGAACGAATTGCAGATCACTTCATTGAATCACAAATATTTCAGAACTCATTTAGAGGACAGTCTCTCTCTGGGAAGACCGTTGCTAATAGAAGATGTCGGAGTAGAATTGGATCCAGTGATAGACAATGTCTTAGAAAAGAATTTCATTAAATCCGGTTCCATAGAGAAGGTTATTGTGGGTGATAAAGAATGTGATGTAATGCCAGGTTTTATGCTGTATATTACAACTAAGCTACCCAACCCAGCGTACTCACCGGAGATCAGCGCTAAGACATCCATAATCGACTTCACTGTAACAATGCAAGGTCTTGAAGACCAGTTGCTGGGCAGAGTGATACTCATGGAGAAATCCGACTTGGAAGAAGAGAGAGTAGCATTATTTGAGTCTGTAATGAAAAACCAAAGGAGTATGAAAGAATTGGAAAGCAATTTATTATGTCGCTTGACATCTTCGGAAGGATCGTTAGTGGATGACGAAGCTTTAATTCAGGTGCTACAAATAACTAAAACGACTGCAGAAGAGGTTAATGAAAAGCTGAAAGTTGCCGAGGTTACTGAGAAAAAGATAGTGAAAGCCAGAGAAGAGTTCAGAGCTGTAGCCGCAAGAGGCTCTATTCTATACTTTTTGATAGTAGAAATGAGTAACGTGAATATAATGTATCAGAATTCCTTGAAACAATTTTTAAATATATTCGATAGTTCTATAACAAAATCTACGAAAAGCAATGTAACAGAGGAACGTATAAATATTATATTAAAGTATTTGACGCATGAAGTATGGGCCTTTACATTGCGCAGTTTGTACGAACGGCACAAGGCCCTCTTTACTCTTATGCTAGCAATGAAGATTGATTATCAAAGAGGATTGATATCGCACGATGAATTCATGGCGTTTATAAAGGGTGGCGCTTCACTGGATTTGAATGCTGTCACTCCGAAACCTTTTAGGTGGATCTTGGATATAACGTGGCTGAATTTGGTGGAAATTAGTAAATTAAAAACATTTAGTGATGCTCTTAGTAGGGTATGTATGGGCTTCGTTATATATATTTGTAAAATTGTTGACAAACAAATAAAATTGTATGCATGCATGATTTTATTCCAGATATCCACAAACGAGAAAGAATGGCGAGTCTGGTACGAGAAAGCAAAACCTGAAGAAGAAACGTTCCCAAGCGGCTACCACGAAAGCCTCGACGTATTCCGGAAGCTGCTTCTCATCAGATCCTGGAGCCCAGACCGCACTTTGTCGCAAGCGAGGAAATATATTGTTGGTAAGAGATTTCACTGTGGCTTTGATGATGATGATGTTGTTTTTTCTTTTGGAAGCTTTGAGCTTCCCAATAAGGTTGATGGCTGGTGTGCTTTATTCCATATTTGTAAAGATTACTACCGCTGCAAAATCCTAATATGTGACTAAACTGAGAAGATTAAATCAAAATCAGAAGAGAATTATATATAACATAGCGTGTGAGACAGAGCAAGAGCGTGACCTTGTTATCTTCCGACTGCTTGCTATTACAAAAAGTAATCTATTTTATTGTTATTATGTTGTGCCTGGGCGCTGAACCCAAAACAAACACCGTCACTTCTCTAGGTTCTTTGAAAACAAGTGGCTGAATTATGAAATCACTTGCACAAATCGTTCCTCCAGATTCCCTTGGCACTGAATACGGTGAGGGTCGTATCCTCAACTTGGAGACGACTTGGGAGGAGTCAGAGCCGCGGAGTCCTCTAATCTGCATCCTATCTATTGGGTCCGATCCTTCGGCACAGATCGCTTCACTTGCCAAGAGCAAAGAGATAGGTAAGTAAGATCATTGTTTCACTACTTGCCATACTCCTGGAAAATGTAATGGTTCACTTGGGATGAAAACTAGAATCTCACAGGAATGCAGTCGCCTAACATGATATCATAGTTCTTTTGCGGTTTGTATCCTTAGTAAGCAATGATAGTATTAGTTTCAATGGTTTCCTATTTATAATTTACAGTGCTTAAGGCCGTATCTATGGGCCAAGGACAAGAAATAGTGGCTCGCAAAATGATATCAGACTCAATGAACGTTGGCGGATGGGTACTGCTTCAAAACATACATCTCTCTTTACCGTTCTGCATAGAAGGGATGGACGCGCTCATAGAAACCGAACACATACACGAGTCTTTCCGACTTTGGCTGACCACTGAAGTGCACAACGACTTTCCCATAGGCTTACTCCAAATGGCCATCAAGTTCACCAACGAGCCTCCCCAAGGCATCAGAGCTAGTATGAAAAGAACCTACCAGAATATAACTCAGGACACGTTAGATTATTCTTCATTGTCCCAATGGCCCCCACTTTTATATGCCGTTGCATTCTTACACACAATCGTCCAAGAGAGACGAAAGTTTGGCCCTTTGGGATGGAATATACCTTATGAGTTCAATCAAGCTGATTACGCTGCAAGCGTCCAATTTATTCAGAACCATTTGGATGAAATAGATCCCAAGAAAGGCATATCGTGGCCGACTATCTGTTACATGCTTGGAGAGGTCCAGTATGGTGGCCGAGTCACAGATGATTTCGACAAACGACTCTTGACCACATTTACAAACGTGTGGTTTTGCGACGTGTTGCTTCGTCCCGGATTCGAGTTCTATAAAGGGTACAAGGTCCCTCAAACGAGAAACCTTCAAGGCTACGTAGATTACATCAACCAGCTACCCCTGACGGACACACCTGAAGTTTTTGGTCTTCATGGTAATGCTGACATAACTTATCAGATTAACAGCGCTAAGGATATTCTGGACACTATATTGAACGTCCAGCCTAAAGAGGGTGGTAGTCAGGGTGGAGAGACTAGGGAGAGTATAGTTTATCGGTTGGCAGAAGACATGCTTGAAAAGTTGCCAAAGCAGTACGTTAGCTTTGAAGTCAGAGAAGCTTTGGTTAAGATGGGCGCTTTTCTGCCTATGAACATATTTTTGAGGTAGGATATTACACATATTTTCACACACCTCAGTCTTCGTTGGTCACCGCTGTAGATTCTGGTTTATAGGAGTAACCTTGGTAGAAGTGTGTGCTACCCTAAAGGGATGATATGATTTTTTTTTATTATTACAGACAGGAGATTGATAGAATCCAAAGAGTGATAAAGACGGTTCAATCGACTCTGTGCGACTTGAAGTTGGCGATAGACGGCACCATCATCATGAGTCAGGGTCTCCGGGAGTCGCTGGACGCCATGTACGACGCGCGAATACCACAGGAGTGGTTGAAGGTAAGCAATACCAAATTTTCGGGATTTTATTATTCTATTACCCCAAATGTTCCCATGGAATGTCGACAGACTAGCTTTCCGTCACATTGAAAGTATATTCTGGAATTTGTATCCTACCTTAATAGCCAAGTCGGTACAGTGCTCGTTGAAAACTAGGTATGTAGATACAAACCCAAATCGTACCGCTGCGGGAAATTCGATTTTTCTTTCGAAAAATATTGTTTTTGACCCAGCATAATTGACTCTGACCCAAATCTACTCGCATTGAGAAGATGTGTGTCGGGAATAGTGGTGATAAAGACATTCCCTATTTTGGTCCCTTGTGGTTGAACACCATCGGATTCGTGTAAATAGGTACCACGATCTCTATAAAAAAAAGTTTTCCAATGGCAGGTGTCATGGGAGTCTGCGACCCTGGGGTTCTGGTACACGGAGCTGCTGGAGCGCGAGCACCAGTACAAGGTCTGGCTCCGCAACGGAAGACCACTCACCTTCTGGATGACAGGCTTCTTCAACCCTCAGGGTTTCCTAACAGCTATGAGACAGGTTTGCATAAACGTATTATTATGCTTCTATGGAAATTTATCTACCAGATCTTTTTCGTTTCCGCTTTGTAATGGAGGGAAGTGGATAATTTTCTTCCATCTCCTCCTATTTTTATCTTTCGATTAAATACTTTCGGGTTCCAAGACAATTAACTTTATCCCGGGACACGCCGAGGGTCAAACCTCGGCGTCATCATGGGGCATCACTGTAGATCCTGGCTTACATGAGAAGCAGTGGTGGGGGTGTGTGGCGGGTCTCGTCCCAAACAATTAAACGTATTATTTTGTTAGAGTACTATTAGTAATCCCAATTTAGACGAGGTGGAGACAAAGACTGGCGTATTTGGCTTAACTTACTAAATATCTCCAGGAGGTGACGCGAAGCCACAAGGGCTGGGCTCTGGACTCGGTGGTCCTTCAGAACCACATCACCAAGATGAACAGGGAGGAGGTGCACGAGGGGCCAGCAGAGGGCGTCTATGTGTTCGGCCTGTTTCTAGAAGGTGGTATCTGCTTAATTTCCATACCATGCCAACAGAATCCCATAGATCCTCTTAGATTTAACACGTTTGACAGCCATTAATGATTGACCTTACAGTCAATCGATAGTTATTATTATACGCCAGATTATGTTATCGATTTACAGCTCATAAGTTACGAAACACTAGTTAGTCAGACATGATCAGCAGGCAAAGCATTAAGAATTTATTTGATAAGCATTTTGATTTCAGGGGCATCTCTCGACAGAAAATCGGGTAAACTGATTGAGTCTAAGGCGAAAGTGTTGTACGAGCAGATGCCAGTGATTTACATCTTCGCCATCAACACCACCGCCGGGAAGGATCCCAGGCTGTACGAGTGCCCTGTGTACAGGAAGCCTCAGCGGACCGACGCCAAGTACGTCGGATCCATAGACTTCGAGACAGATAGCAACCCCAGACACTGGACGCTGAGGGGCGTAGCCCTACTGTGTGATATTAAATAAACATTCATCTAGATTAGTTTTTTTATGATATACTAGCTGCGCCCCGCGGTGCTACCCACGATTTAAAAGTATGTCCTTTTCCTCTATGTCCTTTTGTATATGCACTATCCCATAGGAACTGTGCATTTTTCCGGGATAAAAATATTATTATTTTTATAGCATGCCTTCAATATACATTATCAAACATCTAAACTCCACGCACGCGTACGAATTTGCGGGTACTGTTAAATGGGTTGAGATTCGCACAAGATGTAGGATTGAGGATTTAACAATGAGTTTTCGTTGTCATAGGTCATATTATAAATGTCCTCCTATCTATACTCCCCTGGTACATTCGTAGTCAATATGACTTGTTGACTGTGCCTGTTGCTTCCAGTCGTAGCTTCAATGTCACTGGACATGCGCACTGATATCTTTGAGAGGCTGGATTATTTTTTGCGTAGGTTTCACTGAGATAAACATGATAAGCTATAGTCTAAAATTCTTGTGACCTACCTATATAATTGGACCTAAATAATTATACCTAAGAGCAAATATCATAATAGGTTCTCTAATCACATCGATTGAATATTACCATATGCTCTATTTCCTTTTAAATAAATATGACTCATCACATCACAAAATACTTACTAAATAGTAGGAAACAATTAAATGCTTCTTAATGGACGGAGAAGTAGTGAGGAAATGGTAGGGAACGTAAAAACATATAAACGCAATAAAATCCTTGAAATTAGTTATAGTTCAAAGGAGGAAAGTTGACTTACTATTAGGCCGACGCCGACCGACGTTAGTTAACGGCAGTGTAGCCGAGTCGAAAACTACGAAAATTATTTTCTTCTGGCCGTTCATGTGTCCCCAGTACATAAACGTATTTAACGTTAACTTGGACCGATTAATTTGTCTGGCTATTTCCTCGCTCTAAAAATTTGCGCGATAATACAGCGAGGAAATGCAGCCGGCATTCTTGGCGCCGCGCCATTCCACGCGGACAAGGTATTTTTGATACATAGTTTGTAGTCATTCATTTTTTTTTTTTAATTACGTAGAATAAAAATAAAAGAAGGTTTGTTTATTAACTACGTTATGTTGTATCCGATTGCATTTTTAACCAAAAATCCAGCCAATCTTAGCTGTATGATTTTTTTAATTTTTAGAAATCGGCAACCAGCTAATGATCATTCTTTAATTTGCACATGACAAAACATAATATCCGTTACCTGTGTAAAATAATGAAGGCAATAGGCGAAGGCAGGGTGATTAAAAATTATTGATATATTTATAATATATATAATAATTTTAGGGGCGGGTACAAGGGTGGCGGGGGCAATGGGTGGCGAGGGTGGGAAATTTCACAATTTTTTTTTGAAATCTAGGTAAAATCACACAAAAGTCCGCTCTGCCCCCCTTACGATATTCTCCCCATACTTGACATTACACAAATAGAGGTTTATCGTCATTAATATTGCCATTGTATGTAAGTATTCCCTGAATTCTACTTGTTAAAATTTAGCTTTCCAGACACATTATGTAGATATGTATTCCTAGGTATATGTTATTCAATGTGTATCTACCTATATCTTCTAGTGTTTTTTTTTTGGAATCTGACTCTGAATCTGAATCTGAATCTGAATCTGAATCTTGGAATCTGACTCACTCAATCTGAATAGTTGAAGAAGAAAAACCACAATTTTTTAATTTGAAATTTTTATTACATACATTGGAAATACACTACAAAAATCATTTTAATGGAAAGATGCAAAAGGGTGCACTTGGACTTTATATCATTTCTATTTTCTTATTAGGTTGGCAATCGGTTACAAAATGTGCCATTTTGCCAGTGTCGAGTATTTCTTGATAATTCTTATAAAATTATGAGTACTATTATTACCCCTTACAATAATAATCATATCTTTGATGTTGATGAAATGAATCCCGGCCCACTGTAAGCTGTGGATACTTTCAAAAAACATGTATATAATATTACATTCACAGACAATAACATGTTTACGGACACAAATACATATTCATAATAGATATTAATAGAATTATATACCCTAGGCCCGCGCCCGGGCCAGCTAGCATTTTGTTTGTTGAAATTTGTACTTTCACTTCCTTCAAAATTAAATGTTATAGTTCAGTCGTTTACCGAAGATTTTGCCAACAATTTAACAAATGACAAGAAATTAAAAGAAAATAATCATACATTTGAATGTGATATCGCTATTAATTACTTGACACTGGCAAAATGCCTACTAACTTGTGGGTGAGGCCATATTCATTTTATTTCATCGCATGTCATTCCGTAAAGAAAGAATAAGAAGTGTAATTCACTTGCTTCTAACACAACATTAATTGACAACATTAAAAGCCTTCACGAACATAGACATATTTGCGAAGTGGTCAAACGTGCTGCTCAACCGAGATTAGTGGAGAGTTCCGAACGCTCTAGGATTTTGGGGACTGCGGGTGCAGCTTCCGGGGCGAAATTTCGACTTGAAGATCAACCTGCGGTTTGGCATCTTCCATTTGAGGCCCGGGATTTGATCAGTCAAGATCAGCGGCATGAAGTGAGCGGCATGCAAGAATTCGTTTCGTTTGTTAGGTCCTGAGAATTGGATCACGATCGCTAAAGGATCTCCGGCGATCGGGGAACCGATGTTCTTTATGTCCTCCACATCCACGTCTTGTATGTCGGCTTTGATGTACCGCAATATGGCCATTGCCATCTCCTTGAAATCTCCTTCGGTGGGTTCGCTTCTAACTGGCATCGTCTTTTAATCTGCGTTCGGGTGCTGACAATATAGAATATACCTAATTAATAACTTCATTTTAAGTAATTTGCAATTTGTTTTTTGTCAAACCTACACTGATATGGACTTTCACGATACCGGCCAGGCCTCGTATGGGGGTCACAATTACTGAAGCAGTGATAGCCAAGTTGGTAGAACGCTTGTCAAGGTAATACGGAGGCAGGTTCAAACCCCGGCTCGCACCGGTAGGATTTCCGAATTTTCATGTGCGAATCTCATTTTCAACCAAGATTATCACTTGCTTAACGGTGAAGGAAAACATCGCGAGGAAACCTGCATGTCTGATAGTACCCCTCGAAAGACGTGTGAAGTCTGCGAACCTGCACTGGGCCAGGGTGGTGGACTATGGCCTAATCCCCCTCGCACCTCGCATCGAGGGGAGGCTCGTGCCAAACAGTGGGACATTAAAAGGACTGGTATTATTATTATTATTACAAATTGTTTTTTTTAACTAACACTGTTTCCTATTACTTAAATCACAGCGAAATGGTCATTACTCACTCACCAAATAGGATTAGCGAACTTTTATTTACAGAGCACTACCTTATTTGTAAACTGTCTAACCGTCTTGCCTTGGCAGGTGGCGGGCTCTTTATGATGGCTTAGTACAACGGAGCCGAGCTAGATGCTGTAATCTCTCCCTTGTCGAACATGCGCATTGGAAAAAATTGTTGAGATTTTAAAATAAACATTGTTCAATTGGTGTATTGATTGAGCGATCACGTCTCCAACGTCATGATGTCCTGCTCCCTGATTCCAGGAACACCGGTAGTGACGTACATTTAATATCTACTGCGCATGTGCTATGCATTCGTCGGATGTGAAGGCAACAGGTTTTTTTGTGCATCTTTCGACTGTGCATGTTGAACTCATTTTGCCAGTGTCATGATCAGGTTGGCAACAGGTTGTTGGGGCATGTAATGTACTAGGTTGTCAGAAAGTGGTAGGATGTGGTGAAGAATAAAACTGAGCATATAGCCTACTGATGGATGACTCAGTTTGATAGAAGGGACAATACGTACAAGATATTATTAATAATAGTATCCCAATTTGGACTGCCCGGACTAAAGTAACACCCCAGTCTGTGATGTGAAGTGGGGCACCTGACCGACTCCATGGGGGCACTCGGGTCCGTGGTGTCGCTACTCAACAACAGTTGGCCACAAGTTGCCCTATTAAGATTGTTATAAATGATCTCACACGCCGCAAGCGCCGAATTGCACTAAATGTAACTATGAAAATTCGGCCCAGCTCACTAGATGTGCGATCTTGCATAGTACTTCTACTATACTGAGTAAGAATTCTAAGAATATCAAATAATGATTTCTTATATTTACGCGAATACTGCACGTTGAAATAAATCTTTATTTAAGGATCTCCCGACGTTTCGGCGGCTTTAGAGCAACCATGGTTACGGGAGGACTGAGGTGTTTGACGTCCTAGAAAACATAAGATATAAAATCCTTCAAATTTGTTTTATTTCAATGTGAGGAATTTCAAATTTACCGCGTGGTGCATAGTTGTGTGTTCTCAATATAACGCGCTTAAGGATCGTATGGAGAATCTTTATGTGCGTTCTGAATGTCGTCTGCAGCGCCTGTGTAGCTTGTGGCGCAGTTGAAAGGTCTTCCCAGTCTGTCGATGCAGAAGTTCACGAGTATTAATATATAGCATTGGGGAGTTTCGGAGACTTGGTACAGCGAGTTTAGGAGGTTTCGTGACGCACAATGGCTCCTCGCCCTCGCTTACAAGAGTAGCTTACTTACAGCACCAAGGAGTCGAGCTATCGAAAAAGGTTTCTCCAACATTGTCGTGTATACAGTGTATACGTGTATACAGTGTATACAGGCGTATGCAAGGAGCAAGTTACAGGGAAATTTGGATGCAAGGTTGCTATTATCGACATTTGTGTTTCAATATAGGAAATCTTTGACCAAATCCATGAATCGTCTAGAGCACGGATTCTCAAAATATTTTGGGCAAGGGACCCCTTTTCCAAAATGATCCGATAACTCAGACCCCCATAGTCAAATTAACTTAAAATCTTATCTCTAAATTTTTTCCTATCATCGTTGACTCCTGGGAAAGGGATATCTACCCTAAGCGGTCGATAACCACCACCTTGGGAATCCTTGGTCTAGAGAGCGATATTAACAAACTAAGAAAATATAATAAGCAATGGGGCCTGGTTGAATAATATATTCCTCATTCCACTGCAAAGGTGGAAAATCATAATAATTTGAAAACAATTTTGGTTCGATTCCCGGCTGCGCAAATTTCGGAAATGGTTTTTTTCGTTTTTTCCCCAGTTCTGGGTGTTACTTAGCTCGCCCCAGACTATTGTACGGTACCCATAATACTAGAGTGGTTTTGTTTGGAACCATACAGTTAGGGTGTGTTATTTTGTTAGGTACATATATATATACTATACTGGTACAAGACAACAGCTGCCAGCTGACATAGGATTTTCGCATATATTACGTTACATTCATACCTTCTCATAGTCAATACAGTCCTAGTACTTGAGGAGACAAAGCAACACAGCAGGGGACAGCAGGGGACTCATACAGGTGCCAAGCGACGATGATACCTATTATCTTTAAATTCTACTCTTCTTTTGCAAAGAAAGAAAGAGAAGCTCCTTTCCTTCTGCACCATCATTGATCTATAATATACTTTGCTAGCCGTCCATGATTTATCCAGCATGAATATGGCGGTTGCTACCTCGCCTCATTTATAAACTCCTGGTACATCTGACAACGCAAATACTTTATGTCTACCTATTGCAGACTTCATGCCAGTAGTTGACTTCGAGTCAAATGACCTCCACATTATTATGTTACCCTGTTACTAGCGAATTTGAAAATAGTCAGTTGCCAATTGCGTCATCTTAAGGGATATTACGCCATTGAATGTCTACATACATCTTCAGCATTAAAAAGCTTAATTTAAATACTATAAGATGAGTAATGAAAAAGGCTGAAGTGATTTTAATTTCAACAATAACAGCTACACTGACCATTGAGCCCAGATCTGTGATCAGCTTTTAACCGAAAGCTGCAGACAAAATAGTGAAACTAATAATATAATCTTAAAAAAGAGAAATGTAATATGATAAGTACATTGATATATTAAAACAAAAACATCTAAATACACTTGACCTAAATTTGAGGCTTGGAAATAATCAAGCACATTCAAGAATACGTACAAACAAAAGGTCCCAGGAGGTTTTATCGATGGTCAATACATTTTGTTACCTATTATATCGCCATCCATTCTTCTATAAAGTGTTTTATTGATAATTTTAAAATGTTGTAATCTCATATTTAATATCGTCGTTTATTTATTGATTAATTTGTTATTCCTATTAATTAAACCAAAATGGCGTTGGGTTAGTGAGCCTATTTCGAGAAAGGAATTACCACGTTATTGCTTGCTATATGAATAAAAATATGTCAAGTATCATTGATTCCTGTCACAATCCATTTTTATTTTATAGTGTGTATTTATTTATTTCATTCGTTATTGTTATTATATACGTGACATTGTCATAATAGTGGTGATAGCCAAGTTGGTAGAACGCTTGCCTCGGTAACGAGGACTGCAGGTTCAAAACCCGGCGCGCACCCTGGGATTTCATGTGCGAATCTCATTTTCAACCATGATTATCACTTGCTAAACGGTCAAGGAAAACATCGTGAGGAAACCGGCATGTCTGAGAGAACCCCTCGAAAGATGTGTGAATTCCGCCAACCCGCACCGGGCCAGCGTGGTGGACTGTGCCTAATCCCCCTCGCATTGAGGAGAGGCCCTTGCCCAGCAATGGGACATTAAAAAAGGGTTTGGTATTATTATTGGCAATATACACTATTTTCTAGGTGAGGCCATATTTCAACTTATTCCATTTATTTGATTGCATTTCATTTCGTTAAGACAAAATTTAAATGTAGAGAGTGTTGATTTTTGCTTGCTTTGCAGAAAAAAAGACGGTGGTCTTCCTTTCTTTGCAAACAAAGTAGAAGAAGAATTACCTACTTCATTATAAAAAGTATCATACCGATTCCCATTCTTGGTCGGTTATGTATGCCTAGTACGTGAACGAACGGCGTTAACCTCCATTATCGCACATGCGCCCTTAGAGGTGAGCAATGGAACCCCTCTGAATACTGATAAGGTAGAATAAGTAGGTAAGTACCTACTCTGTCCTATGCTTTCCTACTACAATAGGAAGCGGTGTTGATGCGTCACAACTTGGTAACTTCTTTGTTTGTTCTGGCTCGTGCTCTTTGCATTTAGCCGGTAAATAATAAACGAATGTTTTAAGCACATAAATAAAATATTGGATAGGCTACAATTTATCTTCTTTATATGAAGGTTCTAAGTGAAGTGACGGATACTTACTGACAAATTAATATGATGGACTTCTCGTAACAACCACCCAGAATTTATGTACTTTAGGTCCCAACTATAACTTTATTGAACGTCATATAGGACTGCGCAAAGTACTTTTCATCAGGAGTTTGTACGAGTATGTACCTATAGGTGGAGCTGTCAAAGCGTCTGGTGGCACATCTGGTGACCAGAACGCTGGCACATATTTTGGCCAACACATCAGAATTGCCATTCAACGTGGCAATGCTGCCAGCGTTTTGGGCACCGTCCCGGTCGAAGATGGTGGGAATTTGCTGAGTGCATTTTGAAATCAGCCTTATTTTATTGATTAATTAACTCTTTTTTTATTCGTTTGATATTCCCATTGTTTAATATGTAGTCCCTATAGGTTAATTGTTATAGCCCATCAAATCAATTACATGTTAAAAAACATCTGCGAATGTTACGGCGTAAAAGGTCTTTGCCATCTTATGTAGAGCTAATTCTTACATTCAATTATTACCCTCGTCTTCCTTCTCTTTTAATTTAGGGTCTCAAACACTTCGGTGTAGATGGAACTCCTTCTACTAACCTCGATCTAAGGCTCTCTCTCATCTCTGTCACCTTGTTATACGACATTGTCCCGACCTAAGAACCTCGTCCGACCGAATCGAATCCTCGTCTAAAATTCAAGCACTTGCCGACCTTTTAATTAGTGAACCCTTTATTTTTCTCTACCACGCTTTCCCTCTGTACGTCTAGTGCGAGATTATTTGTAATCTAACCGTACCGTATTTAGGCATTTTGTATGGAGAATTAAACGTTTTAAATACCGTCCGCTAGAGGCACTTTTCAATTCTCCAAACAAAATGTCTAAATACGTTAGATTATAAAGGATACAGTTAGCTCGCACTTGACGTGCTGATGTTCTTTATGAATGTGGGCATAAAGTGTTCTCTTCTAAAAATGCTTTGTAAACCCATTGGAATGTTTATGAATTCGAGTGTGATAGTCTGCGCCACCCCGCCAAACAGACCTATAAATCTATTTCTGCGCAAGCACTAGGTACCTGGATATATAAGGGAGGAGGAAGGATACATAAGCTATTGATTTAAAATGTATAAGTTATTAATATCTGAACTATTGTGACCTCTATCCCAGGCACGCTGGGCTCATCTGGGTAGACGCGGCGCGGTGCGGGGTCAAACATAATATGGCATATACAGGACGAAACAGAAAGGCTACCAAACGAACCTGCGCTTATTTAACACATAATCATTATGTGACTTCAGAATCTCAATATGTTCGATTACATATGCGCTAAAAAAACAAAGGTTCAAAGTTTAGTATATCCTTTTAGATCACTCCGAATATCTTTGATTGTACACAAATTCAAGATGGCAATAAGGGTTAATGCAGAATCTTTGCCAGTGTCGAGTGATTCTTGATAATTTTTATTGAATTATATGGCACCCCTGATGATAATGATAATGTTGATGATCAGTAAAGCTGTGGATACTTCACTATAAATTTACCAGACATCTTGGGAAATCTTGTAAAGTCAAGTTATACAATTTCATTTCAATTTTACATTTGGAAATTAAAACAAAATTGACAACTTCACGGTTCAACTTTCCACCAAAAAGCCAGGGGTCAGGGGTAAACAACAAGGAACGCACGATATTTTTTTTATTCTTTATTTTTAATTCCATTAAAAACATTGATGGTACATTTAATAAAAAAACACTTAATATATCCTACTTTCTACTACTTCCATGATGTGCCTGGAACGTTTAATTGTATCTAGATTAAATCCAGTCTTTCTTCCAGTCAATGTTCCATTCAGTACCTATATAAAGGACCCTTAAGACGACCTTAGGTCTTAAACCACAACCATACAACAGCTGGAGCAATTCTTCTATCGCCAGACAAAATATATAAATATTGTATACATTTATTCTTAGCTTATTATACATAAATATATTTCAGTACAATCACACGCATAGTTATTTTGAAACTTGAAAGTTTTGAAATACATATTTCAGGAGTAATATTATTTATTGTTGTTCAGTAATCGGTCGATCGATGAGCCAAAAACTGGAATATATTATTAATACATTGTTATGGTACTTAAATACCCATGTTAATAAATACAGGAACAACATTACATTAAAATTGCCGAGAATCACAAAAACAAGTAAGATTCGGATTACCAATTAGTATAAGATAATACTTATATCAAAGATCTGTGTGAATACACCTAATAAATAGACAATATAAACATCGACTAACAACCACATTTATTTAAAATACCCTCATCTTCCTTTATCACCGTTACCCTGATCTGCCCTGCGCTTGTTCACCCCATCGCCATTGATATAACAACATACATTTTACAAGACAACAATAATACATTAAACAAATATTCCCAAACTACAGAAGACAAAGATAATACTACAGTGACACAAAATACACGCCTGCACTCCCCGAAATGTAGACAGAATTACATAACAACAACGAAGAAGTACAAAGAACAGGAATTTAGCCCGAATAATCAGAGCCTTCGTCGCTGCATTCCCTGTTGACATGCCTCTCCGACACCAATATCCTCTTGTTCATAAGCCTACCCTTAAATTCAGGCAAATCATCAACGTAGATTGAATGCTTGTAGGCGGCGGCGTACCAGTACGCATTTCTGGAGGACTCCTGGGTGAATCCCACCAATATGGCGCGAATCCCGGCCTGCGGCTCGCCGATACGAGCCACGAAGTCCAGGTCCCTCTCCTTGGTGCCGCAGTGTATGAAGCGAGCTATCGCTAGCACTATGCGAACGAGATCCTCATCGTCGTCTTCGGGGAACTGAAATATTTCCAGTTCAGTGTTCACAGTAACCAGAGGCTCGGTACGCTCCCGCAGCCCCGCCACCGCGCGATGCAGCGCCATGATCTGAGCGTTGCGCTCCTCCGCGAAAACATCCTCGATGTTACTCTTCAATTTAGCCTCGATCGCATCCAATCGGTTGATATTAATCATTACCATTGATTTCAGCTCTTTCACGACGAGCTTCGTACGAGAGCTTTCACAGCGTTTTACAGCCAGCTCGTTCAGCAGGGATCTCAGAGCTGCTATCGTGGCAGGAGAAAATTTACTGTATTCCGTAGGCGGTCCGGAGGTGCCGGCGCCGAACAAAGGATCCTGGGCGACACATTGTGGGCACCTGCTCATGGCGGGATCTGATGAATTCTCGTTAGCGACACCGGCCGCTTGGAAGCTGCGGTTACAAATAGGACACCGCATTCTTATTGACACTCGGTTCTTCGTCACTTCGCTTCAACACCCGGTTCCTCGTCACTTCGCTTCAACACCGGACTGCCTTTCACGCAGTGCCCAGAACAATAATAGCAACTTCACGCGGGGCGCTACTTGCTCGCTATGACGACTCGATACCTAGGCGGCTAACACGCAGGTCGAGACAAAACCTATGTCGCGGCTTACGTCGCACCGACTTGCTCTCTCCTTACCGTCACTCATACGAGGGAAAGAGACAAAATCGATTTATCTCACATTTTGTGTTGTCAATGCGGGCTGTTATTTTTAGGGCTAGGTTGAGCTGGGCTCGAACATGCGCAATAGAGGGTTGGTATTGAAGTATTGAGCGATCGGCTTTCTATAAAGTTATGCTGCCCTGCTTCCCACCTGTAGGAACCGAGTCTATTGTGATGTAAATTAACGTTAGTTGCTGAAAATATAGACACAAAAAGAAACAGGCAGCTGTGGAATCTGAGGAAAACTGAAAATTAGTCCTAATGATATTGAAATAGGTATTAATATTGGACGTAACAGCGTATTTGTTTGAAATGTCAGTACAATGATGAAACCATAGACATCGACCTGTACCGCCACTGACGTCCATGATACAATACCATAGAGGTCAGTGTGTACCGCCCACGGCCGCCGCCCGCCGCCCGCCCCCCGCCCCCCGCCCTCCGTCCAAGTGCCATCAAGAAGGGCACCCTGCCTAAGTTCTTATCACGTTATCACTACCTTCATTTTAGCTTAGCAATCGGCTAAAAATAAAACCATTTTTGCCCGGGTCGAGTATTGCTTGATAATTGTTATAAAAGTAAAATTGAAAAAGAAAACACATTTAGGTAGTGATCGGCATTTTAGCGGGAAGTTTAACCGTGAAGTTGTCAATTTTGTTTTATATTTAATAATGAATAAATAATTAAATCAATATTGGCCTACACGAATAAGAAATAGGACACGCCATTTTCATATCACCATGTCACATCCATTATTTTATTTATAATGTGTATTTATTGAAAGTTTTATTGCTATTCAAGTAATTACTTGACATTGGCAAAATACCCGTAAGTTGTGGGTGAGGCCATATTCATATCCATTTTACTTATTTCATCGCATATTTTAATTTTGTAAAGAAAGAAGAAAAAAATTATAAACGGTTCAGTATGTGGTGCACATGTGCAAGCCGGACCGTTCGCCAACTTCCAGCCACAGGTTGCACACTCCGGACGGCAACAGGTTGCGAGGACGCCAGTGTACCAGGCTCACATAACAAACGGAAACAAACAGATTTTTTTTTGCAATAGACTGTTCTTTTTTTCTCCTTGTATAGGTTGGCAACATGGCAATCGGCTACAAAACAGTGCCATTATTGCCAGTGTCGAGTAGTTTTATGATCGTTGCTTTAAATATTAGTATCCGTGATGATAATCATGGTGGCAACGACGGTAACGATGATGACTTTAATCCCTTACCTGTACAACTAAAACTATGGGTATACTTTGCTGAAAATTTACCGAACATCTTGGGTGAACTTGAAACGTCATGTTATACATTTTTAATTTTAATGTCCCACACTTGTGCACTTTTATGAACACACAATGGTTAATATACACCCAATATTACACGCTAGCTGCGCCCCGCGGTGTTACCCGCGATTAAAAAGTATGTCCTTCTCCCATATGTCCATTTGCAAATGCACCGTTCCTGTATGCTATCCCATAGAACCGCGCATTCTTCCGGAATTAAAATTAGCCTATGTCATTTATTGACCCCTAAACTACCACTATGCAAAAATCATGTCGATCCTTTGCTCTATGATAAATTAAAACAAATCTATCCCACGGGAACCATATATTTTACCGGGATACAAAGTAGCCTATGTCCGTTCAGCCGTTATAGCGTGATTGAGTAACAAACATCCATCCATCCATCCATCCAAACTATCACACTTATAACATTAGTGGGATTATTTATTAAGGAAACACATTGTTATGGATGATGAAAACAAAATTGACAACTTCACTGTTTAACTTGCCCCCCAAAAGTCCGATGTTATTTACTATTAAAATCTGGAACTTTCCATAGATATGTTCAGCTGAATACCAAAGATTCTAGATAAATATTTTTCAAGACCCCGTTACACTCCTCTCCCCTCACCGCCAGACACGAGGAGCCCTCGCCCACCTGTGGGCGTAAGCCGGTTGTACAAAGTGTTATACTTATAATACTTTGAAGAAAATCTTTTTATTTTTCGCACACACCAATGTGAAATGGAACACGCCATTTTCATACCTTCATGTCACATCCATTATTGTATTTATAATGTGTATTTATTGAATGTGTTATTGCTATTAATTACCTGACATTGGCAAAATACCCGCTAATTTGTGGGCGAGGCCATTTGCATATCCAATTTATTTCATCGCATTTCATTTCGTAAAGAAAGAAGAATGTGCATATATTAAACATGTTATTGCTATTAATTACTTGACATTGGCAAAACACCCTCTATGTTGTGGGTGAGGCCGTATTCATATTCATGTTATTTAATCGCATTTTATTGCATAAAGAAATAAGAAGTAATATAATCTGGGGTGTGAGAGGGATGCACGAAGCTTACGTACGTTTCGGTACTTAAAGGATTGTGCCAGATTTTAAGGAAATCTAAGATCATAATATATTAGTAGTATGACTTAAACTTAAGTGGAAGATTTTTTATATACCACCGTCAAGGATTTCAATTAGTTTATTCTCATGTCACTGGTCCCATAACATCTGCATTGTCTATCAGAACAGGTGAATGAATGAAATGAAAATTGTTTTTAATTCTATTGTTTCGTTCGGTCAGCTGTTCTTCCAGACTCCACCCACTACGTCCATTACGTCCATTGAAATATTAAGCCCAAAATTATTTTATCTACTGCCCACTTTTTTTCTGGGTCGCTTACCCTTTAGGCACGCAGCGCCCACACGGGGGCGATATCACCCGCTTTGGGAAAGGCTGCGTTATAGCCTATCGTAAAAGCTGCATGACGGTTGACCGGTCAGCGGTCAGTTTTGTTTAGGAAATAAAAAAAACACTGACGCCCATCAAATAATGTATTATATATTTACGAAATATAAGGCTGAACATACCTACGTCCTTATAAATAAATTATAAATCAAGAATATAGAAAATATCCATGAAAAAATACTATACCACACGACGTGCCGCTGTTGGTAGGTACCGTTACAACGACAGGGCACATACACACACGATGACACGTATAACTGTTACGATTTAACGTTAAGCACTTGTGACACAACGAAATAGTTTGGAAAATATGCGACCGTCCCATTGCCAGCCAGCATAATGTACGGGTACGAGGGAAATCGTCACAGAAGCTACAATTTCGTTGGCAGGGTCTATTATCGACTTTAAGTTTACCATTTCCTTTGCGCCCGCGCACACCCCAAGCCACCAATCAGACGGTCGCATTAAACTACCGACATCGGGCGTCCAAGCAGTGTCACTCCGTGCGTGTTACAGGAGGTTCTTGATCTCGTCGTACAGTACCAGGACGAAAGCGGCTCCCGTGCCTCTCAGTACATTGGAGAAAGCACCCTTGAAGAAGGCCGAGGGACCTTCGGTGCTGAGGATTTTCGCCCAGCAGTGGGCGGTACTCTTGTACACGCGCTCGTTGACCGGCAGCCCTGACTGCATCATCATACGTCGACGGACCGTGTCGAGCGGGTAGGATGTTATTCCCGCTATTGTGGTCACCGTCTGAATGGGTGATGAAACGGGACAAATTGATGATTTATACTGAGATATTCTGCTAACACAATCGATTCATAATCGAACAGCAACCGCATAGTAACTGTCACTTTTGACAGATATCCCATACAATCTGTCAAAAGTGACAGTTACTATGCGGTTGCTGTTCGATTATGAATCGATTGTGTTAGCAGAATTTTAAATCGATATCGTGAAGTCGCTCGAATGTTTCCGTAAAGTGAAAAGTTTCCATCTAGAAGCCTGTCTACTGCATCTACTGCTTAACGGATGGCTGTTTTTTTTGTCAAATTTTATTTGGGCGGGAGTTTCGAATCGCACAAATATGAAACGTTGTTCATATGTTTGATAGTTTGAGGCCTGGGTGACATGACCCGCTATTTGATACGGTATAAGGTTAGCCAAAAGTGTCGCAGCTGTGTGGGAGCTTTGCCCCACTTAATTTGGAATTTTGCGACTAAAAAAAAAAAAAAAAAAAAAAATTATACTTATCTGTGTTGGTGTCTGATATTTGAATAAACGCTAATTAATATAATTTAGTGCTTTTCTTAAGATACCATACCCACAATGGCCCTTTTCCAGCCTTATGGGGGGCTGGAAAAGGGCCATTATGGGATTTTTGTCGCCCTACTGTATACGGCTTATGATGGCAAACCCCAGGGGACTGAGGCTTGCAATCTTGGCGTACTCCTAGAGCAACTACTAGCCGTGTTAGGTATAATGTGAACATTAGCTCTGCCTCGCCTGCGCTCGCGCTTTTATTGTGGGGGAGCACCTCCCGCCTTCGAATCCCCTACCCACGTTACCCTCAGACAAATTAGCTTGGACTAAGCTTCCCAAGGCATACCCCTCTTCCCAAGCCTTATGGGCATTGGCCATAAGTTTTATATAAACATTATGATTGTGTGGGTGTATACTATTGACATGATTTTATTTCCACGAGTATGCACGCGTAGTTTTATTCTCTTCGTGTTTACCGTCCATCCCCCAAGAATTGGCGGAAACAAACCGCACGGAAACTAGGTCTTAACAACTCCATGGATGGATATTCAGTCATTACCTGTGCGATCAGCCAGGAGAAGAACAATGGCGTATTCTTGGGATCTGGCAGCATGCCCCTCGCTGTGTCATAGAACCCGAAGTACGTGGCTCTGTAGATGATGATGCCCTGCACGGACACCACGAACCCTCGGTACCACCCGATGGGCCCATCAGTCTTTATTATCTTCGAGAGGCAGTCCACCAGCCCGTTATACTGTTTGTCCGCGCCCTTGCCAACGTCCGCTGCTAACCTAGAATTGGCGTACATTACGATAAAGCGATTAGAACATCTTCCTACCAATGTTATACTTTCCTTCGTCGGTAAATAATATAATACAATATCGCCAGACAAACACACCAACTATACGGTCCCACACTAAGCCACGCTTTTATTATGGGTACCGTACAATGGACTGGGGGCGAACCCAGTATATATTCCTTATATAGATATTAAGCATCCATGAATTGGGTACAATCGCTATGCTGCAACGGTTATTATCCGGATCTTGTATATATGTTACGTGCTCCGAAAACTCTCATAGCGCGTTTCAGGCTTGTATGGGGAAGTGTCGATTGTTCTGAATGCGTCTGCAGCGCCATCTGTGTAGCTTGTGGCAAGGTTGAGGAGGTCGCTACAAACTGAATAATACATACCAACTCATCCTAATACAAAACTATCTATCGTTTCTGAGCGTTGTCGGTGACAATTACAAATATACACTGAGACAGTGGCAGCGACTGATCAAGAGTTCTGACCGCCCTAGGCTAATTACGAAAAGGCGCCCCCGCCAGGTGTGTTACGGTCGCCCTAAAAAGTGGTATATTATGTTAAAATCAGGGACTCCCAAGCTTTTACAGTTCACAGCGCATTTAGTTTTAGTGTTTTGTCTCGGTCTTGTTGAAATATGTAGGGTAGATGCAATGACGCTAGATTAATAGTGCATGCGAAGACACGATTTCAGCGCGCCCCCCGATCCTCAAGCCCTAGGCTGCAGCCTAATTAGCCTAAGGGTTAATCAGGCCCTGAGACAGTGCTATCTAGCGGGATTTTTGGAGATGAGACAGGTGATAAGTTTTAAACAAACCTCGTTCGTGCAAAATCCAATGGATACACAAAGCACATGGAGGTCGCGCCGGCGGCGCCGCCCGACGCCAGGTTGCCGGCGAAGTACCGCCAGAACTGTTTGTTTTTGTCCACGCCCTTAAGGAACATTCCTTTGTACACGTCCTTAAAGGAAAAGTTTAGGGCCTGAGTGGGGAAGTAACGGATCACGTTCGCCAAGTTACCTCGCCACAACGACGTTAAGCCTTGCTCAGCTGGTATGCGGATGAACGCATCAACGATTCCTGTGAATTGAAGTAAAAAAGGGTTAGCTCTGTTGGACATAGCCATCATCAACAGTTCGTACAACTGATATAAGTACCTAGATATACATGACTAATATTACGACAGTATGCAAAAACTAACTATGAGGGTACCCTAGTTCAAACTGCGACACTCAGACTGAATCATTATTTTTGCAGAAAAGAAATATCATGCATGAGTTTAAAACAAACTGTTTAAAAAACAAAACATTATAGGCACCGAAATACTTAATATAAATTTCAAAGTTTCCGTTAAACTAATATTGTAAAGTAGGCTTATAGGTAGGCATTGTCCATGGCGGGAGACGCGATACAAATTACGCATATTTGTTTGAGACCTTATTTCCAATACGTGAATGTTGATTATTGATGTAGTCAGTGCATTTTTGAATAACAAAAAAATAAGGTTTAGGGTAGGTATTGACCATGTCTCATTGTAGCCAAACTAAGCTATTGAATACCTACCTTTGTAGCGCTGGTTTTCAGGTATCTGTTTCGACACGTGCTGGACCTGTAAGATCAGCTTCACCCGCTCGATGGGCGCCACCGCGGTCTTCGCCACAGCAGCCGATATCCCACCCGCGAGGAAATCTTTCATAAACCCAGCCGCTTCCGACCCCTTCTCCTTTTTGGCATCCTTCTTCTTGTCTTTTTCCGACATTATGGCAATATAATCCACTCACTCAGAAAGACCTAAAAATAACAGTTGCATCCTCATCGCGTCACGAGACAAAGATAACTGACAGAAGATGTAAAATAATGCTAATACGTACGTAGGTACTACAATTTTCAACCTCTTCGAGTGTGAATACCGGGTCCGGGTGAGAACCATACCTCCATGACCGTTCGACCGTCCACAAGCAGTTGTAATTTCACACAAAATTGCACAATAATTTTTATAATAAATTTATGTATCGCTTTTCAAGTTTTAGTCATTTTTTGGCATTACAAAAGACAGGCGCTTCGATTTTGAATTTAGAAGTTGGGAGCATAGACATTCGACCGATTTGATAGAGGGCCAGAGTCGTAGTCTGAGAATGGAACCGTCAGCGCGGTAGAATACTGCATGAGAAAAACTTTTTGGCGCGAAACTGAAAAGTCATGGCGTCAGTTATGATTTAATTTCTAAAACTAGTGTTGCTGCGAGTAGATAGTGAGTGATATAAATGGAATAATAACCATTATGGGTTCGGTAAAGTGCACGAGTGTAGGTAATTGTAACAATGAGACGAATCTTGGCTATTTAGTTTCTCACAAAAAATCCATAAAAAATCTTATCCATCACTTTACTGATTGAGGGATGGGGGGGGGGGGGGGTTATTTTAATTGGGCCTAGCCTTTGGGCCTGTACATATGCTCGACAACTGAAATAATGTATATTACTTGACAATTACAAAATATGTGCCAAATAAAAAAAACTGCATGAATCGAACACGCTATGAGGTGAGGACTCATTCTGTTTTACGTTGACCACAGCAAATATTTAGGAGCAGGCCAGCTTATAGCGATAGTATCACTTATTCAAATTACTGTTAACACCTGTACGTGCCATGCCAGTGTCGAGTTATTCTTGATTGATGATGATGATGATGAAATGAATCCCCTACCCCTATCAGTAATGCTGTGGATACTTTACTGAAAATTCACCGGGCATCTTGGGAGAACTTGAAATGTCAAGTTCATGACATTTCAAAAATTTAAATAAAATAGTATACGATTTAGGACGCCATTACGTGGTGACAGCTTATATGGTATTACCGATACGGCACTTCCTAGGCGTATTATGGGGATGACTATAAAATAAAAATAAAGCAGTACACATACATGGTGTTCAATTATTTTATTGATTTATATTTCGCCTCAGATCAAGCTTATCATAGTTTTGGAAATTATGTGTACACCCCATAAAGTTAATACTATTACGCGAGATAGATGCAAACACAAGCCATAATTACACTATCTAAAAAAAAAGTTATTATTTTCTATTGCGAACATTTTCATAGATAGAGTAGATAAATAATCCGCCCGCGGCCTTAACTATCACACGTCACAGCGCTAATGTCAGGTCTACAAGAGGACAGTTCGCAAGTAGAGAGCAACGAGAATATTCATATTTTTCATTCTATGAAAATAAATTAAATAAGGGCGACCTTAAACATCCGGAATTTCATAATCTGGATTTAATAATACCAAAAATGGATACTAGCCTCACTCCTCCGCAAGTCAGTATTGATATGAAAAAGTTATAATCGAGAAAAAAAATTGAATGTGTGTGTGATGTAAAACGGAATGATGTGCAATTTAACACAAATAAAAAAGAATGCTGACATGAAAAAAGCTTCTGATCAGCCAGTATCTTCATGCAATTGTTGTCTACTTGTAAGTTACTTGCGTACAGTCATCGTGTAAGTCGAGCATTAACCCATGACTTAAGTGAACCCAGTAATTAAATGACATTCGTACATAAATAAAAAAAATACATAATATTACTTTATAACCACTGGTAAAACAAGAATACAAACTAGATCACAATTATTCAATTATGGAATTAATACGAATCTGTGTTGTAGCGTAGGGTTACGTTAACGCAAGCGCGTTTTGTTTCGCTCTAACCACAGATTTTATAAATAAGTGTAACCGTGTCGACATGCTGCCACGATGATGTTACATTAGACATTTCAATACGAGCAAACGAGAGCCATGCTCAAAATATAATTGTATTCAGCTAATAAATATAATACATTACAATTTAGAAAAAAATAAACTATTCAGAAGGCATCCGCATAATTACACATTTCAGATTTAATGAGCTTAACAATCAAGACCGTTGTTTATCCACCTCAAGTTGACTACGTACTAGCTTGCCAGATATTCCAGTATATAATCGAATTTATAGACATTGATTAAAACACGATTTAAGCGCTCTGTAGTTAGTACGTCGACGTATATGGACTCATAATTATTGTTATAAACAATTTATCCAAATCCTCTATATTATCTATGCTTTCGCAGCATAGATAATATGATATAATATGAAAGAGAGGAGTTTCCGAATTTAGCAATCATGACGTCAAGTTATAAAAAAAACAAAAAATATTTTATCTTATAATGCTATCATCGGATTCAACGTTCTATAAATACGATCATTATATACCCTAGTCTAGCAGTACCTCGCCCATGTATTGACCAGTACATAGGACAGACATTTAAAAAAAATGTTTTTATTGATGGGTACAGACAACGGCGTCATACTGTCTATGATTTGCGTTGACTTTAAGGGGGAAGCTCAGGTCAGGGCGCGAAATTCAAATAGTCAATGGTTTTTATTTTTTTACGAAAATTTTGGACATTTCGAATTTCGCGCCCTGACCTGAGCTTCCCCCTTAAAAAGTAACGAAGATCGCTTTAACTAACGGATGGACTGATTGCCCGACACAACTACCTCACCCAACACATTATTATAAATTATACTACTACAACTAATGTCCAACGTACACGATTCAAGTTGACAAGCAGCGAGACAACTTGGGAACCGTTAGGAATACAGATAAGTGTTATTCATGTATGCAAGTTATTTAGCAGATCGATCAACTGAAATTGAGGCGATAAAAGAGCAAGGGGCTATGCATAGGAGGCAGAAGAATGCGCTGGTGGCAGTAGGGTGCGAAAAATAAATTAATCCAATCTCCTTGTCAACTTGCCAACTACTCTATAGCGACTTGCCTATTTGACAAGTTGTGTACTTACCAAGCTGTTACACGCGTCCAGTCAAATTGATTCGCCACTTGTCGAGTCAATTTGTAAGCTACTGGCACAATGTGCGTACAAACCACTACGGTTCATAATGCCTGACAAGTTGACACCCGACTTGTCGACATGACTCGTTACGGGCTTCCATAGGCAGCTTACAGAATTACAATTCTATAACAAATTGTCGATAACAAATTGTTCTAAAGGACAATACAACACCCGCGACCCGTCGCCACACATCGCGACAAGCCGCAAACTATAACAATTCATCGGTAACTGTTGCGCGACATCGATAATGCTGAATGAGTAAAACTTGAAACATTAATGTTGTACCACAAAAGAGATTAAAACGCGGTTTGAAGTCGTGCTTAACTAAGCAGTGTCTAAAAAGCTAACCATTGTTTAACCACTACTAAGTTTATTTTTAAATAGTGACTAACCATGGTTTTGTGTTGATGTTTTTTTATAAACGAATGTTCTACGCGTGATATTTTTTTTGTACTACTGCAAAAGATAAAAAAAAAGATTTCCGTTATTGTGCAAGTAGTTCCGTTAGCCCCTCAAACTAAACGTAAGCTTGGACTCACCTGAATAGTTTAGCTGTCATCTCTCAATTTAATTACAATGTACTACGATTATTTATTCTCAAAATATTTACCACCAAATTGTATACGTCAAGTCAACTCAGAATGGCATTTCGTAGTGTATAGAAGTGCTTTGTAATACCATTGTAAATGGACGAGAGCGCACTACAAATATGGTGGTTTAATGTATAAACACAACAACAATACATTCTTATTATAATTGGAATTATTGAACATATATGAACATATATATATATATATATATATATATATAATAGCACTTTTTGGTAAACACATATTATGCAATTGGACAGACCAAACTTGTCATTAGAATATCTGCACTTGTGTATAACATATTTGTTTGTGATGCCCGGTTTACAAGATTCTAGATGAAAAGTTGAGAAGTCGCGAGACATCTCAAAATTTAATTTGCGACAAGCTGCCTACTTGTCAACTTCTGAAAGCATTCTAAGCTGCTTATGTGGGTTCGCTAGCAACGTATCAAATGGAATCGTGTATAACAGTTCGAGGGTTAATTGATTAAAGACCAGGGCTACAAGTCTGCTAACACAATCGATTCATAGTCGAACAGCAACGGCATAGTAACTGTCACTTTTGACAGATATCCCATACAATATCTACGGCACGTACGCACGGCTGCGTACGACAGTACGCGGTTGCTGTTCGATTATGAATCGATTGTGTTGGCAAACTTGGGGCCCTGTTAATTTGACTAATAATGTTACGTAGGTTTAAATGAATAAACGCTGAAAATGAATTCAGAATATATTGGTTTTGAAGTTGGTCCTTCACAATTTTCAATCAGTAAACTTGTCAATTATTAAATTTACACACGCATAAGATTTATGTAATTATGATTAAATACGCATGTATATCTGTGATCGCTATGTACAGCATTGTATATAAAGTCATCGTCAAAAAACAAGTTACCTATCAAAATTATTGCGTGCGTATTGCGATGTTTTCGTGTTAATATCTATCCATAGACACCCAACCGGGTTTTTACAACGCCAATATAAACAATGAAATTACAAAACCATTTTGTACGCTTTGTGAAGCCATTGTAAATGGACGAAATTTTGTACTTTATCACCCAAGTTTATTGTTTTACAAATGGCTTTGGCCAGACAGAGAATCAACTTTATGCAGAGGTGATAAGAGCTTCGTCCGCGTCTCACATTACCTCAAACATGGCGTCGTTTAAGCTGATATTTCCTTGGCATAAAGGCTTTTCCGTCCAACATGCCCAGTGTACTCGCCTCGAATTGGGGTGGCCTACCAAGAGTCTAAATTACTAACACACTTTATCGTGTGGATGCGGCCAGACGTCTTATAGAATGAGATATTACAATGCAAACTTTAATCCAATGTGTTATTGTCCAATTTAAGTTAACAATGGGTGGGCTATAGACATTATGCAATACTGTCTAATCCTCATAAAATTCGATATTCCAATGCAAACTTTAAAGCCGAAGTAGTATTGTTCAATTTACATAAGCACGTTCACTGGTTGGTTATTGGCGCTTCAAGTTACAAACAATTCACGTGGCGTTACGTTAACGTAAGCGGGTTTCGTCCCGCACAAATCACAGATAATAAAATATGAATTACAGTGGCAGTACGATTTCTCGATTACGATACGTTTACGTTACTGTTTTGTGGTACGGGCAATATATTATTTGTGGATGTATCTTGTGTCTAAGGGCCAAGCCACACTTAGCGTAAAGGCCCGACTACACCTAGTACCCTTATGCGATACAAATTCTGTGTGTCTGAAATTACTCGGCGCAAGCAATTATTGTATGCTTTACATAACGACGTTCTCTTACGCACGGTCGCCTTAATTGTATAAGACATTACCGCGTAAGACATACCGCGTAAGATACGTCACGTAGGATACGCCGCGTAATGTACGCCACGTAGGATACGCCGCGTAAGATACGTCACGTAGGATACGCCGAGTAATGTACGCCACGTAGGATACGCCGCTTAAGAAACACCGCGTAAGATACGTCACGTAGGATACGCCGCGTAATATACGTCACGTCGGATACGCCGCGTAAGATACGTCACGTAGGATACGCCATGTAACACACACTGCGTAAGATACGTCACGTAGAATACGCCGCATAATATACGTCACGTAGGATACGCCACGTAAGATACGTCACGTAGGATACGCCGCGTAATGTACGCCACGTAGGATACGCCGCTTAAGAAACACCGCGTAAGATACGTCACGTAGGATACGCCGCGTAATGTACGCCACGTAGGATATGCCGTGTAAGATACGTCACGTAGGATACGCCGCTTAAGAAACACCGTGTAAGATACGTCACGTAGGATACGCCGCTTAAGAAACACCGTGTAAGATACGTCACGTAGGATACGCCGCGTAAGATACGTCACGCAGGATACGCCGCGTAAGATACGTCACGTAAGATACGTCACGTAGGATACGCCACGTAAGATACGTCACCTAGGATACGCCGCGTAATGTACGCCACGTAGGATACGTCACGTAGGATACGCCGCGTAATGTACGCCACGTAGGATACGCCGCGTAAGACACACCGCGTAAGATACGTCACGCAGGATACGCCGCGTAAGATACGTCACGTAGGATACGCCGCGTAATGTACGCCACGCAGGATACGCCGCTTAAGAAACACCGCGTAAGATACGTCACGTAGGATACGCCGCGTAATATACGTCACGTCGGATACGCCGCGTAAGATACGTCACGTAGGATACGCCGCGTAAGACACACTGCGTAAGATACGTCACGTAGGATACGCCGCGTAAGATACGCCACGTAGGATACGCCGCGTAATATACGTCACGTAGGATACGCCGCGTAAGATACGTCACGTAGGATACGCCGCGTAAGAAACGCCGCGTAAGATACGTGACGTAGGATACGCCGCGCAAGATACGTCACGTAGGATACACCGCGTAAGATACGTCACGTAAGATACACTACGTAAGACATGTCGCGTAGGATACACCGCGTAAGACATGCCAAGAAAGGTACGCCGCGACAGATACGCTCAAGTGTGGCTTGGCCCAGGTCGGCGGTGGCCCGCGCACACAGCACTAGGGGCAACAGCTAGGCATTCCACTATTTCCGCATCTTCGCCGCGTTGTCAGCGTTCTCCTTAAGGATGTTCGACTTGAGGTGATCCTTGTACTTGAGGATGCCGCCCTCCCACTTTGTGACTGCGCCATTCTCGCATATCCAGATTTCCTCGGCCACCTGCGCGTGAGGCCCATTTTAGATACACACACAGACACCCGAATTTATAGACGTCCTATAACTTTAACACACTTTATATAGTACTGCGCATATAATTTTTACTTTGAAGAGTATAAATATGACGATAAAGTTATAGAACGTCTATAAATTCGGGGGGTACAACACTACTTATAATATGTTAGTCGAGAAACTATCTATCACGTGAGACGGGACCCCAAAAATGTAAGTCTCCGCGAAACGAAGCGAATAAAAAAGTATTCTACATATGTTTCGCCTCTAAACGAGGCATCGTCACGACGGCTGGGCTACGAATGAGCGACGAAGCACCGCACACCCGCCTTATAAATGAAACCGACCGCCATCCCCACTACCCCCCACTACTCTCGCTAGCTACTATGTGAATCAATTGTATACTAAGTAAATCGTACTAAGCGTTTTGCTTCTACTTTCAGCTTGCGAACTGCCAAGGAATGGACCACGCTACCGGCGTCTTTGTTCCCCTTTGACTACAATCTGGGCGTTTTCAAGTCGAGAGTGAACAGGTACCTTCTAGGCAAGTATGCTCCATCGTAGATCTCATCGTCACTTACCATCAGGTGAGATCGAGATCAAATACTTGCCTATAATTTAATAAAAAAAAAAACGAAATTAAATAAGTTATTTTTGAATATAGACCTGATTGATAAGTCTGAAGTCGTGGCTAACGAGCACCATGCCGCCGTCGAAGTCGTTGATGGCGTCGGCGAGCGCGTCGATCGTCTCCATGTCCAAGTGGTTGGTGGGCTCGTCGAGCAGTAGCAGGTGCGGGGTCTGCCACGCGAGCCACGCGAACACCACGCGGCAGCGCTGCCCGTCGGACAGCTGACGCATCGGACACACCTGCGACCACGAACAAACATATTTAAATACGAAAAAAATATTTTCCAAATCGATTCATAAATGACGGAGATCTGAGGTAACAAACATAAAACAAAAAAAAATACAACCGAATTGAGAATCTCCTCCTTTTTTTGAAGTCGGTTAATAAATGAATAAATATCGCCATACGAACACACCAACTATACGGTCCCACTTTAAGCTTAACCATTGTGTTATGGGTACCGTACAATGGACTGAGGGCGAACTCAGTATATACTACTTATATACATATTAAACATCCATGACTCGGGTACGAACATTCGTGTTCGTCACACAAAGCTTGTGTCCCTACCAGGATTCGAACCCGGGACCCTCGCCACAGGAAGCAGGGTCACTACCAGCTGCGCTGAGCAGTTATCGCAGCGTTTCCAATAGCTCCATCCCTAGTTCACCCAAACTTCAATCCATACTACCAAATATCTGACCGTATACTTATATACTGAGGTCGATTCGCTGTGTATATCCATAATTTTCAGCAGTCTACCCCAGCAGGTGGCTAACATAACAATAAGTTCTCAAATGGGTTATTTACGTGTTGGATCCATGTCCACGCCAGCCTAACGGTCTGGGTTTAGGCAGGGCAGATTGTGTTCATGTTGTTTACCTGCTGTCTCCCGGTGAGGCCGTACCGGCCGATGATCTTCCTCATCTCCTCGCGCTCGCGGACGTCGGGGAACTCCTTCATCATGTAGTCGAGCGGCGACAGGTCCAGGTCCAGCAGCTCGTGCAGGTGCTGGTGGTAGCGCCCGATGCGCAGATGGGAGTTCTTGCGGATCATGCCGGTCGACGGAACCAACTAGACAACAATGGATTTTAAGGTTTAATTCTCTACCTAATAAGGATCTGTTGGTTGTGCTGATATACCTTATCCATAACTTATATACATACAAATAACAGTGGCTTATACAAATATTTTTAAATAATCTGCATACTATCGGTCTGGCGACTATTAGCTTTATGGGTACCGTACAATGGACTGAGGGTGACTCAGACTCAGGACTCCACCAGGGCCAGGATTTAGATCCACGACTTGGATACAAACATGATTGATCCTACCAGGATTAGAACCAAGGACCCTCGGCCCAGAAAGCAGGGTCACTGCCAACTGCGCGAATCAGGACGTCCAAACCTTGTAATATTTCTAAATTACTATTTTCGACCAAGGTATCATCGGCCAAAATTGCTTTGAATAGTTTTTTTTTTTTTATTGCAGTATAGGCAAGTATTTGATCTCGATCTCACCTGATGTTAAGTGACGATGAGATCTACGATGTAGCATACTTGCCTAGAAGGTACCTGTTCACTCTCGACTTGAAAACACCCAGATTGTAGTCAACGGGGAACAAAGACGCCGGTAGCGTGTTCCATTCCTTGGCAGTACGCACGATGAAAGTAGAAGCAAAACGCTTAGTGCGTACCGCAGGAATGTCCACAGTGTACGGATGACACTTATCCGTGCGTCTTGTCGACCGACGATAGAATGGAGATGGGGGAATTAACTCGTGTAATTCCGTCGCACACTCTCCGAAATGTATTCTGTAGAAAACTGATAGGCTGGCAACCCTACGTCGGTGTTCCAGGCTCTGTAGCTTGGCCTGCACTAGGGTCTCGTTGCCAATGAGCTTTCTAGCCTGCCTTTCTATGGAGTCCAAAGCCTCCAGCTGATACTTAGCAGACCCATCCCAGAGATGGCTGCAGTATTCCATGCACGATCGGACTTGAGCTTGATATAAATTTAGAAGCTGTCCCGGCGTGAAATACTGCCGGACCTTCCCCAGGATGCCCAACTTCATAGCAGCTAGTTTGGCTTTGGACTCAATGAAGGAACCGAAATTGAGCTTGGAACTGAGAGTCACACCCAGTAGCTCTAGGTGGTCCTTCACGGGCACAGATACATTACGGAAAGTCGGAGTCAGGTGAAATGGACTCCGTTTCGCGGAGAACAGACACGCTTGGGTCTTAGAAGCATTGAATTTGACCAGGTTGGCATCGCCCTATTCGGAGACTGCCTGCAAGGACAAATTCAAGCTATCGACCATGGTCTCTCGATTGGACTGTATCAGCGCTGCTCCGGCACGTGCGTCAGACATGTATCTCTCTGATACTGTGCTGTCATCTGCTTTATTAACTTGACTTATCAAGTTCTCCTTAGATGTCCGGTAATTTTTCAGCAAAGTATCCTGAGCTTTACTGATAGGGATTCACATCATGCGGGGGTAATTAAATGCCGATTACGTGAAAATTACTTTAATCGCTCTCCACACACAAGGCAAAAATAGTACACACCAGTACACTAACTAGTTAACACTCAAACAACAATACACCAAGTCACTTTGAATCACAGTATTCGCTAGAGTCGCCGGTATAGTCTTCTTAGTTCGCTTCCGAGAGATGTGTTCACTATCGCTTTCAAATAGAAAACTGTCTCGTCGCCGGTCCTGCACACTATTTATAATCCGAAAATAGCGAGGGTGGATCTTTCCAGAAAGGTGTCGATAAAATCCCACCAAACAGAAATGTTCCATAAGGAAAATGAACCTCATTTACACGGTAATAAGGAGAGGCTAGAATGTTTTAGTGTACGTAGCTGCGTTCGTGAAATCGGTATTATTCCGAGAACTCCCAGTTCCGGGAATTGCATTGTCCTCGCCTTTTGTATACTAATAATTTTAATAAAAATAATACGAGATATATTCCGGAAACCGGTTGCAACATTGTTGGCGATTCTAGATCTTTCTTCACAGATCGATACCTTGGACTCGACAATGCGTTTTTGTTTCTAGAAGCTTCGATGACTATTTCTCGAGTTATCGATACCTCTTTAATACGCATCGTAACATTATCATTATCATCAGGGGTACTTATAATTCAATATCAATCAATCAAGAATTACTAGACACTGGCGAAAAAGGCGCTATTTTGAAGCCGACTGATTGCCAACCTAAAAATAAAAGAAATCCCCTGAGTACTATGATGCATATTATGTTATCTTGATACATATAAATTACGTGTCACGGTGTTTGTCCGCTATGAGCTCCTAAACTACTAAAGCGATTTTAATAAAATTTTGCACACTGTGTGCAGTTTTATCCAACTTGAAAGATAGGATAGTTTATATATCAATTTCTTTTATATGGCAAAACAACGTTTGCCGGGTCAGCTAGTATTAAGTATATAGAATATATTTAGCAAACCCAGTTAACCAACAGTGGGGATATAAAAGAATGTTGTCGAGTTTACTCACATCTCCATAAAGCAGTTTGAGTAGCGTGGACTTGCCAGCACCGTTGGGCCCCACCAGCGCCAGCCGAGTGTCCAGGTCGATACCGAACTCCAGGTTCTTGTAGATCCACGGCCCGCTGTCGGTATACCTGAACGCTACGTTCTACAACAATTCATAGAAAGAAACACTCAATAACAGTTAATAATAATATCGCCAGATGAAAATACCTGGGTACGATCTCAAATTAAAAAAGAAAGCGATTTTAGTCAAAATAAAACATAAATTCACTCAATAACTATCCCTCAGTACGCTGATAAGCGTATATACAGATTGTAAGGGATATGGTTACCATAACATCGGGTAAAGATTACATTTATAATCTTTATACCTTGAAGAGATGAAAGAGATACATATATTTTTTTTTTATTACATTATAGGCAAGTATTTGATCTCGATCTCACCTTATGGTAAGTGACGATGGGATCTACAATGGAGCCTAATTGCCTAGAAGGTACCTGTTCACTCTCGACTTGAAAACACCCAGATATTTAATTTAAAATCACGTCGAGATAAGACTAAAAACAATAAAAAATTGCGTATGATTTAAGAAAAGATCGACAGAAAATTGGGGATCCAGAATCACGAGTTGAATCCATGGTCAGTCTTGTTCACATAGCCACTTTGACACCATGTATATGTTATTTCGTCCACATTATAACCCATCTTACCTGCACCATGATAACAGGCGGGGGCACCTTCCCGCACGATGGGAAGTAGAAGTTGAGGATCTTATCATCGGTCACCTTCTCCGTGAGCCCTTGCGCCACCATCTTGGCGAGGGTCTTCTCCTTGGACTGCGCTTGGCGGGCCAACTTGGCTGAGCCGTGACCGAACCGCGCTATGTAGTTCTGTTGATGAATCAGAATATTTTTTATTCACGTAAACCATTATTGTACAGTACTTATGAATCGTCAAGTTACAAAAACATTATGCTACTGCTTTACCACCCGTTCGGAATGCCGTTCCTATGGAGAAGAACGGGCAAGAAACTCCATGGTTGATCTTTTTTTTTTTAAATAGATCTTTTACATTATTGAGCATGAGCATCTTTTACATTTGAGATGATTAATTTGATTCATTAATACTTCAGTAACTTATGCAACACCACAAGTGAAATGAAGCCTAAAAGTGTGTATAAATTATTAAAACCCACACATATTTATGTAGCGCCCCTTTGTGAAACATGTGCTTTATATTGTATATAATGTGTAATGTGTGATTTGTTAAATAAAATTATCCCCGAATTTATAGACGTTCTACAACTTTATCAAACAGCATACATTACTGCGCTAAGCAAAACTCTTGTGCTCAGTACTATATGGTTTATACATTTTGAGGGCTAGTAACTAGATATGATAGAGGATATTTTGTAATAAGCTATGTAATGGAGCGATATCACACGCGTCGCAGGAAGCCGGTGGACGCGAGTGGCGGAGGACCGTGATGTGTGGAAGTCGTTGGGGGAGGCCTATGTCCAGCAGTGGACGTCTTACGGCTGAGTGATTGAGCTATGTAATGTAATGTAACCTTCATATGCGCTATCTGGTCCTGCTCCCAGTTGTACTGCTTCATCTGGTTCTCGAGGAGCTCCATGCGTGTGCGTACGAAGGCCTCGTAGTTGCCTGTGAAGTATTTGAGCCGCCGCTTGCTCATGTGCACGATGTTTGTGCACACGCCGTTCAGGAAGTCTTGCGAGTGGGATATCAGCACCAGGATACGTTTGTAACTGAGATACAGGAGACATACATATCGTTAAAAGAATTCATTCTTTACACCAGCGGAGTTACTTTAATTCGTTCGGAATCGGAATCGAAAACTAGCAAACTGTATTCTCGAATCGCTATTAAAATTTCTGAATTTGATGATTTTTTTACGGTCTCTCGAAGGGAATAGAAAGTCGTCTTTTTTCAAAAAGTTTCCGTCGGAAAGCTCGTAGGGAGCGACGCCGACAGCGGAAACTTTCAAATCCGTTTCCGATAGCGATTCCGAATGATTTAAAATAACCCACCAGGGCCCCAAGTCTGCTAACACAATCGATTCATAATCCAACAGCGACCGCATAGTAACTGTCACTTTTGACAGATATCCCATACAATATCTGTCAAAAGTGACAGTTATTATGCAGTCGCTGTTCGATTATGAATCAATTGTGTTAGCAGACTTGGGGCCCTGGATACCTAGACCTGGAGATTTGAAACTTGTAGAATATATCCCTAGAGATGCACTGAGGGATTTTCGGAAATTCTAACCTCAAATGGGAGGTTAAAGTTTTGTATGAAGATTTTTCTTATTTCCATTTAAGATGGTGCACACGGCTCATATATCATTTTAAACAAAACTGGCGGGCTACGCCAACCCAGGCCTCAAACTGATCATCGTTAACAAAGCACTTGAGAAAAAATGTAAAATCCTGCGATCAAAAATTCCAACAGAGAAACGAATAAATATAAAAAAAAAAAAAACTGGCGTATCGACATTTCACTACACAGGCCCCATATCGGAGCGCATAAAAAATCTAAACGTAAATCAGTGTAAAAATGTTCCTAGTGTGCTATGTATGGTACGTACTGTTTAAGTTCCTCCTCGAGCCACACGCACGCGTCGAGATCGAGATGGTTGGTGGGCTCGTCGAGCAGCAGCAAGTGCGGCTTCACGTACAGCGCGCGAGCGAGGGCGATTCGCATCCGCCAACCTGACATTCCCAAACAATTAGCACCGAAAATATCCGCGAATTGATGTCCAATTTTCGTGCGATAAACTGCTGGGTATCAGTCGAGTTCGGAGAACCGATGGGCGTACTCAGCGTGTGTGTTTATGTGATGCGTATATGCGTTGAGTGTATGTGTTGAGTGTATGTGTTGAGTGTATGTGTTGAGTGTATGTGTTGAGTGTATGTGTTGAGTGTATGTGTTGAGTGTATGTGTTGAGTGTATGTGTTGAGTGTATGTGTTGAGTGTATGTAGCGAGTGTATAATATATATGTGAGTCACCTCCAGAAAAGTCCTTGGTGGGCTTCTGTTGCATCTCCCGCGTGAAGCCGAGACCGTGCAGGATGTTGGCGGCGCGCGCCTCCGCCGTGTCCGCGTTCAGGTCATCCAAACGATCGTACACGTCCATCAGCTGCTCCTGGGACTCTGCACGACAACAACCATTGATTATAGCAAAAATTTAACAATATCAAAAGGGACGAATTAACTTATAAAACCTAACAAGTTTCCCTCAAGGAACACAGGTCGAAGTATTTGTAAGAAAAGTTTCAACATCATTTCAGTTGCAAGGTTTCGCCAATCCAACGGCACCAACTGTGTTGTATGTACCCCACCTCCACGCCGATGTGGCCTTCATTACTCAATCAATAACTTTGTTACAGCCTGTGGAGAGAACCCATCCATTGGGTAAACGAAATATCACTACCACATGTTAGAATCTATATACAACATACCATCGTCCTCGCACTGCGCTAGTTCCTCGGCCAGCTTCTCCAGCTTGATCCTCTCCTCGTCGACCTCCATGACGCACTTGAGCGCGGTCTTGTCAGAGGCGGGCATCTCACGCGTGAGATGGAAGATGTCAATGTGCTCCGGAATAGGGACCTCGCGACGACCCAGTGCCGCCAGGAGGGACGACTTACCTGGATAAGCATGAAATCGTTAGCTGCTACAATTGGCTTTATTTACTGCTACAATTGGCTATGTTTACTGCTACACATGGCTAAGTTTACTGCTACAATTGGCGTTCCTTTGTAAATGGCGCAGCAGGCGCATACGAAATAAATTACTGGACTTTGATTACTCGTTAACTGACTGATTGAGCAGCAGCCCGAGACTGTCATTTGTTTTAGTGTTAGTGCAATGGTTTATGTAAACTGAAATCTATGCGCATATGCAGTTATATGAGGCAGCACAGGGCTTATTGTAGAGGGGCACCTCTGCTTTAAGATATTTATTTTATTACACAAAAATCAAATCTTATTTGAGCAATAATCTTCGTAAAGTAATGCTGGTGCCCTATGCGGACGTCACGTCCAAGACTATACGTAAGCTAACCGTCTACTTCATAGTCTACGTATTTACACACAAAAGTTTAATATTATCCACTTGATGCGCTGTTTAATTTTCTATATAATATGTCTAAATACGTAAACTATAAACTATATAGTTAGCTTTGACGTACAGGTCACGCTTCGGTTCGTACGCATTATAAAGTATATAAATTATTAGGAAAACTTAAATTCGCACTTTGAGTACACATCCTATGAGCACTATGAACATGTTAATGCCGCATAAATAAACTTTTTGCTAACAAATTAAATACAATTACATTATCAGATATCTACGACATAGATCTAGGCTTTAATTATGTGATCATAGATAGAATAATTGTATTAAATGACATTTTGAGGCTATTCGAAGAGCAAGGTTACAAATTTTGTTTTATTTAAAAAAAAAATGGTCGCCATAGATATAATGCAATAAAAGTATAATTATTATGAACATCAAGTTTTATTAACAACTAGCTGCGCCCGGCGGTGTTACGCGCGCTAAAAAGTATGAAAAATTAAAACATCTATCCCACGGGAACCATACATTTTACCGGGATAAAAAATAGCCTATGTGCTATTCCAGACTATAATCTATCTCTGTGCCAAATTTCATCCAGATCCGTTGAGCCGTTCGAGCGTGAAAGAGTAACAAACATCCATCCATCCATCCATCCATCCATCCAAACTTTCACACTTATAATATTAGTATAGATCAGTCTGGTAAGCCTATTCCCCTATCCTACTCTTGTCTCATTGGTAAATCTTCTTGTACTGCTTGACTTAGCATCATCCTTATTGTTGATAATCGTGCAACTGGTGAGTAAACGTTGTTGTTACTTTACTTTCAGTTTGAAAACCTTTACATGTAATATTCCCTTATATTCAATGAATAAATGCAATCGCGTTTTAGCCACTAACGCATGTGCCGGAGCCATGGTATAGAGCAATTGCAATAGCATCGCAACAGATAAAACAATAGCAAGTTGCAAAGCATAATAAATCAATAATCATTGTTAAGGATTTGGATACAAAAAACACTCAACCCTCCTTCGTAAGTATCACAACTTGTTTTTTTTAATTGTATGTCATTATTATCTTTATATGAATATTCCTACAATATGTGAGTTGACGCAAAACTCTAGTTGGTGCAGAGTAGAATGTGCCACTGTTTTTAAATATAGATCATAGAACTATTGACTGATTAGAACATTTACCCCTGAATTTATAGACGTTTTTAACCTTTTTAAACGTCAAAAAGTACTCCGCACAAGAGCTTGGTTTTGCGCAGTACTATATGACGTTTGATAAAGTTATAAAACGTCTATCAATTCGGGGGAAAGTTTTAGAATAGGCAACTCTACTATCACAATAGTGGAAAATAATAATTAACTGGTTATAATTAGATTGTTCGCTCAGTCGGTTCGTGGGCATGCGCAACGCGAATGTACAATGGGATTGAGACAATTAAGAGACAGAGAAGAAACGTCTTCGGTAATCGAAAAAAATAACAATCAGATGATTGATGCATTCACGCTCAACCATTGTGGAAAGTGAATTGTTTTTTACAAGTTATTTACCAATAAAGAACAAAATTTATTGACAAACATTTAAGCCATTTAATATGCACTCGCAAAGCAGAATACACTGAAAGGTAGAGAGGATGCTGCGCGCAAGAGATGTTATCATAGAATACATTATTTATATCTCGATAGCAGGTTCCGCGCTAGTAACTCACACGTACTAATAATGACGGAGTATAGCGAACAAGTTATTGAAGCACAAAAAAACCAAACTCATTTGTGTAGTACACGAGAATTACGCCCTTATGAACACGCGGATTCACGTGGACTTAAAACGGGCTTGGTTTTTTGCGCTTAAATACGTTGTTCGCCACACTCCACACTGGGTCTATTTTATTTGTTCCTCTGAGCCTTATAATGACAAGACTAGCGTTGTTGGTATACTTTCTATGAGAAATCCTCAAAATTCTAATATACACTTGATAGCAATGAATCCGGGTCCCCAATTTAACATTAATATCTCGACAAACGTGACCGATAGTACATTTACGGAATATTTAATGGTACTCCATTGACTTGCCATTAAAAAGGCTAAAACAAAATTATTTCTCAAATCATTCCTGACATTAAATATACATTAATTGACACTTATACCTGAAGAATGGACGAGAATTCGCAGTGATATTAAGAATTATTTTGGTGACCCAGATCATAGCTCCCAGAGTTTAGTTAATAGGGGCCACAAAAGAGCGTTCAGAGCCTCAAATCTGCTAACACAATCGATTCATAATCGAACAACAACCGCATAGTAACTGTCACTATTGACAGATATTGTATAGGATATCTGTCGAAAGTGACAGTTACTATGTGGTTGCTGTTCGATTATGAATCGATTGTGTTAGCCAACATGAGGCCCAGAAGACATGCAAGTATAGGATGCCGCGCTAACTATCCAAGGCTTTCCGCATGATTAAATAAAGGCAAATTCAAATCGATTCTCAATTTTTATAGCAATAACTAATTATCTCAGCGCTACAATCAATAATTTCTTTTACATTTAGCATATCCTTAATATTGTTGTATGTATTCTAACCAAATTTGAATCAAATCAGCCTATTGTTATTCCTAAACATTTATAATGTATTGAGTGTTTGTGTGAGTCATTAAGTACTCACAACAAGGTCACGCTGATCATACGTCACGCAGTTTACACTCCATATGGAGCATAAGCCCAAGGTGGTGCGTATTATGATAAATTTGAAATAAAACCTGTTTCATACAATATTGTATGAAATTTCGAACAACCCTCTAATTTATACACCCCTTATAAAATGAAAATCATTGAACATCCTGTAGACTTTTGCTCAGTGGTGTTAAATATGGCTTCAACGCTTTATTAACATACATATTGGTAAGGAAAATTCCATTCAACATCGCTTATCTGTCAGGTTAATTTAATGTAACATCCAAATTTGTAGAAGTTTTATATGATTAACAATGGAATTACAAAGTAAAGTTCTTTCTATAAATTTAGGGGCTCAAGTCGAACTTATTCACAGAATGATTATATGTATAGAATGGGCATACTCCGTCGGAACCACCTAATCCCTAAGTATTTTGTATGTGCAAGTCAACAATCAGTTTCTAGATTGTTGGCTCGCACATACGAAATACTCAGATCATAGCTTTCAGAGTATAGTTAATAGGGGCCATAAAAGAGCGTTCAGGGCCTCAAGTCTGCTAACACAATTGATTCATAATTGAACAGCAACCGCATAGTAACTGTCACTTTTGGCAGATATTGCATGGGATATCTGTCAAAAGTGACAGTTACTATGCGGGTGCTGTTCGATTATTAATCAATTGTGTTAGTAGATTTGGGACCCTGGAGACTGTAACTATTGTAATACATTAAGTTGCCGCTGCAGGCCCTATTAGTTTCTGATAAAGACCAGAAACAAGACATCAATATTTTATAAATCATTCAGAATGATAACAGCCATTTGTTTTTTTGTGGTGTATATATTAAAATTATACATACCACATCCATTGAGGCCAACCAGACCGTATCTTCTTCCGCAATTCAACTCGAGCAGTGTGTCCTGGAGAAGTTCACTGCCGTAGAATGTGATGGAGAAGTTGGCTATCTTAATGTCCCTAGAACGGGGGTGGACAGCAAGTGAGCCGGTGCAGGACCGAGCTTCAGAGTTCATCTTGGCTTCGGCCTCCAATTTAAGGCATAGGGCTTCTGCAAAAATCAAATAGGGTTGTACACACATTTTTGGAAATACTTTTAATATTCATATATTCTAAGGTATGTAGTTCGCGGGAACAGCTAGTTTAATATAAATATGAATTATGGGTGTTTTTATACACATTTTTATTATATGCAACATTCAATTTTGTGGGGCAATTGCACCCATTCATGTGATAAATACCAATACAAGCTTGTAGATAGCATGATGTTATTAGAAAGTGAAAACATTGAGCAGTTAGACATTTCAACAAAAAAATCATTTCAACCATGACCAAAGTTCCGACATTTTTCTTTCTTTTTGACATCTTACAATGCCTGAGTCATGGTCTGTGAGCAACTGTTGTGCAACTGATCCGAGAAATTTACTAACTCTTCTTTGAACACAATAATGATGTTATTTCCATTTAAGCGAATACAAACATGATGAACCCAGCTGTCAGGGACATCCAGGTTCAAAAGAACACCACTGGATTCCCAATAGAGATGAATTAACCAAGGAGATTATAGGGAGATAATGTGAATCTAGCCAAAGACAGCAGCATGTGTGAATGATGAGGTGGCCTTGGCTCAGGAGGGGGATGTTTTTTTTATTTTTTTTTTATTCAGGTAGACCATTATGTACAGTACTTATGAATGGTCAAAAGTTACAAAATATTATGCTACTATGTTCATTAGGTTGCATAAAAAATTAAGTATTAGCAGTACTTATTGTATTAGAATTACTTTTACAGTTTCTATGTTAGCTCATAGTTATAATATTTTGAACCATGAAACTTGAACCCATAATCTTAAACTGATTAGTGTGCAAAAACTATTAAGTAATGAAAGAAATCTCAGCAGGTGTTTTTGTTCTGAATACACCTAGTTTCTCACATGTTTTCAGTCACATCTTGGAATACCAAATATTTTAAGATTCTTGATATGTTGATGTTGATAGATTGCTTTTTTATGGATATGATAATTTCCTAATACCATACTTGTTTTTTTAATTTGGTGCTTAAATATTAGATGTCATATGTGCTTCCTATTACTAAATAGGTAGCCAATTTATTTACATGTTAGTAAACACAGTATTAACTGAACTCCACCTGTGTGAATTTTCGTGAGCATAAAGTAGTATATCATTGCAGAGTACCACCTAACTCTGTACTAAATTTCATTTATAAATTTGTTCAGCCATTTTAGCATGACGCTCAGTAAAACTTATAAACACACTTGCAAATATAACATTGTTATACTACGATTGAATTCCATTGATGTTTTATTTCCGGGTATATATACGTGGATATCTAATCATCTGATCACTGTACACATGCATGAAGGTGATTTGGTAGCAATGATGTTCCATTGGTGTTCAGATTCTAAACATACTCCATATGACGGGGTAAATTACCTTCCGCAGTCAGCTCGCGCACCTCCTTGCCGGAGCCATTCGTATCAGACGTGCCATTCTCGTCGTTGGTCACTCTCGCCACTGGCTTTTTGTTCCTGCTGCCCGCCTGATCCTTCTTCTTCTGCTGTGCCCTCTTCTTTGCATCCGACGGCATCTTTGCTACCTAATCAACACCAAATTTGCGATTTTTAAACAAAAAATCAAAGCACCTAGCGACAAATATGATTTTTTTGTTCATGCACGAGAAACCTATGTAAGACACTAATTCCGAATGTATGTAAGGTATTATCCAAAATGTGATCACTGCGACCCTTGCACGGGGTATTTGCGGAAATAATTATTACCTATGTTACTTTTATGGGGTGATAAGCAAGTCGTCCGCGTCTACACGTGCAGAATGGCAGACATAAAAAGAAAGACATTTGAGAATTCACAGATGACATACGTATTTCTGACATAGACAATAGTTCAGCACAGAATTTGTAAAGCCGGTTATGGCTATTCCGGACATTCCGGACATTTTCATACCGTCATGTCACATTCATTATTTTATTTATAATGTGTATTTATTTAGTGTGTTATTACTATTTATTACTTGGCATTGGCAAAATAACTGCTAAGTTGTGGCTGAGGCCATATTCACATAAATTCTATTTCATTACATTTCATTTCGTAAAGAAAGAAGAAGAAGAAGACGGCTATTCCATCTATAAGGTTTCCTACACGCGATGCTGCCACTCAGTGTGAGATTGACATATAGTGGAAAATCATATACATTTTTATTTATAATACAAAAAATCCCTTCCTGCCTAAATATATGACTTCTCAGTTTTAATCTACCCTGAGCGAGGAATAATTTTGGGCATATTCCAGGTAGAAAGAGAAAAGCGAACCGGCATACCGGGATCACTGGCTCCAATAATGTTGTTCCAATATTTTTGGGCTGATGATCTCATCTGACGTATACCCATCCGCATATGCCCAGCGCAGACCACAGACAGCTGTAAAAAATATCATAGACTAACGCGCATGGCGCGTAAACTTGAAATTTAGTGTGTGAATTTTTCAGCGGGAAATTTAAGCTATGTCAGTTGCCAATTTGTTTGTTAACTTTATTTTACATTATTTGTTGGTATATTATTAAAATTTAACGAGTGGTTTATTAACCATAACATTTATTTTATTCAATACTGACAAGGAAAGGGAAAGGGTTGATTAAAATGTAGGACTAGCCTGCAGTATACTTTCTTAATCAATTAGGTACTTTGCAATAAAACAACACTATTTATTTCTGAGTTTATTTAAGTAAATTTCAACGGCCAGTAATATTTTATTGAAATACTTCAACAAATTATTTATGTACGTTATGTACACAGATAATTATGTTTATTTAGATTGTAGGCATGAATTATATAACAAGTAGGTGTAACATTAATTGCTCCTTCATTGTGTAGCGGTATAAGTAGGTAATAATAATTAAATTGTAGTATGTGTATTAAAAAACAAATTCAATGGTTGTTGTGATGTGACTGGCAACGAAAAATCTAATAATACGGCATTTTATTAGGGTAGCACTAACAAACTGACAAGCGAATACCATGTTTTAGTATGTACCTACATTAAAATATTATGTTTATTGAAAAAGAAAATGTTAATTATTTGTTCAGTAACTATTATGTTCGACTTTTTTGCGGGAAGTTGAACAGCGAAGTTATCAATGAAGTTTTAATTTCTGAAAATTGTATTTCTTTGATATAAACTGTGTAATATTAGTGGGATATTGACCGTTGTGTGTTTATAAACGTGCACGAGTAAAGGAAATTAAAATAACTCACTATAGTATGACGTTTTGAGTTCTTCTTCCAAGATGTCTAGTAAATTATACATTCGGTAAATTATAAACAGCTTCATAGATAGGGGTAGTTGATCCATTTCATTATCATCTGGGGTACCTATACATTTAAAATAACAAAAAACATTTTACTTGACACTGGCAAAATGGCACTATTTTGTAGCCAATTGCTAACATAAAAAAGGCGTAGAAGTATTCGGTTCAGAGATGAATTACAGAAACATTATCTAGCTATAATACTTGTAAGCACGACATGAAATTTGTTAAGTACTATCTATGTTGATACACAATACAATTTATTGACTAAGTAGTTTCTCCCAAGATGTACGGTAAATTGTCCGTAAAGTATCCACAGTTATACTGATAGGGGTAGGGGATTCATTTCATTATTATTATCGTCATCTACATTATCACCATCAGGGGTACTTATAATCTAAAAACAATTTTCAAGAATTACTCGACACTGGCAAAATGGCTCTATTTTGTAGCCGATAGAGAAAGAAGAAGACTAAGTAGAACTGGTAAATGCGTAAATTTTTTCACTTCACTTTAATATCCAGCCCGGGGCACATCGACTTGTTGCACTTGTAAGTTCCTTGAGTTTTAACAAGCTATAAGAATTTATACCATGTTTAAACACATTACACAATTTGATAGGTAGTACCAACCTACTGTACTGGCACCCTTCACACAGTCAATCCGGTTGGCGATACTGGGCCCCAAGTCGGCTAACACAATCGATTCATAATCGAACAGCAACCGCATCGTAACTGTCACTTTTGCCAGCTATTCCATACAATACCTGTCAAAAGTGACAGTTACTATGCGGTTGCTGTTCGATTATGAATCGATTGCGTTAGCAGATTTGGGACCCTGGAATCACGATCCGAATAATAGAATCACAGTCCAATAGAAGAGGAAAGACATGAGATTTTTAAGATAGCTACGTACTGTCACTACTGCTTTAATAGAATTTTTATTATGACCATAATATTACTTACATTTATAAGCAGTTAGTAAGTAGGTAGGTACCTACTTAAAGTGTGCCAACACAAATATTAAATTGTGATTTAACAGATTATTTAAGGGGGAAGCTCAGGGTCAGGGCGCGAAATTCAAAATGATAATGGTTTTTATTTTATTACGAAAAATTTGGACATCTTTACGATGTAATTTAGTGTTTTGCGATATTAGCATTCTGCATTGGATGTCTCGATGTATTAAGTTTGCTTAAAAAAATACCTAAAGCGATACAACACCATGAAGTTAGTAAAAGTAGCGGTTTTTACAAACCTTATGGTATTGTATCGGATTAGGTACTTTTTTAAGCAAACTTAATACATCGAGACATCCAATGCAGAATGCTAATATCGCAAAACACTAAATTACATCGTAAAGATGTCCAAATTTTTCGTAAAAAAATAAAAACCGTTGACATTTTGAATTTCGCGCCCTGACCCTGAGCTTCCACCTTAACACGACAACAGGGCGCAAAAATCCATGCGCGATATGGCTATCTCAACAGACACAAATGAGGCCGTCATTTGAATATTTTGTTATTTGTATCTGTGCGTAGTGTGTCCGTGCCTTCCCGCCTTTATTCTGATATAAAGATACAAAGGGAACTTAAATAAACTCTCCGTATCGCGCAGTGCACGGATTTAGGCGATTTTAACATGAAATGGCATGCCGCATGTCGGAACAATACATACGCACACGCAGCATGCGCGTTTAAGGTGGAAGGAAGCTCAGGGTCAGGGCGCGAAATTCAAAATGTCAATGGTTTTTATTTTTTTTACGAAAAATTTGGACGATGTAATTGAGTGTTTTGCGATATTAACATTCTACATTGGATGTCTCGATGTATTAAGCTTGCTTAAAAAAATACCTAAAGCGATACAACACCATAAAGTTAGTAAAAGTAGCGGTTACTACAAACCTTATGGTATTGTATCGGATTAGGTACTTTTTTAAGCAAACTTATTACATCGAGACATCCAATGCAGAATGCTAATATCGCAAAACACTAAATAACATGGTAAAGATGTCCAAATTTTTCATAAAAAAATAAAAACCATTGACATTTTGAATTTCGCGCCCTGACCCTGAGCTTCCCCCTTAACTGCCAATCGTGTGAAAGACACGCGTACGTGGCTTCAACACGCAACGCCATAATTTTCGCTGCACCAATGAGTAGGTACCTACAATTTGATAGCGTCAATCAATAGCCTAGCTGTTAGGTCCGCCCTCTTAACTGAGAGATTCCGGGTTTAATTCCCACCCTGGCCATTAAACATATAACTATATTAACATTATTACTCGAGCCCACTCCAAGCTCAAGCTTTAGCTTAGTTGGAGGGGCTAACGGAACTGCTAGTAAACATAAAAAAATACATTATGTAAGTAATATATAGTTATACGACACAGTAGGCAGGTAATATAAGTGTTTTTAACAAGTAAGTATTGATTGAATTTTATTAGTTACATATGTAATTCAATACAAGCTATCTAACTACATAACATACATTGAGGATGAGAGAGAAAATATTTTTTACTTTTAATTCTAAAGCTACGATAAACACTTGTATATGCAAAACGATTGAATAACCTAACCTACCTAAATAATTATTATAATATGAAACCTTTTATATTGGCAAGAGTTCGTGAGATGCAGCTGATACCTACATAAGCTGGGCAAGTTGCTTTAGCACGAGATAGGTGATTCGTAAACAATGGCCGGTGTGCCCTTAGTCTGAGTTTTGAATATAGGTATTAATTACTAATCGATAGTCCGAATGTTTGGATACATTCGCCAGTTATCTCGATGCCGATTCGCTATCAGGCCTGGCCCGGGAAATCCTTTACATTTTGATTAGATATTACCGATATATAGATGCGAGGTAAAGCTGTATCCTATGGGTAAGACTATTTGGCTCTACTGACGGTAGATACTCAGCATAAAGTCCGGCGGTATCAACCTTACGTGCCCTTGGAAGCAGTTAGTAGCTGGAATGATACTTAGTGGTCACCTATCTAAGCTCCGACCGAACGGTTCGTCGATTTATCGGGTGTTCCGAAGCCTAAAGATAGGTATGCGATGCGATAATAAAGGTATATGCACTATATGTCCCCGATAATACGGACGGTACAAACCACATTCGCGTAATTCACTTTGCTGCTAGTATTTTTGCACACAACCACGGAATAACACGGCATTTTAATAAAAAGCTAGAGCTCCGATACCGACGTGCAGTTACAGTCGACTGACGGAGAAAACTCCATGTTAGCCTAATTTTGGCCAGTTGTGTGCGCAAGCCCACCGCTTTCATAACATATCTCCTCTCATATATATCTGTGATATAACCCGTTCGGATAAAAATTGTGATTATTGGTTGCGGCTGATCGAGTATATATACTGCGGTATAGACTGCCTGTAGTGTGCTGACACTAGGCCGTGCCTAAACTGCCAGTATACTGCAGTATGCTAACATTACAGCCCTACAGTTTCCATACTAAGAAGAATTTCAATGTTGAAGTGGCGGCACATGGCTCGCAGAACCGATGGCCGTTGGGGCAGAAAGGTTCTAGAATAGCGACCACGAACTGGAAGATGTAGACGTAGTGCAGGACGGCCCCTAACAAGGTGGACCGATGATATCACACGCGTCGCAGGAAGCCGGTGGATGCGAGTGGCGGAGGACCGTGATGTGTGAAGTCATTGAAGGAGGCCTATGTCCAGGAGTGGACTTCTTTCGGCTTATAGAATAGGTTCTATACTCTGGTGGATTTACTGTCAGCCAGTATACTACAGTATATACTGTAGTCTGCTGACAGTGTGGGTTCGATGAGACGCAATATATAATCCCATTCTTTACCCGGCGGGTAGTGTAGTAAAGTTAAAAGATAAATACTTGGTAATGACGATTAGACAGAGGAGATCATTAGAAAACTTTTTCTCGTGCAAATAGTATTAATTGTTTATAATTGTAATGTTAAATCCTAATTACATTGAGAAAGATTTTCGTAACATATTTTATAATTTCAAAGATATTACCGGCTAACTATTACTAGTGGTGAGTGGCTCGTGCTGTCTCTGTCGCACACATACTCAATTGTGTCGATGATATCACATTGCAATTTACTTTTTTTTTATTTGACATTGCCATCGATGCAAAGATGCAAGTTATGATTTCGTTTTTTTTAACACACGATTTTAACCTTGATATCTTATTAAATGGTTTCACCTTGTTCTTATCCGACTTTAAAATTATCCTAATCACAGCCCACGTTAGTTAGCGTACGACAGGCTCTTGATAATCTGATATTGTAGCAAGGGCTTGAGTTAAGGGGACAAACGGGATATACAGATAGCTTAAAGCACAACGCAATGTACGGGCGCAGAGGGAAAGGATAACGTAATAGCTTGTTTACAGGTAACTTATTCAGGCCGAGTAAGCGAGGTTTATACGTATCGAGTACTCGACCGAGAGCACTGTCTTGCCATTTTACTTGTTACGTATAATCAAAGCTTTACGAGTGTAAGTCAAACTTTCAAATGCGCCGAGAAATACTTAATAATCTTGATAGGATGTGAATTCAGACAGCACGTAGAGTTTGCCTCCTATACAGCGTGGTTCAGAAAGGGTATAATTACCCTTCAGCGCACTTCTAATGCGCCGAAGAAGCGCAGGTTTGTATCAGCCTGTATAGTCTAATGATTTGGCATACATTGATATTAATATTATCAACCCCCCCCCCCCCCCCCCCAATCTATAGACGTTCTATAACTCTAACAAACGTCATAGAGTACTGCGCAAAGCAAAACTCTTGTGCGCAGTACAGTTATGCGATAGGCGTAGAATCGTTGGTTGAAGGTTTCCAATTTAATTAAAATTCAGCCTCTCCTTATATTTCAATGCACTTATCACGTTGCGCGCGCACGTTGCGTGATCAAAGCGCTTGCGCAGCGCAGATAAAATTTTTTCACCAAATATAACCATTGCCATATAGTTGGGAGAAAAAAAAAATGGGTTTAATGACATTCTGATTTCACATAACTATTACAAATGCACTCATAAAGATAAGATTTGTGGTTTAGTATATCCTTTTTAAATCACTTTGTTTGTTGCTTGAACAGGTTATAGAACACTATAGCCTGTTGAGCAACAGTTCACAATATAGTCTGACAAGGGAAAATTTATCAGCGTCTTATTAGCTCTATAGTTAATAGGGCTGAAAATTTGCCGGCAGAGTGGGAATACACAAGAATGTAGGCCGCTAAGCCAGCAGTGAAATGATCTTCCAGACATGTTCTATCCATTCTATATGTCATATAAAAAAGTAGAATATTTTTTTTATTTTTTTTCAGATGAAATTTTATTAGAACGCGACGAAATGAGATACTCTGAGGCCCATACAAGGTCAATAATAAATATCAATTGCCAGACGAACACTGTACCGTCCCAAATGAATCAAAGCGTGTAATGGGTACCGTATAATGGACTGGAAGCGGTCCCAGTATATAGTAACATATATAGATATTAAACGTCCATGACTAGGGCACAAAAAATCGTACTCGTCACACAAAGTTTGCCCGTAACTGGGGCCCCAAGTCTGCTAACTTAATCGATTCATAATCGAACTGCAACCGCATAGTAACTGTCACTTTTGACAGATGTCCCATACAATATCTGTCAAAAGTGACAGTTCCTATGCGGTTGCGGTCGTAAGAAACAAACATAAAATAAAAAAGAAATAAAAAAGATACATAATTTATTTTAATCACAGATGTGTAGCCGACGCAAATCGGCGTGCCATATTACTCGTCAACTTATAAAAAAACCAGCTCAAATATGTCCAACAAAAATGCAACCAACGGATCTATAAAACAATTACAAGCTTAACAGATTAAAGAGTCCATTCGAAACGTTAATATTTAAAACTGGAATAATAATTGTGTCACATACATAGAAATAAATAGGACATGGACATGCACAAGAGGCTATTTACAATGAAATGCGATTGGCTAATGCTTAAATTATGCTGCGTGTTGTGTCCGGCGGGCGGCGGTCGCATCGCAGGTGTCGGGGCCAGGCGGCGCGGCGGCGGCCGCGGGTGGCGGGCCGATCACGTCATGTTGACGCCGAGCGACCGGCTCGCGTACTCGTACACCACGTACGAGATGGACACGGCGGGTATGACCTTGATGAAGTTGGGCGTGATGCCGCGGTACAGCCCCCGGAGCCCCTCGCGCTGGACGATGTCGCGGAACACGCCGCGCATGGTGCCCTCCGCGCCCTTCGCCGCTTGCTCTGCAAACGGAGATCGCTGTTTATCCAGCATCGTACTACATGTCTGCGCATGTTCTCGGCTTCTTTAGCGCATTTGTAAACACCATGCCAAGTCACAATTTGGTAGTACATAATTATATATTTAAAAAAAAAAAAACTTTGGTTCCCAACAAAATAACAATAGTAATTTTTGCAAACAACATTAAGTCTGTCCAAATTCATTAAAAAAAATACCTTTAGTTCCCAACAAAATAAAAATTGTAATTTTTGCAAACAATTTTTTTTTATCAAAATTCTTCACATGATGATCCCAAATGCGCAAAGCACCAAAGAAGCGCCGGTTCAGGTGTTAGTGTACGCTTTCTGAATCATTATGTATTACCTAAGTTATAAAACTAAATGGTTTGCCAACACATATTTGAAGTACTAGACCGAAATCTGTGTTTGCCACTTATGCGCATTGATCTATAGATAATGCTTAAGCCGAATCATATTATACGGAAAAACAGTAATAGCTATACTAAATACTTGTACAGTTCAGTGACACACAAATCATATCATAATAATGAACATCCATTGACTAATAAAATTCCGCAAAATACCCACAAATAATTCACAAAATTGTGTTATCATTGCGATAAAAAAAGTGGAAAACTTTATTTATAATCTGTGGACACGGAAACGGCGTCTCGGTGTTATCTGTGTCACCAGACTATCTAAATCTAATCGATAACGTTATCGCGAGACCGCGTCGTTAGATGCCCTTAGCCCTAATACTAAAACCCAACGCTATAATGCGGTAACAGATACCCATTTTACGATGAAAGGCTAAACTATACCACCACATACCCAGATACCCAGTTCAGGACGAAAAGGTATTAATTCTCCATCTTAGATATAATAAATCTAAAATCAATGAATAATTTATACTCCGGTCCGGTCGGTTATCTGAGACGAAGATGGTGGGACGATTTGGACACCTTTGTGGGTAAAACGTGGCCGACAACAAGCCCAAGACAAGGTCTAATGTAGAATGAAACGGGAGGCCTTTGCCCAGCAGTGGGACACCAAAGAGGATATAAAAAAGTATGACCTCGTTTCTAAAATTGCACCGACAACGCCACGCAATGCTACTTGCGCAAAATGCAACGCGTACAAAATCGCACGCTTATAGGATCAGTAGACGATCGAACTTGGCACGGGCCAGACCATGGAGCGGACCAATTTCGTGGTCTGGTCCGTACCTAGTTCGATCGACTAAAAATACTTTGAGCTAGCTCACCTTGCGCTTGCAATCGCGTTCGCACCAAAGCGAGCGGATACGAGCAGACTTGTCCCAGGGTGCAGGACGCGCTGCCGCAGGCCAACAGCAACAGAATGCCCGGTTGCCCATTATGCGCCTGATACTTGCTGATGTACTTCTTCTTCAGGGTCTCGTAGACCGCCAGGTCGATACCAGCGTAGGGCACGATACCCAATATATTTGGAATGTAGCCCTTGTAAAAACATCTCAGTCCCTCCCTTGCGTATATCTTCTTGGCGGCGTCCACTATGCTCGTGTACTGGCCGGTCTTCCGGAGCGCCAATCTGGTCTTTAGGACTTCTAGCGGATAGATTATGGTTTGGCTTATACCCCCCGCAGACGCTCCGGCCATGAAGCGCTCGTGAATCTCTAGCGGCTGATTATTTTTCTCCCCCTTTATAAGCCTTTTGACTTGTTCATAGGCGGCGAATTTGATGGCCGATTCTGGCGCGATTTTTATTACGTTAATGCCGTTCCCCCGCCAGAGGCCGCATATCCCTCCCTCGCTGACCATTTTAGCTAAACATTTACTCATGTGTTCTCTTGTAGGATTCACCTGGAAGTGGGAATAATATTGTGTTAATGATAAATGCGGTCAAACTACCTAACGTAAAGCGAAGGGACTTGTGTCCTCTTCGTAGCCTTTCAGTATATCCTGATTCAGATGAGTTTGCAGGGTGTAACGTCGAGATGTATCAGTATAGACATCTCCGAAACTATGAGAGATAGGAAAAATATGTACTAAGAAACCATGTCATCGATTTGAGTGATAAGAAAAAAGCATTCATAGATTAAAAAAAAATCGTAAGTGAATCAGGAATCGGTCTGTATACAGAGCATTTGCCATCAATCTGCGAAGCCCAACTAGGGGGTCTAATCTGAGGGCCATTTGTCAGAATTTTGTCAACACGTATGTTAGAATGACCGGAGATTGCCAGTTAAACGTGGTCCCCGCAGCACGGCGCAGATCAGATTATAGTTCGACCACCCATTCCAGATCCAAGCGAGGTACGCACAATCATGCTACGTCTCGCAGTTCAGTAGGGTAAGCTGACCTCCTAATTTAATCGTACCGTCATCAAGAAAGCATGCTATCTCTATCATTCTTTTTTATACAGTCCGGTTAGAGCGAGACGGGAGAAGCGTTACCGAAACGCTACGTAAAAAGATCGAGATCATCGCACAATAAGAGTATGTAACACGCCCTGTAGGGTAAGCAGGAACTTCAAATGTACTGTAATATGTATGTAAACTTCTTTAAAAACACAGTTCCTGTATGCTATCCCATAGGCACCGTGCATTTTTCCGGGATAATAATAGCCTATGCAAAAAATTATGTCGATCCTTTGCTCTATGAAAAATTAAAACAAATCTATCCCACAGGAACCATACATTTTATCGGGATAAAAAGTAGCCTATGTGCTATTCCAGACTATAATCTATCTCTGACCCAAATTTCATCCAGATCCGTGCAGCCGTTCTGGTGTGATTGAGTAACGAACATCCATTCATCCATCCAAACTTTCATATTTATAATATTAGTATAGATAGAATAGATGTAGAAGGAGGGGAATGGAAGACGCTAAACGTTACCGAGAATCTATGTTAAAGGATTGCGATTGATATACTGGTGTCCCAACGTACCTGTAGGAATACTTTAAGCCTATCTAAGGGCGCTGTGCACGTCCGACTGAAGGCGCCCGCGATGCCGCCGGCCAACAGATGCCGCCACCACTTGCCCGTCTGCAGTTCACTTTGTGTGAAGTCGTCGGGCACGTTCATATCCTCGCCGATGTCCAGGTACTGTAAACACATTATCATCAGTATGTTAATTTGGTTCTAATCAGCAATACTATAACTGGTACGTATTGATCGCCAAGGAGATGCTGTTGTTTTTACGGTAATTGGAGTATTTCTTACTACATACTCTTGGAGCATATTCGATAAATAGCAGAACGTTGTATACGGGGTGAGGGTAAAGGGTTGAGGGGAAGGGGTAAGGGGTGACGTCATAAAAAAAGTAATGACTAAGTAAACAGCTCATGTGAATGAATTTGTTAATTGGGTTGTATATACTGGATTTGCAATTCGTAGTGCGAAATAATTTTCGAAACATTATTATCCACTGGGTGACATGGCAGGCGTAGTTCGGACCATATTTTTTTTTATTTTCATAAACCTTATACGGATTATTGCGAGAAAAAAAACTGTGTAATCGTCGTCCTCGAGTGTATCGAGTTTTAATATACATTGCAGTCTTAGACCTATATTTGTTTCAAATTATATTGAAATAGATTTTTGTTATGATTTCATGCTAAAATCGAGTTAACGGAAAATACATCTAAGCGAGGTCCAGAATCATGAGTTGAATTAATGGTATCAGTTTTTGTTACGAAGCCACTTACACCTGTATATAAACTTTGAAAGATATTTGCTATTAAAGTTCGATAAAAGTGCAGTGGCAAAACCACCATCGTTTTCTCTCTGTCGCACACGCGGTGTTTTAGCTACAACGTCACGGCCCTGCGGGTCTCGTGAGCCGCTTCTAAGCGCAAACTTTTATGCAAGTAATTTTATTAACTTAAGGTTAATTTCAAAAATTATTTCACGTAATAAACATACAATTGCCATTAAAAGAATGGCAACCCAATACGTTAATTGGTCTGAGAATCAATTATTTTTTAGTGCCCCCATTTTTGCACTTACATAACAATCACAATAACTTCAAATTAAATTAATTATTGTAAGCCTCTACACAACGTCTCCTTTTTTCTGGGTGTCTTACCGCCCCCCTTTAGGCCTGCAGCGCCCATATAGGGGCGGTACCGCCCACTTGGAGAAAGGCTGGTCTACAATGATGCAAGCAATGATTCTACGACAGTAGCAACACAAAGGATCGGTAACGTTATTACACGGGCCCATCCTGGCCCATCCTCGCCTCGTCCTCATCGTCCTCATCCTGGCATTCCGTTGGCTCTCGGCTCTTTCTCGGTTTCTCCACGCCGTTACATAGTTTGATGTATTTTTTTATTTTAGATGCCTGTTGTGATAAATTTAATTATATATAAGTAAATAGTCCGACGTACACGCCTACGGTATGGTGTAATAATTATATCGTCAGACGAACACACCAACTATACGGTCCCAAACTACAACGCTTCTATTATGGGTGCCATATAATTAAATGGTGGATGATCCCAATATAAAATACGTATATAGATATTAAACATCTATGACTCGGGACAAACATACGTGCTCGCCCTACCAGGTTTCAAACTTGGGGACCTCGGCACAGAGAACAGTGTCTCTACCAAAGGTCGTCTTACTATGGCCTCAAACTGAGGTGATCTGTATTGATAATTACCGTGGTATCTTTGAAATGGGACAGGGTCCCGGTATCCAGGTCCAGTGATAATGTTATACACGCAATGTAGAGTTTCCAACAGATGGTATTGTGGAACAGGCCAGCGTACATGATGATTTTCAGGACAAACTGAGCAGCTCTGTCCATGTTCCATAATAAAATACAAAACAACTATTGTAACAGCGCGAAAATACCGAATTCTATGGCATTGTGTGGTAATTTAACAAATCCGTATAAAGCTTAATGTCATAGCCGCGTTGATGATGCATTCGACACAAAGAGAATCGCGTTATTTTCTCTATGACATTGTGGCGTTCACGAACGCACCGTATCGCGCCGTCAGGTTGGCAACACCTTCGGATAAATACACTACGGTTGCACTTGACAGATGACAGGTCGCAACTCGCCTGAAATTTGACCGGGAGTTTCATACTGATATTAACTACTTGACATTGGCAAAATACCCGCTAAGTTGTGGGTGAGGCCGTATTCATATCCATTTTATTTCATCGCATTTTATTTCGTAAAAAAGAAGAAGATAATCTTTTATGTTATTTATGATTTGTATTGAATGTGTTATTGCTATTAATTACTTGACATTGGCAAAATACCCGCTATGTTGTGGTGAGGCCATATTCTTCTTCTTATTTTACGAAATTAAATGCGATGAATTAAAATGGATATGAAAATGGCCTCACCCACCACATAGCGGGTATTTTGCCAATGTCAAGTAATTAATAGCAATAAAACATTCAATAAATACATATTATAAATGAAATAATGGATGTGACATGATGAAATGAACATATATCCATTTTATTTCATCGCATCTCATTTCGTAAAGAAAGAAGAAGAATCTTTGAAATGTTATACATTAGTTACTGGTTGTTACAGTTGGTGTAATCGTCTGGCGATATTATTTTTATTTAGATTTTTTTTTAACAGTCATGCTTTAATTTAATATTTTATATTTGCACTAAAAAGGACAGTGCTACCCATTTAGTCGGACAGTCAAGTGTCGCAAGTGTCACACGCGGCTCCCACCAGCCTACTGACACTAATATAGTCACCTACTGAACTACTTAGTATACCTATATGGAGAGAGGATCGACCGTAATTTAAAACTGTCAGTACGTAAGTTAATCTATAAACCTTAAAATAATCAATAATAATTTTTTTTGTTTTTGTTGGCTGATGATTTCAAAAGGTTGTAAACGGAACCAAGTCTTGTGTCACCGATTGCGTTTGACCGTGGCCAAAATTGGAACTAACGCTAACACTAGAAAAATATCAAAGCTTTTGACAGTTTTCTAAGGACAGTAGCGCCGTTGTCACCTAAGTCGATTGTACTGGGGGCGTACTACGAACTTTTATTTACAAGAAATTCACTTCCCGGGGTAAACTTGTTAACATGTTAACGGAATAAGTGTTAACTCCTTGAAGAAAATCAGATCTTTTTCTATATTTATTTACTTTACATCGTTTTTTGTGGATAGGTTTAGGTTTTACAAATTATCTCTTTTTTATTTTCTTACATTTTGACAGCTATCTTTTTCTCTTATATGTCATCTATTGCGTCACTAACGAAAAAGGTTTAAAGCTGCTTATTACTAATGAGCATGAAATTGATTGTTATATTATTACAAATATGAAAACAAAGTAAGTAAGACGAGGCGGTATGGGCAAAATGACTTTAGCCTGCTCGTAAGAGCGAATTAAAAAAAAAGTTGATTGTTTTCGGTAGATAGTACTTTACCTCAGCCTGTAACTGTAGCTTGGACCGATATATAGAAACCTGATTTTATATTAGGGCTCGTAAGTTTTGAATTCAAATATAAATTTACCATGCAGTTCAGTATACTGTCTATAAATAAGACGTCGTAGTACACCCCCTGAAAGGATTTTTCAACCCATATTTTATAAATCGATTTTGAAAAATACCAACATCATATCGATATAAATCGATACGAGCATACGATCGGGTAGACGCATTGGTGTCAAGGGTACCAAACCGTGGGCTAGCATTTGGCTATCGAGTGGTTTATTGCCTAACAATGCAATGCAAGGTTAATGATAAAATACCTTTTAAAAATATTGCATAAAACATTTCAATGCAATGAAAATGTCACCGAGTCGTATCAATCACGAATATATTTCATCATATACAATTATTGATATGAATGAAGTGCGATAAACACGTAACTAGTAGTGACGTGGCCCATCTATCTAAACCAATGCTCGTAGTGGGCTCACGTCTTAAGTTTAATGGCCACGCGTGGGGATCGAACCCGGAATCACTCAGCTGCGAGGGCGTCCTGTCTAACCCCTAGGCTATTGATACTTGCTTGATAGATTGAGTGTATCTACGCTTGTGTTTGTTTGTGGTCCTTACTATTCGTGTGATCGTAACAAATCGTGTTCTATAATCCCACTAAAATTATAAATGTGAATGTTTGGATGGATGGATGGATGTTTGTTACTCAATCACGCCAGAACAGTTGAACAGATTAGATGAAATTTGGCACAGTGATAGATTATAGTCTGGAATAGCACATAGGCTACTTTTTATCCCGGTAAAATGTATGGCTCCCGTGGGATAGATTTGTTTAAATTTTTCATAGAGCAAAGGATCGACATACTTTTTAATCGCGAATACCACCGCGGGGCGCAGCTTGTCAAAATATACATCTGTAGTATGCCTCCTTTGTAAAAAGGGTTACTAGGTAATGCAACCATTAGTAAGCAAAATTATTCGTTATTGCTTATAGAAACCTGTCAGTGGCATGGCAGTTTGGTTTGTAGCTAAATTAAATGAAAGTATTTTGTAATAAGTTTTTTTTTTATGTTTGGCCTTTTTCTATTGTTTACGATTGATAACGCGGTGAGGAGGTCAATGTCATGTGATTGTACGTTTAGGTAGTTCGTGTAGATATGCCTGGGTTATTGTAGATGAGTCTGGGTTTTGTAGATGAGTCTAGGTTATTGTAAATTCATGCCTTAGTATTAAATTCTAGTAATTTCGTCTTTTAACTGAAACTCAAGTTAATACGAGGAGACTAAAAAATCGATAGTTGAGTTTATTAGCTATTGTATAATAAATCATGGAAATATCGTTTTTTTAACTTGTATTAAATAATAAAAGGAAACTATATTCTGGAATAGAATAACCAAACCGCCATTCTGATGCTGCTCTTTATTAAATAAAAGGAAAATACTATGAATAATTATGCATTTGACGGCGGGAAAACCACTTTTGATGCTCTGTACGAGCTACCGAAAAATATTTGAATGAATAATTAATGCTTATTTGAAATTCATTTGTAGCAGGGTTTATACATAACGATGATGAGTTATCATCACAGATATATGAGAGGAGATATGTTATGAAAGCGGTGGGCTTGCGCTCACATTTAGCCAAAATTACGCTAACATTGAGTTTTCGCCGTCAGTCGACTGCAACTGCACGTCGGTATCGGAGCTCTAACTTTTTTTTTAAATGCCGTGTTATTCCGTGGTTGTGTGCAAAAATACTAGCAGCAAAGTGAACTACGCGAAAGATGGAATCTCATTTCACCAGCCAGTATTAAGTATTTTATTTATTCGTCATTAAAATCATTAAAAACAACAAATCAAAAAATATTTAATGCCTTTATTATGTTATTTTAGGTTTCATGTAGCATAACGACTTTTTTATTTTTGTACAAAATACATGGCTCTTTAAGTACCACCTATGTTCGCTACTGAGTGAATGTACGAGGCAATGTATAGATCGTCTAACGATACTTTGAATAAACTGGTGCGTCGCGTGGTACGGCCGCTGTATACGGCGACGACGCAGCACGCACCGAGGAGACTTCGTATTGGTTGGTTTTAGCGAGTGGTTGGGAACAAAACGGAGACAGCGAGTTCCCATACATTTTGAACCGCACGGCACATCTCTCGTGATCTGTGGTTATCATCATGGACTCCTTGTTTCTACCTCAAACTTTGGTCAGGGCCTTTCAGAACAAGTCATAGAGTTCAACGTTTCTTTCTCTTATACATGCAATCTCTGCCGTTTGGTACAGTTGGTGTGACCTTGCTTTCTTTACTGAGGGCCTCGGGTTCCAATTCTGGTATCCCGGGTCAGGCACCTAGTTTGGCGCTGCATTTTATTTCCAAATAATTTTCAGACAATCGACGAAGAATAATAAAATGTAACGACATGTTATATGAATACTTAGCAACGAGATGCGAGGACCGATATTTAGGTATAGTCTTTGGAGCGGACTGGCAATACTCGACTAAGTTGTTTGGCACCAAATTCGCATTCGTTACATATTTTATGTAGTTAGACAAGGTACATTTCAAGATTTAATGATTTTTGTTTTTTAGTTTTTGAAGACTTTTTTTTGTTATTTTTTTATTATTTTATCCATGTATACCTACGTAGATATACACTACAATCTACGTTTACATCTTAAATATAAAATTGTCATGCTTCAGTGCATTCAGGGTCAAGGACCCCGGTAGGTACGTTATCGTGATATATGAATCGAGAACAATCTTTTAAACGTAGCGTTAAGTTAACGTAAGCATGCTCCGTCTCGCTCACGCTGGATATTTCATGAATAAACAAAACAGTGACACCATGATGACGTCTTGATGACGTTATGATTGCATAAGGAGTTGCTGCTAGGTACAGAAACATTAAGAAACTTAGGGTGACCTTTTTAATCAATAAAACAATGTAATAGTAATAGTTGCAGAGGCGGATAAGGGAGGGGGTGTCACAATGGGTACTTTATTGCGAGGTAGGTAGGATCATACAAAAATGGCGCCCCCCCCTCCCCAAATTAATCGTGCATCTACCCCTGGATTGTAGAAAAAAATTAATGTGAATCTTCCGCGTCCCTCTTCATCACGAGCTGTCACTACGATAATATGAATTCTGTGGTTGTCTTTGTAACAGAGCTTTGTATTACATTAGATACCCACATAAAAAAAACATACAACAAACCAGTCTGCGGTCGCGTGAGATCGTTCACAGTCAAATTACGTTGTGCACAAGTTATTTGTATTCTATAAGGTCGGATTTATCAGACGTTCACGAATATACCATGAAATGGCAGTCAGTTGTGTGTGTGGCAGGGTGTGGATTTTGTATTTTTAGCTTAATGACCTATATAGGCTAGATCTTCTTTGATGATGACCATGATCCTCATAGTAGGCTAGAGCTTGATTGATGATGACTTTATGCTCTTTATAGTATGCTAGAGCTTGATTGATGATGACTTTATGATCCTTATAGTACGCTAGAGCTTGATTGATGATGACTTTATGATCCTTATAGTACGCTAGAGCTTGCTTGATGATGACTTTATGATCCTTATAGTACGCTAGAGCTTGATTGATGATGACTTTATGATCCTTATAGTACGCTAGAGCTTGATTGATGATGACTTTATGATCCTTATAGTACGCTAGAGCTTGATTGATGATGGCTTTATGATCCTTATAGTACGCTAGAGCTTGCTTGATGATGACTTTATGATCCTTATAGTACGCTAGAGCTTGATTGATGATGACTTTATGATCCTTATAGTACGCTAGAGCTTGATTGATGATGACTTTATGATCCTTATAGTACGCTAGAGCTTGATTGATGATGACTTTATGATCCTTATAGTAGGCTAGAGCTTGATTGATGATGACTATGATAATCATAGTAGGCTAGGCCTTGATTGATGATGACTTTATGATCCTCAAAGTAGGCCAGACCTTGATTGATGATGACTTTATGATCTTTATAGTAGGCTAGATCATGAAGTTCCGTAAAATAGTATAGACATTTAAATTAGTACAAGCAGACAGTCTTAACTTATTCTCTAACCTATCACCTATTCCTTAGTCCTCTAGTCTAGGCCTTGGGGCTTCTATGACTTTGGACTTTCGACCAGCTGCTTAAGTGTGCCTAGCCGTTCCTACATTGTTCTCACATACCCATAACAATGTAATGCTCAAAAACGTAAAAGATCTTTTTAAAAAAAGCAACCATCGAGTTTCTTGGCTGCTTCTCTCCACAGGAACGGCATTCAGAACGGGTGGTAAAGTTGTAGCTTAGCATTTTGTAACTATTTTGACTATTCAAAATTACTGTACTTAATGGTTTATGTGAATAGAAAATATTATGATTCTGATTCTAACGTATAGCATTATATATCTATTCCAGCTGAATACATGTTTCAAAGGCCAATTTATTTATTATACAAAGATAACAAAAAGCGTCTTACTATCGATGTAATGTTGTAGTTCTACATTTTAGGTACCCATTACATAGTAATACCAATCAAAATAGCAGTTTTAATCAATGTACAATGACAAAGCACTATTCAAAAGAAAAGTAATTTGTAATGTCATTGTAAATAGACAAAAACTATCTATAAATATACGAGTACGTATAAACTAATTGATATATCTTTCTAATATGGAAAATTGTGGGATGATTCACTCTTATCCAATAATGATGTCCTAATGTATAGGATTTCCCCCCGAACGTATTCTCATTGAACTTTGCACGTCGCACGGCGCATGCGCATGACGCAATCGGCGCAGGCGCCGCGTCATCAGGCCACGCGGCTTCGGCGCGCGAGTTTATTTTATAACCCGTAGGTGGTTACGCACCGAGAGAATTAGTGAAATTATAAATAGTTTATGCTTTTCGCATTTCGCGACATAGATTTTTTTGCGTCATTGTGATTCTGTGTCAAGATATAAATACGGAAATGCTATTACGCCGAAATTCATCAGGTCGTATCTCTGTCTACATTATCCTAGGTATAGCAACAGGACGGAACCTATGTTTTAACTTGTTATAACCATAATATAGCATTTTTTTTACCAATACTCTAAACTGTTTTCACCTACAAATACTTTAGTTAAATTAAATTAGCTTTTGTAGGGAGAAGCAATCAGCAAAATTTTTGTAAAACCGCAGGCGCAGTCTTTGAGGGCTTGCGTGCTGCTCGTGCCTATGAGCTGTTGACTTGACTCATTCATAAACAATCAGGTAGATATGTATTGCTAGTGCTAAGGCGTTGAAATAAAACTAATTTTATCGCGTTCATTTTATACTTTTTAGGGGGGCGAGGCACAAGAGGGGCACCGGTGCGTTCCGGTTGGAGATCGCGGAGCCCCTCCAACATGTGTCGAAGGCGGCCAGCGGGGGGGGGTTTTAGTGGGTAAGAATCCCACATAACCCGGCCCTCTCCCACACAGAGGCCGGGTATCTTTCGAAGATTTCCTCCCCGTCAACAAAAAAAAGGACTGCGGTGTTAGACGCCCTAGTGGCATAGTTAGAACTGGAGTATCCTTATATTAAGTTGTTGCATGCGGTTCAATCTACGCGGAAAATGCTCACAGTGTATGTATGCATTGCTCTGATGTAGCTATATGAATTAGACTGGCGCAATCCAGTCTTGTGGTATAATTTCAAACGCATGACACCTATCTACGTCTCTCTTAATAGACATCGTTGCCTTCACGTTACAACGACATGACGTAGTAACTCTATATTTTGACCCAGCGTTTACAGCGATTTTTTCTGTGAAAAATGTATGTTTTCGTCGTTAACGTTTAACCATTAGGCGACGGACACCCTGTCATTCTGAGGCGTGTGAGATAGTGATGTCATAGTATTGTATTTATTCGCAATTTCTATATAATGGATGATCGTTTTATTAAGTAAAAATATTGTGCTGTTATATCATTTATTTATGCAAATATGGCGATAATAAATATATAAACATACTCAGTTGTTGGATCGTTGCATTATCTTTGACATAATATATTTATATATCATTGGTCGATAGATAAAATCACGTTATAGCAGGAATTAGCATGTCATAGAATGATGAATGTATGATTTACATCGAAGATGGTATTATCTTGGAACTCATGCATTCATCTGTGTGTTATATCAGACGTCCAGAAAAAAAAACATTAAAAAATAAATTGTTCAGAGACCTTTTGGATAGTTTCAGGTATTTAACAATTCGAAAACGGCCTCAGCTAATGACGTAATAGTCCCACTAATATTCTAAATGTGAAAGTTTGGATGGATGGATGTTTGTTACTCAATCACGCCCAAACGGCTGAATGGATCTGGATGAAATTTGGCTCAGAGATAGATCATAGTCTGGAATAGCACATAGGCTACTTTTTATCCCGGTAAAATGTATGGTTCCCGTGTGATGGATTTGTTTTAATTTTTCATACGTTTTTTTACCGCCGGTAACACCGCAGGGCGCAGCTAATAACTTATGTGTTGTGCAAATTGTTTATTTTTTCATAAATGTGAAGTTAATATGAACTATCCGATTTAAACATCTTGGCCATGAAATCGACTAAAGGCCGCGAAAAGAACACAATATGCCTAAATCGATTTATGATTCGAGAAACATACATCACAGTACTACTTAGATAAGTTAATTAAATCAACACTAAAGGTATCAATTAACACAGTACTTCGTTAAAACATATAATAATTAATATACATTTTATTGATAACATCAATTCAATATGATTCATAAAAGTCCGGTCTCGTTTATTTTATATACTCCGTCGTGGTGACGTCATCGATACGTTTTCTAGTACTCGCGTGACACGCATAACCAAGCGATGCATCGACTAAATAGAATCGATGTCACATCGCGTGCCCCTCCCTATTTCCTTAATGCAAGAATAGTGTGGTAGCTGTGCGGCAGTGGCGTAGCATATGTCATTAGTGGTGCGGATTTCAAATTAGCCGCCCTCTTATTTTTGCTATTAATTATAAAAAATATGGGGCATGGTAACGACAAAAAAAATGACGTAAAAAACACTGAAAGATATATTTTTTTACTGAAATTTTTCTTTCATACATATCTTAATTTTTTTTCTCTAACCGCTACCTGTGAAATGCCGCCCCCGGCAAAGCGCCGCCCGGTGTGGACCGCACCCTTCGCCCCCCCCCATGCTACGCCACTGCTGTGCGGCCGTGTAGAGTCAGTTTGATTAACCTAAATTATTATTATCAGTACCTGTCGCGATTTAGCGGGCATGTGATTCGCCAGTAGGTATACAGAAGGCGTTAAAAACCTTGACGAGACAAACATTCGCTGTTGCAGCCAGCAATATTTAAAAAAAAGTAGGTGAGCACTATGACGATCGTTACGACAACAGCTGATGATTACAAGCCTGGTTTCATTCTTCCTTCAGATTTCTCCCATTACCATGTAGAAAGTAACCGAATGTATAGAAAGTGTTCGTCCATTTATATACAACGGCAATACAAGGCACTTGACACTGATTAAAAACTATACATTTGGGCGAATTAGAATTTCATTTACAAAAGTTATATGTAAATGTGGGAACCATGTAGCTATTAAATTGTAATAATATACTTAGAGTTAGTGCTTTTTTTTGACCAGCTGCTAAAATCTGCTTAGCCGTTTCTACATTCTTCTCACATACCTATAACAATGAACCGCTTAAGAATATAAATGATTTTTTTAAAAAGAGCAACCATGGAGTTTCTTGCCCGTTCTTCTCCATAGGAACGGCATTCCTAACGGGTGGTAAAGTAGTAGCTTAGCAAATCGTAACTTTTTCGACGATTCATAAGTACTATACTTAATGGTTTAGATGAAAACAAAAAAATTATGTATTGATTTCTTATATTTACGCGAATACTACACATTGAAATAAAACTATTTTTTAAGGATGAATAAGGTGATGACACCAGGACGTCAACCACCTCAGTCCTCCCGTGACCATGGTTGCTGTAAAGCAGCCGAAACGTCGGGAACGCAAAAACGAAAAATAAACGCGATAAAATCCTTAAAAAATAGTTTTATTTCAAAAATATTATGATTGTATGGCGAATAAATAAAAAATGTGTACTTTAGTTAATTACTTTTCGGACCCTAGACAGTATAAAAAATAAAGAAGTGCTTTGTAGGTATGACGTTCCATTTGACACCTACCTACCTTTTTAGTTTTCTTTAAAATAATCTTTTTTTTAAGCTTATAAGGAAAATAAACATGTTTAACTTTATGCGATCCTCGAAGTAGAAATTCAAGTTTCCAAGAATTAAGGTATCGATGTTTTGGTAAATAAGTTACGCTGCTCATGACTAAGAGCAGTCTTAGATTCATGAGTCATGTCCAGACCAAACGCGCAGCCTTGTCTTGTGAGGCGTGCAGCGAGGCAATTGTCTGGACTTAACCATTGGTTGACTTTATAACTTCATCAACATCCTAATACATAGTACACAGATCGAGTACATATGCCTTTTGCGAACACCTAAAGTGACAGTTACTATGCCGGTGCTGTTCGATTATGAATCGATTGTGTTAGCAGACTTAGCAGACTAGCAGACAGGCCCCAGTATGGTCGCAAACTAAGCAACGCACATATGATGGCTACTGTACCGTAATATAGACTTGAGCGATCCCAGTAAACCCCATAACTGCCCAGACCCATACCCGAAATCAGGACCACAATTGGAACATTATGTCACACTCATATAATTTGCAATGTAGACCAATTAAGGTCCTAATTTGAGTGGCATTAAAAGATCACGGTAAGGTCCCAGGTCCGATAGCATTTCGGAATACTTATTACCTGAATAGGAATCGACCCTGCCACCAACCGGTGCAACGAGAAAGTTTTAAATACCGTCCGCTAGAGGCGCTTTTCAATTCTCCATACAAAATGTCTAAATACGGTAGACTATAAAGTATACAGTTACAGTTAACTCGCACTTGACGTGCTGAGCGGTTAGACCAACCCGTCGTCTGCTATTGTATTTAATGTAGTGTATGTACGACGCGTCAGCTTATAGGATTAATGATTATCATTATAAAGAGAAAGTACACAGAACAAAAAATAAGAAAGTTGATCAAAATTCGCATATTCGCCTTGCGAAACACCATGCGCAGCTTAGACTGTATATACATTTGATGAAACACGAACATGACATGTAATATTAGCAACCGTGTGTATGAAACATTGTATGAGTAGTCACCGTGATAAAGTTCCGATAGTAAATGTTATATTGTCGAAATTTCCAGACCGCGCGCCGAGCGAAGAGAATTTGCAAGTACGCGGCCACGCTGTCGTCTAGGCAACGCGAATACCGCTCTGGTCAAGGTTAACGGTATAATTAACATAAAATTGAGAGGCAGCTCTAATAATAGGTTCCTCATTGTAGGATACACCCGCGACTCGCTTTTGTGAAACGCTGTAAAGTCCGAAACGTTAAAACTCCTACATTTAACACGTGCTTCCCGTTTAATTCCGTTCGTCAAATTCCTTATAATATATTACGAAGGAAAATTATGTATATAAAACTGTATTTATGGATTTTTGGAAACGTTGCAAGTGTCTAAATGAAAGCAAAAAGATACAGTACCTTTAATGCCCATTGTAAAAGATCACCGTAAGATTCAATATCCATTGTATGGTGCACAGTCTGTAGTCGATAGCGGATCAGAACCGCTCTACGAGACTGGCTCAGATTTGCACCAGCTGTCGAGCTAGCCCGAATTTAGAATGCATTTACCTTTGCCAAGCATCGACGAAAGACGATCAGGAAGTCTTCGAACACATCGCCTGTAGTTACCGTCAACTCTTCCATTTCAAGAGACATTGTATCTAGTTTACTATAATGTAAATAAGATAAATATTGTATAAACTATTCTAAAATCACAGACAAATTTCTTTGGAACTATCAGATCGTGTAATGTTAAATCGAGTGTGCGTACGGCTGGGCACGGAACGAACGCGCGTCTATCACGGCCAACAGGCAGCTCCACACTGGTCGGGTTCGTATCGTTCGTGAGCTGTTTCGTCATTAATCGGGTGGAGAACCGCGTATCACCGGTTATGTGTGGCGAGCGAATCGGAGGCCCCGTACCAAGATCCGTTTCACGAGGCAAACACACTGATTATAGAGTTTAGAATGCCATGACACGGAGCGTGTAGTGGTAATGGTTGGAAAACAGCTGATAACAAATGCACGAACGGGTCGAAATACAAGTTCACTGGGGGCTCGCCCCATACGTGTTGCGTTTAGCGATAGGGCGGCGTGTTAGCGCTACCTAGCAACTGTACGTTACGCTGGTGTTTAAACAAAGCAGAGGTGAAAGTTATCGCGGCGCTGGAGTCCAATTAACAAACTGGAACAGATCGCAAAGGACCTCGACTGATTCAGGACACGCCTACGATCTAGTTTATTTCAAAGCAAATACTATTTGGTTATAATTAACACAACTGGCGACAGTTTAAATTGGTTTATTTCAGACTAGCTGCGACCCGCGGTGTTACCCGCGAATAAAAAGTATGAATAATTAAAACAAATCTATCCCACGGGAACCATACATTTTACCGGGATAAAAAGTAGCCTATGTGCTATTCCGGACTATAATCTATATCTGTACGATCAACAACAACTAAATATGAGGGTACCCCAGTTCAAACTATGACACTAGGACGTCAAACACCTCAGTCCTCCCGTGACCATTGTTGCTGTAACACAGTCCAAACGCCGGGAAAGTAATCAACATAATATACACGCGATAAAATCTGTAAAATTAATTTTAATTCAATATGATTACTCGATTCGAATTATGATTGAAGCAATTGAATCGTGACTATGGACGAAGTAGGAAACGGGAAGTGAATTCTTTGGCAGAACTACAGCGACTCGCCAAATCCAAGGTCGTATGGTCACAAACGTAACTTTTTTCTACTTTTTCTCATGCACCGACTTACTTAACCGATTATTTTGTGTTCTGTAATCTATAAGTCTCGATTTGTCGGACATTGCATGCTAGGAAGCCGAAATCAGGAAATCAATAAGGAAAATTGTTTAAAGTTTTCGTGTTCCGTCTTATACTTATACTTGGGTTTATGCAAAATACAGGTACAATTGCTATACAATCATGAATTTGGTATAGGCCTGCGTGGGCACTAACATTGTTTTTCTTAACTCTACATCGGATCGGAACGCGACCTCAACTGAGAAGATCCGGCACGAAACTTAGCTAGTTTGTTTCTTTTTAATAACATTCCTGTTTTAACTCTTTTATTTATCGCCATGTTAATTACAAAAAAGAAGAATCAGAATCAGAATATTTTTTATTCACGTGGACTATTAAGTACAGTACTTATGAATCGTCAAAAGTTACAAAATACTATGCTACTACTTTACCACCCGTTCGGAATGCCAGTCCTATGGAGAAGAACGTGCAAGAAACTCCATGGTTGCTCTTTTTTTTTAAAGATCTATTCTCCAGTGTGTTGAGGCCCACATACGCTACACTTTGACATTTTAAAATATTATTCGATGCTATTTATTTGAGAGATCGATAAGGCTGCTTTATCGTCCAAATAATCCAAGATTCTGTAATAGCCCTTATGATATATTTTAGTTGTGACAATTGTTATAATGGTAGTGTATAGGGAACCTATTATAATTATCTAAAAAAAAAAACATAAATACAACTCGAAGTAGTATTTATTACTGCCGCCAATAACTTTTATTACCATAATCGGCAAAAGCCAATTAATTAAAAAGTGAATATTAGAAATTCTTATGTAGATTAAAAATAACATTGAGATTACTGTCGAGTTGCGTCTCGCTTATAAACAGCAGGTTCTATTAGTGGATTGTGTGGTGATGTATTTCTTTAAATTAAGGCATACTAGCGCTTCAGTATTCGGCAGATTGTATCTTTAATGGACCCAACACCAAATCGCCAACCAACATGTTGAAGCGGCATACCGAGACGGCTTCTGAGTGGCATTGTTAGCAGACCCAATCTCTTTCCAGAAATGTTATATAAACGGAGACAGTATCAAATCGCGTTAAGTCATTGTTCGCACTTGAGTCGGTATTCTTCAACTTTTTAAATGATCTACGCTTCTGCTCCGTGCATTTCGTACGCGAGTTTTCGTGATAGCACAGAATACAACACACTCAGTGTACACTTGTGTACACTGAGTGTTGCTTGGTCATTGGTGCAGACACGTGCTCGCACATATGTTTATTTCGTAACCAAACATCGTGATCGTCGAAGGTTCACACACAATTGAATGTCGTTTACTTGCTCGGTTAAAGACACAGACGAATACGAATCTATACTAATATTATAAATGTGAAAGTTTGGATAGATGGATGGATAGATTTTTGTTACTCAATCACGCCAGAACGACTGAACGGATCTGGATGAAATTTGGCACAGGGACAGATTATAGTCTGGAATAACATATAGGCTACCGTTTATCCCGGTAAAATGTATGGTTCACGTGGGAAAGATTTGTTTTAATTTTTCATGGCGCAAAGGATCGACATGATTTTTGCGCGGGCAGCTAGTCTATACATATAAATAAAATTGGAGTGTCTGTTTGTAATATTAAAATAACCGCTTTTTACTAAGTGCATTTGGATGTATACACGTTACCTATACCGAAACAACATTTTTTACAATTTTTGTCTGTCTGCCTGTCTATCAGTCCGTCTGTCCGTCTGTCTGTCTGTCTGTTCCGGCTAATCTCTGTAATGGCTGGACCGATTTTGACGGGACTTTCACCGGCAGATAGCTGATGTAACAAGGAGTAACTTAGGCTACTTTTATTTTAGAAAAAAAAAATAGGATCTCACGAAAAAAAATGAAAACCAATGTTGCAGCGCAGCGCCTGATTAAGTTTGATAGCAACACCTGCAATGGTTCCCGCGGACTCAGAATGGGCGGGCAGGCTGTTGTCAACGGTTGTCTTTGTTAAATACTACGCGGACGAAGTCGCGGGCAACAGCTAGTATTTTATAAAAGGGTAATATTTGTGAGCTCCTAAGTACGGATAAGTGTCGTCGGATAAGTGATATTCTTTTACTATTAGGAAGCTACGTTATCCATGAATGTTGGAATGGGGTAATTATAAACCAATTCGGTTATTAATTGCAACTTGTATAATTAACTCTATAAACGTAGGGAGTAAGACACGTTGCGTAGTCGTATCGAACCTTCGATTCGTAATAATGAATCCGAACTTTAACATTATTATCCGAGACACGAGAAAACTTATTTAATCGATTTGGTTACATTTAACCAAATCGAATCAATAAGATTTTCTATAAAATGTATATGGAAAAGTTCTAAATCGACCCGCAGACACGGTTCACAAATATAATGCACATTGCCGGGAAACATCAAAATCCCACTAATATTACAAATGTGAAAATATAATGCACATTGCCGGGAAACATCAAAATCCCACTAATATTACAAATGTGAAAATATAATGCACATTGCCGGGAAACATCAAAATCCCACTAATATTACAAATGTGAAAATATAATGCACATTGCCGGGAAACATCAAAATCCCACTAATATTACAAATGTGAAAATATAATGCACATTGCCGGGAAACATCAAAATCCCACTAATATTACAAATGTGAAAATATAATGCACATTGCCGGGAAACATCAAAATCCCACTAATATTACAAATGTGAAAATTGGAATGGATGGATGTTTGTTACTCAATCACGCCAAAACGGCAGAACGGATCTGGATTAAATTTGGCAAAGAGATAGATTATAGTCTGGAATAGTACTTAGGCTACTTTTTATCCCGGTTAATTGTATGGTTCCCGTGGGATAGATTTGTTTTAATTTTTCATAGAATAAAGGATCGACATGATTTTTTGCACAGGTAGTGGTAGTTTAGGGGTCAGAAAATGGCATGGGCTAATATAATAATATTTTCATTACCTGAACCTTAAACGAATATTTCTTCTTTCAAGGCTCGATCTAAATCTATCCCAGCAACCTATGTCGTAATTGGTCTTTGGTACAAACAAATTACATGTATGAGCAATGACGTCTGTATAACAGGTATACTTAACTCATTCTCATATAAAATTAAGTGCCAATTATTCTTATCGTGAATAATATTTCATGAATGAAGTGTTTATTTTGTAGATTATTCAACTGTATATTTTTTACTCTACATTTGGTATTTTGTGATGGGTAGACTTGAAAAAGTTTTAACAACTCATGCCTAAAATACAGGATTTGATTCTCTTATGAGGAAAGCAAGATGACCAGTAGTAATCGCAATAGCAACTTGTTCGAGACGCCTCTACATATAATTCGCTATCTTATGCAGAATTGTCAACTCCTACGCAGAACAGCTATTCGGTTGTATCGCAAGCTTATACCGAAGTGAACCAGACTCGTCTGAACACATTTAAAAGATCTTTTTGCACTCACGTACCGATGCTAATTGGAAAATCTCATCTCATTGGTTTGGAGATATCGTGTCTGACCGATGCGTGGGAGTGTCATATGTAATGAGTTTTCGTTGTTATCACAAGTAAACATAGTCTAGAGTATTTGTCTAGCTTAAGGGGAAACGCGATCAGCAAACCACCAGCTAATCATTCTGAGATCTGTTATAACACTAACTTCATCATATACCCAAAAAAAATGTGTGGGTATTTTATTAAGTAACTTTATTTAGTGCTGTGGGTAATTAAATGCCAGTGCATTTTATTTTAGGTCCCGACACTCGTGATAAATAGTTTCTCGACTAACATCTTAGAGGAGTTCAGGGTTGCTGGCTTTTTTAATTATCGATCGTGTGATCGAAACGTGTTTGGTTTATAATTGGAAAAGTACCAAACCGAGGGCCAGTGGTCAGTTCCTCTTCCCCGATGTGTTCGAAAAGAAACTGTCTCGTCGCCGGACGTGGACACCTCATATAGCGTGTCAAATGAAGTGAATCTAAGTAAATTAGGTACGCGAGGCTACAAATTAGTATTCTAGATTATCTAGACGGCGTTAGTTAGGTCAGTGACACCCATCCACTGTGTTTACCCATTGTTAAGTGCGACCGCGCGATAAGTAGAATGTTCGGAAGGTTGCTTCAATCCGTGCTGATAAGTCTAGACTTTTCGCCATATATCGACAGTGTACCTTGAGACAACCAATATGTTTTATTTCGGTACACGATCAGTAACTTGACGAGTTTAAAACGTTGGTGTTTCAGTTAAATGCCATAATGATTAACAGTCGGCAGAAAATTATGGAACTGGTTTCTGGACCGAGACTGCTTTAGTAAAAGTCCTTCCGGCTATGTTTATATTACCGATAAGGTGCTTTAACAATTGCGGAGAAACCAATTAATATTTATTTATATTTGATTAGTATTTTATTTTTGTGTCTCTTGATAATACACCATCACGTCTGTTATCCTCGAAGGGGTAGGCAGAGGTGCACTGTAATGCACCCATATTTTTCCGATGTTATTTGGCCCAATGGGGGCGAGCGTGTTGCCATTTTACCGGGCACATTCCTTCTAAATATGAGGTGGATTGAAGCCATAGACCACCATGCTATCCCAGTGCCGTTTGGTGAACTTAACATGACATTCGACAGATGTCCAAGTTTGCTCACGATGTTTGCCTTCACCGTATATCACGTGATGATCGTTATTGAAAATGAGATTCGCGTGTGACAATCCGAACATCTCAGAGGTGCGAGCCGGGGTCTGCAACAGTAGTGCTATTCTGTAACACCAATCTCAATGCAAATTTTATATTTCACCTTCGCAATCACATGTGACATTTAATGACAATCTCATACGTCTCCCGTTAAATCTCGGGTAAAATGTTAAATTACTATTTTTTATTTACAATTCACTTTCTGACTCGCGCGTTTAATATGAGATTGGCGTTACGGAACATAACTATTGCAGAAAAGCTACTTAATATTTAAAAAAAGTGTAAAAAATTGACCCATGCGGTAGCGTGCCCAAGAGGCTGGCCGCATTTCCTCGCTGAATAGCCAAAGCTACTCACTGAGCGAAGAATGCCCAGCCCTTGGGGTCGCCGGTTGAGACGATTGCACATCTTGTTGAAACTATTAATTAACTAAATTAGCTGTTGACAATGTAAAATAAATTATGTTCCCATTATTATTCGGCTATTGATTGCGGGGGCCGTTTCATCACAGCAGTCAGAGATCAGACAAGCTATAACACTTATCGGCGGGCGTCTACCAAATCAATTGTTTATGCCGCGGCGAGTATTTTTTTAATTGGACCTCGCTTTTGTGTCATTTATGATTATTAACCGACTTCAAAAAAAGGAGAAGGTTCTCAATCCGGTTGTATTTTTTTTTTAATTTTTTTTATGCTCAATCCTGACTTAATTAATTTATTTTTCACTAGCTGCGCCCCACAGTGTTATCTGCGATTAAAAAGTACGAAAAAATAAAACAAATCTACCCCAGAAGAACCATACATTTTACCGGGATCGAAAGTAGCATATGTGCTATTCCAGAATATAATCTATATCTGTGCCAAATTTCATCCAGATCCGTTGAGCCGTTCTGGCGGCATTGAGTAACAAACATCCATCCGTCCATCCAAACATTCACATTTATAATATTAGTGAGAAGTGGGATTCGAATGCCTCGCTAATTATGTTTTGATAACAAGAAAAAGTATTTTAGCATAATTTTGTGATGTCCTTTCTTACGTCAGGCAATTAGGTGGATAAAGATAGAACATAATTTTTCCCCGTAATACATGTTACGCTAAAACATTTAGGGCAAGTGTCGACGTGGTGGCCGAAGACGACCTAAATAGTATTTTAAACGTACTAATGGCTCGTTACAATACCGAGGCGACGATAATTGACAAAAACTTTGTTAGGCCTCAGCCTCGAATTTAGCGGGCAGCGCGGCGGCAGCAGCAGCGGCGGCGCGAGAGCGGCAGGATCTTATGCGTAAAATCAAATGGAGCGGTTCTCGAAAACAGCGGCGTGGCAGCGGCGCGGGGCGGCCAACGAGCTCCGCTCCCGCGCCGCGCCGCCGCAACCGCGCCGCCCCGCTGCCCGCTAAATTCGAGGCTGAGGCCTTATACACGCGACTCGCGTGAACGCCGCCATTGTGTGACGTCAACGGGCGACTCGCCAACGATACCAGCCGCAACCGGATAGCCAGGAGTTCCCAAACTTATTTTGTCTACTGCCCACTTTGAGAATGAATTATTTTTTAGCGCCCCCATTTTTTCACCTACATAAAAACCAATATAACTTCAAATTAAATTAATTATTGTAAGCCTCTACACAACGCCCCCATTTTTTTACTGGGTCTCTTACCGCCGCGTAGATTAGTAGTAGTACGTTTATTACCGTTCTTAGACATACAGCGCCCACTTTGGGAAAGGCTGGGATAGGCTGACAATCGCGAATTACATTAGCGGCTCATGTATAGGTTTTTGAATAAATCGTTAATTAACTTTATAAAGGCTCACCAGATATAGGTACACTATATGATAAGACCTCTAAAACAACTTTAATGGTTTATTTTTGGTAATTCATTACCTTATTTACAAAATAATCCATAAAAAAATAAAAAAGCTTATAAACTTGGGTATACAAATTAAGGATATTTTTTTATATTTAACACATTACAGAAACGAACAGACATATCACAGACAAGTAAATTAACATAAATACTAGTTACATATTTCAATTTGACACCCAACATTGATTCATAGAAATGGAAGTGCATGTGGCAATTTACAGTAAATTTTGCCCAAAATCCACACGATGGATTCCTATTAAACTTCGCATGGGGCTGCTCATAACAAAGCCAATGTCTAGGTCATAGACACAAGGACAAAAATCGCCCTGAGAAATTTAGGGATTACCGCCATATATTTGTACGACTAAAGTCTTATTTCGCTTAGCAACGGCATTTTTTTTATACCTTCACCCCGGCCGTAATATTCTTCGTGTTCACACCTGAGCAAATGTTACGTGACGTTATTTGACGCGGCCACCAGTTGGCCATTTTACATTTAACCGGCCCCCAGAGCAGTAAGCAACCAAATGTAGAGTTTTGAGAGGTACTGGTAAATTGGTTGGGATTGTTCTATAGACTATGTCAATTATCTTGTATGGAAGCTGTTTCGACGCTTACGTGTCCTTTTTCTTCTTTTTTTAGGTTGCCAATCGGCTATAACATATATCCATTTTGCCAGTGCCGTGTATGTGTTGTTCATCTTCAGCGCTTTTTTAATATTATAAGTAACTCTGATGATGTAGTTGATGATGACGCAATGAATTCCCTTCCCCTATCAGTAAAGCTGTGGATACTTTACTGAAAATATACTTTAGGAGAACATGACAAGTCAAGTTATAGTATTTTATTTCTTAATCCTTCATTCTTGCACGTTTACAAACACGCAGTGGTTAATATCCCACATTATAATAACCTTATCTGTGCGTGCACAAAACACTTAAAAATATATGTCATATCAAGTTTATTGGAGTTTTTAAATATGTTTTTTTTTTGCAGAAAACAACCAAGATCCTAGTTTGTTTATGTAAACCAAACATTTTTTTTTTCAAAAAAATAGTTACTCGGATATTTATTCCTCAAGAGACGTGAACAGAATTCGTGTTAGGTATATGCAATATCTCCTAGCTTCTGAGGTAAAATATGTAAACTAAATGACAATGTTACCCACATAAGTAGGTACTTTATTATGAAGCATTCTAGTGAGAGTACCGATTTGAATATCACCGATCCAATATCACGAATAGTACTCCACTTAGCGCGCCCAACGGGTGCGTTAACACAAAAATTATATATATATATTATATTTTTATACAATTCCACTTAGCGCATCAACGGTCATAATGCATATAGACAGGGGTATATCCGAATAAAAAGCCCTATATGTATTATGACCGCATGTTCGCTAAGTGAAATAGAATAAAAATATTATAAATTATTAATGTTAGCGCACCCGTCGGTTGCTCCAAGTGCATATGGGGTCGAGTCACCTTCGTCCGTAGGAGAATTAAATACCCTCGAGATACCCTACACGTGACCCTGGGTGGTGCCAACTAGGTGACAACTCTACTGGTGGTAGGCTTCGGCCGTGGTTAGTCACCACCCACTGAACAAAGCCATGTCGCCAAGCGGCCTAGCCGTGTTCCGGCATGATGTTCGGTGTTGCCATTCATGGATGGCGGGTCAGATCAGCTGCGCTGCATGTGCCCAGTGAATGTAGCGTGTCGATCTACTGTCGCCTTCCTACCTAGGCAAGTATGCTCCATTGTAGATCTCATCATCACTTACCATCAGGTGAGATCGAGATCAAATACTTACTTGCCTATAATGTAATAAAAAAAAAACTACATTTAAAAAATGACACCCTGTACTGAGCACATGACCATGCTGAGTCACGGCTAGAATAGTCCTAGAAAGCCACAGGCCGGGGTTGTAGCCATTTAAAGTAAAGCTACAGGCCCGGGCTGTAGCCATTAGGTCAGTAGCGACACGCTCTCGCTAACGAAGTGCGAAGTTCAGCAGACAGTGATCGACTCACGCGCCGAAGTATCGCACACGTGATCACTTAGGGTTGTCCCTATATAATGGCAATGTGCTAACATTTTACGAAGATTTTGATACCTTTGAACAGTTGTGGTAAACATCAAATCGAGCGCATGGCGAGCTAGTTTTGCTTCGAGCAATCATTTTATACATTTAGGGTACCGTAATCTACACTCAATAAAGTTATTGTTTTTTTTTTAACGAACATGTAGGATTAAAAATAATATGTATTTATAAAACACCGGCATTTATTCTAGCCTGTATCGCAGAGACCAGCAAAGGAATTAAAAGGTGACATTGGCAACAGGTTCAATTACTCTTACAAAGTACTTGGTACACAGATCCATATGTAAGGTTAATTTGTTTAAACCACGTGTTTGTTTTAAATAACAGATTTGAATCAAGGGAGAGTTTTTTCATAACACTGGCCTATATTTATTCAAATATGGATTTAAAAGAAAAAAATATATTTTCGAAATTTGAATTCGCGAAGAGATGAACATTGCATGTGCCTGCGCACGTGAGCCGACGTCACACAGCATCACACATGCCATCAACACACGAGACTGTCGGGAGGATTTGGTACCTATGTTATCGTATATGTACCGCGTACTGATTCTATCAGGAAACGCATGCACTGACGCAACGCATAAAGTTAGTAAAAGTAGCTGTTTTTACAAACCTTTTGGTATTGTATCGGATCAGGTACTTTTTAAGCAAACTTAATACATCGAGACATCCAATGCAGAATGTTAATATCGCAAAACACTCAATTACATCGTAAAGATGTCAAAATTTTTCGTAAAAAAATAAAAGCCATTGACATTTTGAATTTCGCGCCCTGACCCTGAGCTTCCCCCTTAAATGTCAACATGGGTTCAGGAGACGTTCGAAGAAGCGACATTAAAACGGCATAAAAAATGCCTTCAAGAATTTGGCTACAAGTCAAGCAATAAAAAATCTATGTACAATTGTTACACAAGACACGTGTCGAGCGCACTACAAGTCGAGCGTCTACATACTACAAACTTCTGTCAAGTTCATAATGTTTAAAAAACTCCAAAAAAATACTAATAACATGACGATTGCTAATTATTATTGTTAATATAACCCACATTAAACTGTGAGCTAACCGTATACTTTATAGTCTACCGTATTCAGACATTTTGTGTGGAGAATTGAAGAACGCCTCTAGCGGATGGTATTAAAAACTTTTTAACTCTCCATACGAAATGTCTAAATACGGTATACTATAAAGTATACGGTTAGCTTACGAATAATCTCGCACTTGACGTACGGAACGTCGTCTGTTTGAAATCACTTTTTTTTAAGTCACATTTAAGTTACCTTAAAAAAACAAGAAATATTAGTTCTTAAAAAACTTTAGCTCGGATTGATAAATAAATAGCTTAAAGGGATAAATTTAATCTATGTTAAAAAATGTAAATGAAGTTAATGAATTGTAATCATATGACCTCGAAATCCCTAGGATTAGTAGTTAAAACGTCCTAGGACGTATCCCTCGGACAAGTGGTTAAAACGTCCTAGGACGTACCCATAGGACTAGTGGTTAAAACGTCCTAGGACGTATCCCTAGGAATAGTGGTTAAAACGTCCTAGGACGTATCCCTAGGGCCAGTAATTAAAACGTCCTAGGACGTATCCCAAGGAATAGTGGTTAAAACGTCCTAGGACGTATCATGAACCTACCTTTACACGGTCCTGGTACACACATGCCAGGCCCGACCCCGCCTACCTAGTTTGATGTATGATCCAATTATTGTATTTCAACTGACGTGTTTATTGCTAAAGATAAACTGTTGCTGTAAATCAATCATTCAAATTGCTCGAAGAACAAGGCTAGGGCACCCCCTAACATTTGCAACATTATCTTATGATTTAATGGCTTTTATATTTTTTTTTACTTAACATTAATGTAATAATACGAGTATAATATCGATATCTTTAATAACACTTGTAACGACAACACTAGCTGGTGGACCTAGGCCCACCAGTTGGACTTAGGTCAAAATTTCATGCCTCTAGATACTTGACATTTTGGGAATATATTCGTTGAGTGTCCCAGAGCCGCACTATGGAGTTTTTTTTTTTTGGAAATTCGACCCCTAAGGGGGTCAAATGGGGGGAAATTATCGGGAGCCTTTGAACAAGAAACGATCGGGCATATGGCTAGTTAACTATATAAAACTTTAAGTATGACAGTGATATATACAGATACGATTACAGAGTTGTTATACGAAGTGTAATATTAACGAAAGCATATTTTATCCCGCTCACACAATCTGGGCCCCAAGTCTGCCAACACAATCGATTCATAATCGAACAGCCACCGCATAGTAACCGACCCTTTTGACAGATATTGTAAGGGATAGCTATCAAAAGTGACAGTTACAAAGCGGTTGATGTTCGATTGTGTTAGCAGACTTGGGCCCCTGATTTCATAAATGTCACACATCTCAAGGGACGCAGCGTACAATCATCTCTTGTATTGATGTAACATTTTGTGTACGTGTGTTTGTTGAATGTTTCAGCTTAACAGGCACACGCAAGGTACTCTATGGTTTCATGCCTATACGACAAATAAATACTTTTCCCTTCGAATGTATTTAGCGTTGCAGGCTACGGCCGTGGGCGTGGCTCATGACTCAGAGTACCGACGAGCGTTGGAGCGAACAGGTTCTTGAATGAAGGTAATATGACGCACCGGAAGACTGGCGTCACTGGCGGAAAATTCAAGCCTTCAATTATATCGTCTACTCAATTAAATTCCCAACACTGACTGACTGCGAGACAGTACGCGGACATCTTCTTCTTCTTTTTTTATGAAATGAGTTGCGATAGAATAAAATGGATATGCAAATGGCCTCACCCACAACTTAGCGGGTATTTTTCCAATGTCAAGTAGTTAATAGGAATAAAACATTCAATAAATACACATTATAAATAAAATAATGGATGTGAAATGATGAAATGAAAATGGCGTGTCTACACGGACTTAACTGGTGGACCTGGAAGGATGACGATTTGTACAGGAGTTCCTTATGTAACATAGGTGAGCTAAGGAGGAATCTTTGGAGATTCGACCTCCAAGGGGTCAAACGGAGAGTCAACGGTTGTTTGCAGAAACTTTATTTTAAAGTTACCATCGGACACATGCTCGGTTGACAATAAAAAAGAAGTTATACTTTTAATTATCCCTAGGGTTGGGCAACTTCAACTTTTGGCTTCTTCTGGCCATAGTGTGCGGTATATTTTCGATTTTAGTTGATGTCAGAACACAAAAGTTTTTTTTTTGTTCAATACCCTCCTTCCGTAACCAAAAAAATGTTGGCGGTGTCAGCCCTACCGTGTGTACCACACAACAACGGCGTCATAGTGTAATGTCAGTACTAGACTTACCTACCCCACCGACACACCCATGTCCAGGGACGGACTTAGGTCATGAAGGAACCATCTGTATAATTGTCCACGAACTAGATACTTTTTAAAGTTTTCTTTTATGTAGCATTGTATATTTTTGATCCATTTTAATTTCAAGAGTATCAGGCTCAGTGGATTTAGTGGTATCTAGATTTCTTTGAACATTTTTATTGTTTTTACTTTTATTTACGATGGTTATTATTTCGTTAAAATGTATTTTTATTTATTATATTACTAGCTGCGCCCTGCGGTGTTACCCGCGCTAAAAATCATGTCGATCCTTTGCGCTATGAGAAATTAAAACTTCTCTATCCCAGGGGAACCATACGTTTTACCGGGATAAAAAGTAGCCTATGTGCTATTCCAGACTATAATCTATCTCTGTGCCCAATTTCATCCAGATCCGTTCAGCCGTTCTGGCGTGAAAGAGTAACAAACATCCATCCATCCATCCATCCATCCATCCATCCATCTATCCATCCATTCAAACTTTCACATTTATAATATTAGTATAGATAGTATAGATTGGCATAACAATGAATACAAACTTCATTTTAAAACATCGCAAGCTTGCGTCAGCGGATGCCTCCTTATCGCGCAATCCGACCCTGCGCACAAAACCGCGTCGCCAACGAGTCATAATACAAAGGCAATCGTTACATGCAGGCAATTGAGACGAACACGTATTTCCGCCAAAGGCCGATGAACGATTCGTCGTGAAATCACGCGCACTACCAGGTAATTGCGTAATGTGCCCGACGCGACACTTAGCATTGTGTGCTTAAAAAGTCCGCACACAGAATAATAATTAAATAAAATAGTTTTTATTTCCATTAACTAACTTAATCAAATGCGTTGAGCCTGACTCAATGGAAAAAGGCCATTAGGGAAAAAAAAAAAAAAAAAAAAAAACTTAATCAATATTAACAAATTTGTTGGAGCACTCCTTTTAAGGCAATACCTGTGCTAGGAGGCCCCGCTCTTCCATACAGGGTTGTCAAATACAAATTCAGTGTTATTAACACATGTGGTAGGTAACTAAAATAATACGCAATAAAATTTAGATAAAAATTTAGACAATTACAATTAATAAGAGTAAGTGGAGAGTGGCGCAAGTTTGTGTGTGTGTGTGTGTATATGTATATAGAAGCAGAGGTACACTTTTAAAAATCGCAATAGTAAATCGCGCGCTAAATGTCAGATGGATATTATAATGATAGTCACGGTGGGGTGGCTGCCGTACACTTGCTCTTGGAGTCCAGTATGTAACTCTATACTATCATGGCTGATGAGAGCAGAGACATCAGGGAATGAGCAACTTTCTAATTGGTGTGCGATTTTTTGACGAAGAAAAGATGATGATGATGGTTGAATTCGAGTTTCCGCGCTTCGCCCTGAAGCAGGCTCTGGCTTCTGCCATGGCTAGTCATTGACACGACAATTGTTAGGTACTCTACCGATCGGCTCGTCAGATTGGGTGGCTACTTGTAATGTTCGTAGAGGCATGGACAATGAATCGTATACATCATTTTATCGAGGTTCACGTTACGATAATAAACGTCCTCTGCATACTTTAATGTAGGGACTCGATAATATACACGGGTAATGTAAGATTTACTCATCAGACACTAATAACTACGTTTATATTAAAATACTAGCTGTTGCCCGCGACTTCGTCCGCGTGGTATTTAACAAAGACAACCGTTGACAACAGCCTGCTCGCCCATTCTGAGCCCGCGGGACGCATTGCAGGTTGCTATCAAACTTAATCAGGCGCTGCGCTGCAACATTGGTATAAATTTTTTTTCCAGAGATCCTATTTTGTTTTCTGAAATAAAAGTAGCCTAAGTTACTCCTTGTTACATCAGCTATCTGCCAGTGAAATTCCCGTCAAAATCGGTCCAGCCATTTCAGAGATTACCCGGAACAAACAGACAGACAGACAGACAGACAGACAGACAGACAGACAGACAGACGGACAGATAGACAGACAGACAGACAAAAATTGTAAAAAATGTTGTTTCGGTATAGGTAACGTGTATACATTCAAATGCACTTAGTAAAAAGCGGTTATTTTAATATTACAAACAGACACTCCAATTTTATTTATATGTATAGATGAATGGCCGGTGAAACTATTATACAAATCCAAACAACTTTAGATTTGAATAAATTTGAACTTTGTTGTCAAACAGTTAAAGATAATTTTCTATGCAACAGTCTGTTCTCGAGAACGTTGAATGAATAAAATTATAAACTGACGAACCTATTCATTCCGCTACTGTAATATTGAGTTCAGATTTAAATTGCCAGTCGGTTCAATATGCTGCTTCGAAATATGAGTACGTAATACCTACACCCCCTGAACTCACATGAACTTCAACTGTATCTAAAATGGGATACAATTGGGTCTGTGACGTCATTTCTTGTGATAACATCAAGTACACTTACGCTTTTATGTATAGACCCTTCACAATTCTCGAAGATAAAAGATTAGGTGATCGCTTCCAAAACGGTTTTACCGGTTCAAAGTTAGATATTACGAAGTGATTGTCGTGTTTACATGTTTGTTATAAGCTTGTTATTTAGATGTTTCATTCATAACTAATTGTCCCACCGAACTTCGTACCGCCTTACAATCAAATGTGTACGAGAAAATCGCTGTGACTCATGTTTTAATAGTTATTCTGCTGTTCGGGACGGAGTTAAATTCAAGAACTCAAAGATCATAAAAGCGGCCCACCGGTTCTTGAATTATAAATGGTGATACTATAACCACTTTGTTGTATATATATATACACAACAATACGACCATAGGTAATACGACCGATTGTATACCACAAATCTAATGGTATTAGGTACATATTTACATTGCAATTGTCTATTTCGTCAATACTTAATGAATATTTAACTAAATTCGTGGAATTGGGCCTAAGGTACGGCGCGCCATTTCGTATTTCCTTTCCGCCATACATGGGTTTTATTTTATAAACTTTTAGTTCTTCTTTTCAAATCCTTTATTAATTAATATTAATGTGCTATTTAAACTATAAGTTGGCGTATAGCGCAGTAATAAAATAGAACTTCCATCCTCATCCTGCGTGTGATCATAAAATTAACAGCTCGTATTAAATTGTAACACAACTAACGCCATCTATTGGGTAGTACTAAAACTACTACTTAAAAATCAATACAATAAATTAGAAAAAGGTTATAGTACCCAGTATATAATTACTACTACTTATATAGATATAAGGCTGTGTCCCCAGTCGGCAAACTGTCAGCGGCCGACTGAGTGAGCCGCAAATTTGTGGCGAACTGAAATTCGAGTTAGCTGCAAACTCAGATCAATTTGCGTGCGTCGCAAGCAAACTGTTGTGTTAGCCGCTTATTTAGGTCGACCAACCGACTGAATTTTCACTGTCACCTGTCCACATGACAGTTTGCGGCAAACGGACTCACTACGCCCGGCGAACATGCATATCACCGCCGCCGACTGGAAACGGTTTTGCTGTGAGTGGGCCGCTCACTGAATCAATCGGCGCGCGCAACACAGCAAACTGCGTAGAGTGAGCGCAAACTAGCAAACTGTGAACACTTCATTTCAAATATATGGAAGGGCGTACTAAACCGATACGCCGCTAACTCAGTCGGCCGCTGACAGTTTGCCGACTGGGGACACAGCCTTAGACATCATGCCTCCGGTACAAACATTCGTGCTCATCACACAAAGTTGGTCCCTACCAGGATACGAACCCAGGGCCTCAGCACAGAAAGTAGGGTCACTTCAAACTGCGTCACTCAGGTCGTCAGTACGTCAAGTCCGAGACTATTCGTAAGCGAACCGTATACTTTATAGTCTACCGTATTCAGACATTTTGTATGGAGAATCGAAAGTTTTAAATACCGTCCGCTAGAGGCGCTTTTTAATTCTCGATACAAAATGTCTAAATACGGTAGACTATAAAGTATACGGTTAGCTCGTACTCGACATGCTGATATTATAAATAACTGATAGGTATACTCACGGTGGAGTGTCTCCAGAAGTGTATGAGAGAGTGGATATCAGTGGCGGGAGCCAGGAGCAAGTAGTCCCGCCATTCGTCATAGCTGATGTTGAGGCTGCCATCCTGGTCCATCCTGCAGACAAACTGCGATGTGAGCTGGTGCCAGACCACGGCGCCCGACTCTATAGGGCCTTTGACCTGCCCTTATGGTAATGATAATGATTGCCTTATAGGGTCTTTTACCTGTCCTTATGATAATGATAATGCTAATGATTGCCTTATAGGGTATTTTACCTGCCCTTATGATAATGATAATCATTGCCTTATAGGGTCTTTGATGAATGGAATCCATGAGGCTATTCGGCTCGGAGAATAATTTATGATGGCATTTAATTAAGGCAACTACATACTTATTTTGCGTTAAGTAGGAATAACTTTTAAATGTGAGATTATATGCAGGCCTAATCCATTGACTAAGCCTTATAATATACCCTATCACGAACACTCGTGCACGTATATGAACTCAACATGCTTCATACTTTACCAAATAGGGCATTATAATAAAAAAAAAGGTTTAAAAAAAATAATTTAAACACATGAATCAGTAAGTTATATTAAACACTTTGATGTATAAAAGTCAGTATTATTTCTTCGTCTAAGACTGTAGGAAATAAAACAAAATTGTCAACCACTCCGAACACCTCCAAAAAGCGCGCCTACTTTTTTATTTGCAAAGAGAGAAAGAGCGTCGTCTTTCTCCGTTCTTGACAGCGAACAGATTATAAAAGTCAATATAAGTATGTTATGTACAAAAATGTTAAATTATATTCCAATTCGCTTATAAAATCAACGAATGTATCGCGGGATAATTAATGAATATGTAAAACAAATATAATGAAAATGATTGTGTTCAATGAAAGACGTTGAAGGATTAACAATAAAACAACATGATGGTCAACGCCAACAAACAAATACTTGAGACAACACACTTTGACGTAAGAAGCCTTAGTGGAAATTATTACGGCTAGGTACAAAGGTCATTGTATGATAATCATATTATATTGTATGCAAATAGCTTGTTTTTTTTTAAGATAATAATCGAAATTGTATCTAAATTATACACTGGTTACTGGAAATAGCCAAAAATATTAATTCTCCAAGCGTGACAAGCTCGAAAATAAGTACGAAACATGACTTTTAAATTTGAAATTCGAACGCGAATGACGTTACGTCACCCAAAGGTCAGTAATTACAAACCTTTTTTAAAATGAGAATGTATTTTTAATTATTAGCGTAATGATATTGCGATATGAAGCTTGTGGTTCGTCGACTTACCACCAGAATATTGGCCAAACAGCTTTTCTGAAACATTTATTTTGTTTCTGTTTATTGTATGATAATTTATTCTTGGCCCTTTACTTTTAAGAATGATTAAAGAATGTTTATACTGTGAGTAGGTAAGGTTCAAGTTTACACAGTTATTGTTTAAGACATTCGCATTCGCAAGTAATTATTTAACAGTAAAAAAAAATTATAACAATCGCCCGGCTTAGAAAATGTAATTAGTAACTAGAGTTACTTGAATCAATACAATATAAGCATTATACCTTTTCAATAGGTTGGTGGCTTCATTTCTCCCAATCGCAATCCCCAGATCAGCAAATGCCGATATAAGTTCTTCCAGATCCACTTTTCCTGGAAAATAGTATATAAATAATTTGATTAACTGACGCAAAGGTTCAATGTGAGATGATGACCTAAATCTCCCTCACATTCAGAAGTGGCCAGTGACATATAATAGGTTGATATTTCATGTACTTGTTGGCATAATGACAAGTAATTGCAAAGGACATTTAGCATCAGATAATGTTACATGCATTACTTCATTTCTTTCCTTAACTTTAATATATATACTAATTATAACTACTACTTAATTTTATTATATACGATATAATTTAACCACTCATGGGTTAATTAATGAAAATATTTTTAATAGTAAAATGGAAACAAAAATGAATTGTGGATACCGGTTCAAGAATGCGAGGGATCTGGTAACAAACATAGCGATAAATTGTAAGCTACTACTTTTTTTCAGGTCAGTTACAAATAGAAGACAATCCTATTTACCATCTTGATTCTTGTCAAGGTGAGTGAATTGCAGCCTAAGGTTCTTCTCATGTTCACGGACATAATGGATGAATTCGGACAGAGTGACATCGCCACCATCCTTCCACCCGGATTTTGCTAGAAATTTCTGGAATAAAAACAAGAGTTTGTATCCATTACGATAAAACTTCATGTATATTATGATAACAATTATATATAATTGTGATAAATTGTAGCCTAATTTTTATTTCACATTTGGAAATACCCTAATGCAATAATTGGTGATAAAATAAGGAAAACATTTCCTTACACACATAACTTATATTTATTACTATTAATGGAGTTCATACATATGCACACAGTGGGCTTGACAGACATATTGCCAAATAACTTATTTTCACTTTGATGTCTATATATCATAACCGTCCCCAAAAACCTAGAAAACATAACCTATAACAATGTTTGCACTTCCACCATCATCTCAATATAAACACTTGAAAAACCTAGGTAGGAGAAAATCCCATTAAAATTGGTCTCATAGTTTTTTATTGATACTTGAACAAACTGATTAACAGACACACACTGTTCAGAAGACTCGGAGACATCCAAATAGACTATAGCACCAGCACCATTTTGTCTATAAATGTACATATACGGTCTAGTTACAGTTTTATAATAGTACTAGCCATATGCCCAATGGGAAGATAAAAAAAACATACACAATTAGAACCCTATTCAAACTCCTTAGAGGTTGAATTTCCTAAAATCCCTGCTCAGTGGCCCGCTAAGATGCTCAAGGAATATACCTTCCAAACTTTAAATCATTACATCCAGTGTAGATTGTACATTCTATCAGTCAGTCAGTGTTATGAATTGTATTATAAAGCTAGTATACTATATATAGTTTACTATTAAGTATAATTACTTGCAGTATGTCAATGAGAAAAATGGTGCACACTGACTATTGTTATAGAAGTATATTTAGATAAATCATACTTATATAAGCAGATATACACCCACAGGATATTTTAATTGGGCCAGTTCATTAATTACAATAACATTGAATGAATGAAACTAGCAACTATAGAACTCATTTGATTAAAATATTACAATTTACATGCATGTTGCATGAGGCCATTAAAGTTGTAAGTCAGCTCATATTGTGTTCTTGTGGCATAATACTCCAGCACTTATATACAATAATCATTTTGCATGCATATGGACATATACACGAGCCTTACGGGAATCCTCAATAATATGCAAAGAACTATTAAAAAGTCATAAGTTATTATTAATAATAGTTATTATTATACTTAGTACATCTATCATCATCAACTTAGAAGATTTATTCCGTCACATTTCACATAAATAAGTCCAGTACAATGCTTGTTATTTACACGCCTATGATTAATCAGATAAGCTTTATGCAATCCAGTTTTACATAATATAGGTAGTTTATACATATCATATAGCAGACAGAAAATCTTGACATTACAGATATTGTATCAGTGATTTATCTGTTTCATTTAACTATATTTTCACTACATTTTGGAAGACTATTTTATCTTAGACCTGTATGATTTAAAAAACCAACCAAAACCTTACTATGTACCTATGCATATTTGAATTGGCCTAATTATGTCACACGGCTAGAAAATGTTTGTAATACATGCAAAATTCTAATCAATCAAACTTTCTAAATCAAGATGTGAGGAAAACCCAAAGAGGTGCCAATGCCAATTAAAAAATATAATATGCGCTGCCAGTCTCGACATTCTTAACGTTCCAAATTTGAATTAATTGCGAATAGAATGATTCACGCCACTCGTGGCACACCATCGGGCGGGGATACCGTTAGCTAAAGCATAGTACTAGAAAATGTGTATGTTCCTAACCTCTGCGTAACTTCGGTTGATGTGCGGAGCCAACTCCTTGAGGGCGACGGACAGGTCGTGGATGTCGATCTTCCCGTTGCCATCAGTATCTAATTTAGAAAATAGTTTTTCTAGCCTTTCTTCGTCTTCTTTTGGCAATTCCTCTAGTTCCAACGGCTGATGATACTGAACCATAGTGGCTGTAGTCACAATATGTACTGTTTCTTGAACAATTTAATTGAACTTCACAATTATAGCTATTGGCATACATAACGTTAGTCTAACTTAACGTAATGGAAATCATTTTTATAAGAAAAATTACACTAGATTTTCCCTCATTCGAGGTTTTTTTGACAGGTTGCTGCTGCCGCACTGGCGCACACAGTCGCACTGCCGACAGCAGCGATTACTCACTCACTCACAGTGCTCACAGCCCAGCTGTGTCGGTTCTGGCGGTGTGTATGTATGTACGACGGCCTACTTATCCTGAATCTGCTCACGATTCGATGCGAATATAGACTTTATTTCATACGAGACAAAAGCTAGATGAGTTGTAGAAAAATTTAATTAAGGTTAATATGCATGTGGGTGTGTGCTGCGTGTGGATACTATTGCCAACTCATGTATCGCCATCTGTGTTGAAATTGTGAAGCTCTCGGAAAAGTGATTATTGATTTTTAGACAATAAACGTGTAAACTGATGTATTATTGTATAATAATAAATTAACATTGATTGATATGAAACTAAACATACAGCAGGCAATATAATCTATAGGAAGAGGATTTTTTTTGTAAAATAATTCAGTTTATTTTTTAAGCTGGCAACATTTATTTACTGTGTGATTTAAAAACGGAATGAAAGCTTCGTACAAAAAGGGTTTCCGGGTTTTCATCATACTTATTTATTATTTTTATACATTTTTGTGTAAGAAATTATTCAATGTTATTTACTTATCCAATCTCACCAACTCACTAACGTGAAATACATTTGAATTATGTCACTAGATGGCGTTAATGACAATTCCATAAACCATAGATATTTTAGTTTCGTATTCATTTAGCATTACAAACTTTTGTCACTAGAGTTCACTCCTAGTATCATAAGCAATTAGTGCAGTGGCATTTCTTTAGGGTACTTGCTCTGCCTCCGGCGTGTTGATCGCTTTGAAACAGGGTAAACTGGTTCAAAACCCCGGCTGGCACCTCTGGGATTTTCGATGTTCATATGCCAATCTCATTTTCAATATTGATATTTTCTCGTGTAAAGTGAACTTATATTAATATAAGGCTTAAGTTTAATAGTGTACAATATTTTAAGAGGTCAATCTATCGTTCTATCAGCCGAAAGACGTCCACTGCTGGACATAGGCCTCCCCCAATGATTTCCACACATCACGGTCCTCCGCCACTCGCATCCACCGGCTTCCTGCTACGCGTGTGATATCATCGGTCCACCTTGTGGGGGGCCGTCCTACACTACGTCTTCCGGTTCGTGGTCACCATTCTAGAACCTTTCTGCCCCAACAGCCATCGGTTCTGCGAGCTATGTGCCGCCCACTGCCACTTCAACTTTGAAATTCTTTGAGCTATGTCAGTTACTTTAGTTCGTCTACGGATCTCCTCATACCCCGAGCATAGTTCTCTCCATTGCGCGTTTCGATCAGTGAGTAATAAAGACAACATATCCAACGGAATCAATGAAATTTTTAGTAGACCATGTAGACAAGCTATACTATAGTTCGCTTTCATGAAAAAAAACAATATTGCCAAAATTATTTTATATACATAAACGCGATCCGTATAACATGTATACTTCCCTGTTAAAATATTTTACAGATTTTTTTGTTATACCTTATATGAAGTCCGTATCGAATGATCAAGTTCATGACATCATGCATTGCAGTGAATCATTTAACGGTGCAAATGTAACCTCGGCTTATTATTATGACTGCACACAGCCCCCATGTCACCGTCGTCAGTCAGTCAGTACGTCAGCCGCGGCATGTGTATTTATTATTGTGTCCAAATCCCTGATTAATCTCCAGCTTTTATGATCTTTTGTTCACTCCCTTTTAACTATTTTTTTTCTGCCAACCCTATTCGGGAACAACACTGAACCCCGCTTCGGCAAATCCAGCCTTCATGTTGTAAGTTTAAGTGCCATATTCAAATAGCAATGGTTCATCCCGATGCTGTGGGATTCTCAATCATATTTCTGGGATTTTAAGTGCGAAGTTGCATTGGTGTGAATATAGTTGAGGACCGTATTAACTTCTAAAGTTTATAGACTTTCGGTCGCGTCAATTTGTGTATTGTCATTTTTGACATAATAGCTATGCCATCCCTACGGATTTATTGGTTGAAACCCGATGACAGTTGCTACGGTTTTTTTGACAAATACTTGGTGCCATCCTTTTCGCACTTGGGGGCTTTGGCGGGGTGAAACGAGAAAGGGAACGGATAATGGTGGATTAAAAGACCTACTTAGCGAAATATGGCTGTTATAGAGTGAATTTAATGAAGTATAATAGGGTGACAGCTTTTGTATCTCTGTAATGGTGAGTTACGTGACAATATTTCCAAATGTGACTTTGTCGCAGGGTACCATCGTAGGTACTTACTTAAGGTAATAATAGACGATTGAACTTCGTACGGGCCGTACCACGGTCTTGACACTTGACACACCAAACTCTAACAGACACCGACCTCGCCGGCGAGGTCGACGAAACACACCTTCTGCCCATAGGTGCGTTTTCGCACCCAGCAGTCGTCCGTCGTCAACCCCCCACACTGGCAACAGCCCAAGCCGAGGTCGTGCCTCCGGAGGCGCCCGTGAGCTAGTAGCCCCCCTACCCTTCTGGCTGGAGCGCCTTTATCGCTCGCCCTCTCGTCCGGTGAAGCTGTAAAATTCATCTGCGACCAACAGCAATTATCATTCGAAAAAAAAAACACGGACTAGGGCCGCTCGTACCAAGTCTCGTAAAGACGACCATATTTGTAACGAATCGGAGCAAATCCCGTACCAAGTTCGAGCATCAGCAACCTTTCGTATAAAACTAACAATCCTCACCTTTGAAATAAAAGTGGGTATATATTAAGGTGGGAGGTATTGAGGATAAATAAAATTAGGTCTAGCTAGTTAGGTACCTACTAGGTGATGTTGGTGGTGGTGGTGGTTGGTGGTGGTGGATTCCATATACGATCGGAATTTCGTTCTCCATCTTCCTCCTACTTCCATTTTCTGTGATAAAATTGTCCTAGACTTTCGTCCTATTGATAAGCTTTCACCATGCCAAGTTTGATAAATTATGCCGCATTTGAGATACTTATGTAAGTACAGCTTTTAGGCTATTCAGCTGGAAACCATACATTTCCCGGGATAAAAACTATCCCACGCTGTTATCCGCATGTCCCGGGTAAGAAGCTATCACCATGTCATGTTTCATCCTCCGACAGAGAAATAATACCTGTTACACCAATACGTTTGGTGTTTTGTTGTACTATGATACTCCGTATACTTATATCTTCTTTTGGTGATACTCTGTTTATATCGTCTCTGTTTATTACCTCGTCAAAAGATTCACGCGAACATAGAAAGAGACTGAGAATACTCAATATTTTACTAGGTTTTAATATAACCGCGTAAGATATGAATCAACTTGGTACCTATTTACCTAGTCAGTAGACCTATAGGTAGGTACAGACTGACTGAGACGACATTTAAAGCTATACACCTACCTACTTAACGGTTGTAATTTCAATATTAACTATGTTAATTAAGAGAATTAAATTCAAGTAAGTGAGTTCGTGGTACAAAATATTTTGCTTTTTAAAAGAAAACACCATTACATTGTCAAGTAAATATTTCTTTAATACAATGTAACTATTTACATACGACGGTAATTTACATTATGATAATTTAGTACTTACAAACAATATATTTATGATCGATAGCGTAAGTACATACTTATAGATAGTTATCTAAGCCTCTTTTAAACTTACTGTATCTAGTGTAAATTATTGTCAAAATTGACTTACGTGACGTGAGTCTTTGTAATCATTTCAGTAAGTGTCTACTTATTCATAATAACATTTATTACATTGAAATAAAACGAATTTTACGGATTTTTTCGCGATCATTTTAACGTTTTTACGTTGCAAGACCTCAAGACACTGTGAGCACTTTCTGCGTAGATCGGACCACAAGCAACAATTAAATATGAGGGAACCCCGTTTCAAACTATGACACCAGGACGTCAACCACCTCAGTCCTCCCGTGACCATCCATGGTCGCTGTAAAGCAGCCGAAATGTCGGGAACGTAAAAACGTTAAAATAAACGCGAAAAAAACCATACAAATCGTTGTATTTCAATGTGTAGCATTTGCGTAAATATAAGAAATCATTAACATTTATTACCGCTAATTTAATACATTATTACAATCCTATATTAATGGACATTTTTTTATTAACATCAATACCGAAGTAATAGTCGCGAAATCTTGATTGACTAGAATTTATTTAATACGAAAACTTCGGCTAGGTAAATTGAATCATGCAATCCATTCGCTGTTAAAGTTATGTGGGATTTTGTACCTCAATATGTATTACATAGTAACTAGTATACCCTTTCAGCATCATTCTGTATACATACTAACGCACATTATTATCACACAGTGTCTTTCCCATACTAACGCACATTATTATCACACAGTGTCTTTCTCATACTAACGCTCATTATTATTACACAGTGTCTTTCCCATACTAACGTACATTATTATCACACAGTGTCTTTCTCATACTAACGCACATTATTATCACACAGTGTCTTTCTCATACTAACGCACATTATTATCACACAGTGTCTTTCTCATACTAACGCACATTATTATCACACAGTGTCTTTCTCATACTAACGCACATTATTATCACACAGTGTCTTTCACATACTAACGCACATTAGTATCACACAGTGTCTTTCCCAGTCCTGTACATATCACAGATGATCCTTTCGATGGGTATGTGCCCTATGGTAGGTCGGAAGAACAGCTCCACGATGGTGGCGCTGGGCACGCGCCTGATGATGGGCAGGAGATGGAGGAGCTGGCTGCACCTAGACACCGCCAGGGGGTACGCGCGGACTGTGTACTTGAACAAAATTATATAATTAGTTTTAAAAGTGTAGAAAACAAATGAATTGTTAACAATACGAGTATGTAGGGCCAGAATTGCAATAAGATAAAAAAAAACAAAATGATAAAAGTGAACAACATTTTTTTTTTAAATGACGCATCAACATTCTGACTTAACTCAATGTTTAAAAATGCGCTCAATATAACCAGTTTCAAGGTGTACGCTTTCTGAATCACTTTGTATAAATACTTTAAGACATTCGTGCTCATCACACAGTTGCGCCACCGGAATTCGAACCCAGGACCTTCGTAACAGAAGTATGGCCCTACCAGTTGTGCTAATCACATGATCAAAGGTATCCAAAGACATTTCTAGAGACTCACCTCATTTAAAACAATCTGCGAATGATTCTGTAAAGTGGCTACTGCCAGCAGGTCTTGCAGCCTCCTCGACTCTGTACCAATCTGTGTGGAGCTCTCGCCGTCAGTCCTAGCCGCAAAACTTGTTCGGAACAGCACGATAGCTCGCAAACACGCGTATTCATTGCTGTCCGGGCGTACTTTTGCGAATTCCGACAACGCCGCTTCGAACACATCAACGTCCTTGGTATCGATCCTGGTATTATTCTCGTCGTACAACAACTTCAGGTTTATAGGGTGAAGGAACTGAGCTGATCCGATCACGAATAGGTCTCTCCAAGATTCTTCTAGAAGGAGCAGTCTATCGGGGAGTGAGAGAGACGCGAATACTGGCACGTTTTTCGCCCATTTCACATTCATGAAGAGTAGTCTGGCGGCTGCTTCGCACATTGCTTCGGGTTCGGCGGGACTTAAAAGTGTGGTGATAGAGGGCGGGGACGGGACTTCGGGGGGGTAAGGCATTGTAGGTGGATTGATGAGGTCTAATCTGTGCGAGTAAGGGCTATGGAATAAAGATACTGGTGGTGGTAATGAGTTGTGTTTTGGTACTGCTAAGTCTATGGGGGGTGGTACGGGCAGACCCATCTCTGTGGTAGGTAGTACCGGGTCTTTGAGGAATAGCGCCATTTGTCGCCGGATCGTGGAGTTGCGAGGACCTCTCTCGTGTTGTACGGCTGCAACAAGCGATAGATTATTAAAATTAATAATGTCTGAAGAGATACCTCGGCCATTTTTATACAGTAAACTAAGTACAATCGTACAAACGATTAACGAGGATTGTTTATTTCATAATTATATAAGGTTTAATAATAGATAGTGTAAAATATTTTAACAGAGCTACCAGTAGGTTATAAAAATATAACATTCCAAAAGACATAAATCATAGACATTTAAAAAAAATACACCTATACTGAGCGCACCGCCAAACGCAGCATGTGATAATAATGGTTGAAAGTGATTTTCAGATATCCAATCCAGAAATCCCAGAGGCGCGACGCGGGCTTTGAACCTGCGACTCTCGTTACAGGCTAGTGTTAAGAACTGAATATCGGGCTATCATTGCTTTGTTTCAAAATAATTTAGCTCAAAAGATGCTATAAATATAGGAATTATAGCCATGTTTGTGCAACGCTCGCTTTGAAAGCAATAAGACTAAGACCCAGCTCTCATCTCTAGTAGTTCCATCAACCCCCAAACTAGAATACGTCAAAATATAGTTCAATTGCCAGGTATCGAATCCGTATCCTCTCCGTTACGGGTATCTCCTACCACTAGGCAATTGACACATCGAAGCGAGCTTAAAATTAAGCACAATTATCATGATCCACCTACCGTCCTTATTCATCCCGGCATCCAGACACTTCGCCAGCCGGCACGCCCTGCACTGGTTCCTGTGCACCTTATCCACCAAGCAAGCCCCAGGGCTCCTCGCCTTGCAAGTATACCGCCGGTCCCTCCTCACGGACCTCTTAAAGAAGCCGGCGCAGCCATCGCAAGCGAAGACTCCGTAGTGCTTCCCCGAGGAGTGGTCGCAGCATACAGCGCATGGAACGTCGTATAGGATACGGCCTGAGGAAGAATGATGGAGGAGCTCAGACAAATCAGCTGGGTCATCATTTCTTAAGGCGTACCTAGCTCTTAGACTTGGCTTTTACAAGGTGTACCCCTCTGCCGAACCTCATGTGTAATACTAAGGCTGTGTCCTCAGTCGGCAAACTGTTAGCGGCCGACTGAGTGAGCCGCAAATTTGTGGCGAACTGAAATTCGAGTTAGCTGCAAACTCAGATCAATTTGCGTGCGTCGCAAGCAAACTGTTATGTGTTAGCCGCTTATTTAGGTCGACCGACCGACTGAATTTTCACTGTCAACTGCCCACATGACAGTTTGCGGCAAACGGACTCACTACGCCCGGCGAACAAGCATATCGCCGCCGCCGACTAGAACCGGTTTTGCTGTGAGTCGGCCGCTCACTGAATCAATCGGCGCGCGCAACACAGCAAACTGCGTAGAGTGAGCGCAAACTAGCAAACTGTGAACACTCCATTTCAAATATATGGAAGGGCGTACCGATACGCCGCTAACTCAGTCGGCCGCTGACAGTTTGCCGACTAGGGACACAGCCTTAATTTAGCTACTGGTTGCGTGTAGGGTTTACCTTACAGGTTGATTCATAAAGGGTACAATTAATTAACCATTGAACCTGCGCTCGTTAAGAGCATTTGTAATCATAATCTGAAGTCAGAACCTCTACATGTCAATAGAAAAAATAGCTCCCAAAAAATCTCAATCGTCGTTACGTAATGTGCTCGCGAAACGATAAACGATAAATGAATCATTTTGAAAACTGACAAACCATTTCATTCTGCTTAATGTACTAATGAGTACATATTTTTGATTAATTTCTTTTTGATACATAGTTTGTTTTCATATCATTTTTAAAGTTTTTTTTATTTTTCTGTTGTAAATATTTCAGATTAAATAGTCGAATCTTATGGATATATACATAAATACTATAAAAAAAGCATTATATGCGGGGGGGGGGAAGGGATACAACTTACGTGATATCCCTTGCTACCTACGTATAATCAATGGTCCCTATTATGTGAACCTACAAGTTTATAAATCCTTGCCTACCAATTCGCCGGTCTCATAACACAAGTACACTCCCCATCATAAATCACTTCGCTAAAGTGTCACTCGCGATCTGAGTACAATCGGTGTATAAAACTAACGACTTGGGCCGGCGGAGGGCGGGCCCCGCCCTGCTAGGGGCGGCTTTATTGCCCGTTGCCCTTTTAACCGCCAAAATAATGAATAGTTATTAATGTACTAGTAATTGATTGTTAATTTTGATATTGGAATAGTATTCTAAAATTCCGCGGTTGGAAAGTACCAAACTTTATAGATATTGTTGGTGAGCGTAGACTTTTATGTGGTTTAAGTATATATATACCATTGTTTGTAATAAATGGTATACTTAGTTACGTTATTTGATTAGGTATGTTGTTTCTTAAATATACAGATTTATATTTAGAAGTAGTAATTCCACATTCAAAAAAATCTCATCGCCATTCAAATCGCTAAATAAAATTTTCAAATCCAAATCCGAAATGATCTTTAAAAGCATTTTTTTCAACGCACACCCGATCCCACGGCTTTGAGATACCAAACACCACCAGTCGAGAAGGCATAAAGGCAGAGTACGGCGATTCAAAGCGATGCCTTTTGAATCGAACACAAGTGTAGACAGGAAACGCGGTGTCGAGTGTACTTATCCGTACGCTAGACAATGGAATGGAATAAAAGACAAGGAATTATGGGAATACATCCGAGATAGATAATTGCAGGTTGGAATCCGACTTTATGGTATTTTTTTTAAACTTGCAGCCCGAGATTTTATGCCCTTATCAACTGGTCGCGGTCTAGACCTGTAATTTATCACCTTTAAAGCTTGACTAAGCGTCCTCCAATCGTGTTCGACTATATTGTTAGCATCATATTATGTTTTTGTATTTCTCTTCTTCCTTCTTATTTTCATTTACATAAGTAATTTGTAAAAGTGGGAACCATGTATAATTCCCACATGTTTGCCATTAATTGTAATTTTATACTACTGTAGTTACTACTTTTTGTTTTTTTTACCTGCTGCTAAAGTCTGATTAGCCGTTCCTACATTGTTCTCACATACCTATAACAATATATTGCTCAAAAATGTAAAAGATCTATTTTAAAAAAGAGCAACCATGGAGTTTCTTGCCCGTTCTTCTCCATAGGAACGGCATTCCGAACGGGTGGTAAAGCAGTAGCATAATATTTTTGTAACTTTTGACGATTCATAAGTGCTGTACATAATGGTCTACGTGAATAAAAAATATTCTGGTTCTGATTCTGATTCATATTTAACCAATGAACAATTTGAGATAGTTATTCAGACACTGTCAAATAGTCTTTTATGAACATAAACAAGCAAGTTATTAGTAACCCTCTTCCTGCGTATCGCTTCCTAATCAACCCTATCGATAGCTATCAGTGATCTAACCGTGCGAACTCCCACCTGTTTGCAAGTGACCCGTCATCGCGTGACTAGCAGTAGGGGTCAGATATACCATTATTAATACCGGGATGCTATTTAAATTACTATTAATTTGGTCTGAGTCGAGATGAGTTCCCACATTCATTTAAATGTAACGTTAAAAAGTAACGAATGCAATGACGATGGTTTAAAAAGTAAACTACCTAAGTGTACCGCTGTCATCTCTCGAGCACTAATGTGTAAGCAAGATAGCAGTATTGTTAGATGGAATCCGTTCAGTTAAGTCGAGATAAGTAGACACCAACATTTATATTAATTATCTCGAATTTAACACAGTAATTGCAAACATATAAGGCTTAGCAATAATATTTTAAGGGGTTAATTGGTAGGCTATAAAGGTCACATTCTCAAATAAAAAAACAATCACAAATCGTTAATGTTATCTCACGATTTATTCACTCGCCGGATCAGTAAAAAACTAAGTCAAATTTACTGAATTGATGTTTTAAATATCTATCAAATAATTAGACAGTTGTATTCACCATCTATGAAAACATAAACAAATGGAGGTTATTGGTATTGGCCCTAATTAGCGATGCGACGGGGGCGTGCGCACTGAGAGCCGGCAGATGCGCAAGCGCACCTCGTGGGAACACTGCAGCAACACTAAATTGGCTCGGACACGTCATCTCGTTGTCGCACCGACAATTAACAACGTTTGTAATCATCATTAAATGCTATTTTCGGCAGGACCCCCTTTCCCATTGGCCGGTCTGGGCAAATGCCCAGGGCCCCGATATCAATGGGGCCCCCTAGTTAAAAAAGAAACATTCGTGATTTATTTAACTAACATGTTGAATGTTTTATCTCTCTCTACACCTACCTAACATGTATTTTGCCGTCGCTACGTCGACAATTTTTTAAATTTATTTAATTTAAATATACATAAAATAACTTACTCGACGAAGTTGGCATTGATTGCATATCCATCATACATAAATTTTCATGGTACCTGAAACAAAATACAAACAAACGGTTTCCATCAAAAACGTTCAATGTAACAAGAAATAATATTCTCACAGGAATCATTCACCGTTCGCTTCAAGTGTCGCTAGTTTCAAGTCGCGGTTTTCAATGGTCCTCCAAACGCAATGTATTGAAAAGACTCAATCAAGAAACGCTACAAATGTAAGAAAATAATTCGCCATTGTTCGGAAGCTTGGTGGCTGTCATCTTGCGGCCACGGTGCGGAGTGCCCTCGTGTGTTTGTTCATTATTCGCTTTGTTCTATTGCTAACAGTTAATTGTTGAATTAAACGACCAATAGCACGAGTGGCGTGGAGTGGTTACCGTTTAATTCATCGAAAACACTTTCGAGTCTCTCAACTGATGCAATGCAATCGTGAGAATGTCGATAAAATTATGGGCATTGTTAATTTATTATAGCCACATAATTGTTGCAGAGACATTTAAATTCTGTAAATTGGTAAGTCTCTGTGTGTAGATTTGGTTAAACAATGTTTGTATAGATGGCAATATCTATTATTAGTGTTGAATACGGAAATTAATAAAATTACTTATACAAATATATTTTACGTTCATATATATCAGGGATAATTATATTTATTTCACGTTGGACGATCTGATTAGCGCAGTTGGTAGTGACATTGCTTTCTTTGCTGCGGGTCCCGGGTTCGAATACTGGTAATGACAAACTTGGGGGGTTGGGCATGAATATAGAGTCATGGATGTTTCATATTTATATAAGTACTACCAACTGGGTTCGCCCCCAGTACATTGTAATTTTTGGGGTCGAGTCACCTTCGTCCGTAGGAGAATTAAGTACCCTCGAGATACCCTACACGTGACCCTGGGTGGTGCCAACCAGGTGACAACTCTACTGGTGGTAGGCTTCGGCCGTGGCTAGTCACCACCCACTGAACAAAGCCATGTCGCCAAACGGCCTAGCCGTGTTCCGGCATGATGTTCGGTGTTGCCATTCATGGATGGCGGGTCAGATCAGTTGCACTGCATGTGCCTAGTGAATGTAGCGTCTCTATCTACTGCCGCCTTCCTACCTAGGCAAGTATGCTCCATCGTAGATCTCATCGTCACTTACCATCAGGTGAGATCGAGATCAAATACTTGCCTATAATGTAAAAAAAAAAAAAAAAAAAATTGTACGATACCCATAATGCAAGCGTTGCTTAGTGTGGGACTGTAGTGTGTTCGTCTGACGATATTATTATATTATACTAGATGACCCGCTGTACTTCGTATCAGCTATCCTAACGACATTAAAACTCTCCCGTCGTCTGACGTTCGACAGAACAACTGACAGTAAGAGAAAATAAAGCACAATAAAGACTTATTTTTCGTCCTCGCAACTTTTCCATATTTTCTCACCGTGTAAACCTTCCCTGGACTGCGGCAAACATTTCAAGACCAAAATCAGCTAAATCGGCCCAGCCGTTCTCGAGTTTTAGCGAGACAAACGAACAGCAATTGATTTTTATTATATAGATAGACTAGCTGTTGCCCGCGACTTCGTCCGCGTGGTTTAACAAAGATAACCGTTGACAACAGCCTGCTCGCCCATTCTGAGCCCGCGGGACGCATTGCAGGTTGTTGCTATCAAACTTAATCAGGCGCTGCGCTGCAACATTGGTTTTAATTTTTTTTCGTGAGATCCTATTTTTTTTCTAAAATAAAAGTAGCCTAAGTTACTCCTTGTTACATCAGCTATCTGCCAGTGAAAGTCCCGTCAAAATCGGTCCAGCCATTTCAGAGATTAGCCGGAACAAACAGACAGACAGACAGACGGACAGACAGACAGACAAAAATTGTAAAAAATGTTGTTTCGGTATAGGTACCGTGTATACATCCAAATGCACTTAGTAAAAAGCGGTTATTTTAATATTACAAACAGACACTCCAATTTTATTTATATGTATAGATAGAAGATTACGTTATCTAATACCTACACGAAAATAAGTAGGTAAGTAATTATGTAAGCATTAAACCTCCCAATAAGTTGTCCAACGTAAGATAATCACATCGATTCTAAGAAAGCGAACAATGACAAAAAGTTATTATTATGTTTGCGTCAACACGAACAATACAGATTTTCTCCCAAAGTCCACGGTAGCTGCGTTTCTCGCTGCTTTGTTGCTCCGTCGGTCACTCAGATGTGGGCTCGTACAGTTTGTTGCAAATAATTATAGTTTCAAACAACAGGTAATTATGTAAGGATAATCCCGGTAAGTATCTGACAAAGGGCGGGTACGGGCTGGATCGAGAGCCCGGTGCGCATCGGAGGGCTGCCAACAATGCGACCTCTATAATAACATCGGAAAGTCGGTAGCTTCTTGCTTTTCAAATTGAGAACGCGAACAAAAAATCACAACTTAATACGCTTTTTTTTTCAAATGTATGGGCTTTTAAATATCGAACTTTTGAATTTGCGGCGCACTTTTTTTTTTAAATATGAACTGACTTAAGCAGCTGTTGTAATAACAAACATTTTATTGTGATGGGTTTATTGATATATTATAGGTATTTAAATTATTGATTAGCAGTCTATGGGAGTCGCTTTTACATTTTTTTTGGTTGAAGTTAGCCACAGAACTAGTAATTAACAGATTCATTGCGAAGCAAATGTCAATAATTATAATAATGTGTACAAGGATATTTTGTTGTATCAATAAAATAGAGGACGTATATATATAAAAAAATGATTTAAATACATCATTTAGTACTGAATTAATACCTATATAAGATCTTTCTAGATTATTTACTGTAGTATTTACCATACATTACATAGGTTGAATATTTTCAATGGTGTTTTAAGTGTTATTAAGTTAGCTTAACATATGTGTTAATAGATTAACACATATGTTAAGCTAACTTAAGGTGCATGCAGTGGCGTAGCTACCGAAGGCTAAGCGGGGCCCCCAAGCTCAAGGGGCCCCTTGGCCTGAATGAACGAGGTTCGACAAAGTTTTATAACATCCTAGTTAAATAAATAATGTGTGATTTTTAACATTTAGGTATTATTTGGAAGTTAGTTAGAGAACTGTTACACATAATACTTAGTTATAACTATCTTTGCTTTTTAACCTGCAGTGGGCGATAAGGAGCTCATGATGAAGTAGTTTTCCACCTTGAAAGTATTTAGTTTAGTTAAAAAAGGGCCCCAATTTATTTTTTCCCCGGGGCCCTTGGTTACACAGCTACGCCTCTGGATACATGTTACTAGTATTACTACATAATATTATTTAACAGATCGATAAAGATGCAAGTAATAGATAATATAAAAAATATGCTCAATCAGAGTTTACAACTAGAACCTGACTTAGTTGACTTACATTCGTCCGGTATTCGTTGAACGCAATGTTTAAAAGAAACGATAACGTGTTGACGCGCGAAAACAAATTAAAATTCGAGTCAATGAGCGTGTCCATAGACTATTAATGGCGCGGACTTTAACGACTTGACAAATAGGTGAAAATTAATTTCACCCACTTTACAAGGCGCGGCCGGGGGAAGGGGCGGCGCGGCGGGGGATTTATTAAAAACATAATTTAACGCAAGCAAACCTATTGCTAATATAATTGTTTAATGTTTTATTAGCGAGTTTACACTTTTTTTTATTGTGCCATAAAGCCTGGATACTGGTATCTTGATCCTGTCGGCGTTGTTGGCGTGGTGGTCGAATTGACTGACTGCGACTAGGAATACAAGAGAAAAGTCCAAATCATTTATTTCGTATAGGCCTACGGAGGCACTCACAAATTGTCATTAACATTTTATTCCCGGTTATCTCTACAGCCGGATCGGAACGCGACCTCAAATGAGAAGATCCGGCGAGAAACTCAGAGAGCTTATCTTTTTTCTTTTTTTTACTTACCTACTTCATAATCCGTAGGTAATAGCCATAGTCAGTCAGTCAATTTGTGTGTAGTGAGTAATTTTTTTAATGTCAAATAATTTGATGTATTTCATTAAACCTACTGTTGGCCCTGTTAAAATATTTTACACTGTTTTGTTACACACCGTATAAAATTTGTCAGTACCTACACAGAGTCATAGTCAGTCATATCGACCACTAATTAAATATAGCTACCTACTACACAGTCAGTAGGTAGTCATAGTCAGTCATCAATTTGCCTGACTGACTGACTACCTATTCTATAAGCACTGTTCTTATTGCCACCTGTGCAATTGTCTAAGTTTATCTTAACAAGTTAAGCCCTCAGCGCCACCCGCATGCACTTGACATAATGACTATTATGACAATCGACCCCCCACAGCCTGACTCTGATAGGTGGTCTTCCACCCACGAACAGGACCACCAGGGCCCTAAGCATATCTACACAATGGTACAACCATACGTAGACGAAATACTGATGATATACAACGTGACCTAAATAGGGTAGACTATGATAGAACTTGCGCTTTTTTTAGATCATTTGTAATCATTATGGGCAGTCACAATTTCGATATGACAATTAAAAAAACTTGAGAGGTGTCAAGGGACACCCGGATGGAACGAAGTTCCTTTATTGCTAAACATAAATAATATTTATGTTTATTTTTGTCAGCGATAGATGTCGCTGGCATGTTTTTGAACTAGGTATCGTTATGTTTTTGGGTTTTATATAGTAAACTATACTGTCATTAATAAAAAAGCTGACAATAGCTCGTTACAACTTTTCATCTTAATTTTTCGTCTTAATTTTCCGTCTAGCCCCCTTTGGTACCGCGCGATAAGGAACTTCGTTCCAAAAAAAATTAAAGAGGTTCGCGAAAAAAAATTATAATTGTAACTCTATGGGTTTTTTTTTATTTGCCGTCGTTATCGAAATTGTGTTTTGTGCGATAGAAGCGGAGGTTAAAATGGTAGTACATGTGCCCTTTCATAATCAGCCTTTGGCAACACAAGGCAACGCTTAGGCAAACACTTAGGTACGCTTAGGCAACACATATGCAATACTTAGGCACGCGTAGGCCCGCTTAGGCATACTTAGGCACGCTAAGGCAACACATCTGCAATACTTAAGCACGCTTAGGCAACAAATACGCAAATATATAGGCACCACAACAACTGAGTGACAAAGTAAGGAACGCTTATATTTGGGTATTGCACTCATTATAAGATATTTGCTAAATCTCTTCCAAAATGTACCCCGACGGGAATCGACCCGCAACCCGGTGCAGGGAGCCGCGCCCTGCGTTTAAGCCACTAGACCTATAGCTTAGTAGGAGCTTTGATAGCGTCAAATACGGATCTTTTCATATTATGGTCCTGGATTTAAATAGAGTCAAATAGTTTATTTCGTATAGGCCTACGGTGGCACAAATTGTCATTGCATTTTCTTTTTCTTAACCCTACAACCAGATCGGAACGCGACCTCAACTGAGAAGATCCGGCGATAAACTCAGCGGGCTTGTCTTTTATTTTTTTTTGAATAGCTGGGCAGATCCAGGTTTTAGGGGGGGGAGAGGGTGGGACATTTTATTTAGGAAGGCAATTCCGTTTGGGGGTTGCAGTCGTGAGTCAGGGGGAGGCAATAATCTATGTGAGGTCGATCAATATTTATCGTAAACTCAGATTTTTGATAAACAATTAAAAAACGTTTAACTCTCAACTGTCATTTTGAATCATATTAAAATTCTGACTTCACATAGTTATTACGAATGCGCCAATAACACGCACGTTCAGGGCTTAGTATATCCTTTTTTATACACCCAGTATAGTGGTATACTGGGATTGTCCCATGCCATTGTACGGTACCCATAATACGGGCGGCAGTATAGTTGGTGTTTCCCTCTGACGATTGGATATTATTACATCTCTCGCTCTCAAGCAAACACGTGCAGGTTTGGATAGGTTTCTAAAAACATTTGATGAGCCCTGCACTACCGACCAAGGGGTCGGTAGTGCAGGGCTAGCGCGTAGACAAGACTAAACCTATGTCATGGAATATGCCGCATAGAGTCGCTCTATCTCTTCCGTAATTTATATGGACATTCCTTCGGTACAGTACTAAGCAGTTTGCTTCTACTTTCATCGTGCGAACTGCCAAGGAATGGAACACGCTACCGGCGTCTTTGTTCCCCGTCGACTATAATCTGGGTGTTTTCAAGTCGAGTGTGAACAGGTACCTTCTAGGCAAGTATGCTATATCGTAGATCTCATCGTCACTTACCATCAGGTGAGATCGAGATCAAATACATGCCTATATCGTAATAAAAATAAATAAAAAAAATGAAGGAACGAGAGGGAAATAGATTTATCTCACACATTCATGTGAAGAAGAAGGCATAAAAAGTAATTAAAAACAACTATGTAGAGGCATTTTTATGTATATAATTTTATCTTTAATATACAATGTCGTTATTGTATTTACTTTGTTTATTTTTCCTATTGATAAGTATATTTTAGTTTTTTCATGTAGATATCTTGATAAATAAATAGCTATTCTACATAATTTGTAGTAAATAAAATAATATTGAAACGAGTGTGCGATGATTGAATTTTTAAAGTGTCTCCTTAATTTTAGATCTACTTGATATTAGTATTTTCGTATAGTATTAATTAAAAAGTAAATTACGAATAAAAACAAGACGTTCTTAATTCTCATCCTCGTGATACCAAGAATATCTTAGTATCTTAGAAACTAATCCAATGAGGCTAAGCCCCGCGCAATCCAACGCCTTTTATAAAAATAAACGTTAAAGATAGAGGTGAAAATAACTTGAAGGTATAGACGAAAGGTTTTAATAAATTCATGGTTGATAACCGGATTATCGGAGTTGGTAATCACCCTGCTTTCTGTGCTGAGAGCCCCGGGTTCGAATCCTCCCCCTCCCCTTGCCGGATCTTCTCAGTTGAGGTCGCGTTCCGATCCGGTTGTAGACTTAAGAAAAAAAAAATGTAATGACAATTTGTAAGTGCCCCCGTAGGCCTATACGAAATAAATGATTTGACTTTGACTTCACCCCCAGTTACGGGTAACGTACAAAGTAGTGGGGGTCTTTACTGTCTGGACGGTACGGTTTATACGGACATGTATATATATATATACTCCCCGTATATGGAATGTTCGTCCGGTGGTATTATTATTGTTATAAACAGTGCAGGAATACATACCTACTTACAATACCTGCGCATAGCATATAAACACATATAATAAAAATCAATTAAAACATCAGCTATATAAACATTTCGCTGCATATAAAAGTTCGCAATAGGTAATACTTACGTAAGAGTTACTACGTAGATTTCATAAGAATTTGAAAAGAGGCGATATAATAAAAAATAAAACAAATATATATATATATATATATATACGGGTCGAAATGCTAACCTCATCCTTTTTTGTCAGGAAAAAAAGAAACACTATAACGAGTTAAAAAACATAATTAAAAAGTCTGGGCCCGCTAATATTGGCATTATTTTTAAATTAAATACATAGTACATTTTAACTTATTTTTTAATTAAACTTTTTTGTCTCATGTTTTTTAAACGACATTGCATGTATGCGTCAAATATGTAGTCATTCGCGTGAGCATGTGTGGGCGAACCTTTTGTATGTCTGAGATTCCTACAAACTCGCTGTCAAATGATTTGATGATTTCCATCAAACTTAACTAAGACTCATCCTGGTCAAGTCAGCTCCAATAAAAAAAAACTACATTTAAATCGGTCCATCCGTTTAGGCGCTTTGATGTCATAGATAGAAAGACACACAGACAGACAAAAGCTTCAAACGTATACGTATACTCCCGATGTTTTGCGACGGGTGTTAAAAATTCGCGGGGGACTGTAAATCCTATATATTTTGCATAACATTCAATGCGAAATTAAAAAAAATACTATGTCGACAGTATTCCACGAAGGGGTAGGCAGTTGTACATCCATTTCATTGATAAGCATGAACGCCTTTTTTTCTATTCCGATTCCAAAAAGTATTTCACTAATAGATAGCTGCATAATCACTGAGTGCTATATCCTATGTTTCACAGATGTACCGCGGGCGGAGCCGCGAGCAGAAGCTAGTAAAAAATAAATGCTATTTCTTATTGCTTGTCACTTCACAACAGCGGGAGCTATTTGGTTATTTTTTTAATCGTAGCTGTCCGAATAAGGTATTTCGGGTTTTTTTTTTAAGTTGACCGAAAAATTCGGGACCGTACAACGCGTATAAAGCCAGCGGTATCATACAAAAAAATCAATAAATAAATAAGTACTCACTTTTCAAAAATGAAATTCACCAAATGTCTCCAAAAATGAAAATCACTCAAAACTCACAAAAATAAACAGTTCTCCGGCAATGTTTACTTCAGTGTTTACATCACGTCACGGGGTTGGTGGTTGATGACTGAGTGACTCTCGCGCATGCCCGTTGGGGTTGAATGGGGCGGCGGTAGGGCGGGGGGCCCGCCCCGGACCTATAGCCCATCGTACATCCATTCAGATTTATGATTAGGCGTGCTGGGAGATCCTATTTTTAATGTTCCGTAATCAAGTTTGATTACGTAATGCTTATAGTTTCGCCATGTCTGTCTGTTCGTCTGTCTGTCTGTCTGCCGTCACATTTATTTTATTCGGAGACTATTAGGGCTAGAATACTGAAATCTGCCACATTTGAAGATTTCATATTCCGCTAGAATTTTTTTTTATTAAAATATTGACAGAAATATATTTCACGGTACTTTCCGTACATAGGACAAAAAATATTTACTCCCTCGAGTGAGATGTTATTGAATATGGGTATATATAAAATTATTATAAGGTTTATTTGCCCTGGTATTTATCCTTTTCACACGAATTGTACATTCATCCTCTAACTCCAGAAATACAGATCAAAAAAATCTGAAAATTTCTAAGATACTACTCCATAGTACAACATTATAATAAAAATGATCTTGATAGTCAATTATCAAATGGATCATGAGTTATGGGCGGTCAAGTTAATGCAAAGTTAAACCCACGTCGTTGATTAACAAATTCAATATATAACGAAAGAAACCAACCGCAAATATAACTTTGTTTCTTGTAATTCATGAATTTATCGACAATAAGTGTTGTTTGTCTACATGGCTACGGAATCCTACATTGTGTGTGATCTGACACGCACTGGGCTGACTCCAATTTTTACTATGGTAGGTACTAGGTGTTAGATTTGTTACTATAATGATCTTCTTCTTCATTCTTTATGAAATGAAATTCGATGAAATCAAATGGATATGAAAATGGCCTCACCCACAACTTAACGGGTATTTTTCGAATGTCAAGTAATTAATAGCAATAAAACATTCAATAAATACACATTATAAATAAAATAATGGATGTGACATGATGATATGAAAATGGCGTGTTCTTGATAACTCTCCTGCTATAATATTATAAGAATATTGCTATATCCATACGTATGATATCTGTGACATTACATCATTATTATTTTTTTCTAACACTATGACATTTTTTTTTTCTTGCTGTGATATAGTTTTTATGTTTTGGCGGGAATTATTAGTCTGTGGGGATGGATTGGTAGGAGGGAAAAAAGAAAACATTTCTATCCTTTTTCCCTATGTTTGCTTGGCTTTAAGAAAATATTTGTATTTATTTCGATAAACAGATTTTAATTCATATATACATCCTGATATCATATATGACTGATACGACCAAATCGATACAATTGTCGGTCGAATGTGTACATTATTACTATAGTACTATATCATAATTGTCATCGTGATTAAGACAACATACGAGTAGTCTATCGAACTTGGTAGGACAGTCCGTGTTTTTGTGCCTATGACGTCTTCCGCCCATCATAAACTATCATTCAAAACTCATTGCTACGGAGGGGACTGACGATAATAATACCGCACAATAAAACGTAACTGACAATGGAGTCTCTCATCCATAGATTTATAGAGTAGGGTTCCATCTTTAAAATCTATGTCATTTCGCTCAACGTCAACTGTAAAACGCGTGACGTTGTACGAACGGAGCGCAGCGATTGGCTGATCGGAGGCATGCGCCCCACGGCGAAGGGAGGCGCTTTTATTTTTAATTTGGGGCCACTTTGCACAGATTACCCTTTGTATCCCTGACTCTGGGGTTGCCTTTGTGACTGGCTAGTCATTTTTTAATCGCAGCTCATTATTTCTTTGTTTGTCAATTCAATTATGCTTTTATAGGGAGAATAGTACAGATAGTGGATGAAAAAGGCTGGTTTTTATGAGATAATTGTTTGAATGATTGAATATTCAGTACAAGAAATAAATCTATCGAGTTCATTACAAGCTATACTCAACATAGGAAGGTACTTAGATAAAAATGAGTCATAGGGTACTTTTGATAGATTTTTTTGAGTAGGTACTCTTAAACAATTTAAATGAAACGAGTATATTTTACAACAACGTTTATTGTTTACAAATAAAATTATTTACTGAATAACATTTTTACACTAGCTATCCCGGCGAACTGCGTGCGACCTCAGAATCAAATGTACGAGAAAATGAATTACCAATGTTTCCCATGTTTTAATGGTTACTCTGCTTTACGGGGCGGGGACAAATTGAAAAAAACAAAGATTATAAAAAACGGCCCGCCCGTTTTTGAGTTATAAATGGTGTTACTAACACGACTTTGTTTGTATGTACATAAATATATATCGATATAAATTACTTATGTCGTGATCTAACAATACAACATTCACGAGAACGCGAGCAAGCAACAACGAAACATGAGTTGTATCATATGTATTTCTATATCAATACATGTGATGCAACTTAATATTGCGCAATATAAAATTCACCCTCGTCTCAACAAATCAACAAACAATCATAGTTGCTGCATTTCCATCTGTATAAGAAGACTTTTTACAAGAAATATCCAACTGCACGTCAAGTGCGAGCTAACTATATACTTTATAGTCCACCGTATTTAGACATTTTGTTACGAGAATTGAACAGCGCCTCTAGCGAACGGCATTTAAAACTTTCAATCCTCCATACAAAATGTCTAAATACGGTAGACTATAAAGTAGACGGTTAGCTTAGCTTACCAATAATTTCGCACTCGATGTACAGAAAATAATTAGTATAGTTTGTGTGCCAACTGAATTAGTACCATTGTTTGTGGGGAATATTAACTGCATTGTCATATTTATATGACATAAATATGACAAAGCAGTCTCTAATGATAGTTTCATACATTTTGCATTCAAACACAAACTGTATGAAATTATCAAAAGTTATCGTATGTTTAATTGTCATTATTCACATAAATAAGGCATTTAGCTCTTGTTTTTATACTTATATGAACATATATTTAATATCCCTCTATTTAGGTACGTACCGTACGTTCAAGTCTCTCGCTGAGGTCTAAAGGCACGGCTCCCCCTAAACATTTAACAAAAACAAATATATAAAATATTTTATTCTGTAATTACAGTAATCTGACAATGTAGCATATCATCGAAATAAATTATATGACATCCTATTTGAAGGTGATTCTTCATTATCATGTGTCTATTAACACAGATTTTGAACCACACGTAGACATGTGATAGGAGACAAAATGTATAACACTATCAGAAACTAAAATATGATTATATTTATATAATTATACGTCTATTTTATTGAAATGAAACTATTTTATAGCGTTTATTTTATGTTTTTACGTTCCCGACGTTTTGGCTGTTTCACAGCAACCAGTCACGGGAGGAAAACAAAATAATCGCGATAAAAACTGAAAAAAAAGTTTTATTTCGATGTGTAGTATTCGCGTAAAAATAAGAAAGCATCTATTTATATTTTAACATTAAGATACTGCCACTAAAGAACATAATTGGACGTTTAAAATCTGTCACAGATAACATAATAACAGCTAATACAAAAGACACAGGTGTTTTGTTTTTCTTTTTTTAAGGTTGGCAATCGGCTATAAAATAGAGTTTGTATTAAAGATAATGTTGTGGAATTTGTTGTCTCTGTTCATGTCTCTTTGACTGTCTGTAAAAAAAACTAATATTCATATTTTTTCTTAAATGCACACGCTATTAATCTTTCGGCAAGGCGCTGTCGCTCTTCCCTCTCGAGTAGACCCTGTACGCAGTCTTTGAGCCCAGCATCCGGTCCAGCAGACTGTGCTTGGTCCTCCGCCGGTGCGTGAGGACCTCCCTGCAGAGCTCGTGGAAGACCTCGCCGATCTGGTTGACATGCTCCGCGGCCGCCACTTCCGCGAAGCTGCATTCAAAGTCTTTGGCAAGTATATCGCCTTCTTCTCGACTAACCTGAATTAAAGAACACAAATCAATGTGGCCAGACTATGCTTTCCCATAGGAACCGTGCATTTTTCTGGGATAAAAATTAGACTATGTCATTTTCTGACCCCTAAACGACCACTACCTATGCAAAAAATCATGTCGATCAGCTTGCTCTATGAAAAATTAAAACAAATCTATCCCACGGGAACCATACATTTTACCGGGATAAAAAGTAGTCTATGTGCTATTCCAGACTATAATCTATCTCTGTGCCAAATTTCATCTAGATCCGTTCAGCCGTTCTGGTGTGATTGAGTAACAAACATCCATCCAAACTTTCACATTTATAATACTAGTCACTAGTGGGATAAACTCTACGGTAATGTTACCTGTCTCAAATGCATCAGATCCGCCTTGTTCCCCACGAGGGTGAGGGGTACGTCTGCCTGAAGGCTCTGCTTGGCTCTGCGCACGTAGTTGAAGGACTCCCGGTCCGTGATGGAGTACACCAGGAACAGCCCGTCCGCCCATTGCGCTATCTCGTTGCCGGGCAACTCATCTATACTCTGTAACCGATACATCAGCTACTGAGTAATATGCATCTCCCACGCGTTGCAAATCTGGTGAGCGCGGGTTGAGCGGCAGGTGCGGGCAAAAAATAGGGGGGGGGGGGGGTTGGAGAGTTTATAGACAAACAGAGCGTTTATATGTGCGCTAATACTACACATTGATATAAAACAAATTTTATGGATTTTATCGAGTTTGTTTTATGTTTTTTATTACTAAATATGAGGGTACCCCAGTTCTAACTATGAGACTAGGACGTCTAAATACCTCAGTCCTCCCGTGACCATGGTTGCTGTAAAGCACAAAACAACAGAGCATAACGCGATAAAATCCGTAAATTTCGTTTTTATTTAAATAAACAGAACTTTATGTAATGTAAAAACGAACAAGCTGAATTGAAATCCTAAATCCGCGGTAGTAGGCCTTGATGTGTCGGGGCCGTATCACGTATGTCCAGCCGTGGACATCTTTTACTCACCTTTGGACAAGTATCCAGTATTTCAAACAGTATTGGCTCCCCATCTAGGAGTGCTTCGTGCTTGTATTTGCTATCTGTAAAGATTATGTTGCTGTTACGAGATATTCAACCAAATAACCATATAGATGGGAGTGGCGGAAGACCGTTTTGAGTGGAAATCATTGGGGGAGGCCTATGTCCAGCAATCGACGTCTTTCGGCTGATAGATAGATAGAACCATGAAATTTTATACGTGCATCCTTTTTATTATATTTTTAAACTTAAAAACTCATCTTAACTTAATAAACTGGGTAAGTTGTCAACAAAAGAAATAGATAACTTGGCCGAGTAGCTTAAGCGCAGGCCACTCAGCTCACTGTACAAGTGGTTGCGGGTTCTATTTCAGCCTGGACAAAATTCAGTGATGATCTTTTCTTTTTTGATCGAGTCTGTGTGCTACTAGGATCGCTCCAAAGATTTACTCTTTCATTTTAACGAAGCAAATATTGGGTAATAATTTTCGAATTTTATGATGCACTTATATAAACAATTACAATAGTGGTACAGTGAGATAATAACCTTGCTGATGGTCGTATTCTCCGATGTACCGCTTTGTCAGAAACCGAACTGTCAACGCTGGAACACAAAAATTACAGAAATTAAACAAAACTAATTTTACGGATTCTATCGCGTTTATTTTTTGTTTTTTACGTTCCCGCCGTTTCGGCTGTTTTACAGCAACCATGGTCACGGGAGGACTAAGGTGGTTGACGTCCTGGTGTCATAGTTTGAAACGGGGTACCCTCATATTTGATTGCTGCTCGTCGAAACGTCGGGAACGTAAAAAACAAATAATAAACGCGATAGAATCCGTAAGATTAGTTTTATTTAAATGTGTAGTATTCGCGTAAATTAAAGAAAATAGTTAAAAATCTTTACACCAGCACTCTGATGAAGATGAAATAAAGACGGAGGGCCGCGAACACAAAATACCAAGCCGATTCGTGTAGGTGTACCTACACGTTATTCGCGTGTAACTAAGGTCGTAATTCACGTGTACTAATGTCGCGTGTTATTCGGGACGCTTCGTCTGTATTATTTCTAGTATAATTCCGACAATTTTCTATATGTTTATATATATAAAACTAAGTCGTGTTAGTTACACCAATTTGAACTCATGAACGGGTGGCCCGATTATTAAATCTTCGATTTTCTGAATTCATCTCCACCCCGAGCAGAATAACTATTACAACTTGGGAAGAATTTACAAACAAATCCAGAAATTAAGATAATTAATTTTCTCAGACATTTGATTTTGAGGTACGAAGTTCGTCGGGAAAGCTTTGTGATATACTCTAGAGAATTCAATCCAGCAGCCAGGATTTTCAATCCCTATAAATATCGTTTGGATACCTACTACACGAAATACCAAGACTATTTATATAAGGCTAAGGATGAGGCCAAACGAGCGTAAATTTGTTATGATGCATATGATGGTAACAACCATTATTTCTGTCAGAGAGTCCCGTGTTTGAATCCTGCTACGCTCGAACATTGTTTGATAAGGCTGTGTCCCCAGTAGGCAAACTGTTAGCGGCCGACTGAGTGAGGCGCAAATTTGTGGCGAACTGAAATTCGAGTTAGCTGCAAACTCAGATCAATTTGCGTGCGTCGCAAGCAAACTGTTATGTGTTAGCCGCTTTTTTAAGTCAACCGAACGACTGAATTTTCATTGTCAACTGTCCACATGAAAGTTTACGGCAAACGGACTCACTACGCCCGGCGAACAAGCATATCGCCGCCGCCGACTGGAACCGGTTTTGCTGCGAGTCGGCCGCTCACTGAATCAATCGGCGCGCGCAACACAGCAAACTGCGTAGAGTGAGCGCACACTAGCAAACTGTGAACACTCCATTTCAAATATATGGAAGTGCGTACTAAACCGATACGCCGCTAACTCAGTCGGCCGCAAACAGTTTGCCTTCTGGGGAAACAGCCTTAGTACGAATGTTTGTACCCGTGTCATAGATGTTTAAAGTAATTATATACAAGGATACAGTACAGTACAGTACAGTACAATACAGTACAATACAGTTGGCGTGTTCGTCTGGCGATATTATTATTATGATATAGATTTTGCGATTGGTGTCGAAAAATGCACTCGATAATTGGTGTAAATGAATAAAAACATACAAATTCTGTCCCTTGCTGTGACAAAATCCATGACACATTTACCAAGGCTGTTCGCTCAAGTGCTGGAGATGTCAGGAATTTTGACAATACGTGACGACATCAGGTATGTGAACACTCATGCGCAAGTATGTAGGTCAGAAGAGGCGAGAGCGAGGATGCTGTCAAGCGCCAACGAAAATATCAAAATGGATGGTCACACCCAGAGGCCGGGCATTATTCCTCGCTCAATGAGTGGCTGAGGCTACTCAGAGAGGAAATACGACCAATATATTGGGTAGTGGGTATTTCCGTATGAATATTTTTTTAAAACAACGTTGTACTTATAAATTTGTCTATACCGAATGGTTTTTTTTTAATGTGGGCGCGTGGATCCACATTTGAAACTATAGGGAATAGCGAAAAATTGGGTCGAAAATTGGGTTATTATCGTCATAAACATCAACATTATCATCAGGAGTGCTTATAATTTTATAAATAATATCAAGAAATACTCGAAACTGCCAATATGGCTCTATTTTGTAGCCGATTGTCAAACTAAAAAAAAAGAAGAAGTAGTGATTACAAGCGGTAAGTAAACTACCTAACAGCGCTATTATAAAAAAATATACATCTAATATATACCTAGCTATATATATGTATATGTATAAACCCAAATAATATATTCTATTACTTTAAATACTTTCAATTGACGGGGTTAGGTTAATGCACCGTTTAGACTGGCATTTTGTGACAGCGGTGATTCGTCAACATATAAACTGCGTCACACGGCCGCCAGAGGGCCTGGCTGTGCCAAATTCCACGCTGTGTTTACACTCAAAGTGTCGTATTATTCCACCTACACTTTCGTAGTACTCCCGTAAAACGTTTTATTTAAAAACGACTTGGATCGGAACCATCAGAACCATATACTTAGTAAAAAAAATACATATTATATGATATAAGTTTGTCAACACAATCGACTGGAATAAAATAAAAAGTGTTCAAACAATTGATTTGAAATAGCGTATTCCATCCTGCTCACACGCATTTCACAAAAAGAAACACAGTGACAACGTGTTTTCTTAATGACGTTTCGATTAGGTACATTAGGAGTTCCTGCTTACGCTACTGTATAGAGCTCCAAGCATGTGATGTCATCGCCATAAATCATTGCGCGTGCGACAGAGAAAGAGCTTTCACCCCCTCTCTTTCTGACACAAGACTAAACTACTTTATTGTGATCAATTTAATTGTTTTTTTTCTGAAAGGTTTCTTTTCCATTTTCATGAAAACAAATCCTCGAACCTCGCCTAGCTCACTCCCTGACCATCCACTATTACTTCTAGACGCGAACAAATAATTATGAAAAGTATGTTGGTATACAATATGATAATATCAGCCCTTTTTAATGTCCCACTGTTGGGCACGGGCCTCCCCTCAATGCGAGGGGAATAGGTACCTAGGATTATATATAAATAAATGATTAAACATTAAAATAGGCGAGAAATACGAAAAAGGCGCTCGGAGCTATTTTATTTAGCATCCATAGTGAGGTATCACAGCTGATTTGTCGGCATTTTGACGTGACGGCGCCGACACGGTATCAAAATAACTTCTTTTATTTATATCACAAGTAGAGTGCTTCGACATTGCTTGGTATTGCGCTTGTGGCTCACTGCGCTATGGGCTCATTACTGTTATAAATAAGTACACATATCTGAACTATACTAGCATCGGCAATTACGATTTAATTTGTAAGAATTCATAAAACTATCTATCTAGTATACTATCTTGGAACATGGTTACTGTAATGCAGCCGAACGTAGAGAACGTAAAAAACGCGATAAATTTTATTTCAATGTGTAGTAGGTATTCGCGTAAATATAAGAAATCAATCATCAATACAAATAATCACACTCATATTATAAATGTGAAAGTTTGGATGGATGGATGTTTCTTACTCAAACAAGCCAGAACGGCTGAAGGGATGAAATTTGGCATAGTGATAGATTATAGTCTGGAATAGCACATAGGCTACTTTTTATCCCGGTAAAAATGCATACTTCTTATTCGTGGGTAACACCGCGGGGCGCAGATAGTAATTCGATAATTTTGACAACAATTTCGGAAAATGACATTCGGAGATTGTTGCTTCGCCGTATCGAACAAATACAGACGAAAATTCATGCCATCGTCATGTTTGTAGTCTTGGGCACGATCATGTACAGCACAGTTCTATAACCGATTTATAATAGCATTCAACAAACATGTAAACAAACCACATCGATGATGGAATTAGAGGAATACGTGTGGCAATCCCGACCATGCATAGAGCAAATGTAATCACAATGATTGATACATTCATTGATTGCATGTGGTGGTTGTTGCACAAACAAAAAAGTATTTTTTTATTTTATACTAGCCGTTACCCGCGACTTCGTTCGCGTGGTATTTAACAAAGACACAACCGTTGTCAACAGCCTGCTCGCGCGTTCTGAGCCCGCGGGACGCATTTCAGGTTGTTGCTATCAAACTTAATCAGGCGCAACGCTGCAACATTGGTTTTAATTTCTTTTCATGAGATCCTATGTTTTTTTCTAAAATAAAAGTAGCCTAAGTTACTTGTTACATCAGCTATCTGCCAGTGAAAGTCCCGTCAAAATTGGTCCAGCCATTTCAGAGATTACCCGGAACAAACAGACAGACAGACAGACAGACAAAAATTTTAAAAAATGTTGTTTCGGTATAAGTAACGTGTATACATCCAAATGCACTTAGTAAAAAGCGGTTATTTTAATATTACAAACAGACACTCCAATTTTATTTAAATGTATACAGTATAGATGTATAGATAAAGTTTTGAAAAGCAGTGATAGGCAAGTTGGTAGAACGCTTGCCTCGGTAACCAGGATCGCATAATCAAAACCCCGCTCACACCTCTAGGATTTCTGGATTTCATGTGCGAATCTCAATTTCCACCATGATTATCACTTGCTTTCCACCATGATTAAAACATCGTGAAGAAACCTGCATATCTGAGAGAATCCCTCGAAAGACGTGTGAAGTCCACCAACCTGCACTGGGCCAGCGTGGTGGACTATGGCCTTATCCCCCTCGCGTTGATGGGAGGTCTGTGCCCAACAGTGAGACATTACAAGGGCTGGTATTATTATTATAAATAGTTTAACAATAGACGGGCAAGAAACTAGCTGTTATTGGGACAACAAAGCAAGGAATGACTGCCTATGTTAGACAGTATAAATAACACCCATCATATGGCCAACCATTGAGATGGATTCGAAAGATCACTGACTGGCTGGCTCCATATAAAATATGTTTTAAGGAGCCGACTGCCGAACTTATTGGACTAGCATCTATGGGGAATTAACTTAACTTTACCTACCTCATTGTGACTCATAAGCCGAGTTGGTTGAGGATCCAAATTGCCGCAAACTCCCTAATTTATAGTAAGCTTTAAATATACATACTTAATTCATTATTTAAAACCTATTTTAGGATCAATTAGCAATATTTTCATTATTTACTCAGTTGCCAATGCTCCGCGAATAGTTGCCTCATGATGCATCGGTTATATTTTGAAAACATCGCTCCATAATGATGGGGAAACAAGCGCAGTTCCTCGTAAAATGCCATTGTACCTTTATTTCGAGCGCGTTCGATGACCAGTGCCGGATGAAGCCAACACGGGGCCTATTGCACATGTGCGCAGGCGCAGGTACAGGATGTTAATGGGGGGGGGGGTCTAATACAATACGGCAAGTTCGGTGTGATTTCACCTGGGGGGGGGTTAAATACGGTACGGCAAGTTTGGTGTGATTTTACCTGGGGAGGGTTAAATACGGTACGGCAAGTTTGGTGGGATTTTACCTGGGGGGGGGGGGGGTTAAATACGGTACGGCAAGTTTGGTGGGATTTTACCTGGGGAGGGTCAAATACGGTACGGCAAGTTTGGTGGGATTTTACTTGGGGGGGGTCAAATACGGTACGGCAAGTTTGGTGTGATTTTATCTATCTTCCAGAAAACATTAAGATCCCAATAAATGAGGTACATATTTCATTTGTGCGTCACACAGATATATGATTGAGAGGTGAGTCAGGTGGGCAATACCACCCATTACCCCTGAAGCGAATGTGTGTGGACTATAAACTAATGAAACACTTTGATGTCACCATCAAATAATATATATTAGTATTTTGGGAAAATCACAACCTACCTCGCGTTCACTGAAGACAATCTCACACTCTTACAATATTTGTTAATACACTTCAAAATATATACATAAAGAATTTGACAGTAAAAAGGGGAGTAGAAAAGTAAAAAAGTCGGCTACAACCCTCCTTTATAATCGCGCCTAAATGCGCGGGGCCCGTAATAGCTAATACATCTTTCCATTGGACGGTATATTAAGCGGTACTTATCTGTACTTATACCACAGCTATGTTACTTGATACATGTGTTTGTGCGTGGGGCCGGTAGGCGTGGGGCCTGTAGCATTTGCCAAAAGCCGCCACGTGGCTAGTCCGGCCCTGGTTGACAATTTTAGGCATCCACAAATAAGCTTTTGCATAACAGCGGGCATTAAATACTAGCTTTTAATGTGGTGCTGATTATTTTGGCTTGTTTTAATATAAATTATCATAACCAATCTTCAATATCAATCTTTCCTTGAGCTATGAGATTACCGAAATTCTACGATACGACCCGAGAAAAGCTAAGTAAATAAATTAAATAAGTGTCCTGATCGTTATAACGCATTGAATAAAATCAGTAATAAAAACATAATAAGGTTCAAAATAACCTATAAAACATCCTTCGTTTCTTGCATTAGATGTTTTAACCTAGTTTGGACAAGGCGAGTAGTTTAGTAATTTAGCTGCTTATTAGAAATGCCTCCCCTCATGCGAGGGGGATTAGGCCATAGTCCACCACGATGGCCCAGTGTGGGTTAGCAGACTTCACACGTCTTTCGAGGGGTTCAGACATGCAGGTTTCCCCACGATGTTTTCCTTCACCGTTTACCATCACGGTTGAAAATGAGATTCGCACGTGAAATCCAGAAATCCCAGAGGTGCGAGCCGGGGTTTAAATCTGCGATCCTTGTTACCGAGGCAAGCATTCTACCAACTTGGCTGTCACTGCTATTTATATTACACATATATGTGTACTGCTTGGATATTCTGCGGTGTAATATCAAAAGGTCCATTGCCTGTTATATAAAAATGTAGGTTTGTCTGAAGTTACGCGTTATTTCACTAATACGTTGTATTGTTATAAACGAATTGTTGGGATATATCCAGCTCGTACGTTGATTCGAATTGAGGCGAAAGGCCTAGCACAATACATTGACGTCAACACCTGCTATGAAACTATTTTGATCGAACGCTTAGTCGTAAAATCCTAGGACCTTGCAAACAGGTTTATATCATATTTTTCCTTACTTGGGGAATGTTGTAAACGATTTTGACACGTATTTTTTTAATTATTAAAAAATGACGATTCTCATACAATCCTGAATCGTGGTATGAGAGTTTTCGGTACACGTAAGAAGCCAGAGCCTGGCTGGAAAATCTTTCCTTTTCCGCAAAAATTATAATATTATATACTTTTTGAAAGATTCCACAATCTCAAGTGTTAAATATAAGATGCATACGGCTGCTTTACAGCAACCACGGTCACGGGAGGACAGAGGTGTTTGACGTCCTAGTGTCAAAGTTTGAACTGCGGTACCCTCATATTTAGTTGTTGTTTGCGTTCCGATCTATGCAGAAAGTGCTCACTGTGTCGTGAAGTCAAAGTCAAATCATTTATTCCGTATAGTCAACGGGGGCACTTACATTGTCATTAACATTGTTTTAGCTCTACAACCGTATCGGAACGCAACTTCAACTGAGAAGATCCGGCGAGAAACACAGCGGGTTTGTCTACGTTTACAACTTTTTTTAACATTCTTTTTTTTAAAACAGCCATGTTTATTACACAGAATTGTCTAGGGTAGGCTAGTAATTATATTAGTATAGTACAGCCTACACAGTATACTACTGGTTGTACAGAGTACAGACTCAATGAGCCGCAATTCATAATTCCATTCTCCACCCGGACGAGTGGTACGGTACACGTTTATGAGTAAAGCTATAAAAGCTATAAATTTTCTGTTTCCACCAATACCAGGTCCGAATCCATGATTTCGTATTGACGCACATCCAACACGGATAGTCGTAAATATCAAAATGATATTAGCCACGAAATTGTGTGCGCCCGCGCAACACAAGCTGTGACCTACATTGCCGGCGCCCCGCCCGCGACAGTACCTTACTTAGTACATACTAAACCAACAATGTATGCTGCCAGAATTAGAAAAGCTATTCAACAACATGCTGTATTTAATGCAAGGTGTTTCTGAATGGTCGAGGTTTTGAATGGATGTATGTTATAATCAACAAGTACTTCTTCTTTTTTTTAAGGTTGTCAATCAGCTACAAAATAGTGCCAATTTTGCCAGTGTCAAGTAATTCTTGATAATTGATATTTAATTATATGTACCCTCATGATAATGATAATGTTGATGACGATGATGATGATGAAATAAGAGAGCATGAAAGTCAAGTTATATTATTTTATTTTAATTTCCTTCGCTCTTTTATGACACCACAGTGGTCAATTTCCTACTAATATTGCACATTCTTTATCAAAGAAACATATTTTTTTGGAATATAAAAAGTATAACTTCACGGTTCAACTTACCGCTAAACAGTCAAGAGTGATCAAGTACTTATTTATCGCTAAGCAGTACATTGAAGGGGTAAGGGATTCATTACATCATCATTATTATTAGGAAACATATAATTTTATAACAATTATCAAGCAATACTCGACACTGGCATAAATTGCATTATTTTGTAGCCGATTGCCAACCTAACAAAAAGAAGAAGAAGAACAATATTTAATATTTTTATTAACCCTTAGTAGCCTGATTTACGAAAGTGATTTATTTTTAATGTTACTGTGTTTAATAATAATGACATTTGATTTTTTTTTTAATTTCGTTGGAAAGAATATTATACAACAGTAAAATACGTACAGCCAACCTATAAAAAAAAACTAATAGTAATGTGAACATTCGGTTTAAAAGATTGGTATCAAAATTGAAACTCTAGGCTATTAAGGGTTAAAACACTAGCTTTTTTCAGCGGCTCTGCACGCGGTACCTCAATAAACCCATCTATAACCTATGAAAAGTAGCCTATGTGCTATTCCAGACTATAATCTATCTCTGTGCCAAATTTCATACAGATCCGTTCCGCCGTTCCGGCGTAATTGAGTAACAAACACCCAACCAAACATTCACATTTATAATATTAGTGGGATAATTAAGTAGGTACTCATGTCAATGTTCCCTCGCGATATTTAACACAATTTCGCTTTTACTACACGCTTAAAGATTTCACCAATGATGCTTGAAGTGGAATAACTTTCAGCGGAATTGGGTTTATTGCTTGATACAAAGTTAATTCACGGCCGCACGTAATTTACAAATAAATACGTACACACCAAATACAAATATAGACGGACAAACAGTCTCGAGTGTAATGAGAGTAAGAATGGCATGTGTCGTTGAACGAAACCATGATCGGGAATTATTTATAACTAGCTGCGCCCCGCGGTGTTACCCGCGATTAAAAAGTTAAGCTTAAAAAAACACGGCTCTTGTATGCTATCCCTTAGGAACCGTGCATTTTTCCGGGATATAAAATTGCCTGTCATTTTCTTACACCTAAACTACCACTACCTATGCAAAAAATCATGTCGATCCATTGCTCTATGAAAAATTAAAACAAAGCTATCCCGCGGGAACCATACATTTTACCGGGATAAACAGTAGCCTATGTGGTATTTTTTTTAGTATTGTTTGAAGGATTAGTACGCTGCTGGCCGATGCGGCCTTTGCAGCTTCACCGGGTTTGTAATTGTTTAAAGGATTAAGTTTTTTTTTTTTTTTTTAGTTTATAACTTTAGATGTAAGTAGGGATTTTTCTTCGGATCTACTGATCCGTTTTTAAACATTTTTTCAACATTAGAAAGCTGCATTGACCCCGAGAGCTATAGGCTATGTGTCACCCAGGCACCGCGGGCGGGGCCGCGGGCAGAAGCTAGTGCAAAATAAAACAGCTAAATAGGTACTTAAACTATCTGGACGACAGCCAAAGCGGTAAATAGTGAACGTACAGTCTCAATTGTCACTTCAGACGCCAGAGAATATCTAAATAAACACTTTATTAATAAAACAACAAACGTATAGCACATTCACACTTCCGTGTTCAATTTCTGTGCGAATTAAAAAATATAATACACATACTTCTTCTTCTTTATGTTAGGTTGGCAATCGGCTACAAAATAGGGCCTATTATGCCAGTGTCCAGAAATTCTTGATATTTTTTTTACTTATATGTTCCTCTAATGATGTTGATGACAAGAATCCCTTAACCCTATCAGTAAAGCTGTAGATACTTTACTGAAAATTTACCGGACATTTCGGGAGAAAATGAAGTGTTAGTAACGATATCCTCTGAAAACCGGACGCAAGGCTACCAACGATGGTAACGGAATAGTTAAGGACTCCAGCGGGGCACGCCCCAACGCCCCAAGTAACCCTCCACCCCTGCTCAGCCTTTACGGAATGCACAACTGGTTAAATATACCCAGATACCTAGTATGTTTGCATTATATACTATATCAGCATTGCTCGCGAGATTTCGTGCATTTATGGGTATACTTGGTATTTTTTTTATATATCGGGAGAATTGCAATCTTTTCCCGGGATGAAAAATGTATCGTAAGCATTAACCCGGTATGTAAGCTTTCACTGTGCCATTATTTTTTGTCATTGTCGGAAGTGGATAATTCTCTTTCCAACGCCATCTCTTTTTCTTATAATTAGTTTCGGTGTGGGTTCCAAGACCAGTAGCTTTTCCCCGGGACTCTTGTTCGTTGGTCACCTCAATAGATACTGGCTTACAGGAGTAGCATTAGTGGGAGTGGGTGGTGGGCCTGGTCCCCAAACAAATTTCTTTTAAAACCACCCATTTGATTTTAAGGTACAGTTTTTGGGCTACAATCCATCCATTTCCAAGGATAAAAAGTATTATAAGTAGTATAGTATATTATTTCCCGGGTTTTAGCTACAACCGTATCAAGTTTAATAATATTCGTCAGATAAACTAACAGCTGAAGCAGAAGCTGCTCTTGATAGAGACAGGTGAAAAGAACTTCATCAGCTACACCGACAAGGGTCTAACCTAACCCTTAAATTAGAAGAAGAAGACCAAAAATCCAAATAACTATATTTGGTTCAGCCTATTCATCGATAAAATATCTCCTACCGATGTTTTATTTATCCATATACATTAAATGCACAGACAAATCCAAGCTAGTCTTATTATATCTTGACCGAAAGGGCGAGCTCTCGACGAACTCAATCTAGTTTAATGGGGCAGGGTCGGGGGTAGCAATTTAACTAGCTCAAGGGTATACCATCATGTCACCTTTGGGGAAAGGGGGTATTATAATACCAGCCCCTTTAATGTCCCACTGTTGGGCACCGGCCTTCGTTCAATGCGAGGGGGACTAGGCCACAGTCCACCACGCTGGGCCCAGTGCGGGTTGGCGGACTTCACACATCTTTCGAGGTGTCTAAGATATACTTTTTGCCAAAACGCATTATGGAAACCATAATGTATAGTTAGCATAATGTTCATCCATGCGTGTGGTAGAAAAAAAATACCACAAATTCGCAGAGCCGTTCTAAACTTCGCTTTGCACATTATGAATGTTTGCACCGCTGCTTATTCCCGAGATATAAACTTACTTGATCGTTTATATAAATGTATACATACTTAATTAGAAAAAAAGAAGAATGTTACGTCCCTAATCTCACTAAAGAGTAGTTGTATTGTCTTTTTCTGATTAAGGAATTCCACAAGAAAACTTGGCATGGTATGAAATCAAGTACCTACACGAGCATAACTAAGACAATATATCCAATAGATGTTTCGATCTAGAATTAGATACACGCAATATCTACAATAATACGTTCGATTTGTGTATATGTAGGTATATACGGGTGCATATGACTCAAAACTACGTTCATATGTTCATAGGTTTATAGGGCGCCGCCGCGGGCGCCATTCGAATTATCGGCACAATATAGAACAGAAACGATCTGAAAATATTTAAAACCTTGAGACAAACGCTTTGCACCTACCTACTGTAAGAACATTTTATTTTAGCGATGGTGTTAACAAGTTATGTCGTTAACCTACGCAAATACCATGATTTTTTTATGATATAACCAAAATAACGACTAGGTGCCTACGAAGCGTGATTCACGATTTACATTACACCATGAATGTGTTATAACTCGTGCGAATTCCATAAACAATGTCGATATATACCAATGATAACAATTTAAAAATCAATTAAGTAGAGTACCTTATTAATTTCGACTCTCGTTTTCAACGGTAACACGAGCACAGTTTAACTGGTGACGAACGCAACAAAACCATGCACAAAAGATAAAAAAAAGAAGAAAAAAGTTATTTCAAAATACCGAAAAGATACACGGCCGTTCTTTTTTTAAACGCGTAGAAAAAAAATCACATTGCAAACACTTGCGCACGTACCGCTCTTGCCCACAGAGGGCGCTCCGATCACGGCCACTTTCACTTCAGACAACGACGACTTCTTTCGCCTGATGCCTCTTGTCGTCATCTTCCATGGTACGGCTCTCGCGTCCGTATGCTGTCCCAGCGGCGGCCGCGCGTACACTCGGAACAAAAAGATATTGCGCGCGCGACTCTAAAAATACACAGAGCGACATCGGCGACTTATGTTAATAGGTCAAGATCTGGCCAAGATCAGTGTTGCAAATAGCGATGTTTACGCGCCGCGTCGCAGCCGGCTTCCTGGCTGCGGCAGCGCGGCGACCGTCCAACATCATCAGCGCGACATACGGCATCAATCATACCAGGGACTTACTTCGTAGGTGCTAAATACTGATGATTACAGATGTACAGTATCCTATGGTACGAAATTATAAAAAAAAAATCTGTTAGTAGGTATGTTAAAGCAGGTAGGTAGGTTAAAACATTAACTACATTATTAATTATGCAATACAAAGAAAACGCGCCGAACGAAAGAAATAACTCCCAATGTAATTGTAACGTCATCGAGAAAACACGCTGTCACTGTCATACTTATTGATGTAATCTGTGGTGTGAGAGGGATGGAAGACATTACGTTTCCGAAACGTAAAAAGGATTGTGCTTGAGGTACAGGGCCCCAAGTATGCTAACACTGTAAGTGCCCCCGTAGGCCTATACGAAATAAATGATTTGACAATCGATTCATAATCGAACAGCAACCGCATAGTAACTATCACTTTTGATAAATATTAGATAGATAGATAGATAACACTTTATTGTTCCACCACATAAAATGAATACAAAATTACAAAAACTTAACTTATACAGAGAGTGTCACAATGGGCGGCCTTATCACTAATAGCGATCTCTACCAGGCAACCTTTGGATGGAGAGGATTTTAAAGACATTTTCATATTGTATGGGATATCTGTTAAAAGTGACAGTTACTATGCGATTGCTGTTCGATTATGAATCGATTGTGTAAGCAGACTTGGTGCCCAGATGCTTATTAATGGAAGCACACATATTGTGGTATACTATACTCGATAGAACCTGCCCACAATTAGTCAAGATATATAAACGGCATATCAACAAGTGTACCTATAAAACAGATAATCTGATTTGATTTTTTGGCACTAATATAGACCGACCATTTTTGGAAAGAGCAGCCCGTAAACATCGAGTTATATGCATGGATGAAGTTGAACCGTGAAGAAGTAAATTTAGGTTTATTAAAAAAATATATGTTTCTAATGTGTAATATTAGTGAGATATTAAAAATTTTATGTTCATAAACGTGCCCGAGTGAAGGAAATTGAAATAAAATAGTATAACTTGACTGTCCTGCCAAGACGTCCAGTAAATTTTCCGTAAAGTATCCACAGCTTTACTGATAGATGTAGAGGATTCATTTCATCATCATCATCGTCATCACATTATCATCAGGGGTACATATAATTCAATAACAATTATCAAGAATAAACTCGACACTGGCTAAAATGGCACTATTCTGTAGCTGATACTGCCAACCTAAAAAAAAGACGAAAGAATCTTGAGCATGCACTGCACACCCATTCGGTATTTTGGCGCGCCGCCAATCACTTAACTCGACGCCATACGTACAATTACCTAAACCTTTCATGTATAATATCATTTTCGGATATATATGTATGTGCACGCGCAACCAAAGTACCATTTCTGCGTGTAGCACCCACTCTGACATTATATCAGAGATACTACCTATTCGGTGTTTAAGTTCAGCAAAAGCAATAGAAGAGCGTGCGAGATCGTGCTTTTTCTCTGTCGCACACGACCTGACTTATAGTGGTGACGTCACAGCATAGCACCATTGTGCAGATGAACGGTATCCGTTGATACGAAATTATTAAAAAAATATTATATTGTAGCGAAACACCCACTTCTCAACATCGACAAGAGGAAATACCGAGCAGTTTTCTTTTAGTGAAGTGACGAGGACTAAGTAGGTATAGATATATATTAAACTTGTATGACTTACTTAGAATTTTATAGATGATATGATGATGACAAATAGATGCACATAATCGCGAATAAGACTTTTGTATCGAAACATGTCTCTCCTACGATTACTTGTGTCGTGCTATGGTAATATGTATAGGCGCATTCGTATTAAACGGAGTCTGTAGGTATATGTTGGGATTGGGGATTGGCCATTGGGATCGAAAAACCAAAAACACATGCCGTGATTATTATTTATTTTTGTACAAAGTATTTAACACGTACATACCTACATAGGGAAACACAAATAGGTAAATATATATAAAATTCCTTGGAACTAAACAGTTAGCCCCACTCCGCCCCACGTCACATTCTGGGTACACCTTAGATTTCATACAATACATACAGATCTACGCACTTCATACGTTAACATACATTTTTGAAAACCTTCAATATAACCATATTTCATAGTCTTTATACCACACAGACAACTCCGGGTCACACAGTTAGTTAAAAACAAATTAAATGTATTTTGGTCCTTAATTAGAATGTGTGTATAATAAAATAACGAATCGATGAATAAGAGTACTAAATAGTACTTGACAGGTGATTCAGGAATGCCTAAGCCTTGAAGACAAGAAGTTTAGGTTCAAGGCTTTAGTATGCCCTTTCTGAAGTGGGTGAGGCCATTGTTTGAATGTAGAAAGACAACGTTTTTTTTCTCTTTGTAATTAAATAAAAAAAATACACGTACGAAATTTAATAAAATTATTCACAACATGGCGGCGGCCTGTTTCCGATTACTATTAAGGTAGGAACACACAAAATAAAATCTGAATCCATGGACTTTACCCAAGCGAGCGTTCAAGTATTACGTAACGAATTTGGGAGGGGGAGTCTTCTGAAACGTTACGATGCGTTACAGGAGCGGGAGGGGGGGGGGGGGGGGTCAAAAATCTCCAAAAATTGCGTTACGTCATACTTGATCGCTCCCCAAGACGCTACCTACTAATAGTTACAATCTCGCCAGATCAACACACTAGCTGTGTATGGTCCCAAACATTTGCACGCAGACCAGGAATTAGAAAGAGACCATTTTAGAAACACCCCCACGGGAATCGAACCTGCAACCACACGGGACAGTGAGCCCAGCGGCCTACGCTTGAACCACAAAACTAAGCTACCGTCACGTATGCAGTATATATAGTGAGTATGACAATTACAATTCTAGCTCGTTCACTCAAATGCGATAGCTTTTATTATGGAACTCATTGTCTATGGTGTCACAACATTTTGTTGTTTCACACGTGACAATGCGCAAGTAAGGTACGCTTACTCGCGTACCGTGCTCGTGTAACCCGAGCATCACTCTGGCGCGTCTCTCATAAATTTGACCAACACATATTAACAATTAAAATTTCGACAAAATTAATTATCATGACATAATATTGCTTAGTAACAACTTTATAAAAAACAATATGCGAAATATTTTTAATTTCATAATGCTATAATACTTTATCCCCCCTCGCATTGAGGGGAGGCCTGTGCCCAGCAGTGGGACATTAAAAACGGGCTGGAATTATTATAATACTTTATGTGTTACGATTACTCAATGTGAAAAAGAAACTCAAAAAATTAAAAATGCTATATCCTAGCTATACCCTGTAGTGTCAAGTGACGACATCGCAAGTGAGAGGACGGTGCGAGAGAGAAAGAACACGGCCGACCACTTGCGGTTACTAGACTTTTATAGCTAACGTGTATGACATGATGTATCGCATTGCAAAAAAATCTTTCACATTGATTTACTTATAAAAGGAATATATTATAAAAAAATGCACATTTCCAATTAGTAGGTACGTAAAATTAATATAAAAAAAAATTAAGAAAAAGCTCGTCACAACCTTGGTATTAAATAAATAGATTCACATGATAACGGTGAAGGAAAACATCGCGAGGAAACCTGCATATCTGAGAGAACCCCTCGAAAGATGTGTGAAGTCCGCCAACCCGCACTGGGCCAGGGTGGTGGACTATGGCCTAATCCCCCTCGCATTGAGGGGAGGCCAGTGCCCAGCAGTGAGACATAAAAAGCTGGTATTATTATTATACATGATAACTTAGAGATATATATATACTCGTATATTACTATTGTCTTTAACTGATAACAAATATGGACCCTTAATGCAAACAATGTCGGGTGTAAGAATAACTAGGTCCAGCCCTAGAGCGCAGTATGGTTTTAAAATTAATACATAATCAAGGAATAAAGAATTACTGGAAAGGCCATTTGAGTGGGCCCCGCCGAATAAAAACGCGCCAACGGAAAAAAATGAAATAAAACACAGACACAAAGAGAATATACGAGGCTGGGACCGTACACATCAAAATAATATCAAGGACCTTTACTACCTCAACACGAGTCGCGGCGTCTCACTCTCTATCCCGCTTGCGCACATGGTGCTTGCGTTATTTATATATATTTTATTAGTATTTAACGGACTTCAAAATGGAGGTAGTAATCATATAGCCGAGCATGTTCTTTAAAAAAGAAAACAATATGCAGTTAACACGATATGGTAAATCATCAGTCAATCGATGAGACAAAAGCCCGTCCCTTTGGACGTACAGTCGGCCACAGAAGCGTGTGAACAGAATGCACTTGAGATCCCATAAAGTAAAAAAAAAAAGACGCGATCCAAAATGGCAGAATCTACAGATTTTTATATATTTTATATATTATACATATATTCCATCTATTCTGAATAAATATTGTAGCCATTATCAATATACATATTGTCTTTACTTTTGAACCGACTTCATCGTTGTGTTGTTTTATATTTATATTTTAGCCAGTCTTTTTTATTTAAAAATTTATTTCGAGACAAAGACATGAGTAGTAGGTATTAAAAAAATTCAGAATATGTTCGATATTTTCCGGTGCCGACTATACGTCTATTAATGTACACAAATGCCATTCTAATGGGACTAGCATTAAAACTAGGCATGTGATTGAACCATTCATGGTACTATCGCGGGAGACACTCACTCACGAGAAGAATGCGTGTGTAATGCAAAAAATCGGTGGGAAATAGTCTGCCATGCCCTAATATAGGGGGAAGGGGGAGGACACAAGGGGTCAAGAGAGAGGAGAGGATACAGAGAGGCGGGAGTATTCAGGGGGGAGGGAATAAGGGTAATGGGTGCAATTGCTCTACTATGACATTCAATTTCAAAAAAATAATTTATTCGCCCTTATTTTTTTAGGACTGACACAGAGGATAATTCCAATGCAAGTATTACCAGGCATCCGTCACATTTCAATCCTACCGCGAAGCGCCTTGTACCCCGGGGGTCGGGGCCACGATGCGCTTGCAAAATATAAGAGTTCAGAATGAAAAGTGACTATAGCTACGCCATAGTCGCATAAAACACAGCGGTGTGCAAGCTGAAATGCATTTTATTGCGTTGTGGCAAAAGTCGCTATTTATTTAAACGACTTTGGGGAGTGAGATATCTGTTCATGTGAACTATTAGTTTATCTGTGGTCAGCATTTTTTTTATAAAACAAAATTGTTCCAAACGAATTTTCTGAAAGGATATAAAGGATATAATCAATGGATTACAAGTTTGCACACAATAATACTCGTCTTGACGTACCCTCGACCCAGATCTGTTACATTACACACAAACGCTTCCAAGCATTCCCGGCTCTAGGAACGCGGAACGTAGAACGATGAACGCTCATACCTGCGCGAAAGCTAAACTCGATCGTGAGGAACCATGAACGAATCAACCGGAACGCCGGTAGTCTGTGACTACAATATAAAACTATATAATATTTGTATTACTTAGTCGGAACTATAGTTGGTGTCCTGCATCAAGGGCTGCTGGTCCTCTCGGTGCTTGTCACCGCGGTTCGATATCCTGGTGACGCCCTCCAGCACGCCGATTTCTGACAGTCTGCATGTGAAATGATAGCATCATTTACTTGTAAGTACAGGGTAAGACAGGTACAGGGCACATAGCTCGCAGAACCGATGGCCGTTGGGGCAGAAAGGTTCTAGAATGGCGACCACGAATCGGAAGACAAAGTGTAAGACGGCCCCCCCACAAGGTGCCGGAAGCCGGTGGATGCGAGTGGCGGAGGAGTCGTTGGGGGAGGCCTATGTCCGGCAGTGGACGTCTATCGGCTGATAGATAGATAGATAGACAGGGTAAGAACTGAAAAATACTAATAGCCACTTAACTCGGCTTGACTAACTTGACACGGCTTGACTAAGTTGACTCGGCGAGTCTGAACTTGAATCGGCTTGACAAACTTGACTCGGCGAGTCTGAACTTGACTTGGCTTGACTCGTTTAGACTAACTTAACTCGTTTTGACTCGACGCAACTCAATATTACTCCTTCCATCCATCCAATAGGCAAAAGATGTCCACTGATGGCCATAGGGTTCCCTCAATGACTTTCACATCGCGTCCTACGCTACTCGCATCCACCATCTTTTTGCGACTCGACTTGTCTTAAATCTACTTGACTCGACTCAACTCGACTCTGTAGATTTTAGACTCTTTCCTCTTACAAGCTAGGCAAAGAGAGACCATATATAATATATTATCTATAGCAGGACTTCCCAACTGTTGGGGCGTGCCCCCCCGGGGGGCGCAGAGAAATCTCAGGGGGGCTTGAAGTGTTCGGATATTTTAATCTAATGACTTATCGAAGCGAAATCGTCTTGCAGTCGATGATGATTTGATTTGATAGCTCTGTCAAAAACAGAACCTGATATCGACCAACTGGTTCAAAAAATGCAGGCGCAAACATCCCATTCATAAATAATAAATCGTGAAAAATAAATATCGTAAAAATAATTTGTGTTTTTATTGAAGCAATGAAGAAAAATATAGGGGGGCATGATTATTTTTTTTATAATCCGGGGGGGCACCGTGCAAAAAAGGTTGGGAAACCTTGATCTACAGGTTAATGCGGGGTTAATGGGGGTACTCACACTTGCGAGTCGTCGTCTTCGACCTGGTCCGGCGTGAAGTACGGATTGGCGGCTGCCGGCCGGAACTTGTAGCCGGTCATCACGAAGAACACCAGCGTGGCCACCTCGCGCAGCATCTCGTCGATCCAAGCGTATTGGAACGGGACCGTGATCTGTGTGCCATTTTGAACCATTTTGAGCCATTTTCATTGATGGCGGGTCAGATCAGCTGCGCTGCATGTGCCTAGTGAATGTAGCGTCTCGATCTACTGCCGCCTTCCTACCTAGGCAAGTATGCTCCATCGTAGATCTCATCATCACTTACCATCAGGTGAGATCGAGATCAAATACTTGCCTATAATAATATAAAAATAAAATAAAAAAAGAGCCTTGTAACTATATTATTTTAGGGTTATATACGCAGCCGGATTTTAGAAGCTGCCTTTTTCAAAGCAGCACAGTTCTGTTAAACGGCTGGTTAACGTTTAGACGGAATGTCGAATTAATACGTTGAACAAAAGGGCTGTTTAGCCGCTTTGTAAACACATTAAGGTGTAAATAGTATTTTGATATTTAACGCTTAATTATCAAAAACTATGACATGGTCTCAATCTAGTTACGTTGGAACTACGTGGTACGTAACATTGTTGGAACCCTTCTGAACGGTCGCGTAGAGATTTTGCGTATTACTATGACAGGGTGGGGGGGGGGGGGGGGGGAACGTTACGGCGCTACTTATACTTGAACGCTCCCTAAGTAGTAGGTAGGTACTCACGTTCAGAACGGATATGACGATCCTGGTGAAGTATATGTACGACACAACCATTATGTTGAAGTGTCGGAACAACTTCAGCTTGCGCAGGTTGATGGCCGCCTTGCCGTCCGTCGTCGACGCATCTTGCAAGTGCCGTATTGACCTGATAACGAAACTTCATTGAACCGACCACATATATTTTCTTTTCAATTTGGCATCACTATAGGTATTTTGCCAGTGTCAAGTAATATAAATTATTTGGGATTGCGAGCACATGTACTGGCCCAAAGGCTAGGCCTAATGAGAATACTTGCACTAAAATGACACACAATTATTGAGGTTCCATTACGACTGTGACAGATTGGCTATTCTCCTAAAACTTTCATGTCGGCTTCTTATATTTACGCGAATACTACACATTGAAATAAAACAGTTTTTTAGGATTTTATCGCGTTTATATTTTGATTTTACGTTCCCGACGTTTCGGCTGCTTTATATAAATATATATATATATATATATAAACGCGATAAAATCCTAAAAAATAGTTTTATTTCAATCTTTACTGTCGGGCTCAATTCTGCTAATTTACAAACGCTCCAGTGGAGTGGCGATAGCGTGTCAATTGAATGATTTTAAACATTTGGAAGTCTACTAGTTTTTTTAAGGACCAGCGGCTTTGCATTCACCGGCCATTCAACTGCTATAGAACTACTTTGTATTATGTACTTCAGTCGCGTATCAATATAATGTAGCTAAATAATGGTGTTCTACTCGTTATCTGACGTTTCTAGCAGTCGACACACAACCATTGCCACTGAAATGAGACTCCATCAAGACGACATTAATGTTTTAGCAGAATAGCCAATCTGTCACAGTCGTAATGGAACCTCAATAGTGTGTCGCTGGAATGGAAATCGTGTGTCATTTTATTTAAATTAGGAGTATTGGGCACCAGATCTGTTCAGCCGTTCTGGCGTGACTGAGTAACAAACATCCGTCCAAACTTTCACATTTATAATATGAGTGGGATGAGATGAAGGAGATGAGACAGAGAGATATAGAAGGATGGTGTACGTACCACACGACAGGGAAGAGTATTGCGGCGCAACATAGCAACTCGACGAGCACGAAGATGCCGCGCCACGCGTTGTGCTCGGCCGCCCCCTCCTCCCCCTCCGCCAGGATGATCTCCGCCACGTTCGCTAGCACCTGACACAGACATCACAAAGTTTTTTTTAAATACCCCTACTTTTATAAATAACTAGCTGTTACCCGCGACTTCGTCGGCGTGGTATTTAACAAAGACACAACCATTGGAAACAGCCCATGCATTGCAAGTTGTTGCTATCAAACTTAATCAGGCGCAGCGCTGCAACATTGGTTTTAATTATTTTCAAAAAGTCCCGTCGAAATCGGTTCAGCCATTTCAGAGATTAGCCGGAACAAACAGACAGACAGACAGACAAAAATTGTAAAAAAAATTGTTTTGGTATAGGTACCGTGTATACATCCAAATGCACTTAGTAATAAGCGGTTATTTTAATATTACAAACAGACACTCCAATTTTATTTATTTGTATAGATTACACAAATATTTGAACTATACTTGCATCAACAATTAAGATGGAATCATTCATTAAACGACCTATCTAATTTTTTTTTAATTTTTTTTTATTACATTATAGGCAAGTATTTGATCTCTATCTCACCTGATTTATTATTATACTTGCTTATTTTTATGCATTATGTATCGCAAATATATAAATATTGTTAGACAAATTTATAGAACCATAAGTACAATAATAATATCGCCAGACGAACACACCAACTGCACGAATGTTTGTACCAGAGTATTGGATGTTTAATATCTATATAAGTGTTATATACTGAGTTCGCCCTCAGTCCATTGTACGGTACCAATAATACAAGCGTTACTTAGTGTGGTACCGTATAGTTGGCGTGTTCGTCTGGCGGTATCATTATTAAAAAACTTGAGAGGTGTCAAGGGACACCCGGATGGAACGAAGTTCCTTTATTATTTATTATGTACAAAAAAACAATAATTAATTTTGGTAAACAAAAATATATTGCCCCCGGGTGGGCTCGAACCACCAACTTTTCGGTTAACAGCCGAACGCGCTAGCCAATTGCGCCACGGATGCACTTGTGCAATGTCTCGAAAATACTGACCATTATGTAAATGCAAACGACAAAGATAGCAAAAAGTGTCGTTACAACTTTTCGTCCGAATTTTTTCCGTCTAGCCCCCTTTCGTAACGCGCGATAAGGAACTTCGTTCCAAAAAATAAAGTGATATGACGTCACGTCCTGACCTGCAGCGGTATGACGATCATGAATAGCTTCTTGTCTCTGTCGGAGAGGATGTGCTTGATGAAGTTCCAGCCGGTGCCCACCAGCACTATCGTCACGAACAGCACAGCGCCTTTAAGCCTGTAAACAAGCAGCATTAGTAACACCAACTCTTTGTGATATCTATGCATATAATAAGGCTTTGGCCAAAGACGAACCACGACGAAATTTCAGGCAATATTTCAGAGGTAAGTACTTAAATTTTTACAACTGAGAACACCAATATACAGAATGTTTCAGAAAGGGTATACTATACCTTGAACCTGCGGTTCTTAAGCACATTTGTAGTAATCATTGTGACATTGAGGACATGTCAAATTAAAAAAAAACACCAAAAATCACATTAGTCTTCGTTTGTTGGTGACAAAATTAAATTAAATTAATTAAATATTAATATAAAATTAATTATTATTCCAAATCGAAATTAGCAAATTGTGACTACAGACAGTGTTGACAAAAGCGCTAAGGGGGCCCAAGCTTTGTATACCCTTTCTGAATCACCGTGTAAATACTCACAAATGCATGATATAGTAGAGTATGGCCCACGCGGTGACGTGCTCCCCCCTCATCTGTATAAAATGGTAGTTGATGCCGTGGAAGGCGAGCGACAGCGCCTTGAGGTAGACCAGCACGCACATGATGATGTGGATCCGGTACACGGGCTGGCGGCTGGTCCTCAGGATCCACGTCCACAGCACCGCGCTCAGGAAGAAGATGAACGACATGATGGAGTACATGCGGGGGAGCGGCATCTCGCCCGCCGACAGAAAGCTGTTCGCGTTGCTCTCGTATAGCTGTATCTGCAGGAGAGAGAGCGAGACGCTGGGAGAGAGTGCCATTCACACTCCAAGTCAAAGTGTGTGCACCTCAAAAGGCAACGCACTGTAGCTAATGAAAATACTTTTGTAGCTTGTGTTGTATATATAAACAGGCCATAATAGCGAATTTTATTTACCCTTAATAGCCTAGAGTTTCAATTTTGATACCAATCTTTTAAACCGAATGTTCACATTACTATTAGTTTTTTTTTTATAGGTTGGCTGTACGTATTTTACTGTTGTATAATATTCTTTCCAACGAAATTTAAAGAAAAAATCAAATGTCATTATTATTAAACACAATAACATTAAACACAGTAATATTAAAAATAAATCACTTTCGTAAATGAGGCTACTAAGGGTTAAACTAATGGGAAACAGTTACGACATGCACAAAATTCACGACGTGAGTGACATTATTCTCTTTGACATTTTATATACGGTTTCAACCAGCCAGTGGTGAGCATCCAACCTCTTCTCAACAGCTTGCAGAATATTAAAAAGGAAAGCCCGCTGAGTTCTGGATCTACTCCATTGAGTTCTGGTTGAAGAGTTCAGAAAAAAATGTAAAATAACCATTTGTAAGTGACCCCATGGTAAATGATTTGACTTTTGACTTTGACCCAGCTTTAACTGTTAACTGAAATACTTCTCTGACCGATCCTCGGCGTAGTGATATCAAATAATCTTTTTTTACAATTTTAAATTTATTTTTCGTGCCGTCTCTTTGTGTTTGTTGATATACACACTACTTGTTAAATAAAAACAAATAACTATATGTGGTAATGATCTATCATATACCTTTTTACGGATGCGAGTGTAAAACCGACCAATGGATGAACCGAAAGCAGACATCAAATAACAAACCACATTGAAATCGGTCCATCAGTTCGAAATTATTTAAGGTTCGAGGCTAGTGTACTTATACCAACCTATTTAAAAAAAAACATACTTTTCGTCCGGCTCTTGTCAGTGGAACCAACATTCCGAACCGATGGTAACACCTGGCTATTCATAAGTGTTTTAGCCAACATGAGAAAAAAAAAACAAATTTTGAATTTGAATAAGGAATTCGAAACGTGTTTCGCCTAAACGAGTAAATCTCAAGACTATTGTGGAGCGAAAAAGCGTCTTATGTTGAACAGCATAGTACTCACGATCATGTTGACGGGCGACGCGGAGCCCGCGCTCGTTTTGGGGCAGTTATTGAAGTAAAGATTATAAAGCCCCTCCTCCTGCTCGGTGGCCACGTGCAGCGCGAACTGTCAACAACCAATCCGCTGTTAGTGACAACACACATTGTTGTGGCCCCACCATATATATTTCAATTTTTTTAAAGTTTCACACTGACGTCTGGTGGAAGACGTACAGCCAGGCGTTGATACAGGGGGCAATGGACTTGCCCTGCCTAAAAAATCACAAGTCTGTGGTAAATCAAACAACCCCCCCCCCCCCCCCAACGTAATCCTGCGGCGGCGCCTGCGAACACCTTAAAACCAGTGGGTCTTGGTTAGGTTATGACAGATAAAGTAAGAACCTAGATATGAATACACCTCCTGTACGGTCCCCGACTAAGCGACGCTTGATTATGGGATCGTACCACGGACTGGGTAGTATGTAGTCTGGGCCCGTACAATTGCTGTGTACGTCTGACGATTTTTTTTATACTTACACTAGTGTTGTAATAATCGAAGCCAAATTTCGTTTCTCTCGTGATTGGCAGTTCACCGTAAGAACACGCTGCCTCTCCTTTAGGTAAAGCTGCAAAGAAAATCTTATTTACAAAGTAAAAAAAAATCACTATGATGATGATGACTGAACATTGGACTGTATACAGGCCCTACAGGCCAATATCCAGTCCAGTCCAATATACTTCATCTTCCAAGTTGAAGTGGCAGTGGGCAGGGCACATAGCTCGCAGAACCGATGGCCGTTGGGGCAGAAAGGTTCTAGAATGGCGACCACGAATCGGAAGACGAAGTGTAGGACGCCCCCCACAAGGTGGACTGATGACATCACACGCGTCGGAGGAAGCCGGTGAATGCGAGTGGCGGAGAACCGTGACGTTTGGAAGTCGTTGGGGGAGGATTATGTCCAGCAGTAGACGTCTATCGGCTGATAGATAGATAGATCCAATATTCTATAAATATATTTCTACAAGTAATAAACTCAAGATGACTTACTCATGGTCAGGAACATACAAAACGAATAATAAACGCGATAACATCCGTAAGATTAGTTTTATTTCAATATTGTATATCAATTATACTTACATGGCGGTATCACGGATTTGTTTTGATACAAATGCAACATTTTTCCTTTACATGTTACATCCAGTCTGTAACAAAAATGAACTTTTAAATTCTCAGCAGACGTCTATACGATTTCAAAGATTACTTTTATATAAAATATATCTATATGACAGTCTTAAATATAAATTAATAATGACAAGCTCCACAGACAAGTTATTTGATAGTTGATAGCACTGACACATTGCTATAATCAAATGTATACTTTATTACATTATAATTTGGGGTCGAGTCACCTTCGTCCGTAGGAGAATTAAGTACCCTCGAGATACCCTACACGTGACCCTGGGTGGTGCCAACCAGGTGACAACTCTACTGGTGGTAGGCTTCGACCGTGGCTAGTCACCACCCACTGAACAAAGCCATGTCGCCAAGCGGCCTAGCCGTGTTCCGGCATGATGTTCGGTGTTGCCATTCATGGATGGCGGGTCAGATCAGTTGCGCTGCATGTGCCTAGTGAATGTAGCGTCTCTATCTACTGCCGCCTTCCTACCTAGGCAAGTATGCTCCATCGTAGATCTCATCGTCACTTACCATCAGGTGAGATCGAGATCAAATACTTGCCTATAATGTAATAAAAAAAAAAAAAATCTTTTTAAACCATGCATGCATATACCATCTGGTTCAACACACACATATACACAATACACACTAAGGTGACGAAGGAGAAGATGACTAAGAAGAGTAACATGCAATACCAGTCCAGCCAAGTGTACGCTAACTTTAATATATGTTATCTGCTTCTGTTTACATACCTCAATTTAGTGAAGTCCATTCTCAAGAACACCATAGCTGGATGCTGCGGAGAGATGACACTGTTCTCGCTCAGCTTGAGCAAGCATGTCTCCGAGTTGGACTGGGCCAGGTAGGGACCAATGGCGTCGTTGATCGTGCGGTCCAGTGCGAATCCGTACTGTCCAAAACATTATAATGTTGAGCTCTAACACTTATTACAGATGTGTCAAAACGAGTCTCCATTTTGTTATTATACTTTCGCCTCCTTATATGCCTTGATACTGACCCATTATTTAAACTTTTATATATAAACAATAGGCAACATTTGCTTTATCATACTAATATTATAAACGTGAAAGTTTGGATGGATGGATGTTTGTTACTCGATCACGCCAAACAGCTGAACGGATCTGGATAAAATTTGGCACAAAGATAGATTATAGTCAGGAATAGCACATAGGCCACTATTTATCACCGTAAAAAAGACATACTTTTTAATCGCGGGTAACACTGTGGGGCGCAGCTAGTTTATCATAATCATGCAAGGTGTATGCAGCAGTTGCAATTATCCAGTTCATTCTAGTTTTTCATTTGAAATGGACTCACCTGCCATTGGTAGGTATTTTGCCAATATCAAGTGGAATGTTTTTTTTAATATCAAACATGGAAAATTCTATGCAGACCTAATCCATAGACTAGGCCTAATAAACCCCCTCTAACCCTGTCAGTATAGTTGAGTTTACTTTAGTGACAAACAAGTCAAGTTTAGTGTTACTGGACTGCTTGGAGAAACTCATGTTTTACTATTTCGTTTTTTTTCTGTGAAATATAATGTGTAGTTTCGTTCTTATCTTGGGTTGTCTCAAAAATTGTTAGCTAACATTATTCAACATTAGGTTAGGAGGATCAATCACTGTTCATATAAGCCTGGTTTCGAACTAACCTCTCCTTGTATAGGTCCACTGGGCAACATAAAATTGACCATCTGCACATCGAGGATACCACCTTTGAAGAACCCGAAGGTTGTGAGGTCGACGTACCGACGCTCATCATCCTGAGAAAATAGTCTTAAGTTGAGGGAGCGAGTAAGCCGGATGAACTTACTGCATGCTACTAGCCCATATTATGAGTACCATAATATGGGCTAATATGAACTAGGAGCGATCACCCAACCATATATTATGAATCAGAATCAGAATATTTTTTATTGTGTGTGTGTTATGTAGACCATTAAGTACAGTACTTATGAATCATGAAAAGTTACAAAATACCATGCTACTACTTTACCACCCGTTCGGAATGGCGTTCCTATGGAGAAGAAGCCTCATGGAGTGAAGGTGCTTATATTTTTTTTATATAAAATAATGTTTGGACAGCAAGAGCATCCATCAGTGTCTTGTATCTTTTTAGCTATTCCTTAAAGCGATTACTTTGGTATGTCGGGTTAAGTTAAAGTAAGGGGGTTGTCCGAAGACCTTAAATGTAATTTTTGCTTGAAATTAACTAAACTACAGTGCCTATATGTATTTGTGGCATTCAAAAAGATTTTATGAGACTGAACCAATCATACCACTACCATAATTTTAAAGAGGGATTTTCCTGCATTAGCATTTTGTTCAACATTTTTATTTTTTTCATATCAATACAAGCAATTACGCTAATTATTTAAATGCTTATTATTATAATGTTCTGTACAGGCACGTATTCATTTCTCACTTGGTCAGTTAAAGATTGGGAAAATGTTGTTTTATTAAAACATATGGTAATTAGATGATTGTGCGGGACCTTCGTCCCATTAGTAAATATTGCGTGGTGATTAATTTTTTCTCACCGTGAGATGCAATTTGTGGATCCTGCACGAAACAGTCACTGCAGCGAGCAGAACGTACAATATTGCTTTTTTCACAACGCGAAACATGGTTCATGACTAATACATAAGATTTTTATAAGATATCTATCGAAATTTTATTGTAGTAATAATTTAATTTCTCACAAAAACATTCGTACAAAGCATAGATATTTATTTTTCTCTTTGGCATAGACGAAGTTTTTTTTTTCAAATATTCAATTATTATTTGTACATGCTCTGTGGATTCAAAGATACATACCATAGAGAACATTAAAGTAAGAGTTTATCTACATTGAGGTTTATCTATTCAGAGCAACTTTTTAATGCGACTAGGTGGCACCTTTTCTTTCATAACTGAAACTGAAACCATGATGAAATAAACTCTTAACTAAAGAATATTATAATATGACATCTCTAGTTTGTCTGTGAATATGATCTAACTAGCTCTTGAGTAATTTTATTCTGTGCTAAAACTAGGTTGTGATAGTATAGATAGAAAAAGTAAAAAATAAATTTTTCTTTGGTCTATTCAATTTCACAGTTCAATTCAAGTATTATTTAAATTTAACCGGTCTACAAAAAAATTGTGCATTAAAAAAATATTGAATAAACACATTTTGTGTTCACAATGAAATTACTGTGGCAGTGTATGTTCTCACCTCGATTGCTTAAAGTGTACAAGGATGGGCCAAAAGATGTGAGTGAATTGGTATATTTGCAAGTAATCTACATACATATCAATTGAATTAGAAAAGCAAGCTGTAATATTCGAAGCCCTTATAACCATTTTAATGTGAAATCCTATGTATTAAATTGGTTTTGTGTTTATGTTTTGCGGCGTTTTAGACGAATACAAATATCATGACCTGACTTACCAACTTTCCTATCAATGTGATACATTCATTTGTCTCCGATTTGACTACACGTTTCATCGTACAAGTGTCCTGCATGCAAGTAAAGGAAATGTATGCAGCCTGAGTAGTGGCAATGAGACTTGCATGCAAGTTGCTGGTTGCATACATGTAGATTACATTATACAAGAGCATGCAGCTCTCATGCAAGAACTTGCATAATAGGAACACAAATACTTGCTAAGAAATAATAGTCAAACCTCTATGGATAGCAACTCTACACACACTCAAAAATATTCATTATTTTATTTACAGTAGGAATATTGCTGTGTTGCTGAGCTGCTATTGAATTTGTTTATTTATGTTTCTTGTGATGGTCACCCCCTGCGAACCTCTTGACAGACACCCATTAGTCTTATTAGAATGGTTGGAGAGTGGATAATGCACCAAAAGGTTTAAAATAATCAGAAATAAGTGGAACAGAATATATAATATATTTTACAATTGAAATTGATGCACTCTGAGGAATAATTAGTAAAATAGTTTTCGTCAGAATATCTAATATAATTGTTATGTTTGTTATAGAATTTATACCAACCCCAAGGTTTGGAGAAATGGGGAGACAAGGTTATTTCTACGGTAAGACCTTTTTAAAATATGAGATGTAATAATGATAATATAAAATATTTAAACTGGGCCTACAGCAGGTTATAAAGATAACATCGCATGAATTAAATCAAATTAATAGGAATTTAAAAAATGACACTTACTGAGCACATTGCCAAAAGATACTGGTTCGCATTGTTTAAATAAAATCAAAAAATCATTTTCATAATTATTTTATGCATCAACATGAAATATTTTACACTATTAAGAACTTTGTACTCTTTGTTTAAATGTTTTATAAAATATAAAAAAAAAATATGCCATAGTAAATTAGGGATACATTCAAATTGTTTTATTACAGGCTCACACAGTACTGACTTTAGGCTTATACACATCTCCATTCATATGCATGTACGTGTACAGACGAGGGTTCTACACGATCGATGAGATGAAATCGTACGGGCGATTCTTCGGAAGCATCGGATGCCTTATAGCGCTGTCGTTCCTCCTGCGAGCTTACGGCAGAGCCGGTAGCGCGAAGTATGTACAATTCCTGAATGCTCTCCACAGTCCGATGACTGATACAAAGGCATATTTGGAGAATATCAGGAAGTACGACTTCGAATTCTATGCCTGGCCATTGTCTTATAGCTTGCCAGTTAAAGAAAGGTGAGTACAAACATAGGTATATAACTTTTTAAATGTCTAACGGCCTAGCGATGCGTGAAGAAAAGTGAAAGTGTCATTTTGGGTCTGTTTGGAGAGTGGTCCACGACGCGCAAGCGATCCACACTCTCGCGCCGATCCTTCGAGCTAAACTTCCCTGGGCATATAACTACTCGCTACGTTCCTGGTTCAAATTATAATCTAGCAAGGGATTCAAAGGCACGAGGCTCCTATAATTTTGCCTCCGTCCGAAACACACAACTTATTTCTCTACGGCATGGAAAATTCTAGATCCAAGAAAACCTATTTTTTCATTATTATTAGCATTAGCATAGAGTAGGCCTCTCTATAAACTATTTTATCTATCTGGTTACTATCCCACTAATATTACACATAATTTATCGAAACTTTGTGGAGAATAAAACAAAATTGATAGCTATACTTTTCAATTTTCCACCAAACCACATTTTTAATGTCACATTGTTTTTTTAAACATACTACTAGGACCTGGGGCCATATATGATATTTTTCAGATCGTGGTCCATCATCCATCCATTCACTGTGTGCGCTAACAACCATCTGCCGGTGTACCAGCGCGCCACCATCCAGGTGCTGGCCTTCATAGCCACGCATACCTTCGGGCTGCGGCTCATCTACCCAGGCTCGCTGGGAATCATACATACCCTTTTATGTGAGTCTTTTAATCTTCTAGTCTTCGACGGCCTGATCAGCGCAGTGGTCGTGAATCTGCTTTCTGCGCCGAGGGCCCCGGGTTCGAATCCTATTAGGGACACAAGCTTTGTGTGATGAGCACGAATGTTTGTACCCGAGTCATGGATGTTTAATATGTATATAAGTATTATATACTGAGTTCGCCTTCAGTCCATTGTACGGTACCCATAACACAAGCGTTAAGCTTAAAGTGGTACCGTATAGTTGGTGTGTTCGTATGGCGATATTTAAAAAAAAGAAAACATAATATTTTTTTCACTAAATGCCAGTGTGGAGTTTTTAACCCTTAATAGCCTGATTTACGAAAGTGATTTATTTTTAATGTTACTGTGTTTAATAATAATGACATTTTTTTTTTAAATTTCGTTGGAAAGAATATTATACAACAGTAAAATACGTACAGCCAACCTATAAAAAAAAACTAATAATAATGTGAACATTCGGTTTAAAAGATTGGTATCAAAATTGAAACTCTAGGCTATTAAGGGTTAATAGCTATAATAAATTAGATCTTATAGTTTCATGTAATAGAATTGTTAACACAGAATCTTTGTGTACGAAATGAGATGCGATGAAGAAAATGGTAGATGTGACATGATGATATGGAAATGGCGTGTCAGTCTACCACAGAATCGACATACCCAAATTCTGACTTTATATATTGACTAGCTGTTACCCGCGACTTCGTTCGCGTGGTATTTAACAAAGACACAACCGTTGGCAACAGCCTGCTCGCGCGTTCTGAGCCCGCGGGACGCATTTCAGGTTGTTGCTATCAAACTTAATCAGGCACAACGCTGTAACATTGGTTTTAATTTTTTTTCGTGAGATCCTATGTTTTTTCTGAAATAAAAGTAGCCTAAGTTACTCCTTGTTACATCAGCTATCTGCCAGTGAAAGTCCCGTCAAAATCGGTCCAGCCATTTCAGAGATTACCCGGAACAAACAGACAGACAGACAGACGGACAGACAGACAGACAAAAATTGTAAAAAATGTTGTTTTGGTATAGCTACCGTGTATACATCCAAATGCACTTAGTAAAAAGCGGTTATTTTAATATCACAAATAGACACTCCAATTTTATTTATATGTATAGACTAGCTGCGCCCGGCGGTGTTACCCGCGATAAAAAGTATGATAAATTAAAACATCTATCCCACGGGAACCATACATTTTACCGGGATAAAAAGTAGCCTATGTGCTATTCCAGACTTTAATCTATCTCTGTGCCAAATTTCATCCAGATCCGTTCAGCCGTTAGGGTGTGAAAGAGTAACAAACATCCATCCATCCATCCATCCAAACTTTCACATTTATAATTTTATTTATATGTATAGATTACAAATGCGTAGGTTCAAGGCTTACTATACTCTTTCTGAATAAGACGGCATGTATTTTCACGCAGCCACGCCGCTCTTATACCGTACCGACTAAGATTCAAATTAGCCTGGAAAAGACATAGCATATTTACTTGCCATTCAGTACTACTTTCAATGTACCTCATCTTGTGCAGTCGGACCGCTGTTGCAAGGAAGAACTCAGCTTGTAGAGACGTTTAACGGGCAGCGTGCGAAGGTCGGCACCGTCGATGGGAACGCCATAGACACCATGTTCGTGGACAAACGGACCTACACAACCAAAGGCAACATCCTGGTGATATGCTGCGAGGGGAACTCGGGCTTCTACGAGATTGGGATCATGACGACACCAATCAAGGCGGGGTACTCGGCGCTGGGATGGAACCATCCCGGTTTCGCTGGCAGCACGGTACGGTTCATATTGGATCCTAATGTTAAATATATCTCTGGGCCCTGGGGTGGAAAATTAGACTTCTTTATAGTTAACCAATCATTTTAAATACACAGAACACTTTTTAGACCACACACGATGCCAAGGAGGCGCCAAAGAGAAGAGAGAGAAAACCATAGAGTACATTATATAGAGCAGTTTCATAGATTATTGTCCACCTAATACATTCTTCCAACTCCTCCTATTTGTATCTTTCGATTAATTTCGTGCGGGTTCCAAGGCAATTAACTTTATCCCGGGACTCGCCGAGGGTCACACCTCGGTGTCTTCATTGGACACCACTGTAGATCCTGGCTTACAGGAGTAGCAGTGGTGGGAGTGTGGCGTGCCTTGACGCATAAAAAAAGACCCTAATACGGTATTTTTTTCGTATAACTAGCTTTTGTCTGCAGCTCTGCCCGGGGATCTCGATGAACTATAATATAGAGCTGCCTTTCCCAAAGTGGGCGATAACGCCCCCTTGTGGGCGCTGCAGGCCTAATGGGGGGTGGTAAGAGACCCAGAAAAAAATTGGAGGCGTTGTGTAGAGGCTTACAATAATTAATTTCATTTGAAGTTTAGTGTTTTTTAAGTAGGTGAAAAAATGGGGGCGCTAAAAGATAATTCATTCTCAAAGTGGGCAGTAAACAAAATAAGTTTGGGAACCCCTGGTGTAGACTCAGGGATAAGTTGGTTTTGTATCAGTGAAAATAATTTTCAGTATCAGACCAGTAGTTCCAGAGGTTACCCCCAGCATCCAAACACACGAACTTACACCTTTTTTTTTACCCTTTTTTTACCTTCACTTTGTCTACCGGCTCATGGTCGCCAATGTAGAATATTATTTTTGTCTTTAATTTATAGAAAACAGAATAGACAAAAGGAAAAAAATAATGCAGCTTCAGTGAAACCTTTATGATTATCCAGAATTCATCTTTGTTTTCAAACTGGTGTTCACTCCCAGGGTCTCCCGTATCCCGCTCAAGAGCATAACGCCATGGATGCGGTGATGCAGTACGCCATCCACGAGCTGGGCTTCCGCCCCGAGGACATTGTACTCTTCGGCTGGAGCATCGGCGGGTACACGGCTACCTGGGCAGCCGTCCAGTACGCCACTAAGGCACTTGTGAGTATGCAACCACTCTGTCCGATTTCTTCTTTTTCTCTCAGCCTGTGTCAACCCAGTGCTGGGCATAGACAGGGCCGGGCCTACCATAGAGCGAACAGAGCGGCCACTTCAGTCGCCAAGTCCTAGGAGCGCTTAAGCGAGCCGAATTAGACTTTAAGATGTCGAGATCTTCCATATTCTTCTTCTAATTTAAGGGTTAGACCCTGGTCGGTGTAGCTGATGAAGCTATTTCCATCTGTCTTTATCTAGAGCAGCTTCTTTCACCTCCTTGTACGAAATGACACCGATCCTTTCTTTTATCTGACTCATGTAGCTTATTCTTGGTCTTCCTCGTCCACGCTTTCCTTCGATTTCTATATTCAAATAATTGTCTGCCAAGTAGGTAGTTACTTTAGTACTACCGTAGATGAACTATAGTAACTGACATAGCTCAAAGAATTTCAAAGTTGAAGTCGCAGTGGGTGGCACATAGCTTGCAGAACCGATGGCCGTTGGCGCAGAAAGGTTCTAGAATGGCGACCACGAACCGAAAGACGTAGTGTAGGACGCCCCCCCACAAGGTGGACCGATGATATCACACGCGTCGCAGGAAACCGGTGGATGCGAGTGGCGGAGGACCGTGATGTGTGGAAGTCGTTGGGAGAGGCCTATGTCCAGCAGTGGACGTCTTTCGGCTGATAGATAGAAATAGGTAGTTCTACGAAATACAACATTCAACATTATACAACATTCAACATTATACAACATACAACATTCAACATTATACAACATTCAACATTATACAACATTCTGCGGGTAATGATCGCCAGGTGCTAGACGCGACCTTCGACGACCTCCTACCGCTAGCGGAGAACCAGATGCCCTCGTCCTGGTCCCTCCTCGTGAAGGAGGTGATCAGATCCTACGTGGACCTCAACATCGCCGAGCTGATCACACAATACAATGGACCGGTGCAGCTGGTGCGGAGGACTGAAGACGAGATCATTTGCTTGAGGTAGTATAGATCCTACCGAGTAAGTTATAAATTTCATATTCTCAAAATAATAATCAAGCTATTGTTCATTTAAATATCACACCGCATATTAAGTGTGCGAAGAAATGTCAATAGATTGCTTCATTTAAAAAAATCAAATAATTTTTACGCATTTCCACATAAACTAGCCATGTGCCTATAAAAAAAACATTATAGGACATTTATTTAGAACTCAAGAACACGCACGAACGAAGACGTTCTTGAGACATACTTATATGGTGATTTTTATGATTTTTGATTTTTTGAATTCGTCTCCGCCCCGAATAGCAGAACACCTATACTAAACATGGGAAAAATCCACACAAGAAAAAATATAATCAATATAATTCATTTTCTTGTACATTTGTTTCTGAAACGGTAGATAGTTCGCCGGGACAGCTATAGTTACTTATAAAAAAAAACATAATCAGTAAACATACAAAATCGACATACATAAACAACAAACCTAAAGATGTTAATTGCATTACATTACAAGCCGAATGAACATTCGAAAAGTCAGTCCTCCCGTGACCATTCACTCCCGTTCTGGGGTCGAGTCACCTTCGTCCGTAGGAAAATTAAGTACCCTCGAGACACGTGACCCTGGGTGGTGCCAACCAGGTGACAACTCTACTGGTGGTAGGCTTCGGCCGTGGTTAGTCACCACCCACTGAACAAAGCCATGTCGCCAAGCGGCCTAGCCGTGTTCCGGCATGATGTTCGGTGTTGCCATTCATGGATGGCGGGTCAGATCAGCTGCGCTGCATGTGCCTAGTGAATGTAGCGTCTCGATCTACTCCCGACTTCCTACCTAGGCAAGTATGCTCCATCGTAGATCTCATCATCACTTACCATCAGGTGAGATCGAGATCAAATACTTTCCTATAATGTATAAAAAAAAAACATAGTTGCTGTAAAGCAGCCGAAACGTCGGGAACGTAAAATCAAAATAAGAACGCTATAAAATCCGTTTTATTTCATTGTCGAAAACTTGTGCAGACAAGGTCAGCTGGCCAGCAACCGCGGCAACCACCTCCTCATGAGGCTGATCCGGCACCGGCACCCAAACCTGGCGGAGGAGGCCGCGGCATGGGACTCCCTGGTGAAGCTGCTGTCGCTGCTGGAGTCCCAGCGGGCGGCCATCGACCGTACCGTCATTGAGAACCACGAGAAGAACCTCCTGCCTGTGGTGAGTTATCTCCGCCCCAAGTCTACTAACACAATCGATTCATAATCGAACAGCAACCGCATAGTAACTGTCACTTTTGACAGATATTGTACGGGATATCTGTCAAAAGTGACAGTTACTATGCGGTTGCTGTTCGATTCGACGCGAACCAAACTAGTTCAAATGACAAAAAAATCGTTTGCATAATTGGCTCATACGGGAGTTAAACCCACTCGGTGTAGTGAACGAAGTTCAATCAGGATCTTTTTACGTAGCGTTACGGTAAAATAAGCGTGTTCCCTCCCGCTCGCACCACATATTTTATAAATAGGTATGACAGTGACAGAGCGCTTTCTCGATGACGTCACGATATTGCCTGACTGCTCTACAGGGATATGTTTTGTTTACAGATATCTAAATACATGCGCGACTACAGATCCACGCATTGCACTCCGCTGCCCGAGGACCATTTCCAAACTATCATGGACACCATTGATGTGAAGAAGAAGGAATAAGTGCAGCTCTATGGCGACCATAAACTACGGGTTATGATGTATATTTTTTACATATTTGTTAAACGTGATCCACATAATTTATTGATTCATCTGTTAAAATATTTTACACTATAATTTGCAAAAGGAATCTGGGTGTTGAAATGCTATAAATGTTGATATTTTTTTTTAAGGTTCATTTTAGTTTGCCTTCCTATAGCCAATAATAATTATTCACTGACTATTATTGTTGTTCGCAGCTTGGTCATATTTATGAAAAAGAAGTAAGTTCTTTTTTTAAATAACTTGGTAAACCGGATTAAGTTTAAAAAATATAAGCTCCTTTAGACTTTAACCATAGCCACAGATTAACTAATAGTCCTTACGAACAGATGTTGCACTCCGCTTATACATTTAAATAAATAGCAACTCTTACTACGCAATAAATGCAATTTAAGTTAATTTTTCTGTTGTAATATAATAATATGGAAAATAAAGAAAGGACTTCTTTATTTTCCACTGCTGGGCACGGGCCTCCCCTCAATGCGAGGGGGATTAGGCCATAGTCCGCCACCCTAGCCCAGTGCGTTGGCGTACTTCACACATCCTTCAAAGGGTTCTCCCAGACATGCAGGTTTCTTGCATTAATAAAATAATTGCTGCGATTTGAATGTATGAAAATGTTCCATATTGTTTTTTTTTGGCTGAGTTACCATATTCCATACCGCTCACTACACAGATAGCAAAAATGACAGTGGCAGCGTGCTTTCTCGATGACGATACGATTACGTTAGAGGGGACACGCCATTTTCATATCATCACGTCACATCCGTTATTTTATTTATAATGTGTATTTATTGAATGTGTTATTGCTATTAATTACTTGACCTTGGCAAAATACCCGCTAAGTTGTCGGTGAGGCCATTTGCATATCCATTTTATTTCATCGCATTTTATTTCATAAAAAAAGGAAGAAGATTACGGCCATTATTGGGTGTCAAACAAAAAAAAAATATTTTATTATTTAGTATGTTGTATGTATGTTTGCAATTTATATTTACCAGTTTCTGACATGGTTAATTATAAATGATTTTTATCTAACGTTCATTTTAGTTTTCAATCTACATAATAAAATTTATTTCGGCAGACATGTTGTTTTGTCGAGTGTGTAATTGCACACATGAGATATTGCTCTATTAGATTGTTTATAAAAATGTAAAGATAAAAAAATAATTGTGCTTAAAATATGTGAGTACCTATTATATTAATAATCTATGTAAATTTGGATGTGTATTGTGTAAATTTGTATTTTACGAGAATAATGGACAACTATTTTGATGTATTATGAATTCATGTTTTCTGCAACAGTTCCGTGTAATGTATGATTTTAATTTGATTTCGTATGATACATTAATTATTATGGCCGAGGCATTTAAAAGTATTTATTTCTTCATGGTGTACGGATATATTTGTTTCTGATCTATAGTATTAAGAATAAAAAAAATACTTTATTTCTTGTTTATTTATTTTCTTCTCCGAAAACACTATAATATTTATCTAAAAAATATTAGGAAGTTCAGCCTTGTACCTACCTACTTACAGGGTAACTACCTTTTCACTGTTATAATTTTTAGCAAAGATGTTTTTTAATTAGTCATAGCGTTGCAAGCTTTGGCCATATAGAGGACACGTGAAATCTGTATTTTACGTAATCCTAAAAAAACTGCTTAGCATACGGACATCCGTACAACTACGCACTATTCCCTATATATGGCAACACCGCCGACAAGTATAAGCAATACGGTTATCTTCTAGTTATATCTGGTCTACACTAACCATGGTCCAAGGGTGAAGTGTGATGTGTTGCACATTTTTAAAGACCAAATGGTGCGTATGCATGTCGTTCAGCCAGGCATCACCGCAGACTTCAGTCGTGATGTCCACCGTCTCGCTTACGCAGAGTTCGGTCCAGTATAGACCTAGCGTAAGTCGGCTTGAGTACGTGTCGTATGGATGAGCCTTTATAAATTATTGGTCATGAACTTTGTTTGAGGTTATAAAGACGTCTGTCATAATAATAGTGACGTTTCGTTGGTTGTCGAATTTGACATAAATTCCGTCCGCCGAATTGGATTCTATTTATTGTGGAAATTCCTAAAAAAAACGCAGAAATTATAACAGTAGTCATTTTTGGAAATGCATTTAATGTATTAGCATATACATAGTATAGTACTGTGGCACGATTGTGATATTTAAACGGGTAAACATAAAAGTTAAGCTACAGTAGGGAAGTCATAAATTTTACAAGTAAGTAGGTAAGTGTCCGATAAAAGTTTCGTACTAAAATAATTTGCACGTGACTATAAATATGTACATATGAATGATTATCATGTGTAATATATGAGAAAGCTATCTTATTTTAAGAAAGTGCTGACATTATGTTATGCAATAATTCCAGTCCTAACCTTGGCAGGCGGAATGTTTTTAAACACCTACACATCAAAACTTACTCACCTTTTGGTATTGATCATTCATCTTTTATGAGGTCACGAGTAATTGTGTATGGTACAGCAAACTAATTAGTTGCAGAAGCTTTTCAAATAATAACCAGCTTTTTCGGAGTTCTCGCTAAATAATTAAATAATACAATTATGCTGGGATTTGTCATTACAGGGTAAATTAATAATTATGGACTCAGAAATATTCCCTCGGATATCACATCACTTAAAACATAAATTGGGACCTTTATTGCAGTAATACAAATAATAATTAGGTAACAATATAATTACACAGGTACACAGAATCTGTGCTATTTTTTAATAATATTCCTACTATCCATTTTAATGAACTATTACTATGGTATTCGTATGGTGATTTGAAATCTTTAAACAATATATTATATAACAAAATTTGTAGTAGTAATAATAAATTTACAATGGCGGTACAAAACATTTTATAACAGAAAAGAGTTTAGAAATGCTAATGCAAAATGGATGACAAGATTCTATAAATTTGGTGATAATCTCCAAATTTACAAAAACTTAACATCCAGAGTACATAGAAATGTTCAATATTGTACAAATATCACCATAATTGCATCCCACTTTGTATGAAGTCTATGCATATGTGTATAACTAACACACACCACTAAAATTTCAGGACATGTCCCACATTAACGACTTGATAGGTGTGCTGAGGGGGCTCCGGCTCGTAGTGGAAGCGGGGGCGAAGGCACAGCGGGATGCAACCTCCGTCATATGGAGTAACTCTAGCTTTAAGCCTCTCATGCAGAGCTGCACCACTAACTCTCTCCCTTCTCTCAAACCAAACCCTGACCTTGCTAAAGACATAATTGAACGGGCCATGGTTGTCGCACACGGCTTTAGGCAGTATGCCATAATGCATGTTCCTAACATATCAACTGATGTAGAGAATAGACCGGAGATGGACGCCCAGACCAGAGAAGAAATTGAAGAGTTAAATAGAGAGTTTAATAAGACGTTTGAGGGTTTGAACAAGGCTCAAGCAAAGCCGGCTGTTAGTGCAGAGTTTGTGGCACCTTTGGAGAATATTAGCAAGGAACTACCTAAAGAGAGTGTCCAGAAAGCTGAGGCTGTAATGGCGCCAAGTAGATCAAAGGTTGAAGTGACTCCTGGCATGCCTAAGCCCGTTGCTAAGAAGAAGATTAGAGTTTCTGTGAGTATAATATTATCTAAAATGGCCCTTTTATGCAATTCTCTTGTATAGATGTTATTGAGATTGCCTCCACTATGTGGTACCATATCTTTGATGTATTTGTCAGTCTGGTGGTACATTTATTTAAGTGAGGTTGATTGATGGCTTATTACTGGATTATCTAGGATTTATTCAACATTTAATTGTTTGTGAATAATTTTGTATATGTATATATTATTGATGATATGAATAATTTTTTAATGTAAATTTTCTTATGACTATGACCTGCCAATGTTATGAATGATGATGAATGATGATATATATTAGAAATGATATAATTGATGATTATGGATGATTTGTGATTGGCCAGATATATCCTAATAATAGTGCAAAAATTTTGTCAGAACCCCTCGAAAGTCGTCTGAAGTCTGTGAACCCGTGCTGGGTCAGGGCAGTGGACTATGGCACAATCCCTCTCGCATTGAGGGGAGGGCAGTGCGCAACAATTATTATTATTCTTCCAGTTAAGTGAAAACTCCAAAGCCCGTGTGGTGCCGTCGTCTCGGATCGGTCGCATGATATCCTTTGGCTCGCTAGCCGCCGGCCTGGGCGTGGGCACCGTGGCCCAGTATGCCAGGAACACGATCCAGTCGGTCACAGGACATGTGGACGAGTCGGCCAATGCGTTCCTGTCTCCAGCCAACGCTGAGAGGATTGTGGATACACTCTGTAAAGTTAGGGGTGAGTTAAAATGTTATGTACAGCTAATCATTTAAGTATCATGGATGCAAAAGAGTAATTATGTTGAGATAACCTGATTAGCGCAGCTAGTGACCCCGCTGTCTGGACCTAGTCCTGGGCTAAATTTTGTAGCCGACATTAATGCTGCTCCTGCTTTCTTTATTCCTTTCTGAATTCGACTCTTATATTTGTGGAGTTTAACCGCGCATATCTTTTAGTGGATAGTGATGACTTTTTTTTTGTCAGGGGCGGCTTTGAAGCTGGGCCAGCTGCTCAGCATCCAGGACGACACGATGATCTCGCCGGAGCTGCAGCGCATATTCGAGCGCGTCCGGCAGTCGGCGGACTTCATGCCGGCGTGGCAGGTGGAGAAGGTGATGAGCTCCCAGCTCGGCCCCGACTGGAGGAGCAAAGTGCAGAGTTTCGAGGAGAAACCATTCGCAGCCGCTTCTATTGGTACGTTGAGAATATATGGAACTCCCTGCCCGTCCCAATCAGTCATATTACCATCGTTTGATTTCATTGTATGGTACCCATAACACACGCAATGCACAGTTTGGGACCGTACAATTAGTGTGTTTGTCTGGCGATATTATTGAAAAAATTATAAATTAAGGTACTGATTGTCTATATATTGAAAGTACAAGTAGCAACGACGTCTCTGACTCCAAAACAAGTTCCTATTATATTTATTGTCTATGTCAGTGAGCATGAAAAATAGTGGTGTGTTTAATATGCTCTTTGATGTGCAGGTCAAGTGCACTTAGCCACACTGCACTCGGGGCAGGAGGTGGCGGTGAAGGTCCAGTACCCGGGCGTGGCGAAGGGGATCAACAGCGACATAGACAATCTCGTGGGAGTCATGAAGGTAACCCCCGGGGGGTGCTTGCTTATCTATATAATAAAAATCAATTGCTGTTCGTTTGTCTCGTTAAAACTCGAGAACGGCTGGGCTGATTTAGCTGATTTTGGTCTTGAAATGTTTGCCGTAGTCCAGGGAAGGTTTACACGGTGAGAAAATATGGAAAAGTTGCGAGGACGAAAAATAAGTCTTTATTGTGCTTTTTTCTTACTGTCAGTTGGTCTGTCGAACGTCAGATGAAGGGAGAGTTTTAATGTCGTTAGGATAGGTGATACGAAGTACAGCGGGTCATCTAGTATTTAATAATTATATAATTTTGGGGGGGGGGGGGGGGGGGGGGGATGAAAACGTGAAAGTTTGGATGGATGGATGGATGTTTGTTTGTTACTCAATCACGCCAGAACGGCTGTACGGATCTGGATGAAATATGGCACGGAGATAGATTATAGTCTGGAATAGCACATAGGCTACTTATAATATTGGTGGGATTGAAATAAAAACGTCTCTTTTCATAGATCATACTCGTCTAAATAGCATGTATTGTCGGGCAGGTATGGAACATGTTCCCTAAGGGCATGTTCATAGACAACATAGTGGAGGTGGCCAAGAAGGAGCTGTCGTGGGAGGTGGACTACGTGCGCGAGGCGGAGTGCACGCGCAAATTCAAGCGCCTGCTCGCGCCCTACCCTGAATACTTCGTGCCCGACGTCATTGGTAAATCATAGCACGACTTCTATCTATCTATCAATCAATCAATACATCTATCTATCAATCTATCTATCAATCTATCTATATATCTATCTATCAATCAATCAATCTATCTATATATCTATCTATCTATCAATCTATCTATCAGCCGATAGACGTCCACTGCTGGACACAGGCCTCCCCCAACGACCTCCACACATCACGGTCCTCCGCCACTCGCGTCCACCGGTTTCCTGCGACGCGTGTGATGTCACCAGTCCACCAGTCAACGTAAAAACAAAAAATAAACGCGATGGAATCCTGAAAAAAATAGTTTTATTTCAATTGGATCGTATAGTTGGTGTGGTCGTATGGCGATATTTTTTGTGTATCTATTGTAACATACGACGTGTTATCGTGGCGGCAGACGAGCTGTGCTCGGCGGAGGTGATGACGACCGAGCTGGTGGACGGCATGCCGCTGGACCGGCTGTTCGACGCGGCGTACGAGACGCGCGCCGGCATCGCCGCCAAGATCATGCGGCTGTGCCTGCGCGAGATGTTCGTGCTGCGCTGCATGCAGACCGACCCCAACTGGGCCAATTTCTTCTACAACGTGAACACCGGACAGGTCGGTGAACTTGAACTTATCGTATACTTAAAGTTTGGATGCATGTTTGTTACTCAATCGCGCCAGAACGGCTGAATGGATCTGGATTAGATTTGGCACGGATGTAGTTTATTGTCTGGAATAGGAGATAGGTTACTTTTTATAGGTGGGTTTATCGAGGTACCGCGGGCGGAGCCGCTGGAAAAAACTAGGAATATTATAAATGTGAAAGTTTGGATGGATGGATGTTTGTTTGTTACTCAATCACGCCAGATAGGCTGAAGGGATCTGGATGAAATTTGGCACAGAGGTAGATTATAGTCTGGAATAGCACATAGGCTACTTTTTATCCCGGAAAAATGCACGGTTCCTATGGGATAGCATACAGGAACCGTGCATTTGCAAAAGGACATACTTTTTAATCGCGGTTAACGCCGCGGGGCGCAGCTAGTATAAAAAATAGTCGTGTTACACCATGTATAACTCAAGAACGGCTTGGCCGATTTATGATCATTGTTTTTTTTTATGATCATTGTTTTTTTTTAATTTGCCCTCGCCCCGAATAGCTGAAGAAAATAGCCCCTATCTGAATGGCCTGTATACTTGATGTTTAATGTGAACGCTCGCTTCGCAGGTGATTTTATTAGATTTTGGTGCCACGCGAGAGTACTCCAAGGAGTTCATGGACCAGTACATCGAGATCATCAAGGCGGCGTCGGTGGGCGACCGCGGCGCCATCTTGCGCATGTCGCGCGACATGAAGTTCCTCACGGGATACGAGTCCAAGGTGAGTGTGTTGTATATAATAATACCAGCCAATTTTAATGTCCCACTGCTGGGCACGGGCCTCCCCTCAATGCGAGCGGGATTAGGCCATAGTACACGCGCACGTACGCATAGACACGCAGGTTTCCTCGCGATGTTTTCCTTCACCGTTTGGCAAGTGATAATCATGGTTGAAAATGAGATTCGCACATGAAATCTGTAGAAATAGCATGGGTCTACTTCTGCAGTATATATAGGAATGCGAAGATAGTGCTAACAAATAATAATAACTTTGTCTTGCCGGAAAAATATATAATCCTCTTCAACATTCAGCATTTTCATGAACAGAAAATAAAACAAAACAACCCCTACATACATTGGACAATGGCTATTTTCTTTTAGTTCTCGCTATGTCATTATGCCTGGGCCTCAAGTCTGCTAACACATTATCCCTTTTCACAGATATCCCGTACAATATCTGTCAAAGTGACAGTTACTATGCGGTTGCTGTTCGATTATGAATCGATTGTGTTAGCAGACTTGGGACCCCGTTAGCGTGTTCGTCTGGCGATAGTTATCATAATTTATTTCGCAGATGATGGAGGAAACTCACGTGGACACGGTGATGATAATGGGCGAAGTGTTCACCAGCGAAGGCACCGGGGAATTCGACTTCGGCACCCAGCAGACCACGCGCCGGATCCAGGCCCTGGTCCCCACGATCCTGACCCACCGGCTGTGCCCACCCCCGGAGGAGATTTACTCCCTGCACAGGAAATTGTCCGGGGTATTTTTGCTGTGTTCCAAGTTGAAGGTGAAAATGAACTGTCGCGATATGTTCCAGGAAATATATGAGCAGTATAAAAGTAACGCTTTCAGGTAATGAATTGGATGTAGTTTCGGTTTAAAGGTGAACGCACATCTGACCGCGTCGCACGCGCCGAATTGAGAATGCGAATGTATCGTGGAAATACGCCGCAATAATACTACAACAATAAAAGTGTTACATATTTTAACGGGTTTACGACTAAATCATAATGGTCATGTTTATGTATTAAAATAAAAGCGTTAACGGTTTTTCATTCATTAAAAAAAAAACGAAAACCGGTTAAATTTCACCATGCGTAGTTTATGCGGTGTTATTTAAAAAAAACGGTAATGTGTTTTCTTAAGAATGTGATTAATAATAACCAATCGATGGAGACCATTTAAAATATTTATGACTATTATTGTTGTAATAAGATCAGCCCTTCTTAATGTCCCACTGCTGGGCACGGGTCTCCCCTCAAATGCGAGGGGGGTAAGGCCATAGTCCATCACGCTGGCCCAGTGCGGGTTGGCGGACTTCACACAACTTTCGAGGGGTTCTCTCAGACATGCAGGTTTCCTCGCGATGTTTTCCTTCACCGTTTCATAATTGTTGTAGTTTATTTTTATTAACTCGTCAGATATCTGGCAGTTTATTTCAATATTGCTCGAAGGCGTTAAGAACGATCTTTCTTTACCTTATTTATATTGTTACTATTATTAATTATTTTAATACTATGTATTCAATAAATGGTCCGAAGTCGGCGCGTGCGGCGCGGTCAAATGTGCAATCACCTTTGATAAGATGCGAATTCAACTAGCCAACATTTGATCAAACAAATAGAAATATAATGGAATTTTAAAATAAATTTGTGCTTTGTTGTTTAATGACCTTTTTTTACCGGTAAATTCTGTCGGTCATATCATAAAAAAAATAAAATAATGTAATGTTAACGCACGTATGTTGTAAACGGCAATAATGAGTTTGATCCAAAATACCTTTAAAAGCATCTCGACTTTACCGGTTATCAAACGATACATCATGTAAAATTCATCGGTTTTCTAGTTATGCTGCTACACACAGAGAAAGACGTCGAACTTATAACATGTACTCAATAACCGGTAATAAATTGGGTTTGGTAATTGACCCCGAACCGAAATAATTTCGGTTAACAATTAATAAATGGTTAATTTTAGTTACCGGTTCCGTACGTTATCTCGGTAAATTTGGATGATACCGGTTATTGGGAGTGCAATTAGCCGATTAAAATTAAATAAGCGTTCATGAAACTCAATGAAAGACCGTCTTATTTTTTTTTCATCCAATAGCTGCACCCACCCAACGGCAGGTATTCTGCCAAAGTTAAGTTTAATAGATTATATTCTAGCCAACATCAAGATCCTCAGATGAATTCTAATGTAAATTCTTCTTCTTTCTTTACGAAATGAGATGCGATGAAATAAAATGGATATGCAAATGGCCTCACCCACAACTTAGCGGGTATTTTGCCAATGTCAAGTAATTAATAGCAATAACACATTCAATAAATAAAATAGTGGATGTGACATGATGATATGAAAACGGCGTCCATGCGATGAATTCCAATGCAATTAAGACTTTCTTTCTACCATTTTTTTTTCTTTTAAAATACTAACTGTCAAAGTCACAAATGTCACGTCACTGCGCGACTTTCTTTGACGTGACGTATTGCTATTCCGTCTCGTATGTTTTATAGAAATTTATCTTTTTGTAATCACTTATTATAACGTGATGTTCAGATATGCCCTCACTCTGATGATACTAATGAACCACATCCCGTTCTACAACACGGAGTGTGTTAACAATGTGGGCACAGTGCTATTCTCCGCCACGGACATGAGTAAAAGACACTGGACCACGGACGAAATAGGGCTTTTAAAGGCCAGACGTTACTTCCAAAGTATGCTTCCACCCCCACTAAAGGTGGGGAACTTAAACGAGAACTACGTGGACATGCTATTCAATTACTTTAGAGAAGCATTTTCCGCCATTAAAAGGGAAACTGATGACCCTAATGCTGATCGCATGATGACCACAGCTCTCTCCGACTCCATAGGGGGATACCTCAAAGCTTGGGTCTTACCGGTCACCAAATTCGCCTTCTATGGCGGAACGATCTCCGAACAAAACCTGTCCACACTCTTCGACTTTTACGACGAAATCAAGAGGTACTTACGCACAGACGGTGACGGGTGGCACAAGCCGAAATCCAATTTATTCGATGTCTCAATAAAAACTACTGAACCGAAAGTGCAAACTATAGCCGAGAATAAGCGTACAGACCCTTGCGATCATTTCGTCTTCTTCGAAAAAACTCCAGAGGGCCTCAACGTGCCGATCCCTCACATCAGTTGGGATGGGACGTCCAGCAAATTATTTCTGCCACTTAAGAACCATTCTATATACGCGATGAGCTCTAAGAATTCTTCGTCAGTGCTGCTGAAATATTACGATACGGCCAAATATTGCTTGCGCCTGCGTTACCCGTCTATGCTGAAAAACTTTGACTTGCGGTTTCAATCGTGGCTCGCGAATGACGTTCTGCCTCATTTGGGCGATGACAACGTGTACCTTGCTTTGGGCAGCGTGCTCACCGTACTCAACAAACCCCGGGAGCTTTATGACAGCGTATTGTACATACACGACAAGAAACCAAAAGTGTGTAAAAAACCAAAAGTGTGTAAAACACTGCACGCGGCCGCGTACTCAAAAAAAACCCTCATTGTATCACTGCTTATATTTCTCGAGGTGGTGTGGTGCTGTATCGCCCTAGGGTATACGTGCTATGCGAAAAGGAAAAAGAACAAAGATAGTCAAGTTTGTTGTTTCGTGCAACCGCGTCCGCCGGACCAACATGATAAGTGCTATAATACTCAGGAGGGATCAGATCGCGTGCCTTTTGGCATTAAAGACAGCAGTGTTACATGTAAAGGCTCAGAGGCTGTCCAGACTGATATGGAAAGGTGTTTTGTGAAGCCACCGTGCTGTGACACAAAAGGCAAAAGTGCCACGAAAGCTAAGAAAGCGGCGCCGTGTCCCGGTATATTAGTCCAGGATAGCTTGAACTTAATTAAGACAAAGCCTCGTAAAAAAAAGACTTCAAAAAAAAATTCTACGCACAGTGTAACATTCTCAGATTTGTGTGGGTGTGATGTGGCCACATCCGACGCGGCAATGCCTGCGTGCAGTAGTAAAACTATTGTAAAAACTGAAACGGATCGTTGTTTAAAACAAAACATCGATAAGCGGACTGGCAAAAAAGTTAAAGATGTAAAAATTGTTAACACACAATTTGATGAAAAATCCCACATCGCAAAGGAGACACGAAAGCCCAGAAACAGAGATGTCAATGCGCCAATTCTGAAAAGGGAGCTGAAGATAACTGAAGCCCGACATTCATCTACCAATAAGGAAGCGCGGGTCTTTAAACCAAAAATTTACTTCGACATACCATGTGTACAACCAGAATCTCCATCTATAGAACAATCCAATGATACGACTGAATCACTGCAATCTGAAATCATTCCCTGTGCAAGAGAACCTGGAAATACGTTTTTGCCAACAATCTCGTCGAAAAATCTTTACACAGATTCGGATGTAAACAATCTCGTGAGACACCAAGAACGTCAACATTGCGAGGAGGCCAAGTCGTCGGCAGATTCTGTAAACTCAAAAAATACTGTAAAATCAATGTCGTTATTGATGACAGAGAGTAAAACAAGAACCGAACTAGAAACGCACGTGGAATTGACAAGCGATGCTCCCAAAGTTAACTTTGAAGTTGTTAAAACGGAAACACGCATAATAGAGAAGCCTAAATACATTGAAACAAAGCAATCCGAACATCTGACTTCAGTTCTGTTCCGATCAGCTCCTGAAAAGCATTCTCCACACGATGTTGAACCCAAAGAAAATATAGAAACACCCCGAAAGGACAATCCTCGCAATCAAGAATTTATAACTTATCCAAGTCAACAAAAGATTGGCAAAGATAGCAAAGATTCAAAAAGTAAATCGTTTGTAAAGGCACAACCTAGAGTATCAACACCCATCCACTCTAGGAGGTTGGTACCATTTATAGAAGAAAGTACACAGAGTACTTCGACCACAAAGAACAAGAAACCAATAAAGGCTGTCACAGAGAGCACGCCAAGGCGACATAGTATTCAGAAGGAGGTTAAAGACACTATGCATATAAAAAAGCCATACTGGGAGATCGTGATAGATGAGCCCCGGAAAGACATATACGTTGATATCAAGGGCACGATCGAAATAGACTCCAGAAATGTTAAGAGAAGCAGAATACCCAAGCTGTCTGTGAGGACGGTAGAACGTCAGGCCGCCACAAACTCCCCCAGAGTAACTAGAGGTGGCAGTCAGATTCCTCAGCTGAAAAAGAAAGCCGCCGATGATTTGGTGTTAAAAGCCAGTGCGGAGAGAAATAAGTTGAATACTTCCATATGATTATACTTATTACTTATTATTACACTTCTCTCAGAAATTAGCAGCTGGTTCAACAGTTAATTAATTATTCGTGGCGATTAGTGAACAACTCCTTTATAACTATATTTTCTGTTAACATTACGCCGAGTGCGAGATTATTCAAAAGCTGCATGAAGATATTGAAAGTTTAAGATGTTGTCCGCTACAAAAGCTGTCAACTTTATCATACGAATCGACAAATACGCAGACTGCGCAGTAAACGTTTTGTTAACGAAAATAATCTTGTTTTTTACAACATACAGTATTATGCTAGTATTTTTCACTTAATCGCTAAAATTAGTTCGCTCAGAATTTGGATTTTATTACAGTGATTTTGCGTTTTCTTAATTAGCAAAACCATTAGATAATTGAATAATTGTGGTGAACGCACTATCAAAATTAAACGATCCCACGCACTTTCAGGTGTTACTTATACCTAACAAGAGTAAGCGAGCGCGCAATATTACGTACGACGAAATCAATGTACTGCATAATAGATTGAGCGATCAAATCAATCCATTTGTTCCACTACACTGAGTGTCGTAAACCACACCTTGCTCAGAATCACACCGACATACACCAAGTGCTAAGCTGACATTACTCAAGCAAAAATAATAATAATACCGTAACCGAATATTTTAGTGTATAAGGTTAAGGATAAATAACAACCAATTCTTATTACATTGAAATAACCTACAATTACAACATTTAATACAGTTATTTTCTGCTCATGGGCGAGTCCAATTATAGACTCGCCCAACCAGCGACAACAATACTGTGGCTGTCTCGATCTTTCTTAGGGCCGGGCGCCACGCGTCCCGCACCCTGTGCACACCGCGAGCGAATCACGATCGTTGTTCTTTGCTATTCTAATGTAACCTTTATTTCAATGCGTACGTACTTACCTTTTTATATGTTCTCGACTGGTAACGGGCAATCGCATTTAAATGTATCGTACAAATCCTAATAGAGATTCTAGAATATCTACCTACTAACAGGGATATATTTCTAACTGAAATGATTTAATGTATAGTCTAAGGAACAAAGAATGGAATGCTTTTACGTAACTTACATTGTGTTTGTATATAAATAATGTTCATGTTAACTTATATTGACGTGTTAATGATACTTTTTAATAAACGTTCTGTGGATTATACGCTGATTTTATTTGTTGAGCTGATCCTATATTTTGTATAATAGCTGTACTTGCTTTCGGTTGACGAAATGGTCGTGTCAACAGACTTCTGCCAACCCGATTGGCATAGTTTGCAGTGATCCTGCTTTCTGTACTGTTACTGTTTGGGACAAATTTTGTGTGACGGGCACGTTTGATTGTACCTGAGTTATATCCATAATAGAGCAATATCCATAACCATATACTTAGGTTGGTTGTCGAACTCCTAACTTTTTAAATTTTTAATATAACCACTGACTTCTATATACTTGTATATATAGACGTCAGTGAATATAATCTATTAAAACTTACTTTTGACCAACCAGTTCAGTCAAAACAACACAAAGAGTTCAGCTAAAAGTAGTATTGACTGCAACAAGTGTAAGGATGGTGAAAACAAAATGAAACATTAGCAACTTTGTGATTAGGTATCAGAGTTTAATTCAGCATAATCCCAGCATGGGGGCACGATTCAGTTCCATCCTAAAGTGAGAACAACACCTATTTACTGCAGTAGACAGGTATAGTGTAGTGAACTGTATCAGAAACACCAAAAGTTTGTAGGTCACAGTACCTTAACATTACTCTGTGCTTCGTTTAATAATATTCTCAACTACAGAGCGCCACAATTCTCTCGACCAAAACCAGAAAGAAAACATGATCGATTCCAAATTTAAACATTGTTTAAATCAAATAAGTATTTTTTTTTATATCTATAATAAATTAACAATCCTTACAAACATTTTTAATTCAAGTCCGATCTTAAACTAGCAATTCAACACTCAATTCGAGAATGCCTCGCCTTGCCAAGCCAACGTTGTTTCTCGTGTCCGTTCAATCTTCTGTAACTGTATTGGAAATACGTACGAGGCTGCCTCAAACAGAGTTAGTTATTGACTTTCCACCGCTCTTTCCTACTTAGGGCATATTTAATATTATTATTGGTGGTATTACAGATTGGAGTAGGATTACAAACAAGGTGAGAGAAGCTGGTTACATCATGTATCTTCCAAAGCCTACCCTCAATCTGCACTTTTCCATTATCAGTTGAGATGTTGGTGTGGACCACAAGGAATGTTCGGTGGGAGATTACAACTTTGCCTCACCCGCGTGCTGACCGGTACATTGGAACGCTTTGAAAAAAGTTTGAATAATATGCTCTGCCTCAGTAATAGAGTGAAGAGTTCTATAAATATTATAGAGTGAAAGTAAGTAATACCTCTCGTCATTAAGGAAGGTGTCAGCCCGGCAGTGAGGCATGGGGACTGACATGTTGAAGCTGAGAAAGGAGACTGAACCTATTCAAACTTTTCTCAAGGTACACTTTTCGATAGCAATGCCTTTACATAGGTGCTATCGCGAATGTTGCTGGCAGCCCACCGTAAAGTCATTTTCGCATGGCAATGCTTTGGTGTCGCGACGAATTGCTGCGACCGTGTACCGGTACCGTACGAACGAACATATTATGTGGCAAGAAAGTAAGTCCAAGTTTTCTATTGTGTCAATTCTTTACGTGCGTTGTTTATATATCTATATCTCTTTATCAACAATCTTAATTAAAATCGATATTATAAGTCAGAAATGTTACAGGGCACTAGGTCACAGTGGTTGAATAATACGATGCCGTAACACATGTAGAGCAACAATTTAGTTGCCCGTTGATCATACGATCTAGCAAATAACTCAACGGAGTGGTCCTCATGATAATCAAGTAGTTAATCAATAGATTCGTGGTCGAGATGACTCTGCAAATACGTAGCGTTTGTCTATCACACGGCTCTACCATAGGTACCGTCTTGCCGGCTGGTAATAGATCGCGCTGAAGCGCGTTTATACTGAAGTATCAACTAGTAATAAGTATTATTAGCTAGGTATATACAATACAATCTACATGCCCCGACCGTTCCTCTACGCCTGACTCTACATCACCCCAGAATATAATATGAGAGCTATAAATCTGTCAATTTTATTCAAAGCTTTTATAAACTTTAGTTATAAACAAGAAGTCACCTACAAAATTCGCATTAAATCTAACACCAATATGTATTTATTTCGCTAACAAACCACCTAAACGGATCCTTAATGTCTCTAGATCAATAAGTAAGTAAATGCAACTATTTATTAACATTCGACAAAGAGATTCTTATCTCGCGTGATTACATTCAGATACATAGAAATTGTAAACAATAATTGTGTGGAAACACACGTAAAAAACATCAATTGAGTGATTAATATTATCTCATAATGTGGTACAGAGTATACATAGTTAATATTGCCACATTATAGAACGTGATTCTGGTACAAATTGCAAAATGAACAGCAGAGAAACGGTCTAACTTAGGCGATCGAGACGCCGCCGACCTCCGATGGCATCCGAACATCCTGTGATATTGTAAAGGGGATGTCGAGTGGTGTGAACACTCAGTTTAGGCCTAAGCGTTGGACTCTTTGAGGTCAGTGAGCCTCGCGAGCTGCGCGGGCTCCAGTTCGTCAGGGATGGAGGCGCGGCCGCCGCGCGGCGCGGCCGGCGGAGACTGCGGCGCGGTGGGGGGGCCCGACGCAACGGACGCGCCGTTGGAATCACCCTCCGAAGCCGTCGAGCTCGACGCTGGATGCGGGGCGGAGTCAGCCGGACCCTCGTCCGAATCCCGGAGACAGACGGCGGTCTGCTCCGACAGGGACGACTCGTCATCCTCGTTCTCGTCGATCCGTTCCGGCTGCGGGTCCGGCTCGGACTCTGTCTCCGGCTCGGGCGGGGGGAAGGGCTGGTCTGGTTCTTCGACCATAGGGGTGGCTGCTGTGATCACGATCTGCGCCACGCCCAGCCCGCAGTCGTTGGTAGTTGGCAGTTCAACTTTCGGTGGCGCAGGCTTGGTCGGCTGCGGCGGCGGGAGCTCCTCCTCGTCCTGGCATAACAATACACCATTCAAACAACAGTTAATGAATCCACAGTGCTCGGAAGGACGGTACGATAGGTCTACAAGTTCCAGAAGCTAGAGACAGTTCGTGACAGACATTTCGAGTCATGCATAAATAAGCTACATGCTATAAAATTAATACAATTAAAATGTAGTCCTAAATTAAATCTATGTTGAGCTAATGCGTCAAAACCAGTGGACAACGACAAGCTATTAACTAAAGCGTCAACGAGCAACACAGAATGACAAGTAGAGTAGGTAGGTAACGCATTTGTGGGTAGGTAATGTTTTCATTTTGGGTCCAAACCTCGTCCTCTATGTTTTCACCGACAACCTCGTCAACTGAAGCATGGAAAAGAATTCACACACAGTTCACAAAAACCTTCATAAAATACGAAAATGTTAATTGAGACGTCACATTACATGGTAAATGAAATAAAACGAATTATACGGATTTTATGTTTTTTTTACGTTCCTCGGTCCTCTCGTGACCATGGTTGCTGTAAAGCAGCCGGCAAACGTTGGGAACGCCAAAATTTTAAAATAAACACGATAAAATCCGTTTAATTAGTTTTATTTCAATGTGTAGTATTCGCGCAAATATTATAAATAAATATAAAATACATGGTAAAAATACCCTCCAATGTATAGAATGTTACAATGGATTATAAAGCTATTACAATTCACTTTTTCCTCGGAAAAGATCGTCACAATGCCATTATAATCCATTATAACTGTCTATAAATGTGGGGCAACTTTTACCTAAAAATATCTTTGAACAGCTTATAAACGCTAGTCATTATGTTTTCCACAGATGTTTGTGGATATTGAAGTAGAATTAAGTATCATTTTAAACGAAGGAGTTCTATTACTTTACGCTCAAAAAGGTTTTCTTTAAGCTTGACATGGTATAGGTAGTTCTGTATATAAATTACCTGCTAACATATTAGGCTATGACTCTATAATAAGTCTAAAGAAAGCCATCTTACAACATAGTATTTAATTAAATAATAAATATCGCCAGACTAACACACCAACTATACGGGCCCACACTAAGCAAGCTTGTATTATGGGTAACGTACAATAAACTGTGGGCGAACCTAGTATATATTACTTATATAGATATTAAACACCCATGACTTGGGTACAAACTTTCGTGCTCATCCCACAAAGTTTGACCCTACCAGGATTCGAACCCGGGACCCTCGGCACGGAAAGCAGGGTCACTACCAACTGCTCTAATCAGGCCGTTTAATTAGCATGTATACTTTGAGTCAATTACCTATATAATTAGCTACAATTATTAATTCTTAATCAAAAGTAACTTTAACGAAAACTTCAACAAACATTCAACCTTTAATCCTGTAAAAATAATTTACCCAACCCCAAAATCTTATAATAGCTTTACAAAGCTCTCCTTCTGTAATACCATTGTAAACTACTATAAATTTGCGAGTAGCCCTGTTACTTACCGACAATAGTGACGGCAGGCGGCGAGGGTGCCGAGAACTGTGTCCCGTAATGCTCCTGCTGGTTCCTACTTAGCTCTAAGTTGAAGCTGAAGTCGGGCTGGCTATCCATAGAGTCGCCCATGTCGACGGGGGGCGGCGGGGGCGGCTTGTTCGGAGGAGCCGCGCCCTCGGCGCTGTGGGTCTCTACCGCGAACACTGGCAGCGTCCGGGATGTGAACACAGTCAGCCAAACACCACGATCCAGTTGTACAGGTGGTCACAAAATTGCGAAATAACAATATGAGTGTTGGCAGCAACATTCAGACGTATTTATACTTTTTTTTTTTGATGAATTCGAACTATGATCGTAACATTTCGTGAAGAGTTTTTGCAATCAGTATACTTGTGTAATTGTATTGTGTTAGGCCTCAACAATAAGTCTTACAATCTTGTCTTCACTGAGTACATACAAAAGATGCATCATATGTGGTAACATAAATTATCATATCGCATTTCTGATACACCTGCACATATACACATGCATTTTTACATAATGTATTCACAGTGGTGGCATCTTTGCGACACATGGTTAACAGACCTTAATATAATTGAGGTTTGGGAAAACTCAACTGCACTCCATTTATTGAACCGTAAAATACTTGTTGTATTAATGGAGTATGCATATCTATATAATAACAAGCTGACCCGGCAAACGTTGTTTTGCCATATACATATTATTTCTAGGAAATATTTGCGATTATAAATTGAGATATACACTATCCTATTTTTGAAATTGGATAAAAGTGCACAAAGTGTGCAAAATTTTATTTAAACCGGTTCAGTAGTTTAGGAGTCCATAGCGGACAAACACCGTCACACGTAATTTATATATATTAATATAATAATAAAACTCGATATATTCACTGACAGACTGACAGACAACACATAGCCTAAGCCATGGGTCTAGAAGCATGAAGTTTTGCATAAGGGTTCCTTATATAACATAGGTGAGCACTGCGGTGGGATTTTTGGAAATTCATACCCTAAGACGCACCAAATAGGGTCACAATTCGTATCAAGCAACTGTTTTAACCGACATCAAAAAGGAGGTTCTCAATTCGGTTGTATTTTTTTTTATGTTTGTTACCTCAGATCTCTGTCATTTATGAATCGATTTGGACATCATTTTTTTATAACTTTCCATCCATATTAGCTAGTTACGTAATAAGTATCTATTGTCACATTGCAAACAAATAAGTACAATATAATAATAATTAAATATTGCTACAATTAAATCGTTAACCGATCTATTTACTTTCGTGCACAACATGCAACAAACAGGTGGTGTGTCATCTACGAGTCCTGGCTAACATACCCGCATGCCAACCAGGAGCCCAGGCCAGTGCCGGATTCACGACATTTTAAAAATGTTAACGATTATAATTATAACGAGCTGTTGCCCGCGACTTCGTCCGCGTGGTATTTAACAAAGACTCAACCGTTGGCAACAGCCTGCTCGCGCGTTCTGATCCCGCGGGACGCATTGCAGATTGTTGCTATCAAACTTAATCAGGCGCAGCGCTGCAACATTGGTTTTAATTTTTTTTCGAGAGATCCTATTTTTTTTTCTAAAATAAAAGTAGCCTAAGTTACTCCTTGTTATATCAGCTATCTGCCAGTGAAATTCCCGTCAAAATCGGTCCAGCCATTTCAGAGATTACCCGGAACAAACAGACAGACAGACAAAAATTTTAAAAAAGGTTGTTTTGGTATAGGTACCGTGTATACATCCAAATGCATTTAGTAAAAAGCGGTTATTTTAATATTACAAACAGACACTCCAATTTTATTTATATGTATAGATAAGCATGTAGGTATGTATACTTTACACTAGCCAATGCTGGTTAGAAGCCGTCTCAACTATTTCTGTCCTGCTATTAATCGCATACAAATCATTCCCACGATTAGTGCTGCACTGGGTCCGGGCCGCGGCGGTGGCAGCTAACTTAAAGACAGGACTAGGCCTGAGTTTAGGGCGGCTAAGCTGCGCCTGCACCGGCAACAATCGACTTTAACTAGCAGGTATGGCGACTGGTACAAAATTACACATTATATTTCAAAGAAAAAAAATTTTCACAAAATAAAACAAAATTGATAACCCTTCTCTTCGACTACCCCAAAAAGACCGATATTCCACCTTAAATAGATCCCCCCAAATGAAGGTTCGCGAATGTACCCACAACGTGTAGTTTTGCAGAATTAGCTAAGCGACAACGCGTACCTAATACTTTTTAAATTAATAATTAATTATAAATCTGAGTTATTAGTGCCGATTCTGTTAACAAATAAACAATATTTAACCAAACCATCTGTATTGCCAGCCTACTCATGGCTGTCGTTTGTGAGCAAAATATCAGTGTATTAGATACCTAGCTATTCGTAGTTAGTAGACAACAAATTGTCAGATTCGTTGACCAAATCGGTGGATTAATCCGGCACTGTACAGAACGCAAATAATTAAAATCCATTCAGCCAAAGCGACCGAGTGCTACGCTTGTACTTACATACTGGCATTGATTTATTACTCAAACGAAACTAAAAAACAAATGTGTTTTGTTTGACACGAACGCTTAACTGAAAAGGGACAATATGTGATTTCTACTAGAGATGTGTAAATCGTGAGTGAATTGAAAAAAAGATTTACTTTTTTCAATAATACATCATGCATCACTAAATCAGAAGTTTTTGGAATACATCTTTAAATCACTTTAGATAAGATTCAAATTGATTCAATTGAGACCATTACGATGTGGAGTGAGAAGACTATAGGCTGGTATTATGATTCAGAAAGAGATAGAGAAGGATGTGTAAGTTCGCGCGTGCGTACTGCACACGACGCGTCGCCGGATAATGTAGAATGCAGAGAAAACTATTCTTTCTTCTCCTTATAATTAAGTGGAATGTATTTTTTTTTAATAGGAAATCGAGTGACGGTTTGTTATGTTTTAGTTTTGATTGAATGTTTCGATGCTTTTAATTGCGTATGCGAAATTATTTTGAGAGTGTAAATAGTGAATTGAACCAAAAACTATAAATAATAACTCTTTATATTTATCTTTATCAATGATATTTTGACTTTTGTAAATAATTAAAAACTTTAATAAATGTAAATAATTAGGTAGTGATCAAGTGTGTAGGTACAAAAATAAGTACGTTCTTATACTTCATTAGTACTAAGTAGGTTTTTAATAACGCCAACCTAGTCCTTTGAATGTTTGTTTAGTTAATTATGAAAGCTAGGTTGACAGTCCTAAGCCTGATAAGAATGAATGGAAATCAGTAGTATATGTATCTTTTTCTCCTTCCGAATCTCTTCGAATCATTTACGATGTGTCGTATGAATGACTCTTTAAATCTTTTAATTCCGACACACACGGAATTAAAAGATTTAAAGATTTAAAAGAGTGATTTAAATCTTTTCAGTGAAAAGATTTATAAATCTGTAATCAAGTAAAAGATGTAGTTTGCGCATCTCTAATTTCTACCGGATCTTGTAGGTATATCTAAATAATACTAGATAAAGTAGGTACACAGTGAACTACTCAAAGACTCGAGCGTTGCATTTACTTCGACATTAACCAGAGATTATAGTTATTTTTTATACCATTTAAATTCTCGTAGGAAACTGTGTATCTTGTAAAAAAAATTATCACTAATAACATACATAATATATCTACCTAATATTTATGAGAAGTTTGTTCTACTTAGCTTTGTAATTGTATGATCTGTCTGTACGCATGTATGACCACATGTTACATTCATACACATAATTATAATATTTACTAGCACATATGTCAGCCATGTACATGTTATATGTGCTCATACACACACTGTGCCTATACCTTCAGTTAAATTCGTAGGTATTTACTAAAGATACCTAAATCTAAATATTTCAATTGAAATAAAACTAATCCTGTTGCTATAAAGCAGCTGAAACGTCGGCAACGTAAAAAAGTATAATAAACGCGATGAAATCCGTAAGATTAGTTTTATTTTAATGTGTAGTATTCGCGTAAACATAAGAAATCAATAAATATTTTAGGTCACAAAGTGGCCACGTTTTAACTTATATATTGCTAAAGGCTCACGGTCATCTTCGAAGTCGGGCGGGGTGCCGGGCGGGGACGCGAACACGGGAGGGACCGAATCCAGCGCGGCCCAGTCATCCTCGGCGTTCAGCGGTTCGCCGTTCTGATGAACGCAATATGGGGTCAAAGGGGTCCATTACATTGTCATATTATATGCGTAAGTACATATCGTTACATCGCTGACGAACAAACAACGAACCCGCTAAATCCTTATCAAATCAACTCGAAACTAAAAACGCATTGTAGGGTTCAAGGACCTCTATCAATCCATAGACAAAGTTCCAAAATTATTTATAAATTTTCAACCGGCTTCCGAAATGTAGATACTACCTAAGATATCATTACATAAATATAAATAGTATATACTTACTTACAGTTGGTAGACAATTGCTTTTATAATTCTATTCTATCAGCCGAAAGACGTCCGCTGGACATAGGCCTCCCCAAGAGGGGATTTTTGCCATAGTCACCGCGCCTGGCAAGGACGGATTGGTGACTGCGGTATGTTGTTGATTATACACGCGGGGGGGGGGGGGGAGGCTGCTGCCCGTCGTCCCCTGGTCTGTCCCTTAGTCGCCTTTTACGCCATCCATGGGAAGAGATGGAGTGTGCTATTCTAAGCCGGCACCACACGGCAAGCTTTTATAATATGATGATACAAATTGAAAACATTTTTGATAGAAGTTCGACTTTTCTGCTCGGATACCCTCTACGCATCAATTAATACTATGGTGCCTACTTAAATTTGGAACCCATATTGACAGGACATGACGCGCCATACACTACTGGTCAAATAATAAGTACTAACTCCCAAATTTATAGACGTTCTATAACTTTGTAGAACATGATATGGTACTCCTCATAAGATCTTTGCTTCGCGCGGCACTTTATGACGTTTGATAATTTTATAGATCGTCTATAAAAGGGGGCTAATGTATTTTTGTGTAGATGTATCAACGTAAAAAAATAGGTTAACAACGTAATAAAACCGTCAATTGTTAAATGTCTAGTGTTAATAATTTCTATAAAATAATGTAGTAGAAATTATAGGATATCTAGATTTTTACGATACGATACGATCATAAACAGCGTACTTAAGGTATCGTTACAAATTTGGAAAAAAAAAGTAATAAAAAAAATGTTGTTTTGTGAATATTGTATAAAACGGGTAAGGTCCTAGTATGGAAAAAATAAAAAAGAATAAACATAAAAAGTAATTTAATGTGTATGTCATCTGCGTGGCTTGCCCACCTCGTCGCACTCCTCCACTATCAGGGAGGGGAAGTTGCCGACCGCGCCCTCCACCTCACCGCGCCACCAGCCGTCGTCCACGCCGTGAGCGTCTCGAGACACGATGCGAATTACCTGGTGGAAAGAATACCTCTATAATTTCCCTCTTATTTCTTGGGGAGTTCATGTAACCGTAGAACCACTAACAAGGCAAACGGTTTGCAACAAGTACACGTATAGTTCAAACCGACTCGCATTGAATTCGGTTGTCACGACGCAACAGACAGTCATACAAAGCGTTAAAGTATATAACAGCCCACTGTTTGCGTAAGGGGTAGGTATGTTCACTTTCTTTTATAAATCAAAGCCCATTCACTTAATATACATTTTAATGTATACGTGATCAGTTTGTTTTTCTAGGCAAGTATGCTCCATCGTAGATCTAATCGTAACTTACCATCAGGTGAGATCGAGATTAAATACTTGCCTATAATGTAATAAAAAAAAAATACGACTAAGCCTTTTAATATATCCACACTATTATTATTACACCTTATATGAACACAGACCACTAACGTAGAACAAAATGTGGTACCTGTCCTTCTTCAAGGGTCAGCTCATCATTCGACTCCCCATCGAAGTCATACAGAGCAAAGCAGTACCCGAGGGTCGGCAGAGGTTCCGCCACCGCGGGCTCGACCACCGGCGGCTCCTCCACAGTGGGCTCCTCGGGCTTCGCAACAGGCGCCGAGATCACGGATATCTGGTCAGGGGATTGTACCACCTCGGCGTCCTCCCCTTCGATAGTGTAGTCCACCGATGAAAATGATATTTGGGTCACCAGGCCCGGAGCGCTTGACGGCTGGTTGGACAAAAATTATAAAATAATTGTTTTTAAATATTACGATTCACTCTCGGACTCACGCGTGAGAATATGAGATTGTCGTTACAGAATAGGACTGCAGTTAAACATTAACCCCGAATTTATAGACGTTTTATAACTTAATCAAACGTCATATAGTATCAGTGGCGTAGCATTGAGGGGCGGTGGGTGCGGTCCGCACCGGGTGGCACTTTGCCGTGGGCGGCGTTTCATAGGTGGCGGTTAGAGAAAAAAGTAATAATTAAGATATGAACAAAAAAATTGGTAAAAAAATAATAATTCAGTGTATTTTTCGTCATTTTTTTTGTCGTTACCATTCCCCAAATTATTTATAATAAATAGCAAAAATAAGAGGGCGGCAAGTTTGAAATCCGCACCGGGTGCTAATGACCTACGCTACGCCACTGTATAGTATTGCGCGATGCAACCACTTATGCGCAGTACTATATGACGTTGGATAAAGTTATAAAAGGTCTATAAACTTGAGGGTAACTACACAGGGCGTAAGTGCTAATGTGCTGTCCATGTCATCTGTCATGAGATTCAAGAATAACTTCGGGGCGACGCTATTTTCATATCATCATGTCACATCCATTATTTTATTTATAATGTGTATTTATTGAATGTGCTATTGCTAATAATTACTTGACATTGGCAAAATACCCGCTAAGTTGTGGGTGAGGCGATTTTCATATCCATTTTCATTCATCTCATTTCGTAAAGAAAGAAGAAGAAGCATAACCTCAATAAACGGTGGTGTCGCTCCCCATACATTTTAACAAAACTTTTATTTTAATTATACTTAAAAATACCTTAAAATCCTACAAGTACTACTGCTACCGATGGTTACCTGCTCCCGGTCCACATCCAGGTAGTTGTGGGGCACGTAGCCCTCCTCCCCGCGGTAGTTCCTGGCGCGCAGCCACCCGTCCCCATCACCCTCGCTCACCACCTCCAACTGCTCGTTCTCGATGATCGACAGCTCGTCCGGATTTTGAGCCTGCAGGAGAAGAAGTCTTACCAGTAAACAAAAGCACTAGAGAATCTGTTCGACGGCCTGATTAGCGTTCGGGTCTAGGGTTCGAATCCTGGTAGGGACACAAGCTTTGTGTGATGAATGTTTGTACCCGAGTCATGGATGTTTAATATGTATATAAGTATTATATACTGAGTTCGCTGAGTCCATTGTATGGTACCTAAGGGTTAAGCTTACAGTGGGACCGTATAGTTGGTGTGTACGTATAAAAAAAAAAAATTGTTAACAGTTCAAAAAATGTATTAAATACACAAGACAATAAGTCTATAGATGTGTATCCATAAACATAATACTAATAATACCAGCCCTTTTAATGTCCCGCTGTTGGGCACAGGCCTCCCCCAAATGGGAGGGGGATTTGGTCATAGTCCACCACGCTGGCCCAGTGCGGGTTGGCGGACTTCACACGTCTTTCGAGGTGTTCTCTAAGACATGCAGGTTTCCTCGCAATGTTTTCCTTCACCGTTTAGCAAGTGATGAAAATGAGATTCGCACATGGCATCCAGAAATGCCAGAGGTGCGAGCCGGGGTTTGAACCTGCGATCCTGGTAACCGAGGCAAGTGTTCTACCAACTTGGCTATCACCGCTTATAGACATAAAGATACATAAAATTACAGGTGATATACAAAATGAAGGAAAAAGAAAATGTCGAGTATGCGTAATGTCGGCTCATACAAATTTAGAATGAGCGAAATGTCGGCTAACCAAATGTTGAATCTGATTGTCGGCTTATGATGAGTCTAAAAAACAGGCATCCCACTTTTTTATGTTTATTTAGATATTCGCTTTTTACTAAGTGCATGTGGATGTATACAAGATACATATTCCAAAACATTTTTTATTTTAATTGTGTCTGTCTGTCTGTTTGTTTGTTTCGGCTAATCTCTGAAATGGCTGGACCGATTTTGACGGGACTTTCACTGGCAGATAGCTGATGTAACAAGGAGTAACATAGGCTACTTTAATTTTAGAAAATGCCCCCCACCAACGACTTAATATCACAAAGGCTGCCGGTCGCGGTCTATTACTAACGGTTGTGTCTTTGTTAAATACCACGCGGACGAAGTCGCGGGTAACAGCTAGTTGATGATAAAACTCACAGTGTAAGAGTAGAGGGCGGTGCACTTGTAGAGTGGTGGGGCGGGCGGCTCGGTGGTCTCCGGGGCGGACGCGTCGGACTCCGGCTCACCCCAGCTCACCTGCGTCGGGTCGTCCCACCCGACCGTCAACTGCTCTATGCGCATACGCTCCTCTTCCAACATCGCTGTTCAACAATAAAACAAACCCTAAACAACATGTCAGCTGCTATCTACAAAAAAAAAACAAAAAAATCGGATCATCCACGAAAAAGTTATGCGTGGCAAAACATTATTTAACAAACGTCATATAGTACTGCGCACAAGAGTGAACAGTACTTTCCGCAGTACGATGTGACGTTTCATAATATTATAAAAGTGGGCTCGTAACGAAAACTGATACCAGGGGATTCAACTCATGATTCTGGATCCCAGAAATTGGAATTCTCCATCGATCTTTACATGAATTATACGTATTTATTTTATTATTTTTATGTGTTGAGAACGAAACCGTAATAATAATCTAGCTCAACGTGATTTTAAATAAAAAAAAACATAATTACTGATTTAGACCTAAATCTGCAATGTACCTAAATTGCATAACAAATCACTACACCAAATAGGAAAAAATGTGATCTTGAAACGGCTGAACACTCTCACCAAAATTATCTAAGGACCATCCAGATTAAACCAGCATTCGAAAAAAAACTTCATTGAAATAGGCACACGCGTTTGCGAGATACGATGCCACGGACAGACACACTCTGATGACACAAATGAAGGTACCGTCAACGTCCTCGTCTTGCTCGTCCTCATTCTGGGAGCCGGAGGTGGTGCGCTGGTGGCCGCTGGAGCCCGCGGGGGCCGCCGCCGAGGCCGAGGCCGCCTCGCCCTCGGTATTGTCGCTGTCGTAGAAGGAGTCCGAACTCGGCTGGTCCTGTATATATAAACAGCTGGGGTTAATACAGCTATATGGGGGGTAAGGCAGTTCTTCAAGGCCGTAGTCAAGAATCTACTTAGGTGGGAGTCAGGACCAGAGACATTAGTAAGGACCTATGTGTAAAACGATGGGTTTTCTAAGGCATTTCGTGGGTGGGTTTGAACCCAACCTCCCCCCTGCCTACGGCCTTGACGTTCTTATGTATCGTACCTACATACAAACTCAAAAGCATGAAATGAAACAGACAGAGTGTTTCGATGCCAACAACATATTGAAGCACTCAACAAATTAAGCCGACTCTTTTATTTATTACACATATTCTTATAACTTGAAAAAATTTTTAATGTGTGCTGGGACACATAGTACAAGTGACACTTCAACGGACAAGCGGCAAAACGAATCGCAACGGACAAGTGGAAAAATTAATCGCAGCGGACAAGTGGCAAAACGAATCGCAACAAAATTTTATCCGTAAGTTATACGGACAGGTTTTCAAATTGAACAAGTACATTAGCATAGCTACATCAAGACGCCAGCTCGCCCAGCAATTTCAGATGACTCGATTTATTATTAGGATCGATATAAAACCTCAGGCATGTCCTGAGTGTACTTGGAAAGCGTCGATCTACCTGGGTACCCTGCTGGTGACAGTATGCAAGCTAAGTATCAATCGATCTTGCCCTCTTTTCAATTCAAAAAGTTTGGTGTACAATAAACCACTCCTGCCCATCCCGTCTAGGGAAACAGGCGTGTATTTATTAAGGTACACCCACAGTAAACTATGGGACCCTAAAACCCTATGTTGCACTAATTTTGTTTTATATGTCAACCAAAATTTGTGATATGGCAATCGAAAATTTACCGACCGACGGCCATCTCAGTCGGCCATGTAGAGATAAGGTGGAATGAGTAGGTACAAGGATATTCATAAATGAGGTAAAAAAATACAGTGACCACTCAAACATTTTCGCAGCGGCATTAAAAAACGAGCCTTAAAATTAGTTTTCTAGTAGCAATTATAATATAATAAAAAAAAATATCACAAGCACACAAAATAACAGTACAAATAAATACTCTAGCCTTGAATCGCAAACAAATATGATAAATATATCACATAGCAATATACTTCATGATCCTTCTTTTACGAAAGCAATTTGTAATGTGAGAACCATGTAGCCATTAATTTTTAATCAACTACTCAAGCCTGCCAACAAATCCTACATTGTTTTCACATTCCAATGTTAAATACATTTATTATAATGTTGACGGCACTGATTCTCTCACTGGAATTTTGGCATTACAGTCCTTTAACTCTTGCAAGCTAAAATACGTCGCAAGCAAAACGAACTATTTCTATCCGCACCCGTTGTACACAAAAATATATAACATCCATACAAAAAAGAGCAACCACGGAGTTTCATGGCTTCTTCTCTATAACAACAGCATTAATAAGGCAGTATAATCATCGCGTCATAATTTGAGACATATTTGAAGATCAAAATGAAAAGTATATTTTCATTCCACTCACCGCGGCTCCCGACGCATCGGTCCTGACGCTGAGGAGGCTGCTGCTCCTGGGCAGGGTGTCCTGCACGGCCAGCAGGTCTATCTCCTTCACCCACTCGTCGACCGGAGCCCCGCTGCTGCGCAGGCACTCCAGCCGCGCCTCGTACTTCGCCCTAGAGGTCTCGGACCGGCGGATGCTGGCTCGGAGTTCATCACAACGCACCTCTAGCTCTGGGCCGTTGGGCTCGTTGGGATCAACCTGGTTGAACAATTATATGAATTGTTTCAACAACGGCTAGTATTGTAAATGGAAGAGTTGGGTATTTTCACAGGTATGTTTATACTTAAAAGAAAACCCTCACCATATGTATCTCATGCGAATTTTGGTTACAGAAATAAAAGCTTTTCATATTATCTTTATCTTATACTGTTGTCTTTTGTTTGTTTATATTATGTATTCTTGACATTCTACATGAATACCAAGAAGTATTCATAAGTATAGAAGTATATACCTATACTCTGATATCAAATGTTCGATTTTTTTATTCTATACAATAAAGAAAATAACTTAAATATTTACAAATTTCGTCGGTTGCGCTGACCAATTTTCTATAAGGATTTTCTGTAGATATCAAACTACCTAGTTATATTATAGAAATATTTACAGATTTAAAAGAAACTCTGTCAAAAGGGCGGCTTTAGTCGTATCAGAAGGTATAAGTAAAGTTATTCATTAATCAAATAATTGATATTTAAAAAATAGCTTTCGGCAAGCACTCAAATCTATGCGTCAGGAATGCTGCGTCTGCTTTTGGCTGTAAGTTACGATCCAAAAGTTATTCTATGATGCGACCCTTCCAAATATCCTTCGATTTGAATGGATAGAGAACTGAAAAACTGGTCGATGTAGATTTTAAAAATAAATATGGGTAATTGGTTCACTTTTAACTTAAGGGGGAAGAACAGGGCCAGGGCGCGAAATTCAAAATGTCAATGGTTTTTATTTTTTTACAAAATCAAAACCATTGACATTTTGAATATCGCGCCCTGACCCTGAGCTTCCACCTTAAGTGTCCACTATGTTTAAAAAGCTGTTTAGATTAAACAATTCGCGATATAATTATTATTTGGTATTTTATTTTTGGTCTTCCCAATCATACGCGTTAAATTTTATCAAAGTTTAAACAACTATTTAATCGTTACTGAATAAAGAACATAATGTAGAGCCGCCTGGAGTCGAGCGACGCGAATAATGTACTCTAGGACTCTACCGTCATACTCGCTGATACCAATTGCAAAGCTTACCAACAAAGGGCACGGCATGCAGTCATAGGGGGACAGTCTCGACAGAAACACCCCCATGACAATGAAAAACAACTTCTATTCTTTCTTCGCGATACGTCCGAGAATAACTTGTGCGCGCTAAACGCGCAAAATATTTTCAAAAGATTTAGTACTAGACACGTGTTTCGAACGCAGCGCCGACCAACTTCTGATGCCGAAAAGGTATCAGGACTAATAGCGATTTAATAATTCATAGTATTAAGGGCCGTTCACACCGGCGGTAGATATTATGAGCTGCTGTACTCAAGTACTGATAATTATTAGAACTCCACATATGAGTGCACGGAGTACACGTGAATATCGCTTAACCCTTATTAGCCTAGAGTTTCAATTTTGATACCAATCTTTTAAACCGAATGTTCGCATTACTATTAGTTTTTTTTTTATAGGTTGGCTGTACGTATTTTACTGTTGTATAATATTCTTTCCAACGAAATTAAAATAAAATTAAAAGGTCATTATTATTAAACACAGTAACATTAAAAATAAATCACTTTCGTAAATCAGGCTACTATGGGTTAAATATCAATATATATAATGTTAAAGCGTAGCGTGTGTGCGCCCCGCATGGCAACACACTGGAGCTTACTTTTATATTTTATTTTGTAAAAATAATGAATTTAAAAAAAAAGACAAGCCCACCGAGTTGCTTGCCGGAACTTCTCAGTTGAGGTCGCGTTCCGATCCGGTTGTAGACTTAAGAAAAAAAAATGTAATGACAATTTGTAAGTGCCCCCGTAGGGCTATACGAAATAAATGATTTGACTTTGACTATGGTTCAAAGCTGTTGTTGCAATTGCAAAAAGATAATTGCTGGAAAGCACAGCTGGCAGCAAGGTGCATGTAATATTACAAGCTCAAGGAAACCGTTGTAAGTGTTCCATTATCAGTAATTATTGAAACAGAAAAAAAATACATACATAAATGCGTAATTTGACTATTTAGTTGTCGGTTTTCAGTCACAACAGACGACTACTGGTAGTTAGTCGTACAAAGGAAAATTACCATTTAAGTTCCACTTATACAGCGGTCGACAGATATTTAAAAGCGTCTAAGAGCGCGACCTGTATGTTAAGAATAAGAAGATCCACTTCTCTTCTCTTCTTTCTTTACGAAATGAAATAAAATGGATATTAATATGGCCTCACCCGCTTACCGGGTATTGCCAGTGTCAAGTAATTAATAGCAATATTAAATTCAATAAATACACATTATAAATAAAATAATGGATGTGACATGATGAAATGAAAATGGCGTCCTCTCGAAGATCTACTATTCTATTGAATAAAATTCTTAACGCTCACAGACTGACTGACAGACAATGCACAGACTACACTTGTGGCCCTAGAGATTTAAAATTTGGACGATATATATAAAGAGGTACTCGTATGAGTGATTTTTGAAAAATCGTCCCTAGAGGCTAATCTTATGGTGTCAAAATGTGTTTGCATTTTTTTTGAGCTACGATTGAGCTAAAGATTTAATTGTTTTCGATAGTTTTGTGTCAAACTCGTAGCTTTTATATGTTGTTTACCACCATTTTATATAAAAAAACAACCAAATTGAGGAACTCCTCCTTTGTTTGAAGTCGGTTAAAAATACCGGGCCACCTTGTCCATTGTGGTCCTTACAGTTAGAACCAATATAGGACGATGAGTAACAATATGTACTTAGCCTAATAATAATTCTGGCGTCAAGAGATAATTAATAATAAAGTTCCCACTAATAAGTTAATTTTCACGCGACGACAGTTGTTTTAGAGACACCATACTGTTAAACATTCTATGAGTGCCTCGGTCAATTAATTACTCTATTGACCTAACAATTAATTACGTCTTTAAACAAAACCTTCCAAGTTTATAGAAGTTTTATAACTTTATCAAACAGTGAATAAATATTTCAATATCCAACGTACAAACTCAATTGGAGCAAACACTTGAGCAACTTGTTAGTAATAAAAACGTCAAGTAAGTTGTTAAGTCCTCCAAAGACATACCTTCTGGCCAGCATCTCTCATAGCTTGATACAGGTGCAGCTTCCGCGTGGCTTCCCTGGCCTGAGCCGTCTCCCGTACTACCCTGGTGGCCCAGCGGCGAGCCTCTTGCGCCAGGGTGAGGGACACAGAGTCGTGCTCTATGGTAATCGCGTCCACAGGATCGTTGTCGCACGGCTCGAAATCGTACTATGGAAATGAGAGAATATTTAACGGGTCGTTGATAAGAAAACGTGTGGAAAGTGGCCCCAGGGCCCCAAGTCTGCTAGCACAATCGATGCATAATCGAACAGCAACCGCATGGTAACTGTTATTATGGGACCAGAAAACTTGTTCTTGCGTAGCGGCGCAACATGCTTTTTTAATTTAAATATTGAAATGAATCGCTTGTCCTGTTGGTAGACTGCTGGCCTTAGATATAAATGTTGCCAGTTCAAAGAATTTGTTCCAACCCCGTTGCTCCTTTTAAAGTTTGTCCAGTTAGATATGTAGCCGGTTTCTCATGTTAACCGGTAGCCGTTATTGATTTCTTATTATGCTCATTATTATTTACGCGAATAAGACTACATTGAAATAAAACTAATTTTGCGGAGTTTGCACAATTGCTGAAACAGATTTGGAAATTTAAGTGACTGTAGAGTCCTGATCGAGACTTTTAAAAAACTGAGTCGGCACTTGTGTATCAGTTTCATGTGTGTTATGTGTAAGCGGCTTTAGATTATGGGGTGCGATAAATAAATTAAATTGATTTAATTGAAGGTTACAGAATGCCGCTTTACAATTCAAGGTGTCTATCACTTATCACCATTTCTGTTGAGACCTAAAAATAAGTGTAGGTTACATGAAATGTTAAACGTTACACAGTGGCAAGGTTAAATAATGGACGAAGTCTAAACTTATTTATTAAAGCACTAGTCTGTGTCTTTAATACACAACACAAAAAGCACTTTAATTATTTGTACCAAGAGTCGCTATTCAACCTTTTCTATTATTCTGCGCCGGTTCTCGGTGAGTATTCTGTGGCCGAGGTTACATAGAATTCAACTGTGATGTATGCTATACAACATACCAATATAAACCTACCTAAGGTTTATAATATCCATATTGACAGGAAAAAATAATTCTGCTGGAAGTATCAGCACTGGCACGACAGTGTTTACATAAGTCCAGGGCCTCAAGTCTGCTAACACAATCGATTCATAATCGAACAGCATAGTAACTGTCACTTTTGACAGATATTGAATGGGATATGTGTCAAAAGTGACAGTTCCTATGGGGATGCTGTTCGATTATAAATCGATTGTGTTAGCAGACTTGGGGCCCAGTACTGTAGTAGCGACACTACGACCAGTCCCTGGATGCATATAAGCCTGCCTTTGACATGGAAGCCATACCTGGATGTGCTGCTTGAGCACCGGATAGTACAGGTACACGCACTGCAGGTTGTACTCCCTGGTGAGCTGTTGGGCCTGGTCGCGGATCTTGCCGAAAGAGTGCTGGGTGGCGGAGCAGGTGAGAAGCTCCGTGCGACCCATCAGCGTCAGGAATTCGGATACCTTCTCGTACACCGTGGCCTCCATGCCTTGCATGCAGGATTGCAGCTCCACCAGGAAGTAGCGGTTCTATGGAGATATTTGCATCTCTATAATTCATTTTGATGATAACATCGACTATAAACCGAATGATACGAAGATAGGAACGGGATACAAGAAAAATAAGATGCCCATGCAGCCTCTTTGCTGTCTGCTTGGTATTATAGCTCTGTCCTACTCTACTCGTCATTCCACTGGTTAGTGTAAGACATGTAGGATCTAAGCTCGACGGAGATACCTAGATCTCCCTTCCTCGTATTTTAGCTCCAATACTATGATTATAAAATTAAGTCAATTGTTTACAACTTCGAATTTCAAAATTGCAAGGCATCTTAGCAATTATAGTAACATAAGGTTAACTCTACATAATTTCCTCACATTTAGTTACATTATTGTATCTGTAGCGACCACTTCAACCGCATCAAAAACTACGCAGATGGCACTGCAGACGCATTCAGAACAATAGACAATTGACGTCACAATCCTGAATCGCGCTATAAGAGTTTTCGGAGCAAGTAACATATATACAAGATCCCGACAATAACCGTCGGGGCGTAGCGGCGGCCCCGCCAGGCATACCACCCGCCTGGCTGGAAGATCTTCCCTTTTCCGCTAAATATCCAAAGATCATCGATTCAATTTCTATTATAGCGCCTATCCAGGATATTATTTTACTGGACGCACCTGGTGAGCATTAGCAGCTGCGATGCTGAGCAGGTAGTCATTCCTGGCGCCAGTAGACTTCTCCTCGAGCTGATCGCGACGAGAAGACACCTTCGCGCTATTCTTCTGAAGCGACGTGATGGATTGGAAGAACGAGCCCTTCTTCTTCTTTAGTCTGCATGCGGAAAATCATAATCAGTTCGGTTGGTGTATGTACCATACTACTTTTATCAGTAGCAGACAGAAAAAAAATACAACCGAATTGAGAACCTCATCCTTTTTGAAGTCAGTTAAAAAAGGGATTTCTTAGCTGATTATGCCCCCTTATACTACATACTATGACTGTGACTCAAATCAAGACATCAATTGGAACATTATGTCACCTTAATTAAGTCAGTTGGAACAACATTGCGCTGCAGATCAATTGAGGTCCTGATTTGATTTGCATATATATCGCGAATTTAGGGCAGACGCCTTATGAAGAAATAAGATGTTGATAATAGAATATATGCCATGATAGTCTACAAGCGGAGTTAATCCTTATCTTTCCCGTATTATGAGCTACGAAACGAGGTTATTCATTTCTAATGATAAATGCAGCCAGCATTCTTGCCACCATTCCACGCGGACGAGGTGTTTTTGATACATAGTTTGTTTTCAAACCATTTTTTTGTTTTCCCATTTGCTTTAACTTTCTTCTTCTTCTTTCTTTACGAAATGAGGTGCGATGAAATAAATGGATATGAATGTGGCCTCACCCACAACTTAGCGGGTATTTTGCCAATGTCAAGTTATTAATAGAAATAACACATTCAATAAATACACATTATAAATAAAATAATGGATGTGACATGATGGTATGAAAATGGCGTGTCTGCTGCTTTAACATTAATAGCAATAAAGAAGATATGTCATGAAGACCAATGCCGACTTTGACATACGTCGGGTCTAATGGCGTAAGAGTTTGGTCCCTTTAGTTACTTACTACACCCTATGCCCTAACATACATTTTTCACCCCGCAACGAAATAGGGCATGTCGATGTACTCGTATGATCTTCCGCCAAATTTTGCCAGTTATTGGCTTCTCTCCAAACACAGCAGTGCATTTGGGAAGGTCACCCATAGGAATCAATATAGCTTATGTTATAGCACTAAAGATTTGTCCTATTAACCCCGTTAGCTCCACGAAGTAGCATATTTTCAGGTCTCTTTCGACCGTTACAACTTTTGAATGATGTAAGAATGACAAACGGGGCGGGTTCGCGGGTTCTGTGAAGCAGGGAGGAGGTCCAATGTTATAATTCGGTCACCCATCCAAAATTTTACTGAGACATACTCCGGCCTATCTTTTCATTTAATCAATTAGTCTACGACCACCCTCCTAAGTCTTCTTACTGAATATAATATCATTCTGTTCTGTATAAAAAATATCATTCTAATCTGTATAAAAAAAATATGGCACACTCGAAAGGATATTGTGGCTCTTTTTATGGAATAGTAAGCTTGAATCTACAGTGGTAGCCAGCAAGAACATCGAGGTTTGACTCCCAGCGAGGCTCAGTGTAAATTGTCTCGAAACCCTCAACATCTATTAATCCAAAGAAAATAAGAGAGAAGGAGTTGAAAAGATCTCCAATTCTCTTATTATGCGGTTTTTTCTTATATTTTTGATTACATTATAGGCAAGTATTTGATCTCGATCTCACCTGATGGTTAGTGACGATGAGATCTACGATGGAGCATACTTGCCTAGAAGGTACCCGTTCACTCTCGACTTGAAAACACCCAGATTGAAGTCAACTGAGAACAAAGACGCCGGTAGCGTGTTCCATTCCTTGGTACGTGGTATTACGTACTTTTCCTCTATGTCCTTGGCCTTATCCCTGACGTCGTGTGCGGTGTGCTCCTCATCGAAGTACAGCTTCTTAGTCTTGTCCACATCGACCACCGTCAGCTGCAGCTCCTTGTGCGCTTGCGCAAGGGAATCTGTGCACTGGGTCAGAAAAGATATGGTCATGTTAATATTGAAATAAAACATTTATATTTTTACGTTTCCGACGTTCCGGCTTCTTTACAGCAATCAAGGTCACGGGAGGACTGAGGTAGATGACGTCCTAGTGTCATAGTTTGATCTAAAAAAAACTAAAAACTTTCCACCAGCCATTCAACTGCCATTGCACTATTTCGTATTGTGTACTTCAGTCGTGTATAAATATAATGTAGCTAATAAGTATATAAGTAATGATATTCTACTCGTTATCCGACGTTTCTGTCAGTCGACACACAATAATTGACACTGAAATGAAACTCCATCGAGATGACATTAAAGTTTTAGCAGAATAGCCAATCTGTTACAGTCGTAATCGAACCTCAATAGTGTGTCGCTGGAATGAATGACATTTTATTTAAATTAGCAGAATTGGGTCTCTGGTTGTAATTATGGTACCTTTTTAGCGACATTGAGTTTATGCTGCTTCAGGAATTTGGCCTCGTCCGCGATCTGCTGCTGGAACACCTCAACGGCCGCCAGCCTGGCGCGCGCCAGCTTCTCGTTCTCCTCCAGAACTGTCCGCCACACGTTCCACATGTTCCTGAAACGAGATTACACTTAAAAATTGTTTCAAAGTCAATGTCGAATCGTTTATTTCGTATAGGCCAACGGGAGCACTTACAAATTGCACTAAATTATTTTTTTTCTTAACTCTACAACCGGATCGGAACGCGACCTCAACTGAGAAGATCCGGCGAGAAACTTAACGGGCTTGTCTTTTTTTGTTAAAGCCATTATTTTTACGAAATAGATATAAAAGTAAGCTCCAGTGAGTTGCCATGCGAGGCGCACACACGCTACACTTTAACATTATAAATCTTGATATTTGAGCGATCAGTCTCAGGCTGCTGTTTATAACAATCTCTGAAAACTATTTAACACGTAGATATACCTATTACCTAAGTATTCCACTTCGCCCAGTGAGGTAGACATTAAAGAGAAATACTTAACAGGATTGCTACATGCGCGCCCAAAGTGATGCTGCAAATATATCCCAACTAATGCTTACTAAAATAAGACTTAGAGGATAGCCATATTCGGCATGGCGGCCTGATTAGCGCCGTTGGTAGTGACCCTGTGCCAAGGGTCCCAGGTTCGAATCTGGGTAGGGACAAATTTTGTGTGATGAGCACGAATGTTTATACCTAAGTTATGCATGTTTCATATCTATATACGTATTATATAATGGGTTCGCCCCGAGTCCAGAGAAGACTGGGTTTTTAAAGCAGAGCATTGATATAGCAGCATAGCAAACAGAAAGTCAAAGAAATCGCTAAGCACCTTAAAGCATATTCAGTCGATAACAATATTCTCTATTAGCCTGTCACAAAATGTTGTAATAAACTCTATATACAACTTATCTGACAGATGATCTATACAAATTCTGTAGAAACGGAGACAGTTCCTTAGTACTCAGAAAACCTATTAATATATTGCCGTTGCGAACTTCCTTATCCGCCGGATGCAAGGTCCGTGAACATCTATCTACTTACTTCTATTCATAGAAGCCAATCTCCGCGGTGTTTCCAGCGAACAGATTGTTGTTCCCATGGTAGACTTAACGTATCAAATATCTCAGTGGCATTTTATCTCACACATTCAAGAGAAACTTTCTTTTAAAGAAACCCTCAAGCCAGACAGTGGAATAACAAAAGAAGAACGCTAACCCACTCAAGATCCGAACTTAAGTGACTTCTCCAAGTATCGCCACATACTTCTTCATCAACGCGGGAGGTCGTATATCAATCAATTCTTGAGCTAACACTTTAGTGCATTTAACAAAGTTTTGTGCAGCAAAAGCAAAAGCAGTATAGCCAAGTTGGTAGAACGCTCGCTTCGATAACGAGGATCGCAGGTTCAAACCCCTGCTTGCACCGGAATTTCTGGATTTCATGTGTGAATCTCAGTTTCAACTATGGTTATCACTTGCTAAACGGTGAAGGAAAACATCGCGAGGAAACCTGCATGTCTCAGAGAACCCCTCGAAATACGTGTGAAGTCCGCCAACACGCACCGGGGCAGCGTGGTCGACTATGGGCTTATCCCCCTCGCATTGAGGGGAGGCCCGTGCCCAACATTATTATTATTATATATGAAATATCTAGGATGCGGTGGGGACCGGGTGCCCATTGGATCTACAGAGAGCTCCCAAAACGGTGGAGACATCCGGTGACCTTGCATTGCCATTCAATGTGGCAATGCTGCCAGCGTTTTGGCACCCTGCCGGCTGATGGTGGTGGGGATTTGTTGAGTGCATTTTGAAATCAGCCCAATTTTAATGTTAATAATTAATTGACAGTGTTCCGACCAAGGATGACACGCGAAGCCATTGAAATTAAAAAAAAACATCCTAATTTCAATAGAGAAGATGGCTGGGTGCTACCACCGACTTGGGATCCAGTAGTAAACATCATAAAATCACAGTCACAGTGAGCTCTTTCTGCGTAGATCGGACCGCAAGTAACAACTAAATATGAGGGTAACTATGACACCAGGACGTCAACCACCTCAGTCCTCCCATGACTATGGTTGCTGTAAAGCAGCCGAAACGTCGGGAACGTAAAAACAAAAAATTAACGCAATAGAATCCTTAAAAATAGTTTTATTTCAAAGTGATAGCTTGTTTTCTCGTTGGCGGCGTGACGATTGCATTAGAATTCCCTGCTTGCCCTACTCAATTGTACGTTTTTCGCGTGGTCATGGTATATATATTAGGTAATCCAACTAGCTAGACTCCAATATCATTTGTGGTCGTACGCCACATGCAATTGCACCGGACCCTGTAAATGCCATAATTATAGTGATCGCCGAATCCGGTACATTAACACAGTACGCAATAATTATAGTTCAAATAATCTACCTGAGGTCGTGCCATAAACAATTAATGCGACACAAATTAGGACCTCAATTGATCCGAGACGGGGACTTATGGGGGATAAGGGGGCGAGGCACAAGAGGGGCACCGGTGCGTTCCGTTTGGAGATCCCGGAGCCCCTCGAACATGTGTCGAAGGCGGCCACCGGGGGGGTTTTAGTGGGTAAGAATCCCACATAGCCCGGCCCTCTCCCACCAGAGGCCGGGTATCTATCGAAGATTTCCCCCCCGACAACAAAAAAATAAGGACCTCAATTGATGTGCATCGCAAATTAGTACCGACGGACAAGGTGGTAATTAATGTGACAATAGTCCAATTGAGGTCCTGATTTGAGTCGCGTTAGTAGTTCGTTGTATATCTGATCATTCGTTATCATCGTTATAACTGGAGTTATAGGTAGTAGGATGCATAAGTAAATTGAGAAAATAATAATGAAATTCTAGATTTCTGATTAGCGCATTACATAAAGTTTGTCCCTACCAAGATTCGAACCCAGGACCCTCGGCACAGAAAGCAGGGTCACTACCAACTGCGCTTATCAGGCCGTACGTTCCTCAGGCGTAATTGAAAGTTTCAAAATACCGCCGTTAGCGGCCCTGTTCAATTCTCCACACAAAATGTCTAAGCGTAAACTATGAAGTATACGGGTAGCACACGAATAATCTCGCTTTTGACGCTATGACGAAACATGAAAGTAAGTATTGCGTGTTCCACATTTTTTTTTAGTTGCACACTTGGTTTTTATTATAAAAAAACTTACCCCACAGAACAATAATACTCGTAGCGGAGTAATAGCATACCCCGAAACCCCACAATATTGCAAACATAACAACCCAGGAGTCGACCGTTTTCATTCCGTATTCATTCAATGTTAAACTTATTACAAAACCCCCTCAAGTGCATTCAATTCAATCCAAACTTCTACCGAGTTATAATCTAAGTAACTGAAGTATGTTTAGAAGTTTATTTGTCTCAACGCGTGCTAGACAAGTTGTGATCGCGACCTACGACGTTATTATTCAATACTAGCTGTTACCCGCAACTTTGTCCGCGTGGTATTTAACATAAAAGTTTTTCAAAAATAAAAGTAGCCTAAGTCACTCCTTGTTACATCAGCTATCTGCCAGTGAAAGTCCCGTCAAAATCGGTTCAGCCATTTCTGAGATATCCGGAAACAAGCAGACAGACAGGCAGACAGACAAAAAATGTAGTACAAAGCGGTCATTTTAATATTACAAACATATCGCGCGGAGCGTCGTGTTGTGATCGCGTTGATTACGATACATAGCGAGCTCAAATTTTATAACATTTGTAGCCCATAACTTTCACCATAAATTATTACTATCATTTTATTATTGGCATAAACCACGACACCCATGACATGACGACCACCATGACAACTACACCTTCTATTAATGTCTAAGAATATTTGAATAGGTCGCGACCACTGACCTCTATGGTATACTATCATGGACGTCAGTGGTCGCGACTCAATGCGGTTAAGCGCGTCATATTTGTACCCGACATTAATTACTCTCCAATGCATTGTGTAAATTATTCACCATTCGGATATAGATCGATAGTCCAATACTAGCAGATAATAATTCCGAGTAATTGTTTTAATCGATCCATTATTAATAGACTTAGCTGATACCCATATTTGCTTTTAATTTTGTTTTTGTTTTTAATAAACAGTATGGCGAAGTCTAACCAAAGACTTTAAAAAAATACTTTTTAATGTCTATGGATCTAAGATCTATCCCCTCGCCGTCTAACAGTATTTATGTATTATCACAGTGAAAAATAAGGACTCGCCTTCTGTCAAGGTAGTTAATCTCTTTGATCAAGGTACACTAATTAATTGGCGGTCTGGGATGTCGTTGGTAATATGACTTCAGTACGTCGAATGCGGGACTATTCGTAAGCTAACCGTATACTTTATAGTCAACGTATATAGACACATTGTATGGAGAATTTAAAGGTTTAAATAATGTCCGCTAAAGGCGCCGTTCAAGTTTCTAAATACGTAAACTATAAAGCTAGCTCACGAATAATCTCGCACTTGACGTACTGTAGTAGAGAAATAATACTATTACAATTTTTTTTTTATTACATTATAGGCAAGTATTTGATCTCGATCTCACCTGATGGTAAGTGACGATGAGATCTACGATGGAGCATACTGGCCTAGGTAGGAAGGCGGCAGTAGATCGAGACGCTACATTCACTAGGCACATGCAGCGCAACTGATCTGACCCGCCATCCATGAATGGCAACACCGAACATCATGCCGGAACACGGCTAGGCCGCTTGGCGACATGGCTTTGTTCAGTGGGTGGTGACTAGCCACGGCCGAAGCCTACCACCAGTATCAGACCGTAGGCGTGCAAGCGTAGGCACTGCTACGCAAGATCTACGAGCGTTCGTAGCAAGCGTAGTACGCTATCGTGTGCTACGGTCTACGATCGTCGAGTTCAACGTACCAAGCAATGCATAATCGAACAAATTATTTGAACTTCGCACCGCCACAAAATCAAATGTATCAGAAAATTTACTATCTCTATTAATATTTTTAGTTAACGTTTACCATGTTATAATAGTTATTCTGCTATTCAGGGCGAAGACAAATACATAATTGTCAAGTATCATAAAAATTGTCCCGCCCGTACTTAAGTTATAAATGGTGTAATTAACACGAGGTTGGTTCATATTTCGAATAATTTTTTTTTTCGTCAATGTGGCCTTTATAGCCTACAATGAACCCCTTAAAATATTTTACACGGTTTTTGTTAAACCTTAAGGGGGAAGCTCAGGGTCAGGGCGCGAAATTCAAAATGTCAATGGATTTTATTTTTTTACGAAAAATTTGGACATCTTTACGATGTAATTTAGTGTTTTGCAAGCTAGTCATATACAATCATTAAAAGTGAATCATTTAAAATAGCAATGCCAATGAGGCCACTTGCTTTCATTTTGTGCTACGCGATATAACAACCGGCGGGAAACAGTACAACCGAATACTTAACAACAACAAGAAAGTGTAAAAAATAACAAAATTGCTCGTATAAAAATAAAACTCCTTGCTGATGTGATCGCCATTAAATTTTAATAATCTTCGTATTATTGCGAATAGACTCTACCTCGTATAGTACTAGTTCTCTTTCGTCGTATAACTTCGATCGTAAAACGTTACTTTACATATAAAAGTTAGAGGATATGTTTTTATATTCTTTATCTTTAGCGACCGCACCCTGTATACTTCTACAGACTATATATGGTTGTGATAAGATGCTCATGTAATGATGCGAACGAAACAGACAAAACTAAATGTATCGTGGTCCGTATTTTAAATATTTTGTATAAATGCATATTTTAAATTAAATAAATATCGCCAGACAAACACCAACTATACGGTCCCACACTAAGCGACGCTTGTACGAGTATTATGTGTACATTACAATGGACTGGGGGCGAACCCAGTATATATTACTTATACAGATATTAAACAACCATGACTTGGGTACAAACATTCGTGCTCATCACACAAAGTTTGTCCCTACCAGGATTCGAACTCGGGAACCTAGGCACAGAAAGCTGGGCACTACCAACTGCGGCTAAGGCTGACCAGGTCTTCTTATAAGCTTTTTTTTTAAAAAAATATACATAAATAAACTTACACGTATTTTTTATACACAATGTCCGAAATTAAGAAAAGCGTCTGTACTTAGACGAATATTAGAGAGTCGCTACTGTGGCCCACACGTTCGCTGCTCGAAGTTTCAACTTGACGGTATACAAACACGACAAAATATAACAATACATAAGTGTAACAATATACTGACCATTTTTCCTCGGCACCGTCCACTTTTATATCGGGAATGTTCGGTATCTTTTTGTTGAGATACGCCGAAGATATTTTCAACAGCGCCTGGGAACAAACAGATGGTGATGTAGAATGTAGAGACAGAAGGTTTACTTTGTACATTCATAAAATGTCCCATTGTACAATTCGAATTAAAAATAAATTATGATTAAAATTAGGCAGGTTTCAAAATGCACTCAGCAAATCCCCACCAACATCGGCCGGCAGGGTGACGAGAACGCTAGCAGCATTGCCACGTTGAATGGCAATGCTGATGTGTTGGCCAAAATATGGGCCAGCGTTCTGGTCACCAGATGTCTCCACCAGACGTTTTGAGAGCTCCAATTGTTTTTATACATAGATACATTGTTGTTGACCAAACAAGAACATCACTTATTATAACGATGTAATTGAAACTAACAGTTAAGTATCATCATAATAAAATCATATAATAATTGGGCACTATATGGGCACGGCTCCACTCAATGCGAGGAGCATAGGCCAGGCCACACCACGCTGGCCCAGTGCGGGTTAGCCGACTTCACACAGCTACGAGGGTTTTTCTCACACATGCAGGTTTCTCACGATGTTTTCCTTCACCGTTTAGCAAGTGATGAAAATGAGATTCGCACGTGAAATCCAGACATCCCTAGGATGAGATTATACAAAAAAAAAACGTAGAACACGTTGGTTTCTCTATTGTAAAAATATAGCAATATAATGCGATCTCCTGTAAATGTATTTATACCCTGTTGGCGTACGACTTGTGGGCGACACAAAGGTATGTAGTTTGTCAGTATCTCGATACCTACAACTGTCTTTGACGGGTTTATGGAGTTATAAAGTCGTATTGTAGAAAATATTAAATATTATATTATAGCTGTAAGCGGTGATAGCAAAGTTGGTAGAACGCTAGCCTCGGTAACAAAGATCATAGATTCAAACCCCAGCTCGCACCTCTAAGATTTCTGGTATTAATGTGAGAATCTCATTTTTAACCATGATTATCACTTGCTAAACGGTGAAGGAAAACATCGTGAGGAAATAGGGAGACCCTCGAAAGACTTGCGAAGTCCACCAATCCGCACTGGGCCAGCGAGTTGAACTGTGGCTCAATCCCCCACGCACTGAAGGGATGCTCGTGCCCAACAGTGGGACATTAAAAGGTCTAATATTATATCCCTCTTTCTACGCGGGCTATACCCGAACCATTGGAAGGCTTTCGCGGGGTCATCGATCCAACACCTAGAGGTCATTTTTAAGAGTGTTGATGTTAAATATCGATTAATATCTATATAAGTATTATATACTGGGTCCATTGTACGGTACCCATAATACAAGCGTTGCTTAGTGTTTAACCGTATAGTTGGTGGGTTCGTCTGGTGACATTATTATTATAATCGTTGGGAGAGTCGAAAGCAATGTTTACCACGTTCATTTCGTTCAACATAATCGAACGAAATAACGAACATCAAACATAATCAAACTTGGGTTATGGAGGAAATTTTTATAATAGGAGCTGTAGAAGGCGAAACTTTGTTGTACGAATGCAGCGGTGACGCCTTATTGAAACTGAAGGCCGCAGTCTGGAGTTTTGTAACATAGTTCGTTACAAACATCGGAAATAAACCATAACTAAGACGAATCCAGAACTTCTAGTTGAAAAGTGAAGCCTTATTAGCTTTGGCTGTGCCTTTCAAAGGTATTTGTTTGTGTCCAACTTTGGATTATAAATTTGCCGTGCAATATTAGTGGAGAATTTCCTTGTTATATAATATTAATGTTATTTCATTTTACTATAATAACAATAATAAATATCGCCAGACGAACACACCTACGGCCTCAAACTAAGCAACGCTTGTATTATGGGTACCGCACAATCGACTGGGGGCGAACCTAGTATATAATACTGATATAGATATTAAACACCCATGACCCGGGTACAAACATTCGTAGTCATCACACAAAGTTTGTCCCGACTCGTATTCGAACCCGGGACCCGCAGCGCAGAAGGCAGGGTCACTACCCACTATGATTGTAATTTTCCCTCCATTGCAAATTAGGAGACAGAGCACTATGCAATTGCCACATAAATGTACTCTAAAACTATAACATACAGATGCAAGACCTAATTGCAAACAAAAGTCGACCTTAAGGTGACAAACCTATTTATTTAGCGACTGTACCTACCGTCATAGATTATTAAATTAAACTCCAACTCGACCAACAATGTAAATGTTTGAACAAACACATATAATAATGTCCAACTATAATAAACAAAGTAGGCAAACAAAAATGTTGTACGTCGTGTTAGTAAAATGACACGGACAAATCTAACTTTTAATTACTCTGGGGAAATAAACAATTTAAGTGGGTAGCACTAAACGCTGTGGTAGCGAAGTTGGTGAAACACTTGCCTCAGTGACGAGAGTCGTGGGTTCAAACCGGGGCTCGCACCTCTGGCATTTCTGGTTAAGGAAAACATCGTGAGGAATCCCGCACCTCACTCCCTAAACCCCAAAGCAGCCGGAGCGTCGCGTCGGGAACGTAAAAACATAAAATAACCACAATAAAATACGTTAAATTAGTTTTTATGTCAATGCGCAGTATTCGCGTTAATACCTTTAAGAAATCAATACAATGAACTACGATTTTATTTTATTTAAAACTGCATTAAATGAGAAAACGGCAATGTTTAGTTAACATTTTACATGAAAATGGCGGTACTGAGGTACACCGGTATACGTAATGGAACATTTATAATAATGATGAATATGTTATGGGTGGCTTATTTATCAAATTAAAAAGAAACTATATGTAGAGATGACGGAGATGTAACAAGTCTAGTGAGACCACCCAAGGGCAAAACCATTTGTCTTGTCAGAATATTTCATGTTTCTGACGGCTCATAACGTTGTTAGTCTACAAGGGTAATTAAATAATAAATATCGCCAGACGAAAACACCGACTGTACGGCCCCAAACTAAACAACAAAAACCCAGTGTATAATTACTTATATAAGGTTTAAGGTGGAAGCTCAGGTCAGGGCGCGAAATTCAAAAGCTTTTTGCTTAAAAACATACATAAAGCGATACAACACCATAAAGTCAGTAAAAACCGCTACTTTTACTAACTTTATTATGTTGTATCGCTTTGGGTATTTTTTTAACAAACTTAATACATCGAGACATCCAATGCAGAATGTTAATATCGCAAAAAACTAAATTACATCGTAAAGATGTCCAAATTTTTCGTAAAAAAATAAAAACCATTGACATTTTGAATTTCGAATAGTGTAAAATATTTTAAGGGGTTAACAAGTAGGTGTCATCGTTTATGTATAAAATATATGTGTATACATTGTTTGATTTTTCTGTGAGAAAGCGAACCAGTACAGTTAAACCGCGCACTTAGTACGTCATATTATTATTATTGAAATTTTAAATAATTTGATAGATTTTTTTCGAGATTATAACCTTCGTAGCCTACCAATGAACCTCTTAAATTATTTTACACTATTACATATTAAACATCCACGACTCGGGTACAAATATTCGTGGTCATCGCACAAAGTTTGTTTCTACCGGGATGCGAACACAGGACCTTAGGTACGGAGAGAAAAGTCACTACGTTGACAAGTTAACGCCAACTTTTGAAAATTATGATTTGAATCCCACTGTCTCACTAATATTGTAAATGTGAAAGTTTGGATGGATGGATGTTTGTTACTCAATCACGCCAGAACGGCTGTTCGGATCTAGATGAAATTTGGCACAGAGATAGATTATAGTCTGGAATAGCATATAGGCATTTTATCCCGAAAAAATGCACGATTCCTATGGGATAGCATACAGGAACCGTGCATTTGGAAAAAAGACATAGAGAAAAAGGACATACTTTTTAATCGCGGGTAACACCGCGGGGCACAGCTAGTCTCATATAACAAAGATAAAAATCGTTTGTCATGACGGCCTGATTAGCGCAGTTGGTAATGCTTTCTGTGCCGAGGGTCCCGGGTTCGAATCCTGGTAGGGACAAACTTTGTGTGATAATCACAAATGTCTGTACCCAAGTCATGGATGTTTAATATCCCTATAAGTAATATATACTGGGTTCGCCCCAGTCCATTTTACAGTACCCACAATACAAGCGTTGCTTAGTGTGGGACCGTACAGTTGGTGTGTTCGTTTTGCGATATTATTATTATGTGCTTAAAGTGTCATAATGTATGTATCGGCAACTAATAGCTTTCACAGTAAGGCCCTTGGCTGTGTGTGTTGGAGCCGAGAGAGCGATGCAATATGATCCTATAGTGATTGAAGTTCCCGTGCGCCGCCGCCATTAACACAAGCGATGTAGTTACACATAGGGGCAATGAAACTAGGTACCATATACACGTCTATGTGTAAACTTATAACTATACGCCCATACTTATTGACGAATAGAAGAGGTTACCGCTTTATTAATTTGGTAAAGGGGCGTGGAAGCAACCCTTTCGATAGAATCAGAATCAGAATATTTTTTATTCATGTAAACCATTAAATACAGTACTTATGAATCGTCAAAAGTTACAAAATGTTAAGCTACTACTTTACCATCCGTTCGGAATGCCGTTCCTATTGAGAAGAACGGGCAAGAAACTCCATGGTTGCTCTTTATAAAAAGTTATTTTATAGTTTTGAGCAGTACATTGTTATAGGAAGTCTGCAAAATCATATACACTCACAATTCATAGAAGTTTCAGTGCATTTACAATGAATACTAAGTAATAAATTAGCTTTTAATGATATGTTAATTAAAGTATGTTATTTTAAGTTAATCAAGTTATCCTGTTTTGATGGTAAGCTCAAATTAATGTTATTGATGAACCAGGTATCAATTGTTTTTTTTTACTCGTCATTAATGACCTTACATGCTTTGGACTTTTGCAGTTCTCTATTCATTGAAAATCATCGAGGGCCGGGTTCGTATCGCACGTAGCAAAAAACACTTTTTTAATCACGGGCATTGATTAATTTTCAGGAATCTACAATACGTACTGTCGGTTCATGACAAAAACATTACATTCCCAAAAAAAAAACAATAAAGTTGACAAATTTAAAAAAAATACCGTGTATGTACAGCGGTCGTCAGAGAATTTTCAATTTACAATGCAAATCCTTATTACCGGCATAAAAACAAATACCCAGGATATATTCAATTACATTCCAACACACGCTTTCGCGACTGACATTTTATTAATTAGTAATTTACGCCAAGACGTTTCAAAATGTACATTAATAATTCCTCGTAATTTCCCGTATTTATTGGATCTTACAATTTTGCTAGCAAGCATTGGGCCCGTATCGAATCCTCTTCAATGAGTTCGCGGTCGAGTAAAGGCTGGATGGGAATGAAACAGCCTTGAGGGTGATGGCATTCGTTCAAGTCTGCTGACATTGGCGTGGCGCCCAGACGTGACGCGAGTGACGAAATAACTGGAACAATATCGATTCCAGCTGGACCCAACGATTGTTCCATCCCGCCAACGTTCCAAGACCAATGTTACATCTATGAACGCCCATTTAATAGGAAACCTGGGGCCCAATTCTGCTGATTTAAATAAAATGACATATAATTGCCAGTCCAGCGACACACTATTGAGGTTCCATTAAGACTGACAGATTGGCTATTCTGTTAAAACATTAATGTCGTCTTGATGGAGTCTCAATTCAGTGCCAATGTGCCTGGTACTGCCCGCGATATTTTAACAATAATATTGGGACGCTATTTTAAGGACGCTAATACCCGCTATGTTGTGGGCGAGGCCATTTTCATATCCATTTTCTTTCATCGCATTTCATTTCATAAAAAAAGAAGAAGAACAACAATATTGCCAGACGTACACTTGACTTGACTTATCGATATATTTTTAGAGTATTTGTTCAAGGCATTTTAGATATAACGTATATTAAAAGTACACGGCATTTTAGGCATTACGTACCTCGGAATAGGATTTCTCGATGGCCGAGCGCTTGATGGTGTAGGAGCGCAGGTCCTCCAGCAGGTCGCATTCATGCTGGTTCTTCGCGTAGAGCTTCGCGATCTGCTCCGTGTGCAGGTTCTTCAGAAACTTCGTATAGTTACTCTGTAACAAACGAAATTGAACTTTATCTCTTGACAATTGTTCATTATAATATTTCGTGAATTAAACAGTTTTTTTTCTGGATCAAATGGGTGCAATTAGATCGCATTTATGGACAGAAAAAAAGAAAGAAAAATTAAAAACACATCTAGTTAATATAGATTGTTTTTTAATTCGTACTATTTGTGTTGAAAATAATACCATAATAAAAACTTTTTCATTTTTCTCTACATTTTTATTACTACCCCTATTTAACCCATTTTCAGAAAATTTAAATAACTTATTTAGCGTTTTTTTTTTACTTTGAAAATACACATTCAGACATTTTATACTAAATTGTATGCTCAATTTGTATAGATAGTTCAACTACAATTACATGAAATATTTGCCATTTAACAAGATATAATTAATATAATAATAATGTAATTTCAGTCGAAGATAATATCATAGAGACGTCTCTCCCGCCGCTAATAGGGTATTATACCGGCAGAGTACCGCTTAGTTCCCAGCTCACCGTTCACTGTCGGCAATCGGTAGAGCCCTTATGTACTTATACTTAATACTTAAAGGAGATTAGATCGGATATTATTTATCGGCATTTGCAGAATGAGAATCAGAATATTTTTTATTCATGTAAACCATTAAATACAGTACTAACGTATCCTCAAAATAGTTACAAAATGCTAAGCTAGAACTTTACCACCCGTTCGGAATGCCGTTCCTATGAAGAAGGACAGGCAAGAAACTCCATGGTTGCTCGTTTTAAAAAGATCTGTTACATTTTAACAAAAAACAATCTCAAAAACTCAATATAATCCCACTAATATTATAAATGTTAAAGTTTGCATGGATGGATGTTTGTTGCTCAATCACGCTAGAACGGCTGAACGGATCTGGATGTAATTTAGCACAGATATAGATTATAGTCTGGAATAGCATATAGGCTACTTTTTATCCTGGAAACATGCATGATTCGATGGTAAGGTGGTGACCAACGATGGCTTCTAAAACACGCGACTCGCAACACACCCCAAACACTCGCTTAGGGTAACCCTATCACGTGTATAAAGTTCATAAAAAAAAAACTTTCAATGGTGCACAGTCTAATGCATTGCTACTGGCCAGTATCATTCAAAGGAACCTTTTGATTTGCTTTCTGTGCGTTGCTCTGAAAAGTTTATAAAGGGCAAACAAAAACTAGAGAAGTCTGGAAAATCGTGTTTTTTTTTAACAGGAGACAGAGGGATTCCAGTTGTGTCGCTGGGATTGCAAAATGCACTTATTTAATTAAATATAAAGGTTCTTTGAGCTCAAAGAAAAAATGCTTCCGTTGCGAAAGCTTTTCAAAGAGTAGACAGTGATTATAACTGCACTAGCTGCGCCCCGCGGTGTTACCCGCGATGAAAAATAATGTCCTTTTTACCGGAATAAAAAGTAGCCTATGTGCTATTCCAGGCTATAATCTATCTCTGTGCCAAATTTCATCCAGATCCGTTCAGCCGTTCTGGCGTGATTGAGTAACAAACATCTATCCATCCAAACTTATTAGTGTAAAATATAACAGGCACATCTGTAGGATATATCGATAGTATGCCCAACGGATTTTTTTTTAATTTTAAGGTCTTGCAACGGTGCGCCTGCAAAACCTCAAGACACTGTGAGCACTTTCAGCGTAGATCGGACCGCATGCAATAACTAAATATGAGAGTACCCAGTTCTGACTATGACACTAGGACGCCAACCACCTCCGTCCTCCCGGGACCATAGTTGCCGTTAAACAACCGAAACGTCGGCAACGTAAAAAAGCAACGCGATAAAATCCTTTAAATTTGTTTGAATATAATAAGAAGCATTCGAGCAAATAGAAGAAATCAATAATAGGGAACCTACTATTATTTAGCATTTACTAGGCAAACCAAGAGTTAGATACTTACAACAAAATCCAAGCCTACACAACCTAGGAATCCAGCCCAGAACCTTATAATTGACCACCTAAGCTCAGTTTTAAACTAAAGTCCTATAAACCTGTTAACAGTTTAACTAAATAACGATGCTGGTGGTTACTCCGATGTCTTAATTAACTCTATCTCGACTCTATGTGCCTACAACAATATTGATAACGGATAGAGGCGGCCGGTTATTAAATTTCAACTTCAAATGATGGGAACTCCACGATGTAGAGTTCTATCGATAGATCGATATGCCATGTACTAACTAGATTGGGAAGCGTCCGGGAAATATTTTGCCAAGCTACTTGCGTCGGTACACACGTAACATTTCAATTTAATAACGTTCAAATTTGATTAAATGCATCCTGGTTCCCATGCCAAGGTAATTATATTGTTTTATGCAACCGGTGCCTAGATAATTAACGGCCCGTTTTAAATTGTGCGCATAAATGGTTGGTACAACTTATTGACAGACAGAATTTGTATGAGTCATGTAATAAATAAATATCGCCAGACGAACAAACAAACTATACGGTCCCACACTAAGCAACGCTTGTATTATGGGTACCGAACTCAGTATATAATAATTATATGTAGATATTAAATTAGCTCAGTGGACAGTGTCCCTGCTTTCGGTGTCCAGGGTCCCGGGGTCCAATCCCAGTAGAGACAATCTTTGCTTGATGTTTAATATATGAGTATTATATACTGGGTTCGTTCCCAGCCCATTGTGCGGTACCCATAATATAAGCGTTGCTTGGTGTGGGACTGTATGGTTGGTGTATTCGTCTGACGATATTAATATTTTAGATAAATAGTAAACAAAATACCGTAAAAAATTTTTGCCTCTGAAAAAATCCAACGGGAAATTATTTTTAAATTCCGAGTTACTGTTGAGTGATTGTACCGTCGGTAGGTTCTTCTAGCACATTATGTATGCTAGCACTACCTACGTAGGTACTGGTAGTTCAAAGACCACCCGGTTTAATTAACTCCGGCTAAGCTGGTAACCACAGGCGCGCTTATCGGATACTGTAGCGCGGTTGCAACCAGAGGTCGGTAACGTTAGGCGAAGATTGGCTAAGTAATTGGTTCAGTGAAATGTTATTCAGTTGAAACCTTTTTATGTTTTTTTATTAAGAAAATAAAGCTTATTTCCTCTTCCGTTTAATATAAATAATCGTGTTAAAAATTTCAAACTAACGGATTTATCTTTAATTCTATAGTGATTGAGGAAATTGAGGATATGTTCATGTCGGTGGCTCATCCTATACACACGACAGAGACATTATAATAACAATACCAGCTCTTTTTAATGTCTCACTGTTGGGCACAGTACTCCCCTCAATACGAGGGGGATTAGGCCATAGTCCACCACACAGGCCCAGTGCGGGTTGGCGGACTTCACACATCGAGGGGCTCTCTTAGACATGCAGGTTTCCTCACGATGTTTTCCTTCACCGTTTAGCAACCGATAATTGTGGTTGAAAATGAGATTCGCTCATGAAATCCAGAAATGCCAGAGGTACGAGTTTGAAACTGCGATCCTCGTTACCGACGCAAGCGTTCTACCAACTTGGATATCACTGCTATTAATATAATAGAAAGAAAGACGGCAATAACGTTGAAGATTAAAAAAAAATCAGCAAACATAGAACTCCGAGACAGTTAGTTAAGTTAACCACAGATTGAGATATAGCTGAGTGAACAGACCGCGGGTTAACTCCTCGGTACCAAGGTACTCAAGAACTTTTGCATTATTGACAGACGAAATTAAACCGCAATGCTATAGAGAAGATATTGCGATGTCTAGGAAGGTAAGTGTAAGACGGGGAATTAATTTTATTTACACAATATGTAAAGTCAACCAAGAAACTCCTTGATCACGTTAAGGTTGAATATCATTTGCAAACTCTGAAACGCAAGGCCTGTTAAAAACATTTGAAATTCTGCATAATAATGTATATGTAGCTCATGAGTTAGGGGGAGGGGGGGTGCCCACGTCTCGCGTCTGTCCAGGGCTCGTTTAACTGTAAACCCAGTTGTAAATCTATAATAGACGCTAGTTGGGTGGTCTATAGGCCGAAAAATTCAGACATAATCGTAATTGAAAGCTTATCGTTAGCTCCACTAGTTGGGTCTCGGAGACGAGACGGCAGTCGCTGTATACCTAAATATAATTCATTGCCAAATCAGGGTGCCCACCTGTGTACCGCCGTCTAGTATATAACAGCTAACAGCCAACCCTATTATAAATTAAAAAGGCTTAGCATATATTACTAGATATATACATTCAAATGTATTAATAATAAGATTTCTGTATATTGAACACTTATTTTTGTGGAAAAAAGAAGTAAGGAACATAACTTTTGAGCCTGATTCCGGCATTTTGAAATTATTGTCGGTCTCTAATCATGCATTACGGGAATACTACTGAATTTAATTTGACGAAACTTTGCACGTTGATAGCTTATAGCCCGGGGAGTAACATAGGTTGCCTCCCGATAACTGGATAGGTTACCACGGGATACCATGAAACTGAATTCCTCGCGTAAGAAGTCATAAAGATTGAGAGAGAGAGTCATTTAGTTATTTATATTGTAACAACCTCTTCAACATCGCCACAAGCTAAACAGATGGCGCTGCAGACGCATTTAGAACAATTATCAATTCCCCATACAATCCTGAAACGCGCTATCAATGTTTTCGGAGCACGTAACATATATACAAGATCCCGGCCACAACCGTCGCATAGCGGCCGTCCCGCCAGGCATGCCACCCGCCTGGATGGAAGATCTTCGCATTACCGCCAAAATATTATATAAGTACCTCCATTCTCATAAGTATTTATTTATAACAACTACAGCTAAATTGTAAAGTTTAATGAAACACGTCATCGATGATCAGACAATGACACATACTGTCAGTCTATCAACAATATTATAGGAAATATCGATAAACCGCTACCACAATGGTAGAAAGTTCTTATGCCTTGTTGACACGAGCCAAGTGGACAAGTTACAAGTCAAGTTGGCTACCGACATGTGAACAGCTGAAAAATATTAACATCTTTGAAAACGGATTGATACTCTTATTTTAATATACGGAATGTATCCGTACATGTAACTCGCGCCTACCGAATAAATCGTATTTAGACTTCTAGTACTAGTAGAAAAAATAAAGTTACAAAAAAAAAGATTTTCTTGACGGTTCTTGTCCGATATATATGGCGATTTACAAATAGTATGCTACTAAGTCTTGCTCCTACACTTCCTTAGCGCATTCATTATCATATCATCAAAAAATATTGACATTTATATTGACTTTACAAATGCGCTAAAAAGCCAAGGATCTAGGCTTATTTATACCCTTTCTGTATCAGCCTGTTTAAGGATGAGTTCAGATCCGGTTATCTTGTAAAGACAGACTATGTAAAATTATAATTCTTAAATGACCCTTATACTTGTACAAACACTTTGACAACTTGTCATCTCGCCAACTTAACTGAGTGACTCGCTACTTGACAACATAGCAACTTAACTGGTGTACACCGGGCCTTATTTATGCTGTGACGCTAATGTCCGAGCCACTTATAAATTATTCCATAAATACCTGCTGTCAGCTATGACGAGAAAATGGGAATCGGTCAATGTTCCTTACCTTTGTCGAGTTGCGTTTTATGGGTAGACACATATTTAAGTGAAATGTATTTTTATATCAATACTAATATTATAAATGTGAAAGTTTGGATGGGTGGATAGATGGATGGATGTTTGTTACTCTTTCACGCCCGAACGGCTGAACGGATCTGGATGAAATTTGGCACAGAGATAGATTATAGTCTGGAATAGCACATAGGCTACTTTTATCCCGGTAAAATGTGTGGTTCCCGTGGGGTAGATGTTTTAATTTTTCATACTTTTTATCGCGGATGTACACCGCCGGGCGCAGCTATTATATACATTCTATACAATACAAATAAATAAAATTGGAATGTCTGTTTGTAATATTAAAATAACCACTTTTTACTAAGTGCATTTGGATGTATACACGGTACATATACCAAAACAACATTTTTTACAATTTTTGTCTGCCTGTCTGTTTGTTTCGGCTAATCTCTGAAATGGCTGGACTGACTTTGACGGAACTTTCACTGGCAGATAGCTGAAGTAACAAGGAGTAACTTAGGCTACTTTCATTTTAGAAAAACTTTTTTGTTAAAAACCACGCGTACGAAGTCGCGGGTAACAGCTAGTTATTACGAGTATATATGATCGGTGCAAGAAAACATATCATCAACAACAATTGCCAATAAACAATAATAAACAGCTAGCTTCTACTTTTTTTTTTAAATTTGGCAATCGGCTACAAAATAGTGCCATTCTTTTGATAATGATAATGATAATGATAATGTATATGATTATGATGAATTGAATCCCCTACCCACATCAGTAAAGCTGTGGAAACTTTTCTTAAAAAATACCATCCATCTAGGGAGAACTTGAAAAGTCAAGTTATACTATTTTATTTCAATCTCCTTCACTCGTGCACGTTTATGAACACACAATGGTTAATATCCCACTTATACATTGTATTAACCGTGACTACTGAGAATCTATACTAATATTATAAATGTGAAAGTTTGGATGGATGGATGGATAGATGGATGGATGGATGGATGTTTGTTACTCTTTCACGCCCGAACGGCTGAACGGATCTGGATGAAATTTGGCACAGAGATAGATTATAGTCTGGAATAGCACATAGGCTTTTTATCCCGGTAAAATGTATGGATCCCGTGGGATAGATGTTTTAATATTTCACACTTTTTATCGCGGGTAACACCGCCGGGCGCAGCTAGTACCTAATAAATAAGAGAAGTGTAGCCTTTACGGTAAAGAAAAAAAAACTAGTTCTTCGCCCGCCTAATAGGATTAAAAAAATCCGGCCTGAAATGTTATCAGAGATAACATTTGAACTTTTAATCCAACAAAATCCTCTCGGCCGTATTAATATCTCGTTAATTACCGCCGTCGGGTTGTAAGTACACCTTACAAAAGGTTGCCGCTATTTTTATTTTTTTAATAAGTAAGTATCTGTATATTTAAAGCGTATCGACTTTTTAGTGGTAAGTTGAACGATTATCAATTAACTAACTGGACGCCATTTTGATATCATCATGTACATCCATTATATTATTTATAATGTGTATTTATTGAATGTTTTATTGCTATTAATTACTTGACATTGGCAAAATACCCGCTAAGTTGTGGGTGAGGCCATTTGCATATCCATTCCATTTCATCGCATTTCATTTCGTAGAGAAGAAGAAGAATTAACCAGACAAGTTATAACTTTATGGCTCAGTGTAGGTGCAGCAAAGCCCCCCCCTCTCCACATCCTCCACTGACCTCTGCTGGCTTTTTGATCTTGCTCCGGTCTATGATACGATACCCGGGATCAATAGGGTTTTAATTCGGTCAGTTATATTTTTAACTTTTTTAAGGCGAGTGACATGTCTGAATGAATAAAAAAAAAATTAATGTCATCAAAAACAGTTCATTTTACACTTAAGTCTAATTCAAACCTACCACTGGTTTGAAAAAAATCGTGTTCGAAATTCGTAAGATTGTTTTTCTTCCATGTTTGAAAATATTATGAACGGGGAAAACTGAATGAAGCCCACGTAAATGCGATTTGACGCGACGATATTATTTTATTATAGACAGGGCTGAGTCCCGCGCTGCGGTGGCCCTAATCCGTACCCGGTAGTACGTTCGAAGCTTAAATATTTTCTAGCGATCTTTATTAACTTTAGTCAATACTTACTTCAAGAACAGAGCTTGAGGTAATCGTTGTTTACGTTATTCGTTTAAGATCGTTTACTGTAGGTAAATTAGCGAAATTAATAGTTTAAATTGATTAATTTAACGTTCGCGAGCACATGTTACCTTTTCAAACTATCCCACAGAACAGTCTGTTGCATTGAAAATTATGTTTAACTGTTCGATAAGAAAAGTTCAAATTTACTCAAATTAAAATTGTTAAAATATTTTTTCTTATCTAATAGTTTGTCATTTATATTTAATATAAAGATAGTGATTATATCCTTTTTATATTTGATGATTACACCCAGTGCCTGTCACTGTCACCATCGCATGTGTATTTTTTCCTTCTTTTTTTAGGTTAGCAATCGGCTACAAATAGAGTCCTTTCTGCCAGTGACGATATTTTTAAAATAAATAAACGCGTAGCATTTATTGAAATGCTGGCAGTACTGCTTCTTTCACTGGAATGTTGGCATTACGGTTCTTGAACTTTTGCAAGCAAAAGTCGACTTTAAGGTGACAAAACTTTTTAGACGGCGACTGCATCGTGCGAGATGACAGTAAGTCTGTCACTGCAACATCTTTATTAAGATGTAAACGTTTTTCGTCAAAATTATATACCTAAGTAAACAAATTCCTAATATTTTTAATTAACATCATTCTTCTTGCTCTTTATGTGTATATTTTTATTAACCTTTACCTAATTGAATTACGTTGTTGAACGAATGATTACCAATTTGTCGTCTTAAATTCTATACAAAAATACATTTGCAATGATTTGTATAGAACTATATTCTGCACAAAAAAAAAAGAAATAGAGCGAAGCGAAATGTAAGGCTAAATAAACCATATAAAATGTTCAATGCACTGAAAATTCTCACGTGAAAATATTTTACCATTGGCGTTTTCCAACCGTTCATTTGATTAATATTTTCGAAGCTCGTGACGTAACGCGTTTGGAAGCCGATATTTAATAATGTTCCAATCGTTGTATACACGGCACATTTTATTTTGTGTGCTTGTAAAACGACAGCTTAATTAATTTTTGATGAAAATATAATCATTCCAAATTTAATTGTTGTGTTTACATTTGGAATTATTTTATTTTCATAAGGTAACGTATTTTTATTAGTATTCGTTGATATTAACAATAATAATTATTAAATAACTAGATATTATTATTAAGCAGGTAAATCTTGTTGTGACGTGAAATTGTAAGAATGTAGATTCATGGCGGGGAATAGAAAAATTATTAGATTTTTTTTATTTATTTAATTAAGCTTGGGGTTGAGTATTAGTACCTAAAGTTTAAAAAAATGTTTATTTTTTTGTTGCAACCCTGCATTCTCTCGAATCTCGATAAGTAACAAAACGAGATTCATGGGAATAGAGTCGTTTGCGCAGCTAGTAGTTAGCACTTTTGGAGTGGGATATCTTGGCTGGCCTAGATATGGTTGGTTATTCTCTGCTATTGTGTGAAATTTGGGATCGAATACTTGACTAAAGACTACGACTACGAGATATTTCCAATCGGGATACAGCGGGAAGCGTTGGGTGAAGTTTCGACATGACCGTCTACAAAAAAAATCATAGTTTTTTTTTATAAATGATACCGCACATAATTATCTAAAATGTTGACTCATTGTCTCCCAATTCTAATCATAATGATATTTATATTAATTGCTTATATTTACGCGAATACTGCACATTTAAATAAAACTAGTTTTACGGATTTTATAGCGTTTATTTTTTGTTTTTTTAAGTACCCAACTGAGGTGTCGGCTGCTTTGCAGCAACCATGGTCACTGGAGGACTTATGGTCGGTAACGTAAAAAACATAAAATAATCGCGATAAAATCCGTAAAATTTGTTTTATTTAAATATAATTATATATTTAAATCATACAATTTCTAAAATTCATATGGAAATTAGGCATCCCACTGAATAAAATTGTGTGTAAAATACTAAAGAAAAAATAAGCAAGCAAGTATATATTTTATGTGCGTCTGTGTTCCGAATGGTTTTGATTTATTTTTAGTACTCTATATTTACAATATTTTTTTATTGTATTAGCAGTACTATCATAGTTCATGCCTACACTGTAACAATATAGCTTGCAGTCAAGCTAGTATACACAAGCGCGTGGCAATAATTTAACTATATCATCAGATTCTTTTAAATAAATAATAGGTGCATTATAAATAGGTTTTGTATATCAAACATAACAAACAAAAAATATTGTGTCAGCTACGAAGTCCGCGTAGCGCGCTACGAGCTACGCGTTGCTACACGCAACTGCTGGTAAATACAAAATAATATAAGATATGAACTCAATACTTATCAATCAATCTAGCTTATTGGCTCATTATTAAATAAAATTGAAAACACTAACAAAGTTTTACATATTAAACCGAATGTTTATACAAAATTAACAATTATCGATTGGAACATAAGCTAACGTACTACCGCGCCGCGATTATCCTAATGTCATTACACTATCATACAACAATGTAGTCGTACGCTAACACTGATTATATGACCTCGAAATAGTATAAATATAACGTTATATAATAAAGTCACTCGATCACTAACCCGACGGCTATATTGAATGGGAAATGTGAATTAATTGAATGAGTGATTAGTAGTTATTTTGATATTAACCTTGTATGCACTCACCTTCCTAGGTGGTGGTTGCATGGTGGAGGCGCCGATCGGCGAGGTATCTGCCACCGAGCGGATCGATGATACCGTTACAACGCGACCACGGCTCTGCCGATTCGGAACTCGGTGTGGCACGCGGCCGCACGCCCTGCTCAGCGAATGTACCTACTGGCGGGTACCACCGCGCATGCGCGCAATCCCATCCCTCCCTATTCCCTAATCGCGCCATAGACTAGATTGTTATTTTTTTTATTTTTACCTTAACAGGAGCGTAGTCTGAATGCTTATAATAATTAGGCAGGAACGGAGACGAATGCAATTCAATATTTAGTTTTAATTGAAGGTTCTTGGCTGCTTACAGTTTTGTATTCATGAACAATATAGTAGGCAATAATTTCGGGATGGGACGTTGACATAGACAGGAATAATTTAATATGTCATAGGAAATAGAAATTCAAAATTTCCCAGATATGTACGCGCGACAAAAAAGCCTATATGTGAATGCGCCCTAAGACCAATTCAATAGTCTATACATACAAATAAATAAAATTGGAGTGTCTGTTTGTATCATTAATTTAACCACTTTTTACTAAGTGCATTTGGATGTATATACGGTATATATACCAAAACAACATTTTTTACAATTTTCGTCTGTCTGTCTATCTGTTTGTTTCAGCTAATCTCTGAAATAGCTGGACCGATTTTGACGGGACTTTCACTGGTACATAGCTGATCTAACAAGGAGTAGCTTGGATAACTTGGATTTTATTTTAGAAAAACTTTTTGTTAATTACCACGCTGACGAAGTCGCGGGTAACAGCTAGTTCAATATAAAAAAGAAATAGCTTGGCTTTTTCAGTTCGTTTAGCCAAGGTCGCAGCTATTTTATGCTGAATTTTTGCTACCGCCGCAAATATTTGTATAACTTCTATACTCGTAAATGTTGTTAAATATTTTTGTAGGATACCTCCACCACAAGAAAAGGGAGTTTTTTTTTTATTAAATTATTGGCAAGTATTTGATCTCGATCTCACCTGATGGTAAGTGATGATGAGATCTACGATGGAGCATACTTGCCTAGGTAGGAAGGCGGCAGTAGATCGAGACGCTAAATTCACTAGGCACATGCAGCGCAGCTGATCTGACCCGCCATCCATGAATGGCAACAGCGAACATCATGCCGGAACACGGCTAGGCCACTTGGCGACATGGTATTGTTCAGTGGGTGGTGACTAGCCACGGCCGAAGCCTACCACCAGTAGAGTTGTCACCTGGTTGGCACCACCCAGGGTCACGTGTAGGGTGTCTCGAGGGTATTTAATTCTCCTACGGACGAAGGTGACTCGACTCCAGTGAAAAGTATTATTCACTTGCCACCTGGTTGAATAGGTATATATGCGGCTTTTAATGACAGTTTTCAGAACTATGTACCGTTTATGTAAAAACTACGAGTTTTAATTGAAATAAAACTTATTTTACAGATTTTATCGCGTTTATTGTATTTTATGTTACTACGTTCCCGACGGTTTGACTGCTTTACAGCAACCATGGTCACTGGAGGAAAGGAGGACAGTCCTCCCGTGACCATTGTTGCTGTAAAGCAGTCAAAACGCCGGGAACGTAAGAACATAAAATTAACGTGATAAAATCTGTAAAATAAGTTTTATTTCAATATGTAGTATTTGCGTAAATATAAGGCTGTGTCCCCAGTCGGCAAACTGTCAGCGGCCGACTGAGTTAGCGGCGTATCGGTTTAGTACGCACTTCCATATATTTGAAATGGAGTGTTCACAGTTTACTAGTTTGCGCTCACTCTACGCAGTTTGCTGTGTTGCGCGCGCCGATTGATTCCGTGAGCGGCCGACTCACAGCCACACCGGTTCCAGTCGGCGGCGGCGATATGCTTGTTCGCCGGGCGTAGTGAGTCCGTTTGCTGCAAACTGTCATGTGGACAGTTGACAGTGAAAATTCAGTCTGTCGGTCGACCTAAATAAGCGGCTAACACATACCAGTTTGCTTGCGACGCACGCAAATTGATCTGAGTTTGCAGCTAACTCGAATTTCAGTTCGCCACAAATTTGCGGCTCACTCAGTCGGCCGCTAACAGTTTGCCTACTGGGAACACAGCCTAAGAGTATTAAGCTCAAAACTAGCCGTCATTACCTACACGGACGTTTTTATTCTGATAGAACTATTACTGTGAATATTAGGCATATATAATTTTTCTAACATAATGAAACATACCTATAATACTTACAAGGGTAACTTAGTTTATGACTATATCCCACTAATATTATAAATGTGAAAGTTTGGATGGACAGATGGATATTTGTTACTCCATCACGCCAGAACGGCTGAACGGATCTAGATGAAATTTGGCACAGAGATAGATTATAGTCTGGAATAGCACATAGGCTACTTTTTATGGGGATAGATTTGTTTTAATTTTTCATAGAGCAAGGGATCGGCATGATATTTTTGCATAGGTAGTGCTAGTTTAGGGTTCAGAAAATGACATAGGGACATACTTTTTAATCTTGGGTAACACCGCGGGGCGCAGCTAGTAGACTCTTAATTATTTACTATAGGTATAACCTACAGCTGATATGCATTAAAATTAAATTGTATGCACTCACCAGCACTTTTGTACGCTTTCTAGATGTCCCGTATTTAGTCTCGTAGTTACTCATATTCGGTTCAACATTCCGATAGTCCTAGCACGATAAACAAACATCACATTTCAACTGATCACCCAAAACAATCAACACGAATTAAAATTTATTAGGTACAAAGGCCTATGTCCAGCAGTGGACGTGTATATCGGCTGATAGATAGATAGGTACAAATAGAAATAGCTTCGAGTAACTATTGCCATGAAGGCAATTCTAGCACGAAGTAGATACATATACACAATGGTTATTTTGATGAAAATACGCGTTTCAATACCTATTTTAAATTATTTAATGATTGACGCGCCACGCACCATATTAACGTTTGATAATTACATCAATCGACTTGCTATTTATCTGATAAGTGATTTTCCCAGTTAGCTGTTGATAACGAGTTTGTTGTTGTGTTAAAATGTGATTTATTATTTACGTATCTACTGATAAGAAATTGCTTGCACGCCTAAGCCAAGTTGGTAGAACGCTTGCCTCGGTAACGAGGATTGCAGGTTCAAACCCCGGCTCGCACCTCTTCTTTCACTTTCTGGGATTTCATGTGCGAATCTCATTTTCAACCATGATTATCACTTGCTAAACGGTGAAGGAAAACATCGTGAGGAAACCTGCATGTTTGAGAGAAGCCCTCGAAAGATGTGTGAATTCCGCCAACCCGCACTGGGCCAGGGCTGGACTATGGCCTAATCCCCCTCGCATTGAGGAGAGGCCCGTGCCCAGCAGTGGGACATTAAAAAAGGGCTGGAATTATTATTATTATTAGGTACGCAAGGAAATTAGTAGCTAAGTAAAAATAAGTGTAAAATGTATGGAAGCTGTCAACACGAGGTCGCTTACGAGTTTACTTCTTCTTCTTTCTTTACGAAATGAAATGCGATGAAGTAAAATGGATATGAATATGGCCTCACCCACAACTTAGCGGATATTTTGCCAATGTCAAGTAATTAATAGCAATATTAAATTCAATAAATACACACTATAAATATAATAATGGATGTGACATGAAGAAATGAAAATGGCGTGTCCCTGCGAGATTTATAAAGTCTCACTCTTCTTCTTCTTCTTTCTTTACGAAATGAAATGCGATGAAAGAAAATGGATATTAATATGGCCTCACCCACAACATAGCGGGTATTTTGCCAATGTCAAGTAATTAATAAGCAATAACACATTATAAATAAAATAATGGATGTGACATGATGATATGAAAATGGCGTATCTGGCGTGTGGTAGCATAGGAATCCTAGAAAGCGTTGACTTATGAGTGTGTGATCTCTGTTAAGTGAGCAAATGTAGGTGATTTGAGCATCGAGCACCATAGCAGCGAGATCCTATCATGGCACCTCCTTGCGTTCCCCTACTAAACAGAGGGTATTTCTTTAAGTGGGCGTACTCAAACAGTGTACGGGTTGTATATTTAGCCATTCTCAGTCAATATACTGCTCGTCACTTACAGCCTAGGGCGCTTACATGACCAGGGCGTCAATCTAGGCCTAGAATGTCAAATCTAGGCCGGGGGCGCCAATTTTAGAGCCAGCGTGCTAATCCTAAGCCCTTTACTCAAAGTTTTTGTTACTATGCCTTTTAACATCCTGTATAAATAAAATACTGTTCGTTTGTAGGCGCACGACTTGATAACGGCTGAACGGATTTGGATTTTTTTTTAATCTGCGAGATTGGAAAATCTGAGTGTTTTCTTCTTCTTTCTTTACGAAACGAGATGCGATGCTTCTATGGGATTTGGACAAGACAACGTCTATCGTGTCAGCTAGAAGAAATATATTGTAAATGTGACAACCCTGAGCCCAATCATTTTTCTCTCTGACGTCCAATGTCTTATTTTCTAATGTTAACTTCTCTTTGATGCCGGCATCGCACGCCGTCAACTAAGTAATTATATTATTATTTTTATTTTGATAATGATTTTATATTTTTACTAAACCATACTTACAATGTTTTATTTTACTTTTTTATACATTTTATTTATACTGACATTGTCAGTGAATCAATTGCAAACGGTGATGGTGTCGAGAAACCCTTACGCATACTACCCATCGAGTGAAGTGGCAATACTGCCTCAGCATTATCAAGATATAACAGGCTTCACACTACCTTCATATAAAAGGAGTAACATAGCCAGTGCAAAAGAAATATTTTGGAAAAACACATTATCTGAACCAAGGCACTTCGAAAGATCTGTCATCACAATGAAGTCAATCTTCTCAAAGAAGATTAAACTACAGAAGAATTCATACGTTTGGAAATCTACTAGCAAGTCCAGTAGGTATTTCAAAAAGTTCAGTGAAAGAAACAGTTTATCACCGACTCATTTCTTCGATAGCTGGCCGTCACCAGTAATACCGCTTCAGAGAAGTACTACGGAATTATTAACAGATTTCACAACCACTATGCCTTCTAGAATATGGTCTTGGCGGACCTATTTCCCTATAAAGACAGAATCCAAACAAATCATCTATCACGAGAGTGGAAAGCCGAAAACTGGGGATATGGAATATTTCAACGATAATCTTTTGGTTAAACCCCTACCTACCATGAGTCAGGCGCCTAAACTCATTTTTTTGTATCCTAAATCTGCTTCTCCCTTTGAGTATTCTAACACATCTGAAGATGTTATGCCCACAATTGAAATACCTAAACTATCTGACGAATCAGCCAACATAAGTGTCATACCTCTGACTATATTAAATGATTTGCGACAAGCGAAACCAAGGAAGAAAATAATAAGACAATTTGGAACGGACCGATGTTTTACATGTGGCTTAAATGTCAAAGACTTGGGATCTCGAGTGTGTTACGTGATATTTGATCATCGTAAATTGAAGCCTAAGAGATACAAAACTAAATGTAATCTTAAAACCCGAATAGGGGGATGCTTTAAGAGGTTCGTGGATTTAGGAGATGATTACTACCAGAGAGGTTGTAGAACAATGCCGCCGATGTCTGGCAAGAGTTTTCCATCCAAACGGCTTAAGAAACTTGAGCTGTTATTGGCCCACGAGAAAGATGGGTGCGTGACCAGTCCTTTAGCCAGTTTGACCCCATTCAGCAGAGCAGTGTCCTTGTATGTGCGGTACAACGTGTGCGTGTGTTCCGGCAGGTATTGCAACGGTTCAGTGACAATATCAGCTTGTTTTGTAACTACTTTTGTTTTAATTTTGATATGTATTTTTTAAGTGTATACCTATTAAATGTATTATTCTTTACTCTGTTTAAAGTGAGTTATTTTGTTTAAATGCTTAATCGTTTTGTACACATTGATTGAATTCCCAAAATCACCTCTTGGGTCTAAGTTTTCTTTTCGTTACTACTATATTTTGACGACCTGGGGCCCAATTTTGCTTAGGTATATCAATAAAATGACCTACAATTGCCGTTCCAGCGACACATGGTTTCATTACGACTGTGACAGATTCGCTATTTTATTAAAGCTTTAATGTAGTCTCAATGGAGTCTAACTTCAGTGTCTGAATTTATAGACGTTGTAGGACCTTACCAAACGTCCTATAGTACTGCGACGTCTTTCAAGTTATAGAACGCCTATAACCAACCAACCAATTGGTTTACAGTACAGTACGTCAAGTGCAAGAGTATTCGTAAGCCAGCTTTATAGTTTACTTATTTAGACACTTTGTATGGCAAATTGAACAGCGCATCTAGCGGACAGGATTTAAAACATTAAATTACAATTAATACGTAAACTATGAAGTATACGGTTAGCTTACGAATAATCTCTCACTTGACGTGCTGTAAAGTTAACGGTCATGAAAGATTCGAAATAAAACTAATTTTACAGATTTTAAAGCGTTTATTTTATGTTTTTACGTGCTGTATAGCAGCCGAAATGCACATAAAAACATAAAATAAACGCGACAAAATCTGCAAAAATACTTTTAATTCAATGTCTAGTATTCGCGTAAATAAAGTGGTCACGAAAGTTATTAAACGGCGGTAGGCAGGTTTGTGGGTTCCATGATAAAAACAAAAGAAAAGGAAAGATTAATTGATCTAAAAAATTTATTAATGAATGAGGCGACTATGTGCACATTGAAAACACTTGTTATATTACAAGACCACTCGTACACTATTTACAACAACCCGCGGCGCGCCGCCGCGCCCGGCCGGCGCGCCCTCCGTACAACCGCCTTTCATTTACACACTGTACATAGTAGTTTGTACAAGTTACTCTTACAATTAAACATTATACTAACATTTCTAAATTTTAAAACACAATGGAAATATTGTTGATCATAATACTTATACGGATTATGGTATAAGAATTAATTTGAATCTCTTATAGCTAATACTTAACCGATTACATAGACTACAATATAAATAATTAATATATGTACCTATTGTATTGTCTATAACCTAATGACTGGTACGCGACGCTCAGCCGTGGCCCGCCGGCGCGTGCGCACCCGGCGTAGCCCTCTAGACTCTAGGCTATCAATCGCCCGATCGTTTCGCAACGAATTTAATTCATTTTGAAGTAACGGCCAGTGCGCCGGCGCCCGCGCGCCGCGAGGCACGTCGCGCGTCACATACAAACATGTAATTAATACACCAACATACCGTCAACACACAACGTCGTCTTACAGTAAATTGTTACAATTCCATACAACACTTTATTTCAACACTCAGTAAATTAAAAATACTCATTATAAAATCATGCGCTTAAAGCACGAAATCTAGATAACACGTCTCTCTAGAGTACCAAAAAATTCGTTACACTATTTTTTTTACGACAAAATATTTTTAAAAATTACCTACCGCTATTTTTATTCAATTTATATATATATATATAGTATATATATAAATAAAATGTTTATCAACAGAGGATATTTACGAAACATATGTACATTAAAAAATGATTTTATTTTTATTCCCTGCAGTCGGAATCGCAAATACGAAACATATTCTATTAAAAAGTATAATCGTGACATTTATATTAATTAAAAACAAATCACAGTAACAAGGTAATGATCGACGCGTTAATTATTGACATGTGATGCTGATTAACGCTTTTCGTGATCAATGTACGAGCGCGCACGCACCAGTCAGGGGTGATCGCGTCAGTAATACAGCCAACCATACGAGCTTGCGTTTACCAACATTATTTTAAACGTGACCAGCGGGTCGATTTAAAACGTAACCAAATCGATTAGATTATAAATTTTCTGGCTTCGACGACAATCTTTCGAGTCACTCTTCATGACCGAATCGAAGATTCGATACGACTACGCAACCTAACGGTTCGATCCGACCACTCGCTGTGTCCATAGTGTATTTCATAATGCAAGTTTCAATTGATAACCGAATCGGTCGATACAAGACCTATAAGGTTGTGAGTTGAATTGCTGAACATCGAACCCACATCTTTGCGATCATTTAAGCAGATCTTTGCGTTAGCAGAGTTGACCCCTGAATTATTACTGTAAGATCTAAAATGGCTACCAGGCTAAGTGAAAAGCCAAATACGGTGTTAAAAATAATAGAAAGGCCACATAGCAATGAATATTTTTAAAAAGCTCTCAGTAAATTTTGCTTCACACTTGCGCGAGCGCATTGAACACGCGGACGCAACGGTGCGCAAGACTTCAACAATGCCGCCCTACACGCCGTAGCGCAAAAAAAAACCTTCTAAAATAACTTGAATATTATTATTTGTAGCCGCATATTTCAATAGGAAGACATCGCGGTCGAATTAAGAAATAAAAGTATATTTACCTATAACAAAACATAATACAAATTTAGTAAGGGTTCCGCGCTCAGAATGATACGGAATCTGTGTTAAGAGTTCACAAGAGATGTATTTGGGTTCCCACAGTGCGGTAAATGACAACACTTTATATAAAAAATTGCACGTCTGATCAAGCTTATTTTTTTTTTAATATTTTGCAAATGGATAGTTGTTTTGAAGTAGATTTTGTATGTTGAATTGTATAGCCACACGGTTGGTTTTACACGCGTTCACCATCTTTATTGTAAAAAAAGAAACGCTTAGATTAATGTTGCTATTACAAAAAATGTTGGAAGTTCCAACAATAGTAACATCCATGAATAACAGGGTAAGTGTTCTAATGACTGAAAATTGGCTACATCCGCGGTTTTTTTTTATATAATCCCGCGGGAACCCAGCTAACCGGGATTAAAAAAATATATACATAGTGGAATCATTGAATGGACAGGCATTTTTTTAAGTAGTAAATTTACATATTATTTTATATATTAAACGGGATTTATAAAAAAATAAACATAAAAAACACAAGTGCGCTACACATGTCATCAAAATCTAATCTTCAGGCTCCCATTACACTCCCATTATAAACCGACTTTTTACTCGTTTTTTTTGTGCGCAGATTTAATTACTTCTACAAGAATCGTTAACATTTGTTTTAACTATGGTAAATCCATTGTTGATAATATGTGCGGTATATTTTTTAATAAACCACATAAAACTTATAAACATTGATATGACTTTTATGATTTTTATTGTTAAGGTAACACAACAGCATATCGTTTTATTCAGAAATATGATATCTAGAATTACCGCAAAGTTAAGGACGTCCTAAACATGCGGACGGCTTATTGAACATAAAGCGTAAATAAGCCATGACTTGTGTAAAAAAAAAGAAACTTGTCTGTAGAATGATTCCACGCTGTCATATTTAATTCAAAACCAACCAATACTCTCTGCGTGACGTAAGTTCAAACATTGACGAAAATAAATTTGATATTGTTACTAGCCCACTATACACAGTTTTCCTGGATCAGTACATGATTAATCTTTTGTAATAACGCCACCCCTACCCCTGTACAGACGTTTTAAAAAGGATGTTTTGTCCGACAAGTACTACAAATTATATTTTTAGGGATATATCCATTTTACGCGCCCTCAAATATTAATAAATATTATTATACACACAATAAATTATATTGTTCTTGGATCACGCGTCGACAGATAAGAAATGTAAGACGAATTAAAAAGAAAAAAAATGAATGGAATACTTTTCTTCACTGAAAGTTCACACCACGTGTGTTCTAGTGCTTCTGAATTCAAATGTTAAGATATGTACCGAGAAACCATAAATTAATTAAATATAGTTTAATTACAGCGATTTAGAATAAATATTATCCGGGCGTTGATGCTTAGGCTTCCGGCGAGCCGAACCAGCTCTCACATTGCCCGCGATCATAAAGTAAGTCAAAAAGTTTAAAAATTCATAGACAATAAGCTCTATTTGGGGGTTTTTTTTCGTTTGGTTAAACGCAGACAATGTGACGGCGACGCGGCCGCGATGTTCGCACGGTAGAGACATCTGAACAAGATGACCAGAGACTATAGAATCACAGTTCACTATGACCGGGCGGTGACAGCATTGTGCCTTCAGTAAAGTTGATTATATCAATTTTACAAGTGCACTGCTGACATCGCCCGGCCGCCGCCGACTGGATACAATGTTACAAGTAGGTATATACAACGTTACCACTAAAACCTTCTTTAAGATATCAATAAATATATTTCCAAATATTAGAATTATTATATACTATATAAATATTAATCTTAACGGCTACGTACATTCATAGATATATATATATATATATATATATATATATTGAGACTAAAAAGTGCATTTTGTCCATTTTAAGAGCGAAATGCCTGCCCAACCCTGCCTTCCGTGCGGAGTTTCCGAGTTTTCCCGTCACAGTCATATATAATACTATATATACATAATTTAATTTCAGATTTGGATGATTTATATATGAAGGTAATATGACGGTATTTCCTCTTATCTATTGATATCAACTAATTATGATTTCACCAAAAGGATTGGCTTAAAACGTCTGACAATGATTATTGATTAAATTTAATTTACAAAACGTTAATTTTTTCGACGACGCGATTCTCGAATGTTCTATTCGCTATTACGCATTAATTCGATAGTTATTTTACAAAAGATGAATAGGAACACAAGGTATAGAATCGATCGTTTACCTTTTACGAGAAAGGAAAGCTTATGCTAATTACAGGGTGAAGTAAACGTATACAGAGAGCTTTAGATAATGCACTGGTGTTGGCCGACTGTGCACAGAGACCTGTACCTAACGCGCCATGCCCTACGAGACACGGCGGTCGCTGTACCGTATTGAAGTAAAAGACGTTTACTACAAAGAAATTCTATTCTATCATTCAAAAATACATCGATTTTCATAAATGTTCTACTGTAACTGTCTTATATACCGAGAACATATCAATACACTGTAGTGATAATCTATTATTATCAGGACGCCGGAACCCTTACAGGGCGAACGAGTATTTACACCGTGAATTATGCGAACAAGGTTTCAATTTAATGGTAACATTATTATTTTTTTCGTATTATATTACTTTTTTAATAGACACAAACGTTTAGGTTCATAACTAACTACACCTATTTATAGATTTTACACTTTGAACTTTCGTCGTTTATTAAATAAAATCGGGGAAAAAGGTTTTTGTTTGTCAATATTTATAAAAAAGAAACTTATAATAATTAAATTCACATTACGAAATCATAACGAAATAGATTTGATAAATGATAAAATATTTGTCACATTTGCGATAATTAATATTAAATTAAAATAATACTTGATGCCGTACACGCTGAGACGTACGAGAGTAACTGTGGTCTATTTATGAGGGGGATCGGCCAAAAATTTTTTTTATCGAATTGGGAACCTCCTCTTTTTTGAAGTCGGTTAATAAAACCTTTACAGGTATATAACGTAGGTATCATAGTACCTATAGCTAATGAGACATTATCGGTCTTTTTTTGTAACTTCGTATATATAAACAGTTCAAATTAAATAAGCTTTAAACTAATTATCTAGAACGTATGGGCCTTATATTGTCCGGGCCGACGATGTGTTACAAAATATGAACAGCAATTGCTAAGTAAGCAATAATGGATACTGTTATATGGCTGTTATTCAGCATGCGCTGCTTATCGGCCTGTATTAGAGCAAGTAACGCGTATAGTCCCGGTACTGTTGCCGCAATTAGATAGATCTTATATACACACTAGAGCGTCCAGGCTGTAGAAGTTACATACGGGATTGTTGATCAACAAGTGGACAGTACTCTCTCGCACGCGACAGAGCAGTTGCATCATTAAAATTATACATTGCAGGGACAGAAACATACATAAATCACTTTCAAAATATTGCTTTCAATTTAATTTACTTAACTATAAGATTATTTACATAGTATGCACCATTTAAGAAAATATTAACGAGTTAAATGCAGTAATAGATGTTGTTAGTAAGATCGTTTAAAATTTGTTGCATATAATTTTTTTTTTGTTTATGGAATACCAAGTATTCATAAATTAAAAAAAAAGAATTTAGTCTCATAAAAACATATAAAAGTATAAAAAGTTTCGATTCGTAAAATTATGTTGTGAATAATTGAAAACCCTCCGATGTACGTGTACCGAGAAAGGCTGAACCGATTTCCATCAAACATCGCTAATGAAGTGCCAATGAAAAATCCCATATTGAAATTGGTCCGTCCCTTCTGGAGCTACGATACCACAGACAGAGGTGTCAAACATAAACCACCACTCTTTGCGTTGCGTCGGAGGCTAAAAGCAGTTTAAAATGAACACTGTTTTATATATCTTTTGGGTTAAAACGAATCTAAGCACAGCCTGCAACCACGAGGTTTAATTTTAAAATAATTAACTTTTCTATACGTCATTTATATTAAAAATAAATATGCATTATTTTTTAAAGATATGCTTTTAAATCGCGATTGCTTAAATTAATTTCAGTTCGGTACTAAACTTTATGTTAAAGGACACTAATTTTTATATAAACATTCGCAGTCAACAAATACGTTTATATTGTGTGGGTGGTTCATAGGGCGATAACGATTCATAATTTAAGAATTATCGCGGATGGTGAACTAAATGTGAGAGGATTATGAATGTACTGGGGCCGTAGTACTTTGTTTCCAGGCAATTCGCATCCCGGCCTATTTCTTGTCATCAGTATCATGTTAGCCACAGAAGTTACCGCTACATAGCATTTTAATATGGACCGTACATGTTTGAAAACAAGACCGTTTATTTATTACGATAAGTATGAATTGTTAAGTTGAGAAATTTGCTAGGCAGTTCCTTTTTTCTTGTTATTTTTTTATATTTACGCGAATACTACACATTGAAATAGAACATTTTTTACGGATTTTATCGCCTTTATTTGTGTTGTAATTAATGTAATTAAATCCAAAACCAAGCGCACCATTGCAAGACCTCAAGGAACTGTGAGCACTTTCTGCGTAGATCGGACCGCAAACAACAACTAAATATAAGGGTACCCCAGTTCAAACTATGAAACTAGGACGTCAAACACCTCAGTCCTCCCGTGACCATGCTTCTGTAAAGCAGCCGAAACGGCGGGAACGGAATAACATAAAACGAATGCGAAAAAAATCGTAAATTTAGTTTGATTTCAACGTTCCGTTTCTTGCCTGGAAATAAGCATCCATAATACATCCCCTAAGATTATTAGCTTATACAGCATAAGTATAGTATTGAATTGTTTTTGAAAAAGCCTTTGAAATAAAATGGCGGTTCTAAACCAGGAATCGTTATCGCCACGACGCTGCAACCATTGCGATATCATTGGATAAAAATAATAATAATAAAATTAAATTAAATAACATGTTCGCTACAATCGAGGTTCGAACAAATACCGACAGCCAATTGGAACCTGAATAATGTACTATTTTCACTGTCAGCAGTATTGCAAAGACAACAATGAAAAATTGCATTTTCTCGTTACGTTCGCTGTCAATATAAACTGATCTTGATGGACATGTAGATAATGTTACATAGCTTTAATGAAGTCATAATCTACACTCACATTACCATGTTGTCTGGGCGAAAATTTTGACCAATTTACAATGGCCGTACGCAGCAGTTTTCGTTCTAAAAAATGGTTTGCAATGCGATTGTAAATTTGTTAAACGCTCCATGAATTCGAGTGTATACGGCGTGATAATAATATTGCACGGATCGCACACCTATCAAATACTGCAAATGACAGCCAAGTGTGGGCGAAAGATCACGATAGTCAACTGTCATCATTAGTCAAAATATCCTTAATTATCGTCACTAGGGATATTATGTATCTGTATCATATATCTATGGCGTCATATTTATATAAATGTGTACTAGAAATTAGCCCGATCGTATCGTAAAAATAATAATTTTTCATACAAACTTTGATCCCCCATAGGGGTGAAATTTCAAAAAACCTTCCTTAGTGCTATCCTATGTTATATAAGGAACTCCTGTGCAAAATGCCATAGAGCATGGCCATAAAATACCATAGCTCCTAGGCAATAGGTTCACCAGCATAGGCTGTGTGTTGTCCGTCCGTCAGTCAGCCATTATTAAGAATTTCATTTAAATACAGTCAATTAGATATAATTGTATCACCTATGTTTTCCGTTATTTTTATCTAGGATGGTATGATAGATCTATACCATAGATATATGATAATGTACCATGCCCCATAGACATGAATAAAAAATAAAAATTGTGTGTAACATTAGCTGTCAATATGAATCTTGATAGGTATGCAAGGTGGAACATTCACCAGATCGTGGTTGGTAATGGTGTAGGAACAGAGATATTTACAAGAAAACCAATATTATATCCACTATCAAAATAACACATCTGACAATACAGGCTGGTTCAGAAAGGGCATACTATACCTGAAATTATTTTGCGAATTTGTAAACACAATGTGAAGACGATTTAAAAAAATATTTTTATTGTAAACAAATGACAATCGCGATTTTATTACCAACATTTTTTTTTATTTACATCCTTAATCCATATGCCATAAAGCGCAGGACCAAGTAAACCCTTTGTGAATCAGCCTGTATAAATATTGTCAGACGAACAACGAACTGTATGGCTCCAAACGAAGCAACGCTTGTATTATGGGTACCGTACAATAGACTGGGGCGATACCGCGATACCCATAGGCATGGCACGGTATCATATAAAACGATAGCTAGAGTCGATTTTAGAATGGTAAATAACACATGTTGACAGCTGATTCGATATACCAATGGTTTACACACAAACATCTTTGCATTAATCAAATTCATTAATATTATTTACATAGGGAACGGACAGACATGCACTTAAAACTAACAAACCTCGTCGAAATCATTTCAATTCTTTGACTACGCGATGAGTATTGCCAAATATTGCACAAAACAAATAAAAAGATATATTATGTTAAAATATATCACTAACGAACCGATACCATACTTAGTATACGTTATATTATAAAAAACAAACAAAACAGCGAGGCAAATAACAGTTGACAGCGCTCGAGCGAGGCGACGCGAACTTCTCTTATGGTTCGACCCCATCTGAGTTAACGCTAGTGATAATATTAATGCCACTATACGCCTTAAATAAAGCATTACAAATTGCCATATTAAATGCTTGGCTACATTAATGTACCTCTGCTCTTATAGCTTTACGACATTAGTAATGATGTTAGTAAATTAATGTCAAACATCCACTTAGTGGCATTATGAAGTTACTAATTAGTGCACTGAGCCACAGATGTTGCCAAACAATTAAGTACTCACCATCTACGATTTACCAGGGCCCCAAGTCTGCTAACACAATCGATTCATAATCGAACAGCAGCCGCATAGTAACTGTCACTCTTGACAGATATCCCATACAGTATCTGTCAAAAGTGGCAGATACTATGCCGTTGCTGTTCGATTATGAATCGATTGTGTTAGCAGACTTGGGGCCCTGTCTGTCAGTCTGAGCACGACAACAGCTAAACGTGATACGAACTCAGTAACGAGCTTGTCTGTGCATGATACATATTGAGCAGATTGTACCGTAAGGTAACACTATTATTGTTTATAAGATTTGATAATATGAATATAGACAGTATTTCTCATTGAATTGTTATATTCTAGATTATTGTTTTGACTAGCTCTCTTTATAGACTAGTAAAGTTATTTGTGTGATGTTAAGATGATTATTACAGTGTAAAAGAATAATAATATTTCGATTGAATATGTTCCAGATTAAGAACCAATAAGCATCGTTCGCAGATAAGTGTTGATTTTAGTTTATCAATTCCAATGATATTTTTTTTAATACATTTTATTTGATATTGGAATAAAACATTTGATATGAGTCCATGACATATAATGTAACGTATACTATTTATGCTATCGGTTTTGTATCAATAAAATATACCAATCAGTTCGTCATACGATGTACCTTAATTACATCATCGTAAGGGCCGGTATGATAGTTATAATAAAAAATAATAACAATATACATTTAATTATTTTGGTGGACCGTATATGGTAATACGATCACATAAACGTCGTGTCACATAAAAAATAATTGGATTATTTCAATTTATGTATAATAATTATTATTAAAAATTAATTGAAATGGAATTTAATAGAATTTAAAAATCAGAATTATTTTGAATGCTTAATTAATATTACACTTTAAAATTAAACTTCGCATTGGTATGATCATATATTCACAAACGGTCCGCATTAACTATGATTATATTCGATCTTGTTTTCCACACATATACATATGTAATATATATAAATTTAGACGTTCCGTAATATAACATATAAACAAAAACCGATTTGAGAAATAGTGATAGTGTGAAATGGCGAACGCCATTAGACACACATATATTTAGACTTTCAGACATTTTGAATTTTAAACTTTATTACAGTGTGAGACTGTAATAAAAGTATTCAAAATTAAGGAATATCAAATAACATAATGCCCTTACATATTGTGTAACATCAGCTTTCAATAATCTTTGGTTACATGTTTACTGTATAAATGATGGCTGCCGAAATTATTTCAAATTATTCAAAATGTCAATACGGTGAATGTAAAATGTTGTATACGTCGAATGTTATAAATGCTTGTTTACATGCAATACTTGATGTGATGTCACTTGTGATTGCGAAGCCTTCTTAAAAAAACATTACATTACTTAATTTCAATAGTCACATAATTACTTCATGAAAAAATTAATGAGATTCCATATGAGGCACAAAGTAAAACAGTAACTTCAACAAAAATATATATGCTATATTATAATATAAGATTTACTTGTGCATCGCAACATACACAATATACATTGGAGTAACTTTAAGTTAATCATTGAGCTTTCCATTTATACAAATAAATAATATAATAGACTACATCATGATAGAGATAATATTACTTTAAAAATATACAGACAATGCTTTAGTTTAACTATACAGATTTCATACTTGTTCTAAGAGTAGTGTATCGTTAATTTATCGTCCGCTTACTTCCTAGTGCGCAGTTTGTATCACCTCACTTCGCAATGTTTATTGACGGCGAGCGGCAGCGGCGAGGAGGCGGGCGGCGCGGCGGGGGCGGGGGCGGGCGGCGCTGGCGGCGGGGCGGGCGCGGCGCTGCGCTCGCCCGCCTCCTTCATCACGTACCCGGAGCCCTCGGAGCTGCGCGACAGTTTTAACCTGATCGGCGTCACTTTAGCGGTCCGAATCTTACGCATCGCGGAGGTGGATTCCGAGTAGGTGGGCGCGTCGAACGCGAGCGGGTCCGGCCGGTTCGGGTCGTACTCGAACGGGTCGTAGGGCAGATCGGACGCCGCCGCGGCCGGCCCGCTCGCGCCCGCCGACGGCGGCGCCGGCGCCGGCGCTGGAGCCGACGCTGGCGCCGACGTCGAAGCCGACGCCGCCTTCTCGCCGTCCCCATCCTCCTTGTTACGCTTTATTTTTATGATCAACTTGGTAGCACTGTCACTCTCACTACTGTTTACCACTTGCAACTTGTTCGCTTTTTTGTCCTTTTTCTTTTTGCGTTTCTCACTCTTACTAGGCTTGGATTTCTTTGTTTTCTCGTTCTCCTCAAAGTCCGCCATCACCATTCGCCGGTACTTCATGCTCTCCCGGCGCAGGTCCTCCATGCTGGGCATGTTGTGCAGCAGCCGCTTCTTGGGCGGCCGGAACTGGAAGCTCGACGGCTCCTCGTTCACTTGTTGCACAGTGTTCGAGCCGATCTTAATCTTTAGCTTCGGCGCGACCGGCGACGTCGCATTCGTCTTGTTGGGCTTGGTGGACGCCCGGCCGCGTCTCTTGTGCGCTTGGCTCGTGTTGCTGGCGATAGCGGACAACTTGACGTCGTCCGCTGGGTCCGCGTCATTGTTCATGCTCACTTCCAAGTGCCTCAGTTCTCGAGACAGGCCACTGGTAGTTTTGCGTTTCTTCTTTTCAATAGGAGTGTCGGTCATCTTGTAGTCCTCTCGCGTAGGTATGCTGGTCATCGAGGAGATGGCTTTAGGTATGGTGATGACGGCACGAATGAGCGGCGACGGCGCCGCCGGCGGGGGCACCGCGCCGATCGTCGCCGAAGCGCTCGTGGGATCGTCCATGTTCATATCTTGGGTCCAGTATTGGCGCAGCAATTCCTTCTTTCGCATACGCCTCAGATTAGTGGAACCGGGCATCATGCTGGAAGTGGAGGCGCTGGGCACGTTCAGCACACTGGCGCTGGACTCGTGCGTGGGCACCGGCGGCGGCGGCGCCACCGGCTGCACGCAGCTCGCCGAATAGTTGGCGTCGAGGAAGGGGCCTTTTATCTTCACCTTCAATTGGTTCCTCGAATCTGAGAGCGAAACCTTCGGCAATTGCGGCGTGAACGTCTCCTTGGGCGGCTGGATGGTCTCCGGGGCGCGGCCGCCGGGCGAGCCGAGCTCGGGGTTACTGGCCATGAGCTCGGAGTGCAGCTGCTTCTCGACCTCCTCGTCTATATCGGGCAGATGTTGGTCCGCAGTGCCGCTGGAGAACGCGAAGAGGTACGCGTCGCCGGTGGAGGGAACGAGAGGGTCGAACTGTTGGTAGGAGTGCACCGAGCGCATGTCGACGGCGCCGGGCAGCACGGGCTGCACTTGTGAGAATCCCGGGCCGCGCCCCGGCGGCGTGGCGCCCGACGGGGACCCGTCCGCTCGCACGGGCTCAGGAGTAGGATGTTTAGTCTTCTTAGTTTCGGCCGCCGGAGCTCGTTTATTAGTCTGCGGCGGACTAGCCACGCGAGGCGACTGCGACGAGTCTTTGTACGAATGCTCTGACTTTCTATCATCTCTGACATCTACCGATTTCCGCTTCTCGCGCAGGGCCTTCAGATCGACGCCGTCGTTGGCGATCTCCTCGTCGAAGTCGTACACGGTGCCGACCAGCTTGCTCTGAATGGAGTTGCCGGTGTAGTCGCCGGGCGGGAAGCCGTGCGCGCTCTGGCCGCGGCTCTTGGACCGGCCGCGGCCGCGCTGGCTGCGGTTGCTTCTGTTGCTCGGGCGCTTGGTGCCCTTAGATCCATCGCTTTGCCTCGGCGATATGCCGGGGCTCTTGCCGGGCGATTTGCCCGAGAACTTGGTGGCCGCCTTGCTCAGTTTAGGTGGCGACTTCGATTCTTGTTGGTGTATACTCGAAATGGTTTCGTTGCTGTCGTTCGACATCTTCGTCGGAGCCCTATTGATGTTCGTGTCGTACGAATCTACGCTCACGCTCGGACTGGAAACGACATGTATTGAGAATTTATCGCTGCCCGTGAGGTCGATTTCGTCCCGCGGCGACTCGGACGGTTTGGGCGTGGGCGAGGCGATCATGGCGGTGGTGAGCGCAATGTTCTGGGACGAGGATGTGAAGGCCGCACAGAGCGGGAACGGCGGCTTCGGAGGTAGAAGCGAGGCGACCGAGTAGGGTATGGAGCTGTAGAGGCCGGGCCCGGGCGACGGCAGCGGCAGCGGCGACGCCCCGCACGGGCCCGACGCGAACAGAGGCAGCGAGGTGAGGAACGGCGACGCGTCCGGCGGGTACGTCGAGTACTGGTTGAGCGGCATCGACGGCTCCACCGCGCACGAGTACGCAGGAATAGGCGGATACGTATCTATGTCGGGTATCACATTACCTGAACGTGAATCACGTGTACTCAAATGAGATTTCAGCTCCACTTTCTGTGAACCGATCGATTCCTCAGAGTTTGTACTCGAAGCGGAGGACCTTCGGGTGGTTATTTTGCTCTCCATCCATTTCTCCTGACTGACGTACGGCGAGGAGATAGTGGCGCAATCCGAGTGAATCAGGGAATTATTGTTGTCGTAGTTCTGATTGTCTTGCGTCAACTCTTGGTCGAGGCTATGAACGGAGTGGTCGACGACGGACAGCGACTGGGAGTCGTCGCTCTGCTTCGATATCGACACCGTGTCTGCGACCTCCGACACGGACTGGACATCCGACTGCAGGTTTATAGGCTCTTTAGAATCGTCTGCGTAGGAGCCGGTCTGTTCATATTTCCTGTCGTTGGATTGGCTCTGAGTGTCGATGTGGGACACGCGTTCGCTGGGCCATTTCTCACTGCTAGTCATTGAGATGGGTCGGTATTCCTTGTTGATGCCAGTGTGTCTAGCCGGCAGGTCTCTCTCCATAGGGGCGGGAAGGTGCGGTACAAAGTTGACAGTGCGGTGTGTCTCCTTGGGTGGCGTTCTCTTGACGGGTATGTCGAAGGCCGCGTTCTTGTTCGGCGGCGGTGTCTCACGCTCCCGGTCCAATTTCACCAAATTAGATGCGGCGTTGCCCTCGTCGGCCTTGTGATCCTTGTCGGTTGTATCGTTCATATGCGCCGGCTCGTCCTGGGCGGGGTTCTCGGTCACTTTCTTCGAGCTGAGTTGCATCCGCAGCCTATCCACAAGGTTCAATGTCGCCTGCACGCTTTGCTCCTTCGAGTCTTCTTTAAAGAAGAATTCCGGGTAAGTGGCGAACGGTTTGATGATGTCGTCATGGTTGAATCCGTCGTCGACGTCCATCAAACCGAAATCGAACCGATCGAGCTCGTTGTCTTTGGACTGGGGCGAGAACAGGGTGCGGTTGGGGTTCACAGCCGAAGGTATCTTGGCGCTCTTTGAGATCTCGACACCCTGGACGTGGCTGGCGTCCTGCGTGATGTATTTCTTCTCTGGCTCTGGTGCGGATCGCTTCCTGGTGTTCCTCGTCATGGTCTCGGCGTCAATATTGTGCTCCACGGTCCTCGCGTCCATCGGAGTTTTCGGAGACTTGATCATGGTGTTTTCATTCAAGTTAGCTTGAATTTTAGCGATCATTTTGACGCTGCTCTTGTCAGCGAAATCTGGGTTATCATCCGTTGTGGTCATGTACTTTTCATTGCCGCCCGGTTTCTCTACAGCGGGAGGGTTCATGTTGGGACTCGGCGCTTTCGGCAGCCAAAGCTTATCACTGTCATGGTAGTCATCGTTAACGTGTGAAGGACTCTTCTTCTCGAGCATGCCTTCCGGCGGCTTTTCTACCGTATTCGCCTTTTTGACAGGTGACAAACTATCACGATCTGACACTGAAACTTTAGGACTGTCATGTTTGCTGAGGCTCCTGTCTTTCTTGACGGGCTCACGCGCTTCCTCGACTGGGGCGGGTTCTTTCATGCTTTCTTTCACGCTCATGCGCCTGTTGATCAAAGATTTCTGTCTGGCCTCCACATTCTTCTTTGGGCTCGAATTGTCCACAAGGGGCGACCCGGCTTCGGGTGCTTTGATATCTTTCTTATTTTCGGCGGACTCGCTGCGCCTTCTCGTTCTGGGCATCTTCGGTTTGACATCGTTGCTAGGCGTCTCGACCGCGACCGGTTCCTCCTTCGATTCCTTCTTTATCTCCTTGTCCGCTTCCCGCTCCGCAGCTGGAAGTTCACCGGGCTGGACGCTCTCTTCGGGACTTTTATTGGGCCCAGCGACAATACCGGAGTCGTCTTTAGATGGTTTTCTAGGTCCGGCATCAAGCTTATGAGGCATATTTCCGCCTGAAGAAGTGCTTCTGGTCCGAGCACGCGTGGAAGCACGCGCGGCGTCGGGTCGGCTAGGTTCCTCTCCTTCAGGAGCCGGTGATGGTACCCCACACTCGGACCGCCGTTCGGAAGTTTTAAGCTTCTTGTCTGGGGCCTTGCGAGGGGACGCATCGGTCGAGATACTTTTTGCCTTTCGCCGCCTCCGAGGTCGTTTCGGATAGGGACTTCCGGACCTAGACCCGTCGGACTCTTGAGAGCTTTCAGAATCACTCGAGGCACTAGTCGAAGACAGCGGCTTTGACACCTTGTCGAGAAAGGGCAAGTCGACTGTCGGTCTAGAGCCAGGGGGTGAGAACATAGAGGGCTGCCTCGTGCTCGCGGCGGGTTTGATCTCCCGCGCTTTTGCCGTCGGCTTGATGCTGGGTTTTTCCAATTCCTCCTCTGAACTGGACGATGAAGTATAGCTGCTGCTGCTCGTATTCGATGACGAACTCGAACTGTCCTTTTCTGGCTCTTTCGGGATTTTAACTTCATCCTTTTTAGGCGACAGTTGCTTTGTAGTTTCAGGTTTGTCAGAATCTTTCTTTTTCTCAGTATCGCTGTCGGGAACAGGTAGTTTGGTGCCGAGCCCGCTTTTGATGTGCGCCGCAGCTTTCTTGGCAGCCTGCCTCTGAGGCACGTATGCAATAGGCTCCTTCTCTATCTCCTTAGACTTCTTCCTACCTGTTTTAGTTGGCGAGCCATCTTTGATTTCTTTTCCCTTTATTTTGGCTTTTAACTGAGGCTTCGTTTTGATATCTTCAACAACAACTGGCTTATCGACCACGGGTTCGTCTTTCTTAACCACTGTGGTAGAGCGCATGTTTTCGGAAGCCTTTTTAGCAGCCTGCCGCTGAGGAACGATCAAGTCGGTCGGATTATCCTTTTGTTTTGAAAACTTCACATTCTCCTTATTCTTCGCCTCGTCATCGGACTCTCCAGATTTGACCGGGGTCTTCTTGTCTTTGTTCGAAGGCTTCCTTCCCCTCTTCTTCGGGGCGGGCTTGTCTTCCTCAGTGACCACATGTTTCTTTTCCGGTCGAGACGGTATGAATTCCTTCATCGCTGCTTTTGTTCGTGGAAGCGATTGTTGCGAGTCATTGCCGCCGGGTGACTTCTCCGGTTTCACCTTCTCAGATTTTGTCTTTTCGGCATTAATTTTTTCATTTTTGCCGTCTGCTTTGTTGTCCTCGCTGCTGTCGGAGTAAATGTCGACGGGGAATTTGTTGTTCCTCGTTGATCTTATCGGCATGAGCTCGTCGCTTTCTGTTCCCGATTGGTCATGTTTGCCCGCCGCCATTTCCTGCTCCATTTGTCGCAGCGTCTTACTGCGAGACCTATCCTTATTCATCCTCGCCGTGAGCGTTTCATCCTCACTGCTGCTCTCGACGAGTGCTTTGGATTGCGGCAATTTCTTCTTCTTCCGATCAGTCTTTTTGGGAGACCTCTTGCCTTTCGTCTTAGGCGATACCTTTTTCTTTGGTGAACTGGGTTTCTTGCTCTCGTCTTCTGTGCTAGAGCCAATCGTCTTGTTCCGGAATCGGCCGGCGCGGCTCATCTCCGGCGCGCTCTCCTCGCTCGAAAGACCGCTGTACATACTGCCGCTGCGTCGCGACCCGTTCACGTAGTGCTTTTTATAAGGGTTCGATGACTTGGACCCCTTCACTAAGCCGTTGCGGTCTTTCTTCTTCTCGTCGCCGGAGTCTTGCGGCGCAATGCGCGCCAGTAGATCGTCAAAATCGTTCTTATGATCGGGCGCATTAGGATGAGAGTATAATCTATCGTAAATGGAAGGTCCGTGATTAGCCTCAATTATGGCCGACAGCTCTGGTTGTGATATGCTGACGTCCGCCGACAGCACGGCGACTTGCTTGTGGAACGTCTGTTCTCTCATGCGGAAAAATGAGCGCGAGAGCTTTTCCCTTCTACTCACCATGTAGCACAAGTTCCGAACTCTTTCTAGGTCCTGCCTGAGTTGTACGAACATTTTCATCTTGTCGAGGTCGGCTTGCTCCTGGCGGTGAGTCAGGAGCTCGGTGTCGTCCGACTTCGGTGGCAGCAAGGGGCGATTGTGCCCCGCTCGCCTCTTCAGTTTCCAGTAGTTGTAGATGTAGTTGATCGCGTCCTGGTCCACGTCGAGGAGATGTGTGCTGATGTCCTTGACGCTCACGTGCCGGTCGAACTCGCGCTCGATCTCGTGCAAGCGGGCGGTGCGCGCTTGCGTCTTCTCCTCTGACGTCATATCTTTGCGCCGCTTCCTCTTCACCTCCTCCTCCTCCGAGCCGGAGCCGGGACATTTCTCCTTTTTGGAATTAACACTATGCTTCTGACAGTATGATCGAAGCTTGACCCCGTCGTCGGCGTTTTCGTCTTCGATTATCGCACGCATTTCGAGTCCGTGCTTAAAAGCACACGTAACGTGATAGGCAGTCTTACAAGTCTTTACGGAGCACTGTATGCAGGCGCCCTTGCGGTTACGACACAACACGCACACTAGAGACCAGCGCGAGGCCGGTATAGAGGAGATTTTCGTGATCGGTTCCATGATTTCCGCACACCCGATGGACACTTCGGGTATCCAGAGGACGCAACTCACGTGAGCCCACTTGTGTCCGGAGGGCGTGCACTTCATGGCGCCGCCGTGGTTGGGGCACAGCACGCAGCTCGGCCGGACGCCGTCGCCGCACGGCCGGCACAGCCATTGCCCTGGAACCACGAGAACGGGAATGTCAGCGCCTTACACTCACTGATATAAGGCTACTATTACATATCACATTAATAATACAATGTGTCCACCATATAGGCGCGGTACTAAACCCTATACGCATCGTCAACAATAACATTTATGAAAGCTATCGCTAATGAAGAATATATTTAAAATTTAATATATAGAATATAATAAAAAAATATTTTTTTAACCTAGCAATTCACACATTTAGTTATGTGTATATGTGTAAACTTTAATTAATTATCAATTTTTTTCTTAAAATAATTCAAATATGAATATATTAGTAATCTATATGACTCTGTCACTGTCACACTTTCTTATGAAACCGGTCATGTAATAATGTGTTCTGACATAGATACAGTATATCTGATAAAAGATACAGTAGTTCTGACAAAATATACAGTAGTTCTAATAAAAGATACAATACTTCTGACAGAGGATACATTAGTTCTGACAAAAGACACAGTAGTTCTAACAAAAGATACAGTAGTTCTGACAAAAAACACAGTAGTTCTGACAAAAGATACAGCAGTTCTGACAAAAGATACAGTAGTTCTGACAAAAACACAGTATTTCTGACAATAGATACAGCAGTTCTGACAAAAGATACAGTAGTTCTGACAAAAAACACAGTAGTTCTGACAAAAGATACAGCAGTTCTGACCTAAGATACGGTCCACTACGCTTCCACTCACCGTCCGGTATGACAGTGATGCCGTAGCACGCCTGGTGCACGCATATGTTGCACGAGTCGCAGAACACCATCTCGTTGCCGTCCTCCGAGTCCGGCGAGCGGCACACGTCACAGATGACGTTCTCGTCGTACTCGATGCCGAGGCCCTCCTCGGACTTAACGATCGCCTGCGTTTTATCCCAAGCCCGGACCTACAAGTGAAATAGTTTAATTATTACATACGGTATTATGCTAGCTGAAGCTAGTTAAATATAACACAAAGTAGGAGACCACAACATTTGAAAATGGATATCAGAAAACCGAAACTCGATTATTCCTATGCCGCCACGACTTACCAACAAAATAAGCAACCGACCAATTATGTGAGCAAATAATCATTATATAAATGGAAAATAAACTTCGGTGAAGAGCTACAAGTGCGTACAAGGTATCGTTATTGAAAAGTTAATCTACGGCCGAAGTTGTGCCAACTCCGTCGACATCTCGGCATTGTAACCAAATTAATATTTATTCTCGGATGCAAGACCTCGAAAACTTCGTTTAAAAAAGGTTGGTTTATCGTTTAATAAATGTTTTTATTTCGCCCGATAGAATGTTATTTTTAAAAACGTCTGTTTAGAAATTTATACCATGTCGTGTTTATCGTAGACATTTTGTTTGGCTTATGATTTACGCGTGAAGTGCTGGACCAGTTTTGATGCGAGCTACGCATAGGTGGGTATAGAAAGAACATGACCCTTTGGCGGAAAAGGGAAGATCTTCAAGCCAGGCGGGTGGTATGCCTGGCGCTATGCCCCAACGGTTATTGTCTGGATCTTGTATATATGTTACGTGCTCCGAAAACTCTCATAGCGCGATTCAGGATTGTATTGAGCATTGTCTATTGTTCTGAATGCGTCTGCAGCGCCATCTGTGTAGCTTGTGGCGAGGTTGAAGATGTCGCTACAACCCTAGCAACTACCAACCCTTGAGTAATTAATTACGAACGAGTATTTCCGGACTACGAAGATTACCTGTTCATGTTAGAAATTAATAGTATCAAAGACACGTGTAGGTAATTTTTGCAGCGATTTTAATCCACCTCGTTCGGCTTGTCTCAACGCAAAAACGGCCTGCAAGTCTACGAGACGATATTCATTATATTCGATTTATTCAATCGTTGCTCAAGTTACGCACGTAATCTAAAAATAACTCACTTGAGTCCCAGATTGTCGATTGTTAATAAACTGCATGGCATACACTCAAGAATATCTTGTAGTACTTTGAAATCTAACACCTAGCAAATAAATTTTAAATGATAACAGTAAGTCAAATTTCCATTGAGTTCGACAACTCGAAGATGGTTTTTAAACATTATTATGGTATTATTTGTTTTTTAATAAAACGTACACATGAACCTGCTTTGATAGCCAATAGCTGACTGATGGTCTGGAGCATAAACAAGGGAATTAACACCCCTTTCATCTTGTACCGGGCAATCAACTCATAAACATAATGGAAAACGATTTCGATTCACAAGTCATTTCTATTTGAAAATGGCATTGTTTTATAAATGGATTACTACTTATATAGTTTGTTTGCTACATTATGTTTTATATTAATAATCGCATAGCAATATATACAGTACTAGCTGACTCGGCAAACGTTGATTTGCCATATACATTATTTCTAGGAAATATTATTATAGTTAAAAATCGGGGTCGAGTCACCTTCGTCCGTAGGAGAATTAAGTACCCTCGAGATACCCTACACGTGACCTTGGGTGGTGCCAACCAGGTGACAACTCTACTGGTGGTAGGCTTCGGCCGTGGCTAGTCACCACCCACTGAACAAAGCTATGTCGCCAAGCGGCCTAGCCGTGTTCCGGCATGATGTTCGGTGTTGCCATTCATGGATGGCGGGTCAGATCAGCTGCGCTGCATGTGCCTAGTGAATGTAGCGTCTCGATCTACTGCCGCCTTCCTACCTAGGCAAGTATGCTCCATCGTAGATCTCATCGTCACTTACCATTAGGTGAGATCGAGATTAAATACTTGCCTATAATGTAATAAAAAAAAATTGCGATTATAATTTGAGACATAAACTATACTATCTTTCAAGTTGGAGAAAACTGTACAGTGTGCAAAACTTTATTTAAATCGGTTTAGTAGTTCAGGAGTCCATAGCGGACAAACATCGTGACACGTAATTTATATATATTAAGGGCAAACCGTGTGTGATGACCACGAAAATTTTTACCCGAGTCGTGTACGCTTAATATCAATGTAAACAGGTAATAATAAAACCGAAATCGGCTCCAGTCGGCACAGTCAATACGGTACTCATAACAAATGTTGCTTAGTTTGGAACCGTACAACTTAGTCTGTTCGTCTGACGATATTAGTATTTATTTGGTATTGTACCACAAGTTAGACCGCCAACACCATCGTGGGACGACCGGTAAATCCGCAAGTACAAATAATATTCGGTAACATACTGAGGAGTTATATAGCAGTGCGTGCCACGGGTAGGCGACTTGGAGGGGAAAGTACTATAAATATTGTATATAGTATCATTGTTTCGTGGAGACATTGTTTTATTCATAAAAGTAAGTAATTCTGCATTCAATGATTTTTAAAAAGTTGCTTGCGTCTGGGCATCGCATCGTACCGAGCAAAGGTGGAAAAAAAGAAACGGTAATTTTCACGATGCCGATTGAAAGTGTCAATCATAAAGATTAATTTCTTGCAGTTAACATTGCTAAATAATAATAATTATAATAACGAGTGGCGAGTCGCCACCTGCCAATAATAATTGGAAAAAAGCTGATTATGGCAGGTGACCGCTACCCTTTCAATAGCCCTATCTCATATCCATCCAAACCTTAATCCATAGACTCAATTATCATTCCATATTCCGGAAATAGTTCCTCCGCCTGCTGAGGTCGATTCGCTGTTTATGCTATCATTTTCAGCAATTGACCCCAGCAGGTGGACAACATAACATTAAAATTCTCAATAAGCGCCTCTACGTGTTGGACCCATGTCCCCACGCAAGCCTTCCAAAAATCCGGGTGTAGCCCGTGTAAAGGGAGACATAATAAAAAATATCACCAGACGAACACACTAACTATACGGTCCCACACTAAGCAACGCTTGTATTATGGGTAACGTACAATGGACTGGAGACGAACTTACTATATATTACTTATACAGATATTAAACATCCATGACTTGGGTACAAACATTCGTACTCATCACACAAAGTTTGTCCCTACCAGGATTCGAACCCGTGACCCTCGGCACAGGAAGCAGGGTCACTACCCACTGCGCTATTCAGGCCGTCAAATAGTATTCATAATTTAGGAAACACCGAGAAATTATATATTTATGATAAGGAAACTTAATTACAACGCCTTTTTCTTTCGTCTGTAGATACATGAGCGGTTTGAATCACGATTTTATTTAAAACTTTATGGTTTTTTTTTTTTTTTATTGCAGTATAGGCAATTATTTGATCTGGATCTCACCTGATGTTAAGTGACGATGAGATCTACGATGTAGCATACTTGCCTAGAAGGTACCTGTTCACTCTCGACTTGAAAACACCCAGATTGTAGTCAACGGGGAACAAAGACGCCGGTAGCGTGTTCCATTCCTTGGCAGTACGCACGATGAAAGTAGAAGCAAAACGCTTAGTGCGTACCGCAGGAATGTCCACAGTGTACGGATGACACTTATCCGTGCGTCTTGTCGACCGACGATAGAATGGAGATGGGGGAATTAACTCGTGTAATTCCGTCGCACACTCTCCGAAATGAATTCTGTAGAAAACTGATAGGCTGGCAACCCTACGTCGGTGTTCCAGGCTCTGTAGCTTGGCCTGCACTAGGGTCTCGTTGCCAATGAGCTTTCTAGCCCGCCTATGTTCCATAAATTAAAGATACACAGTCACCTTCAACGAACTAACCCTTATACTTTTTATTGATTTAATATCCTAACACTTTCCATTGGCATCTTAATAATACATGATGTTTTTTTCTACATTTCTCATCGGTTCAATACCCAGATTCCGTGTTTCGTCTCGCTCATACGACAGTTTCATAAAAAAATACGTGTGGCAGCATACTTCCTCGATGCCGAGACGGTGGCCCTAAGTGTTTCGATCTGTGATGTACTCGCGCAAGCTACAATTTAATTCGATAATAATAAAAAGTCCTTGAAATACGACGCGCAGACCATCGTACCGGGGACCCGAGACGCAATATCAACAAGCCTATTAAGCATGCATCCCAGTTGTAGCATTATAAACGTTTATTGATCAAATCTACGGTTAGCAGATGGTCGAGATGCGTTTAGTTTCATATCGATTAACCAGCCTCTCGAAAAAAAAAAACTTATCTTAACTTACACAGCGTATCGTATAGCAGTAGGGTAAACAGATAGCCCAACAAATCCCGGAACTGTTCAATTATGTAGATAATGTACTTATTTCATTCAGCATCTCGAAATAATATTGGCTGTATGTTTTTCTTAAATATGGTCTGGATATTTCGTTTTTACAATATGGCAACCTTGAGCACACCTCTCAAATGTTCCCAGGATGATGATGATATTGGAGTCAAACTGAGGTTGGTGGTAACAGTGTGACACCAAATCGATGGCTACATACATTATTTGCGTCTAAGTCAGTAACATCTTTTTAACCACAATAAGTTCACCTATAACTACTCTACTGAAAACAAATTAAGCCCGACATTTTATCTACATTCAAACTTAATTTATTAAATACTAGCTACGCCCGGCGGTATTACCCGCGATAAAAAGTATGAAAAATTAAAACATCTATCCCACGGGAACCATACATTTTACCGGGATAAAAAGTAGCCTATGTGCTATTCCAGACTATATTCTATCTCTGTGCCAAATTTCATCCAGATCCGTTCAGCCGTTCGGGCGTGAAAGAGTAACAAACATCCATCCATCCATCCATCCAAACTTTCACAATTATAATATTAGTATAGATAAATCCCGGGGTAACCCATCCATTTGTCGAGATAAAAAAATATTATCATATCTTACGCCTTGGGTTGTAAGCTACCCCAATGCCACGCTTCATCCAAATAAGTATCTAAGTTTTCCCGTGATACGCGAACAGTCAACAAAAATTCTAATTATGTCAGATAGGCTACAGTATAGAAGATAATGTTCTCTACAACTTTTTTTTATAAACTTTAAATTTGTGTATGACGGCCCCCCACAAGATGGACCGATGATATCACACGCATCGCCGGAAGCCGGTGGATGCGAGTGGCGGAGTACCGTCATGTGTGGAACTCATTGGGGGAGGCCTATATCCCGTAGTGGACGTCTTTCGGCTTATAGCATAGCATAGTATAGCATAGCATTACATTTTGCAGACACGATCACATTATAGCTCCTTTAGTAAGTACATACTAGGATTAATACAAAAATAATATGCTTTCTTATATCAATATCATAAACTAAGGAGAGCCCCGTTTGGTTATTTGAGCATAGGATCGATCAACATAAAATAACATTATAATGGTAGGGATCCAGCAGCAGAAAATACGAGAGACGTGCGGGCGAACCCGCGGGCCAAAGCTAGTAATCAATGAGGTAACATGCGTTCCAGTCGTATTGATACTAGTGAGGCCTTGTGCAAAAATATCGCCAGACGAACACACCAACGATACGGTCCCAAACTAAACAACGCTTGCATCATGTGTACCGTACAATGGACTCGGGATCAACCCGGTATATAATACTTATATAGACATTAAACATCCATGACTTGGGTACAAACATTCGTGATCTTCACATAAAGTATGTCCCTACGAGGATTCAAATCCGGGACCCTCAGCCTAGAAGGTAGGGTCAACCAAACAACCAGCTTAACGTTCTGTCTAATTTTAAAATGAAGTCTAAAGTATTACAAGGATAAAAAATATATATTCGCGCCCGCCGTTATAAAGCTTCTTATACCGCCAGCTTATTTTTTTTTAATACTAAGAAAATAAATTTTCCAACCCTCTTAACACTCATTAACAGTATAATAGGATACTCGTGTTACGGTTAATAGGTGTAACTGGACATTTAGTGTTCTTACCGGTCATTTCAAGAATATAAACGTTTTCGTGGCTTTTTCGCGCAATTGACAAATTAATATGTGATTTAATTGCAATGTCAAGTTTCAGTTAAATCAGCCCAGAGGATTACGAGATACTTACGATTCTGAAGCCTGCCTAGCCATTCCTACTGTGTTCTTACATACTCATTTCACCTTGTTGTATAGTATCATTGGCACATGGCTATTCGATTTAAATTAAAATTAATAAATAATCACCTACAAAATAATATAACATTAAAAATGTTTCATTAAACATTATTTTCGATAGGAACGGCATTCCGAACAGGTGACAGAGCAATATAAATAAAAAAAAATACCCTCATCCTCTTTTGTGGCTAAATACAATATATTCGACAGAACGTATACGGGCCATCGGCCAAATAAGTTGAGGATAGGGCTAGTCAATACATCCTGAAACCGGCCCTTATTGTAAGTCTTATTCTGTGTTTAGACGAGATAATACGTTCTATCCGGTAATAACGTGCTATGCTCAATTTATGTGTATCAAACGTAACATTGACGTAATTGATCTCTTTTATCCTACGAAGAAAAATGTATTTGTGTGCAGCCTGATAACAAGATACGACCACTCACATAATGCCTGGATTTGACATCCAGTCAACAATAGAACGGCGCGCGAACACAATGGTAGTACCATAATGTACCGCACGTGTCAAGATACTCATTGAGTGATATGTGTATGTGCAATTAAAACTAGACTAATTACTACTTAGTAACAAACATAGTGTAAAATATATTAACAGGTAAACCAGTCAGTATATTGATAGACAATTCAGTAATCAATATGGATCACATTGACGTATAAACTAATTGTGTAAATCATTTTTGATTTTTTTAAACAAGGCGCTCGCGCTAATGTTGCCTTTTACAATACGCTCAGTACGTGGTATATTTTTTTAATTTAACAACATTTATTTCTTTGAGAATGTTTATAACGTATATTAATAGCCGCATCTATGCCTCCGTCAAATGGCAAATAAATTATATCGAAATCGTTGCTGAAACAGTTCTAGTGTCGGCGCTCAGTGCTTGTATCATATGTAGGATAGAGAGCGAGCAACTTAACTAACGACTCTAAGGCCTCAGCCTCGAATTTAGCGGGCGGCAGGGCGGCGGCGGCGGCGGCGCGGGAGCGGAGCTCGTTGGCCGCCCCGCGCCGCTGCCGCGCCGCAGTTTTCGAGAACGGTCCATTTGATTTTACGCATAAGATCCTGCCGCTACCGCGCCGCCGCCGCTGCCTCCCCGCTGCCCGCTAAAGTCGAGGCTGAAGCCTAAGCGCAACTCAAAATCCATGTACGGGTTTACGAAAGTTTGAAAAAAAAAACAATTAAAGTGTTATTGTCGTGTCTGTGTGGTGTCTTACGAAAGACGTGACCTATTTTGAGCTTCGAATGTCCAGTTGCCGCGATGCAGTGCCCACCCGTGAATGAGCAAGTGAGTAATGAAGTTCTCCGCTATGTCCTTTTTCAAACTTCAATGGCATTTTTGAAATTATTTAATACATTTCAAATATTATTAGACGGCGTTTTATAAAATTATGAGTAGGTATGTTTTAAGTCATCAGCCCTATGACTAAGTTACGTAGCGCGCGGACCTGGTTGGAAGCGGTGTGTCGATAGTTGTAAAGTCAACTGTATCTCAGTAGCAATAGGAATTAAAGTTACAGTACACGCAGAAAATAGGCGCAGTTTTTCATGACGTCACAACCTCGACGGGTGCCGGCGCGAGGCATGGCTCAAGAAATTGCACAATATTCAGTTCCTTATCCTTGGCTAGTCGAAACGCGACGTTTCGTTCGACTTTGTCATAATATTACAGCTACCGCCGTTTTGAAAAAATAAATATACTTTTTATTGTCAGTTAACGTCGGCCAAGAAATCCCTTACCACCTTAAGATTCAATATCATTTGCACATCATAGAACGGTAAGGAAAATTTTCGTCATTTGTTATTAATTTTAACTTAGATAATTCAAAATCTCAGCTTCAATGCAATTTGGTTAACTAGGAATTGCTTTCAAAACTTATAAACCACTCTCTGCAACTGGGTGGCCAGATATTATGTGGCTAATTAGTTGGTGATTGTTGTGGTATTGGCTGAAATAGAGCGCTGGAAGAGAACCCATTCCCTATCATCCCAAATTGAGCCAAAAGCACACAACTCACACCGAGGTTAAAGTTATTATTTCTATTCAGACTTATTTTTTTTATTATTTTCCTTACATTTTGTCTACAACTCTATACAATGCCGACAATGCCGAATTAATGTTTAATTACATTTCATGTATGTTTGTGAGGTTTTTTTCATGAGTGAACCAACTATTGCCATTTTTGAGAGAGAGAGAGAGACAAAATTGTGGACAATATTTTTGAAATAAATCAGCAGGTTGTAGACATAATATTAACTAACAAGAATATTAATTGGTGTGTATTTCATTCCTCAGATTATTCCATAGGTATCACCGGTATGACGAGTACTATGACATATTTTCTTTTACATAACCGCTTAAAATATTTTACATTATTATGTCCCTTTATGACTATAATTAATGTGTTAACCTGCATAAAATACTAAAATGTTATGCTAAGGAATGATATTCAGAGCAGTGATAGCCAAGTTAGTAGAACGTTTGCCTCGATAACGAGGATTGCAGGTTCAAACCCCGGCTCGCACTCCTAGGCTTTCATGTGCGAATCTCATTTTGAACCATGATTATCACTTGCTAAACGGTGAAGGAAAACATCGTGAGGAATCCTGCATGTGTGAGAGAGCCCCTTGACAGATGTGTGAAGTCCGCCAACCCGCACTGGGCCAGCGTGGTGGACTATGGCCTAATCCCCTCCCATTGAGGGGAGGCCCGTGCCCAGCAGTGGGACATTAAAAAGGGCTGGAAATATTATAATGGTATTCAGCTCAAGTGTCAAGCTTTACACCAAATATGATGGTTGTTGGTAGGTACTCACCTCCAACTCCTCAATAACTTTCTCGAGCTGGTCCTCCGTGACGGGCGGCGCCCCGGCCCTGGCGCGCTCCGCGTTCAGCAGCTTCAGCCACGCGGTGTCCATCGCGTCCAGGTCGTAGCTGCAGGCCGCCTCTGCGCGCGCCGGGGTGCTGCTCAGTATGTGCTTCTCCGAGGTGTAGTGCGCGTCGCGGGCCAGGTGCACGTATTTGTCTTTCGGCCTGCGTGGAGTAACCATCGCATTAATTCAAACAAATTGGAATAAAACGAATTTTAAGGATTCAATAGGGAAATCATGGATGGTGGGTCAGATCAGTTGCGCTGCATGTGCCTAGTGAATGTAGCGTCTCGATCTACTGCCGCCTTCCTACCTAATCACACTCACACAATATGTCAAGTCGAGAGTGAACAGGTACCTTCCAGGCAAGTATGCTCCATCGTAGATCTCATCGTCACTTACCATCAGGTGAGATCGAGATCAAATACTTGCCTATAATGTAATAAAAAAAAAAATCAAACAGATATTTTTTTTTCACTTGGTTAAAGGAAAATTTCCATTGGAACCTGCAGGCCGACAAGATCACTCTGTTGCAAACATATTTCAATCATCTCGTGTTGCTAACGAATAATAATTTAAATCGTCTAATATCGATTACGTAAGATAAATATTTTCGATTTCAATCAACAATTTTCCTGATGTAATTGCAACCACTTGCTGGTATTAATATTGAAATCGACTTGCGTAATCGCTATTTCATAACTTACAATGTGTCAAAAACGATTTCAATCGAAATACGTCAGATATTGTATGTACTTATCAAAATGTGCATAAGTAAAACAAAACCGCCATGTTTCTGATTTCAAAAGTTCTGTTGTGTTTTTCAGAAATCAGACCTTAGATGGGTGAAATTAGGGGCGAAAATGGCAGAAAACACCAGCAAGGCAAACGAAATCTCACAAAATATAATGTAAGTAATATTCTCACTCCTTATTCACACATCAAATTGGCAATACCTCCAAATAATATAAATTAAGAAATAATTTTACAGGATGCTTCTGCCACCACACTAACCGGATGAAGTACCAGTCAAATTAGATGCTATACATCTAAGCGAGTACCGTGCTACCCACCGACCAGTGACGGGCAGCAATCTCCTGCCAACTTACTAACTACATACAGCACCAGATCCATTACGGTCTTCACTTTAGGTTACCCTTTAGAGTACCCTGCTATAAATTCTGACCAACACTTACAAACTGAATTCCTGGAATTCGGGCGGCAGCGGATTGGGGATGGTCTCGACCTTGGGCGCCGGCAGGGAGTCAGGGTTGACAGGCACCTGCACGCCTCGCTCCCACTCCTGCTTCCACGTGTCCGTGATGATCCAATACGACGACGGCGTCAACGGCTCGTTGTCAGGCAGCTTCATAGCGCTGATTAGATCCTTTCTGAAATTGACACGTGGCATTTCATTACTTGCATGCCCTAAAAAAGACTTTAGTGCCGTTATCCTCCCTAACTAAGTCGAATCTGTGAATAGTTTCAGGATCACGTCAAAGAATTATAAATAAAAAAAATAACATACGGCTGTCCCATTCTGATATTTGGTCATGTTAAGTATACTGGTATCAATACACAAAAAATCGGATGTTTGCTAATTACAAAACGAACAATGTCTGAGCGACCGAAGCTGATTCTAAGAAGGTACATAATATGTGGAAGTTTACTCAGACAATTCCCCAAAAGTATTCCTCTAAACATATAAAATGGGGGATGATTAAAACAAAAAAACTCCAGCGTCAACTCACCGCGGCACGACAACGGCCGGCAGCGATACGAAAATTACATAGCATTTTAATCCTTATATCGACAGTTTAAAAAAAAAGTTTCGCTTAGATGGCGCTCGCGGACGTCCAGGACGAGACGCGGCCGATATTACAATGAGCGAAAACTTTGTTTGCAATGAGGTTTCATTTTGAAATGCTGTGTTATTATCGCGTTCCTGACAGCCACTACCATCTCGGTGTGAATTGACCTTTAGGGTAAGCAAGATCACCTAGTGTAATAATAACGTTTTTTAAAAAGCTTGCAGTCACTGTCATTCCCATTTATACAACCTGAGGAGTGTGGGGGACGGAAGACGTTATCGTGAAGCTACGTAAGATGCTGCTTCAGCTACCGAAGCCTGTGCATGGATAACATTTTAATAACACTATCCAGGTGTGATACTTATAATCATGATGGAAGACGTGTCTGCAGACAGGAAGATGTGAAAGATGATATGGTATTGCATTTGCCCTACACCACCGAGATAGCATAGGTAGCACTGAGTCTCATAAAACGGGCAAGGACCACACGGCAGGATTGGCCCCAGTTGGCTAACAGACACAGATCAGTGAGAAACCTGACAAATAATAGTCAATAGCACTTTTATACGCCTGCAGGTGGTTTACGTAACATTAAAGCTATGTGACAGCTTTGCTCTGTAAACCACCTGCAGGCGTCTAAAAGTGCTATTGACTATTATTTGTAGGGCCTCTCGATGATGTACCCATGTAAGCCATATAAAGAAAAAAATAAAATAACGACATTCATAAAACAAAGATTACACAACAGTTTCTCGGTCATTGCATATCACAATTGGAGACCTAAGAAGAAATATATTTGTAAGGCTATCGAAAACAAATGAAAACTTTGAGAGTTACAAGTACTCCCGCCAATTGACGATTTATGTAACAAAAGTTCGAAAAGGATTGGTAATTATTTCAAGAGAGTTTCCTCGATTTCCATCTGGTCCAAGCGGTTATGATTGAGGAAAATCTTTCATAACTGCATAGACGGTTACGTAAAACAACAATTCAAGCAAACACACGGAGAAGATTATGGCATGTTTGAATGAGATGATAATATTTTTGTAATTAATGTAAATTTAGAATTTATAAATTCAATGCAGATTATGTTGTGATTGTAATAGTTGTTGTTGCTAGCATAAAGAGATAAATAAAAATTACTATTCAATGTAGATTCTTCTGGTAAATAATTACCAGAAGAATCTACATTGAATAGTAAGTAATTATAACACAATCAAAATCATATAAATCTAAATATTACTTGTTTCTTGTGTAATTGACATTTTTATTTCTCGTAAGTAATTTACTGTCATCTTTGAGAAATAAAGAACTCTAACCATAAACAATGATTCTTGTATGAGTATGAATAATGTGAGCATATTATTGTTATTATATTATTGCTTTAAGTTTTCTTAATTCGCACCTTAAATAGGAATGCTTGTGATATGATAAGTTCATGCTCTAAGACGTAGTGATCTAATGATAGGTGCTTGGCTCACTGCATGCATAAACGCGGGTTCGCGTCCTGTGCAAGGCAATTTACTCTGTAATTTATGTTTTTTAAATATTTATATATAATATAGATCTGACAAATATAACAATTCCAGAATGTTACAAATTGCAGCAAATAGAAAATAATAATATAAGTCTATGAAAACAGCTGTTTTGTAATGGATGACTCTCTTTTTTAGTATCTTTGGGAAAAATAACATTATCTTCCCATATACGCACAGCCATAACAATCACTAAAATACAAACACAAAACAAGGAATCGCAATATAATTGATTTCCATTACGCAACAGCATTTGATCTTAGAATACTTTAAAATTAAAAATAATAATACAAATTGCTTAGCCAACTTTGTTTTAGATTTTAAGATAACAAAGTACTTAAAAAATACCGACAGATAACGAAAAAAAGAAACTTTTATTAGTTTAAGTCATTAATATTATAGTATTACGAAACTGTGACTGACTAACCAATATACAGAACTTTAAAGTTTAAAAAAAACTTAAAGCTATAAGTTTTTGGATAAATTTGATTTCTGTCTGTTGGATAGACTATGATTAGACTCAAAGGGTTGGATACATATTGTTACACTGCAACCACAGGGTACAGATCTGCACAGCAAAATTGATGGCAGCCGCAAGCAAAAGGTAGTATTTACAATTTTAATAAAGAATATGCCTATGTAGAAATGCAGAGCTTATATGTTCACTGATGAGATAGATTTTCGCTTAGCAATTATTATTAAGCGCACATAGCTTATCTGACTTGAGAGCTCTGCATCATTCTCAAATGTCAGCAACATTTCCAATGTAGACAGACTTGAATGACTTGCTTGTATCAGTATTGGGTGGGTTTAAAAACCTTGAAAAAAGTTATATTTTCTGGAAACTCATAACATTTGACGTCTTTTGATTTATCCCACTGTACCTCTTTAAGGTCACTTTTTTACTGGAACTTCTTTATTCTTATCCATCCAATAACTTTTAACATCTCAAATGTTGTTGACTTACTCTCTACAGCCAAGCTAAACAAATACATAAATTAGGGCATATAAAACAATTTTTAGCAGGTTTAAATACTATTGTTGCCTGGAGAAGAACTATAATTTATATATGAAAGTATTAAATATTATTTTACAATACTCATGGTATATTATTTGTAAGTAGATCATATTTATTAAGTACATTAAATAGTATTAATTATTGATATAGTCAAAGATTAACCTTTATTCACATAGCACATAGTACTATTGTTATATTTAATCTTACACAGACAGTCGCAGTGGCATTACTTAAGAGCTTGAGCACATATTATTTAATAATTAATACAATGTAACAGCTGTTTGTCACACACTTAATCACTGTATCGGTAGCACACTGGTTAAAACTAAATATATCTACTTGGAGAACAATAATAATTGCATAATGAAATACAAATACATTTAATTAACTGAACCAAATAATGCACACAAACCTGAATAGTTCAGCTGGTGCCTCAGAGGCACTCCTATTATATATTGATGACATCTTGAGGTCACTGACAGGCCGGAGCTGCCAGAGTGCATCCTCGGGCTCCGTCCTGCGGCGCTTGGATGCACCGGCTTCCTCGCCGCGCACCCCAGTCGCCCTCTTTGTGCCTCGCAACGACATCTTGCTTGTTTGTCCACTACCTACATGTTCACGAACCTACTACCTCTTTACACTTGGAGCGCGGTAGCAACATTGTGTAGAAAGTCACATCATTCACTATATGGCACTTCAGTTTGCGTTCTGTAAACCTGCAAATACACAACACATGTAGAGGAATCATGACAATGTCTCATTGTTACACAGTGAGCTATGCCCCAAAAGATACCAGTTCCACAATACTACATGACATTGACAGATACAAAACAAGAGGCACTTCAATCCACACAACAAAACAATGTGCCGTACGGGAAACTCGCCCTATTCATTTCCCGTACGGCACATGCCGCCCTAAAATTGTGTTTGTACGATAATTTCGTACTAAATTTACTTTGACGTAAGGAACCAAAATGTCAATCTAGGTTTCATCAAAGTTAAACGCACAGGTGTTTTAGGTAGCCGTACTGTATTTCACCTCGATATAGCGTGTGCATTATTTAAATAGTCAAATATATACCTTTTTCGCGTGTATGAACGAAAATAAATAACAATCCTGTTTGACGTTTCAGTTTATGGCACGAGTAAAATGTATGGCGGGCCAGCCAGTAGTTAAGAGTAGGTAGAGCCGCGCGGCGATCGCCCGCCGCTTCTCTTGTATGTGCCTCGCACTGATCGACCAAATACACTCACAAGACAAACCAATAGTCTCAATAACATCATTCTTTAACTATTTCACCGTAAATATTTATCACATGAAATAGTCTCCATTGTAATAAGCTACATAACAAAGTTGACAACACAGATAGCAGCACTGTTTTGTTGCGAGATTGACGTGAGCCCTACGCATCATTTTCTCCCTCGCTTCACTAGGTATACATTATATTATGTAGGTATATACTAGTCGATTGTACATCCATTTGCAATAATGCAATAGGTTGAGATACCTTTTATTTTACATACATTTTCTGTAACAGACATTTGGCGCCATTGATCCAAAACCACTTTGATCACGTGACTATGTACGAATCACCAACGCAAGCCAAGTAAAATGGCCAAAACGCACATCGAGTTCATCTAATGTCATTGGTTTTGAAAGTAACTTGCCGCATAACATATACATGGAGACAAAATATTTAATTCGTCAAAACCGTAAACAAACATTACACGAACACATATTCAATAAACATTTGATTTGTCAGCAAAGTAGCACAAATTTATCAAGGAAGAATAAATTACATAGAGCAAGAGATATCAATAAGAAGTTACAGAAATTAGTCACTAGTTGGCGCTTTCGACAAAAAAAAAAGTAAAAGTGTTGCAACCGCAGAAAATGAATCCTGTGTTCGGATATTTGGATAAAATCAATATTTATCAAAGACATCAATATAATAACGCCTGATACGCACGAGTGCTGTTACAAAGTCCAATAATAAGGAGAACAAGCCGCTCATTTATATACCGTCCGAACAAGGTTACCCGATTGAGTATTTTTTTCGCAATCCGGGGAAAATTTAGGCACCTGGTGACAAATATTTGGAGAATCAAAAAATAACATTGAGAATTTTAGTTTTTTTTTAATTTTAAAGTCAAACCGTAAGATATAATACAATACTAAAGTGTATTTTGAGAACAACTCACCCGTTAAAACAGCTCTCTCGTACGTTTCATTCAAATATTATTTGTTAATTAAAATAATTCAGGCATTACTTTTTGGCACTTAATACTTTTTTTGACAGATGATATTCTTGAGATATAAATGTTTTCTGTTCAATATAACGAAACCCATTTATTAATCTTCTAAATATTTACAACAGGAAAATTAAAAAAAAAAAAAACTTAAAATGATATTAAAACAAACTAGGTATCAAAAAGGCCTTGTCCGCGTGGAATGGTGGATTTATATTATTTTAATTCGTAGGAATCGTATTTAGTTGTTTTATTTCCATAGATAAAAAATCTAAAGCGTTCAATACTTTTGTATGCCGTTTTAGGTAAATCTACTTACTATGTTTAGTTTTCATCAAAATACAATTCTTTTATGATTAACAATTGCTCGATATTACTAAATGCATACACTGCCCCTATTTTAAATTCAACCGTGAAGTTGTCAACTTTATATTATTTTTTCAAAAATGTGTTTCATTGTCATTCACTGTGTGACATTCATTAGTGGGATATTAACCATTGTGTGTTCACAGACGTGGACGAATGAAGGAAATAAAAACAAAATAGTATTACTTGACTTGAGTATCTACAGTATTACTGATGACTGACTGAGGTAGGCGATTCGTTTCATCATCATCGTCGTCATCAGAGGTATTTAATTAGTATTTAAAATAAAACAGAAGATATTTTACTGTATACTGACAAAAATGGCGTGATTTAGAAACAGATTGCCAAACTATAAAAAAAGAAGAAACACAAACTGGCAACATGCACAGGTGACGGCAAAACAATAAAAAATCGGCGCCATGTTTTATGTTTATAATTTATTTTACGGCCCTGGATACTAACCTTTTTGAGTCTGTCATGTAGTTATGTTGATTATTCTGGGTTTTCTCCGTCCTCGCTTTCATTTTAGCTCCCCGTAGGAGAAGAATCAATCTAAGAAGCTTCCTTCTATGATAGTATCATGTCACATGGGATGGCCATTGTTAACACATTTTCGACAAATATTTAATAGGACTTTTTGGCGGGAAGTTGAACAGTGAAGTTATCAATTTTGTTTCATTTTCTCAGCATTGTGATTCTTTGTTAAACAATGTAATATTAGTGGGATATTAACCTTTTTGTATGTTCATTTCGACTGCACGAGTTAGATTGACTTTTCGAGTTTTCCCAAGATATATGGTACATTTTCAGTAAAATATCCACAGCTTTACTGATTGTGGCAGGGGATTTAAATCATCATCCTAACCGCCATCAACATCATTATTATCACCAGGGGTGTTTGTATATAAAATTACGAAGAACAATTTACTTGATGCATATAAAAAATGCACTATTTCATAGCCGATTACAGCTTACATAAAAAAGAAGAGTTCCTTCATTTCCCGCCAAAACCCCCTTTTTTTAATATTTATTCATGACTATGGATGGATACAGAGTCCTTCATTCGAATACCTTATATTTGTATTACTATGTAGAACTACGTTATTACAATAATTATTGAGATTGTAAAACGAAGTAAATACATATTTGTGGTATATATGAACCTGGCTATGGCTAAGAATTAATTATTTATTTGCTGAGACAGAGAGGGACAGCAATCAGGCTCAGGACCAGCGGACAGCGGACAGCTTTACGTGCTCTCCGAGACACGAGCTAGTGATGATCATGGTTTGCAAATTAGATTCGCACATGAAACCAGAAATCCCAGAAGTGCGAACTGGGGCACCTGCGACCCTCGATATTTAATTATTATAGATTATGTTCCTTAATGTACTCAGCAGAGGTCTGGCGCACCTTCAAGACTTGGGAGCCACAGCCTCTGACAAAGTCTATATTATTTAAATTCATTTTTAAGCATTAGTTTACTTTATTTTATATTTATAGGGTTTCGTAATTACGTGCCTAATAATAAATGCGTTCCTGACGGGTCGTGTTTTATCGTATTTCTTTCGTACGATCATGATATTGTAGTACATTTATCGTTTACATATATGCACCGCGGACACATAATTTAAAAATATATTATTTTGTCAACTTACATGACTATTTAGGCGATCTACATTTTATTAATGTTTTGAACGCATTCTATCGCCGCCGAACTGTAAGTAATATTATTGTTATAATTTCGCGCGAGGTGGACTACTCTATTATCTGTGAAGATTACAATTCCGTTACTTATTATTGCTTTACTCTTTGAGTAACAACTTTCATTTCACCGTATGCTAAAACCGGTTCCGTGCGCGTGAGTCACCGCCGGCGCCGTTTGCCGCCGTCATTACGGTTGCATACCTACCTATTTTATTTCGACGCCATCTACCGTAAGAAACAGTTATAACGCGATGTAAGTACTTTCATTTTTGTAGGCCTCACAAAAAACTATTTCATGAGGTCAATCGGCACTTTGATAAATTGATTAAAAAAATGAATTTGAACATTTGTTTCAATAACTAATGTGCTATTAGTGGAAGCACGTTTACCGAAATAGAAAATAGAAAATTCCAAAAATTTTTTATTAAAAATATAGAAATTAACGCAGATATTTTATTATCTTAGGTTAATTCGCATTCGTAGGACCGTGATGTGTGGAAATCCAGCAGTGAACCTGATATAATAGAAAAAAAACATTCGCTAATTCAGCTCTGTGATATCACAAATAGCTGTTTACACCTACATCAGGGATTCCCAATGTGGTCGATATCGGTTGCCCAGCATAAACGAAAACTGATTTTAGGGGTCGACGAGGTCTAAGAATCGACCCCTATTAATTAACACAAGTTCTTATTTGAAACTTTCAAGATACTGTATAAGTTGCAGCACGTGTGCCAACTTGTTATAAGAATGACTATTATTTTAGTATGATGTATCATTGTTGTACTTTAAAAAAAAACAAACAAATCGATAAGCGTGCACAAGTTCGTACAATTTGAAATTATTAATTTGTATCAATAGGAAAAAAACTAGGGATGGGATTTTTAAAGTAATTTGGCTATGGGGGTCCGAGGTATCAGTTAATTAATTGGAAAATGGGTCTCTCACCCAAAATATATTGGGAATCCCTGATCTACATTAAATACATTTAGTTGGTACATAGATATATAAAATTGGTTTTCTAATGACATATGTAGATACCTACGCACAGGCTGCGTAAGCTGTGGCGTTGAAAAATGAAGGAGAGTCAGCGTGTGGTGACGGTACAACTATCAATAGTGTATCAGGTTACTAGGTGGTATATACTAACCTATTATTAACTATACTTACTTTTTCTGTTTTCGAAATAATAAGTGATGTTGGTCGCAGATGACTTCACCGGAAGAAAGGACGAACGCTTAAGGCTCTCTAGCCGGACATTATAAGCTGTGATGATTGCATAGGTCCTGTTTGGGATGTATCAGATAGAAAAAAAAGTGTTGACTATGACCTTATCGTTAGCCAATTCGCCAAAAGTGTCCCTTTACGTTGCACGTAGGTACCTACATAATTTTTTTAGGTTATTTAAATAGGGTAGATACTATGACATGAAAAAAAAACGAGTACCATTTAACATGTATTTTATACATAAATGTGATCAGTATATTACCTATTCGTTAACCCGTTAAAATATTTTCAACTGGTTTTGATATTACACTATAATATGTATGCATGTAGGTAGGTAGGTATCCAATAAGTAACTTAGTGAAGATGGCTTGACGCGCAAACGTGTTAAAACTTGACACACGCGCTAAATAATCCTGAAAACGTGAAAACTGAGAGAGAATAAATTATACAGGCGGAGTGTCGTGGGCTGAAGCGCAAATACCAAACAAATTTATGTAGTTCACGCGAATTACGTCCTTACGTACTTACGCCGGATGCGCATGTACGTCTCATATCCGCTTGGATTTTTGTCCTTCAACGTGTTGTTCTCGACACTCCTCATAAATTATTTTCCCCTCCTGAGATTTCGCATAACAATGAGAAAATGAAGTTTTACACAGCTTATATTGGTTTTCATATAGGCCATTCATATAAGGCGTAACAAAAATAGAGTAAACTATTTTAACAGAGCCAACAGTAAGTTACAAAGATAACATTCCCAAAGATATAAACCAAATTATTTGACATTGAAACGCACACCACAATCTATTGGTACGCCCGTTTAAAAAAAAACAACATCAATTACACAATTTTTTTATACATCAACCTGACCTGGGACTGATCGCTCTAATATCAATATTTATAATGTTAAAGTGTAGCGTGTGTGCGCCTCGCATGGCAACACACTGGAGCTTACTTTTTATTATTATTATTATTTTGTAAATATAATGGATAAAAAAAAAGACAAGCCCGCTGAGTTTCTTGCCGGATCTTCTCAGTTGAGGTCGCGTTCCGATCCGGTTGTAGTATTAAGGAAAAAATGTAATGACAATTTGTAAGTGCCCCCGTAGGCCTATACGAAATAAATGATTTGACTTTGACTTTGACTTTGTATAAGTTACTGATTCATCGGTTAAAATATTTAACACTATATTTGTTATACCTTATATATTTCTATGTTATATACTTAAGTAAAGTTATACATTTGTTCTAGATACCTAATAATCTGGTTGGCACAGTAGCATTGTGTGGCCCGTGGGAATGCCTTGTGTCTAATTACGGAATCCATAATACTACCAATAATATACTACATTTAATTTAAAACTACTAAAATAATTATAAAACACAACAATATACAGTATATAGCTTGGAATATTGCGTACAAGTTACAGGGCCCCAAGTCTGCTAACACAATCGATTCATAATCGAACAGCAACCGCATAGTAACTGTCACTTTTGACAGATATCCCATACAATATCTGTCAGAAGCGACAGTTACTATGCGGTTGCTGTTCGATTATGAATCGATTGTGTTAGCAGACTTGGGGCTGTAGTATTGTTTGGACATGGCTATGAATACTGGCGTATACAATTCCAAGAACATCATGCCATAATAATATATTGTTACCAAAAATTTCCGCGCCAATTAACCCATGCTTCTGGCTTGTCTATTGGCTCTATCATATTAAACATCACAAAATAATACAGACTGATTCAGAAAGCGTATACTAAGCCTGCAACTTCGGCTGCTTTAGTGTTCCCAACAAAATGATAATAATTGTGATTTTATGCGAACATACATATATTTTTTGACATATCCAAATTCTGCTACGATAATAATAATGATTACGAATGCGATGGTTCAAGGCTTAGTATGCCCTGAATAAATAACATATTTCTTCGATATTGTAAATCATTCAAATTCGCTGGCGTGCATGCAAAAAGATGGTTTGCATTTACTCCCTCGTCGCGGGATGTTTTTGTTTCTGTTTCCTTTATCAAATGATTTAAAATAACTCCACGATAAGGTCAAGGCGCGAAATTCAAAATGTCGATGGTTGTACTTAAAACCATCATTCACGAAAAAAATGAGACATCTATACGTATGCAATTTAGATTGTTTTTTATTGTGCATATTTTGCATACGATGCCTTGATCTATTAAGTATACTTAAAAAAATATCCAAAAGCGATACACTACTCCAGAGTTAGGAAAAACCGTTATTTAAAAAAAACCTTGGGAGTGTTGTTTCATTTTAAATAAATTTTGAAACAAATATAAGTGATAAATGAATGCATTACACTATGCCGTAGTCGCCAACCAAAAAATACAACGCATATATGTTAAATTTTATTGTAAAAAATTAAAACCGTCGAAATTTTGAATTCCGCGCCTTCACCTGTTTGAATTAAGTCACAGGAACCGGTGTATTTTCATAAGACCACAGAAATAATAATAGACCTTTGTGTTTATTTTTCCAATTAAACTGTGATATGAGTTTCTTTCTTACTCTTTTATTTAAAATAACAAGTAACCAGTGAATTTATAGATTTTTAATTCATTTGTATGTAATAGCATTACAAATATTCCAGAATTTGGGCTTAACTATTGTATTTCAATATATAGCTCACAGACCAGTAAACCAAAGTCTGTACATACGATAAATGTTATTAGAGGTACAGTTACAGACAACGTTAATTCAAATAGTACCTAGCAAAATATTCAAAATATATAACAATTATAATTATAGTAAATTTATGTTTTATAACTTTTATATATTATTAGCGTCAGGTCTAACGCAGACGACCGATTATAGGCAGTGAAAACGTCAACATGTTATATCTTCATCTCTATCTAATAACAGGTGAAGAAAGAGATACTGTTTTATTTCCACCGAATTTAATTGGACGACTTGCGGGCATCTGAGTTAGGTCTTAAGACGATTCATATCTGCATTATTCATCGAAAGATTTTTATCAGATTTGTTTAGATATATATATATATGTACATTATTTTTAATCATTCGATGTATACAAATTGAATAATTAATAATAATAAATTTGTTTAAAGTCTTACATCTATGCAACCGCTACTCTTTGTTATTTTTGGTATAGGTACACTTATAAATATAACTAATTTTAATACATTACCCCGTGAGTTAAATGTTAATCTACTATAATATTAATTAACTTCTAATTAGCTACTAAAACGAGATGTTAACAGTCTGCGCAATAGAAACTGTTGTGAACACGACAAAGTTGAAATTTAATCGTATATTTGCAAAGAGACGTTTTACATTTTGGCAATTCACAAGAAAATCATCATTGTCACCATGATCACACAGTTAAAAAAAACGCGACTTTACACCTACTAAATGGATTTCTATTTTATCATGTAGGTATTTTATTAATGCTGGGGACATTAAAAGCCATGGATCTAGGTCGTCAAATTCAATAATAGAATATCGCCAGACGAACACACCAACTATACGGTCGCACACTAAACAACGCTTGTATTATGGGCACCGTACAATGGACTCAGTATATAATACTCATATAGATATTAAGCATCCATGACTCTGGTACTAACATTCATCACACAATGTTTGTCCCTCCCAGGATTCGAACTTGGGACCTTCGGCGCAGAAAGCAGGGTCACTACCAACTACGCTAATCAGGTCGTACATTATTTTTTAGGTTTGTAATATAGTAACATATACATATACCTCTATCTTTGAACCTAGTTTGAAATAGTTTCATAAACTTTGTCTATGATCATATGCGGCTTCAGAAAGAGTATACTAATCCTAAATCAAAAATCATAATGATAATAGATGCGTGAAACGAAGCGCGGGAGCAAGGCTCAGTATACACTTTCTGAAACGCCCCGTATAATTCTAGATTTATGGCATAGTGTAAAAAACCACATATATTAAATAGCCTTAGTTATTTCGTAATATATTAAACTTAATTTTATAAAAATCTGTTGTGTTTAGCACCAACATAACTTCAGTTTCGTAAACGTGACTCAGTTGGACCATATCAACAGCCAGGGCCCCAGGTCTGCTAACACAATCGACTCATAATCCAACAGCAACCGCACAGTAACTGTCACTTTTGACAAATATTGTATGGGGTTAAACATAATGTTGTATAAACTAGTGATAACATGATGGCAGGTACATAAAGTATTATTAAATGTGCGGGTAGTAAATAAATGAGTTGTGACAATTATTGCGGTGTCTCGTTACGATACAAGAGAGCTGAGTGTTAGTCATTACAGTAGAGATTGCGACATTATATGTATTATCTATGGATTGGGACTTTTTGGGGATAGTCGAAGAGAAAGGTAATCAATTTTGGTTTTATTATGTGAAACATGTGTTTCCTCGAAATATGTGTGTAATTTTGGTGGCATATTAATCATTATGTGCTCATACACGTGCACGAGTGTAGGAAAATAAAATTAAATAGTAAAAAATTAAAATCCAATTCTCCGCAAAAGTCCGGTGATTTTGTCAGTAGAGTATCCTCAACTTTACTGATAGGGTTAGGGGTGTTTATTAGGCCTAGTCTACGGATTAGGCCTGCATAGAATCTCCCATATTTGATATTAAAAATAAACATTCCACTTGACGTTGGCAAAATACCTACCCAAAGGTGGGTGAGACCATGTTCGAAAAAAAATATAATTTGATAATGCGTATTGGAGGAGAGTCATGCTCAGCATCAAGTTAAAAGACAAAATAAAACTAGAAACACTACGGAACCAAACTAAAATGAAAGATGTAACATACTGCATAAGAAAACTAAAATGGAGGTGGGCGCAGTGGCGTAGCATGGGGGGGAGGGGCGGAGGGTGCGGTCCGCACCGGGCGGCACTTTGCCGGGGGTGGCATTTCACAGGTGGCGTTTAGAGAAAAAAAAATAAGATATGAAATAAAAAAAAAACAGTTTTTTTCGTTTTATTTTTTGTCGTTACCATACCCCAACTTTTTTATAATGAATTGCAAAAATAAGACGGCGGTAAATTTGAAATCCACACCGGGTGCTAATGACCTATACTTACCACTGGGTGGGCGGGTCACCTGATGAGGAATAATAAAGACAAATGGGCTAAAGATGTAAACGAATGGTGTCCAAAACAAAATCAATCAAAGAAAAGGGAAGCAGCGTCTCAGATGGGAAGACGATATTCGGAGAATAGCCGGAGTTACTTTGAGGAAGGGGACCCAGAAACGAAGTGTGGCAGGCTCTAGGGGAGGCCTTTGCGGAAACGCAAGACAATCTCAGTACCGGTGTCAAATAATTAATTAATTTCATTTTGTAAGATTCTCTCTCTCTCGCCTCCATTATGCTCTCGCTTTAGATAACATTTGTTTTTAAAGAATTTCCCGTACATGTTTTATTATGCACTTAGTACTATGTGGTATAATTATTATATTTTTTTTTTAAAGATTTTTTTGTCGTGTGCCTTCAGTAACTTACCAATGTGCCTCTTAAAATAATGCCCACTTTCTTTAATACACATTATATATTGAAAAAAAAATACCCTACACATAATCAATACTGAACTCCTCACGTTGGTATACTGTCCAATTTTATATATCCCTACATGATATACGTGTTACCATTCATAAAATAAAACCCCCAAATTTATAGAAAATTTACGTTTATTTACAATTAGCATTACAAACAACATCCCTTATGCAAATTGCTTTTTATTGTCACTATAAATTGATTAAAGATTCCATAAATTTGGGGATACATTTTAAATTATCTTATTTATTAATTATACAAATCATAAAGGAATGATAAACTACAAAATATTTTTATAATAATAATAAAATCATGTACAAACTTCGATTCTAAATCAGACCAACAATTTTACCAACAGATAATATTTTTTGAGTGTTGTATAAATTTTGAATGCTATATATTTTACATAGCCGGGAATATTATTACTTACTTCATATACACATCATCCTGTATCATCAGATCTATGAATTTCTATCAGTCCGTGTTTCAACTCACCATATTGTAGCTGATAAGGGTCATATTCGCATGGCGCAATACATTTTGACATAAAGTATATCGCGGCGTTTCGACTCTATTGTCAAAATATATATTCATCTGAACAGAAGACTATCATTCTATTGATTGTATGTTTTTTTACAGCGTTTTCCTCTAAGAAAAGTGCTGTATAATTCCTTTGTAAATAGACGAAAACTTTCTATAAATTTGAGGAAGGTCAAGAGCGTAATATTAAGTCTAATTAAAGCATTATTCATGTTATGCTCGATTTCATACAACATTTAAGTATGCGCCATATTACGACAAGAAAAATGTCCTGATTCTCTCTCTCTCTCTTCCTGAATTAACGCAACTCTTTTTGCGCGGCGTAAACAACGCTAGTTTGGTCTGGCACTAAAAACAACTAAGTAAATTATACTTATGTAAGGAATGATTTTGATTAAATATGATTTATAGAACGATTAGTTAGACCTATAAGAGATTTTTAATCTTTCAATATATCTAATATAATGATGCACGTAATACAATATATTAAATCAGTAAAAGGCTATTTATGCCAAATGAATTTGTACTCTATTCACGATTTTATATTTATACATTTTTTTTATTATTAAATCCACCTGTAAACGAAGCCCCTTTTTTCCGTAAGATACAAACTTAAATGTATCATATACAACTAATACATTGGTGCGTACTGTTTATTTGCTCAAATAATGATTCCCCGAATAATATTTACCGGAATACCACAACGCAGACAATGTTTGGGGTAATTATTTCTTGATTTAACAAGATTAATGATTATAGCCAAGAAATATTTTCCTTTGACACTAACATATTCTAACTTCATCAGATATAATAAGCAAGTATGAGCAACACGCCAATAATCGGGTGCCAAAATGAATTTTCATTGTCAACGAAGTCTGGGAACAGAAGTATGGCGATAAGTAAGTACAGCTACTAATCAATAAATTGAGTCAACATACTGGTACAGAGAGTTAATTGAGTGCCTAGTTTAATTATTATGTAGTCATAATTATTTTTATCCGCACGCAACGTGCGGGATGAATGATTTAAAGTAATCCCGCAGATTATTTTATGAAAAGAATACATTAGTAATAAAAAAAAACTACGGGCATTGACCTGCGAGTGTCCTGATATTTATGATTAATTAAATATTGTTTGTAAACTAATCTAAACGTTCACACCTCGTGTCACAGAAAGTTTCATTCATATCTAGAAACCTAGTGGCAGATTTTTGGGACTCTCAACAAAATGTTATTAAGAAGTATGTTGCGTTGATTTATTTGCCATTTTTTTTTTTATTACATTATAGGCAAGTATTTGATCTCGATCTCACCTGATGGTATGTGACGATGAGATCTACGATGGAGCATACTTGCCTAGGTAGGAAGGCGGCAGTAGATCGAGACGCTACATTCACTAGGCACATGCAGCGCAACTGATCTGACCCGCCATCCATGAATGGCAACACCGAACATCATGCCGGAACACGGCTAGGCCGCTTGGCGACATGGCTTTGTTCAGTGGGTGGTGACTAGCCACGGCCGAAGCCTACCACCAGTAATTTATCAAATTCCACCCTGTATAGCTAATTCAGGTTAAGTGTTCGTTCCATAGTTTGACTGTGGAATGTTACTAATCACCCGTAAGAGGGCATGGTAATGGCGGTATGTGTGTATGTATATCGGTAAGTTCAAATAATAAAGATGGACTCCTGGTTGTCCAGTAGGAAGTCGGTGAACGCGTTGATGGGCGCGATGGCTTGCAGCGACATCTGTCCGTTCGGCGGCCACGCCAGGTTGGGTCCAAACACGACGGCCAAGTTGCTACTCGTCATTTTGTTGAGGCAACTTCGGTCTTGCACCTAAATAAAACCACAAGTGTGATAAAAAAAACAATCATTAAGAAATATTAAGGAGCGTTCAAGTATTTCGTAACGCATTTTTGGAGTTTTTGGACCCCCCCCCCCCCCCCCCCCCAAGTAACGCGCCGTAACATTTTTCTTTACTAGTGATTTTTACTAGTGGGGAGGGGTCCCCACTAGTAAAAATCTCTACGTGATCGTTCTGAAGGGTTAAATCAATGTTACGTAACGCGTAGTTCAACCCCCCCCCCCCTTCCCCCAAATTGAACTTGAACGCTCCCTTAGGGCTTTTAAAATACACAGTGAGATTCAGAAAGGGCATACTAATCCTTGAATATGCGCTTATTTCGCGCATTTGTTACCATTACGCGAAGCCAGACCTTTGATGACAATTAAAAAAAATACCCAACATAATGACACTTGCCCATTGTGCGTTAGCATATTTTTTTTATTGACGTCATAATTACCAAGCGACCATCACAAGTTAGTATACCCTTTCTGAATGAGTCTGTATAACTAAGACCAACCTTCCACAAGAACTGTATAATGTATTTCAGCAGCTTGTAGTTGTCGAGAGGCAGTCGCTCCAGGATCAGGATCTTCACCTGCCTCGGCTTCTCCCGGTGCGACCACGCTGGAATCACATATTACATTGTTATATACAGGATACCGGGACAACGGGTCTGTATTATCTGAGCTCAAGAGTCTATTATACCTCACATTGCTTTGCATCCCCTGTTATACCAATGATACTACAGCACTGGTTTTACTGGTGGTAGGCTTCGGCCGTGGCTAGTCACCACCCACTGAACAAAGCCATGTCGCCAAGCGGCCTAGCCGTGTTCCGGCATGATGTTCGGTGTTGCCATTCATGGATGGCGGGTCAGATCAGCTGCGCTGCATGTGCCTAGTGAATGTAGCGTCTCGATCTACTGCCGCCTTCCTACCTAGGCAAGTATGCTCCATCGTAGATCTCATCGTCACTTACCATCAGGTGAGATCGAGATCAAATACTTGCCTATAATGTAATAAAAAAAAAAAAAGCATCCAATTTGTGATAAATGTAGGCGGGCTCGTGCTCTTCATAAATAAAAATAATTAGTATCGCGTTTATTTTATGACTTTACGTTTCCGACGTTTCGGTTGTTGTACAGCAGCCATGGTCACGGGAGGACTGAGGTGGTTGACGTCCTAGTGTCATAGTTTGAACTGGGGTACCCTCATATTTAATTGCTGCTTTCGACTTTGACCATGGTTGCTGTAAAGGAACAGTATAAAAAAACTCACATTGAAACTTCAGTATCTCATCATACAAGTCGAAGGTCATCAGCGGCTCCTCCAAGTCCCTCAGGAAGGTCTTCAGCAGCACGGCCGCGTTGTGCGGGTCGTTCCGGAACCGGACCGGCTCGCCTCGGTTGCAGGACCTCTGCAGTTCCTTTATAACGGACATGTTGGCAGACCGCCGGAATATACCTTCAGTTTCCAGTGCTGCGAGAAAAAAAGAAAACCTTTTATTAATCTGTCCACGTAAATACTTTTTAAACCAAAAGAATATATACAATTTAAGTTGTCTACACACGAACATAACTAAATTTCTATAATCTGTTTATATCTCTTCAAGATAATGGAGAGAATTAAAAAAATATATATAACAATGTCGTTATTTTATTCACTTTGTTAATTTTCCTATTAATAAGTATATTTTAGTTTTTTGTTTTGTTTTTTCATGTAGATTTCTTTGTAAATAACCATCGTACATAATTTATAGTAAATAAAAACACTATGTTGTGAGTGAGTTACTCGCACGTGTCGTATAAATATGGCTTGCAGAACCGAGAGCCGCAAACGGAAGGGTACTCAAGCCGAAAGATGTGTCGAAAGATACAGTGTAGAATGACGACCTACGGTGGACTGTAGGCTCAAGTGTTCGTGGGACCAGGACCGAGCCTTTGTATGATTTATTACACAGATCACGAGAGATATGCCGTGCGGTTCAAAATGTATGGGAACTCGCTGTCTCCGCTTGGTCCCCACCACTCGCCACAAAACACATGCAATTACATAAAACCAACCAATACGAAGTCTCACACACACACGCGTGCCAATAATTCGGTGCGTGCTGCGTCGTCGCCGCACACAGCGGCCGTACCACGCGACGCACCAGTTTATTCAAAGTATCGTTAGACGATCTATCCATTGCCTCGTACATTCACTCAGTAGCGAACATAGGTGGTACTTAAAGAGCCATGTATTTTGTACAAAAATAAAAAAGTCGTTGTGCTACATGAATACTAAAATAACATAATAAAGGCATTAAATATTTTTTGATTTGTTGTTTTTAATGATTTTAAAGACGAATAAATAAAATACTTAATACTGGCTGGTGAAATGAGATTCCATCTTTCGCGTAGTTCACTTTGCTGCTAGTATTTTTGCACACAACCACGGAATAACACGGCATTTAAAAAAAAGTTATAGCTCCGATACCGACGTGCAGTTGCAGTCGACTGACGGCGAAAACTCTATGTTAGCGTAATTTTGGCTAAAGGTGAGCGCAAGCCCACCGCTTTCATAACATATCTCCTCTAATATATCTGTGATTTATTATATCCCATAGAACTTCCGCCGACTAGTCAAAAGATTTATAGTACTAATGTCGATATGCAATACAACATTTAATATTATCCGGTGTGTATCTATACCAATACTACAAATAGGTATAGTTTGTTAGTTTGTTAAGGAGTAATCTCCGGAACGACTGATGCAATTCCAATAAATATTCACTAATAGAAAGCTACATTATCCATGTTGACTATATCAAAGTTCCAGGTGCAGAGCAATTTTTTTTTTAAATCGCTTTACTCAAGGGGAAGCGCAAGGTCAGGGCGCGAAATTCAAAATGTCAATGGTTTTTATTTTTTTAACGGAAAATTTGGACATCTTTAAAAAATACCTAAAGCGATACAATACTCCAAGGTTTGTAAAAACCGCTACTTTTACTAACTTTATGGTGTTGTATCGATTTAGGTATTTTTTTAAGCAAACTTAATACATCGAGACATCCAATGCAGAATGCTAATATCGCAAAAAACTAAATTACATCTTAAAAATGTCCAAATTTTTCGTAAAAAAAGAAAAACCATTGACATTTTGAATTTCGCGCCCTGGCCTTGCGCTTCCCCCTTAAAGCTATTCTACAATATTGTTGTGACATACCGTCAGGTTCGGAAAGAAACTCGACGCATTGCCTTACAACAGGTGGGATTGCGCCGACCATGCTCGCGTTGTTTTCCTTTATGAACTGCAGGGAGACTCCGAACTGCTGCGTGGGCGGCGGCGAGACGCTCTCCTTCGGCGCCGCTCGGGCGTCGGCCGGCATCGGGCCCCGCTCGGCCGGCTCCGTGTTCTGTCGGGCCATTTCGGCCGCCCTCGGGTTCTTGGATAGAAGCAGTTTGTCGTATCTAAAAACAATGATGCTCTATAGAGAAAGTGAACAAGTACCTTCTAGGCAAGTATGCTCCATCGTAGATCTCATCGTCACTTACCATCAGGTGAGATCGAGATCAAATACTTGCCTATCATGTAATAAAAAAAAAAAAAAAAAGTTGGGGATCTCTAAAATCTGAGCACTAGGAAATTCTATTGTATTATGATTCGCAGTTGAATGCAGTTCAGTAGCGGAATGAAAAGGTTCGTCAGTTTGCAAATTGATTTTAACGTTCGCGAGCACATGTTACCTAATGAAACTAAGTCACATAACATATTATTGCAATGAAAATTATGTTTTAACTGTTCGACAACAACGTACAAATTGAATCAAATCAATGGTGTTTAATTATTTTTTATATTATAACCGCGTTGGCGGCTGACTGACAGCCGATACTCAGCCCGCCTCGCCGCGCACATACCTAAGGCGCGGTACAGCAGCAGTGGTCAAACTATAACACAATCAATTCATAATCGAACAGCAACCGCATAGTAACTGTCACTTTTGACAGATATCCCATACAATATCTGTCAAAAGTGATGTTACTATGCGGTTGCCGTTCGATTATGAATCGATTGTGTTGTCAGACTTGGAGCCCTGGTTACAGGCAGGTTAGTAGGTTGTTTGCCTTCACCGTCAAGCAAATGATGATAATAAAATTTGCACACTGTTGGCAAAGCGACCGTTCCACCTACATATCTATCACTGTTAATGAGAAAAAATACAAATCCCACTAATATTATAAATGACAAAGTTTGGATGGATAAATAGATGGATGGATGGATGTTTGTTACTCAATCACGCCAGAACAGCTGAACGGATCTGGATGAAATTTGGCACAGAGATAGATTATAGTATAGAATAGCACACAGGCTTTATGCCGGTAAAATGTAAACTTTTTAATCGCGGGTAACACCGCGTGGCGCAGCTAGTTCTATATAAAATACTCACTCCAGCACAGCATCAGGTATGCACAGCTTATCCAAACTCAGATACTGCTGCAGCTCATGCAGATAATTCACGTACATCATCTTCCGGCCGAACTTCACGCTGATAGCGGGCCTCAGCATCTGCCATACTATACGAATGAAGTTAGTCGGATGCACTAAGTACAGTGCCTTTAGATTCTTCTTGTACTTCCTATCGAAGGCCTTGTAGGCTTTCCATAGCCAGGACAGCGGCGGCTTGTTCTTGCTCGTGAGGCCACAATGGAAGTAGACAACGCTGTAGTCCTGTTCCACGTATTTGTCCAGTGTGAACATTAGATACCTGGTAACAGAAGGTGTGTTAGCCACAGTCTAAGTCGAGGCCTTAAAAATTGTCATTTACATTTTTAAAATTTTTCTTAACTCTATAACCGGATCGGAACGCGACCTCAACTGAGAAGATCCGGAGAGAAACTTAGCGGGCTTGCCCAGCGGGATATTTTTTTAATAGGACTATGGCCTAATCCTCCTCGCATTGGGGGACGTGGCCAGCAGTGGGATATAAAAAAAGGGCTGGAATTGTTATATATAGAAATAAATAAACTTGGAGTGTCTGTTTGTAATATTAAAATAACCGCTTTTTACTAAGTGCATTTGGATGTATACGCGGTACCTATACCAAAACAACATTTTTTTTAATTTTTGTCTATCTGACTGTCCGTCTGTCTGTCTGTTTGTTCCGGCTAATCTCTGAAATGGCTGGACCGATTTTGACGGGACTTTCACTGGCAGATAGCTGATGTAACAAGGAGTAACATAGGCTACTTTTATTTTAGAAAAAAAATAGGATCTCACGAAAAAAAAATAAAGTTTGATTGCAACAACCTGCAATGCGTCCCGCGGGCGCAGAACGCGCGAGCACGCTGTTGCCAACGGTTGTGTTTTTGTTAAATACCACGCTGACGAAGTCGCGGGTAACAGCTAGTTATTATATAAAGTAAACGACCTACAATCTAAAGATTCCATTGAATCATCATATCACGTTACCTGAGTAGTTTGTCGGGATGCAGCTCCTTGCTAGACGGCAGCCGACACGCCGACACAACTATGATCCGACGCCCAATTTCGTCGTCGCCGACAACCTCGACTAGGCCGGTGCCGTTCAGCTCGGCGAAGTCGTCAGTCGACGCGATCTGGCGACACACGGCCTATTTATAACCGAGATACAACAATTTTTCTATTGACGTTCATCTATTTGTAAATGGTGTTAGGTTTAACACACTTACATATAACGAATTGGTACTTCAGCGTGTGCATCTGACAATTTGCCGATTGCGATCGCGATTGCGTTGTGGGGAGTAGCTATTGTAATCCCTATACGCTAAATTACATGCATAAATACATGCAGCGATAACCAATTTAAGTAGAACGATCGCGACCGATCGATTGGAAGAACGTACCTCTGTAATTTGTGGATTACATGTGCGTTTTACATTTGCTAAACGGTGATGGAAATCATCGTGAGGAAACCTGCACGCAGTAGAGAACCCCTCGAAAGTCTTGTGTAGTTCGCCCAACCAGCGCTGGGCCACCGTGGTGAACTGTGGCCTAATCCTCCTCGCATTTAGAGAAGGCCCGTGCCCCATAACGGGTTATTCAAAGACCTTTTATTACTATACACTACAATGACCTCATTGACAGGATACAAAATTTCTGGGCCCCAAGTCTGCGAACACAATCGATTCATAATCGAACAGCAACCGCATAGTAACGTTAACGTCCCCGTTGACTTCAATCTGGGTGTTTTCAAGTCGAGAGTGAACAGGTACCTTCTAGGCAAGTATGCTCCATCGTAGATCTCATCGTCACTTACCATCAGGTGAGATCGAGATCAAATACTTGCCTGTAATGTAATTAAAAAAAAACTTTCACTTTTGACGGATATCCCATACTATATCTGTCAAAAGAGTCAGTTACTATACGGTTGCTGTTTGATTATGAATCCATTGTATTAGCAGATTTGGGGCCCCGACCAGATTTTGCGGAACCTGTACTACGCTTCGACGTAACAAGCACGAATAAACGCCGAAAAAAAACGCCGCGCATTTCTTACGCTCTTGTCTATACCCTAAAACTGACCTCTGCATAAACTTCTGGCGCCCTTGCGAGCTCCTCCTCAAAGTTTTCCTCGATGGTGCCATCGCTGGCAGAGCGCACCAGGAGATCGTCAGGGATGTCCAGTAGCTCGGGTGGCAGTGGCGCTGAAAACATTTCATCACTTCTGCTGTTGTATAATGTCATGTCTACCAGAACCCCACCCAGAGACCCTTTAAGAATATAAGTGTGATCCCGACACTCGTGACAGCCAGTTTCTCGCCTAACATCTTGGATGAGTTCGGTGTTTCTGGCTCCTTTAATTATCGATCAACTTATTTGGTTTATAATTGGAAAAGTTGAGAAGCCGAGATTCGTTGGTAGGTTCCTCTTCCCCCATTCTTTTTTAACTTACTATAGATTTATTTCTTAACTATTTATTGTAGAGTGATGCCATAGATAAAATTGGAGTGCCTGTTTGTAATAGTAAAATAACCGCTTTTTACTAAGTGCATTTGGATGTATACAGGGTACCTATACCAAAACAATTTTATTTTAATTTTTGTCTGTCTGTCTGTTGTTCAATCTCTGAACTGGCTGGACCGATGTTGACGGGACTTTCACTGGCAAATAGCTGATGTAACAAGGAGTAACTTAGGCTACTTTTATTTTAGAAAAAAAATAGACTATCACGGAAAAAAATTAAAACCAATGTTGCAGCGCTGCGCCTAATTAAGTTTGATAGCAACAACCTGCAGCAATACGTCCCGCGGGCTCAGAACGTGCAAGCAGGCTGTTGCCAACGGTTGTGTCTTTGTTAAATACCACGCGGACGAAGTCGCGGGTAACAGCTAGTTATATTTAAATTTCGTAGAAATAACATTTTCGAGTGATTGCAGGAATTGAGGTGTATCCTAAACATTCCTCGTGGTTTATTACGTTACACTATGGAACGCGGGACGCTATTTGTGGCATTTGACGTCACTAGTAGCTCACTCGGTACAAAATTAGAAGATTCACGTACAAGTATTACTGAATAACTAAATCCTAAATAGGAGTCCTAATTAACGGTTGGAGAGTCGTTGTCTTATACTGTTCGTATGATGGGATACAATCAAGAACCTCTCATATTTTAGTTACGTTTTTGGATGATCGGCGGTGAGGTAGGTCGATCTACACCAGGGGTTCGCAAACTTATTTTGTCTACTGCCCACTTTGAGAATGAATAATTTTTAAGCGGCCCCATTTTTTCACCTACTTAAAAACCACTATAACATCAAATTAAATAATTTATTGTAAGCCTCTACACAACACCCCCATATTTTTCTGGGTCTGATTTAGGCCTGCAGCTGCTGTCTTTAGGCCTGCAGCGCCGACAAGGGGGCGTTATCGCCCACTTTGGGAATTGCTGATCTACACGCTATACCTTTGCGGGTCGAGCTGCAATACCAAATCAATGTTCACGCGGGTAGTTCAGCTAGAGGAAACAAAATGTGTGTATCTCTAAAAACCTGTGTCCCAAAATTAATTGTGATAGACTTTGATAATGGACCCAATATCCAATACTCTAATATAGTCCCAGGAAATTTAAAAGTTCCACCACAAAACAATAAGAAAATCAAGGAGCATGCTAGTCGATATCAATTTGTATCAAGCTATGTGCCCCAATTTAATTTAAAACAATAATTCTTTACGCGAACTTTGACCCCATTTGACCCCCTCAGGGGTCTTATTACCAAAAATCCCACGTAACAACAATTATATCCTAGAAATATATACTCCAAAATCCAAGTCTCTACATCCCCCGACTTAGAACGCGCGGTGCCCGTCAGACAGTTTGTGTTAAGAATTTTATCAAATAGACTAGCTGTTGCCCGCGACTTCGTCCGCGTGGTATTTAACAAAGACAACCGTTGACAACAGCCTGCCCGCCCATTCTGAGCCCGCGGAACCAATGCAGGTGTTGCTATCAAACTTAATCAGGCGCTGCGCTGCAACATTGGTTTTAATTTTTTTTCGTGAGATCCTATTATTTTTTCTATAATAAAAGTAGCCTAAGTTACTCCTTGTTACATCAGCTATCTGCCAGTGAAAGTCCCGTCAAAATCGGTCCAGCCATTACAGAGATTAGCCGGAACAAACAGACAGACAGACAGACAGACAGACAGACAGACAGACAGACGGACAGACAGACAGACAGACAGACAGACAGACAAAAATTGTAAAAAATGTTGTTTCGGTATAGGTAACGTGTATACATCCAAATGCACTTAGTAAAAAGCGGTTATTTTAATATTACAAACAGACACTCCAATTTTATTTATATGTATAGATTTTTAACTTTATCGATAACGGCCGCCATTATGTTTCGAATGCACGGCATGTGCCGCAGGAAACGATTCTATGTTTATATCGTTTTACGGTTATGCATGAACCGTCCAGCGAGTGCACACGTCATGTTATCAATGCTAACAAGGATATGAGTAAGTACTTCCGAACAGACGGATACCAATAGGAAAATACACACAACATTCGCAGACAAAGATACGTTTATATCAATAAGGTGTGTGAAGAATTGGTATATTAAATCATATTCACCCACTGAATGAATGAGTTTTGTAAATATAATTGTAAAAATTATATTATATTGATTTCTTATATTTACGTAAATACTACGCATTGAAATAAAACTATTTTTATGGATTTAATCGCGTTTATTTTATGTTTTCACGTTCCCGACGCAAGCAACAACAAAATATGAGGGTACCCCAGTTCAAAGTATGATACTAGGACGTCAACCATCTCTGTCCTCCTGTGACCATTGTTGCTGTAATGCAGCCAAAACTTCGGGAACGTACAAACAAACGCAATACAATCTGTAAAATAAGTTTTATTTTAAGTTATAATAAGTTTTACAATTTCAAAAGCAAAACAATGTAATATTGTTGTCACATATTATAATCATAATATTGTTTCATAGATAGTTAGGTAGAACCTCTATACTGTAGTAAGCTAAAAGAAAAAGTTCAATGGAGGAATGTTATGTTATGTACACTATGAAAGGCTTCCAAGAGTATCCACATAATGGGTAATAAATAATTCATTGGGTGTCAGCAATTGTCCGACCGCCTTATTGGCTGTAATGACCATTTACACTGTATTGTTATGTATATTTATTTATACATTGTAAGATCACCCATCACTCCTCATAACTTTTTTCTATATGCGACGGATAAGACCTATAGTTATGTGTTGTAAACTAAAAACTATTGTGTTAAAATTCAGTGTAAGTTTTAAAATTAATTAAAATATCTCGAGAACAGTCTATTCAGCCTTCACACAATCTGTTGGATATGCAAATATAACCATTGCATTGCATAGGAGACATCAATCATGCAAGTAAAAGGCAGTAGACTGTAGACTTAAGAAAAAAAAAATGTAATGACAATTTGTAAGTGCCCCCGTAGGCCTATACGAAATAAATGATTTGACTTTGACTTTGACTTAGTAAGATTTGTAAGTACCTAGCTATTCACACAAAATAAAGAATGAATAATCAACATTTTAACAAAGTTCTGATTCACATTGTTTACTGATAAGATTAAGGGCTTTACATAATGAGATGTTTATTTGCCATAGCAATAATTACAGTGCACATTAATGTCATACCCGGCTGGCAAGAGTGTGACAATTTGGACTACATCACAAGGTGCTAGAGTAACAAATTGCTTGTTTACAAGCAGACTACATACACATCTTCTTCTTACTCATAAGGTAAATAGTGCTAATGTATCACACAAACATAATCTGCATGGATTAATGGTGTTTTTTATTTCTGTTTAAGCCATAGAATGTCTATTGTTTATCCCGCAATCAGCTCTGGACTATGATTTGATGAGTTATAAGCCTGTTGTAACGGCAAGTACACAATCCATTGAAGCAACTACTCATATTTTGGAGACGCTACAACAATCAAGCTATCCTTTTCTGTTGCTTCCGTAATTTATGGCATTTAAAATGTGTTATAAATAAATAACTTTCTTTTCCAAAATGGGCTTTTCTTTATCCATTGAGTCAGTCTCATCAGAATTATATTTTCTCACCTAACTAATGGCTAGCACCTAATATATGAGACAATTACCACATAAGTACACAAGTCAATCACAGACTTATAGTTTAAAATACATATTGTAACACCCATTATGGTTCCATTAATAACACAAAAGGGCCCCCACTTCAATGCACTATTGTCTGTGAGTATCATTATTTTATAGGTAGGTAGGTAGTTGTTCTATAATAGAGTGAACCTTCTAGAAGACTTACACAAGAAATAGATTGAGCATAGTTATAATAGATATAAGTATCTTAATTGTTCCATGATTTATCATAATGGATTAATAAAAAATAAGTAATCACAAGTAAACTTGTATGTAAGTCAAATTTTAGGTCTGTTTAGCTTGATTTACATGAAAACAGTATGCTAAGTGTTTTGTGTCACTAAAAAACACATGCAAATAGCATGCATGGTCCAATTACTGGGTTCTTTTATAATAGGTAGTATGCATGTGTGTTGGATCTACTCAAGCTTCCTATGCTATAGATAACAAATAATCATATAATATCTAAAATGGTTAACTTACCTAAACCTGGAGTCTGAATCAACTCCGAGTCGTCAAACTCTAGGCTAGGCTCGTAGTCGTGGTACTCCGAGAGGCTGGTGTACGTCTCCTCGGGCTCCGGATTACAACCATGGAGAACTAAACAACAAAACAACAACTATTCAACTGAATATTTACATACGCCAATTCGTCGCTGAATCTAATATACAAACCTTGGTAAGCTCTCACGGGGTTCAATTTGGGCTGATGCTCCGACTCCATCGCGACACAAAACAAAACACACACACCCTCAACCTTTCGTTATCATCAACTTTGCTTGCTTGTAGGTAGGTAATGTACAAATGTCACTTCCTCCAACCAAACGAAACAATATTACAACACTGCAAAACACCGTTGGTACATCAGCAACGCTTTTCCTGCATCACAGTACAAAAAAATAATGAAAATGCAAAACAATAATCATCTGCCCAGTTCAGTCAGTCAGAAGGTTTTTTTTCTTCACCTAACACCCTTCATGACTGAGAGAAAAATGCAATTGCGAAAACTCTTTCCTTCTAATTTTTTTCAATGTGTGTGCACAGAAAGAAAAATCATTACAACTTATTTGTCTGCTGTGCAACTAGCTACGTTCTTCCCATAGATTGTGAATCCGCCTACGGTTCTCCATTCCTTTTTTTTTATATTTTCCAGTTTCAGGTAAAATATTTCTTCGTTGTTTTGAAACTAACTGGGTACCTCTGATATTAATAATAGGGGATATTAGTTGGATATTAATGATATTTTGTTCATAAATGTGCATGAGTAAAGGAAATTGAAATAAAATAATATAACGTTCTCCCAAGATATCCGGCAAATTTTCAATACAGTATCCCCAGCTTTACTGATAAGGGTTGGGGATTAATTCCATCATCATCATAGTCATCTACACTATTATTACTATCGAGGTATTTACAATTCAAAAACTATTTACAAGAATTACTCGACACTGGCAAAAATGGCTCTAGTTTGTAACCGATTGCCAACCTAACAAAAAAATAAAGAAGTGGTTATTTCGTTGTAGCATCGCTACTCGCTAGCACAGACAAACAGAGGTAGAGATGCTAATCAATCTTTAGCACTCTGTGATCTTTAGTTTGTCTGTGGTTTCGGTTTAGCTTGTGTTTATTTTCTTCAGCTTGTAAAAATTACTGTAACCACTGTTAGAAGAATCTTCAAGGAATCATGTTAGGATACTCTAATGCTGGCATACCAGATAAATCATGGCAACCACCGGTAGCAGTGATAGAAACAACGTAAAGTTCCCTTCTTCCCACCGTAAAATCCCCACATTATTAACCAAACATTTTGAAACAATATCTTTTATATCTTTGTAATACTGTAAGTATTGATTATCTGTAATTATTTAGTATATTTTCAGAATGGGGACAATGATAATTGAAATGTATTGGAAACACGCGCCTATAACGTGTAGAAACTTCATGGAGTTGATTCGAAGAGGTTATTATAATAATACAAAATTCCATAGAGTTATAAGAGACTTCATGATCCAGGGTGGTGACCCGACAAGCACAGGGAAGGGAGGACAGTCAATCTATGGACCAAATTTTGATGATGAGATCTCTTCTGATTTAAAACATACAGGAGCTGGTATTCTATCAATGGCTAACGCTGGACCGGACACAAATGGGTCCCAGTTCTTCATAACATTAGCCCCGACACAGTGGCTCGATGGCAAGCACACCATCTTCGGCAGAGTGCAGAGTGGCATGACTGTAGTGAAACGCATTGGATTAGTGGAATGTGATAAAAATGATAGCCCGGTGGATGATATACGAATTGAAAGGGCTTATATACCTAAATAAGTAAACACTTAGGCTGGAGTGCACTATCTAAGATGCAATTTTACTACTGTCAAATCTATACTGATTCTGTCAGATTCTATGAAGAGTGAATTCCACCCTTACTGAGCAGAAAAATATGGTTTTCTAAAATTAATTTTAAGAAATAAATGTATGTATCGATAAAATAATTGGTTTCTTTTCCATGTGTGATGTTGTTATGTGAATACAATTTATTGCCAGTTTATCAAGATTAATTAAACTAAAAAAATTAGAAAATCCAGACATGTTGACTGACTAGCTAACTTGCTTCTAGACATGCCAATTGTAGGGGCTCTACAGATTGTCTCTACCTTAGACTAAAGGCTCTATAGATTGAAAGCCATATTGTACTGTTCGTAATGCCTACTTTCTCTACCAGTGTGGTCATCTTACTTTTACAGCAGCTACTTACGAAGCTAAATCAGCCTAGAAATGCTAAAATCTGTTTGTAGATGGGCTAAAAATTAAAAAAACAAAAGCCCTAATGTGAAAAAATTAAACTTGTCTAGACGAGATAAGTTTGGATTCGGGTAAGTTAAACGCAAACCGCCGCGGCATAACCCGGTAAAACCCCTTCCAAAAGGATTCCTATATACCATTATTACTCAAATAAGTCCATGCCTATGTCTTCTTTCATAGACATTGCAAAGAACAAGTTCGATTCAAAACAGAGGAAGCCCTTAGGAAAGTGAGAAATGCACTTTATAAGGGAAAGTGAGGTTATTAATCTAGTCGTTCCAGGGGTAACTAAAATTTTAGGGAATCCTGATGAATAGGGTACCTCTTGCACGTCTGCGGCTCGCTGAAAGTCTGTGAACGACTTCTTCTTTTTCCTTCCCTTATGATATGAAATGCGATGGCGAATCGACTTATCAGGCGCTGTTCACGTGATAATCGTTATGGTTTGAACGGTAACAATAGTGAGGACCAATCATACCGTTACATACACAAGGGTTTGCTGAACGATGAACTTTACAACAATACTAACTGACAAATTTGTCAAATAGTCGGCTGTAGTGGCGATTTTACAAGATTTATTATCTAATCTGACAGCAGAGTAAAATTTAGCGAACTTTTGCTTTTGAGGTTACCAATATTTACATTTGTTAGGGGTATACCAGCGGACGTTCGTAAACGGGGCAATTTAAATTATAACCGGTGTATTTTTCCCCTCCCGGAGTCTCTGAACGGGGTATTTGGCGTGTACCAGTGGAAATTGTACGCTAGGCTAAAAATAATTATTTATATTATCTTATTTCTTATTATCTCTTTTATGCTGAAAGATATTCCTAATATTTAAACACATCTCTTTTTTCACTGCTCAGTAGCAGTTTGCAATAATATTTTTTTATTCTACCATTTTATTTACATTTTGATTGATAGCAACATTAGGCGTCTGTGGAGCGTGTTATGTACATGTGATTTTGTGCCAGAATTTTTGTTAATTTACGGTTTCGTGGTACTCTAACATTACTTTTAGTTTTAAAGTTACAAGTTTCTGCAGAATTGTTTATTTATTACAAAAGTGCTCTATAGTGGAATAAAATAAGACATCGTTTGGTCCTCCCTCGCAAGCGTTTCTGACACTTTCTAGGGGACGCCATGTTTGTCACGTTTTTTCCAGTTACATACATAGATAAGTTGGACAGAATTTAAATTTGCAGTAGCGTCACTGCATGTTTTAAGCAGTGTTTTATGTCATATTAAAGATGAATTCAGTTTTTTCGAAAAAAAAGGAAAAGCGACGGCGTACTTCGTCAAGCGAAGGCAACATGGTGAGTGATTCCCAAATTCCCGCTCTCCTCTCCGCGATGTCGTTACATTCTGCATGAAATGTATGGCCTCACGCGTTGTTGTGTATTTTTACATTCTGCGCGGCGATTGGGGTTTAGATATTATGTACATGAAAGTCATGACATTTGTGAGTTGGCATGGCATTTAGAAAATAATTTGCTTTTGCGACATTATTTGGACTTTTTCTGTGTCTTGGCGAAAGGTACCTATACGTACTATAGCTACAGGTACCTATGACCTTATGCAGATCATCCTAAGTAATATTATTGACTACTGGAATTTTATGCCACTTTGTAATTCTGAAGGTTCTAGTGTTTTGTTGGTTTTTGAAAATATCAATGAACATGCACTATTGACAGCTGGAATAGTGTCATGATGATTAAATAACATGACTATAACATTTTGGGGTTACTCATAAATATTCCTTACAATTACACAGTTTTGGGGCATTAATTTTTTCACTGAATGTAGTGCCAGATGACAAGACCATTTTGAGTCCATCCCTGGTATATCTGTTATACTATTTATTTGAGACAGCAAATATAAGTCAAAGCCATATCAGTTCAAAGTCAGTGAGTAATTCTATATCATATAAAAATTAGTGCAATTGAATGTAAATGAAACCGTGTCTATAAATATTATTATTAATCAATGATTACCAATAAAAAATATAGAGTGTATGGCCTAGTCTGCGGATTAGGCCTGCATAGAATCCCCCATGTTTGATATTTAAAAAAAACCACTTGACATTGGCAAAATGCCTACCCGGAAGACAAGTTCCTAAAAAAATCATAGAATTGTACATGCCTATTAGTTATCAGTCTGCAGTCCGCAAGGAGGAAGTCACTGATTCTGGTTATAATACATGGGTTTAGTTAACACAAGGTTTAGTTATGCAATTGCTATGTTTTCTTTTCAGCTGCTCGCAAATGTATACTTGGTTTACTTGCATAATGCGACTTAAATGATTGCCATTTATACTCTAACCGTTGAATTTATAGATTTGGACTTCAGGATTGGTAATAACAAGTTACTAATGCTGTATAGTTAATATGTGCTAAAGGCTTTATAATATGTTATAAGCAACAATCATTTATAGATCCACAATACTTTCTGCCACAGATAAAAATAACATTATTCTCTAATTAATCTACCACATTACAATGACAGCTATGCACATGCTGCAAATAAAGGCAAGCAGATTTTCTAATTAAGCCGATAAGGCTTTGCTAAAAGTGACAATCACAGTCTGAGCATAGCTGACCGGTGTCTGTGGTAGCCTTTTAAAATTTTGTTCCAAGTAATTGTAGGGTATAAAGAAATTTTGTTTAGTTTAAAACCATTCAATTGGTGTTTTAAAAACATAATATCATCATGCAAAGCATATAAATTGTAGAGTGCCAAACTAAGTAATGCTGATATTATGGGTACCATGCAATGGAGTGGCAGTGTTAACACCTACCTAGACCAAGTGGCCTACACTCAAACCACTGAACTTAGTAGTTGATTTTGTCCGGATATAACTATTTTTGTTTCTCTTTTGGCCTTCACGCAAGTCTTGAAAAGGACTGGACATGTGCATCCAAAATATGAATATTATTATCTGTTGTGCTTATTAACTTATTAGTATCTATTGTGTTTCTTACAGTCTTTCGTCCAGAACGTCACATCAAGGGTGTCGGGCTTGTTGCCCTCAACGTTGACCAAATGGTTCAGTAGCCCAAGCTCTTCGAATACTAATGGCTCAGCACCGACTGCTGACATAACAGACTCTTCCACCGAGGATGAAGCACTAGATAGTCCTGTGGTGACCCAGCCCCCTGGCAAGAGGATGCGTTACAGCACACCTCCAGGCTATGAACACTTCACACCTGCAGACGTATGTTCCTCTCATCATCATTAAATATGTAGTGATAGACTGGAGCAAGTAGCACATGGGGAGAGGCCATTGTCATGTTGATGAGTCAGTAATATGATTGACATAGTAATTATCAGTTATGACTATACTTCCCACACAACATTCTCAATTTTCAATTTGTGTTTAATATTTGATTTTGAGTGTCAATAGTGGAGCCCCATATATAGGAGATACCTGGGGATTGAGGGCACAATTGACTTAATGGATTAAAGTTCAAGATTCTGTTGGTTGAATTTAGTGGAATATTATTTTTACCCTCCTCGTCCAGTTAGGTAATGTTTTTGACCATATAACATTGAATGTATGTCAATGCATTTATAATTCGCCTTTTCGAGCTACAACAATTATCCATCTATGCTGGATTTCTTTTGTTGTAACTCCAAAATGCATTAGATTTATTTCAAATGTTGTACCATATAAAAATATTTTTTGACCTCCCATTCCTATTACAGGCAAACTGCCCAGTCAGTAATACCAAACCTATAGAGTCGACATACAGCTCGTACAACGCTACACCGTTCCCGACACGGGGCACACTCAAAACACCTGCAACGTCCCCAACAGAGGATGTCAAAGAGCAAACGGACAGGGAGACAATGAAGTACAAGTCTGAACCCACCGTTTCAAATGTAGGCCAGTCCGTTGCCAGCAAGAGGAAATCAATATTTGACACGTACGGCACGGAGGAGTCCAAGAGGGCGTGCCGTGAGTACATTAATTATTTAATAGCATAGGAAAGTACTAATATTGATGTCTTAAAAAAAATATCTTCTATTTTATGTAGATAGCTATAATCTATATTTTTTTTAAGGTCTCTTAATGGGAACAAAATCTTTTGTTTACCTATTGCTGTACTATACCCTTAAATTAACAATGGTAATGTCATTCTGACATTTTCCTTTTCATTCTTTCATTCCATTAGAAATTAGTATGGGATGTGATTAAGTACTTGTTCATCATGTGTCAAATATTTTGTTGCAGTCAAAACGTCTCGGAACGTTATCCGCGATCCAAAAGCGCCCTGCTTCAAGCCCAGCCTATTGGGGTCGCCATTCTACCCTGGGAGGACTATGTACGGTGGGGCGTCGTCCTCGTACGTCAACCAGCCCAACATAAAACAGAAGAAGGTGGCTGTCGTCAACCAATCGCATGGCAGTGACGACAGCGGCATCAGCGCCTCAGCAAGGCGTATCATGGATCTATTGGAACAGTACTCGTCGCCGCTGAATGAGGCGAAAAGGATCCCGCATTACACAAGACCCAAGCACGCGAATACTATCAATAATTCAACAGAGCAGAGTTCACCGTACTCAAACAGAATAATGTGTGAGTATATTGTATAATATCTATTTATATGTTACATCTGGAGAATGTGGCTTCTGTATATAATTATTTTGATTGCTGAATTATTGCCTCTTCAATTAAAATTACCATTACATCCCACGTCCCACTAATATCCCACTAATATTATAAATGTGAAAGTTTGGATGGATCTGGATGCAATTTGGCACAGAGATAGATTATAGTCTGGAATAGCACATGGGCTAATTTTTATTCCGGTAAAATGTATGGTTCCCGTGGGATAGACATACTTTTTAATTGCGGGTAACACCGCGGGGCGCAGTATTCCATAAAGCTTGTATGTGTTAAGTTATATCAATAATCAAGTGGCTGGAGGAAATTCAGTTTGTAATGAAGCTTTAAAATTTTAGCATACAAGACGCAGGAACTTCACGTGCCCAACATCGCATCTATCCTGCGGTTGAAGCAAAAGTCCCGGCTAATGGACACAACGAGCGCGGCGCGGCAAATTATCGCTTCACACAGCAGCGCATTGGACTTCCAGCCCTACCCAACGGCAACTCATCGGTAAAACACGAACTATTCACCACTTTCCCTGCTTTCTGTGCCGAGGGTCCCGGGTTCGAATCCTGGTAGGGATAAACTTTGTGTGATGGGCATGAATTTTTGTACGCAAGTCATGGATGTTTAGTATTTATATAAGTAATATATACTGGGTTCGCCCCCAGTCTATTGTACGGTACACATAATACAAGCCATGCTTAGTGTGGGACCGTATTATTAATGACACATTTACTTGTAGGCCAGAACCTGAGATGAAGCAACCCAACAAGATGACCACCAAAGTGAAAACAAGGGTCACCAGGGCCAACCGAGGAAACCAGAATGACTTCGAAGTCGGCACGCCGATTAAAATCCAGACAGCCGCCTTGAACTTAGACAAGGACAAACTGCCCAAGTTCTCGTTCGGAACCCCTGCCGCTCAGCTCCAAGCCACTGCTACCTCCACACCAAAAACCTTCGATTCCACACTAAACAAAAAGAACACAGAATTATCAAGTACTAAAGAATCAGTTGTTAGTAATAATTTCAAATTTTCAAATCCACTAAGAGTATCGTGGGATGGTGCGGAAAGCGATACAACGATACCTGAATATAAATTTTACAGTCCTGAACGCCGCGTAGAAGAAAAACTAGACCAGTATAAGGATAGCGTATGCCTTGAGCGTACGGCGAAGATGCCCGAGAAACCCATTGATCAATCTAACAATTGGAAATGTTCCGAATGCTGGGTCTCCAACAAGGCAGACGCCACTAAATGCGTGTGTTGCGGAGCGAAACAAGCATCGAAGAGTACCGAGAAAGGCGCCAAGTGTACCGTGTGCAAGCTAGCCGACAGCCAGCCGCTTAAAAATAAATGTGGCAACTGTGAGAAAATTCAAATCAACAATGTTGCAAGCGCGATCGCGCCTAAGGCGAGTGACGCATCAAAGTGGAAATGTAACGACTGCTGGGTCAGTAACGATAGCAGCGCTGAGAAATGTGCTTGCTGCGGTGCAGCTAAAGCTGTGAAGCCTGCCGCCGCGCCGCCGAAACGGGCGAATGCCGCTCCCGCGCCGGGGAGCGCCTGCGCCGACTGGAAGTGCGAAGACTGCTGGATCTCAAACAAAAGCAGCGTGGTGAAATGTGCGGCGTGCGGTGCGGCCAAGCCCGGTGCCAAGCCGCCGGCCGCCGCTAGCTCGCCATTCTTCAAAACATCCAGTGATTCATTCAAAAACATAGTGCAAACACAAAAGAACGAGAAGTGGGAGTGCACTAGTTGCTTGGTCAGAAATGAGGTGAACGTATCGGCGTGCGTGTGCTGCGGCGCCGAGAGGGAGAGTAAAAATAAGATGCCGGGAAACAAATTCAACTTTGGCTTGAACACATCATTCAAATTTGGCATCAATCCGAATCCTCAGGAAGCCACGCTTGCCAAAAAACCCGCACTAGAGACACCGCCGATTGAATTGAAAGAGCAGGAGAAGAATAATAATGTTTTAGCCGAAACACCAACTTTCACGTTGACATTGCCCGTCAAAAAGGTCGAGGACAAACCTGAACCTCCGAAGGCTAAGCTGGATGATGCTCCAAAACCGAGCTTTTCATTCGGCATTCCCAAGCAGAGCGCTCCTACGCCGGCGCCGACTGCCTTACATCTATCACCCACGAAGGGGCTCCAGGAAGAAAAAGAGAAACCTCAAGAAGTACCACAAATGAAGTTATCTGCACCCGATCAATCCAAGCTATCCGGTGGAATGTTCTCTTCGCCATTGACGTTGCCGTCCAGCAGTAGTGCACTGGCAGTGGCGCCGGCGACCGTGCTCAGTCCATCATCGGCAGACACTAAGAAGGACGTAACCAGTATATCGATCACATTAAAGCCGGCGGCGACGACTACTGCAAAGCCACAGAAACAGGCCACATTTGCGTTTGGTGCGTCCTCGCTCAAGCCGACCATGTTCGGTACACCGACGACCACCGCCGCGGAGTCCACTCCGATCCACGCCCACTCCAGGAACCTATTCACACCGCCGGCGCAAACTACCGTAGCGGCGACGACCGCGCCCACAATGTCATTTAAGCCGACAGAGACCACCGCCCCCTCGCTGTTCCAGAAGCCAAACCCTGCGACCACATCTAGTGTCTCGTTTTTCCAAAGCGGTGCGACGAGTACCACGACAGCGCCGCAGTCCGTCGCGTCCACGGCGCCCTCGTTCACTTTCGGCAGCAACACGGCTGCAGCCGCGCCGGCAGCCGAGAAATCTGCGTTCTTTAGTTTCGGCAACAATGCCACCAAAACCGATGCGCCTTCAATGTTCAAAACTCCGTTCGGCGGCGCGGCCGACAGCAACGCGAACGTCAACAGTTTCGGAATTGCAAGTGGAAACCCGCTCGGCACTGGTAACGTACTGGGCGCCAGCAACGCGCCCGCCAGCAGCAACGCTATGGCGAGCGGTACTCTGTCGAGTGGAAGCGGTGTGACGCCGAGCAATACTATAGGGGGCTCTAACAGCCTCACCACGAATCCGTTGGGGAGTGGAACCGTCTTGCAATCTGGAAACGGGCTGTCGAGCGGCACATCCAATCTATTCGGCTCGGCGGTTCAGAAGGAGAACGTCTGGTCATCGAACGCACCATCGACGAATTTGTTCGCGTCGAACACGACGACGAATAGCATGCAGAAGCCGGCGGGATTCACGTTCGGATCCTCGGGGACATTCAACGTCGGCAGCACGACGCCAGCCTTCGGTGCGAGCACGCAGCCGGCCCAGAATAATATATTCGGAATGGCGAGTCAGAATAATAATCAGCCGTCAATGTTCTCGAGCCCGGCGCAGAGCCAGCCGGCGTCGCTGTTCGGGGCGCCCCAGCCGGCGGCCGCGAACCCCGCTCCGCCTATGGGCATGTTCGGCTCGCCTTCGACGGGTGCTACGCCGACCTTCGGCGGTCAGAGCCAGTCGATACCCTCGTTCGACGTGCCCTTGATGACGTCCACTCCTGCGCCGACGCCTGCGTTCAATTTTGGCGCGCAGCAGTCTACGGGCATGTTCGGATTTGGTCAGGTAAGATTCATTTTCTCACCGTTATAGTTTCACATATACTTGTCTGTAGAATATAAAGCTGGCAGCCCACAGCGGCGTACTGTATGCTACGAACAGATACGTCACACACTATCGGGTCACGCGCGGCCCATCTGTTATATGCCAACCACGCAAATGCGGAGTTTTTTGGCTCTATGCAGATGGAAAATTAAATAGGGGTGTTTGTAGCAACACAACGGGCTGGTAATAATACTGTTGGTGTCATTGATTCATTACTTTTAGACGCAAAAAGTAAGTGTAACCATTATGGCGATTGTTAAAGCTTTTTAATCGAAACGCTAGATTAGGGAACCCTCAGTATGCGACTATGCCTCGTCCATTTACAATAGCATTACAAAACACTTCCAGAAATGGAATTTTCATAAATTTGTGGGTAAATATTGCGATGGGGTCCCACTAGCCATTCGTCGACCGACCATAGTACTACGACCAATAATGGGCATTTGAAAATCAGGGACATTCGCTTTACATCGTTGTATATGTATTATGTGGCGTGGCCGTCGTGTACTTCCTATGCAGTAATGGAAAGGTTGACGTGCATTGTAATGGTAATCGCAATTAAAATCGCGATTTTTCAATGCAGTTTACATGCGTCACGCCTAAAATAACAACATGCGCGCAGTGGGCTATCAGCTTTATAGTCGCGAAACATTAAGCATGTTGTCGTATATAAATAATACCTTAGCTAGTCTAGTCTCTAGCAAGATTTTCAGATACCAAATCAGAATCCTAGCGATCTCAATGTACAGTAAGATTCAAGAGATTTTAAAAATAAACCAAACACGATTATGTTTTAAGTGTGTGTAAAACTAATAGAATCTATAAAACATTGTTTGGATATTCAATAAAATTATGTAAATTTTGTGTGTGTATGAGTCTTGGTGTTTTTGTATGCATGACTGATTTGACATAAATCAACAATATCACACCAAACAAAGGCAATGTAAATAAAATATGATTACAATTTATTTGTTTTCTTATCAAGTTAACATTCTTACATATAAGGTCTAACACAACTATTTTGAACATCAACAAGTAGGCAAGCTAGTAAGGAAAACAACTGGACAGATTTTTATAAAACTGCTTAGTGAGAGTATCCTTAGAATAGTATATATTTTTGAAATTAGATAGTTTCCCATGGTATGCATTGTTCATATATGCTGCTATAACAATGTATAACAGCTTTCTAAAACCCGTGATTATGGAGTTTATTGCCCATTCTCTATAGACACGGCATTCCAAACGGGCGGTAGGATTTTAGCCTAATATAATTATGTGACATTTTCAAAGATTCATAAGTTATTAGAGAATCAAGCAAAGCAAGCAAGTAATCGTAATATCATCGAGAAAGTAGTATGCTGTTACTATCATAGTTGTATATGAAGTCTGTGGTGCGAGAGGAATGCAAGAGTCTAACGTTACCGAAACGCTAACGTAAAAAGACTGTGCTTGAGCGTCTGTAATGGTATAAACGAATAAGAAATATAAGTGAACTTGGCGGATTTTACCAAAACTCGCTAAGATAGCTTGTATGATGTAGCGCCAGATGAAATGACACGATATTTTTATACTCCTTGTAATAAAAGGAAGTCTAAGGGCGGGTTTTACAATATAATTGACGCTATATGAATATCGGTTGTAACTCGTATGTTCGTGTTTCAGCAACAACAGCCCCAGCAGGCGGGGGTGTACAACTTCGGCGGCGCCCCGGCCGGCAACCCGCAGGTACAGTTCAACATGGGCAGCAGCGCCAGCACCGCGGGCAGCGTCAACACGGCCGGCCGGCGCATGCGCAAGGCCGTGCGCCGGAACCCGCCCCGATGAACCACGCCCCACCACCACCGTACGGACTAGATCCACAACTTGTAAGTGTCCTATTTAATAGTTAATCTCTATGTAAACCTGTAAGGATGACTACCCGAATGCATCCTTTATGGTGGGACTAAATTTATAAGTTAGTTAATTTTTTTTTTTTAAATTTGTTATTACGTTGTAAAATAATTAATAGACTGGTCAAACGTCGGACGGTGAAATCGCGCACTGTTGTAAAATGGTTATCAATTATTATTGTGTTGTTTTTATTTTATTGACGATCCTTTGTGATATGAATGATTCAAATTTGGACATCCTTATTTTGTGCCGTTACTTGTAACTATTATATTTATTTATTGATTTCTTATATTTACGCGAATACTACACATTGAAATAAAATTAATTTTAAGAATTTTATCGAGGTTTATTTTTTATTAATAATTGTAATTGCTGAATACTGACATTGCTTAATAATTGTAATTATTTGATTATTTTATCGCGCCATTTCTGATTGCGCTGAATAGTTGTATGTTGTAAACCTCAATGTAAATTGTGGTTTGCAAGCTTCAAGCTATTCTTAATCGTTAACACATTTTAATTAGTTACAATATACGTTTTTAATTATGTATTTATATAGGGCATACAAGAATTACGTAACCGGCTCGACCGCCCCGGGAGCTTTATGTTAACCAATAGAATTATAATATCAAAGTAAAAGATACAACAGCCGCTTATATTTAAATAAAGATTTGAATATAATATTATTTTCCAATCATATAAGTAGGAATCAAAAGGTGCGGCGGCCGGCCGCCTACCCGATATTCCCCTACTCTGACCTTTTTCTCTCTCTCTTGGGAGGGAATCTGGCAACACTGTTTCCTTAATAAAATGATGGTTACGTAACTCTTGAACGCTTTCCAACATTGACTCAAGTCGATAGATGGTCATTGTATTAATTTAGTATTAAAAAAAGTTTTTTCATTAGCCGCCAACGATAACTATATATCGTCGCTGTTACGCCGACATTTTCTGTTAGCTTTTTCCTTGAAAGACACGGTGCCAGAGCCGATAAATCGGTACAACTCGTACGCTAGCACTTCCGGCTGTGATAAAAAAATTGAGATAAATCGATTTGGCCATAATTCCATGCATTCAAATAGACAGGGGGGCCATACTGATTTCTTATATTTACGCGAATAATACACATTGAAATGAACCTATTAATTCGGATTTTATCGCGGTTATTTTATGTTTTTATGTTCCTGAATTTTCAGCTGCTTTACAGCAACCATGGTCACGGGAGGACTGAGGTGGTTGCCGTCCTAGTGTTATAGTTTGAACTGGGGTACCCTCAACATAATTGTAGGTTGAGGATGTGGTGGCTGTCGGCGACTATGGTCAGTTAGCGACAAAAGTTGCTCCCTACTTTCCAGTGACCCGATATTAGTGTGTACGTAACAGCGACGGTATACAATTATCGTGTCGGTCAATGAAAACACGCTCTTATAATAACGATATTACGACGCATGCGGGTGTCGTGCAAGTTAACAACATGAAATGTTACATAGGAACATCAATGTAGCGATGTAACATATTAACTATGATGCCTTTATACAACTCATGAGATATCACATATAACAATAGACTAATTGAATGCCTTTAGATACTTGTACCTATCAATATATAAGATAATTATATTATAGCTATACATGCGGGTTTGTTTGGTTTCCGAATTGAGTGTGTGAAAGTTTAAAAGGAAACTATGTAGTTACTTTTTTTACTTAACATTATTAGAATATGAATAATATCCACAATCAACATGAAAGTTATAAATACTTTACGGTTGACAAATTGAAATTGAAATAATATGCGCCATTAGTAGTTCGTGACGTACCTACCTACCACAGAGTACACGTCGCCATAGAGACCGATTCTAGCCTCGACTACTACTGGACTGGAGATGGACAGTTACTGCCTCTTTGATAGTCACCATTTTGACGCTTATATCAGTGATAGCAGTTGTGAGTGAACACAGAACTAATAGTAGAGGTAGGACAAGTGATAACTATGAGGACTAATACTAGAAATTGGACATGAGACAACTCTATGGACTAATTGATAAAGATTGGTCATGTGACACCTATGAGGACTAATGTTGGAAATAGGACGTGAGACAACTCTTGAGGACTAATGATAAAGATTGGTCATGTGACAACTATGAGGACTTAATATAGAGATAGGAAATCTGACAACTGACGAGGATTAATGATAGGCAGGTGTCGAAAAACATTTAATAAAATTGATTACTTTAATACAGAACAAATATATATATTTTATACATTTTTATAATAATGTATTCTGTAATTGTGATTTCACTGAAATACTATATAGAGGCGGTCCAAAACGCGAAGGTCGTTTGCATTAAATGTCAAATTTAGTTCCGGAGACGATTCAATTCGGCACAAACAACAGTTGTCATACTATCTACAAATCAAGTCCAGATTTATTTATGTCAGCGATGATGAATGCTTGTGGCGCTTATGTTATTACACGAGATAGCACTATCGGTGCGTTTTTGAAAATATCGACGGTAAACGCATAACTCGAGAACGGCTGAACGGATTTGTTTTTTATTTAATGTTCCTAATAGTTCGACTAAGAATTTTAGGGAGAGAAAAAAAAATAAGTATTCCAGAAAATGTCGTAATTCGGGAAAAACTTAACCAAACACGCACTATTAATATAATAATTGAAGAATCTAATATATACATTATAGCGTTCATTACATAGACGTTTCGTTCGGCAATAAATAACAATAATATTTTGTTGCAACTGCCTTTGAAACTATGTACCTGTCTTCCTGCACATTTACATCGCGAGGTGAGTGCTCTTGTGAATGATGCCATAGAGGCTGATTTGTTTTTTAAAAAATACTATTATAATAATACCAGCCCTTTTTAATGTCCCACTGCTGAGCACGGGCCTCCCTCAATGCGAGGGGGATTAGGCCATACTCCACCACGCTGGCCCAGTGCGGGTTGGTTGAGTTTAAACAATTACTATTAACACATTCAAATTTATCCTGTTGGTATTTCTTGTGTACCGTATAATATAGGGTTTAGTCAGAATTGTGATTAGCGATTATGTTTCTTTTGTCTGCAACATGGTATGATACTTTTGGTTGTGAAAGACCTCAACATAAGTTCCTTAAACCTGTAGAATAACCAGGTATTCCTGATGTAATCGTAACGTGATAAAAAAACATGCTGTCATTGTCACACTTATTTATAAAATCTGTGGTGTGAGAGGGATGGACGATGCTAATGTACCGAAACGGTACGTAAAAAGGAATGTGCTTGAGGTACTGACACTGAAATAAATTAATGACTTATCTGTTCTGTTGAACTCTTAATGGTTGTCGTTCCGTTTAACGCTTCAATGTTAACCGTTGCTTTTATTATCACAATTGTAAAGAAGATGCAACTAATTTCAAAATCTAAAAATATATTAAGAAAGTCAATTGTCATTACTTCCCAGAGTTGTATGCTGTTTTTTTTAAATCAGATTAAAGTCCTACCTAGGGAAATTATTTTTTCAAGAATCTAGTAATGCAGTTTTAGTTTTCCATCAAAATCGGTTTCAAGGGTCCTTTAAGCATTTTTCGCTATTTCCTATTTGATTTCGGATTTGGTCAACCACGCACACTTGAAAAGATCATTATATGCATTATATACACCTTAGTAGGTGTAGCATGGGTATATATTCAGAGACAATTTATTTAGAGAGTGACTTCTATTGTTATCTACCAAGCAATAATAACGGAACATCGTACGCAATATACTAATTACTCAGAATAATTATAACAAATCTCAATAATATTCCCAAGCAAATAACACATTCACCTAGCAATATTATATTGTAATAAATTGTTTAAAGATTTAAGGGGACAAAATTATATATTATGGTGTTACAGAGTCATAAAAAATTATGTTGATGGTAGATTTATTTTTCGACATAAGTTATTAGGGCACATATCTCCAAACGAGCATCGGATATTTTAGTCATCACGCTTGCATAAGAACCAAACAGATCTGATCAATAATGTGTAGCATTATGCACCTTATAGTATGCTCGCGGCAACAAGTGTTCGGATTTGTGACACTTTACAATGTTATACAGAGTATTTTGTTCTTCATTTTACATTAAATACATGCTACACGAGAGTATAAGTAAGTACTGGTGTTGCCAAATATTTTTTGGGTCGGGTTTATATGGAAAGAGATCAAAAAACGGCTTTGGTAGTAATTTTTTTCAGGCCGTAACATTGTCAACACTAGTACGTACAGCTTCATATGTCGCTGTCATACGTAGCTATCCACCGAAATGATAGACTATGCTTTAATGTATGGCATCGAAGAATTGTAAAAATATTATAAGAGCTTTAATTACCGCAAGTAAATTATGTAATGTGTTTAGATTCATACTTAGACTTCTCTATCCTGTAAAATCTTTGATTACGGCTTTCTATTATGTTTACCGTTCCGAATATTCTGTTTTGTTTAATTATACAATAAACATGAATACAAATAATTCCACTGGTATTTTTATGCAAATTTATTGCAACTTTCGGTGTTACTAGAAAATAAAGTAGGTACTTATAAAATATAATTTTTACTTTTTTTATATTGTTGATAACATTGTATTTTTTATTATTATTTTGGTATTAGTATTTATCAGGAAAGCAAATGAACAGTTGTTAATGGCTTGAACAACTAGTTGTATAACTTTCTGAATATGAAGTAATATTGGAAACGGACAATTGTGGAAATTATTATATACTTAGGGTTAAATGGAAAATTTGATTATACATTAAAACTCCGGAATTTATAGAAGTTTTATAACTCTATCAAACGTTATATAGTATGGCGCACAAGGGTATGCTTTGCGCAGTACTACGTCTATAAATTCGCGGGGTTAATACTCGTTTGAAAAAAAGACAGGCATCATAGTGATTATTGTATCATAGCATTGTACTCATGTTGCCTTGGGATTCCCCAAACGACGTGGTCGAACTGCGCGGCAATCGTGCGCATCTATTCTGTATCACTTATTTTTTGATCCGCCATTCGTTGCTAGGTTCACAAGAGAAATTATATCAGCGCTGCACGATTCTCGCTCTTTTCAATGCGACCACGTCTTATGCGAATAAAAGCATATATAACGCCACCATGAAAGCTGGACTTTCAGATATAAATCGTAAAAAGTAAATACATTATTACTGACATTAACTTTTATATATTTATAATGATTTAATGTAAGTATTTGTAGTTCAATATGAGCGTGTTGCACTGGGTTTTGTTGTAACTGGGGGATTGTATTTGTACTAAAAATAATAATAATGGAATGGAAATTGTATATGTTGTTATGTGTCAAAACTGCCACCGTTTTGTGCCCTGAGTTATAATATGTAATTGGGAATATTTGTAGCGTCGACTAAAAGACTTCGTTGGATGAAAAACATTGAATAAATGTTGGGAATACTATTTTTTTCTTTAATGTGATTTTGTGGGCAATGTGGGACGATAAAGTTTGTATGTACAACGAGCAAGCTTGCTCCAATGGTACTGCAATTTTGACAATTTCATGTCCTAATTATGGCCTCAGATAGACGCAGAAATAATATAGACGCCAACAACATATTGGAGTACAAGAAACCAAGCAATTCCCGACAACTACACAAATCTCCTTTGTAATTTGCTTTAATATTATTTTGTTCGCGTCTCTGTTATTTCTTCGTCTGAGACTATTGCAAAGATTCAATAAGTGATATTGACCCCTATTTTCAGCAAAGAAACATGTATCACGTTCAACATGTCGCACGCTTAATAATAGACTGACCTAACTCAAAAAAGCTGTTTGTTGGGAAATCGCAAAAACGTTTTGTCATTTACAACTTGTCTGACTTTATTACTTATATCTCAATGAAAATAGCGTAATAATAATAAATGATGTATTGTAAGAATACTTGATTAAGTAATTATTGATACTAAATTGTAATTTTGAAGAAATTTTATTATTATTTATAATTATTTATAGCTTTTAAAATGTTGTCCCTGAGATACGTCTGTTTATTAATAAAATCAATGATAAATTTCTGTACTATTGATGACACTTTTTGTTATATGTCTGTATTATATTAAACATTTCACTAAAACCCTTTCTCTTTTATGTTATAAGTCTATACTTGATAAAATAATAACATATTATTTTTATGTTTTATGTTTTTTAAGTTCAGAAACATGAATGGGTCACTATAATATAAAAGCACCGCGAGTTGACTGTCGCAATCTCAGACGCATTATGATTTATGTCACTCTCATATTAAAAGTTTTGTCAAAATTTGTATGAGTACAAGAGACAACATATTCGTTACTCAGTCTAGGAATAAGATATCGTAAAAATTCTAAGATTGGTAGATAGATAGCGTTGGAATAAATCTATCTGTGTGCTTATCTCACTTTGGGCTTAAACCCTAATTGGTCAGTCTATTATGAAGCGTGCGATGTGTAGTACTTTGTGAAATTTAAATTAGCTCTGAATTATTAATTCACCGACATATGTATGAGACAGACGTCTCTATCACAAGGATTATTTTAAATGAATTATTTTTGTATAATGTACTAAACTTACTTTTACATGTCATAGTCATGGTGCAGGAGCACCCCAAGATGGAATGTATGTGACGAAATGTGAAAAAATAATAGTGCGTCTCATTCTACCCTGTGAATTTAGAAAAGGATAGAGCGTTGTCGTGCTCGGGTCAACTCGGGCACGGGTATACGAGCTGCTCCGTATACGATGATAACTCCTCGCTAGTTACTCAGTTTCATAAAATGTTTTGTGTCGCGTTGTTAACATCTTGGGCTCAGATGCTTGAAGGTTGTACATGCTTGACTACTGAATACACTAGTATATTGTATAAGTTTTCATTAATCAATCATGATGTTCCTTGTCAAGCAACGAGCGCGGTTCTCGCTAGACGATTTAAATTGCCAGTGAAGAATGTGATACTTGATATAGGGAGCCCGAAAGTTGGGGCAAAGCTACGTGGGACTGGAATTCAGAATACCGTTTCTCATCATTTTTCAAAAGTAGCTACGCTAAGCTAACTCCCCTTCCACTTTGTATTTTCATTTAACTCTATATTCTCTATTCCTATACTATTTAGTTTCTTATCTATGGGTTAGCTATGACTGTAGTCAGTTTTTTTTTAATAATGTTGCGATACAAAACATTTCCGTAACACTAATGAAACAGCTCGGCCTTAGAATAAATTCGAATTATTTGGATAAAATGTACGTGGGATGGTCGCCGTCGTCGGTTATCGTAAAGTTAGTTTTTTTTTTTATTATAAGTTTAGATGTATGTCTCCGATTAAACAGCACTTGAGCAAAACATTGTAACAGGCAGACAAATGTTTTATATAGAAAAGGATGGGGTACAGTTATGGGTTCGGTGTAGTGGACGTACCTATGCGATGCACCTGTTACGATCTTTTGCCTCTCAACATTATTGATTTTGTACATATAACTATAGTTAAATTGAATTATGTCGAACGCGACGTGTAGTCCGCATTTGAGACTGTTTTAAAACTTATTTATTTTAGTGGCGAAATAAAAATCAATGCGTCCAAATGCCCACTACACTACCATACTTATGTAAAAAATAAAAATATGTTACCTACTGTATTTAACAGCTCAGTGGTCATTATAGTAAATGAGTAATGGATTATTGGGGAACAAAACTAATCGTGTGTGTGGCACAGTATACCCTTTATATTATGTAATAATGTTGATAGTGATGGCGAATGAATTAACCATCGTTGCTATGAAATACCTTTAGATTTGTTCCTCAATTGAAACGGCCATTAAAAATATGAACGAGGGTTTTTTATTTACCTATATCCCTGGTGGGTGGATTGGCCCCGAAGCAAGAGTCAGCAAGTGCTAGGGGGGTGGCTGCGGGGGGCTCGTATTTAATACAGCTCCCGAACTGGCTTATTCCCTAAATCTCCTGGAATAAGTAATATATCGCAACTAAAACGCAGAATATTCACTATTTGAATCATTCCATATCGGGATTTGCCTAACTAGTTTGAGCAAGAGACCCCTTTTCCAAAATGAACTGATAACTCAGACCCCCGTAGTCAAATTACTTTCAAAATCATCTCTAGTTTTTTCCTATTGATGCAATAACTTGGTGACTAAACTTGACTTGATTCTCTCATCGAGATTTAAGAAAATAAATAGGCAAAAATCAGTAAATATCAGGTGTAAATAATAATTATTAATACAAATTACGTAATAAATACTTAAGTGGGTAATATTTTTGAAAAAAATTATAAATGGCGCAAAGTAAAGATAAAAATATAGTAAGCAAATCAGCAAGGTTTTGCTCGTCAATATTTTTTTCATAGTCTGCATTAATCTCAGATCAATGTCTACGTGTGAATAAAGATTAATACATTGCTACAAATTCGATTTATATAGGTTAAATTAGCTCCTGAACTATATTTTTTTCACATATCCGAATTAAGAAAGTTCTTTATGCTAAGTACCAACTTAATTTATACATAGCAAAAGTTGAAATTAAAGATACTATACTAAGTATTGAATTCTCATCATCATGTTCCGAAAACGAGGTAGATTCGTTTTGGTGTGGTTTTAGTTCAATTCATTGCTCATGGTAAGTACAAAAACGTAAGGCCTGTGCCTCGAATTTTGCGGGCAGCGGGGCGGCGGCGCGGGAGCGGCAGGATCTTATGCGTAAAATCAAATGGATCCATTCTCGAAAACAGCGGCGCGGGGCGCCCAACGAGCTCCGCTCCCGCGCCGTCGCCGCCGCCGCCCCGCTGCCCGCAAAATTCGAGGCAGAGGCCTAAGTGTATCGTTAGAACGTGTACATCGGTTGAGGTATAATGGCGCCAATCGTCCGGCCCTCCTTGCTGAGAAACACGTGTTTGTGCCCTTGCCCCAGAATCCCACACGTCACAGGCTTCGCCTTGTACCTGCCCACACCGGGCCAGACCACCACGCGCTTGTACCCAGGTGGCTGGTCGTACGAGCTGTTGAAGCCATACTTGTTTTTCACAAATGTTTTAGGCTTAGCTAAATTGTAATGAGCCGGGCCAGGCTCCGAAGGGCGCTGGTATCGCATAGCCAGGTCGACCAGTGCGTTCCTGCCTCGGTACGGAACACTCTTGTTTGTCTTGTTCATTCTTCCTAAATGCGACTTTTTGTACTCCTCAAGACTTCCTTTTAGGGCGAGCGGCCACGTCGCGGCCGCACACCGCAGCGATGTGTTAAAGTGATTCTTAATCGTGGTCCCGTCTCGTTTTCCAGTGAATAAGTCGTAGGGTCCTCTTAAGGATACGATTTTCTTCGACTTTTGTTCTATGGATGCTTTGTCGATTATTCTGTAGCGGTCTGGCGCGAGCGACAGCGGGCCGGTGTCTTTGAACCGGCAGGGCTCCCCTTGGTCGAAAGACTGCAGAGTGGAATGTGGACCGTATGGAGCTTTAAAAGGTACTGGTTTATAATAGGTGCCCGGGCCTGGGTTGTTGTTTTTTATCTGTGGCTTACTCCGAGAGGTCCTCCCAAAGCCTACGTTAGGGCATGCGGCTTGGTACTGGGGTAGCCATCCGACTTCGTGCCACGCCGGTCCTAGCACGGACTGTTGCCATCGGCGGTTTTGTAATATTTTCGGGTTCCTATAGCCCAGATTTTGAGCCCATTCCTCCAGCTCGATCTTGTACCGCCAGGGGTCCTTGTCGATGTTCCTGTTCTTGTTGACCTCAAATATCTTGTGCAAGGGCTGTGGGCTGTAGAGGCAGGGGTCGCAGCCGTCACATCTCTGGGCGTAAAGACCGCTGGGGTCCAAACTGGGGTGTACCGTGATCCTGCCGAACCTCTTGACGCTGGACCCGAAAGCGACACGATTCTCAGTGGCCACCATTTTAAAACGTAAATATACTTATCTAAAAATAACTGTTAAATTCAATCTCGTGTCTAATGGCTCCATTCCGAGGATCTATCAGTTATTGTGTTGTGTAGATTCTCGATGTGTAGTTTGAAACAATATTCAAGTTCGTTAAAAATCTGTAAGTTATGGCGTAAAACCTCCGAATAAAGATGTAAATTTCGATGTGTAAAACTGACTCAAAGGCTGCTATCTAAACACACATTATGAGAGTAAAGCGTATTACATATAGTCGCGACACGCGGTGGCGGCTTCAGTCACGGCCCAGGCGGCGGCAGGGGCAATTAGCTCCATGGGTACTCAAGGCGAGGCTTGCGCTGGTGGCAGGCCATCTACCGGGCCATGCATACGCATGTTTGAATTTTCTTAGTCTACAAACAAGCTAACCGTGCCAATACATCTGATTATAATCTATGAATGCCACCGCAGGCCCCGGCTGTGTGTCACCCGCTTATTACAATAAAAGCGATGAGAATCAAACTTTAATTTTGACACTTTGCCACTTGACGTAGGCCAGATAGTGTTATCTATTCTATGTGTTTTTAATTCTCAATCTACGGTTTTAAGGTTTTAATATTTATTTGTGTACCATAGAGATAGATTTTTTATAATCTTCGATTTGATTTTTGATCATTGTTTTAATTGTTTTTTTTAAGTTTTAATATACTTAATAATTATTATAAGGAATTCCACAGATATGGAACAGAAGACTATTAATTTCGTGAATTATGCATGTTATTGAAAGCCGGCAAGATGCTTTCTTAATCTTAGATTGTCATATTAAGAAGGCTCATAGGCTCGCCCCCTATTTACATTGCGACAAACTAGGTACAATTGGCCAAATGTGGGTGTACTGCATTGCACCTCTGCCTACCCGCTCGGCGATTACAGCCGTAGGGAGTGAATTTTTATCGAGCAAACGAGGTGCCTTTACAATGTCGTGTTGGAAAACTTGGTGCTACGAATGAAGATCAACTCTCCTATTTTACTTTATTAGCCACCAAGCTGATGGCTAATGAAGTATGTTTTTAATTTATGCGAAGTTGGCTCGGTGTGGCGTGCTGGTCTTGCAGTTTAGTGTTGCAGGGGACCGGACGGCGCGCGCCGCCCGCCCGCGGTCACGGCCCCGGCCGCCGCGCCGAGGGACACAGCTCCTTCAGAATTGGGGAACAGTGTTATGAAGGGGAAACGGAGTCGGCAGTTCTCTGCATTAGTAAATACCGCGCCTTACGCAGCGTACGTACCTAGGTACATTGAAAATCGATGGGGGGCGGGAGGGGGCGGCGCGCGTGCGTCCCGCTCGCGCCGGCCGCGTGTTGCCGTCGGGCCGCCGCCGCCGCCGCACGCTCGCGACCTGTGGAACGCATCGCTCGACTTGTTGCAAACGCCACCTGTTAACTTATGGAAACACCTTGAACCTCAGGTAAGTTCGCCGGAACCGCTTCCTCTCGACGTCGGCCACTTGCGAATTCTAGAATAAGTCTATTTTTTTCGACGGTCCGAGAACGCCGTCGGCAGCGAAAGTTTGAAAAACGCGCGTGTTCCGTGTTCCGCCCGGCCGTCAGGTTGCGATGAGTTTTTTTCCCGAGTTTACCGGCACCCGGTGCGGGCTGTGCTTGATTTTGCGGGTTCTTTCGTAGTGGCCAATCGGAATTTTGGTGCATATTTCGGATTTGTTTAATGTGTGTTCGCTCACACGGCTCGTGTAGGTTATTCAAACGCGCGTTCAAAACTTCTGAAAATAATAAGTTTTACACGGTCGTTACGTTTTAACGGCTAATATTAAATGGCTTAAGGAGATCCTGTCATTTATATAGCTTCCGACGGCGACTCCGATTGTTGTGGTTACAGTGTTGTGAACGATGGAATAAGTAAGTAACCGCCCGAATATTGGCTTGCGGTGTATATAATTCGAGTTGCGGGTTAAGGACTATTGTTTTTTTAATGAGACTATGCGCATTTAAATTGTACAATTGTACCTATTATACTGTTGTACTTATGTGTTATTTTGTGAAAATGTAGGTAGAAAGTAGCTACCTAATATTGTATTTATTTTGTAGAGTTATGAATAATTATAAATACCTATAATGCTTATGTAGAATCTGAAGTGAAGTGTATATATGAGTACGGGTTCGCACGTTCCTCGTCAAAACATATTAATACCAACCTATGTATGTAATATTACCGATGCGATGGATGCTCTCCGATATATTAATGTCCCACTGCTGGGCACTCTTTTCGGAATGTTGTCGTTGGTGCAACATGTCTCTGGCACGACCCCACTCCCCCCCCCCCAAGTGAAAGTGAATTCCGGGCTATGGCGGATGAAGATGGTATTAAATCCACAACCAAGCGCACCATTGCCAGACCTCAAGGCATTGTGAGCACTTTCTGCGTAGATCGGACCGCAAACAACAACTACATATCAGGGTACACCAGTTCAAACTATGACACTAGGACGTCAAACACCTCAGTCCTCCCGTGACCATGGTTGCTGTAAAAGTTTGGACGGATGGATGTTTGTTACTCAATCACGCCAGAACGGCTGAACGGTTCTGGATGAAAATTGGCACAGACATAGATTATAGTCTGGAATAGCACATAGGCTACTTTTTAATCGCGAGTAACACCGTGGGGCGCAGCTAGAATAGAATATAGAAACGCGATAAAATACGTATAATTCGCTTTATTTCAAAGGTAGGTATGTACTACTGTTCTGGAGAGACCTGACAGATACAACGCCGTACTAGTCGGTGTCTGCTCATAAGATATACAGACTGATGCTAATGTGTCCTGACATGACACCAGCGGCACGATTGGGGACCACACATTATAACTAGAGATGTACCGGTTATACCGAACGCCCGATATAACCGATTAACGGTTATTCGGTTAAATTATTGCCGATCAATCGGTGAAATCATTAATTATTTTAAGAAGCTTAAAGGCGTCCACTTTAGATAGTCTTTTTGTCAGCCCTCCGTGAAACGGGGAATTTCTCTCAGGAGTTAATACTGTTTTTATTCTTTCGTTCAAGTGTAGCCTTAGAAGTTTATATTACTGAATCTCTCGCCTAATTAAATTTTACTTCCGAAATAAGAGTAAATTTTAAGTCCACTAATCTTGTTTAAGTGGTTTTTAATATGACACATATTGCAGTGGCAGCTGGAGGTTTTCAAAACCTTTGAATTTGATCGGTGTCATGCAATTATTGAAATACTGATTGAATTCACCGGTTGTTCCTCGGTACATCTGTAAATGTTACCGTATGTTCTATACGGTGTGACGTGACCGCATCTCGCTGGATTGAATGCGTTACCGCAGTTTGAGATGGCATTCATATTGAGGATTGACTGACGTCTTCGATTTATAAATACCTGTCCCTAGCTGACTGCTGCCGATACTCGACGTAGGATTACTGGGCCCCAAGTCTGCTAACACAATCGATTCATAATCGAACAGCAACCGCATAGTAACTCTCACTTTTGACAGATATTGTACGGGATATCTTCATTCAATTGTTACTTAGTATAAGTAGGATACTTATACTAAGTAACAATTGAATCGGCGCTTTCCTTATGACCATTTCTGTTTCACGCTGTACATAAGGCCATCAGTAGGATATAAGGGTCACATTGCCGAAAAAAAATCCCTGCAATTACTTTTATTTTAAAACGATATATTGTTTGATCTACTCGAACAGATTTTAGGAAATAGCGAGGAATAGTCCAGCAATCCCATTCCTTCATTCGGATAGATACGCGCGATTAAACGGCCGACTGTATGTAACGGAGGTAAAAGGTAACGGGCGATGAAAAATGAAATATCAACAGAATCGATTGTCAAGTGAAAAATGTTGTTGGTTCAGCGAGGCTTCAATTGGTACAGCTTTGGCAGCGCCATCAGCAATGGATTAATTTTTCAACAAACAGAAAGTGTTCGTAAAGTTTTTATAAATGAAATGTGTAGTGATACTGGGATAGCCAATTTGGAATGCGAAAAAATGAGGGTTATTTTTGTCAGACACTCTCAATGTAGCGATTGTTTTCTTTCATAAAGTCATGTTTTTAAGCCAGTTCCATTTTCAAACTGTGACAGAAAATTTACTGATAAGGCTGTATTGTAACTGAACTGCCGTGTTCTAAATTTGAAAATAAAATGAATACACGTGTAATTCTGCACAGACTTAGACAATTTGTCGGCAGAATTTATATTTTTATGCAACAATCTAATTTATAATGTGTATTCATTAATGTGGTATTGCTATTAATTACTTGACATTGGCAAAATACTAAGTTGTGGATACATATTAATTTTATTGCATCGCATTTCATTTCCTAAAGAAAGAAGAAAAAATATATATCCATAGAGATTTTTGCAAAATCAAAAGTAACAAACAATTAAAAGTTACGTGACTATAAACAAAACCAACTACCTTTTTGACATAATTTGTACGGGCCATCAGACCGTTGCAAAATAAACCCAAAGCATACTAAGATTTTTAAAGTACGTAAGGGAGTATAGCTTGGCAGGTCACTAAACAATATACGAACATTAAAATGTAAATTGATATTCAACTATGTGAATGCATAAATGTTGCAACACCAATTTGGTGATTGTCAAACCCTTCCAATTAACGTCGTGTCTGCGATCGAGCCCTTTGACCACCGTGCGGAAGCTGCGCGTGGTCGGCCGGGCTCTTTGTTCCTCCCAAGCCACGTGCAATCTAATTTGATTGCGTAGCAAATGTTTGTCGCGAACACAGACTACAGAATGTTCGGGACGTAGCCAAATTCTAACACTATAATAATATAGAGATGTTCCCCTAAAATTTATAGACGTGTTATAACTTTATCAAACGTCATATAGTATGAATGATAACGTGATGCACTCATCATGTTACTGACTCACTAGTCAGTGAGCTTTTATATAAAGAAAGAAGAAGTAGAACACTCATGCCGCCATAGACATGAGCTGGTACCGCTTTATTTGGCCATGCCTTTATACGGCGGCAACTGTAACCTTTCAATAGCAGTGATGCATTTTGAAACACGTCGGGCGGTGCGTCAAAGCGAACCCTGCGGTGGGTTCATCATTTCACAGTTCCACCACAGACACTATATTTCCATTTTCGAATGCACAACATTTATTTTTTCTGATTCCAATTTTAAAACAGCCAGTCAGTTTAGAAGATTGATTAAAAAAAATTACAACTACTTTGTTATCTTCTATCAATTTAATTAAAAAATAAATGCTGTTCGTTGGTATTTTTTAACGGTACGCTATAATCCGAATCAGATTTAAAAAAAAATTAGAATTGAGAACATTTCCCCGGAAAATTGGAAATTGCGGGAAAATCTTATTGTACTTTTTCTATGGTATTTGAGCAGGACAACGTTTTTCTGGTCAGGTAATAGACAACATTATGATTAGTTTCCTACATAAGCCACGATGGTTATATAAATTAGTTAGAAAGCTCAGAAATCCTCAGCTAAGTAGTCGAAACTAAGTTTGATTTGAATGGGAGTAACTAAATGATACTTGAGATGAATGGAAAAAGTTATATCAGAGAGAAGTCGTTAAAAGACCGCGAATCTGCGGCCCGAGTTGACTGATCTATTTCAAAGGGTTTTAAATGTCTTTTAATCCTTACAAAAAAATATCCCGCAACTTTATTTTAGATCGTATAACATCTATATTTTATCTATATATATAACACAAATACATGTTAGTTACATAATTTATAACTCAAGAAGGGGTGGGCCGATTTTTATGATCTGTATTTTTTTCTCTGATTACGGTTTTTTGGACTTCATCAAGGTGTCCGGTAATTTATCCATAGCTTTACTGATAAGAGTAGGGGATTTATTTCATCATCATCATCGTCTTCAATAAAGTAGGCGAAATAAGCCGTAATAATAACATTAATATCGGCAGACGACCACGCCAACTATACGGTCCCATACTAAGCAATGCTTGTAATATGGGTACCGTACAATGGATTGGGCGCGAACTGAGTATATCATACTTATATGGATACTAAACATCCATAACTCGGGTACAAACATTCGTGTTCTCCACACAAAATTTGTCCCTGCCAGGATTCGAACCCGGGACCCTCGGTACCGAAAGCACGGTCGACAAGAACGTCATCGTTATGGCCGGGAAGCCTGAGGCTGTGACGTAACAGGTCATATCAACCGGCACCCAACCTGTTGATTAAGTTTTATTTATTCAAAGCGAGCGCGCGCAAGGCGCCTTGTTTCAATTATTTATCAGATAGAAGAACCTCGGGCCGCGGCAATGTTCCCGCCAAGTTGCTATTATGTTCCTAGAACACACGAGTTTGGCACGAACAATGTTCGCAACGTGTGGGCAGCACGTCAAGTGCGAGCTAACCGTATACTTTATAGTCTACCGCATTTAGACATTTTGTTGGACAATTGAAAAGCGCCTCTAGCGGACGATATTTAAAACTTCCAATTCTCCATACAGAATGTCTAAATACGGTAGACTATAAAGTATACGGTTAGCTTACAAATAATGTCGCACTTGACATACGTATCACAGGAGCAGTATTAGTCCGACCGATATTTTGGACTTACCGGCTTTTTCTACTTCTTTCTTTATTAATGCGATGATATAAAATTAATACGAATATGGCCTCACCCACAAATTAGTGGGTATTTTGCCAACGTTAAGTAATTAATAGCAAGAACACATTAAATAAATGCACCTTATAAATAAAATAATGGATAAAATAGTCCTCCCGTGACCGTGGCAGCCGAAACGTCGGGAACGTAAAAAACGTAGAAAAACGCGACAAAATCCGTAAGAGTAGTTTTATTTCAAAATAATGGATGTGACATGAAGATATAAAAATATCGTCTCGGTTCAATAAGTGATATGCCTAAACCATCAATACATTGCGTACTTAGAAACCAATTTAAAAATAATGGGACTGTACAATGGCCGATGTATATAGCGCTCAGGGTTCAATTTCTCTGGTCAAGCCTTTCCAATTTGCGATAGATTGCACACCACTCCATACTGGTACCTATAAGCTCGTTGCCGATACCCGATTTCGTACCCAATACTGCATCCGACTTATATTTATATATATCGAGAGTAGGGCGTAAGCTTTAAGTCCAATCAATTTGTGGTTGCGCTTATTGTACTGGGACCGATACCATAGATTATGAGCCAATTTTTTTTTATTATTTATCGCGATGTAAAGGAGGCTAACGTATTTATCAGCCTATGTATATTTACGCGAATACTACACATTGAATAAAACTTATTTTTTTCAATTTTTTTCGCGTTTATTTTATGTTTTTACGTTCTCGACGTTTCGGCTGCTTTACACCAACCATGGTAAAATAAACGCAATGAAATAAAAACAAAATATGTTTTATTTCAATATCTTTTAGTTTTTGTTTTTTTGTACGTAAATATCTTTGTACATACCTATTGTACATAATTTATATTTAATAAATAAACTAAAAGAAATAATCGGTAATATTTTTATATTGGCCGTGTTATCAGGCACGAAAAATAATAAAATATATTATTACTTCCTCTGAGTTTGGCGCTTCAATATAAGAGTGCAAGCACACTCATCTCCGTTTAGTTTTTTAATTCGTTGGCGCTATGAAACACAGGAGGATATTAAACGTATCTTATCAAAAACAAGGCAAATGAGCCTCCTAAAAAAAGGACAGACGGCTGATAAACTCCGTCTATTTGCTGTCTATTAAAATGGATATTAATATTATGTGTTCAACCAAAAGAAAAGCAATTTCTTGTTTGTGGTGCAAGTGGGACGAGTACAATGTTTATACGATCCAAAATTAGCCGACCTTTTGCTTTCACGAAGCTTATATAAACAGGCGTTTTGTTCGTGGGATGGGGAGCCATTACTGTTTGTTTGGGTTTTTTAAAGTTGAACAAGAACACAAAGTTATACTCCATTCGCTGCAGGGGCAGATCCAGTATGGGGGGCGGGTTAGATTTTTGTGTGATTTTCTTCAGTCCTGCAACAGGGGGACCAACCAGGGAGTTGCACCCATTGCCCCCTCCCCCCTGTATTCGCCCCTAGGCCCCAAGTTTGCTAACACACTCGATTTATAATCGAACAGCAACCGCATAGTAACTGTCACTTTTGACAGATATTGTATGGGATATCTGTCAAAAGTGACAATAACTATGCGGTCGCTGTTCGATTATGAATCGATTGTGTTAGCAGACTTGGGGCCCTGGTTCGCTGTGTATTGAAAAGTAAACAGTATACATACAAAAATAATAGCATTACCCATCAAAGTTAACTTTAAAACTAGTTATTAAGTGTACACACCTCAATATAATATTTCTGACCATTCAATGTTATGACTGGCCTTTGAGAATTCATTTTCTCGCTCGCAAAATTGTATTTCATTTTAATCCTCTTTTAACATGTTATTTCACCAGCACGTTTGGGGTTGCGAGAGTAAAAAACGGTCGTCGCTTTTGCCCGGAATTACGGTACGGTATGTTTTGTGTAAAAGTTTTCACCGGATTAATGCTGAATCAATTACGAACCATGTTTATTGAGACTGTTTATTATTTTAACTTGCCACGTTCATCTCAAATATATACCTAAGGTGTAATAAGAAAGCGTCTACCGACCCTCGAACCTGCGCTTCCTTAGTGAATTTGTAATGATTACGTGAACTTAAAATTTAAATATTACATATGTGGATTTAAAAAAAAATGCCAACAAAATGACAATTGTGGTTTTTTAAACTACTTCAAAAAGGAGGAGGTACTTCATTTGGTGGTATTTTTTATATTTATGTTTGTTACCTCAGATCTCCGTTAATTATATGAATCGATTTGGAAAATTATTTTTTTGTATTAAAGGATATGCTTTTTTTTTAATGGGACTAGGCCCGCCACACACTTCCACCACTGCTACTCCTGTAAGCCAGGATCTACAGTGGTGTCCAATGAAGACACCGAGGATATGCTTACAGATCGGTCCCATTTTTTTCAAAAAAATGTTCCGTCTCGAACATGAGGAATTGAGAGGACTCCTCAAATTGTATAGGCCTATAGCGATTTTGGTATTTTCATCAAGAAGTCAAGAATTTGCTTTGAGAAAGTATAATTTGCTGAAGTGAAAGTGATGAAGAAGACCACAAATGGCCACCGGTACTTCTCAATGATACGTATTTCACGGGTGGCGCCAAAATAATCTGGATTATGATTGTTAAGCGACTATGACGAAGCAAATTTTTAAATATGTTTTGAGCATCAAATAAACCTATCTATATATAGACAAAACACCTATCTATAGACAAAACCGCAAATATATGTATAGATTGGCAACACACTGGCCACACGGCTCAGATTCCCGTGTCGTCTTAACACAGTCTTGCCATAGTTGTGGTATTACTGCTATGTGACTTTCGTCCGACCAAATATATATATATACAATCACAAATTCCATTTCTTGCTATACTAGGAATAATTGCGCATTTTGATAGCAAAGCAGTCGAACGAACATAAATTAACTCGTAGCTTATCTACGCCGTAGCACGTCGTAGGTGATGATTGAGGCCCTCGTAGCCGCTACGATTCGTAGCATTGTGGAGATGAGTAAAGAAAATTGAATTAATTCTATGTGATAACTGACTGCGTCCCCTAGGTCCATTCGACTGAGCTCAGACCACTAGGCTCACGGGTACTGGTGGTCTCAGTTTCGATTCCCGTGCGCGGCAAATCCCTCAAACGGTGTTCTTGATAGTCTATACCTTTTTGAACTTTGCAACCACTATTCTAGAACTTGAACCAGTTAATGGTAGCTGCAGAGAGAGAGACAGATAAAATAGCAGGGTAGACGCGGCCGGAGTGGCAACAAATAGAAAATTAATTAAAGTCTCTGCGGATAAGTTGCGAGGCTACTTTTTATCCCGGTAAAATGTATGGTTCCCGTGGGATAGATTTGTTTTCATTTTTCATAGAGCAAAGGATCGACATGATTTTTTGCATAGGTATTGATAGTTTAGGGGTCAGAAAACGAAATAGGCTAATTTTAATCCTGAAAAAGTGCACGGTTCCTATGGGATAGCATACAGTTACCGTGCATTTGCAAAAGGACATAGAGGAAACGGACATAGAGAAAACGGACATAGAGGAAAAGGACATAGAGGAAAAGGACATAGAGGCAAAGGACATAGAGAAAAAGGACATACTTTTTAATCGCGGGGCGCAGCTATTAGAGGTATATGTGTAACGAAACTCTCTAACTGAAACTGTTCGGTCACAGTACAATGCAGTTACGCGTTTACACAAGGCAGTTAACGTACTAATTGATTGGTTACTCCGAGGGTAAATTACATCGGAAACTTGCTCTCGGACGTCAGGTAGTGTCAATAGGCAGCCATGTTGATGCAAAGTCCCTTTAAATTTTTGCAAGTTTTCTTTAACATTTCCCAACTTTACTTAAACTTTATGGGTTGGTTAGGTGACGAAACGGTTTAGTTAGTATTATTTGTGAACCTAATTATTGCTAAATAGCCAGGATTTGTAAGGCTATTATAACAAAAAATATAATTCTTCATAATAACTTTGGAAATTCCAAAAATCCCTACTTAGTGTCATCTCTAGGGTGCTCAAGGAATATATTGCCCGAATTTCAGGTCTCTACGTTGACAGTTTTGGGCTATGCGCTGGTCAGTGTTAAAAAAAAATACTCAAGTCTTAGACCATCTAGCGGGGACTTGGTTTCGTTCGTTCATGATGCTGCCAGGGTTCTGGGCTGCCAGCCGATGGTGGTGGCGATTTGCTGAGTGCATTTTGAAGCCTGCCTAATTATAATTTTAACCTTACTTTATTTTTAATGTACTAACCATTGAATGTGCGCTACTTCAACGCATTATCAATCATTATTTGAATTCAAACTTTCTATAAGTATAACACTTGATCCAAAGTACCGTAGTAGTAGTTTCGTTGAGAACAAAATTTATTTTTAAAATCGTCGCTACGAAGTTCGGTCTTTCCACAATCATTTCAAATGTGCTAAAAAATCGCAGATTCACACGTTAGTATACCCATTCTGAATCACACTGTATATTTAACACTACCGCTGTGCTGTCGTTAACGAATATTTTTGATAATTAATGGTCTAAAAAATATCCCTCGATAGAACATAATATGTAGGCCCAGGCGCTCAAAGGCGTAATATGAATTCAATTTGAATTTCGAATTTAAGCTTATGTGGCGGTTGCTAAGCTGACAGGCCCGTTGCTATGGGACAGCTAGCACCTAATTGGATGGTGCGCCTCACACCTCACCGCGTCTATGGGCCGCTCCAACCCTCCAATTTCAATGGATATACAAGCTTCAGATTTGTTAGAGTTACCTATCTATCTAATAATGCACATAATTTATTTGAATGGATTTAAATCCATTGCTTTCCAGATATAGATTATAACCGGAGGCTATTCCACAGAATTATGGTAATGCGTGGATATAAATATAATTGCGGGGGTCAATAATAATCGTGCTATATATACAGGGTTATTCAGAAAGAGTATGCTGAGCCTGGAGCCGGGGCTTCTTGAGGGCACTTGTAAACACTATTAAAATAAAAATATTCGCAAGAAATCACAATTGTCGACAGATTGAAATTCTGACCCCACGTCGTGTTTACAAATGCGCTACAGAAGTCCAGGTCTGCTAAGACAATCGATTCATAATCGAACAGCGACCACATAGTGACAGTCACTTTTGACAGATATTGTATGGGATATCTGTGATTGACTTGTGGAGAGACTTGGGGACCAGGTTCCAGGCTTAGTTAGTTCCATAACCTTTCAAAAGTAGACAAAAGTGGCAGATAGAATATCATTGTCATTCGATTGCAAGTGAATTGTGTTAGCAGACTTGGGGATCAGAAGGTTATGCATATTAAAAAAAGAAAGATATTTATTGGGTCAGCCTCCATTGTAACGAAAGCAGATCACAGAGGCAGGAAGGCACGCTTAAAAAAATTTACAACTTTTTAATTTACTTTGAACGAAGTTCGCTCAACTTATAATGCGAATACCCTGAAAGTTTTCACCAAAGAAAATATTTCTTTCCTTTTTCTTTTTTAGGTTGGCAATCGGAATCAAAATACTCGGCAGTGGCAAAATAGTTAATTTTTTGCCACCGCCCTGTATTTCTGGATAACTGTAATAAAATTATAAGTAGGTACCACTAATGATAATGATGATGTTGATGACGATGATGATGAAGAAATTACTCCCCTACCCCTAGCAGAAAAGCTACGCATACTTTACTGAAAATTTACCGGACACCGTGGGAGAACTTAAAAAGTCAAGTTATACTGTTTTATTTGAATGCCCTTCACTAAAATGTTTATTTGTTCCATAAATAACTTAAATATTTACAAACTAATGATATAGTGAAAATGACATTATAATACAAAACTAATATCACACGCATATAAATAAAATTGGAGTGTCTGTTTGTAATATTAAAATAACCGCTTTTTACTAAATGCATTTGGATGTATACACGGTACCTATACCAAAACAACCTTTTTTAAAATTTTTGTCTGTCTGTCTGTCTGTCCGTCTGTCTGTCTGTCTGTAAGTCTGTCTGTTTGTTCCGGGTAATCTCTGAAATGGCTGGACCGATTTTGACGGCAATTTCACTGGCTGATAGCTGATGTAACAAGGAGTAACTTAGACTTTTAATTTAGAAAAAAACATAGGATCTCACGAAAAAAAATTAAAACCAATGTTGCAGCGTTGCGCCTGATTAAGTTTGATGGCAACAATCTTAAATGCGTCCCGCGGGCTCAGAATCCGCGAGCAGGCTGTTGCCAACGGTTGTGTTTTTGTCAAATACTACTCGAACGAAGTCGCGGGTAACAGCTAGTTATAAATAAAACAATGGATATGACATGACGATATGAAAATGGCGTGTCCCTAAACAAATCTTATTGACATGGCACTTGGATATCCAGCTATAATCTAATGTAATCGTAACGTCATCGAGAAAGCATGCTGTCACTGTCATTCGAATTTCTAAAGCCTGATGTGTGAGTGAGACGGAAGGCGCTTACGTTACCGCAACGTTGTCCGATGTAGCTTAAGGCTGATTCAGGCGCGGTCACTACACTACACAAGCTAGATGGCTTCCACAAGTGGCGGGACACTAGTTGCGGGTTCTATTACTCATACTTCTGGTGAGTGCACGGCGTCGCCGCGCCGCTGCAGGAGCGGCGCGAGTCATCTATACTCTATAGACAAACATTTTAAAAAAGGTTGTTTCGGTATAGGTACCGTGTATACATCCAAATGCACTTAGTAAAAAGTGGTTATTTTAATATTACAAACAGACACTCCAATTTTATTTATGTGTATAGATTATTATTTTGTATTAGCCGCCACCCTGAATAGCAGAATAACTATTAAACCATAAGAAAAAGTAGCTAGTATAATACCTAAACATTTGATACCTACTGACGCGTCACGAGGTTCGCCGGGACAGCTGGCTCATAATATATTCTAGATATTAACAAACTAAAATCGATACCAATCCAATTACGAGTGGAATTCAAAAACACATATCGCACACTCGTCGCGATTGAAAGCGCGAATAAAATAAACACGATTGGCCGAACAATTCACTACTCGTAGGTGATTGATCGGGCGGCCGGATGTTAAAATAAAAAAAAAAACAGCTGTATGCTCAAAAATAAACAAACTTAATCCTCCAGCGATTACAGCGCCTTCCATATTTGCGCCGAGAATTCGCAGATAGCAACGAAAACTGTTTGCGAATATCATTCGGCGTATTAATAATACCAGCCCTTTTTTAATGTCCCACTGCTGGGCACGGGCATCCCCCCATTTGCGAGGGGGATTAGGCCATAGTCCACATCGCTGGCCCAGTGCGGGTTGGCTAATTTCACACATCTTTTAAGGGGTTCTCTCAGACATGCAGGTTTCGTCGCCATGTTTTCCTTCCGTTTATCATGTGATTGAAAATGATTCCCACATGAAATCCAGAAATCCCAGAGGTGCGATCTTCGTTACCGAGTCAAGCGTTCTACCAACTTGGCTATCACTGCTTTTTTTTCGATGTATTAGCTCTGGCTTATGATATATATACGATGTATTCGGAGTATATTCGAACATATTTTGTGACAGAATGATGCTGCATTGTTAGATGTAACTGGAAGGCACAGTACAAAGAGGTCCTTGTAAACTACGGGTTCGCACGAACGCGGGCCTCAGTGGCCTCAGCGCGTGTTCGTTGGTATTATTGAGATTTCGCAAACGCCCGAGCGCCATTGGAGTTTCATTTTAAAGCTTTCGTCACAATGTGAGCCGATTTTTGCGCGCTCGCGTCAAAGTAGGAATGCCTTTATTGGTGCCGAATTTTACAGATTTTCACCTCTCCCTCTAACACGAAGCTCACAGGATACCTGAAATAATTTACATTCCAGCCGTGAATGCTTAGAACGCTGATATTTGGTATTCCTTTAGCCGCCCCTTAATGGTCCTACAAGCGCTATCAATCCATTATTTAATTTGATGACTATTAATAATAACACAAAGTCGTGTTAGTTACACCATTTATAACTCAAGAACGGTCGCACCGATTGTTATGATATTTGATTTTTTAAATTTGTCACTGTCCTGTATAGCAGAATATCTATTAAAACATGGGAAAAAATCACAAAAAATAAAATAAGGATAATTTATTTTGATTCAAACGGGTGGACCTAATAATGTTTTTTTTATTACTCATTATATTTTTTGCGTCTAAGACTGACACTCCATTGAGACGGAGTGGGGTGGAGCAAACAGAAAATTAACCAATACGGCCCCATTATTTTCACGTCTCTGCTTCGCTCCGCTTGAGTGGAGTTTGATAACGGAAAAAACTGCTCCATTTCGCTCTGCTCCGCCCCACGCCAGCTTTGGTTTCGGTGACGACTCAAGTTAGTGTTTTGTTTCCAGCGTTGGCCGCCATGCCGCGCTGTTATATGGTGAAGAAAGGTGCGCAGAGGCACGAAGGCCCCCCGCCCCGCAGCCCCACCGAGGCGAGCGTGGCACCGCCGTGCTACAGCCCGGACGAACACTCCTCTCTCACAGGTAAACACTAACCACTAACGAGCTAACACCACACGACTTAAAAAATCCCACAGAGACCAAGCTATACATACCTGCTACCTGATCAGCACAGTTGGTAAGTGAATGTACCGGGTTCGAATTGGTGGGTACCAACTTTGTGTGATGAGCACGAATATTTGTACCCCGAGTTTAATATCTGTTTTCTTAATATATATTAGGATCTTACTATGGGCCTCATAAGAAAGCTCAAGGTCGCTTAGCGCGCAATGGAGAGAGCTATGCTCGGGGTTTCGCTACGCGATAGAATCAGAAATGAGGAGATCCGTAGACGAATTAAAGTAACCGACATAGCTCAAAGAATTTCATAGTTGAAGTGGCAGTGGGCGGCACATAGCTCGCAGAATCGATGGCCGTTGGGGCAGAAATGTTTTAGAGTGGCGACCACGAACCGGTACACGTAGTGTAGGACGGCCTCCCACAAGGTGGACCGATGATATCACACGCGTAGCAGGAAGCCGGTGGATGCGAGTGGCGGAGGACCGTGATGAGAGGAAATCATTGGGGGAGGCCTATGTCCAGCAGTGGCGTCTTTCGGCTGATAGGTAGATACTAGGATAGCTTTGGGTCCATTGTAAAGTACCCCTAATAGTTTGGGTCCGTACAGACAGTCGGTGTGTTAATCGCGGTTTTATTGTGATTATCAAACAAGTCAAGAAAGTAGCAGTGAAAGCCAAGTTGGTAGAACGCTTGCGTCCGTAACGAGGATCGCAGGTTCAAAGAAGAACATTATTTATGTTTCGGGCGAAATGTTTGCCAGTAATTTTAGAGTTTTTGTACGGGCCCGCGTATTATTCTTTAAAAAAACATAAAATTGTGGCGCGTAAAGAAAGTTTTGCCACTATGGAATTGCTGTAGAGCAAGCACGATTTAGCGTTTCAGTAATAACAGCCTCTTCAATTTTGCTCACCCGACACATTTTATAAATCCAATAGCTGGCTTGTGTGTATATGCCGAACAGAATACCTGCATACATACTCAAACGTATTTTGTCTTTCTACCCGAACGAAGTCAAAATGCATGAACGCGAGCAGTTTTATTCAAATTCCGTGGCTCAAAAGCGAACGCATTATGAGATCAGTCCCGCTCGTCTGCGCGCATCCAATCTTCCCCAGAAACGGTTTTACGTAGAATCTTGAAAAACATGTAGTACTGGATCTTGGGGCGCTTTTATATAAAGTTGTTAGCAGAGCAAGTGTCTTTATACTAAAACTATCAACATAAATAGACCTTTATAAGGCACAATGGATTGGGGATGATCACAGTATAGATTTACTCACGTAGATATTAAACAGTCAACGGGCTGAAAATATTCATGGTCTTTACACGATGTTTACTCCAACCGGGATGAGAACCAGGGACGCTCGCCGGTATAGAAGGCAGGATTGGGTAACTGGGCAAGTCGGTTCATCAAGTACATTAGCATTATTTAAAACAACGCTTCTACATATATAAATCTAACTAGCTGCGCCCGCCGCGGTATAACCCGCGATAAAAAAGTTAAAAAACCACGGTTCCTGTATGCTATCCCATAGGAACCGACCATTTTTCCAGGATAACAATTAGTTAATTTTCTGATGTTTAAACTACCACTACCAATGCAAAAAATCATTCTATGAAAAATAATAAAACAAATTATCCCACGGGAACATATATCCATCCAAATTGATATTGAGTAACAAACATCCATCCATCCAATCTTTCACATTTATAATATTAAGTGGGATTGGTACTTTTTTTTGTAATGTTTACCAAAAAACATTAAAAAGTATTGTCATGTATTTCTTACTTCAGGAAATACGCTCCGAATATTATTTTTTTCAGAATGTAAGCCGCTTAATGGTTGTGCGCTGAAAATACTCGCTGTTAATTTATAAACCGCAACGCTAATACGATTTTCCAATAAAGTACTGCTTCTAGATTATCCTTGTGGCTTTACCTGCGGGCTTTTATATACTTAAGTAGCTGTCCCGGAGAACTTCGCACCGCCTCAGCATCAAATGTATGAGAAAATGAATTAACTTTATTGTATATTTGTTAGTGAGTTCTTCCCATGTTTTAATAGTTTTTCTGCTATTCGGGGCGAAGACAAATTCAAGAAATCCAATAATAATAGGCCCACTTGTTCTTGAGTTACAAATGGTGTAACTAACAAGACTTTGTTTTATATATATATATATAAGTATATATAGATTATTATAGTGAAGCAAGTGTTTTTTTTATAATGTTTTTATATTTTTAGGTAAAATTTTGATAGACATCGCAGTATCCAATAAAAAAAATTACATCATCAAATTGTATCGTATTATTTTCATTTTTTATTCGTTGGCACAAAATGTTAGAAATAAAACATAAATTCTAATCTCACCTCCTCGAATTTATAGACGTTTTATAACTTTATCAAACGTCATCTAGTGCTGCGCTAAGCAAAACTTGTGCGCGGTACTATATGACGTTTGATAAATTTATAAAACCGTCTTTAAATTTGGGGGTCAATCTTATGACTTATCACTAGTAAAAAACCTGTGTGCATAACTAAGCAAAAACAAATACGGCCCGATTACGTATCATGTCAAGCTTAGCGAAAGAAAAGTGACAGCAATAATCTCGCAATAATCGTTTTCCAATCGCAGATTTGTAGGACGTCGCAGCCCTACGTAATACGAATTAGCAAATATTGCGCGATTACTGGTATCGCTAATCTATTGTATGTTACGTAATCAGGGGGCGGGTAATTTTTTTATAATTTTCTATCCACGACACCTCGTGTTTGACATCGCATCGCGATCTTTTATCTCCTTTAACTTTATTATAAAACGCAAGCATCGCGGGCGTGGAACAAAGGAAATATTTCCCGGCGCGCGGTGTTAAGTACATACCCTTTCCTTGCTTCGCGATTCAGTTACCAAAGCGGTTTGTATCGCGATGGCGAAACTTTTTCGTAGTTTTTTTTTCCGTTGTTTTTTTTTGTAACGTGAACAAATAACTTTTTTATTAGGTTTAAGTTTCAGTACCTATACGCGCAACGATTCCTAACGTGGCGTATGCCAACTTGCTATAAGAATGACTAATATTATAGTATTCGCGTAAGTATAAGAATTCAATATAATACAAATATCTGTTTGACTGACTGAGCGCGCATCACGGCAATACTGTTGGACTGTAAATAATAATTCCAGCCCTTTTTTTAATGTCCCACTGCTGGGCACGGGCCTCCCCTCAATGCGAGGGGAATAAGGCCATAGTCCACCACGCTGGCCCAGTGCGGATTGGCGGACTGCACATATCTTTCGAGGGGTTCTCTCAGACATGCAGGTTTCCTCACGATGTTTTCCTTCACCGTTTAGCAAGTGATAATACTGGTTGAAAATGAGATTTGCACATGAAAAGTCCCAGAGGTGCGAGCCGGGGCTTGCACCTGCAATCCTCGTTACCGAGGTATGCGTTCTACCAACTTGGCTATCACTGCTATATACATATATGCATTATAATTAATAGAAGGTAACGGAGGTTCTAAATCAATAGCGTGTCTGTGGTGAACGCTTACACGAGTGTAGATTCTATCTATTCATGTTACTGTGGCATCCAATCTGTTCCAGGAATTGAAAGCGCATTTCGTAAGCGACTGTACAGTCCAATTATAGGTACAGTCAAGTTGTATGGGTGAATTCGCACGTAACAACAACAGCATAGAATGGGCATCGTTTACAGTTGTATAATATTATAAGGTGTAAAAAAAAATGTGTAACATATTTTAAGGGGTGAAAAAGGACGTGATAACAATTACGTCTATGTATATAATATACTAGCTGTTGCCCGCGACTTCGTCCACGTGGTATTTAACAAAGACAACCGTTGACAACAGCCTGCTCGCCCATTCTGAGCCCGCGGGACGCATTGCAGGTTGTTGCTATCAAACTTAATCAGGCGCTGCGCTGCAACATTGGTTTTAATTTTTTTTCGTGAGATTCAATTTTTTTTATCTAAAATAAAAGTAGCCTAAGTTACTCCTTGTTACATCAGCTATCTGCCAGTGAAAGTCCCGTCAAAATTGGTCCAGCCATTTCAGAGATTAGCCGGAACAAACAGACAGACAGACAGACAGACAGACGGACAGACAGACAGACAGACAAAAATTGTAAAAAATGTTGTTTCGGTATAGGTAACGTGTATACATCCAAATGCACTTAGTAAAAAGCGGTTATTTTAATATTACAAACAGACACTCCAATTTTATTTATATGTATAGATGTATAGATTACTATCTACTATGTGCCCTATCTAACCAAATTTGTAAGATATTTTATTAATTACAACCCATTCGAACGCATCAGCCGCCGTCAGCTTTCATTCCACTCTTGTCCGCAGAGCCTCAGAGCGCTGAATACACCGGGCTCACATGCGTGCCTCCGCCGGAGCGCCCACTCCTGCCGGAGCGCTCGGCCGCCGACACAGAGGCCGCCCACGACCTGCTGTCCCTGGCCCGCGGCCTGCCGCCCAAGCCGCCCGCCCTCCTCACCGTCCTGCACGCACCCGACACCGCGCCCGTCGTTCCCGTCTACACCTACACCATACAGCCCACTAACATCTACATACTAGCCGAGGAACCCCTGGAACCGGTCTACACCACCGTGCAAACTGTCACCCCCCTCCACCCGGTGGAATACGCCGTCGAGCCCATCAGCTATGTGGAGTACCAGCCCCCGCCCCCCGCTGAGGCGGTCGAGTACCATCAGATGGATATCGAGCTCGAGCAGGAGGTGTACACTCAACCCGAGTCCGAGCCGGAGTACGAGCCGCAGGAGGAGACTGCTCAACTGAAGCAGAAAGCCGCGAAATACGATTGCAACGAGTGCGGGAAGCGGTACGCGACGTCGTCGAACCTGTCGCGGCACAAGCAGACGCACCGCAGCCTGGACTCGGTGGCGGCGAAGCGCTGCGGCGAGTGCGGCAAGGCCTACGTGTCCATGCCGGCGCTGGCGATGCACGTGCTCACGCACCGCATGGGCCACGTGTGCGGGGTGTGCGGGAAGCAGTTCTCGCGGCCGTGGCTGCTGCGTGGACATCTGCGCTCGCACACCGGCGAGAAGCCGTACAACTGCGCGTCGTGCGGCAAGGCGTTCGCGGACCGGTCCAACCTGCGCGCGCACCTGCAGACACACTCCTCCGACAAGAAGTATGAGTGCGTTCGGTGCGGCAAGAGCTTCGCACTCAAGAGCTACCTGAACAAGCACCAGGAGTCGTCTTGCTCGCGCTCCGATGACGAAGGCGCTCGTTAAGCACGCGGGCCCCTGATGGCATGGCGAGCTCACTGGTGCGGCCGCTCACTTGTGCAGCCGCGCCGAAACGTTGCAACGAACGATTTCCCTATGAACTTCTTTACACCTTTATATGACGAACTAATGATATTTTATATGATAGATGCTCGTAGTTTCGACGACGTCGAAGGAATAATAAGCAATAATAATGTACCTAATGTCGTTACGGCTCTTACCATGTAATACTAAAAACTAAAAAAAAAAAACAAATAAAAAAAATATTTTTTCAATTAATAGTCCGGCAACGACGGAGGTAACCGTGTCAATTTGTGGCAAGAGCCTGCAATGTTACAGCGTAGGGATAATGTTGAATATAGTTTATGTAAGTGAGCGTCGCACGTGTGGTGTGTGACGTCATTAGATGTAGTTACGGTGATACGTAGAGACTTAATGAAACCGTCGAGCTGTGGTACAAAGAGAGCAATAATGTAACGAGCGTAGAGTGACAGTGTAGCGCACGAGTAGCGTGCGACGCGTAGCGAGTAGAGCAGCGCGCGGCGTCCCGGGAGGACCAATCTGTTGCCCGGGCGCCGCCTGCGCCCGCGCGGCCGCAGGACCGCGCAGCCGGACCCTAACCGCAGCACCGCCGGTCGAATGCAAGAATAACATAACATAAACCCGTTCATCGTCAGTATTGGAATCCATCGTCACAAGAAGTAGGTACAGGCCGTCGGAAGACATCACGGCTTGATCAGTCGCCACTAATCTTCGTTTTTAAAACTTACGTATCGTTCAGTGCATCATAGCAATGCAAATCATACATGCGTACTCACCCCAAAATTTATAGATGTGTTTTACCTTTATCCAACGTCATATAGTACCGCGTACAAAAGTTTAGCTTTGCGCAGTACTATATGACGTTGGATAAACTCATAAAACGTCTATAAATTAGGGGGTTACAATACTTACAACAAAACACTTGTATCAGTCTGTGTGATGCACATTTTGGGAATAGAATGACAGTAGATATGACCCAACTCCATTGCCTCGCGACTTCTTATAATGTGTATGTAACTTTACAACGTATAAATGTCAGTTTAATGTCAAGAAAAACTTGGTTCAAGTGATTTCTCGCGATCATTTCTGCTGATAAATCCGTTCGATGCTGTCAATAGCACCATCGTACGGAATATGCGTAAGTTAGTGACCATGTGATATAAGTAATCATATTGTTAGTAAGCCCTTATACGTAATTCGTTATCTATGAGGACAAATGCATGCGTGTTAGTTTAGTCTTTCGTACTTTTGTCCTTCTGTAGGGCATATGATTACATTTCACTATGCACACCATTTAAAAAAGTTAAATCATATTCAGATTTCTTTACATTCACTTAAATAATTAAGTACATTACTTATGAGTCATCAAATTGTTACAAAATGCTAAGTGAAAACTTTACCACCCGTTCGAAATGCCGTTCCTATGGGGAAGATCGGGTAAGAAACTCCATGGTTGCTCTTTTTAAAAAGATCCGTTTCATTTTTTAACAGTACATTGTTATGGGTATGTGAGAACAAAGTAGGAACGGCTGGGCAGACTTTAGCAGCTGGTTTTAAAAAAAATACTAACACTAAGTATATCATTACAAGTTACTATACGGCATATCAAGTACAATCACAAGCAAAAATGTTTTAAGATATTAAGTGTTGTACATGCACATAGTATTTTCGGATTCACGTACTTAATTTGATTTTTGAATGCATCTGCATAGACAATTTATGTAACTTCATCGCCCTTGCGAATTATTTACAGTATCTATGGTCCCCATGGCTCAGGAAGACGGTGCTGCACAAAATCCGGTAACAAAAAAAATACAAAGCAGCGGTAATATAACAGGATGATTCAGAAAGGTATACTAATCCTTTAACTTGCGCTTTATATGCATTTGTAATCATTATGTGGTGTCAGAATTTCAATACGTCAACATTGAAATAAAACTAATTTTACATATTTTATCGCGTTCATTTTATTTTTGTACTAAAACAAACAAAGAACATAAAATAAACGCGATATAATCTGTAAAATGAGTTTTATTTCAATGCGTAGTATTCGCGTAAATGTAAAAGATAAATTTGAAATTCGATACGTCAATTAAAAGCAATACTAATTTTGTTCACAAAAATTAACACTTATGTTGAAAACAAAAGTCATTTGTCAAAAGTGACACATCGAAATTTTGACTTTCAATAATGACTGCAAATACGCAGGACAGGCACAGTTTAGTACACATACCATTTTTGAATCACCTTGTGTACAATTTATAACACGTTACATAAGTAAAAGTTTGGAATAATATATCCAACTCTTACATAAACCGGGACTTGCTTTTTAAAGTAGGTAATATTAGAAGTCAACTATTTCATCGTAAACTATGTTACTGCTAAGAGCCTCATGGCTAAATTAATTCGTGTAGACTCAGTACGTATAGCTATGTGTAGAAACACGCTTCAGGGGTTTAGTTCACAAGGGGATTAACGCGAGGGTAATTTTGTTGCCAAGTCGAAGATTTTACTCCATTTAAGGAGCATGGTAGCGTGTTTCGGCGTAAATGCTGAGCTAGTTTTTTGGTTTACAAAACATCCTCTGTTAGTAACCACCAATGACGAAGATCGAATAGAATAGTCGCACGAACGAAGCCATCAAAAATACCTTACTTGGGATCACACAAATAAAAATGTGGTCTAGATTCAAATTATGTATTAAGTATTCTTTTTCTGTAAACAACTAAGATTCTAGTCGATAGACATATGGTTTCAAGCATAGTGATAGGTGTAAATTTTATTCTCGAAATAGGAGCCGACAGAAATCATTTTAAAGATGGACCCTTCGCTGCTGCTACCCCTAATATATATCAACACATTTATGTCTCTCTCTCACACATAAAAATAATTAAATACACTTTAAATAAGTAGTATATAATACAGCCACAGAACTTTATTTTAAGCATTCGTAGTAGTAAGTGTTGTTTGTTTGTAGAAAGGGAGTCGCGATAACAGAACCACAAATGTATTGACGCGAAAAGAACTGTATTTTTATAGTGTTAAATTTTTTATTGTGAATATATAATATTTCACGATGTCTTGCTGTTACAATACCGTAGTGTTTAATGATTACAATGTATTGTAAGCCTATGTTGTTATGTATTTTTTGGGAACACCAACAACTATAAGAGAATAGGTACTAAGCTTTGAACGTGGGCTTACTTAGCGTATAACAAATAATTATGTGAAGTTAGCATTTCCATGTATTGATTTAGAAAAAAAATAAAGCCGAATGAGAACCTCCACCTTTTTGAAGACATTTTGTTTTTTTTTTAAATTTCGTTGAAAATACTGACTTCAAACTAATGCGATAACAAATGTTCCCACGTTCAAAGGTTAGTATTGCCTTTCTGAACCATCCTGTATATTCGTAGATATTAGTTCCGTATTGTAAATACGATAAGGTATTAAAAGAATATTGTTTTAAGTGCTAGTATTTTAGGATGGTTGATCTCATTTTCATTTTATTAGTATTATTTTGATGGACTGTACATAGATCTCATTGTTTTTGAACGCCAGTCAATAGACTTGTTTGTAACAAGCTATTAAGTACTAAGTAGTGTTATCTATAAGTTAAAATAAGAATCACTTATCGGTGTTTATGATAAAAGCAATAAATCGTCACAAAGTACCTACTATTCAACGAAAAACTTAACAAAAAAAAATGATTATTCGCGTTATGCATTTTTGATATACAAAGAAAAAGAAGAGGATTAACAATAAATCATAAGAATCTCAGATAATTTAAAAGTCCTAGAACATTATCTTAATATATTAATTATTATGTTGCTCAATATTATTAATAAGACGTTGTAGGATGTTTCATTAAATAAAATTTCGTAGGCCTAAGTACTGTCGCTAACAAAACTTTATGTAAATAAATAGACAACAAATGTTGTTGTACGCGGCAGTAGCACCTAGTATATACACACATCTGAACGGATCACGCGAACGTAGATATTGCATGTCACTACATACTCGTATTATGCAACTAGCCCATATTTGTACCTATTGTCAATTTGTATAATTTTGTCAATTGTAAAATAATCTTAAGTACTCAGTCTACACTCGTTCTTTCAGTTTATTACTGTATAAACTGAACATTGATGTTTCTCTTCATTGATTACTACTGCGATGATATAATCATCTTGGAAAACACCAAACGATATTTATAGAGGCTAGCACGTCAAGTGCGAGATTATTCGTAAACTAACCGTATATTTTATAGTCTTACCCCCAAATTTATAGACGTGTTATAACTTTATCATACGCTATATAGTACTGCGTAAAGCAAAACTCTTATGCGAGGTACTATATGACGAATGATAATTATGTTATAAAACGTCTATAAATTTTGGGGTATTCTGTAAAGTATATTGTAGGTTAGCTTACGAATAATCACGCAGTTGATGTGCTGTCTAAGAAATTGATATATTCCAAACGCCATACGAAAGGGTAATCTTTAGGTATTTTAAGCGTTACAGTCGTCTACATAATTCGAGATGATATCAGTTTCAAACAGAAACTGTTCAGTACAAGACTGATAGAGGGAGCGTGACATGGTGTTGTTATTTGTGTGCTCGTGTATCAAGCACGTCTGTAGTGAACTTATTAGGTCTGGCGATGTCTTCCAAATGTTTCTTCTCGAGCGCTTTGCGAGCGCAGGGCTCTGTATAGCTAACCATTAGCGAACGCTTAATGGATAGCGTCTATAAAAAAACACACACATTTGCAAACGCGTAAAAGTAGTGATCGGATTACACGAAACAGTTTTGCTCGCGATTGTACGGTCAATATTGTGGAATATACAGAAATTTAATTCCGATTCACGTTCACAATTTCCATTTCCATTTTGTTTTACGTGAAAGTTAGGCGCGGTTTAATTGTAAACATATGTTACTTTGAGTTCAGTTCAAACGTTAAAAAAATATTGTATTTTTTTTGTAATACATTAAAAATCACACAACTGACCAAAAAGAAATACTTAGATAAGTAAATGTATTCTAGTCCTTAAATTAAATGGTACCTAGTTTTAGTTTATTGATACAATTTCATAATACACCCAGATATTTATTGATTTATCGTGATCTTGAAATTTCAGGAAAAAAAACAATGCAACCAAGCATTGTTTGCAATTATTAGTATATTATGAACGTATAAAATCAATTATAACTTAAGACGAACATTGAAAAGCAATACTTAGTGTACAATTTTTAAATTATTGAAGGCTAATTCTTGTAAAACTTTTTATCCAATTAATACAAAAAAAACACACATATTTATACAAAATTTAATATTTACATATTCTGAATTATACATTATAAATAACGATGCGATCTAATTAATATAAAAACTCAGTTCCTGCTATAAGGGTAGGTTTCATTTTAATATAAAACTATATTTATTATTTAGACGCTTTAAAAAATATATTTGCTCTAATATTAGTAATTTATTTATCTAGGTATATAAAATTGACCCTAACCATTGAAAGATAATTAAGTGACGTGTATTTGACACACTTAAAACGAGAAAGAATAGTCAGATTACCATTATTTTAAGCAAAACCTAATATATATGATTTCAAAAAATAAATAAATAAAGGAGCTTTTGCATAGCTAAGATTATTATGCGTTTTGTATTCCGCCCGGCGCGGGGTATAGGTACAGGCGCGGAAAGAAAATGTTCGACCGTAGCTTGCAAGGCTTCAAGAACCTTAACGCCAACATTCCGGAGGTAGAAACAGTGCAGCCAACATTTTAATAAATGATATACGTTTCGAAATAGTTTTGGCGCGTTTACCATAGAATCTACGGAATAAACGTATTTCGAATTATAGAATACAAAAAAAAAAGACTGACACTGGCAGAAATGATTCTAATTGTAGCCGATTGCCAACCTAAAAAAAATAAGCAAAGAAGAAGATTGCAATGATGACATTGACATATAAGTTTTAATCATCAGATACAAAAAGGCTATAAAAATCACTAAGTTTACATTAAAATACAAATGGAAGGTCAAATCATTAGACAAGAAAAATAATATATTCGATTTAGTTTCCCTTTGTTGTGGAACGTTTAAACATAATTTTCTATGCAACAGTTTGTTCTGTGGCATAGTTTGAAAAGGTAACAAGTGCTCGCGAACGTAACTTTAAAATAACATTTCATCCCGTTACTGTAATTTATTATAGGCACCTAAAAAACTCATAATACTTTGACTTTTTAAATATTTTTAAGGTTTTTAAGGTTTTTTTTCATTGCTGTTACACGTAGCGAGGTACATTCGCGTCGCAGAATACAATTTCGTCTCGACGTCTTTCTAAGAATCGCGTCGATATGTAAACACTTGGTAAATATTTCATCTTTAAATAACGAACTTGCTGCCTTGGTTGTTTAAAGTATATTACATTGAAAGATGCAACTCAAGAATCTACCCACTGTTGACAATTTTATTTAAATTCCCTGTTCTGTGTACCCCGATGTAGTTTTTCCGAGATTTTTCAACGAGCTCAAACAAAAAAATGGATATACCCAAGGGGTGTAATTTGTATATTAAATTAAATTGAAAAAATAACACATAAGTACCAGTAATAAAAACAAGCATTTCTTAAATTAGATTATTATTTATTATTATGCTAAGATTAGTTGACAAAAGGCGACAATTTCAAACTGTTGTTTTTTTTTAAAGCTATTACAATTATTTTAAACGCCAATGTTGGAAGCAGTCATTGCGCTCCGCGACTTTTGCGCACGTCTGTACTTTTGGTACGGAAAATGGTCGATGTTTGTGAATGACGTTTCGTTTTGTGCCACCCCGCCACCACGTCGCACCCATTGTACATCCGATAAGTTTCAGAATCGTATTGGGCCTAGTCTCGATAGAAAAAGGCCAAAAGTAAAGAAAAAAAAGTTTCGCTTTGTCGTTGAAAGCCACACACAACACAATGTAATCAAAGACAAAAGCAACAAAATATTATTATTAGTTACTTGCTGTCCCGGCGACCTTCGAAACGCCTCAGAATCAAATGTATGAGAAAATGTTCCCGTGTCTTCATATTTATATTGCCATATGGAGCGGAGAAATACTCAAACAATCAAATATAAAAATCGGCCCACATGTTCTTGAGTGATAAATGGTGTAACTAACACACATTGTTTTATGTACATGAGGTGTAACAATAATTGTATAAAATATTTCAACAGGGCCAAATAACATTTTCAAAGAAATAAATCAAATTCTTATAAAATAAATCAAACTCTCGAGAGCACGTCGTACCAACGGTTCGGTTTAAAAAAAAAATCAAACATCATTTACATAATTACTTTATACATTAACGTAATACATATCACCTAAAGATTCGGCTTAAAATATTTGACACAATTTTTGTTAAAACTTGTATATAAATTATATGATTATTTGAATAGACAACATTTTTAATTTTATTTTGTATACGAAAAATATTCCTCCTTTTTTACATAGGTACTTAAGTAATGTATTAATCGGATCGCGATTAATATTGGTCAAATAAAACTAAAAAATGTAGTCCTTGTTTCCGTAAAAATTTAAAAAGTATTTTGACATTCTTCCCTCTCCTCTTAACACCATTTTCATATTAAATACTACGTTACCATATTAGGTATTTGAATGACATAAACGAAAACTGATTTTGGGGGTCGACGAGGTCTAAAAATAGACCCCTATTATTTAACAAACGTATGAGACTTTCAAGATACTGTATAAGTTGTGTAATAAGTTATGTCTAATTTATTTATAATTTTGTTGAGTTTTACATCCATTATGTTTTCATGCTAAAATTAATTAAGAAAAAAACTGAAAAAAATGTGTAAAATTGGTGAAAAGGTCGACGAAAAATACCAACCCTGGGGATTTTAGAATCATGAGTTCAATCCGTGGTATCCGTTATCGTTACGAAACCCTGTATATGTTTATAAAGTTTTTTAAATATGATATATATAATATATTTCAAATACAACGAAATAATATTTCTTTTACCCACTCCATAGTAATATATATATATTAAATTATTAAATATATATATATATATATATATATATATATATATATATATATATATATATATATATTTAATTAAACTTATATGTAGGTACGATCTGCAAAGAAAGTCGAAAGCTGGATTCGGATTTAGAATAATATTTTAAAAACGTTTACAATAATCGCGAGTTAATAAAATAATCCAAGGTTTTTTGGCGGGATACTGAAAAGTCATGGCGTCAGTTATGTTTTAATTTCTAAAACTAGTGTTCCTGCGAGTTATAGTGAGTGATATAAGTGGAATATTAACCATTATGGGTTCGGTAAAGTGCACAAGTGTAGGTAATTGAAACAGAGTGACGAAACATGGCTTTTCAGTATCTCACAAAAAATCCATGAAAAATCTTTCGGCAAAGTATCCATCACTTTACTGATTGAGGGATGGGGGGGGGGGTATTTTACTTGGGCCTAGCCTTTGGGCTTGTGCATATATTAAAAACAGAAATAATTTATATTACTTGACACTGGCAAAATACCTATGGTGATGCCAAATAAAATAAAAAACAAAGCTATAACACTTTCGTTGCTGGTTGTACCTCACGAACACTCATGTTCTAATTATATACTCCAATATTACGGCGAATTTAAACCACAACGACTGTTTTAATATATAAGTATTTACATACTAAGAACATAATATAAATTAAATTATATCCGTTTATGAACTGAAATGATATATATTGAGGCCCTAATTAACATAGATTTTATAAAGTGAGCATTTCAATTTGCAAATTAAATTGTGCTGAAGAAATATTAAATTGATTAAGTGATATTTTTTTTATTGTTTTTAAAAACACGGCCATATTGGAGAACGGATGTCTAAGTAATTACAGTCTAGTTTTATCTGTTGAACATAAAGAGTGATGTGTCAAATTAATTGTTGTAAGTTATGTCTGTGGTAAAATCAGTGTTCTATGGAATTTTCTGATCTGACCGTACATAGAAATAAGATTTTGATTAGGAAATTATGTTAAGCAAAGTATTCATTTGAGTATTTATTAAGTATTAACAATTAGGAAATTTTGTTTAGGAAAGTATTACATTATTTATTGCCATATATCACGTTGAGGGGTCGATTGTACCACTACGTTTATCATAATAATTATTTGATTTATTTATTTACGTTTGATATTTTAGGAGCAAACACGTGATATAATTAGATGAAAGTATTCTTAATTATTTCTTTATGATTTTGTATTTTTATCTTTGTTAATTTATAATGAGAAACATTGTATTTACTCGGTACCTACTCTTTTTCAATTGATTATGGACTAATTTTTTTTCTAATGTTTTTAAAGACATCTACTGTCATCTGTCATAATATTATCTATGCTTTTTAATTATTTATTGAACTTTATTAAAACTTTGTATAACACGATACCGAATCAAGTCAAATAAGTAGGCTGTTCCATTATATATTTAAAGCAGAAATAACTGCTGTAATATAGTTACGTACGAGTAAATTTAGCAAGTAATTCCGTAAAATAAAGTTGTAGTACACAAAATGTTGTTTTACTTTATATTTTCTACTATGTATACAAAAGTAAGAATAGACAATGTAGAGTTAAAGTGAAGCTCGAAAGAAAAAACGAATCCAGTTTTGTTTATGCTTGGATATAAAGAGATTTAACGGTTTTATTAAATTAAAATAACTCCTGACAGATAAACGCGCGCTTCTGATCGCGGCTCTCGAAACACTGTAACCAAAATGGTATTCCTTTAGCGAATAGCGGACTTCACTTAACAGCTATACACGCAACGTATATCTTGTCCATTTAGTTTGTTTCCATATTATCTGACAGTCAAAGTATAATTTACCGTAAATATATAATAAAAGTATTTTTTTATAGATACTGTATGTCATTTTAAAAGTATGTAACTTCGCTTGTTTTAATTGTATGTTACTATTATTTTGTCGTCGTTCATGAGTTATACTCTGTTTTTAATAGCAGCCTGTAGAAAGAATAAGTGTATCATGGAGGTCCTATTTCTAAGTCCCTCGGGAGGAGAGCGAGTGTGGCCATCCATCTCCACCCTGCAAGATACGCCATACGACACGGCTAGTTTGAACCATCGATTTCTGCACGAATGATCCGTCAACGGGCGGCGCCGGAGTGACAGGCACCTGATTGTCTCTGGCTTCAGTTTTTATATTCACTATGGATCTGAGTGGCATTTTTTGCATCTTTTTAATTTTGATTAAAATAAATATTATTATCATTTGATTTTAATCCTTCAAATTCTATTCATCACAACGGTGAGCAGTTGTAAGATTTTACACGACTTATTACCTTGAACTTTTTCTCGTGTGTACCTTGAGTTTTAAATACCTCTTAGGGGCTTCGGTCAGTGTTACCAGTAGATTAAACTTAACAAAAAGTTGCATTACGTTTAGTAAGTGTTAAAAAAAGTTGCCGCCTATAAATGATGTACAACAAGAAAACACGCAACCGATGTAAAATGTTATTTTATTATTTCGCTCAAACGAACTGAATGGGCGAGTAAATAAAAGATTTGATCGCGCGACCGAGCGCGCCTCGCTGCGGAGGTAGGTGTGTACGTATATGTGTAGGTATGCCAGCGTGTGTAGGTACGTCGCACGTCCACTGGTTGCTCGTGTGGGCTCCGTCAAGTGTCGCTCCAAGTTGTGGAGCAAAGTTTGTGCGGCGTGGTGTGCGCATCGATCGCCGCGGCGGCGCGCGCAGCCCCATCGCCTCTATATAAGCTTCGCGCCTCGCGCCAGCTCCGCACAACCGCAGAAGACGCGCGCGAGTCCACCACGCCGCTCGCCCGGGGCGCCGCTCTTTCTCTTTTCTCTCTCTCTCTATTCGTCTGTCTCTCTGATGCGGCCGCGCTAAGCCGATGCGGGCGCCGCCATGCCGCGCTGCCTCATGGCTAAGAAGTGGAAGGTGGCCCCGGCGACGGAGCTGGCGGATGACACGGACGAGGAGATCGACGTGGTCGGCGAGGGGCGCGGCCGGAGCCCCGCGCCTGCCGCCACCGCGCCGGGGCCTCCGCCCAGGGACCCGGAGCCCACGCTCCTCTACAACGGTAAGCTCTGTCACTGGAGGCCGGGAGCCCATGGAACCGCGGGCCCGCGGTCCCGCCACGTTCGACCAGTTTAGTTTTAGTCATGCTTATTGCGATTGCCGTTTATATGTTGCGAATTTTATGTCCAATTTCATGCGCATGCGAGGTCATTGACAAGATTTTAAATTAATCGGTATTTTTTTTTATCAAAACCCGTATCTATTATGTTCGAAAATTTCATAGTAAATCTCATTCATTTTTTTATATTAAAACATGGCAACACATGCCTGTGGACGCTACAGTCGAGCAACAGTTGCTAGTCAGGGTGACAAATCCTCATTGGATTTGGCAACGAGCCATATCGGACAATGCCATCACTTTTGGTCGCACCGTAGGAAACTGAGCCAGCACGTAGCTACTATCGTCATCCTTTTCGCTCCAATACTGTAGTTAAGTGCCTCGTCAAAAAAAGTCGATAAGGTTTGTCTATCTTGTTAAAGATCCCCTCTTTCAGCCACACATTATGATTTTGTGACGTCATTAGTCACCATCAATGTTTTTGAACTTTGTAAAAAGATAAACACTCAAATATTGCGCGAATATATCAAAACAACCTCATCTAATAATATGATTAACATACAAACCCAATCTCAATAACAATTAATAAGTCGGAAGTAAAACTGATCAAGCAATCTCCATCGTATCTTCGCCACTACGTCAACATTGGCATAATCCCGTAGAACCTGACTCAATGGAAAAAGGACATAAGGAAAAAAATAAAAAACCTTCCAATCATTCAATATCCTACCCTATATCTATGTTATAAATAATAATATATATTTATTAAGTTCTGATATAATTTCATTTGAATGGTCACAGCCAGTTTCATCTAACATGATCAAAAATAAAATAAATACAGTTCCTACAAACTATTACCATAAGTCCTTTTGACTCACCTTCATCATAACTTTTTAATTTTCCCGCTATTCTATGCAGATCCATTAACTAGGTTAGGCAGAATTACGTTTAGCCTGACTCAATGGAAAAAGGCTATTAGAGAAAACTGGTTCATAATTTGCATGTTGAACTTTAATTAAAAATTTAGTGTAAGATATTTTAACAGATGAATCAGTAAGTTATATGGGGTGCGTTGATATGCAAATGATGTTTGATTTTTTTAAACAAGGCAATCCAGTAGCTTGGTCATGCGCTCAGTACTGGAATATTATCCTTATAACTTACTCTTGGCCCTGTCCAAATATTTTACACTATTAAGGGGGAAGCTCAGGGTCAGGGCGCGAAATTCAAAATGTCAATGGTTTTTATTTTTTTACGAAAAATTTGGACATCTTTACGATGTAATTTAGTGTTTTGCGATATAGAATTCTGCATTGGATGTCTCGATGTATTAAGTTTGCTTAAAAAAGTACCTAAAGCGATACAACACCATGAAGTTAGTAAAAGTAGTGGTTTTTACAAACCTTACAATACATTGAAACATCCAATGCAGAATGCTAATATCGCAAAACACTAAATTACATCGTAAAGATGTCCAAATTTTTCGTAAAAAAATAAAAACCATTGACAATTTGAATTTCGCCATTTACAGCTCAAGTGGAATAACTATTAAAAACGTGGAAACATTCACATTTGTTTCTGAGGCGGTACGAGGTTCACCGGGACAACTTGTTATGAATAAAAGTACTATTAACTCATGTACGATAAAATCTGTACTTATATTTTACGACATAGCACCCTTAGATATTTTATGGCGCCAAGTTATAGCCCTTATTGTTTCATCCTTTGCAAGGGACACAAGAGGAATGCTTAGATCAAGGATTGATAATCTTCTATCTAATATGAATTTACCTATGAAATTGCTGTTCTGCAGTACCTGCTATTTCTAATCAAAAGATTTTTTGTTTGGCTTGTAATTCTAATTTCAAATTAATTTTAATTTAAATACATGGAACTCTATTTCAAATTAGTAATTTGTTTATTGATTAGTGCAATTTTTTCATCGCATTTGCATCTTTTTCGTTATCATGGATCCATTTACATAAAACTAATTTTAATGATTTTATCGCGTTTCTAGTTTTAAATAAATGTGTTTTCGCGTAAATATAGAAATCAATATATATGGATACGTTAAAAATACGAGTAATCATGTAATACGAGTACCGTCGTGGCAGCAACGCGGCACGCAACATCAATGGCGTTTACGGAGCGAACACTACAAACGAACGCACCACCTGTTATTGGTTTGTCCGCTTCCGTGTGGACACTTTCGACCTTCGAAATACCTATAGAAAAAAAAATTACGTTAATTTATTTCATAAAAATAAACGCCGTCGATATGAAGTGAGCGGCGGCTGTCCAGTGTTACCAGTTTATTTAAGGTGGAAGCGCTAGGTCAGGGCGCGAAATTCTAAATGTCAATGGTTTTTACTTTTTTACGAGAAACTTGGACATCTTTACGCTGTAATTTAGTTTTTCGCGATATTGGCATTCTGCATTGGATCTCTCGATGTATTAAGTTTGCTTAAAAAAATACCTAAAGCGATACAACACTCCAAAGTTAGTAAACGTAGCGTTTTTTACAAATCTTGGCTTAAAAAAATAAAAACCATTGACATTTTGAACTTCGCGCCCTGACCTAGCGCCCATTAATGTTACCAATGTACTATATATATCAATAGAATTTCATAACAAAAACATTATTATTCGCTACTTGCTTTCAAGAATGGCGTAACCTACGAAATTGAGATTAAACATATCATTCGCTCTGAATTCCCGTTCTACAAACCAGTACAGGTAAAAGTTGTTGAATCAAAACTTTTCATCGCCCAAGAAATGGTAATAGAACTTGGCACGCCGAGTTTTCAGCGAAAACTTGACCTTACCGAACTATCTTTACTTAAGCGAGTACTTAAGTTTGACTTCGCTGGAGTGTGACGTCGAACTCGGCTCAGTTAAAATTACATTGAATTTGAATAGGAATTTGAAATGCTGAGAAGACGCGAATATTTTAACAAGCTAAATATTTCGGGTGGGTTATTTTAAATCGTTCTGAATCGACATCGGAAACGGATTTGTTCTGAATCGACATCGGAAACTTTCCTATGTTGGTGTCGCTCCCGACAAGCTTTCCGACGGAAACTTTTTGAAAAAACGATTTGGTATTGTCATCAATATACATCGAAGATAATCAAGTTCGGTAATTTTAATATCGATTGCGGTAAAGTTCGAATGTTTTCGATTCCGTTTCCGATATCGATTTCGAATGGTTTAAAATAACCCCGCGGAGCCACTTAAATACGATTGATGCTGAAGTGTTTATTTAATATTGTCGACGCAACCGGCGACCCAAGGGCCGGGCATTTCCTCGCTCGGCGAGTAGCTTTGGCTATTCAGCGAGGAAATGCGGCCAGCATCTTGAATACGCTACCGATTTTTTTATACTTTTTGTAAATAATTAATAAGTAGGTAAGCTTTTCTATTCTCTTTTTAATTTATACGTGTTTTGTATAATAATGTAATCGTCATTGTTACGATTTCTTGTAAATAATTTCACCTTAATTATCAAACCTTTTAGTGATTCTCATAAATATATTAAATTTAATATCTATAATATTTGATTCAGTTATATTAGTCGTAAAAAATACCTAAAGCGATACAACACTCCAAAGTTAGTAAAAGTAGCGGTTTTTACAAACCTTGGAGTATTTTATCGCTTAAGGTATTTTGTTAAGCAAACTTAATACATCGACACATCCAATGCAGAATGTTAATATCGCAAAATACTAAATTACATCGTAAAGATGTCCAAATTTTTCGTAAAAAAAATAAAAACCGATGACATTTAGAATTTCGCGCCCCGACCTAGCGCTTCCACCAGTACGCGCGCAAATAACAAATAACAAGACGTACATAGTTCTCGTGTAAACAGGTCAGCAGGTACGATGTAACAAATGACCGGAATAGATTATTTAATACATTTCCATGAAAGTTACTTGTTACTTGCGTACTGACCTTGTGTTAATTGACATATTGGGCATGCAGTCCGCCAGCCCGAATATACAAGATTCTTAACACAAGGCTTCTATCCATACATCAGCCAAATTAAGATCTATAAGCACCAGCAAATGATAATGTACTATCGCCAATTCGTTCATTGTGTATCATAGAAGAATCGCACCCAGTTCCGAACGCGAAACGGAACAAAGACTGGTGATAGACAGAGGGCTCTCTGCATCCTACCCACATCGTAATGCACGTTTAATTTCAGCGACGATAATAAAATAAATAACAATCAACGCAATTTTCATATTTTCATGATATCGACAATTTATTTTATTTAAAAAAAAGTTTTTCTAAAATAAAAGTAGCCTAAGTGACTCCTTGTTACATCAGCTATCTGCCAGTGAAAGTCCCGTCAAAATCTGGTCAGTAATTTCAGAGATTAGCCAAAACAATTGGTATATGTACCGTGTATACATCCAAATGCACGTAGTAAAAAGCGGTTATTTTAATATTACAAACAGACACTTCAATTTTATTGATTTGTACGAGTTTAGATTATAATAATAATACCAGCCCTTTTTAATGTCGAGGGTTTCTCTCAGACATGCAGATTTCCTCGCGATGTTTTCCTTCACCGTTTAGCAAGTGATAATCGTGAAGGGAAATGAGATCCGCACATGAAATCCAGATATATGAGAGGTGTGAGCTGGCGTTGGAACCTGCGATCCTCGTTACCGAGGCAAGCGTTCTACCATCTTGGTTCTACCATATAGATTGCCATAATATAAATTGGACCGGTTTCGTCGCGGTGCTCAGCTGGCGAGCAATTTGTTAGATTGTCCACGAATAGGATTAATTATTCGGGTGTCAGCCCTACAGGATGGCCGGGGCTTCGGCTAAAATCCCATTTTCAATGGACTCGGTATGAGAATAATCGGGTGCAGTAAACTGTGAACCGTGAAATAGTATTTGCTACGGGCTACTGCCAAATTGACCTTTATAGCTCTGCTAATTGGGTAGTTGACATTTTCGTTTATGTAAACAATATGATTATTCGAATTGAGGCGAGTCTGTTCTGATAGTAAACTATAGTCTGTACTCCCACGGTCATTATTCCATTCTTTATCTAAATGTATTATTCTTATTATTATTTTTTTATTTGTACTAACAGTGTTTTTTTTTCTATAATTATAAAATGACAAATCAGACGTTGACTGAACAAACCTAGCTGCAGGCGTTGTTGTGATGTCATAGCCACACATTAGCGCGTGTGCGACTGAGAGAGAGCACAGCTCTACTCCCTACCTACTTAATTTTACCAAACATGACAAGCGAAAATATTTTAGATTATGTATCTACAAAAAATCCTTCAGATCCGGCTACATTTCTGTACTTAAATCAAATAGAAGATTATTAATTAAGCAATTCCACATTGTATTTAGTAAACCGGGAAATCAAAGACAAGCGAGCATAAATTACCTACATTAAATTCAAATAAAGTTACGTTCTATTCCATCACCGTTTCATAGACAATATATATATTGTTGATTTAAATAATATTCTAAATTCAATATTAATAAACTATCTTATTATATTGTAACATTAGTCCAACGTTGAGGACTCTAGTCTAGGTTCCCTTGGATCGCATTTAAGCTAAGTGTCCAGATAACAGACTTAACAAGCTCCCGTAACCAGAGCAAGCGTGTACGCAACTAATCCTTTTGTTGAAGTTCCGAGTGACCCAACAATGAGCTTTGCGGTCTAGACAGACACTCTGGCCCTGTATAGTCTGTCCATTTAGGGTTCCGTAACAAATTGAGTAATCTGAATACCTACTTGTGAATTTTGGGGTCTCACTCGTAACTGAAAGAGTCTGGCTCGGATCCCGAACCTGGCCATGAGACCATTGGAGTAAGGAAGTCAGATAAATCCCTCCTAAAAAGTTTAAGATTTTCTCGGTAGTAGTATTGCTAATAATAAATAATAAATAACTATACAGAATGGTGTTTTTCGAATAGGGTAGTAGACAATATTTAATGTTTAGCTGTATGCGTACTAAATTCAAAGAAGTATTTTTTTATATATATATCTACTAAAATTCCATTTTTTTTAAATCTGTAAATTAGTTGTGTTATTTAAAAAAATAATTTAAAAGAGTTTTATACTCTGATGGCGCCAAAACGAAGTCACCTTAAAAAGGATTTTTGTTTTAATTTGGCATCACCGTAGGTATTTTGCCAGTGTCAAGTAATATAAATTATATCTATTTTTGAGCATATGCACAGGCCCAAAGGCTTGGCCCAAGTAAAATACTCCCCCATCCCTAAATCATTAAAGTGATGGATACTTTACTAAAAGATTTTTCATGGATTTTTTGTGAGAAACTGAAAAGCCAAGTTTCGTCACTCTGTTTCAATTACCTACACTTGTGCACTTTACCGAACCCATAATGGTTAATATTCCACTTATATCACTCACTATAACTCGCAGGAACACCAGTTTTAGAAATTAAAACATAACTGACGCCATGACTTTTCAGTTTCCCGCCAAAAACGAAAAAGAATTAAAAACTTTGTGCCTAACCGTGATAACGACTATGATTTTTTTTTCTTCTTTCTTTTCGGAATGAAATGCGATGAAATAAAATGGATATGAAAATAGCCTCACCGAAAATTTTGCGGCTAATTAGCCAATGACAAATAATTAATAGCAATAAATACGCATTATATTATAAATAAATTAGTGAACAGGTACCTTCTAGGCAAGTATGCTCCATCGTAGATCTCATCGTCACTTACCATCAGGTGAGATCCAGATCAAATACTTGCCTATAATGTAATAAAAAAAGAAATGTGACATGATGATATGAAAATGGCGTGTCTGATTTTTTTTACATAACTATACTCATCAGTGCTATGAACCAATGAAAATCTGTCAATTTTTTTTCGTATAGTGTCCAGAAAGCATTCCACTCCACCATCGTTTACAAGAGCTATTTCATATACGATACCGATTAAGCTATTATCGTTAGATATTCGTCTTTATATTCAAGTTATTAAGATACAATACATAACGTTACTAGATTCGTTTTTATCTAACCGCGTGTTAAAATTTTCAAACCACATCAACAAAATGCGCCAATCCTTTTGATCATACGGAATGATATAAAAGTCATGTATTCCCCAGTGGGGGATCAATCAAACGAATTGAAACATGGCCCCTGCGAAGGCTCAGAACTTCGATGATGGATGAACGAGCACGAAAATCGCGTGGCAGTGGAGGAGCTTCGATCGTGTTTTATTATGGAATAACTATATATATATTGAATTAATAAATAAATAAATAAATATCGCCATACGAACACACCAACTATACGGTCCCACTTTAAGCTTAACGCTTGTGTTATGGGTACCGTACAATGGACTGAGGGCGAACTCAGTATATAATACTTATATACATATTAAACATCCATGACTCGGGTACAAACATTCGTGCTCATCACACAAAGCTTGTGTCCCTACCAGGATTCAAACCCGGGAGCCTCGGCGCAGAAAGCAGAGTCACTGCCACTGCGCTAATTAGGTCGTCAATTCGTCGAAATATTTGGTTTCTTCGTTTGAAGAATTATATTTATAGATTTCTCATATTCACGCGAATACTACACATTGAAATAAAACTAATCTTACGGATTTTATTGCGTTTATTATATTATTTAATCCAAAACCAAGCGCACCATTGCAAGACCTCGATAAGCTGTGAGAACTTTCTGCGTAGATCGGACCGCAAGTAACAACTAAATATGAGGGTACCTATCCCGTTTCAAACTATGACACTAGGACGTTAACCACTTCAGTCCTCCCGTGACCATGGTTGTAAAGCAGCCGAAACGTCGGGAACGGTAAATCCGTAAGATTCGTCTTATTTCAATTTGAAGTATATTATTAACATTTCCACTTTCTTGTTATTTCGAATAATTTTTATGAAAATTTAATTAGTATACAGGCTGTGAGTGACTTCGTACTGAAAACTGATACCATGGGCTCAGCTCACGAGTCTCGACCCCGGACGAGTTGAAATATTCCGTCAATCTTTTCATGAATATACCCAATTTTTTCAATATGTTGAAATTGATTTTAGCATAAAATAGTATAACTTGACTTTTCAAGTTCTCTGGTGATATCCGGTAAATTTTCAGTAAAGTATCCACAGCTTTACTGATAGGCAAGGACATTCATTTCATCACCACCATCATCATCAACATTACTATTATCATCAGGTGTACATATAATTCAATAAAAAATATCAAGAACTACTCGACACTGGCAAAAATGACACTATTTTGTAGCTGATTGCCAACCTAAAAAAAGAAGAAGAACCGAAAATTATAAGGCTTAAAACTTTTGATTATATATTTGTTAAAAGTATACTTAACATTGAATCTTATGTCCTATGCTATGTAGTCTCAAATCATTTAAAAAATACGAGTAATTCGTGTGATAGCCTAGCAGCAGGCCGAGCTATCGATCTGCCGACCCCGCAACCGGATGTATGCAATTAACTAACCCGATGGACCCACAAAGAGTGATGGCAGCTTTTATGCTATCTGCACTAATATATTGATGGCTATGCTAGGGCTGCACGGCGTGTCGTAAATATCTAGTCGTGATTATATCGATGGCTACATTTTCTATGATCATATCTATGATACTACATGTATCTCGTTGATATTTCCCCCAATCGATAGGACGTAGTATCGCATACATCTAAAATCCCATTCTTCTTTCTTTACGAAATGAGATGCGATGAAATTAAATGGATATGAATATGGCCTCACCCGCAACTTAGCGGATATTTTGCACAATGTCCAGTAATTAATAGCAATAACACATTCAATAAATACACATTATAAATAAAAAATGGATGTGACATGACGATATGAAAATGGCGTGTCCCTTTGTTCATTAGCTGTGGAGCCGGCGAGAAATGGTTTGGTACAGGCAGGACTGGCTGCCAATTAGCGGTGCCGTACGCAATCTGGGTGCACTCTGTACAACTAAAAGCTGTACAAGGTACTCGCGCCGTACAGTTCCTATTAATTCCTAGTCCACCTACACCTTTAGTGATGAATAAAGGCAGGCTTTGTAACACTAAAAGCTTGTTCCGTGAATTTTAGGCTGACGTGTTGATGAATTAGATTTCCTTTTCGTGTAAAGACTGTATGGAGAGCAATTTCGATGGTGGTGTGAGTAGATTTGTGGGCAAAAGCTATTATATATGAACATGGTGCTTGTAAGCATTGAGCATCATAGTAGTGTTCGTTATGAAAATCCGTATTCTTGAGGTCGAACGTTTGCTTAGTTTGAGACCCGCGAAACACATATTTTTTTGGAAATGTGAGTGTTATGAAAATTTAGTTCCGACTAAATATAAACTTGTGTTAAAACTATTAAGTACTTATTTTTTAATAGCCTCCGAACATAATAAGTATAATGTAGGTATCCAGAAAATAAAATGTTTGGCTTATGCTAATTAGTATAGTATACTAATGCGATAAACAAATTAAGTTTGTAACTCTGGATGTGAGGGGTTATCTCGGCACTTACTGATCCGCTTCCTAAAATGATTCCACTATTAGAATGCTACATAATTCCTGAGTGTTATAGGCTATGTTTCATTCAGGTACTGCGGTCGGAGCCGCGGGCAGCAGCTAGTATATGACATTATGAAATAAATAAATCTCAATTATCAAATTCTCCCGTGACCATGGTTGCTGTAAAGCAGCAGAAACGTCGGGAACGTAAAAAACCATAATATATAAACGCGATAAAATCCTTAGAATGTGTTACGATATTGTATAGCTGTATTAACTAGTTCCTCTTTGTTGTCTGTGAAACTAACTCCTGTCAAATTAAACAGTGAAGTTTAATATCAATGTCAATTATCAAAGTTATAGTCACATCAGATTGGAATTGGAATCAGAACGCCATTTTCATATCATCATGTCACATCCATATTTTTTTATTTTTTATGTGTTTTTATTGAATGTGTTATTGCTATTAATTACTTGACATTGGCAGAATACTCGCTATGTTATGGGCGAGGCAATATTCATGAAGAAAGAAGAAGATAGTTACATCAGCATGAAACCAACTAACGTTGTAAACAAAATTCAAAATGGTCCACATTTCTCTCTCGGAAACAGATAGTTCAACTAAATTAACGGCAAATCGAGTTACATATTCGCTTGCGGTGACCGATCACCATTTAGCAAATATCCGGCTGTGTGTGCCTGGCAAACTAGAGGTGACACTGCTAACGAACAACGAATACTCGCGAACCAGAATATCACTCGCTTAAATCTCTATGGTAGATTTTTTTATTATAAAAACATTTACGTTTCAGTTTTATGATATCGCGTTCTTTTTTCAATTTTTGCGGTTGAGTTTTATATTATTTAGTATTTTTTTATCATAAAAAATAATTACGTATTGATCTTTTTAGTGCATGATATGTGTTATGCAATTGGAAACATCATTGACATAAAAAAAAAATCAAGAATTCAAGATAAAACAAAAACTACTGAATGCATCTTGATGAAATTGAATGGACACCGGACACCTATTCGATCAAAAAAAATATCACTAAAATCAGATCATCCACTAAAAAAAACTTTAAACATCATCAAGATGATAAAAATGTTGCATGAAACCTCGATAAAACAAACATTACTGAAATAATCTAGGTCCCTATACTTATGTTAGTAAATACTACTGAATCAAAATTGCAGCTAAGTCTAGGCAATTATGTCTCAAGTTACAATTTCCACCCAGAGCCCGTTTCTCAATATTCAAAAAGCGCTTTATTAAGAACTGAGCAGCGCTCTTTAATCTCATAACAGGAACCTTTTAAGAACCTTTTATGTTATCAGTGGGTATTGTTCACGTATTCTAAGCTTCTCTGAGAGGGGGTTCGGGCATGCAGCGATAAACGTGACACTTGCAAAGCGCCATCGGCGGAATTGTAAAGAGTCTCCTATGAATTAAGATGTCAGCCTTTTAAAGATAATGGGCGGACAATTCAGCGCTTTAATTTCAGATGTCCATGCACTAGTTCAAAAATTGTTTTGTTAGTTCGCAATACTTCTGCTGTAGCAATTAAAAACAATTTGAATTTGAAAATATATAATTATATGTTATGCTAATTAATACTGACTACGCCTGGATACCAAAGACACATACTTTTTTTTTTAGGTTTGCTATTGGTTACAAAATAGTGTGCCAGTGTCGAGTATTTCTTTATAATAGTTATAAATCAAAAGTACCCCTTGATGATAATATTGATGAATTGAATCCCCTATCACTAGGGGATTCATTTCATCCTTTATTATCCTTTAGAGTAAAGTATCTACAGTAAGCTGTAGATACTTTACTGAATATATACTGGACATGTTAGGAAACTTGAAAAGTCAAGTTATACTATTCTATTTCAACTTTAACTTGTGCACGTTTATGAACACACAATGGTTAATATCCCACTAATATTTCACACTAGCTGCGCCCCGCGGTGTTACCCCCTATTAAAAAGTATGTCCTTTTTACCGGGATATAAAGTATCCTCTGTAGCCTCTGTGCTATTTCAGACTATCATATATCTCTGTGAAAAATTTCGTCCAGATCCGTTCAGCCGTTCTGGCGTGATTGAGTAACAAACAACTATCCATCCAAACTTTCACATTAATAATATTAGTGTGGTAGTGTGATTATATATCAAAGAAACATATTTTTTTAATAAAACAAAATTGACAACTTCCCGGTTCATTTTCCCGCCATAAAGTCTCATAACTGACTTATATCGCGAAAACAACAGCACTTTGATGGTAAAACAAAATTCTTGAACACACACAACCACTAAAAAGATTACCGCCGCGTAGACTCTTTGACGGCAATCGGAATTCTTGCCGCCCGACCCCCTCACGAAAGTCGTGCATTCTTTACGGAAAACCGCAAACTATATAAGATAAGCTTAAACTATAAAATGCTGTGTTTGTTCCATACCTCCCTTACGGCGCGTTTACACGGGTCCATCTTTCAATTCTCCATACAAAATATCGAAATACGTAGACTATGGAGTATACGGTTAGCTTGCAAATAATCTCGCGAGATTATTCGTAAGCAAACTGTATAGTTTATAGTATACCGTATTTAGAGAATAAAGTATGAAATACTGTCCGCTAGAGGCGTCGTTCAATTCTCCATACAAAATGTCTAAATACGGTAAACTATAAAGTATATACGGTTAGCTTCGAGTATTCTCGCACTTGACGTACTGGGCAGAGTTAGTTGACAGTTTGACGTTCTTGTCGCGCGTTGGGAACGTAAAAAATATTGAAATAAACGCGATAAAATCCGCAAAATCGGGTTTATTTCAAAGTTATAAAACGTGCTCGTTCACACTCATGCAATGAATGATGCGTCGACAAGGACGACATAACGTCATAAAGCAGACTAGCTACGTGGCATATACGAACTGAATTTATATATACAGAGTGGGCACTAAAAGATGCATTTAGGAAAATGGCCACATGTACAGCGGGTTTACAACCCGTTTAACTGTTTCAGTAACAGGGTCAAATGTTAGGGCACGGTTAATTCAGTTTATTTCCCTTGGATGTTAAGGCTTAACGCAGAAATGTAGAACTTTAATGTAGTCAGTTACTGCCAAATGCTTGAGGCCTGTTTGAAAATAGAACAACAATATTGAAGTCAAATCACAGTTCTAATTCTCGTGTATTGCATTCCTTTCTTACTCATGTTTGTATCTTTGTGTGTAAGTAATGTGTCGATTAAATGTTTCATATCTTTATATTATTTCTCATTTTTGCTGCTACACCTTGTTCACAAATTATTTAACAGAATTTATGTCAGCCATACCCTAGACAGTATGGCTGACATAAAAAAGTACCTAATCCGATACAATACCATAAGGTTTGTAAAAACCGAAATATTTGTATAACCGAAAATACTTTTACTAACTTTATGGTATTGTATCGCTTTAGGTATTTTTTTAAGCAAACTTAATACATCAAGACATCCAATGCAGAATGCTAATATCGCAAAACACTAAATTACATCGTAAAGATGTCCAAATTTTTCGTAAAAAAATAAAAACCATTGAAATTTTGAATTTCGCGCCCTGACCCTGAGCTTCCACCTTAAGGAAAATACTTTTATTAGAACTTACTTTCCAGAAATGCCACTAAAACTCGAACAAGCATGACCGAAGACTGGGCTGCCAAATTTCTATTGTATATTCACCGAATATAAATACACTAAATAAACTTTTCTACACAAATATAAAGCATATTAAAAGCGTTCAAAAGATACACAGAAATATGTACATTGACACCACACTTTTAGTTTTAACATTCAGTCGTGGGTTGAGGGGGGGGGGGGAGAACTACCCCCTGAATGATAATTGGACAGTTGCCGGGCTCCGAATTGGGAGGAATGCGTAAACCGCCCGAATTTAACTTTTATAATTGTGTGAATTCAAATACTTTTGTAGTAATAAGTTTATTTGTGCGTTTTAAAAAATAATTGAGTGATGTTTATCGTCACCTGTTATTATATTTCTGTGTAATTTAAGAAAATCACAATCATCAATTATGAAGGTTTTAGTACCTACTTACATAAATCCTGTCTACAAAAGTCTTTCTAAAAGGACGGACGAACTATTCTGTACAAATCTAAGACTTTACAAAGCTCATCACGATAGGAATAAGAAAAATAAATGTTTATACGTTCCATTCATCCGACAACAGCGGTTGCCCGAGAAACACGGAGGCGTCTTATTGCTCATTTCGTTTCGTATTTACATTGTACTTTTTAAAGGCAGTAGGGGCGTCGAAAACGACACAAAAAAATCTTAAAGGAGCGTGCATACATATTGTGGACTAGCATTTGAATGAGTGGCCCGAAGTTTTGGTTTTGTGTATTAAAAAAAAAACGATTTCTTTAGTTTTCCGTATGTCATCATTTCACAGAACTTGATTGTTCTTCTTCTTTCGTTACGAAATGAGATGCGATGAAATAAAATGGATATGAATATGGCCTCACCCACAACTTACCGGGTATTTTGCCAATGTCAAGTAATCAATAGCAATAACACATTCAATAAATACATTGTTATCAGTGACAGTATCGGATGGCATAATAATAAAGTAGTACGTTTTTTTTTTCAAAATCAAGACATTTAAATCGGTGTCGAGAGTCCAATCAGATTTTTATTGATATTCCTAATAGTTTCGAAATTAATATCCACGCACACTTGAAAAATTCACCCTGTATAATGATATCCAACAAAGTCTAATTGACGCTATAAAATCTTCAGCACAACCAACTAACCCGCGCCAAACAAGAAATAATCCTAACTTAATTAATTTCCGCTAAGATAATATTGTCGGAAATGCGTTTGTGCGCGGCTCGTGGTGAAGTGTGCGCAACTTTGCTCCCGGAACACTGATTATACAATCGCCTCTATGCTATCTCATTACTCTCCCTCTCTCTTTACTGGAGGAGATTTGTTCATGTTTACCGTATAATTTCTGTTTCTAAGTTTGATTTGAAAACCGTTACTACGGGTAGGTAGAGGTGGTAGGCATAGTTTCTAAGGCAGTACGACGCGAGTGTCAGCTTACAAAAAAAAATCAGACTGTAGTCAAATAACACTACACCGCCCGGGAATGTAACCCAAAACCTCAATATTAGCTAACAAAGGTCGTGTAGACCTTAGGAGGGCACATGTATTTTTTATTTTTTTAAGCTCCAGCACTGAATACAAATTCCCTCTGAAAACATCAGAACCATAGAGTACGCTAATTTAAAAAAGAGAATCAATGCTCTAATCACTGACCTCTATGGTATACATCGCTGGACTAATCATAAGCCCGGTTATCGTGTACCTATTTGATTTTCGCCATTTTGGCGCTGATAGCGGCAGTGAGGGGGAATGGAACTAATAATAGAGATGGGACAGTGATATGATACATCGATAAAAATGTTTATGCTTAAACCTACCCATGCAGTAAAATGAAAATAATTATAATCCATTCCTTAAACAATGGCTAATGTCCAAAATAGTCGAGTGGTTAATACTAAGATGAAGAAAATAATGATAATGATTAGCCGAATCGCTCATGGGTAGGGTAGGTAATCTTAGTATAAGCCGAAACCGGACTAAAAGGTGGTGTGTGACTAGCTAGATCCTACTTAAATAAGGATCGTTTTTTAATTAGAAATGAGGTAATGTAATGTTGTCTGGGAAGCAATGGAGTAGGTAAGGTATTAATAGAAAATAAAAATCATCAAAGTAGTACATGAGTTATGTTTAATAAAACAGTCATCAGAGAAGTGTTTCGAACAGATGTAATCATATTTTTTCGGACGCCAACTAGGCTTTTCAATGTTTTTGAGCCATAATTCTAGTCTTCTATTGTCAGTTGGAAACCTGTGAATTAGTAAACATTGTTTTAAAATAATATGTATTTGATAATACAAATCTGTCTTCGGCGATTTTTACGTTCTTGAACGTTCTATCTATTTAAGATATTGATAGAAAAAATATCGATAAATTTTATCGACAAGGAACTTTTACAGCACTATTGAATTTTATTGTTTATAAAAAACCGATAATACAAAGACAAATGCGTTGTAATCACGTATAAATAAGATTAGTAACATATTTTTAAGTGCCTATAATATCAATAGAAGTTTAAATTTCTTGAATATTAGCCGTAAATTCACTTACTTGTGGAATGTAACCCCACTTCCCTTCTGGTAAAGAGTTTTGCATAACACGCACTCTTTCATGGTTTACCTATTAACTAACGCCACTTATTTATGTATTAACTATATTCATACGACACAACAAACAAGTTTAATCGCGTTAAACCTTCAAAATCACTTTATAAACACGGAGACAATGTAAACAAAACAACGGCCATTTGCATTTTACGTCAGATTTAGTTCCTTTCCCCCACGATGGGGGCGCTTCAAATAGGCACCATAGATAGCTGTCATTTTAAAGGATATCATTAGTCTAGCGTACTTGTATCATGGACGTCAGTGGCTCTAATACACCAAAAAAAAAATATGAAAAAAAAAAGTAATACCATCCCGAATAATTATAATATTTCAGACAGATAGATACAGGATTAGAATCAATCCTCATCATACATGTACGTAGAACAATATCCTGTTAAGTATCTTCCTAGAAATCTTACAGTATTGATTTTAGAAAAAAACATCTGTTTGTGTACATTGAAAAAAACATTTTTCTACCTACAATGAACAGATGAAAAGTGTAGAGATACACCATTCGTAACAGGTGTAGGCAGGTTATTATGGCAGCAAAGCCACCGCGAAAGAAATTGGAAAAATATTCATTCTTGTCCTCATGTGGCTTGAACGGCACAATCCTTCTATTCTAGGTCAGGTGCGGTTATGTATTCCGGGATGGCTGGTAGGTAGATCCAAGAATTATACGTATAAAAGGTGTAACAATGATAGTATAACATATTTGAGCCTTTCGGCAGGTACTAAAGTTCACATTCTCATAAAAATAGACAAGTTATAAGGCTGTGTCCCCAGTCGGCAAACTGTCAGCGGCCGACTGAGTTAGCGGCGTATCGGTTTAGTACGCCCTTCCATATATTTGAAATGGAGTGTTCACAGTTTGCTAGATTGCGCTCACTCTACGCAGTTTGCTGTGTTGCGCGCGCCGATTGATTCAGTGAGCGGCCGACTCACTGCAAAACCTCGGCGGCGGCGATATGCTTGTTCGCCGGGCGTAGTGAGTCCGTTTGCCGCAAACTGTCATGTGGATAGTTGACAGTGAAAATTCAGTCAGTCGGTCGACCTAAATAAGCGGCTAACACATAACAGTTTGCTTGCGACGCACGCAAATTGATCTGAGTTTGCAGCTAACTCGAATTTCAGTTCGCCACAGCAACCATGGTCGCGGTAGGACTGAGGTGGTTGACGTCCTACTATCATAGTTTGAACCGGGATCCCTAATATTTAGTTGTTGCCTGCAATCTGATCTACGCAAAAGCTCACAATGACTCAAGGTCTTGCAAATTTACGCTTGGTTTTGGATTTAGTTATATTAATTATTGGATCCCAAGTCCAAGTCAAAGTCAAGCTACCGATAACGATTAAAAAAAACCTCCAAATCTAGTTATTGGCTAAAAAAATCTGCTTGATCAAACATAAAAAGACTAAAAAAATATAATGTGGCGAACTGATAACCAACTTTTGTTTTTTCGTCTGTCAATAAAAAAAACAAAACTTACTCGTTGTAGTTTATTGCTAAATATGATCGGTATGACCTTCAGTGACTTTGCTGTTTGGAGCTAATGTTAAATACGCTGTTTGTAATATCCACACCTTTACTGATAGGGCAAGGGGCTTATTTTCATCATCATAATCGTCAACATCATCATTATTATCATCTAGGGTACTTATATTTTAAATATAAAAAAAAACATTTTATTCACACTGGCAAACATTTCACTATAATGTAGCCAATTCCCAACATAAAAAAAGGAGGAAAAGAACTACACTATTCCTACGTAAGTAGTATTCACATAGCGCGAGAGAGAGAGACAACACTTGAAGTATGTCTGTCAAGGACGTGTCGGCTATGGGGTGATGCAACACCATGAATGTAAGGCAAGATTGTCTCTTCATAACCGTTCGTTAAAGCTCTATATATACCATTGTTATGTTTAAATCCCAACCGGACACTGAGTAGAGTCTCGTGTTTCGTAGCAAAGTCGATGCAGATGTTGCTAAGTCTGTATTTTCCCACGCTACTGTTTGCCCGCCATTTTTGCGTTAGTTTCATTGCGCTCACCTGAGGAGAAGGAACTTGAGCCTTTTTTTGTGGTAGTAGTCAGTTTTGTGGCTGACAATATCTAATAAACTTAGAACGAACTACTGAAATACTTAAACTTACGAATACTACTAAGCTAATAACTCTTCTGAAAAGCTCGTAATATCCCTGCAAATATATAACATCCTACCAAGCAACGGCACCGCTGAAAAATCAATCGAATACGCATCCCCGAATCTTGTATGAACGTCAACAAGTACCAAGACCCCGGGCGGAGGGGGCCGGGCGAGCGGCGAGGGGCGGGGGGTCTACGTAGCACCCCGAGGGGTGAGATTCAACTGGTGCAATGCGGTGTACCCTGCCCACCCCCAACCCCCCGAGGATTGTTTTTCCTGCTATAGCGGGCGATTGCCACTGCTGATTTCGTTTTGTTTGGCCCTCGTTCATAATGACGCTACGCTAAGCTGCGCTACGTAGCGCTACGCCGTGCTACGCCGCAACTGTCGCGATGCTCACTTTACCGTAGCCCCGCTTTTTTAATTAGCTTTATATTTTATGAGATACTAGGTTTTTCAAATGGACTGAAACGAGTATTGGAGACCTGGTTCATCAAATTCTTTCAGGTTGATTTTTTAATCATGAGGTTTTCATGCAATACATTTTCTACTCTCTTTTCTTCTTATCTTTAGTAATTTCAAAATAATAATTCTTACTCAGCTGTATTGAAAGGATAGCAGGGAATTCGTTTCGTACCACACTTCATATAGTACCTAACATACTAGCACAAAACACACTTTAAGGGTATGTTATAGGGATCCCTTTACAATGCGTTATAATTCGAGCAAGAGTATTGTCCTCAATGCTGGGCGAAACTATATACAGGGTAAGTTTTAATGAATTTACAATGCTATTACAAAGCTTATTGATAAAGAAAAAAGCTTTGTAATATCATTGTAAATCTAATAGAATCTTATTAAATTAATTTATGGTTTAAATATATTATACAGAATATTTTGGCTAACATTTAAAAAAACAACTATATGTTACGGTGAGAGTTATTTAAAAAATAAACTGAACCGTAACGCCAAACCCGTTCCATGAACGAATTTTTTTTTTTCAAAGATATAGTTGCACTTTTATTTTCTACTAGGTAATAATCATCTAAATATTTACAACAGGGAAATAAAAAAAATACTTAAAAATGATATGAAAACAAACTAGGTATCAAAAAGACCTTGTCCGCGTGGAATGGTGGCAAGAATGCTGGCTGCATTTCCTCGCTGTATAATCAAACTTAGAACGATTGACCTTTATCTGAATTGAGCTTGTAATGTTACTGTCGGAAACTATGATAGAAAATTATAAGTCTATTAAATTAATATACAAAATAGGTCGTCCTAGGTCTTGTCATAGAAATCTTCATACCGAGGCATATTACATTATATTCGTATAAACATCTGACAGGCAATTTAGTAATAACTATGCTTAAACGACAAATTACTTCTATAACTCTATAATGTATAAATCCCACAAGTCAATTACATTTCAATTCGATCACGCTTATTTTAGATCGTATCTGTGGAATAACCCCCCTACCAGGCAGGGGGCTAATCCTACCTAAACTCATTTGCTGGAGTGGCATGCTCCTGGCTGGCTTTCACCCGATGCAACGCTAACATTTTTATTTTTTTAAACCATACTTGAAACAAATCAACTTTTTTAGGGATTCCAATATAAACTTTTTGTCGATGCTTTTGGAAGAAGTAATATGGATTTTGTTTTTAATAATTGTGTCTTCATTTTTGATGTGTCTCATGTTTCTTTATTATTAAATAATCAGGTGAATAAGATACAGTTTAAACTTGCATTCTAAAATTCTTCGGACACGACTCAAGAGGCGAGCTAGTTACAGCAACCAAGGTCGCGGGAGGACTGGGATGGTTGACGTCCTAGTGTCATAGTTTGAACCGGGGTACCCTCATATTTAGGTGTGTTTTCATAAAATCCGTAAGATTCGTTTTATTTTAATGAGGTAGATAGTGGTTTTAATAATATGTTGGTATCTATATTTATATATTAAGCGTTGTTTTATCGGTCAATCCACATATGCTTGAGGAACCACACTCGTATAGCTGACTGCTGCCTCCTCAGTTGCGTGCGCATAGTCCACCACGCTGGCCCAGCGCGGGTTGGCGGACTTCACACGTCTTTCGAGGGGTTCTCTCAGACATACAGGTTACCTCGCGATGTTTTCCTTCACCGTTTAGCAAGTGATAATCATGGTTGAAAATGAGATTCGCACATGAAATCCAGAAATCCCAGAGGTGCGAGCCGGGGTCGGTACCGAGGCGAGAGTTCTACCAACTTGGTTATCTCTGCTTTTGCAGACTCATAATAAACTCACTGATAATTGTAACGCACAGTAAACATTACCGATGTTAATCATTATCGTTATGTTTTCGTAAACTTTCATGAACGTCAATTATCGCCTCGGTGTAGTCGGGCTGCACGCCACAGGTTGGGCGCTACAGGTTGCTCCTGTAGGTTCATAATCGAGTCCCAAATAACTCTTCCACCCTCCAACCACCCCCTGTTTTACCTACAACTTGGGGCTTAATAAGAGGTTTTCAAGAAACATAAATGCTTCGTAGACTTTTTAGTATTTATTACGTGGTCGTATATTTTTACTTTTTATAATTTGACAACAACAGACTTATAAATAAAACAATTGGGCGCTAATATATAATAAATAGTTGGACAGATTTTTTTAAATTACATTATGCAGTTTAATTAGCAGAACAAAATTAGATATATATATAAAAATAAAGAGAATCAAAATATTCTTTAAATTAATACTACATTTATCCTGCCGGGTTTCAAATCCGGGGCCCTCGGTCCAGAAAGCAGCTATATATCATATATATATACTCTACCGATTTACCCACTCGGGTCGCCATAAGTAGAAAGTTCTTCGAATTTCTAAATCCTGAATATGAAATACCCTGTTCAGTCCACATTTTGGGTAAATACCACAAAGACCAGCAGTAGGTGTAAATATCTGGTATCAGTCAAATTAAAGTCACAGCGCGAAATATCACATGGTTGGCTAAGTGTGCGTATACTACAGACTCTTCATCTCCGTCTACAGAGTTTCTGTCTGTTCTCAGGATACACCGAGGAGCAGCCTTCCACGCAGTTCACCGCCCAGCTCCCCGGCGAGGTGAGCCCGGCCCCCGCCGGCCCCACCCCCGCGCCGCAGCCTCTCTCCTACGCCCTTCTGCATCTCTCCCCCGAGTCCCCGGAACCGCCCTTTCTACAAGTACAGCTCCAGTCTTCGCCTGTCTCTCCCCCTCCGCCACCGGCGAGCGGCAAGTCCATCTCCATGTGCTACACAAGCACCGGCGCGATCCTCTCCCTGCCGCCCAAGAAGAAAGACATCTACAGGCCGTACTGCCTCGGGGAGCGCGCGGCGCACCTCCACCGCGCCGAGGAGGACTTGAACGCGGCGCACGCTATCCTCGACCTCAGCCAGCATCCCGTATTCCTGACGACGCCACCCCGCGCCGAGCCCGCACCCCCCGAGACACCCCCATCACCGCCGCCGCCCCCTCCCCCCGAGCCGCCCGCGCAGGACCAAAACGCCGAAAGGCCGCGGGAGACTGTCGCATACACCTATGACGCTTTCTTTGTCAGTGACGGCCGCTCCAAGCGCAAGAACTACACGAGCGCGCCCGTCGAATGCGTTGAGCAGCCAGAGCCCAAATCTAAGTATACGTGTAACGAGTGCGGGAAGCGGTACGCGACGTCGTCGAACCTGTCGCGGCACAAGCAGACGCACCGCAGCCTGGACTCGGTGGCGGCGAAGCGCTGCGGCGAGTGCGGCAAGGCCTACGTGTCCATGCCGGCGCTGGCGATGCACGTGCTCACGCACCAACTGTCGCACGTGTGCGGGGTGTGCGGGAAACTATTTTCGCGGCCGTGGCTGCTGCAGGGCCACCTGCGCTCGCACACCGGCGAGAAGCCGTACGGCTGTGCGCACTGCGGCAAGGCGTTCGCGGACCGGTCCAACCTGCGCGCGCACATGCAGACGCACTCCTCCGACAAGAACTACGAATGCTCGCGTTGTCACAAGACATTTGCGCTGAAGAGCTACCTCAACAAGCACCAGGAGTCGGCGTGCGTTCGTGACGACGATTCGCCGTCGCCTGACTCTCCGCCCGCGGCCGACTAACCGCGACCAACGAGGGACCGGAACCACCACCGAATGGTTTCACGTAAACTTAAAGTATTAATATGAATTTAGCTTGTTAGAATAACTATAATTATACAAAGGTAGTTGCGTCGCGTCGCAGGCGCGTGCGCTGGCCGACGCGTCGCGACGCTATCGAGCAACGTTTCGCATACAACGAATCACGTAAGACCCCGTAGGGCCGGGCCGCCAAGCGCCGCGGCCGCGGGCCATAGCGCCGACGTCCCGTTAGCGGCAAACATTTAATTATGTATATACTCGTCGATAAAAATATACCCTTATATACATAGAAGTATTGAAATATGAATGAAACTAATATCTTTTGTAGGTGATTTTTACAACCGCAATGTAGGTTAGAGAGTACAACGGTGTATGTTTAGCATCGAGATGCGAGAGCCGCACGCCGAGCTCGTCGGTCCGTCGTCGGTCCGCCTCGGTGGGGAACTTGCCAAAACTTCCGTCCGAAGCTCCGCGCGCACGCCCCGCGCCGCCCGCGCCGCGCGTGTCGCCCGCGCCGCCCGCGCCGCGCGTGTTGCGCGTGCCGGCCCGCGACAGTGCCTTAGCGCCCGCCGCCGCCGCCACCACACTACACTACTCGGACAAAACATCCGTGTATGTAACGATTTGATGACCAGTTCGTGCCCGTCCCGAGTCTAAAGTAATATTCAATGTCACTTTTTTTACACAGCATACAATTATGTTTTTAATTGTATAATTTCGTATAAATACTAACAAATGCTTGGCTGATCCGTTGTTAGAAAATACTAATCTCAAAATTTTGCGTAATTAATTATTTGCCGTGTCTAGTTTTATGCCTAGCATCTACAGAATATTGTATAAACAAACCATTCAAATAACTGTAAAATCATAACATTAGCCTTCAGTAACAAAAGAAAAGAAATACTGTTCACGGTTTCACGCGACGTGTAGCCATTGCGAGGATTGAATACACGAGCGCACGTGCATTCTTTATGAATATTGTATACATTCATAATTAGTGCAGGTGCACTCATTAGCGCGAAGGGCGGAGGGTAAAGGGCGGGCGGCGACAGGCAGGGCCGCGCGGCACCCTGCGAGCAAGCCTTTAGTTCGAGCGTGTGTTATTAGGTCAAGTCAAACGTAACTGGCAATAAACTAAATAGATTAAGGTAGAATTAAATATAGGTTAAACGAGCACTTGGTGCTCGGTGTGAAATGGGTATTCGAAAAGCAATAATAAAGTAGTCAGTAAAGTCGCGCACCGTTGTCGGATGGGCGCAGCAGACTCTTCCCCAGCTCCGTAGGCCCCGAGGGAGTCGCCCGCGCAGTGCGGCCTGCCCACTCCGAGAGCCGCGCGATGCACCCGCGGCAACCCCGGGCGACCCCACGCCTCGTCTATTAGTTAGTGCCTCGAGTCAATTCTTCGTTTGTTTGAACCCAGTCAATTAAAATACTTTTTCAAACAAAGTTCCTGTATATTTATTGAACGAACTTTTTCTGAAAATGTTATATAATTATAATTATGCATGTTAGGAGTCACGGCGGCGCGTGCTGCGCCGTGCCAAACTGATTGTTAATTGTGAGGTATCTTAAACGTCAGTTATAACACTACCAAAATGAAATGTCAGGATTTGATGATCACCAAAGATGGTATAAAATAACTTTTGGTACGACGTTTAATATACTATTAAACCATTATGTTCATGTATTTTGGGTGTATATTCTCCAAACTTTAATTGTAACTTAACCACCAAAGAGTTTGCGTTTTGTTTACGAGCTCGTGTAGTTCTACTTAGTTATGCTAAGTTAAACCGCGATAGCTAGGTATATAGCACAAACTACACGATAGGTGCCTAAGAGGCACTAATCTCAACCCTAGTCATTATATTCCCTGATCCAAAATAGTCCTAGTAGTGTAGTGCCACATTTTATCGACTCCCCTAGTTGTGCATAGTCCCCTTCCGTCGTATTGTAAGATTTAACTCTCCGAACGCCGACGGTTTATTTATTTGCGTAGGACGTTGAGGCGTCAGCACAGTTTGCCAGTAACACATGCTGCTATAATAACATAGTTTTGCAGTCGCTTTTATTTAGTGTTCGTATGGATCACAACGCGGCGAGCGGAGGGTTAAAAAAATAAATTATTTTTACAAAACAATATAGGCTTCGCCAGACAAGGTGACGCGTGAAAAGCAATATAACGTAATTGATAAGCAATACTAATGTAGGATTTATTGTGTTATCAATATTTGGTCGATTATTAGATACGTTTGGTGCTTCCGAGCACCGTGTGTTGAATTGAAAATGAATCATGCATCGAATATCGCGTAATGTGTGATCGAAGTTAATTCCAAATTTATATACTAATATTTTATTATGTAGATTATTCGTTAAACTCGTTCTCTTAATTGTTACTCGACTTTATCCTAGTGTTCTAGCTTTACTGTAAGTCTAGTTTATCAGCCTATCTCGTTCTTGTACTCCCTTCGAGAGATTCCTTATATATAATTATCTTAGTAGCTGTCCCTACTGGTCTAACGTTGTAGAGAACAATAGCGAACTAATTGCTTTCAATGATAAAATAAAAATTAAATATTTTATTCAAGAAAAAATATACTAACGTTATTATAATTGTAGCGGTTATACATGTAAGTAATTAACGATAAACATTAACAAAACCAACATATACTATACAAAAAAAATATAATATATACATAAAGTTATATCTGTAAATACGTCCCTGTGTACCAAAAATTCCCTTCTTTACAATTTTTGTAGATGTAGCGTTTACGAGTAAACATAATGATAAGGTTATCATGTAATAAGAAAGATAAAGATAACTGTAGGATAAGCAATAGGTCCACAATTAGACTCGATAGAATACACCGAACGTGTTAACTACCTGTTAAATATGCACTCTCAGTTATTTACTAAACCCCATAATTTACCCGTTTATATAAAACAACATACCCACTTAACAAACGGCTCTACCATAAACAAGATCCAAGAACACTTTCATATTTCATACATTTCAATAATACTGTAAGTGAACTACATTAATGCGATCCCTAAGCCCTAAACATAGCTACGGTAAACATTCTACATTGTTAAAAAGTTTAAAAAAAAAGCATGTCCAAATTAGCAATACGATAAGCAATAAACGTCTTTAGAATATAGGTATCTAATTACAAAGTCTGTAAACGATGTTCAGATTAGAATTGACACACGCTTCTATCAATACGGCTCTGGTAAGCCAAGGATATCGCCGTGGCCTGCAACTAAGACATTATTTCAACTAAATTTGCCTCGGCGAGCACCTAGCAATAGGTCCCATAGGTATTTTGTATCCGAGCAACCACGGGTCAAATGTGTAGTCCTAAATAATAATGTAATAAAGCCTATATTTCGAGAAATGCATTCATAAAGTTCCGTTGTGTAACCATACTATTCATAATTTACAATACAATTGTATTGCATAGCTAAATAAACATACCAAACTAATAAGGGTACCTACCTAATTAAAATACCTAAATACCTATGGAATATCCAGGTACCGTGTTGGATTGGTTATGTGGTAAGCATTCGTAGCGTCGGAGTTGGGTCCGTTGAAAACAAATGTTTTAGCTAATTGAAATTCAAAACGAGTAACAGGATATGCCATTTAATTAAAGTTACATAGCTTTCCTGGTTTATTAAAAACAATATGAATGTATAAGTTGATCAAATAATAGCATCGTTTACAGAACGTGTATATACATTATTATTTTTTAGACAATTATTATACAGCAATAATGTGAATACTATTAAGAAGAGCAATAATGAAGCAATATTAATTTTCTTAGGATTAGTTGTAGTGTAACTGACCTTGGCTTAGTTAGTAGACTGCGAACCAGGTGATATGAATTAAAATAGAATGTTGTTATTTGTATTTTGATTAGTATAAAAAAAATACATTCGTTTATTTTAGGGAAATGCTATTTTTAGATGAAATATCGTTCCAAAATATTCGATTTATAATGTCTTAAGGGTACACCAGATTCGGATCAACCGTGCTCGAATGAAAGTAGTCAGGTTATATCAATCCCGTAGCTTTGTGCTACGTCGTAGCAAAGGCTACGACTACTCGCTGACCGTAGCTTGCACCACGGCAAAGAAACCAAAATAATTACTACACATTATTGATAACCGTTCATAAATATTTCACGACAAGAATTGTCTGTGAGTGTAAATGATATATAATTCAATGAAAATGTAATATCGTCCAATACATTCGATTTGCAACGAATATTGTTTATGTATAAGATATCAAAAGCTAGCAAAATGACAGTACACAGCAATAAATATAAGCAATACTAGATTAGTGTTTCATAAATTTAATATATTTAGATCACTTTAGTTAACGATAAAATATATTTCACGTGAGATAATTAATTATTTACGGTTTGTTAAGATCGGCGCTTGATAATTCGTTCAGAGAAGCTTCTGCGTCCTGAAAATTGGGGCTTACATTTAATCATATAGTTTGCATGGGTCATAAGTGGCACTGGTATATAATTAAAACAGTTTAGGCTGTAACTAGCGCGAAGATATATTATTGTTTGAAAACTAAAATATGATGCTGGATACAAACATAATGAAATAAATCGAAATTGATGACGATTCCAAATAAAATACAGTTAGAGACTTTAATTAGGGACACATTTAAGGTTGAATATCGTACAGCAAACGTTTACCGTAAGAGTACTATTTTGACAGACGGTATATAGATATACGACCTTATTGCATTATGAGTGTCATTTGAAAATATATAAAATAATGGGCCCCACGTTAATGTTCGCGACCGTACTTTGGAATTTGAATCTTTTGGAAAAGATTAGTCACAAATGTTGGGCACAGTTAAAATTACGAATAAAATTAACAAAGCATATGCATTATATTTGTAAATCCAATATAATTCGTGGCATTTTATCTTATAACTCTGATGTAAAATAGTCTTTACAGTGCGTGACACATAAGATCGACCCGTGTTAAGCACTGAGCCGATGAAATATTACTTCTCGTATAGAACGCAATTATTACTAATTTAATAGTGACTCAGCAGCAATCACACTACTTAAGTAAAAACGAGGACGCATATGTTAAGTGATCCACCGCCTGCCGTATTCATTGCCAGGTACTGTACTTTATACGTAGAACCTCATTACACTGTGTGCGTTATACACTTACTTGAATTAAGTGGGTTAAGTGCGAAGGGTTTTCCCGTGACCTCGTTTCGTTCCACAGACTATGAAATGACCTTGGAGTAGGCACTATCAGATTCACCAAAACGATTAATGTGGTCTTAATGATCAAAATACTATAACCCCCGAATTTATAGACGTTTTATAACTTTATCAAACGTCATATAGTACTGCGCATAAGAGTTTTGCTTTGCGCAGTACTATATGACGTTTTATAAATTTATAGTACGTCTATAAATTTGGAGGTAACTATACATAATACATACTTAAATGCAATATGCATGTCTTGTATCAAAAGTCTGTAAAAATGAATACGATCATCTTGTCAGAAATTATGAACATAACAAATGATACTGAGAAATTGCCAGTTTAAATACAGGCCAGCTGGCAAGGTGAAATTAATGCCAGAACAAAGCATTTGAGTGCTGCGAAAAGTCCAGATTGATAAACAGAATTCGCGTGAAGTCCGAATGTCCATGCCGAGAAAAGACCCTCCATTTCGCACAATTGAGTTTTTAATGACATAATCTCTACTCATAAATATTGGCATGAATTTGATTGTTCAATTTCCAAAGCTCGATAATAATTAAGACACTTTTTGGGAATTGTATTATGAGAGGTGTCATCGCATTTGCTACCTTAATAACTAGACATTACGACAACGATAGAAATAAATCGAAGATTTACAACGAATCGTAATTATTCATAATTTATTTGCACAACGAATATTCTTATTGTATTTATTTAGTCGGTAACGTTTAGACGGTTTAGTAAGCAAATTATATTTATGTTAGTTTAGTGAAATACAATTACTTGGGCACTTGTTATGAACATTTAAATATTTTGTTTTTCCATTTCGTAACGTCCATAAGATAGTAATTTGAAAATATTAAATTAAATATAGATTAAGGGTGTGGCTATTCGAGTCAAAGTCGAAAATATTTCGGTACCACAATACTGACTAAACAATTTAGTTATACATTTCAAATCTTATGTTCAAATATTCAATTAAAATAAAATATATTTAACCTCTAGTTTGATCTAGTCATAGCGTATAGTAGGTACATACTCTAGTCATCTAATTAAAATTAACCTTAGAAGTAGAAACAAAAGTGATTATATACTATTATACATAATGTGATGGGTAGCGTGTGCTAGAGTGAGACACAACATTAGACGCTGGTGATTAAATGGTTGAAGCTGAATTTGCCTTATGAATTCTTGTATAAGTGAGTGTAAGTGCCGTGTACCGAGGCAGTTTCATATTTCATTCGATTTTGTGAAAACCATTGAGATAACTTTATCATTGGGTTTATTTTTTTATCATGGACAATCCGGGATATTTTTATCAATTTCCCGGGATGCAAAATAACCTAGATAATGATCTAGGATATTTTTATCTCGGGGAATGGAAGGGCCATTTATTATTAAGAGTCAACAATTTTAACTCCACGAGTACGCGAAGTAGCGCTGTGGTGAACATATAATCTTTAAACTAGAAAAAAGCACGGCTATCCCTGGTCCATGGCAAAAAATAAATACCCAAGGGAAGGTGCTCATTAGCTCCCGCTCTTTACCGTGTGATTCAGCTTTCGTGCGAGAAATAGTGCAGTTGAAGAGATAGCCAAAGAGCAAAGCGAAATTGCATCGGACGCAAGAAGCCCCGCAGAGATTCGCGCGTGATTAGCTTTTACATAAACGCGCTTGACATTCCGAGCAAAAATAGAGAAAACGCGCGCGAAAAAATCGATTGTCAAAAGACCGGATGAACAATCACTCGTGATTGCGCGTGGTAACAAGCTTTCGCGTATTCGATCTCGAACATTCCAATTGCGTGTAAAGATCGCTACTGACCTCGCCAGTACCTAGCTATGCCTGACAAAGCAACGACCCTGAATCCACACAAGACAGACATTTGCTACACACTCATACAAGAATTACAAAATATACTAAAGTTTGGGAGAAAGTTTGTATTTAACTTAGGATAACAATTCCAAAGGTTCTCATTAATAATAACGACCAAAATATTCAGTGTCACTTTTTATATCTGCATAGTTATCTAAGACTCTCTGTCCACCGATGCGTGACGTATGATGATCACCGCTGGGGTACAGCTGATCGTAGCTTAATTTATAGAAGCTGGTTCTTGAATACAGGATTATTCAGAACGGGTACACTAAGCATTTAAACCTTATTAGCGCATTTGTTATCATTTTCATCGTCTTCATCATCGACACATTAAAAAAAAGTCAGTTTTTTTTTAAATTCATCGTATTGAAATAGTGACTTCACATTGTGGTTACTAGTATGGCAACGAAGCGCAGGATTCAAGCTTAGTATACGCTTTCTAAATCATTCTGTATATACCTACGTTAGAAGAATATATTATGTAGGCATATTGTAATTACTCTTCCTCTTGTCCTTTAGCTATTGAGTTTTTTAAATAAGTAGATAAATTAGTTATATACATCATAATTGTACCTTACATTTATTTTAGTTTTAGCTCCGACCGATAGAACGCAATAAATAATATAATTACTTAATCAAAACCGAACTATATGCATGTGTGCAATAAATGAGGAATTAATCAATTACTTTGCTGTAAGTAGGTTTTTATCTTAAATATTATTTGACAGTAGTAATTAGATAAATACTTACCGCCGAATTTATAGACGTTCTATAACTTTATCAAACTTCATATAGTACTGCGCAAAGCACAACTCTCGTGCGCAAAGTTATAGAACGTCCATAATTTCGGGGTTCGATATTTAATTGTTAGTTATATAATATACAAAAATAACCCTTTTAAGCGTGGTATGTCAATTTTTTAATTCACATATTCCTTCCTATTAATCAATTAGTATATACCAGAGGTACCTACAGAGTTAGTAAATAACATTGCATGAAGTAGTATAATATTATAATTATAATATTTAATATAAATTAAATACATAAAATGATGGAAAAATAAATCCCAAAACATTGCATTTGTGAGTTGTGACATAAATTAACTAAGTATATTGATTTCTTGTACTTACGCGAATACTACACATTGAAATAAAAAAAAATCGGATTTCCTCTCGTGTCCACGGTTGATGTAAAGCAGCCGAAACGTCGGGAACGTAAAAAAACATAATATAACGCGATAAAATCCGTAAAATTAGTTTTATTTCAATTAACTAAGTGTATTTTTATTGTTTATTATTATTGAATGTATTTAATTTTACCTGATCTACAAAAGTATTGTGAATGTCAATGTATGGAGATAACTATTGCCTACCAAAAACGTTCAAGTTTCATCATAATACTTATATGAGATGCAATAAAAATTGTGTAAAATATTTTAACAGATGCATCAGTCAATTCTATGGATCACGCTGATGAATAAAACAATTGTGTAAATAATGTTTTTTTTTTAAACAAGATGAACCAGTAGCGTTTGGCCGTGCGCTCAGTACATAATGTATCTATACTAATATTATAAGTGTGAAAGTTTGGATGGATGGATGGATGGATGGATAGATGGATGGATGTTTGTTACTCTTTCACGCTCGAACGGCTGAACGGATCTGGATGAAATTTGGCACAGAGATAGATTATAGTCTGGAATAGCACATAGGCTACTTTTTATCCCGGTAAAATGTATGGTTCCCGTGGGATAGATGTTTTCATTTTTCATACTTTTTATCGCGGGTAACACCGCCGGGCGCAGCTAGTTTTTTATATGTCCAACAATATAATTTATTTCTTTGGGAATATTATCTTTATGACCGACTGTTAGACCTGCTCATTTACACTATTATTGTCACACCTTATGGTGTAACAAAAATAGTGTAAAATATTTTGAATGAAATCAGTGTGTTTTATATGGATCACGTTGATGTATAAAATAATTGTGTAAATGATGTTTGTTTTTTTTAACAATGCGCGGCAATATTAGCGTTTGACGGTGCACTCAGTGCGGGGTATCTTTTTGAATTTCGAATTATTTCATTTATTTCTTTGGATATGATATTTTTATAACCTACCTACCTGTTAAAATATATTACACTATTATTGTCACACCTTATATATAGTTGTTTATAGTACCTACTTATACTCATACAATTGCTTCTGAAACGGATAAATTTATGGAATGTGGGTGGGATTAAGTACCTACATAATGTACCGACATCAATTACTATTCATTTGAATGTAGGTACCTACTTACTGGAATTAATTAAGTAGGTAGGTACTTTATTTCATAATTTTTAATAGGGATTTTTTCAGTATTCGGAACGCTAGTCGAGTTAGGTTTTTTTTTAAGTGCAACTCAAACATAGCACTCAAAATGTAAGTAGACATTAAGTATTACGCCGCAAATGCATGCGCATATGTACTACATAAGTAATTACAATCGAGAATGCTTTAGACAAAATTTATATGAAAATGCATTTTAAAATAATAATATGTTCATGGGGTCCACTGTTTTTTATATTACCGTAGGTGTTGCCAAATATATTTTAACCTAATTCTCAATTCTGAACACGGATAAGTCCGGACAAAGTCGTCCGTGGAGGAGGGGTGTCCTCCCGATCCCTCGAGAAAGAAAATAAAACGAGAAGATTAATTACTTACTTTGGTATCTCTAGTGAATACAGGCCTTAATTTATACGAACTACCTGCTTGTTAGTTTTTTATGTATATCACCTGAATTTGATATCTAACACTCTACCATGAGTTTTATAAAGTATTATGTTAACGCTAGCGAATAGAGATTGCAAAACTCATGGAAGAGCAAGCACTAGCAGGGCCCCAAGTCTGCTAACACCGCATATTAGCTGTCACATTTGACAGCTATTGTATGGAATATCTGTCAAAAGTGACAGTTGCTATACGGTTTCTGTTCGATTATGAATCGATTGTGTTAGCAGACTTGGGGCCCAGGTGTAAATACCTCCGTTGGCATTGCTATTGTGCTTAAATGGATATTACCAGGCGTTCAAAAGTTCATTGAAAACGATTTCTTTAGGTACAAATCACAGAATGAAAAAAATAATAGGTAAGAGTGTCGCGAACAAAATATTAAGGCACAAAAAGGCAAACCAATTTGTATAGTATACGTAGGTACGAAAGGACGTGATTCGCGTGTAAGTACTCCACAACTCAGCTTGGTGTTCTGTGCTTCAATGCATTGTTTGCTATGTTATTTCTCAGTCTTAGGCACAGATTAGGTATCTTTAAATTGTAAATGCAGCATTGTTATGCCCAGCCTACAATGTACCCCTGAAGATGTAACCGACAGTTTATATTGATAGATATCTGTTTATCATAATTATGTCTAAATAAAATAGAAAATGTCTGCGCATTATCCGTGGAAGCTTTCATCAAAAGTACTGTATGGACGTGGGAGGTTTGAATAGGGTGTTTGACTGTATGAAAAATACGCTTTAAATTGTGGCTATCTTAAAAGATTACAGCTTTATTAATCTTCGTTTCCCTGCATATATAATATGGATTATTATCTTTAAAATCATAAAATAAAATAATGATATTTTGAGCCAGTCACGTGGTCAAAACGCTCTGAATTGTTGGTTGATGCGTTGTGACGTCATACCGTTGTAATCAGTGTCAGGTTGTCAATACGAGTTCGATAATATTTGGGATTTTGATGTTTTTTTTCACAAGGTCACGTGACCCGGAGGCCGCGTTTTGGCGGTATTTTTATTTATTTAAACTTTATCATCGAATTTTATGAAAAACACTGGAATTTACAATGAAAAAATTATATTGTTAGCATTATAATGAACAATACTAATGAACAATTTAAGATAGTTTTTCATTAACAGTCAAATAGCCTATTGAGACGGTTGGTGGCGATTGCAGTAGTCCGAATAAGTACACACCAAGCTCTGATTTGAAAACATCCTTTATTATTCCTTTTATAAGCATTAAGTTTGATGTTATGACTTGCTTTATAACTAGACATGTATATGTTGCAGTGTGTTTTGTTTAACTAATTTATTTTTATTTATTATACATACAAATAAACTGTATTGTATAAAATGTGTTTCCTTCGTCCAGATACGTTTCTCAGGTCAATATACGGAAAATTCTGAATATATGAATAAACAGAGGAAATGGGTACTTATTTAAATCAAATTCCCAATTTTGGCACTTACGTATTGTTTTGTGAATCGAATGCAGCTTTTCGCCAGACGCCATGTTTCCTTAGAACAAATAACTGTATTAACCTAATATTTTCTAGTATTGGTGGGATATTATCCATTGTTATATAATGTTATGTATCAAAGAAAACATTTTTAAGAAAATACCTAACCAAAAAAAGCATATTTCTTTAAATTCCCGCCAAAAAGTCTCCATGACCCATGCGTTGTTTTATACGAAACTATAGACAAAATTACAGGCATGGAAGAAAAGACGGGAACACTGTAAGTAGTAATATGTGGTTTACACTACGAGGACAATACGCAAGTAACAAGTAGCAAGTGCCGCGTGTAAACAGCTTGCCTGGCGAGTACTTATGAGTCATAGTCGGTTTTCAAACTCTGGAAAAGATTTCAATTCATTTCCAAGTCGTCTGGAAAATAGTGTGAGATCTATTTCGTTTATTGTTATAAATAGGTTCAAGTTTTCAAAGCAAATAACAATAAAATACATACTGGCATAGCAGTCTAGTTGGAGTTTTTTCATCTTGTAGCATATCTATGATATTCATTTCGATTATATCTTACATCTGACATGCCCTGCATGTTATACTCATGCTTTCACAAATAAATTATCGTTATCTTTATTATCTTTTTTATTTTTTTTCAAGTAAAGTATGTCCATCTCTCGTAGAAATTTGTAACTTATATCATTTTTACAACGACATCTACCGAGTAGCTGACGTAAAGAAGGCAGCAGTGGTTATCATAAACCTACTCGTCGAATCTAGTGGTTCATGCATGAAGCCTAATAGTAGGTCCATGGGTTCATGTAGTCGTAGATGGTGTTTGACACGTGTATAGTCGATGGGTGGCCGCCACTGACCTCTATATATACAATGTATATATGAGGTCAGTGGACTTACCTCAAATTATAAAACCTAACATCACTGACCTGTACTAATTATACACAAGAGATAGACTTCGTCATTTGTGCCTATTTCATTTTCGCTATTTTGGCGCTGATAGTAGTGATAGCAGGTAGTAAGTGTCCACGTAACTATAGATGCTAGGCATGCAAAACTTGTTCAAATATTAATAAATTAATGCTATTAATTAACTATGCCGACAAAAAAAATACATTGATTAGCTACGATATAGAGGTCATATTTTTTTTTTCATTCTCATTCAAATGTTTTATTTGAGGTATGGTTACGTGTTTGTTATGTATGATATAATGTAATACATTTTATTAAAAGACATAAATACAGACTGTAAACAACGCGACGGCCATCTGTATTAAATGTCAAATTTAGTTCTGTAGACAGTCGAGGAGGCGCTTCAAATATGTACCGTTGGCTGGGTGAGGCCAGAAACCGTGCTTTCTTCCATTGTTAAAGAAATAAAATACAATTTAAAATATCATGGTATAAATACGCATTGCAAATTAGGTCTATTGCAAAGACTTTAAAATATGTCTGTGGTTTAGTAGTAATACAGTTCAGTGCCTTACAGGCTCTGTGGTTGGTCGTAAGATCTCTGAGTAGTCTGTGGCCGTAAGTTGGAGTTGCTGTTGCTACTCTCGCTTGCTTCTTCTTGTGTGAATTCATTCGACAGGCGATACGGACGGAGTCAAAAATTTTTATTTTCTTTTGAAAGAATGAGTAAGTAGACTGATAATTTCATAACAATTGGGTAGAGATTTCATAAATTTACCATCGCGCGCTAATTAACACCGTTGTTGCTACTCAGTGAATTGTTATTATTGTGTTACTAATTTTATAAAATTACAATAATGCTTGAAGTACAAAAAAATATCGTTCATTATGATGTTCATATTGTCGCTACTTAAACATAGAAGACTAGTTTTCCAATTTTGTGAATTACTTATAGTTTTATAACGATAATGTAGGTACTTAACGGTTTTTTCTATGGTAAGCCAGATGTAAGATATATGAGGTGCTAAGCTAACCAGCCGTTGTTGTCGAAAAAATCGGTTTTATTAATTGGCTGTAAGTGCTATGCGCTTTCATTTGATATTCTTGAAGTTATGAAAACTTTTTAATAAAAATCAATATTTTACCTACCCACATAGGTTTACTTGTCTGGGATTGGTACTTGTATTTTTTATTGTTAGTGACATTCTTTTATACCTACTAATTAATTTTTTTCTACTACTATTAATATAAAATTGAGATAATATATAGACTAAGTATATAAATGATTTGGATGAGTTAATATTAATAAACATATTTATGATTACTTTGTGTAGGTGTTAACTGTTGAATGTGATTGTTATTCTTAACTATGTTTTTTTATTTATATTTATTTGAGACATAATATTAATTGCCATTTATTAGGCCCAAATGGGTTTATATCATGATTAGGTGGGCTCAGTAACAGACAGAAAAATTAGAACAGCATTGATAATATTATAATTAGGAGTATATTTTTTTTAAACATGGCATCCAAATTTTACTGCTACTTATCCAAATTACAATAAGCCAACAAGCATCAGGTACTATGGGTACTGTAATGAATACCTTAGTAAGGTAATTTAATCATAAATAGGTAATTTTCATAGGTACAAAAGTTATATATTGTACTATGGCTTCATCTAATAATATAGACCATAGTTCAGGGTTTTGGGCATCTTTTGGACTTTTAGAATAGAAAATATTTTTTTTTAAATTTAGCTCCATGCTATAATGAAAAAGACATACATTAGCCACCATGGCACAGATATGCAAACAACTCAAAATCTTGAAATAATATTTAGTATGATTTTCAATGTTAAGTATCAGGAATAAAGTTTCAATTAACTTGAAACTACTAACAATAAATAAAATCATACAAAAAAAAACTTTCAACTAATCATTGTTATAAAAATGGGGAAGAAAATAACATGCAGTGTTGCCACCTTAATCCTTTTATGTCTAGATCTAGCCCATTCCAAAGAGTTTGTACCCACTTTTCACTTTTTAGTCCATAAAGGGCAATCTAGTCCCTTTTTATAAATCCTTAAGATCTAGTTCACAATCACATGAAAAAAATACTCAAATACCCAAATGGTTGTTAAGTTACCTTTATTTTGTTTTATTGAGTTTTTAGGAAATAATAATAAAGCATGTCCCTATTTAAACATCCAGTAATCAAAAAAGAGTGAAAGTAACACTAAATATACTTTATTATAAATAAGAAAAAGTTAAATGGAATTTTAAATAAAAAAGAAAGATTCAATACGTTTTCTATTTAGTGAATAATCTTTTTTTAGCCTTATTGAGCCCCTTTTTTTACAACCCGATTTTAGCAATTTTAGCTCATCTTAGCTTCGTCAGCATTAGATAGTTGAAAGCAAAAGTATATAAGTGACAAAGCTATGCAGCCATAATCAATGATAGTATTTATTTATTTTAAACCTTAAGAACCAACTGTTGCTGGGCTTAGCAGTGACCATGTGGAGGACACATGCAGAAAATGACTCACTGGAACTAGAAGCAGCTCAGTGGTGTGCATTAAGACCTATGTCTACAACACAACACACACACAAACACAACATATAGTGGTAGATAATAATGCTTTATTGGTAATTCCATTTTAGTGCCCAAAGGATTTCTGGCTGGCAATGAGAAACACTGCAGTCAATATAAATACTTGCAGCCACGAGCTAAATGGGCAAAGAAACCTCGCAAGCCAAAGGCTGCAGAAGACAGTGAAGAGTCATCCCATTCCGATGAAGCCGAGGAGGGCAATAAAAGCCCTTCGCCGGAGCCCGAGGAGCCTACTATCAAGTTACCTGAGGTGACATTATTATAAAGTCAATTTATGTGGATCACTCCATTAATGTACTGATAATGGCCCAAGTTGGGATGTCTGTTAGATTGAGATACCTAAAAATCATCTATTTCTGGGCATTCTTTGCCGATTTCTGCTGGTATAATTCGGGGTTGCGGCTTTCTAGCTTCTAAACATAATGGGACGAGGAAAATTAAATTCACTTATAAAGTTTACATTATTGACCGTACAACAAATAAATAATAATAATAGAAAAAAGTCCAAAGTAAAACATACAGAAACATTGTTAGTTAAATTCAGTAAAATTCTTAAGTTTTTCTTTTCTGTTAAATACTGAGTTGATTTGTTTTTTATATGATTAATGTTGAAATATTGATTGTCAAAGTCTGCTCTTTGCAAGTTTTATTTATGTATATACAATTTTGTTATTAAGTTTTTATAACAATACCGAATGTTATATTTTGAGCAAATCAGTGTCATCAAAATTGAACTACTATCAAATATTAATATATTAATTTCCTTTTCTTATTCAGGAGGTGCTGAAGACTCTATACAAGCCTCCTGGGATCCTGCTCATCTCCGGTCAGGTCTCCTGGGATCTGGTCGCTAAGCGAGACAACACAGCTGCCAACCGCACGCACCCTAATTTATTTGTATTTCACAAGTTCACAGAACAGAAGGTGAGTAAGATTCAGGTTTAGAGTTCAGATGCATTAAAAAATCGAAATATCACTTCAAATGCCAGTGCAAAAACAAGCATTTTAAACCAAAATTGACTGTGTAATATCGAAATAAAATAGATTTTACTGTGCTTCCTGTATCAGTCCCAATATACAGAATAATTATAATTTTATTTAAAAAAGAATATATTTGCTTACAAAATATTATAATTGTCATATTATAATCACCAATCTGATTTGAAGGTAGTATACCTTTTCTAAATCACACTGAGGTTGTCTAACCAATGCAAACTTTGTATAGAATAACCCAAAATTTATTGACAGTTTTCCTTATTCACTATAGCATTAATATAGCACTTCGGCAAAATGTTCTGTAATGCCTTCAACTTCTATTAATTTGGGGGTTTGTCAATGTATTAACACTCAGTTCTATTTCAGTACCGATTCGTAGCGAGTTGCCCCTCCGCGGGCCACTCCGTGCTGGTCTCCGACACTGGTGAAGCTTACACATTTGGTATGTACTACTCTATTCTATTAAATCTTCTTAAGGAGTCAGCACCATGGCCTTTCTAATAGGACCTGCATGTTGATGACAATGGGCTCACTACAAAACATCACAGCATAAAAATAAAATTTCCACAGAAATCAATCAAATTAATAGACATTAAAAAATCGAGATCCTGAACTAAGTGCATAGCCAAACGCTACAGGTTCGCCTTGGTTTAAAAAAAAATAAACGTCATTTACTGGGCCAGTGTGGTGGACCATAACCTAACCCCCTTGCATTGAGGCCAGGACAGTGCTCAGCAGTGAGAAATTTAAAGGGTTAATAATATTATTTTATTATTATACCTATTATAATTATTAATTATACCTGGAATTAGTCCAGCTGTAAGAGTCTTGCTTCTGTGGAAATTTGTCTACCAGATCTTTTTAGTCTCCCGCTTTGCAATGGAGGGAAGTGGATAATTTTCTTCCAACTTCTCCTATTTTTACCTTTCGATTAAGTTCGTGCGGGTTCCAAGACAATTAACTTTAGCCCGGGGCTCGCCGAGGGTCAAACCTCGTTGTCTTCATGGGACACCACTTTAGATCCTGGCTAGGAGTAGCAGTGGTGGGAGTGTGTGGAGGGCCTACTAAAAAAATATTATGAATTATGATGATGTTGCTAGTCACCACCCACTGAACAAAGCCATGTCGCCAAGCGGCCTAGCCGTGTTCCGGCATGATGTTCGGTGTTGCCATTCATGGATGGCGGGTCAGATCAGTTGCGCTGCATGTGCCTAGTGAATGTAGCGTCTGCCACTGCCGCCTTCCTACCTAGGCAAGTATGCTCCATCGTAGATCTCATCGTCACTTACCATCAGGTGAGATCGAGATCAAATACTTGCCTATAATGTAATAAAAAAAAATGTTGGGGGCAGGTCGCAACCCGTCCGGGCAGCTCGGCTTCGGCGACACGACGACGCGCGACGTGCCCGAGCCCGTGCCCGAGCTGCGCGGCAAGAACATCATCCACGCGGCGGTCGGCCGCCACCACACGCTGTTCGTGACAGGTACCGTGACGTCACACCCCCCCCCCCTGTGACGCTAATGCCGGTCGGCTTTCATTGGCACAGCTGACCGGTAATCTATACATACAAATAAATAATTGGAGTGTCTGTTTGTAATATTAAAATAACCGCTTTTTGATAAGTGCATTTGGTTGTATACATGACCAAAATAATATATCTCTGAAATGGCTGGACCGATTTTGACGGGACTTTCACCGGCAGATAGCTGATGTAACAAGGAGTAACTTAGGCTACTTGTATTTTAGACAGAAAATAGGATCTCAAGAAAAAAAAAAATAACCAATGTAAAATGTAATAATATTCGATTCAAATAGGAAAGTTGTATACATACATTATATATTTGTTGTATATTTCTTTTATTTATTTACTAGCTGCGCCCGGCGGTGTTACCCGCGATAAAAGTATGAAAAAATAAAACATCTATCCCACGGGAACCATACATTTTACCGGGATAAAAAGTGCCGAGGATCCCGGGTTCGAATCTTGGTAGGGACAAACTTTGTGTGATGAGCACGAATGTTTGTACCCGATTCATGGATGTTTTATATCTATATAGGCATTATTTACTGGGTTCGTCTCCAGTCGGTCTCCATTGTACGGTACCCGTAATACTTGCGTTGCTTAGTTCGGAACCGTACTATTGGTGTGTTCGTTTGGCGATATATATTATACTAGCTGCGCCCTGCGGTGTTACCCGCGCAAAAAATCATATCGATCCTTTACGCTATGTAAAATTAAAACAAATCCATCCCACGGGATCTATATATTTTACCGGGATAAAAAGTAGCCTATGTGCTATTCCAGACTATAATCTATCTCTGTGCCAAATTTCATCCAGATCCGTTCAGCCGTTCGGGCGTGAAAGAGTAACAAACATCCATCCATCCATCCATCCATCTATCTATCCATCCATCCAAACTTTCACATTTATAATATTAGTATAGATAGTATAGATTGTGTTAAATACCACGCGGACGAAGTCGCGGGTAACAGCTAGTAACGAATATACACAGTGTAGGTGGATTCGTAACGCAACCTAATACTAATACCATACTAACCTACTGTGGTTGTTCAACACAGACACCGGCACGGTGTACGCTTGCGGCGAAAACAAGAGCGGGCAGTGCGGCGTCGGCAACACCACGCCGCGGATCCTCAAGCCGACCCGGATAAAATACAAGTCAGTGTATATATGTACGGCTTACTGAACTTCTTCTTCTTCGTTCTTTACGAAATGAGATGCGATGACATAAAATGGATATGCAAATGGCCTCACCCGCAACTTAGCGGGTACTTTGCCAGCGTCAAGTAAATAATAGCAATTTAAATTCAATAAATAAGTACACATTATAAATAAAATAGTGGATGTGACATGATGATAGGAAAATGGCGTGTCCGGTTTACTGAACGCGCACAAACGCTGTCACAATGACAGCTGTCACAGCGGCAGCTGTCATTGTCACTAAATATATGGTTTTTTTTTTTCATTTGGCATGACCAGTATTTTGCCAGTGTCAAGTAATATACATTATTTCAGTTTTCGAACATATGCACAGGCCCAAAGGCTAGGCCCAAGTAAAATACCCCCCTATCCCTCAATCAGTAAAGTGATGGATACTTTACTAACGGTTTTTTATGGATGTTTTGTGAGAAACTGAAAAGCCATGTTTCGTCACTCTGTTTCAAATACCTACACTCGTGCACTTTTCCGAACCCATAATGGTTAATATTCCACTTATATCACTCACTTTAACTCGCAGGAACACTAGTTTTAGAAATTAAGTCATAACTGACGCCATGACTTTTTAGTTTCCCGCTAAAAAGTCTAGTTTTATGTGTTGTTATTATGTCCCAGCAAAAAAAAGAAAATAGAGGTGGCGGGTCAAACATTGGACTATCTCGTAGTTGGTACCGATTTTGTCATTTGTATGTTTTCCGTTCAAATCTCCTGTGTGTTATAGCTTACGACGTCATAATTAACAGAATCGTATTGGGCCTAGACTTATGCTAATGCAACTAGCGTGTGCTAATGGGGGGCTTGCGTCTCAGCTAGGGTGGGAACCCGAACCTCTCGATCATAATTACAGCCATTTAACGACTGATCTATTAGCGCTTCACAGTAGTGAAGAGGCTAATAGGTCTGCTGGAAGTAGCTTAACTGAGTTGATTCCGCAGAGGCGCCCCGATTGTGAAGGTCGGCTGCGGGTCAGACTTCTCCATGATACTGGACTGCAATGGATCGTTGCACTCGTTTGGACTGCCCGAATACGGACAACTGGGTAAGTTTCACACGAATCAACACACATGCCTACTCACGCACACACACACACACACAACAACATACACATACACACGCACATACGCAGCGAAACACAGCCACAAACTTACACTAGTATATCTATACATCTATATCTATACATATAAATAAAATTGGAGTGTCTGTTTGTAATATTAAAATAACCGCTTTTTAATAAGTATATACCGAAACAACATTTTTTACAATTTTTGTCTGTCTGTCTGTCTGTCTGTCTGTCTGTTTGTTTGTTCCGGCTAATCTCTGAAATGGCTGGACCCATTTTGACGGGACTTTCACTGGCAGATAGCCGATGTAACAAGGAATAACTTAGGCTACTTTTATTTTAGGAAAAATAATTGGATCTCACAAAATAAAAAAAAACAATGTTGCAGCGTTGCGCCTGATTAAGTTTGATAGCAACAACCTGCAATGCGTCCCGCGGTCTCAGAACGCGCGAGCAGGCTGTTGCCAACGGTTGTGTCTTTGTTAAATACCAAGCGAACGAAGTCGCGGGTAACAGCTAGTAACTAATTTAATAACACAGAGTAAGATTGAATTCCAATCATTCTGGAATTATTTTGTCGGCCCTCGAAGCGCTAGACATATACATATACAAAAATTAAAATCCGAAATGTATTTATTTCATTTACAAACTGTTAATAAAATTTTCGTGAACCCCTACATGTTGATCAGTTGCCAAACTTATTTTGTCTACTGCCTACTTTCAGAATGAATTATTTTTTAGCGCCCCCTTTTTTTCACCTACTCAGAAGCAGAATATTTCTTATTCACGTTGACCATTATTGTACAGTACTTATGAATCGTCAAAAGATACAAGAACATTATGCTACTGCTTTACCACCCGTTCGGAATGCCGTTCCCATGGAGAAGAACGGGCACGAAACTCCATAGCTGCTCTTTTTTTAAAAAAAACCACTCATCTCAAAAACCACTATAACTTTAAATTAATATTTAATAATTGTAAGCCTCTACACAACGCCCCCATTTTTTTCTGGGTCTCCTACCGCCCCTTTTTAGGCGCCCATCGCCCACTTTGGGAAAGGCTGATGTAGATGAATAAACATATCCATTATGTGACGGCTGATCTTCGATCCTCAGGTCACAACACCGACGGCAGTTACTTCGTGACCTCCACGAAGCTGTCGTTCCACTTCGAGACTGTGCCGAAGCGCATCGGCCGGTTCTTCGAGAAGTCCCGCCAGAAGACCGTGGTGCCGGTCGAGGGGGTCGACATCGTGGACTTCTCCTGCGGCAACAACCATACGGTGAGATGATATTACATCACCAGTTTCAGCTGTTAGGTGCTTACAAGGTTAAGGATGTAGCCGTCAGCGACTCCGGTTGTGTGAAAACAAGTTTGCTGATATATTTGTGTGGGGATTATTATTATTAAGTTTCTCTTCTTACGGGCTATACCCGGATCTTTGGAAGGCTTGCGCGGAGACATGGTTCCAACATGTAGAAGCCCTTTTTGAGAATTTAATTATATTTATCTACTCGCTGTTACCCGCGTGGTATTTAACAAAAAGCGGACGAAGTCGCGAGAAACAGTTAGTCTAAACTAAAAGTAGCCTAAGTTACTCCTTGTTTCATCAGCCATCTGCCAGTGAAAGTCCCGTCAAAATCGGTCCAGCCATTTCGGAGATTAGCCGGAACAGACAGAATTTTTTTTATAAAATGTTGTGGCTATTGCTATACAAATAACATCGGCGAATTGTTGGTGGACTGATGTGCCTCTGCCTACTACTTCGAGGACTGCAGGCATGATGTGGTATACATTTAACCCTTAATAGCCTAGAGTTTCAATTTTGATACCAATCTTTTAAACCGAATGTTCACATTACTATTAGTTTTTTTTATAGGTTGGCTGTACGTATTTTACTGTTGTATAATATTCATTCCAACGAAATTTAAAAAAACAAAACAAATGTCATTACTATTAAACACAGTAACATTAAACACAGTAATATTAAAAATAAATCACTTTCGTAAATCAGGCTACTAAGGGTTAAATGATTATTGATGGTGTTCAGGTGGCCATTGACTCGAAGAAGCGCGCGTACAGCTGGGGCTTCGGCGGCTTCGGGCGGCTCGGGCACGCCGAGCAGAAGGACGAGGTGGTGCCGCGCCTGATCAAGTTTTTCGACTCGCAGGCGCGCGGCGTGCGCTCCGTGCACTGCGGCGCCACCTTCAGCCTGGCGGTCAACGAACTCGGTAAGGATTGCGTCCCCTTAGGCAGCGTTCAAGTATAACGTTACGTAATTTGGGGGGTGGGGGATCTTCTGAAACGTTACGCATCGGCGTTACGGGGGGGGGGGGGTTGCATTGCACGAGATACAATCAGAAATGAGGAGATTCGTAAATGAACTGAAGTAACCGACATAGCTCAAAGAATTACAAAGTTGAAGTGGAAGTGGCCGGCACATAGCCCGCAGAACCGATGGCCGTTGGGGCAGAAAGGTTCTGGAATGGCGACCACGAACCGGAAGACGTAGTGTAGGACGCCCCCCCACAAGGTGGAGCGATGATATCACACGCGTAGCAGGAAGCCGGTGGATGCGAGTGGAGTGGCGGAGAACCGTGATGTGTGGAAGTCATTGGGGGAGGCCTATGTCCAGCAGTGGACGTCTTTCGGCTGATAGAATAGAAAAAAAAACTTGTCCTAAATAGTAAACAATATTGGTAGCTCACGAGTAGAACAAAAAAGAAATATAATAAGTGGCGTTGCTTAGTTTGGGACCGTACTGTTGGTGTGTACGTGTGGAGATAATTAATGTACATTTATTTGTTGTTTCAGGAGCGCTCTTCATGTTCGGCCAGACGAAGCGCACCGGCGAAGCGAACATGTACCCGAAACCCGTGCAGGATCTTAGTGGTGAGGCCTCATAACAACAGAGTGTATTTCATTTCCTCAATATACGGCGTGATTCCGAAACGATATACTAACATTTATACCGTAAATTTTGTAATCATTATGTGAAGTCACAGTTTTTAAATGTCAATATAAAAATCAATGCTCCTAACAAAATTGTTAACAATGTGATATAAAAGCGCACGTTCAAATAGTAGTATACCCTTTCTTTAGCACGCTGTACAATATACGCGTAGGTACGAAAGACTTAAACGTGTTTTAGAAATTTGTATAGCTTCTGTGGAATTACATTTCAGACGATTAAACTAATATTTTACGTTGTGTACCGTTAAAATATTGCTCTACCCGATAAGATCTATCTCTGGACACAAGTCTCTGCGAGTTAATTCAGTTGCTTTCAGTGACTTGCACACTGTACTGACTTAATACTGAACTGGCCTCGAGTCCGGATCATCACACTTTAATCTTTATTTACATTGGGTAGATGTTTTGATTTCTTATATTTACGCGAATACTACACATTTAAATAAAACTAATTTTACGGATTTCATCGCGTTTTTTTTTACGTTCCCGACGTTTCGGCTGCTTTACAGCAACCATGGTCACGGTAGGACTGGGGTGGTTGACGTCCTGGTGTCATAGTTTGAGACGGGGTACCCTCATATTTAATTGTAGCTTGTGGTCCGATCTACGCAGAAAGTGCTCACAGTGCCTTGAGGTCTTGCAATGGTGCGCTTGGTCGGGAAAGTAAAAAACAAAAAAATACGCGATAAAATTCGTAAAATTCGGTTCATTTAAATTGTGTAAATGTTATGATCAGGTTGGAATATACGCAGCATTGGCACCAGCAACACCTCGATCGTGATCGCCGCCGACGACTCCCTCATTGCGTGGGGAGTGTCGCCCACTTATGGGGAACTGGTGAGTCAATAGCCCACACTTAAAGCCATGTTTGTAATGAAAAATCTCCAATCATAATTGTCACTTGCTGCGCGTTGAAGGCAAACATCGTGAGGAAACCAGGGCCCCAAGTCTGCTAACACAATCGATTCATAATCGAACAGCAACCGCATAGTAACTGTCAATTTACAGATATTGTATGGGATATCTGTCAAAAGTGACAGTTACTTTGCGGTTGCTATTCGATCATTTTCATATCTTCATGTCACATCCATTATATTATTTATAATGTGTATTTATTGAATGTGTTATTGCTATTAATTACTTGACATTGGCAAAATACCCGCTAAGTTGTGGGTGAGGCCATTTGCATATCCATTTTAATTGATCGCATCTCATTTCGTAAAAAAAGAAGAAGATTATGAATTGATTGTGTTAGCAGACTTGGGGCTCTGCAAATCTGTAAAGAGAAGTTCTCCAAGCGTGTGTAGGATTATTCCAAGATTTGAATCTAATTTATATGTTTTTGTATATAGAGTTAAGTGAGTGTGTACTTAATAAAAGGGTTGTTTGTCTGTGTATGTGAAGAGGTGAAAAAGTAATCTGACAATAAATTTCCACCAAATACCATCGTCAAAATATGGGTACACTGCCATATACTCCTGACTCCTTCTTCGGGGAATAGAGCACTTTTTTTTAATTATTTTTTTATTACATTATAGGCAAGTATTTGATCTCGATCTCACCTGATGGTAAGTGACGATGAGATCTACAATGTAGCATACTTGCCTAGAAGGTGCCTGTTCAGTCTCGACTTGAAAACACCCAGATTGTAGTCAACGGGGAACAAGGACGCCGGTAGCGTGTTCCATTCCTTGGCAGTTCGCACAATGAAAGTGGAAGCTGACAATGTTTTTGTTTGCGATCAGGGTACTGGCGAGATCAACAAGTCATCAGCTCGGCCTAAGGAGGTGACCCGTATGGACGGGCTGAACATCTCGCAGGTGGCCATGGGCTACAGCCACACCCTGCTCCTCTGCGACAACGCCACGGAGGAAGTCCAGCAGAAGCTCGCCAACCTCCCCACCTTCGAACCTTAAGGTCCATACTTCGTCTCCAACCTCTCCTCGAATATCGCTCCGAATTAGACTAATTTTATTGATGTCCGTAACAGCGCTGATTCTGTTGACACACGTACCAAACTATTTGTATTTGTGGTGTTATTTTCTTGGCTACAGAATCGGTCTCAATATACAGGGTTTTTTAGAGAGAGTATACTAAGTTACGAGCCTGTGCATTTGTAATTATTATGTGAATAAGTCACAATTTGGATGTCAAATTTAAAAAATCGCGTAAAATAACAAATTGTCATTTTTTTAAATTACAATAGCCAGATTGTTGGGCTAATTTTGACTTCACATAGTGATTATAAATGTGCTAACTAAGCCCAGGTTTGTAGTATACTCTTTTTATATCATCCTTTTTTATCCATCCTGTATGATTTTGATTGTTACAAAGCTGGTACGATAGCCGGGTCGATACGTCTGCCAGTGCGCACCAATTACAATCTTAAGCTTAGCTGCATTTGGGCGACTATCTCTTATCAACAGTCGCTCGAGTTTCGTATTAGTTCTAGATAGAAAATATTTTCCATCTAATTATTGGAGTACGACCAAAATAAAGTTCAATGATCTACATATGTTGCTGTCTCTGTCATGGCCGTTATATGTGAGCGAGACAGAAATAGTCGTTTAGTGGTAATAGACAACAGAATTGGCGTCATAAATATAATATGTTTGTTCGTCTTCGCCTTCGTGTACGCGTCTGAGCGTTTCCTTTTCAAATATCCCACGGGATTTGATATCTTGCTAGTATAATTATGCACATATCACTAAAAGTTTCAGATTCCTTCCGTACGTTCCGAAATACTTTGAAATGGAAATTATAAATGGTTTTTTTTTGCGATATGTGTAACAGGACCCAGTGTACAAAGCTATCGCTACGTCAGATTTCAGTTAAAATGTATACAGCAGTTCTCGCGTGATATGTGCACATTTGAGATTTACGTGGAGAGTGGGCGAGCCGAGACGAGTGACGCGTCCACATTGAGCGCTCGCCTTTGCTCGCCTTGAATCGGCCAATATATCGTAAGCGACGTTAAGCCGGGTACCCACCGGGAGCGTTCGCGGGCAATCTAATAATCTAGAATTCGATTGCGAGCGACTGAAAAACATTCGCTGTTATAACTGACAGACGACGGCCCTCGATGATAGATGTTACACCGTGCAAAGGTCGCGTCAAATAAGATGAGCAAAGATGGCGGTTCTACGCAATTAGGCATGCGCAGAGCCGCCATCTTTGCTCATCACAGTTGCATCGTAAGTTGTATACACTGTGGTCGTTGAACCCGACCTGTTACGAACACGCGAACACTCCCGGTGAGTACTCGGCTTGAGTTATACCGAATTAACTTTACTTGATAGCTACTTATATTACTACATAGATTTTTTGTGTGAAAACTAGTAGGTATCGTGAAAAACTAATCTTATTACCGCCAGTGGAAGCGGAGTCTAGCGGGCTGCAAGTCTGGTAACACAATTGAGTCACAATCGAGTCACAATCGATTGGCAATCTCATATTAAAGTCACTATCGACAGATTTTCCATACAAAATGGGCCACTCAGTGTGCCTGCGACCGGTCCAGGCGAGGCCAAAGTGCTGATGGCTGGTTAGCTTTTGAAATAGTTTATTCAGTTTTCATACAAAATGAGTATTTGTTAAGTTTCGAATGAAAAAAAAACATAAATACGATTTGTCTATGGTCAGAATACCAACATTTTAAAACCCAACTCCGAATTTATAGACGTTCTATAACATCATCAAACGTCATACAGTACTGCGCAATAGAAAACTAATGACGTTTGATAATGTTATAGAACGTCTATAAAGTCGGGGGGACGATGTTTATAAAGACTAAAATGGAACGAGCTTAGATAAAATGAACTCTATAGCTACAGGATACGAACCTGAATACCACAGCTGGCCTTGTGTCGGCAACTTACCTCTAACGGCTACGGACGCACTACGATTAACTAAATTTGCTTTTCTCTCAAAATATAACCGCAAACTTGCACTTAGTATTAAACCTAATTACCTCATAGACCTTTCTGTGCCGAGGATCCCGGGTTCGAATCTTGGTAGGGACAAACTTTGTGTGATGAGCACGAATGTTTGTACCCGATTCATGGATGTTTTATATCTATATAGGCATTATTTACTGGGTTCGTCTCCAGTCCATTGTACGGTACCCGTAATACTTGCGTTGCTTAGTTCGGAACCGTACTATTGGTGTGTTCGTTTGGCGATATATATTATACTAGCTGCGCCCTGCGGTGTTACCCGCGCAAAAAATCATATCGATCCTTTACGCTATGTAAAATTAAAACAAATCCATCCCACGGGATCCATATATTATACCGGGATAAAAAGTAGCCTATGTGCTATTCCAGACTATAATCTATATCTATGCCAAATTTCATCCAGATCCGTTCAGCCGTTCTGGCGTGATTGAGTAACAAACATCCATCCATCCATCTATCTATCCATCCATCCAAACTTTACTTTTTATCCCGGTAAAATGTATGGTTCCCGTGGGATAGATGTTTTAATTTTTCATACTTTTTTATCGCGGATAACACCGCCGGGCGCAGCTAGTTATAAATAAATTATTTTCAACTATACCGATTCAATATAATGCTGTTAAGCGAAAACAAATCTTAGTGCGTTCCGGCCTTATTCGCCATCGATTTTACGGACGTTCAAGGAATACACGGATTTATGTACTTACTTCTAATTAAGTGTACGATTTTAGTATTATTATACTTACCCTCAAATTTATAGACGTTCTATAACTTTATCAAACGTCATATAGTTCTGTGCACAATAGTTTTGATTTGCACAGATTACTATATGACGTTAAATAAAGTTGGAGAACGTCTATAAATTTGGGGGTTAATCTATCTTGTGTTAGAATAACCAGTTAAATATATATGATAATTTAATTCAATTTTACTAATTGTAGCAAGATACTAGGATGAGGTCATTCATGTGCCGGCGAAAGAGATGCACAGTGTTTGTTAAAATGTTCATCAAGGATAAGTTAACAGAATAAAAAGCAATAAGAAGAAAAAGTTTATAAAATTGAAAAGCAAAAATTACTTAAAAATCTGCCTGGTGTAACTTAATATAATAGTCGGTGCCAAACAAACAACTGAGTCAAGTATTGCCGGTCCGCGCCAAAGGCTACCTCCAATTTGGTTCAACAAGCTACTGTACCTACATTTATTATTCTTCGTTGGTTGTTTATTTGGCACCAACTCAACATTAATTAAGTATTAGATTATGTTTTTTTTTTTTCAATTTAAATTTATAAGTTGTACACTTACTATATTTTTGGCACTAAATAGATTTTTAGAGTTGACGGGATTATATAAAAAATATTGTAATATCAATCGATCAATCGAATGTATTAAATTTTTGACTGATTTTCTTTTCATGTTTCTTTGCGAATATAAATCGATCGTCAATATCATCGAAATCATTGTTTGTATCTGTCTAAAAAAACTGATACAAAGGACGCTTGTACCTGACGTGCTAACGTTCACGGAATGACCTATAAAAAAGTTGAATTCTCTCATTTTGTAAAGTCGTCGTCTTTTTTTCTCAGAAGCTCAGTATTTTTTTGTCAATGTGTGTGTTGTTTTTATATAATTTTAATAATGTAACTCTCGTGTTTGAGAGACAGATATCGTGGGTCAATTTTATAATTTTATATGTATATGTGGAATTATATTTTCGGGCACGTTTAATTGAATAATGTTCAGGATATATTGTGGTGAGCGTACCGATTGCATTTTAATACCACATTGTAAAGTTTTCCTTATGTTACGAAATCTTTACAGGGTGACATGGAAAGTATATTTATTTATACAAAAAAAAATACAGTCTGATTTTTTAATTTACCGTGTGACAAATTGTAATGGCGGATATGGCGAAATATTATTTTTAATGGCCGGCTTGTCTAAGGACTAACTAAGCCGATGATTTTAAATCACCCGCGGTACAATTGTTTTCATAATTAAATTATTATTTATAAGTATATGTGTACTGGACCATAGATTGTGTTTAGTCAGAAATCCATGTTGAATCAATGTTATTTCAGAAATATTTTCCTAGAATTCCGCCCGGCATGCCACGCCCATCCACTCTGCGTTCGTATACGAATATTAGATTTTATAAGTAAACTAAAATAACGTACTGAGAACAATTTGAGAATATTTGTCTCGACTTTCCATTTTTTTTTGTAATATTATTGCAAGTGCGTGCCACGTTTTGCCTTGTTTTTTTTTTAAATGAGCCTTCATTATATAATAGTCGTTTTGCCGAAACAATGTTTTTTTTTTTTCGATCGTCAATGAGGTAATGACAATAGTTTAAAATGTTATATCATTCAAGTTTGACGATCCAATAAGCACAGTTGATAAGCGAAGGGTCCAGGATTCAAGCCCGGTGGGTGCAAACTGTGTGTGATGTACACAAATGTTTGTAAGCGAGTGTATAGTTATCTAATGCCCGAGATACAGGGAATCCTAATTTGGGTCCAAAATAAAATTAATATAGTATACTTATGAACCTGTGAAAACAAACGAATCCAAGGTTGAAAGCGGCCCGCACTTGTGTAGGTGATTTTTTTTTATCTTTTACAGGTTAAGGTTAGGTGTAATTGAACGTACTTATCTACGTGTTAAGGATATATTGTATGTTTGCATGTACATTCCCGCTGGCGGCGCTGATTCAGGCCCTATTAATAGACTGAACTTATACCATGTTAATTACATGGACAGGTGATGATTTAGATTGGTTATCGTGAGTTTCTTCGACAACATTGCCAACTCGTGCGGCGAACTAAGGAGTATGTAATACATTTAAATAGCGAAAATGTGTAGTAGCCAGCGTGAATAATTCACTCTGTGTAAAATAATCGAAATCGTCGCTGTTATTAGCGCTCCCGCCACACTTGCGCCGTTAGTAAACGCGCTAATCGACATTAAATGTTGGGATTTTAGGTCGATTGGCGCGTTTATTAACGGCAATAGGCGCGGGTGTGGGTCGGACGTGAGATATGTGGGTAGCGAAATGGTGTACGGTCAAGATTTCTTTGATCGACGTAAATTAATTGGTTTAGCGACTCACGGTCGTCCGACATCCATTTCTATGATTATTTGTAACGTGTATAAGTAAGCGTGCGTTGTAAACTTGATCTGTGCTGGTGGTCAAAATTGTAGGGGTCAGTGTTTTGTTGCCATTATATTCTTCTTCTTCTTTCTTAACGAAATGAGATGCGATGAAATAAAATAGATATGAAAATGGCCTCACTCACAACTTAGCGGGTATTTTGCCAATGTCAAGTATTTAATAGCAATAAACCATTCAATAAATACACATTATAAATAAAATAATGGATGTGACATGATGATATGAGAATGGCGATCAGCGCCATTATGTTCATTGTTCAGCAGTCGTTCCTCACGACACCGACTTAAGTCTGCGCAGACAAGTCGCACAGACGTCAAGTTTGAAGTCTGCGACGATTTCCGTACGTCGGGTGTCACACGCTCAGTCTATTGTCAGTTTCGTCATGACGAAAAATATTTAAAACATCAAAAAATCTGTCTGCCTGAGGTTTCATTCCATCGGTCGCAGTTAGCAGGTCAGTCTGACATCAGTTTAACCAGAACAATGCCACACTGAGCATGAAAACCCGACTACGACGACGCCATCTTTGTTTACACGTACCTGTTGCGCAGCGTTAGTCGTGTGTGAACACAACTTTAGTCCTTGTTATAAGTAGTACTACAGATACACAATTATGTTATATTTTATGGTGTTCCCGAACCTAAGGCTATAAAATTATATCGTTATGTTATTGCACCAGTGTGGGAGCACCATTACCCAGCTGATATTGTTGCAAAATAATTACTTGTGTTAAACAGTTTTGCCCGCCGGCATAGAGAAGTTACGTTCTACGGTTGTTGTTGTAATATCATTTTCAGAGGACTAACAATCTCAGCAAATCGACACTTAACGGGTACAAACTATTCCTCATTTAGTAACCTTGCCTACTTCACAATTTTATAAATATACCTACTGTTTCCTTTTTAATTGTATGTACTTGTTTTATTGTGTATCACACCTTCCCCACACGTACTGCGAATCGCACTATCTAACCAATTTCGGGTAAAAAAGACAAATCGTCGTGTTCATTATATCCGTGCAGTATTGTAAATAAATCCATGAAACAAGTGTCATTGTATAAATCCATTCCTGGTATTTAGATATTTCTTTCCTCTACATTACTTGCAATGAGAACCGGGATTTAAATTATTTTCCTGCTAATAAAAGCTCTCAACAGAGCAACATTATAAACTTAATAAAAATAAACGATTTCGCTCTTTGGTTCACACAAAGATTTTCAATATATGTAATTATAAAGAAATTATTTGTAATAATCATCTAAATATTTACAACAGGAAAATAAAAAAAAAACTTAAAAAGATATGAAAACAAACGAGGTATCAAAAAAACGAATTTCGGGTTGAAATCAGTTGCTTTTATACAAATTAGGCTAATTATTACACTACAGGGATTGTGCGGTCCATTGCCCTCTACGGAGCCCCCGTGTGGGCGGAAGACTTATCGGCCAAGAACATCGCGCTTCTGCGCAGGCCTCAGAGGGCAATGGCCATAAGGGCTGCCAGAGGTTACCGCACAATCTCTTTTGACGCCGCCATACTGTTGGCGGGAACGCCACCGTGGCCAATGGAGGCAGAAGCCTTGACGCTGCTCTATCGGTGGCGCCGGGAGGCGCTAACCCAGAGTGAGCTACCAATAGAGACGAATACAACCCGGACAAGGACAGAACTGCAGATGGCAATGATAGAGGCGTGGAATGCAGCCCTCGCCCACCCTAGTGCCGGGCACCACACCATCGGTGCCATAAAACCCATTTTGAAGGAGTGGCTCGGGAGGCGTCACGGCGTTCTCTCGTTTCGCCTGACACAGGTGCTCTCGGGGCACGGCTGCTTCGGGCAGTACCTGTGCCGGATTGGACGGGAGCCAGACCCAGCATGCCACCATTGTGGAGCCCCGACAGATTCTGCGCAGCATACGCTGCAAGAATGCCCGGCGTGGGCACAGCAGAGAAACCAACTCTCGGCAATACTCGGAGGACAGCAGCTCACACTCCCCAATGTGACCAAAGCCATGGTCCAGGGAGGGAGAGCCTGGGAGGCAGTAGCCTCATTTGCGGAGGCCGTTATGACGGCCAAGGAGACAGCTGAGAGGGAGAGGGAGTCCATCAGCACACTCCCCTCTCGCCAAAGACGTCCAGGGCGGCGCCGTAGGGCGTACGCAGCAAACGACCTGCGACCACCATAAGGTCGGGCCTGCGGGTGGCGGGGAGGGCAACCCGTCATCCGATCAGTAACAGGCCAAGAAGGAGAAAGCGGACGTGTTCTGTGTTCAACACGTCCGCCTAGTGAAGGAAAGAGGGGCATCAGCCCCTCACAACAGGAGGGGTCCGCAATGCGGGCCGAGGCCTGCCGGAGCAGCGCTGCGAATGCGCAAGCGATCCCGCAGCTCCGGCGCAGGCAGAAGAAGGGACACCAGGGGTTTTTAGTCCGGGCAGATCGGACATACCCCCCCCGCCGTGCCCTCGGCGGGGGGGCATGCGTTAGGCATTTTCCCCTGAAAAAAAAAAAAAAAAAAAAGGCTAATTATTACACTGTGATAGGATAATATTTCAATTATTGTCATCAATGAATACGAAATGAGGTTGCAATCATTAGCATGAATAATTCTTTATCACGTATGCAGAGGAACCCTAGCACAAACTATAATAGTGGTATGTGGCTCTATCAATTGTTTATCTATCTATACACATATAAATAAAATTGGAGTGTCTGTTTGTAATATTAAAATAACCGCTTTTTACTAAGTGCATTTGGATGTATACACGTTACCTATACCGAAACATTTTTTAAAAATTTTGTCCGTCTGTCTGTCTGTTTGTTCGGGCTAATCTCTGAAATGGCTGGACCGATTTTGACGGGACTTTCACTGGCAGATAGCTGATGTAACAAGGAGTAAGTAACTTAGGCTACTTTTATTTTAGAAAAAAAAATTGAATCTCACGAAAAAAAATTAAAACCAATGTTGCAGCGCAGCGCCTGATTAAGTTTGATAGCAACAACCTGCAATGCGTCCCGCGGGCTCAGAATAGGCGAGCAGGCTGTTGTCAACGGTTGTCTTTGTTAAATACCACGCGGACGAAGTCGCGGGCAACAGCTAGTAGGTAAATAAAAAAGTTGATAGGGCAATGCACAAGAAACATTTCAAATTACATTCTCGGTATACTTCACAGACAGGCTGGGGCATAACCCCCCCCCCCCCATGATTTTTTAGGCCAACGATGGCCTATAAAATATATGAGTGGGTACCTAAGCGGACGAGTTACCATACAGGTGTCCGCTTCTATTCACAAAACGCACTAGCTAACATTTCAGCCATGCAATAAAAATTTCGACCTATTAAAAAAGAAACAAGATTTCAAATGAATAAAAAATCCACTCCTTATCGAGCAAGTGTTCAAACAATTGCCGTACCACCTGTTGGCAATCGCATTTGTCCAGGTGCGCTCACCGTACATGGACCTAATAATAGTACTCGTACTGGCCGCGAGCGCTGAAGCCAGGATCTTCTGCGCCGAGACCAAACCACCATTGGAAGTCGGCGTATGGAGACACGACCTCAAGCGCATGGACTCAGCAGTTGTAGAGATCGATCCCGTGGCCATCAGCGAGGGGCAAGTCTACGTATACGAAAACTACTTCCCTGGATACACCATAAAGTATATACATGTCGATAATCTCGCTATCAAGAGTTGCGGCGCGAGCGCATCCATCAAAAGCGGCGGAGTCGGTACATCCTCGGTGCTCATCATTCTTCGCGCGGACACCAACAACGAGATCAGGACCGTGATCGATATTTGGGGCGTGAAGGACTACCAGAAGGTGACCAAGCCACCGCTCAACAACGACGAAATGAAGAAGTTCAAGTCTTTGTATTTGTTTAAGGAGATGAGAGCTGTCAATCATAATATACGATATTGATTTGGCGGTTTCTTTCAGAATCAGAATATTTTTTGTCAATGAATACAGTATACACACAAGTACAGTACTTATGAATCGTCAAAAAAGTTACAAAATGCTAAGCTATAACTTTACAACCCGCTCGGAATGCCGTTCCTATGGAGAAGAACGGGCAAGAAACTCCATGGTTGGTCTTTTTTAAATAATCTTTTACGTTTGAGCAGTACATTGTTATTGGTATGTGAGAACAATGTAGGAACACCTAGGCAGAGTTTAGCAGCTGTTCAGAAAAATGACATCCAGGTATTATCGCCGACTAGGTACTTTTTTGAAGAATTGAGTCTAAACGTTATTATTTTCGGTATCACATACATATACATTACTTAAAAAAAACATACTGATAAACAAAACAATCTTTATTTAATAAACGTACGTTAACATTGATCAATTACATTCAGACGATACATTTTTAGTAGCTAGGTATACTACCTACTTAATAAGATAATAATAATTAATAGTTGTAACTATACTTATAATTAATATTAGGTATATTAATTTAATGATTTCAAACTCGATTTTTTGACTAGATGTGTAACAAATACGAAAAATTCGAACGAAAGTTTGATACACAATAATGCTTGCTTTGTGACGTAATAATTGCCATTTTTTTTAATAGTTGCAGAAAAACTAAATTCAGTGCATCAAAAGGCGTATTTGAGTGGTCCTTATATTTTATTATATTCATCTGTAGCATACATCTAACTGTATTCTGCGTTTCAAAGACAACGCATTTTGACAAAAAAAAACTAGGTGAGTTTCCTATATGACGACTTAGAAATAAAATTGCATGTATAAAAAAATGAAATATTTTTTTTAAAACTATCGTAAGGTACTTAGTTATTACTTTTATGAGGTATGCACCTTACAAACTTAAAGTCGTCTAACGCCTACAGTTGCAGTGTTGCAATATAATAAAAAAAAAAAACTTTGGTATACATTTTGACAACTTTTTAACAAATTATTAAGCCTTAGAATCTACACACATAATACCTAATTGTATTACGCCGCAATTACCAATAATAATAATATTATGCCACAATGTATTTTAATCTCTGAGAACTTCTATTTGACTGAAATTACTAATAGGAATATTCTGTTTTTTTTTATTAGTACGTAGCCTCACGATTCTAGCTCAGGCACTAGCCGTGCGCGGGGTGACAGCGACGCAGACAAGTGACAGATGACAGTACTCGCGCAAGCGAGCGTTTGCCTCGGAGTGCGCGTTTATTTACCATAGATAATTATAATGAATTTATGTACGTATAAAAATATAAAATGTTTTTTTCTGCCATCATTACTTGTTTTGATTTTATTTATCAAAAGATACTATGTACTTACTTTATTAAATTATATAAATATCACTATTTGTTCTTAATATTCCTATATTTATGTGTAACATAATATGACATTGAATGTGTGTTTGCTGAGCGTAAACTTACCTTATCATGTGTACTTTGTGATGAGTAGAAAACAATCATAATTTACATGATGTTAACATGACCATAAAATAATGGTCGAGTAAAGCCCATGCGCACCGAAAGCGATGCTATCGAGCGCTATGATGCGCGATAAAATTGAAAAAGCAAGACTCCGTGGGATTTATACATGACTTTTGAACCTGCGCTTTTTAGGGCATTTGTAATTATTATGTAAAGACCGATTTACAGTGTCGATTCCAATTCCAATTGATTTTTATGGCTCCATTGTTTACCGATGATTTTGCCAACGACAAGTAGATGAATGAAAAAAATAATAATTAAATTGATTATACAGTAGGTGGATGACAGTTAACCGGTAGTTCGATAGCTGGTTTCATTTGGGCATAGTGTCGATGTTAAAAAAGATTCCCAACAAAATTACAACTTTGACGTTTCTAAATTCTGACAGAAAACAAATTGAATGTTATATTATTACATTTATGAAAACAAACTTCGTAAGACGAGGTGGTAAGGTCATAATGACTAGCCTGCTCGAAGGAGCGAATAAAAAAAAAATTACAGATGCGCCAAAGAATACAGATTCCAAGGTTAGTTTACTCTTTCTGAATCACATTATTATTGCACATTTTACGCCCAAATACGACATAAGGGACAAATATTGATTAGTTATAATCAATAATGCAATTTTGTTTTCGTTCGTAATTAGCCATCCATAACACTGGGCCTGCAGATATTGTATGGGATATCTGTCAAAAGTGACAGTTACTATGCGGTTGCTGTTCGATTATGAATCGATTGTGTTAGCAGACTTAGGGCTCTGACGCGTTTCTATATCGCACAGCAAAGCTTGTAAAGCACCACATGCCTTATTCACACACGATACGAGGGTGATAAAAATAGCAAGTAGGTAATTGAGATATACCTTATCACCGGTCTGTTAGCATCAATTCATCTTCATCAAACACTACTGGAAGTTCGGTATCTTTGTTATGGTTACATGAACCAATCATTATCACGGCTGTATCACCAGGGGAGTGGGCAGAGAAGACAGTTACTACCCTAGAATTATATGTAGGTAATATTCACTTGCTGCCGGCTACTTGCATGCCAGTGTGAATTGTCGTACAATTGATATGAACCGATTTTATTGCATTACCCATTAAAAATCATGGAGTAGGTACATGTCAACTACAATTGACTCCAATCATGGTCAAATTACAGATGTCTTGACGAGTAACACGCCGTACGCCGGGATGCACTTTCATCAGACTGGATTTAAATGTAATCAATCATTTTATTGAAACTGAGTTGACAAGATATATCAGAGCAACAAATTTTAATTAAAAAAAAAAGTCTGGCTACTTTATGAGAATACCTAAAGCGATACAACACCATAAAGTTAGAAAAAGTAGCAGTTTTTACAAACAGTATGGTATTGTATCGGATTAGGTACTTTTTAAGCAAACTTAATACATCGAGACATCCAATGCAGAATGCTTATATCGCAAAACACTAAATTACATCGTAAAGATGTCCAAATTTTTCTTAAAAAAATAAAAACCATTGATATTTTGAATTTCGCGCCCTGACCCTGAGCTTGCCCCTTAAGCCGCGTTTATCCGAATAGATATGGCCCGAACCATATGTCACTATGGTACATAGACTAAGACTTAAGTCATATTTGCTACTATTAAAAAGACAAAGAGGATGCTGCTACAGCAGTTCTGTGCAACGTCTTCCGGTACGCGAGCGAAAAGGAATTGGCATATTCTAATCAGAAACACACTAAATATTGCCACAGTCCGAAACCTAGCAACGCTTGTATTATGTGTACCGTACAATGGACTGCGACGATCCTAGTTCATAGATGAAGAACATCCACGATTTGGGTAACGCGATCAATATTATAATAAGTTTGCACCAGGATCTTGGATACAGAAACCAGGGGCACTGGCAACTGCGCGAATCATACGTCATTTAGATCAACAATTAGATCAATTTACAATATATAAATATCTCAAGCTATGTGCTACACAACAATACAACACTTAGTATACAACATTATATGACCTGGCAACACTGATTATATAAATAAATGTGCTATGCATACGAATTATGTCAGCGTCGAATCACAATCACCCTTTTAAATTTGTTTATTTTTACCCTAACGGCCGAAATAATTTGATTATCAAACAATTATATTAATGGCATATTGGTTTGAGCAAAACATTTATAAAAAAACAATATTGGGATAGTCTTAGCAGATTAGAAACAGTTTTATGTCTGAAAATAGAATACAAGTTACAATGCAAGCAGCATAATCAGAGTTCTACAAGATATGTACCACTCTGAGTCAACTGGGAATGGATGGATGAATACTATTCCATGGTTAAAACATCAACTTTTCCTTGAAATAGTATTAATTTGCCTTTACAGAAACCTAATTGTAGGCTTTATGTGTTTATCTCGTAGCCTAAGTCAAGGTAGGAGAGTTAAACACGGTAGTAATAACCTTACCCCCAAATTTATAGACGTTCTATAACTTTATCTAACGTCATATAGTACTGCGCAAAGCAAGCCTCTTGTGCGCAGTACTATATGACGTTTGATAAAGTTATAAAACGTCTATAAATTTCGGGGGTTAATACAAAAACTAAAGCGTTATTCATAATGAGATGAGGTCAACTGAGAGCTTTTTCATAGGAATAGAGAATAAATAAAGTTCAGATTCTCCAATCATTGACTTCTTACTGTAAATTGACTGTGTCCCATTAAAAATACAACTTTAACGCTTAACACTGAGATCATTTCTCTGTGGCTTCAGCTGTTTCGTATTCAGTTATTGATATTTGTTATATTTAGTCAGCTCTATCATATTGATAATCGTCTTCTAAATAAGTAATTATAAACACAGTGTAAAATATTTTAACAGATGAATTAGTGAGTTATATGTGATCCATATAACATAGTTACTGTAGAAATATGTATGTAAATCATGTCGCACGCTTACTAATAGACTGACCTAACTCAAAAAAGCTGTTTGTTGGGAAATCGCAAAAACGTTTTGTCATTTACACCTTGTCTGACATTATTACTTATATCTCAATGAAAATAGCGTAATAATAATAAATGATGTATTGTAAGAATACTTGATTATGTAATTATTGATACTAAAATGTAATTTTGAAGAAATTTTATTATTATTTATAATTATTTATAGCTTTTAAAATGTTGTCCCTGAGATACGTCTGTTTATTAATGATATATTGCTGTACTAGTGATGACACTTTTTGTTATATGTCTGTATTTTATTAAACATTTCACTAAAACCCTTTCTCTTTTATGTTATAAGTCTATACTTGATAAAATAATAACATATTATTTTTATGTAGTATAGATTTTTAAGTTCAGAAACATGAATGGGTCACTATAATATAAAAGCACCGCGAGTTGACTGTCGCAATCTCAGACGCATTATGATTTATGTCACTTTCATGTTAAAAGTTTTGTCAAAATTTGTATAAGTAAAAAAGACAACATATTCGTAACTCAGTCTAGGAATAAGATATCGTAAAAATTCTGAGATTGGTAGATAGATAACGTTGGAATAAATCTATCTGTGTGCTTATCTCACTTTGGGCTTAAACCCTAATAGGTCAGTCTATTATTAAGCGTGCGATGTGTGTTTTTTTTAAACAAGGCGAACCAGTAGCGTTTGGACATCCGCTCAGTGAAGGATGTTATTTTTTAATTTCTATTAATTTGACATTTCTTTGGGAATGCTATCTTTATACTGATGTTAAAATATTTTACACTAGTATTTAAAACCTTACATATTTTTTGAGCACAATTGCACAAGAAAGAGTAAGCTATATTCATAGATTGTTATCGAACATAGCATAGTATAGGTTATATGTATACGCGTACCTCACCACCACGGCTCGGAACCGGTAAGCTTATGATTGGGGTTTTGAACGACTTAACTGCTGTCAGAATTGACTTATGATGACCCATTCATTTTGGCTTACCTTTTCAAAGGGCTTTCGTATAATACCGGATAAGTTAATGATTTAGGTAATTTAAACTCAAAAACCCCATAAAACCCGTTCAAGGTGGTTTCCCACTATGTATTTCATAGACAAACTACGACTTGACTGGGCCCTGCTCACCACCGAACACCAGGCACGTTACCGGAAAGCTCTAACATATACAATACCTATCCATAATCCATAATCTTCAAATATTTTTGTATAGTTTACTTTTTAAAACGTAGGTGACCTAAGTAAATGCAATGCCGACGTATGCGCATGTACCGAAGTCATAAAACTGTTTCCAAAGAGACGCTTAAAACCTCTGGCGTCCAACTAGAGACAGAATCGCGCTAACGTATTCCGTCTCACTCACAATCCAGACTTTATAAATACGAATGTAGGTGATAGAATGATTTTCGATGACGATACAATTACGTTGGGCGTTAATCAGAGGCGTCTATTCCTAAGTGGGCGGGGTGCGTTGCACCCGGGCGCCGCGATCTCAGGGGCGCCACTCGCCCCCCCCCCCAGGCCCGGCAATTACAAAAGTCAAATTTCTTAGGTACTGGATTGCACCCGGGCGCTACGTGAGCTAGAGACGCCTCTGGCGTTAATACTACAAGCACTAAAATAAAATAGGCCAAAAGTGCCTCATAAACTATCAATAGATAATATGTCATACAAAACTGCGTCTAGTTGCGCGTGCGCACAGCACGATAAAATTGCACGGAACTTGCGGCCTAAGACAATATTGTGCATTAAAAATACAATTTTTATTCTCATATTTTACGTCGTCTGTTTACAGATAGATCCCAAAAAAAAAATAACTTTTCATGTTAAGGGGGAAGCGCAAGGTCAGGGCGCGAAATTCAAAATGTCAATGGTTTTTATATTTTTTTACGAAAAATTTGGAGCACACTTACTACATCGAGACATCCAATGCAGAATGCTAATATCGCAAAAAACTCAATTACATCGTAAAGATGTAAAACCATTGACATTTTGAATTTCGCGCCCTGACCTTGCGCTTCCCCCTAAAAAAACATTGTTATTCCCATATTTTACGTCGTCTGATTACGAATAGATCCCCAAACAAATTTACTTTTCATGTTAGATCTTATATCATTCACAAACTGTCAATAGTATATGTCATAATGATATAACCAGAGGAACACACCAACTATACGGTCCCACACTAAGCAACGCTTGTATTATGGGTACCGTACAATGGACGCGGGGCCATCCCAGTATATAATACTTATATAGATATTAAACCTCCATGACTCGAACACAAACATTCGTGCTCATCACACAAAGCGTGCCCCTACCAGGACGACAGATGTCAGATTTTTGTAAATTTATATTGTTGGAGGCTGTTCTAGTCGATGTTAAGGAATCTCAGTATAGCACGACCTTTGATCTCCGAATTGCAGAGTTTACGGACCACATCCTGAGCTTCCTCCGCCGGGAACACAGAATGCGGTGGCGGCTCGATCTGTGGGCGAAATGACACCATTAAGATTATATAGGCCTTGGTCATAATAACCGGCTCTGAAGGCAACCGTTTGATCCAGATATTTGTTGTAAAGTACGCAAGCTATAACACGACTCATGTCGCGGGCTATGTCTCTCCTGCTCGCTCTTTCTCTTTCTTCACACGAGAGACTGAGATAAAATCAATCATATCTTGTTACAGCCGGCCGTGCTAGACCTACTGGGCTATTTTTCCAAAATTAATTTGCTGCGTGTTTCAATTATAACCCCCAAATTTATAGAAACTTATAATGTCATTACATAGCAATTGTCTTGTTAACTTTGCTTTGAAAATTCCACGCGTAGTAATGTTTGAGTAGGTATATCTTGAGATCATACTGGTTAAGAACATTGTTAACGGATTTATAATACCAGCCCCTTTAACGTCCCAATGTTGGGCTCGGGCCTCCCCTCACTGCGAGGGGGGTTTAGGCCCATAGTCCACAACGCTGGCCCAGTGCGGGTTGGCAGACTTCACACATCTTTCGAGGGGTTTCCTCACGATGTTTTCCTTCACCGTTTAGCAAGTGATAATCCTGGTTGAAAATGAGATTCGCACATGAAAAATCACAGAGGTGCGAGCCGGGGTTTGAACCTGCAATCCTCGTTACCGAGGCAAGCGTTCTACCAACTTGGCTATCACTGCTTATTCTAATTAGAACTTTATGTAGTACATTAATAATAAGTACAACAAAATCAGGATTTACCCACATATGAGATTGTCATACTTAACTAAAAATCATGACATCATACTTCAGACTTTGGATTTTATTCGTTAATTAGATACAATTGGCGGCAATCAAGTCTGAAATACGCTTCGACGATTCAATATACCGTCTTCACAACGAGTAATGCGGTAGTAAACATTCACACCAACAAATACAGGTTTCTTTTTTGATAAATGCTATAAAAATATGTATATAGTATTTGGTTTAAAATCAGTGTTCGAATCGGCTGGCCCAGCGCTATGCTTGGTTTACACGAGGACTGTACGCAAGTTAACATGTAGCAAGAGTCAAAACTATTAAATTGCCTACTCGCGAACCTGCCTTTTACACAAACAGACTGGCTATATGTTTAATGTCCTCGTGTAAACCGTGCATTAGTGACAATACTGGTAAGATATGACGTATACAACTTTAGGTTATAGGTCTAAAGTAGTGTGACTGTAGCTCCTTATGACAGTTCTGTTGCTAGTATTGACTACCTGAACATTCGGTGGCGCTGGACTCACCTATACTCGCCCGAAAATGTATTGGCCTAGGTTGTCCCAACATGTAAATACAACATTAGACCAAAACAAGTGTGGGTTATAATTTAAAATAATCTCAGCTACTCAAAAGGTTATCTATACATCTATACATATAAATAAAATTGGAGTGTCTGTTTGTAATATTAAAATAACCGCTTTTTACTAAGTGCATTTGGATGTTTATACGTTACCTATACCGAAATAACATTTTTTACAATTTTTGTCTGTCTATCCGTCTGTCTGTCTGTCTGTCTGTCTGTCTGTTTGTTCCGGCTAATCTCTGAAATGGCTGGACCGATTTTGACGGGACTTTCTCTGGCAGATAGCTGATTTAACAAGGAGTAACTTAGGCTACTTTTAATTTAGAAAAAAAAATAGGATCTCACGAAAAAAATTAAAACCAATTTTGCAGCGCAGCGCCTGATTAAGTTTGATAGCAGCAACCTGCAATGCGTCCCGCGGGCTCAGAATGGGCGAGCAGGCTGTTGTCAACGGTTGTCTTTATTAAATACCACGCGGACGAAGTCGCGGGCAACAGCTAGTATTTAATTATGTCTTTGCTACACTCTCAACTTTTAGAAATAACTTACTAAAAGTTTACCAAGCATTGTAGAAGATATAGGTCAAAATGTCTCCTCACTCACCTCCCCCCGCGCGACTAGGCTGACCAGCTCTGTGAGCTGCTCAATGGACCCGTTCGGGACCACCACGATGTTCACGTTCATCTCTTCGGCTTTCTTCGCGAATTTAGGCAGCTGCCTTTCACCAACGTCTTCTGTGACTAAGACCACTCCACCCTAACATATAACACTATGTCAATGCCACACGACACCAAAAAAAAATTGACTCATTCACTAGTGGCTCATGTCAGAAACATGAAGAATTCAAGGGGAGGGTCTTTGCTCAAGAATAGAAAGACAAAAAGTACTTTAGCGTCCATAACTGCCTAAACATCTAGGCCCCAAGTCGGCTAACACAATCGATTCATAATCGAACAGCAACCGCATAGTAACTGTCACTTTGACAGATTCATACAATAGACCTGTCAGAAGTGGCAGTTACTATGCGGCTGCTGTTTGATTATGAATGGATTGTGTTAGCAGACTTGGGGCCCTGGAAGGTGATATTATCATTAAAAAGTATTCTTAAGTGGACATGGATAAAGTCGAAGGTCACTTACATTCGCCAGACATTGAAGCGAGCGGTGCAAGGAGCGTGATGTGATGCCGAAGTTGAGGACCACGTCCACCGGCCCCCCGCACGCGTCGGTGGTCCTCTCGATCAGCTGCTTCTCGTACAGATCCTCGTTCCATTGGACCACGTTTACTCTGCACCACAAGGTTTCATTGTGGGCATATACGGAATTAACTCGTACTTTTATGGTCACCCTTGTATATATAAAGTTATATATATAAAATATTTTATATATAAAATATTTTAAGGGGTCCTTTGGTAGGCTATAAAGGTCACATTCCCGAAAATAATAATAACTCGAAATTTTAATAATAATACTAAATACTAAGTGCGCGGTTAACGGTACTGTCTCGCTTTCTCACAGAATAATCAAACACTGTATACACATATTATATAGACCTTTAAAATGTATGAAACAATTTTTGTTAAACCTTATATATATATATATATAATAATTTTATAATACTTAAATAAGATTTAATTAAGACACATTTACTTCTCCATCACCCACGGCCGGATTTGGAGGTCTAGAGGCCTCGGGGCAACAAAGGAGTGGAGGCCCCTTGCTCCAAATTATTTGCTGAATAAATTTTTTTTTTTTGTTGTTGAGTTTTTCAATAAACAATTTATTGTGAAACACAGGTAGATTCTTCTAGTATTTAACAAACATATATATATATATAATTGGAAACAATAATTATTGGACATTTAAAAAAATCAAAGGTCAAAGGAAAATATGTTTACTAGACGGAATGAAAAAACAAAAACGACGTCTCTATTGTGGGGGTCCCTCTTTTGTGGAGGCCCCGGGGCTGCCGCCCCGGTTGCCCTCCCCTAAATCTGGCCCTGCCATCACCTAAGTGACAACTCAGACTGTATGCATAAAACAGTTCCTGTTCAGGTTAAGAGAGTAGCAAACCCACGTGTTACTTATAAATAGAGTATTCGACGTATATAAATAAAAACCCCTTGGACCTTTAGGCCCCTAATACACAAGCCAGTAAAAAGCATGCTAGTGTGATGTATATCGCGAACTGTAAAGTGGCATATCATGTCGATAGGATATACATGCCAGGTTCAAGCAGATATACTCACACATCTACTTGCGTGATTCTACCAGACAAAACACGCAAGTTACAGTTTACTATTTAATAAGAGTAGCAGTCTATGTGTATTGCGGGCCTTATAAACAGAATATCAAATCACACTTACTCATCACACTCCTTCGCCAGTATAAAACCTTCATCCTTCAGTGTAGCCACAGAGATTTTAACACGATGATCATATTGGCCGTGCCTGAAGTAATGCATCGCAATACGCAGCGCCCACAGCGCCAAACCGCCCGTCCCGACGATCAGCACCGTCACTTTATCCTTCTTGTTGGGCCCGTCAAGCGCCCGTTTCAAGTAATCGCTGGCTGTGTACACTGTATTCATTGCCAACAACGCGCCGGTCGGCAGCATCGCCGCAACACTCAGCGGCAAGTCATCGGGCACAGGCACCAAGCATTTGAAGTCGGGGACTACGATAAAATCAGCGTACCCGTGGGGCACACCCTCGTAAGGGTATAACACGATTCTGGTTCCTTCTTTGATAGTGTCACTCTTCTCGGCCGCCTTGCCGATAGCGTCGACGATACCAGCGACCTCGTAGCCGGGGAATAGAGCGCCATCTCGGAAACCAATGTGAGATGGGTTGGGTGAGTGGATCCCGAAGCCCTCCATCTCACCGGTCAGGCTCCCTATGGAAGATACCGAGGAGGTGCTGCACACGGAGGCGGAGCGGGTCCTGTTGGCTCTGTAGCATGCTCCGGCGTACACTACACGGATCCGTGCGCCATGTATGGGCACATCTGGGACTGGGACGTCGAAGCTGAAGACGCATTCCTTGAGCGTCGGTCCGGGGGACTCGATGGAGACTTGCCTGCACAGTCGGCTCATCGTGAACCGCGATCTATGGGAGAAATTTGATGTTACTTAATGGTTTTAACTATAGCCTTTCTTTGACAATTGCAACCAATCAAATTTTTATTAATTCACAGCCTAAACTGGTGGTCTTAGAGATTTAAAAGAAGTATATACTCCTTGTTTGTGCTGTAGTGGTGCACCACTGAGGGATTTTTGGAAATTCGATATCCAAACGGGTAAAATTTGTAAGGGGTATATCTAGTTTACTAGCCATTTTGAATGTCACAGTGTGGAGGCATAGACCGCATCAAACATGATTGTTTTAAGGCCATAATTCTACATATTGACGGAGACTTAGGATTTATTTTTAGACTAGTTCAATACATACTTGTGTATAGCACTATTTTTTTTTTATTTTTTTTTTTTTTATTACATTATAGGCAAGTTTTTGATCTCGATCTCACCTGATGGTAAGTGACGATGAGATCTACGATGGAGCATACTTGCCTAGGTAGGAAGGCGGGTATTATTATTATTATTATCTATATTTGCAGGTGATTTTAGTTGTGTGACTAACAAATAGCGTGTGAAGGTCGTTCTTCTACTAGCTGGTCAGTGCAAATACGCAGTTCTATAAATAGTTAAGTACTTAAAGATACCTTCTAATAGTTTCCTATTATGTATTAGTTGTTCAAGAGTTAATTAGATTTTTGTTTGTAACAGGAGGAATAAGTAACACATCATAAAATGTTATTCCTAAAGTGTGGGATGGAGGTCCATTGCAAATTCTCACGGCAATAGGGATTCGAGCCATGTTCACCATGCTAGCCAAATGTTGGTTAACAAACTTCACACGTCCTTCGAAACGGCACAGATTTCTTCACAAATTCGTTTTGGTGAAATATTTTCGCTATTAATTTAGGTGATGATAACATCGAGTTATATCAATATATAGAATGATAAAGAAATGCCTTTGATTACCAGTTATTGCTACATTATCTGGTATTGACAATAATCTATTCAAATATAAGTTACTAGCTGCGCCCGGTGGTGTTACCCGCGATAAAAAGTATGAAAAATTAAAAAATCTATCCCACGGGAACCATACATTTTACCGGGATAAAAAGTAGCCTATGTGTGATTCCAGACTATAATCTAACTCTGTGCCAAATTTCATCCAGATCCGTTCAGCCGTTCGGGCGTGAAAGAGGAACAAACATCCATCCATCCATCCATCCATCCAAACTTTCACATTTATAATATTAGTATAGATTAATGAATAACTAAAAATGTATCCCAAAAAATAAAAGGTTTAAACAAAAATGGTAGATCAAAATGATTTGTTAAGAATTTGACATTATAATTACTGAAATTTTATTAATGACTACTGTTTTGTTACCTTAATAAGTACTTTGTATTTTATTGGTGCCAATTTTATTTGTTTTCATGGCAAAGAATCTTATACACAAAATTATGAATTATGAGAAATATTAACTTACCAACTAAATTAATGAATCAGAGAATGTTACAATTTTATATACTTGTCTATACTATAGATCTAGGATCACATTTTTTGTGGATAATATCATTTCGACATATGATTATATATTATGTCTGTGATCCAATAGTCATACATAAATTATCTTTTGTCTGTGTAATATGTTTTAAAAAATTACATATATATTTCAATTTATTTATATAGTATTTTTTTTATATTGTGGCAACTAAACCTATATACACTTTTTCATATTTATTGTTAGTTCTAATTACTAAATAAGAAAGTATATACTTCATATATAACAAGTACCTAAGTACTATTAATAGCATTAGTGATGTGTAAACACACAAACAAGGAAAGATCCTTTGTTTACTTTGCTTCCCTGTCCTTTGTCACCACTGAAAATGCATTAGCAAGTATATATTTCTTATTTAAATCTATAAGACTGACAAACAAATATGTAACTCACCACTTCAAATAACTACCTACAAAAACACAAAGAGCCAGATTGACCCAAAAAAACAATATTTTATTTTGCACTGTTGAATATTACATGTGTAAAGCGTCTGTCGCCCACATCAATACTAAAGTCCACTTTGAATTTCTATGAAGCCAAAAATAGAGTGCGAGCGAGAGAGAGCCTGATTTATAATATTATTGTAAACAAGGGCAGGACAATCAGCGCCACACGCGATCACTCCATAGCATAGTGTACGACGAAATTATATAAACCACCGTGACCTTCCCTTACAATGAAGGTCAAAGCACATATTAACTAAACATCTACCTAGGTGCCTACATCACGCAGCTAAGCACCTTTAGCCGTATAAAATCTTCAACCACCGCCGCAATTTCGATATTTCGTTATAAATTTATCGAGTACCTTTGTTTAAAAGCGTACAAGCCCGTGCACAGGGCACATACATTTTAATACACATACATACACATTAGCGCTTACCAGGATCAGGATTCAATAGAGAGCGTATAATTAATTTCACCACTCCCCGTCTGCGTACATTTAAATTCACCTTTTTATTTATTTACGCACAACTCAGATAAAATGACGTCCAGCCTACCATCAATGACGTATATTATTGCGTTCCGTTATTCATTTCATTTGGCGGCGGTTATATGAATGTTTTCGTTCAGTATTCCTATTAGTCAGAAATGAATTAATGTTCGCTTTCGATAAAAAAACACAATTGGGTTTAAAATTCGTATGCCGATGACGATCGAACGATAAAATTCAAATTAATTTCGCGGATTGCGCGCACTCGACAGGGTTACCACATATTTTTAATATTTACCCCAAGAAATATGTATCTTGTTATAATATAATTAAGTTGCAATAAAGTATTTGGTTTGTTGTCTATTTAAATATATCTAACCCGTGGAACGAGAGACATAATAATAATATTATCGCCAAACGAACACACCATCTATGTAAATATACGTTAAATCACATATTTAATTATAGTTTTTTTTTTGTTCGTAGGCTTGGTAATAACTTACCTCTTTTGCATGACATGTGATAATTACTTCACTAGGTAATCGTTATTTTATTAATCTAAGAAATATTGCTAATACCCTTAAAAATATAAAGAATTTTAAACATTATTATAACCCTAAATTAGGGGCAAAACAACCGAAGTTGAGATCTATTATTTCTTCAAACAGGTTGACCAACGATATACATGCAACATTACTTCCAGTTTTTGCCATTGGCCAACAAAATAAAAGTTTTTTTCTACTGGCAACCCATATCGGCGTGGGTATCGGTGATTATTTGTTGGCGTGGGTTGATTGTTAATTATTTACATATAATTTTACAATAAAGTGCGCTAAAAACGCGGCAATAAAAACATTAACCGCAGCATGGGTAAGTGTAATTTTTGTTCAAGTTAAAGCACAGGCGTCGCAAGCGAATCTTTTGTTATTGATTGATGTCATTTCTTCGGGGTGGTCTCAGCGGCGCGATGCTAGACTTTTTTGTGTCTACATATTTGTGCAGGTGCATTTATAAAAAAACGTGGTCAGAATGAGCGAGATTTTAGAACTAGAGCGATAGTTTGTAAATTGCATTATGATTTACATAATACGTAATAATTGTCACATAATAATAGTGTCTTAGTCATTGTTATTGTGAGCTGATGGAGTTTCGAACCGTTTATGATAACAATGTGTAGGTACCCCTCGTACAACAAAATGGGCCTTTAAAGGGTTGAGCGGATCTTTTGGAACAGTCCATAATGGAATATTAGCTACTAAAAGTGATCTGAACTACATTATTCTCAGTGTATGAGGATGTTTCATGGTGTTCCTTTTGTTTTGTATGTAACTAAAAAGTGTTTTATCTCTATGTGAAATTTTATTTTCATATTTTCAGTCAATACTAAAAATAGTTTGATTATGATTACAAACAATTTAGAATATCATCATCAATGAGAACTTGAAGTATTGGTGAGTTTATTTTAATTGTGCGTATTATAAATAAAGTGATATGGCTCAAACTAAATCTTTGGAATAAGATGTGTTCATGAGGATACAAGAAACATGTTCAGTTCTTCTAAAATATCAGATTGTTATGGCACATATGGTATGTGGAGGCATTTTTGTGTCTATAATTTTATTATTATTTTATTTTACAATGTCCTATGAATAAGTATTTTTTAGTTTTTTGTTTTCCATGTTAATAACTATTGTACATAATTTGTTGAAATAAAAAGTTATGATTGTTATTGAACATGAATAACTCATCTCCTAGTTATATGCCTCGTATTTGACTATTGAGTATTTTGACAATTTGTCTTGTAGAAATACACACCACCAGTCTGGTCACTAAACTAAGCAGCGCCTTTATTATCTCCAGTCCATTATATGAACTGGAGGAAGCACCCAGTGACACCTAGACCAGGGTAAATGATGAAAACAATTTCCAAAATTTGTCAAGGCAGGAATTAAACCTGCAATCACCGAGTGTAGTGAGCTGAGCGGCGTATAATAAAACTAACAGACACAACTTTTATCAATATTACATTTATAATCTTATGATATTACACCAGGGTGCCTAAGTTACTACCACTATAGTTAATTTATATAGAATTTCCAGGAAATGGAAACTTAGATGGCCAGTTTCCTCTATTAAATGGGCTTGAAACTTAAGGGAGTGATATTCTAATCCCTCCGATTTGGGTCAAATACAATCATGATAAAATATCATCATCATTGATAAAATATATGATAAAAAGACTATAAAACAATCCTTGACTGTTGTTTTAAATCATGCAAGGATCCAGATACTAATCATTTAATTAATAAATAATAAATTTATAATTAATAAATTTCCCATTATAAAATTGAAGTGCTGAAAGAGACTGTTTTCTACTCATGCTGATACATTCTGTATTGCATGTAAATACTACACTTTTATTTGAAAGTATCAAGTGTTTAGAAAGCAAACATTATTTATTTTGATGCAGCAACCACAGTTCTGGGTGCTTAAACAAAAGCAATCCTAAGCTCTGTGAAATAGGGTCTGCATTGATAATTGGATTGAGACTGTACATTAACCCCCTAATTTATAGACATTATAACTTCATTGTTCTATCAAATGTCATATAGTATTGCACAAAGCAAAACTCATGTGCGCAGTACTATATGACATTTGATAAAGATACAAAACATCTATAAATTTGGGAGTAAATAATTTTGATAACCATCAGGTATTTATCAATATGCTGGAATACAAACACTATTTTTGGAATATTTTCTGTCTGTCTTAATGCATATTATGCAGGAACATTGGTATACTTTTTTTAAAATTTAAATTTTCTTCTGTGATTGTAAAACATTAATATATCAGCAATCTATTGTCTGTGTTATATTTGCCATGCGAATTTGAACTCTGCATATATTTGAATCCAACAATATGATGCTATTGCGAATTTTAACTATTAACACTGAATGGAAATGAGACCACCCAAATTGAAGATAGGCTTAATGTGACACATTTACATATTTTGATCTCCCTTGCACATTATGGCCAAGAGAAGGACGCAATAGTTTGTTGGCAATTATTTGTTCAACAATATTTGATCAGAGCCTGCTTGTGCGAAGAGACATGCTGTTTCTTTATCACACTTTTGCTGTCTTATGGCAGTGAGATCACATCTGATACCTGCACTTTTGCATTGTTGCGTTTTTAATCTAAATCAATAAAAGTTTGTATGTATGTATTTTATAAGAGTTAACTTTGTATATTATTTTACTGTTAGTAAAAACTCAAGCACAAGCACTATTGGGTTTTTGCAGATTTTTTTGGGTCACGGTATTGTCATTGGTTTTGATCATGGTATTCATGGTATAACAATATGCTATGCCAAGTATTCTATTCCCGCGATTGCCCAAGACTAGTACAGCATCAGTGTTGCCATTGATTGACATATGCAATACAATTAATACTGCACTACAGCCTAGTTGTCACAGGAAGAGACTTACCTAGGGTAGCTAATTATTGTACCATGGGTTGGGCATGCTGTCCCGGACGAGATACAAGTCATTTATAAGATAAAAATTATGTGTTACAGTCAGTGACCAGCAGTGATAGCAACTAGGAAAGATCTGAAAAGGTGAGCATTTAGTTATTTATACCTATCGCATATAGCAGGGGTTTCCAAACTTATGTTGCCTACTGCCCACTTTGAGAATCAATTATTTTTTAGCGCCCCCATTTTTACACCTTATAAATGCACTATAACTACAAATTAAATTAATTATTGTAAGTCTCTAAACAACGCCCCCATATAGTTTCTGGGGCTCTTACCGCCCTTTACGCCTGCAGCGCCCACAAGGGGGCGTTATCGCCCACTTTGGGAAAGGCTCCATATAGTATCCTTATCTCAAAACATTGCATTTGTACCTAAAGAAAAAAATCCCCGTATTTATGTAAAAAAGTTAACCTGAATCTTGATCAACTGAATGATGAATTGAAATTCAGAATCTGAATATTGTTTTTTATTTATGTTAAAATGCGTCTGCATGCAAGAAATGGCTTGGATTCCTGCAGGCACCATTGATTGTGTGTGTAATCCGGTCGTGTTTAGGTAAAATATTGCTTTTACTTGTCAATGTACCACATAAACATGTTTTGATATTTCAAAATACAGTACGGCACTTGTGTGTGCTCCTAACTTGTGTTCCCTTGAATCGTAATGAGTGATGTTGGTGAAATTTATACACATGCTGTTATGTAGGCAATTGCGGCGCAAACTTTGACGCGGCCAATAATAGACCTTTACGTGTTGTTTTAAAACTTATTTTGCAAACATAAAACACGCGCTGTCGACTTGTAGTGCTCCTTGCTGTATAAATAAATATCGCTAGCCAAACACAACTACTATACGGTTCCACACTTAGCGACTCTTGTGTTATGGGTACCGTACAATGGACTGAGGGCGAACTCAGTGTATGATACTTATATAAATATTAAACATCCATGGCTCCGGTGCAAACATTCGTGGTTGCGCAATACCAGGATTCCAAGACGCCTTTAGTGCAGAAAGCAGGGCCCCAAGTCTGCTAACACAATCGATTCATAATCGAACTGCAACGGCATAGTAACTGTCACGTTTTGACAGATATCCCATACAATATCTGTCAAAAGTGACAGTTACTATGCCGTTGCTGTTCGATTATAAATCGATTGTGTTCGCAGACTTGGGGCCCAGGTTCACCATTTACTGAGCTACTCAGGTCGTCATGAACATAGGCATAGCAATAGTTTTGTGGTAAAGTTTTATGTGCGGCTTTTAATACAACCGGACACTAGTGGGATTTTAAAAAGGTATAGTTCTACATTTGAAAACGCGAAGCCTCTTGTAGGTGACTTGTTGAATGCGCTAGGGGCGTCATTTCCACTCCGTCTGCAGTACACAATGCTACTCAAAATAGAACCTTACGCTCAAGCCTCCATTCAGCAAAGGGTACATATTGCAGGCCGCAAGATGTCGCAACAGTACAGTCTACGATGGAACAACCACCAGCCGAACTTCATATCGATGTTCACGACGCTGCTCAACACCCAGACCCTGGTCGACGTGACCCTGGCCGCGGACGGGAAGCAGCTGCTCGCTCACAAGGTGGTGCTGTCAGCGTGCAGCACTTACTTCCAGGTGAATTTGTAGTCGACTTCTTCTTTTTTTAGGTTGGCAAACGGCCACAAAATAGCCCCGTGACGTCTTTGCCAGTGTCACGTATCTTTGAAGAGCTTGGAAAGTCAAGTTATATTTCATTTAACATCAATTGTGCATGTTTATGAACTCAATGGTTAATATTTTACTGGTGGTAGGCTTCGGCCGTGGCTAGTCACCACCCACTGAACAAAGCCATGTCGCCAAGCGGCCTAGCCGTGTTCCGGCATGATGTTCGGTGCTGCCATTCATGGATGGCGGGTCAGATCAGTTGCGCTGCATGTGCCTAGTGAATGTAGCGTCTGCCACTGCCGCCTTCCTACCTAGGCAAGTATGCTCCATCGTAGATCTCATCGTCACTTACCATCAGGTGAGATCGAGATCAAATACTTGCCTATAATGTAATAAAAAAAAAAAACAAAATAATATACCACTAATATTGGACATGATCTATTACCAACATTAAAAAAACACAACTTTGCCGTTCAACTTCACGCCAAAATCACAGGCTACTCGACTTGTTTGAGGCACTAACGTGTTCTCCAAATATAGAAATAGTAGACTATGATCTATGCTCGTTCCTGACTGGGCTTCTGTTGTGTGTTTCATATTAGCAGTAAAGAGTTACGAAGTTTGTATAATCAATAGTCATGTACTGACTGACTCAGAAGCAGAAGTCGTGATGTTATGAGTACGTCTGTCCGTGGACCGATATTAACGCAGTTTTTTTTTTATTCCCAGTCACTGTTCGTGGACAACCCGTCGCCACATCCGATAGTGATCCTGAAGGATGTGACGTACGCAGACTTGCGCACCATGGTGGACTTCATGTACTGCGGCGAGGTGAACGTCACCGAGGAGCAGCTGCCCAAGGTAACCTGGTCACCCTCTAACGCAGCCTTTCCCAAAGTGGTCGATAACGCCACCTTGTGGGCGCTTCAGGGGCTTACAATAATTAATTTAATTTGAATTTGTAGTGGTTTTTAAGTAAATAAAAAATGGGGCGCTAAAAAATAATTCATTCTCGGACGGGCGTGTGGACAAGACGGGCAGGGTTCAGTTATCTTTTCTATCGAAATAATATGTTTTGTGTATGTGTGAATGATAAATGTTTTGAAACATGATCTCATCGTCACTTACCATCAGGTGAGATCGACATCAAATACATGCCTATAATGTAATAAAAAAAATTAAAAAAAAAATGAGACTGTTAGCAGAAACCGCGGCTTTACAACGCTAGAAACATGGATTATGTAATTTTGTTTCAGGTGTTGGACACAGCTAAGCTGTTGAAGATCAAAGGTCTGACCGAGATGCCGGACTCCACGTCGCTGACCCGCTCGCAGGGCACCTCTGCGGAGTTCCAGGGCGACTCCATGGACTCCCAGCGCCACTCGCCGGCCGCGTCGCCCTCTAATAAACGTAAAAGGTAACACATATACTCGATGGGAACATACTCTAGACCAATCAGATTGTCTATCTATCTATGATTCGCACAAGTAGTCCCACAGGTTTGAACCTGCAGTACTTGTTCCCAAGTGTTGTAAATATAGATAGGCCATTATAGCGAATTTTATTTATTAAACTAATTGGTAACAGTTACAAAGTTGACGACGCGAGTGACATATATTTTATTCGTCACTTTATATAGATATTCCGTTTCCACCAGCTAGTGGTGAGCATCCAACCTCTTCTCAACACCAAGGCGAGCGTTCTACCATCTTGGCTATCGCCTGTGCACCATAGTTAGATAAAAAAAACGAGTTATTCTTTTTTTTTTGTAACAGGCGCAGGAAAAGTTCAACGGGTTCGACGTCCCTCAACATGGTTGGCGAAGAGAACAGGCCCGAGCTGGGCGCTCAGACGGTCGAGGCGATCACGCTGAGTAGCGTGCCTCAGCAGAGGCGCATACGCGAGTACCACGAGGTACGCACCATCGACAACGCACAACAGGTGAGACGCTTGCTCCACAGACGGCGTTGTCAGAGCGAGTTCCTTTTTTAAAAACTTTGTTAAGCGGAAGCGCAAGGTCAGGGCGCGAAATTTAAAATGTCAATGGTTTTTATTTTTTTACGAAAAATAAAAACTAAATTACATCGAAAACCATTGACATATTGCATTTCGCGCCCTGACCTTGCGCTTCCGCCTTAAATTATAAAAAAAATAGGTGGCCAGGTTTTTCAAACTAAATTAGCAGTCATACAGGGCGGCCATTTAAAAAAATAAGGCGCTAGTGCCGCGCGCTTAATTGTTAATTTTTTTTCAGACATCCGAAACCGAAAATTTGAACGTCGATCAAATAGCACTGGACACGACACCCACTGGAATGCCACAAGGTATATATATATATATATATATATTTTTTTTTAAATTTTAATCTAGTGTATTGAGCCGCCGCCGAAACTGTCGCGAGCGCTACATACCTCATTACCTTCTAGTCGTTCATTATTTGAATTTCGAATGAGTGGATTCTTGTGTAGTCCAGACGTCTCTACATATTTTCAGGGCTGGGTAGGTACAATCTCGTTTACGTTTCTCATTCATCTCTTTATTAAAACACACTTGTTCATAAACATCGATCACGCCTAATTCCACTACGTTCATTGCATGAAAATAATGTATACTAAGTCTGAATCTTTGCTTAAGCAATATGCTATTTTATTATTTAACAACATAGGAATCAATTACGATTTTGTGTAGGCCACGCCGCGGGACATTGTACGAAACTCGGGCGATACTTTTCGTTTTCCAGGGAAGGGAGATCAATGAGAAACTATGACATACAACTCGTTAGTTGCATATACTGATGGCGGAATGTAATTAAAACGCGCACATTTATCTCTCTTCCCAGGAGGACAGTGGACGATGATGGAGCACTCGTACCCGCGGTACTCGAACGCGTGCCTCGGCGGCGCGCTGCAGCCGGACCCCGGCATGTACATTAATAACGTGATCAACCCGCACATGGACGACATCAGCTACGGGCAGGCGCTCGGCGTGGCCGGCCCCTCCCCCGGACCCTCCTGCGGCGACGTGCAAGCGACCCCCGAGCACACCCAGCCAGCCGTGCCCAAGCGCCGGCGAACCACCAACCCGCAGTCCGAGGAGAACTTCCAGAGAGCCCTCGAGGCCGTCCGCTTCGGCGGCATCGGCTTCTGCAAGGCCGCGCGAATGTTCGGCGTCAACAACCGAACCCTCTGGCTCGAGTACAAGAAGAAGGGGTACCCGAACAACCGGCCGAGCATCAAGAGCCGCATCAAGCGCGAGCACACGACGCCGCCGCCCGAGCAGAAGGAGGAGGCGCCCGCGCCCGAGCAGCAGATGGCGCTGCTGTGCCCGCAGCACCAGGTGCCGACCGGCTTCATCGACTCGACGACGAGCCACGGCTTCCCGCTGCAGGGCGTCGCGCACAACTCGCCCCTCAACATTCTCGGCGTGAACTTCAACTCGATGCAATAGAACGCGGCGTGCGGCGTGCCCGGCGACGAGGCGTACTCGTTGTGACACGAGTGGGCGGGCGCGGACCTCGGACCGCCGCCGCTCGCGTCCCCGCCCCCGCACGCGGCCTGGCCGCACCCGAGATACGACCTATACATGCATTTATCCCTGTAAATACTAGCCAGTAAGCGAGGACGCTCGGGCCGAATCTTCCGCCTACTGAAATGTGTGAAATATAGATGGAAATCAGCGAGTTGTGTGGAGCTTTTCGCGTTTCAGGTGACACCGCCCGGGCGACGGGCGGTATGATCAAGTGATTTGTATACATGTAATTTAATTTTAAGGTGAACTGTCGTTCGGGCGTCGGAATACGTTCGCGTCCGAAGGCCTGTGAACGTGGTGTTGTCCAACACGTAGTAATGCCATAAATAATAATAATACAAAATAAAACGAAAACGTATTTTTTAGATCTCAATAGTACCGTAAGTGATTAGCTGTTCGGTGATTCTGTTCTTTTTTTTTTGTTTTTTGTAAATCGAACGGAGCAATGTGCACAATGTAGTGGTAATACATTACGCGTAAAATCGATATGTGATAGCGACTTTATAGATTAGTCTAAAAGATAGATTCTCATCATTCATCGATACATCACAATGAGCGTAGTTTCCCAAACGTTTATCGACCTCTGATTTGTCGATTCATGGGTGTATTTGATTTTGGATCGTACAATTTATGCGGCATATTTTTTTTTAATGTCTCGAGGTGACACTAGCTTTGTCGATATTGCTTAGCCCTCGCCGAGTTCTCGGATATCATCGCGATTTGGGAAACGATGTCACAATTAGTTATTTAAGCATGAGTGGCAGGTTACATTCAGTTTATTAATTACTACCTCTATTTATAAGTATTGATTAGGTATTACTATGTATGTGTATACATATTTTTTTTTAACGAAAATTTTGCAGTAGTCACCGTTATCAATGTACCTATATGTATATTATCAATATACATCAAGATTTTTTTTTTAATGAGGATGTTTCAACATTTTGCTATGATCCGCTTATACAGTGTTTGTGAGGCTTTGTGAACTAAAACTGTTGCAATGGATGCAACTCCCAGAAATGGTATTATCCGTTGATCTTTCCATGATATATATATATACTATTTTTTTTATTATTATTACATTAATTTTAGTTTGATATATTACCAGAAGTCTATCTGCAGGCGATATTATGAAAAAAGTCGTAATTACTAATTTAATTTTGCATTGGAGTTTTGCCTACTTAATTAGTAATGTTTGCAAATCACGTTGAAATAGTCATCTATTCTGATTTAATGCTTGAATCAATTGATAAAATACTGAAATTAAATGTGTAATTCTCTTGGCAAGCTATATGGACAACTAGCAAACCCAGCGAACTCCGTTTCGCCACCAGATGGCTTCGTTTTATGTAACATTTAGTTTGGTTTTTCCTGAATTTTCTTTGCTATAAACCTCACGGAGCCCGAGACCTTTCCAACGAATGCAAAACCGTGGAAATCGGTTCGTGCGTTCTGGAGTTATAGCGTCAGGAAGGAAAACCCGACTTATTTTTATATAGTAGATTACAACTGGGGGTCCACAATCATGAGTTGAATCCTCTCATTAATATAAGTATCAGTTTTCGTCACGAAGCCACTTACATATATATCGGACACATCGCCATTCCTCTTGCATTTATAAAATTAAATAATTAATAGGTAAACATATAAAAAATGATATCCTTTTTTTATACTATAAACTTATATGTGTACTTATTTTAATTTAGTGTTTAGTTTTTTTTTTCTTATGAGTGATATAATAATGCCAGTGATCACATATTTTTTTTACTTTATAGGGCTGTCTACAAACAATTGATGTAGGTTAAAAAGATAGGTTTTAATTATGTGATATTTAATATGCGTGACAAGTCAATACTGGTCACGTTGTAATTTTTTAAACTAATTAGGACGACATAACTTGATTAATTTATAAATATACGGTTTGTCGACATGATTCGCTCAGTTTGTAGTAACCCTACCTTCTGCGCTCAGGGTCCCGGGTTCGAATCCTGGTAGGGACCAAACTTTGTGCGATGAACACGGATGTTTGTACCCGAATTATGGATGTTTAATATCTATATAAGTATTATATATTGGGATCGCTCCAAGTCCATTGTACGGTACCCATAATACAATCGTTGCTTTCTTTGGGACCGTATAGTTGGTGCGTGCGTCTGGCGATATTATATTATACATTTATTAATATTTATTTCTTAAAAAAAAACTTATATGATTTATTATACACATATTATAATATTATGTAAGTATGTATATAATATACATAATCATGTATATTTCATCACAAAATTGGACACCTCGCCCGCTATCATTTGCTATATGCGTTCCTTTATAACGAATATTCATTGTATATCAAAACAATCTGAGCCCAATTCTGTTGACACAATCGACTCAAAATCGAAAGGCAGTGGTATCGTAATGTACACTTTGGTCAGTGTTTCCTAAGTGCCAAACGTTTTTTTTACTATTCTGGGGTGCGTTTACGTAACCCAGATATTATTTAGCCAGCAACAATTTAAATTTAACGGGGGTTCGCTGAACGGTATCATAGCTTTATATCAGTACTAGAAGACAAATTGTGAAATAGTTGGTTCCAGTTGCCATTTGATCTATTCTGACGGCAAAGTATAAATGTGTCTTGTGAGGGGGAAACTTATCCCAGCGGACGCCCGTAAACGTAAACAGTACGTGAAGTGCGAGATTTTTCGCTAACTGCATAGTTTATAGTCTACCGTATTTAAAAAAAATGTATGGAGAATTAACAGCGTTCCTAGTTGACGTTTATTATTAGTTTTATTCTGGGCATGTTCCGTAAACGCACCCCTATGTATTTACTGTTCTGACGTCATATTGTTGTAGCATCAACATCATCAATCCCGGTGTATTGTACACTATAAAGGGCTTAGTATGGGACCACACAGTTGGTGTGCTCGTTTCGCGATTGTTGTTAATATTAACCACACCATGGGCTGATTATTTTAAGTCGATTATGTTGGCAGGCTTGGGCCGTAGTCTTCACAAGGAACGTTACATCACCAGAGATCTCTATCGTGTGTATATTAATTACTAGTTTAGCGTAAAAAAGCATTTATAGTGTAGTGTAATTTTTGTGTGAGTAATCCTTAACAGAACATGTAACGTCAGATTATGATGAAGAATCTTTAATGCAGTCTGCTTGGGGCGCATTCAGATTAGGGTCGGCGCGATGGAGCCACTAGCCAGGGGTGTGCGCGGGTAGCGGGAGGGGATGAAAATAGATCCGGTTATTGTTTACATAACAACTATTCCGGCCACTCGCCCACTGGCACGTATTCTGAGCTGTTTACATGACGCCAGTAAGGTTCACCTGCTAATCTTCATAAATAATTGGTTATTCAATGCTGAGCTTAGGTCTCCTGAAGACCCTTAGATCCGTAGACCGTGTAAGGCACTATGACGTGTATATTTCCCGTGGTATATTATTAATGAATTGATGGTTAGTTGTTTCTAGACGGTTCTAGAGTTTTTGTATATCTATATTTTTGTATCCCTCGCTCGTTTTATATACTCTCAGAGGTATTTATATTGCTTTTGTTTTTGATACGATTTTTTACTCTTTTTTTTGGATTTAACAAGGATTTTATATATGGGACAGTCAAAGCGAAGGTGAACTAAAGAGTTACCCGTTTAGGGGTACAACACTGATTATTAATCCATCAATCATCTCCTCGAGTCTTTTGTCATTTGCTATACGAGGGTACACCAAAATGATCGGGAATAAAAATACATACAAATTTAACGGATTTTATAGAGTTTATTTTACGGTAAACCTTTATTAGGGTTCTTAAAAATAAAATGAAACGCGAATCACATGTATTTTACAATATTTTTGTTACACTTTATATACACATAATAAATTCCAGCCCTGTCTGGTGTTTGGCGTAAAATGGAATGGAAAATGATGTTCGATTGATTACTTCTGCACCATTTTTGTTGCTCGTGATTGCTGGTTTAGTTTTGTGTATATTACTACGCAACGGTAGGGCGAGTGGGCCATTATTCAGTTGCGACTCCATTAAGAACGTTAGTATCGGATTATAAATATAAGTTATGCTTACTTATGAAATATGTTTGCCAACAGTATTTTTTTTACAATAATTATTATATTGGAAAATTTCTGTATATTTTTAGATTTTAAGATTCGATTTATTGCTTAGAAAAAGCCCTTTGATATGTCATAAATGGTATTCTCTTGCGCGCGCGTTCCCGCTATGATCGGTCGCTCGCTAAAGAAGGATTTTTGATCGTGCACGTAGTCGCGGGGAGCAGCTAGTTGTGTAATAATCTGAGACTTGTCACTATTACTTGTGTGTAATATATAAGTGAATAATGATGTATATATTATTTGTTTTTTTTTAAACACTGAACGTAGCGCGGTAACCGTATCGACTGCTATATGTAAATGTAAATTCTTGAATGGTAATATTTTGCTACGACGCACTGCTATCGGCGTGGTATGGGCCACGATGGGCGCTTGGTAAGGCCTGGTGTTCACAAAAGCGGAGAGGTATAGACCAATCGCATCGTTTGAAATCAACAAGCGGTGCTTTTTTACAACAGTCTGATTGGTCCGCTGCTCTTCGTTTTCGTGAGTACCGGGCGTAACGCCACGGCGGCGCAGGCGCAACACGAAAAGTGTCATGAACAGGCATTCGCGAAGCGTTATCAAGCGCCCGTACCCTATTTAGAAGTATTATTTTTTTATTTTATTATTAACGAATTAAGGAATATTATATTTTTAGACTATGCGCCTAGATTAACAACGATTTATTTTTACTGTTCCGTGTTTATTTTTACCGATCTCTGTCTTACCGTTGGTTAATATCGGATATCTCGTAACTCCGCTCTTAAAAATTTAAGATCTATGCCTAGCATACATCGGTTTGAATATGCAGGTACTATCATTTGTGCAGTTCCAGATTCCGTCGAGTTTACAATTTAGTTTATGGCAATTTTTTTTTTTTTTTTTTAATCGGAGATATGATCATATTCGACTCGTATTGGGTTACGAAGGTTTCCACTGAAGTGTTTTTATTATCGTTTAACACTTATGGGCTGTTGGAACTCAGGTGGGAAATGCTTCCTTGTGCCAGACAGGGCTGACAGCACGCGGTGCGGAACCATCAAATCAACTGATACAGCGCCACCAACATATCTCAAATGGTGGACAAATCAGGAACTACACCATTGACGTTGTACATTGGTGTTGTACGTACGACAGTAAAGACGCACACCTTCACCTAAACATTGAGTATTGTATTATATCTCGGATATAGTTAAGGCCCGCCTATCTTTTTATAATTTCCAACAAAATTGGCAATGATCTAACGTTTTCGGGAATGCCCCTCCCCACTGTATATAAGTTTTAGTGGATATTGCATGGAGGCGCCGGATTCCGCCTGGGTTTGAACAGTTCGAACACGGGCAGCATTGCACCTAAGCTACACAGCGGAGGTCACTATGTGTATATATAATCTGTATATAGTTGAAATCACATGGCGTGTCGGTATTTTTCGCGGTGCGTGTACGAAGACTGCTCACGAAAGTGAAATTATAACACTTATAATTTCACTCTAAAGCATTTATTTGTGTCGTGCTTAGACGAAGAAATAATAAAGACGTACACCCAAATTTGTAGGCGTTATATAACTTTAACTAACGTCATATGGTACTGCGCACAAGAGGTTTTCTTTGCCCAGTACTGTATGACGTTTGATAAGGTTATATTACGTCTATAAATGCGGGGGTTAGTGTCGCGAACAATATATTGTGGCTCAAAATACAAAGCCGTTTTGTGTAGTGAACACGAATTCGCGTGTACGTACGGACGCAATTCGCGTGTACTACACAAATTGGCTTGATTTTTCGTGCTTCAATATGTCGTTCGCGACAGTCTATATTATTTCTTTGTCTGAGATTTCGTGTATGTTTTATTTTTATTTCTATCGATACGAATGTATCGCGACCCTAGTGGTCCCATCAGCACCTCCAGCGAAGTTCGATGCTCGTGTTGGGACGGGGCCACTTCAATAGTGTGACGTTTTCAGTGTTGGGGTTGTGAACCCTCGACCGTGGGGCATATTACGGACATATTATTTCTAGACAATTCAGTTGACTTAAGACTAGTCATCGGCACATGTTCCCGCCATATTGTAATTTGTCTCTGGTCTTTATGTAATTTTAACCGACATGACAAATTTGAAAAAAGATAATTCATTAAAATAATTATGTATTATTAAAATGACGGGCAGTTCACTACACCGCCTGGCAATAAGAGTTGGTAATACGGCCCCTTGTCGCGGAAGGAGTATACTTTTACCGGCTATGCCATTGACACTTAATTTTTTTTTTTATACTGAAAACAAAATGTATTGTAGATAATGAAGTTCTTTAAGCAACGTAGTAATTTTTTTTTTTGATAAAATACAATGGCGCTAATTCTGTTGGCTACGCCTGACTTAACTAGATGTATTGCCGTCCTGCTCATGGTAGTATGATGTTTATTTTTATGTCACTGCAGGTTCGACAGTCGATGAGTTAACATCCAATGTAATCGTATAGGCCAGATGCCATAGATAAACGTTAATAATTGTTTAGTTTGGTGACAACAGAATTGGTGCCAGTATACGGTTATAGGGGGATATTACATTCCATGTAATCTTTGACATTATTCCAGTACCACATATAGGGTGTAAGTAGTGATAGCCAAGTTGGTAGGAAGCTCGCCTCGGCAACAAGTAATGCACGTTCAAACCCCGGCTCGCACCTCTGGGATTTCTGGATTTCATGTGCGAATCTCATTTTCAGCCACGATTATCACTTGCTAATCGGTGAAGGAAACCTGCATGTCTGAGAGAACCCCTCGAAAAGACGTGTGAAGCCCGCCTACCCGCACTGGGCCAGTTTGGTGGTCCATGGCCTAATCCCCCTCGCATTGAGGGAAGGCCTGTGCCCAACAGTGGGGCATTAAAAGGGCTGGTATTATTATATATGGGATGTAACATGGAGTTAAAACAGGAGGCTAACAATTCGTCTCGTATGGTTTTTTAGGAGTTCCATCGATTGGATATAAAGATAAAATTCCTACTACTAACCTTCCACTAGTACTAACTAATGTAGCAACGCAAGCTGAAAAACTACTGCATCTATAAAACTTCATTTTCAATTTTATATGACCATCGGTATCACCTACTTGTTAACTTGTATTATTATTTAATATTTGTTACATATTAAATGTGGCGATAGATACAATCATATCTAAAAATTCAACAATCATATGGCAACATATATGTCATAGATATACGATAATGCGATATCCCATATGACCCGTTACCTTATAATCTCCTACTTATATGTGCCATTCACAATGAAGTCAAGTATTATTACGGGCGATGGTAGCATTGACCTAGAATCATGGATGTTACCAATGTTCAAAAAGAAATGTTTAGTTGCTCATGTGCGTGGGCTGACCTAGCTTCGGACGGTAGTTTGAAAGTGTAGAAGAATACAAGTGTCATAAACACTAGTACCTAACTATTATATGTACTCTCGACGAACACATTATAATACAACTTATGTATTTGTAGAATGTTCTGAGAGTTGATCGTAAGGTTTTCTCGAAGAATGCCATACAAACATAATCCAAAGTAAAATCCAGTACGTCAAGTGCGAGATTATTTGTAAACTAACTTTTGTATGGAGAGTTGAATAGCGCCTCTAGCGGACGGTATTTAAAACTTTCAATTCTCCATACAAAATGTCGGAATACGGTAGACTATAAAGTATACGGTTAGCTCGCGACTAATCTCGCAATTGACGTACTGGACGCGTCTTATACTTAAGCCGTTATGTGCCGCTTCAACTCTTTTGACTATAATAGTTTTTTTATAGTAATCAAACGGTTTTTGAAGGGCATACGGTATGAGTTAAGTCTGGATGATACTCATCACATCATCATACCAAGTGAGAAGGAAAAATAAATAAAGAGATTTAGATAGCTACTTATTCGAAGTGTGTTTACATTGTGCGTACTTAAATAATATTTGATAGTGAACGCAGAAAAGAAAGCACTTGTGTGTGTGAAATTGTGTCTATGGTATTCTGCGAATGACCTATAAAATTGTACTAATGTAAAGTTAGGATGGCTTCGTAGGAGCAGTCATATTTGCAGACCAATTCTTGCTTTGCTGATTTTACGATCGATCAAGTGATTTCAGCTCTATTCCCCGATCTGCTCGCTCCAAGTACGACTGGTCCACAGAGGAATCGTAGTTTTGTATCCCTCATATGCAGGCGAACGTCGCAAACTTTGTGCATAGCACTAAACAATTGTTCTATACCAAAATAGTTAATAAATACTTTTGATTATTTTGTACATCGTTTTTTAATTCCACCTGTTAATTTGTACCACATTAGCATAGTTTTACGTGACTTTTTCGAGAGTAAAAGTGAACTTTACCTGCTTTGACATACGGCTGCCGCGCGCGACCGCGCTTGCGCGTGAAGCGTTGTTTCGTGCGGGAACCGTATGTCCAAGGCGTTACTCTTCCATCGTGACAAGTAATCGAGTAATGAAAGAGTAAATAATACGACACAGACATGCCAAAAAAAGCTATAATCTATGATAAACATGTCTCGAAGCTTCAGAAGCGCGGAACACAGACTTCGTCAGCCGGCTGCGGCGGTCCAAACACTTCAAGCGGCAGAATCGAGTGCCCGAAGACCGAGAGGTCCGCAAGCAGAGCTCGGAACCGGCGCCCGCCACCACCGCACCACCGAAGCCGACCCTCATCCTCCAGAAACACGATTCTTACCCGCAGTACGCCAGCAAGGTAACAACCAACTCGTAATCAAAGACATCTATGTCTAAGCGGCATCCAGTCCTCATATAACAACAATAATTCAAAATATCAACAACATCCCTTAATTGAATGTAATCTTAAGCCTCCAACAGCTACTGGCTACTGTCATGTTCGAGCTCTAGGACTTTTGAGCCGACTGCGCGACGCAAAGCACTAGAGACTAAACGCGTGGGCCGATTTTGATGATTCTTTTATCAATCGATTTGTCTTAATCTTGCGAGTGTCACTAAAGTATTGAAACGTTAATATGACGATAACCAGACACCATATTGTGAAAAGCAACTGTTAAGTGGGGTGTCATTGAATAGATATTTGAAAATTATTTCTTAGTTTCTCTTATCATTTTTCATTTCGCATGACCGTTTAGTATCTGTGCCGATTTATAGTTGGTTAGCAAACATTCTCACTTACATGTTTCATATTTATAATGAAGCTGTGATACTGTTATTTTGATAGCATAAAATACCATAGTAAAAAATTTAAATGTGTAAAATAAAAAAGTTAATTAAAAAACCCAAATGTTGAAAAAACTAAATTTTAAATAAACGGAACAGTTTGGGATTACTTAACAAATCTCGACCGGCTCAAATCTTTCCAATAATTGATCGCGACTTTTAAAGTCGCTACTGGACTTGTTTTGTTCTTTTAATTTTAATTTTTTTATTTAAAGTTTAATTTTTAATCTGTTGGGATTTTGTGTTTTTTAAGGATATAAAAAATGTGCGATAACACTTAGCTACGATTACTAAGCTAAAGCTTGCGCTAGTTGAGGAATCAAGTTAATCTTCTAATTTTACTATCCGCAGTCATCGGTAACACGACGGCCGAAGCTCGAACACGAAGTGGGCTCGCTTCACATTCGTGCAGTCACCAGCACGGAGCGGCAATCGTCCACCACGACCACGATGACGTCCACCTCCGCCTCCTTCGAGTCCACCACGGCGTCCGACTCCCCCCAAACTCACCGCGCGAGCCACACGCCCGCAGTCAGGTCGGGGCCTCCGTTGAGTTGTAACTTCTGTTGGAATACAGTAGACGAGTGTGGTAGGATTCTGCGGCGCAAGACCCAGTACCATTGTCCCGAGTGTCGCACCAACTTGTGCATTGTGCCGTGCTTCCACGAGTACCACGAGGGCCCCGAAGGGGATGCGACGAACACCCGATGAAGGTTTGCTTTATCAAAGAAATAGTGTCACTCAATAGTCACTCTTATATTTTCTGTGTTGGGTTTTGTCTCCGTCGTATTGATGGTCAGTTAGTAATTATGTTGACATTAGTATACAGTGTGGAATTGGTTTTGTAAAGAAAACTGATACTTTTTGAATTTTCATTCCAACTTTTTATAAATTACACGCATTATTTCAGTGTTTTTACAATTTGATTTTGGCATGAAAATATCATAATGTAAGTCTATTTCAATGATATTGTGAATAAATCAAAATTACTTGTTTAGACCTAAAACTGCAATGTAAATTAAAATTCGATACGCTCGAACGCGCGCGTCGGGTATCGCGGACCGATGTGTTGTGATCGTGATTTACGATACATTGCGCGTTCAAAAATAACAACCAAATAAATGATGTACCAACACATGTGTTGACTTACCAAAAGCAGTTGTTGATTTTTTTAAAGGAGTACCTACATCACACAGAAAATATATTAGCGACTTAAAATCATGACCTTTAATAATTTCTTTGATAAAACGTTATTGTTAATTCAATTTGTTTGTGTAATTATGGAGATTTGTAAATATAGTTAGTGGAACTAAAACGATGTTGACGTTTTAGGGTTCCGTACCCATGGGGCTCAAATGGAGCCCTATCGTTTTTTTACACTTTCTAAGTACATGTAATAATAGTATATGACTTCGATACAAATCAGCCCCAAATTTTTAAACCATTCACTATGGTATTGTTGCCAAGGATTTTTCAAAACTAAAATGTAATGTAATGCCATTTTAATTGGATTTAAACTGTCTATGAATGTTTTGGGGTTGATAATTGAATTAACATATCGATAAAAAATATACGTTGGTCTTAGCTTAACTACGAAATGTATGGTGTACCTGAATTTTTATTTGAGCTAAAGACATATGTTAGTTCAGAATTATAATAATATAATATCGCCAGACGAACACACCAACTGTACGGACACGTAGCGACGCTTGTATTATGGGTACCGTACAGTAGACTAGCGAACCCAGTATACATTCGTGCTTATCACACGATGTTTGTTCCTACCGGGGTTCGAACCCGGGACCCTCGGCGCAGATAAAAAGGTCAAAGGTCAAGGACCAACTGCGCTAATCACGTGTCAATCAATCAATATAATACAGATACAAAAAAATGAATGAATATAAAACAGAAAGAAAAATGCTGTTTTATGGAAGGCCATTAGTCGGGCGATACTAATATTATATTTTCTTCGGCTACAAAATACAATATTGTTTTTATGTATTTCATGTAAATATTTTTATAATATTACACATAGCTAAGGCAACGTGGATGTTAGATATTTTTTTATTTAATTGACTGTCGTAAACGACTGTTGTAGTATAATACGGAAAAATATTAAAACTTTCTCTATATAAGGTGTACCAATAATGTGTAAAATATTTTAAGAGGCCCATCGGTCAGCTATAAGGCCTCTGCCTCGAATTTAGCGGGCAGCGGGGCGGCGGCGGTGGCGGCGCGGGAGCGGTAGGATCTTATGCGTAAAATCAAATCGACCGGTTCTCGAAAACAGCGGCGCGGGGCGGCCAACGAGCTCCGCTCCGCGCCGCCGCCGCCGCCGCCCCGCTGCCCGCTAAATTCGAGGCTGAGGCCTTAGCGTTACATTCACTAACAAAATATATTCGAAATTATTTCAAATATTAATGATAGCACTTCACGCTAAGTGCGTCGTGAACCGGTACCGCCTCGCTTTCGCAAAGATAAATCAAACACTGTTCTACATATGTATTTTATACTTAAACGTGATCGTTATCACCTACTTGTTAATCCCTTGAAATATTTTACACAATCGCGAACATTAATATGGGACCCATTTCCGTCATATTTTCCAATGGCAATAAGGTCGAATATCTGTATATCGTCATATCTGAGAGCAGTTGCTCCCAGTAACGCCAGTCAACATTGTTTGCTGTACGATATTCTACCTTAAATAGGTCCCAAATGAAAGACAGCGACTTTTTAAGCATTAAAATAAATAATATATAACCTACCCTTAAATTTAGTTTATACATTGTCTATTACACTCGTGATTTTATCTACAAATAAATAAAATTGGAGTGTCTGTTTGTAATATTCAAATAACCGCTTTTTACCAAGTACATTTGGATGTATACACGGTACCTATACCAAAACAACATTTTTTTTAAAATTTTGTCCGTCTGTTTGTTCCGGGTAATCTCTGAAATGGCTGGACCGATTTTGACGGGACTTTCACTGGCAGATAGCTGATGTAACAAGGAGCAACTTAGGCTATTTTTATTTTAGAAAAGAAATAGTATCTCACGAAAAAAAATTAAACCAATGTTGCAGCGCTGCGCCTGATTAAGTTTGATAGCAACAACCTGAAATGCGCTCCGCGGGCTCAGACTGCGCGAGCAGGCTGCTGCCAACGTTTGTGTATTTGTTAAATACCACGCGGACGAAGTCGCGGGTAACAGCTAGTATATATATATGTTACGTAAGTTGTACAAGATTGCCATCTACAATCGGTTACTTGTAATATATAAATACATTGAAGTAATATAATATTTTTATGTCATATTCCATAGCGATATGGTATTTTATATACGTTTATAGCTGGAACAAGCACAATATCAATGAGTAATATTTTTATATAAGTAGGTATGTGAAATGTGTGTTTCACTGCGAAGTAGTATGAAATACAATAATAATATATATTAAGTATAATTAATATTAATGTGTACTAGGCGACTATTGGCGAAACGACACTATAGCTTTGTTGGTTGCTATATCTGCACGTCAAGTGCGAGCTAACTGTATACTTTATTGTCTACCGTATTTAGACGTTTTCAATGGAGAATTGAGAAGCGCCTCTACCGGACGGTATTTAAACCTCTAATTCTTCATACAAAATGTCTAAATACGGTAGACTGTAAAGTATACGGTTAGCTTACCAATAATCTCGCACTTGGCGTACCGGTGAAGCTATCAATGTGAACCTAATAGTATTCCTCAATTAGAAAAAAGAAATACTTCAATGTTAATTCTGATACAGATTTTCTCGGCGCCAATGTGAAGAAGACACTTGCACATCTATCCTCAAATTTATAGAACGTTATAATTGATTATAAAGCCATTAAAATGCACCTTTTCACATCTAAAAAGTTGGTTGTGATGCCATTATAACTGTCTATAAACTTTAGGGGCTAGTATTTTTTTATAAGCATCCCAAATACGTAAGTACCATTCTTGTGCAAAATTATCTTTGTATATAAACTACTAGAAACTCCCGAGCCATATATACATAAGAATGTTGGATGAGCATATAAAATAAATTACAGATTGTTATTGTTTAATGCATGCTCAATGTTAGATTATATAACATTGTAATTATATGTATAGTTTATTAATTGTGAATGTTGTAATAATTATTTGTATTTGAATAAAAATTTTGAAATTGAAATGGATTGCAAACTTTCACGTTTCACAAAATCTATTTTTAATAATTATAATACCGTATGTCTTGTTATTTAATTTTGGCAATTGTCAGCAGATACAGTGTGACCAGCTATTAATGTTACACTTGTTTAGTTCGGCTTTTTTTGTGAAACGGGCCCTTAAGTGTTACTATATGTTTCTTTCTACGAATTATCAACGTTAATCTGAATTACATATCGATTGGAAGTAATCGTTCGGTATTACCGAAATAAGTGGTCTTAAAAAATGTTTATCTATACATATAAATAAAATTGGAGTGTCTGTTTGTAATATTAAAATAACCGCTTTTTACTAAGTGCATTTGGATGTATACACGTTACCTATACCGAAACAACATTTTTTACAATTTTTGTCTGTCTGTCTGTCTGTCCGTCTGTCTGTCTGTCTGTCTGTCTGTCTGTTTGTTCCGGGTAATCTCTGAAATGGCTGGACCGATTTTGACGGGAATTTCACTGGCAGATAGCTGATGTAACAAGGAGTAACATAGGCTACTTTTATTTCAGAAAAAAAAAATTGTATCTCTCGAAAAAAAATTAAAACCAATGTTGCAGCGCTGCGCCTGATTAAAGTTTGATAGCAACAATCTGCAATGCGTCCCGCGGGATCAGAACGCGAGCAGGCTGTTGCCAATGGCTGAGTCTTTGTTAAATACCACGCGGACGAAGTCGCGGGCAACAGCTAGTTATAAATATAATTATTGTGTCATGTACTGGATATAAGAATATCCTAGTCATGTCCAGGGTGCAATATTTAAAATGTGTGATCGTTCAATGATCGTTGGAATCTATAAGATTTCAAATATACGTATAACGAATTATGACACTTCAAACTGTGTAGAAAAGGGTATATTATCGTTCATAACTGTTTATGTGTTGGCAATACTATAGCAATGTTAGTATTATGTGGTATTGCTGACGGCGCCAGTAAACCAGAAATGATCTCACTGTAGTTGACCGGTTAAAATAAGGGCAGTGTTGCCAGATTTATAGTTAGAGATTTCGTGTGTGCAGATTGTGTTTTTTTTTTAGTATTTCATTCTGTAATAAATAAGTTGTGGATAGAGTTTATAAGCACATTGTATGACAGTCCCCCTAAAAAACCTTTTCCCCTGAAATTAGTAATACTAATGCTTTCTTTAATATATATATATATTTATATGGTTTTATACGGCTCAGTATCCATTATATACAGGGTGGAAAGAACGATAGGGACCGAATTGTACACAATGTAGATAAATATTCCGTCGCACGACTACGGCGCCGCCAAGCGGGATTCCTATGTGAAATAGACTATAAATAAAAATATCAATATCGAGCGATACTATTTGTTTTTTGTCGTATTATAAAAATATATAATGTTTAAGTATTCCTGCATTTTATTTCGTACCTACTCATCATCGTCTTTACTCAGCGATTTGTGTCCCACTGTTGGGCAAGTCCCTTCTGCTTTATCCACTCTTCCCTATCATGGGCGATTGAGGGTTATCACCTCGCGGAAGTATCCAGTGCATCCCATCATCTCCGTCCAGGCCTGCCACATGGCCGTCGTCCGATTGGGTTACGGTAGTATCTTTCATACTACACAAATAAAACAGCAAATCTTAGTTATTATTTTGTTGGATATCAATCCATGCCATATCAGTGAAACCGTCAAATATATTAGCCTCAAAGAAAGATGGAAAACTAAGTAAAACCGTTACTTTACGTTCCCGCTAGGGGCGCTGCTGGCGGTGGTTGCAACAATACTTAAAATGAGCACATGACTGCCCTGTGCATGCCGAATTCGTACTATTGGTTGGGCATTCGTATAGCCACCATTCTTGCTCATTTTATATGATGCAACCAGTAACATATGATGTAGGGTATTCAATACCAAATAACGGTTTTCTATTGCCAACATTTATTCAAAGCCTACAGCTCGGTTGTTCCTTCGTATATCCTTACGCTTCGCTTCAACTGCAAGTAGGACCGAAGAGTAGAAAAAAAATACGAGCAACTATGGACTCACTTCAAATTATTTGTTAAGGTAACAATTAAAAAACAATATATTATTCATAGATGAGTAAATCTCTCCGTCATCTACTTACCAAACATGTAACGACATTCGAGCTGCAAATAGCGAAAGCAGGGTACCATTAAAACCATCGTGAAACTGAAACATTTGTATTGTTTGCAATAGACTACAGACAGTACTTACGTGCCTATATAATATTTAATTAATATTTAAATTAGTGCTACGTTACATTTAGACACATATAACTATGTTTATAGTAGAAACTCTTACGGCTCCCGAGTTCGTATTCTAAGAAGAGGGGCGTATGCGTTTGAAAAACTTACATACTTACGAAAAAATGTTATAAATACTATAGTTAAGTAAATGCTAGTTAGTTGCCGCCTGTTCCTCAAAAATGTGAACAGACGGTTCAGTAGTAGGTACGGTCACAATTCCATACAAAATAGTGTCCTCTCGAAGGCATTCGTGTTCACGGCGAAGCTGAAAATGCATAGCACAGGTGACGCCCACCAACAAGCGCGTTCCGTCCCACTCACACCGCATATTTCATAGATAAGAATGACAGTGACACCGTGCTTGCTCGATGACCATACGATTATAATTGCAGTACCTACAAGTGCTTAAACCATACCCCTTATATACAAGAAAGATAATGTTTGAGACATCTCCTCATACCATTTGATATTGATAGTAACTAAATAACGTAAATATTGCATAAAAGCGTTTATCGAAAAGGTTAAAAAAAAACAACGCGAGCGGCGCCGTGAAGCGATAGGTTGGTTAATATGCCAAAAAACAATTGGTTGAGTAGTTAATATAAAAAACATTGTGATATACACATTTGAGTCATAAGTTAATGTGAATAGGTGATGGTTACCTGCAGGTAAATGGATGAATTGAACGAGCATGATAGGCTATTGTTAACGGTTAAAGTGTTACCTCGGCAAAGGCCGATGATCAAATATTGTTACGTTATTAGTAATTAAAGCAGCAGCTAAGTATATCACCGAGAAAATAAATTGTAAACATTCAAATTCGGTGGTAAAAATAATATTTCAAAATTGCTGAAAGGTGAAAGAAAAAATATATAGTCAGATCGACGATATGAATGTTATATAGTCATATTGACTTATCCTTTATCGGTGATAAGAAAGTTGTCAACTTTGTTAACGTAGAAATAAAAATGATTTCGCTGTCTAAATATATACGCTGAATATCAATTAAACACGAACGGCCCCAAGTCTGCTAACACAATCTGTTCATAATCGAACAGCAACGGCATAGTAACTGCCACATTTGACAGATATCCCATAAAATATCTGTCAAAAGTGACAGTTACTATGCGGTTGCTGTTCGATTATGAATCGATTGTGTTAGCAGACTTGGGGCCCAGATTATAAAACGGGAACAAGCGACATGACGGCCGACTTTAGTACACAATACATCCATTCACATGCGATCATAGCGTGCAGGATTAACACGTTGACTGCGTTAGGAGGTCTAAAAGAACTCTAACGTGACTTTCAGCTGGTGCGGCGCCGAAAATCGTGTTCTCCACCTCTGTGCGGGAGGTCGTAACTTCTTTATTTCTATGTGTTTGACAGAGACAAATATACATACCTACTTCCCGCTGCGAGTTTGATTCAATAATGTAATAAAAAAAATAGGAGATGGATGAGGTCTCTAACGCACTGAGTTGTAATAATATACATCTGTTGCGTGAAGAGATCTTTCGGACCTCCTAAAGCACAGGCGTCATAGACGCAAGGAGCGGAGCGCGGGCGGCGCGGGCGCCGTTAGCTCGCGCTCAGTGTTGTTCAAATGTCGATAATGTGTACCTGCGCACTCCATGTAAAAAAAATACGCTCTTATATTTTGTCAGCGTGGTAGCAAAAAAAGTCGTTGCACAGGCTGTCACAGTAAATTACGGCTTACATTTAGTAGCACAGATGCATCCAAAACAGCCAAACGAATAAATATACTATGTGTGCAATGCGATCAACAAATGTGTTTACCATGCTTCAATGATGAACATTTTTCTTAAATATATTTTAGGTCACTATGTTTATTGAAATAAAACAAATTTTATGGATTATCATAATTCATCATTCACGGAAGGACAGTCACCATGGTCAGTCCTCCCGTGACCATGGTTGCTGTAAAACAGCCGAAACGACGGGAACGTAGAAAACAAACAATAAACACGATAAAATCCATAAGGTTAGTTTTATTTCAGTAGTGTTCGCGTAAATACAAGAAATCAATATTACTATGTTTAAATGATTACTTCATAAAAAGTTTAGCTATCGATAACTGGGGATTTATTTTAATCCCATTACTAGTCACAACCCAAACGGATCTATCTTTACTTGCGATGCGAGATTCAATGGATACCTAATTTTTTTTTCGTTATATCTCATAATCCACTTTTCATATCCCCATGCGTAGCAAACTTGAGATAGAACAGTTAATTCTCTATTATTTACAGAAAGAACATAGATTGTATCTTATTTTTTGATAAAGATATGAGTTTTTTTAAAATACCTTATTTTAGGAGATGGATTAGGTCTCATACGCACTACAGTGAAGCTCGGCTATGAGGTCGAATAGGTCTCTAACGCACTGGCTGAAAGTCCTCTGAAAATGGCACCGCACTCAAGGTGTTAATATCGCGCAATCGCGAGGTGTTATTATCCGTTGTTGCAACTGCTAATTTATTCCCGCGCGATTGCTTTCTCTTTTTGATTAGAAAGGAAAGAGCGTTTATGTCAAAGCGCACAAATTCTCTTTGAGAGACATTTACGTCGAGCCGCGCTTTCGCGTGTTTCTCTTTTGTTTGTACATACGTGCTCAACTCCGCGAGAAAGCCGATTCACGCCAGTATAGACCGCACGGATTAAGTGTCCGTCAGATGACAGACTAGCGTGACAACATTAAAAAAAATTCGTTTTCGACCAGCGAAGCATGACAAGCGACATCCAATCCAAAGCCAACTACACGCAGTAATATGTATAGTTCCTATCCGTGTTCCGTCTCTTTCATACCACATAATTCACGAATAAGATCGGCGTGACAGCATGATTTTCTAATGACGATACGAGTAGGTTTGTAGTTACAAACAAGCACGCAGTGCAATGACGTACGCGCAATCGGCGGGAATCACCAACGCGTTAGGTATTGGCTTTCGGACACTTGAAGCCTTATGTTTATAGCCTTAAGTTTCTAAGGCCCAAAGCCTTTAGTTTCTAAGGCCCAGAGCCTATGTTTCTAAGGCCCAGAGCCTACGTTTCTAAGGCCCAAAGCCTAAGTTTCTAAGGCCCAAAGCCTAAGTTTCTAAGGCCCAAAGCCTAAGTTTCTAAGGCCCAAAGCCTAAGTTTTTAAGGCCCAAGACTTTGGTGTTAATTTGAGCATACAAGCATCTTATAGATATACCTCAGGATGGACCATTTTGTATGAAATCGCGGCCAAGAAGCCTCCCCCTCTATACAAGACAACGCTTACAAAAGGCATGCCCCAAATTTATGTGTTCCTTTATACACCATTGCATCATGTAGCATTGATTAAAAATGCTTTTTATGCGTTTTTAATTAAATTAAAATTCTATAAATTTGGGGACAAGTTGATCTCGTGATTTTTATTTTTTTTCGTCACGAATCTTGGAGACAATAAGTGTCGGGTTGAGTGTGATCATGTTGAGGGTTTGTGCGGAAATTTGGGTGGGTTCGACCACCGGCGCCGGCGCTGGCGAATTAAGTTTTCAACCCAAATTCATGCACGTCACAGTCCATTACAATAGCTTCACAAAGCACTCAGAGACGGGTAATCACAATTTAAAGCTATTGTTTTTTATGAATTCTACGATTGTTGTAGGAGGTGGCATTACTCCCCCTACCCGACGGTGGTCGCCCGACAATGGCTGAAAAGCGGTGTTATGTTTACACCATCGATATTCATTCTAGAATTTGCCGAAGTGACATCGCTCTTAGCGAACCGTCAAAAGGCTATCCCCAAATTTATAGACGTATTATAACTTTATCAAACATCACATAGTACTGCGCAAAACAAAACTCTTGTGCGCAGTACTAAATGTCGTTTGATAGAGTTATAGAACGTCTATAAATGTGTATAAATTCGGGGATAAACCTCTAAACAACGGCCGTTCTATGACTTTCGACCCCGGAAACATTATCGAAAATTTCGAAGAATTTATATACCAATGGGGGATTACTTTCGGAAAGTTTTCGATGTCAATTTCGAATTAATACTAACCCCGCATATTACAAGTGGTCGTGGTATACATTGCTAAACACCGATCTTACCTTAGTTCACTTAAATCAAACATACATTCAGATTGTCTACAGGATATAAGTTAACCAATAGAATAGTTTCATCAGAAAATACAGTAATTAACTGACAACATTAGTTGAACCTACCTCGTGTCGTTTTTGAAACGACAAAAACTCAAGTTTCCATATGAAAACAAAATGGAATTACAAAACGCCGAAGGAATTGAATTAAACTAAACATCAATCGTTTATAACATTAGTTACATTTACATGACCAATTCAAGTGATATATATATGTACACGCAACCACTATTATAAATAACTCCAATTTTATACACATGTGACAGGATTGTCTCATTTTATTGTTGACATATAATAATATATTGCCAGACGAACATACCAACGCTTGTAGTATGGTTACCGCACAATAGACTGTGGACGAACCCAGTATATAATACGTATATAGATATTAAACATTCACGACTCGGGTACAAATATTCGTGCTCATCACGCAAAGTTTGTCCCTACCAGGATTCAAGCCCGGGACCCTCGGCGCGGATAGCAGGGTCGCAACCAAATGCGCTAATCAGGCCGTAAACAAATCAACCATATTAAAAAGTTATAAGAATTACAGTAATAAACCAAATTAACCCCAAATTCAAAGAAAGTGATCAAACATCTACGATAGCAATAAAAAATCACTAATGAACTAAAACAAAAACGCCATTGCAAATTGATTAAAATTCCTATAAATTCGGAGTTTAACTTAACTTAACATGGGTAAATTCAAGCAACAACTCGTGGCGCGTGTTACGAAACATTTAGCAACGTACCCGACAACAGCAATGTGTGTTGGCGGCCGTGTGTCACGCAACGAGTATGTTACATATATCTGTTGCATAACATTGTGTAAGTGTTAACACGGTGCAATTTTAACAACAAATTGTTTAATACGATGTTTAAAAAAACATCAGTTATAATTAGCTGCAGTATTTATGCAACGATTGTAATTACATATACATTAAACACACCTTCAACCTGTCAAACAATGTATACATTCGATTCCTGCACGTAATTTTTAATACACTAAATTAGTTCAATTAAATGTAATTTCTTAAATTCATACAACTCAAAACGTTTTGTCTTTTTGGCACCAGAATAATTTTATGATGCCAAATATATTTGCAATTATAACACGTAACGCGTTACCTCTATTGGGGACATTTTAAACATTATTGTCAACCGTTGTATTAAAACTATATAGAATCCATAATTTCGTGGCAGACACGCTATAAGAAGCAGCCGCTTCGAGAGTTATCTACGAAAATTGTTTAACATCACATGCAACATTCATATCAAACATGTTTATGTTTTATTTAAACAATATTTCTCATATACATTTTGATTCAAAACATATTTAAGACAGATGGTGCAAACGGCCCTTGGCGTAGGTATTATTTGTTTGTCGTGGCAAAACTTTTAATTTTAACTCACAATGGAGAAAATATTATATGTCACAAAAGTATTGTCATAGGTTGTTATTGTCGATCGAAGTAAAAGCACTCCTGTATAAATATTGCTATTATTAATAGCATGTTTTGACACGAAAAACAAATATATGGGCACGCAAGGGCAAAAAAATATATGTCAAAAGCGTTAAAATCCGCCTCTATGCTTCTCAATTGCTGTCAAATTAGCAATCGCTGCCCTATATTTGATAGCTATTCAGACACAATGGCACGGGAATTAGAAAAATGAGAGAGAAGAATTAAGTTAAGACAAAACCTTAATTATTTCACAAGACTAAACTGACTTTGACATTACCCTTCGCACACATTGAACGTATGACAAGGACAGCAATAAACGCGTGTCAAATTAAGTTAATAACACAGGAACAAGAAAAATATCCCCAGTAAAGGTAACTAGAATAATTATATAATCATAGAAGGATAATATGATCATATTGAATATATTATTTCAATATTATATATTTCTAATCTTATGCAGCTAACGTATATTTTTATTTACAAGTTTGATAATTTGCAAATAAACGAATATTGAATTATTGTATGTAGCGGTTAAGAGGTGATCTGGCAACGAAACGTCGCAACCGACGAATAAATGGACCGACATGTTTCTATTTAATGTCAGTGAATTAAAAATAAATACGTTGTTTAAATGGTACATATTTGATGAATTCATATCAAACTGGCGATTCTAGGCGAGCCCTATCGCGCGCCTACATCTCGTAGAAGACCCGTCCAATCATTATGAAAAAGGTATAATATCAATATATTATCCAATGAAAAATTATTGTAAAAATTACATTCTCATATATTGGCGGTTCACGGTAAAGGGACAGACACTGCTGGTGCTGCCGGTGGTTGAGCGAACGTCGCATAACGACATTAACACACTTTCCAACGAAACTATTCTTAGTAATGTGACACATGACGGTACCGCATTTTGAACTTAATTTTATCATTGTGCAATACACAACAGAAACAAACGAGCTCTTTAAAAAAATACGTGACAGATTCGCACTTCGTCGTATAAACGACTTAAGGTGGAGGCTCAGGGTCAGGGCGCGAAATTCAAAATGTCAATGGTTTTTATTTTTTTACAAAAAATTTGGACATCTTTACGATGTAATTTAGTGTTTTGCGATATTAGCATTCTGCATTGGATGTCTCAATGTATAAAGTTTGCTTAAAAAGATACCTAAAGCGATACAACACCATAAAGTTAGTAAAAGTATCGGTTTTTACAAACCTTATGGTATTGTATCGGATTAGGTACTTTTTTAAGCAAACTTAATACATCGAGACATCCAATGCAGAATGCTAATATCGCAAAACACTAAATTGCATCGTAAAGATGTCCAAATTTTTCGTAAAAAAATTAAAACCATTGACATTTTGAATTTTGCGCCCTGACCCTGAGCTTCCCCCTTAATGATATAACAAATCATAGTGAAGGTATAATTCCCTCACAGATGAGTCGACCCCGTCCACGGTCTATTTGTCAAAGGAATAACGTCCGTAAGAACATAGGGATGTCACTACTATTAGTCCTACAGTGACGGGACCGCACGCGTTGTAATTTTAAATATCATTTTACCTAATCTCCTCAGTCTTCCCGCGGTTTCTTATCGCCGTCCGTTTTAAACCTGAAATTAACAAACCCAATTTCAATTCACTCTTCAAGCTGATCATCTACCGGAGCGGTGTGGCTGAGTGGAGCGGTCAGCGTGGAAGAGAATCTACCTATAAGACCGATTCATTCGCAATACGATCGAATGAATGAATGAACAAAATGAATGAATGAATGAATCTTATCGGTGTACCATTTCCTCATCGCCCGCTCTGGTCACACAAAGCTTCGATGGATATATACAGCATTAACCCTGACCTATAAATTATGTTTTTAATTTCAACGTATGCAAGTACAGTCAGTGTCGAAAGAAAATTGAAGTTTAGGACAAATTGGCTAGCACCCTCATGTTCAATCGAACGATTATATTATTAATTATTTAACCCGACATTTAGTTCAATACCTACCTACATGTTGAATCACCTTATCCTCTGGGGCTAACGAAATATGCCGAATGTTATTGCCGACGATATTTCCGTGCTATATATAATAAATTCGTTTAGTATTTATTCGTGATAATGGTGCTGATATAATTGAGAAGGACAGCGATACGTCATCTTAAGGTCTTATTTCAACGGAATAAGCACCAATATCACTTAAAATGTGAGAAATATAAATTGTTCTATTGTCGTCTCTATGTGTAAACACACACACCAATGTAATATTGAATTGATATTAATAAAAAAAATCTAGATTCAACTTGTTGCGACCACTTCAACCGTACCACAAGCTACAAAGATGGCGCTGCAGACGCTATCAGAACAATAGACAATTGACGTCACAATCCTGAATCGCGCTATAAGAGTTTTCGGAGCAAGTGACATATATACAAGATCCCGACAATAACCGTTGTGGTGCGGTTGAAGTGGTCGCTACAAACTATTTCAAATACAATCGTTTAACGTCGCGTTACGATGCGCAAACGCATCGCTATTTCCCACCTCCATACCATTCCGCGCCCGCGGGGTGTACAGAATTTAAATAAAATTATAATTACTACCGCTAACGCGACCTCTTATATTACACCTACACATTCATCTAAATTGAGAGTAAGCTCATTATTTTTACTTTTAAAGACTTCCATGATAATTGCGAAATCATGATTTTAATGTTAGTATAGAAACAATATAAAAAAAATAACTATACACAAAAAATATTACTTCAAAAAAATACACAATGCGTTACGATTTGTTTTTTTTTTTCGAAAAAAAAAATGGATGCCGTTTTTTTTTAATTTGGACGCATTTTAATTGTTAGGCAGGCACTATTAGTATACATATAATATGTAAAGCCGGTAGCGAACGCGACTGACCTATTAAGTGAACAATTTCATAATATAGGAAATGTTAGGTAACACCGGATAATATAATTGCGCAGTCAGCTATAACACCGCGGAGCGGAGGAAGCTCAGTAAATGCCTGTTCAGACACCGGTGGAATTCGCGACTTTAATTGCGGCCCAGCGTAGAAAACGAACACACACTTGTTAATTTAGTAAACGGTCGTAATTTCACGCGGCTGACTGTACAAAACAAATGATTGCAAAAAGGTATTTAATAATTCTTGTCTACACATACAATTATGATTCTAATCAAAATTGGAGCCGATTTTTTTACGTTTTATAAAATGCTGAACCACCAGTGGCGAAGGATCCATATCACATTATTCCAAGATTCCTGTCGGATATAATTTTCAAATAAAAATTTGCGTACGCCACTTGACTGAAAATTATGTTTTTTGTTTTGCAGAATCCGACTAAAATCTTATTTATTTTCTGCAGAATAAAATAAATATAGTTAATGGGACATCTAAACAAGGTTGAGTATGAGGGGTTTTTATGTGCACCCACAGGTGAGGTTTTTTTCCCGGCTTTCCTTGTGCGAATATTCCGCCTTCGCCACTGATTACCAGTAAATTATTTTTTTAACTTGAACCCAGTCAGTTTCAGTACCAAAAGCCACTACTGGAACTGACACCACAAAGAATGTAGAAGTTATGTTACGGAGGACAGATTGAGTAAACTCACTTACTTAAAATAATATATACTATATTATTTTAACATGGGACATGCGCAAACGCTACGGTACTTATACATCCATAGATATACCAGTAGTTTTTTTTTTCTTTTAAACTCGATACTTAAACAAATCTCAGCGAATCGATGAAACGATTCGCCAGAAAAACCCAAAAATTCTTATAATTCATTCGAACATAATTCTTGGAGAAATATTAAATTATAATACAAATTACATTAAAAAAAATATAGAATACCTCCGCGATACGTGCGACGATTGAACTAATTTAGTCGATTAGTCGACTGCGCGCATCGACTAACTAGTACATCTCTAGATAAGTTGCGTAGCTGTTGCTTACCTTACGGACAACTATTTCGATAACTTTGTGACCGAATTATTTTAATTATTTATTTATTAATATTGCGCGCTGATTGCAATGAATGTAATCAAGACGAATAGTCTACTATTAAAATTAAACTATCTTATTGTCACATGGACTAAGTTAACACGAAATGTGTATATATATAATTAATTTTAATCCTCAGATGCATTCATTCAAAGATATGTGAACAGCGAGTATTAAACTCCTCACACACGATACGATCTTGCTCGACAGAAAGAGACAGATGCAAGTGCACCACATGGTGTGACGTCACGTCGACGTAGGTCTGTATACAGGGTGTAAACCCCGTTACGACCGAGTTAACAGACACCCCCCAAGCAGGGTCTTATCTCAATCACAGTATACAAAACGGCTGCTGCCAGTTCTCAAAAAGAGAAGCGGCAGGGTTTTTGCAAGAAGGACACGAAATACATATCTAAATGAATAATTGTCAATAGTTAAATCGAAGAAATTCGTAGTATATAATACGGACTCCGCCAGCCCGCGCTGGGGCAGCGTGGTGGGCTATGGCCTAATTCCGCTCGCATCGAGGGGAGGCCCACGCCCAACACTGGGGCATTAAGTTCTAATATTATTAATACAGGCTGGTGTTGAACGCTTTCAAAGACCTGATCGATGGGTACACTGGTTTTCGTTGATCGTACGAGCAGTTCATAGCCGAACCTTGTTTTAACCGAGTATAGAACCTCGCCCCCCGATTTCGTAACTTGCAATAGCCTAGCGATAGCAGTAATCGCGCAATGCTAATTCGTATTACGTAGCACTGCGACGTAATACAAATCTGCGATTCGAAAACAATTATTGCGAGATTATTGCTGTCGCTTTTCTTTAGCTAAGCTTGAAAAGACACGGCTTCTTTGTTCCCCGTTGACTATAATCTGGGTGTTTTCAAGTCGAGAGTGAACAGGTACCTTCTAGGCGAGTATGCTCCATCGTAGATCTCATCGTCACTTACCCATCAGCAGAGTTATTTTAAACCATTCGAAATCGGCATCGGAAACGGAATCGAAAACTTCCGAACTGGATTACCGCAATCGCTATTAAAATCTTCGATGTATCTTGATGAGAATACCAAATAGTTTTTGCAAGAAGTTTCCGTCGGGAGCGACATCAACATCGGCAAGTTTCAAATCCGTTTCCGATGTCGATTCCGAGTGATTTCAAATAACCCACCAGGTGAGATCGAGATCGAATAGTTGGCTGTATCGAAATATTTTTTTTTTTGAAGGTTCGTAATCTGGGGGCCGATGTGGCTATACACATATACGCGTTTAATGTTTGACGTATGAGTATATAATGATGCCGGCGACAATGACGCCAAACGTGATGGTGATTGGTCGGTAGAGAGACCTCTTGATGGCGTGCCAGCGCTCGGCGTTGCGCGCGCGCCGCTTCATGCGCGACACGCGCGCGGCGAGCTCGTGCGTGCGGCGCCGGCGCACCGACTCCGCGCCGTCGCCGGCCGCGCTGCGGGAGAGAACCATCAATATTTATAGGGGGGTTTTTGGCGGTATATAAGTGTATATGTATTGGGCGGTATATAAATTGAACTGTGAAGACGTCATTTTTTTTTTTTTTTTTTTTTTTTCAAAAAATGTGTTACTTTGATAGATTTAGATAATGATGTGTAAATTTAGTTGAAGAATAACACTTTATAGCGGTTTTTTTGGGCGGGAAATTGAACCTTGAAGCCGTAAATTTCTTTTTCTATTCTTTTTTTTTTTTTTTTCAAAAAATATGTTTCTTAGATTAATCAGTAATGTGTAATATTAGTTGAACAATAACCATTTATACGGATCCTGGGCGGGAAATTGAACCGTGAAGTAGTCAATTATATTTTTGTTTTCCAATAAATGTGTTTCTTTGCTAAATAATGTGTAATATTAGTGTGATGTTAACCATTGTGTATTCATTGTGAATAACTATAAAAAAATGAGGAAAAATTTAAGATTTTTCTCAGCTACAGCTAGTTATACATAGAACATTGACAGTGTACAACGTCACATATCTATCTGCTACACAAAATGTACACGAATAGTGATTGTAAATGCTGAAAATGTGTTACCATACATCTGTAGCTTGTAGCTTTACAATCCTGAAATATTATCGGATTACCATCATTGTTAAATGACACAAATAAAAAAAAACCAGAACTTAAAAAAACTTGTTTGACAACCCTACTATGATCCCACTAAATACTAAAATTATTTTATTAAGTGACAACCCTGCTATAATGTCAGTAAATACTAAAACTATTTCATAAAGTGACAATCCGGCTATAATCTCACTAAATACTAAAACTATTTTAGAGAGTGACAACCCTGCTATAATCTCACTAAATACTAAAACTAATTTATAATGTGACAACCCTGCTATAATCCCACTAAATACTAAAAATATTTGATAAAGCGACGACCCTGCTATGATCTCACTAAATACTAAACATATTTTATAAAGTGACAACCCTGCTATAATCTCACTTAATACTAAAACTATTTTATAAAGTGATAACCCTGCTATAATCCCACTAAATACCAAAAAAAAATTAAGTGACGACACCGCTATAATCTGCTATAATCTCACTATATACACACTAAACGTGTGGCAGTACAATACTATTCCGATTCAAAAGTGATAAATCTCCTCTTCACTATCAGTTCCCGTCAGACACTTGAACCTGAACAACGTTTGCACTATCCTAATGCACGCTGAGCGCCTTGCTTTAACTACTAACCTTTCTGTGGGCGTCACGAGGGGCTCCTCGTCTTCATCGTCCGCTGAAGAGGTCGAGGATAATGACTCCAGGGACAGCGGAGTCGACGGGTCCTCGTCGGAGCTCGACTCTTGCCGCGCGGAGATATTAATATCACCTGCCAAAATATAAATTCTTAATACGCTATATATGTGATCACGACTACACTTAACAACGCTTACACCAAGCTTAAACATAGTCCGAGGGTTGTGCGGTCAGAATTAACAGAAGAATACAGCTTATACGAGTTACCAAACGTTTGTAATAAATGAAACGTTAAAAAAACACCACCTGTTTTATCTCGAAATATGTATCGCTCGAGTTATTGGCAAACTATGGCAAAACCAGGGCAAATTACGAAAAGAGAATTTCGAGAAATTATCGAAATTCGGCCGGACAATAAACATTAAATTTTGCCGGTAATTTCTGACCGCACAAAACGGTGATGTGATATATTTTTAAAAGTATTTGTGTGACCGAATTGTGGGTTTTCGAAAATCCGCGATTTCCGGACGATCGCGGATTTAAATGAAACCCACCCTCCTATAGGCAAAAGCACATAAAACGGGCGGAACATTGATGGACACATCATGCTGCATGCAGGACTTGGCAGGTTGCCTCATTGTCTGCTGACGTCGCAACCCCGGGGGCTCCGGAGTCGACTGCGGCGTTACAACTAAACTGACGTATAGCTAGAAAGTGCACAAACCAAATTCTAAGACTATACTATACTAGCTGCACCCCGCGGTGTTACCCGCGATTAAAAAGTATGTCATTTTCACCGGGATAACTATAATCTATCGCTGTGCCAAATCGGTTCAGCCTTTCTGGCGTGATTGAGTAACAAACATCCATCCATCCAAACTTTCAGATTTATTATATTAGTGTGATAGTAAAGTGGTAAAATATGTTAGTTTCGATGAACAGAGTAATCTCCTGAACGACTTATCCTATTCTGAAAATTATTTCGCTGATAGTAGCCTACATTATCCTAGAGTGCTTTGCTTTATCGAGATTGCGGTCTTAGACGCGGGCAGAAGCTAGAACAATCAAGTCCTTTGAGATTATTGTTTTTAACTTACGGACTATGATTGACCCGCCAAATTGTCGTTCACCACGTAATCTACGCGGGAACGAATACCATCGAAGAAACCCGACATTATCCGAAATCGTGCGCGATTACATTTTCGCCTTCACCCTTCGCTAGTCTTACAAGCGTTGTCTCTTTCCCCCCTATCGTATGACCGACCGAGCAAACACAAACAACAGGTCTGCGACTGCTTTCGTGCTTCCCGCTCGCAATCATCCAAATAAATTTTATCGATAAATATTTTTAAATAGCAACACCCACTAAATTTATTTGAAATTATACGTGTGATGTTTTTGAAATTAGAATTTCCAACAATTTAACCCTTAGTAGCCTGATTTACGAAAGTGATTTATTTTTAATATTACTGTGTTTAATGTTACTGTGTTTAATAATAATGACATTTGATTGTTTTTTTAATTTCATTGGAAAGAATATTATACAACCGTAAAATACGTACAGCCAACCTATAAAAGAAACTAATAGTAATGTGAACATTCGGTTTAAAAGATTGGTATCAAAATTGAAACTCTAGTCTATAAAAGGTTAAGGATAGATGGCCTGATTATGGCAGTGTCAAAAAAAATATACCCAGAAAGAAATTAAGAGTTGTGTCTGTTGATTTACTTTTTATTACATTTGAAGATGTTGAGGAATAACTCCGAGCACTTACCCAGTGATTCGCTGGTGGGTATAGCCGGCAGGGGGCGGGCGGGGGCGCGGGTGAGGCTTTCTGCCCTGGGCGGCAGCGGCGGGGGCGCCTCCTCCTCCTCGGCGACGCTGGAGTAGATGCTCTCTTCCATCTTGACGGGCTTTTTAATCAATTCTTCTTCTTCCTCGTCCTCCACCTGCGGATGTTACCACAAGAGATGTTACAAGTCTCCCGAAATGGCATGGTGTACAAAGAATTTTGATAAATGGATCAGCATCGGAATATATTCTTACTGGCTGCGCCCGGCGGTGTTACCCGCGATAAAAAGTATGAAAAATTAAAACATCTATCCCACGGGAACCATACATTTCACCGGGATAAAAAGTAGCCTATGTGCTATTCCAGACTATAATCTATCTTTGTGCCAATTTTCATCCAGATCCGTTCAGCCGTTCGGGCGTGAAAGAGTAACAAACATCCATCCAACAATCCATCCATCCACACTTTCACATTTATAATATTAGTATACAAGTATAGATTCATGTGAACCATTAAGTACAGTACTTATGATAACATGATCCATGTACTCACGTAGTTGGGGTCAAGTCGCTTCACGCCCTTAATAATGGCCTGGTACGAGAACCGGAGCTGATCCGGCGTCTGGATCAGCCCCATGCGGTCCTGCCGCAGCTCCAGTAGCACCTCCTGGATGTCCACGTTGTCGACGCCTTCCTTCTCGATCTAGGAATTGAAGCTAACGATGGAATACGTGACCACACTTGTCAACAAGTCCTGCCAAACTTGAGGACTTTTCATGAACATTATTTTTTTTTTTATTACATTATAGGCAAGTATTTGATCTCGATCTCACCTGATGGTAAGTGACGATGAGATCTACGATGGAGCATACTTGCCTTGGTAGGAAGGCGGCAGTAGATCAAGACGCTACATTCACTAGGCACATGCAGCGCAACTGATCTGACCCGCCATCCATGAATGGCAGCACCGAACATCGTGCCGGAACACGGCTAGGCCGCTTGGCGACATGGGCCATTCGGCCATTGAGCACAAATGGCCGAAGCCTACCACCAGTAAAAATATACTCGTACCTTGGCTACACAAATCGACTTGATACTTTGTGCTTCGATATAAACATCTACTATACGGGCCCACGCTAAGCAACGCTTGTATTATGGGTACCGTATAATGGACGGCGATCAAACCCACTATATAAACACTTAAATATATATTAAACATCTATGACTCGGGTACGAACATTTGTGCTCATCAATATATAACTTCTTATATTATAGTGTATATTATTTTTCGCCAAAGGATCAGAACCATACTCCCAAATTTTTTCACATTCACATAGAGGGCGGTCAAGCTCTGGAGCAAAGACATTAGTCAGTACCTAGGTGTAAAACGGAGTTTTCCAAGTCTGAAGCCGAGGGTTGAGCCCCCTGCCTCAGACCTTGCGTGTATAAATCTACACACTCGACCGAAAGCACTAACTCGCCATTACACTCGTCACGTGTAATCCAGACATTATTCTACTATAACGTTGTCAATATTTAGAAAATAAATACTGAAGTACCGCTACAAGGGCAGTTGTTAATATTTAAGCAGGCAATAGCGACTGCAACGATTTAATTGCCTCGCACACTCGCTGCGAGGTACACGCGTGGGTACAGGTGACCCAAGGTCCAGCCACGTCAGCAATGTCAATTTAATATTTATCGACCATTTGAGGCAATTAGAAGTTCTAAGGAAACCATGGAACGTGTTCTGATAAAATATTCACAGCGATTCACCGCGATGTTTCACATTGCTTTCAATATTTTGAACCTTAAGGTGGAAGCGCTAGGTCAGGGCGTGAAATTCAAAATGTCAATGGTTTTTATTATTTTACGAAAAATTTGGACATCTTTACGATGTAATTTAGTTTTTCGCGATATTGGCATTCTGCATTGGATGTCTCGATGTATTAAGTTTGCTTAAAAAAATACCTAAAGCGATACAACACTCCAAAGTTAGTAAAAGTAGCGGTTTTTACAAGCCTTGCAGTCACTAAAATCCGAGAAATTTCTGACCGCCTTTGACGATTATCAAGCATCAAAGTGATCGCAAAGTAACAGGGAATATCGCCGAGACCGTTTTCAGCTAACAATGTTGTTAGAAATCGATATCGGAAACGGAATCGAAAACTTCCGAACTGGATTACCGCAATTTTTGAATTTGATTATCTTCGATGTAGCTTGATAAACATACCAAATCGTTTTTTTTTTCAAAAAGTTTCCGTAGAAAAGCTCGTCGGGAGCGACACCAAAATCGGAAAGTTTCAAATCCGTTTCCGATGTCGATTCCGAATGATTTAAAATAACTCTGCAGGTCGGGAAATTTTCAATTGGTAAATTTTTTTTTTTTTCAAGTTCGCTATCCAAATTAACGATGTTACATTTTCAAGTAAGACCGATCGTAAAGCATAATAATAACATGTACTGACCATGACGAGACAGCTGTCTACGAGGCAGAAGGTTCCGGACCGGCCGATCCCAGCGCTGCAGTGGATTATCGGCGGACCCAACTCGGAGTCCAGGACCCCGGACTGGCGGACTCGCGTCAGGAACTCGAGGAACGCCACGGGGGAGGTGGGAACACCGAAGTCGGGCCAGGTGGTGTAGTGATACTGGACCACGTGGCGGACAGCTGATGTCTCCAGATCGACGATTCTGTGCGAAATATACGGTGTCCTCAGAGCGGGTTTTCTTCCTTTTGGACGTGACGAGACGTCACACTCCCGTCTCGCTCAAACGTTTATGGATATAATGTTGCAATATAACAAAAAAACCGCAAATACTACTTTATATATATATATTTGTTTCTTATGCATCTAGATCAGGGGTTCCCAAACTTATTTTGTCTACTGCCCACTTTGGGAATGCATTATTTGTTAGCGCCCCCATTTTTTCACCTACTTAAAAACCACTATAACTTCAAATAAAATTAATTATTGTAAGCCTCTACACAACGCCCCCATTTTTTTCTGGGTCTCTTACCGCCCTGCAGCGCCCACAAGGGGGCGTTATCGTCCACTTTGGGAAAGGCTGATCTAGATCAAAGTAATATGAATAGTTATTCTTTTCTTATTTTCTTATATTCATTCGCGAAAGGAACGTGGGTTTTGAATAGAGAATTTAATATAAGCTATGAAAGATAATTAATTAACCCTGATTCTTTGGTGCATTTTAAGTCGCATTTCTAAAGTATTAAAATTGAATTTTAATAGCTTTTATGACAATAACCTACGTTCGAGACAAAATTTCGTTTACTCATGACTTGAAACATCTTTCTGAAGAATAAGAAGTGTTTTTTTATGTAACAATATAATCCGGATTTTTTTTAAAATAAAAAAAGCTAGTGGTTAGGTGCATAGCTGGATAGCTAGTAATAGGATAGTTTAATGTTTTTTATTCATTTTTTTTTTTATTACATTATTATTATTTTTTTTTTTATTACCTTATAGGCAAGTATTTGATCTCAATCTCACCTGATGGTAAGTGACGATGAGATCTACGATGGAGCATACTTGCCTAGGTAGGACATTAAAGGCAAGTATTTGATCTCGATCTCACCTGATTTTGAAATTAAACTAATTTTACGGATTTTGTCGCGTTTATTTCATATTTTTACGTCCTCGACTTTTCGGCTGCTTTACAGCAACCATGGTCACGGGAGGACTGAGTAATTAGACGTCCTAGTGTGATAGTTTGAACTGGGATACCGTCCTATGGCACTACAACACAACACACATATACAGCATCATATATAATGTTAGCAAACTCACTTCAGCTCGAGCCTATTGAATAGTGGTTCATGCTTTCTACATGGGAATTACAAGCTAAGAATTTGGAAATGAGTTCGAGATCGCAGGCTTCACTAACTGAATAGCGACGGACTATCTAAAGACAAGAGCGCGGACTTTTATAGGTTCACAGCCAGATTCCAGTAGCACACTGACTGGGCTCTTATCGTAGGGACAATCTAACAAGATCTCCAACCCTCGATACCCTTAAATTATATTTGGATGGCACGAATCCGCCATTGCGCGTCGCCCGCTGACCAATCACATGCGAGTGAATCAATTAAATTTTAGCCCAATTGCTTGATTTAATGACCTTGGCTTATAAAGTGGCCCCCACCATATTATTGGATCAGTATGTATTAACCAACATCAAAACATTTCAACAGCTGGAGTATTGAAATGAAACTAAATTTTAAGGATTTTGTCGCGATTTTATTTCTATTTTACGTTCGCGACGTTTCGGCTGCTTTACAGCAACCATGGTCACGGGAGGACTGGGGTGGTTGACGTCCTGGTGTCATAGTTTGAGACGGGGTACCCTCATATTTAATTGTTACTTGTAGTCCGATCTACGTAGAAAGTGCTCACAGTGTCTTGAGTTTTAGTTTCATTTCAATGTGTAATATTCGCGTAAATATAAGAAATCAATAGCTGGAGTATTGATAACTAAAGATAGTATTATAGAATAATAATAGTAATTATATAAAAGTAGATTTAGGCAGATGTCCGCAACCCTTCCAATATTCCCATCCCATATCGATCCAATCCTCAATCCATAGTCCCAGTTATCTTTCCATATTTCTGCAATAGTTCCTCCGCCTTTTAAGGTCGATTCGCTGTTTATGCTATCTTTTTCAGCAATTGACCCTAGCAGGTGGCTAACATAACATTAAAATTCTCAAAAAGGGCCTCTACGTGTTGGACCAATGTCCCCGCGCAAGCCTTCCAAAGATCCGGGTATAGCCCGTGTGGAATGAGACATAATAATAATACCAGCTCTTTTTAATGTCCCACTGTTGGGCACAGGCCTCCCCTTAATGCGAGAGGGATTAGGCGATAGTCCACCAAGCTAGCCTAGTGCGGGTTGGCGGACTTCACACGTCTCTCGAGGTGTTCTCTCAGGCATGCAGGTTTCCTCGCGAAATTTTCCTTCACCGTTTAGCAAGTGATATTCTTGGTTGAAAATGAGATTCGCAAATAAAATCTCAGATGTGTGAGCCTGGGTTTGAACCTGCGATCCTCGTTACCGAGGCAAGCGTGCTAGCAACTTGGCTATCACTGCTTACTGCTGTGATAGCCTGCTACTGCTGATGTTCTAAGACCCCTAAAATATCTAGTATGGACGTCTATTAAAAGTTCCTCTATAACCTCCTCGTGTTTTCCGTCGGTTAAAAAATAAATTAACTGTCTTCGCCACCGTTTGCACTCACCTGAAGAGTCTTGTTGAGTAATATCCGCAGTCCTCCTCATTCATCTGCTCCACCGATAGGTTCACGTCGTAGAGCACTATCTTGTGGTGCTCCCCGATCCCCTGGGGCCAGTACCAGTGGCACTTCACCTCGTTCTTCTCAATCACCTTATTCAGCATCAGAATGGCCTGGCTGTTTTGTTCCCACACCATTAGCCAGAAATGGCCGACGGTGAATGGCAGAGGACCCTGCGTGAGAATGTACCGGCGATTCGCGCGCTCCAACTGCGGACAATGGAGGAATATTGTAACGGATCTTAATCCTAGTAACTGATCTGTGTGCCTAGCCATTCGATCTGTGTTCCCACCCACTTGATCTCCGTTGGTAGCTACTTTTTTTTTAATTCTTAGCCTTGAATTCCTTCTTAGCCACACGTTTTTTTATTCCTAGCCACTATTTTTGCGTTACTAGCTACTTGTTCTTCGTTCCTAGCCACTATTTCTGTGTTACTAGCTACTTGTTCTTCGTTCCTAGCCACTATTTCTGTGTTACTAGCTACTTGTTCTTCGTTCCTAGTCACTATTTCTGTGTTACTAGCTACTTGTTCTTCGTTCCTAGTCACTATTTCTGTGTTACTAGCTACTTGTTCTTCGTTCCTAGTCACTATTTCTGTGTTACTAGCTACTTGTTCTTCGTTGGTAGTCACTATTTCTGTGATACTAGCTACTTGTTCTTCGTTCCTAGTCACTATTTATGTGATACTAGCTACTTGTTCCTCGTGCCTAGCCTCTTTTGTCTGTATTCCTAGCTTTGTATCTCTATCACATGTTCCACTCACGTGTGGTGCCGGTGCGATTATGATCAAACTCAGAACTCTAGAAGCTTCTGAGATACGGCAGAGCTCCTCAGAATATCAACTTTAGGGACTGACTTGTAAGTTATTGAAATCAACGCAGACAACGGTTAATAATATAGAATGCACAAATCCAGCCTATACATAAAACATAATGCAACCCACTAAAGTACAACTAAGGTTAACAGTTTAACCTCAGTTATATAAGTCAAAATGTAAAAAATATTAGCTATAATATTTTTCTTTTATTCATGTTAAATTAAACGCTGTTATCAATAATCAGTCTTTTCAGACTCCTATTAAAAAAAGCCTTTATAAATTGGTTTCTCTACTATTGAATTAAATTTCTCTTTTTTAAATTACATTTAAAGAAAAATCTCTTATCTTCAGCCCACCACCTAAGCAGTATGAAATAAAAATATACAAACGAGAATATCAAGCAACTAAAAATATTTATCCCGATTAAAAGTATTGATTATCTTGTCTTGAACTCTTAAGAAGGTTCCTCGACTATCCATAAATAGTTTTTATTTTTTAAGACCGTACTAGCGCCATCAGCGTAACTTTATATTTTTTAAGTCTAGTTTGATCTTTTATAAGCCTCGCTTTGATTAGACTAGATACCAATCGTTAAGATGGCTATAAAGGCGCAAAAAAATAAATTCACATGTTTTTAAAGGCCAACTCAGGCATAAGCTATATCTGCTTCGGTATGTGGGCAGCGAATGTTATAACGCGTCCCGTTAAGTAATTATCGGTAATTCATACAAACACAAGCGGAATACCGCTTGGTACTTTTGCAACGATGATACTTACCTACCTACAGCTTCTTTCAAAGGGGCTTGAGTACTCGTATTTGCGACTGTATGTTACAGCCATGATTGTGTTTAAATAATTGATGGGGTCCATCGATGTATTATTAAAATCCGTATATGAAAAACAATATTTTTTACGTACCGTTTCAGTTACGTAACATCATCCATACCTCTCGCACCACAGATTACCTAAACGCTTGTCAGTGACAGCAGCTTTTCTCGATGACGTTACCATTATTATATTATATATATAAGTTACTAGCTGCGCCCGGCGGTGTTACCCGCGATAAAAAGTATGAAAAAATTAAAACATCTATCCCACGGGAACAATAAATTTTACTGGGATAAAAAGTACAGACAGCCTATGTGCTATTCCAGACTATAATCTATCTCTGTGCCAAATTTCATCCAGATCCGTTCAGCCGTTCGGGCGTGAAAGAGTAACAAACATCCATCCATCCAAACTTTTACATTTATAATATTAGTATAGATTCTCATCAAGAAATATTAAGTTTCCTGATCTGGTTCAATAACTACGCCATTTTCATATCATCATGTCACATCCATTATTTTATTTATAATGTGCATTTGTTGAATGTGTTATTGCTATTAATTACTTGACATTGGCAAAACACCCGCAAAGTTGTGGCTGGAGGCTATGTTCATATCCATTATATTTCGTCGCATCTCATTTCGTAAAGAAAGAAGAAGAAGAAATATTAATAGAACTATAAGACATTTTATAATAACACCGCTTACTAAGTACCCGCCAAATCGTTATAAGTTATGCTTGCTCTAAATACCTATAGGTATCTGAAGCAATTTTCTTTAGACCTTATTAGTCCTATAAGATGACACGTGTCATTACGTCTAGAATTCCTTTCTGCGAATCTTTACAAACACATCATCCCACCCCAGACATCAATAACACATTTATTATATCATGAGCAGTTACCCGAATCCATTAAAATATGAAAATCTATATGGAAGGTGACAAAAGACGGTCGCAGGAGGGAACGTATCTCCAAATTAGGTCATTTTATTCAACGCCAACAGTTATATACGGCTGCATTTAAAGATTATTATAAAATACTAGCTGTTGCCCGCGACTTCGTCCGCGTGGTATTTAACTAAGACAACCGTTGACAACAGCCTGCTCGCCCATTCTGAGCCACCGGGACGCATAGCAGGTTGTTGCTATCAAACTTAATCAGGCGCTGCGCTGCAACATTGGTTTTAATTTTTTTTTGTGAGATCCTATTTTTTTTCTAAAATAAAAGTAGCCTAAGTTACTCCTTGTTATATCAGCTGTCTGCCAGTGAAAGTCCCGTCAAAATCGGTCCAGCCATTTCAGAGATTACCCGGAACAAACAGACAGACAGACAGACAGACAGACAGACAGACAGACAGACAGACAGACAGACAGACAGACGGACAGACAGACAGACAGACAAAAATTGTAAAAAAATGTTGTTTCGGTATAGGTAACGTGTATACATCCAAATGCACTTAGTAAAAAGCGGTTATTTTAATATTACAAACAGACACTCCAATTTTATTTATATGTATAGATACGCCGTGTTTGCTCCCAACAAAATAACAATTGCGATTTATTTGTGACCATTTTTGTTATTGACTTATCGAAATTGTAACATCACACAATTTTTTTGGATTTTATCGCGTTCATTTTATTGTATGCCCTCCCGTGACCATGGTTGCTGTAAAGCAGCCGAAACGTCGGGAACGTAAAAATATACAATAAACTCGGTAAAATCTGTAATATAAGTTTTATTTCAATGATAAATGCATCGTTGGAAAATTCAACGATCACAGCCGAGTGCACAGTTATTTAATGTACGTACTCGGTGCATGTATTATGCACGGCTTACACATGCACCGGACAGCGATCGATGCTGTATTGACTCAAATAAAATCTATACATATAAATAAAATTGGAATGTCTGTTTGTAATATTACAATAACCGCTGTTTACTAAGCGCATTTGGATACATATACCTATACCGAAACAACCTTTTTTACAATTTTTGTGTCTGTCTGTTTGTTCCGGCTAATCTCTGAAATGGCTGGACCGATTTTGACGGGACTTTCACTGGCAGATAGCTGATGTAACAAGGAGTAACTTAGGCTACTTTTATTTTAGAAAAAAACATAGGATCTCACGAAAAAAAATTAAAACCAATGTTGCAGCGCAGCACCTGATTAAGTTTGATAGCAACAACCTACAATGCGTCCCGCGGGCTCAGAACGTGCGAGCAGGCTGTTGTCAACGGTTGTCCTTGTTAAATACCACGCGGACGAAGTCGCGGGCAACAGCTAGTAAATAATATAATAGTTGAATAGTATATTTATAAGTACTACCAAGCTTTTGCTCGCACGCAATCCATACGAAATGAATTTATACAAACCAAACAGCTTAATTTCATACCTACAAAGAAACACTACTTTTTTTAAATTCATTCCTAGCAATGTGCGATTTTCACAACTCTAGTAGTTGATTTAGCGTACCAAAGAATTAATGCTTGTTCTAGGAGTAGGCTCGCTCACACCATTTCCAACTATCCTATGGAAGTCACACCTTTTTGTTAAACCAAGATGATCTATTTGGTAACGATAATAAATAATTATTCTTATAATTGATAGAACTAGGCGATACTTGGCGGAAATCCATTGTTAACCTATGGGGAAAGAGGACCCACCACTGACCCTCGGCTTGTCAACTTCTTCGATTATAAACCAAACAAGTTTGATCGATAATAAAAGAAGCCAACAACACCCGAACTCCTCTAAGATGTTAATCGAGAAACTATCTATCACGAGTGACGGGACCTCAAATAAAATGCAATTCTCCGCGACACTAAGCGAATCTATAAAAGTATTCGACACGTGTTTCGCCTCTAAACGAGGCATCCTCAGGACCGCTGGGCTACGAATGATATTCGTAGTTCGGGTGTTGTTGGCTTCTTTTATTATCGATCAAACTTGTTTGGTTTATAATCGAAGAAGTTGACAAGCCGAGGGTCAGTGGTGGGTCCTCTTTCCCCATAGGTTAATTATTCTTATGTTTAACTTATTTCTTCTCATCTTGTTATTACGAATCGAGTATATAATCCCTATTGATTGAGTACTTCGTTTTTACATCATCTTATAAATCCTTAAGGCTTAAAGATTAATAAAGGCAGGCAAGGTGGAGTTATTGTTTTCATTGCATAGACAGTATAATAATAACATAGACAATTTATAGAACCATCATTTTTTTTAACCTGCAATGATTTGTCTACGCTATGATTCTGGAAGTCGTTTTTGCAGCTTGCACATAAGGCTGTTGCCTGCGGGCTTGTATACAAACACTTGGCAATTCATTTATTTTTCTTAATGATCTACTTATTATTTTTTAAGTTTGATGTTGTTTTGTCTACGTGGCTATTGACGTGTCTTCTTTCTGGTCTATGCCGCATATCTCCCCGCTTCACTTTCCTGGTAACCGGACCTCACTCATGGCCAGTAAGTTGCGCGCGATCATAACCCAAGCATGACGAAATTCCCCTACAGCAGGGCTAGCACGCGGGCTAGGTAATACCTGTATCACACATTATGTCGCACCGAGTCGCGCTCCCTTTCATACTTCACAGGAGAGAATGCGACATCGATACATCTTATATTTTGTCTAGTCACACTTCGCCGTGTTAGGTCGAGCAAAAATTTTTTTTCACTAATGTTTTTGAGAATAATATGTTTTTTTCGTTAAATTTGATATAATATTCTGAGGAACATTGGACAGATTTAACTTAATCTTGGCTTGATTATGTTACTGTTAAGCAGTGATAACCAAGTTGGTAGAACGCTTGCCTCGGTAACGAGGATTGCAGGTGCAAACCCCGGCTCGCACCCCTGGGATTTTTCATGTGCGAATCTCATTTTCAACCAAGATTATCACTTGCTAAACGGTGAAGGAAAACATCGTGAGGAAACCTGCATGTCTGAGAGAACCCCTGGAAAGATGTGTGAAGTCTGCCAACCCGCACTGGGCCAGCGTGGTGGACTATGGCCTAAAACCCCCTCGCATTGAGCAGAGGCCCGTGCCCAGCAGTGGGTCATAAAAAGGGCTGGAATTATTATTATGTTACTGGCTATAAATACGTACTTTTTTGTCATCCCGGGAAATATAAGTCACGCAATGGCTGGTGTTAATAAATATTATTGGTACTTTTTTTTTTTTTTTTGTTTTTCTTGTCCCTTTTTTAGGGGTAAAATAACTGACACACGGGCCTCGGTCAAGTGTGCCAGCTTTTGCGTGTTGGGAGCTATGGAGATGATGATGAATTCTATTATTGGTCTAGTATTTGTCGTAGATTATTTTTTTTACAAAATGAAGTGCGATTAAATCGAATGGATGAAATATCCAAGGTACGAAGACCTGACCGTTCTTTTATTTGTCTATTCTTTGAAGCTCGCATCGCGTGACCGCTGCTGGTAACGGAGTATGCATTGCGTTTGTTCAAGAGGTAGCAATAAACTAGGATCAGTGACTACAACTAATTTTATCGACCAATATTACTAAATAGGCAAGCCCTCACCCAATTGGCATGGCGGGCTTTTTAAATTATTCTCTTCTTTTTCTTTCTTTACGAAATGAGATGGGGTGAAATAATCGCTTCGAAAAAGATTTACTAAACGTCAAAAATAATGTTAGCGGATGTACCACAAAATGGTAAAAATTAAACTTTTTTTTAGTTTTCCAATATTTCTATATACTACGAATAGTATTGAATAATACCTACAAAACGAATTTTTATCGATTTAGTCGAAATAGTGTCTTGTTGACGAAGTGAATTCTAGTTTCTAATCCTAGACTATCGCTATCTCTAAAAATGTCTTTAAAATCCTCTCCATCCAAAGGTTGCCTGGTAGAGATCGCTATTAGTGATAAGGCCGCCCATTGTGACACTCTCTGTATAAGTTAAGTTTTTGTAATTTTGTATTCATTTTATGTGGTGGAACAATAAAGTGTTATCTATCTATCTATCTATCTATCTATCTATCTATCTCGTGACCGAATACACTGTATAAGTGGTTATTCATCACGTCATAACTTTCCACGTTTTACCGCGAACGTTGTATACTAGGGCGCATTACGGGGAACCGCCGCCGCTGATAAGATGTCCGCGGAAATCTTCGTTTACATGGCCGCTATAATCAAACATATCTTCTTTCTTTACGAAATGAGATGCGATGAAATAAAATGGATATGAAAATGCCTCACCCACAACTTAGCGGGTACTTTGCCAATGTCAAGTAATTAATAGCAATAACACATTCAATAAATACACATCTATACATATAAATAAAATTGGAGTGTCTGTTTGTAATATTAAAATAACCGCTTTTTACTAAGTGCATTTGGATGTATACACGTTACCTATACCGAAACAACATTTTTTACAATTTTTGTCTGTCTGTCTGTCTGTCTGTCTGTCCGTCTGTCTGTCTGTCTGTCTGTGTCTGTCTGTCTGTCTGTATCTCTGTAATGGCTGGACCGATTTTGACGGGACTTTCACTGGCAGATAGCTGATGTAACAAGGAGTAACTTAGGCTACTTTTATTTTAGAAAAATAAATAGGGTCTCACGAAAAAAAATGAAAACCAATGTTGCAGCGCAGCGCCTGATTAAGTTTGATAGCAACACCTGCAATGCTTCCCGCGGGCTCAGTATGGGCGGGCAGGCTGTTGTCAACGGTTGTCATTGTTAAATACCACGCGGACGAAGTCGCGGGCAACAGCTAGTTATAAATAAAATAATGGATGTGACATGATGAAATAAAAATGGCGTGTCCTCAATCAAACGTATCGTTGCCCGTGTTATAAGGACAGCTTATGCACGCGAAGTGTCATGAAAATGAAGCACGAATAGACAAACAAAAAAAATATTCTTCCATAAATTTAGCGATGTTTTTTTTCTACATTTTTCATTGTTTCAGATTAATTATGTGTACGTTATAAGTGTTATAACATCATAAATAAATTACAGATCTTAGTCTAGCGGAATTATTATTATTACACACACAAACACTAAAATTAATTGCATAAATTAGCATATCGTCGAGCATAGACATTAAAAAAAAGTTGTGTACGTGTTATTGAGCACACTTGAGCCTGGACCGATAGAAATAGAATATCAATGGTGTCGTGAAACCGGTTGACATTTGTCCGTTAGCTGGCAACACTTTAATTTCTAGAATAAAACCAGCTTTTATCTTATACCTTTAATCAATTTCATCTAATCAATGCCAGTTTTGTGCGCTCGATCAGAACACACAAATTGCGAAACTTTTACTATCGTTTTTAACAACCATTGGAAGAATTCAGTAAGTCAAGAGCGAGATATGCTAACTGTATAGTTTATATATAGTCTACCGTATTTAGACATTTTGTATGGAGAATTGAAAGCCATAAATACCAACCGCTAGAAGCGCTTTTAAACTCTCCATACAAAATCTCTGTATAAAGTATACGGTTGGCTTGCGAATGATTTTTTTTTATTTTTATTTTTTTATTACATTATAGGCAAGTATTTGATCTCGATCTCACCTGACGGTAAGTTACGATGAGATCTACAATGGAGCATACTTGCCTAGAAGGTACCTGTTCACTCTCGACTGGAAAACACCCAGATTGAAGTCAACGGGGAACAAAGACGCCGCGCGCGTAGCGTGTTCCAGTCCTTGGCAGTTCGCACGATGGAAGTAGAAGCAAATCGCTTAGTACGTACCGAAGGAATGTCCACAGTGTACGGATGACACTTGTCCGTGCGTCTTGTCGACCGACGATAGAATGGAGATGGGGGAATTAATTCGTGTAATTAATTATCTCGCACTTGACGTACTGGTTCTAAAATATTTTTTCTGTCCATTCGTAACATAAAAAAGAACTGTTTCTTGCTACAAACTTTGACGCCTTAGGGGTCGAATTTCAATAATCTTTCCTTAGCTCTACCTATCCTACCTCTAGGGTTTTCGACGAATGTATCTTCCAAATTTAAAATCTTAGACGAAGTCCACCAGCTTAGACGATGCGTTGTCTGTCAGCCAGTGTTACGAATTACACAAAAGAAGAACCACATGCTTCGCTTAAAATGTCATAAAAATATGACTTCATATTTTCTTCAAAGCAGATTTGTTAGCTAAAATAACAAAGGTAATCCTACGTATTATTCCAGTGTAATAATAACAATAAAGCTTAGCTTTGCTATTTAATTTCTCCGATTCAGCCCACACTGCGAGACTAATAATAATATACCTGTTATTCCATCCAACGGGCACATAATTGATTGTCGTACCTATACAAGGTAAGTAACAATATAATAATAATACCAGCCCTTTTTAATTTCCATTGCTGGGTACGGGCCTCCCCTCAATGCGAGGGGGATTAGGCCATAGTCCACCACGCTGGCCCGGTGCGGGTTGGCGGACTTCACACATCTTTCGAGGGGTTCTCACGATGTTTTCCTTCACCGTTTAGCAAGTGATAATCGTGGTTAAAAATGAGATTCGCACATGAAATCCTAGAGGTGCGAGCAGGGGTTTGAACCTGCGATCCTTGTTACCGAGGCAAGCGTTCTACCAACTTGGCTATCACGGCTTACTTACAAGGTAAGTAATGGAGGCGTTATTGCCTAGATTTTACACCGTTTTTCATTAAGAATTGCATACTCGACTGCACAATATCCTCCGCGCTAGAAAGCAGTCAGACGGAAGTTAATAAACTCGGAAAACATTTTATATCGGTTCCATTTCCGATTACAAGGCAATAATATGCAAGCATTTTTTTTTTCATGAAAAAAAAAACTCACCTTGACAATAGATTCTTAGAGCCTTTATATTTCTGGTCTTTAGGTAAATAAAAAAAAACTCTTGCAAATAAAAGTTGCATAACACATAAGACTAGGACTCAGACTAGTCGTTTAAAGTGCTTAACTCGGTCAAGGGGATTCCTATTCACCGGGTTTACCTAAAATTGTACTTACCCACCAACCGACTGGCTATATAACTTAGCTTTCCCTTACGAAGGCTTCCTCCCGAATATATCTACTCACAAGGCTACAGACTTTAGTGGGTTGGCATATGAGTACTATGATACTAAACGTCTACATACAACAACATAAGGACACATTAACATATATACGGATTATTTAAGCGGAATTAAATACTTTAATTAAACTCCATTTTGCACGTTCCTTTTTATAGCCAATGGCCAAAAGTAGGTCATGATCTGTAGCTGCCTGACTTTAAAAAAAAACTTATAAAAAGAAAGCATATCAGTCGGATATACCAACGTCAAAAGGCAAAATAATGACGCCGCTATACTAGACAACTTCGTCCCGATGCAGTAATAGTTTCAAAGTGAAGTAGAAATCTAATGCAGATTCCGGAAATGACGTCAAATCACGGGTATGTACTGTATATAGTTTCGCGGAAAGCGGAAATTGTGTGACACGAGGCAAAGCTAAAACCGGGAGGAAATCGCAAGGATGGATGATATCTGAGTAATCGAATTCATGTATCTACCTACGCGAGTATAATTAATGCTTAAATACACCGTTGCCCGAACATTGAAATTAAAGGCTCGACAATTATCTTTTACATCTATTTAGAAAAAAAAAACAAAGTCGTGTTAGTTACACGATTAACTCGAGAACGCATGGGCCCATCACCTATGAATTTTTGAATTTTTCTACGCCCGTATTGCGGAATATTAAAACATATTTTTTTGTAGATTTTCTAATACATCTGAGCCGGTTCGTAGTTCACCGGGTCAGCTAGTAATTATATAAAAGCAAACCCCATTTTTAAATTCAGCCTTAATTATTTCACACACCTCAATAGTCGTTCCCACCAGTTGCAATATCAGACTCTGGATAACAAAGACGAAATCGATAGAGCTCAAATTCATAGTTTTAAATGTTACGTCTCTATATCTACATCTGACTCTATGATCAAACCAACTCAATGGTACCATAATTTTGTATTGCCATCAGAATTAAACATATGTGCAAAAATAAAAAATAAAATTTCAACTCGAATAATTACCCCCGAATTTATAGACGTTTTATAACTTTATCAAACGTCTATAAATTCGGGTGTAAGTCTTTTTTTTCCTTTTATGTTTTATTTTTGTATCGCGGTCAGCTTTCATTATGTCCTAATTAGGAGTACACGTTTTGATAGTTTAAGAAATCCTAATTCGATTTCGAATCCATTACAATGTATTTCTTGTTGGTGTTAAATGAACTATTAATAGGTATATATTTGTTGGCCGACATGCATACATTAATTTCAATTAGTATTTTTTGGTAAACAGCCATCAGTGGCGAAGGATATAATGTAGATACCTACTTGCTCGAAAACGATGTTCTTCTGTTGGTTGTACTTAAACTGACTAAAATCATGGTTGTTTTCTACAGATTAAAATATATTTTTTTAATGGGGGGGGGGGGGGGGGGGTTAGGGTGGATTTAGTTATTTTTTTATGCCCAAGTATCAACCTTTATTTTCGGCTTCCCTTGTACAAATATTCATCCCTAGCCACTGATAGCCATGTATTGTTTAGTGCTACAACTTTAGATGACAAAGGCCATTTACCTTGACGTAGTTGGCGTTAATGTAGTCCCCGTCACCGCCCTTCAGGATCACGCGGCTGTGGTCGTACGGGTTCACGTCCCGGTAGCGGTTCAGTGCCTTGTTCTGTGGCTTCCTGGCCTCGGTGTACGTATACTTGTATTCCTGGCACTTCTGGCCAATTCTCTGTTTACAAATAAACAAATAATTATTTTACCTTAGTTATTTGGTGATGGCGAAATATGATGGAGGATTTATTGCATAGGCAATATTGATTAGCTTATAAAACTATGTTGAAAGTGATGATTTTGAATATGATATCCAATCTGAACTTTAAGTGTAATACAAGTTTAGGGTGTCATTTTCTAGGGTTTTGGTTTACCTGATTACGTATTACGAATACCCAATATCCACTTTGATATCCAAGATATTGGAAGTTTATATATGGGTTCAGGTATCGGAGGTAGGATTTTTTGCCCAGTTAATGGAGGCGCTACAATACGTAAGCCTGTTAAGGCCAGCGAGAACATTGACAAGAGAGATATTTAAAACAAATGTTACCCATGGATGATACCAACTACAGCAATTATTTAAGAGTAGCTTTTTCCCGCGGCTCCACCCGCGACACCTCAATGAAATTGCACCTGTTGCATTGAGGGATAGTATAGAAAAAGCATTATTCTGAGATTAGGATCACTTCCAGAAATTACCCACCCAATCCAAACTTCCAAAGATTACTTCTTTATAATATTAGTATAGATAAATATCATACAACAAACATAAATGAGAAATTAATCCGCCAGAATCAAATTTGTATGAATTATTTTCTTCTTCTAGTCCTTGGTGGTGGTTAACAATAGGAAATCTAATACGCTGTGCAAGACAACATATACATACTCAAAGCATCTCACTCACTCTAACACAATTATATATGCATGTGGCTCGTACATACAGCTGTCATAATTTCAATCCCATGTAAACTTAGAAAATGGCATAAATTAACATTTGCTTTCAAACAGATCAAAAAAAAAAAATTTGCTTCAAATTGCGCGCGGAATACAAAAATCGCTTCAGCCAATAGGCGCCGACACGCAGCGGCGCACGCGTCGCGCGACACATACCGCAAGCTCAGCTCTAGGTGTTAAATAGCCAGTACTTAAAACCAGACAATTGCATGTCGAATCATGCATAATATAGGGTTCCTTAGCCATATGAAGAACGAATACTCATCATATATACGCTTGCGAAATTTAATATGGGACCCATTTTATAGATTATATTTAATGACACACATAATATAATAGTCGTCAATACCAACATTAATAGCTTACATGGTAAAATAGTAGCTTAGATATATGCTTTAAGGTTGAATAATTGTTGAACGTTTAACGTTGGTTGTACCTCACATGTACACATCCAGGTTCAACCATAAATGGGTCCGTAATTAAAGTTTGCAGCTGTGCCCAGGTGAATAACAATAAACACAAAGATATATTGGCATTTGACTTCAATCTGTCAGTATTGAGTTTGGTCAGAAATCATGATCTAGGTGACCAATGGTCAATTACTATTATAAATAGATTATAAAGCAATCATTTTCATTGTAATTTTATAATATTACATTATCATGCCTACATTTCCCGAAGGGATGCACTGCAATGCTGTTTGCAAGCATCAAATATTTATTTCTAATATACTAGCTGACCTAACAGACAATGTTCTGTCCAAATATATGTATTATTCAAATTTTCCCGAAGTTTCTGGACAACTTTTTCAATGTTTTCTTCCCTTCCTATAACCCTCATATGGAATATTGTGAACATTTAAAAAGAAATTGCCAATACAGTCTCATCGACCTCGAGCAATGTGTTTACCAGTGAATAGCATATAATTTTTATTTAAACTACAGATTTAGTAAATAACAAACAATTTTGAAAAATTGCTTTTTATTATTTCTTTTCTCTCTCTCTCAATTTCTATGCACCCCTGTAGTTACCATACATTTTATCATCAGATGTGTCAGATTTCAGCCTGAATAATAGGACAGGGTTAATCAGACAGACAGACATGGCAAGTACTAGTTTGATTACGGAATCCTATAAATTACATGCCAAGCACATTTTCCAATAAAGTACGAGTAACAAGTCACCCCTATCAACTAACTCAGTTTCGCCAGGAACTTGTACAACTGAAACTGAAACTGGGAGCCTGATTTGAATAAGACAGGTAAAATATTCTTGTACAGAAAAGCAAATTAGAAATTGTTCAGACAAAATAATACTGCAATTAATAGTTACAGAAAACATGTATGTGGGTAAGTCAAGAGGAAGCCATAGCACAAAAATATAACTAAATATTAGTTTTTAATTAGGGGGTAAGTTTATAATATTTTCCCTAAACTATGTAACTAATGAGTTTTCCTCATTTCGCACAGCTAACCAATGGCACAACAATTTACATCAAAAGTATAGGAGCGCATAGCTGGTATCATATTATCAAGTTACTTAATATAATCATAGAACATATATAATAAATAAAATACCCAAATAATTTCTAAGCATTTCGTAATAAATGACCTACCCACTTTAAAAATAATATTCTCCAAATTCAAATCACTAGAAACAGATAAACTAAACAACTTCACTAACAAGCTGAGGTATACAAAAAAAAAACTATTGTTGTTCGCTCGCCCGACAATTATAGTCAACCAACATTCCTCTCCAAAGTTAGGAACTAGTAGTTTTAAACGCGTGGCAAACCCACCTACGCAACGTACCTGGTAGACCAATGGCCAAGCGCTTCTCGTCATGATATCCATATACTCCGCTTCAAGGTTTTCCGTACCCATGTTTATAGCTTTTGGAGAACTTTTTAAATCATTTCCCATTGGGGAAGCACAGTCGATGATGTATTGTTTAGGACAAGTATATACCAAAACAATACGCTTTTACGTACAACAAACAACCGAGACCGGCGAATATGATCGTCCAAATATCGGAAACGCGACACTGTTGATGTTCAGAGACTATTTCACTCCGCAACAACCGAACAAGCTATAAAATCAGAATGATTTAGCTTCGGATAGCGGCCTTCGACATGAATGAAATGAGTGGAAATGAGCACAGACTACTTAGAGACAGTATGAGTGCACGGCTGGCCATAGACTATACTTTATAACGCTGAAGGAAGTGACCGCGGCGACGCCGCGCCGCTGCAATTTGTTGCAATGTTGTCAGATTCTTTTATGAAATCTACATCAACATTTACCAAGTAATCCAAATAAAAATTGAATCAAATTGTTTATACTTATAACTCGCCCCAGTAACGTGTGCTAGCTTGCTATCTCTTTTTCATCACATGAAACATGTTCATGTGATGAAAAAGAGATAGCAATAGCTGCTCGCTCACGGGCAGCTATAGCGGGGCTAGGGAATCAGGGTTTATCTAAATTTTAAGCTTATAGTCAAGAGCTGGATAACACAAAGCACTCCATAAAAAAACGTATATTCATGATGATTCAGAAAAGGTATGCTATTTTTAAAATCGACATATCGAAATGTTTATAAGTGCGCTAAATAAGCATAGGTTCAAAGCTCAGTATACTCTTTCCAATTAAGCCTCTTTATAGAGTCTGATTCGTCAACATTTCAATAATTCATTGCAACAGCAATGGTTGTTTTCTTTCTCATTAATTTTGTAATGTTTGGAAAAGGAATGCAACGTGTTAGTTCAACTTTTTACACGACCTCCTCTATGTCCTTCTTGCTCTTAGCTTAGGTCTTAGGTCAAGGTGTTGCATCCTTTACCGTTTTATAAGGGAATGGCAAATGCAAATATAGCTATATGAGCTCTATGCAAATACTCTATGGTGCCCTGGTGGCGTGTGGTGTCATGTCATTCTCTTTAGCAGTTGTTGGTTACTGGACGTCGTAAAAAAATTGACGTTTAATTTGTGGTGTTGGTGGTACTTGTGCAAGCATATCTTTTTGAATACGTATAAATTGATCAATTACTTAGTCCCCTGAGTTCCATCGACGTGTGAAATGGCATCGCCGCGTACGAGACGCAAGTTAAACTCCATTCGTACGATAGACGAGAATAATGTAAGTCATTATATCAATAGAAAGGATGTCCGTATGTTGCGAAAAAAGTAACTACAGCGAGTCACTGTGTGGAGTGTCTGCTGGTTGTAATTCCGAAGGTTTCCTTGTAGAAATGTTTCGAGTGCGGTACCTTGAATCCTCAATGGGTGTCCGTGACGTACGGTATATGGATATGTCTCGACTGTTCTGGCGTTCACCGCAGCCTTGGAGTCCACCTTTCCTTCGTCAGATCCGTCACCATGGACAAGTGGAAAGATATCGAGCTAGAGAAAATGATGGTGAGCATACTCTACATACTTTATTGTGTACCCTGTGAAACAAAGGACTGCACTTATTGATTTTTCGGGTGCAATGGATATAGGCTATGCAGCCTTGTTTTTGACTTACCTATAACATATATGTGTAATGTAATATACGTAGTTTAGTGCTGCGCGCATTTTTATATTCTTTATTGTCATCTTATTCAATATTTATAATAACTGCAAAGATGCATTTGCTATCCAAGTCAATTGTCTGAAAATAATCTTAAAGTTAAACAACAGCAGAGCAACAATGTTTGTTTTAAAGATGTTTGATAAAAGATAAACAAAGATTTTTGCATAGATTAAAAACTGCAAACATTTTCAACATCACACCATCACTGTCATCACCGCACACTTTCACCTTATTTCCTCTTCTATTACTAGTTCTTATCTTTGTTTTGTCAACTCTAATGCTTCTTGCTTTTCTCACTAACCACAGTCCACTTAGGTCATGTAAAGGACCGAGTGTCTGGTAGGTTTTCTTAAGTCTTCAAGTAATTATGTGTTAGCCATTAGACGTTTTTCATTTCACTTTCAGACTATTCCAAACATATGTTTGCCCGCGCTGCACGCACCGTAGTTTTGCGATGCAGTTAGCTAAATTCGGCTCGTTTAGCGTTGGCAAATGTACTAATCCGAGTGTGGCATCAGTATAAGAAACTACAAATCTTGACATTAAACTAATCTTACGGATTTTATCATGTTTATAATACTAGTTTACGATCCCAATGTTTAGGCTGCTTTACAGCGACCGTGGGCACGGGAGGACTGAGGTGGTTGACATCCTAGTATCATAGTTTGAGACAGGGTACCCTCATATTTAGTTGTTGCGTGTGGTCCGATTTACGCGGAAAGTGCTTACAGTGTCTTGAGGTCTTGCAATGGTGCGCTTGGTTTAGGATTTCATAATATTAATTACTGGATCCCAAGTCGTCAATGTGTAGTATTCGCGTAAATATAAAAAATCTATATAACTACTAATCTATTAACTCTTGTGTACCAATTAAAGGTTAATCCCCGAATTTATAGATGTTTTAAAAAAATTATCAAAGTTCATATACTACTGCGCTCAGGTGTTGTGATTTGAGCAGTAATATATGACGTTTGATAAAGTTATAGAATGTCTGTAAATCCGAGGGTAATTCTTTGGGATGTAATTTATTACTGCTACAAGTTTTGACAGTGTACAATAAATCTCTGTAAAATATCTAGATATTTAATAGGGAGCGATCATAGTGGAAATGTGAAGTATTTTTCGTCATATAATGCAATAGTCAATATTTCATTTAGTTTTCAAAAACTATTAAGATCTGTACTAACGCCCAAATTGCTAGATAAAATTATTTATGTAGCTATTATGTGTTGCTTAATCACCTAATAAGAATTTGATTAAACAATTCCGTTTTTATTTACTTATGAATGTTGATAACTGTATATAAATATTTGTTTTCTTTAGTGTGGCAGTGAATGTGTACTATACAATGTGTTAGCAGCATACTGCAATGCATAAAAAAATATACTAGCCATGTCCCTAATCATAACATAAAAAATATTTCATACGAACATGGCTGCCTTTGGGGTCAATTTATTCGTAGCCTTCCTTGTTTAGGTGTTTGCTAATGTCTGTCAGTCTGCGAATCTTAAATGAAGCTCGCAATGTGCTCTTCCGAATGTTATATAATGCTAAAAGCCTATTCTATAACTTCTTGTAAAGAGTATTACATCTACATCATCTCTACATCTTATATAGCTGTAGAGATTTCTTGATTTTTTTTTAGTAACATTAAAACAATTGATTATTTAAAAAATTATAATATACAACTGCTGCTAGCTTATAGATTGGTGTTTTACTTTCCTTTTCCTTGATTTCACTTGACACGTGTACAGGTGGGTGGGAACGTGAAAGCCCGCGAGTTCTTCGAAAGCCAGCCTGACTTCAAGGCCGGGTTGTCGATACCCCAGAAATACAACACTAAAGCTGCCTCCATGTACAGGCAGAAGGTACAGTCGCTTTCAATCTTTTTTAAAATAATAATGGCGGTTCGACATTGATTTTAACCAACGTAATGATCGGTAATTTTATTCAGACATGTTTCAGACCTACTCTTTGGCCGAAACGATATTTTTTTTGTTAATTGCGTATCTCATTTTCAATTTTGAACCTTATAATAATCACTTGCTAAATACTCAACAAAAGCTTGTGCGCATTATCTAGGGACATTAACCAACCTTAGGTTAAAAAGACTTACCCCCGAAGTTATAAGCATTATATAACTTGATCAAACGTCATATAGTACTGCTCAAAGCCAAACTCTTGTGCACAGTACTATGTGACGTTTGATCAACTTTTAGAATGTCTATAAATTCCAGGGTTGCGAGCTACAATTGATTGTCAAGAGATGTATAAAAGGTACAAGCATGGTGATGTAATCGCAGAATATTTCTGATGTTTGTCTCATTTTCCAGATCACGGCTCTCGCCGAGGGCCGTCCGTGGACCCCTTCGGACTACAAGCCCGAGACTGTGGAGAAGTCTCAAGACTGGAATCAGACTCGAGACTCGTACTCGTCAGGAGACAACAACACCTTCCACACCAGCGGGTCTGATAATAACATCAGCTATCAGTAAGTGTAGTATTACTTGTAGACAATCTGAGATTAGTTGAATACTAAAAGCAACCTTTAAGCTTATGAAGCACCTTTGATTTCTTCTGTCATCTGAAAACCGATGCACTGACATTAAACCTGCAACCGCATTGCATTTGAAATTGTTGAGAACTTTCACAATTTCCAAAGTGATTGAGTAAGTAAAGAAATCAACTATAAACTTTTTGTAAGAAACTGGGTTTGAAATTAACATCGCCAGAACAATTTGACGACATCATTAGCGCAGTTAGTAGTGACCCTGCTTTCTGCTTCGTATGCTCCGGGTTCGAATCTCGGTAGGGACGAACTTTGTGTGATGAGCACGAATGTTTGTACCCAAGTCGTGGATGTTTAATATTTATATAAGTAATATATAACGGGCTCGCCCCCAGTCCATTGTACGGTACCCACAATACAAGCATTGCTTAGTATGGGACCGTTTAGTTGGTGTGTTCGTCTGGCGATATTATCTATACATGCATACAAATAAATAAATTTGGATTGTCTGTTTGTAATATTAAATTAGGGTACATATTCCAAAACAACATTTTTTTTCAATTTTTGTCTGTCTGTCTGTCTGTCTGTTTATTCCGGCTAATCTCTGAAATTGCTGGACCGATTTTGACGGGACTGTCACTGGCAGATAGCTGATGTTACAAGGAGTAATTTGGGCTACTTTTATTTTAGACTAGCTGTTACCCGCGACTACGTCCGCTTTTTGTTAAATACCACGCAGACGAAGTCGCGGGTAACAGCTATTGTTATTATTTGTGTGAGTAGCAGTGAGTATGGCAGCGGCCGCTACACCGGCTTCGGGAACACGCAGAAGCAGTCCCAGTCCACGCCCATGTCGCCCATGCACAGCGGGAACGAGATGGTAGACAACACGATAGCCTCCCTCGCAACTGTGAGTACTCACATGACCACTGAGGTTATATAAGCGGGCTTATTGTGAATCATTTGAAATCGCTATAGAAAACGTTATCGAAAACTTTCAGAGCCTTTTATAAATGATTAGTAAATGCACACGTGGCCAGGAATTCACTTCGGGTAGTGGGGGGGAGGGGGAGCATTAGGGTGGGGAAGGGGTCTAGCTCTGAACTAGAGGCAATAACAATCCACCCAGGTACATAGGTAGAGGCCCTTTTTGTGAATTTTAATGTTATGTTAACCACCTGCTGGGGTCAATTACTGAAAATGATAGCATAAACAGCGAATTGAGCTCAGCAGGCGGATGAACTATTGCAGGAGTATGGGAAGATAACTGGGACTATGGATTGAGGATTGGATCGATATGGGACGGGAATATTAGAAGGGTTGCGGACACTTACCGTAATCAGCTTTCATCTAATGACTATTGCCAGGTGGCGACTCGCCGCTATTTAGGTCTCCCAAAAAGGCCGTCATATAAAACGATGGTGGGGCAACACTGGCGTGAGTGACTCAGATGATAGTGACTTAGATGATAGAAAGTTGTGCTGCGCTTTCTTCCATGGTTACTCGCGGCGTTATGCCCTGTAACACTTCCATCCCTGGAGTATAAAGCTCTGCCGACCCCACTCTGGACAGCCAACTAAGGCAAGACAGAGCTGAGAGTCCCGCGGGCCCCATTCGGTTCCCACTCGGCCGACGAAGACACCCTGAGGTGGGGGCCCTGACCGACTCTCTGGGGCACTCACCAACCGCTCGCCATAAGCTGCCTAACAGTATTTATTTATTTTATTTTATTATGATCAGGGCTGGTCAATGTTCGCGTCGTCGGTGACGAAGGCGGCCCGCACGGCCACCGAGAGCGCGGTGCGCTACGGCGGCATGGCAACACAGAAAGTGTCCGAAATGGCCACCACGGTCACTGAGAAGGTAACGTTTCAGTGAATATATGTACTTGTATTGACTCGTATCTTTGCAATAACAAAACTGGCGCTATTATTTTAAACCATTCGAAATCGATATCGGAAACGGAATCGAAAACCCGAAAAGGTAACAGTTCAGTGAATATAAGTACTTGTACGATGTTAAATGCAGACTTGCATCTGTGCAACAACAAAACTGGCGCTATTATTTTAAACCATTGGAAATCGATTTAGGAAACGGAAACGAAACGTTTTTGTCATAATTTATTCCCTTCGATTACCGTTTTTGCTACTTTTATACAAAATGTTATGAATATATCTCTTATTTGTTCGTTCTCTAATATTTTGCTGACATTTACTTTTGGACCGGGTATGTTGGATGTCATTGGGAGAGGAGTACGTCCAGGAATGATATCTTTCGAGTGATGGATAGATGATTGATGATTGGTTGTGGTTTGTCAGGTGAACAATCGCGGTGGATGGAGCTCGCTGGGCGGCGCGACGGACGTGCGGCGAGCCAGCAACTCCGGCTCCTACCAGTCGCAGAGCTACGGCGCCATGAAGAGCTCCACCTCGGAGCCGTACTCCCAGTGGTAAGTACCCATCTAGTGCTTAACTTAACACAAGGAGACAAATAGTTTAATTAGTGGTAACATTAATGCGGTAAAGGACCATCCATAAATTACGTCACACGAATTTCATGAGTTTTTGACCCCTCCCCCGTCCTTGTCACAACTGGTCACATTTGTGAGACCACCCCCCTACTACCCACTACCTAGCGTGAGGTCACATATTATGCAATTTTGACATTTAGAAATTAATGAAATTAAAACAGCAGTGTTCCGAATTTGTTTTTATTTCCATTTAAATTATTTTTCAATGACATCAATAGTTGTAATACTTAGACATAAAATATTATATTTTGAAAAATGTGATGGCACAAAATTTGGGACCCCTCCCCGCCCCTTGTCACACAATGTCACACTTCGTCGACCCACTCCCTCCCCCTTAACGTGTGACGTAATTTATGGATGGCCCCTAACTGTCTGGGTTTTTTCAATAACGTGGTCGGTATCGGTTAGTGGTCAACTCGAAAACGAAAGTGAAAAAGATTGTGTCCTACTGATTTCTTATATTTACGCAAATACTACACATTGTAATAAAACTAATTTTGCGTATTTTGACGCGCCATTTTATCAACCACAGATCCTAGCAAAAGAACACCGATTCTGATCGAGGATGATACGTGAGGCCATTGAAATAAAAAAAAACCAAGCTAATTTTAATAGGTAACATGGTTGGATGCTACCACCGACTTGGTTTCCAGTAATAAATATAATTAAATCGAAAACCAAGCGCACCATTGAAAGAGACTTAAGACACTGTGAGCACTTTCTGCGTAGATCGGAACGCAACCAACAACTAAATATGAGGATACCCCAGTTCATACTATGACACTAAAACGTCAAATACCTCAGTCCTTCCGTGACCACGGTTGCTGTAAAGCAGCCGAACCGTCGGGAACGTAAAAAAACATTAAATAAACGCGATAAAATTCTTATTTCTTTTTTATATTTCAAGAATGTGTCAAATAAAAAGAACATAAAACAAATCAATGCGAGGAGATCGCATACAGCAACCATTAACCATATAGCCATTAGCCATCTTGTTAAAAAATATTTTTCACTGTTATTTTTACACATTATACAGCATGATTCACAAAGGGTATCATACTAATCCTCGAACCTGAGTTTCATTATCGCATTTGAAGTTAGATTTTTTGTTGAATAAAAAATAAAAAAAATGGCCCCAACAAAATGACAAGCTTATTTTTTTTAATGACATCTGAATTCTCACTTGATATAAGTAATAATTACAAATGCGCAGAAGAAGCACACAATCGAATGGCAACCGCATAGTAACTGTCACTTTTGACAGATATCCCATACAGTATCTGTCAAAAGTGAAAGTTACTATGCGGTTGCTGTTCGATCAAAGATCGATTGTGTTAGCAGACTTGAGGCCCAGGTATACCTATTTTGAATCAAGGTGCATTGTGAATAGTCAGTATTGTTGTGAATGTTGTTCTAGGAACGAGCAGACCCAGCCCTGGAAGGAGTCTGTGACCACACGGAACAACTTGGACGCTCGTGATTTGTCGCAAGTGGGTGTGTCCAGCCCCCCACCCGACATCAAGAACATCACCATCAAGAAGAAGGCCGACGATGAGTCCTGGGACTGGCTCAACAACTAGATCTGTGCAGGTAATTTTACCACGCCATGCTGGCTATCGGGGATACAGGATTTGCTTAAGAGGGGGGGGGGGGGGGGAGCTAAGCTTTTATTAATTATACGCAAGATTTATAAAAAAAATTCTATGATAAATAATCTATAATTACTAATATAGACCTAAAAAAGCGCGCTCGTCACACGCACGAGTCGAGTATCGCGCGGAGCGTTGTCATGTTATCGCGTGCTTTACGATACATTGCGCGTTTAAAAATGACAACATTTGTGACACCAGTCTCCAACCCACTTTGTCAAAATTACGGTGTTGCCTGGTCTCAAAATACGGTAGATGGTGGAAAATTACGGCAGACCAGTGTTTGCAGCAAAAATACCCATGCAGTGGGGATGCGTAACATAAAAAAAAAAAGTTCATTTTTTTACGTTACGCATCCCAATGCAATGTTGCCGTAATATTTTGCTAAATCAAGTGTTGTCATTATAGAAATATGGACACGGACGAAATTACGGTAGATTTTGACATGTCTACGGTAGGTGGTAGACCTAGAAAAATTACGGTAGATCTACCGTAATTACGGCATGGTTGGAGACACTGTGTGACACCCAACGGTCGACATAAATGTTTTTTGTTATAGTTTTATACCCAGTATACTATACGGTTAAGACTAGATAAGCCACATATTTTTATGCCATCCTTCTGTTACGGGTACATTGAGTGAATGTTACAGGTTTCCATCTCGACTACTACTTGGGCCGTACACTGCATCCTCAGGCTGCTGTGTTATGAGTAACGTTTAGGTACCTCTCGTCCGCCATCACACCTGGATACTCCCTCGATTCTGATAACAATCTTGTCCTCTCATGGCGAGAGATAGTTATTGATATGCCGCAATTTCAAACTCTCTGTGAGCTCATAGTTACATGTTAAGATAGACTATTCTTAAAGACGATACTATCGTCGCATATATTGCTGTTATAATGAATTTAAAACATATTTCTTAGAAATACTGTTCTTTTTGTAAATGCGCCGGCAATGATCAGGATATTTATATTTTAATTCGATATGTACCTTATGAATGGTAGCGAGACATCGATTGTATTGGTGCCCTAATCTTATCTCAAGTCATTCCCAAATTTATAGAACTCTTAATAAATTTACGACACCGTTATAAAGCATTTATCAGTAGGAACGTGCTTTTTAAAGCCGTTGTAAATTCACGGCAACCATTGATATAAATTTGGGGTCAATAAAGAGAAGCACCGGACACACGCTCAAGTATTCCTTCCTTTTGAAACCCAAATAATTCGTTATTTCCATATCTAGTAATAAATTTGAATGTCTGTTTTAATTTGAATTTTATCACCAACAGCTTACAGTAGAATATTGATTGAACCCCATGTTTGGTTTATTGTTAGGTAGTTAATTGAACCCACAGATAATAATTTTGATGAGTTATTGGCAGAAAACAATGCCCATGCAACAATAGTGCCTTGTACCAAGTTGTATTCAAAATAAATATTGTTGTTTTTTTCAAACTTAACCACGGCCCAATGATACTTTAAAAAAATCCGGTTGCGTTTTAATTAAAAAAATATATTAATTCTATTTCTTTTCCAATTCGAATAAAAAATATCTATAGTCTTTGGATATTGATGTTTGATACAAATCGGTACCAAGTATGCATGGGCTTTGCCTTTCGTGTAATATTTTAGGTTTTTAAATAAAACTGTTATTAACTGTTTTATTAGTTTTAAACATGCAACACTGTGGTGCTTTTGAAAAAAAATATGCAGTTAGTATTATACTGTAGGTGTCAGCCTAATTAGCGATATTTTTCATATATTGACACTGGTTAATAATATCAAATTGCTAAACATTCCAAGGGACTTGGTACCATTGTATGAGTCACCTCTGCCCACCCCGTATAGGGGAATATAGGGGCAATGGTATTAATTAAATAGCTAATTGGCCACTTCAAGCAACAGCTAAGTAAGATAATGTCATTCAGGTATAATTATTATTTTTGTGCTAATTACTTGTTATATAACTATCTCTGTTCCTCACATATAGATATAAGTTTGCTCCAATTCTGATACGTAATACACTAGTATTTTTGCTTGTCTTTTCTCATGCAGAAGGTGTGAAGAGGACAGCAATGCTTTTTCTTAAATGGTAACTAATATTCTGCAATAAGCTCATATTAATAGTAATAGATTCTTCATAAGGCCCTCCAAGCTAAAGCTTGTGTTAGGAGTAGGTTCACGACAATAGTTTAATGGCCAGGGATCGAACTTGAAACCTCTGGTCTACTAGGGTGGCCCCCTCGTTCGCGCGCTCTTAAGGTCGCTTTATTCATACCGGTCCAAGATTGTGATCCTGTCTACAAAAATGGAACTCACATTTTCCATTCAGTCGATATTAATCCTTATTGACTATGCCACCTTCAGGCTAACCCTGACTAGCTAACTTTAACCTCTCTATGCTCATCAAGGCCTATTTTACGTTTGTTTAAATTTGTTAGTAACTTGTTTTATGCATAATAATGTCCAGATAATAAGGCCTATTTACTAATATTTAGTACCGACGCATAATTGGCGCGAACAAGAATATACTACAGCTAAGCGGTGTCTCTTTAAAATAATGCAGAGATGAAAAATAAAAAAGAACTTTCTGCCTCTTTGAGTATGGTTGGATTAAGGGTAAGTGACATAACACGCAGAATTCATGAAGCCTTAGTTTGCTTTCAACCTTTTAACGACGTATTTAGACGACCCACAATCCCATATTTATTACAATCACTGTGTGCAAGTTTGCATACATCGATGGCTTCATATACCTACCTATGTTGTTCAATAGCCAAAATTTGCAAAAAAATGTCTTGCGTAATATATGAAAACAATTTTGCGTCTCGTCTAAAAAACTCCATTACCTTGATGAAATACTTAGTATTCGTAGATTTATACTCCAGACATTGAGCCTAGATACTACCTACCTACGGTAATTGTTATGATAAGATATAAATCGATTGTGTATTCACGTGCAAATATGTACATCAAGTGCTAGATTTTTCGCCTCTAGCGGACAGTATTTAAAACTCTCAATTCACCACACAATGTATCTTAATACGCAGACTATGAAGTATACGGTTAGCTTACGAATAATCTTACACTTAACGTCCTGACGTCTTCCACTTATTTATAGACGTTATATGACTTTATCAAACGTAATATAGGGCTGCGCAAAGCAAAACCCTTGTGCGCAGTACTATATGACGTTTGATAAAGATGTAACATGTCTATAAATTCGGTGGTCAATGCTTTTATCCGTTTGTTAGAGCATCCTAATCTAGTAGCTCACAATTTAAAAATGACGTTGAGAATTAAACACGACACAGGTACCTATATACAAAAACACTACAGAGCTGCAAATCAAAATTATTTTATGCGAGTGAAACTGCGTCCAAAAATTAGTTTAGAAATAGTTACAAAATAACGCTGAGTACGAAACAATATATCTACAAGGCCAATGCTATTGTATTGGCCTTGTAGACGTTTTGTATGTTTGTATAATATTGACAACGCTTGCCAGTGGCAAGGCAGCGTACTAACATACAAAACGGCTTAACACATCTATAAGGTTACGAGTCATTGAAAGTGTTGGCCGCGATTTGATGATGTAGGTAGCTCCTGGGCTCAATGTATGTATTTAATCTCTATGCTAGGCGGCTTTTTATTTCCTTGCTATAACATTGATAGAGGTTTACACTCAGTAGCACGAACACATACCTTTCCGGAAAATCAATATTGTTATAAAGCAACCTCAATCATATAACCTTCGTATGATTTAAATTTAAATAATGTCACGAAAATAAATCCAATTTCTAACAACTAGGTGAGGCAACATTGATTTGTCGGGGGGTGGGGGGTTCTTCATTGGATAGACGGAATCAAATCATATTATGTTTGTTATTATTTGGCTTCTTGCAACTCCATTTCAACGCTTCCTTAGTTTGGATATATCAGAATAATAATAATAGGTAAACTTAATTTGTATCCTAAAGATATTCTACTATATTTTTATATTGGGATCTATCGACATTGATATAGCTGTACCAGACCTGGATATCTGAACCTATGCAAGTTATATAATATTAATACTTATTTATATTTTTTATTTCGGGAATCTTGGCAATTCTTGTTTATGGATAAAGTCTATCATAGCGAAGCTTCTCGTCCCTCATTTCCATTTATATCTTCAGCTTTTGTAAAATGTATGTTATTGCCATTGATTCAAAGCATATAGTTTGGAAATTTCCTTAGGTAGGTAAGTGGGTTAGATACAGCTATTAAGTCATACACAACCATCACAGATCGAACTTTAAAATAATTGAAACAAATCGATCTTATTTTAAATAGTCTACATAGAAATATTTATAAATATATTTTAGCCACAATTATTTTGCTAATTTTTAAGATTAATAATTAAGTTTTATAGTTATGTATGTACAAATTACAAAATATTGTTGTAACCATAGACATAATATTAAGTTTATGGTTGTAACATGGTTATTATAATTGTCTGTGCATTAAAAGTTGTATATTTGTACTATTAAGGTTTTTTTATGAATTTCTTTTAACATTAAATATTTCTATTGAAATGTGGGCATCGGGCCATATTTTATGCAACATATTTTAAATATTGTGCATAAACCACTATCATCTTATATGTGTATTAAATTGGGAATAAAATGTAATAATAAATTTATTTGTTTTATTTCTGGAATTTAATTTTATGACTATACCAGTGGGTAAGGATTAAGACACATGTACTTGTAGAGTAATTTTTTATTTAGGAGTGCCTTATTATACCACCATTTTATCTAATTACAATGTTCCCATCCCTGTTATGCTGTGAATTCAAAATACTTATGCGCAAGCCTTGTTCCATTATACCTAATACACACTTGGAAAAAAATTATAAGATATCCGATAACATTAGTTAGACAATTGTTGTTTGGTTGGGTGCACTGTGCAGAATTTCATGAATAACTCTCACTATCCTATGCATGATTAATAATAATATATTACCCTTATTGGCAAAGAAAAAAATACTATAAATACCTAATTTAAATAACTATTAACCTTAAAATTAAAAACCTTGACAATGTTAAGGTCACAGAGGTCATGTTCACAAAACAGCACAATATATACCCTCCTATTTATTGTTGTGACATAGGTGAGCAATATTCAACTTGTATTTCCAAAATTCTTACACAGTGTGAGTAAAAATTTTACAATTCAATAATATTTACCCTCCTATTAGGAATGGAAAAATATTATAAATAAGTATGTAATTAAAATACATAAGTCTTAAAACTAAAAACCTTTACAATTTCAATATCACAAAACCGGCCCAATGTATCATGTTGTGACATTTTAAAGCAATATTACATTTTAATTGCCAATATTTCTACAACCTAAATATTATTTTATTTATGAGTTACAGAATACAAATACTATAATTCAAATACATTCCGATAGTTACACAAATGTGTATTTTAATTGTTATTAACAACTAGCAAGTTCCTGGGACTTTGTTGGCGTAAAAAGTTACACGTAATAAAAAACAATTGCTTGGCAACATCTATGTGTGACCAAAGTTCTCTTCTAGACCATTTAAAAGAACCCAAACTTGATGGGTCTACTCGATTTTCCTAATCAAATTCCAATTACCATCATCAGACCCTGACAAATATTTGTGAGAAAACTACCAATGGGTCATAACAGAACTCAACAAACAAACAAACTGAACCACCTCACCTCGTCATCTCTGCCAGGTAGCTATTACATCACCAAAGCAGCTCAGCAGTTCTGAAGTCTGGTCATAGCAATAGCTGGGAGATAGCATGGATATCTATAACTGGGCAGCAACTTAATTGTGATTAAACATGTAATTCCTGCAAGAATTACACATGGTCTGCCCACTATACTCTCAGTGATTCTGATGGCTGTCGCCACAATTACACTACGAACAAACGTACAACGTAAGTTTGTCCCAAAACAAAGCAATCTTGTTTAATTGCCGATTAGTGTGTTGTATTATGGATCAAGCTTGGCGATATTGGTATGTAGTAAAAACATTGGCATATATAGCTCAGAACTTCTTAGAAATTAATTACACTGCCCACATATAGAAGTAAGTATCTTGCCAATGATTCAAATACTGTATAATAGGTCCGCAAATAAATGACATGACTGGAATTTTCTTAGACATAGACGACAATAAACTCTCTATAACATTCTTTGAGTAACCATTGTACATTGGGCTTCTTAGCATGTATAATACAAGGCCCAATTTTCTTCGACTGAGCTCCAGTCTCTGCTCATATGACAAATCTTTTATATGCTTGTTGTACATTTTCAGACTTGCTATGTCAATACTGAAAGCAACCAGCCACTGCTTCCAAGCCCTCGTTCCAAAGACTTGCATAGCTGCCAGATGTATTAATGGCTTTAATATTTGCAATGTCTCCGCACACACAAGGTCTTTGACTTCGTTGCCTGGTTTCGGTTGATTCTCCTGAATTTTGACTGGCTGCCAGTCGCGGAATGCTACCGGCGGAGCGCCGTCTACACTTCGAATCACTCTCCCAGATCTTCGAAGGGTAAAAAATGAGTTTAAGTTCTCGTCTATCTTATTGCCTTCTGTAAATTTCTTTCTCTGCAGTGGAGCTATAGGTGGATGTGCAATGGGGACCTCCTTGTACCTGTAGAGCAGGATGAGGGCCGAGCAGCACTTAAACAGCTGCAGAAGCGTTGCTAAGGTCCATTTACCTCGATTCCCCCATCTATCCTTGATGATTAACTCTAAAAACACTTCACTGTAGTGTACTATCGTTAGTCCGAGTTTTATCTGCTCCTGTAAACCGTAGTATGGCTTTTCACTGCCGTACGCCTCTCTAATAAGCCGGTCGTTGAATAAAGACAATAGCTTCGATAATGAATAAACAAGTTCTGAAACTATGGGCGATTTGTTTATCTTACCGGCGACGAAGTATGATGACCACGTGGCCACTGTCTCCACATCCGTGATAACGCCCGGGTTGTTGATCACCCATCGTTTATATATGGTGTAAAACTCATTTATTGATAATTTGTCCATCTTCAAAGGTAATAGACATGTATTTCCAAGAGGTAACCCTCTTCAAAAGGTTTTCAAAATCCCGAAATGTTTGTGTAGTAACTTTGTTGTTTTCAATGCAACCAATGCTTAAATTGCCTCATAAATATTTATTTTCTTCACAAATTTTGTAATGTAGGAAATGTGAAAGAAACTCGACTTTTGCCCTCGTCGATACGTCACTTCACTACTCATACTGTGCCGATTGCCAACGTTGAAAAATAAGATGTGTTACCTTCTTTATTTAAGTTGGCAATCGGCTACACAATAGTGCAAGTATTGCCAGTGTCAAGTAAATTATTGGGGAGTAGTATATACCAATAATGACGTTTTTCACATACATTTACAAGTGAACGAAATTAAAGTAAGAAAAAGTTATTCAGTTAAACGATATATCTATGGATCTTAGATAGTCGATGTCGACAAAGAAATATTTTATAGTCTACGGTAGACAGTCGATTCTTTGTACTAGAGATGCGCAAACTACATCTTTTACTTGATTACAGATTTATAAATCTTTTCACTCAAAAGATTTAAATCACTCTTTTAAATCTTTAAATCTTTTAATTCCGTGTGTGCGTCGGAATTAAAAGATTTAAAGAGTCATTCATACGACACATCGTAAATGATTCGAAGAGATTCGGGAGGAGAAAAAGATACATATACTACTGATTTCCCTTCATTCTTATCAGGCTTAGGACTGTCAACCTAGCTTTCATAATTAACTAAACAAACATACAAAGGACTAGGTTGGCTTTATTAATACCTACTTAGTACAAATGAGGTATAAGAACGTACTTATTTTTGTACCAAGACACTTGATCACTACCTAATTATTTACACTTATTAATGTTTTTAATTATTTACATTTATTATTTATAGTTTTTTGTTCAATTCACTATTTATACTCTCAAAATAATTTCGCATACGCAATTAAAAGCATCGAAACATGTTCGAACATTCAATCAAAACTAAAACATAACAAACCGTCACTCGATTTCCTATTTAAAAAAAATACATTGCACTTAATTATAAGGCGCAGAAAGAATAGTTTTCTCTGCATTCTACATTATCCGGCGACGCGTCGTATGCAGTACGCACGCGCGAACTTACACATCCTTCTCTATCTCTTTCTGAATCATAATACCAGCCTATAGTCTTCTCACTCCACATCGTAATGGTCTCAATTCAATCAATTTGAATCTTATCTAAAGTGATTTAAAGATGTATTCCAAAAACTTCTGATTTAGTGATGCATGATGTATTATTGAAAAAAGTAAATCTTTTTTTCAATTCACTCAGGATTTACACATCTCTACTTTGTACAAGTTTTACCAAGATGTCCGGTAAATTCGCTGTAAAGTTTTCACAGCTTTACCGATAAAATAAAAAAAAAAATCATCACTATCGTTATGATCAAGTGCACTCATAAGAGGTGCGTATATTTAAAACAATGACAAAAAGATTTGCCCGACACTGGTAAAAATGGCACTATTTTATTGGATATTGCTAACTTGAAAACATAAGAAGATGCTGGGTTAGTTTTCTGTTTTCGATTAGTTATTTATTTTATCTGTGCACTGAAATCCTTAGTCTCTGGTGCACGCCTTCCTTGGACGAAAGCAACTAAAGTGAGTGCAATATGGAAAATAAATAGTTAATAATTTAAATTTACATATGGTAAATTACTAATGTGCTAAATCAGCGTTATTTTCTGTTAAAGTATTAACAAAAACCTGACGTCAAAAATGGACGGCAACCAAGAAGAGCCCGATGCATCCAGGCCCTTCAAGGACGACAATCAAGGACTCAGTGCCCCGGCCCTGGCCCAAAATAAGAAAAATGTTTTCTGGATGAGTGATTTTTCTGGTTGCTTCTCGACCGTGATGTCTCTATTCACGCGGGCGGACCTCAAGCCATCGAAAGGTGAGTGCTGTTATCGAAAAATGTTTGTTGAATTTCACATTTTTCTATGCATTTTGGTGTCTATAAATAGATTCGAGCTCCCAAGGTCGCTGCGCTACGCATGTCTCGAGGCTTGGTATCGGACAAATTATTGGATTTTGATTGGTGCTGGTGCAGTCTGTGTGTATTGTGTTGGCAGTACCTGTGTTGTGTACTGAACGGCGTCATTCGGGGCTCGGAGTCGTACCCACTGTGACGTGACGTTAATTGTCTGTGGGAAGCAACTTGTTGCTTTGTTTGAATTAATTCAAAGAAAACATTCTTTTTTAAAAATGATGCTGAATCTACTAAATTATTTCGCCTATAAAGCCAGAGTAAAAGGTTGGTAATCAATGCATTTTACAGTTTTTTAGAAGTTCATTGTGTATTTGTTATGTACTGTGTTGTTTGTATTGTAAGTGCTAGCGGGTAGGTTTCTTGTTAATGTAATACCTTATTTTATCTGAGTCGGAAAAGGTCAACTGCATGACCTTTGAGTTTAAAGACATAAATTACATAGATTTTCGGATTGTGTAATGTTTGTAACTAATTATAAATAAATATATCTAGATCAACATCCTGTCCAGTACTTAGTGTGTACACATAGAGTCCCACACTGAGCAACACTTATATCATTTGTGACGATTTTTGCAATATTGCAATCAAATCAATGGACTAGGTATATGTATGTCCTCATTAATGCACCAACTTGATAATACATTGCACAATATTAACTGATTACCAGATGAAAATGATGGAGATTCCATCTCTCTTTGACATAGTCCATCTCACTCCAACATGGCCAAATAGGCAAAGATTACAGTGTACATAACCTAGATTTGAATCTAGGTCACAAAATTTTCAACAAAAATCATAGAAGCTGTGGAACAATATTATATTCACGAGTAATGTCTTTCTATTATCATTTAATTATGGTAGCACAATCAATTATTGGTAGACTTTTGAACAAGGTGACTTGAGTATTAAGGAGCCATTAATTGAGGGCAAACATTTGAGCTCATCGCGTCAAGTTTGAAACTAATAAGATTGGGCCCTTGGTACAAAGCAAGGACATCTCAAGCAAGATTTTTCTGAGAGAGCTTTTATAAAAGCTTTTCGTTAGTTAGCATAAACTTATTATCTCTTTATCTTGCGCTAATATGAAGGCTCGCGTCCATGCTTACACTTAGAACTTGTCCCGATAAAACGATTAAGTCGCGTCTCGACTCGCGCGCTTGTTACGCGTTTGAATTACTGTTGCGCCCCTGATATTAGCGCATTTTGTCGGGCTACTTATGAGGGATGGATGTTAAATATTATACTTGCACCCTCTGCCAATGTTGCAAATGTATCGGGCCCCAATTCTGCTAACAAAATTATTCATAATCGAACAGCGACCGCATAGTAACTGTTACTTTACAGATATTGTATGGGATATCTGCCAAATATAACAGTTACTATGCGGATGCTGTTCGATTATGAATCGGTTGTGTTAGCAGACTTGGGGCCCCGGATGCAAACGGGAGCTGCTCTAGCATGTCGACTCGAAAGCGGCACACGCCTGTTACACACGATACTAAAGTCGACTGCATACGATTCACATACGAGTGGAGGAATTGCGTGTGTGTATGTGGATGGTATATATCTGGCATCGCTAGATAAGCAGCCGTCGAGTCGTGCGTAAAACCCTTCATCTGGACAAGATCTTATAAAGGTTTCCTCGCGCTAAACGCTCGCTTTGGTCTAAGCAATTTTTTTTCGCGTCTATTATCCATCGCTGTTGGCAGAGGATCTTCATCTTAAAGTACTCTGGTTAAGAAACCACTTGCCACTTTGTTTTGTACTGCTATATTTATTTACGCCATTAATCCAATGATAGGGGAAGCTGTTCTTTGTGTATCATCATTTGACAGTACATTCATTGCAAACGTCGGCGTCTTTGTTCCCCGTTGACTTCAATCTGGGTGTTTTCAAGTCGAGAGTGAACAGGTACCTTTAGGCAAGTATGCTACATCGTAGATCTCATCGTCACTTAACATCAGGTGAGATCGAGATCAAATACTTGCCTATAATGCAATAAAAAAAAATTGCCGCAATTTTTGTTTTGTGTACATAAGCAAATCGAGGATCTTATTAGTGACACAATCTCGGGATTGTTAGACCTCCTTTTAATTCTTATTTTTTTTTAAATAATTCGTTGTGCAATGACAGATAACTCGACGTTTGAAAGTGGCGTCTATTTATAAAGCGCAGTATTGATTTTTATGCTACAGTTGCACCGGGCGGCCGGGGCTCGAGGTTGGGATTTAATTGATTGAAATACTGGTATACGCAATTAAGTCTCTATCTTAAAGCAATGTATTAAAGATATATTTTGCGTGTATAGCCTACATTTAAAGTGCTTATAGCGTAATTGTTGATACATAATAAACGATAAAAATACTTGTGTATTTTTTTTCATGTTCAACGAAATTCGTGCATGAATTTAAATATCCTAAAAACGTTTTTTTTTGTTTTTTTTTTTATTAAGCAGTGGTATGCAACAGTATGTTATGCACCCAATGTTAAATAGCAGTGCCCACCCTAACGGGGTGCCTTGATGGAGATGGCTGCTTCAGGCTCGTATTTTCAGTAGATTTATTATATAATAACGCTATACCGTTATTAGTTTCACCTTGTAGGGCGTAATCCTTTTTAATTTCACTCAATATTTCTATGTTGTCTTCTGAGAATATACCTGAAACAACATCTTATTAGTAAGAATTATATAGAGTAAGAGAAAAGTTTCTTGCTGGCTCTTCTCAGTGGTACCAACATTCCGAACCGGTGGTAACTATTGACTATTCGTAATTGGGTTTTGGTCTTCACAAATAAATAAAAAGCAAAAATGCAAGGTCGTGCTCGGTATTGCTTCGCTGCGGCAGAGTTATAAATTGAAACTTGCACGTTTCTTGTGCTATGCGTAATACATCGACTGCAGAGTGCGAACTTCATCAGTGGTAGCATATTTATTAAATTTTCTTGTAGACGCTGTGTGGGATTCGCTCGTTCGACCTTAGATCGTATTCGACACGTTTTAGAAAGTGGGCGAGACAATCTGACGCCCACTCCGTACTTATTTATCTCAACATAGCTCCCTTATATATAATGCAAGCGATCAAACAGCTCAGCTTAATTGTAATTTACAAAAAATATACAATCCTTGAGTAGGTAGAAGTGTTCTTATTTTTATTCTCCTTTCAACGCTAATATGATAATGTACTGTCGTGGAAATCCATTATCGTATACGTTGTTAGTCTATTACGAACTCCTTAGAACGTTGGGTAATAATATATTATTTAAAAGAAGAATATCTTAGTATTTCAATGTTGTACGTCACTCAAAAAATATAAAGCTTTCACGAACAAGATCTATTTTTAACCGACTTCAAAAAGGAGGAGGTTCTCAATTCGGTTGATTTCTTTTTATTTCAACAGTATAACCTTCTTTCAATCGGCAATTGATAAACTGGATTTATGTAACGCACATGTGTTCTGTAATTAAGATGTCGAGTTTCCTAGATAACTAAATCAAGCATTTAAAAAAATACCCTTATTTTTTTCTAATTCAAAACGACTAAATAACGGAGTAAATTATAATTTCGATAAATTACATCATCATATTAATATTTAACGACCTGCGGGGTTATTTTAAACCATTCGAAATCGATATCGGAAACGGAATCGAAAACTTCCGAGATTAATTACCGTAATAGTTATTAAAAATTTCGAATTTGATTATCATCGATGTATCTTGGTGACAATATCAAATCGGATTGTTGAATCTGTGCTATTTATAACAGAGGATGACTGGGAGGTGCCGTACACGGCGCTGACGAGCCTCACCTACCTGGGGAGCGGCGCGCAGGGCGTCGTCTTCTCCGGCCACTTCCGCGGTGAAATGGTCGCCGTCAAACAACTGGCCGAGTCCACGGAGACCAACATCAAACATCTCAGGAAACTCAACCACGAAAATATCGGTAAGTTCTTGAGCTACAGCCATAAAGAAAGAAAAAAAGAAAAAGTTTATTCGACACAGATAAAAAGATATCCAACTTGGCACCCTATCTGTCGGACCGATTTGTAGGATCCATACTAATTGGTATGTACATTGCTATAGCTGACTGGTCTCTTGAGATACCAATTTGTTGGGACTCTACTGAATCGGTGCTAATAGATTGGTCGTTCGTAGAGGATTTTAAGGCCGGAGATTACTACGCGGCAAGTTACTGCAAAGGATTTTGTACACGATTTTAAATCTTGTATTATTATTAACAGCAATCATATTTCGTTGATATCGTCTCAAAGTAGGCTTGAGCAGCGGCTAGCTTTGACATGCCATGGCTGGCTTCAAGTATTGATTCGAAACTTTTGATGAAATGTTGAATAATAATTTTGTTCATCAAATTTATGTATACAGGTGCAAAGAAGATTCAAGTTTGGCATTAAAAACATACTTCGCTAGGCCAGAAGAATCATTATAAATATTTTTTGCATAACACAATGTCATAAAATAATTAATACTTATGATTTAACTGTGCCAAATTCAACAGTAATTGAGTCTTTGATTTATTGCTTTTTTTATCTGGAATACTAAGATAAGCCGGTGGATGCGAGTGGCGGAGGACTGTGATGGCTGGATGTTGGGGGGGTGGGGGGGTATGTCCAGTTATCGACATAACGGCTTATGGGTGAATGGATATATAAGTGCCATAAACTTTTTTCATTCTTATATAAAAATATAAGATTATTTTCTAACAATAAACAAAATTTTTTTTTTTTTAAATTTAGGATAATGGAATAGAGCGGGATGTTCAGTTTTTTTCATGTTTCTCACCTAACATGTATTTCCCCCTTCCTAGTGAGGTTCCGAGGCGTGTGCACCGTAGCCCCATACTGTGTTATCATGGAGTTTTGCCAGTACGGGCCGCTCTTCGAGTTCCTCCACAGCGGAGCGTGCTTCGCCCCCAAACAAATTATGAATTGGGCCAAGCAGATAGCCAACGGCATGACCTATCTGCACTCCAATAAGATTATTCATAGAGATCTCAAGAGCCCTAAGTAAGTCCTAGTACCACACCACTACCGCACTGCAGCTAAAGAAAATAATTCAAATGTTGTAACTTGCATGGTATTAATTAGCGATAAAAACAATACTGTAAAACAGACAAGCCCGTTGAGTGTTTAGCTGGATCTATAAACGCTATAAACTTTGCATTATAACTGTATAAATTTGGGGTTTAATATATAATAATTTTACAACATCATAAATGTCTTTCAGCATCCTGATAGCCGACGATCTTGTCGCGAAAGTGAGCGACTTCGGCACGAGCCGAGAGTGGAATGACGTTAGCGCTGTGATGAGCTTCACGGGGACGGTCGCCTGGATGGCCCCGGAGATGATTCGCCACGAGCCTTGCTCTGAGCGCGTCGACGTCTGGTCCTATGGCGTCGTTCTATGGGAGCTGCTGACGCAGGAGGTGCCGTACAAAAATCTCGAAACCCATGCGATCATGTGGTGCGTCGGTACTAACACAATTTCGTTGCCCGTCCCGGCCATGTGCCCTGATAGTCTGCAGCAGCTGTTGAGTCAATGCTGGAGTCGGGTGCCTAAGAACAGGTGAGGCTTCGATCATGGTAACTTAGGCTTGTTGCAAAGAAAAACGAAGATAGAAATCTTCGTTTGTGATAAGGCTACGTTTGGCATTCATAAAACAAGATTGGTAGAATGGAAACATTAAAGTTTTATACCTATGGAGTTCTGGTTGCCCTTCATTACGCCTCTTGGAGACCAGAACCTATCCATGAATTTGGGACTCTGTCAATTTCGTCTGTGAGTTGTTCTTTGAATGTGTTTGTTTTAGATATGTATCGGATTTTATATACTCTAATGTTTCACTGTCTATGTATATGTTATTTTTGTTATATTTGCCACTGTTTTAGTTTTTTTTTATATTATTCATTGACAGACCAAATTTTTTTCTTCTTCTAGTGAGTTCCTGGAGCATGAATTATAGCGTTTCTGGTTTGTCGGTTGATAGTACAGAGACATCTATAAGAAGTAGGAATTTGAGTCTGCCACTGCCTGAACCTGCCACCTGAAAACTGAAAACTGAAAACTGCCACCTGGCACTCGCACTGCAGTAGATTTTTCTCATTAGTCTCGGTTCATGTACGATACATATAGGCTTTACTTAGTTCGGTACCAAGCAGTCGATCCGGCGATATTTACCCAGTTTCTGTACCGCCAGGCCGCCGTTCAAGATCATAGCTGCCCACCTGGAAATCATCGGCAACGAGCTGATCTCGTACAAGGTAGACTGCTTCAGCGCCACCCAGGCCGCGTGGCGCAAGGAGGTGAAGGAGGGCATGGATCAATTCTTCGTCAGGTAACTTGCACATTCTACTATCAGAAAACCATAGTTTTGACTTCTTATTAGGACTATTCAATTTATTTCCTACATTGTTCTCACATACCCCATAACAATGTGTTTATCAATGTATAAGATCTTCTTAAAAAGAACAACCACGGTGTTTCTTGCCCGTTCTTCTCCATAGGAACGGCATTCCGAACGGGTGGTAAAGTCTTAGATTAGCATTTTGACCATTTCCCACAATTCATAAGTACTGTACTTAATGGTTTACTTGAATAACGAATATTCTCATAATTATTCTATTTATTCAAATGGTAAGTCAAGTGAATGTGTAATCACAAGTCAACTCTGACAGCAGTTAAGTCGATCAAAAACCCAATCAAAGCCCGTGCATAGGCTTTCCAGTTACGGGCTCTGGTGGTAGATGGTAGTTTGGGGCGGGTCAAGTACCAGCACATAATGGGAATCAAGACGATGTTTGTGTTGTGAAGGTCGGAGGAGCCAGGTGCGCAGGACGCGATGATGCAGCGCCGCGAGGAGATCAAGCACGCGCGGGACCTGCGTCAGGTCTACCAGAACCAGGTGTTGCTCGCCAACGAGCTCTACATAGAGGCCTCCGCCGTGAAGCTGCAGCTTGAACAACGCGAGCGGGAAGTGGCCGAGTGAGTTGTAGACATTTGTTTGACTATTTATTATCTATGTAGAGATACTGAGTTCGCCCTCAGTCCATTGTACGGTACCCATAACACAAGCGTTAAGCTTAAAGTGGGACCGTATAGTTGGTGTGTTCGTAAAAAAAAACTATTTAATTGGCTCTGATTCTAAGGGGTTTATCTGATTGTTTATAAACCCTGAATATAATATTGTGTGACGGTGTTCAATAAAAAGAAGCGTAGAGGGCTTTGTATGATTTTTTTATACTATTTTGTCAGACCGAACTCGAATCCCGGGAACAATACTGGACAGGTTTTTATGATACTTAGCAACAAAATATAACTTATAACCTGGGTCAACAGTTATCATCCTAGTTCATAGAATTTCCTAAAAACTATCTCAAAATGACCTTAGCTGATGTTATTGAAAGTTGGTACGGTAATAATAATTAACATCCAGGACACTTTTTGTTCTGGGAAATTAAAAGCTGACCTATTGTAAAACAACTAAAGTCCCATGTGTACGATGTGGCGTATACTCATAAACACGCACTATAAGTGTATAAACACAATCAATATATATAAACACACACTCAATATGTATAAACACACACTCAATATATATAAACACACACTCAATATATATAAACACACACAATATATATAAACACACACTCAATATGTATAAACACACACTCAATATATATAAACACACACTCAATATATATAAACACACACTCAATATATATAAACACACACTCAATATATATAAACACACACTCAATATATATAAACACACACTCAATATGTATAAACACACACTCAATATATATAAACATTGCAGACGCGAGAAAGCGCTGAAAATGTGCCGTTGCCTCCACCGCAAGAACATAAAATACCACCGACAGACAAGCTCGTCCTCGGACGGCGTGCGCGCAAATATGTTAGCTAAAGAGAATCGCCACAAGAAGAAGGATCCGATCCCCGCGCAGATTGTTGTGAATTACATCGAGAAATCGCACGCGCAGACTGTCACGCTGGCTGTCAAGGACCACGAAACGAAACTGCCCTGCGTGTGCGCCGACAGCGTCGAGAACAACAACATCGCCACCGTCGTCGAGAAGCAAGAAACGGTTATCGAGAAAAACGGTAACGTTGACATAAAAACAAAGCAACTCGTCAACGACAATTTCAAAGGTAACATTGCTCATGTTTAAATACATTTTTGAGCGGATACTCTTATCGTTTTCTCTGTGTGTTTTTGTGACCACTCTGACGGGGTCTGGCGGGGATACAGTGATGGATTATCAGATTTTTGACACTGTCACGAGAAACGTAAACCGCACTATGGATTTCAATGTTAGCTATACTCTTAAAAGTATAGACAACATGGCTTCTGGCGGATTTTATTTATCTGCGTTTTTACTGCCAAATGGTAGATTTGAGTGAATCATTGTTTCAAGTTTCCCAGGAGAGTACTTCAGTGTGATTGTGTCAGTACAATATGTACTTTACCGATAGGTTTTGGGGGATATTTAGGGATAGCCATAGGCCCTTCAAATGCTGAAGAGCATTGATTTGAAATACCTGAACTTCGTACTCGACACTGGGAAATGTACACGAAATGGTTACGCCATATAAAAAAAAAGGAAGATAATGAATATTTTTTTTACTCACATAATAATATATAATAGTATCGTGGAGAAAGTTAGGCTATAGAGAAAAAGTTAAACATAAAAAAAGTTTATTCGCACAGCCGTTTACCTAAGCCATTTGTTTCTCCCATACCGACAATTTACTCCAAAAAAAAGTAACCATGGAGTTTCTTGCCCTACTCTATAGGAACGTCATTCCGAACGGGCAATAGATCAATATGTCACAATTATAACGATATATAAATACAATAATGGCTAAGGGATACACAATACTTTGATTCCGATTCCAAAATGGTAGGTTCGAACTTTGATTTGACATATACCTAGTAACTTTAATTTGTGAAGGCGTATTGCAAACGATGGTCGTCAATGGTGGTCTTTATAATACATGTTAGGTTTATTCTTAAAAATAAAAGATTCCATGTTGTTTGAATCTCAATTGTTGTAATTTCGCTGTCGAATTTATAGATAATTCAAAATATATTTATTAAAAAATGGCATTTGTGGCTCTGTCGCAAATGGTCATTATACTACCAATTAAAAATTACTGCTCTATGTGTTGGGTTCGACCGAAGGCAAAGGCATTTCCGAATTTAGCCGAATATTAAATTCAATAAGGTTCTTCAATGTTGATTTATTTTTAAAATAGGTATAATGGATTTTTTAACGTGAATAAATTTAAAATGTTGGACTTTAAAATTATTTGTAATGCCGTTACAAATGTATTTAAACTTCTATAAATTCGACCGTCAATATGTTGTATCATGTATACCATTAGTACATAATTGGTGTGTCTGAGTTGCAGACTTTAAAATAATTAAAAATTTAAAAAAATGTTTGAAATAGTTTAATCGCTATTTTATTAAGTCTTTAAAAAGTATATCTCATCTAAACAGTTTGTTTATTAATAGTTTAATTGTATTCGGTACAATCTGTAGTCCATGAAGAATGCTTTTAATGATAGCATTTTCTTATCTGTCACCATTTTCAATTGTTCACTTTTTTTGTGATATTAATTATTCACATAAGTCCGCACTTATTGCTCAGCAACAGAAAGTTTTAAGTGACGGTTGACCAAGTCAATCCGCAGTTAAGTGCTCATTTTCTAACATCCTCGCTATGGAGTGACAATGTCATTGGCTTTTGTATCCAATGACTCGTCAATTGTTATAGCAGACCCTGAGAGGCTTACAGTCTTGTTTGAGACACTGTAGCGCCCCGGTTGCTTTTTAATCGGGGCGCCAGTTGAGTTGCTTTACGTACAGGCTGGTTCAGAAAGGGTACACTAAACCTGGCACCTGGGCTTGTTTAGTGCATTTGTAAACACCTGCAAAGGACTCTTTTGAGTTAATTTGTTTTTATAATGTTAATTATTATATGTATAATATTTATTTAAAGTCAAGACATTTTTGAAAAATTGTTCGGTTATTTAAATCAAATACAATGTGTTAGTGCCCTACTTTAGTCGGACCAGACACTTCTTTTTTTTAATGGATGGTCTGTAGGCGAAATTTGGGTGCACTAAGTTACTGCACATTTCCACCTCAGGGTAGAGGTGTACACCTCTGCCCAACCCTTCGGGATATACAAGCGTGATGATGTTAATTTTGGACGTAGTTTATATGGCAGCTATTTCAGCCCTAAATCAAAGGAAAAAGAGACTAGTCAGTATTGACTTATGTTTAGTTTATTCACATGTCCATAAATCTACTATATAAAAATAAGTCGGGTTTTCCTTCCTGACGCTATAACTCCAGAACGCACGAACCGATTTCCACGGTTTTGCATTCGTTGGAAAGGTCTCGGGCTTCGTGAGGTTTATAGCAAAGAAAATTCAGGAAAAACCAAACGAAATGTTACATAAAATGAAGCCATCTGGTGGCGAAACGGAGTTCGCTGGGTTTGCTAGTTAGTTATAAGAGTACAAGTGTTTCTAGAGTTAAGCCGGCCTAATGTATTTATTTTGTATGCGCGAGGTTTTGTGTTTAAGACCACGACATATATATCTATATATTTAATAGTGAATATTATTATTTGGTTTTATCTCCGAATTGTCTATGGTTTGTAAAAAAAGTGAAAAAAAAAAACGTTTTAAGGCCGCCTCAGGCGCGCGTGCGAACTGTCAAAGCGCATGGCGTCTAACCCGAATTTCTGTATGTATAGTTTGCGCATTTTTTTATGCAAGTACTGTGTGATGGCAGTATGCGCGCGCTAGCCCGGCCCCCTCTAGTCTCTTCTACCCTATTTTTGTAATAAATAAGGTAACGATGATATATATATATGTATAACAAAAAAAATTTGCGATGAAGAAGTGGAAAGTCATATTTTTATAACATATGTTATGGTAAGCGAGCCGTGATGCGCCTTTAGCGACTGAATACACTCATGCAGTAGGCAGAAATGCCTTCACCTAACTCGATAAAAAGGCTTTTATTATAAGTATACTAAAGATCATTCTCCTGTGTATTCAGACGTAAGAGGCAAAACGGCAGGTGAGTGAAAAATTAAGATGGAAATAAAAAATAAGTATTATTAAAATTAATATTAATATACATCATCATATTGTGTGCTTTTCGAGATTAGTGTGGGATAACCAATAGACACGGCTGTTTATAGAGCTTAAATTCGCTCAAGAAAATCGGTCGCGTAAATGCATCGTATGACTCTCTTAGGTTTGTTGTAAACAACATTTTCCCTATTCCGGGCTAAGATTGTTATGGTCTCTTAATTTTACTGGCCGCTGTTCTTTATACAGACTAACTAGTAGAAGTTTTTAATTTGTATTTTTTTTAAAATAAATTATTTTGTTGCCGCAATACATTTGCATCGCATAAGACGTTTTTATCTTTTTTTTTGATAATTTCGGGAATTATTTATCTATAGATTGTGTATGAAGCATACATTTGTCAATTAATTTTTTGTGATATTTTTACATTATTATTAAATATATTTTTAATGTAAATTTTATATACTACTTAGTATTACGAAGCATTTATCGTACCGAATTTCGGTGTAATAATTTTAGTATTGATCTTAATATGGCGCTCGCTATACATAATGTTGTGCGAACTAGGTCTGTCTTGCCAAAGCAAAAAATAAATTATGTTACCACATAAAAAATACATTTTTACACTCTACTGTGATTTTTTGGGTTCCGTACCGTACCCTAAGCAGGTCAATGAATGTTACTCTCAGTATTTTTCTTTTGTATATCGGGGATCACGGTGTGTGGGTCCAATATTATCCTTCTATTACATAATATAATGTGTGGTGTTGTGAGTTAAATAGATCTCAAAAGATATTGTACTTATGCATTTATTTTCCTATTTTAGTGAGTAGTATTATATATCTCGATTAAGTTACGTCACTAGTACGGGACCCCCGACGGGCGAGTTGCGACTCGCGTTTGATGAAGTTTTTTATTTTATTTTTCATGGCTCGCGCAGTTGGCTATTATGCCATGGCCCTAGGACTCGCTAACACAACTGATCCACATTGGAGAACAATTTGAAATGATCGTTTTAGTATAACAAAAAATGGTTTTCAATGTTATTGAATTAATCAGTTCACAAGGTGAGGACTAATTAGTTTGAAATCATCCACGATGCCTTACAATTGAGCTTCGTGTAGATATGAGAGTCTTGCAGAACAGCGGTATACAATTTTTCTTTGTCTTTGTTCCCGGGGCTCGCCGAGGCTCAACCTTCGGCGTCTTCCTTGGTCATCGCTGTGGATTTCTGGGATTACAGGAGTAATCATGTACTAAGTGCGACGCCATTGTCATTTAATTTTGGGTCAATTGTGTTAGTTGGACTCGGGCGTTGTATAAAGACCTGTTCATACTTGCGCTGCGCGTACCGTGTCGTGCGTATACATTACACTTTACTCTCTCATATTAGTAGTGTGAACAGAGCTTTATGAACATGTTGCAACAAGCCTGCGCGTGGGCCACTTGTCGACTTGCTATAAAGGCGATTTTTGTACTTTAGTATGATTGTGAGGATATACACTGCACTTAGTCTGTACTGTTTTTGAAGACACTTTACTGATTGTAATCCCCCTTCGGCACGATGGAGACAACTGCTCTACAGAGGGACGAGGTTATATGAATATACTAGCTGCGCCCCGCGGTGTTACCCGCGATTATAAAGTATGAAAAATTAAATCAAATCTATCCCAAGGGAACCATAGTTTACCGGGATAAAAAGAAGCCTATGTGCTATTCCAGACTATAATCTATCTCTGTGCCAAATTTCATCCAGATCCGTTCAGCCGTTCTGGCGCGATTAAGTAACAAACACTCATCCATCCAAACATTCACATTTATAATATTAGTAGGATAAATTGCACGACAACTGTCTCTCTCTTTTAGCTCCGTCCCTTTCTGTCGGGTGATTGATTCAACCGTGCCGAAGATTTTTTACTATTACGATTTCTGTGCTTAGATGGCACTACATTTTCTTCGAACTAGTGCTAAGCTGGACTTTGAAACTTAATTGGATTAAAAATAGATGCACCGACTAACAAACTTCTTAAACAAAAATGGCGCTTGTTTGCATGCTTAGTTTATTACGACCTGATTCACACAGTTGGTAGCTGCTTTCAGTGCTGAGGGTCCCGGGTTCGAATCCGGGTACGGGCAATCTTTGTGTGATGAGCACAGATGTTCGTACCTGAGTAATGGATCTTTAATATCTATACCGATATTTTATACTGGGATCGTCCCATACCATTGCGTGGAACCCATAATACAAGCGTTGCTGATTTTAGGACCGTACTGGGCCCCAAGTCTGCTAACACAATCGATTCATAATCGTACAGCAACCGCATATTAATTGTCACTTTTGACAGATATTGTATGGGATATCTGTCAAAAGTGACAGTTACTATGCGGTTACTGTTCGATTATGAATCGATTGTGTTAGCAGACTAGGGGCCCAGTTGGTGTGTTCGTCTGGCGATATTATTATTATTATTGTATAAAAAGACATGTGCAGGGTGCCATATTTGTTCAAGGCGCTTGCCGCCGGTCTGTTATCTCCCTCTACACGGTGCAAATGATGGTATCTCGCTTACTCGTATTGCATTTGTTACTTTATAAATACAACACAGCAGTGATAGCCAAGTTGTTCGAACGTTGGCTTCGGAAAACATATGTGCAGGTTCTAGTACCGGCTTTCACTTTACATCTATATTTTCGAATATTGAGAATCTCATTGTTTATAATTATCATTAATAAATGTTATTGATTAATATACAGACATGGTCAAGTTACAGTCACGTTATATGTAAAAAAATTGTTGTATTTTCTAAATTGATAGCAAAAAAAAAACTATATTGTCTCTGACTTCTATACAAGTTCGTGAGTAGTGCCATCTAGCCACCTATTTAGTCTAAAACCATAGCGTACCTCCCTTTAAAGCATATTTTTACGTGTTCTTGTTATAAATATTGTCTAGACAACAACTTCAGATTTTTCTACTGTGTCTCATTCAATACCAACTCAATTCGTTGGCGGTTTTCAGCGAACGAATCAAATTAGGTGCGTTTGCGCACTCCTTCCTGCGTGAAGATGGATCGCATCAGAGTAATATTTATAACAAAAGCTGTGTCAATATTTAAAATTAAAATAAAAACGTAAGTTTCGCTTATTTTGAAAGAGTATCGATTATAGATGTAATAATTGATAATATCTCTTCTCGTGACAGCTAGGTCACGTGACCGGCCCAAGGTTACGTCATCGGCGATTTCGACCAATGAGCGGTGTTCATTTTATTAAAGACTAGCTGTTGACCGCGACTTCGTCCGCGTCTATAAATTAATATTACTTTTTTTTTTAATTATCAATTGATTGAAATAGAACAAACTCAAAATGTAGTATACATTAGTGAAAACCGCACCCGAAGCCGTTAACACACAAACACAGCACAGACAAACTTGTAAAAATTCTAGCAATCATTGTTTTTGAGTAAATTCTTTATTTAATATACCTAATATAAATTATTATAATTACACACCCTACATATATACAACAATACATATTAAAATAATTTTTTTCAGTTCTATTGCGTTGATAATGGTCCCCAATAATAGTTTTTCTCATATATTTTACTTGTACGAACAGCGATCAGTTATATTTTTATTATATGTATAAAGATGATGTATCTTATGGGCTATCGTCAGAGAATAGCTGGCGTGGCATAATATTGTATCATGATAATGATAACGTAATGAGTTCTGATTGGTGGGTTGGCTCCCCTGGCGTCACCGCATAGCGGTGGCGCTAGGTTGCAGCGCTGGTAACCCGATGTAGTGTTGCCGACATCGGGCTCGAACATTACATTTTTCGGTACTCTTTCAAATATTAATATTCTATTCATTCGATATAGTTGTAAACGATTTTTTTAAATGTATTCTACCAGGGCCGTACTACACCTGTATTTACCACCATAATTAGTATGTTTTTTGTTCATTGTTTATAGAATGTTTTATAAGATCATAGACGATAACTGTTCTTTTTTTACAACCATTATTTAAAATACTTCTAATATTTTGGAAAGTGTTTTTCTTTTAAGATTCTGAGCCCTTGGATGTTTTTTTTTATATAGAATAGCCTAATTTATGGTCTAGTCGCAGTTTAATCTGTAATAAGTGTGTTTAAAAAATTACGCATTGTAATTTTTGATTTAATAAATAAATAAAATGATCACTCAATGTTGATTTTTAGTTTACCCTGTTTGTGCAACTGCTGGGCAGATATATCTATATTTTTTTTTCTTATGACCTGTGCAAATATATGCGATGTAACAATCGACACATTTGTTTTTTTTTGAGACTCCGGGAAATCGACATGAAATATGCAGGAGTTAATTATCTCCAGGTATTTTATTTAAGTTTATAATAAACCTTATTTTGCTTTACTTAACGAATTTTGTAAAACATCTTGGCACGTCTTTTTAATTTAATTTGTCATTTATAATGATTAAAGCATGTTTTAATTGCAATTTTACGTTTTTTAACCTATTCGCGTGTGGAGTACCAGTAATTATATATCCTGAACAGATATTTAAAAACATATCGTTGGAGATCTAACTACAAAGATTGTTTATTAAATCCTAAAGTAAAGAAAATTAAGATAGTCCTTGAGGTAGGGTTAAATAAAAATAATGATTTATTCAGTTTTTTATGAATTCTATTTTTTGGCCATTAGTGGTTGTTTTCAATTGTTAACTTATAAGACGTACTGGGTTTGATTTATTTTTCGTCAGAGTTTTGTAATAAAAAAAATGGTTTTTTTTTTATAGTAATCATTGTTTTCTACTTGTTTTACTAGTAAGTATTACAGCTGAATACAAGCCTGGTGTTATATTGTCCATAAAGAAATTCTTCAATGGCTTGGCAAATTCGTCATTCCTGCAATCAGCTGATCGCCTCAGAATCCCGCCGTGCCGCGTACGTATCGGCGAAATATTCGCACCGTACGAAATTCGCCGCGCCGCGCGTAACATTTTTCCCCGGAATTATTTTTAGAAAGGTAGCGGGCGGCGGGCGTTTCTCGCAAACGGAGACGCGCGCGCGGCCCGAGTGGACCGGAGCCCTATGCAGCCACCGGCGTTCCCTCCGACCGGCCCGACCACCGTCAGGGCGGCCCCGGGCTCCGACGCGGACCTCGTCCTCCCGCCCCCGGCCGGCGCCCCGCCCTTCCAATACAAATGGTATGTACCGTCTCCATAATCCACACCATGTATTCACGAAAATAGGTTATAGATTCACGAGCGTATCATTACAATGGCATCGGATAGGTTAGTCGGGATGCGTGCGCCGGCAAGCGTTGTTTGTTTTTGCTGTGCCGATATAAATACGCCACCAGGAAGCGATTCGGCTGCGCGCGCGCACGACACTTGACACGTTTGTTATTATAATTCGGGGCGTTCGGCTGAAGAAAATATGAGATTATTTTTTCGTATTCACATTTCGTGTTAAATTTAAGGCAGTGCAATGTTTTTTTTGTACGCAGACGCGTTTTTTTGGTACCTATAAAAACTAAATTAATTAAAATGTTGATCAGATGCAATGCACGATTCCCTTGAGAGCGTAATCAGATAATCTTATAATATACTAGAGCGAGACAGACTTCACATGTTCGTATTATTCTAAAACCACTATGTCTTCTTTGCACATCCTCATTTTTCCATGATCTGTGAATTTGCACATGAATTTAGATGCGATCGGGAATGGAATCCCCACTTGATGGTTTCAAACCGAACTCGCATCCGAATTGATCGTTCAATGTTACATTGAAAATATTTATGCTTGTTCGGTGTTTGGGTTCGCGACAGAAATGCCTGTATATACCTGTTACTTAGTGGTACTTGCGACACATGTTTATTTTTTCTTAATTTATTTCGGCTTAGGAATATTTGGAGTGGCGTTAAGGGTTCAAAAATTAAATGCCAACAGATGTTTGGTTGTATGTTGAAGGTCACTCATCTATGCTACTGAAATGATAATGAATGTTTACAGGATGTATATAAGGTGTTATGAAAATAGTGTAAACTATTATAATAGATGAATCAGTAAGTTATATGGATCACCTTCATGTATACAATAATTGTGTAAATGATGTTTGTTTTTTTTAACTGCGCTCAGTACAGGGTGTAATTTTTTATATGTCTTATAATTTCATTTATTTATTTGGCAATGGTATCTTTATAAACTTCTGTTGGCCCGCCCTATTACAATATTTTACACTGTTATTGTTACACCTGATATACACAAATTATGTACCTACTTAACATTGAGTATGTATATTATTCAGACTAAAGGTAATAGTATTAAAATATAAGTATTACGTATGAATATTGCTTTGGCAAACCTAACAGCAGCTGAAGTAAATTTTTAATTATGTCCATTAAGCGACAAAGTACTTATCGTCCTAACACTCACACGCAATAACACAGAGCGCCACGTGTAGTGACCTCTATATAACATGCTACGAAGCAAAGCTTTTTACACGCCGCCGGTAGATGGCGCAGATCGCAACGTTCTATACAATTTACGAATTTTCATACAATCCTGAAACGCGGCAAACGAATTTACGCAGAAATTTGAGTTTATATATACAAGAACCTGACATTCACTGTTGGGGTATAGCTACAACCTCTGACAGGGAAATAAACTGCCACGTTGATGGAAGATATTCCAAAAAGGTCGTCTCCGCCATATTCTTATGCCATTATTGTAATAAATCTATGTGTAAAATATACGTCCCCCCAAAGCGTTATTTAGAACTGAGAATAAAATTAAATCATACATTTAGACGTAATTAGTAACAATGTTGGACGGAGCGAAAGAGAACGCATTTTTTTTAATGTTTTCTTTACTTAGCTAAAGTACTTATATAAGGTTTTACAAAAAATAGTGTAAAATATTATTAACAAGTAGGTGATAACGATCACGTTTATGTAAAAAATATATTCGTATACAGTGTTTGATTTTTCTATGAGAAAGCGAGACAGACGCCTTTACAGCGCGGACTTAGTATGTAGTGTCGTATTTAACATTTCAAATAATTTGATTATTTTTTTCGGCAATGTGACCCTTATAGCCTACTGATGGACCCCTTAAAATATTTTACACTGTTATTGTTACACCTTATATAAGTAGTAGAGAACCCTTAAACAGATAAACGTTTACTTAAATATTATGCTACGAGCTACTATGTAACAAAGCCGCAGCAAGCCCATCTCGCTTATTGAAACCGGCCCGATATTATTGGATTTATTACTCGTATCAAAATAAAATAAATCGATTGGTCGACACGTGCAGCCATCTATTGGCCATTCATTTAAACTTTGTATTTAGTACGTTGCTCCTTTTAGCGCTTAGTCCATTTAAAAAATAAGGTTTATATTCTTTCTGTATATAGGTCAGTAGGTATCGTAGCAGGGAACTTGTAATTTATTAGTAAGTAATGATAATGGAACGTTATGTTCTGGCGGCGTGGGTGCTAGGGGGAGACTGATAGACAATGGAGGAGAGAGAGAGAGAAAAACTAATCTGTATATTTATTAAACCTATATTAATCAAACAGACGCGATGTTAGTGCTTATCTCGTCCTCGTCTAGCAGTCCGCGTATATTTTTAATCGTGTCAAAGTCCTGCTATAGTTCTCCAAATGAATCATTAACTTACTGAATATCCCTCCATTTAACTATTATAAACAGAAAAATGTGTAATGATTTTTTGTATACTAAAAATAAATACCGACATTGGAATGTTTTCAATTCTGCAAGCGCCATCTAGTTGCGACCGTCGGAAGCTCGATTATTGCCGACTTGATCGTGTTTGTTGCGCCATCTGTCGGTGTTTGCGATCGAACTTTCAGTTGGAAGTGTATTTTATTTAGGTCAGGGATTGATCGCAGCATAAATATATCACGTAATAAATGATTAATGGTTTAAATAGGATAAGGGTAGGTTGCACGTTATGGCTCAATGTTTTCGTAGGCAAGGGCAGGCATGTTTTATATTATTTAATGAAAACAAAAGCTTACAGCGCGAAGACCATGACCATTATATTTTAGATACTTAGCTAGATGGTATGTACTATTCTCAGGGGCTCAACTTCCTCGTCCTTTTCCATCCACTGACAACGCCTTCGCCACCTTCTCAACCGTATATCAACACGTAGTAGCTACGGCCTGCGTTTTTTTTTGTTACCCATTCAATTTTGTAAATTGTCACATAAGAGACTGCCTTGGAATATAAAATAGCTAAGAGCTTAATAAAATTGTTGTGTCAAATACTTCAATAATCAGTCAAGTCCTATCATACTCCACCAGAAAAGGCTTAATACCACCTCATCTGATGAGTTATAGGACCAACGTTATTCGTCCCTATAATTTTAGAATCCAAGATTATGTCGCTTTCCCGACAGGTAGGTACAGTTCATTGCGTAAATTGCCAGTTGGTAGTGACCCTGCTTTCTGTGGTGAGGGTCCCGGGTGCGAATTCTCGTACGGGCAAACTTTGAGCACGAATGTTTGTACCCGAGTCATGGATGTTTTACCATATAAGTATTATATACTAGCATTATATACTAGCTATCCCGGAGAACTTAGTACCGCCTCCATATACGCTATAAAAATAGGGGTTGGTGATAGAAGGGTTAAAACTTAGGTTGAATGTATCTTTAATGCCACATAATAAAAAAATAAAATTTGTCCAAAAAATAAAAAAAATGTTAGGGGTATATAGTAGCCGATTCTCAGACCTACTGAATATGCATATAAAATTTCATAAAAATCGGTCAAGCCGTTTCGGAGGAGTATGGTTACTAACATTGTGACACGAGAATTTTATATATAAGATTTATCGTCGCCGGTCCATTGTATGAAACCCGTGCTACAAACATTCCTTAGTTCGGGATCACACAGTCGTTGTGTTCGTCTGGCAATATTTATTACGGCTCGATGTGTTCCGTGCCCGGGACACAGAGTAGTGAGGCGCGTCGGAAGTCCCCGTAGCGCCGCATATTCCCGGTCGCGTACTGGCTGTTTGACACCGCTGTAACGAGCCCGCGGCGCTGGAGTCGCGCCTACGAAAATACCCGCGCGCCCACAGTCCGCGCCAAACCACCCGCGCAGGTACTCTCGAACGATGCGCCCGCGCAATGGGCAGCAACTGTTGCAAGGGCGATGCCAGCAGGCCTTTACGATCTAGCTCATCGATATACAGCAGGTATTTCTTGCTGACAATCGCCTTCGTTCAGGAGTTGCTCAACGTACCGTGGGTCCTAAGGACCTTTAGGCCGTACGTAGTGCTAGTGTTGTGCACCCTGTGTAGTAGTGATTTTGAGGTAGTATAGTTTTTTTTTCTGTTGTTATGCAATCGAGGTCGGCGACGCATGCTTGGTAATGTGGGGATAGCGTAATGAGTATTTTTTTTCTATTTTATCTGTTTAAAAAAAAAGGTTTGACGTTTTATTGTTTAACGATATTTGTGAATCGATAAAATAAATAATCAGTCCGCGGAGGGCAATCTTTATTTTATTCGATAATTATTAGGCAGTGAATTACAATCTTTAACTATATGAAAACATTACAGTAAACAGGATCTATTTTTATTTGACGAATATTTGGCGCCAAATATTTTTGAGATTAATGGCGGGTATTCATTCAGTGCATTTGCGAAGTTCGCGTATTTTAGCTGATTACACAGTAGATTTTAAAACGAATTGAAATATGTCTGCGAAGACTGGCAATTTACGTAGGCGTTACAATGAGTGCTGATCTAATGTTTTAGGTATTATATTAAATTGTAATGAAAGTATAACAATGAGACTAATTCGTCTATGGTAATATCTACACACTGGTGACAAATAAATTATAAGGTGTTTTGTAGAAGAATAACATATATTTGCATAGTGTTTAAACATGGTTTAGGCCTACTATTTGATTCGATTTTTAAGATCGTCTATGCCATAGTTTATGATTTTTTTTATTGCAACGGCACTGTCACTAATTATCTAATCAAAAATGGTTTTATTTTTATTATTGAATATTGCTAACAATAATTTAATCTACTCCAAATTCCTAGTTAAACATTTTCTAAATAATCTTTGGTCTTATTTTTGTTTAATCCACTACGTCTTAATTACAATGTATTTTTCTTGAAATCGATCATGAATAGTTCGATACTACTTGATTGTAAGTCAAGAATAACATTCCCCTATCGCAACATACGAAGCAAAGTGCAAAGGGCTTATTTATAGTAATGCTATCATTCAATAAAAATAAGTTCAAATCATATAAGTCATAGCTTTTTATATCGTCATAGCGGCCTCGTGTCGCGCCTGTTGGCCGATGCTGGTTCTTTGTAATTCTCATTTGACACAAGGTCTTTTGGGAGTGTTCAATGCTGTCGAACGCTTGTTGTAAAAGTATGTATGCTTAGCCGCGTCTCTAGCTAGAATTCTGCTCTACACACTACATAATACATCTTAAAAAGTAACCCCGGGTGAAAAGGGGCAGGGGGCAGGGTAAAATCATGGTTTGTATTGATATATCAAGTGTCGAATTTTGGCAATAGTGCCAGCTTTTGTTTGTGTGTTATATTTTGCTGGAAAATTTTCTTAAGCCAGGTATTATTATAAAGTAGAGAATTATCTTTGTTCAATACATATAACATAACAAACACTTTTAATATTATATTTGGATAAATAAATAGTAATGCTTTCAGCTGTGAACGTTCTTCGTTTTAATAAAAAAAAAGTAGGGAGTTAATAAACGGTACACGTACTACGATCATAAATATAGGCCGTAAGGACAAAAAAAAAAAAAATTGTTACACCCCCATTTCATCCCCTTAGGGGTCGAATTTCTAAAAAACCCTCAATAGTACTACTACCCTAGTGGTGTCACTAGGGTAGTTCAGGAATATATCCTCCAAATTTTCAATCTCTAGGGTCAACCGTTTAGGCTTAGCCTTTGTCAGTCAGTGTTAAGAATTTTAATTAATACATTTAAGCAGTATATAATTCAAGCTTTTCCAAAGCCTAGTAAAAAAACCATAAAGAAATGGCAGCTGTTTCTAAAGTTTGGTCATGTTTTGTTTTGTAGTAGGTTTGTACCTATACAATGTTTATGGATTCCTGATGACGTCACAGCTTTGCCATAACATCCCATCCACCTTAATACAGTAATATAGTATTCAGTGTTTGAATATTTGTCTTTAAGTGTTTTTCTGGGGTGCTGTGAAACTTGGAAATGCTGATACAGTATTCTAGTAAAAAGCATGCCAATGTAATCTAGCTCGAGCTTGTACTGTCGTGCTAGTAGCTGGCACTTAATCGTCGATGAGAGATACATGCCAGCTGCACGCAGAAATATATTGGTCGCCTTTAAAACTGACCTGCTTGTGTCATAAACCTTGTGTGCCTACAGAATCAGCACCAATATTAATTTCAAAGTCTCGCAATTCTAAACTCATTGATTTCCTCCACAAAATAGATTTAGCCCCGCGGAGTGAGCTCAGATATTTGGATTAGACAATACCGCAAGTCCGCATTATTGTGGGCTTAGTAAGAGTTTCGACCGCATCAAATACCGTCTTCCTGTCAAAACATTCGATCAGCCGATGCATGTCTGAGAACGTTCAAACCTCGTAATATCCTAGATACAAAGTTGAGCGGGTCGATTCGGAACGTTTCGTCAAGTATCGGAACCAATTTTTCAGCTATACTTCATAACTGAATCGAAGACGCGTACGACTACATAACCGAACGATTCGATTCGACCACTCGCTGTGTCTACATAGTACATTTCATAATGCAAGTGTCAATTAGTAACCGAATTCGTCGATACAAGACGTGTCGTAAGTTTGTGAATCGGAGGGCTGAGTACTCGTACATATATAAGTAGCGTGGGTACCAACACAATAGCCACCTTACCGCCACTAATGTGTCAACATTCAGACAACAGAACGGCTATTCATAAACTCATAATCCTTGATTTTGTGTCAATATTTGCGGGTACGGCGTATTTTCCCACGCTTCGAGACGTGGTTGTTTTTTATTATAGGCGAACGTTTCATAACACGTAGACTAACAAGGGCTAATTAGGGCGAATTGTGTACCGCTTAGGAGTGGACCTCTGCGTGAATCTGCGTGCCCGACGCTACGTTTCCCGATAAATGCAACTTAAGTCTTAGCAACGTGTTTTTTCCTATGCCCGCACGTCCTTTTCCCTTCATCTATACTTTATTTACTTATTACTTATCTTTTGGCACAGAGATAGATTATAGTCTGGAATAGCACATAGGCTACTTTTCATCCCGGTAAAATGTATGGTTCCCGTGAGATAGATTTGTTTAAATTTTTCATAGAGTACCAATAAATTCATTTTCTCAGTCTCAAAAGATTGTGAGGCGGTACGAAGTTCGCTGGGACAGCTAGTATATTATAACTAGATGCGCCCCGCGGTGTTACCCGCGATTAAAAAGTATGTCCTTTCTATCGGAATAAAAAGTAGCCTATGTGCTATTCCAGACTATAATCTATCTCTGTGCGAAATTTAATCCCGATCCGTTCAGCCGTTCTGGCGTGATTCAGTAACATAAATCCATCCATCCAAACTTTCACATTTACAATATTAGTAGGATTTACTTATCCATTTCAACCCTGCCGTTTTATTCTCACCGCGGCGTGTGGCGGACCTGCGGCCAACGCTTCCAATGGTCACCTGTGGTTCCTGGATGTCTCAATACAAATTACTGAAAATAAATTCGTTTCTTAACAGACAGGAACGGGTGCATATATCAATCGAGTTTGATTGCACGCTCATTGGCGGTAATCCAGGCGTTCTAGCTAGCGTTGCGCAAACGCATCCCTGCGACTGACGCCAGGGGTGTAGGCCCATTTAAGGGTTGAGAGTGGAAAGCATTCACTGTCTGTCTGTTTGCATGGCGCGGATTTATTTTGGTGTAAACAGCGTATACTTTTGGCCTTGTCCATGTATATATTTGGCGAAGTCCATCTCTATTTATCGCATCTGATTTATCTGATTCCCGACAGAGACAGAGCTAATTGTATTTTCTAAAGCTCCAACCTAGTCCGGGGTGACACAAATATCTGTCATCATTTTTCCTATACGATGTGTTTTCATTAACCGACTTCAAAAAGGAGGAGGTTCTCAATTCGGTTGTATTTTTTTATAATTGACTTTTTATTGTTATCAATAACTTTACTTTGACAATATACCATAGAACCAAAATATTTTTAGCCAATTAAATTGAGAAAGGCGACATTCTTTATAAAACAAACCCTTATCCGGGCGACAGATTAGGGTTGTGTAGTAGTTTGAGAGCTGTGATAGCTAAGTTGGTAGAATGCTTGTCTCGGTAACGAGGATCGCAGGTTCAAACCCCGGCTCGCACGTCCGGGATTTCTGGATTTCATGTGCGAATCTCATTTTCAACCACGATTATCACTTGCTAAGCGGTGAAGGAAACATCGCGAGGAAAGCTGTATGTCTGAGAGAACCCCTCGAGAGATGTGTGAAGTCCGCCAACCCGCACTGGGCCTGCGTGGTGGATTATGGCTAATCCCCCTCGCATTGAGGGGAGGTCCGTGCCCAGCAGTGGGACATTAAAAAAGGTCTGATATTATATTATATACTAGCTGTTGCCCGCGACTTCGTCCGCGTGGTATTTAACAAAGACAACCGTTGACAACAGCCTGCTCGCCCATTCTGAGCCCGCGGGACGCATTGCAGGTTGTTGCTATCAAACTTAATCAGGCACTGCGCTGCAACATTGGTTTTAATTTTTTTTCGTGAGATTCTATTTTTTTTCTAAAATAAAAGTAGCCTAAGTTACTCTTTGTTACATCAGCTATCTGCCAGTGAAAGTCCCGTCAAAATCGGTCCAGCCATTTCAGAGATTACCCGGAACAAACAGACAGAGAGACAGACGGACAGACAGACAGACTGACAAAAATTTTAAAAACGGTTGTTTTGGTATAGGTACCGTGTATACATCCAAATGCATTTAGTAAAAAGCGGTTATTTTAATATTACAAACAGACACTCCAATTTTATTTATATGTATAGATTATAGTAGTGGATACTTAGTACGTACATCCCTTAAAACACATCATCTGTGCGTACGAGCGAGTGTTATAGTAGTTTATTTATAATGCAGGTTAGTCAGTCATTGGCACCCCTGCGACGGCCAGGCACCATTAATAATGGTCACTGTCGCCAAATGTTTCAGTGACCTGAATATACCTGTAGTAGGCCTGTACACACGAAACACAAATACACATTGTATTTTTCAATTATTCTCCATCGTCATTACACTCTTGGCGGAGTGGTCGTGGTCATCCTGTCAGGGTAGCTTAACAATCCGTCGGGATTCCTCGCGTGCTGCTGTACTGCTGGGGCCCGACCGCCGATCTCCCGCGAAAGCGATAGCTATAAGCGATAGCGATGGCAAGAGACATTCGATTGCTTTATTTTTTTCCGACCGCCTATATTAGCGCTGCTCTCGCTTTGGGTATTGCATTCATTTGGTTATTGCATTCACTAAAATACGTCACGTGACCAGCGTTTCGATAATGCATATTGCCTTATAAACGTTGATTTAATAAAATGTTTTCGATGTTACTAATTATACAACAAAATAACTGTTCCTTGTTGTTTTGTAAATTTCTCGTATGGTTTCATAAATACAATTATAATTACGTTATATCAAATCGATTTTTTCTGAGTTTCAAACTGTCAATTGCGGAAAGAAACCTTAGGACCGTAGTTAACAAAACGCGTTCAGTCTGTTTACATGTATCAGTGTGTAAAGTGGAGAGTTTTCTAAAAATTGGAAACAAAATAAATTCTTGGGTAAGTACATATTAGTTCAGTTAATTGTCATCACATAGGTTCATTACACTTATAAAGGGGACCAATAATAGGGGATTTTACTTGGTCGGTCCAACTCATAGGTAATTTGTCGCTTGCTCTTTACCTTAATTTATTTCAATAGATTATATAATAACTAGCTGCGGCTCGCGGTGTTACCCGCGATTAAATAGTAATTCCACAATGTCCTTTTGCAAATGCACGGTTCCTATATGCTATCCCATAGGAACCGTGCATTTTTTCGGGATAAAAATTTGCCTATGTCATTTTCTGACCCCTATACTACCACTACCTATGCAAAAAATCATCTCGATCCTTTGCTCTGTGAAAAATTAAAACAAATCTATCCCACGGGAACCATACATTTTACCGGGATATAAAGTACCCTATGTGCTATTCCAGACTATAACCTATTTCTGTGGCAAATTTCATCCAGATCCGTTCAGCCGTTGTGGCGTGATTGAGTAACAAACATCCATCCATCCAAACTTTCACATTTATAATATTTGTGGGATAACTGTCAGATATTACCGAAATTTTCCTACGTATTGTAAATACGTTGCAATGGCGGAACACGGAGGCGGATGTTTTAAATCCCCAGTTTTATCGCTTGATATGCGATTTCGGGAAACACATGTGTGTGGTTGCATTTCGTCAGACAAAAGGTTCCGAGCTACGGTTTTGCTTTGATTTGCTTTCACGGGAAATGTTTATTCAGTTTGTTTTATAGTTCAACCGAAGTTTGTTCACAAGTATCTCAAACTTTTCAATGAAAGATAAATATAAATTAGTTACTCGATTGGATTTTATTCAGTCTTCTTTTTCATCCCCAAATTTATAGACGTCTATAAATTTGAATTGGATTTTATTCAATCTTCTTTGGTTTATTCTTATCTCGATTATTTATTTTTACTTTTTTCATAATTTGAAACCTTTATTTCAGTGACTTTTACATTACAGTCTTATTATGCCTTCTAATAGATGCCTTTGGTATCCGTTCGTCGGACGATATTTATTTATTACGTTGTCCTGTCAAAAAACACTAAGTTTTCCCCAACAATTTTCTTAATTTCCGGATAAATTTTTATTTTTTCTGTCGCTACAAACCTGATTTGACATTTTAAACGAACATTTAAAAATGAAATCAGCTAAAATGTTTCAGCCGTTCTTAAGTGACGCGCTTACCAATGGACATCAATCCGTTTGTTCTATTTCTTTTTTTTAAATTTGGCAATTGGCTACAAAATAGTTGCATTGATTGAAAATAGTTGATATATAGATCAGTGAATTTGCCTTAACGATGTCTTTACCGTAACCTATTCACTTGTGCGCCTAGCAGGACCTCCTGTTGTAGTCGTAACTTAATCGAGAAAGCATGCTGTTATGAACGGTGCGAGTGCAACGGAACACGGAATCCGCGTAGGTACTTGAGCCACAGAGCAGCGATTAAATACTAGTATTTATAGACTCTGCACTGATTGTGCTGGCAAGTATGATTCTTCTTGAAACGCGTTACTAAGTAAGTAACTATTCCTAAAATATATTGTGAACCGCGCATGCCCCGGCTCGCCTCATAAAGAACACATAATGTTGCAGCCTTTATACGCAACTGTGTTACGACATACAGTGGCCAACTGACTATGTTTACCAGATTTCAAATTCGTCTCCATCACATTTTTTTTGTCTTTTTAATTTCCTCTACACTTTTGTCGTTGGCAGAACCATCGGTAAACGATGGAGCCATAGTTTTTAAATGGAATTGGAATTTGAAGGTCTAAAATGCCATATTAATAAACATAGTACACGTGTTGCTTCTTTTTTTTTTAGGTGGCAATCGGCTACAAAATAGTGCGATTTTTGTCAGTGTCGTAAACTTATTCCATTTTTAAATTCCTATATGTTGTTTAGTTTGGAACATAGCAAAAAGGCCGTCAATTACTTTTTGGTTGTGTAAACTCATTTTGAAGTGTAACATAGAAATATTTAAAAATCTAAAGAATATTAAAATAAATATATACAGAAAAAAAAAGTTTTTTTACGTCACAATTAATTTTTATGGACCGCATTTATTATTGATATTACCTACAAAAAAGGTAGTTTTTTTTTCTATGCTCCCTGTAATAAAACCTCTTAAATTATTTTTTCACGTTAAATCCAATCCACTTGTATGATTAGTAATTTTATTTGCGGCCAACCTTAAGAAACAGACATGTGCACGCAATTATAGACCGTAAGGTGGTAAACATACCAGTCCGCGACTGTACAGCGTATATTACCGATTGAGGAAGCTATCCCTTTGCCATGGATGCATGTAAAACACCGTTTTCTTTGATGTTAGACCGTATCTTCTATGATACAGGCACAAAAATAAACCAGAAAGTAGGTCGTTACTGGATCGCCAATAGTGGTTCAAAATACCGCTCTCATAATGGAGAGGCTCCAGGTTTGAACCCCATCCTGGCTATTAAAATTATTGACGTGAACCTTATAGACTCTTATATCCTCGGCCTAAAGGGTCTAACAGGGATATTAGTGAAGGGATATCCAACATCGTCTTTAAAAAAAAGTCCAAACATCGCAGATTCATTCTCAGGTATCGAATATAATGTCTGGTTTTTTTATTACATTATAGGCAAGTATTTGATCTCGATCTCACCTGATGGTAAGTGATGATGAGATCTACGATGGAGCATACTTGCCTAGGTAGGAAGGCGGCAGTAGATCGAGACGCTACATTCACTAGGCACATGCAGCGCAGCTGATCTGACCCTCCATCCATGAATGGCAACACCGAACATCATGCCGGAACACGGCTAGGCTGCTTGGCGACATGGCTTTGTTCAGTGGGTGGTGACTAACCACGGCCGAAGCCTACCACCAGTAAAAACACTATATGTAATACTTGCGTAGATTAAAAAAAAAACGGGCTTTAAAGTTGAGACAACGGGAAGACGTTGAGGATCTTACGACAACATGCAGACTTCGTCATAAAACAAAACAACCTCGGCCTATGCGTTACGTCCAATGAAAACGCACTAAAACATTGCAGCATAAAATTTCAAACAAGCTTTCGCCAGCTGTCCGCATGTTTTATGATCTGGGTATTTAGATCGCGAGACGCGAGCGTTGATCGTTAAACTTTTGAGCATAATATGAAACAGCCTCAGACTGAGAAAAGAAATATATCGATAGAACAAGTGTCGCTATCATACATTGTGAAGCTGTCAGGTTTGCTGGTGCTCCCTCTGACTATCTTACTTCATTGTATTTCATCGCATTTCTTTTTTTACCGTCTCATTTTTTGCCAACAGAAAAACATCACTCCAATGGAATAAGTATTACAAGGAATAAACATATTTTTTTGTCATAGCGATTTTTCTGTAAGGCAGATAGAATCAAACAAAATTGGTCCCCTTAACTGCCCTTAAATGAAATTCTGTATACACCTGGACATGTTTTGTATGTATGCTACTCATAAATTCCAATTTGCGTACTTAGTATTTATGGCTTCCATATAATTTCACGGTAAACTCATGGATCTACTAGAAACCCCGTTAGCCCTTCGAACTAGTATAAGGCTTGTTCTAGGAGTAGGCTCACGTCAAGTCTAATCGCCAGTGTGTGCTTCGAATCCGGAACCTTGCGGTTGTAAGACCTACCCCTCTGACTACTAGGCTATTGACGTACAAATATTATTGAAAGGTCCTATATCAAAATCAGAATCAGAATCATAATATATTTATTCACTAAACCATTAAGTACAGTACTTATGAATCGTCAAAAGTTACAAAATAATAAGCTACTACTTTACCATCCGTTCGGAATGCCGTTCCTATGGAGAATAGCGGGCAAGGAACTCCATGGTTGCTCTTTTCAAAAAGATCTTTTACATTTTCGAGCAGTACATTGTTATAGGTATGTGAGAACAATGCAGGAACGGCTAAGCAGACTTGAACATCTGGTCAAAAAAACCATAATATTGTGAACCAAATTAAAGCACGTTTTCCATAGGAATTTCCAACATTCTATTCCCATAGGCACATCGTTTCAAGTCATGGGATATATTTGGGTAAGTTCGTTAACCCCCATACTTGATGTACCATAAATTAGAGTAATACGTTTATTTCGGCCGCTCGGCGAAATGGGTTCAGTGCATGACCTTATAAATCACAGATTGTTTGTACATTCGATATTTATAGAAGGCATTTTTCAGATACACGTTTTTACTAAGTAGGTATCGTTACTCTAACGTAAGTGTGTTTCCGTTCACAACACAAGCGCGGGCGCAGGTTGTAGAATCTTTCCTGTTTAGATATATTCTCTGCACGTCAAGTGCGAGCTAACCGTATACTTTATAGTCTACCGTATTTAGACATTTTGTGTGGAGAATTGAAAAGCGCCTCTAGCGGACAGATATAAAAATTCAATTCTCCATACATAATGTATAAATACGGTAGACTATAAAGTATACGGTTAGCTTACGAATAATCTCGCACTTAACAGAACAGTGATACGCTGTTTTACACTTAGTAAACTCGTGCGCAGCTGGAATATACCGCTGTTAATATAAAATATAGTAATTCCTTGGCCAGCGATCGTCGTGACGCAAGCTGGCGCTACAATGCGCGTGTTTTGACAACACCTACCGACTGTGATTACTTTCTCTGCGTCTCGAATGTGCAGGAGTTGTAAATAATCTTATTTTCGTCCCAGGTCGCTGGTTATAGTTTTTCCTTGGGGCTTACGTTGCGACTGAAATCAGGATCTCAACTGATCCACATCGCATATTTGTACCAACGGACTATACCAAATAGGGTCCTATTTTGAGTAGCTTTAATAGTTCACGGTAAGATGATGATCAGCAACATTGAAGGTCTGTATCTTTGCCATGTTATAAGTTATTTAAAAAAATATATATTCACATAATTCTACAATAAAGTGGTACCTACCTACCCTATTATACCTTAACTAGCTGCACCCCGCGGTGTTACCCGCGATTAAAAAGGGTACATCTTACCGGGATAAAAAGTAGCCTATGTGCTATTCCAAACTATAATCTATCTCTGTGCCAAATTTCATCCAGATCCGTTCAGCCGTTCTGGCGTGATTGAGTAACAAACATGCATCCATCCAAACTTTCACATTTATAATATTAGTGTTATTGTCTAATTGATTATAAATTCTATAAATTTTGGAACGTTGGCATAAAAAATATTTCCTTGTCTTTCTGATCGAGCACACAAGTAGACAATAATATAGATAGTCTATGTTTTTGGCTTCGCAGAGATGTCTCGCAACGGAGCTATTTCTGGCGGGAGTCGGGGGACGGACGGCTAAAATGTTGCAACCGCAGGGTACAAGGTCACTGGTTCAATTCCAAGTTCTTGTATTTCTGGAGTAGAGTCCTTTAGGTGTGAACTACTTTCTAGTTTATTTACATACAGTCTTCTATGCTTGTATTATGAATAGGTAAATTTTGTTTGTACTGTACATATAACTATTTCGGTTATTGTTCTCCATACATAGTAGACAAATAGCACATATACTTTTAAACATTCGGAGCTCATAAACAATGGCCTTTTGGTCAGTATATTGTAAAATACTCCGGGTTAATAACTACGATGGCAGTGATAGCCAAGTTAGTAGAACGTTTTCCTCGGTATCGAGGATCGCAGGTTCAAATCCTGGCTCGTACCTCTGGGATTTCTGGATTTCATGTGCGAATCTCATTTTCAACCGTGATATCACGTTGAAGGAAAACATCGCGAGGAAACCTGCATGTCTGAGAAAACTCGAAAGACGTGTGAAGTCCGCCAATCCGCACTGGGCAAGCGTGGTGGACTGTGGCCTAATCCACCTCGCATTGAGGGAAGGCCCGTGCCCAACAGTGGGACATTAAAAGGGCTGGTATTATATATTTTTTTTGTATATTTTTATCTCGGATTTACCGGTTTTCTGGTGTGCACGGGCCTAAGCCGGGTGTACATCAGATTGTGAGCTTATTTCTTCTGTGGTAGGGGTGTGTGTAGTTGAGAAGTACGTCAGGTGATACATTTCTGACTGTACGGCATGTGTTTAGGATTGCCGCTTTTTGAAGGGGAAAATATATATTGGGGGGCAGGCTTCGGGTGTTAATAGACTGGTGTAATTTATTATTATTATTGATTAACAGCTCGCCTTGTAGCTCGCGTAGCGCGTTTGGCAACATCGAAATAGCATTCGACGCGGGCCGGGTAACTAGAAATAAAATACGTTAGTACGCCAGCCGAGTCCATTCATCACGACGAGCCATTAGCCATCATCTTTATTTAGAGATTCTACGTAACACGCGTTATCTAGGTAGTATTTGTTTGACGGATCGGAGTCAACGGGAGATTGGATTTTTTGGTGTTGCAATAGAATTTGTTTTATAGATTTGATCGCGGTTCTTTTATGTTTTTACGTTCCCGATGTTTCGGTTTCTTTACAGCAACCATGGTCACGGGAGGACTGACGTGTTTGACGTCCTAGTGTCATAGTAGAAATGTAGCGGTGTGCGAGCTCAAGTGCACTTTATTGCTTTGTAGCAAGAAACGCGTTTCATTTAAATGTCTTTGTGGACTGAAATATCTGTTCGTAAACACTATTAGATAATCTGTGGCTAGAAGCAAGCTCGGAACTCTCTCAAATGTTACAACCATCGATGTAATTGCATTTGAATTATGAGTCATTACGGTTAATAGACTAGAAGGTCCGGGATCTGAGTTCATACGAAGTTGTACCCATATTGTATGGAGCCGGTTGGTGTGCATTGTGTTCTGTCAGTGCAACACAACACCTGTGTGGCCCTATTGTCTGTTGATATGCATGCCTTCACCATAGTACCTACATCTTACTAGCTTCTTGTTAGTACTAGTTTGTTAGGTACTTGAATATACAAACGAAAGATATAATAAATTGTATTATAAATTTCAATTAAACTGGTATGAATAAATAACAATATACTGATTTATTACACCATCTGATAATATCGCAAGGATCAAGTGGACGATCGCTAGATAAAATCAACCTGTATACAACTTATTTAGTGGGACGAGAGCACTGTCTCGCCAATTTACTTGTCACGTGTAATCAAGACTCGACTTACAAACGACGCATATGCTAAACGGCTGGACCTAGAGACTTGAAGTTTTGAGAATATATTTCTTGAGTACCCTGGAGTTGCACTTAGGAGGAATTTTCATTTTGAATTTGTAACTTCACGCATGATTGCGAGTGCGCTAAAGAAGCGAAGGTTCAAATCGAGTACACACTTCACTCACTCATTCGTAGCCCAGCAGTCCTGAGGATGCCTCGTTTAGAGGCGAAACACGTGTCGAATACTTTTTAGATTCGCTTAGTGTCGCGGAGAATTGCATTTTATTCGAGGTCCCGTCACTCGTGATAGATAGTTTCTCGATTAACATCGTAGAGGAGTTCGATGTAGCTGGCTTCTTTTGTTATCGATCACACTTGTTCGGTTTATAATTGACAAAGTTCACAAGCGGAGAGTCAGTGGTGGGTGCTCTTTCCCCATTAGGTTAACAATGGATTTCCGCCAAGTATCGCCTAGTTCTATCAATTATATCACTTCCTGGGTTACATTGTATAAACAAACTAACTTAGATTGCTATTGATTGTACCTACAGTCCACTGTTTTGCGACTGTGTGCAGTATTCTGATTCGAAATGGTTTCCTTACAGGAGTCGTGCGGGCGTGTCGCTGGACGATCGGTTTTCGGCGTCTGATGACGTTAACGGTGTCCGGCTGACCGTGTCCGCCGCACAGACCGGCGACAGCGGGGTCTACACACTTCAAGTGAGTATGGAACCGGAGCCGTCTCTACCACGTAGCGTTAGGGTGCAAGCACTACCCTAGAGCCCTATATGGGGTTCTAGGGTAGTGCGCACAGACCGGCGACAGCGGGGTCTACACACTTCAAGTGAGTATGGAACCGGAGCTGTCTCTACCACGTACCGCCAGGGTGCAAGCACTACCCTAGAACCCCATATAAGTAGCCCCGCTCTACATCGTGTCCCAGATAAAGTATACTACCACCATCGAACGAAACTACCGAACCATTTGAACCTGTACTTCTTTAGCGGATTTATAAAAATTATGTCACTCCACAATTTACATCAGGGATTCCCAAAGTGGTGTGTGGGTCGACATAAACGAAAATTGATTTTGGGGGTCGACGAGGTCCAAAAATCGACCTTTATTAATTAACACAAGTCCTTATTTGAAACTTTCAAAATACTGTGTCAGCTGTGTTACGTGTACCAACATGTTATAAGAGTGGCTAATATTGTAGTAGGAAGTATCATTGTTGTACTTTTAATAAACTCAACAAGCCGATAAGCGTGCACAATTTCGTACATGATGCAATCGTTCTTTTGTATCAATTGGAAAAAAACTAGCGGTAGGATTTTTAAAGTAATTTGGATATGGGGGTATCAGTTCCTTTTGGAAATGGGGTCTCTTGCCCAAAATATTTTGGAAATTCCCGATTTACATTAATGAAATTATTAAAAAAAACTGCTGCTTATAAAATCAAAATATATGATCCTGTAGGAAGACATTTTAAGCAAAAGAAGCGCGAGTTCGAATGGTAGTATACCCTCCCCTAATTATTTCTGGATCCCCAGGATCTAGAGCCCGAGTGTACCGCCACACCCTTTGCACCCTAGGTAAGAAGTCCAGGTCCAAAATCTCGGTTAAATTTTAGTGGCCTAGCATGGGGGGGCGGGGGCGAAGGGTCGGTCCACACCGGGCGGCATTTCACAAGTGGCAGTTAGAAAAAAAAATCTTTCAGTGTTTTTTTCGTCACTTGTTTGGCATTACCATGCCCCCATTTTTTTATAATGAATACCAAAGATAAGAGGGCGGCAAATTTGAAATCCGCATCGGGTGCTAATGACCTAAGCTCCGACACTGTTAAATTTTAAATCATTCACGTTAGGCGAGCAATGCCGCCGGGAGCGACACGGCTCGCGTCCGCTTGGAGGTGTCCGCCGACGAGGCGCCCTCTGGCGACGACCCGCCCACCTTCCTGCGCCGCCTGCAGGACCTTACCGTGAAGGTCGGCACCAGAACACGCTTCCTCGTCGAGATACTCAGCTCTTCAGAGTGTAAGGTGGGTACTTATAGCTATAAGGTTAGACCTTATAATGGTACAATAGTATTTTCCTCCCCTAACAGCTAGGTCTCGACTGACCCAAGACTAAGTCATCGGGCATTGCCACCAATGTAAATCTCACTATTTTGTATAATTCTATGATTTTATCTAAAGTACACAAGTCGTGAGTCGGGGCGAGGGGGGGGGGGAGGATAGCGTTCATGACCCCCCATTTGTATGACTTTACCGTATTGAACTTCTTAGCTGGATGTGCGGGTTCATACTCAAAGCACAGATGAGCATTTAAGATTCTGACTTTTTAATACAATTACGTATCGAAGTATATAATGAAAAACTGCATGTTTTTTTTTAAGAAATGATTATCATGCTTTTGTCTATGACCTCAACACCTCGGCGACTGAAAATACAAGGATTATATTGGTGACATTGCTTTCTCTTCAAGCACGCAAGCAGCTTTGTTGTGCATCTGTGAGTGTTTGAGATCTATAGGTATATTATTTTGCCCACGTTCCCTTGAGACTTGAAACACGTAGCTTTTCAACGCGTGTAAAAATCTGCTTTTCTTAACTTATTCAGTTATTTATACAATTGGGGCGTTTTAATGCTGAAAATAGCTGAGCAGCTGAGCGCGTTAAACGGACTGATATGCTTTTAGTCGTTCAATTAAAAAGTAATTTATTGTTTAAACGAGAATAGCAACCCGGCGATATGCTGCCCAGCAATATTAGGGAATTCAATGCCGATCTACGACAAAGATCTTGGATTATAATATGCGAATATACATATCGAAAACTATAATCATTTTATATAAAATCTATATGACATTAGCCTATAAATTAGGAAATCTTAAATCTTCTTCTTGAGGGTTTTTTTAGGTTGGCAATTGGCTACAAAATAGTTCTATTTTTGCCAGTGGCAGGTACAATGTCATGATTGTTGTTTTAAATACCTACCCTTGATGATAGTAATGATGTCGATAACGATGATGATGGATGATGAATCCCTGTATGTTTTTTTAATAAATCAATGCTCCCTACTCCAATCAGTAACGCTGTGAATAATAATAATTCCAGCCCTTTTTTATGTCCCACTGCTGGGCACGGGCCTCCCCTCAATGCGAGGGGGGGTTTAGGCAATAGTCCACCACGCTGGCCCAGTGCGGGTTGGCAGACTTCACACATCTTTCGAGGGGTTCTCTCAGACATGCAGGTTTCCTCACGATGTTTTCCTTCACCGCTTAGCAAGTGATAAATTTGGTTGGAAACGAGATTGCACATGAAAAATCCCAGAGGTGCGAGCCCGGGGGGTTGAACCTGCAATCCTCGTTACCGAGGCAAGCGTTCTACCAACTTGGCTATCATTGCTTGCTTGGCTATCACTGCTTACTTGGCTATCAACGCTGTGAATACTTTATTGAAAATTTACCGGACATCTTGGGAGAATTTGAAAAGCCAACTCGTACAATATTTTGATTTCCTTCACTCGTGCACGTTTCTGAACACACAATGGCATGTCACAGATATATGATAAAGTGATATATAATGATTAAGTTTCCTGGGCACGATCTCAAAAATCAAATTTACCCTCACTCTAAACATTTTCATGAACGACTATATAGCTAGCAACCTTGAGATACAGTGGAATGTCTACAACCAATGACATAATTCTTCTATTTCGGCCCGCGACATCCGTTGTAGGTATTTATAATCTGTTATTCACACTGACATGGCGCGTCGGCGCGCTCTGACAGCTCCCGGGTAAACAAAGATGGCGGAAACGCGCCAATTTCGTGAGCGTCTAGGATTTTTTCATCATGTCACATCCATTATTTTATTTATAATGTGTATTTATTGAAAGTTTTATTGCTATTAATTACTAGACATTGTGCAAAATACCCGCTAAGTTGCGGGTGAGGCCATATTCATATCCATTTTATTTCATCGCATCTCATTTCGTAAAAAAGAAGAAGAAGAAGTGAGCGTCTAGAAAAATAAAAGGCTAACATTTTATACTTTTAAATGTGGATGGATTGTGTGATTAGGTATTTATAGAATCATTAGAATTTATGGAAGTAGTAGGTACTGTAAAATTGAAATCATTTTGCCATTGATCTACTATTTTGCAACACAACAATTTCTTTGTCTAGCTATGTCGATGACCCGATTGGCAAGTTGGTAGTGACCCTGCTTTGTGTAACCATGGACCAGGGTTCAAATCCCGGTAGCAGCAAACTTTGTGTGATACACACCCGATCAATGGACCCTTAGTAGGTACCGAATTGGTGTTTTCATCTAGCAATATTAAATTTATAAACATTCAAAGATTAATGCTTATTTGCTTTTTTTACAGTTTTTATTTAAAGCTTATTTTACAGTTTTCTTTCGCTTAGCATTTAGATACATCTCAATAGTTTGTTGAACTAAAAGCAGTATTGTATAAACATTATACAGGCTGTGCGTACATTGGAGGTTTTCTATGCTCAGTACTGGACATTAATAGCTGTCAATGATAATCTATTATATTGTATCCATTGTATGTATAATATTAAAAAAAATACGTATCTTATTTTTAATTTTGCTAAGCGAATTTATTTGGCTAAGTGCGACTTTCAACATATTTATAAAACTGTAACTGTGCTCTTGGTATATCGTCAATATACATATCATAGAAAATATACCCGACCACTTAAAAATGTCGCATTAGTCTTTCAACCCAAAGAGTATAGATTTTTAAAAAGTATGTTCTCACTATGGGATAGCATTGGTTTGGCATACACATAACTTTGCGCAAAGCCAATATCGTAACCGATGAGGTTAATCCGAGGTGCGATTATTGATAGTTGGTTTGATATACACATATTATACCTCGTCCCCCTATGGTCACAACCATTGGGGGACGAGAAGTAAAGCAAAATAAATGGTAGCACGGGTAGAACCATATTCAAATTATAATCAAGTGTCCATCGCTTAGTGATGGCATTAACAGGCGATTCCTTCACATTGTTATCATCGTCATCAATATGATATTCTTCGGGTATGCATGGGAGCTACTCCTAAAAAGAGCAAGAAATTGTATTCGAAATCAGCAGAATTGGCTCAAAATAGTACCTTTAAAAAAACACGAAGAAAAACTACGACCGTTGATCAAAAACCACTCACGACATCCAGTAGCTCATGCGGCATCCCGCTCACACCACTCGTTTTATAAATGTGTATGACAGTGTCAGCATGCTGTCGCGATGAAGCGATTCGATTATACTTGAAGCCCCTGCTTACCCTACAACAGTGGTTCCCAAAATGATTTTGTCTACTGCCCACTTTGAGAATGAGTAATTTTTGGCGCCCCCATTATTTCACCTACTTAAAAACCACTATAACTTCAAATTAAATTAATTATTGTAAGCCTTTAAACAACGGCCCCATTTTTTCTGGGTCTCCGACCGCTCCCCTTTACGCTTGCAGCGCGCACAAGGGGTCGTTATCGCCCTTTGGGAAAGGCTACAGGGAACTTTTACCTAATCTGTGCTACAGGTGACATGGTACCGCAACGAGCGCCGGCTCCTCGAGGCGGAGCGCGTGGCGCTGGCGCGCGACGGCAACTTCTGGTGCGCGGACGTCGCTGCCGTCAGCGTGGACGATGCTGGCAGATGGACGTGCAGTGCGGACAACGCCGGCGGGCGAGCTAGCTGCTCCGCACACCTGAATGTCCTAGGTGACTAAACTTCATGACTCGCGCCCCGGCCCTCGCACCGGCCGCGCATGGACATCCTCCAATGATTCCCACACATCCCGGTCCTCAGCCATTCGCTTTCACCGGTATGCAACGCGTGTGATATCATTTGTCCACCTGGTGCGGGTTGCCGAAACTAGGTGTTCCGGCTCGTGGTCGTCGTTCTAGAACCTTTCTGCCCCAACGGCCATCGGTTCTTCGAGCTAAGTGCCCTTTCCGTTCCGTCCAACTTCGTTCCGTTCAACTGCAAATTCTTTGAGCTATGTCCATCTATGACAATGTATTGATATTTATCTACGCCCGCCTATTTTTGTTTTTTTTTTAAATGCGCAAATCCTCATAAATACGCAGTTCCGAGGGAGGCAAGCGGGTTATATAAGACTCATAACAACTAGAACCTCATTCAATTTACATTGCTCTGCAATACCCATAGTAATGAATTAACGTAAGCAAGAATAAACAAAGTATTGGATGTGTACTCAACACCATTGGAGCACTGTAACGACCCAGAAAATTCTGATTCTAGATCTTTCTTCTAGGGATCAAAATCAGATTGTAAGTATTTTATTTCTCTAGTGCACAATCGACAGACAATGGCCGTTTTAGGTCTTTGTCTACATATTCAGGCGCGATGCGAATTCGACTGTACTGGTGTGTAATAATGATCAAATTCGTTTGCAGTGCCGAAAGCGTACAAGCGGCCCGAGTTCGTGGAAGAGCTCCGCGCGCTCCTCACCGAGCAGGGCACGGTGTCGCTGGAATGTAAGGTCGTGGGGGTGCCCACGCCGGTGCTCAGATGGTTCAAGGTAGGGTCTCACAAAACGTATAAAGTTCGAAGGTATTTAAAAATAAAGTTGAATACAATTTGATGGTCCCTTTTAGGGTAGAATTCTTGTCGTTATATAGATCCTTTAATTAATAGAACAAGTCGATACTTGACATAAATCCATTGCTGAACAAATGGCAGAAGCACTGACCCTTGGCTTGTCAACTTTTCCAATTTTGAATTAAGTGATTTCTTCTGAGCTTAGAATCCATTTGGCTAACAGGACAGTCGCGAGATAAAAGCGGGCGATGTGTTCGCGCTGACAGCGAACGCGGAAGACCCGACTTCCCTGGGCACATACACCTGCGAGGCGGTGAACTGCATGGGCAGGGCATACTCCTCATCCAAGGTGCACGTCGTCGGCCGCGGTAGTAGGGAGGGCTCCGTTAGACCTAGCACCAGGTGAGGATATATGACCAGCATTTAACAACAATAACCATTTACCTGATAGGTGTTGAGCCCAGCACTGATATTTTAATATCATGGTTCCTGACCGAATTTTGGTCACAAGACCAGAGTAGCCAACTACGCCAGATATATAGTATACCAGTATTTTCGCAAGCATAGATGCACTCTCTCTATCATCATTCTCATAGTCCGATGAGACGGCAAGACCAAAGAGAGATCAGGCGCGGGCCGGACCGCTCTAAAGCTGTCGCTTTACGTGCTCTCCGAGACACGAGCATGTGCTGTAATCATGGTTGCCCTGATGAATATCATCAGGGCGCACGTGAAATCCAAATATCTCAGAGCCGGGGTTTGAACCTGCAACTCACGTTTTCAAGTGCCCTCAGTAACGTTACATAATTACCACAGTGGCATGACTCCAGAGCCTCCTCCAATCTTCATCAAGGAGTTGGAGGACCAGTACGTGAGGGTCTGCGAGCCGTTGACCCTGGGCTGCAAGCTGGCTGTGCCGCCCTGGCCCCGGAGCGTGGTCTGGTACAACAAGCAGGGGAAACTCGAGCCTGGCGAGAGGTAACACACACACACACACACACACACACACACTACATGTAAAAAAAATACCAGCCCTTTTGTTGAATGTACCGCTGTTGGGCAAGGGCCTTCCTTCTCTGCGAGGGGGATTAGGCCAATGGGAATAACTTTATTATTATGTGCACGAATAAAACAAGAAATAGGAGCTAGGCAAGGTGCACTATAATGCACCCATATTTCCCCGACGGCATTTGGTCCCAACCGGACAGTCTTTAGCAGCTGGTCAATACAAGTACTAACTCTTTAAGTATATCATTACAAGTTAACGTTAATTATGGGATATAATTGAACCTTGAATGTTTTACACCTCTGAAGGACCTTTAGTATTTGATAAATTCAACTTAATAGCTCTACCAGTCCCTGAGAAAAATGGTCGTGACAGACACCCAGACGGACAACAGAGCGGACCTATAAGGGTTACCTATAAGAGTTTTTCGAAGGATTTAGAGTTTTTGGAGTTCCTAACAGCCCTGGTATGTACTTGTGGCAGGTACCGTGTGCTGGAGGACGGCGCCGGCGGCCACGTGGTAGAGCTGCCGTCGGCGGAGTGGCCTGATGAGGGAGAGTGGAAGTGCGTGGCCACCAGCGCCGCGGGCCGCGTCGGCATCTCCACCTGCTATGTCACTATGGACGGTGAGACATTCGTGCTCTCAAAAGGAGCAATAATATTTGTTGTAATAAGATTGTGATTAAATACTTATACGACATTTTGGCGATAACTTGAACTCACTGTTGTCAATTTGTGTAAATTTGAGGGTTTCTAGTTCCCTATATACATACATATATATAGGGGTCCATGCGAGAAACAAAACAACATGATTTTGAATAAAAAAACACGTATACTCATACAGGTGCAGATACACGGTACCTTCTTATTCAATAAATTCTAACTCCCCTCTTTGCAGTGCCTAAGAACTACAGAAAACCCAGATTCATGGAGAACCTCCAAGCAGTTCTCACTGAAGAAGGCCTCGTTTCCTTCGAGTGCAAGGTCGTGGGATTCCCTACGCCCGTCCTCAGCTGGTTCAAGGACGGCCAGGAGTTGAAGCCGGGAGACGTGTACCAGCTAACTGGCACAAACTCGTTAGGATCATATTGCTGTATAGCGAGGAACTGCATGGGCCAGGCAAGCAGTTCCGCTGAACTGACGGTGGAAGACATCCAGAACCAGCTGAATGAGGAGGAGAAGCTCCAGCTGTTCTCAAAGAACCAAGCTCCCAAGTTCATACAAGGCTTGAAGAGCATCGAAGCGAAGATTGATGAGCCATTCCGATTTACTATCAAAGGTAATTTATATCTTAATGAAGTCACGATTTTTAAGAGCTTTGACTTAGTTGAAGGGCTACTGGTTATCTTTCTCAATCGACTATCTATTTTAATCAAACGTTTTGTTGTTCCAGTTGCCATTCCGCCTGAACCGTCCGTACTATGGTACCGGGACGACCAGCCCGTGGACGAGTCAACCCGATGCCACCACGGCATCGAAGAGCGGGGTGTATTTTACCTCGACATCCAGAGCCTCGAGTTTCTCGACCAAGCCGAGTGGAAGTGCGTCGCCATGAACGACTTCGGCCACAGCGTTACCTCATGCTTTCTCAAGCTCATCATACCGAGACACTACAAAAAACCACGATTCTTGGAGAACCTTCAAGCTATTCTATCCGAAGAAGGGGCAGTTAATCTCGAGTGCAAGGTCATAGGTGTGCCTCAACCAGTCCTCAAATGGTACAAGGACGGTGAGGAGTTGAAGCCAGGAGATATACATAGGATTATATCAGGGCAGGACGGCACCTGCTGCCTAGGCACATACACTTGTGAAGCCCAAAACTGTATGGGAATTGCTGCTAGCTCCGCCTCGTTACTGGGCTTCGATGATTCAATGAAAGCCAAGAAAAAGAAGGCTGAGGAACAGGCTCTGCAAAGGAATCTGTCCCTGAGCACTATTCACGAGGAAAGAACATCGCAAATGTATGACACTCCAGTGGGTGATATAACCTTAGATGATAAAGGAGAGATATCCTTCTCTTTCGACGGCAAAGAAGTATCTGTTTCTCTATACGAGACCCCTGATTTGACTGAAGAGGAAGCGCTCCAAATAGTTGAGATGTACGCTGACCAATTATCAGAGAACATAACGGAGCACAATGTTGTGGAGCTACCGCCCCTCAGGTTCGTCAAAGAAACCTCAACGTCCGGCAATCTATTAATGGAAGCGGTGATCATTGACGTATCACCTGAATATTTCGCGTCGCCCGAAGAAGACTTACGTACCGAAGCTGATGTGGAAGATATATCGATAGCCGAAGAAAACGGCGCACAGCAATTATCGCTAGACCAAGATATAGACATAGGCGGTGAAGACTATTTGGAGAAAACAATGGCATTACTGTCAGAAGAAAAATCGGACTTGCCCGCCAAACTGGGAAGAAAGAAGTCCGATTCTCAAAGGAGTGTGGATGACTTTTTCAGTCTTTCACGCGATCAATCTCTGTCTGAGGAGAAAAAAGATGATGATACCCAGGTTATGTCCGAAAGTGATATACCTAGCTTCGCAAGCGCGCATAGTTCTGATAAACCAAAATCTAAGTCTTCCAAGCCATCTCCGCAGGATGGCCAAGAGAGTTCTGAACCTACAAAGACAGTTCTTTTGAAGGATGAACCCTCTAAGCATCCTATTGAGGACTCCGAAACTCCCGTTGTTAAACCAAAACGAGAACGCAAAACGAGCCATGGCTCTCGGCGGTCCAGCTCCAACAGCGAAAAATCAATTACCAAGGCAAAAGAAGAAACTGTACTACCTTTAGAAACTGTACAACTCGAACATCAAAAACCTAAATTAACAGCCGTAGAATTTAAAGATAAAATTACTGATATCAGTGCCTCTCTTTCTAAAATAATAAACGATATACAGATTATAGAAAGAGACATAATTTTGAAGTCTGAATTGATGTCATCTGCAGCAACAGCGTCCAGAAGCTTGGAAATTATAAGCAGTTTAATAACGCCTCTCTCTGAAGTGCACAGTATTGCCGACGCGGTTCAGGAATCCGCAATGGAGTCGAAAGAAGTAAGCAGTAAATTGTTTAGCAATCTGTCTAAACCGTTAAAATCGCTTCAGCAATCACTAACACTAATCGAAAAATGTATAGACATGGAGAGTGATTGTAAAACATTGGTTAAGAAAACGTGCGTAGCATTTATAGAAAAGTGTGGTGACAATATGCAAAAGGTGATATCCGATATAAGCTCGATAACATCAAAAGATTATCTACTCACTGAAGATAATGTGCTTACGGAAATTTATTCTCTCACTAACGAAATGTCAACTGTTATTAAGTTTTCTTTCGATACCATTAAGGCAAGAAATCTTCTGAATGAAGCGAGTGAAATTAAAGTTGACGAGCTTTCGCCAGAAGTTAAGCATTTGAGGGATACGCAAAAGGCTATCTTTGAATTAAAAGGCCCGCTGTATTCTTTATTATCTATAGCTGAATGCGCTGATAGCGGTAACACAACGATTGTTGCCAAGGTGTCAGATAGTGAAGTGATACTTAACGATATGTCAGAATCTGTACAAGATTTACAAACGGCTCTAGAACAAATAGAAACTCTCTCCGTCGAAGAATCGAAATTACCACTTGAGAAATTTAATACTAAAATCATAGAAACCGTTATGGATTCTGTTTTAAAACTGAGAAGTTCATTCGAACAACTGTCGTCCGAAGCTAAAAGTGGCGACAAATCGGTTCTGAAACACGCTGTAGCGTCTATCAAAGAAAATCTGAATGAAATATCATCACAAATTGACATTATCGAAAACGAAGTCGGTACATTTGATGTATTACAAAGTGATAATAAATTAGATACGCTACAGAAAATGGCTCAAATCCTTATTGCCTTAGAAAATAACTTACCTAGACTGGAAACTATGCCTGAGCTTAAAACGCATATGACTGTGTTCCATAAAAGCCTCACTCGAGTTCTGGAGAATGTTATTGAGAGTAATGATGCGAAGAAATACTTCATCTTAATGAAAATATGTGACGCTGTTACCAGAATAAACGGTGCCATTAAAAATGTTGACACCGAGAACCTACTGCCCTTAGCAAGCCTTAGTAACACGCTACGTATTATCCAAGACCACTTTATCAAAAACGTTTTCGAGCCTGAGTTAAATTGTTCAATTCTGACTAATATAACAGATACTTTGATTGGTATACAAGAAACTATAAATACAGCTGAGGAAATTAGTATTAATATCGACTATGAAAACATTCAAGAACTTTCTTCTCCATCGATTTACGAGGAAACCAAAGCAAAAGTCATAGTTGACCATATTGAGAAGACTATAGCCGCAATCGAAAGTGTTAAAGCAATTGAATCTACGCAAGAATTGAAGGTAGATATGGCTCCAACATTGAATAACATATGTCCTATTTTGGAAGATTTAAAACGTAGCGTTGCGTCTATTAAAGCTAGTGGGATTGAGGAAGAACATCTGTCTGAATTATCGAATGCATCATACGCACAAACTCTCGCTACACCATTGTGCGAATTGAATGAGAATATTATCGTTCTAAACCATCAGATAAATGAAAATATTGAAAGTTTTAAGGATAACACTGAAGTTATTGCTTCTATAGCCAAACCATTTTATGAATTGCAAAGGACACTAGAAGTAATACAACAAGACGCCATCTCCCAATATGGTGAGGATCTAACTCCGTATGACTTGAGCGTGCAAATGGCGAGTGCTGTGCAAAATCTTCAAAGCTGTATAGTAATAATACAGGAACAAGCTGGCGTAGAGGGCGCGGAAGAGATGTCTACATTAGATGATATATCTATTATTAAGACTACAGCAGACAATATACCATCTGATCATCTTGTACTTCCGACTGCAGAAGAAACTGCTTTAGAACAGGCGATAGCACCATTTGATCAAGATATACAAGTCACTGCCACAGCACAAGCATTGCAGACACTAAACGAGCACATCATCGTATTACAACGCCCTGAAATTATCGACGCTTTGGACAGCCTATCCGAAGTGAGTGATTATTCAAGCTTAAAGTCTTTCGTTGTCGGCTTAGGTGATTTGCACAATGGAATCGAAGAAATCTTACATCCAGTTGTCATGGAAGGATCTAAGGAGATTGTAAACTTGATCAACCCTACGAGGTTAATGGCGATCGCGGAGCCTTTGCAGGATCTACAGCAAAGTCTCTCAGTATTAGACACAAGTAACATTCCAATATATGAAAATATACTAGAGTTGCCGACAGGGAGGATACATTCCGTGATTCAGAGTGTGTGTGAATTCAAAGAGCATTTAGATAAGTGTATGCTCGCTGTATTCCCAGGAGCAGAAGCAGCCAATAATACCGTTGAGATTGCGAATAAAGTTGGCGCTCTCAGAGAAGTTTGTGAACATTTGAAGGATATTATTGAGACTACTAAGAGAATAAACGATGTTCCTGGAGAGGTTACGGCATTGGAAGTAACTGTTGATAGTTTACTCGACGCTACTGATATGTCTAAAGGCATAAATATAGACCAAGTTAAAATTATAACAGAGAAGCTATTTGAGAAAGCTATTACATTACAAGAAGAAATGATACAGTTCATTCCGCAATCGCCAGAGAAATTGGCTCATGAAGCTAAACTCATACAGACTATCCAAGAAGTTGAGAGTAACATCGCTGTGCTGGAACAATACGATTTTGTTGAGCTCTCTCAAGTTTCAGACATGACGTGCGCTTCTCCACAAATAGCGGCTGAAATAGAGTCTCAGAATCTCCTACAAATTGAAGATATAGTTAAAAATGCTGTGAACGTTGTTCAAGATTCTGCAAAATATACACCCACAGCAGATTTGATGATCGTTGAAGACTTCTTCACAACGTGTAAGAATGAATTTACAATACTACGTTGCCTCATATCGAAAGCTACGAGTCACAAAAAAATTATAAGGTTGTTACTAGAATTTAATTCCTTACAAAGTACAATTAATGATTTCAAGACAAAGCGGTTGGAATTAAATATTTCTGACGATGTTAACGGCTGTCTATCATCGTTCTTCGTACAAGCCGATCAATACTTACAAACTCTTCAGAGTTCGTTGATTAAGATAGTCGACTCTCAGTCTGAAATGCTATTCATAATTCCTGTAACTAAACTGGAAAATACTACAGAAGTTGTGAAGGAAATATCGAAATCCAATAAAGACGTAGTAGTTAAAGAAGCAGTCAAGAAATTAAGTGAAGTTATAGAAGCCGTTAAACCATCGTGCGTTAACATGCAAGTTGAAGTTATAGAAGAACTTAAGAATCCTGATGGTATTCACGTGAAAGCTGATGAAAAGTTACTCGTTGACAAAGTGGAAGAATTCACTATATTTATTGAACAAGCCAAAACAGAAACGGCTGATGTTAAAACGAAAGAACTATTAGACAAATTATCCTACTGTGTTGAGAAGCATCAAGACTTCAGAGATGCCACTGGGACAGGGAAGACTTTGATACTCTTGAAATGTCTGTCCGATTGTACAGACATCGTACAAGAGCAGCTTCTTAAAGTTTCAGTCACCAAACCAAAGCTTGAAGAAGGTTCCCTGAAAGTAGTGTTGACAGAAATTTTGGAACCACTGCAAGCAATGCACAGTCAGTTGGCGAACATACAAGAACAAATCATGAAGGGTGTAGATGATGACTCTATATCCATAGACATAACTGCTACAGAATCGTTAGTACTGACAATGACAGAAAAACATAAGGGAATTGTTCAGCAAATGGAGACTGAACAGGCTATCGTCAACGAAGAAGTTGCGTTGATCATGGAAGTCGATAAAGAGATCCATTCCATACAAGATACATTGAAGAGTTTGGAAAATGTTCAGGCTGCGCAAATGGTAAAGGAGATAGTCGAACCCATCAAAGAAATAGAGAAATCGCTGCACAACATGCTGTCTGCGGAGAACGTTTGTAAGGACAAGGCAGATAAAGGTAAGTAATTCACGCTTTTGTAGTTACAATTGTTAACGTAAAGGAAAGTGAATTTACAAAAATGTAATGTGGTCCTAATTTTTTGTAGATCTCAATTCGAATATAGATTCACTGGAAAATGCGTTAGAGCGGTTCATAAATATTGAAATAGATCTATTAGTCGCCGCCGGTTCTTTCGCCGACATTGATATAAACGAGAGTATTCAGATAGCGACTGAGCTAAAGAGTCTTCTAACACTCGCCCCAGAAGACCTTGCCTCCCCAAAAGCAGTTGAGATGAAACATGAAAAAATTGAATCTTTGAAAGCGATTCTATCTAAATACGATTGGCAAAATACGGACGCTTTTGATGGCAAGAACCAAATAGAGATTGAAAAGTTAACACGCGTTTTTCTAACTACATACCAGCTGTTAGCCGAATTGAATAATGACGGTACTTTGGCAGATGTTGAAATTAAGGAAGGTAAACGAGTGGACGTCAATGACCTGGCTACGTCATTATTAATTATTGATAGCTTTGTACAAACGCCTTCGACATTAACAATGTTACTAGTTAGGTTGGACGATATTTAGATATGCACATCAAGTGCGAGATTATTCGCAAGCTAAGTGTATACTTTATAGTTTACGTATTTAGACATTCTGTACTAAGAATTGAAAGTTTTAGCTACCATCCGCTACGGGCGCTGGTTTATACTAAACACAAAATTTCTAAATACGTAGACTATGAAGTTAACGGTTAGCTAGCGGAGTAATCTCGCCCTTGTCGTAATGTTAATAATGGTGTATATTGCTATTTACTAGATCATAAATGGTCTGTCGTTCATAGCTTAGTGGTCGCTAGTAGGAATTGTTACCACTCTTTTGACTTTGAGGTACAACATTAAGTGTATAGTTATAATTAAATACATGAATATCACGCAATGTAGTGTTTTTAATCATTTTTATACATTTTACATTAATTATGAAGTGTTGATTTCGTCTCACTAACACAGTCATTTTATTATAAACTTAATTGTATTTCTCATTTGCAGAAAAACACCAACAAATAATCCAACATATCGATCAATATATCGAACTCATCGAGATTGTCGAAGAGATATCGGCCGTTATAAAGGTTGAAGATATTAAAGAAACTATGGAGATAGCGAAAGAGTTACGAGAGAGTATCGCTTCTTCGGAAGTCATCGCAGAAGGAGCAACAAGCGATGCTCAAGCAGTGGAATTGAATAAAGATCAGGCTAGATTAGCCCAGAAGTTGCAAAAGGCGCTCTCCGCTTTGCAAGTCCAAGTTCTCGACAGTGCCCAAGAGTTAGCACCAGCTCTCAGTGCAGAAGTTCTGCAGCGTATTGCGCAAGTCACAGCTCAACTGCAAGCTGATTTAGTAGCCGTCACTGGTATACATGTGGCGATACAAGCGCCTACTGAACCTGTATTTGAAATATCAAGTGATGTTGAAGCATTTGAAAAGCAAACTGCTAAGGTATCTGTTTCTGAAACAACTACAGCTGTAAGTGTCGAGCCAACAATCCTGGAACAAGTTGACACTATGGGCAAAACTATGCCAACTGATCAGGCTACTTCTGGAACTGAAATAATAGAAAAGGCAGCTGCTGAGTCCAACGAAGTCGTTATTACAGAAAACGCGGCTGGTTTATCACAAGTCGTAGATACACAAGCTACTCAAGTACAGACGGTTACAGATGAAAGTATTGCAGTTACAACTGCAGCTGTAAGTGTTGAGCCAACAATCCTGGAACAAGTTGACACTATGGGCAAAGGTATGCCAACTGATCAGGCTACTTCTGGAACTGAAATAATAGAAAAGGCAGTTGCTGAGTCTAACCATGTCGTTATTACAGAAAACACGGCTTGTTTATCACAAGTCGTAGATACACAAGCTGCTCAAGCACAGACGGTTACAGATGAAAATACTGCAGTTGAGGAGACCGAGCCGATCCTGAGTGAGCAGGTAGAAGCTAAACATACTGACATTTTAGAAAAAGATAACGCTACCATTGGCACCGAAGAGGTTTTAAGTGTAGCTGTTACTGAACAAGTAGCGATTGTATCCGAAGTAACTGAACTAGATGATAAAGAAAATCTGGAAGAAGTAAGCACATCTGTGAAAAGAAAATCTGACCCAACTCAAACAGAAGTAGCTGTTAGTGAAGCAAAGGTCAGTGAAGCGGTTGTTGCGGAACAAACCAAGGAAAAAATTGAGGAGGCGCCACAAGCAACTATTGGTGAGTTTCATTTCATTTTACAAATTATGTTAAGGTGGTTTATTATGGCAGGTGTATTAGCATTTGGGCCAAAAATATATGGATTAAAAATTATCTTAGATGTAGTACTATCTTTAAAAACAGGCTATGACCACATATCCAAGCTAAATATTCTCATTTTACAGATAATTTGATCCAGCACATACAAGAGTATATTTCTGAAGATGTCACAGAAGTGATTAGCGAGCTACCCCACCTTGTCAACAGCGAAGAACTAAAGCGATCAGTGAATATCGCAAAACAACTACTCGAGCACATTGCTGCTTCTGAAACCGAAAAAGCAGAGACTAGCGATGTCTTTAAAGTAGATTTGAATGAACAGCAAGTGGTACTAGCTCATCAACTGCAAATAGCGCTCACAGAAATAAATATAGTACCATTAGATACTTTAGAGGAACATCCAGTCGGTAAAAAGGATATATTGCAACATATATCGCTAATAACTGAAACATTAAACGCGGATCTTTGTGCAGTTATAACGGAGAGCAGTGATAAAGTAAAAACAAAAGCAGTAGAAGAAGATTTAAGGTTGGACTCTGCTCAACATAAAGCTGCCGTCTCAGAAGTGGCAGAAGGAATCACTACGAAACTGATCAATGCTACAATCGACAAAGAAGTCAACCAAGCCATTGCTACCACAGAATTTAAAGAGAATGTGGCAGCTGAAAGTCAAACAATAATAGAAGATAGTCAAGTTGAAGAAATAGAAATAAAGGAAGCAAATGTGGTTCAAATGGAAACAAGTGTTGAAATTGTAGAATCTGCTCTACAGCCGACTGAAGAAAAAGTATCTGTGACGGAAGCTGAAATTACAACTGAAGAAACAATGGCTGAGTTAGGTGAAGTAGAAGAAAATCAAGCTGTTGCTGGAAGTGCTGAACAGCTTGTTCTTGAAGAAGTCGCGGCTGCGCAGATGTCGTCAGTGGTCGCAGCTCAAGCTCAAGAGAAGACTGAACAGCCTCTCGGAAATGCAAAAATAGGTAATGATGATTATTTTGAAATTTATCTGGATGTTTTCTTTCTAGAAATTTTAAATCTTGAACGTTTTGATGATCGTTTTGTTACGTTTACATGTCTGTTGAGATATATAAATAATTTATGAAAAGGTATCAACTAAAAATGGGAAAGTAATGTTATTGCTTTTTCTTGTTAAATATATTTTATGAAACGCAGTATACCATAGTCATGATGTCTTGATGGAATGTTTAAAAAAAATGACACTCAGTATGAAAGACGAATTACTTTCAAAGTACACCTTAAATATATACTATTTTTAAGCCCATTTTCCAACACACTACATGATATTACATTTTCAGACACACTATTACATAGCATCAATGAATACTTGTCAGACGACACCGTAAAGATTATAGACAAAATATATTCGGCTGTAAACATCACTGAAGTTAAGCAATCAGTAGCCGTTGCTAAAGAATTGCAACAAAGTATCATTGCGCTAGAAAGGATTGCTCTCGAAAATTCGAAAGAAACTGTTGAAATAACCGAAATTGGGGCAAACCAGAAGCTATTGGCAGATCAACTTCTAGAAGCTTTATCTACGACACAAGTTATGGTTTTAGACAATGCAGAATACATAGAGAAAGAATTGATTCATTTATTAGGAAAAGAAGAAATACAGATGTTTTTAGATATTAAAACTAATTTGATCACTGAACTTCGCAGTGTCATAGCTCAAGTTGTGGTTCAAATTACGGATAAAAGGCCAGTAGAAGTTACTGAAAAATCCGTTTTAGAAATAAATCACGAATCCGCTGAAGAAGGTAAGGAGATTCATGAGCAAGTTATGGTAACAATGGCACCGGTGAATGACAAAGACACTATACAAGGCGCCATTGAAGCCGTCACTATTGATAAAACACAAGAAGCAACTGGTCCAGATGGAAACGTATTCCAAGAGCTTACAGAAGATGCTCATACAGTCGAAGATATAAAACTAATAGACGAACAGGACATTACCACTGCAACATCCACCACAGAAAATACACCTGAAGATTTTGAAAATGCAGAAAGATTTAATATATATTTGTCTGAACAGTTAGATGAAAAAGAAACAATAAGTGAGGTAGGAACTGTGGCTGTTAGTGATGTAATAACTGAAGTAGTCTCTGCAGAGCAAGTATGTGTAGATGGTTTGGAAGCCATTGCCACAGTTACTGTGAAAGAGGTAACACCAATACAAGAACCAATAAACCAAACGACTTGGGAAAGCTCTTCCCTAGGGACTACGGAAGACATCAAATCATTAGGTGATAATGTAACTGCAATCAGTGAAGTAGCTTGTATAGTCCAAGAGCCTATAGAACGTATACAAACAGATGCAGTGACAGTGGAAAATGCAAAACTGTTAGATGACAAGAACACAGTTACCGTTGATTTGTCTACTACTGAACTAGCGCCGGTGGACTGTTTGGAAATCAGTCCTACAGGTTCTACGGAAAAATCTGAAGTACTTGACAATAGGGATGCTGCAGTAATTGAAGATGTTGTTGAAGAACAAATGTCTAATAAAGATATAAAAACTACTGTTATAGTGAGTAAAGAACAGACAGAACCATTAGATGATAAAAGTCAAGAGACAAATGTAGTAAATAGTGCTCAACAAACATCAGTAGAAAGCATAGAAAAAGACAGTAAGCCATTGAACGAGAAACAAGCTCCAGCTGGTTTAGCTATTTCTGAACAAAATCTTCTAGAAGGGTTGGAAACAGTAGCAGAAATTACTATCCCAGGAACAAATCCTTTAGTTCAAGATAATTCAAAGACTATTGAAGCAGCGATTACAGAATCTATTCCTGTAGACAGCTTGGAAATTACTGATGAATATGAAGTAAAAGACACTGAACTATTAGTTAAAGAGATACCAGCTGCTGAAGTATCTACTTCAGATCAAATTACCGCTAAAGGACTGGAAACCACCTCAACCATTACTACGGAGGATACAAATGCATTAGCTAAAGAGATATCGTTGAATGCTATTGCCACAGTATCCAATACTTTAGACAAAATGGATATAGAAAGTGTCCAAATATCTCAGGCTTCTATCGACGAGGCTATAAAACTTGATGAAATGCTACCTACAATGGAAGAACTGGCAACTACAGAACAAATTCAAGTTGAAATTTGTAATATAGATCTAGTCGATGAAATAAGCCCATTCCAACATGAAATACTAGCACCTGCAGAAGCTACAAATGAAATTACAGCTATTGAGGGCTTAGAAACCATGACCACAGTTTCTGTAGAACAAGCGAATCCATTACATATGAAGGAAATTATGATAGTTGAAGAAGCTATTGCAGAACAAAACACTGTAGATAATTTAGAAACTTTAGCTGCATCTTCGATAAATGAGATCAAAGCATTAGCACAAGGTGCTTCAACTACAGAATTATCTGCTGAAAATCAAACCATTGATGTTAGTTCGCAACCCACTAACGCAGTGACTGCTGAAGTAACCAATCCATTAGATGATAAAGAAACTGTAATTAGTGATGTAGCCTCCGATCTCAACGAGCCTAGCCTAGTGACAGATGTAAACGCAATGGATCAAAAGACGGCAGTCACTGCTGCAGTTGCTACAAATGATTCTGTGAAAGTCTTAGAAATGTCCACCGAAATCACTGAGGAACAGACGAAACCAATAGATCATAAAAATATCGTCACCGCTGAAGTAGCAACATTAGAACAAACTACCGCAGATGGTTTACAAATATGTGTTGTACTCGCAGTTGAAGAGGCTAAGCTTTTAGATGAAAAACATGCACTTGATAATATGGCCACAGCAGAACAAACTCCATCTGTGGTTTTGAAAAATTCTGTAGCAGATACGAATCCATTACATGTCAATGAAGTTGCCATAATCGGAGAAACTACTACAACACATATAATTATTGAGAACATGGAAACTTTAGCTACTGTCACTGTAGATGAGACTAAGCCATTAGGTGGCACGGAAACTGTAATAGGCCAAGTAGCTTCTGTAATCCAAGAGACAATAGAAAATATACAAGTTACAGATGCAGTTATAACAGAGAATATTAAACCGTTAAATGAAGAAGTAGTCAGTTTTGCGGTAGCTATCACCGAACAAACTCCGGTTGAAAGTTTAGAAATCACTACTACAGTTACTTCAGAAGAGACGAGCTCTTTAGATGAGGCGATAAATATTGCAGATGTGACTCATATAGAACCAAATCCAGCGGAAAGTTATGAAACTTCCATTGCTTTAACATCAGGTGCTATTGAAAGTCATGTGGAAAGCTTGGAAATGATTGCTGCTGTTGTCATAGATAAAACAATACCGTCTCATGAAGAAGGTCAAACAAATACTGAAACATCAACAGCAGTACAAGAACCTGCTGAACCTGTTGAAGACTTAAAAGCTACAGTTGTACCGCATGCAGATATAGCCGAACAATTAACAGTTGAAATAACAGGAGGAGAATCAGCTACTCCTGAAACTTCGCAAGTCGTTGCTATAGAAGAAGCAGACGAATTGAAAGAACAAATGCCCTGTGTAGCACTTCTTATCTCAAATGAAGATTCAAAAACACCGGTAGCCAATGAAGTTGGAATAGAATCAGCTGAGATGCCTTTCCGATCGTCTGAGGCCGATACTATTGGTAATACTGTTACTTGTTCACTGTTGTACTCTTGGCATTGTTGCACACGCGCTTTATGACCTATGTTTAAGGTGGCAGCTCAGGGTCAGGGCGCGAAATTCAAAAGTCAATGGTTTTTATTTTTTTACGAAAAATTTGGACATCTTTACGATGTAATTTAGTGTTTTCCGATATTATATATATAGGTATAGTAAAAGTAGCGGTTTTTACAAACCTTATGGTATTGTATCGGATTAGGTACTTTTTTAAGCAACTTAATACATCGAGACATCCAATGCAGAATGCTAATATCGCAAAACACTAAATTACATTGTAAAGATATCCAAATTTTTAGTACAAAAATTAAAAACCATTGACATTTTGAATTTCGCGCCCTGACCCTGAGCTTCCCCCTCAATGTTGTAACTTGTACTAATGCAGCGTAAGTAGCAAGTGTTATTGAGTTTAAAAACTGTGCATTCGGTTGCAGACTAGCGATATTGTAGATTCAAGAACTGACCTTCAGAACACTGATATAGGAGTCCCTCTGTCTCATCGTCGGAATAGCTCCATTTTCTTCTCTCATTACGAAGTTACATGATATGAATATGGCCTCACCCACAAATTAGTGGTTATTTGGCCAATGTCAAGTATTTAATAGCGGCATCAAATTCAATAAGATTTTAGAAGCATCTGCCTGTAAACTAAATTGTATTATTTATAATCCATTTCTACGGTTTTTCTGTATTATTGCCCCCAATTTTATAGAATGTTGCCGTAAAATCTCAATAGCAATAGAATGGCGGGTGCGATCCTGTACATGTTCACAGATCACAGACTTCGTGGAGCGCCGGTGTTAATCGCGATTAAAATAGTTTTATTTCAATGTGTAGTATTCGCGTGATAAGATCAATATACGGTGCTTGATTTAGGACCGACTGACGTCTGGCAAAATTAATTTATTTATTTATATTTTCTTAAACGACTTATCGATTGCTACAGCGGCCCATATAACCTCTAGGTTATTCACGCTTTCGGTTATTTTTTTTTTTGATAATTTTATTTATGCTTGTAGCACACCTCTTGTTTTTCAAACACATTTTTATAGATATTTGTACATTATCATGTTTGACGACATAGCTTAAATACAGACTAAATATAATTATAAATAAAACCCCCAGCGCAAATATAAAGCATTCTTATATCAGACATTTATTTTTTCCATTTTGAGTTTATTTTGGTCAATCTCCTATATAATATGCAAGAAAATAGGATTCTTAGAAGAATTAGAATGTTAAGTTTAAGTAAATAAATCTAGTGTTGGACTATGGCCTAATCCCCCTCGCATTGAGGGGAGGCCCGTGCCCAACAGGGGGCATTAAGAGGGCTGGTAAATAAATCTACTAAACGAATTAAAGAACCGACTGACCGATATACAACATTTGATGACAAAAATACGTTAAAGCATTCACATTTATTGTATCTGCGATAACTTAACTGCCTTTATCGAACCATATCGTGGTTTTAACGAGTTTGGTAATATCTAGTAAGCCATAACTACTAACTACAATCCGCAGGATATATTGTATCTTTTTAGTTATATCAGATAAAAAATTACAGGAGTGACAAGCACAGACATTACTGAAGGCGAGGGTAACCCTGAATCGTTCACGGAAATCATTGAAGAAACGCAGGTAGCTGAAGAACCTAAACCAATTGAAGAAAAAGAGATGCCGGTGTTTTCTATAGAAGAACTTAGAAAAATCGCAGAGAAGTTAAAGGAACTGCAGCTATTTGAATATGAAAACATACAAGATTTTGTAATGATCGAACAACCTGATCTTGAATCAAGTATTGGTCTTGAATCTGGTGGTGTTTCGAATAATATAGAAAACATAACCGAGAACGAAAATTCACAGATCTTGGACGATAGTCATAAAAATCTTACATCCGAAGAAACGGTAACATCAACATCTAAAGATTTACCTGCAGAACAAGGTTTAGATTTAGAGAAGAAAGATGAAATATTAGACCAGACAGTTTCTCACGAAGACGGTGAAAGGATTTTAGGAACTACGGAAAAATATTCAGAAGAGGTTGTTGGGGAAATTCCGCACCATGTTCAATTGAATTATGGTAAACATTCGATGATTAATTTACACATTTAACCGGTGTTACCATGGATTGTGTAACCAAAATCTATTTTAATAATCTAACATCATTTAAATTTCTACTCTATTGTATAAATAATCCAGCATCATTAAAAAGATAATGGCATTCATTACAAATCTAATAATACATAAGTAAAATCATTAAACCTCAATAAAAGTATAATTTATTTCATGACGTCACAATACGACATTAAAATAAAACTACCTTCGCTGTTTTAATCTTATTTAATTCTCTCAGTGTACAGCTACCCGTACTTTATTTTTCTCATAAATCATTCAAATTATTCACACACAACACATTAAAAATACAACGAATACATCTTTCATCATCACACAACACACACACACACACACAACTGATACACACTTACATTTTACAGACACACAGAACGATTTGGAGACACAGGAACAAACACAACCTGCAGAAACTAGTAATGATGATTTAGACCTTTCTAGTATAAATGATATAACTAATTTACCCTTGCGGTCGATTGTTACTTCCATTCACGTTGCCTGTGAAGAAGTGGAATCAGAGCAATCAGAAAAGGATGAACAGTTTGATAATAATCCTTGTAATAATGTTAAAAACGTAACTGGAACTGGAATCCCATTTCAAAGTGATTCCAATATAGTCAAATCTCATATAACAGATGTAGTTGTTTCCCAAAGTTTAGAACATATTGTTATGGAAACTAATAATAATGATAATAGCATAGGTGAAGAAAGCCAAATAGCTTCGGAAGATGTGACTTTATCTGTTCAGGATAACATAAATAATATTATAGCTCTAAGCGGAAACTTTCAGCCTTTAGTATTAGAAACAGCGACCCCTATAGAAGCTATAATACCAGCTATTGCGATTGAATTGGATTATAATATACGCGTAATAGAGAAAAATGCTGCTTGTGTAAAGGCAGAGCCAGTGGTATTTGAAAATCTATGTGTTAATGTTGCTGAGGAACAGTTTGAGTTAGAAGCTTATATGAAAGTTATGTGTCAGCCCGTAATTCCAATACTAATAAAGCCATTGAAACTCGTCACTCAAGAAATAAGACCGGTAGTGTTTGAAAACCTACCCTACAAAGGTGAAACTTGTAACAAACTAATGCCGAGTGACGTATTTAATCATTCGTTTATTTCAACTGAACCTTCAGAGTCATTGATGGTGCCCGGAATAAGAGTGTCAATAGACGATGATTCTAGATTAGTGCTGACTGAATCAATAGAAAACACATTAAATGAAAATTCAATTGAGCTTCAAGAAACAAGACCTTTATTGGAAACTTTTGACTCCCCAACTAAAAATGCTGTAGAAGTCGATTTGACTCTTGCGCAAAGCGTCAATGAAACACTAAATCCAATAATTTTAGAGTGTGCTACACCTATTAAAGAGAACGTTTTTGAAAATATCATGGAAACCTTAGTGCATACTGTCGAGAATCCAAGGTTTTTAAATGAAGATACCCCTTTGACCTTAGAACAACTTGTCCCTATAGAAGTAATAAATAATCAACAGGTTAACGAAACAAATGAAGAGTTGCGCTCAAGTAATGACTTGATGCCTTTGGCTATAGAAGCGCATCACGAAGACAATGTTTCCGAATGTAATCCTATCGACTCCTTAGATGAGATCGCCGAAAGATTAGCCATTTGTCAAGAAACTGAGCCAGTTCTATTGGAAAATGTAGTGCCTATAGAGATTCAATATTTCCAACCACTAGCACACATCGCAACAAATATGGATTTCACAGAAGATTTAAAGTTAAAGTTTGATAATAAGGCGTTAAATGAACAAACACGTGCTATAACGGCTTGTGAGCTAACTGAAATTATAACCTTGGATTCAGTTAAACCTATACAAAAGAAAAGTGGAGACGTTAATGTTATATCAAATGATTTTGTAGATAACATGGAAACTGATCAAATTGGAACAAGGCAGCATGATCATTCTAAAATACATCATTTTCCCATTGTTATACAAGATGAATTAGCAACTGACCGTTTCAATGCTGAGCAAACGAAACTCAAGGCTACAAAATCAATTAATGAGACACCCAACAGTCTAGTGGCAACTCAGACTCAGCCTATCATACTTGAACAAGTATACGATGCAAGTATACTTGGTATAAATAATATCGGATGTGTTGATAATGCTCAACCTAAAGAATCAGTTAATATTGATTCACCTATAATACTTGAAGAACCCTTATTATATGGGACGGAACAGAAAATTGAAAGAATTAAGTTTACTGATTGTGAGCCTTATTTAATTAAGGATGATAATTTGATTTACACCGATCGTGCAGACGTTAAAGAGAGTATAGTTACTGAAACATTGATTGCAATACGTGACACCGGTAAAATATACCTAATAATGAATCCAGTAGCATAGTCAAGCTAATTTGCACTCTATTGCGCTTACGACATATTTCTGTTCATTCTTCTATATCAAGTATTTCTGCTAGTTTTTTTTTAATTGTAGGCTTACTGTGCCAGCGACATAGCAAGCGTAGACTTAAATGTTTTGAGCTTACCGAAGAAATCAATCCATTTCCTGCACTATAAAGTATCTTAAAAAAATACCGAGGCTATAGCTATCGCTAGGTTATTTTCTAACGATATTCCGTGCGTCTCGGTGCCCTATACACACTCACGCACAAATATACAAACTTAACCGACAACATGTATACACTAATATTACCACACATACAGCGAAAATTGGATTAGCACTCTTTCACACCCACACACACTCACTCATTCACAACACACACACAGATCAACATGGTTTAAGCTTATAATCATGCTTAACTATCAAGTTTAACCAAAGATTACAAGTGTTTGATTGTTTTTCAGAACATGGTGGTCTAATGCAACATATAGACGAATTCATATCAGCTGAAGTTTCCGACGTAATCTACGAAATAGCAGTTCTTACTGATGCTGCAGAGCTAAGGGACTCGGTTACATTGGCAACAGATTTAAAGGAAATTACAGCAATTTTAGACACAACTAAAGTCGAAGTTATAACTCCCTTAGTAGAAGAAAATCGCGTAGAGCAAGCGAAAATAGTCCAAAAGTTGCAATATGCGTTATCCACGTTGCATACAAAGGCTTTGGAAAGTACTGACCAGATTTCGTTAGCCATCAAACCTGAGACTATGCAGAGAGTGTCTGAGATCATCACGCACTTGCAAGAGGATTTGGAGATGTCTATTGTAGCCAGTTTGCCAGACACGAAAGTAGGAGATATTGGTTCGTATATTTTACTGTCTCGTTGATGTGAGGCATGCTTTTTTATGTTCATATACTAGCATAATAGTAAGATCACAATAAGACGTGAAATTATTTTCTTACAGTTCAACAACCAGAGCCTGCGGAAGAAAACGCGATGAAACAACTAGAAACACTACTCCAAGATATAACAGACAAAATAAACGTGCCCACAGACAGACACGCTGATGATACAGAAACGCTAAAAGACTCTCTTGATGAAGTACAGACGGTTATTATTAAACTGAAACGGGACTACGACGGAGCTAACGACACTCTCAATGAAACTCTGGAAGACTTAGAGTGCAGTCTGAGAAGTGTACAGCTTCAAATTAATGAAGATAGCCCCCCGGAGTTGCTTCAGGAGGCATGCGCTTCGCTGCAGCTGCTAGTAAACAACATGACGGACATACACGATGTAAACGCTAAAACAGCAGTTACACAAATTAAATCCGAAAATATACTGGAAAAATGTTCTAATGAAACTGATGAGACGGTGAAACTATTAGATTTGGCGTCAAAAATTGATATCAATGAAGGCAATTTGGATAATATAATAAGCGGTTTGAATAATCTTAAGGATACTATCAAAACTCTAAGACTTAGTTTCTTGGGCAGCGCTGATGTGTTAATAGAAAACGGGATTGATGTTATACAGACTCTAAATCAACTAGAAGACAAAGTGTTTATGCTAGAAAAGGATTTGTCCGACGCAGCTCTTGCAACTCAAGCAAGGGATGGCATTCTTACAGCTATACATTCAGTCTACGGCAGTATATCCAGCATGCGCGGCACAATTACGACCATACAAAAACGTTATATGTTTGAAAACTACGGTAAACCGTCTGAACTTTTATTGCGTTCTATCAAAAACGTTGCAGCCATTTCTGAGATGGATGAGAACAACAAATGCAATTGGAAAAAAGTCTCAAAATCTATGCGCAGGGTGCTAAATCATTTTGAAGATATTAAATTTTACATAAATTTGGATAAAACAGCGAGATTACCAAGTGATGCTGCATTTACTAAAATTATCCTTGAGGAGCTAAAATGTAATTTCTGTGAGATAATTATACCGCAGGCTTCATTGCTGGGTGCAGAAGCGAATAGCAAAGTACAGGACGTGTTGAAAACTCTTAATGAAAATCTTGCAAATATCGAAATGCAGTCTACATTAGAAGTTAAAGAAAAAATACCTATATTTAAAGATGTAGTTGTACAACTTACACAACTCACAGACTTTATGAAAACTGCAATGCAGAAGGAAAAAGACGAGCGCGATAAATTCATTATAGAAAAAGAGGTACTACAGGAGCAATCTGCTGTTGAGGACATCGTTTTGGAGGCTCAACCAGTCGATTATGACAATGAAACTGCAACGGTAAGTCCAACTGTAACATTAGAAGATGCAAAAGTTGTTAAGCAGAAGGTCAAGTTTGGTGAAGTGACAGCTTTAGACACAACCGACTTACATAATATTAACAAAGAACATGAACTTAATACAAATGATACAGAAAATATTGAAGATGAGGTACAAAAACTTGCTTCAGAGATAGTTAATGATATAACATCGGAGGCTTTGGACCGTTTGGAAAATTTTATGCTTTTTGGCGATCTTGGAAGCTCCGAGTCAAAAGCCGTCTTACAAATCGAAGAACAACAAAAAATCACAGAAAGTATTCATGACGTTCGACAAGAAGTTGAAGCTACTGATATAGTTAAAAAAGAGCTTGAAACGGGAGCAGATATCCTAGACACTATAGAAGATGTAAAACCTGAGGTTGTAGCTGGAACAGCCAAAGTAGGGACAGAGCCTGTTGAAACGGCTGAAGATGTTAAAGGGCAGGCTATATCCGAAATAAATAAAGACAACAAAGCTGAACTTTACCCTGAAGCAGAAGATACTGAGACGAAAGAATCTGATATTACAGAAACATCACATGCTCTTGAAGAAAAGCTAGATGTTAAAGAAATAATGAGTGACGTACAATCCATGAAAGACGAGCAGCAATTAAAAGAAATTGATCAAGCACAAGCACAAGCGGCAGTGGCAGAGATAACTGTGACTGAAGAAACAAAAAAACTCAAGAAAACACATGAAGAAGTAGAGGCTATTGAAAGTATATCTATTCAAACTGAACATTTAGAACAAATTGAGGATAAAGATACCATAATCGAAGAAATGAGTAAGGATATAGGATCGTTGGGTCAAACAATTGAAATAACACAAGAGGAGAATAGTACTCACCAAAAAGAATCACTAACTACTGTGGTTGAAAAGGAGGTAGAACCGCTTGCTGAACAAAAAGATGGAAATAAGCAAGATAAAACGAGCAAAAAGAAAAAAGAAAAGACAGTTTCCAAAGAAGAATTGAAGGATATCACAGTAACTGAAAAGGAAAAGGATCCTGTAGTGGAAAAAAGCTCTAAAACTAATGAGAATATTGAAAAAAGTCAAAAGGCTGACACAAGCATGGAGAAGGAAACCTCAGCTGAAGTAGATGATGCAAATGAACTAGAAGAAAAACATCCTAAGGAGCCTCAAGTACAGAAAGAAGACCTTTCAATAGATGACAAATCTTCAGTAGAGCTCGTAAAGGTGAATGAAGATCTTGTAGCTAAAGAAAACCAAGAACAGGTAGAGTTAGAATCCAATGCTCAAGAACATAAGGAAAAAGCTGTTAAACGCTTAGAGGAAGAGGCTCAAAAATTAGGTCTAGAAGTTAAAGCTCAGGAAAATATAGAGCAAAACACTAAAGGTAGCACAAAGAAACGGAAACAAGGAGGTAAAGCTACTAAAAAGACAGAGGAATCGGATGCTCAAGTCCAAAGAGAAAGGGAAGAACAAGAGGCATCGACTAACAGAGTCAAAGAGGAAGAGACAGAAGAAGCCCAGGAAGAGGAGAAAAATAAAGAGGAAGTTGCATTAGAAAGTGCTATAGCTGAGAAAAAGGAACAAAAAGCTGATAAAGAAAACAAGGAGCTGGAGTCAAAAGTACAGACCAATAAAGATGAGCAAGAAGGTGAAGCAAATATGCATATAAACAAACAAGAAGCTAATGAAACGAAAGAAAAGGATAAATTCGATGCAAGAATAACGAAAGAAAAAGAAGAAAAAGAAACTACAGCTACAAAAGAAATAAAAGAATCAGTAGATGAAGTAAATAAAGAAAAGGAAGAACATGAAGCTAAACCAAAGAAAGAAAAAGAGAAACAAGCTAAGAAATTAAAAGAAGAAAAAGTAACTAAGACTCAGAAAGATGAGGAACAAGATACTAAAGCTAGAAAAGAAGAAGAACAACAACAAGATACATCAATTAAAGAAAACAAAGAACAAGATGCTACAGTTGAGCACGAAAAAGAAGACAATGTAGCTAAGGATAAGAAGGAAAAAGGGGAACAGAATAAAGAACAAGGAAAACAAGAAGCTAAAGCTCAAATAGAAAAAGAGGAACCAGCAGATAATGATATAGAAGAAAAAGAGGAAGAAGATGCAAAAACTAGGCAAGAAAAAGAAGACAAAGTAGCAAAGGATAAGAAAAAGAAACAAAATGCTAAAGCTAAGAAAGACAAAGAAGCTAAAGATAAGAATGAAAAAGGAGAACAAGAAACTAATTTAAAGAAAGAAAAGGAGGAACAAGAGGATACAGCTAGAAAAGAGAAAGAGGAACAAGATGCTAAAGCTACGAAAGACAAAAAAGTACAAGAAGTTAAGTCAAAGAAAGTAAAGGATGAACATGTAGCTAAAACTCCAAAAGAAAGCGAGGAACAAGAAATAAGTGCTATGCAAGAAAAAGAGGAACAAGAATCTAAAGTTCAAAACGAAAATAACGAACAAGAAGATAAAACGATGAAAGAAAAAGAGGACCGAGATGCTAAAGCTAAGAAAGAGAACGAAGACAAAGTAGCAAAGGATAAAACAGGAAAAGAGGAAGAAGAAATTAAGTTAAAGAATGAACAGGAGGAACAAGCAGCTAAAGCTATAAAAGAAAAGGAGGAACAAGAAGCTAAACGTCAAAAAGAAAAAGAGGAACAAAAAGCTAAAGCTCAAAAAGAAAGAGAGGAACAAGAAGCTAAAGCTCAAAAAGAAAAGGAGGAACAAGAAGCTAATGTTATTAAAGAAAAAGAGGAACAGGAAGCTAAATCTATAAAAGAAAAAGAGGAACAAGAAGCTAAAGCTCAAAAAGAAAAGGAAGAACGAGAAGCTAAAGCTCAAAAAGAGAAGAAGATACAAGAAGCTAAAGCTCAAAAAGAAAAGGAGGAACAAGAAGCTAAAGCTCAAAAAGAGAAGGAGATACAAGAAGCTAAAGCTCAAAAAGAAAAGGAGGAACAAGAAGCTAAAGTTACAAAAGAAAAGGAGGAACAAGAAGCTAAAGCTATAAAAGAAAAAGAGGAACAAGAAGCTAAAGCTCAAAAAGAAAAGGAGGAACAGGAAGCTAAATCTATAAAAGAAAAAGAGGAACAAGAAGCTAAACGTCATAAAGAAAAAGAGGAACAAAAAGCTAAAGCTCAAAAAGAGAAGGAGATACAAGAAGCTAAAGCTCAAAAAGAAAGAGAGGAACAAGAAGCTAAAGCCCAAAAAGAAAAGGAAGAACGAGAAGCTAAAGCTATAACAGAAAAAGAGGAACAAGAAGCTAAAGCACAAAAAGAAAAGGAGGAACAGGAAGCTAAATCTATAAAAGAAAAAGAGGAACAAGAAGCTAAACGTCAAAAAGAAAAAGAGGAACAAAAAGCTAAAGCTCAAAAAGAGAAGGAGATACAAGAAGCTAAAGCTCAAAAAGAAAGAGAGGAACAAGAAGCTAAAGCCCAAAAAGAAAAGGAAGAACGAGAAGCTAAAGCTATAACAGAAAAAGAGGAACAAGAAGCTAAAGCTCAAAAAGAGAAGGAGATACAAGAAGCTAAAGCTCAAAAAGAAAAAGAGGAACAAGAAGCTAAAGTTAAAAAAGAAAAGGAGGAACAAGAAGCTAAAGCTATAAAAGAAAAAGAGGAACAAGAAGCTAAAACTCAAAAAGAGAAGGAGATACAAGAAGCTAAAGCTCAAAAAGAAAGAGAGGAACAAGAAGCTAAAGCTCAAAAAGAAAAGGAAGAACGAGAAGCTAAAGCTATAACAGAAAAAGAGGAACAAGAAGCTAAAGCTCAAAAAGAGAAGGAGATACAAGAAGCTAAAGCTCAAAAAGAAAAGGAGGAACAAGAAGCTAAAGTTAAAAAAGAAAAGGAGGAACAAGAAGCTAAAGCTATAAAAGAAAAAGAGGAACAAGAAGCTAAAGCTCAAAAAGAAAAGGAGGAACAGGAAGCTAAATCTATAAAAGAAAAAGAGGAACAAGAAGCTAAAGCTCAAAAAGAAAAGGAAGAACGAAAAGCTAAAGCTATAAAAGAAAAAGAGGAACAAGAAGCTAAAGCTCAAAAAGAGAAGGAGATACAAGAAGCTAAAGCTCAAAAAGAAAAGGAGGAACAAGAAGCTAAAGCTATAAAAGAAAAAGAGGAACAAGAAGCTAAAGCTCAAAAAGAAAAGGAGGAACAGGAAGCTAAATCTATAAAAGAAAAAGAGGAACAAGAAGCTAAAGCTCAAAAAGAAAAGGAAGAACGAAAAGCTAAAGCTATAAAAGAAAAAGAGGAACAAGAAGCTAAAGCTCAAAAAGAGAAGGAGATACAAGAAGCTAAAGCTCAAAAAGAAAAGGAGGAACAAGAAGCTAAAGCTCAAAAAGAGAAGGAGATACAAGAAGCTAAAGTTCAAAAAGAAAAGGAGGAACACGAAACTAAAGCTCTAAAAGAAAAAGAGGAACAAGAAGCTAAAGCTATTACAGAAAGGGAGAACCAAGAAGCTCAAGCTCAAAAAGAGAAGGAGAAACAAGAAGCTAAAGCTCAAAAAGCAAAGGAGGAACACGAAGCTAAAGCTATTAAAGAAAAGGAGGAACACGAAGCTAAACTACAGAAAGAAAAGGAAGAAGAAGAAGCTAAAGCTCAAAAACAAAAGGAGGAACAAGAAGCTAAAGCGATGAAACAAAAAGAGGAACAAGATGCTAAAGCTAAGGAAGCTAAAAAAGACAAAGTAGCTAGAGATAAGAAAGAAAAAGAGAAACAGCAAGCTAAGTTACAGAAAGAGAAGGAAGAACAAGAAGCTAAAGCTATAAAAGAAAAAGAGGAACAAGAAGCTAAAGCTCAAAAAGAAAAGGAGGAACAAAAAGCTAAAGCTATCAAAGAAAAAGAGGAACAAGCAGCCAAAGCTCAAAAAGAAAAGGAGGAACAAGAAGCTAAAGCTATCAAAGAAAAAGAGGAACAAGCAGCCAAAGCTCAAAAAGAAAAGGAGGAACAAGAAGCTAAAGCTATAAAAGAAAAAGAGGAACAAGAAGCTAAAGCTCAAAAAGAAAAGGAGGAACAAAATGCTCACACTGTAAAAGAAAAAAAGAAACATGAAGCTAACCTGAAGAAACAAAAAGAGGAAAATGATGCTCAAGCTAAGAAAGATAGAGAAGAAAAAATAGCTAAAGATAAAAAAGAAAAAGAGGAACATGACGCTAAAGTGAAGAAACAAAAAGAGGAACAAGATGCTAAAGCTACAAAAGAAAAAGAGGAACTAGATGCCAAAACTAATAAAAAGAATATAAGGAAATTAACTAAGGATAAGAAAGAAAAGGAAGAACAACAAGCTAAAGATCAAAAGGAAAAAGAGCAACAGAAATCTACAGATAGAAGAGAAAAAGAAGACCAAGAAGACAAAGCTGAGCATAAAAAAGAAGACAATAGAGCCAAGGATAATAAAATAAACGAGGAAGAGGATGCTAAGTCAAAGATAGAAAAGGTGGAACAAGAAGCTTTATCTAAAAAAGAGCATGAAGCCAAAAATTACAAAGAAAACGAGAACCATGATGCAAAGGCAAAGAAACAAAATGAAGAGAATGTAGTTAAGGTTGAGAAAGAAAAAGTAGAACAGACTGAGAAAGAACAAGAAGTTCAGCCTCAAATAGAACATGCCTCTAAAGTTGAAAAAGTAAAAGAAGATCCAGATGTCAAGAATAAGAAAGCAAAGGTTAAACAGGACGCTAACGCTCAGAAAGGAAAAGATCTACAAGAAGGTAGCACTAAGAAGGTAAAAGAACAACAAAAAGATATAGAGGAACAAGATGCTAAGGATAAGGCAGAGGAGCATGGAGAACTAGAAGCAAGAGAAAAGAAAGAAAAGGAAGCACCGGGAAAACCAAAAGATGGTACGGAAGTTGACCAAAAATGTGAAATCGAAGACAAGCCTAGAGAAGGAATGGAACCAGAGAAGGGTAAACAAAATCTTAAAGACTTCCAGAATGAGATAAAATTGGAAAAAGGGAAAGTTAAAGATAATAAAATTGGAAAGAGAACTAATGAAACCGAGAAATATACTACTACAAGTATTGATAAAATTAGAAACATGTCTCATTTCGAAGAGGCTGACAAAATTACTTCGATATCTAAATCGGAAGACTCTACTATGACCAACAAACTGGTTATCGAAGAAAACGGAGTTCCTGGAACCGCAGAGAAAACTGATGATCATTATATAAAAGAGTATCAATACGAACCGAACCAGAAACCTAGATTCGTTGACCACATGCACACAGATTACACAACGGAATTCCTTCGTCCACCCGGCTATAGAGAGCGGACTTTTGACAGCAAACCTTTCGAAAGTCCGACCCTTGGCAAGAATGCTACCATCTACAAAGCGCAGACTATAATCTTGGACTCTCAACTACGATCATCTGCTCCTCCTCAGCAGGACAGAAGCGATGAAAGAAGAACAGAAAGACATAGATCTAAAGCCCTCAGTGAGGCCAGGAGTACGATCTCCGAGAAACGCACAGGTTTGACGAGAGATTTGAAGAGAAAACCGGTCTTCTCAACGTATTTGACTGACAGGACCGCTGTCGAAGGCTCTCGCGTGAAGCTGACGTGCAGTGTCCTCTCATCTTCAGACCCTAAGATCACTTGGTACAAAAATGGTGTCACTTTAGATGACAAATTGAAATATAGAACAAAAGCTATGGACGGTCTTATTACTTTGGAGGTCCTCAATGCTGTTCCGAGTGATTCTGCTGAGTACATCTGCACAGTTGGCAACGAGAACGGTTCCGTCAGCACTTCTGCTAACTTGAAGGTGTATCCGAGCTTCGAAGCTTCGCCCATACCACCGACATTCACCAGGTCTATTCGCGGTAAGGAGATTTGTTTGACCCATAGTGAGTATAATAATTATACGGATTCTAAAAATATTCATTTTATTTTTCAACAGATACGTATCATTTAGCCGAAAATGAACTAGTACTGGAATGCCGAATCCGCGGTCAGCCTCTGCCGACAATCACCTGGCTGAAAGACGACAAGTTAATCGGCAATAACGATAGGTTCAAGGCGTACTACCTGGCTGATGGTGTGTGCCGCCTGGCTGTAGAGTCGCCTACTGTGGAGGACAGTGGAAAGTATACCTGTAAAGCGGAGAGCTCAGTTTGGTCTGACCAGATCACTCATGTTGTCAACTTTACTGGTGAGTATAACTTGAAATAAACGCTTACATACATACATTATGATTACGGCAGGTTACACAGAGAGCTAAACGCCCACATGCTATTTGCATATCTGACTCTCGATTTTTTTCCAGGTAAAGAAAGCCGTGTTAATTCCAACCTAGCCACAATAGAAAGGTCTCGCTTGAATCGCCAAGCAATGGAATCCCGTCGGCCCCACTTCACCAACGTACTATCCGACTATAAAGTCACTCATGGCGGCACAATAGGCCTCCAGGTCGAGATCAAAGGGTCCCCCACACGAGTTGAATGGCTCAGGGAAGGGCATTCCGTCACAGAAGTGTACAGAAACGCTAGAACTTTTGTTGAACACGGCTTGTACACTTTAGCCCTCTCTGACGTCACTGAGAAGGAGTCAGGACTATACACGTGCAGGGCATGGAGTAACCAAGGCAACGTTGATATGAATGCCGCAATAACTGTGGTACAGCCAAACGAAATGGAAGGGAAGCCAGCCATGATTGTGGGAAGGCCCGAGAAGGATATACTGATTTCAGTTGGAGAAGACGTTAATATATCGTTTAGGGTGCAAGGAGAGCCGAAGCCGAAAGGTAGGACTCTCTTGTTAACTCCCGAAGTAGCATTAAATATTGGTTTTATTAAGGTGGAAGCTAAAAGATACCTAAAGCGATACAACAGCGGTAGCGGTTTTTACAAACCTTACAGTATTGTATCGCTTTAGGTATTTTTTAAGCAAACTTAATACATCGAGACATCCAATGCAGAATGCCAATATCGCGAAAAACAAAACTACATCGTAAAGATGTCCAAATTTTTAGTACAAAAAATAAAAACCATTGACATTTTGAATTTGGCGCCCTGACGTAAAGTATTTATTTGCGGGCGCATGATAGCAGTCACTGACCGTAATTCTTCATCCCACAGTGGTATTCATGAAAGGGATCCGAGACATCACGAACAGCCAGCGCGCGTGCAAGATGACGTCAGATGACTACGTCAGGTTCACGCTGAAGCGGTCGGTGGTGTCGGACGCGGGCACGTATTGCGTGCTCGCGAGGAACGCGTACGGATGCGACAGAGCTTTTGTTACCGTTGTCGTGAGTATATGCATTTCACTCACACAAAGAGTAACCAACGGAACTTCCAAAAGTATGCTATGTACGTATGCTCCTATATTTCGCCGCGTCTCCAGCTTCTCATAACATTCAACAAAATCACGGCCCCGTGCAGGTAAAGCGGGTACGTTCATCATAATAATACCAGCCCTATTAATATCCCACTGTTGGGCACGGGCCTCACCTCAATGCGAGGGGGATTAGGCCATAGTCTGCCACGCTGGCCCGGTGCGGGTTGGCGGACTTCACACGTCTTTGGCAGGTTTCCTCGCGATGTTTTCCTTCACCGTTTAGCCAGTGATGAGATTTTTCACATACGCTGTATAGAAATATAAATGTTTTGTTTAGGTATGTGTTGTTGGTGTTTAGGTACAGTCTTCCTTTGGGTACAATGTGTCAAATGGTCTTATATGTCATAGGTACGGCAACGAGCTTCGTCAGAGAACTTGATATCGGATTGGACGTACCCAATGGATGATTCTGCTCTATCTATTACTGAAAGGAAATACAGATGTGAGTACACACCACGTGGTTAAAAAATATTCAGTAGTAGCGAAGTACCCTCATGGTACAGTGGTTTGAGAGTACGCAGCTCGGCTCCTCACACTGAATGGGAAATTTTCCCTGATCTGGGTGTTACTGGGATTGCCCCCCCTGTCCATTGTACGGTACCCATAATATTGGTTAGATGGTTGTGTATTTGTTTGGCGATATGTAAGACTTAGCTATAAAAGTAGTTCAATAATAAAGTTAGTTAAATTACTAAACGAATCTCCAATAAGTACCACAATTTTGTTACGCTATATAGAAACGGAAAGTTCGACTTCATAAATGTCAACATCTCGTCTATATACCAAACAATATATCGATAACGAATCAATACGCATCTATCATCTGGCAACTGGTGCACTGGCATCCAACCAACTATTCCTTAAGGTCAGTGCCGCATTGGTTCTCGTTTTAGCTGTGCCGGATCGAATCCCGGGCGAGCCGAGCGTCGTGGACGGAGGGAACAACTGGGTGTCGCTCGCCTGGCCGAAGCCAAACCCTGAAGCTACAGCCCCGGTCCTCGCATACAAAATAGAGAGCTGGTTATTGGGAAAAGAAGGCGGAGCGCGTTGGACCGAACTCGGAATCACACCTCTTAACTCTTTCGACGCTTTCAATTTGAAGCAAGGGGAGGAGTATCACTTCAGAGTGACTCCACGCAACCGATACGGTTGGGGGGAATCCGTCCAAACTTCGGCGCCAACAGGCATAGGTTTGGCCGGTGACAGGCCAGAATTCGTGGAGATTTTGCCTGGACAGTTAAAGGTATTGGCGGGCGAAACGGCCAACCTAAGCTGCAGTGTTAAAGGCAAGCCGCTGCCTGAAGTGTTATGGATGAAGAACGGGCATGAGATCGAGGAAGAGGCCCGGATGACGACCCTGTTCAACGGCCACGATTGCTGCCTGATCATCAAGGATCTGAACGCGGAAGATGAGGGGAGATACAGCTGTGAAGCCAGCAATGTACACGGGAGAGCGTCCACGTACGCCAGACTGGCGGTGGTCACTGATAGATTGATATGGGAGGCCGATGCTAAGCTTAAGAGGTGAGTGTGCACTTTGCTGTCGTTTGCTCTGAGTAGGAAGATAGGAATTGGTTTGCGCAGTGGTAAAATGGACCAGTATATTACACAATATATTAAAAAAGCGCAGCCGACACACGCGTCACAATATTTCCAAAACTATGATACATATGCTCGTTAAGAAATAATTGACATTGCTCGAACCTAGTTACGATAACAATGAGTACATAATATTCAGATATAAATTAAAGTTTAGGGCGCGAAATTCAAAATGTCAATGTTTTTTATTTTTTTACGAAATATTTGGACATCTTTACGATGTAATTTAGTGTTTTGCGATATTAGCATTCTGCATTGGATGTCTCGATGTATTAAGTTTGCTTAAAAAAATACCTAAATCGACACAACACCATAAAGTTAGTAAAAGTTGCGGTTTTTACAAACCTTGGAGTATTGTATCGCTTTAGGTATTTTTTGAACAAATTTTTCGAAAAAAAAATAAAAACCATTGACATTTTGAATTTCGCGCCCTGACCTTGCGCTTCCCCCTTAATCATAACGAAACAACAATAGCATATTTCATTTCATATTCTTAAAGCCGCAGACAATATTGTATAGTCAAACCGTTTCCAGGGAGAGGTCAGCAGATGTGGAGGGCGACTATCCCCCCCAGTTCACGATGAGGCTTCGCGACCGGCGCGTGCAAGCCACGTACCCCGTTCGGCTCACGTGCCAGGTGGTAGGGCACCCGCCTCCCACCGTGACGTGGTTCAGGGACGGCGAGGAGATTGCGTTTGATAGTAAGTAGCTTGCTTTTGAGGACTTCCCTGCGCCACAGGTACAGGCCTGTAGCAAATTAACATGTTGAGGGAACATTCTTCCACATCGAGATCTAATATAATTAAATATTAAGTAGCTTTTCTGTACTCTTTTAAATTTATATTAGTTTGAAAATATTGAAATAAAACTAATCTTAAGGATTTTATCGCAGTTTATTTTTTATTTTACGTTCCCGACGTTTCATACATTGAATATTTCAATGTGTAGTATTCGCGTAAATATAAGAAATCAATAAGTTTGAAAATATTTCAATATAAATATACTAGCTGGCCCGGCAAACGTTGTTTTGCCATATAAAATAAATTGAGATATAAACTATCCTATCTTTCAAGTTGGATAAAACTGCACACAATTGTGTAAAATTTTATTAAAATCGGTTTAGTAGTTTAGGAGTTCATAGCGGACAAACACCGTGACACGTAATTTATATATATTAAGATAATGAGAATAACGTTTTATTTATTTGGCACAACTTGGCGACCCGTACGTCAAGTGCTAGATTATTCGTAAGCTAACCGTATACTTTATAGTCTACCGTATTTAGACATTTTGTATGAAGAATTGAAAATCGCCTCTAGCGGACGGTATTTAAAACTTTAAATTCTTCATAAAAAATGTCTAAATACGGTAGACTAAAAAGTATACGATTCGCTCGCACATGACGTGCAGGTGTAAGGTCGACTTGTAGGGTCACAACAAATTGGTATGTCAAGAGGCAAGTCCAGTAATTTGTCATGCTAATTGTTATAGGCCCAACAAATCGGCCTTACAGATTGGGTAACAAGTTGAGCTGTTAGTCGAGGTTTTAAGCAACAGCTTATCCTATAGGTCGGCGCAGCAAGTACCAGGACGAGCACTTCCATACATTAGAAATAGCACCAACTACCCTGGAGGATGGGGGGCTGTACGAGGCGATGGCCCGCAACAGCAGTGGCGCGGTCAGCTGCCGATGCGCTCTGGTCGTCGACAAAGGCATCAGAGCGTATGTCGCGCCCGAGTTCTGCTGCGGCTTGGAACCGCTGTACCGACTCGTTGAAGGTACTAACTGCTCTAGGCCCAGCGCCCCAAGTCTGCTACCACAACCGTTTCATAATCGAACAGCAACGGCATAGTTACTGTCACTTTTGACAGCTATCCCATACAATATCTGTCAAAAAGTGACGGTTACTATGCCGTTGCTGTTCGACTATGAATCGATTGTGTAAGCAGACTTGGGGTCCAGCTCTAAGGGAGGGCGTACAATACGGCCTCTCCAGGCGCCAAATCCCAGGCGTCTCGGCCAGCTAAATCAGACAAAGACTTAATTAAGATATTGTTGAGATTTTGCAATATATTCCATGCTTGCACACACACCTGCAGGTCTGTTATGTAAGTCTGTTTCAATCATTTCGTTTATTTCTATCGACTAATTCGTGTATAGAAATACACGAAATGATTGAAACAGAGTTACATAATAAGGCTGCGTGATCCAGAAAAGGTATACTAACTATGAAACCAATACTTCCATAGTGTATTTGTAAACAATATGTGAAATGATAAGTTAGATTAATTTCAGAAATCTTCAATTTCAGAAATATATCTTCTATCCGGATAATGGATAATCTTTCTGATTTTCAATTGATGTGTTTGTGTAGCGATATTTATTATTATTTAATTTGAATTCTGTTTTTTTAGGTGAGGAACTAAGAATTTCGGCAGTCGTCGAAGCCTACCCCTCCGTGGGGGTCACCTGGTACCGGGATGGGGTCCGCCTTCGCCCCAGCAGGCGCGCCATCATGACCCTCGACCGGGACGGGCAGATCGAGCTGGCCCTGGCCGCCGTCACCGCCAGAGACGCAGGCGTGTACACCTGCACGGCCTCCAACGAGGTCGGAAGAGCCTCCACCTCAGGAAAGGTGGAAATACAAGAAGGAGAAAAGAGACAGGAAGGGAGGCCACCGCCCGTGGTCATTAATACTCCGGATGTGCCGTGAGTATTATATAATGTAAAAAAGAGAGTAGATTATTATTTTATGGATCGGTACAGTTATCATAATTTGGGACACTTTCTCGCTATATGAATTGCGAAATATGCAGTTTTCTTCATGTTATTTAAAAGAAAATGGCGGTAGCGACTTAGGTATTTTGCCGGTGTCTGATACAATGTTAAGTTATTTCAAAACAATCATTCTAACATTTCTTGGTTTTGGGTATGCCTATAAATAGAAAAAAAAAACGAAGGGGTTTCACGCTGAGCTATTACAATAAAAGTTTATCAGGAGGAATAAGGAAGGAAGGAGGCGAGGTATAAATGATTTTCATTACATATAAAAATAATTTATTCCTCGCCGCAAATAGTTGAGTAACATACATATTATGACAAATATACAATTAAATGCGCAATAAAAAATGTGGAAGCTGGTGCCTGTACTAGGTGATAAAACCTGTGTTACAAATCACCAGGTCCCAAGTCCCAACCCTCGACAGGTACAAGGAGTATTGTATAGTACTAAGTACATTAAAGTATATATTTTTTATTATCTGCGCAGATACTCGAAAGAGCCGATGTTCATTCGCAAGCCGCGGTCGAGCGAGGCGCGGGAAGGAGATACCGTCATCATCGCGTGCGAGGTAGTGGGAGACCCCAAGCCCGACGTCTACTGGCTGAGGGACTTCCTAAAGGTAAGTCAAAGTGAAATCATTTATGCCGTATAGGCCTACGGGGCACTTACAAATTGTCATTACATTTTTTTTTTCTTAAGTCTACATCCGAATCAGAACGCGAGCTCAACTGAGAAGATGCGGCAAAAAACTCAGCGAGCTTGTCTTTTTTTTTTTTTTTTTTACTTTTAAGCGTCATAAGAGTCATTTTTGACCAACCGTATCGTACAAAATACAGATGTGGTATGAAATATAATAATAATATAATAATACCAGCCCTCTTTAATGTCCCACTGCTGGGCACGGGTCTCCCCTCAATTCGAGGGGGATCAGGCTATAGTCCACCACGCTTGCCCAGTGCGGGTTGGCGGACTACACACATCTTTCGAGGGGTTCTCTCAGAAATGCAGGTTTCCTCACGATGTTTTCCTTCACTGTGGTATGGAAACTTTACATATACTAATGAATATGTAAAGACTCCATACCGTTCGTAACAATACTATGAATCAATGGGGGGGAATCAGTGGCGTGGAGGTGGGGGCGGCAGTGGTTGAAGCATTTTTTCAATTTTGTTTTGAATTTTTTTTTTTTATATTTCGACCTTTGTTCCTTCAGGAGACTTGTTCGAATTCATAACTACATTCATCCCATTGAAATAAAACTATTTTTTAAGGATTTTATCGCGTTTATTTTTAGTTTTTACGTTCCCGACGTTTCGGCTGCTTTACAGCAACCATGGTCACGGGAGGACTGAGGTGGTTGACGTCCCGGTGTTATAGTTAGAAACGGGCTACCCTCATATTTAATTGTTGATTGTGGTCCGATCTACGCAGAAAGTGCTCACAGTAGCTTGAGGTCTTGCAATGGTACGCTTGGTTTTCGATTTAATAATATTAATCACTGGATCCCAAGTCGGCTTGGGCACAATCAACAATTAAATATGAGGGTAGCCCGTTTCTAACTATAACACCAGGACCACCTCAGTCCTCCCGTAAACATGGTTGCTGTAAAGCAGCCGAAACGTCGGAACGTAAAGACGAAAAATAAACGCGATAAAATCCTTAAAAATAGTTTTATTTCAATGTGTAGTATTCGCGTAAATATAAGAAATCAATACATTCATCCCCTAAAATATTATTTCATATATATTTTACACACTGTATAACGCTTATCTGTTGCCAATAACGTTATAGCGAACGTGACTTATGGTTACCCAAACCTACCCCACGTTTGGGTAGCCATACGTCAAGTCACTGACTACTAAACAGAAGTGAGAATAATGTTTACGTAAACCGAACAGCCGGATTACTACCGCGACGCGACGCACTTCAAGCGAGTGGGCGAGGGGCCCCAGTACCGGTTCGAGATACCGCACGCCAAATTCGATTATACCGGCGCTTACTCGGTCGTCGCGAGGAACGTGCACGGCGAGGCGAAAGCTATAATATCGCTGCAAATATTGGCTAGAGGTAAACTATTTAACTAACTAACTTTAACTATTTTCAACCAATTTTTTAACCGACTTCAAAAAGGAGGAGCAGCACCGACTTCTCATTCGTTAAATATTTGATTAAGGTAGACAAGGTAGATGTCAAGATTAAATAATTTTCTGCTTTTGAGTATTTTGAAGACTGTTTTTATTTTGTTAAAAAGTTTTTTTGTTTAATAGCCGTTTTTAATAACCCACTGTTGGGCGCGAGACTCGCTTCAATGCGAGGGGGACTAGGCCATAGTCCATCACGCTGGCCCAGTGCGGGTTGGCTGTTCACATGTCTTTCGAGGGGTTCTCTCAGACATGCAGGTTAACCGTTTAGCAAGTGATAATCATGGTTGCAAATGAGATTCGCACTTGGAACTCAGAAATCGCTCTAAAATAATATAGACCGAGGGCAAAAGGAAACAATAAATAAAAGTTGTGGTCAGACGACCACACCAACTGCACGGCTCTAAACTGAGCAGTACTTCTATTGTGCGCAGAGCTCCGAGTGTTCTCCCAAGTTGTCTATGGTTGTTTTTTTTTAAATTGGTGTAACAAAATTCTGCCTTCACATAATGTCTGCAAATGCGCTAAAGAAGCGCAAGTTCAAGGCGTAGTATACCCTTTTTGAATCATCTAGTATAGATATAAGACGTCCTTGGCTTGGGTACAAGCATTCGTGCTCATCACACAGACTTTGCTCCAACTGGAATTGAGCTCGGAGCTCGGAGCTGTGCCGATATGTTGATAAAATGAAATCAATCTTGTTTCAGATCCTGGCTCCAGCGACGACGCGCACAATATAAGATACGGGTATACACATGTCTATACATAACCTATTCTCGCGCATTACATTTACATAACATACATCCAGTGGCGTAGCATGAGGGGGGGCGGTCGTCACCGGGCGGCACTTTGCCGGGGGCGGCATTTCACAGGTGGCGGTTAGAGAAAAAAAAAATGATATGAAAAAAAATATGTATAGTTTCTTTCAGTGTATTTTTCGTATTTTTTTTGTCGTTACCATGCCCCAATTTTTTTATAATGAATAGACCGTGTGCTAATGACCTATGCTACGCCATTGCATACATCTTACGCTCAGTACGTCAAGTGTGAGATTATTCGTAAGCTAACCGTATACTTTATAGTCTACCGTATTTAGACATTTTGTATGGAGAATTGATAGTTTTAAATATCGTCCGCTAGAGGCGCTGTTCAATTCTCCATACAAAATGTCTAAATACTGTAGACTATAAAGTATACGGTTAGCTCGCACTTGACGTGTAGAAATTAAAAGCAAATCAATCATTAACTATTATTGTTTAATATTAAATACAGCATTTGAAGCTTTCATATAAAGTCTGAGGTTTTTTTTTGTAAATCTATGAATGCAGTTTTTTTATCTCTAACATCGACAACATGGTTCCTTAGAACATATATTCTATCTCTTATAGTTTCAGAGGACCTCACTCTGACCCATCTCGATGTAACAGCCTGTATAGTGTGCATTGAAAATAATCGGATAGTACATTATATCTGTTCACAGTGACCCAAACAAGCACTTTTTTAAATTATTAGTTTTACTCACATTTATTAATTGCAAATGTTTTCCAGGCGAGTGGACGTCTGGCCCCGTTTTGAGCGCGAGCTCACGGACCTGCTGTCGTGCGATGGAGACGCAGTCGAGTTCGAGTGCCACGTCACTGGCAACCCTGACCCTAGCGTCAGGTGGTTCCACTACCACGAGGTGAGAACCAGAATACCCCATTTTACATACAACTTGTTATATAGAACTCTTTGGGATTTGTCCTATTTACGCATTGGATACGTAATTCATGATAAGGAAGGGTTTGGTAGTTTGGTGGTAGAATATTAATTTAGTCTCAATTATCTCCGGTTTGGGGTAGAATAGTCAGTTCGTGTATTAGCACTGATTTTGGGTAAAATAGTTGGTCACTCAATTATGCATTCGTTCGAGGTAGAATAGTCACTAAGTATATTTGGCCCCGGCTCCGGGTAGAATTGTCAATTAGCACTTATTCGGGGTAAAATATAGTCAGACCAATATTTTACTATTCCACATTGTATAAAGAGCATTTTCACGTTTTACGTTGAATCATGTAAAAAATCCACTGCCGCGTTTTAAAGTCAAGCTCAATAGGAGCATAAGTATATTTACGCGCCGTAATTTTTTGAACACGGCACCTTTTTTTATGGGACTAGGCCCGTCACACACTCCCACCACTGCTATTCCGGTAAGCCAGGATCTACAGTGGTGTCCAATTATGAAACCGAGGTTCGACCCTCGGTGAGTCCCGGGATAAAGTTAATTGTCTTGGAACCCGCACGAAATTAATCGGAAGATAAAAATAGAAGGAGTTGGAAGAAAATAATCCACTTCCCTCCATTGCAAAGCGGGAGACAAAAAGATCTGGTGGAAAAATTTCCACACAAGCAAGACTCTTACAGCTGGACTAAGTTCTGGTGAACACGGCACCTACTGTCACTGACTCATTGATCACCAATTCATCACTCGCAGTTGGTACGCGACTGTCCGGATTTCGAAACGACGTACGAAGACGGCACCGCTCGGCTGAAGATCAAGCAGGTGGCCGCCGAGGACGAGGGCACGTACTCGTGCGAGGCCGCCAACAGCCTCGGCAAGGCCACCACGTCGGCATGCCTTGTGGTTTATCGTGAGTACTATATCGTATCAGTGATTCACACTTATAGACGATCCAGTGGCGTAGCATGGGGGGGGGGCGGAGGGTGCGGTCCGCACCGGGTGGCACTTTACCGGGGCCGGCATTTCACAGGTGGGGGTTAGAGAAAAAAAATAGTAAAAAAAAATTCTTTCACTGTTTTTTTTGTCATTTTTTTTTTCGTTACCATGCCCCAATTTTTTTTATAATGAATTGCAAAAATAAGAGGGCGGCAAGTTTGAAATCCGCACCGGGTGCTAATGACCTATGCTACGCCACTGAGACGATCAAAACTTGTTGAATGGGGTAGGTTAGGCTTCGTTAGGGGTAAGAAATAGTTAATTAGTAGTATTTTTTTAAAACACCGTTGTAAGGACCACCAGTACGTCAAGTGCGAGATTATTGGTGAGGTTACCGTATACTATATAGTCTACGTATTTAGACATTTTGTATGGGGAATTGATAGTTTTAAATACCGTCATCTAGACCAATTCTCCATACAAAATGTCTAAATAAGTAAACTATGTACTAATTATACGGTTAGTTTACAAATAATCTCGCACTTGACGTAGGTACTGAAATGATTGCGTGTGTTAATCCCATTAATTACGTTATTTTTTTGTATATATTTATTGTACTCCATAATTGACATCACCAAGGTTTAAAAAAATATTATATGGTTACTACATCATCATCAATTATGGACACGACAAATTTGAGAATAGGAACCTTTTAAATAAAATTGGAGTGTCTGTTTGTAATATTAAAATAACCGCTTTTTACTAAGTGCATTTGGATGTATACACGTTACCTACACCGAAACAACATTTTTTACAATTTTTGTCTGTCTGTCTGTCTGTCTGTCTGTCTGTCTGTTTGTTCTGGGTAATCTCTGAAATGGCTGGACCGATTTTGACGGGAATTTCACTGGCAGATAGCTGATGTAACAAGGAGTAACATAGGCTACTTTTATTTTAGAAAAAAAAATTGGATCTCTCGAAAAAAAAAAAAAAACCAATGTTGCAGCGCTGCGCCTGATTAAAGTTTGATAGCAACAATCTGTAATGCGTCCCGCGGGATCAGAACGCGAGCAGGCTGTTGCCAACGGCTGAGTCTTTGTTAAAAACCACGCGGACGAAGTCGCGGGCAACAGCTAGTATTATAATAAATGAATGTGTATTTCTTCGCCCAGCTCCCGGCGAGCCGAACACTCTCAGTCAGCGCCTGCGCAGGCCGCCCGCGCTGTTGTCGGCCGCGTCCACCCCCCGCTCCACGCCGCGCAGCACCCCCGCCAGATCCGTGTCCAGGACACCGGGTGAGTACCAGCCATAACAGCACGTGCTAAGTATTTTAAATTTAAAATCCGATATAGATTTTTTTTTTTTATTTTTTTTTTATTACATTATAGGCAAGTATTTGATCTCGATCTCACCTGATGGTAAGTGACGATGAGATCTACGATGGAGCATACTTGCCTAGGTAGGAAGGCGGCAGTAGATCGAGACGCTACATTCACTAGGCACATGCAGCGCAACTGATCTGACCCGCCATCCATGAATGGCAACACCGAACATCATGCCGGAACACGGCTAGGCCGCTTGGCGACATGGCTTTGTTCAGTGGGTGGTGACTAGCCACGGCCGAAGCCTACCACCAGTAGAGTTGTCACCTGGTTGGCACCACCCAGGGTCACGTGTAGGGTATCTCGAGGGTACTTAATTCTCCTACGGACGCAGGTGACTCGACCCCATAAATATAATCTTGCGGATGTCCTCCCGTGACCATGGTTGCTGTAAAGCAGCCGAAACGTTGGGAACGTAAAAAACTAATAATAAACGCGATAAAACCCGTAAGTTTAGTTTTATTTTTAACCGACTTCAAAAAAAAGGAGGAGGTTCTCAATTCGGTTGTATGTTTTTTTTTTTTTTTTTTATGTTTGTTACCTCAGATCTCCGTCATTTATGAACCGATTTGGAAAATTATTATTTTAATATCTGATATTTGATAATCATATTATTATCTGACATAGAGGCATAAGTAACGTAAAATTAAATCTTTTAGATGATTTTCTAAAAGATTTAATTTTACGTATATGAATTTCTGTATTGTTAGTGTTTTTTTTTTAATATCTATGTGACTTTTCGATTCTGCCATTTTCTTTTTTTCATGATTTATCTATTTATCGCTATTAAATACTTGACACTGACAAAATACCCGCTAATTTGTAAGTGAGGCCATATTTCATCTTATTCCATTGTATTTCTTCGCATTTCATTTCGTTAACAAAGAATAAGAAGAGGCATATGAGTATTAATATATACTTGAGTTCCGATTTTAACGCTGTTCTCACATACCTATAACAATGTATTGCTCAATAATGTAAAAGATCTATTTAAAAAAAATAAAAAGAGCAACCATGGAGTTTCTTGCCCGTTCTTCTCCATAGGAACGGCATTCCGAACGGGTGGTAAAGCAGTAGCATAATGTTTATGTAACTTGACGATTCATAAGTACTGTACAATAATGGTTTACATGAATAAAAAATATTCTGATTCTGATTCTGATTCTGAACGCTCCTATAATAACAAAAACATAACGCGCATAAGTCTGAGTGATTTGATTGGTGGATATCAAAAATGAATCATGCAGTCTGTCATTTGATTGGAGCTTGATTTTCAAACTGTCGCATCCCAGGTCCCGACACCCGCCGTCTCTGCAGCCCCTCCCGGCAGATGCCCCCCTCCTTCTACACGTACCCCTTCAATAAGGTGGTGGAGGAGGGGGAAAACGTAGTGTTCCAGTGCGCGGTGAAAGGCCTCCCCGCGCCCTGGGCCTCGTGGGACAAGGACGGCATCATAGTCACGCCCTCAGCGAGAGTCACCGTCAAAGAGAAGGACGAGATGATGAGGATCTTGGAAATTGACGAAGTTACGATTGAGGATGTCGGGATTTATAGGTGAGATGCAGATTTATAATAATATAGCCAGACGACCATACCAACTATACGGTCCCACACTTAACATGAGGAGCGAACCCAGTATATATTACTTATGTAAATATAACTTGGGTATACACATTCGTGCTCATCACACAAAGTGTTTACCTACCAGGATTCGAACCCGGGACCCTCGGCACACAAAGCAGGGACACTGCGCTAATCAGGCCGTCTTATAATTCAGCAAGAGTATACGACCCTATACCTTCGCTTCTAAAACGCATTTGTAATCGTTTTGTAAAGACAGAATTACTATAAGTCGATTTAAAAATGGAAATTGGGATTCTTTGAGAGCACTCTTAACAAAAAAAAAATATGTCAAATTTCACAAAATGATTACAAATGGGTTAAAAAGCGCAGATACAAGGAGGAGCAGGTATACCCTTTCTTAATCATGCTGTATTGATATTTAAAAAAGAATCAGCGACTGGATACGCCATAATTGTCTAACTCCAGAATAACCTTGGAGAACGAGTATGGGCGTGCCGAGGCGTCCGCCAGACTGGAGGTGATAACGCACCAAGGCAAGTTCTACGGCGGGCTCCGAGCGTACAGCGCGTCGCCGAGACGCTCGCTAGCGTACCGCCGCACGCCGACCTCGAGACAAGACTGATGACCGCGCCCGCGGTCCGATTATGTGAGTGCGACGCTTTTAAAATAAGAACGAACTGTCAGAATTTGATATGTTATGCTCGATTTACACGAAGGGCGTACACACAAATAACTAATGTTTGGTGCAAACAGGGCCCGAAGTCTGCTAACACAATCGAGTCATAATCGAACAGCACCCGCATAGTAACTGTCACTTTTGACAGATATCCCATACAATATCTGTTGAAAGTGACAGTTACTACGCGGTTGCTGTTCGATTATGAATCGATTGTGTTAGCAGACTTGGGGCCCAGCTCGGTTGTAATGACGAGCGACTGGAATATTTGATATTCTTAGCTACCTGTCGCTACTCGATGTGAAGTACTTACCTTACTTATCCGCGGTGAAACATATATTTATTTGCGCTCTTGCATATGGATGCAAGTAATTGTATTGTTGACATGCATTTCTTGTGTGTACGGATTTATGCAATACTCGTCCGCTGATGTATTCAGACATGCCATGCGAATTCGGGTACCCATTTAATTTTGTTGGCTGTGCGAAAATTATACTAAGCTATGCGAATTGTATTACGTTATACTTCTGTACACCTCTCTTCTAATTAATATATATTTATTGCAGGAAAGAAAACATCGCGAGAAGGATATTATTTGTCTATGAAAATAAGATAGAACAGTATTTTCTGTCGCAATAATATTCTTGCATTTTATTTATTACTTACTTTTCTACCAATCGTTGGCTGGTTATTAATGTTAAGTTTTGTTTTTTTTTCTTTCTTTTTTTAATGTTAGGCCATATTGTGCGGTCGCTTTACACGTCAGATGGCGTCACATTTTTCGAATATCGAATGTAGAATTTAAACTCCGATGCTGAGGTTCTGAATTTGACACGTGGATTTGTTTTTTATTTTAAATTAGGAGTCAAGGTTTATTAAATGTATTAATTATTTTACTTTTTTTACATACGTTCAGATAATGGTACACTAATATGTTGTCTTTGGGATTCCTCCCAATAGGTAAATAGGTTGCCAAGAGATATCGTTAGACCTCACAGACGCGTAAAGCGATCCATATTTTAATTTGAACACGAAACCTATAGTTGTTAGCGATGCATTATGAAGTAGGTATTATTGTAAAGTTTAACAGCGTTTAAGTTAGTGCAGTGAGGTAAACACCCCGGGGTTGTCGAATAAAATTTTATTACGAGTTAAATCTGTTGTTTTAATAAACCTCCACTACTCAGACGAATGGCGACTAATAGATAAGTTTTATTTTTTCTAAAATTCTTATACTTGACATCATGACGACTTTTTGGCGGGAAGTTGAACCATGAAGCTGTCAATTTCGTTTAATTTTCTAAAAAAATGTGTTTCTTTGATAAATAATTTGTAATATTAGGGGGATATGAACCAGTGAGTGTTAATAAACGTCCGCGAGTGAAGGAATTGAAATGAAATAGTATTCCTTGACTTTTCAAGTTCTCCCAAGATGTCCGGTAAAATTTCAGTAAAGTTACTTTACTTTACTGATTGGGGTAGGGATTCATTTCATCATCATCATCGTTCATCAGGGGGTACATATAATTCAATAAAAAGTATCAAGAATTACTCTCGACACTGGCAAAAATGGCACTATTTTATAGCTATTTACCAACTTAAAAAAAGAACAGTAAAATTCGAAAGGGTGGTGACGTCATTTCACCGCCATGACAGTGAGGGATGTAAATGAAATCAAAATGCGAATAGAAATTCAACTATTATGTTTATTTTTCAGGTTTATTAAACGTACAGCTGTGCTTTGCGAGCGTTTTTCCACCTTATTTCACATATTGCGAATAGCAAAATAATCTTCTACACTGTTCATACTCGCTCATATATGAGTGGGTACGAAAAGGACATGTATATAGTGGAGTTTGAGACTTCGATGCTTAAGTTCCATCCTGCTCTTGGATCTGGCGGAGTCCACCTTGGAACTTGAATCTGAAGGCGGCGCCCAAAACGTTCCGTACTCTCTGCGTAAATGAAATAAAACTGTAATGTCGGGAAGTAAGGTTGAAAATTTATCTATCTAGCTAATGTATGAATACCTGGCGTAGCGTATTCTTAATTCTTATACATAGTAGAGACGACTTCGATACGTTAAGTGCGAGATTATTCGTAATGTAACTGTATACCTTTAGTGTACGTATTTAGACATTTTTATAGAGAATTGAACAGCGTCTCTAGCGGGCGGTATTTAAAACCTAAATAGGTACCCCCAAGTTTATAGACAGTTATAATGGATTATAATGGCATTATAACGAACTTTTCAGAGGATTATAACTTTCTATAAATTTGAGGAGTAGACTATAAAGTATACAAATTGGGGAAGAGGAACCCACCACTGACCCTCGGCTTGTCAACTTTTCCAATTTTATACTAAACAAATTGATCGATAAATTAAAGAAGCCAGCAACACCGAACTCCTCTAAGATGTTAGTCGAGAAACTGCCTAAACTGCTTATCTTGAGTGTTGGGTTAGGCAGATGAGAAATACCGTACTTAATGCTCTGTATCGATAAAAATATTATCGATTACTTTTTCGCGATTATATCCAATCACACATAGGGTTATTTTTTTCTTATATTTACCTGCCAACGTGCATGGGTAGCAAGATAGTTCTTCAAGTTTTGTTTCGTCAGTTTCATGGGCACCTTCATGGCATCAACATAAGGTGTGTTAATCCAGGGGTGGGCCAAGGCTTGGGTGGCCGTCATGCGGGCCCTGGGGTTGACCACCAGCAGCTGGTCGATGAAGCTGCGGGCCCGATTCGTGACGTCACTGAACGCTGGGTCATTGTAGTTATAATCGCCCCGTTGGATGTTCCTGGAGTACTCCGGCCATTCATCGCCGTTGAATGGCAGGCATCCTGATAGGCTGGGGTGGAGAAAACAGTTTGATTCTTTAGTCGAAAGGGGAAGAAGCAGCCAGGCGCCGTGGCGTAGCATGGGGGGGGCGGAGGGTGCGGTCCGCACCGGGCGGCACTTCACAGGTGGCGGTTAGAGAAAAAAAAAAAAAGAAATAAAAAACCATTCAGTGTTTTTTACGTAATTTTTTTTTGTCGTTACCATGCCCCAATTTTTTTTATAATGAATAGCAAAAATAAGAGGGCGGCAAATTTGAAATCCGCACCGGGTGCTAATGACCTATGCTACGCCACTGGCCAGGCGGGTTGTATACCGGGCGGGGTGACCGCTTTGCCTGAACAGTTATTGGCGGGATCTTGTATATATGTTATGTGCGCAGAAAACTTTTATACTATACACATATACCATCGCCTTTCATTTTCAATAACCGTCGAAGAATAGATATTTTTTTTATCTAAGCCATAGCTTATGTCTAAATTAGCTATGCCTTAGTTGAAAAAAGCAGTGATAGCCAAGTTCGTAGAACGCTTGCCTCGGTAACGAGGATCGCAGGTTCGAACCCCTGCTCGCATCTCTGGGATTTCATGTGCGAATCTCATTTTCAACCACGATTATCACTTGCTAAACGGTGAAGGAAAACATCGTGAGGAAAACTACATGTCTGAGAGAACCCCTCGAAAGATGTGTGAAGTCCGCCAACCCGCACTGGGCCAGCGTGGTAGACTATGGCCTAATCCCCCTCACAATGAGTGCCCAGCAGTGGGACATTAAAAAAAGGTCTGGAATTATTATTATAAGTTTAATATATGAAACTCACAGCACATAGGTAACAACTCCCAGACTCCACATATCGCAGGCCACAGATAATATATCATAGTTGAGTATCTCGGGAGCGATGTAGCTCCTGGTACCATAGAGCGCTCTCATCGGTTGCCCCTCTACCAGCTCTCTGGCGAGGCCGAAGTCTATAATCTTTATGCCCCACGAGTTGGGGTGGCAGCATATAATGTTCTCCGGTTTAATATCAAGGTGCACTATCCTCTTCCTGTGCATGTACTCCAGGCCCTCGCATATTTGCCGCACGTACGGGACCACGTCGACCTCTTTAATGTTCTCTTCCTCTACGATCCGCTCGCATAGCTCCCCGCCGCATAGGCTGGAAGCGAAATACCACTAATATTATAAACTAGTTGCGCCCGGCGGTGTTACCCGCGATAAAAAGTATGAAAAATTAAAACGTCTATCCCACGGGAACCATACATTTTACCGGGATAAAAAGTAGCCTATGTGCTATTCCCGACTATAATCTATCTCTGTGCCAAATTTCATCCAGATCCGTTCAGCCGTTCGGGCGTGAAAGAGTAACAAACATCCATCCATCTATCCATCCATCCAAACTTTCACATTTATAATATTAGTATTAGTATTAGTATAGATGTGACAGTTTGGATGAATGGATGGATAGATGTTTGTTACTCAATCACGCCAGCACGGTTGAACAGATCCGGATGAAATTTGGTACAGAGATAGATTATAGTCTGGAATAGCACATAGGTTACTTTTTATCCCGGTAAAATTGATGGTTGGTGATTTTTTTGCATTGGTAGTTGTAGTTTAGGGGAATTGGACAAAGTGGAAAAGGATATACTTTTTAATCGCCAGTAACACCGCGGGGCGCAGTAATAAATATGTATCCTCACACATTACATTCTTTTTTTTTACGAAATGAAATGCGATGAAATAAAATGGATATGCAAATGGCCTTACGCACAACTTAGCGGATATTTTGCCAATGTCAAGTAATTAATAGCAATAAAACAGTCAATAAATACACATTATAAATAAAATAGTGGAAGTGACATGATGATATGTATAGTAACATATCTTACACTACTTTGTATACACCCTATAGGTATTTTAGTAGAATCGTTATAACTTAATAAACAATAATACTACGGGTCACCCGCAAACTTTTGACCGCGCGAGGGTTGCTTTATCATTTATGGAGTTTTACTTACTATTCCATCACAAACACCATCTGCTTGCAGGTCATGAATGCTCCCACCATCCTCACCAGCTCCGGGTGTGATAAGGAAGCCATGACATGGAACTCTCGCTCCGCGGACTGCGTTCGTTTCGGAGTCCTCAGTTTGATAAACTTTGCTGCGTAGTATTGTGGGTTCCGGCCGCCTCGTCTGCGGACTAGGGACACCTCTCCGAACGCCCCTTTACCGATGATGCCACCGGTGGTGTCATACAGCTGATGGAACAAGCCCATTTCGCCAATAACTAAATCCCCGTTTGGTCCAGGCTCATCGTTGAAATCAAATGCTGTAAATGAATGGTGTTGAGGCCGCACTTCCTTCGATATATGAGCAGACTTGACCGCATTTAAATTAAATAATAAGTAAAACATGGGGAAAAGTCACAAGAAAATACTTTAAAGTCAGTGGCGTAGCATAGGTCATTAGCACTGCAGCATTTGCTATACATTATAAACAAATTGGGGCATGGTAACGACAAGAAAAATGTCGAAGAAAACAGTGACAGATTTTTTTTTCTTATCTTCATTTTTTTTCTCTTATTGCCACCTGTGAAATGCCGCACCGGCAAAGTGCCTCCCGGTGTGGACCACACCCTCCATCCCCCCCCCCCCATGTTTCGCCACTGTTTAAAGTTAATTATCTCACACATTTGATTCTGAGGCGGCACAGCTAGTATATTATAACCCCCGAATTTATAGACGTTATATAACTTTATTAAACGTCTTATAGTACTGCGCAAAGCAGAACCCTTGTGCGCAGTACTATATGCCGTTTGATAAAGTTTATAAAGTCTATAAATTTGGGGGTAATTGTATTACTTATATCCTGTATATAACAATTATATGTTTAACATGGGAATATTTCAAGCACATTTAAAATTTAGAAATCCAGCTATATGTAACTAGGTACTTAAGTACCCAAAATAACACCAGATTGTTTTTATTTGAAACTTACTGATACACAGGTTTGAGGTTGTCCCGCTGAGCAATCCTACTTTAGCCTGAACACGTATCTTCAGAATATACTCTAGTGGTAGCCCCTCCACCTCAATAGAGGGGAGGCTGGTCACCCCCACTTCAGTATAAACGTTGTGTATATCCGCGATTTCGATGCAGTAATAACCAAGCATCGGGTACATGGAGTATTCCCTGAAAATATAATCTTCGCATATACAAAGTGATACAGAAAGGGTACATTAACCTTAAGACATGCTCTTCTTTAGCACATTTATAATCATTATGTAAGTAAAGTCAGATTTTCGATATGTCGATTTTAAACAATGAATTTATTTTTGCGAACAAAAATTTAATTTTACTATTGGCATCGAAATTTGTCAGTGATAGCCAAGTACGTAGAACGCTTGCCTCGGTAACGAGGATCGTAGGTTCAAAAAAAAAAAGAGCAACCATGGAGTTTCTTGCCCGTTCTTCTCCATAGGAATGGCATTCCGAACGGGTGGTAAAGCAGTAGCATAATGTTTATGTAACTTGACGATTCATAAGTACTGTACAATAATGGTTTACGTGAATAAAAAATATTCTGATTCTGATTCTGATTCCATCTACATTATTTCTTCGTCTGAGCTAACGGGATACATGTCCAGGATATACAGGCCGTTCTTTTTTTAATAACTTTTAAATCTTTTGTTAAAATGTTTAGATTGGTACCTACCATTCAAACTCAATTTTCGTTAGCGGCTGTTTACCATTCTGTTGTGGCAATACCTCACTGTCGTACAACATCATGAACTCGGTCACATCCCTTGTACCCTGGGTAGCACGGTGGCAATAAGATCCGTCCAGGAACCTGCAAAAGAACTCTCCAATTTATATTACAATTATTTATTTCAATAAATTATATACAATAGTTATGTACATGGAAAAAACAAAATTCTTATTACTAGGACATTAAAAATAAAATTAATTATTTATTGAAGTAATTGTGAAATTATTTTTTCATTACTTAATGAGGTACTTAATGCTTTTGTATAGCAACATCATTTTCTTGATTATTTAATTTATAGGTAGTACTCCAAATCGGTGAAGCATTTTTTATAGCACTCTAAAATAATTCCAAAACTATACATGTTTAAAAGTTCCAAGCAATGACTCGAGCACATTAAATAATGTTTCGTTAACTTAAGTCCCGTTCCACTCACACCGCAGAATTCATAAATAAGTATGACAGTAACAGCATACTGTCGCGATTACGTGGCGGTATCCTTAACGTGCGGGCCACACCTGCGCCGAAAGCCGTTAACGGACGCGTTAAACGATATAACGTGTTGGTACTTTATGTCGATTGTCGCGTTAATTAACGCAGATGCAGCAGGAGCATTAGAAATCCTATTTAACCCACAGAACTGAGCCTTAAGCTGGAGCCACAGATGAAGAAATAATATAGATAGAGTGTCACGAACAATATTTTCAAGGACAAAACACCAAGCCGATTTGTGTGGTACAAGCAAATGACATCCATTACGTGCACACGAAATTATTCGCGATATTGTTTGCGACAGTGCGTCCATATTATTTCTTGGTCTATGGCTTGAACATAGCTTTCGGTGGCTTTTAAACGGGTATTAGACAAGTGGAGTGCGAGCGATAAAACTTACCGACAGTACGTAATATCCATTACGTGTGAGTCATTGCTTCTCGCTATGGACGCTTCGTCGACGGATTCCTGTAGACAAAATATTGTGGGCTATTTTTGTTCACAACAGTTGTTTCCGACATGACCGAATCATGCCAATTGCATGCAGTTTAAGCGCGTTTCCATTTATCGTATTGTATGAACAGCGCCACTAGCGGACAGTATTTCAAACTTTCACCATATTCACCATACACAATGTCTAAATACGTAGACTTACAAATACTATCGCAATTGACGTAAATATATGATGAAAGGAAACGAGATTAAACTGCACGCAACTGCTATATTTGGGCATGTTCGTAAAAATAAATTGGCATCAAAAAAATCTTTCTCCTTGGTCTGTGACTCACAAATAGAAGTTTTCGGGTTAAGGATATACAAACTAAACTTAAGTCATATTAAAACATAAAAACTACTGAAATTTCAACTCACCGTTATATGGTCGATTTGAGGCTCATTAAGTAGAGGCTCCGAGTCAGACCCTGATTTACATCTGGCTCTTTTGATCTGAATGAGGTTCCCTTTCATAGCTAAATGGTTACTCCCGCAGTCTTCTTGTTGAACCGATGGAGGTACAATAACTATGTAGGCTTTTGAACAGTTGATGTAGATGGATTTTTCATGAGGCACGGTGTACCGAAGCTCGCATTTGACCTCCCCTTCCATGCCGGGTTCGATTCTCGGTATGTACAAGAGGCATTCGCCACCTTTGTAGATAAGCTGAAGAACAGGTTGGATGTTAGTAAAATATAGTGAGACAAAAGGTTGGCTGTTAGTAGGTACACACACAACTGAAGGAACATGCAGGTAATCGATAAATATTTAAATACGATCAATATTTAAATAGGATTAAAACTAATAGTACTAATTATGCAATCAACAACATCAACAATCCAATTGGCACAGTTGGTACTAGTACTGCTTTCCGAACACCGGTACTGGGTTCGGATCACGGGTGGGGAAAACTTTGTGCTATGAGCACGAATTTTATTACCCGATTCATAGATGTTAAATACATATATAAGCAATTACATACTAAGTTCTTCCCCAGTCCATTGTACGGCACCATAATAGCGTTGCTTAGTTTGGGACGGTAAATCTGGTGTTCTACTCAAATCAAGTCTATTCAGATCTTTAAGAGCGCAGCCACACCTGCGCCTAATGACGTTTATTAACGCGCTAATCGACATAAAATACCGACGTTTCATGTCGATTAACGCGTTAACTAACAGCATAAGGCGCAGGTGTAGTAGGTGCGTTAGAGAAAATCTATGAGGTACTCTACTTACTCGATACTTCGCGCTGCTCCTCTCTACCTTACGCCCTGCGATACTCCACACGGCGTAAATGTGAATTTCACCATGAAGTTTGAATACGCAGTGGAATATGACCCTGGCGCCCTCGGGCACCGCGACCGACTCCAGGGGTTTCAGTATAGGTGCTTGTGGCAACACTGGGCTTGTATGTGCTGCAAAGTCAAAGTCAAATCGTTTATATCGTATAGGCCTACGGGGGAAACTTACAAATTGTCATTAAATTATTTTTTCCTAACTCTACAACTGGATTAGAAGGCGACCTCAGCTGAGAAGATAAAGACGTGCAGGCCGTCTCCAAGTTACTTCTTTTCAACTGAAAAAGTCCGGCAAAAACCCAGTGGGCATATTTTTTTATATATTTTTTTTTTCTTTCTCTTAGAAATCGCCATGATGTTGCACTTAAACCAAATTGTTATTTTTTTGTACGTATTTTATGTATGAAACGTTAAAATAAAAATATAAATTACAGTGCACTTTTTTTATTGTACGTTTCGAATTGACTATGACTAATAGGGTCACAGCACTATTACATTCTTTAGAGCTGCATTCAATTCGAGCGCGAACTGTATCGAAAAAAAAAATGGTTACTTACGTTCTATGTACGCCATTATGTCAGACGTCGGTCCAGAGATATGAGATCACGCTGCAAAAGACATAATAGTAATATTATACAATAATAAGTAGGCACTAAGTACATCACCAACCGTACCAACCGCAAGCAACAACTAAATATGAGGGTACCCCATTTCACACTTTGACACTAGGACGTTAAACACCTCAGTCCTCCCGTGACCATGGTTGCTGTAAAGCAGCCGGAACGTAGAGAACGTAAAAACATAAGATAAAGGGATAAAATCTGTAAGATTCGTTTTACTTCAATGTGTAGTATTCGCGTTAATATAAGAAATCACGCCTTTAATTTCCATAGGGATAGTCAGAGACGGTGTTGATTTTGCTTAAGAAATTTTTCTCCGTGCGCGTTGTAAAATATTAACTCGCTTACCCAAAAAAATAATTATAATACAACCCTGAGAGAGGGTTTCTAAACTATTCATTTATTTTCTAAAATAGAGCGTAAAAAATCTTTTTAAAGACACAAAAAATTATATAAATATATATCCACTAAATAGTATAAAATAAAAAAACGTTTTAATATTGATTTCTTATATTTACGCAAATATTAGACATTTAAATAAAACCAACTTTACAGAATTTATCGCGTGATGAGATACACGCGATAAAATCCGTAAAATTAGTTTTATTTAAAACTTTTTAACAAAAAAAGACCGTCTACAAATATTTAAAAAGCAAAAATTATCGAATTATTTTAAAAATAGAGCACGAAAAATAGGGTATGTAGTATGTAGTTAGTTATTCGTTTGTTTTGGAGCGGCGGGCACGTTTCACCTTGCCTCCATATAAGCTGTATGAGTCATGTCCACGACTAGTTAGTGGTACAAGCGAAATGTAACATTTTGACCAGCTTTTTAATACTGACCAGCTGGATAGCGCCCGCGACGTCTACGCGTCGTCTTTAGTTTTCTTGGCGAACAATTATCCCAGCTCTTTATCGCTACAGGACGGGCCAAATTATTTACACTTCATATAAATACTAGCTGCACCCCGTGGATTAAAAAAAACACAGTTCCTGTATGCTAGCCCATAGGAACCGTGAATTTTTCGGGATAAAAAATAGCCTATATCATTTACTGACCCCTAAACTACCACTACCTATGCAAAAAATCATGTCGATCCTTTGCTCTGTGAAAAATTAAAACAAATCTATCCCACGGGAACCATATATTTTACCGGGATAAAAAGTTGCCTATGTGCTATTCCGGACTATATCTGTGGCAAATTTCATCCAGATCCGTTCAGCCGTTCTGGCGTGATAGAGTAACAAACATGCATCCACCCATCCAAACTTACACTTTTATAATATTAAGTAAGCTTTTCTATTATCTGCCGAATGCCTCAAACGCGGCAAATATGATTCCCTCGGTGCAGGGTACATATTTGAAGCGTTTAGGGTGGAGACATTGAAGGCTATCCTCATTTCAAGTTTCATCGAAATTCGTTAGATTAATTTCCCGTGATGCGCAAACAGACAGACAAAGATAGGAACAGTTCAAATTGGTGGATTCGTTCGGCCCCTATATTTAAATAATGTTTTTTTTTTTTAATTTATAATTTAATATATAACGACTAAGTTAGTTTTATATTATATATCTACTAACTTACCTATAGGTATATTAATGTAGATAGTATTCAAACTAGTGTAATTATTATGCAAATAAAATAATCTCAGGACCTTATTATACTGACTGTTAAAAGGTCTCCGAGGCTGTAGAGGTGCGTCAATTATACCCTGACCCCTCAACTCTAGGCCCCGACCTCAGTGTATGACTAATCCCAAAGGTCGCACAAATCTGTCTCGATTAATCCACATTATGTCCAAGTTTACCCCCTTATTAAGGTGTTTTCCGTACATGGCAACACTTAAAACCGTCGTAACTCGTGTTGCTGCGCACGCGCGTGTCATTAGCCCGGCAAAATTTAAGGTCGCGCAAACCGGTTAATTGTCATTACTTATTTAATTTCATGTTGTTGCATTACATCCGAAAATTAAGTATTGTTGGGTGAAATTAACATTTTATTCGTACCGCATCAACCATGACATTTAAGACCCTCTTTAAAAAGGAATACCATTTTATGAGCTGCTGCCTGCCTGCCTTTAAACCTGCCTGCATTTAAATGAGGTTTAAATAAGTGGAAGAAACATATCTTTGCCATTCTCGGTCAGCTGAATAAAAATCCTGCCTATCTCTAAATACGCAGATAATCTAATTTACAAGTTTTTTTTTATCTCTGCCTCTCTACTTTTGGACAATTCTGCCAGTATCAAGTGAGGCGAATATACAGTATATATTAAAGTTTGACCACTGAAATGTCAGAAAACTTACAAGTTAAAATAATAAACTGCCTTTAACGACAAATCAACGACATTCATTTATGTTCGTCATAATGACTTCACACCTTGTGCTAACGATGGCGCCATTTTTAATCGACGAAAAAATTGAGGTTATTATTTATACTCGTAAATATTATTTTTATCTTTTCATGTCTTCACTTTATATATAAAGTGTGTAACGATTATAATGTACAATAATTTATCAGGGCCAACAGTAGGTTATAAAAATAACATTCCCAGGGAAATAAATCTAATTATTAGACATTTAACATTAGACCCTATACTGAGCCCACGGCCAAAGACAACTGGCGCGCCTCGTTTAAAAAAAACAAAATTTACACAATTATTGTATACATCAACATGATCCACATAACATACTGAGTCATCGGTTAAAACATTATACACCATTTTTGTTTACCTTATATTAACACTTTTGTGGGTGACTAATGTGAAATATTTGATTGAGATAATACCAACATAGTTGGCTTCAATAACAAATTGTCAGGGACTGTCGCAGGGTTAGCGATCACGACGGCTCTAACCTGACGCACACACTGCTAGCGATTTTATTATCTATGGACTTGTGGAAATGAGGGTGCATTTACGATTTATAAGTGAAAAAACGTCAACCGTCAGAATTCCTACATAAAAAAAATTAGGAACAAGCTTAATCTTTGCAACGATAATTGGGTACAAACTATTCCAAAATGTTCGTTCAATAAAAGTTATAAGCCAATTATTTTGATCATTAGCTGCGTCCTATGGTGTTTCCCGCGTTTACATTTTACCGGGATAAAAAGCCTATGTGCTATTCCAGACTATAAGCAATCTTCAGCCGTTCTGGCGTGATTGAGTAACAAACATCCATCCATCCAAACTTTCACATTTATAATATTAGTGGGATTTCATTAATGTTTTAAATCGCCATGGCTCGTCGCTCATACCTACACATCAGCTCAGACAAATAACTGACCATAAATGAAAGGTGGCTATGGATTGTGATTGCACTGGCACGTAAGCGACTCGGACACTCGAGCACATAACTTATAGTGACAACTAGCTGTTACCCGTGACTTCGACCGCGTGGTATTTAACAAAGACACAACCGTTGGCAACAGCCTGCTCGTGCGTTCTGAGCCCGCGGGACGCATTGCAGGTTGTTGCTATCAAACTTAATCAGGCGCAGCGCTGCAACATTGGTTTGATTTTTTTTTGTGAGATCCTATTTGTTTTTCTAATATGAAAGTAGCCTAAGTTACTCCTTGTTACATCAGATATCTGCCAGTGAAAGTCCCGTCAAAATCGGTCCAGCCATTTCAGAGATTAGCAGGAACAAACAGACAGACAGACAAAAATAAAAAAATATTGTTTTGGTTAAGGTACCGTGTATACATCCAAGTGCACTTAGTAAAAAGCGGTTATTTTAATATTACAAACAGACACTCCAATTTTATTTATTTGTATATTGTATAGATTTACTCACGACTTACACGGTATGTCCGACGACAGACACAGTATGGAGTTTACTGGATGATTAACCTGAATATGTATAAACTTCACGTGCATGTAGGTACGGTACTAAAGTCAATGACCGTGTGTATGACGCGATGCAAACATTACTTTCTAGTACAGATAACAAGTTGGGCACATTTTAAATACTTTTAACTTTATATACTTACATTACATAAGTATGTCTTTGTAATTACGAATTCAGACACCTAAGTTTATTTTTTTTATTACATTATACGCCAGTATTTGATCTCGATCTCACCTGATGGTAAGTGATGATGATATCTACGATGGAGCATACTTGCCTAGGTAGGAAGGCGGCAGTAGATCGAGACGCTACATTCACTAGGCACATGCAGCGCAGCTGATCTGACCCGCCATCCATGAATGGCAACACCGAACATCATGCCGGAACACGGCTAGGCCGCTTGGCGGCATGGCTTTGTTCAGCGGGTGGTGACTAACCACGGCTGAAGCCTACCTACCAGTACAAGATGCTATTTTAAATAATAATATATTTTTTGTATGCATAATGATTCAGCAAAGGGTAGGTTTTACCTTTGAATCTGCGCTTGTGAAGTCAGAATTAAATAAAAAAATCGCTACAGAAGCGCAGGTACAATGTTTAGTATACCCTTACTGAATCAGCCTGTATATGACTGAAATTCCATTTGAAAGTGTCCCGTCAAGATGGGGCCCCAAGTCTGCTAACACAATCGCTTCATAATCGAACAGTAACGGCATAATAACTGTCACTTTTAACGGATATTGTATGGGATATCTGACAATAGTAGCCACTACTGTTTGCCATTGGGACGCCATTTTCATTTCTTCATGTCACATCCATTATTTTATTTATAATGACGTGTATTTATTGAATTTAATATTGCAATAAATTTCTTGACACTGGCAAAATACCCGCGAAGTTGCGGGTGAGGCCATATTCATATCCATTTTATTTCATCGCATTTCATTTCGTAAAGAAAGAAGAAGAAGACAATAGTGACAATTACTATGCCGTTACCGTTCGATTTTGAATCGATTGTGTTAGCAGACTTGGGGCCCTGTAGGTATATTTTTTCGCCCCCGTCTACTTCATAAAGCCCAGCACTTTTGGTGTTGTTTGTACACGCGACATGTTTCCGAGTTGAAAGGGCGATCGTCTTTTTTGGCACTGCAACCAGATGTACATACCTCGGCGCCTGAATGCCTCTGTTACATCATTCTCGAGGTCCATCTGACCCGCAAGTACGCGATAATGTGACCCCAATTCGACGAACAAGTACTTACGTGCAAGTAAAGCTGTGTATGCTAGTGGAATGGATAGGTTATTTTTTTATCCCCCTCTCAATTCCAGTACATCTTCCATTGGGGGGTGTGTGCCCAGTGTAATGGTATCAACCTCGCCCCATTACCTTGGGGTCGAGTCACCTTCGTCCGTAGGAGAATTAAATACCCTGGAGATTCCCTACACGTGACCCTGGGTGGTGCCAACTAGGTGACAACTCTACTGGTGGTAGGCTTCGGCCGTGGCTAGTCACCACCCACTGAACAAAGCCATGTCGCCAAGCGGCCTAGCCGTGTTCCGGCATGATGTTCGGTGTTGCCATTCATGGATGGCAGGTCAGATCAGCTGCGCTGCATGTGCCTAGTGAATGTAGCGTCTCGATCTACTGCCGCCTTCCTACCTAGGCAAGTATGCTCCATCGTAGATCTCATCGTCACTTACCATCAGGTGAGATCGAGATCAAATACTAGCCTATAATGTAATAAAATAAAAAAAATCTGAACATTTCAGTGGTGGACCAACCGGACAAACGCTACTCTACGTAGGTAAGCTTAAAAAAGCAGAATGCCATGTCTCAGAAACATAAATAGACATTCCTGATTTCGATGGTTTGAGACTTCACCAAATCTGAAGGAACGAGTTTAGATACATTACCCGTCCGGTCGGCTTATCTTACAAACCTTTTAAAGGTCTCCCGATAATAGTTTATAGCTATCCGAAATGTAGGTGTGTGTTAAACTTGATTATCTACTGAGGCTTACGTAGTTAATCTACCAACATTAGTGGGGTTATGTAGGTGTTCTTGTCTTTTAAGTCCGCTTGGCGACATGGCTTTGTTCAGTGGGTGGTGACTAGCCACGGCCGAAGCCTACCACCAGTAGAGTTGTCACCTGGTTGGCACCACCCAGGGTCACGTGTAGGGTATCTCGAGGGTATTTAATTCTCCTACGGACGAAGGAGACTCGACCCCAATCATCACCATCGAGATCAATTTAACACAATGACTTTCACCAGTGATCTCTATTCGGTTGTTTTTTTCAACCGGTATATTTAATTACCTATTTCATGGGTAGGTTTGAGTTAGGACATATTCCATAGGTACTGACTTATTTTAGTAACCATCACATTAATATTATAAATGTGAAAGTTTGGATGGATGGATGTTTGTTACTCAATCACGCCCGAACGGCTGAACGGATCTGGATGAAATTTGGCACAGAGATAGATTATAGTCTGGAATAGCACATAGGCTTTTTATCTCGATAAAAAGGACATACTTTTTAATCGCGGGTAACACCACGGGGCGCAGCTAGTACGTATAAGTATATATTTAATTCATGTTTTGATATTTTCAGATCGATTTAACGGAATTATTCTGACGAGCAGAATTCATACTTAAGTATGAGTTCTGAATAGTTTTAAGCCGGTATCTGTATTCCAGTAATGAAGCGAGTTAATTGTCAACATTTGAGTCGAGGAACTGGTTTGGGATATTTCAACAAACCCATAATAATCCACATCGAATCCTACTTGAAATTATTTTGTATAAATTCATACTTACTTATCTTATGTTAACGTTCCTATCTATAACAAACTCGTGTTAGTTACACTATTTATTACTCAAGTACGGGACGGCCAATTGTTATGATCTTTGATTTTTTTTATTTGTCTCCGCCCCTAATAACAGACAAATTAATACAGATATACATAAATCATTAAAAAAATATAATCAAGATAATAAATTTTCTCAAACATTAGATACCTACTTAGTACGTAGGTAATAAAAGTAAATGTAGCTTGGCAACTACAAATCTGAACCGGATCCGTAGCTATTACATATTATGTAAGTAAAAGTAAGTAAGTACTAACCTTAAGTACTATTAAGGTCGGTACATACTTATTTAAAAAAAAAACACCATTTGTGCTATGATTAAACAAGTTAAATTGTAATTTAAAAATAACCATGAAGCAGCTACCTACCTATCCTTTTAAAGCAATCAGTATAATAAATTAAATATCTTACCGTGAAAAAACAATCACTTTAGAAATAAAATAAATAAAAACTATAATGTATGTGCTGTCACTTAAAATGCGCGCGCACGCATCTTTCCGCCGAGGTACTGGACACGAATGGCTCTGACGAGTTACTTGCGCACTGGCCGGCGACAGTAAGTGATCGGGTAAGGGCATGGATACGACACGACACTTTAACAGGCTCCACACCTTCCGATCCCATCCTAACGATCGGATAATGTGCAGGATAATCGTCCTAATTTAGGATGTCCGATTGCCTCACACATTATACGATTTGAACCGATAATCAGATAGGAAGGTGTGGAGCATGTCTTGATGAACGGAACACCACCCAATAGTTTGGGTCCCAAACTACCAAGACATGTAAATGACTTACCTCTTACGATTTTGTAGGGATCCAACAAATAACAAACCAGCTACTCTAATCGTGGCCATGTGCTTGATATATGATATTAATCTAGCCAGCACATTATAAGCCTCTTTTGTAAAAAAACAAACGTAAGATTCTGGCAGGAGGCACCAAGGAAATAAAAGCAAATGAAAATATTATTTTGATTTTGACATACACACAACCAAGACTCAAAAAACAATTCGAAATCAAAAAAATTAAATTATAAGTGTACGTATTTAGGAACAAAATGGAAGTTTTAAGTCGAATAACGAGTACATTCGATAACATAAGAAGTACAATTAAGAGCAAAACCTCGTCGGAACGTCTGCCGATACTGAAGAGGGATATACAGAGCCTCACAACCGACCTGGGAGTCCTGGGGAAAGAGAACCATGATCAGTACATAAGGTCATTGGCCATGGAGGGCTACCTGTCCTTGCTGTCTGCTAAAACAATACCGATATCCCTCGTAGAGAAACGCAACATACTCCACGCTGCTTTCGAGAAACTCAAGCAGTTTGCTCTTCGAGACGAGTGCCTTTTCATCCTCCTCAGAATACAGAACCTGCTCTGCTACTATCTGATCCAGTTGGACCAGGTAAGCCTCGCGCGCGAAATTCTCGAGGGCATGGAGGACCTCTATGATAAGATCAACAAGAACCAGGCCGTCAAGTTCCTGGACGCTGAAGACTTATTCACGTCCGAACCCTTAGAGAACGTCAAACGCGTCAATCCAGAAAAAATCGACAAAGTCATCACGAACAACGTGCAGATGCAAGCGTTTTTATACAACCAATTGAACCTACCGGAGAAGTATACGCTTTACAACCATACGGCACTTCGACGACAGCTGGAGATGAAGGAAGGCACGCCCCAGGACTGGGCTCTGCGGGCCGCTAGGCTCGGGAACTACTTCACATACCTGAACCAGATGACTAACGCTCGGCACCACCTATGCGCCGCCTACCACGTCCTCAAAACGTGCCACGATAACTGCAAACTCGTGCCCGAGGAGTTCGTGCTACAAAAGGCGGACTTCGAGTTGCACTTCTTAGAATTGAGCCACCACTGGGTGAAATACGGACTCACGCTGTTTAAACTGTCGAAAAAGAAGATTTTAAACAGATATTTCTCACAGCAGACGGCGCGCACCGATCTCTGGAAAACGGTAGATTTGATCGAAACGGTAGACACCTCTGAGAAATTTGACGAGGAGAATTTGAAGGATTTAGGGACAGAGAAGACTGGAAAAGGGGATTTTAATTCAAAGGAAAAGTCCTTTTCATTCCCTTCACTGGATTTAAAACAAATGGAGGGCAAGGTGCCTCTGGAGACGGTTGGCAACGTGGAAGACGCGAGGAAGCTGTTCGCGTACACCCACAAGTGGCTGATGAGAGAGAAGCACTACTACGACTTCGAAAACTACTCGTCGCAGTACATATCCTGTTCACTGCAGCTGGCGGAGCTGTACGAGCACATGGCTTTCTTCGAGCGTAGCATAGACAACCAGTACAGCATACAGAAGCGTCGCGCGGAAGTTCTGGAGACCCTGAACTCTCTTCTGAAGACGTGCGACAATGTGATGTCGGTGCAGATTGACGTGATCAGGGAACTATCTCAGGTGCAGCTCGAACTGATGGCCTTGAACTTGCAGAAACTGTGGCACGAGGAGTCGCACACCAATATCATTAATTTGGATAACGACGCTGATTCCATAATAAATTCTTTGGATTCAGAGTCCAACAAGACCCTCACGGAGAAGACTTTGAACGCCTCATGCAAGAACATGTTTTTGAAGAAGATGGAGGCGGCGACGTCCCTGAGCGGCAAGCTGTTCCGTCTGAGCGGCCAACTTGTGCCGCAGACGCCTTCTCAAATGAGCTTTAACGCGAGAATGTTCAAGAAGTGATCTGATATTCCTATACAAAAATTTATAAAAAAAAATCTTAGTTCATAATTACTTATCGTTTTCATTCGTTTTTCTACTCAACGCTGTGTTAAATTCGTTTATACATAATATACCTAAATGACAACAATTCAAACTTTTCAATATATCAATAAACTTATCATCACAAACGGTATAATAATAATAAATAATACCAGCCCTTTTTAATGTTCCACTGCTGGGCACGGGCCTCCCCTCAATGCGAGGGGGATTAGGCTATAGTCCACCACGTTGGTCCAATGCAGGTTTCCTCACGATGTTTTCCTTCACCGTTGAGCAATTGATAATCGTGGTTGAAAATGAGATTCGCACATGAAATCCAGAGGTGCGAGCCGGAGTTTGAACCTGCGATCCTCGTTACCGAGGCAAGCGTTCTACCAACATAGCTACCACTGCTATACAAACTGTATACGTGAGGAAATCTACACGCTAGAGATAATGTTACCAGTTTCAGTTTGTAATAGTCCGAAAAAAACTATTAGGGAAAGCCAAATTGAAAAAGTACTATTGTCGGGGTCAGTTATTAGAAAATGAAACCATGACGAGTGTTAATTGAAATTAATATTTATTTTTGGCAATAATTGACTAGAACTACTTACTTATAACGCTTACACCATATTGGCGTAAGCGACTTCAAGTGCCAGTGCGTAAGCCAGTACACATTGGGCGCTTTGGAGCGCGCGTTATTTAAAGCCAAGTCTTCATAGAGATTCTAGTTAAACGCGCGCCAAAGGAGTGTTGAACGATTTTTAACAAACTTTAAAAATAAGAGGTTCTCAATTGGGTTGTATTTTTTTATTGGTTGAAACGATCGTCGCACGGGTATTATTCGCGCACTTTCGGATAGAGCAGAGTGGGCATTTCACTTCTGCTTCAATTTCTAATCTGAAGTAGTGCACGCGCTTCTAACGCTTATTGAAAGCCGAGCTTAAGGCGCTGCGTGTACGCTGCTAACGTACGCTTGACGCAACGCATAACGCAACGCTTAACGCAACGCCTAACGCAACGCTTAACGCAACCCCTAACGCCTAGTGTGTACTAGCTGCAAGTGCCGACAATAAGTGACGCTAATACCTAAATCTATAACCTAATCAATTAATACTAATGGCCAGTTTCCTTATCGACAGGAACAGCCAAAGCCCGCCACACTTCATCCCGCTCACACCACGGAATTCACAATAAGAAAGACAATGACAGCATGATTACAGAGGCCCAATTCTGCTATTTGAAATAAAATGACACACAATTGCCATTCCAGCGACACACTATTGAGGTTCCATTAAAACTGTGACAATCTTACTATCACGTGTATTTTGTCATTTTTCACTAGTAGTAGTTGTTTAAATTTGTCATTTTTCAGTATGTTAAATTGAAATTAGCGCTCCACTGACCGGATAATTGTCAATGTAACCGTAATTATTTTTTTGTGTTTTTTGTCGTTGGCAGAATCATCGGTAAACGATGGAGCCATAGTTTTTAAATGGGATTGGAATTGGAAAACGGTGACAAATCGGCTATTCTGCTAAAACTTTAATGTCGTCTTGATGGATTCTCATTTCAGTGTCAATGGTTGTGTGTCGACTGCTAGAAACGTCAGATAACGAGTAGAATACCATAACTTAGCTACATTATATTGATACGCGACTGAAGTACAGAATACGAAATAGTTCTATGGCAGCTGAATGGGTGGCCACTGCAGAGTCGCTGATCTTAACGAACTAGTAGACTAAAATCATTCAACCGACACGCTATTGACACTCCACTGAAGCGTTTGTTAATTAGCAGAATTAAAGCCCCTGTTACTTTAGTGTTACTATCGATGCCGAAACCGGTGATATCAAGAAAATATTACTCCATTAGACACATGACTTCAATATTAGATACTTTCAGATATAATCAAACTGGGTTTGACTTTACAGTAAGGGCCTGAGTCTTTAAGCCCTATCTACAACTTATGTGATGGTTGGCAGTGAGAAATTCTATGAATTAAGTTGTGGATAGGGTTATAAGTACATTGTGAGGCAGGCCTTCCTACAATATTAATAGCCTCGGTAAATTCGTCTACTTTAAAAATATGAATGTTAGTCGAAATTTAAATTTGATTTAAGAAGTTTACCGAGGCGCCTCGCTCTCTACATATTTGTACTGTGCGTAAGGCTCTAAACTAATGGTTCTTAATTAAGTGACTTAAAAAGCTATATTGCAAAAAACTTTATTCTAAATTCATTAACATTAATATGCTACGTAATATTAAAAGGATGGTGTAAAAATATTTGGAAGAATTATTTGGATAATTTCGAATACAAGTAATATGGAATACTCATATTGAATTGATTTGAGCAAAATTCATTTTGAAGGAATGTTTTATATATAATGAGATCATACTCGGACTGTCAGTCCTAAAGGCGCTGTCCTACTGGCGCGCAACGAACACGTGGTCGGTACTGTCGTTGAAACTTGCGTGTCCCGTTCGGATATATCGCACTCTCAGAACGATAGGGGCTCAACTCAAAATTTTGCGAATATGAGTTAAGATCATATCATAGAGACACTTAAAAATGTATGTCCTATCCGACGAATATTAAAACAAAGGCGTTTTTATGATTGGAAAAGCATAATTATATGTCTGGCTCTTTTACACAGGTACTCTCCGTCCTCCCCGTCCGTTAGAAAGATCTTTGAATGCGATTTCCCAAAAAAAAATATTTTTTGAGTTGAGCCCCTATCGTTCTGAGGGTGCGATATCGCTCACGTCAGCTCGTGTATACAAAGTTCCACCCCCACCCCCCTCCCCCCACTAAGTCTAAGCTACGCTACAGGCCATGAAGCTAGCCGTGGGTTCATAGACATCCTTACAAACGGATCCACGCATCTAATGGGCAGTAATGGGACAGCGCCTTAATCTAAAACTAACATAATTAATAGACGTCCGAATACTGTTCCTGACCACAGATACGATGTTCTATCAAAACAAATCCATTTGTGTAGAGTCTACCAATAATTATTAGTTGTAAACTTTGTGTGATGAGCACGAATGTTTGTACCCGGGTCATGGATGTTTAATATCTATATAAGTATTATATACTGAGTACGCCCTGAATTCCATTGTACGGTGCCCATAATACAAGCGTTGCTTAATGTGGGACTGTATATAGTTGGTGTGTTCGTATTCATTATGTTGCAAGCTAGTAAGCTTTGTTTTTGACCAGCTGCTAAAGTCTGCCTAGCCGTTCCTACATTGTTCTCAGATACCCATAACAATGTAATGTATCTTTTTTAAAAGAGCAAGCGTATTTCTTAATAGGAAAGACATTTAGACCGAATGGTAAAGTTTTAGCTTAGCATTTGCAACTATTTTGACGATTCATGAGTATACCTACTGTACTTAATGGTTTACATGAATAAGAAAAATCTAATGTATCAGCAAATAAATATATTTATTACTAGCTGCGCCCGGCGGTGTTACCCGCGATAAAAAGTATGAAAAATTAAAACATCTATCCCACGGGAACCATACATTTTACCGGGATAAAAAGTAGCCTATGTGCTATTCCAGACTATAATCTATTTCTGTGCCAAATTTCATCCAGATCAGTTCAGCCGTTCGGGCGTGAAAGAGTAACAAACATCCATCCATCCATCCATCCATCTATCCATCCATCCATCCAAAGTATAAAGTAAGTATAGATTGTATTTTTTGTGAACATTTCCCATTTATTTTAATAGTGGTTCTGCTATTCGGGGCCGAGAAAAATACCAAAAATAAAAGATCATAAACAAACCCCCACTACACAGTTCATGAGTTATAAGTGGTGTAACTAACGCGACTTGGTTTTGTATATGTATAGATAAGATAGAAACTGTCGTTTGCAGTTGCTTCTATCAGAGGAATATATTCGAACGTCTATTAGGACTTTGAACGCGCACTTAGATATCAGCCGGTGTAATTTTCCACCACACCGACTCTCTGAACAGATACCCCTGTTGACGTTTGGATGTAAGTTTTACGCTAAGTAAGTACCGTAAACGCACCCCAGTACAAAAAGCAAACTTTATTTTGCACTGAACATTATTTTGTACAAAACGGCGGTGTCTATCTCCAGTACAGTACAGTTTGAGTACGGTACATAAAGGAACTTGAGCGCGCGCCTTCATTGTGTATTCGACCAATAAAAAATCGTTTGTACTTGAACTCGAACGTCCGCTGATGTTGAATGTTCGAGTTAGCCGATACTGAAATGAGAATATTAGGTATAGATTACATTCAATTTATCGACTAAGGCTTATCACATACAATTCATCAAATTATTTAAACTTTGTGTGGTGAGTAAAACAATTTTTTGGATTTTATCGCGTTTATTTTATGTTTTTACGTTCCCGACGTTTCGGCTGCTTTACAACAACCATGGTCACGGGAGGACTGGGGTGGTTGACGTCCTGGTGTCATAGTTTGAGACGGGGTACCCTCATATTTAATTGTAGCTTGTGGTCCGATCTACGCAGAAAGTGCTCACAGTGTCTTGAGGTCTTGCAATGGTGCGCTTGGTTTTGGATTTAATTATATTAATTACTGGATCCCAAGTCGGTGGTAGCACTCGGCCATTTTCCTTATTGAAATTAGGATGTTCTTTTTTAATTTCAACGGCCTCACGTATCGTCCTTGGTCAGAATCGGTGTTCAATTGCGAGGTTCTGTGGTTGATCAAATCTGATAGAATGGCGGGTGCGATCCTGTACATGCTCACAGATCGCAGACTTGGTGGAGCGCCGGTGTTAAACGCGATAAAATCCGATAAAAATGTTTAATTTCAATGTGTAGTATTCGCGTAAATACTTATATGAAATCAAATGGTGAGTGTTTATCAAAGAATTATCTTTTTTATCACGCATGAATGTGGCGTTAGCGCATTGTTAGGACAACACTAGCTGTTACCCGCGACTTCGTCAGCGAGGTATTTAACAAAAAAAGTTTTTCCAAAATAAAAGTAGCCTAGGTTGCTCCTTGTTACATCAGATATCGGCCAGTGAACGTTCTGTCAAAATTGTTCCAGCCATTTCAGAGATTAGCCGGAACAAACAGACAGACAGACATCTGTCTGTCTGTTTGTTCAGACAGACAGATGTCTGTCAACAGACAAAAAAAGGTTGTTTTGGTATATGTACCGTGTATGCATCCAAATGCACTTAGTAAAAAGCGGTTATTTTAATATTACAAACAGACACCCCAATTTTATTTATTTGTATAGATTATAAAACTATAATCATTGTTAGAATAAAATGTATAACTTGATTACATTATCATATAAATATGAAGTCATCAGGTATCATATAAATATAATGTAATATCCTCCTTAAAGGAAAAGAAAAAGTAATACTCACATTTTGGCAGATTTCTTATTAGTTTTCTGATATATTGAACCCTTAGCTAGGCCGGCTGGGCCTTTAGCGAGGCTTGAGGGTCCTCGGGCGAGGCTGAAGGGCCTGTCGCGAGGCTCCGGGCCTTCGGGCTTCACGGCCTGCCCGCTGCAGAGCCCTGGGTCGGGGCCTGACCATGGTACGTAGTCCTCCCTGTTCATAAAAACAGTTCGGAATGAATATATTTTTTAAAAATTAAAATAATATTTGGAAATAGTGTATGTGAAACATATTTTCAACGCGCACTTGCAGTTATTTATTTATTTAGCTATAATTCATAATAAAATAATTTCCACTAGCTGCGATCCGCGGTATTACCCGCGATTAAAAAATATGTCTATCCCACGGGAACCATAATTTTATCGGGATAAAAAGTAGCCAAATTTCATCCAGATCCGTTCAGCCGTTCTGGCGTGATTGAGTAATATTAGTGGGTTTATTATGATACTCACAGCAAAAGGGTATCCTTAGGCCCCTGCCGCATCGTGGGGTCAGGGCCAGCGGTCCTCCTAATAAACCGCGACTTGAATTTCGACTCAGCATTGCTTTTAGTCTTCAGTATAGGTCTGTAATACGTGTAATATGTCAAAAAAAAGTATGTGTAGAGCCCAAAAATATCGATTGAATAACACATGCAGATATAATTAAAAACTACTTTGTGTCTAATCCGGAAATATTAATAAAGACTAAAGCTAAATAATAATAAAATGGCAATGAGTGTGATGACTAAACGCTATCATGATTTATTATCAATTCGGGGTACTCTTTATTTATTTTTTTTTATTACATTATAGGCTAGTATTTGATCTCGATCTCACCTGATGGTAAGTGACGATGAGATCTACGATGGAGCATACTTGCCTAGGTAGGAAGGCGGCAGTAGATCGAGACGCTACATTCACTAGGCACATGCAGCGCAGCTGATCTGACCCGCCATCCATGAATGGCAACACCGAACATCATGCCGGAACACGGCTAGGCCGCTTGGCGACATGGCTTTGTTCAGTGGGTGGTGACTAGCCACGGCCGAAGCCTACCACCAGTAGAGTTGTCACCTAGTTGGCACCACCCAGGGTCACGTGTAGGGTATCTCGAGGGTACTTAATTCTCCTACGGACGAAGGTGACTCGACCCCAACCATACTCCCCACATATATACTCCATATATACTCCCCATATATACTCAATCAAAACTAGACATTAACAAGTCTATGTTTAGTGCCATCCATTGCAAGTCTTCTATGAACTTGGCATACTACTTCCCGCGACTATTCTCTTCATGAGTATAGCAATACACGACTAAGTATGATTTACACTTAACGTAGGTTGAGTGGTAGCTAACACTAGACTGTCTATATAAGGTGCTTCTACACTGGATGTTAACTATTAAAAGGTCATTTATGTTAATCGTGATAGTCACGTTGGGAATAAAATTGCACACAATCTGTGACACTTTGTTTCATTTAACTAACAAAAAAAAATTAGTTTACAGTTTTTTCAACATAAAAATACTTTACTCGATCGCAATAATATTTCGAAGAGGTGCTAAAGTTTTTTTTTATATCTCACCGAGACTTGTAATGTACTGAATCCAGATCTCCTGAGCGTGTTTGTCTCTACCTACACTCTACACAAACACAATCATCTCAGTCTCAACATATTTTAGAGTCCGAGTGAAGAGGGGCAGTGTACAAACATCCGTTGTCTCGCAATGAAATGTTTTGTGTAAGGGTTTTTGGTGGAAAAACACGCGCAAGAGACCCGGATTTATGGGTCCGTTATTTTTTTTAATTAGTACAGAAAAAAACGTAGTTATAACATAGAAAAATATTTTAGTGTGGTACAACCAATCACAAAAACATTTAGAGTTGTGACGTTTTTGTCACGATTCAAGATCGCAATAGCCTCGATTTAAAGCAACGTCATACACATATTTTATTTATTGCAAGGATACTTTCATCTTTACCCCAATTTTGAACACTGGTTAGTTTTATAGCCTTTAGTTCTGACTCAAGTTTATAAATAAACTAGCTGACCCGGCAAACGTTGTTTTGCCACATACATTATATCTAGGAAATATTTTTATAGTTAAATATTTGCGATTATAAATTGAGATATAGACTATCCTATCTTTCAAGTTGGATAAAACTGCACACAGTGTGCAAAATTTTATTTAAATCGGTTTAGTAGTCTATAGCGGACAAACACCGTGATACGTAATTTATATATATTAAGATGTACACATTAATTGCAGCGTATATGGAATATGTGATCTTCCATATTTTTTTCGTAAATAAGACTCAAGAAAATTCTTTGATTAATGAACCACACACACACACCATGCTTAAAAACTTCACAATAAACAATTAATTAATATTCAAAATTGGACTCATTTACGCATACACATCTATGTATAATAATTAAATATAATGAAGATTCAAATACATTTTAAATCAAGTAGATTGTATTGGCATCTCGCAAGGCTATGTGCTCGGTCCTGTTTTATTCTATGGACACTACGAACGTAATTTCTATTATCAACAAGAACATATATTGTTCTTCAAATTGACTATTGGAATATTAGACTAAATAAAAAAATTACTTCCTAATTTACTACAATTAAGTTCATAAACCAATCTAAATATAATTTGTATTGAATTTGAAAACGTTTGTGGTAATATTGCTAAACTATACTAATCGAGATAATTTCCCGAGCGGACACACAAACTGACTGCCCGTATCCAACGTATGAATAAAACACATAAGATATTCGGGGGAGTACAATTAACATGTTTGGAGAAAAGTAATAGTACTGGAGGGTACTAGACTGATTTTAATTAAACTTTGTATGATGACCGCCTATAATAAGCCAAACTTCCAGGACAATGTTTGTCCCATAATATGGAAGGATAATTGGTGTCAATTAAAAAAAAACCTATATCTACTGGGATCTGCCAAGTAGATTAAAAAAATAATTCGAGTGTCACCAAGAACTGACACTTGGCACAGCTTGGCCTATTGGTGATGGCTTATACACGATATTTTAATACCAAGGTATAGTTTAAAAAAACTAGATAACACGCGTAAAAAGTCGCAGGTACACACAGCTAGAGATACGAGTACATATATTGGAACTTGACAAAAAAATCACCGCACAAGCATGCATATATAAACGACATACTTCAAGTGCTCGGTCCAAGTCTTAAGGCGGCGTGGGACCGGCGCGGGCGGCGCGCGACTCGGCTCCAGGCTGTCCGCGTCGTAGGCGCAACTAATGCAAGCAATGTGTGAGTGAGAGGGGTGAGGGATGCGGGGCGGAGTTGATGAGAGGAACATTGATAACACACGATTTAACTAGATGTTTAGCATTGAAACGTGCACCGGTGCTAGGCGATCCGAATCTAAGGCAAACAATTTATGACAATATAGTTACAATGTGGCCGATTAATGATAAATGATTTTTTATACAGTGTCATTCAGAAAGCACACACTGAACCTTGAATATGATCTAAATAAAGCGCATTTGTAATCATTATGCGAAGTCAGAATGCCGACAGAACGATTTAAAAAAAAATGCTTCCATCATGACAAACAAAAAAACAAATGTGTTTTTTTTTTTAATTTGACGCATCAAAATTTTGCCTTCACATAATCATAACAAATGCGCTAAAGAGCGGATTAAGCAGATTAAAGTAAACTCTTTTTGAAACACTCTGTATAAAAAGCTTTGTATGCCAGACTCACTGAAAGACAACGTACAGCCCAAACCGCTGAACGTGGAGACTTGAAATTTGGATGCTGTGTTTATAGAGGACTTAAAACGCACACTAAGAAATAAATAACTATGGAATCGCGGCAACCATTGTGGTCGATCTGCAGCTAAATAAACAAAGGGTTGCGCGGGCAGAGCCACGGGAAAAAGCTATTTATATTATAAGGACATTAATGTAACGGATCTATTTGAATACAAAACTTTGTTTGATATCTCATCAACTCCGCTGAATAAAATAGTATGATTATGTACGTTGCGGTGTTGCAAAAATATCTTCAATGCTTCAAGGGCCTGTAAATGTGATAAAGAACGCACCTCGGGCAATATTGCCAGCACTTCTGATTTTTTAATTGATTGCCGCAAGCGCCGGGCGATATGTCTATATAGACCAGTGGTTCCCAGATTTTTTTCTCTTTCCACTCTTTCCACTTTCAAAATTTAGCTGGTTCCGGTGGACCCCATGCAGCTACGTTTCTACCATATTCCCAAAACTCGACAAAAATGTGAGCATTAGATCTAACTATGGAAATAGTATAGACCCCCGTCGAGCCTCCCGGGGCCCCTGGGGGTCCACCTGGACCACTTTGAGAAGTAATGAAGTAATGTATAGACAATCACTCGAAGGCAGCAATAGGCTATTTGACTGTGTTCGAAAAACTATCTCAAATTGTTAATTACTTTAATATAGCTATTTCATTGTAAATTTGCAGTATTTTCTATAAATAATAAATAGACAAAAATACCGCCAAACGCGGTATTGTATTGTATAGCACCAAGTAACTTGGATATTAAAGCAACACTATAGGAGCGTTCCTCAAACAATAGATAATAGTTTTAACTTTTATTATTCGTAAAAAAAGACGTTTATCTATTGTTGGAGAATAATTTCATGTATTATGGTGAGAAGCTAAAAAAGCAACAGCAGGGCTAGCACGCGCGACATATCAAAACTTATGTCAATTATTATGTCGCACCGAGTGGCTCTCTCTCTCTTACTTAATCCATAGGTCAACATTTCGTGCCAGAGCGGGCCGTGCTAGGCCTGCTGGATCAAAATAAGTTGTCGAGATAGTGTAGGTTTAATATAGATTTGTGGAGTGTGGTTTGACCTTACTGTCGAAGCGTTCAACAGTAACATACAGTGGATTGATTTTAAATTTATAGACAAATTTACAGACCAAGCGCGGGTAATAAAAAAAAATATCTATAGTTTTATTACAGGGCCCCAAGTCTGCTAACACAATTGATTCATAATTTCACTTTTCATAGATATACCTGTGAAAAGTGACAGTTACTATGCGGTTGCTGTTCGATTATGAATCGATTGTGTTAGCAGACTTGGGGCAAAGGCATTAAGTGTTACAACCCCGCTTACAGCCTGTATAATATTAGTCAATTTAAAAAATATTTTACATGTCTGTAACACGATATCTTTAATTAATCACTATTTCTAATCTATCAGCCGATAGACGTCCACTGCTGGACATAGCCCCCCCCCTAACGACTTCCACACATCACGGTCCTCCGCCACTCGCATCCATCGACTTCCTGCGACGCGTCTCTTTCCTTGTTAAAATATACATATCAAGATTTCTCACCCCCTTTTCGAGTCGACGATGGCGGTTCTTCGGGTCTCCGTAGCTGCCGTGACCGTCTCCAGCTTGGGAGTGGACTCCTCTTGCACCACAGCATCCAGGATCTGTTCAGCTCGCTCCTGGTTGAAGTCCACGCTCTCCAGTGCTATGGCGACGACCCGCTCCGCCACGCCGTTGTACTTCTTTTGGAGTTTTTCTCTTACTGGAAAAATAACATCATAATCCCTCCTTTTTGCTTAGCCATTGTCGGGCAAAAAGGGTCAGAGAGAAAACAGTAATTGAAATAGAATTAATCTTACGGATTTTATCGCGTTTATTATACGTTTCCAACGTTTCGGCTGCTTCAACCATGGCTAAAAAACGTATAAGAAACGCGATAAAATCCCTAAGATTAGTTTTATTTCAATGTGTTATGTTCGCGTATATATAAGAAATCAGTATAGGAAAACAGTCATCTTATAATGGTTCCGTTATTTGTTCCTTTTCAAGTAGGGACCCTAAAAAGGAAGATTTTAGTTAGGATGGGTAACTGAATAAAATATATGGTTTCCTTGCTAAGGAAAGAATTGTATTCAAACAAATTCATCATAATTACGATCCCATTGGAACAGGTGGTGGTGACTCTGCTTTCTGTACGCGAGCGTCCCGGGTTCGGTTCTCGGAGGGTACATTTTTTTATAATGAATATGAATCAAAGCCACTTTTTTTATAGCCTATCCGGTGTCATACGTCACGTTAAAAAAAACTTACATTCGTTCTTCTCGGCCAGTGTTTTCATGATCACGACTTTCCTCTGCGGCTGTGGTGTGAGACCTTCCTTCTTCTTCTGTTGTGCTAACAGAGTATCCTTCTTCGTGAAACCCATCCCGATCAGCTCCTCGCTCGCTTTCTGAACATTGTTGTCCTTGTTCGCTAGCACGTCCAAGATCAATGTTTCCTCGGCCTTCGGGAATATGCTCTTTAAGTACCTGCAGATAAAGTATAGTTCATATAATATATCAATAATACCAATTATATTTTTTTTTGTAGCAACATTTGACATATTTGTGTTGAGAGTTGGCAGCACTCTCGCCCTCTCTCTCTTCTTTCACGCAAATGGTTTTATATTATATTATACTAGCGGTCCCGGCGAACTTCGTACCGCCTCAGAATCAAATGTATGAGAAAAGGAATTTATTGGTATTCTATGAAAAATTTAAACAATTCTATCCCACGGGAACCATACATTTCACCGGGATAAAAAGTAGCCTATGTGCTATTCCAGACTATAATCTATCTCTGTGCCAAATTTCGTCCAGATCCGTTCAGCCGTTCTGGCGTGAAAGAGTAACAAACATCCATCCATCCATGCATCCAAACTTTCACATTTATAATATTAGTATAGATTTTATTAACTATGGTCCAGTTCGAGTTGGTGGACTGCTCATGTGTTTAGAGGGGTTCTCTCAGACATGCAGGTATCTTCCATCATGGCTTAGTATGATGATAATCATTGTTGAAATGAGATTCGCACATGATATCCAGAAATCTCAAGAGGTGCGAGGCAGGGTAGGAACTTGCGAGGCTCGTTACCGAAACAAGCGTTCTACCAACTATGCGGAGAAATTTGGGTTTTAGTCGATAAGACCTATGAGGAGAAATTTGGGTTTTAGTCGATAAGACCTATGAGGAGAAATTTGAGTTTTAGTCGATAAGACCTATGAGGAGAAATTTGAGTTTTAGTCGATAAGACCTATGAGGAGAAATTTGAGTTTTAGTCGATAAGAGTCCGACATAACCCGCATGCCTCTCTCGGGGCTTGCGGGTATCAATGAGGATTTCCCCACGATAAGAAAAAAGGTTTAGGGTATAGAGTTATTTATGAATCTTGATGCTGTGAAAGAAGATCATTAATGGAAACTATACGGAATAGAAGACGGAATATGATAGGCCATCTCAGACGACATGATACCTTCATAAAGAACATCAAAGAGGGGAAAATCCAAGGAAAGCGTAGACGAGGAAGATCAAGAATAAGCTACATGAGTCAGATAAAAGAAAAGATCGGTGTCATATCGTATAGGAAGGTGAAAGAAGCTGGTCTAGATAGAGACAGGTGGAAAGAGCTTTATCAGCTACACCGACAAGGGTCTACACCTTAAATTAGAAGAAGAAGATGCTGTGAGATTTCCCTGAGACAAAACACATCAGAATTTTATATTTATTATTTTCCACACCTATATCTACCTTTATCAAATAATACTAAAACAGGTTTTATCTTATCTTAAAACAAATCTTACTTGAGTTTCAACTTAGGGGACTGATGTCTTGGAGGCTGTCCGTCGATGGACCTCGTGGTGCCATAGTAACTCGAGGCGCCCGAGGCAGGTCGCAACAAGGATGGGGACCCTAGTAGTAGGAAGAACAATTTAAATTTCGTCCACATGGTGTTAGTCGAAGACTGGGAAGTACTCATATAAACTCAAAATATAGATGTTTGGTTAATCTAATCTCTTGTGTAATTTTATGATATATACATGTCCAGTTTATCTTATAGTTGTTCTGTTTGTATCGTGCTCGACATTTCAGTGCAGAGTTAATCGGAATCAATTGAAGACGGAATCGGAAATTGTCCGTAACAGAAATCCTCGATCGCCATCAATATAAGTTCCTCGTAATTGCTCACCATCTCTCCGCGATTGGTAGTTTTCAAACTGTCATGCGAGCGTTATTAAGAATAGCTTATTAACAGCTAGTCAGAAACGACTTCAACATCGGAATAGGAGAAAAGTCTCTGACGCAATATCAGCTGCTCGTTTAGGCGGTTTCGAGCCACGTACAGACTAAGCGAATATAGGTACGGCGAGGCAAATCAACAAGGTCAAGCAGAATGGGTATAAAAAGTATATTAAGCCTACCTACCTGGTCATTTGTAATCATTAAGGGAATTACGATGTGTCGATTGTAAACAAAAATGTTCCAGACCAAATTACAATTGTGACTTTCGCGTGAACAAATTTATATTTTAAATTTACGTACTTATCGAAATTCTGAATTAACATCGTGATAACAAACGCGCACAGTAGCGTACAGTAGCGCAGGTTCAAGGCATAGTATACCATTTCTGAATCACACTGTATACAAATATTCAACTATGTATAGTAGGTAGTTCACAACAAATAAAAAAAATACAACCGAATTGAGAACTTTTTTTTTTTATTACATTATAGGCAAGTATTTGATCTCTATCTCACCTGATGGTAAGTGATGATGAGATCTACGATGGAGCATACTTGCCTAGGTAGGAAGGCGGCAGTAGATCGAGACGCTACATTCACTAGGCACATGCAGCGCAGCTGATCTGACCCGCCATCCATGAATGGCAACACCGAACATCATGCCGGAACACGGCTAGGCCGCTTGGCGACATGGCTTTGTTCAGTGGGTGGTGACTAGCCACGGCCGAAGCCTACCACCAGTAGAGTTGTCACCTAGTTGGCACCACCCAGGGTCATGTGTAGGGTATCTCGAGGGTATTTAATTCTCCTACGGACGAAGGTGACTCGACCCCTAAACCTCTTCCTCTTCCTTTTTGAAGTCGGTTAAAAATGAGCAATGATCGCGGCTCTGCGCAAGCTATTAGTGCTCACTTTATTTGACGCTACCTGTAATTATGGGGTTCTCACCGTGAGGCGTTCCAGTCAGCGGCGTGAAGTGATTGGAGCCGTGTATGGAGCCCGACATGCCCCTGGCGAGTTGCAGGGCGGAGTGCACACCGCCCACGCCCCCTACGCCCCTCTGGAGCCGCGCAGCCGACGGAGACATGGTCAGCGGGCCCGGGGTCGTGATCGGATGCTTCTCCACTTGCAGCGCGCTTATTACTACAGCTTCTCTGTTGTAATACCTAACAACAAATATATATACATTCACACCTGTATCCTATGGGAGTAGGCATGGACCACGGATTGCCATATGGACCAATAATTGCCATATCGCCCACTATTTGCGATATGGACTAATAATTGCCATATGGCCCACTGCTTGCGATATGGATCACGGATTGCCATATGGACTACTAATTGCCAGTTTCCCGGGACAAAAAGTATCATATCCGTTGACAAGGGTACAAGCTATCACCATGCCAAGGTTTATCAAAATCGGTGCATTAGGTTTCGAGTTAGGCAGATGCACTCTTTTTTCCCCCACTTACAGAACCCGTTCGGAGAGAGATCTAGCGCTTTAAGTGCTCTTCCAGTCACGAGCTAATTAATAATCAGATCAGTCAGAATCAGATTCACACATGAAATCTAGAAATCCCAGAGGTGCAGCCTGGGTTGGTACTTGCGACACTCAATTCCAAAGCGAGCGTTCTTCTAACTCACCTGTAACTGTTAATTAAAAATAGATTAAGCCTGTACATACTTCTTCAACAATATCTTGATATGTGTTTCGCTGACGGTGGGGAACATGGCACTGATCTTGGCAACCAGGGCATCAGTGTCAGACGTCAGTGTCAAGGAGTCCTGGAACTTGTCGTTGAGGTGCGACACGCGGCCTGGCACGGGGCTGCCCCGGGGCGTGAGGCAGAGCGCCCGCCCCAGGATTGGACTGTCATTTGGACTGCCGTAAGCGCGAGGATCCTGGCCACAAATCCAATATACTATTTCAGCTTTCCACGACACCGATCAAAGAACAATTGGATTGGGAACAATACTGCCTGAACGCACCGTAAGGTCATTATCGCCTATCAAATACATTGTTATCTAATGGAAGTACCGTTCAAACTGAAAGCTTCTTAAATGCACAGGCAATAAAGTCCTCAATTGGTCTTGGAGCAATAGGAAAGCTGAATGAAGCATATTTTACATAGCTGTGTGCGTGAAGTAATATCTATTACAGTGGGTGATCAGAATCAGTATATTTTTTATTCATGTACACCATTAAGTACAGTACTTATGAATCGTTAAAGTAGTTACAAAATGCTAAGACACAACTATACCACCTGTTCGGAATGCCGTTCCTATTGAAAAGAACGGGCAAGAAACTCCATAGTTGCTCTTTTTAAAAGATCCGTTACATTTTTTAACAGTACATTGTTATGGGTATGTGACAACAATGTAGGAACGGCTAGGCAGGCGGTGGCTGCCTCGCAGACGTGGGCGTCGGTTGTGGACTTCACGATATGTACTGGCCAAGCTAGTACTTACAAGGTGCGCTTTGAGCCCCTTCGGGTGGAACATGTTGGGGCTGTGCTGGGTGCTCTGGAAGGCATGCTGGAGCCGCACCGGCGAGGGGTACGGGTGCACATGGTACGGCGACCCGTGATTCGACTGTTCCCGAATGCACAGACATGGGTAGACAAACACCACTGTGAACAATTTGTGCGTGCGTGTGTGTAGGTTGGCATAGCGTACGGCGCCTCGTCAAAAACAATGCAGCATCAACATTTAAAAAAATATGTAAAAAATAAGTCGCCAGTAACAAGTCTTCATTTTTTCTTACAGCTTGGTTTTTCTCTGCTGAGTGCTCCCGAATTAAGTTAGACTGAAAATAATTAAAATATGGATTCCTAGCTGTCTCTAAGGGAGCGTTCAAGTATTACGTAACGCAATTTTTGGAGATTTTTGACCCCCCCCCCCCCCTAGTTAAACGTAATATCTCTACGCTACCATTCTGAAAGGTTAAAACAATGTTAAGTAACGCGTAGTTAAAACCCCCCTCCCGCCCATGTAACGCATCGTAACGTTTCAGAAGACCCCCCCCTCCACCCCCCCCAAATTCGTTACGTAATACTTGAACGCTCCCTAAGGCCTCAGCCTCGAATTTAGCGGGCAACGGGCAGAAGCGGGGGCGCCGCGGGAGCGGGGCTCATTGGCCGCCCCGCGCCGCTGTTTTCGAGAACCGGTCCATTTGATTTTACGCATAAGATCCTGCCGCTCCCGCGCCGCAGCCGCCGCCGCCCCGCTGCTCGCTAAATTCGAGTCTGAGGCCTAATTCAATGTTGTTACTTCATTGTTTACAAATGGCTGTGCCAATTAAATAAGTGCACTCACACTGTGTCAATGTGGACAAAGCGTTTGCTCCATGTATTGTTGGTATTTTAAGGACCTGTTTCACAGTATACTAACCCTATCCACAACTTATTTGATGGATGGCCCATACAAATTCTGTCAAATAAGTTGTGGATGCTCTTAGTAAAACAAGTATAACCACTCTCACAATGGTGCTGATTCAGTTGGCATACTTAAACGCTAAACTGGTTCTTTGACAAAAACATAACCTAATAAAGGAGGCATGGTATTTTACCAATGCCCAATTAGTCGACAGGAAAATAGCCAATTATTTACTGGCTAGCTTTGTCTCTACGGATATTAATTAGATATCAGTGAGGTCCTTAAAGTACCAAATCAGTATTTACAGTGAAGGTATGGTATATGCTAACTCTAATTACACAAAAGCTCTCTCTCACTCTCTAGTTACACAAGTGATACAAATATAAGCTGAGTACTTTGTAGTCCTTATGGAAAGTGTTGCCGTGATATATGCTCCAACGTAACCTGTTCTTCATCATTACTGAAAATTCTGAACCCACAAACTCAAATCTGAAATTTTAAATATTTTCGATATTATAAAACAGCTTAGCTTAGGATTTAAAATTAAATTAGCCATAATTACAATACATATTTATTTTTTAAATAATTTTATTACTAATGACTTTTGTGCTACTTACTAAGCTCCCAAAACTAAATATATTTCATAATATTAGTGAAAATTAAATATATTTAAAATTCAGGTGTTCGAATTTTATATAAATTAGAATATAATTATTGGTTGCACAGCACAACATTGGCCTGAAATTCTATAAAAAAATAAGGACATGTATTTTACTTGTAGCGTTATGTTGTCTATGTAATTTACGTGAAATGAGGTAAACATGTAAAAGTAACATAGATATAATGTTTTTTTTACAAGATTTGTTTTTGGTTAATCATAATTTAATTTATTAGATAGATTTTTACCATACCTGAGGATGAATACACTCCAAGGCAATGTGATGGGCTGTACTCTGGATATTTTTGTGTTTAGACCTCAATTCTTCCATTTCTTAGAAAATCACAATACAATTAATTCATCCAAAATAACAATCAAAACACCGCAAGCTTATTTTAATAACACTCGATTTTTTATAGATTGAAGGATTTGTTGGAACAATCCACTTTAGCATTTTAACGAATACCAGATTAAATAAAGTTAACACGAGTAGGATTCATTTCTTTGATATTTTCTTATTTCCCTCCTTTTTATCTTGTTTTCGTCGTAAAAACGACAAGCCAACTGTGCTATACATATAAATTGAAAATATATTTTATCCCTAGCAAATTTCTTGCAATGAATCAACTTCATAATTTTGTCGGATAATACTGCGTAAGTATGGCGTTCAGAAAATCAATACAGTGATTTATTAATAGCTACGTTCAGAAATTTTAGAAAAAGGTTATGAATATACAAATATTCCGATATTTTAATTAAATGGAACTGACTATTATTTTATATATTTCATTGACTATCTTTAATATATTACATAATTGTTTTTTTTTTATTTTATTGTTACTTCCAATTTTGACTCCATGATACATAAGTACTTTATTTATTTTGAAATTCAAATTCCCCGCCTATTCTCGCTTTTCTCATTCCAAAGTGTAGCTAATTGTATTCTCTTTGAATATGGCGGCGGATGAAAGAAAGAAGTGATTTTTTATTTATGGTGTGCGTGATATACGTTCATGTAATCGTATAAAATCAAACACCGCCGGGGTGTGTACAAAGGTCGGCGGAAACAAGATATGGCGGAGAATAGTAGTTCGGAAAACGTCGTTATGCCGGACATTACCGAAGTAACCGAAGCCGATCAGCTGTCGGAGGAGGCCGATCACGAAACCGAGCGAGCTGATGGCGGGGCAATTTTGACTAGAGGTATCAGGAGGTCTCGTTTGTCTAGCGACTCGAATGGCGTGGTGACAGTGCCGGTCTCCCTGCCCGCGGGCACCCTCATCGCGGGGACGACGTTCAACGTGATCACTTCGGACCAGCTGCCGCACTTCAAGCCTATGCTATGTGTTGACAACGGCTTCATATCGGGCGGGCCGGTCAGTGATGAATTGAAATCTACGCACATTGTGATACAAAACCCGCCGTCGCCGTCGCGGCACGATGACGAAGGCTCCACGGTCGCGTCGCGGGCGGCGAGCGCGCGCTCGTGGGCGGAGACCGCCAGCATGCCGGTGCTGCCCATCAGGTGCAAGAACACATCAGCTGAACTACACAAAAACAGATTCGGTTCGGGGGGCAGAGGCAGGTGTATCAAATACGCCAATGAGTGGTATACCCCTAACGAGTTTGAAGCTCTCTGTGGGCGGGGTTTGAGCAAGGATTGGAAGCGGTCTATTAGATTTGGTGGCCGGAGTATTCAAGCACTGATTGATGAAAGTATATTAACCCCACATGCTACCAGTTGCACATGTGGAGCGTGTTGTGATGATCAGTCAGGTAAGATATTTGTTGCAGCCCTCATTTTAGTACATATGATATTAATCTAGAACCTTAATTTGTATTGTGTCAATGGTAAAATAACTTGCCGTTGTAGTGAAATGCTAATCAACAGGTTGCTCAGGGTGGTACTATGTCGCTCATGGTGCCTATCATGAATCCCTAATGATAAAGAAAATTAGACATGATTTCATCTATGATCACAGTTTCAGAGTCTCCTTAGTTTTGTCTATGTTCATATAATATCCCAATCTGCTAGCCAGTCTTATATTGTCCTCACATAATTAATGAAATACACAAAAATATATAGCATTTATATAAACAGCCTTCACCAACCTGGACTTGTGGATTGTATGTTCTGTAATAGTTTATGTGAATAAAAAATGAAACTCATTCACATGATTTACACCATAATCTCTTTTGTCTGTTTGCCTAGTCTCCAGCTAGCTAGCTCATTGTTTATTTTTTTCTCTTTCTTTGAGTTTATAATTTGGCCAGCTTTGTGAGTATATTAATATAATAATAGAGTAGTAGTATAATAATACCTGGCTGGAAAAAGCACGAGAACAATGTTTGTGGAGAATTTTATGATGGATAGGCATATTATGAACACTACTATTAATAATACCAAAGCCCAGATTTTACCCATAATAACACACATTGATAAGTAAGCAAGTAGAAATCCTACTGCCTGCAACTACTTGGCAATCAGGAAATTTTCACTGGTGGTAGGCTTCGGCTGTGGTTAGTCACCACCCACTGAACAAAGCCATGTCGCCAAGCGGCCTAGCCATGTTCCGGCATGATGTTCAGTGTTGCCATTCATGGATGGCAGGTCAGATTAGCTGCGCTGCGTGTGCCTAGTGAATGTAGCATCTCGATCTACTGCCGCCTTCCCACCTAGGCAAGTATGCTCCATCGTAGATCTCATCATCACTTACCATCAGGTGAGATAGAGATCAAATACTTGCCTATAATGTAAAAAATAAAATAAAAAAATGGCAACTAAATAGAACAGATTTCAAAGTTAACCACTATTTGTTCACTTGCCAACATGCAACCAACACCAGGCATAATTTTGTTATGATCATAATTATGATACCCCGAATTTATAGACATTTTATAACTTTATCAAACGTCATATAGTATTGCGCAGAGCAAAACTCTTATGCGCAGTACTATGTGATGTTTAATAAAGTTATAAAAATCTATAAATTAGTTATTTTATGAGATAGGAGTAGAGTTTTTTAATTTTGTAGGTTTGTTACCTTGTAAGTTTGCATGGGTGTATTCTCTTTACTGATTCAATTAAAAAAATACTGCACTATTAAAAAGCTACATTATCCCTTAGGGCTATAACCTGTGTTCCATCCCGTGCCACTAAATTTGTACATAATATTGTATAATTCATCTGACAAATATCTGGACTTGATGATCCATAGCTATAGGTCCAGTGAGGCTGTTCACTCCTTACAAGAGGAGGAGACGGAACAATCAGGATGGTGAGGAGAAAAAATCGAAGGTTAAGAAGGAGGAAACACTAAGGGACAGTGAAGTAGACAGCATTCACCAGATAAGCAACAATAGCAACTCGAAGGAAGCCTGGCAGACCATTGCCGACGGCCTGGACTCCAGTGCGGACTACCATCTGTTGGAGAACCCTGAGACTTCAACAGATCCTACACAAGGTATGATAGTTGTCAATAAATAAATTTATGCATACTATACTAGTATTTGACCAATTTATTTATGTCTCAGGTTTACCAGAAATGGAGGGTGTTCTGAAGCGCCTGGACGACATCGGGTCGACGCTGGTGCGGCTGGCGGGCGAGCTGAAGCAGTGCGCGGAGGACGCGCGGGCGCTGGGCGCGCGCCAGCTGGAGCGCCTCGAGCACGAGCGCGCCGCCGCGCTGCTGGCCGCCAGCGTGCACGCCGACCACGTGCCGCTGCACAGCGTGGCCGGCGCCGACGCCGACGACGCCAAGAAGGTAGGTGGCGGCGTAGCGCGGGGCCGGCGGGCCGCGGCGGCGTAGTAGTGACGTAGCGACTGTCGCAGTGCGCCAACTGCAACCTACTACGCCGTAGCGGCCCGCCGGCCCCGCTGCTGGCCGCCAGCGTGCACGCCGACCACGTGCCGCTGCACAGCGTGGCCGGCGCCGACGCCGACGACGCCAAGAAGGTAGGTGGCGGCGTAGCGCGGGGCCGGCGGGCCGCGGCGGCGTAGTAGTGACGTAGCGACTGTCGCAGTGCGCCAACTGCAACCGCGAGGCGTCGGCCGAGTGCTCGCTGTGTCGCCGCACGCCGTACTGCTCCACGTACTGCCAGAAGAAGGACTGGGCCGCGCACCAGCTCGACTGCCTGCGCTCCGTGCCCGGCATCCACGCGGACGCCGCGCAGCACCAGTCCATCATGCTCATCGTCGAGAGTCAGCACCACTAGTATTCGGGTGAGCATAACAAATCTCATTTCGTATCTTAGCACCTTCTTAATAATAACTTTATTTTATGTCCAGTATATGACTATGGCTATTAAGAAAAGTATCATTAAAATTTTCCATCCTGAACTTCTCAAGGTCCAAGTACAGGCTTCTAGTGTGAAGGGCAAAGTGCTAGTACAATGATAATCAACCAACACCTATGAGGGATCAGCATGAAAAACCTTTAAGCATCCTGTGTTTTAATTACAACAATATAGACCTATTTTAAGAACCAATGTCAGCTTACTTCAGACTTCCAAGTTACCGTCTGCAATATAGTTGCAAATCTGTTCTATTCTTCAATGACCCGTTTGGCACAGTAGAGATTCTGCTAATGTGCTGGGGATTCCTCGTTCGAATCCTGGTAAACCAATGTTTGTTCAATATTTGAATCTATATACATATTATATACTAGGATCTCTCCCGTCCATTGTACAGTATATATTATACAAGCATTATTCTTCAGGCTATATTTATTTATTTATTTCGAATAAATTTTTCAGAACACATGGTTGGGCACATGGGTGAGGATGTTACACGCTTGAATACATTGGCAGAACTATGTGATCTTGTACAACGTCGCAGGACTCTCGACAGCCCGTAACTTGATATCATTTGTATATATAAAGGTATGCATCATTATCATCTTGAATTAAGCACCTTCTTAAAGCTGCAGCATCGATAGCAAACGAAACTTTTTCTTAATAAAATTCACGCTCGCTGTTACAAAAATATGTTAGGGCCTATTTCCACAGTAACAGAACCGGCTTGTTATAAATCACATTACTTTTCAAATTCGATACAATCTCATTTAATAATCTCTGGCGTGAAAAATGTTTAACTATGAAGCTATCATATATTTTTTTATTATTACACTTTTGCCCCCAAAATAGATGTTTGTATCAAATACTGCAATACATTTTTCCAAAAGTCCTTGGTAATATAATTCTAAAAGACTACCTCCAGAATTTATAAACATTCCATAACTTTATCAGACCTCATATTATAAAGTTGTGCAAAGCAAAAATCTAGTGCGAAGTACGATATGACAGAGTAGACATAGGGTTTCACAAACTATTTTGGGCAAGAGACCCCTTTTCCAAAATCGTCTGATACCTCAGACCCCCACAGCCAAATTACTTTAAAATCCTAGCTCTAGTTGTTTTCCTATTGATACAAAATAATTATTTCATCTTGTATGAACTTGTGCACGCTTATTGACTTGAGTTTTTTAAAAGTACAAAAGTGATACTTTCTACTAAAATATTAGTCATCCTTATAACAAGTTGGTACACAACACAATTTATACAGTATCTTGAAAGTGTCAAATAAGAACTTGTGTTAATGAATAGGGGTCGATTTTTAGACTTGGTCGACCCCCAAAATCAGATTTCGTTTATGTCGACCCCTGGGAATTCCTGGTGTAAGTCAAGTTGGGTACTCGTTCGTCAATTACGAGGCTTGTATGTGGTACATACTAAGATATTGTTGGGCACAAAATTTATTTTTCAGATGGTTATTCAGATCATGGCAGCAATATCCTAAAGTGAATGCACAAAGTCAATGAACACTATTATTCGATCATATCGTTCTGCGAATACAGAAATATTTTAGTGACATGTGCATGGCTGCAACTGTGGCTTGTTGAACTTTTATTAGTTTTAGTAACAATTGGTTACCATTTTTAAGTGAAAATATTATGGCGTCTTATTTACTAGAATAATGGCATTAATATTAACCTTGAATATTACTTTTATTTGCCAAAATTCTATGGTATTTTCTGAGACGATGAAATAATATAGACGGAATGTCGCATGCAACGTATTGAAGCACAATATACCAAGCCGATGTGTGTAGTACACGTAATTTCGCGTACTACACAAATCGGCATAGTTTTATGTGTTTAAATTTCTTGTTCGCGACACTCGACCCTTACTATTTATTAGTCTGAGGAACAAATTTTAAAATTCAGTTAAAATGCTTTTAAAACTATTACTATAATTTATTAAGTGCCACTATTTTATGAATTAAGAGACTTAGTTTTCTTTTTACCAAATATTGAATGTGTTGGTTAATATAATAAGACTTGCTGGGTGTATTTGTTGCTGCAGGCATATACTAGCAGGCGTTATCCCAAATGGCAATCGATTGTATGAACATACGATGCCGACGATTCCATCGCCGTGTTCATGGATCGATTGCCAATTGGGACAACGCCTTAGAATATAAAGTGTAGCAATAATACTTGAACAGGTTAACGAGTAGGTCATAAACGTCACGCTTATGTATAAAAAATATCTGTATATATCTAAGAGCAAGAAGGAATAAGAGGGAGCGTAAAAAGTTGAATAACGCAACAGATTGCATTCCTTTCCACACATTACGAAAATGATGATAAAAAGGGACAACTATAACACCGGTTTTGTGATGACTTATTTTGAAATGTCGATACTTTAACCATAAATATAACTATTTTTGTTATATGAGTGCTTCATTTTTTTCTTGCTCTTTACTACTAAGTTATCCACGAAAAAATCGCCCTCATACGGTGACCACGCCCAATTGTATTTTTTTAAATCCTCATATTTATCCAAACTGTGACAAAAATGTAAACATTGTATTATATATTGTTTTGTATTAGTATAAAAGATGTTTCCATTTATGAGGAAAGAGGTGTCTTTGTTTATTGTAGATACATATTTTCCTCCAAATATATAAACAATTATAATGGCTCTGTAATCCATTATAATTTTCTATAAATTTGAGGGTTCGTGTGTATCTCGGGCAGTGTGTAGGACATAATTAATGATAGAAGTACAGCTAGCAATAACTACAAAGCAATAATAAACCCATGGTTTAATTAATTTACTATGAGTCATACAAACCACCATTCTCCTCTGCAAAGGGCCCCAAGTCTGCTAACACAATCGATTCATAATCGAACAGCAACTGCATAGTAACTGTCAATTTTGACAGATACCCCATACAATATCTGTCAAAAGTGACCGTTACTATGCGATTGCTGTTCTATTATGAATCGATTGTGTTAGCAGACTTTGGGCCCTGGTATGGTCTTTCTGCTGCCACTGGCTGTCTGTTGGCCCCTTAACGAATATTTATCGGTACAGCCGTAATTTAGAACTTTCGTATCATTATCTATAAGTAATTGTGAATACCTACATTAGCAATACGATCTCAAGTTATACTAAACATGTTATCGTCAATGTGTAATTTACTCAAAGCGAAGGGGGCGTTTTTTTGTAAATAAAATATAATAGAAAACAATTTTGATAGGTCAACCTATTTTTTATGTAAAATAAAATGTTTATTTTTTAATTAAATATCCATGAAATTAAATGTGTTTTATTTATTTTTTCTTAACCGTGTGGCCATATAGCATAGTTCAATCAATTATTTATACTGGATCACCGGAATCCTGCTCAAACTCAATTTCACTGATAGAAAGCTACATTATCTATGAGTGCTTAGGCTATGTTTCATGGAGGAGTATTTAGTATAAATAAAAAAAAAACATTTTTGGGTTCAAATATTTTATAATTTATGAGAAGTCATCCATCAGCGCTCATTAAATCCACTCTGTAGGTACCCATTTGCCGTTTGCAAATTGCATACGATCGGCACGGTGTAGAACGTTGACAGATTTTCACAAACATATCGTTCGAAGTCGACAACATTTTTAAAATTAACTTTTAATTAAGAAGTAGAAACGTAATGCCAATAGATAGTAGCTAATTGGAAATATTGCCAAAAGTGAGCCGTATGACTCCTAAATTGTCTCGTGGCTCATGATAAAAAATTATGTGTCGTAAATGTATATGTAAGGGTTACTCTCCACTAAAGTGATGTCCTTCTCCAACTGTCTCAACTCCTGCTCCATCTTGGTCTTGCGCAATATCTTCGGTATCGTGTCAGTCAGCATCGGCAGTTGCAAGAACGCTTTCTGCATTAGTTGCCAGTTAAGTTTCAGGTCCTGTGAAGTGATCATCTGGCTACAATCTCCATATGACACCACAATCGTAAAGTTTGCTATACCTATAGATGCATATCACAGGTCGCAAACTAAATGAGCAAAGGTGACCGTAAGAATTCGGCATGTGCAGAGCCGCCATATGCCATACTCATTCAAATGAGATGTATATCATTTCGAAACATAAAAGCCCGTCAGGCAGGTAATTGGTTTGCGATAGCGACCTCAGACTTTTGGCGCCCTATCCGCCACCATTTATTTGTTATGGCAACATTTTGTATAGAGAGAAATTTAATAGAGATGAGGCAGCACACACAAGAGGGGGTAATAACAAAAACTGGTGTAACGAGACTGACCTGCTAAATTAAAAATGTGATTAAAATGTATAGACCAAATGATAACATAGCTGGGTATTTATGTGATCTTTAAATTATAGTCCTGATTAATAATCTGTGACTGTGCATTAACGTGTATATAAACGTAATAAGCTCAGCCAACATAGCCAGACTAGTAATGAAGATTCCAAACCAACTCACATCCAACAACTTCTGACGTTCCTGCTCATTGATCAGCTTGCACAGACTTTCCTTGGTCTCCTCAGCGTGGCGGATCTTCTCTAGCGCCCGCTGGATCCTCCTGTTACGCTTCACAAGATACTCCGGCATCTGGCCGAAGTCCGGCCGCAGGCAGTACTCCGGCACCTCACCTGAACCTTTTATCCTTTTGGTGTGTCCATCTCGAGTATCTACTAATCTGTGCAGACAATAGACTTCTCTTTAACCCCCGACTCAGGAAGACGAGCGAAGAGGTTTCATAGTCTGTCGTCGGCGAACGAACGAATACGTGGTTTATGGAAACTATCAGCTTACCTAGGCTCCACGGGTTTCCCTTTCGTCTTGATCGCCTTCTTAATATTCAAGACCCTAAAGTTAACCTTCGGTTTCTCAGGTTTCTTGCCAGGCGGCGGACGCTTGGGCACCGGTGGAAGGTTGCCGGTAACGAAACATTTGTGATCAGACTTCTTGACAGGCTGGCCTATGCCTCCGCCTATTTTTAAGAAAGAGTCTGGAGGTTTCACCGGGGTCTCAGCGTAACCAAAAGTACGATGCAGTTGAGGTCGCTTGGCTTCCTTTAATTCCTTTTCGAGTTTGGATTGATATCTGTAATGAGATTTTAGGAGTAAGTAGGTATTTTCTTTTGAAGGATGTACTTAATAGTATAACGAACACTGGGTCCTTTCCTATGCTGTGCGTTGCATGACTTCGCAAATTTACGTATTCTTACCTTGGTGTTTTCGGTGGTTCTGGTGGAGGTTTGTCTAATATCGTGTAAATGATTTCATTATGATGTATTATCTCTACTAGAGACATGATAGACCACCGAATAAAAATAATAAAAACTCAAACAATTGGATAAGATACAAAGTGACCCCCGATATTTGATCACGGGTCGTTGCCAGAGCGAATACACTCAACCACGTCGCTATGGAAACGGATAGGTTTTCATCGAAATATGTTTCTATGGTATCAAATTATAACTTTCCTTTTTAAACAACTTCAAAAATAACGAGCTGGTTTGGTTGTATGTTTGTCTGTTTATTTAGAATATACCGACCACAAGGATTATGCGTTTGTTACTACGTATCGTTAATATATTTGACGACCTGATTGACACAGTTGTTAGTGGGCCCTACTTTCTGTACAGAGGGTCCTGGGTCCCGATAGCGGCAAACTTTGTGTGAATATTTGTACCCGAGTTATGAATAATAAGTAAGTAGTATATACTGGGATTGCGTTAAGTATATTACCCATAATACCAGTGTGGCGTAGTTTGGGATCATATGCAGTTGCTGTTTTATTCTGGCTTCAATTGGGCTTTAAGCTTCTAAGGTTGAACCCTGTGCAAAGATTCTCAGCAAAGGTGAAGTACTCGTTCGAAAACTAGTTGTTATACACCTCTCCACAAGCAGCTTACCTATTGATTTGCGAGATCCACTGAGGAGATCCTATTCATACGATATTATTAACACATGATCTAAGATCATAATCATAGCATTCGACCCAGGTGGACAGTGGCTCAATTTCTTTCAATTTAGTAGTTTTTTTTTGTGATTGCAGCTTAAGCAGCTTCATGCACATTTCGTTCGGGAACGTTTCGGCAAAGTTCGGCATCGCCAAAAATAATATGTCAAGTTGAACGTCAAAACAAATAGTCACGGTATTCCGCTAAGTATTATTTTTAGATATTTTTACATTTTTGAATCAATGTAGTTGTTGTGATTTTCTTAAACGAATGTGCAATTAAACCGCAATATGTTGACGAGGCGATTTGGTGGTGTTCAGAAGCTGAATGTATATAAATGTGTAGGTATAGTGTCTCGGAAGTTCTCCAGTCGGCTGGATGCTCTCTATCATGAAGAGAGGCTGGAAGGATGCCTTTCAGCGCTGCCACCGAAGGCTAAGGTGGTGATATGTGGGGGCGGAGTGATGGGGGCGGCGGTGGCGTACCATCTAGCTCGTCGAGGGTGGGGCAACCAAACAGTGGTGGTTGAAAAAGAGAAGTAAGTAATTCAGTATTTCGGTTGCGTCCTAGCATTCACCTGTGTTTGTAATTGTAGATATTACTATAGTAGTATATGCAGTTGCAATCGCTTTATTAGATAACTGTTGATCTACAGGTTATATGTACCTATGCATTAGGATAAATCAATATTTTCTACAAAGACACAATGCTTGGTGTAAAATGGTGTTGTGGTCAAATATTTGATATTATAATCATTAATAAATATGTAACAATGACTGAATATTAAAATAGACTTCAGAGTTGAGTAAATATACATTAAAGTATTCCCAAAGTCAAAACTGCGGCATATATTTTCATAACGGTATAGTTGAATGAGGATTCAATACTTATTTGGTAAGTGAGGAATTATGTCTATGCTATCGACTAGACAATAGAGTGAACTTCATGGAACTGTTATAAAGACAAAAGTGCAAACTTAATACTACTTAAACTAAATAACCAATATTAACCATTTATCATTATAATTAAGTAGCCTCAAAAGAATATGTATGAATAGACAATAATGTGTGGACTAAAATTGTGTCTGAAATGTTGTCTTTTTACAGAGTAGGCATTGGAAGCCGATGGCACTCCTCAGGTCTCCTCGGTGCTTTCAAACCAACCCTGGCTCAAGTTCGCCTCTCACAATCCTCGATCAGGCTGCTCAAGGAGCTCGAGTCCAAGGGTCGGCCGACGGGGTGGAAAGAATGTGGATCCCTGCTGCTGGCCAGGACAAGAGACAGAATGACAGTATACCGAAGAATGAAGAGCCAATCGGTGTATGTACTACACTCTGCCTACTTAAGGAATGTTTAATTAGTATGGTACAGCCATGGGGGCTAATTGAATACCATGCAAAAATTATCTGATTCTGATGAAGCCCAAATCAGAGAGATTTTATTATGCCGTAAATTTTATAGTTATGTCATTGGCCCATCTGTCCCAGCTCAGCTCAGCCAATGTAATTCCTATCTGCCATCATTCCTTATGTTTATATCCTATACATAGTTTTTCAGCCTTGCACAAATGGTTTTCCATAAGTCAATGACTGACATTGATACACAAATGGAAGAAGAGAAACCCACTACTAACCCTTGGCTTGTCAACTTTTCCAATTATAAACCAAACAAGTTTGATCGATAATTAAAGAAGCCAGCAACACCGAACTCCTCTAAGATGTTAGTCAAGAAACTGCCTATCACAAGTGACGGGACCTCAAATAAAATGCAATTCTCTGTGAAACGAAGCGAGTCTACAAAAGTATTCGACAGGTGTTTCGCCTCTATATGAGGCATCCTCACGCCGACATTAATACCCTATTTCACCAGATTTTGCTTATCTATTATATTTTAACCTAATAAGAAAATATAATGAAAGTTTATATCCATACCATGGTACAATTATCAACCAATTTCCCAGACAGTTCCTGGGGCATTCCCTGCGAGCTGGTATCCCCGAAAAAGTGTCAGGAGCTGTGGCCGCTCCTCAATGTCGAAGATGTGCTTGGGGGCCTGTGGATACCCGGAGATGGAGTTGGTGACCCTCACCTGTTGTGCATGTCGCTAATGAGAGAAGCTGTTGAGAATGGTATGTGAATTGTTATAATGTTTTACATTATTATTGTGCGTTTAGTTTTTAAGACGAGTGGCTTTCCACTGACCAGCCATTCAACTGCCATAGAACTATTTCGTATTCTGTACTTCAGTCGTTTATCAATACAATGTAACTAAGTAATCATATTCTACTCGTTATATGACGTTTCTAGCAGTCGCCAAACAACCATTGACACAGATGAGACTCCATCAAGATGACATTAAATCTGTCACATTCATAATGGAACCTCAATAGTGTGTCGCTGGAATGGAAATGGTGTGCCTTTTTATATAAAATCAGCAGAATTGGGCTCCATGTTACACACAAAATATATATTACTAGCTGTTGCCCGCGACTTCGTCCGCGTGGTATTTAACAAAGACAACCCTTGACAACAGCCTGCTCGCCCATTCTGAGCCCGGGACGCATTGCAGGGTGTTGCTATCAAACTTTATCAGGCGCTGCGCTGCAACATTGGTTTTATTTTTTTTCGTGAGATCCTATTTTTTTTTCTAAAATAAAAGTAGCCTAAGTTATTCCTTGTTACATCAGCTATCTGCCAGTCAAAAGTCCCGTCAAAATTGGTGCAGCCATTTCAGAGATTAGCCGGAACAAACAGACAGACAGACAGACAGACAGACGGACAGACAGACAGACAAAAATTGAAAAAAATGTTGTTTCGGTATAGGTAACGTGTATACATCCAAATGCACTTAGTAAAAATCGGTTATTTTAATATTACAAACAAACACTCCAATTTTATTTATATGTATATAGATTAATTTACTTCGATAACGCAGGCGTTGGTGTGATGGAGGACTGCGCAGTGACATCGGTGCTGTCGAAAGACGACCGAGTCCGCGGTGTGGAGACCACGCAGGGCGCGGTGGAGTGCCAGTACTTTGTCAACTGCGCGGGCTTCTGGGCGAGACAGGTGAGGCTTAAGTGCACTAGCTACGATCCTTCCAATGCCGAATACTCAAACGCAACTTAGAGAAGTTCAAAAACATATTTGTATGGAACCATTCATCATTTTGAAAAAAATGCCAATGAAGACAGTGTCAATAAGAGTAAGTGATTGAAAGTGATTGAAATCTCGTCAGTGATGTACTTATTTTCTGATATATTTGAGTATGAAAACTGCGAGAAATAAAATTTCTGGAATAAAATGTCAAATACAAGTACTTGCATGGACTTTTTTGGCGGGAGTTGAACAGTGAAGTTATCAATTTTGTTTTATTTTCTGAAAATGTTGATTCTTTGATATATATATGCGTAACATTAGCCACGGGTTATTTCAATGTGGAGTATTCGCAATAAATATTAGTCGGATATTAACCATTGTGTGTTCATAAACATGCACACGTGAAGGAAATTCAAAGTTCTTCCAAGATGTGAGATAAATGGTCAGTAAAGTAACCAGCTTTACTGATAAGGGCAGGAAATATATATTTTTTTTTTGGTTGGCTTTAGTTGGCCTTTGACCGTTTAATAAATAACAACTCCCGGGGTAAACAATTAGTTCCCACGGTAACAGATTGCTGTTTGCAGGTTGGTCAACTGGCCCATCCTCAAGTAAAAGTGCCTCTATTGCCGTGCGAACATTACTACTTGCACACGAAACCCATAGAGAACTTGGATCCCATGACACCAGGTAACCCGTCTTTTCTATATGCCAGTACCAAGCATGCGTTGCAATGCCACATAAACCTTCACGAGTATGGATACAACAACTTACCATAGTTTCATCGCATTTGTTTTACATTATTCTGGTGAATTTTTCAAGTGTGCGTGGATGGCCATAATACGAAACTATATGGAGAATATCGAAAATGCTTAAGGTGGAAGCTCAGGGTCAGGGCGCGAAATTCAAAATATCAATGGTTTTTATTTTTTTACGAAAAATTTGGACATCTTTACGATGTAATTTAGTGTTTTGCGATATTAGCATTCTGAATACAACACCATAAAGTTAGTAAAAGTAGCGGTTTTTACAAACCTTATGGTATTGTATCGGATTAGGTAGTTTTTTAAGCAAACTTAATACATCGAGACATCCAATGCGGAATGCTAATATCGCAAAACACTAAATTACATCGTAAAGATGTCCAAATTTTTCGTAAAAAAATAAAAACCATTGACATTTTGAATTTCGCGCCCTGACCCTGAGCTTCCCCGTTAAAGGACTCTCGAGACCGATTTTGATGAAAATTTAAACTGAATCATTCGATTTTTGAAAAAATTAATTTCCTAGCCAGGCATTGAACATGAAATTTAAAAAAACCCAACATACTGTATTATTGCACCATCCGATAATGTCGCTAATAAGGATCAAGTTGTGTGGAGTAATGACATGAGACAAACTTGCAGCAGTAAACATTCTCAGGAACAATTTTTTTTTATTTTTTTTTATTACATTATAGGCAAGTATTTGATCTCGATCTCACCTGATGGTAAGTGACGATGAGATCTACGATGGAGCATACTTGCCTAGGTAGGAAGGCGGCAGTAGATCGAGACGCTACATTCACTAGGCACATGCAGCGCAGCTGATCTGACCCGCCATCCATGAAACAAATCAGTAGTTCTGTTCCTGAAAATGTTTACACTGGTGATAGTTATCCTTATTGCTAAAGTCTGTTACATCGAGGTACCGCGGGTGCAGCTGCGGGTAGAAGCTAATGGGTAATATTTTTGTTTTTTCACAGTAATAAGGGACCCGGACGGATACATATATCTCCGAGAAAGAGACGGCTGTATCCTGGCCGGCGGGTTTGAACCTGTTGCCAAACCTGTTTATGAGGAGGAAAGTAAGTATCGGAATCAGAATATATTTAATTCACGTAGACCATTAAGTACAGTACTTATGAATCTTCAAAAGTTATAAAATACTAATCTACAACTTTACCACCCGTTCAGAAGGTGGTTTTAATGTATGTTCTATCCGATGAATATTAAAACAAAGGCGTTTTTATGATAGAAAAAGCTTCTTATATTTACGTCTCTTTGACACCGGTACTTTTCGTCCTCCCCGTTCAGTTGGAGAGATCTTTGATTGCGATTTCTCAAAAAGAAATGTTTTTTGAGTTGAGCCCCTATCGTTCTGAGGGTGCGATATAGGTATGATGGTATCTCTAAGCCTGTGTGATCACTGCGCCACCCCCAGTAACCAGCATGTCGGCGCGGTGCGTGGCCGAGGACTGGGACCACTTCCACGTGCTGCTGCAGGAGCTCCTGAAGCGGGTGCCGAGCCTCGCCCAGGCGGCGCTGCACCGCCTCTGCAACGGCCTCGAGGCCTTCTCGCCGGACTGCAAGTGGATCGTGGGCGAGGCACCCGAGGTCAGCCTTCGCAGACACCTTAAATACGTCACACGAATTTCATGAATTTTTGACCCTTCCCCCGTCCTTGTCACAACTGGTCACATTTGAGAGACCCCCCCACCCCCCCTACCTAGTGTGATGTCACATATTTTGTAATTTTACATTTAGAAATTTATGAAATGAAAACAGCAGTGTTCCGAAATTGTTTTTATTTCCATTTAAATTATTTTTCAATAAAATCAGTATAGTTGTAATACTTAGATATAAAATATTATATTTTGAAAAAATGTGATGTCACAAAATTTGGGACCCCTCCCCGCCCGTTGTCACGCAATGTCACACTTCGTCGACCCCCTCCCTCCCCCTTAACGTGTGACGTAGTTTATGGATGGCCCCTTAACGAGTGGATAATTTTCTTCCAACTCCTCCTATTTTTATCTTTCGATTTAATTCTTGCGGGTTCCAAGATAATTTATTAATCCCTAATAAACAACATAAAGTTTATCGAAATCGCAAAAATTCACTCAATCATTTTAATAATATGTAATGTTTTTTTTAATATCGCCAGACGCACACACCAATTATACGGTCCTACACTAAGGACCGCTTGTATTATGGGTACCGTACAATGGACTGGGGCTGAATGGTGACCCCAGTATATATTACTTATATACATATTAAACATCCGTGACTTGGTTACAAACATTCGTGCTCATACCACAAAGTTGGTCCCTACCAGAATTCGAACCCGGGACCCTTGGCACAGAAAGCAGGGTCACTACCAACTGCGCTAATCAGGTCGTCGATTAAGCAGAGTTTCAAACACAGTCCCAGAAGATCCCAGAAGATGGTCTTCTCGGTTCGTTCGATCTCATGAGTATAGCGAACGCCGCAGCCCCGCTGTTTAGCTAAATTCGTGTTATCGAACGTTCCGCGGGGAGCCGACACCAGCAAGGTAACCTGGAGCAAACAACATTTACATTAAGCACGTCTCTATAAGATGTAACAATAACAGTGTAAACATAACAGTGTATAAAATAATCGTGTAAAAATAATCTTCTTATATATAAAACTAGCCGTTGCCCGTGACTTCGTCCGCGTGGTATTTAACAAAGACAACCGTTGACAACAGCCTGCTCGCCCATTCTGAGCCCGCGGCACGCATTGCAGGTTGTTGCTAAAAAAATTAATCAGGCGCTGCGCTGCAACATAGGTTTTTTTTTTTTTTCGTGAGATCCTATTTTTTTTCTAAAATAAAAGTAGCCTAAGTTACTCCTTGTTACATCAGCTATCTGCCGGTGAAAGTCCCGTCAAAATCGGTTCAGCCATTTCGGAGATTACCCGGAACAAAGAGACAGGCAGACAGACAGACAGACGGACAGACAGACAGACAAAAATTGTAAAAAATGTTGTTTCGGTATAGGTAACGTGTATACATCCAAATGCACTTAGTAAAAAGCGGTTATTTTAATATTACAAACAGACACTCCAATTTTATTTATATGTGTATAGATTCTCGTGTCACAATGTTAGTTACCATACTACTCTGAAACATCTTGACCGATTTTTATGAAATTTTATATGCATATTCAGTGAGTCTGAGAATCGGCTACTATCTATTTTTCATACCCCTAAGTGATAAGGGTTTCCCCCCTAACATTTTTTTTATAATGTCACATTAATAATACACAACTCTAAATTTTCATCCTTCTATCACCAACCCCTATTTTTAATAGTCATTTCAGTAATTTAATCCAAGGAGTAACTTATGCTACTTTTATTTTAGAAAATCTTTTTTGTTAAATACCACGCGGACGAATCGCGGGTAACAGCTAGTAGTGTATAAAATAATAGTGTAAAAGAAAATAGGTATTGATCCATACTAATATGGATATGATCAACGCAAGTCGCATAATTATGATTTGACTGATGACTTTTAGGCTGTGTCCCCAGTCGGCAAACTGTCAGCGGCCGACTGAGTTAGCGGCGTATCGGTTTAGTACGCCCTTCCATAAATTTGAAATGGAGTGTTCACAGTTTGCTAGTTTGCGCTCACTCTACGCTGTGTTGCGCGCGCCGATTGATTCAGTGAGCGGCTAACTCACAGCAAAACCAGTTCCAGTCGGCGGCCGCGATATGCTTGTTCGCCGGGCGTAGTGAGTCCGTTTGCCGCCAACTGTCATGTGGACAGTTGACAGTGAAAATTCAGTCGGTCGGTCGACCTAAATAAGCGGCTAACACATAACAGTTTGCTTGCGACGCACGCAAATTGATCTGAGTTTGCAGCTAACTCGAATTTCAGTTCGCCACAAATTTGCGGCTCACTCAGTCGGCCGCTGACAGTTTGCCGACTGGTGACACAGCCTAAGATGTCTGTTTATTTTTTTTACTAACTCAATAATACATACTTATATATATTATATCGTAATAAAAATATCATTATTATTATTTGATTGATATTAAATTGTAATATTAAAATAACCGCTTTTTTACTAAGTGCAATTGGATGTATACACGGTACATATACCAAAACATCTTTTTTACAATTTTTGTCTGTCAGTTTGTTTCGGTTAATCCCTGAAATGGCTGGACCAATTTTGACGGGACTTTCACTGGCAGATAGCTGATGTAACTAGACGCAACTTGGCTAATTTTATTTTAGAAAAACTTTCTTCCTAAATAGCACGCGGACGAAGTCGCGGGTAGCAGTTAGCCGGCTAATATAACCGCGGTCGTATAGTGGCAATATCTTCGCAGATGTTCAACTATCATGTGGCTGCTGGCATGAAGACGGTGGGAATATCAGCAGCCGGTGGAGTCGGGGAGGCGACCGCTGACGAGATCGTGGACGGCTACACGAAATACGACATGTACGAGCTCGGCATCAACCGGTTCCTGGGTCTTCATAACAACAAGCGGTTCCTGAGGGACCGCGTTAAGGAGGTGCCAGGTTCGTTGCCCGTATAGTATGAGAACATGCCATGGATACATCGCGGCCGTGTTTTAGCGCGATACCGCAATGGAAAACACATTCAAAGAAATATATATGCACGCACATTTTAAAGGATACCTCGTGGACTACATGGAGATTTAGCGGAAATGGGAAGATCTTCCAGCCATGCGGGTGGTATGGCTGGCGGGGCGGCCGCTATGCCCCGACGGTTATTGTCGGGATCATGTATATATGTTACTTGCTCCGAAAACTCTTATAGCGCGATTCAGGATTGCGACGTCATTTGTCTATTGTTCTGAATGCGTCTGCAGTGCCATCTGCGTAGCTTGTGGTGCGCTTGAAGTGGTCGCTACAGAGGTTTACCTGTATGTGTACGACAAAATAAAATATTTTATTTTTACATCGCGGTTGACGGCAAGCGTCTCTAGGATTTTTGAGTTTTATGTTCGAATCAGAATCAGAATATTTTTTATTCATGTAGGTAGACAATTAAGTACAGTACTTATGAATCGTCAAAAGTTTTCAAAAGTCTAATCTACTACTTTACCACTCGGAATGCCGTTCCTATGGAGAAGAACGGGCAAGAAACTTCATGGTTGCTCTTTTATTCACTTTAAGATATGGACATAACAAAGGTTGCTTGGTTAGGTGCTGGTCCGGCGAGATGATGACGATTCATAAGTGGTTGGTTTACATGAATAAAAAATATTCTTATTCTGATTCTGGACATATCAGTTCAGTCGCACTTGGATGCGTAGTTGCATCGTGGACCAATAAACGTTCCAACATAATTCGAAAATCGTGGAGATACGTGCCAGCAATCAGGGCCCCAAGTCTGCTAACACAATCGATTCATAATCGAACAGCAACCGCATAGTAACCTTCACTTTTGACAGATATTGTATGGGATATCTGTCAAAAGTGACAGTTACTATGCGGTTGCTGTTCGATTATGAATCGATTGTGTTAGCAGACTTGGTTCCCAGGAGCCAGATCACATGCTTGCCGTCGACCCAGATTTAAAAACAAAACATTCTGTTTTTTTTATAGGCATTCAACTAAACCTCCATGTAGCCCGCGCCGTATTACACTGAGGTATCCTTCAACATGTGGGCGTTTGTGTATAAGCTCACATTTGTTTTACATGTATCTATGGTATGTTCTTACCCTTAAGGGTTGTGGAGTGGAATCCAATCTCGTGCTAAACCCCGAGTCGCACCTATTGTATCCAGTAACTACATCACTATTCTTATCTATTTACCAGCGGCACGTTTACTGGAATCTTGAAGCGTTGCTGGTAAGTATATGGGATGGTACTCGGACCATGCGAACGAATAGAAACATAACTTTCTTCTTTTTTTACGATATGAAATGCGATGAAATAAAATGGATATGCTAATGGCCTCACCCACAACTTAGCGGGTATTTTGCCAGTGTCAAGTAATTAATAGCAATAACACATTCCATAAATACACATCTATACTTATAAATAAAATTGGAGTGTCTGTTTGTAATATTAAAATAACCGCTTTTTACTAAGTTCATTTGGATGTATACACGTTACCTATACCGAAACAACATTTTTTACAATTTTTGTCTGTCTGTCTGTCCGTCTGTCAGTCTGCAATCTGTGAACATATGCAGGATCGCACCCGCCATTATATCAGATTTGATCAACCACAGAACCTTGCAAATGAACACCGATTCCGACCAAGGACGATACGTGTGGCCATACAAATTAAAAAAAAAACATCCTAATTTCAGTAGGGAAGATGGCTGGGTGCTACCACCGAATTGGGATCCGGTAATTAATATTATTAAATCCAAAACCAAACGCACCATTGCAGGGCACTGTGAGCGCTTTGCGTAGATCGGACCGCAAGCAACGACTAAATATGAGGGTACCTCAGTTCAAACTATGACACTAGGACGTCAAACACCTCAGTCCTCCCGTGACCATGGCTGCTGTAAAGCAGCCGGAACGTCGGGAACGTAAAAAATGGAATAAAGCGAGATGAAATCCGCATAATAAGTTTTATTTCAATATGATGTCTATGGTTTAAGTCAGGGGTTCCCAAACTTATTTTGTCTACTGTCCACTCTTTCCACTTTGAGAATGAATTATTTTTAGCGCCCCCATTTGTTCACCTACTTGAAAACCACTATAACTTCAAATTAAATTAATTATAGTAAGCCTCTACACAAAGCCTCCATTTTTTTCTGGGTCTCTTACTTTGAGGCCCCCCTTGACGCCTGCAGCGCCCACAAGGGGGCGTTATCGCCCACTTTGGGAAAGGCTGGTTTAGGTGACCATTTTGTCAAACAGGTGTCCATTACGGTCTCCCGTACCCCTTCCACGAGTTCGAGACGGGTCGCAACCTCCGCCTGTCCCCCATCTACCCAACCCTGCGCGACAACGGCGCGGTGTTCGGCCAGGTGATGGGCTACGAGAGACCCACGTGGTTCGAGAGTATCGGTGAGTAATAGATGTAGGTAAAATTGGTATGTTACCAGTAACCGACATAGCTCAAAGAATTTCCAAGTTGATGTGGCAGTGGGCGGCACATAGCTCGCAGAATCGATGGCCGTTGGGGCAGAAAGGTTCTAGAATGGCGATCACGAACCGGAAGACGAAGTGTAGGACGGCCCCCAACAAGGTGGACTTATGATATCACACGCGTCGCAGGAAGCCGGTGGACGCGAGTGGCGGAGGACCGTGATGTGTGGAAGCCGTTGGGGGAGGCCTATGTCCAGCAGTGGACGTCTATCGGCTGATAGATTAGATTAGATTAGAAATAATGATAGTTATATTTATTTACAGAGTGATTCAGAAAGGGTACATTAAGTATTGAGTCTGCGCTTCTTTAGCGCATCTATACAAATAAATAAAATTGGAGTGTCTGTTTGTAACATTAAAATACAAATACAAATAAATAAAATTGGAGTGTGTTTGTAATATTAAAATAACCGCTTCTTACTCGTACTAAGTGCATTTGGATGTATACACGGCACATGTACCACAACAAAATTTTATACAATTTCTGTCTGTCTGTCTGTGAGGCCATCGCGATTTTGCCACAATACCTTTTCTGAATCATCCTTAGTAAGTAGCGATTGCTGAATTCCGTCTCGGGAAAGAAAACCGTTGCATATCCGATAACGATCATCCGAATCATCTTTGAATTTAGGTGTATTTATTTGGCAGACGGTACCGAGTCGCCGCAGTCGCCGCGGCCGTTCCATATAGCGTCCACCAAGTCGTTCGGCAAGCCGCACTGGTTTGACACCGTGCAGCGAGAATACTGGGCTTGCCGCGAGCAAGTCGGCCTAGCTGACTACTCCTCGTTCACCAAGATAGACATACAGGTACATGGGTATAGACAAACGGAACGTAGACGGAATGTGCAGTAATATATAATATAATACCAGCCCTTTTAATGTCCCAATGTTGGGCACGGGGCTCCCCTCAGTGTGAGGGGGATTAGGCCATAGTCCACCACGCTGGCCCAGTGCGGGTTGGCGGACTTCACATGTCTTTTGAGGGGTTCTCTCAGACATGTAGTTTTCATCGCGATTTTTCTTCACCGTTTAGCAAGTGATAATCGTAGTTGAAAATTAGATTTGCCCGTGAAATCCAGAAATCCCAGAGGTGCGAGCCCGGGGTTTCAATCTGCGGTCTTCGTTACCGAGTTGGGCGTTCTACCAACTTGGCTATCACTGCTTTTAAATGTGCAGTATCCCGCCATAAATATGACTCATCGGCTTTAGAAGGAGAATACCTGTCAGAGGTATGAGTGACAGAGACGTCATGAAAAATATTTGCAGCCAGTTTAATTGCTCTAAATTAGAAAAGTGATATATAGACTCGTGGCAAAGCTCAAAATAAGAAATTCTCTCCCGTTCTAAATTTCAAATTCTGTGATTTCTGTGATAACATGGTTTTTTTATTATACGTAAACAAAAAAAAAACAAATTTCTTAGTAGCCTGCCTACTAAGATTTTTTTTTTGTTAGAGCAGCTTCTTTCACTGGATAGAGACAGGTGGAAAGAGCTTCATCAGCTACACCGACAAGGGTCTAACCGGTAAATTAGAAGAGCTAAGAAGTAGCTATTATGTTATGTTTCGTACTTTTATTGGACTGAAACATTCCTGGATGGCGGGTCAGATCAGCTGCGCTGCATGTGCCTAATGAATGTAGCGTCTCGATCTACTGCCGCCTTCCTACCTAGGCAAGTATGCTCCATCGTAGATCTCATCGTCACTTACCATCAGGTGAGATTGAGATCAAATACTTGCCTATAATGTAATAAAAAAAAACTGTTATATTCTTGTAAATCAAGACATATCTAGCTACTATGAAATTTGTATTTTTTTGTTTACGAATAATAAAAAAAACATGTTATCACCTGTGATACCAGAATTTCAAATAATAAATATTATAATCCCCCCCCCCCCCAGTCGCAGGGTCGCGAGGTTGTGGATCTACTGCAGTACCTGTGCTCCAATGATGTGGACGTGCCCGTCGGCAGCATCATTCACACCGGCATGCAGAACGAGCGCGGCGGATACGAGAACGACTGCAGTCTCGCCAGGATCACGGACTATCAGTAAGTGTGTCAGTGTCGAGGTCAAGTACTTGCCTATCTATACAAATACAAATAAATAAAATTGGAGTGTCTGTTTGTAATATTATAATAACCGCTTTTTACTAAGTGCATTTGGATGTACACACGGTACCTATACCAAAACAATTTTTTTTTATATTGTTTGTCTGTTTGTCTGTCTGTTTGTCTGTCTGTCTGTCTGTCTGTCTTCTTTGTCTTAACTCTTTCTTTAAATACCAACAGCTAGTTATTATAGGGTAGGTAAGAGCTAGTTATTATTATATCTAGCTGTTACCCGCGACTTCGTCCGCGTGGTATTTAACAAAAAGCGGACGAAGTCGCGGGTAACAGCTAGTCTAAAATAAAAGTAGCCTAAGTTACTCCTTGTTACATCAGCTATTTACCAGTGAAAGTCCCGTCAAAATCGGTCCAGCCATTTCAGAGATTAACCGGAACAAACAGACAGACAGACAGACAAACATTATAAAAAAAAGTATTTTAATATTACAAACAGACACTCCAATTTTATTTATTTGTATGTATAGATGAGTGTTTGAATGATAAATGTTCAACTTTGTTCCAGCTATATGATGATAGCGCCGACGATCCAACAGACGCGATGCAAGGCGTGGTTGAAGCGCCATTTGCCGCGGAACGGGTCAGTGACCCTCGCTGACGTCACCTCCATGTACACGGCCATCTGCATCATCGGACCGTTCACCAGGTAAATGACGTCTTGTCGCCAAGGAATCAGAATCAGAATATTTTTTATTCACGTAGACCATTATGTACAGAACTTATGAACCGTCAAAAGTTACAAAAATATTATGCTACTGCTTTACCACCCGTTCGGAATGCCTTTCATATGGAGAAGAACGGGCAAGAAACTCCATGGTTGCTCTTTTTTAAAATAGATCTTTTACAATTTTGAGCAATCAATACAGTCAAATACCGTTTCACTGTTATTTTTTCTATTGTATAATTAAAGTGTATGTATAGTCGCATGGCAACACACTGGAGCTTACTTTTTATAATCATTTTTTTGTAAAAATATTGGATAAAAAAAAAGACAAGCCCGCTGAGTTTCTTGCCGGATCTTCTCAGCTGAAGTCGCGTTCCGATCCGGTTGTAGAGTTAAGGAAAAAATGTAATGACAATTTGTAAGTGCCCCCGTAGGCCTATACGAAATAAATGATTTGACTTTGACTTTGACTTTGAGTCGGGAGCAATAAATCTAGGTCACCAATTAATAAACGTTCATATTTCAGAAACTAATAATGATAGCTTATTCAAGTATGACATATTTAATAGTATTGAATCAAATTGTGATTCTATTAAAAAAATATATACTAAAACGCCTTGGTTGTTGTAAAGCAATGCCCTGAAAGAGGCATTTTTTTTATATATCTACGAATATTTCTGTTCTGGCACAATATATATATATTAAAAAAAATACAACCGAATCGAGAACCTCCTTCTTTTTGAAGTCGGTTGAAAAGGCATTCCAAGTACTCAATATTCATTATTAATGTTTCTAATTGTGTCACTAACACCCTAAAAATATACCGGAATCCTCGCACAGTTATCAAGGGTTATATTGTTAACTAGCTGTTGCTCGCGACTTCGTCCGCGTGGTATTTAACAAAGACAACCGTTGACAACAGCCTGCTCGCCCATTCTGAGCCCGCGGGACGCGTTGCAGGTTGTTGCTATCAAACTTAATCAGGCGCTGCGCTGCAACATTGGTTTAAATTTTTTTTCGTGAGATCCAATTTTTTTTCTAAAATAAAAGTAGCCTAAGTTACTCCTTGTTACATCAGCTATCTGCCAGTGAAAGTCCCGTCAAAATCAGTCCAGCCATTTCAGAGATAAGCCGGAACAAACAGACAGACAGACAGACAGATGGACAGACAGACAAAAATTTAAAAAAAGATTGTTTTGGTACAGGTACCGTGTATACATCCAAATGCACTTAGTAAAAAGCGGTTATTTTAATATTACAAACAAACACTCCAATTTTATTTATATGTATAGATGACCCATATTCATTGCTACCGAGTGTATATAACAACAAATATTCTTCACCAGGAATCTTCTGTCGGAGCTGACCGACACCGACCTGTCGCCCTCCAACTTCCCGTTCTTCACGTTCAAGGAAATCGACGTCGGCCTCGCCAATGGTATCAGAGCGATGAATCTGACACACACCGGGGAACTGGGCTACGTGCTGTACATACCTAATGAGGTGAGAGCCCACTAACTGCCCAGCAGTGGCGTAGCATGGGGGGGGGGGGCGGCATTTCACAGGAAGCGGTTAAAGAAAAAAAAATAAGATATGAAAAAAAATTAAGGAAAAAAAAATCATTTACATTTTTTTCATATTTTTTTGTCGTTACCATGCCCGAATTTTTTTATAATGAATAGCAAAATTAAAAGGGCGGCAAATTTGAAATCCGCACTGGGTGCTAATAACCTACGCTACGCCACTGCTGCCCAGTAATCTATTCCTAGTATTTTTACTTGCCCCTAATAAAGTGAGCAAGTTGTTACTGCCTTAATCTTATTTCTAACAGCGTCTAATTTATTTATTTATTTACCTGTAAACAATGTGGAGTACGGCTTACGCCAAAACACCAACACGGTAAATATAAAACTAAATTTAAAATTAAAATGGAAAAACTACAAAATTCACGAAGGTGAACGAATAAAAAAATATTTACACGCTAGCTGCGCCCCGCGGAGTTACCCGCGATAAAAAATTATGTATTTTTTTACGGGATAAAAAGTAGCCTATATGCTAATCCAGACTGTAATTTATCTCTGTGCCAAATTTCATGTATATAGGTTCCCGTGTCCCCCCCTCCCCCTCCCCCACAACAAGGCGGGAGAAGGACCACCGTGGGGGTTTAGTCGGTAAGAGTCCGACATAAACCGCTTGCCCCTCGGGGCTTGCTCGGGGTATCCATGAGTATATCCGCACGCAAAAAAAATAAAAAAAATAGGGCGTGTTGCGAGGTGCAGCAGCCTCGCAAGGCAACAGGGTTTTTTTTTTATTCCATTATAGGCAAGTATTTGATCTCGATCTCACCTGATGGTAAGTGACGATGAGATCTACGATGGAGCATACTTGCCTAGGTAGGAAGGCAGCAGTAGATCGAGACGCTACATTCACTAGGCACATGTAGCGCAGCTGATCTGACCCGCCATCCATGAATGGCAACACCGAACATCATGCCGGAACACGGCTAGGCCGCTTGGCGACATGGCTTTGTTTTGGTGACGAGCCACGGCCGAAGCCTACCACCAGGCTTTTCACCAAATGGTCCCACCGTTCCCAGTTCGCTCTGCACGTGTACAATCGGCTGATGACGGTGGGCGAGCGGTACGGCATCAGCCACGTGGGCTACTACGCGTCCCGGGCGCTCCGCGTGGAGAAGTTCTTCGCCTTCTGGGGCCAGGACTTGGACACCATGACCACGCCGCTCGAGTGCGGGCGCACCTGGCGGGTCAAGTTCGACGTGAGTACTCGACAATAATCTATGGAACATGCTCTATATCATTTTCTCTATGGTTTTCTCTCTCTTCTCTATGGCGCCTGGACAATAATCTATTAAATATGCTCTATATAATGTTCTCTATGGTTTTCTCTCTCTTCTCTATGAGCAACTCAGCGGGCTTGTCTTTTTTTTTATAAATATAGATTATTTATAATCAAATTGCTTCATTCCTCCCTATCTTTTTATTATATCTACATAGTTTGGTACCGTACAATTGGTATGTTCGTCTGGCTATATATATTTTATTTATTGATGTACCAGAAAGACATCCCGTTCATCGGTCGCGAGGCGCTGATGCGGCAGCGCGCGGAGGGCATCCGGCGGCAGTACGTGCAGCTCCTGCTGACCGACCACGACCACGAGCTGGACCTGTGGTCCTGGGGCGGCGAGCCCATCTACCGGGACGGCACCTACTGCGGACAAACCACCACCACCAGCTACGGGTTCACATTCAAGAAGCAGGTACGTGTACAGGGTGCAAATGTCCTCGTAACGTAAGCTGATTGACAAACAGCCATCTCAAAGCTCACTATCAGCCATCGCGACGCTCACTATCAGCCATCGCGACGCTCACTATCAGGCATCGCAACGCTCACTATCAGCCATCGCGACGCTCACTATCAGCCATCGCGACGCTCACTATCAGCCATCGCGACGCTCACTATCAGCCATCGCGACGCTCACTATCAGGCATCGCGACGCTCACTATCAGGCATCGCGACGCTCACTATCAGGCATCGCGACGCTCACTATCAGCCATCGCGACGCTCACTATCAGCCATCGCGACGCTCACTATCAGGCATCGCGACGCTCACTATCAGCCATCGCGACGCTCACTCTCAGCCATCGCGACGCTCATTATCAGCCATCGCGACACATTTTTACTGTTTATGTTATTACTCGCAGGTGTGCCTCGGCTTCGTGGAGCAACTAGACGACAATGGCGTCCCACAGCCAATCAACAATGACTACGTTCTCAGCGGGCACTACGAGATTGATATAGCTGGTATCAGGTATACAAGTATTACTGGTGGTAGGCTTCGGCCGTGGTTAGTCACCACCCACTGAACAAAGCCATCTCGCCAAGCGGCCTAGCCGTGTTCCGGCATGATGTTCGGTGTTGCCATTCATGGCTGGCGGGTCAGATCAGCTGCGCTGCATGTGCCTAGTGAATGTAGCGTCTCGATCTTCTGCCGCCTTCCCACCTAGGCAAGTATGCTCCATCGTAGATCTCATCGTCACTTACCATCAGGTGAGATCGAGATAAAATACTTGCCTATAATGTAATAAAATATAAAAAAAAACAACCAACAATATATAGTCACCCTTACTTCTGCAGGCTTAGTACTACTTAGTACTTTTTTTACATAGTTTTTGTACTTTCTTTTTTTTTACATATTTTTTTTATTGTATCTTTATTAATAACTAGCTGTTGCCCGCGACTTCGTCCGCGTGGTATTTAACAAAGACTCAGCCGTTGGCAACAGCCTGCTCGCGTTCTGATCCCGCGGGACGCATTGCAGATTGTTGCTATCAAACTTTAATCAGGCGCAGCGCTGCAACATTGGTTTTAATTTTTTTTCGAAAGATCCAATTTTTGTTTCTAAAATAAAAGTAGCCTATGTTACTCCTTGTTACATCAGCTATCTGCCAGTGAAATTCCCGTCAAAATCGGTCCAGCCATTTCAGAGATTACCCGGAACAAACAGACAGACAGACAGACAGACAGACGGACAGACAGACAGACAGACAGACAGACAAAAATTGTAAAAAATGTTGTTTCGGTATAGGTAACGTGTATACATCCAAATGCACTTAGTAAAAAGCGGTTATTTTAATATTACAAACAGACACTCCAATTTTATTTATATGTATAGATAAATAAATACCGCCATACGAACACACCAACTATACGGTCCCACTTGTGTTATGGGTACCGTACAATGGATTGAGGACGAACTCAGTATATAATCTATACTAATATTATAAATGTGAAAGTTTGGATGGATGGATGGATGTTTGTTACTCTTTCACGCCCGAACGGCTGAACGGATCTGGATGAAATTTGGCACAGAGATAAATTATAGTCTGGAATAGCACATAGGCTACTTTATATCCCGGTAAAATGTATGGTTCCCGTGGGATAGATGTTTTAATTTTTCATACTTTGTATCGCGGGTAACACCGCCGAGCGCACCTAGTACTTATATACATATTAAACATCCATGACTAGGGTACAAACATTCGTGCTCATCACACAAAGCGTATGTCCCTACCAGGATTCGAACCCGGGACCCTCGGCGCAGAAAGCACGGACACCATCACTGCGCTAATCAGGCCGTCAGGTCTTTTTTTTAATAACCATGTTTATTACGTAGCAACACTTTGTTTTCAACCTGTTACCATTGCTCCTAGGTATGCAGCCAAAGTGAATTTGCACTCGCCTAACTTGCCCACAAAGTACCCCGACAAGGAGCGCGATGTGTACCAGGCTACCAGAAAATTGCACGAGCCTCACCAGTTCCTGGGAAGACATTACCAACCTTAGAGTGCGTGAGTACTCTGTAGTAACTACTGCAATGTTATTTACTACTCGCCAGCACGAATCGCCTTTGCAAGCAGGTTTTTAAAGTAACGCTGCACGGTAACACGTCTTCCGTCTCGCTCACACGCAGGTTTTATACATGTGAATGACAGTGACAGCGTGACTTTTCGATGACGATGCTATTACTTTAGGAGTTTCCGCTTAATTTACATTATCCGTGCAAGCTATTGATTTGTGACATATTATACCTGAACGCATAATTTTTAAACTGATAAGTATAAATACGCGTCTATTAAAAAATAATATATCAATAAAAGCAATTTAAATTACCTCATTTCTCACACGTTTTTAATGAGATTTTGGAAACTAAGATATTATAAAAATGATATTAGCTTTAAATTCATGAGTAATTAATAGGTTCTCGATTTTAATAAAAATGGTTTTTTGATTGATATTTATATTAATCCTATATTATTGTGAACATTGGAATCATAGATAGGATCATTCTTTATTTTTCTCGGTCCGATTTGACCGATTCTATTGTGATCCGATTTTTTTTATATACTGTATACACAATTAACAACCTTATTCCCAGGAGTCAGGAGAGGATTATTGCTTGCTGCTTTTGCCAAGTCAAAATATAAGGGCATAAACTACGACGAAGAAATACTATAGACGGAGCGGCGTGAACAATATATTGAAGCACAAAAGCCTAAACTGATTTGTTAGTACACGCGAATTACGTCCTAACGTACAAACAAATTCGGCTGGGTTGCTTGTACTGGAATATCTTGTTCGCAACACTCCGTCAATATTATTTCTTCATCTACGGTCATAATTTTGACATATTTAAATCCATTTGTCTTACCAGTACCTATCTACATAGATTTTTATGTATTATGTAAGTGATAAGCAATAAATAAATACATGTAATAATAATAATAAGAGGTTGTAATAGGTTGTTGAAATAATAAATTGCTTTATAAAGTAATCTGTCTTTTACTTCAATCATTTTACACAACAAACTAGCCATCAAGGCCAACACTTGAGGCTATAGTTTGGGAGTTCAAACCAACAAATGAAATTTAATATATACTTATGCTTGTTCTAAAATACAGTCGCTACTTATTGTCTATGGTCCAGAGCTTGACCACCTCACCTAGAGTGAATTCCTGGCCACACCTTGCTACCCATTATCAGATAATTCATACAATTCCTGTCAAATAAGTTGTGGATAGCGCACTGTGAAACGGGCCCTAAGGCTGACACAGTCAAATTCATAAAATAATTGAACAATGTCAACAATTGACAATATGTGAAGCCAAAATATAAAGTCTGGGCCACACCAGTGAGTAATGCCGTTAATTAACGCGTTAAATACCAACATTATGTGTCGATTAACTAATTACAATATCAACTGCAGGTGTAGCGGGAGTGTAAGAGTGAAGAGACAATTGCTTAACTTACCTACTCAGCTTATTGCGATCAATTTTGAGCAGTCACTCAGTTCATACATATAATCTAGATCATTCATATCAATGATATGTAAAACACAAATCCTAAATGTAATATCTTCGTTTAATGTATTACCCTACTCTAACATGATTGCAAACTTCATTATTTTCTTTATATAATTATATACTTTATTTTTATATATTAAGGTAAATTTTTCTTTAATGTTATTGTGACCTCTCGCTTGCCAATTTTTTTGTGCAACAGTGATCAATCCTAGAAAGTATAACATATACTCTTTTAAATAGTAAATTCATGAATATGATAAATACTTTTAAATAAATCAACGGAGATGATGGCAATAAAAAAAATTGACACCCATCCAGATAAAGAATGGAATTATGAATTGCAGCTCAGCAAGCCTGTACTGAGAGCATGCTAAAGTATTTATTAATACTATAGTGTACTGACAAAACAGGCCGAAGTATACTATAGTATACTGTCAAAAATGAACAACAATCATCAGTCCCAAGCTTGAAGAAGCCCAGGACAGGTCATACATACAAAACATACTTGGAAAATTAAAAAAACATGTTACAAAATTTTTGATTCATTTCCCATACTCATACTTGTTTATGAACACATAATGGATAATTACCACCAATATTATGAATCATAATTCAAAGCAAGACAGGTGTTATAACACCTACTAAGATTGGTTTGTTTGAGTACTATTACCAAAAGCCATGAATTTTGTTTTTTTTATTAATATATTTATTTATATTTACAATCATTTTTGAAAAATGATGATATAATTTTTTTTATGCAATGCTTGGCTATGGTGTCATTCAAGTATCGGGGAAATCCCCAGTAATCAAATAATAATACCACTTATTCTATATTAACCACTCATAGGTCAACATATTTTGCAATCAATGCAAGTACTTTTTAATTTTATGAAATCAGTCCACCAAACAATTCTTAATAATTCTAACATCAAAACAAGTTTCTTAACAATACCAATACCCCATAATCTACTTTGTATAAAAATAATTTGAATTCTCTAGACACTCCTTCTTTCCTCAATATTCCATTGATATTTTTTAATGGAAGAGTTAATTAGAATTTATGAAATCCAATACAAAATTGCTGGGAGTGTACATGGGTGGTTTCTTCAATTTCTCTTTGATGAGGTCACACGGTGACTTGGTCTTGAAGTCAAACCTGACTATATTTGTTTTGATGCTCTCCCTCAGGTACGGCGCGGCAACCGGTCGCAGCCGCGACGTCAAAACTTTACCGAACATCGAACACTTACCCACGTCAATTTTCTGGTAGAGAACATATGACATGTCAGTTTTGCAAGGTAGAGATGGCTTCTTCTTTATTTTTACTTCAGTTTCGGATGACGAACCCAAACCAAACTCGGGATTGTCAAATATAAGAGACTCCAAGGAACTGCTGCTGCTGAGTACCTCCTCGTATTGCTTCGGCCTTGTCTGGCCCGGCAACTGCACTGCCTTCATTAAATCAATGAAACATTTGTCCTCTTCCAATTTCAACTTCCTCATCTCCTCTTCTATTCTCTCTTTTTCTAGCTCTTGTTGTTTTTTGAGTTCTTTGGCTTTGAGCATGTTTGATATTTGTTCGGAGAGGATACTCGTTATTGGGCTTTCACTGAGGCTCAGGCTGGGAGTCGGGATCGGCAACCTCTGACCTGGCGATGGTAGCCGTGTGTCTGACGAGCCTTTTGGAATTCCATTGAGTACAGGTATCGGAAAGGAGGTCGCACGTCCATTGTCTGTAGAACTGCTTTCTTCCAGATTACACTTGGACAAATGGCTGTCCACGAGGGCAAATAACGATGTAAATGAGCTTGAGTCAGTCATTTTGTTGGGATTGTTATATTTTGTTGATTAAATGTCTCAAGATTTCACCTTTGCTCATCAGCCAGCAAATTTACATTTTTTATAAAAACACTTCAATTTAAGTAATAATTATCATGTCCTGTTATTTAGACGCCACTATATTTACTAAAGATACGTCATTAGCTGTGAATTATTTATCGTGGAAAATACGTAATAAGCGTAAGAAATAATATACTCTTTGTTTACGAAACAAGGTAAAGTAAAAATCCAAAGAGAAAGCTGATTATTATAAAGGTAACGTTCACATTATCAAGATACTCCTTTGGTGGTATTGTCTATGGTCATACGAGGGCACTTACTACTTTACTTATATATTCTTTACTTTTGGCCTTTTTCTATTGAGACTAGGCCCAATACGATTCTGCCAATGTCAACGTCGTAAACTAGAGAACTACTTTACTTGTTACTTGCTACTATTCTGTGTAAACCAAGCATATCACTCTACAACAGTGTCTCCAACCCTCTTTGTCAAAATTACGGTGTTGCGTGGTCTAAAAATACGGTAGATGGTGGAAAATTACGGCAGACCAGTGTTGCTTATTTTTCTCCAAAATGATACTATAAAATACCCATGCAGTGGGGATGCGTAACGTCAAATCAACGATCTGATTCGGCCGAATTCGGCCGGCGATTATTGATACGAAACCGGAGATCATTGCGTTGAGCAGTGATGACGAGGATGTTGTGAGTGCTTTTCAGTCCTGAAACCATCTAAATCCAATAGAGAGAGACAGTGTTATAAGAATCAATGAGAGGACAGACAGCAGCCTGGTCTTTCTCATATAAATAAATATCGCCAGACGAGCAACCCCAAACTAAGTAACAATCGTATTATAGGCACCGTACAATGGACTGGCGGCGATCCCAGTAACACCCAGACCAGGGCAAATTACGAATAGACTGTTTTATAAAAATAGCCTAGGCGAGAATCGAACCCGCAACAACCCGGTGCAGTGACCCGACTGGCTTACGCTCAGACCAAGCTGTCGGCAAATATCGAATATCTGTTCGGTGTCTGTGGGCTGGTCAGAATGACAGGGTATTACCGTGTTTCAGCACAATTGCAGCACAACTTACTTTTTACTAATTTTTTTTGCAAAAATAATGGCTTTTAAAAAAAGACAAGCCCGCTGAGTTTCTCGCGGGATCTTCTCAGTTGAGGTCGCGTTCCGATCCGGTTGTAAAAGTTAAGATAAAAAATTTAATGACAATTTGTAAGTGCCCCGTAGGCCTATACGAAATAAACGATTTGACTTTGACTTTGAATGGTACCCGCTCTCCAAGCCCGTTCGTTGTTTCGTGTTGCATTAGCCAAAATTAAAACTTCCCAAAATACAGAATGATCGATACCATATACTTTTATGCGAAAGTGCAGCTAAATAAACAGAAAAAAATATATTATTCAAAACGTACTGGATAGACGTGGATAGATAAACTTGCAATGAATATTTTAATCGACTTTATTGATATGCCAAATAAAAAAAATATGTGGGTAGCTTATTCAATATTGGGCTTCATTTAATAATACTGATTGAGGGTAGTTTAAAAATGCTTTCAAATCCAATAACGACTTCACATGGAACCCGTGGCGGAGGTAAACTAATCGAGTGTTTCGAGGAAAACGTGCGTCGCCAGAGAGACAACGTAGCCAGCATGGTCGTCTAACCGGGTCAGTAAACTTTACATACTCGTATTTAGCGGTCCAGAGTATCTTCCCGTCACGTTAACACAATTAATATTGTTCATCAGAACATTCAAGGTATGATGGGCAAAGAGTTGGAACTGGAATTGTTTTTAAATGATAGCAAAACAGATATTCTTTGTATTAGAAAGAAAGAAAGAAAGAAAAAAACATTTATTTGTGACAAATACAACCGAACACTACACACAACACAACCCAACTTTGAGCATCACCTCAGGTAGACGCTCAAATGCTTGTCACAAATCGGCCGACCGAACACTGGTTAAAAAAAGACCAACTCATGTTAAATTTTAATGATCATCAGGTCACTAGCTCCTTCAACAGATTAAAGTTGATACGTGGTGGCTCTTTAATTATTACAAATAAGAATATAAAATCAAAAGAACGTAAAGACATAGTGAGCCTTTCTGTTGAACGAGTCATTGAAATTTCCTGTGTTGAGCTTGAGCAGTTCCTTGTTGTTTGCGTATACAGACCTCCATGTTCACCCTATGATGACTTTGAAAAGTACATGGAGGATATTTTATTTAAAATCTCTAAATCAAATAAAACTTTGCTTATCTGTGGAGACTTTAATATTAACTTATTAGATAATAATCCGGTAGTGGACAAATTTTTGTTACTTTTAAAATCTTATAATTTGTACAACATTTTCTTGGAACCTACTAGGATAACTGCCACTAGTTCCACATGTATAGATAATATATTTACCAATTTAAAACCTATCAAAAAATGTATAATAAATAATTTAGAATCAGACCACTGTGGACAACTAGCAGTATTTCCTAGTAAAAGTTACAAACCCCAAAGAAAAAAGTTTAGCTTTGTTCCAATAAATAATAGTCGCCTTGATGTCTTAAAAAGCAATTTAACACAGAAAGTGCCAGGGTTGCCTAATCGCGAAGACCCGAATGTACTGTATAACTCACTGTTCCATCTTGTCAGTGATGAATGTGGCAGTGTTTGCACCCAAAACAATATCTATTGGTGAGCGTGCTAGGTTTAGTGAATGGGCGACTCCAGGTATCTATAAAAGTAGACAGATGTTATATGATTTATACCATGAAAAATCGTATAATCATAACGCGATGTTTATCGAATATGTTAAAAAATATTCAAAGCTGTTTAAACGAGCCAGTTCCTCCGCTAAATCGATCTATTTACGTAACAAGATTGAAAATTCTGTAAATAAAATAAAAATGACATGGAACATTATCAACAGTGACTCCGGTAGAAATACAGTGCGTGACAGAGACTTTCATCTAATAATAAATAATAAGGATGTAAAAACGGATTTGGAAGTAGCGACTGAGTTTGAGATTTTTTTTACAAATGTACCCATGTCAACCAAAACACTAGAATCGTCTTCCAATTCTGCGGAGCACCTACTCAAACAAAGCGTAACGGAATGTAACACAGCTTTTAAATTCTCAGTTGTCAGTTGTAAAGACATAGTAAGTAGCTTTAAAAGTCTAGATGTAAAAAAAACAGCAGACCTATGGGGGCTTTCAGTTAAGACCGTTTCTGCGTTTATATTGTACCCAACTTAGCAACTATATTTAATAGCTGTGTTGCTAGTGGTGTATTTCCCGATCTCATGAAACATAGTAAAGTGATTCCTTTGTTCAAATCAGGTAGTAGTACTGATCCATCAAATTTTCGACCTATTTCAATACTACCTACACTAAGCAAAATATTTGAAAAAAACATATTAAACCAGTTGTTATGTCATTTTAATGACAACAAGATTTTTCATAAAAATCAATTCGGTTTTACAAGAAATCGCTCAACTATAGACGCGGGTGTGGAGTTAATAAAGAACATCTATGGTGCCTGGGAGAACTCCCAGGATGCTTTAGGTGTGTTCTGTGACCTGTCGAAGGCCTTTGACTGCGTCCATCATGAAATACTTATCCGGAAACTGCACCACTACGGTATTAGGAACAAGGCTCTTGACCTCTTGACTTCATATGATTCAAAAGGTCGATGTTAATGGTATAAAATCGCCCGGCTCTCTAGTGTCTGGATCAGTTAGAAGTGGTAGGTAGTGTAGGATCCTTGACTAGGTATATTTCCATAGAATACTTCATATAATTATATTTATTATTATAGGCGGGTAAGTTGATACAGTTGGCTGGCGATAGGTATGGTTTATTGATTAGGCGGTTGATACGGTTTGTTTGATAGGCTATAGGGATACAGATTTAGATAAATTAATACGTGTTGGGAAACTAGGAATTTCGTAGGAATCTTCTTTTACTTTTATTATTTTAGATGCGCGTAGGTCGATACTTGCGATTGGTAATAGGTGCGGTTGGTCTGTTGGCAATAGGGACAAATGTTTAAGTAAATTAATAGGTGATAGGATAGTAGGATTAACAATTAGGCAAGTACTTAGGTAGGGACCCTTTTGCTAATCCATGGAGTTTCTCGCTCGCTTTTCTCCATTGGACTAGGTTTCCGAGCGAGTGGTAGATTCATTTGTTCCATGTATTCAATAGTGATAATATTAAATCAAGGTTAAAGTTTGATATACTTAAGTACCTACTTTATTTAAATGTATCTATTTTCATGTTGATTATTATTCAATCTTAAATATATAACGTGATAAATAACTAACTTAATAATCTGAAGTTTGGTTCAGTATTGAGATTCTTGTCCACGCTAGTAGCGCAGACACCCTATCCGCGGGGAGAGAGCAGCGGGAGGGGAACAACGGCGCTCGCGACGACAGCGCCTAGGGGTGTCCACTTCGAAAAAACATCGATGTTTTTTTCGATGCGATATATCGGAAGTGTGCATCGATGTCATCCGATGTATCGGTTAGAAACATCGATGTTTACTGAAAATCGAGTACTTTTTCTCACATTACATCACAAAGCCCTCACCTAGTCAAACCTCTAAACATAACATGCAAACGTCAATTTATAATTACATAAATACTCAATTTATGTCAATTTATAATCGCACAGCAACCGCATAGTAACTGTCACTTTTAACAGATATTGTATGGGATATCTGTCAAAAGTGACAGTTACTACACGGTTGCTGTACGATTATGAATCGATTGTTTTAGCAGACTTGGGGCCCAGAACTGTCCATGTCTGCACATTTATCGCGTGTGTTCAGGGACGCTGAATATTCAAGAAATCTATATAACTAAGGAAATAAAACCGGTTATCAAAAAAAGTTAAACCTATGTATGAACAATATTGATTATAGTACAAATGAATTAAATTAATCCTCAACTTTAAACACCCTATTTCCAGTGTTCTTCCGATAAACTTTTCAAAAACAAAAGTTTATTTAAACGCTTTCCCTTGAGTCGATTTCTTTGTTAGTTTACTTGGTTTTTGTGTAAAGCTCACTGAGACAGCAAAACCAGGTTTTTTTTTTAGTTTGACATCACCATATGTATTTTGCCAGTTTCAAGTAATATCAATTATTTCAGTTTTAGAGCATATGAACAGGTCCAAATAAAATACCCCCCCCCCCCGTCCCTCAATCAGTAAAGTGATGGATACTTTACTGAATGATTTTTTAAGAATTCTTTGTGACAAACTGAAAAGCCAAGTTTCGTCACTCTATTTCAATTACCTGCACTCGTGCACTTTACCGAACCCATAATAGTTAATATTCCACCTATATTACTAACTATTGCTCGCAGGAACACTAGTTTTAGAAATTAAATCATAACTGACGCCATGACTTTTCAGTTTCCCGCTAAAAAGTCCGGGTTATGTTTTTATTTTATTATCTAACGCGCAGTGAAGCCAATATCAATTTCGAAATTCGGCCTAAATAGTTTGCAGTCCAACCAGAGCGTTCAAATATTACGTAAACACATAAAAATAAGATTCCGGACCCCCTCTATTAGGAGGATAACCCTGCGTTCATATAAGTTTAAACAAAACAGGTTTGAAATAAAAAAAATGTAAAATAAACATATTTTAAAACCAATAGAAATAAAGAAAAAGTTTGTTGGTAATGATTTAGAGATCAAACTGAGTTTTTATGAAATTAACTGGTTGATTCGATGTTTTATGAAAATACATCGATACATCGAGTATATTGTGGCGCCCTGTCCGCCACCAATTATTTTAATGTGGCAACATTTTGCATTGAGATGTCAAGTGTGTGAACCAGTGTTGCCAGAAGGTTACTTAGGTAACCTTTTAGGTGATTTTTGACTGCTTCAGGTTACTTCTAGGTTACACGACACAAAAGGTTACATTTAGGTGATTTTTTGGAATTTGCTTGCGGAATGATTTTTTAATTCCCTCCAGTGGCTTGTATTATTATGTATTCTCTACATACTACATACTGTAATAATAATAAGTACATACTAACGAATAACTACGCTAGTAAGTAATACGTTTAGTCGCTGCCCTTCGCCTGCCTGGATCACCTGCTGTTGTGTTGTGTATGGTAGAAAGTCCACGAAAGCGAGGAGATCGGTATACCTACCTACTTTGCAGACTAATAACGAAAGGCTTAACTGAAATAAATTTGACTTAGTTGGTTTGGGTTCCCACAATAACACCGGCTAACCACAGTAAGTAGGTATGTTCATGTGTGTGTGTGTGTGTGTGTGTGTGTGTGTGTGTGTGTGTGTGTGTGTGTGTGTGTGTGTGTGTGTGTGTGTGTGTAATTACAGATGTTCAGAAGTAGATTTTGTAAATATTAAAATACAACTTTATTTAAGTTATGGAAGAAACTTTTACATCAGCCATAATTCTGTAAGTTTTTTTTTTTGCTTTTGGTCATCTAAAATGTAAAAGGTTACTTTTCCTACAAAAAGGTTACTTTTTGTACATTTTAGGTTACTTTTGCCAAGACCTCGCTGGCAACACTGGTGTGAACCGATGTTAATTACGAATAAAAGTGAAGTGATATAAACGAGCCGTGTTTTTATACCACCGGGAGCAACGAACCCCAAAATATCAATAACCTTTCAAAACATCGGATCGATTCGATGTATCGTATTGTAAACATCGAGTGATTTCAATTCATCGATGTATATCGAATATCCCTAAGCGCCACCGACGCCGAGCGGCGCGCCCGCCCGCCACCGCCAGTGCTAAAGGAACTTCTTCAACGGCGGACGTGTGTTACGTCCTCTAAATTTATAATTAGAAATATCTCGTACGCCTGTAAAAGCTGTGTATAGCCGTGTGGCGAGTGATCGACGATCGTGCTGCCTGCCGACCTGCGCGTCCAGCCACCCAGTCAAGCGTGGAAGATTACAAGCGACGGGAATTCGACAGCCTGCATCCATCATCAGACAAGTCGTTTCCGAGGGAAATGCCGTTTATTCCTTATTGCCTCCTTTCCACTCCTAATTCTGTTTGTGCAAAGTGTTAACCTACAATTTACGTTAGGTACCTACCTGTGCATACAGGAGGACTACGCCGTACGTACCTACTTTTTCAATACTTTGAGTTGAGGTGTTTTTACTCGCTAAATTATCAATTTTCGCATTCAGTTGCCAAATAAACAACGAGTAAAGCCTATTTACCTATAAAATACGAGTGGATTGCTAAATTACATTAACTTTTGCGTTACATATTTCACCAAGCGCTCATTGCACGCACGCCATACTACATTCCTACACAAGCAGCCATTTTGTGTATGATTTGGTTTTGCCTATTTGCCGCCTATTTTGGCTTGAATGTGCCTATTTTATATTGGTTTGTGTGCGCCTGTTGGGTTAATTTTCGCAGGTATAATTACCTACCTATTCTTTCGTTTGGCATATGCATTTTGTTTCTATTTATCTAGGTAAATAGACTACCTACGCAGGGTGATAGTGTTTTCGTTGCTAGCTTTCGTTTCAAAGCCTATTTGCCGAAACTGTTCACAGCGAAACGAGACACTGCTATAAGCGGATCCGCGACGTGGTGCCTACCTACGTGCTGCTCCTGCTGCCGACTCTTGCGGCTGCCGCGGCCGGCATCAGGGCAGTCTATTCGTGCTTCGGGCCACGGGTAACGACGGACCGCGTGCTGCATCACACAACTGTTAACTGGTTGGATCTGCACATTTATTTTCTTACCTACTTCATTGTTAATTATCTGCAATGGCCAATGATAGTGATGATAAGTTTGATAACGCCCAAGAGGGGCAAGATATTTCAAGACTCATTCGTAAACGTATTTCAGTTAAGGGTCGTCTAACAATAATGATACAAAACATAGAGGCTCTGCGATCAATGGATCCTAATGAACTGAAGCGTACTAAAATAAAAGAATTAAATATCCGGTTAGAAAAATGCCAAGCATTGTTCCCATCATTTGAAGATATTCAATCTAATATTGAGAATATCTGTGATGATTTAGAAAAACAATTAATTGAAAGAGACTCACTTGAAACTAGATTCATATCTCTTTTATCTTTAATTCAAGAATTAATTGAATCGACTGACCCGGTACCAGTCGTTCAAGAACATGAGGCCCGTTCGGTCTGTTCTATTAACAATTTTCATGAGAATAATATTAAATTGCCAACTATTAAACTTCCATCCTTTGATGGTAATTATTTACAATGGCTTGAGTATAGAGATACTTTTGACTCATTAATTAATTCTAATAATTCCATTCCAGTAATTAGTAAATTTGACTATTTAAGGTCATTACTCGAAGGGAGTGCTCTTGTTGTAATTAAATCTCTTGAATTTACTTCTACAAATTACTCTATTGCATGGGATTTGTTATGTGTGAGATACAATAACAAAAATATTTTAATAAATAACCATTCAAAGGTAATTTTCTCTTTGGAAACATTAAATAGAGAATCTTATAAGGCTTTAAGATTTGTCATTGATATTGTAACTAAGAACCTAAGGTCATAAGACACATTGGGACTACCTACCTCTAGTTGGAACGCCATGGTCATATTTCTAGTTTCATCCAAGTTAGATATATATACAAACAGTAAGTGGGAAGAGCATAAGGGAAACTGCCTACTTTGGATGATTTCTTTACATTTCTAAGGAACAGGGCTGCAATTTTAGAGACTACTTTAGCCAGTAGGAACGATAAACCTGCTTACCCTCAATGGGTGGGTCAGAATAGGCCTAACCCAACAAAGTCTTTTGCATTGTCCTGCGATGAAACTAATCATACTATTGCCACGTCCAACTCTAATTACCCACCTTGTGCGATTTGTAATCAAAGTCATCTTGTTTATTTATGTTCTAAGTTCAAAGATATGTCGTTAGAGGATAGGCAGAGTGAAGTATCATGTTTGAAATTGTGTTCCAATTGCCTGCGTAGAGGCCATAATTCATTTCAGTGTCGCCTCAGGGGCACTTGTCGTTCATGTAAGTCAAAACATAATACATTATTACATGTAGATAAACAAAACCCTAAAAATGATACATTGGAAGTAGAAAACTTACCTGTTCCTTCTTTACCTATAGCGCTGTCAGCCGTCTCAGTCGGTCAAGTACTTTTATGCACAGAGGTTGTAGAGATTGTAAATAATTTTAATAATAATGTGTACCAAGCGCGTTGCTTGTTAGACACAGGTAGTCAGTCATCATTCATAACAGAAAGTTTAAAACAAAGAATTGGTCTACCGACTGAAAATATTAAGACTGTATATATTATATATTGAATATTAGTGTGTCTGGAATTAATAATGTTAAGGGGGAAGCTCAGGGTCAGGGCGCGAAATTCAAAATGTCAATGGTTTTTAGCTTTTTACGAAAAATTTGGACATTTTTACGATGTAATTTAGTGTTTTGCGATATTAGCATTCTGCATTGGATGTCTCAATGTAATAAGTTTGCTTAAAAAAGTACCTAATCCGATACAATACCATAAGGTTTGTAAAAACCGCTACTTTTACTAACTTCATAGTGTTGTATCGCTTTTGGTATCTTTTTAAGCAAACTTAATACATCGAAACATCCCATGCAGCATGGTAATATCGCAAAACACTAAATTACATCGTAAAGATTTCCAAATTTTACGTAAAAAAAATAAAAACCATTGACATTTTGAATTTCGCGCCATGACCCTGAGCTTCCACCTTAAGATGGAAGCGATCAGTCGCATTCCCATACATATTTCAACATGGTAATACTCGATACACATACAGTTTTTTAGTTGTACAAGCATTGTTATTAATTCTCTATAAATTAACCCTTAGTAGCCTGATTTACGAAAGTGTTTTTTTTTAATATTACTGTGTTTAATAATAATGACATTTGATTTTTTTTTTAATTTCGTTGGAAAGAATATTATACAACAGTAAAATACGTACAGCCAACCTATAAAAAAAAAACGAATAGTAATGTGAACATTCGGTTTAAAAGATTGGTATCAAAATTGAAACTCTAGGCTATTAAGGGTTAAAGAGCTCGCAGAATGAAATATCAGGCAAAATCTTATAGTAATAACATCATAAAACGATATAAAATTTTAGGCTTGTGTGCGTGAATAAAAGCGCCTCTGTCCAAATTAACCCGTAACTAATATAGCATCCGATTCTTTGTCCTTCAGTATTTACGGCGACAGATGGCAGCAGTAGTTTTTACTTATAATACATAAAGACATAACATGACAATATATAGAGAAATATAGAAAATTTTCTATAAATAAGTATAAAGATTCATAATAAAAATTTAAAATTAAAAAATACATATAAATTTCGTTCGTCCATCGAACCTACGAACAATCGCATTTCACCGATAAAGTGATCATAACAGCCACAGAATAAATGTGGCCCCTTCAGTGTTGCCAGATGTGATTTTCTATTTATACCCAAATTTAATATTATTTTTCTCCGAAATGATACAATTTGCTTGAGTTTTACCCAAAGGCAAAAAGTTAATAATATCGGCTTAGCTTTTTGCCTTTTTTTTTTTTCTTTGAAATACTGTTCTAATTTCCAAACTGAAGCAGTAGAATGACGTTTTTTTTTTATATGTTACGCATCCCCACTGCATGGATATGTTTTTCTCCAAATTGTTATCTAAGAATTTCATTTCTCCAAAATTTCTCCAGAGCCAAAATTTTTACCCTTAATTGCGAAAAAAATACCCAATCTGGCAACACTGGCCCTTATACTATTTCTATTTCTTTCAATTCTCGATGATAGTTCCTGTGGAAACTTGAACGAGCGTCTTTTTTAAATTCTGTATACATTATTTAATAAAAATATGCCGCTTACGCACGTACAAGGTCATAGCAGAGTCGGAGAAACTGATAGGGATATATTTTTTTACAAAGTGTAAGAAACTAAACTATTGCTCGATATTTTTGTACAAATTTATTAACTTATATTACATTTCATTACAAGATGTCAGTATATTATGTTTCTTTATTTATTTATTATAATCGAAATCTGATGAATCATCACTGTCACTCATTGAACTCTCCCCAACATTTATTATAAGTTCCTGTACTTCTATATTATTATGATTCTGTTTTATGTTTAAACTAGCTGTTGCCCGCGACTTCGTCCGCGTGGTATTTAACAAAGACTCAGCCGTTGGCAACAGCCTGCTCGCGTTCTGATCCCGCGGGACGCATTGCAGATTGTTGCTATCAAACTTTAATCAGGCGCAGCGCTGCAACATTGGTTTTAATTTTTTTTCGAGAGATCCAATTTATTTTTTCTAAAATAAAAGTAGCCTAAGTTACTCCTTGTTACATCAGCTATCTGCCAGTGAAATTCCCGTCAAAATCGGTCCAGCCATTTCAGAGATTACCCGGAACAAACAGACAGACAGACAGACAGACGGACAGACAGACAAAAATTGTAAAAAATGTTGTTTCGGTATAGGTAACGTGTATACATCCAAATGCACTTAGTAAAAAGCGGTTATTTTAATATTACAAACAGACACTCCAATTTTATTTATATGTATAGAAGAAAGTTTGTGAACAACACACACGTATACAGATAACTACGCTCTTTCTTTTCTTCTAGTGTTAGGTGTTTTTTCATTGTTAGTTCGTTTCTCCGTGTTATAAGATTCTTTATATTGTCTGTAATTATACTTTGTTTTCTGACTTTCGTGGTTTTTATAAAGTTCATGCTTTCTATAAGTAATTTCTTGATTTTGCTATAATAGGATTCTACTTCTTCATGTTTATGAATTTTTATGGAGTTTGTTTGTGCTTAAGAGGAATGCGAATTGTTCTTTTTCTTCTGGTGTGTTTAGTTTGGTATTATTGTTTTTGTATTTGGCTCTGCTTTTCTTTTTATTTGATATCAAGACGGTGCTTCTTAAGAATCGGTGGTCACTAGGGAATGATAGCCTATTTAATATTTCAAAATTTGTTATATGTTCTTTCTTATTCATTAATATATAATCTATTTGGCTTTTTGTTTTCTTTGGCGACAGCCATGTCCAAATATTTTTTACATCTTTTTAAATAGACTATTTGTTATGAATAGGTTGTTTTCCCAACAGAATTGAAGTAGTCTTTCCCCTCTTTTGTCTCTTTTTCCATAGCAGTAGTTACCCAGTATTTTTTCTTCACCAGATAATCGTTGTCCAACTCGGGCGTTAAAATCACCTAATATAATGCGGCTTTTATTACACTGCGTTTGCGTTTGTTTGAGTTGATTGTAGAAATCGTCGATGTCAAGATCGCTGGCTTCAATGGTAGGTGCGTGGACTTGAACGATAGATAGTGATGTTTTATCAAATTTCAGGTTTAAAATGCATATTCGTTCAGATATTCCTATAAAGCTTTCTATGATTGTTTTGAGATTCTTCTTGATGAGAAAACCAACCCCATATTGCCCTTAGTTTTGCCAAAATATCAAAATATATGTTCTTCATCTTCTATAATGTTGTATCCTGTTCTTCTTATTTCAGAAAGGCCTATTAAATCGTATTTTATTTTGGATATTGAGTTTTTAAAATCTAATAATCTTTCATTTGATAAAAGAGATCTTGCATTATATGTGCATATGTGAAGTGGTTGGAGTGGAGGGTTGTGGTCTGTGACCCCCGCGGTGACCGGCCGTGTTGGGGGTATATGCGGAGAGGTCGCTTTGCATCAATATTGTTACGTGCGGGGGTAATCAAATGCCGATTACGTGAAAATTACTTTAATCGCTCTCCACACAGTAGGCAAAAATAGTACACACCAGTACACTAATTAGTTAACACTTAAACAACAATACACCAAGTCACTTTGAATCACAGTAGTCCACAGTATTCGCTAGAGTCGCCGGTATAGTCTTCTTAGTTCGCTTCCGAGAGATGTGTTCACTATCGCTTTCAAATAGAAACTGAGTCGTCGCTGGTCCTGCACACTATTTATAATCCGAAAATAACGAGGGTGGATCTTTCCAGAAAGGTGTCGACAAAAACCCACAAAACAGAAATGTTCCATAAGGAAAATGAACCTTATGTACACGGTAATAAGGAGGGGCTAGAATGTTCTAGTGTACGTAGCTGCATTCGTGAAATCGGTATTATTCCGAGAACTCCCAGTTCCAGGAATTACATTGTCCTCGCATTTGTTTACTAATAATTTTAATAAAAATAATACGAGATATATTCTGGAACCCGGTTGCAACATTGTTGGCGATTCTAGATCTTTCTTCACAGATCGATAGGAGACCTTGGACCCGACAATGCGTTTTTGTTTCCAGAAGCTTCGATGATTATTTCAAGAGTAATCGTTACCTCTTTTATACGCATCGTAACAATATTTATTTTTGTGCGTATTTTGTTGGAAAGTTGCTGTGTTTGTAACGACAGATGATGTAGGTGTCGGGTTTGTAGGAGAGTCCTCGTTTTGTTTTTTATTTTTTATCATATATTGATGTATGTTCGAATTCTGTTTCTTGAATGGTTTCTTCGTATTAGTTTTATTTGTATTAGGGTCGTTATCGTTACATTCTGGAGATTCCGATAAGTTTCTTTTATTTTGATGACGGTTCGGTGTATTAACATATTGGTGTTTCTGTATGTCTTCTGGAAATGTTATAATTTTATTGTACTTCAGATAGGCTTTCCTTCCCTTACTTCTCTCTTCTAAAAGTTGTGCATTTAGTTTTTTTGCGTTCTTCTAGTATTTCAGGTGGAAAATCTTCTTTAATGTAGTATGGTGTGTCTTCTAGTCTTTTTTTGCTTTTCAGTAGTTCAAATTTCAATCCCATGGTGTTCAAAGTTATTATAGTAGGTCTAATCTTATCGTTGTCTCTTTTTTTTCCTAGACGTCTCACTTCTTCTATATTCTCCTTGTTACAATTTATGTTCATATTTTGATTAATAATTTCCAGTATGATCTGTTGCAGTTCATAGTAGCTTCTTTCTTTTTCTACTATTCCCAAGAAGATCAAGTTCTTTTTTCTAGTTGTTCTCTCTAGTTGTTGTATACGCCTACCTTGATCAACAATAGTTTTCTCTAATGCGTTGTATTTTGATTCTAAGTTTGCAAATTTGGTATCAATGTTATTGTTTATGATTTGTGGTATACTTTGTTTCATGTCTTTTATCTCATTTGTCTGTTCATCGAATTTGCTTTGCAAGTTTTTAATCATCGCTATGAGTTCTTCCATTTTACAATAGTATAGGGTATCGATATCGTATTTTTTGTTTAATTTAAATTGTGATTTGTGATTGTGATGCCCTCTTGTGGTGGGACGTGGAAAACAATTCAACAGTTAGTATAGTATGACTTCTGTTTCAGATAGATCATTTGTATTGGTGTCTCTTAATCAAGTTCTGATATTTGCCGTTAGATGGCGCGATACAAACATTAAGTCGGTCGGTGACTTGCTTAACTCGATGTAAGTTTTTTAGGTTAAGGGGGAAGCTCAGGGTCAGGGCGCGAAATTCAAAATGTCAATGGTTTTTATTTTTTTACGGAAAATTTGACATTTTTACGATGTAATTTAGTGTTTTGCCATATTAGCATTCTGCATTGGATGTCTCGATGTATTAAGTTTGCTTAAAAAAATACCTAAAGCGATACAACACCATAAAGTTAGTAAAAGTAGCGGTTTTTACAAACCTTATGGTATTGCATCGGATTAGGTACTTTTTTAAGCAAACCCAGCAAGCCCTAAACTAGATACATTACAATTTGCCATTGATATGGATTCTAATTTGCCTATAACTAAAAGATCTATTCTAAGTTTGACCTGTAAAATATTTGACCCGTTAGGGCTATTATGTGCATGTGCAATTAAAGCTAAAATTATTCTACAGAATCTGTGGACGCTTAAATTGGACTGGGATGATCCAGTGCCATCTAATTTATCCAAGCAGTGGTCAAATAACGCTAATAATTAAATTAAATTATCTCAATTGAAAGTATCTCGCAATGTCATTTGTAGTTCACCTAGTTATATAGAGCTGCATTGTTTTGTGGACGCATCACAGGATGCATATGGTACCTGTGTATATGTACGTTCCGTTAATAATGACAATACAATTTTAGTTAAGCTGCTATGTGCCAAAGCCAGAGTCGCGCCTATCAAGGCCATGACCATACCGCGACTGGAGCTCTGTGGGGCGCTGTTGGGAGCTCGTTTATGTTCCAAATTATTGATGGTACTTAATATCAAAATTAATCGGACTGTCTTGTGGACAGATTCCTCTATTGTATTATGTTGGATTAAAACTTCACAAAAAATATTAAAGGCTTTTGTATGCAATAGAATACAAGAGATAAACGAGCTCACAATCGGGCATACCTGGAGACATGTTCCCACTAATTTAAACCCTGCTGACTTGGCATCAAGGGGTGTCGAACCACCGGAACTAATGCAAGATTCTTGCATGTGGTGGGAAGGTCCTCCTTTCCTACAAAAGGAGTACACAGAGTGGCCACAGCTAGATAACCTATCTATAGACGTACCTGAACTTAAAGTTCATTTAAATATTGAAATTCCAAAATTAATTGATTTTACTAGATATTCTAACTTTAGTCGTTTAAAACGAGTATTTGCTTATGTTTTACGTTTTATTAATAATACTAAGAAAATTAACACTAAAATTGCAGGCCCCCTACAAGTTCAGGAGCTTGACAAGTCACAGTTAATTTTAATTAAATTTTGTCAGTTGGAATCTTTCAGTTCGGAGGTCTTACCATTACTGAAGGTAATAAGTTACATCATAAGTCAAAAATACTACCATTAAGTCCATTTCTTGACGCTGACGGTGTGTTAAGAGTCGGTGGTCGTCTCAAATTCTCGAATCATAATTTTAATAAAAAACATCCAATAATTTTAAATGGAAAGCATCACTTCACTAAATTATTAATGAGACACGAGCATCAACGCTTATTCCACGCAGGCCCACAATTATTATTAGCCTCTATACGTGACAGTTTCTGGCCCTTAGGTGGTAGGACATTAGCACGCAGCGTCAGTAGGTCATGTGTTATATGTACACGTTTTCGTGGGAAGACTGTACAGCCTATCATGGGACAATTACCACCAGATAGAACTAATATCACATTCCCCTTTTATTCATGTGGAACTGATTTTGGTGGTCCATTCATGATTTCTTCTAGAAAAGGACGTGGCAATCGTATTACAAAATGTTATTTGTGTATTTTTGTTTGTCTATTAACCAAGGCGGTCCATCTCGAGGTAGTTAGTGACCTCAGCACCGAAGCCTTTATTTTATGTTTACGTCGGTTTGTATCTCGCCGTGGCAAACCCCATATTATACATTGCGTTATCGCACAAACTTCGTAGGCGCAAACAATGAATTGGGTAGGATAATACGGTCCAGTCGTAAGCCCATTTGTGACTATGCTAGTAGCGAAGGCATTATTATGAAATTCATTCCGGCATACTCACCTAATTTTGGGGGAATTTGGGAAGCGGGCGTAAAATCCTCAAAGTGTCATTTTAAAAGAATCGCGGGTAACGCATCATTAACTTTTGAGGAACTAACCACACTCTTTGCACAAATAGAAGCCATCCTAAGTTCACGTCCACTGTCCCCCTTCTCTTCGGATCCTCAAGACCTTAATCCCATCACTCCCGGCCACTTTCTTATCGGGCGACCTCTCATGTCGGTGCCATCAGAAGTCATGGATATGGCTAGACCAAACAGATATCAGCTGATCGAAAAACTCCGGCAGCAATTTTGGGAGAGATGGAAGAAGGAATACCTCGCCGAGCTCCAATCGCGATCAAAATGGCGTTCAACGGAACACGATGTCAAGGTTGGCGAGATGGTGCTCCTTAAAGAAGACAATGTTCCACCGCTAAGATGGCGACTAGGTCGGATCACCAAGCTATACCCAGGCCCCGACCACACAACAAGAGTTGTAGATGTAACAACCTCAAAGGGTCTTATCCGGCGCGCTGTCAACAGGCTGGTCACTCTACCGATGAATGAACTGGAAGCCAGCAGCCTTCCAGGGGCCCCAGCATGTCCACGCTAGTAGCGCAGACACCCTATCCGCGGGGAGAGAGCAGCGGGAGGGGAACAACGGCGCTCGCGACGACAGCGCCACCGACGCCGAGCGGCGCGCCCGCCAGTGCTAAAGGAACTTCTTCAACGGCGGACGTGTGTTACGTCCTCTAAATTTATAATTAGAAATATCTCGTACGCCTGTAAAAGCTGGGTATTGTGTTATTTAATGATTATATACATCATAAATATCTTCAACATGGTGTTTTAATGTCCCGCGAGGACAATTCTGGATGGATTGAATCTGGTGGAAAGTCTTTACTTATAAATTATATCGTAAATGAGTTGTTACATAGTGGGTGAATCTGGTAGATTTGGCTACACTGTGGGGCGGTAGACCCTGATAGCAATCACTAAACAGTAGATCATAGAGGTGCTATCTGCAGTCACTAGCTGGACTTATTTCTGTATAACGTAATTGATTCTCCTGTGTATTTTTTTTTAAATCTAAAATTGTGAGGAAACATGCATGTCTGTAGTTTTGCGTTGTAAGCAGTGTGACCACCAGCCCGCACTGGGCGTGGTGGAATATAATCTGAATTACCCTCATATTAAGGAGAAGTGTTTGTGTGCTATCGACAAAAGTGGGTGCACTTTAATGGACTGCACCTCTGCCTACTACTTAGGGGATTCCAGGCGTGATGGTGTTTCTATCTTTACCTATAAGCTTAAGTAAGAAAATATTGTTTTTTCAGGAGGATGAACTGTAGATTCAGAGAGAACAATAATCCTGCCACCATCCCAATTCAAAAGTCTACTATTATTTAATTGTTGGCTGAATAAGAATCGAACCCTCCGCCTGCGCTCAAACCACTAAACAAAGTTGCTTTAAAATTGTCACATTGTGTTTTATTTTCATTGACCTAATGTGATAATAGATGTGTGGAGTGTGTGTATATAAGAGGTAGTTTAAAAGTAGCGCATGTAGCAGAGAAAGCAAGAAGCAGGAGGCTGGTTTGATGACGTGATTAAAAGAGATCAGAAGCATTTTGAGCGCCCAAAAGGGCTATGAGTATATGCATAGATAGAGTGAGAGGAAGATCCACGAAGTGGTGGATGTTTTGTATAAAAAGTGATATGAAGGAGGTTGGGGTAGACGGGAGTATGAGGGAAAAGAGAGATTAATGTATGAAAAAGACTTACTGCGCCGATCCTAAATAATGGGAAAAAGTGAGGCAGATGATGATTTTACTGATTTCCAATATATATTTACCTACTTTAGATTGAGTTTAATTGCAAACAAGTACCTTAGTATGAGGTTATGGCGTTTTTTGACGTAGAGAAATCCTCATGGATACCGCAATCTCTGCGGGAGACGAGCGGGTTATGTCGGACTCCTACCCACTAAAACCCCATGTTATACCATCGTCTGCCTTTGTTGGGGCGCTGTGGTATAGCACTTGCATGTACTGCGACGTCCAATGAGGTTATGCCCTAGCTCCACCCTTGATAACATTCGATAGTGGGAACATTCGATATCAGTGATGGCCATCTTGGTAGAATACTCGTCTTGGAAACAAGGTGCGCAGATTCAAACACGGCTCCCGCTAGGACTTTCAAATTTTTATGTATGAATCACGTTTTCAATCATGAATCATTGGCTGTACCAACGGTAAAGGCAAACATCGCAAGGAAACTTGCACGTTCCTGAAAAGAGCAAACGATCGAATGTTTACTATATATTATAGTAACGAAAAAAACTCACACTCAGCACAAATGTTTCAGATATCGCCCGCTAGGGGCGTTTTTTAAGTCTCTATACAAAATGTCCAAATACGGTAGTTTATAAACTTTAAAGTTAGCTAACGAAAAATCTCGCACTTGAGGTATACTAAGAATAGGCATGATGACAGTAACTAAGAATCACTAAAATAATGTGTTTATCTAATGAGATAGGATTAATAGGTTCTGATAAATGTATTTATTTACAGATTTAAGGCGAGATTGATAATTTATCTAATAAAATAAAACTACAAAATTCAGCAGTCCGCCATGATAAGTTGAACACCAATCAGAGTGAACTACGTCACGAGCATGTACACATTGTAAACATCGCTAAGTTTCGTACGAACTTCGACGATCTCTGCACTTAGTAATTGTTTTTACCTGCGTTTATAAAGTATTTCGTGATTTCTATCGATCAATTACATAGTTTTGTGTTCTCAAAACATGGAACAAGAATTGACCATTTTTGACACAAACAATATAAAACCTGTTGCTAAGCAACCGCAACATTATCAGCAAAGAGTAATAAGATATAGTCCATACTCTTTACAATATTTATATACGTAAATTACTGATTTGATGTGTTTACGGTCAGTTTGCATAATAGTGACGTCACAAGCAGACGCCATGACACCGGCGATCGTTTTGGAGCGAATTTTAAAATTACAATCTAAATAGCGTTTTTTTTCAAATAAAATTAAGTAGTTTCCTGCCGAAATAATATATTTTTTTGGAAATAGTAGATACCTTAGAATATTATAGAACAGTTTTACAAAATCAGTCATCATGCCTGTTTTAGCTACCATCCGCTACGGGCGTTGGTTTATACTACACACAAAACTTCTAAATACGTAGACTATAAAGTTAACGGTTAGCTTACGAGTAATCTCGCCCTTGACGTAATGTTAATAATGGTGTATATTGCTATTTACTAGATCATAAATGGTCTGTCGTTCATAGCATAGTGGTCGCTAGTAGGAATTGTTACCACTCTTTTGACTTTGAGGTACAACATTAAGTGTATAGTTATAATTAAATACATAAATATCACGCAATGTAGTGTTTTTAATCATTTTTATACATTGCGTCATAATTAACAATGGTTTACATTAATTATGAAGTGTTGATTTCGTCTCACCAACACAATCATTTTATTATAAATTTAATTGTATTTCTCATTTGCAGAAAAACACCAACAAATAATCCAACATATCAATCAATATATCGAACTCATCGAGATTGTCGAAGAGATATCGGCAAAAAGCGATGCTCAAGCAGCAGAATTGAATAAAGATCAGGCTAGATTAGCCCAGAAGGTGCAAAAGGCCTTCTCCGCTTTGCAAGTCCAAGTTCTCGACAGTGCCCAAGAGTTAGCACCAGCTCTCGGTGCAGAAGTTCTGCAGCGTATTGCGCAAGTCACAGCTCAACTGCAAGCTGATTTAGTAGCCGTCACTGGTATACATGTGGTGATACAAGCGCCTACTGAACCTGTATCTGAAATATCAAGTGATGTTGAAGCATTTGAAAAGCAAACTGCTAAGGTATCTGTTTCTGAAACAACTACAGCTGTAAGTGTCGAGCCAACAATCCTGGAACAAGTTGACACTATGCGCAAAACTATGCCAACTGATCAGGCTACTTCTGGAACTGAAATAATAGAAAAGGCAGTTGCTGAGTCTAACGAAGTCGTTATTACAGAAAACGCGGCTGGTTTATCACAAGTCGTAGATACACAAGCTGCTCAAGTACAGACGGTTACAGATGAAAGTATTGCAGTTACAACTGCAGCTGTAAGTGTTGAGCCAACAATCCTGGAACAAGTTGACACTATGGGCAAAGGTATGCCAACTGATCAGCCTACTTCTGGAACTGAAATAATAGAAAAGGCAGTTGCTGAGTCTAACGAAGTCGTTATTACAGAAAACACGGCTTGTTTATCACAAGTCGTAGATACACAAGCTGCTCAAGTACAGACGGTTACAGATGAAAGTATTGCAGTTACAACTGCAGCTGTAAGTGTTGAGCCAACAATCCTGGAACAAGTTGACACTATGGGCAAAGGTATGCCAACTGATCAGCCTACTTCTGGAACTGAAATAATAGAAAAGGCAGTTGCTGAGTCTAACGACGTCGTTATTACAGAAAACACGGCTTGTTTATCACAAGTCGTAGATACACAAGCTGCTCAAGCACAGACGGTTACAGATGAAAATACTGCAGTTGAGGAGACTGAGCCGATCCTGAGTGAGCAGGTAGAAGCTAAACATACTGACATTTTAGGAAGAGATAACGCTACCATTGGCACCGAAGAGGTTTTAAGTGTAGCTGTTACTGAACAAGTAGCGATTATATCCGAACTAACTGAACTGGATGATAAAGAAAATCTGGAAGAAGTAAGCACATCTGTGAAAAGAAAATCTGACCCAACTCAAACAGAAGTAGATGTTAGTGAAGCAAAGGTCAGTGAAGCGGTTGTTGCGGAACAAACCAAGGAAAAAATTGAGGAGGCGCCACAAGCAATTGGTGAATTTCATTTCATTTTACAAATTGTGTTAAGGTGGTTCATTATGATATGTGTATTTGCATTTGGGCCAAAAGTATATGGATTAAAAATTATCTTAGATGTAGTACTATTTTTAAAAACAGGCTATGACCACATATCCAAGCTAAATATTCTCATTTTACAGATAATTTGATCCAGCCCATACAAGAGTATATTTGTGAAGATGTCACAGAAGTGATTAGCGAGCTACCCCACCTTGTCAACAGCGAAGAACTAAAGCGATCAGTGAATATCTCAAAACAACTACTCGAGCACATCGCTGCTTCTGAAACCGAAAAAGCAGAGACTAGCGATGTCTTTAAAGTAGATTTGAATGAACAGCAAGTGGTACTAGCTCATCAACTGCAAATAGCGCTCACAGAAATAAATATAGTACCATTAGATACTTTAGAAGAACTTCCAGTCTCTAAAAAGGATATATTGCAACATATATCGCTAATAACTGAAACATTAAACGCGGATCTTTGTGCAGTTATAACGGAGAGCAGTGATAAAGTAAAAACAAAAGAAGTAGAAGAAGATTTAAGGTTGGACTCTGCTCAACATAAAGCTGCCGTCTCAGAAGTGGCAGAAGGAAGCACTACGGAACTGATCAATGCTACAATCGACAAAGAAGTCAACCAAACCATTGCTGCCACAAAATTGAAAGAGAATGTGGCAGCTGAAAGTCAAACAATAATAGCAGATAGTCAAGTTGAAGAAATAGAAATAAAGGAAACAAATGTGGTTCAAATGGAACCAAGATTTGAAATTATAGAATCTGCTCTACAGCCGACTGAAGAAAAAGTATCTGTGACGGAAGCTGAAATTACAACTGAAGAAACAATGGCTGAGTTAGGTGAAGTAGAAGAAAATCAAGCTGTTGCTGGAAGTGCTGAACAGCTTGTTCTTGAAGAAGTCGCGGCTGCGCAGATGTCATCAGTGGTCGCAGCTCAAGCTCAAGAGAAGACTGAACAGCCTCTCGGAAATGCAAAAATAGGTAATGATGATTATTTTGAAATTTATCTGGAGTTTTCCTTTCTAGAAATTTTAAATCTTGAACGTTTTGATGATCGTTTTGTTACGTTTACATGTCAGTACCTCAAGTGTGAGATTTTTCGTTAGCTAACTTTATAGTTTACAAACTACCGTATTTGAACATTTTGTATAGTGACTTAAAAAAAGCCCCTAGCGGGCGATATCTAAAACATTGGTGCCGAGTGTGAGTTTTTTTCGTTACTATATGTAGTAAACATTCGATCGTTTGCTCACGGAAACTTTGAAAGTTAACGATTTTGTACGACATGCGCGAGTGTGAGTCACAAGTTTACTTAGGTATAATTTCGTACCATAGAGAAACCTAAAGCTACTTTTATGGTACACATAGACATTTTGGGAGATTTTTCATAAGTTAACCGAATACTTTTAGACGTACGAATTGCACGAGTGCGAGTCATAAATTTGAAAGATTTTACGATACGTATCGTACGGAAACGTTCACTTTTATAGTTCGCGTCGTCACTTATGATTTTGTTGGTGAAACCGTGAAACGACAAAAAGTATTGTATTAAGTTATTTATATATCAAGTTTAATTAACACCTACGCAACACATCCATTTCCCTGAATAGATAGACGGATAAAATAGTTGGTTGTTACCTACTAATACACCATCACGCCTGCAATCTTCGAAGGGGTAGGCAGAGGTGCACTCCTGTGCACCCACATTTCGGCAATGGTATTTGGTCCCAATGAATTAGGGGGCGAGCCTATTGTCATTATACCGGGCACATTCCTCAGGCTATAGTCCACCACGCTGGCCCAGGGCCATTTGGTAAATTTCACATACATTTTGAGGAACGTGCAAGTTTCCTTACGATGTTTGCTTTACCGTCGTTACAGCCAATGATTCATGATTGAAAACTTGATGCGCACGTAAAAATCTGAAAGTCCTAGCGGGAGCCGCGTTTGAATCTGCGCAACTTGTCTCCAAAGCGAGTATTCTACCAAGATGGCCATCACTACTATCGAATGTTCACACTATATCAAGGGTGGAGCTAGGGCATAACCTCGTTGGATGTCGCAGTGCATGCTAGTGCTATCCCACAGCGCCCCAACAAAGGTAGACGATGGTATACCGTGGGGTTTAAGGCGGTAGCAGTCCGACATAACCCGCTCGTCTCCCGCGGAGCTTGCGGGTAACCATAAGGATTTCTCTACGTCAAAAAACAGCATAACCTCATACTAAGGCTCTTGTTTGCAATTAAACTCTATCTAAATTATGTAAATATATATTGGAAATCAGTAAAATCATCATCATCTGCCTCACCTTTTCCCATTATTTGGGATCGGCGCAGTATGTCTTTTTCATACATTAATCTCCTTCATATCACTTTTTATACAAACTTCTACCACTTCGTGGGTCTTCCTCTCACTCTATCTATGCATATTCATACTAATAGCCCTTTTAGGCGCTCAAAATACTTCTCGTCTCCTTTGATAACGTGACCAAACTAGCCTCCTGCTTTTTACTTTCTCTGCTATAGGCGCTACTTTTAAACTACCTTTTATATACACACACTCCACATATCCATTATCACATTAGGTCAATGAAAATAAAACACAATGTGAAAATTTTAAGGCATCTTTATTTAGTGGTTTGAGCGCAGGCCGCTCAGCTCATTGCACCGGGTGGCGGTGGGTTCGATTTCTATTCAGCCAACAATGAAAATGATAGTAGATTTTTGAATTGGAATGGTGGCAGGATTATTGTCCTGACAGTTTGAATCTACAGTTCTACCACCCTCCTGAAAATACAATATTTGATTACTTAAGCTATTAGGTAAAGAGAGAAACACCATCACGCCTGGAATCTCCTAAGTAGTAGGCAGAGGTGCAGTCCATTAAAGTGCACCCAATTTTATCGATAGTACACTACACACACTTCTCGTTAATATGAGGTTAATTCAGCTTATATTCCACCACGCTGGCCCATGACATGCAGGTTTCCTCACATTTTTTTTTAGATTTCAGAATTGAGATTTACGCCTGAGTATTATTTATGTTAAAGAGAAATACGGGTACTACTTGTACATAAAATAAAGTATCTGGATAATCAACTGTCGCGGCCCGACTAGTGCCGATGGCCCCACTGACCGCCTGCAGATAGGCACCGGTGCAGTACCGGCATACCTAGAACTCAAACTTGACGAATGCAACCACGCATTTTACGGCTTTTAGCTTTTACTTACCGTAGTATACATTTTACCAAGAACTCAAATTGTGGGACATTTGTTTTCATTTCAGAAATACTTAGGCTAGCAAATAATAAGTCCGCTTGTTAGTTCTTGCTCGTGTTCTTTACTTTCAAAACTGAATGGCTTCCATCGAATTAATAAACAATGATGGCAAATTGAAATATGAATATTGTTTTAACCAGAATAAAAATTGTCAGTCATTTGACAACCGACTTGGCTTGATCTCGGTTACTCATATGGTTGAAAAAGAAATAGCTATACAAGAAATATTATTCCTCTAGATCAGGGGTTCCCAAAGTTATTTTGTCTACTGCCCACTTTGAGAATGAATTATTTCTTAGCGCCCCCTATTTTGTCACCTACTTAAAAACCACCATAACTTCAAATTAAATTAATTATTGTAAGCCTCTACACAACGCTCCCATTCTTTTTCTGGGTCTCTTACCGCCCCCCTTTAGGCCTGCAGCGCCTACAAGGGGGCGTTATCATCCACTTTGGGAAAGGCTGCTCTAGATTATGTGGTGGATTTATGGTTTTACAGAAAACGTAAAAGCCAACATAACGGGCATAACTTACGTTTCAGTCAATCGAGCATACTTTTGTATAGTATGGGAGCTTACACTCGCACGGTTTAGGTATACTAACAGTAAACTGACAGTTAAGACGTGTTCACGACGAACGAATCAATCTGTCAATGGAATTTTGAAGTAAACTGTGTAACGTGGAAAGTCATTGTGAAAACAATATTGATATTAAATCATGTTTAAATTACATAATAACGTACCCCAGCCCCAGTTTACGGACCTCAGCGAAAAATAATAATTGTGGAACCGATTGAAAACAGCGAAAAAGAATAGAACCCAGAATTAGCTGGAAGAGGAAACGTGGCTACCTGTAATACTGATTATTTCTTAGTTTGGTTTCTTGTTGGAAAGTTTAGTGATGTATTTTTATTTTCCAATACTTGTGTTTCTGTGAATTATCATGTGTAATGTTTAGAATATTTCAATTAAAGATTAAGGATTTATCCTTCTATATTAATTATAAGCATCACCATGGCGAGAAGGTATCAAGAACATCCCTGGATAGTACCTAATAATATTGTTAGTAAACGTGGCATGCCTATTAAGTTTTGTCATTTGAGAAAAGAATAAACAACTAGAACGTTATATACATTTTATTGTTTAAAAAGTATTCCCCACGGTATTTCATGCACTTTTCCATACGCTCAAACCAGTCGTTATAATATTTGTTACACTCCGAAGTATGGTACTCCAAATTGCCGATCAAAAATATTCGACTGCTTCTTCACTATACACCGGAACCGTTGATGTACGGGCTTGCATTGTCCTGGTGCAGGATGATGCACTTCTATGGTTTGGTTTTCCGAAACTCGATGATAGTTTGTGGTAAACAGACTGTGGTATATCTACCGCTCTGCATTAATTGTCCTACGAACCCCTTGTTCAATCGTCACAATGGGACCTATTTTCGCTACGAACGTGGCTACCATTTTCGTTTAAGTGTTTTGTGAGCGAACAACTCTTGTCGGTTTTGGCTCATCCTGAATGTCCCAAACTATTTTCTATGAAATGATATTGTTCCTAGAAATACAATCTTGACATATTCAAGCCTTGACAGTTCTCTGTCTACGATTTTATGCGCTAGTGTGAGGTAGATCGAAGTAGGTAGCATATGCCACCTCCTCTGTCTAATCTGTTATTATGAGCTGCAAACCTTTTTAGCATCCATCGTACTAATAAAGAAAAATGAAATATAGATACCTTATAACCATTAAATAAGCTCACACCAATATAAAAAATATCAACGAAAATAAAATCAAGTCATTCAACACTTTTAGCCTGGCTAACTCACCTTTCTCTGTGTTACTCATGTGGTTGAAAAGGAAATAATATCGGATGAGAATTCTTAGTATTATCTAGACATGCATCGCGCGGATCGCGTGTGACCGATTTTTTGTTCGTCCTTTCAACTTGTATTGTTGGTCCGAAAAACCAGTCACAACGATAAGGACATAAAACAAAATATATGTATCTTGTCTCATTTAGTCGTATTGTGATACCCAAACGTAATCAGAAAACGTAAAAGCCAACATAACGGGCCTAATTGTGGTTTCACTCATCGAGCAAACTTTTTGTTTACCAATAGAATACGATTGGTATTTAGACGCGAACGTTTTATAGTTAACTACCGGAAAGTTAACTATGAATCTCGCACTTGAGGTACTGAACTGATAGTCATCACAACTAAGTCCAAGGTTATTTAATTAAGTAGGTATAGGTATAAGATTAGTCGTCGGGATTTTAAAGATGACTAAGATAGGATAGGTGAAGATATAAGTAGGTAGGTACTTAGGTCCAAGTGACCAGTAGATAGTTAAGAGTATTGATAAATAAGTTTGAAATGTTTAGGTTAGGTTTAGCTTAGCATTACAATTGATTTTACGATTTTAATTAGATTAGGGGTGGGTCGTTACAGTATACTTTGTTTGTTTTTTTACTTATTTATTTGGGTCAAAATTAGAAATTGAAATTTAAGCACCTTCCCGTTGTCAGATTGATCTGAAATTTGGTACACACATTTAATTTAGATGACAATACAATATAATAAAATCAATAACATTATAAATCTAAGATGGCCGCCGATACAAAATGGCGGATTACATATTTTTCCTTAACCCCCTCAATATGGGTATCAAATGAAAGGGCTACACTAGTAAAACACGATGATTATGTCAAAATTTAAAATTCAAGATGGACGCCGTTCCAATATGGCGGACTAGGTACATATTTTTCCACAACCACCACATTATGGGTATCAAATAATAGGACTACACTAGCAGAATACTGTCATTATGTCAAAATTTCAAACTCAAGATGGACGCTGTTACAAAATGGCGTATTAGGTGGGGGCATGATTAGTCGTGTCGAGAACAGTTGCGTCCAAGATTGTGTGACGTTAGAGGGGCAGATAAAAAAAATGGGGTCGACCGTCAAAATGCGCCTTAATCGTGGGAACAACATGGTAACAATAAATAAAAAAGCAAACAAAAATAAAAACGAAACTGCTACACAACGAAAAAGAAGGCTCGAAAAGGCAAAAGAAAAGTATAGAACGAAACGTGCAAAGGAAAGTGAAAATGAAACCCATAGTCGACTACAGAAACGAAGAGAACGGTTAGCAACAGAAACACCTCAGCAACATGATACCAGGTTAATAGCACAACGTGAGAGACAAAAGGGGTGAAAATCTATATAGGTCTATATATATATCCATATTTAAGGTCTCAAACTAAGCCATGATCACAGGTACCGTACAGTAGACTGGTGGCTCAAAATCAACTTTCTGGTAACTTTCAATGTATTGCAGACATTAAAAGATACCCGAAAGTCGATTTTCAAAACGTAGTTCATTCGCAAAGCGACCACCTCAAGAAAGGGCTGAGGTACCTGACAATAATCCACAAAGCTACACCATACTTTTCTATACCCAGACCAGCCCTGAAGCCTAGCGAAGACGAGAGGTACCTGGACTAAAGTTTGAAACAAATAATGGAGCTATCTTCATCATAACTTCTTTCAGCAATGGCGACCCACATGGCCGAGCGCAACATGATCATGGACAGTCTCCGGGACCTGTACGAGTCGCTGGCGTCTAAGCCTGCCGAGACCGAGCTGGCGGAGCCGCCCGCCGGCATGACCTGCCAGCTGATGCCGTACCAGCTGCACGCGCTGGCCTGGCTGCACTGGCGGGAGACGCAGCGGCCGCGCGCTGGCATACTGGGTAAGTTGTAGAGCGAGCTGATGCCGCATCTGTGCTGAGGCAAACATTCTGAAATCTCCGGATCCAACTTGGTAAAGGTTCCGGGTTCCATCCCCACGGTGGACGTGGATTCACTCACACCACAAGCATTGGGTCAGTTGGAGGGCCTACCAAGAGTATTTTTTTCTTAAACTTCTTTTATCTATGGTTCGTGAGCCTGCCATTAGATAGATTAGATTAGATACTGGGATCGTACCCATTACATTGTGCGGTACCCATAATACAAGTGTTTTTTTTTTTATTTTGGGACCACAAAGTTGGTGTGTTCCTTTGGTGACATTATTATTATGATGAAGGCTCAGCCGTCTTAGATGTTAATTTTGTTGTCTCAATTAGCTGATGACATGGGTCTCGGCAAGACGATCACCATGATCGCACTGATGGTCAGCGACAAGGAGAAGCGGATCGACGATGACGACGACGGCAATAGCGACGTCGACGAGGACGATAACAACCGCACGAAAGAAAGGAGTGAGTGGCTTTACTCTATGGGTTTATAAAAAAATACACAGCTTCACGTCAAGTGTGAGTTAACCGTATACTTTTTAGTGTACCGTATTTAGACGTTTTTTATATGGAGAATTTAAAAGTGCCTCTAGCAGATGGTATTCAAAACTTTCAATACCGAAACCGACAGACGTGTAGGTTACGACAATTACTTAACATCTAATGGCTTGTAAATGGCATCGTTAATTAGCATTGATATGCTTTTTAACAATTTGTGATTAGGACCTAAAGCTATCGAAGGAAAACATCGTGAGGAAACTTGCATGTCTGAGAGAACCCCTCGAAAGATGTGTGAAGTCAACCAACCCGCACTGGGCCAGCGTGGTGGACTATAGCCTAATCCACCTCGCATTGAGGGGAGGCCCGTGCTTAACAGTGGGACATTAAAAAGGGCTGGTATTGTTTTTTATTTTAGATGTAGTGTATCAAGTTACCTCTGCCTACGGGTTAATGTGGTGTCCCCCCCCCCCCCCCCCCAGTGGTGTCGGGCGGTACGCTGGTGGTGTGCCCGGCGTCGCTGGTGCAGCAGTGGGACGGCGAGGTGGGCAAGCACTGCACCCCGCATGCGCTGTCAGTGTGTCTGCACCACGGCGCGGCGCGCGCGCAGCAGCCGCACCGCCTCGCCGCGCACGACCTCGTCCTCACCACATACAACATACTGCGGAAGGACAACGAGAAGGTGACACTATATACATGACACGTAGATGCGACTGACTATATTTTTTATTATATGCACGACGAATTGAAAAGATATTTTTGGACACGCCATTTTCATATCATCATGTCACATCCATTATTTTATGTATAACTAGCTGTTACCCGCGACTTCGTTCGCGTGGTATTTAACAAAGACACAACTGTTGGGGACAGCCTGCTCGCGCGTTCCGAGCCCGCGGGACGCATTGCAGGTTGTTGCTATCAAACTTAATCAGGCGCAGCGCTGCAACATTGGTTTTAATTTTTTTTCGTGAGATCCCATTTTTTTTTTAAACGGTTTTATTTAGCTCGACCCGTACGGAATTTATTTATTTGGGTCAAAATTAGAAATTGAAATTTAAGCACCTTCCCGTTGTCAGATTGATCTGAAATTTGGTACACACATTTAATTTAGATGACAATACAATATAATAAAATCAATAACATTATAATGGTGTGTTCGTCTGGTGATATTATATTATACCTTTCAATAATCTTATTGAGTTCAAATGTAATAAGGCGCAAGCTGCGTCTCTACGCCATGAAGCATTACAAAACAATTCAAATTTACAATGTCTCTTTAGTCGGTAAAAGTCCGGCAATACCCGTTTGCCTCCCTCGGGGATTGGTATCCATGAGGATTTCCCCACGCAAAAAAAAGGTGTGTTCGGTATGATTGTGAACAGTGGGTGACCAGTGGACATGGTTGGTTGGTATAGAAGGGCGTGTTGATGCGCGTGCGCTGGCGACGCGCCATCCTGGACGAGGCGCACGTGGTGCGCAACCACAAGACCGCCACCGCGGCCGCCGCCGCCGCGCTGCGCGCCCGCCGCCGCTGGTGCCTCACCGGCACGCCCGTGCATAACAAGGACCTGGACCTGTTCGCGCTGCTCAACTTCCTGCGGTGCACGCCCTTCGATGACCTCACGGTGAGACACGCACGAGAACACCAACCAGCTATAATAATCTCTCTCTCTCTCTCTCTCTCTCTCTCTCTCTCTCTCTCTCTCTCTCTCTCTCTCTCTCTCTCTCTATGGTAGGTCCCTCATGTCCTTGGGTCGAACGATTAACCTCCATCGGTCTCTGTTCATGGCGCTTCTGATCACCGAGCTGAATTTGGTTGAGTCCTTTACTTGATCGACTCGACCTTTACTCCATCTGGTTGGGGACCGTCCTCGAGCTCTCTATAATAATACCAGCCCTTTTTAATGTCCCACTGCTGGGCACGGGCCTCCCTTTAATTTGAGGGAGATTAGGCCATAGTCCACCACACTGGCCCGGTGCGAGTTGGCGCACTTCACACATCTTTCTAGGGGTTTCATCAGATATGCAGGTTTCCTCACGATGTTTTCCTTCACATCTTAGCAAGTGATAATCGTGGTTGAAAATGAGATTCGCACATGAAAACCAGAAATTCTAGAGGTGCGAGTCGGGGGTTTGAACCTGCGATCCTCGTTACCGAGGCAAGCGCTCTACCAACTTGGCTTTGGCATAGCCAGCTACGTAAACCATTAATACGTAGGCTTTATTTTGTTGATAAGAATATAATAATGTTCTTAACTATAAAGCAAACTAATAATATTACAAGATACAGGCCATGTCAAATGTCTGAACTGAAATAAAAGTCAAACAATAAAAAAATATGGAAGGTTCAGAGGCCTGGCTACATTAGAATGGCTAGCCTCCATTCTAATATAGCGAGACATCTGAACTTTCCATATTTTTGTTTATGCTGCATCTCTTATTATAAATCTGGAATCGTTGAGTACGTTACAGCTAAACGCTAATAGATGGCGTTGTAATCCTATTATCTTCTCAGCGAAGTAAGAAGATACCTATTATAAAGGAAGAAGATCTTAAAAAGGAAATTAGGAATTCCTATGGTTACATAGCACGGAAATGCAATGAAATACACATTAACAGACTTCAATAGAAAAAAAACACGCATGCTTATAAACTGAGGCTTATTCATACACACAACAGACTACCTAGTATTTAAGAATCGTGTTTAGTAGGTAGAACTAGCCCCTCAACATTGCAATGCTTGAAGAAGGCCGCTATGTCATAAGTACTAAAACTAATGTAACACCAATGAACACATAGTTTGCAATAAATGTTTGAGTTTGAATTGTCTTGGAATATGGTTCAAAGGTTGGTATAGTATATTCGTTCTGAATCAGCCTAATTATAGACATATAATTGTGACAGATGTGGAAGAAATGGATAGACAACAAGACTCTGTGCGGGCAGAAGCGGCTGAGCACCATCATGAGCTCCATCCTGCTGGCGCGCACCAAGGCGCAGCTGCAGCAGCGCGGCCAGCTGGCCTGCCTGCCCGCCCGCACCGCCCACGAGCGCCTCGTCACGCTCAGCAAGGAGGAGATGAACGTCTACCAGAAGGTCGGCCTCGGAAACTTCATTCCATACCAACAGGGCCCATCGTGACGTCAATTACCACAATTACCACTAATGTCTCCTTGTTTCGCCCCGCTTTCAAGCAATTCCTGGCCACGTTGTAGTCTCGTGTCGCTCCACTCCAAAGTCAGTCAAAGCAGCGGTTTTTACAAACCTTGGAGTATTGTATTGCTTTAGGTATTTTTTTAAGCAAACTTAATACATCGAGACATCCAATGCAGAATGCTAATATCGCAAAAAACTAAATTACATCGTAAAGATGTTAAAATTTTTCACTAAAAAAATAAAAACCATTGATATTTTGAATTTCGCGCCCTGACCTTGCGCTTCCCCCTTAAATATTTGAACAGGTCTTATAAAGATAACATTCTAAAATATATATATATTAGACATTTAAAAATGCACCCTGTACTGAACGCAAGGCCGATCGCTACCGGGTCGCTTTGTTTAAAAAAAATATACAAAAATCATTAAAACAATTATTTTATACATCAACGATATATAACTTCCCGAGTCGTCGGTTAAAATAGTTTACACTATTTTGGTTATACCTTATATATGCGCAGGTCCTCGTGTTCTCCAAGACGCTGTTTGCCCAGTTCCTCCACCATCCCGCGGAGAAGAACTCGGACGGCTCCACCGCCTCGGGCAAGGACAGCGAGGACGCCAAGATGTACAAAAAGATGATCGCATTGCAAGGTAATGTTGAAGTTTGCTCTTTTTTTTTAGTTTGGCAATTGGTTGCAAAATAGTGTCATTTCCATTTTTGCCAGTGTCGAGTAGTTCTTGATAATTTGTTATTGAATTATATCTACCCCTGATGATAATGTTGATGATGAAATGAATATGCAAAGATAATTGGGACTATGGATTGAGGATTGGATGGATATATGATGGGAATATTGGAAGGGTTGCGGACACCTGCCATTATCAGCTTTTATCTAATTACTACAGGCAGGTGGCGACTCGCCGCTCTTTTAGCCCTTATTATTATTATCTCCCCCCCCCCCCCTCCCATTAGGTTCGAAGTCATTGAAGTCGCACGAGATCCTGGTGCTCCTGCTGCGACTGCGGCAAGTGTGCTGCCACTGCGGGCTCATCGCGGCCATACTGGACGAGCAGGACAAGGAGGCGGCGGTGCAGGACCTGCTGGCCGAGCTCACCAAGCTGTCCCTGGAGGACTCCCGCTCCCGGAGGAAGGTACGGTTAGAACAGTATATACAGTGTGGCTTAGAAAGAGTAAACTCTTTCTGAGCCACACTGTATGTCTACTATCCTTAAAACTTGCGCTTTTTAGGGCATCATGTGTCATAATTGATAGAACTAGGCGATACTTGGCGGAAATCCATTGTTAACCAATGGGGAAAGCGGACCCACCGCTGACCCTCGGCTGTGTCGTTACAATTTCGATGTCTAATTATAAAAAAAATGTTTTCACAAAATGTGTCTAATGTGATTTTTTGTGAATATTATTTTCAAATCTTATATACAAATAACTTCTATGAATTTGATCGTTTAACTTTAATCTCCAATAAAATACAATTCATTTAAAAAAAAAAATAAGAATATATATATTGTTTTCTTATATTTATGCGAATTACACTTTCAAAAAAAACTTTTTTCAAATTTTAATTGTCGAGGACGTAGAAAACATAATAGAAACGCGATAAAATCCCCAACATTTATTTTATTTGAATAATAAAATAGTTTGTTCTGCGGTTGCGTCTGTGATGGCTTGCAAATTGATGATGGCTGCCCGCCGTCCACATTTTCTAGTGATGTGCATGAAAACTAGGGATGCCCCTTAACACATTACGTATCATTGAAACATATGTTTTGGAAACTGTCTCACTCTGACAATAGGCATGATGACTGATTTTCAAAAACTGTTCTATAATATTCTAAGGTATCTACTATTTCCAAAAAAATATATTATTTCGGCAGGAAACTAATTTTTATTAGAAAAAAACGATATTTAAATTGTAATTTTAAAATTCGCTCCAAAACGATCGCCGGTGTCATGGCGTCTGCTTGTGACGTCACTATTATGCAAACTGACCGTAAACACAACAAATCAGTAATTTACGTATATAAATATTGTAAAGAGTATGGAGTTTATCTTATTACTCTTTGCTGATAATGTTGCGGTTGCTTAGCAACAGGTTTTATATTGTTTGTGTCAAAAATGGTAAATCCTTGTTCCATGTTTTGAGAACACAAAACCATGTAATTGATCGATAGAAATCACGAAATACTTTATAAACGCAGGTAAAAACAATTACTAAGTGCAGAGATCGTCGAAGTTCGTACGAAACTTAGCGATGTTTACAATGTGTACATGCTCGTGACGTAGTTCACTCTGATTGGTGTTCAACTTATCATGGCGGACTGTTGAATTTTGTAGTTTTATTTTATTAAATAAATTATCAATCTCGCCCTAAATCTGTGAATAAATGCATTTTTCAGAACCTATTAATCCTATCTCATTAGATAAACACATTATTTTAGTGATTCTTAGTTACTGTCATCATGCCTATTCAAGTTCCCGATAAAAAGTCGAATGCTCTGTTTCATTTGCACGGAGAGTAACAACCATGAGTAGGAGCAGGAGGACGCGCCCGAGCCGGAGAGTACGACGGCGGACGAAGCCATCCGCTCCGTGCTGTCGCCCAACAACCCCGTGTTCGACCTGGACAGCCACTCCTCCAAGATACAGGCCGTGATGGACTGCCTCGTGGAGAACGTATTCAATAATGAAGGCATGAATATTTCCAGTAGTAGTAGCGTAGATACCATACAGCTAGGCGGGGCAGGAACCCTGTCCCCAAGCTCAAGGCCTCGGCCTCCGCGAACGACATTCCAAAACAGTTATATAATATCCTTGTTTTTTCTTACAACATAATCTTTTATTATTTACATAAATTACAAAGAAAATAACTTAAATATTTACACACTAATATAAATTAAAAAGAGAGTATAGAAAATCTACAAAAAGTGTAAAAAAATATTACTGTTAAACAATGAATTGATGACTTAATTTTTTTGGCTTCTGACCAGCGAACATCGAATGGCTCTAACTAAAATCAGAAAAATATTTCTTACCGTCATAATATTAGAGGATATTGTTAGGTAGTACGATTAAATACTTCCAGCTGGTTATGAATTATATTTAATAGCAAATTGCTAGGGACCGATCACTTAAATATAATTTTAAGATCTACAAGTGTAGCGTGTGTACGCATCGTATGGCAACACACTAGAGTTTAAAAATAAAAAATGAACAAAAATGGCAATAAGAAATATTTTTGTACTAAAAGTACTCCGCTGAGTTGCTTCAGAGAGAAAGAAGTTAAGAAAAAAAATTGTACGTGACCTCGTAGGCCTAGATGAAATAAATGACCACTTTGAGAATGAATTCTTTTTTAGCGCCCCCATTTTTTCACCTACTTAAAAACCACTATAACTTCAAATTAAATTAATGATTGTAAGCCTCTACACAACGCCCCCACTTTTTCCCGGGTCTCCTACCTCGCCCTTTAGGCCTGCAGTGCCCACAAGGGGGTATTATCGCGTACTTTAGGAAAGGCTGCAACAGATCCTCGTTACAGTTGGTAGTGATGGTGTGTGTGTGTGTGTGTGTGTGCAGGGGACAAGGCGGTGGTGGTGTCGCAGTGGACGTCGGTGCTGCAGCTGGTGGAGCGGGGGCTGCGGCAGCTGCGCGTGCGCTGCGTCACGCTGAGCGGCGCCGTGGCGGTGCCGGCGCGCGCGCCGCTCATCGCCGCCCTCAACGATCCCAACAACGACGTCAAGGTCGTCTTACATTCATGCTTTATTAGCTTTTACATGTAATTATAAGTGATTAATAATTTTCCGGAGAGAAATTGAGTCGGCTGAAACTAGACAGACATATATGTATATAAAACAAATAATTATGGAAACTGTCATTATAATCATCGAACTAAATGTTACCCTAGAATAGCAAATTCGAACAAGGATCATAATCCGCTCGCGATGTGCGCGGGGAACGGGACGTACGGCGAGTGGCCGTAAGTAGGAATGAGATAGATAATTACTGTCTGTTAAAGCTGTCTGGACTTGTCTAAGTATTGGATTTGATCATGAACAGAAAAAATAGAATCAATTGTTGTAATCATATGTTTTGTTTTTATAATATTCACTGTAACCTATTATTCAACTGCAGTATTACTATTCGTTTGCCCAATTTAATTAGTTAACGCAAGTCCAGCATCGCACTTCGCAAATGTCAATGTGATTCTAAACAAGGTGTGGCTCCGGAACCACAGTTCAGCGGAACATTTAGAACTTTTGCATTAATACAATGATTAAAATGATATTGTTGACAGGTGATGTTGCTGTCGCTATGCGCGGGCGGCGTGGGGCTGAACCTGTGCGGCGCGAACCACCTGCTGCTGCTCGACCCTCACTGGAACCCGCAGCTGGAGGAACAGGCCCAGGACAGGATCTACAGAGTCGGCCAGAAGAAACCAGTCCACATATACCGGTTGGTATTACCGTCGATTTGAACGACTGCAAACCGTAAGCTTATGCTTGCGTGGTAGCTCCTAGCACCCTGCAATTTTGCTGTTCAAATAATTTTCCTAAGAGGGCCAGCAGTAAAGTTGAAATTCAACCGTCTATTTTTTTGCATTAATTTAAAGGATAATGTACTATTTTATGTTCTTTACGTTCCCGAAGTTTCGGCTGCTTTACAGCAATCATGGTCACTGGGAGGTGGTTGACGCCCTGGTGTCATTGTTTGAACACTGACTTGGGATCCAGTAATTAATATTAAATCCAAAACCAAGCTCACCATTGCAAGACCTCAAGACACTGTGAGCAATTTCTGCGTAGATTAGACCGCAAGCAACAACTAAATATGAGGGTACCCCGTTTCAAACTATAACACCAGGACGTCAACCAGCTCAGTCCCCCCATGACCATGGTTGCTGTAAAGCAGCCAAAACGTCGGGAACGTGAAAAACATAAAATAAACGCGACAAAATCCGTCAAGTTAGTTTTATTTCAATAATGCACTAATGAAATATCACAACCAAACCACCGTTCGTTCAAAATGCCGTTCCTATGGAGAAGAAGGGGCTTACACTCTATGGTTGCTCGTTTTATGAAAAGAACCGCGGAAATGTTTTTTTTTTGATATCCATTAAATTTATGGACAACACACTGTTTCTAAATGACTCACGAGCCAAGTATTCGTCCGCATCCGGTCAAATGAGGATAGCCGAACTTTTGAAATTAACATAATGGATAGTTCGAACACAATGAACTAATAATTACATAAATTGTTTATTCTTCGTTATGATCTTTAAAAAGCGGGACTCTATTACTAAAATACTTAAGCGTAACTCACATTTGAGGACTGTTTAATATCTGAACGCGTCATAAAATTTCAGTGCCGTTTCTCTATAGGACCAAAATATATCAAATATAAAATCGACTTTCCAGAAATGAGTTTAAAAAAGGTCTTTCAAAATGTCAACAGTAACCGCCCATGGACAAAATCCTTGTATTAATGCATAATGTATCTTAACGACGTAAGTTTATTTTAATAATTCAAAATAGAAATGACTAAACATAATATTGCTACTTCCAATCCCACATTTCGACAAATCTATCGTGGCCCGAGCGCATTGTCACCGCGTCACGCAGCGGTGTTCTGAAAGTCATTGCGAAGGAATACCGCCCGCGCGCAGCTGCCAAGTATCGCGCGCCGCCCGGCTGACAGATCTATTACGTATACAAACATTCTATTGTATTCTTAACCCTACCCAACTCTCTTTTACCAGAGAATAGGTAAGTAATAGAAGTGGCACCCAATGGCGGGGCAAGATCTTAATGCGGGCATTAGCCCTTATGACATAGTTTAGTTTTCACGTTTATTTTAAACATACTAATGGGCAAATCTCGGATTCCTTTGGGAGGTTTATTGTAGAAACATACATTGCCCCATAAAATAATTATTTATTCTGTGGATACGAGTGACATGACAGATAGTTTGTGCTTATCAAGGGTGTTTATAACATCACTCCTTTTTTCGAAATTATGAATAATATAAACAACTTCAAGTTGTCTCCCTTTGTGTGATAGTCTGATATTCATAAACGAAACGGTTAGCATTATATTAAATTCCTTGTTTGTGTAATGCCCCTGCTTTATGTACTGAGGTCCCTAGGTTCAAATTCCGGTATGGGCAAACTTTGTGTGATAAACACGAATGTGTATACTCAAATCAGGGATATATAATCTATACATATAAATAAAATTGGAGTGTCTGTTTGTAATAGTAAAATAACCGCTTTTTACTAAGTGCATTTGGATGTATACACGGTACCACGCGGACGAAGTCGCGGGCAACAGCTAGTATCTATATAAGAATCGCCCTCAGTCCATTGTACGTTGCAATACGGGACCCGTTTTATACTACCGTTATTGTTTTTTTTATTTTATTTAAAAGCAATGGGAAATATTGTTTTTATTTATAAACCACTATGATGGCAGCCCCTAACCTCATTAATTTGTGGATACAGTTATATAATATCAATATTTCCCCCGCATTATATTCCGCAATGTTGCCCAATGTGTTTGTTTATTTGTTGTCATAGATTCTTGTGCGTGGACACGGTGGAGGAGACCATCAGGACACTGCAGAAAGCGAAGCTGGAGCTGGCGGAGAACTTACTGACCGGAGCCAGGAACACCAACGCCTCCAAGCTCACCATCGAGGACCTCAAGATGCTGTTCAACACAGCATGATGCAGAAAGGCTATACTGCCATTTGAACCTGCGGTTCTTTAGCGCTGTTTTTATCTTTATGTGAAGTCACAAACTCGATTTAAAAAAATATGTGTTTTTTTTATTGATATGTTACGATTCGCGATTATCACATGGTGATTAGAAATGCTCTAATGTAGCGCAGGCTCACTGATTAGTACTCGCCTTCGGAATCATGCTGTATAGTTCAGTTGAGATGATTTTGTAATGAAGCAACACTTTTAATGGGTACTTTTGATTTGTGTGTCATTGTATTTCCGCAAATTAAAAGAATATTATTTCAAAATAATGAAGTGTGAGTTAGGGGCGCTCGGACGGCAGGATCTCCAAATATAATGTTCTATCTAGTGTATAATATAATGTTCTATCTAGTGTAATATAATGTTGTATATAGTGTTCTCTCTAGTATCTAATGTCTATTCAAGTCAGTCATCTATTCAAGTATGTGGATTTTCTACTTGTTCCTAGTATTATGAATGAATGTTATTTATTGATTTGTTATATTATTTGATTTATTAGGTATATTATGCGACTACAAACATTGAAATGTCATTAATTTAACTAGCGCGCTAATTTATGTCATTCAAACGTTTCCAATATTTTATCAGTTATGGGTTGGATTAGTTACATTTCAAAATAATAAACCATTTTCAATTATTAGATAGATAGATATATTTTTATAAGATATATAGATATATGATTACATAAATCTGCGGTGGTATTATTATAAATTCCCTCAGTAACCTTGATCTATTTTCATGAATGGCAGCTCATGGTATAATCTATACATATAAATATACATATAAATAAAATTGGAGTGTCTGTTTGTAATATTAAAATAACCGCTTTTTACTAAGTGCATTTGGATGTATACACGTTACGTATACCGAAACAACATTTTCTACAATTTTTGTCTGTCTGTCTGTCTGTCTGTCCGTCTGTCTGTCTGTCCGTCTGTCTGTCTGTCCGTCTGTCTGTCTGTCCGTCTGTCCGTCTGTCTGTCTGTCTGTCTGTTTGTTCCGGGTAATCTCTGAAATGGCTGGACCGATTTTGACGGGAATTTCACTGGCAGATAGCTGATGTAACAAGGAGTAACATAGGCTACGTTTATTTTAGAAAAAAAATTAAAACCAATGTTGCAGCGCTGCGCCTGATTAAAGTTTGATAGTAACAATCTGCAATGCGTCCCGCGGGATCAGAACGCGAGCAGGCTGTTGCCAATGGTTGTCTTTGTTAAATACCACGCGGACGAAGTCGCGGGTCGCGGGCGTCAAATTCGGTCCAGCCATTTCAGAGATTAGCCGGAACAAACAGACAGACGGACAAAAAATTTAAAAAATGTTGATTCGGTATAGGTAACGTGTATACATCCAAATGCACTTAGTAAAAAGCGGTTATTTTAATATTCCAAACAGACACTCCAATTTTATTTATATGTATAGATGTAACCTTAATAGAGGTTTATGAATGGTTTAAGATTTAGATTAGTTGAACAGACAGAGGATTTTTACTCATTATTTTATCTACCGCGTAAGATGTGACTGCAATAAGGATCTTGGGTGGTAAAATAAAATTCTTCTATTGAATAATTTTCAGGCGAATTCAACATAATTTATAGCATTATAATGACGAAAAGCACGAGACAGGTCTCGGGTAAGCTAATATTTACAAGGACCCTGCTCTGACGTCACAAAATACCACAGAAAAGGGAATAGCGAAACATCACTGACGACATGTTAAAACATGCGAGTCTGACGGATTCACTGCAACAGATAACGACACACGAGTTTTCTAAAAATAAAACAGGAATCACGGCCGTCGCCGAGACTGACGAATTATAGCCATTCCGTGCAGTGGCTATCCGTGTGGCCGGAATTTGAAAAGCTTGTGTAATTTTGTCGTGAATTATGAGCATCGATCGCAGAGCCTTCGGGAGCCCGGCCCCGCACGTGACCAAGCGATTGTTCGCGATACTCGTGCTGATGATTGGACTCCTCTTCATGTTTGGAGGTGACCCGTTTTTATTTACTAACAAACGGTGATATTTACTGATATTTTGAGTTGTTTATGATCGTGTACTACCTATAGGCATATTTGTTTGATCATTCGAGATGGGAGCATATTTTTGTTGTTACAAGCGATAGCGCCTTTACAAAATATGATATTTATGTAAGTTACAAACATTGCTATTCAAAAAATCAGCTTGTCTGTTTCTACCATTCATGCTACAGAACATGATTCCAAACTGTACAAGCTATATGCAAGCTATGTACAAGCGAAATTGACTCGTACACATGTACAAAGTATTTGCTATTAAATAACACTCTGTATCGAAATAAACCTGTGGGTAATGTAGCGTACTGTATATGAGATACGCACTGCAGATTACTGATAGAATAAGGAATCCAGTCTTGGCATGGTACCTACATTATCATCTATCTATGTTATAGTAGACCTAGGACGTTCTTATTATGATGATAAAGATATATCTTCAAAATTATTCGTTATATTTCAATTTAAATATGCGATTACTAAGAATAATTCACAAATTAAAACTGTTTCTCTTCTCTTAGCTGATTATCCAAGTATACCTACTTCGCTCTTAGTAAGTACCCACCCATTTATTTGTTTATGACAAGAGTCATGAATGAGTAATTTACGTTACCGGTCGTGTTTTGTGACAGTACACCAACGGTAACAGCTATTTTCATTTAAGGTGTCTACTCACGTGTTCCTAATGCGTTGATAAAAACATCAAAAGCACCAAATTAGTTCTCATGCTAATTATCGTTACTTATAGATATACCTTACTCACCTTACCTTTCAAAATTGTAGCATTGTTTGTGTTGATTGTGACAATATATTAGGTATTTTATTTTCAGGCTACTTACTGGGGAACGTGACGCGTAATGAATTCAAACGAAGCAGCGACATGTTAACATACAACTTAACGATCGCAGCTAATAATTTGTACAAAAAGGCGAAGAAGTTAACACCTAAATTATATGAAAACGATACGGACAGAATCCTGTCTGAGGAGAAAATACAAGCTAGGATATCGGACATATTTAATTGTAGATGTAATTGCGGCGCCATGGAGCCGGTGAAATATGACCTGGCCGATTTTATCAGATTTGCAATTAATTATCAAGTGTTGAAACTAATGAAAACTGTTCATAATGCGACTTTATATTTAGATGGTTTAAGTTGACATTAACATAGTGTACTCAGGTTTTATTGGAAGAAGGTAACAGGGTACTTTACTGATCCGTGTAGTGTGTACCCGTGTAACTCATGCATAGGGCCCGAGCAAGTCATTCAATGAGCTACAGTCGTTCAAGGGGATTCCCAAATATTTTACTTACCAAACGACTGGCCGAATAACGTAGCTTTCCCTTACGAAGAAGTTTCCCAAGGGTTTCCTAGGTTTTGAATCGAAATTTAAGAAAAAAGGTCTGTCTATGAAATACATAATGCGGAAACCATTTCGAACGGGTTTTCTGGAGTTTAATTTATCCGAGTCATAAACTTACCCCTTTTCAAAAGATAAGCAAAGAGAATGGGTAAAGGAAGATGGAAGGTGGAAGCGCAAGGCCAGGGCGCGAAATTCAACATTTCAATGTTTTTTTTAATTTTTGCGATAAAAATAGACATCTTTACAATTAAATTTAGTTTTTTGTGATAATTGGCTGCCTTGATGTATAAAGTTTGCTTAAAAAATGACCTAAAGCGATGCATTTCTCAAAAGTTTGTAAAAACCGCAATTTTTACTAACTTTGGAAAGTGGTTTCATCTCAAATTTATTTTCAAGCAAATTTAATACATAATAAATGCATTACAATACATCATAATTGTAAATAAGAAAATTACAAACCGTGTTTCAACTTTCGATAAAAAATTAAAAACCGTTGGTTTTTTAATTACGCGCCCAGCTCTAACGCATCCACCGCAACCGTACAAAAACCCAATCAAAACCCGTTCATGGGATTTTTGGTTCCAAGCCCTGCAATGCATGCAGCAGCAGTTATGTATGGCCTAATAAGTGCATGAATCAGTTGTATGTCTATTTTATTTTTATGATTCAGCCATTTGTATTCTACTGTTTATTGAGCAAGGCAACGTTCTACTTTCTCCCACATGCACATACATAATAGAGAAAAAAAACTTTTACTCTGTAGTTTATAATATAGAAAGTCAATAAATTGTTAAATTATTGTTTTATATTTCAAAAAGATACATGATGTAGCATTGAGTATGTATAGGGACCTCCACAACTATAAGAGATAAAAAATATGTTCAAAAAACCATGTCATCGATTTTATAGATAAGAAAAACGATATTCATAGATTTTTATAAAACTCATACGTGGTTCGGGAATCGAACGCGGTAATTTTTATAAAGCAACCATTAACGAGTTCAATATTACTCATGAATATGGTTGTCATTTAGAACATATTTTTCTATCTATATAGTTTAGGAGGTCCACATACCGACCCATTTCGATGTTACAACTGTATATGTTTTTCTAACGTATGATAAAATAAATATAAAAGTATGATTTTATTATTTTTGAACGTATTATTTTAAAATTACTTGATATCCCGCGCCTTATAAATTGTAAATTCTCTTTGGTATAAATTCACTGTCGATCAATCAGAAAGCGCGTTTATGACGCGTCGTTTGCATTCGATTTCCGGTGTGGCTGTCCCAGCGTGGTAGAGATGGTAAATGTGTTATTTTGTTGTTACTGTGACTGTCCCATGTCGTTATGGTTCCACAAAAATCACTGTTCCAAGCATCTCCAGTTCGTCTATGGTTCCAAGTCAATGCTTTCTTATCACCACTATAGTGACCACAGAATAAAATTGCTAGTGACAGCAGAACGGGACGGGTGTCGGTCGGGGTCGGGGAGTTGGTTGTTCAATTTGGCAGAAAAATATACAAATTTATTTTTATTCTTCTTATTTAAAAGTCATAAAGGCGACAATATTAGCTGATATGCAATATAGTGTACTTGTGAAAAAGATTTGGTCGCCCTGCGCTAACCATGCCCGGCGCAAAGTATGAACAGCTGTCGTTGAAGTCTGATGCCGATGAGGACGTGCTTACCGCCAAGCCGCAGCCGAAATGGTCCGAAGTGTGTTATCAGAAGAGTCTCCTATCCCTGGGGCTGATCCTGCTGTATTTCTCACTGTCAATCGGCCTCACATTCTACCAGAGATGGCTTTTAACCGTATGTATTTGTTGCTATCAGCGCTATCAATATTTGCATGTTTATTTTATTTCTCTTCCATAATATAAATAGTTTTACATTTGCCGATAGGTTCATTATCGTATAATATTTTTAAATTACTTGTAATCCTTGAGACACATCACAATAAGGTGTTTTTCCTTATCCAATGTTTCAATAAAATATAAGGTGTTTGTGCAATGTTGAAAATCTTAAACTAGTTTGTTAAAGTCATTAATGTCTTGCACTTGGAATAATTGAAGTGATATTTTCAAAAATACCGCAGTAATGACGTCATTTCTATAACTTACAGAGCTCATTCAAGATCAGGTTAAGCCCAGAAACCTGTATCGTTGTTATATGTTTTAAATGTCTCATCATTAAAAATTTAAGCCCATTTTGATAGTGAGGGCGACAGGTCACCGAACTTCGTAAACCATTGTCTTAGTTTACCATATTAAGAACAGAACACAAATAAAAGTTATTTTTTGTACAACATTACTACTAATGATGTGACATTGTTTCAAATTACAATTAATGCATTTTTAATTATGATTGTGTAATGTTATCTATATATACATATAAATAAAATTGGAGTGTCTGTTTGTAATATTAAAATAACAGCTTTTTACTAAGTGCATTTGGATGTATACAAGTTACCTATACCGAAACAACATTTTTTAAAATTTTTGTCTGTCTGTCTGTCTGTCCGTCTGTCTGTCTGTCTGTCTGTCTGTCTGTCTGTCTGTCTGTCTGTCTGTCTGTCTGTCTGTTTGTTCCGGCTAATCTCTGAAATGGCTGGACCGATTTTGACGGGACTTTCACTGGCAGATAGCTGATGTAACAAGGAGTAACTTAGGCTACTTTTATTTTCGAAAAAAAAAATAGTACCAATGTTGCAACGCAGCGCCTGATTAAGTTTGATAGCAACCTGCAATGCGTCCCGCGGGCTCAGAATGGGCGAGCAGGTTGTTGTCAACGGTTGTCTTTGTTAAATACCACGCGGACGAAGTCGCGGGCAACAGCTAGTTTTTATCATAAAATTGGTCTCAAATTAGTAGTAGGTATTTTGCCAATGTCAAGAGGAAATTGCTTTTAAATTGTAGAACTAGACATAATTAAATAATCCTATAAATTCTTGAACCTCTTCTTCATGGGAGTGGTTTTCCACAATTGGAAGTCTAGTGCGCCTAATTTTAGTGTGGGGGTAGGTTGACACATTACTCCGCCCAATACTAACCACTTCCTGTATGCTACTAGGTATTCCCGGGTTGTTCTTTACCTTCATACACATAATAGGCACACTAGACATTGAGTTGTAATAATGTCTGCTGTAGAAGAACTGAACAGTATCTTTGGGGGACATTTTACAGACTTATTACTGGACTTCTTGGGGGACTTGCAACTAAATGAAACCGTCTAAATCACCTTATTTCTCATGGCTGCAATATGTGATCAACGTAACATAGATTTTTTATGTTTACCAGTGTAACAGTAACTTGTAGGATTGTCAGTTATAATATTTTGACTTTAACCAGAATTATCTTTCCAGGAGTTCAAATACCCGCTCACCGTGGTAATGTACCATCTTATAGTGAAATGGTTGCTATCGGTACTGGTACGCATCGTGCTCCGCATCGTCACCGGCACGCCGCAGCTCGTGCTGCCGTGTATGACATGCCTCCGCTCCGTGGGGCCCACCGGCCTGGCCAGCGGCATTGATGTTGGATTTTCGAACTGGGGTCTAGAGCTCGTCACCATATCCCTATACACAATGACTAAGTCAACCACCATTATATTTATTCTGGGCTTCGCGATTCTTCTTGGATTGGAAAAGAAGGTATGTAGAAAGCTTTTTTGTGGTAATAAGATATTCTGATTCTGATTCTATAGCCCTAATGCCCCTGAATGTAGGTTTAATGCTGTGCTTCTTTGCCTGCCCATTTGGGAAATAAGACTGTCATGGTGTGTAATAAGAGATTTGCGAAAAAAAAATTGGGACTTAATTTAGGTTCTGGCATTTTTTTTATACGCACAGTGCAAGATATTTAGCTATTGTAAATCTTTTAATAATATTAACTATGGCTTATTTACGTTACGTTTACGGTACTCAACGTAAAATTTACACTGGGTAAACATCAAATACCCCGTTCCGAGTGATATAAAGCTACGACACTGTTCAGTGAGCCACCGTTAGCGTAATTTTTACCCTGGAAAAAATTACTCCGCTTACGTAGACGCATCCATTTATGTTTACTTTTGTCTTCATTATTTGACTCTTAACCCTTAGTAGCCTGATTTACGAACGTGATTTCTTTTTAATATTACTGTGTTTAATGTTACTGTGTTTAATAATAATGACATTTGATTTTTTTTTTAATTTCGTTGGAAAGAATACTATACAAATGTAAAATACGTACAGCCAACCTATAAAAAAAACTAATAGTAATGTGAACATTCGGTTTAAAAGATTGGTATCAAAATTGAAACTCTAGGCTAATAAGGGTTAATAAATGATCCAGATGTACCTATGTGAGGGGGATGAGGCCATAGTCCACCACGCAGGCTCAGTGCGGGTTGGCGGACTTCTCACATCTTTCGAGGGGTGCTCTCAAACATGTAGGTTTCCTTACGATGTTTACCTTCACCGTTTAGCGAGTGATAATCGTCGTTGAAAATGAGATTCGCACATGAAATCCGGGGTTTGAACCTGCGATCCTAGTTACCGAGACAAACGTTCTACCAATTTCGCTATCACTGCTTGCCTATAATGCATATCATCTCATAATTTAATTTACAGCATTCTATAAAGACGTGTTTGTTTATACATACTGATAAGAAGAATACATTGACACCACGCAAACCGCTAATTGCATTATTTAATTTACATTCAGCCGGGTATTTCCCTGCAGCCGCAAATTGTCACCTAGCATGAAACTATTATTCTCGTTTCATGCTACCTAGCAGTTACCTAGCATTATATAGTCTGTAGATTAGGTAGTACAGTGGACCCCGGTAATCCGGCCCCTGTCTCATCCGCCACCCCCTCTAATCCGACTTGGCTATTATCTATACATCTATACATATAAATAAAATTGGAGTGTCTGTTTGTAATATTAAAATAACCGCTTTTTACTAAGTGCATTTGGATGTATACACGTTACCTATACCGAAACATTTTTTTTTACAATTTTTGTCTGTCTGTCTGTCTGTTTGTTCCGGCTAATCTCTGAAATGGCTGGGCCGATTTTGACGGGACTTTCACTGGCAGATAGCTGATGTAACAAGGAGTAACTTAGGCTAGTTTTATTTTAGAAAAAAACATAGGATCTCACGGGAAAAAAAATAAAACCAATGTTGCAGCGCAGCGCCTGATTAAGTTTGATAGCAACAACCTGAAATGCGTCCCGCGGGCTCAGAACGTGCGAGCAGACTGTTGCCAACGGTTGTGTCTTTGTTAAATACCACGCGGACGAAGTCGCGGGCAACAGCTAGTTATGGAATATTTTTGACAATCTTCGCTAATGTAGGTAATGCTTGATTGAACAGGTAACAACTTGTACGCGCCACCGCTGTTGTACTCGACGCGTAGGTGTTGTTTTGTTTTCGACATACGTACAATTACTATTCGACATACATAATAAAGTATGATTTGTACTTCAGAGTACATATAACATATTGAATCTTAGCATTAGATCTGTAATTTGTCGGATAACAAGATACTCTTTTGTTATAAAATCCGGACTATAGGGGGTCTTAGGCAGTACTCTATAATCCGGCAAATTCTATAGTTCGACACTGCCATTCAAAACGTTTGTCGGATTACCGGGGGTCCACTGCCCTTCAAAACGTTTGTCGGATTACCGGGGGTCCACTGTATTTGAATTAGGTATTCTTGGGTTGTACGTCGAAATGCGGGTGCACAACAGAATACCCAACTGCTTCGGGAAATATAATTGGTCTTGTTGGATTCCATACGCAGAATTATATCACCATCCTCCGTATTTATTGTCAAAAATATTGATGGAATTTGGGATATTTTCGGAACCCTTCGCTGTGACTACTAAAGTACGCATTATTGTTATCAATAAACGCGGTGTTATCGCACCTGCAATAAAAACGGATTATATTAGTAAACTATCTCTATCTTTTAAATATTATTTTTAGTTAAATATTGTTTTCTTGTATAAATATTAATACATAAAACTAATATTTAACGGGTTTTAAGCTAGCTAGCTAGCTAAATGCTTTGCTTTCGATTAAGTTTTCCGTCGTAAGTCGATCAAGTTAGTCTCCTAACTAATACAGAGTTTACTCGTTCCGAAGTTGGTTTCCTATTAACTCACAGATAATACCTAGTATTTGATTATTATTACTAACTTCTGCCCGCGGCCCCGCTCGCTGTAGCGCGATACATACAGCCTATACCGCTCAGGCATAATGCGATTTCCAATCAGTGAGAGATTTTTCGATATCGGCACTCACAAACATTATCTCATTAATTATTAGTATTAATTTCGATGTCAATAAGCAGCGATAGCCAAGTTGGTAGAACGCTTGCCTCGGTAACGAGGATCGCAGGTTCAAACCCCGGCTCGCACCTCTAGGATTTCTGGATTTCATGTGCGAATCTCATTTTCAACCACGATTATCACTTGCTAAAAGGTGAAGGAAAAACATCGTGAGGAAACCTGCATGTCTGAGAAAACCCCTCGTAAGATGTGTGAAGTCCGCCAACCCGCACTGGGCCAGCGTGGTGGACTATGCTTTATCCCCCTCGAATTGAGAGGAGGTCCTTGCCCAGCAGTGGGACATTAAAAAGGGCTGGTAATGTATTATTATTATAATATTGATGTTATGTTTTATGTGTGTTGGACGCGCTCTTTCTAGTCATATGCTTATAGAGTTTTATTGCTTACTTTTTAGAACTAAGATTGCTTTTAGAGTTACGGTACAATAAAAAAATCGATCGTTCCGGGGGTGTCATCAGGGCCCCAAGTCTGCTAACACAATCGATTCATAATCGAACAGCAACCGCATAGTAACTGTCACTTTTGGCAGATATCCCATACAATATCTGTCAAAAGTGACAGTTACTATGCGGTTGCTGTTCGATTATGAATCGATTGTGTTAGCAGACTTGGGGCCCTGTGCCAATGCGAGCCTCATTCCGTTACCTCGTCTCCACGGATTCGTCGAAGTACGTAGCCCTGACGTAGATGCTGGTGACGTTGACGATGGTATTCATGAACTGCTCGCGGGTGGCGGGCGTTGGAGGTCACGTTGGAGAACAGACTTGGGGCCCTGATGTGCTCAAACCTTAAAGCACCGAAACCACTGTTCAATCTTCAGCCCTGTTAAGTCGGCAACGACTGAACGGTGTTGGAAACAAAGATATTATCGGTGGTACATAAAAATCGCATTTTGATAAGGACTCGCACGACGCGACATCACGTCACGTCAAGGTTATCGGCTTGAGACGCTCAATTATTAGTTCAGCCGATGTTTTATTTATTAACTTTGCGCGGGCCGCTCGCGTTGTTCGATTGTGTCTTGACTCCACTGTCCCTCAAGGGTTGGCAGAAAAAAAATAGTTCAGCGTTTTGGCTGTAGGCGGCTCTATTTGTTGAATACTACGATAATACCACGAGCAGTTCTTAGAATTTGAGGATTCTTATATTTTGTTTCGTAACATAAAAAAAAAATAATTTGATTTACTATTATTTCCCTTTTGCGTGCTCAACTACCATGCCCAATGCGACTCGGGGTCATTTCGCGGGCAGACGCATTATACATATATATATCCCACTATCCCACTAATATTAGAAATGTGAAAGTTTGGATGGATGGATGGATGTTTGTTACTCAATCACGCCAGAACGGCACAACGGATCTGGGTGAAATTTGGCACAGAGATAGATTATAATCTGGAATTGCACATAGGCTACTTTTTATTCCGGTAAAATTTATGGTTCCCGTGGGATAGATTTGTTTTAATTTTTCGTAGAGCAAAGGATCGACATGATTTTTTGCATAGGTAGTGGTAGTTTAGGGGTCAGAAAATGACATCATATTTTTTATCCCGGAAAATGCACAGGGGTACAGAAAAGGACATAGAGGGAAAGGACATACTTTTTAATCGCGTGTAACACCGCTGGCCGCAGCTAATGTATAAATATAATGCATAGGTATCGTCTTTTGTTATCTGTTTACCTTATATGTTATCCATAGTAAGTGCAAAGCTTAAATAATTGTTGTATGTCACATTATATCTCAACATAATATTCGTTTTCCTGAAAATAAAAAAGTTTTCGCTACAGAATGAAATACGAAAGGCACTCGTGGGGATTACGTTGATTTAAAAAAAATATTTAACCATGATTATCACTTGCTAAACGGTGAAGGAAAACATCGTGTGGAAAGCTGCACATCCCTCAAAAGTGTGTGAAGTCCACCAGCGTGGTGGACTAAGGCTTAATGCCACTTGCAATAAGGCCAAGCTCGTGCTCAATAGTAGGACATTGAAAAAGGGCCAATATTATTATTATTAACTAAACCAGGATATGATTCCTCCGCGCTCGCCTTTAAGGTCACTATTTGATTGATCAATGTTATGCTTTGCTGCGTTTATTGCTCAGCGAAGCACAGTGCTATGCGAATGTTGGAGCGTGCGATTTGCAAGCTAATAGCGAATAATTCTTTATAGCCCTACTGTGTATCCCATTCCTGCGCAAATCCATCAACAAATATTACGGAGTTTTCATGTGTTAGTTGATGTGGTTTAAGCTTCGTACAGCAGTTCCTGTATTAATATTAAGATATACAAATCGAAACATAAACAATTTGCTTCGAAGTAGCTGTGCCTGAGATCTAAACTGTCAATTTTAGGGTTGCGTAGTCGTTACCCCATGGAACTCATGTATTTTCATGGGGTTCTGTAGCGACTAAGATCTCGGCCCGGGCCCCAAGTCTGATAATACAATCGATTCATAATCGAACATTAACCGCATAGAAACTATCACTTTTGACAGATATTGTATGGGAAATCTTACAAAAGTGACAGTTACTGTGTGGTTGCTGTTCGATTATGAATCGATTGTGTTAGCAGACTTGGGGCCCAGTACGTCCCTCCGTTTGTCCTAGTCTACGACAGCCTCTTAATTTCTATAATTCTCAACCGAAATAAAGTTAAGAAAACTTTGTGTAAACCTAAGATTTCTCTCATCTCCGCAGTCGTGGTCGCTGGTCGGCATAGTGTTCATGATAGCCGTCGGCCTGATCATGTTCACGTACAAGGCGACGCATTTCAACCTGTTGGGCTTCAACTTCCTCCTGATCGCGTCGTTCGCGGCCGGACTCCGGTGGACTTTTGCCCAGCTGTTGATGCAGAAGTCCAAGCTCGGCCTGCATAATCCCGTCGACATGGTGTTCCACGTGCAACCCTGGATGTTCGTCTCCCTGCTCCCCTTCACTATTATGTTTGAAGGTGAGTCGGGCAACTCAACTCATGGTATCGAACGCCCGTAGAGGCTAAATTTGTGTGATGGCCGCTCAGACGAACAAACAATATAGACTGGAGTGTGGGAAAACACAAACGCAAATTACGCCCTTACGTACATACGAATTCGTGTGTACTACATACATTGGCTTGGTTGTTTGTGACTCAATAGCTTGTCCGCGTCACTCCGTCACTAATATTTTTTCATCTTAAGATAAACATGGATGTTTATACCAGAGTCATGAACGTTTATTATCTGTGTAAGTAATTATATACGGGAAAACCCCCTGTCTATTGTGCGAAATCCTTACTTGTATTAAGGTGTGCCTAGTTCTTTTGGCGGTATTAACTAGCACCAACCCTGCACTGCCCCGCCTTCCAATAGAGCAGCCTTTCCCAAAGTGGGTGATAACGCCTCCTTGTGGGCGCTGCAGGCCTAAAAAGGGGAGGTCAGAGACCCAGAAAAAAATGGGGGCGTTGTGTACAGGCTTACAATAATTAATTTAATTTTAAGTTATAGTGGTTTTTAAGTAGGTGAAAAAATGGGGGGCTAAAAAATAATTCATTCTCAAAGTGGGCAGTAGACAAAATAAGTTTGGGAACCCCTGCAATAGAGTATTGTGGATTCGCGCTTCCCCGCGGCGCGGCGTTGACCTATCGCCCACAATTTATAATGAAATAACACACCGATAAAGTCTGATTTTCAATGCTCTATTGTGTGGCGACCTTACAGCTGAATATAGGACTTTATACTCCTTGGTACATAAAGTGTTGACTGCGTCATTGATGTTACCACCTGTTGAGATCCCTTCCAATAACAAGTCCATTTGCATAATTGTATTAATATACCCACACATAAGCAGTTCATAAACATAATATTATGATAGATGACGGAATAAATAATGACTGAAAATAGCGTTCAAGTCTGCCTTTATTTGGCGATAAAAAAGTCTATAAACAATCCGAGATTAGTTGTTTCAGATCTCAGAAACCCTAAGGTATATTTAACCCTAAGGTATTTTGAGATGATTTTAGTATTAATAGGTAGCCAATGAATAATTTGTGGCTAAGCCGCTTACGCAATGCGCCCGATCCAAATTATTTGACTAAATATGCTATTATGGCATATTTGAATAAAATATATTTTTGATATCTTTTTGAATGAAACTTGTTTACGATAGAGAAAATTTGAAAAATATTTTAAAGCGGTTAAATATACAAGGTAATACGCCGAGATCTCAAATAAAAAAATACGGTCAACGGGTTAGTGTTTTGCCAGTGTCAAGTATTTAATAATAAAAATATGAAAACGGCGTCTCCTCTATGACCCAAGAAAAAAATAACCAGATTCGAAATTTAAATTTCGCGCCCAATTTCTCTCCTTGACATCTCAATCCGTCCTGCAGGGTTGGCATGCTTCGAGTATCTCCGGCAAATACCGCTGGAGCTGCTGCCGCCGACGCTGCTCAAGGTGTCGGTGGGCGCCACCATCGCCTTTGCCATGGAGATCAGCGAGTTCCTCGTGGTCACCTATACGTCCAGCCTCACGCTCTCCATCGCGGGTATATTTAAGGTATAATCACGTTTTATAACCGGCTTTTGACAGTCGTTTGCAAACCTCCAGGGCCCCAAGTCTACAATCACTATCGATTCGTAATCATACAGCAACGGCATAGTAACTGTCACTTTTGACAGATGTAGTATGGGATATCCGTCAAAAGTGACAGTTACTATGCCGTTGCTGTACGATTATGAACCGATTGCGTTAGCAGACTTGGGGCCCAGGGTTATTTCATCTTTCAACACAGAATCGATATCTTCCCGAGACGATTGTCATTCGCCATATTAATATTCTACTTAATAAAATTCTTAACACTGACTGGCAGACACAGCCCAAACAGGTGGATCTAGAAGCATGACATTTTGCACAGGTTTGCTTGTCTAACGTGGATGGGCATTAAGTTGGTATTTTGTAAATATGAGCTCCCAAGGGCTTGAATAGGGTGTCAAATAGGGTGTTTTGGATGACGAAAACTTATTTAAGCTTTATGATTCAATGTATTAAGTATATTCTCTACTTGCAAGGGTGTTGCACCTCCAGGAACCACATTGGCTTTAAATAACCATCAAAAAAACAACCGCAACTTCTGGGCCGTTTGACACAGAATACATTGAAAATATAAGGTACGAAGAAGAAATTTAATCCGTCACTGTACGAAGTTTATCTCTGTCCCCAGGAAATGTGCATACTAGTCCTAGCAGTGGAGGTCAGTGGTGATGTCCTCTCGGTGATCAACGTGGTCGGCCTGTCGGTCTGCTTGCTCGGCATCATCAGCCACATTGTCCACAAGGTGCTATTCATCAAGTCGGTCGCCGGTACGGTCCACGCGATCGATGACGACTTTGAGCCGACACTGGCCAAGAGTAAGAAGGCCAGTGGGGAGTACGGGGAACCGCTCTTGGACGAGCCCGCGTGGCCGGCGAGCGAGGACAGCGACTTTGACAGCAATTCGGTACTCTACGAGGTGTTGCAACGTAGAGACCCAAGGTAGATGCTTGCTTAATGCTTCTACTGAATTGAAGAGACGCGAGACGTTCCCTCGCGCAGATTCCTTTCAATGCTGGCTGGCCAGTGCAGCGCGAGTGAGTTCAGCGACCTTCTGACACATAATTTGACAATCTTGAACGGAGCTCTGTTTTGGTATTTTTGATGACATTGTACAAAAAAAGCAATAATTAAAGCCAGCAACTTGCCTTATTGTCTATATTGATTTTTTTTCTTTGTATGCATAGTTTGAGTTTCTTGTTACGGGTCCATGAAATGGATTCGTATATTATAGAAGATTACATTGTCTACATATTACTTTTTTTTTAAATTTAATACGAAATTCTGATTTCACATAATGTAATCATTATGTGAGATCAGAATGCGCTAAAGAGGCGCCAGGTTCAAACGTTAGTATATCATTTCTGAATCAACCTGTATAGAAGTACCCGAGATAAATCTTATGTTAAAAGCACCAACATGTTAACCAAACGGAACTCCGCAGTCGTCGCACGGGACATAGTATTTTAAAAGGTATACCTAATTATATTTTTATACTAAGATAATGATACAATTTAAGTTGTTAGAATGAAAGATAGACTATATTTTGTTGATTGTTATATTTGTTTCGGTGACATTATTTCTCTCGGTGAAATTTAACCGTGCTACGCCAAAATGATCTAACCCACAGACCGACCATCAACATTTTAATAGTGAAGATATAAATTGAAATTACTTTTTTAATTATCCAAACAAGGTATCGAAGCTATAACATAAGTATACGTAGCAAGGATGTTACCAAGGTGGGCTTTTTAAAATCTTGATAGGTACGTTGGAAAATGTATATTGAAAGTATTTTCGATCGGCCGATATTTAAACTGTCAAAAATTGTACAAAACCGTCGGGAGTAATTAAATCTCGAATAATATGAATTCTCTGGGTTAAGTCATTTTAGCCGAATATCGATTTCGGATAAGTAATTATGTTTTATTTTTGTAATATATGACAGTATTCGTAGCTGCTAAAACTTTATACAATTTGATTGCATTTAAAAATTTTATTTTTATTTATTTACAAAAAAAAATATTAATGCTATTGAACATACAATTTTTATATCACGCAATTTATGCACTTTATTCTATTATTAAACGATTATTCGATTCTAAATGTAAAAATAAAAAAATCTTGTCTTCGAGTCGAATCTATTATTTTAGCATAAGTTTGTCATAAATCAGCCAAAACTGAAGTGGTTTTATATTGTTTCTTTTTCCTATCTGTAGAGATGACTGTGATCCTGTGAATATAAGATCATACAAAGTTTATGTTAGCTAAAAAACCAGTGATCATAATTTATTTGAAAATTGTATTGCATACATTCCAAATTAGTTAGAATAATTAAATAAACAAATTGATTGATGTTTGTGTTACTCATTTGGCTCATACTGAATAGTCCTGGCTGTAATTCTACGCAATATTATGCTATTGATTTCTTATATTTACGCGAATATGAGACATTGAAATAAAAGTAATTTCGTTGATTTTATCGCGATTGTTTTATGTTTTTTACGTTCCCAACGTTTCGGCTGCTTTACAGCAACCATGGTCACGGGAGGACTGAGGTTTTTGACGGCCAGCGTCTTAGTTTAAACTGGGATACCCTCATATTTAGTTATTGTTCGCGGTCCGATCTATGCAGAAAGTGCTCAGTGTATTGATTTTAACCAAGCGCATTGGCCATTGCAAGACCCAAGTCCTAACCTAACGTCGGGAACGTAAAAAGACATAAAATGAACGAGATAAAATGTCGAAGATATATGAGGAAAACCATTGGGGGCATTTATCAACGCAATAGAATCCAAAACAATTATTGTTAATAGTTTTGTCTATGCGTTTGTGCGCGCTAATCTCAGAAACGTCTTAACCGATTTGAGTGCGGTTTTCACTAATATATTTTGGTAAGCTTCACTTTAAACTTAGTGATTGTTTTATTTCAATAGTTGATAACGAAAGACAAAGTCGCGGGCAACAGCTAGTTATAAAATAAATAAAAACACCACACAACAGTCCAAGCCCGCTTAAATTCCCGCCAAAAGTTCCTGACTGACGGTGTATTTTTTATCGAGAGCCACGGTGGGATTGCCCCCCTACCCCCGCCCGCCACGGCCACGCCGTGTCGAGCAATAACTTTTTCTATGGCCCTGGATACTAGTCCTTAGAGCCTATTTGATAAGTAGTATTTTTCACACATTTAAAAATCTCCGCAATACTAATAATAATATTGACAAAGATGATGATGATTAATTTTAATCTTCTATCCCTTCTATTAGTAGTAGACCTTAGGAGAACTTGAAAAGTAAGTTTCACTAAAATTCATTTGAATTTATTATACTTATTCCGTATTGATTTCTTATATTTACGCGAATACTACACATTGAAATAAAACTATTTTTCACTTCATTTGTCACGGGAGGACCTCCCGTGACCATGGTTGCTGTAAAGCAGCCGAAACGTCGGGAACGTAAAAACGAAAAATAAACGCGATAAAATCCTTAAAAATAGTTTTATTTCAATACTTATTCCGTTTATGAAATCACAATTAATAATATTCCACAAATATAAGTAGGAAAGCATTGTTTTTAAAATAAATACGTATTGTGAACTACACTCTTCAACTAGTTGAACTTTCCACTAATATTTCCTTGACTTGTGGCAGTACGGCCAACTACTTGTTAGCTACGTACAGAGATTGTAACGGACACAGGCAAGAATTTCAAAATAATTTCTCTTGGATTCAGAGACATCCAAAAAGCCTGACATTACGCGTATTTTTTTGAAATATTCTCAACGTGCAGATCAGATCAGATCAACTACACTTTTATAATAGTATATAGAGGAATAAAATACATAGCGTAATTTTAGATTATTCAAAATAAATATCTATTGACAAATTGAAAATAACTAAAATTCTACAAAAATAATACCTTATAACAACGCCATAATATTGAACTACTCACAAGGGGTTTCAACAACCAGAATTAGTTCGCAGACTACTTAAGTTGGCAACACACAAAATATTTTGATTCTGGCCGCCGCAATCTGAAACAAAATATGGCGCATGTATGGCAGAGAATCGAAGAATAGAGTAGTGGTTCGTACTACGTTGTCATGCCGGACTTACGGCCGGACATTACCGAAGTAATCGCAACCGAAGCCGATCCCCTGTCGGCACGGGCCGATCATGAATCCGAGCGAGCTGATGGCGGTGGTGCCGTGACCGCTTTGGCGACTATAAGGACCTGCCGAGCCTCTCGCGTGCCTTGCGACTCGAATGGCTTGGTGACAGTGCCGGTTTCCCTGCCCGCGGGGACCCTCATTGCGGGGACAACGTTCAACGTGATCACTTCGGACCAGCTGTCGCACTTCAAGCCTATGCTATGTGTGGACAACGGGTTCATATCGGGCGGGCCGGTCAGTGATGCATTGAAATCTACGCACATTGTGATACAAAACCCACGGTCGCCGGCGCGACACAATGACGACAGCTCCACGGTCGCGTCGCGGGCGGCGAGCGCGCGCTCGTGGACGGAGACTGCCAACATGCCGGTGCTGCCCATCAGGTGCAAGAACACGTCAGCTGAACTACACAAAAGCAGATTCGGTTCGGGGGGCAGAGGCAGGTGTATCATGTACGCCCAGAGCTGGTACACCCCTAGCGAGTTTGAAGCTCTCTGTGGGAGGGGCTCGAGTAAAGACTGGAAGAGATCTATAAGATTTGGTGGCCGGAGTATCCAGGCACTGATTGATGATAGCATTTTGACACCCCATGCCACCAGCTGCACATGTGGAGTGTGCTGTGATGATCAGTCTGGTAAGATCTAAGTTCTTATAACTCCTCGGTAGATTAGATTATGTAAACTTTAACAGAGTTGTTCCCGAACACACTAATGCTGTAATAGGTACATAAAAGAAGGGATACAAGCAAATCAGTATTAAATGGAAAGAAATCATGTCTGAAAGTAGCTGAATTATAACACATCAACATGAAATGCCAGTAAATAATATAATATTGCCAGACAAACACACCAACTTTATGGTCCCACACTAAGCAATGCTTGTATTATGAGTAACTACTGTCCAAGGGACTGGAGGCGAACCCAGTAAATAAAACTTATATAGACATTAAACACCCATAACCTGGGTACAAACATTCATGCTCATCACATAATGTTTGTCCCAACCAGGCTTCAAACCCAGAACCCTTTGCACAAAAAGCAGGGTCACTACCAACTGCAATAATCATTTCAACAATATGTGTGCATCCTTTCATAGTATTAATACAATCATCTCTTGATCGATAACACTCATCTCAACAATATTTTCATATTTTTTCAAAGCCATTCTTCGTTACAAGTGGATTTGGTATTGTCTTGTCATGTTGGGTAGGGCTCCAATCAGCCTGTAACACAGGCAACAATTTATTTCAGAATATAACTTATCTTACCCAACTATTTAATATCCTATACCTGAAGATATTTCATGTATATTTCAGCAATCGGTCCAGTCCGGTTATTCACTCCGTACAAGCGAAAGCGACGTAGTAACCATGAGGTTGAGGAGAAGAGGCCTAAGATGGAAAAGGTCATCAGCGAGATGGACATAGAGATGGGCCACCAAAACAGCAACCACAGCAGCTCCAAGGAAGCTTGGCAGAGCATATCAGACAGTTTGGAGACAAATACGGAATACCATATCCTAGACAACCCTGATACCATTGCAGGTAATATAATTATTTTTATATTCTTCATGTCTCTATACACAATGATAAGTTTCAAAGCTTATATGTGTATCATCCTGCATTATAATTGATTTAGCAAAATGCAGACGGTATTAAAAACCTTCTTTCTCGCTTTACACAATGAGATGCGATTAAATAAAATGGATATGAATATGGCCTCACACACAACTTAGCAGGTATTTTGCGGATGTCAAGTACTTAATAGCAATAAAACATTCAATAAATACACATTATAAATAAAAAAATGGATGTGACATGATGATAATCGATAAGACGTGGTGATATGAAAATGGTGTGTCGAAAGAATTATATTAAAAAGCTAATTTGTTACAAGAAAATGGCAGTTGACCATAGTTATAATTAATGTATCTACACCACTGACGTCTATATATACAAGTACGCATATATAGAGGTCAGTGATCTGCACGGTTTTACTTATAATAGCAATAAACTAGGTTTTTTTATATCCAGCATAAGCAGCTGGCTGGCGAGAGTCGACTTTACTAAATAGGTAATGTTTCATTGCGAATTTTAGTGTTGCTAGTGTTGAGAATATGTACTTAAAAAGTTGTTTTATGCAAACAATCATGCAGCGTCCCATGCTCGGCGTCATATCACGAGAACGTGTATGCAATTGACTCAAGTTATCACACAAAAGCGCAAGACACCTCTGGGTGTTGCGTGACATAAGTGTCACACAACACTCGGAGACGCCAATTTGCCTATATCTATCTGCACATGGATGAGTCGAGACAGGTCCTAGTCGAGAAAGCTAGAGGAGGCAAACATGCAGTGTCTCATGCTGATTTTAAAAAAAACAGCATAAAAGGCTTATAATAATAACCTTCAAGGGAGGGCAGACAACAGACGGAATACTTACCATACCTTGAAGATGATGAAGAAGAAGCATGTGAACGTAATTGTTGGTCGTGTAGGGGTTTTAGGTCGCTGGATTTTGAGTTAAAACATAGCAAGTGGTTGTTCAATGACGTCCAAGGCAGAAGAGACTTAATGAAACAGTACAGCAATACCAAATCAACGATATTTTTTTTTTTTAAATGATCATTTTGGATGTCCACTGCAAAGCTATATTGCATTATAGTCTCATTAGCTATGCGTATCAAAGACTTACGGAATCTAAGTTATTGTTTTTCTTTTGCGAATTTTGAACTAATTTGTTGAGATGTTTGCTGAAATTATGGCTATGCTGATAAGGTGTTGCTCTCAAATCGAAGATCTTTTTTGTTATTGTTGGGTAATATTATTTATATTGATTTATTTATAAACATTACTATTTTAAAAGCGTTGTTATCCAATTTGGTAGCACGCTCGCTATAGAAACCAGACTCGCAGATTGAAATGCGGGCTCGAACTGACTACACTTTGCGATTTTATTTGCTAAATCGTGAAGGAAAGCATGGCGAGAAAAACTGCTTATTTGAGAGAACCTTACTAATTGGCGATAAACGTGTGAAGTCGGCCAAATTTCACTGGCCCAGTCTATGACTATCGCATTGAAGAGAGGCCCATGCCCAGCCATGATTTAACAATAATTATTATTTATAAATATGCTTATAATTTCGCGACTACATTTCTAAGATTTGCTTTGTAATAAGCGAATGTTAATTGCCACATTATAAGCGCTGTGCCTAATTATTACGAATTTGCTGGTTATAGTGAGTTATATATCTATACATATAAATAAAATTGGAGTGTCTGTTTGTAATATTAAAATAACCGCTTTTTACTAAGTGCATTTGGATGTATACACGTTACCTATACCGAAACAACATTTTTTACAATTTTTGTCTGTCTGTCTGTCTGTCTGTCTGTCCGTCTCTGTCTGTCCGTCTGTCTGTCTGTCTGTCTGTCTGTTTGTTCCGGGTAATCTCTGAAATGGCTGGACCGATTTTGACGGGAATTTCACTGGCAGATAGCTGATGTAACAAGGAGTAACATAGGCTACTTTTATTTTAGAAAAAAAAATTGGATCTCTCGAAAAAAAATTAAAACCAATGTTGCAGCGCTGCGCCTGATTAAAGTTTGATAGCAACAATCTGCAATGCGTCCCGCGGGATCAGAACGCGAGCAGGCTGTTGCCAACGGCTGAGTCTTTGTTAAATACCACGCGGACGAAGTCGCGGGCAACAGCTAGTCTTTTCATATACAGTTGGTATGTTCGTCTGGCGATATTTATTCATATCAATGCGAATTATATAAATATGAACGAAACATTGCAATATATCAGTCTACTTCATTGCTTTAGAGACTTACTGCCATAATATAAATAAAAAATAGCTTTGGCTATTCAGCGAGGAAATGCGACCAGCATCTTGGGCACGCTACCGCATGGGCCAAACTACAAATATTAAGTAGACTCTCTATACTCTTTTTAATTTATATTTGTTTTGTATAATAATGTAAATTTCGTAATATATTTAGTTATTGTATTTAAAAAAACAAAGTTTGGGTCGTAATCGCATTTGGTATTCTGCGTGCTTTTATTAGAAATGGAAGCGCTAATGCGATTAGAAATATAGAGTAATTGTACAAAAACGAAATGGTTTAAGTCTGGCTAATCTCAAGACTAGATTCTTGGTGCTAAGCTTACCGACTGGGTTCGAGTCCCAGAGCCGATGATTTAGGATTAATTTAAAATTTTATACTACTAAATTGGCACAGTTGCTATTGATCCCGCGCTCTGTATCCAGGGTACTGTTTCGTATCCCGGCTGAAGCAAAGTTTGTGTGATGAGCACAAATGTTTGTACCTGAGTCGTGGATGTCTGCTATCTATATGTTATTATATGCTGCCCCCCGTCCACTGTACGGTACCCATAATAACGGCCTGATTAGCGCAGTTGGTAGTGACCCTGCTTTCTGTGCCGTAGGTCCCGGGTTCGAATCCTGGTAGCGACAAACTTTGTGTGATGAGCACGAGTGTTTGTACCCAAGTCATGGATGTTTAATACCTATATAAGTAATATAAGCTGGGTTCGCCCCCAGTCCATTGTACCGTACCCATAATACAAGCGTTGCTTAGTGTAGGACCGTATAGTTAGTGTGTTCGTCTGGCGATATTTATCTATACATATAAATAAAATTGGAGTGTCTGTTTGTAATATTAAAATAACCGCTTTTTACTAAGTGCATTTGGATGTATACACGTTACCTATACCGAAACAACATTTTTTACAATTTTTGTCTGTCTGTCTGTCTATCTGTCTGTCTGTCTGTCTGTCTGTTTGTTCCGGGTAATCTCTGAAATGGCTGGACCGATTTTGACGGGAATTTCACTGGCAGATAGCTGATGTAACAAAGAGTAACTTAGGCTACTTTTATTTTAGAAAAAAAAATTGGATCTGTCGAAAAAAAAAAAAAACAATGTTGCAGCGCTGCGCCTGATTAAAGTTTGATAGCAACAATCTGCAATGCGTCCCGCGGGATCAGAACGCGAGCAGGCTGTTGCCAACGGCTGAGTCTTTGTTAAATACCACGCGGACGAAGTCGCGGGCAACAGCTAGTTTATTATATTTATAAGTTTGGGACCGTACTGTTGGTGTGCTCGTCTGAAGATAGCTATTTATAACCTGGTTTTGCTAAATGCTAATATGCTCGCGCTCTTATACATTGAGACCTAATTCTATACGTGAAAACATGCCGCCCTGTCATTCTTATTTATGTAATCAATGGTGTGAGCGAGACAACACGTTTAAGCAAGAGTTCACCTCTGCCTACCCATTTGGGGAGTAAGTTGTGATGTTATGTGTGTATGGCACTTGACGAGTGTTAGACTTGACGGTATGCGTCGCGGGTTCGATTCCAGGTCGATACCAATTATGACGATAAGTATTGAATACATTGAGGAAGTATATAAGCCACTAGCTGTTCTAGAGAACTTCGTACCGGCTCAGAATCAAATGTATGAGAAAATGAATTATCTTTTTTGAGATTTTTTCTCTTGTTTAAACAGTTATTCTGCTATTCGGGGCGCAGAGAAATTCAAATAATCTAAAATCATTAAATTGTATATGCAGGTGTCAGACGAAGAAATAATAAAGACGGAATGCCGGCAATAACATTGCAGCACAAACAACGCTATTATATTAAAAAAAAAACAATATCTGTAGTATTTCTTTGACTATGATGGAGATAAAAATAATTGGTTATGGTGCAAGTTAAAATAAATAAGTAGGGACACCAGACCTTAGCGTAATTACATAACTTATTAAGTAATTAGACAGGTGCAATAACCAGTAGTCGGTCTATGAAAAAATCTTGCTTTAGGTCTAATAATAAGGCTGCAGGCAGGGGAGGTTTTGGGGGTACAAACCCTCCCGCGATGCCTTACTTAATACCTTTAAAACATAAGTAGGTAATTTATAAAATATATTAGGTTCTTTTTGGATTGTTGTTTTTGCTTTTGCTCATTGTCTCTGGCCCAGAGCTCGATCCCCACTCCCCTTGAAGTAAACTCCTCTCTACGGCCTTGCTAACAACTGAATGGTGATCTATCTCCTCGCTCACTAAAGTCACCACTTGCTACTTCCCAGGGCTATCAGATATGGGCGTCGTGAACAAGCGTCTGGACGACATCGGGTCGACGCTGGTGCGGCTGGCGGGCGAGCTGAAGCAGTGCGTGGAGGACGTGCGGGCGCTGGGCGCGCGCCAGCTGGAGCGCCTCGAGCACGAGCGCGCCGCCGCGCTGCTGGCCGCCAGCGTGCACGCCGACCACGTGCCGCTGCACAGCGTGGCCGGCGCCGACGCCGACGACGCCAAGAAGGTAGGTGGCGGCGTAGCGCGGGGCCGGCGGGCCGCTGCGGCGTAGTAGTGACGTAGCGACTGTCGCAGTGCGCCAACTGCAACCTACTACGCCGTAGCGGCCCGCCGGCCCCGCTGCTGGCCGCCAGCGTGCACGCCGACCACGTGCCGCTGCACAGCGTGGCCGGCGCCGACGCCGACGACGCCAAGAAGGTAGGTGGCGGCGTAGCGCGGGGCCGGCGGGCCGCGGCGGCGTAGTAGTGACGTAGCGACTGTCGCAGTGCGCCAACTGCAACCTACTACGCCGTAGCGGCCCGCCGGCCCCGCTGCTGGCCGCCAGCGTGCACGCCGACCACGTGCCGCTGCACAGCGTGGCCGGCGCCGACGCCGACGACGCCAAGAAGGTAGGTGGCGGCGTAGCGCGGGGCCGGCGGGCCGCGGCGGCGTAGTAGTGACGTAGCGACTGTCGCAGTGCGCCAACTGCAACCGCGAGGCGTCGGCCGAGTGCTCGCTGTGTCGCCGCACGCCGTACTGCTCCACGTACTGCCAGAAGAAGGACTGGGCCGCGCACCAGCTCGACTGCCTGCGCTCCGTGCCCGGCATCCACGCGGACGCCGCGCAGCACCAGTCCATCATGCTCATCGTCGAGAGTCAGCACCACTAGTATTCGGGTGAGTATATTTTTGAAAAACACCATAATTTTGAATTATGCTCAAGACTTCATTGAATTTTATTCCAATATTTTCGACCGTTAAAACGTGGTTTATGCCTGTGTTATTTCAGAATGAGAGGTCCTGTCAAGAAGCACATATACCACAGGAGCACATCAAAAGCCTTATAGAATTAGTAATGAAACCCAATAACCTCTGTCCGCAATATTGTATTATAATATACCAAAAATGTACAAATAGTTAAATCAAGTATAGTTTTTGATGACCTTTGATGACATCTCTTCGGAGGTGTAGGTCGCGCGACGGATGTTGGCGTGAACAACCTAGTGTTAACGTCATTTATTATCGGGAACTCTGTACTGATTATCTTTAAAATAGTATTCCTATCGCTCAAAAAGTCGAGCGCTAATGGTCATAAAGGAAGATTTATACTAACCCTCAAATCTATGGATAGATATATTATAAAACTATTATACCACACTTTTTCTTCCGAAAAATTAGTTATAATGCCATTATAATACATTAAAACTTTCTATAAATGTTGGTGGTTACACTGTAAATACATGCAAAAATGTATAATCAACTGTGATACGTGCAATAAGAACTTTTAAAAAGTTTATTACGTTTATATTACTCTATGGTTCCGTTTGTTTGTGGTATGATTTTTTCGAAGCAACACTTTTCGTCGGCTTCGAATTGTATATGAATGTGATGTCAGTGTGTGGAGATTGAGGGATAGAACCATTCAATCAATGGATAGAACGAGAAGGCAATGTTTGAATCAATCTGCTTGGGTCATATTCCGAATATGAGAATGAGATCACATACAATGTCACTGAATTATAAAACTACATGGAGTACCAATCACAGAGAATTTTGTCAGTCGCAGGATCTGGACCCCAAGTATGCTAGTACAATCGATTCATAATCCAACAGCAACCGCAGTACTATGCGGCTGCTGTTTAATTTTGAATCGACTGTGTTAGCAGACTTGGGGCCCAGTATTTGAATGTACAAAACTATTGTTAAGTATCTTGGCCTATGTACCTGGTATGTAGCTGGTCTCAACTCGATCAGTAGACCGTAGTGTTATTTTATTTTCTTTGTCAGTGCTGTGAAAATTATCTGAATATTGATTATTAAGAATCGATAGTCGATTAATTAATCGTTAAAAACTAGTTCCGAGTAGCGTTGTGTAAGAATTAACTAATAATTAAGCGATAACCAAAAACATATTGTACAGTCACTAAAAATGATTTGTACAAAAATAAATATGTACAAATTATCTTAAGTTGTATAATAATGTTTTTGAATTGGTATAGTCGAACCTTGTTTGGTTTAATTCATGTTAGTGCGATATGGATGCGACAGTACGAAGCTGTCTCCAAAAGACTAACCCCCGAATTTATAGACGTTCTATAACGTTATCAAACGTCATAACACTATTGTGCGCAGTACTATGTATATGACGTTTGATAATGTTATAGAATGTCTATAAATTCGGGCGTAGAACGATAGCATGACAACTAAGTTTGATAATTATAAAAAAAAACAGAATATACGAGGTATATAAAAAAATTGTTGGGCTGTATCATTTAAGCTTCAGTTAATTAAATTTGTTAAATTTAAGTTGAATCTGAAACTTCACTATGGTATTTGAAGATCGTTCTTCGAGGGTTGTTTTTTAAATTTAATGTTTAAAAAGTGTATACACAACATTATTACTGTAGTGTAATTCTGTTCACACTGGCTGTCCAAAATGATTTATTACAAGGGAAAAAATAAAGCACTAATTTCTCTATTATTATTATTATTTCATTTGGTACATAATTTTACATATAATATATAAGTAAATGTAATTAGCAATATTTGTTTTGGATACAATTGTTTTATAAATATTGTATTGATAATCAAAGTGTCCGTTGATTTAATAATGAATCAATCCAGTTCTAATACTGCCATTTGAATGATTACAAGGGTTTATAGAATTACCTTTAAATATGAAAGCGTAATGTCTCCAAGAATATTATATGATACATAATCTTTAGTTAACCTTGGAACGCTGGACAGACTGATAATGAATATATAGCACCAATAAGCGGTACCTTCATTTGCCTTTATAGAAATACAATACAATTTTAATCAATTTCAAATAGCAATACCATTTTTTTTTGTGAAAATGACTGAACAAAAATCTATAAATATTGTGTTATAGTAATGTTTATAGTAGTTAGTCCACTGGACACACGCCGATTTGTGTGTTTCTACCAGCGGCTGTAAGGGGTATGTCCACAGGCGATTCGCCGACCACTATGTTCTTGATGCAGCCGGTGAAGCCCCGGCGAGATCTGACGCCGCGTACTTTGTGGATGGGTCGCTCGTGCCCGCCAATATACAGCGCAGACCTGGTGTCGGTCGAGGAGTACGCGCCCAGCCCCGGCTTGGAGAAGTGCCCGTCCACGCCCACTGACACCACGTACAGGGATTTCACCACTGCAATGGGATTTAGTTAGTTATCAAACTGTCAGGGTTACCAATTCCCATAAAAATAAAACTTATGAGCAATACAAAATACCTGTAAATAACCCTACATGTAATAAGTAAAGGACCCTAAAACACTACCTATTCAAATAAATTTTACGTTTATTAGAATAACGTACATGAAACCCTTTAATATGAGGAACTTTGATAACAGAAGGCGTATATACAATAGGGCAACCTCGCTTGTTTCGAACAGATTGTAATGTTGCCATGTAAGTACCCGGAATGCGTTGCAATGCAACAGAAATGTTTCAGGGCGGGCGTATAAATCACTAATTTAAAGAAATGTATTTCTTGATACAAACTTAAAACCCCCCATTTGACTGCCTTAGCGGTCGAATTTCCAAAAATCCCTTCATTGTGGACCTCAAGGAATATCCTCCAAATTTCAAATCTTCAGGTCCACCGGTTTAGACTGCGCGTTGGATGTCTGTGATTCAGTGTTAAGAATTTAAAGCAATAGAATATATATTACCGTGTATCTTGTGCCAGTTGCCATCGCACAGCGAGAACTTGTTGGTCAGTGAGTAGCTCGCCCTGAAGGGTCCGTTGCCATTTTCAACGGTCGCGACCACCTCGTTCTCCAGAAGCTCCAGAACCAGGTAGTCCTTCTTGCCGTGCACGCTCAACAGCAACCCGGTGCTGTTGCGAGGCTTGATCTCCATCGAGATGGACACCTCGTCACCCACTCGGAAGTTTTCTCGGAGCTAAAATACAATGGAGAATTCTTATTGTGATTTGGATGTGATTGAATGAAATTCCTGGGTCTGATCTTATAATTTAATGAGAAAGGCCCAGTTTTCATTCAGACCCAAGCTATGGGAGAGTGTATTTCCTGCCAGTAGCCGCATTTTTCAGGGTAAGGAGACTATTCTACCCTACGCTGGTCTTCTCTATCGATATCTTCCCAGGATTAGATCTATTTTCCTTGATATGCTAAGTCGTGGTGCCATAGAAGGGAAAATTGCCACTCCATACCTTCAAGTAGTTGCTTTGTTGATTGCTGGAGGCTCCGAAGTAGACGCCCTCCTCGACGCTGTCGGTGCAGCGCAGCGAGTTGGTTCGGTGTGACACGTCGGTGACGTGCTGGCCGTTCATCATCAGCCCCTTGAGACAGCCCTTGAACGGCTGGTAGAAGCCCTGGATAGTAACGTTAACTTTGCAGTTATTTTTTAGTGAATGAGGCTAATTGGCAGCCCTAGCTTATAGGGAGAATAATTGCTACATTGAAACCACACTTTCAGTTGTAAATACTCGGTAAACATGTCACACGTAAAAAAAAACTAATAGGCATCAAGAGCTTTTAGCGAAGGCACTCACCCCAAGGTTGGCCGAAATGACCTCACCAAAGTCCCTCAAACCCCCATAATAGTAGGGGGCCGCCAGCACTGCGGGGGTAGTGCAGGTCGCGCTGGTCTCCCCAACCAGCTCCGAGTCCACGGCCAGCTTCCCGTGACCCGCGCTCCTGCTGATGGTCACAGAGTGCCACTCTGTGTCGTTGTATGTATGTGTGGATGATATTAGGGCGGTTTCTCCGCCGCAGTTGAATGCGAAGTGGAGCTGCAAGTGTAAGGGCTGATTAGTATACTGTTGCTTCGATATTCAATGGGAAACAAGACCTTATAGTGCTGATTAATAGCTTACAATATATCATACTATGTTCAATTTTCTTAAGTCGTTTCCTAGCTAGCTCCCGTGTGCTAATTGGCTAATCGCCTCGCGTGCAACTTTATTTATTTATCTATACATATAAATAAAATTGGAGTGTCTGTTTGTAATATTAAAATAACCGCTTTTTACTAAGTGCATTTGGATGTATACACGTTACCTATACCGAAACAATTTTTTTTACAATTTTTGTCTGTCTGTCTGTCTGTCTGTCTGTCTGTCTGTCTGTCCGTCTGTCTGTCTGTCCGTCTGTCTGTCTGTCTGTCTGTCTGTCTGTTTGTTCCGGGTAATCTCTGAAATGGCTGGACCGATTTTGACGGGAATTTCACTGGCAGATAGCTGATGTAACAAGGAGTAACATAGGCTACTTTTATTTTAGAAAAAAAAATTGGATCTCTCGAAAAAAAATTAAAACCAATGTTGTAGCGCTGCGCCTGCTTAAAGTTTGATAGCAACAATCTGCAATGCGTCCCGCGGGATCAGAACGCGAGTAGGCTGTTGCCAACGGTTGAGACGTTGTTAAATACCACGCGGACGAAGTCGCGGGCAACAGCTTGTATTTCATATTAGCTGTCCCGGCGAAGTTCGTACCGCCTCAGAATCAATTGTGTGAGAAAATGAATTATGTCTAGTGTTTTATGAACTTTTCTCATGTTTAAATAGCTATTCTACTATGTATAGACTAGTTCAAATCTCGGTTCGCTAATCTTCTAAACGGTGATGGAAAACGTCATGAGGAAACCTATACCAGTTCCGTGTAAAGTACAGCAATAATGGTGACGAGCTATGTCCTAAATCCTCGCATTGAGGATAGGACATAAAAGGGGCTAATCATTATTGTTGAAAGAAAATTAGATTTTTTTATCATATCTAAAGTCAAACCTGTGCATTCTTCATGTAGAAGGCGAGGAACTGCGTGGGGTCCTTGTCGGCGGCTGCATAGAAGACCATCCCGCCGTGCCGGTCGAAGGTACGCAGTGATATGGTCAGATCGAAACCCTGCAGGTGCCGCCCCGGCAGCTTCGAGTATTCTATGCGACTGTCGTTGCGGGTACCTGGATCAAAATGTCGTAGTTAAGCAAATCCTGTATAGTTTCAAACAAACCAATTCTCATACCGTGGTACCTTACTACTAAGTCCTTACTCAAACAAGGGTAAATTACAAAAATACTCTTTCCGTAATTTGTCCACAGGGATATTGAATGCAATCGCCCGGTGCAGGGAACCGAGCACCTTACTCTCAGTGGTTTGAGAGAGATGGAGATGGAGAATAAGGAAGAAGGCCAGAATTATAGGTCTTCAAACACTCACCGAATCTATATCCTACTATAGGGTCGCCGTTAGTGTAGTGCGGGTCATAGGCCAACATGCACCCTGGTTCTGGTTTCGGCGGCGGTCGCTTCGTTGTGGTAGTGGGTGGCTTGGTGGTCGTGATCGGTGGCGGTGGGGTCGTAGGTGTGGCCGTGGGTGCCAGCGTCACTGGGAACGTCGTTGTGCTGTCATCTATCGGCGGGAGCGGTAGGATCTCGTTGGAGAAGTGAACTGGAAAAATGTCTACGATGTAGAACGTCCATCATCCAATATATATGGGGTCGAGTCACCTTCGTCCGTAGGAGAATTAAGTACCCTCGAGATACCCTACACGTGACCCTGGGTGGTGCCAACCAGGTGATAACTCTACTGGTGGTAGGCTTCGGCCGTGGCTAGTCACCACCCACTGAACAAAGCCATGTCGCCAAGCGGCCTAGCCGTGTTCCGGCATGATGTTCGGTGTTGCCATTCATGGATGGCGGGTCAGATCAGCTGCGCTGCATGTGCCTAGTGAATGTAGCGTCTCGATCTACTGCCGCCTTCCTACCTAGGCAAGTATGCTCCATCGTAGATCTCATCGTCACTTACCATCAGGTGAGATCGAGATCAAATACTTGCCTATAATGTAATTAAAAAAAATAAATTAAAATATATATATATATGTATTTTGACGTAAGCTTTCTGAGCGCAATATTCTGTAACTATCGTTGTAAAGCGAGTCGTGTGCTACAGTTTTTGTAGTTTAACTTGGTTGTCGATTGCAGCTCTAATGAAAAGTCAAGGATGCCCAGAAATTCAGATTCAGATTTTGTTCTCACCATTATTCAATTCTATGGTCTCGGTAGCGGCTGGTATGGGCAGCACGTCGGTTGGTGGAGTTGCAGCCCATTGTGCTAAGCCTGTTTGGGAATATAAAGAAAGTGGATATAATATACCTTAGCGAATTTACTCCATCCCTAACATTTGGTTGGATATAAGAAACAGTAATTGTTAAATATTATGAAATATTCGTTCTGTGGGAAGCGCCTGCGATTACTTTCCACGGTCCCCCTGAAACTCTATGTTAAAATAGGTCCAGCCATATCTGCCAAATGTGTTAGGCGGTTGCTGGCCTAAAAATATGGTCGAATATCCCAAGTACAGCCGGAGGAAGGCCTGAAGAATGACATTTCAGGACGAGTCGGCGATCTACTTGAAGAAGAGGACTGTTACCCAAGGGCATGAACCATCAGAAGTAGTAAAGAAAAAAGGTCGGATGTGCCTAGCAGCAGGAAGATACTGCTTGAAAAAACCCAAATGTACAACTCACCTGGACTGACACCACCAGTGGTGGTGGTACTCCCACACCTGCCGAAGGTAACGCTCTTGTTGCTGAACGGCTCGAGCAGATTGAGCACTCTGCCATTGATGGTGGCGTCCGCTATGCAGCCGGAGAACGGAACCTTGGTGCTCGCCTTACCACCCACCACGTATCCTGGCTGCACCCCACCCACAAACAGTACCCCTTGCAGTATGTGCAGCGGCGCGGGTGCTGTGTCCGTACTAGAAAAATATATTATATTAGTTGTCAGAATCAGAATACTTATGAATCGACTAAAATGTCACAAAATGTTATTTTTGGATTTTACCGTTCACGCCCATTCGGAATGCCGTTCCTATGCAGAGGAACGGGCGGGAAGGAACTATGGTTGCTCTTATTATAAGGATGGTATACGTTTTTGTGTAATACATTGGTAGGTATGTGAGAACAAAGGAGAACAAAATAAGAACGGCTTCGTAAGAAGAATATGTTATCAAATGATGAGCAAGTTACCAGGGGACAGTACAGTGCCTCTCAGACTTTGGAATTTCATTGCATAAGAATGAGAGTCGCTCAACTTGCCCCGCAAAAAAAAACTTTAGCATCCACTAACTCTCAATAATATTGAATGAGCGCAATATTATGGACGAGTGTAGAAACCGGCCAAGAAATAAGTCTACCTACTCCATAAATCAAACTAACCTGAAGTAATCAAAATCGTCCACGACCAGTCTGAGCGCGTTTTTATTGTGCATGACAGTGACCACGTGCCACTGGGAGTCGTTGTACGTGTTCAGCCCCGTGTCCAGCTGCTCCCGCTGGCTCATCAGCACCAGCTTGCCTGGAGACAGTTGCATGTGTCAGTGTGGGAGGACAGGGCACGTGAGGGCAAAAGGAGCCATATTGAGGCTTAACTATCGACACATCCATTAAACGGAAGACGTTCGCTGTTGGACTCGTGGTCTTCCGCTATTTGTATATTGTCCTACTTACATTACATCGAGAAAAGGGGCTTTATAAAAAATAATCACTTTTTAAATACCTTACGCCTTTAAAAGTAACATAGTAAGAGTTGACATAGTATAGCTTTCCGTCTTGCTTGGAAAGATACCTTCAATTGGATTTAAGTAAGGTAAAGAGGATTTCAGTGAAAATTGATATAGTGTTATTAAAAAAACAACAAAACTGCCAAAATTAAAGTCTCTAAGATAAAGGGTTATCTAGTTTGTAACATATGCCGTAAATAAACTTGCTTCCAGCAGTTATTTACCTTTGCTAAGCGCTAGTGATATACTATCCATGTTAGTGGTCTGCGTTCTGCTGAAGTACATAAACAGTAAACCGTCGGGTTTGGAAGTCTTGAACTTGAGGGTCAGCTGAAGGTTCTCAGAGGTGATGTCCACGTAGCGTAGATAGCTCTCGCTGCCCGACAGCGATACTAGAGAGGCGAACTGGAAGTACAAGAAATTGTTGAAATGAGGACTGTATAGCGTAGTAAGCAGGGTACAAAACAGACTGATGGTGGTATTTTTTTACCACTGGGCAAAGGGCTCCTCGTTTTTGCACGGTTTTTTGTCTTGGACTTGTCCAACAAGTCCATGTATTATCTCAATGTTTTAGATTTTTTCCTAATATGGCCGTAAGTTTGGCTAGCAATTTGGTGTTGGACCTACAATCTAAACATAGGTTTAAAGATGTCTAGTAAATTCGATCTAGATCAGAAAGGAGTATTTGATCTACCGAGATTATAAGTTAAATTTAAACGTCAATTTAGAAATAGGTACAATGAATTCTCACCTGACAGCCATAAGCAACACCAATGGACTCCAAGTTTTCAGTCAGCTCAATATTCACGCCATCCATGCTGATCTGTCTGATGCAGCCGTCAAAACCTTTGCTCGTGACCTCCAATATGCCCTTATTGTTTCCTCCGAAGTTCATGGTATCAAGCGCACTGATCTCAGCCGATGATGACGAAGATTCCATCTTGATGGTCTCCCGGTCGACCTTGAGCAGACACTTGGTGAAGATTCGGGCAGCGTCAAGCCTGTGCCACTTGCCGTCGTTATAGGTGTTAGTAGTGCCTAAAATAAGCAGCTCTTCTGGGTTGCCAAGGGACACCTGGAAAACGTTCAGGATTATATTATTTTGCAAGATGAAGCGTTGCAGATTGTTTTATAGATATGTATGGATTTCTTTAGTGCCCAAATTCGCTACGACAATGGCGCTCGCTTTTATCAATGGATGATAGCGATTGCTCTATTTGAAATAAAGGTATTTTTTCGTGTCTTGAATCGACATAAGAACCACCAAATGCGTGGTCTAGTATATCTGTAAACGTGAACAGCTTCGAAATACAGGCAGGCCGTTAAGAAAGTTTCTTTCATACCCCTTTAATACTGTGTTAAAATATCTCACCTGCAAGAACACTCGTCCATCTTGCATCTGAATAGAGAAGAAGTAGGATCCCTCTCCCACCAGGTATATCAAGCCGTCCGGCGCGTATGTTCTGAAGAAGAGCAGCACTTGGTTCTTCTGCGACGTGAGGTATCTTCTGCCCGGCATGGTGACGTGGGATCGGCCGTTGAACCGGTACTCTTGGGGACCCGCGTGCGAAGCTATCAGCTTGTCCCTTAGGGAAGATAAATCATGAAGGTTTTGACCACTACGACTTTGAAGATTATCATGCTTAGTCGCTATACCGAGAGCAAGATCTCTTAAGACCCTCAATGTTCCTTGTGGATTGTAATGGGATCCATTTTAAGCTCTCTGCAGAGTAATGTCTCCTGGAAATTCATCAAGCCTACTGATGAACGAAAACATTATTTTAGGGGCTTCCCTCCGCTCAGTTTAAGCTTACCTCTGCCTAGCACCCTTCAAGTTCTCAGCAGTCACGAAGTTCCACAACCCGACAGGTGTGTCGCCAATCATCAGCTCCTCGATCTGCCCTTCGAACGCCGGGAAGCTAATGCCCTGCAGCTTGGCGTCCGAGGGCGCACCGCCGACGTACAGCTTGGACTTCTGCCGGTCCAAGTTGAAGATGGTATGCTGGCCGGGTAGCACAGCCTCCTTGGATATAGTGTTCTCGGAGCCGTTGTCCAGACTCTCGCGAATAGACAGTTTGACGTTGCGACCCACCCTGAGGACATAGATTTAGTGATTTGATTAAAAGAACAATGTAAATATGAAGGTGTCCAGTTCTGTCATCTTCAAATAACATTATAGTGTTTTTTTTAATAAGAGAATGGGTTGCCACCACTGCTTGATCACCTGCACAAATGAAAAATGAATGCGGCTGACCACACACAACGCGGTTCATGTTGCCAAATATCTATAGGATAAACTTTAAGTATAAAGAACCACGGATAAGAGAGACAAAGATTATAACATTAATTAAATCAGTTTGTATGGAAAAAGTGAGTTACGTGCATGCATTTCTAGAAAAAAGCCTGCATTACCATGAGCCTGACCCTGGGACCTGAGGATGTCAAGAAGAATATGAGCTGCTCTATCTCCTCACCTGTCCACAATGACCTGGTACCAACGGTTGTCCGCGACGAACTTGTCACTGCCGATCCTGGCTGGCTCACGGCCGGACTCAGCGCTATCACCGATATCCATCGTCAAGTACGGGTAGCCATTTTGAACCCCTATCACCATGAAGTCATCCTGGTGGAACGACATTATCATTGATTAAGACTTCGTAGTGATATAGTGTGTGTGGATCCCCAGATTCCATTTTAGTTTATAAGGAAACGAAATAAAATATCCACAAAGATTGTGTCACTGGGATTGCCTGGAAAATGCTTTTCAATGCCATTGTATTTTTATATTTTCTTCATGCATTACCACTTATACTGGTGGTACAATTACGTCCAGTCTACTTACAGACTTGGTCCTCCTAAGCATAGTGTCCTTAGGGTTGCCGAGGTATAGTATCAGGCCGTCCTTCTCCTTGGTCTTGAAGTACGCCGACACGTGAGTGGATGTGGACATCTCGTCCACGGTGTCCGGGAGGCGCGGCTGCAGGGTGGTGTGCCGGTCGAAGTTGACGCCTACTTGGATACGGTTGGCGACCGTACGCGCCTGATGGAGAAAGTCACATTTTAATCCAACATTTGTGGCGAAGTACCTGGTTATTATAGTATGGAAGTCAAACTGTCACGTGGACAGTCTCCAACATAATGGATTGACCTTATAAAAACTGTCGTGACATGTTCCATAATCGAATATTTCTGAAAAAGTGCACACAAGCGGTACCACTACAGTAAATGAGTCAGTGTTGGACTGAGAACTTATTATTCGGTATTTTTTGTCACCGACAGAGGAAGTGCGAAAATATTTGTGTACCGCCATCTTGTGGAATCATGCGGCTTAATGGTACCTGTTCAATAAGCTCCTTGAGTTTGAGTAGTTTCTCGTCGGCCTCCGTGCGGCGGTGCTCGAGGTCTTCCTGGCGCGTCTTCACGGCGCGGTACGTCGTGGTTATATTGGGCTGCATGTCCTCTATGTCTTTCACTGTAGAATAGAACAACTTGATAATGAGTTATTTGGCCTAAACGTTGTGATGGCTTTCGGTACACTCTTGTCCATGGCTGAGAATGTTCCAGAAAGTTCAAGACTAAGTGTGGGGTTACGATTTATCTTCTTGGAACTTTTCCGTAAAGAAAAGTTTTGTAGAAGCTCGTGCGAAAATAAATTGTGTGAGAGAACATATCAAGATTTAGCCTGATGTATGACTTACTGACACCTCCAGCAAGTCCATGGTACGGTAACCGTACCATGTTTAGTTTAGTTGGGATCATACAATTGTTGTGATATCTATACATATAAATAAAATTGGAGTGTCTGTTTGTAATATTGAAATAACCGCTTTTTACTAAGTGCATTTGGATGTATACACGTTACCTATACCGAAACAACATTTTTTACAATTTTTGTCTGTCTGTCTGTCTGTTTGTTCCGGCTAATCTCTGAAATGGCTGGACCGATTTTGACGGGACTTTCACTGGCAGATAGCTGATGTTACAAGGAGTAACTTAGGCTACTTTTATTTTAGAAAAAAAATAGGATCTCACGAAAAAAAATTAAAACCAATGTTGCAGCGCAGCGCCTGATTAAGTTTGATAGCAACAACCTGCAATGCGTCCCGAGGGCTCAGAATGGGCGAGCAGGCTGTTGTCAACGGTTGTCTTTGTTAAATACCATGCGGACGAAGTCGCGGGAAACAGCTAGTAATAAATAAATGTGTTTTCCATTGTATGTGTGTGCGCGCGCGCATCTGTGTGTATGTGAAATTGTGGTTAAGCAACCATTATATGTTTCTACTACTTTCCTTACCCAAGCTTATAATGTTAGCAGTCATCTTCTGTCCCTCATCAGCGAGCTTCGGCAGAGTCTGTGCCCAGTCCTTACTGGCAGCCAGGTCGTTGCCCAGTTGCGACATGATGCCGAGAGTAGACTGCACTGCGCTGTTTACCTGGTCAGCGTTCTGGCTCGCGTTCACAAGCGAGAATGGAGCAGGTGTTGGTAAGGAGCTGGAATAAAAAAAACATTAGTCAACTGCTGCAAGCTGTAATCTGGGCAAAGCTGAAGCTTTTACGATCAGAATCAGAATATTTTTTATTCACGTAGACCAGTAAGTACAGTACTTATGAATCGTCAAAATAAATATGAAGAAAAAACCAGCAAGAAACTCCATTGTTGCTCTTTTTTTTTAATTTTTTTAAATTTTTTGCCGCTTCTATGGAGAAGAACGGGAAAGAAACTCCATGGTTGATCTTTTTTTTTTAAATCTTAACATTGTTATAGGTATGTGAGAACAATGCAGGAACAGCTAATCAGAATTTAGCAGCAGGTCGAAAAAAAAGTATTAAGTAAGTGATTGGCTTACAGTTGGATAGCATGATCATCATCATCAGCCCAGCCGAGTATCCTGGTAGCGTTGGCAAGGGACTGCTCCGCTCGGGTCAGGTTCGGCATCAGCGACTGGTCCACGATCTTCAGGGCCTTGAGCGCGCTCTCTAGGAGCTCCTTAGACCTGTTACGGGCTGGTGTCACTCGTTCATTCAGCTTGATTGACTGAAATGGGGATTGGACGCTAGTGCAAATGTTTTTGACAATCTTAGGCTGATGATATTATAGATATGCGTAGTCAACTGCTGGCTAGTCTTTCGCGAAAGAACGGAACATAAGTTTTGAAGTGGAGTGTGCTGGAAAGATGGCGTCACGACAGCAAACTTGATGATATAGGTTTAGCAAAACAGACATAAATAGTGGCCACAGAAGGAAGCCGACACCGGAAAATCACTAAAGACGATTGTGCATCTATTTAAGAGTATCATCTATTGCTCACGAGTCTATTGATGTTTTCGACAGCCTCCTCGGCGTCGTCGGCAGCTTTCTTCGCGTCTCCGACCTCCTGCACGATGGAGGAGTACGCGGAGGCCGCAGAGTACGCGTGCTGCGTTCGCGAGTTGTTGTTCTCCCGCTCGGCCAGGGCGCGCAGGTTGTCGGCCTGGAGAATATGAAAAGGTGATAAGGCCACATTTAAGATAATTAAAAAAAAGGAAAAACAGGTAGATTAGATATAATCTTAAATTTCCATACAGAGCCGGATTAAGCCATATTAAGGTCCCTAGACAACGCAAGTCCCAAGGCTCTTCTCCCCATCGGTGGAGTTCAGACATAACTTGCACCACATTTTTTTTAAATAATTATGTATCAACGAGCACCTTCTGTAAAATGGTTTAAGTAGATTTGTGATGTAAACTATTGTAAAACAAATAAAACTTCTTAGACTTATTTGTCTCACGGGTCGCAGGGCTCCTAGGCGTCGCCAAGCCCATAGGCAGCTTGCATTGCCTATATGGATAATCCAGTAATGCTTCCTAGCTCTTCAAATTTTAACCAGACTAAAATAAAAAACCGTGCCTGAGTGCACGTGTCCCCCAAAGAAGTGACTCACTCTATTCCGTAGTATAGACGTATGTTGCGTCGCCACATTGGTCAGGTTGTTCAGTTCTGGCAACTCCTTCTCCAGATCTACCAATCTATCCACCATCTGCTGGTTGACAGCCCTTATGTCGTCTAGAGACTTCGAGGAGTTCTCCACCAGTTTTTGAGTGATCAGGGTGTACTGAGTCCCGTTGCTGATGTCGTAGGCGGCGTCGATCAGGTCCCTCATGGCTGCCGTGTTCAGCTTAGTTACGGACATCACTTTGTTGCCGAACTTCGATTGCCTTGGGATTCAAAAAGTTTGTCGTTAGTCTGTTAATGATTGTATGCAAAAGGAAGGGTATATGTTTCTATTTCTTAAAAAAAACATAGATAAAAAAGGTGTGACATGCACTTTTACCACTGGCGTGCTCGGTGCTGGAACGACCAATCAGAGGGCTTCGCGTTTAACCGTCGGCCGTACCAGCACCCTGATTGGCTAGTTGATAGCATAACCAAGCGAATGTCGCGTACATTATGTTTGAAAATGTTCTGCGTTCGTTCGTTCTTGTATTTCTAATAAATAATTATACAACCGAAGTTGTAGCTGAAGATGTGTGATGGTTACCTGTTGTTGGTGTTGAGTTTCTCGGCATCGCTGGCGGTGCGCTGCGCCTGATCTGTGTACTTCAGCATCTCGTCGAGTTTTGTCTTTAGGTCGCGAGTCGCATTCACGAGGATTTGGAATTTCTGTCGAGAAGTCAGATATGTTAGTTGCTTCATTAAAGAAGCTGCCTTTTCAGAACTTAATTGAGGGAATCAACGTTTTGGCTGATCATTGTCTGCATTTAGTCATTCTAGCTAGCAATCTTTTCGGACCTTCCTTCGGTCGTTCTAAGTATTATCTGTCATATTAATGACTCCAGTAAAATGACTAGAGTAAAAGGTCGCTATTTGGAATCAACATTTTGTTAATAAGACTTGGAAGTATAGACAGTAGGATTTCCTTACCTTGGCTTGCTGGTTCACTGGTTCCACGAACACGTTCATTCGTTCGATCTGATTGATTGAATTGGCATACGCGGCCTCGGCCTGATGTTTCTTTGGAGACAAGTCTTTATCTATAACAATCGATGCATCCCACTAATAATATAAATGTGAAAGTTTGGATGGATGGATGTTTGTTACTCAATCATGCCAGAGCGGCTGGACTGATCTGGATGAAATTTGGCACAGAGATAGTTTATAGTCTGAAATAGCACATAGGCTACTTTTTATAGGTTATAGGTGGGTTTATCGAGGTAGGTACCGCGAGCGGAGCCGCTGGAAAAAGCTAGTAAATATATTTAGAATACTATTAGTAGGTTATTATGGTCTATAGTCGTCCAAATTACCTTACTTTAGGAGCGTAGTAATAATAGCATCGAATGGATTTGCTCGTTTTAAGAACATACCTGTGACTTACTGCTGAAGTTTTACCCATGGTCTGATTTCCCTGATTTTAAGGGGAGGTGTGTTCTCAAACATCAAATAACCTACCCCTGTTCTTATAACCTGTAAACTCCCTTAAATGAGCGCTAAATCTGTAAGTGAATACCGGCAATATCACTCTTGATCTGTCTGGCCTCAGTCAGCGCGCTGTCGACCTTCGGCTGCTGGCTCAGCTCCAGGCCTGTGGCGAGGTCGGCGACATGAGTCACCACGGTCTTAGCCTCCTGGGCGCTGCCGCGGACACTCTCCAGGATCTTGTCGGCGTCCGCTGCCAACTCTGCTGCCCGCACTATTTGTTTGTCGCTGTCGGTGGCTGCGAACTCCGCCTTAGAGAAATAATATGTTATTTTGATTGGCTTTCTTTAGGTACTAAGGTATGGTACGGTAAGAGGCGTTGTTGAAAAAAAATTACTGATCCAGTAAATCCGATTTAGGCAGTTACGCGTCTTAAACTCTGGAAGTTCCTCTGTCGAACATAGTGGTGATACTAATGTTTGCCATTTACGGCATCCAAAAAAAAGTGTATAATCCTCATGCCACTAATATTATAAATATGAATGTTTGGATGGATGGATGTTTGTTACTCAATCACGCCAGAAAGGCTGACCGGATCTGGGTGAAATTTGGCACAGAGAAATATTATAGTCTGAATAGCACATAGGCTACTTTTTATCCCGGTAAAATGTATGGTTCCTGTGGGATAGATTTGTTTTAATTTTTCATAGAGCAAAGGATGACATGATTTATACATAGAGGAAAAGGACATACTTTTTATTCGCGGGTAACACCGTGGGGCGCAGCTAGTTTATTAATAAGGGGAATGCACAAAGAAAATCTGAAATATTGTTAATCAGAGTGAATTAATTTCAACTCAATGTTGCATGACAGAAGTGGCAAAATCAATAGTAGTTTCAACAGGTTTTCCTTGGGAACTCACAGATCTGAGCAGGTGCTTGGCGGTCGTCTCGATGTTCTTCACGGAGGCCGTGACGTCAGCGACCTCCACGTTCCTCAGCTCCGCGACTCTCGGCCTCAGCACCTGCGTCTGGTTCTCTATGTAATTGAGCCGCTGCGTCGTGAAGAACGAATCCGCTTTGTCCTGTTGAAAAAAGAATCGTACCATTTCAAAAACGTCCCAAACGCATCAACAATAGAATCAGATTCAGAACATTTTTTATTCACGTACACCATTAAGTACAGTACTTATGAATCGTCAAAAGTTACAAAATATTATGCTACTACTTTACCACCCGTTCCGAATGCCGTTCATATGGAGAAGAACACATTTACACTTTATTCACAAGAATACATTTTTACAGTCGCGAACTTCGATTTGGCATGTATTTAAGGTTGAATATCGTACAGCAAACGTACACGAGCTTACTATATTAGCATGTAAGTTTGTAATGTGGGTATTGACATCATGATTTCGACCTTATTGCATTATGAGAGTCATAGCACCTGTCTATGAAATGGTTCTTGCCTGTTATGCATACAATTTTTTAGCTATTGGGTTACCCATACAGGAAATTCAAAAGAGGACAGAGCATGTGCTTGTGTATTTCTTACCAGCTCTACTTAAGTAGAGTCTTTAGGAGTTAAGCTTAACTACTAAAACTAATACCTTATAAAAAGTTACTAGCGAACAAAGTCATTCCATTACTAGACATATACATTATACATAGCCTTGACCATCGTGCCTTTTTTATACCTGCTAGCTTTTGCTTGAACCACGTGATCACAGTAGCTATGAACCATGCTAGCGAGTGTCACAAGTTTGAGCTTTTAATTCCCCAATCGCCATTTTCTGCATAAAGCTTACCTTAAAGTCTTTAGTCTCATTGGACAGCAGTTCACTCATGTCCTCGATGGTGAAGAGTAGCGCGTCGGTGCAGGAGTCACACTCCAGGCAGCCTTGATCAGGTATTAGAACCCACCTAGCACATTAATAGTTTAATTAAGAATACTTCTGAAAGACGTGAGCAACCAGAAAAAGACCTAACGAAACCTGTGTAGAATAAATAAAACGGAATATAAATTCCCATACGGTAGCTGGCTCCGAAAGTCAGCTACGAAATGGTAAAAGAAAGTCTCACTTCGGAGCCAGCTCCTGAACGGGAATAAAAATTCCCATACGGTAGCTGGCTACGAAATGGTCCGAAGGGGAATGTAAAACCAAATAAACAGTGGGTTAAGTTAGAACTCTTAATGTAATAGTCATGTCATCGAGAAAGCATGTTGTTACTGTCATACTTATTTATGAATTCTATGGTGCGAGTGGGACGGAAGTAGGCGAGGATAAAAGGGCGGTAATAATTGCATATTAAGCCCCAGTATACCCCACGACTGAAGCACTATATTTGATCAATATCTAAATGTTGAAATAGTATCGTATTTTTTTCTTCGATGTCAACAGCCCGATGTACACGAGGTTTACAAACATTTGAACGTCTGCCTAAAGTGATGCACAAAGATAGGTTATATTATATGTAGTGTTGTTCAAATGTATTTGTCGTAAATAAATGTTTTTTCTTCTTCTTCTTTATAATAGTTTTGATATATTTACCTCTCCGGACATCTATCGCACTTCTCTCCGACGACACCTGGCAGGCATTCGCACTGCCCCGAGGCGCTGCACGTGAAGCCGCGAGAGTACCCAGTGTTGCAGTTGCAATCTGTCATAGTACGAACGTTTCTTTATGTGTATACAATAAAATATGAAGCCGTACATATCGATATCGATACCTATTTCAATTGTTAATACTTACGGTCTGTCATATTATAACGATGATTAGTAGCACTAAGAAGTGTATAATCCCCTCACTAGATTAGTAAGTTATATGATTATGGCCAACACTAGTGTGCGACACGATAACATGGAAGATGGCTGACGTACAAGTCTGAGTTTTGTTACTTATTATAAAATATTTAACTTAAATGTGACACGGTCGACGCGACGCTATTTTCATTTCATCATGTCACACACATTATTATATTTATAAATTGGTATTTATTACTTGACACTGGCAAAATACCCGCTAAGTTGTGGGTGAGGGCATATTCATATCCATTTTATTTCATCGCATCTCGTTTTGTAAAGAAAGAAGAAGAATACTTACGATCGCACCCCTCCTTGGTGTAGTTCCAATAGCCGGCCGCGCACTGATCGCAGTGTTTGCCAGTCACTCCCTTCGCGCATCTACACAATGGGAAATTAGGGGATTGTAAATGGACATTTTTTTTTATTACATTATAGGCAAGTATTTGATCTCGATCTCACCTGATGGTAAGTGACGATGAGATCTACGATGGAGCATACTTGCCTAGGTAGGAAGGCGGCAGTAGATCGACACGCTACATTCACTAGGCACATGCAGCGCAACTGATCTGACCCGCCATCCATGAATGGCAGCACCGAACATCATGCCGGAACACGGCTAGGCCGCTTGGCGACATGGCTTTGTTCAGTGGGTGGTGACTAACCACGGCCGAAGCCTACCACCAGTAAAATGCACATGCACAGATGCATTCAGTCCAGTTTAAAATTGGAGCAAGATGCAATTTATGATTCTCTTTTTTCTCTAGGTTATGTTAGTAAAAATGTTCTATACATACAAATAAATAAAATTGGAGTGTCTGTTTGTAATATAAAAATAACAGCTTTTTACTTAGTGCACTTGGATGTATACACGGTACATATACCAAAACATTTTTTTTTACCATTTTTGTCTGTCTGTATGTTCGGGCTAATCTCTGAATTGGCTCGACCGATTTTGACGGGACTTTCACTGGCAGATAGCTAATGTAACAAGGAGTGACTTAGGCTACTTTTATTTTAGAACTCCCCCAACCCCCGCCAATGACTTCGTATCACAAAGGCTGCCGGTCGCGCGGGCTCAGATCACGCGAGCGGGCTATTGCAACGGCTGTCTTTGTTAAATACCACGCGGACGAAGTCGAGGGTAACAGCTAGTCTATACTCTATACATATAAATAAAATTGGAGTGTCTGTTTGTAATATTAAAATAACCGCTTTTTACTAAGTGCATTTGGATGTATACACGTTACCTATACCGAAACAACATTTTTTACAAATTTGTCTGTCTGTCTGTCTGTCTGACTGTCTGTCTGTTTGTTCCGGCTAATCTCTGAAATGGCTGGACTGATTTTGACGGGACTTTCACTGGCAGATAGCTGATGTAACAAGGAGTAACTTAGGCTACTTTTATTTTAGAAAAAAATAGGATCTCACGAAAAAAAATTAAAACCAATGTTGCAGCGCAGCGCCTGATTAAGCCAGAAGAGCGAGCCAGCAGGTCGCCAGAATGGGCGACCAGGCTGTTGTCAACGGTTGTCTTTGTCAAATACCACGCGGACGAAGTCGCTGGTAACAGCTAGTCTTAAATAAACCAATGAATGGTCTCACTTGCACTGGCCAGTGTTGTCGTCGCACTGGGCGGCTTCAGAGGCGATCGCGCAGTCGCACGGCGTGCAGCCGAGCCCGCTGCCGACGCCCCAGTGGTCCGGCGCGCACTGGTCGCAGCGGCCGCCCACCACGCCCGGCCGGCACACGCACGTGCCCGTCGTGGGGTCGCAGCGGTCCATGCCGAACTCGTCACAGCTGCAAGCTGTTGGAAGGCTGAGGCATAAGTGGGACGCCGACGATGTGATCACCAGCAAAAATGTTGAACTATTGTGGTAGCAATACGGTGGTTTTACCGGTGGTAGGCTTCGGCCGTGGTTAGTCACCACCCACTGAACAAAGCCATGTCGCCAAGCGGCCTAGCCGTGTTCCGGCATGATGTTCGGTGTTGCCATTCATGGATGGCGGGTCAGATCAGTTGCGCTGCATGTGCCTAGTGAATGTAGCGTCTCTATCTACTGCCGCCTTCCTACCTAGGCAAGTATGCTACATCGTAAATCTCATCATCACTTACCATCAGGTGAGATCGAGATCAAATACTTGCCTATAATGTAATAAAAAAAAAAAAGAGAAAAGCGTTATAAAAATATCCCATCGAACCGTAAATTTTGCCCCTACCAAAAGACCCTAGCCAAGTGGGTCTAGGGTCTGTTCACTCCGCCTGCAAATAGAATATGGGGTGAGTTCAAACGTGAAACTTACCGGTACAGTTCTTGGAGAACACCGCGTCTCCGAAGAAGCCTGGAGCGCAGAGGTTGCACGCGGTGCCGGCGGTGTTGTTGACACACTTGAGGCAGTCGCCCGAGACGCTGTCGCACGAGCCCGGGTCATTCACGTTGATATTCCCGGAGCAGTTGCACAGCTTGCAGTAGTCGCCTGGTGTACATACACTTAGGTGATACAGGCTCGGGACAGACGTAGGAAATGGAGGAAGTTCTTTTCCTGAGAGTGTAACATTAAGGGGCACCCCAAAAAGGCTGAAGCCGCTTAGGAAAACAGTCATGAGAAAAAAAAAACTTTTAAATGGATTTTGTCCGCCTCTTGCCTACTTCCGTAGATTTACAGCTGTGTCCAATGAAGGCGCCGGTGTAGTCCTCGGAACGTCCTAGAGACAAGCCAATTGCCTTGGAAGCTGCAACTTTTTGAATCGATGGCAAAAATAGGTGGAGATGAAATTCTTTTTATTCGAGTACTATGACTTCTAGCTGCTACCCGCGACTTCGTCCGCGAGGTATTTAACAAACACGGTTTCTAATATCAAAGTAGCCTAAGTTACTCCTAGTTACATCAGCCATCTGCCAGTGAAAGTCCCTTCAAAATCGGTCCAGCCATTTCAGAGATTAGCAGGAACAAACAGACAGACAAAATTAAAAAAAAAAAATGTTTTGGTATATATATTCAAACAATGATGCAGGTACCATTTTTTATAAGCTTTGCCTGTGTCTTCATAATGATAGCAACATATCAAACAATCGTACTTACCGACAATTTCAGGTTGTCCGTAGTATCCGGCAGCGCAAAAAGCACATCGGGGTCCACCGTACCCGGGCTTGCACTGGCACGATATCAGAGAGCCGTTCTCACTCAGATCGCAGCCGATGGCGAAGCTGCAAAAGGAGTGGACTTGAAAATATATCTTCAAGTGCCTGGCAAGTATGGCTGCAGTGCCCCAACGGTTAACGGCTTAAAGGGGGGGGGGGGTAACACTGCCCCAGCCATGTTGAGTAATATCTTTTCTATATAGTTGAAGACTATTGAGATTTTTTATTTGTCAGATTTTACGATCTAGATCAATAATTAATGTTTATATTTAACTAAAACTTAATTAGATAGAAGTTCTTCATATAGCAGATAAATAGACAAAAGGATTCATAAATAGACTTCTACAAACCCCATCGTATTTTTTGCGATTTCTCAGTAGTTCCCCTCTTAAGGAAAATACGGACTATGTTTACTTACTTGTTAGACACGTATGGCATGGGGCAGGCGCAGATGAGACAGTCGTGGGGCGTGCCCAGGGTCGCGTCGCCATGGTAACCGGGAACGCATTGCTCGCAGTGGTCACCCATCGTGTTGTCAGTGCACTCCTGCATAGTCACCATATCTTTCACCATATTATAGTCACCATATTTTTAATTTGTCTGTGACGCCATTGGGTATCTGACGCTGAGCTTGTTGGTACATACGTGGAGATATTGCAAAAGAAAAATGTACCGTATCTCACACTAATACGATATAATATCTAGGGACATTCGAATTGTGTAGGTTTGGGTAACCAGTACTAATTTTTAAAACAGATTTTAAAGGGATGCAGAGACTGTTTATGTGAGGGCATGTGTGCATGCGTGTATATTTCTTGGCGCGGGCGTTACATGCCATGTTTAAGATTCATTTGTCTACAAGTTCCACTAAGGTTCTGGCATCAACTATTTCCAGCAAATTGACTATTTCTTTTCGTACGTTCTTAAACTCGTAGATATAGGAGACCGCGTGTTTGCTTACGCGAATGGTATGTGGTGGCGATTTAGATTCCCAGGACTAACAAGGTTGTACTAGGAGTTTTGATAGTAAGTATCAGGTCAGAGTTATTGCATCTCGTGTCTGTTTTGTCAATTGGTCTGTTCCACTCCGCTCCGCCGGTCAGACAGTGAAAACGCAGCCTGAGGCGGGCCTAGATGCGCATCCTGCACGGCTAAACGTTCTATGTGGGTGTACAAATTAACAGTGCACTTCAGCCTAAACCTTCATGGAACAGCCGTGATGATACTCACCAAACAAACTCCAGTGTTGACGTCGCACTCCCTCGAGTGTCCGTTGCACTGGCAAGGCACGCAGAATCCTGAGCTAAGCCGGTAGTATCCTTCTGCGCACTGCTCGCAAGACAGGCCTCGGTACGCCTTGGGACACTGGCACTCTTCCACCGACGAGGCTCGCCTCGCGGGGTCCGTCTCCTGGTACTCATCCAGCCCAATGTCTAGGGTTACGTCGATCAGGCTACACAACAAATTTGGAGAATGTCAGGCCTTTAGTACTTTTTTTCTGGCATTTAAACTACTAGGAGTTTGAGAGTACATTTGACTGTATAATCCTCTTCGTGGGTATGCTGGTATTACTTGGGTGTTGTCAACAAATGTAAAAGCTCAGAATAAAGGACAAATACTGATCATGAAATGGAAGGGTGGGCACTGGAATTCGATGAGGCAAAAAATAGAACCACCTAGTTTGAGTTTGTTTGATCGGTCAGGAAGAGTACCTACTTTGCTTATACAGAGTTGCCAGGGTCTGATGATGAAGCCAGAAGATGGGAATAGGAATTTAATCAGGAAATCGAGTAGACCCATTGAGTTAAAGTTAATTTCAGCCCTTTAGTAACATAATATAGTTGCTAGAGTCAACTTTTGAAACTGATAATGTTTTACTTTTTAATGCGGTCCACGCCGCGGGCAACAGCAAGCTACTCGTATGGATATAAAATCCATGACTCAGATACACACATTCGTGCTCATTAGCCAAGTCTCTACTGGGATTCAAAACCTTGCTCTCGGTAGAGAAAAAAGGGTCACTACCAATTAACTGGGCCCCAGGTCTGCTAACACAATCGATTCATAATCGAACAGCAACCGCATAGTAACTGTCACTTTTGACAGATATTGTATGGGATATCCGTCAAAAGTGACAGTTACTATGCGGTTGCTGTTCGATTATATATCGATTGTGTTAGCAGACTTGGGGCCCTGTGCCAATGTGAACCTCATTCCGTTACCTCGTCTCCACGGAGTCGTCGAAGTACGTAGCCCTGACGTAGATGCTGGTGACGTTGACGATGGTATTCATGAACTGCTCGCGGCTGGCGGGGGAGCCGTCCACGTTGGAGAACTCATCCTCGGTGACCCGCACCGCGTGCGTCCATAGCGCCCGGGAGGGCGGCTGCTCTATGCTGTTGTGGACTAGGAACCTGCGAAAGGTATGCTTATTTATAGATACTCCTTTGCCTTTTTCTTTAAGGGGGAAGCGCAAGGTCAGGGCGAGAAATTCAAAATGTCAATGGTTTTTATTTTTTAAGCAAACTTAATACATCGAGACATCCAATGCAGAATGCTAATATCGCAAAAAACTAAATTACACCGTAAAGATGTACAAATTTTTCGTAAAAAATAAAAACCATTGACATTTGGAATTTCGCGCCCTGACCTTGCGCTTCCACCTTAAAAAAGCCGCTTTTGCATGTTAGCCCAATACTTAATAGGTATCTATAGTTTAAAGTTTTATATGTGTACGTACCCATCAGATCCTCCGATGATGACGTCAGCGGCAGCAATAGCGCGTCCATTGCTACCCGTCTCGTAGTAGATGGAGTAAGTCAGGTAGCCCCCGTACGATGTTAGCCGCTTACCTGTGTTTGAAGGGAAATCAATACATGGCTGCATGATTCTTTTTGGACTACAGCTGTTCTATGGCTCCCTTGTATATACGTTACGTTCTCCGAATACTCTTATAGCGCGTTTCAGGATTGTACGGAGAATCGGCATTTGTTCTGAATGTCCCTATACAGTGCCATCTGTTTCTTGTAGCGAGATTAAAGAAGTCGATACAATATTTGTGGTTTAGTCATAGTTTGTAGATATCAGAATTGTTGTCAATGGTTACCTACCTACTTATTTTCGGACGATCTCAACTGAGAAGAGAGACGGTTAGTTCTCACCTAGGTAGTACTCTGGAGCCGCGAAGTACAGGACCTGCTGGCTGCCGCCATCCAGCATCAAGTCCGCAGAGATGGTGGTCTCGTTCACCAGGAACGGCATCAGGTTGTAAGGGTATATAGTCAGGGTGCGGCCGGCTTCCACAGTCACCAGATACCAGTCACTCATCACACTGATCTGGATAAACAGTTCCATTTAAAGATTCAACTAGATCACGATATATGATAGCGTTCACGCGTATCGAGTGCGTAAATATCAACAGTCAAATGTCAACTATATAATGCAATACTTCATTGTTACCATTGCTTTACGGTACCCAAAGAAGCTGAAGTGGGGTCACTACCGACTGCGATAAACAGACCGTCAGGTCTACGAGAATTGATGAGAGCGTAGAGCTAGACACGTAGGGGTTTTTATAATATTATGTACTAACCGTCGCCCACGGCAAGTAGGAACTGCTACACCTGGTGGTCTTCCCGAAGCAGTAGCACTTGGTGCAGCCCTCGGGGTTGCTGGCTTGCAAGTTGAAGTACTCATCTCTGCAGGTATCACACGCCTGTACAACAAAGCGACTTATAAGTAAGTGGTCCCAAAGTACAAAGTTGTTTAACACCTGGTGAGGACACCTGCATGCCTGAGAGAATTAACTAGTTTAAAGACGTCGGAAGTTCGCCAATTTTGTTGTTGATGTCATCTAATGCTTGGATGAGCAGGTACGAACCTCGAGCTATGACTCCGTCAATTCGTATTGCATAAATGCGGTGAACTATGGCTGGAACTTCCATCGTATCGCGGTATAGAAAATAACAATGGGGCAGAATGGGCAAGGTTGACTTAGTGATGTTGGCAATTTACTGCACATGCACGTGTGCAACTAGTATTTATACTCTTCGTGGTGCCTTACACCTGGACTTAGTCCAGCTGTAAGAGTCTTGCTTCTGTGGAAATTTATCTACCAGATCTTTTTTGTCTCCCGCTTCGTAATGGAAGGAAGTGGATAATTTTCTTCCAACTCCTTCTATTTTTATCTTACGATTAAATTCTTGCGGGTTCCAAGACAATTAACTTTATCCCGGGACTCGCCGAGAGTCAAACGTGGGTGTCATCATGGGGAACCACTGTAGATCCTGGTTTACAGGAGTAGCAGTGTGGCGGGCCTAGTCAAAAAAAAAATACTGTCCGTTTTGTTTTTGTGCACGCTCTAAGGAGGTTTCAATATACTCCATTACTATGACGATCTTTACTTTTTTTGAATGCCAGTCCCCCTTTCCAAAGGGACTAATCACTAATACCGATTTGTTGCTTCATACCTGTCCAGTGACGTATTTCTTGCAGAAGCACTGAGCGGTGTTCTGGTCGCAGACGTCGTCGGTGGTACCGTCGCGGTCGCAAGTGCACTGCAGACAGTCCGGGAACGCGTAGTGGCCGGGCACGCAGTGGTCGCAGGTTCGACCGATCACATTCTCGCGACAACTGTACAAGGGGTTTCATTTAAGTGTGCGTGTGGCACTACTGGACGAAGGTAGGAGACATCACATTGACACAAGCATAGTAAATGAGTTAAAAAAACATTGGTTCAGTTATCTAAAGTAGGTATTCATGTTTTGACCATATGAGAACAGAAGAGACAACTAAAATATACATTTTACATATTTACATATTCAAATTTATCTCGTCCTCATGTCATTGGGTACAGACAACATTTAGCCAATCCTGATTTGACTGATAATTCATAAAACAATCTCAAGACTCCACTCATCATGTTGAAACTACCGATAACCTAAAATCATACCAGGTAGGGGAGCGTTCAAGTATTACGTAATGAATTTGGGGGGTGGCGCGGGGGGGGGGTCTTCTGAAACGTTACGATGCGTTACAGGGGCGGCAGGGGGGTTTAAACTACGCGTTACTTATCATTGTTTTAACCCTTCAGAACGGTCGCATAGAGATTTTACATTTTACTAGGGGGGAGGGGGGGGGGGTTAAAGAAAAATGTTACGGCGCGTTACATGGGGGGGGGGGGGGGGTCAAAAATCTCCAAAAATTGCATTACGTAATACTTGAACGGTCCCTAGTCTGTCAGCCTTCAGATTTTCCGTAATGGGACTCATAGATCTTTACAGCAAAATTGGTGGTCCAACCGGCAGAGCATATCGAGTAAAGAAACTCACGCGCAGTTCCCAAGGTCGGCTTCGCATTGCAACTGGTTGCCGACGACGCCGAGCGGGTTGCAGTTGCACTCGTCGCAGCCGCGCTGCACGTCGAAGTTGAACGTGAACGGCTTACATTGGTCGCAGTTCTCGCCCTGAACGTTCTTCGGGCAGATGCACATCCCTAGAGCAGACTTTGTATTATTATAAATCTACTAATGAAAGGAAATTAAAAATGAGATCTCTGAAATGCAGGGAGGTAATTTAAAAATAAATAAAATATATAAGTAGTTGTAGCCGACGGGTGAGCGTGAGCAGAAAATAAAACGCTTGAGTGGACTGTACATTATTATATTTGACCAAAAATCTAAAATACAACAGTTCTCAGCACAGTAATAGGCGGGAGACCACAAAACAAAAAAAACAAAAGAAAAGGCGCGGGAAAACAAAATCAAACGAAAATATTTATATTTTTAAAACAATTGACAGACGTCAAGTTATATGTGATATTTCACCAAAGAGTTTTCAACTCATTTTCGTAAACTTACTTAAATTATAGCAATTATGTGTTATTTATATCACTAACATGTTGTTTTTGTTCTCTTACAGTATGCCCAAATGAAACCAGCTATCGAAGTACCCGGTTAACACGTTAGCTGCGGCACCAATTTTTGCATACTTTCCGTTCCTGCGGCACGAGGTATAATCGGCCCGTACCGTGACCAGACGTTAGGGCGACACGCGGTCTATTAGACCCCACCTCCTTTTACAGACTAAAATCCATTTTCTGGCGCGAAATCAAAGATAAATGAGAATTTTGGTCCTTATTGATATAGACAGTGAATTGATGAACCCTAATCCACCGTCGCCCCGGGATCTGATGGCTAGTTTAGGAATTATTAGCAAAACAAAATATGGGATCTTATACACCTCGTAACGCACTGAAATAGGGCAAATTTTCGCTGCGATTAGTGATGGGAAAAATAATATCGACGTTTTTAAACTGTCTTAACTACGCAACGACTTGACCGATTTTGATCAATTATATCTCATTAGATCGTTTTAAGGGCAAAACCTGGCAAAACAACACAAAGCTATCAAAGGATACATTTTTTTTTAAATAATCTAAATTGTGCTTGAAGGCGCCATAAAGAAAAAAAAACCGGCCAAGTGCGAGTCGGACTCGCGCACGAAGCGTTCCATTCTATATCATTAAGAGGCACCTATTACAGACTTATTATTGGAAAATAATGGATTACGGTTTATGCATAAGGTTTATCTTTCTATTTGTATATGAAAATCTTAATGCGGTTCACAGAATAGAAAAAAAAGGCAACCAGAAGTAGAAAAGAAACTGTCCTATTTATTCTGCCTCGGGCTTTAAAAATACAATTATTAGAACTTGAATTAACATTAAAAAATCAGTATCAATATACTTTTTTTATAAAAATCTCAATATATATGTTGTACTTATTTATGAGTGTTTTTCATTGAAACAGGGTAGACAATAAGATTTTTTGCACTGAGTGCACTGAGTCAAAATCTTTTTGGATTTTTTATCAGCTTCACGAGATGGTAAAAATGTGCGTAGTTTTTGGTAACAACCAACACTCAATCTTCTCCTTTTTTCACCCTTTTCGAGGCAATGGCGTGCGCTTTCAGGTGCTGAAAAATAACAAAAATGTAAAGATAACCAATAATATCTTTAGGTATAATATACTTAAGTAATAATATCTTACACTTACTTTAGGTACATAGCTACCAAGATAAGAAAAAACTAGGTACTTACTGAAGATTTTTTCATTAAAAACTTACCTGTTTTGGCTCTGTTTCTGGGTTTTTTAAAATTAACTTCTTCCGACATCGTTTAGACATGTTCGGCGCTGTAAAAGGACGTGCTCTCCAATCGACGATGCACAACACTGGTCGCGGGAAGCTCGCGTTGAGTGCGGTACGAGGTCAGGGGGGATATGGGACGTTTTAGCCTCGTTCCGCACTGCATTAAAATTATATTAATTCAGTGCGGCACGAGGCCTAAGACATCCGGTACCAAGGTAGGTACACCACCGAGTCCGGAACCATTAGTGATCTCAAATATATATTTATCTCTTTCCTACACTGGACCAAACCAAAGCTATGCCATTCGCACGACAGAGAAATTCACTTTTTTGCTTGCCGCACCACAGGGAAGTTGCATCAGGGGTGATTTAGGCCTCGCTTCGCACTTAACGTGTTAAGTGTCATTCACTTACTGTATAATCAATTTTATATATTTTTTTTCATTCATCTACTTGTCTTTGGCAAAATCATCGGTAAACGATGGAGCCATAAATATCAATTGGAATTGGAAACTATAACAATATATTTTAGCGTCGCTAACAGTGTATAAGAAATATCCTGAGGTTAGACTTCCAATAATACACCACAGAATAAAAGAATAAAAATGTAAGTAATTAGATATGTAATTGAATTAGTTTTAGTTTACAATCCACCAGTATAACCACTTTTCTCCTTTGTAATTCCCGCCTCTTTTACTACCACAGACTCCGAACTCCCGATGCGCTGATGTGCTGTTTCTTTTTTTCTTTTCTTTTTTGCAAGTGCCAGTTTTAATGTAAGATGCTTACAAGTGGGTACTTAGAGCTTCTACACACACACACACGCGAACGCGCGTTTTTGGTCGGATGCGCTTTTCATTTTGTGGTTAGAATGCTCGTAGCGCGGGCATTAGAAGTGGCTTAAAGATACATGCGCTGTCGCCTCGCACTGTTCCACCTCAGATCAGAACTGAACCAGTGTACACGACGAACGCTCGCGAACGTCGTACTCAGCATTCTTTGTGTAAATTACGAACGCAACGCTAAACACCCAGTGTGTTACCTCTTAAGGGACAATCAGTGAAAATGGTTTGGTTGGACTTTTCTTAAACATACCGTTATCATCGCAAATGGCAGTCGACGGGCAGTGGCATGGCCTGCAGTTGGGGAAGCCGTAGTAGCCGGTACGGCAGGTGCTGCACGACCTGCCGATCACGTTCGGCTTGCAGGGGCACTGCCCGCCGAAGGTGTTGCACTCCAGCTCCGTGGAGCCCATGAAGTCGCAGAAGCAGGCCAGGGCACCGCTGTTGTACTCAGCCGTGATGGAATACATGGCTTCCCGGCAGAATCCTGGTGGGGAGAACATTTATTAGTGGCGAGTGCCAGGCTCGAAGGTCTGCGCGAAAGTCTGAATATGACTTATGGTGTTAACACTTTAGTCGCACTTATGACATCAGAATGTTTGGGAGTGTTGCTACAGATATGGAGCCTCAAACTGTTAGATTTTGGTTCCTTTAGAACAGCTTCGTTCTCTTTGAAGGTGCAGCTTGCAGCTCTACTGGTGTGTCAAAGCACTTAGCTGTTTCGGTACTGACCTGTGTCGTTAGGGTTGATGTAATAATTGTTGTTGGCGCACTTCTCGATGAACTCGCGCGTGTAGTCGATCATGTTGGCTTCAATGAGAGCAGAGTTCACGAAGTCCGGAGACTCGATCACCAGCAGATAGTCCAACCATACGCCATTGCTGCTGTTACCCTGTTGTAGGAGTTTATATATGATTAGCTGACCCACCAGCCGTATTTATATCCCGAGAATTATCCAGCAACCCTATTTTTTTTTTTCAATTTTCTATTCCAAAAGTCCTTATATGGACGTTAACAAAAAAGTTACAGTTATATAATATTATGGAGGCATCCTGGTACAATGTTCAAAATTATAGTGTTGATAAGCCTCGGTAAGTACCTGTGCTCTTTATAAAATAATTCCTTCATTTTGTTTGTTAGTTTGGATGTAAGTATGGGATAATCTCCGGATCTATTAACCCCATTCTGAAAGGTCTAAGTAAAAGGAATATTCACTATTCCTGAGTGCTATGTTTCAACCAGGTCCATAGACTATAGACAGTGTATTTTTTTTGGATTTTCAAGAATAAAGCGTCATCTCCTCACATAGAAATTGATCGTGAAGTTCTCGTTGACTGGGAACTGATTCCTGCCTCCTGGCAGCGTGAGCAGCGACCGGCAGCCGGAGTTGGAAGGGCAGTGCTGCACCGGCAGTGAGGCGACATACTGCTGATCGTCGATTATTATCACTGCATCCACGCTGCTCTCTACAGGGTGAAAATATTAAAAAAAACTTCACAATATCACAGTTCAAGTCAGTTTATAATTATAAATAAATAAAATAAAAATAAATAAATATCGCCATACGAACACACCAACTATACGGTCCCACATTAAGCAACGCTTGTGTTATGGGTACCGTACAATGGACTGAGGGTGAGCTCAGTATACAATACTTATATACATATTAAACATGCATGACTCGGGTACAAACGTTTCGGGGCGGAGACAAATTCAATAAAATCATAGATCACAAAAATCAGCCCAGCCGTTCTTGAGTTATAACTGGTGTAACCAACCTGACTATACTTACGCGGGTGTTTTGGCTGGTAATAATGAATGAGGAACATATAGTCCCCTGGCTTTGGCACCCTCGACTCTATTTGCAGGAGTACAGTGTTCGGAGCCACGTAGACCACAGCGGTAGAGTTGTCCAATATCGGTGGGCGAGTGTCCCGGTCCCCACCAGTTCCTGTCTCGATCTCCACCTGGTGGAAGAAGGGGGGAGACTGAACTTCCTCATATAGTCCCCAAACTCAACTTAGTAAACGTTTGTATGATCTTACCTATCGTTCGGGAAAAAAGTATAGACAATGGTATCAATAAAGTACTTCAGTTCAGTTCAGTTGTGAGCGGGGGGAGGGTTGTGATGCGCGATGGTAGTGCTTGAACCTACTGGTGCAAGCACTACCATCGCGTCCCCCAAATAAGTAGCCCCGCTGTATAAATGTATCTATGAGCTGGGCGGGAACGGCAGTGGCGGTGATGTCACAAAGGAGTTAAGTGGCGCCGCTCGTGGTGACCGTGGTTGCGGTTCCTAACCCCTGACACCTCGGTGCGCCACACCCGTTGCACCTTGCTAGAGACGTTACATATAAGCCAAAAAGGTCTTCATCCAAATTACCTTCTTGGAATCGATGGCAGCGGAGAAGACAGCAGGCTCACACTTCCCATCCCTCCTCAAGCAGTATGGCCGAGGAGTTATGTAGTCCAGATGCCACTGCGCTTCAGGGATCGCCATGATGGACTTGATGCCCACCGGGGTGTCGGCTTCACCCTGAGAATGTAGAACAAAAACCTTTGATATCTCGATAACCGATGGACCTAAGAGTAGTGAACGTGGGTCTTTGAAACGATACCAGAATGATTATATAATAATAATACCAGCCCTTTTAATGTCCCACTGTTGGGCACGGGGCTCCCCTCAGTGCGAGGGCATTTTTTTTTCTCTAACCGCCACCTGTGAAATGGCGCACCCGGCAAAGTGCCGCCCGGTGCGGACCGCACCCCCCTCCATGCTACGCCACTGCAAAGATTGCAACTCGCGATCAATCACTTTTGTAACTTGTTTCTTGTTTGTATACATGTTGTTGACAAACAATAAGTCCAATAAAATTGCAGTAGCTGCAAAATCTATTTACGTGGGCAGTTCTGCGACAGACTGCAACTAGTTCGATTAGAATGTACTAGAAGGTAAAGATCCTGAAAGGAGCTAAAAATAGATCTGACTGCGCAATCTGAGTGTAATCACTGATAAAAACGCAATAATAACCCGAGAGAAAAACAATTTAAAATGTGTTACCGAAGCGCAACCCTTGTATGAAATCTACGCACAATTGATAGTTTGGTCAGTATATCCTTTTTAAAGGTACTTACAATTTTTCTTTCGCAATATCCTAGCTCGTCTTTCGTCGTACTGTCTCGAACGCAAGGTTGCAAGTGATGTATCGCCCTTCGCAACGGCATGTACTTTTTGTTTCTACTTAGAGTGTGATAAAATCTGCGCGCGTCGAGTAGGGATGAAGCCTCCCAAAGGCCGTAAGGACCATGGTAATGTAAGCACCATATTTATCACTAATTTTCGTGTAGTCGGATCACCAACGTTCAATATTCACGATAGACATAAGCATGATATGTAGGTACTAACGGAGGTAGTACACTGCGTAGGAAGATTGGACGTCGTGATTATAGACGGAAATGTATAGACAATCTGTTTACCCGAGGTGCAATACTCCGACTTGTAACCCTATTGTTAGAAATTTACAAGCAATTTACAATAGAATTGCAAATGCATATAACCTATGTAATATTATCGTTACATCTTTTAATTCACGGGTTAATGCACCTATTTCTACGGATCACTATTCAAGACTAGCTGTTCAACCAAATACTCGAATTGGATTTCCGCATTCTCTTATGCGTCATTAAAAAAAATTATGCAGATAAATGATTACAATAATAATATCGCAAGTAAAACACACCAACTATACGGAACCCAAACTAAACGACGTTTGTATTATGGGTACCAATCTACGACTCGTATACAAACATTCGTGCTAATTACACAAAGTTTACCCCTACCGTGATTTGAACCCGGGGACCCCAGGGTACAGAAAACTTAAAAGTATCAGCTTCATAAGCCACTCACCGTTAAATAAACAATATTCTCAGCATCCTGCACATTAAACACCCGTATCTTTGACGTCTCGTCCACCACGGCCTGTCTGCACGGCGCTGTGTACGGACACTCGCTTAGATTAACGATAGCATCCACCACCGGCCCATCTCCGGACTGGAACCGGACTGTGACCGGTCTGCGGACTGTTGATGAGTACGTGTCATTGTGAGGTTCTGTGTCTACGGTGTTGTAGGTAGGGTTTAGGGGTGTGACGTATTCAACGATGATTATGTAGGCCCCTGGAGGGTCGATGTTCATGCTGTACTGGAGCTCGCTGCTACTCAAGATTGGGATGCTGTTGGTCTCAGACTGCAGCTCCTTGAGTTGCTGTTAAAAAATATAAAAAGTTGAAAAAAAATATTAGGCACATGCTAAGTATTATAAAATGAAAAACAGATGAAATAAATAAATGATATTAGCCATGTAAAATGTCCCACTGTTGGGCACGGTCCTCCCCTAAATCTATACTAATATTATAAGTGTGAAAGTTTGGATGGATGGATGGATAGATGGATGGATGTTTGTTACTCTTTCACGCTCGAACGGCTGAACGGATCTGGATGAAATTTGGCACAGAGATAGATTATAGTCTGGAATAGCACATAGGCTACTTTTTATCCCGGTAAAATGTATGGTTCCCGTGGGATAGATGTTTTAATTTTTCATACTTTTTATCGCGGGTAACACCGCCGGGCGCAGCTAGTAGGCCATAATCCACACAACAGATAACTGATTAATTAATAATCTATACTAATATTATAAATGTGAAAGTTTGGATGGATGGACGTTTGTTACTCAATCACGCCAGAACGGCTGAACGGATCTGGATGAAATTTGGCACAGATATAGATTATAGTCTGGAATAGCACATAGGCTACTTTTTATCCCGGTAAAATGGGTTCCCGTGGGATAGACATACTTTTTAATTGCGGGTAACACCGCGGGGCGCAGCTAGTAACAAATAAATATTACCAGACGAACACGCCAACTATACGTCCCCAAACTAAGCAACAGGTGAATTATATATGCAGTACAATGTACTAGGGAAGATTCCAGTATCACACAAAGTTTGCCCTCGGTACTTACTGTACCGATCCTTACTATATCCTTACTGGATCACTACCAATACTGTGGTAAATGGGTAATGGTCGATACACTAAAACAAGCCCATTCGTGCCTGATGTAGCAAAGATAATGCAGTGCATCTACATTTCTCCGGTTGTATTTAGGTCCCCTAGACGAATCTATCACCAATTTACTGTGCTAACACAATCGATTTGCAATGGTATGACAATTATTATTCAGTTGAGCCAGACTCAATGGAAAAAGGCCATTAGAGGAAAAAAAATATATTATTCAGCCATTTGTGTCCCACTGTTAGCTTTCGAGGACCAGGTCCTTCGTAAAGGTGTTAAAAGATCATATCGATATTTCCGTGCAGCCCTGTCACGCGACCCTTGCATCGTGATTATAGTTTATTGAAAAAAACTATCAAAGTATGGAAAAACCGTTGGCGGAATTGGGGCCCACTAAAAATTGTCTGGCCGAAGACAAAGAAAAGCTTTATAATACCACCTCAGCGTTGGGAAATCGAAATAGTAATAATAATATTGTAAAATGTGACACTGAAAACGCTACAGAAAATAGGGAATAAATTTACCTGGACATCGTCAATATAGTCGTTGGCTCCTGACACCAGGTTGTTGAAGTCAGCAATGGAGCCGCCCTCCACGCTGGGATACGCGAAGTGGCGGCACAGATTCCTATCTCCAACCACGCACGGCTTATCCACCAGCTTTGTGAGCACCGTGGCCTCGTAGTACGCTTCGGGAATCAGCACAAAGTAATCCTGGGAGAATGAATACCATGAGATTAAGATTAAATCGAACTTTAGGAAGCGATAATATAGTTTAATTTTAAACCACAATGTTATGGATTGATGGTGATCGTATTTTAGTCGACTCGAATTGACAATGTCCACGAGGATACCATGTCATGTACTTGGAATGATCCCACTAAAATCCAAATCAGAGAAATTCCTTGACATACTATGATGGATTTCTTTCGCTGGCACATGCCCTGCCCAAGGTTGACAGCCCTTAACAGCCCCACAGGTAACAAGTTGGGTAGGACAAAGACTTATATAACAATCGACTCTGTCGCCCAATCACGGCAACAGCCCAAATCAAGGTTGCTACCCATTGATGCCCTTAAGCTAGTTGCCTTCTCTTGTCCATCTGGGTCAAGCGCACTCTGCCCTAACCCTCACTCTTCAAGCTGTTAAGAGTCATCAATGTACTCTTCAAAAAAGGTCTGCAGAGCCCATCACTTCCCAAACACCAGAGTCACTCACAATCATAATTTCCTTTGGAGTCTTGATGGTGATCATCCAATTTCCAGGGTTCATGACAAAGGGCGCTGGGGCTGCGCCCTTATCACCGTACACTGTCACCAGCTGCGGCTGCACGGTTGTGCGGAGCGCCACGTTGAACCTGTCGGAGATAATGTACTAATCTATACATCTATACAAATAAATAAAATTTGAGTGTCTGTTTGTAATATTGAAATAACCGCTTTTTACTAATTGCATTTGGATGTGTACACGTACTACCAAAAAATATATTTTTTCAATTTTTGTCTGTCTGTCTGTCTGTTTGTTTCGGCTTATCTCTGAAATGGCTGGACTGATTTTGACGGAACTTTCACTGGCTGCTAGCTGATGTAACAAGGAGTAACTTAGGCTACTTTTATTTTGGAAAAACTTTTTTGTTAAATACCACGCTGACGAAGTCGCGGGTAACAGCTAATTAGTCAGTCAATATACTTAATAAGTGGAACGATTAGTCGAGAAAGACCTGCAAGTAATATATTTTTAGGATACAACCGTACCTTTTTAGGGGATATGGGGCTTCTGCCTAGGGAACCAGTTCAGGGAACTTTGGCGCCCTCTTATTTTTGCTATTCATTATAAAAATATTGGGGCATGGTAACGACAAATAAAATGACGAAAAACACTGAAATATTTTTTCTTTTTACTTATTTTTTTTTCTCTAATCGCCACCTGTGAAGTGCGGGCCCCACCCTCCGCTACCCCCATGCTACGCCACAGTACATGCCTTGATCCCTACAGATGAAAAAAAATAAGGTTCGCCATAAATCAACTCACTTCTGTTGGGTGTCCACGAAGTTCTCCGGAGTGATGATGATGGTCGCAGTGACCGGGTCGCGCAGCGGGTTCGCGTACTTGAGCACCATGCGGTACAGCGAGGACTTGGGGATCATCACCCTGTTCGTCACCTGATTCTGTAACCACACACCTTGCATAAAGAAGCTATAACATGCGTTGATATTATAATAGGTTTGGTTCCATTATAAGAGGGAGTGAGGCTATTTATTGATTCTTCTTTAATGTACCAGGAATTCAGTCCATTTTCCACCACACCTGTGGGAGCTGGAAAACTTCACACGTCTTCTGAAGGCCATGTAGGTTTTCTCATGATAGAAGCCTTCACCGTACAGAGGTAATCTTTGTTAAGAGAGAGAGAGAGAGAGAATCTGAGAGGTCCGTGCTGGGGTTTGAACCGACACGGCTTATTTTCAAGATAGAGAGTTAGATCGACTGGATCTACTTGACTGAATAAAATTGCAATACTAACTTGCAACATGGAGAACACGACATATCCCTTCCATGAGTATCCAGGAAACACCTCCTCAGAGTTCCTGTATCTGACGGGGCCAGATTGCGTGTAGCCCTCCTCGACCTCGTATTGGAACTGGTGGAGGGTCGGGAAGTAGTGGGCTCGGATTGGGCGATCGCAGCGCCGCCCCTCCACGCGCGAGTGGCAGCGGCACTGACCGTTGGTCTTGTCACAATTATTGTCAATGGAACCGCCAATGTCGCAGTCACATTCTGGGTGAAAACAAAATTCATACTTCTTTTCCTTTCTTATTCATTTTTTTTTTTTAAATCGATAGGAGTCTATTTGACTTTGTTTACAAAACCTATCTTAAATTGTTCATTAGTTTAATATGATGATGATGATGATGTATTTTCCATTGTGGGTGTATTTTTAAGTTTTTAGGGATATTGATTGCTAATATGATACAGATACGGTGCATTCTGATATCAAAAACAGTGCAAGCGATTGGTTTAGATCAGGGGTTCCCAAACATATTTTGTCTACTGCTTAGCGCTCCCATAATTTCACCTACTAAAAAACCACTATAACTTCAAATTAAATTAAATGTTAAAATTAAAAAATAAAAAACAAGGGGGCGTTATCGCCCACTTTGGGAAAGGCTGGTTTAGATCCTTATTGACGTATTATTGCCAAGATATTCCACTCTGCTTACGTAAACCCAACTATAAATAATGCACAATAGAGACAGATTACTTTCACATCATATGCTCACCAGTACATCCAAAGACATTGTTCGAGTTGAGCTTGTAGAACCCATCCTGACATTGGTCGCACTGGCGGTCGCCGACGTGCAGCTTGCACGTGCACTGTCCGGAGCGAGTGTCGCAGGCGCCCAGCCCGCCCAGGGTACCCGCCAGGTAGCAGTTGCAATCTGTAACAAACCTTATTAGTACACATTGCTATTCATCATGATTATATTACGGAGATGCTGGTACTGATACAATCGCCAGGCCCCGGGCGCTGGGCACCAGGGGCGCCGCCAGCCCTTGGGGACGCGGGCCGAGGTTCCAGACATGATTTTACTCAGCTTAAGCTAGGGCAGAAGACGATCCTCTGCCGGCATAAATGATGAAGGGAGGGGCAACTGTTAGGGGGACACCCCTCCTGAAGTCTGCGGCCTACGGTTTGCAGGCCCGCCGCTGAGGCGGTACAGTTGTGGGTTTTCTAAGCAATCCTGTGGCGCCTCAACACTAAGCGGTGAGGGCAGCACGCTGGGTTCTAGTGGGTAGTCTGGACTAGTCCAGGAGCCCCACATAACCGTCCGAGCTCCCCCGGGCTCGGGTGGTATGTGTAAATGCATTTTCCAGCGAAAACAAAAAAAAGGGCAAAAGACGATGTCACGATGACATCGTTGTGGACATGGCCAACATTGGGCTTGCATAACCACACCACAGACACAAATATCATGAAATGCAGGAGGCTTACGTCCGGTAATGGGAGTCGATCGGTTTTACACTTATGCTTCGAATACAGCATCCAACGCGTGTATAAATTGTTGAGCTGTTTTCGCTTGTTATTTGTTAATAAAGCTGAAAGTTCAATACCCTCGCATCCGTACGGATTGTACTCCTGCAAGTTCCAGAAGAGCGGCTTGCAGTCGTTGCAAATGCGACCCTGCACGCGATCTTTGCACTGGCATAGCTCTCCAGCCGGCACCGAACCGCAACCTAGCGTGAAATGATACAAAAGTAAATAAAAATAAGAATCATCTTTACCACTGACACGATTAAGTATCATAATCAGATATCATTTTTAGTGGAAATGGCGGGCGTCTTCTTGTATAAATGTAACGTTCTACGAAAACTTTGATAGTGCGTTTCAGGATTGTATGGAGAATCGTCATTTGTTCCGGACTTCGTAGGCAACGCCATCTGTGTATAGACGTGGGGAAATGTATCTCGTGGCGAGGATTTAAGATGTTGCCATTGCACGTGTATTCACTCACCCGCGAAGGTCGCGATCACTCCCCGAGGGTCGCAGTTGCACTCCTCACACGCCGGGTAGTTGTAGAACTGCTCCTTGCAGCGATCGCACTTGGCGCTGTCGAAGTTGGTCTTGCAGTGGCACTGCCCGTTGTCGTCGCACGTCGACCCAATGGAGCCGGACACGTCACAGTTGCAAGCTGAACATAAATATAAGTAACTGCCTTGCTGCCCAGAGTTTTAATTTAAGGGGAAGCGCAAGGTCAGGGCGCGAAATTCAAAATGTCAATGGTTTTTATATTTTTACAAAAAATTTGGACATCTTTACGTTGTAATTTAGTTTTTTGCGATATTAGCATTCTGAATTGGATGTCACCATGTATTAAGTTTGCTTAAAAAATACCTAAAGCGATACAACACCATAAAGTTAGTAAAAACCGCTACTTTGACTAACTTTATGGTGTTGTATCGCTTTAGGTATCGCAAAAAACTATATTACATCGTGAAGATGTCCAAATTATTCGTAAAATAATAAAAACCATTGACATTTTGAATTTCGCGCCCTGACCTTGCGCTTCCACCTTAATTTAATGTGTTAAGTAGGTACTGCTTCGGTGTCGGGGCGCCACAGTAGTATGACATCTGCGATCCTGTGGCGCCCCACTCAAAGGCGGTGAAGGCGGACCGTGGGGTTTTAGCCGGTAAGATTCCGGCATAACCACACCGACGCCCCGGTGGCGGTGTGGTATCCATGAGTATTTCCCCACGTAAAAAAAAAGGTACTGCTTCGGTATTATTCCTTAGTATGGAGGCTGTGGTGTAGCGTGCTCACATATCATTGATAGTTCTGGGAATGTACTTATACCTGCTTTTATAGTCTAAGTACCTGCATAATTAAAAATATCTATAGTGCTAATCCCGCGAATCTGTTGAGACTAAACGACGAATTTAAATTTAAAATATAAAATGTCGTTCCTGTGGCACATCGAATAGTCTGATTGGACCCACGTAATGTTTCCCGTTCCCTCTTACATGCGTCTAGACGTTTGCAATCTCGCTGTCACTCTCCAATGTTGCCAACCTTCGCTACCTCCCAATAGTAAAAATTAGCAAGAACAATATTTTAAATTGGGTGTGCAATATTGAATTTCAAACCCAGTTCCTCAATGTTAAGCTTGATATTAGAGGGATAAGGATACTCACACAGACACTCCGGGTATTTGTAATACCCGGGGGAGCACTGATCGCACTGCTTCCCCCCGAAGTTGGTGAGGCAATTGCATTTGCCATCGGCGGAGCAGCTGGTCGATGTAGAGCCGGTAGGGTCACAGTTGCATGGCACGCACTGACGCTCGCGGCCCCTCACTTCCATGTAGTACCTGTGAATCAGAATCACAATATTTTTAATTCACGTAGACCATTATGTCAAGTCAAAGTTAAATCATTTATTTCGTATAGGCCTACGGGCGGCGGCTCACAAATTGTCATTACATTTTGTTTTTCTTAACTCTACAACCGGATCGGAACGCGACCTCAACTGAGAAGTTCCGGCAAGAAACTCAGCGGGCTTTTTTTTTGTATGTATTTACAGTACTTATCGTCAAAAGCTACAAAAATATTATGCTACTGCTTTACCACCCGTTCGGAATGGAAGAATCCTATAGAGAAGAACGGGCAAGAAATTCCATGGTTGCTCTTTTTTTAAAAAGATCTTTTACATTTTTGAGCAATACATTGTTATTTGTATGTGAGATGACAATGTAGGAACGGCTAATCAGACTTTAGCAGCAGGTAAAAAAACAAAGAGTACTAACTAAGTATAAAATTACAGTTAATGGCTACATGGTTCCCACATTTACAAATTACTTATGTAAATGAAAATTGTGCAGTGGGGATGTGAGACATGTTATCAGACGAAGCCGTAAAGACAGTGCAGTTGCAGTAAAGACTAGTTTGGATAAACTGTCACGAGACAATTGCAAGCCAATTAGGAGTTAATTGTGTTTTGGACTTGGTGCCAAAGTTGAGTGAACAGTTTGAGGCACGCTGGCGACTCGAAAGAAATGTAGGTATCTGGGGTTTTTTTTATAAATTTGGGAGTTAAATCTAGGTCTCGCGAGTTGCTTTTATGTTAGCTGATTTAGGAGATCTATGATAGGTGATACGTCTAAACAATTATATTGAAAACTAAATGTGAAGCAGACTGTGCGTAGCGTGTGTGTGTGTGTGTGTGAGGGCTTTTTGTGTATGTTTTGGGGTCGAGTCACCTTCGTCCGTAGGAGAATTAAATACCCTCGAGATACCCTACACGTGACCCTGGTTGGTGCCAACTAGGTGACAACTCTACTGGTGGTAGGCTTCGGCCGTGGTTAGTCACCACCCACTGAACAAAGCCATGTCGCCAAGCGGCCTAGCCGTGTTCCGGCATGATGTTCGGTGTTGCCATTCATGGATGGCGGGTCAGATCAGCTGCGCTGCATGTGCCTAGTGAATGTAGCGCCTCGATCTACTGCCGCCTTCCTACCTAGGCAAGTATGCTACATCGTAGATCTCATCATCACTTACCATCAGGTGAGATCGAGATCAAATACTTGCCTATAATGTAATATAAAAAAAAAAAAAATAGAAGATAATAAATGTGTATAAGGTATATTAAATTTCGCATCATTCAGTAATTAACGAGAAACTGGAATTAATTAATTTCAGAAGTGCTCAAACCTTTCATTTATTGATTGAATTTAAAATTGGCTGGTTATTTCATCGCTCAGCGAGTAGCTTTGGCTATTCAGCGAGGAAACGCGGCCAGCATCTTGGGCACGCTACCGCATGGGCCAAAATGTTCACACTTTTTGTAGCTTTTCTATACTCTTTTTAATGTATATTAGTTTGTAAATGTTAAAGTTATTTTCTTTCTAATTATTGTACATATTATTTTAATATACTTACTTCATTTAAAATTTATTTTTTTATTTTATTTGTAGTTCAACGTCAATTTAGCGTGTGTGTAGGTAGCGTGTGAATGCATATGAATAAGCGACTTCATTCTTACCCAGAGATGCATTGGTCGCATCGAGTCCCACCGAAGCCCACTTTACAGATACACTGCCCACTGATGTCGTCGCAAATGCTCGGTTCCGTGCCGCTGGTGTCACAGTTGCAGTCTGATGAAGAAGATCATCTGCTTATAGTTTATGCCACAACTAAATATTTTTTTTAACTTTGACAGTATGGAGAAATCCTTATACACAGGAGACTAACTTTCACCCGCGGTTTCGTCCGCAGTAACTCGACGAAACATAGCCTATAGCAGGAATAATGTAGCATCGTAATATTATTATTTTTTGGGATCAGTAAATCCGGAGATAACGTACTACATCCAAACTCACAAACTCCTTAAAATATTTTAGACTATATTTGATACACCGTGTATATATAGGTTATCTGATCGTAGATACTCACGTTTGCAATTAGGGTATTGATAGTAGCCAGCCTCGCATTGGTTGCACGTACGGCCACTATACTTACTCTTGCACGTGCAGTTACCGCTGTCCTTGTCGCACACAGGCGAGCCGGAGCCCACAGTGTTGCACTCGCAGTCTGTGAAAAATTATAAAGTTATAAAGTGGGCAGTCCTGTCACCGGAGAGATATCAAACGCAGGATTAACGGCTTTAGCTGCACTCCGAGTCACTAGCAAGTGATGATCGTTGTTGAAAATGAAATGGATGGAGAGGCTAGATAATAATTATGCTGCTATGCTATGCTATCAGCCGATAGACGTCCACTGCTGGACATAGGCCTCCCCAAATGATTTCCACACATCACGGTCCTCCGCCACTCGCATCCACCGGCTTCCTGCTACGCGTGTTATATCATCAGTCCACCTTGTGGGGGGCCGTGCTACACTTCGTCTGTCGGTTCGTGGTCGCCATTCTAGAAACTTTCTGCCCCAACGAACGTCGGTTCTGCGAGCTATGTGCCGCCCACTGCCACTTCAACTATGTAATTCTTTGAGCTATTTCGGTTACTTTAGTTCGTCTACGGATCTCATAATATGCTGAATGAAATGTAATAAATTTTTTTTAAAAAAAGCTTATCAACAAATTTTGTACCAGATGTCCTTACGCAGAGTTATTTAGAGCAGTACAGATCGAGCGAGGTATAGTGTGTAGGTACATAATTATAAACCAAAACTGTCTCTAACAAGACCCGTAGTATGAGTGTTCAACGTATAACTACCAATCGAGTGAACGAAACATATAAAAAAAATACTCGTAAAGCTGCACGTATCCGCATATAATGTATGCAGAGATTCGATCACTCGATCAGTATTCGATGCTTTCGAAACTCGTACTAAGCCCCCAAAGCAGTGAGTGAGGGTACTTACTTTTACATTCAGGTGAATAGTAGCCGTCTGCGCATATTTCACAAGACTTCCCGGCGTAGTTGAATTTACAGGGGCACTGTGAAATAACACCATTATTTAATTAGATAGTACTTCCTTTAAGTAGATAGTATTTGTAAAATTAAATTCGTGAATTTATATACTACTAGCTGACCCGGCCACGCGTTGCTGTGGCTAACACCAAAAATTTAAAAAGTGGAAATAATTGAATTATACGGTATTTCGTTCACTACAAAATAAATTTAATTAATTTTATAGCGTCAACAACACGTGGTAATTATGCTGTTAAAATGTAGCTTATATGACACGTTCGTAGATTTACCATAGCAGCGCCATCTATTGATTACTTACTCAACCCAGTCGAAAGGTATCGACATCTGTTAGAATCATTTGGAGTTAACAGATAATTGTGACTGTGAAATAATAACAGACAAATAATTAGCAATAAATTAAAATTGCGACTATAATTTGAGATTTAAACTATCCTATCTCTCAAGTTGGATCGAACTGCACATGGTGTGCGAATTTTATTATAATCGGTTAAGTGGTTTAGGAGTCCATTGAGGACAAACATTGTGACACGAGATTTATATATATATAGATGATGCCAGGCACACATCAATCTAAAGTACGTAGAAGTCTAAAGTAAGTAGTCGAAGCTTTCAAGTTGCATTGTTTGAGCTAACACATTAATTGTCTCGTGTTCAACATTTAATTAAAGGCTCCAAGTTATGGGCTATTTTTTTTAAAGTTGCCAATCGGCTACAAAATGGAGCCGAACATTTTTTGGAAAAAAAAACAAAATTGATAAATTTACCGTTCAACTTCCCGCTAAAGACCCCAAGCTACTTTATAAAACGGCTTAAAATGTCAACTTTTTTATAATAAAATTTTCAACATTTAAAATACTTTTTACTGAGCATTTGTGTACCACGAGCACTGACTACGAATGCTATTCTCTTGTCAAAGCCGTATCCAAACCAACCGCGCATCCTCGCGAGAATGTCTAGACATGACCAACAATGACAATTAAGTCTAATCATTATTTGGTACGGATATATGCGCAGTTACAAATCATCATTTTGTTTCATTCCTCACACAACAACCGAAACGGAACGCGACCTCAACCAAAAAGATCCTGCAATAAACCGAGCGGGCTTGTATTTTTTTTATCAGAGTTGACGTTCGTACCATTCCATCCATAGGCGTGCATTGTTCCCCATCAGTCCCGTTCAGGTTGCAGATGCAAGGCTTGCAGTCCGGGTAGTCGAAGTAGCCGTATGCGCAAGAGTCGCAGTTCGGGGGGTTGAACTCCTTGCGGCATTCGCAGCGACCGGTCTCCTCCTCACAGTTACCGGTCGAGTAGTGGAGGTTGCACGCACAAGCTAAACAAAGTTACAATCACACTAATATTACGAGTATAAATGTGAAAGTTTGGATGGATGGATGTTTGTTACTCAATCACGCCAGAACGGCTATGTCCTTTTTACCGGGATAAAAAGTTGCCTATGTGCTATTCCAGACTATAATCTATCTCTGTGCCAAATCATAACATATCACTTTTTAATCGATGCGCAGCTAGTAGCAATATAAAACACCAGAACGCCTGTTATCCCTGAACCTCAACAACATCCTTATTTCAATAGGGATTATGGTTGAGTGCTACCACCGACTTGGGATCCGGTAATTAATATAATATTTAAATCCAAAACCAAGGGCACCATTGCAAGATTTCAGGACACTGTGAGCACTTTCTGCGTAGATCGGACCGCAAACAACAACTAAATATGAGGGTACCCCAGTTCAAATTATGACACTAGGACGTCAAACACCTCAGTCCTCCCGTGACAATGGTTGCTGTAAAGCAGCCGAAACGTCGGGAGCGTAAAAACATAAAAATGAACATGATAAAATTAGTTTTATTTCAATGATTATACTGGTTGATTTCGAAACTCATAATGATACTCTTGAACCTATGTGGAGTCAAATTTTAAAGTCGATTAAAAAAAAATCTTTTACAAGCGTGAATTTTTATGATTTTTTTTATATAATTAACTTTGAAATTTTTACTTCATATAATGATCAACGTAGAATGAACCGTAGTATCAGGGGCTAGTATACGTTCGGTAACTCAAGCACAATCGTACTGTAATCACGTACCGATTCGGTACCGCAACGTCTTCCATTCCTCTCACACCACAGATTTCATAAATAAGTGTGAAAGCGACAGCATGATTTCCAGAGGACGCTACGATTACATTGGAAGTCCCTGACTACCCAAATGTTTCTGAATCATTCTTAAAATACTTACGTTGGCACACGTCAGTCTCATTCCAATATTTCCCATAAGGTCTGTAGAAGGTGGGTGTGCATTTGTTGCAGTTGATGCCCTCGGTGTTGTGCTGGCAGTTCTTGCAGACCCCGCCCCCCTCGTACCGCCCGAAGATGTCCAGCGACTGCCTCTTCTGGTCCACTTCTGGGACGTACTCGCACTCAGTAGCGTGGTTGTGGCAGTTGCATGCTGAAAGGAGGGAAAAGGTTAAGGCACCAAGATTTTGGGACGCAGCGGTTTAATATTCAGTGGAGAAAGGTGAAAGAGATAGAGGGAGGAGGAGAGGACGGAAAAGAGTTGAGAGAACATAGACCAAATAGACGGAAGAAGTTAGCTCGCTGAGTTTCTTGCTGGATCTTTTTAGTTGACATCGCAAAGGAAAAAACGTCACTTTTGACAGATATTGTATGGAATATCTGTCAAAAGTGACAGTTACTATGCCGTCGCTCTTCGATTATGAATCGATTGTGTTAGCAGACTTGGGACCCTGTACAGTGGGGATGACTTACGTTCACAAACAAATCTATCCCAATGCTGGGAGATCCTCCACTCCTTCTGCTCGAAGCCAGGGCAGCACTCGGCGCACTGGGGCCCGCAGGTGTTGTGTTGGCAGCGGCAGACGAGGATGTTGGTGTTGGTTGCAGGATCGGCGGGATCGCACGTGTCGGCGTGACCGTTACACATGCAACGCCCGCCAATGCTGATGTCCTTTATACTGTAAAAGTACTGGCGGGGCAAAGATACCGGGGTTGAAATTTAAAATAATAACAAAAGTCCGAGTATAGCGAGTATACTACACACTTATAATACATTATAATAATAATATCACCAGAGGAACACACATACGGCCCTGAATTTTAGGTACCGTACAATGGACTGAGGGTGAACCCAGTATATAATACTTATATAGATATTAAACACCGATGACTCAGGTCCAAACATCACACAAAGTTTGTCCATATCATATTTCGAATTCGGGACCGTCGGCCAAGAGAGCAGGGTCACTACCAATTGTCCACTAAGGTCGTCAAAATTGGCTGTTTAGCCAACCACACCGAACTTATCTAAGACTAGCTGTTGCCCGCGACTTCGTCCGCGTGGTATTTAACAAAGACAACCGTTGACAACAGCCTGCTCGCCCATTCTGAGCCCGCGGGACGCATTGCAGGTTGTTGCTATCAAACTTAATCAGGCGCTGCGCTGCAACATTGGTTTTAATTTTTTTTCGTGAGATCCTATTTTTTTTCTAAAATAAAAGTAGCCTAAGTTACTCCTTGTTACACCAGCTATCTGCCAGTGAAAGTCCCGTCAAAATCGGTCCAGCCATTTCAGAGATTACCCGGAACAAACAGACAGACAGACAGACAGACAGACAGACAGACGGACAGACAGACAGACAGACAAAAATTGTAAAAAATGTTGTTTCGGTATAGGTAACGTGTATACATCCAAATGCACTTAGTAAAAAGCGGTTATTTTAATATTACAAACAGACACTCCAATTTTATTTATATGTATAGATGTCAGTCGAGAAACTGTCCGTAGCGTAGCGTAGTGTACCAAGCACGCACCCTCCTTCACAATATAGTATTGACACCATAGTTGACAACGCTGGCAACACCAACAGTGTATCCTGAATTTCAACATTAATTTTGTAACTTACTCGTCTGGTAACCGTGGGATCCTGTCTTGCGACAGACATGAGATGTCCCAATAAATTCTTCGTTCTGAGCAGGCGCAACCTCACATTCGTAGCTCTGGTCCACTCTTGCAGCACTGAAGAGTTGAAGTAGGTATTCGCTGATGGACGGTAGTTCAGCAAAGATATTGGAATCTGAAAGAATCAAAGATCTCTATTAGGGGGATTGAATTAGAAGCCGGATCAATAGAATTATAAACGTAGCCGTACGTTGATAAATGTTTTGTTCTAGTTTGAAATGTTAAAATTATATGTATTGTTTTATTAGCTATCGTTGGTAGAGCCGGCTGGGCGTTCTGAGTGGCCAGATCCCAGGGGGCGCTTGAATGAACCAAATCAGACAAAGACTTAAGATGTTGTAGAGTTCTCCAATAGGTATATGAGGAGCATGCATGGGGGGAGCTATACTTGGCGCTCGCTCTATCCTAAAATTTGCCCGGGGCCGGCTCTGATCGTCAGTATTGTAACCATTACTAGGCGCTAATTCTTACTGATACCGGTAAGGTCTAGCTAGAGTCTAAGGTTTACAAGAATAAAATTGAAGATAATCATTTAAAAAGCTTGAATTTCAAAATGGATTACCCCGTCGCTATTGTTTCTTTTTAAATTGATGATTAAAAATAATTTAATTGAATGTCGACCTTATTTCACTTGTGAAATATAGAGCAAGAGTGTCCCTGCAGAGGCCAATTTTTAATACCTTAAAAGCGTTATATCCCATATGTTACTTCTCCTAGGTCCTAGACCGTAATCAGTTCATGCATACCTCTCCACCTTCGAGTGGGACGATCTTGGAGTACTCCGTGCTGCAGATCACAGAGTCGTCCTTCGTGATGGGCAGGAGACTCTCTTTACCGAAATAGCGTTCGCAATCCCTGGACAGAGAATTATATCAGACACCAAAGGTCCAGAAAAAAACCAGAAAAATTGTCCTACACAAAAACGTCATATTCATGTATAAAGTAGATACCTACTTGTATTCCATTAGGTAATGCTCTTTCTTAAACAAATAGATACTTATTTAATAAAGCCACAGGCATAGCAGAAAAAAAAACGAAATAAAAGCTTTATACGCAAGTTATAATAAAAAAAAATCGGGGTCCACTACGATGGGCATTATAATCAATTATACAGCGGTAACGTGAGAAATGTTTAAATACAATCCTTCATATTTATTTAATTTTTCGACACTTTTTCGAACTGGAATGTTTAAATAATTAGTTGATAACGAACCTTTCGGACGATACTAATTGTAATTAGGGATAACTACACAAATTCCATCCAAAAAAAACCACAGAATTATCTGTAGAGTACTAGCTATCATACGAACAAACTTGCACTCAATTGCATTGTAGCAAGAGTCGCGTTTCGATTGAAACGTCTTTGCGAAATGAAATATCTGTTCGTAAGAAATAATAATATCTGTTCGTAATACAGGCTGACTTTGACTTTATTGAAGTGTTTTAATTCTTGCAGGTAATTTTTTTTTAATAATAGGTTGTTGTTTTAAATATTGCCAATGAATTCAAAGTAACCCTGTATAATCTGTGACTTAAGCCAGGCGATTACGAGATGAGATACAAAATACTTACTGCGGGGAATCAGAGAAGTACTGCCAAGGTTTGAAGGTCTTCCCGTAATCAGTGGATTTCTCAAGCACCCAAAGACCTGGTCGCGGTGAGTTACCCATCTTCACAAACACGTACGCCACGTGAAACTCCTGTGTAGACGAAGGCATTTATGTACTATTGATTTGTATGCGGAAGTCACCCTTAAATGGTTGCACATTAAGGTATTAAATTATATCTATATTTTCATAACATAAGTATGAATATAACATTATAGTGTTTGACTATATGCTAAATAAGTAATAATAATAATAAATTCTAACCCCGGCTCGTACCTATGGGATTTCTGGGATTTTTTTTGCTAAGTTTTTTTGGCGTCACACACCCATCATTCCAATAAGTCTGTGGTATTTTCATGCATTTATCTTTAACATCATTATGCGGAACTAAGTAGTTATCTTATAAATATATAAAATTCCCGTGTCAAAATGTAAGTTACCATACTCCTCCGAAACGGCTTCACCGATTTTTATGAAATTTTATATGCACATTCAGTCAGTCTGAGAATCGCCTACTATCTATTTTTCATACCCCTAAGTGATAAGGGTTGTCCACCTTTAACATTTTTTTTTTGGACAAAATTTAATTTTTCTACTATGTGGCATTAAAAATACATACAACCCTAATTGATCACCCTTCTATCACCAACCCCTATTTTGTACAGCGTATATTGTCTCGAATAGGCGAATAACTATTAAATGAACATGGAAAAAAATCACTTAAAAAATAATTCATTTGCTTCTGAGGCGGTACGAAGTTCGCCGGGACTAGTTATAATACTATAAACTAGTTATAATTTATTATAACACTGGTGGGTCTTTATTATAAAAACATAACATTGAGGTACTTCATCATGCGTTCCAACCGAAATAGAAACTGTCTAAGAAAACATTTTACGACACGTCCGCTAATCTATTGGTGACATTATCATAACAGACCAATTGCTTGCTTGCTTGCCAATTGCTGACCAATCACCGCGGCCTTACGTAAACTTTTTTATCGGTCGCCCCGCTATCGCGCGACCTGTATGCAGCCGGCCTAAACACGCGCGATAGAATGACGCCAGAGACAAGATAGATTCTGTTTCTTTTACGAAGCATATAGCTTTACCATCCATTTTTTTTTTTTTACATTATAGGCAAGTGTTTGATAGCGATCTCACCTGATGGTAAGTGATGATGAGATCTACGATGAAGCATACTTGCCTAGGTAGGAAGGCGGCAGTAGATCGAGACGCTACATTCACTACGCACATGCAGCGCAACTGATCTGACCCGCCATCCATGAATGGCAACACCGAACATCATGCCGGAACACGGCTAGGCCGCTTGGCGACATGGCTTTGTTCAGTGGGTGGTGACTAAACCCGGCCGAAGCCTACCACCAGTAGACTTGTCACCTAGTTGGCACCACCCAGGGTCACGTGTAGGGTATCTCGAGGGTATTTAATTCTCCTACGGACGAAGGTGACTCGACCCCAAAATCATCCCCCATTATACACGGTAATGTATCACACAAAGGTTGTCCCCACCGGCGGGGTTATTTTAAACTGTACGAAATCGATATCGGAATCGGAATCGAAAACTGCCGAACTGGATTACCGCAATCGATATTAAAATTTCCGAATTTGATTATCGTCTATGTATCTTGGTGACAATACCAAATCGTTTTTGCAAACAGTTTCCGTAGGAAAGCTCGTCGGGAGCGACATCAACATCGAAAGTTTCAAATCCGTTTCCGATGTCGATTCCGAATGATTTAAAATAATTCACCAGGATTCGAATTCGAGATCCTCGGCATAGAAAGCAGGACGTCGTGATTAGCCCATTTGATAGTAACCAACTGAGCTTATCACGCCGACGAATCATTCAATATGAAATTATGCAAACTCGTTTTTTTTTAATCTCGAAAAATCAATTTATTGCTGCAGATATCAATCTTGAAAAAATCGATATTGCTTATATTCTTAACACAAACGAAATACAGGGGCATTCAGAAAGGGCATACTGAACCATGAATCTGTGCTTTTTAGTGCATTTGTAAAACCTACAACTACAGCATCAGAATATTTTTAATTCATGTAAACCATTAAGTACAACACTTATGAATCGCCGAAATTTACAAAATGCTAAGCTACAACTTTACCACCCGTTCGGAATGCCGTTGCTATGGAGAAGAACCGGCGAGAAACTCCACGGTTGCCCTTTTTAAAAAGATCTTACACATTTTTGTGCGATACGTTGCTATGGGTATGTGAGAACAACGTAGGAACCGTTATATGAAAGCTATAATTATGTTAATGATTCTAATTGTCCTAAACAGTAGATAAAAGTTCACGATAGGGTCATCGTAGAGCTCATTGAGTATCATTTGATTTTGGGCTTAATTTCTAGTGTGATAAGACCGTTTGTGTTACGAGCAAATACATGAGTTACAGTTCTACATTCCGTACTACAATACTACATAGGAATTCGCCTTAAGCATACAAAAATATTGAATGGGTAAGTACCAATTAAGTATGATCAAGCGATCGAGAAAAGCAAGAATAACATTTCTCCGTTTACACAGAGCATTGAAATAAATATATTACAGTCAACATCAAAAATGATAGAATCAGAATCAGAATATTTTTTATTCATGTAGACCATTAAGTACAGTACTGATGAATCGTCAAAAGTTACAAAATGCTAAGCTACTACTTTACCACCCGTTCGTAATGACGTTCTTATGGAGAAGAACGGGCAAGAAACTACATGGCTGCTCTTTTTTTTAAAGATGTTTTAAGTAAAATACTTACTTTCTGTTCCAGAAAATGTATTATCTATGCCTAGCGTGAGTTTTGGGAGCCTCAGTTACCGATCGAGTGATCGAAGCTCCGAGTACCTGTATAATATACATCTTATATATATTAAACATTCACGACTCGGGTACAAACATTCGTGCTCATCACGCAAAGTTTGTCCTTACCAGGAATCCAACCCGGCACCTTCAGCACAGAGAGCAAGCTCACTATTTACTAGGTTTTTAATCAATATTATTTTATCGACAATAATTACATAGCAGGAAATAATATAAGAGTAGGTGTGCATCAGCAAAGCATTGGTTTTACATTCGCATAGCAAAACTGTGTGGTAAGTATATTACATACAAACATATCATATTTCGCATCGCTGTCATTTATAGAAATGCATAGCATGTATATATATATAATACGAGCTAGCTGTGTGTGGGATCCAGGTAAATATAGGTGTATAAAAAGAAATTGGAGCAAATAAACATTACATGGTATTTCTCATTCACACGGCAAAGCCAATTGCAAAGTTTACATTTTATTTTTTATTTACACAATATTTACAACGAAGATGGAAATTAAAAAGTGAACCTATTTTACAAAAAGTGTAAAAAAATGGGCTAAGATGCTGGCTGCATCTCCTCGCTGAGTAGCCAAAGCTACTCGCTGAGCGAGGAAATGCCGGGCGTTTGGGACGCCGCTTTAAAATTAAAAATGGTAATATAGTTGTGTTTAGAAAATTTGTGCGACACTGTTCCATGTGAATGAGAGTTAGGCTAAACTGGCTAAAGGGATCAATTGTAATGTGATTTACTAGTGGTCCCGTTAGCCCCGCAGGCTAAGCTAAAGAATGCGCCAAGAGTGAGCTCGCGTCATAACTACGCTTCACTACACCATATGCAAAATGACAAGAATCTCGCCAGGAATTCTTGATACTTATGTAGACTTAGTACTTTTTTACGAGAATCTGTGCAGGGATTCTAGTTCTTAGCGTTAGAATAAGAAATAATATAGACGGAACAACAGATTGAAGCATAAAAATCCGCGAATTTGCGTGTACTTAAGTACGAAATTCGCGCGTGTACTATTATGAAATAGTTTGTCGAAGGCGCTGCTGCGTCTATTTTATTTCTTTGTGTGAGTACTCAGCATGATGATTATAGAACTGTAACGAACTACGGAGTTCATATTACGCATTATCCAAGTACTATTGTGAAAAGATAATAACCTCCAAAAATATCATATTACATGGTAACACTTTTCATGTTACAGCCGGCCTTTCATACTTCCTTGTTACTCTAAAATAAGCCCAAAATCCGTTCCGTTAGGTTTCACGCCACGCCGTCGGGACACTGATCGTAATTCTGTTCTATTATTAATTTAATGTCCCCGGAGCAAGGAGCGTGAGGTAAGAGGTCGATGAACCCGCGTTGCTATAATGCAACTATTTCTGGCGACTCCTGAATTATGTCCCCGGGTAAAGTAATGTCGACTACGTCTAAGAACATAACTAAAAATAGCCGGTAAGTGCAGCTACTAGTGTGAATTGATAGGTCCATTTGGATAGCAGATTATATAGGGTGGTTCAGAACGAGTGTACTTAGAATGACCATGCGCTTCTTTAGCACATTTGTAATCATAGTTGTAAAAGTTAAAAAAAAAAGTTCCAACAATATACTTTAATTATTTTTTTTCGTATTTATGACTGAAAATAAATGCGCTAAAGAGGGCCACCTTTAAGGCTTTAGTACACCCTTTCTGGATCATTCTGTATATGTATGTTCATAGGTGATTGTGGAAGAATTGGCTATTTAAAACTGGGGTACCAACTTTCATGCTTTTTACGCAAAGTTTGTTCTTACCGGGATTCAAACCCGGGCCCCTGGTACAGACAGTGGAGTCACTAGTCCACTAGCTCACCACTGACTGTGCCAATCGGGTCAACTGTATTATATCACTAGCTGTTACCCGGGACTTCATCCGCGTGGTATTTAACAAAAAAGTATTTTTAAAATAACATTTGCCTTAGTTACTCCTCGTTACATCAGCTATCTGCCAGTGAAAGTTCCGTCAAAATCGGTCCAGCCATTTCAGAGATTAGCCGAAACAAACCGACAGACAGACAGACGGACAAAAATAGTAAAAATGTTGTTTTGGTATAGGTACCGTGTATACATCCAAATGCACTTAGTAAAAAGCGGTTATTTTAATATTACAAACAGACACTCCAAGTTTATTTATTTGTGTATAGATGAAACAATTTGTCATGACATGCATCAGATCAAATCTATACATATAAATAAAATTGGAGTGTCTGTTTGTAATATTAAAATAACCGCTTTTTACTAAGTGCATTTGGATGTATACACGTTACCTATACCGAAACAACATTCTGTCTGTCTGTCTGTCTGTCTGTCTGTCCGTCTGTCTGTCTGTCTGTCTGTCTGTTTGTTCCGGTTAATCTCTGAAATAGCTGGACCAATTTTGACGGGACTTTCACTGGCAGATAGCTGATGTAACAAGGAGTAACTTAGGCTACTTTTATTTTAGAAAAAAAAATAGGCTCTCACGAAAAAAAATTAAAACCAATGTTGCAGCGCAGCGCCTGATTAAATTTTGATAGCAACAACCTGCAATGCGTCCCGCGGGCTCAGAATGGGCGAGCAGGCTGTTGTCAACGGTTATCTTTGTTAAATACCGCGCGGACGAAGTCGCGGGCAACAGCTAGTTATTTATAAACTCATGTCATCGGACTTTGATTGATAAGCGATAACGTGTTAATTGTACGTAGAATTTGTATTGAACTCGAAACTTTATATTTAAGTATTTTGAGATCAAATTTAAAGAAGCATTTTGGGTGCGGTTAATATATTGTTGTTTAATTACTTGTGTTATGTATATAATATATTTTGTACGTATAATAATTACTTTTGTGACAATAATTTACGTACCACAATAAGAGATTAAAACTTGTTTTAAGTATTGTGTAGGCACAGACGAAGAAATAATTTAGACAGGGTACAGCCACAGACTAGCTAGAATGATTGGACAACACACGGCGTACGCTAAAAGTAAAGACTAAAATAACTGGTCTACCTTTTAGAAAAGATGCTAGACCTTAGTTGTTTTAGACTGCACTTTTAGCATACGCCGTGTTGTCTGGATATTCTAATAAGTCTATAAAAAATAAGTAATGTACGTTAAATATAGATGATTAAGTACGGCATTGTCAAACACATACCTGTCCCAGGTCGATGGTGAGGTTCACCTCGTTGTACTTCATCCCCCGGGAGAGTGGGGGGCTCTGCCACCAGGTCTCGGAGTCGTCCACCGCGAACTCGGGCGGGTGCTTCTTGGCATCATTGTTCGCATCACAGATGTCACAAACCTGATGAAAACTTGACAGTTACAATGGATAAAGACGTTGAAGCTTTAAGTAAACCCTATTACTCATACAACACAAATACTTAGTTAAATATTCATGAACGTAGCTATAAAAGTAGGTCTTAAAATAAATGCGTTCATTCATCGAGAAAAAAAAAGATAAACATTATAATAAAAACACAAACAAAATTTAAATTCGTTCCACATTTAAAATTGTATTGTTACTTGTATCCATCGTAAGCATTCAAAATAGGGATAAATACCATTGAAAAATACTGTAACTTACAACAACCATTCATTTAAAAGCCACGTTCACTCTTTTCTCTACAAAAAAAAAACATCTTCCTAAAACCATTCAAATTTGGTAGCCATGTGACGCGAAAACAAAGGCTTGTTGGGCTGGGATGCGCCCGTCCGCGCATTTGCCGGCCACATGTCCGCAAAAACGCCACGAGAACCGCCGAAGACGGTCGAATTTCTACGAACTCGAAACTTATAGGTTTATAATTTCGATACAAGGAACTGGCGGATGTCTGGCTTGCTATATCTATTTCTGAATACAATGTGATATGTATACAAATTGTGTAGATATGCATTATATAAATAACAACTAAGTTGACTTCAGTTATTGCTGATTTTTAACTGATTAAATAGCTATCTGTTTGACCAGCTCACGGGAAGACTCTGGTACTAATGAAACTTTTAATCGGGTTAATAAATTATGATACTTATTGCCCTGGGACTGTGTTCTCCGATGGAATGGATGGATGGTTTCTCCGGGATACTTAAAAAACTAAATGCCACGCGTAAATGACGTGGAAACTTTTGAATATGTTATAAAGATGGATACTATAAAACGGTATTATTACTAATTAATATTCGGCCGTCGAGCGAATGCGTTAGGCTATATTTTATTATATTTCTTTCGTACAATTATGATATTTTTATCGTTTAAATTTATTTTAAAAATATATTATTATGTCTCTTTACAAGAAACGATTTAGGCGAGCAAAATTTTATTGTTTGTAACGCATTCGTTTGGCGGCCGAACTGTGGTTTCTTTACAATTTCATTTATAAGTTACGAAAAATCTTCAGTTCGTTTTACATAAGGGATAGGGGATTTATATCATAAATTATCGTCGTCTTAGCCATCATCATCATCATCATCTGAGGTACTTATCTATACATCTATACATATAAATAAAATTGGAGTGTCTGTTTGTAATATTAAAATAACCGCTTTTTACTAAGTGCATTTGGATGTATACACGTTACCTATACCGAAACAACATTTTTTACATTTTTTGTCTGTCTGTCTGTCTGTCTGTCTGTCCGTCTGTCTGTCTGTCTGTCTGTCTGTCTGTCTGTCTGTCTGTTTGTTCCGGGTAATCTCTGAAATGGCTGGACCGATTTTGACGGGACTTTCACTGTCAGATAGCTGATATAACGAGGAGTAACTTAGGCTACTTTTATTTTAGAAAAAAAAATAGGATCTCACAAAAAAAATATTAAAACCAATGTTGCAGCGCAGCGCCTGATTAAATTTGATAGCAACAACCTGCAATGCGTTCCGGGGGCTCAGAATGGGCGAGCAGGCTGTTGTCAACGGTTGTCTTTGTTAAATACCACGCGGACGAAGTCGCGGGCAACAGCTAGTAATGTTATAACAATTATCAAGAATTACTTGACACTGGCAAAATAGCTCCATTTTGTAGCCGATTGCAACCTAGAAAAGGAAGAAGAAGAAGCTTATAATAATAATTCCAGCCCTTATGTCCCACTGCTGGGCACGGGCCTCCCCTCAATGCGAGGGGGGATTAGGCCATAGTCCACCACGCTGGCCCAGTGCGGGTTGGCAGACTTCACACATCTTTCGAGGGGTTCTCTCAGACATGCAGGTTTCCTCACGATGTTTTCCTTCACCGTTCAGCAAGTGATAATCTTGGTTGAAAATGAGATTCGCACATGAAAAAGCCCAGAGGTGCGAGCCGGGGTTTGCACCTGCAATCCTCGTTACCGAGGCAAGCGTTCTACCAACATGGCTATCACAGAAGCTTATAATTCTGTTCGATTTCAACAGACTCTGATAGCAGGTCCGAGGGTCAAGTGATAACAATTCAAGAAGTAGACCGCCGCACCTTATCACCCCTTGCCTAATTTTAAAACTACTATTATTATATATCAACAAGCAGTTGTCATTTAGAGGGAGAGGGCATGTTGGGGTATTTCCCTCCCAAATCTCGATGACGTATGTCGCATTTATGTTAAATATTTAGTAATGATTAATAAAACTCAAACTTGTACGTCAGCCATCTTCTATGTATTAATTATTGCACACTAGTGTTGGGTATAATCATAAAACTTACTAATCTAGTGAGGGGATTGTACACTTCTTACTATTACTAATCATCATTATAATATGACAACGTATACCAATTATAACATCACGCTATACATGTTTGGTGGGCAGAGATACCAGTAGGATGAGAAGGAACGTCTAATGTAACCGTTGTCATAAAGAAAGCGTGCTATCACTGTCATACTTGGTTATTAACTCTGTGGTGTGAGAGGGATGGATGAAGTTACTTTACCGAAACGGTACGTCAAAATGATTGTGCTTGACTGTATGTACTAAGTGTTAATAATGCTTATGTACTTTTTTATTACAGTATAATTATATCGCCACGCGAACGCAACAACTATATGGTCCCATACTAAGCGCCGCTTGTATTATGGGTACCGTACAATGGACTGGGGGCGAACCCAATATAATAATATTCATAATAGATATTAAACATTCATGACTCAGATACAAACATTCGTGCTCGTCCCACAAATATGGTCCCTACCGGGATTCGAACCCGGGTACGTCGACACCGAGAGCTGGGACATTGGTGGAGGTCGTTTTCAGGTCAGATTATATTTTATATCTTAAGTTTTATTGAATTTATCTTTTATATTTAGGGCTTTACTTACGTCAGAGGGACTTACAAGTACTTATTACTTACATAGAAACTTAACATTTTGTAAGCTCAATCAGCGTGCTTAGTTTTCGTAAGCTCGGAGCACCGACCTATCAGTCGGATGCTGACCCGACAGGACGAGATAACGTTATCAGACAGCGCTTATCACGGGATGGCACGCTGTGGACCTATTTAATTTGTGTGTAATGAACAAAAGATACATTTAAGTAGCTGTTTTATTTTCTCTTTTGCTTACTTCTGAGACGGGGACGGAGTCTGTTGCCTTGCTTCGTGAAGTACCCGCTCTTAAAGCCAATATTTAGCTTTAGTTTAATAAGATTATTATTCCACTCCGTTGGCTTAGTAGCAGTGACGTAGCATAGGTCATTAGCACCCGGTGCGGATTTCAAATTGGCTACCCTCTTATTTCTGCTATGACGGCCTGATTAGCGCAGTGGTAGTGACTCTGCTTTCTGCGCCGAGGGTCCCGGGTCCGAATCCTGGTAGGGACACGCTTTGTGTGATGAGCACGAATGTTTGTACCCGAGTCATGGATGTTTAATATGTATATAAGTATTATATACTGAGTTCGCCCTCAGTCCATTGTACGGTACCCATAACACAAGCGTTGCTTAATGTGGGACCGTATAGTTTGTGTTCGTCTGTGGATATTATTATTATGTTGACACCTCAGTGTTTAAATACTATTTGGTATTCAAGTCAATGACGTGATGAGTTGATATTGTCTTCGCATTCATTGAACTTCCGAGAATCGAAGTTATACATTGACCTTCAAGTTAGATGGTTAGATATACTGTCTACATTCTTAGGCTGCCACTCCACTGTGGCGCACGCTACGCAACTATCTCGTGTAGAACGCTGCTCGCAATGGGTTGTAAGCCTTATTCTCTTTTTAAAAACAATACAGGTGACATACGGACAGACTTCTTCTTGTTCTTTTTTTACGAAATGAAATGCAACCACCTCTTTGCGGGTATTTTGCCAGTGTCAACTAATTAATAGCAACAGCACATTCAATAAATACACGTTATAAATAATGGATGTGACATAATGATATGAAAATGGCGTGTCATACGGACAGACAAACACCGCGATTACAATACAATAAACTGACCGTCTATACAAACTCATAAAGACAATCTTCCCAATTTCATTAAAAGTTTTATAACAAAAGCACATTTCTGCTGTCAAACACTTTGTAATGTTCGTGTGAACTGATTAAAATTTTCTATGAATGGGTCAATATTTCGTAACACGATTGATAACCCCTACATATACATACCGACGGGCACAATTTAAAAGTATATACCTACACACTCCGACATATTTATGTGTTGTACTTATAAATAATGTTTGCATCAACAGCCCAGCCAATGGGGACCGTTCCCACCATTATGACGTCATAATACCTATACTTATAGGCACTGATGTTATAAAGAAGTAAAGCTTGTGAGTTGGGATGTGGGGGGTAATCTGCGGATCTACTGCGCCGATTCCAAAAATTCTTTCACAAATATAATGCAACATTACACCTTAGTGTGTACGCCAAGATGCATGGAAGTACCGCGGGCAGAGTCACGGGTAAAAGCTAGCAACAGATAGGTTAGTGACACGTAAATAATAACAAACAACTCACCTGGCCCTTCACTACTTGCTCGTCTTGATCTGCGTTCGCGCCGACCAGTTTACAATACAACTCGAGCCCCTCGTCTCCACACGTCGCTGTGGCAGTGATCCTCTTTTTCAACGCCAAATTGAAATACGGTGGGGTCAGTACCTCTGTAGTGACTAAATGTAATGTTATGATTGCGGTTGTGGCCGCTAGGAGCGCGGCAGGACGCGCCATGTTGCGTGTGCGGCGTCCCGTCGCCGAGTGTTGAATGAGTGCGCCGGCGCAGGGTGGCGCGTCGCGTCGTCCGAGCCGTTGGGGCGGGTTCGGTGCGGATTAACGTTTTTTTTTTCCATGAGTATAATGTAATCTTATGGTTTTTTATGCCGTGCTGATGGTGTTTGGAGTTGCAGTTGTTTGGGCTACAATTTGTGAGTAAGAATTTTTATTTGCTAGTGCGTTTTGAAGTGTTTAAGGTGTTGTTTGTTTGATTACATGTGTGTATACTGTAAAACAATAATTAGTGAGTTATATAAGTATAAATTAAATGCAATCCAATCATATAATATTGGGGGTGTGAAGGTTGGGTAGGCTTTTATTCGAACGTACTTAAAATTATCCCACATTTCAATGGTAGTATTTGTAACATACCTAAAGATATCAACAAATTGAAATAAAACTAATTATACGGAGTTTATCACGTTTATTTTAAGTTCTTTACGTTCCCGCCGGATGTTTCACAGCAACCATGGTCACGGGAGGACTGAGGTGTTAGACGTCCTAGTGTAACAATAATAACTGGGTCACCCTCATATGTAGAGGTTGTTTGCGGTCCGATCTACGCAGAAAGTGCTGAGTGTCTTGAGGTCTTGTCTTGAGGCGCTTGGTGCGTATAAGAAGTTTTATTTCAACCGATATCCAAACTCTATGAATCAACAAGAACGAATTTCATAGTATCAACAATCTATATAAAATCATCAAAACATTGACTTGTAATATGTTAGCGTTGTTGCAGTATCGGCCTTTGCAGACGCACACGTGGTACCTAGCGAATAGCGATATCCCTCGGCTGAAGGGGGTCAACGAGGCGTGGGGGCTGACTATGCAACCATCGTCCACGTTGTGAAGGGCAATCTCAAGATGCCGGAGACGTTTGGACGCGAAGCTCGCGCCTTTCGCCGGGTACATGGCTCGGCAACCCCTCTCGTTATAAACGTAACCGATGTCCAAATAACGCTTGAAGCAACCACCTGAAAAAAAAACAAATCTGTCCTAGTCACTGTCTCACTTCTGTATTCAACCTTATGTGATAAGAGACAAGAGTCTTTAGGCACGCTCCACACCTTCCGATCCTAACTGATTCTGTCCTAATTGTTGGATGGAGTCGGACGACTTAAATTCGGATTAAGGTTTGCCCTACATATTGTCCGATTTCATCCGATAACTAGGGTAGGATAGGAAGGTGTGGAGGTTCTCTTACTTCTAGGGAGGCTGTCATTAGGAGTGTGGTTTTAAAATTATCACCATTTATAAGCAATATATACAGAGCTTGGGTACATTGTACCGTATCAATTATACAAGCGTTGTTTATGTGGGACCGTAGAGTTCAGTTTCGTCCGGAAATTTATAAAAAAAAAGATAGAGCCAATTACTGTGTACCTCTATAACTGGGCCCGGACCACACTCCATTCGAGCTCGTCTCCTCGCCCTTCTCTACATGATTGCAACTAACTTTATACAATTCCCTCAACGCTCTGAAAGCGTGATCGTCGTCATCGAATATATCATAGCATCGCATCATTGGAATGTCAGTGATGTTCAACCCGCACGAATAACATTTGGCGGTGACTCTCAATCTTTTTTTTTTACCAAAGGTCCGTTTTAACATAATCGTATCAGCTATCGTTGAATATTCGAGTGCGTTTACAAAAACACTTGTATTGTTTGGCGTATTTAAAATGTTACGCGAGATATCTGTGTGAAGATCTTTTAAATCAGTTGCAGGGCGCGTTGGCGGATTATTGAAGCTTGTTCGACTGACGCTTGGGAAATGAGTTGCCCACGATTTAGTTACAACTGTCGTGGGCTTGGTCGGTGTGGGTGTTGGTGACAGTACCAGCTGCACTACAGGCCACTCGTCTTGTCGGTTATCGAAGTACTCGAAGAGGAACGGTCGCATTGTCCGCTTGGAGGACGTCACTGGTCTTATAGTCGGGCGCATTTCATTATAGGAATCCCAGAAAGAGTCGACATTAGAGTATGTGATCTCTGGAGAGTAAAAGTAGGAGATTTGAGCATTTCATCTGTTATACCAGATAAGTCTTATAGCCCCTGAAGGTTACTTAGCTTAATTAGGATTATCTTGAAAGGTAAAATGGTTTCCTTATAGTGCAAACAAGAATATGGACTTGTTAGTATAGAAGTCTCATGAGCGCTGGAATGTACTTGCCCCATTGCATTTATCAACCCTAAATTATTTGATACTAGCTGCACCCCGCGGTGGTACCCGCGATTAAAAAGTCCTACGGGAACCATACATTTTACCGGGATACAAAGTAGCCTTTGTGCTATTCCAGACTATAATCTATCTCTGTGCCAAATTTCATCCAGATCCGTTCAGCTGTTTTGGCGTGATTGAGTAACAAACGTCCATCTATCCAAACTTTCACATTTATAATATTATTCTTGGTCGAATCTCGGAAGCCCTATTTTATTATATACTAGCTGTCCCAGCGAACTTCGAACTGCGAAATCAAATCGGTATACTATCAAATACAATCCTGAAACGCGCAATGAGAGTTTTCGGTGCACGTACCATATATACAAGATCGCGATACTAACCGTTACGGCATACCAGTAGCCTGGGTGGAAGATCTTCCTTTTTCGCTAAATGTCTATTGAGGCATTGTACAATTAGAACTCATTATACATTGTTATTTATCCTCACCTTTGAACGGCCGTGGTCGTTCGTACACATCATATGTTAATACGGCAGGAAATGTTGTAGGTGCCACTTCCCTCAGAAGAGGCCATCGAAGGTTGGCTAGTGGGGTGCATTGGTTACGAGTTAAAAAGTATAAAATAAAAAACAATGTAAACATACTAAAAAACCGTTAATAAATATAATAAATAGGGAAAAATCCTCGAAAATATATATTTTGTATAAAAAATAAGTGTATAAAACTGTCAATAAAATGACTTTTCATATCATCATGTCACATCCATTATTTTATTTAAAATGTGTATTTATTGAATGTTTTATTGCTATTAATCACTTGAAATTGGCAAATCCGGCAAAACCCGCTAAGTTGTGGGTGAGGCCATATTCATATCCATTTTATTTCATAGCATCTTATTTCGTAAAGAAAGAAGAAGAAACTAAGAGTGGCATATTAACCTAATGTGGGGCCTAGTCTCAATAGAAAAAGGCCAAAAGTCAAGAAAAAAAACCTAATGTGACATGCAGGACTGACAGAGAAAAATATGGCATGGGTCACGCACGCCATAACAGCTGTTTAATATTTTTACTATAACATTATTCTTTGATAACATTTTTTATATTTTTTTATACAATGTTTTTTTTTTATTACATTATAGGCAAGTATTCGATCTCGACCTCACATGATGGTAAGTGACGATGAGATCTACGATGGAGCATACTTGCCTAGGTACGAAGGCGGCAGTAGATCGAGACGCTACATTCACTAGGCACATGCAGCGCAGCTGATCTGACCCGCCATCCATGTTTTACTTTTTTAAACTTTTTATTGAGACTGATATTGTTAATGAGGCGATTGCAAAGTGTGATGATGTCGAGAAACGTTTACGCTCCATCGAGTGACGTGGCGATACTGCCCCAGGACTATGAAGACGAAATGGGGCTCACGGTACCTTCATATATGAGGAACAACATAGCCAATGGGAAAAAACTTATTTGGGGGAAACACATTATCAGAACCGAGGTTTTTCGAAAGACCTATCATACCTATCTTCACCAAGAAGATTAAACTACGAAAGAATTTTTACATACGGAAATCCACTAGTACGCTCAGCAAAACTTTTAAGTTTAGTGAAAGAACTACGCTATCACCAACACATTTCTTCGATAGCTGGCCGTTACCAGTAATACCTTTTCAGAGGAGCACTACGGAACTATTAACGGATTTCACAACGACGATGTCTTCTAGATTATGGTCTTGGAGGACCCATTTCCCTATTAAGACTGAATATAAACCATTTATCTATCGAGAGACTAGGAAACCGGAGACTAAAGAAGATACAGAATATGTTAAGGAGAGTCTTTCGAGCAAACACATCCCTAATAATGAGGGGCCTACATTCAAAATTTCTAATCTTAAATCTGCTTCCCCTAAAGATAATGCTCTATCAAGTGAAATACCTAAACTAGCTGAGGAGCCCTCCAACTTAAGTGTATTACCCTTGCCTATATTCAAGAATGCGCGGAATCCAAAGAAACAAAAGAAACGATTTGGGACGAAACGTGTTTTACATGTGGCTTAAATGTTACAGAATTTGGGTCCTCCTTGTGTTACAAAATCTTTGATCATCGTTATATATTCAATCATAATAAGTACAAAACTAAATGTGAGCACAAACCCCGTGTAGGTGGATGTTTTAAGAGGTTCTTGGACGTTGGAGAGATTTACAACAAGAGAGGTTGTAGAGGTATGCCGCCTATGGCTGGCAACAGCAAAGCATCCTTTCGGCTTAAGAAACTGGAGCTGTTATAAGTCCACGAAAAAGATGGGTGCGTGACCAGTCCTTTAGCCAGTTTGACCCCATTCAGCAGAGCAGTGTCCTTTGTTCGTGCGGTACAACGTGTGCGTGTGTTCCGGCAGGTATTGCAACGGTTCAGTGACAATATCAGCTTGTTTTGATACGTATTTTTTAAGTATTAAATGTTTTATTTATACACAGATTAATTTGGTTGAGGTTTATATCATTTTCTTTACATGTTTTAGCGGAAAAGGGAAGATCTTCCAGCCAGGCGGGTGGTATGCCTGGCGGGGCGGCCGCTATGCCCCACGGTTATTGTCGGGATATTGTGTATGTTACGTGCCCCGAAAACTCTCATAGCGCGTTTCAGGATTGTGTGGAGCCTCGTCATTTGTTCTGAATGTCGTTAGCAGCGCCATCTGTGTAGCTTGTGGTGAGATTGAGGACGTCGCTACAAGTGCATTGAAGAATTCGCTAAACCATCCAGTTATTTGTAATTAGTCCAAGAGTATTTTAATGTTTTTGTTACTCTGTCCTTTTCTTTCAAAATATATTTTACTCAGTAATTTCAACTCATTGGAACTGTCACTACACACGGTGTCTGTAGAGTTAGCAGGAATACCTATTGTGAATGTAACGTCATAGTGAACACATGATGTCTCTGTCAAACTTATTTATATGAACATACAAACTGTGGTGTGAGCGAGATGGACGACGCTTACGTACCAGAACAGTGATTAACGTACAATTCTGTGTCAAAAAAGAAGTATAAGTTCAAGAACACACATTTATTTTAAACACTACAAACATCATTACAAAGAGTATTGATACTTATGTCCCTCCTCCTGTTTCTGATCTTTCTGTGGTTTATGCTCGGTTATGCTCTCCACGCTGCTCTGTCTCCTCAAAGACTTTGAATCCGGAGTCTTTTTCACCTTTACTTCGGTCTTAGCTTTACCTTTCTTGTCTTTCTTAGCTAACACTTCGTCATCACTCTCAGTAGTACTGATTGTAATAACAGGGATGACTGATCCTACGGAATCTGATTGCTTGGACTGGGTACTGGATTGAGATGTTTGCTTCTCGCTCATTTTTTGCATCTCTCTTTTACGTTCTTTAGGTATCTCTCCAATTATCTTGGGTTTGTCTTTCACAATTTGTATCTGTTTTTCCCTCACAGCATCTTTTTCCGTCCGATCGTCGACTTTGGCTAGTTTCAGTTTGAAGGTATTGTCGTCCTTGAGTTTTTTATCTTCATCTGTTTTGAATTCAACGCTGTTGCGTTTCTTAGGCTCCGGTTTCACGATAGTGATGTCTTTTATTTTAAGGACCTCCTTAGGTAGAGTCTCATGGAAGTCTGTGTCCGTTTCGTCGTCTATATTGTTCGGGGATGGTGAGGCTATTTCTATTTCAGATACGGCTCCAACGTCAGACTTTTTGTCTAGTGCTAATCCGACAATTTTTGCGAAGATACCACCTAGAAAATAAATTTAGTCAAGCGTTATTTATGTATGATTAGTTACTAAATAAAACATTTTATGTTGTTTTTGTTATTTTATAGGTTTATATCACACACCTCGTTTCTTAGATATTTTTAACGGTTCGTTAATCTCTTCACCAGTCAAAGTCTTGCGGTCTTCAGAGTCTATGGATTTGCTCATTGGAAGGGACGGCAGAGCCTTCTTCCATCTTGCGAAGGGCGTGTTCTCCATACTTGAGGATCCAGCGCGTCTTCTCGTGTCAGCCAGTTGAAACATTTTTCTTCTCTCTTCAGTTCTTTCACGACGCAACTGAATCTGGTAGCAAGACGTAGTTTATCAAATAAAGATTAGTTATATGAAAACTGGAGGACCGTGATGTGTGGAAGGCATTGGGGGAGGCCTATATACAGCAGTGGACTTTCGGCTGATAGAATAGAATAGAATAGAAACATGAAAATTAAATTCTATTTCATATATATTAAAAAATCTTCATAGTAACGCTTAACTACTAACCTTCAAATCATTATTTGCTTCTCTCAAAGAATTGGTCAGCGAAGTTAAGTAATAAATTATCAGAATAAGCAACACCAACAGCGGAATAACTATGGCGGGTGATGCAATATACTCCAGCACAAAACTCAATTTCTTAGGCAGTATCTTGTATATATTGATTGTCAGAATATAGTAAATCTTATCATACTCAGAAAAGGGTCCACAATGCCACGAAGGTTTGACCCAGACTATAGTATATCCAACAGGAAGAACGCATAGAAACAACATAGTGAGTAGTAAAGCAAGATAGAAGTTGTTGCTCTTGGAAACTCGGAAAACAACTTCGTGCGGGACATTGCAAGTCATGACAGCCCAGGAACGAAGGTACATCATGATCATGAGCTTGAAAATGTTGAGGACCACTAAGCCTGGGGAGAAGAACATCCCCATCCACACCATTCCCTGGTTGTTGATAAGATGGAGAATGTTTTCGGCGATCTTGAAATCCCCATACTCGGGAAACTTCTTTTCAAGGTCCCAGCACCAGCAACGATTCATGTAGCGGACGAATAAGGCTCGGAAGAAGTCCATGAATAGTGTGCCGAGAAGAACAAATACCTGCAAAATATATACATATTATTGAAACATATTATTAGGTTATTCTCAAGACCCTTGGTTATTTGCTGTGGTGGCATAGATGGGTCTCTAATTTACATAAAATTGCGCCGGTCTTCGTTCTCGGACCGCTTTTAATGAAAAATGTCTATGACGGCTCGTATCTAGATTGCTTAATGGCTTCTTAGATATTTTTCTAGCATTAAACGGTTAGCTTTGCTAGTATGTAAGTAAAGTAATATTATTCTCACCAAATCCATCATCGTAAGCTTTACTAACTCCTGCCCAAACATTGTCTCCCAGCACAGTTGCAGTAGCTTCTTCTTTGTGGGTACAGACAAGTTGTACATCTTTCTGTTGTTAGTATCCATATACACTGTGTCTGTATTCTCATTCGTCCCATTTCTCTTACTAATAGAGTCCACGTCTACTCTACAAGTCGTTACATAGCATACCGTCTTGACCACTTTGCAGTTGGAAACGTAAAACACTTGGGTTACATTCTGGTTACCCTTTTTAGTTGTACAATTGAAGGAGATATCTGGGCACGAACTTTTTGTGTTAATCGCTTTAAGCGGCTTTATTGTTGTTTGTATGGATTTCGATGTGATTTTTAAATTAGTGTCAGTTGAGATTTCATCAGTATTAGTATCATAGGTCTCTTCGCTTGTGTAGATTTTGAAATCCGTTACGAAAGGGCTGGATTTTTCTATTTTATTTGTAGTAAGATCATTAAAAGATGTATCCGCTATGTCAGTAAAAGTAATGGTATCAGTTGTATCGGAAATAGTTTCAATTATAGAATTCGTAACTGAAGAATCACTTACTGTAGTATATTCAGTATATCTATCTGTACTGGTTTCTGTACCTCCTGTAGATCTAAGCTCAGTGCTTGTAAAATCACTGCTAGAATCAATTGTTGTATCAGTAAATTCAGTATTTTGCGAAGCATAATCAAAATTATAATCCACCGTAATATCTGTCATTAAATCTGTAGTGGTTTCAGTATCATTAAGAACATCGAAGTTATAATCATCGTCATCCACATCTGTGCTATCGTGATCTGAGTTATTTAACGGTTTATATCTTGACATTATGTATTTCAATCTGTCAAGTTCTTTTTTTACTAAAGAAGCACTGTCAGTTGTAGTAGTTCTTTCAGTTGTAGAGCTTTCAAAATTTACGGTTTCACGTGCACGCCTCGAGAGTTTTATAGCAGCATGAGCACTCTCTGAGTAGGGCATGAAAAAAGGTGTAGTAACAGTATCCAGGTTTATACCATCTTGTACTATAGGTGACGTTAACACAATACCACACCTGTCACAAGGTACTTCCTTCTCCATACATGAACTCGGTACAGTCATAGCTATGGTTTCACTTATGTTTAAAGTAACATTTGATACTGAAGCATTAAGTAGTAATTGTGGTTTAAGCTTGTCCAATGCTTCGGACATGTCGTCAATTTTACTAAATAACGCAAATATTAGAGAGTATAGATTGAGCAGGTTTAGCAGCATGATTCTGAAATAAAAATGATAACTAAATAAATGATATTCTGCCAATATGCACTGAACAAGATTGATGAAAAATTCTGTATCCTCTCCCTAGGTTCAGAGCTACACCCAATGCGGGAGCACCTGCGCACTAGGCAGCCTGGCTGCGGCAGCCAGAATATTTGCGCAGCCAGTTATAGCAGCCAATCGACGACTATTCGAGATCCTAGTCATTTTTTTTTAAAGTTCGGTACCCAAATTACGTCTGGCTGCTACAACTAGTGCGCGAAGACTGACTGCAGCCACATACATTCGCCTATACACGCTCTGGCTGCCGTGCAAACAGGCGCGTTCTATTGGCTGCCGCAGCCGGGAATTCGTGGCTGCCTAGTGCGCGGGCTCCCATACAACGTCATATGATTTACTGTCTGCCGCAGCCTGGCTGCCGCAGCCAGGCTGCCTAGTGCGCGGGGTGTCAGGGATTAAATATGAACTTTACTTTATAGTTTTGTGAACTTTCTTTTTATTTACATACCGCTGACTCAAGTCCAGAAACTCGGTTTTAATGAGAATAGTCCAGAAATGGACAAGCAAGATGAACCTGTATTTCTGGCTTCTTACCTCGCAAGCTGTAGCCTCAACTGCTTTCTCGGATGATAATGCTCCATAAACCCAAGTAGTTCGAAGAACACGGGAAAAGTTATGGAGATGACAGTCACGACTATGGTCGTCTCGTTCTCACGCCACCAACCTCTTCCTTTGTTGCTGTCTTTTGAGCGAGACACCACTTTCACCACGGCGTACGCAGACACAACCAGGAGGATGAATACGCAGATATTTACGATAGCTCGAAGGGATATTATGCGCCAGCTAAAATTGTGAATTAGGAAAACGAGACCTTATTAATAACCGTAATAGATTATATTTCTCTAGCACCTTACAAGGGCTAGTAATACTGGGAATAAATGGCTCCCTTACGAGACAATTTAGCGTGTTAAAAGTATTTTCTGTATACTGCACTCCGTTACATTAGAGTTGATAGGTTTTCTTTATTAACACAACCGATTATAATTACGAAAGGTAAAATTGTGGGATTGGTAATGATAATTGGAGTATCTTTGTCAATATCCTCTAGTTGTAATAAGCTTACTTCCTCAAATCCTTCTTCTTCTCGGCTTCTTCTAACAGAGCCTCTTTGAAGCTCAGTATGACAGAGGCCATGCGGTTGTGCGCCGTCTCAGTGTTCCCAATCATGAAGTCCCAGCCAGTGAACAGCTTCCATGAGAATATGCACTCGTCATCCTTTTCCGATAGCTTGGACATGCGGGAATTTTCAGCCATTCTGGAGAAAAGAGTTTGGTAAAGTTTTAGGGACTGTTTCTCTTTCTATCCTTAGTAGGTACTTCGAATATGTTTTAAATGTAATCCTAGAAGTGTGTTTGCAGTGCAGTAAAACAAGTTGACAATGATAAAATTGATATTAGGAAAGACCCCCGAATTTATTAACGGTTTATAATTTCATCAAACATCATATAGTACTGGGCAAGCAAAACTCTTGCGCGCAGTACTATATGACGTTTGATAAAGTTATATAATAATAATAGCAGCCCTTTTTGTCCCACTGTTGGGCATGGGCTTCCCCTCAATGCGAGGGGGATTAGGCCATAGTCCACCACGCTGGCCCAGTGTGGGTTGGCGACTTCACACATCTTTCGAAGGGTTCTCTCAGACATGCAGGTTTCCTCACGATGTTTTTCTTCACTGTTTAGCAAGTCATAATCGTGGATGAAAATGAGACTCCCACATGAAATCCAGAGCCGGGGTTTGAACCTGCGATAGTTACCGAGGCAAGCGTTCGACCAACTTGGCTATCACTGCTTCAAAGTTATAACACGTCTATAAATTTGGGGGTGTGAAAATGATAACAACTCACTTTCTAAGTATAGCAACGAAGCTGTAAATATAAACCGCCAGTCCAGTAAGAAAGTATGCAAGTGGCATTCGGTACTGCGCCCGCTCGATGTTGCTGTAGAACCCGTAGAAGATGGCGGAGTACTTCAGCCCGCCCTCGAATTCCCACAGCGTGAGGAGGTTCGTGGCGTTGGCAACCTCGTCCTCCATTATCTTCTTGCGTTCGCCATCTTGGTCGGGATTTGCTGTTAGGTACTGGAACAGCGTACGCTTGTTAGTGGTATAACAATTTTCTTTTAAATTATTTGAATATTAATTTTATAGACAGCTAGGTTTCGTTTAATATAGATGGTTGCTGTCAGACTGATGTATCCTCTAAAATTTAAATCAGGACTGACCCACAGCCATCGCCACCATATTTCTCTTTACACCATGATGTCTAGAGCAAACTAAATTGACTCGAGTTGGTGCTCATCTTTAAAAAGCGTATCATACAAGAAATGGATTTTTTTAGTCCGGATGCTATCAGAACATTCCGCGATTTCTTCTGCTATATGTGCCGAAATTCTAGCTTGCTCTAGTGGGTTGAGTGTAGTCCGGTCGGATCATTGCACCGGGTAGTTGCGGGTTTTATTCCCGCCTGGGCTAATTTCAGAGACAATCTTTTCGTAATTTGCCCTGGTTAGGGTGTCGCTGCGATTGCCCCCAGTCCATTGTACCTTACCTTTAATGCAAGCGTTGCTTAGTATGGGGCCGTATAGTAGGTGTGTTCGTCTGGCGATATTATATTATTAGCAAAGCTTGGTTGTTGGGTAACAAACCTCAGGTACAATAACGAACACCAGCAGCACGAATCCGATGACGAGGTTGACCCAGAACAGCCATCGCAGGAAGGTGAAGTACGACGCGACCACGGACCCAAAGTGGGACTCAATCTCCTTGATGCGGAGTTCCCACGGGATCAGCAGGTTTGAGGTGTTGGCCGCCTCGCGTTTAAGTTGCTGCCATTTCTAATGTAAATATACTTCCATTAGGAACTTAGGACGTACTATCTGGGCACCTTAAAGGTAATTTTTCTATGGCAATAAGTATTTCTAGTGCCAAAGTTTACATCAAGAGTATGTTTGTACAAATCTAAAGAGGGCAGGGTGTAAGATCTCCGCTAGTACTTGTAATTTTCACTATCTTAATCCTAAATGAGTCATGTGAGGCATTCTATGCAGTTGAAGAGATACAGATTCAATTTTGTGAACAGCAGAGACTTCTAATATAATTGTAACGTCATCGACAAAGCATTTTGTCGCTGTCATACATATTTATGAAATATATGGCGTGAGCAGGATCGAAGACGCTCAAGTTACCGTAACGCTACGTAAAAAGTATGTGTTTGAGCCACTGTATACGCGAACGTGGAGTTAAGTTAAGATATTCATTATGCATTTTTGTCTATGCCTTTAACTATATCTGAAGGGATATTACTAGTCTGCTATCTATCCCCTGACCTTGCGGGCGAGGATATTGGAATATTCACGTGCTTTATCTTCGGGACTAATGTTAGTGGTGGCTTTAGCCAAGTTTAGTGTCACCAAAGGATGCTATAGGACTTACTGTAGCCATCAGTATGTTGAAGCGGGCGTATATGTCTCTGGTACTCTTGGATTGTGCCAGACGCTCTTGGAGTTGACCTTCGTGACGCTTGATATACGCTTTCGCCTATAAAATACGTACATTTTGCTAGGTTTTTTAAAGGAATAATTATAAAATCATTGACAAAGATCTACGTCTTATTTGTATAAGTATTATATCGCCAGAGTCTGGGAGTGCTCCCAAAATCAGAATCAGATTAATTCTGGTCACGTCAGAATCAGAATCAGATTAATCCTGGTCATGTCAGAATCAGAATCAGATTAATCCTGGTCATGTCAGAATCATTATCAGATTAATCCTCGTCATGTCAGAGTCAAAATCTGATTAATCCTGGTCATGTCAGAATCAGAATCAGATTAATCCTGGTATTTCTGTATTTCCTGAGTATGTGTGTACAAGAGAGTGCTCACATACTGTGTACATGTTTAATGTCCCTACCTGAGGAACTGTATTGCTACTCGCCTGGTGTACAATCTTCAGCTTACGCCTCATGCCAAGCGGCTGTTGCTTCACAGAGCCGAGCACCTCTTTGTGGAGGTGGATGTTCTCGAAGATCTGCTCCTGGGTCACCACCACCGACTGCCCTTCTTCCATAGAAATCGCCGTCCTGGGTACCAAGTATACTCAGGCTAGTTTCAATAAAGATGAAACCGAAATGCAACCGAAGAGGTATGTTGAATCCCCTAATACAATGCAAGGTAACGGCGTGATTTCTCGAAACTTAAATAGTTGAGTACAATTTGAGTTCAGCCAAAATATAATATATTAGTTATTTACGTCAAAAATCATGGGTTGCAAGTGCAGTATTTTTTGAGCGCGCAATGTATCGTTAACAATGCGAACATAACACAACGCTTGCCGCGAAACCGCACGTGCGTATAGACTTTTGATATGCATTGCAGATTAAGATCTGGAGTCTCAATTAGATTACGTTAAAATATTTTGATTAGAAATCACATTTTAGAAAATACTCCTATCATGATTTTAGCACAAGATACTGAAAAAAAAAGCATAATTATTCATTAAAAGATCGACATAAAAGTCCAACTCGACGGGGTCGAGAATCGTGAGCCTTTTAGTTACGAAGTCACTTACACCCTGTATATACATAACAATAGAGTAATATTGTGTTAATTATCGCATTAAACACTACAGCAGATACTTATAAGTGCTTTATATCTGACAGGATGACATAACAATCAAGAACATATGGGGTGACATCAGCAGACAAATTAGACCGGCGCTTATAAGGCCTCAGCCTCGAATTTAGCGGGGAGCGGGGCGGAGGCGGCGGCGGCGCGGGAGTGGAGCTCGTTGGCCGCCCCGCGCCGCTGCCACGCCGCTGTTTTCGAGAACGGGTCCATTTGATTTTACGCATATGATCCTGCCGCTCCCGCGCCGCCGCCGCCGTCGTCGCCCCGCTGCTCGCTAAATTCGAGGCTGAGGCCTAAAGCTATACAACCAGGGTACAGTACGTCAAGTGTGAGATTATTCGTAAGCTAGCCGTATACTTCATAGTCTATCGTATCTAGACATTATGGAGAATTGAAAGTTTTAAATACCGTCCGCTAGAGGCGCAGTTCAATTCTCCATACAGAATGTCTAAATACGGTACACAATAAACTATATAGGTAGTTATTTTACGAATAATCTCTCAGTCAACGTAAAGACTGTTGATTCTAGAGTAAACACATTTTTTTTAATGATGAATAAATATATTTACAAAAAAAACGCATATTACTGTTGAAGGGACGCCAGCTTTTAGAGAAACCTGAAGGTGATGATTCTTATTTGTTGCCTCGTTTAAAAACACACCGAATAATAACTGGCCAAAATAATGTTGAAATCTGCATCAAAATCCGTTACGTAGACCTGCAGTAATAAGCCAACAGACAGGGAGTATGACATAATAGTAAGTTGATTTGTTTGACAAGTCTATGGTCATTTGTTTGGCACGCAATATTTACCTTCAATGGGTTCTGGAGACTCCTAGCTCTTAATTCGGTGACCCTCTAGGTATTTATAAATGATATATATTTACGCAACCAGCATTGCGATCAGCGAATAAAGAAAGTACAAAATAGTCATAGAAAAAAACACACATATCAGCACAGCTCTAAACAGATAAATAAAACATTTTGAATCCACAATCGCTGCCGAATGAATAACCAATAGGAATTGCTTATTATCGCGACAGCAGCTCCGACGATATAACCAGCCTATAGTGTCTAAGAAAGGATCAGTTCCAAATTTCGCAGGCAAGTGCTACCAGAGCTGATAATCTTCGTAATTTGGCCGATCGTTTTTCTCTGAGTGTATGATAAAAGGGAGTAGGAAACAAACATACTCTCCAGAGCTCGTAGTGAATGCAGAAGACCGCCTTCGTGGTCTCTCTTCACCCAGGAAAGGGGACGAGGGACGCCTTGTGCGGCTCTTCCGTGACCTTCGGACGCTGGCCCTTCGCTGGCGGAGCACCGCACTCAAACTGGCCGAGTAGTCCTCGTCTTCGGAGCCGTCTACGGATAATAGACCTTGTTTGAGTGGTGCTGGAGACGGTTTTAGGTTAGCAATGCTAGAAAGCACACAGGGTATGGAAAGAGATTGATTAAAACTCCTGACCATAAAGCCCTGTATTTCTTTCGAAGCATATTTTTATTTTTATGACATGAGTAGATAAGATTAATTTTATTTTGGCAACTAATATAGTTACCGATAAAATGTAAAAAGGAAACACACATTTAATTGTTAACTTAAATTCAAATTTTAGCTCAGTTTAAACTAATTACGTAGTAGTATAGTTACGACCAAAATTAACTTTCCAAAAAAGAGGTTAGCTCATAAAGGTCTTAAGCCCTGAAACCTGTTCTGTGTTTAAAATAACTACAGATGGGTCTCGCGGCATCAAATTATAGGCCGCCCGTTGTCGGCAATAAAAAACATCCTTAATAAACTCTCTGCTGTTTTTGGAATTTATTAAAAAAATATGGGTTATACAAGTATAAACATGTTACAATTTGATCCCAGCCCACTAATATTATAAATGTGAAAGTTTGGATGGATGGATGGATGTTTGTTACTCCCGTTCCCGCGGGATAGATTTGTTTTAATTTTTCAAAGGGCAAAGGATTGATATGATTTTTTGCATAGGTATGTGTAGTTTAAGGGGTCAGAAAATAAAACAGACTAATTTTTATCCCGGAAAAAATGCACGGTTCTTATGGGATAGTACACAGGAATTGTGCATTTGCAAAAGGACATAATTTTTTATGGCTGGTAACACCGCGGGGCGCAGCTGGTTTACTATAAATTATGTACACTATACATAATATACAAAGATATCTAAAAACTAAAATAGTATAAACTGAACAATTTTGCAAAAAAGTTGTTAAATAATAATATAACTACACTGGAAATTGTTAGTCAATTTTGCTAATCGAAATAATTCACAAGTTATGCGTAATACAATCTTACCTCCAGCAGCGGGAGAGAACTTGACCTCATTGTTGATAAGAGCCTCGGAAGGCAGGTGGAACAGGTTGACTCCTGACGAAGACATGCTGCCAGGCTCGGCCCACGTCACCGACAGCCGGTCTACTGACGGTTGGGGAGAGCAAGGGGGGTGATCGCAGGAACCCTGGGAGAAGGTGGTTCCTTGTTTAAATCATGCCATGACTATCTTAATTTGTTGTACTAGTGTTTCGAAAGACAAGAAACACTAATCTTAAACGTCAAAATTATAAAAGTTTGCAATGTCATTACAAAAAAATTCTCAGTAAAGTCCTTTACTTAATTTGTAAAAAAAACATTCATACAGTTACTTATATGTAATATTTGATCTAGTGCGCTATTAAGCAAATTGAAAAAAGAAAATTAAATTTAACATGAGTTGTATTTTTAATTTCGCTTTCATTACTTAGCGCGGCGTTCGCGACAATTATTGTCACTTAAGTCGGACATGTCAGATTTTTAATTACACCAGTGTTTTGAATAATTGCACACCACTAAGTTTAATTTACAAATGCGAACAGTTTTTTTGTGAGCGTAGGTACACACCTACTGTTAGACCATTTTTTGCATGAACTTATTAAGTGTTATTATTATTATTAAGTACATAAATAAGTTGATTATTTCGGTCCCCATATTTAAATTTTAACTTTTAAATATTTTAAGGTAACTAATATATAACGCCCTTGTGTTTATAACATTTTTAAAATACAAAATCACATATAATTGTGATTTGCAATAAAATTAGGTCTTCCGATGACGATTTGATTAATTTAACGGAATTTGAACAGAAAATAAACTAAACGTCCACAAGCACTACGATTCCAAGAAAAAATATTAAAAAAATATATACTTTATCTGTCTCAAAGAAGTTGTATTTTGACCAATAGGAGAGCAGCACTGCGGTTGCCACGTCGAGAAACGACTGGAATCAAATAAGGCTCGTCGCACTCCGAGCCCGTAAACCAAGCGATTTATCGCCAAGTGCTTGGTACGATTACCGTGTGCCATTGTGACTCAATCGCCGTTGCACACGCATCGCTGTCCAATCATTACAATAGTTGTACTAACAAACGGATTGTATATTAAAAAAAACAGGGTTGTTTATACTCCGTTCCGAATGGAACACGCTACCGGCGTCTTTGTTCCCCGTTGATTTAAATCTTGGTGTTTTCAAGTCGAGAGTGAACAGGTACCTGCTAGGCAAGTATGCTCCATCGTAGATCCAATCGTGAGCAAAAATATTTACAATTTTGGTACGCAAATTGTATTTTTGTTTAGAATCTCTATTTTCGATTTCTTAGTGTACGTCGACCCTTATAATAATGGCAAATTAATATAGACTACGTCTTGTTATTGGGAGGTGCGGTGAGAAATAAGTTACTATTGTACAGATGATAACGCAACTGTTTTGGGATTTTTTTTAAACAATTTTTATTTTCGATAATGATATTAAACTACTGGTGAATAGCTAGAAAAAAATACCTTTGAACTTAATATACTATCCTAAGTTGTGATATGGTCATTAAAAACTTATGTAGTATAAAAAAATACATACGGTTAGAGCAGGTTCAAACCCCGGCTCGCACCACGGTGATTTTCGGATTGCTTTTGTAAATTTTATTTTCTATCATTATTATCACTTGCTGTATGGCTATCCCCTTTTTACATTGGGACCTAATGGACTAAAATAGCCTCAGAACGATATGAATGCACTACAATGAACCACTGCGTACCCCAGAGACTACCGGCGTACTGGAGATTAAAAAAAAAAGAATTTGTGACAAATTTAAACACAAGTTACTCATAAATCCCACTAAAAGCCGAAACCCAAATGACATTATATTTCAGTTTTAATTAATAAACGTGAAAATGGTATCGTGACAGTTTTATCAAAAAAATATATTTTGCGTAACACCGCTGTCAGCGACTGCCCACAATGATATAGTGTGTATCATCACGCACAGCGATCATTTTCCCGCGGTGACTCCTGAATTTTTTATAGGTTCGCACTTTGGGCATAGATTACCTAATTTTCTTTGACAAATGTAATGATGTATAGGTTTTATTGGGTCTTATTGTTGGCTACGAACATAAATCTAAACTAATATTATAAATATGAAAGTTTGGATGGATGGATGGATGTTTGTTACTCAATCACGCCAGAACGGCCGAACAGATCTGGATGAAATTTGGCACAGAGATAGATTATAGTCTGGAATAGCACATAGGCGACTTTTTATCTCGGTAAAATGTATGGTTCCCGTTTCGTTTCTAGATTAATATGGTAGCATGCAAACTTTTTAATATCGGGTAACACTACGGGCTAGTAAAACACATACTGATTCTAGTTCTCTTTAGGCTCTTATCACTTTTGTATAGATGTAGCTTTTGATATTTCAAAGCTTGCGGAGTCCAGCATTTGGCCAACCTCAGGTCAAAGTCCTCCATAATGGTATATAATGTGACGTGACCCCCAGTAGTTAGTCTTGTAGAAGCGCCAATGAGGGCCATCTATAACCTCACACTGATTAACAATAATATATAGGGCTGCCTCATGATATTTCTAACGTTTTGATGACTCTGGGGACCACGGCTGATGACATTCGGACGATCCTTGTAATTTCAGACAAGCCCGCTGAATTGCTCGCCGGATCTTCTCAGTTGAGGTCGCGTTCCAATCCGGTTGTAGAGTTAAGAAAAAAAAAACGTAATGATAATTTGTAAGTGCCCCCCGTAGTATACGAAATAAACGATTTCACTTTGAATTTGATTTACCGTAGACTAGCTGCACCCCGCGGTGTTACCCCCGATTAAAAAGTATGTCTGTCCCATAGGAACCGTGCATTCATTCGGGATAAAAAATTGCCTATGTCATTTTCTGACCCCTGAACTACCACTATGCAAAAAATCATGTCGATCCTTTGCTCTATGAAAAATTCAAACAAATTTATCCCACGGAAACCATACATTTTACCAGGATAAAAAGTAGCCTATGTGCTATTCCAGACTATAATCCATCTCTGTGCCAAATTTCATCCAGATCCGTTCAGCCGTTCTGGCGTGATTGAGGAACAAACATCTAACCAACCAAAAAAAAAAGAAGAATAAATAAACAGTTCGTGGCATCCCTGTGCGCTCATTCCATTAACGACTCCGCCCCTCCCCCCCAACTATTACAGGTAAGCATAATTAAGAAGTGATTTTTAACGAATCAGAGAAAAAAACAGGCGATAGATATCTGATTATAAACAAAATATTTTTTTTATTATTTTTTTTTTATTACATTATAGGCAAGTATTTGATCTCGATCTCACCTGATGGTAAGTGACGATGAGATCTACGATGGAGCATACTTGCCTAGGTAGGAAGGCGGCAGTAGATAAGAGACGCTAGGCACATGCGCAACTGATCTGACCCGCCATCCATGAATGGCAACACCGTACATCATGCCGGAACACGGCTAGGCCGCTTGGCGACATGGCTTTGTTCAGTAGGTGGTGACTAGCCACGGCCGAAGCCTACCACCAGTAGAGTTGTCACCTAGTTGGCACCACCCAGGGTCACGTGTAGGGTATCTCGAGGGTACTTAATTCTCCTACGGACGAAGGTGACTCGACCCCAAAAAAAATCCTATAAGTACCAGTCGATCTATCTAGAGTCCCGGGTTTGGAACCCGGTAAAGGCAAACTATGAGTATGCCCGAATCATGGCCATGTAATGTATGGCCGTAAAGCTGTAGGGAGGGGGGGAGGGGTTTCAAACCATGCCCGAAATCCCTTAGAGGACCCATCATGCTATACATAGGTAATCATGAATGTACTCGTATATGGTTTCCCGGCCACAGTCTTGTAAGGCCGTTTATAAAGCAGTTATTCTAAGATCTCTCCCAGTCCATTGTACAGTACTAATAATACAAGCGTTGCTTAGTGTGCGACCGTATAGTTTGTGTGTTCGTTTGGCGATATTATTATTATGTATCTCTCTTTACACGGGCTATACCCGGATTTTTGGAAGGCTTGCGTGGAGACATGGGTCCAACACGTAGAGGCCCTTATTGAGAATTTTAATGTTATGTTAGCCACCTGCTGGGGTCAATTGCTGAAAATGATAGCATAAACAGCGAATTGACCTCAGCAGGCGGAGGAACTATTGCAGGAATATGGAATGATAATTGAGTTTATTATTACGAGTATTATTATTTGTAAGTGGGAACCATAGGACGATACTATAAATGATTTGACTTTGACTTTGAATCAACATAATTTTGTGGCTATAACACACATACACTGCTATGCCGAACCAACCCTCGTGTTGACGCTTGCATTACATTTCGTTAATTGGCGCTTCGGTTTTAGCGCGAAGGCCGGGCCGCCTGTAATTACGCTTGTTTGTCAGAGCGCCGCAACCGACGGGTTCTACGTAATCATGGCCTCGCTAAGTGTATATTCTGAAAGTAATTTGACACTAAAATCTGGGTTACACCACTATCACGCCTCCAATCCCTGAAGGGGTACTGCAGAGCACCCACATTTTGATAATGGTATTTCGTCTGAGCGGAATAGGGGCTGATCTTATTGGTCAGTATACCGGGCATCTTCCTGAATATGAGGAGAATTTAGGCCATTTACCAGAAAAGAAAAGAAGAAACAAGTGCAAGTTTACTCACGATGTTTGCCTTCACCGTACGGCATTGAAAATAAGATTCGTTCAGTTGGAAGTCCAAAAATCTCAAAAGTGCAAACCGGGATCTGTAATTGCATTTTTTTTTTATCATTACGATATAGGCAAGTATTTGATCTCGATCTCACTTGATGGTAAGTGACGATGAGATCTACGATGTAGCATACTTGCCTAGAAGGTACCTGTTCACTCTCGACTTGAAAACACCCAGATTATAGTCAACGGGGAACAAAGACGCGGGTAGCGTGTTCCATTCCTTGGCAGTTCGCACAATGAAAGTAGAAGCAAATCGCTTAGTACGAACCGAAGGAATGTCCACAGTGTACGGATGACACTTGTCCGAGCGTCTTGTCGACCGACGATAGAATGGAGATGGGGGAATTAATTCGTGTAATTCCATCGCACACTCCCCGAAATGTAAATTTTCCTCAATATGAGGAGAATTTAGGCCATATACCACCACGCTAGCCCAGTGCGGTATTGTGAACTTCACACGACTTTCAACAGACGCAAGTTTCCTCACGATGTTTGCCGCCTTCACCGTACGGCATTGAAAATAAGATTCACAGTTGGAAATCTCAAAATCTCATAGGTGCAAGCCGGGATTTGAAATTGCAAACGTTGTTTCCAAGGCGAGCCATCTACCAACATAGCCACCATGACATTTTTTTTTCAAATAACAAAATCTCTGCTGTACTGGGGTAACAATCTTCTTGTAACACGTGAATAAGTGGTAATAACATAGTTGCTCTTTGCCTCACGACACTGTTTGTGTCGTCTGGCTTACCATCTCTCGGCTTACCAAATGTAATGACAATTTGTAAGTGCCCCCGTAGGCCTATACGAAATAAATGATTTGACTTTGACTTTGACTATCATCTTAAATTATCTCATATGTATTATTGAAAAAAAAACAAATTTTTAGGATTTTATCGCGTTTATATTATGGTCTTTTGCGTTTCCGACTGAAGGTTAGGACTTCCAATAGTGCGCTTGGTTGTCTTTTACACGCGATTGAGCTTGAGCACGCGCAAGCTCGCAGGCTCAATCGCGAGTGATTACTTATCCGGTTGATTCTCTCGCGCACGTCGCTTTGTTTAGGGCCAGAATTATTGAAAGAATGTCTGTGTAAGGGCAACCGCGAATCACGCGGCGCGCAGCCGAGTCGATTTTGTTTTCTCTCTGTCTTTCATTACACGCGCGCTCTTTCTTACACGACAGCCGATTCACGCGGTGTAGAGCGTGCATGTAGAAGCAGCTAAAGTAGGTAATATTATATAGCTCAACATACCTGAGGAGTAAGTTCTGCTCTGCTGGTGTCTGCAATGACCCTCGGCCGCGGATCCAGCTTCAGAATGCCGCGTTCTCTACCCTGATCATGAAAGAGAGAGGATTTTATAAACATGTAAACTTGTAGTACTTTTGTCGAGAGCTCAGGGACCCAATTCTGCTAATTAAAAAAAAATAACTGAATACATAGACTATAAATCAGGGATTCTCATAGTGCTGGGGTCTCGGATTTTGGGAGTCGATGAGGTCTAATATAATCGACCCGTACTAATTAACACAAGTTCGTATTTGAAACTTTCAAGGTACCGTATAAGTTGTGGTACGTGTACCAACTTGTTATAAGAATGATAATATTTTAGTAGGAAGTATCTATCATTGTTGTACTTTAAAAAACTCAACAAGTCGATGAGACCGGTGTGAAGTTGGCGGCCAAAAGTTGGCGGCGCATTATTACCCGACTAAATTAAAATGCTCACAAAAATTAATGAAAAATCTGTACAGAATGGCATGTAACGCGGAAAATAATGAAAACTAGGAAATTTTTAGTACATATTCTATGTGGAAATAAAAAAAATCAATAAATTTTCGTTATTTTTCCAATAAAGTAAGACCATTGTGTTTATCACATTTTGACTTAGATAACACCCAAGGACGGCATGGGAGTACATGTTTGATAGCTCAAAAGGTAGATCTAGATACAGGCATCCCGCCACCAAAATCCTAGAGTGGTACTCCGCTCGGTTTAGGTTTTATGAGTCCAGACATAACTAGCGGCCGAAATTTTTTCGGCAGATTTTGACTTAGATAACACCCAAGGACGGCATGGGAGTACATGTTTGATAGCTTCAAAGGTAGATCTAGATACAGGCATCCCGCCACATAAAGCCCAGAGTGGTACTCCACTTGGTTTAGATTTTATGACTCCAGATATAACTGACGGACGTATTTTTTGGCAGATTTTGACTTAGATAACACCCAAGGACGGCATGGGAGTACATGTTTGATAGCTCAAAAGGTAGGTCTAGATACAGGCATCCCGCCACCAAAAGCCTAGAGTGGTAATGCGCTCGGTTTAGGTTTTATGAGTCCAGACATAACTAGCGGCCGAAATTTTTTCGGCAGATTTTGACTTAGATAACACCCAAGGACGGCATGGGAGTACATGTTTGATAGCTTAAAAGGTAGATCTAGATACAGGCATCCCGCCACATAAAGCCTAGAGTGGTACCTCGCCTGGTTTAGCTTTTATGAGTCCAGACATAACTGGCGGCCGAACTTTTTGGCAGATTTTGACTTAGATAACACCCAAGGACGGCATGGGAGTACATGTTTGATAGCTCAAAAGATAGATCTAGATACAGGCATCCCGCCACATAAAGCCTAGAGTGGTACTCCGCTCGGTTTAGCTTTTATGAGTCCAGACATAACTGGCGGCCGAACTTTTTGGCAGATTTTGACTTAGATAACACCCAAGGACGGCATGGGAGTACATGTTTGATAGCTTAAAAGGTAGATCTAGATACAGGCATCCCGCCACATAAAGCCTAGAGTGGTACTCCACTTGGTTTAGATTTTATGAGTCCAAATATAACTGACGGACGTATTTTTTGGCAGATTTTGACTTAGATAACACCCAAGGACGGCATGGGAGTACATGTTTGATAGCTTAAAAGGTAGGTCTAGATACAGGCATCCCGCCACCAAAAGCCTAGAGTGGTACTGCGCTCGGTTTAGGTTTTATGAGTCCAGACATAACTGGCGGCCGAAATTTTTTCGGCAGATTTTGACTTAGATAACACCCAAGGACGGCATGGGAGTACATGTTTGATAGCTTAAAAGGTAGATCTAGATACAGGCATCCCGCCACATAAAGCCTAGAGTGGTACCTCGCCTGGTTTAGCTTTTATGAGTCCAGACATAACTGGCGGCCGAACTTTTTGGCAGATTTTGACTTAGATAACACCCAAGGACGGCATGGGAGTACATGTTTGATAGCTCAAAAGATAGATCTAGATACAGGCATCCCGCCACATAAAGCCTAGAGTGGTACCTCGCCTGGTTTAGCTTTTATGAGTCCAGACATAACTGGCGGCCGAACTTTTTGGCAGATTTTGACTTAGATAACACCCAAGGACGGCATGGGAGTACATGTTTGATAGCTTAAAAGGTAGATCTAGATACAGGCATCCCGCCACATAAAACCTAGAGTGGTACTCCACTTGGTTTAGATTTTATGAGTCCAAATATAACTGACGGACGTATTTTTTGGCAGATTTTGACTTAGATAACACCCAAGGACGGCATGGGAGTACATGTTTGATAGCTTAAAAGGTAGGTCTAGATACAGGCATCCCGCCACCAAAAGCCTAGAGTGGTACTGCGCTCGGTTTAGGTTTTATGAGTCCAGACATAACTGGCGGCCGAAATTTTTTCGGCAGATTTTGACTTAGATAACACCCAAGGACGGCATGGGAGTACATGTTTGATAGCTTAAAAGGTAGATCTAGATACAGGCATCCCGCCACCAAAAGCCTAGAATGATACTCCGCTTGGTTTAGATTTTATGAGTCCAGATATAACTGACGGACGTATTTTTTGGCAGATTTTGACTTAAATAACACCCAAGGACGGCATGGGAGTACATGTTTGATAGCTCAAAAGGTAGATCTAGATACAGGCATCCCGCCACATAAAGCCTAGAGTGGTACTCCACTTGGTTTAGATTTTATGAGTCCAAATATAACTGACGGACGTATTTTTTGGCAGATTTTGACTTAGATAACACCCAAGGACGGCATGGGAGTACATGTTTGATAGCTCAAAAGGTAGGTCTAGATACAGGCATCCCGCCACCAAAAGCCTAGAATGATACTCCGCTTGGTTTAGATTTTATGAGTCCAGATATAACTGACGGACGTATTTTTTGGCAGATTTTGACTTAAATAACACCCAAGGACGGCATGGGAGTACATGTTTGATAGCTCAAAAGGTAGATCTAGATACAGGCATCCCGCCACATAAAGCCTAGAGTGGTACTCCGCTCGGTTTAGCTTTTATGAGTCCAGACATAACTGGCGGCCGAACTTTTTGGCAGATTTTGACTTAGATAACACCCAAGGACGGCATGGGAGTACATGTTTGATAGCTTAAAAGGTAGATCTAGATACAGGCATCCCGCCACATAAAGCCTAGAGTGGTACTCCACTTGGTTTAGATTTTATGAGTCCAAATATAACTGACGGACGTATTTTTTGGCAGATTTTGACTTAGATAACACCCAAGGACGGCATGGGAGTACATGTTTGATAGCTTAAAAGGTAGGTCTAGATACAGGCATCCCGCCACCAAAAGCCTAGAGTGGTACTGCGCTCGGTTTAGGTTTTATGAGTCCAGACATAACTGGCGGCCGAAATTTTTTCGGCAGATTTTGACTTAGATAACACCCAAGGACGGCATGGGAGTACATGTTTGATAGCTTAAAAGGTAGATCTAGATACAGGCATCCCGCCACCAAAAACCTAGAATGATACTCCGCTTGGTTTAGATTTTATGAGTCCAGATATAACTGACGGACGTATTTTTTGGCAGATTTTGACTTAAATAACACCCAAGGACGGCATGGGAGTACATGTTTGATAGCTCAAAAGGTAGGTCTAGATACAGGCATCCCGCCACATAAAGCCTAGAGTGGTACTCCACTTGGTTTAGATTTTATGAGTCCAAATATAACTGACGGACGTATTTTTTGGCAGATTTTGACTTAGATAACACCCAAGGACGGCATGGGAGTACATGTTTGATAGCTCAAAAGGTAGGTCTAGATACAAGCATCCCGCCACCAAAAGCCTAGAGTGGTACTGCGCTCGGTTTAGGTTTTATGAGTCCAGACATAACTGGCAGCCGAAATTTTTTCGGCAGATTTTGACTTAGATAACACCCAAGGACGGCATGGGAGTACATGTTTGATAGCTCAAAAGGTAGGTCTAGATACAGGCATGCCGCCACATAAAGCCTAGAGTGGTCAAAATCTGCCGAAAAAATTTTGCCCGCCAGTTATGTCTGGACTCATAAAACCTAAACCGAGCGGAGTACCACTCTAGGCTTTTGGTGGCGGGATGCCTGTATCTAGATCTAACTTTTAAGCTATCAAACATGTACTCCCATGCCGTCCTTGGGTGTTATCTAAGTCAAAATCTGCCAAAAAGTTCGGCCGCCAGTTATGTCTGTACTCATAAAAGCTAAACCAGGCGAGGTACCACTCTAGGCTTTATGTGGCGGGATGCCTGTATCTAGACCTACCTTTTGAGCTATCAAACATGTACTCCCATGCCGTCCTTGGGTGTTATTTAAGTCAAAATCTGCCAAAAAATACGTCCGTCAGTTATATCTGGACTCATAAAATCTAAACCAAGCGGAGTATCATTCTAGGCTTTATGTGGCGGGATGCTTGTATCTAGATCTACCTTTTAAGCTATCAAACATGTACTCCCATGCCGTCCTTGGGTGTTATGTAAGTCAAAATCTGCCGAAAAAATTTCGGCCGCCAGTTATGTCTGGACTCATAAAAGCTAAACCAGGCGAGGTACCACTCTAGGCTTTATGTGGCGGGATGCCTGTATCTAGATCTACCTTTTAAGCTATCAAACATGTACTCCCATGCCGTCCTTGGGTGTTATCTAAGTCAAAATCTGCCGAAAAAATTTCGGCCGCCAGTTATGTCTGGACTCATAAAAGCTAAACCAGGCGAGGTACCACTCTAGGCTTTATGTGACGGGATGCCTGTATCTAGATCTACCTTTTAAGCTATCAAACATGTACTCCCATGCCGTCCTTGGGTGTTATTTAAGTCAAAATCTGCCGAAAAAATTTCGGCCGCTAGTTATGTCTGGACTCATAAAACCTAAACCGAGCGCAGTACCACTCTAGGCTTTTGGTGGCGGGATGCCTGTATCTAGACCTACCTTTTGAGCTATCAAACATGTACTCCCATGCCGTCCTTGGGTGTTATCTAAGTCAAAATCTGCCAAAAAATAAACCCGTCAGTTATATCTGGACTCATAAAATCTAAACCAAGCGGAGTATCACTCTAGACTTTATGTGGCGGGATGCCTGTATCTAGATCTACCTTTTAAGCTATCAAACATGTACTCCCATGCCGTCCTTGGGTGATATCTAAGTCAAAATCTGCCGAAAAAATTTCGGCCGCCAGTTATGTCTGGACTCATAAAACCTAAACTGAGCGGAGTACCACTCTAGGCTTTTGGTGGCGGGATGCCTGTATCTAGATCTAACTTTTAAGCTATCAAACATGTACTCCCATGCCGTCCTTGGGTGTTATCTAAGTCAAAATCTGCCAAAAAGTTCGGCCGCCAGTTATGTCTGGACTCATAAAAGCTAAACCAGGCAAGGTACCACTCTAGGCTTTATGTGGCGGGATGCCTGTATCTAGACCTACCTTTTGAGCTATCAAACATGTACTCCCATGCCGTCCTTGGGTGTTATTTAAGTCAAAATCTGCCAAAAAATACGTCCGTCAGTTATATCTGGACTCATAAAATCTAAACCAAGCGGAGTATCATTCTAGGCTTTTGGTGGCGGGATGCCTGTATCTAGATCTACCTTTTAAGCTATCAAACATGTACTCCCATGCCGTCCTTGGGTGTTATCTAAGTCAAAATCTGCCGAAAAAATTTCGGCCGCCAGTTATGTCTGGACTCATAAAACCTAAACCGAGCGGAGTACCACTCTAGGCTTTTGGTGGCGGGATGCCTGTATCTAGATCTAACTTTTAAGCTATCAAACATGTACTCCCATGCCGTCCTTGGGTGTTATCTAAGTCAAAATCTGCCAAAAAGTTCGGCCGCCAGTTATGTCTGGACTCATAAAAGCTAAACCAGGCGAGGTACCACTCTAGGCTTTATGTGGCGGGATGCCTGTATCTAGATCTACCTTTTAAGCTATCAAACATGTACTCCCATGCCGTCCTTGGGTGTTATCTAAGTCAAAATCTGCCGAAAAAATTTCGGCCGCCAGTTATGTCTGGACTTATAAAATCTAAACCAAGCGGAGTATCACTCAGGGCTTTATGTGGCGGGATGCCTGTATCTAGATCTACCTTTTAAGCTATCAAACATGTACTCCCATGCCGTCCTTGGGTGTTATTTAAGTCAAAATCTGCCAAAAAATACGTCCGTCAGTTATATCTGGACTCATAAAATCTAAACCAAGCGGAGTATCATTCTAGGCTTTATGTGGCGGGATGCTTGTATCTAGATCTACCTTTTAAGCTATCAAACATGTACTCCCATGCCGTCCTTGGGTGTTATCTAAGTCAAAATCTGCCGAAAAAATTTCGGCCGCTAGTTATGTCTGGACTCATAAAACCTAAACCGAGCGCAGTACCACTCTAGGCTTTTGGTGGCGGGATGCCTGTATCTAGACCTACCTTTTGAGCTATCAAACATGTACTCCCATGCCGTCCTTGGGTGTTATCTAAGTCAAAATCTGCCAAAAAATAAACCCGTCAGTTATATCTGGACTCATAAAATCTAAACCAAGCGGAGTATCACTCTAGACTTTATGTGGCGGGATGCCTGTATCTAGATCTACCTTTTAAGCTATCAAACATGTACTCCCATGCCGTCCTTGGGTGATATCTAAGTCAAAATCTGCCGAAAAAATTTCGGCCGCTAGTTATGTCTGGACTCATAAAACCTAAACCGAGCGCATTACCACTCTAGGCTTTTGGTGGCGGGATGCCTGTATCTAGACCTACCTTTTGAGCTATCAAACATGTACTCCCATGCCGTCCTTGGGTGTTATCTAAGTCAAAATCTGCCAAAAAATACGTCCGTCAGTTATATCTGGACTCATAAAATCTAAACCAAGTGGAGTACCACTCTGGGCTTTATGTGGCGGGATGCCTGTATCTAGATCTACCTTTGAAGCTATCAAACATGTACTCCCATGCCGTCCTTGGGTGTTATCTAAGTCAAAATCTGCCGAAAAAATTTCGGCCGCTAGTTATGTCTGGACTCATAAAACCTAAACCGAGCGGAGTACCACTCTAGGATTTTGGTGGCGGGATGCCTGTATCTAGATCTACCTTTTGAGCTATCAAACATGTACTCCCATGCCGTCCTTGGGTTTTATCTAAGTCAAAATGTGATAAACACAATGGTCTTACTTTATTGGAAAAATAACGAAAATTTATTGATTTTTTTTTATTTCCACATAGAATATGTACTAAAAATTTCCTAGTTTTCATTATTTTCCGCGTTACATGCCATTCTGTACAGATTTTTCATTAATTTTTGTGAGCATTTTAATTTAGTCGGGTAATAATGCGCCGCCAACTTTTGGCCGCCAACTTCACACCGGTTCGATGAGCGTGCACAAGTTTGGAAACGATGAAATTATTATTTTGGATTAATAGGAAGAAAACTAAAGATACGATTTTCAAAGTAATTGGGCTATGGGGTCTGAGGTGTCAGTTTATTTTGGAAAAAGGGGTCTCTTGCCCAAAATATTTTGGGAATATCTGGTTTACATGAATAAAAAATATTCAGATTCTGACTTACCTTGGCGTCCATGGTGCCTGCCACTGTATGGGAGCCAGGGAGACAACTGGTTCTGGTGGCTTTTATCGCGGGTAGCGACACCTCAACGAGGAAAACCGCATAACTCAAAAAAATAATAATTTCATTTTTTATCTCTGAATTCACTTTTTAATGTATTTTCTTAATTTTGTTTGTTATAACGTTACATTGAAATGGCTGAATGTGCATGGTTGGTTGTCACAAGACTAAATTATGTTGTCTTCTTCAGCTATTAATGAAGGAGAGGGAGTGACTTAGCATTTGTTTTTTTAAGCGTATTTCCCCGATTACACATATATCTCTTGTGTTATTTATATGGTTATTGGCATTACTCTTTGAATTCGTAGTTCTAATAAATAAGTATATTGTATATCTTATATAACAAATAAGTTTTATAAACGAATAAATGAACCACCAGAAAATGAGACTAAAGTTACTTATATTTTAATTTAATTTGTTTTTTTCACAGCCTACAGTCGCGAACTAGCACAAGCATGTCACTCAAACTTCTACTATATACCTGATACCCAATGGAAACCAGTAATTACATTAAGTAGGTACCTACGCCACCCTATAATTATTCTGCTAGTAAGGTCTTCTAAGAACAACATACGTACTTACGCGCCGACTTTAACGAGAATTATTGCTAAAACATATGAAAAGCGTGTCGTGTCGCTAATGTTAACTTTACAACGACGCAAGTGTTCAGCTATTAATGTAATTACTACATCAGTTTGCTGCATCTGTTTGTATTCAATAACTTCAACAATATGGCTGTTAAATATTTAAGAAAATAATGTGGCCCGCTGAATTTCTTGCCGGATCTTCTCAGTTAAAGTCGCGTTCAGAGTCGGTTGTAAAGCTAAGAAAAAAGAATGTCATGAAAATTTGTAAGTGCCGCCTATTGCCTTTACGAAGTTAATGATTTGACGTCGAATTTGACAATATAGCTTAATATAAACATACAAATAAACTAACCAATACTCGTTCTGCTACAATCTGACATCACAATAATTTTGGACAGTAGGCAGTAGCCAACGAAGCTTTGGATTATTTATCTTTTTAAACTTTTTGAATAAAATTTGGAATTTCTAAGTTACTCGGTTTCGTGTGGCAGTAGCCGGTATTTAGCGAGTGGAAAACTGCGCAAAGGCGGGCTGTTAAAAGGGGTGAGAGTCCGTGGCTCATTTTACATCGCGCATTCACAGCGAATAGTATTCAAATTCAATGATATAAGGTTCGTTTAATATCACCACAACTTCTCTTCAGAAGAGGTATTTTTAATAGCCTTTTCTGTGACCTAGCAGTTATAGCCAAGTTGGTAGAAAGCTTGCCTCGGTAAAGAGGATCGCAGGTTCAAACCCCGGTTTCTAACCACTGGGATATCTATATAATATTTATATAAGTATTATATACTGGGTTCGCCCCCAGTTCATTGTCAGGTACCCATAATACAAGCGTTGCTTTGTGTAGGACCGTATAATAATAATAATATTGCAAGACGAATACACCAAATATACGGTAGGTACAACACTAAGCAACGCTTGTATTATGGGCACCGTACAATGGACTGAGGGCGCACTCAGTATATAATATTGAAATAAAACTATTTTTTAGGATTTTATATTTTTTAGTTTATATTTTGATTTTACGTTCCCGACGTTCGACGTTCCTAAAAAATAGTTTCAGTTCAATGTGTAGTATTCGCGTAAATTTAAGAAATCAACATCAGTATATAATACTTATATAAATACTAAACATGCATGACTCGGGTATAAACATTATTTTTCATCACACAAAGTTCTGGGATTCATAGGTTCATTCTAGGATTCGAACCCGGGACTCTGGGTGCTGGAAAGAGGGTCACTACGAACTTTTTGGTTGGTTTTCGTATGGCGATATTATTATTATTTATTATTAGTAAAGCTGCATCTTTCCGCTTGGTGTATAAATGGAAAGATTCGACAATGGTTATGTTTAAACCATGCTTCATGCCTAACATTAGTCAACTCATAATTTAGGTGCCTATTCTAAAACAACAAACCCATCACCGCAGTAATATTTTAATAGGAACAAATTTTGGGCTAGAGCCATCTAGTTTATAATGCGGAAAAAACTACCCTTGTAAGATTAAATGGAGGAATTGTAACAAAAGCGCAAAATATAACAAAAAGAAAAATCGCCTTTAAAAACCTCCAAGCTTCTATTATGGTGAAGAAAATTCCGCTAGATGTCACTTCATACCATTTTTTTAGGATATTCAACACCTATTTTATAAGCGCAGTGCACAGACTAATTTGAACTCTATACCCCGAATTTATAGACGTTTTACAACTTTATCAGGCATAACTCTTTTGCACAGTATTATATGACGGTTGATAAAGTTATAAAAAAGTTTATAAATTTGGGGTTATACCTATTCATATACGGGTCTCAACGCTTTTAGTTTTATTGTCTATTTCTGGTACTTTTTTTAAATAAAAAAATCTATTAGAGCTGACGTTTTGTCGGACATTTCTGACAGAACGGTCTTATTTTTTCCATTTTTTTGCCTCACTGTCCCTTCACCATCAGTGGGTAGGTATATTATCTGTAATACGACACATTCCTTGTGAAGGACCTAATTTCCTCGCTATCAGTTGCGTGAGCTACTTTTAGTATGAGCGGAAGCGGCCTCTGTGTTCTGGACCACTAAAACAGCTGATAAGAAGTCAAAGAACTCTCCATACACCCATTGGACGTTTAATCTTTTGTACTACGAGTTGTGTCGAGCTAAATTAAGCTTTCATCTCATCAATATAATGTCCACGTGACCTTGTTTCGGGGAGCTTGGATTTCTGATTTCAAGATTATAGTGTTAACTATGCGTATACTCGCACCGTGGACATTTTAAGTGAATGTTAAGTAACATCCAAGTACACCTCAAAACCGCGACTACCTACTTCAAATAATTGTTGTCGTATAGTCGGTCTTCGTTGGCCGAGTGGTAACCAACGGGGGCCCACAGGACTCTCAGCTCTGTCTTGCCTTACTTGGCTGTCTAGAGAGGGGTTGGTGGAGCTATATGCTCCAGGGGTGGAAGTGTTAAAGGGCATACAGCCGCGAGTAACCACGGAGAAAGCGCAGTGAACCTTTCTATACCCCTGAGCCGCTCACGCCAGTGTCGCCCCTTATGGTCTTATATGAACATTGAAATTCTCAAAAGGGCCTCTACGTGGCGAACCCATGTCCCCGCACAACTCTTCCAAAAATCCGTGTATAGCCCGTGTTGTGATAGACATATTAATAATAATATTCTGTCATAGCGGAATATAGCCTGTGATTTTGAACCTTCGGATTCCTACAATTAGTTGCGAATGGGAACGCTTTTTTGTCAGTTAAGTTAATGTCATCTCTAGTTAGCAAAGTGACTAGTTTTTTGGTCGTTCTTTTTAGTTTTATCAGCGATAACGCCTCTGCCGTTACTAAAGGTATGTACCCAACTCACCGCATAGTTATGGGTTTAACATTTCGACCTATTATTGACCTTAAGATATCATTATGTGACGGGCTACTTATGCACGAGATAAAATGTTTATTCACTGACGTAAAGTAGACAATAATAATTCATGGCATCTTATTAATTTAATCATGAGAATCAGAATGGGAATATTGTTTATTCATGTAAACCATTACAGTACTTATGAATCGTCGAAATAGTAACAAAATACTAAGCTACAACTTTACCACACGTTCGGAATGCCATATTTTAGTTACCGATTTTTTAATATCGATCGCTTTTTCACACTAATCATAAGTTAAGTTTCATAGGTCCAAAATTCAATCTTATAGCTCGCATGGATACCGAGATGTAAATCGATAAATATGACCGAAATGAGAACAGACGACTCTTGATATTACATACTATTAAAGCTCCCCAGATGTCTGCCATCTGGGCTATGGATAGACAAGATAGACATCGGTTTATGTAACTAGTTAACAAAACATAGAGACACATTGTATAACAAATAGGTATCTAATAATAATCCTTAAGACTTAAGATACACATTATAAGCTTTTCGTTTTGTACGCGTAGCTATCACTCGAGAACGGATATACTGATTGAATTTATTTAATAACTAGCTGTTGCCCGCGACTTCGTCCGCGTGGTAGGTATTTAACAAAGACAACCGTTGACAACAGCCTGCTCGCCCATTCTGAGCCCGCGGGACGCATTGCAGGTTGTTGCTATCAAACTTAATCAGGCGCTGCGCTGCAACATTGGTTTTAATTTTTTTTCGTGAGATCCAAATTTTTTTTCTAAAATAAAAGTAGCCTAAGTTACTCCTTGTTACATCAGCTATCTGCCAGTTAAAGTCCCGTCAAAATCGGTCCAGCTATTTCAGAGAATAGCCGGGACAAACAGACCGACAGACAGACAGACAAAAATGTTGTTTCGGTATAGGTAACGTGTATACATCCAAATGCACTTAGTAAAAAGCGGTTATTTTAATATTACAAACAGACACTCCAATTTTATTTATATGTATAGATGTATAGATTTTAATATTCCTAATAAGGTTTTTAGGGAGAGTAAAAGATTGGGTCGCATATTGTATCGCATATATGTCCGTAGAAGCTTTTCAGTAGTGAGTGGTACCGATTTTGTTGCTGTACACACACTAGATTAGAAGTTAATACGCAAAGTTGCCAATAGCAAACTGAAGCAACTTTTTCAATGCATCAACGCCTCAAGTCTGCTAACACAATCGATTCATAATCGAACAGCAACCGCATAGTAACTGTCACCTTTGACAGATATTGTATAGGATATCTGTCAACAGTGACAGTTACTATGCGGTTGCTGTTCGATTATGAATCGATTATGTTAGCAGACTTGGGGCCCCGCAGTGGTAAATGTTACTACACACATTTTTTATTGTTTAGTAAATGTGTTGGTATAGACCAAGAAGTTCTGCACGCCAAGTGCGAGCTAACGGTATATATTATAGTCTACCGTATTTAGACATTTCGTATGGAGAATTGAAAAGCGCCTCTAGTGGACGGTATTTATAATTTTACGAGTATATGTTAGAACCTGTTGGGGTCGAGTCACCTTCGTCAGTAGGAGAATTAAATACCCTCGAGATACCCTACACGTGACCCTGGGTGGTGCCAACTAGGTGACAACTCTACTGGTGGTAGGCTTCGGCCGTGGCAAGTCACCACCCACTGAACAAAGCCATGTCGCCAAGCGGCCTAGCCGTGTTCCGGCATGATGTACGGTGTTGCCATTCATGGATGGCGGGTCAGATCAGTTGCGCATGTGCCTAGCGTCTCTTATCTACTGCCGCCTTCCTACCTAGGCAAGTATGCTCCATCGTAGATCTCATCGTCACTTACCATCAGGTGAGATCGAGATCAAATACTTGCCTATAATGTAATAAAAAAAAGCATGTTTTTTTAGGATCTTAAAAGTCATCAGTAGGTTGGTATTTAATAAAAATACCGAAATTTAAGTATTTAAGTGTCAATTTTATCTGCATTCAGATCGCTCACCAGCCAAAGAGCGAACGAGACGCAATTACACAGAATGTAGAGACGGGGCATGAATGACCTAATACTGGAGTTTATTCATGTGTGTTGTTCGGAATAAAGCTAGCTTTAGGGAAACGTCATAGAACAAAATTGGTGTAATAAGTACTTAGTCAGTCAGATGGTTGATTTTGCTGAACTTTCTGTATGACCTTTGTAGAGCAATCACACTAATATTATAAATGTGAAAGTTTGGATGGATGGATGTTTGTTATTCAATCACGCCAGAACGGCTGAGCGGATCTGGATGAAATTTGGCACAGAGATAGATTATAATCTGGAATAGCACATAGGCTACTTTTTATCCCGGTAAAAAGGACTTATTTTTAATCACGGGTAACACCGCGCGGCGCAGCTAGTGTTGTTGTAAGTTGGTTTAATATGTAAAAAATTGCTAGTTAAGGAATTACATTCGAATTATTATTACACCTATCTATCCTCTTTTGATATTCTTAGTTCTCGACTTCCATAGATACCTAAATATATATATTTTTAAATAAGTTGGGAACAAAAGTATATCCCTAAATTTTCCAAACTTGATCGGTTGTTACCTATCATACCATACCGTACCATAAAAGGTACCAATATAATATAAGGTTTAACAAAAATTGTGTATAATATATTTCCAGATGAATAAGTAAAATTATGTTTGATTTTTATTTAAACACTAGCTGTTGCCCGCGACTTCGTCCGCGTGGTATTTAACAAAGACAACCGTTGACAACAGCCTGCTCGCCCCTTCTGAGCCCGCGGGACGCATTGCAGGTTGTTGCTATCAAACTTAATCAGGCGCTGCGCTCCAACATTGGTTTTAATTTTTTTTCGTGAGATCCAACTTTTTTTTCTGAAATAAAAGTAGCCTAAGTTACTCCTTGTTACATCAGCTATCTGCCAGTGAAATTCCCGTCAAAATCGGTCCAGCCATTTCAGAGATTAGCCGGAACAAACAGACAGACAGACAGACAGACAGACAGACAGACGGACAGACAGACAGACAGACAGACAGAATCCAATTTTATTTATATGTATAGAAGATGCGCTCAGTACAGGCTGTTATTTTGTAAATGTTTTATAGTTCAATTTATTTCTATGGGAATGTTATCATTATTACCTACTCAACAGTAGGTTTAAGCGAATTAATGCTTGGAATGACAATAATGGGTTGATTAGATTTAGAACCATGCCTCGCCGGACACACAAAGTGACCGCACGTGGTATTCTGACAGAAACCAAAAGGCAGCCTTTTCAGGTTTGTTCACAAAAAACCGTCGGCATGGGCCGCTATGCACGGGGCTATGGGGCCACGTTTTCTACGTCTGCATGGCCACAGAATAAATAACTTGCTGGAGAGGTTAAACTTTTAGGTAGGTACCTACATGGCCACACATTTATAGTTACCACCGGCCCCTAAATTAGCAAAAATATTATAAAATAATATTAAAATTATTCAAAATGTTTGTAATATTATAAGTATACTAAGTATATATAGGATGTATATGTGCTAAACAGGTTTCTTTTTCTAAAATTACACTCAGTATCGATATTATATTTCGTGTTTAAGTCTAACTTTTTACGTACCTACAATGTTATTGAATTTATCTATCATGGAGAAAAGATGTAAACGTTGTGTTAAGTAATTTAATTCAAACATTACGTAAGTACAGAGGGCAGGCAACGACCACCTATTTTAGTGTTTAGGTCTTGTTTGTGATTCAAGAGTATCCAAAATACCGACTAGAGAATAAATTATTCAATAACAAAACGCTGACCGATACATACTCATAAATCAGAGCTTTTTTTATTATGTAATTACCTAATAAACAAGCTACGATCCAAGTAAGTTCAATGTGTAGATTATTCGTCGAGTCCTCACAGAGGCAACGGCACGCCGCGTACTAAAATCATTGCAACCGCCAGCCATTATAATTTATCTATGGCATCGTGTTGTGAAAGAAACCTCCCTCCCCCGATTCCCCCCCGCCCGCGTCAGTGCTTGGTCGGCGAGCGTGCGTGCGGTACGTGTCACCGCGCTGTCGCGACAAAATGGCGCGGCCCAAAATATACACACACTTCCTGACAATTATAACAATAATATCAACAGTCCGGACACAGGATTATTACCATACACCAAGGATAGGATCGAAACAGCTGGCGTCGTGTTACAACAGCGACGGGCTTCCACAAGTGAGTTTGAGAGCTTTTAAAGTCTTGAGCACAACTTTTTTGTGCATCATACTTATTGCGTTTGGTTTTTGTTACGTTCTGTTTTAAACGTACTTATTTATTGCTTAGAATTGTATCTGTAGTTATCGTGTTTTAGAAATAGATATTAAAACTTTCAAAGTTTGTTTTGCAGCTAGTGAAGTTTGTTAAGTCTGTGGGGCTAACACTCACTAACGTAAACCCTAATTAATTGTCTACCTTACTGGCCAAAGGGTACAAGACGATACTTGATAATAGAACAGACACTGCCGCGACACTTAGATGCAGATATTGTTTCTGTGTCGCTTAGTGTCTGTTGACACTTATGTCAACATTAAGTGTCGCCTATGACATCACATATACTTAGTATTATATGGCTACTACACGGTCGGGTCTACTATCCAACAGAGAGAGACAATATATTCCCGTCTCTCTCTGTTGTATGTTAGATCTGATCCTGTGGAATCCCTACTTTACTACCTCCATCGGCAAGCTAGTCATGCATAATCTTTAATTTAGGTATTAAATTAAATTTGCTTAGTTGGCTAGGCATATTATTAAATACCTACACAAGTTGACCAATAGGTAAGTGCCGAAGCTAGAATAGAAATTCCATTTTCAATTTAAATATAATAATAATCAGACCAATGACCTGTCGCTATCATAAAGTGCTTTAATTAAAAAAGATACGTTGTCGTGTCTCTTTTTTCCACATATTAAATTGGCTCCATCTCTCTCTGTTGCGTGGATCATCCGACCGTGTAGAATAGTACCTACTTCCGCACTTTCCCACAGATAAACATGTTCCATACAAACGTTGCCCCCCTTTTAGCCCGTTAGGGGTTTAATTTCCAAAAATCCTTGCTAAGCGAGCACTTGGGCGCCCTGACAAAGCCGCGTGGCAAATTTCAAGTCCCTATGTCTCATGGTTTAGGAGATTTCGTGATGACTGAGTGAGTCAGTCAGTCAGTCAATTAGTGGGTTTTGTTTTTATATACATATAGAAAACTAGCAGCGCTCCGCGGTGTTACTCGCGATTAAAAATTATGTCCTTTTCCGCTATGTCCTCTTGCAAATGCACGGTTCTTGTATGCTATCCCACGGGAATCATCCATTTTACCGGGATAAAGCCTATGCGCTATTCCAGACTATAATCTATCTCTGTGCCAAATTTCATCCAGATCCGAATAGCCGTTCTGGCGCGATTAAGTAACAAACAACTATCCATCCATACAAACATTCACATTTATAATATTAGTGGGATTCGTGGTATAGATTAAAAAAATGCACTTTTAAATAGACAATTTACACTCGACGTTCCATCTTGTAAAACAATCGACTCGTCATAATAAAATGGCGAAGGCAATGTAAATGCTACTTTTGTAATTGTTTGGAGGTATGAGAAACCGTCAGACGTGGGAATAGGGTTTTTAATTGTATGAAAAATAAGCTTTCAACTGTGGCCATCCTATACGATTATAGCTAATGGTCATGATTTTTCTGCAAAAATATTTTGGTTTACCAAACAAAAGTTTTTCTTTTGGTTCGGTCACGTGATCAAAAACGCTCTGGATTGTTTGTTGATGCCTTGTGCTGTCTCACCGTGGCAATCAGTGTCAGGCTGTCAATAAGAGCTATAATATTCGAGATTTTGCCTTTATTTTATCGCATCACACTTCGTAAAGAAAGAAGAAGAGATTTTGACGTGTTTTCAGGCATTTTTGTTTCACAAGGGTCACGAGACTTGGCAGAGTTATGGCAGTAATTTTATAATTCATTTAAACTTTATCATCATCGAATTTTATGGTAAATACTGGAACTTACGATGAAACAACTATATTGTTAGCATCATATTAAACTAATGGACAATTTAAGATTGTCTTTCAAACACACTCAAATAGCCTAATAAAATGCCGCGCGATCGTCGAGTGCTGTTTGATAGGTCCATATTTATATTCCTGCTAACATTTTGCTTCGCCCAAACGCTTTTCATTGGCTACGGGTGGCACCCGAATAGCCCTATGATTGAAGTTAGACACCCTGACGAGCAAAGCCGCTGGAAAAACTTACTTATTGATCTCTTATTGATTTCTTTTATTTACGCGAATACTACACATTGAAATAAAACTAATTTTACTAATTTTTATCGCGTTTTTAGTATGTTCTTTACGTTCCCGACATTTTGGTTGCTTTACAGCGACCATGGTCACACGGGAGGACTGTGGTAGTTGACGTCCTAGTGTCATAGTTTGAACCGGGGTACTGTCATATTTAGTTGTTGCTTGCGGTCCGATGAACGCAGAAAGTGCTCACGGTGTCTTGAGGTCGTGCAATGGTTTTATTGATCTCTGTAAATAAAAATACGCGCCCACTATAGTTGCTAACGGTTGTTTTGGGTCGGTGATTGTGAGGTTATCTGTCTCATTCTCTTGTGTAAGCCACAGTGGGTTCGTTTACTCCGCCCAATGTTGTTATCAGGGGCCAACGGAACGGCTTATCGCTCGCATCCGTTAAACATGTGTAACGATGCCTAAGTAGCTATTGTCTCTGTGTTTGTGCTCGTATTTATTCAGCCCAAGTGTTGGCAGGGTTACCAGATTTGGTAGGTTTTTTTTTGCAATTCTGCGTAAAAATTTGGCTCTTGGAGAAATCAAAAGTAGCATGGAGATTTTATTTTGGTTTCAGAGTCAAAGCGTTGGCTGTAACTGAATAAATTTACGTTTATATTTGAGACGACCCCCTTCTAAAATGGTAGCTCACTTGGTCGTTTTATTCCACATAAATGACTAAAACATATAAATGATTCTTTTGAATCGCTCACTTGTGTGTTTCCGTTTGGAAATTAGAACAATAATAATAACCAATTATCCATTGGGTTAATTCATCGATATTATTAACTGTTTGCCTTTGGGTAAAACTTAGCAAATGGTATCATTTTGGAGAAAAATAATTATAGATTTGGGTAGAAATGGAAAATCACATCTGGCAACCCTGAGTATTGGCCACGCTGCATTGAGGAGCTGTTGCATTCCTGCGAATGCTGTGTAATTTCTCAGATCTACGTTTCTAATGTACACAAATTGACCCACAGCTTCACTATAATACAGTACGTCAAGTGCGAGATTATTCGTAGTCTAACTGTATACTTCATAGTCTACGTATTCAGACATTTTGTATAGACAATTGAACTGCGCCTCTAGCTGGTATTTAAAACTTTCAACTCTCATTACAAAATGTCTGAATACGAACCCCCAAATTTATAGACGTTTTATAACTTTATCAAACGTCATGTAGTACACAAGGAATTATATAACGTAACAGTTCTTGAAAGCTCCGACAAAATAGCATCGTTTCCCCTCTCGTCCTATCTAACGTTGTTTTTTTATAGCTTAACTAGCTGTTACCCGCGACGTCGTCCTCGTGGTATTTAACAAAAAAGTTTTCTAAAATAAAAGTAGCCTGAGTTACTCCTTGTTACATCAGCTATCTGCCAGTGCCAGTCCCGTCAAAATCGGTCCAGCCATTTCAGAGATTAGCCGAAACAAATAGACAGACAGACAAAAATTGTAAAAAGCTTTGTTTTGGTATATGTACCGTGTATACATCCAAATGCACTTAGTAAAAAGCGGTTATTTTAATATTACAAACAGACACTCCAATTTTATTTGTTTGTATAGATGTATACATTAAAACTGCTCTAGATAAAACAACAATGTACTTAACAGTATACATACATACAGCCGATCGTGCACTTTCTCGCAAATTTCAAACGTTCGTTCCTTTATATGCTTTGCAAACTTAACACAGAAAAGCATAAAACATTTAAATAGGGAGCGAGAAATCTATACCGCTGGATGTTGTACCTTATTCTGCCAACGCTAAGGGTCAAGCACAAAGCAGCTAACAAAGTCAACATTATTACATTATTTATAACTTAAGAACGGGTAAGCTGATTTCTGTGATCTTAGATTTTTTTTAATTTGTCTCCACCACGAATAGCAGAATAATTATTAAAACATAGTTAACATTTTAGATTTTCTTATACATTTGAGGCGGTGAGAAGTTTGCCGGCAAAGATAGTAGTATTATATAGATCACCGGGAGTATTTTACAACTATTATGCGTACTTAAGCAGCACGGGCCCTTAGCACGAGTTTTGATCATATTCAAATATGGAATAAGTCATTTGTCTCCATACGTTTACGAGTGCGGTTCTTATTACGACTTTGATAGCGCCGCTGATCTGAAATGTATGAATATACTAGCTGCGCCCCGCGGTGATACCCGCGATTAAAAAGTATGTCCTTTTACCGGGATAAAAAGTAGCCTATGTGCTATTCCAGACTATAATCTATCTCTGTGCCAAATTTCATCCAGATCCGTTCAGTCGTTCTGGCGTGATTGAGTAACAAACATCGATCCATCCAAACTTTCACATCTATACATACATATAAATAAAATTGGAGTGTCTGTTTGTAATATTAAAATAACCGCTTTTTACTAAGTGCATTTGGATGTATACACGTTACCTATACCGAAACAACATTTTTTACAATTTTTGTCTGTCTGTTTGTTCCGGCTAATCTCTGTAATGGCTGGACCGATTTTGACGGGACTTTCACTGACAGATAGCTGATGGAACAAGGAGTAACTTAGGCTACTTTTATTTTAGAAAAAAAATAGGATCTCACGAAAAAAAATTAAAACCAATGTTGCAGCGCAGCGCCTGATTAAGTTTGATAGCAACAACCTGCAATGCGTCCCGCGGGGTCAGAATGGGCGAGCAGGCTGTTGTCAACGGTTGTCTTTGTTAAATACCACGCGGACGAAGTCGCGGGCAACAGCTAGTTTATAATAAATTAGTGTGAAGTGTGATAACACGATCGTTATTTGAAGCTGTCAAACAAAACTCGTACTCAGCCCACTGATGTAATAATTGCAGCATGCATGACTAAGGTGCGTTATGGCCGATGTGAACGGCCTGTGAGCGGCTATATATAGCCGGCTATTTCGATGGAAGCCGTCGTTTCGTGGACATTACGGGTTGCCTTGTCATGTTCTCTCGTTTCTAACGTTTTAATTAATTTAAAATAATATTTGAACTTGGGAATTTTTAACGTAGGATTAGTTATTCACTCCTAAGTGCAATGCCTTAATACCTCATGCACAAGCACCGTACTTAGTTTTAGTTGTCAATCGGCTACCAAATTGAGCCTTTTTTGCCAGTGTCAAGTAATATTTCTTACTGGTTCTTAAAAGTATTTCAGTGCCCCTGACGAAGATCGTCTATGGTTTTGATTCAAAGGCGTTTGTTCTGTTTTTTTTTAAAGCCTATGATTTCGTCTACTTTTCTTTATGTTGGCCATCAGCTAAATAGTAGTAGTGCCGTTTTTGCCAGTGTCGAGTAATTCTTGATAATTTGTATTTAATTATATGTACCTCTGATGCTGATGAGAATGATGATGATGACGAAATGAATCCCCTATCAGTAAAGCTGTGGATACTTTACTGAAAATCTAACGGACAAAATGTCAAGTTATACAATTTTATTACAATTTCTCTCACTCGCGCACGTTTATGAACACACAATGGTTAATATGCCACTAACATTACTCATTATTTATCAAAGCGATGCCTAGCAATCATAATAGTTACGGATTCTGTGGTAGGATCAGTATACCGTCCGCTAGAGGCGCTTTCCAATTCTCCATACAAAAAAAAAAATAAAAAAAAAACATACAACCGAATTGAGAACCTCCTCCTTTTTTTTGAAGTCGGTTAAAAATGTCTAAATACGGTAGACTATAAAGTAAACGGGATTTTATGTTTAAATAAAAGGCTTCTTTATTGGTACAATTAATATTATATTCTTCTTCTATCTTTACGAAATGAAATGCTATGAAATTGATACGATACGAAAATGGCCTCACCCACAACTTAGCGGGTATTGTGCCAATGTCAAGTGTAATTAATAGCAATAAAACATTCAATAAATACACATTAAAAATAAAATAATGGATGTGACATGATGATATGAAAATGACGTGTCATCTAATCTATACATATAAATAGAAATGGAGTGTCTGTTTGTAATATTAAAATAACCGCTTTTTACTAAGTGCATTTGGATGTATACACGTTACCTATACCGAAAAAACATTTTTTACAATTTTTGTCTGTCTGTCTGTCTGTCCGTCTGTCTGTCTGTCTGTCTGTCTGTTTGTTCCGGGTATTCTCTGAAATGGCTGGACCGATTTTGACGGGAATTTCACTGGCAGATAGCTGATGTAACAAGGAGTAACATAGGCTACTTTTATTTTAGAAAAAAAAAATGGATCTCTCGAAAATAATTAAAACCAATGTTGCAGCGCTGCGCCTGATTAATGTTTGATAGCAACAATCTGCAATGCGTCCCGCGGGATCAGAACGCGAGCAGGCTCTTGCCAACGGTTGAGTCTTTGTTAAATACCACGCGGACGAAGTCGCGGGCAACAGCTAGTATTATATAATATTAGCTAGAGACATGTGAATACGACAATCCAATACTTGCCTATAATGTATAAAAAAAAAAATCCAGGCTGACGACGGATGACAAGACAGAACTATAGTGAATAGAGATTCGACATAAGCAATAGTGGTTTGACATACGGTTAGCTCGCTCGCATGCAGATGGAGCTCAAATTACTCATTATCTTGCTCGAATTGCGATTCTCGGTACGCCGATGGAGTTAAGATGATACAGTATATCTCTATCTTTGCTACAGTGCTGATTGAGTGTGTCAGCATCCCATTACAGCAACTTATTCGACGACATGATCAGCGCATTTGGTAGTAACCCTTCGGCGCCGAGGCTCCCTGTTTTGAATCTTAGTAGGTACGAACTTTGTGTGATGATCACGAATGCTTGTACCCGAGTCATGGATATATAGTATCTATGTATAAGTATTGTATACTGAGATTGTCCCAGTCCATTGTACGGTACCTATAATACAAGCGTTTCTTAGTATGGGGTCATGTAGTTGGTGTGTTCACCTGGCGGTATTTATTTATTTATTTTATTTGTCTAGGACTGGTCCGAAGTCTGAAGCGATGATAAATTCTAAAACATTATTTTTTTTAAAAGAAGCAATCAAGCGAATGCCTCTAATGCCCTCGACTGAGCGAACTGAGCCAGTCTGACGAGACTGCTCGTTGACGTAGCCCACTGCTAATAACGTTGTGTATAGCAGTGATAGCCAAGTTGGTAAAACGCTTGCGTCGCTAACGAGTGTCGCAGGTTCAAACCCGACTCCTACCTCTGGAACTTCTCGATTTCATGTGCGAATCTCATTTTCAACCATGATTATCACACGCTAAATGGTGAAGGAAAACATCGCGAGGAAACCTGCATGTCTGAGAGAACGCATCGAAAGACGTGTGAAGTCCGCCAACCCGAGCTGGGCCAGCGTGGTGGACTATGGCCCGTGCCCAACAGTGGGACATTAAAAGGGCTGGTGTTATAATGACGTTGTTCTTTTACAGAGATGCATCCCAGAGTTCGAGAACGCAGCGTTCATGGTGCAGATGGAGGCGACCAATACGTGTGGCGATAATGGCGTTAAGGTTTACTGTATCCAGACCTCTGCTGGAACCTCTACCAGGTACGACCATGGCCCCGTCGCTTAGATGATTACTTAAACTTTGCAATGAAAGAAGCACGTCGTCTTATTTTCTTTATATGGCCTCATTCACCCAACGGCAGGTATTCAGCCAATGTCAAGCAATATAACTAAATACCGCCATGTTGTAACCAGTGGTAGCAGTTGACAGCTTGGAGTTACTTGTATTTTCTTTGAGCCGGAGATCTTATAAGATGTATTGTATGTATAGATATTGGAAAATAGATTTTTGGCAAACACAATTTAGTTTTTGCAATTTCTATTTTGGAAAAAAATAGCCTATGTCATTTTCTGACCCCTAAACTACCACTACCTATGCAAAAAATCATGTCGATCCTTTGCTCTATGAAAAATTAAAACAAATCTATCCCACTGAAACCATACATTTTACCGGAATAAAAAGCCTATGTGCTATTCCAAACTATAATCTATCTCTGTTCAAAATTTCACCCAGATCCATTCAGCCATTCTGGCGTGATTGAGTAATAAACATCCATCCATACAAACTTTCACATTTATAATATTAGTGGGATTAAGCAGGATATTTTGGTGCTATAAATCAACTCGTGCGCAGGTCTTGTGACAGCTGTCAGCGCGGACAATTCTCCAGCTACTTCCTGACGGACTTGCATTACGAGCAGGAGAACCAAACCTGGTGGCAGTCCGAAACCATGCTGGAGGGCATCCGGTACCCTAACCAGGTCAACTTGACCTTGCATTTAGGTGAGTTGACAAAAAAATCCATCCATAGACAATAACTTGTATATTGATTAACTGAGATGCGGCTTACGTGGTCTTAGTTGGACAGTATACTCTTATAACTTTAAAAAGTCGCGACGTGTCTGTAGCAGTTATAAAACTCCCATTTTGTAATATAGCCAACACATAGTCACGCCTAGACATACCTAGCTTGGCTTGATAAATAAGTAATAATTGGTATTTTAAAAACACAGATAAAGCGTACGACATTACGTATGTAAGGATTGTGTTTTATTCGCCGCGGCCTCAGAGCTTCGCCATTTACAAGAAGACCGGCGAGGATCAAAAGTGGGATCCATTCCAGTACTTCAGGTAATCTAGTTTATAATATATCTATTTAGGTTCAATTTTAAATTCCAACCAGAACTTACCATAGACAGATAAATCAACGGAATTTCCATTTAAAGTCTCCTCAGAATTCATCCAGAATTTCCTAGGCCTAACGTCGGTACGTAAAGCGCGAAATTATTCGTAAGCTAACCGTATACTTTATAGTCCACGTATTAAGACATTTTGTATTAGTTGTACTAGTTGTCTGTCGGTATTGGTTTAAGTAAGCTGTATGAATAAGTGAAAAGATAAATTCATTAGGCCAAGAACAAAGAAAATACAGTATTAATATAGAATCGTCAATATTTACAAACTAATATAAATTAAAAAGAGTATTTATAGAAAAGCTACAAAAAGTGTAAAAAATCGTCAATCCCTAGTACCGTAATAATCCGTAATCCTTAGTGCGTCTTGCCGCGAGACTTACGGGGTCCAAGAGCAAAGGGCAGCGGAGCTGGGCGCTGAGACCAGGGCGCTCTGCACCAGCGAATATTCCGACATCTCCCCGCTGTCCGGGGGTAACGTGCTCTTCTCCACCCTGGAGGGGCGCCCGTCCGCCTTCACCTTTGACAGCAGTCCTGAATTACAGGTAGGATGTCAATGAATGTTAGTGGATGTTGATGAATGTTAGTGGATGAATGTTAGTGGATGTTAATGAATGTTAGTGGATGTTAATGAATGTTGGTGGATGTTAATGAATGTTGGTGGATGTCAAAGAATATTTATTTTGTGATTTAAATATCTGCATTAGTAAGCATCCGAGGCAAATGATCGTACTGCCTCGCCGAGATGCTGTCATCTGTCCGACCTTCTGTTATCATCCAATTTCTTTCAGGAATGGGTGACAGCGACCGACCTGCGCATCACCCTGGACCGGCCGAACACGTTCGGAGACGAGATCTTCGGCGATATACAGGTGCTGCAGTCGTACTGGTACGCGATCGCGGACGTGGCCGTGGGTGCGCGGTGCAAGTGCAACGGGCACGCATCCGTGTGCGAGGCTCAGCAGCTGCCCGACGGCTCCAGGAGCAGAGCCTGCAGGTGCGTCTCGTATATACAACGTGGTTCAGAAAGGGTCTATTCACTCCCAATTTCTTGACTTCATATAATGGTTAGAAATTCGCTAAAGAAATACATTACCCAATTACATTGAGACCAATTGAGAGAAATGTGGGTGCACCATGTTCAGCCACACTTCGCCTTCTTTACCTATTGTTGCCTATGCCATTAATATACATACGTTTGAATAGCTACAGATTTTTTTTTTACGGTTATTTAAGCATTTTTCGTACTGTTCTTAGGCGTATTTCGTTTGGTAAGTTGGTAACACTGACACAGTTTTTCGGGCAAGTGCCTTATTGAGATAAAACTAATCTTAAGGATTTTATCGCGGTTTATTTTTTATTTTACGTTCCCGACGTTTCGGCTGCTTTGCAGCAACCATGGTCACGGGAGGACTGAGGTGTTTGACGTCCTGGTGTCATAGTTTGACGGGGGTACCCTCATATTTAGTTGTTACTTGCGGTCCGATCTACGCAGAAAGAGCTCACTGTGTCTTGAGGTCTTGCAATGGTACGCTTGGTTCTGGAAATAAGAAATCAATATGCCTTATTGAGTTTGTTTTTAAAGGTGCGAGCACAACACAGCCGGCCGCGAGTGCGAGCGATGTCTCGACTTCTACAACGACGCGCCGTGGGGCCGCGCCTCGCCCACCAACGTCCACGAGTGCAAGGGTGAGTGCCATATAGCTGCAACCAGAAGGGTTATTTTAAATCATTCGGAATCGACATCGGAAACGGATTTGAAAGTTTCCGATGTTGATGTCGCTCCCGACGAGCTTTCCGACGGAAACGTTTTGGTATCGCCATCAAGATACATCGAATCTAATTCGGAAATTTTAATAGCGATTGCGGTAATCCAGCTCGGAAGTTTTTGATGGCGTTTTCGATATCGATTTCGAATGGGTTAAAATAACTCGCTGGTACCCGTCTAGACACGCTGCCACATACGGTACATTGTTCCTCAATTTATTGCATTGGCAAACAAAGGGATTTGTAGCCAGAGACAATTAGATAGGGTTGTGAAATATCGAATGTATACTCAATAATCGAAATCGGATTGAAGAGTGAACGATAAATCTTCATTATTCACTCTTTCATCGTTTGATAAATTTATAGAACGTCTATAAATTTGTTGTCCATTGCGTGTGCTAAAAACATGCGCCTGAGGTTGTAAAGTCGGTATAGTTACGGCTATTAGTATGACAACGACGTCAAGCTTTATATATTGTCATGACAAGTCACTTCTCTCTTTTGATGATGGATGTACTGTTACCCCAATCAATTGTGTTCTGTATCTAGCAGGACTGCTGGCGGAGCATCTGCGAGCTTCAAGCGTTTGTTGCTATGCGAATTTGTGCCATATATACCAATTGATAAAGTATTTATTTAGTGATGGGATAAACATTAGTTCAGTGTACATACATACTTAAATTGCTTTGCGAATTTAATAAATTTTTTTATTTTAATTGAGATTTCTTCATGCAAATTTTGACCCCCAATTTGACCCCTTTAGGAGTTGAATTTCCAAAAATCCCCCCTAAGTGCACCTCTAGGATACTCAAAGAATATATCCTCAAAATTTCAAGTCTTAGGTCCACTGGTTTCGGTTGTGCGTTGTCTGTCAGTCGGAGATTCGAATCAATCCGTAAACGCGAACTATACGGTCCCATTAAGCAGCGCTTGTATAGTGGGTACCGTACAATGGACTGAGGGGAACTCAGTATGTAAATACTTATATAGATATTAAACATCCATGACTCGAGTACAAACATTCGTGCTCATCACACAAAGTTTGTCCCTACCAGAATTCGAACTCGGGACTCCCGGCGCAGACAGCAGGGTCACTACTAACTGAGCGTTTAAATTGCCAGTCATTGGGTGGCTATATATGCCGGTCGGCGGGACTTTTTGAGAGATATTTGACTAAATCCAGGGCCTTTGGACTCCTCCATTCCGAACGGTACAAAAGTCAATTCGGTGCTAGCAACTATACTTCTTAGTCTGCTGATATATAGTAAACACTACTTCTGCCTACTCCTGACTCCTCGTCTCCCCCCACCAGAAACCGCTAGCACCAGCTTCTGACATGTTCCCCGTGACCGGTGGCGTAGCATAGGCCATTAGCACCCGGTGCGGATTTCAAATTTGCCGCCCCTTATTTTTGCTATTCAATATAAAAAATTTGGGGCATGGTAACGACAAAAAAAATGACGAAAAAAGCACTGAAAGAATTTTTTTAAGTTGCTTTTTTTTCATATCTTAATTATTATTTTTTTCTCTAACCGCACCTGTGAAATGACCGGACGACGGACCGCATCCTCCGCCCCCCATGCTACGCCACTGCCCGTGACCTATGCTTTATTTAATAGTTATAAGTGACGTTGTAATTTCTGGGCAGCTTGCAACTGCAACGGGTTCTCGAACAAGTGCTACTTCGACAAGGACCTGTACGAGCGCACCGGCCACGGCGGCCACTGCCTCGACTGCGCCGAGAACAGGGACGGCGCCAACTGCGAGAGATGCAAGGAGAACTTCTTCCAGGGCTCCGGGGATATCTGCTTGGCATGCAATTGTAACCCTACAGGTATGTGCAATATGCCCCGTCCAGGGCCCCAAGTGCGCTAACACAATCGATTCATAATCGAACAGCAACCGCATAGTAACTGTCACTTTTGACAGCTATTGTATGGGATAGCTGTCAAAAGTGACAGTTACTATGCGATGCTAGAATTCCGTTTGCGGGGGCGGGGTAATTATTTTATGTTAATTATTGTATGATTTCGCATATCTTTCAGAAAACAAAAACATTTGGTCGCAATAAAGTAAGTGCTTACTTCAGTCAAGGGCGCGGGGGGGAGGGTTATTGCACCCAATTGATCCCCCCCCACCCTCCTATCCTCATACGCTATACGGGGAGTGGTCCCGATATAATGCTTCGCCCACTATTAAATTGGGATCAAATACCATCCGTATAATGTGGTTGCACTCTGATGGCTGCCCTTTCGGAAATTATTGTTTGAGCACGGGCCACCCATCAATACGAAGGGGATTAGGTCATCCACCACGCTGGCCCAGAGCGGGTTGGCGGACTTCACACGTCTTTCCCGAGGTTCAGTCATACATGCAGGTTTCCTCACGATGTTTTCCTTCACCGTTTAGCAAGTGACAATCATTGCGATTCACACATGAAACCCAGAGAACCGTGCGTGTCGGGTTTTGAACCTGCGATCCTCGTTACCGAGGCAAGCGTTCTACCTACTTGGCTGTTTCTTATTAAACAACTTATTATAATCTCCCAGGATCTCGCAGTCTTCAATGCAACGCCGAGGGCAAGTGTCAATGTAAGCCGGGCGTTACCGGCGAGAAGTGCGACATGTGCGCACCCAACCACTACGAGTTCACGAACCTGGGGTGCAAGTCGTGTGGGTGCAACGAATCCGGCTCGTATGGGAACACGCCCCAGTGCGACCCGCAGACCGGCGTGTGTCTGTGCAAACAGAACGTGGAGGGCAGACGGTGCAGAGAGTGAGTGTGCATTCTAACACGAACGCTTTTGATATCAGTCACGTCAAGTGCGAGCTAAGTGAGCGTTCAAGTATTACGTAACGCAATTTTTGGAGATTTTTAAGTATCGAGTAGTTTCTTCCTCGTTGTTTTAAATATAAGTGCCTCCGATGATGACGATCCAGCCTTCTGTTGCTTCTCAGCTATTTGAAATATTGAAAACAAACTAATGTTTCGGAATTTTATCGCGTTTATTTTACTTTTTTACCGTGACCACGGTTGCTGTAAAGCAGCCGAATCGTCGGGAACGTAAAAACATAAAATAAACGCGATAAAATTCGATAAAATAGATTTATGTCAATGTTGTAATATTCGCGTAAGTACAAGAAATCTAATGAAGTAATAAAGACAATCAACTCGATTCCCAGATGCAAGCCAGGCTTCTTCAACCTGGATATTGGCAACGAGTTTGGTTGCACGCCTTGCTTCTGCTTCGGTCACTCGTCTCAGTGCAGCTCGGCGCCCAAGTACCAAGCGCACGAGATTAGCGCCCACTTCATCAGGGACGCTGAGCGCTGGACCGCAGAAGATGACCAGGAGAAATCGGTCGCACTGCAGTTCAACGCTAACACGCAGAATATTGGTAAGTTAATTAAAACCACAAATGAACGCCATAAAATTGTGAAAAAAAATACTGAAAAATTACTGTCATTTGCTAAAACGAATAGTTTTTTTATTTGTGTTTAAAATTTTAATTTTATATAATTTATTTTATTTACTTAATTACTTTAAAAAATTAATTAAAATAATTTAACAAAAACATTAGATTGACATTATTTGTCATTTAACATCAGTTTTATTTTTGTTTAGGAAGCTATTGTTTTTTTTTCTTATTTTAGTTGTATCTTTACTACGTTGTTTTTTGGTTGGAACTCGAGACTTAAACGTAGCCTCAATATTTTTAGACTTCAATCCCGTGCCAAAACTACTCTAACAAATTCAACTGAAAACTGTTCAATCATTTTTTACCAGCAAAGAGTAAATTGTATACGCTAAAATGATTTGAATTTGACGACAGCTTGGTCTAGTGGTTTGAGCGCAGGCCGGTCGGGTCACTGCACCAGGTAGTTGCGGGTTCGATTGCTGCCTGGGCAAATTTCGGAAACGGTAATTTGTCTGGGTGTTACTGGGATCGCCCCCAGTGCCAGTCCATTGTACGGTACCTATAACACAAGCGTTGCTTAGTATGGGGCCATACAGTTGATGTGTTCTTCTGGCGATATTTATTTATAATTGTACTCTCCCAGCCGTGACAGCCCAAAGCTCTGAGACCCGCTACTTCGTGGCCTCGACCCAGTTCCTGGGGGACCAGCGCCCGTCGTACAACCATGACCTCAAGTTCTCGTTCCGCCTCGGCGAGACCAGGGGCTACCCCTCCGTGCAAGACATCATCCTCGAAGGACCCAGGGCTTCCGTGTCCATCAACATCTACGCACAGAACAACCCTGAGCCCACTGATCAGGTAATTTGTGACGCTGAAGCGTTTGCCTAGCGATAGCATTGGTAATAACAATGTTATTCTTGAGTTCTTGTATTTAAGCGAATACTACACATTGAAATAAAACTTATTTTACGGATTTTATCGCGTTTATTTTATGTGTTTACGTTGATGTGATGGCTGGGCGCTACCACCGACTTGGGATCCTGTAATTAATATAGTTAAATCCAAAACCGAGCGCACCATTGCAACACCTTAAAACACTGAGCACTTTTTGCGTAGATCGAATCGCAAACAACAACTAAATATGAAGGCACCCCGGTTCAAACTATGACACTAGGACATCAACCACATCAGTCCTACCGTAACCATGGTAGCTGTGAATCAGCCGAAACGTCGGGAACGTAAAAACATAAAATAAACGCGATAAAATCTGTAAAAAATAAGTTTTCTTTCAATTTTATTCTTGTTAGTGTTACTTAGTAACAGAATTGTTGTCCATTGAAAAGCACTGCGATGGTGGATTATTTTTTTAATTCGAAGCGATTTATCGATTATTTTGCAATGCATTTGTGCTGACAAATCATTATATCGATTTTAATAATATACCTAAGTATACTACTTTTAAATATCAGTACAAACGCACCCGGTTTTTTGTACGTTTTATGAAGTATGTTGCGTTCGTTTTTTGAAATAAAATACGAGCTATATACGATTAATAAAAAAGTATGTAATTAAAACTATGTATAAACCCATATTTGGTTTAGGTTCTCATTCGCACTGCACTCTCTTCAAACATATATATTTTATTGAACCTGAACCGTATCCCCAGGCACAAGAGTACACCTTCAGACTGCACGAAGACCCTCGCTACGGTTGGACACCAACTCTCTCCAACTTCCAGTTCATGTCTCTCCTCCAAAACTTAACCGCCATCAAAATCAGAGGAACGTACAACAAACCTGGCGTAGGGTACATGATGCACTTCAAGCTGGATACCGCTAAAGTGGGTAGAGAAAAGGGGTCTGCCCCCGCCAACTGGGTGGAGAAGTGCTCCTGCCCCAAGGCGTATGTTGGCGATTACTGCGAGGAGTGTGCCCCAGGGTTCAAGCACGAGCCAGCCAATGGCGGACCGTACTCGACTTGCATACCATGTGACTGCAACGGGCACGCGCATATCTGCGATACTGCCACGGGTAAGTTGAACGCTTTTTGTTGAAGTTTAATATCCACAAAATTGGTTTCTCAAGGTGGAAGCACAAGGTCAGGGCGCGAAATTGAAAATGTCAATGGTTTTTATTTAAAAAATACCTAAAGCGATACAACACCATAAAGTTAGTAAAAGTAGCGGTTTTTACAAACCTTGGAGTATTGTACCGCTTTAGGTATTGTTTTAAGCAATCTTAATACATCGAGACATCCAATGCATAATGCTAATATCGCAAAAAACTTAATTACATCGTAAAGATGTCCAAATTTTTCGTAAAAAAATAAAAACCATTGACATTTTGAATTTCGCGCCCTGACCTTGCGCTTCCACCTTAAATAAATAATCCCACTAATATTATAAATGTGAAAGTTTGGATGGACGGATGGATGGTTGGCTGCTGTTGCATACATGCTTAATTGTAAACAAGATATATTCCATATCTTATATCTAATTTAATTTTAATGTGTAGATGTTTTTGTGTAGCGCGTAATGCAAAACAGACGGCTATAGTTTAACCTCCAAATTTAAAGACGTTTTATAACTGTTACAAATGTCTTATAGTACTGCGCAAAATAGTTTCGCGTTACGCAGCACTAAGTATATGTCAATTGATAAAGTCATAAAACGTCTATAAATTCGGTGGTAAGTGTCTATTTTAACCGACTTTGAGAAAAGGGAGGAGGTTATCAGTTCGATTGCATATTTAATAATACCAGCCCTTTTTTTAATGTCCCACTACTGCTGGGCACGGGCCTCCCCTCAATGCGAGGGGGGATTAGGCCATAGTCAACCACACTGGGCCACTGCGGGTTGGCGGACTTCACACGTCTTCCTCACGATATTTTCCTTCACCGCTTAGCAAGTGATAATTGTATTTGAAAATGGGATTCGCACAAGAAATCCCAGCGTTCTACCAACATGGCTATCACTGCATGTTTATTAATGTCGTTTTTTAGGTTTCTGTATCTGCAAACACAACACGACCGGCAGCAACTGCGAGTTGTGCGCGAAAGGTTACTATGGCAACGCGATCGCGGGCACCCCGGACGACTGCCAGCCGTGCCCCTGCCCCAAGGACAGCGGCTGCATCCAGCTCATGGACGGCAATATCGTGTGCACTGACTGCCCCGAGGGTTACGCTGGTGAGCATATAATCTCGTTAGGGAGCGTTCAAGTACATATTACGTAACGCAATTTTTGGAGATTTTTGAGGCCCCCCCCCCCCCCCCCCATGTAACGCGCCGTAGCGTTTTTCTTTATTCTATTTCTGATTTCATTTTCTATACTAGTACCTCGCAACTTTCAATACTGCCTTTCATCGGACCGCAATTTAAAATAGCCTTTGACTGCTCGTCGCCGCGAGCGACATCGACATCGAAAAGTATTCGTGTCGACATAGAAAAGTATTCGATTTAACATTTAAAAGTAATAAAATTACTCCGCTAGAACGTAGCGGGTACTTCGCTCCGCTAGACGGTCGAGGTCGATGATAGTAACGGCAAGCATTCTTGATGAAGTTACGACACAGTTTTTTTATTTTTTTTTTTATTACATTATAGGCAAGTATTTGATCTCGATCTCACCTGATGGTAAGCAAATGATTGTAATGATTGTGGCAAGCCAAGATGTGTGCGTTACGAGTACACGAGGAGTTCCTGTGTATGGTACACTGAATGTAAACCCTTTCAGGGCCTAAATGCGAGGTATGCGCTGACGGGTACTTCGGTGATCCAACCGGCCGGTTCGGCGCGCCGCGTCAGTGCGAGGTCTGCCAGTGCAACGGCAACGTGGACCCCAACGCCGTCGGCAACTGCAACCGCACCACCGGCGAGTGCTTGAAATGCATCTATAACACCGCCGGCGAGCATTGCGACAAGTGTCTTAGTGGTAAGTGGGGTTACAACAATTTTCTTACTACCGATACTGATGTATGTGGGTTCACAATAATTTTCTTACTACCGATATTGTTACAAGTGGCATCACAACAATTTTCTTACTACCGATATTGTTGCAAATGGGTTCACAACAGTTCTCCAGCCGCCCATATTTTGGGCTCAGTATTCCATCTACAATTTTAGTATGTCACACTGTTGGGCACGAGTCTCACCTTAATGCGTGCAGATTCCCTCACTATCATATGACAATTAAGGTCGAAAATGAAAATACATAAATCCTAGAGATGCAAGTCGGGGTTTCAACTTGCACACATTGTTTGCAAGGCGAACGTTCTACTAACATTTGCACATCACAAATATCCTTATTTCTGTCAGGTTACTTCGGTGATGCCCTGGACCCCAAGAAGAAGGGTGACTGCAAGCCCTGTCAGTGCCACGATGCTGGCACCGTCGGGAGTCCCGAGGGCCCTCCGCAGTGCGACGGCCTCACCGGCTACTGCTCCTGTCATCCACATGTTATCGGCAAAAACTGTGATAAGTGCGAGGTACTTGGCAGATGAAATAATATCTAGTTGTAACTTGCATAGAGTATGTTATATATTCATTATTCGGTTCATAAATGACGGAGATTTGAGGTAACAAACATAAAACAATAAATACAACCGAATTGAGAACCTCCTCCTTTTTGAAGTCGGTTCAAAAGAGCATCCAAGGAGTTTATTGCTCGTTCTTCATATGTCCTCGCCCACGAAGAAGATTAAATATCGGTAATCAGCTCCAAGTATACTGGAAGCCATTCCTGACACCCTGACAACAGCAATGGGTGAAATAATAGGCAAAATTACTATTTTTTGTTTGTTTATTCATAGGACGGTTACTACAACATCGACTCGGGCGACGGCTGCGACCCCTGTGAGTGTAACCTCGAGGGCTCGTACAACAACACGTGCAGCCCAAGCACAGGACAGTGTTACTGCAAACCGGGCATCGATGGGTAAGTCAGCAAGTTAAGAGGTCCAACTAAAAAGCTGAACCCAATTCTCTGTATACTTGTCCCACAAACGTCATGTTGCATGTGATAAACAGAGACAGTAATAGTTGCGCAATCGCACTCAACAGCCGCATCCCTATAAATAAGAATCGGGGTCCCACGACCTCACTGCGCTTCTGGAGATCTCGAGTGACCACACTAACATACACCGACACACACAGCTGTAACGGTCCAGAGTATCTTCCCGTCACCATTCACAAATATATGATTAAACATTCAATTATGCTTGAACTTCTTTCACTTAGTTTCTCTCTAAAATATATAATTTCCTTCATGTAATGTTCACTTTCAGTCAATGTTCTTGGCAACAGTTAATGAGGACTTGATATTACTTTAATCTGAGGAAAAAACTCAATAATAATTACATCAATGAGAATCGTTCATGTTCTAACTAAAAGTTTTCAAAACTTTGTTTACCGAACTTGTTGATATTTAATATATTTGACGTTAGATGGACATTGTCAGACGGGATGCGTTTCGTTATTGTATTCTTTAAACAAACAGATATATTAAATGCCTTAAAAACAAAATAGTTCTACGAACATTATAAATTATTAACTTTAAAATGCATTGTTATTATAGATTATATTATTATGAAATCTTGATTTTCATTGGAATTATTGATAGTGTGAGTCGCTTCATCCCGTCGTTGTGAACTTAATATAGATTATATTGATATCTTGATACGTTCCGATATGTAGGGAACATTCATACTTTTCTATAGAAATATTGATATTGTAGAATATCTCATTGTTAACTAAGCGTAGATACTACAAATAGTGTAATCTTTCCCATTCCGTACAAAACTAGCTTAATTTCCATCAAAATACTGATGGTGTGAAATGTCATACTACTACAATAAGTATCCAGCATAGATATTATTGATAGCGTTAACGACACCGATGCGTACGTGACTTTGAACGCTTGAATCTTATGGAGTTGAGGGTAGTAGAAATCACAAGATACAAGTAGTGATGTGGTTAAGTCGAGCGGCCGGCATGATGAATGTATTTACGGAATTCACATATAAATAGGAGAGTTAGTGACTAAGCCTTATCTATACATATAAATAAAATTGGAGTGTCTGTTTGTAATATTGAAATAACCGCTTTTTACTAAGTGCATTTCGATGTATACACGTACATTGGTAAGTACTTTTTAATCTGATTTTGCATTTAAATTTCTTGGTGTTTGAATTGTGTATATTCTTTTCCCGTTTTAAATTGTCTTTAATTATTCATTGAATAGGGTATTTGTATTATTAATTTAATACTTTTAATATTTATTTTTTAATTAATTTGGGTTGTTCTTTAGTGCAGTGAATAAAGGGAATTATTTTGTAATTTTAAATGAATGTTAAAGTGTGTTGGGGAATGTTTCGCTTGTGTATCGCCTTTCCAGTCCTGGGTGTCTGGGACCAAAGACATACATGTTTAAATGTAAAAGTAACGTTTATCTCTAGTTTTGCTGAATACATATTAAGAAGTGGTAGGTAGTGTAGGATCCTTGACATTTCCATAGAATACTTCATATAATTATATTTATTATTATAGGCGGGTAAGTTGATACAGTTGACTGGCGAAGCTAAATACTTGTATTATCGAATGAATAATATTAACTGATGATGTTAATGAATATAATTATTTTAGATTTAATATTTAGCTGCGGATAGTTCTAAGTTGCGTAAATTCATAGGTATACCAATCTTTCACTAAAAGAATATAGGTTACTTTTCAGCGGTCTCACAACGTATGGCTTTCATTATCACTAGACGAATCACTTGGCCAATATTAAACCCAGATCACAACTAAGTCTAAGGTTACATAATTAAGTAGGTAAAGGTATAAGATAAGTCGTTAGGTTATTAAAGATGTCTAAGATATAAGTAGGTATGACTAATAGGATACTTAGGTCCAAGTGACCAGGGTAGGCAGGTAGTTAAGATCTTGATAAATAAGTTTGAAAAATTTACGTTAGGTTTAGCTTAGCATTACAATTGATTTTAAGATTTTAATTAGATTAGGGGTGGGTCGTTACACCACACACTAACAGACACCGACACACACCAAACACTAACAGAAACCGACACACACCAAACAGTAAGTCACCGACACACACTAACACTAACAGACACCGACACACACCAAACACTAACACTAACAGAAACCGACACACACCAAACACTAACACTAACAGACACCGACACACACCAAACACTAAGCGACTAAACTTTCCGATGTCGATTCCGAATGATTTAAAACAACCCACCTGTTTGTCACTTATAATAAGTACCCCTCCCAAATGTGAGTACTTTCAATACACCTCTGCCGATCCATTTAGCAAACAGTCTTGATAGCAGTGTTGCCAGATTGGGTATTTTTTTCGCAATTCTGGGTAAAAATTTTGGCTCTGGAGAAATTTTGGAGACATGAAATTCTTGGAGAAAAATTTGGAGAAAAAAAAATACCATGGAGAATTTTGGGTAATTTTTAGTTTCAGTGGGATTACCTGTAGGATGACCACAACGCATGTTACGAACGCACGCGTTAAACCATCTCGCTCAGTGGGGATACGTAACGTAAAAAAAAAAAAAGTCATTCCGCTGCTTCAGTTTGGAAATTAGAACAGTATTTCAAGGAAAAAATAAGAAAAAGGCAAAAAGCTAAGCCGATATTATTAACTTTTTGCCTTTGGGTAAAACTCAAGCAAATTGTATCATTTTGGAGAAAAATAATTTCAAATTTGGGTATAAATAGAAAATCACATCTGGCAACACTGCTTGATAGTGTTTATTGTGTTCGTCAGTAAACACTGCGAACGCTGCCGGCTGTACCACTACGGGTTCTCGGCGGAAGGCTGCCGCGACTGTGACTGCGACGAGTGGGGCTCCACTGACTACCAGTGCAACATGGCCGGCCAGTGTCCTTGCCTCGAGAGCGTCGAGGGCAGGCGATGTGACAGGTAAACATTCTTCTTATTCTTTCTTTACGAAATGGATATGCAAGTGGCCTCACCCACAACTTAGCGGGTATTTTGCCAATGTCAAGTAATTAATAGCAATGACACATTCAATAAATACACATTATAAATAACATAATGGATGTGACATGGTGATATGAAAATGTGTCGCGTGTCCCAGGTGATTTTTTTTTATTAACATGTGTTTGAGCTTATCACGGTATAAAAAATGAATGGAAGGAGCATGGAGCACAAAATATATATATATATATATATTTATATATTATCCAGAGCATCCAGAAATCCCAGAGGTGCGGGCCGGGGTTTGAACGTGCGATCCTCGTTACCGAGGCAAGCGTTCTACCCACTTGGCTATCACTGAAAGCGCAAAGCATACCTATTACACCGATATCCAAAACGAAGAAAGAAACGAAATAATTTACGGGCTATCTGTCAAATAAGTTGTGGATAAGTTAATCCGTACATTGAGAAACCCTTTCGTTAGCTGTGAATGTTGTATTGGACAGGTGCATGGAGAATAAACAGCGGCGCGCTGACGGCCAGGGCTGCGAGGACTGCCCGCCGTGCTACAACCTGGTGCTGGACGCGGTGAACCAGCACAGGAGGGAGCTCCGGGAACTGGACGACGTGAGTATCTAGACACGGTGACAAAAGCTGGGCACGGGCCTCCCCTCAATGCGAGGGGGATTAGTCCATAGTCCACCACGCTGGCCCAGTGCGGGTTGGCGGACTTCACACATCTTTCGAGGGGTTCTCTCAGACATGCAGGTTTCCTCGCAATGTTTTTCTTCACCGTTTAGCAAGCGATAATCGTGGTTGATAATGAGATTCGCACAGGAAAATCCAGAAAATCTAGAGGTGCGAGCCGGGGTTTGAACCTGCGATCCTCGTTACCGAGGCAAGCGTTCTACTAACTTGGCTATCACTGCTATATGACAAAAGCATGGTACAATAATATGTCATAGCCAGGAGTTCTCTTCCCATGACAGCTAGGTCACGTGCTTGACCAAAGACTTTGACATCGGCCAAATCGACCAATGAGCGATGTTAATTCCATCTATACACAAATAAATAAAATTGGAGTGTCTGTTTGTAATATTAAAATAACCGCTTTTAACTAAGTGCATTTGGATGTATACACGGTACCTATACCGAAACAACATTTTTTACAATTTATGTCTGTCTGTCTGTCTGTTTGTTTCGGCTAATCTCTGAAATGGCTGAACCGATTTTGAGGGGAGTTTCACTGGCAGATAGCTGACATAACAAGGAGTAACTTAGGCTGCTTTTATTTAAGAAAAACTGTTTTGTTAAATACTACGCGGATGAAGTCGCGGGTAACAGCTAGTTGGAAATAAGATTGCACTGATCGTGACGGAGTCTTGGGCCATCGTCAGACCTGGGCCCCAAGTCTGCTAACACAATCGAGTCATAATCGAACAGCAACCGCATAGTAACTGTCACTTTTGACAGATAGGTATCCCATACAATATCTATCAAAAGTGACAGTTACTCTTCGGTTGCTGTTAGATTATGATACGATTGTGTTAGCAGACTTTGGACCCTGGCGTAGCATTTGATTGTACCAAGCTGCCTTCGAGTATTCGGCCGCGAGTCTGCAGCGACTTATTCCCTTATAGATCCTGTCGAAAATCTCCAAGTCTCCTACGGTGGTGGAGAACGCTGACTTCGACAACGAGCTGCAACGGGTTAGGGGGGAGATTGAGAGGCTCGCGCAGGACGCGCAGGCCGAGCTTGGCAGCGGGCCGGGCACCAGCCTCACTGACAACCTGGCTGAACTGGCAGACAGACTGGCTGATGTCAGGTAAGCTTCATATTCTTTTATTCTTCATCCAAAAAAAAACATTAGCTGCTCTGTTTTTTTTTTCGAAATTAAACATCTTTGCCATTCTTGCCATTTGATCATGCCAAACATCATGCATTTTAGTCAAAGAGAATTTACATTATAATAAAAAAACAGTCAATGTCGTTAATACTGCTAAATTGCTTGGTATAATACGAGTAGTTGATAAAAAGCTTAACTGGAAAGCACACATAGAAAATCTAGCTAAAAAAATAAGTAACTGCATACGCACTATACAAACTAGCTCCAGTACTCAATATTGATGCGCTTCTCACTGTTTATCACGGCTTAGTATCATGTTGTCTATTGTATCATCATTGTATCATTTCGTAAAGAAAGAAGCAAAATTATTTTGTACTCTAATCATAACCATTTCTGGTTTGTATTTCTTTTTATGACCATAATTAATTTATAAAACGATTTTTTCTCCATTTGTAGGCCATTGTGGCAAACATGTAGAGCACTTTTTTAATTGTATCTACCCTACTTTTACAGATAATAAATTATACAATTCGATTTGACATTCTCGGGTTCAAATTCTTATTGTTCTCACAGAAACATGCTGTTTAAGATAAAGGATGAGAGTTACGACGGCAACGACGCGGTCGAGAAGAGCAAGGGTAACGTGTCTAAGGCCGAGAGCACAGTGGAGGCTGCGCAGAAGGAGATCAATGTAGGACTAGCCTTACTAACTACCCTCCCGCAATTAGTCAAAATATCCCGTAATTGGTCACAATTCGACCCCAAAATTTCTGTGGTTGGCATATTGACCCACCTTTATGTGACAAGGGTCCCGGCTTTGAGTCCCGTTTGGGGCACTTTTTGTGATGACCGCGAATGTTTGTACCCGAGTCATGGTCGCTCAATATCTATACAAGTAGGTAATTAAATACAGGAATCACCCCCAGTCCGTAGTGCCGTTCCCGTACAAAAAGGTTTGCTTAGTTCGGGACCGTATAGCGCGTTCGTATGACGACAGGTTCAGGGTTCGATACCCACCTCGGCTGTTATGCTATTGACGTTTTTGTTGTTGAGGTGTATTGAACATGGAAGGATGTTTGTTACTCAAATCACGCCAGAACGGCTGAACGGATCAGGATGAGATTTGGCACAGAGATAGATTATAGTCTGGAATAGCATATAGGCTACTTTTTATCAAAGGACATACTTTTTAATCGCGGGTAACACCGCGTGACGTAGCTAGTTATTATAAGCTTTATCCACTCCTCAGAGTGCCTTGGAATATCTCGAGGGTGAGGGTGCCGCGGCGCTGACCAAGGCTCGCCACCGCTCCGACCAGTTCGGCAAGCAGTCGGTCGACATGTCGGCCCTGGCGAAGGAGTCCCGACTCCTGGCCGAGAAGCTGGAGAACGAAGCGAGGAACATCAGGGAAATAGCTGAGAAGGCGCTCAACGAATCCCTGGCGGCGAACATGAAAGCTAAAGACGGCATCAACAAGCAGGCTAATATTAGGTACCCACGTTGGTTCTAGGAATCGGTGTAGATACAGCGTGATTCAGAAAGAGCATACCATTTGAACGTCAAGTCAGAATTTCAAAACGACAATTAAAAAAACAATTTAACAGTTGTAACTTTGTTGCCAATTTTTTTTATTTTAAATGGACATATCAAATTTATATTTCTATGTACTCATAATAATTACAAATGTGCATAGGATGCACAGGCTCAAAGGTTACAATGTTCTGCGAAAACTCTCCTAGCGCGTTTTAGGATTGTACGCAGAATTTTCATTTAGTTCTGAACGTTGTATGTACCGCCATCTATGCATCGGCGTAGCAAACATGTTTTCTAGCGAGCTGTTAAGCAGTCCCCACACATATTAAAAAAAAACTCTTCTCACCCAGCAATGAAGTCCAAGTCCTGACGAACGAGCTCAACACCGCTTCGAGCAAGTTGAACACGATGACGGAACTCTCGGACCAGGCTCTCCAGAGGGCCAAGGAGGTCTACGACGACGCCCTCGGCTTGTACGCCGAAGTCAACACCACCCTACTGCCTGATATCAAGCTAAACAAGCTGCAAGAAGACGCCGTCGGCATGAACGTGACTGTAGGGATTTTTCAGGATATGTAGATCATTTCATCCCCCTACGCGTCAGTAAAAACTTGTTGGTTTATTAATAACTAGCTGTTGCCCGCGACTTCGTCCGCGTGGTATTTAGCAAAGACAACCGTTGACAACAGCCTGCTCGCCCATTCTGAGCCTGCGGGACGCATTCCAGGTTGTTGCTATCAAACTTAATCAGGCGCTGCGCTGCAACATTGGTTTTATTTTTTTTTCGGAAGATCCTACGTTTTTTTCTAAAATAAAAGTAGCCTAAGTTACTCCTTGTTACATCAGCTATCTGCCCGTGAAAGTCCCGTCAAAATCGGTCCAGCCATTTCAGAGATTAGCCGGAACAAACAGACAGACAGACAGACAGACGGACAGACGGACAGACAGACGGACAGACAGACAAAAATTGTAACAAATGTGGTTTCGGTATAGGTAACGTGTATACATCCAAATGCACTTAGTAAAAAGCGGTTATTTTAATATTACAAACAGACACTCCAATTTTATTTATATGTATAGATAAAAAACACAGAGCAATTTTCCATAGAGTAGAAAAAGCAAAGATAAATTATAAAATTATGTCATAGACACCTACAGAGCTGTGACGTCACCGGTATAAATCGACGAGTGTGCAGAAGAGAAAGAATGAGACCCCACTCTTCTTCCCCCTGCTTCCTCTACCAATCTAAAATGGTCTACATATTGATATCCTATATTTACGTGAATACTACACATTGAAATAAAACTAACCTTACGGATTTGATCGCGTTTACTGTATGTTTTTTTACTATTACAAGACCTCAAGACATAGTGAGCACCTTCTGCATAGATCGGACCGCAAGCAACAACTAAATATGAGGGTATCTCTGTTCAAACGTCAAACTAGGACGTCAAATACATCGGTCCTCCCGTGACCATGCTCGCTGTAAATCAGCCGAAACATCGGAAACGTAAAAAACGTACAATAAACGCGATGAATGCCGTAAGATTAGTTTTATTTCAATGTGTAGTATTCGCGTTAATCTATACATATAAATAAAATTGGAGTGTCTGTTTGTAATATTAAAATAACCGCTTTTTACTTAGTGCATTTGGATGTATACACGTTACCTATACTGAAACAACATTTTTTAAAAATTTTGTCTGTCTGTCTGTCTGTCCGTCTGTCTGTCTGTCTGTCTGTTTGTTCCGGCTAATCTCTGAAATGGCTGGACCGATTTTGACGGGACTTTCACTGGCAGATAGCTGATGTAAAAAGGAGTAACTTAGGCTACTTTTATTTTAGAAAAAAAATAGGCTCTCACGAAAAAAAATTAAAACCAATGTTGCAGCGCAGCGCCTGATTAAGTTTGATAGCAACAACCTGCAATGCGTCCCGCGGGCTCAGAATGGGCGAGCAGGCTGTTGTCAACGGTTGTCTTTGTTAAATACCACGCGGACGAAGTCGCGGGCAACAGCTAGTATAAGAAATAAATATGTAGACCATTTCAGATTGGTAGAGGAACTAGCGGTGACGAGTGGGGTCTCGTTCTTTCTCTTCTGCACACTCGCCAACTTTTGGTGGTGACATCACAGCTCTGTAGGTTTCGAAACAAACCCCCGGTTGTGGGAAAAGATTCCTGTCTTTTCCTCTCTCTTCTTATTTCCCTTCTTCTCTCTCTACTCCCTTTTCTTCTTCTGCATAGACGCCTTGGCTCTTAGCGGAACCTGTATCGAATAGCGGACCAGAATGAGAGCCAGTTCCTTTGCTTTTATGTCTTCATACTCTCGAACAGAATCTACCAAAATTAATAAAATATTAACCCCAGGTTGACGAGAAGACGGCAGACTTGGAGCGTCTTATTGCCGAGAACTCGGATACATTGGATCAGCTGGAAGGCGCGATCAGGCAAGGCCGGGGGCTGCTGGACCAGGGCCACGACCGGCAGGACGAGCTGAACGAGCTGCTGGCCAAGTTGGACGAGCTGCAGGCGCAGGCCAAGAACGACGTGGAGCTGACCAACCAGACCTTGAAGGATGCCAACGAGATCTATAAGACTTTGAAAGGTACGATTGCTTTTATTTAGACACCTGCGACTTCGTCCGAGTGGTATTTAACAAAAAAGTTTTCCTAAAATATAAGTAGCCTCAGTTACTCCTTGTTACATCAGCTATCTGCCAGTGAAAGTCCCGTCAAAATTGGTCGAGCCTTTTCAGAGATTAGCCGGAACAAACAGACGGACAATAATTGTGAAAATGTTGTTTTGGTAAAAAGCGGTTATTTTAATATAACAAACAGACACTCCAATTTTATTTATTGTATAGATTATAAACGACTGGCCCCTTAATTCATAAAAAATAATAAGGCAGGTACCTACAATGGTAGGTATTTATAAGAAAAGTGTTATGCTATTGCTGATTGGATATTTTAAATGCTTGTTCACCAGCCGGTTTTTTTGGGCAGATTTTTATTTCTATTTCTATTTTCCTTTTTTTCTCTTGAGTAGTTACATGATTAAAAAGATCATTATTTTTTTTAAGACATCAGCCAGTTTTTTGTTCAGATTTTTATTTTCCTTTTTTTCTCTTGTAGGTACATAAATAAAAAATAATATCATTAAATATTTTTTTTGGTAGAGTTCAGCGACCAGGTGACGGAGTCCCGCCAGCTGGCGGACCAGGCGGCGCTGGACGTGCCCGGCGTGCAGCTGAAGATCGCCGCCGCCGACGAGAGCATCAACAGCATCGCGGAACAGCTCTCCGTGGCCAGCGACAAGGCGCAAGAGGCACGGGACCTGGCTGACACCGCGCAGAAGGACTACGCTGACAAGGCATCAGAGGTACATTTATATATTTACTAGCCATGTGCCTAATCGTGCAAAAAAAAGTGCGAAAAGAAAAATATTTTTTCCATACAACCTTCGACCCCCCCGCCCCCCCCCTCTCTTTGAAACTTTCAGGGGTCTAATCTCATAAAATCCTGCCTTAGTTCACCTCTTGCGTACTCAAAGAATATATCGTTGAACTATCAAGTCTCTAGGTTCACTGGTTTAGGGTGTGCTTTTGTCAGTCAGTGTTAAGAATGTTAGTAGATTATGCACGACCTGCAGCACAGTTGATAGTGACCCTGCTGTCCCGGGTTCGATTCCTGGTAGGAACAAACATTGTGTGCTGAGCACGAATGTTTGTACCCCAGTCATGGGTGTTTAATATCTACATTTTAGCTTTTTTGGTATTACTACTAACCTATATTACGTAGGCCGCCCACGAGGTGAGAAAGAAGTCCTCCAAGTCCCGAGCCGAGGCTGGCAAGCTGAGAGACGAAGCAGAAAAGTTATCCAGTAAGTATTACCAGTATTGCAATCACAGATCACGAGAGATATGCCGTGCGGTTCAAAGTGTATGGGAACTCGCTGTCTCCGTTTTGTTCCCCACCACTCGCTAAAACCAACCAATACGAAGTCTCCTCGGTGCGTGCTGCGTCGTCGCCGTATACAGCGGCCGTACCACGCGACGCACCAGTCTATTCAAAGTATCGTTAGACGATCTATACATTGCCTCGTACATTCACTCAGTAGCGAACATAGGTGGTACTTAAAGAGCCATGTATTTTGTACAAAAATAAAATAGTCGTTGTGCTACATGAAAACTAAAATAACATAATAAAGGCATTAAATATTTTTTGATTTGTTGTTTTTAATGATTTTAAAGACGAATAAATAAAATACTTAATACTGGCTGGTGAAATGAGATTCTATCTTTCGCGTAGTTCACTTTGCTGCTAGTATTTTTGCACACAACCACGGAATAACACGGCATTTAAAAAAAAAGTTAGAGCTCCGATACCGGACGTGCAGTTGCAGTCGACTGACGGCGAAAACTCTATGTTAGCGTAATTTTGGCTAAATGTGAGCGCAAGCCCACCGCTTTCATAACATATCTCCTCTCATATATCTGTGATTGCAATATATTGGACAACAGTTCATTATCCTCTTGCGCACTCTTCTTTAATATATTCTCGAAACTAGCTGGTACCCGCGACTTCGTACACGTGGTATTTAAAAAAAGCGGATGAAGTCGCGGGCAACAGCTAGTCTAAAATAGAAGTAGCCTAAGTTACTCCTTGTTACATAAGCTTATCTACCAGTGAAGGTCCCGTCAAAATCGGTCCACCGATTTCAGAGATTAGTCGGAACAAACAAACCGATAAAAATTGTAAAAAAAATTGTTTTGGTATATGCACCATGTATACATCCAAATGCACTAAGTAAAAAGCGGTTATTTTAATATTACAAACAGACACTCCAATTTTATTTATTTGAATAGATAAAAATAACATATTTTATTGCCACGACATGGCTGCGGTGTACCTACTGTAGGGTTATCAGGAACCCTGTAATCGTAACGTCATCGGCAAAGCATGCTGTCTCTGTCTTAGTTATTCATGACGTCTGTGGTGTGAGAGGGATGGAAGAGTCACATAACCGAAACGCTATGTGTGCTTAAGTTACTGGTACCGTATCGAGCAATGTGTTTGTTTCAGCCCGCGTTAAAGGAACTGCCAAGGAGATTGAGGACTTGGAGAAGCAGGCGGACGATAACATGCAGTTGACCCAGGACGCCAAGATGAAGGTAGTTCCGTGAGGGGGTCAGATCGTTGCTAGAATATGGGGGGTTAAAACAGCACACAGCTATACTTCTAAAGGCAACATCTTCGGAAAATCGTTAAACAAAGACACACATACACTCACTAACACACAAACTCTCACACACACATACTCACACACACACCCTCACACACACATACTCACTCACACACACACCCTCATACACACACACTCACACCCTCACACAAACAAACACACAACTCAAACGCAATGCTTTAAAGTAGTTTTTACGGAACCATTTATTATGGTCTTTAATCATGTCACCACAGTTGAGTGGAATGTGTGGACACATTCATTCAACAGTTAACGGGTTCACGGTCTCACAGATCAGGAGCCATATAGCGAGTCCTTGTGTATAGTAACTTGGATTAAGTCTACATTTAAATAATCTTAATGTTTTAGTTTGTATCATCATTTGTTTCGTGCCAGGTCGGTCAAGCCAACACTGACGCGAGGGAGGCAGAGAAGCAAGTGTCCAAGGGCCTCGAGGATCTGAAGGTCATCTTGGATGAGCTGCAGAACCTGCCCACATTGGACGACGAGGCTCTAGATAGATTGCGTAAGTTTAGTTGTATCAAGGCTCAGTTGCACTGGTTGGAGTATGTGGAACCATTGGAATGGAATTATACGATGAATGAATCATGAAGTAGTGATAGCCAAGTTGGTAGAACGCTTGCCTCGGTAACGAGGATCGCAGGTTCAAACCCCCGCTCGCACCTCTGAGATTTACGGATTTCCATGTGCTAATCTCATTTTCAACCATGATTATCACTTGCTTAACGATGATGGACAACATTGCGAGGAAACCTGCATGTCTGAGAGAACTCCTCGAAAGGTGTGTGAAGTCCGCCGACCCGGACTGAGCCAGCGTGGTAGACTAATGCCTAATACCCCTCGCATTGAGGGAATCGTATACGTATACGTATCCACGACTGGCTGCAATACTATGTATTAATTATTTCACAGAGGAAAGTCTGGACGAAGTTGAAAGTGAGCTGGAGGCGGCGGACTTGGACGGAAAGATTAAAAGCTTGACCGAAGCCAAGAACTTTCATCAGAGGTACCTATATGACACCTACACACGAACTTAGCCCCAAGTCTGTAAGACAATGGACACATAATCTTTTTTTTTTTAGTACATTATAGGCAAGTATTTGATCTCGATCTCACCTGATGGTAAGTGACGATGAGATCTACGATGGAGCATACTTGCCTAGGTAGGAAGGCGGCAGTAGATAGAGACGCTACATTCACTAGGCACATGCATTTCATAGAGCAAAGGTTCGACATGATTTTTTGCATAGGCAGTGGTAGTTTAGGGGTCAGAAAATGATACATAGAGGAAAAGGACATACTTTTAATCACGTCACCTCCTATCACGTTTTAGATGGATGAAGCAGGTCCAAGACGACCACGACCATATCCGCACGGAGGTGAACAATATCAAGAACATCCTGGGCCAGTTGCCCGACGGCTGCTTCAAGCGCATTGTGCTCGAGCCCACCGAGGGGCCCAGCCGCCCCGCCAGCTTTAGGTAGATCACGAGACGGTGGAGGCAGGGTTTATGGGGCCGAAAATACCGCACTCACACGTTGATACAACGTAACTCGGAAAGGGTATACTACCATTTGAACATACTGCTCCTTAGCGCGATTGTAATCATCTGTACAAATAAATAAAATTGGAGTGTCTGTTTGTAATATTAAAATAACCGCTTTTTACTAAGTGCATTTGGATGTTGCACGGTATATATGCCGAAACAATTTTAAATCTCTTGTCTGTCTGTTTGTTTCTAATCTCTGAAATGGCTTGACCGATATTGACGGGACTTTCACTGGCAGATAGCTGATGCAACAAGGAGTATCTTAGGCTACTTTTATTTTAGAAAAACTTTTGTTAAATACCGGACGCAGACGAAGTCGCGGGTAACAGCTAGTTAAACAATAATTTTTTTCTCAGCAAAATAGCAGTTGTGATTGCTTAAGAGCAATAAGAATCTTCATATAATGCTTAGAAATGCGCTTAAGATATATCTTGCGGGCTATGCGGTTTTTTTTCTGTAAAACTCTTACGTAGCTACTTACAGCCTGAAGTGTGGATCGGTTATATTAATATCAGATATGGAAAGAGTTAGCAAAGGCAAGCACATCTATCGAGTAGGTAAGGAGGTACGGTACCACCTACCGTCCAATGGTAAGTCGTATTAGTGGTACAGGTCCCGCGCTGGCTTCATCCGATACTAATGTTGCCCCTATGTAGTTTAACTTAATGCCATTGGCATTAAATATGTTTTAAAGCCACGAGAGTAATCGTTTAAAAAAAAATGGAGGCATCTTACTTTTTTTTTGTAATATTTAAAGTCTGTAAATCTTTTTTTTGTTTTTGTATTTTTATACCTACAGGCTGCATTTATTAACATTGTATTTTGTACTTAGACTAGTTTTAAATATGAACACTAGCGTGTAGAGGCTTTTATAAGTTACATAGGTATACCCGTGCCATATTTCTGATATTGGTACGATTGTAAATATAACGTAATATGTATGTACCTAACTAAGCCATATCCAGTTATTAATTAATATCGAGGTCAAATCACTTTCTTTACATACTTAAACCTAATGGGACAATCACTAATAGACATTTATAACAATAAAATTGCGGGTTTGTCGTTTTTTTAAATAATGTATGTCGTAATTGATGTGTCACAAATGTTGTAATTTTGAAGCGCGCAATGTAGCGTAAACAAAGCGATCGCAACGCAGCGCTCAGCGCGATACACGACGCGTGCGATTGACGAGCGCGTCCAAGCGTATCGAGTTTGAATTTACATTGCAGTTATAGGCCTCAATTAATAATTATGTATTTTTTTTTTGTTTAAAAGTAACTTGAGATAGACTTCTATTCTGATTGCATTGTAAAATCAATTTAAAAATACTGAAAGAAATGCGTATAATTTATGAAAAGATCTACGAAAAATTTAAACTGGGAGTCCAGAATCATGAGTTGAATCTATGGTACCAGTTTTCGTTACAAAGCCACTTACACCCTGTATATGGTTTGAGAGAATTGAAGATCGCTAAAGAACTATCTACGTATGCTTTGGTTATGTACTTTGTACAGACTAAGTGACCGAAGATTGAACATTTTGACAGTTGTTCATGAACGATTCGGCTTATCTTCGTCTGCACACAGTTGTCTTTTTTTTTACCTTTTTTATATAAATATATTTTTATAAATCTTGTCTTCTGATAATTAGGTGAGTAATATTATTTGTATTGTAGCCTATTTATTTGTAATAAAATGAGGACAAACATTTATATGTTTTATTTATCCGTGCGAACACTTAATTTAATAAAAAAACGTACTTGAGAGCATGGGATTGTGATGGGATTTCAAGTGCGAATCACATTTTCAACTATGTTTTTAACACTGCACTCTTAGAATAATCAGTATAAAGTTCAAAACTGCATGTGATAAGCTTGCTTGACGACAATGAGATCATAGACAAAATTCGCATACACGTTACACTTGGTTAAATCACTCGATTAAAAAAAAATTTACGCACATTATGAGACTGAGATTTGGACATTGTCGTTTTAATGCTCATTTACACCGCATGAACATGATCGCTTCCCCTAAATGTAGTGAATGCAACTCGCAGGAAGATCAAACATTAGATCATATATTCTTTAAATGTCCGGCCTTTAACATACAGCGCCTATTGCTCATTGATCAATTGCTGGAAAAATATCAAAACATCCCGCCTTCCCTACAGAACCTTTTAGCTTGCCCTGATAATTTTACGCCTATCTATGACTTTATCAACTCCTCGCTTGGAGATATTTGAAGCGACAAAACAAAAATACAAGACAATCCATCAAGGACTAGACTAGTTTTTACTTTAACAAGTAATCAATATGGATATATAATTACTGAACTATTTAAAGAAAATAATTATTCAAGATTTGGAACTTGTGCCTTTATATTTAAATTGTATACCTGCAAGTAAATTTGATCAAGAAAATACCCATGACATTGACAACATCAGAATTGGCAGTATGGATTCCCTTTGCCTGTCCTACTGGACGAATTAAACTACTACCAATCACGCCCACGTGCGCTGGTATCCAAATAAGTGTAATTTGCTTACGTACGAGATATCGCCAAATTTACCAGGATTTCTTCTATATCATATATAATATGGTGTTCATTCTTATAACCTGGATGTCTCAAAGATTTCAGAACAGACATGCTGTCAGACGCAATAATAAAATGTGATGCAGTGGAGCACAAAACGTCGTTTTGTACATATTTTAATGCTTCCAAAATCGCTGTGGCCTCTGCCGAGAAAACTGTGTAAATGGTAGGTAATCGAAATCCTCGACCATACTTTTTATCCGTATCATAGAATGCAGCAGATACACTTGTTTCATTCTTCGACCCGTCTGTGTAGATAATCTGGTGGTCTGTCCAACATGAAAGCTTCTCATAAACATCCTGCTTGGTTCTCATATGATGGTCTATTTCTATAATGTCTGATGGAGGAAATTTACCTTCAAAGGTTCCATGATAGCAAGCCCAATTTTCAGCATGGTAAACATTGTTATTTTTAATGTATGTTGATATTTCAGTATAGTCACGAAGAATATATGGATATTTAGAAGATAGAGGAGTTGAAGCTAAATATCTGGAGTCATTTAATTTAGTTAAAAGAGGATGATTGTCAAAAGAGTGAAGCTTTAAAATGAAATTGAACTTTAAATACTTAAATCTAAAAGACAATGAAGGAATATTACATTCAACTTGCATTGAAATGATAGGGGTAGTCTTCATAGCCCCTGTAATTAAACGAAGATTTCTATTCTGAATTTCTTCCAGTTTATTTACTAAAACAGAATTGGAAGCATAGCAACACAAGCTATATTCAAAATGAGAGCGGACTATGGATTTGTACAACATAAATAAAATTTTTGGATCAGCGCCCCAATAAGTTCTGGCAAGTGATTTTAATATATTAAAAGCTTGCAAGGCTTTGTCTGCCAAACCATTAACATGTCTTCTTTGCCATGATAAATTCTTGACAAAAGTAACTCCCAAAAACTTGACCTCATCACTAACAGGAAGTAAATTACCTTCATAAATGATGTTGGTGAGTAAAGATCTGGATCTGCTGAATATTATGACTCTAGTTTTATTTGAATTAACATCTAGTTTCAAGTAATTAAAATAGGTTTTTAAACCTTTTACAGCAGTGTTTCACTTATTCTCTACTAGTCTTATGTTAGTACCTGTGCAATACACTGTTAAGTCATCTGCATATTGCAGACTATTAACATCAGTGCCTAATATATTATTTAACCTATGCATATACAAAATAAACAATAAAGGACTTAATATCCCCCCTTGACAGACACCCTTATAGGATAACTGAGGTCCATACAAATTGTTTTTCCGTCTTACATATACAGATCTACCATTTAGAAAATTGAAAATGCATTTTACTAATTTTACAGGCAACCCAAGTAGATGCAATTCATTAGCAAGGACATTATGATCTACATTATTGAAAGCACCAGTGATATCAAAGAAAATGCTAATTAAAAACTTTTACTAGCAAATGCATCATGTAATCCAAGTTCAAATGATTTAAACTTTCTGAAGCAGAGCGTCCTCTCCTAAAACCAAACTGATTACAAGGTAATAACTTCTTGGAGTTTATGAAATATTCAAGACGCTGTTTTATTAACTGTTCAAATATTTTGGCTGTACAGGAAGTGAGAGCTATAGGTCTGTATGAGTCATGATGATTTGAATCTTTACCAGGCTTAAGTATAGGAACAAGACAATCAATCTTCCATGATTTAGGAATAACCATGCTATTCCACAATGAATTAAAAATATTTAAAACCATTTGCTGGCTAAATGAGTCAAGATATTTAAACATTTTGTAAGATATATGATCTAAACCAAATGCAGTATCCCTACGAGAGTATATAGCACCTGTAAACTCAGAAAATGTAAATGGCTTCATGAAGAAATTATCAAGATGGAAATCAGTATTATTGGTATAAAGATCTAATGTTGGCATATTAGGAGGATTGGAAGTGTATTTGTCCAGAAATGGTTGTATCCATCTATCATCATTAAAATAATTATGTGAATGACTATAAGTTTTGTTAAATTTTCTAATATTCGACGAAAGCTTGTTGTTTTTTAAATGATAAATAATTTTCTATTGTAGGATTAGATTTGAAGTTCAAATAAACAGACTTACATTTACTAACTGCCTGTGAACAGGCTTGATTCCACCAAGGTAAATATAACTTCCTTTTGGGTCTATTGTGAATCTGAGGCACTGGATTAAAGATTTTATTAGCAGTATTTGCTTCAGATACACTTTCTAACAAAATTTTATATAATATGTCATAACACATTTCTGGATCAGATAAATCAAAATTGCTACTATGTAGTTTTGAACTTACCACATGTTGATATTTCTGCCAATCAACACACTTATAATTTGGACGGAAATAATTAGCATTAACATAGCTGTTGTTATTAATATTTACAGGATTGCATAAAAGAGTAGTGACTGCAGGAAGATGATAACTACAAAATGAGTCATCATGCACATGCCAATTACATCTTAAGGCTAACAAGGGTGTAACAATAGTAAGGTCTAATGCATTTGGCTGCCATGTATGGGAACCAACAGTTGTTGCAGAACCATCATTCAGCAAGCACAGATGATTATCATTTATTACATCTAAGAGAGTAGTGCCACGCAAATCCGTGGATGTGCAGCCCCACATAGTGTGATGTGCATTAAAATCAACAGCTAGTATCAATGGCTGTGGAACATACTTTATTAAATTGTCAAGCTGTGTATAATTGAAATTAGAAGGAGAAGCAGATGTAGAACTGTAAAAACTAACTATAGACAAAGTTTCATTATTTATAAATATTTGAATGGCTATATTTTGTAGAGAACTATCTGAATAAGTTTGTATCTTTTTATAATTAATATAATTTCTAATTAGTATAGCAACACCATTATGTTTAGATCCAATATCTAATCTTTCTATTTTATATCCTTTGATATTTATAGTTTTTGATGATTGTAACCAAGTTTCGGAGATTATAGCTATATGTATATCATTTTCGTATAAATAATGTGAAAAGACATGTTTATGACTAAGCAAACTGAGCATTCCATTGAACTATATTGAGCTTATCCATTTTTATTAGTTGTACTCTTGTTACTAGTATTAAAATTGTCCAGCAATATTGATTTAATAGTCTCAGATGTAATGGGACTGTCTGTTTTAGATTTTTGTGAGCTAATTTTAACAATGGTGGATATTATTAAATTAAGAATACGATCTGATTGTAAAAACTGTGTTATGTGATGGTCAGATTTAGTTTTGGTAAGGTCAGGGAAATTTGTGTTATTGAATAGATCAACATACTTCTTTTGTTTGTATTTGTTATTGTTTTTTTCAATTTCTTCCTTTCGTTTAGGGCACTCTGCTGAAATGGATATGTGATTGCCATTGCAATGCACACATACTGCATCTTTGGCTGCTTTTTGACATTCTTTGTAATGATGATCCTCTCCACAGATCGAACACTTTTGTTTGTTTTTACAGTACTTGCCAATATGTCCATAGCGCAGGCATCGCAGGCACTGACTAACAGGTGGAATATATACGCTTACCTCGAAATACCAGCTATTTATATCGACGCTATCAGGAAGTGTAGGACAGGAAAAGGTAATCGCCACCGTCTGCGTGGGTAATAAAATTCGATTGCCATCATCATCGCGTCCACGGCGCATCAGGCGACGCACGGACACTACATCTTTGGAGCTGGAAATGCCGGTATATATATTAGAATTTGACATATATGTGGGAACACCGCGTATGACCCCTGTAATTTCCGTGAGTGTAGTAGGTACTTATTGTCGCTTTTAACTCTAAGTCTTTTTGCACCTTAACATTATTTAAAGCCATGTTTGCAAAACCAGGCCGCTCAAAGATTGCCCCAACCTTCAACCTATTAATTCGTTTGAAGCGCTTGATTCCTTTATGATGGCGCTTCAGGACCGCGCCTAACGCCATCAAATCTCGGTCCCCAATGGGTTTCGACACCTCGGTACTTTCATAAATGACAATATATTCAAAATTTCCGCCGTCCTCAGGGTATTGTCGAGAATAATTGTCAACTTTAAAAGGTTTAAATTTATCTACTCCCGAGTCATCATCAGATTCCGAAGACTGCGATGACGGGGGAAGATCCCCATCCGCCTTTCTTTTTTTCCGCTTCGCTGTCATTCCGGCCACAGCAAGGCCCCTTTAAATTCGCTCACTTTATATTTATAATATAAAACAATTTTTTTGTTCAAAAAACGCGCCCTCTTGGTTTAAAGGTTTCCCGCCTTTTTTTTTGACACTTAATATATTTGACGTTAGATGGACATTGTCAGACGGGATGCGTTTCGTTATTGTATTCTTTAAACAAACAGATATATTAAATGCCTTAAAAACAAAATAGTTCTACGAACATTATAAATTATTAACTTCAAAATGCATTGTTATTATAGATTATATTATTATGAAATCTTGATTTTCATTGGAATTATTGATAGTGTAAGTCGCTTCATCCCATCGTTGTGAACTAAATATAGATTATATTGATATCTTGATACGTTCCGATATGTAGGGAACATTCATACTTTTCTATAGAAATATTGATATTGTAGAATATCTCATTGTTAACTAAGCGTAGATACTACAAATAGTGTAATCTTTCCCATTCCAAATACTGATGGTGTGAAATGTCATACTACTACAATAAGTATCCAGCATAGATATTATTGATAGCGTTAACGACACCGATGCGTACGTGACTTTGAACGCTTGAATCTTATGGAGTTGAGGGTAGTAGAAATCACAAGATACAAGTAGTGATGTGGTTAAGTCGAGCGGCCGGCATGATGAATGTATTTACGGAATTCACATATAAATAGGAGAGTTAGTGACTAAGCCTTATATATACATACATACATACATATAAATAAAATTGGAGTGTCTGTTTGTAATATTAAAATAACCGCTTTTTACTAAGTGCATTTGGATGTATACACGTTACGTATACCGAAACAATTTTTTTTAAAATTTTTGTCTGTCTGTCCGTCTGTCTGTCTGTCTGTCTGTCTGTTTGTTCCGGCTAATATCTGAAATGGCTGGACCGATTTTGAAGGGACTTTCACTGGCAGATAGCTGATGTAACAAGGAGTAACTTAGGCTACTTTTATTTTAGAAAAAAAAATAGGATCTCACGAAAAAAAAATTAAAACCAATGTTGCAGCGCCGCGCCTGATTAAGTTTGATAGCAACAACTTGCAATGCGTCCCGCGGGCTCAGAATGGGCGAGCAGGCTGTTGTCAACGGTTGTCTTTGTTAAATACCACGCGGACGAAGTCGCGGGCAACAGCTAGTGTTAGATAAATCAATGAGTTATCGAGTAGAATTATCATAACATTATTGGAACAGTTTAATTTAACTAGTTTCTATCTAATAGAAATAAAATAATTTGAATTCCTTATAAAATCTGGTTTTGATATTTTGGAAAGTAAATGAATTGATTTAGGAGTAATTGTTAGTTCATTATTATGTATTTAAAATCATTATTAGCTTCGCTGATATTTTCGATGAATTGTGAAAAGTCTGCAGTTTTATGTAAATAGTATCGACATCTGGACATCCCTAGAAATATTAGTGGTTGAGGGTAGAAATATGGTGTCTGAGAACTACAATAAAAGGCGTTGCACGATTCATTTCGGAGAGAGAAATTCTTGACGACCTTCGGTCCTGAGCTGCACAGGCGATCATTGGTAAGTACTTTTTAATCTGATTTTGCATTTAAATTTCTTGGTGTTTGAATTGTGTATATTCTTTTCCTGTTTTAAATAGTCTTTAATTATTCATTGAATAGGGTATTTGTATTTTAATTTAGGTTGTTCTTTAATGCAGTGAATAAAGGGAATTATTTTGTAATTTTAAATGAATGTTAAAGTGTGTTGGGGAATGTTTCGCTTGTGTATCGCCTTTCCAGTATGTTTAAATGTAAAAGTGACGTTTATCTCTACTTTTGCTGAATAAATATTTAGAAGTGGTAGGTAGTGTAGGATCCTTGACATTTCCATAGAATAAGTACTTCATATAATTATATTTATTATTATAGGCGGGTAAGTTGATACAGTTGACTGGTGATAGGTATGGTTTATTGATTAGGCGGTTGATACGGTTTGTTTGATAGGCTATAGGGATACAGATTTAGATAAATTAATACGTGTTGGGAAACTAGGAATTTCGTAGGAATCTTCTTTTACTTTTATTATTTTAGATGCGGGTAGGTCGATACTTGCGATTGGTAATAGGTGCGGTTGGTCTGTTGGCAATAGGGACAAATGTTTAAGTAAATTAATAGGTGATAGGATAGTAGTATTAACAATTAGGCAAGTAGGTAGGGACCCCTTTGCTAATCCATGGAGTTTCTCGCTCGCTCTTCTCCATTGGACTAGGTTTCCGAGCGAGTGGTAGATTCATTTGTTCCATGTATTCAATAGTGATAATATTAAATCAAGGTTAAAGTTTGATATACTTACCTACTTTATTTAAATGTATCTATTTTCATGTTGATTATTATTCAATCTTAAATATATAACGTGATAAATAACTAACTTAATAATCTGACGTTTGGTTCAGTATTGAGATTCTGGATGGATTGAATCTGGTGGAAAGTCTTTACTTATAAATTATATCGTAAATGAGTTGTTACATAGTGGGTGAATCTGGTAGATTTGGCTACACTGTGGGGCGGTAGACCCTGATAGCAATCGCTAAACAGTAGATGATAGAGTTGCTATCTGCAGTCACTAGCTGGACTTATCGGTTTTTCATACTAATCTATGGTATTAATGAGATTATAAAAAAAACAGTCAAAATTGTTTTGGTATATGCACCGTGTATACATCCAAATGCACTAAGTAAAAAGCGGTTATTTTAATATTACAAACAGACACTCCAATTTTATTTATTTGAATAGATAAAAATAACATATTTTATTGCCACGACATGGCTGCGGTGTACCTACTGTAGGGTTATCAGGAACCCTGTAATCGTAACGTCATCGGCAAAGCATGCTGTCTCTGTCTTAGTTATTCATGACGTCTGTGGTGTGAGAGGGATGGAAGAGTCACATAACCGAAACGCTATGTGTGCTTAAGTTACTGGTACCGTATCGAGCAATGTGTTTGTTTCAGCCCGCGTTAAAGGAACTGCCAAGGAGATTGAGGACTTGGAGAAGCAGGCGGACGATAACATGCAGTTGACCCAGGACGCCAAGATGAAGGTAGTTCCGTGAGGGGGTCAGATCGTTGCTAGAATATGGGGGGTTAAAACGGCACACAGCTATACTTCTAAAGGCAACATCTTCGGAAAATCGTTAAACAAAGACACACATACACTCACTAACACACAAACTCTCACACACACATACTCACACACACACCCTCACACACACATACTCACTCACAAACACACCCTCATACACACACACTCACACCCTCACACAAACAAACACACAACTCAAACGCAATGCTTTAAAGTAGTTTTTACGGAACCATTTATTATGGTCTTTTTTAATCATGTCACCACAGTTGAGTGGAATGTGTGGACACATTCATTCAACAGTTAACGGGTTCACGGTCTCACAGATCAGGAGCCATATAGCGAGTCCTTGTGTATAGTAACTTGGATTAAGTCTACATTTAAATAATCTTAATGTTTTAGTTTGTATCATCATTTGTTTCGTGCCAGGTCGGTCAAGCCAACACTGACGCGAGGGAGGCAGAGAAGCAAGTGTCCAAGGGCCTCGAGGATCTGAAGGTCATCTTGGATGAGCTGCAGAACCTGCCCACATTGGACGACGAGGCTCTAGATAGATTGCGTAAGTTTAGTTGTATCAAGGCTCAGTTGCACTGGTTGGAGTATGTGGAACCATTGGAATGGAATTATACGATGAATGAATCATGAAGTAGTGATAGCCAAGTTGGTAGAACGCTTGCCTCGGTAACGAGGATCGCAGGTTCAAACCCCCGCTCGCACCTCTGAGATTTCCGGATTTCCATGTGCTAATCTCATTTTCAACCATGATTATCACTTGCTTAACGATGATGGACAACATTGCGAGGAAACCTGCATGTCTGAGAGAACTCCTCGAAAGGTGTGTGAAGTCCGCCGACCCGGACTGAGCCAGCGTGGTAGACTAATGCCTAATACCCCTCGCATTGAGGGAATCGTATACGTATACGTATCCACGACTGGCTGCAATACTATGTATTAATTATTTCACAGAGGAAAGTCTGGACGAAGTTGAAAGTGAGCTGGAGGCGGCGGACTTGGACGGAAAGATTAAAAGCTTGACCGAAGCCAAGAACTTTCATCAGAGGTACCTATATGACACCTACACACGAACTTAGCCCCAAGTCTGTAAGACAATGGACACATAATCTTTTTTTTTTTAGTACATTATAGGCAAGTATTTGATCTCGATCTCACCTGATGGTAAGTGACGATGAGATCTACGATGGAGCATACTTGCCTAGGTAGGAAGGCGGCAGTAGATAGAGACGCTACATTCACTAGGCACATGCATTTCATAGAGCAAAGGTTCGACATGATTTTTTGCATAGGCAGTGGTAGTTTAGGGGTCAGAAAATGATACATAGAGGAAAAGGACATACTTTTAATCACGTCACCTCCTATCACGTTTTAGATGGATGAAGCAGGTCCAAGACGACCACGACCATATCCGCACGGAGGTGAACAATATCAAGAACATCCTGGGCCAGTTGCCCGACGGCTGCTTCAAGCGCATTGTGCTCGAGCCCACCGAGGGGCCCAGCCGCCCCGCCAGCTTTAGGTAGATCACGAGACGGTGGAGGCAGGGTTTATGGGGCCGAAAATACCGCACTCACACGTTGATACAACGTAACTCGGAAAGGGTATACTACCATTTGAACATACTGCTCCTTAGCGCGATTGTAATCATCTGTACAAATAAATAAAATTGGAGTGTCTGTTTGTAATATTAAAATAACCGCTTTTTACTAAGTGCATTTGGATGTTGCACGGTATATATGCCGAAACAATTTTAAATCTCTTGTCTGTCTGTTTGTTTCTAATCTCTGAAATGGCTTGACCGATATTGACGGGACTTTCACTGGCAGATAGCTGATGCAACAAGGAGTATCTTAGGCTACTTTTATTTTAGAAAAACTTTTGTTAAATACCGGACGCAGACGAAGTCGCGGGTAACAGCTAGTTAAACAATAATTTTTTTCTCAGCAAAATAGCAGTTGTGATTGCTTAAGAGCAATAAGAATCTTCATATAATGCTTAGAAATGCGCTTAAGATATATCTTGCGGGCTATGCGGTTTTTTTTCTGTAAAACTCTTACGTAGCTACTTACAGCCTGAAGTGTGGATCGGTTATATTAATATCAGATATGGAAAGAGTTAGCAAAGGCAAGCACATCTATCGAGTAGGTAAGGAGGTACGGTACCACCTACCGTCCAATGGTAAGTCGTATTAGTGGTACAGGTCCCGCGCTGGCTTCATCCGATACTAATGTTGCCCCTATGTAGTTTAACTTAATGCCATTGGCATTAAATATGTTTTAAAGCCACGAGAGTAATCGTTTAAAAAAAAATGGAGGCATCTTACTTTTTTTTTGTAATATTTAAAGTCTGTAAATCTTTTTTTTGTTTTTGTATTTTTATACCTACAGGCTGCATTTATTAACATTGTATTTTGTACTTAGACTAGTTTTAAATATGAACACTAGCGTGTAGAGGCTTTTATAAGTTACATAGGTATACCCGTGCCATATTTCTGATATTGGTACGATTGTAAATATAACGTAATATGTATGTACCTAACTAAGCCATATCCAGTTATTAATTAATATCGAGGTCAAATCACTTTCTTTACATACTTAAACCTAATGGGACAATCACTAATAGACATTTATAACAATAAAATTGCGGGTTTGTCGTTTTTTTAAATAATGTATGTCGTAATTGATGTGTCACAAATGTTGTAATTTTGAAGCGCGCAATGTAGCGTAAACAAAGCGATCGCAACGCAGCGCTCAGCGCGATACACGACGCGTGCGATTGACGAGCGCGTCCAAGCGTATCGAGTTTGAATTTACATTGCAGTTATAGGCCTCAATTAATAATTATGTATTTTTTTTTTGTTTAAAAGTAACTTGAGATAGACTTCTATTCTGATTGCATTGTAAAATCAATTTAAAAATACTGAAAGAAATGCGTATAATTTATGAAAAGATCTACGAAAAATTTAAACTGGGAGTCCAGAATCATGAGTTGAATCTATGGTACCAGTTTTCGTTACAAAGCCACTTACACCCTGTATATGGTTTGAGAGAATTGAAGATCGCTAAAGAACTATCTACGTATGCTTTGGTTATGTACTTTGTACAGACTAAGTGACCGAAGATTGAACATTTTGACAGTTGTTCATGAACGATTCGGCTTATCTTCGTCTGCACACAGTTGTCTTTTTTTTTACCTTTTTTATATAAATATATTTTTATAAATCTTGTCTTCTGATAATTAGGTGAGTAATATTATTTGTATTGTAGCCTATTTATTTGTAATAAAATGAGGACAAACATTTATATGTTTTATTTATCCGTGCGAACACTTAATTTAATAAAAAAACGTACTTGAGAGCATGGGATTGTGATGGGATTTCAAGTGCGAATCACATTTTCAACTATGTTTTTAACACTGCACTCTTAGAATAATCAGTATAAAGTTCAAAACTGCATGTGATAAGCTTGCTTGACGACAATGAGATCATAGACAAAATTCGCATACACGTTACACTTGGTTAAATCACTCGATTAAAAAAAAATTTACGCACATTATGAGACTGAGATTTGGACATTGTCGTTTTAATGCTCATTTACACCGCATGAACATGATCGCTTCCCCTAAATGTAGTGAATGCAACTCGCAGGAAGATCAAACATTAGATCATATATTCTTTAAATGTCCGGCCTTTAACATACAGCGCCTATTGCTCATTGATCAATTGCTGGAAAAATATCAAAACATCCCGCCTTCCCTACAGAACCTTTTAGCTTGCCCTGATAATTTTACGCCTATCTATGACTTTATCAACTCCTCGCTTGGAGATATTTGAAGCGACAAAACAAAAATACAAGACAATCCATCAAGGACTAGACTAGTTTTTACTTTAACAAGTAATCAATATGGATATATAATTACTGAACTATTTAAAGAAAATAATTATTCAAGATTTGGAACTTGTGCCTTTATATTTAAATTGTATACCTGCAAGTAAATTTGATCAAGAAAATACCCATGACATTGACAACATCAGAATTGGCAGTATGGATTCCCTTTGCCTGTCCTACTGGACGAATTAAACTACTACCAATCACGCCCACGTGCGCTGGTATCCAAATAAGTGTAATTTGCTTACGTACGAGATATCGCCAAATTTACCAGGATTTCTTCTATATCATATATAATATGGTGTTCATTCTTATAACCTGGATGTCTCAAAGATTTCAGAACAGACATGCTGTCAGACGCAATAATAAAATGTGATGCAGTGGAGCACAAAACGTCGTTTTGTACATATTTTAATGCTTCCAAAATCGCTGTGGCCTCTGCCGAGAAAACTGTGTAAATGGTAGGTAATCGAAATCCTCGACCATACTTTTTATCCGTATCATAGAATGCAGCAGATACACTTGTTTCATTCTTCGACCCGTCTGTGTAGATAATCTGGTGGTCTGTCCAACATGAAAGCTTCTCATAAACATCCTGCTTGGTTCTCATATTATGGTCTATTTCTATAATGTCTGATGGAGGAAATTTACCTTCAAAGGTTCCATGATAGCAAGCCCAATTTTCAGCATGGTAAACATTGTTATTTTTAATGTATGTTGATATTTCAGTATAGTCACGAAGAATATATGGATATTTAGAAGATAGAGGAGTTGAAGCTAAATATCTGGAGTCATTTAATTTAGTTAAAAGAGGATGATTGTCAAAAGAGTGAAGCTTTAAAATGAAATTGAACTTTAAATACTTAAATCTAAAAGACAATGAAGGAATATTACATTCAACTTGCATTGAAATGATAGGGGTAGTCTTCATAGCCCCTGTAATTAAACGAAGATTTCTATTCTGAATTTCTTCCAGTTTATTTACTAAAACAGAATTGGAAGCATAGCAACACAAGCTATATTCAAAATGAGAGCGGACTATGGATTTGTACAACATAAATAAAATTTTTGGATCAGCGCCCCAATAAGTTCTGGCAAGTGATTTTAATATATTAAAAGCTTGCAAGGCTTTGTCTGCCAAACCATTAACATGTCTTCTTTGCCATGATAAATTCTTGACAAAAGTAACTCCCAAAAACTTGACCTCATCACTAACAGGAAGTAAATTACCTTCATAAATGATGTTGGTGAGTAAAGATCTGGATCTGCTGAATATTATGACTCTAGTTTTATTTGAATTAACATCTAGTTTCAAGTAATTAAAATAGGTTTTTAAACCTTTTACAGCAGTGTTTCACTTATTCTCTACTAGTCTTATGTTAGTACCTGTGCAATACACTGTTAAGTCATCTGCATATTGCAGACTATTAACATCAGTGCCTAATATATTATTTAACCTATGCATATACAAAATAAACAATAAAGGACTTAATATCCCCCCTTGACAGACACCCTTATAGGATAACTGAGGTCCATACAAATTGTTTTTCCGTCTTACATATACAGATCTACCATTTAGAAAATTGAAAATGCATTTTACTAATTTTACAGGCAACCCAAGTAGATGCAATTCATTAGCAAGGACATTATGATCTACATTATTGAAAGCACCAGTGATATCAAAGAAAATGCTAATTAAAAACTTTTACTAGCAAATGCATCATGTAATCCAAGTTCAAATGATTTAAACTTTCTGAAGCAGAGCGTCCTCTCCTAAAACCAAACTGATTACAAGGTAATAACTTCTTGGAGTTTATGAAATATTCAAGACGCTGTTTTATTAACTGTTCAAATATTTTGGCTGTACAGGAAGTGAGAGCTATAGGTCTGTATGAGTCATGATGATTTGAATCTTTACCAGGCTTAAGTATAGGAACAAGACAATCAATCTTCCATGATTTAGGAATAACCATGCTATTCCACAATGAATTAAAAATATTTAAAACCATTTGCTGGCTAAATGAGTCAAGATATTTAAACATTTTGTAAGATATATGATCTAAACCAAATGCAGTATCCCTACGAGAGTATATAGCACCTGTAAACTCAGAAAATGTAAATGGCTTCATGAAGAAATTATCAAGATGGAAATCAGTATTATTGGTATAAAGATCTAATGTTGGCATATTAGGAGGATTGGAAGTGTATTTGTCCAGAAATGGTTGTATCCATCTATCATCATTAAAATAATTATGTGAATGACTATAAGTTTTGTTAAATTTTCTAATATTCGACGAAAGCTTGTTGTTTTTTAAATGATAAATAATTTTCTATTGTAGGATTAGATTTGAAGTTCAAATAAACAGACTTACATTTACTAACTGCCTGTGAACAGGCTTGATTCCACCAAGGTAAATATAACTTCCTTTTGGGTCTATTGTGAATCTGAGGCACTGGATTAAAGATTTTATTAGCAGTATTTGCTTCAGATACACTTTCTAACAAAATTTTATATAATATGTCATAACACATTTCTGGATCAGATAAATCAAAATTGCTACTATGTAGTTTTGAACTTACCACATGTTGATATTTCTGCCAATCAACACACTTATAATTTGGACGGAAATAATTAGCATTAACATAGCTGTTGTTATTAATATTTACAGGATTGCATAAAAGAGTAGTGACTGCAGGAAGATGATAACTACAAAATGAGTCATCATGCACATGCCAATTACATCTTAAGGCTAACAAGGGTGTAACAATAGTAAGGTCTAATGCATTTGGCTGCCATGTATGGGAACCAACAGTTGTTGCAGAACCATCATTCAGCAAGCACAGATGATTATCATTTATTACATCTAAGAGAGTAGTGCCACGCAAATCCGTGGATGTGCAGCCCCACATAGTGTGATGTGCATTAAAATCAACAGCTAGTATCAATGGCTGTGGAACATACTTTATTAAATTGTCAAGCTGTGTATAATTGAAATTAGAAGGAGAAGCAGATGTAGAACTGTAAAAACTAACTATAGACAAAGTTTCATTATTTATAAATATTTGAATGGCTATATTTTGTAGAGAACTATCTGAATAAGTTTGTATCTTTTTATAATTAATATAATTTCTAATTAGTATAGCAACACCATTATGTTTAGATCCAATATCTAATCTTTCTATTTTATATCCTTTGATATTTATAGTTTTTGATGATTGTAACCAAGTTTCGGAGATTATAGCTATATGTATATCATTTTCGTATAAATAATGTGAAAAGACATGTTTATGACTAAGCAAACTCTGAGCATTCCATTGAACTATATTGAGCTTATCCATTTTTATTAGTTGTACTCTTGTTACTAGTATTAAAATTGTCCAGCAATATTGATTTAATAGTCTCAGATGTAATGGGACTGTCTGTTTTAGATTTTTGTGAGCTAATTTTAACAATGGTGGATATTATTAAATTAAGAATACGATCTGATTGTAAAAACTGTGTTATGTGATGGTCAGATTTAGTTTTGGTAAGGTCAGGGAAATTTGTGTTATTGAATAGATCAACATACTTCTTTTGTTTGTATTTGTTATTGTTTTTTTCAATTTCTTCCTTTCGTTTAGGGCACTCTGCTGAAATGGATATGTGATTGCCATTGCAATGCACACATACTGCATCTTTGGCTGCTTTTTGACATTCTTTGTAATGATGATCCTCTCCACAGATCGAACACTTTTGTTTGTTTTTACAGTACTTGCCAATATGTCCATAGCGCAGGCATCGCAGGCACTGACTAACAGGTGGAATATATACGCTTACCTCGAAATACCAGCTATTTATATCGACGCTATCAGGAAGTGTAGGACAGGAAAAGGTAATCGCCACCGTCTGCGTGGGTAATAAAATTCGATTGCCATCATCATCGCGTCCACGGCGCATCAGGCGACGCACGGACACTACATCTTTGGAGCTGGAAATGCCGGTATATATATTAGAATTTGACATATATGTGGGAACACCGCGTATGACCCCTGTAATTTCCGTGAGTGTAGTAGGTACTTATTGTCGCTTTTAACTCTAAGTCTTTTTGCACCTTAACATTATTTAAAGCCATGTTTGCAAAACCAGGCCGCTCAAAGATTGCCCCAACCTTCAACCTATTAATTCGTTTGAAGCGCTTGATTCCTTTATGATGGCGCTTCAGGACCGCGCCTAACGCCATCAAATCTCGGTCCCCAATGGGTTTCGACACCTCGGTACTTTCATAAATGACAATATATTCAAAATTTCCGCCGTCCTCAGGGTATTGTCGAGAATAATTGTCAACTTTAAAAGGTTTAAATTTATCTACTCCCGAGTCATCATCAGATTCCGAAGACTGCGATGACGGGGGAAGATCCCCATCCGCCTTTCTTTTTTTCCGCTTCGCTGTCATTCCGGCCACAGCAAGGCCCCTTTAAATTCGCTCACTTTATATTTATAATATAAAACAATTTTTTTGTTCAAAAAACGCGCCCTCTTGGTTTAAAGGTTTCCCGCCTTTTTTTTTGACACTTAATATATTTGACGTTAGATGGACATTGTCAGACGGGATGCGTTTCGTTATTGTATTCTTTAAACAAACAGATATATTAAATGCCTTAAAAACAAAATAGTTCTACGAACATTATAAATTATTAACTTCAAAATGCATTGTTATTATAGATTATATTATTATGAAATCTTGATTTTCATTGGAATTATTGATAGTGTAAGTCGCTTCATCCCATCGTTGTGAACTAAATATAGATTATATTGATATCTTGATACGTTCCGATATGTAGGGAACATTCATACTTTTCTATAGAAATATTGATATTGTAGAATATCTCATTGTTAACTAAGCGTAGATACTACAAATAGTGTAATCTTTCCCATTCCAAATACTGATGGTGTGAAATGTCATACTACTACAATAAGTATCCAGCATAGATATTATTGATAGCGTTAACGACACCGATGCGTACGTGACTTTGAACGCTTGAATCTTATGGAGTTGAGGGTAGTAGAAATCACAAGATACAAGTAGTGATGTGGTTAAGTCGAGCGGCCGGCATGATGAATGTATTTACGGAATTCACATATAAATAGGAGAGTTAGTGACTAAGCCTTATATATACATACATACATACATATAAATAAAATTGGAGTGTCTGTTTGTAATATTAAAATAACCGCTTTTTACTAAGTGCATTTGGATGTATACACGTTACGTATACCGAAACAATTTTTTTTAAAATTTTTGTCTGTCTGTCCGTCTGTCTGTCTGTCTGTCTGTCTGTTTGTTCCGGCTAATATCTGAAATGGCTGGACCGATTTTGAAGGGACTTTCACTGGCAGATAGCTGATGTAACAAGGAGTAACTTAGGCTACTTTTATTTTAGAAAAAAAAATAGGATCTCACGAAAAAAAAATTAAAACCAATGTTGCAGCGCCGCGCCTGATTAAGTTTGATAGCAACAACTTGCAATGCGTCCCGCGGGCTCAGAATGGGCGAGCAGGCTGTTGTCAACGGTTGTCTTTGTTAAATACCACGCGGACGAAGTCGCGGGCAACAGCTAGTGTTAGATAAATCAATGAGTTATCGAGTAGAATTATCATAACATTATTGGAACAGTTTAATTTAACTAGTTTCTATCTAATAGAAATAAAATAATTTGAATTCCTTATAAAATCTGGTTTTGATATTTTGGAAAGTAAATGAATTGATTTAGGAGTAATTGTTAGTTCATTATTATGTATTTAAAATCATTATTAGCTTCGCTGATATTTTCGATGAATTGTGAAAAGTCTGCAGTTTTATGTAAATAGTATCGACATCTGGACATCCCTAGAAATATTAGTGGTTGAGGGTAGAAATATGGTGTCTGAGAACTACAATAAAAGGCGTTGCACGATTCATTTCGGAGAGAGAAATTCTTGACGACCTTCGGTCCTGAGCTGCACAGGCGATCATTGGTAAGTACTTTTTAATCTGATTTTGCATTTAAATTTCTTGGTGTTTGAATTGTGTATATTCTTTTCCTGTTTTAAATAGTCTTTAATTATTCATTGAATAGGGTATTTGTATTTTAATTTAGGTTGTTCTTTAATGCAGTGAATAAAGGGAATTATTTTGTAATTTTAAATGAATGTTAAAGTGTGTTGGGGAATGTTTCGCTTGTGTATCGCCTTTCCAGTATGTTTAAATGTAAAAGTGACGTTTATCTCTACTTTTGCTGAATAAATATTTAGAAGTGGTAGGTAGTGTAGGATCCTTGACATTTCCATAGAATAAGTACTTCATATAATTATATTTATTATTATAGGCGGGTAAGTTGATACAGTTGACTGGTGATAGGTATGGTTTATTGATTAGGCGGTTGATACGGTTTGTTTGATAGGCTATAGGGATACAGATTTAGATAAATTAATACGTGTTGGGAAACTAGGAATTTCGTAGGAATCTTCTTTTACTTTTATTATTTTAGATGCGGGTAGGTCGATACTTGCGATTGGTAATAGGTGCGGTTGGTCTGTTGGCAATAGGGACAAATGTTTAAGTAAATTAATAGGTGATAGGATAGTAGTATTAACAATTAGGCAAGTAGGTAGGGACCCCTTTGCTAATCCATGGAGTTTCTCGCTCGCTCTTCTCCATTGGACTAGGTTTCCGAGCGAGTGGTAGATTCATTTGTTCCATGTATTCAATAGTGATAATATTAAATCAAGGTTAAAGTTTGATATACTTACCTACTTTATTTAAATGTATCTATTTTCATGTTGATTATTATTCAATCTTAAATATATAACGTGATAAATAACTAACTTAATAATCTGACGTTTGGTTCAGTATTGAGATTCTGGATGGATTGAATCTGGTGGAAAGTCTTTACTTATAAATTATATCGTAAATGAGTTGTTACATAGTGGGTGAATCTGGTAGATTTGGCTACACTGTGGGGCGGTAGACCCTGATAGCAATCGCTAAACAGTAGATGATAGAGTTGCTATCTGCAGTCACTAGCTGGACTTATCGGTTTTTCATACTAATCTATGGTATTAATGAGATTATAAAAAAAACAGTCAAAATTGTTTTGGTATATGCACCGTGTATACATCCAAATGCACTAAGTAAAAAGCGGTTATTTTAATATTACAAACAGACACTCCAATTTTATTTATTTGAATAGATAAAAATAACATATTTTATTGCCACGACATGGCTGCGGTGTACCTACTGTAGGGTTATCAGGAACCCTGTAATCGTAACGTCATCGGCAAAGCATGCTGTCTCTGTCTTAGTTATTCATGACGTCTGTGGTGTGAGAGGGATGGAAGAGTCACATAACCGAAACGCTATGTGTGCTTAAGTTACTGGTACCGTATCGAGCAATGTGTTTGTTTCAGCCCGCGTTAAAGGAACTGCCAAGGAGATTGAGGACTTGGAGAAGCAGGCGGACGATAACATGCAGTTGACCCAGGACGCCAAGATGAAGGTAGTTCCGTGAGGGGGTCAGATCGTTGCTAGAATATGGGGGGTTAAAACGGCACACAGCTATACTTCTAAAGGCAACATCTTCGGAAAATCGTTAAACAAAGACACACATACACTCACTAACACACAAACTCTCACACACACATACTCACACACACACCCTCACACACACATACTCACTCACAAACACACCCTCATACACACACACTCACACCCTCACACAAACAAACACACAACTCAAACGCAATGCTTTAAAGTAGTTTTTACGGAACCATTTATTATGGTCTTTTTTAATCATGTCACCACAGTTGAGTGGAATGTGTGGACACATTCATTCAACAGTTAACGGGTTCACGGTCTCACAGATCAGGAGCCATATAGCGAGTCCTTGTGTATAGTAACTTGGATTATGTCTACATTTAAATAATCTTAATGTTTGTAGTTTGTATCATCATTTGTTTCGTGCCAGGTCGGTCAAGCCAACACTGACGCGAGGGAGGCAGAGAAGCAAGTGTCCAAGGGCCTCGAGGATCTGAAGGTCATCTTGGATGAGCTGCAGAACCTGCCCACATTGGACGACGAGGCTCTAGATAGATTGCGTAAGTTTAGTTGTATCAAGGCTCAGTTGCACTGGTTGGAGTATGTGGAACCATTGGAATGGAATTATACGATGAATGAATCATGAAGTAGTGATAGCCAAGTTGGTAGAACGCTTGCCTCGGTAACGAGGATCGCAGGTTCAAACCCCCGCTCGCACCTCTGAGATTTCCGGATTTCCATGTGCTAATCTCATTTTCAACCATGATTATCACTTGCTTAACGATGATGGACAACATTGCAAGGAAACCTGCATGTCTGAGAGAACTCCTCGAAAGGTGTGTGAAGTCCGCCAACCCGGACTGAGCCAGCGTGGTAGACTAATGCCTAATACCCCTCGCATTGAGGGAATCGTATACGTATACGTATCCACGACTGGCTGCAATACTATGTATTAATTATTTCACAGAGGAAAGTCTGGACGAAGTTGAAAGTGAGCTGGAGGCGGCGGACTTGGACGGAAAGATTAAAAGCTTGACCGAAGCCAAGAACTTTCATCAGAGGTACCTATATGACACCTACACACGAACTTAGCCCCAAGTCTGTAAGACAATGGACACATAATCTTTTTTTTTTTTAGTACATTATAGGCAAGTATTTGATCTCGATCTCACCTGATGGTAAGTGACGATGAGATCTACGATGGAGCATACTTGCCTAGGTAGGAAGGCGGCAGTAGATAGAGACGCTACATTCACTAGGCACATGCATTTCATAGAGCAAAGGTTCGACATGATTTTTTGCATAGGCAGTGGTAGTTTAGGGGTCAGAAAATGATACATAGAGGAAAAGGACATACTTTTAATCACGTCACCTCCTATCACGTTTTAGATGGATGAAGCAGGTCCAAGACGACCACGACCATATCCGCACGGAGGTGAACAATATCAAGAACATCCTGGGCCAGTTGCCCGACGGCTGCTTCAAGCGCATTGTGCTCGAGCCCACCGAGGGGCCCAGCCGCCCCGCCAGCTTTAGGTAGATCACGAGACGGTGGAGGCAGGGTTTATGGGGCCGCAAATACCGCACTCACACGTTGATACAACGTAACTCGGAAAGGGTATACTACCATTTGAACATACTGCTCCTTAGCGCGATTGTAATCATCTGTACAAATAAATAAAATTGGAGTGTCTGTTTGTAATATTAAAATAACCGCTTTTTACTAAGTGCATTTGGATGTTGCACGGTATATATGCCGAAACAATTTTAAATCTCTTGTCTGTCTGTTTGTTTCTAATCTCTGAAATGGCTTGACCGATATTGACGGGACTTTCACTGGCAGATAGCTGATGCAACAAGGAGTATCTTAGGCTACTTTTATTTTAGAAAAACTTTTGTTAAATACCGGACGCAGACGAAGTCGCGGGTAACAGCTAGTTAAACAATAATTTTTTTCTCAGCAAAATAGCAGTTGTGATTGCTTAAGAGCAATAAGAATCTTCATATAATGCTTAGAAATGCGCTTAAGATATATCTTGCGGGCTATGCGGTTTTTTTTCTGTAAAACTCTTACGTAGCTACTTACAGCCTGAAGTGTGGATCGGTTATATTAATATCAGATATGGAAAGAGTTAGCAAAGGCAAGCACATCTATCGAGTAGGTAAGGAGGTACGGTACCACCTACCGTCCAATGGTAAGTCGTATTAGTGGTACAGGTCCCGCGCTGGCTTCATCCGATACTAATGTTGCCCCTATGTAGTTTAACTTAATGCCATTGGCATTAAATATGTTTTAAAGCCACGAGAGTAATCGTTTAAAAAAAAATGGAGGCATCTTACTTTTTTTTTGTAATATTTAAAGTCTGTAAATCTTTTTTTTGTTTTTGTATTTTTATACCTACAGGCTGCATTTATTAACATTGTATTTTGTACTTAGACTAGTTTTAAATATGAACACTAGCGTGTAGAGGCTTTTATAAGTTACATAGGTATACCCGTGCCATATTTCTGATATTGGTACGATTGTAAATATAACGTAATATGTATGTACCTAACTAAGCCATATCCAGTTATTAATTAATATCGAGGTCAAATCACTTTCTTTACATACTTAAACCTAATGGGACAATCACTAATAGACATTTATAACAATAAAATTGCGGGTTTGTCGTTTTTTTAAATAATGTATGTCGTAATTGATGTGTCACAAATGTTGTAATTTTGAAGCGCGCAATGTAGCGTAAACAAAGCGATCGCAACGCAGCGCTCAGCGCGATACACGACGCGTGCGATTGACGAGCGCGTCCAAGCGTATCGAGTTTGAATTTACATTGCAGTTATAGGCCTCAATTAATAATTATGTATTTTTTTTTTGTTTAAAAGTAACTTGAGATAGACTTCTATTCTGATTGCATTGTAAAATCAATTTAAAAATACTGAAAGAAATGCGTATAATTTATGAAAAGATCTACGAAAAATTTAAACTGGGAGTCCAGAATCATGAGTTGAATCTATGGTACCAGTTTTCGTTACAAAGCCACTTACACCCTGTATATGGTTTGAGAGAATTGAAGATCGCTAAAGAACTATCTACGTATGCTTTGGTTATGTACTTTGTACAGACTAAGTGACCGAAGATTGAACATTTTGACAGTTGTTCATGAACGATTCGGCTTATCTTCGTCTGCACACAGTTGTCTTTTTTTTTACCTTTTTTATATAAATATATTTTTATAAATCTTGTCTTCTGATAATTAGGTGAGTAATATTATTTGTATTGTAGCCTATTTATTTGTAATAAAATGAGGACAAACATTTATATGTTTTATTTATCCGTGCGAACACTTAATTTAATAAAAAAACGTACTTGAGAGCATGGGATTGTGATGGGATTTCAAGTGCGAATCACATTTTCAACTATGTTTTTAACACTGCACTCTTAGAATAATCAGTATAAAGTTCAAAACTGCATGTGATAAGCTTGCTTGACGACAATGAGATCATAGACAAAATTCGCATACACGTTACACTTGGTTAAATCACTCGATTAAAAAAAAATTTACGCACATTATGAGACTGAGATTTGGACATTGTCGTTTTAATGCTCATTTACACCGCATGAACATGATCGCTTCCCCTAAATGTAGTGAATGCAACTCGCAGGAAGATCAAACATTAGATCATATATTCTTTAAATGTCCGGCCTTTAACATACAGCGCCTATTGCTCATTGATCAATTGCTGGAAAAATATCAAAACATCCCGCCTTCCCTACAGAACCTTTTAGCTTGCCCTGATAATTTTACGCCTATCTATGACTTTATCAACTCCTCGCTTGGAGATATTTGAAGCGACAAAACAAAAATACAAGACAATCCATCAAGGACTAGACTAGTTTTTACTTTAACAAGTAATCAATATGGATATATAATTACTGAACTATTTAAAGAAAATAATTATTCAAGATTTGGAACTTGTGCCTTTATATTTAAATTGTATACCTGCAAGTAAATTTGATCAAGAAAATACCCATGACATTGACAACATCAGAATTGGCAGTATGGATTCCCTTTGCCTGTCCTACTGGACGAATTAAACTACTACCAATCACGCCCACGTGCGCTGGTATCCAAATAAGTGTAATTTGCTTACGTACGAGATATCGCCAAATTTACCAGGATTTCTTCTATATCATATATAATATGGTGTTCATTCTTATAACCTGGATGTCTCAAAGATTTCAGAACAGACATGCTGTCAGACGCAATAATAAAATGTGATGCAGTGGAGCACAAAACGTCGTTTTGTACATATTTTAATGCTTCCAAAATCGCTGTGGCCTCTGCCGAGAAAACTGTGTAAATGGTAGGTAATCGAAATCCTCGACCATACTTTTTATCCGTATCATAGAATGCAGCAGATACACTTGTTTCATTCTTCGACCCGTCTGTGTAGATAATCTGGTGGTCTGTCCAACATGAAAGCTTCTCATAAACATCCTGCTTGGTTCTCATATTATGGTCTATTTCTATAATGTCTGATGGAGGAAATTTACCTTCAAAGGTTCCATGATAGCAAGCCCAATTTTCAGCATGGTAAACATTGTTATTTTTAATGTATGTTGATATTTCAGTATAGTCACGAAGAATATATGGATATTTAGAAGATAGAGGAGTTGAAGCTAAATATCTGGAGTCATTTAATTTAGTTAAAAGAGGATGATTGTCAAAAGAGTGAAGCTTTAAAATGAAATTGAACTTTAAATACTTAAATCTAAAAGACAATGAAGGAATATTACATTCAACTTGCATTGAAATGATAGGGGTAGTCTTCATAGCCCCTGTAATTAAACGAAGATTTCTATTCTGAATTTCTTCCAGTTTATTTACTAAAACAGAATTGGAAGCATAGCAACACAAGCTATATTCAAAATGAGAGCGGACTATGGATTTGTACAACATAAATAAAATTTTTGGATCAGCGCCCCAATAAGTTCTGGCAAGTGATTTTAATATATTAAAAGCTTGCAAGGCTTTGTCTGCCAAACCATTAACATGTCTTCTTTGCCATGATAAATTCTTGACAAAAGTAACTCCCAAAAACTTGACCTCATCACTAACAGGAAGTAAATTACCTTCATAAATGATGTTGGTGAGTAAAGATCTGGATCTGCTGAATATTATGACTCTAGTTTTATTTGAATTAACATCTAGTTTCAAGTAATTAAAATAGGTTTTTAAACCTTTTACAGCAGTGTTTCACTTATTCTCTACTAGTCTTATGTTAGTACCTGTGCAATACACTGTTAAGTCATCTGCATATTGCAGACTATTAACATCAGTGCCTAATATATTATTTAACCTATGCATATACAAAATAAACAATAAAGGACTTAATATCCCCCCTTGACAGACACCCTTATAGGATAACTGAGGTCCATACAAATTGTTTTTCCGTCTTACATATACAGATCTACCATTTAGAAAATTGAAAATGCATTTTACTAATTTTACAGGCAACCCAAGTAGATGCAATTCATTAGCAAGGACATTATGATCTACATTATTGAAAGCACCAGTGATATCAAAGAAAATGCTAATTAAAAACTTTTACTAGCAAATGCATCATGTAATCCAAGTTCAAATGATTTAAACTTTCTGAAGCAGAGCGTCCTCTCCTAAAACCAAACTGATTACAAGGTAATAACTTCTTGGAGTTTATGAAATATTCAAGACGCTGTTTTATTAACTGTTCAAATATTTTGGCTGTACAGGAAGTGAGAGCTATAGGTCTGTATGAGTCATGATGATTTGAATCTTTACCAGGCTTAAGTATAGGAACAAGACAATCAATCTTCCATGATTTAGGAATAACCATGCTATTCCACAATGAATTAAAAATATTTAAAACCATTTGCTGGCTAAATGAGTCAAGATATTTAAACATTTTGTAAGATATATGATCTAAACCAAATGCAGTATCCCTACGAGAGTATATAGCACCTGTAAACTCAGAAAATGTAAATGGCTTCATGAAGAAATTATCAAGATGGAAATCAGTATTATTGGTATAAAGATCTAATGTTGGCATATTAGGAGGATTGGAAGTGTATTTGTCCAGAAATGGTTGTATCCATCTATCATCATTAAAATAATTATGTGAATGACTATAAGTTTTGTTAAATTTTCTAATATTCGACGAAAGCTTGTTGTTTTTTAAATGATAAATAATTTTCTATTGTAGGATTAGATTTGAAGTTCAAATAAACAGACTTACATTTACTAACTGCCTGTGAACAGGCTTGATTCCACCAAGGTAAATATAACTTCCTTTTGGGTCTATTGTGAATCTGAGGCACTGGATTAAAGATTTTATTAGCAGTATTTGCTTCAGATACACTTTCTAACAAAATTTTATATAATATGTCATAACACATTTCTGGATCAGATAAATCAAAATTGCTACTATGTAGTTTTGAACTTACCACATGTTGATATTTCTGCCAATCAACACACTTATAATTTGGACGGAAATAATTAGCATTAACATAGCTGTTGTTATTAATATTTACAGGATTGCATAAAAGAGTAGTGACTGCAGGAAGATGATAACTACAAAATGAGTCATCATGCACATGCCAATTACATCTTAAGGCTAACAAGGGTGTAACAATAGTAAGGTCTAATGCATTTGGCTGCCATGTATGGGAACCAACAGTTGTTGCAGAACCATCATTCAGCAAGCACAGATGATTATCATTTATTACATCTAAGAGAGTAGTGCCACGCAAATCCGTGGATGTGCAGCCCCACATAGTGTGATGTGCATTAAAATCAACAGCTAGTATCAATGGCTGTGGAACATACTTTATTAAATTGTCAAGCTGTGTATAATTGAAATTAGAAGGAGAAGCAGATGTAGAACTGTAAAAACTAACTATAGACAAAGTTTCATTATTTATAAATATTTGAATGGCTATATTTTGTAGAGAACTATCTGAATAAGTTTGTATCTTTTTATAATTAATATAATTTCTAATTAGTATAGCAACACCATTATGTTTAGATCCAATATCTAATCTTTCTATTTTATATCCTTTGATATTTATAGTTTTTGATGATTGTAACCAAGTTTCGGAGATTATAGCTATATGTATATCATTTTCGTATAAATAATGTGAAAAGACATGTTTATGACTAAGCAAACTCTGAGCATTCCATTGAACTATATTGAGCTTATCCATTTTTATTAGTTGTACTCTTGTTACTAGTATTAAAATTGTCCAGCAATATTGATTTAATAGTCTCAGATGTAATGGGACTGTCTGTTTTAGATTTTTGTGAGCTAATTTTAACAATGGTGGATATTATTAAATTAAGAATACGATCTGATTGTAAAAACTGTGTTATGTGATGGTCAGATTTAGTTTTGGTAAGGTCAGGGAAATTTGTGTTATTGAATAGATCAACATACTTCTTTTGTTTGTATTTGTTATTGTTTTTTTCAATTTCTTCCTTTCGTTTAGGGCACTCTGCTGAAATGGATATGTGATTGCCATTGCAATGCACACATACTGCATCTTTGGCTGCTTTTTGACATTCTTTGTAATGATGATCCTCTCCACAGATCGAACACTTTTGTTTGTTTTTACAGTACTTGCCAATATGTCCATAGCGCAGGCATCGCAGGCACTGACTAACAGGTGGAATATATACGCTTACCTCGAAATACCAGCTATTTATATCGACGCTATCAGGAAGTGTAGGACAGGAAAAGGTAATCGCCACCGTCTGCGTGGGTAATAAAATTCGATTGCCATCATCATCGCGTCCACGGCGCATCAGGCGACGCACGGACACTACATCTTTGGAGCTGGAAATGCCGGTATATATATTAGAATTTGACATATATGTGGGAACACCGCGTATGACCCCTGTAATTTCCGTGAGTGTAGTAGGTACTTATTGTCGCTTTTAACTCTAAGTCTTTTTGCACCTTAACATTATTTAAAGCCATGTTTGCAAAACCAGGCCGCTCAAAGATTGCCCCAACCTTCAACCTATTAATTCGTTTGAAGCGCTTGATTCCTTTATGATGGCGCTTCAGGACCGCGCCTAACGCCATCAAATCTCGGTCCCCAATGGGTTTCGACACCTCGGTACTTTCATAAATGACAATATATTCAAAATTTCCGCCGTCCTCAGGGTATTGTCGAGAATAATTGTCAACTTTAAAAGGTTTAAATTTATCTACTCCCGAGTCATCATCAGATTCCGAAGACTGCGATGACGGGGGAAGATCCCCATCCGCCTTTCTTTTTTTCCGCTTCGCTGTCATTCCGGCCACAGCAAGGCCCCTTTAAATTCGCTCACTTTATATTTATAATATAAAACAATTTTTTTGTTCAAAAAACGCGCCCTCTTGGTTTAAAGGTTTCCCGCCTTTTTTTTTGACACTTAATATATTTGACGTTAGATGGACATTGTCAGACGGGATGCGTTTCGTTATTGTATTCTTTAAACAAACAGATATATTAAATGCCTTAAAAACAAAATAGTTCTACGAACATTATAAATTATTAACTTCAAAATGCATTGTTATTATAGATTATATTATTATGAAATCTTGATTTTCATTGGAATTATTGATAGTGTAAGTCGCTTCATCCCATCGTTGTGAACTAAATATAGATTATATTGATATCTTGATACGTTCCGATATGTAGGGAACATTCATACTTTTCTATAGAAATATTGATATTGTAGAATATCTCATTGTTAACTAAGCGTAGATACTACAAATAGTGTAATCTTTCCCATTCCAAATACTGATGGTGTGAAATGTCATACTACTACAATAAGTATCCAGCATAGATATTATTGATAGCGTTAACGACACCGATGCGTACGTGACTTTGAACGCTTGAATCTTATGGAGTTGAGGGTAGTAGAAATCACAAGATACAAGTAGTGATGTGGTTAAGTCGAGCGGCCGGCATGATGAATGTATTTACGGAATTCACATATAAATAGGAGAGTTAGTGACTAAGCCTTATATATACATACATACATACATATAAATAAAATTGGAGTGTCTGTTTGTAATATTAAAATAACCGCTTTTTACTAAGTGCATTTGGATGTATACACGTTACGTATACCGAAACAATTTTTTTTAAAATTTTTGTCTGTCTGTCCGTCTGTCTGTCTGTCTGTCTGTCTGTTTGTTCCGGCTAATATCTGAAATGGCTGGACCGATTTTGAAGGGACTTTCACTGGCAGATAGCTGATGTAACAAGGAGTAACTTAGGCTACTTTTATTTTAGAAAAAAAAATAGGATCTCACGAAAAAAAAATTAAAACCAATGTTGCAGCGCCGCGCCTGATTAAGTTTGATAGCAACAACTTGCAATGCGTCCCGCGGGCTCAGAATGGGCGAGCAGGCTGTTGTCAACGGTTGTCTTTGTTAAATACCACGCGGACGAAGTCGCGGGCAACAGCTAGTGTTAGATAAATCAATGAGTTATCGAGTAGAATTATCATAACATTATTGGAACAGTTTAATTTAACTAGTTTCTATCTAATAGAAATAAAATAATTTGAATTCCTTATAAAATCTGGTTTTGATATTTTGGAAAGTAAATGAATTGATTTAGGAGTAATTGTTAGTTCATTATTATGTATTTAAAATCATTATTAGCTTCGCTGATATTTTCGATGAATTGTGAAAAGTCTGCAGTTTTATGTAAATAGTATCGACATCTGGACATCCCTAGAAATATTAGTGGTTGAGGGTAGAAATATGGTGTCTGAGAACTACAATAAAAGGCGTTGCACGATTCATTTCGGAGAGAGAAATTCTTGACGACCTTCGGTCCTGAGCTGCACAGGCGATCATTGGTAAGTACTTTTTAATCTGATTTTGCATTTAAATTTCTTGGTGTTTGAATTGTGTATATTCTTTTCCTGTTTTAAATAGTCTTTAATTATTCATTGAATAGGGTATTTGTATTTTAATTTAGGTTGTTCTTTAATGCAGTGAATAAAGGGAATTATTTTGTAATTTTAAATGAATGTTAAAGTGTGTTGGGGAATGTTTCGCTTGTGTATCGCCTTTCCAGTATGTTTAAATGTAAAAGTGACGTTTATCTCTACTTTTGCTGAATAAATATTTAGAAGTGGTAGGTAGTGTAGGATCCTTGACATTTCCATAGAATAAGTACTTCATATAATTATATTTATTATTATAGGCGGGTAAGTTGATACAGTTGACTGGTGATAGGTATGGTTTATTGATTAGGCGGTTGATACGGTTTGTTTGATAGGCTATAGGGATACAGATTTAGATAAATTAATACGTGTTGGGAAACTAGGAATTTCGTAGGAATCTTCTTTTACTTTTATTATTTTAGATGCGGGTAGGTCGATACTTGCGATTGGTAATAGGTGCGGTTGGTCTGTTGGCAATAGGGACAAATGTTTAAGTAAATTAATAGGTGATAGGATAGTAGTATTAACAATTAGGCAAGTAGGTAGGGACCCCTTTGCTAATCCATGGAGTTTCTCGCTCGCTCTTCTCCATTGGACTAGGTTTCCGAGCGAGTGGTAGATTCATTTGTTCCATGTATTCAATAGTGATAATATTAAATCAAGGTTAAAGTTTGATATACTTACCTACTTTATTTAAATGTATCTATTTTCATGTTGATTATTATTCAATCTTAAATATATAACGTGATAAATAACTAACTTAATAATCTGACGTTTGGTTCAGTATTGAGATTCTGGATGGATTGAATCTGGTGGAAAGTCTTTACTTATAAATTATATCGTAAATGAGTTGTTACATAGTGGGTGAATCTGGTAGATTTGGCTACACTGTGGGGCGGTAGACCCTGATAGCAATCGCTAAACAGTAGATGATAGAGTTGCTATCTGCAGTCACTAGCTGGACTTATCGGTTTTTCATACTAATCTATGGTATTAATGAGATTATAAAAAAAACAGTCAAAATTGTTTTGGTATATGCACCGTGTATACATCCAAATGCACTAAGTAAAAAGCGGTTATTTTAATATTACAAACAGACACTCCAATTTTATTTATTTGAATAGATAAAAATAACATATTTTATTGCCACGACATGGCTGCGGTGTACCTACTGTAGGGTTATCAGGAACCCTGTAATCGTAACGTCATCGGCAAAGCATGCTGTCTCTGTCTTAGTTATTCATGACGTCTGTGGTGTGAGAGGGATGGAAGAGTCACATAACCGAAACGCTATGTGTGCTTAAGTTACTGGTACCGTATCGAGCAATGTGTTTGTTTCAGCCCGCGTTAAAGGAACTGCCAAGGAGATTGAGGACTTGGAGAAGCAGGCGGACGATAACATGCAGTTGACCCAGGACGCCAAGATGAAGGTAGTTCCGTGAGGGGGTCAGATCGTTGCTAGAATATGGGGGGTTAAAACGGCACACAGCTATACTTCTAAAGGCAACATCTTCGGAAAATCGTTAAACAAAGACACACATACACTCACTAACACACATACTCTCACACACACCCTCACACACACACACACACTCACACACACACTCACACCCTCACACAAACAAACACACAACTCAAACGCAATGCTTTAAAGTAGTTTTTACGGAACCATTTATTATGGTCTTTTTTAATCATGTCACCACAGTTGAGTGGAATGTGTGGACACATTCATTCAACAGTTAACGGGTTCACGGTCTCACAGATCAGGAGCCATATAGCGAGTCCTTGTGTATAGTAACTTGGATTATGTCTACATTTAAATAATCTTAATGTTTGTAGTTTGTATCATCATTTGTTTCGTGCCAGGTCGGTCAAGCCAACACTGACGCGAGGGAGGCAGAGAAGCAAGTGTCCAAGGGCCTCGAGGATCTGAAGGTACTCTTGGATGAGCTGCAGAACCTGCCCCCATTGGACGTCGAGGCTGTAGCTGGATTGCGTAAGTTTAGTGGTATCAAGGCTCAGTTGCACTGGTTGGAGTATGTGGAACCATTGGAATGGAATTATATGATGAATGAATCATGAAGTAGTGATAGCCAAGTTGGTAGAACGCTTGCCTCGGTAACGAGCATACAGAGCACGAAACCTGCATGTCTGAGAGAACTCCTCGAAAGGTGTGTGAAGTCCGCCGACCCGGACTGAGCCAGCGTGGTAGACTAATGCCTAATACCCCTCGCATTGAGGGAATCGTATACGTATACGTATCCACGACTGGCTGCAATACTATGTATTAATTATTTCACAGTGGAATGTCTGGACGAAGTTCAATGTAAGCTGGAGGCGGCGGACTTGGACGAAAACATTAAAACCGAAATCAAGAACTATCGTCGGAGGTACCTATATGACACCTACACACGAACTTAGCCCCAAGTCTGTAAGACAATGGACACATAATCGTTTGACATTGACCACTCATACTCGATTTGTCGACCCAGGCCCCAAGACTGCTAACACAATCGATTCATAATCGAACAGCAACCGCATAATAACCGTCACTTTTGACAGATATCCCATACAGTTTCTGTCAAAAGTGCCAGTTATAGTCTGGAATAGCGCATAGTTTAGTACTTTTTATCCCAGTAAAACGTATGGCTCCCGTGGCATAGATTTGTTTTAGTTTTTCATAGATCAAAGGTTCGACATGATTTTTTGCATAGGCAGTGGTAGTTTAGGGGTCAGAAAATGATACATAGAGGAAAAGGACATACTTTTTAATCACGTCACCTCCTATCACGTTACAGATGGCTGAAGCAGGTCCAACACGACCACCACCTTATGCGCACGCAGATGAACAATATCAAGAACATCCTGGGCGAGTTCCCCGACGACTGCTCCAACTCCACTGTGCTCGAGCCCACCGAGGGGCCCAGCCGCCCCGCCAGCTTTAGGTAGATCACGAGACGGTGGAGGCAGGGTTTATGGGGCCGCAAATACCGCACTCACACGTTGATACAACGTAACTCGGAAAGGGTATACTACCATTTGAACATACTGCTCCTTAGCGCGATTGTAATCATCTGTACAAATAAATAAAATTGGAGTGTCTGTTTGTAATATTAAAATAACCGCTTTTTACTAAGTGCATTTGGATGTTGCACGGTATATATGCCGAAACAATTTTAAATCTCTTGTCTGTCTGTTTGTTTCTAATCTCTGAAATGGCTGGACCGATATTGACGGGACTTTCACTGGCAGATAGCTGATGCAACAAGGAGTAACTGAGGCTACTTTTATTTTAGAAAAACTTTTTTGTTAAATACCGGACGCAGACGAAGTCGCGGGTAGTTAAACAGCGGGTAGTCGCAGCTAGTTAAACAATAAATTTTGTTCTCAGCAAAATAGCAGTTGTGATTGCTTAAGAGCAATAAGAATCTTCATATAATGCTTAGAAATGCGCTTAAGATATATCTTGCGGGCTATGCGGTTTTTTTTCTGTAAAACTCTTACGTAGCTACTTACAGCCTGACGTGTGGATCGGTTATATTAATATCAGATATGGAAAGAGTTAGCAAAGGCAAGCACATCTATCGAGTAGGTAAGGAGGTACGGTACCACCTACCGTCCAATGGTAAGTCGTATTAGTGGTACAGGTCCCGCGCTGGCTTCATCCGATACTAGTGTTGCCCCTATGTAGTTTAACTTAATGCCATTGGCATTAAATATGTTTTAAAGCCACGAGAGTAATCGTTTAAAAAATAGTGGAGGCATCTTACTTTTTTTTTTAATATTTACTTAGTCTGTAAATCTTTTTTTTGTTTTTGTATTTTTATACCTACAGGCTGCATTTATTAACATTTTATTTTGTACTTAGACTAGTTTTAAATATGAACACTAGCGTGTAGAGGCTTTTATAAGTTGCATAAGTATACCCGTGCCATATTTCTGATATTGGTACGATTGTAAATATAACAATTACACAATCACTAATAGACATTTATAACAATAAAATTGCGGGTTTGTCGTTTTTTTAAATAATGTATGTCGAAATTGATGTGTCACAAATGTTGTAATTTTGAAGCGCGCAATGTAGCGTAAACAAAGCGATCGCAACGCAGCGCTCAGCGCGATACACGACCCGTGCGATTGACGAGCGCGTCCAAGCGTATCGAGTTTGAATTTACATTGCAGTTATAGGCCTCATTTAATAATAATGTATTTCTTTTGTTTAAAAGTAACTTGAGATAGACTTCTATTCTGATTGCATGGTAAAATCGATTTAGAAATACTGAAAGAAATGCGTATAATTTATGAAAAGATCTACGAAAAATTTAAACTGGGAGTCCAGAATCATGAGTTGAATCTATGGTACCTACCAGTTTTCGTTACAAAGCCACTTACAGCCTGTATATGGTTTGAGAGAATTGAAGATCGCCAAAGAACTATCTACGTATGCTTTGGTTATGTACTTTGTACAGACTAAGTGACCGAAGATTGAACACTTTGACAGTTGTTCATGAACGATTCGGCTTATCTTCGTCTGCACACAGTTATCTTTTTTTACCTTTTTTATATATATATATTTTTATAAATCTTGTCTTCTGATAATTAGGTGAGTAATATTATTTGTATTGTAGCCTATTTATTTTTAATAAAATGAGGACAAACTTTTATGTTTTATTTATCCGTGCGAATCACATTTTCAACTATGTTTTTAACTTTCTAATCCGTAAAGGAAAATATCGTGAGGATAACCCGGGTAACTCCTGATAGGACGTCTAACACCTCAGTCCTCCCGTCACCTTGGTTGCTGTAAAGCAGCCGAAACGTCAGGACCGTTAAATAATATAAAATAAATGCCATAAAATTCGTTAAAATAATAGATCAGTGGTGTGAATAGCCCGAGTAAGGGGACTAGTAGCGACATCTAGTGAAATAAATAGTCAAAGAAGCTTATATAGCTTTTAGGCGCGTAATTTTAGGTTTGTTGGAAGCTTGTAGTTTCCAAATTGCTTTGAGATGTTATTTGTGGAGTATAGATGGCGCCACGCTACCTCTGCCACAGGTTTTCGTTTGTGTAAAAATATTAGTTACTAAATTGCTTTATAAAAGAATGTTTTTTTTTTTGTTTTACAAATGTTTACTGCACCCGATTTGTTGGACAACTTTATTCTTCTTCTTTTTAGGTTGGCAATCAGCTGTAATATAGTGCCATTTTCGCCAGTGTCAAGTAATTCTTGATAATTGTTATTGAATTATATGTACCCCTGACGATAATGATAATGTTGATGACGATAGCAATAATCTTATAGGATTTTGCTGTCGCTTTGATATCGCTAGCCTATTAAAATCCTTTGCTCGTTACCGGCGTTTAAAAACAATCTGATTAGTCTATTCCTGCTCCGCTTTATACCGCTTTCGTGGACACTAGGCCTTCGGCAGGCTTCTGAGCTGAGCGATAAAGCTAGGTGTTACGAGGGGCAACACGAAGCTGGGCGACCATTATAACTCTTTCTACCAAATCTGTGCTTTTGTTAATACGCCCAGGGCTCCAAGTCTGCTAACACAATCGATTCATAATCGAACAGCAACCGCATAGTAACTGTCACTTTTGATAGATATCCCATACAGTATCTGTCAAAAGCGACAGTTACTATGCGGTTGCTGTTCGATTATGAATCGATTGTGTTAGCAGCTTGGGGCCCTGATTGATGAAAAGCTTACACTTATGGTCCATACCATTGGGTGACTAAATTAAGAATCCACATTGCAGCATAGGAAGATATTACATTATCATTTATTTAGAATCTTATTTATCAGATTATATAATCTATGTTTTCTGTATAGATAAAAAGGGGTGTTTTTTTATCCCATTTTTGACTGACTGACTGACTGACTATCCAAGCTGCAATGGTGTAGGTACTGAGTTTCAGAATTATAGAGAGACCTTTCAACTAAGTCACAATAGCTTTACAAATCATTGTTTACATTAATTTGCTAACGATTGAAAGGAACCCAGCGCGTAATGGACGCATATGTTAAGAAATGTATATCCACAAACAACAAGTATCCGATACACACACAAATGTAACACTGCACTCTTAGAATGATCAGTATAAAGTTCAAAATTGCATGTGATAAGCTTGCTTGACGACAATGAGATCATAGACAAAATTCGCATACACGTTACACTTGGTTAAATCACTCGTATACTCTATGTAATGGTCATAAAGTTTATAATTGAATGTGATCGTTATTTTTGTCAATGTGAAGCTACCATGTTAAATCTCCCCTTTTGTAGTTTTTCGAGTTATGAATGTGTTTGATGCACTGAGTAGCTACCTTGTATTTATGGGGGTCCGTTCAAATACAAGTTATTGTTTGAACCATATTTATGATGCACCCAGTTAATTTAATTCATAACATACTGCTTTATTTGTTAGTTAAGTATTCATGATCAAGATTTTTCATAGAAGTAAATATTGAAATAAGACTAATCTTACGGATTTCATCGCGTTTGTTATACTTTTTTAAATCCCGAAGTTTCGGCTGCTTTACAGCAACCATGGTCACGGGAGGACTGAGGTGGTTGACGTCCTAGTGTCATAGTTTGAACTGAGGTACCCTCATATTTAGTTGTAGCTTGCGGTCCGATCTACGCAGAAAGTGCTCACAGTGTCTTGAAGTCTTGCAATGGTGTGCTAGGTTTTGGATTTAATTTAAATTGTAGCAATAACAGTGTACAATATTTTAACCTTTGAAGATATATGGATCCCGTTGCTTTATAAAATAATTGTGTAAATTACATATTTTTTTAAACAAGGTGAACCAGTAGCGTGGCAGTAGCCTCATCCTCAGTACCTACAGCATGTAATGTTTTAAATGTCATGTCATGGAGTGTTATCTTTAAAATCTACTGTTGGCCCTGTTACAATATTGTACACTATTATTATTACACCTTATAAAAGGCTTAGCAATTTATTAAATAACTATTGAAGATAAAGATATCATAAACGTTTGTCAAGATTATCCCACCAACAAGGAATACTTAAATATTGGAGTTAAAAAAACTATACAAGATAAATAAAAATGCCACAAATAAAAACAAGTAAATAACGTACTTATGTACATACTTTTTTTTTTTTTTTTTTTTATTACATTATAGGCAAGTATTTGATCTCGATCTCACCTGATGGTAAGTGACGATAAGATCTACGATGGAGCATACTTGCCTAGGTAGGAAGGCGGCACTAGATCGAGACGCTACATTCACTAGGCACATGCAGCGCAACTGATCTGACCCGCCATCCATGAATGGCAACACCGAACATCATGCCGGAACACGGCTAGGCCGCTTGGCGACATGGCTTTGTTCAGTGGGTGGTGACTAGCCACGGCCGAAGCCTACCACCAGTAGAAATACATTACATTACATACATTTTTGAAAAAGAAAAAAACCTACTATAACCATAAATATAAATGCTAGCTAAAACATTTCCACGTCCGTCAAAGATTTTCCCGCCACAAATACAAACAAGATGGCGGCGGACTGTACGCTTCGGACAAATGGCGTTCATTACACGGCCTTCAGTTTGTATTAAAACAATCGTGCGACTAACCAACTCATTATAGCCGGTAACGACGCAATCCCACTTAATATAGCCCGCGTCGGGCCGACTAACTGAAGTAGGAAATGAAACAAATGGAAGAAAACAAACCTTATTTACTTAGATAGTTCCAAGGAATTACCGCCGTGGTTTATACTCACTGTTTAAACTGCATAAGTAATTGAAATAAAACTAATTTTACGGATTTTGTCGCGTTTATATTATGTTTTTACATTCCCGATGAGTCCTCCCGTGACCATGGTTGCTGTAAACTAGCCGAAACGTGGTCCTGGTCAATGTAAGAACATAATATACACGCAATAAATTCTATAAAATTAGTTTTAATTCGTTCATTAATAATCACAATAGTCATTTAATAGGAAACAATTGTTCTTTGAAACAACATTACGAAATTATGACCTCACATTTTATAACAAACTAGCTGTTACCCGCGACTTCGTTCGCATGGTATTTAACAAAGATACAACCGTTGGCAACAGCCTGCTCGCGCGTTCTGAGCCCGCGGGACCATTTCAGGTTGTTGCTATCAAACTTAATCAGGCGCAACGCTGCAATATTGGTTTTAATGTTTTTTCGTGAGAACCTATGTTTTTTTCTAAAATAAAAGTAGCCTAAGTTACTCCTTGTTACATCAGCTATCTTCCAGTGAAAGTCCCGTCAAAATCGGTCCAGCCATTTCAGAGATTAACCGGAACAAACAGACAGACAGACAGACAAAAATTGTAAAAAATGTTGTTTTGGTATAGGTACTGTGTATACATCCAAATGCACTTAATAAAAAGCGGTTATTTTAATATTACAAACAGACACTCCAATTTTATTTATATGTATAGATGCGTTAAAAAAGAGCAAGTTCAAGGCTAGTAACCCCTTTCTGAATCGAACCTGTTAGAAGCCAGTTTTACCTAACAGCCTAAGGCGTCTAGTATGGCGGCAATTTTAAAACATCCCTGTCGAATATAGGTAAGTATATGCTTTCTTTTATTGCGAGGGAATGGGAACACAGACAGCCATTTGGGCCACAAGAATCACTACTTAAACGAACACGGCAAACGAAGCCTCGGTATATAGCTGAATGCTAAGCCAGAGCCACAACGGCCGAGTTGTGTTGTATGTGCAATATTGGTAGGCCGGAATGTTTCGTGCATGCCATTGCCCAAATAAAACAAGAAAAGAAAATGAAAACTTTCATTACATGGACATTTTTTATAGGAAAATTGCGTAGGTATTAGCCATCTTTGGGTAGGTGTTTTGCCAACGTCAAGTGGAATATTTAAAAAAAATCAAACATGGGAGATTCTTTGCAGGCCTCATACGTAGACTAGGCCTAATAAACCCCACTAACCCTATCAGTAAAGCTGAGGATACTTAACTGACAAATTACCGGACTTCTTGGGAGAACTGGTCATGTTGTACTATTTAGTTTTATTTTCGAACAATTGACACTTCTCCGTACAATCCTGAAACACGCTATGAGAGTTTTCGGAGCACGTAACATATATTCAAGATCCCGACTATAACCGTCAGGGCATAGCGGCTGCCCCGCCAGGCATACCACCCGCCTGGAAGATCTTCCCTTTTCCGCCAAAAACTATTTACTGTCCCATTGCTAGGCACGGGCCTTCCCTTACAGCAAAGGGGAAACAGACCATAGTCCCTCACCCTGGCCCAGTGTGCGTTGGCGGACTTCCCACGTCTTTGGAGAACTATTCAGGATTCAGGATCCTCGGACATGCAGCTTTCCTATTATTTTCTTCACCGTTTAGCTAATGATGATCTCAGTTGGAAATTAGATACGCACATTACATTTTGATATCACAGCGGTGCGCGCCTAGACTTGAGCCTGGGACCCTTGTGACCAAAGCGAGCGTTCTACGAGCATGGCTGTTACATTTAATCCCTCGTGTGTGCTGGTTAAGTTGCACCAGTGTGTCGCCGCCTTAGCGCCGTCTCGAAACGGACTTATTTATATTTTTGCATTCTTTTCCGTCCTCATTCCGCGGAGGCGTAGGACTCGGAGGCGTGTGACGGCGCTCCGGTTTCTTCACTTTTAAATTAAATAAATTATGCATACAATTTGATCGCAATAAAGTGTGGGAAGTGTTGGTGCTCGTTGTGCGCGGAATTTCGCGCGCCCGTCCGCCGGGAGCGATAACCGTTGCCGGTGGGTATAAAATGGCGTTGTATCTGCTCGCCACGGCAATGGTGGATTTGAGGGGTTTTAACGAAGCGTTCATGCCACGGATAGACCTATTTCCATGACAGTACATTGCATGCTATGAGATTTTTTCACTTGTAATAAAAAAAAACAGTCGAATTGAGAACCTCCTCCTTTTTTGAAGTCGGTTAAAAAGGGAAGCAGACTGATACAAGATTGTTGTTTCACAGTAAGATACAAAAAAAAATATTGCCACATAGTAAAATAAATTATTGTTGCCTCACCGTAAGATACAAGAAACAATTTTGTTGCTTCATCGTAAAATTACTTAGGATACCTACACGAAATTTTGCAAGTTTCAAGACTTCTTAAAGTATGCAAATCACCTGCCTTCTCGAATAGTACTTATATTTGCAACCCAGCGTCATATTAATACGACGACGGCCGTACCTAAAGGTGTATTCATATTGGGTACACTCAAGCATTGTCATATTTCCAAGCGCGAGCCCAACTTTGGGCAGCGGCCGCGCTCCTGTGTGACCGCTTCCTTTGTGGCCCGTTAACACTACATAAATAGTAAATAAGTGGACTTGCAAACAGGCTTATAGGAAACTTTTATTACTCTTACGAACAAACGGACAATATTTTTGTGGATTTTAGTGTATTGCTGAAGTTTTTTTTTTCGCAAGTGCTACGTGCGAGATATCGTAAATAGCATTTCATTATTTATTTGCTTTCTTAAGAGGTACTCACTTTTGTATTCATATTTTTTTATTGTGCCCGCGAGAGATGTTATAAGATTGCTCTTTAGAGCGGTATCTGTCCTATAATTCCGGTAAATGGATGGATACCCGCGGGATAGCCAAACGCATGAGTCTCCAAAATTGGGCGGATTTTTCATACACGCACTTACCACATGGACATGACAGAGTTCCCTCTGATACTGAAAAAAACTATAACGACCGTAAAATATAGGTTTAAAAAAACTAAAAATTAGACCCTAAAATTGAAAATGTTTTCCGGAAAATTCGGAAATAAACTACTTTATTTATTAAAATAAAACTAAATTTACGGATTTTATCGCACTTATTTTATGTTTTTTACGTTCCCGACGTTTCGTTTTAAACTGACACCAGGACGTCAAGCACCTCAGTCCTCCCGTGACCTAGGTTGCTGTAAAGCAGCCGAAACGTCGGGAACGTAATAAATAATTATAGAAAAAGCTTATTATATTTCCGTCTCTTTTACACCGGTACTTTTCGTCCTCCCCGTTCAGTTGGAAAGATCGTTGATCACAAATAAATATTTTTTAAGTTGAGCCTCTATCGTACTGAGGGTGCGATGTACTTTTTCTTGTTCGTGTCGGGTAATAAATACAATAAAAAGACGAAATATCTAGACACAACCTAAAACCCAAGACAGTATACCTACTAATCTCTAAAAGCGGAGTATCGCTCTAAACACATATTTTTTGGTGTGCATGAAAGATGCATGCCGTCTCTTTGGCGGCACAACTCTGTTCGGTATTTTGTCATCTGGCAACACCGCGCCCCGCGACGTGGTTTGGGTGCGTAACGCAGACGACGACGGCAACTTATGAATTTATGCCGCAACCGTGCGGCGGGATACATCGCTGGTTTATATGTCACAAACATATAAACCAGCGATGTATCCATACCATATAAATTTTTTTTTAGGTTCCAGTAAGCTTTGGTGTGGTTCTATACCCAGCTCGCCTCTGGGATTTTCGCATTTTCATATGTGAATCTCATTTTCAATTATGATTTACTGGCTGCGCCCCGCGGTGCTACCCGCGTTTACATTTTACCGGGATAAAATATAGCTTATGTGCTAATCCAGACTATAATCTATCTCTGTGCCAAATTTCAACCAGATCCGTTCAGCCGTTCTGGCGTGATTGAGTAACAAACATCCATCCATCCAAACTTTCACATTTATAATATTAGTGGGATCGCTGGATGTACGGATAAGGCAGAAATCCTGAGGAAAACTTCGCGTCTGTCGAAAGTCGTGTGCACCTACCAAACTGCACACGGGCAGCGTGGTGGACTATGGCTGTAGTCTTCCTCATATTAAGGGGGAATGTGCCCGGTATAATAGCAATAGATACATTAGGAGCACCGAGGTGCACCTCTGCCTATCCGTTTGGGGAATATAGGCATAATGGATGTTCTAGTGAGCCTAACGACGTGGTTTCGATTTGTGGGATTAGCGATTATCCCACCTTGAACTTATATCTCACTCAGTGTGAGAAACACAGGCTAAACCCACACATCGCATCCAACAGGGGCTCAGCTCAAAAATCATTTTTATGGGAAATCGCAATCAAAGATCTTTCGAACTGAACGGGGAGGACGAAAAGTACCGGTGTAAAAGAGACGGAAATATAATTATGCTTTTTCTAACGTAAAACCGCCTTTGTTTTAATTTTCATCGGATAGAACATACATTTTTAAGTGTTTCTATGATCTTAACTCATTTTCGCAAAATTTTGAGTTGAGCCCCTATCGTTCCCCTAGGTTATGGAAAGCTTGCGAGTGAACGGATCCAACACGTAGATGGCCTTTATGAGAATTCTATTGTTATGTTGGCCACCTGCTAGGGTCAACTGCTGAGAGTAATGGACTTAAACGGCGAATAGACCTCAGCAGGCGGAGGACCTATTGCAGGTGTATGGAAAGGCAATTGGGTATATGGATGCAAAATTTCGATGAACTTGGAATAAGGCTATTTATTGGAAGGTTTGCGGACACCTGCCATAATTAAAGTACGTCTAATTATTGTGGTTGCGTGGAGACTAGTCACTCTTCAGGGGGACGTCCTCAAAAGGCCGTTACATGAGATTACTAGGGTCTACACTGGGGTGAGCGGCTCAGGATTGTATGGAGATGTACTGGTCTTTCTCACATGGTCATTTACGGTGTTAACTAGAATATAACAATAGAATAGAATATACATTATTTATTACACCAATAAATCTATGCACCAGCAATGTACAACCAACAGGGAAACATTCAAACGTTGGCGCTAAATAATTATTCTTGGGTTCTATAAAATATTCCCGATTCACCCCGTCACAGGACGTGTTGCCGACGACATGCTATGGACGTAAGGCCAATTTATTTATGACCATAGCGTTGCATTTATGTATGAGACTAGTTCATCTGTAGATCGAAATAAACTCGGAGTCCCATCTGTGTCAATTAAAGACCATTTAGGTGTCGCAAAGTATTACTGTGATGTCGGATGAGGTCCTTATATAGGATAGTATTTTGTTAATTAGCAAAATTAATAATTCAACACAATTAAGATAAATATTTTTTTAATGCCGCGACCCTCGGAATTAACCGCAGACACATCCTTTTAAATATTCACGCCGTTTGACCAAAACAACAAGATTACACACGGTGAACCCGCAAAATTAACAATGAAAATAATGTTACATCTATTAATTCACCAAAACACCCCACTAACTAGGGGTGGGACTCGTATCAAAATGATAAATGGTTCTAATCATCATTTCTCTGCGACCATTATACTAAGGCCGGCCACCCCTCCCTGTATCATACGAAAGCTTTGCCATGAAAGGGATGCTGCTAATTCCTAAGGAGTCTATTACAACTGGTTAGTTTTACCCCACTCGCGCACCGCACCGAGTTAACTTTTACAAATTACCAAGGCAATAGATGGTGAGGTAGCGACTCAGTTTCCGAGGGAAAAAGATGGATTGCAATAATGATCTGTTTTCTGTTAAAATATTATGCCTCATTTGGAGGTGCAGTGAGATTAATGAACGAAACGCAAATTGGGTTTTCTTTTTAATTTGACGTTCATTTGAACTTAGCACATTATGGCACCGGTTCAATATTTTACTAGATCTTCTTGGGGGACACGCCATTTTCATATCATCATGTAACATCCATTATTTTATTTATAATGTGTATCTATTGAATGTTGTATTGCTATTAATTACTTGACTTTGGCAAAATACCCGCTAAGTTGTGGGTGAGGCCATTTTCATATCCATTTTATTTCATCGAATTTCATTTCGTAAAAAAGATCTTATTGGATTACTCATTACTTACAGACATCATAGACAATTACTATTGTACCCCTATCAGTAAAGCTGTGAATACTTTACTGAAAACTTACGGGGCATCTTGGTAGAACTTGAAAAGACAAGTTATACTATTTTATTTCAATTTCCTTCACTCGCGCACGTTTATGAACATATAATGGTTAATATCCCACTAATTTTACACATTATTTATAAAATAAACACAATTTTTAGAAATAAAAAAAACTTTACAACTTCACGGTGCATCTTCCCGCCTAAGGGTAGGGGGATTCATTTCATCATCATCATCGTCATCCACATCATTATTATCATTACGGATAACTTCTAATATTAAAAAAAAAAACAAAAAAAAACACTTTACTCGACACTGCCAACGATGGTATTATTTTGTAGCCAATTGCCACCAAAAAGAAGAAGAAGAAGACTGCGCGCCCGCCGGTCGTCGCTTGCGTCGTTCGGGGTAGTCTCAGTTTATATGTATAGTCTATGGGGTAGTATTTTCCTTTAGTGATTATAATAAAACAGGAGTTGGTTATCTTCAAAGGTGTTTTCTATTGCTATCATAGACTACAATCGCTTTTCTAAATATAATAGATTCTAGTCAATCTTATTGTCTACTAGCTGTTGCCCGCGACTTCGTCCGCGTGGTATTTAACAAAGACAACCGTTGACAACAGCCTGCTCGCCCATTCTGAGCCCCCAGGACGCATTGCAGGTTGTTGCTATCAAAGTTAATCAGGCGCTGCACTGCAACATTAGTTTTAATTATTTTTTTGTGAGATCCTATTTTTTTCCAAAAAAAAAAGCTAGCTACATCTAGTGTTTCCAGCTTAAATTGTGAAACATACAGTCTCCACTAGATAGAGCTAACAACACATGTGCTTCATCTACATACAGCCAGTCCACCTCCGGAAATTCAACCATAAAGGGGGCTCAGGATGTTATTATTAAAATGAGATTAGCCTTTTTCGTTTAAGCCCGTTTGTTTTCGTGTAATTACGCGGGGCGGAGGCTGCGATTACTGAGCCGCGTTCCAATTCGATGGCTCATTCAATATTAACAAAAGATTCTCAGCCAAACTGTTTTTGTTGTGTTTTTGATTGCAGTTCACTCGCGATGATAATTACCTCTGGGAAAGGGTTGCGAAATTCGGTGTGTACAGGGTGTTCGGAGGAATATGAATTTGCGATGTGTTTTATTTAATTAATATTTGTTTGTTTATTAGCACATTCGCTGCGTTACGGCAAGTATTTTGTCGTATTTGACTATCAGCCAGTGCGGCAGCTCATTGTCCTTGTCTTACGTTCGGTGCGGGGGTGATTTACCTGTGTTCCTGTACGTGTAGAGACGGTGATCTTTTCAATATTGTTGCTTTTAATATGATAATATTGCACACTAATTATGCACTTGTGGCACTGTAAGCATTCCAAGAAAAAAAACCTCATATATGCTCCGGTTCAGAATACAAGAATCACTTTAGTCTCTGGTATCAAATGAAGCATAGACAATCCACAAATAATCAGTGCTTGCCATCGAGAAAGCATGCTGTCATTGTCATTCACATTTATAAAACATGTCCTCTGAGCGGGACGAAAGATACTTACATTACCGAAACACTACGTAAATAGAGCGTGGTGCTTTCGATTTTTATTTTTATTATATTGTATCCTATGAACGAAACATCTGACAATCCCCGAAATTACAAAACGGAACAGCCTGTACACACTGGAGTGTTATCGTTATTGTGATTAAGGGCCCAAGTAGACCGGCGCGTGACAATGCTGCCAACATACATTAATAATAGAATCACCACACCACGCCTACGGTACCAACTTGGATATAGTTAAGTTGGTAGCGCCGGCACGGGACCAGTTTACCAACTTTCTTGGCACCGAGCAGGTGAGTGAGACGGGTTTTAAGTTTTCTCGTTAGCCGTTAGTGTAATTAGATAGAGAGGAGGATGCTGATGGTACGTACGTAATTATATATTAAACTATTAACATAAAAAATATAGCAAGACGGACACATCGACCGAGATATCCTACACGTGACCCTGGGTGGTGCCAACTAGGTGACAACTCTACTTGTGGTAGGCTTCGGCCGTGGTTAGTCACCACCCACTGAACAAAGCCATGTCGCCAAGCGGCCTAGCCGTGTTCCGGCATGATGTCCGGTGTTGCCATCATGGATGGCGGGTCAGATCAGCTGCGCTGCATGTGCCTAGTGAATGTAGCGTCTCGATCTACTGCCGCCTTCTTACCTAGGCAAGTATGCTCCATCGTAGATCTCATCATCACTTACCATCAGGTGAGATCGAGATCAAATACTTGCCTATAATGTAATAAAAAAAAAAACCGAACAACACTGGTATTATAGGCACCGTACAATGGACTACGATCGATCCCAGCATAACCTATCGTTAAGTTCAAGAGTTTGTAAGTTAGACGGTAGGGGTAATTAATCTCCGAATTTGGTGATCCGATTCTGAAATATATTTTACTGCAATGAAAATAAGCTACATTATCCCTGAGTGCTATAGGCTATGTGAATACAGCTACCACGGGCGCGGTGGAGAGCGTACATAAGCTCGCAACTTAGGTACATACATGTTAAACGTCTATGACTTGGGTACATTTGCGACCTTATCACACACCGTTTGTTTATATGAGACATCACGTGACGTCACTGTTCCCATGCCAACTGTAAAAACAATATCGTAGTGAAGGAAGATATCTAGGGATTACTGTAGAATGAAATTATATTTATACTAATACTTACTACTTACTAATAATATAAATTTGGAAGTTTGGATGGATGGATGTTTGTTACTCAATCACGCCTAAACGGCTGAACGGATCTGGATGAAATTTGGCACAGAGATAGATTATAGTCTGGAATAGCACATAGGCTGTTTATCTCGGTAAAATGTATGGTTCCCGTGGGATAAACGTACATACTTTTTAATCGCGGGTAACACCGCGGGGCGCAGCTAGTATTGAAATAAAACTAACTTTACGAATTTTATCGCGTGTATTTTACGTTTTTACGTTCCCGCGCGCCATCGCGAAACAAACGCGATTACATTCGTTCAATCAGTTTTATATTTCAATGTGTAGTATTCGCGTAAATATAAGAAATCAATATGAGATTATTTTTTTCCGAATCAGAATCAGAATATTTTTTATTCATGTAGACCATTAAGTACAGCACTTATAAATCGTCAAAAGTTACATTATGCTAAGCTACTACTTTACCACCCGTACGGAATGCCGTTCCTATGGAGAAGAACGGGCAAGAAACTCCACGGTTGCTCTTTTTTAAAAATATCTTTTACATTTTTAGCAGTACATTGTTATATGTAAGAACAATGTAGGAACGGCTGAGCAGACTTTAGCAGCTGGTCAACATTTTTTTAAATGAAGTTATCAATATAAATTTAGAAAATTACATACTTTTCGATTGATTAGTCATACAGCGGTACATTGAAAAGCATTCTCATGAATTATTGTAAAGTTATTCAACGCGAAATCAATTTGTCCACGCAATGTACACAGAATTACAGCATTAAATTAAAGTACTGCCGCCGTCCCCTCCAAGCACCATCTAATCGGCATCCTATGGTCTCTACAAAATCACATTAGGGCCCAATGTACACGCCTCGGGGTGAAGGGGCCCGCCAACGATGTGAGCAACACTGGAAGCGACGATATTATGTGGCCTCACTTTAGTAATTTATCCATCGAACTTGAATTTTTTTTTTTTTTGGAACTATGCCCGCCCCACACTCCCTCCAATGCTACCCCTGTAACCCTGGATCCACAGCGGACACTAACGAATACTCCGAGCTTTGACCCTCGGCGTGTCCAATAATATTGAAACCCACCATTAAAATAATGGAAATGAGAGTAAGAGAAGTTATAAATTAGATTATCCACTCCATTACAAAGCGGGAAATAATAAAAAGTACTGTATAAGACTTTCACAGAAAACATGACGCATAACTGGACCAAGCCCAGGGCCCCAAGTCTGCTAACACAATCGATTCAAAATCGAACAGCAACCGCAAAGTAACTGTCACTTTTGACTGATATCCCATACAATATCTTTGGCCACGCCAGAGTTAATTGGCCCTAATTTTGTCAGTTGATAATCCACGATGCCAGTAAAAGGCCAATGAAATTAGTCAACATTGATATATCATGTACTATACGTACTTGATTTGGCGCTCGAAACAATCAAAATTCCAGTGTAGTGCCAAAACCACAACTTGTTCAGAATAGCGGACGATGTTTCTATGGTGCTTGAAAAGAAAGGACTATACTATGCACGCATGCAGCTACCAGAGGAGCTGGTATTGTATGAAATTATCATAAATGTTGAACTGATAAGTCATAGCTAGATTTCGACGCCAGTGAAAGTAACTTAGCTGCTTTAGTTAGTACTTACCATAATGCAGGCTCTTCTAGTGCACATAAATCATAATAATCCTCCGCCGGCTAACGTTTTTTCTAGATTAAAAATGTAATTAATTTTTTATTGTGTACTCTATGGGCTCGCGCAAATGTTGTTATATTTGGGTCCCAAGCACCCCGGGCGGGATTACCAGGCCTGCCACATCTTCCGTGCAAAGATGAGGCGGGTTCACCAGGCCTGCCCTAGATTCTGTGCCAAGTTTAGCTGGTCTGTTACGGTGGTATAATGAGTTTTGGGATTCGAGATGAAAAATTGTATTGGTCATTGTAATTGTCTCCCTATTGGGCACGGCCTTCCCTCAATACGAGAGCCACCACGCTAGCCCAGTGCGTGTTGGCAGACTTCACACATCATATAATTTATATTGTAATATTTGTATGATATCGCTAGCCATATACACATGCACGGCACATACACGGCACAGTCCTAAACTCGGCAACGGTTGCATTATGGGTACCGTAAAATGGATCAATGTTTCCATGAATTTTGATTTCTTGTATTTATGCGATTTCTGAACGAAAACTGGGTCTGTTACTGGTCACAGAAAATTTTGTAAATTTATACAAAATTTCAATTAATTTTAACGAATTTTCAGTTAAGTATTTTGGAAATAGCCAAACATTTTAACTAATAAGTTTTTCCGGAGTATTCCACTAATAAGTTGTTAGGTGTAAATAACACCTACATAACTAAATACCTACAATAAGAATGTTATCTACCCACAGTATGTTTACCCTGCGTAAAATTGTGTGCAAAATCGCTGCGAGGAGTAGGTACGGATGCTGAAATATTAACGCGGGCATGTAAATTTTGTGCTAATTAATCTCTTCGTACGCGCTAATTCGCGTTCTCGTCCGTCGTACCGGCCACTTTCAAGTTGTGCCCTAAAAATTATATGTGCCTTTACGAGTAAGATTTTTACCGCGTGAATCGGCTTTCGTGCACGAAAGAGCGAGCGAAGATTGACAAGAATAACGCGAAAGTAGAGAAGAGAAGAAGAGATTGGTAATATACCATGTGCCTTGGGGTGGAAATTATAGACTTCTTGAGGCTTATTTAATTATAATTTAATGAAATACACAGAGCACATTAAAAAAAACGATGTCAAGGAGGCGCCATAGAGAAGAGAGAGAAAACCATAGACAACATTATATAGAGCATTTTTCATAGATTATTGTCCAGAGATGTGATCTTGATTGGTATGTTGTTTTTATAGACGATCTATCCTTTCTGACCAAAAACTCCCAGCCCCTAACACCCAGTATATCAAAGAAACACAACGTTCGGAAAATTGATAAAACTTCCCCGTTCTACTTCCCGCAAAAAAGTGCCCGCCACCAGCTTTTTCCATTTGTCACAAATCACTTGTCAAAATCATTCGACATTGAGTCTATAATCCCTTGACTGGTTTTAAAGTCCGCAGCGCCACATTGTACCAGTGACGTCACGCAATGCACACCCTGTAATCAGATCAGGGGCACAAGTGGAAATTGAATTAGGACGGACTTGACCCATCGGCAGAACTCACATTCGAAAAATCACCCTTAATTTTTTTGCGTGAAGGTCACAAGTTCTCTGAACTATCGCTCTCAATTCGTTCATTGGAATACAGTTTAAATGTTTTGGCGGTTAAGGTTGATATTGCGGTGGATGTGCCATGGAGTAGGAATCAAGGGTGACCGGTGAGATCAATGCTTATTTGCGTCTAATAGCAAAAAACAACAGATGTAGACATTTCACGGGTATAATGTGCTTAGTTGGATTTTTATGGGGTGCCTTTGATCTGGCTTCGCGGTGTCTGACAGCACCGGTGGCGGGTCGGGCGGGGGCACAGAGTAAACATATTTTGAGTATTTTCTTCTTCTTTTTTAGGTTGGTAATCGGGTACAAAATAGTGACATTTTGCCAGTGTCGAGTATTTCTTAATAACTGTTATAACATTATAAGTTAGGTAACCCTAATGATAATGACGATGTCGATGATGGTGGACCTCTATCAGTAAAGCTGTGGATACTTTATTGAGAATTTACCGGACATCTTGGGAGAACTTGAGAAATCAATTTAAGTATATTATTTTATTTCAATTCCGTTTATGAACATACAATATGCCTCTAATATTAAACAAAAAAAACGACTTACTACTTATATAAAAAGGTAAAATAATTGAATAAAAAAAAAATTTATACTCCATGGTTACACGAGTATGGGTATAAACATTCCAAACGGACGGTAGAATCCTAGGAAATACTTATATTATATGTTTTTTTACGTTATCATCAGTAGGTACCGGATATTTAAAACATTGTTTTACTTGACACTGGCACAAATAGCACTATTTTGTAACCTAAAAAAAAGTACAAGTACTACTAACCTATTGTTATGGGTACAGTATTACACGGATTATAAAACTGTAAATTAATGTAATGTGAATAGCAAACATTCTTGTTCCACGGGTTTTCCATAGAGAGTCCACAGCCGCACAAAAGTACGGTAGGCATTTTTTTAAAACGATATATTCTCTATGATTGGCTTACGTCAAATACGACGGCAGTTCGTGACGAAACGACCAAGGACATAGTACCGTGCATGTATTATCTGAGGGTAGGCTAATCCACTTTGACACTAAAGGAATCACAGTAGTTGCCGTGATTGATGGGACGGTTGCTGATGGGATTTCTTCATGATAGGATTTATTTATAGTGTTGCTATAACACTATAAATAAATCCTATCAAAGCACCGCGTGTTAGTGGGTACATTTAATTATGCCTGGGTTACAAGAATACAATCGGTGATAGGTGCTGTTCGAACGATCACTGTTTTGATTCCCGTGTCTATTACTCGTATGAAATTAATATGCGAAACCCGTTTATTTTCTAGCTTTCGGAAGTCTCCTTTTCTCAGTCAAATAACTCTTATGTTAGAGCTACGCGTTGTACCTCGGTAGTTGCTTATAGATTATCAATCGTAGTTTAATAGTAATAAAGTTCTATCATAATTGAATGCATCACATCTTGTCTGTCTGTCTGTCTGTCGTGTCTGGCGTACATGCCGCTACGTCATCGTGTTGTCACTTAAAATTTATTATGTTAGTAGATAGTTTTTAATGTATTTTTTTTACAGATTCTCAACGCCACTCAAATTTATTCTTAATTGCTCATCGGACATAATACGCGTTCTTTTTTTCCTTTTTCACCTTGACCCTGGCAAAATCACCGAAGAGCGGTGGAGCCATTTATTCTAAAAATTGAATTAAATACGCCGTTTTTTTTAATTGCTGCGTCGCAACCGCATTAAAAAAATCCTAAAGGGCTAACCAGCTCGATCAACTCAAAAGAACATAAAATTAACGCGATCAAATACAAATAATCGCAGCCCTCCATCCCTTCATCCCTTATAACGAGATATTATATAACATAATCGATTATACGCCCCAGAATTTATTCCTGCACTACTTTTGCAAAATTACAATTTACCACCCTGCAAAAGAGAAATGTCTCAATTGTTTGGTGTATAGGATGCATTTTCCTTTGATTTTTTAATTTGCTGTGGCCTTTTGGATGAGTGTATAGGGTAGTATGGTTTGCTGGGCCATTTGTTGGTCACTTGGATTCATTGAAGGTTGGATACGAAAACTCTTTTATATCTATTGAACATTATTTTATGTCTGTAATAAATAATTTTATATTATATTATTGGGTGAATTAAATGCTTTTAATAAAGAATCCTTATATCGTTTAAATCGTATAATCATCCTTTACACTACTTGCCTAGTATATATTATGTAATATATAGTATACTGAATAAAATGTATGGATGTTAAAAAAAAGAGAGATATAAAAAAATACAAACCAGCCGAGTTTCTCGCCGGAACTTCGATCCGGTTGTAGAGCTAAGAAAAAAAAGTGACAATATTTAAGTGCCCACGCAGGCCTATACGAAATAAATAATTTGACTTAGTAAGCTAATATTTTTGTCTTGTACTCTACACTTCACTATTTTTTATTAAGCAGCAAGCCTTCAGCTATAAAATAAGCTCTTATCTCATCTTCATACATTTCATCTGAACTCATCCATATTTTTTTTTCTATTTCTTGTACAACCAAACTCACACATTCATTTTGGCTGGAGTGCCTTTAGCGCTCGCTCTCTCCTCCGGTGAACCTGTAAAAGTCATCTGCGACCAACAGCAGTTATCATTTCGAAAAAAAAACACACAAATTCATTTGTTTCTATTCCAGTATTACACACATCCAATTGTTTCTATTCCAGTATTACACACACCCAATTGTTTCTATTCCAGTATTACACACATCCAATTGTTTCTATTCCAGTATTACACACATCCAATTGTTTCTATTCCAGTATTACACACATCCAATTGTTTCTATTCCAGTATTACACACATCCAATTGTTCCTATTCCAGTATTACACACACCCAATTGTTTCTATTCCAGTATTACACACACCCAATTGTTTCTATTCCAGTATTACACACACCCAATTGTTTCTATTCCAGTATTACACACACCCAATTGTTTCTATTCCAGTATTACACACACCCAATTGTTTCTATTCCAGTATTACACACATCCAATTGTTTCTATTCCAGTATTACACACATCCAATTGTTTCTATTCCAGTATTACACACATCCAATTGTTCCTATTCCAGTATTACACACACCCAATTGTTTCTATTCCAGTATTGCGCTATCCAAAGAGCCCTCACTAAACGCATGGGCGTTGCGCGTGCGTTCAATTGTCATTACATTTCCAGTGCATTACTGCTTGCTCCCGGGAGGGTCCCGGGTGCGACAGGCCGGGTGCGACACTTTTTGCTAATCATTATTTTAGTCGCAACTCATTGTATGACGTCATAAGTGTCGGGTTCATTTGATTGACACCTGCAGTGTCATGGCAAAATATGTCTTTTGTCACAATAAAACCATTGTAGGACACGCCATTTTCGTATCATCATGTCACATTCATTATTTTATTTGTAATGTGTATTTATTGAATGTGTTATTGCTATTAATTACTTGACATTGGCAAATGCCCGCTAGGTTGTGGGTGAGGCCATTTGCATATCCATTTTATATCATCGCATCTCATTTCGTAAAGAAAGAAGAAGAACTATCATCAGTACTATATCAGTATTTATTATATTTTATTTTAAATATCGACAGACGATACTCACCAGCTGTCTGGTTCGATACAAAGCAACGCTTCTATCATAGGTACCATATAATGAATTGGGTTCGATCCAGTAACATTCAGACCAGAAAAGATCATTTCTGAAATTTGCTCAGACTTAAATGGAACCCGCAACCATTTGGTGGTCGCAGGATGTAAGAGTCTTGTAGAGTTATAAAACAAAAACCTTTGAGACTATGCGCCTTGATCTGATCTTGAGAAAATATAATACCATAAGGCAAAGACTTTGGGCAACACTAGTGTTATTTAATATATCTTACATGTTGCATAAGCTCTATTACCGTGTTTCAGAAATCTACTTAATCTATACCTAAAACAAACTTGTGTTAGTTACACCATTTACAACTCAAGAACAGGTGGGCCGATTTTTACGACGTTTGATTTTTGTTAATTTGACTCCGTCCCGAATAGCAGAATAACTATTAAAACGCGGAGAAAAAGCACTGATTTTTTTTTGTTACAATATAGGCAAGCATTTGATTCGATCTCACCTGATGGTAAGTGACGATGAGATCTACGATGTAGCATACTTGCCTAAAAGATACCTGTTCACTCTCGACTTGAAAACACCCAGATTATAGTCAACGGGGAACAAACACGCCGGTAGCGTGTTCCATGCCTTGGCAGTTCGCACGATGAAATAACATAATATAAATATTTAATTTACTTATAAATTTGATTCTGAGGCGGTATGAAGTTCGCAGGGACAGCTAGTAATAAATATAAAGAATTACTCATTGTAGAATTTTTACTGTTTTGCGAGATCTCCCGCCGCCGTTTACTAAGCTTTGATCAGTAACGTTTTAACAATAGCTGTCGCTACAATTTAATAGCGATCTTTTTACCCAATATCCCGAGTAAAATCCTTAAAATTAGTTTTATTTCAATGCGTAGTATTCGCGTAAATATAAGAAATTAATAGTAAATCTGCTTAAATCCTCTACAAAATACTTCTTGCAACCGTTATATGACTCCTATACAACAGTAGTAGCACCGTTTTCGCCACTCACACACTTGTATCGCACAGCGCAAACAGTTGGCATATCGTTACAATTTATTACGGAAAAAACTTCCTAATTCGCTCGCAAGGATCTGTTCCAGGCGTCAAGCAATGTTATCCCTGCCGACCCGCCCGCGGAATTGCGTCGTAAAGTGACGTAATAGCAGGAGCCGTGTAACTACGCCGGGAGCGAGCTTAATATCTTAAATAAAATATTAGCAAGAAATCAGTGGCACGCGGAGTACGGACGGACGGAGTTTATAGCTGCTAGTTTGTACACGGCGCCACACAGACGGTGCACTTTTATATTCCATTTTTAAAAGTCTATGGCTCATATTCTAATGCTAGTTTTAATGTTGCTCGTTGAACCCGAGTTTTCGATTCGATTTTTAAAACGATACCGTTCGAATATAAAAAAAGAAATCACCATCAAAAGTCGTATAAAATGTATTTATACGAATACACTTATAAGTGGACTTTTTTCAACATGACACTGGCAATATACACGAAGGTGTGATGCCAAAAAAGAAAAAAAAATGTGGACCTTTTTGGCGGGATATTTAAGAATGAAGTTGTCAATTTTGTTTTGATTTGGAAAAAATGTGTTTCTTTGATAAATAATGTGTAATATTAATGGTATATTACCCATCGTGTGTTCATAAACGTGCACGAGTGAAGGGAATTTAAATTAAATAATTTATTGCGTATTACTTACTATTACTTGACTTTTTCAGTACTATTGGTTGGGAAAAACTTTGTGTGATGATCATGAATGTTTGTACTCAAGTCATGGATGATTAATATTATTATATACTGTATCTCCCTCAGTCCATTTTACGGTACCCACAAACAAGCGTTGCTTAGCGTGGAACCGTATAGTTGGTGTGTACGTCGGGCATTACAAAAAAATATTACCGTTTTTAATATTTATCCTTCACTTATATCATGTTTGCCATCATTAAAGACGTCCCTTATGGATCAAACCATGAATTATTTTCATTTTTCCAACCACAAAGACATAATTAAACCCAAAGGAGTAATCCTTAGCGGTTTTTTTATAGGTACATATTCCTTTGTACTGAACTCTTTTGCGTCTTAATGAGCATGGGCCGTATGAAGAAATGTTTTTTTACATGGCAACATTTTTTTACAGAATTATACTTAGCCTAGAAGCTGGGCTTCTTTAGCGCATCTGTAAACACTGTGTAAAATCAGAATGTCTATGATGTTAATTAAAAAAAAAATGCTCCCAACATTATGACAATTGTGGTTTCTTGCAAATAAATTTTTTTTAAATTAAAAAACATACATCACTCATTCGGTGACTATGATATATATATAATACTAGCTGTTGCCCGCGACTTCGTCCGCGTGTTATTTAACAACGTCTCAACCGTTGGCAACAGCCTGCTCGCGTTCTGATCCCGCGGGACGCATTGCAGATTGTTGCTATCAAACTTTAAGCAGGCGCAGCGCTGCAACATTGGTTTTAATTTTTTTTCGAGAGATCCAATTTTTTTTTCTAAAATAAAAGTAGCCTAAGTTACTCCTTGTTACATCAGCTATCTGCCAGTGAAATTCCCGTCAAAATCGGTCCAGCCATTTCAGAGATTACCCGGAACAAACAGACAGACAGACAGACAGACAGACAGACGGACAGACAGACAGACGGACAGACAGACAGACAGACAAAAATTGTAAAAAATGTTGTTTCGGTATAGGTAACGTGTATACATCCAAATGCACTTAGTAAAAAGCGGTTATTTTAATATTACAAACAGACACTCCAATTTTATTTATATGTATAGATTATGGTACTATGGATTACAGATAATAAATTAACAATAGTTATTAAGTCAATTATCTCGTTTTTCTAATACTCATCAAGTACTTAGCTACTTATTGCACAAGTAGGTAAATAATTCATTAACTAAGCTCTTGGATGATCAACTGAAGATTTCCCTAATACTTTAATAATTTCTTGAACTTAAATAATCGCGTATCTGAATATCAATCGGGGCAAAAAAAAATCATTTTGCTTTATCAAGCACTCAGCCGCCCCCCTCAGTTACAACAATAAAGAAATAGAAATAAGTGCTTCAACATTATAACTTCTAACTACACATCCATAATAACTGGATCCCAAAAGCTTAGTTCAAAATGGCATACCCAATACATGTTTGAGTACAGAATTTTGGAACGGGAGTTCAATGTGTTCTGGCCGCGACGAGTAGGGTATAAGCCCCAAATTTCGCCGCGTGGCCTACACGTGCCTTAGAGTTTCCCCCACTCGGGACGAAGTTTACATCACAATTACTGTCACCTTACTAATTGGTGAAAGCGGTTTGACAGGTCCGTACAAAAACTTGTGACTCGTGAACCTGCGTAGTCGCGGTCAGATGGTGTGTAGGTTAGGTAGTTTAAGGCCTGGGGAACGTGATCAGAGCATAAGTATTATCCTAGATCAGTAACTAAGTAGTACTAAGATATCTGGATATTCTGGACTAAGCAGATTGCTCAAATATGTAAAAGATCTATTTTAAAAAAGAGCAACCATGGAGTTTCTTGCCCGTTCTTCTCCATAGGAACGGCATTCCGAACGGGTGGTAAAGCAGTAGCTTAATATTTTTGTAACTTTTGACGATTCATAAGTACTGTATATAATGGTCTACGTGAATAAAAAATATTCTGATTCTGATTCTGAAAAAAGAGGAAATCTCAATAAGAAAAAATACTTGTCTTATATTAAAAAAATAATTTATCTTATATTTTAATAATAAAAACCGTTATTAAAAAATAATTTGTTTTATATTTTAAAAACAACCACCGTTATTGCGAATATGTCTTCTCCTATTTTAGCAAAATGTGTACCGCCATGTTAATTAGATAAAAACATAAAGTATATCAAACGGCATATAATCAGATAAAACTAAGTTGGGGCATCCCTGTCGTGTAGTGAACGTCTGCGCACCCCACGCGTGGGCACGTGCCCAGCAATCATACAAATTGAGACATGCTCGCTTGAACTTCGAAAACGATAATCATACATTATCCCTCTTCTCTTAGGGAGGTACTAAAAGGGGAACCAGGAAATTGTATGAATCGGTATGATTTGAAGATTTATTTTTTAATTATAAATAGTATAGAAAAGCTACTTAATATTTACAAAAAGTGTAAAAAATTTGGCCCATGCGGTAGCGTGCCCAAGATGCTGGCCGCATTTCCTTGCTGACTAGCCAAAGCTACTCGCTGAGCGAGGAAATGCCCGGACCTTGGGTCGCCGGTTGCGTCGACCAATTTTTCAAATTAAAAGTAAATCAAGAACTTTGGCTTTTTTTTAATGGCCTCACGCACCCAACAGTCGACATTCCTTCGGTACGTACTAAGCGTTTTGCTTCTACTTTCATCGTGCGAACTGCCAAGGAATGGAACACGCTACCGGCGTCTTTGTTCCCCGTTGACTTCAATCTGGGCGTTTTCAAGTCGAGAGTGAACAGGTATCTGCTAGGCAAGTATGCTCCATCGTAGATCGTCACATACCATCAGGTGAGATCGAGATCAAATACTTGCCTATAATGTAATAAAACGATAGGGACTTTAAACAAAAAATCAAAACCAAAAAAAATATCCAAGAAAGGGTGACTGACCATACTGATCATGAACCGTTAAATTCAATATTCCGGAACGATCCGGGGTCGGCACGTGTCGTCGGCCGCCGCAATTGTAGAAAAAAAATATATTTTAAACGATTGTATTAATTTCCGATGGGGCGCCAAACACTTCCGGCGACGATTTTGGTGGTAAACTTTGTTGTACATAATATATTATGTAATTTGAAAACAGTTTCTTAACAATTTTATAAAATTATATTATTGGAATATGTACGGACTATTCCTAATTTAGGTACTTATACGTTTGTAAGCGACGGAGTTGAAAATACATATTCATGTTTTGTAGAATTGATGAATCCAATAAATGTTATCAGCGGTTATTTTGAACCATTCGAAATCGATATTGGAAACGGAATCGAAAACTTCCAAATTGGATTACCGCAAGCGCTATTAAAATTTCCGAATTTGATTATCTTCGACGTTTATCTATGGTAATACCAAATCGTTTTTTTCGAAATGTTTCCGTGTCGGAAAGCTCGATCGTATGATTTATTATATAATTGATAGAACTAGGCGATACTTGGCGGAAATCCATTGTTAACCTATGGGGAAAGAGGACCCACCACTGACCCTCGGCTTGTCAACTTCTTCGATTATAAACCAAACAAGTTTTATCGATAATTAATGTTTTATTATATATGTAATTTATTTTTCCACATCACCTTCATCCTGAGCTTGTTAGAAAATGATTTATAATTGGGTTTGGCGGTCGCTTTTAAATGCGGAGTTAATTATGATTTTAATTGGTCGTGCGCGAATAACGAAATATCTCGCCCGTCCGAGAGCGCGGGCGCCACACAACGGACTGAGCGCAAAAAAAAAAAAAACACCTACCGTATACTGATGTATACCCAAATGCAACTGAAGTAAAAACACTCTAATAATAAATAATAATACTAGCCCTCTTTTTTGCCCACTGTTGGGCACGGGCCACCCCTCAATGCGAGGGGGATTAGGCCATAGTCCACCACGCCGGCACAGTGCGGACTCCACACGTCTTTCGAGGGAGGTTTCCTCGCGATGTTTTCCTTCACCGTTTAGCAAGTGATAATCATGGTTGAAAAAGAGATTCGCACATGAAATTCCATAGGTGCGAGCCGGAGCTTGAACCTGCGATCCTCGTTACCGAGGCAAGCGTTCTACCCACTTGGCTATCATTGCTATTAAAACACTCTCACACTAAAAAAAATATTTATTGTTTCTTAAATATACCGAACACTAAAAACGAACGCACCACCTGTTATTGGCTTGCCGCTTCTGTTCTGGAAATTTGGACCCAAAAAATGTACTGTGTATTTAAATGTTCAACTAAGTTCAGTTCTATGATAGCATTCATTCTATCGTTCAGCCTGTATTCACTTCTATACCGACCACTACCTACTAAATGGTGATGTCATAATCTTAACTAATAATTACTCTTAAATATACAAGTATATACTCAAAACTCTATGCAATGCAATAGACAATGTTCTAGTAAAACAAAAATTATCTGCGCACCATACCACCGTATCGTTCGTCGGTAGGGCTCGGCAACATCCGGCGGCGCGGGGCGGGCGGGGAGGCCACATCCGGCGGAAGCTGCAGCCCGCCCCCGCGGTACACTCCACTGTCTTTCTCGTCTCGCAAAACCTTTCCTGTTTTAACTTTTTCGTTATGTAATACCTAATTATTCTTGTTAATTCGCGGCGCTTAACTTCAGGGAGTATATAAGGTGTAACATAAAGAGTGTAAAATATTTTAACGGTTCCACAAGTAGATGATAACGGTCACGTTTCTGTATAAAATATTTGTGTATACAGTGTTTGATTATTCTGTGAGAAAGCGAGACAGTGCTCATCTCTAACAACTAAATATGAGGGTACCGCGGTCAAATTATGACACTAGGAAGTCAAACACCTCAGTCCTCCCGTCACCATGGTTGCTGTAAGGCAGCCGAAGCGTCGGGAACGTAAAAAACATAAAATAAACACGATAAAATCCGGTAAATTAGTTTTATTTCAACCAATGATTAGTCTATTTCGCGCAGAGAGTGAGCCTCACTATTCAGCGCGGCATCGCGACCAGCCTGCTGACCACTTTTGGCATCGACGACGATGTAGAGGCATTATTATGTATATAATTTAATTTCTATTACCTCCTCCTACTACCTAGGCAAGTACCACTACTATGCTCCATCGTAGATCTCATCATCACTTACCATCAGGTGAGATCGAGACCAAATACTTGCCTATAATGTAATAAAAACAATAATTATACAATGTCTTTATTTTATTTTTCCTAAAATTATATTTTAGTTTTTTCATGTATGATGTAGATATTTTTGTAAATAACGATTGCACATAATGTATAGTAAATAAATATATAATTAATTAGTCACTTCCTAACTTGATTAAAAAATAATTGCCTGTCAATACTTAATGATCTCAACAAGCGTGCAATTGTCACAAGTAGCTCAACACGTTGAATAACTATAGCAGACTTTACGAACCGAATTTGTGTTTTTAAATCCATTCAAAAAAGAAAGAGAAACCATGGAGTTTCTCGCCCCTTCTTCCCCATAGGAACGGCATTCCGAACGGGTAGTAAAGTAGTAGCATAATATTTTGTAACTTTTGACGATTCATAAGTACTGTACTTAATGGTCTACGTGAATAAAAAATATACACAGAAAACCCGTTCGCAATCCGGTCCATCCGCTTAACAATACGATATCATGAACCGGGGAAATCATTACCGGGGTTATTTGCGAGCAAATGGATGATGCATTTAGTAGGAACGCGCGGTATACTGTGCATCGCTTCGTTCAGCCGTGGTTCCGTACCTATCTGCGGTACCCTAAAAAGGGTAGCCGGTTGATGAGTGGTACAACATCACGAGAGGAGCGTGTATCACTTGAACAAACATTTCTTTCTTATTTTTTTTAAATTAAATTATAGGCAAGTATTTGATCTCGATCTCACCTGATGGTAAGTGACAATGAGATCTACGATGGAGCATAATTGCCTAGGAGGTACCTGTTCACTCTCGAATTGACATATTGTGTCAGTGTGAACGGGAAGGAAGGCGGCAGTAGATCGAGACGCTACATTCACTAGGCACATGCAGCGCAGCTGATCTGACCCGCCATCCATGAATGGCAACACCGAACATCATGCCGGAACACGGCTAGGCCGCTTGGCGACATGGCTTTGTTCAGTGGGTGGTGACTAGCCACGGCCGAAGCCTACCACCAGTAGAGTTGTCACCTGGTTGGCACCACCCAGGGTCACGTGTAGGGTATCTCGAGGGTATTTAATTCTGCTACGGACGAAGGTGACTCGACACCAAAACGACCTCTTCTTCTTCTTTCTTCTTCTTATTTCTCAGTCGTGCTAACGATGTGTATGTGTGATGAATAAATAAAGTATTGAAATGAAATTATTAATCAATATTGATCGTTATACGACGTGATTGTCGTCGGCCTGATTAGAGCAGTTGGTGGTGCGCTCGCTTTCTGTGCCGAAGGTCCCGGGCTCGAATCCTGGTAGGTACAATCTTTGTGTGATGAGCACTAATGTTTGCATCCCAGACATGGTTGTTTAATATCTTTATAAGTATTATATACTGAGTTTGCCCTCAGTCCATTGAACTGTAGCTGTAATACAAGCATTGCTTAGTGTGGGACCGTATAGTTGGTGTATTCGTCTGGCGATATTATTATTATACATAATTAATAATTCTATGGACTCCTTGTTTACTTTAATTCTATTATGGGGCAATGTATACGCTTCTATAATAAACTTCCCAAAGGAATCCGAGATTTGCCCATTAAGAAGTAAAACAACTGTAAAAAGTAATCTTTGTCGTAAGGGTTATTACAGGATCTTGGATTATTTGGATGATAAAGCAGCCTGGGACTGATCGCTTAAATATCAATATATATAATGTTAAAGTGTAGCGTGTGTGCGCCCCGCATGGCAACACACTGGAACTTACTTTTATATTTTTTTTGTAAAATGATGAATTTCAAAAAAAAAAGACAATCCCGCTGAGTTTCTTGCCGGATCTTCTCAGTTGAGGTCGCGTTCCGATCCGGTTGTAGACTTAAGAAAAAAGAATGTAACGACAATTTGTAAGTGCCCCCGTAGGCCTATACGAAATAAATGATTTGACTTTGACTTTGACTTTAGTTTTGCTACTTAATATTTTTTCTTTGTAAACCAAATAATCCTAGGTATAGCAGATTGATGACCAAGGATCACCTTTAGATTGATTGATGAGAAAAGTAAATCCCGAATTTATAGAATATTTTCGACCATTTACAATGCTATTGCAAAGCACTTTTCTCCCGACAAATAACGAACGTGTTATGATTAAAACTGGAATACATTTCAGTATCTAAATGCATTTTGGAAATGGGCCCGATTTTATATTTTCGTTCCGATTTCAGAGCGAATTACTCCGTCCGTCTGTATGGTGCAATACCCGCTATATCTCATGACTTCGGCCGCCCGCCGAAAATTCCCGAAGGAGCCGCGGCGAGCGATAAAAGCTTTGTGCATTATGTACGCGCGTCCGAAATCGAAAAATTAAAACCCTGCCATCTGCCGGCGGGGGCGGGCAATTACTGGGGGCATGTTGTGACGTTTGCGCATGATCCTCGCTAATTACGAGAAGGCACCACAGGCACCTTCTGCGGCAATCTGTGTTAGTCCTATCTATGAATATACCCAGTCTATTGTTCATCCAAATAAATCTTTACCTTGTTCGTGAAACTATATAAAGTGGTCAATATACCATTTGGGCCGTGGGGTGGAAAATATAGACATCTTGATAGTTATATAATCATAATTTTATTTAAATATTCAGAACACTGTTTAGAACCAGACGATGCCAAGGAGGCGCCATAGAGACGAGAGAGAAAACCATAGATAACATTATATATGTTTCATAGTTTATTGTCCATAAAGTCAGTCATGTAAATAGTTTTATAGCTTTGGCAAAAACTCCTCGTTAAAAATCTATTGGATTCATAATTTATATGATGTAAGTTCAAATAAAAATGACAGTGATAGCCAAGTTCGTTGAACACTTGCCTCGGTAACGAGGACCCCGGCTCGCACCTCTTGGATTTCTGGATTTCATGTGCGAATCTCATTTTCAACCATGATTATCACTTGCTAAACGGTGAAGGAGATCATCGCGAGGAAACCTGCATGTCTGAGAGAGCCCCTCGCAAGACGTGTAAAGTTGGCCATGTCGCACTGGGCCAGCGTGGTGTACTATGGCTTAAACACCCTCGCATTGAGGCGAGGCCCGTGCCCAACAGTGGGACATTAAAAGGGCTGGTAATTATCATAAGTTCTAAATAAATTACAAATGACAAAAAATAGGCCTTGCGGTCTATTATGCGCAAATAATATTCAACCTAGTGTTTAAGGAGTTTCTTGGTCTATTTTAAATTTAAAAGTCAGCAGTTCTTAATCCAAATTTCAAAATCTTGACTATGAACGGATAAAGTTCACAGAGCTGTAGTATTTGTCTCGTAAGAGTTGTGAAGTCTGGTAATCCTCACTAAGCCAAATCGTGATTTGATATCATCTATCTGTACCTACGCCTTTTTTTAAGATAAAGATATATTTATTTGTTAAAACGTGAGTCCATAGTTATAGTATACAAGATGGATGGTTGTATTTATGTGCATGCATGTTTAGCTTTACAGCGTACAAATATATTATTTTAATTAAGTACTTATCACTATGAATACTTATTAAATTAATTCCAAAGCGTGCATACTAAATCGCATCTTTTAAAAATTCCGATTTACTATGATCTGTTTATTAAAAGTGTTTTTAATTTATTTTTAAACTAGTTGCGCCCGGCGGTGTTACCCGCGATAAAAAGTATGAAAAATTAAAACATCTATCCCTCGGGAACCATACATTTTACCGGGATAAAAAGTAGCCTATGTGCTATTCCAGACTATAATCCATCTCTGTGCCAAATTTCATCCAAATCCGTTCAGCCGTTCTGGCGTGAAAGAGTAACAAACATCCATCCATCCATCCAAACTTTCACATTTATAATATTAGTATGGATGGCCTAGCATTCAGTTCCCTCCATTTGTAGTGAGGAGAGGCATGTGATGGCTGGACCCATAACACATCGTCGTTTTATAGGATTAATAATAATACTAGACACAGATGTTTTAGGAAAACCTAATCGACACAATTGCTAGTGGCCCTGCCTTCTCTACCGACGATTCCGGGTTCGAATCCCGGTTGGAACAAACTTTGTGTGGTAACCACGAAGTTTTGCACACGACTCATTGACGTTAAATATCTACAGGTGATTCGTAATGGGTATAAGTAACAAAACTTAGTTAGTAACTTAGTTAGTTTCGAGTAGTGAGGTCAAAATGTCAATGTCAATTTATAAAAAAAATACATTGAAATTCTGACTTTACTTGACCAATTACAATAACTTAAGAAGCGTAGGTTCAAGTCTGAGTATACTCTGTCTAAACTACCCTGTATAAGTACTTTTGTATGCGCTTACTGGGATCGACCCCAGTCCTTACATAATTATACCTACCTACCCATACAATCGGTTCTTAGTTTGGGACCGCATAGTTGGTGAGTTGGTCTTGCGACATTTATTATTAGGTATAATTAGTAATTATACGGAGGACCGTGATGTGTGGAAGTCGTTGGGGGAGGCCTATGTCCTGCAGTGGACGTGCATATCGGCTGATAGATAGATAGATAGTAATTATTTAATCCTACATTCCATCTCCAATCCCCAATAGCAACATCCGAAAAAAAACTCCAAATTTAAGATGTTAACCCACAGATAAACAATCTTAACGCAATCGTGTCGTATAAAGGTTGCCAACCGCGTGTCCGGCCATCCTGCAGCTATTGATTGGCCACGAGTTAGGCTCGTGCCGATCGCGCGGACCCATCCGTCAACCTTTTTGCAGCTGGAAGCGTGAAAAGGTAACAAGGAGCAGAAGTGAATGGACCAATTAAATAATTCAGTAATTCGCGAGCCCGCCGTCGGCGACGTAAACACACGCGTGAGACGCGCGGGGCGGGGCGCGGGGAGGGGCGCGCGCGAGTGGTGGGGCGAGGGCGTGGCGTGTGACGTCACGCAGCGCTGGCCTCAGTCGGTCAACACCCGGCGAACGGAACGGACGTGCCGCCGCGTCGTTTATAAACCCGGAGTACGATAAAAGTCGCCAAAATTTTCGACCGCCAGTACCATTCGCCCTCCAAGGTGCTGAAGTTGGAGGACGACCCGTGGGGGTCATGTGCGATGTACTCGCAGGACAAGATGAAGTCCGGTGGCGGGCTGATGGCGCCCCCCGGGTGCTTCCCGGGCCGGTACAGCCCGACCTACCGCAGCTCCGACCCGCGACGGTGCGTCCCCAACCCGTCTGTGAGTACCTACCCTTATATACCTACCGCACAATAAAGCTTTTCAACTCATCTCTACATCTATCTTGAACGAGCCAAGCTTTAATTACATATTGGGTAGTAATTATAGCAAGTGATAACAACTAAAACGTCAAAGGAATCGCGCGCGGTTACAATAAAAAAAAATACTATCAAAATAACGTAATGTTGATGTCCTGAAACATTACAGGACACCAACAGCAATGTTCGTGAACTAACCATTTGTTTTTCAGGTCGTATTATGTATATGTATATTATGTATCACTGCTCTAGCGATTTTGTATGTATTTACTTGAAGCTGGCGCTTGCAATGGCGATTTTTATGGAGCTCCATGGGGTATACTTATGTCTACTAACCAATTTTTATTTCAGCCCAAAAAGTCCCATAAGTACTTTCATTCTTGCACGGTTTTCGGTGACTTCTATGACATTAATAAATAATATACAAAAGCACATTAATAATATTAGTAACTAAAACAATCAAACAGTTGTATGTTAACAAATAAATAAATTTATTTTGTGATAAATAAAAACAAATAAAACCGATTAAGGTACTATGTTTAGTCCAAAATTGCAGTAATTAAGGTCAAAAATTAATTGTTACATTAAATTTTAACGCAACACATTTACATTCTATAGCAAATTAATTAAACATTTCGCAAATTTGAAACGTCGTTTGAAACAAAAACACATTATTACAGATTATTAAAATCATTGTTATAAATTACTGGCGCTCTCAAAACTCCGAGGGAATGCCGTTTGCAGTAAAAAGTTCCGTCGGCGGCACCCCTTGAGTGCGGTTCAATTGTTTAACATTTATTCTCTAATATTTCTGTAAAACTCATTCGTTTCGCGCGCTTATTAATTCTTTTTTTGAATCATTAAAAAAAATGCAACATTAAATAGGCTGTCAACTATTGCGCGTTAAAACCTTAGGTATTTTGAACCTTTTAAATGAATTTATAAACCATATCGTAGCTTAGGATATTTACTTAATAACTAGCTGTTCAAACAAACTTCGTACGGCCTCAGACTCAAATATAAAGTGGCATGTTTTAATAGTTATTCTGCTATTCGGGGCAGAGACGAATTTTAACAAATCTAAGATCATAAATATCGGCCCACCCGTTCTTGAGTTATAAATGGTGTAACTAACACGATTTATACACGATACGTAATGTATATAATATATGTATATAAATGATTTAATCGATTTTGCAATTTTAACCCGTCCTTAAGTCGGTACATAATTACCGGCTATGCAAGTTGCCGGCGGCGTAGCACCGTAGCACCGTCGCGCCGTAGCTGCGTAACGACAGCGTAGCCCCGTAGAACGCCTACGGCGACGGCCGGCGCCATTTATAAAGGCGGGGCGTAAATGGTAGGATGTCATTTCATTTAAATATTTATTTAGCAATGATAGTACCTATATATATATATATTATTTTACAATAATTTAAAATGGGTAATGTTTAAAATATATAATAAAACGTTAAATAAGATAAACACGGGTTTACACATTTTGTCCTCCTACATGTAATAGAAATTATTATATATATATTAAATTAATATATATAAGTGATAACAACTAATATTTTGGTGATAATTATTATCATTCTACAAACTTAAACCTTATTCATTTAATATGGGTTGGTGGTGATAAGTCAAAGTGATAATTGAATAAAAAAAAAAGCTCTAACTTGTTTTTATTTAGATAAATAAAATCTCCTTGTAAATTTAAAACCCAAATAGAATGAGAAAATAAACGAGACTAACTTGCTGTGTTAATATAGTCATAATAAAAACTTTGTGTGATATATAAGCATTAAAATAAATGGTGATAAATTATGAAACAATTAACTAGTATATAACTTTTTGACATCCAATAAATAAATAGAATCGCTATCAAATTTAACTCCTACATTGTTCTCACATACCTATAACAATGTATTGCTCAAAAATGTAAAAGATCTATTTAAAAAAAAAGAGCAACCATGGAGTTTCTTGCCCGTTCTTCTCCATAGGAACGGCATTCCGAACGGGTGCTAAAGCAGTAGCCTAATATTTTTGTAACTTGACGATTCATAAGTACTGTACAATAATGGTCTACGTGAATAAAAAATATTCTGATTCTGATTCTGATTCTTGTCATTGAAAACCATGTGAATGTACTTCACTTGTAATTGGCGTGTTTTATAATAACATTTTAAAGGTTTCAGTCGAGCGACGGTGGCGGCGCGGTGCGTCGGCTATGTACACGGAATGGCAGATTCTCGGCTTCTCAAATGCAACTCAAATTTGTGTATCATTAAATTGTAATGAATAATACATAAAATGCGAGATAACATAATCGTTATGGCACTTACATATTTGAGTAGGTACTCAGCGATTTAGCACTCGGCCGTATGAGATTTAACACATCAATTTAGTACACGTTAAAATATAGTTGAGTCTCGAACTAAAAAGGTTTTATTGAATATTGATGTAAATTATAGAGGCTCAAATACTAAGTTCTAACAGAAAACAGAACGAAACCACTTTAAAAAAATATGAATATCTAGTTACATATTACTTGTCAAGCACTTAAGTACTATGTTACATATGTATCTCTTTGTAGATCCCACTAATATTATAAATGTGAAAGTTTGGATGGATGGATGTTTGTTACTCAATCACGCCAGAGCGGCTGAACGGATCTGGATGAAATTGGGCACAGAGATAGATTATAGTCTGGAATAGCACATAGGCTATCCCGGTAAAATGTATGGTTCCCGTGGGATAGATTTGTTTAATTTTTCATAGAGCAGAGTATTGTCTGTTTGTATTGTAAGGGTCAGAAAATGACATAGGCTAATTTTTATCCCGGAAAAATGCGCGGTTCCTATGGAATAGCATACAGGAACCGTGTTTTTTTTTAACTTAACTTTTTAATCGAGGGTAAGACCGCGGGGCTCAGGTAGTAATTTTTTTTTTTAAATGTACAGTGACTTTGTTACCCATAATAACGTATGCTGGTGTCGTACACGTTAATTTTACGTCGCAGTTACGTAACGTGAACGGCTTCAATAAGTGGATACTTATACCTACATTTAAACAATGAGGTAAATTATTTAATGTTAATGGTAACACCGTCAGATATGTTATTGGTAGAGTTTAACAGCACATGCTAAAACAGTCATAAAAGTCTTCTTTATTTACGAAATGAGATTCTATGAAATAAAAAAATCTAAAATTAACAAAGTAAAAACCGTCTTCAAAAAACTAAAAAGCAAAAAAACATCTAATCTTGAAATCTAGCTTGTCTAACTAAATCAGATATTTGACGAATGTGTAGTCGGTGCCATTGCCTTGATCCTCCTTTTTGAAGTCGGTTAAAAATGGATATGAATTTGGCCTCACCCTCAACATAGCGGGTATTTTGCCAATGTCAAGTAATTAATAGCAATAACACATTAAATAAATACACATTACACATAAAATAATGGATGTGACATGAAGATATGAAAATGGCGTGTCTGAAGTCATAAAAAAATGTTTAAACATCACATACAAAAGATACACTAAGCGCGAGCCAGTGTCGTGAAGAGACCAGATACTTTATATTAACAATTAAATTTAGTGAGAAGTGGGAAATGTGTGCATGTTGTGTTTGTAGTGGTATTGGCATGTGTGCATGTGTGTATGTGTGTGTGTGTGTGTGTGTGTGTGTGTGTGTCAGTGAGTGTGTGGTGTGTGTGAGAGTGTGAGTGAGTGTGTGATTGTAATAAAGGACAGGACAGAACACACATTCATCCTACACAGATATAAAAAAGTATACCTAGTCCCTTCGCTCTAGTCGTTAGTAGGATAGGAGAACTGAAACGGACAGACAGGCAAGCTATAAATAAATAATTAGAAACCTATTCACTTACGGCGACTTTAAATATTCCAATACTTGATGGTTGTATCAGAGTTCGTTCCTCTTTTGTATTATGTAACTAGATTTGGATAATCGCTTCGTCATTGGATAAAATTAACCTGTAGATATATAAGGTGTAACAGATATAGTGTAAAATATTTCAACAGATGAATCAGTAAGTTATATAGAAAACGTGGATGTATAAAATAATTTGTATAAATGATGTTTGGTTTTTTAAACATGGCGAACAAAGTTGCATTTTTTAAATGTCTAATATATTGATTAATTTCTTAAGGAAGGTTATCTTTATAACCTACTGTTGGCTCTGTTAGAATATTTTACACTATTATTGTTACATCTTATACATGTTAAGTTGGGTACGTCATTAGGCTTGTGGGCGAATCTAATCTTAGCAGTATGATTTAATCATCCCGCCGACGTCATAGATTAAAAAATAAAATGCTATTGTGCGGTCACAAGGGCATCATTTGCTGGTAGGCTTCGGCCGTGGTTAGTCACCACCCACTGAACAAAGCCATGTCGCCAAGCGGCCTAGCCGTGTTCCGGCATGATGTTCGGTGTCGCCATTCATGGATGGCGGGTCAGATCAGTAGCGCTGCATGTGCCTAGTGAATGTAGCGTCTCGATCTACTGCCGCCTTCCTACCTAGGCAAGTATGCTCCATCGTAGATCTCATCGTCACTTACCATCAGGTGAGATCGAGATCAAATACTTGCCTACAATGTAATAAAAAAATAAACAGTGTATACAAGTTCTACTTTTAACCCAAAAACAAATAAATCAATGATGGCCCCACACAATTTCTAAATTGTCTGAACACCACGTGGAAAAGAATGTTATTATCTATGAAAATATTGCATAGATAACACATTTTATTCCGCGTAAAATATTGAATAGATAATACATTTTATTACGCAGAAATTTGTTACCGCAGATTGTCTATGCTGGTAAATTCAACGACCTGATTACCTCAGTGGGTAGTGACCCCGCTTTATGTGCCGCGGGTCCCGGGTTCAAATACTGGTAGGGAAAAATAGTGTGTGTTAAGCACGTGTATTTGTACCCGAGTCATGGATGTTTAATATCTATATAAGTATTATATAATAGAGTTCGCTCACAGTCCATTGTACGGTACCCATAATACAAGCGTTGCTTAATGTGGGACCGTATCGTTGGTGTTCGTATGGCGATAAAAAAAAGAAAGCGCACATTCATAAAGCTTCAGAAAAAGTAAAGAATGTTGCGACCGCAGTCTATGGCGCCCACTACCATAGACGCAAGTCTATTTTTATCCGACGTTTGTTAGGCCACTCACCTATAGTATTGATCCGTAAGAATTATTGCTTTACGACCTGCTCCCATCGTACGTGGCCGCAATTGATTCAAAAACATCCCTAGTAGCCATACTAGTTTCAAATATTATTCATATGGGCACAACAACGTTCATTATATGGATAGATTAATTAATTAACAGTGTATTTGATAGATTAACTGATTAACATTTGGTTGTACATACTAACATCTTCACTACCAACCTAATAAATTAGTCCCGTTAGTAGTAGTTTTTAGTCCCAAAAATCTCGCCTTTGTATGCTGTGTGCTGTGTATGTGTACTGTGTGTGTACCTACTGTGTACTGAGTATTTGTAAGATTGTGTATGTGTAGTGTGTACTGTGTAGTGTAGTATGAATCAGTTGTGGAACTGTCGCGAAGTGGCTGCCTAACCTCCTTATTTATGTACGGACAGTTGCTAGAGTAACACAAGTAAATCGTTATGTGAATGAGTACATTGGTATTTTCCCGCCGTCAATGGGAAGAACTCGCGCTCACTATTAGCTAAGTGACTTTTATGGATCATTAAATTAGTATCAGCAACTAGCTGACCCGCCGGACGTACTCCCGTCCCGATTTAAGTACCAGTTTTCTGGACCACTTTTTCATTCGGTGAAAACTTTATCAGAACTATTTAGAATATAAAAAACAAATAGCCAAATATTTACAGCAACTAGATCTGACCGCAAGCAACAACTACATATGAGGGCACCACAGTTCAAACTATGAAACTAGTACGTCAAATACCTCAGTCCTCCCGTGACCATGGTTGCTGCAAAGCACCCGAAACGTCGGGAACGTAAAAAATATAATTTAAACGCGATAAAATCCATGACGTTAGTTTTATTTCAATTCAAATTATTTTAATATGCTCCACCAAGGGAATTTTCTTATAAACTTAGAGGGAGAAATACTGACGGCGTATTGCGAACAAATACATTGAGGCAGAATCATACAAGCTAATGGCTTAGTACACGCGAAATACGTCCTTATGTACACGATAATTCGCGTGTATAGTACACAAATTGGTTTGATATTTTTTTATTCGCGGCACTCTGTCTATATTGTTACCTCGTCTCAGCTAGTAAAACGTACAGTAGTTATATACCCAGATGCTTGGATCAAAGACTGGTCCCAAGCCAGATGCACTGGAAACAAATGCATTGACATACAATTTACAAGCTAAAAAGGAACTTCGTTGGTAACCATAACTTGTAGAATATTTACCGGCACGACACAAATTAACATAATTATAACAAATTAAACGGATATCAACATTCGGTCAATTTAACGTTTCAACAAAATATAACAAGCCCTAACCGCATATAGCAAATCTCCTGTTTTATTGCATTTCTACCGTGTATTCCCATTTCGCTCGCTCTTGTTTGTAAATAGTTTGACCGAGCGGGATAGGTAGCGCCAGTTGGTGTTATTTTATTCATGGGGTCCCTGTGAGATGGGTATATTTGCATTGCGGTGCGGATGAAAGGGATAGGTAGCGATTATCCCGTCCGACTTCGAGTGAAAGAGAGGTAGCGAGCCGATTGTTATTCTTATGTGGAGTCGGAGGTGGTAGATATAATAAAAGACTGCATCTCTATTAAATCGGAACTTTTGGAAACAGTTTCATATTTCGATTGCTTGGTTGGTACTTGTGTTACTAGGATGGAACATTACTGTGGTATCTTTCAGGATTGCTTATAGGCTACAGAATTTTTTACCGACTTCAAAGAAGAAGGTTATTAGTTCAACGTTCCTAGCATTATCTATATATATATTTCTATGTAGGTAGGTACGACACGGAACATCTCCGACGTTTGTGAACTGAAATTGAGTTTTTTTTTTATTTTCAATGTAAAATAATTTATTTCGTTGGGCACTTATAAATTGTTAGTTTTGTAGTGTCCAGCGTGGTCCTAATAAGTGAATCAGAATCAGAATATTTTTTATTCATGTAAACCATTATTGTACAGTACTTATGAATCGTCAAGTTACATAAACTTTGGTATTAACAGCTTAGGGGTAAGTTAGACTGAAATTTAATATGTGGGTCAATGTACTCGAATCTTGGAACGATTTTTTTAATAAATACCTTTATTAAGCGTGAAATGGAGTATTAGATACAGTGAGAAATAGTGTAATTAAATATATAAACCAATTAGTAAAGATCCATTGAAAACCCCTGTACTAAGCTCTAACAATAGTTTGGAAACAGTTTTCTGAGACTACGGCTACATTATCGCGCAAATATTCGTGGTGAGTTATCGCTATAAAACTTCGTGTTGAATTTACGAAGATCTGTATTGGTCTCGTTGTAAACAAAGCGCGCGAAGTGTAGCGCGAACTTTGTCGCGATTAAACCCTTTGATGTGTTGCAATTTACCGACAGCAGCGCGAAGGGCGTTCGTGTTTGCCTGAATGACTCGCGATATCACGAATTGCCTGGCCAAACGAGTCGCGACCACGCGAATGTTCGCGCAAGCCCGACAATGTGGCTTTACCAAGTTGAATACTCGGTATGACATTTTCGTTTTTTTTATTTTTATTACATGATAGGCAAGTATTTGATCTCGATCTCACCCGATGGTAAGTGACGATGAGATCTACGATGGAGCATACTTGCCTAGGTAGGAAGGCGGCAGTAGATAAGAGACGCTACATTTACTAGGCACATGCAGCGCAACTGATCTGACCCGCCATCCATGAATGGCAACACCGAACATCATGCCGGAACACGGCTAGGCCGCTTGGCGACATGGCTTTGTTCAGTGGGTGGTGACTAGCCACGGCCGAAGCCTACCACCAGTAGAGTTGTCACCTGGTTGGCACCACCCAGGGTCACGTGTAGGGTATCTCGAGGGTACTTAATTCTCCTACGGACGAAGGTGACTCGACCATTTTTTTGACCATTTTTTTGATGTCGCAATTATTTTTTGTAATACGAACACCGATCTGGACTGGTGAGGGTAACAACTACTATTATTAATATTTTTTATTGTATACATAAATATTTATAATTTTATTTTTAAATTTTTAATTTTAACACCGATCTGTTTTTGGTTTTTACACCTTGGAACATAGACAATTTATCCTATACTTAAGATACCGATTAGAAACCATCTGAGCATCACAGCATTTTGGCATGACATAAATTATATTGTGGCTCGAGTTTTTATAAAAAAAATCGTCGTTGGAATGTAGCTCTATAGGAATCTCTTTTCTGAAGTAGTATACCTAATCTATAACTGATACCAATGTTCCGAAACTTTTAATAGGGCTTTTTAATCATAATTTTACAGTTTCATTCTTAAAATATTTTACAAGTACCTACAACCTGACTGGACAATAATCTATGAAACATGTTCTATATAATGTTCTCTATGGTTTTCTCTCTCTTCTCTATGGCGCGTCCTTGGCATCGTTTGGTTCTAAAAGTGTTCTGAGTATTTAAATAAAAATATGATTATTTAACTAAGAAAAAGTATATAATTTCCAGCCCAGGGCCCATGGTATATTTACCACTGACATTATTAAGTACCTCGTCCTAATAAGTTTTATATAAAATTAAATATTCTAATGATGCCGCTTCTATGGTGTACTTAACTCTTTCGTACGCACGGCAAGTGCAGCGCACTCAAAGGTGCCACCACATTAAACGTACATAGAGTTAGAAACGGATTCGAAATTCAAATATTCCTAACAGTTTACAATACGCATTTAAATATGTCGGTAAATAACAATGACCCAAGATCTCGGCACGAACCTTTGCTGTCATTGGTTCAAAGTTGAATTCGCGCCGCTTATTGGTCGAAGATGGTCGATGACGTAGCATGAGCCAATCACGTGACCCAGCTATATTGTAGCATATTATGGTACCAGGCTCCCGTGGGTTCCTACCTATACCTACAATAGAAAAAATAACAAAACCAGTTAACGCCAACGATCTAGTTAGCGCACTCAATTATGGTCTAACTCTATTCTATCACGGGTTAACTCCGCCTGTCGCTAACTGCGGTTTAAATATTTAACTAGATGTATTGTGCGGAACAGCAGCGCCGGTAGGTGTGGACGGGCGATACTTTAGTTGCTCGTGCGTCGCTGGTGTGTTCCTAGACATTTAAGGATACAAATGTCAAAGTAATTGACATTGACTTCCTTGGGCCTTGATTGTCAAAATCATTTTTTATTGTTTTCTCCTTAACTCTACATAGTAGAGTGCCCCCCCGCCTCGTACCTGACCTATGACTTAAAAAAAACCATAGACCTAGGTAGCTGCTCTATAAACCATAAATTAAAAAAAAACCCGTAGCCCAACGAACTTCGTGCCTAAGTGCATGGACAGGTTTCCAATCGTTTCTATATTGGGCCGTCTAGACACGATTAAGCGCAGCCATCAGTCAGGATGCCTTGATTTCGAACACCGTGTCAGCAAGACTTACCTATATGGGCCTAGTGCCAGCGGGGATGGTAGCGGAGCAGCGAGCGAATAAACGCAGTCATGTTTGGGTGATTGATTGAGTTACAATTGTATGGGCAGCTGTTGTCAATCAAATATTATAGATTAATTAATGGATTGTCTATGACATCTTTTAATTATCTTTTAGACCAAAATAGTGTCCAGTATGTAAATGTTGTGTTGTACTATAAATATACAAATTTTCCCGATCCGTGCTGTGGTTTCAGTGTGTAGTACGTGAACAGGCAGACTTTCGGCCAAACATTGCGGTTTTCCTAAACCTAAATAAGATGCAAAGTGGACGTTCCAAATGTTCCAGTCCGCTGGCAGTGTGACCCTACCCTCATTACTCATTCCGAGTGAGTGAGCGGGTGACATCCGTGTCGGTCGGCTTAGCCTTCATATACATACCTAATATACTTATTAAGTATGTAAAACAAAATTAGCTTTCTACCTTTTTAAGGGTTCCATTGTCAAACTAGTTTTTAATTATAAAATGGCAATGGCGAAGTCGAAAAACTTGAGTAATGCATAATAATAAAAATCACACTAAGCTTGTCCGTACCAGGATTCGAACCCGGGACCCTTGGCGCAGAAAGCAGAGTCACTATCAGCTGCACTAATCAGATCATCAAATATACTTACGGCCAAACTTATAGAAATTATGTATATATATATATATATATATATATATATATATATATATAATATTAATATATATTAAAATGCTCTTACATAACGCAAAATCGTGATTTATAAATGTTATAATATGTTATATCTTCATTATTACTCAGTTATAAACATGACAACTTTATACTATAAATACTTTTACAAAATCGGTCGTCATTCCGTAGAGCAGTTTCGCATAATAGCAAGTTCCTGAATTGCCTTGCTCGCAACAATGGCGTCGGCTCGCGCTATACTCGCAACGGTTCGTGCAGCTCCCTTGGGCAACCAGCTAATTCCAAGTTCGGCAAGTGCTGCAGCCGTTGGTATTAAAGTCCCAACGTCTTGGAAGTTAATAGCTTCTTGGCCCACGAAACTTGACTTTTGACTTGATGGTATAGGCTTTGTTCGCTATGTACTTTTGGTATGCAATATTCTATTCACTTACTTACTGGCAGCACTCTTTAAGCTATGGAAACCGAGCGCGGTAAATTTAGCACAATCTTCTTAGATAACGTTTTGGTAGCATTGGCGTCTTCCATCCCACTCATACGAGAGGTTTTATGAATAGCTATAACAGGGACAGAGTGTTTTCTCGCTAACTGTAAGTGTCTGTTTAACGTACTGATTACTGAAAACATCATAGAAAAATATATAGAATAGAATGGCCTTCACTTGAATTTTTTTTTAAACTGTTGGTCATCTGTGCTAAGTATATTATGAGCATTAATTTGGCTTTTACATATTGTAATGTTGGTGCGAGATGCTAAGGTCAATGATCGCTAGTTCCACGCTTCTCTACACTGCACGTTCTTGCTTGTTCTGATAATTATAACTTGATCAGGGTTGCCAATCCTATTTATATACGTATTCTACTTTATAATAGCAACAAGATATATAGTATAGGTATATATTATTCTACTTTACTTTATTTATTATTATACAAGATTTTCCTTTATATTTTTAAGAGGTCAAATGGTATCTAAAATGTTTTTTTTTTAATTATAATAAAGTTGCCATCCATAAACTCAGTGTGAATAATTCGAATCAAAATATATTACATAATTTAGAACAATGCTGATTTAAAATATTTATGTTTAAAAAATAAAGGTAAAGCAGCCGAAACATCGGGAACGCAAAATACATAAAATAAACGCGATAAAATCCATAAAATTAGTTTTATTTCAATGTTTAGAAAATAATTTTAAATATATATGTATTATTCACATATTTTAAATATTATTTTGATATATAGTTTGTTGTCATACTATTTTAAGTTTTTTTTATTTTCCTATTTAGTTTTAACTGTGATTGTAAATTTTAATTGGATGAAATATATGAGTATTCAATTTATATCACTACTGAAGCTTCTATTAAAGTTGTCTTGTGCTCAAGAATTTCCTTCAACATTATATTATGATAATGTTATACAAGTACCTAAGCACAAGTAGGTACCTACCGTCACGATCCGGAATAATTCATGATCGCCGCGAATCGCGCGTCGATCTCGATGCATATTAGCGTATCTCCACATTTTTATGCTACAATTTTATGCGTGTTTTCATGTTTACGAGTTCGGTCGCCGACCTTGGCGGGGTCGAGGGATTTGACCCGTTTTTATGTAATTCTATTGGATTTTATGAAGTTCCGATTCGAGTTTGCTCTTCCGACTTTATTGCTGTGGTCCACAGATCACGAGAGATATGCCGTGCGGTTCAAAATGTATGGGAACTCGCTGCCTCCGCTTTGTTCCCCACCACTCTCTAAAACCAACCAATACGAAGTCTCTTCGGTGCGTGCTGCGTCGCCGCCGTATACAGCGGCCGTACCACGCGACGCACCAGTTTATTCAAAGTATCGTTAGACGATCTATACATTGCCTCGTACATTCACTCAGTAGCGAACATAGGTGGTACTTAAAGAGCCATGTATTTTGTACAAAAATAAAAAAGTCGTTGTGCTACATGAAAACTAAAATAACATAATAAAGGCATTAAATATTTTTTGATTTGTTGTTTTTAATGATTTTAAAGACGAATAAATAAAATACTTAATTCTGGCTGGTGAAATGAGATTCCATCTTTCGCGTAGTTCACTTTGCTGCTAGTATTTTTGCATACAAACACGGAACAACCCGGCATTTTGAAAAAAACTAGAGCACCGGCACTGACGTGCAGTTGCAGTGGACTGACGGCGAAAATTGTAGGTTAGCCAAATGTACGCTAACTTTGTGCGCAAGCCCACCGCTTTCATAACATATCTCCTCTAATATATCTGTGCTGTGGTCTGTGTTACAGTACTGGGTATTTTGAAGTTAGGTTACCAACGAAGAGTGTTATAAGTCGTATATGTTATGTTTGTCGTGTGTCTGTGTCCCCCAAACGGATGGACCGATTTACCTGTGTTTTTTTTATTTGATACTTTTTTTGATTGGTAAGACATGTTTAATGAAAATTGGTATAGTGAAGGAATTGCAATTAAATTTCAATACTACTGTCCTTTTGTGAATTCTATTAAACCTGAAGTGAAACTAATGCTTCTACAATTCACAAAAAAAAAAATAAAGAAAAATCTCAACCATTAACATCCATGACTTGGGCACATACATTCATGTACATCTCAGAGGCCCGTGCCCAGCACTGGGACATTAAAAAGGGCTGGTATTATCATTATATATTGTGTAGACTTATAATTAACATCAACAGGCAAGGCAATTCAAATAACGATAATTGAATACATTGGTGTTTATTGTTAATCACTGCTTCGTTTTGCAGTACACGCAAGAGCAATGGTTCATGTATATTGTCTATTGCCCATAATCTGTGAATTTGGCTCTAAATGATAATGGAACTTGCGCGAACCTTCCCATCTATCATCGATAAGGAATTAAAAACATACGGTTTTGATAGTATTTCGGTTTTTTTTTTGCACTTACATTATAGGCAAGTATTTGATCTCGATCTCACCTGATGGTAAGTGACGATGGATCTACGATGGAGCATACTTGCCTAGGTAGGAAGGCGGCAGTAGATAGAGACGCTACATTCACTAGGCACATGCAGCGCAACTGATCTGACCCGCCATCCATGAAGAATTTCGGTTGGGAATCTCACCACACATCATGACATGTCTCAATCATCAGTATGGTATATTTACGGTAGCTAATAGTAAAAGCTCGGTACTCAACGCGGAGTCCACTCGCGTGACCACCGGTGGGAATCACCGCGTGGGCTACCCCGTCCGGCTATAATGATCAGAACTAATACCCGACAATTTTATACCGCGGAACATACGTGCCGCAATCGATTCGTGTCAGAGGGCTAATTGCACCAGGCCGAAGTAAATCTTGCAATTAGCAAGGTAACAGGTTACATGAAGATTGCAACAAGTTTTTTTTTTAACCCAACATGTATTTAAATTTATTTTGTTTGGAGTTATTGGAGGAATAATTACATTGCAATTTTAGGTAGGCACTTACATAGTATTTTTTAATATCATCATCACTGATAGGCAATGTTTTTTTATACCTGACATAGAATAGGTAAGTTGTATAAGGCTTATCTATAATCTGTATTAATCTATACTTCTATACTAATATTATAAATGTGAAAGTTTGGATGGATGGATTTTTGTTACTCTTTCACGCCCGAACGGGTGAACGGATCTGGATGAAATTTGGCACAGAGATAGATTATAGTCTGGAATAGCACATGGGCTACTTTTTATTCCGGTAAAATGTATGGTTCTCGTGGCATAGATTTGTTTCAATTTTTCATAGCGCAAAGGATCGACATGATTTTTTGAGTAACACCGCAGGGCGCAGCTAGTAGTGTAATATATTTGAAGGGCTATATATCTTTATAAGTATTTTATATTAGGTTCGCCCCCAGTCCGTTGTACGGTACCCGCAATACAAGCGTGGCTTAGTGTGGGACCGTACAGTTGGTGTGTTCGTTCGATACTATTGTTGTTATAGATTAGGTGATCGAGGTAGCATTGTCAAGCAGCGCGGTCAAGTCTCTCCCTCCCACTCCCTCCCCACCCCCCTATCTTTAATACTATTTACCACAGACTAACAACTTCATCTGATTGGAGCAAACTTTTATCGGTCTTTTACTAGTTTGAAAGCTCCCCCGAGTCACTCCGACCGTTATTAGTTAAGAAATATCAACTTTGTTATTGTCCAAAATAGAGTTTATTCTTCAATGTCCGTTTCGTTTTGCTGTATTCTTTGGTAGCGAATGGCAAGCGGTTTTTAAATGTAGGTAGTGCTGATGGATAGGAATTATATCTTGTCTTGATATAGCGAATGGAGAAGAAAATACCGTTGGAATTTATGAATATCGTTTTGAATGGGTAATTTGTATATTAATTGTATTTTTTTGTGAAAAATAGCTCTAGACAATTCGGTTCAAGCACAAGGCAGGGTGGCGTAGCCAAGTCAACATTTATAAGTTATAGTAGGTACAAACCTATAGTGGGTTAACCAACATCTTCCAATAAACAGTATCACACTTCTTTGTTACGGGCTACAAATATCTTTAAATGTGCAATTTTGGCAATATAGACCTAGTAATTTATTTCAAAGACCTGTCCACATGGACAATTTAGCGAAACAGTTGCACTACGGTACCCTAAAATAATTATTGCCAACGTTGCTTAAGCTAAACAATATATAATAGTAATGTGAGGAAGATGTGCAAAGTGCGTGCCTAGAAGGTACCTATACCCATGCTATCACAATCGCTCTTATTTATGAAATCTACAGTCTGAGCGGGACGTAAGTACAACGATTACGATACCGTTACGCTACGTAAAAATATTATAACTAATAAAAACATTCAAGTATCACGATACCCTATGTTGTAGTTAATGAATGAAACACTTATATTGCAACATTTAAATATTAATTAAACCCCCTGGCAGCGATAAACAGTGCAGTGTAAATAGATAGGCAATCCCCAGAGGGTCGACTTTGCGATTAAAAATCGGCGTCGTCGTGCGACAATAATTAGCCGCACGTGCGTACTTCACCGACGATTTGGGCCACTTCCGGTGCACGCCATCGCGATGTCAAACCGGAAGTGGTTGGACAACATATTTGTTGTGGTTATAAAGGTTCAGCGTACTGTTATATTTTTTTCAATTTGATTTAATTATAATTTGTCCTTACTATCGTAAGGACAAATTATAATTAATATAAATAACATAGTTTGTTTTCATATTATTTATAAGATTTTTTTATTTTTCTCTTTGTAAATATTTAGTGAGATTTAAAAAATAAATGTTATCGATAAACAAAATAAAAAATATAAATCATTTTGAAGTATTCATGCAAAGTATAATTTTAGCTTTTGGAAATTTCATCCGTCAACCATCCGTTTAAGCGTTTTTGCGCTATCTTTGCCAAACTTACAAATGATAATATTATATATTATTATAAATCATATTTAAATGCCCTTATTAATAATAAAAGCAATACATATACAATCGATGACTGACGATCTGATTAGCGCAGTCCTGAGTTCAAATCCTGGTAGGGACAATCTTTGTGTGATAAGCACGAATGTTTATACCCGAGTCATGGAAGTTTAATTTCTATACAAGTATTATATACTGAGTTCGCCCTCAGTCCATTGTGCGGTACCCATAATACAATCGTTGCTCAGTGTCGGACCGTATAGTTGGTGTGGTCGTCTGGCGATAATTTATTAGACCCTATTCTCATTGTACACGACTCATGATTGAGGTACCGAGTTATATAGGCTGTATCATCTTAACAAACATTATAAAATAATCAATTACACCATCAATTTTATAGAAAATCTTTCAGGAAGATTGGTCGACGTAACCGGCGACCTAAGGGCCGGGCATTTCCTCGCTCAGCTAGTAGCTTTGGCTATTCAGCGAGGAAATGCGGCCAGCATCTTGGGCACGCTACCGCATGGGCCAAATTTTTTACACTTTTTGTAAATATCAAGTAGCTTTTCTATACTCATTTCAATTCATATTAGTTTGTAAATAGTTGTTTAAGTTATTTTCTTCTTAAATATCTTCAGACTAAATAAATCGACCATTAAACATTATATTAACTAAAGATGTACCCTTGCTAGAAAACATGTTCAAAATTAAACTTTAGATAGGTACTTATAATAGTAAATTTAATAGTAAACTTAATTGAAGTTTTGAAGTCACAAAATCGTATTGATTGACACAGATTTATTATTCGTGCGGATTTGGTTTAATTGTTTATGATTGAAACGTTGACGGCGAACTAGAATATTGGTCGGTGGCCGCCGGCAACCGGCCACCGCCACCAGCATCGGCCACTCGACCCGAGCCACGACAGTCCATTTCCGGTGTTTAGCACGCGATTGGACCATCTGATATTGATCGTCAACATTTGGCCGATTTAATAAATAATTTCAGAATCGTAATATACTTATAGACTTTATAATCTATTAACTGTCCCGGTTAACTTCGCACAGCCGCAGCATCAAATGTATGAGAAAATTAATTATATTTAATATACATTTTCTAATAATTTTTTCTCATGTTTTTAATAGTTATTCTGCTACTCGAGGCGGAGACAAATTAAAAAAAAACTATGTTTATAAAAATCGGCCCACCAATTCTTGAGTTATAAATGTTGTAACTAACATGACTTTGTTTTATATTTATACATATACTAGCTGTTACCCGCGACTTCGTTCGCGTGGTATTTAACAAAGACACAACCGTTGGCAACAGCCTGCTCGCGCGTTCTGAGCCTGCGGGACGCATTTCAGGTTGTTGCTATCAAACTTAATCAGGCGCAACGCTGCAACATTGGTTTTAATTTTTTTTCGACACTCCAATTTTATTTATATGTATAAGTAGATGTATAGATATACAACTTGACAATAAACACGAATATCCAGGGAACCGAGCAGTCTACACGTGGCTCGCGTGGCCTTCAAATGATCCAATTCGAGGCACCGCTTCTTAACTAATCCAAAGTCCAACCCGACTCACGGCAGCACGTAACCGTCAGCGACAAGGTGTCAATAAAGCCAATAAACTTGTCGAAACTTTCTTAAGTAGCTTCAGAACACAATTTATCGATTTAAGGAGGCCTTAACCACCCCATACATCAGTTTACAGCGTGATATTGATAGTCGGTGACAAGAGCGCCCGTGACGTCCCCCACGCCGAGCCCCACAACCCCATACTACACCCACAATAGAAAGCACCCGCTAAACACATCCTTGACTCCCCGCAATAAAGTTGACAACTTATCCATGAGCCGCAAAACTAACGTGGTGCGGCAACCGAAACTTACGCGACATCAGAGAAAATATTTTTCTTTGAAACCGTACCGAGGTTTTCCCTGGTCGGCGAGCTTAGAGGGATTTTTATTTTTTCTCTCCCTCTGTCGCACAAATGCGGCCTTTTCATAACTGTCGGGGATCGATCCGGTCAGAAGATTTGGTTTCTAAATCCGGTTTGATCCGGCGCCGGGAGTGCGGGAGACGGCGAGAGTGAATGAGGATTTGATGTTGGGTTTAAAGTTTCTGAGTGTTTATATTTGTACGTCCATTGTGAGGTTTGAGCGATTGATAGCTAATGTAAGATGATTAAGAAGATTATTAGGGTCCAGTATCCTAGTGGAGTGGTGGAGGACCGTGATGTGTGTTAATCATTGAGGGAGGCCTATGTCCAGCAGTGGACGTCTTTCGGCTGATAGGATAGGATAGAAACTTATACATATAGCGATAGTTATGAATATTAATTGCGGGCTCATCAAGCTTGTACAATCATTGGACTACAGTCTATAACTTAGTATATTGACAGTACGGTATATAATTTTCAGTATACATATTCGGATTATCGTTTCCGGATAAAATGAATAAGGCATTCCCTTAAATAAGTGTCGTAGCTGTAACCACGCGCCCCGGTGCAAACATGAAATTGAGGCCATATTCAAACTCAACTAAATACTTTTTATATACAGTACTTGTTTATATTAATATCGATTAAAACAAAACACTTAAAATCAAATCGAGTGCATGAAATTAAGATTTTAGTTCGATTCGTGCGAGGCTTGTTGGTCATAGGCAATCATGTCGAAAGTCGAATATTATTATTGTATATTTTTTTCGAACGTCATTCACGGAGTCCGAGGGGCACCTTGAACTTGACTTTACATAAACACTTTCTTAATAATACCTACAACAACATTTAGAATTCAACATACCTAACTATAAACACACACGTTGTATACAAATAATTAACTAACCAAAACTACGAGGTCTAATTAGATTCAAATTAATTTTCAATAATGAACGAGCCAAATGTTGACGGCCCGCTCGCTGCTGCCGGCCGCCGGAAGTGCGTAGTTAAAACAAAATGGCCGCCGGGCCGGTCACGTGACCACCGGCCGCCGGATTCACCCCGACTTCCGGCACTCGACAAACACGTCAAGTGTATTGAGGGTAGTTACGCGATGGATAATTATCATCACTGTCGCGTTATTATTGTATCAGCCCCTATAAAGTGTTTGTGATTTACGTGCGGCTGCGGCTGCGCACCTATTATGATTTCTGAGAAGTCGCAGCCAAGCTGGGCTCGCTCATAATCGACCAGCAACCGTAGTTTTTTTTTATTACATTATAGGCAAGTATTTGATCTCGATCTCACCTGATGGTAAGTGACGATGAGATCTACGATGGAGCATACTTGCCTAGGTAGGAAGGCGGCAGTAGATCGAGACGTGGGCACTAGGCACATGCAGCGCAACTGATCTGACCCGCCATCCATGAATGGCAGCACCGAACATCATGCCGGAACACGGCTAGGCCGCTTGGCGACATGGCTTTGTTCAGTGGGTGGTGACTAGCCACGGCCGAAGCCTACCACCAGTGAAACAGTAACAGAAAAGTAGTAACAGTCACTTTAGACAGATATCCCATAAAATATCCCATAACAGATTGTGTTCGGTACCCATAAAGGGTCACTTAGTTTGGGACCGTACAGTGGCGTTCTATGCCGATATTAAAATAATATATACATTTTTTTATTTCATTCTAAGTTGCATAGTACCTTCACGAGCGAACAATTCTAGGTAGCTTAATAGTATATGCTTCTAATTAAAAAAAAAATGAATTCAATTTTTAAAAACCGATCGTGGACTTTTTGGCGGGAAACTGAAAAGTCATGATTTCAGTTTTTGTTTTCTTTTTTGGCATCACACCTTTGTGTATATTGCCAGTGTTATGTTTAATCATGGCGTCAGTCACGTATGATTTAATTTCTAAAACTAGTGTTCCTGCGAGTTATAGTGAAAGATATAAGTGGAATATTAACCATTATGGGTTCGGTAAAGTGCACGATCGTAGGTAATTCACACAGAGTGACGAAACTTGGCTTTTCGGTTTCTCACAAAATAAAAACCATAAACAATCTTTTAGTATTGTATCCATCACTTTACTGATAGAGTGATGGATGGGAGGGGGGTATTTTACTTGAGCCTAGCCTTTGGGCCTGTGCATAAGCTGAAAAACTGAAATAATTTATATTAATTGACACCGGCAAATACCGGTGATACGAGTACCAAATTAAAAAAAAAACACCGATCGTGCTGTATTAAAATCAGCGCCGCCGCCGCCTCCGCCCCCGGGCTGCAATAAAAAGCCGGCGACCGTATGCGTCTGGCTGTCAGTCCGTTTGTGTCAATCAATTATAGTAGATTGCGCAGATCAGCCACGCAGCGTCCTGGCGCCGCCCCGTATCGATCGTTCCCGCCCCAAACGCGCTCAAATATGCCGTGAGCCAAACTTCACGGCGGACACGAGCCGCGGAGGGCCACACGGCGCGATGCCCGACTTTAATAGCCACAAGGCGGTCTCAGGCCATTTTCATATCATCATGTCCCATCAGAATCAGAATCAGAATATTTTTTATTCACGTAGACCATAATGTACAGTACTTATGAATCGTCAAAAGTTATAGATGTATAGATAATGTGTATTTATTGAATGTGTTATTGCTATTAATTACTTGACATTGGCAGAATACCCGCTAAGTTGTGGGTGAGGCTATATTCATATCTATTTTATTTCGTCGCATCTCATTTCGTAAAGCAAGAAAGAAAGGCGGTCTCAACAACTTCCACTGACTGCAAGGTCTAGTTACAAATTGTTGGCACTCATTCTTACGCTTATGTGTACCGCTTTAGGTATATATTGGTACTGTACGAGTAACCACTAATATTATAAATGTGAAAGTTTGGATGGATGGATGAATGTTTGTTATTCAATCACGCCAGAACGGCTGAACGGATCTCAATGAAATTTGGTACAGATATAGATAGAATTAATGGAATAGTCTGGAATAGCACAACATGGGAGAAAAATCACTGAATATATAATAGTAAAGGTGATCTGAGACGATACGAAGTTCACCGACATTAAGTAATGAATAACTTTTTAATAATACTACCTATGCAGTTATATTATATATAAAAAAATACAACCGAATTGAGAACCTCCTCCTTTTTGAAATCGGTTAAAAAGCAACCATGAAGTGTCTTGCCCGACCTTCTGCATAGGAACGGCATTCCGAACGGGCGGTACAGTTGTAGCTTAGCATTTTGTGTCAAATTTGACGGCTTAAAAGTAATGTGCTTTAAGGTTTATATTGATAAAAATGACTAGGTACATTATGTAATAGGCCTAAGAATCTCAATAGTCTATGATTAATTTTCATGATACTACCATCCTACGTTAGGGTGGAAGCGCTAGGTAAGGGCGCGAAATTCAAAAAAATAAAAACCATTAACATTTTGAATTTTGCACCCTGACCTAGCGCTTCCACCTTAATAGATTGTTTATGTTATGTAATACCATAAACAACTCTTTTATTCTCTGAAATCCACGTGGGCGAGGACATGGGTACAGTTAATAAATGTCAAACACCATTGGGCGAGTCAATATGTCGCAGGCAAACTAAGAAACAAGGCCCACTGAATATCGGCTGAAACGTTAGTGCTTGTTAAAAATTCAAGATTGAGTCGTGTAATACACCATGTTGTTTGCATTTACCAATTAGCAACGTACGAAGTAGGAACATAAGCGGGTTGACGTTTTAAAAAAATATGATCGAATACAACTCGGCACAAAACTTCTTTCAGAGCGATTGAAAAAGTAGACAATTAGGCTGTGTCCCCAGTCGGCAAACTGTCAGCGGCCGACTGAGTGAGCCGCAAATTTGTGGCGAACTGAAATTCGAGTTAGCTGCAAACTCAGATCAATTTGCGTGCGTCGCAAGCAAACTGTTATGTGTTAGCCGCTTATTTAGGTCGATCGACCGACTGAATTTTCACTGTCAACTGTCAGAACTGACAGTTTGCGGCAAACGGACTCACTACGCCCGGCGAACAAGCATATCGCCGCCGCCGACTGAAACCGGTTTTGCTGTGAGTCGGCCGCTCACTGAATCAATCGGCGCGCGCAACACAGCAAACTGCGTAGAGTGAGCGCAAACTAGCAAACTGTGAACACTTCATTTCAAATATATGGAAGGGCGTACTAAACCGATACGCCGCTAAGTCAGTCGGCCGCTGACAGTTTGCAGCTGACTGTTGTTTTTTAACCGACTTCAAAAAGGAGGAGGTTTGTTTGGCGCCGACTTCAGATTAGTTACATATTTGATTTAGATAGACAAGGTAGATTTCAAGATTAGATAATTTTTTAATTTTTAGTTTTTTGAGGACTGTTTTTATTTTGTTAAAAAGTTTTTTACCAATATACAACCGTCCCGTAGAACATTTTTGATGATGTTTGACAGTATTAGTAGTACAGCGGTAGTGACGCATTTCTTTAGCGCATTTGTATTCTTTATGTTGATAAGTCAATCTCAAGTTTTTTTTTGGACGGGAAGTTGAACGGTGAAGTGGTCATAGGTATATATATACCAGCCCTGCCCAGCCCTTTTAATGTCCCACTGTTGGGCACTGACCTCCCCTCAATGCAAAGGGGATTTGGCCATAGTTGGACTTGACACGACTTTCGAGGTCTTCTCTCAGACATGCCGGTTTCTTCGCAATGTTTTCATTCACCGTTTAGCAAGTGATAATCATGGCCATCACATCACACCGAGCTCGGTAACAGAAGCCACTGTATTTCTAATTAACACCTATATGCGTACACAGAATGATTAATTGCAATCCAACGGCACAACAAACAAACAAACAAACAAGCAAGCCGGTAACCATTAATACCGTCTTATGTGCCGCTTAAACAAATGTTTGTGTAGACGGTAAACGGTAATCGATTTATATAACTAGTCCCGGACAACGACCCTGAACCTACACCTGAAAGTATAGGGTAACGCGTACTCAGTATTTACTGTTAAGTAATTTTTGTTTTTTTAATATACTTGTGCTATTTTCATAAAGCAATTTGAATATTCTATACACGGTAATGATGGTTGCTTCTTTCAAGCGATAGCCAAGTTGGTAGAACGCTTGTCTCGGTGACGAGGATCGCTGGTTCAAATACCTGCTCGCACCTCTGGGATTTCCGCATTTCATGTCCGAATCTCATTTTCAACCACGATTATCACATGCTAAACGGTGAAGGGAAACGTCGTGAGGAAACCTGCGTGTCTGAGAGAGCCCCTCGAATGATGTGTAAAGATCACCAACCCGCACTGGGCTTGCGTGGTGGACTATGGCCTAATTCCCTTCACATTGAGGGGAGGCCCGTGCCTAGCAGTGGGGCATTAAAACAACGCCAAAATCATTGACAAAAAATTATGGATGCCACAATATTTTAAAGAGTGAAGTGAAGTGTCTAGGTGAGTGAACGACTGAGCGAGTGAATGCTTTTTTTCTGAGATGACCTATGAATGCGCCGTTTTAAATTTGATATCGCCATTAAATACTTGACAAAATACCCACTAATGTGTGGGTGAGGCCATATTTCTTCTTCCATTGTACTTCATCGCATTTCATTTCGTAAAGAAGGGATGGCTCAAGCTTGCTGTGTTCCGCTGCGGATGCTTTCCAAGCACTATGAATTATATTGCTTTTCTATAATACATAGTACAATTCACTCAATTATTATACGATACTACATTATATAGTACGGGTGGCAACCCTAATTACGTCAATCATCAGTTTTACTGGTGGTAGGCTTCTGCCGTGGCTAGTCACCACCCACTGAACAAAGCCATGTCGCCAAGCGGCCTAGCCGTGTTCCGGCATGATGTTCGGTGTTGCCATTCATGGATGGCGGGTCAGATCAGTTGCGCTGCATGTGCCTAGTGAATGTAGCGTCTCGATCTACTGCCGCCTTCCTACCTAAGCAAGTATGCTCCATCGTAGATCTCATCGTCACTTACCATCAGGTGAGATCGAGATCAAATACTTGCCTATAATGTATATAGAAAAAAAGTAACTTCAACAATTATGCCGTTTGCTAAGAAGACTATACTTGCCCTTAAAATGCGGATAAACCAGGTATACAACTGGAATATTGTTTTCATTCGATTGAAGCTTTGATACTTCTTTTGTAAATTTTGTAGTAGAATCGAATTTTAAAATCTACTAATCCCTCAGACCAATAAGCCTGCTAGTGCTATGGAAAGGCGCATATAAAGTTTGTGTGATGAGCACGAATGTTTGTACCCGAGTCATGGATGTTTAATATCTATATAAGTATTATATACTGAGTTCGCCCACAGTCCTTTGTACGGTACCCATAACACAAGCGTTGCTTAGTGTGCGACCGTATAGTTGGTATGGTGTATATATTGACAACGCCTCTGCCAAAAATATTGCCCATTTGCCTATGAGCTGCCATTTTGAATACGAAATACAAAAAGCTTTATTCATATACAAAGGTAGTAAAGTATTTAAATGACCTGAGTCTTCTTTTAAGTATGAAACTTGAAGCTTAAGAGACTCCGCTCTTATATAACTATAACATAGAACGCATTTTTGGTGAGCGACTTACTGTTCTTTATTTAAAGATTTAATTATCAAAAAGAATAAAACAAATGAAACAACTGTCAACTGTTATATGTGATTGTGTGTGTGTGTGTGTGTGAGTTTTGTGTGTGGTGATAGTGATATATATGTGTTTAAGAGACGCTGGAGTTTAGGTGAGACACGACATTATAATAGGCATGATGACAGTAACTAAGAATCACTAAAATAATGTGTTTATCTAATGAGATAGGATTAATAGATTCTGAAAAATATATTTATTTACAGATTTAGGGCGAGATTGATAATTTATTTAATAAAATAAAACTACAAAATTCAACAGTCCGCCATGATAACTTGAACACCAATCAGAGTGAACTACGTCACGAGCATGTACACATTGTAAACATCGCTAAGTTTCGTACGAACTTCGACGATCTCTGCACTTAGTAATTGTTTTTACCTGCGTTTATAAAGTATTTCGTGATTTCTATCGATCAATTACATAGTTTTGTGTTCTCAAAACGTGGAACAAGGATTTACCATTTTTGACACAAACAATATAAAACCTGTTGCTAAGCAACCGCAACATTATCAGCAAAGAGTAATAAGATAAACTCCATACTCTTTACAATATTTATATACGTAAATTACTGATTTGATGTGTTTGCGGTCAGTTTGCATAATAGTGACGTCACAAGCAGACGTCATGACACCGGCGATCGTTTTGGAGCGAATTTTAAAATTACAATTTAAATAGCGTTTTTTTGTAATAAAAATTAGTTTCCTGCCGAAATAATATATTTTTTTGGAAATAGTAGATAGCTTAGAATATTATAGAACAGTTTTTCAAAATCAGTCATCATGCCTATTATTAAGTCCTTATTTAAGCTACATATTTTTTAATACTTGTTCAAATTTCCTCGGAGCGTTTATATGTTAAAAATGTTAGGAAATGTTTACGTTCTTATTGAGTTATAAGATACATATCTTGAAAATATTTTTTTTTATATTTACTCGCAGTTTACTGTAATTAGGTAAATAATATATATTCATAATAATAATATATTGTGTAAAAATGTTACGTTTCAAATTCTCTAGTATGATTTATTTACATAAGTACCTATATATATATATATATATATGGGTAATAAATTAAAAAATAAATTAAGATTACAATTAAAATTTAGTTTTGAATTTGACCATATACTTTCGGTGTCTTGTTAGGTATAGGTATAGAACGAACGGATGACTGAGTTGGGGACGATAAAACTTCATCTCGCAATATGACCATCCAACGTTCTAAGTGACATCTTCCTGTGCTACGAGTCCGTTAAATAATTAATGGTTAGCCCTTTGGCGCGCTTGTGTAATGGCGTGACTAAATAAGGTAGGGTCCGCCCCCCTCCGCGCGCCGGCCCCACCCCGCCCCGCTGAAAACTTTTAATACTGAACGTTTGTTTTAGGGAAATTTTGAGTGGTCCGGGTCAAAGTTTATCCTTGGAAAACGATGATAGATATTGTCTAGGAGAGTATCTGGTTAATGTTTCTCTTTGTTGATTGTATTGCAAGCAGTTCTTGGAACAAATTGAGAAATTATTTTATGAAATACTAGCTGCGCCCGGCGGTGTTACCCGCGATAAAAAGTATGAAAAATTAAAACATCTATCGCACGGGAACCATACATTTTACCGGGATAAAAAGTAGCCTATGTGCTATTCCAGACTATAATCTATCTCTGTGCCAAATTTCATCTAGATCCGTTCAGCCGTTCGGGCGTGAAAGAGTAACAAACATCCATCCATCTATCCATCCATCCATCCATCCATCCAAACATTCACATTTATAATATTAGTAAGTTAAGTAAAGTAAGTAATTAGTAAGTAATAAGTAATTAGTAAGTAATAAGTAATAGTAAGTATAGATACTTTCTCTATTTATTATTTATTAATACTAGCTGCGCCCCGCGGTGTTACCCGCGATTAAAAATTATGTCCTTTTTACCAGCATAAAAGTAGCCTATGTGCTATTCCAAACTATAATCTATCTCTGTGCCAAATTTTATCTAGATCCGTTCAGCCCTTCTGGCGTGATTGAGTAACAAACATCCATACACCCAAACTTTCACATTTATAATATTAGTGTTATTTATTTATTTCATCGTGCGAACTGCCAAGGCATGGAACACGATACCGGTGTCCTTGTTCCCCTTTCACTACAATCTGGGTGTGTTTAAGTCGAGAGTGAACAGGTACCTTCTAGATAAGTATGCTCCATCGTAGATCTCATCGTCACTTACCATCAGGTGAGATCGAGGTCAAATACATGCCTATAATGTAATAAAAAGAAACTATTCCACTTTGGCCCAAGATAACAGATCAGTACGTATATTAAGGAACAGCGATCTTAAGTCTTATACTTTAAATAAGAAAAAAATATATGGTGACTGTACCTGTCTAGTAGGTAGTATCTATCTATAGTCATACTCAAAGTAATAAGCTTCATCGCTACAGGGTAGTTTAGGTACTTAAGTAAATAGTTCTTAAAGATCGTATACTAGTTACAAGTTATGCAATAAACTTAGCCGCTATATTCGATACTAAAGTACGAGCAGCACGTCAAGTGCGGGATTATTCGTAAGCTAAACGTATACTTCATAGTCTACGTATTTAGACATTTTGTATGGAGAATTGGACAGCGCCTCTAGCGGACGGTATTCAACACATTCAATTCCTTACATCATCTTGACTATACAGTGGTTAGATGGAGAATAATCTCGAGCCAGACGTACAGCGGACCTATTATGTAACTCTGTTTCAATCATTACGATAGAAATACGAGAGTTGATTGAAACAGGTTTGCTATCAGATTTTGTAAACAAATAACAACACTGTTGCATATCTGTTTCAATTTCTTGTATTCCTATCGACTAATGATTCAATAGAAATATATTAAATGATTACATAATAGGCCCGACGATATCTTTATAAACACCCGAAATGGTATTAAAACATAAAAAATAGTCTAACGCCACCGCGTTACTGCATTACCTCCAACACCTGAGCATTTTCACACGAACATCTTAAAAAGATCGCAAAACTCTCGTTCCACAATTACAGAAACATAATCGTCCCAGAATTTAATCTGACATCGTAGAATGGGCCTTAAATACGTCAGACGACGTCGCGCCAAACAGGGACGGAGGCGCTCTGCGTGCCTAATAAGGAAGGTGTGAGCAAGACGACTATAAGATTATTATAATGTTAAAAATGTTCAATGAGGGTGCCGGTGCTTAGAAGCAATTTGGAGGTATTGTATTTAATGTTCGGAGCGGGGGGTCGGGAGGGGGTGCAGAGGGATTTTGTGAATTGATAATTGGGGTGCACTCTAGCGGCGTCCGTTTTTAGGGATTTTCCGAGTGACAAGAGGCTGGTGTCGCTTTTAGCGGCGTGCGGCCGTAAAGAGAACACGAGAGTAACACGGATGCTGTACTATACAGGCTGTGTACGGCTTCGTAACGAATATTAATTCGATCAGAATTTTCCATCGTTATAATCATGAATAAAACATTTTTTTCGGATTTTATCACGTTTATTTTATGTTTTTACGGTCCCGACGTTTTGGCTGCTTTACAGCAACTATGGTCACGAGAGGACTGAGGTGGTTGACGTCATAGTGTCATAGTTTGAACCGGGGTACCCTCATATTTAGTTGTTGCTTGCGGTCCGATCTACGCAGAAAGTGCTCACAGTGTCTTGAGGTCTTGCAATGGTGCGCATGGTTTTGGATTAATGATATTAATTCCTAGATCCCGAGTCGGTGGACCCCACTCAGCCAGCTTTCTTAATTTTTTTGCGATATCAAATCGACATTATAGTAGACAGACACCTTTACAGGTGATTCAGAAAGGCTATACTCACATTTAAAACTGTGGTTCTAAGCGCATGTGTAATCGCTTTTCGAAATCATTAATTCGATATGTCAATTTTTTTTTATAAAGACAAGACGAGTATTTTTGTTGTGTACATTTTTTTTTATCGGCATCTCGAAATTCTGGCTTCAATTATAATTATTTCAAATCCGCTACACCCATCACAGGCTAAAAGGTTGGTATACCCTTAATGTATCACCCTGTATAAGTTAACACATTTGCACGAAATACAACTTCTAAGTAGGCATCGTACGTTTACCAACGTAACATTGACGGGAATCGTACGTATCTCGGTGGTCCCGTGTACAAGTCCCGACCGGGAACCGGGTAATGCAACCGGGCAATCAGCGGCCGGGCTATAACAATAACGGCGAATGACTATCATTAGCCGCGCTGCGGTGCAGACCGTACTCGAAGTTATCCGGATAAAGCCGGATATTCATTGGATGGATAATTGTCTATATCTTACTAGCTGTTACCCGCGACTTCGTTCGCGTGTTATTTAACAAAGACACAACTATTGGCAATAGCCTGCTCGCGCGTTCTGAGCCCGCGGGACGCATTTCAGGTTGTTGCTATCAAACTTAATCAGGCGCAACGCTGCAACATTGGTTTTAATTTTATTTGTGAGATCCTATGTTTTTTTTTTAAATAAAAGTAGCCTAAGTTACTCCTTGTTACATCAGCTATCTGCCAGAGAAAGTCCCGTCAAAATCGGTCCAGCCATTTCAGAGATTACCCGGAACAAACAGACAGACAGACAGACAGACGGACAGACAGACAGACAAAAATTGTTTTAGTATAGGTACCGTGTATACATCCAAATGCACTTAGTAAAAAGCGGTTATTTTAATATCACAAACCGACACTCCAATTTTATTTATATGTATAGATATCTCGTATATAGCTTACATGCTTCGAAAACTCTCATAGCGCGTTTCAGGATTATATGGAGAATTGTCTATTGTACTGAATGTCGTCTGCAGCACCATCTGTGTAGCTTGTGGTGAGGGGGAAGAGACTAATAAAATAAACCTTACGATATACATAGACGGTATAGTTTTAAACTTAACGACATTTATAATAAGATTAAATTATTGTATTGTATCGGATATATTTACATTTTGTATGGAGTATTGACCAGCGCCTCTAGCGGGCGGTATTTAAAACTTTATATTATACGTAGACAACAAAGTATACGATTAGCTTACGAATAATTTCGCACTTGACATGCTGACCATAGACATTTGAAAGCTAAGGTCCTTTTGGTTTCCCATCAATACTTTTTTATTAATCCAATTTTCAAAATTATTCAGTTTTGAAGTTCTGATGTCACGAACTGGTCTACGTGACAATGGGCAGAGGCTGATTCTAAATTCGATTACTTAATAAAATAATCGACATGCTTTTTTTTGTAAATGAAAACATTGTTTCCAGTATCATCTCCGGCCGGTGAGTGGCCCGCCTTACGGCCGTAACAAATAACGCGTTACATTAGCGGCAAGCTTTAACCGTTAACGTAACAGTTAATTGTTATTACTATAGAGGACGGTAACTGTTACAACCGCCTTATATACTCGTTATGTAATGTAATGTACTTAGGGGGTGAGAGTGCCGGCCAATGGGGCTGTAAGATTGGGAATTTTATGGCAAAAGCTTTGATGGTACCTACATCAAAATAAATATACTACTAGCTAATAAATTATTTCTTTTTCTTTCTTTTTTTTACATTGTTTTTCTGTACGTCAAGTGCGTGATTATTCGTAAGCTATCTAGTTTAAAGTTTACGTATTTAGACACATTGTATGGCAAACTGAACGGCGCCTCTAGCGGACAGTATTTAAAACATCCAATTTCCATACAATGTCTCTACATACGTAGACTATGAAGTATACGGTCGCACATGACTTTCGGTAGAGTAAGTAAGAACTTATAATGGTCACGTTATCGGGAAAATATTCTGTCACGGTCATTCTTATTTATAATACCGATAGTATGAGCGGGATGGATGACGCTAACGGTACTGAAAAGCTTCGTAAAAATATTGAATTTAAACAACTGTTTTTTTTTCGTACAATGTGGGCTGGATTCCATGCGCGCGTATCTCGTATCAATAAAAATGGAGGTTTATCTTTTGCAGAGTCGAATACTAGAGGATGCATCGTTGATGTGCAACTCGTGGTCACCTCGGCACAATGTGAGTTAACATGTAAACTATTTTAATAGTTAGACTTTTTTTTCTTTATTATTTCTTTTTTAATCTATGAGGTTGCTGTGCGAATGTGCTTGCGCATATCTTTGGCCAAAGATATTCACGGTGGATTGTTATTGATATAGTTTTGTTAGTTTTGCTATGCGATATTTTTTTTGTAAACCCGTTCTTTATTTGTTTTTTAATACGTAGGTATATGCATGTTTTTTTCACAGGACAACCTTTTATGCTGCCATTAGTAAGATGTTGTAAAGCCAAAATTTCAAGATGGCCAATGTTTGTGCCAGTTTGTGCCAATGAAGTTATGAACGGTTTGATTGGTCAAAATATTTTGTATACGCTAATACATTGACAATAATAATTGATAGCTTTTAATGTTTACTCAATACAGAAAAAGAAAAAAAAATAGGAAAAGACAATAGACAAGAAATAGTTTTTTTTTGTCATTCCAAAACTAAAATAAGTCCTGCACTTAATTTAATTTTATTCGTTTTATTTTTTCCGTGTGTTGTAAATATTTTATTTGGTTTTTAATTTGCGTTTGCGTAGTTATATATTTAGCATATTGGTGTTTAGGCATATGCTGTTAGCCAATTGTGTCATGAATAAATAAATTAGACTTTTTAATATGACTTATTTTCGTAGACGGTACAAGAGAGTAGAGTACACAAATTCAATGATGATAGGAGGTTGAGCTGCAAAGCAAAATGTCAACGGTTGCGTGGGCAGAGCCGCGGGTAAAAGTAATAAACAAGCTCGTTGGCATTTATGTGGCGTGCACATTCAATGTGAACACGAAAAGAAGGTAATTAGGCCTCCGGACGTGACGTGATATGTCATATGGCGAAAGGTCGCAGATTGGAGTTACTACATTGATATTTCATAGCACAGATTCGATTTCGAACTACCTAGCTGTTACCCGCGACTTCGTCCGCGTGGTATTTAACAAAGACTCAACCGTTGGCAACAGCCTGCTCGCGCGTTCAGATCCCGCGGGAAGCATTGCAGGTTGTTGCTATCAAACTTAATCAGGCGCAACGCTGCAACATTGGTTTTATTTTTTTTCGTGAGAACCTATGTTTTTTTCTAAAATAAAAGTATACTAAATTACTCCTTGTTACATCAGCTATCTGCTAGTGAAAGTCCCGTCAAAATCGGTCCAGCCATTTCAGAGATTACCCGGAACAAACAGACAGACAGACAGAGAGACAGACGGACAGACATACAAATTTTTTAAAAAAGTTTGTTTTGGTATAGGTACCGTGTATACATCCAAATGCATTTAGTAAAAAGCGGTTATTTTAATATTACAAACAGACACTCCAATTTTATTTATATGTATAGATGTAGATCAGCAATATCAGCGTTCACCTTTCCGAGTTCTTAGTACTTTATGTTTCAAAGCGCCCCCGTAACAGCAGCTGATCAGGAACGCGTATTTGAAAGAATGAGGAACAAAGAACGCTAGGAATCATGCTTGCTTACGTAGGGACCTCACCAGTAGTAGAACCAAAGAAAACAAATACTTGCCTATAATGTAATAAAAAAAAATATGGAGAAGAACTACTAAAATAACACTAAAATGTCTGGTACTAATTACAATGGGTTCACTCTCTATTACGATAGCACTAAATACCATTACATAAAATATTATGGTATGGAGGAATCATGCTTGCTTACGTAGGGACCTCACCAGTAGTAGAACCAAAGAAAACAAATACTTGCCTATAATGTAATAAAAAAAAATATGGAGAAGAACTACTAAAATAACACTAAATTGTCTGGTACTAATTACAATGGGTTCACTATCTATTACGATAGCACTAAATACCATTACATAAAATATTATGGCTTAGAACTGCCAAGAATAAAGCTACTTCAACCTTCGTAATAATTATAAGTGCTTAGGTATAATCACGGACAATTTGTGTTGATCAATATAATTTGTACATCAAAACAGTACGCGTCAGTAATGTGCCGCCCCTCTTCCCAATCCACTGGCTCCCTCTATATAATCGCGAGAACTAAATGCACATCGCATAATCCCAGCCGCTATGAGTGGTACAGACGACGACGGCGGTGTTTCAATAACATTGTTATTTATGTTAATCTTAGATATTTTTCGAATGGGAATAAGCTATACAAGGTTTAACAAAAGATCTATTTAAAAATAAAAAGAGCAACCATGGAGTTTCTTGCCCGTTCTTCTCCATAGGAACGGCATTCCGAACGGGTGGTAAAGCAGTAGCATAATGTTTTTGTAACTTGACGATTCATAAGTACTGTACACTAATGGTTTACATGAATAAAACATATTCTGATTCTGATTCTGAACAATAATAGTGTAAATCATTTTAAGGGGTCCATCGGTAGGCTATAAAGGTTACATTGGCAAAAAAATAAATAATTTGAAATTTTATAAATAACATTAGACACAAGTCCGAGATGAAAAGGTACCGTCTCGCGTTCTCACAGAAAAATCAAATACTGTATACACATATTTTTGATACATAAACGTGACCGTTATCACCTACTTGTTAACACCTTAAAATATTTTACACAATTTTTGTTACACCTCATATATGTTTACTTACGGTTTATGTATTTTTAAAGTAACCAAATTTACCTTATCCAAGGTGTCGGGCACAATGTGATTCTTACAGTTAGCAAATTAAAGACAAATGCTGGTACAATTTCCGTTGCCATGACAACAATGTACTTAAGCCCTCACCAACATTAAAGGGTCCCAACTTTTCAATATTCATTCTTTATTACTTCGCATAGAGCGCTTACCTGCCACATTATCCAAAGACATTTTTGGGTCCACCAAACGATCGCAGTGTGAGTTGTTGGACTTCACTTGTTTCTTAACTGTGATTTGCGAAGAGATAGCAGTACAATCGTTGTCAAAACAAATTAATACATCATAATATTTTCGTAACACATTTGCGCCCGACAGTACCCAACAGCGGACTAATCACCCGATCCTCTCTTTTGCTCCCACTGACATTTGATACCGCCGCGTGACGTCAGGGCCGACGGGGGCTCAAATAATGTCGCCATTTAACCCTAAAACTAGGACTGATGAATATTTGTAATGGATTAGTGATGCGCCATGGGATTTGGTGCCTTTGATGGTCCTCGCCTTTTTGCGTTAGTTGGATTAGGTTTTTGGATCTATGGTGGGATAAAGGGATTGCGTGTGTATAAGTTTTGAATTTGGTAATGGTATTTTTTTTTATTACTTTATAGGCAAGTACTTGATCTCGATCTCACCTGATGGTAAGTGACGATGAGATCTACGATGGAGCACACTTGCCTAGAAGGTACCTGTTCACTCTCGAATTGACATACTGTGTGAGTGTGAACAGGTAGGAAGGCAGACGCTACATTCACTAGGCACATGCAGCGCAGCTGATCTGACCCGCCATCCATGAATGGCAGCACCGAACATCAACATATCCGCCTTGACTGTACTGCGGTACAGGATGAGTGGGTTTCGTGGTGTTTTATCTTGACACACCTGCAAGTTTTTCATCCTTAACTATTATGCAAGGTGTAACAGTGATAGTGTAAAATATTTTAACAGGGCCAACAGTAGGTTATAATGATAACATTCCCAAATAGACTAAACAAATTGGTAGAGATTTAACAAATTATGCTCTGTACTAAGCGGAAGGTCAGCCTACTGGATCGCTGTGTTAAATATGCTCTGTACTAAGCGGAAGGTCAGCCTACTGGATCGCTGTGTTAAAAAAAATATTAAAACTTTATTTACACAATTATTTTTTACACCAACGTGATCCATATAAAATATTATACACCGTTTTTGTTACATCTTATACATAGGGGAAATAACATTATTTAAGTAGTCCATGCTTAATCTATATAATATATATGTATATCTATATAAAGCAAGGTCGTATTAGTCACACCATTTATAACTCAAAAACGAGTGTGAGCTGATTTATACGATTTTAGTTTTTTTTTTAATTACTGAAGCAAATTAATAATTTCCCCAAAAATATGTTTGTCCAAAAAAATTATTAGATGGCTTTAAAATTTAATTAGTACCTAAAACTAATCTAAATGTTACCTTTAGTAAACAGTAGCTACCACTGTAAAGCCTTTACTTAGATTTTTAGCGGAGGTTCTATGTCCGCGAAAAGTAGCTGGCCGCTTCACGGCCGGTTTCGATTTATGTCAACATGACGTTTGTGGTTGCAGTTGTTTTGTTTTATTTTCTGTTCATGTAAATGCTGAATGTTGAAGAATATTATATATTTTTCCAGCAAGACAAAGTTATTATTATTTATTAGCACTATCTTCGCATTCCTATATATACCGCAGAAGTAGACCCATGCTATTTCCACACTATATATAGGAATGCGAAATTACAGATTAAAAAAATACTGGCTGAAAATATGCCTAAATATTTTTTCATTCAATAAAAACAATCATCCTAATCCGACTGTAACGACAAAAAACTAATCCCCATTCACAAGTGTCATACATTTAATCGAATAATAGGACAGTTGCAGATTGTCAAACAATTTGTATGAGAGCAATAATTGTCAGTGTCGGGGCCGGGAATCGAATCAAGGGGCGGCACGCGGGCCCCCGGCGATACGAACTTTTATATGTAATTGATTAACTTATAGTTTAGCGATTCATGATCTGTATTGGAAGGAATGTATTTCGATTTTGGTGTAGAGGAGTTATGTCTATAATAAGGGTTTACAATGATGCAGCTGAATTGAGGGCTTGCTGATGATGTGAGTGTTATGGCAATGTTTAGATTGATATAAATAATCATAATGTCATCATAATGTTTGCTTAAGGTGGAAGCTCAGGGTCAGGGCGCGAAATTCAAAATGTCAGTGGATTTTATTTTTTTACTAAAAATTTGGACATCTTTACGATGTAATTTAGTGTTTTGCGATATAAGCATTCTGCATTGGATGTCTCGATGTATTAAGTTTGCTTAAAAAAACACCTGAAGCGACACAACACCATAAAGTTAGTAAAAGTAGCGGTTTTTACAAGCCTTATCGTATTGTATCGGATTAGGTACTTTTTTTCTTTCGATTGTACTTTTTATAAGGATGATTTGTGTTCAATGTATGAAGCACACACATCAAATTATTGATTATATTGCGTTAACTGAAAAAAAAAACATAAATATGGGTACTTTTAAATACCAAGCCTGAATTTATATGGACACTATATAACCATGTGCCCGATCGTAACATAAAAAAAAACTGTAGGTAGGTATATTAACTTTGATCCCCCCCCCCCTCCTCTCCCCATTTCCAAAACCTCTGATTAGTGTACCACTGGGGTACACAATGAAAATATCCTCCATTTTTTACATCTCAAGGTCCACCGGTTTAGCCTTTGCGTTTTTGTCGGTCAGTCAGCCAGTGACAATAATTTTTTTAAGAGATGGTGATCGGTGCGGTTTCGGTTTCCATGCGGTAAAATTTCAAGTACCGATCATTTCGTAATTTACTCTCGTCCTTAGCGATAGGCCTCAAACCTCGAACGGTAACCCACATACAAGCGTAGCTTACTTTAATACCATTCAAATAGTATGTATTTTGACAATTGTTTTTAACAAGTGATACAAATTATAATAAACATAATCTAATTATCAATTTTATTGTCGACATGTAACCCTCCGGTGGCCGGTGGCGCCCTGATGCGACAAATTACTATGTATCTCGTTAAAGGTACGTTCAAACTACGGTGGGATTCGCTCCCGCCGCCCCCGGTTGTCACTCGATATCAGAATCAGAATCAGAATATTTTTTATTCATGTAGACCATTAAGTACAGTACTTATGATCGTCAAAAGTTACAAAATAAAGATACTAATACTTTACTACCCGTTCGGAATGCCGTTCCTATGGAGAAAAACGGGCCAGAAACTCAATGTTGCTGCAGTTGCTCTTTTTTTAGGATAATGATTGATTATACATTTTATGTATCCGTGTTGACAACCCCAAGTTTCTAGTAGGAAAGTCACTTTTAAATGAATGAAATGCAACATAACAAAAAAAATACAACCGAATTGAGAACCTCCTCCTTTTTGAAGTCGGTTAAACACTCATTTCCTTGTTCCGTCGCAAAAAAAAACAATATTATCTTTTGTATAGTAAATTTTATTTGCACGGGAGGTTGATATTATTGCATGTTGCATTATGGCCTGTAAATCAACTTTTTATACAGCAGTAGAATCATTATATTCAGAGTAAAATACTAACATAAATTTCAGTTATACACCGTGCATTTAATAACGCTATCCAGCGCGAGGATTCCACTTATATTTGAACAGTACTTTTAATGGGTACTTGTTTAGCGATCGGTGTGAGGGGCCCGCGTAATGCGATGCTAATGTGTCGGAGGGCTCTCCAACAAATTTTCATTCTCACGCCCAATTGCTTCAAACAGTTTTTTTTTGGAGATTGACAGTAATTCACTGTCTATGACACTCGACATTGAGAGGGTTGCAAGTGTGACATGACACTTTATCAAGAGTATATTTACTAGTCTTATTACTAAAAAACAAACAATAAGTACGTCTTGTGATCTTAAATTCCAAAGCCTGTAAGTACGGGTTTTGGAAAATATTATTTAGTTTAAGGACGTCGAGTGCGAGATTATTTGTAAGATTATCGTATACTTCATAGTCTACTTCCCAAAGGAATCCGAGTTTCGCCCATTAGCGAGTTCAAAACAACCGTGAAAACTAAACTATGTCATAAGGGTTATTACAGGATCTTGGATTATTTGGATGATAAAGCAGCCTGGGACTGATCGCTCAAATATCAAGATTTATGATGTCAAAGTGTAGCGTGTGTGTGCACCTCGCATGGCAACATACTGGAGCTTTTTTTTTAATTCATGGCTGTCAAAAAAAAAACACAAGCCTGCTGAGTTTCTCGCCGGATCTTCTGAGTTGAGGTCGCGTTGCGATCCGGGTGCAGAGTTAAGAAAAAAAAATGTAAATGACAATTTGTAAGTGCCCCTGTAGGCCTATAAGAAATAAATGATTTGACTTTAACTTTGACTTGACTGTGACAGGCGTAGCATATTATTTTATCATGTACATAGATAAATGGAATAATTTGTATTTATATAAATAGCATATCTATCCAAGAGAAACGAACGAATCAATTCTGAGATGCTGTTTAAAATTCTAACTCGAGACGGTTCCGTGTTGGGGAGGTCCGCAAAATAAAACCGACAAACGTGCCGGCCACCGGCAAACCGAAGAGATAGTGGTGCTCTTAAACTGGACCAGGGGTCCATAAAACTGCCTGTTTGGAAGTCAGTCCGCGGAGCGAGCGATCCGACCGCGAGGATGAGGATACCGAACCTGAGTTCGGAAGCGTTCACACAACAAATGTTATATAATTTCTAATTTCTTTTTATTATATCGATAAGTCTGCATGTTTTTTTTTCTTAAATATTTTTTTCTATTCCTCTTTTTTTTCTTGGATACATTGATCAATATTAGATTGCCTCTTAAACTAAAATATTTACTTTTATAAACAAAGTATTCAATAATAGTATTATCGCTGTAGGGATAGGTACTTATATTATTATTTTGTTTTATTTTATTCCTTGGTACGCAAACAATTATAATCGCGGATGGTCTATGCCAAGCTTTTAAGTAAATCAAACGTCAATTTAGATAATTTGAATCACAATAATCAGGGCAGGGTTGGACACTTAATTGAATCATGATGAATACGTAGTGTTCCCAATTACCTAATTAACTTCCTAGCTTCTAACCATCGACTATAGACAATTAGTTCCTTCTCCTCTGTTTCCACACCTTAGTTCGACAAAGGCAATTAAAAAAACTATTAAAACTACGAACACGAGTCATTAAATCACAACTAGCAACTAGCTGCTGATCGACATAAAAATATTAATAAAAAAAACAAAAAAAACTACTTACTCAGTTACAAGTCTGTATGCTACAAATAAAAAAAAGCAACGCGTCGTCCCAATATTGTGTACGCACCGTAACATAGGTAACACGCTAGAACACAAGTCGGGGGTCTGAGTCACTCATAAATAATTTAGAGTAATCCGTGAAAAAACCCTGTCCACGGTCGCGTCCCCTCATGACTATTTTATGTAGCCACATATTGCCTCCCGAATTAGTGTTGGCCTAGGCTTAACATATTTTGGCTCATCACACGTTAATTTACGCGATTCGCTATACCGTTGTTGAAAGTAATTTTTCGTTCTTTAGCTGCATGCGTGTTGGTTTTCAGCTCACATTTTTTTTTTGCAATTTGGTATCACCATACGTATTTTGCCAGTGTCAAATAATATAAATTATTTCAGCTTTCAAGAATATGCACAGCCCTAAATGCTAGGCCGAAGTAAAATATCCCTCAATCAGTCAAGTGATGGATACTTTACTGAAAGATTTTCTATGGACTTTTTGTGAGAAACTGAAAAGCCAAGTTTCGTCACTCTGTTTCAATTACCTACACTCGTGCACTTTACCGAACCCATAATGGTTAATATTCCACTTATATCACTCACTATACCTCGCAGAAAAACTATAGTTTTGGAAATTAAAACATAACTGACGCCATGACTTTTCAGTTTCCCGCCAAAAAGTCTCGGCTCACAAATTTGTTATAGGCTACTTGCACGATTTATTTTTAAATTTAGAACGCCAATTTGTATACGTACGGGATACGGTGTTAGTCAATTATTATTAGCTTTGAAATTTTCATCTTTGTGTCGTGTAGGGAGTATAGTTTTCAGAAAAATAATTATTGAATAGCTGTTAAAACCATGTCGGTCTAATACACGCATTTCTGGAAGTTCTTGATTTATTTTAGTATTTTTTTTTTGATGAACATTTAAATAATTTGTGTAAGTGTTAACTATCGACTTGAGTAATATTTTGTCTTTTTACTTTTTGATTTGTATTCCAGTGAAAAAAACTTTTTTGATGAAACCAAAGGTAGGTTATGTTGAAAAACGAACTTGGGTGAGGCCAGATTCATATCCAATTTGATAATGGTATATCATATCGTAAGGAAAAAGAAGTAGAAGAATTTTTTACCATGTGCCCCTATTGCGATGCCGTAACTTTCAATCACCAATCGCCTTATATATCCAGGGCGACCTGTTCGGCGGTCTCAACGACGGCCTCCTCAGCCGGGCGGAGGCGCTGGCAGCGGTGGACATCAGCAAGCACCAGTCGGGCCCCCAGCCGGGGCCCCCGCTGCCGCAGCTGAAGCACGACATGGTGCACCACTACGGGGTCGGGGGGCCCACGCCGCACAACTCCAGGCCACATCAGGTAAAAGTCAATTAAGTGCGAGAACCGCGCCCAATAAGTCCTAACTAGTTATAGCACAATTTTGTTATTATTCAACCAAAAAGCACAGAAAACTTCGGCGGTCATTTTTACCATAAGTACCTATAGAAGAGAAAGATCGACGTTCATCTTAAAAAAATGTAGGTATATGGAAGCTGTGACTAAATTACACTATAACCCAGCCTTTCCCAAAGTGGGCGATAACGCCCCCTTGTGGGCGCTGCAGGCCTAAACGGGGGTGGAAAGAGACCCATAAAAAAATGTGGGCGTCGTGTACAGGCTTACTAATTAATTTAATTAGAAGTTATAGTGGTTTTTAAGTAGGTGAGAAAATGGGGACTCAAATTATTAATTCTCAAAGTGGGCAGTAGACAAAATAAGTTTGGGAACTCCTGCTATAACCGATCAATATACTTGTTCTTCTTCGTCGTTCCCTCACTCACCAGGATCGTGACCATATATGACCTGTCTCCATTTACTTCTGTCCTGCACCAGTTCAATAGATCGTTGTAGAGTTTCTCCTGTACCTCTACAATACGTTTACTCCTCCTTGGTGTCTTCATGGGACACCACTGTATATCCTGGCTTACAGGAGTAGCAGTGGTGGGAGTGTGTGGGCGTAGTCCCAAAAAAAAATCTTTTACTCCATCGTGTTTGGATTTGGCCCGTCAAGCGCTTCCCCTGCATCTGTCCCACGATCAACTGCTCCAATTCATGCATATATGTGATCGCATTATATGTCCAAAGAAGCTTAGTTGACGTTCCCGGCATGGAGATGTAAGTAGTTATTTTATGTGCAACAATATACACTAACTCTTAAATAAGACCCCTTCACAGTTCTCCCTTCAAAGATGCCCCTTCGAAAGCAGGTACGCATCATATCATATCGCAATAAAATTTAAGCCCGCCCCTCTCCCGAAATCCAGATGAATCATACAAATTGAGTTTACCGTCAATAAAACTAAGGCGGGCCTGTGAAGTCGTTTGCAAATTCCATCTCTCTGCACCATGAGCCCTCCCATAAAACACCGTGGCGTATGAACGATGGCGGATATGGATATTATTGGTTTGAAGAAGATTTTGAATCACATACTGCTAGAACAGTTAAAAATGGTAAAAAAAGAACCTCTGGGTGTTGTCAAGTCGAGAGCGAACAGGTACCTTCTAGGCAAGTATGCTCCATCGTAGATCTCATCGTCACTTACCATCAAGTGAGATCGAGATCAAATACTTGCTTATATAGTAATAAAAAAAAACCTACAGTCCATCCAACGAGTTATACCACCATTTATATGCACGTTTATAAAGTTTCGTATTGCCTGTAACAAAGATTGTTAGATATTAGAATGACAATTGGTACCGCCAGCTTAATATCCAAGACAAACGCCAACTGTATAGTCCCATACTCAGAACTTGTTCTATAGGTACTGTACGGTACTATTTATTATAAAGAGGTACTTAAAGTTTGTTAGTTTGGATTCTTTTGGTTGAGTTTTGATTGGAGGTGCTGATCTGATTTTGAAAATTATTATACCAATATGAAGTTACATTATCCTCCGAGTGCTACAAGCTGTGTTTCATCGAGGTACCACGTTCGAAGCCGCGGGCTGAAGCTAGTTATTTACATAGATATTAAACAGCCAGGACTCGGGTATAAACATTCGCGCTCATCCCCCAAAGTTTTTCATTAACCAGACTTGAACGTGAGACCCTCGGTACGGAGAGGAGGGTCACCAAAGAACTGTGCGAATCGGTTTCTTATCGGATACATAATAATATTTTGTTTGTAACAACTTAAACGTGAAATCTCTGATAGTAACCAATACTATCACTATCAGCCGAATATAAATAATAACAAGCGCATATGGATCGCGTGCAGGGAGCCGGGGACCCTCCCATGGGCCTGGGGGGATCACGTAAGAAATATGTAGCCGGTGCCGTAAAAATTATGCACTATACCTACGCAGTAATGGCGTATTACGTTTGTTCGTATCGTATTTGCGGATGGGGGTGGCAGTTTTCTTGTTATTATCTGTGTATACACGTATATATTCGGGAACGGTAAGTGCTATTCAGGGATTCCTGGTCGCGGGGAGCCAAGTCTGCCAACAGAATCGACACATAATCAAATTGCAGTGTCATCATAAGTACATACATCATGTAATATACACATTTGACTTTATTCTTCTTCTTTCTTTACGAAATGAAATGCGATAATATAAAATGGATATGCAAATGGCCTCACCGACAACTTAGCGGGTATTTTGCCAATGTCAAGTAATTAATAGCAATAAAACATTCAATAAATACACATTAAAAATAAAATAATGGATGTGACATGATGATATGAAAATGGCGTGTTATTTGACTTTATTAATCGTTGTTTTAACTGGCAATGAAATGTTAAAATTTTGACAGTCATATTTTTAAACTAGTGACGCCATCTAGTGTTATTTTATCGAACCGGTAAAATGAATAAATAATTAACTGACAGGCGGCAACTAAATATTATAAAAAACAGGGCAGCACTCGACCTCATAAATTATTTATTGCCAGGTTCTTGTAAATGAAAAATTGTTTGCCTTCTACAATGCGACGGAAAGACGTATAATACATTCATGATTTAATTAATAGTCGCGTTTATAATAGTTGGAAGTTCGGACAGTTTCCATTAATGGATTCGGTCGGTGAACTGATTAAAAAAATACTGGCAATGTTCAGTTCAAATTCTGACGTATATTTTATTGCCACACGTACACAAACTGTGCTGTCCACAGCATCCCAAGGTAACAGATCTTACCAGATGAATATAGGCTGTTCTTAACTGTGTAGACATCCTGACTAATGACTATATCGAAGATATTTGGGCGGGAAGTTTAATAGTGAAGTGGTCAATTCTGCTTTATTTTCCATAAAATGTGTTTTTATCTGATAGATAATGTGTTATATTAGTGGGATATTAGCCAGTGTGTGTTCATAAACGTGCATGAGTGAAGGTAATTCATGTAAATTAGTATAATACTTGACTTTTCAAGTTCGTACAAGATGTCCGGTAAGTTTCACAGTAAAGTAACCTCAACTTTACTGATAGAGTTAGGGGGGTTTATAAGGCCTAGTCTACGCATTAGGCCTGCATAAAATCTCCCATGTTTGATATTAAAAAAAAACATTCCACTTGACGTTCGCTAAATAACCCAGAGGTGGGTGAGGCCATTTTCTAAAAAAAAAAAGGTTCATAAGAATAAACTTTATTGAACTGAAAGTGACGTTCAAAAAGTAATTTTAGAACGATCAAAATGCTCCCCAACAAACTATATTTACAGATTAGAGACATACACAGGACGCCAAACTGCATCGTTTGGGGTCCGTGGGGCAATAAAGTAGACATTACGCGGGCACTGTGGGGCAACCCTGCCCCAGCTTGGAAGGGAAAAGTAATGTTTTTCTTTCGTTATCTGTATATATAATACAATGTCGTGTTTGTTACACCATTTATAACTCAAGAACAGGTGGGCCGATTATGATCGTTGCTATTTTGAATTTGTCTCCGCCCCGAATAGCAGAATCTATACTAATATTATAAATGTGAAAGTTTGGATGGACGGATAGATGGATGGATGATTGTTACTCTTTCACGTCCGAACGGCTGAACGGATCTGGATGAAATTTGGCACAGAGATAGATTATAGTCTGGAATAGCACATAGGCTACTTTTTATCCCGGTAAAATGTATGGTTCCCGTGGGATAGATGTTTTAATTTTTCATACTTTTTATCGCGGGTAAAACCGCATAATATTACTAGTGAAATGAATATATCGCACTCTCAGAACGATACGGGGCTCAAGTCAAAATTTTGCGAAAATGAGTTAAGATCTAAAGTGCCTCTATCACTTAAAAATGTAAGTCCTATCCGACGAATATTAAAACAAAGGCGTTTTTATGATAGAAAAGGCATAATTATATTTCTGTCTCTTTCAAATCAAAGTTATAAATTAAAACATTCCGATCTTTGATTACGATTTCCCAAAAAAAATGATTTTTGAGTTGAGCCCCTGGCGTTCTGAGGGTGCGATATTTGAATTATTTTATTACTGACTAGATGATCCGCTGTACTTCGTATCACCTATCCTAACTACATTAAAACTCTCCCTTCGTCTGACGTTCGACAGACCAACTGACAGTAAGAAAAAATATAGCACAATAAAGACTTATTTTTCATCCTCGCAACTTTTCCATATTTTCTTACCGTGTAAACCTTCCCTGGACTACGGCAAACATTTCAAGACCAACATCAGCTAAATCGGCCCAGCCGTTCTCGAGTTTTAGCGAGACAAACAAACAGCAATTGATTTTTATTATATAGATGATGTAGTGTTGGTACAATATCGTGAACGGAGACCGTGTTATCACGGAGCTTTGTTTTAAACGTATCTTTGATTCGTGACCGTCCATGGTCGTGGAAATGAACGTTATTTAAAAAAAAACAAAAAAAAAATGTGTGTTTACAGAAGGGGTAGGAAGCCGCTGGGGACGCGGCAAGTTCTGTACAATTGTCGCTGCGGTCTCCGGGGACTGTGACGTGCCTACTGTTAGTACTGGCATATACTGCTAGGGTTGCCACCTCTTTTATAAGAAAAAATGTATAGAAGAATTAAAAATAATTTACTTAAAAAAAATTGTGGAAATCCAAATCGCTTTTTTCATATTTTCATGTCATCGTCCATTTTTTTTTTCATTTATTGAATTTTGATATCGCTATGTGATATTTGAAATTGGTAAAATACCCACTAAGTTGTTGGTGAGGCCGTATTCATTTCGTTTCGTTAAAAAACAAGAAGAAAAAAAATAACTCATCTAGGTACGTTTCACGTAATAAAACCACCTCAGAAATCGGGTGGCGTTCAACGACACATTGACGATCAGAAAGGTTCAAACCCCAACCGAATTAAAAACTCAAATATTTTACCCTTTTTTTGTTTTTTTTTTTATTCTTCCATTGACTCAGGCTCACATGATTCTGCCAATGTGTACATAGTTGCGAAGATACTATAGAGCTTCCTTGATCCTCCAAATATATAAAATGTATGTTTGTAATTGTCTCTGGTCTAGAGCTCTAGAGAATGGCTTTTCCTCGCCCAAAAATCAGCTTGATAGTACAGTTAGTAACTACAGCCGAAATTATGCCACCACTCCACGCGGACAAGGTCTTTTGATACATAATTTGTTTCCATATTTTTTTCCGTTTATTTTATCGCGTTATTATTAGTTTTTACATTCCCGACATTTCGACTGCTTTACAGCTACCATGGTCACGGGTGACTGAGGTGGTTGATAAAATCCGTAAAATTAGTTTTATTTCTATGTGTAGTATTCGCGTAAATATAAGAAATCAATTAATGGTAAATCATATTTGTTAATGATAGTTGTTGTATTTGATAATATAATCGACCATTTTTGGAAAACATAACCAATAAAAAATCACGGCATAAGAGACGCTGAAACGAGAAACGAACCGCCCGTAGTAATCATAATGCATTCACACGTCCCCCAACTTGCCACAGCAAACCACACCTTAACACACCGTGATAGGATCTATGAAAAAATCCAGCTCTATATTGTTAGGGAAATTGAACTTTAACTCAGTGGAATACAGGTCGTCGTGATGTACGTATGGGCAGACAGACCATCAAATTGCACCTACACTTGCGTAAAATAACCCGATATGTGATAGATGGGAGGGGTAGCGGTGTCGCCACGAGAACAGCGGAATTAGCGAGCGGACATGTTCGCTCACTTTCCAGTTTACTCGCATTTATTTTCTATATCCTAAACCAGTAAATGTAAGAGCCCATATACATCAAGACTTTTTTGGGCGCATGTGACACGCATTTTACAACCATGCATCAATAGCGCTTTTAACAATACCAAGAGCGTTATAGCGTGAATACATCGTGATCGTGATTTGTTTTAGTTGTCTTTAAGGTGTTCTAAATTCGAATAAAAATGGCGTCGTAAAGAAAGGCTCGCAACAGAAGGCCTTATAAGAGCAAATTGGGATATCGGCTGTCACCGCCGATCTGACAGCCGCTAGACAATACATTATCAGGTTATTTTAAATACAATTACAGTCTTTGTTATCAGTCATGTACTATATTCTATTCGATCAGCCGAAAGACGTCCACTGCTGGCCATAGGCCTCCCCCAATGAGTTTCACACATCACGGTCCACCGCCACTCGCATCCACCGGCTTCCTGCTACGCGTGTGATATCAGTCGTGTACTCATGAAGGCTTATTTGATAGTAGTGGGCACTATCTTAATTCTTCGATAGCACTTCTCAAGGTATCTATACATACATACATAAATACATATAAATAAAATTGGAGTGTCTGTTTGTAATATTAAAATAACCGCTTTTTACTAAGTGCATTTGGATGTATACACGTTACCTATACCGAAACAACATTTTTTACAATTTTTGTCTGTCTGTCTGTCTGTTTGTTCCGGCTAATCTCTGAAATGGCTGGACCGATTTTGACGGGACTTTCACTGGCAGATAGCTGATGTAACAAGGAGTAACTTAGGCTACTTTTATTTTAGAACGAAACATAGGATCTCACGAAAAAAAATTAAAACCAATGTTGCAGCGCAGCGCCTGATTAAGTTTGATAGCAACAACCCGCAATGCGTGCCGCGGGCTCAGAATGGGCGAGCAGGCCGTTGTCAACGGTTGTCTTTGTTAAATACCACGCGGACGAAGTCGCGGGCAACAGCTAGTTATTAATAAAAAAGTTGTATATTATGTTTAGTTCGTTCCTACATCGTTGTCGTAATCGAATCGTTTTATACTTACCACGTATATTAAACACCAACATAATATACTTAGGTGATATTAATCGCTAATCTCCTGGCCCCACATTATACCAATTCGGCCACTTGTTCAAATCATAACTTGCGATACAAATCACTATTCAAGGAACATAATTTATTTAATATTCACTTCCAGTCGTTATTAACACGCTCTTTAGTGTTGGGGATGAAATATTATTATTTTATATCGATATATAGTGATGATATGATTTATGCAACGTGATTCAGAAATGGTATAAGGCTATATGCACTTAGCTAGTGCTATAACGAGAAGTTAAAATTGCGAAAAATTTAAACAGAAAGCTTACATTTGGATTTTATCGCGTTGATATTTTGCTTTTACGTTCCCGAAGTTGCGACTTACATTTGCATTTTTTTTTAATTAACAATTCGGAATTCCAACTTCATATATTGTGTGTTTCTGATTAACGCTGTATATTCATTCTAAGACATATTTATTAATACTTATGTCTATTGAAGGTCCTAGATAAATTTATTCTATTTTTAAAACAAAATTGAAAACTTTTTTTACAATGTTCTCGTATCCAGGACTCAGACATTCCCTTTTCAACCGCCTTAGACATTAGCCCTAGTTTGTAATTTCCATAATGGCTCCTGTGTGACCTTTTTAGGACAGGCTAAATAGTAGACTTCTAGCCTTTTATAAGCCTTTTTGCACTAGAAGTAGCGTGTAATTTTGATCGGCAGCGTTTTGTCGGTATGAATTTTAAATATCAAGCACGTGTTTATGTAACACAAATATTACTTTATGGACATCGATATTGGGTCGAAAGTCTAATGTAGTATAGACATAAACAAACGAAATCGAACGCCGGCTATGCTTAGTGTAAATATTGTTTCATATTTTGAAATCGTACTGTACAATTATGTCCGCTGATGAGACTTTTTAATTTAAGAAGCGAAGCAGAAAGCTGCTTGAAAAAGCTTATTTTAAAGCATATTTGGACGCGATGGCAAGAGCCTAAAGCACTTCAGCTGATGCCTTAACGACTAAAGGTACCTCAAGTGATGTGCTGGCCTTGACTTGGACGACGAGGGCGGGGGATGTGATATACAAGTTCGCTACGATCTCTTTAACCATCGAAAAAGAAATGGGATTGTCTATTCGACACATATTTTGTTTTGGGAACATAATGCCTGATTTCATACACGGTGTGAAGTTCTCCACGATGTGGAAGAAGATCGTTGATTATGCTATGGTCAATTCCATGAATAAGATGAGTGAGTGAATAAGAAAAAAAGCATGAGAGCCACAAACGAATGCACGAATACCTATAGAGTAATATAGTGTGTAAAAAACCGGATACAACCTATAGAAACTTTTGATAGCTATTATAGGATATATTTACCCTTGAACCGGTACATTTAAGCGCATTTTTAATCGCAATATCTATGTGGTGTCAGATATTCGATATGTCTATTTAAAAAACTATATGTTGTTCCCAACAAAATGACAATTGTCATTTAAGAGAAAATTAAAAAATATATATGGACATCGAAATTCTACTATACATAACTACTTATTGGTTAGAAGTATGATAGTGTTGTTGTATATAAGTCATATTCGCATGGCAATAATAAGCTCTATCCTTTTTTCGGGTAGCTCGAGCCAAAAAATGTTCCATCCGACAACCTCTATTATCAAGGTCGATAAATGATCTATAACGTAGTGTGACATCACTAGCTAATGATATTTATGAAGGGTAGCATCCCCTATAACGCGCCCCATCAAACCATGGGGCATTCACAACTCTGCAATTTGTTGGGGCATATGCACCTGTACCGTGCGGTTGATAAAGGTGCTTAATTAGGCGCACTTAGACACAAGTAGTAGCCGCGTGCGCAAGCTATATGATTGGAATAATAAGCTGTTGGCAACGAATATCTATACCGGTACTTCAAGTGCGAGATTATTCGTAAGCTAACCGTATACTTTATAGTCTACGTATTGAGACATTTTGTATGGAGAGTTGAAAGTTTTAAATACCGTCCGCTAGAGGCGCTTTTCAATTCTCCATACAGAATGTGTTAATACGGTAGACTATAAAGTATACGGTTAGCTCACACGTGACGCGCTGAAAACTATTGATACCCACGTGTGAAGCTTGTACTTATTTAATATTAGCTGTTGCCCGCGACTTCGTCCGCGTGGTATTTAACAAAGACTCAACCGTTGGCAACAGCCTGCTCGCGGATTCTGAGCCCGCGGGACGCATTTCAGGTTGTTGCTATCAAACTTAATCAGGCGCAACGCTGCAACATTGGTTTTAATTTTTTTTCGTGAGATCCTATGTTTTTTCTAACAAAAAAAAGTAGCCTACGTTACTCCTTGTTACATCAGCTATCTGCCAGTGAAAGTTTCGTCAAAATCGGTCCAGCCATTTAAGAGATTACCCGGAACAAACAGACAGACAGACAGACAAAAATATTAAAAAAGGTTGTTTCGGTATAGGTAACGTGTATACATCCAAATGCACTTAGTAAAAAGCGGTTATTTTAATATTACAAACAGACACTCCAACTTTATTTATATGTATAGATTTGTATTGATGGCACCCGATGTGCTTACCAATCATAACTTACTTACCTTAGACTTACAATTACCATCATTAATATTTTGTAACATTGTAAACTCTATTGGTAATCTATACATATAAATATCCCAAATAAATATGTGTGTGCCCAATCCTAGGTAGCATTACTAATTATTTCTCAAACACGTATTACGTAGCTGGACGACCATAAATAATATCGGAATGTATAAAAAATACTAGCAATAGTGGGGTCCACGTCGGCGTCGCGTCTCGTGTCCACTAACGTGTAATAGTGATATACCGGTCCCGAGGGCGCGACGCGCGCGCGGCCCTGACGTAATAGATAGTCCACATGTTGTTGTTCACCGTTTGTTTGAATAAGCTCCACAACATGGCTATTTTGGACCATAAATTATAATAATCCACGATATTATATCCTCGCTGTGCAGCACAGCCCTCGCGACATCTAGAAGTCCGTTGTGGAAAATACAGATTTTTGTATTTCAAATTTTATTCAATACTTTTAGGTTATGTTTATTGGCGAACGATTGGCACAGTTGATGGATTGAATCCCGAGGCAAACTTTGTGTGATGGGCACGAATGTTTGTAGCCGAACCTTGGACGTTTATATCTTTATAAGAAAAGGTATAATGGGATCGCCCCATTGCAATGTTCGGCACATATATACGAGCGTCTTAGTTTGGGACCGTACAATTGGTATGTTCGTTGGTACCATAAAATCCGTGGTAAGTATGGTCATATGAATGAAAGTTGTAAATCTATGGCAACACGATACGTAAATGCAAAGGACCTGGGAAAACTCTAGTTCCATTACAACGTCAAATGAAACGACTGGAAAGAAATATCTTACTATGTAGTTCCATGGATCAAATCTCAGTGGAAGTAGTGGGAACGATCCGCTTAAATTGATCCACTTCGCGAACAACTTCACAAATTAAACGAAACAGTTGCATCGCAAGTGGTTCCAGCTTATTCCGACTACCCTCGGCGTCACAATATGTCCACGTACGGCCCTCGTGAACATCAAACATTCATTTTCGTGACAATGCGGGCCAACAACTTAAGCATATTGGTTGAACACTCGTGGCCGTCACAACACGGCCCCCGCGCCCCCAGCGCCCCATATCGCCCCACAGCACAAAACACAAGTGTTTGCACTCATAAAGAATGGCTTTAAAATCTGCGCATTGATTGTTTATGTTTCCACATCCCGGTGCTATTGTTGCGCGGCACCCTCGCTCCGAACACGATCATAACGCACAATTTAACGACAATTCGCAAGTTAATAAGCGAGAGGATATAATGATGATGGGGCGTTTGGTAATCCGTTTCATATCCCACCGCTGTGGCCGTGGGCCGCTACTCGTAAAAAAGAAAGTATAATAGCAGCGGAGAGCCATAAATACAAGAAGAAAAAAGTACCTGCTCCTTTTAAGAGTCGACCATAGATAGAATTTCACATAGCTCTGTAATTACATGTTTCTTGTCCATTATTTTCAGATGGGCCACCATGGCATGGAAGGCCTGGATATGCTCGACCCTCTGACATCCTCGTCCATGACCACCCTCGGCGCGCCTATGGGCGAGGCCGCGCCCCCACACCACCAACTCCACGGCTACGGCGCCATGAACCACGTCATGAACCACCACCACCACCACCACGGCGGCGGTCTCACGCATGCCCCGACAGCACACCTTGGACACCCCGCCGCCGCGCTACATCCAGACACAGACACGGACCCCAGAGAACTCGAAGCTTTCGCAGAAAGATTCAAACAGCGGAGAATCAAACTGGGAGTCACGCAGGCAGACGTCGGTAAAGCTCTCGCGAATTTAAAGCTCCCCGGAGTGGGGGCACTGTCACAGAGTACCATCTGTCGCTTCGAGAGCCTCACCCTGAGCCACAACAACATGATAGCACTGAAGCCGATACTGCAGGCTTGGCTCGAAGAAGCAGAGGCGCAGGCCAAGAACAAGAGACGGGACCCAGACGCGCCGAGCGTCCTGCCCGCCGGGGAAAAGAAACGCAAGCGGACGTCCATCGCGGCGCCCGAGAAGCGGAGTCTGGAGGCATACTTCGCGGTGCAGCCGCGGCCCTCCGGCGAGAAGATCACGGCGATCGCGGAGAAGTTGGACCTTAAGAAAAACGTAGTGAGAGTGTGGTTCTGCAACCAACGACAGAAACAGAAGCGTATGAAGTTCGCCGCGCAGCACTGACCGGCGGGCGGCGGCGCGGCTCTGCTGTACCCCGGCGCGGGGTACGGCTACTGAGTCCCGGCCGCTGCGGGCGCCGGCCGGGGCCCACCCGGCCGCGCCAGACGAACCTTTCGTGAGCAATAAAAGATCTCATTTCGATCTCATTCTTCACTCCCAGAGTCGACGCAACTACATTAATATTGTATACAGTTTTCGTTCGCACACGTTCTACGGATACCTATCTTATATATTTTTCGTGACACAGGGTATGTAATGATCGGTTACCTATATACATATCATAACAGTGATAGGATGTCGCTTCATTATTGTTTGTGTTGGTGCGCGCCTCTTGCAATGTTTTCGGAGCATTGAATTATTATGTAACATGAATAAAAAAAAAAAGAAATTCAGGATTTTTAAGAGAATGTGCCTTGCAAATAATCAATATTCTGTGTTTTAATGATAGTTACTTCATTGCTGCGAGCGGCAGACGTACCGGGGCACGCACGAGTCGTGTCGCGCGGTGCGTGTTGTATTGTATATGACGTGTGGATAGATTAGACCGGTAACATGTGTGAGAGAATTTTTTTTTATCAATCAGACCTTTTTCTAACTTTTCTCAATTTTTTTTTTAACATCTTATGACCTTTAGTGCATGTTACTTGCATCTAATCTGTGCACAATTTAATGATTAAATATTATTGATAAAGTCGTTAGGGGTTTTTGTTCCGATTATATTGATACTGTACAAAATAATTGTAAGGAATATAGTTTTCTCCTTTAATTTGTACATAGTTATCGTATGTTGTATTATATTATAATAATATTGTTTTATTTACGTTTGATTATTTATTTGATTAACGATTATAAATTTACACAAAATGGCACAATTTATAGTCTAAGAGGTTATTATTGACATTTAGCCAAAGTAGTATTATTATTCATAATGTATAGATCACATTTCGATTGAAGTAGGTATTAGTTTTAAATACATAATGATAAACACTAAAACGACAGGAATTAGAACAATGCGGATGGATTCATGCAGGATTTTGTATTTTTTTATTATTTTTATACTCTGGCAAATGTTTCCCCACCAAAATTAATATTTAATGTTGCCAATGTTGCCAAAGATTATGTTCGCATTAAAATTCCAAATTCGAATGAGGCCAAAATTATTATATTTATAATTACTGTCGGAAAAGGTTTTATTGTGACTGTCGTAAAGTCCGTCGGAGGTATACCAGATGCATGAATCCCAGTTGGTACGGTGGTGAAACACCAAGCTTATGTACTTAATTGAAAAAGGAAAAAACACATAAAAAGTTTGCGAATTATAAATAATATTTTTAAAAGAAATTTTGTAAATATAGATATAGAGAAGAATTAAGTAATGAAACGTGCAATCTAGACCTCGGTAATTATAAAAATAACTGCTAGGAATTTATGGTATTACCACAGACAAAAAGTTTACACATTATCAATACATTTCCTTCGAACCAATCTAGTCATAGCTTTAGCTACTTATGTGGATATATTGTTTTTGGCAGTGTAAACTTGCCCCCGAATTTATAGACCGACTATAACTTTATCAAACGTCATATAGCGCTGCGCACAAGAGTTTTGATTTGCGCATTACTATATGAATTAATAGACAAATTTATAGACGTTCTATAAATTTATAGATCGTCTATAAATTTGGGGGCTAGTTTTTAGGTAATTATTTAGTTTTAACTTTTGAACTAGTGACGAGCTTTATTTGACCAAAGATTTTTATTTTGTAGGTACATATGTACCTTTATGTTTTATAATTGTAGCAGTCCGCATTCCGTATTATGTTATTGTAGGTATTATTCTATAACGGCTTACGTCACCACACGTTGGTAGCAAGTTAATTGAAAACATTATAATAAAATGATGCAAAAATGAGTGAAAACCGATTAAGATTAGTATTTTCTATCAAAGAGTGCTAAACGACAAACGATTTCTTTTTATTATTAATCGAGATACTGTGACGCAAGCTGGCGATGGAATAATACAGGATATTATTAAATAATTTAATTTGTAAATAGAACGCGTAATTATTAATAATAGACCGAACGTAACTATTATTACTACTATTAGTGCTCAAAACTAAGTCAGTAATAATTTTAAGTAGACATTAGAAAAAAAAAAGGTTTCTCTTGCAATTATTAATTCTTAATTATTATTATTAATAATGAAAAAGGGACAATCTTATTTCGAAAACCAATAAACAATAAATTGAGAATAGCAATATTAGTAAAAAAAAAACATGATGTTGTTTTATTATTGTGTGGTATTTCAGCGAATTGTCTGATGGAGAGTTTTTACGAGTTTTATACAACCATGGCGCAAAGCCGTAGGCAGGGTGTTCCAACCACCTACCACCAGATAACCCTACGTTTTATTACATAGATACTCACTAATGTCTCTAGTCTAGTGCTCGACCCCCTGGCTTGCTATATTGCGAATAGAGAACCTCCTTTTTGAAGTCTGTTCATAAAGATCCTTACCATATTGCAAACAAACAGTGATAGCCAAATTGGTAGAACGCTTGCCTCGGTAACGAGGATCGCAAGTTCAGACCCGGCTCGCACCTCTGAAACTTCTGGATTTCATGTGCGAATCTCATTTTTAACCACGATTATCATTTGATAAACGGTGAAGAAAAACATCGTGAGGAAACCTGCATGTCTGAGAAAACCCCTCGAAAGATGTGTGAAGTCCGCCAATCCGCACTAGGCAAGCGTGGTGGAGTATCCCCTTGCATTGAGGGGAGGCCCGTGCCCAGCAGTGGGACATTAAAATGGGCTGGTATTATCGATACTGTGCGATAAAACATTACTACTTAGTAGGTAGTCTCGTTAGCTCTTCCCTAGACCAAAGTTTATAGTAGAAAAAGGGCTATCGTCTCAATTGTTTGTTTCCCAGGCTGGGGATACAACCAAAAAAGCTCTCGGTAACGAGACAGGACCCCAAGCCTGCTAACAAAATCGATTCATAATCGAACAGCAACCGCATAGTAACGGTCACTTTGGACGGATATCCCATACAATATCTGTCAAAAGTGACAGTTAGTGTGCGGTTGCTGTTCGATTATGAATCGATTGTGTTGGCAGACTTGGGGCGCTGTAAAGCTGCTCATTTCCGCTGGGAGATACGCTGCTGCTGTGAAATGTATCCAACGATTCGATCAGTATTCGACGCTGTTGTAGCGACCTCTTCAACCGCACCACAAGCCACACTGATAGCTTTGAAACGCATTCAGAACTGTAGCGACCACTGGCTGGCCTGGCTGGAAGATCTTCCAGCCAGGCGGGTGGTATGCCTGGCGGGGCGGCCGCTATGCCCCGACGGTTATTGTCGGGATCTTGTATATATGTAACTTGCTCCGAAAACTCTGATAGCGCGATTCAGGATTGTGACGTCACTTGTCTATTGTTCTGATTCCGTCTGTAGTGCCATCTCCGTAGCTTGTGGTGCGGTTGTAGAGGTCACTACAGAACAATTGTCAATTCTCAATACAATCCTGAAACGCGCTATGAGAGTTTTCGGAGCGTGTAACATATATACAAGATCCCGACAAAAAACCGTCGGGACGTAGCGGCCGCCCCGCCAGGCATACCTCCCGCCTGGCTGGAAGATCTTCCCTTTTCCGCTAAACTTTCAAAACTCACACTAAGCCTCCTCTAATCTCTGAATTATATGTAAATAGTGAAGCAGGCTGGCTTATTATACCTACCTTAGATAGACAGACGCGACTTTCAATATCTTCACTAGATGTCAAATGAGAGATCGAAATGAAAACTATAAAGTCTCCTCAATATTCATGACAGCAGTTTGATAGTGACCCTGCTTTCTGTGCCGACCGCGGACTCGAACCCATCCTGGTAGAGACGAACTTTGTGTGATGAGCGTGAATGTTTGTACCCGAGTCATGGATGTTTAATATCTATATAAGTACTAGCTGCGCCCGGCGTTGTTACCCGCGATAAAAAGTATGAAAAATTAAAACATCTATCCCACGGGAACCATACATTTTACCGGGATAAAAAGTAGCCTATGTGCTATTCCAGACTATAATCTATCTCTGTGCCAAATTTCATCCAGATCCGTTCAGCCGTTCTGGCGTGAAAGAGTAACAAACATCCATCCATCCATCCAAACTTTCACATTAATAATCTCTATAAGTCTCTATCTATATGAGTATTATATACTGAGTTCGCCCTCTGTGCATTGTACCGGTGGTACCCATAATACAAGAATTGCTTGGTGTGGGAACGTGTCGTGATATTTTTCCACAATTAAGAGTGCTCTTTTTAGAGCACATGCTAGTGTTCATTCATAAATTGACCGACTATTACTATTACCGATGGCCGTTGGGGCAGAAAGGTTCTAGAATGGCGACCACGAATCGGAAGACGAAGTGTAGGACGGCCCCCCACAAGGTGGACTGATGACATCACACGCGTCGCAGGAAGCCGGTGGACGCGAGTGGCGGAGGACCGTCATGTGTGGAAGTCGTTGGGGGAGGCCTATATCCAGCAGTGGACGTCTATCGGCTGATAGATAGATAGATAGATTAGCATGTTTCCTGGGACGTAAGGAAATGGCTAAATTATGTCTGATTAACTTAAACACTACTAGGCTTAAAGGAAATTCTTCATCTAACCAATAAGGCCGTTGAAATAAAACTAATCTTACAGATTTTATCGCGTTTATTATATGTTTTTACTGTGCTTTTTACGTTCCCGACGTTTCGGCTGCATTACAGCAACCATGGTTACTGAAGGACTGAGGTGTTTGACGTCCTAGTGTTAAAATTTTAACTGGGGTACCGTCATATTTAGTCGTTATTCGCGGCTCGTACTACGCAGAAAGTGCTCACTGTGTCTTGAGGTCTTGCAATGGTGCGCTTGGATTTCGATTTCATTATATTTATTTCTGCCGTAAATCCGTTAGATTCGTTTTTTTCAATGGGTATAGTATTCGCGTATTTATAAGAAATCAATACAATAAGGCCGTTTTACATTATTCCGTGAAATAAGTTGTGGATAGTTATCAGCAAAATGTGAATTCTTATTCATTAGGTGTCTGCATACGCCTCTCGCTGCAAAAAATACCAGCCGACCAGCCATATCTCGGAGGTATGCTCAGTTTTAAGTAAAGACCGTTGCACACCGCGCGGTGTAAAGGCGGGGGCACACCGGTGAGTTAGTGCCGCGCAGCGCCATACGTCACCCGCCTCTGGGGAGCTGGCCGGACAACCGCCATAGAACGTTACGCGACACGTCTCGACCAGAATATTGGAGGCCTAGTGTTTTGTGAATCCATCGCACGCTCGAGCTAAGTACATTGTAAAACCAATATTCGACGCTACATCTTCAATCAATTTTGTGGTTTTAATTAAGCTATCAATAATATAAATATATTTTTTTTATTTTTAAATTAAATTCATAAAAAATAATCAAAACTATGGATAGCCTTATGTTACTAACTATAATAAGAACCCTTGAAGTAAAACTTCCCTTGAAAACCTAGAACGATTGTGCCACGATAAAAAAAATACTTTTGAAATAAGAACTGCTAGGTACCTAACTGAAAACGACAAAATATTTCGCACCACGCGAGTGACGTCCTATATTGGTACCGTCCGTGCGAGCATCTTCGGCTATACATTTTATTGTCGGACGGTACCGAATTAAATTATACTACTATCTATCTAGTTAGTGCCCTCAGGTTGGCTACGGCACGCACGCGGGCTCGCTTGCACCCCACCCATTCAATACGCCAGTTACAAATTGCGAAATTTGACGGCATAGTCGCAGGATCTCGATGTAATGCAATTTGTGACATTTGAGGCTGGGTAACAACTCTATACATATCTATACGTATAAATAAAATTGGAGTGTCTGTTTGTAATATTAAAATGACCGCTTTTTACTAAATGCATTTGGATGTATACACGGTACCTACCAAAACAACCTTTTTTAATTTTTTTGTCTGTCTGTCTGTCTGTTTGTTCCGGGTAATCTCTGAAATGGCTGGACTGATTTTGACGGGAATTTCACTGGCAGATAGCTGGTGTAACAAAGAGTAACTTATGCTACTTTTATTTTAGAAAAAAAAAGGATCTCTCGAAAAAAAATTAAACCAATGTTACAGCGCTGCGCCTGCTTAAGTTTGATAGCAACAATCTGCAATGCGTCCCGCGGGATTAGAACGCGCGAGCAGGCTGTTGCCAACGGTTGAGTCTTTGTTAAATACCACGCGGACGAAGTCGCGGGCAACAGCTAGTTTATAATAATAATCGTGTAAAGAGAGATACAAAATAATAATAATAATTCCAGCCCTTTTTAATGTCCTACTGCTGGGCACGGGCCTCCCCTCAATGCGAGGGGGATTAGGCCATAGTCCACCACGCCTGGCTCAGTGCGGGTTGGCGGACTTCACACATGTTTCGAGGTGTTCTCTCAGACATGCAGGTTTCCTCACGATCTTTTCTTTCACCGTTTAGCAAGTGATAATCATGTTGAAAATGAGATTCGCTCATGAAATCCCAGAGGTGCGAGCCGGGATTTGAACCTGCAATCTTCACTAACGAGGCAAGCGTTCTAACAACTTGGCTATCACTGCTGTATACATATTTGGTTAGGTATAATCTCGACACACATGCAAACTTTTTAATGTTTTTTCTATAATGTATTGTACTCGCAAACTATTATTGCAGGCAGAACTAAAAAGTAGAATGGAAATACTAAACTACAAATAAAAAACCTTCGGCGCCGGAGCCATCACCAGGTAGGAGGTACCCAACAGGCTGACAGCATATTCCCTCCGGATAGCCACGCTGATTTCCTGGCAGAAAAAGCTGTCAGCTGTTCCGTCTCCTGAGACCTAAATGGGTTTTAAAGGAATTTCTTTCACTGCCTAAATAAAGTAAATAGGGGTAATGCGATCACACGATCGTTACTATAATCGACGTTCAAAGCTCATACTAAGAGCCTGGTGGAAACGCTAGGTCAGGGCGCGAAATTCAAAATGTCAATGGTTTTGATTTTTTTTACGAAAAATGTGGACATCTTTACGATGTAATTTAGTTTATCGCGATATTGGCATAAGTAGGGTTTTTTACAAACCTGGGAGTATTGTATTGCTTTAGATATTTTCTTAAGCAAACTGTTTACATCGAGACATCCAATGCAGATTATCGCGATAAACTAAATTACATCGTAAAAAAATTCAAAACAATTGACATTTTGAATTTCGCGCCCTGACCTAGCGCTTCCACCTTAAAGTTTCCATGTAAGATCAAGGTAATACCTACGAATCTGTATGTTAAAGCCAAGATTGGAGCGCCGAGTATTTCTGTAGCTACAATACCCCGTGTTTGCGGCCGCCTGAAGCGATCGCCCTCCCGGCCCAGCCCTAATATCCAATGTATGGAGATCAGAATTGTAACAAACAATATTTGACTAATCTATACAGATGTTTATTCAGCGTTCTAATTGGATGACGCCTGTATTGCCTGAGCCCGCCTTTGTGGCCGCGCCTGGGCCCGATGTGGCCTATTCAACTCGGGACATTACGTGTTTGCTTACCGAATATCGTTGTATCGAGATTGAATATTGTATCCGGATGGTTGGGTCGTTGTCCTAGGTCCATTGCGGGGCCGGCAGGCACAGCCAAATACCTACTATTCTTAGATCGAAAGGGTTACCGGTAAGTTTCTTGTTCGCTCTTCTTAGTGAAACCAGAGACAAAAATAATACGAACCATAATAAATATAAATTGTGCCAACATTTTCCAAATTAAAAAAAAAACTACAAAAACACCTTGGCAAAACCAAAAGGTCCTAAAAACTGTTTATACGCGCCCTTTTAGCATAGATACATGAATAAAAAAAAGATTTTTGATTTTACACCAATCTACATTAATTGTTTATTATTACTATAAATATAATAGTTATGTTATCGAATTCACGGCCCCTGGGCTTCACTTTTCGCACACAAGCAGTACAAACACGCCACAGAATTAAAACTCTACAAACAGGGCGGGGAATGGAAACATGTTAAACGCCCGAGGTGGTTCGCCAATTTAATTTTAAAACAAACTATGCAATTGATTAGTTTTCTAGATTAAAATGTTATTTGTTTGCGTTTTGCTGGCATGGATGTGTTCCATGCATCAACCTAAGTTCACGACAGGCCGTCAAGCAGGTGATTGTTATTCCTGTGACACTGGTAAGTAATGTGAAAAGTTCTAACAAATCTAGGTAGACGGGTGATTTTGTCAGAGGTGGTCATCCACGTCCACTTGAAAAAAACAGCCTGTATATAAATAAAAGTTCAATGTTGTTCTTTGGTAAGCACATGGCTTAGAAACGGTTGAACCGATTAGACTTATTTTTTTATTATGCTCTTGTTGTCCGAATCAGATTAGTAGGAAAAAAAAAAAAAAGAATTGAATCAAATTGCATGAAATTCTTAATGTATTTTTCTGTCAGTATTGTAAATAAATAAAACGACACCATTGTAAATTGTCATTAGTTTTTCAGCTTAAAAAAAAAGCTTAAAAGCTTAAAGCCTTTTTATTAATTATTTTAATAGTAATTATTCTTGGAATTGGCAGATACCTACAGCTGGGTGGGTGAGGCCATTTATAGGACAAACCCATCGCCAACATTTCTGTTTCCCTATAAAAAAAAAACAAAATCGTTTTTTTCATTTACGTTGGCCAAAAAAAGCACTCATGAATAGTCCAACTTACCACATTTTTGGAATGTTGGTGCCACTCAGAACAACCGGCAAGAAACTCAGTGGAAATACTCTTTTTAATGAGTGGTTGTTGTTGGAACATTCGCAGGAAAATCAACGCTTTGTTAGCAGACAGCACCATACTCGTGATACTACGTAACAATAGTCAAGCAGTATTTAAGTTATCATTGTAAATCAAATCAAAACACTCTCAATAAGAAGTATACGTGTTGAAATAAAACTAATCTTACGGATAGTATTCGCGTGAATATAAGAAATCAATAAGTATATGTGTGTCAGAGACAGGTACACCAGCTCAGGAACTGGCCTATATTCAAGATGCCGTGTCCATAAACTTGGCCTGAGTTTGCCTTCAGCCTCCCGTCTCCACGAGTACTATGGGCGGTTCTATCAACATAGCGCGACGTAAATCAAACCACAGTGGCTGCCAACCCCTTTAAAATTTATAGCGCAATAAAGTGGTAACAAACTCGCCGACGAACTGCCGCCACACTATTTGTAGATACGATAACTACACACACAGAGTAAGTGGTGTAAGTGGCTTCGTAACGAAAACTGATACTAAGAATTCTACTCATGATTCTGGACCACGCGAGTTGGAGGTTTTCCTTGATCATTTCGTGGAGGATTAGGTACGCATTTTTTTCAGTATTTTAAAATTGATTTTAAGCATGAATTCATAGTAGATCTAAATCAACATGATTTTAATAAAAGTACATATTTATTAATTAAGAACTAAAACTGCAATGTAAATTAAATTCCAGTTACTTGCACGAGTCGAGTCGAGTATCGCGCGGAGGATTGTGTTGTGACTGCGTGCTTTACGATACACTGCGCGCTCAAAAACATTTGACACCCACGGCTATAGACTATAGAATTTTAGTGCAATCTATATTTGGCAGAACTTATATCTATACTAATATTATAAATGTGAAAGTTTGGATGGATGTTTGTTACTCCTTCACGCCAGAACGGCTGAACGGATCTGGCTGAAATTTGGCACAGAGATAGATTATAGTCTGGAATAGCACATAGGCTACTTTTTATTCCGGTAAAATGTATGGTTCCCGTGGGATAGATTTGTTTAAATGTTTCATAGAATACCAATACATTCATTTTCTCATACATTTGATTCTGAGGCGGTACGAAGTTCGCCGTGACAGCTAGTATATATATAAATCTTAAAATATACACGAATACTACTAAATAAAACTTATTTTACATATTCAGTCAGTTCAGCAGTTCTCCCGTGAGCATGGTTGCTGTAAAGCAGCCGACACGTCGGGAACGTAAAAGCAGAAAATAAACGCAATAAAATCTGTAAAATAAGTTTTATTTCAACGTGTAGTATTCGCGTAAATATAAGAAACGAATATATATTGTGAGTCTTAAACAAATACCGCTAAAAAGCCACAGAACAACTATCAAATCAATCCGATGCCGTAAGTGGTGTAGTGCCGCGGAACCCAGACACACTGCGCTATAAATAAATCAATTCTCAACCGCTTGGGGCGCTCGCGACGCCCAGGGAACCCTAAATCTAAGTACGACGCCGGTAAATCACAGTTATTGTTAAATGTGGTGGTCAACGGATCTTGGTTGTTATTGGATGCAGGATGTGTTAGTGCTCTCGGACGGGACAGAGGTTCGATTCCAGTTCTGAATACGTATTTAATCTCACTATAATATTATAAACTAGCTGTTGCCCGCGACTTCGTCCGCGTGGTATTTAACAAAGACAACCGTTGACAACAGCCTGCTCGCCCATTCTGAGCCCGCGGGACGCATTGAAGGGTTTTGCTATCAAACTTAATCAGGCGCTGCGCTGCAACATTGGTTTTAATTTTTTTTCGTGAGATCCTATTTTTTTTTCTAAAACAAAGGTTGCCTAAGTTACTCCTTGTTACATCAGCTATCTGCCAGTGAAAGTCCCGTCAAAATCGGTCCAGCCATTTCAGAGATTAGCCGGAACAAACAGACAGACAGACAGACAGACAGACAGACAGACGGACAGACAGACAGACAGACAGACAGACAAAAATTGTAAAACAGTTTGGATGGGTGGATGGATGTTTGTTACTCAATCACGCCAGAACGGCTGATCGGATCTGGATGAAATTTGTCACAGAGATAGATTATAGTCTGGAATAGCATATAGGCTACTTTTTATCCCGGTAAAATGTATGGTGTGTAATGTATATTTTTGACAGTCTTCTCCTCACTATTAATAACAAATTAGCTTTGCTAGGAATCTATCGCTCACCCTCATTTACCAATCTATCAAACTTTACTATATCCCTCGATTCAGCCCTAAAAAAAATAAACAATAATTCAATAGTAATAGTCGCCGGTGACATGAACATAGACATCTGCAACTTATCAAATAATAATCACTCGGACTATCTATGCCTTATGGCATCTCATGGCTTACTCCCAGCAATAACCAAACCAACTAGAGAAGTAGCATGCCTTGATCACATATTTGTCAAATCAAACACCAAACCTAAAGGTATTGTTCTTAAAACCTCAATAACAGACCACGACATGGCACTTGCTGTCATACCATTTAAAAACTCTCAGAAGGAACAATTAACTCGATGGAAATTAAGAACAGACGAAGATGCTGTAGTCAAAGATCTATTAGTAATTGACTGGACTGTCACCCTAAAAAACAAATCGGTCGACTCAATGGCAGAAACTCTCACTACAATCATCACTAATTCAATACAGACACACACTCGCAGAGTGAAAACAAGCCGAAGTAACCATACCCTAAAACCATGGATCACCCCTGGTCTCTTAAAATGTATGCGTCATCGAGACAAACTCCACCTAGCATCTAGATCTTACCCCGACGATAAAACAAGGAAATTAATTTTCACGCGTTATCGTAATTTTTGTAATAAACTGTTACGTAACATAAAAACGGATTACTACAGTCGCCAAATAAATGAAAACCAAAGAGACCCGAAAAAACTATGGAAGACCCTTAAAAGCATATATGACCCCTACAATAAAATGAATATCTGCCCGCTAATAAATTCTAATCCACAGAATCCCAAAAAGACCCTAGACGATTGCAACTCGTACTTTACCTCGGTAGGCAAAAATCTCTCTGACCAAATCTTAAAACGACTTTCCGAAACTCAAACCTCTTTAGCTAATAACTATAAACCGTACATCACTTCGACAACATCATTCTATTTTGTTCCAACTGATGAACATGAACTTTTGAAAATTATATCGCAATTAAAAAATGACAGCGCCTCTGGTCCAGATGGAATCGGAGTCCGTTTAATAAAAAAAGTAAAAAACGCGCTTATAAAACCTTTAACTCATTTAATAAATCAAAGCTTGGAAACTGGTTCGTTCCCTTCCTGCTGGAAAACTGCGGCCGTACGCCCTATACATAAAACCGGTCCCAAAGATAAACCAGACAACTACAGACCAATTGCATTATTAAACATCTTATCTAAAATTCTAGAGAAAGTAGTTAACATCCGCCTTGTCAAATACATTGAAAAATACAATCTCATATCTAACCGTCAATTCGGATTTAGAAAAGGCAAATCTACCGAGGACGCCGCCTTACTCTTGGTAAATACAGTTTCAACTCACATTGAAAAAGGCGACCACTGCATAGGTGTCTTTCTAGACTTAGCAAAGGCATTTGACACTATTTCTTACGAACTTCTTCTTAAAAAACTCGAAGCTGCTGGTGTAAGAGGCATTCCACTACAATGGTTTACTGGATACCTTTGTAACCGTATGCAATATATAAGCTCAGGTGGTTTATCTAGTGTCCCTCTTCCAATAAATTTTGGAGTCCCCCAAGGTAGTTTACTCGGACCTACTCTTTTTACTATCTACATGAATGATATTTTACATTTAGCACTGCCCAATGGAGATCTTATATCTTATGCTGACGATACAGCTATAATTTTTCATGCTAAAACCTGGGAACAAGCCTTCCGCATAGCAGAAGAGGGACTAACAACCGTAGCTAACACTCTCAGCAAAAATCTATTAACTCTTAACATTAAGAAAACAAAATTCTTGACATTCTGTAAAACCCTAAAATCCAGTCCTCCAATCAACTTAAAACTAAAATTTCACACTTGTCGAAACAACCATAACATCCCACCAGCTTGCTCTTGTGATGAAGTCGAACAGACACACTCTATAAGATATCTTGGTATATCAATAGACCGCCATCTTTCATATAAACAACATATTCAAAGCTTATCCAAACGTGTAAGGAAACTTATTTACGTAATGAAAAAGATCAGAGATTGCACTCCACCTAAAATTCTCCGCACAGTGTATCTAGCGTTATGCCAAGGTATTATACACTATGGCATCGCTATCTGGGGTGGCGCAGGTAAAACAACTTTTATGGAAATCGAAAGAGCCCAAAGAGCCGTCATCAAAGTCACTTTAAAAAAAACCGTTTTTATACTCAACGGATACATTATACACAGAATTTTCGGTACTGAGAGTGCGACAGTTGTTCATATTAAGAGCAATATCTCACACTCACTATCACCTAAGAGACAGACCAGACTATCCCTCGCTTACTGCTAAACGTATATTTAGAATTCCCATTCCTAAAACGTTGTCTCTCTTAGCCAGACGCTGTTCCGCTTTCCTTCATCCACATGTTTACAACAAAGTCAACAACACTTGTCACATTCAAGACCTCACTCTCTTCTCATGTAAAAGGGTTGTCACATGCTTCCTCTTAGCTCTAACATACGATGAAACAGAAAGCCTTCTCATTTATTAACTTCTAAAGTACTCCCATAAAATCGAACATGTCATAAAACTTGCGCTCCAACATCTCAATCATACAAGTACAAGTACATACACTTTTATACCCAAAATCTTCTTACTCGCACGGGCACACACACACATACACACACATACACATTCACACACACACAAACACATACACTCACCACACCCCACCCACTCATTTAGTTGATAAGCTTTTTCATATATTTTTTTTTATTTTCATTTTAATTGTATTTTGATTTAATTTTAATGTTATTAAATTTTTAATCTTTATTTCATTTAATTCACAACGAATAATGTTTTACGTTTCTTCTTATCTTATTTTTAAAGAATAATGTTTTATTTCCTTTTATTTTATTTTATTTCATTTTTGTTCTAGTTTAAGAAATTGAAATTATATACCTTTTAAAATTTACTTGTATGTTAAATAGTGTACCGAGCTCCAAGACACAGACATTGTCTAGTTTGGAGCTCACAAATACTTTGTTGATGTAAATATTAATTGAAATAAATATTCTATTCTATTCTATTCTATTCTATCTATCCATCCATCCAAACTTTCACATTTATAATATTAGTATAGATTAAAATGCTTTTACAGAATCACTCAGAAAGGGTATACTAACCTTCGAACCTATGCTTTTTTGCGCATTTATAATCATAAGTTAAGTTGGAATTTTGATTATTTCTGAATCCGAAAAAATACATTTAAGAAATAAAACGCTTGGTATATGCGAGAGAGGGTACGCGGCTCGATTCAGAACATTTTCGACAAATATTCGAATCGATTCGATTAATTTTCTCGCCGAATTTTTCTCGACTGAAACTTCTCGACTTCAGAGAAATTATTCATGATCGAATCGAATATTCGATACGACTACCCGAACAAATGTCTCAATTCGACCACTCTCTGTCTGTACATAGCGGTATATTTCATAGGCACCTTAATTGGTTTCAGTAATGCAACAATATACTGCTGAAGTATCAACCATCTTACTGAGCCAACTTGAGGACAATGCCCGGACTGTCCCAACTTCTTCACGGTACAATACGTAGCTCGGTCACTGGCCATAGAGTCGAAACTGCACATTTTGTTTATAATATCCTCGGACGATGAAATAAAAACAAACGGATATTCGCTAACGCCATATTGCAGCACAAAAATCTAAGCATGTAATTACGTGTAACATATATATTTTACTAGCTGCGCCCCGCGGTGTTACCATCGATTAAAAAGTATGTCCTGTAGCGACTACTTCAACCGCACCACAAGCTGCGCAGACGGCACTACAGACGCATTCAGAACAATAGACAAGTGACGTCACAATACTGAATCGCGCTATTAGAGTTTTAGGTGCAAGTAACATATATACAAGATCCCGACAATAACCGTCGGGGCATAGCGGCCGCCCGACAGGCATACCACCCGCCTGGCTGGAAGATCTTCCCTTTTCCGCTAAAGTCCTTTTCTGTAAATCATGTCGATACTTTGCTCTATGAAAAATTAAAACAAATCTATCCCACGGGAACCATACATTTTACCGGAATAAAAAGTAACCTATGTGCTATTTCAGACTATAATCTATCACTGTGCCAAATTTCATCCAGATCCGTTCAGCCCTTCTGGCGTGATTGAGTAACAAACATCCATCAGAACTTTCACATTTATAATATTAGTGGGATAGTGGGATTCGATCGTCTAAGTGTAAAACTAAAAAGTATCTTAGACGTATGAATAAATGAATTTGATGAGCATATGTGAGTAGTTCGCATATATAACACAAATCGGATTTATTGTTGGTGACACTCCGTCAGACCTTATCAGCCTCCGACAAAACGCTAAGTTTTATAAAGTGTTAAGTTTTTTTTCTCTAAGTGGCATCGCATAGTTGCAGAATAGACAAATCGATTTCTTTACGTTTTTTTTTATTCTACACTTGGTATCCACGAGATAGCCCTGAGTATATTTATCATCTATATTATTTGAATTAATTCAAATACGTTCTGATTTTATCAACAAAACCGCAACCGAGTTTTTAATAAATTGATTTTTTAATAGACTTTTTATTTGTAATTTGTTTTTAAAATCGTTTTAAAATTGCAGTTAAGCCAGTGTTATAAACTGTGGGTTTCAGCTTGCATGGAGGTGCACTTGCTTCGCGATAGTTTCACAGGCATCGCTAGGGATGTTATGCTATCGATATAGAGCTTAAAATTTTATGAATATGTCGAATGATCGATATATATATATATATATATATAACAAAGTATTGTTAGTTACGCCATTTATATCTCAAGAAACGGGGGGCGATTTTTATGATCTTTTTTTTTGAATTCGTATTTGGCCCCGAATTGCAGAACAGTAATTAAATATATTTCTTGTTTTATTTTGATATACCGCTGGCAACCTGGGCATAGCATCCCAGTGAGATGGAGCGATAAGTTAACCAGCTATACTATTCTGAAATGGTCATTTGCGAAATCGCTTGTGAGTCCGCGGTGGTACTGAGTATTTTGTCGTTTTCCAATAGGATTTGGTATTCTGAAAGCACATTCACCCGTCATATGGTGAGAGCATCTTCTGAGATGTTTAACCTTTATCAATATACAGCTATGCTGTTTATACACGCTCAGAGCGAACCCCCTTCCACCCGCGCCGCATATAACCAAAATCAATTGGCTGTTGATTTTTTTGCCGGTGCTTAGTCACTTTTAAAATCAACCAAAAGCTAACAATCTTTATCGATAGTCGATACTGACGACACACTCCACCACTAGTCCCATAAAAGTTTGATCAACTCCGCTCATTACCGGTTTTTTCATGTGAATGAATACTTCAGTAGGCTTGCCCGTGATTTTCCTGGACGACTGACACCGCACTCACTTGAGGTACACAATAAACTGAGGAACTTAGCCGCTATGCTGTTAGAATAGGGTGCAAAATTGTAGATAAGTTTGTTGTGCAGTAGTTTTTTGTTTCAATGTAGTAAGTAAGCTGAAGTAATAGTTGGTGATGTCACTCAAGTACAAGCAGTCATTGGTTACACTCAAGCTATAGGTTGGTACTCAGAGTAACTTGGAAGTGAGAGTACATCAGTACTACAAAATATTAATACTAATACTGGCACAATAATTTTAAGTATTGTACTCGTATTATATATAAATACTAGCTGTTGCCCGCGACTTCGTCCGCGTGGTATTTAACAAAGACCACCGTTGACAACAGCCTGCTCGCCCATTCTGAGCCCGCGGGACGCATTGCAGGTTTTTGCTATCAAACTTAATCAGGCGCTGCGCTGCAACATTGGTTTTAATTTTTTTTTCGTGAAATCCTATTTTTTTTCCAAAATAAAAGCAGCCTAAGTTACTCCTTGTTACATCAGCTATCTGCCAGTGAAAGTCCCGTCAAAATCGGTCCAGCCATTTCAGAGATTAGCCGGAACAAACAGACAGACAGACAGACAGACAGACCGATGGACAGACAGACAGACAGACAAAAATTGTAAAAAATTTTGTTTCGGTATAAGTAACGTGTATACATCCAAATGCACTTAGTAAAAAGCGGTTATTTTAATATTACAAACAGACACTCCAATTTTATTTATATGTATAGATGTATAGATTAACATTTCATTTATTTTCTTGTTGTTCTCCTTTTTTTATGTTGGCAATTGGCTACAAAATAGTGACATTTTTGCCAGTGTACAATTTTTTTGGTATTTTAAATATAAGTACGTATGACGATAATAATGACGATGTTAGTAGCGAGATGAATCCCCTACCCCTATCTTAAAGCTGATGATACTTTACTGAACATTCACCAGACATCTTGGGAGAACACGAAGAGTCAAGCTATACTGTTTTATATTAATTTACTTCACTCGTGCACGTTTATGAACACACAATGGTTAATATCCCACTAACATTACACATTATTATATCAATGAAAATGAAAAGCAGTGATAGCCAAGTTGGTAGAACGCTTGCCTCGATAACGAGGATTGCAGTTTCAAACCCCGGCTCGCACCTCTGGGATTTTTCACGTGCGAATCTCATTTTCAACCAAGATTATCACTTGGTAAACGGTGAAGGAAAACATCCTGAGGAAACCTGCATGTCTGAGAGAACCCCTCGAAAGATGTGTGAAGTCTGCCAACCCGCACTGGGCCAGCGTGGTGGACTATGGCCTAATCCCCTCTCGCATTGAGGGGAGGCCCGTGCCCAGCAGTGGGACATAAAAAAGGGCTGGAATTATTATTATTATTATATCAATGAAACTCAATTTTCTGAAAATAAAACAAAATTGATAACTTTTCTGTTCAACTTCCCGCCAAAAAGTCATGGATAATTTTCATTTCTCATTGTGATCCCACCGTTGCATCTAATCTTATAATTTTATAATTAAAAAAAAAAAAAAAATCTTCTTCTAATTTAAGGGCTCAACCCTTGTCGGTGTAGCTGATGAAGCTCTTTCCACCTGTCTCTATCTAGAGCAGCTTCTTTCACCTCCCTATACGACATGACACCCATCCTTTCCTTTATCTGACTCATGTAGTTTATTCTTGGTCTTCCTCATCCACGCTCTCCTTCGATCTTTCCCTCTATGATGTTCTTTATAAGGGTATCATGTCGTATGAGATGGCCTATCATCTTCCCCCTTCTATTCCGTATGGTTTCCATTAATGATCTTCTTTCTTGCACTCTTTTCAATACATCCTCATTAGTTACTTTTTCTGCCCAACTGATCTTTTCCATTCTCCTCCAACACCACATCTCAAATGCCTCTAATATTTCTCTGTCTCTTTGTGTCATTAGTCCACGTCTCACACCCATATAAAGCTATGCTATAATTTATTAGTATACGGATATTTTAATTAATAAAGCGTGCAACACAAAACCTGCCAGCGACATCTATCGCTGACGTTCGATCGTTCTTCTCCATCGGAACGGCATTCCGAACGGGTGGTAAAGCAGTAGAATAATGTTTATGTAACTTGACGAATCATAAGTATTGTACAATAATGGTTTACATGAATAAAAAATATTATGATTCTGATTCTGATTCTGACGTACAAACTAAAACATAAATTATAATTTTGACGTCTTAACAATGAGTATTTAGATACATTATCAAGATATGTATACTTATAGAGGACTAAGTACCTACCTAACGAAACCACTAAGGTACCTACTTAATTAAAATGTATTCGTCGACTCCAAACTCCAATTAAGACGCTCGTAGAGTGAAAATGAACGCCCCACCAGACGGGGATTTTTATTTCACAAGACGTACTCTCTTAAAAATTCTAATTTCTTCATTTTACGATATTAAGTAACTAAGTTGGAAAGTTTCCCCGCAAGGGCGAGACTGGCTAATTATTTTTTTCATTTTTATATTAAAAAAAAACCTCCGAATTATTAGCGTCTCGGTGTTCGTCGGGGCGATAATTGGGAAATTTACGCGCCATTTCATTACTTGGGGCGCTTTTTATAATCATTTTTTTAAGAAAACTTTTTCGTCGGTAAGTTGAATTTCGAATGTTTTATTTCAGTTTTTATATTTTCGATACTTCAGTAGGTATTTTCACGTCGTATGTATACCTCCAAATTTGTAGACGTTCTATAACTTTGTTCAACGTCACATACCTAACACAAGAGTTTTGCTTTGCGCAGTGCAATATGACGTTTGATAGTTATATAACGTGTATAAATTCGGGGGATAGTTTACAATGCAATAGTAGTAGATAGGTACAGTTCATGAGAGACTAGATGCGTGCCTATGTTGATGAAAACCCAGCATTTTTTTAAGCAAAGCCCCGCGGTCCGTGCGCTCCGCGTTCATAATCTGATGCACGATTTCACCCAAATGTAGCCGCCATTTAATTCGTTCAGGGAATTAGTTTCCTACGAACGTAATTAAGGAAACTTTTAGGATTAACCGCCTTGTTTTTCCACTTGTACCGACCAGTACTACTAGGACTGCCCCTGTCAGGAAAAACACCTCGGTAATGAACAGTCGCGAGAAACATTAGGGGTGATGGGGGATCATTTTGTAGTGGCCGTCGTGTCAACATTTTTCGGCCAGTTATTTAGTTTTAGTTTGGTTGTTGTGTTGCGAAAACTCCAGGCCCCTGGACGGTGAGATATTTGGTAATTTGGTTGTTGTAAATTTGTTTTGTTGGCGCACCGCCGCGCCCGGCCGCCGCCGGACCTTGGCCGGGCGACGACAGGGCTATTAACACTCTTGCTCTATACATGTTTTCTGTTTCTTTTTGCCTACCATAATATACCTGTGTAGTTAATATAATATCAGAAGGTAGGTTGCGATGCCAGCCTTTCTCATTGGGTAGCTGGTCTAGAAATCACTTACACAAAGAAAGGTTATCATGAAAAGATCGCAGCTTGCGATAGGACCTCGCTTGGTGCAGTGCTGTTCGAGTCCAGGGCCCCAAGTCTGCTAACACAATCGATTCATAATCGAACAGCAACCGCATATTAACTGCCACTATTGACGGATAACCCATACTATTATGTCAAAAGTGACTTTTACTATGCGGTTTCTGTTCGATTATGAACCGATTGTGTTAGCAGACTTGGGGCCCCGTTCTGTCTCTTTTGTCATGCCTGTGTCTTACTGGTGTACAGTCAAGAGTTATATATCTGTCTGCACACAACCACGGCTGTGAAATCTATGTAGGTACCTAATTACCATTCTACCGTATTTACTATTTCCTAACACAACACCACAGAAGCTATGAACGCCGAACTTCGATCATAGCTCCAGCGATCTTTTGTTGTAGCACATTCATTCTTACGAGTAAGTACATAAATATTATTTCAATCATCTGGAGATGTAACTGCGTGCCCTGCAGGGCTGGGCCCCGGAGGCGATATATAAGCGTATGTAAACGAGGGCACGGCGTTGCTTGCGGAGGCGGCGAAAAAAAAACAAAAGAAAATTCAACGGAATGGCCAACATAAATTGTACTACACCAGGGAGTTGTAGCGTTTGCATACCAGCCGAGTAGGGGGGGCTTGCCGCCAGATAGTTTTGTGGGATATGTTCTGAGTTGCCACGTAGGTCACAGATCATCTAATAGTTTTTATTAATAGACTAGCTGTTGCCCGCGACTTCGTCCGCGTGGTATTTAACAAAGACTCAGCCGTTGGCAACAGCCTGCTCGCGTTCTGATCCCGCGGGACGCATTGCAGATTGTTGCTATCAAACTTTAATCAGGCGCAGCGCTGCAACATTGGTTTTATTTTTTTTCGAGAGATCCAATTATTTTTTCTAAAATAAAAGTAGCCTATGTTACTCCTTGTTACATCAGCTATCTGCCAGTGAAATTCCCGTCAAAATCGGTCCAGCCATTTCAGAGATTACCCGGAACAAACAGACAGACAGACAGACAGACAGACAGACAGACAGACACACAAAAATTGTAAAAAATGTTGTTTCGGTATAGGTAACGTGTATACATCCAAATGCACTCAGTAAAAAGCGATTATTTTAATATTACAAACAGACACTCCAATTTTATTTATATGTATAGATATGTATAGATATATCACATTGCAAATCGCTGAATTTTATGCGTATAAAATGATTGTTGCGTAACTATGCGCTTTTCTTTCTATTTTATTTATAAACAGAGTACCCAAACGCAATACAAATGTTTTGAAATGTAACGTAATACAATACGAGCAATAAAATAGTCATTTCAATTATCCAAACCAGTCCCTGGTCCTGTAGAGTTTTGGCAAGCCATTTAACGTATCTAACTCGGCCTCAATTTACGCTATGATTGGACAGTACCTGCAAACCCAGGGCCCCAAGTCTGCTAACACAATCGATTCATAATCAAACAGCAACCGCATAGTAACTGTATCCAATAAAATATCTGTCAAAAGTGACAGCTAGTGGTTGCTGTTCACTTATGAATCGATTGTGTTAGCAGACTTGGGGCCCTGGAAGCATGCAGTTAAGGCTAGTTTATATACTATGACTATGTTTCTTACAGCCAGAGGAAACAGTATGAAAATACTTACAACCATTTAGGCATTATTAGCAAACTCTCATCCGTTATATTAAACATAAATAAAAATGTCTACCGGTAACATCCATCATCATGGTCACCCGAACCCAACTACTCACACATACAAAGCTATCGCACGCTCGCACGCACACACATACATACCGTTTAGGGCCGCGCTACACTATCTCTCCCAGGTATGAACACCCCCCACCCCTTGAGTCGTATCCCCCCTCGGCCCCCGCGCGGACATGATTTCCCGCGTGGTAACAACCCTGGATGAATCCAGCACTTAAGGTTTTATCATGTAGGTATGTACATCTTTTTGTTAGTCTGTTGCTTTTCTAATGGGCCTGTGTTCGTTGGAGATTGATTAATTTAAAAAAAAAACAAGGATTGTCAATATTAAAATTATTTGCAAACACTACATTTATTTGCGAATAGATGGATACAATTTTTGTTTTGAATAATACCCGCCCAAAATCGAAAGGCGGTTATCTACCTAGATATTGGCGAGGCCATCCATAATTGTCTCCTTCGCACGCTCCTGTATACGAGATTGACGAAAACGCCGAGGGCCTCTTACCAACAGGGCCCCAAGTCTGCTAACACAATCGATTCTTAATCGAACAGCAACCGCATAGTAACTGTCACTTTTGACAGATACCCCCTACAATATCTGTCAAAAGTGACAGTTACTATGCGGTTGCTGTTCGATTAAGAATCGATTGTGTTAGCAGACTTGGGGCCCAGTTCGTGGTGAGCCCTTGGGTAATGCCACGTTCTTTGAGAGTGGTATCACTCGTTCTAAATTTTTTTTATGAAATTCGGAGCATTCTGCACTACCAATCGCTAGATAAACACTCCCGCCGCAATATGGTTACATTCAACGCAATGATCTTACAATACTTATTAAAGGGTAAGTAGGTACTTATAATGATTCGGGATTAAATTAGGTATATATACCTACCTACTACTCTTAGTAGGTAGGTATATATATTAAATTTAAGAGTAGCTACGAAACTTATAGAAGGCATTGAACTCTAGTCGAAGAATAAATGCAACAGCTATAATATCTGCTTCATAGGTGGTGTAGCGCTGTCCATAGACATTATGTATTTTATATTGTACTAGCTGTTGCCCGCGACTTCGTCCGCGTGGTATTTAACGAAGAGAACCGTTGACAACAGCCTGCTCGCCCATTCTGAGCCCGCGGGACGCATTGCAGGTTGTTGCTATCAAACTTAATCAGGCGCTGCGCTGCAACATTGGTTTTCATTTTTTTTCGTGAGATCCTATTTTTTTTCTAAAATAAACGTAGCCTAAGTTACTCCTTGTTACATCAGCTATCTGCCAGCTAGCTATCTGTCAGACAGACAGACAGACAGACAGACAGACAGACAGACAGACAGACAGACAGACAGACGGACAGACAGACAAAAACTGTAAAAAATGTTGTTTCGGTATAGGTAACGTGTATACATCCAAATGCTCTTAGTAAAAAGTGGTTATTTTAATATTACAAACAGACACTCCAATTTTATTTATATGTATAGAAGATGTATAGATATATAGATGTATAGATATAAAAATATATATTTAATAAAACTATGAAACTTTGGCGGTAAAGGGAAGACCTTCCAGCCAGGCGGGTGATATGCCTGGCGGGGCTGCCGCTATGCCTTAACGGATATTGTCGGGACCTTGTATATATGTTAAATACTCTGAAAACGTTCTTATCGCGTTTCAGGATTGTATGAGGAATTGTTAATTGTTCTCGATGCGTCTGCAGCGCCATCTGTGTAGCTTGTGGCGAGGTTGAAGAGGTCGCTGCAAAACCAACCCGATATTTTATGGTAACAATAATCCTCTCTCAAATGCTACTTTTTAAATTACTACTCTAGAAGGGGGTTCACTCTTGGGGTACATTCCAAATAGATCCAACTTTCAAGGAGTCGTAACGGTTCTTATTAGTTGAGTGTATTACCGGTAGATGGCGCTCATTATTTTTTCTTTCTTATATTTAAATAATACAGCTAGGTATGTTATATTATCTTGACAAGCTAATATTTTTATGACTACACTGCACAGTTTCTACAATAATTCATTTCACGTAGAAATAAACTAAACGTTTGAAAAATGTTAAGCTTCCATAGTGTGTATTCGTTATTTTTTCATATTATTTTTCAATTTACTGATGATAAAGTCCAACAATTTCTGGCAGTATAGACCAATTCTCTAATTCAATAATAATTGTCAAGAAATACTCGACACTGGCAAAAACGACACTATTTTGTAGTCGATTGCCAACCAAAAAAAGGGGAAGTAAATTATTAACTCTGTGGAAAACGTCTGACTGATCATATCACAGGTCGATTGATTATAGTATATTATTTTAAAATAGTTATTTCGAAACCCTTTTATGCAGCTTTAGTGATGAAAATGCAACTTAAATACATAGTTTTAGTCTTCGTGGGCTCATGCATCGTTTTTGTGACCGTAAGTACAAAACATAATATTTCAGAAAATAATTGTTTACATGCACATATTTTGTTGTTTTCTCATTGAGAAACGATAGCAAAATGGCATAGTCGTCTTTATTTAATACATTTCAAAGTGCAAGTCTTTTCGTTTAGTGCGCAGCATTGCGAATAACCTGTGAAGTGAAATCTAATCCTCTCGTGTCGTCACAATACGTAGGTAGTTGCGTATTACTGAATTTTTCAGGATGTAGTTTCATACAAATATAACTGAAACGCCTTAGTTTAAAGTATGAATGTTTCTGATGCAATTGAGTTATCAACATTATATTTTCAAGTATAGTAATTTTATAATTGATAGAACTAAGCGTTACTTGGTGGAAATCCATTGTTAAACAATTGGGGGAAGCGAAACCCCCCCACTGACCCTCGGCTTGTCAACTTTCAAACCAACCAAGTTTGATTGAGAATTAAAGAAGCCAGCAACACGGAACTCCTGTAAGATGTTAGTAGAGAAACTATCTATAGTTAGTTTGCCAGTGATGTCCAACTAACCCAAACTAGTACATATCTTTTTTATTCATGTTGGCTAAAGAGTATTTATAGTAATTCTGAATCAGAATACTGGTTCCACAGCCACAAGGCAGGACATGGTTAATTGAAAAATAAAGACGGTTGGAGTATTTAGCAAACACTGAGCGCAAGCTTTACTGTAGTTGGAGGTATCTAACTAAGCTAAAGCATTTATTAGCAGTTGACTCACCTGACTAATTAATAGCTAAGGTAGACATCATACCTGGTACCTCCAAACGAGGGTAGCCTCAAAACATTCAATATCCTTACTTTACATTCATTATTTTCCTATTTGAGGGCACCACACCGCCGGGGCACTCGTACGAAGACAACAGATGCAAATGTGTATGCCCGAGCCCAGCAGCTGTGCTCAACAACACAGAGGGTGCTGATCGCAGTCCCTTCATGAAATCAGCAAATGTCTCACCAAATAAATGGTAAACCCTTTTTTTTTGTAATTTAAATTTTTTTGTTGGTAATGGATTGTCGTAAATGATTGTTGATGGTGAGATTGCATGAAAAAAACCTATTATTAACTACAACAAGAAAGATATTGATTTCTTATATTGAAACATCAGGCACTTAAAAACATAATATACATGCGATAAAATCTGTAAATGTAGTTTATTTCAATAAGAAAGATATTTGATGTGTTTGGCATTTCAAAATGTTTAAATATTTCTTTTTACTTTTGCCGTCAACAGCACGTGTGAGAATGTAATTCTGCCAATTGTAAGGGACCAGATCAAAGGTCACGAGCAAGAGTTCTGTCCGCGGTGCGAGTGCAAGTATGAAAACAGGAACACCACTATTATCAAGGTAACCGTCTCATTGTAGGATCATTAGACCTGGGCCCCAAGTCTGCTAACACAATTGATTCATAATTGAACAGCAACGACACTGTCACTTTTGACAGATTTCCCATACAACATCTGTCAAAAGACTACTAAACTGTATAACCAATGGCCCCACCACTCCTTCAGTGGGTGTTTCCTCAACAACTCAACTCAAGAGAGCCTATTTTGTATCATCACTCCAGCCATGAACTCCACAAGGAAGACGCTTAGCCTCTTAGTGTTTCTGACAGCTTCCTAGAGGCTACCCAGTTTTCATAGGTCATTGACCTATGCAACCTCTGCATAAGAGGCTGTCCATGAAAACCAGGTTAAAGAAGTGTTTGATAAAGTTGTCAATAAATAAGGACTATTGAACTATAATGTGGCCTTAGAGACACGACGGTTGATACACCGGCTACGTAGCATGACTGAACCCGCAACTGTGGAAAAATGCTCGCTAAGCATCCAAAGCAGGGGTTCTACAAAATTGCTTAGCTCACTCACTGCTTAGCTAAATTACATTCAAACACATTGTCCAAGGGTAATATATATAAGGACTCATTCCAGGTGGTAGTGATCATTGTGATCTGGGTGATCATGCTGCTGGTGGTCTACATGGGCTTCCTGATCTGTCTGGACCCCCTCATCAACAAGAGGGCCAAGGCCTCCTACCAGGAACACACCAACGAGGAAGTGAGTACTATGAACAGGAAGCATGAAGGCTCCTACATAAATTATAACACTTATGGATATGAGCAATTCTCATTTTAATTAACAGTTGCATGGGCGACGCTAGTAATAGGATATATTTAACAAAAAAAAAGCCTAAACTCCTGTACCTAGACATTTTAAATTGGGAGCATATATTACTTGTGTACCTTTAGAGGTGCACTTAGGAGGGATGTTTGTAAATTCGACCCCTAAGAGGGTAAAATACGCGATCAACGTAGTATAAAGAAATATTTTTTTGCAGCACATGGCTAGCGTAAAACAATACCAGCCCTTTTTAATGTCCCACTGCTGGGCACGGGCCTCACCTCAATGCGAGGTGATTAGGCCATAGCCACCACGCTGGCCCAGTGCGGGTTGGCGGACTTCACACATCTTTCGAGGGGTTCTCTCTCTCTCAGGACATGTAGGTTTCCACACGATGTTTTCCTTCACCGTTGAGCAAGTGATAATCGTGGTTGATAATGAGATTCGCACACGAAATCCCAGAGGAGCGAAAAATAAAAAGGCTAGTATTCTAACGCTCTACTCTTTGTGACAGGATGAGGGTAGTACGAGGGGCCCCGCGCCGCAGCTGGGGGCCCGCGGCAACGTTCTGAACCGCGTGACCCACCAGCAGGACAAGTGGAAGCGGCAGGTGCGCGAGCAGCGCCGGAACATCTACGACCGGCACACCATGCTCAACTAGACAAGGGAGCCCCCCTCCACCCCCCACCCCATTCCCCCCATGTAACGCGCCGTAACGTTGTTCTTTACATAAAACAAATAAAACAACAATCACGAATTTAGACCTAAAACTGCGATGTAAATTAAAACTCGTAAATTTGCCGTTTCGCTCGCACGTCGGGTATCGCTGGGAGCGTTGTTTTAGTCGCGTTGCTTACGATACATTGCGCGCTCAAAATCCTTATCATGTAATTATAATAAGAGTAACCGTTACCCAAAGTTTTCGTTACCTTGCCCACCCTGTATGCTACCACAGGTTCTCTTGCGACGATAGGCCAACACTACGTCACGATCCGTGCTACCATTAATCTACAATAGAACATTTACATTATATACCAGTTGTTACCCGCGACTTCGTCCGCGTGATAATTAACAAAAGCTTTTCTAAAATAAAAGTAGCCTAAGTTACACCTTGTTATATCAGCTATCTGCCAGTGAAAGTCCCGTCAAAATCGGTCCAGCCATTTCAGAGATTAGCCGAAACAAACAGACAGACAGACAAAAATTGTAAAAAATGCTGTTTTGGTATATGTACCGTGTATACATCCAAATGCACTTAGTAAACAGCGGTTATTTTAATATTACAAACAGACACTCCAATTTTATTTATTTGTATAGATAACAGCGCTTATTGGTCGATATGGCCGATGACGTAGTCTTGGGCCAATCACGAACTAGCTGTGACGGAAGAGAAACCTGACGTACCGTATTATTGTAGTATGCATACGAAAATTACTGCCCGCGTTGCCGTTGCCCCTAGGCTGTCAATAATATTGCATACAAAGAACAATCTTCACAGAACTATGGACCTCTCGATCCATTTGAACCAGTCTGGGCTTTTCCCGGACAGTACACCTTACCTATTAACTCCTGTAGTGTCTTAGTGTGTTAAGACCTTTTTTCTTAAGTATATTTTTTTATAGCTTTAGTATGCTTGAAGTCTTACGTTAGCGGCTCGGGCATTATTCCGTTGAAGTAGGTAGTGTTTGAATCAAATTCCATATTAGTAACACCAATTCATATTTTTATATTCTTGAGATAAATTGTTATCACATTTAGGGGGTTCCTTTTGCTGGGCCCTATTGGTCTTGTCTCCTTATTAGAATGACTTATCGCGCGACACTGAAAGATAAATAAATATTGCGTGCAGTAAATTGGTTGGAATATACCTATTATCAACAAGTAAATTAGTGAATTTGAATTAGTCGTAGGTTGATTACTATAAAACATTATTATAATCAGTAAAGTGTAATTATCATAACACTAGCTGTTGCCCGCGACTTCGTCCGCGTAGTATTTAACAAAGACAACCGTTGACAACAGCCTGCCCGCCCATTCTGACCCCGCGGGAAGCATTGCAGGTGTTGCTATCAAACTTAATCAGGCGCTTCGCTGCAACATTGGTTTTCATTTTTTTTCGTGAGATCCTATTTTTTTCTAAAATAAAAGTAGCCTAAGTTACTCCTTGTTACATCAGCTATCTGCCAGTGAAAGTCCCGTCAAAATCGGTCCAGCCATTACAGAGATATATATATAAATAAAATTGGAGTGTCTGTTTGTAATATTAAAATAACCGCTTTTTACTAAGTGCATTTGGATGTATACACGTTACCTATACCGAAACAACATTTTTTAAAATTTTTGTCTGTCTGTCTGTCTGTCTGTCCGTCTGTCTGTCTGTCTGTCTGTCTGTCTGTCTGTCCGTCCGTCTGTCTGTCTGTCTGTCTGTCTGTCTGTTTGTTCCGGGTAATCTCTGAAATGGCTGGACCGATTTTGACGGGAATTTCACTGGCAGATAGCTGATGTAACAAGGAGTAACATAGGCTACTTTTATTTTAGAAAAAAAAATTGGATCTCTCGAAAAAAAATTAAAACCAATGTTGCAGCGCTGCGCCTGATTAAAGTTTGATAGCAACAATCTGCAATGCGTCCCGCGGGATCAGAACGCGAGCAGGCTGTTGCCAACGGCTGAGTCTTTGTTAAATACCACGCGGACGAAGTCGCGGGCAACAGCTAGTTAGTATAATAAAATAGCAAGTTCCACAATGAACGAAACTTAAGTACCTGCTTCGTGCGCACGCAAGCAATAAACTAATATACCAACATAGCACCTAGGCTTATAATAATTAATCATTATTGAGATAAATTTAAAAATAACAATTTAAACATCCTTCTAAAGTATGCCCTTAGCTAATGTAATGTCTACATGTTACAATATTAGGTACCTGCTTCGCAAATAAGCAATGAACTAAGACACCAACATAGTACCTATATTTATAATAATTAATCATTATTAAGGTAAATTAAAATAAAACATCCCTCTAGAGTATGTCCTTAGCTTTATGTCTACATATTATATTATAAGGTACCTACTTCGCTAATAAGCAATAAAATAAGACACCAAAATAGTACCTATATTTTATTGTGAATCATTAGTATATTAACTATAAAAAAAAATTAATATCCTGCTAAAATATACCTTAGTCTTATAACTACATAATTCATTAGTACCTGCTTGACACGCACGCAAATAAGCAATAAACTAATACAGCAACATTGTGCCTATATTTATAATTAATCATTAATATTATGTTAATATAAAAAAAACACATCCCGCTAAAGTAAACCTTTTAAACTTCATAATACTTGCTTCGCACGCACGCAAATAAGCAATAAATTAAAACACCAACATAGTACCTATATTAAGGTGGAAGCTCAGGGTCAGAGCGCGAAATTCAAAATACCTAAAGCGATACAACATCATAAAGTTAGTAAAAGTAGCGGGCTTTACAAACCTTATGGTATTGTATCGGATTAGGTACTTTTTTAAGCAAACTTAATACATCGAGACATCCAATGCAGAATGCTAATATCGCAAAACACTAAATTACATTGTAAAGATGTCTAAATTTTTCGTAAAAAAAAATAAAAACCATTGACATTTTGAATTTCGCGCCCTGACCCTGAGCTTCCCCCTTAATTGTAATTAATCATTAGTGTGATAAATATAAAAAAAAAACATCTTCCTTAGGTATGGCCTAGCCTTTTACTTACGTAATACATGATTATTGTCACCGATGTTCCAATATAATTATCAACATATTATATGTCAGCAATATAACAACATTGAATACAAAATCATTTAATTATACCTTAAAGTTTGTTTGAATAAATTAGTAAATATAATATCTGGTGTTATTATTTTAGATTATACTTACTTGTTCTTCTAATTTAAGAGTAAGACTATCATCGGTATAGGTGATAAAGCTCTATCCACCTGTCTCTATCTAGAGTAGTATCTTTCATCTCCTTATACGACATACGACCTTTTTTACCTGGGCTCCAAGTCTGCTAACAATCGATTCATAATCGAACAGCAACCGCATAGTAGCTCTCACTTTTGACAGATATTGTACGGGATATCTGTCAAAAGTGACAGTTACTATGCGGTTGCTGTTCGATTATGAATCGATTGTGTTAGCAGACTTGGGGCCCTGAGCCATTGCGTTACTCATCCCTTTTCCGCCGGGGGGACGCGATGGGTTTGTGGGACTCCCCGGCAGTGTGCTGGTATAGCCCTTGAAACCCCCTGTCGCGAGTGCCGAGGACGCGGGAACGCGAAGTTCCGCAATCTTCCGCGAGACACGACAAACAGCCTATATTTGTAACAGGTGTCAGGTAAATTAACGGACCCAAAGGTATTTTTTTATCTATGCGTTTTTTTTTGTGATGGCTGTCTGCCTGTAATTATTCAATTGCATCGTTTTAGTAATTGCTCAACTAAGTAGTTTTGTACAGGCAGGCATAATCGTAGCCCGAAAACTACAAACTGGCAGGTCTTCTGAAGGGCAAATACTTATCTATAGGAACCCAGACACAGCATTCAATCCGTGAGCGAGGAAATTTCAAAATGATGTGTTCATGTCGCTAACCCCCGTTCTGTGATTTTGGCAATCGGCTTCAGAATATTTAGTGCCATTTTGCCAGTATCGAGTAATTCTTGATAATTGTTATTGAATTATAATTATACAGTCGTGGTATCTCACTAAACATGGATGGCGGGTCAGATCAGTTGCGCTACATGTGCCTAGTGAATGTAGCGTCTCTATCTACTGCCGCCTTGCTACCTAGGCAAGTATGCTCCATCGTAGATCTCATCGTCACTTACCATCAGGTGAGATCGAGATCAAATACTTGCCTATAATGTAATAAAAAAATAAAATAAAAAAAACCCCTCCCCATCCCCCTAATATTTCGTGATATTTTCCTAACCCCTCCCCCCACCCTTTGGAGCCTCACGTGACCTGCAATTTCTATTTTGTAGCTATTGATTTATAGAAAAATAAAACAAGTGTAGGTAGGTAAATTATAACTTTTATTTATTAGTGTCTTTTCTTTTATAACTATATAGTTTTTAATATTATACATATTTTAAACATTAGTGACTTGAATAAATACACAAAACTATGTGCGAAGCGTCATTCGTGCTCTATTAACCAACTAAGTACATAATTCAGTTTTTTCTTTCATTGTTATGCTATATTTAATGCATGTATATTTTTAAGACAATATATATATACATCCACTATGTATAATTGGAAGCATAAATCAACTTTCATTCAGCTCATTTTCACAACAGCATTTACAACATTTTCTATGACATTGAAGTAAATTTTTCAATCTTGGTATTATTACATACCGTCAATATTCGTCATTTTTAACCGACTTCAAAAAAGGAGGAGGTTCTCAATTCGGTTGTACTTTTTTTTTACAATAATTTATAAATTATATTGACGCTAGACTAGATTGCGACAATTCTGCACGTGCAACAAAGACGCAGGATTAATAGTAGCTTTATGTCGTATACACGCGAATTACGCCCTTACGTGCACGCTGATACCACACAAATCGGTTTGGTTTTTGCTTCAATATGTTGCACGCGACAATGCGTCTATATTATTTCTTCGTCTACGATTCAGAGTAAAAAATAAACACAAAGTTTAAATAAAATTACTTCAGCGTAAATTACTGCTAGTGATATTCAATAATACAACTTATCAACTTGCGTAAAGAATATAAATACAAAATCCAAAATAAGTACTTATATGTACTGTGTTCTTGCGTTTGCTTTTGTCACAACCTTAATTGCCTATCTATAAAGTAGCATATTATGAAAAACATTTATAAAATTAGATTTCGTTTATAAAATATAAATAACAACAATATATAACAACATTTAATGAATCTAAGTGCATGATTTCATAATTCGGAATGGATAACGCCCTTTAGCTCTTTCAAGTGGTAATGTCTAACGCCCATTAACTCTTTAAAGTGGTAATGGCTAACGCCCATTTACTCTTAAAAGTGGTAATGGCTAACGCCCATTAACTCTTTCAAGTGGTAATGTCTAACGCCCATTAACTCTTTAAAGTGGTAATGGCTAACGCCCATTTACTCTTAAAAGTGGTAATGGCTAACGCCCATTAACTCTTTGAAGTGGTAATGTCTAACGCCCATTAACTCTTTAAAGTAGTAATGGCTAACGCCCATTTACTCTTAAAAGTGGTAATGGCTAACGCCCATTATCTCTTTGAAGTGGTAATGTCTAACGCCCATTAACTCTTTAAAGTGGTAATGGCTAACGCCCATTAGCTCTTGTGGTAATGGCTTACACCTAAGCTCTATATATATGGTGTAACAATATTAGTGTAAAACATTTTAACAGGGCCAACAATAAGTTATAAAGATTATATTCGCGAATAAATAAACTAAATTATTAGACATTTCAAAATAACACCTATACAAGGCCGCGTTACTGAATGGCCTTGTTAAAAAAAAACTAACATAATTTACACAATTATTTTTAACATCAACATGATCCATGTAACTCTCTGATTAATTTATTAAATTATTTTACACTATTTTTGTTATACCTTATGTATATATAACTGCGCCTCTCTACTCACAATTCAGACAGGATCTAAAACCACCTGTGTCTTAGGCCCCTGCCTCGAATATAGCGGGCAGCGGGCAGCGGGGCGGCGGCGGCGCGGGAGCGGCAGGATCTTATGCGTAAAATCAAATGGACCGTTCTCGAAAACAGCGGTGCGGGGCGGCCAACGAGCCCCGCTCCCGCGCCGCCGCCGCGCGCCGCCCCGCTGCCCGCTAAATTCGAGGCTGAGGCCTTATACGCCTTTCAGTTATTAACGAAAAGAAAATTCTATTTCGAACGGTTGGTTTTCAATCAAGTAACAAATAGTGAAGTATCCGAAAGATCGATAATATTTCATCGACATTGAATATTGAAATTAGTTTTTTTTTTTCTAAAATGTTCCAAATTGTTCGCAGAGTTAGAGGCAAATATTTCAATCATTTATTTACTTTTCTTTTGGAACTGTCAGGCATCAGTGTCGTCGCCCTGAATCAATAGCGTTTGGGCCTGCAACGAGATAAAATGTTCTTTAAATGTAGGCTTAACATACTATGATATTGCTCAAAAATATTAAAGATCTTTAAAAAAAAGAACAACCATGAAGTTTCTTGCCCGTTCTTCTCCATATGAACGGCATTCCGAACGGGTGGTAAAGTAGTAGCATAGTATTTTGTAACTTTTGACGATTTATAAGTAATGTACTTAAGGTGGAAGCTCAGGGTCAGGGTGCGAAATTCAAAATGTCAATGGTTTTTATTTTTTTACGAGAAATTTGGACATCTTTACGATGTAATTTAGTGTTTTGCGATATAAGCATTCTGCATTGGATGTCTCGATGTATTAAGTTTGCTTAAAAAATACCTAAGGCGATACAACACCATAAAGTTAGTGAGCTTCGCCCTTAATGGTCTACATGAATAAAAAATATTCTGATTCTATTTAATAGGCGAAAAATACTAGGCGTCTTACATACCTCTTCAGATCCCCCCTCCTGGTAAAACTTGACCCTCTTCTTGTTAATCAGAGGATCCAGACAGATCAGGAAACCCATGTAGACTGACAGCAGCATCAGCATCCATAGCAGAATTATCACGACGACCTGATAACGGAAGACTAATCAATATCGCCAAATAACGATCCAATGTTTTTGAAAGCAGCCCCTATAGACTATTGTAGTTACTAATAAAGCCATTTAAAGTGAGTCTGTTTCTTAAAAATGCCCCTAAATTTCATTTAAAACGACGAATTTTTTTTTATTTTTTTTTATTACATTATAGGCAAATATTTGATCTCGATCTCACCTGATGGTAAGTGACGATGAGATCTACGATGGAGCATACTTGCCTAGGTAGGAAGGCGGCAGTAGATCGAGACGCTACATTAGGCACATGCAGCGCAACTGATCTGACCCGCCATCCATGATATGTTATCAACGGAGGGTAAGTATTACCTCTTTCACAATTCAAAACATCGCCTTACTCCATCATATGTTTGGACACCATTTGAAGACTTGTAACTATCTATCCATCGGCCTAAAGAAATCCACTGCTGGGAACCAAGTCTGCTAACACAATCGATTCATAATCGAACAGCAACCGCATGGTTACTGCCACTTTTGACAGATATCCCATACAATATCTGTCAAAAGTGACACTTACTTTACGGTTGCTGTTCGATTATGAATCGATTGTGTTAGCAGACTTGGGGCTCCGGACATAGACCTCCCAACCCCCCAATGACTTCCATACATCACAAGCCTCCTCCGGTCCTTGGCAGATTATAACTGATGACTATAAGTTACTTAAAAATCTCGCTGCCTTTTTACTACCTACTACCAATTTTGTTTTTTATTCAATATTGACCTTTATTAACCCCCTTGTGATGACGGACATACGATATACGTATGGACGGAACTGCAAGCTGTGGCTTAAGTTGAATTCGATCGATTAAGCATTTTTTTTATTACATTATAGGCAAGTATTTGATTTGATATTATATTAGGATATACATCTATTAAGGTGTTTGCAGTTTTATCAAACACGACGAAAAAAATATTTTAAAAGATAAAAATAACGGAAATAGTGATAAGACCCGTACAATTAGTTAATATAAAAACTAATATCAGAACCATGTCACAGTTATAAATAGATTACTTTTCAAAAACATTATGTCACCTTTCTTTATTATGTAGATAATTATCGTACCTTAAGGACTATTGATTTCTTATATTAACTCGAAATTAAACTAACGAGTATCCAGTTCCAGTAATTAATATATATAAATCCAAAACCAAGCGCACCATTGCAAGACCTCAAGAAACAGCACTTTCTGCGTAGATCGACCCGCAAGCAACAACCCCATTTCTAATTATGACACAAGGATATCTAGCACCTCAGTCCTCCCGTGAGTATGGTTGCTGTAAAGCAGCCGAAACGTCGGGAACGTTAAATACATAAAATAAACGCGGTAAAATTCATAAAATTTGTTTTATTCCTTAAGGAGTAGTTACGTAATGTACTGATTCAGCGTGTATTTACACTTAATCAGTACCAGACCGAGAGAGGAGCCATATAAAATGCTAACTCATGTGTAGGTATATTGTTTCTAACTTAGTTTCAGAATACATATTTAGAACAACAGTCTCTCGCGAAACCGTTCAAATTCTTCGTCAACTATATTCAATTTAATTTCACTATAATTCGCTGGCTCGATACTGCAGACGTTATGACAAACAACATATTGAAGTCCAACCAAGCCAGCCGATTTGAGTAAAGACGCGTTTAACATGTTTGTCGCGACATTCATTCTACATATTTCTTTGCCTGAGTTCGCTGCCTAGCCGTTCCTACATTATTCTCACATACCTATAACAATGTACTGCTCAAAAATGTAATAGCTCTTTTTAAAAAGAGCAACCATGGAGTTTCTTGTAGGTTCTTCCTTCGGGCATTCCGAACGGGTGGTAAAGTAGTAGCTTAGTATTTTGTAACTTTTGAAGATTCATAAGTACTGTACTTAATGGTTTACATGAATAAAAAACATTCCGAACGATCGACCAATTTATTTTTTTATGAAAACCAAAATTGGTCCCACCGGACAAAAATGAACCCCCGCTGCCCTAACAATAAGTAAGTAGGATATCCCAAACAGGACAACTGCATATGTCAGGGAGTAAGGGAGCCAGTGGATACACAATACTGCCAATGTTCCTTGCTCCGCTGATTATTGAAGGAACAAAGAGCAAAATTCTACTGGACATCAGCGCAGTAGCAAGTATCACATGCTTACCATAATAATAGTCGTATTCCGCGTCTCGTATTTGCATTCGCACCGCGGGCAGAACTCCTGCTCGCGGCCATTGAGCTCGGCGCTGACCTGGGGCAGGATCACTCCATCGCAATTGCTGTAACAACAATCTATGACTGTGGACTGTGGACATTCCTTCGGTACGTACTAAGCGTTTTGCTTCTACCTTCATCGTGTGAACTGCCAAGGAATGGAACACGCTACCGGCGTCTTTGTTCCCCGTTAACTATATAATCTGGGTGTTTTCAAGTCGAGAGTGAACAGGTACCTTCTAGGCAAGTATGCTACAACGTAGATCTCATCGTCACTTACCATCAGGTGAGATCGAGATCAAGTACTTGCCTATAGTGTAATAAAAAAAATATAAAAAAAAAGATTTTCTCTTTGTCATTGTGAAATTTTCATTTCATCATCCATTTTTTATTAATAATGTGTACTTATTGAATTTGATATCCCTATTAAATACTTGACACTGGCAAAATACCTAAGGATTTGTGTGGGTGAGGCCATTTTGCATCTTACTCCAATGTATTTCATCGCATTTCATTTCGTGAGGATGAAGAGGTCATTGTGATAGCAAACTTGGCTCTAGACTAGCGTAATGCAGCATAAGAGAAATTAATAGTTACTACGAGCATAGTCGATATGGCTAATTAAGGCACACGAGAGTGAATTTCATGGGTGATGGTTGCACGGTAAACGGAAAATTTTCCAGCCAGGCGGGTGGTGTGTCTAGCGGGGCGGCCGCTAAGACCCAACGGTTATTATCGGGATCTTGTATATATGTTACGTGCTCCGAAAACTCTCATAGCGCGTTGCAGGCTTGTATGGAGAATTGTCAATTGTTCTGCATGCGTCTGCTGCACTATCCGTGTTCCGTGTGGTGAGGTTGGAGAGGTCGCTACAATGGCTTTAAAATCCGTTTTTTTAACGGAAAGAAAATGTTTTCCTGCAATTTATATCACTTCGCAAGTATGGGATGTCGAAACTTTGCCACAAAACAAAAGTTGATGTATAGATTGATTCTATAATGTTTTGCAGGGGTCTCCCGCAACCTTGGCTCATGATCGACACAAAACCGGCTCTACTAGTCGTATTCAGCGATCCGAAGAGTACGGTGTTGTATTCTGAGCGTAATATCCGTAGAGCCAATTAATAGTTTAGAGGGAGATGTCACGTTTTATGGATTTCTTTACTGGCGACATGACACAGTGATAAATAAATAATTATCATAATTAATGTTTGTCGTTGTTTAAAGCTGTGTTCAATTTCGTCGCGGCATTCGAGGGAGATCTATTTCTGCCACGCTTGGCGTGGACATACAACTTTAGCGTTAAAGGGAAGATCTTCCAGCCAGGCGGGTGGTATGCCTGGCGGGGCGGCCGCTATGCCCCGACAGTTATTGTCGGGATCTTGTATATATGTTACTTGCTCCGAAAACATAATAAAGATGCCTCATTGCAATACGTCCTAGCCCGATATCGCGATTTTACATGGATGGCAGTGCGAAGATATCAGTTCAGTCGCGCCTGGCTGCTTATCTGACTCGAAGATGAATGGAGATTCGAACATTTTGACAATACTAGAGCTGCGAGCCGACCAAACAGCAGCCAGATCACAAGGATACACATATAAACAACATATTTCGTTTTAATTTTTTTTCCAACTGTATGTCACACTGTTGGGTTAAGGCCTCCCTTTTACGATATTGCCATTTGCATTGCAAAAATAAAAAAGTTGATGCTTTTACTTGTACTCAATTCGATTATAACTCTATTATATAGAATTCGACAGGACGATGTAACAAGAATGCAGAATATGAATAACCTAGATAGCTAACGGATTCCCCGGCCTAAATCCATCTGTACTACCTAAGTTCTCGCTAAATAGTATATGTCTCAGTATGTAATTATTGTTTTTAGACCAACAATATTTGGAAGTAATATACCTTTTTTTTATTAGTATGTATTATTTAGTTAAATATAATTGACAACAGTTCAGTATATAGCCTGGAAATGAGCTCTCATTTCCAGGCATTTCTGGGTTTATCCATGATTCAGGGTGTGTAGTGAACGAATGAGCGCAGGGTCTTAAACACACAAGGAGGAGGAGGGTGGTAACCTAATATTAATACGTAAAATATATCAGGTACAGGTACATAGTATCTTACCATTTATTAGGTGGTACATTGCTTGTATATATTCTTCGATCAGTAATACTACTGTTCAGCACAGCAGATAGACTGGGGCAAATGCACCTACACCTCCTGTCTTCATAGAACTGACCCTGGTAATAATTAAAATTCTTTATAGTGAAACATTTTTGAATCACTCTTAACTACGGTTCAATTTGCAATTGCCTTTAGAGAATGACCAGACAATACCAGCATATGGCACCAGGTTTAGAAAATTATATTTAAAGCAAATTTTACACGTTTAGTGGGTAAATTTAGTCGAATCAATAGCAATGTATGTTTACTTACACACACGGTCGTTAACAGCATCGTAACACAAAAGTATTTCAATAGAAAACTCATGATCACTTTGGGCTACACTTTCTATAAGTTTCGCTATTATATGCACAGAGCATTTATAGTTTATAATATGGATCCATTTCGTTTCGTACGTATTCAGAAATTTACAAAAAGATAAGGTAAATAATAGACACCCTCCCACCAGTGGTAGTTTTTTATGACATTGGCAAACAATTGACATAATTTTAACATTGGTCACATATTTTTTTATATTAATTATTGTTTCTGGGCTCTGGGTATTTGGCATACTTTATAATCTAAACTATATCTTAAAAATATATTCGCTCGGCATTATACGGATAAGTTTTTTATTCTTATTAGCAGACAGTTTATCCTAGGACTTTCTGTGAACCCCACCAAGCAAACTAAAATGTTTGTGTGATGAATGGGCTCACGATTTCAGAACCTTCTCAATTATGAAGATTTCCTAACTTAAAAACATGAGAATAACCATTACAACTAGACTGAATTGAAGGTCTTATTGTTGTGTGCTAGCCTGCCCAACATGTAGATCTTTATAAAAACCCACAGACATAAACAAAAGCAGTAAATAGACCTATTCTCCTTCCCAGAAGTTTCTTGGCTGGCAACAAAAGTCTATCAAGTCTATGTTTTACGGCTGCTGACTGATCATGTTTTGAAGTGGGTAGAAGCTAAATGTGTTATTTTTGTGATGACTGTTCGAGTTAAATGTAAGGTAATTACAAAAAATATCCATTTTACGCGGCTGCCGCACAATCCCATAATAATCAGATTATTTGCATCGTGGCGAGGTCGTTGTATCCAGAGTGCTTAGGTGGCAATTTTCAGATGTCATTATTGTAGTGCAGGTCATTTTTTTACGTTTTATTCAGTGTTTTCGGGATTATTCCGTATTTTCCTGGTGCAGTGGAGAGATAGAGTATAAACAGACTTTATTACACGTGTTACACTATTTGAAACGTTATTTAAATATGATAACAATCGTCGTTTTTGGTAAGTATCATTTTTCATTACTACGATGGTAAGTTCATCGTTTTCTTACCTATAAAAATAGCTTTTTAACTTCTTCTTCTAGTCGTTGCACTATTAAAATGTTTTTATACTATTTGACATTGTTTCGAAACTGTAATAATGATGAAATGCTTGCATTTAATTTTTTTTTATTAAATCCATGAAGGATTCCAAAAGTAAAGAGGAGGGAAACATTTTTTAATGGAAATAACGCATTAGTTTTTTTATATAAAGCGCAATAGTATTTTCTATTTGAATACTGCTAGTTTTAGGAAATTACTAAAATATTTTTCTGTTTGTATGTTGTTGCAGTGATAAAAAGGTAATCCCAATAATCATTAAAATAACATACACTTGACGGAGTGTATTTCAATGAAAGTTTTACTGGTGATAGATTAACAACAAGATCAACATATTGAATAATGTTTATCCCGGAAAATGGAATGGTACCTGCGTGATTACCAAAAAATGGTATCAATACGTTTCTAATTAGAATTAGTGCATACAATGTATTATTTTCAAATGTTGAAATAGCTAACAAATATTACACAGATACAATGTTTTGTACAGTGACAATAATACTAGTTTTAACATCCATTTATTTATAGTATTGACATGTTATATCTTAATGTAGTTTCTAGCAGTTACCCATGCCATTATGGGTGGAATCATACTAAATACTCTCTACCTGATTGAGCTAGTGTTCTATTTAATAAAATTCTTAACACTAGACTTACTGGCAGACAATGCACAGCCCAAACTGGTGGACCTGGAAGTATACAATTTTGCACAGGAGTTTCATAAGTATAGTCGGTGAGCACTTAGGAGTTTTTTTTTTGGAAATTCAACCTCTAAGGCAGCCTTTCCTAAAGTGGGCGATAACGCAACCTTGTGGGTGCAGAAAAAAAATGGGGGCGTTGTGTAGTGGCTTAAAATAATTGATTTAATTTGAAGTTATTGTAGTTTTTAAGGGGGTGATAATATGGGGTCGCCAAAAAAGAATTCATTCTCATTGTGGCTAGTAGACAAATAAGTTTGGGAACCCCTGATCTAAGGGGTCAAATGAGGGTGTCAAATTTTGTATATATATATATATTTTAATTGCAATTGGGTACATGGCTAGGCTTTGTGCTAGCAATGCATTTCATAATCCTGTCAATTCAACTAAAGCATTGAAAAACATCAACAAAAAATATACAGCATCTTGGTCTTCTGCGTTGAGCGTAGGTTGACTCATTGCACTGGGAGGTACTGGGTTTATATACCAACCTGGGCACATTTTACACATTCCATAGGCAATGTATTAGTAATTTCCAATTGGTGAAGATGCAAATTGATTTAATTTAGTACATTCATCCAAGGCTGCAGCCAGGATTTCGTGCAATAGAGGGGGGATGAGATTTTTTATGTGTTTTAGATGGCCAAATCTGGTACTGGAACTCTAGGGAATAGGGAAAAATGCTTAAAGGACTCTAGACTGCTCTGAATATTTCATTGTTTATGGTAACTTTAGAAAAGTATGCGTGCATCATTATGACCAATGCATTTTTTAACAGATGTTGACTGAGTCAGTACACAGGTGATAGGGTCATAAACAAAATGTCTGGACTATCTCATAGAGGGTACATATTTGGCCATTTGTAACCTTACCGTTCAATCTCCTGCGTGTCTTAGTTTACGACATTGACATTGAAGGAATCGTATTAGGCCTACATTCAATATAAAAAAGTATTGGGCATAGACTCAATAGAAAAGGGTAAAAAAAACAAAATGTAATAATTTTTTTTTATTCTGCAGAATGCCAATCCAGGCGCCTCAATGGACGGACTACCTAAACTGTCCAGTGTGTTGCCACGAGTTTGGAATGCCGCCTCGAAGCCCCATCAGCCTCGGCTGCGGCCACACTCTGTGTAAACACTGCCTACAACATTTACACCGAAGGCAATGTCCTTTCGATCAGGTGAGAAGAGCTCTACATTGTAACAACCTTATTCACGATAAATTACTTTAAATAGCTGAAATGAAAAAAAAATCATTCTGTGATTCAGAAAAGATACACTAACCCTGAAACCTGTGTGTGATTTTTAATATCTATATAAGTACTAGCTGTCCCGGCGAACTTCGTACTGCCCTCAGAATCAAATGTATGAGAGAATTAATTATATTTTTTAGATTTTTTGGTAGTGAATAACTATTCACAAAAAAAATATAAAATCAAGATAACTCATTTCTGCTATTTATACATGGTGTAACTAACACAGATTTGTTTAATGTATACATAGACTATGTAATAAGTTTGTCCCCATCCTTTGTACAGTACACATAGTACAAATATTGCTTAGTGTGCTTCCGAAATATTTGTACATAGTACGTACATTATCTCGCTCAGATTGTGCGATGGCATTTGAAACTATAAATTATAGTAAGTCCAACGACAGTTTACGTTAGGTATACTAAACTAGGTATTTGTCTAGACGCCTGATTGATTCGTTAATACTTATAATTATATTTAATTATTATCCGATCACGATTTAGACCGAGTCTAATCCGACCGTTGTAATTGTGTTGCAATATTGAGACGGGATTGCAGCATTACCGAACACTGATACTGTGTTGGAGTTTCTATTTGAATGCTAGACTGAATAAGTGTTATGAATGGTATTTTTTTCTAGATATTTCTTCTTGGGTCCTAATGGTAAATGGGCCCAATACTGACACCTAACATAAAAGCTGGCTGCGTCGTCGCCACTTTTTTTGCCAAATTGGTCCAAATTTGCCCCTCTTCGTGATCGTTCATGAAAATATTTTTAACAAGAACTTTGTTTTACTGTGGACTGTAGGGCTGTAGGTTATAATTGAGAAGCCGTTTTATGAGACAGAGTTTAATGTGGATGTAATCACTGATCATAATTGACAATACAATAATTATTAATTAAAGGCTATAAACAGTCTAAATCGCGTCCATTTTGTCTGTAATAATGTTGCCATACTTTTACATTTTTTATAGTGATTAAAAGGTTTTGTTGGGTTGCCAACATGCTGCGGCCTAACAAACACAAAATTATACCTAAATATAATCAATTACTGGTAAGTATTTTTTTTTTTAAATCAAGTACTTATATACTAAAATATAATTCTTAAATAATAACCATATTTATTATGGAACACAATTGTTTCTCTATAAAGTGTAATATATACAGGTTCAGGTAATACCTAATGCCTATAATTAAATTATTGAAATCATTTACGACGAATATCGTGAGTTGCAAATGTTTGAGCGCGCAATGTATCGTAAACCACGCGATCACAACACAACGCTCCGCGCGCTACTCGACCCGTGTGTGTGACGAGCGCACTCGAGCGTATATAGTCTTAACTTACATTACAGTTTTAGATCTAAATTAGTAATTATGGTACTTTTATTTAAATCACGTCGACATAGACTTGTATTATGATTTCGTGGTAAAATAAATTCAAAAAATTCGTGTATTCATGAAAAGATCGACGATAAAATTCCAACTCTGGGACGTCCAGAATCATGAGCTGAATCCATAGTATCAGTTTTCGTTAGGAAACGGAGACTCTTGGTTCTCGGCATTCCTCACACGTACGTGGTCTGAAGTGATATGATATAGTGGCGTCCATTGTTGCAGACCGCTATCCACGTGGAGCAGGAGGAGTTTGTGGTGAACACCCCGCTGCTCCAGCTGGCGGGGTACCCTCCCCCCGCGCAGCCCTACCACCCCCCCTCGATACAAGCGCTGCCCGAACACGACCGGCTGGCATACGACTGCACAGTGAAATGCATGGAACACCTCGCAGCCTACCTTAAATTCTGTGGAAATGGTAAGTAATCTATACTAATATTATAAATGTGAAAGTTTGGATGGATGGATAGATGGATGGATGTTTGTTACTCTTTCACGCCCGAACGGCTGAACGGATCTGGATGAAATTTGGCACAGAGATAGATTATAGTCTGGAATAGGACATAGGCTACTTTTTATCCCGGTAAAATGTATGGTTCCCGTGGGATAGATGTTTTAATTTTTCATATTTTTTATCGCGGGTAACACCGCCGGGCGCAGCTAGTGTAATATATTGCTAAATAAATTGCCCAACTGTACGGCCCCAAACTAATCGGCGCATGTATTACGGGTACCGTACGGACTGGGGACGATCCCAGCATGCAGTAACTTATACCTTATGTTTCCTTACTTGAGGAATTTAGTAAACAATCATGGCATTATTATAAGATTTTTTTATCTACTAGGTGTGGAGTCCTAGCAATTATATTGTTCTAAACAGGTATTTAAAAAAAATACATTAACGAAATCTACCAAGATTGTGTACTATATTACGCAAGTAAGTAAAAATGAGGTTCACATTGATATTAAAAGTCCCCGACTCGGGTACACACGTTCGTGCTCATCACGCAAAGATTCGGGTCCGGACCACTCGGTGCAGAAAGCATTACCAACTGGGCCCATCAGGTTGTCTGTCTATGTCTGTAGCTCGTTATTTATTTATTACTAGCTGTTACCCGCGACTTCGTCCGCGTGGTATTTAACAAAGACACAACCGTTGGCAACAGCCTGCTCGCACTGAGCCCGCGGGACGCATTTCAGGTTGTTGCTATCAAACTTAATCAGGCGCAGCGCTGCAACATTGGTTTTAATTTTTTTTCGTGAGATCCATTTTTTTTTCTAAAATAAAAAGTAGCCTAAGTTACTCCTTGTTACATCAGCTATCTGCCAGTGAAAGTCCCGTCAAAATCGGTCTAGCCATTTCAGAGATTACCCCAAACAAACAGACAGACAGACAAAATTTTTAAAAAATGTTGTTTTGGTATAGGTACCGAGTATACATCCAAATGCACTTAGTAGAAAGCGGTTATTTTAATATTACAAACCGACACTCCAATGTTATTTATATGTATAGATATTGCTAGCTGTCCCAGCGAACTTCGTGCCGCCTCTGAATCAAAATTCGAATGTACAAGAAAATGAAATATCCTTATTATCATTTTGTTATCAATTTATTCCCACGTTTTAAATAATTATTCTGCTATTCGCGGCGGAGACAGATAAAAATCGACCCACCCGTTCTTGAGTTATATATGGTGTAACTAACTAACACGACTTTGTGATTAATACACTACCATAACTTATAACAACACCGATGCCTTGCCGCAGCTACGAGTAACATGTCCGGGAGCCGGCTGTCCCGGCCGATGCAGCGAAAGCTGGTGATCCTGCTCCAATGCGTCATCACAGACGAGGAGGGGCGGGGGAGGGCGGCGCGGGCGGTGCGCTCGCTGGGCGAGAGGACCGTCACCGAGCTGATACTGCAGCACCAGGTCAGTGGCTCAGTACAACAGGTGGGGTCATTTGCAATGGAATCGTATACTTCCCGAGGATATCACTCCCGCCGGAATATCAAAAGGCTATATCGAATCTATCTATCTAATTTTTAACTTATCTAATTTTTAACAGGCCAATACAGGCCATACCAACAGGTAACTTTAAGAGCAAATTATTCTATTTTAAATTAGTACCCTCGCCTCTGTGTCAATGTTCAACGCCGTATAACGAAAACGAGCAATCTGCACATCACATCCTCTGGGAGTGCAATCTCTGGCAAAACGAACGGAACATTATGCTTAATAGTTTGCAAGTAACTTCTGGAGTTGTATACTACACAGACCTTGTAGAAACCAGGGATAACTTCCGTGCGTTCAAGCGTTTTTGCCATACCTACTACTGGAATCAAGTTTAATCAGCTCACAAGTTTAGGACCAATTAGTATTTAAACTCTCCGTGGTGCCTTACACCTGGAATTAGTCCAGCTGTAATAGTCTTACTTCTGTGGACATTTGTCTACCAGATCTTTTTGTCTCCCGCTTTGCAATGGAGGGAAGTGGATAATTTTCTTCCAACTCCTCCTATTTATCTTTCGATTAATTTCGTGCGGGTTCCAAGACAATTAACTTTATCCCGGGACTCGCCGAGGGTCAAACCTCGGTGTCTTCATTGGACACCACTGTAGATCCTGGCTTACAGGAGTAGCAGTGGTGGGAGTGTGTGGCGGGCCTAGTCCCATTTAAAAAAAAACTATCTATCTATCAGCCGATAGACGTCCACTGCTGGACACAGGCCTCCCCCAACGACTTCCACACATCACGGTCCTCCGCCACTCGCGTCCACCGGCTTCCTGCGACGCGAATATCTTTCACTTTCCTATATCGAAAAATATGGCTTATATCGGAAGATATTTCCAAGTGTAATTAATTTTGATTCCGCTAAGACGGTGTGATAATTATCACTTGCTAAACGGTGAATGAAAACATCGTGAGGAAACCTGCACGTCTGAGAGAACCCCTCGAAAGATGTGCAGTCTTTGATTGTAGTCAAGTCCGCCAACCCGCACTGGGCCAGCGTGGTGGGACTATGGCCTAATCCCCCCTCGCATTGAGGGGAGGCCCGTGCCCAGCAGTTGGACATTAAAAAAGGGCTGGAATTATTAAGACGGTGTGCTTTTATTAAGAGTCTTTGTAGCGATTTCGGAAATCCGATTTGGAAGATTCGCGAATGTCTCTGGTAGTAATGTCTAATAATTTGTAAATAGAAACACAATCGAATTGAGAATCTCCTCCTTTAAGAGTAGAGACCCCAGTCCCTCCTTTTGTATTAAAGTTGTGACAACTAGAGAAAAAAACGTTGAAAACTGCCATTGTTCTGTCTAGAATCCCCAGCAGCTCAGTGCGAACCTATGGGCGGCTGTGCGCGCCCGAGGGTGCCAGTTCCTAGGCCCGGCGATGCAGGAAGAAGTTCTCAAACTTGTGTTGCTGGCACTAGAGGATGGGTCAGCTCTTTCTAGGAAAGTAAGAAACTGATGTACCTACATTATTGCTTAATTGAAACTAGCTGAAAATACCCGAACATAACCGAAAATGACCGAACCTACCCGAAATACAAAAAGTGGCGATAGTGGCCAGCCATAGTATTTTGACCGTAAGGGAGCGTTCAAGTATTACGTAACGAATTTGGGGGGGGGGGGTCTTCTGAAACGTTACGATGTGTTACAGGGGCGGGAGAGGGGGTCAAAAATCTCCAAATATTGCGTTACGTAATACTTGAACGCTCCCTAAGCTTCCAGGCTCACTGCGTCGGATGGCAGCCGGTTCGATTCCCAACGGTGCAAATATAGAATGTCGTGATTGGCGCTGAAGTGGGTGATACTGGGACCGATCCCAATATTTTTCCCAAACAGTCCTCTACAGTACTGTGTAAAGCTGCCGTTTTATATAAAAATATATTGTTTATTTTGATTGGTATTGCCCCCCCATCAATTTTCGGGGGGGCTAACATATATGTGTAAAATAAATAAAATTAATTTGGCTAAATACATTTTCTTTTGTCGTTAGCTAGGTATTTAAAAATAGTTATGTTACTGGCCAGATACATTCGCAGCAAAAAAAAAAGAATACCAGTATAATCCCACCAATTTCAGGGCACACCACTGAAATACATGCACGGTGAATAATCGGTACCTTTCTATTTCAGGTGTTAGTAATGTTTGTTGTCCAAAGATTGGAGCCTCACTTCCCGCAGGCATCCAAAACTAGCATAGGCCATGTCGTCCAGCTCCTATACAGGGCTTCATGTTTTAAAGTGAGTATATCTTAATATATATAAATTACGTGTCACGGTGTTTGTCCGCTATAGACTTCTAAACTACTAAACCGATTTAAATAATATTTTGCACACTGTGTGCAGTTTTATCCAACTTGAAAGATAGGATAGTTTATATCTCAATTTGTTTTATATTGCAAAATAACGTTTGCCGGGTCAGCTAGTGTATATATATATATATATTACATAAGGTGTCGTCCCAATTGGCCAATGATCGTACGAGTACGCGACGCGATTTCGTCGTACGATGAGGTTAAATACTCGTGCACAAAACTCTTTTATGTGTCCTAATAGGGTGTTTGACTTTATGAAAAATAAGCTTTAAATTGTGGCCATCCTAAAAGATAATAGATTTTCATAACAGTTAGTCTTAATTTTTCTGCAAAAATATGGATTACTAGCTGTCCCGGCGAACTTCGTACCGCCTCAGAATCAAACGTATCAAAAAATGAATTTATTGGTACTCTATGAAGAACTAAAACAAATCTATCCCACGGGAACCATTCATTTCATTCCAGCCTACAATCTATCTCTGAGCCAAATTTCATCCAGATCCGTTCAGCCACTCTGGCGTGATTGAGTGAACCAAACTATTCGTCCATGCCTCCAAACTTTCACATTTACAAAATCAGTGGGATATTCTTTAGAATCGTAAAATCCAAATCGATCAGGTGTCGAAGCGCGAGTGCGACTCGTCGCTGATGCAGCTGAAGGAGGAGTTCCGCACGTACGAGTCGCTGCGGCGCGAGCACGACGCGCAGATCGTGCAGATCGCCACCGAGGCGGGGCTGCGCATCGCGCCCGACCAGTGGAGCGCGCTGCTGTACGGCGACACCGCGCACAAGAGCCACATGCAGAGCATCATAGGCGAGTATCAGCAATGCTTTTTATATGATATGATGGGGTCGAGTCACCTTCGTCCGTAGGAGAATTAAGTACCCTCGAGATACCCTACACGTGACCCTGGGTGGTGCCAACCAGGTGACAACTCTACTGGTGGTAGGCTTCGGCCGTGGCTAGTCACCACCCACTGAACAAAGCCATGTCGCCAAGCGGCCTAGCCGTGTTCCGGCATGATGTTCGGTGCTGCCATTCATGGATGGCGGGTCAGATCAGTTGCGCTGCATGTGCCTAGTGAATGTAGCGTCTCTATCTTCTGCCGCCTTCCTACCTAGGCAAGTATGCTCCATCGTAGATCTCATCGTCACTTACCATCAGGTGAAATCGAGATCAAATACTTAGCCTATAATGTAATAAAAAAATAATAAAAAAATATATATATTTTTATTACAATACTAGCTGTTGGCCGCGACTTCGTCCGCGTGGTATTTAACAAAGACTCAACCGTTGGCAATAGCCTGCTCGCGTTCTGATCCCGCGGGACGCGTTGCAGGTTGTTGTTATCAAACTTAATCAGGCGCAGCGCTGCAACATTGGTTTTAATTTTTTTTGCGAGAGATCCTATTTTTTTTTCTAAAATAAAAGTAGCCTAAGTTACTCCTTGTTACATCAGCTATCTGCCAGTGAAATTCCCGTCAAAATCGGTCCAGCCATTTCAGAGATTACCCGGAACAAACAGACAGACAGACAGACAGACAGACAGACAGACAGACAGACAGACAGACAGACAGACGGACAGACAGACAGAAAAAAATATTAAAAAATGTTGTTTCGGTATCGGTAACGTGTATACATCCAAATGCACTTAGTAAAAAGCGGTTATTTTAATATTACAAACAGACACTCCAATTTTATTTATATGTATAGATGTATAGATATATACTGAGTCCATTGTACGGTACCCATAATACAAATGTTGCTTAGTATGGAACGGTATAGTTGGTGTATTCATATGTCCATTATATTGTTATTATTATTGTCCCATAGATAAATTACAAACGCCTCAGTCGTTCGCGCAGTCGGTTCAGGAGTTGTTCATCGCGTTACAACGCACCGGTGACCCAGCGCAGCTGATCGTGATGAGCCTCCACCTGGATAGGCTCACCAACATCGACGCGAGTCTCGGTAAGACTAGCTATATACAGGGTGTTAGTGGCTGCCTAACTAAAACTGATGATCATGGATGCAACACATGATTCTGAACACCCCATTATTTTCCCTCGTTTATGAGTTATACGATTTATTTTTAGATGGATTTTTGTGTTAAAGCATACTAGAAGCCTTATTCACTTGATTTTAAATTTAAGAAAAAACATAATTACAAATTTAGACCTGAAACTGCAATGTAAACTAAAACTTGATTCGGTCGAGCACGCTCGTCACTCGCGAGTTGGGTATCGCGCGGAGCCATGTGTTTTCATCGTGTGATTTACATTGCGCGCTCAAAAAAGACAAGATTTGTAACTCATTACTTACGACATTAATGATTCATATAATTAAAAAAACAGCTGTCGAGGTTTTTGTCAAAAATAGCTTAATGTTATATGAACCCATATTGTGACGAAACACGTCACTATAAGGGGCAATAATGAGATAAACATCACCAACCAAAACGTTCGCGAATAATGCCATACAAATATGAAGCATAGTGCAATCACGTATAGTTCTTTTTTTATTGTCAGACGCAAAAAGTCCGTCCTGGCAGCAACTGGCCGAGCTGATGACATCACTGAAGGAGGTGGTCGCGGCGCTGATCCACTACCTGCAGCAGCAGTCCGGCCGGGACTCGAACCATAATCAGAAACACATCATCCAGGATCGATGTTTGGAGCCGAATAGTGAGTGGACGCTATGTATGTAATCAGAGCAAATGGTTTAAACGTTCTGTACTGAGCGACCAAGAAAATACGTCTTTTCTGTCGTCAGAAGACTCGTCAGAAGTATTCTTTTGTCAGAAGACTTCTTTCGTTATAAGACTTGTTTCGTCAGAAGACTTTATTCGTCAGAGGACTTCTTTCGTCGGAAGACTTCTTTCGTCAGGAGACTTCTTTCGTCAGAGGACTTCTTTCGTCAGGATACTTATTTCGTCAGAGACTTCTTTTGTCAGAGGACTTCTTTCGTCAGAAGAATTCTTTCGTCAGGAGACTTTTGTCAGAAGACCTCTCTCTCTCTATCTCTCTCTCTCTATATATATATATATATATATATCTCTCTCAACTATCTTTGTCTCTCACCCAGGTCAGACAGCCCCCCAAACGGCTTCCTCCACGCCCACACACGCCAAGTACAAGGTGGCGACGTGTAGGGACGCCGCCTCGAGAGCCTTCTGTCCGAGAGGCAACAGCTGCAACTTCACACACAACGACGAGGAGATAGACAGGTCAGTACAGTACCCCCACACCGCGTACATTGACAAATATTGGCGTATCACTAACTTAAAACTCTGACGACAGCCAGGGTTATTTTAAACCATTCGAAATCGATATCAAAAACGGTTATTTTTTTAAAATTTTAAAAAATATGACAATGCCAAATTGTTTTTTTCAAAAAGTTTCCGTTGGAATGCTCGTCGGGAGTGACATAAACATCGGAGAGGTTCAAATCCGTTTCCGACGTCGATTCCGAATGATTTAAAACAACCCTGCTGATCAGCGCAGTTGGTAGTGTTCCTGATTTCTGTGCCGAGGGTCCCGGGTTGGAATCCCGGTAGGGACTATCTTTGTGTGATGAGCACGAATGTTTGTACCCAAGCCATGGGTGTTGAATATCTATGTAAGTATTATATACTGAGTTCGCCCTCAGTCCATTGTACGGTACCCACAATACAAGCGTTGCTTAGTTTGTGACCGTATAGTCTGTCGTTATAATGTCTCTCTCCACACAAGCTATACCCGGATCTTTGGAAGGCTTTCGCGGGGACATAGGTCCAACATGTATTTTCAAAATTTTTATGTTATGTTAGCCACCTGCTGGGGTCGACTGCTGAAAATGATAGCATATACAGCAATGGACCTCAGCAGGCGGAGGAACTATTGCAAGAGTATGGAATGATAATTGGGACTATGGATTAAGGTTTGGATGGATACGGGATGGGAATATTGGAAGGGTTGCGGACACCTGCCATAATCAGCCTTTATCCAATTACTATAGGCCGGTGGCGTCTCACCGCTATTTAGGTGGGCCCCCTAAAAAGGTCGTTATGTAAGACGATAAGGGGCAACACTGGTGTCCGTCATTATTATTATTATAAAAACGAGTCTACAGCGTCACACAAATAATTTTACGGCTCTAATAATAATGTATTTTCCATTATGACATACCCTACATGACTTCACGTTGTATAGTTTTTGACATATTTTATGTAAATATATGTCCGCATCCAATGGCATTACAGAAACTTCAATGGCACTATCTGAAACATGGCTCTGTGTTGGCATTGTGAATAAATTAAATCGTTCATAAATTGTATGGTTTGTTCCAACCTAAATTTTAATTTAGACCTATTTATGTGACTTATTTATGTTTATTTATAATTATATCAACTAGTTTTAAACAACTTAAAACTGATAGCAATTCCAATCATATTGTTTTGTGTGCTAGCTATCGCTAGGTCCATTGAGTGCTCATAAACGCGCAAGAGTGAAATTATCATCAATTTATCATTAGAGTATACAATCCTTGTCTTCGACATCATTATCTATGTTCAAGAAACTGTAATCAAGATATATTTTGTCCTTTCATCATGCAATATTTCTATTTGTATATATTGTATCTGTTATCGCTATTAAACTTATCACTATTTGTGGGTGAGAATTTAATTGCATTTCTTTTCATAAACCAAGAAAATGTATCTAAGGCTGCGTGCGATTTGGAATGTTCCAAGTTTGAATTAATAACGAATGATGAATATATTTAGACTTTGCGATCCTATGACGTGCAAATGATATTAGATCTTATAGTGATGTTACGAAGGTCTTAACCGATTATGCTGATAAAAAAGTTCATAATATTCAAGTACAGTTTAATATTATGGAGCGTAAATGGTAATCATTCATAATACGTCACTCGAATTCTTTGAGCATTTGCGAAATCGTTTATTTTAATGGCTGTATTGTAATTACATCTGTATTTCAAGTACACCTATGTTACTATAAAAGGGAATAAATTTATAAGCTTGTATAAGTATGTGCTAGCTGCTTGCTCCACTCTTGCATGTGTGTGTTGCCTTGCTTACTCACACACACATGCAACGCTATTTATATAATACTTTCACAGCATCTGCGATTTTTTTCTTTCTATTATGCTTAATTGACATCAAAAAAATTATTTTAATAAATTGTTTTTATTAATTTCATAAATCTGTTTCGTGCGTTTCCTCATTATTTTTCTAGTATTCTTATAATCTACGCCTAAGAAGGTCATGAAAAAAAACTAGCATTGGGTTTTAAAACTTGGCGCACTAACATTATTTGAAGTCGGTTTCGATCGAAATCTTGTAACATTATCCCGGATGTGTACTTACTTTTTTATTTATTTTTATTTCGATTGGAGGAGACTAAACAATTTTGTTATTTTAATTTTTTTCTAGTTGAATTTCGCGTGTATTTATATAAATATTTGTTTATTTTATTTTACGTTACGCTTATTGAATTGAAAAAAAATGAAATACGTGTACAAAGCACTTATGAAAAAAAAAAAAATATATACTGGTGGTGAGACACTGTATTGTAGTGTTGACTAGCTCTTTTAGTAGTTACATTATTTTCTACCAATAAATATCGTCTATAACGAGCTATTAATAAGTACCTATAAAAGTAATAAGCGTCAGAAAAAAAAACTTAAATCTTTGGATCCGTGTTATGTTTTATATCTATCCATATAAATAAAATTTGAGTGTCTGTTTGTAATATTAAAATAACCGCTTTTTACAAAATGCATTTGGATTTATACACGGTACCTATTCAAAAACCACCTTTTTTAAATTTTTTGTCTGTCTGTCTGTCTGGCTGTTTGTTCCGGGTAATCTCTGAAATTGCTGGACCGATTTTGACGGGACTTTCACTGGCAGATAGCTGATGTAACTAAGAGTAACTTAGGCTATTTTTATTTTAGAAAAAATAATAGGATCTCACGAAAAAAAAAACAATGTTGTAGCGCTGCGCCTGATTAAGTTTGATAGCAACAACCTGAAATGAGCCCCGCGGGTTCAGAACGCGCGAGCAGGCTGTTGCCAACGGTTGTGTCTTTATTAAATACCACGCGGACAGAGTCGCGGGTAACAGCTAGTTTCTATAATAAATCACTCTGTCTCAACTCTGCTTCCTTAATATTTTTTTTTCGATGAAATAAGATCTTAAAATATCGATAGTCACCGTTCAAATACAGTACAGACCAGTTGTTATGAGATTTATTTATAACACACCTTTCAAGCAAAAGAAAATATCATAATATGTTGATGTTTTTCCCTCTTATAATTTGTAGAAATGATTCTTAACCACACAGATCGCCCGCATCCCCGTGGAAGGCGCTTCCCCGACTTTGATAAACATCTTGTTTAAGGTGGAAGCTCAGGGTCAGGGCGCGAAATTCAAAATGTCAATGGTTTTTATTTTTTTTTACGAAAAATTTGGACATAATTACGATGTAATTTAGTTTTTCGCGATATTGGCATTCTGCATTGGATGTCTCGATGTGTTAAGTTTGCTTAAAAAATACCTAAAGCGATACAATACTTCAAGGTTTGTAAAAACGGCTACTTTTACTGTCTGAATATTTATTCGCTTATCTCCTGCATCTTAGTAAACAGCCGAGTAGCCGTTAAAGGTCGACTAATGAGACTGATAAATAATCTGTTACTAAATATAATCGTCTCGCTGGAATACTTAGTTCTAAGAAAAACAACCCCCACCACGCCGCGCCGGGATAATATTATAAAAAACTCTTAAAAAGAAATTCACGTGAAATAATTACGAACATTTTACTGAGCTTAGAAATTGGTTTAAAAAAAATACTTTCTATACTTTGCCTTATGCCAATAGTTCACAGAACTTGATACTTGTATGCGAAATTATCGGATGGGGCATGAATAGAGTGTTTTTTTTTTTTTTCAAAATCGACAGGTTCAATCCTTGGCTTGGGAATTTATTTTTTCAAAAATCGAATGCCGTAGTTCTAGTTTTCATCAAAATCAGTCATCTATACAAATAAATAAAATTGGAGTGACTGATTGTAATATTAAAATAACCACATTTTACTAAGTGCATTTCGATGTATACACGGTACCTATACCAAAACAACATATTTTACAATTTTTGTCTGTCTGTTGGTTTGTTCCGGCTAATCTCTGAAATGGCTGGACCGATTTTGACGGAACTTTCACTGGCAGATAGCTGATGTAACAAGCAGTAACTTAGGCTACTTCTATTTTATAAAAAAATAGGATTTCACGAAAAAAAATTAAAACCAATTTTGCAGCGCTGCGCCTGATTAAGTTTGATAGCAACAACCCGTAATGCGTCCCGCAGTAACTAGGCTTACGGTTTAAGTTAACTTTAATTATTTTTTTTGTATAGACATGACCGGTCGAAATTCATTAAACGTTTTCCTTCTTTACAACCCCACACTCCTGCTGTCTTCTATAGAAAAAGTCCCTAATTAAGCCATTTTTATACATGTTCCGCGAAGCCGGCTGTTGATTATTGTCGAATCAGAATAAGCTTTGAAGATTAATCCGAAAATTAGTGGAATTATTTAAGAATATAATTGGATTGAAAATATACGCAGCCCACGCGCATGGCATGCCCTCCCCCCCCCACCCCATCGCTTCCCCGCCAACGACTTAATATCACAAAGGCTGCCGGTCGGCTCAGATCGCGCGAACGGGCTGTTGCCAACGGTTGTCTTAAACTTAACGGTTGTGTGCTAAATACTACGCGGACGAAGTCGCGGCTAACAGCTAGTAATTATATATGACTACCTGATTAGCGTAGTTGCTAGTGACCCTGCTGTCTGTGCCGAGGGTCCCGGGTTCGAATCCGAGTAGGTACAAACTTTGCGAGTCGTGGATGTTTATTGTCTTTATAAGTATTATGTACTGGTTTTGCCCCTATTCCATTGTACGGTACGGTACTATAGTCTGTGTTTTCGTATGGCGATAGTATATAATTTCTCATGTCGTGTATATAATCAGTACACACAGTCAAACAATGGTCTCCATATAGACTAACTTTCAGGTACAGGACGAGTCAGCTGAACGGTAACTTTGTGTTGGTGCCGGTCGCCAATCACCAGGGCATCCCGCCGATTCAGACCCCGGGCGTCCCGGGCATGCCGATGCAGCAGCAGCCCCCGGGCTTCGCGCCGTACATCGCGCAGCCTGGCATGGACAACCATAACTATCGTAAGTATCTATTTGACCATCATACTGTAAAAAAATAACAATAGACAAAAAAATACTACCAAAATAGTACAAAAAAGTTAGCCGCGATTTGTGTTGTACACGCGAATTTCGTCGTTATGCACCTGGGAATACGTACACTACACAAATCGGCGTTGGTCTGTGTGCTTCAATATGTTGTTCACAACACAACATTCATTCTTCGAATTTAAAGTTATGGCATGTACTTTTTTTTAAATCTATACATATATACAAATAAATAAAATTTGAGTCTCTGTTTGCAATATTAAAATAACCTCTTTTTACTAAGTGCATTTGGATGTATACACGGTACATATACTAAAACAACATTTTTTTTAAAAAATTGTCTGTCTGTCTGTCGGTCGGTCTGTCTGTTAGTTCCGGCTAATCTCTGAAATGGCTGGACCGATTTCGACGGGACTTTCACGGGCAGATAGCTGATGTAACAAGGAGTAACTTAGGCTACTTTTATTTAAAAAAAAAAATCCCCCCGAACCCCGCCAACGATTTAATATCACAAAGGCTGCCGGTCGCGCGGGCTCAGAACCCGCGAGCGGGGTATTGCTAACGGTTGTGTCTTTGTTAAATACCACGCGGACGAAGTCGCGGGTAGCAGCTAGTTAAAAATTAAACTGCTAAGCTGAAGTGGTGGGAGTGGACCGGCCACGTAGCAGACATGAATCCGCAATCGCACGTCACAGCCGCCGTGACAGACCGAGGCGAAGATAGTGCTATGATTTGGATACCTTTGCGGGTAAAACATAGACACAAGAAGCCCCAGACTCGAATGACAGACAGATTTTTTTTCTTCTTAAATCTACGACCGTATCGGTCCTAGTGGAGACCTTTGCCCGGCAGTTAGACATAGAATAGGCTATAAAAAAATAACTTAAATACCGGCCTAGAGTAAAGGGCGGTATTTAAGTTATTTTTTTAGCCTAGAGTCTAGGCTATAGGCCTGTATCGCAGGGATCAATAAAAAAAAAGAAACATTACACCGACTAAATTAAAAAGGAGTGGAAGATAATGAATAGCTGATTTTATATTTCTAGGGTTCTGTAGTTCTCTACGATAAACCCATATTTAAAATAGCCGGTCGTATCTTCAATAGTGTGTTGTAGTATAAAACCGAAGAATATTTCATTGAGTATACAGGATGTAAAGGGGCGTGGCAACGAAATTTTGGGTAAAGATTACACTTAATGCCTATAATAAAATTATATAAATCATTCATGTCAAAATTCATAAGTTACAAATATGGTAATTTTTGAGCGCGCAATGAATCGTAAATAATACGATCACAACACAACGCAACTTGCGATAACCGACGCGTGCGAGTGACAAGCGCCCTCGAACGTATCAAGTTTTAGTTTACATTGCATTTTTGGGCCGACATCAGTAAGCATGTTTTTTTTTTAATTAAAATTATTATAAAAATTAAAATGAAAAAAAATTAGTATGATTCATGAAAAGATCAACAGAAACATCTAACTCTGCGGGGTCGAGAATCATAAGTTGAATCTATAGTATCAGTTTTCGTTACAAGGCTACTTAAACCCTGTATAATTTCTAACCTTTGAATCATATCTAGGAAAATTATATTCGTTCGTGTATTATAAACATTAGTTGACGGCCTGATTAGGGCAGTGTTAGTGACTGCTTTCTGCGCCGAGGGTCCCGGGTTCGAATCCTGGTTGGGACACAAGCTTTGTGTGATGAGCACGAATGTTTGTACCCGAGTCATGGATGTTTAATATGTATATAAGTATTATATACTGAGTTCGCCCTCATTCCATTGTACGGCACCCATTACATAAGCGTTAAGCTTAAAGTGGGACCGTATAGTTCGTGTGTTCGTATGGCGATATTTATTTATTTATTTGAGTCATGAAGGAAACACTTCTAAATAACTGCGGAACCTTACAATACACGCGACATGTACTTGGCTACTTAGTGAGAAGCCCCGACTTCGCACGCGGTAATAGAAAGAAGTGAAAGATATAATACATCACAATATAAGCCCCTAGACAAGTCTTAAATTCTAAGGTAGGTCTTAGTATACTCTAAGGTAAAACGCAGTTAGTTTACTTGAACGTCTTCCGTCGTCTACCCACGCCAATTCCTAACATAATTAATTTCTAAGAACCTATTTATCCTTTTACAAATATTATGTTATTAAAGCAATATCGAGACGAATCGGCGCAAATGCAAATTGATTTTTATTTACTGGAAAAGAAGACCGTTTTTGCACGTAAGCTCTCAGAGAGGCGAAGTCTTCCAAGAATTATAGATGGGGATTAATAAAATAAAAGCCTTTAATAGTCTGACGAACGATAACAAATTATGCGAAATATTATACTTTAGAGACTTACAAAAATAAAGCTTTAGTTTTTTTTTTTTTTTTCAATTTAATTTACCAGACTTCAATCAGTAGCGTTATTATTGAAATTAATTTAGAAATCAAAGACTTAGGTTTCGCTGAAAGGTAGCTAATTAAATCGAAGTTGCATTTGGAAGGGGCGCAGCGGTGTCTCGCGCGCCCACTCGCGCTCCCAGCTTCGCGGAGGCTGCATCATCCAACCGACGGCACAACTTCATAGTTCTCGCACCAAGCATGTGCTTTCGTTGCGGTTGCACCCACAATCCGGGCGAGAAGTGTCCGGCACGTGCCCTCAAATGTTATCGGTGCAATCGGTACGGTCATATAGCTAAAATGTGTCAAACAACGCCGATAAGGAGGATGGATGACGTGAACAAGGAGGACGAAGACGTGTTATGTGAGTGTTTGCCGCATCACCGGTCGGTCTATGAAGTTTGTTTATATTTACAAATATCATATCGATAAATCCACTTGTTCTATTTTGTTTTCGATTAGTTTCGGTGCGGGTTGCGAGACCGGCTTGTCCCTGGGACTCGCCGAGATTCATTTGGCGTTTTTGTTGGTCACCGCCGAGGATCCAGGAGTGCTGGTGTAACTGTGGTAGGAGTGTGTGGCGATCCTCGCCCCAAATGTCGTGTGTTCAGGAAAAATATTAAACATTATGCCAACTTTCGTCTATATCAGTGGTACTCAACCTTTTTTTTTCATAGGGTCCACGAACACGTGTTAGCCGTGGTGTCGCGGGACACAAAATGAATAATTAAAAAAAATAGGCAATGATTTCATAGGTTTTCGGTGTTGTCACAAATATAATTAAGCAACTTTGAATTGATTTATTGCAGCGCGGTAGTGTTATGTAGAACCTATTCACTCAGCGCGCTCTCAATTTTTGGTAAAATAAAGTAACACCTGATGGGCCAACCACAAAAGCCCAGCGGGCCGCAGGTTGAGTATAGCTGGTCTATGTCATATAATTTATTAATCGAATAAATTATGTGAGCTTAAATCTGGAACACCATAGTTATGTAGCCGGTAATAATTGAAGACGTTGCGTACGAAGTCGCGGGTACACTGTGGCGTATTTTAAAGCCATCTGTAACGATTAAGACCGATTCATATGGTCGTAGATATTGCAGATAAGTTTCAAGGAGACATTTCTATACAAAAAATAATTAAAAACAGGAAATGCGGCCAGCATCTTGGGCACGCTACCGCATGGGCCAATTTTTTTACACTTTTTGTAGCCTTTCTATACTCTTTTTAAGTTATATTAGTTTGTAAATATTTCAGTTATTTTCTTTCTAATTGTTATCAAAATAAACACGTTATAATTTAAAAAAAAATATTACTTATATGTGTGTATTCGTTGTCTGGGACCGTTGTGTTAGTTACTCTGTTTCAGTTACTGATCTGTATACTGTCTCCAACTGTTATTTCTTTTATTAAATTTATTTATTCACTAGCTGTTACCCGCGACTTCGTCCGCGTGGTATTTAACACAAAAGTATTTCTAAATTAAAGGTAGCCTAAGTTACTTCTTGTTACATCAGCTATCTACCAGTGAAAGTCCCGTCAACATCGGTCCAGCCATTTCAGAGATTAGCCGAAACAAACAGACAGACAGACAGACAAAAATTGAAAATAATGTTGTTTTGGTATATGTACCGTGTATACATCCAAATGATCTTAGTAAAAAGCGTTTATTTTAATATTACAAACAGACACTGTAATTTTATTTATTTGTATAGATGTAATATATTAAGGTACAGCACTTATGAATTGTCAACATTGTTACAAAATGCGAAGCTACAATTATGCCACCCGTTCGGAATGCCGTTCCTATGGAGAAGTACGGGCGAAAAGCTCCATGGTTCCTCTTCTTAAAAAGATTTCTTTCATTTTTGAGCAGTTCATTGTGGGAGGTCATGGGTATGTGAGAACGATGTAGACACTGTTAATTAAGTAGGCTTGAGTAGCTAGTCAAAAAGTACTGACTCCAAGTCAATGGGTTTAAGAGAGCGTTCAAGTATTACGTTACGAATTTGGGGGGGGGGGGGGGGGGGGGGGTCTTCTGAAACGTTGCGATGCGTTACAGGGGAGGGAGTGGGGGTTTGAATTACGCATTACGAACAGTGTTTTAACCCTAAAGAACGGTCGCGTAGAGATTTTACGTTTTACTAGGAGGGAGGTGGGGGGGAAACGTTACGTTAAAAATTGCGTTACGTAATACTTGAACGCTACCTAATTCTGTTTTATTATCAATGACAAAACATAAATTATATGTATAGGCAGAATAGTATCAATATTTGCAATTTTATTTTAGAAACTTATTTTTTCAGCGATTCCTATGGTACCGGCGGTCAACATTGATATTCCTGAAAACCATATGAACAACGGACACCAGGCCGCGTAAGTAGCCATTTTTTTACAATATTAAAACCTCCCATGACGTCATATTTCCGCAAGGAATTGACAGAGGTCTACTATTCTAAACCCACGTTAAAATAATAAAATAATTTTACAAATCGGTTTTTAAATGACTCGGTTCTGAGGTAAATGAACATATTAAAAAAATCGAACTGAGAACCTCCTCCATTATTGGTTGATAATAAATATAATATTTTAGAAACCAATGAGGCAGGCAATTAATATATCACTCGAAAATAACGCTTCGTATTCTATTTTAAGATTATATGTATAAAATGAATGCGGGTTTGACAAACCCCAAGGCACCACCCTTAATACCCTCGCACCCTTAATATGGGCTCACCATAGTGCACCTTTACCAGCCACCTTAGCGGGTGCATGCGTATAGATAATTATTTTTTTTTATTCCATTCTCCTCCAGTGTTTATCCAGTCCCGCACCACCAAATGCTCATAATGAACAATGAAATGATAATGTCGACCCCCGTGGGCGAACGCCCATACTACGGCCATTTCCCTGGCCCACGGTTGCCCGAGGAGCACCGCCCCAACATGCAGTACCTGCCCGAGATGCCGCAGCCGCCGGCCTTCGCCCCTCGAGCTAGCAGCGCCCCCAACATGCATCACCCGACCATGTTCCAAGCAGCGCCGCAGGAGACTATGACGCAAGATGATATATTTAATCGTGAGTAACTCTACTGCCATACTTGTTGTTCCAATAAGAGATTCAGAGGAACCCTTAAGCCGAATTTGAAGTCCTAGGTTGGTTTCGTAGTTTTGCAGATTACGTGATGTGTGATTCAGTGGTATTTTTTGGATTCCTTACTAGCTAAACCTACTGATATTATCTTGTAAGATTCTTATAGGAAAAAAACACTTTCACCATTTCCCGATTTTTCTGAACAACTTTGTCAATTTATTGACATTAAACTAATTTTACAGATTTTATCGCGTGTATATTATGTTTTTCCGTTCACTGCAAAAAAATGTTTTTATAAGAAATCAATTTGTAAATTTATCTTTCTTCTTCTTTAAGTCAAAGTCAAAGTCAAATCATTTATTTCGTATAGGCCTACGGGGGCACTTACAAATTGTCATTACATTTTTTCCTTATCTCTACAACCGGATCGGAACGCGACCTCAACTGAGAAGATCCGGCAAGAAACTCAGCGGGCTTGTCTTTTTTTTATCCATTATTTTTACAAAACAAATTATAAAAAGTAAGCTCCAGTGTGTTGCCATGCGAGGCGCACACACGCTACACTTTAACATTATAAATATTGATATGTGAGCGATCAGTCCCAGGCTGCTAAGTAGTTTAATAACGAATTATTTCCCACGAACGAATACTTAGTAGTAATAGTTTAATTATTCTTCATTATAACTAAGATGAATAAATCCCGGACCAGAATCGGAATATTTGTTTAATGGAAAACCATTACAAATGAATCGTCAAAAAAATCACAAAGCGCCAAGCTTCGATTTTATCACCCGTTCGCAATGCCGTTCCTATGGAGAAGAACGGGCACGAAACTTCATAGCTGCTCTTCTTAAAAGGAATTTATACACTTTTGAGCAGTACATTATTATGTGAAAACAATGTAGGCACGGCTACGGCTTAAGTAGCCGGTTAAAAACAATAGTAGCCCTAAGTATAGAATTATAAGATAATGCCTTCATGGCTTTCGCATTTAAAAAACAAATAACTATCAACAACAAATGTGACGCAAGGAAACGTTAGCCTGGTAACTGGATTACATATATATATTTTATATATATGTAATCCAGTCTTAGGCTAACGTTTCCTATATATAAAATATATATATGTAATCCAGTCTTAGGCTAACGTTTCCTTGCGCCACATTTGTTGTTGATAGTTATTTGTTTTTTAAATGTTATTATTATTATTAAATGTTAATTTGTTTTTTAAATTTAATTTTTATATAAAATATATATATGTAATCCAGTCTTAGGCTAACGTTTCCTTGCGTCACATTTGTTGGATACAATTATTTAAAAATCGCAGGATTAACTTCTTAGAAAAGTTAATCCTTGTTTATTATGAAGATAGTAGGATTATAATTTAACGGCGGCGCCAAGGTTCACTCGACCTTGCCCACGGGGTCGTTTTCTCCTTGTATAGTCTATAGATCAATGAACGGCTTTAACTATTTATATATATTAAGATGATGGTGTAATAATGATTCATATTAATATAAGTACACATTACTCTTTAATTTACATTATTAATCACGAGAGCGGATAAATAATGATGATACTTCAAATTAAAAAAAATTCAACACGTACACAGTACTAAATTAACAGTACGGTACCGCTACAACATACAAGCGTCGCTTAGTTTTGAACCGTCCAGTTGGTGTGTTCGTCTGGCCGTATTTATTTTTACCAGCCCTTTCTAATGTCCCACTGCTGGGCACGGGTCCCCCCTTCGACGAGGATTAAGCCATAGTCCACCACGCTGACCCAGTGCGGGTTGGCGGACTTAACACATCTTCCGAGGGGTTCTCTCAGACATTCAGGTTTCCTTACGATGTTTTTCTTCACCGTTTAGCAAGTGATAATCGTGGGTGAAAATGAAATCCCAGAGGTGCGAGTCGGGGTTTGAACCTGCGATCCTCGTTACCGGGGGAAGCGTTCTACCAAATTGGCTATCACTAGCCATGTGCCCGATCGATAAAAAAAAAAATATTTATACAATTTTGGACAACCCCTCCCCCCCCCATTTTATCTCCTCAGGGGTTGAATTTCCAAAAATCCTTACCGTCCTTAATCGATCTCAAGGGTTTTCGTGCTTCTTTCAAGTCTAAGTCCATCGGTATAGGCTTTGCATCGTCCGTCCGTGAGAGTTCATTATTTTATTTAAATAAGCCAGTTTTAGCTAACTACTACTGGTGGTAGGCTTCGGCCGTGGTTAGTCACCACCCACTGAACAAAGCCATGTCGCCAAGCGGCCTAGCCGTGTTCCGGCATGATGTTCGGTGTTGCCATTCATGGATGGCGGGTCAGATCAGTTGCGCTGCCTGCCTAGTGAATGTAGCGTCTCTATCTACTGCCGCCTTCCTACCTAGGCGAGTATGCTCCATCGTAGATCTCATCTTCACTTACCATCAGGTGAGATCGAGATCAAATACTTGCCTATAATGTATAAAACAAAAGGCAGCCAATTCGTTTTGCCACTTATCCGTTGAAGTTTCACTTCTACTATGCGTCCCAGCACACATTTCGTTTTTTTTTAAATTCAAACATTGTTGTTGTGCAGCGGCGGTGATCCCTGCGGAGCTGCTGCCGGAGTACCGCGTCCCCTCGACGTACGGTACGGTACCGTTTGACCGCCGCACCGATGCCGTGTGGGCGCCCAACCTTGGCGATGTGAGTACAACCTCCATGCATGTTATTGGTCTTACCACAGATTATGTAATATTTTTTACGAACAGATATTTCACTCTGCAAATACATTTAATTAAAACGCAACGCTTGCATTAAGCTTTAAAGTGCATTTTAGCTTGCAGATCGCTGAATTTTTGTATTACATACTTCTCTTTCAATCGCTTAACCCTTAATAGCCTAGAGTTTCAATTTTGATACCAATCTTTTAAACCGAATGTTCACATTACTATTAGTTTTTTTTACTAGGTTGGCTGTACGTATTTTACTGTTGTATAATATTCTTTCCAACGAAATTAAAAAAAATCAAATGTCATTATTATTAAACACAGTAACATTAAACACAGTAATATTAAAAATAAATCACTTTCGTAAATCAGGCTATTAAGGGTTAATTATAAGTAATAATAGACTGATTCTGCAAAACTCTCAGCTGACGGGTTCGTTAGACTTTAGTATATTTTTTATTATAAAGTTCTATATACGGAACCCGATCTCGGTCTATTTTTGTCTATAATTAAGTAGTATTGGTAAATGCACACAAGAGCATGAATGTTTGTACCCGAGTCATGGATGTTTCATGTTTATATAATATTATATACTGAGCTCGCCCTCAGTCCATTGTACGGCACCCATAATACAACTGTATCTTAGTGTGGGACCGTTTAATTGGTGTGTTTGACTGGCGATATTATTATTATTATTTTTAAGTGCCCCCGTAGGCCGGTACGAAATAAATTATTTTACTTTGAACAATACAAGAAATCTTTGAGGATTTTTAGCAACATAAATCACCGTTAACCTAATGGGGAAAGGGGACCCACGACTGACCCTCGGCTTGTCAACTTTTCGATTATAAACCAAACAAGTTAGATCGATAATAAAAGAAGCCAGCAACACCGAACTCCTCTAAGATGTTAATCGAGAAACTATCTATCACGAGTGACGGGAACCTCCTCTTGTTTCTTGGTGGGTCCTCTTTCCCTATTAGGTTAACAATGGATTTCCACCAAGTATCGCCTAGTTCTATCAATATTCTATACTTTTAAATTGTTTATTTTAATAAATTATGTACTAATAGTTATTTACATGGAAAAACAAAAAACTAAAAAATACTTATTAATAGGACATTGTATAATAAAATTATATACACAAAAATGACTCCACATCGTCGTCGATGCCAAAAGTGGCCAGCAGGCTGGCCGCGTTTCCGCGCTGAACAGCGAGGCTCACTCTCTGCGCGAAATAGAGGCCAGCCAGTTCTATCAATTATATTAATCGCCGCGATTATTTTTTTGAAAATCATTCACAAATCCGCAGCAAATGTTCAACTTCACGGAGATGCGGAACGCGCTGCCCGCGGTGCATCCCGGGATGGGCGCGGAACCCCAGCCGGGACCGTCCACGGCCCCGGACGTGCTGCCCGGCGGCCCAGCGGACCGCAGGGTGGTAGGGGCGGACAGGGGGGTCATAGTGGGCTCTGAAGATGACGTAAGTACTATGTACACCAGTATTTATTTATTGATTTCTTATATTTAAGCGAATACTACACATTGGAATTAAACTATTTTTTAGGATTTTTTCGCTGTTATATTTAACGTCGGGAACGTAAAATCAAAATATAAACGCGATTAAATCCTAAGAAATATTTTTATTTCAAAAGGATTAATTTTTTAAACATTTTCGTCATTGTGTGTTTTCTTTTTATGTCGTTATTTTACAGTTTTGACGCGCCTTTTCCGTTGTTATTTATTATACAGATTTTTTTTTCATAATAAGCTACAATTTTTGTGGACGACTTCTAGTCAATATTATTGGCTAACAAAGTTCTATAAATGTCATTGATTAATCACAATCAAAGAGTAACCACAAAATTTATAGACGTTTGATAAAGTTATTAGACTATTACTTCGGGGGTTAAATTACATCTATTTATAATCGCAATACATTATTTAAAAAAAAAAAAAAACTTGGTCGTGTCATTGGAAATCGACGCAAACTCCATAAATTTCACAGATTTCTCTACCGCATAGTTTTATTTGCTGTTATATTACCAACGGGGACAAAATCGTTAAACACTTTCCCCGAATTTTATAGACGTTTCATAAAGCTATAAAACCTCTATAAATTCGGGGGTTTAACGATTCCGGCCTGTATAAAGATTTTCTTTATTACAGAGAGAGTTGGAAGCTGGGTTGCAAGCGCTGGAAAGGCAAATCGACACTGAATTCAAGAACGCCGACTAGTCTCCCTGCTTACACTCGTGTCTGAGCGCCCGTGGCGTGAGGTTTGTAAGGGGATTCCTTTATAAGGCGATCCCCCCGAATCACGACATTAGTTATAGGGAAATGTTACCTTTTGTCAACACAGACGGGCTATCCGAAGCTATCGCAGGCGGGCGCAGATACAGGGTTCCCTTTGGGAGCGAAGTTATCTAGTTACCCATATCTAGCAAAAAATTGAATTTGCAAAAAAAATCTGAATAAAGTACTTCAGTCGTGACTCAGGGGGTAGGAGGGGGCAGTATGATCGATTGCTCTCCTGTATCTGCGCCTGAACGCAGGCATAAGCATATATATAAAGTGTAACAGAAATACTGTACAATATTTTTTACACATGGCTCAGTAACATATGGATCATGTTAGTAGTATATGAAATAATTGTGGTAATGATGTTGGTTGTTTTTTTTAACTTATTGAACCAGTAGCGTTTGCCGTGTGCTAAATACGGGGTGTCATTTTAAAATTTGTAATAAATGTATTTATTTCTCTGGCAATTTTATCTTTATAACCTACTTGGTGGACCTGTTAAAATATTTTACATAATTTTTGTTACACCTTGTATATGCGTGTTATATAACGCCACAGGCAAAAAAAACGTTAGTTTGTTATATACCTATTACGTAAGTCCCGTTTATGATGTGTACCTAAATTGCGACCTAAATGGCATGCCATACTTACAACTGCAACACAACTGCGATCACAATAGGGTTTCGAATTGAAAGTCAGCCACAAGCAATGAAGAATTTTTTATATGAATTTGATAAATATTACCACCTTAAAGTTTTTAATTAAATATAAAGCTGCATGCACCGTGACCCCTTCCTACACTATTCTATACAAAACATTGGTTCGGCTAAGACTTAAATTTACATTTTAAACAAATATTATTTTAGATATCAGCTATAACTGCCACGGCATTAATAAAATACAGCGAATAAAAAAAACAAAGCACGATGCATTTGTTTAGAGAATTCAAATTTGGAACAAAAATGGGATAACAAATCAAAATTGGAAAATATTTTAAAAAAGATAAGGTAATTATGCTATTCTTCTCAATTACATTTAATGAAACAAAAAAAATATAAAATAACTTTTTTCTGTTGTGTAAGATTTTATATTGAGGAAAATCACAAACTTACTTCTCCACAATCTGAAGCTAATACAACATCTGACAAACGTCAATTTAAAAATAGACCTCATAAAATATAAAAAAGAATTTCCACACAAGAAATAATTTAAAAAGTCGCCAACGAGTCTTCATCACAGATATCTTAAAAATGAATCACAGTGACAGCATGCTTTATCGATGATGCTTTAGTATCTGCAGTAATTACGCTATAGCGCCCTCCTTCAACGCGTGACACACCACACGTATCTTTCCTCATTTTATTGTTCATGACATTTTCTTTAAATTGAAAAACTTCCTTTTTAACTCTAACGCAATGAAATTATCTTTAACGTCCACGCCACACTTGCGCCTAAAGCTGTTAATTAACGCGTTAGTCGACATAAAATACTAACATCGATTGACGCGTTAATTATCCGCATTAGGCTGTGTCCCTAGTCGGCAAACTGTCAGCGGCCGACCGACTGAGCCGCAAATTTGTGGCGAACTGAAATTCGAGTTAGCTGCAAACTCGGATCAATTTGCGTGCGCCGCAAGCAAACTGTTATGTGTGAGCCGCTTATTTAGGTCGACCGACCGACTGAATTTTCACTGTCAACTGTCCACATGACAGTAGAGGCAAACGGACTCACTACGCCCGGCGAACAAGCATATCGCCGCCGCCGACTGGAACCGGTTTTCCTGTGCGTCAGCCGCTCACTGAATCAATCTGCGCGCGCAACACAGCAAACTGCGTAGAGTGAGCGCAAACTAGCAAACTGTGAACACTCCATTTCAATTATATGGAAGGGGCGCACTAAACCGATACGCCGCTAACTCAGTCGGCCGCTGACAGTTTGCCGACTGGGGACACAGCCTTAGGCGCAGGCGTAGCAGGAGCGTAGGAATAAATTAAGAGGTCGGGCCCAATTGCTGGCAATACTTCTTTTTTTGGCACTTTAATTAAATATAATGAGAGCTGTGTTGGTATGTCTTGTTTTTGAGACCATAAATGGGGCTGCCAACTATTTTTTTATTAACATAATGTGTGCGGAGAGCTTTTAATGTTTTTAATAGCCCATTCAAATATAATATATTTTTGTACCTTCTATATTTTTCTTCAACTTTTAAAGTAATGTTAGATTCTATGTCTTGGTCTTTATTTCATTTGTTTTAAAGTATGTGATTATTAGAGCAATTTATAGCACTATTGATTAACACAAAAAAATATGGGTTATTCATTTGTTCGCTTTACTCTATCAGATTCAACGACATGCTTTTAAAAAATCTACGAATACATTTTTTACTGTGTTTTAAATAATGAAAATATGAGCTATCTACAAAAAAAAACCATGGCCCAAGCGTAAAATGTTTTGACAGATTATCGATTAGGTCATACAAGTCATGTGTATTTATGAAATTAACGTGTTGATTTTTTTATAAAAACTAACTTCGGCAACCCTAATATGTTCGTGTAACTGGTAAAGACAAAAACTCGGCTGCTTGAATACCACTCGTATTTGAATAAGGACCTGGCCTAACAGTTAGGATTCATGGTTAGCTGGCCATAGCCCATAACATTCGTGAAAAAAATAATTAAAATAAATCAAATTTGTTTTTACCGCACTGAAAATTCGTTGCAGTGCACTGAATGAACTTTACAAACAAATTTCTGTTTTATTATGACTCTCGTCTACAAATTTATTTTATAGCGATATTTAAAGAACATGCGGTAGTCTTTATCAGTTAAATATGAAGAAAATACAATTGTTTGTGTTCAAAAAAAAGCCCTCATCGGACAGTGACTTATTTGGCGTTTTTCGATCAGTACGTCAAGTGCGAGATTATTCGTAACCTAACCATATACTTTATGGTCTACGTATTTTGACATTTTGTTGGGCAACTGAAAGTTTTAAATACCATCCGCTAGAAGCGCTGTTTAATTCTCCATACAAAGTGTCTAAATACTTATAATAATCTCTCACTCGACGCACGGAGTTCGCTGAAACTTAGACTGAATACATGTCTGAAAATTAAGCGGCTTGAAAAAGTTAAAAAAAAATGAGATTATTTATTTCTTTATTTTAATTTTTATGAATCCCATTCACTATGCTTGCCAATATAGCAATTTTACAGACACATTCTGATATAAAACTTGTATATAGTCTAAGTTAAAACATGTTTTATACATTTTATACGAAATTCTTATATTTATTGTCGCAGAAAGCTAAGAAACTAGTCGGCGTGAATCTTATAAGTTAAAACACATCGCGATATCGTATCGAAAACGTTAATGTACTCTCTATCTACGTAAGGATACGTTCAGAGTTTCGAGTGCGAGTTTTTTTCTTAATCAAAACGTGAACTGCAAAGTCTGCGTATTTGTCATATTGTACGGCAAATTGAATAGTGCCTCTAGCGGACAGTATTCAATACTTTTAACTCTTTATATAAATACACAAATACGTTGACTTTGAAGTAGGTATATAGCTAGCTTGCAGTTGATTACGATAACCACGAAGCTGGCGAAGCGGGGTTAATAATTTAATTGGTGCCAGGAGCTCTTTTTGATGATTTGTACGTTGTTAAGCTAGAGAGTCGTATCGAGAAAATATTTTCCTTAACAAGCTAGTATTGTTCTAGCGTGGTCAATAGTCTAGATTTAGTGTTACGTTTTTGTTATTTTATTTTTCTAAATGTTATTTTTTATGGGCTTTGCTAGTGTGTTACCGTGTGCAATCCATTATTCCGTAGTGTTGTGCAGTTGTTAGTAATTTATTAGTTGATTTTAATGTAATGGATTTATTTTATGGTCCCAGTCGTTATGTGGATATTATTGTGGTTTCAAATCGATGCATGAATTACTTGCCTGTTTATACATAAAAGGCGCAAGCCGTACTGACTAACTATCAAACAATGCACAGCTTAAACCGCTGGACGTAAACTCGTAAAAAATGCATAGTAACGTTCCGTTACTGACGTAAGCATTCACCAAGACAGGATTTTTGAGAAATCGTCTTCGTACAAATCGTAGTCAAAGTATACGCTTGGTAAGAAAAACTCCAAACTTTATGAAAAGATTCTTTATAAGAATTGATTACAGGCCTCTTTTGTTATGATCCCTAAATCTCCACGGAGTGCTTAAGTTGATACGGTGACAAGCTATTGAATAATGATATAATGTTAAAATCTGGTTAAATTATTTTTGGTGTAAATAACTGAACACATGTTTTCCATCAATATTTTCATGTATTTGGCCGTTACCGTGTTTTTTTCTAATCTTTCCCTTGGGCCGTACCACTGGCGCTTTATCTCGTTTATTTTTCCTAGCAAAGCAAACTTTTATAATTATGATACGAGTAAGTAGGCGGCCGCCATTTTGCCTAACATACAAAGACAAAATGGCGGCTGGCGCTCAGCATCGCGGTATTTTAAATAATCCACCGTAACTATGTATTGTTTTCAAAATATTAATGACAAATTTTATGAGTTCCATCACACTTTAAAAAATCAAAAACATTACGAAAATTTGAGTTTAGCTGTATCAAAAACTAAAATACCATAAACGGTTCGGTAATAGGTATTGTTATGATAGTTATTTACGGCTAATTAATCAATATAAGTGTTTATTTAAAACGTATATACAAAAGATACTGATCTCAGTCACACATCAGTATTTTATCATTAAAATCAATATTTTTATTTGCATGGTCACATCTTTCCTTATATAAACAGTGTATGATGGTATATTGGTATTTTAAATAATCGTGTAGAACTGGGTCGATGGGTATTTTTTCTAGGCGACAATTGCGTGGGCTGCAGAGCTAGTATATACAAAATAACTTACTTGGTATCATTTTGGTATTTATTATCAAATCGTAGAATTGTCGGGACTAATAAAGTACTTTAAATAAACGTTTCTAGGTTTCAATCAATTTTATCAATTAATTAATATAACTTAAAAAAATAATATTATAATAAATTAAAATAAAGGCGCAACTCGTTTCCCTTTGTAGTGTCAATTTTATTTTGGAATTAACTTATTGCTTCCGGGCTGCTATCTGTAAGATGCACGGTAGGCGAGATTATTTCCCTCGCATCACTATTTTATATTTATTAAACGGTCATCTAGTTATTGTATCAATAAATAGCGGACTCCATTTTCAGATAGTAGCCTACCATAATATAGTCCAACCAGAAAAATAGGAAATATTTAAAAGGGCACTGTTTATTGCCCCCTGTGCTCCCTGTGAGCTAGCATCTACAGCGGTCATATCAGGTCCGAGCCATTCTGTAGACCTCGAGCAGTTGGCTCGGACATTTTAAGATTTTCAATGAATTTATTAACAATAAAAATAACTGCGCTCCTATGATATGTCAAGAAATAATAGCCATTTTTGACGACCTGGACATACCTGCGCTTATGGCGTTAATTCACATGAAATACATTTTGTCGATTAACGCGTTAATTCGCGGTATTAGGCGCAGGTGTAGCAGGAGAATGTGAGTCGGTATTAATTGTCTAGACGAAAGGTAGAGAGCGGACTGCGCAAGATATTTTAAGCAATCCTAATATTTCCGGTAGGCCTATACGATGTAACGACTAGCAAAGCTTGCTTCAGTTTACAAACAAATTTATTCTAGTTTATAAATAACATTATTGATGTCTAAGGCTGGTGATACAATATACTCTAAATGGATGAAAAAAAAACAAAATATATCTAAGGCTGTAATTTAGAAATAGCTGAGAGATGCGAGTCGATGCTCTCTTGATGTAATTTATTACGTTTACATTCACGTTGGACTAATTGGATACAATATTGGCCATCGCTGAACCAATTTACCGTGTAAATCTAGATCTCGATCCATTGTTGGGCCAATAGTTGGGCCAACGTGGGTGAATGCATTAAAGTATCGCGGTGGCAATGTTCTAACGGGAGTTAGTGTCACCAACTTATGTGTGTCGGCGAGTGTTTTGCTGCCAAATGCGGCCAGACATAATAGCGTTTCAAAGTAATATTAATGACTATAATACATATATACCGGTATACATAAGTTTATGGCAATCGAATATCATTATGTTATTCCTACAAGACGTCACCGATTACAGGCCTGATCAGATATAAGCGTTTTTCGTTACCCATGTCGAGTAGAAGTAGATGCAAGGCAGCGTTGCGCATACTCAACCGATCTGCCCGTACTGCCCACGCGCAAGTTGATCGCAGCTCTGTGGAATTTGCTAGTGATGCGACCCGATTATTGATAGTATATGTCGATAACATTCACTAAACCCAAAACTAGAGAAGCACTTTTGTAAGTTAATGGCTGATGATGCTCCCGCGCTTCACCTCCCGCCCCAAATGCAATCAACTTGCGCGGACAGTACCTTTTACTCTCCTGCCACACCTGCGCCCAAAGCCGTTAATTAACGCGTTAATCGACTAAAAATGTTGGTATTTTATGTCGATTAACGCGTTAATTAACGGATTAGCGCAGGAGCATTACCGCAAGTGGTAGCGAACACCGCTCCAGTATGATCAAAGCCTAAGACTATTAAGTCCTAGTGATTTATTAAATTACGATTTGTTAATTTGTTACAAGTATATTTAGTGCAATCGTAATGTTGCGTGCAATATTGTGTTGGCGATGCGGCTCAGGGGGACTGGGTGACGAAATGTTGGACAACTCGCACGTTGTGTGTTGCGTTGCGAGACCATGTCGGGCAACTTTCAAACAATATGTGTATAATATGAAAATTTGTATTCTTGTCGAGCAACAGGTTGCTGAACATGTTGGCCAACTTTCATTGCCCAGTGACTACGCAATGGATTTAGTTAGTCGATTTGAGTTTTAGTCGAGTCGCATGACTGACTAACCATATAGCAAAGGAGGTTAAATCGACTACCGGTGATGCGATCTCTTTGCATTTAATTTGTATGATTTATAAACATAATTAATTATCAAGTGCATGTAGCTAATGTTGTTTGTATAGAGGTGGCAACCATATTTTGGTGTATTTTTTTTCCTAGGAAAAGTCATTATTTATAAATAGGGAGGTCTGTTTAAAGACCCATTATAGAACATGCGCACACAGTGCGATTTAGTGAATAATATATATTTTTGTGTCTTATCACCTTTTGCCTAGACATATACCTACTTAATAAATATCTTTGATTATGTCTTGTGTTTTTTTTTATTTTGATATTTTTTTGCTTGTTCTCTATGAGTCCTTTGTGCACACAACACTAACATGATACTCATACATTATGTGATGACGTCATCCGACATCATACATACATCATACATCTTACATACATCATGGTATACTTAGTATAGTATAGTATGGTATAGTGCAAAATGCCGCGCTGTACCTACTTGATACTTTGTGCGGACTTATGATTGCCATCCAATATTAACGCTTCACTATAGTATATATATATATAGCATACATATATATATATAGTGTATTTAACTATATTTTACAAATTAAATAATCATTATAAAAATGAAATAAAAACTATACAATCTTTAATTTCGATAATGATTCTTGCGCTATTTCTGTCACTATATTTTTTATTTAATTATTTAATAAAATCGAATTTATATTTTATAAATTTTAATAATTATAAATGTATCAAAACCATATATCATCTTTAATTTTAATAATGATTTTTTAGCTATGTCTGTCACGCATTTATTTTCTTATTAACTTATTAAATGAAACCGATTTTATATTTTATTTTATTTTATTATTAATGTGTTAAAATGCTGGGCAAAAGCTATATCATCTTTAATTTTGATAATGATTCTTGAGATATTTCTGTGAGTGAACTGATGCTGGGCTAAAATGTTATTATATTTCTGTCCACATAGTATATCCTTCAAATATGGAAAATCTGTCGTATTTTTTTATTTTATGGACATAGTCAACGAGCCTTAAAATGTAGATTAAATATTAGAGGTGGCATTTCCCGGGTTATACTTGGGACTTCACAAGAGAGGCGCACGCCAATTCTCCGGCTGTAAAATCCATAAATAAGGAGTTTTTTTTTATAAGTGGGATATTACATTCACATAGCTCTAGGATGTCTCATATAAATGATAATATAATGCAGCCACATGATTATACCTATGGTCATGGTTTAAGATTATTCCATACATTTTATGAATGTTTATATACATATATAGTCCTAGGTCATAGATATATGATAGTGTAATATCCCCTTAAACCTTGTGTTTTGTCATAACAAAGCGACTGCATAAATCTAGGATTGTATAGTTAAGGTGCGTATATACGACGACACTTAGACACTAGCCACTCGGTCTATAGATCGAGTGTCGAAGTGTATCGAATGTCAGCTGAGTTGCTAAACTTTTGTCTTTGCCGCTTAGTGGCTGTCGACATAAGTGTCGAGTGTCAGTGTCAGTGTCCCCGTGTGTACATAGCTTTAAGGAACTAGTATGTATGTGATGTGACTTTGTAACGGAGTCAGTACAAGTAATTTGAATTTTTCAAAATAAATCATGTAACCCTTGTTTGATTGTTGGGATGTATTTTGTATATAACGATGTGTACGCCCGTGTGTGCCACTTTGCACGCCTTGCACACGACTGTGGTTTGGCCAAGTTCTGTTATTTTTTTTTTTCAACTTTATCGTAGCACAGATGTTATTAAGTCAGTATGGTGAGTTCCGGAAGTGGCACACGCAGGCTATGTGTTGAGGCCCATTAGGTATGTATATATGGGTGTTCGCTGTAGTAGACGATGGGCCTCTATGTAATTAGACCTAGAAATGGGATTGGTCTAGGTTTCATAACATTATTTGCTTATTTTTATAAGCTTTTCAAATTTGAACGAACATATTTTTCAAAAAATCTTATCATTAATTTATTAACATGAATGAGGCGGATATTTTTGTTGGAATTTTCCTCGTTATTCTGTAGATATGGTTTTACACAATGGTCATACATTATGGGTTTTTTAAATCTTATTCTTATAAAGATATTTAATTAAAACATGAAACTTACATGTGGCACCCTCTGGCCTATACGGATTCCTTGTAAAACAGGATATTACTCTGCACGCATTGGCTCTCTAGGATAAAACTTCAAAATCCGTCCAGTATTTTGCTCCTGATGCGCGGACAGACAAGCAGACAAAATTTCTAACCATCGCGGACTTTGCCATGGTATCAAAGACAACTGCTACCACGTTTATTTGTCTGCCAAAAGATTGAACATACAGACTGGACCATTGATCTGCAGGACCAATTTAGTCCGAGTATATTTCTACATAAAGATCGAAAAAGGTATTCTGTTAATTGACAAATAAAAATAAACTTAATTCTCGCATTTTGTACCGTTGTCATTGTGTAACAAACTTTAATACGCTATTATTTTGAACATATTTTGCAATATGAAAAAGTACTCGCACACATCAGACTCTTTGTTTTAGTTATAATTCTGATAGGCCACTTAGCCTCGGCCGAGTCAGACTGGCCCAGTCTGACTCGTCCGAGGCTAAGTGCATACACATTTATTAATATGATCAAACTTAAAAGCGGGCGCGCACTTGGACGAATATAAGCGGGTTAATTACTATATAATGAAAACATTCAAGCTATAATCATAAAAGCTTCGAGCAAGACAAAGCAAGCGAGTGTTATGTCCGCAGTGTCACATTGGAGCACGGTACGGTGAGGGAAGACCGTGCCGGCCCGAGCTGACTCGGAGTCCACTTAACCCAAACTGTAATCGACTCGGCGCGATCTGAGTCCGTATGGTTGGCAGTCCGCGACTCGGCTTGGACTTGCACGGTCTCCCTTTTGCATACGATTTCATGTGATAGTTGACCTATCTCTGTCTCGTAACTACTGAAACTTTTCCGCTATGGCACCTGTGCCAGGGTAAGGCATGTCACCGGCAACCCGCGTCCAGATACACCTATAATCTATGTTCGCCTATTTATTTGTTTTGTTTATTGCATTTTTATTGGTAATAATGTAAACAAATCTAAATAAAGAATTCAAAATGAATGTTGTATTTTTATTATTGATAAAACATCAATCACACTATCACACTAATATTATAAATGTGAAAGTTTGGATGGATGGATGGATGTTTGTTACTCAATCACGCCAGAACGACTGCACGGATCTGGAAGAAATTTGGCACAGACATAGATTATAGTCTGGAATAGCACAAAGGCTACATTTTATCCCGGTAAAAGGGACATACTTTTTAATCGCGGGTAACACCACAGGGCGCAGCTAGTGTTCCATAAAGCAGCACTCCTTCATAGTTACAAGATTAGACAAGTTACTCAGATGGGTGTGTTTTATGTAGTAATGGGGCACCGCCCACAGCTTCGCGGTCCGAAAGACCTCGCGCCTCCAAGATGTACCATCCACCTATACAGCAGACCTAGCCAGCTATCAACTAATACAAATATTTGGGATCCAACCCTTTTCATGGATAAAAATGTTACATGGGTATTAAATCCGTCCTCTTGCGACAACAGTGGGCTTCCCAAAAAATTATGCCCTCATGAAATAAAAATCTTGCTTTGACACGGGCTATATGCATAAGAAATCCTTAAAGAACTACGTAGGAGGATTATTATTTCAGTATTCGGCGTGTGGCTTTTTTCTGGCTAGAGCCCAATAACTTTGAACCACTGACCGACTAATTTCTTAATTAGCTTTTAATTTTAACAAAACGTATCTTAAGGATTTTATCGCGTTTAACTTTTTTAAGTTTCCGACGTTTCTGCTGCTTTACAGCAACCATGGTCAACGTAGGACTGAGGTGGTTGACGTCCTGGTGTCAGTACGAAGTCTTATTGGAACGTAAAAAAGTATAATAAACGCGATAAAATCCGTAAGATTCGTTTTATTCCAATGTAGTATTCGCGTAAATATAAGAAATCAATAATTATCTAGGTATTAAATTGTTCAACCACATCTCAAATCTGTCATGGTGGCCCAGCCACGACTTTTCATTTACGTTTATTTGTTGTTATTATTGTGTTATCAGCCCTCGGAAAATCTCAGTCATTTATTCTGACTCACATGAAGATCGACCACGAATATTCAACTATTACTAATTAGGTAGGAGGTTTCCGCGAACAAATATATTAAACTACGTATCAACGATGATTCACTGAGGTGAGTCACCCTGCTTACCCCCGTGCGATAACAATGCACCCTAAATGATACGGGGTAGAAATTACAAAGAAAAAACTGATCATACAAAATATATATCTGGGTTGGAGTTTATAAAGGCCATTTTGGAATGATGGGCGTTTGACCTATATTAATTGAACGATTCGAATGTTCATAGTTATAAATACCTTGATACGTATATGAAACCATTGCTTGGTTAATAGATTTGTCCATTTGCGAATGAGTTAACATACCTTTAAAGGGTACGTTGTGTTTCTAGAGCTCTAGGCTCTAGATATTGTTGTACCTAAACCATAGATTTTCCTGATTTAAGTAATAATATCTCAACGGTCTACTGTCCGTACTCAGAAAAGGTTCAGGAAGCAGGGCCCTTAGTATGAGTTTTGGATGATCTTATTTAAATACAAAAATAAAGAAACGGTGAAGTAAAACATCGTGAGGAAACGTGTGTGTCTGAGAGAACTCCTCGAAAGATGTGGACTATAGCCTAATCCCCCTCGCATTGAGGGGAGGCCCATGCCCAGCAGTAGCAGCTCAATAAAGAATTGGCAACACTTGAACAATGGTTGAATGTTTTCAATTTTAGTTTGATGCTCATTGGTCTGAGACGTATCCGATTAATTTCCGAATATGCGGCGCATCCCTAAATATGGGTAATTCAAGTCAAGTCAAATCATTTATTTCGTATGGGCCTACGGGGCACTTACAAATTGTCATTACATTTTTTTTTTCTTAGGTCTACAACCGGATCGGAACGCGAACTCAACTGAGAAGATCCGGCAAGAAACTCAGCGGGCTTGTCTTTTTTTTTCTTGTTATATATATAACTAGCTGTTGCCCGCGACTTCGTCCGCGTGGTATTTAACAAAGACTCAGCCGTTGGCAACAGCCTGCTCGCGTTCTGATCCCGAGGGACGCATTGCAGATTGTTGCTATCAAACTTTAATCAGGCGCAGCGCTGCAACATTGGTTTTAATTTTTTTTCGAGAGATCCAATTTTTTTTTCTAAAATAAAAGTAGCCTATGTTACTCCTTGTTACATCAGCTATCTGCCAGTGAAATTCCCGTCAAAATCGGTCCAGCCATTTCAGAGATTACCCGGAACAAACAGACAGACAGACAGACAGACAGACGGACAGACAGACTAAAATTGTAAAAAATGTTGTTTCGGTATAGGTAACGTGTATACATCCAAATGCACTTAGTAAAAAGCGGTTATTTTAATATTATAAACAGACACTCCAATTTTATTTATATACTAGCTGTTGCCCGCGACTTCGTCCGCGTGGTATTTAACAAAGACACCCAACAGCAGGCAACAGCAGCCTCGCGCGTTCTGAGCCCGCGGGACGCATTGCAGGTTGTTGCTATCAAACTTAATCAGGCGCTGCGCTGCAACATTGGTTTTAATTTTTTTTCGTGAGATCTTATTTTTTTTTCTAAAATAAAAGTAGCCTAAGTTACTCCCTGTTACATTAGCTATCTGCCAGTGAAATTCCCGTCAAAATCGGTCCAGCCATTTCAGAGATTACCCGGAACAAACAGACAGACAGACAGACAGACAGACAGACAGACAGACAGACGGACAGACAGACAGACAGACAAAAATTGTAAAAAATGTTGTTTCGGTATAGGTAACGTGTATACATCAGAATTCACTTAGTAAAAAGCGGTTATTTTAATATTACAAACAGACACTCCAATTTTATTTATATGTATAGATATAGATTATAACAAGCGATATAAACACGCCATAAAAATATGGGCGGGCGTACAAACATTAATCTCATTTGAACCCTTTTATTGATTTTTTAAACTCTCCACATTCATCTCCTGAATGTTACTGAAATCGGTGTGCAATAAAGAGTTATCTATCTATCTCCTTTTCCATTATAATCAATGCTTCGAAATCAATCTCTCTCCGTCTCTACACACGACTAATCAATTAAAAAAAGCTCTGTAGAACTCTTGATTATAATTGCACGTATATAATGAAAACTTTTAATGAACTCGCGATATGCAATAGGGGAACACCCTCGGTTGAACCGACGATTGTAAAATGACCCATCTACATGTACATTTTAGCAGCGACAACAGCTCCTTTATTTTGGACAGTGTCATATCACACTATCGTATGCGTAGTAAAGGTATATGTTGTGGGGAATTGTTTTGTAAATTCAATCTTATTTGTTAGTGGATACGAGGTATAGTTCAATGTATGATTGATAAAGGTGTTTTTATTTTTTTGTCAACATACACCCTTACTGGGCTGGGAATAGTATGGATAAGACTTACTAACTGCAAACTTTTACCACGAAATTAATAGATGCTTAATTATTTTACAACTGTTACCGTAAAATATGAACTGAAAACCCAGTGTGTTGTACTTATATGGATATAAAATATCCATGACTCGCGTACAAACACTCACATCACATAAAGTTTGTCCCTATCAGGATTCGAACCTGGGACCGCCAGCACAAAAAGCAGGGTCACCACCAACTGCGCTAATAAGGTCGTCAATAACACACAATTAAGCTGTTATTTTCATAGTGAAAAAAAATACCCCTTAATTATACGTGGTTGGGTAAATCGTATCCATCCTATTATATTGGTTTAAACCCGATAATACCTGGCGAGTAAACGTGTAGGTGAAAACTTTATTCCGGGTTAAGTTTTTGATGGGTCTAGACGCTTTTTGTGAATTAATCAAACCGATATACAAACTTACATATATATATTATAATATTAGTAGGTACAGGAAGAAAATACTCTGAGGTAAGATGTTTTTTCTATTAAATTAATACTCACCAATCTAAATATGTATAACAAAGTCCTGTTAGTAGCACTATTTATAACTCAAGAAAGGTTGGGCCGATTTTTGTGATCTTTGATTTTGTGAATTTGTCTCCGCCCCGAATAGCAGTGAAACTATTAAAACAATGGAAATAATTCATCATAAAAAATATATAAAGCTAATTCAATCCCACTTCCCACTTATATTATAAACTAGCTGTTGCCCGCGACTTCGTCCGCGTGGTATTTCACAAAGACAACCGTTGACAACAGCCTGCTCGCCCATTCTGAGCCCGCGGGACGCATTGCAGGTTGCTATTAAACCTAATCAGGCGCTGCGCTGCAACATTGGTATTGTTATTTTTTTCGTGAGATCATATTTTTTTTTCTAAAATAAAAGTAGCCTAAGTTACTCCTTGTTACATCAGCTATCTACCAGTGAAAGTCCCGTCAAAATCGGTCCAGCCATTTCAGAGATTAGCCGGAACAAACAGACAGACAGACAGACAGACAGACAGACGGACAGACAGACAGACGGACAGACAGACAGACAGACAGACAAAAATTTAAAAAAAAATTGTTTCGGTATAGGTAACGTGTATACATCCAAATGCACTTAGTAAAAAGCTGTTATTTTAATATTACAAACAGACACTCCAATTTTATTTATATGTATAGATGTGAATGTTCGGATGGATGGATGTTCGTTACTCAATCAAGCCAGAACGGCTGAACGGATCTGGATGAAATTTGGCACTGAGATAGATAGAGTCTGGAATAGCACATAGGCTACTTTTTATGCTGGTAAAAAGGACATACTTTTTAATCGCGGGTAACACCACAGCCAGTTTCTCATACATTTGATTCTGAGCCGGTACGAAGTTCGCCGAGACAGATAGTTTTAATTAATTCAAGGATTCCTGCACTAGAATGTTTTATTTTAAGTTCAAGTTTTATTTAAAAACATTTTCTAATAGATATTTTAAATAAAACAAAAAACTTACTTAACTGGTGCAAGTGCCCTAAGTACCTTATTGAAATTACTGGCCGTAATAATATAACACTACAGAAGTTCATCACAATTTTTTCTATAAAATAACATTTTATTTAATTAAGTGGAAACTTATGCTCTGTCACATTTTTTTCTCTTTCGTGTTTTTTTATTTGTGCATGCTAATGTATTTATTTCATTATTGCTAAGCGAATTATCTTATGTACTTAATAAACTTGAATTATAACATATGGCAAGCACTGGCCATCATATGGTCGACATATGGTCACCCGGCCCGCCATTGCCACCCAATACACCCCATGGCTATAGTAACTAAATACTAATGTATTATTTATATATAATAAATAATAATAATACCAGCCCCTTTTAATGTCCCACAACTGGGCACGGGCCTCCCTTCAATTCGAGGGGGATTAGGCCATAGTCCACCACGCTGGCCCAGTGCTGGTTGGCGGACTTCACACATCTTTCGATGGGGTTTTCTCAGACATGCAGGTTTCCTTCACAATTTAGCAAGCGATAATCGTGGTTGAAAATGAGATTCGCACATGTAATCCAGAAATTCCAGAGGTACGAGCCGGGGTTTAAACCTGCGATCCTCGTTACCGAGGCAAGCGTTTTACCAACTTGGTTATCACTGCTAAATACCGCATATTATTTGTTCCTATACTTAACATTGCATAGTTTCAACTTGATCGTCTCATCAGTTATTTACTACTTAAGTATATATAGTTGGTAACTTGATTAATTAATTGTTATGATTGGACCTGACCGTACTTATCACATCATATAACTATGGTTATATACCTACCTAGAGCCCATTAAAATTATATCCCCAAATTTATAGACGTCTTACAACTTTATCAAACGTCACATATTACTGCGCACAGGCGTTTTGCTCTGCGCAGTAGTATATGACGTTATACGGGATAGAGATTATTTACTTGATGACCTGTTATAAAAAAACATCAATCATATAGAGTCGACATTTATTCAAACAATAAACGGTCTGAAATATTGAAAGAGCAAGCATAGCGAGTGTGTCATAATGAGGAGTTCTAAGTTTGACGCCTTTAAGCGCATATTCGTAGCGCTTAAACGGCTGGACCTTTTTGAAAGTTGGCATTTGCGAGATTATAGTATATTTTTCGCTAATATAGCTTTATCTATATGTGAGGCTCAATGTGATTCTGCTAATGTTGTCGTAGTGGTAAAGACACGATTAAGATTGATTGCTTGGTTTACTTCATGGCCGGTTGGTGGTGTAGTACAAATTAACTAAACAACACATAAGGGAAAAGCGACCCTGCTTTCTGTGCCGACGATCCCTGGTTCGAATCCTGGTAAGGATAAACTTTGTGTGATGAGCACGAATGTTTGTACCCGAGCCTTGGACGTGTTAAGGGCAAAGTGTTTCAATTCTCCATACAATATGTCTAAATACGGTAGACTATAAAGAATACAGCTAGCTCGCACTTGACGTGCTCAAAGATCGTCGTTGAAACTAGAAAATTTCTAATCCAATCGATTCGGATACCTGCCGAAACGTTCAGAATCGGCCCGCAGGTAACATATGCGTCACCCAGATATTTCAGCTGTACATATATTTAAAAAAATCCTCGTGTTCTATTTAAAAGTGCTAACAAATCGGACCATTTTGTTGACTACCGTGTTTAACGACGCAATACAACGTGAGTCACCCCTTGCGTGCAACACTGCATTCTCAACCCCCCATCGTAACTTGAGCCCCGCACCCCTTTGCCACTTTCGCTAATTGGATTAAGAACATACAAGTCTTTGGTGATGCCGGCTCACGATAGAGTGGTTGTTGTTGTGCGTTTTAGGTGAATGTGTAAGGAATATGTACACAGGGTGGTTCAGAAAGTGTGTACCTTTGAACCATCGCTTTTTTAGCGCATTTGTAGTCATTATATGACGTCAGAATGTTGATGTATCGATTCTGAAAAGGGCAAGGCAGTGATAGCCAAGTTGGTAGAACGCTTGCCTCGGTAACGAGAATTTCAGGTTCAAACCCCGGCTCGCACCTCTAGGATTTCATGTGCGAATCTCATTTCCAACCAAGATTATCACTTGCTAAACGGTGAAGGAAAACATCGTGAGGAAACCGGCATGTCATTGAGACCCCCTCGAAAGATGTGTGAAGTCCACTAACCCGCATTGGGCCAGCGTGGTGGACTATGGCCTAATCCCAATTCGCATTGAAGGGAGGCCCGTGCCCAGTAGTGGGACATTAAAAAAAGGGCTGGATTTATTATTATTATATTCTGAAAAGTACATTTTGTTTCCAACTAAATGAGAATTGTGATTTTTGGGAACATATTTTTTTAAATTGTTCTATCGAAATGTTTACTTCAAATAATGGTAACAAATGCGCTAAAGAAGCGAAGGTTTAGTGTAGTAAAGATTAGTTTGCCTCATGTTTTTAGTTCGCCTTTTAGCCGAAACGTCGGGAACGTTTTTTTTTTTATTACATTACTAGCTGCGCCCGGCGGTGTTACCCGCGATAAAAAGTATGAAAAATTAAACCATCTATCCCACGGGAACCATACATTTTACCGGGATAAAAAGTAGCCAATGTGCTATTCCAGACTATAATCTATCTCTGTGCCAAATTTCATCCAGATCCGTTCAGCCGTTCGGGCGTGAAAGAGTAACAAACATCCATCCATCCATCCATCCATCCAAACTTTCACATTTATAATATTAGTATAGATTATAATATTAGTATAGATAGGCAAGTATTTGATCTCGATCTCACCTGATGGTAAGTGACGATGAGATCTACGATGGAGCATAGTTGCCTAGGTAGGAAGGAACGTCGGGAACGTAAAATCGTAAAATAAACGTGATAACATATTTAATATAAGATATCAATATAGGTATGTACCTTATAATCACCTTACAGAGCTACCTTTAAGGTGAAAATTTCTTATATGCAGTACAATTATTATATACCTGGATTTTCAGAAAAAAATATTATGCTTTGTTTCAGAAAATGCTGCACTGTTTAACGTTCGTTTTCATAATCACTTGCGCGCTAGGCTTAGAATCAGGTTGGTGAAGAAAACTATCAATAGTTTTTTACATTTATTCAGAGGGCGTAATAGTCAATCCATATTATTCTGAGGTTTAACTTTATACTCTATGCATTGTTTTAAACATTGTCTTATAAGAATGGCAGTGTTCATTTTGGTTTACTGAAATATCGATATCAGTAAAAAAAATCGACACTGTCCAACCCATATAAAAACAAAGTCGTGTTAGTTACACCATTTACAAACTCAAGAACTAGCGGCCCGATTTTTATGATGTTTGATTTTTTGAATTGGTGTCCGCCCCGAATATGAAAATATTGAAAAAAGAATAATAAAGATCATTCATTTTCTCATACATTTGATGCAGGCGGTACGTACGCGTACGTTCCCTGGACAGCTAGTTATGTATACAATAGCAACGCCCCCATCCATTGCACGGTAGGTACCTATAAATCAAGCTTTGTTTAGCTTGGAACCGTAGTTGGTGTGGTCATATGGCGATATTTTTTGTAATCTCAATATTCCAGAAGTAGTGGTTCTCCGTGCGGTGCGAGGCCGCGACGCGAGGCTGCCTTGCGGCCGCGGGAAGGTGTTCCTGGACGGGCCGGACTCCTACGTGCTGTGGCTCAAGAACGACCGGGACTTCCTGTACCGGTTCCCTAATGAGGAGACCGAGAGGAGGTAATAGTGGCCAAGTCCTTTGGGGATCCCGTTTTAAGCACGAACGTGTACATCAGGGTGCCTGTTCGAAGCAGCTGTGATCGGTGAAGTGGGACAATAGTGGGGTGGTGGCTGGTGTGGTGGTGATCCACCACACTAGAGATATATAACGTCCATCACCGCCAAAGACTAATTGTTGTCTCTCGCTGATTAGTACTTACTTAGGACTACAATATTTGAGTAGCGTTTGAATATTTGTAAGTCCTATAATACTCAAAGTTAGTCGCGTAATTAAAGTCGGTTCTCAATATTGCGGGTCGCGCCGCGCTACATGGCGATGCAAAATGAGATGTAAAACTTAGGCACTTAAACTTCTAGGACTTTATCGTATGCAGGAAATAATTCCCACCATTGTCCCAGCGAATGTAACCCGTGTATTTATCCTCAGATCCATGAACCATGACCGCATATTCGGCATATCCTGCGAGTCAGGCGCTTGTCACGACGACACCTCGCTGCTGCTCAAGCGGGTCGGTGACCAGGACGGCGGCCAGTACCGCTGCCGGGTCCATTATCAAGCCTCGCCCTCTGTGGACTATGTCATCGACCTCAGATTAGTAGGTAAGCACCCTACCTAGGTAGTATACTACCTTCTCATTACCCTTTTTTAAACCAAAGGAGATCTTCTCAAGATTCCCAGTGCTCTTCTCTCTGCTCGTCTCTTGGTGGCTGCCTTCACTTTGGAGGAACTAATAGATCTTAATAATTCCAGCCCTTTTTTATGTCCCACTGCTGGGCACGGGCCTCCCCTCAGTGCGAGGGGGTGTTTAGGCGATAGTCCACCACGCTGGCCCAGTGCGGGTTGGCAGACTTCACACATCTTTCGAGGGGTTCTTTCAGACATGCAGGTTTCCTCACGATGTTTTCCTTCACCGTTTAGCAAGTGATAATCTTGGTTGGAAATGAGATTCACACATGAAAAATTCCAGAGGTGCGAGCCGGGGTTTGAACCTGCAATTCTCTAATTACCGAGGCAAGCGTTCTACCAACTTGGCCATCACTACTTCTAATAGATCTTATTGCAACGGAACGCGCCGGTGCCTCTGTGCTGGGGTCGCTCGCTCTCCCCAGTGGAGTTACATTACTTAGGCCAATACAGAAGCTGCTGGTGAGTGGGTGGTCTTTCTCAGTCTGCCTTGGACTTATGACACCACAGCCAGGGACGGCCAGCGTGGACCAGCATCACCCAACGTGAGTCGACCCAAGAGAGGCACAGGCTTAGGCTTCGGCATTCGGCATCGAATATTTTTGTACGATTCATTGCTATTCATAATTAATTGTATATTTGTTCCAGACTCTCCTGGAACGCCCAGGATATTCAATGAGGATGGTGAGGAAATCGACAAGGCGTATGTTGGCCCTCTCAGCTTGGGGTCCGATCTGACATTACTGTGTGAAGTGGATGACGGTATGTAGTTACATTACATTGTTCTGCATTAATTTTTTTAACAGTCCCGACATAAGGTTGGCTTTTTTTTTGGTTGATTCGTATTCTAGTAGGTATGCTGTTTTGTTATGTTATGATGATGAAAATTGGATCCCCTAAGCCTTGGTCAAGTACTGATTATTTTAAATTCTAAATTGATTATTTTTATATTAAATTGTTTTATGTATTTATTTTGTCTTTGCACAATTATTATAATTTCATTGATACAAGCTAAACAAAAATAATACATATTCATATAGCAGCTATGCAGGCAACATATAATTATTATATTTGTTTTGTCAATTATGTTTATAGTCTAGTTTCAACTAGCAATAATCGCACCTCGGATTAACCTCATCGGATACGATATTGCCTCTGCGCAAAGTTATGTTCATTGTCCGTGGATGCGTCTAAGTTACAGTTTTGTTCAGTCCAACCAGACACGCTGGTGTACTGGCGCCGCAACAGCGTGATGATGGAGCGCGCGCACTCCGCGCAGCCCGGCGTGCTGCGCGCCGAGGTGCGCGTGCGCAACGCCACGCGTGCGGAGCTAGATGCCCACTACGAGTGCTTAGCACAGAACGCTGACGTCACCGAGCCGCTGGCCGCCAGCCTGGTAGTTAGGATGTACTGTGAGTTAATACTAAATTCATCCATCATTATATTGATCTTCTCAGTTGAGGTCGCGGTACGATCCGAATGTAGACTTAAGAAAAAAAAAATGTAATGACAATTTGTAAGTGCCCCCGTAGGCCTATACGAAATAAATGATTTGACTTTGACATTGACTTTGACTATAAATAATAGAGCGTGGTTGAGAAAGGGTATAAATATTGCCCTGCGCTTCTTTTACGCATTTGTTATCAATACATTATAAAGTCAGAAATATGATATGGACGTCATTTAAAAAAAAGTGCTCCCAAAAAACAACATTTGTCATTTTGTTGAGATTTTTTTTTTTTAAATCTTCGTTTTCAAAATTCCATATCACTCTGTGCAATCCAAGTCACAATTTCGATACGTCCAGAAAAAAAAACCCTCCTCCCATCTAACGAAATGACAATGGAAATTTGGTTGGCATTTATTTTTATTGATGAATATTCTTTGAACCCCTAGTACCCCCCCTCAGTGTTGAGATCCGTCTGAACAACAACTTCGACTTCGAAGCGGGCCAGCCGCGAGTCGTGGATTGCGTAGTGGTGGGATGCGTGCCGCCGCCCTCCATCACCTGGCACCTGGGAGAGACACTGCTGAGACCCAGCGTCCATAAGGTGAGGAGACTGTAAGAGAAGGGAATAGAAGAGAGAGAAGGAAAGAATAACATACTCTAAGACCTCTTTTAATGTCCAATGTCCATGTCCTTGCGTGTTACGAAAGTATTTCAAGAACTGCTTAGATTCATAGCCATGCCTCTGCTTTCTTTATTTGGTAAGACCGATAACAAAATGATTTTAAAGAATATACAATCCTGTACCCTTGCAGGAGCTCCACGACGGTAATTACACGGTCTCCTCCCTGACCCTGGCACCCTCGCTGCGGGACAGCAAGCACGAGCTGGTCTGCCGCGCGCACAACTCGCATCTACCCACAGGAGTCTTCCAGGACAAAGTCATTCTCAATGTTGGATGTAAGTAAAAATACAATAACTTTCTCAGTTGAGTTCGCGTTCCGATCCGGTTGTAGAGTAAAAAAAAAAGATAATTTGTATATCTATACAAATAAATAAAATTTGAGTGTCTGTTTGTAATATTAAAATAACCGATTTTTACTAAGTGCATTTGGATGTATACACGGTACCTATACCAAAACAACATTTTTTACAATTTTTGTCTGTCTGTCTATCTGTCTGTCTGTTTGTTCCGGGTAATCTCTGAAATAGCTGGACCGACTTAGACGGGACTTTCACTGGCAGATAGCTGATATAACAAGGAGTAACTTAGGCTACTTTTATTTTAGAAAAAAAAACATAGGATCTCACGAAAAAAAATTAAAACCAATGTTGCAGCGTTGCGCCTGATTAAGTTTGATAGCAACAACCTGAAATGCGTCCCGCAGGGTCAGAACGCGCGAGCAGGCTGTTGCCAACGGTTGTGTCTTTGTTAAATACCACGCGAACGAAGTCGTGGGTAACAGCTAGTATGATAATAAATATCGCCAGACGAACACACCAACTATATGGTCCCACACTAAGCAACGCTTGTATTATGGGTAACCAACAAAGGACTGAGGGTGAACTCAGTATATAATGCTTATATAAACCATCCATGACTCGGATACAAACATTCGTGCTCATCACACAAAGTTTGATCCCTACCAGCATTAGTACCCGGGGCCCTCGGTGCAGAAAGCAGGGTCACTACCAACTGCGCTAATCAGGTCGCCTCATATCAAATAAATTATTTGTCTTTGTGTACGACTGTTTAGAAATATACTTATATCATTCAACCTATGTTTCTTGGGGAAACTTGCTCGGGTTTATGAGTAAATTCATCCCTCTTTAGCGGAAAAGGGAAGATCTTCCAGCCAGGCGGGTGCCTGGCGGGGCGGCCGCTATGCCCCGACGGTTATTGTCGGGATCTTGTATATATGTTACTTGCTCCGAAAACTCTTATTGCGCGATTCAGGATTGTGACGTCAATTGTCTATTGTTCTGAATGCGTCTGCAGCGCCATCTTTGTAGATTGTGGTGCGGATGAAGTGGTCGTAATATTATTTCATAACTTAGACCGGCCGATCTGCCTCACGACTCGAGAGGAGACGGTCGGCGCCGTGGTGCGGGAAGCGGAGACTGTGACATGCGTGGTGGACGCCTCCCCCGAGCCGCTGCAGTTCAGCTGGACCTTCGCTGACTCCAAGACTTTGTACACCAGCGTCACGGTCAGTACATGCGACACTGTACCATATCCCTGACACAGCACAGAATCGATGGTAACGCACATAGATAGTGAATGTGGGTTTGTGTATGTGCGTACATGGTTATAGGGCTGTCACTAAAGAGTCGATGAAGGAAAATCGAAGTGGACAATGCACTACTCGAGTATCAGAATATTCTTATGACTTATTATTATTTTCTTATGAATCGACGAAATGTTTCAAAACACTATGCTTCCATTTTACCGCTCATCCGGATTGCCGTTCTTGAAGTTCTATGAAGAAGATGGGACAAGAAACTCCAAGGTTGCTAATTTCAACCTAAGAAAAATATATAAAATTCTCAATTTTATCAATTGCCTATAATCATTGTGGTCTACTAAGTACTTTGGTGTTATTCAGAAGGTACCAGGTCATCATCACCGGTACTCTTCGACTCTGACGTGGTTGTCCCGCGAGGGGGATATAGGGCTGCTGCTCTGCCGAGCCACCAACGCGTTTGGGGAGCAGAAGAGGCCCTGCTCCTACACCATCTCGCCTGGAGGCCCCCCGGCTACGCCTGACTGCGCCGTGCTTCGTTCTTTCCCCAGCACCCTGAGGGTGCAGTGCAAGAAAGGTGAGGATTCTTGTATAACTCTTGTATAGCTAGGTATTTGATTAGAAATCCGTAGAATGGAATGACCGGACAATATTCTGTATCCACATATGATAGGCCACAGTAAATACAGTACACAGGAATATTGCTAGTGAGATGCCTGATGATACAAATTATAAAAGAAGACCCTCAATAAGGGGAAGTAGAGATAATTTTACATTAATATGAGGAATTTTATGCAATTTGTAATTTTATGAAATTAGGAATTGTATGAAATTAGGAATTGTTTGAAATTAGGAATTGTATGAAATTAGGAATTGTATGAAATTAGAAATTGTATGAAATTTGCAATTTTATGAAATTCACAATATTATGATAGTAGGAATTTTATGAAATTCGTATACCTACTAGCTATTTCATCAACAACCAAACGGTACCTACATTTATATTAACAGGCTGGGACGGGGGTCGTCCGCAAACAGTCCACCTAGAAATACTAGACGAGGAAGGTACACCCCTGCACAATGTGTCCGACGCGGCCGGTCACTTCCACTTGCTCGATGTCGCGGAGGACCGCAACTTGACTGCAGTGGTGTACGCTACCAACGCGCGCGGGAGAAGCGAGTCCACGACCATACATTTGCAGACTGTGAAGCCATTGATCGCATCAGGTATACATACAAATAAATAAAATTTGAGTCTCTGTTTGTAATATTAAAATAACCGCTTTTTACTAAGTGCATTTGGATGTATACACGTTACCTATACCGAAACAACATTTTTTACAATTTTTGTCTGTCTGTCTGTCTGTCAGTCTGTATTTTTGTTCCGGCAAATCTCTGAAATGGCTGGATCGATGTTGACGGGACTTTCACTGGCAGATAGCTGATGTAACAAGGAGTAACATAGGCTACTTTTATTTTAGAAAAACTTTTTTGTTAAATACCACGCGGACGAAGTCGCGGGTAACAGCTAGTCTATAATACACATTACACAAACTGGCTTAATTGTTTGTCCTTCAATATGTTATGTGCGCCACTCCGTGTGTGTTATCCCTTCGTCTGAGGTGACAACCAAACAATATTAGACCCTATTTCCAGCGGTCACAGAGTCAATTGCCGTCCGCTCGTGGACGCGTTGGCTCGAAGTCGCAGCAGGAGTGCTGGCTACGGCGGTAGCCATCACCGGCACTGCCATCTGCATCAGAGCTTTGAAAGCCAGGAGAGACAACTGTGAACTAAACCCTGATCTTGTTCCGAGAACTGATGGTGAGCTATATATTATAGAATACCACCCTGTTGATAGAAACACACGAAGAGAATATTGTAAACAAAATTAGATGTGTACCCATAAATTGTACCTATACTTTTCCAAAACAAAATAATTCTCATGGTATAAAAATTGCTAAGTTAGGTCCCTTCCCTCGATACCCCTAAAACTACGTCACACGTGCTGCCATCAATTGACATCGTTAATAGAATTAAAGCAGCGCGCTCATTGGTTGATGGTGGCCAATGGGGTGGTTATAGCCTAATCCTAATCGGTGATGGTAATGGCTAAATTATACACATGTACTATGAGAAAAATAGCAAGAGCAGCGTCGATGTCCGAACAGTGCAACCCATTACCACGACCACTCTGACAAGAGTGCTCGACTAAAAAGAGAGACTATGAGAAGTGGCCCCAAAAGAAGAGTAGGGTTTGCCCGAATCCCCCTCACATTGATGGGGAGTGTGACCGATATGATGACAATAGGCCGGGACCTAATCCCATCGCCTAATAGCACAGCTGGTGCAGTCTGCCTATTCTTTCCTGGAATGTACTTAATGGTCTGAAAAAACACTTGGACACGTCTTTATCAGTATGAAAGACTTGAATGCTGCCTTGCATTGGGTTAAATAAGACTAAGGGTTACTTATAGTGATGTGTTCCAATGATTGCAGGTTCATTCCACCGTGAGCCAGATTTTGCAAGAGAGGAAAGAGTCCTGGGTACTACCAACATAACAGTCAATCAGTTAGCGGCGTGTCAGAATGTAAGTTAAAACACCCATGCTCTATTCATAACTTAAAGTCTTCTTTTTCTTCTGTTTTTTAGGTTGGCAATGCGCTACAAAATAGTGTAATTTTTTCCAGTGGCGAGTATTGTATGTAATATGTAACGCGCCATAACGTTTTTCTTTACCACTATTTATAATGTGTATTTATTGAATGTGTTATTGCTATTAATTACTTGACATCGGCAAAATACCCGCTAAGTTGTGGGTGAGGCCATTTTCATATCCATTTTATTTTATCGCATCTCATTTCGTAAAGAAAGAAGAAGTAGTATTATAAAACAACAGTTTTAGTATTGGAAGCGCTAGGTGTTGGCGCCAAATTCAAAATTTCAATAGATTTTTTTTTCAAAAAATTGGGACATATTTACGAGGAAAATAGTTTGTTACGACACTGGCATTATGCATTAGATTCCTCGATGTATTTATTATGCTTAAAAATACCTAAAGCGATACAACACTACAAAGTTAGTTAAATACACTATTTTTTAGTAAACTTGGAGTGTTGTTTATATTTGAAATTGAATTGAAGCGAATTTAATCTGAGATAAATAGATGCATTACAGTATGCCGTAGTTGTAAATGTTCAAATCTTCGTCGTTCGTCATTTCCAGCAGTACTCGTCATCGCCGGTGCCGTCGTGCCGAGTGCTGGTCGGGTGCAATGCGCGTGCGCAACCCCAAGACACGTGCCCGGCGAGCCAACATTCATACTTTGTTTAGACTTAATTACTAACCACCGAATATTTGATGACAGCTTGCTATAGGGCATTTTTTCTCTACTTTCATCGTACGAACTGCCAAGGAATGGAACAAGCTACCAGCGTCGTTGTTCCCCGTTGACTAAAATCTGGGTGTTTTCAAGTCGAGAGTGAACAGGTACCTTCTAGGCATGTATGCTCCATCGTAGATCTCATCGTCACTTACCATCAGGTGAGATCGAGATCAAATACTTGCAAAAAAAGGAATAAAAAAAATAAAAAAATAAACATTTTAGTTTCGTGACCCACTAAAAGCCATAGCCATAGTCATAGGTCAACAATGACCCCGGCATGAAATATGACAATTATGAAACTATAAAAAAAAAAATCGGCAAGTATACAATACTTAAAATAAAAAAATAACTATATTGCAATTACCTGGTTGGCAATATTACATTTTGTATGCACCTGACACTAACGAGCTGATTAGCTCAGTGGGTACTGACCCTGCTTCCCGTTCTGCGGGTCCGGGTTCAAATCCTGGTAAGGATAAACTATGTGTGATTAGCACGAATGTTTGTGCCCGAATCATGCATGTTTATTACATATATTATATATATACGAGTAAGTATTATATACTGAGTTCGCCCTCAGTCCATTGTACGGTACCCACAATACAAGCGTTGCTTAGTGTGGTACCGTATAGTTGGTGTGTTGGCCTGGCGATATTTATTTATTGTTTTAATGTACTTTTAGTATACTTCATATTTCTACAGATTGTCACCCCTTGTAAAACCAAACGTGAACCGCATGTTGGGTTGAGAATCGTTGATCTTGTAAATTTACAACACGTCCTTTCTGCAATTTGCCCTGATTTAGATGCCGTTGGCACGCCTCCTCAATCCATCTTATGATATCCAATGATACGATGCTTAATTTGGGGCCATACAAATGTTGTGGTAATCTTACGATATTTATTTACGAAACTCTAATTTTAGAGCTTTCAACGGCCATTTTTGGGCGAACTGTGCAAAGCCATATAATACGCTAATAAAATGCTAGTCAGTATTTAATATAAGTAAGTATCGTTTCATCAAATCATACAATTTAAGGTCTTCGTAAAGTATTTAAAGCTTAGCTAATAATACATACTTATTGGTGGCGATTCTATGTGGCATTCTCTAAATCTAAATTGCACAACATCTTAGTGAATATCGTGCAATAAGTCACTCAAATTAGAGACTATAAGAGATAAAATAAAACTAATTTTAAGGATTTTATTGCGTTTATATAATGTTTTTTACGTTCCCGACGTTGATTAGATTATGAAATTTCAATGTGTAGTATTCGCGGTAAAATAATAAATCAATATTTATGAGATAATTTGCGCGCGGGAATACGAAAATTGATTGAACCTCTTAACTTTAGATTAGTGCATTTTAGACTTAGAGAATGCTGCACAGAACCATCACCATTGTTGTTATAATAACGACTGATCATCTGATGTTCCAAAAATAAAATAATTGTATTATAATCATAATTTGTTTTATTATTATTCCACTTCAAAAAGGAGGAGGTTCTTAATCCGTTTGTAGTATTTTTTGGGACAATTTTATGTTTGTTATTATGAATAAATACGGCTACAGGCAAACTGTCGGATAAGATCAGATGTCTTATTAACATTATCATATAAGTAACCAGGTTTCTGATATATATTTATATCAATGATAATGTGATTATACCCCCTTGGCTAGGGAGCAATATAGGGGAAATTCCGCCATAGATTTCCCATTGGGTTTTTTTTACTGCCATACTAAAGATCGTGTTTTTTATCTGCGTGAAAATAAAAACAAAACATGCCGTATCACGCTATTATTGTTAGTACAGGACGAAGTCCACTTTAATTTTACTTTTTCTCAGCGATCCAAGGCTGTAGGTACTTTAGTGCAGAGGATATAATTTAGACAAGTTGTAATATTGCGGCTATTAAATATATATATATATCTGTATCTATATCTTGTTATAACAAGATAAAGATAAGATAATGGATTAAAAAGCCACTATAACGCACGTTTTCCTCTAAAAATGTTCTTTATAATGCCATTATAATCAAACTGTCTATACATTTGAGGGTGAAATTCTAATTATGAGTCCAAGCATTTTAAAAATCGGGTGACTCTGGCTGTCGAATAAATTGCGAAGAATTCTATTATATTTTGTTTTCTGTGGGACTAAAGGCAATACAGGGTTGCTGCTTAAATTTTTGATCTAGTTACTGATCATGGTATGATATATTCCTCGACTAAGCAACCAAAGAGAGATTAAAAGATTGATTGAGCAACATCTGATTCGCAACGGGCTTTATCTTCCAGTTTCCAGCATCCGAATCATTGGCCAGTGTCCGGTTACGTCAATATATCTCGCAAAGCTATCGACAATCAACGAACTGAATAAATGTGACTCGAATCCTTTATCAACCTTATTACGACATTATAAGGATGAATATTACAAGTGAACTTTATTAGTGTTATGACACTTTGTCATAAACTCGTCGTTCTGACCAAATTATTCTTTTGTTTTACGATTTTTAGCTTTAAAACTCTGTCGATAAAGTTTGTTTTGTATAATCAACACGACCTGAAACCTGAGATAATATTGATTGATTTTCTGCGGTAGAAAGTATAATCGGTTCAAAACATTTCCACAGTTTTCTTTGAGGAATGTTGTAATAATAAGTAAAATAAAACATTTTACAACATTTCGTTCGGAAACTTAAATAACATCAAATAAAAATAATAAAAAAAAAACGCACCTTTGCAATACGAGTTCTAAAACGCCAACCTCAGTATATGTTAAATAGCGATTTAATCTAGCAATCGATTCAAGATACCTATTTTCGACTATATGCCTAAACTCAATAGAGACGAAAGCAATAATATCCCAGATGGTAGAACGCTAGCCTCGTGCCAAGGATCACAGGTTCAAACCCCGGCTCTCACTTCTGTGCGTATTTCATGTGTGAATCTCATGTTCGACTATGATTAAAATTGCTTACCGGTGAAGAAAAATCCCGTGAGGAAACCTACATGTCTTATGAAACCCCTTAGAGAACGTGTGAAGTCCGCCAACCCGCACTGGGCCAGCGTGGTAGATTAGGGCCCGTCCCCTTGCATTGAGCAATCGGGTTCGTATATTAGGTATATTCACTTACACATACTAGTGGTGAAATATGGGTGTACAAAACTGCACTTCTACTGACCTATTTGGACAATACTGGTGTGATTACGTATTAAGACTGAAAATTTCCAAAGTAACGAACGGACTTCTATTAAATATATTTGTCATTCGTTTTTGCGATTATAAAAAAATAATATTGAATTTCATACATTTTTGACTATCCGCTATCTTAAGCCACTCAGTCGCGGTCTTAACAGAGCGAAGTTGGGGGGAAGGCTTTGCCGGTGGCGGGGGGGACGGGGGGCGAAGTAGGAGTATCAGTATTGCGGAGGTCGCCATCTTGCGTGCGCGTGAGTGCCGTGTGATCAATGCATTCAGGTCAGTGAAACAACACTTATATTTACGATGTATGAAGATACAATTTCATACCACACAAATGGTGGTTTTGTGTTTTCATAACGTATTTATAGTTCTTGTTAACGGTTATTCAGTTTCGTTTTTTAGTTAACAAATGTGGTCGTAACTTAACTTCACAGCATTCCGTTTTGTTGTAGCGTAATTTGAAGCTTTCCTTGTAGAAATTAGGTAGGTACCTACTGGTTTTGTGTGCCGAAGTGGTTTGCGCTTAGAGCCTCGTGAGGCAATGCGTTAGAAAAACCATTTGATTTGGAGGTAGACTTGAATAAATTCTTATGAAATTACATAAACAGCAAAATTCATATAAGTACCTATAATAAATAATACTTATGATGATAATGTTAAAAAAATATTAAGATGATGAAAATATTCTTAAACACTTCTCAAATTAAGTGTTTGCTAAATGTTAGCACGCCTTACAAAAACGAACGGAAAAAATTTTCTTCTTCACTTACTTTTGGTTGTTTTTACACGGGATTGTACATATATGTAACCACCTATGTGTAAAATGTCTATTCATTATCACGAGTGATTGTGGACAAGCCCTTTGAACAGACTGTAAGGTGCTGATTTAATAACGACTGGAACGTTTTCCATCAAACATGGCTATGAATAATTATTCTATTAGATCAATCTCCACATTAAATAACCATTTAGGAGCTACGATACCCCAAACAGACATTTAGACTTAACACCTCAAAACACAACACCCAGAAATTTAAGTCGGGGGTTAAAAATTACGTAATACATGTAACAGTTAATATAGCACTTAAACATTTGAGTTTGACCGTAAAATGAGTACGTCTCAAAGCCGTTCCTTTATCACTGGACTGCGCACTGTCAGGGAAGGTGAAGTTTTTTTTAATAGTCAATAGGCTACCAAATATATTTTAGTGTTATTATGCCCGTCCATAAATAGTATTTATTTTTGAGATTGATCACTTTAGAGATGAGATTGATGATTTATCAGTACATACTAATACAAAGTTAATAGATGAATAAGAAGACACCTTACTATTTATACAACCGTAATAAACTTTTGTTTATTATTAAAAAATACTAGATTTTTTTGTGTGTGTACTAGGTATATTGATATCTTATATGTACGCGAGTACTAAACATTGAAATGAAACTAATTTAAACACGCGATAAAATCCTTAAAATTAGTTTCTTTTCAACGTGTACTAGGTACTTCTATAAAATAACTTATGGTACTTACAAATTTGATTGTAAATCTTTAATCCTTTTATAGACCTTGTAGGCGTTAAATGAACTAGATCAATATTGTCTCAAAGTGTACCATTTGCCCATTACTGTATTAAAATAATACCGTAGATATATTGATACCGTGCATCTATATAAGCTATATAAGCTGTATCAGAAACTATGAGATAGATTATGTTTCAGTTTTCAGTTTTATGTTAGGTTATTTTTAGATTTATTTTGCTTTGCATTGCATACTCGTGCGAAGTTAGGGTGCTTTGCCGGTAGTTAATTACAACCCTTGACAATGTTCGCCAGCGAGGTGTGACAGTTCACAGCTGTGATGAATGGCAGTACGTGCTTGCGTACATCCGGCAGTGGGGCCGGTGGTGCACGGCATGACCGGAGCGGGGAGCGGGACAATAGCACGACTAATTCCAGGTTGTCTTGACCTTCAGTAATTTCGGTTCAGAAGTGTACTAGTCACTAGCAATTTATTTAATAATATATACAAAATTATATTATATCTAACAACATATTAATAAATTAAAATTAAAATAAGATAAACAATAAAATTAGGCATGTTTGAGAATGCACTCAGCCTTCCGCATCCCCACTGTACTAGTACTAAGATATATCACACGTAAAAGCAGACATAACTGAAAAGGATGAACCTTATTTTTTTTAGTGGGTAACCTACTTATTATACTCAAAATGTCATTGAACTGAGTAAAGTAATGTTTAACTAAACTTAGTTAAATATCACAACATTGTTAATGTTATTTATTTTCACAAAAAAAAAAAAGAAATGTTCTAATTAGGAGAATCGCATCATTCATTTTAAATGGTTCATAGTTCAAGCCGGGTTTTACTCTATCTACGGAAAAACTGAGGCTGGTCTCACATCTAAATAATTTAAAAAATATTGACGAATTACACTGCCACATATCACATTGTGACTAAAATACTATCGGCGCAATAAGTGTACTGCAGTGCACCTTTGCTTACCCCTTCCTGGGTAACAGGCATAATGCTATTTGTGTTAATTTTCCACCAAAGAGTTTAGTGTGGTTACCGTCATTCCCCCTCCCCGCTCTCCCCTCACCGCTTGCACCACAGACATCTTAATTTCCACGCCGCGATGGCAAACTGCACAAGTGGGTCGGCCCGACTACCATAACCACCGCCGGCCGAAGCCGAGACACGTTTAATGCGCTGTTTCCCTTGCTTTCTGAACTGATTAGAAATCCACGGATTGATCTGTGTGGGAAGACACCCGATTGGAAAGTGTACATGAATATATTCCTGTACAGTGCGGTAAATGGTCGAGGCTGCCGGTAAACTGATTCTAAACAGTACCTATGTTTGCAGACCTATTCACTGATGTACTAAAAAGTATGTAGATGTAAGCCAGGTCCTGGCTTACAGGAGTAGCAGTGGTGGGAGTGTGTGGCGGGCCAAGTCCCATAAAAAAATACCTATTCACTGATGTTATAATAAAAAGTACTTGCCTAGTGTTCAAAAATTAACAGCACTAGTAGCACAGCCGGCTTTGAGACAAGACGAAATGTGAGATAAATCGATTTGATCTCTTTCCCTTGTATGAATTATGGAAAGGAGAGAGTGACTCGGTGCGACATATTTATTTAGGATTGCCCACAAAGTTTACAATGTTACATGTGATATAGTAAAAGTGAAAATATGAGTGATATTAGGTAATTGTAACTCTAATAACAGGCAACCACATCATGTGCCACAGATACAGTGTAAGTAATATTAATAATTAAAAAAAATGAGATTAAATGTAGAATATACTAGATAATATATTCTGTGACATAGGTTTTGTTTTAACCTGCGTGCCACAGCAATCAGTGGGTCGATATAACATTACCGGCTCGAGATATCTGCTCGATACATCACTAAATTATTTCAATGCATTGCGATTTAAATTTAGTTTAGTTTATTATTATTACATTGGGGAGTCAATTTAATATGAAAACTGTAATTACTCAAAACTTCTCACCAGAAAAACCAAATAATATGTCTTTGCATGAAACGGAAATCGATCCCAGGACCAGCAGCGCTTGACAGGACTTGCGACTAGACCAGGAGTTCCCAAACTGTTACTTATTTTAACTACAACTTATTTTGTCTACTGCCCACTTTGAGACTGACTTATTTTTTAGCGCCCCCATTTTTTCACCTGCTTAAAAAACCCCATTAACTTCAAATTAAATTAATGATAGTAAGCCTCTACACAGAGCCCCCATTTTTGTTCTGGGTCTCTTACAGCCCCTGTCTAGGCCTGCAGCGCCCACAAGGGGGCGCTATCGCCCACTTTGGGAAAGGCCATACCAGCGAGGTACCAATTGTACGAGAGGTAAGGGTTGGGCTACTAATACACTACCTACCTACTCCGGTGACCCAGTGCAGTGCGCCACAGAATTTTAATTCTCAAAAAATATTACTATATAGAGTATTTAATGCAAACTTGTTTGTTGAATTACTTTCACTGGGATCGAACGCTTGAGACCGTTGCATTATTGCCCCACGTGGGTTACGTCATTGCGCCGGCGCAACCACGCGGTCGGCACTCGGTAATCTCGATCGGCGTCGATAATGCGCCATTATTTACAAAATGGCCGCCGCGCTCAAAAGTTATCGGTAATTATACTTAAAGGTATTATGTAGTAATTAGTTGAATGATGAAATTCTCTTGGTTCTTTTTTATTGGTACGACGGGAGGTAGCAAATATATTGCAATCACTCAGTTAGAGGGTGTTCACGTTTGATGAAAAGCTTGTAACACAGAAGAGTGGTATGATATCTCAGTGGTCATACAAAGAGCAAAGAAAGAAGAGAAGAGAAGAAGAGAGAAAGAGTGGTCATATACATATTTTTAATTAATCCCGTTTAAATGGTATGAAATAAAAATGTTGCCATCAAATATTATAACTAAAAACCGCGGAAAAAATGTACCCTAGCATGGTATTATTAACCGACGCTAAAAAAGATCTCTCAATTCGATTGTATTTGTTTTTTTTGTTGTCTGTTTTGTAGCAGTCCCTGATGGATTACGAATTTTCTTATATTGTATATTTTTTCTAATGATAGTTTTTCCAAATTGAGTAATTTAATTATGAATGTCAGTGTTCAATATATACTTTTTTTTTTTTCATCATTGTAAATATTTATTTAGATAACAATTAGAACGAAAATAACTGAAATATTTACAAACTAATATAACTTAAAAAGAGTATAGAAAAGCTACAAAATGTGTAAAAAAAATTGGCCCATGCGGTAGCGTGCCCAAGATGCTGGCCGCATTTCCTCGCTGAATAGCCAAAGCTACTCGCTGGGCGAGGAAATACCCAGCCCTTGGGTCGCCGGTTGCGTCGACCAATCTTCTAGAAAGATTTTCGACAAAATTAATGGTGCTTGGGCCCCATGGACCTAGGGTCTCGACTCCAAACGGAACGAATATGTATTCGTATATACTTAGTTGTTTAAACGTTACAACTATTGAACACATTGATAGCTCGCTCCGACCACTATAAAACATTCGTGTAAACAGATGAACTGTATTTTTAACGTTTAGAACAAACTTTTCGGTCAATTAACTGCGTACGGGACCGACGTTGTATACATACTGATATTTGATAGTCGCTCAACAATACGCTGCTAACATTCAATTACAATCTTTAGTCCAACAACATAAAGTTGTTATTTCAAGAGAATATAGTTGTGGGTTGAAGGAATATTGTTTAGCTATGTTAGCGATTTAACTGCATCAGCCATGCGCGGTGGAGTTGCTATTCGCTATTGTAATAATAGTGGTTGCGCTCGTATTTTTCCTACTGAAAAAGTTTTTATCTAGTCAATTGATCAATTTATATCAAATCATATGCGAATCACAACTTGAGCAGTTTCTTGGCATAATTCTTTAAGTACTTTAAAAGCTTCCATATTTGTTAATATCTGCGCCCCGCGGTGTTACCCGCAATTAAAAAGTATGTCGATCCTTTGCTCTATGAACAATTAAAACAATTCTATCCCACGGAACGCATAGATGTTACCGGGATAAAAAGTAGGCTATGTGATATTCCAGAATATAATCTATCTCTGTGCCAAATTTCATCTAGATCCGTTGAGGCGTTCTGGCGTGTTTGAGTAACAAACATCCATCCATCCAAACTTTCACATTTATAATATTAGTGGGATTCTTCCTCTTTTTAGGTTGACAATCGGCAACAAAATAGAGCCATTTATGCCAGTGTTGAGTATTCCTTGATAATTGTTATAAAATGTTTACAACCCCTGATGATAATGATGATCACATGAATCCCCCCCTACTCGTAGAAGTAAATCGGCGAATACTTTACTGAAAATTTACCGGAGATTGGAATAAAACTAATCTTACCGATTTTATGGCGTTTATTTTGTTTTTACGCTCCCGACGTTTCGCTTGCTTTACTGCAACCATGGTCACGGGAGCACTGAGATGTTTGACGCCCTAAACGCGATAAAAGCTTTAATTCCAATGTGTAGTATTCGCGTAAATATAAAAAATCAATATGTTTACCGGACATCTTGGGTGAAGTTTAAAAGTCACGTCATAGTATTCCATTATAATTTCCTTCACTCGTGAGCGTTTATGAGCACACAATGGTTAATATCCCGCTAATATTACACATTATCAAGAGAACATATTTTTTGGTATATTTAATCAAAAAGCCCTTCTATATTTAGTGGCGAAGTTTCAGGAAATACATTGCAAAACAAACACGTACCTACTTCATTTTTTTTTATTGTAAAAGGTCAGCGGGCGTTGAAGTCTTTAATACGGACAAAATAAACACAGTCATAGTGACTGGACATTCAGCTTTTATTTGACTTATTTGTCAGTAACTTTTATATTAACAGTAAACACTTAAATAAATGATATATGTTGATATAAAATAATATATTCCTAATTGGACACAAATCAATAATGCAACTAAGATTAATTACCTGACAGCAGTGATAGCCAAGTTGGTAGAACGCTTGCCTTGGTAACGTGGATTGCAGGTTCAAATCCCGGCCCGCACCTCTATGATTTCTGGATTTCATGTGCGAATCTAATTTTCAGTCACGATTATCACTTGCTAAATGATGAAGGCCAACATCGTGAGGAAACCTGCATATCTGAGAGAAACACTCTAAAGATGTGTGAACTCCGCCAACCCGCACAGGGCCAGCGTGGTGGACTGTGGCCTAATCCCCGTCGAATTGAGGGGAGGCCCATGCCCAGCAGTGGGACATTAAAAAGGGCTGGTATTATTATTATTAATTAACTGACAAAAATGAATCGGATAATTTGTGGTTTTCAAAGAAAAATAATCTAATTTCTTTTCAATATTGACGATTTGTATTTATTTGGATAGTCATCTTATTGCAATCCTACTGTCGGGATGATAGAAAGCAATTCCCATCAAATGAGATGGTGATGCCATCGATAGGAAAGTGTGATCGCATAAAAAACGATACTGCATTGAGATTATATACACATTATGTTATGTAGGTTAGTTTCCCATTGTGGGCGCAAACAATAAGACGTGATTTCCAATGGATCGGTGAAAACTGCGCCCGCGCCGCGCGTCACAGCAACAGCGTGTTGATCAATTCCAGACTTTGTTTATTATATCATCTATACTACAAATAAATAAAATTGGTGTATCTGTTTGTAATATTAAAATAACCGCTTTTTACTAAGCGCATTTGGATGTATACACGGTACATATACCAAAACCACATTTTTTCAATTTTTGTCTGTCTGTTTGTTTCGGCTAATCTCTGAAATGGCTGGACCGATTTCGACGGGACTTTCACTGGCAGATAGCTGGTGTAACAAGGAGTAACTTAGGCTACTTTTAATTTAGAAAAACTTTTGTTATATACCACGCGGACGAAGTCGCGGGTAACAGCTAGTCAAGTCATGTTTGGAAATTTAGTGCCTAAATATAACAAGTTGTTATATCGATATATAATATAGTATAATAATATCGATACTCGGGCCTGACTCTATGGAAAAGGCTCAGTTATTATTTTTTTCATTAAGTGCTATTTTAATCAACCAGAGCTTGTACTAGAGATGGGTTCACGTCAATAGTTTAGTTTAATAACCGGAGTGGAGCTCAAACCTGGAACCACATGGCCACGTGGCCCCTTTAACCACTAGGCTGTTAATGCCAATACCTCTAAGACATAGCTTAGTAGGATTACCAAGTCTTTAAGTTTTACTTATGATACCAAACCTGCGTCTATTTGTATCTGATGTGAGCTTCTGACTAACTGAGCTATCGTTGATAACACGCAAACGCCAAACTAATCAATGCAATTTTTGCTCATTCCATCATTATTTATTTATAGCGTCCTCCCTGGTCCAAACTGGTTTTCCTCTTAGCAAATGAATAATACGAGTACATTATTACGCAACGTGTTATCCAGATTGAAAGTGATATAGCTAATGGAAACTATAATCGGTTACAATACAGTTCAATTTTGCAATAAAATGATTCACACTGGTTGATACGTTTTTGAAAAATGCAGCTATTTTAATGGCGATTTTTATGATACGTGTCTATTAATCAGTTGTAGTGATCAACGAAATGTAGTGATGCATGCTTCAAACACGTTTTAAAGTCATTGTAATGTCTGTCGGAATGATGTAAATCAAAAGGATCAGGTTTACGGCGATGTCAGAATCAGATTCAGAATATTTTTTATTCATGTAAACCATTAAGTACAGTACTTATGAATCGTCAAAATAGTTACTAAATGCTAAGCTACAACTTTACCACCCCTTCGAAATGCCGTTCCTATGTAGAAGAACGTGCAAGAAAATCCATGGTTGCTCTTTTTTAATACATTCGTAACATTTTTGGGCAGTACATTGTTATGGGTATGTGAGAACAATGTAGGAACGGCTAGGCAGACTTTAGCAGCTGGTCTATAAGAAGTACTATAAGAAGAAAGAGGGAAAAAACCAAATCTAAATAGTCTGCTTAGTATTATAACCACCCTGTAGATGTTTTCAGTGGAATATCGAGACTTTCTACATATTGGTTCGTTATGATAACGTGTGAATTGTCTTTTTGGTCCCCAGAATGACTGACTACGAGAGGATAAAGCAGACGTGCCTGGAGAAGGGGTCGCTGTGGGAGGACCCCGACTTCCCCGCCACCCAGACCTCAGTGTTCTACCACCAGACGCCTCCCTTCCATTTCGAGTGGAAACGATCAAAGGTGAGACCTTTATCCCGAGCAGCTGCTGTTAAAAGGTGTAAAAAAACAGCGGCCTGACTAGGTGACTTAGTAGTGATCCTGCTTTCTGTGCCAAGGGTCCAGGGTTAGAATCCTAGTAGCGTCAAATTTATGTGATGAGTAGGGTTCAATATCTTTATAAGTATTATTTGTATATTTGGATCAACCTCAGTGCATTGTACGACTTGTACAGTACCCATAATACTTAATTTGGGACCGTAAAGTTGGTAAGTTCCTCTGGCGATATTGAAAACATAGGGAAGTAAGCTTAGTGTGAGTTTATTTGTAATAACCGAATAAATTCATGTCTGCGTATTTGTCCACTTTGTTTAGAGGATTGAACGTTTTAGACATGTACGCTAAATATTATACACTATTAAGTTTGGTTACAACTTATACGCCATTGTATGACATTATAGCTAGACTCCACAGCAACCGCCAACCTAGTTTATTATAGAAATCTTTTCTCGTGGTCTACTCACAATTATTATTAATGTACCTAAGTGTTGAAAGCGAAAGTGGCTGACAAACGGACCGTATCATTTTGCATTTTTATTTGTCATTTTCTTGAGTCATGGGGGCTACCAGTGTCAAACCTATAAACATTTTCTAGTTGCAGTTTGCAGAGAGAGCTTATTGACATTTGACAATTCATATCATGAACTATCAGAAAGATTCTTAATAATTCAACTATCACATCATCTATACATCTATACATATAAATAAAATTGGAGTGTCTGTTTGTAATATTAAAATAACCGCTTTTTACTAAGTGCATTTGGATGTATACACGTTACCTATACCGAAACAACATTTTTTACAATTTTTGTCTGTCTGTCTGTCTGTCCGTCTGTCTGTCTGTCTGTCTGTCTGTTTGTTCCGGCTAATCTCTGTAATGGCTGGACCGATTTTGACGGGACTTTCACTGGCAGATAGCTGATGTAACAAGGAGTAACTTAGGCTACTTTTATTTTAGAAAAAAAAATAGAATCTCACGAAACAAAAATGAAAACCAATGTTGAAGCGCAGCGCCTGATTAAGTTTGATAACAACACCTGCAATGCTTCCCGCGGGCTCAGAATGGGCGAGCAGGCTGTTGTCAACGGTTGTCTTTGTTAAATACCACGCGGACGAAGTCGCGGGCAACAGCTAGTAATGTTAATAAGTTACTTGATGCTGTATTGTGTCTCTCTCCACACTAGCTTTACCCGAATCTTTGGAAGGCTTGCGCGGGACATGGGTCCAACACGTAGACGCCGGTTTTTTAGAATTTTAATATTATCTTAGCCACCTACCGATATACCGATGATAATGATAGCATAAACAGCGAATCCACCTCAGCAGGCGGAGGAAGTATTGCAGGAATATGGAAAGATAATTTGGACTATGGATTGAGGATTGGATGGATACGGGATGGGAATATAGGAAGGGTAGCGGACGACCGCCATAATCATGTCGTATTTATTGTTATGTAGGTAACTATGAGCTGATGTTATCTTGGAAGATGGTAATTATTGGCGTCTTGGAAGGGTGGAATTATTCTTTGAGTCGTCACAAATGTCACAATGGTCTATAGTCTGACGACATGACCAAATTCCAAGTTCTATATCACTATACATCTTAGGTATAGTGACATAGAACTTTGAATACAAATTGTATTGGGGCCCATACGTAGATAAGCTCGTTTTCGTCTATCCACAGAGTAAACTAACAAATTTCGCTTGACCCAACTGCAACCTCATATATTATGTATGACTTATCTGAACTGACTGATATAAAAATACTTTCGACTCTATGACATCATAAGAATTTAGAGAACACGAAAAAAACATTATAAATTCTTGTCTCGACGGCGCATGCGCGGCCGGTCGTACACCGTTACAGCTACAACCCGCCCGTGTTGGCGACCCCCGGCGAAAACAAGAGTTGTTCGGTGCGAGATACCTTTGCGAATTGACGGATTATTTTGGCAGAACAGTAGGATCTCGTGAGGTGATAAGCGAAGCGAGGTGGACCAATCTTGGGTGACCTCGACCAGGGGTCCAAATGGGGGTACGATCCCTGGGAATACGTGTGACGATTACAGATCTATTATATACTGGGATCACAACCAATCCGTTGTACAGTACCAAAAATACAAATCTTGTTTATAGTTCGGGACCAGTACAGTTAGTGTTCGTCTGGCAATATTATTAAATGGATATTAATTAATTTAACCAAATATCGTGTGTCACGAGTAAAGTTTTTAACTTAAAACAAACATCGCTTAGCTCCTCCCACTATGTGGTAGGGTCAAGTCGCTAAGTTAATGACCCGTGCGACGGCCACGATGTATTTGGACGTGCGCATGCGCACTGGGGGACATGTTGGAGCTCCTGTGAGGCGTGCGAAGTGCTGTTTGGATCTATCCATGGTGTATGCGGTGGCCCCAGGTCCGCCACACGTCGGAGTGCGATCTTAAAGGCAGGAATGAGATGAAGAAGGAAATTATAATATCCTAGGTGCGCCTCGCGGTGTTATCCGCGATTAAAAATCCCACGGTAACCATACCTTTTACCGGGATAAAATGTAGTCTGTGTGCTATTTCAGACTATAGTCTATGTCTGTGCAAAATTTTGTACAGATCCGTTCAGCCGTTCTGGCGTGATTGAGTGGCAAACATCCATCCAAACTTTCACATTATATTAGTGGGATGTGGGGAAACGAACGTGCGTGAACATTCAAGGCAAAAAATAACAAAATGTAAATAAAATTACTCTCAAGGAGATTGCGTCGTTGACACATAGGTTAGACGTAACAATAATAGTATAAGATATTTTAACACATCCAACAATAGGTTATAAAGATAAAATTCCCAAAGAAATAAAATAATTTATTCGACCCTATACTGAGCGCACGGCCAAACGCTACTGGTTCGCCTTGTTTAACACCTTGAGTGCGGTGTCATTTTCAGAGGACTTTCAGCCAGTGCGTTAGAGACCTTTTCGACCTCATAACCGAGCTTCACTGTAGTGCGTATGAGACCCAATCCATCTCCTAAAATAAGGTATTTTAAAAAAACTCATATCTTTATCAAAAAATAAGATACAATCTATGTTCTTTCTGTAAATAATAGAAAATTAAGTGATCTATCTCAAGTTTGCTACGCATGGGGATATGAAAAGTGGGTTATGAGATATAAAGAAAAAAAAATTAGGTATCCATTGAATCTCGCATCGCAAGTAAAGATAGATCCGTTTGGGTTGTGACTAGTGATGGGATTAAAATAAAAGCCCAGTTATCGATAGCTAAACTTTTTATGAAGTAATCATTTAAACATAGTAATATTGATTTCTTGTATTTACGCGAACAGTACACATTGAAATAAAACTAATCTTATGGATTTTATCGTGTTTATTATTTGTTTTTTACGTTCCCGTCGTTTCGGCTGTTTTACAGCAACAATGGTCACGGGAGGACTGACCATGGTGACTGTCCTTCCGTGAATGATGAATTATGATAATCCATAAAATTAGTTTTATTTCAATAAACATAGTGACCTAAAATATATTTAAGAAAAATGTTCATCATTGAAGCATGGTAAACACATTTGTTGATCGCATTGCACACATAGTGTATTTATTCGTTTGGCTGTTTTGGATGCATCTGTGCTACTAAATGTAAGCCGTAATTTACTGTGACAGCCTGTGCAACGACTTCTTTTGCTACCACACTGACAAAATATAAGAGCGTATTTTTTTTACATGGAGTGCGCAGGTACACATTATCGACATTTGAACAACACTGAGCGCGAGCTAACGGCGCCCGCGCCGCCCGCGCTCCGCTCCTTGCGTCTATGACGCCTGTGTTTTAGGAGGTCCGAAAGATCTCTTCACGCAACAGATGTATATTATTACAACTCAGTGCGTTAGAGACCTCATCCATCTCCTATTTTTTTTATTACATTATTGAATCAAACTCGCAGCGGGAAGTAGGTATGTATATTTGTCTCTGTCAAACACATAGAAATAAAGAAGTTACGACCTCCTCCCGCACAGAGGTGGAGAACACGATTTTCGGCGCCGCACCAGCTGAAAGTCACGTTAGAGTTCTTTTAGACCTCCTAACGCAGTCAACGTGTTAAACAAAAAACAAACATAATTTACACATTGAAATAAAACTATTTTTTAAGGATTTTATCGCGTTTATTTTTAGTTTTTACGTTCCCGCCGTCTCGGCTGCTTTACAGTACAGTGCGATGAAATCCTTAAAAAAATTTTTTATTTCAATGTGTAGTATTCGCGTAAATATAAGAAATCAATAATTTACACAATTATTTTATGCATGAACTTGATCCATGTAACTTACTGATAACACTATTTTTGATACACATTGTATAATGATATGCTACGCCAGCACTATTAGCAAAGCCTGCTGTGAAAAGACAAAATGTCAGATAAATTGATATTGTCTCTTTCCCTCGTGTGAATTAGGGTAGGGATAGAGCGTATCGGTACGACATAATCCGTGACATAGGTTTAGCCTTTATGGTACTCTTTTCCCGCGATGGTCCAAGATGACGTCACAATCAGTGTTGCACAACAAATGGGCTAATATTGTCGTCAAACCATAAGCAATGGTTACAGGAACAACATTAATCTTAAATGTCATTCAGCTAAATCTTTTATCTATGAAGTGGTTGAAATAAAACAAATACTAATATTTAAGTTACCACAATATATTATTATTAATGAAGTCGTTTCTGAACAATGTAGAAAGTTATTTTTAAAGAGAGCAACCATGGATCTTCTTGCCCGTTCTATTCCATTCCATAGGACGGCATTCTGAACGGGTGGTAAAAACGTAGCTTATTTATGTACGTATTCATTCATTATGTATTTCGTATTATGTATTTCGTAAAATGCTTAATTTTGACATTCTTCTTATTTCTTTACGAAATGAGATGCGATGAAATAAATAGATATGAAAACGGCCTCACCCACAACTTAGCGGGTATTTTGCCAATATCAAGTAATTAATAGCAATAACACATTCAATAAATACACATTATAAATGAAATAATGGATGTGACTTGATGATATGATAATGGCGTGTAATTTTGACATTCATAAATTGTTTACATGAATAAAAAATATTCTGATTCTGAAACATCATTATACCGGCCAAAAGTGAAATAAAATATTTTCGGGCCGTTCTATTTTGACGTATGTTTAAATATAATTTGACTATGTCGCGTGGGAGGGAGTGGGCAGGCTCATTCACCTGTCATTCTCAACTATTGCTAATCAGCTTGTTGAAATATCTTTTGTAGTTCAGTTGTAAGATAATAAAACATAATGAATTAAAACAAACTCTATAAGTATATCTATACATCTATACACAAATAAATAAAATTGGAATGTCTGTTTGTAATATTAAAATAACCGCTTTTTACTAAGTGCATTTGGATGTATACACGGTACCTATACCAACACATTTTTTTACAAAGTTTGTCTGTATGTCTGTCTGTTTGTTTCGGCTAATCCCTAAAATGGCTGGACCGATTTTGTCGGGACTTTCACTGGCAGATAGCTGATGTAACAAGGAGTAACTTAGGTTACTTTTATTTTAGACTAGCTGTTACCCGCGACTTCGTCCGATTTTTGTTAAATACCACGCGGACGAAGTCGCGGGTAAGAACTACGATACGATTCTGAATGTTCCATCGCATTCACGTTGATATCTACGAGTGCAAGTAACACCTCACGTGCGTTTCGTAACCTGATCAGATCAGCATCCGTCTGTACTGAGATGAGCTGCGGCCTGTAGGTGTGGGCAAGGTCGCCGCCCACCGCGCCCGCGCCGGCGTGTCCAATCCAGCCTTTTACTTTTATCCACATAGATTTTTTACCAAACGAAATGCAACGTAACTTGCACTTTTATTTGTGAAGGTCGGTTTGCAGACAGACAAGAGCGAGGGCAGAAATATCTTATCTATACATATAAATAAAATTGGAGTGTCTTTTTGTAATATTAAAATAACCGCTTTTTACTAAGTGCATTTGGATGTATACACGGTACCAATACCAAAACAACATTTTTTTAAAATTTTGTCTGTCTGTTTGTTCCGGCTAATCTCTGAAATGGCTGGACCGATTTTGACGGGACTTTCACTGGTAGATAGCTGATGTAACAAGGAGTAACTTAGGCTACTTTTATTATAGACTAGCTGTTACCCGTGACTTCGTCCACTTTTTGTTAAATACCACGCGGACGAAGTCGCGGGAACAGCTAGTTATATATAAAATCGTGTAGAAAATGTATGAACTGATATTTAAAAAATTTGGTTGATTTAAATTATTTTTTTATTATTACATTATAGGCAAGTACTTGATCTCGATCTCAGCTGATGGTAAGTGACGATGAGATCTACGATGGAGCATACTTGCCTAGAAGGTACCTGTTCACTCTCGACTTGAAAACACCCAGATTATAGTCAAGGAAATATAATAATAAATCTTCACCAAATAATTATAATAATATGCAAGTCTATAAATTATCATAAGATAAGCATATCTGACACACACTGCCCGTCTTATTTGGTTAAGGAAAATATATGTACTTAATAGGATTTATTAAAACGTAAAGCTAATTTCCAGCTTATAAAAGTACGTATAAAAAGTGACAAATAATTTTACTAATAAAATACGTCGTTTTGAAAAGAAAAAAAACATATTTTATTTTTTTAAATTAATAGTCATTATTTAAACATGTTTCGGAACGTTTTCATTTCATACTTCTTCAACTACTTGTGTGAAATTTCTAGTCAAAAAAAAAAAATTAAAAAAAATACAACCGAATTGAGAACCTCCTCCTTTTTTTTGAAGTCGCTTAATAACGCCTCAGATATAAGAGTGAAACTTGAACCGCCCCTTTTGCTTTACTTCGGGGGTCAAACCGCAATGGATCCAACCCCAATAGCGAAATGTGCGCGATAATTTCGAGTGAGTGGCTGTTACTCATTCAGACTCGAATACTTTCCATGAGACACGATCACTACTAGTCTGTCACATCTATTGTCGGCGGTCGCCACAAGGTCAGCGCGACCTCCGCTCCGAGCTACAAGCTTTAGCGCTTACCCCTTGACGATATACGAAGTCTAAATAAAAAAAATAGATCCATATAAAATATTGATTTCTAATATTTACGCGATTACTACATATTGAAATAAAACAAATTTTAAGGATTTCATCGCGTTTATTTTATGTTACCGACCAAGCATGATACGTGAGGCCATTGAAATTAAGAAACATCTTAGGGTGCTACCACCGACTTGGGATCCAGTAATTAATATAATTAAATCCAAAACCAAGCGCACCATTGCAAGATCTGAAGACACTGAGCACTTTCTGGGTAAATCGGACCGCACACAACAACTAAATATAAGGGAACCCCAGTTCTAACTATGACACTAGGACGTCAAACCGAGGTGTTTGTGTATACCTCTGTAAGCTTCTTATATATTGTCATATCCAGGTTCCCAAGATACAAGCTTACGCTTAGTTTGGGACCGCAACACACATACTTTGTTACTATGCTTATAGAAAATAAATATTATTATATTATATTATTATTATCTATCACACTATAATAAATATGCATACTATATACCTAAAGATATAATAAATTAAAATTACTCAGTACTTTGTGTCCGTGGGGACCGGGTGCCCGTCGGATTTCAAAGAGCTTTCAAAATCTCTGGCGGAGACATCTGGTGACCAGAACGCTGGCACTTATTTTGGCCAACATATCAGCATTGCCGTTCAACGCGGCAATATTGCCAGCGTTTTGGGCACCCTGCCGGCCGATGGTGGTGGGGATTTTGGTCAGTGCTTTCTGATACCTGTTTAATATATATTTAATACATATATATGTATCTCTCGACCCGCCATAAGCTAATCACTTGTACACTATCATTTCTTGTACCGAACATTGGTACGTGAGCGTTGATAATCGTTAACTCAGGTAGTAGGTACTAATTGTCCCGCGGGCCGGTAAAACCGACAACAACCGAACGCATCCGAACCAACTGAACTTAAACTTTAAGACTCGCTATTTTAGGTACACACTTCCGCGTATACCTTTGCTTATATTACATTTACTTAGAATCTCTACAGATTCTGCCAGATTATTCAGACTGTAGTCTAATTAGCGTGTAATTAAATGTCAGAACGTTCTTATTCACACTTGAAATAACTGATCAAAATTAGGTAAAACTCGACCCAAAGAAAAGCGAATTATTATATTAAATATAAAGTTTAAAAAAAATATTTTAAAAGCATAACAAGTAGGTGATAACGATCACGTTTATGTATCAAACATATGTGTATACAGTGTTTGATTTTCCTGTGAAAACGCGAGACGGTACCGTTACATCGCGGACTTAGTATGTAGTTTATTTATTGATTTCTTATATTTACGCGAATACTACACATTGAAATAAAACTATTTTTTTTAAGATTTTATCGCGTTTATATTTAGATTTTACGTTCCCGACGTTTCGGCTGCTTTACAGCAACCATGGTCACGGGACAATATAAACGCGATAAAATCCTAAAAAAAAATAGTTTTATGTCAATATGTAGTTTATTAATAAAATTTGATTTTTTTTTTGTGAATGTGACCCATATAGCCTACTGGTGGACCCCTTAAAATATTTTACACTATCATTGTTAAACCTTATATACCTATAAGAAAAATCATGCGTACAACTTTTAAGTGAACGCTAATTCAATAAAAAATATAAAATCTATCTTGGTTGTATTGTAGAATTAATTAACATTGTATTGTTCGCAGGAAATATACCAGAGCCCGTCGTTTATCCATGACAGAAATGAGGTGTTCGATGTATCTCCTGGGAAATTAGGTGAGTCGAATAAAATCGTCATCATAGATAATGCCCTCTATTTTTAGCACTCGAATTATTGTTGGACTATAAAATTTCAAAGACCAAAAAACCATTTGACATTTGACAATTATTAAGGGTTCTATTGCGTTCATAAAGGCCCCTAATACTATCATTAGGGACCTTTTTATATGAAAAAATATGTTTTCTCTCATATATCTTTCATGTACAGACAGAGAGCAGTTATATTATTATTATATGTATAGATATAGATGCATCAAATACTACATAAAAGACGTACTTATAAGAGAAGATAAATTCCATAATTGAAGAATTCTACTCGGTAAAATCTGAACTCGGCAATCTTATTTTTTAAGTTATTATAGCTACTGCTTTGCGAATATCATTATTGTGCCAAGCAAATTATATTAGCGAAGCGAATAAATCATATCCAAATGCTCTACTAGCTGGACATATTAAGGTCTATTTCGCGTGGCAACACATAGTACTATCGCTACTGCTTGCTACGACCCCGTGTCTGTACCGTTCTAACGAAAATTACCTTAAATGGACCGGAGTAAAGACCTCATAGTAGCTGCATAGTTTTCTTTGGTATTTTAAGATAACATCACTATAGTAATATCCACTTACAATAAATCTTCGGTAAACTCAATGGTCGGGGGACCGTTAAGCGAATAATAGCGGGCATCGGCGCGCGCAGCCCCGATAGCCCGGACTATCTAGATCAGGACTTCCCAACCGGTGGGGCGTAGAGAGATCTTAGGGGGGCATGAAGTGTATGATTTGATGATAGCTCTGTCAAAAACAGAACCTGATACCGGCCAACAGGTTCAAAAAATGCAAGCGCAAACATTCCATTAATAAATAATAAATCATGTGAAATAAATAACGTAAAAACAATTTGTGTTTTTTATTGAAGCGATATAGCGATAGCGATAAGCGAAAATCAGCCGGTACAGTAAGCTGAGCGACCTACAGTTAAACTTAACTGTCGTCATATTCTTGGTTGTGCCTAGACTGCAATAGAATGTCTAAGTATCGCCTGAGTATGGTTTCAGATCATAGTTTTACTATTCTATTCGCATGGCAACACACTGGAGCATACTTTTTTATATTATTTGTAAAAATAAGGGCTTTAAAAAAAAAGACAAGCCCGCTGAGTTTCTTGCCGGATCTTCTCAGTCGAGGTCGCGTTCCGATCCGGTTGTAGAGTTAAGAAAAAAAATATATAATGAAAATTTGTAAGTGGGCCGTAGGCTTATACGAAATAAACGATTAGACTTTGAGTTTATTATGAGATATAATCTCTTTATATAATCGGCAGTTCAGAGTAAATGGGCAAAAGCTTTCTATAAATTCTATCATTAACTAATGATATCAGACCCTTGTTGCTGATAGCATCGTTTGGTTGCAGGCGACAAATGGATGGTGTCGTGTCTGGGAGTGCTGTACCTCACGAGGGGCCTGTTCTACAGAGTAGTGCCCGCCGATCAGAGAATCGACGAGTCATATGCTGGAGTTTTTAGGTTTGTATACTTAAACCCAAGTGTGCGCGTTGGCCGCAGGTCCGCCACACGCCGGGGTGAGAATAATAAGCAGGAGGATGGATGAAAAATAATAAATTATATTGTATGTAAAATTTTCAGTGCGGACATATCAGTTGACAGAAAAAGACTCAAAAACAAAAGATTACAAAAAAAGAACATAAAATTACTCCTAAGGAGATCGCGTCGTTAACACCAAGTCTTAAACAAACTGACATTTTACTCTTCTTATTTTTCTTTCCTCATTCTTTCTAGGAATGGCCTCACCCACCCAATATAAGGTTTACTGCCTAAGCCTCCAATCTGCGCTTGTCTTACGAATGTGAATTCAATATTTGAAATCAGAATGTTCGATAATAATACACTTACTTATCAATAAAAAAAAAATGCGCTTACACAAAATATTATCGTCATTTTTTTAAATCCACATTTTGCAATGTAGACTTTAATGATTACAAAGGCGCTAACGTAGCGCAAGTTCAAGGCATAGAATACCAATTCTGAATCGTCATGTACTTGGATTGAAATCATCCCCAGAAGTAAAGACCATAATAAAAAAGAGCAAGAAAGTAAGTTACCTACGAGAATGATTCTCTAGTTACATTTCCAGGTTTCGTCTGTGGTGGTGCGGACAGTGGCTCGAGGTGCTGGTGGATGATCGGCTTCCCACCGTGAACGGGAAGCTGGTGTTCCTGCAGAGCATCAACACGGAACAGATGTGGCCGGCGCTGTTGGAGAAAGCGTACGCTAAGTGAGAACACATTTTGGATGGGAATCCGCTTCTTAATCGCTTATCGCCTGTAAATATGGAACGCGGACGGTGTTAAAATAACACCATGTTTGTTAATCCTTAGAACGACATTAGGGTGACAAAAGAAATTAACATTATTGACCATCTTCGGATCGCCATTTTCATATCATCATGTCACATGCATTATTTTATTTATAATGTGTATTTATTGAATGTGTCATTGCTATTAATTACTTGACATTGGCAAAATACCCGCTAAGTTGTGGGTGAGGCCATATTCATAGACATTTTATTTCATCGCATCTCATTTCGTAAAGAAAGCAGAAGAAGACCATCTTATTAGGTTGATGGCTGACTCCCGCAGGTTGAATATGTGTATGAAAGTAGTAGTATTAGTGAGTATGTGTAGTAATAGCAACTGAACCCTGAAACAGAACATAATATAAAATAAATTAAATAAAAAATAAAATAAAAATTGATTTATTGGTGAATCAGCTACGCAGGCAACATAATTAAAAATATACATGAGTACTTAATGTAGAAATAAATTAATAAAATAAAATAAAATGTTAGTGTCCCGCCGTACATAGCTGCAACCAACAAGGTAACAAGGTCTCAAGGTCAAGGTCAATATGTTTTCTAGTATAGATATGGATAGTATAGATTTGGCGTACAAAATGTCTAATCGTCATAGAGAAAGCACACAGACACTTCAATTACATTGATTATCTAAATGTGGTGTGAGCGAGATGGAACAAAATTTAATGACTGTTATTGAGCCTCAGAACAGGGACTTAGCTATTTATTGTCTTTACAAACCGAGCAACGATAGAGTCTCATGCGATTCTCCTCCATAGGAATGGCTTTCCGAACTGGTGGTGAAGACAGCATAGCATTTTTGACATAAATACTATATAATAATACCAGCCTTTTTTTAAATGTCCCACTGCTGGGCACGGGCCTAAACTCAATTCGAGGGGGATTAGGCCTAGTCCACCACGCTGGCCCAGTGCGGGTTGGCTGACTTCACACATCTTCCGAGGGGTTCTCTCAGACATGCAGGTTTCCTCACGTTGTTTTCCTTCACCGTTTAGCAAGCGATAATCGTGATTGATAATAAGATTCGCACATGAAAATCCAGAAATCCCAGAGGTGCGAGCCGGGGTTTGAACCTGCGATCCTCGTTACCGAGGCAAGCGTTCTACCAACTTGGCTATCACTGCTGTGCTTGGCTTGGCTTGGTTAAATAAAAAAAACTGATAGTTATTTTCTTTATCTCCCAGGTTGCACGGCTCGTACGAAGCACTCAAGTACGGCAGCTTGCTGGACGGGCTGGCGGACCTCACCGGCGGCATCACGGATGCCATGATCACCACCGAGCTGACCGGACCCCAGGCACTCAAGAACCTGATCAAATACACTAACCTGGTCACTGCGCACTACGACCATATTTCCCAAGTTAGTGATAATAACAATGAATAAAGCTTATTGATTTCTTATATTTACGCGAATACTACACATTGAAATAAAACTATTTTTAAGGAAACGTCGGGAACGTAAAAACAAAAAATAAACGCAATAAAATCCTTAAAAATAGTTTTGTTACAAAATAAATAAAGTTGTTAATAAGTAGCGACAGAGCGTTGGTCAGGGCCCCCATCTTTGCGTGTCTTCGTCCGCCAAGTGGGCCGACGAAGGCCTCTCAGCAGTGCTATTCTGTAACGACAATCTCATATATCACACGTGAGTTGTAAAATATCAATACAAATTTTACATTTCACCCTCGAAATCACGCGTGAAATATTGAGGTAAAACGACAATCTTATATCTTAAGCACGACTCCTCGGGTAAAATGTAAAATTTGTTTCAATATTTTACAATTCGACGGCCTGATTGGCGAGGTTGGTAGCGACCCTGCTTTCTGAGCCGAAGACCCCGGTTTAGAATACTGCTCCTGACTGTGTGATGAGCACGAAAGTTTGTGCTCAAGTCATATTCTATATAAGTAATATATACTGGTTTCGCCCCCAGTCGATTGTACGGTACTCATAATACGAGCGTCTGGCGATATTTGTTTATTAACCGACTTCAAAAAAAAGGAGGAGGTTCTCAATTCGGTTGTATGTTTTTTTTTTATTATTTACAATTCACTTTCGGACTCACGCCTGAAATATGAGATTTTCGTTACAGAATAGCACGGCTGATCTGACTGAAAAATTTTACACTCTTTTTGTTACACCTTTTATATATTCTAAAGTTAAATGTAAAGAAGGTATGTTATAGATTATAATGTATGGATGTTTTGTAGTTTTTAATTATCATTTTTGGTAAGTCGGTATATTTAAAAGTACTTAACTTTGTTGTTATTTTCTCACATTTTTCAACGTCTATATGTGTAACATGATAGTAAACTATAGTGGAACCCAATTAGACTATTATTATTACAACCAGTTGATAGCCGGATGTATGTTAATATAATGTTTATGTATGTCTTAAATAAATAAATTTGATTCCAGGGCATCGAAGGAAAAGTTGTTGATCTCCAAATCGGAATGAACTATCTCGTTACTAACGTGGAAATGGTAATTTTTATTATTTACTAATTAATTTATACAAGAAATATTTTTAAGCGCCCATTAAAATACGTCCTATTGGCAGGTGGAGAGCACGAGGGGGCCGATGTATATGGTACGCGTGCGCCGGCCGCACGGGTCTGCAGACTCCAACGCCGTCCCATACGTTGTGCTGAGCCCTGATCGGTAAGCACTTGCTAACGCGAGTACATACTTTAAAACTTAAATCTATATATCTATACCGGCTGATTCAGAAAGTGTATACTAAGCTTTGAACCTGCGTTTCTTTAGCATATTTGTAATCTTTATGTGAAGTCAGAATCTTGATAGATATATCGACTACATATAGATATTAAATGCCCATGACTCGGGTACAAACGATCGTGGGTATCACGCAAAGTTTGCCGCTACCGGGTTTCGAAACTGGATCCTTGGTATAGACAGCACAATCAATACCAACTGCACCAATCGAGTCGTAAAAAAAACAGTTTTTTCAGGTTTAATGGATGGCAACCGTGTACTAAGGAGATTATTGTAAATAAATATATTATTTAAAGAAATATTATTTAACGATCTGATTAGCGCAGTTGGTAGTGACCTTGCTTTCTTCGCCGAGAGTCCTGGATTCGAATGCTGGTAGGGACAAGCTTTGTGTGATGAGCATGAATGTTTGTATCCGAGTCATGGATGTTTAATATATATATAAGTCCATTGTACGGTACCCATAATACAAGCGATGCTTAGTGTGGGACCGTATAGTTGGTGTGTTCAACTGGCAATATTTATATAATATATGATGTGTGTACCACAGCTGGCAGACCATCCCCCTACACGAGAGGAACCGCTTTATAGCCACCAACAAAGGGACCTGGATGCTGTATGATGATTTCATACTCGCCTTCGTTCGCATCGAGATAGTGCACCTCGACTCGGAGACCTGTAGAGCGGAGCCCTTCCTTACTGACAAGCAGAAATGGCAGATGAAGTTGCACCAGTCCGCTTGGAAGAGGGGCGTGTCGGCCGGGGGGTGTCGGAATTACGTTAGTAAGTATACAATTCTTAGCACTGGCTGACTGACAAGGCATCGTCCAATCCTTATGCAGTTTATGTACTAATTAACGGACCTATTTTAATAATCTTATTACTATTGAATCCCCAACAGATTTCTTCCACACGAACCCTCAAATACAGATGATAGTACCAGCGTCCGACGTGATAATCATCTCGCTCAACCAACACAGCATCATGGACCCAAAGGTCATCGGGTTTAGTATCTACAAGATGGAAGCTCCGGCGACGGAGACCATCAAAGCGGCATTCTTCAAGCAGTTCAAGAGTACAGTTAACTCACAGTACACCAACAGTAGACAGGTGACACAGAGGTTAGACAAACATCATAAGATGCTTGATACAGTTGGATTTTATAAGCCGCAACCTTAGTAATTAAGTTAAAAAAAAACTACTATAAGATGTCGACTAGTCGACTGTAACATTTTGAGCAATAGTTACCACCTAGTAGCTGTCAACCCTATGTGAAGCTTTATATTTCTATATAACGCACTACCTATTCTTATAATTTTCTATTACCGTGTAAGCGATTGCATTTTAAGTAAGCATAAGTAATTTCTGCAATGCGATTTTTAAAATATTATATACCTGACCAACGTATATAATGATTATGTACCAGGATATCTTGTTCTTAATGTTAAACATAATTATTATCTTTTTAAACACTAGATAAATTTAAGTTGCGCCGCGAATTATACACAATCAGTGTTCCTATCAAATCACAAAGAAACCACAATTCCATGAACATTGCAGGAGCTTCTTCACCCATGACACGTACGTCATCATCCCCACCACGTTCGAGCCTCGGGAGGAAGCCAGCTTCACACTGAGAATATTCTCGACCAAGCCGATCAACATGAAAGTACTAGACAACCCCCCTCAGATGACAAAGATGGCGTTGGTCAAAGCTCCTCCGGTTGTGGAGGTGAACAGCTTTGCCCAGTACGAGGCGGTGTTTCTCCAGCTGGCTGACGAGCATAGGACGATAGATCCGTTCGAGCTGCAGGAGCTGCTGGACGCCTGCCTCCCCAACGACTACATTAAGAGCTGTGCCTCCATCGAAACATGCAGACAGATCGTGTTGTCTTTAGATGTATCCTTTTAAATACATAAGAACACGGTTTATATTTTTGCACACACATACACACATATTCTCTCTCACATACACACACACAGACACACACTCTCTCACACACACGCACACTCTCTCACACACACAATTGTTATCATTATTATATTTTCAAATCATCGACTAATTTAATTAATTTAGATTTATTTTTTCTTTTTTTTCCATAGTTTATTTTTAATAGTCTTATGAGTCAAGTCCTCTTGAAACGTCTTGCAATTGTGCTTGGAGTAATAAAGACTAAGCAATTTACCTACCCACTAAGATCTATTATGTTTTGAAATACTAGCCCTCGCAACACAGAGATTCTTAGAGTCGGGACTTCGTATAACATAGTTTTTGTGCTTGCTCTTCAAGTCGTCATAGCTTCAAGCACTTATGAATAGCATTAAGCTTGTAGTATATTTTTTTTTTATTACATTATAGGCAAGTATTTGATCTCTATCTCACCTGATGGTAAGTGATGATGAGATCTACGATGGAGCATACTTGCCTAGGTAGGAAGGCGGCAGTAGATCGAGACGCTACATTCACTAGGCACATGCAGCGCAGCTGATCTGACCCGCCATCCATGAATGGCAACACCGAACATCATGCCGGAACACGGCTAGGCCGCTTGGCGACATGGCTTTGTTCAGTGGGTGGTGACTAACCACGGCCGAAGCCTACCACCAGTAGAGTTGTCACCTAGTTGGCACCACCCAGGGTCACGTGTAGGGTATCTCGAGGGTATTTAATTCTCCTACGGACGAAGGTGACTCGACCCCATCCTTGTCATCATCCTGATCATCCTTATGATTGCAACTTTAATATGCATTATTTAAAATCTATAGGGCTCCGAGGGTACCGACATACCTACCTCTTCCAACAATCAAAGCATGTCCAATCCAAATGATTCCCTGAACGTAATACAGAAGAAAGGCTCAGGTCGGATTTCTCTGGCCGAGTTCAAGGACCTGATGTGTAGTCTGAAGCACTGGCAGCTGGTCTTCCGCACCCACGCCGTGGAGAAGATGGGGGTCATCAGAGCCGAGAGGTTTGGAGACGCGCTCGGGGATGTCGGCTTTGTGGTGCCCGAAAAGGTTCTCGGGTTGCTGGTGCTCCGGTACATGAGAAAGGACGGCATGCTGAGGTTCGGCGATTTCGTGTCTGCCGTCATGCATCTACATCGAGCCTTTGGTGAGCTGTGACATAATTAACAATAAATATCTCCACACGAATACATCGACCGTACAGCCCCTAATTAAGGAATACTTGTATTATGGGCACCGGTGTGCGCCGGTGATTAGTTTTATTTCAATGTGTAGTGTTCGCGTAAATATAAGAAACTAAACTATAAAAAACTAAACCTGGAAGCTGGGATTCTGTGTCATACATATGTGCATTTGTAACACTATGCGAAGTTAGTTTTTTTTAATCATCCTGAATAGACATATTATGTGCATATCGTTTATGAATACTGAATACTTTTTTAGTTTTTTTTTGTGATTTATAAAGCTTATTTATATATAATATATATATATATATACAGATTAATTTACCAATACATAAAAAAATATATAATAAAAAAAACTAATAGAATACTTTACGATTTTCAGAAATGTTCGAGAAAATAAACAGTCGGACAGAAGAATCTCAGATGACCCTCGCTGAGGTAAGCGTTATTCAGAATTATAATTTCTATTTAGATACCTAGTTTAGGTACCTATTCCATGTTTTTACATCTTTACGAAAACGAAATTCGTCAATCATTGACAGTTTTCAAACATATACTGGGTGCTACTGGAAAACGTTTACGTACCACTGAGAGCTTAGTTCGAGTTTTGACAGCATTAACTTTAAACATAGAGTCATCGAATCTTTTCGTACATTTAAAAAAAACGATGATCCGAAACCGATGCTTAGAAACATTCGTTCACTTAAGTAATATTTGAATACGTAGATACGTTCATAACTTGTACTGAGGGCTCAGTTGTGAAAAATGCTTTAAATAATCAGTATTGGGTAGATGATGATTATTTTATGATTTATTAACGGTAATTGCAGGAACTATTAATTAATAAATACCTAATCCCACTTATATTAAAAATGTGAAAGTTTGGATGTTTGTCACTCAATCACGCCAAAACGGCTGAACGGATCTGGATGAAACTTGGCACAGAGATAGATTATAGTCTGGACACAAAGGCTACTTTTTATCCCGGTGAAATGTCTGGTTCCCGTGGTATAGATATACTTTTTAATCGCGGGTAACACCGTGGGGCGCAGTTAGTGATTATAAAATTATTTGTTGCAGTGGCTGAAAAACGTTTTCATGTGCTGAAACCTGAAACTTGAAGCTGTGAACAGTGCGGGGCTCAACGACTTCCTACCAGGCTGGCTCCTAAATATAAATCTCAATTTTAATTTTAAATAAGAGAATATTATTATAAATTAGTATAAAAATATAATGTTGCATGCCAAATTATTATGAAAAGTTGTACCGGTTGTATGTTAAATATTTGGAGAGATGATACCAACATTCGTCGTGGCTCTATGCACGTTGCAGCAACTCGCCAATGTTGGCTCGAGTTCATCTGCTCATGTGTGTTAGTGTAAGCGGCTTAAAATACACTGGATGTAAATAATAAGCGATAAATTATAAATAATAGAAAATGCTAATATGTTTGTAAATATTTAGATATAAATGATCAAGTCATAGATAATTTTCTCCGTCCAACCTATACGGGATCGTTGTGAACATAATTTAGATAAGTGAATAAGTAATTACAATACTCTATGCATTTAGTTATTTGATTGTGATTTTATATCGTGTGTGAACTAGTCGATAGATTGGAAATACTTACATTTAGTTACATATTATTATGGTTCACTTTTAATGTACATAAAAATATACTTACGACATAATTAAGTACTTACCTAGTATCTGGTGCGTATTTCGTTGGGACTGTGTCATTGATTCAGTGGCTATAGCTGCTGGGTTTATTCCCAGCTCAAGATATCAAACCATCCATACATCAACCGAAAGAGTCCACTGCCGGACATAAGCCTTCAATAATGAGTTTCACACTTCCCGAACTGACGAACTTCGTACCACATCAGAATCAAATGTACGAGAAAAAAAATTCGTGAATTTTTCCCATGTTTTAATAGTTATTCTGCTATTCGTGGCGGAGACAAATTCAAATAAATTAAATAACACCACTTTGTTTTATATACAATAGATGGTTGAAATATAGATGTAGCTTAAACTTAATTAAATATAGCAAAGATCTCTCGACTCATGTATAGTTTTGTGTACAATACTGAGGGTCATTTCAATAAATTATAATTGGTCAAAAAACATAATGTATGAAAATAAATGGTATTGCAGTGATTAATACGGTGAATTATCACTAAAATTAATGTTATGTCTTTGTAAGGCTTGCCCGCGGACATGAATTGTTAATGTTATGTTAGCCACCTGCTGGGGTCAACTGCTGAAGAGGATAGCATCAACACGCGAATTGACCTCAGCAAGCGGAGGAACTAGTGCAGGAATATGGAAAGATAATTGGGACTATCGATTGAGGATTGGGTGGACAAGAGATAGGACTACTGGAAGGGTTGCGGACACCTGTTATAATCAGCTTTTATCTAATTACTATTGGCCGGTGGCAACTCGCCTCTCTTTAAGCGGACCCCCTAAAAATGTCATATAAGACGGTAAGAAGCAACACTGGCGTGAGCGGCTCCGAGATCACAACAAATATTATTATTGTTGTTGCTATGCACTGTTGAAGTAGCTAGGGTATCTTAGTTTTATTATATTACTAGCTGTTCCTCGCGACTTCGTCCGCGTGTTATTTAAGAAAGACTCAAAGACCGTTGGCAACAGCCTGCTCGCGCGTTCTGATCCCGCGGCACGCATTGCAGATTGTTGCTATCAAATTTAATCAGGCGCAGCGCTGCAACATTGGTTTTAATTTTTTTTCGTGAGATTCTATTTTTTTCTGAAATAAAAGTAGCCTACGTTACTCCTTGTTACATCAGCTATCTGCCAGTGAAAGTCCCGTCAAAATCGGTCCAGCCATTTCAGAGATTACCCGGAACAAACAGACAGACAGACAAAAATTTTAAAAAAGTTTGTTTTGGTGTAGGTACCGTGTATACATCCAAATGCATTTAGTAAAAAGCGGTTATTTTAATATTACAAACAGACACTCCAACTTTATTTATTAGTAGTATATAGACTAGCTGTTGCCCGCGACCTCGATCGCATCTTTAAATCGATATAAGTAAGTTTTTTATTTGTCGTAACATAAAACAATCTCCTCATACAAACTTTGACGAATTGAATTTCGATTTCGACTGTCGAATTTGCACAATTCCTTGCTTAGTGCTCACCTTAGTACGTCATATAAGGAACTCCTGTGCAAACTTGCTTGCTTCTAGGCTGTGCGTTGGTATTCAGAATTTTATTAATACATACATAAATTAAATATGTACTTGTGAAGATATAAATGTTATATTATAAACTTTCTCGTTCAGTCCCCGGCCCTCAGTAAAACTTAAGTACCTACCTAAGTATACTTAGATAGTTTTATGTTTATAAATAAAATTAAACGTTTTCCACCGAGTCCAGATTAAATGTAAGATCAATTTATGTTTATCAAGTTATGATTTTGAATAAAATTACCTTTTTATAACGTGTATTTCTTTTTAATATAGTATGTTCTCGTAGTGCCCTACTTCGTACGCGTGGACTGGACTTTAGATCATAAAATGTATGGTTCACGTGGGCAAGATTTGTTTTAACTGTTCATAGAGCAAAGAATCGACATGTTTTTTTGTATAGGTAGTGGTAGTTTAGGGGTCAGAAAATGACATAGAGTAACACCGCGGGGCGCAGCTAGTATAATATATGTGGATATAATTCTTCATATGCCAATATACATATTTATTCATGTCCTTTCTGTTATTGGCTTTAACCCTTAGTAGCCTGATTTACGAAAGTGATTTATTTTTAGTATTACTGTGTTTAATGTTACCGTGTTTAATAATAATGACATTTGATTTTTTTTTTAATTTCGTTGGAAAGAATATTATACAACAGTAAAATACGTACAGCCAACCTATAAAAAAAAACTAATAGTAATGTGAACATTCGGTTTAAAAGATTGGTATCAAAATTGAAACTCTAGGCTATTAAGGGTTAAGAGTAAGTACCTTCAATATAAGGCTTAACAATAATAGCATAAAATATTTTAAAGGGTCTATTGGTAGGCTATAAAGTTCACACACATATATTTTATACATGAATGTGATTGTTATCACCTACTCGTTAACCCCTTAAAATATTCCACACAATATTAGATAAACCTTATATATTAAAAAATATATATATATATTCAATATTGCTTTTATTAAAATTCTCTACTTATTACCTAAGATACATCAACAACAATACCTACTAATTACAATCACAGTAAAATCATACGAACAAAGTTATAAAACATGTTTTGTTTTTGTTTCTGGCTATGTCCTTTTAGACAATTCTACCAATGTCCAGTGAGACGAATACACAGTATATATTGGAGATTGAACAGTGAGATGCTAAAACGTAGTGATTATATAGTCTTTGTGAGATGCAGACATGTGGAGTGCACAATCAGAAACCATTAAAAATATATACCATTGAAAAAAACAATTACAGACACTGTCGGGCGGTAACATTGGTACATCTATGATTCCCTGCACTATTGCAACAAATACTATTTGTTTTAAATGAGAACAGAACTATCGCAATGACAGTTTATCTTGCATCCCTTACGTTCTGTGGGAAATTAGAACTACGAGCACCCAAAGCAAGCTTATAAAAATATATATACAATATAAAATGACATAGACAAAATATAAACCGTTATGAAATTATAATATAAAAAGTATCAAGATTATAAACACATAAGACGCAGAAAGGTTGGCCACAGTTCAGAAGATACAAAAATGGGTTATTACAATCAGATTCAATTGTATTATAAATATTATGGAGTTTTAGGATGAACAATGCATGGACCCATTATGGTTTAAATATCCCACAATAGAAAAGAGGATGCTATAGGAGCTCATAATTTATATAATTACAGAAATGCTACTAACTATTCATAGTGGGTTTTTTTCTGCTCTATCAATTGACACAGTCTAGTACTCAACGAATTTAAAACTAAATAAAAAAAACACATAGATATACACAGATAGCTGTGAAAAGAATTGCCTACTTTAAACACTAACACAGTATCTTAGTGACTCCTCTAGTGGTTGCATGTATCACAATATTTATTTTCTATAATGATTGTAGTCACAGGTACTTTGATTTAAAGTAGCTAGTATTGACATATTAACACTAAAGTGTATGTGTATGTCCAGGCCACCTTCACGTGAGCATACATGGTATCAAAGCGGTTACAATAAATCTCACTCAGCTACGGTAATCATTTCTTTTCATGCAGTTTGTCAACTGTCTCGTCATCATCTCCTATTGCTGCTTTGTGAAGCTCGTACAATTGGACTATTTGCTCATCGGTCATATGATCCAAAAGACTAGGCTCCAGATATGTGCCAACTGCTTTTTTCTTCACTTGCTGAAGTGGTTTCATTTGTTTAGCCAGTGTTATGGCATATTCCTGAAATAAAAGGTTATATTATAGCATAATAATTTATCTCACTAGCTTAGCTAGAAAAATATAAATCAATACTATTTTATTATTACATAAACATATTTATTATTTACCTGTTCTCCTTCAACAAAAAAAAACTTATAAAGTGAGTTTGTGTGTTAATCTGTGTACTATAGTAATATATATACTATATTACGATATATAATATATACTATAGTAACACTCACCGTCCATTCATTTAGAAATATCCGAGCCTCTGTTGGGTTGCATTTCATGTGTCTCTTGAACTCATCTCTTGCGTAATTATCCCCCATGATGCGAAGCTCGGGAGGCAGCGCTCGGTGCACCCGGAAAATCAGCTTGTAGAGCTTTCGCACCCGGGAGATGTGTTGTGCTGTTGACATTCTAGACGAAAAATTTTCAATAGCTTCTTCTTCTTCTTTCTTTACGAAATGAAATGCGATGAAATAAAATGGATATGAATATGGCCTCACCCACAACTTAGCGGGTATTTTGCCAGTGTCAAGTAATTAATAGCAATATTAAATTCAATAAATACACATTATAAATAAAATAATGGATGTGACATGAAGAAATGAAAATGGCGTGTCCTTTCAATAGCTTATATTCTTCAATAGTCGTTAAATAATTTCAAATTTTATTAACGTTCCGCTGTATTTCGTTAGGTATACGTAATGAGTGTTTGCAAGACGTTCACAATCAATTAAACTATTTACCTTTTATTTGTTGTGTAATCGTATGGTTAGGCTAAAACACCTCGTACCTACATAACCTTACCTATTTCATGTATGTATGTATTTAGAGAACATTAAACTTTACTTATAGTCATTATAAAATATTGCTAACATTGATATGTGGTCACAAAATAAAATATACCTATTAATTCATAGGCGAATAAATCATAACCTAAAAAGGCAAAGGCGAATGACAGGCAGGCAATAATCAAAATGACATATCAGACATTTTACCTTTTGTCTTTGGTCATTTCAATTGTTTTTTTCTTTGCTCCTTTGATCCGTACACTGACGTCTATATATACAAGTACGCCAAATCACAATTGACGTTAAATATATATTTTTGGCGCGTTTTTCTTCTTCTTTAATTACGAAATGAAATTAATATGAATATGGCCTCATCTACAACTTAGTGGGTATTTTGCCAATGTCAAGTAATTAATAACACATTATATATAAAACAATAGATGTGACATGAAGATATGAAAATGGCTCCTATAATTTAAGTCCTAATTAGCGGCATTAGGCGCAGATGAAACAGAGGAATTGGTGAAATTTAATTTCATCTATTGGGTATAAATAATAGCTCTGTGGCTTATTAGTTGGCCAATAGCTTAAACCTAGGTATACCCTGGATCTCTCAGAATTAATAGAGGTTTCTAGTCTGGGTAATAATAGTTTAGAACTCTATCGCTTGGAGGGAACTTACTGGGGATTGTTAACTATTATAATAAAATAAAAATCTGAATTTCTTACGTTCTTTATGTACTTAGTTATAATACAAAAAATAGGTCACTGAAGTAGAAGTACTAAATAACATTTTACTGATTTCATTTTTATATCTGGCAACCTCGCCAACTAGATAGCCGACGTTGGCAACGAGGTGTCCAAAAACTGGTACTTGGAATGTGCCCTTTCTAACACCACAGACCACGTGATCAACGTCCAAGAGAAAGGGACAAACTTCTTTGTATATCTGTCCCTCTCTACTAGGCACCAGAGGGTCTATGGTGTCACATCATCAACAGTTCTATAGAATTAACACATTAACGGTATACAAATTGAACTACGCAGCCTTTTATTATTTCGTTGAACAATATTTGTACATTTGAATTCAGAATTGGGTTCAGCCTCCCCCTGCGGGGTAAAGCATGAAGAGAGTGATTACCCGATTTAAACATAACAAGTTGATAAGTGATCAGCCAAATTAATTCGGCTTCAGACTCCTTGGTTCGTATAAACTGGGCATTGAACGTAGAAAATGGAAACATGTTTTATCTATGTAGGACTCTAAGACTAACTAAATAGATGTGACAATCGCTTTGTGCTAAAAGACGGGTAGGGCTGCCCGAATCAATTACATTGGAGAGTATCGGGCTATACGCCTCGAGGACTCCTATAGTATTGTCGTCTACATGACGGTAACACTGGACTAATGACGTCACCACTATCGAGTTTCGTAAATATGGACTGATATGTAATCATAAAAATATTTAATATCTCGTGTCTGTTGGAAAAAGAGAACAAATACATTGATTATAATCAAGTTTAGTTTTTATATAAACACAATCGGAACTAATTTCAGCATAGCATGCGCAGGGCCGCCATTTTAATCATTTTACGTGATTGGTACATGCAAGTTAAGTGATTTGTGATTGTTCAGTGAAGACAGACGTAACATTGATTTACGTAATACTATACACTTTTATTTTGATTTTTTACATACAAACATTGACCATGGCAAAATTATTTCATTGATATTATTTACGATACTTGATAGGATTGGCGTCTCGCTTGGACATCCAATAACTCCTGTTAACATAGCATATACAGCAGTCGCTGATGGCAGCGGCCGACGTTCGATATCCAAATCAAAACTATTATTGATATATATTATTCACAATCGAATCATATTTTTTTAAACTCCCGAAATCATGCACATTAGAATATTCTACAACCGTCATGTATACTTGTACACACGTAGAGAACATTTGAATAAAGAACACTGACCAACGGCCAGTATCCTGGTGAATAAGACCATAGACAGCTGCTGTCAAAAACTAAGCTTTGACCCGTTACCTTGACAACTTATTATGCGTTTCCATGGCAACGCGAGTAACGCTTACGGCTACACCTGCGCCTGACGGCATTAAAATAGTATTTTAAGTCGATTATTGCGTTAATTAACGCCATTAGGTGTAGGCGTAGCAGGAGCGTTATGACGACAGTTAGGGCTCTTAGTATGAGTTCAAATCCCGATCGACTGTTTCCATAATATGAGTGAATATACAAGTTGTAGCTAGGGGCGTTGCTGTAAAATATCTGGATTTTTTTATCTGTATTTTGAAGCCGTAAAAACCGTTTGAACACCCTGAGTATTGATGGGGGTTGAGCGGTAGTCCTAGACCCCGCTCTTATAACGGCCGGGCCACACTTGCGTCTGAATGCTAATCAAGGCGTTAATCGACACAAAATAGAAATACTTTGAGAGGATTAATTCAGGGCATTAGGCACAGATGTAGCAGGAGAACAACCCGCACTTACAACTTCACTAACTTTCCATATAAAAGCTTAAGGGTGCCTAATAAATCGGAGCGGAGAGGAGATATTATATGGAATAGACCTATTTTTTTTTTAAGAATCCGCCCCATTTTATATAGTTTGTGTTTGTAAACGCGACGTTTTGGTCTTGGTTCTGTTGGTGTGTGTATTTGTGCGGCTTAGGGTATTTGTATGTGTGTGTGTCGGAATCAAATCTTACCCCCAAACTTATAGACTTTATATAACTTTATCAAACGTCATATAGTACTGCACACATGAGTGTTGCTTTGCGCAGTACTATATAACGTTTGATAGAGTTATAGAACGTCTCTAAATTCGAGGGTTAGGTTATATAGTACCGCTCACATGAGTTTTGCATTTCGCAATACTATATGACGTTTGATAGATTTATAGAACGTCTATAAATTCGGAGACTAGGTTATACGAAAAGCTACTGTGTTTAAAAACGCGCATTGAACGCTTGTCCTAGGGGTCTTACAGTGTTGTTTACGGCGACTGTTGGTAATAAGATACTATATTTTCTCCTGTATAAAGGGATGCGCTAAGCAGTGGTTCACGGAGGCCCGCTTCGCTGGGTCCAGCATCAGCATCCTCTCGAGCAGATCCTTCAGCTGTGCGATCTTCTTAGCCTCCGGCGCCGGTAGTCTGTGGTGGGGGGGCGCCAGCTCTGCCTGCAGGTCTCTCGTTGGCTTTATGCTCGATATCACTACCACTTTTTCCTGTAAAAAAAAATATCCCGGTAAAATGAACGGTTCCCGTGGGATAGATTTGTTTCAATGTTTCATACTTTTTAATCGCGGGTTACACCGCGGGGCGCAGCTAGTAACTCATATAGATATTAAACATCAATAACTTAGGCACAAACATTCGTGTCTATCACAAAAGTTTAACCCTACCAGGATTCGCACCCGGGACCCTCGGCACAGACAGCAGGATCACCACCAACCGTCAATTCACTCACCCTTTCAGTAATCTTATCCAGCTCATGGTACAAGAAGTTGCAGTTCGCATCGAAATGCTGCTCCTTGAAGTATCCTTTCTTGATGATCTTATTAGGTAGCTTTCCCTTCAGATCCATGAAGTACTTTAACATTTCGTTGTTAGATTTGCCACTGAACATGATCTTGCCGGTGGACAGCTCGTATATGGTGCACGCGGTCGACCACATGTCAATACCATGGTCATAAGTAACGCCCAGAATGATCTCCGGGGCCCGGTAGAACCGCGAGACCAGGTAGGGAGTGATCTCGTTCTCCGAGATGTGGGATGCTGCGCCGAAGTCGCACAGTTTCAGCATCAGCTTACTCTCGTTCACTAGTATGTTGTCGGGTTTCACGTCTGTGGGGGTTATCACACTAATATAAATGTGAAAGTTTGGATGGATGGATGTTTGTTATACAATCACGCCAGAACGGTTCAACGGATCTGTATGAAATTTGACACAGAGATAGATTATAGTCTGGAATAGGGCATAGGCTACTTTTTATCACGGTAAATGGGACATATTTTTTAATCACGGGTAATACCGCGGGGCGCAGCTAGTTTTAATATAGAAAAAAATATATAAGATGCAACGATAGGCCATTACAAGGCTACATCTCATTTACAATCATGATTATTGCTAGGTAAATGGTGAAGAAGAAACATCGCGAGGAAACTTGCATGTCTGAGAGAATCCCTGAAAAGACGTGTGAAGTCCGCCGACACGCACTTTGTCAGTATATATTCCACGATAATTACCGATTAATTATGTGAAATGAACCTTTCTCTTCGACTACCCCCAAGAAGTCCGAACAAAATTTTATTATATGCACTGAAGAGGCACAGGTTGAAAGGTCGGTATCCCCTTTCTGTATAACCCTGTATAAAGTAACGCAACAAGCTATAACGCTATCACTCACCAGCATGCAAAATTCCCGTCTTCTTCAACAGCTTGAGAGCTAAAAGCATCTGTTGAGTGTAACTTCTGACAGCTTTGATATGTATGCCGCTGTTCTTCCCGTACTTCTTGAGCACTTCGCGCAGGTTCATGGAGAGCGGTTCGAGCACCATGCACAGATGCCGCTTGTGGAAGAAGTGGCGGAAGAGGCGGAGACAGTGGAACTTGTCTTCAGGGTCGGCGTCGTTCAGACGCTTCAGTATTTCTAACTCGCGGAGGCCGGTTTTGTGCCTATTTCAAAAAAAGGCCATAAGGGAGCGTTCGATTATTACCTAACGCAATTTGGATGACCCCCCTCCATCCCCCCATGTAACGCACCATAGCGTTTATCTCTAGCCCCCCCCCCCCCCTAGTAAAACGTAAAGTCTACGCGACCGTTCTGAAGGGTTCCGTGAGGAACAATGTTCCGTAACGCGTAGTTCAAACCCCTCTCCCGCCCCTGTAACGCATCGTAACGTTTCAGAAGACCCCCCCCCCCCCCCCCCAAATTCATTACGTAATACTTGAATGCTCCCTAAGATCTACATAGAAAAGGTTTATTTTTGTAGTGGGTATCGAGTGCCAAATCCCAAACTATATGCAATAGCGAAAAATTATTAAAGTACTCTCTCGAGGCCGATTTTGATGAAAGCAAAACTGCTTTGATTTTGCAAAAAAAAAATCCCTGGCCGGGAATCGAACCAGTTAATATTGAAAACAAAAAAAAACAAAATAATAAACGCGACAAAATCCGATCAATTAGTTTTATTTCAATGACACCTTGTACTCGCGCGCACAGCCAAACGCCTTGCACGGTTCGCCTTGCCAAAAAAGCTACATTTATTTCACACCTTCCACATTATATATCTATACTAATATTATAAATGTGAAAGTTTGGATGGATGGATGTTTGTTACTCTTTCACGCCCGAATGGCTGAACGGATCTGGATGAAATTTGGCACAGAGATAGATTATAGTCTGGAATAGCACATAGGCTACTTTTTATCCCGGTAAAATGTATGGTTCCCGTGGGATAGACGTTTTAATTTTTTCATACTTTTCATCGCGGGTAACACCGCCGGGCGCATTTAGTGTATAATATATTCACTCACATAATCTCGTTGTTCCTGATGATCTTGACGGCGACGTCGGTGTTGCTGCGCGACTGGTCCCGGGCCCGCACCACGTTGGAGAACACCCCCTGGCCCGTGTACCCGTACACAGTGTAACGGTTGTCCAGATTCTCGCCGATACGGACTCTAGGGGGGAGGGGGGGGGGGGGGTTACAAACAAGGCTAATTGCTTAGGTACTACTGATAGTACCTAAGCAATTACTTATTCAGGACCTATATACTGATATATAGGTCCTGAATAAGTAATCAAATCTTCTATTTATATTTGATCAAACTCAGCGATACTTGGAAATCCGTCAGTGGTGGGTTTCTTTTCCCCCGTTTGTTTAATCTTTTATTTACTAGCAACTTGGAAATTCACATCCCTATGGGGGATGAAGAAACACTGACTAACCCACAGTGCACACATCTTAAAAAAGTGTACACTTTAACATTTTAAAGTCAGAAGATATATTTCTAGAGTACCCTAAAAGTGCACTACGGTGGAATATCTGGTAATTCAACCCCATAAGGGGATCAAAAATTGGGCGAAATAAAAAAAATACGATCGGGCACACGTCTAGGACATATTGCACAAACCACATAAAAGAAAAAGGTAAGAAATGATCATGATGTATTCACAATTCGTAATACGTGAATCATGATAATTATGTGTCTTTAACATACCTATAATATCCTTCGGCGTCGTCCCAATTGTCTGTCAACGACGGATTTTCCAATGAGTTCTTGCTTCTGGGCTTACCAGCCGTTGGAGTCTGTAATAAAAGATAAAATTAAAATAAAACTTTCTACAGCGGTTGGGAACAATGTACTTATACTTTGAACCTGTGATCCTCTTTACCGAGGCAAGCGTTCTACCAACAAGGCTATACTGCTCAATACATAGATAAAACAAGCATGATTTAGGCGTATTGACAATCAACGAGACAGATCTTCTATTTAATACAATTCTTAACCTGGTGGGCCTAGAGCCTAGAGGCTTAAAATTTGGAAGATATATTTCATTTGTACCTAAGAGGTACATCCAAGAGGGATTTTTGGAAACACCACCCCCAATGGGTCCAACGGGGGTTAGAGTTTATAGCTAGATATATGTGTTGTAGCATGTTATTTTGTTACTTTTGACGATTCAGAAGTACTGTACATAATGGTCTATGTGAATAAAAAATATTCTGATTCTATTAAGATTTTGTAAGTTGCGCATGCGTAGTGGTAGTATAAAAGATTAATCTCATACACTCACGTCAACACTATAGTTGTCTTGATCAGCGAACATGTCCCATTCCCCAGGTTTTATGGACTTCTCCAGCTTCAGTTCACTCTTGGACTCGTTCTGGATGTTCCTGATCAATTCGCTGGTGTTGCTCTTGGATTCTTTGATCACCCTCAACTCCGTGGTGGGAGACACTTTGATTTTGCTGTCAGACTTGCTCAGGTGCTTGGAGTCATGTTTGTCAGGCTTGGGAGGAGCCGTGACGTCTGGTTCGGGCTCAGCTTTGGGCGATAATGCCGGTGTGTGTTGAGGTTCCTCTGATGTCTTTGGGCTACTGTTTTCACAGCCGAGTCTCTGGGAAGGAGGCAGGTTATTTTTTTTTTTATGGGACTAGGCCCGCCACACACTCCCACCAAAGCTACTCCGGTAAGCCAGGATCTACAGTGGTGTCCAATGAAGACAACGAGGTTTGACCCTCGGCGAGTCCCGGGATAAAGTTAATTGTCTTGGAACCCGCACGCACTTAATCGAAAATTAAAAAAATGGGAGGAGTTGGAAGAAAATTTTCCACTTCCCTCCATTGCAAAGCGGGAGACAAAAAAGATCTGATAGACAAGTTTTCACAGAAGCTAGACTCTTAGAGCTGGACTAATTCCAGGTGTAAGGAATTAGTCCAGCTGTAAGAGTCTAGGCAGGTTATTATTAGCACAAGATTATAAGGAAGAACATCATCTGAGTGGATAGGCAATTACCTTCATGAGTTGTTCCCTCTGCTTCCGTCTCCGCTCGATGATCTGCTCCTCCGTCTCCTCCTCCTCGTCCGTGTTGATGTCGATGTTGAGTTCCTCATCGCTCGAACTGGGCACTAGCTCCGCTACTTGGTTATTTGAACTCTGGAATTTGTAAAATAATTTTAGTAAGGGATGCAGTTATCGAAGGGCGAGGGATATTTTAATAATTATATTACATTTGATCAATTTCAATTTAGTATAAAATGTGCTGTCACTACTTGTCACTGCACCAGATACCACGAAACACTGTATCTGTCAATAAATACACTTAAAACTATAAAAACAATACTGTATTCTGTCATCAGTCAGCCAATTGACGTCAGTATACCTTGCGTTTGTCCCTATCTGCCAGCCTGGAGTCTCTATCCCGGGAGCGATCTCTCTGTCTCTCTCGCGAGCGCCGGTCCCGCTCGAAGTGCCGCCGGTCGTGACGCATCGCCAGCGAGCGGTCGCGCGACCGCCGCGGCCGCCCCACTTCTCGCTCACGCCGCCGCGCTTCCGACGATCGCCGCTCTCGCTCTCGCTCCCTTTCCTTTTCCCTTTCTCTATCCCGCTCCCTCTCCCGCTCACGCTCCCGCTCCCGCTCCCGCTCCCTCTCCCGCTCCCTCTCCCGTCTTCGTTCCCTCTCTCGCTCCTCCAACTTAATCCGCTCCCGCTCCTTCCTTTCTCTATACGCTTTCTCTTCTTTTATTTTACTTTCCCTATTAATTATCTCCCTCAAATCTTCCTTCGGCTTTCTTGGCTTATGTTTCTCTCTCTCCAATGACCGATCTTTACTAGTATTGTGTTTACTATTTCTATGTTCCTTATCCCTTTTGGGCTTTTTGGGCGGGGGTGATTTAGCGTCGTCGTTGATACATATGACCGGGACGTCTTTGCCTTTGGGGCGATCGTTCTCCTCTTCGCTCTTGTCCGAGAAGTAGGCCACCAGGCGGGCCTGCAGTAATTCCTTCTGCTTCATGAGGTCCTCCAGGTTCAAGTCGTCCTCTATCATCGTCAGTTCCGGGCTCGCGCAGTCCTCTTGGTAGTTCTCTTCTGAAGTCGAGGATATAATCTCCAGCGCGTCATCCTTTATCTCTACAACTCTTTTATTGTTATTTTTACTTTGAGCGTGTGGAATAGCAGCGCTGCCGTTTTTAGTTGCCGATTTCTTATCTTCAACGTGTTGCGCACGGTGCTGGATGTGACTGGATTTGCTGATCAGATCCTCGTAGTCAGAGAGAGACGTCTCGCTTTCTTGTTTGGGGCTCTTGTGCTTCTCCTTTTTGGATTTCTTTTTCTTTTTGTGTTCCTTCTCTTCATCTTCTGCGGCGCGCTTGTGCTTCTTATGTTTCTTGCTCCTCTTCTTCTTTTTGCTTTCCTCGTCGATCTTATCGCCGTTGGCAGGCTCCTCCGGCTGAGCTTTGGACCTGTGGACAGGATGAAGTGTTGTACTTACTAAATGTTGACTCGCTGGGTTCCTTTCGCCTTTTTTATCCTTCACAACATATTTAACAACTCTGTAACGTTAGATCATAGGTAAGTAACAGTTGATAGTAAATTCTGAGCATACAAGGTATATTTGTCGGTATTCACACGCACACTGTTGATGAACTGAGACGTAATTTCAGCCTTTGCCATGGTGAAAAATAAACCAAGCTCACTCCGAAGGCTACTTACATGTATACCACAAACTACTTATGAAATTTGAAGAGGCAAGAGAAAAGTGTAAAGTAGTGTCCAGAATATTTGTGGCCCTCGGGCCCTTGATTCGCACTGTAGGCGCACTGGTATCTGTGTCCACCCATCACCAATCCGAGCGTAAAGATATATTTAAAACTAGCTGTTACCCGCGACTTCGTCCGCGTGGTATTTTTTCGTGAGATCCAATTTTTTTTCTAAAACAAAAGTAGCCTCAGTTACTCCATGTTACATCAGCTATCTGCCAGTGAAAGTCCCGTCAAAACTGGTCCAGCAATTACAGATATTAGCCGAAACAAACGGACCGACAAAAATCGAAAAAATGTTGTTTTGGTATATGTACCGTGTATACATCCAAATGCACATAGTAAAAAGCGGTTATTTTAATATTACAAACAGACACTCCAATTTTAATTATTTGTATAGATGAGTCTTGTATTCTCCAAATTTTAGTTTTTTTTTTTTATTACTTTATAGGCAAGTATTTGATCTCGATCTCACCTCATGGTAAGTGACAATGAGATCTACGATGGAGCATACTTGCCTAGGTAGGAAGGCGGCAGTAGATAGAGACGCTACATTCACTAGGCACATGCAGCGCAGCTGATCTGACCCGCCATCCATGAAATGATGGTATATTAAATAGTACAGTGCGCGCTTATAAATATCGACAAATATCCTGGTGTATGAAGATCTCTCGCCTTGTGTACAGATTGCGCGCGTTCGATACTTCAATATATATGTTTACAGTGATTTGGGAACTTTTCATAGCTGTTGCTAGACAGATTTAATTCATGTTTTCTTTTTCTTTCCTTACGAAATGTAATGCGATTCAATGAATATGAATAAGGCTTCGCCCGCAACTTAGTACGTATTTTGCCAATGTCAAGAAATTATTTACATATTTTTTTTATGTTTCTCCATGATTTTTAAGGGTGACAATTTCACTTCGCTTTTTAAAACATTATGGCTTCCATCGATTTTGTCGATGATTTTGCCATCTACAGAGTTTGAAGACACTTGGCCGAAAGAATATAATTCAAAGAAAAAAAGCAGGATTTACATTGTACTGTGAAATTCTAAAAATGTAAACTTGAAAGTTACTAACATCATTAACAGTAGTTGAAGGTCCAACTACCCTTTTTTTTTTTTTTTTATTATCTTATAGGCAAGTATTTGATCTCGATCTCACCTGATGGTAAGTGACCTATATAAGCTTTATATCTATGATTCCATTTATCCACAAAATGTATAACTTCTCCTTTTCATATTGGCTTCTAGTCCCAGAACCAGTTATGGATTGAGGGTATAAAACAAATTATTATTTACCTATAAGTAGTTTAACTAATTCTCAGCAAGATGTTGGAAAAAAAAATTATTACTTACTCTTTGCCCATTTTCAGGAAGATGTCTGCCTATATGTCAAAATCTGTAAAGAACATTAATTTTTATGTATTAATTTATGATAAGCACACTATTTTTTATGAACCTCATCAAATATTCCACTCGATTTAAACGCCAAGAAAGCTTATATTAAGCTGAGTCAAGTATGGTTCAAGTGGAGATAGGGCAAGCATAGGGTATTTAGGGCTTAGCCAAGGCCTTGAAACAACAACTTTGAAAACTTTATATTATACTAGACACTGGCAAAATATCTAAGATGGTATTGCCATATTCTTGTCTAGAGAAGCCGTATCAGAATGAGATGTTAATTGGGAAAATCTGGCAAAAAAACTGAGTGGGACCTCTTGCTTTGACCCACTTATATGAGGTATGATCATTTATATTATGTTACAACACCTACATCACATAGTACTGTGATTTTATTACTCAAAAATTACACATTTTTGAAATTTGCATAAAGATAATAACACGCACAAACCACTATGCCATCAAACTAGTGTCTCCAACCATGCCTTAATTACGGTAGATCTACCTTAATTTTTCTAGGTCTACCCACCTACCGTAGACATGTCAAAATCTACCGTAATTTCATCCGTGTCTATATTTCTTTAATGACAACACTTGATTTAGCAAAATATTACGGCAACATTGCATTAGGATGCGTAACGTAAAAAAAAAGGTCATTCTGCTGCTTCAGTTTGGAAGAGCAGGGATGCGCAACGTAAAAAACAAAAAAAAAGGTCATTCTGCTGCTTCTGACGGTCTGCCGTATTTTCCACCATCTACCGTATTTTGAGACCAGGCAACACCGTAATTTTGACAGAGGGTTGGAGACACTGCATCAAACTATATTTCTGAACCACCTGACACTGTCACATTCAGAAGCCAAAGCTACTCTATCGAAATCTCACATGAAGAAATAATATAGATGGAGTGTCATAAACAACATATTGAAGCACAAAAATTCTATCAATTTTATTTATTTGTTTATTAGAAGTGGAGGATTTTGAACTGTTTTAATGTATCATTGGTCAATATGAACATTAATTCCAAGCAACAGTGTTTGTTGTTTGTCGGTGGTACACACATACTAACAAAATCATTCAAGCAATGCAATACCGGTTCCAATGTGAATCATTTACCCATTTTATAGATCAAGGACAGTGTCATTTAAACACATGAGCCTATCTATGATCATAGTTTGATAAATTTCTTCTATGATCATACCTACAAAACTCCTTTGAGATTTCACTGCTTGTTTCTTTTTTTTTTTTTTTTAATTTATTTATCATTTAAAAGCATAGTTTGTTGGGAAACATTTTACATAGCATGCAAAAACCACTGAGGTTTATAATGAAGCTATACATACATAGTTTACATCAAGTTATATAGGATTAATGATAACAATTTATTGTAGGTATATTTTTTTTTTTTTTCACCTAGGTATACTTAATCAATTTCGGAACTAGACAAGCGCATTTTTTTAGGAGCATTCCATAGTGCTTAAGAAATGAGTCTTTAATTTCAATTTTATGTTATTCGGTGTAATAGCATCTCGTAAAGTCGGAGGTAGATCGTTAATTAATCGAGGAATCAAATAGGAGGTAGTTCGCTCTCCGTACACATTAGTGTTGTTGAGTTAGTTGCCTAATTTAATAAGTTGTCAGACAATATTGATCCCTATTATTTTAGCAATGGTTACCAATTTATATTTAGCTCATAAAAAGCCGTGCAAGTCAAAAATTGATAAATCAATATATAAAAAGTTAGGTTGCATTCACTAACACAGGCATGATAAACCTTCAGAAACTTCACAAACATGCAATTATATGCGAGCAACACACCTATTATTTCACAAAAAATAAAACAATTGTTCGGTTACATCAATTGAATCTACACATAAATAGGCTTTAGTAGGAATTTTTCCAAACTTTTTAAGGTCAGTACATACTTCTACCCGCAAAATGTAAATATTGTATGTAAATATGACAAAATAAGTCACTGTGACCTCCATAGCTTAGTACGAGCGAAATAGGCCTACTTCCCTTTATATATATTTTCACATAAACGATAAATTCTTACCGAAATTCCTGTAATTTTAGATTAAAATCAGAAAATATTCAATGTGACGTTATTTTTCACCAATCCACAGCAAACAAAAAAATATAGGTTATGCTTATGGCAGAAGCAAGATGCGTTCCAAAACAAAAACGGACCGGGCCATATGCAGGTCTGATTTGGCTTGTCTTCGACAGTAAACTTGGGCAGTGTTCCGAAACATGGCGTTATGTTTGTAACTTTGTAAAAGTGCATGAAATGATGCAAAAATCGCCGTGATAAAAAAAAAACTTAAAATTGCAATTAACAGTTAAAGAACTTTTTTACAATACAATTGTATCAAATTTCATATTTTATAAATGCAATAAAACGTTTCATTTGATTTTTGCTTATGTGCACTCCATATTACACTTCCTTTTCAAGTTTAGAATTCAATCTGGAGATTCTGAGGCTGTTTTATGAAATTTCGCTCGATACTGGCAAAATTAGGACTATTTCGTAGCCGAATTGACATCGAAAAAAAAGAAGACAAAATACATAAATGTGCTATGGCAAAACACATGCTATTTTCTCTATGCCAAAACAAAATGAAGTTATTTTGTAAATAGCACAGACCCATAAGAAAACAAGTTGTAAATAGGTAAATCAGAGGTATATCGGATTTTAGTGTGATATTGATATTCTAGTTATTTAAGACTCACTGCATACCTTCGTCGATATAATACAATTTAAGAACACACAAGGTAAGAGATTTCGTTAAATATATTTACGTCCCAAAAATTCATGTTCTTATTTCCTTTGATTATACAATAAATAATTGAGATTTATTATATTTACAGACGCAGCCAGTTCTTGCCATGGCAAATATAAGGCGTTTCTGTTGCGACGACGAGACGGGCGAGATAATTACGTATAAAGTAAACGAGGAAACCGGTGAACCTTTTCTGGACAACATCTCCCCACCGCATGACATCGAGCTGAGAAATGTGACCAGCACGCCGCCGCCGCCCATGCCCAAGTACATGAATTTCCCGCAAGGATACATGAGCCACACTAAAAAGTTCCAGTCTTTGAAAGCCAATATCATAGCGGGATCCAACACAGTGAGTCACCGATTGCTCCTGATACCATCAGTTCTAATAATTTTTCCCGGCATATTTTGCATCCTACTGGCGGCTCTCGAGGTGTACTTGCATGTCCAGTGCCACAAGAAAAACAAAAAGCTTAAAGATAAGAATGTGTACTACCGCAGTCCATTCCACATGATCTCCCGCACATTCTGCGGCGTCTGCCGCGATTGCGACACAGCCTGCAAGATCGGTCAGATGCAGGACCAGAGGCGCCATCGGTACGACTATTTCCGAGGGATCGCTATTTAAACCTTGACTCAAAGAAAGGGGTGTTATAATATTAATTCATAAAGAATTCTGAGGGTGCGGGTAGTTTAATGCATTTATACTTAGTGTGATGACAATAATCTCAAATTAAAGAAATGCTGTTATGTTGATCTCAGAAACTGTTATCTCATATAATTTGTAGTATATTAATCTGCTTGGGAGTGACTTTTGTTACGTAAAAGTCCATACTCAAGTATAACTAGAATATTCATAATAAGTACTGAAACCTTATAATTCTATAGTGGTGACTGGATATATTGCTTCCTTTTGCCTGCATGGGTATTGAACCAGCTTAGATGTTATTGTAGAATTATTTTCCCACTATTTTGGGCCTGTTTCACCATTTACTGTTGAACTTTATTTACAACAAACTTGAAAGAATTTGCTATTGATCTGATAATTTGTGAAATAAGCCTCTAGTATTATAATAATGATATATTGCTCAATATTTGCATTTCACGTTGGAGCGGTCTCTAATTTTCTTTAAAACAATTGTAATTTAATGATAGACTGATTTTGAGGAGCAAAGAACAGAATTTATTTAATAGCCTAGGTGTAAGTAGATCTGTTCAGGGATTCACAGAATGGGCCAATGTGGCCCATCAACCTGACCAGTGCTTAATGCCTTAGCAGTATTTTCATTAGTAAGCCCATGTGCTACTAAAAACAAGTGTTCTAAAACACAGAGTAAAACTCATTTTATTGCTTAGCTATACTTGTTAACAAGACCGAGGAGAGTGAACTCTTGAAGTTACCATATTTTTACTCCACTATTTTGCAGTCTTAATTTTCTTTCATTACTCACAAATAGGTGATGGTGTTATATAAAATATTGTGTTGGAGTTTGTAAGTTTATTGTAATATATTTCGGTCGTTAGTCATTCTAAATGGTAATAAAGGTTATTGCAAAAAAAATATAGCATCTTATTTTCAAGTATCAAACCCAGCTAGTGATGTAGTGTGGAGCAATATAGGCGTGCAATACCAAATGGATATAAATAAGAAAAGTCATCTTAACAGGGCTGTTTGGTAAAAAAACAGACTAGCAATCATTACACCTAATAAGTTGATCTCGTTTGGATGTTACTGGTCAACTTTTGGGCAGTGGCTACCTTGCAATCTCCCATGGTATATAGGGAAACAGCCCTTCACAAAGGGGTCTAATTTTTATCTCAGTTCCTACTGCGGCTCTACCAGTGGCACATTCATGAAACATAGTCTATAGCACTCAGTTATAATGGAGCTTTCGATAGGTGAATTATTTTTTAGAATCGGATCGGCAAGCCCGGATATTACGCCCTACATCCTAACTCGAAAACTAACAACCTATGTTTAGAAGTGTAAATAGATTGGTTCCTAACCCACAACCTTTGTAGCCGACAGCCGGATGTTCGAACTCCACTCTGCAGACCTAAATATGACCGGCTGTGACAAGATCAAATTGTGGAATATGTAATATCAGTTTTGTCTCTTTCTCCCCTATGACTTGAGAAAGACTAAAGTACATCTCAAATAATCTCAATGTGGAATAATTCTGGTCTGGGCCCGCATACGCCCGGCTGCTTCCTAGCATGCGTTTTGTGTACAAGGATTACTGTATTTTGAAACAGAAACACAAAAGAATATAAATAAATTAAGGTAATTTAAAGGAATAAAAAGTTTGATAGAGTTAAAATTTTATTCCATTTTTGTAACTAAGTATATACCTAGATACCTTATCTTGAGTTCAGCGTAACGTCAAGCTCCTATCTATATATATTTTAAAACAAAGTCGTGTTAGTTACACCATTAAATCAAGAACTGGTGGATTTATATGATCTTTAATATTTTAAGTTGTCTGTGCCCCGGAGAGCAGAATAGCTATTAAAATATGGGAAAAATCACAATAATGATAATAATAAAGATAACTCTTTTTCGCATACATTTGACTCTGAAGCTAGTAATAAATATTAATAACATGTGAGCGAGAATACACTTCCATATTGTAAAACGACAATTCTTAGATTGGTATCTAATACCACCACATTACTTGGGTAGGTACTCGGACACATATATTTGATTGAAGTACGATGAAGATGATGAAACTTTCACCAATAACTGGAATCACAATTCCGCCCGTACCCTCGAAAAGCTGCCACACGAGTACCTAACAAGGCGGATATTACCCTATCATATACCCATGACATAGGTGTAGAATATTAATTGTAATCTTAACAATATATATTTTATGTTACCATGGCTGGATGTAGATACTTAGATATTATGTTATGACATTATGATATCAATAGCTGTATAACATTGTAATATCCCCCATTAGATGTTAAAAAGAAGCAGGAAAAAAAACAGGATTCCAGTGATATGTTTATTTTTTCACAGATAAATAATAAAAACAGCAAATAAGACTTGAAACAAAAATAAAACTATACACGTCCTAGCATCGGTACTGTTTTGAATCGTCACACTACACCTATATACACGTTTTTAGAAAATACAATTATTTCAACAATGCTTGTCGGACGATACAAATCAAAGACGGTCAATTTCAAACAGTACCAACTGGCACATGAAGATATTCGAAATAATGTTGGCTCGTTTGAATCGGCACGGTACCCTGAGGGGGTAGCGCGCCCATTACACGGGAAGAAACAGCCAATAGAATCGCTTCATTCCTTATAACCTTAACATGCGAGAATAATGCGATCTCATTGGTCGACTACTTCCAAGCTGTCGCATGCCGTAACAGCATGGTGAACACGCAGGTCGCAACAAACAAATAGTCAAACAATCTGATATAATATTAATATATAACCAGAACAAGACCATAGATCTGACACCGATTGTTATTTTGGCAATAACTTTAAAACGAATCAGAATCAACCATTACAGGACTTGCAGATTAGATAAGTAAAAAAATATAATAACGAGAATAAAAAAAAGGGATGAACATAGAATATTAGCTGTGGGACCGTTTCAGTTTGGCCGCAACAGCTACATGGTGGGGATGAGGGATGCACAAACAGAAATATTAATTCGTGTAACAATGATTGGATATCCTCAAGCCGTGTACAAGCACAGTTATTAAATATTATGTTTCACATATAATTTATAGCCGCACACTGTAACGCACCATCGAGTGTGCTTGCTCGATACTATACAACTCGACTGTTCGAGGTTACCAAGCGAACCAATCAACACAGTCGATTTCATACAAGTTAATCAGATTTTATAAACTCATTGTCATAATTCTGTTCTCTTACAATGTATCATAAACAGACAACGTAATTTAACTTAAAAACATCGTTTAAAATAATATTATACCGATAAAGATTTTAATTTTATTGAATATATGCCCCATTTTGAGATATCTTGAACACTATTTGAAAGGAGAGCCTCATTTTATATATTCTCGACGGTGAATATTAGAGAGGCGTAGTACATACATACATATTAATTACGGTACGGCTAGGTCAGCGTAATTTAGCTAGAATGCTGCGCAAACTGCCCCGCTCCACTCGTCAATGCTGTGTGTAGCGCGTCGACCCCGGAGTTTAGGTACTCTTCAATATAGCAGCATACTACATTATCATATATACACATGACATAGGTTCAAGGTCAGACAAGGAGGTGTTGGGGAGGCTATTTATATGCCCCCCCCCCCCGAAAAGCCTCAAGACAACCTACCGTTTTCTAAATAGGTACTTATTAATGTCTCTGGTCCAGAGGTCGACCCCCCCTGAAGTGAATAGCTGGCTACGTCCTTGCATAAGATCACATATATATTATCGACAAAATGTATGAAACCATAAGAAACTCCGCTTGAATCACATCATCTATACATACATATTAATAAAATTTGGAGTGTCTATTTGTAATATTAAAAAAACCGCTTTTTACTAAGTGCATTTGGATGTATACACGTTACCTATACAGAAACAATTTTTTTTACAATTTTTGTCTGTCTGTCTGTTTGTTCCGGGTAATCTCTGAAATGACTGGACCGATTTTCACGGTACTTTCACTGGCAGATAGCTGATGTAACAAGGAGTAACTTAGGCTAATTTTATTTTAGAAAAAACATAGGATCTCACGAAAAAAAACAAAACCAACGTTGCAGCGCAGCGCCTGATTAAGTTTGATAGCAACAACCTGCAATGCGTCCCGCGGGCTCAGAATTGGCGAGCAGGCTGTTGTCAACGGTTGTCTTTGTTAAATAACACGCGGACGAAGTCGCGGGCAACAGCTAGTCATATATATATAAGACGTCCTATCTACGGCATAGATAAATGATAATGTAATTTGCTTTATACACATTAATTACGTCGTGACACGAGCCCAGTGTGTCAAACCAGGGTGGTTTGAGTGTACAAGCATTCAGCTTAATTTTAAGCTAGTGTGTCAACAGCTATAGCCAAAATGGTTGAACATAATGGTCTGTGTCTCTCCACTACCTAATTAATATGTGTGTTTGAAACGAGCCTTATACGCTTACACAAGATACTTTTAAAGCTATTGAGCTGCATTTATTACTAATAGAAAAAAAATATTCATGAGTCCAAACACGTTTTTGGAAGACACCAAGAATATCGTCCAAGGGTTAGGGAATGTGAAAGGCATTCTTTTAATAAGTATAAAATAGCTCATGGACTTAAGATTGGGAGGGAGAGCACTATAAGATGAGATCCTCGGAAAAGAGGGGCAATTGCCGTAACCACTGACTTTAGCTTTAGACACAAAATTTTCCATCATCTAACCAAGCATGCTATTGATGTTTTTGCTCGGCAATTCGATACCAAATGGCCATCGCGTGATGATATACAGGGTGTTAGTGGCGTCGTAACGAAAAGTGATATCATGGATTCAACTCATGATTCGGAACCACAGCGTCGAGATTTTCCGTCGATCTTTTCATGTTTATACGCATTTTTATTCAGTATTTCAAAATCGATTTTAGCATAAAATCATAATAGATGTCTATGTTCACATGGTTTTAAATAAATAAATCCAAAATTACTAATTCAGACATAAAACTGCAACGTAACTAAAAACTTGATACGCTCGGGCGCACTCGTAACTCGCACGTGTCGGGTATCGCGCGGAGCGTTGCGTTGCAATCGCTTGGTTCACGATACATTGCGCGCTCAAAAATTACAAACAAGACCCATGACTCGCCAAAAAATATTTCTATAATTTTACCTTTACCCAAGTTTTCGTTACCATGCCCCTTACACCTTCATCTAGTCTAATCAAAGCCTATTCAATAGTGATAACCCAATGCTGTGATTGAGACAGTAGTTTCTAAGTCAAGTTGGTATACATACAAAAAATCTATAAAAACTTCTTATGAATTTACACTTGCAAATAGCTAACTGCAACTTGCTTTTATATACCTTCAATGTTGAGACACAGGCCAGCTATAGTTTAAAAAAGTAAGACGATGCATGTTGATTTAAAACACTAACCTCGTGGAACTCGGACATAATAGCATTTACATTAGGGTTGCGCCGAACACTCGGTAATTATTCGCAATAATTTTATGTTGTTTATAATTTAAAAAAAAATAGGTAACTAGTTTAATCTTCAACATGTACGTATACATTATTTTAAACAAACTTGTAGGCCTCATTGGGACAAAAGATCGGTTAATATTCGGCACATGAACCGAATATCCGGCCGATTACCGAATAAATATATACAATTCTGCCAAATAATCACCGAATATTCGGCGCATCCCCACATGTATTATTAATTGCCTTAATTTTGGCATGCAAGTTTTTTTTTAATGTCATTCAATAGACATTTAATTAAGGTTAAGACTGGCATAATGCGCTGCACGTTCGAAAACGGAGTATATATTCAACAGGTGTTATGTGTCATAGTGCATGACATAACAATCAATTTAGTACAAAACGTAGTGGAGGTGATTACGATCCGAACTTGAATTTGGTCGGCACTTGCGCTGGCACCGTGAACATGTACCCTAGAAACACAAACAGTAACATTATATCATTATTTTTCACGTCTCATGCTCATAAGTACTCGTTTATGCTGGCTCTCAGTTAATAAATAAATAAATATCGCCACCCGAACACACCAACTATAGGCTCCCACACTAAGCAGCGCTTGTATAATGGGTACCGTACAATGGACTGAGGGCGAACTCAGTATATAATACTTATACAGATACTAAACATCCATAACTCGGGCACAAACATTCCTGCTCATCACACAAAGTTTGTCCCCTACCAGGATTCGAACCCGGGACCCTCGGCGCAGAAAGCAGGGTCACCCACTGCGCTAATCAGGTCGTCAAAGGGGCTAAAACTACACTTTATGCTCTAGTGCATAAAAGTGTTGACTTAATCGCAATAAACCAAAAAAACACTTGTTATTTTATTAAATTCCCAATGTTGGGCATGGGCTTCCATCAATGCGAAGGAAACAAGACCATAGTCCACTACGCTGGCTCAGTGTGGGTTGGCAGACTTCACACGTCTTTGGAGAGATTCTCCCAGACACGCAAATTTCCTCGAGATATTTTCTTTCACGGTTTATCAAGTGATAATCATTGTTGAACAAGTATAATATTTCATCAGTCAAATCTCCCTATCCAAATTAGACCCGAAGCCGACCGAAGCCAGGAAGAGTATGTTAAGTGACTCAAAACACATTTACACACAAAAAATATAATGAAAAATCCATTTGAATCTGCCAGTAATAGGTTCCCGTTTAGAGAGGCGGCAAGAGACTCAGAAAAAAATTACCCAGAATGACCCTGAAAATAATTTAATTTGAAGTTATAGTGGTTTCTAACTAGGTGAAAAAATGGGGGCGGTATTAAGAAATTCAATCTCAAAGTGGGCAGTAGACAAAATAAGTTTGGGAGCCCCTGGTGTAGACGGACTCGTAAGGACATGCCCGGATACGTACCCCCGCTCTGTTCGATGCGCTTGCTGTCCTGCTGCGCCTTGCGCTGGTCCGCGAGCACGAGCACCGCGCTCAGCTGCTTCTGTTGCGCCTCGTTCAGGGTGCTGGTGAGCGCGTGGTACAGCGCCGGCTCGCTCGTCGACAGCGCTGTCGACAACAACAACTGTACTGGCGGCTCACTACCAGTTTTGGCATTTATTTTCCCTAATAGCCTTTTAGTTTTGGCATTGATGTGCCAAAATTGCGTAAATAACATTAGCGCAAAACGACGATGTTTAATTCAAGTCCTTTAGTAGTGCAGCCGGGTCATTTTGAACCACTCGAAATCGATATCGGAAATGAAATCGAAAACTTCCGAGCTGGATTACCGCAATATGATTATCTTTTTTTTTTATATATATATTACATTATAGGCAAGTATTTGTTCTCGATCTCACCTGATGGTAAGTGACGATGAGATCTACGATGGAGCATACTTGCCTAGAAGGTACATCATCATCTTCGATGTATCTCGATGATAATACAACACCCATCCAAGGTACGACCGAGTGACTTTATTGGACAATTAAACTCTTTCCCCCAAATTAATAGAAAATTATAATGGATCATAGTGGCATTATAACGAACTATTCACAGGAAAAAGTGCGTTATAATGCGCCCCGCGGTGTTACCCGCGATTAAAAAGTATGTGCGCTACCATATTAGTCTATCCCACGGGAACCATACATTTTACCGGGATAAAAGTAGCCTATGTGCTATTCCAGACTATAATCTATCTCTGTGACAAATTAAATCCAGATCCGTTCAGCCGTTCAGGCGTGATTGAGTAACAAACCATCCATCCAAACTTTCACATTTATAATATTAGTGGGATCATAGCTTTCTATGAATTTGAGGGCTTGTGTATACTACCTTGGAGTGTGTTCTTGAATATGATGTACTCGTCGAAGGGGCAGTCCTTCTCGTCGAGCGGCGTGGTGTAGCACTCTATCGCGGTGTCCTCCGGCTCGTAGTCATTGTCGTCCTGGCGACCACAAACAATTTTACATATACTACTCGCCAATCGTTTTCCGCTCAGCTCATCAGCTACACCAATTAACCCTTAATAGCCTAGAGTTTCAATTTTGATACCAATCTTTTAAACCGAATGTTCACATTACTATTAGTTTTTTATAGGTTGGCTGTACGTATTTTACTGTTGTATAATATTCCTTCCAACGAAATTAAAAAAAAATTCAAATGTTATTATTATTAAACACAGTAATATTAAAAAAAAACACTTTCGTAAATCAGGCTACTAAGGGTTAACCCCCCAATTTATAGACGTTTTGTAACTATATCAAACGTCATGTAGTACTGCGCACAAGAGTTTCGCTTTGCGCAGCATTATATGACTTTTAATACGGGTTCATCAGGTACCGCGGCACATCTGATGCGGTGATATGAAGAATGTACCAAGTTCCTCAGGCATTGGTATATGCTATGGTCCAGAAGTCAATTATTAATTCAAAGATTCGCATCGCACTATCGCAACTTGGCGTCGTTTTTGTGCTTCAAAGATGACTAAAGAGCTCTAAACTTTGGTTCGAGATATACTCAGCAGAAGGCGGGAGTGAGCCTGCCTCGTGTTGCTAAATAAATTTAAAATAATCAAGGTTCGTACATAAGGAACCTGCAGAGGTAAGCAAACCGCGTCAAAACCCGAACGGCTTCTACTTTCATCGTGCGAACTGCCAGTGAATTGAACACGCTACCGGCGTCTTTATTCCCAGTTGACTTCAATCTGGGTATTTTCAAGTCGAGAGTGAACAGGTACCTTCTAGGCAAGTATGCTACATCGTAGATCTCATCGTCACTTACCATCAGATGAGATCGAGATCAAATACTTGCCTATAATGTAATAATAAATAAATAAAAAAAACGGCCGAAAATGGTTGTGACCAGGAAGACCAGGGTGTTGCGACGATTTGGTCACCTTTGTCGGTGAAACATGGCTACAACAAGACAGATTCCTGTGGGGAAAGAAAGGAGAGGCCTTTGCCCAGCAGTGGGACACACAATAGGCTTTATAAAAACAAGGATCGTACGTCATCGCTCTCCTCGAAGTCCTCGATCTTGGCGTTCACGTTGACTCCCTGTGTGGCGCTGTTCTTGACCGCCATCCGCGCCAAGTTCTCCAGGTACTCGTTGTTCAACTCCTCGATGTCATCGTCATCACTGGACAGCACCTCTGTACAATCAACAACATCAATAAATAACTGCATTCACTGACTTCTTGGCGGAGAGGCGAGGACAGAAGTTGAACATTTTGTTTTATTTTCCGAAAAGCAATTATAGTCATAAATATTATGTAATGGTGGAGTGTTAATAAACTCGTTCACGAGTGAAGAAAATTAAATTAAAATGGTATAGCTTGGTTTATCAATTTGTATCAAAATGTCTGGTAAATTATCTAGAATGCCTGTTTTATTGACACGGGTAGAGGCAGTTATTTTATCATCAAGAAATTTTACACGACTCAGACTTTTAGTGTTACTGCTGGGCCCTAAGTCTGCTAACAAAATCCAACAGCAACCGCATAGTAACACTCACTTTTGTCAGATATTGTATGGGATACCTGTCAAAAGTGACAGTTGCTATGCGGTTGCTGTTCGATTATGAATCGATTGTGTTGGTAGACTTGAGGCCCAGTACCTTCGTCCTCTTCGTCGTCGTCTTCCTCCGAGGAGGTGTCATCGTCGGCCTCCGCCTTGGCCTCGTATGCGCGCTTGAGGCCGTCGAACAGCACGAGGCAGGACGGCAGCAGCTTGGGCACGATCTCCTCGAGGTTCGGCCGCTGCGGTCCCATGTCCAGGAGCGTGCAGATGCCGAGCACGCACAGCTTCCTGTCGTGCAGACTGGAACACGAGACAATATATGACGTTGACTCTTACGAAAAGAAAAAAGATGATTCAGACCCTATGTACAGAAATCAGAGGCTGGTATCGCTGGTACCGCCCTATATTTGACGGCCTAATTAGCGCAGTCTATTAACCCTTAGTAGCCTGATTTACGAAAGTGATTTATTTTTAATATTACTGTGTTTAATGTTACTGTGTTTAATAATAATGACATTTGTTTTTTTTTTAATTTCGTTGGAAAGAATATTATACAACAGTAAAATACGTACAGCCAACCTATAAAAAAAACTAATAGTAATGTGAACATTTGGTTTAAAATATTGGTATCAAAATTGAAACTCTAGGCTATTAAGGGTTAAGTTTGCTTAAAAAAGTACCTAATCCGATACAATATCATAAGGTTTGTAAAAACCGCTACTTTTACAAACTTTATGGTGTTGTATCGCATTAGGTATTTTTTTAAGCAAATTTAATATATCGAGACATCCAATGCAGAATGCTAATATCGCAAAACACTAAATTACATCGTAAAGATGTCCAAATTTTTCGTAAAAAAATAAAAACCATTGATATTTTGAATTTCGCGCCCTGACCCTGAGCTTCCACCTTAATCGACGAAGCATAACTAAATCTTATGTCGATCAACGCGTTAATTAACGACATTAGGCGCCGGTGTAGCAGGTGCGTTAGAAGCATGTCATGAATATAAGATTCCAGCTGCGAGTACATGGATGCTTTCTCGGTGAGGTTACAATTAAATCAGAAGTTAAATAAGGAGTTCCTGCTGGGCAGTGTTGGTGAACCGCAAAAAAAAATTAATTCGATTGAACTTTTAACATAAATAAATTGTGTTCTAAAGAAAATCATAAATAATTATACAGAAAGGGTATACTAAGCTTGGACTTCTTTATAAATAAAATTTTTGTTCCCAACTAAATGACATCTGCGATTTTTTGCAAGATTTTTTTTTTATATACACATCAGAATTCTCACTTCACATAACGATTACAAATGCGTCAAAGACGCGGAGGTCCAGGGCTCAGTATACCATTTCTGCACCGCTCTGTATACTCATGGAAACTTGACAAGAACCCATGATAGAGAAACAGTGCATGCCTCACCCCATGAAACAGTCTGTGTCGTGGATCCACTGCTTGATGAAGTGCTGCGTGATGGAGGCGTTCGGCACCGACTCCTGGAGCTTGTCCAGGATCGAGAACAGCAGGTGAGGGTTGCAGTACAGCACGGCTATCAGGACCTGCCGAACATAATTATATTGATCAGACATCCTATGTATACGGATTGCAGATCTACCACATTAAGGTTGTTGAAGGAAAAAAAAATAGATTCCACATAATATGTTAAACTATTTTGGAATGTCTAACTAGTTCGGCAATTAAGTAAATTAAAAATACACCATCAAGCATGTAATGTTAAGATAAGTTCGTAACAAAGCCTATGAATTCTGGTAAGCATTCGTAACAAGGACTATTAATTCTGGTAAGCGTTCGTAACAAGGCCTATGAATTCTGGTAAGCGTTCGTAACAAGGCCTATGAATTCTGGTAAGCGTTCGTAACAAGGACTATTAATTTTAATAATCATTAGTAACAAAGCCCTATGAACTCTGACATATACGAACAATTGGTGACGCTTGGTGGCCCTACCTGCAATAGCATGGTCCTCAGCTCAGACGTGTTGACTTTCCTGGTGAGCCGGTTCAGCACGAGCTCCACAAACGACGGCAGGCAGTTGTCAATCTTGTCGGTACACTGGAGTACCATCACCTCGAGGAGCTTGGCTGCGTATATCTCGGACTCATCCTCCGCGTCCGAGTTCAGTACCTGGTTCCATCAATGTTATTTGTATAAATTTTTATACCTTTATAGTCTTCAAAAAAAGGGTTTTTTTTAGGCTCGCCTTATTTTATTTTTAATCACACATCATCATAGAATAGTGTTGAATAAACTCTTTAGTGACACTTTTATGTTTGGCTATTATCCAGCCTAAGAATCTTATGCTAAAATATATAGCTGGAGCGAATTCATTTAAACAAACTCAGTACATTTAGCAGGTAGTGTTTGATTAATACTTTGCATGGCTGTGACTTAAACAAGGAAACAAATGGTACTGAAGAATGAACGCAATGAAATAAACATGAAGAAAAATTTAAATAGGACTATTCTTTACGTCGGGAACGTAAAATCATAAAATAAATGCAATAAATTCGAAAAAATTGTTTTATTTCAATGTGTAGTGTTCGCGTAAATATAAAAAATCAATATATGAAGAAACATTTGGGATATGTAGTATGTAGGTCATTGACATAAAAAACAAAGTAAATTGCAGAAGGAGGAAGACGTGAAATGAACCAGTTAAAACAACGCCAATCAAACGACGATGATACATCATGGTTCTTATCAATGTTACTGCTGTTTCAAAACAATATTATGTGCGAGAGTCGAACCCGCAGCGTTCAGCTTAGCAGCCTGACTATTGCGTCAGTCATCCATCAAATATCACATCACATTAAACCGTCGCCGTATTAAAAGTTACGTCCGAAAGAAGTCGCTGTATTGCAAAATCATTGTAATCATCGTCATTTAAATACTATTGGCCGAGCACAGTGCAGAGCTATATCGGTAATTCTTATTTAATACTCAAATGCTACTCAAATATATAAGTCCTTAACAGTTGGAGACGTCCTTGTCTCAAGTATTCGTATGTAAAAGTAAATTTCTGTTTACGGTACAGAAACTGGATGATAATTATAGATTTGCATAGCCCGGGAATCGAAACCGGGTACTCATGATTGTCAGGTTGCGCATGCACTTACTAGCGCATTGAGGCCGTCAATCCATCTTATTTTTATCGAGAGATTTTTAGTCTGTGCCCCATAGTGGAACATAAAAGTACACAAATCTAACGCAACTTTACACCAATTGGAGATAAAATAATAAACAAATAAGAATAAACATTTTTCGCAAGATTTCGCACATGCATATTGACAAGCGTAAACAGTTTAAATACAAAATCAAAACAATTGCTAACAATCAAATGCATATGACATCGCCACGCCAGCTAATATAACCAGAGCACAACAGGTTACAATGGAATGTCATCATTCTAGGCTCATCTTTCAATAATAACAATAGAATCTTCAAAACAAGTGGTATTTGTTTTAATAACCAGTATGAACTAAATCAGTGTAAACAGGCAGTGATAGCCAAGTTAGTAGAACGTTTTGCCTCGATAACGGGGATCGCAGGTTCAAACCCCGGCTCGCTCGTTTACCCACATTATCACTTGCTAAACGATGAAGGAAAACATCGCGAGGAAACCTGCACGTCTGAGAGAACCCCTCGAAAGACGTGAAGTCCGCCCACCCGCACTCGGACACCGTGGTGGACTATGGCCTAATCCCCCTCGCATTAACTTACTGCTGGGCACGGGCCTCCCCGCCCGTGCCCAGCAGTGGGACATAAAAAGGGCTGATATTATTATGAACTAAGTCATGTAAATATTGTAAACGCTGAGCATAGTTAAAAATAAGCATTACCCTATAGTAGGTTTGTATTTTTATCGATCTATAAAAAGTATTTAATATATCCACATAATAAAAATGTCTCCGAATCAAATTTCATAACCCTTTTAGCTTTTGTTGTACATGCAAATAAGTATTGCAACGGGATACGGTACCTGTTTTTCAGTAACTTGCAGTTTATAATATCTTATCATACATTATGGATTATCTGTCAGGTTGATGAATATGTTGTCCGATACACAAGTGTCGAGGTAAATTACTTTTTTAAATGCGAACATTTTAAAATGGCGACGTATTGTTGTTGAAGGTAATAAAGTACTGCGTCGTTTATAAATTTGTTGCCCATTAACACTGAGATAGGTATAGTAAGAGAAGAACATAAAATCAAATGTCATTATCACGGCTGAATTCGCTGAAGGAATAGATTGTACAGTTGAACATATAACTTTCGTATTAAATAATTATTTTTATATTTTTACGAAATGAGATGCGACGCAATAGAATGGATATGCAAATGGCCTCACCCACAACTTAGCGGATATTTTGCCAATATCAAGTAATTAATAGCAATAAATCATTCCATAAATACACATCATAAATAAAATAATGAATGGGACATGATGATATGGAAATGGCGAGTCCATTAAATCATGAATACACATCCTAATAATATGACGTAATATGACGAATCATAACCGGTGGATGCGAGTGGCGGAGGACCGTGATGTGTGGAAGTCGTTGGGGGAGGCCTATGACCAGCAGTGGACGACTATCGGCTGATAGATAGATGGAAAATCATAGGTACGTCAAATTAAATGACTAAGAATTAACTTAATGACATAGAAAGCACAAGTTGAAGGTCATGAATTGGTAGGTAGTACTCACGGCTTTGGCCATATTGAACATGGCTAGGATATGGTTCTCGTTGGACAGGAACGCGTTGGTGTCCACTGTGATGTAGTTGTGGAGCACTGGCATCATGTCCGTGAAGTAGTCGAAGCCCTCCTTCTCAAACACCTGGTACAGGAGCTCCAGGACCTTCCACATGTCTTCCGATATCGTTTTTGCTGTCAGACTGCACAGCAACGTCATGGCTTCTTCGTAATACTCTGTGGAAAATTTAAAAAGCTTAAGAATTGTTTATATTGTCACAGATTAAATTTAATTCTAGCCTTTTTTCTAGTTCTTTTTGTATTGACATTGAATGTCAGTCTGATTTGTCAGTCCAGGTTACATGAAGCGCGGGGTGCTCGGACGACGGGGGTGTGGGCCCCGGACGTCCGGTTTCGGACTCCTGAGGAGGACGGCGGCGGGCGTGGCTCCCCGCCGCCGTGCGCAGCGAGGGCGCAGGGGGAGCAAACATCTGCTCCCCGAGACGGGCCCCCATAAGGGGGCGAGGCACAAGAGGGGCACCGGTGCGTTCCGTTTGGAGATCGCGGAGCCCCTCCAACATGTGAAGAAGGCGGCCACCGGGGTGGGTTTGAGTGTGTAAGAATCCCACACAGAGGCTGGGTATCTTTCGAAGATTTCCCCCGCATAAAAAAAAGAGGTTACATGAAGCGATTACCATCTGCTCTGGACAACTGGTACATTATAGGTCAGTTAATTTACGAGAATTATTATGGTTTTTGACATGCCCGTAATGAAAGTCGATATTAGAATGACAACCTAGACCACTATAGCTTGTCGTGACCTCTAAAGCACGCCATCTCTCACAGGAGCCGTTCGGCCAGTCCGGAGAATAATCACATATATTCATAAATAAACTATGGGGACTTTTGTTATTTCAAGCTGTTGTTTTGTGCAATTCGAGAGAATACGATAATGTGCGATACTTGGGATATTTGTATGGTTGAAAGGTTATTTTAATTAATTTACGTGGAGATAAGAGTGTGGATGATATACTACAGTAGATGTGAGATATATGCTTGTGTATAAGTAGGTACCTATTTTATACAGAGTAATGCAGAAACGGTATAATAAGCCATGAACGAACCCGCGCTTGTTAGGCGCATTTGTAATCGGTTTGTTAAGTCAGAATTTCCATAGGTAATATTTTTTAAATAATTTGTTGACAAAAATTTGCAACCGTCATTTATGTAGGGAACATTTTTTTTAAAAAATTGACATTCCGAAATTCTAACTTTACATCCTCAATACAAATGCTCTAGAGAAGCGCAGGCTTAAGACTTAGTATACCCTTTCTAAATCAACCAGTATATTTATAAACATAGTGGCAAGACCATTATAGTGCATGAGTAAAAAAAACCTGACACAAAAACATTATAATAATAAGAAATCAGATACATAATGTTGACTCACCAATGATATTATGATGCAATATATGCCCGACGACGCGCAACACCGTCTTCTCGAGCTGCACCATGATCTCGGGATTATCCTCCATCACGTTGAGGACCGTCTCCATAGTGTTCAGCAGCCCCATCGCCGTGATCGCCTTCTCGTCCGTCCCAGCATCAGTCTCAATCACTTTACTGAACGTAGTGGCCAGATGATCGGTGATCTCGTACGCCATCGGCATTAACTGCTCAGTGTACAAGGGCACTATCTTCTGAAGCACATTGGCAATGTTGTCGTTCTCGGTCTCACGAATAACTTTCAGCAACTCCGTCGTCACAACCTTCACTTGAGGCTCCAAGTATTTATGGACTTTCTCCTGGGACGACAACAGCATCTGAATGGCGATGGACGCCTCAACTTTGACGGGCAATTCCGTGTCGTTCAGGAGAGCGGTGACCGTGAGCCGGACGGCTTCGAGGAGAAGCTGGTCGCTCTTGTAACGGACGCTGGCGAAGCAGTAGAGCACCCAGCAAGCCCGGGCTCTCATGTAGCCGAGGGGACTGTGGAACTCTGGGAACACGAATCGGCTGAGGAGAGAGTCGATCTCGTCTTTGTAGAGTTTCTTCTTGATGAGAAGGTAATGTAGAGTGCCGACCATGTGCAAGGCGCCGTCGCGCTGCCGCGGCCCGTACTCGCCGTTCTGGCTGGTGAGGACCTGCATGCAGAGCTGCATGGTGCGGTCCAACATGTCCTTGCGCTTCTTGCAGCACGACTCGAGAAGCGCCTGCGCCGCGGACACCGGCGACACAAAGTCCTCGAAAATGTCTGAAGCAAACATATTTTTTCAGACAAAATACCTTTATTGATATCTGATGGGTAGATTTTTGAGAATCGTGTTTCATGATTATAACCTGTATTTACGAAAAAAATTGCTAGTAAAATATTTCTGATAAAAAGTATAACGTCCTTCTAGAAAGTGCAACTATGGAGTTGCTTTTCTTGTCCATTCATCTCCATGGAAATTACACATAAATGGTGCTTTAAATAAATAAAATAAAATATGATTTTTCGTCATGGCTGATGCCATTACAAAAAAAATTTAATTAATTTTATAAAAACTAGATAACCAAAGTGTTATTTGCAATATTAGTAGAACTATTCACTGTGTACTATTTATTATCATTTCTGTAAAGTATCGAAACTATTTTGATTGAAGAACCAAAAATAAAAAATAAATGGTATGTCAATGATAGCATCATTAGAGTCAAACTAAAATTCATTTTTTCCATACGAGTCTGCATACCTATTCAAAATCGATTCAAAAATGAAAATGTGTGTAAATTTAATACAACCGGGAGAACAAAAGACACGTATGTAGTTCTTATTTTAAAATATTCATTCGCTTCAGTGTTCACTTACCGAATTTAATTCGTATGTACTCGTGCGGGTCGGTGGCCCACAGCTCCTCGTCCGCCTCGGAGTACGACATGAGGGGGAATAGGACGTCCTGAATGATGGCGAACATGTGGGGCTTCAGCAGCTTCCACGCGTGCCCGTGGCTCACACTGTTGGACGAAACCGATTGACAACGAAATTTCAAAATGAATCAACAACAATAGATGTCAAAAATTGATAATACAAATGTGTTGTTGAAGAAAAGCATTTCCAAAAACAAGTGACATTTTAGTGCCATTACCCATATTGAAATGAATGATCTGAACAGCTCGATCAGCAATTTCCATCTACATAATTTAACAAATATAGTTACTGACCATTGATCAATGTAGCTCAGCGTCTGCTGCAGGACCCTGGGCGAAACGTAAATCTTGTTCCTATACTGGTCAAGTATTCGTAGGAGCACCTCGAGGATGCCGCCGGTGAAGGTGGTCAAGTACCACTCGGCGAACTGCACGTATTCCTCGCGGGCGTTAACTGGGCTTCCATACCTGATAAACAAAATTAGTGTTAAAAAAACTGCCCATGTGCAAATCAGGTCACGACAAGGTCAGGTTTCGTCGCCACGTAGGCAACAACCGCCATTGTCGTATCCTGTTTTTTTACAAAATACACCTGACACCTGTTATCATGGTGGGTTACAACTAGAGAACTCTAAATGAAATATAATAATAATAATAGCAGCCCTATTTTATGTCCCACTGCTGGGCACGGGCTTCCCACAATTTGAGGGGGATTAGGCCATAGTCCACCACGCTGGCCCAGTGCGGGTTGGCGTACTTCACATATCTTTTGAGAGATTCTCTCAGATATGCAGGTTTCCTCACGATGTTTTCCTTCACCGTTTAGCAAGTGATAATCGTGGTTGAAAATGAGATTCGCACATGAAATCCAGAAATCCCCTCAGGGATCGGCTCGCACCTCAGTGCGAGCCGGGGGGTTTGAACCTGCGATCCTCGTTACTGAGGCAAGCGTTCTACCAACTTGGCTATCACTGCTATAAATTAAATATGAATATATATAATACTGTTCAGATTGAGTTTTTATCCCCTTGACATAAAGCTATTACTATCTGGCTTGAGTAATTATCGCGTCGGTGAATATAGGGCGCCCTCATGCCTGGATTACACGTAACGAGAAAAATTGCGAGGCAGTCCTTAGTTGGTATAAACATGTTTATACCTACTGAGCACTGTCTCAACTGTGTCAAGGCAGTACGTAGGGCGTACTTATTATTGGTTCAGATGACGATGAGTTGTAGATAGTGAGATGCACTAGCAGCTGCCTAAGAAGAGATACAATTGAAGTCACTTACCGATCAAACAATCTGTGCAAAGTATGGACGGCCCACTTCTTGCATTTCCACCAGGCAAGCTCCATGCGCTCATCCTCATCCACCTGCAACGTGTCCTCTGGCACTGGCTGCTCCATCACCGACCTGAGTACCTCCATCCACTTGGTGAATGTCTCCTTCGTTATCAGATCCAGTGGCAATGTGTACTGGAATAAAACCATTGTGTTAGAAGTATAATTACTGATGATCTCATCTACAACTAAATCAAAATTTGCCGATGGATTGTCATATATAGCAAGTCAATACAGTTAAAAATATCTTACAATGCTTAATTAGTTAATTAGTACTTATTATGAATTTGTTTAAACATAAAGCTGTCTGCTTTCTCTATGCTATAAACCTACAGTTCCATCCTTCTCAGATGGAAGTCAGATAAGGTTGTGGAGTCTTAACGGAGATAATTATAAAATAGAGCACTGTTTAAAATACCTTTATTAGGCCATAGAAGCATTTGAGTATTTGCTTCTGTATTGATACAGATTCCACGGACTGGTCTGCTTGGAGATTCACAATCAAATTGTACATCATGGGCAGGAGAAGATTCATCGCCTCAATCAATGGCACCCTCTTGTCAGCGATTTGGTACTCGTAGTTCTTTATCAACTGGTACAGGCACAGGAGTGCACCCATCCAACTGCTGGGCTCAGGATTCTGAAGGTATATGTGGATTTTGTCGACGATCTGTGTCCAACGCGCTGGGAAGTCATGTTTGATTATTGTCTTGAGGCAAACACACAGCTGCACCCTAATTATGTCTGGAGCCTGAACCACAGCTTCCACAATGATTTCCCTGATCATCCCTCGATCCTGTTCATGGATACTAAACGGAATGGGCTCTCCTTCTTCTGGCTCCTTCTCCTGCCATCCTGACGTCACAAGGTTCTTCAGATAGATTACACCTGCTTGCCGTATTGGAATAGAGACATCATTTTGCATAACAACTTGCAGTAGCGATGGAGCAAAGCCAATGATTTTGTGAATCTGAAAGAGATTTTTGGATGTTATGCCAAATGAAGATAAATTCTGGCTTGTTACATTATATAGATGAAAAAGTATTACATAAGAGAGCCAACTTTCCTATATTCTGTAGGACAGTCCTGTATAAGTGAATTAAAATCATGCATGATATGCACACATTAAAGAAATAAAGCCAAATACTTGACTATAATGTAATAAAAAAAAAAATAAAAAAAAATCATCCTTAAGATAGCCTTAGTCACATCTATAATAGAACTAAATTGTAACCTAACTAATATAACTGCACAATTTTAGTATTTAGGAGGATTAACTTAAGAATATTTTCATATGTACAGCTTGGAGATATATGCATACAAAAAGTTTTATTGTGTATTATGTAGAATAGAGTCGGAGGCATTATGCGCATCAGGTTAAGGCATAATTTCAGTTTTGCAAGTCATTTCAGTTGAGTCACTTTATCACTGAACTCTCTTCTCCAATATAAAATCTTTAAGTATACCGCTACATTCATATTTTTAGCACTTAGCCACAATTTGGTTAATGCTATACACACCTATCCTAGAAGTAACTATAAGAAAAGCTTACATAGTTTTTTATAGTATGAATATATATGTTTTTATGGTATGCACTACCAAGTGAACTGTTGAGATCTCTTATAAATAAATACATGTATTCATACATAAGGCCAGTAACTGATCAGACTCAAAAGCTGACCTAGTGGCCAGAGAGCATAAGTTGTATTTTTACACACTATTATAAGAATAAGAGTATTGTAATGTGTGTAAATATCAAAAAACATAATTTTGAAGCAAAGAAATTATGATGAAAACATATTTCAGCAAAATTAGGTTTTGTGGTCGCCATTAATAATTTCGACACTTTGTGAAAACATAACAAAAGGCTTGGTCCTTTCATGGTAAATTCTATTTATAGCAATGCTGAAGTGATTTTACAAGACAAAAACCTAGTTTGGTTAGAACTTCTTGTCTTGTCATACTCGCTATTTAGTATATGCTGTCTGTACATAAACGTAAAACGGTTTATGATAGATTCATTCATATTGATATCAAAACTGAGGACTGACGCCAAGTATTGCGAAAAGTAGTAAGTTGAAACAAGGTGGGTTCAACCAGCGCGGCATGTTATAATCCGGCAAAATCAAAAAGCCAAAGAAACACCAACATTTACATGATGACAACTGTATATGTAATTTGGTCGTGTAATGCAATGTTCGAGCATGTGGTTGATGGGTGCCAAAGAAAAACTTACCTGCGACAACTGTTCCTCGGCCTGTTGCCTTTGATTTGGATCAATAGTTCCCCGTAAAATCTCGGTCAGCTTTCTTGTATCCATTTTTCCGTAATAAACGCTTTTTCAACGGGTATCCAAGCTGCCGCCGGGCGTGGAAGTAAAAAAGAGACAATTTGTAATGTCACGTGACTGACACTCACCAACCACAGAACATCAACGAAATCCACGCTTCATTGATAGACACTTATATTCAGTTCAGTTCGTTTCGTCAGTTGCTGCTACTGGCTTGTTATATAAAGTTGTGTATAATTTTGGAAAAAGGCTTTCTACGAAGGGCGTAGACGGAAGGTCGCCAGTGAAATAGCTTAAAGAAAATAAGGAAAAGCAAATATTTTCATCCTTCGTATAGTTTTCTCGTAACCTGTGTTGGCAGTACGCAACGAACGATTTACTTTGTCGTTGGATTGACTGTACAGTGCGATCGTAGCGATTTCTCGTAGCGTGTGTGGCCACCATAATGTAGTGAAGTAACTAGATGTAATGAAGTCGAGTATATATTTTATACCAACGATGGCTTGTTTTTTATTTGTTAACTACATTGGTCAACTAGAACGTTTTTCTTATACGGTAGAAACGTTTAGCACGAGAAATGGGCATACTGCTAACACGCATTACGAGAAAACTACACAGTTGCATTTCATTTAAAGATAGCTTCGTCTGACGACCCATGAACAGTTGTTGGACTATTATTTGCTTTAAAACACAGAAAAATTCAAGAAGCGGTAAAGTCGTATGACCTGCACGTCAAGTGCGAGATTATTTGCAAGCTAACTGTATAGTTTACGTATTTCGTGATGTCGAATTCTGCACTGTGTCAGAAGCGCGCATCTATACGTTATTTGTTATTCTTGGTCAAAAAAAGAAAGAGCATTACTTTTCTTTATTGTGTATGTTTAATAAGGTGGGATGGCAGTCAAAAGTAGTATCCATTCTAAAAAAAATCACAGCTCATAACAACAAGTTCGTTAAATATTTAATACAAATATTGCTGTTTCGTGCGCTTCCACGCTTTGGTTATCTACATACCTAGTAGTATGATTAGTTGTTTTGTGGAGTCGACGATGCGACGCGGCGACAACGCGACGGCGAAGTTTGGAGTTTAGAACCAAAGAGAATATAGATATAATATCGACATGAAATGAACGAACAGTCAACAGATTATGCACGCACTCACTGACAGTATATGTACTGAAGAAAATTTGCGTATTATTACATCTGCATCTGCCGTCCGGGGTACAATTTATGTGGAGTGTACCACAGGTGCATTTTCGTTACACCCGGCGGAAGTAACGGCAGTGCGATGAGTACGGTGTGCTATAGTGGGCCCCACGAAAGACTTATTCTGGAGGCCGATCAGCTCATATCCTATATAGAACGCGGCTCCACGGTGATCAAGTTCTATCCTCGCAAGAAGCCGGAGCGCCGCTCGCTATCCGTTCGCAGAGAAACACATCAAGTAATCTGGGCGAGATCCGGCATCCCGCAACGTAATACATACGAGGGAGTCCTAGACATCAGGAATATCAAGGAAGTGAGGGTCGGCAAGGCATCCAAAGACTTCGACAAGTGGACCGAAGACGCCAATAAGTTTGAGAACTCCAAATGTTTCATTATCTACTATGGAACAGAGTTCAAATTGCGTATAGCATCTTTTGCAGGTTTGTCGACAGATTTATACAAGTGCATATTGCGAAAATGTCAAATAAATCTCCTGGTGTTTGCATTGCGAAGTTATTGTTATGATTAGTGGTTTGTGTAATACTAGAAATATAAATTTGGCTTTTGAGTCAGTGTACAAATTTAACTCTGGTGTATTTACAGCTCAGACGGATAAGGAATGTGAAGCCTGGGTGAAAGGTATAAGGTATCTTATTGAGGAAGCCATCAATGCTTCCTATCCATTACAAATAGAGCGGTGGCTAAGGAAAGAGTTTTATGCCATAGAAAATGCCCATGAAAAGTAAGATTTGTAGTTATAACATGTTTTAATTTGATAGAAGGTTTGAGGCTAGCTTGGTTTAGTGTTTTGAGCATCAGCAGCCCAACTCACTGCACTCAGTGGTTGTGAGTCTAATTTGAGTGTTACTGGGAACACCCCTAGACCATTGTATTGTTATCCACAATACAAGCATTACTTAAATTGGGAACATACAGTTGGTGGATTCGTCTGGCAATATTGAAACATATATTCCACCTCTTTCACTATCAATATGTGTTTGATAATATATTTTGAGTTCATATGCTTTATATTAGTTTTGGCTGGAGAGCTAAGTGCAAGTAGGTCATGCATAGGGTTGCCATCTGTTCAGATTTCCCTGGAATTTTCCTAGTTTGGAAGGTATCCAGGTGGTGTTTTGTATAGAGTCTGAAATTCATTCGCCATGCTATTGTTATGACTAATGAATATTAAAATTCCGGATAATTAAAGTATACAGCTCGAAATTCTATTTTCGAGCTTGTTGTTTTGATTGATTGAAGTAACCGATGGCATCCCTAGTTATTCAGACTAAGAGTGAGTCATGAAGTGATTGGTATTTCAATTATATATTTATAGATGCACATTATAATGTTAATGGCACTTTACAAATTGCAGCATATCCTTGAAAGAAGTAAAAGCATTTCTACCAAAAATAAACTGCAAGGTGTCAACAAATAAGCTGAGGGAATTATTTCAAGAGGTGGACAATAGTAAAAGGGGTGAAATTGGCTTCGATGAATTCTCTGTTTTATATCAGAAACTAATCTTCGATCCCAATGTAAGTTAATATTTATTATTTTACAAACTAATGTACAACCTTATTGACAATGACCTTATTGAAACGAAATTAAAAGATTTATTTGACACAGTTACAAGTAGATATTTATTTAACATATTATGAGGAGAAGAAAATAACTGGACATTGGTAAGATTGAACAGAGATGTCTTATGTTGACCTCGGTGTGACCTGTCTCAATAGGTGTTTTGCTCGGGATGAGGTGGCGGAGATAGGATTCTCTTCCAGTGCTGATTTTCATTCAAAGCCACATTTACTGGATCAGTAATTTTGAAATTTTATTCAGTTGTGAACTAAGATGAACCTGTTGATCTGACAGAACACAATAAAACAAGAAATACGACTAGGGTCCGACTAAATGTTATCATGTAGTCGATAAAAGCTCAAGTCCATTTTTTTTTAATTTCAGAATGTGCATGACGTTTTCGACAAGTCCGCTCTATACTGCAAGAGTGGCACCACCATTACCCTGCGGGACTTCCAATCTTTCCTCCGCATTGAGCAGCACGATCAGCTCGGTGATGACGAGCCTCGGGCGTCGCAGTTCATCAGGGATTACCTAAGAGACCCACAGCGGGATATATACGAACCATACTTCACTTTGAGTGAGGTGAGAATATACTTTATATCATATTTTTTATCTTAGCTTTTTGTCATTCACTGCATAATGGATCGCGAATTTATTGGTTTGGTTTAAGAGGGTTATTTCATTGTTTCAATGTCAATGTCCTTGTGCCACACTTTATTTATATTGAACAGTTTAATTTAAGTTTGTAAGCCAGCCGCCCATTTTAAATTCACTATGGTAGAATAGTTACAGGTTTGAGCGTTGGCTCAGTGGATCATGTGGTTGCGGGTTCGATTCCATTACGGAAAAATAATTGGAAATGGTCTTTTCGTAATTTGCCCTTGGGTGTGATTCTAATTCATTCGGAAAGATTGCGTGTCGGAAACGAAAGTTTTCTTAGAAGTCAAAAACCTTTTCGAGAAGTAGGTATTTCATAAGCCAATCATGTGTAGGAGTGACGTGATGGATGTGACAAGCCGATAGGGAATATAAATCATACTTTTTATGTCTCGAAAAGGATTACGAGTCACATGACAAGTTTCGTGACGACGCGGAATATTTACGAGTGAATTAGAATCACCCCCATGGTCTGGGTATTACTGCACTGGGATCAAATAGGTACCCATAAATCCTTGTTCCGGCAATATCCCGTCGTGATCTTGGACCCTTGTTAGTGGGAGCCATGTTTGTCACAAGATTCCATTAACACTTTGTCCGCAGTTCATTGAGATGCTCTTCTCTAAACAAAACACAATATGGGATAGCAAACATGACAAAGTGAACCAGGACATGACCAGGCCGCTGTCACACTATTGGATCTCGTCATCACACAATACGTAAGTTGCTCTACCTCACCTATTTATATTCAATACTTATGAGTCGCATTAATAGCTCATGGTAAGGGGGCAGGTGAACACACAGGATATTCACCAAAAATCCATATTTTAGGTATCTCACAGGTGATCAGTTTTCAAGCGAATCTTCGTTGGAAGCATACGTGAGGTGTTTAAGGTCGGGGTGTCGATGTATTGAACTCGACTGCTGGGACGGGCCCGACGGGACGCCCTTCATCTACCACGGCCACACGCTCACCACCAAGATCAGGTTCATGGATGTCCTCCGCACTATAAAGGAACACGCGTTCGTCGCATCCAACTACCCTCTGATACTCTCCATCGAGGACAACTGCTCGCTGCCGCAACAGCGCCGCATGGCCAGCGCCTTCCAAGACGTCTTCGGTGACATGCTCCTAATCCACCCCCACGATAAGAGCGAGAGCGGCCTCCCTTCCCCCAAAGATCTGAAAAGGAAAATAATATTGAAACACAAGAAGCTTCCTGACGGGGTCGAGGAGAACTCCTTCGCGGTCAGCCAAGAGGAGGGAAGAGATCTAGATCTGAGGAATTCCATAAAAAACGGGATACTGTTGCTCGAGGATCCAGTGGATAAGGAGTGGAATCCTCACGCTTTTGTGTTGACCGAGAACAAACTGTATTATACGGAGCATTATAATACGCAAGGGGAAACGGACGCCGAAAGCGATGGCGAGCCGGAGGGCGAGGGTGCGGTGGTTCCTCAGGACGAGCTGCACTTCGGGGAGTGCTGGTTCCACGGGAAGCTGGCGGGGAACAGGCAGGAGGCGGAGGAACTGCTGAGGGCCCATTCCCACCTCGGGGACGGCACATTCCTCGTCCGGGAGAGTGTGACCTTCGTCGGCGACTATTGTTTGTCGTTCTGGCGGCAGGGCAAAGTGAACCATTGCAGGATCAAGCTCAAGCAGGAGCGGGGTGTTACCAAGTATTATCTGATCGACAGTGTTTGCTTCGACAGCTTGTACTCTTTGATTACGCATTACAGACAAAATCCGCTTCGGAGCCAGGTGAGTGGATGTTCTGTGCATATTATGTTACGTATAGTCACAGTCGTACATGCGGTTAGTATTCATGATTACCGGCTATTAATAATAACCATATGAGTTGGTCAATGTGATTAATATGGGGTAATAATTATTTAAAACTAGCTGTTGCCCGCGACTTCGCCGCGTGGTATTTAACAAAGACAACCGTTGACAACAGCCTGCTTGCCCATTCTGAGCCTGGGACGCATTGCAGGGTGTTGCTATCAAACTTTATCAGGCGCTGCGCTGCAACATTGGTTTTATTTTTTTTTCGTGAGATCCTATTTTTTTTTCTAAAATAAAAGTAGCCTAAGTTACTCCTTGTTACATCAGCTATCTGCCAGTGAAAGTCCCGTCAAAATCGGTCCAGCCATTTCAGAGATTAGCCGGAACAGACAGACAGACAGACAGACAGACAAAAATAAAAAAAAAAATGTTTCGGTATAGGTAACGTGTATACATCCAAATGCACTTAGTAAAAAGCGGTTATTTTAATATTACAAACAGACACTCCAATTTTATTTATATGTATAGATGATTCTTTGAGTCATTTCTCAGTACATTAATCTTAATAGCAGGAAAATTATAAAATCACAGTTTTTAATTCGCTCGATGTGAAAGTGAAACGGCATTGAAATCACACACACACAACCTCGGTGTCTTCATTGGACACCACTGTAGATCCTGGATTACAGGAGTAGCAGTGGTGGGAGTGTGTGGCAGGCCTAGTCCCATTAAAAAAAAACATACCTTATGCAGTATGCAGTGATGCATTAAAAAAACGCGGGCGAGTCGCACGCCTTGGACGAACGATTTGGATGCAGTCAAAGGCGTGTACTAATTATTGTTGTTTTATAGGAATTTTTAATAACACTCAAAGAGCCAGTGCCCCAGCCCAACAAGCACGAGGACAAGGAGTGGTTCCACTCGCAATGCACTCGCGCCAACGCTGAGGAGTTGCTTCGCAAAGCGAACACAGATGGCGCCTTCCTCGTGAGGCCCAGCGAGAAGGAACACGGATCTTTTGCCATCAGCTTCAGGTGAATCATTTCACAAAACCATAAGAATTTATTTTGTCGTAATACTAATGTGAATCGAACAAAATTATTCCTAAGTAAAAAATATCGAATGAAAATTAAATTGTTAAACATTTTGAACGATTGTAATTTGCCTTTAACTGTCATAGTTCAGATCCCTCTTATATGCAAGTCGGTCTTGTAGTTGGCCATTTTTAGGGGTCCGTACCGAAATGGTAAAAACTAACTCATATGGTGTCTGTTTTAATGACAAATGACAATAGTGGAGTCGCATTTTCTCGAAATTGAATATGGAATTATCAGATTTCTGTTAAAATCATATCCCTTTACCATTGATATTTGAAACAATTGTAAGTATTTATCACATGATAATAGTCCTCCTAACCGAATTACGGTCATGGAGGCATTTTTTTTTATTTCATTATAGGCAAGTATTTGATCTCGATCTCACCTGATGGTAAGTGACGATGAGATCTACGATGGAGCATACTTGCCTAGGTAGGAAGGCGGCAGTAGATAGAGACGCTACATTCACTAGGCACATGCAGCGCAACTGATCTGACCCGCCATCCATGAATGGCAGCACCGAACATCATGCCGGAACACGGCTAGGCCGCTTGGCGACATGGCTATGTTCAGTGGGTGGTGACTAGCCACGGCCGAAGCCTACCACCAGTAAAACGCTAGTTAGCAGTAAATGGCTAATCTCAACGGAGACTAGCCATCTGCGCAGGAGATATTATAGTGCACAGGTGTGTGCGCAAGCACAAGTGCACTCTCTCTCCCTCACTCTCATACTCCGATGAGACGGCATTCCGACACGACCGGAGAGAGAGCAGGCGCAGGACCGACTGCTTTTCGTGATTTATCACATACCGCACATACTGAACACATACTCAACGTATCCTGACTATGACGGCCTGATTAGCGCAGTGGTAGTGACTCTGCTTTCTGCGCTGAGGGTCCCGGGTTTGAATCCTAGTAGGGACACAAGCTTGGTGTGATGAGCACGAATGTTTGTACCCGAGTCATGGATGTTTAATATGTATATAAGTATTATATACTGAGTTCGCCCTCAGTCCATTGTACGGTAGCCATAACACAAGCGTTAAGCTTAATTTGGGGGACCATATAGTTGGTGTGTTCGTGCGATATTTATTTATTATTCTATATTCCAGATCTAAAAAAGAAATAAAACACTGCAGAATAAAGCAGGAAGGTCGGCTGTACACTATCGGGACGGTTAAGTTCGAGAGTCTAGTCGAGCTCGTGTCCTACTACGAAACACATCCGTTGTACAAGAAAGTACAGCTCTGGTTCCCTATAAGCGAGGACATCGTACGAAGAATAATGACGGTGAGTGCTAATCATGATCTTGAGATTGTTCTTTTTATTTATACAAGGTTTAACAAAAATTGCAGTGATAGCCAAGTTGGTAGAACGCTTGCCTCGGTAACGAGGATTGCAGGTTCAAACCCCGGCTCGCACCTCTGGGATTTCATGTGCGAATCTCATTTTCAATCATGATTATCACTTGCTAAACGGTGAAGGAAAACATCGTGAGGAAACCTGCATGTCTGAGAGAATCCCTCGAAAGATGTGTGAAGTCCGCCAATCCGCTGGGCCAGCGTGGTGGACTATGGCCTTATCCCCCTCGCATTGAGGGGAGGCCCGTGCCCAGCAGTAGGAGATTAAAAAGGGCTGGAATTATTATAACAAAAATAGTATAAAATATTTTAACTGATGAATCAGTAAGTTATATGGATCATGTTGATGTATACTATTGATTTTTATAAACAAATCGAAACAGTAGCGTTTCGCCATGTGCTCAGTACCGGGTGTATTTTTTTAATGCTAATAATTTTATTTATTTCTTTGGGATTGTTATCTTTATAACCTACCGTTGACTGTTACACCTTATATACGTATTTAACCTCCGACGCAACACAAGTGTTATAAGTTTGAAGCCTTTATCTATAAGTGTATCTGTGGTATCGTTGCTCCAAAACAGATGGGCTGATGTCAATATTGTTTGTTTATTTGAAGTCACGTTTAAAAGGGATAGTTCTTACTGGTGGTCGTAGCAATATCAAATTAAATTTTTTTATCGTGATGATTTTTTATCGGCATGTCATATCGTAGTCTTAAGTCTGTGTACAAATGGTCCAACATAACGGTATTAGGACGAATTATCGCGATATGAGAAGCTCTATGTACGTGTACTTATAAGTGTTATTTCTTTAGGAGCCAGACGACTCGTCGGTTTATGGCACTCCTGGATATATGGATCCCACTTCGTTTACGTCCAAGGTAAGTGGTACTACCAAATGTCCTTTTCGCAACAAATATTTACTAATCTAAGTTAATTAATATATCTATAAATATCTGTAAATCTGTACCTTGATATTAAAAAAAATATCGCAGGTTTTCTTCGACTTAAATGCCGATTTTTTTGTTTGTTCGTGCATCACGAGAATGTACTGGATGGATTTTGATGGAACTTCGCATGGTGACAGCTTATAATGCTGGGTCAACTTAGAGGAATTACTGTGATATTTAGCGTATCACTAGAAAGAGATAATATATATTTTCAAGTTCAAACAAAGTTAAGTCAGAACGTATTTTATTAACAAATTCAGTATGTTTCTTATGTAGATTCAGAATATATCTTCAACACGAGCTTCTGAATGTGAATGATATACACAGGTTGCCGACTCTCGTCTGAGACAGGGTAATGAACAATTAATGTCCGCTGGTAGAGTGTAGAGAATTCCTTTAAAAAAAAACATTAATTTATAGTATTCATTCCATCTGCGTTTCAAATCATTCACTCATTCATAGTAACTGTTTTATTTTATGTGTCCTTTCAACTTTGAATCGTCTTTGAATTATTTTTAATATTTTTGTAGTCAGATTTTAATTTTTTTTTACTGAATATTTTCAAGATTCACCATCACCGTTCTTTAAAGTAGTATCGACCTTTCGATAAGGTATTTGCGCGACACGTATATAGCTAAAAACTAATTATACAGGGTGTAAGTGGCTTCGTAACTAAAACGGATACCATGGATTCAACTCATGAATCTGCACCTCACAGATTTGAAATTTTCAGTAAATCTTTTTATGGTCTTTTTTCAGTTCTTAAACTGATTTTAGCATGAAATCATAATAGAAGTCTTATCTCAACGTGATTATAAATAAAAAGCTATAATTACTAATTTTGACCTAAAATGACAATGCAAATTAAAACTTGATACACTCGAGCGCGCTCGTGACTCGCACGCGTCCGGTATCGCGCGGAGCGTTGTGTTGCGATCGCGTTGTTTACGATACATTGCGCGCTCAGAAATCACATAATTTGTATCCCATGACTCTGTAATTATATACAGGCATTAAGTGTAACTTTAACCCAAGGTTTTCGTTATCATGCCCCTTTACACCCTGTATATAGGAAGTTCGCTACGTTCTACAATTATTTATAAATACACACCATTGAAGTGCACCGCCATTTTATTTTTGTAAATAGGTCACAGTAAAGGCCCTATACGATTATCGGGCCCAACAAGACGACGAGTTGTCGTTCTGTAAGCATGCAATCATCACGAACGTGGACAAACCGGACGACGGCTGGTGGCGGGGCGACTATGGGGGGAAGAAGTACCATTGGTTCCCCTCCAACTACGTTCAGGAGATAGAGGTTCGCCACATACCTGACGCCACTGTTAGTTTCAGCATTTTTGTTTTTTTTTTTAATTTTACCATACTAACATTAGTGTAATGAGTGCAATATTAACACAGGTATTGGATAATAGTGATGACATATGGTACTGACACGTGGGCGCTTCCTATGGGCCTCATAATAAAGCTCAAGGTCGCTCAACGCGCAATCGAGAGAGCTATGCTCGGGGTAGAATCAGAAATGAGGAGATCCGTGGATGAAGTACAGTAATCGACATAGCTCAAATAATTTCCAAGTTGGAGTGGCAGTGGGCGGCACATAGCTCGCAGAAGCGATGGCCGTTGGGGCAGAAAGGTTCTAGAAAGGCGACCACAAACTGATAACTTCACGGATAAGGATCACGTTCTGCGAAGTAGTGTCATACTGTTGCCCAGCTTTGCTACTTGAAACAGATTTTTTGGATAGTGTCACATAGAAAATTAAATATAAACAATATTTACTGTCAATCCTGCTGTTTATTTTAACTATGTATCTCTCAAAAAAAATGCATGACATGCACGCATAGACAGTTTTTTTTTTATTACATTATAGGCATGTATTAAGTATTAGTAACACAAATTAAATTTTATAAATCTTTCACAATGCACATCATATTAAAATGATTTATATTGTCACAGGATCTGGAAAATGAGTCAGCGGCTCTTGGTTCCCTACAGAAAGGCGTGGTAGACGTCCTGGGCGCGGTCGTGGAGCTGGTGGTGGGCGAGGAGACGGGCTCGGCGCGCTGGCTGGTGCGGATCCAGAGCCCGGCCATGTGCGCGCCCTTCGACATGGCCGCCCCCACCAGGGAGAACGCCCTCGAGTGGCTCTCCGCCATCAAGGAAGCCGCCTACAGCGCCAGCGCCCGATCCCTCCACCACAAGAAGATGGAGCGCACCTGGAGGATCGCCAAGGAGATCTCCGACCTCATCGTCTACTGCCGCTCGGTCGCCTTCAACCAAGAAAGACTGCGCACCAAAGGATTCATGTACAGCGAAATGTCGTCGTTCCCCGAGACCAAGGCGGAGAGGCTCATGTGCCAGCAGGAGACCGCATTCTTCCTCAAATATCACACCATACAACTCAGCCGGATATACCCTAAAGGGCAGAGGATCGACTCGTCCAACTACAATCCGGTGCCGTATTGGAACGTCGGCTCGCAGATGGTGGCGTTGAACTATCAGACGCCGGATAAGGCGATGCAGATCAACATGGGCAAGTTCAAAGAGAACGGGGGCTGCGGGTTTGTTCTGAAGCCGGATATAATGTTCGATCAGTCGTACAACCCGTATGATAAGCGCAGTGTGGATAAGAAGGTGAAGCCGGTGACGGTGATGCTGCGCGTGGTGGGCGCCCGGCACCTGTGCAAGCTGGGCCGCGGGCTGGCCAGCCCCTTGGTGGAGGTCGAGATCATCGGCGCTCACTACGACAGCGGCGTGAAGCTGGTCACTAAAACCGTTGGTGGGTTTGAGCTTTATTTGTGGTACATAATGACTGGGTATGAAGTACGGATGCAACGAATATTCGGCATCGGGTCGGATATTCGGTTAATGTGCCGAATTTATATATCCCACTTCCCACTAATATTATAAATGTGAAAGTTTGGATGAATGGATGTTTGTTACTCAATCACGCCAGAACGGCTGAACGGATCTGGATGAAATTTGGCACATGAAATCATGAAATTATAGTCTGGAATAGCACATAGGCTACTTTTTATCCCGGTAAAATGTAAGGTTCCCGTGGGATAGATTTGTTTTAACTTTTCATAGAGCAGTGACATGATTTTTTGCATAGGTAGTGGTAGTTTAGGGGTCAAAAAATGACATAGGCAAATTTTTATCCCGGAAAAATGCACGGTTCCTATGGGATAGCATACAGGAACCGTGCATTTGCAAAGGACATAGAGGAAACGGAAATACTTTTTAATCGTGGGTAACACCGCGGAGGGCAGCTAGTATTTATATATATTGAAAAACAAATATTATACCATTTTTAATTTTTATTCTAAATAATCTTGCATGAATGTATGATGAAGTAACTGAAATGTCATTGACACCTCTATATTGACTCGTGTGAAGTCAGAATTACCCTTTCTGAATCATCCTGTTTATCTATGACATAGGTCTTGTATGTTATTATAATTATGGCAATGTAATATCCCACAACATGTATTATATTATATGTTTCTATTATTTTGTAAATCATCGTTGCAGGTGACAATGGCATCAACCCGATATGGCACGACATATGTGAATTCAAGATCGCCAATCTGGACCTGGCGTTGATCCGCTTCCTTGTGCTCGACGAAGACGTGTTCGGGGACAGGAACTTCATCGGGCAGGCCATCTACCCGGTCAAGTGTCTGCGGACCGGCTACAGGAGTGTCCCCCTCACGAACGCCTTCTCAGAGGAACTCGAGCTCTCGTCTCTACTCGTCCATATATCGCTCATGTGAAACCGTTCGGCCGGCTGCAAATATTTGCCAAGAGCCCGCCGATGCTAGACTCTACCAAATAATATCTATGTACTGAGCAGTGTTGTCCGCCGCACCAGTGGCGTAGCATAGGTCGTTAGCACCCGGTGCGGATTTCAAATGTGCCGCCCCAAATATTTTATAATGAATATCAAAAATAAGGTTTTGATATTCATTATAAAATATTTGGGACTTGGTAACGACAAAAAAAATGATGAAAAAAACAGTGAAAGATTTTGTTTTTACTTATTTTTTTTTCTCTAACCGCCACCTGTGAAATGCCGCCCCCGGCAAAGTGCCGCCCGGTGCGGACCGCACCCTCCGCCCCCCCCCCCCCCATGCTACGCCACTGCGCCGCACTAAGCTTCAAGCTACATCCGCACGTTAGTAGTACAATAATTTAGTTAATTGGAATTATATAGAGGCAAACATTAATTAATGTTACGTAGAGTACTAATCATTATGTAGATTACACGAGATTCTGAAGTCCTGATTGTGTTGTGTGTACACATTTGACAGCCAAATTGCCAACCATTAGGAATGGTGCATTAACATAGACTCGAATATCTTATTTCTATAAAAAAAATACAGAACAATAATTTTATGTCAATGATAAAAATATATCTTATAGGATGGCAACATTTGTCAACGGGATCAGGCTAAATATTATATATTGTTATCGTATCTTGACGCGTTGTGTCTTATATGTGTTATGTACAAGTATTTGTACGTTTTTATTTAATAAATCAAAGGTAGGAGCATTTAATTTGTTAAGGCCTGAATACAACGGTATGGTGGTCGTTATTAAGGTGAGATGCCAAAATCAAACGTTAAATTCAATTCGTTGTAAACCAGGCTTTACATAATTGTGAATAATCCAACCAGGTTTAAATATCCTTCGAGTGTACGAAAGTTAAGTCTGTTTATTAATAAAAAAAAATGTCAGTGATGTTACGTTTATCTATCGATTTATTGTTATATATATAATTATAACCTTATTCTCTATTAATTAATGTAATTTAATAAATATTCAATGCTTTATAATATAACTTACTCGAATAATTTATGTTCGGCAGTTAAGACAGGTTAATTACAAATAAACAAGTAGATGTGTACCAACATCGGAATATTTTGTATAAATATTTAAAATTTACTAAAATGTATTTCTAGTATACTCCTCTTTCTCCTCAAGTCGTTAGCTCTGCTGAGCATCGTGATGCACCCGACCAAGGTTTTCTTAGACGGTTTGCCGCCATTTCTGAAAGAAAATATTTTATAATTATTTGATGACTACTAAGTATATTCCTAATATTAACTGTATGTTTTGTTGAGACGGCCTGTCGTGGCCTTTTCGTGACAAGATCTGTTATACACATATATCTGTTAAACCATATCCATAAGGATGGCTGTTTCGTATTTATGTTTAAGTATACTTGTTTTACTTGATGTCTACTAGGTCTAGTTCGGATAATTCTGACATAATAATGAACTTCATGTATCGCCAAGATGGGCAGCCCTACATAAGCTAGATTTAATGACAAAGTCTGTTCTGTATATGTATGTTAAACTATAAATCCATAATGATGCCCGGTGCGTTTGTATATTTATGTCTACTAAGTACTTTTTTCTTGATGTCTACTAGTTATAGCTCGGTTAAAACTAATATAGATAGATAACGATTATCATGGTTAAGCATTTACGATAAAGCCTGTAAAATTTAAAAAATATAAATTATCTATGGGATTTTTATCGTTCGAACGCTACACATACAGGGCTGTAGCAAGTTGTAGCGCTATGGCTCGGCGTTGATACGCGAAAATGAGCTTAATATTATCAGGGCAATTAGATTAATTTTATTATCTTATTTTAGATGAATTTAGTAAAAGAATGGGAACTGGTGTAAATGTATCTCGAATAGACGCAGATGACCTCTCGTGACATTTTAATTTCTTGCTTCCTAGTTATTAGTTAATTTCTCTGTTATTGATAATGTTATCCGGGCAGTTCAACTTTACGATCAATGAATCTTATTTTATACTCAGTTATATATTTAATTGACTTATTTTCTGTAGTTATTTAGTAGCAAATGATTTTCTCATGTTGTTAATAGTAGTGCCTTTACAATGAATATATGCAGGTGAAATGTAACTTGAGAACCAGAATGAAGGATCACAAGGTAAAACTTTTATTTATTTATATACTCATTATATACTCAAAGTGTAGCGACCCTGGATTAGTCATGCTTAACTTACTTTTAGCCCTTTTTGGAATGCTTGAGCCTTTGTCACGCAGCTAAGAAAGATGGACTCCTATAGTTTTCGGGACTATTTATTTAGTGTCCTGACTCTCTAAACATGTAGCTTTTATTTTGGAGCCAGTGTTATTTAGCGTCAATGCATTAAAATCCTTAAAAAAAACTAAATATTCAGTGCTTTATAACTTGGAATACATTTGCAGGCCTTATGAAGGCGAGATTCGTTAATGATTTCCAATCTTGACTATTCTTTTGGAATTCTAAACAAAAATGCGAACCCCAACAGATAGTATATCTGTCTCGAGATTTATTATATCTGCCCTCTGCCCCAGTAATAGTGAGGATGGAGTAAAAGTGCCATCTTTTTGGGTGGAATTCTTATCGTGGAAGATGGCACTGAATCGCTATCGTCCGAGGTAAGAAAATTAGAGACCTTTCTGGTGTTGAAAAATGATTTATTTTTTGGGGATAAAAAGAAAGTTTTATTGTCCACTAAAGGAACCGTTGAATATTTTACGGGGGATGTTGGCACATGGGCCGAGGCTGATGTCGCTTTTCCATCCTCCCCGGTACCCGATCAGACCAGCACACGGTGAAGACAGCACTCATCCAATGCTACATGCATAATTAAAAAATACATTTAAATTGATTAACTTTTTTGCATGTTTTACGCTTGGTTAACTACTCAAACATGATTGGTGGTGTTTACCAGTATTATTATTTAAATATCTATAGTTCCACTCAAGCTACAAAATAATATCTACCTACATTATTAAACAAATTACGAGTTAAATTTATACCTCAATATTTACAAGCATAAAAATCATAATACTTAAATTATTAATATACATTGCATTTATTGACAAGAAACACCTACTTACATATGCTAGTATTTTCTTATTATACGTAATGTAACGTTTTGTTGTAATTAATTAATTATTATTATAACGATGAAAGAAATACATGTTAGGTACCTATGTGTGTTTGATTTAATATAAATAATGTTTATGTCTATAATAACAATGATGTTTTTGTAATAAATAGAACAATTTTTTTCTATTATCACCTGGTTTGTGATTGCCTGTGCTTGGGCCTACTTAGCCCATATAAATAAGTTGTTGGTCCGTGTACAAACGGCTTGACAAAGCAAGTAGCTCTTTGTTTACACCTCGCACTCGGGACTTTTCTTGAGTAGTTACAAGATTTCGATTCATGGCCCGAAAAAAAAGTTAAATAATCATAACGATTCCTCAACATCCGCAAACAAAACTGAAGTTTTCGTGCAGCGTATTTAAATCACGCCGCCGTTCGCGGTTTCGCGCCACTAAAACGTCGTAAACAGGGTTGCTATATGTGAAATATGCTGCAAACACGGCTACACTAGAATCAACCAGTACCTATAGTAGATATGAGCGGTAACACTTCCAGCATTCACGCAGGCATTCCTGAAGTTGGTTCGGTCTTTGGTACTAGGGTACATGTTGCGTCTCATCTTCGATAGAATAAGCGCCATGATGTTGGGTCGGTACGACGACAGTGCTCATGTTGGACAGGCTGGAAGGAAGATCCTTTTTCCGCAAAGATGACTTTAAAATTTAACAAACTCTTCATTGTCTTTATTCTACAGGCTTTAGGTTAAGGTTGGCAACCGGCTACAAAAATGAGCCATTTTGGCCAATGGCGATTAGACTTATTTATAGTATCAGACCTGACAACTACGAATAAATGACAATTTGATGAAATTAATCGGTAAAGTTAATATTTTACAGAAAACTTACCGGGTATCTTGAGAAAACATGAAGAGGCAAGTTAGTTTCCATCATTTATGCATGTTGAACACATCCCATCAATATTAGACAGTATTTATCAAAGAAACACATGTTTTACAAAATTTTCAACTGTTGAACTTCCCGCCAAAAAGCACGACTACTCACTCACTCATATATTTATATTTGTTTCGTCTGTGCCCACCTCATTCAATCCCAATCACTCGGAAACTCGTTCGTCCACTCAATCAAGCGAAGCTATTTACGACGAGAACTTATTACTAATTTCTGATATGAATATTAAGTTATTTTGTATAGCATTTTAAACTAATAATTATAATTGACATGACTTATGATTTACAATAGAGCCAGTTAAAATTACAAGTTAGAGTTTGTATTATAATGTCATTAGTTTCTCAAACACGTCAATGGCCGTATAGTGCTAGTGTCAATAATAGTTGTTTTACTGTTCCGCAACTTTAGATTGCGATGTATCTATCGAGGAATGCGATAATGAACAATTCCCAATGGCAAAAGTGGTTTCTTTTGCTAATATTCACCGTGTACCGGAGGCTGGATTCCGTCGAAGGTAAGATCTTTCAGCACATGCCCATTAGTTTTACGCGTTTCAATAGAATTCGCGTATCTATTCCTAATTCGGGGAGGCGGGTGTTTAGCGAGAATCGTGTAATGGTCAACATATTTTCACGAAACATGGCCCGTGCGAATGTTTATATGTAGGGCTTTGCCACCAAAGCCCTACTACTGTATTGGTTATGCTAAGTCCCTACCTTTAAAAGTTTACGAGAAAAGTTGCGAGTTCATTGATTGAAGTGGTCGAAGCTGGGCATTGTATTGAGCTGAGCTAGAAATTTGTTTGCAAAGTTATGAAGGCACCGATTATAACTGGAATGAACTTGAAAAAAGTCTACTCGACATGAATGAAAATAAAGCAAGTAAACATTTCAATTGGATGTTTTATTCTATTCAAAGTGTGTATGTGTATGTTGCTATGACATGTTGGGTAATTTGTTTTATTCACAATTATATGTTCTTGTGGAAGAAATCTGAGTAGAATGATTTAAAGTACATATTGAAAGAAAACACTGATAATGTCCCAATAATATATTAAAACCAACAATCAGTAATTATCACCCTTTTTCATGTTTTTTCTTTATCCCACTTTTTCTTCCAATAACTTCTTTTTCTTCGCCTGTCATCCACCTGCCAGTGTCAAACTTCGGTGATGCCAGTCTCTTACGACATTGTGAACTCTTTTCTAATAAGTCTATTTATTTATTTTTACTGACTAAAACAGAATTCAGGAATTGCTTACAACATAAAGCAGAATGTCCCGTTTCATCATGCATTCCTCATCTGATCCAAATACTATATTCCTCCATTCATTATTCATCAGTCAGGAGATGAGCACTCCACTGCAATCTGACCTCTGAAACATTATTATTTAATTGAAACAACATATGAAATATTCTATGCTGTGGGCTCAGTAAAGAACTATTAGATCCTGTGTTGCTGATCCTGCTGGAGCAGTCAAATCTAGTATCTTCTCATTGGAGTAGTACTCTACCATCTAGTACCCTAATAATGTGAAATCTATTGATTCCAGACACCCATAGCATATATTCAGCACTATCATGTACATTTACTATGACTGAATCATGTTTAAATAAAAACTTCCAACATAATTGTTTGTAGGTACTTATAATTTTCCCAGTACACATTTATACCAAGCAAAATAGTAAATACTATATTAATAGGTTGAACTATAAACATATAGCTACCAATGTGTATTGGGTTCAACATGTTTTCCTGCAATAATCACATATTCATGATATTCCAATAACACAAGCGTCTTGAAACTTCAGTGAGCATTTGGTTTTTTATCGTTTCAAATTGCAATACTTTACCTGTAAGAATCCAGACATACATACTTAAAGAATACTTGTATCCCATGGGAGTAGGTACAATTTATTGTAAGGGCATATCACATAAATAAATGATGATGCAATATGACCCAAAGCAGCAATGATTTGTTTGCTATGTACTATTCATTTTCGTATTTCTATTAATTTAATCAAATACCGTTAGCCGCAAACAGCCTTAGGTATTTTAAGGCTTCTCCCAACTGGGAACTGCTACCTTTGTGTATAAAGTATACGAAGAATAAAAAGCAAAGCTCGGCAGACTATGAAGATAAATCAGTCAACACAATTTCATTACACAGTAGTGACCCTGCTTTCTGTATAGAGAGTCCCAGGTTTGAATTGTAGTATGAACAAACGTTGTGTGATAAGCATGACTGTTTGTACCTAAATCATGGATGTTTAATATATATGTAAGTAATTTATATTGGGATCATCCCCAGTCCATTGTAAGGTAGCGATAATAGCTATCAAATATCTTTATTGTGAGAAAGTGGTAACAATAGAGTATGTTACATTAAGGAGACATTATTTGTCTTTACGGATTTAGTAAACAATCTTTGCACGTCTTTGTTATTGGAATTTTTCATAAAAAATATCAAAAGGTGTTTTAATTACAATTTCATATATTGTACAAAAACAATTATTCTATTTGCGTGTGGGGTTCTAGTAATGATATTTTCTAAACAGGTACTTAAAGAATTATCAGTAATGAGATCCGTAAAGGAATGAATATTTATGTATATTGTACGAGCTGCGCCCCGCGTTGTTACCCGCGATTAAAAAGTATGTCTATCCCATAGGAACCGTGCATTGTACCGGGACAATGTGTAGCCTCTGTGCTATTCCAGACTATAATCTATCTCTGTGCCAAATTTCATCCAGATCCGTTCAGCCGTTCTGGCGTGATTGACTAACAAACATCCATCCAAACTTTCACATTTATAATATTAGTGGGATTAGTGGGATAATGGTAGTGAACTTTCAGGGTTGTTGAAGTGCTATTGCAACGGTCCGGGATGCCCGAACGGTACGTGTGAAACCGATGGCTACTGCTATGCCGCCACCAGCATCGAGAGCGGCGAGCAGAAGTATACATATCAGTGAGTATCTACTATTCACATTATTGTTTTACTGAGCAGTGACTTTATAATGCAAATAAAAAAAAAGAAAAGGCATTCAAACAATGGTACATATTTCGATACTCATCTATCCTGAATATCGTATTGGCAAACTCAAATCCAAACGAAACTAGTCGCTATTGTGTCGCGGCCGTCAGTTGTAATTCTAATGTTTGTATCGCACGATTGACCTGTGTAGTGAGGCGGCGTTGCGCTGTTTGGACTTGACGAGATCATTCCCTCCCGATGAACCGCTATATTGTCGTAATAGAACGTCGTATTGCTGTAAAACTGATCACTGCAATTCGAATGAGATTTTCCAAGAGAAAATGTCCAAAGTGTTTCACTTAGACGCCGGTAAGCGGGATACGCACGTGTGAGCGTGTGATACCTATGTTGACAATGCAGATTTGGAGTTTGTTTGATGTAATATTAGAGTCATAATTGCATTGCCATTACCTGTAAGTTTTGTGTTGAGATGCCAATTCTCTAACAATATCGCTTTTACATTAGTTATTTGAATATGTACCTACTAAGCGAGAAGAGCGGCCGCCATAATTAGTATGTTTTGAATGATGTGCCGTACTCTTAACAAACTCTATTTTCCGAGTGTGCGTTGGTTTTGCTTTAACCTACTAAACGTAATGTATGGTGGTTCCACTTGCGGCGCAGCTGTATCGAGCTCAAATCACTGATACCCATCGAGCACCCCTTCAGTTGCTCCTCGACGAAAAATAAAAATGAGTCCGTGGTGATTGAATGTTGTAAAACACATGACATGTGCAATCAAGCCCTCAACTTGGATCTGGAGAAGCCGCCGCCAGGTAGGAGCCCCGGGGAGGTAGCCCCTCCATGTGCCCCGCTAACTCTGCACCCTAGCTTCCGCCACCCTGCTGCGCGCCGCGCCTCGCGACTCGCGTACCGCCTGCGCCCGCGCCGCGCCGCGCCTCGCGCGCCTGCGGTACTGGCTTGGTGTGAGGCTGCATGGCTAAACGATTTTCCTTCACCTCTTTTTTGTTCTAATATGACTAAGTTTTTCTTTCCTTAGACCGGCACTGATCACAGTTTAGGGGTTTCGATTTGTATATAATGTACCCACTAATACAACGATTTATGGACGTAGATGTTGGGACCGAGCAAAAATATTCCCTCCCGGGGACAGGCCCATATGGTGCCGCGAGGGCGAGTCGGCCGACATATCGTGCTGCGCCACGGACTACTGTAACCGTGAGCTGTTCACAGGTACGGTACCTACCCGTTGGGAATGTGACGTCGGGCGACATGTATGGGTAGCTTACATTGTGATGTCCACATCGGCCGTGATGCCAGGCCGAAGTCATGTCCATTTGAGGTGTTCAACATGAGGACACAGTCGATGTTCAGTAACAAGGGTGCATGAGAATGTATCCCATGGAATATATTGTCAATGTTCATTGCGCCGCGGTTGCGGCTTCCCGTCTTCCTTCATGTCTCAGCGGACACGGGTTCCCGCATTCGAAAGTCAAAATATTTTAAATATCGCGAAGCATGGGATTATTCGTATCGTACGAATATTGGAGGAAGTATCCATGGGGCATTATTAATCGTTCGCGTGTCTCTGCGCAGACGCATGAGGGCTCGCATCCAGATCGTGGTGTCACCACGCAAAACATTCGTTGTTGATTGCGGAAAATAATGCAGATTAGATGAGAAACGGGTAATATACATAATATTCGAAGAAGTAAGTGATCATGAGCCGGGCTTTTTGCACTAGATTTATGCATGAATATCTTTTTTTTTTATACTAATCGCATCACTAACGTGTACAGTCGCCGACTTTAATTTAGGACCCATTTACGGTTGAATATCGTACAGCAAACGTATTCCATAAGAGGCACTATTTTGACAAACGTTACTATTAGCAACTCTAGAGCGTAAGCAGGAAATTCTTCTTCTTCAAGCATGCTGTCACTGTCATAGTTATTTATGAAATCTGTGGTGTGAAAGAGATGGATGACATTACGTTACCGAAACGGTACATAAAAGAAGACTGAGCTAACGGTACAGATATACGACCTTATTGCATTATATGTATCATTGAAAATATTAAGCAATGGGTCCCATATTAAATTTCGCGACCGTTCTACGTTATAAACTTTAACAATATAATAAGCAATCTATTAACATAACTGCACGTCAAGTGCGAGCTAACTGCATACTTTATAGTCGACCGTATTTAGACATTTTGTATCGAGAATTGAAAATCGCCTCTAGCGGACGGTATTCAAAACTTTGAATTCTTCATACAGAATGTCTAAATACGGGAGACTATAAAGGTGCGGTTAGCTTACGAATAATCTCTCATCTGCCGTACTGGCCTACGATTGGTTAGGGGATTTAGCGACACAGCGCTGCATAAAATAAGCATAGAATTCGAAGCGAAGCAAGCAGCCGTCTAATTAACACATTGAACTTGAGACGACACCTATTGTGGCTCTTTATTCTGTCTTTGTTGCTGCCGTGTTTGGACAAATGGTTATATACGGTTTCACTAGCGACGACGACGGGCGATAGCTCTCTAAATATAGCACCAAAAACGCGCTGAATTCCATGGACACGCTGTTTTTAGAAATGGGGTTTCATTAAAATGGGCATTGTTAAAACTTAATTTAAGTTACGAGCACATAAGTGCTTATCATAGAATTGATAAGATGAACGGAAAATCTGCTGATTTTCCTTTGGGGTCAAACTTGATTATTACTCATAATGTTTGCTTGTTGCATGTGTTTGTGTGTGTGCTTGTTATTATTATAATCATATTAATGTAAGATTCTCATGAGACGCCTGTCCTACACATGCATGTTTAGCGGATCATAAACAAAAAAATAAATTCTTAGTTACTTTGTAAGTTCTGGAAAAAAAAATCTCACTTGTTTTGTACTAAACAGAATATACAATTTAATAAAAAAAAATACTCAATTTATATAAGTAAAAAAAGGTTTTAATTATTGTGCCCTTTTTAGGTTCCGCTAAACATGTGTGTATCTGTTTTAATTAAGTACAAATTATTATTTAAAACAAAAAATCAACTTTATGATCAGATTTATAACAAAATCAATATGTATCGTGTCTTCGGGCTATTCTATACAATGTCCTAACATATGAACTAAACTAGCCTATACACAGCCCCCTTACGTAATTTTTACACAAGAGACAATTATTTTATTAATGTCAGTTTTAGCTAGTCATAATTGTTGACAACATAAATAGCACCATTGTGTGCCTATTTAAAAAAAAAGAATAAGGAAAATACAATTTATAATTGCTGTAAGTATTTCTGTCTGAGTTGTGACGTTACTGTATATAAATTTGCAACCCCGTACTGAGTATTATTTTGTCTGTTTTATTTTTATAGTTGAATTTTTGTACCACATATTTGTTTGCTGGGCAAAGGCACTTAGTGCAGGAAAATTTTATAATTCAGCAATTTAAGAACTCTTCTTGTACGATTCCTTTCCAAAAAATGAGATACAGACGCAGTGATATCAGATCAAGCATTTTATACAAAAACAAATCAATGGAAATAATCTTTTCCAGACAGAAAATTTTAGTGATTAAGTTGTTTACCCGTCTTGATGTTCTTGGAATGCTTAATAAACGTGTATATAAATAGTCAAAGGTATAATTCCGAAAAGCCCTATAATTAGCGAGACCATTTTTGTGTTTTCCTTCGTTCACTTTTATTCCCCGTAACGTTTAACCAGTTACCTATATTTTTTTATGTTCGTTGGATCTATTTTTGTAAGATGAAATTTGAGAGAGTTTGGCTTATATAAGGTACTAGCTGTGCCCTGCAGTGTTACCCGCACAAAAATTCATGTCGAGCCTTTGCGCTATGAAAAATTAAAACAAATTTATCCCACGGGAACCATACATTTTACCGGGATAAAAAATAGCCTATGTGCTATTCCAGACTATAATCTATCTCTGTGCCAAATTTCATCCAGATCCGTTCAGCCTTTCTGGCGTGATTGAGTAACAAACATCCATCCATCTATACATCCATCCAAACTTTCACATTTATAATATTTTATAATATTAGTATATTAGTATATTAGTATAGGTATTTTTATAAGGTGTAACAAAAATTGTGTAAAATATTTTAACCCATGAAACAGTAAGTTATGTGGATCATATTCATGTATAAAATAATTGTGTAAATTATGTTTGTTTTTTTTTTTAAGCAAGGCGACCCGGTAGCGTTTTGCCATGCTCTCAGTACAGGGAGTCATTTTTTAAATGTCTAATAATTGGATTTATTAATTTGGGAATGTTATCTTAACCTACTGTGAGAACGGTTTAAATATTTTACACTATTATTCTTACACCTTATATATTGGTATAAGAGTATTTGGTTTTATAAAAGTAAACTTATATGGCTCATAGAATCTATATAAATACACAGTTAGTGACATAATTATCAATAATATAATTGGTGGGTTTCATTACTGTGGATATATTTCGATAGTTTCCTCAAAAATATTATTAATATCAATAACATATAAGCTATTGAAGTTACTTAGTTTTTCTAGGGTTTGGGTCATGCTTTCACACAAGATTACCATATAAGGGAGATGGTTGCAATGTTATTAGTTTTTTAATACTTTTATTTATAGATAAAACAAACAAAGATGAGTATAATATAGTTTTTATATTCGTTGACCATTGTAACTTTTTATGTTTTTATTAATGTCAATATGATGGAATAAAGAGTCGACCCCATCGGCGTCTGCCTGGCAAGTGTTGCCATGGGTGATGGGTGTCATGGTGCTGGGCATTTGCGCGGCGATAAGCTTCTGGTGGGCGAAGCGCGCGAACGGCCACAAGAAGAGGGTTCCCTCGAGGACCCCGTACTCCGCGGACGACACGCTCTGCGAGACCAGGCACCCTATGATGAAGACAACTATACGGGACATGATCGAGCTGACCACCTCGGGATCTGGATCTGGTGAGTTGGTATTTTGTTTTGACGTCTGCTTGGTCGAGCGGTTTAAGCGTAGGCCTGATAACGTTTCTTCCAATAGCATAGCGATAGCAATATTCATGGATTTTTTCGTTTTAATTGCATTTGTTTTGCTATCGCTAGTGTATTGAAATATATGTAATTAGCCTACGGCTGGTCGCGAGTTATATTCCCGACAAGGGGAGGCAAGTTTTGGCGGTGGCTTTTTTACTTATTCTTTCGGTGGTACTAACATCGTTCCCAAGCCATTATGTGGAACCTATAATCAAGTTTTGCTGTGTTGGGGGTCATATATTGACGGCCTGATTAGCGCAGTTGGTAGTGACTCTGCTTTCTGCGCCGAGGGTCCCGGGTTCGAATCCTGGTAGGAACAAGTTTTGTGTGATGAGCACGAATGTTTGTACTCAAGTCATGGATGTTTAATATGGATATAAGTATTATATACCGAGTTCGCCCTCAGTCCATTGTACGGTACCCATAACACAAGCATTGCTTAATGTGGGACCGTATAGTTGGTGTGTTCGTATGGCGATATTTTATTTTATTTATTTATTATATAGCTGTGTTTTCCTGGCGATTTTTATTTTGACAAATGTGCTTGGCGATGGTCGTTCGGTTCAGAACTGTAGCTCGTGCTAGAGATGCGGGGCATGCCATCGGAAATGTCCAGTTGAAGCTAATAGGGCCGAAGTAAACCATTTGTAGGGAGTACTCAGTATTGCAATGTAAATAGGTCGATACGGTGCACGATTCCATCAGTTTTACAAATGATTTGAATTTGAACTGTAACCATATAGGTATAGGGTTGAACGTGACATTATAAAGAGGGATATATTGTAAGCAAAGTGACGTTAATAGTTACTGTTGCTTACTTAGTTTTAGTAACTAGATACACTGTTTATCGGCCGCCGATGGTACTCTATATGAACGGTACAATTTATACTATGATTGTGTAGAAGATATGCTTTTTAAATGACTTGTAAACTGAATTATGTTTCCATAAATTATCTCTACGCGTCTGTATCAGAATCAGAATCAGAATATTTTTTATTCACGTAAACCATTATTTTACAGTACTTATGAATCGTCAAGTTACATAAACATTATGCTACTGCTTTACCACCCGTTCGGAACGCCGTTCCTATGGAGATGAACGGGCAAGAAACTCCATGGTTGCTCTTTTTTTTTAAATAGATCTTTTACATTATTGAGCAATACATTGTTATAGGTATGTGAGAACAGTGTAGGAACGGCTAATCAGACTTTAGCAGCAGCAAAAAAACAAAAAGTACTAACTAAGTATAAAATTACAGTTAATGGCTACATGGTTCCCACATTTACAAATTACTTATGTAAATGAAAATAAGAAGGAAGAAGAGAAATACAAAATCCAAATAGCCTGCTCGAACAAGGTCATTTATATTCCTGAGGAGCCGGACCAGCATCCAACCAAGCATTTTTATCCTTAAGATAAGGGGAGATCCACAAATTACGTGAGATGTTTAAGGGGGAGGGGGGGTCGAGTCAAATCTCATCTAATCTTACGTTGGAGAGAGGGGGGGTCTCGGCAAATATCACGCAATTTTTTTTCTTATTGAAACAAAAAAAAACTATACTATTTTGACCCATTATCCAGATTCTAAAGTCGTCCCGGACAGAAAGTCGCCGTCGGGAATCGTAAGAAACTGTAGATTTCCGAAGAACCCGAAGATTCCCGACGGCGACTTTCTGTCCGGGACGACTTTACATGCTTAAGATTTAAGCATAACTGTAATACGATTAAGACCATTCACTAATTCATTCGAAAGAAAATGATTTCATTCATACTTCGACGTTATACATTACTACTGACTGTCAAACTACCATATTTGTTTTATACCAAATAGTTCAATTTAATCAGAGTTTACGATACAGTGTAGCCCGTCCTTTGTTTTCGCGCCACTGTCAGCCGAACGCGCGGCTCGATGAACGAGAGCGTACGAGCTGAATGGCAGCGACACACGGACAGGTTCCAACCTGCTTTGCTTATTCTTGCAAATGTTTTACTCGAGTCAGTATATGCTCTCACTAATTTAAAATGAGTTATCAAGATTTTTATAATGCATACGTCAAAAGATACGTCTATAAGACGAAAAAGTCCTGCCAGGACGAAGTGATAAAATTATGGAATACAGCGAAACAAAAATTCCCGAAGAAAGAAGAGTTAACACAACACATTCAGCATGAGATTGAACGTCTTCTTAGGGAAGCCACTGAGAGAAAAGTTCGGTCTACTTTAGCATTTCTTCAAAAGGTAGGTTAAATATATTTTGTTAGGAAAATTCTTTTTTTATACAAACTTTATTGTTACAATTAATAGCATAAAAAAATATAATTTAAAAAAACTAAAGAACACACTTTGAAAGCACATCAAATTGAAAAGTAAAAAATAATTCTTAAAATGAGTCAATAACAATAATAAACGAAAAATGCTAATATAATTGTGAAATAAATTTTAATGAAGATAAGTATAAACAACAAAAAATATATTTAATTGTAAAAAAAGTGTGGGGTGCTTTTTAAGATATCAAAATGATTGTCCTGCTCATATCTATATTATTATGTATTAAATACATATAAATTATAACTACCGACACCGTGCATCCCACGCTTTTTTTACAATTAAATATATTTTTTGTTATTTATTCTTTTCTTCATTAAAATTTATCTCACAATTATATTAGCATTTTTTGTTGATTATTGTTATTGACTCATTTTAAGAATTATTTTTTACTTTTTTACTGGTGTTCATATTAGTTATTTTGTGTTAATCTGTCTTTTTAATTTCATTAGATTCACTTCTTTATTATAATATTTTGATTTCAGACTAATACTAAGATCTCTAGCAGTTCTTTAATTCAGGCTGAGACAAGCACTGAGAGTGTTCCAAAAGTGGAATGTGCAGGTCAGATTCAGATCAATGATCATAATATTCAACACGCGAAATCTGCGGTTCAGGATGAGATTAATGACCAGCAGTCAGAAGATCAAGATTTGGACGTTGGTCCTCAACCGGCAGGTTAGTATTCGTCTTTTTTTCTATAGGTGACGTTCTTCATTTTTTGCTATTCTAAATTAAAATTTTCTGCATTTTACAGGCGCTTCGAAACGGAAAAATCAGTCTCTTGTGATCAGCGATGATGAGGATGAAGCTATATCGAACACTACACCGTCCAACATACGTCCCACTCCAGCACAAGATACTATAAAGAAAAAGATTGCTAAGCTGCGTATGGAGCTTGACTTAACGGAAAGGCGCAAAGGGTCTCTTGTAGCTGACGGCACTGAATTTGATAAAGCACGTAATTTGCGGCGAGAAATTGACATTTGTGAGAGAAAGCTCAAGCTTAAAGAAAAACAGAGAGTGTACTCTATAACGCATAGAAAAAATAAAAAACAAAAAATAATTGAATTATGTTTAAAGAATCCCGATGCAGCTAAGTCGTTGACGCCTCATGTTGGCCCTGGACGCCCACGTTTAGAAGAAGAACAGTCTGAATTGCTAAAAACAATAAGTGATTTAGCCCTGTTTGGTGCTTCTGCTGAAGAGCGACGTCGTTGTGAGATAGTTCGCACGATCCATACGCTTTCAGAACTTACAAATAAACTCAATGAACTGGGATTTAATATTTCGAGAAGTGCTACTTATATTCGACTGTTGCCTAGACGGGCAAATACACGTGAAGCTAAGCGCCATGTAGTGACTGTGCCGGTGAAGCTGAGTCGTCCTGAAGCTGACCATCATAAGGCACACCAAGACCAATACTTTTCTTTGGCCTCTATAAGGTCGTTGGAAACGATAGCCTCCGTACTTGGTCCTGACTCCGTAACTTTTTTATCTCAGGATGACAAAGCCCGCGTTCCCATCGGCCTGACAGCGGCAAACAAGCAGGCGCCATTATTAATGCACGTTGAATATAAAGTGTCGTTACCAGATCACGACTTTGTGATTGCATCGGGGCACAAATTAATTCCAAGCGTATATGCTTTGTGTCAAGTGAAACCCAATGAGATGGGACGACCAGAAGCTGTTTCATATAATGGACCAACTTATATAGCAATACGAAGTGGCAAGCACTCTTCGTCAACTGCAACTAGTCACGCTCAAGACTTGGACACTCTTTTAACAATTGAGTCTTTTTCTAAATTTGTAAAGAATATAGACAGCAAAGTTAAACCTGTTCTTATTATTTCAAGTGACGGTGGGCCTGACGAGAATCCGCGATATCGCAAAGTGATCGCACACGCCATAGAGCATTTTAAACAATATGATTTGGACGCAGTATTTATTGTGACTAATGCCCCTGGCAGGAGCGCATTCAACAGAGTAGAGAGACGCATGGCTCCACTCAGTCGAGAGCTAACAGGCGTTGTTCTTCCCCATGATTCTTTTGGGAATCATCTTGATTCCAGCGGCAGAACATTAGACGAAAGTCTGGAAAAGGATAATTTCAAAAAGGCAGGGAATATTTTGGCTGAAATATGGTCTGCAGTGTGCATTGACGGACACGAAGTAGTCGCTAAATATATAGACCCGAATAATGACACCTCCAGCGTTCCAGACCTGCCAGCCGAAGTATGGTACACTGAGCACGTTAAAGAGAGCCAATATTTACTCCAGGTACATTACAGTTGGTTCATATCAAAATTTTATGCGTGCCTATTTTTTTTATTTTTATTTTTAACGAGCGCGAACGTCAACAAATTTTTATTAAGAGTTACAAAGGGAAATTGTTTTTAATTTTTTTTTAGGTAGTGAAATGCGATGACCAGAAGTGCTGCAGCCCACGCCGAAGTGATCTGCATATGATTCTTCACGACCGTTTTCTGCCACCTCCATACCCTATCACTCAGATTGATGGACATTTGACAATTCCGGACTTTAAAGAGCATGACGGAAAGTCATTTGCTCCATTTCTAATACGCCACTGTCTACCGATTCAACCGCTGAATGCCTTCATCAGCCCACCTTATGATCTCTATTGCCCAAGTGTACGTGATGATTTAGAGAAAAGATGCTGCAGTACATGCGGCATTTACTTTGCATCTATCACAAGAGCTGCAGAGCACAGGCGAGCAGCCCACATTGCACCAGCTAAGCAAGCGCGTATGTTCCGCAAAGTGCGACCCTCACGGATTGTTACAAGACGAGCTAATGAGTTACTGTGCGCAAGTGTCAACGGCTTAGAGTGGCTAGATGAGAATGAAGTTGAAGGAGCAGATGATTTTATTGAAAATCATATGGACATGTTGGTTCCAATAGTCTCTCTTGAGACCACGCATGATTCACCATGGACTGAATTAGAGTAGATATTTTTTTTTAATCGCATTAGTTTACGATTTAAGTATTCTATTGTTAAATTTTTATTACACTTATAACTCAGCAATATTAATTACTAGTCTTAACTAGTCGTAAATAAAAGTACGAAGCAAATTTTTTTTTTTTTTTACAATAACACTCCAACACGTTTACATATTTAAGAAACGCACATTTTGAAAAATCTCACGTGAGATTGGGGGATGGGGGAGGGGGTTGAATAAAATCTCACAACATCTCACCAGGGGGGGAGGGAGGGACAGAAAATTCAAAAAAACACCTCACGTAATTTGTGGATCTCCCCTAAGCATCTAGTGTATAGTATGCCTTCTTACATAGCGTACGTTTTATGCACGCTTTGAATTTATTTTCACTAAGTTCGGTAATGTCAGAGTGTATTCTATTACTGGGCTACTGTTATTATTTATGGGAATATTGTTTATAATTGAGTTATATTACCTGTTCTATAGGGGTTACCGAAGTATTATTTTAACTTTTACAAAAAGTTTTAGTGTGTCAGTAGTTTTCAATTTATCTAATGGCAATTTGTGACTAAATGCAACTATTAAGAAATTAAAGAATAGTAAAGTATATATGGTTCCAATGAACTATTATAGATGTTACCGGAAGAGTACGTTCTGCTTGCCGTATCCTTAGGTTGCAGTTCGAAGGTTATAAAAAATGAGGTCCCATTCATCCCATTTTTCTGGCAACTTGTGTGTACTAAATTGATCTAAACGCAAATATCCTTCGATCATGAACACAACACAACGGTATTCACACTTATATGAATATCAAAACCCATCACACAAACTTTGCCACTACCGGGACTCGAACTCGGGTGCGGTCACTACCAACTGTGGCAGTCGCGTCGTATATCATCGAGGACCATCTTCCATTCTGTCTTCCACAGGCCTGCCACTCCTGGTCCAGCGGTCGATAGCTCGCCAGATTCAGCTGGTGGATATCATAGGCAAGGGCCGTTTCGGCGAGGTGTGGCGCGGCCGCTGGCGAGGCGAGAACGTCGCCGTCAAGATATTCTCCTCGCGCGAGGAGTGCTCCTGGTTCCGCGAGGCGGAGATCTACCAGACTGTCATGCTGCGTCACGAGAACATATTGGGATTCATCGCCGCTGATAATAAAGGTATGCGATGGTGGGATACTTTTAAATTGTGACGCTCGGAGTATGTGTCTCGGTACTCTCTCTCTCTGTACTCTGAGTATCTGGCTCGGTCAGCAGCTTCGCGAGGCGGCTCGCTCAGTCAGTACACGCCTATCATAGTCCCGATCCGGACAGGGGAAGCGTGAGTTTAACCGATCGTTTCTTCTCAGACAACGGCACCTGGACCCAGTTGTGGCTGATCACAGATTATCACGAGAACGGCTCGCTGTTCGACTTCCTCACAGCGCGCACGATAGACTCCAACACTCTCGTCAAGATGGCGCTGTCCGTCGCCACGGGGCTTGCACACTTGCACATGGACATCGTTGGCACGAAAGGTGAGTTATTTTACTCTTTTACTCAGGTGGGGCAATGAGGGCTATTCTACCACCCGTGAGTGAAGGGGGGGGGGCCTTCACTCACGTCTGTAGTGCTTATTATCCTAAGGATAGGTAAAATTACACAACTCCTCCCCCCCTGAAATGAGATCTTGCATCCGCGCCTGATTTCAATCACATTGGAATTAGGGCCGGTTTGAACCCAAATAGCTAATAAGATAACTTGATGCTTAAGAGGCCCTGGGCACTCGACAATGAAGCTTCATAATGAGGATTTTTTTTTTCTAAATTGAATGATGCAGTCAAAGCCAAATGGTATATTTCGTATAGGCCTACGGGGCACTTACAAATTGTCATTACATTGTTTTTTTCTTAACTCTACAACCGGATCGGAACGCGACCTCAAATGAGAAGATCCGGCGAGAAACTCAGCGGGCTTGTCTTTTTTTAAAAGCTATTAAATACAAAAAAAAGTATGCTCAGTCAGTATTAGTTTTCATCAATCGGTCTCGAGAGACCTCTTAAGTACTTTTCTTTATTCCCTATAGTTTCTGGCATTAGCAATCCATGCCTACTTGAAAAGTACATCTGTATAAAATGTTTAATTTGTTACAGGAAAGCCAGCAATAGCCCACAGAGATCTCAAATCCAAGAACATTCTGGTGAAGAGCAACCTGACTTGTGTAATCGGAGACCTAGGGTTGGCCGTACGGCACAACGTTGCCAGCGACTCGGTCGACGTGCCGTCCACCAACAGGGTTGGCACCAAGCGATACATGGCACCTGAGGTCAGTAACATCTATATAAATCAACAACAACAATCCTGTGACAATTAAAATATAGCTTTTTTTTTAAGTAATAAGGAATAGAACAATTTATAAGTAAATTTGGACTTGACAAAATTTGTTAGGTCAGCTAGTAATAAATTTATATAATATGTTTACTTATAATAAAGACTGTAACTTGGTCGTTTCTCTCGTACCCTTTCTCTTTGCGCACATAGACAAGTCAAGTCAAATCGTTTATTTCGTATAGGCCTACGGAGGCATTTATAAATTGTCATTCATTTTTTTTTCTTAACTCTACAACCTTGTTGTCAAGGCGTTGCATCAATATTTGAAGGGTTTTCATTTATTTATAATCGAAAACTGTACTGTAATTTTGTAAAAGTTCGTTTTTTTTTTTTTGTTATTACCTAATTCAAATTATACAAGGTGTAAGATAGTTATGACACAATGAAGGTAAGAGCATTGTAGCGGAGAGGCGTTGACGGCAGTTTGTATTGGCATGGGGGGTTTTATACACACGGTTTATACCGTAGGGCTGTCAAAAACATGCAACCAAAAAGTCTATTTAAACTTTGCTTGGAAATATTTTTTTTATATTTCGACCTATGTTCCTTTAGGAAACATGTTTGATTGTACCAGTACATTCACCCTTAAGATATTGTGTCATATACTTTTACACACTGTATAATGCTGCAAAATAATTGGAACAATTGCCAATTGGAACATTATTTTCGTACAGGTGCTCGACGAGACAATGGACACGCGACAATTCGATCCGTACAAACGCTCCGACGTGTACTCGTTCGGTCTGGTGCTGTGGGAGATGTCGCGGCGGTGCGGCGTGATGCCGGAGGACTACCAGCCGCCGTACCACGACTGCGTGCCGCCCGACCCCGCGCTCGAGGACATGCGCCGCGTCGTGTGCACCGAGAAGCGGAGACCAAACGTGCCCAACCGGTGGCACTCCGACCCGGTCAGTACACATTAACAAGCTAGAGTACACACTTCTACCCACATTACTGAGCTAGAGTACACACTTCTACCCACATTACCAAGTTTAACCTAAAGTGTACACTTCTTCCCACATTATCAAGCTAAAGTCCACACTTCTACCCACATTACCAAGTTTAATCTAAAGTGTACACTTCTTCCCACATTATCAAGCTAAAGTCCACACTTCTACCCACATTACCAAGTTTATTCTAAAGTGTACACTTCTTCCCACATTACCAATCTAAAGTGCACACTTCTTCCCACATTACCAAGCTAAAGTGTACACTTCTTCCCACATTACCAAGCTAAAGTGAACATTTCTTCCCACATTACCAAGCTAAAGTACACACTTCTACCTACATTACCAAGTTAGAGTGCACACTTCTTTTCCTTTTTTTAGGTTGGCAATCCGCTACGAAAAAATGTTTGCCAGTGTCGAGTATTTCTTGAATAACAATTTATCAAATTATAAACCATCCCTGATGTTAATTACGATGTTGATGACAATGATGATGATGAATTGAATCTCCCATCCCTATCAGTAAAGCTGTGGACACTTTACTGAACTTTTACCGGTCATCTTGGGTGAACTTGAAAAGTCGATTTATACCCTTTTTAATTTCATTTTCCTTCACCAGTCTATATTTATGCAGCACACTATAGCTAAAATCCTATTAAAATTACATATTATTTAACAAATAAACATATAATTTTTGGAAAGTATGACAGAACTTCGTTTCGCGTAGAATTGCATTTTATTTGGGGTCCCGTCACTCGTGATAGATAGTTTCTCGACTAACATCTTATAGTCCAGTTTATAAAAATTGACAAATATTTATAATCATTGATTTATCGATAATTAATCAACTATATATGGCGCGTTTTCGACCGGAGGCACTGGTCCTGAAGTGATCCTGTGACCGCGCGCTCTCCGCCCTCTATCTCGAAAACGGTTCACCGTATAAAAAAAAAATTTAAACAAAATTTGTAGAGAATTTTGTATTCTACAATATTGATTATACATACAAATAGCAAAAAACCCATAGGAAATGAGATATTTACAAAAAAAGGGCAAAAAACCGATTTTTGTGACTTTTGACCTTGAAATTTAATAGTTGCGTACACCCTACCATATGTAGGTTTTGAGACAAGTTTTAGGGTGTCAATATACAAGTATTTACAGACTTACAGCTGGGTATCTCGAATTCCGAGATTCTTACCTAATTTAAGCTTAAATGACTGGACTATTAGAGGAGTTCGGTGTAGCTGGCTTCTTTGATTATCGATCAAACTTGTTTGGTTTATAATTGGAAATGTTGACAAGCCGAGGGTCAGTGGTGGGTTCCTCTTCCCCCATTTATTTATCAACTAGCTGCGCCTCGCGGTGTTACTCGCAATTAAAAAGTATGTCCTTTTCCTCCCCCTAAACTACCAACACTACTTCATGAGTCATGAATGGTAACACGACTTTGTTACTATTTCGAAAAGTCTGCCCAGCCAAGTGTACGCCACTCTTAACAATGATTGATTAAGTTACACCGTCCGTGTTGGACAATATAGTTTTCAAAGGAAGAAGTATTCAAAGCTTTGATCATTAGTTATATGGCTTCAAACTTGAAACTGTAGCAAAGTTATACAACGTTAATTTGTTGCTACTACTCACTATTGGTGGGGTTTCGTTGAACAAGTATTTCATAATCATATTGCTTTGACAGGGTTCATTGACAGTTTCTCCAAATTAAATTTTATTTAACTAAATATTAGATCTACAGTGGCTTTATAACAGCTACAATAAGATTATAACGCTTCAATTTGTCACAGCTACAGAGCTTATAAATAATAATAAAAAATCTTGTCTCTGGTGATAATATCGCAATACCTATTATCATATATCTCGACAATATCGAGAAGTGTCCATAAATATTAGTTTTTTTAGATACTTTATTGATTTGTTTACTTTTCACCGTGCAGGTCTTGTCAGAGATATCAAAAGTGATGAAGGAATGCTGGTACCAGAATCCCGCCGCGCGGCTGACTGCTCTACGCATCAAGAAGACGTTGGCTAACGTCGGCACTCCCGACTACATTAAGCTATAAGCGACCGACACCGGACCATGCGACCGACACCGGACCCTACCACGCACTCGCCAACGGGATATGTATACCAAAAGTTGGTCGTTTTTTATTTTGTTCCAACAATATGTCACATTTACACCCAACTGTCAGGATATACATATAAATAATGGCAATTGTTTTTTAAATTAATTTAAAATTAGAAGCGGTTTCGAATTTCGAAATCTTCCGATGTTGATGTCGCCCCCGACGAGCTGTCAAATGGTTATTTTTAAATAACGGTCGGATGATAGTTCGAGAACATTCGATCGCGGAAATATGGTGTGCGTTTACGGAGAACTTATACAGGTTGTAAGGGGCGTGGTAACGGAAACTTTGAGCAAAGTTTACACTTAATGCCTATAATAAAATCATTGATATAATTTGTGTCGAAAATCATGGGTTATAAATTTTGCAAGTTTTGAGCTCGCTATGTATCGTAAACAACGCGATCACAACACAACGCTCCGCGCGATACCTTATGCGTGCGAGTGACGAGCGCGCTCAAGCCTATCGAGTGTTAATTTACATTGCTGTTTCAAGCTGAAATTAGTAATAGTATTTTTAAAATTAAAATCACGTTGTGATAGACTTTTTATGATTTCATGTTAAAATCATTTTTAAAATACTGAAACAGAAAATGCGTATACTTCTAGAAAAGATCGACGGAAAATTCCATCTTTGGGGGGTCCAGATTCATGAGTTGAATCCATGGTATCAGTTTTCGTCAGAAGCCACTTACACCCTGTATACGCGGAAGTTCATCTCAGGAAGTTTTCGATTTTGTGTCTGATATGAATTTCGAATGATTTAACATAACCCCGCAGCTCACTGACAGATAGCTACAAGCGATATTGTGTTTTATTTCGACCACAAATGAGTGTATTATCGCAGTTTTTCATGAAACGTTATATGATTCGCCCCGCTCAGGTATGCGCTAAGCCTAATAGTACAAAAGTTTAAGATTAATACCGTTTTTGACACCAATCAAGTGTCTTAAATATTTACTGCCATGTTCGAAAAAACAATGCGATACTTAAGCGGGCCGAAGATAGTAAAAACTCGTATAAGATTTTTTGCGTTCACTGCGCGGTAGTAATATGAAACGATCTTATAACACGCTTGTAGCTCTCATATACAGTTAAACATTCCTATCAACCTCCTATGAGCAGTATGGCTCCTGTGCCAAAAAATAGACCGCTTATAGGAACTAGGAAATATTTTGATACCATCTATCATAGTTCACATATTCCTATCAGGATAATCTTACAAGCATATTTCCAATACAATAATTGACAGCGAAATATTTCAAATATAAGGTAGGTTATCTTTTTTGTTGTAATAATTAAATAGGCCATCTATAAAGGTTCAAAATAACAATCTATATTTTTTTATTTAATTTGAAATAACATTAGCAATAGCAATAACATAGCAGGTAACACGGCGACATTTCAAATACTTTTGATATACCTAGGGTTTTTTTTTATAATACACAAACCGAAACGCGAATCAATGTGTATTGTGTACTCCAAATCTTTTGTGTACATATCCCCGTAAACCTTATTTCACAAAAACATCATAGACTAGACATAGACGTCGCATAGACTAGACGTCTACATTTTGTGAGATAATGTTGGGTTGGTTGGTCGTACGTCGCTGAGCTGTGTCTGTGGTCGCCGGCGAAGCCCCTACCCTACCTCTTAGATTAGGACCGTGCTACGGTGGAGCATTTATTATATGTTATATTATATGGACTCGAAGATGTAGTGATATTTTTCGTTACCAACTACGTAAGTTTAAACTTTTGTTAAGTGTTCGATTCATAATAATTAAGAGAGACAGAGAGAGAGCGAACAACACTTTTTTTTTTCATTATAATCATATCTTTTTTTTTTATATAACTATTTTTGTAAACTATGTTCTCTGTGATATATTAACGAAATCGCAGCTATTTGTTATAAGTTTTATTTTGGTGTTTGTGTTAATGCCGTAACCGTCGCACGGCGGCTGCGGCGTAGTATATTTAACATTTGTTATAATCATATTAATTTAGTTCTTTCCTCGTAGATTTTATACCGATTATAGTGCGTTACAATTATAATTATGAAATACGGTGTTCATGTGGCCTGGTGGCGAGGAGACGCGGGTCGGTACACTTCACAAGTGTCTAGACGCGGGTCGGTACACTTCACAAGTGTCTAGACGCGGGTCGGTACACTTCACAAGTGTCTAGACGCGGGTCGGTACACTTCACAAGTGTCTAGACGCGGGTCGGTACACTTCACAAGTGTCTAGACGCGGGTCGGTACACTTCAAAAGTGGTTACACACCGAACCCGCTTGCGACGATTGGTGGGAAATCTTTTGAACTAGGCCCGGGGGGTAGGGTTGACACCGTTTTTTGGACGAAAAAATTGTATTATAGACAACAACATGCAAAAATATAGTGCTTTTGAGAGATTCAATAAAAAAAGTATACATTTATTTTTCACCTCAAAATGGGGCGGCGTGTAACGACATATTAACATTCACAAAAAGTTGACGTATCCTGTCCGTGAATTTTCTTCCTACTCCTCCTATGTTTATCTTTCGATTAAATTCTGGCGGGTTCCAAGACAATTAACTTTATCCCGGGACTCGCCGAGGGTCAAACCTCGGTGTCATTATTGGGCACCACTGTAGATCCTCGCTTACAGGAGTAGCAGTGGTGGCGGGTATACTGTCCGTGACTTAGCCAAGTGAATGCGTTATTATGAATTTGCTCCTGTGTTGTACTGCGCTGCGTGCGTTCCATTCAAATTGAATTTAAAAAAAAACCGCGACAGTTCAATGAACCATGATAATACAGTATTATTTTGACTACACAATGTTTCTATAATATATAGTTACATTTTTTTTGTGTTTGTATATGTTCCTTTTTAAAGGTTTCGGATTTATTTAACGGTATAAGTGATTTTTATAGTTGATGTCTTTTCAAAATTGATCCTGCAAATATAGCACGGGTGGGAACCCTACCGGGCGGTCGGTCTCGTCGGGCCGTGCCGCTGCGGCTTCGGTGTGAAGACACTAAGACAGACCTGATAATCAGGGCCTGATTAACCCTTAGGCTAATTAGGCTGCCGCTTAGGCCGCGAGGATCGGGGGGAGCGCTGAAGTCATGTCTTCGCATGCACTATTAATCTAGCATCATTGCATTACCCTACATATTTCAACTAGACCGAGACAAAACACTAAATTAAATGCGCTGTGAACTGAAAACCCTTGTGAGTCCCTGATTTTAACATAATATACCACTTTTTAGGCCGACCGTAACACACCTGGCGGGGCGCGTCCTCATAATTAGCCTAGGGCGGTCAGAACTCTTGATCAGTCGCTGCTGATAATCGTCAATCTTCACTGTAAAGGCTGGTGTAAAGACTCGCGTGCCTTCGTTACCAGCATTTGTTGATATATCACTGTATTGGATTTACGCTCAGATTTTTATAGCACGCCAGATTCCATTGATAAGTATCATTTAATATAAAACCTATCCTGGGATAAGGTATAAGTGACGTTTATGCGACGCGCATGCGCCGTTAGGTTAAGATGAAATACAACAGCAAAGCACATATTTTTCATATTTACTCCCCCGAACCGGAAAGTTTGGAGTTTACGAGACACTTGGATTTTGTATATAATGAAGGTGTACGCTCCTCTTAAAATAAATAAGCACGCAGCATTTATACGTACCGTTGTACAGCGTGGCTCAGAAAGCTTATACTACCATTTGAACCTGCGCTACTATAGCGCATTCATCATCGTTATGTGACGTTTTCACATTTTCGAAATATCAATTTTAAAAAAAATTGCTCAGAAAAATGACAATTCAGTAATTTTGGTGAATTTTTTTTAATTGTGACTTTTCATAATGATTTCAAATGCGCTAAAGCAACCCAAGGTCTAATTGTAGTGTGCCCTTCCTGAATCACGCCGTATTTTAGTAGTCTCGCGGTTATTTATTGTGTTCGATTTTATTTTATTTCTCGTCAGTCGCACGCGCACAGCCGGTTGAGCGCTCGCGCTGAAGCTATATACAAATTACTTGTTGTTTTGCTAAGTCTTATATTGACGAGTCATTCATTGTCATATATGTGGTCTAGATTTAATTGTTTAATTATTAATAATATAATTCATGTAATAACAGCAATTAAAGTAAGTTGAACGACGCTGCGGGCTCTCGCAGTTCGAGCGCCGCCGTATTGCCTTTCCGTGACCTCATTATACAATGTATCGATAATTAGAGAAGTGCGTCCGATTCTCTATTGTTTTGTCCATCTTTTGTATAAAAAAATTACATATAAAAAAAATTATCAAACGTCATATAGGACTGCGCGCAAGAGTTTTGCTTTGCGCAGCACTATATGACATTTGATAAAGTTATAGAACGTCTATAAATTTGGGGGTTATTGTATGGCGTCGTCCATTTTCAAGTTCGTGTGTCTACAGAGTGATTCACAAAGGCTATACTAAGCTTTGAACCTGCATTTCTTTCGCGCATTTGTGATCATCATCAGGTCTATAGTCATAATTTTGATCTGGATTTAAATAAAAACATTTTGTTCCCAACAAAATTACAATTAATTATTTCAAGTATATTTGTATATCGACATTCTGGTTTCATATAATTATAACAAATGCACTAAGGAAGTGTAGATTTACAGGTTAGTATACCCTCTCTGAATCACGCTGCGTAATTAAATTAATTAAGTGTGTAATGTTTAGAGGGCGGCCGTCCGCCATTATCGGTATAATTATTAAAATTCGTCGATCAAAATATATTTTTTTACAGTTATAGACTTTAATGGCAATACACTAGAGGTTCTAAGGTGGTGACTGGCCGTAACGTAACATTCGGAGCGAACAGATATGTTACACTGCCTGCCAAAATTCCACGTGAAAGTTAACAAAGTGAACAGGTACCTTCTAGGCAAGTATGCTGCATCGTAGATCTCATCGTCACTTACCGTCAGGTGAGATCGAGATCAAATACTTGCCTATATCGTAATAAAAAAAAAGAAAACAAAAGTTGTAATAATTAGGGGCGCGACGACCGTATTCCCGCTGTGTTCATTATTGTTATGATGTGTCATACATGTTACATTACACATGTTGATCGTCAGTTGTCACCTTAAACGGTCTGACCAAATTGACCGAGATGACATCTGCCTATAATGTCAGACAGGAAAGAATCGCGACGAGGTTTTTTTCGTGCGGCTTAAGAGTCTATAATGCCTCAAATTATTTGGCACGATCCTCTGTTATGTCAATTATACTGCAGCTTTCATTTTGAAATAAATATATTGTAAAGTTGACTATGGAGTAATGCTAAGTACTATGTCAGGCGAAATCTGATTCTATGAAAAAGTTTCGATGGATATAAATTACACAGTCACCTCCAAACCGTACGAAAGCATTTTTAAAATGACCTTTATTTTCACTGTACCAAAAGGAATTACATAAAATATTGCGCTTTGAAGCCCAGCCAGTCCCGCATAGATAGAGACGCCTACCGCAATCACCAAGCGTGCGAGCGGGATAGCGAGTGCGTGACGCGGCTCGAGCTGAGGTATTATGGACTCTCAGGTCACATATACGTTTGTCGCCTACACTCAAGTATTGTCATAAAGTACGTATAACATGAATAAATAAATTTACCTCGTAGCTAAACACCATAGCAATATACTATTGAGAAGTAACGTAACTTTAGCTTCCATACTGTAGAGTAGTTGCATATATGCACGTTGTGTTATTTGTATGCAATTGTTTTTATACGAGCCCAATTTTAATTATATACATAGTGTTAAATAAATGAACAGTTTGTGGGCATAGCGGTGTAATGTCCACTATGCCAATCGGCACACCTTGAAAATTCCGCCTATAGAACTGCCTGAAACTGTTGCCGGTCAGTGACAATAGAATTTTACTAATAACCTCGTAAACATAAACCCCCGAATTTATAGACGTTCTATAACTTTATCAAACGTCATATAGTACTGCGCACAAGAGTTTTGCTTTGCGCAATAGTAAATGACGTTTGAAAAAAAAGAAAAGAACGTCTATACGTTCGGGGGACATTCATTAAAGACCCGCCAAAATTTAAGATCCCTTCTTCGGTTTTTGAATGAGATTTTTTTTTATAAAAGTTCATAAACGTACGTTATTGTTCGTAAATTTATTTTTAAATTACAAATGAGAGAATAAAAAATATAACGTAAGCCTATTTGTTATTTACTTTTATCGTCGACAAGTTGAACATTGATGTTGCGAATATTGTATGACTTTAAAACAAAAAAATTGTAAACAAATGTATAATATTTGTGGCCTATTAACCATTGTGTGTTCCTAAACCTTCACGTGAAGGTAATTGAAATGAAGTAGTGTAAGTTGAATTTTCAAGTTCACCCGAGCTGTCCGGTAAATTTTCAGTGGAATATTCATGCACACAGCCTTACGGATAAGAAAGAAGCGGAGCTTTTATAAAAAAAAAACTTATTCAAACAACGGTTATTTAAAACGGAATTTTCAACGTATGAAGCGACTCGCCCCGTAGCTTCACTAGCGCAGTGGGCAGCCCGTCTGCGCTGTCTGCGGACAATTGTTGCCGACAGTTGTTGCCGATCGGCATAGTGGGCACTTAGTCCCTGCGAATGGCCCAATGTGGCACCCAACCTGTCGGGCCCCAGAGGCAAGTCGGCTAATAATTTGTACGCCAATTGGTTGGGTTCCTACACATGTCAAGAGACACGTGGGCTCTCCAGATCGGGTGGTAAGTTGGGCTATTAGCAGAGGCTTTTATGGAACGATTTGAATACAGATTTTTACCAGCAATATCGCACTAGAGCGTAAATGAAACACGTAGGATGTAGACTTACTTAATAAATGTATTTAAGTGATTACCTTGCTTGTAACAAAGCGGCGCGAGTACGCGGTAAGCGGACCTCGTCGCTCGCTTGCCGTTCGCAATTGAACTATATTGTTCTAAGTAATAAGTTATATTTTCGGCAAGCGCAAAACAGTAAAAATAATTTAATATAGCAATACCTCTAAAATAGCAATACTATCATATAAATATTACATACTCAATTGTTATTTGTCGTTTTAAATTACATAAAGTGCGATTAATTAATTATTACATGCACCCCGTTTTGTATGGATTCCACTTATACATTGGGGTGTTTTGACACAAGTGTATGGAGAAGTTCCAACCTGTTTTGCTTTGTGTCAAAGCACATACCTGTTTCCCTGTTTGAATGCTATCGGACGCGGTGTGGGGTGGAAGGGCTGTAAATGGAGCCTGACCGTGAAACCTCATACTTAGTGATACAAAATAAGACAAAGCAATAGTTTTATTATTGTGACATTGTTAGGTGTTCAGTTCGAGAGAACAGTTATTGTTATAACTTATGCCCGTAGCTTAGACAACTCGAATGGGGTAGTTGACAACTTGTAATAAACTTACACTGCCAACTTGCCATATTGTTTGCATGAGGCGAGCGTCTTGCCTACTGGAATCGTGTAAACTGGGCATACCAGTGCCGCTGTGTGTTCACACACCATGTGTTCAGGTGATGGCGTAACTGTTTTCTTTGTCATGAATGGAAGTATTTTTTTATAATAAAGTTTTTTTTTTCTAAGTGGTAATGAAGAAGTTATGTGAAATTGAAAATTATCGTTTGTTGCCACGTGAATTTGTAAGATTCATTGAACTTTAATTACTTCTTTGTGATGTATTAGAGCTAGGCTATCGCCTTGTTGGTAAAACCGCTCAGTTGGCTCGGTCGGGTCTTGGATGGGTGATCAAACTTATACCACCTGACCTCCGTGCGTCATTCTAACATCATTGAAAGTAACTATGGCTGTTGGGGAACCTGGAAATTCTGGCAATGTGTTATACCAGCAATAAGTGTATAGGCTAGATAGAATGAAACACCAATGACAAAAAGAAATGGATAGAAACAGGACTAGAAAAAGATAATTTCTTTTTTATCGCGTAGATAATAAATTGAACACCGTTTGTTGTATACATAATAAAATGATTATATTATTTATCTGTACAATGTTAATGGGACGTATGTATTTCCAACTAGTGGTGAAGGCGTATGGAGCGGGCCCAAGTCTGTCAACACAATCGGCTCATCGTCGATTTGGAATCGCAATAATCGCATCGAAATAATTGTCAATTTTTGACAGTTTCCTCTTACAGAAACGGTGAAAATAATGAACTCCAAGCAATTGCATGTTGATGATAAGTATGAACCGATTGTGGTAGCAAACTCGGCACACTTTTGATTAAGCTTCCATCGTCTAATTGTGAAGTGGTTTTAAAAAAATATACACATTTTTTTAAGTGATCGTAGTGTTTGTAACTTTGTATTAACATCGTATTGTGTATTTTAAATTTTATCGAAATAATTCCGGCTCGTCTAAAACCTCCAAAATATTAACATAAGTCGATAAGAGTTATGATTATACCTTATTTAAAAAATATACTTGCAGCTTTATATGTTCTGCGGCTTGCGAAATTTATTTGGCAAAGCATGTAAGGTACACAAACATTTATGACGGCTACTGTACGATAGTGAAACACTGGGCACGATTTTAATTAATATAATTATGTTTACTATAAACAGACTTGGCAAATAGTATACTGACCGTTGCAGTTAAATAATACGGGTGCAACTTACAAAGTAACACGAGAAAACGGACATCTAATAGATTTATCTTAATTCCGTGTACGTAGCACGGCGTAGCATTATACCATGTGCTATGACCCATGGTATAATGCTACGCCGGGTATCCTCTCCTCGTGGCAGCTACGAAAGGTAATTATGGCCGATAGCTACGTCATCGGCTGTGCTACGGCATTAATTGTATTGAAGATGTCAATTAATAGCAACAAATCAATGTAGCGCAGTTCTACCATGACTTGTATTATTTCTGTGACTGGTGGCTTTGTACAAGTGTCGACAGAATCTTAAACTTTATTCCAATCGTTCTAGTTTTACATTTCAGTAGCAACTCCCCAAACGGTAATATGATAATGCATTGTCTATTAAATTTGATTTATTATAATACTATCGAAACATGAACTAGACCCCTTTGAAAATATACGAAGTGCTTATATGTGAGTTAATGCAAAACGATTGTGCCGATCAAAGTGTGCATTTTAAGAAAATAATTATAAAATCAGGATCATATTTAATACTAGCTGTTGCCCGCGACTTCGTCCGCGTGGTATTTAACAAAGACTCAGCCGTTGGCAACAGCCTGCTCGCGTTCTGATCCCGCGGGACGCATTGCAGATTGTTGCTATCAAACTTTAATCAGGCGCAGCGCTGCAACATTGGTTTTAATTTTTTTTCGAGAGATCCAATTTTTCTTTTCTAAAATAAAGTAGCCTAAGTTACTCCTTGTTACATCAGCTATCTGCCAGTGAAATTCCCGTCAAAATCGGTCCAGCCATTCCAGAGATTACCCGGAACAAACAGACAGACAGACAGACAGACAGACAGACGGACAGACAGACAGACAGACAGACAGACAGACAAAAATTGTAAAAAATGTTGTTTCGGTATAGGTAACGTGTATACATCCAAATGCACTTAGTAAAAAGCGGTTATTTTAATATTACAAACAGACACTCCAATTTTATTTATATGTATAGATAATACTAAGTCGTACCCGTGGTAAGTGCACGCAGTGTACTTACGAGATACACTTCATGGTACAATAACATACTAAGCCAGGTATTCTCTTCCGTCAGATCGTCGGTCGCAAGAACGAGACATGTGGCCGAGCGTAATTTAAAAACAAAAAAGTTTCTTCATAAAAACTTTTACCCGCCATTTGTCCCACTTAAATTTCGAATTTCCAAAAATCCCGCCTAAGTGTACCTTTGAGGTTCTAAAGGACTATATCCTCCCGAGTTTCAAATCTTTAGGTCCACCGGTTTAGACTTGGCGTTTTATCCCAGTAAGAATTTTATTAAGTGGAGTACATGGTACATTTTAAGGTCGCGAATTATATATGTATTATTAAAATCAGTTCGTCCGAGCAGTTTTGTGTTGATTCACATATACAGTGCAATTTTAATACGAACTCTGAGTACCGCACGAATATGTCATCTGCACGTCATTTTCTCGTATAATAAAACATAATATTATATCGAGGCCGTGTCTGCACAAGAAATAGTTTTTTTAACGATAATATCGATGCAGGGGATAGCGCTGCGATTTTTGTACACTACAGTAACTGGGTGGGTTTAAAAAAATGTATATTGATAGCACCCATCTCGATCAACTCTGCTTCCATAGGTCGGCATGAAATAATTTTTATCCTCGAAAATAAATGGTACCCACGGAATAGAAGTCGATCATGTGAAATTTAAAGTCAGCCAACGAATTCGCGGGCACGGCTGCCTGGTACACTTAATATTAATGAGTTGTGAATATTTTAGAGGTTTAGTCTTAGGACGTCACGTTTAAATTATTTTCATATATTATATAAAGATATGTACAATCATCAAACACTTATTGGTTTGAGAATGAGCAATACCAAGAGTACAAAACAATTGTGTAATTGTCGATACTGAAACACCAACGGACAAGTGAACCCGCATTTTACATATTACGAATTCGATGATTTGTTCCAAATACGAATGATTTTGTGTAAATATAATTATTTAATTATCCCACTGCGTAAGTTTTATTTATTGGTTATGGAGTGGATTAATTAATTTAATAAATAAAAGCAAGTGTTTTTTTTATACTTGATCGTTTTATTTTTTGCATCGCAACCCTATTCACCATGAAATTCGGAGTGATTATAAAAAAGAACTGACTTAATTTATTTACACGCTGCGAGCTAGGAAATGAAATATATAATTTGATCTAAATTATTCTACTATATTTTAATCAAGATGATAAATCTATACATATAAATAAAATTGGAGTGTCTGTTTGTAATATTAAAATAACCGCTTTTTACTAAGTGCATTTGGATGTATACACGTTACCTATACCGAAACAAAATTTTTTACAATTTTTGTCTGTCTGTCTGTCTGTTTGTTCCGGGTAATCTCTGAAATGGCTGGACCGATTTTGACGGGAATTTCACTGGCAGATAGCTGATGTAACAAGGAGTAACATAGGCTACTTTTATTTTAGAAAAAAAAATTGCAAGGAGTAACATAGGCTACTTTTATTTTAGAAAAAAAAATTGGATCTCTCGAAAAAAAATTAAAACCAATGTTGCAGCGCTGCGCCTGATTAAAGTTTGATAGCAACAATCTGCAATGCGTCCCGCGGAATCAGAACGCGAGCAGGCTGCTGCCAACGGCTGAGTCTTTGTTAAATACCACGCGGACGAAGTCGCGGGCAACAGCTAGTATAAAATATAAGATCAAAGGTCTGGTTGTTTATCTTATTCACAATAGCCTACTAATGTTAACAGAATATATGTAATAAAACCTCAGTAAATATTCGCAATACAGTTTAATGGACGGATTAAAAAATAATATAAAAAATTACAATAAATGCGACACATTCAATAAAAAGCGAAATTCGCCTTAAAACTATAAATACGGGAGACATATTTAAAATACAGAATGTAACAAAAATTGATTTTCTAGTCTATTTGAAGATATTACAAAAAATACAATTGACATAAACACTAGGGGTTCCAATGGTAAAATTACAAGACTTGGGTTAGGCTAAGCGCGAACTACAAATTTTAATCGTTGCGGAATCTGTGAACAACCAATATACTATAAACCGCGCACTGCCGGCGTCTTTGTTCCCCGTCGACTATAATCTGGGTGTTTTCAAGTCGAGAGTGAACAGGTACCTTCTAGGCAAGTATGCTACATCGTAGATCTCATCGTCACTTACCATCAGCTGAGATCGAGATCAAATACCTACTTGCCTATATCGTAATAATGAAAAAAAAACTGCGTTTGCGATGTAATTTCGTATTTTAAAAATCGTAACGATTAAATTTCGTAGTGTGAGTTCAGCCTTACACCCAAAGTTGAATTAAGCTTACTATGTTGGTTGTCATCCCAACATCTTTACGTGCAGACAGAAGCCTCAAACTATCTATCGACTGGTTACTCTTATCGGTTGGTTTACCGTAGTCTCACTAGTTGGGTCTCGGAAGGGAGATGGCAATAGAATGGATGGCGATAGAATTCGATTAGACGGAAAGTCGACCCCATCAAAAATAAATGTGGCATAGGCTAGCAAGATCAAGAAGTATGGGTAAACATATAGTAACAAAAAAAAACATGAATGTAAATAAGCTTAACATACCTTAAATCTATCTACCTAAACAGTTATTTCGAATTTCTGATATATTCTGTATAAAAAAATAAATACAACCTGATAAATCTCAACATGATTTTCTAAATGCTGTACTGGCTACAAAAATAACTGAATAAATAAAGAATTGGTGATAATGTCATAATAATTCACCAAATTTTGAATATATATAATACACATTATTTTGAATATCCTACTTGCATGTGTATATGTACTTATTATCAATCAAATGTTGTCACATACAATTGCACTTGATACTTAAATCTATCAGATCGATAAGGACGGATCAAATATCTCAAGGAAGGCACAATTCAAATAGTAAGTGTTGAACTGTATACATGAGTTTTACTTGCGACCATAGTAACACCTATGTCATCATACAACTGAAATTATATTCGCTTAAAATACTACAAACCGGACATCTCTAACTACAAATTTGCAATATCTGATATAAAGTGTAAATTCCTGTAGGGTTGTTAGCGTAAGCGGGCGAAGAGAGAGATAAACAATGCCTGGAGCACACATTCCTAATGTAAATATAATATTGAAAGAATACTGTGTGCCTGTGTGTGAGCAGGACATAAATGTGTTGTTTGTGCTTGCAATTACTCAATAGTAGCACAACTACAACCACAGATTCCCTGAGCTAAAAGCTGTCTTCTTTACAAACTAATATAATCTAACTCTGGTTAAGTGGAGACATTACATAAATTATACATTCGCATTGTTACTTTAAATATCATATTTATCTTATATTCCACCTCCAAATTTATAGAAGCTTTATAACTTTATTATTCACCAGTTTGCAGTACTGTATGACATTCAACAAAGTTATAGAACATCTATAAATTCAGGGGTATTATGTTTAGAGAACTACCTACATTATTTTACCAAATAAAAATTATAAAACACTATTTCAGTACATCCACAATCATGGACAACACAATATTCAATGTTTATGCATAAGATACTTTTTGTTCATACGCATCATCTTCATTCCAGTACTCCTGGTCCGAGAATGTGGTATGCCGGAGCTTGCACCAGCGAGCCCCAAATCGCAACATAAGTATAATAACCATCAACACAAACATAGATAGTACAGCTATAGCAGGATATATCATTATGAAAGCCATTTTATATATCACTCTCTCTTTTATGTAGCTCCAAATATTCCTGTGACGATGTTAATGGTTGCTGAGAAACGGATGGCGGAACGTTTTGCCTTTGCACCTCGTGGTAACCCTCAGCGATGTCACGTGCGTGCATGTACTGTACTGGTTCGTAGTTGGCTTCAAGTTCTGTGAAGTCTAATGGAGGCTGTTTGTGCGGTGTGGTTGACCAGATTGACACAATCCAGCGATTGCCTGTGACCAAAAATGAAAGATTATTTAAGTCTTTAAAAAAATTATAATAGTTAGGTTTTTTTTCATTGCAAGCTCACAAAAGTATCTCAGTCTTATTAAAATTATTACTTATAAGTATTGGTTTAGGTTAATGACTGCATTGATGAAGCCTGTAAGCCATCTTAGGTGGTTCCAATCAGTTGCCTGATAAAGGACAATCATGGTCAGATACTGGCTCTACCCATTGTTTCAGGCTTCTCCAACATTCTCTATCTGTCGCGTAACCATTAGGCACTCTAAATTTTTGGGTCTTTTGCAAGCTATATGGCCAATCATCTGCAGTATTTGGTATAGACAAATCACAAGAAGAAATGTCTTAGAAGATGTGTATATATATAGTAAATTACTGACCTGTGTGTCTATCCAGCCAGTAGTCAGAGTACCGGGAGCAACAGCACACTATATTCAGTATGATAATGCTTCCCAAGATCACGGAGCAGATTGCAATCGCTATATAGAATGGGGTGAAATCACCGACTTTCGACACTATCGGATTAATGGTTTTGTACGTCCCGTTTCCTGTAAAGTAAGTGTTAATTTCAGAAGCCGACATTATTCTTTGCAACTGGTGACGACCTGTTGAAGAAAAAAAACTAAGTCAGGCACTTGAGGCTTTGTTTTGTGTCGGTCGCGCCTGCTAGTCGCGACCGTTGACTGGAATGTAGGGCGTGGTAGGTGTTTGGGCAGCTCCCGGAAGCTATTTCGCTTGTAATCACTTATTACTTATAACTTTTATTCATAAGTGTTAGTTACCTAACGAAATATAACTAGTAAACACTTATTTCAGTAATAAATCGATATAAAACAGTAAGTAATGTTCACGTACCTTTCGTTTAAGTAAAACAAGCGTCGTAATTAGAGGTGGGCTAACAGACAGAATATCAATATGAAAATATCAGTTACTTCAATGTGTAGTGTCACAGTGATCTGTTCGGAATGTAACGTATATTCCTTCTGTCACTGTGCGTGACTCATCTCTGGTTCAGTGTGTTATTTACGACTGGAATTTCAAAAAAATTAACTAAATCATCGCCTATTCATTTGTTAACATATCTGAAACCCCAAGTGTGTGACACAGTAGTTTTTGCAAGCGCTATTGAATTGTTATTTAAAAATAAAGTAAAAACCTTCCTATTGTGATACTGAACTGTTAATAGCTATGCATTCATATAGTTAGGAATTAAGCTCCACTACGTAGTTACAATATACAAGGTACTCTGTGGTTAGTTAGAAATATTCGGGATCATTGTGAAAATGTCACCGTGAAATGGAATTTTCCCATCTCTAGTTGAATGACTAAAACGTCAAAACCATATCAAATAATACAGAGCTATGGATGTACATTGTCATAGATCTGTATAAAACCTAAAAAAAAAGCCGGTTAGAAGATATTAGATAATATCTGAATCTGAGAAAATAGCACGGACATAGTTGAGTTTTAGAGAATAGCAAACTTCCTTTGCGTCAATATTATGTGGATTGACCATAGACAATTTATCGTACTAGGTCGTAGTCGTACTATGTCGAGGGGATTAGCGTATTGAGCGCTTTGGCGGGAAATTTGTTTGTGTATTTAATTTCATTAATAAAAGTTTGTACCTAGGCATCGTCTGTCTTTCTTTCTTTGGTTTGATGAGAAGTTAGTGCTTAGGTAGGAAATAAAAAATGTAAGTACAGTTTTTTCAATGTTCATTTATTTGAATAATACTTAAGTAAGTAGGTAAAGTAATACAATACAATTATTATCCAATACGTATAAGTAGGTAGTGTAGTAATAATTAATATGCACAAAAACAAAAACTCACAATGCCACAGTTGTTTTATCTTATAATTACCGGCAGTATTTTTGTTATTATGTCTATTTTGTTATGTAGGACATTTGTAGTTACTCACACCATTAGGCCTACTTAGTACGTACTTATCAGGCTAGCTGCCCAGGTAAGTACTATAAATTGATAGTAGAAGGACATAGGTTATCACGTAATTATTTACATCAGTTATTTACATACGTACAACACCAAAATTGTATATTTATTCGTAGCCTACACCGTAAACCGTAATCTTACACATTAGTGTTTACTTTTTTAAACATTTTAGGTAAGTAAAAATACTTAGTGAATAATATTTTAGCATGAAAGTAATTTGGTAGGTAAAATAAAAATGCTCTAAAGTCTAAAGGATGCAGGAGCAGCAGTACAGGGCCCCAAGTCTGCTAACACAATCGATTCATAATTGAAGAGCAACCGCATAGTAACTGTCACTTTTGACGGATATCCCATATAATATCTATCAAAAGTGACAGTTACTATACGGTTGATGTTCGATTGTGAATCGATTGTGTAAGCAGACTTGGAGCCCAGGAGGCGTTTTAGAACTCTTATTTTCAGGCGGGATATTTATCTGCCTGGAAATTTTACAGTTTTAACTCAATAAGACATAATTGATAGACATATTCGTCCTAATAAATAAAATTGTTTATCCGTTTAACGTTCACTGAGAACAAGTACTTGTTCTTGATATGACACGGACAAGTGAAGAGAAGACCGGTAAGTGAACTGTCTGGAAAAAAAGAGTTAATAATACGCCCGCTGGGTTAAACAACGGTACGTCAAGTGCGATATTACTCGAAGCTAACCGTATACTTTGTAGTCTACCGTATTTAGACATTTTGTATGGAGAATTGAAAGTTTTAAGTACCGTCCGCTAGAGGCGCTGTTCAATTCTCCATACATAATGTAGACTATAAATAATATAGTTAGCTTACGAATAATCTCGCACTTGACGTACGGTAAACCTGTAAGTATTAGAAATAAATTCTTGTAAGTAGTTGGTAATGCATTTATTGTTACTTTGGAAATATAATATAATTGTGATAAATTGACACATTTATTATCTATTGACAGAGATTCATTTAATATTTAACTATATTTTAGGTATATGCGTTAAATTACAATTTTCTGCCTATCTAAACTGCAACGTAGGTAGTAGGTATTCAATCTGAAAAGTAGAAACAGGTTTTAATAGGTAGGTTTTTGCTTGATTATAAAAATAGGTAAGTACCTATTTTGTTAGAATCCGTACAGTTTATTTAAGTAATTAGTGTTCCAAAAGGCACAAAATCATTTTTTTTTCCTAAACTCTACTCCCATGTCTGAAATGACTAATTATAAGAAAAAAACTTTTTTTTTTAAGATTTGTTACATGTCTTGAGGTGTGACGGCCTCGTTATCCCAACGACAAACACGTAACTGTTTACGGTAATAGCATTCATGAGTATTGTATACCATTTCAGAGCATAACTATTTTTTTTTTATTATTTTAATCACTTACTGAACGGTGTAGGAAGGCTACAGTCGTGAGGAAACCCGCACTTATATCTAAAACCGTATGAAGTTCGGCAATCCTCTGCTATATAGGCTATAAGTAGACTATTGTACCCATTCGCTTCATATTGAAGGGGAGTGTCACCGGTACAGGCTCGTTCTGACATAAGGACTAATATACCTATATGCGAAATGCATTCACCGCTGCCTACTCCTTAGGGGAATACAGGCGTGATGGTGTAGGATACATACCTTAGGCCAGCCAGCGACCAGGTCATGACTGGTTCCCGTCGAGGGTCCTGTTGACTGTAAACAGAGTACAATTACTCATTTTATAACTATCTAGTCTTTAATGCCCGAAACCATCTTTAATGCCCGGCATCATATGAGTCAAGTTAGCAAGTAAACATGTTCTCCGGACACTTGGCTACATGAGTCGTGTACACCGGTCATAGCGCGCCTGCCCACATGTCGTAAGCCGGAGTGATACGCGCTAAAGTGTGTTTCTATATCGCTCATCTATGCAGTAGTTTGGGATTGCTCATAGTATTGGGTGAATTTGATAATAAGGATAGCTTCATTCACATTACGATCTCATTCGATCTAGAATACTAGAAGTGGGTTATAATCTTGCATTGGACTGGATTATAAAACGCCCTTCAAACGTCATTTTTTGTTCGAGAAGGGAACAGAGCTATATGCAAGAACAGGCAGCTGCTAGTGCGTCTTATTTCTTCATATAGTTCTGTTCCTTTCTAACATCAGTTGTCGGTAAGGCGCGTATCGCTGTGACACGCGACACTATAGTGTGACGTATTCAATAATTCGCACAGCATTAAAGTAATATAAAATCATATCTTGATAATGTCACAACTGGATCAGAAAAAAATATAATTATACTCGCAGTGCAGCTTAGTTTTATAGCCAGGCTAGCAACTTGGGCGACCACCAGGCAAGTTACTTTTGAAGTAACTTCTAGTAAGATATGGTGAAATGCATCCAAATGTTAGCTGCCTAATTTATTTGCTTTGGCCTAGAGTGTATATTCTCGGTATGCACGAGCAAAGTACGAAAGAAAATAATTAACAAATGTCCCCGTGTAAACAGCTCGGCAAGTTCGCAAGGAGACTAGTGTCAAGAATTCCATACATTTCCAAGTTGACACTTGTTACTTGTTGACTTGCGTACTGTCTATGTGTAAACCAGGCATAAGTGCTATGAAGTTATAGGACAGTATCTTACAATTTTTCCTGTCCGACAGTCTATTTCTTCTTCTCTCTCGGACGACGGGTTTCCTCTTGGACGTGGCGGATCGGACCAGGCTCTCCAATATCTCGTCGTCGGCTGTTAGATCTCCACTGAAATATATTTGATTGTTAGATATTTTAAAACTTCTGAAATCAATCATTATTTTTCTAGAGCTAGGTCTAGTCACTAATTACTATAACTAACTGGACCATACTTAAAATTATAGCTCCCCAAGATTTTACAAAAATGTCTGGCGTTTTTTTAAATCAAGTTGGTTTTTGAATTAAGAATTTCAATGTTACAAAGTTTTTTATGCAACGTGTGTTTAAAAATAGCTCGTAATAGGTAATAGCTAGACTTTTATCCAGGGACTAAAACGGTTTAACACGAGCACAGTGAGATTGGCTACCTATTTACTAGCGTGCTGTCCTCGTGTAATCCGAGCGTTATAGGATTATATATTTGGTGTATTTTTTTTATTGCTTATAACGATGATCAGAAACAATGGTATGTATACTGTCTTCGAATAATTCTATATTTTTAATTTGACTCACTTGACTAGTATGCGCCTCTGGTTCGGCTGGTTCTTCCGCCGGCCGTCAGTGAGGCTGTCCGTATCGGGGTCGGTCTTGAGCAGTTCTTTGAGGGCGTTGTCCGCCGTGTGGTCGCCATTCTTGGTTGAATAGTTGCCAACCTGAGAGCGCCGATGGATTTATATTTTTTTTTATTACGTACTTGCTGTTACCCGCGACTTCGTACGCGTGGTGCTTAGCAAAAAAGTTTTTCTTAAATAAAAGTAGCCTAAGTCAATCCTTGTTACATCAGCTATCTGCCAGTGAAAGTCTCGTCAAAATCGGTCCAGCCATTTCAGAGCTTAGCCGAAAAAAACAGACGGACAGACAGACAAAAATTTAAAATAAATTGTTTTGGTATATTTGCAAATACTTACGTCAATAATCATTTTCCCTCTCGTCTTATTTCTCTCTCTATGGTTCGCTTTCTTTTCCAATTGCTGCAGAACCCTCTCTCGAGTCGTTCTGTACTCCAACGAGAACTCCGCTATTGTCTTGAGGAACTCCGCGGGCTTCGTCTTGCCAATATCACAGGGTGGCACTCCTAGGTACAACAGGAATTTGCTGAATCTGAAACAAGGATAGAACTATGTTCTTTTCTCTGTCATCGTTTATATAATCGCATGTAAACGTTCGCACAATATTGCTGTAAAGTCGCATTGCTTAAAACTAATATACAATCGCAAATGCTTTGTTTTAGACGCTTAATTCTAACAATGGTTTAGTTTATTTTATCGTTAATTAAATGTGAGGTCTACAAACTAGTTAGTTAACCAAACACTTGGATATAAACAGTGTTGTGGTGAAAGTTATTTTTATAACGCATCCGTTCCAAATTCAAAAACATTAAAAAGGTATACATCGCTTGACATTTCAATTCAGACATTCATTCAAACATTTCAAATCAGTCTCCTAACCATAAACCACTAATGCGACTCAAATCAGGACCTCAATAGGAATATTGTCACTCCAATCAAGTACGTTGGTACTTAGCGCTGTAGATCAAAATGATGTACTGATTTGAATTGCATTCATAGTTCATGGGAAGGGGACTGCCCTTAACTTCTGAATCGCACGACTCATATCCTGTAAATGATAGAAATATATACATCTCTCTCATCACTCTGTTTACCTGCACATAACTCTCTTTTCTATGACGGAGAGGAGTATGATTCTCTCGGCCGCGTCTGTCAGGAACTCGTTGATTTTAGTTTTGAAGATCTGTGAGCCGTCGTGCTTAGCGACCCGCTTCATGTGGTCCCACGATGCCTTGCAGTCTGACTCCAGCTTGCGGAGGTTCGAACTCAGGATGTCGAAGTCCACCTTTGATGCCCGGATCACAGGACCAACCTTAAAACAATAGTATATAGCTTGTAAACGATACGGTGATGAGAATTGAAGGAATACATCCCACTAATATTATAAATGTGAAAGTTTTGATGGATGTTTGTTAGTCAATCACGCCAGAACGGCTGAACGGATCTGGATGAAATTTAGCACAGAGTTAGATTATAGTCTGGAATAGCACATAGGCTACTTTTTATCCCGGTAAAATGTATGGTTCCCGCGAGATAGACATACTTTTTAATCACAGGTAACACAGCGGGGCGCTAGTATTGTATATATAACACACTTGTTACTGTCATATTCAAAGGTATTCGCCATTTAGTTTGTAAAAAGTGACAGTGGGATGGGTGTGGGTTTCACTCGTTCTCTCTCTATCGCACACGCGATTGCTTGTAATGGTGACGTCACATGCTAGTAATTCGATACCTGTTCCCATTTGATCGGAATCTGTTTTAAATTATTGTATTTTTATGAAAAATGTCCTTGGTCAAGAATCCTATTGCCAGCATCACTTCAATTTTCAAAAGTTTAACTTAAGTGAAACTTTTGAACCGCGATAAAATCCTTAAGATTAGTTTTATTTCAATTAAGCGAAACTTGATTATTTTGCGGGACTATAAGTACATTATACGTGTTCAGACTTGATTGATAGAACCCTATTATTTCCATTGAATGCACTAGAATAAACTACAAAATGCCTAAGTATACGCCTGCTTCGATGACGACTTCAACTGATACGCTTCGAAAGTTATCAACGATATAGCAATACTAACTTCGAAATTGAAATAAAACTAATTTTACGGATTTTATCGCGTTTATTTTATGTTTTTGTAAGCAGCCGAAACGTCGGGAACGTAAAAAACATAAAATAAACGCGATAAAATCCGTAAAATTAGTTTTATTTCAATGCGTAGTAGGTATTCGCGTAAATATAAGAAATCAATACTAACTTCGCTAAAAAAGTCGGAGCTATCCGGGACCTTTTCGATAATCATCTCGCACACGTGGTATAGGAGCGGGTGCTTGTGCACCGTGTCCTTCACCTCCACCACCTTGGAGAGGTACTCCAGCCGGAACCCCTTCGCGTAGTTCCCGTTCAGGTGGTTCCCCACGGTCCTCAGAGTCGACAGGATCACTTTGAACGTCTTGTTGGCTTTGAGCAGTTCTATGCCTTGCTTTAAGTCCATCAGGGGTTCGGCAATCTCTTTCTGGAATCAAGATTATGTCATCATTTTGAAAATTGTTTATAATGGAAGATTCGTGTAGATCGCACCGCAAGTAACAACTAAATATGAGGGTACCCCCGTCAAACTATGACACCAGGACGTCAACCACCTCAGTCCTCCCGTGACCATGGATGCTGTAAAGTAGCCGAAACGTCGGGAACGTAAAAAAAACGCGATAACATCCTTAAAAATAGTTTTATTTCAATTTTAAAGGAAGATTGTTAATAGTTCGATGAATAGTATCTATTATATCCGATTAGCAGTTGGCAGTGACCCTACTTTCAAGTTCTTTGGTTCGTATCCCGGTACCAACATTTATGCCCATCACAAAAACTTAGCCCCTACGTTTTTGTAATGGGCGTGAATGTTGGTACAAGAGTCATGGATGTTTAATAACTTATACTGGGTTCGCCTCCAGTTCATTGTACGGTACCTACCCACAATACAACCGTTGCTTAGTTTGAGACCCTACACATGGGGTATTCATCTCGCGATATTTATGTATATTCAACTAGCTGTCCCGACGAACTTTGTACCGCCTCAGATATATGAGAAAATCAAACCCCATGATTTAATTGTTATTTTACTATTTGGGGCGGTGACAAAAAAAAACAAAGATATTATAAATGGCATTCTGTATTAATTGCCAACAGGTTACGTCGTAGCTTCGTAAATAGGACGAGTGAACTTATTGGTGGGTGATATAGACGCCGAAAGATTATTACGAGCTATCCCAACACTCAATATGACCACGAGTTGACCTCGATAAAGACGTAGTCGGGATCGTCAGGAAGACAAGGATCATTGGAATATACTTACTTCTAAATTGTCAAAGTCGAGCTTAAACACCCAAAGCTTAAGACGTGATGACAGCTCATTGATAGATGCTAACGTCAGAAGGAACTGTTCCGCGCTCCCTAATGGCAGGTCCGGGTTTGCATACTGGAATTTAAAAAAAAATCATTCAGAATCATTATAACTTGTTGCGTCACTCCAATGAGTGCTTGCCACACTGGCATGGGCACCATGCTACTAAACAGAAGTTTGCTTTCAAATTAGGATGTGTTATTGGTCTACGCGTACGCCTAATAATAGGATCTATGTATTTAAGTTTTGAATTAACGATGACTATTTAAATTTCGGTTAAGGAAAACATGGTGAGGAAACCTGCATGTCTGAGAGAACCCCTCGAAAGATGTGTGAAGTCCTCCAATCCGCACTGGGCCAGCGTGGTGGACTATGGCCTAGTCCCCCCTCGCATTGAGGGGAGGCCCGTGCCCAGCAGTGGGACATTAAAAAAGGGCGGAATTATTATTATTTAAATTTCTAGTCCTATTTGTAGAGACGCTTTCATCTTGCAGTATAATAAAGCAGCTCTTAAACACGGTAAGTCATTCAAAGAGTATTTTAAGATAGATAAGATATGCATGTAGAGTTGATTTTCTTTATAAGCATAGGAACCAGCTTTGAAGCTATGTCATCAGACGTACCTGCGCCTCCTGAATCTTAACTTTCTCCTCCTCAGTGGGTAGCATAGTCAGCAGTTTCTCTATTCCCTCCCGTCCAATGACGGTTGCATCCATCTTCATGATAGCTGCCTTGATGGTCTGCGGTGTGGGTAACTTCTTCATGGCGATGTTAATGGCGTTCGACCGCTTCGTATCCAGTATCAAATTTCTTTTTGGTTCCATTAATTTCTGCAAAGTGATGTTAGATGTATCAGACCAAAGGATAAAGAAGACGTAACATATGTGAGTTGTATGGATTTCTATAATACTTACTTCCTGTAGGTGCCAGAAGATGTACATGAAATAGAAAGGAATTTATTAATTAACTGTAAAAATATCTTCACACGATTCACTTCATGAAATGTTAATGGACTGAGGGCGATCTCAGTATATAAAACTTGTATAGATATTACGCATCAGTGACTCGGGTACAAACATTCATGCTCATCACACGAAGCTTGTCCCTACCAGGATTTAAACTCGGCACCATCGGCGCAGAAAGGAGGGTCACTACCAACTGCGCTAATCAGGTCGTCGAACTGTCATTGTTTAGAATATATCATAGCAAAGTTTCCTTACCTTAATAATTAAATCATTAGTCCTAGATTCAAACAGGTGTTCTAACATTGCTGTGTCAACATTGACGATTGGAAGATCATCCCATATCATACCACCGAGCTTGCATCTCACAACAGGCACAGGGTTCTCATGAATCTCCCTCCAGAAAAGCTTCACCGTCTTCTTATTCTTCTTAATAGTAAAACTGTCGGAGTCGATAGAATGGTCGTTGGATAGGCTGGGTGGAGGAGCAGGTATGTTGCATTTGGGGGGACAGGGAAAGTAGCCAGGGAGGGGGGGAGGGGCACTTAGTGTGGGGAACATACTGGGAGGAGGGGGCGGAGGTCCGCTTGCCGCGTTCACGGCGGGGGAACACATCTCATCGTCAGAATCCTGCCGCAAATCGGAGAAGTCTAAATCGCAAAGATGGAACTCTCGATGGCGACAGCCCTTCCTCAACTCTTCCCAGTGCAAGTCGTTCTCGGACACTTTTATTTCGTGTACTTTTGGTGATATTTCTATAGTCGGGCTTTTTATCACCTCTGAAAGTTTGGAAGGAAAAAAAAACATTATTACAGTATTTTCATTAGCATTATCACTAGAATGTCTTGTTAAAGTTAAAAAGACTTACCCTTTGATTGGGATTTAGCTAATTCTTCTTTGGCTTTCGACACTATACCCGCCATATCTGACACCCTCAGATGTTTGTCTTCTGTGGTAGGACTGAGCGGACTGGTGAGCCTCTGCGCGAGGTCCTTGATGCTGTGCTCCCGGTTCAAAAGGAGCCCCCGATCATCTTTTACTTCAGGAGTATTTTCTAACTGCTTTTGCCTCATCACCGCTATCGCGTCCACTGCGGTCACGCTATGCCCTAGAGTCCCATTTTGAATTCTCTGCTTCAAACCTGCTGTGTATCTTTGGTTGCCTGTTAAAAATGCCAAACTTTAATCTTACTTCAATCAAATTAAAATACATTATTTAATTGCAAGCAACATAGAATAAAAGCCCATGACGAAATTAGTACGTTAGTGAAAGCACAAACCATTCTTTAAAACATCAGGTATATTATAATTCGTCGTTCTTATAAAATCTTCTTCGTCACGACCATTGGCATCATTGCAGACCCCGTTGCTATTACCATTGCTAGTGAAACATTTGTTGTAGCTTCCATTGCTGTAAACCCCGTTCATATTTCCATTTGGGGTGGAAAAAGATCCATTCGCACTTGAAAAACTTCCATTGAAGCTGCCATTTGAGCTGGTGTAGCTCCCGTTCAAACTGCAGAAGCTGCCGTTTGGTGTAGCAAAAGTGCCATTGGTGCTGGAAAAGCTTCTGTTGGGAGTCGAAAAGCTGCCATTAGGAGTGGAATGGTTCCCGTTGCTTCCAAAAAGTCCGTTGTATATGTCACTAGAGTGGTTCAACATCTCCTGCTGTTGCACTATGTGGTGCGCTTGCCTCGCAAATCTGTCTCTTCGTCTTCTTAATGCGGTGGTCAGTTCCTTATTTTCCTTGTTGTCGGTGATTGAAGGTAGGAATTGTGAGCGGTGGTTACTCGGCTTGGTTTCTGTTTCCGTGTGAGTGGTGACTGGTCTTGCTGTTGTTAGTGAAAAACGCACAAAGTAATGTCGTGTATATTATTTGACACTTACTGTTTACAGAAGGCTAGAAACTGGGTTTTGATTTGGGATTAGTGCATTTGAAGTAATATGCAGAATCATTGAATGAACTGCGGAGTGTAATTAAAACGCAAGTTCTTCTATAAGTAGTTCATGTATAAATATCTTCGCAGATATAATGAATGAATAATAGAATGGTATATACCTATTTCCCAGCGATTCTTTAAACAGTAGTTTTGATAGAAATTACTAATAAAGTATTGCGTTGAGATGTCTTGGTTGAGAGTTATATATTTAATGAAAATGGATCAAGGTATGAATGTACCATACCATGCAAAATGTTTATTAATAAGTAAAAAGCAAACAGTCAAACGAACAAACTCGTGAACACAAAGAAACTAACCTTTTTCCTTCGTTTGATATTTTTTGGACCTTCTCCTTTCAGATGTGCTGAGATTAATACTTCTACGACGGATGGAGTTGATCACTGATTCGTCTAATTGTCTGAAAGCAAATAAATAGTATTTAACCATAAAAACTACAACCTTATGGGTGAGTAGAAAAGAGAGAGAGAGAGAGAGAAAAGCGTTGTAAAAACTATTCAGAGAGAATATTAGGAACTCCTAACAATAATTGTTGAAAGCATGTTGTCCCTTTTATTCTTACACATGAAATGATTGTGCATAGGCCACAGATATTAGATACAGTCAATGTTGATTATAATTAAGTTTTATTAAATTACTGACCTACTACCTAAAGATACTTAATAACTAGGATTCTTACAAAAGCTTAAAAGCACTTACTTAAGAGCCGTGCCGCTCTCATCTCCATCCTCGTAGAGCAACACAGCATCAAAGATCTGCAATTGCCTCAGTAAATCTAAATCCGTGCCCTGTTTTGACATGTACAATTGTATAATATCATCAATGCCCTGATCCTGCAGAGCATCTACTTGGTCGTAATACGTATCCCTATCAGGAACATTATTTAGACACCTATTTATTAACGTAGTTGCGTATATCAAAAGTTCGGTGTCCGATGCATCGAAGTCTTGAAGGATTTTCATAATATTGTACCAAGGTTGTCTGCCATTTGATCCGTCAACAGAGACAATAGCATCTATAAGAAGTAGACAGTTCTTCTCTGTGTATTCAACGAAGACGAGTAAAAGTTTTAGGGCGGTTTTGACGACGTGACGGAATTTGCTTGCTATGAGCGAGTAGAGCCATTGGATGCAGCGTTTGTGAGCCATTACACCATGCATACCATCCACATACAGGAGTATCTGTAACAATGAGACAAGACATTGTAATAGCTTTTCCATTAGACCTAAGAAATTCATGGGACAGACGAAGAATTTTTTTTTGGCCCCTGTGTCAAGGGAAGCCGCAAAAATAAATTGAAAACTTCAAAAATCAACCTCATCCTCAATATGGTCTACATTTCAGATTTTTTTTTATTCTGCAAACCAACTGGCAGCAGGTAACCAAATTTCAATTTTCGAATGGGATCCAACAGAAACCATGTACCCCAACAAATTTACAGCTGTGATTTTTTGTGGGCAATTTTATTTCTCAATTTATCGTTTTAATTCTGACTTCACACAATGATTACAAATGCATTACAGAAGTGTTAAAGGATTAATATAGCCTTTCTGAATCACCATAAATTTACATATAAATAAGAGATAGTGAATGAAATAATGTTACACAGTACCTGCCCAAGAGCTCTCAGGATATAATCCAGGTAGTTATGGTCAGCCATATTGCCGACTTGCATGAGGCAGTCCAGGCCCTTGTTCGCGACGAACTCGTGCACCAAGTCCTTGTCAGACTGCAGGATCTGCTTGAGGGTGAACAAGGCCCTGCGGAGCTCCCGCCCTTGCGAGTGGTGTAGCCTTTCTGTGTAACGTGAACAAAATTGATGGTAGAAGATGTTCCTACTCCACTTGCGTCCTAACGCGTATATTAATCACTAAGCAGATATGGCTAACACTTTTACGTGTTAATTTACAAACGACTCAAGGGTGGTGGTTTTTTTGACACACCAAATAATATCAGAATCAGAATCAGAATATATTAATTCATGTAATCCATTGAGTACAGCACTTATGAATCGTTACAAAATAGTTACAAAATGCTAAGCTACAAAGTTAGTAAACCGTAAATGCCGTTCCTATGGAGAAGAACGGCCAAGAAACTCCATGGTGGCTCTTTTTAAAAAGATCCGTTACATTTTTGAGCAGTACATTGCTACGGGTATGTGAGAACAATGTAAAAATGGCTGGGCAGACTTTAGCAGTTGGTCAAAAAAATACTAACTCTATGTATAGTATTACAAGTTAATTGCTAAACGGTTTTCAAATTTAATTACTTTTGTATCATGCAATAATTATCAACTTTTGGAGCAAGTTATACCTAGCAAGTTATAACGTGTTGTTTTCATAATGCTCTAGTTTAGGGGCTATATGATACAGGCGTCAGATTTAACAGCAGATGGAGCAGGAGAATAAAACTAAACTGTCGCACAGGGAGGTAAATGTAGCGAGTGGTATTTTTAACCGAATTCATAAAAGGAGGAGATTCTCAATTTGGTAGTATATTTTTTTTGAGATATCTATTGAATAAACTCACCAATAATGGCGTGTACTCGAACGGACAGCTGTGTGCGTAGAACCAGAGCATTCTTTCGACTGAAATTTAAAAAGAAAAATAAATTATGTACCTGTCTTCGAACAAAATTAATGCATGGAGTCAGGGCTGCCCCCTTATCATGTCACTCAAAAATGATAAAGCTCACATCAGTTTGCAAGCTAAACGTCACTGTCATTCTTATTTATAATATTTATGAGGTGTGAGCAGGGCAGAAGACGATTATTTTACCGTATTTTTTTTATTTATTTATAGAACACAAAATTAAAAAGATTATGTTTGAGTCACTGATCTATTCACATAATAGTGCGCTGAACGATCTGACAAGGGGTCTTCGGACTACGCAACCCTAAAAACGCTAATTTAGCCAACTCACTAGTCTTCCAAATCAGATAACTCCTCGTCATCCGTCTCGCACAGAAGGTCTAAGCTGGTGGTGATTACGCTGTCTTCCTCCGAGATCCCGGAGTCCTGGGAGGGCATCCTCTTGACAACTCGTGACATGACCGACCCATTTAAAGACGATACTGAGACTGGAAGACTCAGTTCTTCCATTTTCCATGCGAAGAATAGTTGCGTATACAGGGTGGGTTAATCCGTACAACGTGGAGGGGCTCACTTTTACTATGTTTTTAATGTATAGAAAATCATAGAACTTATTTTTGGATTCAATATTTTTGATGGTAGTAAGTTGTCGTGTATTTAGTACAGTTTTTTATGCCAAATATATGTAATAAAAAAAATCCTTTTCTAATCTATCAGGTCCGGTATAATTTTGGTACGTAGGCTGTTTAAATTTTCAATTGTTCACAACTTTCATTCAGTGCAAAAATTTGAGACGGGACACATTCGTTTGCTTCTCGAAAACTCACAACACTATTTTGAAATACAAAAAAAGTCACGAATTAATAATAAAAAAACACCATGATTTACGTTCGCATTTTTTTTTATATAACCGGCCAGTGTTATAATCAATTTTATTATCTATATCAATTAAAAAACAACTGAAGATTCTCGCGCACTAAAAGAAGTAATAACGTTTTCTTAACGATAAGGCACTGATGTTGAATGACACAGACCGGGACGCTAGCGACTCCCGGAATGGTTGGCTACCGACTGACTATCCCGATGGGACCGTTTGATAATAAATAAACAATACCTACATACATAAGTGTGTTATTTATCTGACTATCATAATCGCAGTTACACGGGATCGAGATTTCCGATTTATAATGTGACTATATATACTTATCTATTATATTTCATAGGTTTAAAAATGCTGGAAAATTCAGTAAGTTTGATTCTCCGGGAAAATCGATTCTTATTTATCTCTTTCTAGACACTGAAGATGAAACAAATTATTACGGCGAACACAATAACTATAGTATCCACGAAAGACGCCAAAATGTTTATTCAATTTTAGAACTGCACCTCAAGAACAATCCATTTTAAGTACCGTTTCGGTTGCGTAACGTCTTCTATCCCTCTCACACCACAGATGTGTGACAGTCACAACATGATTTCTCGATGTTGCAGCTTAACCTACTTCTTTTTATAACTTTTAAAATTATATTTTAATTGAACTTTTTTACAGGTTATTCGGGAACAGACAATAGTACATCCTCATATCAAAACAATTTATATTCGGGAACCAATGTTATACATTTGTTCCCGAATATAAATTGTTTTGATATGAGGATGTACTATTGTCTCTCATTTTACAGAACAGCCTGTATAATGTGTCGCAGTGTAAGTTCATTGTTTATTATAGAGTCTAGTTTTTGCGTGAGTTAACTTCGTCGCGATTGAAATGAAATCGAATAAAAAACGGATAATTTCGCGTAAAACTCATGCTTTCTACACTACTTGCGATGATATATGTTAATACGCCTTGTTGTTGAACAGTTAATAAGTCACTTCTAACTAGGTATTTGACCAAAAATATAAAAAGAAAAATGATCTTAGCGGCTCATATTTAAGTAAGGAATTATTTTATTATCACATCATAGACGAAGATTTTAACTTTTTTAACGCGATAAACCTTTATATAGTCCTAGTAATACTCTACAGAATAATTATGCTTACTCACTAGAATTAAAAAGGTTATTTAAAAAAATGAGAGAATTTCAATATAATATCTTAAAAAATATTTGACAAGTACAAATAGTACTAAGCTAAGGTCTAGTAATAAATTACGCAGCTCCGATTTAAATATCGCCCTCATTCAACAAACACACAAAATAAATATAACAAAACGGTCTGTTTATCACACACAGGAATTATTTTAAAATTAATACATGCTAACACAAGTTTCCAAAATGGTAGGAATTTCCATGAAACCGCGAAATGGCGTTCACCCGGTCAGCAATGGCGTCACAGTGACCCATATAGCGTCCGATCCGGGCCGGATCTATTTAGAACACATGGGATGTAGTGCGATGGCCTTTAGGAAGCGACGACTATTACACAGATGCCCTAAAATGTTTGACACACGCTCCGATTTGTTTGGATCCGACTGCCAAAGAATGAGTAGGTGGCAAAATATTTATTTATTCACACTTCTTCAACTTACTGGCGTCTTTTAATAGCGAGTTAAGATTTAAAGCGGTGACACAACGACGAAGAAATATTACACGACGAAGTGTAACGAACATGATATTGAAGCACGAAAAAAAAATACAACGAATTGAGAACCTCTTCCTTTTTAAAGTCGGTTACAAAGAGGATTTTTGTACTAATTATTTCTTCGTCTGAGCGGTGACGAAAAGAGCTCGAAGTTAGGTCAAACCTTGACGACTTCTCTGTTCATTGCGCGGACCGCTCGGCGTCTTCAGCCAAAGCCTAAGTGTCTTGAATCCCGCAACGAAATTAAAATTAAAAAAACACGCCACGAACCGGGGCCATCAATATAGCGATTTCTTATACTGGGATACACAAAAAATGCAATCTACGCTAACGAATCCACGGGCACAGCTAGTGTACTTTGTTTAACAAATAGGTTTACATAAAACCAGATACACCAATATATCGTACACATTTTTTCAATATATTTATATCCGTGTAATTGACAACTGAGCTAAGTGCATGCGAGTTATTGTCGTCCGCTGGGATCGCACGCGCACCCCTGCGTATGCACTTGTCAATCATCATCACCTTTGGCTTAGTCCACCAGTAACATAGATCAAATAATACAACATTTTGAATTATAAAAATCGACTATGAAAACTAATCTCCAGACAGGGCCAATGTCTAACTGGTGTGGTCCGTTCCCGTGGCCCCACCACAAGGTGGGAGAGGGACCACTGTGGGGTTTTAGTGGGTAAGAGTCCGACATACTTACGGGTATCCATAAGGATTTACCCACGCAAAAAAAGGGCCAATATCTTTATAACTTTTGCCCGTTTATTTAATTTCCGCACTTATGCCTAGTCTAAGTAAAGTACGTAGGATTATAATAGTTGCATGGTCTAAGCCTTATGTTTAAACTATTCGGTAACCCAGGTTTAAAGTATCCGCTTGTATTTTGAAATAGTTTCGTCAATATGCTACTTTTATAGGGGGCGCCACAATACCTCCGTGATTTTTACGTGTAAAAAAAATTGTGTAAAATATTGTAACAAATGAATCAGTAAGTTACATGGATCACGTTGATGTATACAATAATTGTGTAAATGATTTTTGTTTTTTTTTTTTAAAACAAGGCGAACTAGCTTAGTCCATACGCTCAGTACGCGGTTTAATTTTATTAATGTTTAATAATTTGATTTATTTCTTTGGCCATGTTATTTTTATAACTTACTGTTGGCGCTGTTAAAATATTTTACACTATTTCAGTTACACCTTATATATTGTATTTATATAGGTAAATAATGTGTGCACACAAAATGTTATTTAGGGAATCGAGTGTTATCTGAATTCTCACAAATTATGTTTACGTTTATTTTAATGTTTACCCCGAATTTTGTATCCGCTGCCGTGGTCTCAACGAGCTCGGGCACGTTCTTGGATGCTGACGTCATAACCGAATACCTTATTTTATTAGTTAAGTCCCTGTAAAGTGTAATATGGTGGGAAATATCTTGTTTCGGAAGTAGGCGCATTTAAAAAAAAATATTCGTTTATGTAGCTACGGCTACGGTTATAGGAATCCAGGGGCTTTGTACGGGTTCTGACAACATCAAATGTCAATCGAGTAACCGACAGCTTCCATAAGGACTCTGTTTTATGGAGTCTACATAATATCTCCGATAAATTGTATTGGATACAAATACTGCATAGTTTTATTATTAATAGTTCAACGCATTACATGTGACAGATTAAATTCAGTTGATTAAAATATATTTTTATAGATTTGGATGGTGGACTATATCGGTTTATCTCATCAGCGCGAGAGGAAGAGGAAAGCCGGAACTCGGCAATAACTTGCGCGAGGCGGCGGGTGGGGGCGGCCGATGCGTACAATCATTCATAATCAGCGTTTCATATACTTTTATACTAGGTATATACTGCCTAGGTATTTGCTAGTTCTGTTGTCACGGCCATATAATGCTCGGTTGACACTAGGACAGTACGCAAATGTCTTCGTGTGAACCGTTCAACATTCGATTACTTGATCGGTATTTTGGTACCGTTAAAACTAGCACTAAGGCCTCTGACGACGCGTATTCTGAACATACACACGACTACATCACATAATGTAGAACACTAGTTACACCAGTATTAACTAAAAGTGATATGAAAACAAACTAGGTATCAAAAAGACCTTGTCCGCGTGGAATGGTGGCAAGAATTCTGGCTGCATTTCCTCGCTGTATAATCAAACTAATTTTCTGAGCGAGGAAAGAGCCAGCCCTCCTGTCACCTGTGGATGCAATTAATTTTGGAGATATTTTATTTACAAATTGTTTTGCGCGCTTATTTTACTAAAAGTATATCAAGTCTCAAGTCCATTGGTCCTTCGGTCGATACGCCTCGAGGGTCATGTTAATTGGGTATTTTACCTGTCTTGCAGTCCATCCAGCTCTTCGTCCTGCTCCCCGAGGGTGGAGTCCAGGTCCAGGTACGGCCCGTAGTCGCCATCTTTGAATACTTGCAGCGTCGCGTCATCCAGCTGCGGCAAAACATTAAAACAATATTCAATACAATTGCAGTAAGCTGACTTACCAAGAATTTAACGCTGCAGTACCCGAATAGGCAAGAATGACTGCCCGCATTAACTGACTATGCAGGAATATACCCCTGTAGTATCTGAATAAGCAGGAATATATCCCGAAGTATCTGACTAAGCAGGAATATACTCCTGCAATAACTTATTAAGCAGTAATTAAATTTATTATTATTATTGCATCAGCGTTTAATGTTTTTCTGTTATATTATGTACTAGCTGCGCCCCGCGGTGTTAGTCGCAATTAAAAAGTATGCCCTTTTCCTCTATGTCCTTTTCTGTAAATCATGTCGATCCTTTGTACTATGAAAAAGTACCCCTTTACTGGATATTTCTATGGATACTGGATATTTCTATACATAGGTAGTCAGGCGCATTGGGTGGTGGCGCTATCTGTACGGGACTCTCGTGTACTATTATTGTTTATGCGTGGTGTTAGCGACAACATCAATATTAATTTTTACTCTATGGTAACACTGTCTACCCATTACTTTTACCATTCCAACGGGTCGCTAGCCTACTAGACGTAGTATAATACGTTTGTGTAGAATTTAGCGTGTTTGTGTCTAAAATGTAAATAAGTGCACAGTTTAATAAGTGTTTCATTGAATACTAAAACTATGATTATGGTTTTATCGACGCACGCAATTTATGGTTCACGTCCGATTCACCTTGTTAACATACTGCGAAGAATCCGTATAATTAGTTTTATTTTAATGAGTAGTATTCGCGTAATTATAATAAATCAATATACTTCGAAGATCTGGATGGCGATACATGATCATTTATTTATATGATGTTTCTAATGCATCCAACTAGATGGCGTTGATCTTAATTTTGCAAACACGCATATTCAAACGTGTAACAATAATAGTGTATAATTTGGTAACAGGGCCAACAGTAGGTTATAAAGAAAACATTACCAAAGAAATAAATCAAAAGAGGTCGCTACAGAATGATTAGAAATTCAAAAACAACACCATGTACCGAGGCACCGTGCAATGTTACTGGTACGCCAATCATTGAAAATAAAAATCAAACACCATTTACGCAGTGGGCCACCGTGGTGGACTATGGCCCAAATCCCTCGTATTGACGACGAATGTGCCCGGTATGATGGCAATAGGCCCACTATTACACTGCAGTGCAACTCTGCCTACCCCCTCGGCGATTACAAGCGTTTCAGTACACAATGAGTATTCAAAAGTTCTTGGCTATTTCGGCCAATGCATAGTGATATGACGCAAACACTACTGGTGCGATTTTCTCAGTTGCGTAGGCGCAGCAGCGGGATGATCTTTCAGAATGCACTAAAGACACAGTTTAATAATATTTTTAGCGCGGCCGCGTGGGCCTCTGACTCAAATGATTGAATTCTGTGTATCAAACACACTTCCACATTTATCGACTTAGTAACACGCGCAGATTCATCGCATAATTACATAATTAGGTCCAAACACACCAACTATACGGTCCCACACTAAGCAACGCTTGTACCGTACCATACACTGGACTGAGCGCGAACCCAGTATATATTACTTATATAGATTTTAAACATCCATGACTTGGGTACAATCCTTTGTGCTTATCACACAAAGTTTGTCCCTACCAGGATTGGAACCCGGGACCCTCGGCACCGAAAGCAGGCCACTACCATGTCATAGTTTTAATTGGGGTTCGCGGTCCGATCTACGCAGAAAGTGCCCACATTGTCTTGAGGTCTTGCAATGGTGATCTTGGTTTTAGATTTAATCTTATTAATTAATGGATCCCAAGTCGGTGGTAGCACCCAGCCGTCTTTCGTATTGAAATTAGGATGTTTTTTTAATTTCTATAGCATCACGTATCATCCTTGGTCGGAATCTGTGTTCTTTTTCGAGGATCTGTGGTTGATCAAATCTGATATAATGGCGGGTGCGATCCTGGACATGTTCACAGATTACAGACTTCGTGGAGCGCCGGTGTCTCACGTCACCGATGTGTTATCTTTGATCTTATAGTTGTTAATTACTTTTATTTCAATGTGTGTTAAATATAAGAAATCAATATTTGTTCGTCTATGATATTGGATGTAGCGTGTAATCTCCGGAGCTACTGATTGTATTCTGAAAATTCTATCACTATTGGGAAGCTACATTATTTCTAAGTATTATAGAGTATGTTTCAGCGAAGTGCCGTGCGCCGAGCCGCGGAGAAACACTAGTGTTATTATAAAATATTTTGACCTTTTCTGTGGCATGCATTCGCATTACAACACATTTTCATGTGGCACTGCGCCAGCTACCTGCCTGCCACTGGAAACGACCGGGAGTTCAAAATAGACGATGTCTTTCACGCGATCAACAATTTACATAATTGTGTTAATCACACTGATTTATATACATAGCTTATGCCCGGGACTCCACGCATTCATGCACTTTGCTCGGCATCTCGGCCCCAATACCGCCAGACGAACACACCAACGGTAGGTGTACGGACCTACTAAGCAACTCTTGTATTGTGGATACTTCTATAGATATCAAACATCCATGACTCTGGTGTAAATATTCGTGCTCATGACGAAAAGGTTGCCTCTACCGGGATTCGGACACGGGACCCTCGGTACACAGAGCAAGGTCACTACCAACTGCGCTAGTTTGAGTATAATTCTCTCATGTAATCTTTATGGCTATAAAATAAAGCTACATTATCCACGCGGTGTTGTGTGTCGCAATTTATTTTTCTATCTATGAATAAGTGTTGACAATATGTTCCCCATTCTGCCAGTGTATTGACAACATTAGCTTTTCCGAGAACATGCTGTCAACATTATTTTTGGCCAGGTTCGGCCACTTGGTGAGACAGTTCTGTATGACTCGAGAGCATCTAGAAGGTCAGAGAAAACGTTACTCATAGGTGAAAGAAAAAATAAATTTGACACCGGCGTAATGCTCCAAGATGCACTCGTTAAAAAAACGCACATCAATTTAATTGTCTTATATTATTTTCTATACTCTATTTAATTTATATTAGTTTTGTATAATCATGTAATTTTCTCTATATCTTTAGTTTGTAAATATTTAAATTATTTCACTTTGTAATTATTGTTTTTTTACTTATGTATATTGTTTGATAGTTATTCGACTGAGATTTGTATAAAAATATTGTATAAAGGCAAGACATTAATACCTGAATGAATAAAGTGCAGGGAAGCTACTTTAAATCGGCGGGTAATCATGATTATAAATAAATATGCTACAAATAAATTTGCGTTACGTATAAATAGAAGGGAATTACATGTAATGCGACAATATTAAGGCGGCATAATATCATACGACGCACCTGGGCTAGGTGCGCGGGAATTTAGAACGTATAATTTTAGCCAAATACCGCGATGAACGATGAGTAACGGGCATTATTAATAATGGAGTTTACAACTATTAGGTTTATAACGCGCTGAACTATAATTCGTTGCCTCAGTACGCAACGGGAACAATATAATTTCGCAGGTTTTCCATCCACCATTTTCTTGAATATAGTTTTTTTTTAGCCATACCACGTCAATGTTTTTTATCGATAATAAAGTTATGAAAAAAAAGGTTTCGATGACACAGATTACGGTTTGATTACCTATTTAGATTCCGAATCAGTCATATTCCGATAACGTTTGACGCTAATGTTATCGGGTGACTGATTTTGTTTGCACACATTCACGTTTGCCTGCGTGCGTGAATTCGAATTTTAAAACATGATTGTTTTTTTTTAATTAACCTTACACGCGTTTTATTACCAGCTATAAATATTTACGACTTCGCGGCAGTAATAAAATACGGTTGACCATCAGATTTGACACTTACCCTGTGCGGAGCCTGGAGCAGTCGATGTACTGCAGCAATTTGATACGACAATGGTATAGTCGTGTTGAACGTATGGTACAGGGGTCTTGGGGGCTCCCTCACATTGTACTCCATGAAGGGGTCCAAATCGTTCAGGTATTGGACCCGGCACACGAACGAATCCGACCCAATGTCTCTCATTGCACCGTTTACCTTGATGTCGTTCACTTTTAACAATTCAATCATTTTTCGCACTATTAATAAACACAATCACACTATTTTTCATCACATTTTACTATATTGCAAACTTTAAAAAAACACTATTTAAAATTAAAACATATTTGAATTTGGAATTCGATTAGTGTCGGGAGCCGGTGTTTTAAGTTTAAGTTTTTATAATACTTGGTAAAGTAATGAAAACTCTTTGTTTCTCTATGTTACATGTATTTTTTTCACGTAATTTCTAGCAACTTAGCTCCTCCAGTGTCGCGCGTAATCGGGCGTGCTCGCAGACTGAAGTCTGCGTCATTTTGAACGAAGAACTCGCGACTGCGTTGCTTACGATGACCGCGCAAGATGTTATAATATGTTTAGGTTTTTTTTCCACGTAGTATTAGGATAAGGACTTGTGCGTACTAACATAATTTTAGTAGGTTCCATAAAGCCTTAGCGGGAGAAAGCAAGGTGGATGTGCGTCGTGGATCCTATTCCCGTGTTATGCAATTAGAGTTTTCTGTATATTTTTTTTGTAAATGTGGGTGTGACATAGTACACCTAACACATCTGGTATTAGTCTTATCGCTATCACCACTACCAGTTTGGTACCGCCCCTAAGTAGTGTTAAATAACACAAAACCGTTTCGATTTTAACGTTTGTACGTTACGAACACTCGTTCGAACAAATTGGTCATTAAAATGTATCGAGTAACGTCCGAGTGTCATCTTGTTCCCGGACCTTCTTCGGGAAAACGTTCTCTCGGGGTCAACGACCTCTGCGCACGCGCCGCTCGTTGCTCTGTTTCTACAATGATAATTCATCACGCTTGTGATTGGGGAGCGAGGGAAAAAATGGTAAGTATCGACATTCCGAGAATTTATGAAGCTAAGAAACCTATACATATAAATAAAATTGGAGTGTCTGTTTGTAATATTAAAATAACCGCTTTTTACTAAATGCATTCGGATGTATACACGGTACCTATACCAAAAGAACCTTTTTTAAAATATTTGTCTGTCTGTCTGTTTGTTCCGGGATAATCTCTGAAATGGCTGGACCGATTTTGACGGGAATTTCACTGGCAGATAGCTGATGTAACAAGGAGTAACTTAGGCTACTTTTATTTTAGAAAAAAAAAATAGCATCTCTCGAAAAAAAATTAAAACCAATGTTGCAGCGCTGCGCCTGATTAAGTTTGATAGCAACAATCTGCAATGCGTCCCGCGGGATCAGAACCCGCGAGCAGGCTGTTGCCAACGGTTGAGTCTTAGTTAAATACCACGCAGACGAAGTCGCGGGCAACAGCTAGTAAATAAATAAATATCGCCATACGAACACACCAACTATACGGTCCCACATTAAGCAACGCTTGTGTTATGGCTACCTTACAATCGACTGAGGGCGAACTCGGTATATAATACTTATATACATATTAAACATCCATGACTCGGGTACAAACATTCGTGCTCATAAGTAGGTAGGTAGGACTTTTTGGCGGGAAATTTAACGGTGAAGTTGTCCATATTGATTTATTTTCCAAAAACATGTGTTTCTTTATTAAAATTGCGCCAAGTCTAAGCAGTCGGTCGGCACTTGGTAGTGACACAGCTTTAGGGGCAAATTATGCGCGATGAGAACGAATGTTTAATGCCCGAGTCGTGGATATTTCATATCAATATAGGAAATTATATACATACTGAGAACGCCATCAATCCATTGTATTTTACTTAATACAAGTACAAGCTTCATTTAGTTGGGGACCGTATAGCTGGTGTGTCGTCTGCGGATATTATATTCATTTGTTTAAATATTTCTTTCACCTACCACCTCCGGGATTGTGGACACTATCCTATGTATGTTGTAGGTATAATTTTAGGTTGCACGGATCCTTTCTCTTTTTATTTCGCCGGAATGATTTCAAAACGCGTTTAATTGCGGTGTTTGGAGTGCGATGGTCGCTGGAAGGTCGTGACGGACCGGCAGCGACTTCAACCTAGCGACCGGACCCGGGTAGGGTCGCCGTGATTTGTGGCGGACAACTTTTATATAATAAATAATAAAAATAATTCAGAGTACACATTAATTCCCCTCGGAGTCGAGACTAGGTCTATAGGGTCTTTCCCATTTGTCATAATATGATGATGATATTTTTTACTATTTATTACGAAAACAACAAAATAATTGTATTTTAATTATATTATAAAAAACATAAATGTACCTCAGTAAGTTTACAATGGTGTAATATTTAATATTTGGCTACGCTTTATTTATATGTTACTAAGTACGAATAGTATTATATTTATTTTTTTATTCAATCACACAAATTGATTCACCTTATTAACATACATGGTGACACAACCCCTTTAAAAATAAAAAATATACAAAAAAAGGTGTCTTACTATTTGCAGGACACTAACTTTATTCGTTGTATAATACCGGATTTGAAATCCGTTAACGACTATATAAATCGTTTGGCTGAATAGTTTTGAAGGACTTGTCCATGTGTTAGACTACAGTATGGCGACTAAGTCGCGTCGGAGTCGCGGTCACGACTATTAGCTGCACGGGGTATGTATATTTACATTTCTTGTAATTGTATAACTTTTTTTGAAATAAGGTCAATTGTTACGTATCGTGAAGGCGCGCTCATCTCACCAACTGGGCCCCAAGTCTGCTAACACAATCGATTCATAATCGAACAGTAACCGTATAGTAACTGTCACTTTTGACACATATTGTATGGGATATCTGTCAAAGGCGACGGTTCCCATGCGGTTGCTGTTCGATTATGAATCGATTGTGTTAGCAGACTTGGGCCCTGTTTGGTCCCAAATTAAGTATCGTTTTTAATATAGGTATCGTGCAACGGACTGGGTCAGATATAAATACTTATATATATATACTAGGTGCACCCCGCGGTGTTACCCGCGATTACAAAGTATGCCCTTTTCTGTAAATCATGTTGATCCTTTGCTCTATGAAAAATTCAAATCTACCTCACAGGAACCATACATTTTACCGGGATATAAAGCAGCCTATGTGCTATTCCAGACTATAAGCTATCTCCAAATTTCATCCAGATCCGTTCAGCCGTTCTGGCGTGATTGAGTAACAAACATCCACCCAAACTTTCATATTTATAATTCTAGTGGGATATATTAAACGTCCATAACTCGAGTACAAACTTTGTTGCTCATTATTCATAGATTATCCCTACCGGGATTTGAACCCAGGGGCTCTCGGTACAGAAAGGAGTGCCACTAAAAACTTTGCCAATCGGACAGATAATCGCGAAGTTGTTGTCGGGCCTTTGTTACCAAAAGCAATTAAAAATTGCCGTAAGCCGACCCTTGAGGAGCTAACGGGACTTTTATAAAAAAAAATATGGCACAATAAAAGTAAACCGTTACAAAAATAGTCATCAATGCTATAAGATCGAAAATAGAAATATTGCCGGAAAGAAAACACAATATTTGTATAACAAACAAAGAAGTCATGCAAATTAATTACATCATGTCCACTTGCGCCATCTTGAAATTAAATAACGACAATTTACATTTTACTATTTCAATTAGATTATTGCACTTTTTTGTGGGACTAGGCCCGCCACACACTCCCACCACTGCTACCCCTGTCAGCCACACACTCCCACCACTGCTACCCCTGTCAGCCACACACTCCCACCACTGCTACCCCTGTCAGCCACACACTCCCACCACTGCTACCCCTGCAAGCCAGGATCTACAGTGGTGTCCAATGAAGACACCGAGGTTTGACGCTCGGCGAGTCCCGGGATAAAGTTAATTGTCTTGGAACCCGCACGAAATTAATCGAAAGATAAATAGGAGGAGTTGGAAGAAAATTATCCACTTCCCTCCATTGCAAAGCGGGAGACAAAAAGATCTGGTAGACAAATGTCCACAGAAGTAAGACTATTACAGCTGGGCTAATTCCAGGTGTAAGGCACCACGGAGAGTTTAAATACTAATTGGTCCTAAACTTGTGAGCTGTTTAAACTTGATTCCAGTAGTAGGTATGGCAAAAACGCTTGAACGCACGGAAGTTATCCCTGGTTTCCACCGGGTCTGTGTAGTATACAACTCCAGAAGTTACTTGCAAACTATTAAGCATAATGTTCCGTTCGTTTTGCCAGAGATTGCACTCCCAGAGGATGTGATGTGCAGATTGCTCGTTTTCGTTATACGGCGTTGAACACAGATTATTGTACTTATCGATAAATGCATACGGTCCGCATATCCCAACACTATTGGCCTAAATAAAATAAAGTAGGCGCAACCTATTCTGTAATATGTTGTTCTGACCGAATGGCTCATATTTTAAGAATGTTTTTCGGGGTTCTGCGGGGTTATTTTAAACCATTCGAAATCGATATCGAAAACTTCCGAACTGGATTACCGCAATCGCTATTAAAATGTCCAAATATGATTATCTTTGATGTATCTTGATGGCAATACCAAATCGTTTTTTCAAAAAGATTCCGCACCAAGCTCGTCGGGAGCGACACCAACATCGGAAAGTTTCAAATCCGTTTCCGATGTCGAATTCGAATGTTTTAAAATAACCCACGAGAATGTGTTATTTAAACATGTTCGATTGTTTTCAGTAATCTCGTTAATGGGAGTAGGTCAACAGCCTTAGTGATCAGACGATCAGTTTCTTATGTACTTAGGGCTGTTTGGGAAACTCGGACTGCCATTAACTGGTCCCGCGGTCCCAGTTGACGAACTTAATTTATTTTATTAGTATTATTTAGATTCGAATTGCTTTCAATAGAAGCAAGCGCTGTTTAGTACTAGGACACAGTGATGTCCCCACCTAATCGATAACGTTAGAAGTGATAATTATGTACATTATCACTTGACGTAACTATAAATATTTGGTTGCTATTTGGCTTCAAGGACAGACATTTTAATTTATTTATTCATTAGTTTATGCATACTTATTTTTGATCTATATGATAAGAATGAAATGATGCTCGTTGGTAAGCGCGTCACTAGAGAACGGCTGCACCGATTTGGATTGTTTCTATCTAATAATGTTCTTTTTGGTGGGACAACGTCTGTTTAAAATATACATTATATCGGGAAAGACTAGTCTAAAAGCAATGTAGTTTTTCTTCTTCTTTTTTACGAAATGAGATGCGATGAAATAAAATGGATATGAATTTGGCCTCGCCCACAACTTAGCGGGTATTTAGCCAATGTCAAGTAATTAATAGCAATAGCACATTCAATAAATACGCATTATAAATAAAATAATGGATGTGACATGATGATATGAAAATAGCGTGTCCACGTAAGTTTTTAAAATCGATTCCGAATTGTGTCCGAAACCATTTGACAAAGCTTGTCATGTCGCACTACAAAGAATACAACTTTTACCCGGCGCGCGCGCACCTTAATGGCGCATTTGACAGCTCGTATTATTTAGACAGGCCGCAAAGCCGTTAGACGTTATTCTATTCTAATTTTAAGCCGTCGGTTACGTAATGTCGGCCAATGGTTCCAATGTGGACAAATTGCGCAATATGCGAAATGTGGACGTTGGTACAGTCGCGCGCGAAACACTTTTCGTACGGCTGCGCTGGGAACTCGGACCAAGTAATAAAAATTAAAAAAAAAAGAATATTTATATGACACTGGGATTTAGTAATTATTTATTAGTAAATAGTAACCGTGTTTTGTTTTTCTTTTGATTACATATTTTAAGTCGTTGATTACTTGACTAAAATAAAAAAAAATACTGTTATCGTCACTAAGATGTTTGTGTACTTATATTCGACGACCTGGTTAGCACAGTTGGTAGTGACTCTGCTTGCTGTGCGAGGGTCCCGGGTTTGAATTCTGGTAGAGACAATATTTGTGTGATAAGCACGAATGTTTAATATCTATATAAGTATTATATACTGAGTTCGCCCTCAGGCCATTGTACGGTACCCGTAATACATGCGGTGCTTAGTGTGGGACCATATAGTTAGTGTGTTCGTCTGGCGATATTATTATTAAGATAATATTATAATGTTTGTTTAATAAGTTAGACTCTCAATCGATATGATAGCTTTTAGTGACAACACTGCTAGCGATGATTCCTGTTGCTATCATCTATACTAATATTATAAATGTGAAAGTTTGGATGGATGGATGGATGGATGTTTGTTACTCTTTCACGCCCGAACGGCTGAACGGATCTGGATGAAATTTGGCACAGAGATAGATTATAGTCTGGAATAGCACATAGGCTACTTTTTATCCCGGTAAAATGTATGGTTCCCGTGGGATAGATGTTTTAATTTTTCATACTTTTTATAGCGGGTAACACCGCCGGGCGCAGCTAGTTTTTTAATATTTAATTGGCAACATTCAGCGTTTTTATGTATTGTCATTCATTAGTAAGTATAAATAATAGGAAATACAAGTGGAAAATATCAAACAGTGATGTAGTAGGTATCCTCAAGATTTATGGTAGACTGCTTGGTTTTTTAATTTAAATATCTGTAATTAAAATCTGAATATAAATTACAATGGCAAAATGCAACATTATGAAAATGAATTCCTCAGTTCGTATTTCAAAATACTATCAAAATTACTACGTCACATCATTGGTCAATGTAACCTTTAGCCAAGGAGGCGCCGCCGGTTAGGTTTCAAATGAAAGTGAAAGGTTGAACTTGTGTTAGCGAGTGTACCTCTGGAATGAGATCACTTTTGCGGACGGTCGAGGTGTGAAACGATTAAGAAGTACAGTCGTGTTTATTATACCAATTGTTGTGTTAACAGATATCATTATACGTGTAGTCAGACGATTCGGTAAGTGTGGGTGTAATTTGTTTAAAAACATATGCATAACAATAAAAACATATTCGTAGTGGACTCAAACATTCAAACTGTAACCGTTTGGCATCTGAGAAAAGTCACATAATTGATTTCATATTTAATATTTCATTCAATTAATATATTTTTTTTGAACTTGCAAAATATTTTAGTCACTCGCAAAAGTATATATATACAAAGATATTTACTGAAACAAAGCGAATGAAATTGATTGGTAGGAAAAATAAATAAATTAAAAAAAAAAATGTTTTTTTTTAACAACGTTTTTATTTAACAACTATTTGTCCTGGCGAGATTTGTGCCGCGTGATCAAATTAATTATCTTTTTAATATTTTTTTTAATTTCTACCATTATTAAATAGTTATTCTGATATTCTGAACGTATATATGTTGTACAGTACGCGTAAGAAATAGTGCGGGAGATACATATATATATATATATATATATATATATGTATCTCCCGCACTATTATTTCTTACGCGTACTGTACAACAGACAGCGGTTTCGTTTGTTATTCAACATGCGACGTTTAGTACAATTACCTTTGGAATTTCTGCAAGTATTGTTATACTATGTTATTGGTTCGCATGTTATTTTAATACAAATGGACTTAGCTGACATATCGTAGAACAAATGAACGAGCCGGACCACGGATTTCGTCCGCTCTGCACCTTACCGTATTGTTGGCAGACTATTATCTATATGGATGCATAGATTTGGCTCCAAGCTGACTATATCTGTGGTCCGGGCCATACCTCGTTCGATCGTCAATTAATATTTTATTACATTAATACTATAATTATATGTCTCTCTCCGGGCTATACCTGGATCTTTGGAAGTCTTGCGCTGGGACATGGGTCCAACACAGAGGCCTTTTACGAGAATTTTAATGTTATGTTAAGTTGAATTGACCTCAGTAGGCGGAGGAACTATTGCAGGAATATGGAAAGATAATTGGGACTATGCATTGAGGTTTGGATGGACATGAGATAGGCATATTGGAAGGGTAGCGGACACCTGCCATTATCAGTTTTTTATACAATTATTATAATTAATACTAGATAAATACCTACCACACGTTTTGTTGGCTTAAAGAAGTGAATGATTGATGCCATTCTGAACTGTACACTTACTAAGGAAGATGAGATTCTCAGAATTGTTTTTGGCCGATTATGACAAGATTAAAATTGAGTTATACTTAAGGTATAGACTCTGTCACCTTTTTTCCGACCAAAGATATGGGCATATAGACAGAAGAATATCAGGTTATAATCGCTGAACAACGAATTGACTATGACTTTCTATTACTCCAGGAGTTCGTGTTCGTATAGTATCGCCGAATAAGCCATATCGCGTGACCAGAATGCTTAGACCCCACTTTCTGCGACGATGTGCAGACATCGAACCTGCTACTTCCGGTTCGTGACGTCGCTATCTATTTTGAGCAGTGATGCAGCTATCAATGGTTTGCCGATAGTTACGTCAGAGCGACTCGTGGAAAATTATTTATTTGACGATTTATTTATGAAAAAAAAGCACAAGATGTTATTAATCAATAGATTGTGTTCAAATATTGAGGGATTAAGGATTGGGACCCAAAATTTCAGTTCGACAACACAAAAACAAGTTGAGCCTTCATTCGTAAGAGATTAGCCCATTTTGTGGCAAACAAAAAACAATATTATAGTAAAAGAAATGTCGGCCAACGAACATTATGTGGGTGAAAGTCGCGAACCGACGCCATATTTTATTAACACGTTGACTGCGTTAGGAGGTCTAAAAGAACTCTAACGTGACTTTCAGCTGGTGCGGCGCCGAAAATCGTGTTCTCCACCTCTGTGCGGGAGGTCGTAACTTCTTTATTTCTATGTGTTTGACAGAGACAAATATACATACCTACTTCCCGCTGCGAGTTTGATTCAATAATGTAATAAAAAAAATAGGAGATGGATGAGGTCTCTAACGCACTGAGTTGTAATAATATACATCTGTTGCGTGAAGAGATCTTTCGGACCTCCTAAAACATAGGCGTCATAGACGCAAGGAGCGGAGCGCGGGAGGCGCGGGCGCCGTTAGCTCGCGCTCAGTGTTGTTCAAATGTCGATAATGTGTACCTGCACACTCCATGTAAAAAAATACGCTCTTATATTTTGTCAGCGTGGTAGCAAAAAAAGTCGTTGCACAGGCTGTCACAGTAAATTACGGCTTACATTTAGTAGCACAGATGCATCCAAAACAGCCAAACGAATAAATACACTATGTGTGCAATGCGATCAACAAATGTGTTTACCATGCTTCAATGAGGAACATTTTTCTTAAATATATTTTAGGTCACTATGTTTATTGAAATAAAACTAATTTTATGGATTATCATAATTCATCATTCACGGAAGGACAGTCACCATGGTCAGTCCTCCCGTGACCATGGTTGCTGTAAAACAGCCAAAACGACGGGAACGTAAAAAACAAATAATAAACACGATAAAATCCATAAGATTAGTGTTATTTAAATGTGTAGTATTCGCGTAAATATAAGAAATCAATATTACTATGTTTAAATGATTACTTCATAAAAAGTTTACCTATCGATAACTGGGGATTTATTTTAATCCCATCACTAGTCACAACCCAAACGGATCTATCTTTAGTTGCGATACGAGATTCAATGGATACCTAATTTTTTTTTCGTTATATCTCATAACCTACTTTTCATATCCCCATGCGTAGCAAACTTGAGATATAACAGTTAATTCTCTATTATTTACAGAAAGAACATCGATTGTATCTTATTTTTTGATAAGGATATCAGTTTTTTTAAAATACCTTATTTTAGGAGATGGATTGGGTCTCATACGCACTAGAGTGAAGATCGGTTATGAGGTCGAATAGGTCTCTAACGCACTGACTGAAAGTCCTCTGAAATTGGGACCGCACTCAACGTGTTAAACCACATGATGTTCATATCCAAAGACTGAATTGTTCACATCGCAAAAAATGTGCCGTTAGATCCGTACTGTGTACAGATAATCAAAGATGATCATTAACATTTATCACTTGTCATTTAGAACATAAATTAACGGAAATCAACGAACAGGGGCTCAATTCTGCTGATTTACAAACGCTTCAGTGGAGTGTCGATAGCGTGTCGATTGAATGATTTTAGACATTTGGTAGGAAGGCATTTGGTACTAGTTTTTCAAGACCAGCGGCTTTCCACTGACCAGCCATTCAACTGCCATAGAACTATTTCGTATTCTGTACTTCAGTCGTGTATCAATATAATGTAGCTAAGTAATGGTATTCTACTCGTTATCTGACGTTTCTAGCGGTCGAAACACAACCATTGACACTGAAATGAGACTCCATTGCGACATTAAAGTTTGGGCAGAATAGCCAATCTGTCACAGTCGTAGTGGAACCACAATAGTGTGTCGCTGAAATGGCAATAGTATGTCATTTTATTTAAATTAGCAGAATTGGGCCCCTGGTTTCAAGCCGTCGTCGGTCGCCATTTCATCTTGTTGTTCACTATTAAAAGACTTTTAAACTGAGGCAGAGGGAGAAGAGAAGCTTTAATTAACTTTATATGTTTACATAACGTGTCGAAGAAGATTCCGTCTCCGTCACACCACGTGTGCTGCGCAATACTAACAAGATTGGCCGTGAGTTCGGAAATTGTTGGGTACAAGTGAACAGCTGACGAGATTCGTCGTGTGAATGCCTTTAAATAAATACATATGAACCTCAGAATTTATAGACGTACTATAACTTTATCAAACGTCGTATAGTTTGATAATTTTAAAAACCGTCTATAAATTCGGGAGTAAGAATAAAAATGCGATCTGTTGAGGTCTGGATTTGAGACCCATGAATAGTTAATGAGTAACCTCCTGGTATTCTCACCGGTTGGACCTCGGAAAGCAGACGGTATCACTCTGTGTGTACATGGTTATCGACCACAATAAAACGGGGACGCGAGATACCTACATTTTTTTTTATATAAGTCAAAAGCTTGTCACTTGTACCAAACGAGCTACCTCACCAAGGTCGCAGATCAGCATGTAAGCCTTACTTGCGGCGAAGTGTCTGCTTATACCAAATGAAACTATATTTAATACAGTAACATTTGACTTTAACAATCAAATTTAATATTAGATTATGACATCCCACTGCTGGGCAAAGTATTCTATCTCTACTCCATTTTCTTATGGACTAATAGGAGTATGCCTTCGGGATGGTTATATCAGAGTATTCCCGTTGTTTCCGTCTGTTAATTCCTATCATCCCTCGTTTGTTTGTCATTTCAAATGTTTTTTATTTTCTAAATGTGTGTGTGTGTGTGTTCGTGTTTGTGTGTGTGTGTGTGAGAGAGAGAGAGAGAGAGTGTGAGTGTGAGTGTGAGTGTGTGTGTGTGAGTGTGTGCATGTGTGTGTTCTTAGATATGTTATGATTAAATTCTAGATTTCGGTAAGTAGATAAGTTTTGTGATTGAACCTTCCCATAGCTCTTGATAACACGAGGAAGTAAATCAAGCTATGCCTTTCGCGCTAAGATGTAATGGTGGGGTCTTAATTGTTTTCGTGATTTAGTTAAGTTCACTTCAAATCGGAGACTGTTACGTAATTGATCAGATGACATCATAAATTTTACAACAATGATTGATTGAAACCTGTGTGCATTGTGCTCGTTTCCCATGGCTCCCACCACTGACTGGCGGGATGTCTCACCGGTTTAGAGTTCCGCGAAATAAATTATAACCTCTCATGTCTCTGAGTTAAACTGTGTGAAAACCACAGATCGCAAAATAAAAGAGAATAGCATTTGGGCACAATTCTTTTCTGAAAACGGTCAAAGTCAAATCGTTTATTTCGTATATGCCTACGAGGGCACTTACATATTGTCATTACATTTTTTTTCTTAACTCTACAACCGGATCGGAACGCAACTTCAACTGAGAAGATCGCGCGAGAAACTCCGTGGGGCTTGTGTTTTTTTTTAATCCATTATTTTTATAAAAATAAATAAAAAAGCAAGCTCCAGTGTGTTGCCATGCGAGGCGCACTCACGCTACACATAATTATTATAAATATTGATATTTGAGCGATCAGTGTAGCCTGAATTCGGTGTTTTAATTAAATACTAAGTATGTCTTTTCACTTTGAAATACTAAGTATGTCTCTATAATTATTCCACACTCGACGTGACGATTAACCCATCTCAGTAATTTGACTGTTTTAATTTTGAATAATCTGACAACACGCGAAACATAATTATAATAATAAACTTAATATAATTAGTCTAAATCATTGTTAATCACCGTATGAACATAGTCTTCACCGTCTAAATCATTGTTTTTGGCCTTTTCATTATACCCTAGTGTTAAATATAGTTAACAAGTGGCACTTCCTTGCTTATTTTATATTCCATGGATAGGTGCAGTTACAGTAATGCAATTATAGTACTTTGAGTTTTTTTCTTTATGTCCATTCTTTTTATAGAGGATTCAGAAAGAATATTGATTAGTGATGTAGTAATTCACCTACTTATGTAATACTAGCTGCGCCCCGCGGTGTTACCCGCTATTAAAAAGTATGTCCGTTTGCAAATGCCCGGTTCCTGTGGGGTAGCATACAGGAACCGGGCATTTGCAAACGGACATACTTTTTAATATTGATTTGATTGATGATTGTGCATTTTTGCGGGATAAAAATTAGCCTATGTAATTTTTTGACCCCTAAACTACCACTAGCTATGCAAAAAATCATGTCGATCCTTCGCTCTAAGAAAAATTTAAACAAATCTATCCCACCGGAACCATACTGTTGCAAACTCTTTTGTTACTGTTTTATTCCTTTTTTATTCTTATGTTCTTTATTTATATTTTGAAGTGTATTTGAATTATAAGTAGTTTGACAGATTGATGGAAGTATTGGTAAGAGAGGTTTGTTCTTGTATCTAATTATATAAATATTCACTATTCACATCTTCGTTTCATTATTATTATATACAGTCCACATTCGTTCGCTTCACATACATTTTACCGGAATACAAAGTAGCCTATGTGCTATTCCAGACTACAATCTATCTCTGTGCCAAATTTCATCCAGATCCGTTCAGCCGTTCTGGCGTGATTGAGTAACAAACATCCATCCATCCATCTATCCATCCATCCATCCAAACTTTCACATTAATCATATTAGTAGGATATCATTAATTTTAAAAATTGCATCATAGTCAAAGTCAAATCATTTATTTCGTATAGGCCTACGGGGGCACTTACAAGCATGGCTTGTAAATCCGGATTTCTGATTCTGGCATCGTTAATAATCATATAATGTATACATATAATAAAAATGTAACTGATCGCTGTATAAACCAATTATTGTTATAGTGTTAATGTGTGTGTCTGTTTATCTTTCGTTTGCGCGCGCTAATCTCAGAAACGGCTTAACCGATTTAGGTGTAGTTCACTAATGTATTCTGGCAAGCTTCACAATGGTGTTGCCTGTTTACATGCCATTGTTACTGGGCAGATTATGTGCGTATACCTCTTTTTTTTTTTAAAGTGTTTCTAACCATTGAGTTATTGCCAGCACTTCTCAGTAGAACCAATGTCCCGTACCGCTGGTTGATCCTGACTATTTTATGAGTCCTTTTGAAAATACATAAATTTAAAAAATGTATCGTATTTTTGCACTGAATATTTTAGGAAAAAAATAGAAGGATGATTTATTTTCGAAATAACATTAAATCCGCCATTTTTAGATTCGTTTAGAATCTGTCAGTTGGAACATTACGGGAAATCTACTGGGCGGATTTCGGTGGACCTTGGCATGGTGATAGCTTATAACCTGGATCAACATACAGAGTAATTTTCTCCCACGACATGTCAGGGTTCCTCAGGAATGGTCAAAAAGCTATAGTCCTCGCGAATGAAGTTGCGGGCATAGCTACAAATTCGTAATAATAATAATAAAAAAATAATACTGTCATAGACATGTGGATATACCCATCTACCTCCTCTATCTATTGGGGGGGACTACAGGTTTTACGAGCAGCGAGCCCTAAGGTGATTACCGTGGTCACTTCCCGTGACGACTCTTTAAAAATATCTTTAGAATACCGGTACACAATGTTGCCGGTAAACCGATAGTTGCCCGTCACAACACTAGCTTTATTTTGTTGCCCAGAAAATATGTGTACTCTCCTATCACAAGGTATCAAAGCTGACTATTGAATGATAAGTTGTGCTGTTGTTTTTTTTTCATTCAGATTGACAGGTTGTAATGATAGCAAGGCGTAGAGCTACCGTATTTTCGTAACGATTCAACCACTAGTAACTCTATTAGAACGGTATAAAGACGATATTTGTTAGATAGATACGTTAATTTATTCCGAGTTGTCCTTATTTTGAAAAGTGGACGTTTGAAAGAATCTTCTCTGGTTGAGTGCTTTGGTTAATGAGACGGCTAGTATACATTTTCTAAAGTTGCCAGACATTTTATTTTAGTTTAAAACAACATTCCGAGCTATGTAGGTTAACATAGGATAAATTCAAATTAAATTATCTTTTCTGTATCCTATAATATTATTAGAAAAAAAATATTAAACTCATCAATGTGGAGTCTCCTTGAAGACTCGTATTATAGTTAATTTTCGTTGTCCCTGTTTGGCACACACAATTTATGAATCTCCTCAACGTGTGCATGTAGGAAGAAAAATACGTGCTGGTAATTAGTACAAGGACACACAGATGATGAGTGACAGACGAAATCACTGACCTGTACTAATACTACCTGACTTGATTGACATTACATGATGATAGTTATTTCTGTGCCGATTTGCAGCGCCCTCGCGAGCGTCTTTCGAACTAAATTTGACATTTAATGCAAATATCCGTCATCGCGTTGTTTGGAGCTTAAGTTATCTGCGTTTTCAAGTGTGAACACGCTTACAACATTTTCTTTTTTATAGAAACCATATTAACTATATTGATTTCTTATATTTACGCGAATACTACACATTAAAATAAAACTAATTTTACTTTAGTACGTCTAAGACCACAGTAATCCCGTGACCATGGTTGCTGTAAAGCAGCCGAAACGTCGGCAATGTAAAAGCATAAAATAAACGCGATAAAACCGCAAAAAAATATTTTATTTCAATGATATAAAATATGTTTTATGGTTACAAAATAAATTAATCCATTTTATTGAATGTTTGTCAACGTAGTTGTCACGGTACGTGCTATCTCCATCGTTAGTTCCGTGGACAGTCACTACCTGCGACCACTACTCACTATTATAAGCACCGAAATGGCGTAAATCAAATAGGCACAAAACGCCAATGTCTATCGTCAGTCCAGCAGTAGTGCATGTCAGTCGCGGCATCTGTTTTAATTGATCTAACGGCTACAAAAAATCTGTTATGTCATGTCATTGTTACATAGTTATTAGCACGGACGAGGCTAGTGTAGCATAGTTTTTGTTGCATAAATATTATGGCCTAACTATTAAAGATAATACATGAATAATAATTTAAAAAAATGTCTATAGAAAAATAATAATTGGAAACCAAATGTATTTGTTGAAGTCTATATTTTATTGATTTACTAGCTGACCTCAGTTTATCCCGATTTTTCTAATTCTACTTTAAATATTTTTTCCCCTTAAAACCTTATTCGGACTATTACAAATTTTATAAAGTGGGTAGTGACCCCGCTTTCCCTGCTGCGGGTGCCAGGTTCGAATCCTAGTAGGGACAAACTTTATGTGATAAGCTCAAATATTTGTACCCGAGTCAATGAATATGTATATAAGTATTATTAATACTGAGTTCGCTCTCAGTCCATTGAATCTATAATACAAGTGTTGCTTAGTGTGGGACCGTATCGTTGGTGTGTTCCTCTAGCATTATTTATAGTTAACAATAAGTAAACACAACTATTTATGGTCATAATAAGAAAAATGAATAAAAAAAAAAAGTGATTTTTTTAAGACTGTCAAAAAACATAAATAAAACTCTCTTGTTATTCAGTCTGTAACATAGAACAGCTTTTACAAAGTAGTTGGCACCTGAAGCCAGGCTGGCCCTTGCGGCCGGACAGAACACGCCTATAGCTCGTTGGTTGGGAAGTCCTCGGCTCGAGTCGCGGGTCGTGGGATGTGTTACTTTAAGCTCACTACGGTTTAAACCGCAACATTTGGCCGTGAAGCCGCTATTGATATAAGTACAGCACAATTGGTCGGTCTAGTCACAGTCTAGTTATCCTAGACCCACTTAGCGAGTTTAACGTACGAGCGGTTTGACTATTGTGTGTGTTACGTACCTATTACAATTCACTTTGGCAATGTGAACAAGACAATATGTGATGTTTATCATTAAAAGTTTATGACGTAAGAAAGTAATCTATATATCTAAAACAAAGTCGTGTTAGTTACACCATTTACAACTTAAGAACGGGTGGGCTGATTTTTATGATCTTTTATTTTTTACTAGCTGTTGCCCGCGACTTCGTCCGCGTGGTATTTAACAAAGACAACCGTTGACAACAGCCTGCTCGCCCATTCTGAGCCCGCGGGACGCATTGCAGGTTGTTGCTATCAAACTTAATCAGGCGCTGCGCTGCAACATTGGTTTTTTTTTTTTTTCGTGAGATCATATTTTTTGTTCTAAAATAAAAGTAGCCTACTCCTAGTTACTCCTTGATACATCAGCTATCTGCCAGTGAAAGTCCCGTCAAAATCGGTCCAGCCATTTCAGCGATTAGCCGGAACAAACAGACAGACAGACAGACAGACAGATAGACAAACAGACAGACGGACAGACAGACAAAAATTGTAAAAAATGTTGTTTCGGTATAGGTAACGTGTATACATCCAAATGCACTTAGTAAAAAGCGGTTATTTTAATATTACAAACAGACACTCCAATTTTATTTATATGTATAGATGTATAGATGTATATAGATTTGTCGCCGCCCCTAATAATTATAAAACATGGGGAAAGCAGAGGGAGTTTATAAACACACACACTCACGCACACATATAAGAAATTTATGTCTAGAACTTAGTGCCCCCAAATTTATAGACGATCTATAATTTTGTTAAACGTCATATAGCACATCAGAGTTTTGCTTTGCGCAGTACCATATAACTGTTGGTATATATATACAACGTCTATAAATTCGGGGATAGCCCAACCCTTTTTAATGTCTCAGTGGTGGGCACGGGCCTCCCCTCAATGCGAGGATTGGGGGAAATTCGGGGATAGTCGATGCCATTTGCAAGGCATTTTTTTTTGTATCTACAACTACAAATGCATTGAAAAAGTGGCTTCAATTTGCCAGTGGCAACGTTACGTCTGATCTTTTCAACAAGTCTGTGTACGTTTTGGGCTCATGTCCTTTTCGGGAATTCTAAAATCAGGTCTGACTTCATTGAACAGGTAATGTTGACTCTTTTTATGCCACCGAGCTGTTTGCGTTACGCCCACATGACCACATTGTAATTTTCCCACGTTGCCTATTTATGCGCAAGAATCCAGTGTGACCCCATCTCGCTCGTACCTGTATACGACTAGAGAGGGATAGAAACGTTTTTGTGTACATTCGGGACGTGGCCCGTTTGCGTATGCGCACCACTCCCGACGACTCGCATGGCATTATTTTGATATATATTTGTGTCATATGATAATTATGTATGAGATCTCACTAAATATTTACAACAGAAAAATGAAAAAACTTAAAAATGATATGAAAACGAACTATGTATCAAAAAGACCTTGTCCGCGTGCAATGGTGGCAAGAATGCTGGCTGCATTTCCTCGCTGTATAATCAAACTATTTTTTTGAGCGAGGAAAGAGCCAGCCCTCCTGTCACCTGTGGAGGCAATTAACTTTGGAGATAGTTTATTTACAAATTGTTTTGCGCTATGGCTCCATGGGCCTAGCTTTTCTAAGGCAAACGGCAGAAATGCGTAACTATTGTTTAATAGGGCATTCATTTGCATTGTATGAGATTTGAACTCCGGTCCGGGAGCTATGTAGAATAGTATTTATGTAGTAACAATATTTTGCAAGTTGAAGCAACTTGGTTAATGGTTCAAGGGGTTGAGGTCAGCTCAATGTCTATACCAGGAGGTTGCAGATCGATTCCTGTGTCGGTCCGAATTTTTTTTTTGTAGTGTCTAAGTATATGTAACTTTATCTTCGTAAACGAACACACGTCAGACGTTGTCGCAAAAAATGGACATACGACGCGCTCACTGGATTAGACTGCCGGCTTGTTGGGAATCAATAAATTTTGTCGCGAGTAACACGGGGTCATTGGCTTTGTTTGTTGCTGGCATCTAAAATTCTCCATTTAAGTTTGTTCAGATATGGGCGGTACAGGCGGCCTGATTAGCTTAGCGTGCAGTGACCCTGCTTTATGTGCTGAGGCTCCCAGGCTTTAATCCTGGTAGGGACAAACTTTGTGTGATGAGCACGAATGTTTCTACCTGATTCATGGATGTTTAATATCTATAAAGGTTTCTTATATTGAAGCGAATACTACACATTGAAATAAAACATTTTTTCGGATTTTATCGCGTTTATTTTATGTTTTAACGTTCTCGACGTTTTGTCCTCCTGTCCTCCCGTGACATAACATAAAATAAACACGATAAAATCCCAAAAAAAAATGTTCTACTTCATTCTATATAAGTATTATATTCCGGGTTCGCCCCAGTCCATTGTACGGTACGCATAATACTAATACTAAGTGTTGCTTAGTGTGGGACTGTAGTTAGTGTATTCGTGGCGAAACTATAAAAAAAAAATGAATTTTAAGTACGTAAAAAAGGATATATACGCAAGACCCCGCCGCGAACTGTTGATAGTATGAACGTTACCGCTGCAGTCTAAATAGGGCGCTCAAGACTGTGTGGTGATATTTCCACTCAAGGTTATAAACAAAGGAATAATAGCAATAAATACGTCGGATTCATAAAAGATAGTTGATGTATACTTTTGACCATTTGTTAAACGAAATGTGTCTTTAACGTTAGTCCCAAAAAAATATGGGTGGATTTTTTTTAATTTATCTGTATATATGTATATATATTTTTACGGCGTTTTGATCCATATTCGGATATGTCAACTCTATTATGACCATCCAATCTGGGGCCCAATTCTGATAATTTAAATAAAATGTCATACAATTGCCATTCTAGCGACACACTATTGAGGTTCCATTACGACTGTGACAGATTGGCTATTCTGCTAAAACTTTAAAGTCGTCTTGGTGGAGTCTGACTTAGGTGTCGGTTGAGTGTCGACTGCTAGAAACGTCTACCTTCTTTCGATTCCTGGCTCGTGCAATACTATTCTGATATTCAACTTCAATTGTTGTTTTACTGATTCCAGAAAGCTATACATACTACGGAATTTATGCTGGCAAATTTACATGAAAAATATAATTTTCCAAATCGGTTCATAAATGACGGAGATCTGAGGTAACAAACATACAAAAAAAAAACTACCGAATTGAGAACTTCCTCCTATTTGAAGTCGGTTAAAAAAGCTATACATTTGTAGCTTTGCTCCCAATTCCGTTAGTGTAAATATAAAGAACTAGCTGCGCCCGGCGGTGTTACCCGCGATAAAAAGTATGAAAAATTAAAACATCTATCCCACGGGAACCATACATTTTACCGGGATAAAAAGTAGCCTATGTGCTATTCCAGACTATAATCTATCTCTGTGCCAAATTTCATCCAGATCCGATCAGCCGTTCGGGCGTGAAAGAGTAACAAACATCCATCCATCCATCTATCCATCCATCCATCCAAACTTTCACATTTATAATATTAGTATAGATTAAATGTGTATACAGCCCAGGTGTTGTCTGGTATTCAACTTTCCTAGAAACTCCATAATTGATGAGGACCAGTTTGTTTTCTTAATACGCATACTTATTTTGCGTTCGTATAGATAATACATTCCCAATCTGTCTATAACATATAAACGCTATGTCCTGACGAACAGAAAATGCACAGTGCAAACCACTAGCCCTGGGGACCTTGTATTTGTTGGGTGTGTTTATAGAGAAAGGTTTGAACCTGCGATCCTTGTTACCGAGGCAAGCGTTCTACTAACTTGGCTATCACTGCTGGCACATAGTTATCGAGGTATTTTTATTCAACGATATTTAATATATTTGAATTTTTTACATGACCGAAGTCGCGGGGAAAGCTAGTCTAGAAATATAGAAACATAGTCGGAGCTTTTTTTTTTACTTATACAGACCCCATACCCGTTATACGTGACGAAAGTGGAATAATTTTTATTTTATTATAAGTATGAATCACTTTTAATAAATTAGTATTTGATAGAAATCCGGGGTAAAGCAGTTATAGAACAATATCGCTTCGACTTCCATAGAGCTAAGCGTCTACTTTTTTTTATATGACGAAGGTCGAAAATTTGTGTAGGTCTCATATTGGTCTCTTGCTATTTTTTTAAATTTCTCTCGCTATTACAATTGCAAACAACATCTCAAATGTTTCATGACGCCATTTTAATATCACTTCATGTCACATCCATTATTTTATTTATAATGTGTACGTGTGTTATTGCTATGAATTACTTGACATTGGCAAAATACTCACTAATTTGTGAGTGAGGCCATATTCATATTCATTTCATTTCATCGCATTTCATTTCGTAAAGAAAGAAAACGAAACAACATCTCATTCGAATTTTAAATTTCGAACATGCAAATGTCGCATCAATTTTAAAAGCCGATTGCACCAACCTTTGGCCGGCGTTAAAATGTAATCTAAATTTAAAAAAGGAAACCAAGTTGGACGTTATCTTGATCACTCGTCCTTTGTGCTTTCTATCGGGTGAAACCGCATTAAACGTTCCTTTCTAATCTTTTGTTAATTCATTAGGAAAGCCAGAGTCATAATTTTAATTGCAAAGTTGGACCAACACATGGTTCCAACACGTACATCAGTCGGAACTAAACAGTTAAGGTTTAAACATTAGTTTTAATCCGTCCGTTTAACAGTTTAATGGACAAATTACAGTTATCTGCTGCAAATTAATTTCGCGATCCATGCCATATTTTTTCTGATTTTGGCCGTTGAATTTTGTCATGCAAAAACTGAAATCTTTTATTTATTTAAGTTTGTGCTTGTTTTGTAGGTACACTAAAAATGTTATGCAGCTAAAACGTTGGGTCGTGTTAGTGGCAATGACCAGAGTGGCGTTTTTTACGAGTTAGAAGTGACTTCGAGAGCTACAGAACAGGTAATTGTGTTATGTCATTGGGATTACTCATCCTGTCTAGTCTGGACGGAAGCCAATGTTCAAAACATCAAACGAGTAATACAAGGCTTAAAAATACTAATCACCTCGGATAGGTACTTTTTTTAAATTATTCTTAAAAACTTTTATACTATTATTTGAATTTAATGATTCATAAATGTTTAGTTGCATACAAAAATAGACATTATGATATTGTATCGGAAGCCTCCCGCGATATGTAAGATCATTCCCTATCGTATGTACACACAGCCTTGTAACAATGTGCGCCGAAGTGAAGAACATGGTTAAAAAGTGTCAGATAGTATAAAGAAACGTTATTTTTTTCCTACATGTTTTCACTTTTGTGAAAAGTCCTAAAGCAGGTATTTTGTATAAGTCCGAAAAATGGCAAAGCTAACAATATGACCACTTTAATTATATTTTGAAGAATTTAAAGACTGCAATACGTACACTCAACTACGTATAACTTAATTTTTTTTTTTCAAACGGGACCCATTCCTTTTTCAAAATTTCAAATATGCAATAAACGGTGAATTAAAAACACAACATTTGACTTTTTGTAACGTTATTTCGTACGTATCGATATGAACGCTCGATCAAGTTTATACCTAGCGACCGGTTAGTGATGCGAAAAACCTGTCCGTTTCGGGCCGGCCGGCTCCGATGTAAATGTTAAAAAAAGAGTATCGGACTACTTTCTTGCAATCAATGGAGTATACGTTGAAATATTTGGAATTAAAATAAATGTCATTTATTTGTAATTAAAAGAAAAGTACCTGAGATCTGACATGCTTTTTAAACTTCGGTAATTCATTGCGCTTGGTTGAAATATTCATTTGTATTTTACAAATGAGTTGGGTTAAGGTTGGGGTTGGGTTGGGTTGGGTTGGGTTGGTTGGTTGGGTTGGTTGAAATGGGTTGGTTGGGTTGGGTTGGTTGGGTGGGTTGGGTGGGTATGATTCTGATTATTTAACAATTAAAAAATATTAAAAAATATATATATCGATTAAAAAAAAAATTGCGCAAAAAAATTTGTTTGTGTGTTCTGATTCGCGTGTCCGACACAAATCGACGACCTGATTAGCTCAGTGGGTATTTATCTAGCTTTTTGAACCGAGGGTCCCGGTTTCGAATCCCGGTAGGGGCAAACTTAGTGTGATGAGCGCGAATGTTTGTACCCGAGTCATGGATGTTTATTATCTACGTAAGTATTGTATATATACTCGGATCGCCCTCAGTCCATTGTACGGTACCCATAGTACAAGCGTTGCTTAGTTTGGGGCCGTTCCAGTTGGTGTGGTCGTCTGGCGATACAAAATCAATCCGTTTCTTTTTTTTATGATACAGTATTTTGTTATTCGCGACACTGCGTTCGTATTAATTTTTAAATTTCAGGTATTAGACAATTTAAGGAGGAACCATAGAGTTAAGAGTACTTACGCATTAATAAAAAAAAATTACTTGTTTTTTTTAACTTCATTCGTTATCTTTTCACACCTGCTTTCATAGAACAAAAGACTTCTTGGAATAACTTTTTTACAGTCCAACCCTTTGTCTAAAGGTAATAAAATCGTTATCAACCCTACGGCGAAGGGCCGGATGTGGTACTATAACACCTTGGATGAATGGGCAATGCCTTGTTTACCGAAATTTTTGGAAAAAAATTTTGGTACCTAAGTACCTCCTTAAAAAAGTCCTTAAAAAATAGTTTTATTTCAATGTGTAGTATTCGCGTAAATATAAGAAATCAATATTACTGTAAGTGTTAAGGAATCCACTCATTGCAAAATAACACGATATTAATAGCCCACCAAACTTTTTTAAATTTTTTATTACGTTCATTTGTCTCCCTGTTGGGAGCTTCAAATCCCAAGAGTACACAATGTTGCTCATTTTGTTTGATAATGTATAATTTGAGGCCTGGATTGACATTAACCGCGATTTTATACGGGTTAATCCACCATATATACTAATTATACTAATATTATAAATGTGAAAGTTTGGATGGATGGATAGATGGATGGATGTTTGTTAATCAATCACGCCAGTACGGCAGAACGGATCTGGATGAAATTTGGTACAGAGATGGATTATAGTCTGGAATAGTGAATAGGCTACGTTTTATCCCGGTAAAATGTATGGTTCCTGTGAGATAGATTTGTTTAAATTTTTCATAGAGCAAGGGATCGACATGAATTTTTGCGCGGATAACACCGCAGGGCGCAGCTAGTATTTTATAAAAAAGCAAATAAAAACTTGTGCACAGTACTATATGATGGTTGATAAAGTTACAGAACGTTTATAAATTCGGTATTTGAAATATGAACGCATGTTCTAATTGCAACCGTTCAAACACGATATTTTCCTAAGATTCTATAAAACAACAGAAGTCATGACCACAGATTATGCAAGGACGCGAACGTGACTACAATGTAATTTCGTTATTTTGTTTTTAATTTTATTTTTTTTAGAAAAAATACATCGACTATTTTATATATCAATGAAAAATTATTGTGACTAAGCAAATGGGAGCGGATTTTAGCTAGAACTACTATTAGGGGGGGGGGGGGGGGGATTAGGCCTGCATACCATCTTCCATATTTGATATGAAAAATAATCATTCCACTTGACGTTGGCAAAATCCCTCCCTCAACTTGTGAGAGCCCCTTTTCTAAAAAAAAAGTCTAATCAGTACTATAACCTACTTTGTTTAAAATTGGTCAATTATTGATATATTGATTGGATCCCCAAATATGAATTAAATTGCCATGATAATTTGGTGATTAAGAAACAATTGTGCGGTTGCGACTTGAGTGTTGAACTGTGAGTTGTTGTTTTTTTGTATTTTAATACTAGCTGTTGCCCGCGACTTCGTCCGCGTGGTATTTAACAAAGACAACCGTTGACAACAGCCTGCTCGCCCATTCTGAGCCCGCGGGACGCAGTGCAGGTTGTTGCTATCAAACTTAATCAGGCGCTGCGCTGCAACATTGGTTTTAATTTTTTTTCGTGAGATCCAATTTTTTTTTTAAATAAAAGTAGCCTAAGTTACTCCTTGTTACATCAGCTATCTGCCAGTGAAAGTCCCGTCAAAATCGGTCCAGCCATTTCAGAGATTACCCAGAACAAACAGACAGACAGACAGACAGACAGACAGACTTAGTAAAAAGCGGTTATTTTAATATTACAAACAGACACTCCAATTTTATTTATATGTATAGATGTATAGACTACAATATCACCAGACGAACACACCAACTAAACGGTCCCACACTAAGCAGAGCTTGTATTATGAATACCGTACAATGGACTGGAGGCGAACGCAGTATATAATACTTATATTGATATTAAACATCCATGACTTGGATACAAACATTCATGCTCATCACACAAAGCTGGTCCATACCAGGATTCGAACCTGGGACCCATGGCGCAGAAAGAAGGGTCAACTGCGTTAATCAGGCCGTCATAATACTGGCGCCAACCTTATGAACCCTCCTAGTATACACAGGTCATGCTTATCAAATTCAAAGTCAAATCATTTATTTCGTATAGGCCTACGGGGGCACTTACAAATTGTCATTACATTTTAGTTCTACAATCGGATCGGAACGCGACCTCAACTGAGGAGATCCGGCAAGAAATTTGTTTTTTTTTATGTCCAGGACCGGGATGCTTTAAGTTATTATTTGCATTATTTTAACCAAATTATGCGTGACCACCGCGTTGCTGACTAAACATTTATTTTTTTGGTGTCGACAGGACCGACCAATGTCAGTCCTTTTTTTTGTGTCCAAATCACGTTTTAATCTCGTCATTGTATTAATTTAAAAATTATGCGCTACTCAATTGGGTGGGAGTTGGTGATCTGTATATTTTAATAATAAATCTTATTAGCAAATGAAAAAAAAACAACACGGTATTTTTAATGATGTTCATTGTCGTTGATCGAAGTGATTTCGTCATTTTATGGTCAACCATAACTGGACAAGTCTGCTGACAGAATTTAAAAGGTCAATCTATCAAAACATTCCACGGTACAATAGCAAAATATTTCCCCACAATGTCGGTGCAGTAAGAAAGCTCGTGCTTTAAAGACAAAAAAAAAACTCAAAAAACCGGCTCCGTAATTAAAACCTCGTTTGAAAACAGAATTAAACTATATTCTGAGCACTACCTTGTTGAGAGCTGAGCACAGTTCCATACACAAATATCACTTCATTGTTCCGTTTTTAACTTTTTTTGAATTTCGTTCCACATCACACACTAAGCTGCATGCCGGTACGGCGTCATAAATGTTACTGAACGAACACAAAAGTTACCTCAGGTACGATTCTCACGTCGTATTAACCAGGTGAGTTTGAAAGGTCAGTATAACGGCGGCACTGACCGCAGGAAGGCTGCCATCGTGTTTCGGAAGGTTGTATTGAAAAGAACATTGTATCACATTGGTCATCGCGGAAGAAAGAGATGAAGAGCGAATGACTGAACCTTCGAATAGATTATTGTTGGTACACAGACTCGGCATTGTTGTTATATTTTTAAATGCGTTATTATTTTCAACGTATTGTTACAAATAAATAAGTACCAATTATCTAGAAATCAAGTATTTATTATTAGATATTATAAATATTTATTTTTTAATTGAATAATGCTGTCAGCCTTAAAATTTGGACCCTTTACGAAGTGTTTTGCAGATCATTAGAGGGGGACAACAAATAGACCATAAAACAAGCTAATTACACAGTGTTTTTTTTTCATATAGCTATCCCACTCTGTCGGCCTATAAATCGGTTCGTAAATTATAAGTTTTATTTTTCTTATTACCGTAGCATTTTTGTTGTTAAAATGATAATTGTAAACAATCCCATTACCTACCTATATAATTTTATACTCTTTGTGTGACGTCACCATTTTAAAATGTCAGTAACGCTTGTAATATCGCCGTCTCCCTCCGGCATCGCGCTCTCATAGGGGAGCGATTCAAGGATACGGTGCACTCTTCAGTTCACTGATCCCGCGGCGGGCGCAGCGAAGCCTTCTGCGCGGGCGCTTGGTACAAGGAGGACTTTTCACTATTAATACACTAACACTGAACCTCCCTTTGTAGCACGTTGCAAATTTTAGCTACACACTTCTTCAATTTTAGCTTCTAATTTCATCGTGCGAACTGCCAAGGAATGGAACACGCTACCGGCGTCTTTGTTCCCCGTTGACTTCAATCTGGGTGTTTTCAAGTCGAGAGTGAACAGGCACCTTCTAGGCAAGTATGCTCCATCGTAGATCTCATCGTCACTTACCATCAGATGAGATCGAGATCAAATACTTGCCTATAAAGTAATTAATACAAAAAAAAACACTTTTATAGTTAGATCTCATCGTAAAATCAAAATGAACTGCTAGTTGATTTCGCTGAAAAATTTAACTGTAATGGCTGAACATATTTTTTCAGGTGATAAGATTAAGTTATTTCAAAGAAATGTCAATTAGTCTAGCGACTGTGCGTCCGTCGTTGGCCATGTCCAGATCGAATGCACAGCCTCATGAGGCTGTCTCAGCATATCCGCGCGCATGCTGACAGCGAGATAAAATGTTAGATGACAGCGCTAGGACGAGGCATTGCGAGCTTTGAGTATTTACCAGATGTCACATCCATTATTTTATTTATAATGTGTATTTATTAATGTGTTATTGCTATTAATTACTTGACATTGGCAAAATACCCGCTAAGTTGTTGGTGAGGCCATATTCATATTCATTTTATGTCATTTCGTAAAGAAAGAAGAAGAAAAATATTTACCAAAGGAGCAGCTTACAGCCAACTTCTGTTCTGTTTTTTTTTCTAACAATTCTCGAGTTAAAAATTCATAGCGATTCAAAATGGCAGCGATCAGGGCCCCAAGTCTGCTAACACAATCGATTCATAATCGAACAGCAACCGCATGGTAACTGTCCCATCATGTCTGTCAAAAGTGACAGCTACTATGCGTGTGATGTTCGATTATGAATCGATTATGTTAGCAGACTTGGGGCCCAGGAGTGAGCTAATTGTATTGTACTTAAGGTGGAAGCTTAGGGTCAGGGCGCGAAATACAAAATTTCAATGGTTTTTATTTTTTAAATTTGGACATCTTTACGATGTAATTTAGTGTTTTGCGATATTAACATTCTGCATTGGATGTCTCGATGTATTAAGTTTGCTTAAACACTAAATTACATCGTAAAGATGTCCAAATTTTTCGTAAAACAATAAAAACCATTGACATTTTGAATTTCGCGCCCTGACCCTGAGCTTCCCCCTTAAGGCCAAATGTCCAATGTTTTGACAGAGGGGTACGCCTTACGATATACCACGGTACTGCGACAGTTTGTCGCGGCCGAGTGCTGGCATTTATCATAGTTGCACTGTCAGCGCCGGCGCGCATGTGCCTCAGCGAGGCTCGAGAGGCTGCGCGGTTGGTCCGTCACGGCTATTACTGTTCCACAATCGTCTTCGCCCTGTTCGCACGGTTTTTATTAGCATAGGCTAGTTTTTGCGCGACCAGCTGACGGTATGAGTTACCAATAAGTGTATGTATAATATAATTTCTAGTGTTCACAACGACTAGAAATTATATACGAGATAATTCATGTGCTATGAATAAATAGGAAGACGATTATGCTATGTGCTATAATTATAATGATATAAGTAGATAATATCACTTCGTCTGTCGTTGAAGTAAATATTTAGTTAGTTTAGTTTAATTTCTTTTTCGTACTTGGTTGTGTGGGGTTGAGTTGTGTATAAAAGGGCCCTGGTTGAACCAACCATAATGTTAAAGATGTCCCGACCAAATTCAACATTTTTATTATGTTATTAAATGCGACGCATCCATATAATGTTTTACAAGCTTGCGATCACGTGACGTTAAATGTCAGTCGCGGATAATTTTTAACCGACTTCAAAAAAAAGGAGGAGGTTCTCAATTCGGTTGTATTTTTTTTATGTATGAATTAGTAGAATTACTTATACATAAATCTGTTAAGGTGCCTATACATTTGTTCGATTTATGACGAATATACTGTATATAATGTATACATACATATGGGCATATATACTGGATAATTGGCCATCGATCATTTTCAGATCTTGGGATCCGGGCGGCGAGTCGGTACTTAGTACATTGGGATACTCATCCGACGGTACCGTTACCACGACATTGGATAATTCAGATAAAGATAATTGTGGAAACAATCATTAAGTATTACGTTATAAAGGCCTACAGTTAGGATGTTAGGCTTTAAATTATTTTAATATTTTTTACCCTCACCAGATTAGTTAATTCGTACATCATCATCAGTATTCATATGATTTTCTTTTTTCACAGGCTGGCAGGTGCTTTATTTAATGGACTTGTATGCTGGCTGATTCATAAATGTTTAGTTTAAATGTAGCTTTGGCTGTTGAGCGAGGCAATGCGGTTAGCATCTTGGGCACGCCACCGCATGGGCCAAATTTTTTACACTTTTTGTAGCTTTTCTATACTCTTTTTTAATTTATATTAGTTTGTAAATATTAAAATTATTTTCTTTCTATATATTGCACATATTATTTTATTAATCACTTGCTTAGTTTTTATTTAGATTACGCGAATATTTTATTAAAGTTTAAAATAGTATTCCTTGAGTTAATGTACTTACCTAGGTAGCTATTAATTTCTTTGAATTGCGTACGGTACGCGAAATATTATACCGGGTGTAAGGGGCATGGTAACAAAAACTAAGGTTTAAGCTTAATGCTTATAATAAAATAATAGAAATTATATATGTCGAATGTCACGGGTAACAAATATTGTTATTTTTGAGCACGCAATGTATCGTAAACAACACGATCACAACACAACGCTTCTCGCGATTCCCGGGTCGTGCGAGTGGCGAGCGCGCTCGACCGTGTCGAGTTTGAATTTACATTGCACTTGTAGGTGAAAATTTGTAATTATGCTTTTTTCATTCAAAATCGCGTTGAGACAGACTTCTATTTCATATCATCATTAATCAATCTTAAAACTGAAAAAATGCGGACCATTCATGAAAAGAGCGACGGACAATTCCAACTCTGGGCGGTGACCAGAAACATGAGGTGAAACTATGGTATGCAGTTTACGTTGAGCCATTAGAAGCCACTTACAACTTGTATAGTAAAAAAAAAGTGCTTATAATAACATTTATTATATCAAATGAACTCACCTGATCTTCGTCTCGGTAATCGACGATGTCGCTCCTAAACAAAAAAAAAAACAAAATTTTACTTACAGACGAACTACGAACGCTCAGAGGCAATCCCTCTTTGCGATACGTCAGAGCTTGAAAACGTAAAAAATAAAAATTGGATCACGAATAAGGATGTCACGGAGAAATAAGTAAGAACATTAAGATCACAGGACTGCAAAGGACCCTGATTCTGATTAAAATAGAGTTATCACGACGGCCTGATTAACGCAGTGGTAGTGACTCTGCTTTCTGCGCCGAGGGTCCCGGGTCCGAATCCTGGTAGGGAACAAGCTTTGTGTGATGAGCACGAATGTATGTACCCGAGTCATGGATGTTTAATATGTATATGAGTATTATATACTGAGTTCGCCCTCAGTCCATTGTACGGTACCCATAAAACAAGCGTTGCTTAAAGTGGGATCGTATAGTTGGTGTGTACGTATGGCGATATTTATTTATTTTTCTATTTATGAGCAGCGACAGTGAGCGTCTTATACAGCTTCCAACAATTGCCACATAACATTGTAACAGATTGGATCGTATTGGTAAACAATGCTGTCAAGCTGAATAATATAAGTACAAGATAAGGCAGCACGCACTCGGGCGTGAGCAGTGTTGCCAGATTGGGTTTTTTTCGCAATGCTGGGTAAAAAATTTTGCTCTGGAGAAATTTTGGAGGAATGAAATTCATGGAGAAAAATTTGGAGAAAAAAATACCCATGCAGTGGGGATGCGTAACGTAAAAATAAAAGGTGAAAATAAGAACAGTATTTTAAGGAAAAATTAAGAAAAAGGCAAAAAGCTAATAAAATTGAATCATCCATTTGGTTAACTAACCGATATTATTAACTTTTTGCCTTTGGGTAAAACTCAAGCAAATTGTATCATTTTGGAGAAAAATAATTTCAAATTTGGGTAGAAATAGAAAATCACATCTGGCAGCACTGGGCGTGAGTGAACAGAACCCCGCTCATCGCCTCGTGGGGAGCCCCATGCGAATGTACAATGCAATATGGTGATGCGCTTCGTCGACCACATTATGACAACGAGATTAGTTGTGAAAGTTATAACTTCAAAGCACGTACTGTTCGAGCGTGCATCACCATAGATGGAAGGCGCTCTGTTACAACACGGAATTCGGTCTGGCTAATGTAATATAGTCGAAGAAGCGTTCGCACTGCGCAGTGTTGTATACTGTACAAGGCTGTGTTAATTATTTGGCGGAAAAGGGAAGATCTTCCAGCCAGGCGGGTGGTGTGCCTGGCGGAGCGGCCGCTATGCCCCGACGGTTATTGTCGGGATCTTGTATATACGCTACGTGCTCAGAAAACTCTCATAGCGCGATTCAGGATTGTATTGGATTTTGACTGTTGTTCTGAATGTCGTCTGCAGAGCCGTGTTAGTTAGTAGCTTGTGGCGGGGTTGAAGAGGTCGCTACAAATACTTTAAATTCAATTTCTAGGAGACATCTGGTGACCAGAACGCCGGTACTTAGTTTGGCCAACGCATCAGCATTGCCATTCAACGTGGCAATGCTGCCAGCGTTTTGGGCACCTTGCCGGCCGATGGTGGTGGGGATTCGCTGAGTGCTTTCTGATACCAGTTTAATTTTAATTTATTACATTTTTAATTTATCGTATCTTGAATACGAAACACAATACAAATAACATAACATAACCTATTAAAACGAGTTTAATAGCGGTAATTCATAATGAATTAAACTTCGATTAAGACTTTAGGAATTTGGAGTGATAAAGTTAATAAATTCGATGTATACCATACGATAGACAATAATGTAGTTTAAACTATGTTTTAATTATACCAATCAGTAGCAGTATAAGTATATAGTCACTACTTCGCTGCATGTGCATAGTGAATGTAGCGTCTCGATCTACTGCCGCCTTCCTACCTAGGCAAGTATGCTCCATCGTAGATCTCATCGTCACTTACCATCAGGGCCCCAAGTCTGCTAACACAATCGATTCATAATCGAACAGCAACCGCATAGTAACTGTCAATTTTGACAGATATTGTATGGGATATCTGTCAAAAGTGACAGTTACTATGCGCTTGCTGTTCGATTATGAATGGATTGTGTTAGCAGACTTGGGGCCCAGGTGAGATCGAGATCAAATACTTGCCTATAATGTAATAAAAAAAAACACATTGATTTCTTATATTTACGCGAATACTACACATTGAAATAAAACTATTTTTTAAGGATTTTATCGCGTTTATTTTTCGTTTTTACGTTCCCGACGTTTCGGCTGCTTTACAGCAACCGTGGTCACGGGAGGACTGTAAAAACGAAAAATAAACGCGATAAAATCCTTAAAAAATAGTTTTATTTAAAAAAAAAACACGTTTTAAATATTAGCATATGCAAAATAGATTTTTTATATTTACGCGAATACTACACATTGATATAAAACTTGTTGTACAGATTTTATCGCGTTTATTTTACGTTACACATGAGGGTACCCCAGTTACAACTATGACACTAGGACGTCTAACACCTCAGTCCTCCCGTGACCATGTTTGTTGTAAATCAGCCGACACGTCCGGAACGTAAAAACATAAAATAAACGCCATAAAATATGTTTTATTTCAAAGTATGCGCAATATTAACGAATTATAATAAGTTGTCTGACACCCTTAGCTGTTTAAAATGATTTCGTTCTAGTATACAGAGTGTACGTGACATGGTAATGAAAACTTTGGGTAAAGGTTACAGTGAATGCCTACAATAAAATTATAGAAATCATTTATTTATTAAGCGCGCAATGTATCGTTAACAACGCGGTCACAACACAACGCTCCGCGCGATAACCGACTCATGCGAGTGACGACTCAAACGTATCGGGTTTTAATTGCAGTTTTGGAACTCAATTAGCCTCAATGTTTTCAATTATAATTTTTTTCTGTAATGACCTTATTTTCAATTATTTAAAATTAAAAACACGTTGAAATAGACTTCTATTAAATTTTAATGCTGAAGTCAATTTGAAAATACTGAAAAAATGCGTATAATTCACGAAAAGATCCACGGATAATTCCAACTCTGGGAGTTCCAGAATCATGAGTTGAATCTATGGTCTTTTCCGCCATTTATACGCTGTAGGTGCAACGGTAATGGTGTAAAATATTTTAACAAGTACGTAAGTAGATTATAAACATCCCCATAATAACAATATTAATCAAATTACTTATTTAAAACTAGCTGTTACCCGCGACTACGTCCGCGTGGTATTTAACGAAGACTCAACCGTTGGCAACAGCCTGCTCGCGTTCTGATCCCGCGGGACGCATTGCAGATTGTTGCTATCAAACTTAATTAGGCGCAGCGCTGCAACATTGGCTTTTTTTTATTCGAGAGACCCCATTTTTTTTCTAAAATAAAAGTAGCCTAAGTAACTCCTTGTTACATCAGCTATCTGCCAGTGAAATTCCCGTCAAAATCGGTCCAGCCCTTTCAGAGATTACCCGGAACAAACAGACAGACAGACAGACAGACAGACGGACAGACAGACAGACAGACAGACAGACAGACAGACAGACAAAAATTGTAAAAAATGTTGTTTCGGTATAGGTAACGTGTATACATCCAAATGCACTTAGTAAAAAGCGGTTATTTTAATATTACAAACAGACACTCCAATTTTATTTATATGTATAGATGTAATAAAAGTATCTTACCTAGATCGGATTTTCTTAATAACAACAGGCCGTTGCGCCGTGCTGTCATGTATCCGGACTTGCGTCGGGTCTATCTCCTCGCATTCGTCGTCGTCAAATGGTATCTGGCCTGTCCTCTGAGCCAGTATTGAGTCCATGAAAGGACTGTAAATTTGTCCAGACGTACCGAGAATATCATCTATATCCGTATACCTAGATATGTATCTATCCATGCGTTTCTGGTAACTGTTCGAACTTCTTCTTCTGTACTGACGGTTGTTTTCATAAGGCGATGTACGACCTCTTAAGTCTTCATTCACCTTTGGAGTCTCCAAACCCTCAGGGCTTCGCCTATCGCCTAGAGGCTCATCATCAGGTAAATGCAGAGGGAACGGAGGTACGTGCGAAGGCGGAACGTATACTTGGACTTCTTCATTGTCTGAAGACTCGCTCTCATCTTGCGGAGGAGGTGTCGGCAGTTTTTCTATACCTTCTGGAATGTTTTTGTCGCTCGATAACCACCATGGTCTCTCCCCTGACTCTATGTGACGTATCCGCCTCATGGGGAAACTGCGTTCGGATCCAGACTTGCTTAGACTTTGACTGGCTTGCTCGGGTTTGTTACTGTTTGTGGAATTTTCATTGCTGGTGAGCCACCAGTCTTTTTGGTCCCCAGATTCATTGCGACGGACTTTGAAAAATATATTTTTATCACTCTTTTCACTATCACTCGAAGATTTCCTTGGTGGTGTTAGTCGTTCTATGCCCTCCGGTATATTAGCACAGCTGTCTAGCCACCAGGGCTTCTCTTCGTCAGTAAATTTGCTTTTTCTTAGAGATCTGTTGGGATCGGCACTTTCTGATGTGTTACTTAGTGAAGTTTGACTATCGAGTTTATTATCACTATTGGATTCAAGCCACCAAGCTTTTTCCCCTGACTCCACGTGCCTTATTTTTCTTGGTATATTTTTGTCAAACGGAGGTTTTGAGTTTTCATTACTAGAATTACTTTTCTTTTCCACATCTGATTCCAACCACCGTGCTCTATCTCCTGACTCTATAGGCCTAATTGATTTGAGCTTTACGTAGCTATCGCCATTTGATGCTATGATATTAGTTGTATCATTCTTTTTACTGGACTTGTCACTTTCTGTTGTGAGATTAGAGACATCTTTGCCCGTAGATTCGGACGTTGAGTTTTCTAGCCACCGGCTGTTATCACTATTATCGTTGTGTCTTAATTTAAAAAGACTTGTTACTGGCGCCAGTGCTCTTATTAAGAATGATTTCGCTTCCTCAGTACCTGATTCAGTCTTCTGTTGTAATGAGGGAGAAGGTTGTCTCCCTGATCGATCTGTTGATATGGTGCCCTCATCAGCAGAAGTCCTAGACACCTCGTTAGTTTTTGATTTTGATACAGGTTCATCTTCGCTAATAGAAGATTGTGTTGATAGAGTGATACTTGACTCCGGGCTATTGCTCTCGCGTCGCTTAGAATTCTGTAATTTCGATGGTCCATTCTGAAGGTTACTACTGCTTGGAGATTTCTTCTGTATATTATTGGCACTGACTTCACTCCCTTGATCAGAATCCGTAGAACTGACTGACTTACTTCTCCGTTTAACTATTTTCTTTTTAGAACCGGTGTCAGATGATGAATCTGTGCTAGTTTTTCTAACTTTTATCTTTTTAGTTTTTACTACTCCTTCGGCTTTAGGTGGTTGTGGAGGTAAATTACTGTTAGTTATTATAATCTCCGGCGAAACTAACTCTGCAGAGGTTACTGGGCTTTTGGCTCTTTTAAGTTTCAGATTTACATTTATTACTATATCTTGATTACTATCACTTTTGTTTTGATCATACGAAGTGAAATCATTATTTGCTTCAGCCTCATTGCTCGGTACACTGTCATCGTTATGCGAGTTGGAGTCAACGTTTTCTCTGGGTTGTGGTTCAGAACTATGACTTCGGCTAGATCGATCATTGTAGGAATTATTTCCTGCGTTCAAATGAGAATATTGTGTTGAGTATCTACCCGCGTAGCCGGTGTAACTGTTAGAACTGGGTGAGTAATAAGACCAATTTGTAACACTCGTTCTGGCAGTGCTTCCAAATCTACTTGAGCGAGTAGTATCGTCAAGTCTATCCGATTGTATTTCCTTATCTATCATCTCAGGCCTCCTTCTAGTTCGTGTGACTGTTTTTTCAACAGTTTTGGCCATGTCTGCTCTCCTACTTCGTACATAAGCTGAGGAACCCGGTGGCGTTGGTGATGTGTGGCGCGTTACTATTGTTACCGTTTCCATTTCATTTTCATCGACATTTGTGCCGTTTGAATTTAGAGTGTGGTCATTAACTGGTTCATTTTGTGGCTTTGGTTTATCTAACACTGCTGGCGGTGAGATACATTTCTCTAATTCACTTTTGCCTATTTCTGTATGATTAACAGGTGAGACAGATGTTCGCTTGACTGTTGGAGGACTTCTCAAGTAATTTGTGGATAATCGATTGGCTATAGCGTACCTATTAACAGTGATTTCGGGTTTCGTTTCTGTTCTCGAAGGGGGTCGCGTGTAATTTGAAGTTCGCGGGTACAATTTATAGCTCGACAGGCTATTGTAGCCTGTAGACTTGTCAGTCTTGCTTGGAATGTCTTTGTCGCGATCCCCGGGACTATCATCTCGGCTTTTATCTTTGTAACTCTTCGTTCTTCTGTCGGGGCTCAAGTGCCTCGAAGGTCGGGTGAGGCTGTATTTCGATGTGGACACAGGACTTGCATCTCTGCTTCTGTTCGCGTTGCTTGATGGTACAGTGAGCTTACTGTAGTCTTTCTTTTCGTATTTGGAAGTGGGCTTTTCAGTTTTAGTGTAGCTGTCATATTTGGATACAGGTTTCTCTGTCTTGTTGTAACTGTCGTATTTGGATGCAGGTTTATCTGTCTTGTTGTAACTGTCGTATTTGGATGCAGGTTTATCTGTCTTGTTGTAACTGTCGTATTTGGATGTTGGTTTCTCTGTTTTACTGTAATGATCATATTTAGAAGTTGGTTTATCTGTCTTGGCGTAGCTGTCGTATTTTGAGGCACCTTTTTCTGTTTTATTATAATTTGCGTATCGGTTGGCGATTGCCGAGATGGGTGTGTCTTCCTTGGTGGACCGCTCGGGGCAGAGGATAGGAATGCTTGACGACTTGTACGCGGGCGTCGTGGTGGTGTATTTGGCAGTGACTGTTGTCGGCCTTTCCGTGGACGTACTGGCGGTACTCCTGCCCGTCTCCCGACTGCGACCGTACGACGGGGTTTCATACTGGAATGGGAAAACATTATATTAATTTGATTAATATTGCTATTGTTGAAATGTAATTCAATTCAATCAGTTATAAGGATACCTAAAGGATACAGTACGACGGTGTATCGAACTTCCTGAAAAGCTCAGTAGGTAGTGACCTTGCTTTATGTGCTACGGGTCCCGGGTTCGAATCCTGGTAGGGACCATCTTTGTGTCACGCTCATCGCGTGAATTTTTGTACCCGAGTCATGGATGTTTATTTTATGTACTGAGTTCGTCCTCAGTCTATTGTACGGTACGCATAATACAAGCGTTGCGTAGTGTGGGACCGTATAGTTGGTGTGTTCGTCTGACGATTTTTATTTATACAACTGAGAGTAGACGAGATTATTGACTTGTCTATTACATCTTTTTTTTTATTACAAACCGAGAATGTGCAATTGCTTTAGTTATTATAAGCCAGATACATACACTTCATTCATCACTAGCTCACGGTCTATAAGCTTCGTTTTATAAATAGCAAAAAGCGTGGAGCGAACAGGGAGGGATTTTATTGAGCCCTCGTTAGTCTGTATATTTTAGTCTACGCACCCATCGACGCTGTGTGAGTACAAGAAAAAATAAAATTTATTGAATTGTTACAGTGGTGGGAAAATATCGAGACATTAATATATCGATCCTATTCGAGATTTTGTGAAATCGAGATGTGACCTCATTATTATTGTAATCCGTGTATCACACTAATATTATAAATGTGAAAGTTTGGATGGATGGATGTTTGTTACTCAATCACGCCAGAACGGCTGAAGGGATATGGATGATCTTTGGCACAGATATAGATTATAGTCTGGAATAGCACATAGGCTACTTTTTATCCCGGTAAAAAGGATATACTTTTTAATCGCGGGTAACACCGCGGGGCGCAGCTGGTATATCTATATGAAACAGTGTCGTGTTAGTTACACCATTTAGAACTCAATAAACGGGTGGGCTGATTTTTACGATATTCGATTTTTTTATTTGTCTCCGCGCACAATAGCAAAATAACTATAAAACCATGGGAAACATTTAAAAAAATAAAGTCAATTTTGTGATACATTTGATTCTGAGGCGGTACGAAGTTCGCCGGGACAGCTAGTAGTAGATAGAAGGTTGTTTTAAAATGTTTGTATTCGGGTTGGAATTTTAGAATTTGATGCATATATTCTGTTCACAGATATATCAAATTATATCATGTGTATTTTTGAGTGCTGCTTGAAAACTGCTTTGTAATGCGTTAAAAGTTTCTATAAATATAGGGGTAATATTTAAAGCCGGTTAAAATGCCTGCTAATGACTCTGTGGTCGTGCGCACTGCTAATGTTAGTTAAATGCATTTCCCTGTTTATCAATTAATTACACAGTTAAATCGTTGTTGAGAATTTGCCAAGTAATTAGAAACCGATTTTACTTGTACACTTTATTTAAATATTCGACTCTGCCCGTGGTACTTTATAAATTCACTTGGACAGTTCAGTACGTCATGTGCAAGATTATATGTAAGCTAACTATATACTTTATAGTCTACCGTATTTAGACTTATTGTGTGGAGAATTTGAAGTTTTAAATACCGTCCGCTAGAGGCGCTATTCAATTCTCCATACAAAATGTCTAAATACGGTAGATTATCCCATCCCACTAATATTATAAATGTGAATGTTTGAATTAAATTTGGCACAGAGATAGTTTATAGTCCGGAATAGCACATAGGCTACTTTTTATCCCAGTAAAGGGTACAGTTCCCGTGGGATAGATTTATTTTAATTTTCCATAGAGCATAGAATCGATAAGATATTTTTCATAGGTAGTAAGTAATATAGGGGTCAGTAAATAACATAGGCTAATTTTTGTCCCGTAAAAATGCACATGTAAAAAGGACATAATTTTTTGATCGCGGGTAACACCGCGGGGCGCAGCTAGTAAACTATATAGTTAGCTTTTATATAATCTCGCATTTGACGTACAGGTAGAATGCCGTATTCATTTGTTGGGCTGGAGTTGTACATTGCTATGCGAAAATAACCTTTAGGTGGTCGAGAAGTGGGTGAAGCCACACAGATCTGGTGCCTATGTGAAGAAAGCTGTGTCGACTGTTTTTTTCTAATACCAATTACACAGCCGAGAAAACCCACCCTCAATTTTTACCAGTATAACACCAGGGAGTGGTCGTTCGCGAACTAATTTACTGCTCTGTGTCACATTTACGAGTATAAAATCATTTTGAAACTACACTGACAGCTATTTTAGTACCACGATGACAAAATTTAATTTATATCTCAATATATATGTGGGATCGTTCACAATAAAAACAGACCGATATTCTTCGATGCACTATTTATTATTTATTTCTTCTTAATTATAACATAATTTACTAATTATTTGATATCTCCGAACAACAACGTCTACCATCTTTTTTTTTCTTCCCTCTCCCTCTCACACTTCGTTCAGAATGTGAATAATGAATATGAATAATAATAGCACTTACGTAATTTCTGAACGACATCTTGCCAATTCATCAGCTCGCTCCCATTTGGTAAGGCTTGAAGTTGGCTATGCGACTGGGCTTTGAGTTCTGTAATGGAAATTGTTTATTGATGTATTCATTAATGTGTCAATGACTTGAACGAATATTAGACTTGCTTTACAGTACGAAGTAATAACTATTGTTTTCAAATCTGAAGCGCCACAGGCGGGGGGGGGGGGGGGGTTCCACAGGCGGGGGGGAGGAATTTGCGTTGTTTGGAGTGTATCTTGATTTATCTGTGTATTTCACACAACCACATACGGAATACATTTTTTTATGACATCGTATAAAACTATGTAGTGACTGAGACAACATTTTGAATGAGTGTCATGTACAACATTTTGAAGCACGATAAATAGCCAATGTGTGTTTTACACGTGGACACAAGGACATAATTCGCATTTCCTACACAATTGGCTTGCTTTGTTGGGCTTCAATCTGTTATCCACGACACTCTTTTTATATTGTTTACTACATTATAATGATATAAAGTAATCCATTTTATGGAGTGGTTGTCACGTGTAACATCAATATAATTAGTTGTTGTTTTTGTTGTTGCGACATGTCCCATCTCTATCATAAGTTGTTGTTATTGCTGTGCCATGCCCAACAATATCTTTGGTTATTGTCGTTGTTGTCACATGTCCCATATCTATCATAAGTTGTTGTTGTTGCTGTGCCATGCCCAACAATATGTTTAGTTATTGTTGTTGTTGTCACATGTCCCATCTCTATCATAAGTTGTTGTTGTTGCTGTGCCATGCCCAACAATATCTTTAGTTATGGTCGTTGTTGTCACATGTCCCATCTCTATCATAAGTTGCTGTTGTTGCTGTGCCATGCCCAACAATATCTTTAGTTATGGTCGTTGTTGTCACATGTCCCATCTCTATCATAAGTTGCTGTTGTTGTTGTGACATGTCCCATCTCTACCATTAGTTCCGTGGACGCTTACTACCGGCTATCACCACTATCAGCGCCAAAATCAAATAGACACAAAACAACGATAGCTATGGCCAGTCCAGTAGTAGTGCAGGTCAGTGATTAATGGACTCTATCTCGTTCTCTTTACGATGTTTGTTACTCAATCACCCCAGAATGGCTGAAGGGATTTGGACGAAATTTGGCACAGAGATAGATTATAGTCTGAAATGGCACAGAGTCTACTTTTTATCCCGGTAAAATGTATGGTTCCCGTGTGATAGATTTGTTTTGATTTTTCATACTTTTAATCGCGGGTAACACGGCCGGGCGCAGTATAAGTATATACTGAGTTCGCTCTCAGTCCATTGTACGGTACCCATTATACAAGCGTTGCTTAGTGTGGGACCGTGTAGTTGGTGTGTTTTTATATAGTATAGATTTTCGCGAGTACAGTACCTATGTAATTATTAAGCAGCGGAGTAACAAGTACACAACTATGAAGTATCTCCTTATTACTTCAGCACTCGGAGAACAGGAAGCGATGCGCTCGAAATCGTATGGTGTAGCAACTATGTAGCAATAGTAAACAGACAGTTGAAAATATCATCGTATTCCTTTCCAATTAGAAAATAGAATCGTTTTTACTTTTCGTACTGACCTATATCGACTGAGTCATTGAACAAACGATGAACGGTCAAGTTCCTGTATCCATTGCATGGCAAACGATGTATTATGATTCAGACATTAGAGTTTAAATTCGTTTGAAGTCGATTCACGTCTCTGTTTTGCGTCTGGAGATATTCAGACGGGCGGAGAAAGATGTGTCAAATCCGTGCAGTGTCATAGACCAGAGAGTGGAATAGACCAGAAAGTGACACAGGCCAGGGAGTGCACAGACTAGAGTGCCACTGACTAGAGAGTACCACAGACCAGAGAGTGGCACAGGCCAGAGAGAGCACAGACCAGAATGCCACTGACTAGAGAGTAGCACAGACCAGAGAGTGGCACAGGCCAGAGAGGGCACAGACTAGAGTGCCACTGACTAGAGAGTACCACAGACCAGAGAGTGCCTATAATAAGGTCCCTACAAAACTTTCAAAAAGTTTTTTTAAATTTTCGGTATGAAATAAATTAACATCATCGTCTGCCTTTCAAAAATGATACACATGCAATGAAGTTTTGGTGCATAGCGAATCCTAGAAAGACATTTTGTCTTTCTAGGATTCGCTTATTTTCGCAGAGTATTGCATATTATTTGGGGTACCGGTCACTCGTCACATAGTTTTTCTACTAACATCTAAGTGGACTTCGGTGTTGCTGGCTTCTTTAATTATCGAACAAACTTGTTAGGTTTATAATTGGAAAAGTTGACAAGCCGAGGGTCAGTGGTGAGCACTTCTTCCCCCATTTGTTTAACCATGGATTTCCGTCAAGTATCGCCATGTTCTATCAATTATATTAATTACTAGCTGCGCCCGGCGGTGTTACCCGCGATAAAAAGTATGAAAAATTAAAACATCTATCCCACGGGAACCATACATTTTACCGGGATAAAAAGTAGCCTATGTGCTATTCCAGACTATAATCTATCTCTGTGCCAAATTTCATCCAGATCCGTTCAGCCGTTTGGGCGTGAAAGAGTAACAAACATCCATCCATCCAAACTTTCACATTTATAATATTAGTATAGAGTATAGATAATTGTCTATGTTCAACACGTGTGTCTACTCTATGTAGAGACAATGGCCGAATAAATTGTGAGTTTGGACAGTAGCCATCGACTTCAAAACACGTAAATTCTCATTTCCGCGTGTTGAACGTACATTATCAGACTAGAGTCTAGACGATCGGGCTACAATCTTTCTAGGTGATATTATGATCTGATTTCGTTGTAGGTTTGTGCACAATTATTTGTAAGCTAACCGTATACTTTCCCCCGAATTTATAGACGTTCTATAACTTTATCAAACGTCATATAGTACTGTGTAAAGCAAAACCCTTGTGTGCAGTACTATATGACGTTAAGTAAATTTATAGAACGTCTATAAATTCAGAGGGTATACGATAAACTATACGGTTGGCTTTCGAATAATTTTGCACTTGACGTGCAGGCCAATATGTTACGTACCACAGACCTAAAATGATTACGCTACCCGTACATACAATAAATTGATGTGCATGCTTGCTAATCATATATTTTGTAATGTATATACAGTATATAAGGCTGTGATAGCCAAGTTGGTAGAACGCTTGCCTCGGTAACGAGGATCGTAAGTTCAAACCCCGGCTCGCACCTCTGGGATTTCATTTCATGTGCGAATCTCATTTTCAACCACGATTAGCACTTGCTAAACGATGAAGGAAAACATCGTGAGGAAACCTGCATGTCTGAGAGAACCCCTCGAAAGATGTGTGAAGTCCGCCAAACCGCACTGGGCCAGCAAGGTGGACTATGGCCTAATCCCCCTCGAATAGAGGGGAGGGCCGTGCCCAGCAGTGGGATATTTAAAAAAAGGGCTGGTATTATATACTGTAGATGTTTGTTTGCGTGTACCTATGTTGTCGGTGTGTCTAGTACAGTAATAGTTTTGGTATAAACAAACTGTTTTAGTCAGCTCATACTTTTATTAATTTTAGTTTAATTCGAACTAGACTTTAGTTTAACTACAATAATACTAACTAAACAGTATACAACAAGGTGATGTAGGGTACATACAATGTCATAAATCTTTCTCAAAGATCTTTAAACAAATACTAATAACTTGTAGCGATCTCTTCTCAACAGCGCCACAAGCTACACTCTCTATACAATCCTGCAACGCACTATGAGAGTTTTCGGAGCACGTAACATATATAAAAGATACCGACAATAACCGTTGGGATATAGCGAACACACCAACAATACGGTCCTACACTAAGCAACGCTTGTATTATAGGTACCCTACGATGGACTGAGGGCGAACTCAGTATATAATACTTACTAATTATATTGATACACAAAGCATCCATGACTCGGGTACAAACATTCGTGCTCATCACACAAAGTTTGTCCCTACTAGGATTCGAATCCGAGACCCCAGGCGTGGGAAACAGGGTCACTACCAACTGCGGTAATCAGATCGTCAAAGTTGTGTGCACCGTTCATAATACTATCCCACTAATATTATAAATGTGAAAGTTTGGATGCATGGATGGATGTTTGTTACTCAATCACGCCTGAACGGCAGCACGGATCTGGATAAAATTTGGCACAGAGATAGATTATAGTCTGGAATAGCACATAGGCTACTTCATATCCAGGTTAAATGTAAACGCAAGTAACACCGCGGGGCGCAACTAGTCAATAAGCAAGCACTTCATACAGTTAAATAGCGTTGAGTTGCGTTGAGTACTGAATGATCCAGACAAGAGATAACACGAATCTTTGAAATTTAAGAGCACGTACCATCAATCAGTTCATACTCACAGGTACAGTACGCTTGTTGCGCAGGTACGACGAGCCAGTCTAAATTCGGCGCGCGCCCGAACTCATGCCGAACCAAACTATCGCTCTTTGCGATCGTTGGATTTATTTCTGTCGAAAGTAGATTACTAAAATAAATGGCCTACTCCCGACCAAGTGTCAAAGACTCGGGTTCGCCTCGGGTTGTTGTCTTGATCGAAATGGGGGCGCACCTCTTCCCGATGGTGGAAGCCAATACGTTGCTGCCAACACGACTGGCTCTTGGGAGCTTTTGAAAAATCAATGTCAATACACGTAAAGTCTGTCCAATGCAGTATTTGGGTTGTTCCCTATAAGTCTTTAACACAATGAAGCCGGCCTTCAATAGGCTGTTTGACTGTGTTCGAAAAACTATCTTAAAGTGTTCATTAGTCCTCTTCCCCATTTGCTTAGCAATGGATTTCCGCCAAGTATCGCCTAGTTCCACAAATTATAAAATTTGTATAGGATTTATTTAAAACTAGCTGTTGCCCGCGACTTCGTCCGCGTGGTATTTAACAAAGACAACCGTTGACAACAGCCTGCTCGCCCATTCTGAGCCCGCGGGGCGCATTGCAGGTTGTTGCTATCAAACTTAATCAGGCGCTGCGCTGCAACATTGGTTAATTTTTTTCGTGAATCGGTTTTTTTTTCTAAAATAAAAGTAGCCTAAGTTACTCCTTGTTACATCAGCTATCTGCCAGTGAAAGTCCCTTCAAAATCGGTCCAGCCATTTCAGAGATTAGCCGGAACAAACAGACAGACAGACAGACAGACGGACAGACAGAAATTTTAAAAAATGTTGTTTCGGTATAGGTAACGTGTATACATCCAAATGCACTTAGTAAAAAGCGGTTATTTTAATATTACAAACAGACACTCCAATTTTATTTATATGTATAGATATGATGCTAACTATTTAGTTCTTTCATTGTAAATTCCAGTATTTTCCATTAATATAACTTTTTTAATCATTATTCACGTCGAGAAACAAATCTATGAACGGGACGCGAGATTAGAAGGTTTTAATGGAAAGTATTACAAGTAGATGGCACATCCCTAGTAGCCTAAAAGCTAGCAAATTAGTAGGTGCATCACTAGTATGCCGCGCTCAATAGGAATATGGACCGTTTCGCCCAACTAATTACTTACTTCCGCGACATATTTTCGCGGAACTAGAATAGTGGTGTACTGTGCGAAATAGTGTTCTACCCCCGGAAGTGCGGAATGCTTTGTTTACATTCAAGTATCGCGAAATATTCGCTTTTAGGTAATACGGTCGTAGACTCTAAGTCGAAACAAAAATAATTTTCGTAACAAAATGAAATTAATAAATAAAAGTAATAAGAAATTAAAAGAAACTGAATTGCATTAGTTAGCTTAATGGTATTTTTTTTTTATTACATTATAGGCAAGTATTTGATCTCGATCTCACCTGATGGTAAGTGACGATGAGATCTACGATGGAGCATACTTGCCTAGGTAGGAAAAAGATGACTGTACACTTTACTACTAACGTTTACTTTAGTTTTAAATACCGTCTGCTAGAGGCGCTTTTCAATTCTCCATACAAAATCTCGAAATACGGTAGACTATAAATTGTACGGTTGGTTCGCATTTGACGTGTAGCACAAGGAGAAAGACCCCACACCGTTTCCTCGAACGCGAAATGATATCAATAACATTGAATGCACAAACACGAAGTATTCGACGCCAGCCGAAGTAGATCGCCCTGTCAGTGCTCTGAAGTATTGCTTGAAGATTATCTAATTCCCTTTCTGGGATCAACAGTGGTATTCTGTAACGACAATCTCGTATCTCGCGCGTGAGTTCGAAAGTGAGTTGTAAATTTTCAATGCTAATTTGACATTTTACCCGAGGATTTGTGAGATACAGAATTGTCGTTTAATCCCAATATCTTATGCGTGATTCCGAGGGTGAATGCAAAATTTAAATGAATGAAGTCTGTCCAGCCGTTCTCAAATAACGCGCTTACTAACAGACAGTATTATTTTTAAAATTTTATTATTATTTGAATCAGTGTAAGTACACGTCATTTCAATTTAGCGTGGGCATTGTACTTTGCCTTTAAATGTGACGGAATGTCATAAAAGTGGTTCAGCGGAAAAACTAAGATCTTTCAGCCATTACGTGCTCCGAAAACTCTCATAGCGCGATTCAGGATTGTATTGAGAATTGTCTATTGTTCTGAATGCGTCTGCAGCACTATCTGCGTTGCTTTTGGCGAGGTTTAAGAGGTCGCTACAGTGGTATAAACTATTGTCATTAGTTGACATTACTAATATGAGCAATTGCTCATAATAGTAATGTCTACTATTGACAAAAAAGTATAACGAGTGCATGACTCCGCGGCTGCGCAAGAGTTGACAATGACGCGCGCGGAGCCGCGGTCTCCATCGTACAGTCACACTGCTATCACCACGTACTATGCGGGAAATATCCGGACCGATGTCTGGGACTTTTGCCAGATATATGTAGAATTTTTTAATCATACGCAAAAAAATGATGTACTGAGTTATTTAAGAATACTTTGATGTGTCAATGCAGCTGATTGTAGAATCATCTATTTACAGACTTTTGGGGGTAGTCGAAGAGACGAAGTCGAAGAGAGGTTGTCAATTTTATTTTATTTTGTGAAAAATGTGTTTCTTGAAAATATAATGTGTAATTTTGGTGGAATATTAACCATTATGTGTTCATAAACGTGCACGAGTGTAGAAAAATAACTTTGTCAGCGAAGTATCCTCAACTTTACTGATAGGGTTAAGGGTTATTTGGCCTTTTTTTTTTTTTTTTTTACAAGGGGAAATGCGTTACGCATCCCCTCTCGCCCGGGGGGACGAGAGGGGTATGTGGGACTCCCCGGCAGAGTGCCGGTATACCCACTAAAACCCCTTGGTCCGCCATCACCGCCTTTGAGTGGGGCGCCACAGGATCGCACTTGGCATACTACTGTGGCGCCCCGGCGGCCGGCCCGGGTGTTGGTCCCAGGCCGCAGACATCAGGAGGGGTGCCTGTTGGCACCCTCCGTCGGGGGGACTTTGTGTGGGCAGGTGGTCCCCCGACCCCCTGCCCTAGTCCCCAAGGGTTATTTGGCCTAGTCTACGGATTAGCGATGCATAGAATCTCCTATATTTGAAATTAGATAAAAACATTTTTTCCTTGACGTTGGCAAAATACTTACCCAAAGGTGGGTGAAGCCAATTTATATAAATAAAAAAAAAAATTTACAATACATTTGTAGAGATTCTATTGGTGTATCTATAGATGTAATGAGAAATCCATGCGGGAGGGACTTGAGAGACATTGCTGTGCCAAAATTATATGAAAACTCGACGGTAACAACTCAACATTCTCAGTATTAAAAGAGATATAATTCCTTAATATTGCCAGGGTAATTGGCTTGCTGAGTCACAGATTATGAGGATCAGGACGTCCCGGGATAACGGCGCCGCCTGGCAACACCAGCGGCTTGGATACGCGCCACGTGGTGATTGTTTACAGAGCGACTAATAATTCGTACAGTACCATGGTACCGAGAATAATACTTACCACTATTAATCGTGTGTGTTCGTTTGTTTACGTTGAAAACTTAATAATTCAGTCTTTTCAGGGTTTTGTTGTCGGGTTTCGTTTGTTTCAATTTAAAAAAAAAACCTATCACAGCTAAGTTTTCGGTACTGCAAACTATAATATATAAGGCGTAACGATAATAGTGTAAAATATTTTAACAGGGCCAACAGTAGGTTATAAAAATGACATTCCCAAAGAAATCATTCAAATAACAAGTCTTAAAAAAATGACATCCTGTACTGAGCGCACGACCAATCGCTACTGGGTACCGACGCTGTAAAAAACGTGTTTAAAGAAACAAACAAACATAATTTACACATTTATATAAAACAAATTTACGGATTTTATCGCGTTTATTTTATGTATCAACATCCATATAATGCTGATTCATCTATACATATAAATAAAATTGGAGTGTCTGTTTCTAATATTAAAATAACCTCTTTTTACTAAGTGCATTTGGATGTATACACGTTACCTATACCAAAACAATATTTTTTACAATTTTTGTCTGTCCGTCTGTCTGTCTGTCTGTCTGTCTGTTTGTTCCGGGTAATCTCTGGAATGGCTGGACCGATTTTGACGGGACTTTCACTGGCAGATAGCTGATGTAACAAGGAGTAACTTAAGCTACTTTTATTTTAGAAAAAACATAGGATCTCACGAAAAAAAAAAACAATGTTGCAGCGTTGCGCCTGATTAAGTTTGATAGCAACAACCTGAAATGCTTCCCGCGGGCTCAGAAAGCGCAAGCAGGCTGTTGCCAACGGTTGTGTCTTTGTAAAATACCACGCGAACGAAGTCGCGGGTAACAGCTAGTCGGTTAATATATTTAACACTATTTTGGTTATACCTTATCTATAACGTACTTTCTAAACTATCCCACAGTAAACACAAATCGCCACAGTACGTATGCGTAAATTAACCGTATACTTTAAAGTCGACCGTATTTAGACATTTTGTATGGAGAATTGAAAGTTTAAATACCGTCCGCTAGAGGCGCTTTTCAATTCTCCATACAAAATGTCTAAATACGGTACACTATAAAGTAAACGGTTAGCTCGCACTTGACGTGCTGTTCAATAACAAAGACATTTGCGACCTTCTACCCGGTTTTGTTGTTTTTTTTTTAATTTCATTCGAAAGTTTTAGAATATGGCCGGAAGCCAGGGAAAATTGCGTCAGTAATATATTGTGCTGTAAGACGTCTCACGTAAGAGTGCTCACGAGTGGCCGACATACCCGGTGCCCTATATCGACGACGGTATAATTATTCGCCACACGAAATTAGGTTAATTAATCTTATTAATGTTTCGAAAATCGTTCGAGTTCCTAACACTCTGGCGAGAGGATCCAGTTGTTCTGGCTGTCCCGGCGAACTTCGCGTCGCCTCAGAATCAAATGTATGAGAAAATTAATAAAATTATCTTTATTTTTTTTTTTTTGGAATTTGTTCCCATGTTTTGATAGTTATTCTGCTATTGAGGGCGGAGACAAATTCAAAAAATCTATCATCATAAAATCGGCCCGCCCGTTCTCGAGTTATAAATAGTGTAACTAACACAACTTTGTTTTATATATATACTAGCTGCGCCCCGCGGTGTTAACCGCGATTAAAAAGTATGTCCTTTTTACCGTGATAAAAAGTAGCTTATGTGCTATTCCAGACTATAATCTATATCTGTGCCACATTTCATCCAGATACGTTCAGCCGTTCTGGCGTGATTGAGTAACAAACATCCATCAATCCAAACTTTCATATTTATAATATCAGTGTGATATATGGATAGATTACACGGGTGACAAGACACAGTCGCGAATTTTATTCCACGGAGTTTTTCTCGACTAATACCTCAAGCACACTCCTTCAGTACGTAACGTCTTCCATCCCTTTCACCCTTCAGATTTTATACATAAGCATGACAGTGACAACATGTTTTCTTGATGACGCTACGATTACATTAGAAGTTCCTGGTCAGCTTACAGGCCTATCATTTATTAGGTACACAGAGTAAGTAATTACCGGAAAGTGCATCGCCAGGTGGAAATAATATGGCCATAAGTATCTACATTTTGTTTATACATTTTTATTGTTATATTAATGGTGGGAATAAAAAATAAGTGTAGACACTTCTAAGCTGTATTAAAAAGCACTGGTATAGCTGTGATACTAGAAAAAAAATACAAAATAGCCGACTTATTGTGAGTAGAAAACAAAGAGAAAAGCCAGATTTAGCTTTGGCCGCCCCGGTTTTGGAACAAAATGTAAGCGAAGGCTATTCCATTCTATTTAAATTTCTGTGGTTTCTACATATTGGTTCAATTTCAGTGGCCACCTTCTGACACATGGTTTCCTAAAATTTCATCCCAATAATGTATTTAATACTATAGCTGCGCCCCGCGGCGTTACCCGCGATTAAAACGTATATATTTTACAGGGATAAAAAGTAGCCTATGTGCTATTCCAGACTATAATCTATCTCTGTGCCAAATTTCATCCAGATCCGTTCAGCCCATCTGGCGTGATTGAGTAACAAACATCCATCCATCCAAACTTTGACATTAATAATATTAAGTGAGATATTGAGATTACTGAGGTATAAGAAGCTTTCAGGAATTGTTATTATGACTCAGTACTTACCTAACATGGGGTAAATTCAATGTATAAGTATTTATTTGATGAATTAATAATAACGTATTATTACAGTATTCTTGAAAATGCATCTAAATACAATTGATTTCACAATAAATAACCCACAATTTTATGGATGATACTGTAGGGTATTTAGAATATAATTTGTTATTATTGTATGTGGGTATGCCTTACTATGTAATAAATCAGTCAGCCATCACCCCTGTGTTTGATTGACGTCACACTGGCGACGAGTTATTCAATTTCGAATCTAGTGCGTGTAATCCGTATTTAAAATGCCAATCGGAAGCTTAGAACCGTTCGACATTCATTCTAAACAGTGGCCGTCGTATATACGTCGCGTTAAACAATATATTTTATTAAATGAGATTAAGGAAACATTGCGTGTGCCATTGTTAATTACGGTAGTGGGCGAAGCAACGTATTCGTTAATGTGCGATCTCTGTGCTCCCATCAATCCCGAAAACCAGACCTTCGATGAATTGATACAGTTGGTTTCGGACCATTTGGAACCCCAAAGATCGGAAATCGCCGAGCGCCACGTATTCCGGTTGCGTAGGCAACGTGCAGGCGAAACCATGACGGTATATCTCCAGGACTTAAAACATCTCGCCACTACGTGCAATTTCGGCAGTACACTGGAAGAAAATTTACGCGACCAATTCGTGTCGGGACTATCGAACATCGCAATGCGATCGCGAATCTTTGCCGAGAAAAATATCAAATACAAGGAGGCTGTGGAACTGGCTATGGCGCTGGAGGCTGCAGAAAGGCACGCGGAGGTGAGCGCGGCGACCGCCGCAGCCACGACCTCGGGTGCGGGCGGCGATGCGGGCGAGGGCCTGCACAGGACGAGCGCGGCGCGCGGCGGCGCGAGCGGCGGCGGTGGCGGCGGCGGTGGCAGCGGGCCGCGGGCCGGGCCCGGCGCGGGGTCGGCACAGCTGTGTTGCTGGCGGTGCGGCAAGGCGCATCGGCCGGACAGGTGCCGTTACGCTAACTATAACTGTGACGAGTGCAACAGGCGCGGTCACCTAAAAGTGATGTGTAAACAAGTGCGTACTAGTGCTCGGTCTGGCAGGCAGAATTACGTAAGTGATGTATATTCTGAGGATGAGGACCTGTTTAACATAGAATTGACATCAAAAGGTAACAAACCATTTTTTATTGACGTGAATATTGACAGCTACGTTATTAAGTGCGAAGTGGATACCGGCAGCCGCATCTCTGCGATTAGCGCACAATTTTACAAGCAGATGTTCGCACATAAAACTATTCACTTTGATAATTTGATGTTGCGTTGTTATGCAGGCACGCCAATTGAATCTATAGGTTATATTTTGGTTAACGTCAGACTAGGAAATGTTAATGCTAGTAATTTAGCTTGTTATGTTATTAAAAATGGAGGGCGCCCCCTTATAGGCAGGGATTGGATAAGGGCGCTTAATGTAAAGCAAATCAGCTTTAATAATATTATTACGGATCCAATGGTAAGCCGATTAGCGGCGGAGTTTCCGGAAGTCTTCACCGATAGATTGGGGAATTGTAAAAAACTCCTCCAATTGCAACTGACTGATAAAGAACCGGTTTACGTGCGAGCACGGCCCGTGCCGCTGGCACTCCGCTCGCGGATCGAGAGAGAGCTGGAACGGCTCGAAGATGAAGGAACTATTTATCGAGTGGAACATTCGGAATATGGCACGCCGATAGTACCGGTTGTCAAGAAAAACGGCGATATTCGAATCTGTGGCGATTATAAAGTCACTATTAATCGTAAGCTTAAACGCGAATTTTATCCTCTCCCCCGTATAGAGGAGTTATTTGCTACCCTAAGTGGGGGTGAGGAGTTCTCCAAAATCGACTTGACGCATGCTTATCTTCAGACTAGTCTGGCGGAGGACTCACAAGCCTGCACCGCCATAACTACACACATCGGTACATTTGTTTATCGCCGCACACCCTTTGGTCTATCTTGCGTCCCCGAAAAGTTCCAGAAATTGATGGAAGAAACTCTGCGCGGGGTGCCAGCCACTGTAGTTTTTATTGATGACATCTGCATCACTGGACCAACCAGGAGTGACCATCTAAATAACCTAAAACAAGTTCTGGTTAGGTTAAAAGATATGGGTCTAACCGTCAAGTTGAACAAATGTACATTTTTGCAAAAAAGTGTTCATTATCTGGGGTTTGTCATTGATAAGAATGGTTTACATCCTGATGATAATAAAGTGCAGTCAATTAGGAATGCACCGCGCCCTGCAGATGTCACACAGTTAAAAAGTTTTTTGGGCTTGCTTAATTATTATGGAAAATTCATTCCTAGGTTAAGTATATTATTACATCCGTTACACGAGTTATTAAAGAAAAACGTCAGTTGGAATTGGAGTACAGAGTGTGAAAAGGCTTTTAAAGAGGCAAAGGGGGCACTATTAGGTACTGAAGTGCTGGCACACTATGAGGAGGGGCTGCCGTTAGTGCTGTCGGTGGACAGCAGTGCGTACGGGCTAGGCGCTGTACTGGCTCATCGCTACCGCGATGGCAGTGAGCGGCCGGTGAGTTTTGTGTCGCGGACGCTCAATGACGCGGAACAGAATTATAGTCAAATCGACAAAGAAGCTCTGGCTATATTTTACGGAGTCACAAGGCATCATCAATACCTTTTTGGCAGAAAATTTGAATTACGTACAGATCATAAGCCCTTAAGCTATATATTTGATGAAAAAGTGGGGATACCGCAGACCGCCGCCAGTCGTTTACAACGCTGGGCCACGCGATTAGCTGGTTATGATTTTACGATAACATTTGTTACTTCTAAACAGAACGGGCCAGCCGACGCACTGTCTCGTTTACCGTTAGCGCTGCGGCGCGCCCCAGCTGACGAGTCGATGACTTATATAAACCTAGTACAGGAATGTATGCCTGTAAATTTTCAAGATGTAGGTAAAGAAACCATTAAGGATGTATTATTGTGTAGAATAGTAGGCTATGTTAAATTCGGATGGCCATCGGTACCGAGTTGCGAAGCAGAAAAACCTTATTTTGCACGGCGAAATGATTTAACGGTAGATTTTGGTTGTCTAATCTATAAATATCGTATTATTGTACCTCCCACATTACAAAACAGGGTGCTACATGAAATTCATGAGGGCCATTTAGGTATTAATAAAATGAAGAATTTATCACGCAATTATGTATACTGGCCAGGGTTAGACCGTGATTTGGAAAATGTATGTCATTCGTGTGAGCCGTGTCGCGCGGTCCGCGACGCGCCACCCCGGTCTGAACTACATCCATGGGAATTTCCTCTGTTTCCGTGGCAGCGTTTACATGCAGATTTTGCGGAGTACGCGGGGAAAAAGTACCTAGTGGTAATTGATGCACATTCCAAGTGGATAGAGGTGCTTCCCATGGAGCGCACGGACGCGCACTCCACGAATACAGCATTAATGTCCATATTCAGTAGGTTTGGTTTACCTTCTCAACTCGTTACTGATAACGGGCCACCATTTTTTTCACAAGATTTCAATGACCATTGTGCTAAATATTGTATTAAGCATGTAACTTCTGCGCCATATAGACCTCAAACTAATGGGGCAGCAGAAAATGCTGTGAAGACGGTGAAAAAAACCATTAAAAGAGCTATACATGAAGGCGAAAATGTGTTACAAGCCTTAAATAAATTTTTATTGTACTATCGTAATTGTGAACATGCTACGACGGGTGTGCCACCGGCAGTGCTTCTAACTGGGCGTCGCATGCGCACGCGGCTGGATGCCCTGCGGCCGGACGTTGCTTCGGTGGCACAAGCGTCTCAGCAGCGGCAAGTAGCTAATGCAGGGGGCACGCCCCGACCCCCCCTTCAAATTGGAGAACCGGTACTTGCACGGAATTACACGGCGAGTCCACATAAATGGTCTACGGGAAAGGTGACTAAAGTAACGGGACCACTGTCATATCGTGTTGACATGGGTAATGGTGTGGAGTGGCGGAGACACCGAGACCAAATTATGCCAGTCCAAAACAAATCCCGTTTCTCCTTGTCTCGAACGAGTTCAGGTGTTGAAAAGGGAGAGAAAAGTAGTAGCGATGTGGATGACTCGTTCGAAGATGCCTCGGACGCATCTAGCGGAGGGGCGGCGGGCGGCGCGAGCCCGGCGCGGGCGCCGTCGCCGGCCCCGGGGCCGCGCTCCCCGACACCCCCTCCGGAGAATGCATCTGAGCGCGCCCGACGTGCTGCGGTCCGAGCACGGAATAAAGTAAATTTGTAAGAATGTTTTGTATTGAAGGTTTTCTATTGGACCTACTTTGTTTGTTGTATATTTCGTCTAAGGGGGGAAAGATGTAGGGTATTTAGAATATAATTTGTTATTATTGTATGTGGGTATGCCTTACTATGTAATAAATCAGTCAGCCATCACCCCTGTGTTTGATTGACGTCACAGATACTTATCAGAATCAGAATATTTTCTATTCATGTAAACAATTAAGAACAGTACATAATATGAATCCTCAAAATAGTTACAGAATGTTAAGCTACAACTTTACCACCCGTTCGGAACGCCGTTCCTATGGAAAAGAACGGGTAAGAAACTCCATGGTTGCTTATTTAAAAAGATCCCTTACATTTTTGAGCAGTACATTGTTATGGGTACGTGAGAACAATGTAGGAACGGCTAGACAGACTTTAGCAGCTGGTCAAAAGGTACTAACTCTAAGTATATAATTTAATTTATTACATTTCATCATATTTTTAAGACTATCTTGGCTTGTTCAACACAGATAAACTAAAACTCGGCCGAACTGTCTTGCGACACGGCGCAGTGGCAAACGGAATTATGCAGCGCGACCCAACATAATAATATCAGTGTACTGTCTGGCGATCATTACTAGCACACCCTAGGAAGTAATCGAATGAGATCACACATAAACAGTCTTTTAAAATTTTATTTTCTTCCAGGAATTGGAAGGAATAAACATGTTTATTGCTTTCAAAACATGTGACAGTCTCAACAACATTTGTTAGAACTGGAAACTTACGATTGTCCCTTTCGCACCTGTGGCTTAAGGTGGAAGATACGCCAGGGCGCAAAATTCAATTTTCTTTTTGAAAAAAATTAAACCTATATGGGTAGTATTTTTTTGTTTGCAAATACGGTATAGGGTAATGCATTTATTTATATATTTAAATGGTATCAAAATTTACTTAAAATGTTCAAATTTTCGGTAAAAATTTAAAAAACTATCGAGATTTTGGGTTTTTTCTCCCTGAACTAGCAAGTTAGGGCTTTCACTTTAATCAGAATATTTTTACGTAGCGTTACAATAGCGAAAATGTCTTCCACTCCGCTCACACCACAGGTATTATAAATGAGAATGACAGCTACCTCTATGACGTCACGATAATATTAGCATTTTTGGGGTCAAGTCACCTTCGTCCGTAGGAGAATTAAATACCCTCGAGATACCCTACACGTGACCCTGGGTGGTGCCAACTAGGTGACAACTCTACTGGTGGTAGGCTTCGGCCGTGATTAGTCACCACCCACTGAACAAAGCCATGTCGCCAATCGGCCTAGTCGTGTTCCGGCATGATGTTCGGTGTTGCCATTCATGGATGGCGGGTCAGATCAGTTGCGCTGCATGTGCCTAGTGAATGTAGCGTCTCGATCTACTGCCGCCTTCCTACCTGTTCACACTCACACAATATGTCAATTCGAGAGTGAACAGGTACCTTCTAGGCAAGTGTGCTCCATCGTAGATCTCATCGTCACTTACCATCAGGTGAGATCGAGATCAAATACTTGCCTATAATGTAATAAAAAAAGGAGTTCCTGCTTACCCTACTGGTGAGCATTACTGATTGGCCACCACTGTACACATGTGACTATCGACGTCGTACAAAATCCAAGGCGCACGCCATCCTAAAAATAGCCAGAGCCAACATTTCAGCGCAATGGGATATCCTGACAAATTATTTTTATATATCCCAGTTTGTCGCCATATCCGTTTGTTGGGGCGCACACCCCACTGTCTAAGAGCGTTGGTGTTTGCCTGTTCTGGGGTATATAAGTTACTAGCTGTCCCGGCGAACTTCGTACCGCCTCAGAATGTATGAGAAAATTAATTGATTGGTAGTCTATGAAAAATTTCAACAAATCTAAAAAGTAAAAATGAATAAAATGTAGCTTATGTGCTATTCCAGACTATAATCTACATCTGTGCCAAATTTCATCCAGATTCGTTCGGCCGTTCTGGCGTGAAAAAGTAACAAATATCCATCCATCCATCTATCCATCCATCCAAACTTTCGCATTTATAATATTAGTATAGATTTAGGTGATAGCAGTGATAGCCAAGTTGGTAGAACGCTTGCCTCAGTAACGAGGATTGCAGGTTCGAACCCCGGCTCGCACCTCTGGGATTTTTCATGTGCGAATCTCATTTTAAACCACTTGCTAAACGGTGAAGGAAAACATCGTGAGGAAACCTGCATGTCTGAGAGAACTCCTAGGAAGATGTGTGAAGTCCGCCAATTCGCACTGGGCCAGCGTGGTGGACTATGGCCTAATCCCCCTCGCATTGAGGGGAGGCCCGTGCCCAGCAGGGGGACATTAAAGGGCTGGAACTAACTAATAGATTTAGGAAATTATTTAGACACAATATCACCCAGGTTGGTTGCCTCCACAGGTGACAGGGCTGGCTGTTTCCTCGCTCAAAAAATTAGCTTGACAATACAGCGAGGAAATGCAGCCAGCATTCTTGCCACCATTCCACGCGGACAAGGTTTTTTTTGATACATAGTTTGTTGTCATACTATTTTTAAGTATTTTTTTTTTATTTTCCAATTTAGTTTAACTGTAAGTTTACATTTTAATTCAATTTGGGAAATAATGTATGGTATGGAAATGTAACTGTTTGATTGTTTTTGGTAATAAATCAATTGGAATCATTGAGACATGAGTCACAAAGATCGCGTAATTTTTTTGATAGGTATGAGAAAGTGCTAAATGGCCCAATCAGTAGGTACTATCACTAAGATACTGACCAGGGAATCTCTTGTGACAAAGATTTATCTACATTTTATTTTATTTTATTTTAAGTATCGTATATGCTTAATCTGAAATGAAGTAATCTCATTTATAGTAATATGTAGGATATTCAGAATCAGAATATTTTTTATTAATGTTAAGTACAGTACTTATGAATCGTCAAATGTCACAAAATGCTAAGCTACTACTTAACCACCCGTTCGGAATGCCGTTCCTATGGAGAAGAACGGGCACGAAACTCCATGGTTGCACTTTTTTTTTAAAGATCTTTTACAGTTTGAGCAGGACATTGTTATAGGTATGTGAGAACAATGTAGGAACGGCTAATCAGACTTTAGCAGCTGGTCAAAAAATTACATACACTTCCTGAATCACGTTGTATATATGAAAATGCCACTTCGCTATTTCCAACTCATATGTGTCTTGTCTTCGCATTGTGTACAGTAGTACCCGCCCATGTATTATCATATACCGCATCTCCTATGAGTAATACTCGACTATTCCTGGAAGCGCTAGGTTGTAGCGCGAAATTCAAAATTCCGACGGTTTTCATTATTTAGGACTTTGGTGGTAGTTGCAGAGAAAGGTCTCAGGATCAATTTTGTTTTATTTTGTGAAAAAATGTGTTTCTTTGAAATATAATGTGTAATTATGGTGGAATAGAAATATTCATAATCCATATAAATAAAACTAAAATTTTGGTCGATGGTAAACGCATCATTTATGTTCCGCTGGTATTTAAGTAAGGCTGGACCGACTTGGCAACTTTTTTAAATGTTCGATATATTCCGGGCCACATCTGTCCAGACCGCTAATTACAAAAAAAAGCCATTAAAGAGTTCTCTATGGTTCTCTTGGTGTAAGATTAGATGCGAGCTTCAAACTTAGGAATCTCAGCAAAAGCAAACCACTGCATAAAGCCGTACAAACTTTCAGTTTGAAAACACAACAAACGAACTAAACATACGAATGGTGCCCCACATTCCGTGATACTTAACAAAAGTAGGTAAATAAAACCTACGTTCATATCTTCTTGAGTATCTTACGCAACGGACATTGTAAAACACCGCCAAGATTCAACCGGCAGATAGTAAATTATAGTTGCATAAAGAACCAGCGAGCATAAAGTAATTATAAATTATTATTGCACGAACTTGACATAGATTGAAGCCAAATATATTATAAAGACGGAGGAAACTGTGAGGGGAAGCAGATCATTTTACACAAGGACAGAGTTGCCTCCTATTGTTTATTTTGGTAAAAAGTAATTTTATTTTAAAAATACATTTTCTTTATGCACTATTTCAGTGTCTCTTTGTTAACTATACAATAGTATCATAATAATAATAATACCAGCCCTTTTTAATGTCCCATTGCTGTGCACGGGCCTCCCCTCAATGCGAGGGGGATTGGGCCATAGTCCACCACGCTAGCCCAGTGCGGGTTGGCGGAATTCACACATCTTTCGAGGGGTTCTTTCAGGCATACAGGTATCCTCACGATGTTTACCTTCACCGTTTTAACAAGTGATAATCGTGGTTGAAAATAAGATTCGCTCATGAAATCTAGAAATCCCAGAGGTGCGACCCGGGGTTTAACATGCTATCCTCGTTACCGAGGCAATCGTTCTACCAACTTGGCTATCACTGTTTTTGGCTATTAATGTTTATCTTCATCGTTATTTAAAATAAGCATTTTAATAATTAAAAACATCCTAGAATACTTCGCCATACGATGTTTCCAAACGTTTGGCCGGCTGTTGTAAATATTTGATGTAGATGTTAAAAATGATAGTTATATGTTAATAAGTAACCTAGTTAACCATCCGTTAATTAGATGATTACAAAACGTGACGTTTTTGCAATTATTAACGGCGCAAGCGATTGCAGTAATTTTATATGTAAACAGGGTGTTTCTTTCAACGGTTTAAAATAAAGGTTTAAGTTTGTACGTTTGAAGGTAATCTCTAGGACTACTGATCCAAGTCTTAAAAACGATAGATAAAATACCTCAAATTATTACGGATTATCTAAACTTAGGCTACAACGATTCAAGAGTTATTTCAATAAGATATAAGAAATTAAAAAAATAAAAATAAGCAGGCATTGATACACAGTGAGTTTTTGTATCTACATGTTAGATAAGAATAAGTTCGGACCTTAATTTGAGACCCATTTAAGGTTGAATATCGTAAAGCAAACGTATACCATAAGATGTACTATTTGACTGAGACGTTACTAGGAGCAACTGCTATACGATTTACGACTTTATTGCATTATATGTGCTACTAAAAATATGAATTAAATGGGTCCCGTATTAATTTTCGCGATTGTACTTATTGGAATATCGTATAGGAATTCTTGATTAAGACTAGTAAAAAAGCAATATATAAGAACGTTAGTATCTACTATACTCTTCTATGATCCTTTTAATTAGCTAGCTTTACGAATGAATTAATGAAAAGATTTATTTGACACAGGTAGGTAGGTTTTACACAAGTAGATATTTGGTTAACAAATTAAGAGGAAAATAAAATAACGGTCATATGTAAGATTAAATAGAGATATCTTAAGTCGATCTCGGTGTGAATTGTGCCGGATATAGGATCCTTCTCCAGCGCTGAGCTGATTTCCAGCCAAAGCCTACTCCTCCACAATTACCAGATGAAAAAAAAACCGGCCACCCAAATGCACATAGCTTGTATAATAAATATATTTAATAGGTAGATAGGTACTTTATCACTTATAACTCATTAAAAAGTTGAATACAACTCAGGATTGCCACGTGTCGTATACAAATTTCGCAAATAATGCTGATCCACTTTCTCAGTGTTAAAGAAACGTCAAGTTATTTATATATGCACCGACCGTCTGTTTACCTAATCAAAAAATGTAAACGCTTACACAAAATACCGTTTCGGTTAATTACGAATCGACTCCGGCGCGGTAGAGTCGACATAGAGGCGTACAGAAATAAAACCATAAAGATTTAATGTGATACATAGTGTGAAATGTGCCGGTAGCCGTCTGGGTGTGTGTAGCGACACTAATAAAATGTATTTTAGTTAAAAATGCAGTTGTTGGACTGACCTGGTGCGTGCGTGGGGCGTGCGCGTGTTGTAGGGCGGGCGGCCGACGACTGGGCGGGCGGCGCGCGCGCAGCCCGCCGCCGGGCTCCTGGCCGATTTATAGCGCATGAGATGGGAACGGGACGACGTCGAAACGACATAATATGTGTGCGACTTAAAATTCTAAATTACTCGGTTTCTATTCAATGGATGGGTGTCGGTAGGGTACTGGACATTGGTACATTTATACAATACGGTACGTGGTTAATCTTAAACGATTTAATCGTTCGTAACGTACCATTTTATGTGGTTGGTAATAAGGCGAGTTTGAAGAAATAGTTTAACCAATACTTCTTTCTTCAGTAACCAATTGAAATAAAACTATTTTTTGGACTGAATCGCGTTTATTGTATGTTTGTACGTTCCCGATGTTTCGGCTGCTTTACAGCGATAGACCAGAGCTAGGCAGAAGTTTTAGGGCAAATAAGGGTCATTTTAAAAAGCTAGAAAATAAAAGCGATCTAAGTAACTAGATTCATTACTTTAAATATAATCAAAGAGCATACCATACTACGTAAGGAATAGAATGACTGAACAAGCGTAAACCTTAAGCTAGGTTTTATATCGCTCTATGGTAAAAACAATATGACAGGATCAGCGTAAACCTTTAACTAGGTTGCATATCGCTCTATGGTAAAAACAATGTAATAACAGGACGAGGGTAAACCTTAAAGTAGGTTATATATATCTCTATAGTAAAAACAATATAATGACAGGATGAGCCTAAACATTAAACTAGGTTTCATATAGCTCTATGGTAAAACAACATCAACATATTAATTGCTATCCGATTCACTACATAGATTACCTAGGTATAATCTTCAAAACCATCAAATTAACTTTTGCATTTCTTTGAAGGATTGGTTTGGTTTGAAGGATTGGTGGTGTTCGTACCTTCATATTTGAAGTATTTGATCTTGATCTCACCTGATGGTAAGTGACGATGAGATCTACGATGGAGCATACTTGCCTAGGTAGGAAGGCGGCAGTAGATCGTGACGCTACATTCACTAGGCACATGCAGCGCAACTGATCTGACCCGCCATCCATGAATGGCAACACCGAACATCATGCCGGAACACGGCTAGGCCGCTTGGCGACATGGCTTTGTTCATGGTTTGATGGTTTGTGTTAGGTAGAAGGAGGTAGAAGGTAGTTCGTAGTCGTGCTCCACCCGACATGCTATACATCTTTAAATCCTATCCGATCGTATCAAACTTATCGGATGTAGTCGGATAATTCAGGGTAATCGGACGTTCTTAATTAAGACAACGCCCTCCACATTATCCGATAAATAATTAGGATCGGATAGAAAGGTGTGGAGCCTGTCTGGGCGCTCCCCGAACACCCACAGAGTAGGCGCCCCTATATTTTAATGGGTTTCTTATAAATAACAACTATTTGATTTAACGCTTCAATTTGTAGCGACCTAACCTCGCCATAAGCAACACAGAGGGCGCTGCAGATGACATTCAGAACAATTAACAACAAATCAACACTGATCAGGACTCTCACGATATAGGCCTAGTGTGAGAGTCACAATTATTACATTAATAACTAGCTGTTACCCGCGACTTCGTTCGCATGGTATTTAACAAAGACACAACCGTTGGCAACAGCCTGCTCGCGCTTTCTGAGCCCGCGGGACGCATTTCAGGTTTTTGCTATCAAACTTAATCAGGCGCAACACTGCAACATTGGTTTTAATTTTTTTTCGTGAGATCCTATGTTTTTTCTAAAATAAAAGTAGCCTAAGTTACTCCTTGTTACATCAGCTATCTGCCAGTGAAATTCCCGTCAAAATCGGTCCAGCCATTTCAGAGATTACCCGGAACAAACAGACAGACAGACAGACAGACAGACAGGCGGACAGACAGACAGACAGACAAAAATTGTAAAAAATGTTGTTTCGGTATAGGTAACGTGTATATGGGTAATCTCTGAAATGGCTGGACCGATTTTGACGGGACTTTCACTGGCAGATAGCTGTTGTAACAAGGAGTAACTTAGGCTACTTTTATTTTAGAAAAAAACATAGGATCTCACGAAAAAAAATTAAAACCAATGTTGCAGCGCAGCGCCTGATTAAGTTTGATAGCAACAACCTACAATGCGTCCCGCGGGCTCAGAGTGGGCGAGCAGGCTGTTGTCAACGGTTGTCTTTGTTAAATACCACGCGGACGAAGTCGCGGGCAACAGCTAGTTATAGATACAACTTTAATTGTTTCAGCCTGTAATTTTAATTTCGACCGTCAACGTTTTCAAACAAGATAGTTTCTTGTATGGATGTATTAGCGGGCATTCAGAAATTACGTCACACGTTAAGGGGGAGGGAGGGGGTCGACGAAGTGTGACAAGGGGCGGGGAGGGGTTCCAAATTTTGTGACATCACATTTTTTCAAATTATAATATTTTATATCTATGTATTTCAACTTGCAAAATATGTGACATCACACTAGTTAGGGGGGGGGGGGGGCTCACAAATGTGACCAGTTGTGACAAGGACGGGGGAGGGGTCAAAAGTTCATGAAATTCACAAAAGTAATTTATGGATGGCCCCTTATTGATTGAGCTAATATATATGTATAATTGTTATGCAGCTCAGTATCCTGTCTGAAAATAAGAGCAACACGCCCACCGTTAGGTTTTCGAAAAGCGTTTAATAATGGTCCATCATCAAAAGAAATTACTTCTATATTCAAATGGGTTTGACTCTTAACTTTATCATTTGAAAGTGTATCGTGTCCTCATAGGAAAGTGGGCATTAATTACTCGATAAGTATTGAGAGAGAATGTTTGGTTTCATTTAATTTATTTTCACACTGCAATTAGAATCAATTAAAGATTGTACATGTGCTACGTATATGAAATACTACCTGCGCCCTGCGGTGTTACCCGCGATTAAAAAGTATGTCCTTTTCCTCTATGTCTTTTTGCAAAGGCACGATTCCTGTATGCTATCCCATAGGAACCGTGCATTTTTCCAGGATAAAAATTAGCCTATGTCATTTTCTGACCCCAAAACTACCACTACCTATGCAAAAACACATGTCAAAAGTTAAAACAAATATATCCCACGGTAACCATAAATTTTGCCGGGATAAACAGCCTATAGCTTATATGCTGTTCCGAAGTATAATCTATTTCTGTGCCAAATTTCATCCAGATCGATTCAGCAATTCTGGCGTGATTGAGTATCAACATCCATCCATCCAAACTTTCACATTTATAGTATTAGTGGGATTTGTAGATTTTCTATAGTAAGTCTAGGTATGAATATTCGTTTATTTATAGATTTTGGACTATAGTCTAACCGCGTAGGATCAATGGGAGGCCCGTGCCCAACAGTGGGACATTAAAAAGAACTAATATTTTGTTTTATAATCCATGTTCTCCGTTAATAGGTGGCGATTAGTTTCCTTTCCCTTATATAATGTAGGTGTAATAATAATATTTTTCATTAGAAGGACCACTGTTAAATAATCCAATTATTTAAAAGGCTTGTGGAAAAAGGTCTGTGGTTTGATGAAGAAATAAGGACGAGTTTGAAATACTTGGATATTTTTTTTTTTAAGGTTTTCGAGCGATATGTAGTGTTCTCAATATTTTGTGATGTGGGTATGTTGTATTGTGTCGTGAAGTAACATAGTTAAATAAAAAAGTAACATAATTAAATAAAAATCCACGTTACTTTTGAAGTTTTATTGCTTTTTTTTGTTTCTTTAACATAAATAGCATTTATTTTTAATTATTAAAAGTTACAATTACAAACGTACAATATGCATTGCACCATTCATAAATAATATAAAATAATTCATTTATTGTAAACTAGTGCGCCAGATTGGCGGCACATAACGACATTGCATTCTATAGCGCCAGTGATCTTATAATAGAAAAATATTGAAAAAAAAAGCTTCAAGTTTTTTGGTTCCTTTATTTGGTTGAATTAGCGTTACATTTAATAAAAAGTGTTGGGACGGGCGGTCGGTGTCCGGCCGGAGTAGTGTGGGACACGGTAACCTTAGGGCGAGCCTGGGCGCCGAGCGCCCGTCCCGACTCGCGGCATGCGCCACAGATGGCGCTACTGAACGCTGGTGCACCAGCGCCATCTATCGCGTTGACACATCACTTAACGAACGACTAGGCTTATACCCGACCGGAATTGCGCCCCGATATCGACTGCTGGAGAGAAATGCTGGTGTGACGGGGCGAGGGGAGTGGAGCTCACTCCGTGCTGAGGGCGCGGGACTCCTGCACCAGGTAGACCTGGGATCCGGGGACGGTGGAGGTGGTGACAAAGGTGCGGTGCTTGGCGCGGATGAGGGTCAGGTTGCTCTCGGCGACGTCGGCGCGGTCCTCGGCGGCTTCCAGCTCGCGCTGGAATCGTCGCACCCTGGTCACGTTCTGCTGAGACATACCCTCCTGGTGGTATAAACGAGAATAAATTAGCGAGAGTCAATGCGAATGGAAGGTAAACAGTAACGGACAACCCCTTCTTCTGCTCTTGGGATTTTGGGTATCTCGATGACATGCAGACGTCCTATATAGTAATGTATGTAATTAAATCTTGTGATTCCCTTATATTTTTCGATTATTTTATACATTTTGTCTATGATCACATACTTATACGATCTAGATCTGTGTGAGTGATGATGAGATGTGACATCCCTCTCTCATAGAATGATTGCTAAAGCTGCATAAAAAACACAAAATTCATTCAAATATAGCTTTATCTACCAATCAAGGGCCTGTAATATGAAAAATGTTGCTAAAGCAATGAAAAAAGAAGGCTGCATTGGTTTTCTGACATCATCCTCGAACTTTAAGAAGTCATTAAATCAACGAGATATAACTGGACCATACCGTTTCCTGCAGCTGCCTCTTGTAGATGTTGACCTTCTGGGTGGTCTTTTCAAGAGAGTCCTGTAGGAGGACGATGTTCTTCTGGTCCTCCTCGCACTGGATAATGACCTCCTTGAGCTGGCGCTCCTTCTTGCGCAAGATCTTGATGGTCTCAGCGTGTCTCCTCTTCTCCTCGTCCAGTTCCAGTTCAAAGTCCTTGATGCGAGCCTCCAGTTTGCTGATGATACGCTTGCCACCGACAATGGCGTTCGCCTCGACCTCCTCCAGGCGGACGGAAATGTTCTGGGAATATTACAAATTGAGTTTAGTGCCATATAGTTTTAAGGTTTAAAAACGTAACGTAACATGCCGCCTGTTACCATTATATGGGTTCTTATATTATTTTCGCGCCCTGAAATATCACTGTATGCTATTGCTTTGTTGTTGTTCATACCTTGACTTCGATCTCGAGGGACTTCTTGACGGCTTCAATCTTGACGATCCTCTCCTGCTCCTCGTGCAAGTGCTCTACGGTGTGTTTCAGTTCAGTCTGTAATATCATTCATTCAAATCATTATTTTACTGTCAAAATTAATCTTAAAATGTTGGTAGTACATTTCAACCCAGCTCTGATTAATTTTACTAAATTTAAAATTACTAATAGAATTTGATATTATTCAAACAAACATTACGAAAGACAAAGCGTTCAATTAGAGATTCACTATTTATATTATGTTTGGCAACTTAGCAACCAGCTATTTTGTTTAAAGTGGTCAACATCAAACAGAAGGTCGGATAGTTAGGTCAATGTTTTATTTCTTCTTCTAAGCCTTTGAAACTAAGCAGGGTTCAACAATTTGCTTAACTAGCTATAAATTCTCTCAAATTCTAATCTCAGACTTGGTAATAAGGACTACAGTGTTTTAAAATCTACTCCCCCTTCCCCTTCATCCCTTATGTGTACCTGCACGCGCTGGAATCTCTCGTCAGCCACACGCAGCTCCTTGGTGATCTCGTCGTAGTCGGCGGCGACAGCACCCAGCTCCTGCTCGATCTTGGCCTTGCTGCTGGACAGGTTGACGTTGATAACAGTCAGCTCGTTGATGCGGGTATGAGCCTCCTCGTACGATTGTTCGATGATGCGCTTGGCGCGAAGGGCCTGAGAAATATGGAATGGTGAGACGCGTTAGAGTTGGCACATCATGTATCAGCACTGGAAATACGTAAGCGAATTTTTCTGATTTGAAATAATTCAGATATTTAGTAGTTGACGATTTCATGTTAGGAGGACAAAACAGCTTTAAGATTAAATTGGTTAAAAAGGATGTACATACAAAATGTACTTTAAGGTAAAATGGGATGCGAATGTTTGCAATAATAACGAATTTACACGTTTATGTCTACATTAAAAAAATATTATGTATGTGTTTTGGGGTCGAGTCACCTTCGTCCGTAGGAGAATTAAATACCCTCGAGATACCCTACACGTGATCCTGGGTGGTGCCAACTAGGTGACAACTCTACTGGTGGTAGGCTTCGGCCGTGGTTAGTCACCACCCACTGAACAATGCCATGTCGCCAAGCGGCCTAGCCGTGTTCCGGCATGATGTTCGCTGTTGTCATTCATGGATGGCTGGTCAGATCAGCTGCGCTGCATGTGCCTAGTGAATGTAGCGTCTCGATCTACTGCCGCCTTCCTACCTAGGCAAGTATGCTCCATCGTAGATCTCATCATCACTTACCATCAGGTGAGATAGAGATCGAATACTTGCCTATAATGTAATAAAAAAAAAGAGTCTGACCTGCTCGTAATTGCCACGAATCTCCTCGACCTCGCCGGTGAGGGACTGTATCCTGCGCTGGGCGACGCCGTACTGGTCGAGCGTCACCTGGAGCTGCCTCTGGACCTCGTCATAGTGGGTCTGGATCTCGGTCAGCTGCGATACAAGAATACAAATAAATTAACACCTGGAAATTCAAAAGATAAACTTCAGGTCTGTATTGATGCAGGATGCTACCTGCAGAGATTGCTTCTTGATGGTCTTCTGCAAATCGATGTTAGTCTTGTTGGCTACATCCAGAGAGAGTTCGAGCTCGGTGATATGGATCTGCAGCTTCTTCTTAATGCGAGTCACCTCGGTCTTCAGCTTAGTTTCAGCCTCGACCACGCGGGCGTTCAGCTGCTCGATCTCAATGCTGGTCTGCTTGCTGTTAACAAACAATAAACAATCATAATAACATATATATAAGTCATAAAGCAATAACATAACATACAAAATGTTCGTCTTTCACCTCGTATCAATCATAACGTGTGTGTTAAGCTCATCAAATTGTCTTAAGGTAGCTTTTAGTTCGTTAAGTGGTTTTAAATACGAATTGGTTATCATCGGCATTTCAGTACTGATCCTTACGACGCACGTTGTCGGGGAAGTTTCTCGTATCGACCTTATAGTCTCCGCCATGGCTTCGGATAGATTACTTTCTGACAAATTCGACATGTTAGTATTTATCATTTTTGAAACAATATTCCGGGACACTTTAGAATAATCTCTATCAACCAAATTCCTTCTAGATTGAAAATCATTATTTTTCATTCGCTCCTCAGCGACATTTCTTCTGCTCTCCTCAAGAAGTGTTTGAGCGATCGCTTTGGCCGATTTCCCTCGATACATTCTCGCTTTTCCTTTCAACTCGGCGCCCACATTGATTTCCTTCTCGTACAACTCCAATTCCTTCTCTATTTCATCCATTCTCTTCTTTTGTCTCTCAACTTTGAACTTTTCCCTGTCAACTTTCTTCTTCCTAGCTTTAACGGCGACACTTTCCACACCAACGTGCTTCGTCACATTCGCCGCTGCCGCAGTGGCGACAACAGAGAAAGGAGATCGTTTCCCCACGGTATAGGTGTTAAGATCCCTCTTCGCTTGATCCGCGATCTCCCGTGAAATCCTCGATACGTCTGCGTCAGAGTAAGCTTGTATCGGCTTATCAAACCTGTACTTGTCCAATGCTCTCTCGTTGTTCCACGGCAGGTGGGGCGGTTTGGCTATCGCTCCCTGCTCCTTGGCGCTTATGTAGTCGATCATCGGTTGATAGAAATGTATGCCGTAGCCATAATTATCTTCGTAAATGGCTGTGGGTGGTCTGTTCCACTTGTAAGTGGGCACTTTAACCGGCGGCATGATGATAGATATACGTCCAGCCACTGATAGCTTCAATCGTTGATCGGGCACCGCGACATGCGCGGCTCGGGGCCGAGGTTGAGTAATTGGGGGCGCGAGAAAATGATCCGCGTCTTTTGTACATTTTCACTTGTGTGTATTGCCAAAGCTGGTATGCGTTCGCCGGTGATATTCGCCAATCAGAACGGCGGTTATATTTAAATGGTATTCGTGCCAAATTATTGGAATAAACGAATATGCATAACTGCAAACGTTCATGTTTTTTTGGTCGGAAATGCGTCATTGGGTGATCGAATTTCACAGACATACCCCGCTATTGATATTAATTTTTTTTTTGCTCCTCATATCGTTTTTATTAATAGATCTGCTAGAGATTTATGGAGGTGTGATGCATTTCAGTTAACAATGTGTCAATTCGTGATTGGCTTTGATCCATCGTGGAATTGTGTCATGGTTGTGTGATCGTAGAGGTTTGCGGGTCGCGCGTTTGGGTGGCACGCATCATTCGGCGAGGGGAAGTGGACGAGGGGGGGGGGGACGTGTTGAAAGCTGCATCACCCTATTAGTTCCGAGTTGGCTATCGTCGAGCGCGGTGTGATTATACTTTAGTCACACGCGACCATTTTTAGTGTAAACATTGTTGGTGAAGGGTGAGTCCGTATTGTGTCTGTTTTAATCTGCCATTTAATTTTCCCTTCTATTCTAAAATTCTTTGTTCTATGACCTATCAAATCGAGAGTCCTTTTTCCTTTCATATCATGTCTCTAAATAGACCATTAACTTTTTCACATAATAAGCACGTTTTCATCTAAATATATCTCTATAAAGATGTTAAGTATTTGTATTGGCAACCAAATTTACTCCACGAAGGCTGTCTGTCGTATAATTATTGAACAAAATTCATAATTTCCTACATTCCGTCTGTCACATTAGGTGAAGCAGGATTTTTTATTGTTCTGTCTTTATCTAATAGATAGTGAGGAACAGAGACTGCACTTACCGGATGGCTTCGATCTCCTCGTCCTTCTCCTGGATGCGGCGTTCGGCCTCGTGGCGGAACTGGCCGAATTCGGCGGTCAGCCTCTGTGAGCGCTGCTCCTCGGCTTTGCGACCCTAGTACAAACAAGAGGGGACTATTAATATCATACTAGTGCCGTGATCAAAATTTATTTTTACTTAATTATTGTTTTATATTTAACATGATATGTTGAATTGTCGGTCAGTTAATATTGTGTCAAAATCTCAAGTTCCCAAGATGCAAGCTTGCGCTTAGTTTGAGACCGCGGCACAAATTAATTGTAATGATGCTTATGGAAAAAAATGAACCTCAAGTAATCACTGATGCAAAGCGAATACCTTAAATGTATATGTAAGATGTAATAAATAGTGTAAAATATTGTAACATGTCCATCGGCTGTTTTCAAAAGTGAAGTTCACGAAGAAATAAATCAAATTATTTGAAATTTAAAAATAACACGCACGTACAAATCGCACGTTGAATCGTAATAAGTTCGAGTTAAAAAAAAACAAGCATCACACATTTATTTTATGCCAGTTTGCTGCTCATATAACAGCCCGTAAAATATTTTACACAATTTTTGATACAAGCGCATTGCGAAATCACTTTTTTATAAAAATATATTCCCGTCCCTTGATAATATAAATACGAAAACTATGCTATAAATAGACGGTGGGCAGCCCTGGGGCTGTCGGGATTACATTTAAATTATTTGCTGGTGAGTTGCCAAAGTGTTACTAACAATCACAGCTGCATTCGTTTTATTAATACTATCAGCAGTCGTTTAAACGTTTAGTTTATCTCAAGTTGCATGTAGGAGAAGTAGTAGATTAATAGCCCTCAAATTTATTGATGCTTTGAATCTTTTACAATGGACTTAAACTACGTTTTTCCTAGTAGTCAATATGGTCGTCATTTGAATGAAACATGCCAAAGCCCTCTTATGTAATTCTAAGTAGGTACCTGCAGTTCGAATCTAAGCAACGCTTGTATTATGGGTACCATATGATAGCCTGGGGGCGATCCCAGTATATAATTACTTGCAAAGATATAAAACATACCAGACACATTAGTTTCATGAGTATAAACATTAGCGCTCATAACACAAAGTTTGCTCCAATCGGTATTAAAACCATCGTTGTTGATGAGATCGTCAGACTGTATATTTTTTTGATTTAGGTAAGTAAATCATCCAGATAGTGTATTCTTTCAGTCGTAACAATCATGTGCTCAAGAGGGAAAGGGACATAAATACTCACAGCCTCAGCTTCCTTGTAAGCGGCAGTGAGTTCCTCTCGCTCGTTCTCAAGACGGCGCAGCTCAATCTCGAGCTCGTGGAGACGGCGGGTTAACTCCGTGAGGTTGGCGCGGGCGTCGTGCAAGTCATCTGTGGAGACACGCTGGTGTTATATTTTACCAAAGAAGGATGCTTATTTTATCAAAGAAGGATGCTTATTTTACCAAAACAAGGATGCTTATTTTTTACCGAAGAGGGTGCTCTTTCGGTACATCGCTCCGACCAATAGCAATGTGGTTATTGGAAAACTTGTTGAGCTCTCTAACCACATCGTTGCCTAGGAAGCTTTAGCCGAAAAGGAAAAATCTTCCGGCTAGGCGTTTGTTAGGCACCTTATTGTATCTTATACGTTGCGTTCTGCCAAAACTCTAATAGCGCGTTTAAGGATTACATGAAGAATCTTGTCTATGGTCATTGACATGATTCTTTTAGCGAATGCTTAAAAGGCCTCTGCAATGTTACTTTTATCGGGAAATCATTTCAGAGTTGTAACAATAGGTACTAACCGCCCATTTTCTTGTTCTCGCGGGCAAGAGCGTCCTTCTGCTCCCTGGTCTTGTCGAGCTCGTGGCTGATGCGCTGGATCTCGGTGATCTTGATACGCAAGTCCCTCTGGGTCTGCTCGTACAGCGACACGGTCTCCTCGAGGCGAGACTTGATCTCGATATTGACGCGCTCCAGCTGCTCAGTCCTCTTCTGCAGCTCCCTAGCAGTGCCGTTGGCCTTCTCCAAATCGATGATAAGGACTTCGACCTGTGGGATAATGTTGTTTTGAGCATATGGATTCAAATTGGCAAGATTAGAGGCGGCGTATCCTACATCCGATAGAGCCGCATCTGATACTCAGTAGATATTCAAATGGGGACATTACTTGGACAACTAAAATTGAACTCAACGCACCAGCTCATAGTGTGGCTAAATAATAGTAGTAAGATAAAATGGGAGCACTAAGTGAAATTGAATGACATTATAATCGATCTTTACTCGAAGGATAGGCCTTTTGAAAAATGATCTCGTTTCAAATATATGCTTGGCGAGAGCTGAGTTAGATAAAGCTGGTATGTACCTCGCTCTGCAGACGGGACTTCTGCTTCTCAATGTTGCTGATCTTGGCGATGAGGGTCTCAATCTGTTCCTCCTGCTCCTGGATGCGGATGGAGTACTTGCGACGGATCTCCTCGATTTCTTCAGCCCTGGCCGCGGACTCGGCCTCAAACTTGACTCGCCAGTGAGCGACCTCACCGTTAGACTTGACCAGCTGGCGTTCGAGGTCAAGACGAGCCTCGGATTCCTCCTCGAGCTGGACGCGGACGGACTCCAGATCGATCTCAACCTGTTGAATTATGAGAAAATAATCATTAATGCATATTGTGTTTTTAATTATGCTGTCTGGGGAAGCGGCGTGGGGGGCTATGACTGCCTTCTGTGAGACTGTTATGTCCCAGAAGGAGTCAGCCGAGCGGGATCGCGAGAGAGCCGATCCCGCTCGCCGCCGACGAAGACGCCGAGTTGCGCTTTGTCGAGGCCCCCCGGCCCTGATGCCCAGGGCCTTAAATAACGGGCTACCCTCGGGGTCGAGGACGACTGGGGTGTGGGCCCCGGACGTCCGGTGACGATGACGACTCCCGAGGAGGACGGCGGCGGGCGTGGCTCCCCGCCGCCGTGCGCAGCGAGGGCGCAGGGGGAGCAAACATCTGCTCCCCCGAGACGGGCCCCCATAAGGGGGCGAGGCACAAGAGGGGCACCGGTGCGTTCCGTTTGGAGATCCCGGAGCCCAACATGTGTCGAAGGCGGCCACCGGGGGGGTTTTAGTGGGTAAGAATCCCACATAACCCGGCTCTCTCCCACACAGAGGCCGGGTATCTATCGAAGATTTCCCCCCCGTCAACAAAAAAAAAAAAAAAAAAAAAGTAGGGTCTCCTAGAATACTCGTTGCATCAGAACAAACGCGAGATTAAAAAATGTATTTTCATGTTGTTATATAATAATATGTGATGTATGCAAACAATAATAGACTTTCATGTTTTCAAAATCTTCATTTTTATCATATCATCATTAGAGTGAAGGGATGTGATGGTATATCTCACCTGGTGCAGGCTGGCCTCGAGCATCGAGCGCCTCCTTTCCTCGTCTTCGAGCCTGCGGCGGGAGTCCTCGAGCTGGCCGGCCAGCTGGCTCCTAAGGTACACCACATTCTCAAAGTTCACCTAGAAAGCATAATAAGAACATAAACAATCAAGAAATCCTAAAGACCTAATTATTTTGAAGCTTATTAGGGAGCTAGAAACTGTTAAGTCCCTTTGTCTACAAAAATGACTTTGCTGACACATCAGCATCCGATAAGTCTGGGACTATGTAAGTAGAGAAATATTTAGTATCTTTACGTTCAATGGAATCTACCATTGATGTGGAAATAATGGCTACATGAGAGGACGTGAGTTCCTATATTTTAAAGAAAGTAACAAAAAGGCATTATAAAATACTTTGGAATGAAAAGATCGTTGTGAATTTTCGAAGACAACTTGCCTTAAGGTCCTGAACTTCCTTGACGAGCTCAACGTTCTCCTGGGACAGACGCTGCTTGTGGGAGGTGATGTCCACAATGGTGCGGTTCAGCTCCTCAATCTTGATGTGCAGTTCGCTGATGGAGATCTCGAGTCTCTCGCATGTCTTCACCACGGTGATCTTCTCCTTGGTCACGTTCTCCACTTGGGCCAACAGCTCGTAAACTTCAGCTTGGAACTTGGACTTCTCCTTCTCAACCCTGGCGACAAAGAAATTTATTTTGTTACGAAGAACATAAATTATCTAAACGATGTTGTTGGCAGTATCATAGATGATGTGATAATTTTACAACGCTCAGCAGTTCGCAAGACAATTCGCACAGCACTAGTTTACGATTATGAATGTGGAGGTTTGTTTAGTAATGATGAGAGGGTGTTTATGACAGTAGGTGTCCTCACCTGACTTTGCCTTTGGTAAGCTGGTCGATTTGGTCCTGGAAGTCAACCACGATTTCCTGGTGCTTCTTCTTGAGCAGGTGGGTGGTCTCCTCGGACTCAAGGTGGACATCTTCCAGTAGCTTGCGGAGTTTGGTGAGTTCGGTGTCGCGTTTTCTGTTGATCTCGAACTGGAAAATGTATGGTATCATTTCAAACTACGAACCCAAAATTTTAATTTTGGGTTACACATTTGAAATATTAAATAGTCATCAATATTGCAATCTTCTTTTCAATTGTGTTCTTACATTTACAATAAAATCTAGTTGAATTCAATTATTCATCATATCCATCGTGATTTTCTTCAGATGATTTTCATCAATTATTTCTAAATTTGTTTTGAAAAAAAATGCATTATTTTTAAACTAAAGTAATTCTTCTGAAAGAGGGAAAGGTAAGTACATCTAAATATCGCTTAGCAACAAATTCGCAAATGCTTACAACTAATATCGCAAAGCTGAAAAAGTTAAAAAATATATTTTACTTTGTACATCTGTAAGATTAATTTTAAGTTCTTCTTTGATTGATTTCAGCGGTGTGGGGGTGTTTTATAAATCATTGATTAATTGTCCCAATTGATCTTCAATTTCATCTTCTGTTTCACGCATGAATTCATGTATTCCTTCCTTAATAATTCTTATTCTTCACTTATTATTTTTATCTGCTTTAATTCCTTCTTCATCGTTGTAGAAGATATCTTTTGGTATATGTATTGTTTTTTGTAACTTATATCATTAAGTAAGTACATATTAGGGATATCTACCTGACTCTCGGCTCCGCCTTCAGCCTCCTCCAGCCTCTCAGACATTTGAATGACTTGCACGCTCAAATCTGCCCTCTCCCTCTCGATCTGAAATATAGCACGTCCTGCATCTGATTTGTCTACATAGTTACTTATTAGTATTGTTAGTATGATTGAAACTTGTTAATCATACCTGTTTTTATTTCCTATTATATTCTTTGTTATATTAGCGTCATTATATTGTTTAATTAAAAGTGTGCCATCATTATCATCAATCTATGTGATTACTATTGAAAATAATCCCTTCTGGGCTAGCAAAAGAACTTCGGATTTTGTGAACATGATAATTAAATTGTGTCATTATTACGCAATAAAGGGTTCCTGGGCCACGTCCTTCGCATACTTGAGTATTGTACTCATCTATAATAAGACACGGTTTGTCTCACGGCGGCTCTGACTAAGTCGGATATTTTCGCCACTCATACCGCGTTCTATTATTATATTTAAATATTGTGGCATTCTCGACGGGAACGAGCATCATTTGGCCCAGTTTCAAAAGTGAGACCCGACAGCGAGAAGCCGAGATTTCAGAGAATGCTTTCGCTACACGGCTAAATATATCGCGGGATGCGCCAGCGCTGCCCGCTCAGAGTCGGAGCGAGGAGCGCAGCGCGCGCATGCGCTGACCGCCCCGGCACCCTGTTACGTGCGCGTCACGTTCCAAAATAGAATATGCAAAGCTCGATCAGATGACTATCCAGCGAACTGATGTAGCGCCGATCATGATTATGATAGTAAACTTAATTTACAGGGATGTAGAGGTCACGTCTGAGGTCACACGTGAAAATTATATCAGTTAAGGAAAATTGAAAAAATATTAACATTCATGATTTACGAAAGGAATACTTTTTTAAGTTATTTAGTGAGTTTATCAGCGCATAGGTATTTCAGAAGCTGTTAAGCTTAACTTAAAAAAAAATCGAAATTAAGCGATTTTTTTCAGAATATATAATGGATTTTTGATCAGTGGATTTGAAAGCGGAAACACATAGGTATTTATGATTATGTAATTGCTGTGTGGTTATGTTTGGTTAGCTTGCAGGTAAACAGAGATAAGTGAGATTTGCGGTGGGCGGCGGGCCCGGCAAGGGCGGGGGTGAGTGTTAGCACAGGGTGGAAAGGTAGGCGGAAGGCGCGGGCGGGCGGTATTAATAGAGGTGCGGCGGCGGGCTCGCCTACACCTGAGCGCCGCGCCCGGTATGGCCGCCGTATCACATTTCGCATGATCAGCTTACCCTCTGACGCAGCTCCCTTTCGGATTCCAGATCATCTTGGAGGAGACGGATCTTGTCCTGAAAAATACAAGATACTCTATCATGTCTCCGCAAACACTACACAAGCACTGCACTGTCGGCGCGGCCGGTACCTCCAGCCTGGAGAGAGCACTCAGGTCGGCGCTGTACTCGATGTTGACGTCGGTGGTGCCACCGCCGCTGCTGCGGTACGTGTACTTGGAAGTCTTCGCCACGGCGGACATTGTCGCTGGTTCGTCTCTCGGTCGGCAGTCGGCGCTACGTTACCGGTCGGGCACCGTTCGACTAGTGAGAGCGGGTGCGCGCGGCGCGCGCGCAGCACCCGGCCGCGCCCCGCGCGCGCCGCCCCCCGCCACGCCCGCGCCGCTCCAGGGCGGCCGGCCGGCTGGAGCTCGCGGATCGTGTTACCACCCCCGCGCACCCCCCTCTCAGCCTTTTATAGACACGCCCGTCTTGACGCCGTCGCGGTTCTCTTTTATTTGTTTTGACCAAAAATTTGGCGAGACCCTTCACGACCTATAGTCGTGCAGTGGACGCGGTGCAGCGGAGCGGGGGCGCCGGCGCAGGGTGGGCCGGGTCCAGCCGCTGCCTGCAGATTCCTGCCGCTCCCTGGCAGGCGCCGCGCCGCGGGCCGCATGCCGACCAGCAGCTGAACTTAACAATGAACTTCTTGTACCCTTTAGATTCACCCCCGCAGCCGAGTGCTCGCTGTTTACTAACATTAATTAATGCTAATTTTATCACTTGGTCGTGAAAATTAGACATGTTTTTGGGATATTAAAGCGGTTTTAGTGGAATACCAAACTATTCATTTCGGAGCTTTGTACGAATTTCCCGAAGTTCTGGTGGACTGGTACAACTCAATGCAGTCAATTGAAGTGTTAGAGATTAAGAAAAAATAAAACTTATGAGAATAATATAAAAATAGTTGAGCGCTAAGTCCTTGTTGAAATGAGTTAATAGGCACTCTGTGGGCGCAGTTGTGATATATTTTTATAATTTCTAATCAATTGAGTTTTCAATGTATTTACGATGTAAAAATAAATCATCGATGAATAGTATCGTGAATCAGGGTGTGTATAAATTAACTATGTTTCATATCTTCGTATGAATGTCAGTAGGATGCGCCGCCGGTCTTCAAGGTGCCAGGACGAGTCATAAAATAATTCAAGTGTACATTTATATGTCCGGGATCAAGACTCATAACTAATGTCCCCATGCTACGTCCAACGGAGATCTACATTTGAATGATTCTGACAAAAATCAATTTGGGCAACTGACTCCTGACTTAGAAACCTCCCAACCTCAATAGAGATCGGAAGAGGCCGAACAACCTATTACACTAGGCATGAGTACATCATAAGGGGTCAGGGACCTAAGCGCCACTTGTATCAGAGAATAATTATCGATACATCGATTCTGAACACTGTAATGATCACTGCCAATTTGGATTATAAATTTGATCTGCCGATCGTTAACATCGATTTTAAATGAAAGTTTATATTATAATCGACTCATCCCAGATCGAGTTAGTCGATTTAAATTCTGTAAAGTGACGTGTGTTTAATTGTGAAGCGAATGCTGGCATAGCGCCGGGAGTACTAGGAATATCATCAGAAACATCCTCAATCATAAATGACTCACAAATCATTTGATACCAAGTCTGGCTAGGTTTGACAGATTTCCTCGGGAGTAGAGAGTAAGTACTTTTTTTTACTGCCTAGCCGTTCCTACATTGTTCTCATACCCATAACAATGTACTGCTCAAAAATGTAACGGATCTTTTTAAAAAGAGCAACCATGGAGTTTATTTGCTGTTCTTCTCCATAGAAACAGCATTCCAAACAGGTGGTAGAGTTGTAGCTTAGCATTTTGTAATTATTTTGTCGATTCATAAGTACTGTACATAATAGTTTACATGAATAAAAAATATTCTGATTCTGAGTAATGACAAAAAACTATGGAAGCCGTAATATTTTAAAAAGTTATGTGACCATACGAACTAGATGTAAAAAAGTTGGCCCATGCGGTACCATGCCCAAGATTTCCTCGCTGAATATTTTTAAGTGTTAACTTTAAAGTCCTAACAAAATTCGATTACAACTAATTGCAAATACTAGATTGATTTATCTGTGCAGGGATTTGCTCGCGCCAGAATAGTATAGAATAATACTTATTATTGAACACAAATAGAACAACTGATCGCGGCTGTATTTAAACAAAGCACTGTCTCTTTTATATAAGTTTGCGGGATGCTTTAGTAAGGCTGTGTCCCCAGTCGACAAACTGTCAGCGGCCGACTGAGTTAGCGGCGTATCGGTTTAGTACGCCCTTCCATATATTTGAAATGGAAATGGAGTGACAGTTACTATGCGGTTGCTGTTCGATTATGAATCGATTGTGTTAGCAGACTTGGGGCCCTGGTTGTTTTCAAGTCGTAAATACCACATCACATTAGTTGTTTGACCTTAAAAGATTATGATCCAATTTGGCTGGGAAGGTGACCCGTTTCAGTTAGGGTGACTTCACAAATGTCATTTTATTGGAATTCTCAGCTGAGAAGACAAACGAAATTGATGGAGACGTCCACCCACGCTTAGCGTACACCGAAATAGAATAATTAATACTGTACGTTGTTTGAACTCAACGCGATTTCATGTTGAAATATCTACTCAATAAAATGAGTTGGTACCATCATATCCACAACTTACATTCCATCAGATAAAGGCGATACTTTTAAATCATTATATTGTAATAAATTATTATTAACCAGCCTTATTAATGTCCCACCATTGGGTACGGGCCTCCCCTCAATACGAGGGGGTATTAGGCCATAGTCTACCGCGCTGGCCCAGTGCGGGTTGGCGGACTTCACACGTCTTTCGAGGGGTTCTCTCAGACACGCTGGTTTCCTTCACCGCTTAGCAAGTGATAATCATCAATCATTATTGTTAATGATAAGTATTTTTTTTAACTGTAATCTATACATCTATACATATAAATAAAATTGGAGTGTCTGTTTGTAATATTAAAATAACCGCTTTTTACTAAGTGCATTTGGATGTATACACGTTACCTATACCGAAACAACATTTTTTTCAATTTTTGTCTGTCTGTCTGTTTGTTCCGGCTAATCTCTGAAATGGCTGGACCGATTTTGAAGGGACTTTCACTGGCAGATAGCTGATGTAACCAGGAGTAACTTAGGCTATTTTTATTTTAGAAAAAAAATAGGATCTCTCGAAATAAAAAAAAAACCAATGTTGCAGCGCAGCGCCTGATTAAGTTTGATAGCAGCAACCTGCTATGCGTCCCGCGGGCTCAGAATGGGCGAGCAGGCTGTTGTCAACGGTTGTCTTTGTTAAATACCACGCGGACGAAGTCGCGGGCAACAGCTAGTTTGTAAATAAAATAGACGAGCAAGTGAATGATATGTCTATTCCCCACACTTTATTGATGATTGATCAACTGATGATTTTTTTTCAATGATTGATCGTACTGACTTAACTGCGAATGCCGTCATTCTCATGATCATTATATTAGGTTCAACAAACAAAGTGTAAGATATTTTATTTGGTCCATTGGTAGGCTGTAAAGGTCACATTCAAGAAAAATATATTTTTTTTTATTTTTTTTTTAATACCTTTCTCGGTGTGCCTTATTTACACTGAGGAAAGGTATTGTTAATTTAAATAAATAATCAAAACATTGATTAATCGTTTAATTAAGATTATATATATACAATAATTAACGAATATTACAACATTTTTAACCCATGACTTTCGGAATAAATTATTTCTATTATTGAAATAAAACTATTTTTTAAGGATTTTACCGCGTTTATTTTTCGTTTTTACGTTCCTGACGTTTCGGCTGCTTTACAGCAACCATGGTCACGGGAGGACTGAGGTGGTTGACGTTCTGTTGTCATAGTTAGAACGTCGAACGAAACGTCGGGAACGTAAAAACCAAAAATAAACGCGATAAAATCCTTAAAAAATAGTTTTATTTCAATGTGTAGTATTCGCGTAAATATAAGAAATCAATATATTACTATTATTTTATTATAGGCATAAAGCGTAACCTGCACCTGAAGTTTTCGTTGCCATGCACATAACACTCTGTATATACCTCTACCTACGTATTGCACGTAAACCCAGCGAGTACCTCGCGCTATAAATTCAGAACCTGATCACCTGTTTACATTGCTGCGAAATGAAATGTCAGTAATATTTACGGTACATGCCCTGTAATGTAGAGTAGACCGATATTTATCATACATTTAATTTTAGTTACTGCATATGGTACAGTTAAATGAAGAATGCGTATCAACAATAATAAATAAATATTCAATAAATTTTACTCAAATAAATGAGGGCTTTTATTTGTGTTCCTTTGATGTTTTCGCCAATTCTTGGAAGATTATTTTTGACCAACTGTTCACGGTATTTTGTAAACAAATCCGCATCTGAGGCAGCGCAAACCGCGCTGTAGCAGGATCAATTTGTCTACAGAACACAGTACGGTTTGAGAACCTTGAGGAGTCTTACATCTTACTTAACATGTAGCGTCAATATGATATTCAACACAAAATTCTGAGAATGAGATACACATGAAATAAATATTCTAAATGATTTTGTCACCGACTGTCCCTCGTCCCGATTTCCACGGAGCGCCCGCGCAGGTGGGAAATATATTCGGTTATATTCGTACCTGGCCGAAGTGGGCCGAACGCTTTCCGCGTACCCCACCCCCTCCCACCCGCGTGAGTCAGCGGCCTCTGAAAATTATAACACGGTGCCATCATAGCGGCATGTCGCACGACATTTATTTCAATGCTTATTGTTATACGAGGTTTTGTAACAGGTGCCTAAACATATTTATAATATTAGTGCAAGAGTGTGATTGTTTGCTAGTATGACTGAGGATCACGCAAAAACTGCTGAACGGATTTGAATGAAATTGAGTACAGTAAAACAAAAATAACATAGGCATGGGTAATGCACATTATTTTTGAGTTTTCTGACGGTACAATCCTAAACCGCTTAATGAAATGAAAATGCACTTGCTATCGGCGAGCGGTCTACTAATAACTATATGCTACCTACTAGCTCGAAGAACGGATGGCCGTTGGGGCAGAATAGTTCCAGAATGGCGACCTCAAGCCGGAAGAAGTAGCGTAGGGCGTTCCCCACAAGGTGGACCGATGATATCAAGAGATACAAGCATTGTAGAAGAGCTAGCACGCGGGTCAAGACTAAGCTTATATCACGAATCATGTTGCACCGAGTCACTCTCCCCCTTCCGTAATTGATACGAGGGAAAGAGACAGAATCGATTTTCTCACATTTTGTCGTGTCACAATAGGCTGTACTACTGCAAGAAGCTGGTGGATGCGAGTGGCGGAGGACCGTGTTGTGTGGGACTAGTTGAGGAAGGCCTATGTCTAGCAGTGGATGTCTTTAAGATGGATGTATATATGACTGACTCACCTATATTCTTTTTTTTTCATAGGGAAATGCGTGAATGCATGAATTACGCATCCCCTCTCAACCCGCGGGGGACGAGAGGGGTATGTGGGTCACCCCGGCGGCGGCCGGTATACCCACTACAACCCCATGGTGTGACGCACGGTCGCTTTGTCGAGGCACACGGGAACGCTTTCGCATACTTCCGCGAACCCCGACGCGGACTCACCTATATCCTAGTTTGATTCAAATACAATAGTTCTGTCAGATCCACGGACCCACTGAGGTGTCCACACGCCACGCAAATAGCCAGGATTGTTGGCACCACCTCTAGTAACGAGTTTACGACCGTTACGGGCGTTAAGATCAAAATAAACTTTATCGAGTGTGAAGAATTCAATGGGTTGCCGACGTGTGATTCGAGAATGCTGTGTTGCCTGACCTGATCTTTGGATTTGATACATAACAATAATAAAGATCACCCGGAGGAACATGCCAACTGACCCTAAACTAAGCAACGCTTGTATTAAAGGTGTCAGCGGACTGGGGGCTAGGAGTATTAATGCTTAAACAGCGTGTTTCAGACAGGGTATACTAACACCTATAATAAATATAATAATACCAGCCCTTTTTATTGTCCCATTGCTGGGCACGGGCCTCCCCTCAATGCGAGGGGGATTAGGCCATAGTCCACCACGCTGGCCCAGTGCGGGTTGGTGGACTTCACACGTCTTTCGAGTGGTCCTCTCAGACATGCAGGTTTCCTCACGATGTTTTCCATCACCATTTAGCAAGTGATATTCGCACATGAAATCTAGAAATCCCAGAGGTGCGAGCCGGGATTTGAAGGAGAAAGTCTTATTAAATATTTAGTGCTAGGCACACCAGGGCTTTATTTAGGACTTGCCAGGTCAAAATATTCCGGACGACTCGACCGGCGTTATGCACACCACGGAAATAGAAATCACAATGAAATGGATGTACGTACGAGAATGATATATCTAATTTTGGATCATCTTAGTTTATTCTTTTACTTTTCGTCTCCGAAGTAGTTATTTGATTATTATACGATTTTCATCTTAAATCTTGGCCCGAGTGTACGTTAGTTGGGTTGAGAATCGCTAGTACAGATCACTGCGGTATCTCATTGGCAAATCATCGTCTTTTTTCGTAACCCAACCCCTGACTTAGTTCTAGGGTTTCAGGTCCCCAGACCTAAGTCCGTAATGAGGTTAAAGTGTTGCCAGAAGATGGCCTCGGTCTTGGTCGAAGACCTATCAGGTGTAAATAGGTGTATACCTAATTATAGTGGAAACAAGACTGATTTGGGAGACTCTTGCGTCTCGCAGTTTCACCATCATGCCTGGAACTTCCAAAGGAACAGGCAGAGGTGGTGTGCAGTGCACCCAAAACTCGCCAATGATATTTGGTTCCAATATTTAGCATATACATTTTACCGGGATAAAAAGTATTCCAGACTATAATCTATCTCTGTGCCAAATTTCATCCAGATCCGTTCAGCCGTTCGGGCGTGAAAGAGTAACAAACATCCATCCATCTATCCATCCATCCAAACTTTCACATTTATAATATTAGTATAGTATAGTATAGATTGTTGCCGACTTCTTGCTACTACTTTATATCTCTTTTTATGGTCTTTTTGTTTATTTTTGAAGTGTATTTAAAATATTGTAGGAGTGTCAGATTGTCGTCAGAGAACGAGAGGTAGGTTTTAATTTGCCCAAAACATGCCAGCGACATCTATCGCTGACAAAAATAAACATAAATATATTTATGTTTAGTTTGTAAGTCAGCGATAGATGTCGCTGGCATGTTTTTGAACTAGGTATCGTTATGTTTTTGGGTTTTATATAGTAAACTATACTTTCATTTATAAAAAAGCTAATAGCTCGTTACAACTTTTCATCTTAATTTTTCGTCTGAATTCTTCCCGTCTAGCCCCCTTTCGTAACGCGCGATAAGGAACTTTGTTCCAAAAAAAATGCGTTTGAGGTAACATCATAAATCATAGCGCAAAGCAGCTCTCTTATATTATAATTAGGTTCGTTAATGTTTCTGTCTGTGTCGATGGCACTTTGGCTGGCACTTGGAAAGCGCACGCGCATGACAGGTGCGAATAACGTACAAGATAATTAAATCCAGCATTATAAATTTTGGTATCAATACATGGCTATAGCAATATAGAATTTGGGTCAAAGAATTACTTTTATATATTTATTTTTTATTTTGTATTACATTATAGGCAAGTATTTGATCTCGATCTCACCTGATGGTAAGTGATGATGAGATCTGCGATGGAGCATACTTGCCTAGGTAGGAAGGCGGCAGTAGATCGAGACGCTACATTCACTAGGCACATGCAGCGCAGCTGATCTGACCCGCCATCCATGAATGGCAACACCGAACATCATGCCGGAACACGGCTAGGCCGCTTGGCGACATGGCTTTGTTCAGTTCTAAAGTTTGTTGCCCTCTTATAACTTATTTTAAATCCCTTCAAGTCCAAATCTCGCAATTTGATTTGCAAAATATATTTTGTAGTTATTAACAGCGGTGTTGTTTTTAAAATTTGAAATAATTCGATTTTTTGTTCGAGAATGGCACCTTTACAGTCTACCAATGAACCTACTACTTATAGAAAACAAAGGCATGTTAGTTACACCATTTATAACTCAAGAAAGGGGGAGCCGATTTTAATGATCTTTGATTTTATAAATTTGTCTGCGCTTCGAATAGCAGCATAGCTAGAAAATATGGTAAAATTCACAATAAAATGTATAATAAAGACAATTCATTTACTCATAAATATGATTTTGAGGCGGTACGAAGTTCACCGGGACAGCTAGTTATTTGATTAGTCTTGAAATAGGTTGTAAATCTGTTGAATTGTTATATTTTAGAGGTGTTTACACTATGTGTGCCAGAATTGTAATATATACATAAGTGATCGTCTGAAGAAAACTCTGTACAATTAAATTTTCAATAAAATTAAAAATGACTCAAAAACAATCCAGAATCTCACGCCATTACTTATCACACGGATTCCTTGTGCAAACGGCCAATAATAGCTGAAATTATTCACACAAGCAAAACCGGCGCTGGCGTAAACGTGAATCATTCAGAAATAAACATTATATGAGTCACAAGACGCCCGCCCGCCCGCCGCGCGCGCCGCCCGCCCTGCCTCGCACAAATATGTAGGGAAACTCAAACGTAGAGGAGGCCGTGTTAATGTTGTCACGGGTTAGAGCACACTCGGCCGCGGGCCGCGTACCTCATTATTCGTTCCGATCCCCGATCCGAAATATTTATCTGCTAAGTGCCTACATATAAATAGTTATTCAGACAAACATAAAAATATGTAAAAAAATTATACAACCGAATTGAGAACTTCCTCCTTTTAGAATTCGTTTAAAAAAGGAATACTTGCCATTGAACCTGGGCCTTTGTAGCACATTTGTTATTATGATCTGACCTCATATTATACATTCTTTAAAAAAAAAAAAAATTCAAAAAAAATACCGACCAATGATTACTTTAATACTCTATAAAGAATCGCATCTTAAGCTCTAGCTTAAGGGTTAGTAGTATCCCCTTCCTAATCACTCTGAACATAAGTTCACTAAAATATATGTTACTAGCTGCGCCCTGCGTTACCCGCGTTTACATTTTACCGAGATAAAAAGTAGCCTATGTGCTATTCCAGACTATAATCTATCCCTGTGCCAAATTTCATCCAGATCCGTTCAGCTGTTCTGGCGTCATTGAGTAACAAATATCCATCCAAACTTTCACATCTATACTAATACCAATAATATTATAAATGTGAAAGTTTTGATGGATGGATGGATGGTTGTTAGTTCCTCTTTCACGCCCGAACGGCTGAACAGATCTGGATGAAATTTGGCACAGAGATAGATTATAGTCTGGAATAGCACATAAGCTACTTTTTATCCCGGTAAAATGTATGGTTCCCGTGGGATAGATGTTTTAATTTTTCATACTTTTTATCGCGGGTAACACCGTCGGGCGCAGCTAGTTTATAATATTAGTGGGATTCAAACTAAAGTATCCTGTAAGAAATCTTGTGAACAACCAAATGTATTCAGAATTAAATGGAGCAATGGAGTAAAAAAGAAAATTTATCTATTATAGTCAACATTCCATGGTATTTAGGTAAACAAGAACTAATGTAGCTCGCCCATCCTGGAACAGAATAACGTAATCACGTTACGACATAGTTATTCCGTTCGCCTGTATCCCCAAAGGGGTAAGCACAGTTGAACGGTTGGAAAGGGTAAGTCGATCAACTTGCAAACTAAATATACTAATAACATAAAACCAAATAGTAAAATAAAGCTATTAAAGTCAAAAAGTCAGATAATTTTCAGTAAAGTATTCTTCTCTGGATTCTTAATGGGGTTTTTTAGGCCAAGCCTACGTTATATCTTTCTTTATAGAATACTAGGTGCGCCCCGCGGTGTTACCCGCGATTAAAAGTATGTCCTTTTCCCCTATGTCCTTTTGCAAATGCACGATTCCTGTATGCTATCCCATACAAACTGTGCATTCTTCCGGGATAAAAATTTGCCTATGTGCTATACCAGACTATAATCTGTCTTTGTGCCAAATTTCATCCAGAACCGTTCGGCCGTTCTGGCGTGATTGAGTATCCAACCATCCATCCATCCATGCAAACTTTCACATTTATAATATTAGTGGGATGGGATACCTTCACGTTGGCATATACCCACTGAACGGTGAATGACTGTTTGGTAATATAATTGCTTGTCTGTCATTCCCTTCTCGCGAGGCTAAGCGGTCGGTCTGAACACGGTCACTTACCCACTGACCTAAATTACCTATACGAGATGAATTTGAAAATATTGGCTATTTTAAAAACTATGCTTCAACACGAGGCTCAGTATCTATGAGAAACAAATTTCAATGATTCATGTTTTTTTTCACACAAAAATGTATTTTTCTATAAAATATATTTATCTATTATTATCTGATATTGAATTTATGAATAGTATTTTTTTTTTAATGAGGCTTAAAAGCTTAACTTTTTAGTGAGTACTGGCCATTGCTTCTCATTTCAAATATTAAAAATAAAATGCTCTTAAAATTAATATTTAATTGTTTTCCATTGAGTCCAGTAGCCGGTTGCACCTCAGCCACGGCTAAGGTGTGCACATTCCGACGGCGGTTGGAAATAGCCGGGCGTAGGTGTGATCACCTCCAACTCTCATGTTATTTGGAAACTGAGAACCGACGAGTGTATTGGTACATTAAACAATACACGACTTGAGATGTTACTATGTCGTACAGAAGTTATCATACTCGTACAGAAATTATCATACGACAGCTTGAGATTGCAACTTTACTCAGTTGATATGCGATGGTGGCGGCGGACGGGAGACTTAAACTAATGTCGAAAGACACTAAGCAACAAAGAAATGAGATCCGCAATTCAGATTTACGTAGTACGGCTACACTTCAACACGGTCTACGGGATGATTTGGTACGGGATGATTTGGAGATCAATTGGTACTCGGAAAGATTGACAAGAAATATCGGCGCATGTCCCATTACCTTTCCTAAATGATATAGTAGGTACTTTCTTGACCAGCTGCTAAAGTCTGTCTAGCCGTTCCTACATTGTTCTCACATACGCATAACAATGTACCTACTACTCAAAAATGTAACGGATCTTTTCAAAAAGAGCAACCATGGAATGTCTTGCCAGTACTTCTCCATAGGAACGGCATTCCGAACGGGTGGTAATGTTATAGCTTAGCATTTTGTATCTATTTTGACGATTTATAAGTACTGTACTTAAGGTGGAAGCTCAGGGTCAGGTCAGGTTTCAGGGTCGCAAAACACAAAATTACATCGTAAAGATATCAAAATTTTTCATAAAAAAATTAAAACCATTGACATTTTGAATTTCGCGTCCTGACCCTGAGCTTCCCCCTTAATAGTTTCATGAATAAAAAATATTCTGATTCTGATATATTACAGGTGGAGTGGGTATACAAATAATCCGCAAAGGTAGGAAACGAATCGTTTGGTGGTGCGCGCGCGCACGAGACTCGTGTATATTTAGATCGCTCCACATCTGAACGGTGTTTCGCAAGACCGCCGCAAGCGCCGGTGCCGGCCTTGCCTGCAATCAACAACACCTGGTTGTAATACAAATAATAATTAGCTATTTTATGTTACACTGCAGGGCCCCAAGTCTGCTAACACAATCGATTCATAATCGAACAGCAACCGCATAGTAACGGTCACTTTTGACAGATATCCCATACAATATCTGTCAAAGGTGACAGTTACTATGCTGTTGCTGTTCGATTATGAATCGATTGTGTTAGCAGACTTGGGGCCCTGCAGTGTAACATAAAATAGCTAATTATTATTTTGCCAAACTACCCTCTCATAAGCTCCTAATCGCCCACCGCAGGGCATAATAAGCAAAGCTAGTTACTACAATGGTGGAGTGCATAAAATAAGAAAGTGAGGCTAGATATTAAAGTTGAGTTGGGGCCACGGGGCACGCCCCCCCCCCCTCCTAGCTCTACGGAAGCTACACCACTGAACACTGCGTTAAAGCCTTAGTTATCTATACATATAAATAAAATTGGAGTGTCTGTTTGTAGTATTAAAATAACGGCTTTTTACTAAGTGCATTTGGATGTATACACGTTACCTATACCGAAACAACATTTTTTACAATTTTTGTCTGTCTGTCTGTCCGTCTGTTTGTTCCGGGTAATCTCTGAAATGGCTGGACCGATTTTGACGGGAATTTCACTGGCAGATAGCTAATGTAACTTAGGCTACTTTTATTTTAGAAAAAAAATAGGATCTCTCGAAAAAAAATTAAAACCAATGTTGCAGCGCTGCGCCTGATTAAGTTTGATAGCTACAATCTGCAATGGGTCCCGCGGGATCAGAACGTGCGAGCAGGCTGTTGCCAACGGTTGAGTCTTTGTTAAATACCACGCGGACGAAGTCCCGGGCAACAGCTAGCTTATAATATAATAGTGGGATACAGGTACAGTCAAGGGAGGCTGGTATCGATGACTCTTCGCGATGACGATGACTGCATCGTGCAAGTGCCAGCATTCCCGCCCCCACTTAATTAGACAATATGATTCCGAAATAGATTTTATAAATGTGCAGCCATTTCGGTATCTGGTTATTTATAGAAGTCGGGATAGGATCGCGCCCGCCATTATATCAGATTTGATAAGCCGCAGATCCTCGCAAAAGAACACCGATGCCGACCAAGGATGATACGCGAGGCCATTGAAATTTGAAAACATCCTAATTTTTATTGCGGACATGACTGGGTGCTACCACCGACTTGGGTCTAATTAAATGCAGAACCAAGCGCATCATAGCAAGACCTCAAGACACTGTGAGCACTTTTAGCGTAGATTGGACCGCAAGTAACGACTAATTATGAGGGTATCCCAGTTCAAACTATGACACTAGACGTCTAACACCTCATTCCTCCCGGACCATGGTTGCTGTAAAGCAGCCGAAAGCTCGGGAACTTAAAAACAAAAAATAAACGCGATGAAATCTGTAAAATGAGTTGTAAGAAGCATGGAAGAAGTTAGTATTCGCGTAAATATAAGAAATCTTAATATTGTTACCGTTTAAGAGATCGTTAACTGGGAAGTGGCATATTGATGAATGGTAAAAAATCTTATCGTACATGTTTTTATTATGTTTGTAGATTAGCACGAACCATTGTGAAATGACTGTACTGAAGGTATAAAAATAATCAAACATATAATTCGCGATTTTCCCAAAAAAACCCCACGGGACATTATTCGTAATGCAGTCCTATAATTCATAATTATTATAAACCATAATTAACTTGTATGGTCGCAAACTAAGCAACTCTTGTATTATGGGTACCGTACTGGACTGCATGGGAGTGAGCCCAATATAAAATTACTAACTTATACAGAGTGTTTCAGAAAAGGTTTACTGAGGCTCTTCTATACCGCATTTGTAAATATTTTGAGATTTGATTGATGAAAACTGATGAAAAACTCAAGTTAACGTTACGAATACGAATTATTTACCGCCAAGTAGCTCCATCTAGTGTCGCATCCTGAAAGCACTTGGTGAATACTTGCGTCTAATTCGGTTATAGTAAGTAGGTAGGTGTGGCTTGCGACGATCGGTCCAACTTGTAGTTACTAACTATACCTGATAGATGGCGTTAATACAAATAAAATGCAAAAACAATGTTTTATTAGGACGTATCATTGTTGTACCTTAAAAAAACTCAACAAGTCGATAAGCGTGCACAACTTCGTACAAGATGACATTATTATTTTGTTTCAATAGGGATAAAACTAGAGATATGATTTTTAAATTAATTTCGCTATGGGGATCTGAGGTATCAGTTCATTTTGGAAATGGGGTCTGTTGGCCGAAATACTTTTGGAAATCCCTGCTCTACACAGTTCTATATATGGATTGCTAGCGTCTCAACTGAAGCAGCATATATTTCACAACCCTTGTTGAAACTGAGGATAATTTCTGAGCGTTCAAGCGTACTGGAATCGAGTATAATCAGCTCACACGATAAGGACCAACTAGATTGACCAACCAGCTCTCAGGAGTCCGCCCCAACGGTATGTCGGGTGCTCGAATGGCAGAAAATTAACTAAGAACCCGTTCACATCAAACCGACACCGTATTTATCGGCTCCGATATGTATTGTTGCCACGACCGATAAAAATCGTGTCGGATCGCGCTCACGTACGACTTTGTACAACACTTTTCGCATTTGTCGGATGACGGATCCGGAATCCCACGACAAAAACTTCATCAACGTCCATTATACAGTCACCTTGTGTAGACTACCAAAAATTGGCCCCAGCTTCGACCAGGCCCGAGATCCGAGTAGTGTGTAATATAGGCAGCGACATCTGATAAAACATCGGGCGCCGACAAGGGAGAACACTGCTGTCACTTTTGACAGATATCCCATACAATATCCGTCAAAAGTGACCGTTACTATGCGGTTGCTGTTCGATTACGAATCGATTGTGTTAGCAGACTTGGGGCCGTGGGCCTATGTTTGTATTTGGACGTCATCTTAATATTATTGTAGACTAGCTGTTGCCCGCGACTTCGTCCACGTGGTATTTAACAAAGACTCAGCCGTTGGAAACAGCCTGCTCGCGTTCTGATCCCGCGGGACGCATTGCAGATTGTTGCTATCAAACTTTAATCAGGCGCAGCGCTGCAACATTGGTTTTAATTTTTTTTCGAGAGATCCAATTTTTTTTTTCTAAAATAAAAGTAGCCTATGTTACTCCTTGTTACATCAGCTATCTGCCAGTGAAATTCCCGTCAAAATCGGTCCAGCCATTTCAGAGATTACCCGGAACAAACAGACAGACAGACAGACAGACAGACAGACAGACAGACAGACGGACAGACAGACAGACAGACAGACAGACAGACAAAAATTTTAAAAAATGTTGTTTCGGTATAGGTAACGTGTATACATCCAAATGCACTTAGTAAAAAGCGGTTATTTTAATATTACAAACAGACACTCCAATTTTATTTATATGTATAGATAAGGATGTTGTATTTGTAGGCGTTTTCACGAGTATCAATTACCTAACTAATTATTGAGCTATAAATAAATGCGAATGACAACATTTTCTTAGTATTTTGTAACACGAGCAATTGTTTGCTTCTTTACGCCCACACGAATCCCGGCCGACTCTCACATTACATCTTATTTAATGATAATATTGTCAATCTATGTACCTACGAAGCAGTGACAGCCAAGTTGGTACAACGCTTGCCTCGGTAACGATCGCAGGTCCGAACCCCGGCTCGCACCTCTGAGATTTCTGGATTTCATTGTGCGAATCTCATTTTCAACCATGATTATCACTTGCTAAACGGTGAACGTAAACATCGCGAGGTAACCTGCATGTGTGAGAGAATCTCTCAAAAGACGTGTGAAGTCCGCCAACCCGCTCTGGGCCAGCGTGGTGGACTATGGCCTAATCCCCCTTATTGAAGGGAGGCCCGTGCCCAGCAATTGGATATTAAAATAGGGCTGGTATTATGTAGTACTAGCTTTTGCCCGCGACTTCGTCCGCGTGGTATTTAACAAAGACAACCGTTGACAACAGCCTGCTCGCCCATTCTGAGCCCGCGGGACGCATTGCAGGTTGTTGCTATCAAACTTAATCAGGCGCTGCGCTGCAACATTGGTTTTAATTTTTTTTCGTGAGATCCTATTTTTTTTTCGAAAATAAAAGTAGCCTAAGTTACTCCTTGTTACATCAGCTATCTGCCAGTGAAAGTACCGTCAAAATCGGTCCAGCCATTTCAGAGATTAGCCGGAACAAACAGACAGACAGACAGACAGACAGACAGACAGACGGACAGACAGACAGACAGACAGACAGACAAAAATTTTAAAAAATGTTGTTTCGGTATAGGTAACGTGTGTACATCCAAATGCACTTAGTAAAAAGCGGTTATTTTAATATTACAAACAGACACTACAATTTTATTTATATGTATAGATATGTACCTACTAGATACCTACTAACTAGTTACTTTTCAAAATAACACCAACAATTAAGACAATCCGTTTATGAAAACATCATAAAGCTCAAAATAGAATTATACTTTCTCTAAAAAAAGCTAGGGCTCCTTTGTCGACTCGAGCTGGTGTCTACTGGGAACGCGGCCCACACGGGCAACAACATTTTTTATTTCTATCCGGCTTCAAAAGGAGTATGAAAAAATGATTTTAATAATATTGATTTCTTATATTTACGCGGTTAAACGTATACGTAGCGGTAACGTAAACGTTAGTATAATAATAAACGCGATAAAATCCGTAAGATTCGTTTTATTTCAATGGTTTTAATAAGTTAAGAGTTTCAGTATTTTGAAACTCTGACTACTTCTAAAACAAAAATATAATATCGCCAGACCAACACACCAGCTGTATGGTAGCAAACTAACAACGTTATAGCAATATTTACCAAGACGGTAATCAAACCTGCAACCATCCCAAACAACCATACCGCCTGGAATATCCCTACGGAAAGTAACAGGCGAGCGACCTGTTGCTTTATTCCCAACCTGCCTGTTGCTTGTAGCCTGTCACAGGTACCTGTTGCCAGATTTGATTTGATTCTAAATCAGTACATATTTAGTTATTGATTTCTTATATGTACGCGAATACTAGACATTGAAATAAAACTAATGTTACGGATTTTATCGCGTTTATTATATGTTTTTTACGTTCGCGACGTATCGGCTGCTTTACAGCAACCATGGTCACGGGAGGACTGAGGTGGTTGACGTTCTAGTTTCATATTTTGAAACGGGGTAGGTACCCTCATATATTTAGTTGTTGGTTGCGGTCCGATCTACGCAGAAAGTGCTCCGATGTCTTGAGGTATTGCAGTGGCGCGCTTGATTTTGGATTTAATAACATCAATTACTGGATCCCAAGTCTAAGATAAGTTTTGTTTTCTAAAACATCGCTACGATAAGACCTTTGTAGGGAACGTACAAGGTATAGAGGGCAACGACTCTACATCATTATTCCCCGCTTAACTCAGAACTGAGAATCCTTGAAGGTCCGTTCATGATGTAGTGGGTACCAACTGATGCGAAGGTTTCCAATAATCTCTTAGTTCTACCTAATGAGGAGTTCTTCGAAAAGACATCCTTAGTGAGATTGTTATTGTAAAATGAAAGAAAATAATGTAATATTGGAATTCTGCGAATATTGAGTAGCTTGTAGCGATTAGCGCAGTTGGTAGTGACACTGCTTTCTGTGCCGAAGGTCCCGGGTTCGAATCCTGGTGGGGAACAATTTTTGTGGGATGAGCACGAATGTTTTTCCTGAGTCATCGATATTTAACATCTTAATAAGTTTTATATACTGAGTGCGCCCTCAGTCTATTGTACGGTACCCATAATACGAGCATTCCTTAGTGTGGGACCGTATAGTTGGTTTGTTCGTCTGGCGATATTTATTTATTTATATTTCAAATTCAAATACGTAAATAAATATATTCACAGCCGCTTAAACAAATGACCTGAGATCAAATAACGACCTCGCTAGTCCTTCAGCAAACAATGGTTCTATACATATTAAAATCTGATTATTTGAGAAACAAATTAAATAGTGAATAAGAGAACTATTTTATTTTTAAATCGATATAAGTATTTGTTTCAATCATTTAATTCTCACCTCGGTGTAGTTTAAGATATGGCCAATTATATAATACAAAAAAAAAATACAACCGAACTCAGAACCTCCTCCTTTTTGAAGTCGGTAAAAAATGGAAATAGATAGATAGGCAGGTAGGCACTTAGTATATTAATAAACATAAGTGAGCTTTTGAACTTAGAAGTATTGTCTCAAGTGCAAGCGTCTCGCATCTCTCCTCGCCCTGCCCCTGCGTCGCCCGCGCTCTTCCCCCCCCCCCCCCCCCCCCCCCGATGTCAGCGTCCCACGGAGGCTTACCTGCTCATGCTGCTTCTATGCAACCTTCTGGGAGCCGATACCATGCGGGCAATGATTAAATAAATGCGGTAGAGACGGGAGAATAAACGCGTAAAGGTAGAGTAACTGACTCTATATGTTAATATTGTAATAGACGGGTAAGTAAGTGGTTTGTAGAGTAGATATTTGGTAATCATAATAATTCATGTATCGGTATTTTAGTAAAAGTAAAACTAATTTTACATATTCCATCGCGTTTTATTTTAAATAGCTGTTGCCCGCGACTTCGTCCGTTTGGTATTTAACAAACACAACCGTTGACAACAGCCTGCTTGCCCATTCTGAGCCCGCGGGACGCATTGCAGGTTGTTGCTATCAAACTTAATCAGGCGCTGCGCTGCAACATTGGTTTTAATTTTTTTTCGTGAGATCCTATTTTTTTTTCTAAAATAAAAGTAGCCTAAGTTACTCCTTGCTACACCAGCTATCTGCCAGTGAAAGTCCCGTCGAAATTGGTCCAGCCATTTCAGAGATTACCCGGAACAAATAGACAGACAGACAGACAGACAGACAGACAGACGGACAGACAGACAGACAGACAAAAATTGTAAAAAATGTTGTTTTGGTGTAGGTACCGAGTATACATCCAAATGCACTTAGTAGAAAGCGGTTATTTTAATATTACAGACACTCCAATTTTATTTATTAGTATAGATTACAAACAGACACTCCAATTTTATTTATATGTATAGATTTTTACGTTCCCGTTTTGGCTGCTCTACATCAACCATGGTCAAGGGAGGACTGAGGTGTTTGACGTCCTAGTGTCATAGTTAGAACTGGGTACTCTAATATTTAGTTGCTTATTTCAATGTGTAGTATTCGTGTACGTATGAGAAATCAATACTGTGAACAAATGTGTTGTCAATTAATTTGAAGATAATGAGGATAACTTACTAAATATAATGTAAAAGAACGTAGACATATACTAATTTCAGGTTAATTATAACTATAATTTAGTTCTTTCACATTAAAAAAAGTTGTGTTAAGTTTTAGGTAACAAAAAAGTGGGCAACATAAAGTTTTCTTAATTGACCTTCTCGTAATTGAACCACAAATTAAATTTCAATTAACTATCTCAAGGGGAAATGCTGCCAGCCTTGTAGGTACCCCACGCGAGGAGGTCATCGACATAATGGAAGAGGTCTTTACATAATTTAGTTTAGTTAACTTTCCTATATTTTTTTAATCGTTGAACAGCGAAAAAAATAGGTTCCATCAACACAATACAACAGTATCATTCTCATAGGTACCTATTTGAACATCTGCTCCATAATCTTTGGCGCGCGTTAGACAGCCCATGGCGCGCACGCGGTCGTCATTGGCGCGGTATCGGAGGCGCGTCACTAAGGCTGCGCCTGCGAGCTCGGCGGTCGTATGTCGCGGCACCGCGCACCCACACAGGCGGCGTCCAGGTCCTGCCACATTAAGTGCTAGCATGTTTGTTAACGTGTTTGTGTGACTGTGACAAAATGTGGTACGTGACATTCATAGTGATTGCCGCCTCGCTCGGCTGCCAAGCTGAATTCCAGGAGAGAGGTGAGCCAACTTACAACTTTTTTTTTCACCGTACAACTTAATAGCCAGCGAACATTAGATACTTATTTAAGTTTACGGTAACTTAATGAGAACTGAAACTGTTTTGTTTTCGGTATCATTTCCTCTTCAAAGCGGCGCGATGTAGAGCCGTCTTTTGTCTCGCCTGTAACAAACAGTTGTAGTTTGAAAATGTTTTTAAAACATTGTTTTGTGAGTGTAAAATAAATTGAGATTGTTTTTGCGAGTCTATCTTAAAGTTACTATAAGATTTTAAAAACTAAACGATTCAACTGCATAAAGATCTCAATAGAGTTGGGAAAGTGTATATGTAAAGTGTTGTTTGACACGAAGCTGTTGTCCGAAAGTGTTAGGTCCAAGGTTCCATTGTAAGTCGATTGATATTTTCAACATTTTATAACTCTATGAAGGATTTCCTTTATATTATAAGTCATGATGGTATGTTAGTATACAAAGTTGACTAGTTAAAAAGGCAAAAATATTATATATTAATGATCAAGGCTGTAATCCCTGATGGGGTAAGCAGAGGTGCATTTCAGTGCACCCAGATATCGCCAATGGTATTTAGTCCCAACGTAATAAGGGGCGAGTCTATTGAAATTGTATTTACCGAGCCTTCCTCTTCGAGGAGGATATAGGCCCTGTTTCCATCAGAGCGAAGAGGAGAGGAGATGTGCGGAATAGACCAATCAGATTGATCGAAATCCTTCGCATCTGTCCTCTCCACTTTTGTGGAAACCGGACCTTAGGCTACCACGCTGGTAGAGTGTAGTTTGGTGAACTACACTTATGTCAGACGTGCAGTCTTCTGCGCGATGTTTATTTTTACCGTAAGCAAATGATATTAATATTTTTTTTGTATATCTCTTCCAAGCCGACTGAGTCGTTGTCCTATCAACATTCCCATACTAAAAGAGCGCTTTCAATTATTCGCGATTTTTTTTATTTTTATGAACGACTTTTTCAATATTCCTTTACTTAAAAAACACATTCGAGTTCGCGTAAGTACAGTAGGTTATAAAGACAACATTTTCAATGAAATTAAATAAAATTGATTGACATTTTAAAATAAGACCACATTCTAAGTGCGCGGTGAAACGCTACTGGCTCTACTTCTATACATATAAATAAAATTGGAGTGTCTGTTTGTAATATTAAAATAACCGCTTTTTACTAAGTGCATTTGGATGTATACACGTTACCTATACCGAAACAAAATTTTTTACAATTTTTGTCTGTCTGTCTGTCTGTCTGTCTGTCTGTCCGTCTGTCTGTCTGTCTGTCTGTTTGTTCCGGGTAATCTCTGAAATGGCTGGACCGATTTTGACGGGAATTTCACTGGCAGATAGCTGATGTAACAAGGAGTAACATAGGCTACTTTTATTTTAGAAAAAAAAATTGGATCTCTCGAAAAAAAATTAAAACCAATGTTGCAGCGCTGCGCCTGATTAAAGTTTGATAGCAACAATCTGCAATGCGTCCCGCGGGATCAGAACGCGAGCAAGCTGTTGCCAACGGCTGAGTCTTTGTTAAATACCACGCGGACGAAGTCGCGGGCAACAGCTAGTCTTTATATAAAAAAACAACTTCATTTACACATTTATTTTACACAGCAACGTGATAGGTATGAGCTACTTGTTCAATCCTCAAAATATTCTTCGCTTTTTTTGTTACGCCGTATAAGCCTTAGTAAGTCCTACTTGAATTATCTGTATACAGTATACATGTAAAAACAAATATAAAATAATTAAAGGAAATATTTAAAACCTTTTAGATTACTTTCGTAACATACCTAATTATAATCTAATATCGCCAGACGAAGCCACCATCTGGCCCCAGACAATGTCAGTGTAATTACTTAAGTATTTTATAAATGTATTGAACATCGAGTACTCGAGTTGAAACATTCGTTTGTCCCTATTGTAATTTTTATATTATTCGAACCCGGGACCCTCAGTACAGAAAGCACTGTCACTACTAACAATAGTACTATACTATACCGTAGTAGTTTAATAAGACTATAAGTAATAAAAAACATCATAATTGTCTATGCTCACAAGTGAATAGCAACAATAAAATTACTTTTTAAATATTATTTTTAATTACTAATCTTTTAATGGCGTTTGTGAACATTTAAAGTCGTATAACGGACGACTTTTGGCGGGAAGTTTAACGGTAAAGATTGTCCATTTTGCTTTATTTTCCAACAAACATGTTTTTTGGATAATTAATGTAATTAATAATTAATGATAATTAATCACAAACGTGCACGAGTGAAGCAAAATTTAAATAAAATAGTAGAACTTGACTTTTCAAGTTGTCCCAAGATGTCCGCATGATGTAGCGTCAAGATATCGCTTATTACTAAACGCTTTCGAACGCTATCACTATCCATCAATCGCATAAACCTCTCTTTACCAACTGAACGGCATCGAGACTGGACAGAGAGTGCATAAACACATTTAAATGTTGTTCGCACAACCAATACCTCCCCAACCCAAACCTCTACTAGCCGATGGTAATGTGGTTAACCTTACCCAAGCTAGGCATTCCATAGTTGTAGGTTTTATTACTTATTTCTGTACTATGTCAAGGAGAGACAATGACAAAAATATTGTTATTGCCGGCTCCACTGTCACAAGTTATAAATAAATCGAATACCTACGTAAACAATATGCTCTTATCATTTCCCAGAACAAAACACTTCGGCTTGTGGTGTATTTTAAAAAACAACGGTATCGGCAGCCGTTTTAACACCGCACTGTTGCTCTAAGCTGCTTTGTGGCTCTTAGCTATCAAATTGTATTTCTTACACGCTTGCGATTGAGTAGTGCAGCTGTATGGATTTGATAGTCGGGTGTTACACGCTTAGTCTGGCGACAGTCCTGTCATTATCAGACTGATAAAAATATTAATACATTAACAAAGCCTTCAGCTCATCAGTCTCGGCGAGTTAAACGGTCAGTCTGACATGAAGAAAAAAAGAAAAAAATAAGAAAAAAAATGTTAACGACAAATTGCAAGTGCACGATTTGACTTTGAGTTAAACCAGACTGATAGATCAGGGTGTTTTAACTCAAAGTCGATTATAGTGTTAAAAATCACCGGTATGCCACACATTGTTATGAATGTGCAACGATTAAGGAAGTCAAGCGATTCCTGATAATCGAGCAAATTAAATGACCATTCCGAGTGGTGTGGATGCAAATATGATAAGCGCCATCGCAAAACCAATTCTCGCTGCTAAAATATAACAACTATTTTGCAAATAATATTGTTCTATGATAGGGAGATATTACACTATCATTGAAGACCTGTTGGTATAGTTGGCAGTGATCCTGCATTCTGTGCGAGTCTCGGTTTAATACCGGTATTGCCAAACTTTGTGTGATGAGCACGAATGTTGTTTGCACCCGAGCCCTGGAGGCTGAATATATATTATCTACATACAAGTAATTATATACCGGGAATACCCCAAGGCCATTATACGGTACCTACCCATAAAACAAGTGTTGCTTATTAAAGAAATTTTGAGATGGTGTGTTCGTCTGGCGATATGTGTATTTTTTTTATAAGCTTCTGCTTATGTTGGCGTATTAAAGGCAGTTCTTTTAAGCAATGAGACCACTCCATCTATCTATAACACTGCATTGAGAATAGAATCCGGGACTTCTTGGTCTACGCTTGCGACTACTTAGTCGCCGTATAGCTGCTTAGTTAATCCACGATGTTGTAACTAGTCTTAAGCAGCTTGTGCTCCGATCGGAAGAGAAATCTGTAAACCGTCATGTTTTCTAGACTGGTTTGTTTGCAGAAGCCATACAGGGTGTATCACGTTTTGGTATACAACGACCTACCAATAAGCTTATTTCACTACTACCTAATAAAACTACAACTTAGTCGACATAGGTTTAGCGGGAAAGGGAACATCTTCCAACCAGGCGGGTGGTATGCAGCCGTTATTGTCGGGATCTTGTATATATGCTACGTCATCCGAAAACCTTTATAGCGCGTGACAGGTTCGTATGGAGAATCGTCATTTGTTCTGAATGTCGTCTACAGCGCCATCTGTGTATCTTCCGCTACAGGCGCTGGTAAATGATAAATATTGTCAGGCACACATCGAGTCTATAGTCCCTAGCTAGGCAACGGTTGTATTATGGGTACTAGACTTTGACCTGGAAGGAACCCAGTATATAATATAGATAATAAATGTTCATGATCATGTCTAAGATGAAGAAGATCAACGCCCGGGCCAAACGTAATTATTTCAATACCATGCAAAAAAAATTGTCTATGTCATAACCAATACGCACATGATCGGATGTTCCCGTCGACAAAAACACTAAGTACACACTTCCGGTATTTCAATGAACCGGAAGGCTGGAGTAGTGCCAACCTGATGGATAAAAAACGCACCCCCTGTGCGCATCGCGCATCCCGTCTCTAAGAGCACAAGTGTTCGCATTTTTTAGATTCGATTCCCGGGCCGGGCGGATACGTTACTCCCACTTGATTAGGGGGGTAGTTCTCGAAATGTTTATCCTGTAATATCCGCACTCTTGTATTATCAGCATAATAATAGATTCTCAATAATGATTTTATTTAAATGAAAATTAATTTAGATAAAATTAGCATATATTTTTAAACTGTCTAGTACAGCTGTGAGCATAACATAGGCCTCTTATTACACTGTCTAGTGGCATAAGCACCTCCTAATGCGACAAGTATTATGTAAGAACCACTTACAGTGTTCTTGTCACATTTTTTTACATACATAATTACTTACTGATTACTGCAATGCAAAATGTATATGTCTATCCGCATAAAAAGTACGCGCGGGCACGGGTATACTATGTAGGTTAACTTAAATTCGCTTAGTATGACATCTATACATATAAATAAAATTGGAGTGTCTGTTTGTAATATTAAAATAACCGCTTTTTACTAAGTGCATTTGGATGTATACACGTTACCTATACCGAAACCAAATTTTTTACAATTTTTGTCTGTCTGTCTGTCTGTCCGTCTGTCTGTCTGTCTGTCTGTCTGTCTGTTTGTTCCGGCTAATCTCTGAAATGGCTGGACCGATTTTGACGGGACTTTCACTGGCAGATAGCTGATGTAACAAGGAGTAACTTAGGCTACTTTTATTTTAGAAAAAAAATAGGATCTCACAAAAATAAATTAAAACCAATGTTGCAGCGCAGCGCCTGATTAAGTTTGATAGCAACAACCTGCAATGCGTCCCGCGGGCTCTGAATGGGCGAGCAGGCTGATGTCAGCGGTTGTCTTTGTTAAATACCACGCGGACGAAGTCGCGGGCAACAGCTAGTTTTACATAAAAACCTACATTGCCATCCAATACGCTCTACACGAGACGTGGTGAATGACGTCATTGGGACACGCTTGGTCTGCTGATGAGCATATGAACAGGGGCTCCATTCTGCTAATTCACAAATGCTTCAGTGGAGTGTCGATAGCGTGTCGATTTAATGATTTTAGACATTCGGTAGTCTTTTAGTTTTTTAAGACCAGCGGCTTACCACTGACCAGCCATTCCACTGCCAAATACCTATTTCGTATTCTGCACTTCAGTCGCGTATCAATATAATGTAGTTAAGTAATGGTATTCTACTCCTTATCTGACGTTACTAGCGGTCGACACACAACACAACCAATGACACTGAAGTGAAATGGAGTCTTCCATCAAGACGACATTAATGTTTTAGCAGAAAATAGCCAATCTGTCACAGTCGTAATGGAACCTCAGTAGTGTGTCGCTGGAATGGCAATTGTATGTCATTTTATTTAAATTAACAGCGTTGGGCCCCTGGTACTGGGTGTGTTTTGGCGGCCATGTTGTGCAACAACTGTAGGCCCGGTTTCCCACCAAACCGGAGAGGAATGGGGTGGAGAGGAATATACTACTATCTCCGGTTGGTATCGAGTGGTAGATTTCAAACAATATGATTGGTCTATTCGTCTTCGCTCTGCTCCTCTCCGCTAAGGTGGAAACTGGGCTGTACTGGGCTTAAGTTTGGTAAACGAATCCACGCAGCAATGAGACAGAGCGTCTATTCCGATGTAAGAATCCAAAAAGTTCCGATTTCAAATCCTAACAAAGATTTGTCTTTTGTTTTAAAAAACACATGCACCAAAGTCTTTGTTCTACATTCGAAAAGTACACCAAGATTGTTTTCGCAGTCGACTTAGCATTTGTAGAATAAAGAATATCCACCTGAAGCCAAAACGGCGTTAACACCATTTTATTACAACAGACAATAAACCTCAAATCCATTATTTAAGTTTCACATTAGCGTGACTTGTGTATGCGCGTTGTCACGTTACAATTTCACGATATTTCGAGCTGATGACTTTAGATCACGCGTCATTCTTATCAGGCCTGCGCTCGTTACCAAGTGTACTATAGGAATCAATTGTAGTGTGTAGTTTGTGGTTTCCTTATGGGAAGAGAATTGAGTTGGGATAAATAAATCATCCAGCCAATCCTGTCATGCAAGGTGTCGAGGACTTAACGCGGAGAGACTACTTATCTATACATCTATACATATAAATAAAATTGGAGTGTCTGTTTGTAATATTAAAATAACCGCTTTTTACTAAGTGCATTTGGATGTATACACGTTACCTATACCGAAACAACATTTTTTTTTTTAATTTTGTCTGTCGGTCTGTCTGTTTGTTCCTGCTAATCTCTGAAATGGCTGGACCGATTTTGACGGGACTTTCACTGGCAGATAGCTGATGTAACAAGGAGTAACTTAGGCTACTTTTATTTTAGTAAAAAAATAAGGATCTCACGAAAAAAAATTAAAACCAATGTTGCAGCGCAGCGCCTGATTAAGTTTGATAGCAACAACCTGCAATGCGTCCCGCGGGCTCAGAATGGGCGAGCAGGCTGTTGTCACCGGTTGTCTTTGTTAAATACCACGCGGACGAAGTCGCTGGCAACAGCTAGTATACATATAAATGTATAAAGGCAGGAAATATAGACTTATACTTCTTCAAGTTTTTTTTTTAATTTACTATAAAATAATCAACTACCGATATTTACAACGGATCGATTTCCATATATCCTCCAAGATCGAACTAAGGGGACAACTGGGAGTGGGACTCGAATGGTAATACCATGGTACAAAAATATGGTATGTCAGGTTGGTGGCGTTATTGGCCGTGTTCGCCAGTAAGCGGTGTTAATTTTATTGGAGTCAATTAATGGCAACACTGCTCCTGACGTCCGAAGAGAGTACCTGACGTGTTATATTTTTAAACCATGGCAATACCATTTGTAAGAATATTACAGGCTCCTGTCTGCCTATAACGACTGTCGAAGTTGTAAAGCGGGAAGATTAGCGGAATAGACCAATCACATTTTTTTTAAGGGACTAGGCTCGCCACACATTCCCACCACTGTTACTCCTGTAAGCCAGGACCTACAGTGATGTCCAATGATGACACCGAGGTTTGACTCTCGGCGAGTCCCGGTATAAAGTTAATTGTCTTGGAATCCGCACGAAAATAATCGAAAGATAAAAATAGGAGGAGTTGGAGAGAAAGACCAATCAGATTGTTCGAAATCCTCCGTTCGGTACCGAGCGATGTTTCTAAGCTATCTGATTGGTCTACGCTCATGGCCCCAAGTCTGCTAAAATAATCGAATCATAATCGAACAGCAACCACATAGTAACTATCACTTTTGACAGATTTTGTATGGGATATCTGTCAAAAGTGACAGTTACTATGCGGTTGCAGTTCGATTATGGTTCAATTGTGTTAGCAGACTTGGGACCCAGGTCCCTGTCGTCTACGCGTACATGTACCAGGCCCGGAAATGAAGTCGGGACCGTGATCGCAAATGACCATGTCCTCCGAAGTGCTACGCCATAGCTATATCCAGTTCGCTTACATATTACATGTCGTATCACTCGGAACAATGGCGATTAGTATTAAAAAAATGTTGACAAAATATAAGCTGGCCGCCTTTGTTATCGTGGCAGCGAGTGTGCGAAGGCTTTTATTTGTTTTCTTACCATTTGGTATCCTACAAGGAATGTGTTTGAAATCTTGCATTTTGGAAGCGTGTTTTGATTTGAATGAATGGTGAGGAACGCCGTGATGGACTAACTACCTTTTGCCTTTTTTTTTTTTTTTTTGTTGACGGGGGGGAAATCTTCGATAGATACCCGGCCTCTGTGTGGGAGAGGGCCGGGTTATGTGGGATTCTTACCCACTAAAACCCCCCCGGTGGCCGCCTTCGACACATGTTGGAGGGGCTCCGGGATCTCCAAACGGAACGCACCGGTGCCCCTCTTGTGCCTCGCCCCCTTATGGGGGCCCGTCTCGGGGGAGCAGATGTTTGCTCCCCCTGCGCCCTCGCTGCGCACGGCGGCGGGGAGCCACGCCCGCCGCCGTCCTCCTCAGGAGTCGTCATCGTCACCGGACGTCCGGGGCCCACACCCCAGTCGTCCTCGACCCCGAGGGTAGGCCGTTATTTAAGGCCCTGGGCATCAGGGCCGAACTACCTTTTGCCTGTGGCTACGTTTGCTCGAAATATTTTTTTTTCTGCCATTCGATCCCCCAATGCGTGTTCGATTAGTAGTCTTACTTATATATTTTGATTGTTTATCTATACAAATAAATAAAATTGGAGTGTCGGTTTGTAATATTAAAATAACCGCTTTGTACTAAGTGCATTTGGATGTATACACGGTACATATACCAAAACATTTTTTTTTACAATTTGTATCTGTCTGTCTGTGTGTTTGTTTCGGCTAATCTCTTAAATAGCTAGACCGATTTTGATTGGACTTTCACTGGCAGATAGCGGATGTAACAAGGAGTACCTCAGGCTACTTTTTTTTAGAAAAACTTTTTTGTTAAATACCACGCGGACGAAGTCGCGGGTAACAGCTAGTAACTAAATAACAATAACAAGCCCCATTAACAAAATCTAGATGTTCAACCCGACAGTTCTGATTATTCCTTTTAGGGAAAACTAGCGTAATACATATTAACACACTTAAAAACCTTGAGAGTGTAACATTAAAAAAAAACTATTTTATATGTGCGAGTGTTAAATACACTCTTATTATACGAAGTAACATAAGATACATATCTATTGAGCCTCGGCCTTGTATGCGGCGGTTATGAGAACAATATACATTATAAATATTATATACCTCCATACATTACACTCTTAGACACATTATTCTAATGGGTAAGACTTCTTTTTGGTGCGTAACTAATGAACCCTTATAGCAGTGATAGCCAAGGTAGAATGCTAGCCTGGTAACGACGATCGCGGGCTCAAACCCCGGCTCGCACCTCTGGGATAATTGGATTTCATGTGCGAATCTCATTTTCAACCACGATTTTCACTTCCTAAACGGTGAAGGAAAACATCGCAAGGAAACCTGCATGTCTGAGAGAAGCCCGCGATAGATGTGTGAAGTCCGCCAACCCGCACTGGATCATCGTGGTGGACTATGGCCTAATCTCCCTCGCATTGAGGGGAGGCCCGTGTTCAACAGTTTGACATTAAAAAGGGCTCGTATTATTATTATAATGTAACTTTCCCCCATCTTCTTATCTAGAGGAGCCCGAACATAACAGCAACATTTTTAGCTTATTTTGAACTGCTTATTTTTAGCTTATTCTTGGTCTTCCTTGTCCACGCGGTCTTCCTTTCTAAGATATTATTCACGAACGCCCAATCTGTCAATTTGCGTGGTCTCCACCTATTGATATGTAAATGTTTAGCCAACTTGCCTCTCGACAAGTCAATTTATCCTCCTTCAAATCGGCTCTCTTCAAACGGTAGAGTCTATAACACGACCCGGGCCGGGTACCGAAATCAGGACTTTATCCAGGATAAACGGTACTGTCTACTGTATTGCCCATTACATTGTTTGAAATCGTATGTAAATATTGTCAAATTTTGATCGACGTGAAATTTATAAACGCTTAAAGTACTTGTACAGATCAAGCGAGTACTTTGGGGGCTTATGTATTATCTGAAGTAATACGTATTGATATCTTATATTTACGCGAATACTGCACATTGAAATGACATTTATTTTACGGATTTTATCGCGATTATATGCTTTTTACGTTCCCGACGTTTCGGCTGCTTTACAGCAACCATGGTCACAGGAGGACTGTGGTAGTTGACGTCATAAAATCATAGTTTGAACCGGGTTACCCTCATATTTAGTTGTTGCTTGCGGTCCGATCTACGCAGATAGTGCTCACAGTGTCTTGAGGTCTTGCAATAGTATGCTTGGTTTTGGATTTAATGGTGTTAATTACTGGATTAGAAGTCGGTGGTAGCACCACGCCATCTTCCCTATTTAAATTAGGATGATTTAATTGTTGGTTTAATTTTAGGTGTGTTTTACTCTAATACGATTCGATCTATCAACCGGGGCGTACGGAGCGGGATGCTGGTTTATCAGTTAATGTCCGTTTAGATAGACGTCAACTATTGTTTATAGGTACCTAATGATAATGCATTAACATATCCATCATCCGTTCGTTAATCATCAATGAATTGGTCCATTTCGCAGAATCAACACGACCACATATATATTTTATCAACAGGAAAATGTAAAAATAAATGATAACAGAAGCATAAATATAAGATGAAGCTTTTTCTGACATCTGTTGTTCAGCTTCTAATAATATATTTTATTCGTATCTCTTTTATACAATTAGTGAAGATGAAAAACTGTAGGCGTACATACAACGCAAATAATACCTAGACAAACAAAATAATTGTTTGTACTTATAATAAAATCTGACATAAAAATCTAGACATTTTCGTCGAAAATCCGTATAAGTGCCTAATAAATCTTTTTAAGTATTATTACGTTAAGATCTTTATATTTTCTTGAGTTATTTTTAACTGGAGATGTTCAATTCGATACTTGTATTTATTGTTTTAGTGATGTATGTTTTCTAACTCAGCTCTTTATTCAATTATCGTTGCTCAACTTGAGGGCCTCAACTTAGCAATGTTAAAATTAGATATAATAAAAAGCCAATAATTTTGATGTTTAATATTAACTTGATCTTGTAGGTATAGTAGTTTTAAAACGCAAGTTAATTTCTATTCAGTACGTCAAGTGCGAGATTATTCGTAAGCTAGCCGTATACTTTATAGTTTACCGTATTTAGACATTTTGTATGGAGAATCGAAAGTTTTAAATACCGGCGGCTAGAGGCGCTTTTCAACTGTCCATACAATATGTATAAATACGGTAGACTATAAAGTATACAGTTAGCTCGCACTTGACGTGCTGCTATATTTGGCGCCCTCTATCGGCGTGTTTGGCTACTAAATCTTTTAGAATATCTTTTTTACGACATACAGTGGTATACGATTAAGTGTACTCAAATTAATAGCGAATTGTAGTTATAGGTAAGTAAATATAACAGAAACTGGTCTCAACGCTCGATACTCAAATGTAACTCACATTCGAGATTTAATTAATTTTATCGCGTACAATAATGCAAGATCGGCACCCCATTTTAATCTATACTAATATTATAAATGTGAAAGTTTGGCTTTTCGGCTGCACGGATCTGGATGAAATTTGGCACAGAGATAGATTATTGTCTGGAATAGCACATAGGCTACTTTATAGCCCCGGTAAAATGTATGGTTCCCGTGGGATAGATTTGTTTAAATTTTTCATAGAATACCAATAAATTCCTTTCCTCATACATTTGATTCTGAGGCGGTACGAAGTTCGCCGGGACCGCTAGTTTTAAATAGTGAGCGTAGCACAAGTTTCAATTGAAATCGAATCTTTTTTATCGAACAGCAACCCCCAGTGGCAATGAGTATCCAGACAAAATAAACTGATTAAGTACAATCTAGGTCACATAACGATAGAGGAAATATTTATCTGGCCATACCTTTACGTACCTATTTCAAGTTATTCGCATGAATCATTCGATCGATAAACTATATGTGATTCGAGTCAAATCTTTGTTTCACATAGAACTACATCATATTATTTTATTACCAGCTGTTACCCGCGACTTCGTCCGCGTGGTGTTTGACAAACAAGTTTTTCTAAAATAAAAGTAGCCTACGTTACTCCTTGTTACATCAGTTATCTGACAATGAAAATCCCGTCAAAATCGGTCCAACCATTTCAGAGATTAACCGAAACAAACAGACAGACCGACAGACAGACAGACAAACATTGTAAAAAAAATGTTTTGGTATATATACCGTGTATATATCCAAATGCACTTAGTAAAAAGCGGTTTTTATAATATTCCAAACAGACACTCCAATTTTATTTATTTGTATAGATTCGCATTTGTTATCTAATTCGTGTTTCTGCCCTTGTGCGACTGCCTCGCGCTTGCGCTCGAGCTCGTTCCTTTGTTTGCCATTAAATAAACGCTTCTATTCGATGCTATCGAACTATGAGAATATTGCGCAAGCGTCTCTCAATTAAAGTATTGTGCACCTCGGCGGTACGTGTACATATTATAATATCTTGTAACACTCTAGATTTCTTATATTTACGCGAATACTACACTTTGAAATAAAACTAATCTTATGAATTGTATCGCGTTTATTATACGTTGTTTACGTTCCTGCCGATTCGGCTGCTTTTCAGCAACCATGGTCACGGGAGCACGGGTGATCCTCCCGTGACCATGGTTGCTGTAAAGCAGCCGAATCGGCGGGAACGTAAACACATAAAATAAACGCGATAAAATCATATTTTTTAAATAACATTCTATTTCAATATAAAAGTATCATAGCACATTTCATGGCAATACAACCCTAATTATTCGTACAATAAATTATTATATTCCAGTGGAGATCAATAGTTAGGTAGCCACTCGATCGATCGTAAATCATACAGTTTAGTTAGCTAGTTAACGAATGCGTTGATCCGATGTAGTAACGTAACGTTCCCATGGTCATATCAATTAAAACGTTCGTTTTACGTTCGTATCGTTAGCGTGGCGGTGGACGAATAATTATAATAACTCTATATGTATGGTAGCCGAATACTTTTTTTATTACATTACTAGCTGTTGCCCGCGACTTCGTCCGCGTGGTATTTAACAAAGACTCAACCGTTGGCAACAGCCTGCTCGCGCGTTCTGAGCCCGCGGGACGCATTGCAGATTGTTGCTATCAAACTTAATCGCTGCAACATTCGTTTTATTTTGAACTTAAATTACGCGAGACTTCTCTGCGCGGGGCAACGCGAAGTATATGTCATTGCTTCGGTCATGTGTGTGAACAGTGCCAGGGCAAAAGCTAATTTATGACTGCAGTCAGAAGGTATATAATTCAGTAATGGTGGATGCTCCATTTTATATGGCGGGCGTTGGTAATTAAATTATGACATGTTATATATTAATGATGTTTTATCTGAGTTGTAATATTGGGCACAGTTGGTATAGTTGGTAGTGGTCCTGCTGTAGGTACCAAAGGTCTCGGGTTCGACACCCAAGGGCAAACTTTGTACTCAAATCATGAACAATTAATATCTATTATACGTACCTATAATCTACTATATAAAAATAAGTCGGGTTTTCATTCCTGACGCTATAACTCCAGAACGCACGAACCGATTTCCACGGTTTTGCATTCGTTGGAAAGGTCTCGGGCTCCGTGAGGTTTATAGCAAAGAAAATTCAGGAAAAACCAAACGAAATGTTACATAAAACGAAGCCATCTGGTGGCGAAACGGAGTTCGCTGGGTTTGCTAGTATATAATATAATAATATCAATACAAACACACCATTCTAAGCAACGCTTTTAGTATGGATTACGTACAACCGAACTAGGAAATGGGGGATAACCAAGTATATCACACTAATATTATAAAAGTGAAAGTTTGGATGGATAGATGTTTGTTACTCAATCACGCCAAAACGGCTGAACGGATCTAGATGAAATTTGGCACAGAGATAGATTATATTCTCGAATAGCACATAGGCTTTTTATCCCGGTAAATGTATGGTTCCCGTGGGATAGATTTGTTTTTATTTTTCATACTTTTTAATCGCGGGTATCACCGCGGGGCGCAGCTAGTAATAGTATATATAGAAACCTCGCTCGGGTCCAAACTCCCGTGCTCCTCACACAAAGTTTGACCTATCAGGATTCGGATTTTGGCAAAGATAGCTCGCATTCTTTCTCCCCGCTCCTTTATCTTTTTTTTTTTAGGCATGGTCATATTATTAACGATTGAGATATGGAATCTCAGGGTGGCATCATGTGGTATCGAACCTCGCTGGTAGGACACGTCACGCTCAGCTGGCCAGTCGTCACGCCCTGCCGAGCCCCCCGCTCGGCCCCAGCCTCGGGGATCTTCGGCAGACTTCGGCGCCCGGCTCCCAATTCCTTAGGTGCGCGTACGCCGGGTGACTCAACTAATTATTGAGATCTACGGGTGCAATGATATCACGGGGCCTTTATTATTTTATTTTTATGTAATTGGTCCGCACGAGGTGTATTATTAGTCATAATCATAGTTGTAATACGGCTCCAGAAGCTAGCGAGCCATTTAACTTTGAAAAAAAAACTATTAACTTTTTTCGAACGCTCGAGATTGGATATTGGTTCAAATGTTTGCCACGCTCCGGCTATTTATCATGAACGTCATCACCAACAACGTTGAAATAAACGTTTTTACGAGTATGTGAGCATTGTTCTCAAACAAAAGTCTCTATATTGTAGGTACACTGTGGCGCAGTAAAAATAAAAGTACCTTTGACATTGTTTTAAAAATGGGAGTAGGTACCATGCGTCCATATGAATAAATTGGTGTGGAATGCGTGCTAGCGTCCCGGGTTTTGTTTACTATGAGCACCATAAGTTTGGGGCGTGACGGACGGCTCAGATGAAGCGGTTTTGTAAAGTGCATCTTTTTAAAAGTACCTACTTTTTGGATGCTGAGAGGTCACGTATAAAAGTGAATGCACTCTCTGAGGGACAAAGCGGAGGCTGGCTTAATGATGATCGTGTTACTTTGGAAAATGTTTTATTATATCATCAACTGATTAACTGATTTTGTATCCCATTGAAATCTGTAATTTGTCACTATACGGTCTGCTGGGCTGAGTCAGGAATCAAACTGAGTCCAGCTGTATATTCGCCTTATTTAACGTCGAAAAAATATAATATTTAACTATAAATGTAGTTAGTTAGTTAGTTCGTAAGTTTGTATGTAGGGGGTAATTTTAGGTATTACTAATTCTATCACTAATAGACTACCTTATCTCTGAGTGCTAAAGGCTATATTGCCGCGAATAGAAGCTACTATAATATAATATAGCCAGACGAAAAATCTAACTATTCGGCCCAACTTAGCAAGTTTTGTATGATGGGTATATTATGTACTCGGTGTTGCAAACTCTTTTGTTACTAGTTTATTCCTTTTTTGTTATCATGTTCTTTTATATATTTTAAAATGTATGTATTTAAATATGTATATGTATTTAAATTATAAGTTTTTGGCAGATTGATGGAAGTGGTAAGCGAGGTTTGTTCTCTTCCCTAATTTTATAAATGATCACTATTCACATCATCGTTTTATTATTATTATCTACAGTCCACATTCGTTCACTTCACTCGGGTTGATCCATTATAATATTATTAATAATTATTATAATTAACTAGCAAACCTGGCGAACTCCGTTTCGCCACCAGATGAATGAATTTTCTTTGCTATAAACCTCACGGAGCCCGAGACCTTTCCAACGAATGCAAAACCGTGGAAATCGGTTCGTGCGTTCTGGAGTTATAGCGTCAGGAAGGAAAACCCGACTTATTTTTATATAGTAGATATATATATCGTACAATATAACTTGTATTCTACGAATACTTATCAAAGCAATATCAGGCCTTGAATTAAGTAGGCAAGATTTTTCGTTAATTATATCAATTGTCTCGCGGTCAGCCGTTCGCGTGTCGCGAACGAGGTTAATGATAGATAGGCAGAATCAAACGAGTCCTCAGTTATCCTCATCATCATCATTCTCATCATCCTCAGTTATAGACATAGCAGTATTATTCCAACAGGGAAACATGTCCAAAGGGTCAAAACTCTTCAAAAATTGCGTTACGTAATACTTGAACTCTCCCTATGGTATTTATCTAGTACCTGCAAGCTACTCAACTTGGAATTTATAGAAATTACTCCAGTTACTTGGGAATGTGCTGAATTGTTGCAAACTATTTAAATCGTATATTTAAATCAAGCTATTTAAAAAGTGTTTGGTAATTCTCTCGTCGCAGTCGCTCGCTTCGCGCATGCCAGCGGAATGAAACAAGACCTCACATAAGTTTAATGTTTAATTACTTATCATAATTATAACCTAAAATTTACGACCTGTTTAGCACTTTTGGCATGACCCTGCTTCCTGCGCCGAGAGTCCCGGGTTCCACTCCTGGTAGGGACAAACTTTGTGTGATTAGCACAAATGTTTGTATACCCGAGTCATGGATGTTTAGTATCTATATAAGTATTACCGAGTTCGCCCTCAGTCCATTGTACGGTACCCATAATACAAGCGTTGCTTAGTGTGGGACCGTATAGTTGGTGTGTTCGTCTAGCGATATTGATATAAAAGAAGTCTGTAGCCCATATAATTGCGTGCATATATATAATTATATACTCTAATTACATGATTTTAGGGTATGATTCTTTCATATTCCGCAAACTTGTCAACGCTGAACGAGAACCGGTCGTAACACCGATGGTATACAGTTACCATTGCGGCGGCGGCGCGCGGCGCTCACGAAAATACCTCCCAAATTTGTTATCTCACGAAAACGAAACTATAAAATGCCGATATACACAAGTTATTATTATTATGTTTCTCACGGACCCACTGACAATATGGCTTCGGAGAAAACTTTGGTTATTTTAATTGCGATGGTGTATTATGAATTTCATTTTTATATATACGATTCGGCTTTTTATGAGCGGATCCGCGATTGCTTTTAATTTGGCTAATAACACTTAAACCGTAAATTTAATTAAAAATATTTTGTATGAAAACCCCAAATACAATTATCATATTTTTATTATTTAATGTATATACTCAGTACCCTGTTAAACATTTATTAAAGCTTCAGTATGTTAGTAAAGTGGTAGTATACAAAAATATAAATATGGTATACATAATTATCTTAAATTATCCATGGGATAACTAACCTCCTCTATGGTATAATTCCAGCCCTTATTTTAATGTCCCACTGCTGGGCACTTCCTCTTAATGCGAGGGGTATGTTACTTCAGGAATTTTAAAGGTTTAGTGTCCCAAAATCATACCGGACAGAGTCGAGAACTCGCAAGCCGGCACAGAACAAAGCTGTATGACAACATCGCGTGAACTTTTTTGGGTCAAACGAGAGGGCAGCGCGTGCAGCGCCGGTCTCTCGCCGAATGCAGCTTAGCATTGATTTGAACAGCAATAACGTGGAAAAAAATTCTCGGACGTGTCCAAAAGTCGTGGCTGCCTCTCGCGACGTATGAGCAGGGTTGCCAGCAGGATTATTTTAAACCATTCGAAATCGATCTCGGAAACGGAATCGAAAACGTCCGAGCTGGTTAACCGCAATCGCTATGAAAATTTCCGAATTTGATTAGCTTCGATGTATCTTGATGACAATACCATATAGTTTTTTCAAAGAGTTCCCTTCGGAGAGTTCCCTTCGGAGAGCTCGTCGGGAGTGGCATCGAAATCGGAAAGTTTCAAATCCGTTTCCGATGTCGATTCCGAATGATTTGAAATACCCGTGCTGATTGGGCATTTTTTTCGCAATCCTTGGTAATAATTTGGCTCTTGGAGACATTTTGGCGTAACTGGCTGGCTGTAACTGAACACATTTACATATATATGTATTTGAGTGGATGCAACGAACGCACCCGTTTGAAACAGTTCACTTGGTCGTTTCATTCTACATAAAATGAACATGTTATTGGTACTGTTGGTATATTCCGTCTCTTTTTGTAACAAATAAAGATTTTTGTTCTTCGTCTGTCCTATTGATCTAGTATAAATCAGTCGCGACTGTCAGCCGCGGCTTCTAGACGCGTCTGTTTTTTTATGCCACCCTTAGTACTCCTTAGTATCGGTTCTTTTTAAGTTTATTACTCTATGACAAAACGTACTGCTTTTTTTATGCACACAGACGTAATTGAGGGTATGACGCCACGAAGCGTTGCGTGGCTAGCATGTTATTGCCATCGGTATCTGCTGAGGCCGTCCTAGCCGCTCAAGCGTGGTGAGTTACAACTGTCAACGGCGTACGCGCAACATGGATTGTGAAGTCGGCGGGATAGATCTGGTCGTGAAGATATTCTATTTTTAAAATCGGCTGGGTGCAAAAAGTTACAGTCTATTGTAATTTATTCTCGTGCCATAAGATATTACAAAAAATGTACACTAGTCGGATTTGTGTCGTAAAACTACGTAACGGAATAATACATTACGCCATTTTCATTTCTTCATGTCACATCCGTTATTTTATTTATAATGTGTATTTATTGAATTTAATATTGCTATTAATTACTTGACAGTGGCAAAATACCCGCTAAGTTGCGGGTGAGGCCATATTCATATCCATTTTATTTCATCGCATTTCATTTCGCAAATTTTGACTTTTTTAAACACAACATAGGGTCACTTTTGACTTTATAATAATTTGATTTATTTATTTAGTAACTAGCTGTTGCCCGCGACTTCGTCCGCGTGGTATTTAACAAAGACTCAGCCGTTGGTTAGCCTGCTCGCCTATTCTGAGCCCGCGGGACGCATTGCAGGTTGTTGCTATCAAACTTAGTCAGGCGCTGCGCTGCAACATTGGTTTTAATTTTTTTTCGTAAGATCCAATTTTTTTTTCTAAAATAAAAGTAGCCTAAGTTACTCCTTGTTACATCAGCTATCTACCAGTGAAAGTCCTGTCAAAATCGGTCCAGCCATTTCAAAGATTAGCCGGAACAAACAGACAGACAGACAGACAGACAGACGGACAGACAGACAGACAAAAATTGTAAAAAATGTTGTTTCTGTATAGGTAACGTGTATACATCCAAATGCACTTACTAAAAAGCGGTTATTTTAATATTACAAACAGACACTCCAATTTTATTTATATGTATAGATTTTTTTTTTAAAAACTTGCTTTTCATAAAGCAACGTGATCGGTATAACCTACTCATTCAACACTAAAATATTATACACTATTTTTGTTATATCTTATATTTCTACGATCAATATGTAATCATAGACAAAATATATGGAACAAACGGGAACGATGATCAGACTCAGAATCACGTGTCTAAATTACATTACCATGTAAATATGACGTCATAGATCTATGTCATATCCTATTTATAAAGTGTAAATTTCTTCCTCGCAGTTGGCTGCTACTTTAGCATCTAAGTCTCTATGAAGTCTGTAGCCTTGTCACCGTATTCCTTATCTCCCCTGAAACAGTGTTTATATTCTAACAAAAGTATAATTCGACTGGAATAATCATTGGAAATTCACTGGAAGTAGTTTGGGGATGATTAATAATTGGATATTATCTAATGTAATGTAATAAAACTTATTTGACTATCTTTAAGTTGTATCATATAAATAGTGTGACATATACCAAGAGTACGACATCGAAATAACCCACTTAATTTTCCTCCCCGGATTATTTGAATACTCCCAGGACACTATCCGTATATATCCGGATATTTCGGATACCATTGTAAAAAAGGTAAATCGAAATAATAAGTGGGGCACAAATCAACATTTTTATTACTAAAAATAAATAAAAATATATTAATTATCAAACTAACGGATCATATTTTTTTTACCGCCAATACATATACTTTAATATTAATCCCAAAAATTCCAGTTACTTAACTGATAAAACTAGAGCAAAGTTCTAAATTATACAATTTATTAATGTCTGGGTGGCGTAATTGTTATGAGGAGGTAGGTATACTTGACTCAGATTAATATTTCTTGCTCCCCCCCCACCCTTTCAAAGAGTGCCATGTGTACTCGGCAAAGTCTGAATCTTCATGGTGCACACCTGGATTCAATTCAATTTGTGTATAGTGTGTGAAGTAGTTAACGTAAAATGATGATAATTTTTTTTTTTTTTTTATATTTTTATAAGATAATGTAAGGTGTTAATTACATTAGTGACATGTTGTTATTCCATTTTCAAAATAACATGACGGCGTTGTATCAGTAAAGCAAATATCCGTAATATTTTTTTAATCCGGCTAGTCATGTGAATAGTATCCAGATAATAAATTGGATGGATATTCGGATAATTGGAATATCCGGATAAGATGCCCTCATGATCTTATCCGAGTGATTCAGAAAGGGTATACTAAGCCTCGACCCTGCGCTTCTTTACCGCATTTTAATCATAATGCGTAATCAGAATTATGAAACATTTTTTTTTTTTTTACAAAATACCCAATTGTCATTGTCCGGGAACGATTTTTTTTTAAAGACTCCCAGCTATGGTTAAGTAGCGCAGGCTTCGTATATCCCTTCTGAATGACACAACCTGCCCATACAACGCCCGTACACAACCTGCCCATGGACCTCGTATTTTTTTTTTCACTAAGGTCGTCCCTGCGAGAAATGAGATCACGAATAAAGACGATTATAATTATAATTCTGATATTTAAAAAAAACATCGGTGTTGTTTGTGTATCTGCGTTGAGGATAATATAATAATATGAGATCCATGTGTGGCACACATTGATGCCAACATTGTCTGTGTAAACAGTTGACTTATTATTACTAGCTACTAGCTGTTGCCCGCTATTTCGTCCGAGTCTTTAAATTGATATAACTTTTTTATTTAGAAACTAATTGAAATAAAACAAACTTATATTTTAAGTGAAATTTACCGCAATATATTAGTGAAACCCGCACCCAAATCGGCTTAGCTGTTACTGAGATTAGCGGGCACAAACGCATAGACAAACAGTTAAACGGACAAAAAATCTAACAATCATTGTTTCAAGTACTATTGCGTTAAGTTAAACCATATTTCAATCATGAACGCGATTATTTGGGTACGTTAAGTTAAGCTTGTATCTACAAGATTTTGGGTTTAAAACAATAATGATAAGTACTTTCCTATAATAAACATTGAAGCCGCATCCATTTTCGGTTCATCCAAATGAGATTGATTACAAATGACAGGGAACTACCGATAGCTAGCTGATTTTTAGGTTGGTTTACCTACTCGTGCCCAACTACTAGTACCAACATAATAGTGATTTGCGAGGCTGGTTCCGTATTATTGGCAGCTTGCGCGGGCCGCTGCGCAAGCGCCGCGCCGCCGTCGCTCCGTCACGCTTGCCCGCCCGCCCGCGCCGCGCCGCCCGCGCCGGTGAGCTGGCCTCACGCGGCCACACTCCGCTTTTTAGGGTTCCCCAGTATCATTATCATTCCATTGTTTATTTGTACGGGTTTAATTTAATAATATTTGTGAATTAACTAGCTGTTGCCTGCGAATTCACCCGCGTGGAGCATTATTATGCATAGCATAACATTTTCTATACATACTTTGACCCCCCCACTTTTAGCTTCTAGGGGTCGAATTTCCAAAAATCTTTTCTAGCAAGCAGCTAGGGGCCCAGGGGAACCCGCGTGCCAAATTTCAAGTCCCTAGGTCTCATGGTTTCGGAGATTTCGCTTTGAGTACGTCAGTCGGTAGGTGTGTAACAAAAATAGATGTAAAAGATATTTTTTTTTATCTTAGAAAGCAAGCCAGTACCGTTTCAGCGCGCACTTAGTATATAGTGTTATTTTTTAAATTTGAGTCAATCTCATATTCTTCTACGGGAATGTGACCATTTATAGTCTACGGACGGACTGCTTAAAATATTTTACACAGTTTGTCTTACACCTTATATAGAAGATTATATGTGGGTACCAGTTCAGGAAAACAAGGGGTGCGAAGTAGTATATCGATAATCATTCCATCCGGAGCTCATGTTCAGGATATAAGTTCTTAATAAAGATTTCAGGTAAAACCAGTTCTGTAAGCCTGCGTCAATTAGATACGTTGTGGTTGTTTTCACAGATACGATAGCGAAACGAGCTCCGGACATCCTGTAAAAAGTACGATTACTTACCAAGTAAGCAGTGATAGCCAAGTTGGTAGAACGCTTGCCTCGGTAACGAGGATTGCAGGTTCAAAACCCGGCTCGCATCTCTGGGTTTTCATGAGCGATTCTCATTTTCAACCATGTTTATCACTTGCTAAACGGTAAAGGAAAACATCGTGAGGAAACCTGCATGTCTGAGACTCGAAAGATGTGTGAAGTCCGCCAATCCGCACTGGGCCAGCGTGGTGGACTATGGCCTAATCCCCCTCGCATTGAAGGGAGGCCCGTGCCCAGCAGTGGGACACTAAAAAAGGGCTGGAATTATTATTATACTTACCAAGTGACTCTACCACACGTCCAGAATAATATTTTCTTAGGATCTTTCAGCCATTCGGGTTGTATGCCCCAACAGTTATTATCGGGATCTTGTATATGTTACGTGCTCCGAAAACTCTCATAGCGCGATTCAGGATTGTATTGAGAATTGTCTATTGTTCTGAATGCGTCTGCAGCATCTGTGAAGCTTGTAGCGAGGCTGAAGAGCACGCTACATATTGTTTATCTATTCGTATTATATTAATTTCTCCTACAATTTACATCCTCATGTATCATCCCCCCCCAAACCATAGCTGGCGATGCCCTCGGCTCTGGTCCTTCAGAGGAATATATAGCTTGAAGGTCATTAAAATAAAGTACATTATTAAATAGTGATATAGCGTCTCATATCGTGCTCATTGACGCTCGTACATCTCGTACTCAATTGGAAGGATGATTCAAAACATTGACACTTAATTAGTGAAGGAATATTATAGTTACCAAGTTCGAATCAGTTTGAACCGGGCACGCTGGGATCACTGTAAAGATGGCGGTGCCTAATTTAGGCCATTCATGAACTGTAACGTACTAATGTACTATATATATATATAAACAAAGTTGCGTTAGTTACATTAATTATAACTCAAGAACTGGCGGGCCGATTTTTATGAGGTTTGATTGGATTGTCTCTGCCTCGAATAGCAGAATTAATATTGACAAAAGATAGCAATAAATTGTAATGACGATAATTATTTTTCTCATACTTTTGTATCTGTGGCGGTATGCTGTTCTCCGGGATATCTAGTCACACTAATATTATAAATGTGAAAGTTTGGATGGATGGATGTTTGTTACTCAATCGCGCCAGAACGACTGAACGGATCTGGATGAAATTTGGCACAGAGATATATTATAGTCTGGAATAGCACATAGGCTACTTTTTATCCCGGTAAAACGTAGTGTTCCCGTGGGATAGATTTGTTTTAATTTTTCATAGAGCAAAGGATCGACATGATTTACGGAAAAGGACATACTTTTTAATCGCGGGTAACACCGCGGGGCGCAGCTAGTTACAAATAAAGACTTCACATAAAGCTTACAAATCCGCTAAACAAACGCAGATTCATAGGTCAGTATCACCATGTATAACACGTAATTCAATATTTTATTGCTTGCATACGACACGCCAATGGCTGAAGCGGTACCTCCCTTCCTTCCGGAAACGCACGCTTGCGCATTCAGCGTTTCCTGACTCCACCTTCCAACTGTTGGTCGAATTGGGTCAGATGGAAGAATATACTGATCCCTTCTTCTCGGTGTGGTTTGGGGGACTACCCAATAGTACTGCCTGCTCATATTTTAACGTTGAGGTTCGAAATTTATACCCAAACTCTTTTCTTAATAACGAGTTAATTATAGAGATTTTTCCCCGAACCTTATCAACAGACTTCAAAAAGGAGGCGGTTGTCAATTCCTCACGTTTGCTTCCATTTTCTTAGTGACTCAACAAACACTAAATTTTAAGTGAAGTATGCGAAATACAGTAGTGAACACCGTACCAAAATCGTTTTTTTTTTGAGTTTGTATTTATTACTTTTTAAGGTGTCAATTTTAATTTGTGGTTGTAGTTATTTTTTATACAGTTGGTGTCTTTTTCAAAATTGATTCTGCTAATGGATACAGGATGGTTTTTAGTATTTACGTGTTGTTTATTTTCATTAGGTTATTTATTATGTTTGTTGTGTAGTTTTGGAATGCGTCTATGGTGTCTTGTTTTTGACTGACTTCTGTCAGCACCAAAATCGGTTAAGCCATTACTGAAATTAGAGCTCACAAACGCACAGAATTGTTTTTCTAACAATCATTGTTTTGGGTTCTATTGCGTTGGTTAAGGACCCCAAAAATAGTTTTCCTCCTCTATCTTCCATGTACATTTTTATTATATAGATAGATCTGTGATCTATCGATAAACACGTTACGAATTAAATACATTTTATATCGAGTCGCTTCAATACGGTTCGCTACCAGCTGCTGCGCTGGGTCAATTGGCACTGACCCTAACATCACAATCCGACCAATTTAAATGGTGACAATGTTGAAACAAACGCACTCAACGAGACGCATTCTCAATTCCGTGCGGTTGTATCTTGAAACATCTTGGATGCGTCTCGTGAAAGATGGAATACGCTCCCAATTTGAAATGTCCGCCATGAAGTATACGTTTAATTCCTATATTCGGGGTGTTGTAATACGTCGGGTATTAGTTGTCGAGGAAAACAGATGCTCGTTATTAAGCTCAACATATGCGGGTGACCACGTGTGTAAAAGACCCCACACTTTAGTACCATACAATCCCTTGAGAAGTCTTTTTGGATTATGTACCAAGAAATCCGCTCTTGATATTTTTTTTATTGGCTACCCGATATGAACTGGTGGAAGGTTATCTATTTTCCTTCAAAACATTAACCCCCGAATCTATAAAAAAAAATTTGGAATAACATTGCCGCACAGAAGCTTTACCCTCAAATTTATAGACGTTTTATAACTTTATCAAATATCATATGGTACTGCGCAGAGCAAGACCCTTCTGCACAGTACTATTATGATCGCGTTTATTGTATGTTTTTACGCCCTCGATGTTTCGGCTGCTGTAGAGCAACCATGGTCACGAGAGGACTGAGGTGTTTGACGTCCTAGTGTCAAAGTTTGAACTGGGGTAGTTGTTGTTTGCGGTCCGATCTATGCGAAAAGTGCCCACTGTGTCTTGAGGTCTTGCAATGGTGCGCTTGGTTTTGGATTTAATTAAATAAATTTCTGAATCCCAAGTCGTTGGTAGCACCCAGCCATTTTCCCTATTGAAATTGGATGGTTTTGTTTCAATTTCAATGGCCTCATGCGTATCATCTGTGGTCGGAATTGGTGTTATTTTGCGAGGATCTGTGGTCGATCAATTCTCATATTATGGCGAGTACGATCCTGTACATGTTCACAGATCGCAGACTTCGTGCAGCGGAACGTACAATAAACGAAATAAAATCAGATAAAGATAGTTTATTTGTGAACATAGGTATGTTATGTCTGTATCAGCAATATACATTTTATTTCAATGTGTAGTATTCGCGTAAATATAAGAAATCAATATAATAATACCAGCCCTTTTTAATGTCCCACTACTGGGCACAGGCCTCCTCTCAATGCGAGGGGGATTAGGCCACCACGCAGGCCCAGTGTGGGTTGGTGGACTTCACACATCATTCGAGGGGTTCCTTTCAGGCAGTGGTCGAAATTGATATTCGCACATGAAATCCAGAAATCCCGGAGGTGCGAGCCGGGGTTTTAACCTGTGATCCTCGTTACCGAGGTAAGTGTTCTACCAACTTGGCTATTACTGCTTTAAAGGAAATCAATATGTTGATTAATCATTATCAACTAACTTAAAGTCTAACTTTAACTTATTTTCAGTTGTAATGTACAAAGTACATTCTGATGTGTGCATGTGTGCGTGTGAGTCAACAGGTGCGGTCATCGAGGGCAAATGGAACGAGCGGAAACGAAATGTCTTAAATGTTTTTTAATTCATCAATTTATCAAGCGTACGGTTTCGTACCTAAGAACGTATCGCAGGGTTGTCCGGTTAATTAAACTCTTCGTACGACATCTGTTTGTGTTCATTGGACAGAACGCCATCTTGTAAATGGTGATGATTCGTCGAGCTGCCTGATTAGCGCAGTTGGAAGTGACCCTGCTTTCTGCGCCGAGGGATCCGGGTTTCGAATCCTGGTAGAGACAAGCTTTGTGTGATGAGCACGAATGTTTGTACCCGAGTCATGGATGTTTAATATGTATATGAGTATCATATACTGAGTTCGCCCTCAGTCCATTGTACGGTACCCATAACACAAGCGTTGCTCAATGTGGTGCCGTATAGTTGGTGTGTTAAAGATGGTGATAGATCGGGCGCACATTTGACACGCGGCCGACACAGAGGTAGGTGCATCTCCGAGGACGTGATGCCCTTGTGAGGCTATTTCAACAACTGAGCACTATCCCAAAACGAAGGAACTAATTTCCCCGGACATACAGTTAGATCCTACAGCTGGGTGCTAATGATGGAGTAATATATTATCACGGTGTATATCACCGACTAGCTGTTACCCGCGACTTCGTCCGCGTGGTATTTAACAAAGAGAACCGTTGACAACAGCCTGCTCGCCCATTCTGAGCCCACGGGACGCATTGCAGGTTGTTGCTATCAAACTTAATCAGGCGCTGCGCTACAACATTGTTTTTTTTTTTTTTCGTGAGATCCTATTTTTTTTCTAAAATAAAAGTAGCCTAAGTTACTCCTTGTTTCATCAGCTATCTGCCAATGAAAGTCCCGTCAAAATCGGTCCAGCCATTTCAGAGATTAGCCGGAACAAACAGACAGACAGACAGACAAAAATTGTAAAAAAAAATGTTTTGATATAGGTACCGTGTATACTTCTAAATGCGCTTAGTAAAAAGCGGTTATTTTAATATTACAAACAGACACTCCAATTTTATTTATATGTATAGATATAGATTAAGCATTGTTGGTGCGGGCGAAGCCGCGGGAAAAAGATAGCTCAATTGCTGTTAATAAGTAGGTCATATCGATCACGTTTATGTAATATATAAAACAAATGTGTTATTGTTTGTAGTTGTAAATATGTATCAATTTCACCGTGAACTTAGTAGGTATTTATAGAATTTTATTTTTATTTAAACGTACAGGATGATTCAGAGAGAATATACTAAGCCTGGGACCTGGGCTTCTTGAGCGCATTTGTGAATACTTTGTGAAGTCAGAATTTGGATGCATAAATCGACTTTAAAAAATACAGTTTTGTTCGCAATAAATCACAATTATCATTTTGTTAGCACAAAAATATATATTTTTATATCGTCATAGTCAAATGGTGACGTCACATAGTGTTCACAAATGCGCTAAAAAAGGCCAGGATCAAAGCAGAGTATACCCTTACCGGATTGTCCACTATTTTACACTATTATTGATACACCTTTTATAGTAGATGCATTTACATTTTATGAATGGAATATGCTATGTTCCAATTCTCCAATCTATTATAAATAGTCACCTACATTCGTACGTCATAATTATAACCCAGATATAATAAACAGCTGATGCTAAACACAAAACTGTCGTCGACAATTATTTGTTTACCTAAAACAATGTATAGTAAACATAGGACACACCTTTTCATATTTTGTTTATTTTGCCAGACACTACGACACGACGCGCCGTGCGCTTGACCTGGATATAAGTTTAATTAAAAAAACATAACAAAATATGGCGGCGAGTTTTCCCGCGTAATCGGGCACATGTGCGCCGGCGCTGGTTCCCAGCGCGCATGCGTGGGAAACAAGGACGCCATCTTGCGGCTGCGTCGCTTTTTTCAGGAGTATCGTTCTTGCTCTGAGCCATTTATTGATGTTGTCGTGTGTGTGAGCCACTTGAGCTATGGAATGCATATAAATTTGCTTTTTTTTGGGATTCTACATTCTTTTTTCATGGTGTTTTGATGCAATAAAATATATAGTCGCTTAGGATACTGGCACAACCAAGGGAGCTGTTATAATAAAAAAAAATCTTTAAAAAAGACTCTATTTATGGTACTTTTTGAGGGATTAGTCATTTCTATATAAATACTAGGTTTCGCCCGCGGCTGCGCCCGCGGAACCTTGATAGAACATCACCATCCATGCTCACAACCTCACAAACTTTGCTTTGTGAGCTTAGCACGAATGTTAGTACCTGAATCATGAATATTTGATATCTATATAAGTATTTATATACTGGATTCGCCTCGCGTTCATTGTACGGTATCCATAATACACGCGTTGCTTAGTCTGGGACCGTACAATTGGTATGTTCGTCTGTTTTTTTTTTAAGATGATGACCTCAAACTTTTTTAAATATACTCAAAAAATCTATTCATAAACTGTGTCAGTGACCCGCCGTATTTAAACAAGGAACTATGTTATAAGGTCGTAACTCGGGCGGGTGCGTGCGCCCGCGCCGTCTGCGGAGATTACAGTGCGTTGCCTTTCATTCAAGTTAGAATGAAAGCGCAGGCGCATACATTAGCGGGTGCGACTAGGAAACGACTGCTTTGTGCAACAGGATGTCCGCACCTTAATGACTCTCTTACGGATTGATAATTATGAAATGATGTTAGACTTTTAAATATCTTTTTCCTGGGTACCAAACTTCGGGGCTTTTCTCGCTCATCGTTAATGGGGTTTATAAATAACTAGCTGAGCCCCGCGATTAAAAAGTATGTCCTTTTCCTCTGTGTCCCTTTGCGAATGCACGGTTCCTGTATGCTATCCCATAGGAACCGTGCATTTGTCCGGGATAAAAATTAACCTATGTCATTTTCTGACCCCTAAACTACCACTACCTATTAAAACAATCATTTCGATTCTTTGCTCTATGAAAAATTCAAACAAATCTATCCCACGGGAACCATACATTTTACCGGGATAAAAAGTAGCCATGTGCTATTCTAGACTATAATCTATCTCTGTGCCAAATTTCATCCAGATCCGTTCAGCCGTTCTGGTGTGATTGAGTACCAAACATCCATCCATCCATCCAAACTTTCACATTTATAATATCAGTGGGATAGTTTAAGACGTCATTACTTACCTATTATCCGGTGTAAGGTGATTCAGTCTTTGTAAGTTTACTCTGAATCTATCATATTTCCCTGACGTGAATGAATTCGTGAGTATGTACAGTCGCTGACTGAAAACGTTTGTCACCTTAAAGTAGACTTTTGCTTGGAAGAGTTTAAGAACCGTAATGCCAACATTCCAGTGCAAGAAACACTACTGCCAACATTTTAAGGCATGCAACGCTTTTTGACGCGTTGTCCTTTACTATGGAATAATGGTTTCTCTTATTCGGTCCTGTCAATTAATACATAATAATAATATAACTTTGAGTAATTTGAAAATTTGTTATCGAACAGTTTAAAATAATGTTCTATGCAACAGTCTGCTCTGTGGCATACCTAGTTTAAAAAAGTAACTTGCTGTGCTTGCGAACGATACAGGAATCAATTTGAAAACTAACGAACCGCTTCATTTTGTATCGCAATGCGTTTACAAAAGCTAAGTAACTGACTCACGTAAGAACTTCCAGTAGGTGCTTAACTAGAATAAAATATTTAAAATATTTCTGGTTACATTTAAAGATTAATATTGTGTGTTATACATTAAAAAATAAGACATATGTTCTGTATTTAAATGTTATTTTTGTTTGGCACCACAAAACAAACACGTATAATTTATTAATATCGATCAACCCAAACGACATACACTCCCATGCATTTCAGCACCCATATACGTACGCCACAAAAAGTCTTTGTAATTAAAATAACTTATACCATATTACATGAAACAATGCGATAAGCAGAATATTCCCAGACCAGCTTGAATGCCATCGTGCTCAGTATATGCAAATGTCGGAACGCAGACCGCCCGTCTCAGATATCTAGAACCCATAAAACCCCTCCGCCGCTATAGGTCGATGACAACACTTTAACGCTCTCCGATTGGTTAACACAACCATTATCTTGACCCTTATTGGTTATTCATCTTATCGGCAACATTACGATTTTAAGATTTTTTTGCAATAAACGACTTTATTGTTTTGGTAGAAGGTTCGATGCGAATGCATTGGTCGGTTGGTTTTGTGAGTTGGTGTGTTGTATTCAAGGCACGCAGTCGATCGCTTGTATGGGTCGCTCGTTCTATACTGTTCGTGATAAAGCCGTGTACGGCTTGCATTCAGATTGTTTTAGTTATTTTAAGATCAGCTTTATAAGGCGGCCATTATCTACTGTGGGAAATTATTTATTCTTTATAGTAATTATTATCTTTAAATTCTTTATAATAGTTTGTAAAAGCCTAATCGTAACTAGTTTTACGTTAGCGTTGATTACATAACACGAGTAAGATGGCGAGATAGTACTCACGGACGAGTAAAAAGCTCTAATAATAATAGTAATTTCAGCTCTTTTTTAATGTCCCCAGCTGGGCACGGGTCGCCCCTCAATGCGAGGGGGATTAGGTCATAGTCTACCACGCTAGCCCAGTGCAGGTTGGCGAACTTAACACATCTTTCGAGGGGTTCTCTCAAACATGCAGGTTTCGTCGCGATGTTTTCCTTCAACGTTTAGCAAGTGATAATCATGGTTTAAAAATTAGATTCGCACATGAAATCCCAGAGGTGCGTGCCTGGGTTTGAACCTGCAATCCTCGTTACCGAGGCAAGCGTTCTGCCAACTTGGCTATCACTGCTATCCTATGCTACCTGTATATGTAATTTCACAAATGTATCCATTTACTTAGGCTAGCTATGAAACTTATTTTTAAACGTAGCTAATACGTTACAACTAAGCTAAGTCTCAAGTGAGTTCATGACACGGTTCTCGGAAGCTGTCCGCAGGTTTCTCGATGTCTTAATGTCAGTTATTTATAAACTAACGTCTTTATTCGCCTATTGTGTTGTTGGCACATCGGTAAACAACTCGCAGTTATGTAAATTACATGAAACAAGGAACATGATCGATGGGAATTGATTAGGTTGCGTTCATGGCACATTATTTCATTACCCATGGTCGATTCGCGGAAACATACTGCTTATAGAAATAAAACTAATTTATCGGATTTTATCGCGTTTATTTTATTATTGATACCACGCGGACGAAGTCGCGGATAACAGCTGGTATTAAATTAAAAAGTATATTTTATACACGTATCAAATAGGTAAGATGCGTTTATGTCAGGTATTTTTTTTTAATTTTACGAGTTGAATATTCAATAGATTCTTGATTTTTTCCTGTTAAAATAAAATCTGTATTAGTAATATACTATACTATATATATACTATACGAAACTTTATACTTACACATTGTTGGACAATTATCAAGAAAATGAACATTGAGATTAACGTGTCCAAATTTTTGTTTAAATTTTATAGAATAAAATTTCGAGACCTCAAAACACAGTGTGCTCTTTCTGTGTAGAACGGACCGCAAGTAACAACTAAATATGAGGGTACCCCCGTCAAACTATGACACCAGGACGTCAACCACCTCAGTCCTCCCGTGACCATGGTTGCTGTAAAGCAGCCGAAACGTCGGGAACGTAAAAACAAAATATAAACGCGATAGAATCCTTGAAAATAGTTTTATTTCAATGTGTAGTATTCGCGTAAATATAAGAAATCAATACAGAATAGAATAATAAAAAAAAAAGATACAAACGCATTTTGCCTTGATACGAGTGCCAATTCCAATATACTTTTTTTTTTTGTTTGGAATCCATTTATTAATCTTCTAAATATTTACAACAGGAAAATTTGAATTAAAATTATTATTATTATTTGATTAGCTTTTTTAATTTATTATTTGGGCAACGGCCTCCCGTGCTGCATCGAATCGGTGCGGTGCCGCATCGGTGCCGTTACAGCGTCATACTTCACACACTCGTGTTCGCTTTTTTAACGATTCTCGAATCGATTGTATCCACACATGATCCCACGCGGTCGATACCGTTAGGGAATCGCACGATGCATTGATTAGATTATATTCGATTAATCAGCATGGAACTCGTGACGCATCCCGATCTTTTACGCGATTTTGTGTACAGGCCATTTTGTGTACAGGGCAGTCTGCTAACACAATCGATTCATGATCGAACAGCAACCGCATAGTAACTGTCACTTTTGATAGGTATCCCATACAATATCTGTCAAAAGTGACAGTTACTATGCGGTTGCGGTTCGATTATGTTAGCAGACTGGAGGCCCAGGGTGTAACTGACTTCGTAACGAAAACTGATACCATGGGTTCAACTCGTGGTTCTGGAAGTGCAAGTAATGGAATTTGCCATCGATCTTAAAATGAATTACACACATTTTTTGTCAGCATTTTAAAATTTATATTAGCATGCAATCTTAATGGAAGTCTATCTCACGTGTTGTGATCACGTGGTTATGGATACATTGCGCGCTCAAAATTAACAACATCTTTAACCCATGAGTTTCGACGTAAATGAATTCAATAATTTTATTATAGACACAAAGTGTAACCTTTACGCAAAGTTTTCGATATCATGCCCCTAAGCCCAGTTTAAAAATTATAATTAAATACGTAAGAATAAAAAAAATAATTTTAAAAGTACCGCTTCTGTGTGATGGTGAAGTTAAACACAGCAGAGCAGGACAGAGCTACATCAAAAAATAAGATGCAATACCTGCTATAATGCTTTATACCTACTGAATTATTATTTTCATCGCATAGATTCAACACAAATAAGACGAAATTTTCGTGTACAATTTGTATATGGCTATTGACCATTTAACATGTCAATGTCTATAAATTCGTTAACAAAGGCATGTCGAAAAGTTGCGCAAGCGCCGCATGAGTGAAAGTGTCGATAGGCCTCGCTCCGTTTAGCCTTTGACAAATCATGCGACTAATTCTTGAACTAATAAGAAGATTTTTTTCTGTCTACCATAGAGATGATTTTATGATTATTACAGATGCGTAAGCGCGTAAGAGTGAGTGAGACACATTGCTACTTCAACGTCATCTGTTTTACTGTTCTCCTAACTTGAATTGAGACCAAATGTGTGGCAAACTAAAATGGTTTTCGTTAAGAAAAATAAAAAAATAAGGAGCTTCTAAAACATCCTAATTGATAACTATGTGTCTACCATTCATCGCCTCTCACAGTCAGTTTTCCATTGATTTCGCATTAGAATAACTAGAACTTTAGCTCTAACTCGTTTGTGCGGTGTGTTGTCGCGCAAGTTGTTGTGTCCTTGTCACACATAAGAGAATGTTCGTATGCTTAAAATGAAACGAGACATTCAGACCGGTTTACGAAGCAGGGTTGCAGTAGTCATGTGTATACTCTATATCAATAGCACTTTAAACCATGATTAGAAATTAATTAAATATGTTAGCTCGCAAATTTTGAACCAACTAGTTTAATATCATCCGTGGTGCCTTACAACGGGGCCATCAACCATTCCTATACATTGCAACAAAACTAATTTTACAGATTTTATCGCGCGTGTTTTTACGTTCCCGACGTTTCGGCGGCTTTACAGCAACCACAGTCACGGGAGGAATCTGTGAAATTAGTTTAATTTAATGTGTAGTATTCGCGTAAACAGAAGAAATACAGTTAGATTTTGTCTCCCACTCGTAAATGCAGGCAGTGGATCAATTCCTCCAATATTTTTTTCCGATTAATTTCGTTTTCATCTCAGAAAACAATTAGCATTTCCTAAGGACTAGCCGAGGGTCAAACGCTGCAATCATCGTTGGAGACTGCTAGATCAAGCTTACATAAGTAATAGAGAATTAAAATTAAGTCGCGCAGAGTGAGAGAGAAATAAAAGTATTTTTTACACGTTTCCCATGACCATGACACATACATTTCGAAGGATAAATGCCAGTCTCTATTATTTTGACATCGAATAACAAAATTACGTGTATTTTTTTCATATCATGATGATCTTGAAATATAACCACCATCAAGTATAAAACATAAGAGTATGATAGGAACGCGAACATAGATCCGATGTGTCGTCTCTTATAACGCGGGCACGACGATGTGGTACCTTCGGGAAGGTACCGATATGGCAACAAGTACCGTTCTCGCATGGTTCCCAGTTTTTTTACACCTAACGGAGTGCAGACTCCAATGTGTGCCTGTAATTGCAATAAATTGAACTTCAATACGGCATATACCGGTAAAACGTAGCTGGGTAACAGTGGTTATGAGTAAATAGAGAAAAAAATACCATTGTAACTGGAATCCTCAAAGTTAGGGTTAGCCTACACTCATAACACTAGGTACACTCGCCCTCATAGCTGCGGGAAATCCAACGCTGGCCGCGGTAACGAGGATCGCTGGTTCCAACCCCGGCTCGCACCTCTGGGATTTCTGGATTTCAAGTGCGAATCTCATTTTCAACCACGATTATCACTTGCTAAACGGTGAAGGAAAACATCGTGAGGGTTTCCTCACGATGTTTTCCTTCACCGTTTAGCATGCATGTCTGAGAGTATCCCTCGAAAGACGTGTGAAGTCCGCCAATCCGCACTGGGGCAGCGTGGTGGACTATAGCCTAATCCCCCTCGCATTGAGGGGAGGCCCGTGCCCAATAGTGGGACATTAAAAAGGGCTGCTATTATTATTTATATTACAGACATTCCATTGCAATACTTTCGCGGCAAAATAAGTAGATACTTGTATTCAAAAGCGGTAAAAAATTACTAGTAAATCCGGTAAGCTGAGAACTAGTAATAAGGCGGTTGGCAAACTCACATCTACAGCTTGGCGGCGTCTTGAATGCAAATCGTAATCCGATACGCGGGCACCGCCCGTTACACCGTTGCGTAACTCGTTAGCCAAAAGTCCGTTACGAACAAATAATTGGCCTGTTATAGACATGTGAACGGATTTTATTGCTCCGCTAAACTGGGTATACGACTCGGAACATCTGTGTAAATGTTGTAAAAATTGTTATTGTGTAATATTCGCGTATCGATGTTTGTAAATATTGCGTAATTAATTTTTTTTTTTCACTCCCTGTTTAGCTCAGTTGGTGTTGGTATTGATCCTACACGTCAAGTGCGAGCTAACCGTATACTTTATAGTCTACCGTATATAGGCATTTTGTATGGATATTTTTAAAACGCCTCTAGCGGACGGTATTTAAAACGTTCAATTCTCCATACAAAATGTCTAAATACGGTAGACTATAAAGTTACCTTCGAGTAATCTCGCACTTGACGTACTACTTTCTTAGTAAGTGCAAATTTTGTGGGATGATCCTGAATGTTTGTACTCGAGTCACGGATGTATAATATCTATATAAGTATTATATACTGGGTGTCACACCCAGTCCATTGTACGGTACCCATAATACAAGAGTTGCTTAGTTTGGAACCGTACAGTGGGTGTGTTCGTCTGGTGATATATTATTACATGATAATTATCATAACAATGAACGGCAGCCATCTCAACCATCAGTAGTACAAAGCGATCTGAAACGACTCAACATTCACCTTGTCTTCGTCTCTCCCCCCCCCCCCCCCCCCCCCCCCCGATTGGCTAGCGTCACCCTTGAGGTTGGCCAATGTGTTGGCAGGACTGGTGACTGTAAGAAGATAGCAGACACTTCAGCCTAAATAACTCCATAATCTCATGTCATTTAATGTCATTATCATCTGCGTAGGTAACAACACAAGATAAACAATCCAGTGCCATGGTCACAGGCACATCAAAAACACCACGCCCCGTACCCACCGTCTGAACTGCGGTCGATTTAAAAACATTATATCAACGGCGCCCGCGCACCGCCGAACGAATGCCAAACATGTGTCAATAATGTATCGATAGACAGATACGATTTACAAAACAAACGCTCATTGTCACCGCTCCTGTGACAATGTAACAGTGTGTGAATGTGAGTTGTTGACGACATTGTCACCGCTCCTGTGACAATGTAACAGTGTGTGAATGTGAGTTGTTGACGACATTGGTGCCACACATTTTGCATTTGAATATATTTGGCGATTGATCTATATGACGTCGTATGTTTTTCATAAACTCAACACGTGTCGGCGTATCGCTAGGTCTAGGGTCATGTTGGTAACGGTAACATCTTCCCTCTCGTATTAAATTTTACATACATTACTCTCATCAAGCGGTGTGAGTGAAGTTAGTAAAATACCAGTCTTTAAAAATAAATAAATAAATATCGCCATACGAACACACCAACTATACGGTCCCACTTTAAGCTTAACGCTTGTGTCATGGGTACCGTACAATGGACTGAGGGCGAACTCAGTATATAATACTTATATACATATTAAACATCCATGACTCGGGTACAAACATTCGTGCTCATCACACAAAGCCTTTGTACCTACCAGGATTCGAACCCGGGACCCTCGGCGCAGAAAGCAGTCACTACCACTGCGCTAATCAGGCCGTCGTAGTCTTAGAATAAGGGTCGCAGTTTCGAAGCCGGACTCGCTGCACTAGGATTTATGAATTTCGTTGTCGAATCGGAGTTTCAACCATGATTATCACATGCTAAACGGTAACGAAAAACACCGTGAGGAAACCTGCATGTCTAGAGGAACTTAATCAGCTCTCGGAAATCGTGTGCAAGCTCCGCAAACCGTAGTGTGATAGCGTGTTCGACGGCTTGCATCCTCTTTACATAAGGTCCGTGGCTAGTAGGACAGCAACTATTAAAGTACTGCTTAAGACGCTAAAATTTGAGAAACCGGTCTCTTCCGAAGCGAGAACCAACGAAAAGCAAAAGCAAACAAATGATACGGAAGTTGACGCTATTAGCCGTATTGATATTATAAATGTACCCCATGCTATAGAAGTTTTAGTTTACAAAGCAATTTTAGAAGTTCATCTATATACATACATATACATAAAATTGGAGTGTCTGTTTGTAATATTAAAATAACCGCTTTTTACTAAATGCATTTGGATGTATACACGGTACCTATACCAAAACAAACTTTTTTTAAATTTTTGTCTGTCTGTCTGTTTGTTCCGGGTAATCTCTGAAATGGCTGGACCGATTTTGACGAGAATTTCACTGGCAGATAGCTGATGTAACAAGGAGTAACTTAGGCTACTTTTATTTTAGAAAAAAAGATAGGATCTCACGGCAAAAAATTAAAACCAATGTTGCAGCGCTGCGCCTGATTAAGTTTGATAGCAACAATCTGCAATGCGTCCCGCGGGATCAGAACGCGCGAGCAGGCTGTTGCCAACGGTTGTGACTTTGTTAAATACCACGCGGACGAAGTCGCGGGTAACAGCTAGTATGCAATATAAAAACCAGTCATTATAGTTAATTTGAAAACTTGACTGATTTTACGAACGTTTTCTCATAAATCCGCGATCACACGAATTAATTGTAATAATTTCATATTCATCAAAGACATTTTTCAAATTGATTGACAACATAAATACACCTGGAATGCATTTAATTTAGATTAAAATACCAGTTCACATTGTATATGACGAATAAAGAATGTCAATCCGTTGATATAAAGTATATTATCATCTTTTCGTAAATTAATAAATCATATATGACAGTGTTGCAACCTCTTTATAACAATACTAGCTGCGCCCGGCGGTGTTACCCGCGATAAAAAGTATGAAAAATTAAAAAATCTATCCCACGGGAACCATACATTTTACCGGGATAAAAAGTAGCCTATGTGTGATTCCAGACTATAATCTAACTCTGTGCCAAATTTCATCCAGATCCGATCAGCCGTTCGGGCGTGAAAGAGGAACAAACATCCATCCATCCATCCATCCAAACTTTCACATTTATAATATTAGTATAGATAGTATAGATTAAAAATAAATTAAAACCTCAGGGATGCGTTAAGGTAAACTAAGTAATATTTCTTCGTCTAAGATACAAACAAAATATTGTTAAAAAAATGTAACATGAGCCTTAGCTCTATTTGAAATAAAACTTATTTTACAGATTTTATCGCGTTTATTTTATCTTTTTACGGCTGCTTTACAGCAACCATGGTCAGGGGGGGCTGACGAATTTAAATGCATTTCCCAGCGAAAACAAAAGAAAAAAGGACAGGTATTTGACGTCCTAGTGTCATAGTTTGAAATGGGGTACCCTCATATTTAGCCCTATAAAAAAAAAGAATTTTAACATGAAAAGATTTTGCATAAATGCTGTTGTAAGTTGTATGAAATGTATGGGTGCCTTAAGATTGTTTTATTTTATGGTTTCATAAACATATTTTAAAGTAATAATAATTGTGTTTAGCCCCATAAGTTGTGCAGCAAGGCACAAACACAGATGGCGGCCAAAAGCCAAGACTATAATTACAGTACAATGCGGCACATGTTCGCGAATATTATTGTTCATTTTGTTAATTATATGTTTTTTTCTTGTCAAATCCTTGTGGGTGGTTAAATAATATATCATTATAAACAGGATCAATATCATTACACAGATACTAACTATAATTAGGGAGTATTTTTGTGCTTAATCTAACATCTGTACTATGGTCACTGCAACTTCAAAAAGTAATGAATAGTTAAAATATATATTGTTATGTAAAATTTAATATTGATGATGCATTAATTGGCCGGGAAAGTTGCGAATTTACACAATCTTAAAGAAAGAAGTGAAAAGGTTTGTTTTTTTTTAATATGCCTCCTATTTCATTTATCTTAATGTAATTTATGTACTATAAAAAAAATTACAGCGACTATAAAGTTACGTTTATTCGAAAATCAAAATCAAATTATTTATCTCTGGACAGTATTGCATGCTTCTTTTTTTTTTTTGGTTGGCAATCGGCTTCAAAATAGTGCTATTTATTGCCAGTGTCATGTCAAATATTTCTTCCTTATTTGAAATTATATAAGTACCTCTGATGATAATACTGATATTTATGACAATAATGATGATTAAATAAATCCGCCACCCCTACCAGTGAAACTGTGGATACTCTACTGAAGATTTAACGGACATCTTGGGATAACTCGAAACGTCAAGCTATGCTATTTTTTATCAATTTCCTTCACTCGCGCACGTTTATGAACACACAATAGTTAATATCCCACTAATATTACACAATAAATAAAAGAATCATTTTCAGAAAATCAAACATAATTGATAAATTCACTGTTCACCTTATATGCGTTCTTGAAACATTTTGACTGTACCTAAATTTAACTGAGGATGGTCAACTACAGCCTTAGAATTGACATTTCTAATATTAAACTGTTTGAAAGACAAAATCACTATGAATATAGAAGTAGCATAATAAATACAAATAATAGTCGATGTATCATATTAACATAAAATAACTTGGACACGCTTGGCACACTTTGCTTCCGTACTTTTGAAAGCTCGAGAAAAAAAAACCATTCATATACAGTCCATCCCATTCACACTTGCGTCCGCCCATTATATCTGTCCCACTCGCTACCGTTACAAAAGTTGAGAATGCTTGTAAAAAATGGTTGAGATGTCGGTTCGTTTTCGATTTGAAAATGGAATATCGGATGCGCGGTATAATGATTTTTTTTTTTCTAATTTCGTATTAAATTGTCAACTCTGATTATGGTAACACCGGCGGCCACTGTTTTTAATGATAGAATATAAATCAGATACATGTTATTAAGTAGGTATATACTTATTTTTTTTTACATAATTATTTTCATCTTCGCCTCTTGATTGTATAGATTTCTCAGATATTAACGTGAAAGACTGAAGTATGCTCGGTGTAACCCCTTATTTATTTCATTAATTGTAACGGCAACAGACTGTGTTAATTTTACTATAAAAAAAACAATACGAACTTAACCAAAAAGCTATCTCACCTTTCAATAAATGATACAATTTGATGAATGAATACTTGCCTAAAAATACTTCATAAACTAATCTGAGCCAATCAAATTATGCCATAGGTATAATAATTCATTCACTCGCTCGCACTTCAAGGAAGCATAGTTAAAACACGCGACGTCACTCGCGCTGAATGAACTCGCAACGCAAACAAAGCGGCCGGCACTCACAATATTATTCTTGGACAATAAATAGTTCTCGGAAACCTGTAGGTGCGCATGCGCACATATTGTCATATTCAGTGTACCTGGCAAACTATTTTTGACAATATAAAAGTAATATTTCGGTATCCACCACTGACCAGGGCCCCAAGTCTGCTAACACAATCGATTCATAACCGAAAAGCAACCGCATAGTAACCGTCACTTTTGACAGACATTGTATGCGATATCTGTCAAAAGCGACAATTACTATTCGGTTGCTGTTCGATTATGAATCGATTGTGATAGCAGACTTGGGGACCAGTCTATTTTCTTATTTGTCTATGCCTACGTGATACCTAGGCTTTTTTTTTATCTCGGCATACTATATCTTATGTGTGTGTGTTACTTCTCCTGCAAGGAATGCACACATTCCATGTAACAGTAATCTCTGGAATGTTAATACACACAAATAATGTTTTGGTGTCTCGTTTCGATGAGCGCGAGGTTCGATGCCAACATTGTTATCAATTCTATGCCTCGTTATGCGAGCCCCGAGACACCAATTGGCACAACGGTTTCATAGTCAACACCAGAGACGAATTACCACTTTTTTTTTCATTTATGCCCTCACAAAGACACTTATGAATAAGAATTCGGACGGAGTTTTTGGCGCGGAGTGCCATGCTTAATAAACTCTTTCTGAATCTTGTTCATAAGATTGTTGCTACTCAGTGGTATCTATTGATACATATACTTTTAGGACTCTGGGCTGGTATAGTAAATTAGAGATATTAAAAAAAAAAACAGTGTAAATATTTGGACATCCTTGAATCCGAAACAAATCTACATTGTTATAAAAGTAGTTACACCGTTTATAACTCAAGAACCGGTTAGCTGATTTTAGTGACATTGGATTTTTGGAATTTTTCTTCGAATAGCAGACAGCTATTAAAACATGGGGAAAAATCTCATATATTTGACTCCGAGGCGATTCCAAGTTCATCGGGATATATTTTTGAACATCGGAAAACTGAAAAACTCCTGTAGTAATTTCAATCGGGTTTTTACGATTTGATAGCCACTATTGGACTAAAAATTAGCTACAAATCATTACACCATGACCGTTGGGAACGTTTAATAAAAACCTATACCCACTGTAGGTAGTGTACGGTAAACGAAACGTTAAGTACATCCATTCCAATATTAATATATAAAATATGCCATCAAATAGACCGATGACGTGTTGAGTTTATACAACTAAACAGCTGTAAAACGTTATGTCAGCGGCCATATAAGGGAGAAGTTTACAAATGTTACTACGTTGCTACCACCACGTGGCCACGTGGGTGCCGGCCGGCGACCGAGTGGGCCGAGGTTCGACTTCGATGCAAATTAATCGTACCGCACGCTTCTTGTAAGAGGTCAGTTATTTATAAAAAAAATAAACAACGTTGTATCATTGGTACCGTACGATGGACTGGAGGAAATTCCAGCAACACCCATGTAGCGACCACTTTAACCACACCACAAGCTACGCAGATGGCACTGCAGACACGCATTCAGAACAATAGATAATGACGTCACAATCCTGAATCGCGCTATTAGAGTTCTCGGAGCAAGTAACATATATACAAGATCCCGACAATAACCGTCGGGGCATAGCGGCCGCCCCGCCAGGCATACCACCCGCCTGGCTGGAAGGTGGTCGCTAAACCTAACTACTCTACTCTAGAGCAGTCAACGTGTAAACCATAGTACCCACACAACAGTAGACTAGGTAGGCAGGCACACTCCGGCGCAGACGGGTTCGCAGTTGAACACAGCTATTGTGTATTTTCGCACAGTTTGAGGTTATCCTATAGAACGTTATGCGTTATCTACGTAACGCTCTGTATGTGCCTTACGGTGTCTGCTTAATAAGCAGTGATAGCGAAGCTGGTAGCACGCAAGCCTTGGCAACTAGTGTCGCAGGTTCAAATCTCGTCTCGCATCTTTGGGATTTCTGGAGTTCATATGCAGATCTCATTTTCAACCATCATTAACACTTGCTAAACGGCGAAAGGAAAACATCTTGTGGGAACCTGCATGTCTGAGAGAACCCCTCGAAAGTCGTGTGTAGTCCGCCAACCCGCCAACAGAGCAGGTTATAAGATACGCATGGTTTATGGCCTAGTCCCCATCGCATTGAGGGTAGCAATAGCAGGACAATCATTATAGTAAAAGTAAAAGCGGAATCATTATATTGTTCCTGACATTAAAATCATATGTAGATAGTTTTTAGAAAGGTAGGTAGGAAGGAAGGTAGGAAGGTAGGTAGGAAGATTGATAGGAAGGTTGGTAGGAAGGTAGGTAGGAAGATTGGTAGGAAGGTTGGTAGGAAGGTAGGTAGGAAGATTGGTAGGAAGGTTGGTAGGAAGGTAGGTAGGTAATTGGGTGGGTGGCATTTTTCGGGTGGAATCGGAGATATGCGCAGGAGTCGTCACGCAATGAGCGCTAACGATGGGCGTGCTCGCCGTGATAGGCTCAGGGAACGTGGACGTGACAAACTAGATGTACTCCCAAAAGAATAGGCCAAAGTAACCTGATGACGGAGAAGCATAGAGAAGGATCTTAGTCCTGTGGCTCAAAATTAAATTGGTAATTGAAATGAAACGATTTTTTCGTTCTTTTATGTTACGTAAGGGAACGTCAAAATCTATACATATAAATAAAATTGGAGTGTCTGTTTGTAATATTGAAATAACAGCTTTTTACTAAGTGCATTTGGATGTATACACGTTACCTATACCGAAACAATTTTTTTTTAATTTTTTGTCTGTCTGTCTGTCTGTCTGTCCGTCTGTCTGTCTGTCTGTCCGTCTGTCTGTCTGTCTGTCTGTCTGTCTGTCTGTTTGTTCCGGCTAATCTCTGAAATGGCTGGACCGATTTTGACGGGACTTTCACTGGCAGATAGCTGATGTAACAAGGAGTAACTTAGGCTACTTTTATTTTAGAAAAAAAAATAGGATCCCACGAAAAAAAAAATTAATACCAATGTTGCAGCGCAGCGCCTGATTAGGTTTGATAGCAACCTGCAATGCGTCCCGCGGGCTCAGAATGGGCGAGCAGGCTGTTGTCAACGGTTGTCTTTGTTAAATACCACGCGGACGAAGTCGCGGGCAACAGCTAGTCTAAAATAAACGCGAATATGTTCAATGTGTTGTATTCAAGTAAATATAAGAAATCAATATTATATTGGTAATTAATACATCCGCAATGGCTCCGAGACACACTTTCACTAATGAATATGTGTACGAATCACGATGGGTCCACTTAATATCAGCATCCGGCAATACCGAGCCGTTATGATTAATCTCAAATGTCCGACACCAAGCGTGTCGGAATGTCGACTGCACTGTGCAGACCTAACTCTGACCTAAAACCTAATATACAGTTAGAAAAAAAATACAACCAAATTGAGAACCTCCTCCTTTTTGAAGTCGGCTAAAAAAGAAGCAATTCGCATGCGCTTTAGATATGTCTGTCCCTGTTATGCATAACTAAACTACCCCCGTTTGAAACGGGAGTATTAAAAAATAATACTACATATGCGGTTAATTAAATACTTCGATATATACAGGTATACAGGTATGATTAAAAAAAACATATTTTGGGATTGTTCGGTCCAGTTATGAAGTCCGCAACGAGATCTCATTCATAAAACGCATTCCATTCTGTGGCAAGCAAAAACCCGCTTAAACCACTCCCACACAGATGTGTGTCTACCTGTTGCGCTTACGCACACACGAGCGCCTCAACAGGTTCAAAAGAGCCATAGTGAAGGGGGGGAGGGGGGAGTGTGTGAACTGGAGCCGAGAGTAAGATGGTGTACGATGGCTGAGTGGATTAGATACTTGAATTGGTAATTTTGAAATGTAATATTGTTTGGAAGCTTCCACGAAAATGTCCCTTTGCAAAATTATGTGTGAGTATTACTATTAATAGCATATATTAATTATTGTTATCTTTCTTTGTTTACAGGTAAGAGTTCACAAAAATCATGTTCTAACTGACTTTACAACAGTTTTATAAGTAAGTAAGTTAAATATATAACATAAATGCATGACATTAAGTTTATTTCTTTTATACATTTAATCAAAGCTTCAGTATTTAAAGCTTTCATTATTATGTCTCTCGCCACACGGGCTATACCCGGATCTTTGGAAGATTTGCGCGGGGACATGGGCCCAACACATAGAAGGCCGTTACAGAGAATTTTAATGTTACGTTATCCACCTGCTGGGGTTAACTGCTAAAAACGATAGCATAAACATCGAATTGACCTCAGCAGGCGGAGGAACTATTGCAGGAATATGGAAGATAATTGGGAGGGACTATGGATTGAGGTTTGGATGGACATTTGATAGGACTATTTCTTCGAAGGGTTGCGGAAATTATATCTTATTATTATTCATGTTAAAAATGAGGCGATTCAACATCAAGTTAACGGTAGTCTTCAAAAAAAATAAGCAAGACAATAATGGCCCCCATGAAAATTAATATTATCTAGACTATATATAAACAACATAAAAATAGCCAATTCCAAGACTATACGATCCTCGTATCCCTCACTCGGGATCTCGGGTCACCCAATACCCCAACAGATGCTGTGCCAAGATGGGCCGCGAGAAAAAAAATGCCAATAAGAAAAAAAACCATCCCTTTCTAGATATATCCCTCTCTCATGCTTTCGACAAAAGCATGAAGATGAACACATGTTGTGGATATCCGAGATTGTTCTTGCAACGTTTCTTTGGCATCCTCCATTTTTTTTTTCAAATTTGAAAAGCCACTAATTCCTTTTATTCTTAGACTAGCTGTCCCGTGAACTTCCTACCGCCTCAGAATCAAATTATGAGAATATGAGTTTTCTTTATAAATTTTGTTTTTTGTGTATTTTCTCATAATTTAATAGTTGTGCTGCTATTCGGCGCGGAGACAGGTTAAAAAAATCAAATATCATAAAAATTTGCCAATCCGTTCTTTAGTTATAAATCGTGTATACATATGTGTGTTTGATTTATTTTTTAAACAAAGCGCTCCAGTAGCGTTTGGCCGTGCATCAGCACGGGGTGTCATTTTTAAATGTCCTATAATTTGATTTATTTATTTGGGAATGTTATTTTTATAACCTACTGTTGGCCCTATTAAAATATTTTACTCTATAATGGTTGTAAATTATATATAGATGTAAGATAAATTTAATTTAAATTTGATGTTTTGTCTGTGTAGACGAGTAAAGAGGGCGAATACTAGAGTTCAACGCGTAACTTTTATTTCGTTCCCGGGATAATAACGGGCGACTCCTACATTTTGTGGGTTCGCTCTCTCAAATGTATTGATGCAAAAAGTTTCACTTAAATTCTATAGAATGTATTCCTTAAATTCTCATGGGAAATAATGAATCTTGAGACGAGATCAGAACTTAATTTAAAAAAAAACAAATATTCAATTGTTTTCGGATCCCCTCTAAAGTGGATCCGAACGCAGCAATATTAAATAAAAAATAATAATACAACGGATCCCCAGAGGATGCATAGGTGGATTAGACAAGAATCACTAAATAAATATTACGACAAAGCAACGAAGGCCAAAACCATTCGTATAAAACACCTATAATACCAATACATTTCAGATGTATCACATAAACGTCTTAATATATGCATTCCTAGCGCATAATTTCCAAAATTCTGCAACCATGGATCACATAATCCCACTGCTTATATACGCCTTATATACTGTGGTGTACATTTAATTTTTTCAAAGCCTATTTTATGGCCCACAGCTGCGTAAAGCCATGTTTTACGACCCCATTAAGATTGTGCTTTTTAATTCAAATACAATTATTATGTTGGCTTCCAACCAAATCCGATTGCGGCATATTATGTATTGTTTGTTTTTGTGTAAAAATAGGAGGAATAATGTATATATATGCAGTATTATATGACGCATATATGCAAGAATACTCCCCACTTCCCTCCATTTCAAATCGGCTGGCGCTTACAGCCTGCATAAGTCGGAATGTGGCCATTAAATTCGGCTTTTGTAGACTTACTCCAAAGTCACGTATCGAAGTCTTTTGCAGCGATAATGCACATTTGATCACCCCATTTCAATGCACTTCTGAATGTCCCGAATATTATTTTTTTTACGGCATCCAAGTCTCAATTTATCGTTTGAGATTAAAAACGAAATGCCACCTTTTTTATGACCCAGGTTTTCTGGCAAAAAGGTCTGCTTGCAAAACGTTCAAATTATAATTTTGCAGAAATCTTGGACAATTAATTTTCTACTCAACTTGGTCGTTGTTGTTAACAAATCCAAATACCACCTTATATAGCCCATAAGGTGGTATTTCGATTTGTTAACATGTCTTTGCAATCTCTGTCTACCTACTATATTTTTATAATTCCAAACAAAACGTTTATTTTCATCTTCATAATGGGAACAGTCAAATTCATTCAATACGACGATACAACTTGGTACAGTCTGGACCACGGATTTGGTTCGCTGCGTACCATGCGTCGTACCGTATTATCAGCAGACTACCTGCGACGCATTAAAATAAGCGTCACAACGCGTTATAGTAAGCGTCGCGACGCTTTAAAGTAAGCGTCGCGACGCCCTATACTGAGCGTCCCGACGCGCACGCGTAAATTGAAACGAATAATGTTCGGTATTCGGTCCGGTTTAAAAATCCATGTTCGGCACATCTTTATTGTACACACGAAAACGATACAATGGCAGTGTAAACGAGATAGCATGACAATTAGCATCAGCAAAAGTAAGACGAATGTAATATATTGCGCTTCGTCGGTTCGATGTAGCTGGTGTGCTGCGTAGCACAGTTTTGTGTTGCCAATTTCGAGAGTGACAACCTATCTACGTTCTCTTAATAGACATCAATGATATGTCATCTATACATATAAATAAAATTGGAGTGTCTGTTTGTAATATTAAAATAACCGCTTTTTACTAAGTGCATTTGGATGTATACACGTTACCTATACCGAAACAACATTTTTTACAATTTTTGTCTGTCTGTCTATCTGTCTGTCTGTCTGTCCGTCTGTCTGTCTGTCTGTCTGTCTGTCTGTCTGTCTGTCTGTTTGTTCCGGCTAATCTCTGAAATGGCTGGACCGATTTTGACGGGACTTTCACTGGCAGATAGCTGATGTAACGAGGAGTAACTTAGGCTACTTTTATTTTAGAAAAAAAAATAGGATCTCACGAAAAAAAATTAAAACCAATGTTGCAGCGCAGTGCCTGATTAAGTTTGATAGCAACAACCTGCAATGCGTGCGGCTCAGAATGGGCGAGCAGGCTGTTGTCAACGGTTGTCTTTGTTAAATACCACGCGGACGAAGTCGCGGGCAACAGCTAGTTGGTAAACAATTATCGGTGAAGTAAGCACTTAAACCTGTATGCTGTTACAAACTCGACTCTCCTCCTAAAACCCGTGCACATGATATATAATTAAAGACTTTTAGATGCTCAAAGCTTAAGCATAATTATCTAATCCAAGAAATTACGTACAGCCTGTTTGTGTGCATGATAACATCTCAAGTCTGGTCCCAACAGGTTATATGCAAATAACACACGTGACAAGCCTGTGCCGCGGCTGCGCTCGCCGCCGCCGCTGGTTCATTCATGTGAACATGGGGGTAATAAAAGAGCTTGCACGTAAACCGGCTTCGGGCCGCTGGGATCACTCATTTTACTGTGGTCAATTTAATTATAGCATGTTGGTGGCGAAGTCCAGGGAATCAATCATATTACAGATGTATCTTTAAAAAACAAAGATCTAAAATATATTCTACGTTATGGTAATTTTTTAAAAGAAATACCTGCAATAAACGTGTTTATTTAGCTGTCAAGTGAAATTGTTCCACAAATTTATAGAAGTTGTCATTGAATTACAATGCCATTAGAATGTTAAAGTTTAGAGGATGACAAAAAAAATCATTTAAATGGATTATTATTATGGATAATTTTTTGCACAAATTGACATAATAGTCAAATACGACATAGAAAAAATAACATACAATACGAAATGGAAAAAAACAATTACTAATAATATTGCTTGCATGTTTATTAGTTTGCCAAATTGCCTGAGGCTCACCCAAAACGCCTGAACGGATTTAAATCAAATTTGATAGAGATATAGGAACTTATAGAATAATATTTAGGCAACTTTTTATACTAATATAAAATAACAGCCGTCTGACCGAAATTCTGTCACGACGGCTAATCTGAAAGGAGACTAGCCGTCTGCGCAGGAGATATTAAAGTGCACAATTGTGTGCGCAAACACAGGTGCACTCTCTCTCTCCTTCACTCATACTCCGATGAGACGGCAATACGACACGGCCGGAGAGAGATCAGGCGAAGGACCGACTGCTTTACGTGGTCTCCAAAGCACGAGCGAGTGATGATCGTGATTGTAAATGAGATTCGCGCCTAAAATCCAGAAATCCCAGAGTTCCGAGCCGCGGTTTGAAGTCCTCATTACCGAGTCGAGCGCTCTACCAACTTCACTATCATTGGTTTATACTAAACATTCTGTAAGTAAAGCTACACTCGAGAGCAATAAAATCGCACATGTTAAATTTTTGGAGTTGAAGGTTATTTTTTGTCTGAATATTAATTATAATTAAAAAATAAATTACCCCAGCTGAAAGCTCATTTCAGTACCTTTATAATGATACCTAACAACAGTTTACAAATAACAATAGTTAAAAAGAAACAGGTACTATTTTTGAGGCATAAAATATTGGACACACAGATCCTTCGATATAGTTCGATGCCAAAATACATACATTCAACATAGGTGGCTGCCACAAGCACGCGTGACGTGGTTGTACTACCTCGTATTAATATTAAACACACATTTTTAGAACGGCTTATATGTTTATTTTGACATTGGTTCTCGTGTCCAAAGGCGAAGTGGCGGTATGAATTAAACATTACACATTACAGCAGCAACCATAGATATTTAATGGGTTGGAATCCGCGTCTTCTAGGCTATGGTCACCTTAGCTTATAAATACTACACGATTCTTTATGCGTATTCTAAATTGAATGTTACAAATATGGAATACTTGCCAATATTGGGAAAACCGATAATGTTTTTTTTCCCTATGGAACAGAATGCCTGTTAAGTCATCTATTTACATAATAAATCAAATTATAACACCAATGAAGAATTACACACGAAATATTTAATACTTACCCGAACTAATAATATGGCTATTTAGAAAACAAATAAAATAAAAAATTATTTGTATTTTTTTAATGATAAGCGTTTTTAATGTCTGTATCTCACACTGCCAGCCACTGGTCTCCCCCCAATAAAAGTGGGATTCAGATTACAACACACACTACTACAGCACACACACGCTACAGTACAGTAATGCATATTCCATTTTAAAGTATCGTCCAACTATCTTATTGAACTATTCTCCGAAACAGCTGTTACCTAAATGTAAACAATTGATCGAGCCGGTCCTGTTAACTTGACGTTAAGGGTCCCTAATTAAATGAAAAGATTATACGGGCCCCAATGAACAGACCGATATCAAACGCACAGCGCAAGCATTCTAGATGAAGTTCACATCACTTAAGATATTATGCTCTTGCTGAGTTTTTGACGTGTTTGTAGATAATCTATACAAATAAATAAAATTGGAGTGTCTGTTTGTAATATTAAAATAACCGCTTTTTACTAAGTGCATTTGGATACTCAACCGTTGGCAACAGCCTGCTCGCGTTCTGATCCCGCGGGACGCATTGCAGATTGTTGCTATCAAACTTAATCAGGCGCAGCGCTGCAACATTGGTTTTAATTTTTTTTCGAGAGATCCTATTTTTTTTTCTAAAATAAAAGTATCCTAAGTTACTCCTTGTTACATCAGCTATCTGCCAGTGAAAGTCACGTCAAAATCGGTCCAGCCATTTCAGAGATTAGCCGGAACAAACAGACAGACAGACAGACAGACAGACAGACAGACAGACGGACAGACAGACAGACAGACAAAAATTGTAAAAAATGTTTCGGTATAGGTAACGTGTATACATCCAAATGCACTTAGTAAAAAGCGGTTATTTTAATATTACAAACAGACACTCCAATTTTATTTATATGTATAGATTAATCATCCATGGCTTGGATTCAACCATTAGTAGGTACTGAATTTAAACTCATATTTATTGACTTAAATGAAGTAGGAAGGTAGCAAGTCATATGTTCTTCAAACTATTTTAATATCAGGTGGTTAGCCCCTGAATTGTAATTTCGGCTTTCATTATAATAACAAAAAAACTATTTTCCAACGCCAACTACCTCTATTGTACACTTATGAAATACGTAGGTACCTACCTAGTCAATATATTTACACTCAAAATAATAAATGGCTTCTATAAGAAATGGGCGGCGAGCGAATACCTATAATATCGTTTTTTGATTAAGCTCTGTTTAGATATGGCGGGATTCTACCGCTGTTGCGTAATATACTTACGAGAACAGTATAATAATTCCTTCATTGGGGTGTTATTTAACACCTACCCCATTGGATCTAGGCGTGGTATTAGGAATATGAGTTAGTTTATATACATGTTCGTGAAACGTCTCTAAGCAGACTGAACTCGAATGATCTTGCGACTTTATCCGGAGCTGTAAATACAGGCCAACGATATCATTCCATTCGAAAAAAGATTCAGGATAATTTAAAGCGTCCCACCCAAGACACAATATTAAAGAAATACATTTGAGTGTGTCAAAAGGCTGGCGGTACATACTAAGCCCAAAATAATCCGACTATCGTCTATTTACTTTTTTTTAATGGCCATAAGACGAAGAAATCAACAGCCAGAGTACCGCAAACATCATTTTGAAGCAAAAAAAACAAATGAGATTTGTACAGCATACACTTGTGTATGTGATTTTTCTGTAGTATTTCCTCGTCTGTGATATGGCAGTGCTAAGTGTAATTTATGCAGGGGATTCCGCCAACGTCTAAACGGAGCTTGTAACTTTTTAATTATATTTCTTTTGGGCACAGTAAATGACAATTTAGCATTGAAAATTGGTAGATGTGTCACGATGTAGCTTTTTTGTCATTATTTCATCAGAGCAATAATGGTAGGTGCCTCTTGTACATGATGCAGTTGTTATGAAGTGGGTACGTGTAGGTAATAAGTACGAGAATAGCTCAACTCAGCAGATATACCTCACAGTAGAGCATCCTGTATCTTCTTGTGTAGCTACATAAAACTATCCACCACCGTTAAAAAGCATGAACGAACTTTAACAGATACAGGAAAAAAATATTTAAGTACAGTAAGCAGGAAATTATTTCGATAATACTGTAGAATGTATACAGAGTGATTCAGAAATCGTATACTAAGCCTAAAATTCTTTAGCGCATTTGTTATCATTAAGTATGTGAAGTCAGAATTTCGACGACAATCTAAAAGTTGAATGTCCCCGAAAAAACTCATTTATATAGGTAGTATAGACGTTTCCTGTATCACTCCATTCCTTACTAATTAAATAGAAAAAATCAGACAAATGGACCTTATGATTCTGAATTAATGCCATTTCACTGGCCGTGGAAAGTAGTCATGTACCTTCTAGTATAGCACGGCAACCAATGACATATATCGCAAAGCACAGACTACAATAAACCATGTGTTAATGAACACATTCTTAAGCTCGCGATGGGCGTCCCACAATAATATAACAGAAACAATTAGATCCTGTTTTGATTTCTTATATTTACGCGAATACTACATATTGAAATAAAACTATTTTTTAAGGATTTTATCGCGTTAATTTCGTTTTTACGTTCCCGACGTTTCGGCTGCTTTACAGCAACCATGGTCACGGGAGGACTGAAATCCTTAAAAAATAGTTTTATTTCAATTAGATCCTGGTGAAGGAGGCAGCACTTGCGCGAGCGCTCGGGGCAACGGCCCGGCTGCGCCGGCGCACAATTTCATGCATCACTTGACAGATATTTGATTACAGACCATCACTCGCGAGGCCCTACCGCGCGCCGCCCGCTGGGTACCTACTGCATGTCTCAAGATTGATGATATTATACTCATGATTTAGCATGCTTTTCGGTTTTGCTCGGCTTATTTCGGACCGACTCGGCCATTAAAATCTGAATCCCACTAATATTATAAACTAGCTGTTGCCCGCGACTTCGTCCGCGTGGTATTTAACAAAGACAACCGTTGACAACAGCAGACTCGCGCGTTCTGAGCCCGCGGGACGCATTGCAGGTTGTTGCTATCAAACTTAATCAGGCGCTGCGCTGCAACATTGGTTTTAATTGTTTTTCGTGATCCTATTTTTTTTCTAAAATAAAAGTAGCCTAAGTTACTCCTTGTTACATCAGCTATCTGCCAGTGAAAGTCCCGTCAAAATCGGTCCAGCCATTTCAGAGATTAGCCGGAACAAACAGACAGACAGACAGACAGACAGACAGACAGACAGACAGACAGACGGACAGACAGACAGACAAAAATTGTAAAAAAATGTTGTTTTGGTATAGGTAACGTGTATACATCCAAATGCACTTAGTAAAAAGCGGTTATTTTAATATTACAAACAGACACTCCAATTTTATTTATATGTATAGATGTAAAAGTATGGATGGATTTTTGTTACTCAATCACGCCAGAACGGCTCAACGGATCTGGTTCAAATTTGGCACGGAGATAGATTATAGTCTGGAATAGCACATAGGCTACATCGTATCCCGGTATAATGAACAGTTTTTAAACGCGGGTAACACCGCGGGCGCGTCTAGTTCTTAATAAAGATCCCAGTCGGCAAATATATTGCATTCACAAAGTATTTTCACGAATAATACTTACTGTAACCTTTTATGAGTTAATAGGTATATTATTGTATTTTAACAGCGTACATTTACCTGGGTACAACTTTTTTATGGAGGGAATTAAAAATAAGTGATCTCAAAGTTCATACAAAGTTTTTTTAAGTTTGCCGTGTGGGATATTCAAGTAATTACTCGTATAAACAACATTAGCGGGAAACAGGGCAAAGCTCAGGGAGTGTAAAGGGTCTGAGAGCGTTTTTTCTAACGATTGGTAGATATATTTCTTGATCCTTGGTGGGCTTGGTGGGCTTGGTGGGCAACAGTCATTCATACTAGTGTTCGTAGCGCATACATAATTAAAAAAAACCATCTAGATTAGCTTGTATTTCAGGCCGTGACGTCAACGAAATCAGAGATACGTCTGTAATTTCAGATATTCGAATACCGCGTCGCGCAGTGTTGGGCATTCAAAAGTACCAAATATTATGATTCTTGTGGAATGGGTGATTCACCTATATTCTTGAAAATTAATAGATATACATTTTTAAGTGCGTATAGTAAGCAATAAATATTATTATCATTTATGATAAGATTAAAATCAGCGGATTTAATTTTGACGTACTACTAGCGCCATCTCTGCATTTTACGAACAAACCCAACACTGTTTTTATGTACAACGCCATCTATGCTTTCTCATCTTAAGCTGATGAACGGAATAGTTCAGCTTACAAGCTAGTTGGGAGCAATCTCAATAGATGGCGCTGTTAGTTTTATGGTTTATTTATACAGAGCAATAATAGATGGCGTTAGCATACAAGATAAGCTTTATTGTAGTCGTTGATATAATATTTTCAATTATTATGTATGTATTATTAGGTTCTTCTATGTATAGCTTTTTTATCAAATCCTTTACCTATATGCTATTGTGTGTACTATTGACTACTTACATTGGTCACACTATAACCACTTATAAAAATAACTTTAAAAACAAACCTTGTAGGCACTTATTTAAAAAAAAAAGATCATAACATGATTTATTTTAAAATCAATATATAAGGTAGGTAACTACCTACTTAGTATCTGGGTAGTTATCTAATTTTTCTTAGTCAAATAAAATAGATAAGGGCCTAGGTACTTATTTATTCACGTATTAATTAGGTAGGTGCCTATTTCACGTATATCTAATTAATCAAACATAAGCAAAACTTAGCATCTTATCACCATCATCACCTCATCATCACCTCATCATCACCTTACAAATGGTTTTCAGTGGTCCGTACATTCTAAGCACCTACTACACCATGACGTCATACCTCATAGCTGACTTCATTCGCTCATTGCATTACCTGACAAACTTATAATGCCGCTGTAAAATCTTAACTACTTGAAAGATAAGGTCTAATATCGTGTAAATTTTACAACTTTACACATTGCAATACAGACAAACTTATTACCTATGCATGCACTATTAAGGTGCTAGAAATAGAGTTTATTGTCGTGTAAATACACCGTAAACGACAACATAATAATGATTCTTACTAAATATGGAATCGTTTCTAATCGTTACAAGTCGAATGGAAACGAGTGGCATGGCGCATGCGAAGCGAATGCCTTATATGGAGAGGTTCAGTAGATACACACTATAATCGACAGATTGATCTAATTTACTAAATATAACTAAGCAGTGATAGCCGAGTTGGTAGAACGCTTGCCTCGGTATGGATCGCAGGTTCAAACCCCGGCTCACACCTCTGGGATCTCTGAATTTCATGTACGAATCTCATATTCTACCATTTTGATGACGGATGGTGATCATACAGATGTTCACTTACTAAATGGTGAAGGAAAACATCGCGAGGAAACCTACATGTCTGAGAGAACCACTCGAAAAGACGTGTGAAGTCCGCCAACCCGCACTGGGCCGGAGTGGTGGATGGCCTAATCCCCCTCGCATTGAGGGGAGGCCCGTGCCCAACAGTAAGACATTAAAAAGGGCTGGTATTTATTATATTACTAGCTGTTGCCCGCGACTTCGCTCGCGTGGTATTTAACAAAGACAACCGTTGACAACAGCCTGCTCGCCCATTCTGAGCCCCCGCACGCACGCATTGCAGGTTATTGCTATCAAACTTAATCAGGCGCTGCGCTGCAACATTGGTTTTAATATTTTTTCTGTGAGATCCTATTTTTTTTTTCTAAAATAAAAGTAGCCTAAGTTACTCCTTGTTATATCAGCTATCTGCCATTGAAAGTCCCGTCAAAATCGGTCCAGCCATTTCAGAGATTACCCGGAACAAACAGACAGACAGACAGACATACAGACAGACAGACAGACAGACAGACAGACGGACAGACAGACAGACAGACAGACAAAAAATGTAAAAAATGTTGTTTCGGCATAGGTAACGTGTATACATCCAAATGCACTTAGTAAAAAGCGGTTATTTTAATATTACAAACAGACACTCCAATTTTATTTATATGTATAGAGTATAGATTATAACTAAGTTGGCACCTATTTCCCGGGACAAACCCCTAAAAAGAAAATTGAACTATAATAGGTGTATACATAAGTACTATTGTCGTATCACACTGTTGAGCAAACCCAATAAGCCCCAGATATGCTCCTCTAAAGTTTATCGTAATCGTATGTAACTTTGTAGCAACTCCTTTTGTAATCGTAATTTTGTCGAGTAAGCATTCTGTCCCTGTCATACTAATTTATGAACTCTGTGGAGTGAGAGAATGGTACCGAAATAATACGTAAACAGAATTGTGCTTGAGGTACAATATACGAAATATCTTTGACTACCTTCTAACTGCAGTTCTGTCCACGGTTCTTGATGAAAAATAGCCTATAACCCTCAGAGATAAAGTAGCTTCGTATTTGTGAAAGTTTTTAGAATTAGACCTAGAGACGGAGGGAGAGAGAGAGAGAGAGATAGAGGTAGGTTTACCTGCTACATCTAAACTTATTAACATTACATAATTTGCTTTATTATAATTTTGTGGATATTACCAAGTTTTAATACTTATTAGCAGAGAGAAATTAAAAAATCAATGATCATTAAAATCGGCCCACCAGTTCTTGAGTTACAAATGGTGTAACTAACACAACTTTGTTTTATGTATATAGGTAACTATTGATCTGACGATCCGATCGGCAGAGTCGATAGTGACCTTGCTTTCTGTGCCAAGGGTCCCTGGTTCGAATCATGGCAGCAAAAGGTTGTGTGATGAGCACGAATCGCCCCAATGCATTATACAGTACCCGTAATACATAGTTGGCATGGCTCTAGATTATTCTATTTTGACCGACAAAAAACATCAATGTTACAGCATAATAATAACAAGCGAATTTTCAATTCTTAGAGGGCGTTAACATCTAGCATAGGAGCTAGAATCATGTGTAGCTGCGTTGTACCACGCTGTACGCGTATCCCGCGCAGCCTCCGAGGTAGTGGTGGCACATTGGAATGCCATAACTCAGGCATACCACCTTAACGGTACGAGTGAGGGGGACGGGCGCACGCGCAAGAGCGCGACGCAGCACCGACGTGGTTGAACGACCGATCAAATAAGTTTTGTACGCGGCTACGTTGGCCATGCAGCTTTATTTCTTCTAAACGTAACGCAAGTGCGATATTCCCATTAACAATTGTGTGTCTATGTGTTATTTCCTATAGGAAACTGGGCTGCGGCCAGTTGTAAGTCTAGATTCCTGTCGTAATCAGTCTTACATATAGGTACCTGCACGGAATTTTTTGTCGTCCACTTTGTAATGGAGGGAAGTGGATAATTTTCATTCCAACTCCTTATATTTTAGCTTTTTCCCGGGACTCGCTGAATGACGAACCTCTATGTCTTCCTTGGTCACTTCTGTAGATCCTGGCTTACATTACTAACAGTGGTGGGGGCTTATAAATTTATTCCCATAGGAAATTGGCAAGGTTACTTTTTTAAATTTTTAAGTTGGTTCCTTCTGTCTATGCGGGTTCTATAGTATCCCCAGCATCCCTATTATATCATTCAAATGACAGTTTATAAATGACAAAGTACTGTTAACATCCAACTCCATAATAAATGTCCAAAACTAGAACCGCAACATTTTCATATCATCATGTCACATGCATTATTTTATTTATAAAGTGTATATTTTGAATGTGTTATTGCTATCAATTACTTGACATTGGCAAAATACCCGCTAAGTTGTGAGTGAGGCCATATTCATATCCATTTTATAGGAGTTTTTAAAATAGTAGAAGAAGGAGGTCCTCAATCGGACAAAGAGGCTGGATAATATAGACCCTGAAAATCATTGATGAAAACCCTCCCTCCATTCCTCTCATTCATCATTCCTCTTCCCCCATTTGTGTATCAATAGATTTCCGCCAAGTATCGCCTAGTTCTATCAATTATATGTTTTTAATATTCTAAAACCACAACATGAAAATGGCTTCAACATGTTAAAAGTTAATAAAAAATGTCACTTCGGTGGTCCCAAGCCACTCTATTTATTTTCCCACAACTCATCTAGAAACTTTATTTTAAATAACATTTTCCTGTATGGAACCTATAATTTGAAGTCTGTTTTGTGCGACCATTATAACTGGATCCGTGTATTGTGAGAAAAGATGCAGTAATTAAACGAATAGAGAGATAAAAAGGGTCATCTTATGTTGGAATTACTGGCCACACGCGTTTATGTCGTGACAAGTGTTTGGAGTAGGTATAAAAGGTACTCTATGTGTAGTTTGTATCGTTATGGGCAGAAAACAAACGGTCAGACAAGTTAAGACACTTACTGAAAACTAGCTGTACCCGCGACTTCGTGCGCGTGGTATTTAAGGCGGAAGCTCAGGGTCAGGGCGCGAAATTCAAAATGTCAATGGTTTTTATTTTTTTACGAAAAATTTGGACCTTTTTACGATGTAATTTAGTGTTTTGCGACATTAGCATTTTGCATTGGATGTCTCGATGTATTAAGTTTGCCTAAAAAAAACCTAAAGCTATACAACACCATAAAGTTAGTAAAAGTAGCGGTTTTTACAAACCTTATTTATTTTACCGGGATAAAATGTATGGTTCCCGTGGGATAGATTTGTTTATTTTTTTTATAGAGCAAAGGATTGACATGATTTTTTGCATAGCTAGTGGTAGTTTAGTGGTCAGAAAATGACATAGGCACATACTTTTCAATCGCGGGCAACACCGCGGGGCGCAGCTAGTTTTAAATAAAAACTAAAGCTCAGTCTCAAATAAGACTAAAACATCCAATCATCAGCCGACCTTCGGGCCTTGCCGAGGTCGATACAAAACGGCATACATACACACCATAAAGAAATAAAGAAAAAATAACAAAAAATGTGTTCGGCGTGCGAGCGTACCGTGTCGGACCCTTACAAATTTGTACCCGACTGGCAGTAAAAATAAAAAGCAGCAGTTCTAAAGGGGCCTACTAACGGCACGATTTGGTTCACGTTCGGCAGGAGCGATCGGTAAGGTTAGTCTTCTTCTTTCTTTACGAAATGAGATGCGATGAACTAAAATTGATATGAATATGGCCTCACCCACAACTTAGCGGGTATTTTGCCAGTGTCAAGTAATTAATAGCAATGAAATCTATACATATAAATAAAATTGGAGTGTCTGTTTGTAATATTAAAATAACCGCTTTTTACTAAGTGCATTTGGATGTATACACGTTACCTATACCGAAACAACATTTTTTACAATTTTTGTCTGTCTGTCTGTCTGTCTGTCCGTCTGTCTGTCTGTCTGTCTGTTTGTTCCGGCTAATCTCTGTAATGGCTGGACCGATTTTGACGGGACTTTCACTGACAGATAGCTGATGTAACAAGGAGTAACTTAGGCTAATTTTATTTTAGAAAAAAAAATAGAATCTCACGAAAAAAAATGAAAACCAATGTTGCAGCGCAGCGCCTGATTAAGTTTGATAGCAACACCTGCAATGGTTCCCGCGGGCTCAGAATGGGTGGGCAGGCTGTTGTCAACGGTTGTCTTTGTTAAATACCACGCGGACGAAGTCGCGGGCAACAGCTAGTATTCAATAAAAACATATTAGAAATAAAATAATGGATGTGACATGATGATATGAAAATGGCGTCACGTCCCTTTTCGTCTTTCTTTCTTCTTCTTTCTTTACGAAATGAGATGCGATGAAATAAAAAGGTCCCTAGTCTTGGCATCCCAAATGCTAGCTTCCGATCTTCCGTCAAATTGTGACATTTGTCTGTAAGATAAAACAAGGCATAGCAAATAATCGTGCAAGGTCTGCGAGGCAGTTGTCAAATTCACAACAGGGAAACTTCTTCGTAATATTAAATTAAATTAATTATATCGGCGTCCTTGTTCCTCTTACAGCTTTGAACGGATACAGCCTTACTCAAGACTAGTTAACGCCCGCGGCGCTGCGTGTTTTTCGAATCGTTTAGTGGCACGTGCTAATATGTATGCTTTTATCCCTGGAGGTGGTTTAGCATATTTCAAATGTTAATTCGTGTAAGATTGATTTTCTACATTCAGGCGAATATATTAACTATACGTTCCCAAACTAAGGAACACTTGTGGTACGGGTACCGTACAATGGACTGGGGACGAACCCAGTATCCAGATTATAAAAGTATACAACCCAGGTATAAAACCTGACGGCCTGATTAGCGCAGTTGGTGGTGACCCTGCTTTCTGTGCCGAGGGTCCCGGGTTCGAATCCTGGTAGGGACACACTTTGTGTGATGAGCACGAATGTTTATAACCAAGTCATGGATGTTTAATATCTATATAAGTGATATATACTGGCTTCGCCCTCAGTCCATTTTACGGTACCCATAATACAAGCGCTGCTTGGCGTGGGACCGTATAGTTGGTATAGTTGGTTCGTCTGGCGATATTTATTTCTCTATATATCATCCCGGGACAAACAACCGGGTACAAACGTTCGTGCTCATCACCATCGTCTGCCCGTACCGGGATATGAACCAGAGAACCTCAGTACAGAAAGCAGCACTAAATACCTACCAATAGTTCTAATCGGGTCGTCCAAGGAATTACCAAATGCCTTTGATTATTAACACTGAAATAATCAAAGACTAATATGTCTTGTACTCGGAGTGAACTAAGTGTACCCTACCTTGCAGGTATGAGAAGCCCGCGCTGGTAAATTATTGTAGCGCGGTAGGATATTCTCTTTTATGGCAATCTGCGGATCTTGTTGGACTCGGCAATTTCTGCCAGTGTCATGGTACGATAAATAATTAATGTATGGTCGCACTTTCTAGTAAAAATTCCATCCAACAAATGTCGAAAATATTCGTCTTCGACTATCATTACTGTGTATATCTATACATCTATACATATAAATAAAATTGGAGTGTCTGTTTGTAATATTAAAATAACCGCTTTTTACTTAGTGCATTTGGATGTATACACGTTACCTATACCGAAACAACATTTTTTACAATTTTTGTCTGTCTGTCCGTCTGTCTGTCTGTCTGTCTGTTTGTTTCGGCTAAACTCTGAAATGGCTGGACCGATTTTGACGTGACTTTCACTGGCAGATAGCTGGTGTTACAAGGAGTAACTTAGGCTACTTTTATTTTAGAAAAAAAAATTGGATCTCACAGAAAAATAATTAAAACCAATGTTGCAGCGCAGCGCCTGATTAAGTTTGATAGCAACAACCTGCAATGCGTCCCGCGGGCTCAGAACGCGCGAGCCTGCTGTCTTTGTTAAATACCACGCGGACGAAGTCGCGGGCAACAGCTAGTAAAATTATAAAAATCAAATTCTTTATTATTTCGATTCAAACCATTGATTTGTAGTTATAAACGCGGCGCGAACAAAGATGTGTCCACTCCCAAAACTTTTAGTTGTTATCTTGATTCAACAGTTCAACGATAATTTACCTTATGTTGCAACAAATAAGGTTTTGTAATAGTTTCTTATGGATACAACAAGTTTGTGTTACGGACAAAAGGATCGAAATAAACTCCCGCGGTGTGTGATTATCAGATATTTATAAGGACCCATTATAAACGTAATAACGGATTGGATTTGATTTTGGACTTGGCCTTATGTGGCCGCGGCCTCGGGGTGCCTCGGCCTCTAATAAGCATTCGGAGGTGTTTAATTATGAAATATATATATATAAATAATATATTATATGAAATATTTTACGGTGTAGTAACAAAAAGACAAACACATCGATAATATATAACACTAGCTGCGCCCCGCGGTGTTACTCGCGACTAAAAAGTATGAAAAATTCAAACAAATCTATCCCACGGGAAACATACATTTTACCGGGTTAAAACGTAGCCTATGTGCAATTCCAGACTATAATCTATCTCTGTGGCAAATTTCATCCGGATCCGTTCAGCCGTTCTGGCGTGATTGAGTAACAAACATCCATCCATCCAAACTTGCACATTTATAATATTAGTGGGAAGTGGGATGCCATATGTAAAATTTTAACGTAATAGTACTTACTCTACTTGAAATTATAATGATGAATATCAATAAGAATGTAGATACCTACCATCTACCACACATAAATGTATAACACCCTTTTCAAAGGGGAAACCATGAAGTTCCTTGTACCCTCGTCTCCATAGAAGCGTGATTCGGATCTAGAGCATTTAGTATTAGTGACATTTTCTACGATTTTAATGAAATTAAAAATGTTCTGTACTTGTAGTACGAAATTATACGTGACCTGTAGTTTACGTATTTAGACATATTGTATGGCAAATTGAACGGCGCCTCTAGTGGGCCGTATTTAAAACTTTCAATTCTCCATACAGTGTAAGTCTATACGTGGACTATGAAGTATACGGTTAGCTTACGAATAATCTCGCTGTTGACGTCATGGTTCTGAATAATGATGTGCTTACAGTAATACCTACGAGTATAGCGCCCGAAAAAAATACCTAGCAATAGTTTTTGGGCCCCAAACATAACGTAAATATAATATCCTTTGGCTGGGAATCGATCCAACTACCACCACCAATGCCCCAGCACTACCACCACCACTGCCCCCCCCCCCCCCCCCCCCACTAGATCACACGACTGACAAATACCCAGGTAACACATTCCCGTAACAACGGCGGCCCGTTTTCACTATTATGTACCAACATGTTGACACATAGCGACCGTAAGCCATTTTGAATATACACCTCTATGTAACTGTCAAACGTACACTCCGAAGAATTCTAATATACATCACGAATGTGAGCATGTAACAACTCAAGGCTGTTTCACGAACACGGATAAACACAGCGTCGACATGCGTTGGAAGATTTCAACTTTTTTATCGACTCAGTGTGCATTGTGTTACTAGTTGGAACACAGGTAGAACTGACACTGTTAGGGTTGGTTTATATCACTACGAATATTTTTGTGTTTCGTTACACGGAGTATGAAAATAGCATTGTAGCGAAATAGGAGCGTGCTTTACGTGGTTTCCAACGACAAAATGTCTTTTTTTAAAACTGTAGTTGACCTTGAAGGCTTGTGATCGCCTAATGGCTACCTAGCAAAAAGACGGAAGAGTTCAGAAGAAGATGGGGGTAAGGTTTGCCTACGTAATACTAATCACGCAGCCACTCCTTACCCCATTTTCAAATACTTGCCCCAACCCAACTAACATTTAGTCGCCATTTTAAGATTTAAAAAACGCTGAGGTAATCTTATACGTATACGTATACGTATACGTACTATAATCCAGATCTACTCCCAAATTGAGTCTAATCCCGAATTCAAATGGGTTCTAAATAGAACAAGATTAAGATACGAGCTATAATACAGTTACAATGGTGTAAAAAAGAGCGATAAGAGAGTGACAACTTCTTTTTTCAAATTCAATAAAAAGGAGCTTAAAATAGCCCCTTTATTTGGGGTGTATATTGCTTTCGTGACGACAGATTACCTTTCTAGAATAGTGGCATAGTACTAATTAATTTCCATGTCTGTGGCCACCGATCTCGTCATGTAAGCCGAGCTTGACAGCGGCCGGCGCGTGCGGCGGCTAACTGCCCTAGCACGCTCAAGCCAAGCGGCGATGGAATTTCACTCACATACGAGAAACAAAGATGAGATTTTAGAGTGCCATGGCTAATTGGACGGGTAATGAGTTGGTCATGGGGACGCCATGAAGCCAGCAATGTACACCTTATTTCTCCTTACATTGCGCATTTATAATACAATCTCATGTAGATCTCATTAATTAGCTAGGGTAAGTGTACCAGTGAATGAACACCCCCCAGTGAATGGACAAAACCCACTTTTTTCCAAATACTAAGAAATCTGAACATATCTATAATATACATTATTTTTTTTTGTATTGACAATAATTTATTCAATATTGTGGTAGCAGTTGTTTCTTGTATCGATGATTCATTTCAAAATGACGAGCATTTGAAGTTTTCCGTTTCGTTGTAGTCCAGATTTGTATGGGCCGGAATTAAGGACACAGGTAAGTCAAAATATTTTTGATGTTATTTTGTATCAATTTAGGTAGTCATTGTGATTAGTACTATAGTTATTTGACTGAAGATAGGTTAAATTGTTACTTTTAACCCGTTTCTATGCCAATTTTATCGTGAATTTAGTAAAATATTAGGGGTCCCAGTATTGGTACAAGAAATCGGAAAAAATCCAGTGAATGAAAGAGTGTTTATTTACTGGAACATGACAGATTTCATGTTTTTGTTAAATAATGTAACTTATTATTACGTTAATAAAGTTTTTCCACTGATATATTGTTTTAAAATAGATTTCCGATCTTTTGGCCAATATTGGAACAGGTGTGTTCATTTATTGGTTTTAAAAACCTAGTTAATGAACTAGGCATTTAAGTAATGTTCCATCATTGGTTTACTTTATGAATGTGGAACCAGTGAATGATCAAGACGTTTTTTTACTAGAGTTAACGTAATAATTGTATATATTTACACATATAAAACTCCAATTTCATTCCTAAGCTTTAAGTCACAGATTACAGTGTAACTTTTTATGTCCACTGACACTAGTCCCACAACTAAGTTTCCTCTAGTTCAGGATCTACAGTGGCCCCCTATAATGACACTGAGACTAGTCCCACTACTAAGTTTCCTGTAGGACAGGATCTACAGTGGCCTCCTATGATGACACTGAGTCTAGTCCCATAACTAAGTTTCCTGTAGGAAAGGATCTACAGTGGCCTCCTATGATGACACTGAGACTAGTCCCACAACTAAGTTTACTGTAGTTCAGGATCTACAGTGGCCTCCTATGATGACACTGAGACTAGTCCCACAACTAAGTTTCCTGTAGGACAGGATCTACAGTGGCCTCCTATGCTGACACTGAGATTAGTCTCACAACTAAGTTTTCTGTAGGACAGGATCTACAGTGGCCTTCTATGATGACACTGAGACTAGTCCCACAACTAAGTTTCCTGTAGGACAGGATCTACAGTGGCCTCCTATGATGACACTGAGACTAGTCCCACAACTAAGTATCCTGTAGGACAGGATCTACAGTGGCCTCCTATGCTGACACTGAGACTAGTGTCACAACTAAGTTTTCTGTAGGACAGGATCTACAGTGGCCTTCTATGATGACACTGAGACTAGTCCCACAACTAAGTTTCCTGTAGGACAGGATCTACAGTGGCCTCCTATGATGACACTGAGACTAGTCCCACAACTAAGTATCCTGTAGGACAGGATCTACAGCGGCCTCCTATGAGGACACTGAGACTAGTTCCACAACTAAGTTTCCTGTAGTTCAGGATCTACAGTGGCCTCCTATGATGACATTGAGACTAGTCCCACAACTAAGTTTCCTGTAGGACGGGATCTACAGTGGCCTCCTAGGATGACACTAAGACTAGTCCCACAACTATGTTACCTGCAGGACAGGATCTACAGTGGCCTCCTATGATGACACTGAGACTAGTCCCACAACTAAGTTTCCTGTAGGACAGGATCTACAGTGGCCTCCTTTGATGACACTGAGTCTAGTCTCACCACTAAGTTTTCTCTAGTACTGGATCTACAGTGGCCCCCTATAATGACACTGAGACTAGTCTCACAACTAAGTTTTCTGTAGGACGGGATCTACAGTGGCCTCCTATGATGACACTGAGACTAGTCCCTCAACTAAGTTTTCTGTAGGACAGGATCTACAGTGGCCTCCTATGAGGACACTAAGACTAGTCCCACAACTAAGTTTCCTGTAGGATGGGATCTACAGTGGCCTCCTAGGATGACACTCAGACTAGTCCCAAAACTAAGTTACCTGTAGGACAGGATCTACAGTGGCCTCCTATGAGGACACTGAGTCTAGTCCCATAACTAAGTTTCATGTAGGACAGGATCTACAGTGGCCTCCTATGATGACACTGAGACTAGTCTCACAACTAAGTTTCCTCTAGTTCAGGATCTACAGTGGCCCCCTATAATGACACTGAGACTAGTCCCACAACTAAGTTTTCTGTAGGACAGGATCTACAGTGGTCTCCTATGATGACACTGAGACTAGTTCCACAACTAAGTTTCCTGTAGTTCAGGATCTACAGTGGCCTCCTATGATGACATTGAGACTAGTCCCACAACTAAGTTTCCTGTAGGACGGGATCTACAGTGGCCTCCTAGGATGACACTAAGACTAGTCCCACAACTATGTTACCTGCAGGACAGGATCTACAGTGGCCTCCTATGATGACACTGAGACTAGTCGCACAACTAAGTTTCCTGTAGGACAGGATCTACAGTGGCCTCCTTTGATGACACTGAGACTAGTCTCACCACTATGTTTCCTCTAGTACAGGATCTACAGTGGCCCCCTATAGTGACACTGAGACTAGTCCCACAACTAAGTTTCCTGTAGGACAGGATCTACAGTGGCCTCCTATGATGACACTGAGACTAGTCCCACAACTAAGTTTTCTGTAGGACAGGATCTACACTAACGGTACATAGAACATATTCTATAAAAAACAATAGAAGAAAAAAAAGAAGAAGCAGTAGTAAAGCTTTTGGGCAAGCGTAAAGTTATTATGTTAAAAAAATAAGAACCAAAAAATATATCTTCAACGAAAAACAAAGAAGAGATTAAGAATAAAAAGATGAATGAAAAAGAGGAAACACTTTTTTAATTTTATTCATTGTAGGAGTATTACTTTAACAATATATTTTTTACCTATTTTCGTTAAAATATGCCTTTTATAGTTAAATAAATTGAATAATATTTTTGTTCATTTACTGGGTTCATTTCGTTTATTTACTGGAAAATACCGTTCATTCACTGGTGATTTTCCGGATTTTTCGCTTTATCGTCAAATATTTATTAAACCTATTTTCATTTATATAATAACTAAATACATTCTTAATCTTGATTGATTGCCACATACAAAAACATAGCCATGTACTTTAATTTCCCGTGGTAACATATTTATATTAATTTTCAAAGTCAAAAATTTCCTTAAGGTTTCATTCACTGGTACACTTACCCTAGTACCCCAAACGTAAATAGGTTACTTTTTTAAACATTATGTAACATTGTAATTAAGAGTTATTTTAATAATTTTGAATGACGAATTAAATTTAAAAAGACATGCCTAAACCGTAACATAAAGCCAATCGGGTAGCCAGTTATTAGGAGTTAGGCCTCTTTCAGCACCGTATCTTTATTACTGAAATAAAAGAATGCTTTAACATTATGCAGCCAAAAATGGTAGACATTAAAACTACCTGTCAATAGTCAAACTTTATTATAGAATAGGTTTTAATGTATGTCTATGTCGCCCTCGATGTAGGTATCGAGAATAACGATATGACTTCAGAGTTTCAGAATCGTTTTACTTTTATTTTTTTTAAGAATCGTGAGCGAGGAGCAAGATGCGTCGATAGCGGGAGCACGCAGACACGAGAGACGTATCTCGCTCTATATAGGTGTATACTCGCGTAGACAAGACGTAACCATAGACTTAAATTAAACAATTGAGATTTGAAACAGTGGAGCACTTAAGTGTCCCAGGTATGAACACACGGAATGGAATGTTTCGTCAGTTTTCAAATCGATTCATTTGACGTTCGCGAGCTCATGTAGTCTTTTACAAACTATACCACAGAACATACTGTTTCATAGAAAATTATGTTTAATTGTTCGACAACAAAGTTCAAATTTACTCATCTATCATACTATCAAAGTTTTTTTTGTTTGACCCGCCATATATTTTACCTCTATCCCATAGATTTTATATTAAACTCCTCAACATTGATTGTAATAGTGGCAGTACTCTTTCTTGAACTGGAATGTTGGCATTACGGCTCTTGGATCGCTGTAACACCCATCCGTGACCCCATCTAACCCAACCTAATTTACAATCGATAATAGGTTACAGTTAAAAAAACCGCGAAACGGCGTCCAAAAATGGACATTCATAGACAATGTAACTGGTAAACAGGAAGGCTCACATATTTCATTGGTACAGTGTACTCGTTAGTATTGAAAGTGATAACCGAACAGGTTTACGGTGTCGGCGGTAGGGCCGCGGCCGTCCGTGAACTTCCTGTAGGAACGCGTGCGCATCGCGCCGCTACACGATGCACCTACGGTCTCAGCCTCGAATTTAGCGGGCAGCGGGGCGTCGGCGGCGGCGGCCGCGGCGGCGCGGGAGCGGCAGGATCTTATGCGTCAAAATCAAATGGACCGGTCCCCGAAAACAGCGGCGCGGGGCGGCCAACGAGCTCCGCTCCCGCGCATCCGCCGCCGCCGCCCCGCTACCCGCTAAATTCAAGGCTGAGGCCTTAGATATGTGGTCAACCAATAAAAAATACCTGTAGAACCACCCGGACGTAATGCCCAGGAACTAGGTCGGCCCCGCCCTACATTTCGGCTTATATAACCTTATACGTCTTTAACATATTGTAGCTTTTTAGCCATAAATGAAGCGCCATGAACAGAGACCGATGGAGGCTTATCGTTCGATCCAAGTGTGGACTATCCAACGATGATCGCGATCCTCAGACATGAGGGACCGACCATAGAGAGAGCTATAAATGAAGGTACGTACCATCACGCCTGTAATTCCCGAAGGAGTAGGCAGAGGGGCACTACAGTGCACACAATTTGTCGATGGTATTGTGTCCAAATGAAATAGGGGGGGGGGGGAGGGGGCTATCACCATGGTAAAGGGGCAGGCTTGAAAAGGATTTAGGCCGCCATACTGCACCAGTGCGAAAATGAGATACGCACATGAAAATTTGAAATCTCGGAGGTGCAACCCCGAGTTTGAACACGCACACCTTGAAATAAAACTTATTTCAAGAATATTATCATGTGCGTTTGATTTGAAAATTATTGAAGCTCAATAAGATTATAAGCTCATAATTACTTGATACTCACCGTTTTGTTTGATTTCATGCAGCCGAATCAGGAAACATAGGTAAGTGTATAAAGGTTTTTTTATATATATAAATCTATAACTCTGTAATGGACTTTTTGGCGAGAAGTTGAACCGGGGAGTTGTCAATTTTGTTGTATTTAAAAAAAATGTATTTCTTTGATAAATAATGTGTACCTCATATTAGTGGGTGTGTTCATAAACGTGCACGAGTGATCGAAATTTAAATAAAATAGTATAACTTGACTTGTCAAGTTCTCCCAAGATTTCCGGTAAATTTTCAGTAAAGTATCCACAGCTTTAATTATATGATTGGGCAATTATTTCACCATCATCATCGTCATCAACATTCATATCATCATCAGGGATACATATAACAATTATAAAGAGTTACTTGACACTGGCATAAATGGCACTATATTGTAGCTGATTGCCTACCTAAAAAAAAAGAAGAATAAATCTATTGCGTAAGTCAAGCGGCGATGGAGCAGTCTTTTTCCGTGTTTGCACGTATATTTATATATATAAGAAAATGTACTTGATCTCTGTCTGTACATGCAAGATATATGAGAAAACCATGGGAGCCTTTATTAACGCAATAGAACCCAAAACAATTATTGTTAGATTTTCTGTGTTTGTCTGTGCGTTTGTGCGCGCTAGTCGCAGAAACGGCTTAACCGATCTGGGCGCGATTTTCATTAATGTATTGTGATAAGCTTCACCTACCATTATGTGTTTGTTTTATTTCAATCGGGTCATAAATAAAAAAGTTATATCAATTTGGAGACGCAGACGACGTCGCGGACAACAGCCAATTTGTAAATATATCCATGTTGGCCTATCACTTGGCCTGTACAAATATTCAGGACCTCGGCGTAGTTAGGCACGTGATATACTGAAAGATATAGTTAATATAAATGATCGGTTCAAATTGGAATAAAACTTTTTCGGTTTAGATCGCGGTTATGTTATGTTTTTACGTTCCCGACGTTTCAGCTGCTTTACAGCAACAATGGTCACGGGAGGACCATCACATGATCAAAAATTTGCATAGTCATTGGTTTATAGTACCCAATTCGCAATGCTATTATACGTGGATTCATAATTTCTTAAGTCGGACATCTTCGATCATAGTTAATGCTGCTTATGTTGGTGTATAAACTCGGAAACGAAGAAAGTAATAAAAAATATTTAGAAGTTTTAGCCGCCATATACTTATTTATAAATTCAAGACAATATATTAGTGAAACTATATAAATGCACCAATAGGTACTATAGCTGTAATATAGCTTGATAATGTTGTTTATCAGCTTGCACTACATCACTAGGTTTATGGAGTGGCGCCTTTATCGAAACGCGAGTTTAAGTATATGTAATGTAATTGGCGATAGCGTTCGGTGATCGGTCTTATATTGATGTGTTGATAAGCGTTAGGATGTCTACACACGACAGCGTTTAACGAATTATTCACTATGGTAGAAGAATACACTTCCAGGGAGCTTTTTGGTCTGTAATGTACATTGGTTTTGTCCACACATCTACCCGTCAAGTTGTTTTTTTTTCCATAGACTATAAAGATGCCTTCCAAGATTCAATTCACATTCAGAATCATAATAAATGATTCAAATCAACTTCTTACTAGAAATATGATAAAAATAAAAAAAAAACACCACGTAGTAAGCGCGGTAAAATGGTATACTAAGTTCGCCATCTTAAAAAAAAACAAACATAATTTATACATTTATTTTGTGTTACTTTTAGCAATGCGATCGGTATGAGCCACGCAATATTTTTATTACTTTTTATAAACATGCTCGGGCTTCGATTACTTAACTCGTGTGTGGGCCCTATTTAGGCCGACTGTTATCGACGAAAACACTGCTCCCGTCTGTGCTTGCAAAGCAAACAAACTCGGATAAGAAAACATCAAACGTCACTATTTGTATTGAATCCATTTTTTTTTTATTATATCAGGCAAATATTGGGAACCATGTTTCGAGACGGGCAAACTGCTAATGTCGGAATATTCCAGCGTTATAATAATATTGGAGCATAGACAAAAATTTGGGCCGTCGATGTGTTTGTCTCAAAATTCGCAGGCAGAACCGATTTTTAACCGAATTCAAAAAAGAGGAGGTTCTCAATTCGGTTGTATTTGTTTTTTTTAATAATACAACAGCTAAGAATATTTTCGCTGCTACCAACAATCTTAACAAAAAATGCATTTAAAATTGGACCTCTTGAAATATTTTACACAACTATTGTTGCACACTAACCCCAACATTTTTAGACGTATTGATTTCTTATATTTACGCGAACACTACACATTGAAATAGAACTGATTGCACGTAAATAATATAAAATGAACACGATAAAATCCGTAACATTAGTTTCATTTCAATTTATCGATGTTTTACAACTTTATCGAACGTCAATAAATTCGCTGAGTACACTATATTTGTATTTACTTTACCAAGTTTATTTATTATAGAAAATGTCGTATTAGGTAATATAATATGGCGGCCTGTGATCCAAGCTATGGATCCAAGTCATTAGCCGGTTGGTCAACAGATATGTATCACACGTAGCGTGCCGTTCACAACTAATCCGATATAAATAGCATTGATGTTGTTAACTGGTTCTTACTCTGTCACGCAATATTTTTTAATATTAGCGATTTAACAAACTAGTTAACATGTAATGAGTAGTCATTTAAAAAAATATGGTCGTAGACTATTATTGACTGTTTCGCATTTTTTTTTGGTTTATTACTTTTTAATGGCGTCGTCATCAACGGGCCAGTATGCCACCTGTTTTTGATTTTGAGTGACAGCATTTTTTTTGTATATATCCTGTGCATAATATTGCTAGCTAAAAGGGGCAGTTGTTCAAATAGAACTCTTTATTTTGTTCAATTGCGATCTTGAGCTGTAAGTCATTTTAGTGGAAAACTGTTCTCACGTTACTTACGATTGAGATTTAGAAAGAAATAAATATATTTATTTGTGCAAACACATTTGAACATAGGTCCCATATGGGACTACAAGTTTTGGTAATATCCAAATGTTTGACACAAATTGGCCCCAACTCAGCATGTGCTGATTGTAGAACAACCAGCGCTGGTCTTCCGTTGGAGCCGTTTGGTGACTTCACGGCACATTATTTATTTAAGTTAATAATGTCCTCGCCATATTGCTACGCTCCTAGCTCTTTGCCATTCAAACACTGTGTCTCACACATGAACTGTCTAGCCCCAGCAAGAAGCGCTCCGTATAAATACCATTGCCTAATCGATTCGCGGTATCGGAGAAAACTCAAACCACACATGGAAGTCGTGTTCAAACAATTTTACACGTTCCGAACGCACCAGAGCGTCTCGCCAGAACCGGTTTCCAAACGGTCCCTTTATTAGTGCACGTTAGTTTGTCGTTTAGAAACCAGAAAACTCATTAAGTTTTCCGCACATAATTGAGGGACATTTTTAATGACCAGTTTTTTATCTATATGTTATTATTTAAATTTCGAGCGTGATCTGTTGTAAACAAGAAAAAAAAGTTAGGAGGAGGCTTTTAATTGGACTTTCCTGCCAATATTATTATAATGTGATAAAAATAGTTTTTAAATTAAGACACCTTGGGGTAATATGTATTTACGCTACTAAAATTACATGTCAGCCTAGTTTACACAAATTATAGTGGGGTGATATCATTTTATTTCACCCCATGTCATATGAGAACCAGTAAGCGTAATATGTAAACACCAAATTCCCGAAACCTATGAAAAAAAATCTAAAACACGAAAAATATCCGAAGTATTATGGGAATGTTTAAAACAATTTAACCGTTTTGCCTCCAGCGAGCATGGCAAATAGTTAATCATTATCTATGTTATGTAGATGTGAATATAATGTGTTTAATGAAAGGGTGCCCCGAGTCAATTTGGCACGGGCCTAATTTTGGCAAGCTTGGAGATGAAATCTGCAATTTGCTGCACGCGAGTTTTGTGTTGCCAGGGTCCAGAAAAAAATACAATTTGGTTTTTGTAGCTGCATATTTAGAGGTTTTTGAATACCTCATGCAAGTCAAGGGGTTACCTGCTTAGATTTTTTATAGCCTATCTGCAAATGTGCACCGTTGTTGACCCACGACTCGTGTATTGGGAATCTTAAGTTAGATGATACAAAATGTGTTGGTAAATGAAACATTTCCACTTCCCAATCGGAACATATTTAACGTTTCAATTTCGTCGCGTAGGTAGGTAGGTAAATAACATAGGTATGTACATGACCGTTTTTTGTTGTAAACATTATTGATAACCATAAATTAATTTGATTGACCAACGAAAAAAAATACTGTAAGGAAATGGCAACACAGTTTCCCGTATTGCAAAAAAAAAACATAATATGGCCTGTGGCCTGTTTGACCATATATATATTACCGATGGTGTTGAGCAGGAATGTGGTCCTACGCTTCAATTTTGAAGAAAGTTTGCCATTTTATAACCAAATCGATAAATGATTAGAATAGGAATGATTTGGTATTAGATGCTGCCATCTTTTCAACACGAGAGATTCGGAATGTGACGAGTTATTAAAATCAATTTCTCGTACCTAATACGTGGTGTTTTTAAACGATCTGACTGGTCTACTCCACGCATATCCTCGCGTTTCTGATTAGAAAAAAACGGGCCTAACAATTAAATTAAATTTCTCTATTTCAACTTAACCAAGAGTAGTCACTATAAAACGGTGTTGTGTGTTCAAGACTCTACCCTTATCAGATTACCCACTTAGTTATCAGTGTCAACGACACATAATCTCTGCTATCATTATCTAGTTAACTTTAACAAACACGGTTTAAATTAAATTTTGGGTCATTACTCGTTGTTTGCTTACTTACGTACGTTTAGTTGTGGTTTTAAGTTCCATAACTTTAACGGACATTATTTTAAAAATGACAGTTGAAGATAAGTAATAACGCTAAAGCCTGGCTTACACGAGGGCAGTAAGAAAGTAACAACATGTAGCAAGCGTCCTCGTGCAGCAGCTCGACAAGTAACAACTGCCCGTAATGGATTTCCATACATATCCAAGCCCCGTCTACTTGTTGCTGCGCTGATTGTGATTTGTTTACTATCCTCATAAAATCGAGCAGTAAGCGTTTTACTTTTTTATACGACTTTTATGCTGATAGCACATATAAATAAAGTCGACAACACTGAATGTATTGATATCCTCCTTCATGCCCTCATGTATGTGCAAGGTAGAAATATTGTGAGGCGTATCAAACTTAGTTTAGTCGTAGTTAGAAGCCAACAGAATTATTCCCAATATGTGACTAAGGGCTACAGTATATCATGCTAGTAAAAGTAGCTGGCGTACTGTCAAGTATATTTAAGGAATAAGAATTATTTTACAGATTTAATCGCGTTTATTTTATGTTTATGTTTCGGCTGCTTTACCGCCTAGTCTTAGTGTCATAGTTTGAAGTGAACTGAAAGCGTGACGTTTATTTTATCATAAATTGTTTTAAATTCAATACAGCCAGTTCGATAATACTAGGTACATTGGGTAGTTTTAATTGTATCGCCTGGTACCTAACAAGTGACTGGCTCCTTTTGGGGCTAGTAACACATGTCTATTTCGGGCTTAAGTGTTGAACTATTAAAAAACATGTTTCTTTTGATTTCTAACAAAGATATTATATAACTTTAAGTTGTAAAGGGTTGTAATAAAAGTGAAGTTGTTACACAGAAAAGTAGCACACTATAGTCGATAAACATCTATCTAGAGAACGCTGAGAGTTCTGAGAAAACGTCTCGGAGGTAGCGCAGCGCATGAGACGAGCATACGTTCACATATTAGCGAGAGCGGGATAGAAGAGTGGATTGCCTTCACAACTCTACTCTTGTGTATTAACGTTTTAAGCGATGTAAGCTTTGTTTTTTTATACATATTCATGTTCCGTTTAAGACACTAGCTTTGGATCCTAATTATTTCTATAGCGCAATTGAAGAGTTGTTAAAGAACTTAAGTATCAGGTCGAGGCCACGCTCGCGAGTTATTCAGAACATAATTTGAATATTTGTCGTGTTGAGCCATTGATCTAACGAGTTGATCAATACATTGAGTCAACAAATAAAATCCATCGATCCATCCACGGTCGATATAATTTCCCAACGTGCAAAAATTACAAAGACAAGGGAAATGAATAAAAGAAAAGAGATGGAAGGATAGTTAGGATAGCATTGGATAGGATCGGAAGGTGATCGGTGGCGTGACGTAGCGTAGCGTGGTGGCGTGATCGGAAGGCGTTTTGTAATCCTTCCCAAATAAAAAAAAAAAATAGGCAAACATTATTGCAAATATAATAATTACAAGCTGTTGCCCGCGACTTCGTCCGCGTGGTATTTAACAAAGACACAACCGTTGGCAACAGCCTGCTCGCACGTTCTGAGCCCGCGGGACGCATTGCTGCAGGTTGTTGCTATCAAACTTAATCAGGCGCAGCGCTGCAACGTTGGTTTTAATTTTTTTTCGTGAGAGCCTATTTTTTTCTAAAATAAAAGTAGCCTAAGTTACTCCTTGTTACATCAGCTATTTTTCAGTGAAAGTCCCGTCAAAATCGGTCCAGCCATTTCAGTGATTAGCCGGAACAAACAGACAGACAGACAGACAGACAGACGGACAGACAGACAGACAAAAATTGTAAAAAATGTTGTTGTGGTATAGGTACCGTGTATACATCCAAATGCACTTAGTAAAAAGTGGTTATTTTACTATTACATACAGACACTCCAATTTAATTTTTTGTATAGATGTATAGATTATTTGATACATTTCTACCCGACTGTTGAATGTTGAACTATTTGAAATCTATACATATAAATAAAATTGGAGTGTCTGTTTGTAATATTAAAATAACCGCTTTTTACTAAGTGCATTTGGATGTATACACGTTACCTATACCGAAACAACATTTTTTACAATTTTTGTCTGTCTGTCCGTCTGTCTGTCTGTCCGTCTGTCTGTCTGTCTGTCTGTTTGTTCCAGCTAATCTCTGAAATGGCTGGACCGATTTTGACGGGACTTTCACTGGCAGATAGCTGCTGTAACAAGGAGTAACTTAGGCTACTTTTATTTTAGAAAAAAAAATATGATTTCACGAAAAAAAAAAACAATGTTGCAGCGCAGCGCCTGATTGTTTGATAGCAACAACCTGCAATGCGTCCCGCGGGCTTAGAATTGACGGGCAGGCTGTTGTCAACGGTTGTCTTTGTTAAATACCACGCGGACGAAGTCGCGGGCAACAGCTAGTAACTATAATAAATTTGATGCAGCTTTCATCTGTCTTACCAGTCTAATCCTCGCTCTGAAAGTAATACGACAAGTCCTGTATAGACCATAAGTTATTACTTGTCACGTGCATTGAGTATGGTGTGTACTCTGTAAACACATCGAGTGGTCGAGTCGAACCGTTCGATTGCGTAGGAGTATCGAATACTCGATGGCTCAGAATGATATCAATCAACGAAACGACAAAACCTCTAATCGATTCAATTCAGTTACTTACTTATCGACTAGTTCTGCATCGTCCCGAGAATATATTATATATTTATACTTACATCAAGATGCCCGTTTTGTAATAATTACAATGACGTCAGCGTTCGTCCCACGTGCCAACAAAACCTTTTACCCCCACATGCATATACAAAGTAGTTTCAAAACTTACCGTATCTATTTTAAAGTTAAGTTCAAAATCCAATGACATCGCTCGTCTGTAGTAAGTTCAGCAAGGCACGCGTCGATTGCGACACCTTGGAACGACTGACGACGTAATTCTATTTTCAAAACGGTACATCAGCACCGATCAATCCAAAATTGACTTACACTCTCAGCCCTAAAGTCCAAATTGGAATATATTCTTTGAACGAAAACTAGATACGATGATCACCGTCAACCTACATGACATTAGGCAACTGCATTGTTAACGGACAAAATTAAAAAGCTTCTATTTTGAATAGAGAACGCATTTATTGGTGGACTTTAGTACATGGTTGGGTTATATGACATTGCAATGGCGGCCCGTAGGTGTATTTCTTCTATATTAAAGGCTTTTTGGCTATGCGGGGGCGATATTTGATAATGCAAGTGTGTCAAAGGCTGACTCTATGGGCTATAAAGACACATCCGGTCTTTATGTTGCTAATGAGTGAGGTTCTACAACACGTTTGTGCACAAAAACGAAAACAAATACACATATTACTGGGTTTTCATGTTTATTGTACGCATGACGACAACCTTAAAAATCGTTGATACATTATATAATATTTCGAAAGTATTATAAAAATGATTGAATACAGAATGTATAAAGTCAAGTTCACGTGACCAAAACGTATTCGTTTTAGAAGTTATATAATTTAGATGAAAATATGAAAATTTACGTGTTTCTTAAGAATTATTTTACATTTTATTATTTTACAAGTGTGAGTTTTCATTCACAGTGTTTCTGAAAATTTGTGTACGACCTTATTATTAACAGGTGCTGTAATAGATTCGACATTTAAACTGGCTTTATGTAGGCGAGGGAATTTTATAGCAGCAACTAAAATTGTTAACCGTATGATGGTCTGTAAGACCGAGGGTCCCGTGTTCGAGTCCCGGTAGGGGATGGGTGTATGGGGATGGGTCATGGATGATTTATATCTATATAAGTAATCATACTGGGACCGCCTCCAGTCCATTGTACGGTACCATACCATAATACAAGCGTTGCTAAGTTTGGAATAGTGCGTGTGTTCGTCTGGCAACATACTTATTATTGTTGTAGCTGGGTACGCTTTGAGTATTTATGGTAATCGTATGCGATCTTCCACCCTCAGTTTCGTAGTTCTTACCCACTTACACCCAGTCAGACGACAAAGCACCGCATTTAAAAAAAACACTTCAAAAAATCTCACTTCTAGTAATCCAGAGTCCGTTTCCATTGAACCTAAGATAGTAGAGATATAGCAGATAGGAATAGATCAATCAGTGTGTCAATAATCTATAAGCTCACACATCTCCGCTACAGTGGAAACGCACCATACTCCCATTATTTCTATAATTAATCAGCACAACACGAGCGTGGTTACTTTTTTAAACTACTTTTTTAAAATATGGCCGTGTTATGTTATTTTCATAATGCGGCACGCGCCAACCCACGTGATACTTTCTTTAGAAAATGTATAATACCCCCCCCCCCCCTCTCCCCCTCCCGCGGCCCTTCTGTCTGTGATTGCATTATGTGTGTGGGCGGAGACATAAGCGAATAGCGATTATACTACAGCTCGGCCGCCCGGCCGCCCCGAGAGAGTGCGTTCGAAACTTCAATAAAATTTTGCTCGCCTGAATAGTTTATTTTAGGTTGACTTAATAATATATTATTCAATTTAATTTTGTGTCCGCGTATGAAAGAAATACGATAAAACACGACGTGTCAGGAACGCATTTTCTCGGCGGCCGATTATTAATGAAGGCTGGTAGCTCGCTACGATTGGATGAGCAAGCGGTAGAAAGAGAGAGATCATTGAGGAAGTTGGGAGAAGACTATGACAATAAAGAGACACTGGAAGGCTAAAGAAGAACTTGCTAAAGGTGACATATACTACCTATTGAGAAGGACGCCAGCTACAAATATTTATTTCATGTATACCAGTCTCTTTCTGGCGGGAATCAAATCATTTTGTCATCTAGAACGTTCTTTTTTAATAGAACCACTTACTTTTTAATTATATGGTACTGTTGCTTAGTTTGAAACCATACAATTAATGATATGGCTAGATTTTATACATATTCAAATTTGTATAACAAGCCCGCTACCTCTTATGCGTGGGCCATGTTAAATAATGCGCCCACGCAGGTCGAAAGTGTGGCCGGAGCTTACAGCCGGTTGTAGGTTCACGGCTTATTGTGTACCTCTATTGAGGTACATCTGATCCGTTGACATATGAATACTACCGGAGTTTGTACCTTTTTTAACCTTTTGAGCCCAACGAGGTGAGGTATTGTCGGAAATGAACGGATGACTTCAAGGTTGTTGAGGGGTTAGGCGTGGTACCAGAGACAGCTGAGCTGATGACGTGTGAGAAAATACTGTTCAAATTAAGGTGAATACGGATTTGATTCGGCGTGCCCATTTTCATATGATCATGTCACATCCATTATTTTATTTATAATGTGTAGGTATTTATTGAATGTGTTATTGCTATTGATTACTTGACATCGACAAAATACCCGCTAAGTTGTGGGCGAAGTTATATTCATATCCATTTTATTTCATCGCATTTCATTTCGTAAAGAAAGAAGAAGCTGAATGCGCAGGTTGAGTTGCCAACAATTTTTATATAGATGGCGCTGTATCCCTGAAACCCAGTTTTTGTAATTTCTACACGAAAATCGAGCATCTATAAGACGTGATGTTGTAAATCGCTTAAATATGTTTAAATGCAGATATTATTTATCAATTTCCCAACATGATATGTTGTGCCGAGGTCATTATTAGCCATATAATCGCCTCATATCAGTACAAAAATAACATTAAAATCGTACCTAATCGTATGCAAACAGTGGTGTTTATTCTCCTTGTAGCGATAACGGATCGTATCGACATCCCGAAAGGAACAAGCGTCCGTTGTGTCGCCTGCCTCGCGGTCACATCGGGAACACGGCCTTGAGAATTGGTGATGGAGGATTTGCTTGGCGATCGATAAGGCACTAGTCCACTAGTAAAAAAAAAAAAACGTGATTCCATAAATAGTCCTCCTAACTCTTAAACTTGTGCTTCTTTAGCGACGACTTGATTAGCTCAGTGGGTAGTGACTCTGCTTTCTGTGATGCCGATCCCGGGATCGACTCATGGTAGCGACAAACTTTGTGTGAATAGCACGAATGTTTGTACCCGAGTCATGGATGTTTATAATCTATATAAGTATTATATACTGGGTTCGCTCGCAGACCATTGTTCGGTACCTATAATACAAGCGTTGCTTAGTGTGGGACCGTATAGTTGGTGTGTTCGTGTGGCGATATTTATATTTGGCGTATTATGTAATCATAACTAAGTAACAGCATACTTCAATATTTTACTGAATCAATTTTACTGTTAGGGGTAGAGTACTGGGCTACATTGCTCAAATCAGTTAATAATAAAGTTTTAAAATAAATAAATGCACAGAGTACGATAAATAAAAACACATAGAAAAAAAAGTTAAATCGAAACAAAAAAACAATTTATTGTTACAAGCCAGCAATCGGTGTCTTTACCGAAATGCATAATTAAGCACATAATAATATAGCTATAAACAAGATAAATACGCAGAGTACGATAGCCATAAAATCACTGACCTCTATGGTATATATCGCTGGACTAATCATAAGCCCGGTTATCGTGTGCCTATTTGATTTTCGCCATTTTGGCGCTGATAGCGGCAGTGAGGGGGAATGGAACTAATAATAGAGATGGGACAGTGATATGATACATCGATAAAAATGTTTATGCTTAAACCTACCCATGCAGTAAAATGAAAATAATTATGATCCATTCCTTTAACAATGGCTAATGTCCAAAATAGTCGAGTGGTTAATACTAAGATGAAGCAAATAATGATAATGATTAGCCGAATCGCTCATGGGTAGGGTAGGTAGTCTTAGTATAAGCCGAAACCGGACTAAAGGGTGGTGTGTGACTAGCTAGATCCTACTTAAATAAGGATAGTTTTTTAATTAGAAATGAGGTAATGTAATGTTGTCTGGGAAGCAATGGAGTAGGTAAGGTATTAATAGAAAATAAAAATCATCAAAGTAGTACATGAGTTATGTTTAATAAAACAGTCATCAGAGAAGTGTTTCGAACAGATGTAATCATATTTTTTCGGACGCCAACTAGGCTTTTCAATGTTTTGAGCCATAATTCTAGTCTTCTATTGTCAGTCGGAAACCTGTGAATTAGTAAACATTGTTTTAAAATAATATGTATTTGATAATACAAATCTGTCTTCGGCGATTTTTACGTCCTTGAACGTTCTATCTATTTGAGATATTGATAGAAAAAATATCGATAAATTTTATCGACAAGGAACTTTTACAGCACTATTGAATTTTATTGTTTATAAAAAACCGATAATACAAAGACAAATTCGTTGTAATCACGTATAAATAAGATTAGTAACATATTTTTAAGTGCCTATAATATCAATAGAAGTTTTAATTTCTTGAATATTAGCCGTAAATTCACTTACTTGTGGAATGTAACCCCACTTCCCTTCTGGTAAAGAGTTTTGCATAACACGCACTCTTTCATGGTTTACCTATTAACTAACGCCACTTATTTATGTATTAACTATATTAATACGACACAACAAACAAGTTTAATCGCGTTAAACCTTCAAAATCACTTTATAAACACGGAGTCAATGTAAACAAAACAACGGCCATTTGCATTTTACGTCAGATTTAGTTCCTTTCCCCCACGATGGGGGCGCTTCAAATAGGCACCATAGATAGCTGTCATTTTAAAGGATATCATTAGTCTAGCGTACTTGTATCATGGACGTCAGTGCATAAAATAGATAGAAAAAAAGTTAAATAAAAAAAAAACACCATATATTGTTACATGCCAGCAATCGGTGTCTTTACGGAAATAAATAATTAAGCACATAATATAGATAAATACACAGAGGACGATAGCCATAAAAATAGGTAGAAAAAAAGTTAAATAAAAGAAAACACTATATATTGTTACTAGCCAGTAATCGGTGTCTTTGGCGAAGTTTTACCTTATTATTAAGTGGGACACGGGAATTTCAAAGGTCGCACACAACACGAGTAAATAATCTTATTGACACGTAGCCGAGCGTTTTTGGCAGTTTTTACATAAACAAGTTTCTGTCGATAACGAATCCTTGCGCGACATTGGTACCTATATTGAATTAAATAAATTATCGTGACCCATTGCGTAACCAAGTACTTACGTATCTACATATAATATTATAATGTAATATTGAAAACACAATTATATGGTCAGGTAGTTGTAACGAGTTCGAAATATACCTTCTTTTTCTTTTAAGATTGGCAACCGGCTACAAAATAGTTATTTCAGCCAGTGTCGAGTAAATCTTGATTTTTTTTTAATTTAGATGACGATGATGATGATGAAATGAATCCCCTACCCCTATCAGTAAAGCTGTGGTTACTTAACTGAAAATTTAACGTATATCATGGCAGAACTTGAAAAGTCAAGTTAATAAAATATTTCAATTTCCTTCACTCGTGCACATTTATGAACACGCAATGGTTAATATCCCAGTAATATTAGTTAGTTCCAGCCCTTTAATGTCCCACTGCTGGGCACGGGCCTCCCCTTAATGCGAGGGGGATTAGGCCATAGTCCACCACGCTGGCCCAGTGCGAATTGGCGGACTTCACACATCTTTCGAGGGGTTCTCTCAGACATGCAGGTTCCTCACGATGTTTTCCTTCACCGTTTAGCAAGTGATAATCATAGTTGAAAATGAGATTCGCACATGAAAAATGCCAGAGGTGCGAGCCGGGGTTCGAACCTGCAATCCTTGTTACTGAGGCAAGCGTTCTACCAATTTGGCTATCACTGCTTACACGCACCCAGTAATATTACACGTTATTTATATGAAACACATTATTTGGAAAATAAAACAAAATTTACAACTTCACGGTTCAACTTCCCGCCAAAATGTCCTCTTGGATACTATACGAGTATATTGGATTAAAAAAAAACGGTCGGTATGGAATATTCTGCTTTCTCCTACTTTAAAAAACATAACGGCTAGCTATTTAGCCAGTGTAACGACTATTACAAATCAATACTCTAACGTTTACTAAAGCCTAACTAATCTTAATAAAAGGATTTTGAAATTTTCCTCGATATTTAGTTTTTTTTAATCTTTTAGGAGATTTTTTCTCTCTCTCTCTCTCTCTCATAAATTTAAAAAAATAACAATTAAGTAAGTATGTCAATTTAGAGCGTTACGTCAGAGTCCAAATCGCACCTAGACTAGGTGGTATATTTTTATTTTTAATGTCTCATGTAGGCTGCGCCCACACTTGTGATTTGCCTTGTAGTGTTTAAAAAAAACGTGGGCTAAATTGTAAACACCACATTGCAATACAAATTGCGTGTCAATTCATTCTTATGCCAACCGAATAAGGTTTATAATTGATCTGCACAGCTGCATAAGAGTTGTATTCAGTTTCCAACATGGCGACCCACGCAACCCCTCGATAACTTTTAATTTCACAATTAATACGAAGGATAGCTACTTTCGCTATTCGACAAGACGCTTTTGTAGCGGCTAATTAACAACAGGTAGACACAATATTATCAACTTAATTAAGTAATTATATCCAACATAAGTTGAGCTCTTTACTGGTTGGGAGACCATTTTGTTATGTACCTACCTACGTAACTATAGCAAATAGGTCAGTTTACCGCCAACTACTACCCACTACAAATAATTATTATCCTTCTTCCAGTAATTAGCGATACATATAAGTAAAATTAACATTTATGTAAGCTGTCCTTTGTCTCTTAAGCTTTTTGATAGGCGGGAAAAATCGTTTAATTTTCCAGGATATACGTGCGCCTATCTGCCTGAATGTCGATGTTAGATCTAAGCTATTACAGCCAATCATGTCACATTTGATTCTAGTCCATAATCATGGTACCTTCCTCGCATTATAGTTAACAAACATACAGAATGAAAATATAATTAATTTTATTTACAAACATTGTAGGTAAAAATCGATAAAAGTTGATTTTTAAATTTAACGAATTTTACGGATTTTATCGCGTTTATTTTATGTTGTTTACCTTCCCGACGTTTCGGCGGCTTTACAGAAAACTTGTTTTTTTTTTACATTATAGGCAAGTATTTAATCTCAATCTTACCTGATGGTAAGTGACGATGAGATCTACGATGGAGCATACTTGCCTAGGTAGGAAGGCGGTAGTAGACAGAGACGCTACATTCACTAGGCACATGCAGCGCAACTGATCTGACCCGCCATCCATGAATGGCAACACCGAACATCATGCCGGAACACGGCTAGGCCGCTTGGCGACATGGCTTTGTTCAGTGGGTGGTGACTAGCCACGGCCGAAGCCTACTACCAGTAGAGTTGTCACCTGGTTGGCACCATCCAGGGTCACGTGTAGGGTATCTCGAGGGTACTTAATTCTCCAACGGACGAAGGTGACTCGACCACTTGGTCACAAGATGACTGTTAAATGTGTAGTATTCGTGTACATATAAGAAATCAATTTGTCTGTGGATTGCTTTATATTTAACACATTCTAAAAAGATGGCGACATGACACATAGCTCTAACTCCAATGATGGCATAAAATCTGGCCTAAGATATGTCGGTGTGACATTACAAACCCACCCATCGGATGAAATGTAAAGTCAATCCGCCATATTATACACTTCATTCCAGCCCTTTTTTAATGTCCCACTGCTGGGCACGGGCCTGCCCTCAATGCGAGGGGGATTAGGCCATAGTCCGCCACGCTGGCCCAGTGCGGGTTGGCGGACTTCACATATCTTTCGAGGGGTTCTCTGAGACAGCAGGTTTCCTCACGATGTTTTCCATCACCGTTTAGCAAGTGATAATCGTGGTTGAAAATGAGATACGCACATGAAAAATGCCAGAGGTGCAAGCCGGGGTTTGAACCTGCAATCCTTGTTACCAAGACAAGGCTTTTGGGGTCTAGTCACCTTCGTCCGGCTTCGGCCGTGGTTAGTCACCACCCACTGAACAAAGCCATGTCGCCAAGCGGCCTAGCCGTGTTCCGGCATGATGTTCGGTGTTGCCATTCATGGATGGCGGGGCAGATCAGCTGCGCTGCATGTGCCTAGTGAATGTAGCGTCTCGATCTACTGCCGCCTTCCTACCTAGGCAAGTATGCTCCATCGTAGATCTCATCATCACTTACCATCAGGTGAGATCGAGATCAAATACTTGCCTATAATGTAATAAAAAAAAAGTGTTCTACCAACTTGGCTATCACTGCTTATATATTTTACACTTAGTTAAATGTATATTTTTTCATAGCCAACTTTGCCCTATTTACCATCGCGAGGAACCACGGCACGAGCACAACATTACATCATTATTACGTGTAAAACAGTACGAACGCCTCCCGGGACGAATCGCGGGAATGTTAACAACAGGTCAAACGGGTTGGGCCGCTTAATGCGTGTGCCGACGGCCTAAATGAGCCTCTCAACGGATTCATATCTTATATTAATTGGTACTCCGTGAGCGGCCAACTAAAATTTCTTGTATAGTACTTTCAATAAAATTCGGTTACTTTGTATGAATTTGTTGCGTGACTTGGTGTTATTTTCTTGAGTATTCGTAACCTCTTAGCCACCGTAAAAGATAGAGCACAGCCAACGGTCTCTGCTTTTACACCGACGCAACGGCCTGATTAGCGCAGTGGTAGTGACTCTGCTTTCTCCGCCGAGGGGCCCGGGTTCGAATCCTGGTAGGCACAAGCTTTGTGTGATGAGCACGAATGTTTGTACCCGAGTCATGGATGTTTAATATGTACATAAGTATTATATACTGAGTTCGCCCTCAGTCCATTGTACGGTGCCCATAACACAAGCGTTGCTTAATGTGAGACTGTATATTTGGTGTGTACGTATGGCGATATTTATTTAGTTTTTCATAGCTCTGTCTTTTTCGGTCGGGTGCTTGATCCAATCGTGTGGACCGTGTGTAACTAACCGGGTTTAATGTAGCCATTTAAGTACTAGAAGGGCAGACAACGGTAGAGTTAACACTCGACTGTATACAAAAGCGTTTAAACTCAATTCATCCCTATTTTGCTTTGCAGCTCGAACCTTAAAGGTCACAGCTTGATGATAACTACCCGATCTTTAGGGTATAACCATAAGCTATCCATTAGTAAATAGCCCGTGTAAATGGATCTAGTAGTTTTTTCGTAATATTCGAACATACAAACAAACAGGTGAACAATCTAAAAAGACTTCTTTAGGATTGGCGAGCGTCCAAATAGACTATTGCACCTAATTATACACACTGGTAGATGCAGGATCTTGTATATATGCTGCGTGCTCCGAAAACTCTCATAGCGTGTTTCAGGATTGTATGGAACCTCGTCATTTGTTCTAAATGCGTCTTCAGCGCCATCTGTGTAGCTAGTGGCGAGGTCGAAGAGGTCGCGCTACAATACTATAGACATAATCTTGTAATTTTTTTTTCGGCTAGCTGTTATACGCGACTTCGTTCGCGTGGTATTTAACAAAGACACAACCGTTGGCAACAGCCTGCTCGCACGTTCTGAGCCCGCGGGACGCATTTCAGGTTGTTGCTATCAAACATAATCAGGCGCAACGCTGCAACATTGGTTTTAATTTTTTTTCGTGAGATCCTATGTTTTTTTCTAAAATAAAAGTAGCCTAATTTACTCCTTGTTACATCTGCTATCTGCCAGTGAAAGTCCCGTCAAAATCGGTCCAGCTATTTTAGAGATTACCCGGAACAAACAGACAGACAGAAAGACAGACAGACAGACAGACAGACAAAATTTTTAAAAAATGTTGTTTTGGTATAGGTACCGTGTATACATCCAAATGCACTTAGTAAAAAGCGGTTATTTTAATATTACAAACAGACACCCCAATTTTATTTGTATGTATAGATACATAAGTAATGGTTTTGATTAATTAGAAATGAGATACATACGTCATCAATACAATATCTAATACACCTTTTTGTTTGTCAGGTAAGTCCACTCGTAGGCAGCGTACCGAGCATGAATCCCATCAGTGGGTTGCGGACTTATTGAAAACCAATAGTCAAGCAATATGTTGATAGGTTTATAGATTGGTTGGCCAATGTGTGTGTGGGCTTGAGTGAATCTGCTAACTAGTAACACCTACTATTTTATAGGTAGGCTAATAGTGTTTTAATATGATGTTGCATCACAACTTGAACTTATTATGGAAATTTATGACAATGTAGCAACGATATGTAATAGTTACGCGTTCCATAAACCTAAAGTTATGCTTTGAAGTTATAAAGTATCATTGTTTTTAGGCTCCCGTCGTCTGAATAATAATCTCTCTCTTCGGTCGTTCCCTCATGACTGAGGATCGTGATCATCACGGCAGCGCTTTGGATCGGACGAACTGTCTCCATCGACTCTCGCCATCTACACCGCGGCGTAGAAGCGGGATGTTGGTGTTTCTTTCAGTTGGTCAGACCACCTGGTCGGGGACCGGCCTCGTGAACGTTTCCCTTCCACGTTTCCCACCACAATGAGCTTTTCTAAGCTGCTGTCGCCAGGTCTGGCGATGTGGCCAAAATAGATGAATAATAATATATATATAAAACAAAGTCGTGTCAGTTACACCATTAATAACTCAAGAACAGGTGGCCTGGTTTTTATGATCTTTTATTGTTTTACTGAACTGCAGAATAACTATTTAATTATGAGAAAATTTTACTAAAAATTAAAATCATAAAATTAATATTCAATCTCTCATACATTTGATTCTGTGGCGGTACGAAGTTCGCCGGAACAGCTAGTAGCATAATAATATTGCCAGACGAACACGCCAACTATACGGTCCCACACTATAACAAGCAACGCTTGTGTTATGGGTACCCTGCAATGGACTGAGGGCGAACCCAGTATATATTACTCATATAGATATTAAACATCCATGATTCGGGTACAAACTTTCGTGCACATCACAAAACTCACTACCAGGATTCGAACCCGGGACCCTTGGCTTAGCATGCAGGGTCATTACTGCGCTAATCAGGTGGTCGATCGTTTTATTAAAGATTGTATTAGCTTGCATTACTAGCTTGTGCCCGTGGCACGAACCATAGGTTGTCCATTAAAGAAAACTACGTGCAAGTCGGCTCAGTAGTTTTCCAGTAAAACTTGAACAAACCGACAAACAACTGGCAAAAGTGGCTCTATTTTGTAGCCAATGAAAAAAAGGAAATGAACATAAAGGAGTTTTAAAAAAAGCTGTGGGCTAATATTACAAGTTTGATATGTGTGCGTTATCACTCACATCTTAGCGACCCGCCGTCGTTCATACAAAATATCAGGTTTTCCGATTGATATCTACAAAACCCCCAAAAGTGGCGAATAGATTGTATCTTATTTAATAAAAATCTCGAAAGCTGGAACTTCTCAAACTGTATGCATACTGCCCATTTAAATTATGTATAAGGAATAGAAACCTAATAATAAAATAACAAATACCACATATGTGCCTAATGGACGATTTTTGGCGGGATGTTAGGTATACCGTGAAGTTGTAATTTTTGTTATATTTTCCAAAAAATGCACGCATCCCAGGTACTGGCACTGCAACGCACGCCCGCCGGGTACTAGCTACTAGCATGTCAATATATCCTAAGTGCTGTCGAAAGATAGTTTCTCCAAGTTCACCAAGTTATACAGGTGGTAGGCTTCGGCCGTGGCTAGTCACCACCCACTGAACAAAGCCATGTCGCCAAGCGGCCTAACCGTGTTCCGGCATGATGTTCGGTGTTGCCATTCATGGATGGCGGGTCAGATCAGCTGCGCTGCATGTGCCTAGTGAATGTAGCGTCTCGATCTACTGCCGCCTTCCTACCTAGGCAAGTATGCTCCATCGTAGATCTCATCGTCACTTACCATCAGGTGAGATCGAGATCAAATACTTGCCTATAATGTAATATATAAAAATAAAAAAAAACCAAGGAGCCTCATCCGTCACGAGGACTCTAAAAAATGCTGCGTTTTTTCGCTCACCGCTTACACGGTTGACTCATAAGTCATTGAACATTCCACCTACGAGCGGACGCAGTCGAGACGGACATTCGAATTAGAATTCTTATCTGTTACAAATAGGTTATGTTTTTGTTATCAATACCGTCGAGGAGCCTTGTAGAGGACGTAAATAGGGGGGGACAACCACTAAAAGGTCAGACCACATCATGAAGGGGCCGGTATAACCAGCTAGATGGCATCAGGAAGTGGATGGTGGACTTGCATATAGGACGAATACCCAGCACTATTAGCACAGCCGGCCGACAAAATGCCAAAGCTCAACAAGTATTTGACGGGACAAGCATTCAATACTTACGTGCACAGATACACTTGATACACCACACACACACACACACACACAAACAGACACACACACACACACACAATAATTAAAATCTAAAGTGTCCATTGATGAAGTTTGTAATGATCACATTCCTAAATCGATATACCTAGTCTGTACTTAAAAACAACCAAAAAATATTATTAGAGCTATCTATTTACACAATTATTGTACGGATAAGATTCTAATATAAGGTTTAACAAAAATAGTGTAAAATATTTTAAAGGGTAAAAAGTAGGTGGTGCCACAAATTCACCACGAAGTGTTATTTTTTAAATTTCAACTAATTTGATATTTTATAAATATTGTAGGTACACTTTTATTGTTGAGCCTTATATATATTTTACGTAAAATTTTGGCAAAAGGAATACCTACAGGTACGTAAAGTGTAAACAATGAATCAGGGTTAGGTCCAGCGTAGGTGTAGGTATCAATGAATTTAAGTAGGTAATTCATTATATAAATTTAGACATATTTTTTTATTGCAACTTTAACAAATTAATATTACTGTGGGGTACAAATCGGCGTTTATTTTTGTGTGTTCAAAACACAAAATCACTAGCCCAGCTACCTATGCTAATTTCGGTGTGTTGCTTATCCCACTTCCCACTTAATGTTATAAATGTGATAGTTTGGATGCATGGATGTTTGTTACTCAATAACGCTAGAACGGCTGGACGGATTTGGATGAAATTGGGCACAGATATAGATTATAGTCTGGAATAGAACATAGGCTACTTTTTATTCTTTTTTTTTTTATTATATTATAGGCAAGTATTTGATCTCGATCTCACCTGATGGCAAGTGACGATGAGATCCACGATGGAGCATACTTGCCTAGGTAGGAAGGCGGCAGTAGATCGAGACGCTACATTCACTAGGCACACGCAGCGCAGCTGATCTGACCCGCCATCCATGAATGGCAACACCGAACATCATGCCGGAACACGGCCAGGCCGCTTGGCGACATGGCTTTGTTCAGTGGGTGGTGACTAGCCACGGCCGAAGCCTACCACCAGTAAAAATATATTCCGGTAAAATGTACACTTTTTAATCGCGGGTAACACCGCGGGCAGCAGCTGGTTGGTAAATATTTTAATAATTTTCCTTGTATTCGTCAATGCAATAATTAATTACCCCCCATCCCGATCCGTGGAGCCGTGTGTATCTCACATTCGAAAGATATTTTAGTGAACACTTAAAATGTCCTACCATTTTTCGTCTGTCCTGAACACCGCGTACAAGATCGTTTACAACCTGTTTACAAAATGGACACGACTTTTTTTAATGTTTCCCGGCGTTATCTCTTTTTAGAAGTGCCCTCTGACAATTTTAAGGGCACCGTCGAATGGACGGAGGTTTTTTATTTGTCCCTGTTTGTGTCCGCGCCGCGTGGTCACTCTCTTAATGGGCCATGTAAAATTATGAATTAGCATTTTAGTATTTGATTTCAAGAATAGCTGTCCCGGCGAACTTCGTACCGCCTCCGAATCAAATGTATGTGAATTACTTATTTTTAATTATATTTTCCCCGTTTTATGTTTGAATATTCAGGGCGGATCCCACCTGTTCTTGAGTTCTAAACGGTCTAACTAACACGATTTTGTTGTATATATATACTAGCTGACCCGGCGAACTTCGTACCGCCGCGTAAATCTATGAGAAAATATTATTTTTTCCCAATTTATTGGTCATTCTACTATTCGGAGCGGAGACAAATTCAAAAACAAATACATCATAAAATCGACCCACCAGTTCTTGACTTATAAATGGTGTACCTAACACGACTTTGTTACGTATATACATACGAATGCTCGATCATAATAATTTTCTTAATTTCGCGAGAATATTCGCAAACATTAGAGCATTTTTTCGCAATGTATGCGTGAAATAAATGTCGAGTGTATACAAGTTATGGAAAATTATGTGCGCCGGCGCTACCTCGTGTTATTCTGCTCGCGTAATTGTTCCGATACATTCGCTGGGTGCATCCCGAGCGAGCTGTTAACACACGAAGGCATTTTAATAACGGATTATCAAAGGATTATCATTTAAGTCGTGTATTCGCCGAGAATCCCTAATGGGTATTGATAATTATTAATACGTATATATTCATTTGATTCGTATATTTACATAATTTTGCAAGAAGCATTTGATATTTTTTTTGTATTAACTATACAGTTTATTTTTTATAATTTACAAGTTACTAAATATATAAACGTACCCACAAATCTAGACTAAGTTATAATAGATTATGAAGCTATTATAACGCACTTTTTCTCTGCAAAGATCGTTATAATATCACCATAATCTTTTATAACTTTCTATAAATTTGGGGGTAAAGATACTAATAAATTAAAATTAAAATTTAACTGATATCCGAATCCCCACCAACATCGGCTGGCAGCTTGCCCAAAACGCAGGCAGCATTGCCACATTGGCCAAAATAAGTGCTAGCTTTCTGGTCACCAGATGTCTCCACCAGACGTTTTCAAAGCTCTTTGAAAATCCGATGGGCACCCGGTCCCCACGGACCCAATGTCCCTACCCCAAATGCCTCAAATATGTACCCTGCACCGAGGGAACCATATTTGCGGTGTTTGAGGCAATCTGCAGAGAAAGCAGCCCCGCCAGCCCTAGCGGAAGTTTCCGGAAGATGGGACGGCGCAAGAATATCGACAAAAAAAATATTCGAGAATAATCATCGAGTCATGGATGGCGGGTCAGATCAGCTGCGCTGCATGTGCCTAGTGAATGTAGCGTCTCGATCTACTGCCGCCTTCCTACCTAGGCAAGTATGCTCCATCGTAGATCTCATCGTCACTTACCATCAGGTGAGATCGAGATCAAATACTTGCCTATAATTATAATGTATAAAAAAAAAAAAACAATGTTTTCGTATTGTAATCAATCGGCTCATTGAAATTCAACAGGCATCGTTATATTTATAAGGTGTAATTTCGTATGTTGTCTCACATTTGACCCGCATTGTTTTAGTAATTTACATAGCTTGCACATCCGGCTATTGGGGTATTCTTAGTGTACTTACTGATATGTTTTTAAAGTCATACAAAATAGTTTTTTTTTAAATTTATCACCATTTTCACTTGTAGCCAGTTATGGAAATTGTATATTTTTTTACTCTATACTATAGGTACGTATGTATATATTTTATTTATTAATTTTTTTTAAATATAGTTCCGAAACTATAGGGATAAGCGAAAAATGCTTAAACGACTCTCAAGACCGATATTTTTTTTTCAAATATTAGGTTTTTGAAAAATAATTACCCTAGCCAGGAATTGAACCGGTTGATTATGAAAAAAATACAACATGCTGTTTCATTGAACCATTGTATAATGTCGCTAATAAGGATCATGGTGTAATGTATCTGCATTTTCCAGACGAAAAGTGCTACAATATAACACGGCACGGGATTACGCTTAAAATAATTAGGTACTTATATTACTTATACATAACGTTATTTGTTTTTTAATTATACAATAATGCACTCGGATCACGGAATACACTGCTATATAAAATCCTTGTACTTATAAATACGACCAATGGTGGCCTTCGATCTCATACTTAATTGATTTCCTTCCCATATGAATCACACACTTCGTTTTTAACTTTATAATATCTGGTCCCAATAAAATAAACTAAAATACTGATCATTAGCTTGTACATTTAAAAATATGAGAATAAAAAAAATACAATTAAACCATAGACGTGTACATTTATTTATACACACACACACATTTAGCGAAACCTTTCATGTATTTAGCTACGAGAGAAGGTATCACATTATAATTAAATCGAGGAATACATGTAGAATGATTTACATTGCCCATCAAGTTAAATGACAATTTATATTCGCATACAAACTTATTTATTTAACGTGACGATGTACAACACTCTGTTGCTTATTTAAATTCAACAATTCAATGTTCCGCTCCGAAGTGATTTGCCCCAACGTACTATCGTGTTTAACGTGACAAACAAAATCATTTATATTCACAGTCGCATGTTTTAATGCCACAAATTTACCAAACGCCCCGCAAAGTCGGAATACAATTGTTCAGTTTCAAACGTATATTTGCACGATTTTAGGAATCCCGTGTGATACGAATGTATACGCTTCGTTCAACTATTTTATGGCAACATAAATTCGCGACGAAACACCACTTTATTGTAGGAAAAAACTATGACAAGTTTATTGGTAGCTCGTACGAAACAGTGCGAGAAACATAACAATTCTAAGTGCTAAGTGATGATACATTAACTCGAACTAAAAGATTTAAGGCCTAAGTGAGACTAAAATTGACACTTTTAAGCAATTTCTAGTCGACTAACTAAATGTGTACGAGCGACGACCGAAACCTTACATTACTCAAGACCTGATCCTACAGAGTGATTCGGAAAGAGTATACTAAACTCTAAACCCGCGCATCTTTAGCGTACTTGTAAACATTATGCGTAAGTCAGAAATTTGATACAATTAAAAAAAATCTTCGCTAAAAATCTCTAGGAATTTACATATCCAACAGTCTGATGTCACATAATGATTTTAAATTCGTTAAAGAAGCCCTGGGCCAAAGCTTAGTATACCACTTTTTGAATCACCTGTACATTGTGAGGTAGGTACAGTCGCGGACATTAATTAGAGACTCATTTCCGTACTATTTTCAATAACACTGATAATGCAATAAGGTCGTATATCTGTAGAATGTCGTCATATCTGAGATCACTTGCTCCTAGTTAGGCAAAATATTACACTTCTTTTATACGATTGCTGTACGATATTCAACCTTAAATGTGTCCCAAATAAAAGTCCGCGCGCGTACCAACAGCTCGGGAATCTAACGTTACCAGCAAAAAATCAATCAATACATTTCAAAACGTTAAAACGTTTATGCATCGCGGCCTGTCTAGTCTGTTCAACATACGATGCGCGGCGACTGACCGCGGCGCTGAGCTCCGATAATTAGTTTTCGGCTGTCTAGCGATACCGCACATTCCGAAGTACTGCCGACTCATCCACGGGCTTACGTATCCCAGCAACGATACAGGTGTTTTTTGTGTATGGTATTTCTACACAAATTAGTTCGCGGGGCCGCGGCGTTAAGATTTAACTCCGAGCATACTCTTAACTACATACCTAGTATGGAATATCGTGTTATATGACGACCAGCGTCTAATTATTACTACTGCGGTATCTGTAATTTATTTAAATGAGTCCAGCATCGACTGCTATGTGCACTGCCTTGATCATATGCACCTTCTGGTCTTCGGCTTCGATGGGAGACAACTTCCAGAGATCCTCAAGCGGAATCCTCGTTACATTGTTGTATTTTAGTTCGAAAGATTGCATCACATCGCACCGTTCGCTAGCCAGTAGAGGGATAGTGGACAGGGCCGCTAGGAATCCAAACTTTCCGTACTTCTTCAATTCCTCTTGCAACGTCTCAAAAGGGAAGACCTTTTCGATGTCCATAGACATGTCTTTCATGTAATAAGTCAGGGCTTTATGGTACACTTCGACAGATTCGGCGTAATCGTCTTTGGTGTGGCACAGATGAGAGCACAGCATTATGAAGAAAGAGAGATCTATGGCGGGGGAAGCGCATCTGCACAGCTGGAAGTCAATAGCAATGGCTTTATTTTTCCCGAACAAGAAGTTTGGGAACCATGCGTCCCCATGGTTGAGGACTGGATGCCCGCCCCAGGTCGTCGAGAAGTCAATCAGCTGTGCATACACATCAGTGTTAACAACATCATTAAATTTCTTGTAATAAATACTTTTTGGGGCCTCCATCTCCACGACTACGTTCGTATAAATGTTTATCGCTTCCTGAAGATATTTCGAGTACCAATCTCGGTTTCTCTCACTATAGTAGAACTCTTCGAGTCCTTTTGCAATTTTCAGAAACTCATCGGGTTTCTTCACTCGCAAAGCCAGCGACACAGAATGGAAATGAGCTAAGGTTTTCAATGTCATATCCCTTTCGCGTTTAGTGGGAACACTTATGGAGACACATCCCGTCTCAGACATGTCCTCTAAAAGAATGTAATCGTTATCACCGTCAAGGTGGCATCCGTAGTAGAGTGGAATGTTATCTTGGATTCTCTCCTTCGCGCCGGACGTCTTTTGCACATCGCTGAGGATCGGTAGAATTTTTGAGAAGAATATTATTTCTCGTTGGAAGAACGAGGTGCAATCGAGAGAATTTCTTAGAAGAATATCGGAAACGAGTCCTTTAGCGATGAACTTGGCTTCGTATTCTCTACCACTGACCCTGATCCGGTACACGGCACTTATTAGACCCTCACCTGCTGGGGCCGCTGGCGTAAGCTCGATGGTCTCAACTTCGTCGTTACTATTCGTCTTTAGCTTGAACGCTTTGGCAATGACATCCTTGGTGAGATGCTTGGAGACGTGTTCCAGTGTTAATTGCACCATGGTGATGCTCGCAGTATAGTCTGTCGACAGCATCGGTGCCTATTTATGCTAACAGGGATCTGAGGAGATTAAATTGTCTCATTTTATCATATATTTGCGGTTGTCATTTGCAAAATGTTAGGGCACATTTGTGTAAATATTAGACATGTGTTATTTATAACGTAACGTATTAACTATAGTTACAACTATTAGCTACTCATCTAAAATTCATAAGTGTTCACAATTTCTTCTTCACAAATTCTTATTCACAATCATGTAGACAAGTGTCTACATGATTGTGAACAAGTGTTAAGGTTTATTAATTTGAACACCTAAGTAAGGCCTGACGATACGACTGCACATTTAAAAGCAATTACAAACACTCATTGTGCGTTAGAAACAAGTTTATATATAAGTAGAGAATCCGCGCATACATACCTGTTGGTTTCCGCATTCTAAAGGACATTACGTGGGCACGGAGAAACTGACATGTGGAATATTGTACCACGCCATAAGTACCTTCCTCGTAAGCCACTGTGGTTTCACACAGAACCCAGTGGCTATCCATAGCTTGCAGGCGCTTCAGGCGCCAGCACCTAGGGTGCGCCTTAGTGAGCCAAATTAGATACAGGCTGATGATGAATAGAGATGTCCGCTCCAAAGTTTAATCATATAAATCATATCTCATCTAAATAATAACTCTCACATCGACGCCATGGTTCCATAGAACATATTTTCCTATGTCTTTTAGATTCGGAGGTCACCTCAGGCTCAGCTCGATTTAACACTCTGTATATCAATGTATGCACTATAATACAGTCTAGGTTAGCCAGCACTTTAAGGACTACGGGGGTAAGCCTTACTTGGGCTAGTCACGTGAGGCCTACATTACATTTAACATTGACCTACGCTCTGTTATCTTAGTACATATATATAACATCAAATATCGCAACATATAAACCTTATTTCAATAGATATAGAACGCAAATGTTTGTGGAAAGATTTACTATTTGCTTCCACTGGTGCGATTGTTATTTATATCACAGCATGTGAACACTACATAGTAATAAAAATGTAAGGCATATGTGGTAGTACTTGAGGTGGAAACGTTGCTTATTGATTTCTTATATTAACGCGAATAGTACACATTGAAATATAACCAATACGTTCCTGACGTTTCGGCTGCTTTACAGAAATCATGGTCACGGCAGGACGGGAGGGGGTGGTTGCTGTAAACAGCCGAAACGTCGGGAACATACAAAATATAATATAAACGCGATAAAATACTTAAATTGCTTTTATTTAGATGGAAACAATGCAACTATTTTTAATTATTCTTTGATATTATGTCATTCACGATTGTTTTAGAGTTTTGTGTCTCAAATTGACAAACGGATACGAATTAAAACGTTTTCTCTGTAGTAATTGATTGTATATATGTTCGTCTTATGTAAATAAGTAGTCGAACGATAACACTAATTTCCTGAAATATATCCTGAAAAAAGTGCGTAAGTATAAGCTTACATGCACTGACTCAACTTGGAGAACTATAGCCAAATAAAGTGAGAAAAAATCTAAAGCATAGAGCATCTAATCAATATTACCTACAACATAGGCTCGTCTGAATTATTTTTTTTTCGCTGTGGAGCCCTTTCCACACTTCCAAGCACCGTGCTATGTAACTAACCTTAAAAAAAAACGATACTTGCCAATCATGCCGTTTTACTGACGTCATATCCCTTAAAATGTCACAAACATAACAAACTCCTTTGTTTGTCACAATAAAATGAACAAGCATACAACTAATTAATAGTGTCCATTGACGCTTAATCGCAGGAAATCGATAATTACGTGTAATATAATAAAATAAATGAGATTTTTTTATTTTGTGACTTTTGAATTAACATAAAAACATGGGTAAGTCAACGCCGTTTCCTGTTCGCGCGCGAACTTGCATTTTTGGCGTATATTCGTTCGGTACAAGATGGCTATCGTGAGCCGTAATGACAAATACGAGTTTATCACGCCATTTTTTAAGGACACAAGATTAACATCTATCTATAATATGAATTCATATCTCTACAGATGCAAAAATAAAATGGTTTACGTAGGTACATACTTATAGCTAAAATAAAAATACGTAAAATGTTTTATTTGTTAACAATCACAATTCATCATCTATTTTCTGAATCAAATACTCATGCCGGATATTATTAATTATGGTACTTTACGTCTTTTATCCCTAAATGTTGACATACTATACATACTAAACATAAAAGTACTTTTAAAACTCACTTTAGCGCGTGTCCTCAACAGCCTTAAAAAACCTTTTGATAACGAATATTTCCTGCAACTGGTGTTTCCCGCTATTTAATTAGTAAGCTCGCGTCGTAACAAAGTACCTAACAAGCTATAAAACATGCAGATTATTGAAAAGGAGTAACAATAAAAAGGTGAAGACAAAATGGCCGGGTTACCTGCGCGCGCCACTACCTTCGAGAGCGTCTTTTTTTTTAAATAAGGAACGGGCCCCGACGTTCACAGATAAAAGCCCGTTGTAGACACGAGTAAGACAAAAGCGGGCCGTGTTGTAGTTTTATTTTTGATTTTAATCGTCCATTTTAGTCGTCGAGTGGTGTGGCATGACGGTGTTTTTACTTGCGACGATTTATGTTCGTCCGTCGGGCGGCCGATTACGGCGTAGTGTGGTTTGCACTTTCTTGTCATACGCTATATGGAATTAACTTTCGTTTTAGCGTTGCGGCGTATGTTGAATGATTGGGTGAGTGGGTGGTTGGTTGAGTGCTAAGGTTTATTTACTCTGTAAAAAAAAGTCTTTAAAAACCACACAAATTCCAAACGCTTTCAACACAGCCGGTAATTAAAATAGAGGTGCCCCATTAAGACTTCGTATTTTACAACCTACACAGATAATGTATGGAAACTTGCCAGATTGATTGACTAGATAAGACGACACTTGATACAAGGCTAGCAATAAAACGATAAGAAGATCGTTAAATATGACAGAGAACTAGTTGGATCACTGCGTACCTTAAAACAGGACCTTTCTTAAAATAGGACTTAGTACTTAACCGTTTCATATCGACTGAATTTAAATCTCATCACGAAGTCATCGGACAAGTAAAACTTAAAACATTCCAAATTCAGATAAGACATTGGTAACATTTCTGTATAGTGGTTTATTAAAAAAACTAAATTTTGAATTTGGAAGGATGCCTTCAATGTGATACGCGTTTAGATTCCGCGCGGAGCCTCCGACGAGACAAAAAAAAAACTTTTGTGCCGAGCGTGCGAACCAGCCCTTTGTCCGAACTCAAATCATACCACCGTACATCAGTCTGTCGAGATCATGATAATTTCGAGTATTTTTATTTATCGCCGACGTACGATCGAAGGTCGCGTATCGTTTAAAAGACGATTTTCAAATAAGTACTTGAGTATCTGAACCGCATTGCGTTTTCATGTCTAAACCGACGTAAGCTCTAAGCCTAACATTATGAAGTTCAGTCAATGAAAATCGCTGGTTTATTTTTAGGAAAACGATATTGAAAATTGAAACAGCAAAGTATGCAGCCAGCTTCATTCGATTTCTAATAGATATTGGCACGAACAGAGTTCTGTAGTAGTCGTATATAGAACTGGGTTTTGCCCAACTAAGTCATATTGTGTATCGTAAATGAGTGTCACCATGGGCTATCCAATAGTGAAAACATAATTGGTATTGGTTCAGTAGTTTCCGTAATACTTGGACAGACAATGGTTACACACTCTTCTGACTTCTACATATATTTCGGCGAATGAGCTACATAATAATTGATTTGGTATATTAACGCGAATACTACACATTGAAATAAAAGTTATTTTACAGATTTAATCGCGTTTATTTTAATTTTTTTACGTTCCCGACGTTTCGGCTGCTTTACAACAACCATGGTCATGGGAGGACTTGAGGTGTTTGACGTCCTAGTTTCATAGTTTGAATTTGGATACCTTCATATTTAGTTGTTGCTTGCAGTCCGATCTACGCAGAAAATGCTTACGGTGTCTTGAGGTGCGCTTGGTTTTGTATTCAATTATATTAAGTACTGGATCCCAAGTCGGTCGTAGCACCCAGCCATGCTATTGAAACTAGGATGGTTTTTTTTTTAATTTCAATGGCCTCAAGTAGCAACCTCGATCAGAATCGTTGTTCTTTTGCAAGAATCTGCAGTTGATCAAATCTGATATAATATCCCGGCATTATATCAGATTTGATAAACCGTGCGAAGGCTGGTTGGTTTACCAATTACAGGAAGGCATAATTGAATGTACACACATGGTAATATGTTGTGTAGATCTCGAGGGGTCTGGGCGCAAGACGATGGTGCCTCAATTGCAAGGCATTACCATGAGAATTGGTAACAGTAACATGCAAGTGACTGGATGCATATCTGTCGTACGAACGCATTCAGCTACAATCTTCGCGTCGCTTTGTGCACGGATCTTTTACCTTTGTGCTACATTAAGATAACAAATTTTGAGCTAAGCAACTTCTTTTCAACGTCTGTTTGGTAATCGAAGTGTGTTATCGCCCTTCCATATACATATTTGTATCGCTGTATACTTACGTACGTTTACAGGGGGTGATGGGGCATACGGGTTCATTGCCCCAATCCCCCCTAATTACTGAAGTATTTATTATTGCAAGCTATTTCAATTAATTTATTTCTTAAAGATAAGTAAGATCTACTACAAATCCTGGTAGGGACAAACTTTTGTGTGATGAGCAAGAATTTTTGTACACAAGTCATGGATGTTTAATAAATAATATTATATACTGCGTTCGCCCTACGTCCATTGTACGGTACCCATAACACATGCGTCGCTTAGTGTGGAGCCGTATGGTTGGTGTGTTCGTCTGGCGATATTTATACAAGGAAAAGTTCTCGCAAGACCGAGTGTGAACCGCCCCGAGCGATCGCTCGATCGATTTCTAATTGACTGCGTTAATTTGTGGTTTACTCACAAAATAACAAATCACTGATAAGAATCGGGTTCTTTTTTAAAAGACAATCGATTGTAATTATAAAACACACGACTTTCGAATCGAAAAATGAATCCGATTGTATCGTAAACGCACGACGAGACATTATGATCGATTGATATCGATAAAAAGAAGTTGTGGCTTGACTTATTAATACGATTACGACGAGCCTGTCGGGGGTGGCAGATGCGTCGCCCCTCGATTTCTTTACATTTCAAAATTCAAATGTATTCTTATTATTGTCGGGTTTCGAGTGGAGCATCTTCTACATGGATGGATGGATGATATATTGATATTTATTCGACACAGCATAAGGTCCACGATTCCCCGCAGGCAATTAAGGTTTTGATAAAGGTCGTAGATCATAAACTCGGATCTCCAACCCCGTCGCAGTGGGATACTGGCCGGTATCCAGGAATGCGTGTTTTTTTTTATTACAACATATTATAGTCGGCGGCAATTATTACATTTCTACGTTTAGTATTAATGATCAGATACATAATTTTTAATGTCTCTAGGAGGCCGCTGCGTCTGCCGGCCGGCGCGGCGGCGGTCGACTCGCTCGTTCATTTACCACCGAGTCGGATTCCTATAGTTACAAGAATTGTTATTGGGCCTTTAAATTTGATTGCACCGAGTTTTAAGTAATTGTTCACGTAACGCCGAGACATAAAAATATTTTTGTAGCAATCATTGGTAACGGGCGGTTAATGCAACTTTAATTGCTCAGAAGATAGTGATCGGCGATAGTTTGTCGTGGAAACACAACCGATAACAGGTTTCTGAATACGTTCGGACGTGACACTAATTTATATGTAAAAATCTTGCCAGGAATGCTGTTAATTAAATCACACTTTGTTTGCGCCACTAAATAAATGTCTATTTTTATTAATTGTACATTTTTATTTGTGCATTTAGGAATCTCACGAAATCACAGGTGAAATGTTAATCATTTATAAATCAGAGATTTTTTTCTGCTTTAATTTATCAACCAAAATTATCTCACGTTACCTGTTGTAATAAATATTCAACATTTATTTTATTTTACACTAAATAGGTATGTTATAAACCAAAAAAAATACTTAATTAAAGTAAGTCTCACATACAGAAACGTTTACCTAACTAAAACTTTATTATCTTGAAATCATATCTATAACTTAGTCAAAGCTGATTATAATTCGAATATCTAAACACAGTTGCATTTTTTTTTCTTATATTTATTTATATTGGCCGAGAATATCTCGAATATAGCAATAATTAATGCGCTAATCTAGTCGAATAAAGTCCCAGAACTTTGAATCGCAGCTAAAGTATGATGACTGTTACACAACCGAGGCACGGGTGGCGAAGATTGCGGCCGAAGGCTACCTGCTCCAACAATAGACAAAATCAAAGCGCATTGTGTTAACACAATGTAGTCAAGTGTTTCGAGATATTGTTGGCGAGAGACGCCGCAGCTCGAACCATATTAAGGCTCTATGAGTACGCAAAGATAGTATCCCAACTGCATCCCCCCGAACTGATGCCGACCTCGTTTAATAAACCACAGGCTAGACAATAAAAAAAAACTCAAGTAATTATTATAGATTTTTGGTCATACTATAGCCACCTTACAATGTGTTAGAGTAATTTATGCTTTTATAGTTAAGTAAGTTTATATATATACATAATTCCAGCCCTTTTTTAATGTGCCACTGCTGGGCACGGGCCTCCCCTCAATGCGAGGGGGCATTAGGCCATAGTCCACCACGCTGGCCCAGTGCGGATTGGCGGACTTCACACATCTTTCGAGGGGTTCCCTCAGATATGCATGTTTCCTCACGATGTATTCCTTCGCCGTTTAGCAAGCGATAATCATGGTTGAAAATGAGATTCGCACGTGAAAAATCCCAGAGGTGCGAGCCGGGGTTTGAACCTGCAATCCTAGTTACCGAGGCAAACGTTCTACCAACTTGGCTATCACTGCTTAGTAAGTAAGTTTATATACCTAACTAGCTGTTGCCCGCGACTTCGTCCGCGTGGTATTTAACTAAGACAACCGTTGGCAACAGCCTGCTCGCGTTCTGATCCCGCGGGACGCATTGCAGATTGTTGCTATCAAACTTTAAGCAGGCGCAGCGCTGCAACATTGGTTTTAATTTTTTTTCGAGAGATCCAATTTTTTTTTCTAAAATAAAAGTAGCCTAAGTTACTCCTTGTTACATCAGCTATCTGCCAGTGAAATTCCCGTCAAAATCGGTCCAGCCATTTCAGAGATTACCCGGAACAAACAGACAGACAGACAGACAGACAGACAGACGGACAGACAGACAGACGGACAGACAGACAGACAGACAGACAAAAATTGTAAAAAATGTTGTTTCGGTATAGGTAACGTGTATACATCCAAATGCACTTAGTAAAAAGCGGTTATTTTAATATTACAAACAGACACTCCAATTTTATTTATATGTATAGACTAGCTGTTGCCCGCGACTTCGTCCGCGTGGTATTTAACAAAGACACAACCGTTGGCAACAGCTTGCTCGCGGATTCTGAGCCCGCGGGACGCATTTCAAGTTGTTGCTATCAAACTTAATGAGGCGCAACGCTGCAACATTGGTTTTAATATTTTTTCGTGAGATCCTATGTTTTTTTCTAAAATAAAAGTAGCCTAAGTTACTCCTTGTTACATCAGCTATCTGCCAGTGAAAGTCCCGTTAAAATCGGTCCAGCAATTTCAGAGATTAGCCGGAACAAACAGACAGACAGACAGACAGACGGACAGACAGACAGACAGACAGACAAAAATTGTAAAAAATGTTGTTTCGGTATAGGTAACGTGTATACATCCAAATGCACTTAGTAAAAAGCGGTTATTTTAATATTACAAACAGACACTCCAATTTTATTTATATGTATAGATGTATAGATAATAAATGATCCCTTTTGTTGTTGACATTGTTGTTCTCTTGTAAATTGCATTGCTTCATCGCTGTTCATTACATGCGGAAGTAAATCACTGTATACCCTCCATTCGTGCGCCTGCGCATAGGGGGCCTCTATTTAGAATAATTATTATACCAATTTCGTATCACTAAGCTTTTTATAATCTAAGCTCGTGTTCAAAATTCATTAGAAGTGCGCCATTACATCGGACCTTAGGAGAGTTAATTGTTTTTATAGGAATGTGTTAGCACGTACGCAGTAAATAGGCAGTTTGTATGCGGGGAGTAGTGGGATTATTAAGCGGCGGACTAACGAATTCTCGACTGTGCCGCGTGTGCCCGAAAATATACGAATACAACTATACATTTGCGACAATGAAGTAGATACTTAAGTACCTTAAATGGTTATAAGTCGTGATAGTGACCCGGGTTTGAATCCTGGTGGGGACAAGCTTAGTGTGGTGAGCGTGAATGTTTGTGCCCGAGTAATAGATCTATATAAGTACTACATGCGCTCCGCGGTGTTACCAGCGATTAAAAAGTATGGAAAATTAAAACAAATCTATCCCACGGGAACCATAAATTTTACGGGGATAAAAATACTATAATCTATCTGTGTGCCTAATTTCATCCAGATCCGTTCAGCCGTTCTGGAGTGATTGAGTAACAAACATCCATCCATCCATCCAAACTTTCACATTTATAATATTAGTGGGATTATATACTGAGTTCGGCATCAGTCAATATGTACGGCACCAATATAATACAAGCGTTGCTTAGCGTGGAATCGTATAGTTGGTGTGTTCGTCTGGCCAAATTGCTATTATTTTTCATAGACCCGAGCCCGAGTCTTGCGCAGTTTTGATCTGATCAATCTGATGCTGATACTCAAACAGGAACTCTTTTATGTAATATCAAAGTCATCTAAAAAGCCTGTTGTTACTGTCATTCTCATTTATGGAATCTATGATTGAGCAGGACGAAAGATGTTTACGTTACTGTGCACTCGGTCGGGGTGCTGTGAGCAATTCCTCGGGCGAGGCTCGTATTACACGAGGCAAGGAATCTCGTAATAGTCGAGGCAAAGAGCCTCTTACTGAACGAGGTAAAGAGCCTCGCGCGGCACCTCAACTAGCTATTAACTTGATCATGCTTGGCATGCAATGGTTACTAAATGTTCTTGTTATATTGATTCGCGCATGCGCGTGTCCAAGGCTACCAACTAGCCACTTTTAAACAAAGAAACTCCATTTTATAGTTCAATTTGAGAGAGATTTTATTGACAACGGCTGACGAGGTGAAACGAGTCAGTAGGCGTATTACAACCGATTAGCAAATCCCATAGCAATCGAGACAGACTATATTCATCCTTAACCTCTTTGTAATAAGGTGTATATGATGCGTTATTTTATAGGCATTGAGAATGAGGAACACATAAGTTTGTCATTATGAGTGCAAATGTCGAAATATTTGTTCTCAATTGAGTCTGGAAATATTTCCTCTCGGTCTTGACGCGATGGACGGCTGCTATTGGCTATAAGTTTTTGCGAAACAAAGGATTATCAAGGATGCACCATTTTCATGTCATCGTCCATTTCTTATTTAGAATGTGTATTAATTGAATTTGATATCCCTATTTAAATACTTGACACTGGCAATATACCCACTGATTTATGGGTAAAGCCGTATTCCATCTTACTCCATTTTATTTCATCGCATTTCATTTCGTAAAGAAAGAAGAAAGGATTATCAAAATCCTTTTTAACGATCCTAGGTCTACGCTCTCTTAAGGTGCCCTTAAGGTTGGCCCTCAATCCTGTGTATAAGAAGCCCCATGTCGTAGGATGCAGCTTTCAAGGTGGGTCTCGAGAATAAATCAAAGCCTTTTGGCTGGCTTAATCACCAAATCTGACAGCTGCACCTGTTAACAAAGACTGGTGAACATGGGCCTTCCTCATAATACGTCACAAGTGACGGTTGGTAGCAATCCAACGGCTTCCAGGGACTCTAACCAGATTATCAGTCCGCCCAGTGGAGGGCAGTCCGACCCTGTGTCTTTTAGTTCGAGCCCCCCCCCCCCCCCCCTCCGAGAACCTTTCTTCCCCCACGGTGGTCAGGTCTACTTTCGATGTGGCCTGCCCACTACCACTTCAACTCAATTACGTACAAGAGTGTAAATAATTCTATAACGTTATCTTTAAATCAATAAGTTAGCCTCACCGAGATTACGCACGCAACATAAAATCTAAGTACTTTAAGTACTTTTTGCTATATTCAAACATTTATTTAAATAAATCAAAAAGTTCAGGATCTCTGTTAATATAATACTCAAAAATTTGAATCAAAGATAAATGGGTACGCGATTGCACACTTTGTATGAGATGATCAATACATAAGTACAAATACTTGGTGTACGACGTGATGCTGCAACAGATCTGTGCGAGCGCTCTAGGTCTTGCGTTGTAAACCCACTGAGGAATGTGAGGTGAACTCGCGCGACTGACCAAACACTCGATCCGCGAATCGCTACACATCTCACCTTACCCGACTTACATTACTAGCCCACGACCGGCACAGAAAATATGAAACGTGCACCCACGGGCAATGGTTACGAAACATGTCGACACGTTCGCGCGTTGCGGTCGGTGAGGTTACCGTAGTACGCGTTCGATCTCGACTTTCGTAAAGAGTTCAACGCGCGCTTGAACTACTATCTACGCTGAGTGTACACAAACTTTATCTTTACGGTGTAAATACTGTAATTTACTATTTACACTGTAAGGAGTGTAAATTAATGTCCAACGACCGTTTATGACGTATTATGTCGGTGGAATGTCGTGACTCGGATAGATATTAAAAAGAAATCGAGACCTAGCGATGTTTTATATTATATGTTTTACTAGTTACGCCCCACGGTGCTACCCGCGAGTTAAAAGTATGTCCTTTCCCCTAAACCACCACTACCTATGCAAAAAATCATGTCGATCCTTTGCTATATGAAAAATTAAAACAAATCTATCCCACGGGAACCATACATTTTACCGGGAAAAAAAAGTAGCATATGTGCTATTCCAGACTATAATATATCTCTGTGCCAAATTTCATTCAGATCCGTCCAGATTTTTTTTATAATTTTTACCGTACTAGGGATACTGAATAATTCTAAATATAATATGTTGTAGCTTTCCATCTTTTCCCACTTCTTTTTTGTATCGGTGTAGCCTAGCAGTCCTTAGCTGATTTGTCTGAAAAATACCAGCTTCCTTCCTTCGCCAAAAAGAACTTTAATCTGAGACGAAACCTCAAACGCTACTCATATACTTGAGTCTTACTTAACGGTTTGGGCTCGTCGTTATCTCGCGTTTGGGTACGAAACTTTGAAATCAAGCGGCCCTCACATTTGAGTAGCGTGGGGCAAAAGCATGAAATTTTGCTAAGACGGGAATTTTTGGATTGAACATCTTGGGAGAACTTGAAAAGTCAAATTATACAATCTTATTTCAATTTCCTTCACTCGTGCATATTTATGATGGCACAATGTTTAATATCCCACTAATATTACACATTACTTATAAAACAAAAAGAAATATATTTGAAAATGGAATAAAATTGACAACTTCAAGGTTGGACTTTTTGGCGGGAAACTGAAAAGTCATGGCGTCAGTAGTGTTTTAATTTCTAAAACTAGTGTTCCTGCGAGTTATAGTGAGTGATATAAGTGGAATATTAAACATTATGGGTTCGGTAAAGTGCACAAGTGTAGGTAATTGAAACAGAGTGACGAAACATGGCTTTTCAGTTTCTCACAAAATATCCATGAAAAATCTTTCGGTAAAGTATCCATCCGCCTCTTTGTCTATTATCATGACGCTTGAAACATGATCATTCTCGAAACCCACATTTCAATTTCATAAATCGCTAGTAACATTATATGTGATATGCAAATAGTGGACTATGCCCGCACTCCATCTGGTTTCATCCAACGTCATATGTTTAACATACATTACAGACAAAGTAAGGTATGCAACGTCCAAGGAGACAGATAGAGACAACAGTATTTTATAGGGTTCCGCAATCGAACCAGAAACGTGGAACTAGGCACCTTATAAAGATTCTGGATACTTCCAGGGCCCCAAGTCTGCTAACACAATCGACTCATAATCGAACAGCAAACGCATAGTAACTGTCACTTTTGACAGATATCACATACAATATCTGTCAAAAGTGACAGCTACTATGCGGTTGCTGTTCGATTATGAATCGATTGTGTTAGCAGACTTGGGGCCCTGGCGTCCGGTATTTGTTTCCTGGCATTTTTTTGATAGGGCAAGGTACTTTCTATGTGCACCTGGGGAGGCAGCTCTAGTGAGGGGGGGACAAATCGTGGACAGGTGTTAACTATAGTCCTCTAGCTATAATGCGCCGTGTGTCGTGCACAACGACTGCCTCGCGTGCGTGGGCAGTACGCGCCCAAACTGAACACGCCCGTTCTGTTGTAGATACACATACGACAGACTTTCCTTTATATAAGAGAACCAACTTGACGACCTGATTAGTTGGTAGTGGCGCTGCTTTCTGTGCCGAGGGTCTCTGGTTTGAATCCGGACGAACTTTTTGTGATGAGCACGAATGTTTGTACCCGACTAATAGATGTTTAATATCTATGATAGTGTTATACACTGTTGTTGCCCCCAGTCCATTGTACGGTACCCATAATACAAGCGTTGCTTAGTGTGGGACCGTACAGTTAGTGTGTTGTTCTGGCGATATTATTATATTATTAACTCGTTATCTATACTTTTATTATAAAGAGGTGTTTGGATGTGAATTAAGGCTGTAGGGCGTAATCTCCGAAACTGCTGGACGCATTCAAAAAATATTTCACTAATAGGAAGATACATTATTCTTGAGAGCTATATAGCCTATGAGGTACCTACTCATAAAGGAGTTGCGAGAAGAAGCAAGTCCTACATATTATTGGACAGTTTATGTATGTCTGTTTTCATTCGCCTTCCAAAAACCATTGAAACGATTTTGATGCGGCTTTCGACCAATTATAACGTCGTTCTAAGCACAACAAGGGAGGATCACTGGTATTCTATGTTACATATTCTGTTCTGTAACCATTGAGATACTGAAAATCTCATCAACATATCACAATTCATTAATCGCCAGTCACCGGCCGTTGTACCAAAAAAGCCGGCCAAGTGCGTGTCGGGTCACGCACTGGGTTCTGTAGGCAAGTCAACAACGATGACTTACTGTAGGTCCTCTATAAATTACCTATGGTAGTCATTCATGTATCATTATACGAAATAAATTACGTACTATGTGCTAGATCTTAAAAAAACATGTTTTCTAGTCAATGGATTTAATATTTCGTAAATAGGACTCATTTTTAATATACCTACTAAACTAGATGCTTTAGATTATATAATTTTTCATGATTGTAATACAGATCCTTGCAGTGGTAACAAATATTTGTAAATGAATAAAAAGTCTGTTGTATAGTTCTAATATACTCTTAATAAAATGATGAAAACTCGAATGAGAATATTCGTATTCATAAACTATAATGGTTCCTAGTTTCATGGATAGTCTCACATACACTATCACGGTTCCTAGTTTCATGGATAGTCTCACATACACTATCACGGTTCCTAGTTTCATGGATAGTCTCACATACACTATCACGGTTCCTAGTTTCATGGATAGTCTCACATAAACTATCATGTTTCCTAGTTTCGTGGATAGTCTCACATAAACTATCACGGTTCCTAGTTTGTGTACAGAACCCTAAGGAGGTACGAACACAAAAAGCCAGGAGCGGTCCAACTCGAGTTTAATGTATACGCATCAGTACTAGAAGAGTACAATGGCGAGTTATTAAAAACTTTTGTTGCGTGGTTTTTTTCCTGGCCTCGAGACGGGCGGCGCGGGCCCGTACCTGAGACCTTCTCGACGTTTACCTGTGCTTCAGAGGGCACAGTTGTGGAGCACAGACCTGGTGATGTGGTAGACAGGCCGCTATGACATAATCACGCTATAACGTCGGGTAGTACTGGTGTAGCTCTGTTTTGTTTGGCACCAAGTGGGACAAAATGTATAAATTGTTTGGTCGCAATACGTTTTTGTGTTGTAAAGACATTGAAATTAATTAACAGCAAGTAAATAATAAATTGTGACGATATCGAATAAAAAAAAACGAGACATGTATGAATACTACATTCGCATGAAAGCTTTCTGGCATCAAGAATAAATGAAGGCTTAAACTTTTCCCGCCCAAACGCGGCCGCGTCTAGCGCGCGAGAGGCTCTATGTGTGGCTGCGCCCGCGCACCGAGGCTGTGGAAACCGGGCGGGCCAGTACACGATGGAAGTTTGTGCCGTGTAGTCGTGTGCGCGTCGCGAGTGATGTCGCAGTATGATCGCTGCGCGTGCCATATTGTGGTGGCTGTGCTTCCTCGCCGCCGGGACGCTCGCCGCCGCCCGCGGCCATCGACAACACCACGCCGCCCCCACCAGACACAAGCATTCGGAGTTCGTTAAGGGAAAAAGTAAGTGCCGCCCACGGTGCTTTCGTGTGCAGTGCGACTGTGATACCCATGTGCCCTCGATTCAAGTGACGACATACAACTAAGCCCGGAATAAAATAAACAAAGCTTATCTCGAGCGAACAAACGTAGCCTTATATAGCTCGGGAAGCTGTTTCGCGGTAGGCTCGGCCGGCCTTAAGAGGCTGCGCGTAGGCACCGGACAATTATAAATCGTTTTGCGCCGATGTTTTCTGAGATCGTGAAAGGGATGGAGACAATTTACTTGATGAAAAGCAAGGTGCACTCCGGTCGGCTTGCTTTCGTCCGTGTGGTTGCTTTTTGTGCGCAACGGATTTGCCATAATATTTAAGGATTTCCGTTCTCATTGACGTTCTTCTCCATAGAAACGGCATTGAGAACGGGTGGTGAAGTTGTAGCTTAGCATTTTGTGACAGTTATGACGATTCACGAGTGCTGTACTAAATAGTTTACGCGAATAGAAATAATCTGATTCTGCTCTGAGCGAGCGAGCTTCAAATTCGCTCGCTCCGATCGCTCCACCCTACATTATGTGGTGACAGGTCGCTCAAACTGACAGGCTGACGTGTTCGGTGTGCCGATGCCTCCTGTCTTATTTTGCTGACATGCATATATCTTAGTAATATTGGACGTAAGAATTTACAGCCTTGGGAATGCAAATTCAAAATTATAACAAAGAGCCCACTACAAGTAATAAAACTCGAGTAACTAGTCCTCTTATCGATCGGAGCCAGTAGTTTATAATAATCAGTCGTTGTTAAGTACTCAACGCCTGCAGAACTCCAGTTGTGAGCGATAACTTTTCTCAAAGTTAAAGATTTGTTGTCGATTTAACGCCTCGTAACTTTAAACTTGTTTTGAACGATTGTTATAGAAATCCGTTGGTTTAGTCGAGGTTTAAGGCTGGCCCGTCAAAGCTCCATTGTTTGGTTATAATATGCATACGCGGAATTGTTTTAACGATCAATTTTGGCGATATTTTTGGAGTTTGGTTTATTCGTTCTTTGCTTTGTTTGTTTACAATGCTTACCTAAACACACGCACTCATCACAAACTGTACATTAACTTACTAGTTATAAAACCTGCCCAACATGAAAATAGTTATATCCTCGCAAAACATGATTTGCTGGTATTTAAAATACGGATAGATTTGTACAGGACTCCGCGCACACGGTGCAAAAGTAAAATTGCAAATTAAAAAAAAGCCAACAATAACATAACTAAACATTACCTGGTGAAAATCCACTTGTCACAGATAATAAGCACAACAAAACAATGGTTATTCTGTATTGTTTACGAAATATCTACACAAAGTAACTACAAAAATTATGTGCCATGAAAATGTTCATTCTTCGAGTGTCGTTTTCACAAACAAGTAATTATTTATTTGTATTTAGGTATGCCGTTTATTGACAGCCATTAAAATACGTGAGCTTACTTCTAATATAAAATTAAGCTTTGCTGGAGTAGCTAACAAGAATGTTGTCTACCGTAAAACACTAGTAATCTTTAAAAGAAACCCGTTATTTTAAGGTAAGCCTAATAGCATATACTACCACGTACGATATTAAAATGACCGTTATCGAATTTATATTTTTGCTATACGCTACTATTCATGTTGACAGATCGCGACGATGGATATTTTTTAACCGACTTCAAAAAGGAGGAGGTTCTCAATTCGGTAAAAAAAAAATTGTATCAAAATTTTGAGAATGACGTATTACTGACCATCTGGAAATGGCATAGTTAGGTATTGAAAATAAATAATCCTTAGTAATTAAAAAGCAAACTTATTAGTCTATAGGACATGTACAAAAAAACTATCAAAGAATTAGCAGGTAGATTTTTATTTAAACGTATATACTTGCAATTATACATTGTCCCCCAAATGTATAGTAACAATGAAATTACAAAGCTCACTTCTGCGGCTAAATGCTTTGTAATGCTATTGTAAACTTCTGTAAATTTGCTGGCATAAATTTGGTGCTCAATATTCAATAAAACTGAACCATCACTTTTAATAAGATTTTAAAATAATAGTTACTTTGATGAGGTCTTAGAAGTAAAAGATGATTTATGATTTAAAGGTCCCAACCAATCCAACTGTGCGATTCGAAATTGTAGATTAATATAGCAGGCATTAAATGCCTACCCACTTAAAGGTCGTTTTCGCGTGGCAATACATAGCCTTAACGCATTGTTCGCTACGGCTTTAGCTGTAACGTTCAATCGAAAATTTTCTTACGCGTGCAGAGTATTCTCTGGAAGCACTTAAAATCTCAACCTTGAGTGAATTGTTTAAGGTGCAGATATGAGAGCGTCGAGAAGATCTAGAAATATATTAAACTAGCTTTTGCCCGCGACTTCGTCCGCGTGGTATTTAACAAAGACTCAGCCGTTGGCAACAGCCTGCTCGCGTTCTGATCCCGCGGGACGCATTGCAGATTGTTGCTATCAAACTTTAATCAGGCGCAGCGCTGCAACATTGGTTTTATTTTTTTTTCGAGATCCAATTTTTTTTTCTAAAATAAAAGTAGCCTATGTTACTCCTTGTTACATCAGCTATCTGCCAGTGAAATTCCCGTCAAAATCGGTCCAGCCATTTCAGAGATTACCCGGAACAAACAGACAGACAGACAGACAGACAGACAGACAGACAGACGGACAGACAGACAGACAAAAATTGTAAAAAATGTTGTTTCGGTATAGGTAACGTGTATACATCCAAATGCACTTAGTAAAAAGCGGTTATTTTATTATTACACACAGACACTCCAATTTTATTTATATGTATAGATTTAATGCTTTTTGTAACATAATAGACGCATAGACTGCATTTTTACATAAACCCCAGATTAGATGAGAACGTTTACTTAAACATAAGTATAATAAATACGAAAAAAATGCACTGATAGCCAAGTACGTAGAACGCTTGCCTCGGTAACGAGGTTTGCAGGTTGCACCTCTGGGATTTCTGCATGATTATCACTTGCTATACGGTGAAGGAAAACATCGCGCGGAAACCTGAATGTCTGAGAGAACCCCTCGACAGACGTGTGAAGTCCGCCAACCCGCGCTGGGCCAGCGTGGTGGACTATGGCCTAATCCCCCTCGCATTGAGTTGAGGCCCGTGCCCTGCAATGGGACATTAAAAGTGCTGGTATTATAAATACGAAATCATGTATGGATGTATGTTGCACGTCATAGCAAAATAGGGATCGAGCACTTATGTTAATAAGCCGTTTATTGTTGTGTCCGATTGGGGCCGTTGGAGACATTTTTGACCTTTTATCTCCACATCAATGCCCTTGTTTAACATAGCATTAGGCATCGCCCCTGTATCACCCCTGGGTCGCCTCGTAAATATTTAATGAAATGCAAAAGGATGGTTGTTGCTACCCAACCATGCTGAATAGCTGGACTGGATAGCATACGGATAGATAATACTGCCCATTTATTATTGTTTTAAATTATAAATGAGTACATTACCGAGACTTAAACAATATTACAGCAGTGATAGGCAAGTTGGTAGAACGCTTGCCTCGGTAAGGAATCGCATGTTCAAACCCCGGCTTGCTTCTTTGGGATTTCTGGATTTAATGTGCGAATCTTATTTTCAACCATGATTATCACTTGCTAAACGGTGAAGGAAAACATCGCGAGGAAGCCTGCATGTCTGAACACCCCTCGAAAGACGTGTGAAGTCCGCAAGCCCGCACTGGGCCAGCGTGGTGGACCATGGCTTATACCCGCTCGCATAGCCGCTCAAACAGTGGGACATTAAAAGGGCTGGTATTATTATAAACAATATTAAAGTGTTGAGTAAAACATGATAATTAAATAAGTTAATGAACAGAAGCCAAGGAAAACATGTATGACACGATGTCGGCGCCGCTTGGCGCCGCCGGTCGCTCGTCCAACGTGGCAATTTACTGACATTTCACAAATGATTATTCACCAACATTGCCAATAATTATGTTAGCAAATATCAACCATAATAACACTATCATTAGTGTTTCTGATTTCTTGCATTCAAGTCCAAATTATGCATAGACTTACAGGAAACACGTCATGGATTTAGAAACGCTGGAATATAGGTATTAAAAAAAATCGCCAGTTAGTTACGGTATCAAACTAGATATGGTCTAGGTATTATCCATGATAAGATCGAATACAGGGCGATTTATATTTGACCAAAACGACCGGAACCGTCAATGTGAGCAAATAAATATCGCCAGACGAACACACCAACTATACGGTCCCACACTAAGCACCGCTTGTATTATGGGTGCCGTACAAACATTCGTGCTTATCTCACAATGTTTGCCACTACCAGGATTTTAACCCGGGACCCTCGGCACAGAAAGCAGGGTCACTACCAACTGCGCTAATCAGGCCGTGAAATAAAGAGTAACGTACATTATTGTATTGGTAGCATTATTATTTGAATTGTTGCCAAGTAAGTCAATTCATTGTCACAATTAAAACAGCAACTCAACATACATATGCACCCCATAAATACAATAAAAACAAATACTTCCGCGACAGTTATATAAATCTGAATGAAAGAAGGAATAATAAAATATTGATTTTAAAATTGAGACCTCATACGAGGAAACGACGCGGGCTCGCCCACGGTTTGTAATAAACAATGCGTGTAGCAGTGAGTACCTACACATAACACAATCCGCTGTTACCACCTGGACCATGTAGGACTAGCTTTGGCCTGATAAGCGCAGTTGGTAGTGACTCTGGTGGACAATTATTAATGAAACTGCTCTATATAATGTACTCTTTGATTTTCTCTCTCTTCTCTATGGCGGCTGTTTGTCATCGGTTGGTTCTAAAAAGTGTTCTGTGTATTTAAACAAAATTATGATTGTTTAACTATCAAGAAGTCTAATTTTCCACCTCAGGGCCCAGAAGGTATATATTTATCACCTGGTAGGCACAACTTTGTGTAATGAACAAGAAAGTTTGTACACCAGTCATGGATGTTTAATATCTATATAAGTAGGTAATTAGCTGACTCGGAAACGTTGTTTTGCCATATACATTATTTCTAGGCGATATTTTTAAAGTTAAATATTTGCGATTATAAATTGAGACATAAACTATCCTATCTTTCAAGTTGGATAAAACTGCACGCAGTGTGCAAAATTCTATTTAAATCGGTTTCGTAGTTTAGGAGTCCGTAGCGGACAAACATCGTGACACGTAATTTATATATTTAAGATATATACTGGATTCGCTCCCAGTATATTGTACGGTACCCATAATACAAGCGTTGCTTAGTGCGGGACCGTATAGTTGGTGTGTTCGTCTGGCGATATTTATTTATTATTATTATTAGATCAACTAGGTCCAAGTCAAAAACTATTTAAAAATGCAGTCGAGATTTGCTTAGTTGCAACCGAAATCTGCGGAATAAGTGCCTTTACACTGAACTATGAATAAAACTTTGAAAATGTGTTCAGGTAGACATAAATCTTAATTAATGAACAGGATCAATTAAGAAATGATTAAATAAAGGTCCAAATAGTAATATTGAAACATAATTAGGTAAACTTATGTTTCAATATTGCTCAACAGCCAACTAATGGAATATTTTAAGGCTGAGATTTAAAATTATTTTTTAGTTTGTGTTCAATATATTTTTTTTGTGTTGATTTAATCATTCTTAGCAGCTGTAAGTTTATAACGCTTAAGTTTCTTGACCCATAGAATGTATATTCAATACGACGCGACGGCTCACTAGCTATTACTATAAACCAACCGGTATTTTTGAGTCAGATGGCCAATAGATTGCGTGGAATTAATATTTAAAAAAATATATATTGATAGGCGATTTGAATCTTTATTTATATGAACTGAGAGTTGTTGATTGAATTCACCACGCGTTTAACAATTTATATTTTTTATAAATAACTAGCTGTTGCCCGCGACTTCGTACGCGTGGTATTTGACAAAGACTCAGCCGTTGGCAACAGCCTGCTCGCGTTCTGATCCCGCGGGACGCATTGCAGATTGTTGCTATCAAACTTTAATCAGGCGCAGCGCTGCAACATTGGTTTTAATTTTTTTTCGAGAGATCCATTTTTTTTTCTCAAATAAAAGTAGCCTATGTTACTCCTTGTTACATCAGCTATCTGCCAGTGAAATTCCCGTCAAAATCGGTTCAGCCATTTCAGAGATTACCCGGAACAAACAGACAGACAGACAGACAGACAGACAGACAGACAGACAGACGGACAGACAGACAGACAGACAGACAAAAATTGTTAAAAGTGTTGTTTCGGTATAGGTAACGTGTATACATCCAAATGAACTTAGTAAAAAGCGGTTATTTTAATATTACAAACAGACACTCCAATTTTATTTATATGTATAGATGTATAGACTAGCTGTTGCCCGCGACTTCGTCCGCGTGGTATTTAACAAAGACTCAGCAATTGGCAACAACCTGCTCGCGTTCTGATCCCGCGGGACGCATTGCAGATTGTTGCTATCAAACTTTAATCAGGCGCAGCGCTGCAACATTGGTTTTAATTTTTTTTCGAGAGATCCAATTTTATTTTCTAAAATAAAAGTAGCCTATGTTACTCCTTGCTACATCAGCTATCTGCCAGTGAAATTCCCGTCAAAATCGGTCCAGCCATTTCAGAGATTACCCGGAACAAACAGACAGACAGACAGACAGACAGACAGACAGACAGACGGACAGACAGACAGACAGACAGACAGACAAAAATTGTAAAAAATGTTGTTTCGGTATAGGTAACGTGTATACATCCAAATGCACTTAGTAAAAAGTGGTTATTTTAATATTACAAACAGACACTCCAATTTTATTTATATGTATAGAGTATAGATGATAGCGTCTTCACATTTTATTAATTCATTTGTTTTTGAAGCTATACTGTGTTGGGTAGCTTAATAATATAATGAGCTTAATTCATGAAATTAAAAAATATAATTAAGCTATATTTTACAAAGTGCCTATATGTACTTATAATGGGAACAAAAGATAATAACACTTGAATGTTGAATGATAAGTCATATTTTTGTCTGTAAGTATATTACTATTAAAGCTCATTTATTTGACTGGTGTAGGGCTGTTATGTCAAATCCTTCACTATAACGTAATATTTCAGGTGTTTTTTTTATTCAAACTCAAACATTTATTGCAAACTATGTGTTCATTGGTCTTACATTAGTTTTAGTACTTATGACATAGCGGCCTTCTTCAAGCATTGCAATGTTGAGGGGCTAGTTCTATCTACTAAACACGATTCTTAAATACTAGGTACAGGAACATATCAATAGAGTTGTTTTTCAATGCTTATGCAATGCTTAAAATTATATAACATCAATTAGAAATTATTATTTGTATATATTTTTTTTTTTTTTTTTTTTTTGTTTTTGTTTTTCTTCTCCCTGATTTAGGGGTAAAATAACTGACACACGGGCCTTGGCCAAGTGTGCCAGCTTTTGCGTATTGGGAGCTATGGAGATGATGATGAATTCTGTAGAAATTTGCGTGTGAGACGGCAAGTGTTAAGTATAACTGCTTTTTGTATGAGTGTGAGTGTGGATTTAGGCATTTGAAGTACATTGAGATTAGTCTGGAGGGTTCTCGGAATGACGCCTGTGGTAGAAATAACTATAGGTAAAATTCTAACGGTATTATAATTATGTTATTATCATTATATTATTATTTCTATATTATTGGAGGTAGATCGCATTATATAGTCTGTTTCAGTTTCATGTATTCAGTGATTATTATTCGCATTAAAGTCAAGGATAGCGACATACAAATACCTACCTACTAGTTTCATTGCCGAATTACAATGCTTTAGTTACTATGTATATAATGCGCATGCGCATATATAAACAAACACAATGGTTTATCCACTCGATATGTAGAAAGTTCCACATTTCTAATTTATCTACGATGATGTTACAAAGCAATTGCTTTGTTGTTATTGTAAATTGATTTTTTATGAATATGGAGGGTAAGGCTATAAGAAAGTTTTTTTTTATTACATTATAGGCAAGTATTTGATCTCAATCTCACCTGATGGTAAGTGACGATGAGATCTACGATGGAGCATACTTGCCTAGGTAGGAAGGCGGCTGTAGATAGAGACGCTACATTCACTAGGCACATGCAGCGCAACTGATCTGACCCGCCATCCATGAATGGCAACACCGAACATCATGCCGGAACACGGCTAGGCCGCTTGGCGACATGGCTTTGTTCAGTGGGTGGTGACTAGCCACGGCCGAAGCCTACCACCAGTAGAGTTGTCACCTGGTTCGCACCACCCAGGGTCACGTGTAGGGTATCTCGAGGGTACTAATTCTCCTACGGACGAAGGTGACTCGACCCCAAAATTTTATTTGTTCCTTTTCCTATCAATACGTATTTATTAAATTTTTGTTTTTTTTTTGTATATACGTTTGGATGTACGTATTGTATACAATTTATAGTAAACACCTCACAGACTGAGTTTAATTCTGTGAGACATAAGTACGTACTTTAAATCATGTTAGTAATTCATATTTGTTTGTTTGTAAAATAATTATAATATATAGGTACGTAATATCTCGTTATCGATAATAATAATTTCCAAATACATAGGTATATAAAAGCTTCTAGAAGTACTTAATCATGTCAATTATACTGAGTGACAATACACAAAAAAAAGAATATTTTTAAACTTATCACACTTTCGTGGAAAAGTCCGCGCTCAGTTTCCGAGCAGCACGCGGCGAACGCAACACGTCCATTGCCTCATATCTTCGCTGGCATAAAAAGAAGCCGTACGAGGCGCAGCGTGCTACGCCGTACACTAATGGATTGTAGTGAAAGGCGGCAAGAACGAAATAGTAATGCCGGAGAACTGGTTCCAACGCTTCAGAATGCGACGCGAGACGACGGGACAAAAACATTAACCAGTCGGCCCGGGCGCGACTGAGTTGCGCACTCCAAGACTCTGATGGTTTGCTAAACGACGACGAAGTTAGGCTACGAACATTCTAACGCCGGCTCCACCAGGCAGCGGTAAATGTTAATTGGTTAATTCTAGCATACGTCATCACCTACGATATTTGGGTGAGGCGTGGATATTATACAAACAGTTATCAACACCATCGTTTTGAATGTATTCTAGATTCTTTATGGTGTTCAGTATTTGGTAAAAAAATTACAATCTAGATACGACTGACAGATGGCTATTTGGCGGGAAGTTGAAAAGTTTAGTTGTCAATTTTGATTTATTTTCGATAAAATGTGTTGCTTTGAAAGTAATGTTTAATATTAGTGGGTTATTAACTATTGTGTGTTCATAAACATGCGCGGGGGAAGGAAATTGAAATAATATAGTATAAATTGACTTTTCAAGATCTCCCAAGATGTCCGTAAAATTTTCATAAAGTATCCGCAGTTTTACTGATACGGTATGCCAGACTAGTACGCGATTCATTTCATCATCAACATTATCATTATCATTATCAGTGAGGGTACTTATAATTCAATAACTATTATCCGGAATTACTTGACACTGGCAATACGGCCATTATTTTCTAGCCGATTGCCAACCTAAAAAAAGAAGAAGAAAAGTAGTATATACAAACACTCGAAACGTTTCCTTTACTAATAACTTTGATTCAAACATAATTGTGTTAATTAACCCAACAATATTATCTAATTTGTTAAATAGCCATTTGCCCGATAGTAACATAAAATAAAATTTGGAACCCATTTTCAGAAATTCCTTAGGGGGGAGATTTAAAAAATTCCAAAAATCCCTCCTTGGTTCACCTCTAAGGTGCTCATGGAACCGGTAATCGGAAATAAACCGGTACCGTTGCACCAAGAGATTTTAAATTTGGAGAATGTATATATTCATTCGTAGGGAGAATATACCAAATTTCGAATCTCTAGGTCCACCGGCTATGTCTGTCAGTCAGATTGGCTTTCATATTGCGTATAAAGTTATATTTAGTCCACAGCGACAGTTTCACCCGCTGGCGCTACATTGTTCTTTATAATACAATCATGGTGTTTTTATATCAACCAAATCACTGGTCACATAATATAATGGCACTTCAATTCTATCGTTCACGTCATCAACGGAAAAACTGGGTCGACCGGACACCATGGAACTATAACACTTTGCCATACATTACAATGGACAACGACAATACGAAAAATTTCCATTGCCCTTTAAAAAAAATGATGCTACTCTATTTGCTTCAAATTTGATAATGCGCAATTCCGAATCTCTCGTGTTTACTGCGTATACACTACCAAGGACTTCATTGCTCGATTAATTTAAGGTCATTATCGCGTGGCAATACTTCACTATAACGCTACGCCTTGGTACCTGTACAGTTTAAACGATATTTTTTTCTTAGGTGGGCAGACAGTACGTGTTAGGAAACCAAATTCGAATGTAATAAATCAAATCTACTCTGAGGACAGCTGACGACATTTCAAATCGGTCATACGTGGGAGTAAAATCCATCCGAATTGAATTGCTGCTCATCTGGTTCAAACTATACTCTTGCTGGCGGTTCATTCATTTATACGTTTTATATTGTAACGTTAAGGTGATATTTTAGAAAGTTTTGAACATTTGGGTGCAAATTGATTTGTGATTGTTAAAAGTCCGTCTACTAAGACATCCCTGACTTTTTCCAGTTAAGTTTAGTTTAAGATGGCTTAATACAAACAAAAGCCGATTGTTAAAGGAGACAAAGAACCTCTTCAATATTTCCACTTAATCTTTCTTTTTCTATATATATAATCCTCCTAAGAATAGGTATGAGTTCTTGCATTGTTTTTTTTACAGTCCGACATTGCTATATTAATTTTAAGGTTGAAAGTTAAATATCTATTAATCTTCGCCCACTTCGTTACCGATTTGGATGAGGTAGGTACGTAAATATGCTTCATAAGTAAGCCTTGAGGATGTAGGTAGCTTGCATTAACACATAATCGTTAATATTCATTCACTTGACTGTTAGATAAACAGCGTTAAGGCCATGAAGAGCCAGCGGAGAGCGAGAAAAACCTAAATCGCTCAACACCTGTAACCTGACATAAATAGGCAACAGGTACCATGTAAGACTAAAATCATGGATATTTTTTGCTGGTGTACACATTTATTAAAAAACTAAACGTTTTCTCATTAATAAGTTGCCACAACGAATGGACTACCCCAGGGCACGGCGATAGGACCAGTCCTATTATTTGTTGCCACGAGAATCTCAGAAATGTTTTAAACAGCACCAATCCAGAAATATGTACGGTCGCAAACATTAAGTATGGGACCCATTTCCCATATATATCTTCAATGACACTTACAATGTGCAATAAGGTCGTATATCGACACGTCGCGTCGTCACAGTTGAGAGCAGTTGCTTCTAGTAACGTCTGTCGAAAGTAGGTAGCTGTTAAGGTATACGTTTGCTGTACGATATTCAACCTTATATTGGCCTCAAATTATAGTTCTCGATTGTACATATCTATTTCAAAAATACTCAACTTTAAAAGCGTTCTAATGCTAAAAACGTATCGTATGGCAGTAACACTACACTCGTGTACAAAATCTTGGTGAAAAAAACAGCCTATTATACGGCAAGCAGGTAGAATTTACCTTGCCTTGAATACCTGCATATTTCTATGGAGTTCTATAACAAAAAGTATTCTTTGTTGACATGTTAGAGCCTCCAAAAGGCTGAAGAGCCACTCTAGTCTCTAATGAGAAGCGATAAGGATGAATGTTAAATGATAGCATCGCCGGCCCTCGAGTTTTGGTATTCCAGATACCAATGGTTACGCAAAGCAATGCGCACAAAGTCAATCCATTGGAATAGAGACGTAATTTGTTTGACATTCACGTGATTCCTTTAAAAAGTTAAATTAGGTAACCTACCTCTAGTGTATGGTTTAAATATTTCGTGTGTATTTCAACAAACATCCACACATTTGTGATTTACTTATTTAAAATCCAAATCAAACATAAACGTTTATTCCGTACTAATATAAATACTGACAATAGTCTATTGTGTTTGCTGTAAAAATAAGCTGTCCAACGGTAAACTCGCTCGCAGCGCTAATTTTACCTCGTCATTTAAATTCGCTTTACATACGCGCTTGGGTTGCGCACGTCGGCGCCGCTCTCCGCGACGACGCAGCATTGTAGACTGTTTCCAAGGTGTAATCGCAAATAGCGGTGCCGCTTGTAACGTAGTGAAAGAAACTGGCTCCTAAGCCCGCCCACACGATACCGCCTCTTCGTTAGACGAGCTCATACCCTAACTTGTTGAACGTCGACCCAATATAAATACATTGTTTTTATTATTACACGAATAGACAAACGCCCAATTAAGTCACGCTCTGTGCAGGCAACTCATACTTATGTGTTGTTTTTTCTTCTATTTCAGTATGCATTGGAACGAATGGCCGGATGTCGGTTCCGTCGAACCGCGACACCCATTACCGGAATCTTCGGGATCGGTTTACCAATTGCACTTATGTCGACGGCAACCTCGAGCTGACATGGCTGCAGAACGAGACGATGGACTTGTCCTTCCTCAAGTACATCCGCGAGGTGACCGGCTACGTGCTGATCTCCCACGTCAACGTGCGCCACATCGTGCTGCCTCAGCTACAGATCATCCGCGGGCGGACGCTGTTCAAGCTGAACGTGAGAGAAGAGGAGTTCGCCCTCATGGTCACCATGTCGTCCGCGTTCACGTTGGAGCTGCCGGCCCTGCGGGACGTCCTACGAGGTAGCGTCGGCATCTACAACAACTACAATCTCTGCCACGTGAAAACGATAAACTGGGAGGAAATAATTACGGGGGTCAACGCGACTTATGTTTATGTGTACGACTTCACGGCCGCGGAACGCGAGTGCCCTCGATGCCACACTAGCTGCGAAGCAGGCTGCTGGGGCGAAGGGCCAGAGAACTGTCAAAAGTTCTCCAAAACGATTTGTAGTCCGCAGTGCGCTCAAGGCCGCTGCTTCGGACGGAACCCGAGGGACTGCTGCAACACTTTCTGCGCGGGCGGGTGCACGGGCCCGCTGCCCAGCCAGTGTCTCGCCTGCCGGAACTTCTACGACGAAGGCACTTGCTCCCAAGAATGCCCGCCGATGCAAATATACAATCCCACCTCTTATTCATGGGAGCCAAACCCAAACGGGAAGTATGCGTACGGCGCGACGTGCGTGCGCAACTGCCCCGAACACCTGCTGAAGGACAACGGGGCCTGCGTCAGGAGCTGCCCGCCGAACAAGACCGCCGTCAATGGCGAATGCATCCCTTGCAACGTCACCTGCCCGAAGACATGTCACGCGGAGAGGCCGATACATTCCGGGAACATCGACAGCTTCAAAGACTGCACGATAATCGATGGCTCCATACAAATATTGGAAATGACATTTACGGGATTCCAACACATCAATCCTGACTATTCGTTCGGTGAGCGCTATGCCAAGATGGAGCCCGACCGGTTGGAAGTGTTCAGCACGGTGCGAGAGGTCACCGGCTACCTGAACGTGCAGGCACACCATCCGAATTTCACCAGCCTCTCTTACTTCCGAAACTTGGAAGTGATTGGAGGACGCCAAGTCGTGGAGAACCTCTTCGCTTCCCTGTACATAGTAAAAACGTCTCTGAAATCTTTGGGCTTGAAATCCCTGAGGCGTGTAAATTCTGGAGCTATAGCGATTATGGAGAACAAATATCTATGTTTCGCCGACAAAATCGCTTGGAACAAGCTGGTGAAGTCGAAGGATCACAAACAAATAATACAGAACAACGGCGATCCAGGGACATGTGGTGAGTTGGCTGGCGGTCACTTGTTCATGAGGATCCTCATAGTATTAGTCATAATTTAGTTAAGATTTTAGCTATGCGATTGAAATATTTAAATATTCTTTATTACGAAAGCGACTTTTTTACAATCATGTATTTCCATGCCGCCTACACGTTTACCATACACAATGACTAACCCTAATAACAGCCTTGTGTCAGCGAGCTGCGCGAAACTATCTTTCGATCATGTCGCCTCAAGGGTGTACATGTTTGGTAGTTTGTTCTTTTGTTCCTAATAATTACATTTTCAACAGAAAAAGCGAATTTGGTGTGTGATCCTCAATGCTCGCCGGACGGCTGCTGGGGCCCGGGGCCGGACCAGTGCATCTTCTGCCAGAACTACATGTTTGGCGAAACGTGCATACAGAACTGCAGTATACACCCTGGGTGGGTATTTCAACACCAGGAATATAATCTTTTTCACTATATACCTATTTACATATTTTGCCAAGCGAATGATAATTATTATAAATATAGTAGCTACTATTTTAGCTCTGTGGTCGTTCAATAGAGGAGAAATGCATTCGTCAAGTAGCTCGGCAACCTTCACTTTGGCAGCCTTATTAACATAACAAAAGCGAATCATGTGTGGGTAGACCAACGGGTTCGACGCCCGACTTGCATTTCGGCCGCATTGTCTTTTAAACAGCTGCGTTTTAATCTTTGGAAAAAGGTATTTAACGTAAAACTTCACGCTCGTTGCAGGTTGTACAAAGCTGGAACGAAGATCTGCAAGCAATGCCATTCGGAATGCCTAGACGGATGCACTGGCCCCAGTAGAGCCAACTGCACTAGGTGCAGGCACGTGCGAGACGGGCCTTACTGCGTGGCCGAGTGTCCAGAGACTCGCTACTCCTCAGAGAACGGCTCCTGCTTACCGTGCCACTACAACTGTTTTAACGGTTGCACCGGTCCCGCCAACACGGTAGGCGAAGGCGGCTGCAACTCTTGCAAGAAAGCTATCATCAGCGTCGAAGCCACAGTCGAAAGCTGCCTCAAAGAAAACGAACCATGCCCCGACGGCTACTATAACGAATGGGTCGGCAACGTCAAACCGCTCGAAGGAAAAGTAAAAGTGGCGTGCAGGAAATGCCATCCGTTATGCATCAAATGCACCGGGTTCGGCATCCATGCGCGCGTCTGCCAAGTGTGCAACGGGTTCAAGCGGGGAGACCAGTGCGAGGACGAATGCCCCGCGGACCATTTCACGGATGAAGCGGACAGAACGTGCACGCCTTGCCACCACGAGTGCAAAGAATGCACTGGACCTTCGTCAACAGATTGCATAAAATGCAAGAATTTAAAAATTCTCATCAACGAATCGGACGATCTGGGACCGATAGCACCTTTCAACTGCACCGACACCTGTCCCGAGAGCATCCCTTATAAAATATTTTTCGATGAACAGTTACAAAATACGATAGAGGACCCGTATTGCTCCGAGCACCCTAATGGCGTTCCCATAACGCCTTCTAGGCCGTCTATAATGTTGGTGATCATATTGGTCATAGCTTCCATACTGCTGGTATTACTCGGAATTATCGGCTATACTTGCAGACAAAAAGCGCAGGCAAACAAAGAAGCTGTGAAAATGACGATGGTGCTCACCGGCTGCGAAGACAACGAGCCCCTCCGTCCCACGAATGTTAAACCGAACTTAGCCAAGCTTCGCATCGTGAAGGAAGTCGAACTGCGCAGAGGAGGCATGCTCGGTTTCGGTGCGTTCGGCAAAGTGTACAAAGGAGTTTGGGTTCCCGAGGGGGAGAACGTCAAGATTCCAGTAGCAATTAAAGTACTGAAAGAGGGAACTGGCGCGAGTACGAGCAAGGAATTCCTGGAAGAGGCTTATATAATGGCAAGCGTGGAGCACCCCAACCTGCTCCAACTGCTGGGTGTTTGCATGACTAACCAGATGATGCTGATCACGCAACTGATGCCCCTTGGGTGCTTGCTCGACTATGTGAGAACCCACAAGGAGAAGATTGGCTCCAAAGCATTCCTCAATTGGTCCACTCAAATAGCACGCGGCATGGCGTATTTGGAGGAGAAGAGACTAGTTCACAGAGACTTAGCAGCGCGCAATGTATTAGTACAAACACCAAACTGTGTCAAAATTACCGACTTTGGTTTAGCAAAACTGTTAGAGGTAAACGAGGATGAGTACAAAGCAGCTGGCGGCCGGATGCCTATCAAGTGGTTGGCGCTGGAATGCATACAACATAGGATATTCACGCACAAGAGTGACGTGTGGGCGTTCGGGGTGACGATATGGGAAATCTTGAGTTACGGGGCGCGCCCCTATGAGAACATATCCGCGAGGAACGTCCCGGAATTGATCGAGAACGGACTGAAGCTCCCTCAGCCGAGTATATGCACGCTGGACATTTACTGCATAATGGTATCATGCTGGATGCTGGACGCGGACAGTAGACCGACCTTCAAGCAGTTGGCGGACACGTTCGCGGAGATGGCGAGGGACCCTGGCAGATACCTGGTCATCCCTGGGGACAAGTTCATGCGATTGCCGTCCTATTCTACACAGGTATTGTATTTAGTACGTACCTGCTTGATATAATTTTAATTAGTAACGTATCTACCACTATGACAAATAGTTCAGTCTACCTGATATTTCCCCTTTATAAAGTGACTTTCTCAATTAATATTTTTTTTTTGAAATTTAAAAAATACAACCGAATTGAGAACCTCCTCCTTTTTGAAATCGGTTAAAAACACTTTCACGAAATAACCTGACTATTTTTGATACAATATTTAAAGTCATTAAAAACTTTTGAATAACAGAAAAAATCGTGCATTTCAGGATGAAAAGGAAATGATAAGGAACCTTTCGTCGGCAATGGAGGGTCCAGAGCCACTAGTCGAGGCCGATGAGTACCTGCAGCCGAAGTTCAAGGCGGTTCCTGGCGCGGCCACCACGACATCCACCGTCAGTGCGGGCATCGAGACCCAGACCGGTTCTCTGAAGCCTTGCACCTCATCCTCTTGGCCTAACAATGGCACCAACGCCGAAGCGACCACCGACGGTTCCAATAAACCTGAAACTTGGGACCACGAACTCCTCCGATATAACCCGGCCGACCCCGACGGCGTCGAACTACGCCACTACTACAATAATGGCGTCTGCGTATCCGAAAGCTCCAGCTCCAGATACTGCAGCGACCCCATGAAGGTCAGGCCCGAAGACGCTGAGGGCAATTTCGACAGCATGTCGAAGATCAAAGAGGCGCATGTAGGAAGCCTGAAGCTGAACTTGCCGCTCGATGAGGACGACTATTTGATGCCGTCTCCGCAGCTCAACCAGAATGCGTCAACTTACATGGACCTTATTGGCGAAGGAGGCGAGGGTCAGGACGCCAAGGATTTGCGGTTCAGTGGCTTCGTGGGCAAACGGTGTGTGGACAATCCTGAGTACTTGATGTCGGGCGAGAGCGTGCCCCCTCAGACGCTCGGGATACCGACGGAGCCGGTGCCGCTGGAGTCGCTGTGCGCCAGCGAGGGCAGCGGTAGCGACTCGACGCCCCGCCCGAGCACCAGCAAGTACCTCCCCCAGCGGTCCGTCGAGGAGGAGTCCATGAGCGACCACGAGTACTACAACGACCTCCAGCGCGAGCTCCAGCCCCTCCGCAGAAATGAGACCACGGTGTAGGCATGTGATACATACAGACTGATCTCGCGTGTGGAACGACTTTATTTAACAAAAGTGCGCGTACGCACACCCCGTGCCATTTGTGTGATGGCTAGTGTTAGATCGTTGAAACAATTTCCAATTTTTATCGTAGTTATAAAATATCCATCTGTTAATTATTTTTTTTATACTTAAAAATGTAAAGGAACTGTTATCGATAATGTGTATAATATAATTTTTATACGGCACACTTTATGTGCGCTTAGCAAGAAAATATTAAGTTATTTATTAATTTAGTTTAAGGACGGCTATGTTTAGGTTTCTCCAGCGTTGTAGTTGAATAGCTCGGCGTGTTTTATTTTAATTTTAAACTGTGATAATTAGTTTAATTGCACCAACAACCAGTGTAACAAAGGTGGGTGTGGAGAATGCTTCGTGCCCTTTTTTATAAAACATTTTGCCATTGAATTGTAATGTGTAGGTAGATACTATATTCTATGAATTAGGTATGCATTCCGCTGTAAACTTTTCGTTCCATTTTCTGTGAGTTTTTTTTTTATTTCCTTCATCATATTATTTATGGTTGTTGGCAAACAATCGGAATTTACCGCATTTATTCCACAGATATTGAATGTTGAATGTTTTTAATATCAGAGACAAGTTTATATTTTTGTGCGCACTAGGTATAATCCTGGCAGGCAACACTTACACATTCTAACTACTTACTATATAATCTTGCCATTGTAAAAACTCTTGAATAAAGAATAAATGACCATTACCCTACCTAACTAGCTGCTATTAATTTGTAATATTTTTTATATTTAATACATAAGGTCTTACAAAAATAGTGGAAAGTATTTATAGAGTTTGTCGTATCAATCATGTTTTGTATTTAACACGTGAGCCGGGTATTTTTTTATAAGATACTCAACATACTTACGAATAAGGTACTTATTGGATAACCGGAAAAAATTAATGATGTAAGTACCTACTCATTGGGTAACGTGTCTTCGCATCTAACCAATTGATCTGATAAAATATTTCACACTATTTTTGTTAGACCGTATATACAGCGTGGTTCAAAAAGGGTATACTGACAGTTAAATCTACGGTTTTTATCGCATTGTAATCATTATGTGAAGTCAGAATGACGATAAGACAATAAAAAATCACAATTGTCATTTGGCGAGCATTTTTTTAAATCGACTTAGGGAGGTTACTATTTATTGATATTCTGCCTTCAAAGCGCGCGCTAAGCTCAGGTCCAAACGGTAGTATAACCTTTCTGAATCATGCTATATATGTCGGGGATGGCCAAATAAAATCATTAACAGTGTGTATTATAACGATTGAATGGCACCGATATAGCCACACGGCGTTGCTTAGAGTGGAGCTGCGTCGATGTAAACAAAGACAATTGACTCATAATTGAATTGCAATTGCATCTAAATTAACATTTTTAGCATAGTGTTGTTAAACTCCACTGATCACTTTAAACATCATGGCTTCCACCGTTTTTTTGTCGATGATTTTGGCTGCAACACAGTTTGAAAAACACTACTGGCTGGTAGAATTTACTATTTATGGTTTTACTATGAGAAAAAAAAAACATTTAAAAGTGACACAATGCCAATGTCGTTCGATTGAATCGATTGCTGGCGTCAGGCCTTGCGCGCGTTACTTGAAACTGCCGTAGGAGCATATTGAAAATTATGAAATTGATTGAATAACGCGTTTCCCGTAAACGATACGCGCACAATTAAGGCATGATCATAATGCTACTGATCTGTGTAGAAATACAACGCCAGGTATTCTGCTCTGTGACAGCTGACTCACGTGATTGGCCCAGGAATACGTCATCGGACATTTCAACCAATGAGCGGTGTTAGACGGTGTCTATTGATGATGTCAATTATTAATGGCAACATCGACGATGACGTAATCTTGGGACATCTTCAGAGAATACGAGGTTTTCGGCCCTTCCCCGTCATCGTTACATTGATTCGAAATAATCATTTGTTATTTACGGCAAAGATAAAAAGACAATAATTTTAAGTAAGTACCTACCTTTGCACCACAATCTGAGCGCAATGGAGTAAAATGCAAATATACTTGTACCCCCAAATTTATAGACGTTTTATAACTTCTTCAAACGTCGTTTAGTACTGCGCACAAGTTTTTAGCGCAGTACTATATGACGTGTGATTAAGTTATAAGACGTTTATAAATTCGGGGGTTAGTTTTTAATTATATTATGTCTTTGTATAAGACCAAACCATTCGTTTGCCATGTGTTTTGTAAATAATACGCTGTTGTAAATAATATATTATTATATTCACAGCTCCCATCTGTGCGTGTGTAGTTTTAACAGCTTACAATTATGAATTGTATCTTTTTTCAACAACATTTTTTTTAAACACTAAATTATTTTGTGCCATTCCAATGAAATAGAACGTAGATGTTCAATACTATGATTATATTTTTTAAAATTTTATTGAATATATCCACAGCCGTTTTCTTTTTTATGTAAATATTTTTTTTAACTTCTTTTTTTGTTTTTTTTTTTATATATTTCACACTGTCTAACTATTGAAATGTTGCGTGTGAATATACTCAATAGAATCCATATAAATGTTGCATTTTATTAAATATTGTACTAAGCTTAAAGATTGGCTAGGAGAGGTTTTCATAGTAGATCAAATAAAATAATGGATTGTGACATTCGACAATACTGTATTACAAGTAGGTACTCCTACCTTGATAAATGAATTTTAAAATAAATATTGTTTAATTATTTATCAACCCCCTCCCCTCAACCACCCCCTTCGGTATAGTCCCAATGGCTAACGATCGTACAAGTAAACGATGTCTATTCGTCGCTCGCGGAGATAACCTACAGAAATCTTTATTCTGTAGTCAGTTTTTTTTAATCTGTTGAATACATTTTTTTTATTTAAATCGATTTCTTATAATTACGCGAATACTACACATTGAAATAAAACTAATTTTATGGAACTTATGGCGTTTATTTTATGTGTTTACGTTCCTAACGTTTCGGCTGCTTTACAGCAACCATGGTCACGGGATGACTATGTAACTATGTAAAGCAGCCGAAACGTCGGGAACGTAATAACATAAAATGAACGCGATAAAATCCGTCAAAATAGTTTTATTTCATTGTTTCTTATTAAAATTGGGAACTCCATTATTTTGTTTCGTCGGTTGAAAAATGGCCTAAGTATGTACTGCAAGCTTTTCTAGGCAAGCTTTTCTATAAAATTATAGTTTAAAAAAAAACAAATACTGGATACAATGACTTTATTATACTCTCTTAAAAACTATAAAACTATGTTTTAAGTACACTTTTATTATCAACCGTTACTTTCGTGCTTATTACAATGACATCTAAGTACGTATATGAAATGCTGCAAAATTCGATGTAAATACCAATAAGATATATATCAAAGTATAATAATAGTATCGCTAGACGAACACACCAACTATACGGTCCCACACTAAGCAACGCTTGTATAGTGGGTACCGTACAATGGACGGGAGGCGAACCCAGTATACAAGGTACAACAAAAATAGTGTAAAATATTTTAACCAATGAATGAGCAAGTTATATGGATCACGGTGATGTATTTTATTTTTTTCAAACAAGAATGTTTTTTTTAAATGTCTAATAATTAAATTGATTTCTTTGGGAATGTTATATTTAGAACTTACTGTTGTGCCGGTTGAAATATTTTCCACTATTATTGTTACACCTTATATAATACTTATACAGATATTAAACAACCATGACTTGGGTACAAATATGCGCGCTCGTCACTCAAAGTTTGGCACTACAAGGATTCGAACCCGGGACCCTGAGCGCAGATGGCAGGGTCACTACCCACTGAGCTAATCAGGTCGTCAAATATGCTTACTAGGTATACGATATACGATAATCTGTGAGGTTTTAAATAGTGTTGGTAATAGGGAAGACCTCATCGCCTTACAATACTAAAATACAGGGTATATGTGACCTTGTAACGAAAACTAATACCATGGATTCAACTCATGAATCCAACCCTCCACAGTTGGAATTTAGCGATGATATTTTCATAAATAATACATATTATTATTATTTTTTAGCTATTCTTAAATGGAGCTTAGCATATAATCATAGTAATAATACAAGTGTATCTCAGCGTGATTTTAAATTAAAAAAGAAACGTGATTTTGAATTTAATATAAGGTTACTAACTAAGACCAAAAAACTGCAATGTATTTAAAATAAAAATTGAATACGCTCGAGCGCGCTCGTCGCTCGCGCGCGTCGGGCATCGCGCGGAGCCTTGTGTTGCGTGTAAAAAATAAGAACCATAGTAACCCAAGACCTTCGAAATATATTATTATTATTATTTTATCATAGGCATTACCTTTGCCCAGTTTTCGATACCTTGCGCTTTACACCCTGTATAAATATAATTATGACTAAAATCTATTAAACACAGTAAAAGTCAATGCACGGGACAACATGCTACCCAACCTGTTGGGCCGATTTGTTGGGTCCATATCAATTGGCATGTAAATAACTAGCTAACTTGCCGGTTGACATGCCTATTTGTTGAGACCCTACAGTGACCTGATTGGGTGCGAAGCTGGGCCGTTCGTACAAACTTTAGTATTTTTATTTTATTTACAGCCTACTTCAGAGGGGTAGTAATTCGCGTCATACTTTAGTAACCCTATGAAGTTGGCTGCGAATGACAGCGCGGAAGACAATATTCTAACCGTTCCGTACGGAAACTTTGAGCACAGTTCCATGGCGCGAATAAGTATATAGCTGAATAAGTAGATGGCAAAAAGAGGTATGCTAATAAATAAAAAAACTAAATTGGACGGAGTCACTTGTAGAGTATATAAGGAGACAGTTGTAAGAGCACTCGTTGAATAGATGGTGTGTAAATGATTGTAGATCGTATGAATATGTAAATAAAGAGCAAATATAAAGAAAATATATTTTCGAAAGACGTGAACAGCGAGTGAACTATGTGGTTTGAATCCCGTACACATTGAAGGGCAACTCACGTGTAGCTATAGTATACTGCAATGTTTATTTGCGCATCCACACAGTGAGATTATATTTTCGTACCTATTCATATGATCAGTGAGTCTACACTAGCGCACACGAGGTGCCGACAGAAGTAAGAAGAATAGGCTATTTGACTGTTTGAAAAACTATCTTAAATAGTTCATTAGTTTAATATGATGCTAACAATATAGTTCTTTCATTGTTAATATCAGTATTTTCCATAAAATTCGATGATAAAGTTCAAATAAATGAAAATACCGCCGAAACGCGGCACAAGGGTCACGTGACCCTTATGCAAAAGACATGGCTGATAACACATTAAGAAATATTACCAAACTCGTATCGACAACTTGACTCCGATTACGACGGTGTGACGTCACAACGCATCAACCAACAATCCACAGCGTTTTTGATCACGTGACCGAACAAAAAATTTTTTTTTTATTTTATTATTTTATAGAAAATCATCCGTACTTTTGCTGAAAAATTAAGACTAATAGTAATAAAAAGGTATAATCTTTTAGGATGGCCACAATTTAAAGCTTGTTTTTCATACAGTCAAACACCCTATTACACCCCGTTGAGAGTTAGTTAGAGAGAGAGTTTGACGACTTTCAATTGGATTCGGTATTCTGAAATAAAATTCGCCTCCCATACCGTGGGTATGACTTTCGAGGTGGTATTTAACCGACATCAAAGAGGAAGAGGTTCTCAATTCGGTTTTTTCTTAGGATAGCACTGCTGTTATCGTAATGAATATATTTTACTTTCATATTCATACGGTGCAACCTGGCGCTTTCAATTATGCCTTATAATCCCGCCATTAAACTCTACAAATGGTTATTATAAATAATATATTCAACTACATGTACCGACTAAATCATATGTCAATATATTCTATAAAATAAATAAAATACTACATTCTAAGTAATTAAGTACATTTGGTATAGTAAATGCATAGAAACACACATATAAAATAATAATATACTTCAACTAATTCGGATTCAGTCGTCAGATCCGTTGGAATAAATACTAAAAATAATAATTAATTAAATGTTTTTTTTTTTATAAAATAATACCACTCTGGAATAATAACTTAAAAGTAAAATAAATTCCATACCGTACTCGCTAACCATAATTTGAATTAGTACAATAATAAAAAAATAAGGTGTGTTCAGACCATAGACGACTTAGGAAACCCTCAGAGGGAATGTCTTTATCTATATAAGTTTAAACAGAAATATTGTAAAGTATTTTAACAGATGAATCAGTAAGTTATATAGATCATGTTGATTGTGCAATTGATGTTTGTTTTTTTTTTAAACCAGGCGAACCAGTAGCGTTTGGCCATGCGCTCAGTACTAGGTGTAATTTTTTAAATGTCTAATAATTTGATTCATTTTTTTGGGAACGTAGTCTATATAACATACTGTAAAAATATTTCACACTATTATTGTTACACCTTATATAAATAAAAATCAAATACTGTTCGTTGGTAAACGCATTAGTTGAGAACGGCTGCAAAGATTACCATTTTGAGATTCGAACCCGAAATTAGTAGATTCTGCATTTTTTTTGTGGCCACCATGAATTTAAAAGAAAAATATGACGTTTGCTTGGTTGTTACCAGCGCACGTTCAATGTTAGTTTTTTTAACATGCCGAGGCGCTTTCCGCGCGCGTTCCTCTGTCTGGAACGAATGACGTTACGGTCTGAACAAGCCTTTACTACCTAATTGATCTAAACAAATACTCGATTAAAAATCAGCACGCGACATCTACATAGAATAAGCAAAATTAAATAATGATCGACGATAAATGGCCTCAAAATAATAATAATACAAAAGAAGTTAGACAAAAAGAACAACTAGGTAAATAAAAAAATACTATAAAACAAATATCAATAAGTTTACAAGCAACCGAATGAGATTCTAACTGTTACGAGATTGAACTAGAAGTTTCAATTTTGAGACATATTCTAGCAGAGCTCAGTTGGGGTACAGCATCCAACTCTTACTCCGAAACGTCAGTCAATTTTTTTTTTTTTTTTTATTACCTTATAGGCAAGTATTTGATCTCGATCTCACCTGATGGTAAGTGACGATGAGATCTACGATGGAGCATACTCGCCTAGGTAGGAAGGCGGCAGTAGATCGCGACGCTACATTCACTAGGCACATGCAGCGCAGCTGATCTGACCCGCCATCCATGAATGGCAACACCGAACATCATGCCGGAACACGGCTAGGCCGCTTGGCGACATGGCTTTGTTCAGTGGGTGGTGACTAGCCACGGCCGAAGCCTACCACCAGTAAAGTCAAGTTATGTTTCCATTTTATAATAATGAAATAAACTATTATAATCAAATCTATTGACCTACTTTTAATACTTTCGGCTCATTACACAGGGCGAATCATTTATTTATCGAAATTACTTGTTATTCTTAAATTTTGATATGTTATTTAAATGTTTAAAATCTTACTTTTTTTGTGACATAAATTAAGTCAACTGTTTCTGAGCGCTGGACTTTGTGACAAAACATTTAGCTAATTATAATTGGAAAAAAATAATGCAATTTTCATCATTATAATCAACCCCACGACTCGAGAGATCTGAGCGAGACACACAAACCACTAGACCGAACAGATCAAAATAAACCGTATTACATCGTTATTAAATTTTAAAATTAATCATCTCGTAAATTCTAGATTATATTGATATGTAATTAACTACAGCTCTACCTTCGTGTACGGTTCGGAGTTGTCCTTCTTGTTGCGTCTGTTTCGTCTGTGCTTGCTGTTGGATAATATCTCGTACGCCTGTTGGATCTCCATGAACCGCTCCTGGGCGGCGCGGCGGCCCCCCTGCTCCTTCACCTTGTCCGGATGATTCTCCCGGGACAGGCGACGCCATGTAGACGTGATCTCCTGCTGGCTGGCATCTAGACTGAGACCTAGGACCTGCAAATCAAATATATAATATGAAGCTAATGCAGCAGCAGCTATGAAGGTGTATTTTTAATGCGATGAGCTGACGGTTAGAAGCGTAATTTCATGGAGAATTTGAACCTAATTTTTTCCTATTTATAATAATAATACCAGCCATTTTTAATCTCCCACTGCTGGGACGGGCCTCCCCTCAATGCACGGGGGATTCGCTCGTAGTCCACCACGCTATCCCAGTGTGGGTTGGCGGACTTCTGTCGAAAGGTTCTCTCAGACATGCAGGATTCCTCACGATGTTTTCCTTCACCGTTTAGCAAGTGATAATCATGGTTGAAAATGAGATTCACACATGAAATCCAGTAATCCCAAAGGTGCGAACAGAGGCACACACACACAGACAGAGGTTTGAACCTGCGATCGTTACCGAGGCAAGCATTCTACCAACTTGGCTATCACTGCTATACTTGGCTATCACTGCTATACTTGGCTATCACTGCTATACTTGGCTATCACTGCTATTCCTATTGAATCCCATTGTTTCGTTGTCTCATTTGTGAAGGAGTGTCTGTACATTGCTAAGGAACAATATGAGAAGACAATTAATCGGAGATAAAGGTCACCTTATAAGCATTCTGCTCGCCGTGTGGGTCAGACAAGTCGATGATTTGCTTCCAAACCTCGTACCAGCCGTGGTGCTGGGCGTACTGGTACGTGTCCTGAAGACACTGCTTAACGTCCAACCACCTGATGGGTACACAAGGAATTACACTCACCGAAACTCCACAGATAAAGAGACACCAATTTAGCGGTAAAGGGAAGATCTTCCAGCCAGGCGGGTGGTCTGCCCCAACGGTTATTGTCGGGATCTTGTATATATGTTACTTGCTCCGAAAACTCTTATAGCGCGATTCAGGATTGTGACGACAATTGTCTATTGTTCTGAATGCATGGTTGAAGTGGTCGCTACACTAACTTAACTCTCAAAATCAGTACCGGGTTATCCTTATAGGGATTGTAGGCTAGGCTAATGTCTTAGATCCGGCGCCGCCTAGGATCTCGTGGCCTTTGAGAAATATAGACAAGTAATTCGATGCTTTGCTTATTTTTATAGAAAAAATTATGTCACAAAAAGTAGTATACGCCAGTTGGGAGGTATTTTTAATTAGATTCCAGGTAGAATAATTCGAGAACTTCCAATAAAGAGCTGATAGTAAATCAAAAACTCAGATGAGAAAAAAAAACGGTTTAAATACTGCCTGCCAAATAATACACGCGTCACAGCAGGTCAGTAGATGCGGGTGGGGAAAAACCGTCAGGTGGGGTAAGGTACGGAAAGACGGGAAATTTCCGTTTTCATATATTTTCGAGATGTTGGCTAACCAAAACACTTGCGAATGTTTACTAATGCTTACTCTATTCAAAAGAAACAAGTTGGTATATATTCATGGGAACACCGCTACGTGAGCTGGCAACGCGATATGTTCCAATGCTAGGTACAAATACTCAAGCATAACTCACCATGGGCTGGTGAAGAAATGATGTATAGCCTCGTATATCGGGACCTCGTCGCCCTCGCTGTCAGTGATGGTACCGTGGAAGTACAGGTAGCCACACCAGAGCGATGCGTACAGGCACGCACACAGCCCAAGCACTGCCACGCGCCTGTAATTGCAACATTATTGACAAATATTGGCGTAAAAGATGAGCCAGCATAATTAGCCATTGTATCTTTATAAGTAACACACATGAGATCTAATGTATAAATATTGAAAGGCAATTTAGCAAGACATGATTCAAAGAATTAACATTTCACAGCGATAAAAGGATTACAAAAAGTCGCCCAACAATAATTTGTAAATGTGAGAACCATTTAGCCATTAACTTGTAATTATATATTTAGAGTTAGTATTTTTTTTTACCAGCTGCTAAAGTCTGCCTAGCCGTTTCTACATTGTTCTCACATACCTATAACAATGTACTGCTCAAAAATGTAAAAGATCATTTTAACTGTCCGTTCTTCTCCATAGTGTTTCATTTTAAATGCTCACTTGACAAGATGATGCTTCTTTGGGGTTCGCTTCCACTCTTTGGAGAAGGAGTCAAAGGCGAGCGCCGAGGCCAAGACCATGAGGGTGAACCACAGCGTTTCATCGTAAACGTAGTAGCGCACTGGGTAGGCAGCGTACGCGGCTAGCAGCGGCCATAACAGGCTACCCTGTTGTCTTCCAACATTGCCAAATGTCCAAACACCTGTAAAAATTACTCATTCATATAGGGGTAGGTACGTGCGCTTTTTACCCATCGTATTTAATTACGTAAATACCATTCTATACGGAACGGGGGAACTCATTTCTTAATGGGGTAGGTGTGTACGCTTTTTACCCATCTTATTACTATCAAGTATATCACCACCGAGAGGGAACGGGCGAGTAAAATGCCGCCAACGACTATACTCCTGGTACTGTATGAATTATAAACCTATAATATTATAGTGTGCCTTGTTGTAAATAAAAAATAGATCCTACCCCAATAGTATTTGGACATAGATTAATCGAGATACACCCTCTGTGCGACTACACTGAATATACGCTTCAGACGCCTGAAATCTAATACATCCGAGTACTTTAATAGCATCCATGACACATCTACAATTTCAATCTTATGTCACCAACCGAATATAATGTGTGTGTAATTAGCTCTTATAATAATGGAGGTGTCATGTCTAGACATAAGGAATACAGTATAAACACTCACCAAGGGCAGCCGCCAACGGTATCAGCAAGTTTAGGTAACGCAGACTGATCCAACCAAAGCCATCCGGTGGGACGGCAAACATCATCATCTGGCCCCATGTGTACCCAACCAGGAGCATAAAAGTGAACCGGTTCGTAGAGAATGGTGGCTAATAAACAATTTTAATAACTTTTATTAGGTTTTGAGTCTATGGCCACACAAACTAAGCAGCGCTTGTATTATTTGTAGACTGGGGGGCAACATCAGTATATCAATACTTATAGTTATCCAAGATCTATGACTCATGTACAAACATTTCTATACATAAAAGTTTGATCCTACTGAAACTTGAACCCCAGTCTCTTGGTATAGAAAACACTACTAACTGACCCAATTTGTTGGAACATACTCATCAGGAATATGGAAAACTAATATTCATTGAAATAGGCAGAAAATTGGATGATGATTTTCATTCTTTACTAACGTCAAAATTACGAAATGTAACATATAATTACTAAGACGGTCTATCTTATCTTATCCAATGATAAGATGTGTGTCTTTATTATGAAACAATGATGTTAAGACATTCCCATGACTGTGTTTAGTACACAATGAGAGTATCAGACGGAGCATACATGAATCAGTGTTAGTAAATACAAACCAAATAAGTACTGGTTGAGCAAAGAACATTCATGGTAGGCAATGAAACCTAATTAATAATGAATTATATGAAACAAGAGTTATAGTAATTCTGTATAAGTATAGATACTTAGAGAGATAGTACTTAGTCATTGAATAGATAGTTCATAGTATAAGCATAAAATAAAAATGTATAACCTGATATAAAATACAAGTATATTCATGCAATTATTATACATACTTACATAAAAAATACACAGTTGTCCCAAAAGGCACCTGAAGTCTTTGAATAGAAAAAAACAACAAGTTAATATAACATTGTCTCTTATTGATAAAGTGAAGATTTGAGAATAAGGGTAGAATGCATGGACTTTATGCAGACCGTATTAAGTCTCATTTTAACCTACATATAAAGACTGGATTGTGAAAACAAAATGCATTTTCAGATTGTTATACGTACCTACCTACATTACTCTCACTGCATTTACATTGCACATGAGTCTGGCAAGACAAGATATAGAGAAAGTCCATTTATTAATATAAGTACCCACTCAAGTAAACAACTTTGAGATATGTTTCTCTCAATATTGTGCTAATGTTATTCAGGCAATTGAGAAACAGAATGTACTAAGTATTCATATACTTAGCACTTATGCATCGTCACAAACATAACAAAATAATAAACTAAGATTTTATTACTACAAATTCAGATTGCTGTACCTATGAACAAGGGGCCAGAAACTCCATCGTTGTTCTTTTTAAAAGGATTATTATTTTTGAGTAGCACACACATAGCCATGTACTACTCATAATTTGAAAAAAAAATTAGGAACGGCTGGGCTACATTACGAGTTAATGGGTTTGTTGGTCCCATACTTACAAATTAAGTTGGTCACCACTCTTATAACTCATCATGTAAGTGTAGTGTGATCTAAGTTAATATGTTGTGTCATCATCATGGATCCAAGCCTAAAGTACAATATATAGCAATAAAATAATTAGTAAAGTCAGCTTCCTAAATGGTCATAACTGCTTGCTAAGCATTTGCATTACCAAGTAATCTGATTAATTTGCAAAATAGTAATGATTGAATAGTGTTTTTAGGACAGTAAAACATACTTCTAGGAAGCATAAAATGATGACATTTTATTTTTATATATTATTAGTCATGCCCTAGTGTCGCCTACTAATAACAAGAGGTGGCAGTTATTAAGCCATTGAGATATGTAACAAACTAAAAAGAATTGCTCACCTTTTTATTACTTAGGTTTGGTTTCACTAGTAATTAAATAGTCTATACATAAATTTTATATAAGGAGCTCTGCAGATTAGTACTTATTCTCAAATACACTTTTAAGACCAAAAACCGAAGATAGATTGTAAGCCAGGACAGAAAAGAGCAGTGTGTGTCAGAAACAGTTAGTTCTGCCAGTGTTAAGGGGTCAACCTGTGGCCCTGTAAGTTATATTTGAACATATGATATATCTGGTATAAATACCTTTTTATTACGACGCATCTTATTGATGAGATCTTCCATATGCTTCGGATCCTCATTGGCGTCCCTCACGTACCTCGGAATCCTGAATAAATCGCCGAACCAACCGACCCCAAACCCACCCAAAGTGGTCCACCAAACAAACGCATGTTTGTCTCTTCTCAGGTAGAAAAGGTGAACTCCAAATATTCCACCAAAGAGCCACAGTACATACGCCCAAAATATTGACTTCTTGCTCATCGTATCAACCCCTTTCGCGACCATTTTACTCAAGTTATCGATGTGCACTCAACCTGTGTATGAGAGTTTTGGCATTACTTTTTGAATAATCACTTATAACATTATGTTTTTATATAGAGTGAATATTAGTATATTTTATATAAATAACTAAAAATAATAAGCCACCAAAGCTATGGATAAATTTGAAACGTTTGCCTATTCCACCTCAAATGAATTAATTATATCCACGAACAAGTTTTGAGGCGCCGCGACTTTCTCTCTTCCTCCTTATGTCATGTTCATGTTTGTCTGTCATGTCACGCATGACGTGGGCCTAACATCCATCGATAGATTACTACAATTTTTTTGCTTTTGCAATCGGATGCAAAATTTAACTACCTACTGCCCATTTCAAAGAAATAAGGCCCTAGTTACAGGTAACAGGTTAAATTGCGGGATAGTGCTCTGGCCTAAGCGCTCGTCCGGGTAAAAAGGTTAATACGGGACTTTTTGGCAGAAAGTTGAACGTTTTAAATAGTTTTAATAGTTATTCTGCTATTTGGAATGGAAAAAAATCCAAAAATCAATGATCCTAAAAATCTACCCACCCGGTAGAGAGCTATAAATCGAGTAATTAACACAACTTAGTTTTATATATAGATATATTATATATTTAGTTTACCCTAAGTCGATTGTATGTATGGTACCCATAACACCAGCGTTACTTAGAGCGGAACCGTATAGTAGGTGTGTTCGTCTGGCGATATTATTATGTTCGAAATAAAAAAGCATACTCGGTGACATCAGATCTCATTCAGGGTCTTTTGATTCAAGACGCCTTCAAATAATGATAGGCAACTAGCAGCATCTTCCAGATTTAAAAGCTGTTGGTAAATTCGCGTGATAAATTTGGCGATAATAAGATACTCACAGTGTGAACGCTGGCATAACATAGACATGCATGAGTCTTTTTTGTAGGGGTCGGCTCTGTGGTTCTGTTCTGTGGTATGGTTGGCGCTGGCACTTTTGGCACATTAGTTTGGCATGTCAGTTGGCAGTAGCTGGCAAGCAATATTGTCTTTAGTATTGTGGCATTTGGCCATCCATCCATCAGTCAGCAAAAAAGATAGAAATGGTGATAGCACAGTGCAGTACGTAGTGACGTATTCGTCCGTGTATTCCACAATACAATCAACTATTTTACTGTGTGTGTTGTTCGTCGGTCAATAATGTAAAAGTGATAGATCTCCGCTGTAATCATTTGTTACCTACTCATCGATCGCGTCACCAAATTCAAGGAGCATGTAAAATTCGTCCTAGCGTAGGTTGGTACCTACTTTCATCCTACATAATTAAATATATCCAAAGGAAACTTTAATTATCCTTACGACTGCACAGCACGTGGTTTACTACATCCTACAACATTTCAGACATGAATTTCGAAGAAGTCTCCGAGACTATATACGGGACTGATGATCAGGACTCCCGTGTGATGTCAGAAAGAGTCCAAACACTGGCAAGGACAATATATAAAGAGCTAGAGCGCATGATAGCTCGGTATGACGAGGATGTAGTGAAAACCTTGATGCCCCTGGTGGTGAATGTGCTGGAATGCCTTGACTCGGCTCAGCAGTCCAACCAGGAGCAAGAGGTGGAGTTGGAACTACTGCGGGAGGACAACGAGCAGCTGGTGACACAGTATGAGCGTGAGAAGGTGGCACGCAAACATGCTGAACAGAAGGTAAGCTGAAAACAACAAAGACCATGATTCTTTGTTTATTTTGCACTTTGGTCTGCTTTATATTGATACAGATTGAATGTTATATAGTATATAATTATGCTGTTTATTAATTTTATAATATTATTCAATATTACACAATCTTTATTTTCCTTATTGCATGTGTTAATGTTATCCAAATTTCAAGGTAAACATTGAACATTCCTGCATATTTATATTATTTGATGGGCCTCTGGGTTACTAGTAGTTGTTTAGCTCATAATATGAGTACTGCATTGATTTATATTTTTGTTTACATGCTGATAGTGTAGGAGTACAATGATAATATATATTGTATTAAAATGGTTAGATCATTCCTGGAATGCATTTCTCTTATGACAAATGAAAATATTCCTCTAAGAGTGGTCTTATTTCAACAAAAAAAAATCTATGATATTCCTTATGTTCATTTAAATCTGTCTTGTGCATTGTCTATTATGCAACACATATATTTAAAATTTCAATGTCATCAATCCAGCCGTATCATTGTGAAAGGACAACTTATCTAACTATATTTCAAGCTTTGCAACATACAGCATTGTGAAATTAATAATTCTTTGATTGTAAAATTGTTACATGAACATTAATTGGAAAGCAAATAGTTTAAACAACAATAGCCGTGTGATAGTTGCCCTAATTAAGTTAAAAAATGAACTAGACTTGATTAAAGTATATGTATTGTTGTCCTCACATGCTTTCAGAGTAGTTTACAACATAGAAATATTGTTGGGTGCGTCAGATATAGTTCAATTATAATTTGTAGACACCAGGATTGGTGAATGTTATTTAATAATCAGCAATTACATTGATAGTAACTGAGATTGCATGATTACAATTTAATGGATTTTGATTATTTACTGAACTGAACATTTTTAAAATCACATTTTAACAAACAAAATACATCGGAGTCTGTAGCATAATATGAGTTTTAAAATAATAGTAACCAGTAGGCTTAGCAGGAACATCCAATGTAATATTATATTTGCAATGAAAGATATAATCTCATGTTTCCTTGGCCTTACATGTCACATCATTAAGAAAACATGCTGTCACTACCATACTTAATGATGAAATCTGTGGTGTGAGAGGGATGGAGGAAGCATACCAATACACTAATCAAAAAGGATTGTGCTTCACCTACACTTACTTGGACATGCATGCTATATGAATTCCACATTCACAGATAGCCCATCAAGTAGAAGCTTACAAGGAGATTATGAGATGATTAGATGTTTGATTTTAAGCATTCAAGTAGCTACATAAGCATACCAGTGTCCCACCAAAACTAAATGCCATTTAACAAAAAACAAACACATTAGCACTGGCATGTTTAGTTAACTTGCTGATTAAGAAACAAATGGTGTTTGTTTTTTTAATTAGTTATGCCTATTATAGGCCATAGGATTTATATAATGAGGTGTTATGATTGGTTATTTGGACTTCAAATTCAGAACCATAACAAATATGCCCTGCGAAATATATCTGTTATTATATATCTACAATCTGGCAATGTGTTGAATGGCAATAGATATGCTCCTTATGTATTATATTGGTACGGTATGTGCAATGAATGAAATTTGTATGTGCAGCCAGTGAATCAACACTAAAATATACCACACTTACTGATTCGGTATCCTAGGTTAATTTTTTATGAAACTATGTGGATGTGAAGTTATAATTGTGTATTGGACTATCATATGGTAATTGGTAGTCTCTGCTAACTTACATGAGATTTAGGTATTATTATATTATGTATAATACCATATTATTTCAATTAATTAACAGTTGCTGGAAGCGGAAGACCTGTTTGAAGGGGAACGGAAAGATTTAACAAAAAGACTTGGGTCATTGGAGAACATCGTGCGGATGCTGGAACTGAAGCACAAGAACGCGTTATACCACGCCAGTAGGCTCGAGGAGAGAGAGAATGAAACAAAAAAGGTACAAACTCCACTAACGCTCATGTTTTCCTGGTACCATTGCCCAAATGCACAGTACAGCAATTCACCTCTGCTGGAGGAGGAATTATGGAGCAGTTTTCATAAACATGTCATGCTAGACTTTCGAGAGCTTGATAAGAGTTTTTTTTTAAATTCAAGTTCCTAAAGTTGAATGAGGAAGAGATAACATAATACATAGTAATACGGTAATATAGAAAGCTACACTATCGCTGAGTGTCATAGACTATGACTCGTCACGCTATGACGACCCAAATAACACAGTTGGTAGTGACCCTGCTCTCGGTACCGAGGGTCCCGGGTGCGAATCCCCGTGGGGGCAATATGTGTGTGATGAGCACTCATATTTGTACTTAATTCCTGGATGTTTAATATTTATAAGTAATTATTTATACTGGGATCACACCAGTTCATTTCATACCCATAATACAAGCGTTGCTGGGTTTTGAGGACATACAAGTAGTTTGTTAGTATGTCGATATGATTATTATTATTACTATGACCATTGGAGATTGAACAAAATAGACGATTGCGTTGGGTAGGGCCGCTGGGAAACGTTGGTGAAAATATTTTTTTTATTTACGTTTTTTTTTGTTCTTCACAGGAATATAGTAAACTGCACGAGCGGTATACCATACTGTTTAAGGCGCATATGGATTGTGTGGAGAGGGCCAATTTGCTGGCGCCCTCGGCCAACGATGGTGGCGAGGTACGCGGCAGGCTCGGCCTGAACCCAATGCGGTCAAGCGGTGAGTACCACATCATCCTAAACCAGCCGCGAAGACAGAGGGGGCGAGGGATGCCATAGTCCCCCCCCTTGACACACGCTCGAAGCACTCAATTTGTTTTTTTTATTATAATCGTCGCGTCTCTTTTGTTTTAAGACTCATTATTTGACAGGGGCAAGGGATGCAATAGTCCCCCCCCTGACACACGCCCGAAGCACTCGATTTGTTTTATTTTTATTATAATCGTCGCGTCTCATCTGTTTAAGGCTCATTATTTTATTGTAAGTCCGACGTGGACAATAAACAATAGTTTTAGCATTTTTACTTGTATTCTATGAATCTTAAACAGAACACTGTATCCGCGATGTTCTTAAACTAGCTAGGCTGGCGTAGTTCTATTTATTTTTTTATTTCAGTCTAATTATTGGTCCGTTGTGTAGTCCATGTAATATAATATTATGCGTTGAAATAAAACTATTTTTTAAGGATTTTATCGCTTTTTTGTATGTGTAGTATTCGCGTAAATATAAGAAATCGAAATTGATATTATGTCCTTTATGTTGTTAGGTCCCATTTCGTTCGGCTTCGCGTCGCTGGAGGGGTCGATGCACGCCGCGGAGCACACCGAGAGCATGCCCGGCAGCCCCGACAGCATGGCCTCGACGCCGCCGTCGCCCCCCAGCGGCGCGGACCTGATGGCCGCGGTGCGGACCGTGGAATGCGCCCACCAAACAGACACAGTCATGCAGCAAAGCCAGGTAACTTGATTAGAATATATATAATATATATTTATTACAGGTTATTGTGTGGACAAATGCGTCCCTTTTCCTTCCTTTTATTACAGCTTATTGTGTGGACAAATGCTTCCCCTTTCCTAGCCCACAAGATCCTGTCTCGGACTTTTTGTGGCCCCGTTTGCTCGCTAGGGTGACCAAATCGTTCCACCATCTTCGACTTGGTCTGCTACAATGTCGGCAACCATTTTCGGGTGTCCATGAATTGACGCGATTTAACCATATTAGGAATATATATTATACTAGCTGGTCTCGGCGAGCTTCGTATCGCCTCAGAATTCACATTTTGTTTGTTCTATATTTCCCATGTTCTAATAGATATTCTGCTGTGACAAATTAAAAAAAATCACCGATCGTAAAATGCGGCCCACCCGTTCTCGAGTTATAAATGGTGTAACAAACAAGACTTTGTTTTATATACAGGTTATTAGCTAGGTGAGGCCTACGTGTCTATTACTTTTTAAAACATCCTGTCGCGAATTTTTCAAATTTTCATTCCCTACAAACCCATAAAAAATTATCAAATCGATCCAGCCGTTCTCAAGATATTATGCGTTTACCAACAAACAGTATTTTAATTTTAACTTATATAGATGTTGAACATACACATGTGTTTACCACTTGTTGGTAACATCCTGTTGTGCTTACGATACTGTACTAATAAATGCATTATGAAATTCTGCATAGCCGCCGTTCCGGCGCGCGCGCAGGCCCGGTGTGGCCGCGGTTCTTGTAGAAAGTATATTAAAAAGGGCTATGAATCTCAACAACTCATCATTATGACTTTAATCCCCAAAGTGGTAGTTAAAAGTGAACTGCATGGCACCCACATTTCGCCAACGATTTGGGCCTAATGTTATAGGGGGTGAGTATTTTCCCATTATAATGGGCACACCACGTTGCCCGCGATGATTGCCCATTGCCCGCTGGCAAATTTCATGGTTTTTGAGGGAATATGATGTTCGCCTTCACTGTACAGAAGATGTATGCAACCCTCTATCCCCTAAATTAATAGACGTTCTATAACTTTATCAAAATTCATATAGCACTGCGCAAAGCAAAACGCTTGTGCGCAAAATATCTATAAATTTGGGGGTATAGGTCTAGTAGTTCCAAATTCTATAAGTTTTCAATTGCCGGCTGCAAAAATAAATATATAAATATCACCAGATAAACACACCAACTGTACGGTCCCAAACTAAGCAAAGCTTGTGTCACTGGTACCTTATAATGGACTGGGGGCGGTCCCAGTATATATTTACGTATATAAATATCGAACCCATGACTTGGGTGCGGACATTCGTGCTCACCATATAAAGGTGTGAGTGTCCATATATAGCAGTGATAGCCAAATTGGAACGCTTGCCTCCGTAACGAGGATCGCTGGTTCAAACCCCGGCTCGCATCTATTTCTGAATTTCAAGTGCGAATCTCATTTTCCACAACGATTATCACTTGCTAAACGGTGAAGGAAAACATCGTGAGGAAACCTGCATGTCTGAGAGAACCCTTCGAAAGATGTGTGAAGTCCGCCAACCCGCACTGGGCCAGTGTGGTGGACTATGGCCTAACCCCCCTCGCATTGAGGGAAGGCCCGTGCCCAGCAGTGGGACATTAAAAAGGGCTGGTATTATTATTATATATATAAAGGTTGGACCAGGACTCAGGACCCACGGTACGGAAAGCAGGATCACTATCAACTGGGAATTGGGTCGTCGAATTACTTACTAAGCTATACTCAGCCAGTCTCCCTTCTACAGTCCAAATGATGCTGGTGACACTATCTGCCCAGTTGGTTACATTGCTATGTCCGGTGGAATTACTAAGAAAATATGTCTTATCAGTTCCAATGAACAATTGTGACCAAAATTAGCGGGAGCTATGTGTTTTCTCCGCCCAGGACATATCTGATTAGGACATTGTGTATTGATATTTTTTTATATGATTGTGTATTTTTTATTATTGTATATTTTTTATAGTTTTAAAGAATAAAGGCTATATTTACCTACTATTATAATTTGATTTTTTGTAAGCATGGGTAAGGATTAAAGTAAGCATAACACACCTTGTAAGCATGTAAAAGTATTGTGTGTTTCAAAGGATGTTTTGTTGCGAACGTTTAAAGCAATACAAAATGACTAAAGAAATAACATCATCAAACAATCGTTTAGAGAAATCTGTTTATTTATTTTCTCACAACAGAAGTGATGAATCATTATTTAAAAACTAGCTGTTACCCGCGACTTCGTCCGCGTGGTATTTAACAAAGACAACCGTTAGCAATAGCCCGCTCGCGGATTCATGGCCCGCGCGACCGGCAGCCTTTGTGATATTAAGTCGTTAGCGGGGGTTAGGGGGGTTTTTGTTTTCTAAAATATATGTAGCCTAAGTATTCCTTGTTACATCAGCTATTTGCCAGTGAAAGTCCCGTCAAACTCGGTCCAGCCATTTCAGAGATTAGCCGGAACAAACAGACAGAAAGACAAAAATTTTAAAAAAAATTGTTTTGGTATAGGTACCGTGTATACATCCAAATGCACTTAGTAAAAAGCGGTTATTTTAAGATTACAAACAGACACTCCAATTTTATTTATATGTATAGATTTATTAACTTTAGTCATGAGGTCCTGCTAAAAGATAAGATTGTTAGATCTTTGAAACACACATTGATGTCTATAACAACTTATATCTGAAACAGTTTTAGCATATCACATAATTCAACAACTTTATACACTAATAAAACTATACACGGTATAATTATCGAGTTTGACGGAATGTTCGAAGAGTTGCAGCCGTCTTCGGAACACTCGCACACTCGGGAGTAGTGTACATTGCTGAACTTGGACAGTGAGCACGTCAAAGGCTCGGTGTACACGTACGCACACTCCCTGAATACGTTCACCTCTTGTGAGTCCGTGAAATGGTTCACCTGAGACAGTGTTCGACACACCGCCCCACCACCGCACTCCCTCAAATACGTACTGTTCAAATTGTAATTGTAGCAGCCGCGTTCCTGCAGCGATGAGCATTTATAACATTTGATTGTCGATACACGATTGCACATCACTGATATTATTGTATATGATAGCAACAGTTTATGAGCAACACTTTTCATCTTATCATAAACTTAAACCAATAACGAAATTTACTGCCATCGATTTGACAGTAATCTATTCTTTTATCTGTGATTTGACATTGATGATTCCGATTTTGAAATTTTCGGCCAGCGTTAAGCTTTGATTTTTTTTTATTAATTCAAATTTGTGCCTTTTTAGGTTTTTGTTGCTTTATTGTTATGGTTCATACACTTGTAACAAATATGAAGTAATATATTTATTAACTACTAAAATTTATAATTTAAATAAAAACACTTAATAATATATATGGATAATTTTATATGGATTTAGAATGAGATCCTTTAAAAATGAAAATCTGAATATTTAAAAGATTTAATAGCTATCGAAGTTTTATTTTTTAAATAGGCCATATTTTTAATTTGTTCTCCACAAACTCCCCCCATTATTATCCCTCTAAGCCTGGTTCCACAATGGGGATCATCGATGACGCTGAGGTTTGAATCTTGGCAAGTCCCACATACAAGCTAATTGTCATGAATCCCTCAACAAAATTATCCACTTTCCAAGCCCAGCTGATAGTTTAATATTATTATTCTGTTGCCAGGCAACGTCGCCGGTCGTGCCGCCCACACCAGCCACAGGCGCGGGCGCAGGCAAGTCGCAGACCACGAGTGAGAAGCGAAGTGCCAACACGTTATACCAAGAACTGTCATTCCACGATGAATCTAACATTCCCGAAGAAGACGCTGATATTATAACAGGTGAGGTTGTCAGGAAAAACACAACTTACACGGTATAGTTCGGGCGGTGGTGCGGGTAAAAGCTAGTTAAATAGTATTTGGACGACATCCTAGTCTTGTTTGAGATAGACCATTCCGAACACCGCACCGTATGGTTGAGACCTTGATTCCCATTTTTAGTCTGACGAAAACCTAGTTAGATAATTAGACCACAGCTTGAACTTTTTTGGGATTTGGTAGCTCAGTTCACTGCGCCAAAGGGCTGCGGCATTGATTATGGGGCGTGTTTTTTAAATTTTTGATAATATTCTTTGGTTATTTGCCCTAGTTTGGACAAAAGTTAGATAAATAATATTTGTTTTGATCTTACTATACTTATTTTACTGTATCCATGATCCAAGTGTTGCCCAGTTTTGGACGTCATTAATTTCTCTCGTCCTACAGGCAGCTGGGTACACCCGGGCGAATACGCATCATCGGGTAAGGATTAATTACGCAATATTCATCGTGCATTTAAAAACTCATCCATTTGTTTATGTATACAATATACATGCCACGCGCTCATTAGACCATAATGATCTTATATTGGCATACTGCTGGAATTTCGTGAACATTGTTATATTTATTAAAAAAATATCGGAGCGACTTTATTTTGTATACAGAAACGGAATCTGGCATTTTTTTTTTGTATTGTTTGTATTTATATCTGTTCGCGGATCACGGGAGCTACTGAACGAATTTTAATGAATATTATCATGTTATTCTTACAACATAAACCTCGCTACTATTTTTACACTGTGGTGCTATATTTTTTTTATTAGGTACGCTGCGACTCACTATTAAAGTATTACATATGTTATATTAACATTAACAAAGATTTATATTATGTATATCATCATTAACTCTGTGACGTTATATGACATTAACAATTTTTTTTTCATTGCATATCACTCGCCCACATATCAGGCCACTTATAATTTACTTTTATTTTTTAAATTAAGAAGTAGAACACCGCGCATTTATCAGATTTCACATATTAGAATTACACTGCTATTCTTATTTGCTCAATGTGCAATATTGATTTCTGATATTATAACACATGTTTTTCAATATTCTAATAGCCTGCTCTGTATCCCACTGCTGAGTAAATAGTGCATAAATTGTAGTTTCATATATTGCCGATGGCCAAAATTGCCTAGTTACTATTTTTCAAAGCTTAAATTAAATAAAAAAAAACCTTAATCAAAGTTCAAGAACTAGACTTCATCTACGAAATCAATGTTTCAATGTGTAGTATTCGCGTAAATATAAGAAATCAATCATTTATTTTTTTGTTTTATTTTGGATCAAATAAGTATTTATACATGAATAGTGGCGTGATGTGTGGGCATTATTCTGTCGAATCTATATAATAAATAATTATAATATATATTATTTTTTAAATCAAACTAATACCTTGTACGTTTACGTTCTATTTACATGCGTTCTAACAAAATGTCATCACCGCATGTATGCAGTTAACGACAATTATTTCGGTGAGTATTTTTTTTTATCAGTACACAAGATGAGAAACTTGCCCTGCAGGGTTATTTTAAACCGTTCGAAATCGATATCGGAAACGGAATCGAAAACTTCCGAGCTGGATTACCGCAATAGCTATTAAAATTTCCGAATTCGATTACCTTCGATGTATCTTGATGACAATACCAAATTGTTTTTTCAAAAAGTCTCGTCGGGGAGCTCTTCGGGAGTGACATCAACATCGGAATATCTCAAATCCGTTTCCGATGTCGATTCCGAATGATTTAAAATATCCCTGCTGGAAAGGTACCGTAAATATAAAAGATAGCACTTTTTTGGTGTGGAAAAGTCTATTCCTATTTTAAAAATAAGGAGAACAGCATTGAGTTGTTTTTTTTGTCACTTGTCATAGCCCGCTTCTGACTCAAATGAGATTCATGCCCTGGGCTCTAGTGATTGTTGTCATTCGATACCTAGCTCAGACGGGTTACGTTCCAAAACCATATGAATGTAGTTATTCTTATGTTTTAAAAAATAGATATAAACTTTCCATTCAATAATATTTGTTAGCTTTTATATTTACGATACTTTTCGTCCAGCACGTCGAGTGCCAGATAACTGTATACTTTATAGTCTACCGTATTTAGATATTTTGTATGGAGAATTGAAAAGCGCCTCTAGCGGACAGTATTTACAACTTTCAATTCTCCATACAAAGTGTCTAAATGCGGTACAAATAATCTCGCATTTAACGTACAGGGCTCATTCGTTTTACTCATCCGTGCACTTTTTCTATGTTACTAATAACATTTTATATTAATTAATAATTCATCTCACTGTATTTTAACCCTACAATACTCACACACGACTCTGCATTTGAAAGCGATAAAAAGTATTGCCTTTTGATTTTTGTTGCTAAATTGCTAATATATGGCGGAGTGTGCAACCCGCCTAACAATTGCGTATATAAGGTGTACCAAAAATAGTGTATTTTTTTTTAATAAGTTAATCAGTGTGTTATGTGGATCACGTTGGTATATAAAATTATTGTGTATATGAGGTTATTTTTTACACTATTTTCCACTATTATTGAAACACCTTATATCTTCTCAAATAGATAATTAACATCACACCGTCACGAAGAAATTAAACAGATGGAGTGTCGCGTCTTATTGAAGCAAACAAAACTAAGGCGATTTTTGTATTACATGCGTATTCAGTACTTGTCTTATTATGTATTAATAAAAAATACGGAGTACTTTCAAAGAACAATATATTTACAAAAAAGGTTGAACGATCGAATACGTTATATACGAAGTAAAAATGGCGGGAAAAAGCATAGTCTAAATATTGTCAAATGGGTTGCGTTCCATAACAATATATTATATTCATTCGTCTAAATTTAGAAGTAATATGAAAAATAATTTTCGGTTAGGAAATTCGCGTGTACATATTGGCTCAGATTTTAGTACTTCGATTAGACAACTATGTTATTTTTTTTTGTCTGAGATCACACCTTTCAATTTCTAGATGCACTAAACTGCAGCCGTAGTTTTTTTTTTATTTCAAACTCCATAATCACAGCCATAGATAAAAATGTCAATATGTTTACTAGCACCAAGCTCTATTTGTTTTTTTTTTGTACGGTGCGTTTTATCTGACCATAAATAATAATTCCAGCCCTTTTTTTAATGTCCCACTGCTGGGCACGGGCCTCCCCTCAATGTGAAGTAGATTAGGCCATAGTCCACTACGCTGACCTAGTGCGGGTTGGCGGACTTCACACATCTTTCGAGGGGTTCTCACAGACATGCAGGTTTCCTCGCGATGTTTTCCTTTACCGTTTAGCAAGTGATAATCACGGTTGAAAATGAGATTCGCACATAAATCTGAGAGGTGCGAGCCGGAGTTTGAACCTGCAATCCTCGTTACCGAGGCAAGCGTTCTACCAACTTGGCTATCACTGCTTTTGACCATAAAAAAAACACAAAATACATACTTCTTGCGCCTTTTTCTCATTAACTACATCGTGTTATTGATTAAAAAATCACATCAACAGGCATGGGCAAAGAGGTTGAAAATCTGATACTCGAGAATAACGAGCTGTTAGCGACGAAGAACGCGCTGAACGTTGTGAAAGACGACCTTATAGCTAAGGTGGACGAGCTCCTGTGCGAGCTGGAGATGCTGCGCGAACGCGTCGCAAACCTGACGGCTGATAAGGACAAACTGGCGAATAGGGTCACCGAACTAGAGGAAGAGGTCAAGAGGTTGAAGGTAAGGATTTCTTTCCCAGGATACGATACCGAAAATAAGCAAATATGAATATTAAGGTGGAAGCTCAGGTCAGGGCGCGAAATTCTAAATGTCAATGGTTTTTTTTATTACTTTATAGGCAAGTATTTGATCTCGATCTCACCTGATGGTGTGTGATGATGTGTGTTGTGTGTGTGTGTGTTGTATGATTTGAACATGTTTACGATGTAATTTTTTTTTTCTGATATCAGTATTCTGCATGTCTGTGTGGATGTCTCGATGCATTAAGTTTGCTTAAAAAAATACCTAATCCGATACAATACCATAAGGTTTGTAAAAACAGCTACTTTTACTAACTTTATTGTTCAGTTGATCGATAATTAAAGAAAACCATCAACACCGAATTCCTCTAGGATGTCAGTCGAGAATCTGTCTGTCGATGGCTTTAAAAAGCAGTTTATAAGAGAAAAAAAAAAAAGTTAATGACGTCATTCGGTTCGCGGATGACAGAGGAGCTTATCGTCGTGTGGTTATGTCAGGAGCTGTTGTCTACGTGCGCGGGAGGGGGCGAGAACGAGGACGAGGCCGATGTTCCGATGGCGCAGCGCAGGCGCTTCACTCGCGTCGAGATGGCTCGCGTGCTCATGGAGAGGAACCAATACAAGGTAATGTAATGTTCTACCAACTTCCAGTGACGTCACGTGGCGACGTCAGACGATGACGTAATTTTATGTATCTATTTAATAATTTTATGCACACCTTATATACAGAATGATAGAGAAATTATTGACTAACCTTTAAACCCGCGCTTCTTTAGCGCATTTGTTATCATTGGAGCTTACTTTTTAATTTATTTTTTTTGTAAAAATAATGGATTGAGGTCGCGTTCCGATCCGGTTGTAGAGTTAAGGAAAAAATGTATTGACAATTTATAAGTGCCCCCGTAGGCCTATACGAAATAAATGATTTGACTTTGATTATGGTTGTATCAGAAATTTTGATATTTATCCCGATTTTATTTTATGTTTTTACGTTCCCGACGTTTTGGCTGCTTTACAGCAAGCATGGTCACGGGAGGATGAAGGTGTTTGACCTGGTGTCATAGTTAACTATGACAATAAGATACTAGGACGTTAAACACCTAAATATAAGAAATACTAGATGCGCCACGCGGTGTTACCCGCGATTAAAAAGTGTTCATTTTACCGGGATAAAAAGTAGCCTATGTGCTATTCCAGACTATAATCTCTGTGCCAAATTTCATCCAGATCCGTTCAGCCGTTCTGGCGTGATTGAGTAACAAAGATCCATCCAAACTTTCACATTTATAATATGAGTATATTAGTGGGATTATATGGTACTTCTCTATCACCAGGAACGGTTTATGGAGTTGCAAGACGCGGTCCGTTTTACGGAAATGGTGCGCGCGACGCGGGTCGACACCACCATGGATAAGAAAAACAAACAGAGTATTTGGAAGTTTTTCAGCAACCTCTTCAGGTAAGCATAACCCTCCCCTAGCCTGTAAACAATTCTTGTACCATAGAAACGGTATTCCGAACGGGTGGTAAAGTTGCAGCTTAGCGTTTTCTATCAATTTTGACGATTCATAAGTACTGTACTCAATGGTTTACATGATTAACAATATTCTGAATTTGTTTCTGTTTCTGTAATCAAAACGCAACGCTTCCTTTTTTGTTAAGTTTTCAGTTTATGTTCTCAGATAGTTTTGGGTAGATTCGGATATTTTCGGATGTTTCCGATATTTGAGTTCAGGCGTCGCGGCGCGTCGGCCCAACTCAATGACCAAACATTATTTTTTTAATCGGCCAATGCCCTTATCGGGTCGGACAGTGGGCCAATCTTGCTGCGTGTTGTGATAGAATTGTCAGCAGAAACCTTAGCGAGCATTCGCACAACAACTTACCAATCTTTAATAATAATTCCAGCCCTTTTTTAGTAATGTCCCACTGCTGGGCACGGGCCTCCCCTCAATGCGAGGGGGATTAGGCCATAGTCCACCACGCTGGCCCAGTGCGGGTTGGCGGACTGCACACATCTTTCGAGGGGTTCCCTCAGATATGCAGGTTTCCTCACGATGTATTCCTTCACCGTTTAGCAAGCGATAATCATGGTTGAAAATGAGAATCGCACGTGAAATCCCAGAGGTGCAAAGCGGGGTTTGAACCTGCAATCCTCGTTACCGAGGCAAGCGTTCTACCAACTTGGCTATCACTGCTTACCAACGTTTAATCTCAATCGAATTAAGTATATATAGGAAAAATTCTGTCCTGCTTCAGCGAAATTGTTATAGTCAAATAAATCCTTGCGTGAGCGAGTAAATGTATATTTGTTAATGTCCGCTTACCCACTTGGTTTTGAACTAATGCGAATTATATTATGTCGACTGCTCCATAGGTTATTGAGCGTTTGGGTTCGACTCCAAGCTGGTGAAAAGTATGATTTTCTGTAGTGCACGGTCAACGACGGCTACTATCTGCCTACCCCTTAGAGCAGTGGTTCCCAAACTTATTTTGTGTACTGCCCACTTTGAGAATGAATTATTTGTTAGCGCCCCCATTTTTTCACTTACTACTTAAAAACCACTATAACTTCAAATTAAATTAATTATTGTAAGCCTCTACACAACACCCCCATTTTTTTCTAGGTCTCTTACCGCTCCCCTTTAGGCCTGCAGCGCCCACAAGGGGACGTTATCGCCCACTTTGGGAAAGGCTGCCTTAGAGGAATACAGCCGTTATGATAATATTAGTATTGTTGGCTTGCACTTGCTTGGATAGAAGTTATTACTCGTCTAAAAGTTCTAGTTTTCTATACAATAGAGATGATATTGTTATTAAGGAATCTGCGTAAGCGAGATACATGCATAGATTGCGTTAGAGTGAGTGGGATGCATAGTGTATTCTTTTGTCTTGCTCGGCGTATTGGTTTTTGACTTTTAGCTAAAATTATACAGGATTTTTTTTTAATAACTCTTATACCACGCCCCTATTTTGTTACCGCGCGTCAGAAAAGAGAAGGGCTTCGCGATTGAATGAAATGCAGCTTGTTCATGAATATAAAATTACACGCGACGCAGTGCTGTGCGAATTGCAATCTATTACGTCGTAGCTAAAGTCGTTATTTCAAATAATATCTCAGCATACTAATCCCTCTTCTCTTGTACAACAATCAAGTATTCTGAGGTCTAGATGGGAACATATATAATAATTAAATTTTGGGTCATTTTTTTCGATCTAATATTTCGAAGTGTCTTTTTTTGTAATAATAATAATTCCAGCCCTTTAATGTCCCACTGCTGGGCACGGGCCTCCCCTCAATGTGAGGGGGATTAGGCCATAGTCCACCACGCTGGCCCAGTGCGAATTGGCGGACTTCACACATCTTTCGAGGGGTTCTCTCAGACATGCAGGTTTCCTCACGATGTTTTCCTTCACCGTTTAGCAAGTGATAATCATGGTTGAAAATGGGATTCGCACATGAACAATCCCAGAGGTGCGAGCCGGGGTTTGAACCTGCAATCCTCGTTATCGAGGCAAGCGTTCTACCAACTTGGCTATCACTGCTTCTCTTTTTTTTTAATTATGTTGTTTAAAGCTCTGGGCACTAGCACTTTGAGCCGTATGTACTATCATCTCCGAGTGATGTTTCGAAGTGTAATGTAGTCTTGGTGTTGCCAGCACGGGGGATCGTCCTCAACGCCCCCTCTCGACCCCCCACCTCCGCGCGGTGGCCTCGTCGCAGCCGGCGCTTCGTCACTCACGCACCCAGGCGGACTTCTTCGAGACCCAGCTCACCGACCATCACCCCTCACGGAGGCATGAGCGCAGCGAGCAGTTCCGACAGGTGAGTGGCTGTTAAAGGACTTTGCTCCTTATGAGCTTAATAAAATCGCGATCAGGAGCGCCGTTTAAGCTCTTATCTCGTTGACACAAAGGCGTCTCCATATAAATAAATCAAATGGCTGCAATCACTGTTCTTCTGACAAACGATCCGCTGTCGAATTTGATGTCACTGTCATACTTAATTATTAAATCTGTGCTGTGAGAGGGAACGAAGATGTCACGTTACCGAAACGATACGTTAATAAGGATTGCGCTTAGCGTACATCATTTAGAGAGAGAAATAGCGTAATATGACATATGTACAGGTTTTGCTATTGAAATATTATGCACGATATTGGCCCATAGGCCCCTGTCCACATTTGCGCCGTTGATATATTTCTATGGAGTCCTATTCGAAGATAGATATAACTATTCAGTTTAGTTGAAATTTAAAGCTAAGCACACACTTGTATAGCAACAGTTTGTCAACCTTTTCAACGTGTATTTAGATGGATATAATTTATATTGATATTCGGTCTGTCGTCAACCGAGCAACATGTTGTATTGCCAGCATGTTCACAGCACTCCAGCAAATGTTAATGACTAAATAAACGTTTCGGACCGAATTATTCGCAGAATTACCGAAGTGAATTCTGATTAATTTAAAGCGCTTTGTAGACAGACGCGGTGGCAGACAGCGGTCAGACAATACACATTTATTGTCAGTTGTATTACGGTCACCGTTATTGCAACTGCGTCCGTTTGTAAGACCCTTTCACATTAGACGCGACAATAGAAAGGCGGAAAAAAAAACTGAGCCGGCTTCCAGCATCCAGCATTTGTATATTCTTACCGATCTTTATATCAGTCCGTTCCTATTTAGTTTTCTAATTCGATGTTATATAATAGGATAGTTGACACCGTTGAAAAAGTAAATACATGTCAACGCAGACGTCAAAGTGAAAAGATGGCTTCATTATTAAATCCTTAATCTTGTCAATAAAAAAATGTTCTTTGGTGCTAGAATTTTATTGAATACATAGTCAATTATCCTATTAATACGGTAATGGCATTCCTAGAACTGCAAATATATATAATCATGTCCATCGCTTGTCTTCCGACTACCCTGTAACTAGAAACACTGCAACTATAACTATAGTTGTTACCAGCATATGCCTACACTATAAACTGCCATCATTTAAGTCCTTAAAGTAATATAAAATAAGGATTAAAATAAATGTATCGTCACCTCACGTTCAACCGCTTTTAGATTCCTTCAACAACATCCAGTCTATCACCTGTTAGTTCTGTGTATAGCTTATATATATATAGCTTTTACTTTCAATACTTCACGACACCGTGCTTACACAATTTGAACGTTATTCTCGTGGTGTTAAGGCGTATTTATGAGCTTAAAAAAAGACTGTTCTCCACACTTCCTCCCGTAGCTCTCTTTAAGCTTTTCGTATCTCTTTTCGTTAATGCACCGCCATTTAGTTTCTGCTTTTATGTTCCCTCAACACTTTGCTTCTCATTCATTAATAAGGATATCGCCAGATGAACTCACCAATTGTACGGTTCCAAACAAAGCAATGCTTGGGGAAATTATGGGTGCCGTACAATGGGCTGGGGGCGATCGCATTATATAATTACATACCCAGATATTAAAAATTAATGACTCGGGTACAAGCATTCATGCTCATCACACAAAGTTTGCTCCTACCGGGTTTAATAATTGGGACTTTCAGTACAGAAAGCAGGGCCACCACCTAATATACTGTTTGAGGGATTCTTTATTATTTTTGTTAGGTTAGGATTCTTAGTTATTTTCTTAACGTTTGCATGTAGTTACATTCAACCATTTACGTTCTATGTTCATGTGTCTGTGTGTGTGTTTTTTTTGTTTATCTTTCGTTTCAACCTTTCCTTCACCTAATTCCCGGTCCTTTCTTTGTTTTCAGTTGAATGAATGACGTCACGGTTTATTCAAACGGTTGAACAGTGCTAGTGAATATTTAAGTGATACTAATTTGTGTAGGCATGTGTACAGTGTAGATAAAGAGAGATGTATATATATTGTCGTCGCGCATGAACCAACAATATTTCAATAACAGCTAAACGGTGATCGGGAAATCTACAAGAACACCGGCGATGGGCACAGAAGATATACAATCTGTTTGCCAGGTGTGAGTTTATTCGTGGACTAACCGTATACTTCATAGTCTACGTATTTAGACACTGAATTGAAACGTTTAAATTCCGCCCGCTAGAGGCGCTGTTGAATTCGCCATACAAAGTGACCAATCCATAGACTATAAAATGTCCGGTTAGTTTGCAATTAAACTCGCACTCGAAGCTCGGTCCCTTTCATTGACATTCGTTTAGTTAACTATCTCGCTCTGACGGTTGAATATAATAAACATAATTTTATATATAAGTTCTTCATTTAAGCTCTAATACTAGTTTTATGACGGTTTCATAGTTACAGTAGTACTCACTCACACATCTATGAAGATATTAGCCCGTTCCATTTGTGTTAGCGTTTAAATTAGCAATTCCTATTGGTTGTTCGTTCGGGAGTCATCGGGCTTGCGAACTTCACCGATGCTTCACAAGGTGAGTGCTGCTGTACCTATGGAGGGTTTCGTTTTTGTGATTTTTAACCGACTTCAAAAAAAAGGAGGAGGTTCTCAATTCGGTTGTATTTTTTTTTTTTTTATTGAATATTTTGTTAATTTATTAGTTTTAATCCGCTGATTTACGTTAGCTTTGAAATAGATGTCAGTCTACTATGTTATTATGTAAATAGGTGCAATCACAAAGACAATATTATAGTTAATTTATAGCAAAATAGAAAGTTACCTTGATCGTGCAATAAATAAATGTAATAATGTAATTATAATGAAATGCGATAAAATACATTTTTTTGTAAGTACGCGTATTATTATAATTTTTAATTCGTGAATTTTGAAACCTTTAATCCACGCCCGGTCGCAGGTTGTGCACAAGCTATGTGTGAACTTGACCTGACAAGGCTAGCATGAATAATAATTTAGCTCGCTTTTTTTTATTTACAAGTTAGATTCAGAAAGGATATATTAAGCCTGAAAACTAGGTTTCATAAGCGCACACTTTGTAAACCTTATGTTCAGTCAGAATTTCAAAATGTCGATTTTTAAAAGTAAATTTTGTTTCCGACATAATTGCCATTGTGATTTCTTATATGTATTTAAAAAAAATACTTTAAATGCTGACTTTACATAATGATTACTATAGTTTGACCACTACCTCTGTGCCGCGCCCTAGGATTGCGGGGCTTGGTGGGGGGGGGGGGGGGCTGACAGCCTATACTCCCCCCGCCTCGCCGCGCTCATACCCAACGCGCGGTACAGTGGGAGTGGTCAAACTATAATAGGCTAAAGAAGGCAGGTTCTAAAAGAACAGCCGATATGACGTTGAATGTCTGTCGATATTATCATTTAATTATTATAATACCATAATAAGTACTTAGGTCGAGTACACACTTTATCCGTTTATTATTTTTGTGCACTTAGCGTCCCAGTTTCAATCGCATTCCCTATAACTCCTGTGCTTTTATCAGGAACTTCTAGTGTTTTCGTATCGTCATTGAGAAAGCATGCTGTCACTGTTATACTTATACAATTGTGTGAGTGAGACGGAAGAAGCTCAGGTTACCGTTACGTTAAAGCGAGGATGTACGGTGTATATAAACATAGGTACAGTACCGTGGTGCGTTTAGGTGCGGGCCCACTTTCGGAAGGACGATGGGCGTACGCAGGCGTACGGGTGGTGCCTCCCGGGCAAGTCCGGCCAGGGCCAGAAGGAGCCCAGCTCGTGCACCTCGCTCTCGTCAGGAGGGGTCCCGGTCCCAGTGCCCGTGTTCTGCAGGTATGTAACTGGCTTAACTGAAACACTTTACGAGGTTATGAACCAACATTTTTATAGAGGTTGTAAATTATTAATGCGTAGAAATATTCAATAGTATTTTTTATTGTAATCAAAAAAGCTCGGAGACTTTAAATCAGATAATTTAGATTATGTGCTCAGGTATAAAAAATACCTTAATATTAAAGCGAAGGTCATCTCGATTCTCCGAGATCTGATCAAAAACGTGTGAGAAACAAGGTGCTCCCGGATTGATTTTTTCGAGATTTTTTTTAAGTCCCACTATCGCTCTTATCAGTTTTAAAATTATGAGTTCAAGTTTCATGGGTCCAAATATAAATCGCTTAGATCAGAAAAAATACTGAGATCTAATTCCATAATATTACTGAAACGAGCATAGGTTCTTAATTACTGGAGTTTTTTTTTAATTATTTGTTTGGCTAAAATCTTATTTAGAGTATTATGATACTAATAAACATATAATTAATATAATTATCCAAAACCAAACGCACCATTGCAAGAACTCAAGACACAGTGAGCACTCTCTGCATAGATCATACTGCAAACAACAACTAAATATGAGGGTATCTCAATTCAAACTTGATGGTACGACATCAAGTACATTTGTTCTACAGTGAAGCGTAAAAAGCGTAAAAAGCATACAATAAACGCGATGAAATCCTTAAGATTAGTTTTATTTCAACATGTAAATTCGCGTAAATATAAGAAATTAATATTATCAGGCATAAAAAAAAACAAATCGTTCTAGCCGTTCTCAAGGTATACGCTTTCCCACGAACTGCATATAATTGTTATTTACATATACAGATAATATACTGTTCCTCTATAGGCCGGTATCTGAGAACGAGCCTCGGATGACGCTGCTGTGCGCGGCAGCCGTCAACCTGAGCGGTGGGCGTACACCGGACGGCGGCTGCATGGTCGGGGGAAGCGTCTTCTACTCGGACCCTGAAGACAAAACCGAAAATCAGATGTCATTAGGTACTTGACTAGCTGATTAGCGCAGTTGGTAAGGGGACATCCATAAATTACGTCACACGAATTTCATACATTTTTGACCCCTCCCCTGTCCTTGTCACAGCTGGTCACATTTGTCAGACCCCCCTCTTCCTAGTGTGATGTCACAAATTTGGCAATTTTACATTTAGTAAATTTATGAAATTAAAAGCAGGGTTCCGAAATTGTTTTATTTCCATTTAAATTATTTTTCAATAAAATCAGTAGTTGTAATACTTAGATATAAAGATATTTTGAAAAAATGTGATGTCAATTTGGGACCCTCCCCGCCCCTTGTCACACAATGTCACACTTCGTCGACCCCTTCCCTCCCCCCTTAACGTGTGACGTAATTTATGGTTGGCCCCTTTTTTTTTTTTGTTGACGGGGGGGAAATCTTCTATAGATACCCGGCCTCTGTGTGGGAGAGGGCCGGGTTATGTGGGATTCTTACCCACTAAAACCCCCCCGGTGGCCGCCTTCGACACATGTTGGAGGGGCTCCGGGATCTCCAAACGGAACGCACCGGTGCCCCTCTTGTGCCTCGCCCCCTTATGGGGGCCCGTCTCGGGGGAGCAGATGTTTGCTCCCCCTGAGCCCTCGCTGCGCACGGCGGCGGGGAGCCACGCCCGCCGCCGTCCTCCTCAGGAGTCGTCATCGTCACCGGACGTCCGGGGCCCACACCCCAGTCGTCCTCGACCCCGAGGGTAGCCCGTTATTTAAGGCCCTGGGCATCAGGGTCGGGGGGCCTGCTTTCTGTGCCGAGAGTCCCGGGTCCGAATCCTGGTACACAAAGATTGTACCCAATCTTTGTATGATACGCGCGAATGTTTGTACCGGAGTCATGGATGTTTAACATCTTTACAAGTATTATATACTCAGCTCACCCTCAGTCAATTGTGCGGTACCCATAATACAAGCGTTGCTTAGTGTGGGACCGTATAGTTGGTGTGTTCATCTAGCGATATTTATTTATGTATTTACTTACTCTTGTCAAGTATTGATATTTAAAATAACAAATTCCTCTCCCTCCCAGCCTATGAGATGAGCAAGGCGCAACTGGCCCACTCGCCCGAAGTCGAACAGATAAACGAACAACTCCAATCCACACAGAGCGAAGTGACCACTGAAAAGAACTTATCCTCCCTCGTATGGGTGTGCTGTTCCAACCAAACCAAGGGCATCGTTAGAGTCATCGATGCCAACAAACCAGCTGAGTTGATCGACTCCTTCTCCGTCACCGACAAGCACATATTGTGCGTGGCATCCGTTCCTGGGGCCCTGGCCGAAGACTACAGTGACTTCATGGAGAGAGCCGCCGGCGCTACCGAGGTTAAACGTGGCACCGACGCGTACACCGCTCGAACAGAGACCTTCGAGGTCACCGAAGAAACACCTGAGACCAAAGACGATAAAGACGCCGTTGTGGTGGGCAGCACTCGCCTGGTCCACGCTACAGTCCTCACCCCGCCCGGCACGCCGGCCAGCGAGCCTCCCGAACCCCAACAGGAAAATGATCAGCCCGACGGCACACCAGATAAGGTCGATGAGGCAGATCCAGTCGCGCCTGATAGCCCGCCTCTGAGCTCCACGCCTATCAAGCGAGGTCTCCAGGGGTCGCCCGAGCCTGGAGTGGAGGCCTTCTTCCAGCAACAGAAGGGCGAGGAGTCTGGCGTGGTCGCGCCCGCTCACGACATGTCCACAGTGCTTGCCACCATGTGGCTGGGCACGAAGAGTGGCAACCTGTATATCCACTCGGCGGTCGGCAATTACGGCAAATGCCTTGCCAGGTGAGTTATTAAAAGTATTTTTTTTAATTGCCTTACTATCTTCTGGGTAGGTATTTTGTCAACGTCAAGTGAAATGTTTTTTTGTTAATATCAAACTTGGGAGATTCTATACAGGCCTAATCCGTAAACTAGGCCTAATAAACCCCCCTAACCCTGTTATTAATGTTGAGGATACTTTACTGATAAATTAATGTACTTCTTGGGAGTACTGAAAAGTCATGTTTTACTATTTAGTTTTATTTCCGTAGACTCGTGCACGTTTATGAACACATTATGGTTAATATGCCACCAAAATTACACATAATAACAATATTATTATTTTTATGAATATTTATGCACTGCGCTTAATTCAAATTTTACTGGTGGTAGGCTTCGGCCGTGGTTAGTCACCACCCACTGAACAAAGCCATGTCGCCAAGCGGCCTAGCCGTGTTCCGGCATGATGTTCGGTGTTGCCATTCATGGATGGCGGGTCAGATCAGCTGCGCTGCATGTGCCTAGTGAATGTAGCGTCTCGATCTACTGCCGCCTTCCTACCTAGGCAAGTATGCTCCATCGTAGATCTCATCGTCACTTACCATCAGGTGAGATCGAGATCAAATACTTGCCTATAACGTAATAAAAAAAATAAAAAAAAAATCCGCCGTCCGAGTCGAATTTCTCTTAGAGGTAATTTGTTGTGTATGAATTTATCAATTTCAAACTAATCTCCAATTTTTGTTGGAAAACAAATTGACTCTTATTCTTATGGTAATTTGTGTGTGCGCAGGGTGAAACTGAACGACGCAATACTGTCGATAGTTGCGTGCGCGTCTCGTTGCCTGGTCGCGCTCGCGGACGGCACGGTCGCCATATTCGCGCGGCTCGCCGACGGCCAGTGGGACTTGAGCACGTACTGGCTGCTAACACTCGGCGACCCCAAGTGCTCAGGTGAGTACCTACCATTGGATAGTTGGCAAATTTTGTATTGCATACATATAATTTACTAGCTGTTACCCGCGACTTCGTCCGCTTGGTATTTAACAAAGACACAACCGTTGGGAATAGACTACTCGCGCGTTCTGAGCCCGCGGGACGCATTGCTGGTTGTTGCTACCAAACTTAATCAGGCGCAGCGCTGCAACATTGGTTTTAATTTTTTTTCGTGAGAACCAATTTTTTTTTTCTAAAATAAAAGTAGCCTAAGTTACTCCTTGTTACATAAGCTATCTGCCAGTGAAAGTCCCGTCAAAATCGGTGGAACCATTTCAGAAATTAGCCGGAACAAACAGGCAGACAGACAAAAATTTAAAAAAAAATTGTTTTGGTATATGTACCGTGTATACATCCAAATGCGCTTAGTAAAAAGTGGTTATTTTAATATTACAAACAGACACTCCAATTTTATTTATTTGTATGTATAGACGAGTTAAGATTGACGGGTTACGGTGACAAATTAGCAGTAGTCGCCGGAAAAACTAAAGGAATGTACATTGTACATAGAAAAAATAATAATATAGACAGTAATGTGACGTCATCTTGACAGTTTAGTTTTGCTTTTAGTTACAACAAAGATCACTAGAAAGACTATGAGGTCTTTCTTAAAGGTTGTATTGTTTCCAGTCCGTTGCCTGAGCGTGGTGGGGTGCATGGTGTGGTGCGGGTACCGCAACAAGGTGCACGTGGTCGAGCCTCGCTCGCGCACCCTGCTGCACTCGCTCGAGGCTCACCCGCGCCAGGAGAGCCAGGTCCGCCAGATGGCGTGCGACGGAGACGGCGTCTGGGTGGGTACAGCATCAATCTGTCCAAGCTATGCCTTAAGGTGGAAGCTTAGGGTCAGGGCGCGAAATTCAAAATGTCAATGGTTGTTATTGTTTTACGAAAAATTTGGACATCTTTACGATGTAATTTAGTTTTTTGCGATATTAGCATTCTGTATTGTATGTCTCGAGGTTTGCTTAAAAAATACCTAAAGCGATACAACACCATAAAGTTGGTAAAAACCGCGGTTTCCAATGCAGAGTGCTAATATAGCAAAATACTAAATAACATCGTAAAGATGTCCAAATTTTTCGTAAAAAAAAACCATTGACATTTTGAATTTCGCGCCCTGACCCTGAGTTTCCACCTTAATGATCACGCGGAGACTTTTCATGTCCGAAATCCATTTGTTGAAAGCCGGGCCCAGATTCCGCTAAGTTAATGAACGGGTTTTGATTGTGTTTTTAAACAAATCAACGGCTGTCAGATGTGACGTATTACCCATTCACTTTGCTTACTACTAAGTTGACCGCAAAACCCGTTCGATAGGGGTTCCCCATATAAAAACAAATATTTAATTACCTAGGTATCAATAAAAGCATTAGTGTAATGCATCGTAACGTTACAGGAGACAAAAAAATTGTTACATAATACTTGAACGTTCTCTTATCAATGAAAGCATTTTTAATTGCCCAGGTCTCAATCAAAATGGATTCTACCCTTCGCTTGTACCACGCGCACACATACCAGCACTTGAAGGATGTCGACATCGAGCCTTACGTCAGTAAAATGCTCGGAACCGGGAAGCTGGGCTTCTCCCTCGTGAGGATCACCGCCCTCCTCATCTCGTCGGGGAGGCTGTGGATCGGCACCAGCAACGGTGTCGTGATCTCTGTGCCGCTCTCGGAGGGGTCCAGCCCGCAGCCCTCCACCTCCCGGACTACGCACAGTAAGTGCCTCATATCTATCCAAATTTGGAGCCCTTAGGCCTTAGGGAGACACCGAGGGTTGAATGCCGTCAGGCGAGAGTAGCGTAAACCTTTTTTTAACGACTATCAAGTATATCTCGAATTGTTAACGGTGATTCTTACATCTAACTAGCTGTTAACTAGCAGTTTTTCTAAAATAAAAGTAGCCTAAGTTACTCCTTGTTACATCAGCTATCTGCCAGTGAAAGTCCCGTCAAAATCAAACAGAACAGAACAAACAGACAACAAAAATGTAAAAAAAAATGTTTTGTACCGTGTATACATCCAAATGCAGAGATGACAATGACATGTTCCCAGCCCCCCACCCCACCGGCAACATCCCGTGGTGTTCGATGGCGCACGCGCAGCTCAGCTTCCACGGCCACCGCGACGCGGTCACGTTCTTCGTGGCCGTCCCCGGCGCCGGCGGCTCGCCAGCTCGCTCCCCCGACTCCCCGCGCCGCGCCTCCCCCGCCCCGCCGCCCATGCTAGTCATCTCCGGCGGCGAGGGGTACATCGACTTCAGAATGGGTAACGTACCTTATATCCCTCACTCATATACTCAACATCAGGGCCCCAAGACTGCTAAAGTAAAGTCGAGAGTGAACAAGCGCCTTCTAGGCAAGTATGCTGCATCGTAGATCTCATCGTCACTTACCGTCAGGTGAGATCGAGATCAAATACTTGCCTACATTGTATTAAAAAATAAATTAAAAAACACACAATCGATTCATAATCGAACAGCAACCGCATAGTAGCTGTCACTTTTGACAGCTATCCCATACAATATGTGTCAAAAGTGACAGTTAGTATGCGGTTGCTGTTCGATTATGAATGGATTGTGTTGGCAGACTTGGGGCCCTGTTCGATATAGATACCGGTATTAGTCGTGGTCATGCTTGCGCAGTGGACTATTTATCGTGGTACACGTTCTTGCACGTGATTGGTTAGTTCGTGTAGTGAGCGCATATGTGTCGTGTTTATGGCTCGTGCCAACTTATAGCCTGTCTTTTTTTAAAAGGTCAAATAAGGCGTCTTAAATGGAATATTATTCAATATACATGTTTCGTTAAATATAATAATTGTGTTCCACGCATGTAAACTGGGTTTAAATGTTACGTAATTTTAAAAAAAGTTAATAATAATTTATTAAAATATATGAAAAGATTGTTGACTATTTAGGAATAGTAAGGAAAATAATATTTTACTGTGTGTAGCGTTCAAATTAGTAGCACATTATGTTATTCGTTTGTAGTTAAGTACGCGCACATTCTATAACGATCTTAATCCCCGGTTACACCCTCGACTATCCCTCGCGTTTATTTGCGAGAACAAGCGCGTACGCAGGAATAGTCGCATTTTACCGATTCAGACTGCGCAAACTGGCTTGTTCAGACAAACACCACAAAGCGATACTTGTATGTATAGTCGGGGCTTAAAAGAACTAAAACACGTTAGCGTTTTCCGTTCCACGTCCCGCGTGCTTTGTGATATATGGGTCTACAAACAGCATGTGGGCAGTTACCGATAACATTTGGTAGAAGCCAGAATTTTGAAAGCGAAGGATCAGTATCTACGTGCGATCGAAAATAGCTCTCGTATAACATCACTCACGCCCAGATCCACCACCGCTAGTACTTCATTGTATCCATTTCTTATGGACAAATTATTCTCAACGGTCAATGGTTTCCTTGATCTAGATCCACAAAGCAATATCGCCCTTACAGCACTAGTGATTGTGACCAAATTAATTATTCGTTCATCCTAACCTGCTTAACAGTCGAGCCATCAACACGAATATCATATGTCTCATGGATCGCCCGACCGGCATTGGCAAGTTGTCAAGTAGCGTATCAACTTGGGTACTGCTACGCGAGTTGGAAGTGGGGTTGACGCGACAAGTATGGAAATTTATGGGTTAACAATTGAGAATGTTGACAAGTCTCTATTAAGTATTAATGGCAGGTTGTTAAAGAGGTCTTAATAATTGTTTTAGTGTAATATTCATGTATACTGAGCTGAGCGTTTAACGTTATCGAGTCCATTTACGATCAAAGTTAAACATAGTTCAATATAAAGCATTAACTGAGAAATATTTTTCTTCTTCTTCTTTCTTCACGAAATGAGATGCGATGAAATAAAATGGATGGCCTCACCATAACTTAGCGGGTATTTTGCCAATGTCAATAACGCATTAAATAAATACACGTCATAAATAAAATAATGGATGTGACATGATGATATGAAAATGGCGTGTACCCAGAAATATTTTTATGTATATATATATATATTTCAAAATATACAACTAATCGGTGTCAATGTATATTTTGATTGATGTGATATTTTTATCAAGCAAATTTACAAAAGTATGATGGCTTGTTAAATTGCGAAGCACTGTGACAACTTGAGTACTTGCAAACTTGCAAACTATGTTCACAATATGAACACTTCACAACTTGCGAACTATCAGAATCAGAATATTTTTATTCACGTAGACCATTAAGTATATGAATCGTCAAAAGTTACAAAGTATTATGCTACTACTTTACCACTCGTTCGGAATGCCCTTCCTACTACTTGATTACTTGTCAACTTGAGAATCACTGAGGCATATTGTCTACTTGTCAACTTGTCAACGGTATCCAGGTCAGTCGAGTCCATTTGCTACTTGTCAAAGTGCCCACTTGAATTATGCGAACTGGATACCGACACATGAATAGGCTATTTGACTGTGTTTGAAGAACTATCTTAAATTGTTCATTAGTTTAATATAATGAACATATAGTTCTTTCATTGTAAATTTCAGTATTTTCCATAAAATTCGATTATAAAGTTGAAATAATAAAAAATACCGCCAAAACGCGGCCTCCGGGGCACGTGACCGTTGTGAAAAATAATGGCTGAAAACATAGATTGTATTGATAACCTGACACTGATTACGACGGTGTGACGTCACAACGCATTGATCAACAATCCATAGCGTTTTTGATCACGTGACCGAAACAAAAAAAACCTTATTTTATTTTATGATTTAAAGAAAAATAATCCATATTTTTTCATACAGTCAAACACCCTATATCTCCATCAATTAACCATTCGTTCAGTTTTATCCATGGAATGCAACATTATATAATACCCATTATCAAAACAAGCAATATGCACTTTGGAGTAGCTTGTAGTGAGCTCACCGCAATTTTCTACTGAAAAGTGCTTTATAATGCCATATCAATAATTAAACTCTTATATATGCGGGGGTAAGTATTTAGTATGCTTTATAAGCTTATAATATGCATAGTAGATTTGTTTAGACCGGTAGACGGGTTTTTTTTAATGATTTTGTGCCTATTGTTTGATTTGAATTAAAAAAGTTTTCTACTAAAATGTTTATTTTTATTCTTTGCTAATATTCGGGTGTGAGAATCATTTTAAATACATTAACTTAACACTGACGCTGAAGCACTGAATAAACAAATAGGGTTGTTAACTATTATTCAGTTAAATAAATTATTACAATGAAATTAAATACGACAACTTTTTTTTTATTTGTTTCATAATACGGTCTATTAAGTTTGATAAAAGCAGTTTCTCAGTTGCATATGCTTTGATTAATGATCGCAACGTGTGTTGGTAGCTCTGTACTGTATTTTTTTCTAATCATAAACAAGGGAGGGCCGTTATTTTTTATATTTTTGAATTTAGAAAGTTATTGCAACGTAAGCAATCGTGTAAAAACAAAATAGTCAGCAACCCTATTGCCATCATTTTAGTGGAAAACCGTACCGAATAGGCAAATATCCGATTCATATTTTCATATGGTCCGGTTTTTCTTTTTTTTCGCATATATAGATGAGAATGCCGATGACGTGCACGACACAGCCGCCCACCTATATGTATGGCAGGTCTTAAGGGACCGTCGTAGCTGAAAATAAATTAAAATTAAAAATATATCATTATGTAAATGGTACGTTGATTTTTGAAACAGCATGGATGCTTGCCGCCATTTTATTAACAATTAATGCTAACACTTTTGCATGTAGCGTTCACTATTCAACCGTATCGGGGTGGTTTTCGATTGTATGACGATATGTTAATAACCTGTAGCTGGGTTAGCCATGTTGGTAGAACACTCGCCTTGGAATCGTGGGTCGTAGGTTCAAACGCCGGCTCACAACATCTGGGATTACTGGATTTTATTCGCGAATCTAATTTTCAACCGTGATTATCGCTTGTTATACGGTGAAGGAATACCTGCATCTCTGTAAGAATCTGACTAGTTTTCCAAAAGACACGTCAAGTCCGCCAACCCCTACTAGGCGTGATGGACTACAGCCTGAATTTCCCATGCATTGAAAGGAGGCTAATTATTATTATAATGGAAATGACAAATTGTATGAACCCGTTTTGTATCTGAGGGAAATTCCTGTAAGTACCCGAAAGCATGGAGCTAGCGAGCTGTGTAAGCCTCCTGGTGGACTTCTACCTAAAGCACCACGTTGGTGCGATTCCTGCTTAATGGTGGGGTCAAGCAAACACTGGCTTACTTACCTCCACTCCACTGGCTCACTGGCTCACTTGACTCCTGGGGGTTCTTGTATCACCCTTAACTGACCTACCAACAGTGACGAAGCCCATGACTTATAAAAAATTGCGGCATCCCACTTCATTTCATGCTAGCCATGTCTGAAGCGTACAAATAACTAGTATACATATTTTTGTCATAATATACATCGCAACAAGGGTATCATAGCACATATCGTTACTAACACACCGGGGGCGTACTGCGAACTTTTATTGCCAGACAGCATACTAATCTACCTGGCAATTTTATATTTTAACTCAATAATACGTGCAGAGTAAGCCTAATAAAATTAAACTGTCTTGTTGCCACACTTAGTTCGTCAATTACAATAGAGACAAAATACTATCTAGCGGGTACTTATGTGGTTAAAGATGAGAGTCAAGTTTTAGGCCGGGAAATGAATTGCGAGGAAATGAGAGTTCATGGTATGCCCCCGGGTCAAATCTGTTAACCGACCACTTTGAAAAATGTATGTCCAATGAGTAACAAGCTTCTAACGTGTATATTGCTAATACCATGCCACAATATTAAGCTACGCGAGGTATTCTCCGTGACAGCTGGTTCACGCTATTGGCCTAAGATTACGTCATCGGCCATATCCACCAATGAGCGGTGTTTATCTCATTGAAGATGACGTGTTACTTTTGACGTAGTCTTGGGACATCGTCGGAGTAACCGGCGTAGCGTATTTTGTACGATGGCTAATATCAATGTAATGTGTATAACGTTTTATTCTGATAATTCATATTGAGCAACAACAAGTCTCAGCGTAAGAGCGAGTTTCTTATTGCACTTGAGCTGCGCTCGCGTAGATCCAAGCACAAAAAGAAATTGGCAGTTGTAAATAACGCGACAATTCGATAACCAGATTAGCTCAGTTGGTAGTGACCCTGGTTTCTGAGCCGACTGTCCTGGGTTCGAGTCCTGGTAGGGGCAGACTTTGTGTGATAAGCATGAATATTTGTAACCGACTCATGGATGTGTAATATGTATATAAGTATTATGTACAGGGATCGCCTTCAGTCCATTATACGGTGTGAGACCGTAAAATTGGTGTGTTCGTCTGCCCATATTTGATACCGATTGCTGATTAATGTGACCTTTTTCGCAGCGGACTCAGAAATGGAAGACAGTGTGGTGGTGGCCGAGGATGGGTCGTCCAGTGGGCACAGCTCGCTGGCCGAGCGGGCCTCCAAGAGCCACCTGATCGTGTGGCAGGTGGCCCCGGCTTAACGCAGGGCCGGCCGCGCGCGCATTGACTCCGAGTCAGATTACGTGTACGTGTGCATGTCGACCAAGCCGGCGGCTCTCGTCGGCGCGTGAGCAGCCGCCAGTGGATAGGACCCGCGATCTTGGAGACGTATGATTCCCATTAAATATATATTTTTTTTATATTACCATTGATAGGTGCTAATTTTGTTCAGAATTGGAATCTTTTTTATTCACGTAGACCATTATGTACAGTACTTATGAACCGTCAAAAGTTACAAAAAGAGTATGCTACTACTTTACCACTTTTGTTGGTAAATAAACTGAATGAAATGTGTGAAGAGGAATATCGTAAAATATTTTATGTCTTGAAAGATAGCGTTTACAAAGTTTACAATTGCTCAGAATATTCGTTTAAAAATGATCTAATTTACCTCTAAATTTATTGATGTTTTCGTCTGTTTACAAAACCTTTATTAAGCTATAATTTTCATTGAAAAAAATACTTTTTAAGGCTTTTCAAGTAAATTGTGATTAATACCGCTATAAGTTTGGTGACAATTATATTCTTAAACGTAATGAAGAATTACTTGTTACTTTTTTTCCCACCTTATAATATATTACCGTCCTTTATGTTTTGCACAATGTATGAGAAGGACGGCAATATGTTTGATGTGTCCTACTTTAAGAGTAATTTGTAGACAACGGCATCAACGCCAATGGTGCCAATTATCTTCTCTACAAATGATGACCAAATCAGTTCAAATATTTCTATCTTATTCATACACTACGGCGATGAACAGGACGGTGATATATTCTGTTATCCAAGTTCAGTTTACCAATCAACAGAAGTAGTGGCATTTTTTTAAAATTTTACCTCTGACTTGTCGGATTCGTTCAGCGAAATTTTATTTTGGTTCACAACTTTTGTATCCTTATTTACGCGAATACTGCACATTGAAATAAAAGTAATTTAACGGATTATATCACCATGGTTGCTGTAAAGCAGCCGAAGCTTCGGTAACTTAAACGCGATAAAATCCGTTAAATTACTTGTATTTCAATTTTGGAACCTTTTCATTTTATTTCTACACAAACAAAATTTTATTAATTGTGTTATTTCTGTTTCAATTTAGTTATTTAACGGTTATTATACATCTCCAAATCGTCGTTTCTCAAGAGGATACAAGCGAAGTGTTTGATCAGTATTCTAAATAATGTTCTAAATCTTAGATGTTAGGGTTGCATTTTGCAATTTGGCATTGATTTGTTAATATAGAGTCGACCCTTCGTTATTCATTCTCTACCTATTCACGTCGCCGGTTGAATTGGGATGCTTGTTTACAAACCACTGCATGTATGTCTGTTAAATTTTCAATTTCACCCTCCACCTTTTAAGACTAAAACTTAAAACCCCGGTATCTCTGGGATTTCTAGATTTCATGTGCGAATCAAATTTTCAACCATTTCGAGATCGAATCTTATTATCACTTGCTGAACGGTGAAGGAAATTATCGTTGGTAAACCTGCACGTCTGAGAGAGCCTCTCGAAAGAGTTGTGTGGTCCGCTTACCGCCACTGGGCTACTATGAACTCCCCACTTCCCAAAGGTAGGACATTAAAAGGGCCAAAATAACTGTTAATTTAGCAGTAATTTTGACTGCCACACAATAAACACACCATTGATATCGAATCGAAACAATATTATAAAACAGTTCTTAGACTAAAATTTGTACACGCGCGTCCCAAATCAATCGGGAGTTATCCAATGCGTTTATTACACGTCGTCTCGTATCTCCGAGTTGAACGTGCACGGCAGTGCACATTTGTGACATTTATGGACACTTTTAAATTATCGTCATATTTACTATGTGTGCTTAATATACGTATATTTATGGTTTATTGGCGCTTTACTCTTAGTTGGCGTGGACGGAACGCAAGGCACTTTGTGTCGGCGCGTGCGCTTCTTGGTACCATCATTGCACCTTGATTTAAAGTGTAAGACCAAGGATGATATGATCTCTTATTTCCAGGCAGGATATTATTGAGCTGCCAAACAATTTTATATTTAAACTCAATACATATTTACCGTAATAAAAAATAACGTTGTCGGTCAAAATTAAAACTACCTACACACTGAGATAGAGTACTATTTGGTTTAAACCTATGTCGTTAACACGATACAGATAACAAGTTTGAGGCCAGAAAATGAGCTGCCTGGAATATAAGAGATCATAATATCTGGACGTGGACTGAGGGTTGCCGCTCGTCGGTTTGTTTGAGGGCTTCTTTTGCGTTTGCCCATGATGTTGCTGACGTCATGAACGCGATAGCGGTGGGGCGGCGTGCTGCGCGCGCGCCGCCCGGCCTGGTGCCAGCTTAATCTCAGTAAGATTTTATGTACAAGATTGTAACCACCAAAAATAAGTTTTATTAGTGCTAGTTAAAAAGATAATATATTATAATTAACTAGGTTATTCCTAACATATTTTTTTTACAATTATAGGACATGCAAAGAATATATAATTAATGGAATGTAACTATTCTCACTATGGTTGTCATTCGGCATCACAATTTTTTTTAATTTTATTTCTATTACTATTCTATACGTACTATCAATTTTTCCCTTTTTTTATTTAATGCTAATGATGAATTATAAATAAAATATAATATAGTTATTCACACGCATAATACATTGCTGACATTTGAAACTTGGAAAAGCGGCTAAAGTTTTATTTTTAATTGAGTTTTTTTTACGACTATGTACCGGTGTTGTTTTAACGTATTGACAAATGAATGATGGTGCATAAAATAGTTTAAGCATAATTTATTATTTGTTCTTATACTATATCCATTGCGCCACGCGAGTTTAGTCGTCGAACAAGTGTATATGAAGACGATTCATGATCTTTAAGGGTGTCTACACTCTGAAGTGAAGTGAACATTCATAGCAATCTAAACTTTATCTACATGTTGAAATTAATTAATTTCGCTTCTTGCAGTCTCAAGCTAAAAAGGTCTTATTAACTATAGATAAAGTTGAAAATGCTATGTAATTTAATACTGTATGTCCATCTTAAAATGCACGAAATATTAAATTTACTACCGAGTCTTAAAATTACCCGTCGAATTAATGAAAATTGTAATTCATTTACTACATTTTAATGCAAATCCTGCAGCTCAGATATTACGTAAATTTTGTTGCTATAATTTTCCGAGCAGACCAACAATATACACCTATGTTTTTATCATAATGATTTTGATATTGATAGTTTGTTTGTAAGACAACGCCATCTATCGTGTGGTCTGATAATCAGTTACTACCAACACCTCGCGGAATATGTTGACAACTTATAAAGAGCTTGAGATGTGGCGGCGCCAACCTGGACTTAGAGAGCTATTTGGCGAAATATCGAGCTACGCTGTAATGTATGGACGTTGTCATCCTTGTAATCTATTAATGTACATATATTTTATAACACAACTTACATTCATTTGACGGTCAATTTGTAGATAGGTCTATTATACGGTATATCGCGTGAGCGCTCAGTGTAACACAGCATACATAAAATTGTATGTAAAATGATGATTGTTTTTGTACATACATTAATTAATTGTTTGCGTCGATGTGTACTCAAGATTATGCAATACTTATAGGGTTATAATTAGTGCTATGTGAGATCATAAATAAATTAATTAACAATTGCAGCAGACGTTGGTTGAAGGATTCCGATTGCTCGCGTTACCGCTTCTGCCGTTTGATATCAGATAACAACCGATAGTCCATTGCGTAGCACAATGACACAGCTCGTACGTGTGTAGCATATGGCCCGCTATGGATGGGTAGCTTTATTCTATGATAGCTTGGAAGTTTAGCCGCGTAAAATATCTTAACTCATATGAAAATTTAATTAAATAAATAAATGTTAATGACTAATCCTTTGCCAACGCTGCCTGTAAGTGCTAGTCAAAATATCGACATAGTGATGTAAATTTAGATAGGCTTACATTGTTTTGCTAATAGTTGTAATTTGATCATGGGGTGTAGACTCAATTATGTGTGTAATGCCGTGAGATCCCGGGCGCACGTTGTATCGCGACTCCTGTAGAGCAGCCAGTGGCATTGTCATTGCTCTGGATGCACGTACAATAAAATATATTTACAGAGACTAAGCTACACACAATCGACCCAATTCGAGTCTACTCACACACGCGACCAGGGCCCCAAGTCTGCTAACACGATCGATTCATAATCGAACATCGACCGCATTGTAACTGTCACTTTGACAGATAACTCAAACAATATTTGTCAAAAGTGACAGTTACTATGCGCTTGCTGTTTGATTATGAATCGATTGTGTTAGCAGACTTGGGGCCCTGTCGATCAGAGCCGGCACAAACCTGTTTTTACGCTGGCGGAGCGTCCGTGAATATGTTAGTGAGAGCTTACGTGCAGTTCGCTGCGGTTCATGTAATTGTACCGGGCGGCCGCGTTTGTATGTGTTCTCTGTAGAGATTTTTTACCGTGTGCCAGGACCGGTTACTGCGCGCACTTCTACTACACTACTTCACGCTGACGAAGGACCTGTGCTTCGTTTACACGAGAGCAGTGCTCTAGTAATGTAAAATGTAATAAGTGTCTTCGTGTATACAGGTCGTAAAGTATGATCTGACAAGTGTCCGGAATGTACTCTACACTTGCGAGATTTCTACTTGCAACTTGCGTACTGACCTCGTGCAAATCGAGCATTATATATAAGTTGGTATTTTAAATTTAATGCATGGTTATTCATCTTTTAAAGGACCGTTTGGGATCTCACGGCTTGTATTGATTTATTTAATAATTCTCAATGTCAACACTTTCAATCGGTACAGAATCCCGATATAATAGGTATCTAATCTGATTTATTTATTTTATTATTACCTACCTATTGGTTACGTATGGTCACGTTACCTACTCTAGACTAGTCTATGATATGACGCGACGTAGTTATGAACTTGATTTGGTTATTTTTATAAAATGTCAGGCTGGTGATTCAGTTATTGCAATAGCCTAAAATGTAAGACATGAATAAATAAGTACCTATACCAGTCATTAAAATATTATTATTTATTCATTAAATAATATGCAGCCAACATTAAAAGTAAATAATGCACTCATATGTTGAAAAAGTCATGATTATTTTTTAAACTTAACATAAAATACTATTCTGTATATTACATTAAGCCTAGCGCACATGAAGACGGTCCGCCTGGCATTATAATACCTTTTTGTATTTTTGTGTGACTCGGCCGACCGACCGAGTAAGGTGCCGACCCGTGTTGCGCTGAAGACTTTTCTCGCAGCCTATTGGAATCGCATGCAGTTCGGTACTCGCCGAACGGTATTCATATTTGTTTTAAACACAGTTGTATTTATAATTTACAATTCACTTCTAATGTTGTCTGTACATATTAAAGTTTATTTTAATATGTATTCATGTTATTTCAATACCAACTGATACTTAAGTAATTATTTGTGAAACGATCTTTTTTTATAATTAATTAATTAAATCTGAGTACTTGTATAAGAATAGGTACAATAACACATTGATTACCTGACTTTGTTTTTAATAAATGGCTGGAGTTAATAATTTTGTTTATTATTCGTGTGAACCATTTTTAGGTACATAAGTAACTTAATCTTTTGATAGAGTGAGTGATGACACGCATTCCCTACCCCTTTCAGTGAAACCGTGGTTACTTTATTGAAAATTTGCCCAAATCTTGAGAAAACTCAAGAAGTCGGAACTGTTTGATTTTAATTTCCTCACTAGTGTACATTTAAACAGTAATATTACCATTATCGACTGACAATAATTGCGATACAAAACTAGGTGCGTAGCATGGTTTTTTAGTTTTAAATGCCATCACAGAAGTGACTGTTAATCTTAAATTATAATAAGAATACTAACATTATTGAAACAAGGAAAGGAAACTAGAAGATGTGAACATTGAAAGGTATCATTGTTATAATATATGAACCCTTTGCATGAACCTAATTATATGCACAGGTTATATGCTAGTTACTCATATAATTTATAAGCACTGAGGTAAGACTGTCCTTCCGATATCTATTATGTTTCTTTTGTTCACCTAGACACTGGCTAAATTACCAAAGATTCTGTAGAGCTTTTGAACCAAAAATTTAATTGTCAAGAGTACCACCATAAAGTTAAAAAAAATTGACATTGACAAATACCTGCTCCTCAATTCTTTCTTGTCTCTGTCAGCCAAGTATTATCCACAGAGAATTTTGTGTATCATCCTTCGATCGATCGAGGTGAAATAATAACATAATTCACTAGGAATAAACTAGTGTAAAATCACAAAGTACCTCATAGGTATATATTTATAACAATGTCTGAGGAGGACACGGAAAAATGGACTCTTGAGGGGCGTAACAAAGGTAAATCAATATGCGATAGTAAACCTCCACTTAATCCCCTTTTAATACTTATTAGAGAATAGATATTTATTGTAGATACACGCATTTAAGTGGCACCAAACATTGATATTACCTATTATAATACGTACTAGATTAGGTGCTCGCAACAATAATTGTGTTTCACTGATTTGTGACTCCAGGACCACAAGTTGTTCAGAATCACATTGATATTTGCAATATCTCGAACCCTGCGCACACCGCCTGTGGAACATGATCGTTGTACCTATTGATTTGCTATTCTATGTGTGTAACCTTTATTATTATTTTTATTACATCCTTTGTCTGATCTCTGTCCATCAGTCTTAATGGCATCCCTTTAGAAGAGAGAGAGCATCTGTGTTTGTGCACTATAATATCTCCTGGGTAGCGGTATTGAGATTGACTTCTCTGACTGAAAGACAGTTAGAAGAGCTATTATATTTCAGTGGCAACTCACAGACATTTTAATGAACTTACAGCCATGCACATGTCTCCGAGCCATTCAAGCTTTGAAGTCCTAGATCCGCATGATCCGGTGCTGAGTAGGCTTGCTACACAGCTGTTCAGACGCACAAATGATTATCTTCAAGGAGAAATGGCAGCTGGCCAGGTGACTAAAATGTTTAACTTTGCCACACAAACATATATACAACTTGGCTTTAACTTCAAAAGCTTTACATCGAGACCAAATAAACATATTTAAAGAGCAGAAAACGTGGCCGGTGGACAATAAGGTGGACTGATGATATCACACGCGTAGCAGAAAGCCGGTGGGTGCAAGTGACGGAGGACCGTGTGGAAGTCATTGGGGGAGGCCTACGTCAAATGTTTTTTTATTCAATATTAATAGCTTGTGTCCAACTGCTGGGTAAAATACTACCTATTGCATCACCAAAAGCCCTACCTAGGGCTTTTTGTTGCCACAAATTACCAGCAGCAATGTCCAAATCATCTACCCATAATATCATTAGTAACATTGTCATAAAGTAATTTGTACACCTCTTTTCATAGGACCACTATGTTCTTCTAGAGGAGATCAACAGGCTTGCAATCACAAAGTATGCTGATCTACGGAATTTGACCGTCAATCTGAGCAAAACTCTAACTGAATATAATGATATGTGTGAGTATTGACTCTGCACTAACGGTACCAATAGGGGCAAACTTTGTGAGATGTTCACAAATGTTTGTACATGTGTTTTGAATATACTGGTTTTGCTCCCAGCCCTTATATACCTCCAATATTGCTTAGTTTGGGACCATGTAAACCGTACAGTAATAAAAGTATAGTACTTAGGAACCCTCAAAATAGTTACAAGATGCTAAGATACAACTTTACCACCCATTTGGAATGCTGTTCCTATGGAGAAGAATGGTTGAGAAAAGCCATGGGTGGCATATTTAAAAGATCTTTTACATTTTTGAGCAGTACATTGTTACGGCTATCTGAGAACAATGTAGGTATGGCTGAGTGACTACTCCACTCTGAATCACCATGCCACCATGTTTATACTAAAATTTAGAAATATATCCCTGCTGTTGTTTACTGTTACAGATGATCAGCAAATCAAACCGTTGCTTCTGCAAATTGACATGATTGATTCCTTGGTATCAAAGTTTGAGGAGAATGCTTATCGACTGGACAGCTACACTAAACAACTGAAGACTCGTCTCAAGGAGCTAGAGGAGAAGTAATATGTTCACTAGTAGTCTTTCCAAGTTTATCAACGTATATTTCTTTGTAACTCTTAATGTAAGTAGTTGGATAGGAACTAATTTAGTTATTTGGTTGAGCATTGGGAAGACAACAAGGAAATCAATCAGTAAGTTTGGCTCAACATTTATACAAATTAAGTATTCTCTTTTTTTTTCTAATGTACTTTTTCCATTAGTCGAGCTCTGTTAAGTTTGAATGGTTAAAATATGAACCCCCAAATTTATAGACGTTGTATAACTTTATCAAACGTTATATAGTACTGCGCAAAGCAAAACTCTTGTACGCAGTGCTATATTATGACGTTTGATAAAGTTATTAAGAATCTATAAATTTGGTGGTAAGTGTTCTTATTGGTCAAACTGTTTCTGGCCCACTGAAGCTGCCAATAAGTACTAAAGACTTTGTAAGTATTATTAAGTCTATGGCTGGTACCCACTTGGATATTATTACATTCCAAATTGTGAAATTGTATTTGATCTGTAACATTCTCTCACAATAATCATTATTATTAATTGTTATCTTATAAACAGATTTATTATATTGTATTGTTGTATGGATTTTTTATGAGGAGGAATATGAATAATAAAAGTACTTCCTATAATATCATTTTAATGATTTAAATAAAATAATATAGATATTGAAATGTTAAGATTTGTTGTAATATAGACAATTTCTTTAATTGATGCAAGAAATATTATATAACTAAACTATTATATATCGCGATCAAATCTGTATAATAAGTTTTATTTCAATATAGCGATGTAATTATAATTATTTTATTATTTATAATTTTTCAACCTATTACATTTAAATATGCATTGATGATAATAATTATCTAGATCAAGGTCCTACCCAAGAATTAAATTGGTGGCTTGTAACTCTGGATCACAGCCATTAGTAAGTAGGTTTGTATAAAAAGTTGGGTTATCTATGGTATTTGGGGGTGGAGGGGTTGAACCCCCAAACCCCAGCTATCCGTAGGTAGGCCGTAGTCTGGATATATATGGTTACGGGAAAATAGCCATGGAATGATGAGTGGATATCATTTGCAATAGCAAAACGATTTGTTTTACCATATTTAGCAATTATATTAATACTGCCTTAAGGGTTATTATTATTTAACAAGAGAGAGCCAAAGCATTAAAGCTTAAGTTGCTTACATTTTTTTAATTATTTTAGTTAACATGTTGACATGGTTTTTGACCGTCACTACCTTTTACTTTCAAAATATATTAGTTTAATTTTCTCTTTTAATAAAACTATAATGAGAAAGTATATAAAATGAACACATTATATAGAAAATAAATAATATATAACAATTTGATTGTAAATACTTTCATCCATCATAAATATAATTTATGAAAGCGCACAAGGATTATGTTCATTATTCTATATAGATAAAATATGTGGCATAAAAACTCATATATTGCTCACTGGCATAATGGGCACTGTTATTACTAAATGGCAACTTCTTTCGCGTAGGATGCACTGAACAAGTGCAGTGTTAATGCAGGGCAGGGTACACACAAAAAGAAAACACCATGGCTTATATATTTTTTTTGTATTTTTTTAAAGTTTTTATAACAAGTAGTTCCAATAAAATTTTACAAGTTTTATTTTGTACACGTGCAGAGTAACCCCCGCATACTGAAACTTAAACGCATCAGATATAGTGACATAATCGTTTGAAAGTGCTTAAGAAGGTAACAGGGTATGAACTAGCTACAGACTTGTGCGTCCGTGCGCCTGGCGTCGCCAGGTTACACTAAACATACATCAAGTGGTCCAGAGTCCAGCTATACAACCAACGTGACCGCTCAATTATTCTTAGCTTCATAATTAGGGCACGCTTACACGACTACACTTAACCTAGTCTTATAGACTCTGTGGTTAGAGTCAAGTGTGGTTGTGTATACTTACCTTTAGCTTAACACATAATAATATTAATATGTACCTGCCAATAATCTACTTTGTTTTATATGTTGCGAAATTAATGATTAATTACACGAATGAAATAATAAATACTAATAACAGCCAGACTTTATAGTAGCACAGTATAATTATGTAACAACATGTCGGCTGGCAATATAACTATTCAGTATGTATCAGTTAGGCCAAAACTTGTGGTCAGTGTATTGTAATCCTCAGTTGTTTCTTACGTGTAAATAAAAACATAAATACATTATTTATTTTATTCAAACAAATCTTGGTTAATTACAGCTATTTTGCAATATCAATGACATCAGTCAAATACACGTACACATAAGACAGATATAATTTTGGTGACCATGAAATGAGTAGGCGAATGAAATTAAATGCATCGAATGGAATCCAGCTTTCGGATTACCGTGAATCGGTAACCGAACAATTGTTTATTTTTCTCAACTCTTTAACACTTGTCGTTGGCAGAATAATATAATAATAATCGCCAGACGAACACACCACCAATACAGTCCCACAATATTCAACGCTTGTGTTATGGGTACCGTACAATTGACTGAGGGCGAACTCAGTATATAATACTTATATACATATTAAACATCCATGACTCGGGTACAAACTCGTGCTCATCACACAAAGCTTGTCCCTACCAGGATTCGAACCCGGGACCCTCAGCACAGAAAACAGGGTCACCACCAACTGCTTATTAACAAAAACCAATTAATTGAGTATACTAACGTATGACACGTGATCGAGAGACTTTAAGATGTCTTTCTTGTGTAGTTTCCATAGTAACGGATAACACAGGACGCCATTAGAAAGAAAATTGTCTATGGTCACACATGTGACCGCTGCCAACGCTGTCGCGAAACTGAATAGCGGGTGCGCTGCGCAGCCTAGTTTTATGTTGCCATTATCAAGCGTAAGTAACACATACAACTAATTATTTTTATTTTTAAATGTCCTATTAATAAGTATTTTTAGTTTTTTTGTTTTTCCATGTACATAACTATTGTTAATAATTTATTAAATAAAGATTATTTTTACATCGTTCATTTATCGTTGGTTGTATTGCAATGGACCCTTTAAGTTCAGTCGAACCGGTATATAACGTTTCGTCGGTAGCAGCTTACTATTCATGTTGCATTACCAAAAAATAGTTTTAAATTACTTCAATTCCGTTAAAGTGGCAATGATGGCGACTCCTAGTTTCTGGAGAACGAGACTAATGTTTGAAACAATTTTCATGATAAATGTTATGATCGATCTTGGTACGAGCCGGACCACGGCTGGTCCGTTCCGCACCAACCGTCGGTACCGTATTGCCGGGAAACTACTCTCTCGATGAGATATTCCCAAACTATTTAGAGCAAGAGACTACATTTGCAAAATGCACTGATACCTCAGACTTACTTTAAAAATTATATCTGTAGTTTTCTTCTTCTATTGATACAAAATAATAATTTCATATTCTATTAACTTGTGCAAGCTTATCGACTTGAGTTTTTTTAAAAGTACAACAATGATACTTCCTACTGTACCGACCACTTCAACCACACCACAAGCTACACATATGGCACTGCAGACGCATTGAGAACAATAGACAATGACGTCACAATCCTGAATCGCGCTATAAGAGTTTTCGGAACAAGTAACGTATATACAAGATCCCGACGATAACCGTCGGGACATAGCGGCCGCCCCGCCAGGCATACCACCCGCCTGGCTGGAAGATCTTCCCTTTTCCGCTAAACTACTAAAATATTAGTCATTCTTATAACAAGTTGGTACACGTAACACAACTTATACAGTATCTTGAATGTTTCAAATAAGAACTTGTGTTAATTAATGGGGGCCGATTTTTAGACCTCGTCGACCCCCAGAATCAGCTTTCGTTTATACCGACGACTGGGAAACCGATATCGACCACTTTGGGAATCACTGCTCTAGATGTACAAATATGGTACGAAGCGGTACATGTACGTGATGGTCCCGTACCAATTTCGATCGTCTATAAATAGTATATACGCATTGGTTCGACTGAAACCTGTACGGTACTGTACTTACAAATAATTTTATATACACATTATTCTCTATCGGTCGCCCGAAGATACCATTATCCGCTTACTTATAAACGTGAAATAACAATACAAGAAAAATAAAAAAAAATCAAAAGCAAAGATCAGTTAAATTATTTTTATTACACGTTTATTAGTAAGGTAACTTAAACATAGTGAATGGACACTAATATCTAAACTTACATATTGATACGGTGTTCATGTGTGTACCTTCGATCACAGCCTTAAAATTTAAAAAACAAACATTCAGCTGCGTACCGAACTAACACAAACAATTATGTATATACAGGGTAGACATTCTCTTTGGCTAGGCTTAAGTAAAGTGATTAATAATATAGCTAGCACATCGATATAGGTATCTATATAACGAAGCAGCGCTAGACAGAGTACTACAGCTAGAATACCATCGGAATATGAACTAAACATTTTAGTTGCTTGGAAAGATCAACTAAATTGATAATTGATACAAAGGTTAGTAAATGACCTCGAAAACTTATAATATGGCGGGCGAAGATAGTTTTAGAACACCTAGAAAATCATAAAATACTCACTCGAAGTAATTCTCTGCACTTCCGTCGTGTCAGTGGCGCTAGTGCAGAACTCACTCAATCTATATCTATATATATAAAACAAAGTCGTGTTAGCTCCACCATTTATAGCTCAAGAACGGGTGGACCGATTTTTATGATGTGTGATTTTTTTGTATTTGTCGCCGCCCGAATAGCAGAATAACTATTAAAAGGTGGGAGAAAATCACAGAAAAAACAATATAGATTAAGATAGTTCATTATCTCCACAGAGGCCGGGTATCTTTCGAAGATTTGCCACCCGTCAACAAAAAAAAAGTCCATTAGTCCAGCACTGATCTTTAATATTTCGCCAAAATGTGATCTGAGATGAGTTCTGCGGTGGAAACGCACCTGACAAACAGACTAACTCAGCTAAAAGCACTGCGCATAGTACAAAAATGTACTACGCTACGAATTCTCCCCCCACAGTGGCCCAAAACGACGTCACAATCAGTGTTGCCATTTATTGACATCTTCATTAGAATGAACACCGCCCATTGGTCGAAGATGGCTGATGACGTAGCCTTGGGCCAATCGCGTGGCCAGCTGTAACGCTTGCCCGTACGCAGCTATCAAAACCGCCTTTATTGGTGTTAAAAGTTTTATTTAGAATCTGATGACCTAATAATTATATTATTATTAATTAATTAATTATTCAATAATTAGTCACTAAAAGCACAGTACCGCTCTCTGTATTCCGCACAAATACACTGTGTGTGAGTGAATTGTGAACTCTATATATTGTGCGTTTGATAGCAAACAATGTGCAATTCGTGTGCGACATTTAGAATAATCGTTGCACAGGAATCTTCGGGTTGTCGACCGTCACACAACTATGAGTAACACCGAAATATCGGAACAACCAACATACGCACGTTGGTTCAATCTTCTAATTAGTTTCTATAAAAGTTAGATTATTCGGGACACTTGCTATTGCTATCGCTAATTTGCACAAGTAGTATGAGGCCGAGCGGGTACACATTGCTGCCCCGGTAGGGCCTACAACCGCCCCGGCTACAAGCCGTGTAACTCCAACAATAATATCATAAAAATATAATTTACATAAAACCTTTTATGTCTTTTATTGCATTTATATTTAATTACAAAGTGATTTCAATGCTGCCCTTTCAATAAAACTTACATTGTTGTCATTTACTTATTGCTTACAAATTATATATTTAGACATTTTATTGTTTGCAAATTGTACAATTATATACTTACAAGTAATTTAATTATTAATATAATGTTAGATAATATATGTATGGGAGAAATTATTTTTACCTTACATTTAATTTAGAATTAAGACGATCGTGGGATGTTTCGCGCGTCTGCGATCATGGACTTATTATTACTGTGGTGATTGAGTGGTGTCTCCGTTTTAATATATAAGAGATCGCGAGCGCGCGGCACACCCGTCGGATCGGTTGCGTGCCGAGACGTCCGCCGCGGGGCGCGGGCCGCCTCGCTACACCGCACTTGGGCTCTGTCACAAATAATTTGAGCGCATTATTAGAATAAATGATTACAGTCATATCAGCGACATTATTTCAATACACACATTATATATTAGGCCGTGCTCACCGCACCAATCACGACTCTTTTATTATATTGAATTGAGCAGTGTAGAGCGCACGGACGCACAAATTGACTACAACCCTGTAGTTACTACTGAACCCTAACTAATAAGTTTACTTTTTCCATCTAGGGGCATATAAGTTAAAAGCATTACATTATTAAAGTCCCCACAAAATTTGTATAACTTACTATAACGCTATTATTTTTTTTTTACTCATCAATTAAAAAGATATTAATATGTCTCTTATTTTATTATGTCGTAAACGCTACGGAATGACAAAAAAAATAATTACAAAAAAAAAACAATTATAAGAAGCTTTGCTATGTATAACATTATGTTATGAATCTGTCGCTATGACACCGCTATATTAAATGTACAGGATATACTTTTGTGGATTATGATTATCAATTCCCGCGAATGCAAACTCTTCGAGGTCTCTATGATTCGGAATTATTTATTTTATTAATTTTCTAATCATAAAAACTGAGAATAACATGGGCCATTTTAAGATATGACTCTATCATTATATAGTATAAATAACAATAATATAATTATTATTATAAACAAATGGATAATAATAACGTTAATATGTTTTGTTTCGTTTCGTAAATCAACATAATTATTTTAATAATTTAAAATCAACAATACAATAATGGTCACTTCATGTATTCACATATTATCTATACATGCTAGTGACGCTGGGTACGCATCTCCATTATCCCAACCCATTACGGTATATTTTTATTTAAAATTTTACTACATAGTATAAGTTGGCTTAAACTCGTGCGTACATAGATCAAAGGTGGACGCGCCATGCCGCCTCCCGTCCCGAGACCTACCGCCCTTCTGTGTAATAAAAATCTCCAATACTTGTCAACGAATACCCGCACCTTCGAAACATATCTCTTAGCAGTAAACTGTACTGGGTATCAGTAGCTATTAACCGTTGAACGTTAATTATAGTGGGTGGCATGTAACTCTAGGGCACTGTGACAGCGGCGCTTGCGCATCAGCGTGTGTAGTATTCAGTCTGTTGCAGTTTTCACCACAGAGGACTTTCATTTCATGCCGACCAATGTCTTGAACACCCAACCCCACGTCACGATGCTAGCTCAACATTTCCACCATGATAAGATCTAATTAAATTGGGCACAAATAACTGATGGCACTTCACGGGGTACCTGTTTATTTTTTTCAATAAATTGTCATAAAATGACAAGACTAAAGAACTATATATTTTAAGTTTACGCCGTGACTTACGAGCTAATTTCGTTTTGTTAACCTAATCACATCAATTTAGAACATTGGTTGTGTGGTGTGTGTGAGAGTCGCGCGGCCCCCGCCCTGACGCCTGAGCCCATGAAACAAGAAGTTGGCGGCGGCCTTGATCGGAGCGACTAGTGGCGCACGCGCAGCGGTCTCCCATTGTCAGACGTTGCCGGTGGCGGGGAAGCGCGGGGGCGGCAGCGGGGGCGGCGGCCGGCCCGCCTCCCCCGCACCCGACGACTGCTCCGACACTGAAATACCGTTTCATTAACATCTTACACGATTAAAGCATATACTTGCATATTTAAAATACATTATAATCATCATTGGAACAAATCGGAACATTTCGGCTAAAATTAATATGTTTTTTCATCTACCTAAGGTTAAGGTATAAGGTTAGCAAAAAAGGTGTACAATATTTTAAGGGGTTAACAAGTAGGTGATAACGATTACGTTTATGTATAAGTGTATAAGTATATATTTGTGTATACAGTGTTTTATTTTTCTGTGAGAAAGCGAAACAGTAAAGTTGCATCGCGGACATAGTAGCTACCTACTTTTAAAATTTCAAATAAATTCATTATTTTTTTGAGAATTGTGACCTTTATGACCTACTACTGATGGTCCCCTTTAAATATTTGACACTATTATTGTTAAACCTTATATAAATAAACGTTAAATGCTGTTCATTGGTAAGAGCATTTACTTGAGAATGGCTGGACCGATTTGACTATTTAATATTCACAATAGTCCAAATAAGGATGGTAGCGAATAAAAAAAACCGGGAAATTTGGGAAATACTGACAGCGTTTTTTAGCAGTATAAGGTAACTGAGCACAATGGATATAGAAAAAAAAACTCTTATATCTATGTACATAAATAACTATCATTGCAAGCAGTGTATGAGCATATTGTGAAGTTATTAAGGGGGAAGCTCAGGGTCAGGGCGCGAAATTCAAAATGTCAATGGTTTTTATTTTTTTACGAAAAATTTGGGTATCGCTTTAGGTATTTTTTTAAGCAAACCTACTACATCGAGATATCTAATGCAGAATGATAATATCGCAAAACACTAAATTACTTCGTAAAGATGTCCAAATTTTTCGTAAAAAAATAAAAACCATTGACAAATTGAATTTTGCGCCCTGACCCTGAGCTTCCCCCTTAAATAGATTGTAATGAGATTTAAAAAAACTAGATAAGGGAGTACATACTGTGATCTGATGCCTACAATTATGTATGATTGGAATTTTGAGAGCATTTACAAGAATTTGTCAACGCCAATTTTGTGAATATTTCATACTGGGTGGAAGCGGCTTGATAACGAAAACTTTTGGCAAAGATAAAATTATAGAAATCATATATGTTGAATGTAATGGGTCACACATGTTTTGATTGTTGAGCACGCAATGTATCGTATATGACGGGGATAATAACATAGCGCTCCGCGGGGTACCCGACGACGCGTGCGAGCGACGAGCGTGCTCGAACGTATCGAGTATTAATTTACATTGCAGTTTAACACGTTGAGTGCGGTGCCATTTTCAGAGGACTTTCAGCCAGTGCGGTAGAGACCTATTCGACCTCATAACCGAGCTTCACTGTAGTGCGTATGAGACCTAATCCATCTCCTAAAATAAGGTATTTTAAAAAAACTCATATCTTTATCAAAAAATAAGATACAATCTATGTTCTTTCTGTAAATAATAGAGAATTAACTGTTCTATCTCAAGTTTGCTACGCATGGGGATATGAAAAGTGGGTTATGAGATATAACGAAAAAAAAATTAGGTATCCATTGAATCTCGCATCGCAACTAAAGATAGATCCGTTTGGGTTGTGACTAGTAATGGGATTAAAATAAAGCCCCAGTTATCGATAGCTAAACTTTTTATGCAGTAATCATTTAAACATAGTAATATTGATTTCTTATATTTACGCGAATACTACACATTGAAATAAAACTAATCTTATGGATTTTATCGTGTTTATTATTTGTTTTTTACGTTCCCGTCGTTTCGGCTGTTTTACAGCAACCATGGTCACGGGAGGACTGACCATGGTGACTGTCCTTCCGTGAATGATGAATTATGATAATCCATAAAATTAGTTTTATTTCAATAAACATAGTGACCTAAAATATATTTAAGAAAAATGTTCCTCATTGAAGCATGGTAAACACATTTTTTGATCGCATTGCACACATAGTTGTACATACACACACACACACATACACATATTTATTCGTTTGGCTGTTTTGGATGCATCTGTGCTACTAAATGTAAGCCGTAATTTACTGTGACAGCCTGTGCAACGACTTTTTTTGCTACCACGCTGGCAAAATATAAGAGCGAATTTTTTTGACATGGAGTGCGCAGGTACACATTATCGACATTTGAACAACACTGAGCGCGAGCTAACGGCGCCCGCGCCGCCCGCGCTCCGCTCCTTGCGTCTATGACGCCTGTGTTTTAGGAGGTCCGAAAGATCTCTTCACGCAACAGATGTATATTATTACAACTCAGTGCGTTAGAGACCTCATCCATCTCCTATTTTTTTTATTACATTATTGAATCAAACTCGCAGCGGGAAGTAGGTATGTATATTTGTCTCTGTCAAACACATAGAAATAAATAAGTTACGACCTCCCGCACAGAGGTGGAGAACACGATTTTCGGCGCCGCACCAGCTGAAAGTCACGTTAGAGTTCTTTTAGACCTCCTAACGCAGTCAACGTGTTAAATAGACCCAATTTAGTTATGTTTTTTTTTATTAATAAACACGTTGAAATTGAATTCTATTATGATTTCAGGCCAAAACTAATTTACATTTATACTGAAAAAGATGCGTATAATTAATGAAAAGATTGACGAAAATTCCACCTTTGGGGGGTCCAGAATCATGAGTTGAAACCATGGTATCAGTTTTCGTTACGAAACCACTTACACCATGTATACCGTGAAACAATATAAGTTATGTTTTCTTTACGGGGACGCGACGGAGCGGACCAAATCGCTGGTCCGGTCCGTACCAAGTTCGATAGTACACAGTATGTCGTCTATGTAGGCATCATGGCAGTGCTGGATTAAGCCAACGCGGGGCCTGTAGCAAATTCGTGCAGCCTGTGAAAATTCACGAGGACTGTAGCAAATGCGCGGGCCCTGTATACCTAACTGCTAAGTCTCTCCATTGGACTGTAGACTGCAGTAACCTACCATGCTTATCTTACTTGATAGCCCCCAGGCACGGGGCCCCCAAACACGGGGCCCCCAAACACGGACCCATTACACGTGGGGCCCTAGGCACGGGGCCCCTATACGTGGGGCCCCTTAGGCACGGGGCCCCCTATGCGTGTGCCCTGTAGCATTTGCAAAGTGTTGCTGTATGGCTAATCCAGCACTGCATCGTGTAATGGCGATGCGGTGCGCGAAGCCGTGTTACTCACGCGAGTCGTGCTTCTCGTCGACGGGGGCGGGGGGCGGCGGGGGCGGCAGCTGCTGCTCCAGCGCGTTCACGCAGTTCATCATGCTCCCGTAGAGGCGGCTATCTCGAAAACTGTCCCTGCACACACCCACCGATCATGCCGTCTGACCGTTGATTAACTATCCCAGTTTTGGGGCCCCCACAGGGAACCCGTATGAGATCGCCAGGGCTGTCCGCGTAATGATAATGAAACTTCTCCGTGTGTATCTTATTTGACGATTTAAGAAACTTCTTTTATTTTTTATTACATTATAATTTTACATCATTATAATTCGCGCTCTAAGCGCGACAAGACATGTTTTTTAATCGAATTCGAAAAAGGAGGTTCTCCATTCGGTTGTATTTTTTTTTTATATTTGTTACCTCATAGGTATCTCCGTCATTTATGAACCGATTTGGAAAATGTTTTTTTATATGAAAGGAAATGATTGGTCCCATTTTTTTTTTAATATCGTACGCCAGGCGAAGTGTGCTGCAAGGCGGGCGGCGCACGAGTGACTTGGCGAGCTTACTAGTGAACAGTGACGTCACGAATACAACCAAAGGATGTTGGATTTTATTCCACAGACGACAGTTAGTATACCTTCTCTTAATCACTCTGTATATAAGTGTCACAGAAGGTCATGTGCAACGCGTGCTGATGATCATGATTCGGATAATATTCGTGCTTCTGTCGTGATGATGGTGCGGCCACATCTGGGTTCATGTTAATGCCAATATACTCCATAATTAGGCTTTAATCGCTTGGCTGCATGTACAATGTAGTTCTGCCCTTATAGCGTCATATCTGACGTCATTACTAATGACGCCAGTAAATTAATGTGTTAAACTGTTGGCCACATCTACTTAGGGATATTATTCAGGCACTAATTAGTGCACTCAGCCACAGGTGTGGCCGCACCATGACAATAAAAAGTGTTGTTAGCGGCGTCGTGTCTATGAATCGGGACACAGAGTGCCATCAAATAAGTATAGATAACAAAATGTCTCCCACCTCCCGTTGGAGTTCCGGAACAGAGCCAGTATCTCCTCGAAGGTCTTATTCTTTGTCTCAGGAACTTTTTTATAAGTAAATATCCAAAAAATTGCAAGGAATACACTAAAAGGCAGAAATGTATAGTTTTCCAGTAGTGCCTGCGAAAGAAACAGTACCTGTCATCGATCATGTCACCAGAAGTAACTATAATACTATTAATTTAGAAAAAAATGGATATCACGAAAAAAAGTTAAATCCAATGAAAAATTTGATAATATTCGATTCAAATAGGGAAGTTGTATACATAAATTATATATTTCTTTACGCGAAATACAGAATTAATAAGTTATCGTAAACTCTGCGAACTGAACACAGACTTTTTGTTAAATACCACGCGGACGAAATCGCGGGTAACAGCTTGTTAAAAATAAAATAACGGATGTGACATGATGATATGAAAATGGCTTTCAACCGACCACAAAAACCCGTTAAGAACTTATATTAGTCCCGCCCATTGACATTGGATAATTCAATTCTCGAATAATACTGCCATCTTTTTTTTTACATTATTTTCATATTATCATGTCACATCCATTATTTTATTTATAAAGTGTATTTATAGAATGTTTTATTGCTATTAATTACTTGACATTGGCAAAATACCCGCTAAGTTGCGGGTGAGGCCATTTGCATATTCATTTTATTTCATCGCATTTAATTTCGTGAAGAAAGAAGAACTTTTTTTTAAAGAGCTATGACCTATATAAATCTCGCCACTAACCTTCATGCTAGGGAACCCAATCCCGACGACGAAATTGGCCATCCAATTAACTAATACTGCGATAGCCATCGCGCTCGGTCTCGGGCCCTGCGAGAACAGCTCGGCGGTGATCAGCCAGGGTATGGAGCCGGGGCCCACCGCGAAGAACACCACGAAGCTGAGCGTCGACACCACGGACAGGTAGCTCATCCAGTCGATCATCTCCTGCACATAGTCGAAGAACTCCTATCAGGGGATAGCAATGATGTTCTTTCCCGTCGCCGACCGGAATGAAATAAATCGCAAACATAAATGCACATCACACACTGGTCTGTCTGTGTGTAAGTCTACGACACGCTCCACGCTAGCATCGTGGAGTAAGGTACATGGGATCCACTCGATTGAGCGCTTAAGGCCTCAGCCTCGAATTTAGCGGGCAGCGGGGCGGCAGCTGCGGCGGCGCGGGAGCAGAGCTCTTTGGCCGCCCCGCGCCGCTGTTTTCGAGAACCGGTCCATTTGATTTTACGCATAAGATCCTGCCGCTCCCGCGCCGCTGCCGCAGCCGCCCCGCTGCCCGCTAAATTCGAGGTTGAGGCCTAAGGGTCTCAGGAGAGCGGTGCCGCCGCTCACCGTGACGTAGCGGTGGTCGAACACACTGTCTACACCAGGGATTCCTAAACTATTTTGGGCAAGAGACCCCTTTTCCAAAATGAACTGATACCTCGGACCCCCAAAGCCAAATTCCTTTAAAAGATCCTATCTCTAGTTTTTTCTCTATTGATTTGCTAAATAATTTCATCTTGTACGAACTTGTGCACGCTTATCGACTTGTTGAGTTTTTAAAAAGTACGACAATGACACTTCCTATTAAAATATTAGTCATGGTACACGTAACACAACTTATACAGTATCTTTAAAGTTTCAAGTATGAACTTGTGTTAATTAATAGAAATTTTTAGACCCCGTCGACCCCCAAAATCAGTTTTCGCTTATCAACCCATGGGAAACCGATATCGACCCCAAGAGGTCGATATCCATCACTTTGAGAATCCCTGGTCTACACGAATGACGGGTATGATTTTACCCCAGACGCAGAAACAATAGAGCAAATTTGTATTACGCCCTAATTCGCGTCTACATAAGTACGAAATCCGCGTGCACGACACAAATCGTCTTGTTATTTCGTGCTTCAATATTATCTATTTCACGAGACTCTTCTATATTTTTTCTTCGTCTATGAATGGTACACTATATAAGTGTATCGTATGACTTTGACCATCGCTACGTTACGGCCGCCCAGTGTCGCCGGCCCCGTCGCCAACCCCAGCTTCAACGGAGTGTCTCCATCTATCGCATGTCTTGCTTATGCTGGTGATAAGTGCGATCCTGCTTTTGAGCAGTGTTCGTGTGATTATAACTTCGCATCATTTGAGAACGCGTGCGCAGAGCTCCCCGTGATTGCACCGACGTCGCCGGTGGCGGCGATCAACGAATAGTGTTCTGTGCATGTGAGTGATGTACCTAACATTTATATTTGAGAGTTTATTCCCATTTTTTTATGTACATTGCTTTCCTACCGAGAGTCCGGCTTCGGAAACAGGAAAGTCGAATAAGGGGGAGGGCCTAGCGAAGCGGCGGCTGTGGGCGTCGGGGCGCTCGCAAAAACTGTTAATATAAGTGCCAGTGATGCTATAACAAAATAAGTCGATCAAGTATTACAGATAATTGACTGTATAACAGTTTTCAGGGTACCCGTGACGGACACAGCCGCTGAAGCAAATCAAACGGGTGTGAGTAACGAAAGGAAAGTTTCAAAATGTGGTGCATGCATTAGTGTAGCTACATATTAATAATTGAGGGGTCATTGAAATACGTGACGTCACTTAGAAATTTAACTCGTTAGGATATAAATAAAATGTTTGTCAGTTGGTCCTACAGGAGCTTATACCAATATAAAAGTCGACTAATAAAATAAGGGAATTGGAATAAAACTAATACGTAAAAATAGTTTTACTTCAATGTACAAGTATTCGCGTGGATATAAGAAATCAACAAATAAGGGGAATAGTAATGTTAACAATTTGGTCAGTTGAACATGATCAAGTCATTGCGAGTATGACAGATGATTAAACCCCTTACCGTGAACTATTAATGCGACTCAAATTAGGACCTAAATAAGAAAATTCGCCTTAATCAAGACCATCAGTACAAATTTACGATGACAATTGAGGATTGAGGTCCTGATTCGAGTCACAAGCACAGTTCACGGTAAGTAAGCAGGTTCAAGTCATATAGATATAGACAGCTAATATCGTGTAGAAAGCTATGAGAAAAACGTGCAAAAGCCATTATTAATAATTAAATATATATTAAACGGGTACTTTTACCTAAAATATAGTTGGTCAAGATGATACCGTAAATATACAAAATATTTTTAAGTGGATATAATGACTCCAGGTACAGTGACTTTAGCAAACATTTTAATAAGAGCGATCTTATGTAAGTATTGCAAAAGTATCTAATATTTAACTAGCCTGACCTGCGTAGACGTCCGAGTTAAAGAGTATTTTAATTATTACCTATTAGTACAAGCTTTCTCTGTAGCAAATGTCATCTAAATCAATTCAGCTGTTTTCTAGAAAAAACCTTCAGTTTTATCTAGCAAAGGCGTATATAGGTGTATAATCTTTCAGTGACTCATACCAAAAGTGTGAGCTTTCTGCGTAGATCGGACCGCAAGTAACAACTAAATATGAGGGTACCCCCGTCAAACTATGACACTAGGACGTCAACCACCTCAGTCCTCCCGTGACCATGGTTGCTGTAAAGCAGCCGAAACGTCGGGGACGTAAAAACAAAAAGTAAACGCGATAGAATCCTTAAAAATAGTTCTATTTCAATCATACCAGAAGTTTTAGTAGCAGTATTAATGTTGAATCTTTTGGAGTTATTTCCACTACTTATAACACATACAGGGCCACAAGTCTGCTAACACAATCGATTCATAATCGAACACCAACCGCATAGTAACTGCCACTTTTGACATATATTGTATGGGATATCTGTCTAAAGTGACAGTTACTATGCGGTTGCTGTTCGATTATGAATCGATTGTGTTAGCAGACTTGGGGCCGTGATCGGTTGTTGTAACGGAAAACAAGCAATGTAATTCTGAAGCTATACGGACATTTTATTTATACAATATATTAATAATATAGTAGAAATTATTTAATTTACAAATTCGATTCAGACGCCCGCGCAGTAAATAATTTAATTTTGACCATCAGTTTGAAGTCGGACTGCCGAAGTCTACCATGCGCTCTTTGAATCTCAACGACCATCTTCCAGGTCCACTATCAGGATTTCGTCACAAACTAACTCCGTGGAACATAACAAACTACACAGAATAGGGAGGATCCGTTCAAAGTCCGGTTTTTGACCATAAGTCTAACCCCGAGAGGAATACACCAGATTAATATAAGACACACCTTTATCAGAAACGAGATGGTGATGAAAATTGAGAAGATGAACATCCCGCCGAGGCCGTAGAGGTGCAGGGTGCGGCGGCCAGTGCGGTCCATGAGGGGCAGGGAGACCAGGGTCATGCCCACCATGATGGCGCCGATACCCATGGTCGCGAACTTCGCGGACTCCTCCGTGAGCCCCGAGGATGTGAACAGAGATGTAGAGTAGTAGAACACCTGGGAATTAAAAAATTGTGTAGGTTCAATGTGTACTACATCTATGGTTCCAAACTTACACGAAAACAAAAGATATATATACGTACCTAAAAATAAATATGGCCAGACGAACCCAGTAACTAACTATACGGTCCCAAACTAAGTAACGATTGTAGCATGGGTGCCTTGCAATAGACTGGGGGACAATCTCAGTCCCAGTAAATCATTACTTTTATATATATTTATTATTTGACAAAAGTTCGGTTTTGAACCTGGATGACAGAAAGCAGGGTCGCTAGATATTTTCTTGCTGTGCCAAACGGGTTGTCATATTAAAATACTGGTCTAAAAATATATCTTATGGTGATTTGACCGGCTTCACTCCTGAATTTAAAGTTGTCTAAGTACCGAAATTTGAATTAAAGAGTATCAGACAAAAATAATTGTTTTGGACCATGGGGAAAATACTCAAGGACAATGATCCACTTCACTCCGCTGTGAAGTAAATGTAATTACGCATTTGACTTCTTGCGATCTTCTTTTCACATACCCATAACAATGTACTGCTCAAAAATGTAATGGATCTTTTTAAAAAGAGCAACCATGAAGTTTCTCGCCCGTTCTTCTCCATAGGAACGGCATTCTGAACGGGCGGTAAAGTTGTAGCTTAGCATTTTGTAACTATTTTGACGATTCATAAGTACTTTATTTAAAACGTTTTTATATGAATAAATAAAAAAATCTTCTTTTATTAAAGGTACAAATTAATTTATTTCACTTCGCCAGTTCTTATTGTACCGCATTGTTAATGTTTCCGCAGAGATATTGAAGCAATTTTTAATTAAAACTTTGCTTTCAAACGCCTCAGTCGTTTCAATTATTTATTTCAACTTTTATGTTTTTCGTTGGCATATTGTTTTCAGTACTTTTTTCCCGTTATTGGTAAGAAAGTGAGCTTTATATGTTGTTTAGGGTGTTTAATAAGGTACGCACTGACTGACCGCGCTGCTTTTGGTCGCTGTGTTGTAGCCACGTCCGAGAGAAATGCTCGCGGTGCCTCGCCCGACCGTTACCATTTGTTATTTGCATTGGTGTCTCCCCGGCTTTATACCTACTTATATACCGGGTGACCCAGAAAGGATATACAAAGCCTTGGAGCTGCGCTTCTTTAGCGTATCGTAATCATTTTTTAAAGTCAGATATAAGAATGGCGATTAAAAAAAAAGTTCCTAATGAAATGACTATTATGATTTTGTCTGAGTAATTTTTTTTTAACATTTTTTTTATATTGAAGTGGCCACTTCACACGATGATCACAAATGCGCTAAAAAAGCGCAAGTTTCTGTCGTAATATAGTCTTTCTGAATAATTCCGTATATAATACTAGCTGTCCCAGCGAACTTCGTGCCGCCTCGGAATTATCTTTAAAATATTCTTGTGTTTTTTTTTCATGTTAGACAATAGACAAATACAAAAAAAATACAGATCACAAAAGTTGGCCCGCCCGTTCATGAGTTACAAATGGTGTAACTAACACGACTTTGTTATACATACATATAGATCGAGAGATAATATTCGCGTGATCTAACAGTAGTTGGGGTTGGTCATCAGTCAATACACAACTAAAAAATAACGTGGGGTCGAGTCACCTTCGTCCGTAGGAGAATTAAGTACCCTCGAGATACCCTACACGTGACCCTGGGTGGTGCCAACCAGGTGACAACTCTACTGGTGGTAGGCTTCGGCCTACTGGCTAGTCACCACCCACTGAACAAAGCCATGTCGCCAAGCGGCCTAGCCGTGTTCCGGCATGATGTTCAGTGTTGCCATTCATGGATGGCGGGTCAGATCAGTTGCGCTGCATGTGCCTAGTGAATGTAGCGTCTCTGTCTACTGCCGCCATCCTACCTAGGCAAGTATGCTCCATCGTAGATCTCATCGTCACTTACCATCAGGTGAGATTGAGATCAAATACTTGCCTATAAGGTAATAAAAAAAAAAAAAAAAAAAAAAAACAAGATAATTACCGCATTCCCCTCGCATTGAGGGGAGGCCCGTGCCCAGCAGTGGGACATTAAAAAGGGGCTGGTATTATAATTACCGCATTGATGCCACTCAGTTGCTGGGAAAGCTGCATCACGACTCCGATGAGCAGCGGCGCGCGCAGCGTGGGCGAGCACAGCAACTCTCGCATAGAGATCGACGCCTCCGCCTGCTGGGCGCGCTCCTCCGCGCGCATCTCCTCGATATCCTCTTCCACCTACGAGGGGGGATCAAATAAATAAACAGAACTCTACCGCACAACAAGCTACACAGATGGCACAGCAGATGCATTCAGAACAATAGACAATTGTCATCACAATCCTGAATCGCGCTATAAGAGTTTCGGAGCAAGTAACATATATACAAGATCCCGACAATAACCGTCGGGGCATAGCGGCCGCCCCGCCAGGCATACCACCCGCCTGGAATGTTTTCCCTTTTCCGCTAAAATAACAAATATATATGGGACTTCTCTATCACCAGGAGCGATTTATGGAGTTGCAAGACGCGGTCCGTTTTACGGAAATGGTGCGCGCGACGCGGGTCGACACCACCATGGATAAGAAAAACAAACAGAGTATTTGGAAGTTTTTCAGCAACGTCCTCAGGTATTCTGCCATAGCCTATAAACATTTATTTAGCAGGGCTGATTTTATTTTATTTCCATTTTGTCCTCAGCTGTTTTGTCAAAGAGCGGATTGTACAATCTGCGTGCGAGATGGGTACCTGGTTGCTGGCGCGGAGGCGTCGGAGCGCACGCCTGGCTTCCTCCTCCCACTGACGCGTGATGAGCAGGTACCGCGGGGACTCCGGACATGCCGGCAGCAGCAGAAGCTGCAGGATCGCGGGACAGATCGCCAGACCTAACACCAGATGAAATCACTTTTTGTTATACTCCCCATGTCCCATTGCTGGGCCAATTTCTCGATATTATGCTATGTTCTTTAACGAGTCGTCATGAGTGACGATTCTGTGAGCGCACTTGATATATAATAGTTTTTTTTATTATCGATACTTTTAATAATTAAAATTTACAACTACAGTTAAACTAAATTAGTTAAACTAAACTACGACGACTAACGAATTCTTTTTAATATTCAATACTAACTATGCACAAACATTGACAGCTTTCGGCTGGAACACATTTCAAGAACGGTGTGTTAATTTTGTAGGATTCTAATGAGGTATGCTATTTTAAATGTAGGGCGCTTCAAAAACTCACAATGTAATAGAATTATCTTAAAAAACCAACTCCAAATACACCAAAAATATTTGTAAGTTTTGCCGCTTTTCAAGATTATTTCAAAAAGTTAATTTCACTAGATATTCTGTTCTATCTGCACTACGGCTCAGGTCGAGTTCTCTTCACGTTGTTTGCCGACAAACAACTTAGTTACGAGATGCACTCACTATCGCTAACAAGGTATTCGCTTCCCGGTAACAAGGTTTATTGAATCAATAACAGAGCTTACAACTATTTGTTGAGCTTTGAACCACTATATAGAGATTTATTTACACTGGTAGAACGTTGTAACTTCAATAACATTGAGTGAGAGAACATAATTATAGCCAGTATATTATGCCCGCTGTTCTTTAAATATATACGTTACGCAAATTTCTATAGTAAATTAATATGTATAACTTCAAAACATACTTTAGAAAACGATATTTTTTAAATATTACACCTTGCTCTCCGAATACACTCAAAAAGGCAAAGACAACATACCCCGGTGCAAACAGTGATAGCCAAGTTGGTAGAACGCTTGCCTCTGTAACGAGGATCGCAGTTTCATACCTCGGCTCGCACCTCTGGTATTTCATGTGCGAATATCATTTTCAACCACGATTGTCATTTGCTAAACAGTGAAGTAAAACATCGTGAGGAAACCTGCATGTCTGGGTTACCGCTCGAAAGATGTGTGAAGTCCGCCAACCCGCACTGGGCCAGCGTGGTGGAGTATCTCCTAATCCCCCTCGCATTTAGGGGAGCTCCGTGCCCAGCAGTGGGACATTAAAAAGGGCTGATATTATTAACTTTCCCCGGCGTGTACGATCGCACTTAGATCGATCAGATGTTTTCATGCACAACGCTACCTAGATTGAATAATACATTCACGTTCTATATTTAACTGCTAAATCACAGTCGATTCGGACTGACACTCGAGTGTTTATTAACAAACACTCGACTCTAAATTTAGCCAGCACCGCTCAAAATACCTCAGCACTTTCACCAACAAACAAATCGATTTCAGATTTTACTCTCTCTCGCCCGAGAAACTCGGAGGTCTGATTGTTTTTGCTGCCTATTAAAAGCAACTGACCTGTGCCCTTCCCGTCTCCCTCGCACTCATAGAAATTGAAATCAGCCCTACTCTGTCTACATGACCCTACGTATGCGTTGTTGTAATCTCGCTTTCGTAGGTATAGTACGATAGGATGTCAAGGTACATAGAGGTTATTATCAGTTGGCATTGACAGCTGGTTCGACGTTGCATATCCATTCAGATATTGATTAGCGTCCTACGTTGATGATGAGACTGAGGATGTATGAAGGTCAATGACATGGTTGATGACCGGATGACGCTAGCCTTTTGTTTTACACGCGTGCTGGGTATTGAAAGCGAAATCGTTGGATGGGCTACGTATGTTGTAAGGTGAATTGTGCATAGTTACTGCGACTATTTGGGAGGGCAGTTTTCTATGTTCTTGGAAGTGAGTTTTTTACGGACAAGTTATTTGGAGAGTTTGTCAACACTTTGGCAGATATGTTCAGCTCCTTTACCACGAGTCAAGACTCAATTGGAACATAGAGTCACTTAAATGCAGTCCGTTGGTACAAATTTGCGATGTAAGTCTATAGAGGTCCAGATTTCAGGTTATGCCTGCATTACTTAATGCTTTTTAACGGTGCATATTGAAATCCTTCTTACTGTGAAATCATAACTGGTACCGGTACAGTGGATTGACGTTAGGTCCTCACAATTTCTTCAGACGATTGATCGACTCAGTTAGTGATATCCTGAATGTCCACTTACCCAGCAGTATCGGCCAGCCCTCATCAGTGCCGAGGATCTGTTCGATGCCCAGCACTTGCGACAGAAGCAGGCCCACGGTGACTGCGAGCTGGTTAACCGTGCCCAGCCCACCGCGCAGGTTCAGAGGCGCGATCTCAGATATGTACATTGGCACTAGTGACGTGTTCAAACCTAGGAGATATCAGGAGAATTAGAAGCGATTATGAGAAGATCGCAGTAGACCAGTTGCTCATAAATGGGTTCTAAAATCACTATGTAATACAACATTATGTAATAAGCTTAGTCATAATGTAACTAATTTCTGCTATAATAACTTGCCTTTCGATTTATTAATAGACAAAATAGCTCAAGCAGAAATTGATAGCGAAACCACTGTAATTGTTTTATTAGGTAATAGTTTTGGAATTAGGAAAAGGGACATTGTGGTTGGTGTTGACACCTTATTAAAACTAAATATAGGAAAACTCATGCTATGTGCCTTTCCTTACTCTGACTCTCTTTCAGAAGGGCATAATAAGTGCATTCAGTATATTAATAATTTAATGCACACGATATCATGTCATAATGACAATATTTTATTTTTTGACACTAACAAGTTTATTAGTGGATTTAAACTTACTCAGGAAGCAATGTTTCTTCCTAAAAAATCTAAAAACATGATTGCTACATTGTTAGCCTATAATATTAACTCTGTTATAAGTAATATAACAAAGCCTAGAATAAGAGACGAGTCAGTATTATCTAGTAATTCTAATAATGCTGTGATAGACTGTTTAAACTACCGAGACTGACAATAGAGATACGTCCTAGTACTCGTATCTCTGGCGTTTCACAAAAATGTACAGATTATAATTGTAATAAGAAGGAAGAGAGGCCTGGAACTTTAACATTATTTAATCAGAATATACAAGGATTTGCTTCCAAAACATTAGAAATTGAATTATTTTTAGAAAGAATGCGATATGATATTGTTTGTATTTGCGAACATTGGCTTAAAGAACATGAAATGTTAATAAACTATGAAAATTATTCGGTCGTAAGTTGTTATAGCCGCAAGTCCAGGCTTCATGGTGGTACACTAATATTAATTAGGAAAAATATTAAGTCAAGAGAACGAAAGGAAATAGTTGGGCTCTCGATTGAGCAAGTTATCGAGATTTCTTGTGTTGAGCTGGATAAGCACATCATACTGAGTGTTTACAGACCCCCACACATTCAGAATTTTAATACATTTGAAACTGTAATGGAAGATGTGTTGAAAAAAATATTTGTTAGTAAGAAGTCGATTATAGTGTGTGGTGACTTTAACATTAATATTTTGGAACATACTTGTTATAGTGATAGACTGTTAGGCCTTTTTAAATCGTTTAATTTGAAAAATGTATTTTTTGAACCGACTAGAATAACTTCAACTTCCGCCACATGCATCGATAATATCTTTTGTAGTTGTAAATACTTAGATCAAGCGGTTGTTAATTATTTACCATCAGATCATAGTGGACAAACGATCGCCATCAATTCTACCTCCACTTTAAAAAATATAAAAATAAAAGGTAGGGTTGTAACAGCTGGGAACTTGCAAAAATATAATAACATTTTGAATAGTAAATTAGGTTCTCCCAGTTGTAACTTTGATCCTAATAGATTTTACTCAGAATTTTTTTCAATTGTACACACTGAGTTTGATAATATTTTCCCACTCAAAACTAAAATTATCAAACCTAAATTTACTTTTAGTGATTGGGCGACACGAGGAATTCGTAAGAGTAGGGAAAAGTTATTTGAACTTTATGAACTAAAAGTCCAGACTAGTGATCCAGCCTTCACTCAGTATGTTTCAAATTATTCGAAAATGTTTCGGAGAGTATGTCAGGCAGCTAAAGCCATATATATTAGTAAAATAATAAAATCTGCCGATGATAAAATAAAGGCCACCTGGAAAATAGTTAACAGTGAAACTGGGAAGACGAAACAGCGCAGTACAGATTATACCCTGGAGACTCCACGCGGTCTCATATGCTCAGATACCGAGGTAGCACGGGAGTTTGAAATGTTTTTTACTAACATCCCTGTAAAAACAACAGAATCTCTGAACTGCTCCCCCCGTCTCTCAATTTCACTTCTTAAAAAAAACATAGCTGATTGCCCTGTTAAATTCAAGTTTGATCATATTAGTGGCCGAACTATTGTTAAAGCTTTCAATGATATAAAAATTAAACTAACAGAAGATCTATGGGGAATGTCTGTGAAAGCATGTAGAACTATTATTGATACTGTAGCCCCTTATTTAGCTTTAATTTTTAATGAATGTGTAGATCAGGGAGTCTTTCCGGATTTAATGAAGTACAGTAAAGTAATACCGCTTTTTAAGTCCGGTAATAGTAAAGATCCTAACAACTATAGGCCAGTTTCTATCTTGCCAGTTTTTAGTAAAGTGTTTGAAAAGATAATGCTTACACAAATGTTACATCATTTTAACGCAAATAACATCCTGCACGATCAACAATATGGTTTCACCAAGGGACGTTGCACACCCGACGCCGGTGTAACCCTAATAAAGCATATCTATGATGCATGGGAGAACTCACAGGATGCTATTGGCGTCTTCTGTGATCTTTCAAAGGCATTTGACTGCGTCAATTATGAAGTCCTTTTACTTAAATTAGAGCACTACGGTGTTATAGATAATGCTCTTAATCTTGTAAAATCTTATTTAGGAGACAGACGGCAAAGTGTTCTTATAAATGGTACTAAATCGTTAGGCTCTGCAGTAAAAATGGGTGTTCCGCAAGGATCTATTTTAGGTCCTTTCCTGTTTTTAGTATATATAAATGACCTACCGCATATAATTCAAAATAAGATGAAGATAGTGTTATTTGCTGATGATACCTCCTTGATTTTTAAAGTGGGACGACATGTAAATAATTTTGACGACGTAAATGACACTATTCTTCAGGTACATAACTGGTTTACTATTAATAACTTAGCGTTAAATAGCAAGAAAACTAAATGTATAAGGTTTTCTTTACCAAATGTCAAAAGTAGTGATTGCGATGTAGTACTGAATAATGAGAAGCTTGAATTTGTTAACGACACGGTTTTCTTAGGGATAACGCTCGACTCTAAGTTACAGTGGGGTCCTCATATCAGAGTCTTAGTGGGACGACTTAGTTCCGCTGCCTACGCTGTTAGGAAAATTCGGCAACTAACCGATGTGAACACCGCAAGAATAGTTTATTTCAGCTACTTCCATAGTGTTATGTCCTATGGAATACTATTGTGGGGGAGAGCAGCTGACATAGAATCGGTTTTCATTTTACAAAAGCGGGCTATTAGGGCCATCTATAATTTGGGCAGTCGCGAATCCCTAAGAGAATTATTTAAGGAAACTAATATTTTGACAGTACCATGCCAATATATTTATGAAAACATTATGTATGTTAGGAAAAATTTATTTCTCTTTAAAAGGCTCGGTGATCAACATCGTTATAATACAAGAAATAGAAACAAATTAGATCAACCACACTTTCGACTAGCAAGGATTCACACATCTTTCATGGGGTATTGTGTTAAATTTTATAATAAAATACACTCTGACATTACCGAACTTAGTGAAAATAAATTCAAAGCGTGCGTAAAACGTACGCTATGTAAGAAGGCATACTATACACTAGATGCTTATCTTAAGGATAAAAATGCTTGGTTGGATGCTGGTCCGGCTCCTCAGGAATATAAATGACCTTGTTTGAGCAGACTATTAAGATTTTGTATTTCTCTTCTTCCTTCTTATTTTCATTTACATAAGTAATTTGTAAATGTGGGAACCATGTAGCCATTAACTGTAATTTTATACTTAGTTAGTACTTTTTGTTTTTTTTGACCTGCTGCTAAAGTTTGATTAGCCGTTCCTACATTGTTCTCACATACCTATAACAATGTATTGCTCAAAAATGTAAAAGATCTATTTAAAAAAAAAGAGCAACCATGGAGTTTCTTGCCCGTTCTTCTCCATAGGAACGGCATTCCGAACGGGTGGTAAAGCAGTAGCATAATATTTTTGTAACTTGACGATTCATAAGTACTGTACAATAATGGTCTACGTGAATAAAAAATATTCTGATTCTGATTCTGATTCTGATTCTGATTCTGATACTACTCGTCTCTTACTGCCATCAGAACTCCTACAAAAAACCAGCATCTTGCAAGCATACTAAAAAATGTGTGCGTAGTCATTCAAAGCTATGACGTCACCATTCTTTTAAAATTTGCTCAAACGGAAGCCGAACACTGCCTGGACCCTGGACCCTGGACGTCAGGGATCCCTGATCGCACTGAACAAAACAATCAAACAGCCTGTAACACGACCAGATACTTACCGCAGTTGACGCCTATGATAAATCTTCCAAAGATGAGCAGTTCGTAGCAGTGGGATATCTTGGTGAAGCCCATGAGGCTGGCGCCGCCGATGCCTAAGATATTGTTGAGCAGCAGGCCCCCTTTCCTGGACGTACAGATAGTTGTGTGAGAGCTACTTTATTTTTAGATTTAACGCATTAGGGCCGATTATCCTGTATCTGAATGTGTTTCTTTTCATCAGTAGGCGGAAGAGTAAAGTTAATAGTTTTCAATTGTCTGATAAGTTTCGAATGTAAACTTATTATAAGACAGGTGTGGATCCGCTGGGTTTCAAAAGATAATAGATTCAATTCGAAGTAGCATAAAAATATAAATTGTTTTAATCCATATTTTAAGTTATTTGATTGATCAAATGAGGTTGTGCGATCTCTTACATAATTTTATAACCAAATCGTCGATAGCATGTGATGTGTTTATTTAACCGATCGAATAGTAACTAATGGTTTGGAGGTTGGTAAGTAGCGTCTATATATTGAATAGTGTTTGGTGGTGTAGGATCTCACCTCCCGAATCGATTAGCGATCATGCCACCAGAGAAGCCGCCCAGCATCCCACCAATAGCGAAGATGCTGACGGCGATGGAGTAGAGCTTGCTAACAGTCTCGTCCTGAAGGTCCATGCCGTAGCGGTTCTTGTAGACGTCCTTCATGAAGTTTGCGATGTTCTGCCGGTGAAGTTGTCGGGTGAATGGAGAAGTGGATAAGATTAAGAAGACGGGAAAGTAGACCTGACCCTGAAGTGGACCTAAGACCTAAAAAGGCCATCGTTATGGCCGGGTATTGTGCATATCAGCGAAGTATGGAATAAATAAGTGGAGCTTTTGTCCAGATTAAGTACATTCCTAACGTCATATGAAAAAAAAAAACAATTCTACGAGTTGAATTGTTTATTAACCGCTATATGATCCACCGAGACAACTGTCTCATATGTCATAATCAGCTTTTATCTAATTATTATTGGCAGGTGGTGATTCGCCGCTCTTTAGTTCGGCTCCCTTAAAATGCCGTCAAATATTATTATTATCGTCAAAAAATATAATGACTGTAATCAAAATATGTCTATACTATGTTTATACAGTCAATGCTAAAAAAGTTTTTATAGTACTAAACGTAGACTCTATGAATTCTCCATCTGAACTTCAACACACACGATCTAAATTACGGCGTCAAATTTCTGCATCTAATTTGGAAGCACCCTGTAGATGCTAGTGATGCTCACCTTGCCAGGAGCGTTGATGACACCAGTGTTGTAACCAAATTGCAGCATGCCTAGCACGGCTGCCAGGATCGCGTACGATAGGAAGAAGGTCAGGCCCTGTACGGAAGTTATATAGTTATGCATTTTAATAACAGGCCTAGAGCATAGTGTACAGGACGCTTATAAAACTACATTTTAGTATATTTAAAAAAAAAAAAATGTTTTTCTTTCTTTTTCTACGGACAAAATGTCTACTCTAGAATCTGCAACAAAATTAAAGCTAAACAACTCTCAAAGTTATTACAATAAATTTAAAACACTTATTTTTTTTTGATTTTCTTATATTATAGATGTGTTCACGATGGCTCCTTCCAATCTCAGGGAGTCATATCAGCTAGAGTTGTGGTCTAAAAAGCCGAACAAAAAAGCTTTGTCAAATGATAACCACGTATTTTACTGTAGACACGCTCGGCACACTGTGGATAAAAATAAAAAAAAAACAATGTAAAATAAAAATTAAAAAAAATATATTTTTTCACATTGTAAGCTCTGCCCTAAGCCGTCGTCCTAATTGGAAACGATACGATTTCGTCACCCGACGAGATTACATACACAAATATCCTTAGAGTGCAAGTATTCTAATTTAAGCTCTCACGTATTCATCATCAAGATCTCAAATCGCTAATTAGGAAGTATCGCTCCTCGGCAAGGTTCAGTCCTCACCTGCTCTAACAGCCGCAGCTTCCGCCTCTGCGAGTGTTCCTCGAGGCGGTCCACGTACTCGCGCAGCTCCTCGATCTCCTCCTTGACCTGCTGCACCGTGTCCAGCTCCTGCTTGATGGCAACCATGTCACGTTTCACCTGCAATGAAGGTATATCGTCAAGCTGCTACTCTAACCAATTTTGCCCCCATTATAGTATAGTTTAAGACTCTACGTCCAATTTAAGTAGAGACCATGGGCGTAGCCACAATGGGGCATGGGCAGCTGCGCCACCTGGCTCATGGAGTCACACGAAAATATAAGACCTTATCAAAAGTAATGTCATGAAATAATGTGCCTCTAGAGTATCTTAGCAAATAACAACAGTGACTCCAGGGATAGAGCAACTTTCTATGGATATAAGATTTTTTGACGAAATAAGACAAATGGTTCAATTCGACTTCCCTTGCTTTGCCCTACCCTGAAGCGAAACCTGGCTATTCCTATGGCACAGGCTGAAAGTTAAATGGATTCGTTCGCGTAACAGGAACTTCTGATGTACTCCTAGTTATGTAGAGGCCGTACCCAAAACAGCATACCAGATAGAGGGGAGCTTTACTGCCCATGGAAGTGCCCCGGACTCTGCCCGACCACTACGAATAAGCTTACGCTACACGGTTCGCTATTGCGCATAATACTTATTAGGGAAGGTAGGCGTAGGAATGATAATATATATCTTTCAACGATGCAACGGTTAGAAGAGAAGCGAAAAATATAACAAAAAAAGTTCCGCCTTTTTTGTTATATTTTTCGCTTTACATAAAGTAATCTATTTAAAAAGTTCGACTGGCCAAGATTTGTTATATATATAGATTCTGCGTTTTGTTCTAATTTTAAATCCTTCAACGCGCTAATCTTGCCTGCCAGTGCATTTCTAACTTGCACAATACATTTTATTGTTTTATTGCCATAGACATTCGTTAAAAAAGTACTGGCCACTAATTCATTCTCAACCACTAAAGTCAGGAATGCGTAGACATACACAAACTGATAACATGGCTGGGATCCTGACGTGGGAATACTGATGCAGGGGTTACGGAGCCCTAAATAGGAGGTTTAAGTAGTTAAAGGAGCTCATACCTCGGAGACCTCACTCTGGCATGACTCGACGCTCTTGGTCAACTCCTGGAGCTGCGTGCGGATCTCGCACAGCGCGACAGTGGTCTCCAGCTGCCGGTCGCCACGTTGCAGGTCATCCAGCTTGGCTGACAGATTCATACTCATCACGGTCACCTGTCTCTGAAGGCTGACCGTCAAACATACTATTAGAACATCAAATTCAACAGGGCCGGATTTGAACTGTTGGAGGTCCTAGCAACGTTGGGGTATTAGGGCCCCTGTGGCAGAGATCTATTTTATTAACAACAGGCAACATTTTAGATTTATTCAACTGTTATTTTAATTTACATATTATGTAGAACGGTACCTCATCAATCAAGATAGATTTATAAGCACTTAACTTTGTTACAACAGTTTATTATCCTAATCATATTATAATAACATATTTGTTTAGTGTCAATAATAAATGTAAAAAACATAACAGTTAAATAAATCTATAATTTTGTTATATGAACTAGGGGGCCCCATGGATAGCGGGGCCCTGGACACTTGCCCAGACTTGCAGAACACGTTTTAAAGAAATTACGGGCACAATAAGAAATACCTACATAATCAACTTGTAGAGTTATTCGATAAGACGCGGCAGATCTCATAAAATAATTATCAGTATAGTTAGTCAAAGTTATTGGGATTATTTTGGCGTTTTCACGTATTAGATATACTTATTGGGAATAAATAATATGATTAATGTTGGTCGACGTAACCGACGACCCAAGGGCAGGGCATTTCCTCGCTCAGCGAGTAGCTTTGGCTATTCAACGAGGAAATGCGGCCAGCATCTTTGGTACGCTACCGCATGGGCCAAATTTTTTACACTTTTTGCAAATATTTATTACGTAAGCATTTCTTTTCACTTTTTAATTTATATTTGCGTTGTATATATTGTGTAAATAAATAATTTATAGATATAATGTAACAAGTAAAGGAGCCGAACGGAAAACTATTTGATTCATATTTCTATTGAAATAAAATATAATATGTAAATAAAAATACTTATTATGTATGAGTGGATGCAATAATGTTATATCCGATCGATTTTTTACACGGTAAATATATTTATACAAGCAAAGGTAGATGCAATGATTTAATCGGCAAAAATAATAAAAAACACAATTAAAAATAAATAGTATTTTTGTAGGTACGTTCAGAAGTCGTTTGTACACTTCTAGGATAAACAAAACACTGTTGAAGTATGTCTACACGAACAGGTCACACACTGCATGCAAGCTCTCTTCGCCTAAGGCCGGACGCTAATATAACAGTCGTGGCAGCGGTCGGGACAATCGAAAGCGCTCATGAGTCGAGATAGCAGGGATATTTATTGAATTAAAACATTTTTTTGGAATTCATCGCGTTTATTTTATGATGTCACGTTCTCGACGTTTCGCTGCTTTACAGCAACCATGGTCACGGGATGACTGAGGTGTGTGACGTCCTAGTGCCATAGTTTGGGGTACTCTCATATTTAGTTGTTGCTTGTGGTCCAATTTACAAGTGCTCACAGTGTCACGTGAAACGTCGGGAACGTAAAAACATAAAATAAACGCGATAAAATTCGAAGGAATAGTTTTATTTCAATGTGTAGTATTCGCGTAAATATAAGAAATCAGTAGGGACATTTTTTTTTATTACATTATAGGCAAGTATTTCATTCACTAGGCACACGCAGCGCAGCTGATCTGACCTTCCATCCATGAATGGCAACACCGCACATCATGCCCACATGCTGCTATGCTTTATCCCACATTTTCTTATATACTTTCGCCACATACAGAATGGCGGACAGACGCGGCAGTGTCCACGCGGGTACAGCGCACGCCCGCGTCACGCCACCGCCACGCCGGTTCATGTTAATGTAGAGTCACTAAGGCCTCAGCCTCGAATTATGCGGGCAGCAGGGCGGCGGCGGTGGCGGCGCGGGAGCGGAGCTTGTTGGCCGCCCCCGCGCCACTGTTTTCGAGAACCGGTCCATTTGATTTTACGCATAAGATCCTGCCGCTCCCGCGCCGCCGCCACCGCCACGCTGCCCGCTAAATTCGAGGCTGAGGCCTAACACGCCTCTAGAGCACCCACGACGCGCCCGCGCCGCGCCCCGACCATCCGCTCAATCAGCGACGCGCCTAACACGTCGTATAGTGTGCGAGTAACAGTGTTCTAAGCACGCAACGTGTCACGGGTAGCGAGCGACTAACAGTCATGGCCATCGAACTAATCGCGGTGCTATGGTCCGATGTTGTAGTAGGAACTGTGAGTGGAGTGATGCAGCCACCGTTACCCTCCAGCGCATCGTCATATCTGTTATACAAGATACTTAGGGATGCCAAGCCAAAGGTGAAACAAAATGTTAGAACAGACACATCGACACAGATAGATCCATATGAATCGACAATGCAAATGAAGCCATATTTAAAGGCGGAAAGCTATCCTTTTAGTTTTGGCTAATGTCACACGTACCTAAGTAGTAGCTCCCTGAGAGTGGCCTCGTCCTCCTCCGTCGTCGCATATCGTGTCAGCTTGCCTCCGCCCTCCCGGGCCACATGGTCAGGTACCACTGTGTGAAAACTACTTGTTTATTTTATTTTTACACAACTCCGGCAGTGGTACGTGCCGCGCCGGCCGGACCGCTCGCGGGACGAGTTCGTGGTTTGGGATCGTAGTTTGGGCCGGGATCGTGTTATTACGCGGATTTTGTTCGCGACGATACGTGGCTCATATGGTACAGTACTTTGTGTACCTACATAGACATCGAACCAATGTACACCGTTTAGCCAATCAGCTTCAATGGCCACGACCATGGGTCCCTAATCAATTTTGATGGCAACAGCGGCGTCCACAAACTGTTATGCATTGAGATGAAAATTAAAATAGCCCGGTACCAAATGTATCGGTAACATAAATGGTTCGCGGTTATTTTTTTGAAAAACATGTAAATCAATTGAAATTATTTATGATGTTAAAACGTAAAAAAATAATTTATTTAATTATTATTATGTCATTTCAGTATTAATTAATATTGTCAACTTATGAATGACACTTTAATTTAAAAAAAATAACATTTTAAGGATGTTTTATGACTGACTTATCACAAAATAAAATACTTAAATCACATTTTCCGTAGACTATAACAATGAAACATTTCTTATTGTAACGACAAAATAAAGTGCTCCATTGCAACATGCGATAGAGTAAGGCCGGTCACTCACTGCAAAGCCGAGGCGCGATCGAGGCGGCGAGGCAGTGCCTAGGAACGACGACAGTTCGCTCGCAGTACGAATCGAGGTGCAGGCGATAGACAATTAAAAGGCAATATCGCGGACGTCCAGTAGGCGGGTCCGTGCTGCAACTGCGAAGTCGCCTCGACACCGCCTTGCTTCCAGATCTGTGAGTACAATGAGCTACATTCAATTCAGAAAATAAAGGACTTATACACTATCCATCGCGCCACGACATTGCGCGCGACCGCGACCGCGACCGCGCGACAAGCGACCGGCCTAACAACTAAGAATAACATAAAGTCATGCTATTCAGTGAGTTGCTATTTAAGTTTAAACTATTTACATAATTACTGTTATGAGTGGTATGAATGATGTCAAAATGATTTCGCAGTTGTTAGTATATCACGAATTGTATTGTGATATAGAGGACAAAGTAGCAGCGCCGCTTTCACTTATAGCAGCTTTTGTGCTGCTTATAAGTTCTCTATATAGCTCACCTAATAAAGCATAACTCAGACGCATGCTTTACTTTTAACTCGTGTGTTTGTAAGTAGATAACAATAACTATTATTATTTATAACGAATAAATCGAGGCTGTCATAATTATATTGATCGTGCTGGTAACTAGTCATAATACAAAATCGATCTCTGAGATAATTATCTCACATCTTTCTCGGGATACAGAATACGCGTGATAGTCTTTTTATAGGTAGGAATTACATTTTGTTATTTTGTAATCAACATGGTTGTTAACAAAAGAGAAACAGTTATCAAAAAAAAAAAAAAGACAAGCCCGCTGAGTTTTTCGCCTGATCTTCTCAGTGGAAGTCGCGTTCCGTTCCGATTGTAGAGTTAAGAAAAAAATATAAATGAAATTTGAAAGTAGCCGTAGGCCTATACGAAATAAATGATTTGACCGTATCTTTGCTCTATATAACACCACTCTGAATTATAACAATGATAGCCAAGCTGGTGGAACGCTCGCCATCGAAACAAGGTGTGTCGGTTCAAACCCCGGCTCACACCGCTGAGATTTCCGGGCTTTCGTGTGCGAATCTCACTTGCAATTATGATTATACGGTGCAGCAAACATTGTGAGGAAACCTGCCAAAAGTTGTGTGAAGTTCACTAAGCCGAACTACGGCGCATATGGACGAGAGAAGTCCCCCGTTTTATTGGTAATAGGCTCGCCCACTATTACATCGGGACCAAAATACCATCGGCGAAATGCGGGTGCATCGTAGAGCAACACTGCCTACCCTTCTGGGGATTACAGGCGTTATAACGATTCACGTACTACACTTTAAACTACATAAATAGAACAATATTTAATCGTTTCATCTATATCTATACTTACTTAATATTATAAATGTGAAAGTTTGGATGGATGGATAGATGGATGGATGTTTGTTACTCTTTCACGCCCGAACGGCTGAACGGATCTGGATGAAATTTTGGCACAGAGATAGATTATAGTCTGGAATAGCACATAGGCTACTTTTTATCCCGGTAAAATGTATGGTTCCCGTGGGATAGATGTTTTCATTTTTCATACTTTTTATCGCGGGTAAAACCGCCGGGCGCAGCTAGTTGCCTATAAATTGTAATAACCACTCGGTTATTGAATGTTCAAGTTCGTAGAAGTTTCCGCACTAAGCTCTATACGAAGGAGGACACGCACAGAATTGTCTTTGACACGTGCATAATATAGCTGTAGGTTGCATATAAGTTGCCAGCACCACCGTTATAAAGTTAGCAGCTAGCGTGTTCCAACATTGTTTTCCTTTTATAGCCTTTATGCAACAACAAACAAAAAAGCAGTTGTAACAGTTGCTGATGAATTTATGTTCATAGAAACACTATATTTCGAAACGATTGCTCTCAAATATTTATGTAACTGTATACAATGTTTTCGAATAGTAAATGTGTTATTCATGCTTATATTTTGTAAAAAATTGAGTGTATTTCTCTTTTAGCGGATGAAAATAAGTATAATCTAAGTACTGTTTGTAATGTGGTACGCTAGACAGGTTATCTAGGTGTTGCATTTTGGCCAAGATATCAATGCTAGCTACTAACTTCTGTGTATATAATTAATGACATAACACAAGTTCATTATTTATGTATGTAGTCCGGTGGTGAACGTGAAATAAAAAGAACATTGATAAGATGAAGCAACGGCCCGTCCACGGAATCTTTAATTGCTTCAAAACTTTGACTTAAGCTAAGCAGTAACAACTGAATTTTCGATCCGCAAATAAACGATAAATTGGATGTTGAGTTTTCTGCTTCGGCGGATTTTTTTCCATCTTAATAAAAAAAGAACTACTTGTTATCGTAACGAAACGATAATCGGAGTATGAGAAAATACGCATGGCCACGTACCTTTACACAAATATGCATGTCCGCGCAACTTTACACAAATATGCATGTCCGCGCAACTTTACAAAAATTACGTATCGTGTAATGTTACCTGAAATTTGGTCTATGGGTGAGTAAAGAGGGGGTTCTTCCCCCCCCGGATGTTGATGTTCAAGCAGGCGATGACACGACTGTCTCATGAGCGCTCCCGACACTGGCAGACAGACAGACAAACATGAAACCACACACCTACCTTTTTGGTCTTCACACATGGATAACTTCTTGGACTCTATGCCTGCTTTAATAAATGGCGCATTATTATTACATAATTGAAAAATATATTGTTCAGTACAAAAAGATTCACGATACCTTTGGATCGTGAAGCTGTGATTTTTTTTAAGAACTAAACATTCTTACAGTTAATTAGTAAATGTGCGTATCATTTTTAAATCCAATTTATTTTCAATATTTTTTTTTTATTTTCTCCCCCGGCGATCGTCGTACCGCCTCAGAATCAAATGTACGAGAAATTGAATTGTATTTTTAAGTGGTTTTTCCCCATGTTTAATAATTATTCTGTTATTCGGAGAGAAATACAAAAACTGGGAAAACATTGAGTTGCCCGGTGGACTTTGGCCTGAAGCCTCATCAAATTTAGGAGGAGTGTAACCAGTGCAATGGCAACAAACTTGACCCCTATTACATTAATACCAAATAGCATCGGTGAATTGAGGGGGTGAGGGGGGGGGAGGCGCAGTACAGTGCACCACCTTCGAGGATTTGAGGCTTGTGTATACATATTACATATTTGCGTAATAGTGTCAACATTGATACAATCAGTGGCGTAGCTACCGTACAGCTAGGCGGGGCGGTGCCTCGGGGCCCCCAAGCTCATGGAGCCCTTCAGCCGCCATGAACAACGAACATTGCAAATTATCTGCTGCGTACTACTTACATATAAGACTTAGTAGGAACTGGGATGGCTTTACTATATAAGATAAGGTAAGGAGCCGATGATGACATAGTTTTACACCTTTAAGATACAAGGTTTAGTTCAAACGGGGCCCCAAATGAATTATTGCCCCGGGGCCCTCGGTTACATAGCTACGCCACTGGACAGAATCAATTAGATGCGGTTACCTTTAATCTAGTTATTGTCATTTGACTATGACTGACGACAGTCTAATCGGCGACATCGTGCCTGTAACAATACAAACATTAGTTAATTAACGGTACATTAAATCAAAACGTTCTGGTAACCGAGAGAGTCCGGTTCCATCTCCACCCTAGCGGTTAAGCTTTTGACGTGACCCACTCGTACAGTCCGAGGGGTAAACGGGACAGCTAGAAGTAGCTGTTTTTAAACTCTTACGGACAGAAAATCCAATCAAAACGTTGTAAAATGAAAAAAAAACATCCTTTATGAATTTTTATCCATAAAATTTCATATCAATGTCATGACATTTCTTCTTTACGAAATGAGATGCGATGAAATAAAATGGATATGAATACGGCCTCATCCACAACTTAGCGGGTGTTTTGCCAGTAGCAATAACACATTAAATATATATACACATTATAAATAAAATAATGGATGTGACATGATGATATGAAAATGGCGTGTCGTCTTGACACGTATCGCAAGTTAATGATTGGGATGATTCATTTTAAAAGAAACCACAATACTTAATTATAGAAACACCAAACAACATTTAAAAATGACAGTGGAACATAGATCTGAAATAATTTAGAATGTGCAGCCACCGACCCACCGAGCACTGTTTACATTGCGCCGCCGCTACCAGTTAAATAACAAGATTCTCCTTCAGAAAAGACGAGCTATTTACACTCAGAGGCAAGAAGCGACCGTCGCTGCATCGCCTCGCCTTCGAGAATTAAATAACAACATTCCCGTTGAAAAGACACGGGATTGTGCATCCGGGTGTTCGCTTCGAAAGTCAGTTAACCAGTACAAATCTAGATTTTATTCGATTTCATCCGTACGCCGGGTAATCCAATCAAGGTTCGCCGCGTTCACTAAACTCCACTCAGAATATTCAATTTAATTCAGTGACTCGCGCCCGGCCGGCCTTGCAACGTAATTTACCGACGTCGCTCGCCCGACAAAAGACATAAAATGAACAATTCAGACATCGAAAAGTCCGAGCTGAAATATGCCACGAGAATTAACTGAAAAAGATACCTGCGTTATGGTATTTATGACGCCGCTGCATTATTAATATAGAGCAAATGCATTTCATTATTATATGAAAAACGTGAGATTTTCAATTATAGTTCACATGGAAATAAGACTAATACAATACATACTTTTTTACGTTCCCGACGTTTCGGCTGCTTTACAGCAACCATGGTCACGTGCCACCACGGTCAGTACAGTTCAAAACAGTTACAAAATGCTAAGCTACTACTTTACCACCCGTTCGGAACGCCGTTCCTATGGAGAAGAACGGGCAAGTAACTCCATGATTGCTCTTTGTTTTCGATATATCTAGGTACCACATTCAGGAGCGCTTATTGATATAGTGACACCGTAAAATAGCTTTATACAACGCTAGCTTACCAAAACCGCATAGTACTAAATGACAATCAGATCACATGCTTCGCGAAATATTCGTATGTTTAATAATACCGTCCAAATTGATTGCACACGGGAACAATAAAAAAGTATAATTTCACAACCCACGTGGAGTTGGTTAGCGAGTAATTTAATTGTAGTTAACTATTAATATACTCGCTAATGAGTTCGCGCGGTCACGGCGGTGAACTGACCTATACAGAAGGGCCTGTCGCTCAAGAAATTGCGGAGCCCTACACATATATTCAATCCAAGTAGATACTGAAATACTTATACAGTGTTTTTAGGTGTACAACTATCTGTATATTTTTAAATGGGGCAGTATCCCCATACTGGTCCGATCAAAAATAATACAGACAGAGGGAGTCTAAAGGAGACTCGGATACGAAGATATCTGAGAATATAGGAGACTCGGATATGGGGATATCCGAGTCTCGGATATCCCATACTGTCCCGGTTATAAGTTTTAGAAAGCACTCAATCTTCTTTGTGAAAGCAATTTTGGAATAGTATAGTATTTTTTTTTGTTATATTTTTACGTTACCGACGTTTCGGCTGCTTTACAGCAACCATGGTCACGGAATACTGGACGAAACGTCGGAAACGTAAATACATAAAATAAACGCGATAAAATCCGAAAAATAGTTTTATTTCAATAATCATTTTGAAATCAGAATTTCGATAATATTCCAATGTTCCAACAAATAAATTGTGATCCCAATATAATGTTTTTTTTAGAGTATTTTTTTTTACATTGATATTCTGACCCCTTTTTTTTTTTTGTTTTAATTACATTATAGGCAAGTATTTGATCTCGATCTCACCTGATGGTAAGTGACGATGAGATCTACGATGGAGCATACTTGCCTAGGTAGGAAGGCGGCAGTAGATAAGAGACGCTACATTCACTAGGCACATGCAGCGCAACTGATCTGACCCGCCATCCATGAATGGCAACACCGAACATCATGCCGGAACACGGCTAGGCCGTTTGGCGACATGGCTTTGTTCAGTGGGTGGTGACTAGCCACGGCCGAAGCCTACCACCAGTAGAGTTGTCACCTGGTTGGCACCACCCAGGGTCACGTGTAGGGTATCTCGAGGGTACTTAATTCTCCTACGGACGAAGGTGACTCGACCCCATAAACCTTTTGAACCATGCTGAATAGATACAGAAGTCGACAAGTACTCGAACTTGCTACCAATGCTTTTCGCAGCCATAACCGCGCCTAACTAAGTTGCCCCTACGGCAAACTATATTAAGGTCCGAGTATCCGTGGGCATCGATACCTAAACTTAGCTATGTTAGCGTTGCATAGCAATCGAGTTAGTTATCCCGCACAGAGGCTGCAGTAGGCGTAGCTAGTAACTTGGGATAGTCGCACTTCAGATATGAATTCGTATCGGATTACATACGATACTCGTGGTACGTACATGTATGTAACAGTCGTGAATCAAATCATTCTTTTTTTTTTATTTCATCAAATTATTAATTTCATTTTAGTTTGGCACACAGCACGCATATAAATATCTATGGTACTTAATATATAAAAAAAACTTTTGCCTTTTAAAGTTAAAAAAAATCTTGATTTCACAGAAAACATTTCGTTTTGTCTATGCTCTGACTTAAACTAACGGGAATAATAAAAAAAAGAATTTATGAGTAATTTAAAATGCGAACATTATAATATGCTAAATTCAAAACATAAAAAGACTGGTGTTCGTCTTTTAATTAAAATGTTACTTATATATACAATTAATTAAGGTGACTTGCGTTGTTTTGTGGCGGGAATTTAAACAGTAAAGTTGCAATTTAGTTTCATTTACCCAAACATATGTTTCTTTGATAAATAATGTGTTATATTTGTGGGATATTCGCCATTGTGTGTTCATAAAAGTGCACGACTGTAATAAATTTAAACAAAATATTATAAATGGACTTTTAAAGTTCTGACCGGTAATAATCAGTAAAGCTTAAGCTTTACTGATATGGGTGGGGGATTCATTTCATCATCATCATTATCATCACGGCTACTTGTATTTAAAACAACATAAAGAAACCATTCGACAAAAAATTGGCAAAAATGTCAATATGTTGTAGCCGATTGCTAACCAAAAAAAAGAACAAGAAGTCTTCTTCTTTTTTTACGAAATGAAATGCGATGAAACAAAATGATTATGCAAATGGCCTCACGCACAACTTAGCGAGTATTTGCCAATGTCAAGTAATTAATAGCAATGAAACATTCAATAAATAAACATTATAAATAAAATAATGGATGTGACATGATGAAATGAAAATGGCGTGTCCAACAAGAAGTCCTGTGTTCATCTCAAAGCCAAATATAATGTCAAACGACTCACGTTTCAAATATGGAAACTGTCACTCGCGGTATTCGGAAAGCACTTGTCTCCGCGCGGTCGGGCGATGGTCAAGTAAATGTGAGACGAATCCCTCAGCCCACTAATTGGCATTTGCTTCATGTCTGTAGCCCGGGCCCGCGCATGCGCCCCACGAGTCGCCCATGAATGAATCACTCACAGATGTAACGACGTTGACAACCCTGATCTGTAAGAGCGAGAGCTAACTACCAAATGCATGTAATAGAACCAGTGCCTCCAACCATGGCGTAATTACGGTAGATGTACCGTAATTTTTCTAGGTCTACCACCTACCGTAGACATGTTATTACGGTGACACATTCTACCGTAATTTCGTCCGTGTCTTTATTTCTATAAGACAACACTTGATATAGCAAAATATTACTAGTTTATAACGGCAACATTGCATTGGGGATGCGTAACATAAAAATAAAAAGAATGACCTTTTTTTTACGTTACGCATCCCCACTGCTTGGGTATTTTTATTGTATCATTTTTGAGAAAAATAAGCAACACTGGTCTGCCATAATTTTCCACCATCTACCGTATTTTTAGACCAGGCAACACCGTAATTTTGACAAAGAGGGTTGGAGACACTGAATAGACCCGTAGGTAAACTCTTCGATCTAGCTCACGAGATTGAAATTGGCGGAATCGTATTGGGCCTAGGCTAAAGAAAAGAACATGCCGTCACTGTCGTTCTTTTTATGAAGTCCGTGGAGTGAGTGGGACGGAATAAGCTTTGGTTACAGCAACGCTTCGTATAAGATCTTGCTTGAGCCGCTGGTATCAGCCCGCCATGGTCGATTTGGTTTGGGAACCTTTTTAGTTGAAAAGAGAAATATTCGTTTATCACGGTTTTTATTTTGTTACATGCGCGGCCACGCTATTATATTATGATGGGTTTTTAATCTAAGCTAGATGCCGTGTAAAAAAGATAACTAGTACCATATAATATTTATTACGTGATATGGTACAAGATAGGTAAATATATTTATTTCAAAAAACACGTGTCAGAATCAGATGTTACAGTTTTCAGTGTTTAGCATTTTTGCTGTTGTCACTGGAAACATCTCTCTAGATAACCCGCCACAAATGAAACAGCACATAGCAAGTAAATAATCCTAAGAATAAATTCATATTTATGATTAATAGAAAGTCATCTTTATGCAGGCAGCCGATAATTGGAATTGCATCCACTTAAAATAGCACAGTACCTACTTATCTAAGGGATCAGTTATATCCTAAGTCATACTTTCAAACCTACATCGATCACATAATCACTACCGATAACGTTGGCAGTATAAACGTTAATTTAACCGGCAAAAGCGTTGTAAGTTACAATGCACTCACAATGGCATTACAAGGCTAATTTCCATCTAAAAAAAATGATGCCATTGTATGCTTTAGACTTCATCATCTATACATAAAAATAAATAAAATTGGAGTGTCTGTTCGTAAAATTAAAATAAACGCTTTTTACTATGTTCATTTGGTTGTACACGCGGTACATATACCAAAACAACATTTGCTTTAAATTTTTGTCTGTCTGTCTGTCTCTTTGTTCCAGCTAATCTCTGAAATGGCTGGACCGATTTTGACGAGACTTTCACTGGCAGATAGCTGATGTAACAAGTAGTAACTTAGGCTACTTTTATTTTACAAAAACTTTTTTGTTAAATACCACGCGGACGAAGTCTCGGGCAACAGCTAGTAATTCAATTAAAATTCAATGAATGCATGACTGAATGAAGGTTTATTTTGAATAGGTCCAAAGCTAAACCAGCTTTTGACTGACTGCGCAGCGAACTGCATTTCGCCGATAGTATAATTTCTTTGTCATCGCAATGTCATTGTTGAATGCATTCAACAGAATAGATTAGTTTGCCGGAGCGTGGGCGGTCTGCTGAACTTTGCATTTCAACTGGGACTTAAGACCCCCAACACAATGTGTCTCTTTGTAAGTACAATGAAAATAATGTTATTATAATTGAAACTGCAACGCAATTTTCGTGCTTAAATTTATGATATACAAATATTTAATTAGCTTAGTAATTTACAAGTTTTTGTTCTTGAAATGTGAATGACATTATTATTTTATTCAAGTAAACTATTACAGTACAATAAGAATCGTTAACCTCTCGACTCTACTGCGTGTTGTTATTTTTGTGAAGAAAGGGCATGAATCTACATGGTTGCACTGTGTTTTGTACCAAATATTAATTATTTCCATAGATTTCGGAAACAACGGTGAAGGAAAACATCGCGAGGAAATCTGAATGTCTGAGAGAACCCCTGGAAAGACGTGTGAAGGCCTAATCCCCCTCGCATTGAGGGGAGGCCCGTGCCCAACAGTGGTACATTAAAAGGGCTGGTTTTAATTTCGGAAACATGCAATTACAAGCAACATGCATCCAATTAATTCGAAGAATACAACATAGAATATAGTTCTCGTTTACTATCAAAACTAGTACAAGACCCTAATAGAGGTTTCTACGGATCAACAATACCTATGTCCATTAAATGTCACGCTCGTTAGTCTCTTACCTTATATACGCAATGTTTTACTTTCATGTGGGCGTGGATAGCCCAGAATCTTGATCCTCATTAACGAGATTATCGGATGGTGCGATAATAAAGTGAGTTGTTTTTTCTCAAAATCAACAGGTTCAATTCTTGTCTAGGGAAATTATTTTTTCCAAAATCTAATGATGCAGTTTTAGTTATCATCCAAAAAGGCCTCGAGAGTCCTTTGAGTATTTTTCGATATTTCCTATAGTTTCGGATTTAACCATACACGCACACTTATAAGAACATTCCGTATATAAAAAGCAGTCCTGTTAGTTACTACATTTATATCTCACTAGCTGCTGCCCGCGACTTTGTCCGCGTGGTATTTAACAAGGACAACCGTTGACAACAGCCTGCTCGCCCATTCAGAGCCCGCGGGACGCATTGCAGGTTGTTGCTATCAAACTTAATCAGGCGCTGCGCTGCAACATTGGTTTTAATTTTTTTTCGTGAAATCCAATTTTTTTTTTCTAAAATAAAAGTAGCCTAAGTTACTCCTTGTTACATCAGCTATCTGCCAGTGAAAGTCCCGTCAAAATTGGTCCAGCCATTGCAGAGATTACCCGGACAGAGAGACAGACAGAGAGACAGACAAAAATTGTAAAAAATGTTGTTTTGGTATAGGTAACGTGTATACATCCAAATGCACTTAGTAGAAAGCGGTTATTTTAATATTACAAACAGACACTCTCATTTATATGTGTATTATATGTGTATAGATGAACGGGTGGGCCGATTTTTATGATCTGGGATCGCCATCAATCCATGTGCAGTACTCACAATACAAGCGTTGCATAGTTTGAGACCGTACAATTAGTGTTCGTCTGGCGATATAGTTCATTATTATAGAATAATTGACCTTCAACGCCCTTTATTATTAGGTAATTATAGTTACTGCGTTAGTATTTAAATAGATCAATCTCTCAGCTGTCGGTGGCGTTATAAACTGAAGCTCAACAAACTAGAATATTTCAATTTCAGTTACAAAAGTAATTTGTGAATGTGAGAACCATGTAGCCATTAACTTGTAATTATATACTTAGAGTTAGTACTTTGTTTTTGATCAGCTGCTGAAGTCTGCCTAGCCGTTCCTACAATGTACCCAAAACTGTTAAATATCTTAAAAAAAAAACAACCATGGAGATTGTTGCCCGTTCTTCACCGTAGGAACGGTCTTCTGAACGGGTGGCAATGTTGTAGCTTAGCATTTTGTATCTTTTGTAACGATTCATAAGTACTGTACTTAATCGTTTACGTGAATAAAAAATATTCTGATACTTATTCGGACCCGCTTGATATTACATTATTACACTAAGATATTGAGTTCAATTGAAAATATTTTTCATTACCCTGCTCATCCACTGAAATGTTTTCGATTCAGTCAATATCGCACGCACACGAGCGCATTCGTTGAATTGGAATCAGATATGAATTCAATCAAACACATTGAATATAAATTCAACTGACTCGTCGCGTTTTATTATTATTGTTCTCAATTCAAAATAGAAGTCGGCGGATCTTTGTAAACTTTTATTATTGCTCGAGAGAACATTAATATAACATCTAACGAAACTCATTTTCAATGTATTGAACAGAGAAATATGAAATTCTACAGAACATATTGATCGATTTTTTTTTATTACATTATAGGCAAGTATTTGATGTCTATCTCACCTGATGGTAAGTGATGATGAGATCTACGATGGAGGTGGTAGGAAGGCGGCAGTAGATCGAGACGCTACATTCGCTAGATACAGCGCAGCTGATCTGACCCGCCATCCATGAATGGCAACACCGAACATCATTCCGGAACACGGCCAGGCCGCTTGGTGACATGGCTTTGTTCAGTGGGTGGTGACTAACCACGGCCGAAGCCACCCAGGGTCACGTGTAGGGTATCTCGAGGGTATTTAATTCTCATACGGACGAAGGTGACTCGACCCCAAAAATTCTATCTAGACGATATCTAGATATTGACTCTTTAATTATTGGTAGCTTCGTGCGCTTCGATAGAGTCGATAATAACTCAAGAACGGGTACGCGGATTTACGGGTATTTTCCCCGTGAAACCTTGTCTTATCATAAATAACTTGTGTATAATTTTCCATTATTATTATTATGTAATTTTAAACAATGTTGTACATAACTAGTTTATATAGCTCACACTGTCTACCTGATCACTATATTTATATTTCACGTATAATTCTGAGCGTTGTTGTTTGGTGTGTTTTTAACTAATAAAAAAAATATAGTGTCTGCGCTCCGAATAGCAAAAAAACAATTGAATCATGGGGATAATTCCCAAAAAAAGAATAATAAAGATAATTTATTTTCTCATCGATCACTATTGATTCTGAGGTGGTGCGAAGTTCGCCGGGACAGCTAGTATTAGATAAAAAGAAAATTATTTATATAAAAACACCTACTTATAGCGTAATTTCTATCAGAAAAGAATTATCTAAATCTAATCAGTACATCCACAGGTCACCCTCTGTCCCCAACGCTTACGGGTTAATTCAATCTATTAAGTAACATCAGACTTATTTTCATTTACATAAGTAAATTGTAAATGTGGGAACCGTGTAGCCATTAACTGTAATTTTATACTTAGTGAGTACTTTTTGTTTTTTTGACCTGCTGCTAAAGTCTGATTAGCCGTTCCTACATTGTTCTCACATACCTATAACAGTGTATTGCTCAAAAATCTTTTTTTTTTAAAAGACCAACTATGGAGTTTCTTGCCCGTTCTTCTCCATAGGAACGTTATTCCGAACGGGTGGTAAAGCAGTAGCATAATATTTTGTAACTTTTGACGATTCATAAGTACTGTACATAATGGTCTACGTGAATAAAAAATATTTTGATCCTGATTCTGATATTACTTCCACCGGCAATGGCTGAGAGTTGAGTGGTTTCGTCAAGTTTTTAATTGCTGTAACCAGAGCATGGGCGGTCTGTAAGCCACCCCGTGCTGCATCGATTGATAAGTCATAATTTATGGAACACGATCAATAATTGCAGCTCCGGCGTTGATGTAGACTCGGGATAGTCACTGTGAGAGCGCGCACTATTGTCGTCTCACTCCTTCTTACCTAGTAACAATTGTCTTAAATAAGATGACCGCACTTTTCATTGTTTCTATATAGATACAAGTTAGTATGGCAGTTTACTGTAAGAAAATAAATATACGTGGCCAAGACTATCATTCTCAACAAGAAAATGCTTAGTAATTATTTAAAAAAAAAGTACAATCAAATTGAGAACCTCTAACTTTTTTTAAGGCGTTAAAGAAATATATTATGCCGCTGGTTATCTCCTCTTAGGGGTATAGTTAACCAAAAATAATTGTTATTCTTTTCATTAGTTTAAAATTTACTACCTCATACTTTAATTTCCAGTCTTAATTCGTTATTTTTCTTTTCCTTGTCCAGAAAGCTTTTTTTAGCCAGATCAGTGTGTCTATTCCACGATCATTTTATAGAGATACCATTATATACACTGGTTTATTTATAGGTAATTGTCACTGCAGAAAAAAATATGTTACTAATAAATAATTGAAAAAAAAAACTGTTTGCCCAGACCATACACAGACTAAAGTTAAAAATAAATGTTAACTAAATCATAAGTTAAGTAAACCATAGGCGACCAAGTTAATCCAAAAAAAGCTTTGTGATCAATGTTTATAAAGCAAGCAAGAATTGCCGGCAAATTCAACAAATTGCAACAGTTATAATAGCATTAAAAGGCAGTTTTGGAAATGGAATTTAATGAATCTATGAATTTAAAAATAAAACATATAGTTCCATATTAAAAAAAAGTTTCTATAACCTATGGTTATTTTGTAGTAATTGCATTGCTACGAAATGTCCGTACCGTAGTCTAATGCATTTCCTCGTTGCGAGGCCGTAGCGGCAGTGCTACGCGCGTGCTATTAGCGAGGTCGCTACGTATAACTCTATAGTTTAACCTAACATTAACCCAGTTTTAAAGGCAATGTTAGTGAAATATGATCTGTATGTGAGAGTATGAAGATTAGCTTTTGATATACTTCGCGGAACTCTTCAGACAATTTATCCCTAGTGAACTTACAAAGACGTTATAAGATAAGTTATGTATATACTTACATCTTTTTTCTTGAGAATAGTGCGGTTCTTTAAAAGCTTACAGGTAAAATAGTTTCAAGCCATACAGCAAAAAGATATCATAAGCCGGCCTCAAGTACGCACATATGTATATAAGCAAATTAATAATATAATATCTTATTTTAAAAGATATATTGAAAGTTTTTGTTGATTAATAAGGCATTGAAAAAAAGTGTTTTAGCGCCATTGTAAATATAAACTTCTAGGTCTTATATGTTTGACGTAAGATCACTGGTCCATATGAAACATGGGCGAGAATAACGTATGTTACAAAACGTTTCACTGTCGAATTCCACGACTCGTGTAGCTCGGGCAAGCTAGTAATAATACTGCATGTAGTTTAGTTTAGCAGTATGACAGTGACAGCTTGTATTCTCGATGACGATACGATTATATTATTTAGAAGTTTCTGCTGACACAACTGATCTCTCTATTTCTGACTCTCTTCCAACTTGTTGCGGACGCCGAGCCTAGATGAAATCTACACTGCGTAGAGACCGTACGAGTTGCGACCCCATGCAGCGAACGAGAGCGAGCCTGCACTGGTTACAACGCCTACTAAGTGTGACCCTGTATAATTGTATATAATAATTGTATTTTTTATGAATAAATCACTGCACTCGCCACGTCTGCATCGATCATCGATCTTCAAGTGCTACGAACAAGAACCGATCTTTTACTACAGTCCATCCTGAACCTGAACACACAAGAACTATCCACCACACAACTAATAGTTACAATACATGTATATTTTTAACGATAATTTAGCAGCTATTAATATTTGCCTACACTGTCACAAAGCCACCGATTAACTTAATAGATCTTACGAATGTATATGTCACTTCGCAAAGGCATCAAACTAACAAGAGACTCTGCCTACAACGGGATAAAGTGCAGTTCAGTTTAGTTCATCACGCGCTGCACTTCAGCCTTTAAAATGACTCCCGTGTAGAGGATAAAGGCGTGAGGGACGACCCTCGCAACTAAATTAGCATCAATACATTATATTTATAGATTTAAAACGGCCCTTTCCCGTTATAGAACCCTGCATTAAGGCTTAAATCGGTTTAAATATCATGACGGTATACTTACAATACCGTCTACCTTCTCTCTCTCAAGCGAATACCCACTGCGCGAAAGGAACAGAGTGGTTTTGATAAGACCTGCAATATAGTTGGTATCATACAGTTCGTTTACGTAATTGCAAGGCGTGGTGGGTTGCGTAATGCGGCCATTGGGTTGGATGGGGTCATGGAAAATCTGTATTCCAGCTTTTAATGTATAATACATTAAAAGCCGTAATACCAGGGCCCGGATAATTCGTTCAGGGAGCCACAGCCGTTCAAGGGCTTTTTTTTTATTACATTATAGGCAAGTATTTGATCTCGATCTCACTCGGCAAGCGACGATGAGATCCACGATGTAGCATACTTGCCTAGGTAGGAAGGCGGCAGTAGATCGAGACGCTACATTCACTAGGCACATGCAGCGCAACTGATCTGACCCGCCATCCATAATTGGCAACACCGAACATCATGCCGGAAGACGGCTAGGCCGCTTGGCGACATGGCTTTGTTCAGTGGGTGGTGACTAGCCACGGCCGAAACCTACCACCAGTAACTACCCCATTCATGGGGATCCCTTAAAATGTTACTTACCCATCGAACGACTGGCTTAATAAATTAACATCCCCCTATTGAAGGAGTTTCCTAACGGAACTTTGTATATGATGGACATAGCTATATATTATATGGGAAACTCTTTCGAACGGGTTTTGCGACGAATCCAAACATACCTCATGATATGGGATAGCCGTTGCAAAGGCATGCAAGTGAATGGGTACCCACACGTCAAATCTGACAGCAATGAAGTCGTTCAAAAACCCAATCAATACCCGTTCATAGACTTACCGAGTTTCGGGTACACATATACCTGTCTTTTTTATCAAATAAAAATAAATAATGTACTTCACGCCATTAGGCTGTGATACACGAAATATTTTGGGCACTCTATCTCAATTCTAAGAGGATTCGAGCCAAAGTCCACCACCCTGGCCGAGTGTTGAGTAGCGAGGTTCACTCAGCTATTAAAAGACTAGCAATTTTCCTTATTTACTATCACAATTATGTGATAATGCACGGTAGTAATAATACCAGCCCTTATTAATGTCCCACTGCTGGGCACGGGCCTCCCCTCGATGCGAGGGGATTAGGCCATAGTCCACCACGCTGGCCCAGTGCGGCGGCGGTCGTGTTGGCGGACTTCACACATCTTTTGAGGGGTTCTCTCAGACATGCAGGTTTCCTTACGATGTTATCCTTCACCGTTTAGCAAGTGATAATCGCGGATGAAAATGAATCCAGAAATCTCAAAGGTACGAGCCGGGGTTTGAACATGCGATCCTCGTTACCGAGGCAAGCGATCTACCAACTTGGCTATCACTGCATTGTAGTGTTCACTGTATATTCCAAAAGCTAATTGAAAAAAGAAACCTTAATCTATTGCAATATGAAATATGCACCGTCGACGGTTACACTAGAGTTTATTCTTGATTTGCATCTTTTTACTATTCATCGAAAAACTCGTTTCGATCGTGAAATGAACATATTCTTCGTGGTCCGTTTTTTATTAGTCCCAAACAAAGGCGTCCATTGAATGTTGTGAACGGTGCAGTCAAAGCGAATGATCTGGCGGCATTCAATGGATATAATAAATATAGAGCATCGTGATTCTGAATGGATGTTATGTCCGGATATATAGCTAGTGTACATGCATCTGCATGGAGGACCGTGGCATGCAGCAATATATTAGTCTCGACTTCAAAGGAACATACCTATGTGCTTATTCAGTGACATTTAGAGCGTATTTCGACGTCCATAAGAGCTATGGACTCCGTTAGCTAAGATACACTTTAAGATCCGGACCTGTTTTATAATGTACTCATAAACCCTATCTACAGTTGTAACGTCATCAAATAAATTCTCTCAAATAATTTGTGGATAGTGTTTATCAGGGCCCCAAGTCTGCTAACACAATCGATTCAGAGCAGCAACCTATAGCAACTGTCACTTTTGACAGATATCCCATACAATTTCTGTCAAAAGTGACAGTTACTATGCGGTTGCTTTTCAATTATGAATCGATTGTGTTATTAGAGGGCTCAGTACATTGTAAAAGAGGTGCGGCTATTGATGAATAATTTTTTGAGGCATACGTGGGCTACAGTACATCCTCACTCAACGAGCTATTAAGATATTGATCTCTATTATTTACGCGAATACTACACATTGAACGTAAAACAAAAAATAAACGCGATAGAAGCCTTTAAAAAAGTTTTCTTTCAATTAATTTTTAATTACATTATAGGCAAGTATTTGATCTCGATCTCACCTGATGGTAAGTGATGATGAGACCTACGATGGAGCATACTCGCCTAGGTAGGAAGGCGGCAGTAGATCGAGACGCTACATTCACTAGGCACATGCAGCGCAGCTGATCTGACTCGCCATCCATGAATGGCAACACCGAACATCATGCCGGAACACGGCTAGGCCGTTGTTGTTGTTGGCTTGTTCAGTGGGTGGTGACTAGCCACGGCCGAAGCCTACCACCAGTAGAGTTGTCACCTAGTTGTCACCTAGTTGGCACCACCCAGGGTCACGTGTAGGGTATCTCGAGGGTACTTAATTCTCCTACGGACGAAGGTGACTCGACCCCAAAATATTAAGATATTGTCATTGTTACGTAGAATTTTATTCTTAACTCTACAATTGGATCTAATTTGGAATCTATTCCAGAATCACCTACATAAAGTCTATATCAAAACGCTTTCAAGCTGCAATCAAATCCCAAAACAACAAAATAGACTGCAGACGAAGTTTCAGTTGAATCTGCTCGGACGAAATAGAAACCATTCAAAAATTCAACGTCTCGGATCACCAGCAGAGCTATAGCAATCTAGTTCAGGCTCGTTATGTTTGTTGAGTTATCCGCAAATAACGTCAGGGGCGGCGAAGTCGGAAAGTTCAATCTGCTTTTCCATTCCGCCGGTAAATCCGTACTAAAAGAGATGATAAAAGTGTTTTCTAAAAACAAAAATAGATCACACCGACCTGCCTGGCCGGCACTGAAATTTAATGCTGAAATTCGTTTTTCAAAGCTGTTTTGTGTGCCTTAAACTGCACTTCTATTGTTTTAGCTAGAACAGTAGCTACAGTCGAAATATACATGCTTCGTAAACAACTAACAAACATTCCTCGCGATATTAATTTCTCTTTGAGTGTTGCGAAGCTTCATGGCTCTAATAAAATTAGCTAAAACTGTTGCTCAACTAAATGTTGTCTTATTTTGTTAACAATAGTAATAGTAACATTGTCGGGCTATGTGGCAGGCCTAGTCCCATAAAAATACACCGAAAATAGAGTTTAATGGGAACTTGAAAAATCTAATTTTACTTTAATATATTTTTTAAATTTTCTCACAGTCACGCATGTTAATTAATACATCTTGGATACATATAATATGTCTAATTACAAATTCACAGAAGCATGTTCTCCCTCGTCCATTTATGGAATCCAACCTTGAATCGTTTAAATCCTTTATCATTCAACAATCACTTCAACATACGTTTGAATGAACGGAATACTGCAAATAGTTCGCTCAATCAACTGCACAGGTGCTTTGTTAATTATCCTAGTAATTGGTTAGATTAGTGCGGTTCATCTCACATATTCGAGTTTGCAACGCGAACGGTTCAATTTAACCAGACCGCATTGACCGCAGAATTAGTTTAATTATCTGGCTCTGGTTAACAGTAAGCTAATTAGAAGATAGCCCGATTGTGCTCTAATTAGTTCAGTCAAACCCAATCAAGCGTCAGCACGGACCTATTGTTATATTAATAGGTCCGCGTAGAAAGTGCTTTTACTCATATTACATTCGAGAGACTCGTTCGGCTTACTACGGCGACAGCTACTGGGGGCCAGTCGCGCTAATTAAAACGACATTACCAAATCTAAACCAAAACAGCGTTCTGTCCGACTGGTATAACCGTTCAAAATAGCGCGCTGAGCCCCCTTTTAACGCGGCGTAGCGCGTGCCGTAGCGCCCGTCTCACGCGTTGCACGTAGCAACGGACGGAATATAAGGAACATGCTAGAACAAAATACGGTGGTAGACTCGAAACCAAAACGTGTACAATTATTTGCTTTTTTTCAATAAGTGGACTATCGTGAAAGAAAAGCGTAGTTTTATTAAATGTTGATTGTAAATATTATTGGATAATATAATTGTGGAAATAAATTAATTACAAAAAAAATATATAAATTCACACCTGTAATCACGTAATTGCAAATAGTATTCACAGAGTGTGATGTCATATCCACGCTATTTTGACGATTAACCTTCAGTAATTATATCTTTTAAGTATTGTTTTACATGATTATTGGTGTTGATGTCATTTTGGAGAATATATAAATAATTAACTGTCCGTTCTGCGTACCGCCTCAAAATCAAATGGGAAAATGAAAAAAAAAATTAACTTATTTAATGTTTCGGCTATTTAGGCCTAGCCAAAGGTAAAAAAGAGCAAAAGACTAGTAGCTAAGCCTTAATGTACTAGACACTGGTGGAATACCTTGATGGGACAGTGTTAATTTTGTTTTATTTTCCAAAAAATATGTTTCTTTGATATTATAATGTGTAATATTAGTGGGATATATTGTCCTCAATATTCGATGATAAAGTTTAAATAAGTAAAAATACCGCCAAAACGCGGCCTCCGGTCTACGTGACCCGCGAATAAAAAAAGAACGTGGCAAAAAAACATTAAAATCCCAATTATTACCAAACTCGTATAGACATCACAACGCGTCAACCAACAATCCAGAGCGTTTTTGATCACGTGACCGAACCAAAAAGACATAAAAAATAATCCATATTTTTGCAAAAAAACGAAGACTATAATCTTTTAGGATGTCCACAATTTAAAGCATATTTTTCGTACAGTCAAGCACCGTAATGCGTCCGCAAAAAAAAATACAACTTAAAAAAATACAACACAAGGAACCAGGAAATAAACGCCCTAATCGCAATTCGACTCGCGTCGTGTGCACTCTGCTGAATTACATGTTATGAGCAATAGCGACGATCGTTTGGGGACTTGGTTATCATAATCATTATCATTTTATGCCTAAAAATGTATCCACCTATCAAGAACGGAATGGTTACAAAACAAATCATCTAAATTGCAACAACTAATTATTATTTGTATTATTAATTACAAAGAAACTAACTTCAATATTTACAAACTATTATGAAGTTGACTTGTTTATAACAGAGTAATAATGAAGATAGTATGACATATAAGCGTTATAAATCACGATTTTGCGTATTCGTTATTTAAGAACATTTTTATGCCATTATAAAGGGATTATAATTTCTATAAATTTTACCGTAAAGATATAGAGAAAATTACATTATTGTACAAAACTAATATAAATTAAAAAGAGTATAGAAAAGCTACTTAATATTTACTTAAAGTGAAAAAAAATTTGCCCACGCGGTAGCGTGTCTAAGATGCTGGCCGCATTTCCTCGCTGAATGGCCAACGCTACTCGCTGAGCGAGGAAATGCCCAGCCCTTGGGTCACCGATTGCGTTCCACCACCGCACCAATCTTCCTGAAAGATTTTCTATAAAATTGATGGTGCCTTAACCTAACCTGATACCTGCGCCGTTTTTATTAATTGTAGCGACCGATTCGTTTATTAATTAAAACATTCATTATGAAATGTACTATTTCAACTCAGCGGGGTCGCATCGAATCTTCAGTTTGGTCATGAAGCATGGCTCTAAAAAATGATCATTGAAAAGAGAGGTTTATTTTGTCTATAATGCTGGCCGTATTGAATTTTGCAAGTAAGTTCTATTCCCAATTACTTTTTTCTTTAAAAAAAAAATAATTTCCTTCTTTCATTATAGGTTTGACATGCTGAAATTTTTTATGCGGTCATGGCGCCGAAGTGACGTCATAAATAGGGAGGGATTTTTTTCCGGGAAATTTCATGGCTTCCGCAGGATGGACGAAATACTGAATTAATATTGGAAAAGTAAAAAAAATTAAAAATACTAAATTCTAATATTTTTATGTGATGTGACTCTTAGAATCGCGATATCTCAGGAATGGTAACTCTTAGGAAAAAATCATGAAGACCATTATCGTAGGGAATTTTATGATCTACAACTTTGGTTTGATATTTATTTTTGATAAAACTTACCGTTTTCGAGAAAAATCCAAAAAACCTCAAATTTTGACCTTTGACCCCGAATAACTTTTGTAGCACACATGGGATCGATGGGTATTTTTTAAACTTTATTTGTAATGGTAAACTCTAGCTCTCCACCAAAGTTTGGCTCTGTGGGAATTATTGTTATTTGACCACTATTTTTATGTCTAAATTGACCGGACTATAAGCTAACTATATAGTTTACAGTTTACAGTATTTACACATTTTGTATGGAAAATTGAACAGCGCCTCTAGCAGACGGCATTTTAAACTTTCAATTCTCCATACAAAATATCTATATACGGTAGACTATATAGTATACGGTAAACTTACTACGACTAGCTACGTCTCGTTCGTAGTAACTTTCTAACTTGCATCCAAATAGGCCAAGGACTTATTCGAATGAGCAAACAGCCTGTTGGGCCTATAGATGGCGTTGCGTGGTAATGAAGTCACGACAACGAGTCGGATGTCCACGTTGCATGAATCTAGTAGCGATATGTAGAAGAAAAAAAAAGCATGACAATTAATGGATGTGTCATCTTTCCCAGTTTTTTGTTATAATTAAACAAGTACGGTCATTTATTAATACATAACTAAATACACATAATCAGAATCGTTTTTTATTATATATAAATATAGAACATATCAACCAAATTTGTGTTAGTTATCCCATTTATAACTCAAGAACGGGTAGCCGATTTTTATGACTTTTATTTTTTGAATTTGCTTTCGCCTCGAATAGCAGAATAATTTAAAAAATGGGATAGATATTAAACACCCATAACTCGGGTGCAAATATTTGCGCTCGTCACACAAAGTTTGTCCCTGCCAGGATTCAAACCCGGATATACTGCAGAAAGCCGGGTCACTACCATTTAAACTAATCAGGTTGTTGATATTCAGTTCAGTTTAAGATATTAATAACCATCTCAATGAAGATACGAGTCATTTGCTGCGCCGAATCTGAAATTTCTTTCACTAATAGGACACTACATTAGCTCTGAGTGCCAATAGCTATATCCCATCGAGGTGCAGTGAACGGAGCCGCGGGTAGCAGCTAGTTAATTATATTTACTATACTAATATTAAAGTGTAACTTAAGAGATTGTTAAAAAAAATTGAGTATGCTATTTGGACGTATCTGAATAATTAATGAGTAGTTTAAGTATTGTCTGTCTGTTTATCTGTTGTGTCGCGAACTGTCGGCACTTTGTCTCCGTGTGACCCCCCGGGAACGCTGGACGGAGCCGATAACATAAAACGGCACAATTATATAATAAATAAATATCGCCAGACGAATACACCAACTGTATGGCCCCATACTAAGCAACGCTTGTGTTATAGGTACCGTACAATGGACTGGGGGCGATCCCAGTAACACCCATACCAGGGCAAATTACGAAAAGACCGTTTCCGAAATTTGCTCAGGCAGAAATCGAACCCGCAACTACTTGGTGCAGTGACCCGTTCTGCCTTCGCTCAAACCACTAGACCAAGCTGTCGTCGTAAGGTTACTAGCTGTTACCCGCAACTTCGTCCGCGTGGCATTTAACAAAAAAGGTTATCTTAAATAAAAGTAGCCTAAGTAACTCCTTGTTACATCAGCTATCTGCCAGTGAAAGTCCCGTCAAAATCGGTCCAGCCATTTCAGAGATTAGCCAAGACAAACCGACAGATAGACAAGAATGGTAAAAGATAAATGTTTTGGTATATGTACCGTGTACACATCCAAATGCACTTAGTAAAAAGCGGTTATTTTAATATTACAACCAGACAATTTCATTTATTTGTATAGATTGGGTCTGAATACACTTTTATTCAAGTTGAGTCGGCCCTAGGCCCTAGGTAATTAGGATGTACTGTCATTCTATTTTAATTTCATTTTAGTATTGATATTGTGTTAATAAATACTTCTCGAGACTAATGAGATTATTATTTTTAACCATTGAAATAAAGTTTACAACAACTTACTGCAGCGGGTGCAATGAACCCTCGTGTCGTGTGCTTCACATATCATTCAACTGTTGCTAGGTAATTTTATTTAGTTTTACTAATAACATTTATTACTATTAACATTGCTCATAAATGTAAAAGATCTTTTTTGAAAAAGAGCAACCTTGGAGTTTCTTGCCCGTTCTACTCCATAGGAACGGCATTCCGAACGGATGGTAAAGTAGTAGCATAATATTTTGTAACTATTGACGATTCATAAGTACTGTAGTTAATGGTCTAAGTCAAAAAATAAAACATTTCTAAACCAATGGACATCGCAATAGCGCTCTGTGAAAGCAATGGTATAAATGGTACATAAACATGATAATAAATCAGAGGTTCCATATTTTGACTTGTATTATTCCGTTATTATCCTATGACATTCGATATTTTTTTTGTCTTTTTTTTATGGCAATCTGATGATCGTGGTGGTCTTGGCAATTTCTGCCAGTGTCATGTGATGTTTTAGCCAGACGAACACCACAACTTTACGGTCCCACACCAAGCGACACTTGTATTATGAGTACCGTACAATGGACTGAGGGCGAAGTCAGTATATATTACTTATATAAATATTAAACATTCATGACTACCGTACAAACATTTGTGGTCATCACCCAAAGTTTGTCCCTACCATGATTCGAACCAGGAACCCTCGACGCAGAAAGTAGGGTCACTACCAACTGCGCTGATCAGGTAGTTTTATACGTCTATTTATAGTACGAGCCTTTTACAGCGTTGCCCGGTTGAGCAAAGAATTCTTAGAATCCGAAGTTTCTCTAAAGATTTATTGGAATAATGCTTTAATCAATATGGATAAGGGCTATTTTTATTTAACCTTAGACGAGCTGGGTTTATATATAATAGGGAGGCTAACGAAAACATGAGGAATATTTAGTAAAGTATGTACAATAAATTAGCTATGTACGGATTGTGGTGTTGTTTTATGAATTATGTATTTTTACTGGAGACGTCACCAACATACATACAAACAAATATTGACATTCATATTAGTGTTTTATAATCAAAATTAATAATTTCGTTGTAATCACAACATCACATCGTCAAAAATCGTTATTGTTAATAAATACTCGTTACCAGGGATTTTAAGCCGTTTGCAATTACAAAATATCTACATTATTTTGATATGCAGTGCACGGAGCAGTGATAGCCAAGTTGGTAGAACGCCTGACTTGGTAACTAGGATAGCAGGTTTAAACCCCGGCTGGCACCTCTGTGATTTCTGGATTTCATCTGCGAATCCCATTTTCAACCACGATTATCGCTTGCTTTTCGGTGAGAACGGTCTGAGAGAAGTCCTCGAAGGACGTGTGAGATCCGCCAACCCGCACTGGGCCAGCGTGGGATCGCATTGATGGGATCCCCGTGCCCAAGAGTGGGACATTAAAAGGGCTGGTATTATTATATTATTTATTTTGAAATACGAGCAATACACAAGGGTGACAAATATTTTGTTTACATTTTAAATTAATCATTATACGACTTTTGTTTGTGTGTACCCTTATTTAAGGTGAAATTACAGAACGCCGGGCTGCATTGAACTTTAGTATCCCGAACCGAGCGACAACGTGCCAAGGCTTTGGGATTGGAACAAGTTAACTGTTTTGTGGTTATTGATTTTGTGATCCAGTGAACTCCACCTAGTTTCAACGTGCGGCCAGTAGTAAAGGAGACATTCGCAATGCAATGCTAAGTTTCGAGTCCCTGCAAGTGGCGCTAGTACGTCGCCGTCTCCTTCGCATTCCGTGACCCGAGCCGACGTTCTCCCCGACCCTCCATCTATGATTCACACCACGTCTCCAGCTATCATAAAGAATGCATTAACAATTCGCCTCGCCGTGTTCCGTTATACGTTCGCTTTCAAGCACAGCTCAGCATCGCCTTAACACTACAAGAGCACCGTCGACTATTCACCATACCTACACGCCTCCCAGCCCGTTTCCACCTTCGACGCGCGGTCACCGCGAAAAATTCCTTACCGACAGGCGATTTTTTTGAACAGTTCTGTATTTTTTATGTGAAGATCGACCGTCTCCCTCACTCCCGCCCTCCCCCCTCACGGTGATATCGACGACCGCACTTATATAAACGGTAACATGTCACTTGTACGACGGGAATGGTGCATCGGCCTGCACGCGCCCCCTGCATCAAATGGTGCATGCATGGTGTCACGTACCTGGCTGAGGGTCGTATGCGGAGCGTGCGCTGACGCGGCCGTAGTATGCGGGATGCCCCACCTCATGTACCGGTCTAACTGCAGAGCATCGCCGGCCAGCGGCCGTACCGAATCGATCCGAACGAGCTCCGGGCATACATGGGCACGGGAGTCGACCGCGGCGCCGGCGGGCGGTGAGCGAGGCTGTCGCGAGACCTGCCGCGGCACTCGCGCGTATAGTCCCACACTCGGAGCGGCGGTCGATGCGGTGGCGGAGGCTACTCGCGCATGACTACATCAGCCAGTCGGCCGGGCCCGAGGCGCGAGCCAGCCAGCTTCGCGCCGCGCGCACGATCAATAGCGCGAGGCGTGCGCCGCGCCGCGCCCGCTGCCACCCCGCGCCGTTGTACAACACCCTTTATTTAAACGATGACGTTTGGAATCGACGTCATAATAAAATTAAACTGAGCGGGCCATCTGCGCGGGCCGCTTGTGGAGCGACCGCGCGGCGCTCGCCTCGCGCTGCACCGCGCGTAGCTAGTCTACTGCGGGACAGTAGGTCAACTGCATTGCCAGGATGGTGTGGATGGATACTTCTTTAAAAAAAAGTATCCATGGAGTTTTTGCCCTTCTTAAACATATAATAGTAATGCGTTCCGAACGAGCGGGAGCATCTTATCTATTATCTATATATTATTATTATATATATTATCTTATCTTTCTGTAATATTTTTAGGTTAACTAGTATTCCGACTAGGAAATAAATGTTAAGTATTTACGTATATGATATCATGTACGTAGTACCTAGTATCTAGTTACATTGATATCTTTGATTTAGAATTTTTAATTATTATATACTTGGCTCCTGGTTTTATAAAAAAAAAGTCTGTTTCAACTGATGATTAGGATGACGCCAAAACCTATACAATGAAATCTCGATTGTATTTATCGAATTAGCATAATTTGAATCATTTATTATAGGCAACTTTCATTCATGAGATTGCCGTAAAATAGTTTAGTACTTTTTTTTTTTTAAATCGTTTACTTTACTCACTAATAGTACAATAGATATACAACTAAGTACTATCTATTGTCAGAATAAGAGCGGGTAAGACGACATCTTTCTTTATATAGCAATCACAGTATGTAGATACCTAGCTGATGAACATCGCGAGCATCATCCAGCGTTTGAACGCAGTGCTGCCTCTAGGAACGATCCTGTCCTAGATTCTTTTTTTTGCGCGATTTTTACACCCATTTCATTGCACTGGCGTGCGGAGATTGCAATGCTTGGAATGCCGAACCGCACATGCGACGCACTGGCATGCAAGTGCAACCACTGTGCCCCATTACGTGCCTACCTACTTAAGTCTTCTTCTTCTTCTTTTACGAAATGAAATGCGATGAAATAAAATGGATATGAATCTGGCCTCACCGACAACTTAGCGGATATTTTGCCCATGTCAAGTAATTGATAGCAATAACACATTTAATAAATACACATCTTACATACATATAAATAATTTTTTTGTGTCTGTTTGTAATATTAAAATAACCGCTTTTTACTAAGTGCATTTGGATGTATACACGTTACCTATACCGAAACAACATTTTTTATAATTTTTGTCTGTCTGTCTGTCTGTCTGTCTGTTTGTTCCGGCTAATCTCTGAAATGGCTGGACCGATTTTGACGGGACTTTCACTGGCAGATTGCTGATGTAACAAGGAGTAACTTGGCTACTTTTATTTTAGAAAAAAAAATAGGATCTCCAGAAAAAAAATTAAAACCAATGTTGCAGCGCAGCGCCTGATTAAATTTGATAGCAACAACCTGCAATGCGTCCCGCGGGTTGAGAATGGGCGAGCAGGCTGTTGTCAACGGTTGTCTTTGTTAAATACCACGCGGACGAAGTCGCGGGCAACAGCTAGTTATAAATAAACAAATAGCGATCGACGTAGCGTTCATATTTTATTATTTAAGATTTTGCATATTTTTTTTTTATTTTCATTTTAATTGTATTTTGATTCAATTTTAATTTCATTAAATTTTTAAATTTTATATCTTTATTTCATTTAATTCACAACGAATAATGTTTTACGTTTCATCTTATCTTATTTTTAATGAATAATGTTTTATTTCATTTTATTTTATTTTATTTCATTTTATTTTATTTTATTTCATTTTATGTTCTAGTTTAAGAAATTGAAATTATATACCATTAATCATTTTACTTGTATGTTAAATAGTGTACCGAGCTCCAAGATACAGACATTGTCTAGTTTGGAGCTCACCAAACTTTGTTGATGTAAATGTTAATTGAAATAAATATTCTTATATTCAAAGCTCAAATTTGAATTTGTTATAATATTCGGACTATTTTCGACCAACGCGCAATAAGGTTTTGTGTTAACTTTTTAAGGTCCCGTAGGCTCTACAAGAACTAGTCGATAAACGATCGTTAAAGATTTAAAGAAGAAAATTCGATGAATATAACATTTAATGGATTTCGCCCCTTTGCCTTGACTATTCAATGAACTCATTTTCTAAAAAATATATAGCAATAACAATGTAAATATATCACTATTTTTATGAGATAAGCATTTGACCCTAACGGTTATTTTGCCAAAATGCCAAATATCTCTGCAGTACCTGTAATATCTACGATTAAATGGCATCAACAAATAGTCGAAAATTTACCATTTCCTATCTTTTGATTCTGCCCAATGATCATTGTTGGCAGCGTCTGACTATTTAGTCTAGCGACTCGGTGATTCTCAACAGAAGTAAAAAAAGAGAGCTGTGTCTCCGTATCCGTCCGTAACTGTAGCTATACAAAGAAACACGATACACTGCCCTGCCTGTTTTGCGCATTGTTCTGTTCTTCACATATAGTTTTATTACAGAACAAAAAATGCGTTCATAAACTCAAAGTAAAATATAATCGCGCGGGGTTTTAAGATGAATGTCTACGGAACCCTACACAAATGCCAGGTGCAACGCACTTGGCAGGTTTCTCAACAAGAAAGAGTCATAAAGTTGAGACAGGGTGTGACGGCAAGTCACGGATGTGTGCGAAAGCGTTCCCGTGACCCCCCAACAAGGCGGGAGAAGGACCACCGTGGGGTTTTAGTCGGTAAAAGTCCGGCATAACCCGCTTGCCTCCCTCGGGGCTTGCGGGTATCCATGAGGATTTCCCCACGCAAAAAAAAAAAAAAAAAAAAAAAAAAGGGTGTGACGGCAAAACAGAAAAAAAAGTTAGGACAGGCTCAATCTTCTTCTTCTTCACACTTTCGCCAATCTGTATGTTCCCGCATCATGGGAAAACTACTGGACGGATTGTGATGAAACGCTTATAGCCAGGCCGACCCGGTCTTATAGCCAAAAACTGTACCGCAAATTCAGTTAAGTGATTTACAATGACACTCGTGGTAGCATACAATGTACTGTAATGTAAAAGTAGATGCCGGAAAGTGGAGGAGTAGTAAAAAAGCTAAACTTACCTATCCCCCGAATTGTTAGACGGTGTATATCTTTATCAAACATCATGTAGTACTGCGCAAAGCATAACTCTTGTCCACAGTACTATATAACTTTTAATAAAGTTTGATAATATTTATAAATACGGGGGAATGTGTATAAAGTGTTGATACCGGCTAATAATAAAACTCGGAGGGTGAAGATTGTGAACAAACAGCTTTCCTTTTACAGTAAATAATACTTATATTATGGAGCTTAGAGAGCTTACAAACTATTTTTGAGATTACTAGCGACATCTATTGTGCGAAATTCAGCACTAGAAAGAAGTGGGCTTACTTTTTTAAGTTTTACCAGGCCCTTGAAGATTTAGTACATGTATAAAGCGAAAGGTGGCAGCAGTGCGTTAGTTTTTCGGCTAAAGATTTTTTATATTTTGCCTCGGAGGAAGATTTTTAGTAGTCTGTACTACCTTCAAGTTGTATGTGAATTTCAAGGCCCTATCACATTTTTTTGATAATAGTAGCCACTGACCTGACCAGATACATGACCTCTGACGGACAGACGGGCAATGTTGACACAAAAATTGGGCCCACATTGGACCTTCCTTAAAAAAAAAAACCAAAATATTCTGAATTTGGTCCCAAAAGACAATCAAACTTGAAAAAATATATAAACTCAGGTGGGTACCTATCGTTGCTGTAACTCTTATAAAGAAATTCCACACAAAACCTCTTCACGCGCTATGGTAAAGTTCGCATCGATTAAGAAACAAAATTTGAATTTTCAACTGAAGAACGCCGGAGCGTTCGATTTTCTTCAGTATTGAATTTTGTTTGATCTAGTAAGCTGTATTTCTTTCATTTTTAAGTGTATTTAAGAATCAAGAGTATAATTATACCATATCAATATTTAAACATATAACTTCGTTGAATATTAAATATGCGTGAATGTATATCGATCCACGGCGGGCAGGCCGGCGTGCAGATCGGCAACGCGTGCTGGGAGCTATACTGCCTCGAGCACGGCATCCAGCCGGACGGGCAGATGCCCTCGGACAAGACCGTCGGCGGCGGCGACGACTCGTTCAACACGTTCTTCAGCGAGACGGGCGCCGGCAAGCACGTGCCCAGGGCCGTGTTCATAGACCTGGAGCCCACGGTGGTGGACGAGGTTCGTACGGGCACGTACCGCCAGCTGTTCCACCCGGAGCAGCTGATCACCGGCAAGGAGGACGCCGCCAACAACTACGCGCGCGGCCACTACACGATCGGCAAGGAGATAGTGGACCTGGTGCTGGACAGGGTGCGCAAGCTGGCCGACCAGTGCACGGGGCTGCAGGGGTTCCTCATCTTCCACTCGTTCGGCGGCGGCACCGGCTCGGGCTTCGCGTCGCTGCTGATGGAGCGCCTCTCCGTGGACTACGGCAAGAAGTCGAAGCTGGAGTTCGCCATCTACCCGGCGCCGCAGATCTCCACGGCGGTGGTGGAGCCGTACAACTCCATCCTCACCACGCACACCACACTGGAGCACTCGGACGCCGCGTTCATGGTGGACAATGAGGCCATCTACGACATCTGCAGAAGAAACTTGGACATCGAGCGGCCCACGTACACGAACCTGAACAGGCTGATCGGGCAGATCGTGTCGTCAATCACGGCTTCCTTGAGGTTTGACGGCGCCCTGAATGTAGACTTGACGGAGTTCCAAACTAATCTCGTACCGTACCCACGAATCCACTTTCCTTTGGTCACCTACGCTCCCGTGATTTCTGCTGAGAAGGCGTACCATGAGCAGTTGTCTGTAGCGGAGATAACAAACGCGTGCTTCGAGCCGGCCAACCAGATGGTGAAGTGCGACCCCCGCCACGGCAAGTACATGGCGTGCTGCATGCTGTACCGCGGGGACGTGGTCCCCAAAGACGTGAACGCTGCTATTGGTACCATCAAGACCAAGAGAACGATTCAGTTCGTGGACTGGTGCCCCACTGGGTTCAAGGTGGGCATCAACTACCAGCCGCCCACTGTGGTGCCCGGAGGAGACTTGGCCAAGGTGCAGCGTGCTGTGTGCATGCTGTCGAACACGACCGCCATCGCGGAAGCTTGGTCCCGCTTGAACCACAAGTTCGATCTCATGTATGCGAAGCGAGCGTTCGTCCATTGGTACGTAGGCGAGGGCATGGAGGAGGGGGAGTTCTCTGAGGCGCGTGAGGACCTGGCGGCCCTGGAGAAGGACTATGAGGAGGTCGGCATGGACTCTGGTGAGGGCGAGGGCGAAGGCGGCGAGGAGTACTAACTTAATTTTCATTAAGGTTTATTAGTATTTAAGTTGATTAGGAATATTTGTCTAAATTAACGAGTGGATACCTATTAGTAGTTTAATATTAATATTTAGATCTATAGGTTATCGTTAGTTTTTTAATTTGATCTTTTTTTTAATGTAAAATTCTAAATACGTACACAAATGTACAAATTTTTCAGCTTGTCTTAAACTCTGTAATGATCTTTGTAAGGCTAAAATAAATATTTTGTTTTTCAGTACCCTTTATATTTTTATTTTGTAAATTTCATTTTAGTTTACCTAGAGGGGGGATTTAGCGGGCTGCCAATCACTCTGATCCAAAAATGGCATCTTCAGAGTATCGTTACACTAACAAGCCAACGTGTTATAAGGTGTAATAAAAATAGTGTAATTTTTTTTTTTTTTTTTATACTTTATAGGCAAGTATTTGATCTCGATCTCATCTGATGGTAAGTGACGATGAGATCTACGATGGAGCATACTTGCCTAGGTAGGAAGGCGGCAGTAGATCGAGACGCTCCATTCACATTTTTGCAGATAATAATCAGCAAGTTATATTCACCAAGGCAAAAGCGTGGCTCGCTCAGTACAGGGTAGCATTTCATAAATTACTAATACTTTATTTACAAAAGCGTGGCTCGCTCAGTACAGGGTAGCATTTCATAAAGCGTGGCTCGCTCAGTACAGGGTAGCATTTCATAAATTACTAATACTTTATTTACAAAAGCGTGGCTCGCTCAGTACAGGGTAGCATTTCATAAATTACTAATACTTTATTTACAAAAGCGTGGCTCGCTCAGTACAGGGTAGCAATTCATAAATTACTAATACTTTATTTACAAAAGCGTGGCTCGCTCAGTACAGGGTAGCAATTCATAAATTACTAATACTTTATTTACAAAAGCGTGGCTCGCTCAGTACAGGGTAGCATTTCATAAATTACTAATACTTTATTTACAAAAGCGTGGCTCGCTCAGTACAGGGTAGCAATTCATAAATTACTAATACTTTATTTACAAAAGCGTGGCTCGCTCAGTACAGGGTAGCAATTCATAAATTACTAATACTTTATTTACAAAAGCGTGGCTCGCTCAGTACAGGGTAGCAATTCATAAATTACTAATACTTTATTTACAAAAGCGTGGCTCGCTCAGTACAGGGTAGCAATTCATAAATTACTAATACTTTATTTACAAAAGCGTGGCTCGCTCAGTACAGGGTAGCATTTCATAAATTACTAATACTTTATTTACAAAAGCGTGGCTCGCTCAGTACAGGGTAGCATTTCATAAATTACTAATACTTTATTTACAAAAGCGTGGCTCGCTCAGTACAGGGTAGCATTTCATAAAGCGTGGCTCGCTCAGTACAGGGTAGCATTTCATAAATTACTAATACTTTATTTACAAAAGCGTGGCTCGCTCAGTACAGGGTAGCATTTCATAAATTACTAATACTTTATTTACAAAAGCGTGGCTCGCTCAGTACAGGGTAGCAATTCATAAATTACTAATACTTTATTTACAAAAGCGTGGCTCGCTCAGTACAGGGTAGCAATTCATAAATTACTAATACTTTATTTACAAAAGCGTGGCTCGCTCAGTACAGGGTAGCATTTCATAAATTACTAATACTTTATTTACAAAAGCGTGGCTCGCTCAGTACAGGGTAGCAATTCATAAATTACTAATACTTTATTTACAAAAGCGTGGCTCGCTCAGTACAGGGTAGCAATTCATAAATTACTAATACTTTATTTACAAAAGCGTGGCTCGCTCAGTACAGGGTAGCAATTCATAAATTACTAATACTTTATTTACAAAAGCGTGGCTCGCTCAGTACAGGGTAGCATTTCATAAATTACTAATACTTTATTTACAAAAGCGTGGCTCGCTCAGTACAGGGTAGCAATTCATAAATTACTAATACTTTATTTACAAAAGCGTGGCTCGCTCAGTACAGGGTAGCATTTCATAAATTACTAATACTTTATTACTTTGGGAATGTTATATTTATCTACTGTTGGCACTATTCAAATATTTTATTATATTCTCATACGTTCGCTCTCATCTATAATTCCTTTCGGGAGTTTCCTTGTCACTTGTCGTGGTAACTCCCGGCTCTGTGACGCTGTTACTAGGAGAACACACCATTCCTTAACCCTTAGTAGCCTGATTTACGAAAGTGATTTATTTTTAATATTACTGTGTTTAATGTTACTGTGTTTAATAATAATGACATTTGATTTTTTTTTAATTTTGTTGGAAAGAATATTATACAACAGTAAAATACGTACAGCCAACCTATAAAAAAAAACTAATAGTAATGTGAACATTCGGTTTAAAAGATTGGTATCAAAATTGAAACTCTAGGCTATTAAGGGTTAACGGTAGAGATAAAAGAGAGATGACTCGCGCTCTCTCACAGTCGACAAGATTGATGTTTCGGTATTTGTCTCCACACGAACTCTTGGGGGACCATGCAGGGAGCCTCTATCACATAGAGTCCACGTCCCTTTTAATGTAGTAACAAATCTATGATAACGATATACATAGTAAGTAAGAAGATAGCTGGTGACCACTACACGCACCGGGCCAGGGTGGTGGCGGAAATCCTTCAAGAGATCTGTGTGGAACTTTTTCTAATATAATCCCTAGGGTATTGACTAGGGTTTCATCTGGATTGTATACAAAAAGCGCAGATAGAGGCAAACATGTGAATAGATGGCTGAAACTGCAAAGAGAGAGCAGGAAAAAAAAACTGAATGATTGTAAAAATATTATAAGATATTTATAAATTTGTAAATAAATAATTAACATTATGTGTGCAAAGGAAATCAAAAAATCTTGTATGATATAGGTCGTGTGTAGTCATGTCTGATAGAAGGCTTGCTCGCAACCACCGCCGTTTCTTCAACCATTTTCGGAGCAAAGCGGCTGGAACAACGAGAAAAGTTAAAACTAATCATTCAAGCATCACCTCGATGGATACGGAGAGATGGAGAAAGAATACAAGATATTTTTTTACAGACCCATTTCATCGCGTTTATTTTATGTTTTTACGTTCCCGACGTTTGCATAGATCGTCGGACCGCAAACAACAACCAAATATGAGGGTACAGCAGTTCAAACTCTGACACTAGGACGTCAAACATCTCAGTCCTCTCGTGACCATGGTTGCTGTAAAGCAGCCGCAACGTCGGGAACGTGAAAACATAAATTTTACGCGATAAAATCTGTTAAAATTAGTTTTATTTCAATGGTTAGTATTCGCGTAAATATAAGAAATCAATATGTGAACGGGTATACTTCAAAAATATTAATCCAGAAAAGTAACACTTCTAGCATACGCAGATTAGGTAGTACAAACTTAATCTATATTTACCTTTCTATATTTTAAACCATCAAAATATAGACGAGGTCCCAGGAGCTGTCATAGATAGATAACTCTTTATTGTTCCACCACATAAAATTAATACTAAATTACACAAACCTACTTATACAGCGAGTGTCACAATGGGCGGCCGTATCACTAAAAGCAATCTATACCAGCCAACCTGTCATAGTCATAGAGCCCCCTTTATTCGAAAATTCCCAGATTCTCCAATAGGCTAAAATCGGCTAATGCTGATGTTATAGAAACCGTCATACCTTTTAGTCCAAAGCATTGCCTGCGCAAGCGCGTAGTACAGATGCACCGTAGTCTTCGTGAGGATGGTGAGGAGCACAACCAGGTTGGCCATCAGGAAGCAGGCGAGGATCACCAGGTCCTTTAGCGTGTTGGTCAAGTTGTTGTTATTCTTCACGTACCCCCGGAACGGGCAATACCTGGAATAAGGTTAGAAAATTCTTTATTTATCAACACATTGGATTTAATAATAAAAAAGAGATATAATAATATATTGCCAGACGAACAAACCAAATGTACTGCTCCAAACTTAGAGCAACATTGGTATTATGGGTACCGTACAATGGATTGAGGGCGATCCTTTTTTATAACATTTATCCCACAAATCCTACTAATAATATAAATGTAAAAGTTTGGATGGATGGATGGATGTTTGTTACTCAATCACACCAGAACGGCTGGACGGATCGGATGAAATTTGGCACGGATATAGATTATAGTCTGGAATAGCACATAGGATACTTTTTAAAATGCACACTTTTAATCGCGGTTAACACCGCGGGCGCAGCTAGTATTTATATATATATATACTAGCTGCGCCCGCGGTTTTTATATATATTTTTAACATCCGTGACTCGGGCACAAACAATTTTGCTTATCACACAAAGTCTGCCCATACCAGGATTCGACCCGGGACCCTCGGCACAGAAAGCAGGGTCACTATCAACTGAGCAAATCTGGTCACAGGTTACCTCATTGTAATATTATGACCATGCACATTTTTCAACGGCAAAAGCCGTGTACTGACTTATCGCTTATGCTCGCGAGGCTGACTCAAGTCGCTTAGTTAGTACGCTCTCTCGAGAAAATTGCTTCGTTTGCTGTACTGCCTCGCCTGCTTTATAATTTAAACAATATCTTGGTCAGCGTCTCGATGTGAGCGGGTAGGTTTCTCTGGGCGGTTGCAGGTTCCATTCCCGCTTGCAAATAAATCAGATATAGTATTTTCGTAATTAACCCCAGTATGGGCGTTGCTAGGACCGCGAGCATTGTTCAGTAACACAAAATCTACATATTACTGGTCTATTGGCTTATTCCCGAGTGAATGTAAACAATGGATGCCAGTCATGGATGGCGGGTCAGATCAGCTGCGCTGCATGTGCCTAGTGAATGTAGCGTCTCGATCTAATGCGGCCTTCCTACCTAGGCAAGTATGCTACATCGTGGATCTCATCATCACTTATCATCAGGTGAGATAGAGATCAAATACTTGCCTATAATGTAATAAAAAAAAATAAAAAAACTTCTATGCGAGGATACTTACCCCGGGATATATAACAAAAATATACGATTATAATGTCGTGGGCACGGCTATTTTATATAGTCGCCTACCTCAAATTGTATCCAGCGCATTTTTCATAAAGGTGTTCCAGCATCCTCAGAAACATATTCCGTTTGCAGGTGTTGCCGGTGACCTGGTAGCAGAGACTGCTGGCGCGCGCTACCACCATCAGCTCAGTCTCGTTGCCCCTCCAAGCGAACCCAGCGCGGACCAGCTTGCACTTGCACTTATCCACCCGCAGCCCTGAACATTTACAGGGCATATTTATTCAGGGTGAATAATTTCATGACTATTTATTGTATTCAATTTCCTCGCATGGTCTCTATATTTTGTAACAATTTACCATAGAGCTTATTTTTCTTCGATATAGGCGAAGAATCAAATACATTTAAAAAAGCGAACAATAGAGAATAATATAACCTATAACCCCATCATCTGTATACAGTCTACGGCATGAACCATAAATGAAGGTTCATGGTCTACGGTTGGTTTACGGTATATGCCGCAGGTCGAGAATAAGCATTGACATAAAAGCAAAGAGTAAAATGGAATAGAAGCATGTAATCGTATATAGAGAACTCGTAATACATAATATGCGGGATGGACGCCATTTTCATTTCATCATGTCACATCCATAATTTTATTTATAATGTGTATTTATTGAAAGTTTTATTGCTATTAATTACTTGAGGTTGGCAAAATACCCGCTAAGTGGTGGGTGTGGCCATTTGCATATCCATTTTATTTCATCGCATTTCATTTCGTAAAGAAAGAAGATAATATGGGGGTGTACCACGCACAAAAGAATACCAGTATCGTCAAGATATACATTAAATAACAACCTTCTTAAAAACTGGTTAGTTGTGATGAGACAAGAAATTAAAAAAGAAACCATGAATGACATTTCTTCTCAAAACGTCTAAAAATTTATGGTACTCAAAAAAAATTGTAAAAACCACGTAGAAACCCCTCAATCAAAATCCAAACAAAAAATGCCCATAAAATATGTGACGCTACAACACTTCCTATGCTTATAGACTATTGTAATCAGTCGACAAAATTTAACAACCTGAACAAATAATACGGTAAATTATGATAAACTTATTTATGTACTTATCAGATATACATTATTCTCAGCGAAGCACAATTAAATAGTCCTGTGTCGCTAGCCGTTCACATCCTAGTAACTACTTCAGCTATAGATAGGACCCTCTATTCAAGAAACGGTGATTTCAAAGCGTATTTCGTCGCATTACAAAAAGAAAACACGCTTTAAAAATTCAGAGTTGAATCCGAATAGTATTCTAAGTATTTGTGGGCTTCCGTCAACTATACCAACATTTTATTTCAGCTTTATTATGACAATGGTTTGGATCAAGAAACATTTAGAGGTTGAAGAAACATATTAACAATGAAGCGACAGCTGAACCCTTAGGACGATGCCATAAGGCTTCCTCTCCGCGTCTTGATGTAACTTGCACTAGTCTGTCCTCGTCAGAGGAAACTACAAAGTATTTTCTCTTAGAAGATTAATGATGGGCAACACGAGGAACGCTGGTATTGGTAAATCATCTAGACAGTTACAATACGATCATATATATCAGATAGCGCAAGAGAACATTCCACGCAACGGCGTCGACAACATCAGCATCATCGTCCACCAGACGAAATCGAAAAAACGTAAAAAGTACAAAGTATTGAAATACGCTCGACAAACCCAGTTCGTGTCGATAACGTCCAGTTCAAATACAGGGAAGAATCACAGGTTGTCCGTCACCAAACATTCTAGCATGCCCAATCTTAACAGTCAACACAACAATGTAAAACCACCCTTGAAACAATCTGATAGCGCTCTGCAAACAGTTAATAAAAATCAATCCAGGGACGCGGTTAACTTAACATCGAACAATCCCTTCTACAACCCACACATCCGAACCAGGCTCAAAGTGTACAGATGTCAGCTGACCACAAACGATGATGGCTGCTGCTGTTCATGTAATTCGGACGCGATGTTCGAGGTGATGAAAAGTCTTTATGATTGCTACAAGAAGAAAAATTGTGACCATTGCAATTGCATACTTTGTGGGCATATGCCTCGCGAGGAAAGGCGTCTTGGAGAACAAAGAAAGTCGATGACTCAAGTTGCGGTTGGTGTGGGAGCGGATACGGAAAAAGAAAAGAAAAAAAAAATGGAAAAACTGAAAAAAGCCGAAAAAGCAATGGAAGGAAAGACTATCGCAGAAAAAGAAAAGATTATGAGAGATTTAGTGAAGTCAGGTGTCCCGTTACCAGAACCAAAAACAGCGTCAGAAAAAGCACTAGTTCAGAAACTTAAGACCGAATATGGTCTTCCACCAGAGCCGAAAACTGTCTCCGAAAAAGAAAGATTGATGAAAGCTGAAGCTGCTGGTCTGATCACACCATTATCTGGCAAAACGCCTTCGGAGAAGGAAAAAATTCTGACTAAACAAGCTGAAATGGGAATACCACTTCCTGCAGGCAGAACTCCGTCGGAAAAAGCACTCATCCAAAAAGTGAAAACCACTGTTAAAGCACCTTCAACCAAAATACCATCAGAGAAATGGCGTAAAGCAAAAGCGGAAGGGCTGCTTACGCCTCTAGAAGGCAAAGCACCGGAACAGAAAGAAAAAATATTAAGAGGTCTAGCAATGCAAGGTCTACCTCTTCCTGAAGGAAAAACTGACTCTGAAAGGAAACTTATCGACAAAATTCGAGCTGACGTCGGTTTACCGCCAGAGCCAAAAACTCGATCTATGAAGGATAAATACAACAAAGCTGGTAACGCAGGACTCATGGTGCCATTGGAAGGAAAATCACCATCGCAAAAAGAAAAAATCTTACAGAGTCTTGCCGATAGAGGTATTCCACTACCTGAAGGAAGAACAGCTTCAGAGAAAGCATTAATTGAAAAAGTAAAAGCTAAACCCAGAGCTATATCGACTGCCGTACCCCCATCAGAAAAGTTACGTAAAGCGAAAGCCGCCGGACTTCTAACACCACTCGAGGGTAAAACGCCACAGCAAAAAGAAAACATATTAAGAGGTCTAGCAACGCAAGGTATTCCTTTACCAGAAGGGAAAACGGCTTCAGAAAAAAAACTTATCGAAAAGGTACGAGCTGATATGGGTCTTCCCCCGGAACCAAAAAATGCATCTATGAGAGATAAATATAATAAAGCTGCTGATGCTGGACTAATGGTACCACTGGAAGGTAAATCCCCGTCACAGAAAGAAAAAATATTACAAGGCTTGGCCGACATGGGAATACCGTTGCCCGAAGGCCGCACGGCATCAGAAAAGAATCTCATAGCTAAAGTAAATGCAGGAGCTCGACCGCCAGCTGAAGGTGTCGCCCTTTCAGAAAAGCTAAAAAGGGCAAAAGCTGCTGGACTATTAACCCCGCTCGAAGGAAAAACTCCAGAACAAAAGGAAAAAATTCTTAGGGGCTTAGCAATGCAAGGCGTTTCCCTTCCTGAACCCAAAACAGCATCAGAAAAGAAGCTAGCTGAAAAAATTCGAACTGAACTCGGGCTACCACCAGAACCTAAATCATCTAGTGAAAAAGCAAAACATAAAAAAGCTATGGAAGCAGGTATTATAACACCATTAGAAGGGAAATCACCCTCACAGAAGGAAAGAATACTTAGAGGACAGCAAGATATGGGTTTACCACTCCCAGAAGGGCGTACGCCATCTGAAAAAGCTCTGATACAACAAATAAAGGCAGGTGAACGAAGGAAAACAAAATCACGTGGTATTAGTTTTGGCCCCCCTGCTTTACCTCCCGAACAAAGAAAGAAACTGGATGAAAAAACAGCTAAAAATATAAAAGAAGGCAAAGGGCCTGTTGATGAGTGTATTTGTGGTCTATTGACGCCAGAATCCGAAAGAGCGGCCGTATCTAAGGTCATGGGACCAGGGCGAGTTACATCAGAAAAATTAAAAGAAGCAAAAGCAGCTGGGCTTTTAACACCTTTAGAAGGCAAAAGTCCCGAACAAAAGGAAAAAATATTAAAAGGGCTTGTGAAACGAAGACTGCCACTGCCCGAAGGTAAAACAGCATCAGAAAAACAATTAATAGAAAAAATAAGAAAAGACGCAGGGCTACCTCCAGAACCAAAAACAATGTCCATGAAAGAAAAATACGCAAAAGCTCAAGCTGCTGGACTTATGACGCCATTAGAAGGTAAAACACCTTCGCAAAAAGAGAAAATTCTCAAAGGACAAGCAGGGATGGGGCTGCCACTTCCTGAAGGGCGAACTGCATCTGAAAAAGCCCTCATAGCTAAGGTTAAAGCCTCTGCTGGGCCATCAATTACCTCGGAGAAATTACGTAAAGCTAAAACAGCCGGATTTTTAACCCCTCTCGACGGAAAAACACCAGAAGAAAAAGAGAGAATACTAAAGGGTTTAGTCAAAACTGGCCTTCCATTACCTGAAGGTAAGACTGCATCTGAAAAGGCACTGATACAGAAAATTAAAACTACGGCTGGTATTCCTGATGCAACTGTATCAGAGAAAATGCGTAAAGCTAAAGCATCCGGTCTTTTGACACCCTTAGATGGGAAAACAATGTCTCAGAAAGAAAAAATCTTAAGAGGTCGAGCAGCCGCCGGTTTGCCATTACCACAAGGTAGGACACTATCAGAAAAAGAACTTGTTAAAAAAATTAAAGCTGACACTGGATACGTGTCACCAACACCGTCGGAGCGAATGAAAAGAGCCAAAGTTGCAGGTATAGTTACTCCTTTAGAAGGAAAGACACCTTCTCAGAAAGCAAAGATTGTCAAAGAGAGATTAGCTGCAGGGCTACCGCCTCCAGAAGGTAAGACACCATCTGAAAAAGATATGATACGAAAAATCACGGCTGGCGTAGGAGCACCACCTGAGCGAAAAACACCTTCAGAGAAAATAAAGCAAGCGAAAGCTGCCGGTCTATTAACTCCACTGGAAGGTAAAACGCCTGAACAGAAAGAAAAAATTATTAGAGGTTTAGTTAAAGCCGGTGTACCTCTGCCTGAACCGAAGACAGCATCAGAAAGAGACTTGATAAATAAAGTTAGACAGGAAACTGGATTGCCTCCTGAGCCAAAATCACCATCTGTTAGAGAAAAATACCTTAAAGCTCAAGCTGCAGGAATAATAACACCTTTGCAAGATAAAACTCCATCAGAGAAAGAACGAGCATTGAAAAAAATGCATGATGCAGGAATTCCTCTTCCAGAAGGTAGAACCGCTTCGGAGAAGGCATTGATCCAAAGAGTAAAAGCGGGGCTAGTCCCTTCCACAGGCAAGATTCCTTCAGAAAAGTTACGAGCTGCGAAAGCAGCTGGCTTATTGACACCATTGGAGGGCAAGACTCCAGAGCAGAAGGAGAAAATTTTAAAAGGCTTAGCCAAGGCCGGTATACCACTACCAGAAGGTAAAACCCCATCAGAAAAAGCTATGATTTCAAAAATCCAAGCTGAAGCCGCAGCCAAAGCGCCTTCACGTCGACCGTCACGAATAAAAGGCCCTCCGGCCTTACCTCCAGAACAAGCTCGGAAATTGGATGAAAAAACTGCAAAAGTTATGAAAGAAGGAAAAGGACCTGCCGATGAATGTATTTGCGGTCTTTTGGCTCCGGAGTCTGCACAAGCACCTGTCTCAGAAAAAATACCAACAAAAGTTCTATCAGAAAAACTGAGAAAAGCTAAAGCTGCTGGTTTACTGACACCACTAAAAGGAAAAACCCCTGAAGAAAGAGAGAGAATCCTAAAAGGTTTAGCACAGCAAGGTCTTCCGCTGCCTGAACCTCAAACAGCGTCGGAGAAGAAATTAGTCGATAAAGTGCGTAAAGAACTTGGTTTACCAGCTGAACCTGAAACTGCATCACAACGAAAGCGTTACGAAAAAGCCATAGCAGCTGGCAAAATTGTACCATTGGAAGGCAAATCACCATCAGAGAAAGTCAGGATTCTTAAATCCCAAGCAGCGATGGGAATTCCATTACCAGAAGGAAGAACTGCATCTGAAAAAGCCCTTATAGAAAAAGTAAGAGCTGAGACAAAAGTGCCATCAAAAGTAAGAATTCCATCTGAGAAGTTACGCCAGGCAAAAGCTGCAGGTTTACTGACTCCGTTAGAGGGAAAGACACCAGAACAAAAAGAAAAAATATTAAAAGGTCTAGCGACGGCGGGAATACCCCTGCCTGAGCCTAGAACTGCATCAGAAAAAAAGTTAATAGAAAAAGTTCGTACAGAGCTTGGACTGCCACCTGAACCAAAAACACCGTCTGAGAGAAGAAAATATGAGCAAGGTGTGGCTGCCGGCGTAATTGTGCCATTGGAAGGGAAAACACCTTCAGAGAAAGCGAGAATACTCAAATCTCAAGCTGAGATGGGTGTGCCATTGCCAGAAGGAAGAACTCCCTCTGAGAAAGCGCTAATAGAAAAAGTTAAAACTGAGGTGAAAGTCCCGTCGAAAGTTCGAATACCATCTGAGAAAATACGTAAAGCAAAAGCCGCCGGTCTGATGACTCCTCTGGAGGGAAAATCTCCGGAACAAAAAGAGAAGATACTAAAGAGATTAGCAATGGAAGGTCTTCCACTCCCTGAGGGTAAGACAGCATCGGAGAAAAAACTCGTGGAAAAAGTTCGCAAAGATCTTGGATTACCTCCAGAACCTAAGACTGCATCTGAAAAATTGAAATACGAAAAGGCAGTTGCTGACGGCATTATAGAACCGTTAGAAGGAAAGACAGCTTCAGAAAAGGCAAAGACTCTTAGAGCACAAGCCGAGATGGGCCTTCCTTTACCGGAGGGTAGAACCCCATCAGAGAAAGCGCTCATAGCAAAAATAAAATCAGAGAGTAAGGAAACTCCATCTGTAAGATTACGTAAAGCGAAAACGCCATCAGAAAAAGAAAGAGTCTTAAAAGCTATAGCAGAAACAGGAATGCCTTTACCGGAAGGTAAAACACCATCAGAAAAAGCTATGATTAGTAAAGTTCAAGAAGAAGTAGCGAAGAGACCGTCACGACGGGTAGGGGCTCCTGCGTTACCACCGGATAAAGCCCGTAAATTAGATGAAAAAACAGCAAAAGTTATGAAAGAGGGTAAAGGACCTGCCGATGAATGTATTTGTGATCTTTTGACACCTGAATCAGATCGGATTACGAAGAAAGTTACTATAAAACCATCTAAAATTCCATCGGAAAAATTACGTAAAGCCAAAGCTGCCGGTTTACTTACACCCTTAGAGGGTAAAACAGCAGAAGATAAAGAAAAAATATTAAAAGGTCTAGCAGCAGCAGGTCTACCACTACCCGAGGCAAAAACAGCGTCAGAGAAAAAGCTGATTGAGAAAGTTCGTACAGAGCTTGGAATGCCACCTGCACCGAAAACACCTTCAGAGAAGAAGAAATATGAGGAGGCAGTAGCTGCTGGTATTATTACACCCTTGGAAGGAAAAACACCATCAGTAAAAGCCAAGACCCTTAGAGCTCAAGCTGACGCGGGTATACCATTGCCAGAAGGAAGGACCCCGTCAGAAAAAGCGCTCATTGCAAAGGTAAAAGCGGAAAGCAAAGCAATATCTAAAGTACGCATACCATCTGAAAAAATACGAAAAGCAAAAGCTGCAGGTTTACTAACACCACTAGAAGGAAAGTCAGCGTCAGAAAAAGAGAAAATATTAAAAGGATTGGCAATGCAAGGGCTTCCGCTTCCAGAAGGCAAAACTGCTTCAGAGAAAAAACTCGTCGATAAGGTACGCAAAGACCTCGGATTACCACCTGAACCAAAAACAGCATCAGAAAAGAAGAGATACGAGAAAGCTATCGCATCTGGTGTGATTGTACCGTTGGAGAAATTATCAGGGCCGATGAAAGAAAAGACATTACGAGCGCAAGCTGAAATGGGTTTACCATTACCAGAAGGAAGAACTGCTTCTGAAAAAGCACTTATAGCGAAAGTGATAGCTGAAAGTAAAGCACCCACCAAAGTTCCTTCCGAGAAATTGCGTAAGGCTAAAGCTGCAGGATTACTGACACCAATCGAAGGTAAATCAGCAGCTGAGAAGGAAAAGATAATAAAAGGTTTAGCAGAAATGGGAATGCCATTGCCGGAGGGCAAAACACGATCTGAAAAGTCCATGATACATAAAATTAGAACCGAGATGGGGATACCGCCTCCCGCTAAAACCGCATCAGAAAAAGAACTTATTCGAGAAGCGAAAGCCGAAGGTCTCTTCACGCCTCTTGCTGGTAAGTCTGCAGGAGAAAAAGAACGGATACTAAAAGGATTAGCAAAAGCAGGATTGCCAATGCCAGAAGGAAAAACAGCATCGGAAAAAGAATTAGTAAAGAAAATAAGGACTGCAGCCGGTTTACCACCAGAAGCGACACCATCTGAAAAGAAAGGGGCAATAAAAACGAAATCTAAAAGAGTAGGCGTAGGTGCATTGAAAAGGTCCGCAAAAGGAATCGGCATTGGCAGACCTAAGGCTGAAGGAATCAGTGAAGAGTACGAGGATATTCTCAAAACCACAACTTGCGACCGCGGTTGCGGATGCGACAGAAAGAAAATTCGATTTAAACACAGTTACGTGAAGATAAAAGTAACTTCTCCTGACATATCCTCCCTTTGTCCTTGCCCAGATGAATGTATTCCAGGCGTTAAGGGCGGGATATTCACTGACAATGAGGGGATAAAAGTCACAATTGGGAGTGCTGTTGGTGTTCCCCGGTACAACAAGCAGCAACATAATAGACGTTCGACAGAGCAAATCGTATTCGATTTGGGTCATGATTATAAACCGACTGACTACAGTACCAATACTTACGACTGGAATAAAACTAAGATCAAGAACATGAAAAAGCCTAAAAATCACTATAAGGACAGAGTTGAATACATATTTAAGTACGAGGCATGTTACACAGATTCTAACGAAAGCGTTATCAAAACATTCAAAGACGAGAGCCGTACCTCGGTTTCCCGCCTATACAAATCTTTATTATTATCGAATACCAATCGCTCGAGGAATGAATCTGATTTATTATTGAATACTTTATGTAAAGATGCAACGAAGAAAGGATCGTCTGACTTTGGGTCGTTAACTTCGAGCGTCTGTTCATCGGCGTGTTCTCAACGCAGCAGTGATACATTGATGATTATAAAAAGCGAGACTTCTCTTTGCTTAACGGCTACCTCGTGTGATAGCACGCAGACCATCAGCGTTCTGTCCTTTGCGAACAGTGAGCTATCTTCAAATTCCAGTCACTATTTATGTTATTCTCTATCTGAAAACTCTAGTAGTAACACAATTCTCAAAGAGTTGAATTACATCAAGGATATTGATCACAAGATGGACTGTATTGAAAGGTTAACATAATTTTGTTACATTATTCAATCTGAATTAAAAATTACCTACCATTTTTATTGGCACATTAGGCATTATTATTAATATGATGACAAATATAAAATCGGGCATGTATATGGGCGTGTGCTAAGCTACACCGACTCGTGTTATTACACCTTTCATTATACTAAATTACAGGTAAGTATTAAACGGAAATTTTTGATATTTTTACAGGACCGATTTTCTAAATAAAGTAAATTTAAATTCAAACAGCAAACAAACAAAGGCTAAGAAAACTCCAAAAAGATATCAAATTCTAAGAATGTCGGAAAGTAAATTTGAAATGAATGACGACATTAGTAAAGATAAAGAGAAGACAATGGAACCAGTTATAATTATGAGTGGCGAGAGCAGCGAGCACGATATTATGAACGCGATGACTGAGCTCCTGTCCAGTCAAACATTTTCTGGCACGTCGTCTATATACGTCGTTATTCCGAGCCCTGAAGATTCAGAATTAAACAGTAATGATTCTGCAATGTGTTTGCGTATGTTTCAACAGCAGCCGGAGATGAACACCTCAATACAACTCAGTAAGTACTGGATCACGTTAAACTATGATCCAATAACCAATTCTGTAATATTTTTTATAATCCACTGCTGCTTCAGAACAAAGTTTCATAGTCACTTTAAATTATGTTAGGTACGCACATTTTGCGAGTTTCAGCTTCGGCTTTCGATAACGATTAATCGAATAACATTAGTTGGGCAAACATTTCACCTTGAATAATATTTTTTAGTACCTATTTTAGTATACGTACCTATCTTAGTAATTAATTGATACTCTCTGTATATTTCCATTCAGAAAAAAAAATGTCATCAATAGCATGCGCACTGAAAATATCCAGAACACCGAAGAGCAACTTCTACGAAAGTTATGCGTCACGACAACAGCACAGGCGAGATGTTCATCGGCCACTAGAAACCTACCAGAAGAAGGAACTAGACAAACAACCACAAGAAACCTCCCAAAATATTCAAACAGATGTAATTAATACACAAGAAACCTTCCAAACAAATCAACCAGATGTCAACAGGCCACAAGTGACGTTACAAAATAATAATACAGGGAATCAAACACAAGCTTCACAGAAAAATACATCAACCCAACTAGAACAAACCTCTAAGAAAAAAGAGAATCTGATCAATAAACTCTTTCAGTTCAATGTACGTAAATACAAAAATAAGAACAAACTAAACGTTGTCAGCACTGATACTACCGCGGATAGACCTTGCTGCTGTCCTGCTAATGAGCGTGGATTGATAAGTGCTCTACCGAATTACGGCGCAAACGTTCAGTGCGTTGCCAGTGTCATGTCTGAATTGATCATACCAATGATGACGAAGGAAGGTATATCTCAAGGTGAGCTTTGTGACAAATAAAGTGTCTAATATTCATCGTCAAAAAGAATGACACCTGCTGCTCTAGATTTATTCATAGTATTTTTTCCAAGAAGCCTAAGCGATACATTCACAGAAAGCCTATCTTTTATGGTTTTGAAGGGACTCTAAAGACATTTTTGAATTATTTTGCAGGTATACCTACGCCAGACTTAAGCTTACCCACGCAAACATCATTCTGGACACAGAACCAAAACATACCAGACACATCTGTCATCATGTGTCGGATGCCGCCGTGCTCAGGGAACTCAGAATGCCATCATAATTCTGGCCCGATGAGTCAATTGGCTACCAATTCACCCTCCCGTCCGGGGCAAGTGAAGTTTGCGCCTACTCTGAATATTGAACCACCAAAGTCCATTGCATGCGGTGCTGACGATTCGAATATGAAGACTGGGGCGAGTCCAAAAATGATGGCACCTACAAGTAATTTTCTTTAAAGATTAACACTAGCTAGAAAAACAACTTATTTCGCTCGATCTTCATATACCTAGCCTTTCCCCGTATGTTTTAGTATTAGGTCGGATTCTAGGCTGCCCTTATTTATTGGTGATGAGCATTAATTACACTGAGCAACTGCCACCCACCATTCGAAACCAAACTAGTGACATTAGCGCTACTGTAAATTAGCAGTTATCAGAATTTGGCAGTCTGTGTAGCTACAGACCGCCAAATCCTGAAAAGATCTGGTCCGTCACGGTCGTTATTTTTCCATCTATAACAGTGGTCTAGTTATATGTAGATGTAAAATTAACAGCCATAACCAACAGCCAACCACTGAGATTGAGATATAATAGGTCAGGTGACACCGAGTTGTGTGTTACCAACTAGAATCTAGGGCCTTCGCTTAATCAATTATTTGGACCTAATAATCTATAATACAACACACTTCACATTACAGAAAAAAATGATAATTGCACCTCCTGCAGTGACCCAGAATCTAATATCAGTAAAAAAAATAGCAAAGGAAACAAGAAAAAAGTTCAACTGAAACCTCCGTGCCCGCCGAAAGCTCCACCGCTTTCAGGAACAGAGCCTGGTGCCAAAAATGGGACCAGGACTGTAGGCGGGCAGTGCTGTTGCTGCGCAGATGCACAAACCGGGACAGAACAGCCCCCTGCAAAAAATGTAGATCTGTGCATAGAAGCAAAAATGAAAATGCAAAAAGAAAAATGTTTTTGTAAAAACAGACCTGGAAATAAGAGCAAAATTATTTGCGAATGCCCTACAATCGAGCCGGAACCGGAAATACCAAATGATTACATAGCGTATGCAGACTACGATCAAGACTACGAACCAAACGTAAAAGATAAATGGAAAATGCAGTCGGAACTAACACAGACTACTTCAGGATTCAAAGTTGATATGAAAAAGAGACAGGAATCGGATTCGGAAATGAGTTTTGAAGATGCCTTGGCATACTACGCTAGTATAGAGTTTGAACCTGGAGTAGCAGATAGTCAAACAAATGGAGAGGACTGTAAGTGTGAAGAGGAAGCAAGGGAGAGAAAGAAAAAGAAGAAAGCTTCTGTTCAGTGTGAGTGCCCAGAAGAGCCACCATCATCATCACCATTAATGGCATTAGGGACTGAACTAAATCCAACTGGTAGTCCAACAACAGTCGGAGAACCTTTAAAGGGCTTTAAGTTGACCATTGGTGGTAAAGGTTCAGGGTCCAAGGGTCTTAGTGGCGTTTGCTGCTTTGACATGTATGAGTCTAACACATACATGCTGGCATATTTGGATGATAATAGTTCCAATAGTAACATTTATTTCAGTAATTAAGTTTGTTGAAGGCCTGGTTGGACTACAGCGGCTCCGTTATCGCCTCTTTTGCTTTAGCTTCTCCTCCGCGTCAGTCACGCCTATAATAGTCCTGTGCTTTGTTATGGACAGGGTTCTGCTGTGAATACTTTGAATTTGTCCCTTATTTTTTATTATTACATAACTCAATTTTTTTTTTATTCATTGTCACGATGTAATTTTTTTTGTAACAATTTATTATAATTTTAAGTAACACTTGTAACAATTATCAATGTCGAAAATAATGATTTTTTTATAACAATATTACTTGATTTTTATTTGAGACTAAAATATTGAATACTCCTTCAGGCTAGAGAGTAAAACACCAACTTATTATATATATACACCAACTTATTATACATATACGTTTTATAACATTATCAAACGTCATATAGTCGTTTGTAAATGTTATAATACGTCTATAAATTTGGGGGCAAGAATATAGGTATAGGCTACGATATGCCTACATATTGCAGTCTACATTATGATTTGAATCCTTTTATAAGTATTCATTAGTTCCCCGTCTATGGTTTACGTTGATCAACGTAGATAACTGGAAAATAAGCCAGCATGAAAGTATAGTGCCAAAAAAAATACAATAAATAAATAAATGCTCCATGGAAAAGTATGCCGGGAAAGTAGTATGTAATTAGTAGTATGTAATTATTATTTCGGTTATTTTTTTTGCTTCTAAAACTTTTTTTTCTTTTTGGCCTTTTTCTATTGAGACGAGGCCACTGACCTCTATATCTATATATGAGGTCAGTGGACTAGGCCCAATACGATTCTGCCAATCTCAATGTGGTACGCTAAGAAACGCTGGAGATTGAACGGTAAAGTACGAATGGCCAGATAGGTACGTATTGTGAGATTGTCCAATGTTTGACCCACCACCTTAAAAGCTTCTAATACTTGTGGTAATACCAAGTTTAGAAGTAAATATACCAAGAAGTTTACAAAGCCAAATTCTTGAGGTAAATAGTAAACTTCTATCAAACACCCTGCAACAACATGTCATATCATATTGTCAAAAAAATACACAAAAACATTCTAAAAGATATTATAAACATTTTAAAATTATGTAAAGTAAAATATTCATGTTTTGATAGAGAAATCTATTCGAGTGTTTTGTATATACTTACTACTAAATATTTACTTATCAAATGTAAATAAAGTATCGTACCTAATTGAAACTTACACTCATAAGGTGTATGTGTGCCTCTGCTTCTATTATATACTGCCTATATCATTACACACTAAATATAGGATCAAAGGAATAAAGGTAGTACCATAAGGAAAGCTTCTTGATACGCTAGTATGAATCATAGCAACAAACAAATCCTTACCTCTCGATATACACCCTATTTGAACCAAGAGGGAGGTTCGAGTAATCATATAGAAAGCTTATTCGTACGTAAAGCTAGAACGAGAAAACGAAAGAAATACAGGGTATACACTTATAGCCAGCAAGCAGTTTCCATACCAACCCAGAAGCGCAGAGCAAGATGTTCGAGCTTGGTTGAAATGAATAAGAACAAGTTGAAAGTATGTGTCACTCATGCGTCTCATGCAGATATTCTGATGAAGAAAAGTTACCACCAAAATCATCCCAAGTATACTACAGACCTCGCCCACGAAAGCAGCGTATCAAGTTTGGACTTCTTCAAAAACCCTTTGATTCAAACAAAATGGATCGTATACCGATGCCAACTGAGCACTAAGGAAGAGAGCTGTTGTTGCTCATGTAATTCCGACGCGATGTTTGAAGTTATGAAGAGCCTCTACGACTGCTACAAGAAAAAAAACTGTGACCATTGCAACTGCATACTTTGCGGTCACATGCCGCGGGAAGAGAGGGACCTAGCCAAAATCAGGACTTCCCTTGCTGATATAGGTGCCTCTATGCCTAGTGACGCTGAGAAAAAAGAAAAAACAAAGAAAGCCCTCAGCAGTATGACCGGTAAAAGTGGTCCTGAAAAGGAGAAAATCTTAAGAGATTTAGCAATGTCAAATATTCCATTACCTGAACCGAAGACACCGTCTGAAAAAGATCTAATTGAAAAGGTTAGAAGGGATCTCGGGCTACCACCGGAGCCCACGAATCCAGCAGATAAGGCCAAGTTACGAAAAAACGAACAGCTTGGCATTGGCGTAATACCATTGGAGGGAAAAACGCCTGAACAAAAAGAAAAAATCCTTAGAGCTCAATTTGAAAAGGGACTTCCACTTCCGGAAGGAAGAACGCCTTCTGAAAAGGCACTGATTAATAAAATTAAAGCAGAAAAATTTCATAAAGCAAAAACACCGGAAGAGAAGGAAAAGATGTTAAGAGACCTAGCAAATCAAGGAATGGCCTTTCCGGAAGGTAAAACTCCTTCGGAAAAAAAACTTATCGATAAGGTTCGCGATTCTCTAGGCCTACCACCAGAGCCTAAAACGCCTTCTTTGAGAGAAAAATATAACAAAGCAGGTCAAGAGGGCCTACTCGTCCCTCTTGAAGGTAAAACACCGGCACAAAAAGAAAAGATTCTTCAAGATTTAGCAAATAGGGGTATACCATTACCTGAGGGCCGAACGCCGTCTGAAAAAGCACTCATAGCAAAAATTAAGGCGAAACCATCCTCGAAGAAAACACCATCGGAAAAAATTCGCAGGGCAAAAGCAGCTGGGCTTATAACTCCACTGCAAGGTAAAACACCTGAAGAGAAAGAAAAAATATTACGAGGTCTAGCAGATATGGGAATACCCTTCCCAGAAGGCAAAACGCCATCAGAAAAGAAACTCATCGCTAAGGTCCGTGCTGATCTTGGTCTACCACCTGAACCTAAATCTCCATCACTTAGAGAAAAATACAACAAAGCTGCTGACGATGGGTTGATAGTGCCACTAGAAGGTAAAACGCCTGCAGAAAAAGAAAAAATCTTGCAAGATTTAGCAGATAGGGGCATACCACTACCTGAGGGGCGTACACCGTCCGAGAAGGCCCTCATTGCCAAAATAAAAACAAAACCGAAAAAAGCGGTATCACCATCAGAAAAGATTCGTAATGCTAAAGCAGCTGGTCTTTTAACACCACTCAAAGGCAAAACACCTGAAGAAAGGGAAAGAATATTAAGAGGACTAGCTAATTTGGGACTACCATTACCTGAAGCCAAATCACCATCAGAAAGGAAAATAATAAATAAAGTCATTGCTGATCTCGGTCTACCTCCTGAAGCTAGATCTCCTTCTTTGAGAGAGAAGTACAATAAAGCCTCCGATGACGGCGTGCTACAACCATTAGAAGGCAGGACACCTGCAGAAAAAGAGAAAAATCTAAGAAACTTACATGCGCGGGGTATCCCGCTGCCTGAAGGAAGAACACCATCCGAAAAATCACTCATAGCCAGAATAAAGGCAGGGCCAAAGATAGCATCACCATCAGAAAGAGCGAAAAAATTGGCATCACCATCAGAAAAGATTCGTAATGCTAAAGCAGCCGGTCTTTTAACACCACTAAAAGGCAAAACACCTGATGAAAGGGAAAGAATATTAAGAGGACTAGCAAATTTGGGACTACCATTACCTGAAGCCAAATCACCATCAGAAAGGAAATTAATCAATAAAGTCATTGCTGATCTCGGTCTACCTCCTGAAGCTAGAACCCCTTCATTGAGAGAGAAGTACAATAAAGCCTCCGATGACGGCGTGCTACAACCATTAGAAGGCAGGACACCTGCAGAAAAAGAGAAAAATCTAAGAAACTTACATGCGCGGGGTATCCCGCTGCCTGAAGGAAGAACACCATCCGAAAAATCACTCATAGCCAGAATAAAGGCAGGGCCAAAGATGGCATCACCATCAGAAAGAGCGAAAAAAGTGGCATCACCATCAGAAAAAATGCGTAATGCTAAAGCAGCCGGCTTACTGACTCCACTCAAAGGAAAAACTCCTCAAGACAAAGAAAAAATTCTCAGAGGCCTTGCTATGTTAGGGCTTCCTCTACCCGAAGGTAAAACAAAGTCAGAAAAGGATCTTTTAGCAAAAGTTCGCGCAGATCTTGGTCTCCCACCTGAACCTGCAACACCTTCGATGAGGGAAAAGTACAATAATGCAGCTAATAATGGAAATATGTTGCCCCTAGAGGGCAAAACCCCAGCTGAAAAAGAAAAAATTCTAACAGACCTATTCGATCGAGATATTCCATTACCAGAAGGACGAACACCGTCGGAAAAATCACTCATAGCTAGAGTAAAAGCGAGAAAGAAACCATCTTCAATCAAAACTCGACCTTCGGAGAGGTTACGCCGAGCTAAAGCCGCTGGCTTATTGACACCGCTTAAAGGAAAAACACCTGAACAAAAAGAAAATATATTGAAAGGATTGGCAAAGCACGGACTGCCACTGCCTGAAGGCCAAACGCCCTCTGAGAAAAAGTTAATTGACAAAGTTCGTAACGATCTTGGTTTACCCCCTGAGCCAAGCACTCCTGCTTTGCGAGACAAATATAAACAAGCCGCTGATGCAGGTTTAATGGTCCCATTAGAAGGTAAAACACCTGCAGAAAAAGAGAAGATTTTACAAGGCTTAGCTAATATGGGAATACCGTTGCCAGTGGGGAGGACACCATCAGAAAAAGCCCTTATTGCAGACGTTAAACGAAAAGCACGACCGCCATCGGAAGGGCGAGGTACGCGGCGACGTAGTGTTGGTCCCCCTGCATTGCCTGACCCAGAAAGAAAAAAACTTGATGCGAAAACTGCTAAAGTTATGAAAGAAGGCAAGGGGCCTTCCCAAGAATGTATATGTGGCTTATTAACCCCAGAATCTGATAGGGAGCGAATGTCTAAAGCTCTAGCACCTGGCAGTGTTTTAGCTGATAAAATGAGAGAGGCTAAAGCCGCTGGCTTACTGACACCGTTAGAAGGAAAGTCACCAGAACAAAAGGAAAAAATATTAAAAGGATTAGCTAAGCGTGGACTGCCTTTGCCCGAAGGTAAAACGCCATCAGAAAAGAAATTAATAGACAAAGTGCGTGCGGATATGGGTCTACCTCCGTCAGCACGAACACCTTCAATGAAAGCCAAATATGCTAAAGCTCAAGCTGCAGGGCTTATCACACCATTAGAAGGTAAATCTCCTGCACAGAAACAGAAAATTCTAAAAAGTTTAGCTGACTCAGGAGTTCCTCTTCCTGAGGGCCGTACACCATCTGAAAAAGCGCTGATTGCTTCGATTAAAAAAAGCCTTCCAACTGCAAAGGGTGAACCACTGGGAATAACTACGGAGAAAATAAGAAAAGCCAAAGCAGCTGGATTATTGACACCGCTTGAAGGTAAAAGTCCAGAACAAAAGGAAAAGATCTTAAGAGGCTTAGCTAAAGCCGGTTTTCCATTACCCGAAGGGAAATCACCGTCCGATAAAGCACTCATACGTAAAATAAAATCTGAATTTAAAATACCGGAAGATGCGGCGTCTGAGAAAATGCGTAAGGCCCGAGCAGCTGGCTTAGTAACACCCTTGACAGGCAAAACCCCTGCTCAAAAAGAGAAAATACTGAGAGGATTAGCAGCTGCTGGTCTACCTTTACCAGAAGGTAAAACTCCTTCTGAAAAAGAGCTTATTAAAAAAGTCAAAGCCGATACCGGATATTCAACACCTACGCCGTCTGAAAGAATGAAAAGAGCTCAAGCTGCAGGTCTTTTAACTCCTTTAGCCGGCAAAACTCCTGAACAGAAACGAAAAGCCCTGAGAGCTAGAATGGCAGCAGGAATACCATTGCCAGAAGGTACTACACCATCCGAAAAAGAAATGATTAGACAATTACTAGCCGAAGATAAATCACCATCTGCAAAACTTAAAGCTTCTAAGAAATTAACACCATCTCAGAAGTTAAAAGAAGCTAAGGCTGCGGGACTACTAACACCTATAGAAGGTAAAACTCCCGCTCAAAAAGAAAAGATCTTAAGAGGTCTCGCTAAAGCAGGATTGCCACTACCAGAAGGCACAACACCATCTGAAAAGTCCATGATAAATAGAATAAGAACCGAAGAAGGCATACCACCTCCTGCAGTGACACCTTCTGAGAAAGCGATTGTTCAAAAAGCAAAAGCGGAGGGCTTGCTTACGCCTATCGCCGGTAAAACACCTAAGGAGAAAGAAAGGATACTTAAAGGATTAGCTGATGCTGGTTTGCCATTACCAATAGGAACAACGCCATCGGAAAAAGCGTTGATCAAAAAGGTCAGAGCTGAGGCTGGTTTGCCACTGGAACCAACACCCTCTGAGAAAAGAGGTAAAATAAAAAGAAAAGCGAAGAAGGTAGGAGTCGGATCGATGAAATCGGCAAAAGCTAAGACGGGAGCTATTGGTGCAGAATTCGAGGATATAGTAAAAACAACTAAATGCGACCGAGGTTGTGGTTGCGATAAGAAAAAAATACGGTTCAAGCATAGCTACGTTAAGATCAGGGTCACTTCCCCAGATTTCTCATCGATTTGTGCATGCCCTGATGAATGTTTTCCAGGAATCAAAGGTGGAATCATCACGGATAACGAAGGAATAAAAGTTACTGTCGGGAGCGCTGTCGGTGTACCCAAGTATTTCAATGAATTAACAAATAATAAATCTCCTGAAATGAAAACCAATTCTCTGAACAAAAGCAAACCAGACACCCATGACCGCTACATAGCCGCTGAGACTACCGAGCCCTTTATAGACAACACAAAGCAGAGTGATAACTATTCCAGTTCCATAATAAAAATATACAATTCGAAAGTATACTCTAAAAAGGAAACAATAGGACTCAATATTTGTGGATCAAATCATAATTCAAATGACAGCCTTGGATACAGTCCATACAACACTGAAAGCGATAAGCCATTTTCCGATTCTCATGATGTCAGTTCACCAGCCATCTGTGAAGACTGGACTGAGGAGTATGAAGGCTTAGAGACTTCCATTGGGTCTTCAACTGGCATCAGTATACCTATCTCTATAACATTGATCTCAAGGGACTATTCATCGAGCGATACATATTCTAGCCTTAATTCAATGAGAACTGAGTCTTCGTTAAATTTATCCGCAAGTACAAGCATAAGCGACAACGTTTATAAATCCAGTATGATGTCGTCAGAAAATGTTTCTTCAGATTCTGTTCCATTAGTTTTTTATCCAAAACCAATTGATGCGTACAACACTACACCATATCAAGAGTTTACGTACACAAGGTAAAAGCCATGAATCCTGTCTTTCTTCTTTTTTATTCCCACTGTCACGTCTTACTTCATTTTTATTTTATATTTTATCCTGCGATTTGACCTTTGCACGTGTATATCATTTCCAGCGACAGCAATGAACTAATTAACGAAATAATTTCATTAAGAGATAAAAGAAGATTATTCAACGTACACAAAAAACAAAACGAGTTCCTTATCTTCAGAGTTACACAAAGCAGATTTAGTTGTAAAAATACTAACAATTTAAATAGAAAAGATGAACCAATTGTAATAATGAACAATCTTAGCAATAATCGCGATATAGACAGAATGATTGATGAATTCCTCGCAAATAAAGAATTTTCTAATACATCAGTGTTCCTAGTTGTGCCGGACTCTGATGAAAATAGTTTAGAAAGCTCCTCGGGGCTTAATTCTACAATTTGCATACAAGACACTGATACTGCTAGTCATTGCAAAGAAAATTCTGTTTCCGCGATATCAGGTAAGTGACCTAGTAGCAAAAGTAACTATCTACATAATATTCTCAATCCTACCCCGTAAATAACATTAACAGTACATTATTTCTGCCCTTAGTGAGAAAAACGTCGTCAATTGGTACATCTCCAAAAGAAGAATACCATGATAAACTTCTATATCATAAACACACTAAAGAATATTACCCGGGAACTTTCACTGCAACTACAAACGAAACTAACATCAATAAACATGCATCACCGATTTCTAGTTACGAAAAACATGTGAAGAAGCAACAGAAAATAACCATATATGAAGATAATCGGCCTAAAGTGACTAAAACCACATCCACAACACCATCAGTACACGAGAAAAAAACTAAGAAGAACTACTTCAAACAGTTTTTAAGAAACAAACATGCTAAGAACAAGCTAGCTGATGTGACGTTGACTTCAGCATCAAGTCTTGACAGACGACCAAAAAAGAAATATGTGAGATGCAAGAAACGATCAGCCTCCCACGCCAGGGAACCGAAGCAATCGAAAAATGAACGATTAGATCTGGCCACTGACAACGATAAATCGTATAAGACACATGAACCTTTACAGGTGCAAACACTGTTTAAAAGCGTTAAATCAAGGAGTCACAAACGTTGTCAAGTTGTTGCACCAAAAATGAAAATAAAGAATAAAAAGATCAACATAGGTGATAAACAAGATGGTGATGATATTTTGCAAATGGCTGCTGTTAATTCAAAAGTGCCATCTCCAACCGTACAGTGTGGTGCGAGCCCCGTGCATGATCCAAAAGCACAAACTAATCTTAGTAAAAACGAAACAAATGTGTTTAGATCGTCGGCGAGGCATGACGTATGCCCCTTGCATGGAATCAGTAAGGGTTTGTTTGATACTTTATTTTATCCTATTCAACCTTATAGAATCCTAATTTCATAAACCCGTGACGTGGTTTGAATACGTTACTTTGAAATAGTACTGAAATGGTATGTGACACACGCAACGTGAATCAACCCCCACTATCCATTTTGTCAGTGTGTCAAGTCGGAGATTACTTGAAGCTAACCGTATACTTTATAGTCTACCGAATTTAGACATTTTGTATGCAGAATTGAACAGCGCCTCTAGCGGACGATATTTAAAACTTTCAATTCCAACAAAGGACCATAGTATCTCTGACTTATAATTGTAGAGTTTTAAATTAGTTATCTTGGTTCAAAATCAACAATGAAAATTATATGGCACACGTTAACCGACTAACGTTAATAGTTGTTACAAAGTATAATGGTAACTTTTCAGATTGGAGATTCGACACCGATTATGACAGCATCAGCAATGATGGAAGGCTCGAGCGGTCTTCGGAACACTTCCCATGCCCTATACATGGACACAGTACTGTTTGATTCAAGTTTTATATTGTATAACATTTGGTTTGGATAAAACTATATTTAAAAAAATAACCAGAATCGACTCTCATCGAGTGTGCAATGCCGACAAAAATATCGACCTCAAATGATACACAAATTTTACTTTTAATATTAGAGTCCAAGCAGCCAGTTAAAGCAGTGATAGCCAAGTTGGTAGAACGCTTGCCTCGGTAACAAGGATTGCAGGTTCAAACTCCGGCTCGCACCTCTGGGATTTCATGTGCGAATCTCATTTTCAACCATGATTATCACTTGCTAAACGGTGGGGAAAACATCGTGGGGAAACCTGCTTGTCTGAGAAAACCCCTCGAAAGATTGTGTGTAGTCCGCCAACCCGCACTGGGCCAGCGTGGTGGACTATGACCTAATCCCCCTCGCATTGAGGGGAGGCCCGTGCCCAGCCGTGGGACATAAAAAGGGTGGAATTATTTATTACAGTCCATTAATCAATTTATTAAATAATTATTACCGATTTCCAGATGGGATCAACGAGAATGGAATAATTGAAAGCAATTACAACAGTTCAACACCCAACTCGAATTATTATTCCTCTGAGATATCAGTGTGTGTGATGCAAGGTCAACGCAGCTGTGGGAGCCGCAGGAATGCCACGTCTCACAAGCTCCTATGTAGCCTTCGATCGGCGTTCAAGAAACCTGACTGTCATCGGTGTAATTCAAAAACTAAAACAGTAGCAGCCCCATGTGAACGACACGAACGAGCTAATAAAAAAGTAAAACAGTCTACTGCAGGTGTTAATAAGATTTCAATTCCAGTGTATACGCTTTCCCGCTGTGCTTGTACACTTTAGTCGATTTCCTGCTCAAACAGTATTATTACAAGGCCGAAAATCCTACATCTATCGTCTATTAATCCTACTATCCTTAGAGCAACAGTTTTTTTTTTTTTTTTATTACATTATAGGCAAGTATTTGATCTCGATCTCACCTGATAGTAAGTGATGATGAGATCTACGATGGGGCATACTTGCCTAGGTAGGAAGGCGGCATTAGATCGCGACGCTACATTCACTAGGCACATGCAGCGCAGTGTATCTGACCCGCCATCCATGAAACACGCAACATCATGCCGGAACACGGCTAGGCCGCTTGGCGACATGGCTTTGTTCAGTGGGTGGTGACTAACCACGGCCGAAGCCTACCACCAGTAGAGTTGTCACCTAGTTGGCACCACCCAGGGTCACGTGTAGGGTATCTCGAGGGTATTTAATTCTCCTACGGACGAAGGTGACTCGACCCCATCACCACCTCGACACAGATTTTTTTACCATAACGCGCCGTGCTGTATTAATTACATATCTCATCATGATTTTCAATCTAGGATGTCAGTGCGGGAATATAAGAATAGTCACAAATCCAAGTTGCATGAAGACTCGGACTCGGACTGAATACAAATGTGAAAATGCACGGTCCAAAAGTTCCAGATCAAAATATGGATTTTGCCAAAGGAGTGCCAAAGACAAACAATGTAAACAAAATAAGAAGATATATTGCAGGGATATGAAACGAGAACACCATTCACCAATTCCTTGTTTTGAATCCAAGAACAAAAGCGCTAAAGGTGACGATTAGTGAATTTAAAACAGCCGATGCCTGTTTAACATAGTCCAAATATGACGATGCTTAAGACTGCACCAGATAGCTTATTAACCCCAATCTAATTTATTTAAGCTAAACTTCAATGCAAAAAATGCTGCCTTCCACGTGTAAACGGAGAATGTCTTACTCCTCATACTATGAGACGTGGAAATGGTGACAAACAGGGCAAAGGTAATAGAAGATGCCATGTGTGCGAGTGTGAAGAGTCCGAGTCTAGTAGTAGCCAAGACTCTCGAGAAAGCACGTGCAGCAAAGGTGAGGTTGACTGACCTGAAAGGACATAATTTCACGTGTGAACTTGTCATTACATCTAATGGTAAGGAATATCATTATCTAATCTATCAGCTGATAGACGTCCACTGCTGGACATAGGCCTCCCCCAACGACTTCCACACATCACGGTCCTCCGCCGTTCGCATCCAACGGCTTCCTGCGACGCGTGTGATATCATGAGTCCACCTTGTGAGGGGCTGTCCTAGAACCTTTCTGCCCCAACGGCAACCGGTTCTGCGAGCTATGTGCCCTGCCCACTGCCACTTCAACTTGGAAATTCTTTTAGCTATGTCGGTTACCCCAGTTCGTCTACGGATCTCTTCATTTCTGATTGCATCGCGTAGCGAAACCCCGAGCATAGCTCTCTTCATCGCGCGTTGAGCGACCTTGAGTCTTCTTTTGCGGCCCATAGTCAGCGACTACGTCTCGGCACCATATGTCATCACTGAATATCGTTATAAGACAAGAATAAGGGATAGTCAGAGTGCATATCATTAATTACAACAACACTTAAAAGTCTTAACAATGGGCTTGTATGATGTAGCTCGTCAAGCGAAAATATCTTTTATTACAAATTAAGGCATCCATCTGGTAGTTTTTTTTTTATTATTATCTTTACTTCTCACTAAATATTTACAAACAGAAAAATAAAAATAATATAAAAGCAAACTATGTATCAAAAAGACCTTGTCCGCGTGGAATGGTAGCACGAATGCTGGCTGCATTTGCTCGCTGTATAATCATACTATTTTTTTGAGCGAGGAAAGAGCCAGCCCTCCTGTCACCTGTGGGGGCATTCAACCTTGGAGATATTTTATCAACATTTTTTTTGCGCTAAGCCTCCATGGGCCTAACGTCTCTACGGCAAACGGCAGGTGGTTAATATATATTTTGTGGAAATCTGACAGCACCTTATATGGTTTTAGCTGATCCATATTGTGTGTGTGAAGGAGCGAGCGACGAGACTGAGTGCAGAGAAGCTGGCGCAGTCGTATGTGAATGTGATGAGTATCTTCCGCACCCTGATACGACACAGTGTCCAAGATATAAAAAGAGACGTAAGGGTAGGTTTACTTTTGACAGGACGCTAGTAAAAATTAATTAACGCAGTTGGTAGCAACCCTGCTTTCTATGCCGAGGGTCCCCGACTCGAAGCTCGTTAGGGACAAACTTTGTGCGATGAGCACGAATGTTTGTAGCCGAGATTTGTGTCATTAATATAAGTAATATATACTGGGTTCGCCCCCAGTCCATTGTACGGTAACCATCATACAAGCGTTGTTTAGTGTGGTACCATATAGTTGGTGCGTTCGTCTGGCGATATTATAATTATTTATTTAAAAAATGCCGTTGTCTTAACTGTGCAAACTGCAATGCAGATTTTATATTTGTGAAATTAATCTGTTAAAGGTAATTCCTGTTTATTAGAAATAGGTAGCAATAAACGGGCTTGTTTAGTTAAATCAGGACTCGGCTGGTGACTTGTCTTTTAAAATCACTTCGGAAGAACTCGGCTTAGCCGCGTCTTTCCAATGCTACTCGGCCATCAATTGTTTTATTTCAGACCTGATCAGCAATGTACTATATCTTACTAGATTTGACCCACTTCTGTAGTCCAATTTTGTTTTTTCTGCTGTAAAAATAATATTTACATATAACTGAGTCGATAATAAAATTACTTAGTATTTTTTTTCACAATAAACGACGTTAACGTTCCTAAGACCGCTTCCCTGTGTCACCTATGGATTGAGATTGCCCAATGCAGATGCAGTTAATAAAAACCCTTGGTAAATATTGCACGGGTATCTGATGGCACCTTATTTGATTTTAGCTGATCCATATTGTGTATGTGACGGTGCTAGCGACGAAAGTGAGTATAGAAAAGCTGGCTCAGTCATATGTGAATGTGATGAATATCTGCCGCAGCCGACACAGGGTTACAGAGATAAAAAGAACAGAAAAGGTGGGTTAACATTCGAGAGAAATATACGAAATTCCATACTTTCATATGTGAATTACATAACTAGGCATAGTTGAGTAGGTTGGTGCACACCATTAAAAACAGCGTCATGTTTTAGTGGCTATGCCTAATTTCTAAGAGCTTGAAAGGTAACAAGTGAAATGGCGAGACTAAAATAAGGTTTATATGTGCCGAGACCTCGCCTCGCTATTTTACTTGACACGTGTAATCCACGTATTTCTCTTAAAATTAATTTAACTTTTCATATGGTTCTAGGAAAGAAAGTTATCTGCGAATGTTGGCCTGAAGAGGACTATACTAACGGTACTGGTCCCGGGAACCGGCTTGTTAGATAAACGCTGTGGCGTACACAGCTTAAAAAACTTTGCTTGAAATTTTATTTTGTATTGTATATTTTGTATTGTATAGCTTGTAACCAATTTAACTGTTGATATGATTTCAGCAAAGAATGTAGAATGCCAGTGCTGGCCGTCAGATGCAGAGCAAGAGAACAATGCGAACTCAATCAGACCAACAAAAAGCCAAGAAACTAAAGATGATATTAAACATACTAAAACAGGTTCTTCTAAGGCGGCGGATGGTGATGCGACAAAAAAAGAATCAAATATCGATCCCAAATTCGATGATAGCGATGAAATCGAACTTGCAAAGGACGCACCATCAACAATGCTAATGCCAGGCGAATTCCACGACCTCCAAATAGTTTACATAAGAGACATAATGAAGATGCTGTCGGAATGCTCGCAGACGACATCGGGCTTCACAATGAACGTGTTGAAGAGGTCTCCATCTGATGCTGAACCGACGTACGAGGAAGCTCTCAAGTTTTATAAAACACATGCAAAGAAACGAAAAGAGCAGTATCGACCGCCGAGTGTGCAGAACGTCGTCTGTGGGTGTCCTCTTGATGAGCCGGATATAGACGTATTTAAAGGTTTCAAAGTCGCTGTGGGGGCGAAGGGTCCAGCTTCCAAGGGTCTTAGTGGTATTTTCTGCTTCAACGTACAAACAGATGTGCCGGACTCGATCACTTGAAATGTTTAAACGAATGTGAATAACTGTATTTTGAATTCTTTTTGTGACTTATGTTACGCGATCAAGTTGTTGTTATTTATTTTGGAGTTACATGAATGTTTACATTGCGGCCTTTTTATTGCTCTTGTTAACCTGACCTGAACCTTTGGTCGGCTTACGCTAGGACTTAATTTCGCAGGCCACAGACGCAGAGAAACAAATCGCGATGTAGCAACAGTCCAATGATGAATATAACTCGATGCAACAGTCGAACCTTGAAATATATAGAAATGATAAACATCTAATACGGAAACGTGCCTACTAGTCTACTAACGGACTGTCTACTATGCTCGTGTGAACCGCGCATTATTTATAAAGTTTAGTTTTGATCTTTGATGATCTTTTTGATAGTATCCAACAAGAGCCACTGGCTATTTACAATTTTAATTTCTTCCGCCAAAAGCGAAAGTGACAAATGTCATAGCCAAACACATTTCGTCACAAAACAGTCAACAGACTGAACCTAAACATAAAATACCTACCATTGAAAGAATACCTCAAAAATGTGAAATTCCATCAGAATCGTAGATAAAAGAAAATCTGAAAAAAAAAACCATTTACATAAAATGTGTACACACGCCGTATAGCAAACCAAATAATCATGTCAATAATAATATGGGAGCGAGTGTAATGTTGATATACAGTGGTAAGTACACAGCATCAAATGATAAGAATCATCTTCCTCACTTCGGCTGATTACTGATATTATCATGAGCACTAGTAAGATTATCAGGAAGCTGAACGATCAGAAATTATGATCCCTTTACTAAATATATCAGAGTTTCCAGAAACATTTCAAATCTGGGGCTCAATTCAGCTAATTTACAAACGCTTCGGTGGAGTTTCGATAGCGTGTCGGTTGAATAATTTTAGACATTTGGTTGTGTATATAGTTTTTTAGACCAGTGGCTTACCACTGACCAGCCATTAGCCAAACGTGGACTATCATTACCCGAAGCACATCCCTTTCAGAAAAAAAATATCTAGACAAAGTACCAAAGGATTTTGGACTCCCTCCAGAACCACGAACGTCATCTGTGAAGCAGAAATACGCCACAGCTCAGGCTTCTGAACTTGTCGTACCATAGAAGGAAAAAGTCCTGCATAAAAATAAAAAAATCTTAGGGGTTTAGCTGATATGGGCGTTCCTCCACCTGAAAGCCAAACACCCTCAGAGAATGCAATGATTGCTGGAATCAAAGGAGCTCCGCTGACAGGTATAACTTCAGAAAACAATATAATACCATCTATCGTACGTAGAGAAGAGGGCTCTGGTAGAAATTTAGTCAATAGGTAAAAAATATTAAGTACATCATGAAATCTTAAATTAAGTGGTATTCAGATGAAAATATTACTTTATAATAATAGAAAATATTACTGATGGTGAAGATAAGAATTACAATACCATCTCCTCCTCGCACGTCACCTCGCACATCGTCGAAAGCAGGTGGCCTGTATTTGTTAGGAATCTGAAAGCGGGACGTTATGCAGTTGTTAGTCAAACAGAATACGGACCAATTTGTTTTATAGCACAAAATGAGTTCTCATCAGCACCGTATTCTGAATCCAGCTGTAGTTTGTTATTAATAGTAAAAACTTTGTCATAATTGAAACTCTCCTTGATCGGTAGCTTTTCCGCATCTTCGAGTGAAAGCAATGCCAGCGTAGACTCCATTCGTTATCTATACTACCCTGCACCGAACATATGCAAAAATACACGAATTGAGGAACGCTTACTGCATGGTGTTGATCACAAGGCTGTTGACACAATGACCAGGTATGATTTGATAAACAATACAACCCCCCTCTCCCTCTCCCTCTCCCCCTCCCCCTCTCGATCCCACCCCCTTCCTCCCCGACCTGCAAAGCTTCTAGTGAGCTAAGTAAAAATCTTAATGGATTTTTATTTAGCTCACTAGGAGCTTGTTTAAAATATTTCCAGTTACGGCAATCAAGACGTTAAAACAACATCCACAGAACACGAGGACAAATTAGTGTTCGGCAAAAATGTATCCGAATTTCTAATATTTCAAATGTCCCAAACAAGAATGAATAATAAAATTAAAATAAAAAATAAAAAGTTTGAAAACAATAAAACCGAACCAATCGTATTTGTAAACAACTTGAATGATTACCAAGATATAATGATGGCTATTGATGATGTTATATCCAAAAGGCAAATATCTGACGAATCGATTGTCGTTGTTGTGCCGAGCTCAGATGATGTCATCGAATCTTCGTCGGATAATCTTGAGTCAGCGATAGGTTTTCCGATATCTGAAAATTCGTCTCGGACGGAACCCTCTGCTGTGACACCAAGTAAGTTTAATTGACACGCTCACTTGTTACTAAGTAGCAAAAGTGCTCAAAGCAACTGTTATATACATGTCCTAAGCTTCTCAAAATTTTAAATTGTAATTCCTTTCCTATGCTTATGTGTAGCAATTTTTGCAGAACATAACACCTTTGATTGTTTAACAGAGAATCACAATACATCTGTAGCTCGTGGTATTGGTATACCACATGATAATGGACCCCACAGGGTTGAACCGACATCCGTGCAATGGCCAGACCATCGCAGTCATCAGCCACCACAAATGTTGGACAAACATGCAACGAAGAATAAGCGGTGTCAAGTCTATGTGTCGAGACAAGTGACCGAGGCAAGGAACTGTCATCTAATTGGTACAGACACGACGCAGGATAGACCGTGCTCCTGCCAGCCACTACAATCGAAATATCGCGTGCAGAGTAACGACGCTAGTGGTTCATGTGTAAAGAACGTGTTGTCCGAAATGCTGACTGCACATGGAGTGCCTCAAGGTAATCTATTTCTTCTGTAGCGACCTTTTCAACCTTGCCACGAGCTACACAATTGACAATTGTCAATACAATCCTGAATCGCGCTATAAGAGTTTTCGGAGCACGTAACATAATATATAATGTACATAATATACATGATCCCGACAATAACCGTCAGGGCATAGCGGCCGACCCGCCTGGCTGGAAGACTACCTAATACCATGCAATGCTGAGTTTTTTTCACAAAGTACCCGGTAGCCAGCTGGGATGGGGTAGTTTCTGATACTTTGCAAACCTTCTTATAATATCTTTATATTGGAGTCATCTCTGCCTGGACAGTTGGACACCTTGTAGTAGCTTATTGTCAAGGTGATATTAAGAAAAGGTCATTTTTGCAAAGCAAAATTTGTCTAGCCAAAGTTATTGTTACAACTTGAATGTTTACCGTTCAAACGAAAATTTTCCTAAGTGGGCACGTGTCCTAGTTGGTACATAAGACAAACCGCGCACTGAATACACTTTATTTCAGTAAGATCATAAAGGCTGATGATAATATCTTTTTTTTGCAGATTTCGACGGCGTAGAATTTGTGCCTGAAAGAAGTTCACACACCCATCCATCGGCTATAGCTCCAAGTCAACAGTGGTCGGGAATGTGTAGCGTGCCTCCGTGCCCTGGCCAGTCCAAATGCCATAAACCAACTCAACCGCCCACTTGCCCCAAGCCACCAGCCCAGCAGCCTGCTTGCCCCAAGCCACCAGCACAGCAGCCGGCTTGCCCCAAGCCTACTTGCCCTAAGGCTCATACCCAGCCACCCACTTGCCCTAAGGCACGAGCCCAGCCACCCACTTGCCCTAAGCCACCTGCCCAGCCGACAAGTAAACCCAAAGGGTGCCATCCGTGCCGGTGCTGTTCAGGCAAAGAAAAACCACAGCCTCAGCAGCAACAATCAAGTAAATATTTACACATACTATACCGCGCTGCCCTTTGCAGCGTCGCGCGCACACACGTCTCGCGGTCTCATCTCTCTGTCTCTGTCTGTCGCCCTCTTACCAATAACGCAATCTACCCGCAAAAGGTTCACGTTTCGTTCAATACACACGAGTTCGGGACACACATGTAGAGAAAATGCTTCCACTCCTTTCTCAAAATGTTAAGCTTATTCCGTAATTTACAGAGCAATGCGGAAATCAACACAAATCCCATAAAGCACCAGCACGAGACTGTTGCGGACAAAATCACCAGAATAGAGCTAGAGCCCACCAACAGATGAGACCAGATCTGAGAGCTACTGGAGAAATAGACAGATGCGCACATACACATCCGAGCAACACTAGAGGCCAACAATTCAACGAGCAGATGAGACCTGATCAGAGAGCTGCCGGAGAAGTCGACAGATGCGGTCACACGCACCAGAGTAGAGACAAAGGCCTACAAATCAAGGAACAGATGAGACCAGATCACCGAGCTACCGGAGGAGCAGACGGATGCGGCCATACGCAGATGAATAAAAATCAAGGGCAACAATGCAGCGACCTGGGCGCGCCAGAAAAGAAAACCTGTCCGCCAGGACCGAAAAAGAACGCCGAAACTAACACCGGATCATGCGAAGACGCTATGTGTCCAATTCAAGTAAAACTGAGGAAGATGAGGTCAGACTTGACAACACAAACGTCTTCAGGAATCAAGCTGAATATGGTTAACAAGTGCTGCCCACCAGAACCGGAGAAGCCTGCGTTGCCCAAGAGTGGACTCGCAGGTATGCAGACGGATATGTGCGGGCATCGGGCTATGATTAGCGTGAGCTGCGGCTACCAGACTCCACCTTCTGCCCCGCCTCCGACGATTGTTGAGGAGCTGTTCAGAGGATTGAAATTTAAAATAAACGCTAAGCAAATACCCTAGGTTCTTGTCCGAATCACAAGCAGTTTTGAATGGTCTTCAGGCAGTTGGTACGTATTTGTGCTTTAAGCAAGCATATTGGATTATCTTATGCTACCTTCAAGCTGTTGGATGGGTCAGGGGCTCGTGTAAGTACAATGGCATCCTAATCGTAACATTTGTTAGTTAACTTCCTATCAATAATGATATTTGCGATGCATTACGAGTCAAGTCTTTAATCACAGGAGTATAGGATACTTTTCTGCTTGTTGCTTCAGCTTCGTGCGCCGAAGAGTACACCCAAGGTAGTCAGGGTCGCCATGTAGATTTGGTTCAAACCTGTCCGTAAAATGATATTCCAAAATGCACCCTTAAAGCTTCACAGTGATATATTTCCCAACGTCATCAGTTGTCCGTTTTTGTACATATTTTATAGCACGTTTTATATTGTTTAACTATATAATCTTTTTTTTAATATAAAAAAAACAATCGGTTTGTCAATGATACGTGGTTTAATTAACAGTGCGGCATGGGGCTAGGCCCCCACAGTATACTGACAATTCTAATCAATGGAATGAAATAAAAACAAGTTATTATTTTTAATCTTATATAATTGTCAACAAAAACAAATAAATAACAGCCGCGCGGCACGACGCAAGCCGATGCCTTCCGAGGTACATCGACACACTTAGCTTCTTTCATCTCTCTAGCCTATTATATCAGCTACCTTGCAGCCACCTCCACCTGGTGGTTGACCCCAGGGTTCAACCCACGATCGGTTTTTTATCAACTTTCTAGCGTAGACATTTAATGTCTATGCTAGAACGTGTCTATGTAACACGCTTGGCGTTTAAAAGAAGAAAATTAATTTAATAATAAAATAATGGCTACAGGTCAATAAATATTAATAAGACATATAGGTAAGAACAGGCCAAACCCACATTATTTATCAAACACATTTAGTCGAAATTCGGACATCGTATAATGATTACAAACGCGCTAAAGCAGCGCAGTCTTAAAGGTTAGTATACACTTTCTGAACTACCCTGTAAAAGTAATAATAAATTGGGATCGCCCTCAGTCCATTGTACGGTACCCATAATCGTTGCTTAATTTTGGCACACAAGCGACTGTTTTAGGTATTGCGCCCGCGCAGTTGTCGCCTTCGTAGGACACCTAGTGATCTATAGCGCACTAGGTGCAGTTAATTAATACATATAGCCTATATAATGGCACTACACTAATTATACTAGCAGATAAAAATACCCCGCTTCCCTAGAAACATTCTGGTTATGGCTATTACATTTTTCTTATTTTTTAGGTTGGCAATCAGCTATATAATAGTGCCATTTTTGCCAGTGTCGAGTACTCGATATTTAATATCGAATTATATATATCCCAGAAGATTATGATAATACTGATAATAATTATCAATTATCAATATCAATTATAAAAAAAAAGTAATAAAAAAATATATATATATATCTTTCCATATTCCTGCAATAGTTCCTCCGCCTGCTGAGGTCGATTCGCTGTTTTATGCTATCATTTTCAGCAGTTGACCCCAGCAGGTGGTTAACATAACATTAAAATTGTTAAAAAGGGCCTCTACGTGTTGGACCTATGTCCCCGCGCAAGCCTTCCAAAGGATCCGGGCATAGCCCGTGTGGAGAGATACATATTATAATAATACTGATAATGATAATACTGACAACGATAATGAGTAAATGAATGCCCCACCCCTATCAGTAAAGCCGTGGACACTTTACTAAAAATTTACCCAACATCTTGGGATTACTTGAAAAGTGAAGTTATACTGTTTTATTTCAATTTCCATCACTTGTGCAAGTATATGGACACACAATGGTTAATATCCCGCTAATATTACACATGGTTTATCAAAGAAACACATGTTTTGGACAATGAAACAAAATTGACAAGTTCACGGTTCAACCTTCTCCTCGGCTCTTTCATTGTAGCGGCTAGGCAGCTACTTGACTAAACCCACATAAAATCCATGGTGTATACGTTCCGCCAGGTATTCTCATCCTCGACAGCTAGGTGATTGGGCCAGGACTACGTCACAGGCCATAGCTACCCGTAACGCGTAGTTCAAACAGCCCCCCTCCCGCCCCTGTAACGCATCGTAACGTCTCAGAACACCCCCCCCCCCCCCCCCCCCCAAATTCGTTATGTAATACTTGAACGCTCCCTAAGATGTCAACTAAACGGCAGCACAGGGGGGGGGCTAGCACGCGAGTCAAGACAAACCTATCTCCTCTCCTCTCTCGGGGGAGATATAAAAAAACGATTTATCTCACATTTTATCTTGTCACAGCCGGTTGTGCTACTAGTGCAGATCGTGGGGTAATCTTGTTCCAAAGTCAAATCGTTTATTTCATATAGGCCTACGGGGGCACTTACAAATTGTCGTTACATTTTTTTTCTTAACTCTACAACCGGATCGGATCGCGACCTCAACTGAGAAGTTGGAGGAGAATAACCTGGCGTAGCATATGTTACCATGATAAAATCAATATATTATTATATTTTAATGTTAGATATATTTGAGATCAGTTAAAAAAAGAACCTACTACATAACTACACTCAGTCTTTCCGATTGAGACCTGTTTTTTTTTGGATTTTCTTCGTAGACTAACACCGTAATACCGCGTAAATGAATAAATCTTAATCATATTTGTATTGTTAACTAATTAATTGGTTTTAAATTTCATCCATAGGTTGGTTGTTGCCGGTTGGGTTGATAGTAAAATTTTGTAGTTGCTCAGCTATGTTGGTACCTGAAATTAAATAACAATATAATATAATATCACCAACTGTACGGTTCCAAACTAAGCAAACTTATATTATAGGTACCGTGCAATGGACTGGGAGCTCATCACACAAAATTTACCCCTACTAGCATTAGAACCCAGGACCTTTGGTACCGAAAGCAGACTACCGACTGAGTAGACGAACTTAAGTAACCGACATAGCTCAAAAAAATTCAAAGTAAAGTGGCAATGGGCGGCACATAGCTCGCAGAACCGATGGCTGTTGGGGCAGAAAGGTTCTAGAATGGCGACCACGAACCGGAAGACCGCGCCCCACAAGGTGGACCGATGACATCACACGCGTCGCAGGAAGCCGGTGGATGCGAGTGGCGGAGGACCGGGATGTGTGGAAGTCGTTGGGGGAGGCCTATGTCCAGTAGTGGACGTCTTTCGGCTGATAGTAGTAGAAGACTTAAAATAATAAAATATCAGTAGGTAGCTCACATTCATCATCACTGGCCCCCGGTGATGTTACGGTGAACGCAGCGCTCGCTGAGCCGAAGGAGGTTGATGGTTTCTGAAAAATTATAAACTTTTTAATAGCGCTGTTTCAACGCATTTTGACCACTATTAACAAACCTGGTAAAGCAAAGCGGCTGATATTTTTTTTATTTTTTTATTACATTATAGGCAAGTATTTGATCTCGATCTCACCTGATGGTAAGTGATGATGAGATCTACGATGGAGCATACTTGCCTAGGTAGGAAGGCGGCAGTAGATAGAGACGCTACATTCACTAGGCACATGCAGCGCAGCTGATCTGACCCGCCATCCATGAATGGCAACACCGAACATCATGCCGGAACACGGCTAGGCCGCTTGGCGACATGGCTTTGTTCAGTGGGTGGTGACTAGCCACGGCCGAAGCCTACCACCAGTAAAAAGGATAGCAATGTTTTTGACAAGTAATAGATAGATAGATAACACTTATATATATTGTTTAGTACAATGTCTCTCTCCACACGGGCTATACACGGATTTTGGGAAGGCTTGGCTTGTTGGGTCCCTAACGTAGAGGCCTTTTTGAGAATTTTAATGTTAAGGGGGAAGCTCAGGGTCAGGGCGCGAAATTCAAAATGTCTATGGTTTTTATTTTTTTACGAAAAATTTGGACATCTTTACAATGTTATTTTGTGTTTTGCGATATTAGCATTCTGCATTGGATGTCTCGATGTATTAAGTTTGCTTAAAAAAATACCTAAAGCGATACAACACCATAAAGTTATTAAAAGTAGCGGTTTTTACAAACCTTATGATATTGTATCGGATTAGGTATTTTTTTAAGCAAACTTAATACATCGAAACATCCAATGCAGAATGTTAATATCGCAAAACACTAAATTACATCGTAAAGATGTCCAAATTTTTCGTAAAAAAATAAAAACCATTGACATTTTGAATTTCGCGCCCTGACCCTGAGCTTCCACCTTAAGCTAGCCACCTGCTGGGGTCAACTGCTGAAAATGATAGCATAAACAGCGAATTGTCCTCAGCAGGCGGAGGAACTATTGCAAGAATATGGAAAGATAGTCGGGAATATGGATTGAGGTTTGGATGGATATGGGATGGGAATCTTGGAAGGGTTGCGGAAACCTGCCGTCAGCTTTCATCTAACTACTATTGGCTGGTGGCAACTCGCCGCTCTTTAGGTGGGCCTCCTAAAAAGCCATATAATACGATAAAGGTTGCAATTTTTTTTAAATAATATAATGTTACTCGCCTAAAAAATAAATATTTTGCCAACGTTAAATAGACATATATTATTATGTTTATAATCTGGCTCACCATAAATTCATAATCGGGCTTCCCGAACTTGTCGTCCCAACACTTTCGGCCGACTCTGTGTATACCCAAAAACTGAAAAAAATGATTAAAAGAAACAATACAATTTACGCGGTTCCGCCTTGGTCACACTATAATCGTAATCGTCTGACATCCACATCATTATCATCAGGGGTAATTATATTAAAAATAACAAAGAAACATTTTGATTGACATTGGCAAAATGCCACTATTTTGTAGCTAATTACCGACATATCAAAAGAAAAAAAATACTCTATGGATGGGGCAACTGGGTGTAGTGTAAGGTCTAGAAAGAGATACCCTCTACTGTGAATCTAAGGTAGGTCCTGACGTCATCGCGTTGGGCGTGGCCTTGGTCAGTGGGCAGTCGTCCTATAAGGCTGTGTCCCCAGTCGGCAAACTGTCAGCGGCCGACTGAGTGAGCCGCAAATTTGTGGCGAACTGAAATTCGAGTTAGCTGCAAACTCAGATCAATTTGCGTGCGTCGCAAGCAAAGTGTTATGTGTTAGCCGCTTATTTAGGTCAACCGACGGCTGAATTTTCACTGTCAACTGTCAGAACTGACAGTTTTCGGCAAACGCACTCACTACGCCCGGCGAACAAGCATATGGAACCGGTTTTGCTGTGAGTCGGCCGCTCACTGAATCAATCGGCGCGCGCAACACAGCAAACTGCATAGAGTGAGCGTAAACTAGCAAACTGTGAACACTCCATTTCAAATATATGGAAGGGCGTACTAAACCGATACGCCGCTAACTCAGTCGGCCGCTGACAGTTTGCCTACTGGGGACACAGCCTAAACGGCACGCTTGCATTGCAGTTTATTATTCTATTATTATTATATATTTTATTGCTCTTCAAAATATGTGATAGAGAGACATCTTGCATCATATAGCTAAACCACGTAATATCTTCGACATGACAACGCGTTTAGTTTTAGCTATTCACCACTAGGTGGAAAATAAAATGGTCGGGGCCTCACCCCGCCTCACTCTTTGTGGCTTCATGGTACGGTCCCTGTGGGGCAACTCACCAGGAGGTTATTTTCAAAGTCGAGGGGCAAGTGAACGCCGGGCAGGGGCACGATGCCAACTTCTGGGCAGCATCGGTCCATGATAGTGAACACCCAGCTCTTGGCGCGCGCAATGACACACTCGAAGTTATCAATTTTGTAGTGGTGCTGTAAAAAATTGGTTAACATTGAAAGAAAATACCATTTTCAAAGTTATATGTAGCGACCACTTCAACCGCACAACAAGCTACGCAGATGGCACTGCAGACGCATTCAGAAAAATGACAATTTACGTCACAATCCTGAATCGCGCTATAAGAGTTTTCGGAGCAAGTAACATAGATACAAGATCCCGACAATAACCGTCGGGGCATAGCGGCCGCCCCGCCAGGCATACTACCTGCCTGGCTGGAAGATCTTCCCTTTTCCGCTAAATATATTTGCGGTTGAAATGTCTGTCTTTTGAGTTTGTTATGCATTAACTTGGTCGGCTATACCTTAATTTCTAATTGATCGTCGACTGTCGTGACAAGTGTCATTGTAATAATATGTTGAAATAAAACTAATTTTAATGATTTTATCGCGTTTATATTATGTTTTTTACATTTCCGATACCCGCTAAAACCCTTCAAATTAGAGTTATTTCAATGTGTAGTCCGGTAAAATAAGAAATCAAAATTTTATAATATGTATTTTTTTACTCATGTGAGCCAAAAAAAAATCACAAATGATTAATCAGAATCTACCACCGGGTCCCACAGTAGGACCGGCAGCCACTGATGCCATTAAAAAGATCGAGTTTCAGATGTGGCAGTCCGCGCCCACTTGAAAATACCGTACCAAAATGTTAAAAACGGAACCTTTATAATACACCATTTTATTTTTTCAGTGTGTAATAAATATTTTATTTGTTTTTTAATTTGCGTTACATTACATTTTATGTTTTATATTAGTCTATAGTTTTAGTTATATGTTTACAATTGCCAATTGCCAAGCCAATTGTGTTATGAATACATAAATAAATGCGAATATGTCCGCCTGCCCGTTTGGCCACGCCAAATTTGTTAATTACCTCGCAACGGAGGCCGTGGTGACACTTGAACTTCTCAACCAGCAGCTCCCGGAGAGCCTCCCCCTTCACGAAGCGCTCGCCACCAGTCTTGATCGAGTTGTACAGGGTATAGTACAAATAATCCAATTTGTATATCATGAACTGAGACGGGTCCTCCCCTGGGATCAAAAAGCATAATATTATAAAGTAATATACCAACTGTACGGTCCCAAACTAAGCAACGCTTGTATCATGGGCTGGGGGCGAACCTAGTAAGTATGTATTACTTATATAGACAGACAAAAAATTAAAAAAAATTGTTTTGGTATATGTACCGTGTATACATCCAAATGCACTTAGTAAAAAGCGGTTATTTTAATATTACAAACAGACATGTCAATTTTATTTATTCGTATAGATCAATTGTACGGACGGATAGCGAAAACGAGACAAAAATATGCCGTCGTACCTGAGTTGGAGCAAATCTTCTGAATGAAGTCCTTCACGGCGTTCACTTTGTTAGGCATGGTGAACAGCATGCAGCTCCTGGAGAACTGCACGAAGGTCTTGATGTCGTTCAGCATGCTCCAGTCGTCGGGGTCGATGGACTCGTCCGGGGAGATGAGACCATAGTCCCTGCACCCTCGCTTCACCTCGCTTTGATAGCCTATTGGTATTTTACCTATGAACAACAAATACTGATGGTGAGCAATAAAATACCGATGGTGAGCAACAAATACTGATGGTGAGCAACAAATACTGATGGTGAGCAACAAATACTGATGGTGAGCAACAAATACTGATGGTTAGCAACAAATACTGATGGTGAGCAACAAATACTGATGGTGAGCAACAAATACTGATGGTGAGCAACAAATACCGATGGTAGACGAACAGAATAGACCTAAAAAACTATTCTTTCTTTATTCACATCGGCTGAACTGGACCATCGTAGTGTACCATGGGCTAATACCCCTCACATTGAAGGGAGGCCAATGCCCAACAGTGCAACATTTAAATGGGCTGATATTATTTTTATGAGTATAGCCCGACAAACACACCAAATGTATGTTTCCAAAATAAGCAAGGTTTGTATTATGGCTGCTTTACTATGGACTGGGGGCTATCAAACAGTAACCAGGAGGGTACTTTAGAAAGGGTAAAATAAAAATAATAGTAGAACACTTGCCTAGGCAACGAGTATCGTAGGTTCAAACCCCAGCACGCACATCTCGCATTTTGAGTGCGTATTGCAAGCGCGAATCGGAATTTCAACCATGATTATCACTTGTCAAACGGTGTTGTAAAACATCGTGAGGAAACCTGCATGTCTGAGAGAGCCCCTCGAAAGATGTGTGTGGCCATTTAAAAGGGCGAAAAATAATTATATGCACACTTCTCTCGAGCGGTTCTCCGAGATATGCAGGTTTCCTCACGATATTTTCCAACACCGTTTAGCAAGTGATTATAATGCTACGAGCCGGGATATGAATCTGCGAGTCTCGTTACCGAGGCACGCGTTCTAGCCACTTGGCTATGTAACTACAATGTTACTAAAGTACCCGGGTTGACGTGTATGTGGTACTCGTCGACCACGCCCTCCTGCAGACTGAAGCGAAGCAAGGAACACTCGCCGATCAAGTACCGGCCGTTAGACGTCACGCAGTAGTAGTTTACGTCTATAACGTTAACGATCTCGTCCAGAATACCTGTCGATAATATTAATAAATAAATATAAATATCGCCATACGAACACACCAACTATACGGTCCCACTTTAAGCTTAACGCTTGTATTATGGGTACCGTACAATGGACTGAGGGTGAACTCAGTGCCATGCCATTTCAATTTGATTATGAGTGCATTGTATTAGCAAATGTTGGGTGCAGATAACCTGTTAATTATGCAGACTCAATTAGAGGTTCTGTTATGTGTATTTTATTACCTTTGTCAGGAACTTTGGAGCGGATGAAATGCTTGATCGAACTCCTCTCAGCACACTTGGCTTTCCCTTGCTCTTTAAGCTCCGCTTTGGTGATCAACCCACTACACAACTTCTTGATGTTTATACGTACTTCTGGTGGAGTATCCTGGAGTATAATTTAATATTTAATCCAGCTTTTGATTGTAGCTCTGCCGGCTCAACCAGACTTTGCTGGGCACTTAGCCCTATAGGAAGCTCATAGGGTACCACTTTCAAGCTAAGAAACCCCTATCAGTCTCGTTTTAACATATATAATTGCAATTTTAGGGGCCCAAAAGTAAAGCGCTAATTTCAATTCAGCATACAGAAATAATTAAATTATTCAACAACACTTTCCCACTTTGACACATACAAATAGCCTGTCAAACCATTACCATTACCAACATTCCCATTACCAACATTATTTTATCAAACCTATTGGGGTCAGAACTTCGTTGGGTAATTTAAACCACGTCTTCAGCACAAGAAACGTATTTATTACGATAAACACAGATAAAACTTGGTTTTAAAATGAAAATCGAGACACTCGGACAATATTGGTATACGTGCCGATCGTAGCGGCGGTTAGTCAACGACTGAACTTTATGTCCTACCTTACACTAACAAATTATATAAAAAAACCATTTTAGGGGTGCGTCGCTTACAAAACCATAAACTTTTACTCTTAAATATTTTCAATATACAAACACATCTGTTTTGCAACTTTATAATAATACTAATTATTGTCTGCAGCACTGCCTTAGTGCCATTGATGTGCCTCTGCAGCACAACCCCCCTGCTCATTGTGGTCCTTTAAGCCAGAAACCCCATGATAATAGCATGAAAAATGTTATCTTATGAGGCTAACTATCTAATTATAAAAAACCCAGATAAAATTATAATATTTAACAATTTATTATTATATATGTCTTCTATGTACAGAACTTGCCTAATTAGTAATTACAGATTTATTATAGTACTAGTCATGCTAAATAGTTAATTAAAATAAAAGTTTATAAAACTCTAGGCTCCCATTTGATCTGTTAGAATTAAAATTTCCCAAAAAATCCTTCTCAGTACACCTCTTGTGTACCCAAGAAATTTCAAATCCCTAGGTCCACCATGTTTGCTGCGCATAGCAAAAGTCAGTCAAAGTTAAGAATTTATAAAATTTAGATCCTCATATAGATGTTTTGATTCCATTGCAGTGTCTCCAACTCTCTTTGTCAAAATTACGGTGTTGACTGGTCTCAAAATACGGTAGATGGTGGAAAATTACGGCAGACCAGTGTTTGCAGCTAAAATAGCCATGCAGTGGGGATGTGTAACGTAAAAAAAAAAAAGGTCATTCTTCCAAACAGAAGTAGCAGAATGACCTTTTTTTTTTTTTACGTTGCGCATACCTGCTCTTCCAAACTGAAGCAACAGAATGACCTTTTTTTTTTTTTTACGTTACGCATATCCCAATGCAATGTTAGTTTTGCTAAATCAAGTGTTCATTATAGAAATATGGACACGGACGAAATTACGGTGGAATATGTCACCGTAATAACATGTCTACGGTAGGTGGTAGATCTAGAAAAATTACGGTAGATCTACCGTACTTACGGCATGGTTGGAGACACTGTTCCATTGGCATCCAGTGGCATTACAAAATATATTTTGAAAGATTGACGGAATGGCTTTGTAATGTAATAAATACATTTAAAAATCTCTATGACTGTAATAGGAAAACAAGCAATGAGTACAAGAAGTCAAGTTACCATCCAAACCGGCATGGCGGCCTGCTCGAGTTCGGTCGAGTTTGCATAGTAAATGCCCTTTTTCCTCTGCTCCTCACCGAAGTAATGCTTAAAACTGTAGAAAGAGCTGCGTTTCTGCATTATTCTAGCTGATTTCAAAAGCTAAATCGAACACAGGGAATCGCAGAGAAAAACACCACTATGCACGCACTTTATTTGTGTGTGTGCGACACAGTTAGTGATGTGAACCGGTTTTAGAAAAACCTAATAAAAACCGGTTTTTGAAAAAACCGATAAGTATCGGTTTTTGCTTACTAAAACCGATTACTTTCGGAATTTGGTCGCAGGTATGAATTAATGCCGCAACTGTACCAAAATGCAAAGATAAAGCTTGCTACTGTACTTGAGAATGTTAGGCATGTCGCACTAACCGCTGATTTGTGGTCTAACCAAAATGTGGACTCCTTTATTACGGTTACAGTTCATTTTTTTCTGAAAAGAGATTTAAAAAGCTGTGTTTTGACTACCTCTGATGTTCTCACTGCAGTGCACACAGCTGAAAATCTTGCCTCAATTATTACTAGCTTACTAACAAAATGGAAACTAAGTGGTAAAATTACAGCCATTTACACAACAACGCTACTAATATGATTAAAATGTGCGATTTGCTGGGCATACGGCATATGCCATGTATTGCGCATACGTCGAATCTAACTGTTGAAGATTCTTTTAAAATTCTCAAGGTTATGGAACTAATTAACAAATGCAAGGTTATTTGTTAAGTTTTTCAAAAAGTCGTCTGTAGGGTGGCGAGCCCTAAAGGATATGTACTATCTTCAAGAAGCAGGTTGCTAGCGGATGCGGTCGATCACATCTATTTTCTCAATCAAAATTACGACTTATGCGATTAGTTATTTTAGGTTAAAGGTATTTTGATATTAGTAAAGTATTATAGTACGATTAGTAAAGTAACTTTGGAAGTTTTGTTATTTCTTTAAAAAAGTAAGCAAAACCCTAAAAAAAACCGGTTTATTTTCGAAAGTAATCGGTTTAAACCGGTGCTGAAACCACTGATCTCTATGGTATACATCGCGTATACCATACATCGCGTACTTGTATCATGGACGTCAGTGGTATTGACCAATAGTTTAATTCGTCCAGTAGGACAGGCAAAGGAATTGATCCATACTGCCAATTCGGATGTTCAATGTCATTAGTATTTTTTTGATCAGATTCACTTGCAAATATAATATTTAAATATAAAGGCACAAGTGAAAATTATGAATAATTATTATCTTTAAATAGTTTAGTAATTATTTATCCAATTTGTTTGCTTGTTAAGATAAAAACTAATCTAGTCCTTGATCGAGTGTCTTGTAATTTTTGTCTCTTCAAATATCTCCAAGCGAGGGTATGATTAATAAATTCAAAGATAGGCGTAAAATTATCAAGGCAAAGGCGGTATGTTTTGATATTTTTCCAGCAATTGATCTATAAGCAATAGACGTTGTATGTTAAAGGCCGGACATTTAATGATTATATGGTCTAACTAGCTGTCCCGGCGAACTTCGTATCGCCTCAGAATCAAATGTATGAAAAATTTAAACAAATCTATCCCACGGGAACCATAGATTTTACCGGGATAAAAAGTAGCCAATGTGCTATTCCAGACTATAATCGATCTCTGTGCCAAATTTCATCTAGATCCGTTCAGCCGTCCTGGTGTGAAAGAGTAACAAACATCCATTCATCCATCCATCCATCTAAACTTTCACATTTATAATATTCGTATAGATGTTTGATCAACATTAGATAGAGAGATACGTCCGATTGTCCTACATATGATCCGATAATTTTGGTATAGAATCGGAAGGTGTGTTGGCTGTCATTTACTAGAAACTATGGTCTCGCCTGCCTCGCGGGCCATCCCATCGTCGTCCGTCAGTCGCCCGCCCGGTCGGTCAGTCACTCACTCTTTTGAGTTTGGACTTGAGTCACTTTTTCAATGACGTTGTTTAAAAGTTAAGCTACATCGCATTTCATTTCGTAAAGAAAGAAGAAGAAAGTTAAGCTAATACGTCCATTTTTATAAGTATTGTGTGAAAATGGATCGCATTCGAGTGCGTGTATATTTAAATTGTGCTGCCAGTGTGTTCCTGATATTAGTATGTGCCGGCCATCGGGTCAACGGTAAGCACCAAGACCGCTACCCACGTAACTAACAATTTAAAACAATACCTAACTACACATCATTTTAAAAGTTGGAAATGTTTGAATGCACTTGTAACTAAATCCTTAACATGGTAGTTTGTGACGTATTCGTGGTAATTAAATTTCATGGTCGCTTCGATTAGTTTCTCGAAACTTGCAAATGGAAAGATCATTTGTAGGTTTTGTAGGTCAAGCTGTAGATGTAGCGTAAAAAAGAAAATGTGACTAATTATAATGACCGAAATACACGTGCTATTGAAAAGTAGCTTGTAAGCTAACTGTTATTTCATATCTAGGAAATACATAAGTCAGTTGTATCTAGATAGATTTCTCGCGTATATCACTGGAGCATGGTTCTGTCATGGAGCCCCAGTGTACCCGCGCGGCTGCTGGTATATTTAAAATCTTACATCTTGCGATTTTCTTGTACACCACCCACTTGACGTACCTTTACACATGTAGTGGCAAGAAACTGGTTTGCTTTTGTGCAAGATACATTTATACTTGTATATATAGGCGACAATATTATGATTGCAGCCATTTTGCAAATGAAATGAATTTTGTAACCCTTTTTTAAATATTATTATTATTGTAATGACTGTATCTTTAACTCCTAGGTTAGCTATTTATAAAAAGCTATCAGACCTCCCTAGTGTGTTCCTTAATATTATGCTGCTACTAATACTATTATCATTGCCCTATATATATTTTTTTAAAGAGGTAATAACCCTTTTATAATGCTGAAACATAGCTTAGCTTGGCATTGAAATATGGCTTAAGCCTACCTAACAAGGTAGTCTTAAGTACTTAGAACAGCCCAAAAGTATTACCCCCAATTAGACACATTTTATACCTTTATGAACTGTCATATAAAGTGTTTTGCTTTGTCTGGTATTGTATGATGTTTGATAAAGTTATAAAATGTCTATAAATTTGGGGATTAGAATTACAAGTTAATGGCTACACGGTCCCCATATTAATATGTGCTGCTATAATATATGCATATGCAATGAAATTTAATACCTAGACTGATATTTTTATCATAGAAACTTGTTTTTGTTAAGTATAATTATCTCTTAGGTGTGTCAGATCAGCACTGTTGTTTACATAAGGTTTATGGAGCGTACATGTTTTTCATTATATTTACATATGACATGTCTACGTCATATCTCTCAGGGAGAAGATAGCAGGTACAATTTCTGTGAGCATATGTATTTTTCCCTGTGTACATTTAAATATTATTTTTTTCACATTGTAGTATAATACAATCTGTTATTATTACATGATTATGAAATGAAAAACATTTATTTAGCACAGGCACAAACATTTATTAATCAGGATATGTAGGTTCATTGGGTAGTCGACAAATTTTAAGATGGTAAAATGGAATGTGAGATGAGACTGGAATGTTTGATGTTGACCTCTGTGTGATCTGAATAGGGTCAATCTATAAAAATTAATTAAACTGGTGTGTCTGTTTGTAATATTAAAATAACCACTTCTTACTAAGTGTAATTGGATGTATACACGAAAAACCTACCTAACATTTTTTTAATTTTTTGTCTGTCTGTCTGTTTGTTTCGGCTAATCTCTAAAATGGCTGGACCGATTTTGCCGGGACTTTCACTGGCAGATAGCTGATGTAACAAGGAGTAACTTAGGCTACTTTTATCTGCAAACTGAACAATAACTTTTTTGTTAAATACGACGCGGACGAAGTCGCGGGTAACAGCTAGTTAGCCATAGAATTATAAAGGAAATTTATTCTCTCCTAAGGGAGTGTCAAATAAGTATTTTAAATTATAAGCGCAATAGACGTTTCACAGCTAAGTCACAACAAAGTTCAGTGGGTGAAACCGATCATTTTCCTTGTGTGCTGGTGACTCTCACGGTCCATTGCACACAATTTGCAGTGAAAACATACCATATTGCTTATACCTATTGTAGTATTGTATTATAGTTCAACTTAGTTGGGAATTGCACTATAATAACTTTCAGTACTCTACGCTAAAGTACAAATCCAACTTTTTTTTTTTTCGTACTTCTACTGACTTAAACCCCACGGTGGTCGTTCTCCCGCCTTGTGTTGAGGGGGCCACGGGAACGCTTTCGCACTCATCCGCGAAAGTACTAACCTAACATATAGTACATCAAGAATGTGACGTTACGTATATCGAACTGAATTGCTTGAACAAGGCCTACTGCAGACAGTAGTTAGGTGAAAGTTATATCTTTCGCACGGCGACCAAGTCCTGTTCTTTGAATCTCTTGCTACGCTCAGGATTCTATTTTTGAATTCTATTCAATCTAAGAATCCTTCGCTTGCTCCTTATTCAATACAAGCACTCGCACCCAAATAACATTTGCCACCTTGCATAGCAAATAACTATTTTTGGTGTTGTTTATAAGTTTGCATAATGAGTATATATATCAGTAATGCCCCTATTGAAGGTCACTATTTATTTTTGTTATCTTAATTGCGTATAATTATTAATTATCATTATTTGCGTGACCCTAATCGTGAGTTCATTCGGCAAAGTCGTTGACCACAGGGGTACACGGGAGCGCACCTAGCCAAGTTCGGATATATAGTCGCTATTGACGTGTTATTGTAAGCCATCATCTTTGTTTTTGTGATTTGTTATTTATTACCTTCCGACTAGTGGCGTAGGTATATAAAAAAATGTGACCTGCTATATAATAGTTTTTTTTTTTTATCTAACAGTATGGTAACTTAATTTTGAGGTGTGTTGTCTATTATTTACTAGCGTTTTTATGAATATATTCACATGATTTGTCGAGTATGCCTTCTTCTCATTGGGATTTAAAGGTTAATAGAAATAACTTTTCAAGCCTCAGTATTGAACATTAACAGCGGTTCATTCAAGCAATGTATATTTTTTAAAAATACTTATCCGAACTAATGGTATTTACCAGTTAATTACTGCTTATCTATGAAAAAAAAAACAAATTTTAAATATAACAATATAACATCTTACGATGATACCACTATTTAGTTGCCATGATCTTGGATTGGGTTTGGGTTAAGAAAGTCGTGTTAGTTACATTTTAATTTATAACTTAAGAACGGATGGGCCGATATTTATGATCTTTCTTTTTTTTTATTTGTCTCCGCCCCGAATAGCAGAATAACTATCTATATATATATAAATCTCGTGTCACAATGTTTGTCCTCAATGGACTCCTAAACCACTTAACCGATTATAATAAAATTTGCACACCATGTGCAGTTCGATCCAACTTGAGAGATAGGATAGTTTAAATCTCAAATTATAGTCGCAATTTTAATTTATTGCTAATTATTTGTCTGTTATTATTTGACAGTCACAATTATCTGTTAACTCCAAATGATTCTAACAGATGTCGATACCTTTCGACTGGGTTGAGTAAGTAATCAATAGATGGCGCTGCTATGGTAAATCTACGAACGTGTCATATAAGCTACATTTTAACAGCATAATTACCACGTGTTGTTGACGCTATAAAATTAATTAAATTTATTTTGTAGTGAACGAAATACCGTATAATTCAATTATTTCCACTTTTTAAATTTTTGGAGTTAGCCACAGCAACGCGTGGCCGGGTCAGCTAGTTTTATTATAAAATATTGGAAAATATCACAAAATACAATTTATAATGATGATTTAATTTTTCATACCTTCGATTCTGAGTCGGTACGAAGTTCGCTGGGACATATAGTTAGTGGCATGAATATGTCCAGTCAAGAGTACAATTACATTCTTATATACAATGCATTGTTAAAAATACTTGGCCAGCATTTTACATTAACGGTTTTGTTTGGCCATATGTTATTATGACTATAATAAATTTACAGTGAATGCATTCCCCCTCGCTAATAATTCAAAGTCAAAGTCAAAGTCAAATCATTTATTTCGTATAGGCCTACGGGGGCACTTACAAATTGTCATTACATTTTTTCCTTAACTCTACAACCGGATCGGAACGCGACCTCAACTGAGAAGATCCGGCAAGAAACTCAGCGGGTTTGTCTTTTTTTTTTATCCATTATTTTTACAAAAAAAAAATATCAAAAGTAAGCTCCAGTGTGTTGCCATGCCACACACGCTACACTTTAACATTATAAATATTGATATGTCAGCGATTCATCTAAATGTTAGCTTCCTGTTATTTAAATTAATACGTTTGTTTGTGTGTGTTACACCGCGGTAATAAGTTAGTTATAGTGCCCTGTAAATAAGTAGAGCAAACATTTTTGAACACAAGTTGAGCACTATACAAGCTGTGCCCGTGACTTCATATCGTACGCATAGGGTATAGTGAAATTATTTGATTTGGCACTACAGTTTTAAGTCGGGTGCTACATGCTCAGTCCAATGCATCAGGTTAGTCATTATCAAACTGACGAAATTATTAAAACTTTCAATAATTCCGGGGCCTTCTATCCATCTGTCTCAATTGGGATTAGACATCAGTTTGACTGGACCCAGACTGACCGTGTAACACCAGACTAAGCAGTCTTCGTCGCATACACGCGGTAGCCCACGCTTTATTCTAGCCTTTACATGTCAATCTTCTTTGCCAGCTCTGAATGAGGAGTACACCCTGGACAGTGGGTCCTCGAGCCCATTCCGCGTGGACATCGCCCGGCTGGAGCACGGCCGCCACCGCCGAGACACCGCCGCCGGCGACAAGCTAGCGGTGGCGACGCTCAACGCCACCGCGGCGCCCTCGCCGGTCTACCAGACCAGTAACACATCAAGCGCGTATGACAGTAAGTTGAATTGTATTGAAACTGTATTTTGCCAGTGTCAAGTAATTAATAGCAATATTAAATTCAATAAATACACATAAATAAAATCGTGGATGTGACATGAGGAAATGAAAATGGCGTGACAGTCGCTGACTTATATAATTACAACCAGCCAATCGGACAGATGTTGTCCCGTCCAAAACTCTATTCGAATTAATACGAACATTTAAAAAAACAAGTCAAATCTATCCAGCCAGCTAAATCAAGTGGTGAGGAAACCAACGAATATCATTTAAATTTTATTTTTATTAATAAAGAACTGCGAGTAGACGAGTGATAAATCTTCGTTGTTTTTTTTTGTTTTTAACTGCATCGCAACACACGAGGTACTAAAAGACCGCGTATAAAGAAAACCTCCGAGGAAATCTTATCTGCTTCTCCCTATTCAGAACCAGATAAGAGTCCTTTTTCCGCGCTTCGCGGACTCTTTACTGTGTGACTGTTCTTCGCGGACAACCGGACAATAGTCCCTGAAGAATGTATTTTATTACACAATTCATAATGTACTCATCATTGAACGTTACTGTTTAATTGTTTACAAATATCCTGCACTATTCGCGCAATGGAAGGTGGCCTCAACAGCACAATAAATTGTTCTGTAAACAGACGCCGACGTCAGTTTATTGATGTATCATGACAATATAATTTGCTTCATGCACGTGCGTTGCTTAACTAGGTATGCACACAACTCAGCTTCGCGTACGTTTATTCGTAAGCTAACCGAATACTTTACAGTATACGTATTTGCTTATATAGACCAAGAAATAATATAGGCGGGAGTGTCGCGAACAACATCCAAGCACAAGAAACCAATGCAAAATGCATTGTTTGCGACACGTCGAAGCGTATTTGTCATTTCGTGCGGCACATTGAACACCGCCCCTAGCGGACGGCATCTGAAACGTTCAATTCTTTATATAAAATGGTCAAATACCTACACTATGAAGTACACAGTTAGTTTACCTACGAACTCGCACTCGATGTACTGATTGAGAATTGACTCATAATCGTATAACAAAGGCATCGCACGCAATAACTGTGAAAAGGGGCAAACAATTATTACCGCCTATCCCACAAAAAAATCATATAGTTTCGTCTCTCACTCTGTTGGGTGTTTGATACAATACCGTATAGACGCCCTCTTAGCTATGTTTGTTGCAAATCGGATTAATAATAATGATATCGGCCCTTTTTAATGTCCCACTGTTGGGCACGGGCCGCCACTCAATGCATGCGGGATAAGGCCATAGTCCACCACGCTGGCCCAGTGCGGGTTGCCGGACTTCACACGTCTTTCGAGGGGCTCTCTCAGACATGCAGGTTTCCTCGCGATGTTTTCCTTCGCCGTTTAGCAAGTGATAATCATGGTTGAAAATGAGATTCGCACATGAAATCCAGAAATTTCAAAGGTGCGAGCCGTAGTTTGAACCTGCGATCCTCGTTACCGAGGCAAGCGTTCTACCAAGTTGGTTATCACGTTTGCAAATCGGATTATCCTTTTCCAAATTAAACGTTTCGGTGGCATTAAAATTTCAATTTATTGAAGTAGGTATCCCAGCATGACAGTCCAATGCTCATATAACCGCTGTATCTTTTTTTTCTCGCAATTCGGATTCGATATATTCGCATAGCAATTATTAAACAGGTTTCAACGGCCCGTGTTATCCTTGTTTATTATTTCAATGCGCGGTTGTTTGCTACATAGCGTTCTGCACGGTCAGGTGGTTGATTCAACAGAGAGAGACAGCACTATTGGTGCAAAGTATGACGCAGTTTATTTAATTATTTATGGGCCAGTCTTGAATCACCCATTCGACGATTTTAAGTCTTTTGTTCGGTACAGTATAAACTGCGCAAGCAGTGCAACACTAACGTTTCCTATAGTAAAGTGAGTCACATATTTTTTGTATTATCATAAAAGTTTAACTAATGCCTACGTGACGAAACCGACACGCCTGAGAGAACCTCTCGAAAGACGTGTCAAGTCCGCGAACCTCACTGGGCCAGTGCGGTGGACTGGAATCACATTGAGGGGGGAAGGTTACATCCTCAATGAAGGAACACCAAAAGAGATTGATCATTATCATTATTAAAGAACAAATTAATGATAGCTGTAATATGTACATTATACAGCGTGAGTCGGAAAGACTATACTGTCATTTGAACCTGCACTTCTTTGGTGCATTTCTAATCATTATGTAAAGTCAGTATTTCGATTAATCGATTTTATTCGGACCTCACATAATGATAACAATTGCGCTATAGAAGCTCAGGCTCAATTGGTGGTATACCGTTTCTGAATCACTCCGTAAAAAAGTTGATTGTTTACGACGATGACATGTCTTATTAAAATTCAAACAACACAAATAAACGTGAATTGTATAAATGCAACTGTAATAGGTTGTGTCATTTGAATATAAACAATTATAAGTGTTGTTATCTTTATTAAAGTGTTGTATTGTTAGTAATGACTGGAGGAGGCCTTCACCCAAAATGGGGTTCTTACCCAAACTAACAGCAGGCATGTAATTGGTGGTGCATTATAAGTGTAAATTTATCTTTTTATTTTTAGTCACATTTTTTTTGAGTTCACTGTCCTAAACTTATATGTTTTTTTTGTTCAATGGGGTAAAGAAATAAATAGGCTTTTTTATTTTTTATTTTATTTATTGTGAGTAATACCTAAGTACTCGGGCAACTTTATTTTTAAATCCAGATTTGTCTTACACCTACTACACACGCCCAGCGAAATGGCTCGTGGGAGTGGATTATAACAAATCTCATATTTATCTGAAAAGAAAATAGTGTTACAATATTAAACTATTTTCGTTTTAGATTTATAAAAGGATAAGTACATTGCGGACGTATTCCTATTAATATAGATCGGTAGAGCCGCTCTGCCCACACCACAGACAAAGTAAAAGATATTTAACTTTTATCATTTAATAGAATCCGAATATTGTTTATTCATGTAAACCATTAAGTACAGTACTTATGAATCGACGAGAATGCTAAGCTACAACTTTACCGGAATGCCGTTCCTATGAAGAAAAATGGGCAAGAAAGTCCGTGGTTGCTCTTCTTTAGAAGCTGATAAATTTTTGAGCAGTACATTGTTATGGGTATGTGAGAGCAATGTAGCAACGGCAAGTCAGGCTTGAGTAGCTTGAAAAGTTAAAAAAGTACATATCCTAAGGATATAATTACAACTTAATGGCTACATGTTAGCCGCATTAACAAATTACGTAAGTAAATTAATAATGATGTCAGATAACTATGGAATGTGAATAATTTTCACAGTAGCTTGCACAGCTGCTTGTAATCAATGACGCACATGTGTGTGTTCAAATGACATATGAAGGCTTATTTCCTGGCGGTATACAAAAACTGCGCCTGCGCATGGTTTATAGCTAACGTATCGATCTACGACCTATTTTTTCCCGGGGAAATGAAAGAGTCCGAGATAGTCGTAACCTAAAGTCCACACGTATGAAGTCGCGAACTAAGCTAGTATACTTACTTTGATAAGTTGTCATCTCACAATCTCGGTATTTGTGACACATGTTGCCAGTGTAGCGACACATCGTATCGTGCGAATTATAACGTGTTAGCTTATAATAGCGCAGCCCACGCGCACAAACGTCCGCTGCCTGTATGCCCCCCCCCCCCACTAGTCCAGAATTAGAACAGCATCTAATGACTATGTGCAATGAACCCGCACTAAGCTTAGCAGACATATAAAACATAAATATATGCACTCGTGTCGTTTCGCGCGACCATTGTTTTGTTTAACCTGTTAACTGCGGACGCTCTAGCTTATAAAGCTTGTTCTACGTGTGGGGTCACTAGTTTTATGGCCAGGTTGGGATTGAACCCGTAACCGCTCGGTTACGTAAGCGGCAATTCTAACCACTACTCTATTGTTACTTCTAGTAGACGCTCGGTGTTTACAAATCGCATTTTTACCAGCTTGTTACTCACAAAACAGCGGATACGATGCGTTTCACGAATATCATTTCCTGACGGTATATGTTTCCAAAACAATTTCCCTTCCTATTCTTGAGGAATGATGAGCGGGTGGCGCGGGCGCCGGCGCATAGCATATAGTACTACACACAGAATAGCCACTCTTCGCCGCCGCGCCTCCCGCTATATGGAAAGTTCACTCTGACTGAACAGTGCCTACGATAGGGGTTCGAAATTATCAAGATAAATATGTCTCTTGATAATCATTATAATTATAATCCGATTATAATTGTCAAACTCATATAAACCTAGCAATCCTTATGTAACTGGTCCTATCAACATTTACATTAGAAGTAACTGCATAGTTTAGAAATGAAATTATACATTGAAATAAAACTATTTTATATTTTTACGTTCCTGACGTTTCGGCTGCTTTAAAGCAATCATGGTCACGAGAGAACTGGGGTGGTTGACAGTAACAGATAATTAATAACATTATAACTATACCAGCTATTAGCCGCGGCTCCGCCCGCGGTATCTCGCCAAAAGATAGCCTATGGCACGCGGGAATAATGTACCTAACTAGCTTCTTATTCATGAAATAATTTTCTTAATCGGAACATTACAAATCCTTATAATATTAGGATATAGATCATAGATGCTTAGAGATGGCACCGAGCAGGACTTCAAACTGGATCGTCACACCATAATATCGATGTCTCTGTCATACAAATTTACGTACAGACGGACCACAAAACAAAGCTGATAAATGATAGAAACAGCTATCAACCGAATCGTAGGATTGTAACGAGTCACCATTTATATCGGTTCTGGGTTCAAACAATCGCACGAAAACCCGCAGAACGCGGTGCGGAACGAACCGCAGCCGGTGACGTCACAATACCCTTAGCGAAAGGTCGGCCAATCGCGAGATAACACTGGCATCCGCGTGACAGAATCTGTTTTTGTCCTTTTCCACTCGTGCAAACTTTCTTGTTTTAAACACCTAAATAAAATACCAATGACTCTAGTTTTTTTTTTGGCTTTATGATGCGCCATTAACTTTATGACTGAGCTCGTTTAGAAACACGTTTACATATACATTTAAGGTATATTACGAGGTACATCTGCCTACCCCTTTTAAGAACACAGTCGTGGCGATGAAGAGTTTAGATAGCCGTCAGTTTTACTTTAAAAGGGCTAATGTCCAGATCAGGGCCGGACAATTACTGGAAACAAAGGATAATACGTTCGTGCGAAGGCGTGAAGCAATATTCCATCGCGTGTTCATATGAACGCAAATTGGATTGACACGCGATGTGTTTGACTTTGAATTGCGCCGGCGCAGTCTAAGAATGGTCGTCAAACCAATTCATAAATTTGCCACTAACAGATTCATTGTTCGAGAGTTCCAGAACAATATGTTTTGTTATCTTCAATTAGCTTGGGTCTAGATGGCTTAATTTTTTTTTATAAATGAGACAATAGTATTTTTATGATTTGATACAAGGTTGGGGAAAGATACTGACATCACCGTTGAAATTTAATATTATGTGGTGTAGTTAAAATTGATTTAGGCAATAGTCTACCTTGCTGACAATTCACAAGGCATTCGAATTCTGGTTATAATTAGAGAATAGCAGCCCAACCTTTAACCCACTCGGCTATCATGTACCAAATCTTCTCAAAGATCCATAGAGATCAATTTAGTGTGTCTGTAATCCGCACCAGTCAAGCGCTATGATAATCAAGATACCCACAAAGACCCCATTCATACGTCACGCTGCCAGTGCCTACGTGATGCAGGTTCAAATGTAGTGTGTCGATGCCAACTGCAGAGGAAAACACCCACGAATTTAGCGAGCATGTTTACGTGATACTTAGTGTTTTGCGATATTTGCATTCTGCATTGGATGTCTCGATGTATTAAGTTTGCTTAAAAAAATACCTAAAGCGATACAACACCATAAAGTTAGTAAAAGAGGCGGTTTTTACAAACCTTATGGTATTGTATCGGATTAGGTACTTTTGACATCCAATGCAGAATAGTAATATCGCAAAACACTAAATTACATCGTAAAGATGTCCAAGTTTTCGTAAAATAAATAAAAACCATTGACGTTTTGAATTTTGCGCCCTGACCCTGAGCTTCCCCCTTAAGGATAAATACACTTGGTTAGATACTGGTTCGGCTTGTTATGATTTTTCGTACGTTCTCGGCAATAGTACGGGTCCTCTCGAAAACGTACAAACTTATTCTTAATTTGGTTCGTTAACATTTGTGAGTTCAACGGCATTGTTAATTGGTATGATTATTATCACCATCAATTTAGATATATCGCTGCAGTTGGATGGCAGTGAGTTGAACGCAGTTGTGATAATCACTATTTCCTTATACGTTATCAAACAACTATTGTCTAGAACAATAATATTAGTCGCAGGCTTTATCTATTTGTATGCGGTTACGTGCTTCATCACCTTAAGGACGCCAGGTATTATATACATGGCGCCTTCAACTGCTTAGTTTTTTTTTTTTAATATCGCCAGAAGAACACACCAACTATACGGTCCCACACTAAGCAACGCTTTTATTATGGGTACCGTACAATGGACTGAGGGCGAACTCAGTATATAATATTCGACGTCCTGATTAGCGTAGTTGGTAGTGACCCTGCTTTCTGTGTCGAGGGTCCCGAGTTCGAACCCTTTTAGGTACAAACTTTGTGTGACGAGCACGAATATTTGTACCCAACTCATGGAAGTTTAATATATATATATATAAGAAATATATGCTGAGTTCGCCCTCAGTCCATTGTACGGTACACAAGCGTTGCTTACTGTGGGACCGTATAGTTGGTGTGTTCGTCTGGCGATATTATTATTATGTAAAATTCGTAACACTCACTGACTGACTGACTCGTGGACAAAGCACAACTTGAAACAGTGGACTAGCGATATGAAATTCTGAGAACATGTTTGGTGAGTAACTCACAGTTGCACAAAGAAGGGATTTTGGGAGTGCCACCCGAAAGCGGGTCAAATGTATTAATACACTTTTTTTTAAGTTACGTTCGGTAACATGGCTAGACTTTATAAAACCTCCTCAGTGGGTGGCGCACAACCAACGCACACCAAGTTCTTGGATTAACCTCCACCCGCGCAATGCATTATGGTAAGTCTAAGAAAAGTAGCGATAGCATTGATAGCCAAGTTGGTAGAACGCTTGCCTCAGTAACGAGGATTGCAGGTTCAAACCCCGGCTCGCACCTTTGGGATTTTTCATGTGCGAATCTCATTTTCAACCATAACTATCACTTGCTAAACGGTGAAGGAAAACATCGTGAGGAAACCTGTATGTCTGAGAGAACCCCTCGAAAGATGTGTGAAGTCCGCCAACCCGCACCAACCCGCACGGGGCCAGCGTGGTGGACTATGGCCTAATCCCACTCGCATTGAGGGGAGGCCCGTGCCCAGCAGTGGGGTATTAAAAAGGCTGGTATAATTATAAGAAAAGTTCTCCGCGTGAGCTCTTTGCTCCATTGTGTCGAGTGGGTATAAAATTAATTTGCAAATTATTATGCTGAAATACAACCTCCCTGATAATATTCGTATCGGGTTGTACCCGCCGCATTATTATCAGGACAGTAGGCAGCCAGGAGGCGATTGATAACATCGTAATATTATATTATACTTTATTAATTAACTGTTGCCCGCGAGTTCGCCCGCGTCTATACATTTATATAACTTTTATAAAACACTTAATTTTATGTGAAGCTTACGATATTATATTAGTGAAAACTGAACTCAAATCGGTTTAGCCGTTTCTAAGATTAGCGGGCACAAATGCACAGACGAACAGATATAAATTCTGACAATCATTGGCTTAGGTTCTACTGCGTTGTTAAAGGCCCCCAATAACAGTTTTCCTCATATATCTTCCACGTACAGACACCGATCAGTTACATTTTTATTATATGTATATTCATAGCAATTGCATTCGGCTCATACAACACGTATATCCCATACAATCTCTGTCAAAAGTGACAGTTACTATGCAGTTCCTGTTCGATTATGAATCGATTGTGTTAGCGTGTGTGTGTGTCACGGACACGCCATGTTCATATAATCATGTCACATCAATCATTATTTTATTTATAACTAGCTGTTGCCCGCGACTTCGTCCGCGTGGTATTCAACAAAGACACAACCGTTGGCAACAGCCTGCTCGCGGATTCTGAGCCCGCGGGACGCATTTCAGGTTGTTGCTCTTAAACTTAATCAGGCGCAACGCTGCAACATTGGTTTTAATTTTTTTTCGTGAGGTCCTATGTTTTTTTTTCTAAAATAAAAGTAGCCTAAGTTACTCCTTGTTACCTCAGCTATCTGCCAGTTATAGTCCCGTCAAAATCGGTCCAGCCATTTCAGACAGACAAAAATTGTAAAAAAATGTTGTTTCGGTATAGGTACCGTGTATACATCCAAACGCACTTAGTAAAAAGCGGTTATTTTAATATTACAAACAGACACTCCAATTTTATTTATATGTATAGATGTGTATTTATTGAATATTTTATTGCTATTAATTACTTGACATTGGCGAAATACCCGCTCAGTTGTGGGTGACGCCATTTTCATATCCATTTTATTTAATCGCATTTCATTTCGTTAAAAAAGAAGAGTGTGTTAGCAGACTTGCCCCCCCCCCCCCCCCCTACCAGATGGACCTTTTTACACTCCTGATCCCGCCCTAATGCTGATGCAATGATTCTATTTTGATTTCGGTGTTGCATAATATTATTTGTTTAATAAGACGGTCTGTTGAAATACACAACTGTAAACATTGCGCATGATTCGATAAAGCTGTGCATACAATGTAGGTGCTCATCATTCCCACTGTAACGCTGATTATACTGGACTAGTAGAATAATAATAATATCGCCAGACGAACACACCAACTATACGGTCCCACACTAAGCAACGCTTGCATTATGGGTAATTATCGGACTGAGGGCGAATTTAGTTAATAATACTTACTTATATAGATATTAAACATCTATGAATTGGGACAAACGTTCATGCTCATCACACAAAGCTTGTGCAGGATTCGAACCCGAGACCCTCGGCGCAGAAGGCAGGGTCACTACCAACTGCGCCAATCAGGTCGACAATAAAATATACAGCGTGATTCTGAATGGGTAAAATAACCAATTAACTTGCATTTTTTTTGGGTATTTGTAATCTTTATATGAAATCAGAATTTCGATTAGTTGATATAAAAAAAAAACATTGGCCCCAACATTATGACAAATGTGTGTTTTTTGTGAGCAATTTTTTAGAATTACCAATTTTATTGGAATACTGATTACTAATGCGCTAAAAAAGCGTACGTTTAAGGACTGGTACACACACCCTTTCTGAATCATGCCATTAATAATAAGTTGTGAGTGAGGCCATATTCATATCTATTTTATTTAATCGCATCTCATTTCGTAAAGAAAGAAGAAGAATAAGTATCTGGCCGCCTCGCGACACAGGCTCGCGTCTAGTACGAGGACCACTGAATAATATTTTGTATGTGATTTTGATCCTACCTAGGCAAGTATGCTCCATCGTAGATCTCATCGTCACTTACCATCAGGTGAGATCGAGATCAAATACTGGCCTATAATGTATAAAAAAATAATTGAATGATCTTTTATGTAAATTTTTTATCCACTAGTTTTGCCGTGATTTTCGCACGAACAGACGAATTCTTAAAAGAAATGGTTTGATTGAAAAATGATTCAGTCGCGTCCAAACAACCTACTCCATTCGATTTACATAATATCTTTGATGCAAGTAGATAATAGTCGGTATACTTGTTGTTATAAGGCCCTGCGATATATTTTTTTTTCTATATTGGTGCGAGAGTTGGAAATGCGAATTCGCTACATGATGATCGATTATGTTGCTAAGCGATGTTTTCATATTTCAGGATCGAGTGACATTCTGCTTATAAAAGGTGTAACAAAAAGTAGTGTAACACATTTTGATGTATAAAATAATTGTGTAAATGATGTTCGCTTTTTAAGCAAGGCGATACAGTAGCGTTTGGCCATGCGCTCAGTACAGGTGTAATTTTTTTAATGTCTTAATAAAAAAAAAAAATAGATATTTTTTTTATTTATTTATTTGGGAATGTTATCTTTACAACTTACTGTTGGCCCTGTTTAAATATTTTAATACTACTTTTGTTACACCTTATATTAATAAGATTGTATTTAGAAAAAAAACGCCTCAACTGATTGCTATGATATTCTTATACCTGGTAATAACCTACAGAATAGTTTTTTATACCTATAGAAGTTAAACTGGCAAAGCCGAGACTTGAATAAGAATATTTCTTACTCGTGTAAACCATCAAATTCAGTACTTATGACTCGTCAAAATAGTTACAAAATGCTAAGCTACAACTTTACCGCCCGTTCGGAATGCCGTTCCTATGGAGAAGATCGGGCGAGAAACTCCATGGTTGCTCTTTTTAAATTTGAAGTTGGTCTTTTTGAATTTACTTAAACCTGACATGTTATTATTATTTTACATATATATTACAAGTAATTGATACTTCACTCGCAATCCCACATGGCAGGCTTTGTGTATGGCAAAGATAAAAATGTTCATTTATATTTAGCAAGTATGTATGTCTATCCGGTGAATAAATTGATAAGTTCCGATGCGTAATACAAATTAATCTAAATGTTGATGGAATCAGGCCATAGCTCACCACATTGGTCTAGTGTGGGTTGGTGGACTTCACACGTCTATATGAGGTCGTCTCAGACTTCCTCACGATGTCTTCTTCACCGTGTAGCTAGCGAAAATCGCAGTTATTGTGTTTTATTTTGTCGGTACCGAATAGATAATACTGCGAATAGACGTAGCATACTTTATTATTCGGTTGCGAATACCACTTCAAGTTGTCGTATTATTTAAGATAGGTATATATCGAAGTATATCTGGTTTCGTCTGGTCCGGCTATTACTATCACCCCCAGTCCATTGTATCGTCATGATAGTTCATATACTGCCTAGTTTGAGGCCATATATCTGGTGTGTTTATCCTGCGATATATTTATTTATTGTATGCCTCATGCAAAATGCTCTGCGCAAAATGTCTACTGAACTATGCTTAGCGAAAGCTGCGATATTATTTACTAACACCAATTTTATTATAAACAAATTATACCATTGTCTTGCTCATGCATTGCGTGCCTGAGAAGGACGGCAAGACATTAACATTTTGTACTAGAAGAAGTAGCGACATACTTGCTTATGTAGTCGTATCGTAATCGCGGCCCGTTGATAAAGCGGTCATGGGTTCAATACTCGGGTCGTGCGAACGAATTTCTTAAATCTCTGGGCCCCAAGTCTGCTTGCAAAAGTGCCTCTTATATTGTCCAGAGTTAAAATTAGGATGCAATTGTCATTAATTGATGAGTGAATTTTGTGTTTACCTGCAAGTGGCGTAAATGATACTAGTACAAGTATATTAGTTTGAAGGCCTGATTAGCGCAGTTGGTAGTGACCCTGCTTGCTGTGCTGAGGGTCCCGGATTCGAATCCTGGTAGGGATTATCTTTGCGTGATGAGCACGAATGTTCCTACAAAGTCATAGATGTTTAATATCTATAATATATACTGAGTTCGCCCCCAGTCCATTGTGCGGTACCATAATACAAGCGTTGCTTAGTGTGGGACCGTATATAGTTGGTTTGTTCGTCTGGCGATATTTATTTATATGTATGTTTGGCTGAAGTACAAATACCGCCATTGGTGTATATAAAGTCCCCGCAGCCTGACTAAAGGAAGGAATGCTGATCTATACAAATAAATAAAATTGGAGTGTCTGTTTGTAATATTAAAATAACCACTTTTTACTAAGTGCATTTGGATGTATACACGGTACCAAAACAACATTTTTTACAATTTTTGTCTGTATGTCTGTCTGTCTGTCTGTTTGTTCCGGCTAATCTCTGAAATGGCTGGACCGATTTTGACGGGACTTTCACTGGCAGATAGCTCATGTAACAAGGAGCAACTTAGACTACTTTTATGTTCCTACCTAGGCAAGTATGCTCCATCGTAGATCTCATCGTCACTTACCATCAGGTGAGATCGAGATCAAATACTTGCCTATAATGTAAAAAAAAAAAAAAAAAATTTAGAAAAAAAATAGGCTCTCACGATAAAAAAATAAAACCAATGTTGCAGCGCTGCGCCTGATTAAGTTTGATAGCAACAACCTGCAATGCGTCCCGCGGGTTCAGAGCGCGCGAGCAGGCTGTTGCCAACGGTTGTGTCTTTGTTGAATACCACGCGGGTGAAGTCGCGGGTAACAGCTAGTTTATAATAAAAAAATACCTCCCCTGCCCGTTGGTGTATCACCACCCTTTGAATTGCGATGCGATACCATTTTCCTGTTAGCGTTCGTCGTTGCTTGCTTATATCAAAGATACCTAGTGTGTCCATGCCATTACTCATGTTTCCGAATGAAATTCATCAATTATTTTTATCAATTATTACATACTCTTATTAATTTATTGGCCTTTGAACTAATTTATTTAAGTTGCTAGGTACGTACCTATATATATCCCAAAATAAGTTTGTTTTATATATAATTCCCTAAAAACACATCTCTAATGTGCTCGTGTCTTTTCGTTTGACGACCCGATTGGCACGGTTGATAGAGACCCAGCTTTCGGTAACAAAGGTCCCGGGATCGAATTCCGGTAAGGGAAAACGTTGTGTGATGTGCACGAATGTTTGTACCCTAGTCACGAATGTTTAAATCTATATCTATACATGTAAATAAAATTGGAGTGCCTGTTTGTAATATTAAAATAACCGCTTTTTACTAAGTGCATTTGGATGTATACACGTTACCTATACCGAAACAACATTTTTTACAATTTTTGTCTGTCTGTCTGTCTGTCCGTCTGTCTGTCTGTCCGTCTGTCTGTCTGTCTGTCTGTCTGTCTGTCTGTTTGTTCCGGGTAATCTCTGAAATGGCTGGACCGATTTTGACGGGAATTTCACTGGCAGATGGCTGATGTAACAAGGAGTAACTTAGGCTACTTTTATTTTAGAAAAAAAAATTGGATCTCTCGAAAAAAAATTAAAACCAATGTTGCAGCGCTGCGCCTGCTTAAAGTTTGATAGCAACAATCTGCAATGCGTCCCGCGGGATCAGAACGCGAGCAGGCTGTTGCCAACGGTTGAGATGTTGTTAAATACCACGCGGACGAAGTCGCGGCCAACAGCTAGTATCAATAAAAAGTTGGTGTGTTCGTCCGGCAATATCTTTATCTTCTTCTAGTATCTATATATATATATATATATATATATATATATATAGATACTAGAATATATATATATATATATATCAATATATATATTGTATATATATATATATATATCAAACGAAGTTATGTTAATTACACTATTTATAACTCAAGAATGGTTTTTATTATCGCTATTGAAGCATGGGAAAAAATCACTATAAGAAAATAATAAAGGATAATAAATTTTCCCATACTTGATATCAGTAGTGATAGGGTCTCATATAATTTCGCTTGACTCCATGAACCAGTGGCAGCTGCCCCAATCGGCCCCATTGTGGCTGCTCTAATTTATTGTCTTCTCTTTTCGATTGCGCGGTACTCGCCATCGTTATCTGATGATGATTTATTTTGATGCATTAGACCAGGGGTTACCGAACTTAGTTGCTCTACTGCCTACTTTGAGAATGAATTATTTATATGCACCCCCATTTTTTCACCTACTTTAAAAACCACAATGACTTTAAATTAAATTAATTATTGTAAGCCTCTACACAATACCCCCCATTTTTTTCTGGGTCTCTTACCTGGGTCCCTTGAGGCCTGCAGCGCCCACAAGGGGGCGTTATCGCCTACTTTGGGAAAGGCTGCATTAGACAGTATGACTGATGTTTGACTCGTATGTTTCCAGCGTCCGCCGCCGTAGCCACGGTGTCCGTGACTCAGATCCCCCTGCTCGGCGTCAACGGCTCCGGGATACGACACGACAACCTGACGGGAAACCTGCCCAAGGTCAGCGACCCCATCATGCCAGATGACAGTGAGTTCCATCATCCAGTTTCAAATATTAAGCAGGGCTACCAACTTCTGAAAAAAAATTTTCTGAGAACAATTTACATAATACCCCTAAATCGCATAATTAAAAGTCCCAAATGAATCCGTGTTCCTATTCAAACGTATACACAGTGATTCAGAAACGGTGTCCTAATCCTTAAACCTGTGCTTCGTTTGCTCATTTGTAATCATTATGTGAGATCAGAATATTGAAGTGTAAAAATAAGGAAAAAAAAACATGTTAATAAAAAAAACAAAATTTGTCATATTTAAATAAAAACCGGAATTCTGACTTCACATAAGTATTAAAAACGCGATAATGGAGCGCAGCTTCAAGGCTTAGTTATAACCTTATATATATAAATATCTGAATTTCTGGGGAGACCTTGAATTGTCGCGTTTCCCCATTTTATTTTCATTAACACTTGTGCACGATTATAATTCCAATGGTAATTCACTGAGGTTAGGGTGGAAGTGCTAGGTCAGGCCGCGAAATTCTAAATTTCTATGGGTTTTATGTTTTCATGAAAAATCGGGCCATCTCCACAATTTAATTTAGTTTTAGGCGACATTGTGCATTCGATGCCTCAATGAATAAAGTTTTCTTAAGGGGGAAGCTCAGGGTCAGGGCGCGAAATTCAAAATGTCAATGGTTTTTATTTTTTTACGAAAAATGTGGACATATTTACGATGTAATTTAGTGTTTTGCGATATTAGCATTCTGCATTGGATGTTTCGATGTATTAAGTTTGCTTAAAAAAGTACCTAATCCGATACAATACCATAAGGTTTGTATAAACCGCTACTTTTACAAACTTTATGGTGTTGTATCGCTTTAGGTATTTTGTATCGCTTTAGGTTTATCGCAAAACACTAAATTAAATCGTAAAGATGTCCAAATTTTTCGTAAAAAAGTAAAAACCATTGACATTTTGAATTTCGCGCCCTGACCCTGAGCTTCCACCTTAATATAATACATAAAGCGATACAATACTTCAAAGGTTGTAAAAACCTATGACTATGGCCTAATCCCCCTCGTATTGAGGGGAAGCCCGTGCCCAATAGTGGGACATTAAAAAGCCTTGGTATTTTTTTTTGTATATTATAAAAACCGTTATTTTCACAAACTTTGGAGTGGCTTTTCATTTGATTTTTTTAAAGAATATACTCCAATGTGCCGTCGAGAAGTAACCAACTAATAACTGACTCATGAACCAATTTTTGTTACAGACTTCACTGATATCTTCAAGGAGCCGGAAATAATTAAATCCGAGCATAACCTGGCGAATTTGACTTATGTGAGTAACTTGAACACATATACCAGAAATAGTTTATATTGATCGGACGCTGGCTTTGGATAAGAATCATGGCCGCAGTTTCGAGGCTTGGTTCGATCACCTTATGGATTTTACAATGTTATAAATATTATATTAATCTATACATATAAATAAAATTGGAGTGTCTGTTTGTAATATTAAAATAACCGCTTTTTACTAAGTGCATTTGGATGTATACACGTTACCTATACCGAAACAACATTTTTTACAATTTTTGTCTGTCCGTCTGTCTGTCTGTCTGTCTGTCCGTCTGTCTGTCTGTCCGTCTGTCTGTCTGTCTGTCTGTCTGTCTGTTTGTTCCGGGTAATCTCTGAAATGGCTGGACCGATTTTGACGGGAATTTCACTGGCAGATAGCTGATGTAACAAGGAGTAACTTAGGCTACTTTTATTTTAGAAAAAAAAATTGGATCTCTCGAAAAAAAATTAAAACCAATGTTGCAGCGCTGCGCCTGCTTAAAGTTTGATAGCAATAATCTGCAATGCGTCCCGCGGGATCAGAACGCGAGCAGGCTGTTGCCAACGGTTGAGACGTTGTTAAATACCACGCGGACGAAGTCGCGGGCAACAGCTAGTATATACATAATAGTATACTTAGTATACGTATACTTCGTATACGTACCGTAGAAGAACGGGCAAGAAACTCCATGGTTGTTCTTTTTTTAAAAAGATCTTGTATATTTTTGAGCAGTACATTGTTATAGGTATGTGAGAACAATGTAGGAACAGCTAGGCAGAACGTAGCAGCTGTTTCAAAAAATAAGTACTAACTAAGTATACGTATACTGCTCAAAAATATACAAGATCTTTTAAAAAAAGAACTACCACGGAGTTTCGTGCCCGTTCTGCTCCTTAGGAACGGCATTCCGAACGGGTGGTAAAGCTGTCACTTAGCATTTTGTAACTTTTTTGACGATTCATATGTACTTAATGGTTGACATGAATAAAAAATATTCTGATTCTGATTCTGAATATGTTCAAATGACCGCTATTCTGGAGGTCAGAATGATGCCCCCCCCTCCCCACCCCGATTTTTTTGTGTTTATGTCAAGCCCATGACTATATATTTTTTAACTTATGTTTTGCGCTTATATAAGTAACCCTTTCTCAATAACGTTGTATATATATTTTGTTTATTATTTTTCATGTTAATGTTGATGTATGTTTTGTCAGGACTACCACACATTCTACAACAGCACATTCATCGGTAACACTGGCCACTTCAACGAGTACTGGGCGAACATCAGCGCGGTGACGGCGCAAGTCCACCCCATACTCAGCAACTCGCATCGCAGAGCCACTGTGAGTATACTCGGTACCAGGGCACCAAGTCTGCTAACACAATCGATTCATAATAATAATAATACCAGCCCTTTTTAATGTCGCACTGCTAGGCACGGGCCTCCCCTCAATGCGAGGGGGATTAGGCCATAGTCCACCACGCTGGCCCAATGCGGGTTGGCAGACCTCACACATCCGTCGAGGGGTTCTTCCAGACATGCAGGTTTTCCCACGATGTTCTCCTTCACCGTTTAACAAGTGATAATCATGGTTGAAAATGAGATTTGCACATGAAATCCAGAAATCCCAAAGGTGCACCTGCGATCCTCGTTACCGAGTCAAGCGTTCTGCCAACTTGGCTATCACTGCTATATATAATGCTAATCTCACTGTACAGATAGATAATATTTTTATAGTCCTTTTTTATTTTTTTTGTCTATAGTCCATCAGATTAAGTTTCGACTTCCCGTTCTACGGGCACAACATTCGCAACATCACGGTGGCGACCGGCGGCTTCATTTACACCGGCGAGCACGTGCACAACTGGCTCGCGGCCACGCAGTACATCGCGCCGCTCATGGCCAACTTCGACACCACACTCACCAACGACAGCGTCGTCAAACTCATCGACGATGGTGAGCCACAACTGAGTTGCCACAGTTGCCAATCATTCACCTTTCTGTGCGCTTGCGCTTTTAACTCGGTAGGGGACAAACCGGGCCCCAAGTCTGCTAACACAATCGATTCATAATCGCACAGCAACCGCATAGTAACTGTCACTTTTGACACATTGCATGGGATATGTGTCAAAAGTGACAGTTACTATGCGGTTGCTGTTCGATTATGAGTCGATTGTGTTAGCAGACTTGGGGCCCTGTGTGATGAGCACGAACGGTGCACCCGAGTGATGGGTATAATCATATCACATCTATAAAGTCATCATCATCATCATAGAACATTTACCTTAATATATATAAATTATGTGTCACGATGTTTGTCCGCTATTGACTCCTAAACTACTGAACCGATTTTAAAAAATAATTGCACACTGTGTGCAGTTTTATCCAACTTGAAAGATAGATTGGTTTATATCTCTTTTTTTTTTTTAATTACATTATAGGCAAGTATTTGATCTCGATCTCACCTGATGGTAAGTCACGATGAGATCTACGATGGAGCATACTTGCCTAGGTAGGAAGGCGGCAGTAGATCGAGACGCTACATTCACTAGGCACATGCAGCGCAGCTGATCTGACCCGCCATCCATGAATGGCAACACCGAACATCATGCCGGAACACGGCTAGGCCGCTTGGCGACATGGCTTTGTTCAGTGGGTGGTGACTAACCACGGCCGAAGCCTACCACCAGTAAAATCTCAATTTATAATCGCAAATATTTAACTATAAGTATATGGCAAAACAACGTTTGCCGAGTCGGCTAGTAAAAGTATATATTGTGGACGGGATTGTAGCTTAGTTTGGGACCGTTGATATGTTCGTCTGGCCATATTAATTTATCCGCCTAGACAGATACGATTACGCCTGTATTCCCAGTAGGCGTAGGTGCACTGCACGCAACCACATTTCGCTGACGTAAATTAAATTCCCATATAATAATTCCAGCCCTTTTAATGTCCCACTGCTAGGCACGGGCCTCCCCTCAATGCGAGGGGGATTAGGCCATAGTCCACCACGCTGGCCCAGTGCGAATTGGCGGACTTCACACATCTTTCGAGGGGTTCTCTCAGACATGCAGGTTTCCTCACGAAGTTTTCCTTCACCGTTTAGCAAGTGATAATCATGGTTGAAAATGAGATTCGCACATGAAAAATCCCAGAGGTGCGAGCCGGGGTTTGAACCTGCAATCCTCGTTACCGAGGCAAGCGTTCTACCAACTTGGCTATCACTGCTTCGTCTTCAAATTCCCATATTGGAATATAATAATGTGGAATGCCGTAGAACTATAATAAAACAATTACAGGTGACAACTTCACCGCCTTCTGGGAGAATGTGACCTTGCAAGAAAACAGCACGAAGAAGTTCACGTTCGCCGTCACGCTGTACAAGTCTGGCGAGATCGTGTTCGCGTATAAGGACATACCGATCGAGGTTCAAGAGATCAATGACGCCGACCATCCCGTCAAAGTGGGCATCAGCGACGCATACCTCACCGACAAGATCGTGTTTTGTAAGTATTCACTGTATATTATTCAATTAGGTCTAACGGTGAACTGTTTTTTTTGACCTGCTGCTAAAGTCTGATGAGCCGTTCCTACATTGTTCTCACATACCTATAACAATGTATTGCTCAAAAATGTAAAAGATTTCTTTTTAAAAAAGAGTAACCATGGAGTTTCTCGCCCGTTCTTCTCCATAGGAACGGCATTCCGAACGGGTGGTAAAGCAGCAGCATAATATTTTTGTAACTTTTGACGATTCAAAAGTACTGTACTGTACATAATGGTCTACGTGAATAAAAAATATTCTGATTCTGAACTTCGTACCGCCTCAGAATCAAATGTAAGAGGAAATGAATTATATTTATTTATTTTTCTATGAATGTTTCCAATAATTTAATAGTTGTGTAATGTTTCCAATAATTATTCTGCTGTTACGGTGGGTAGACAAATTAAATAAATCAAAGATTAGAAAAATGCTCGCCCGTTCTTGAGTTGTACATAGTGTTACTAACGCGACTTTGTTTTATATATTTACAGAAGTTTATTTGCAGACGTGTAGAACTAAACACATGTAATATTTTTTAAAAAGAAATGCATTTACAAATATGCATTTTTTTTATAAATACAGTAATTTTTTTTATTACTTAAAAAATATATTTACAAATTTGCATTCTTTTTAATATATACAGTCATTAGCGACATTATCAGATGGTGCAATAATACAGTATGTGGTTTTTTTTTTCAAATCAACCGGTTGATTGAATTCCTGGCAAGGGAACAATTTTTTTAAATAATCTAATGATGAAGCAGTTTTAATTTTATCTCAATGTTTTCGTTACCAACCTGTATAACATATAATTTTCCGTGCAGACGTGCGTCGTAAGACGATCTACGAGTACCACCGCGTGACGTTCAAAGACCATATGATTACGAACAATACAATATTGAAGATCGTCCCCCTGCCCACGTGCTTGCAGTACGACACGTGCGACACGTGCGTGAACCACAACACCACCTTCAACGTGAGTTGCCCCGGCCAATAGATTAGATTATATTATATTTTAATGTGCACCAATATAATTTTGTTGATAACTTTGAAGATATAAACGTTTATAATCTATACTAATATTATAAATGTGAAAGTTTGGATCGATGGATGGATGGATGTTTGTTAGTTACTCTTTCACGCCCGAACGGCTGAACGGATCTGGATGAAATTTGGCACAGTGATAGATTATAGTCTGAAATAGCACTTTTTATCCCGGTAAAATGTATGGTTCCCGTGGGATAGCTTTTTTAATTTTTCATACTTTTTATCGCGGGTAACGCCGCCGGGCGCAGCTAGTATTCTATAAAATGAACTACGAGGAAATACTACGAGGCATAGTGAACGACATAAGTCAGTGTTTGTTCAATTTTTTTTTGTATCCCAGATGCAAGGAGAGCTCCGTCGTTATGTACTTCAAAAATATATTATTATTATTTAGTTACCTTACGTTGAGCCAAGGTCGTAGAGCGCTCGCCTTGATGATAGTCGCAGGTTCAAACCCTAGGTCGCACCTACAGGATTTCTGGATTTCATGTGTGAATCTTATTTTCAACCAACATTATCACTTGCTAAACGATGAATGAAAACATCTCGTGAGGAACCTGCATGTTAGACAGAACCGCTCGAAAGATGTGTGAAGTCCGCGAACCCGCACTGGGCCAGCGTGGTGGACTATGCCCTTACCTCACTCGCATTGAGGGGAGGCTCGTGCCCCACAGCAGGACATTAAAAAGTGTTGATATTATTATTTTATGTAGTTATATAGATATGTTGTTTCCTTTTGTTAACCAACTTCAAAAAGGAGGTGGTTTTCATTTCGGATGTATTTTTTTTAATGTCTGTCACTGTTATTTCCCAGTGCTCGTGGTGCCCCTCAATCAACAAATGCTCCAGCGGCACGGACAGGAATAAGCAGGACTGGCTGTTGAGAAGTGAGTTCTAATCTTATGGACTTATGGTTCTTTTACATTTGCTTAGAACCTCGGCCTGACCGCTTCACCAGCTCATAAAAAATATATACAAGCCTGTGTCTTGCCGGATGGTTTCATGTGAGGATGAGTTCCGATCTGATTGTAGATTATTAAAAAAAAAAGCATCTCCGAGTTCTATCAATTGGTATTATTATTCTGCAGGATGCGAGAAGACCGCCATATCGGACAGTCTGTACTGCACCGCGGCGCCGCACAACGCGACGGGCGAGGTCGCCGTCGCGAACACTACCTACGTCACCGATCACACTGCTAAACAAAACATCACAAGTAAATAATAAAGATCACGTCTGAAACATTTGTCCACAGAATAATGCCTTAATACAAAAATATTTTCAATCTAAATATACTTTCCTTCTGAAAAAATCTTTGCAATGCTATTTTTTTAATATTGAATATTTATTTGATAAAAAGAACGTGTACACAATTCAATCACATTCATTTTATTATTTTGCCAGTGTCAAGTAATTAATAGTAATAACACATTCAATAAATACACATCTATACATATAAATAAATTGGAGTGTCTGTTTGTAACAGTAAAATAGCCGCTTTTTACTAAGTGCATTTGGATGTATACACGGTACCTATACCAAAACAACATTTTTACAATTTTTGTCTGTCTGTCTGTCTGTTTGTTCCGGCTAATCTCTGAAATGGCTGGACCGATTTTGACGGGACTTTCACTGAAAAATAGCTGATGTAACAAGGAGTAACTTAGGCTACTTTTATTTTAGAAAAAAATAGGCTCTCACGAAAATAAATTAAAACCAATGTTTGAGCGCTGCGCCTGATTAAGTTTGATAGCAACAACCTGCAATGCGTCCCGCGGGCTCAGAACGTGCGAGCAGGCTGTTGCCAACGGTTGTGTCTTTGTTAAATACCACGCGGACGAAGTCGCGGGCAACAGCTAGTTTTAAATAAAATAATGGATGTGACGTGATGATATGAAAATGGCGTGTCAGTGGTGGCGTTAATAGTAGTTGTGTGTGCGTCCCCAGCGTCGTCCAGCACGGAGGGTGGTGGCGGCGTGTCCCCGCTCAGCGCGACGCCGGTGGTGGCCGCGCGCTCGCCCATCGGCGGCGTGGTGGGCGCCTTCCTCGCGCTCACGCTCGTGTGCAGCGCGGCCGCCTGGGCGCTCTACGCCTTCAAGAACCCGCACACGCGCAGCGGACAACTGCTCATCAAGGTAACATTCATATATGATTGCACCGGCAAGCGGATTTGTCCAATGGGCAGAGGAAACTTCCCCGGTCCAATAAGATGTCGGTCCATACTATGTTGTATTTTTACTTTTATATTAATTTGCTTAGTTTGCTATGAATGTTGTTATACCATCAGATTTTAGAGCTGTTTGTTTTTATAATGTACAATCAAGACTTATTTTACTTTTATTGAAATAAATAAAAACCCATGTAAGTGCATATATTTTAAACTTAGTTTAAATAAAGTCTCTGACGCCCATGTCAGAGGGATTCGCGGGCCGGGCCAGGACAGCGCCCGGACAAAAAATAAACATTGATATATGCAAATGTGTAACATATTGGACCCTCACCATACATGCCAGCGGGGTTATTTTAAACTATTCTAAATCGATATCGGAACCGGAATCGAAAACATCCGAACTGGATTACCGCATTCGCTATTTAAAAATTTCCGAATTTGATTATCTTCGAAGGTTCTCGATGGCGATACCAAATCGTTGTTTCAAAACGTTTCCGTCGGAAAGCTCGTCGGTAGCAACACCAACATCGGAAAGTTTCAAATCCGTTTCCGATATCCATTCCGAATCATTTTTAAAATAACCCACCAGGTCTAGAATTACTATTATGACTTATTTGTATTAGACCTAATAAAGGTGAGGAAAGGGAATTTTCTGTCTAATAACACTTTATTTTGTCCTCAGTACCGGCCGACTCAGTGGAATTGGCGGCGCGGTGAGGCCCGCTACACTGCGGCCACGATACACATGTAAATTACTTAATACTACGTTAGACACAAACGCGAATCAAACGTGATCGGCGGCGACCTCCTGGACTTGGCGGACTTGGCCACGTTGACAACTTACCACTTGAACTAGCCGCACGCTTGACCCAGTGGCAATCATCGCACTTGACAAGCTTGGCCACTGAATTGTGTACATAAACGGAGTGATTCAGAAAAGGTATACTAAGCTTTGCCACCCGTGCTTCCTTAGTGCATATGTAACCGTTTTGCGAAGTCAGAATTTTGATGAGGCGACCATAAAAAAAATTGCACAATATTACAATTGTCATTTTGTCGGGAATCAAATATAATTTTTGTTAATAGAAATTCTGACTTGTTTAAAAATTGCTGGTTCAAAGGACGATGGAACGATAGATACGTTAGATTTATACACTTATATATTTATACGCTTTTGAATCTCATCACTTAATGTGAAAGATATATTATGATATACAGAATGCAAACGATAGGTGATAACAGAATAATATTTTGTTAAAAAAAAATGGACAAAGAAATGAGGTCACCTTGAGAGTATTTTATACGAGGGTATACTATACCTTGAATCTGTGATCTTTGTAAAATATGTGAAGAAAGAAATGCGAGAGGTTAATTTAAAAAAAAAATATTTTGTTTACAATTGTCATATTGCTGGCAACAATTTTTTTAAATCGATTTTTCAGATGTGCTAAAGAATCGCAGGTTCAAGCCTTAGTTTACATTTTCTGAATCATCCTATATATACGCCTTTGAACACGAACCTCGTCCTGTTAACATCGTTTCCATCCTGTACATGTAAACATAAATGTAACTCAAGTGCCTTCCTCAGAGTTCCATAATAAAATTATTGTAAAGTTGCGTCCACATAGTCGCCGGGTTAAGCCCGGTGTACACGTTTCGGTGCACTAGCTATGCGCTCACCAATTTAAGATCACTGCATACTGGACGTACACGAATGTACTACTATAAAACATGGGAGGGTGTTTACTGCATACGCACCGCGACAATGACGCGATGCTAACGTGCTAGTGTTGTGAACATCGACTATTTTAATTGTTTGTTCGCTTGATAACTATAATATGCGCGTGCGTCACTACTTAGCTCTCCGAAGCGACTGTATACGCAGCGGCACCGCGGCGCGCGCGCGGCGTGCCGTGCTAAATATCTTCTTCAGCGATATTTCTCCCCCCTCCCTTTGATCCCGTGACTATATATGCATGTTCTATGAAACGATGTTACTAAAAACTATCGTTCCGTACCGTCCGGGTTAAATCACGTTACATATGCAGCGACCTTTAATCTAATCTAATTGTAATGGCAAACAGTTTCTCTATTCAATTATCCTGTTTGATACACAAAATAATCTAAATGTATTGCTGTCTTTTACGGATTGTCAATGTATGAGCAAGACTGCAATATGTTTTGTTGTGTCAAAGAATAATGCTCAAGTTTTGAAGAAAATAGTTTTGGATTTAATAAAGCAACACCACCTTGCTCGTCATCCTCGAAGGTACATCTGCATTTAACCGATTGTATCTGGTCCATATGCAATAAGGGGTAGGGCATAAGTAGACCACAAATATTTGATTAGATACACCCCATACTAAGCATTTTTAAATAACGAAAACAAAGACATTATATTAATATCTAGTTGAACACATAATCTATTATTAAAGATATTTGTGATCTACTATTTATATATTTTTAACAGATGGGATGAGATGACGAATTAAATGGTTTTTAAATTCATTCACCAACCCTCCCCGTAGCTTTCGGTCTTAGAATCTCAATTGGCTGACATCAGACGCCGGGTAAACTCTGAGCATTGTTATTTAGGTATATGTTGACAACAGGTTTGGTGGCAACATAGCAACATAGGCCGCTGTGTTGCCTGATTATAATTAAATAAGGAAAACGACAGCTAAGTCCGGCGGCTATGTGTGACCGTGAAATATCCGTCCCGAGTAATTAGTACATTGTTCAGCTTAAAACTAGATTCCTTAATGTGTCACTCAATAGCACAGCGTAGTAAATAGTGGTAGTGCACTCGACTAAACTGCTGACAAGCATGCTGTTTATTTCCAGGTGTAAAAATATCACAACAATATGAATTTTGTACCAGGTGCAACAAATAATAATGTAAAATATTTGAAAAGGTAAAAAAAGAACAAATTAGAACATTACATGGTATTTGCGCTGTGCAATGTTGCTGGTTCTTTAAAGAAATAACAAACATGTAAATGTTTATTTTATACATTAACTCGATCGATCGTTACGGCAATATTTGTTAACCTCTTAAAATATATTTTTTTAAATTTTGTTAGTTAAAAACGAGAATTTGAGTGTGAGACCTACCACTAAACTTGGTCTAACTACCTTCTCAATTGTAAAGCAAACAGTTTAATCAATAATGGCCATTAAATTAAACGTCTTACGGTATCAATTGTATTATATGATGAATTATATTTTATAGGCTGGTTACCCAGCGATGTTTGTAATTATTATACTAGAATCTATAAAGTATTGGCTGAGTGTAAAGATATACTTTCTTAACTGGGCCTTGGTGTTTATTAACAGTGGCTCAGTATAAAATAAAATTATTGGAGTATCAATTAACTTATCAATTATCTATATGCTTACAAGCTATGTATTTGTAATTAATTTTATTGTTAATGTATTGGCACAATGGTAATGGTTTTAGACGAATGTTGTTTATTTTAATGTAAACAGGGTATGCTTGGTAAATAAAGGGCCCCAACACACATATAATGATATATTTTCCCATGCTATTGTTTGGTCCATTACTTAAAAGTTTTGTACTTATTAATAAAGTATTTTAGGGACGTTACTTTAACATATTTTATGTATTTTAATTACTCTACCTTATATTTTTATTTACTTAATTTAGAATCTCACAGTTTGTTCAAAATATCACGTATAGTCGATTTTACATTCTATTTTTTTTATTCACGCTTTTGGCAATATTGCAATCACGACTCAAATATCTTCATTATAATATTCTTACTAACACATTTTGGCTGCTCACTCAATTGCAAGCCAGACTTGTATAGAAGTTCAGACGAAACATTGCCAGTTAAGCAAAGTGACGCCACTATTTCAACGCATTTGTAGTGGTAATGTTACCACTTATAAAACATTTTGCTTAGTATTTGGTCGCGGCATAGACCAAGAAGTTCTGGAGTTAGTTTTTTATAAGTGTGCTAGACCAGAGATTTCTTAAGCTTCTCTTATAGCGCATGCATATGTTCTCTGAATATTCCAACATGTTTTATTTGTATCTACGGTTACAATTCTCGTCGGACGGGCATGGAGACTTTCTTTTAGAAATATATAACTTCTATCACATGTTAAGATTTAAGAAATTCGATTGTTTAAAATCTGCGGTGTTATTTTGTTTTTGACAATAATTATATGAATCAGAGCTTAATAGTGTCATGTTTATCTTATATTTATTTAAAACAAAGTTAAGAAAGGGTGGGCAACATTTTTACGATCTTTATTTTTGAATTTGTCTCCGCCCGAATGTTGTGTCTATTAACCTCCTAAGTGTCTCCGGATTTTGGAAAGAGCGCGGTTAATAATAGATATGCTTGATCGATTGTTTATAAAAATCAATTATTGATAGAACCGGCGTATAACGCAAGAAGTTTTAAGACGGACCAGTAATGTGTAGACGGCTATGTTCTCCGTCTGTCCTGTGTCCTTTGCCTTGATATTTGACTGTCATCAGCTTCGCGTATGATTCCTGGCATGTGCCCAAGGCAGCAGCTCGAGAAACCGCGCGGCCAGTATATACGCAGCTGATGATTATACGAAACATAATTCACTATTCCGTGGTCGCGGCCCGCAATCGTTAGACACGTACGTCGTTTGCTGTAAGTAATTTAGTTTTATATGAATAGTGATATTAATGTAAAATATATATTAACAATGTTATGTATTACGTATTTTTGGGATGTTTTTTTTTACTATTAACACACTTATTGTGGACTGTCACGAAGGTTTAGCACCAAAGATCGTTGGTACATCGCTCAATCAAAAATCATGGTCAATTTAGATTAAATGTTTATTTGGTGATGTAAATTATAATTTTAAGGTACCATTCCGATGTTTGTAAGGGACCATAATATAGAAGTCTAATAAAATCGTGTCGTTGGTAAATTGTTTTTTTTATTGATCCTCCGTAGTAGTAGCTATCACAGTATTTCTTTCAGCCAGGCGGGTGGTGTGCCTGGCGGGCGGCCTCTATGCCCTGACGGTTAACGGCATCTTGTATATATGATATGTGCGCCGAAAATTCTTATAGCGCGTTTCAGGATTGTACTGAGAATGTCAATTATTCCCGACCCCAGTGTTCAGGGGTATAAATACGAGTTCTTGTGTGACCTTCATATTTTATAATAATGATTTTCACCTCCTGTACAGTCAAGGCAAGATATCGTGAGGAAACATGCGCGTCTTGAAAGACTGGTGAAGGTAGCTAGCCCGCACCGGGTCCAAATCCCCCTCGCGTCTATATTGGATCCAACCACCCAATGGCGAAATGTGAGTGCGATGTAGTGCACGTCCTATGCTACTTCGGAGATTGAAGGTGTAATGATGGTATATGATTGAATTTAAACTAAGTATAAAAATGCAACTTACTATAACGACTGTAAGTATTGGCAACAACTATACTGCCATTTATTAAATTCGCTCCTTGAGTTCCGGACGCCACTGAAGCGAAGCGAAGGGATGTACATGTTGGAGTCTGTAAACACATCCTAATAGCAAAAAGGTTTTAATATGGAATAGATAGACGAAAGTCGCACCTGTCAACTTTTTGACTTCGTATTTTTACGATCCTTATATTTTCTATATCCAAATTTTTTTTTTTTTTACGAAATGAAATGCGTTGAAATAACATGGATATGAATATGGCCTCACCCACAACATAGCGGGTATTTTGCCAATGTCAAGTAATTAAGCGCAATAAAACATTCAATAAATACACATTATAAAATAATATAATGGATGTGACGTCATGATGATATGAAAATGGCGTGTCCCCCAAATATATCTGTTTTAATATGGTATAGACGAAAGTTGCACCTGTAAATTTTTTGACATCGTATTTTTACGCTCTTTATATTTTCTATATCCAAATATATCGCATTTACCACCTTCAATCCTGGTATTTTTTCCCATAACCCATCAGTACGAAATATACCAATGATTGTTTGAAACTCTCAGCTCGGTATCAGGTGTTTTTATACAAATATTGGTCTATTCCGCACATCACTCAGCATCGCTTTGATGGAAACCTGCCCCCTAATAACTTTACTTACAATAGCCTAGCGATAGCAATCATCTCGCAATATATGCTTCCAAATCGCTAATTCGTATTACGTAGCGATGCGACGTTGTTCTTAATACAAATTTGCGATTTGAAAGTGACATTACGCGCGGCTTTTGCTATCGCTTTACTATCGTGAGGCTATTGCAAGATACGCAATCAGGCGGGCTTTACAATGGTCGAAGCAAAAGTAAAGACGATGTCTGAAACAGTTATAGACATATTTAAGTATTATGTGTATTGTGAAGTACCTAATGATAACCTACCTGTATGATGTATATACTTATTATCTTTTTTAGTGTTTCTGTTTACTTTAGTGGATAGTGGCTAGACTGTAAAAGCCACATCTTGAAATCACCAAGCTCTCAAATTAAAAATATGACTGTTTAAAAAAATACTTTTTCCCCAAAGGTATTATTAATATGACCCCAAGTTAACAGAAAGTGTTCATCCAATAGCAAATCAATTCCATTGTGAATTGATTAAAATTTCGATAACAGTGAGCACACCTGTAAAAAGATGGCTACTATTTTGTGGGTAGGATCTAGGCCTAGTATGTGTTTTGGAGGTAAATAAAAAACGAAGTATGTCAAGATAGTAAGGACATTTATTTAAATCACTATAAGTAATACCGACTACTAAAAATATTTGTTCGCTTTCGTTTCTACGGAATTAGACGCCTGGCAAGCACTGGGTAAATGCGATGCAGTCAGCTTTTCTCCCACCCGACCGTGGGAAAGCGCTCGACCTTCTCCCCGCAAACTTAAGGCTAATGTTACGCCCCACGCACACCTACGAAGTCTAGCCTGATGATCGCCTAGCTCCCCAGGTTGATCACTAGACTAACTGACCCAGACCTTCCTTCCGGGCAGATGTAATGATTTTCTCTCTCCCTACTTGGACAGAAGTAGTATGGCCTGCCCTCAATCTTTAAAACAGATGTAATGCCTATCCCTCTCTCCATACTTTGGGCAGATGTAATGCCTATCCCTCCCTCCCTACTTTCGGCAGATGTAATGCCCTTCCTTCCCCCCCCCCTACTTAAAGTAGATGTTATAGCCTTCCCTCCCTCCCTACTTTGGGCAGATCTAATGCCCATCCCTCCCTCCCTACTTTGGGCAGATGTAATGCCCATCACTCCCTCCATACTTTGGACAGAGGGTATGCCCATTCCTCCCTCCCTAATTTGGGCAGATGTGATGCCCACCCATCCCTCCCTACTTTGGGCAGATGTAATGCCCATCCCTCCCTCCATACTTTGGGCAGATGTAATGTCCATCCCTTCCTCCCTACTTTGGGCAGATGTGATGCCCACCCATCCCTCCCTACTTTGGGCAGATGTAATGCCCATCCCTCCCTCCATACTTTGGGCAGATGTAATGCTCATCCCTCCCTCCCTAGTTTGGGCAGATGTAATGCCCATCCCTCCCTCCATACTTTGGGCAGATGTAATGCCCATCCCTTCCTCCCTACTTTGGGCAGATGTAAAACCCATCACTCCCTCCATACTTTGGACAGAGGGTATGCCCATTCCTCCCTCCCTAATTTGGGCAGATGTGATGCCCACCCATCCCTCCCTACTTTGGGCAGATGTAATGCCCATCCCTCCCTCCATACTTTAGGCAGATGTAATGCCCATCCCTTCCTCCCTACTTTGGGCAGATGTAATGCCCATCACTCCCTCCATACTTTGGACAGAGGGTATGCCCATTCCTCCCTCCCTAATTTGGGCAGATGTGATGCCCACCCTTCCCTCCCTACTTTGGGCAGATGTAATGCTCATCACTCCCTCCATACTTTGGACAGAGGGTATGCCCATTCCTCCCTCCCTAATTTGGGCAGATGTGATGCCCACCCATCCCTACCTACTTTGGGCAGATGTAATGTCCATCCCTCCCTCCATACTTTGGACAGATGGTATGCCCTTTCTCCCCCCCACTTAAAGCAGATGTAAAGCCCTTCCCTCCCTCCCTCCTTACTTTGGACCGATGGTATGCCATTTTCCCCTCTACTTTAGGCAGATGTAAAGCCCTTCCCTCCCTCCGTACTTTAGGCAGATGTAAAGCCCTTCCCTCCCTCCGTACTTTAGGCAGATGTAAAGCCCTTTCGTCCTCTAATAATGCGCCTACTATACATTCAGTCAACATTTTGGAATAATTAAACGATAGCGCAGGATGTTATACAATATTCAAATTATTTATACTCCCTACTAATAGACAGATTGCATGCCCAGAATATCTTGGGCTGATTAGACTTTTCGGGTTCCCAGTAAATACCTATTTCCCATAGTGGCATATTGTAGTAGATGCTATTGCAACCCTTTTATAAACCGTGTTATACCTGACCTCCAACTCAAACCTCCCTCTCTTTGCTATTACAATAATTTAGAGACTCCCTACATAGCCAAAAACGTGTATCCTGACTCATTCCAGTCATAGTATTGTACACTCTGAAGACTAAGATCCAGTATGAAACGTAAGCGACGCACCTCGACACGACAAGTTCTTCTGGCACACACAAGATAAAACATTTATTCCATTAATAATTATAAATTCGTTACACAATTACGCAATACTAGAACACTAAATACATTTACATAATTATAAAATAAACGTATAGACTCGAGTCGCGGCTTAGCGGGCTCCTGCACTACACTGCTCAGCGTTTGTCGCGTAATTAATATCAAATAGCCACAGTAGCCCACCAGCTCAACCACTCATTCGATACAAGAACATCGCATTCAAACAAGAGTATTTTTTTCAAAAATCTATCATCGCGCCTTTAATAAAATGTAACGGGTCAGCAAGCGGCATCCAAAGTCCACCGCGGCTCTCGATCGATATGGACACAATTATCTATAGAGCCTTAAACATGCGTTCCATAAAGTACTATGCAGAGGTCTATGGGTCGCCAGAATATGCGCTCGTCTCTCGATGTGATCCATCACATTCTATTAAAGAAAATTAATTTAACCACCAAGAATAGCCTTTCCCCCCTTTTAATCTAAAGTTATGCCCATACTTAAACAGACATATCATTACAAAGTAGCTTAAAGGTTTAAAACATAAAAAAATCTGGAATTGTACGTTCATTATCCGGAGAATACAATACAGAAGTTGGAATCAGTCAAACGATTTAAAAAACAAAAAAAAAAAATTAAATGATAACAGATACCTGTGATAAAATTATTTAACACGTAAATTGAAAACATTGAGTCAACATAGACGGTACATACTGAACGGTAAATACATATATTATAATAGATTGTAGAATTGAGACTCGCTACCGCCGCCACCAGGAAGAGGATACAAGGAAATTCACTGGCGCCGGCAGAACCAATTGAAACCGTACAAGTTAATACATTCTATTACAGATTATAGTATAAATGAATAATATATCGTTGTTAATACATTTAGCTTAGTGCATAATAATGACATCAAAGAATGTCTTAGACACTACCAAATCGTTATGCTATAGTTATATGTAATGGTTAAATATGAACTACTACGTTTAAATATTTTGAACTAAACCTACCAAAGACCATGTTCGGTCTACACTAAAACACATAGAATACAATGTAATGGTTTGATTGGAAACTATGTGATTATAATAGTTATATAGTTACGGTATTTGACGGATCCGTTTACGCTATGAATAGGCCTTCAGTGTAGGAAATGGATTTTTTTTAATTTATTATTACATGTACGTCTTATTATATGTATTATGCAGCTATCGTTAATTATATTATTATCTATATGGATTATATAGCCTCATACGAATATTGACAACGCGACATCCCAATTATAAATATTGTTACGGTAAATAAAGCATACAAGCCCGAACGATCAAACAATCCTTGACAATAATCTGCCAAATGACGATCCCAATCAGACGGCAGGCGAACTCACACCTACATAATTATAAAAAAGTGCTCCGCGTGTTAGGCGCTATCTCCTGCACATACATATTCCAATGCTATCACTGGTTTTAATGAGACGGCAGCTGTATTCAGCTAGCAAGCAATGGACAGGAGCATAGCACTGGCCTATTTCATAAGAACATAAGCCACCTCTTCTCAAATGGTGTAGAGAAGCGATCGCAGTGCAAACCACCGCTTTCCTTCATCGCTGAATGAGGTCATATTTAAGGAAGGTAGTGTTTCTCCCTTTATCCCGCAGTCGGCTTTTACGACTCCCAGGGATAAAATGGGGGCTGGCGCATTCTATGTTTTTCTATTCGTCCCAGACCAGCCATGGAACTAATCAGCTCGAGATGTGATCTTATCAAGTTTCCACATCCCTGAGTCATGATTGTTCAATTAATCATCAAAACTTAGTCGATACATAGATTCGCAATTAACACATTTACTTCGGTATTATAAACTTATGCTCTGACGATCCCGTGATGACGAAACCGTCATTCTGGTTACCAGGTAATGCAGTTTTGATTGAGGAATGGGTTTAACTAATAATCAGCGCTGTATGTGACCTTGTTTACTGGAGCGGTACGTCAATTGCGAGATTATTCGTAAGCTAACTGTTTAGTTTACGTATTTAGAATCATTGTACATCAATTAAACAGCGCCACTAGCGGGCAGTATTTAAAATATCCCATTCTTCATACAATGTGTCTATACGTAGACTATGAAGCACACGGTTTGCTTACGAATAATCTCGGACTTGACGTCTTGATTATATTATCATAATGTCATTTTGAATAAAACGTAGCGATAAGTAGACCATTTTTATGTTCTGCTAAATATAGACAGTGAGTAATGCATAATTTGTCTAGAAGACGATGATATTAGTTTTCAATTGGAATTTAGGTGAACAACATAAGGACGTACTGCCTTCCTACATAGGTACCGCGACTTAACATAAGTACCTAGCCTACTAGTTCTAACTGATCATATTGTAACTAAACCAAGCGTAATATTTCTAAAACCACAGTTACAACACAACATATCTAAGAATCGCCTTGACATTGTTACAAGAAATATATATTCTAAAACACACATAATGACAAATTCCGCAATTTTAAAACAACTTCGTTCAGTTGCCTACAAAACACGAATTTCAATAAATTGATATCAATTCAAGTTATATCCAATTTAGATGATCGATATACCTATCGTCTTTCTTATACCTCAAAAGGTCTTAAACACCGACAAATTCTTCGAAAGTTACAATGGTACATATTACATAGCAAATTTCTTCCAAAGAGTGCTTTGTAAAGCCATTTAAGTTTTAGTAGAACAGTATAAAGGCGCTAAAATGATGCTGACCTGGTACGAAAATGTTGAAAGATGCGTCTCTCTAGTGTTGGCTACTGCACCGATGATCATCGGACTGTTGAGGAAAAAAAACATCTGTCACAATTTGAGGTAAAAGTCACATGTAGATAAAATGCGAATGTAATAAGACCAGACTTTGATGAGTTGTGAGTAACGTCTTATAGTTGCGCAAAATTCGTTGTATTCGATCCTCAACCAAAACAAAATAGTGTTTTATTTACGCCTGAATTACTTAGAAGGAGTAAACAGAGGTATACTGTATTTGTAACACAGTGGCACTGGTTCGAATATAATATGAAGAACTCGACTCACAACTCAGAAAATTATGTTTGTTTCTTTTCAGCAATAAAATAAATGAGATAAAATACAACTCACAATTCAGGCTTCCAATTAAGAAAATCCTTGCTGCAATTGGCTCCCCTTCCTCATATAACTTCTACATGATTCACATGGCAGGATAATCGAAATCTTGCAAGAATTGAGTCTTCAATAATAACGCCCTGATCCCAAATTCAGATCGCACGTGATTCGATAGGCAAATGTATATTCAAGGATTCATATCATTAATGCCCGTAGGTTCAGTCCTTTGCATGTCAGATAAGAAAATTCAATCTCAAAATCGTGTTTCAATCTAGTTGGCACAGCATCCTTTCATTAGAAAATCTCTTCATTACTTGTAGCTTTGCCAATTCTTGTGATTATTATATGGCCACCCACAGCAGGCGTAGGCAAAAACTTAGCAAGAAGCTTGGTATAGTTCGATATCCTATTGTGTGTTAAATAAATAAACCTTATTAAGTCCTTTTTAAGTTTTAAACTGAAGTGTAATGAAATTAATTTACTGATTCAGTTCATAAAAAATATTATTTGCGACGGAGGTGGTGATATCTGGAAGAGTGTACGTAATATTGGTCGATGTAAACAATACTGACAGCTCCAGCTCCTCCCACTCCGCGGGTGTCTTGAGCTGCTTCTCCAGCATTCGGCGAATTACTCTATTCATCATTTTACGATTCCTGCGCTTAATTTTGATGCCCAACACATCCATACCAGACGTCAATTTAACGTATTTAGGTATGGGTATCTTTAGAATTAATTCGAGCTCGATCTTTTGAAATGTCCTTTTCTTGGCACATCCGCTTGGGTGCTCTCTCTTTATTATGGCTGTTTCTCATATCTCCAGCTCCATCATGGAAACCGTCGGCACCGACGTGTGAGGCTTGCGCACTATCCCATACTTCGGTCCACATATTTCTATGTAAGGCAATTTAGGTGGTGGTTTCCTGAAAATAGATGGTTATTTTTTTCTGTATGTTTCTTTTGAAGAGCACGTAGTGAGGACCAGGCTGCAGACAAAATATAAATGTGACAAAATACCTAGTCACTTTTCATAAACAATAAAAGAGCTATATATATAAATAGAGAGATAGAGCGAGAGAGGGAGAGAAAGAGAGAAGGGGCAGGATATTAGTTCACTTAATGTGTATAAATAGAATCTTAAAACGGAGCCTAATAGGTACTTACTTACTCGATGTCTTTAATTGAAATTTTCATTTTTGCAGGCGTTATTGCGTCGGATACGTTTGTTTTAGTATTCTCTTCTGACTTGTCTTTGTTGTTAATATAGAGGGTTGCCGTCCATCCACGATAAGCTGGCAAAATTTGACAATGCGGGCGGTATCTAAAACAATAAAGTATCCATACAAAATGGACTGATGGGTAAGAAAGGCTTACGAATAAACTTGCACTTGCACTTAATGATTATGAAAACCCCTCGAGAATTATTTCAAATCCACCATTAGTGATTTAGAAATTCAGTTTATGATCGTAATTAAAATTGAGATCTTTTTATCATAATCACAGATATTTACGAATACAGGAGAGCGACAATACACTGACAGTAATGTCTGAACTGAATAAGTAACTACAAGCATAACAGGACACGCCATTTCATTTTATTTATAACTAGCTGTTGCCCGCGACTTCGTCCGCGTGGTATTTAACAAAGACAACCGTTGACAACAGCCTGCTCGCCCATTCTGAGCCCGCGGGACGCATTGCAGGTTGTTGCTATCAAACTTAACCAGGCGTTGCGCTGCAACATTGGTTTTAAATGTTTTTTCGTGAGATCCTATTTTTTTTTCTAAAATAAAAGTAGCCTAAGTTACTCCTTGTTACATCAGCTATCTGCCAGTGAAAGTCCCGTCAAAATCGGTCCAGCCATTTCAAAGATTACCCGGAACAAACAGACAGACAGACAGACAGACAGACAGACAGAGAGACAGACAGACAGACGGGCAGACAGACAGACAGACAATAAATGTAAAAAATGTTGTTTCGGTATAGGTAACGTGTATAAATCCAAATGCACTTAGTAAAAAGCGGTTATTTTAATATTACAAACAGACACTCCAATTTTATTTATATGTATAGATGTGTACCTATTTATTGAATTTAATATTTCTATTAATTACTTGACACTGTGTGTGACAAAGTGCGGGTGAGGCCATATTCATATCCATTTTATTTCATCGTATTTCATTTCGTAAAGAAAGAAGAAGAAGCGCATAGCAATAGTACCCCGGCCCGAAATAGCTTGATCGAATACATCGTTCCCTAGGTAACCTGAGCGTGGGTGTTACTTAGGAGACGGTTGCCAGCGTTACGCCCATCCCCCCACACCTTGTTGCCAGCGTTACACGCTTCCCCCCACCACCCACCCCTTGTTGCCCACAATAATTATCAAATAACATGATCATTGATTTAATTTGAAGTACATTAATTTTGAGCTCAATTCAATATATTTATAGACTAACGATAGCAATAACCTTGCAATTTTTGTTTTGAAATCGTACCTCGCAGCCTTAGACAATAGGTACGATTTTTTGTGATTAAAAAGCAACTAATTCGCATGGTGCTTTGATATCGCTAATCTAATGCAAAATACGTAATAAGCCTACCGGCACAGATTACACAGTAGTTCTGCTACCGGTATCGTAAGACTTCAATTTGTTGCCAAATGTGTATAAAATAAAATAAACAAAATCACTGTCGCGCGATCGGTAGATTAGTAATGTCTTGGTGTTGACATGCCATTTTCATATCATCATGTCACATCCATTATTTTATTTATAATGTGTTATTGCTATTAATTACTTGACACTGGCAAAATACCCGCTAAGTTGTGGGTTAGACCCACTGACGTCCATGATACAATAACATAGAGGTCAGTGGTTAGACCATATTCATTATCCATTTTATTTCAACGCATCTCATTTCGTAAAGAAAGAAAAGACACAATTTAACAATAAATAGTAACTATGAAAAACAATATCTTATAACAGCACTCGGAACAAATTAATTAATTGAGAATATTGAAATTTAGGGAATTGAATAAATAATGTAATACAATAAAAATCTTATTTAGTTTTGATTTATTGTATATAACTGAAATTAAGTAAATAAATGATTATTAACTAAATTGAGAATATGGCAGCTGCGAAATACTTGCTCACTTACCTCCCTCACTTAATATTGACGGTCACTATTTTTTTTTAACGAACATTTTTGACATCTATTATAATTACAATCATTTATTTTATTTCTGCAAATTATTATAAACTGAGTAGGTTTATGATTTGTACGTAAGTATTAAGTATATTTTTTTCAATAAATATTCGAAAAGCACAGGGACGGACGCGGTGTTGCGCCTTGTGTTATCCATCAACTCAAACTGAAATGATGAAGGGCTATCGATTTGTAATTCACGCATGTCAACGAGTACCCAGGATACCTGTATTTATTGAGCCGCTGATTAGCTGTCTCGCTCGTACCTAGGCAACCTAGACGTGATGCGTAGAGGACGGAGAAGCGTCCAGTGTACGACTTTTTTGCAACATGGTTTATGACCATTACCTTTATGATTGCTTCTAGTGATGAGGCAGTGCGTTACGAAACTTTCATTGTATGTTCTGTTATTTCTTTTTGTATTTATGTCGTGTTATAATAACGAGTTATATCTAATCTTGTTGAGATAATCCCACGAAAATCATCTTCGAATATTAATAATATTACTTGGCCACAACTAGACTGCATTGGGCATAGAGTAAGCAGACAAGTCTACTTTTCAGTTAGGTAGGTACTTACTGAATATATAAAAAAATGAGAAACTCTTCCTTTTTTTGATAAATCATATAAGTAGGTACCTAGTCATTTCGTAGCCCAAAATTTAAATATTTACTTAAGGTGGAAGCTCAGGGTCAGGGCGCGAAATTCAAAATATCAATGATTTTTATTATTTTACGAAAAATGTTGCATCTTTACGATGTAATTTAGTGTTTTGCGATATTAGCATTTTGCATTGGATGTCTCGATGTATTAAGTTTGCTGAAAAAAATACCTAAAGCGATACAACACCATAAAGTTAGTAAAAGTAGCGGTTTTTACAAACCTTATGGTATTGTATCGCTTTAGGTATTTTTTTAAGTATATTATTGAGACCAATCGCGTGGATGATTTTCGCTACACACTAAACAAAAACATTATTCCCCCGCGGGTAAAGAGGGACAGGTACAATTATCTGTTGTATCGAAACAAAATGTGGTGTGTATGCGTCTTTATTGAATGAATGACGGCACTGTCGCGTATTCGTTCGGTAAGCAACACGTGACTCGCATTAATTTATCGACAATTTAACTTAACATCGCTTATTGACAAGGTTTTTAAGAAAATTATATTTGGGTAGGTGTCATGTCTAACGAATATCGCAAAGCTCGCAAGTGGTTGCACAGCATTTTGTTGCCTAACGAATACGCACAGACCAGTACATCCTACGCAGTAGCCAACGAAAAATTCGACATAGTCAATTCTTACCTTATTATTTTGCACAGCACTATAAGTAACTAGTAAGTAAGGTAGGTAAATATTTTTAAAACAAATGCAACAGGAGAACACAATCTAATTTTAAATCAATTAAATAAAACCACTACTGCTGTCAACGTGTTGAGTTTGCTCTGGCGGATAGTAATGGAGTAATTCAAAAAATGCGCATGTCAGAGACGCCTGGGAGCACCTGTATCGACCCACCGATGATTAGTTATCTCGCTCGGGCACCTAGGCAACCTAGGCTTGCGCGAGCAGAGATGAAGAGTAGGCGTGCCTTACACAGCCCCCCAGCCCCTCAGGCTCCATCTCGCCGATGGAAATTTCCAAGCCGATACGTAATCACGGAGGCGTAGATTGTTCTAGTACCTATATACAAGGTACTGCATTAGGTGGCTTAAGCCATTATGAAAATATAATGCTACGCCAGTCCCAAGACCACAGAGTACTTGGATAGTACGTGTCCCTAGACTATGTAACAATCAGTATTTCGATTGATTGACATCCAATACAATTATAACCGCACACAAATATTTTATTTCGATACACAATACATGACTGTACTGATATATTTATTCGTAGACCCTGCTCGCGGATAAAAATGTTAAGATATTTTTGGGCAGTGTGTAAAGAAAACATGCAATGTAAACCAGACTTTAACAACCGCGCTCTCACCGTTCGAATTTTCTACTTCGTTGTCTTTCTAGGCTTTCCATCATTAATTTATGAGTATCTACATGCGCCTGTATTATCAAATGGTATTTTCGACACATACCAAAAATTTCTCAAAAGTTTTCCCCGTACGGATACTCTGTGATATCAATAATATGTAATATTGTTTATTATCTCACCAATAATCAATTATTTTATAGTAAATAAGTTGACAATATTTCATTGTTAAATAGTCAATAGGACTAATATATAACAATGAAATATTTTAAAAAAATACAACCTTCACACTCTATTTTGCTACCCGTATGATTGTTTTTGGATGAGTTACATTTTGAATTTCATATCACCTCTATGTCTTTGCCGATGACCCTACAAATAAAACAACATTGACACTTAAAAAAAAGCAGTGGACGAAAGGCGGGAATTTTTAAATTAGGGTTAGAGCGAAAATTAGAGATAGATAAAGATGCAAGATTAGCAATAGATGCAATATTGCCTATGCAAAAACGGGACGAAATAAAATATGACTGCATAAATAAGCCCAGTACTTGTCCAGTATGCAGTGGCATATGAGAAAAAGTAATTAGTTAAGTCGTAGTGTTCTACCCCCAATTATTATTGTTATAATATTCTCAAAATTGTCTGACTATAATAATGGCCGACAAGTCTACCATTATTAATAACTTTTTTACACTGCAGTTTTATAAAAAAAAGAACCACTGGAAGCTAGCCCCAGAGAAGGAGGCAGCAGAAAAGGTGGTGGCAGCGGATCATGCAGCAGAGACAGGGTAAATACCTACTTAACATTTTATCGCCATTCCTTCAGCTTTATACACGATATTTTCATTTCATTACATTTAATTACTTAGGGTACCTAAATAGCCAGGTAAGTGCTGCGGCCCAGGAACCGATCATCTAGGTACCTACTTCATTAATTACGCATCTTATATGTAAAAAACTAGTTCATACATTTTACGAAATCAAAGCTAAGATGAATCGGTGTAATTTAACAGCAACTTTTGGTATATCTATTACAGTGGCGTTGTAGTGGAGCCGTAAGTATTTAAGGTTTTGTTATGTTTTGGTGGGAGCTGCTCCGGTGCAAATAACAATTAAGAGTGTAACTTTGAGGTATTATGTACTGTATACCTATGCAAAGCATCATTCTGCGGTACTAAGTATCTCATGAGTAAATGTTTTATCTTATTAGAATTGTACCTACTGTAATATTAATAAGTATTTTGCTACAAAGGTAAGAAAACTTAATTTTGTTTATTTTAAATTTTAAGTTGGTAGGTAATTAACTAATAACATGTTTGATTTAGCTAATAATTGCTCAAAAGTTTAATTCAATGTAAGCACCAGTACTAATTCAATAGTTATGCTGAATACCCAACATTGTTTCTATTAAGAATATATATAAGGTGTAGCAATAATAGTGTGAAATATTTTAACAGATGAATCAGTTAAGTAGTTTGATATTATTTATGTAGAAAATAATTTTGTAAGTTATGTTTGTTTTTTAAACAAGGCGATCTACCAGTATTTGGCCATACGGTCAGTATGGAGGTAATTTATTTTATTTATGTTAATTTGAATTATTTCCTGATTGATTTCCTGATTATTTCCTGATCTTTATAACCTACTGGTGGCCATGTACACCTTATCTTTCCTTGAATGAAACCATTCTGAGAAAATTTAACTTTTGCCCTGGACTCGCTGAGAGTCTTAGTTGGATACAATAGTAGATCCTAGCTTACACAAGTAATAATGTTCATCTAGCTTACACAATCAATGCTTCATACCCATTGAAAATATATAATTACATATAACTATAATTATTTAAAAAATGTGGCTAACAGGTAACAATGAAATGCTTGGTATGTTTATGGAGTTTGCTTGGTACCAGCAAAATTCCATCAATAAAGCAATGTTTTTTTATACTTATGTAGGGCCTATTTTCATTGTGGCAATCAAATATGTAGTTAGTATATATGGGCGATATTCATATAAATAATGTACTGACTAACAAACTTGTGGTGTAGCATGGTGCTCTACGGATTTGCCAGATCCATTCCATTCCTTCTCCTATAGTTATGAACCAAAATGAAAGAAATTCAGTTTCAGAACACTTTGATACAACTTACAAAAGTTAGCAGTTTTTTTCAAACAATTTCAAGATTGAAAGCATTTGTATATATTTTTTTCCGCTTTTTTATTTATATCTTTTGGATGTAAATATCTTTGTGTAAATAGTTAATAAAATAAAACAATGAATAAATTTTAAGTGAAGATTACTTATAATAAATTAATGAAAACCGCACCCGAATCGGTGACGCCGTTTCAGCGCGAGATTAGCATCATCAACAAACGCACATACAAAAATTTCAACAATCATTGTTTTGGGTTCTATTGCGTTTATAATGACCGTTTGTAGTTATAACTGGAACCATGTATGAATACTCATGTTATTATAAAAAAAAATATCTAGGATAGTTGGCTGACTAAATTACATAAAATGAGCAAAGATGGCGACTCTGCGCATGACTAATTACACTAATTTGATATGCGCAGAGCCGCCATCTTGCGCACATCTTATTTGATACGACCTATACATTCTATTAACTGGAACAATACAAAAACTCTGTCTCATGGGTGATGCATTTACAGGTTGGAGATTAATGAGAGTGGTGGAGAAAGAGCAAATGCGTTGGATGATGATGACACACAAAAAGAAGAGCCATGTGCAGACTCCACAGGCGCCGAAGGTGAGTTGCAGCCAAGTACGAGTACCAGCGAGTACGAGTACCAGCCTCTACGAGCGGCACAGCTCGTCACCCAGCTTGTAGGGACCCTGCATGTCGGCCCTACAGATTGGGTGCTATGTTGGGCCGTTGATAGAGAGTTCAGAGAGAGAGAGAGAGATACTATGTTCAAGCGATTATGCGCGACGGGGGAACATTTTTCATACGACGCGACGCCGCGCCGCGCCGCGGCTACTTGCGTTTGCAAAACACTTAAAACGCGCTCTACGCAAATAATAATATTATTTAATATCAAGATGTAGCCTCCGTGCATTAAAATTACATTTTGCAAACATTAAGTTAAAACTTGAGAGTAAGTCGCAACACGTAAAATGAGCAAAGATGGCGTGTCTGTGCATGCCGGATTCATATAAACAAGCATGCGCGGAGCCGCCATCGTGACGACACCTATACCAATAGCTAAAATTTGTTGGTGCGGTTCCGAAGGACACTAAAGTACTAGGAGTTCCCAACCCAGACCTGTTATGTCGTTGTCTGAAATTGAACACTATTTTACCAACAAATCCTGATAATCACAGGGCCCAGAACCCTCGGAAAGAAGGTAGGGTCATTGTCCACTGCTGATCAGGCTGTGACGTCGATTCCACCCTGATCATGTGAACATGCTCTAATGGGTCTAGTTGCGGTTGAGACACAGGGGGGCGCCAAACCAGAATGCCTTCAACGACGTCTCCAGCGGCCATTACGAGAATGTTTTAGGTTCGCACAGCACGTTTATCATTGTCGCGGCTACTCCATGTATTTTTAAACTTATTAAACCATTTATGTCAGTTAGTCGTCTCACTTTGTCTCCCTAACATACAATGTATTGTGTGGGCAGCGGTGGCGGAGCCGCGGCACTACTGGCCCCAGCAGCGCGTGCTGCTGCCGCCGTTCCCGCAGTCCTTCACCGTGCGGCTGCCCGCGCCCCTAGTGCACTCCATGCGCGTTCCCTACATACCCGAACAGGTAATCTCACAGCAGTGGCGTAGCATAGGTCATCAGCACCCGGTACGGGTCTCAATTTTGCCGCCCTCTTATTTTTGCTATTCATTATAAAAAAATTGGGGCATGGTAACGACAAAAAGAAGAAGGGAAGATCTTCCAGCCAGGCGGGTGGTATGGCTATATATATATATATATATATATATATATATATATATATATAATATCTTCATCATAACCCCATATATATATGGGGTTATGATGAAGATATTTATTACGTAACAAAAAACAATATTCATAAAAGATAGCAGTTCCTTTCATTGCCTCTTCGTATCGCTCACGATAATGTTTTTGATATTATACCCAGACTTTTAATGAGGTCCAGTACGCGAAGTTCGCTCACGGCGCATCCCTGAGGCCGCATTCGTCGGAGTACGACCTCACTCGGATAGATGTAAGTTATACCAACGTGAACAAAACATAGCCCTCACTCAAGTTACGAAGACCTACAACGGTTCTTGGGGTTGTTACTTACAAACTGTAACTTTATCGTTGTTATTAAATGTTGAAATAAGTTGGTACTCGATAAACAAACCTACCGTATTTAGCGAAACATTATAAGTTCGAATAATGTTACGTAGGTATGAATCACAGGGTTGAAAAAAAAACAGTTTCTTTTTTAATTTTATAAAACACACAGTTCAAATTGTTTTTAACAAGTGTTTTATTTGTTTTTTATGTTATTTTCTGTTTAGTTTAGGCCATTAATTTCAAATCAAATAGACCTATATTAATTCATTTCTAGACTAGACATTTTCAAATTCGCCATAGTAAATTAAATATTTACAAAAATCGTGCGTACCTATCTCTAATCCGTACTAAACGCTTTACATTCATCCTCCTGTATGTTCTAACTAATGTTCATTCTTTATAGGGGGAACCCCAATATTTATATTATTTAACTAGCTGTTGCCCGCGACTTCGTCCGCGTGGTATTTAACAAAGACAACCGTTGACAACATCCTGCTCGCGTTCTGATCCCGCGGGACGCATTGCAGATTGTTGCTATCAAACTTTAATCAGGCGCAGCGCTGCAACATTGGTTTTAAATTTTTTTTAGTGAGATCCTATTTTTTTTTTCTAAAATAAAAGTAGCCTAAGTTACTCCTTGTTATATCAGCTATCTGCCAGTGAAAGTCCCGTCAAAATCGGTCCAGCCATTTCAGAGATTACCCGGAACAAACAGACAGACAGACAGACAGACAGACAGACAGACAGACAGACAGACAGACAGACGGACAGACAGACAGACAGACAGACAAAAATTGTAAAAAAAATTGTTTCGGTATAGGTAACGTGTATACATCCAAATGCACTTAGTAAAAAGCGGTTATTTTAATATTACAAACAGACACTCCAATTTTATTTATATGTATAGATATTTAAATAAGGGGAATAACCACTAGTCCATTGAATTACTTTCTTTCGACGGCCGACATAGGGACTTTCCTAGCGGGACTTTACCGGCGGGGAATTAATTACCTATGAATTCTATAATTTGATTGAATAAATTACTTGTCATAAAAGTAATATGTTTTATTTAATTACAATGCCAAAATAATTACATAAGTACAAAAAAATAAATAGCATAGACTCAACTGGTTATATGTCAAGCTATTTAGAGTCCTAAATATTAATTTATTTCCATTCATTTGCAATGAAAAGTAGATTTAAAGTTTGTTTTTTTCTTAATGTTTTATACATTGTTTAAAACTTGTTTTAATCTTTGTTTTTAAATGCGTGATAAAAAACACGGTTTTAATTCAAACTGTTTTAAACACTGACTTAAACACGTGTTTAATACAACTTGTTTTAGTCATGCCAACCCTGATGAATCAAGACTTCCGTAATACCTATTATATTGAAAAAAATCGGTGTTTAGACCCGACTTTAAAAATTAATGAGCAATTCGTCTAACTAGTTTTTGTTATGCGTGAAACGATAATATTCTATGAGCGCTGAGTTCAAAAATTATAATCACGTAGGTAGGTACTAAAATTGTTACGATCTACTTAAACAATTTTAAACCATTTGTTACGATCCGAGCAATATGTAGATACTTATTTATAGTAGGTGTAACAAAAATTGTGTGAAATAGGTATGCATGTTTAGGTCCGCCAACCCACACTGGGTCAGCGTGGTCGACTATGGCCTAGTCCCCCTTGCATTAAGGGGAGGCTCGTGCCCAACAGCGGGACATTATAAGGGTTGGTATTATTATTAGGTAGTACTGATCACGTTTATTTATAGGATTTTATTTTACTTTCTTATTCAAGAAGCTCGTCTCATGATTCTACCGAATATACTATTATACTTTTTTTTAAGTATATAAGCTTATTACAACTCACAAAATGAGCTGTTAATTTTTTTGACACTGTTGTATGCTATTTATTTCATTTTGAGTGTATAATACATTTATTTATTTTCCAGTGGGAGGTTTTCGTCAATTAATAGGAAGAAAGAAATAAAAAGAAGGAATTTACGAAAGTTTTTCTATTGTCTGTCATTGTATTATGTTCTTTTTTCTTATTATATTTAAAAAATATAAGACTTCCGACCTAGTCGCTAGGATATATAACAAAATATTGTAAAGTTTGATTGTAAGCCACACATAAAAGTAGGAACTAATTAATGTGTAACACTCGAAGGCCTTACACTTAGTTTAATTTTCAGGACCACATTGTTATCAAAAAGATTATCCCGCGGCAGGTCATACCGCAACTAATAAACGTATTAAAAAAGTAATTTAGGTGTCGAAATGTAGCTTGTAAAGAAAATCGAATGGACTTACCTACTCATAGACTTGTAATTATTATGATTAAGTTTTTTTTCTTATGTAACATGTACTATCGGTAATGATTCAGAAGGTTTTTTTGCAATGCAATGCGGTGCAGTGCAGCCCACACCAGTGTTCACTGTACTGGACTATGTAATCACACGTGTGTTTGTTTGTCAAGCATGTGATTTAGGAAACTTATTTTGATAAATTTGTTAAACTTATTTTTTTTTACTGTTCTCATTCGTTCAGAGACACATTTCCCCACTGATTGCCAGTGGCAAGGTTTGGGACATTTTTTTAGAAAATAATTCCAACTCATTGCCAGTGGCAATGGTTGGGACATTTGTTTTACAAAATTCCTACTGGGCTCCAAGTCTGCTAACACAATCGATACATAATCGAACAGCAACCGCATAGTAACTATCACTTTTGACAGATATCCCATAAAATATCCTTCAAAAGTGACAGTTACTACGCAGGTGCTGTTCGATTATGAATCGATTGTGTTAGCAGACTTGGGGCCCAGATTGCCAGCAACAAACGGGAATAACTTGGTTTATGGTATGGTAAATAGTTTCCTCATCCGTAAGTTTTTTTGGCAAGGTGACATCTTACAAGGTAGTAAAGAATTGTTTTTCTTGTTATTTTTTGTATATTTTATACATTAGTACCTGCGTATAGTAATTCATAATCGGGTATTAAGTATAGTTATCGTGATCGAGAAATGTTTAGTTTTGTATGTAGTCGTATATGAATAAGTGTTTTTCTAATTGTTTTGGATTTTTTGTCCTACTTCACCTACTATGTAGTAGCTAGTGCTTAATAAATGTTTTGATATGTTTATTACATGTGAATTTTGTTTATCTACAATACCCAATACCCGAAAATTAGCCATCATCCTAGCCGTAATTATAGGGCGCTTTGGAGACATCCGACTATGATCGCCGGAAGTTAATATAGGAATTTTATACACAGTGATTGAGAAAGGGTATACAATTTGAAGAAAGTATTTCGCTGTTAATGTAATGTAAATTTATTTTTTTGCATTTCATGTGGACTTTTGACGCTACCTAGTTATTATAAATGCGATAAAGAAGGTTCAAAGGTTATATAACTTTTCTGAATCACCGTGTACATAGGATTAGATTTCTAGTGAACGTGGATGCGGCCTAATCTGAAACTATTTCATTAACTTTCTTTCCCAAAGTCTCGGATTTGGGATCCTACATTGACGACCAGGTTAAAAAGTATGTATAGATTTGTTTAAACGTTATCTCATTTATTTTGTTTAATATAACATAAATAACTGCAAAGTTATAACAATATATAAACTATTTTGGTTATAAACACTAATATTCCTTGTTTAGTTCGACAATTTAATTATTAGTTGGAGCGATTGAAGCTACCATACATTTCACAACAGCGCCTCTAGCGGTGACGTGAAGCTTTACTGGCATGTATGGAAATGACTCGATTGCTGGATCGATATTTGGATACGTGCAAATCTTATACTGAGGTCTCCGTCGTCTTACCTTTAATTGTCCAAGGTGCTGTTCACGTTTGCATAGCTTTCAGCTATATTTCACTCGGTAGTCATAAACCAATTTACAGATGACATTTCGTAAGTACACAAGAGCCCGAAGACGGATGTATCGATTTTATGTCATCCATTTAGCGCTTGCGCCGAGGGATTGCGGATCTCATTTTTAACCGACTTCAAAAAGGAGGAGGTTCTCAATTCGGTTGTATTTTTTTTCTATGTATGTGTATGTATATAACACGTCTGTGGAAAGTCGTGTGAAGTTCACCAAATCGCACAGGGTCAGTATAGTGGACTATGACCAAACCTTGTTATAAGGTTCACCAAATATATTGTAAGGGGTCAACAAGTGCGTGATAACGATCACGTTTATGTATAAAATATATGTGTATACAGTATTTGATTTTTCTGTGAGTCAGCGAGACGGTCCAGTTTCAAGTAGTGTTATTTTTTGGAAGTCAAACAATTTCATTATTTTTTTCGGAAATGTGACACTTATAGATATTATATACACTGTAGGATCAATTAATTTTTTTTATTACATTATAGGCAAGTATTTGATCTCGATCTCACCTGATGGTAAGTGACGATGAGACCTACGATGGAGCATACTTGCCTAGGTAGGAAGGCGGCAGTAGATCGAGACGCTACATTCACTAGGCACACGCAGCGCAGCTGATCTGACCCGCCATCCATGATTACCACTATTATTGGATTGTAGATATAATGTCATTTGACGACCTCATTAGCCCAGTTGGTAGTACCCCTGCTTTCTGCGCTGAGGGTCCTGGGTTCGAATCCTGGTAGAGACAATCTTTGTGTGATGACCATGAATGTTTGTACCCGAGTCATAGATGTTTAATATCTGTATAAGTATTATATACTGAGTTCGCCCTCAGTCTATTATACTGTACCTGTAAATACGAGCGTTGCTTAGTGTGGGACCGTATAGTTGGTGTGTTCGTCTGGCGATATTATTATTAGACCCCTTATTACTGTGGGTGCACTGCAGTACACCTCTGCCTAGCCCATCGATGATTACAGGCGTGGTGTAAGTATAAATGAATTTACAATTAAATTTCACACTAACTTATTTAAAATTTGAAGCGTCACCCGGGCTCGAAAATATGTTTCGTTCCAACTAATTCCATTGAGATTTGTTCCAAGCATAAGCTTACATATCGCCATATTATAATTCATTTAAATCAGTAATCTAAAGGCAGTTGTTTTAAACCTCTAACCGCTAATACAGTTGGGTGATTTATTAATTAAAAAAAAAAATCAATATTTATATTACTTTTTATTGTTAGTTTTCCAAATTAAATAGGTACGCACACAATAGGAGGTACGTTGCTGTGTAAACTCCTTGCGCAAGGAAACTTAACTGTTATCGTCGGTATTATTAACGTAATATAATAGGTATTGTGATAAAACATTTGGTTTGTCCGAGACGTTCGCTTAAACTTAAAAACGTATTCCTAATTTGGCGCTGCTAACATAAACTTGGGCATTCAAAAATCATCGGTCCCTACGTACATAAAGACATGTCAAAATTGTTTTTTTTTATTGCTCATTGGCTTTAGATTTTCCATATCCACATCATTTTAGACGTTTTTTTTAAACGATTATAGGTATAGGTATCTAAAGCCAATATGAAAAAAAAAAACATTTTTGATGTCTTTATGTACGTAGGGACCGTCGAAATCATCTTAACCTGCGCGAACAAAGTTTACAAAAATAAGTACTTACATATTAGAAGGTTATAGTTGCTTAATAAACTCGATACAAATTGCGTCATATTATCTAATTTCAATGGAAACAAAGAAATATTACAGAGTACGATTTCAAATAGCCGCCATTTATAAAACTAATTCCCTGAGTGTATCAAACCACTTATTGATGTTAGATCGCTAGCTCGCAACCAAATATGTTACAACGTAATACCAGCTGATAGTTCCTGTAATGTCAACAAATATTTTAAAAGTTGCAGACGGCAATAGAAAAAAAAATCTGCTCATATTAAAAACGATTAAAACTGTTGAAAGATATGTCAAGATATAAAATTAATATAATGTAAAGTAGTAAAACAAGGTGGATTAAGCCTGTGCTCGTGTTTGGGGCAGGCCTAAGTGCCATAAACAAGGATAGAACCATAATTATTTTGTCAGAGACTTACAACATAGCTACTTATTTGACTTTAGCAACATTTTTTTCCTAAAAAAACATGTCAACTGATTTCTATACGAACGCAATCGAAACTCGCTATAAATCTATACAGAATGTTTCAGAAAGATGCACAATTGTCAATAAAATTATTAATTTTCAATTGATCGATATTCTAACTTGGCATAATGATTAAAGACGCGCAGTTTCAAAGGCTAGTATACCCTTTCTGAATCACTCTGTATACCCTTTATTATACCTATTGAGAGTCAGTCTAGTCATAAATCGTGCATTGTTTAACTTAGCTGCTTTAAAAAGAACATTTCATTAAAAATATCTTATTTGTAATCGTCGAAGCCACCAGACGCAGTCAAAATCAGATAAATTTACAAAAAAAGCAACTACAGTTCGGCCGCTATTTCTGACAATTCACCCCCAAATTTATAGACGTTTTATAACTTTATTAAACGTCATATAGTACTGCTCCAAAAGAGTGTTGGTTTGCGCTGTACTATATGACGTTTGATACAGTTACAGAACGTCTATAAATTGGGGGGTACCTATTAATGTTACAGATATAAATTTTAAAGCCTTATATATAATAGATTATAAGCGCAGTAAACACGGGCAGTGAAGCCGACTCCAGTACGTCAAGTGCGAGATTATTCGTAAGCCAACCGTATACTTTATATTCTACCGTATTTAGACACTTTGTATGGAGAATTGAAAGTTTTAAATACCGTCCGCTAGAGGCGCTATTCAATTCTCCATACATAATGTCTAACTACGGTAGACTATATATATATATATATATATATATATATATATTTATTACATTATAGGCAAGTATTTGATCTCTATCTCACCTGATGGTAAGTGATGATGAGATCTACGATGGAGCATACTTGCCTAGGTAGGAAGGCGGCAGTAGATCGAGACGCTACATTCACCAGGCACATGCAGCGCAACTGATCTGACCCGCCATCCATGAATGGCAACACCGAACATCATGCCGGAACACGGCTAGGCCGCTTGGCGACATGGTGATGTATATAGTATACAGTTAGCTCGCACTTGACGTGCAGGTTTATTATATAAAATCATTGCGCACCAAATGTCAGTAACTCACTTATGTATTAGTTTATCACAAATATATGCATATCTACAGCGTGTCTGGCGATCGCTCAGTAGATATATACCTAATTAGTATACAGGGTGTATGTGGTTTCGTAACGAAAACTGATACCATCCATTCAGTTCATGGAACTAGACCCCCACGGAGTTGAAATTTTTCCGTTGACATTTTCATTAATTTATTGTTTTTTTTAATTGAATGCCGTGTGCAAGTCATAATTAAAGTCTATCTCAACGTCCTTTTTAAAAAAAAAAAACTAAACATGACCTAAAACTGCAATGTAAATTAAAACTCGATACGCTAAGCGCGCTCTTCACATTTACGAGTCGGGTATCGCGCGAAGCGTTGTGTTGTGTTTTTTTTATTTCTATCATTTTATTTTAGGCATTTGAGCACCTTTATCCATCCATTTGTTACCATGCCCCTTACATCCTGTATAATAATAATGTCAATATGTATATTAAAATAAAAAACACAAAATACTAATAACTATACAATGTGTTCGTGGTCAAATATATAAAAAAAAAACAATATAATTAATATGCTATGTTTTTTTTAAAATCAAAATGTATATTCATCATAATAATTCGTAAATTGAATGGTAAGCACATGCTGGCTGTACTAAATTCCCCCCTTGTTATGATAAGATCCCGCCTTTTAAATTATAACTTTAAAAAAATAAAAAATAATATGTGTCAATGTTTTAAATACTAGTTTTAATTACCTATCAAGTAATCGCCAGTTTTACTTATCATTATTTTATTCTTCAGCAAAGTCCTACCACCATTTGTTCCACCGAAGTAAGTACAGTCAGACAAATTAATGCAATTAATGAAGTTCGTTTTATACCTATTGTACACGTCGACATTGCTGTACATGTATGGTTCTGTCCCCGTGGCCGGATCTAGTATACACGCATTGGATTGCAAAATAATTTTGAAAATGTTTCACATTGTTTTCAGCGTCTTACATATGCAGACCATTGAGCTCCACTCTTAATTATTGACTATAATGAAAGTGGTCTACGCTACTTAGTCAGAAAAGCGTTTATGACAAGTTTTCAAAAAGGTCAGAAAAACTTTATGACAAGTTGACATAATAGCTTACCTGTATAGCTTGGGCCGTTTTCGCGACAATCAATGAGCGATGTTAAGTCCAAGTCAGATTAAAAATTACAGTGCGTTGGCCGAAGTATAGGTAAACAATATTGTTTTGGTACTTATTTCAGGTTACAAAATACTATTCAGCCAAGTCGACAAGTCAATACGATTTAATGTATAAAAAATATGATTGTAATTACATTCGCACCTCTTATCGCTAATATTTAATATAATTGTAAATTGCTTTGAATTAAGCTGCGTAAGGCCGGATTATTGCTTGGTCGGCTCAAAACATTACTTGACTAAATACATACATGTAAAAGTAAAACCGTGTACATAGTTCTTGTCAAGAATTCTTGCCGAGAATGCTCGACATGAGTGAAGATGGTAAAATGTGACAAACGGCTATAACCATATCAAGTTTTTTTTTTTTTAATATAAATTATATTTAAAAAATAAATTATTATTGCTTTAAAATTGGGACATAAAACCAGTTTATTGAATAGGTCGCTTTGGGCCACAGATTACCCGTGCGTGCATACGCTTAATGCAGAATAACAACATTCAGACATGCGTCACAACAAGCGAGATATAAAATAGCGTTACACAGAATAAACATTTTTAAGTTTTATATTTTTTTTTCTTCAATAACTTATGTGTGAACGCTTGCTTATAATAATTATCATAAAATGTTAACACCCCATCGATTCATGAATCTAAAATCAAAGACCGAAAAATGTATCAGTTTCGGCTAAAACCTACGCTTGTACTTTTTATATATTTTATTTTATTTTCATTTATCACAATGAAATAGTAACTTACTTTTATGTAATCGAGGTTTAAAATCCAATAAAAAAATAACAATTTTCCGGTCATATTATTGTTGACAGATACGCTTTCGTTCAGCGTGAGGACAATATATGCTGACAGAGAAATTGTTTTCAAAGTTCTTTCAAAGAATTATTGGTACGTGTACAGAGGCTCTAAGTAAAAATCTAAAATACACTACTCCAGCAAGCAAAGTCGTAAACTGAATTTTGCGGCCTTAAACATTAGAACCAGAGTCGATCGAACAGCGTCCACCAGATAATATAACTATATACCTAAACTACGTAGTGACATCTATACAATAAAAAAATAAACTTCCATTTAAACGCATTTGGCATACCTAGCACACATAACCCTCTGGGTTGTACATTTCAAATATATATATATATATATATATATGGTATATATGTGGTATATTTTGTGACCGTATGACGTGTCCCCCCCCCCCCCTTAAGGTACCAGACCTCGTGTGTATCAACTAACGTTAAAAATAAAGCTCTGATTACAAGTGTGAATAGAGAATATGCGTATTCTTGTTACATAATTATATAATTTACATAACGTTAAAACCATTATCGAAATAACTCTAAAAATACAGACATTTAAAGTTGGCGATCGAAAAAAAAACCCATAGCAAGCATTTGAGGTATATTGACGTCTGACCCCATAAAAAAATATGTCGAGTGCGAGAGAGATATGCACGCCCCACTCTCGCTACTGCTCGCTTTAACTGACCAAACTTTAATTGTGTAAATTTAATTGTGTGTATATCATTAAAAACCGTTTAGGACATTTTCAATTTATTATTGTAAATAAATATATATACTTATTTATTATTTATTTTAGTATAGACTAATAATGTTTTTTTTTTTAAATACGTAAGTATATTTTCTATTACAACTGAGATGAGACTGTAGCCGTAATAAACCCGAGTTACCGTCCAATCTTGCTCTGACATACTTGTTATGTTAGTATACACGTTGCTGATAAAAAGAGCTCTAACCAATAAACTACTGTTTTTGGCTGTTTTTTTTTTCTTATTTGCCATCAAAACACTGACCATAAGTGATTTTTAAATAATACTGAAACAAGCGATATCGTATGAAAACCATAGAGCAAGAATTAATAATAGAAAAGACTACAGTCTCGGTGTCTTAATAAGATTACTGTCAGCCATATACATATTAGACTGGTGACATACAATAGTTATTGACTGACTGCAAAGTAAAACTTAATATGTAATAAAATTTAAAAAATATTGATTAATTATTAATTGTATAATACAGTTCCATTCACATGATTGTTCTAAATAAATGTATAAAATGATACTAATAAAACATACTGTCATACTCCCAAGACCCGCGGAATTCACGTATTGCGAACGTAATAAAAAATATTATTCATTGATATTGTTAAAACAATTAAAATCTTTTAAAATTCTAAACATATAACAAGTAAAAAGTAAAAATGATTTTTTTTTTTCAACAAACAACTCGTGCACTACAATTCGCATCGTCCGAATGTAACAAGTGAATTCGCGGGCATGCCCGAGGCAGTGAGGACGAGGCCGTTCCCGTTCCGTTCCCGAGTTCCAGGTTGTGTACTACTGGCGCGTTAGTCGCCCACGCCACCCCCGGCACTGCGCCTCCTGAACATACAGACATAAGGAAGCGTTCAAGTATTACGTAACGCAATTCCCCCCCCCCCCCCCCCCCCCCATGTAACGCGCCGTAACGTTTCATTACCCCTCCCCCCCCGTAAAAGTCTCTACGCGACTGTTCTGAAGGGTTAAAACAATGTTTCATCACGCGTAGTTCAAACCCCCCCTCTCCCGCCCCTGTAACGCATCGTAACGTTTGAGAAGACCTCCCCTCCCCCCAAATTCGTTACGCAATGCTGTTATTGCCCCCCCCCCCCCACTCCCACCCCGTATCCATGACTGGAAACCAGGTGAAGTACTTAAGAAAAGTATGCCACCAACCTGTCTGCGGCCATGAGCGCTTGGTGTGCCTCTCTCTGGGCCGACACTTGCACCAGCTCGGCCACTGTCGCCGCCTGTTGCTCCGCTGCAACAAAACCTTCCCATCAAGTAGAGTACGAGTAACAAACCTTACAAATTCAACATCGTGTCAACATGGTATAAAAATATGCTACGCCAAGTTTTCTCTGCCATTCATTGTGTCATCAACATGCTTAACACAGCTCATTGGTCGACGATGACAGATGTCCTAGTCATTGGCCAATCACGTCACAAAAGGGCATAGCTGGTGTGCCGTATTTTTATACCATGGTGGCCATAGAAGTTCTCTATCAATTCTTTAGTCAATATACTGAGCATAAGAAAAATATTTGACACAATGAAGTTGAATATTTTTTAAATTATTTTATTGACAAATATCCCCGTCGCATTGACGGGAGGCCCGTGCTCAGCAGCTGGACATTAAAAGGGCTAGTATTATTATTTTAATTATTATATCCAACAACAACGTTTACTAAAATAATAAGTTTGTTTAATAACAGACGTTATTATTGTATAAATTAAGGGGGAAGCTCAGGGTCAGGGCGCGAAATTCAAAATGCCAATGGTTTTTATTTTTTTACGAAAAATTTGGACAAATTTACGATGTAATTTAGTGTTTTGCGATATTAGCATTCTGCATTGGATGTCTCGATGTATTAAGTTTATTTAAAAAAATACCTAAAGCGATACAAGACCATAAAGTTAGTAAAAGTAGCGGTTTTTACAAACCTAATGGTATTGTATCGGATTAAGTACTTTTTTAAGCAAACTTAATACATCGAGTCATCCAATGCAGAATGTTAATATCGCAAAACACTAAATTACATCGTAAAGATGTCCAAATTTTTCGTAAAAAAATAAAAACCATTGACATTTTGAATTTCGCGCCCTGACCCTGAGCTTCCACCTTAACAAACAAACTTAAATAAACACAATATAACACACGACTACATTTCAAACGAAAAACGGCGAAATCGGCAATATAGTTAACGTTATCTCTGGATGAGCGTACGATTGTCTAAACGCAAAAACGATTACATAAATAGCTACATTAAAATGATTACATGCATGCAGCGGATTTACCTTATAGTTGTACTCAGATGAGCATTATTCGGCAGACCCTTGCCACGCAGCCGGTGCAGAAGAAGTCGTCAAACGGGGGGGGGGGGGGGGGGGGGGGGGTGATACTTGTGACGCAAGCGAGGCCAACAGCAAGGCCGTAGAAGCTACGTTAGTTACCAGACAGAGGCCTCGTCAGCCGACGCTCCAGCCTCGCCAGCCTCCGGGCGCTCGGCTCGTCCCGCGGCTCCTCCCGCGCCCGCCGCTGCGCCACGAGGCGCGCCCACCGCGCCTCGAACCAGAGCTGCATGGCGTCGCGCTCGTCCTCGTCACTGGCGCTCGGCCCTGTTAGTTATTAGTGGATGTGGATGGATGATACCTAGCTGATGGTGCGTAGTAGCCATTAAGCCCCCAATACAAATGCCAGTACAAAATAATGAGTGGAAATTAGATCGAGTACTGTAACGTGGCAAATCGGGTAAAAAATGCGTTTTTTTAAATATCCCATTGTTGGTCACGGGCCTCTCTTCAATGCGAAGGAAATTAGGCTTGTTATGTCAATGATTGATGAGAGGTTCGTTCCAGGTTCGTTCCCGGCTCGCACCTCTGGGATTTCTAGATTTCATGTGCGCATCTTATTTTCAACCATGCTTTTCACTTGCTAAACGGTGAAGGAAAACGTCGTGAGGAAACCTGTATGTCTGAGAGAACCCCTCGAAAGATGTGTGAAGTCCGCCAGCCCGCACTGGGCCAGCGTGGTGGACTATGGCCTAATCCCCCTCGCATTAAGGGGAGGCCCGTGCCCAGCAGTGGGACTGGTATTATTATGTCAATGTTTAACAAATGCCAGCGGCAAGCAACTCGGCTTCCTCGCATGTGTTTATAATCGAGTGCCTTGCATTATGCCCCCACACTATTAATTTCACGCAAGCTTATTCAAGTTACTGGTTTGTTTTTGTGCAAGTACTACGTGTATTGCGAGCTTAATGCACATGTTTATGAATGTTCAACTATTTGATCGAGGTTATATGTTTCGATTTATTGTATGATAGCAAATGGCATTATGTAGTTAATCACTGATAATAACATATACGGGCTGATTCAGAGCGGGTATAAAGCAGCGAATAAGAACAGGTTCAAGGGTGAGTATACCCTTTCTGAATAACCGTGTATAATCATTATTTTCTACCCATTGTTATTAATTATGAAATGGTCACACCGCTTCAATATGAGCTATCATGGTCAAAGAAAAGCTGTACTAAACTAATAAGCAACAAAAATAAAATTGTAATTTAGGAAAATGCTATAATTTCTAATTTAATATTTATTTTTTCTTTGCGAAATTGAATACGATGAGTGACGACCCACAATGGAATAATATGTGATATGGCCTCACCCACAATTGAGTAGGTATTTTGTTAGTTTAAAATATTTAATAGCAATAACAAATTCAATAAATACACATAAACAAAAATGGACGGTGACATGCTAAGATGAAAAAAAAAAAACAAAATTATTTTTTATCTAGTGTACTAAATACCTGGTAGTCTGGAGGGAGACTGGGGCTCTGGGGGAGGGCTGTAGCTGGCCGGGGGCGGGGGCACGGGGGGCGCCTGCTGCAGCGCGCCCGTGGACTTGTGCGCGTTGGTCAACCGCTGCGGGGGGTCCTGCGGGGCGGGCGGCGGCGGGTGAAACAGTTGCTTTGAAGATGTAAGTATTGTACATATATAACTTATGCATCTATTTATATACTATAGTCCAACCCCCGAATTTATAGAAGGTCTATAACTTTATCGAACGTCTTATAATACTGCGCACACGGTGAGCTTTGCTTGACTTAGACTATACTTTACGTTATACAGGTGATTCAGAAATGCATGCTCACCTTTGAACCTGGTGGTTCTTTATCTTTATCATTATCTGTAGTCATAATTTCGGTATGACAATTTTGTAAAGCAACATTTGCCCAAAAAATTTACAAATTTGACACCGATATTCTTACTTCACATGTTAACAAATTCACTAAAAGAGCGCAATTTTCAAAGGTTAGTATACCCTATCTTAATCACCCTATATAGCTAGAGACATAGTAATTGTATGTTAATAACTGATTGAATTTATAACTCAGAATATGCAGCTATATTTATCTAAGCGAATGTGTATTTTTGTTTTGCGATAAGTACAACGACGAACGAAGACGCGGCGATAATAAAAAAAACTAACTTACTTGCCAAAAGTCATAGTAGAATTTGAACCGTAATTACATACAGATACAATTTAAAATCACAACATATAATTTGTAGCCATAACACAGAGCAGCCAATCGAATGTACAAGCGGTTGCAACGTGGTATAACACGAATGCTTGCATGGCCACAAGAGGTTTTTATAACTATTTAAAAATACATTAGCACAACACTAAAATATTAAGAATTGTCAGCAAGAGTGTACTACAGGCTTTAGTGCTACAATATAATTAATAAAACTATTTTCATATACGAATTAAAGTGTTCATTACATAAGCATTTTAACAGCAACTAATTACTTTCTAACTACAAAATATTCCTGTATCAATCACCTTAATATATTTTATAGTATACTATACATTATGTACAAGATATATGATAAAAAATCGACTACTATTAATTATTTACTTATGGCGACTTAAATTGCTCTTATAGGCGGTGCCAACATAAATTTTACTAGTAATTATTATTAAACTACCCAGAAGGGACATTTTCATAACAATAAGAAAAGTCCTTTGCAATGGCATTGTAACTACTACAGAATATTGGGGTGGGGGTGTAATTTGACGATTGAGTCATAGTTGCTGGTGTGAATGGGCCATAATACGGGATTACGAAACGATCACATCCGGTTAGAACTTATTAAATTTTTCTGCTATCTACAAAGGTGTAACCACGAACGTACTACGCGTGGACAAGCCTAAACCAAGCGTATATATCACAATGCAAGCAAAATGTTACATAATAAAATTGTAAAATGACCTTTTCCACATAAAATGATCAAATTACAAAAATACTAGTTATTATAAGCGACCGACGTCATGCAACATTTTTACATATAAGTACTGTACAAGTACCGTCGCGAACTTTAATTTGGGACCCATTTAAGGTTGAATATCGTACAGCAAATTATATATATGAAGGTACGTTACCAGGGGCACCTGCTCTCAGATATGACGTCATACCGATATACGACCTTATTGCGTCATTAAGAATATTAAGGAAATGAGTCCCACATCAATGTTCACGACAGTACGTAGTAGCTGCACGAAGTAGTAGATCGTATTATGGTCGCACGTTAAAAAATGATAATATCTAAGGATATTTACAGATTGTCACATGAAGAAAAACAAAATGTTCGGTAAAGTTCGGCCGAAATTTCGGCCGATCGAAATACCTGAGACCCACTTAGACTATATACCTTTTCTCGGACGAATTACTGAATCAATAACGGTCGGGTTTCAAGTCATCTTAGTAGCTGCATACTACAAGTCTTAGACTTATAATAGGCCCACTATAATTATGATAATATAACTACTATTTAGCGCAGCTACAGAATAACATCACAATATAAGAAAATAATAGACACTTACGGAGTAGGAACTCCATACATCAAGAAATTTTGTGGACAGTCTCGACATACAATGATGCATAGAATAGAACTGAAATTGACGTTGGAGCAATCAATCTAAATAAATATTGCATATATAAAAAAATGCATACCAAATGGTTTAATAATTTAACATGCATTCATAGTTCAAAATTAAGCCTTCTTACAACTCAATAAGGACATACGAGCGTCCTGTTAATCATGTCAACAAAACGCGCAACAAGCTCCTATCATCTGAACGGTATCCAACGTCAAAAACTGACAAAAAAAAGCACGAGCAGAGCGAGACAACGTACAGTCGGCGGATGATGTGTGCGAAAGAGACGGTAACAGCATGCGACTCACGACACTGTACTTTGATATGCTTTGCTTACGTGCCACGGCAGGTCCGGCTCCGAGACCCACTGAAAATTCAACTGGTGTTAGTCTATGCCGGGTGTCCGAACAACTTACAAACAATCTCGAAAATAGATGTCAAGTGAACACTCGGTGCTGGCTCAAGAGAAACAGGTCAAGTCGAACAAACTTGTGTAACTGATGTTAATACAAGAAAAAAAAATACGACAGTTTACCTCGCTACTTGTGAACGTTTGAGATCACACAATTTCACATGTCGTTATGTTTAATATTTATATATCAGATAACTCATTTATCATACATGTTTAATTAGTTAAACATTAGCAATTAGTTCAATTCAACCTATAACTCCCCAACTACTAGTATTATTTCCATAATTCCGTGTCCCATTATTTGTACGCTGAATCGTGGACACCCTATTAGTGTTACGGACCAACCCTTGGTTTATTGCTACTTTTGTACAATATACATCTTGACGTGAAGTTTATGATGGTTCGGGAATGATGGCGGACATCTCATAAAGAAAGTCGCACAAAAATCTGTCAGGTGTTACCATGGACATCCTAAATAAATATTACCAAAACTTCCACTAACTCATTATTTATTTGAGTCTGTTATCATTTCTAAGGACTGAACGGGGGTTGTACAATCCTTGTCCAACATAGAAGTTAATAATAATAAAACCCCATACTTCATGGTGAATATACTATCTAAAATTGTATTTTAAATCAGCAGAGTGGCCTCATAATTTAATATAGCAATCTGTGTTAAAAATTTGGATACACCGAATAATTTTACTCGGATATCTCCAGACAGCTTTATGATTTTCATGCTGCTTTTACCAGTGCGGTGGTAGTCCCTCTAGGTCAATAGATAGATAGGTCAATCGCAAGGGGTTAGGAAGAGAAAAAGTTATCGTTATCTATGGTACAACCTTCAAATTAGTACGACGTCCACCAAATTTTTATGCGTTCAATAAGCTCTGACGTAACATCAAATTGCAGTTACAGTACGTCATCATAGAATAGTAGCTATTTAAAAAAAATATGGGATTGCAAAATGTAAAAAAGCTGATGGTGATGCGCTTAGATATGAACATTCTAATATGTTTTGCCTTGGTTTTTTACACTGAACGAATCTGTTAATCTCTTGGTTGGACCTCAAAAAGGATATGTTTTAAAATTCTAATGGACACACATATGTGAACAATGAAAAACCTACCTTATGTCGAGGTCCTAATCGCCTGTTCAGGTAGTTGGATATACTCTTCATTATGCCATTCCTGCGCCTCTCCCGCGCCAGCTCGGGGTCCGAGAACGAGGGCGTGTGCAGGGACATGTGCGGCGGCGCCGGGCGGGGCGGGGGAGGCGGCGGCGGGGCAGGCGCCGGCAGCGACGGGGGCGGGGGCACCGGCGGCGGGATCGTCGAGGCAGGCGACGCCTTCAAACGACGCGCCGACTTCCTCCCACATCTACTGCTGCCCAATCTCTCTAGAACTAATCTCCTAACGACCTCGGTCTGCTCGTCTCTCTCTCGCTTGATCTCCTGCACCTTTTCAGTCGTATCCCTGGCCGGGGTCGGGCTGACTGGCGATAAGGAACCGGAGCTCATGTTTATAGACAAGGATAGTTCAAAGCTACGTGTCGGCGAGTCGGTGCTACGCGAAGTCGATCGATTGAATGTCTCGCTCGCCGACCGGCAGATGGCGGGCGAGTACAGCCGCAACGTGCCCGGATTCGTGAACGTCAACGGATATTTCAATTTAGGGGCATCAGGTACTAAGGGGAGAGATACTTCTGACCTTCCATTGTCAATCTTCTCCAAAGGGGGGGAGATTTCTGACAGACTCAGCGATTCGATTTTCGTGTCCAGATTAACTGCGGGTTCTGGTTGGGCACTGTCACTTTTTGGGACGGTCTCGCTGATCGATTTCTCGTTGTCAATCTCAATGGATTTTAGAAGCTGTGGCGCGTTGAGAAAGCAGTCAACATCAGCGTCTATATCCTCGATCGGCGCGAGGTCCTGGCTGATGCTGGGCTCGTTGGAAGCCGGTTTGAACACAGTCTCGGAGAAGCTTCGCTCTATGAAATTCATGGAGCGATCGTTGCTCGGGGAGTAGGGCTCATAGTCATTGTCCACTAGTTCCATGTACCCTTCATTTTTACGGGTCAAGGGGTTCTCGATGGACGGATCTTGTTCTCCTTCATCAGCGAACTCGAAATGATCTAGAGCATTCGAATAGACTATAGCTTCGGGTGGACTGGACCTGCCACAGACGTGGGACGCGACCGCCGGTATGTTTTTAGCGTCATGCACCAACTTAGGTCCGCTCAGTGTTCTGGGGTTCTTGCTTCTTTTGCGTTCTTCTTTATCGTCGAAGCCGCAGTCGTCTAAAACGGCGCTTTCTGCAGCCCAGTCTGATAGTTCAGTCTCTGTTAGCGCTAATGTTGTAGCGTCGCGACATGACTCCGAGGACTCTGAATCAGCGGCGGCGACCACTGTAGTACCCGTCGCTGTGGCTGTACCAGAAGCCTTCTCTTCTTCTGTGCTATTAATTAACATTAGACTATCTAGTTGGATCAGCTCACCACCTTCATCATGAACCTCCACTCTTGGTACAGGCTGGTTCGGCGCTGTCTCCGTGTGAGATGAATCATCTTCGGATAGAGAATCGGATTCTAAGTCCGGTTCCTTCTCCTCCTTCGTAGGTTCTTGTCTCCAGTCCTTGCAGAGCGGGGAGTCTCCTTTGGTTAGCAAGTCCACAGGTGCATCACTGCATAGATTCTGAATAATGTCCGGCATCGGCTGAGCTTTCTTATCTTCGGTCGACAGTTGGAAGGTGACCACAGGTTTTTGTGGCAACGGCTGCTGTGTGGTAGTGACGGGAGCTGGATGGAGCATCTTTTGAAACTCTGTTATCGTCGATCTGAAGGCTTCGAATTTGGTTTCCATTTGTGAGGTGGAATCGGACTTTCTGACTGCAGGGGGAGACGCTTCGCCGAGTAAGTATCTCCTTTTGAGTTCTAAGGCGCGTTTGGTGGCCAGTCCTCCGGCGGATCGGGTCCTGCTGAGGGGGTACTCTTGCGGGGGCGGTGGGGCTGAGGGCGTGGGCTCCGTGACGAGGATGGCGGGCGGGGAGGGCGCGGGGGCGGACTCCTCGCGAGCGAACTCGCTGTCGGTGGATACTTCGGTGGCCGACGACACTTCCTCGTCACTGGATTCGCTCTCCTCGTCCGATTCCACCTGCGTGAAGCCCGGTTATAGTATACGCCATACATCTTATGTAAGGTACTACTTTGTTAGTCTGGACAGATTTAAGGCTGAAACCCGGCAGCTGGGAGGGCATGCAATAGGTTTGGAAGGAACTAAAATATTCGCGATATTTGACATTATATTGACGTCTCATGAATTTGGCTTCGAAGAGCATATTCTAAATGCGTAGGAGTACGGTAACAATTTGTACAAAACATATTCAATAAGGCTTTGTAGATGCGATAAGCGTGAATTGTTTTTTTTTGGGTATTTTCAATTTTTTTTAAGTAGCTGTTCATCACATTTAGCCACGCTGGTAGACCACCTTATTGCGATTTTTGAGCCATACATTTTTAATCGGCATATATGAACTGTTACAAATAAAGTAGCACCTTACAAAGTATATATTTTACACATACGGCATGACGACAGCCTGGACTTATATTTTGAGTGCAGGTTCGATCAGGCAGGTCCTGTCCGTTTGTCGATATAATCATTACGTAAATTCATAGCCTGAGTGATACTGAGATCGCCCCCAGTCTATGCGGTACCCATATAGCATTGTTTGGGGACAGATTACAGTTGGTGGCTGTCTGGCGATAATAATACAAGGCCTGGAATAAACCCGCTACTTTTCAGTAATATGCTATAAGGAGGAGCATGCTACTTAGTAGCACCTAAGCATGCCTTTTACAGAGCATGTGAAATTAAGGTCTTATGTCTTTAATCAAATGTCGCAATCGCATGCGGTAACGGTACAATTGCTGCGATACGAAACGGCTTATGAGTGATCGAGTGAGATATAGCACTTTTCGTACCGCATGCGAATGCGTCAGAGGACTAGAGACGTTAGCTTAAAGGCTAAAGGCTAAGCTCCAAACATCGGCCTGTATAACATACCGTATACCGCTGCGCAATGCGGTACCGAAAATATCCTTTATGAGTACTTTAGTGTGAAGCCAAAATGTAATGTAATACTAATTAAATGATCAGAAAAGTTCGGGAATGATAACCTTGAGCCGGAAGACGTAGTGTAAGACGGCCCCCACAATGTGGAGCGATGATATCACACGGGTAGCAGAAAGCCGGGGGGCGCGAGTGGCGGAGGACCGGGATGTGTGGGAGTCATTGGGGGAGGACTGTGTCCACCGGTGGACATCTTTCGGCTGTATGGTGATATTGGCACAATACCCACCGTTAAGTGGGTGAGGCCATTTAAAGGAAGAAAGACGTCTTTCTTTCATGGTAATTAAAATAAAAAAAATATATTGACTAGAAATTTGAAATTTTGGCTTGACATTTTTAAGTTTAAGACCATCCCATTGGATGAAATTAAATCCTAAGCTATTATTGTTGACGCAAGTGCCGGTGTCTCCGAATATGGGACACGGTCGTTGACCCTCGTGTTTTGGTCACCGCATAGCGCGCCGGTGTGCGGTACGGTACACAGGCCCCAGCTTAATAGAGAGCTAAATATAGAGATAGAGTGGCAGCGCGGTAGAGGTGCGCTGAAACTAGACGCGTGCGCCACACTAACTTACTGTCAGAGAGAGATGGCAGATCGTGACGTCACGGCATTGGGTCTTATGATACTATACATATTTAATATATACATATTCGTTCAGGGATTGTGCTTTGTAAACGTAACAATTAATTCATTCAAATAAAGTAAAATAATTCTTTTTTTTATATTCACAAAACGCTGATCAGAAATTAATTGTGCAATGGCTCCCAAAAATTGGGACTGGGAATTCTTGTATATTTTGACCCAAAAACATTAAGTCTCATTTAATTCTTTAAATCCAAGTTTTTTATAAAAATATTTTTTACGTGTATAAACAAAAAAAGGTACATTAATCTTTATATATAAACCAAACTCAGCAATGGGTGGGCCGATTATTAAAATATTTTTTTTTTAATTTGCCTCCGTCCCGAACAGCAGAATAACTATTAAAACATGGTAAAAAAATCACTTACACTTGATTCTGGGGCGGTACGCAATTCGCTGGTACAGCTAGTATTTTAACACACTATGAAGCTAACTAAAAGTATAAATAAAATGTTACGTAAACAGACCACTCCCAAACACATAATATTAATATAAAACTCACCAACAACACATAAATTATATTATTTACATAATAATAATAATAATATTTACGTATGTACATACATACAGGGCGGGTATCATACAATAAATATTAAATAAATAAGTTATAAGCTAAACACGCTGATAAACACATGGAATATAATAATTAATTGTATTATATAGATATTTTTATAAAGCGCCATCAATAGAAGAAGCTTACTGTTTTATTACTTGTATATAATTACCCCCAAATTTATAGACGTGTTATAATTTAACTACAGTACTGCGCATAAGAGTTTGCGCAGTACAATATGACGTTTGATAAAGTTATAACACGTCTATAAATTCTATAAAAATCTACATCTATAAAACGAAGTCGTGTTAGATACACCATTTATAACTCAAGAACGGGTGGGCCGATTTTTATGATCATATTTTTATGATGACATTCTTATGATCATATTTTTTTTTAATTTGTCTCCCGTATGGTATGATAACTATTAAAACATGAAAAGAAAATAACTGAACATATTATAATGAGGATAACTCATTTTCTCATACTGATTCTGACGCACGGAACATTTACGATATCTATAATTTTTCGTAATTCTTTGTTTGTCTGTCTGTCAGTTTGTTCGCGCATGACGGGAATACGAACGATATTTCTTGAAAGTTGACACGGTGATAGCTTGTACCCGGGTGAACATTACAAATACCCGGCCATGGATGGGTGACCCCGGGTCGGGGAGCGAGTGTGTTGTTCGCGACCCTCCGCCTGTAATATTTCCTCGTCTGAAGCACCATATAGTACGTACGTTGCCTAATAAAACAGTAAGCAATACAAGACGGAAGTTAGTGTGGGCAAACTACACTCTTACCACGCATCCTGCCGCCGCCCTTGTTACGCTAGCGTGATCATGGGACGCATGCGCGATTAATGGATTAAATTTGAATTTTGTGTACATATACTTGAGTATATTTTTAAAACGAATGTGTATGTACCGGTCGTTATAGTATGACGGTCCAGGAAAAGCACTCAAATTCATAAAAAAGGTGTTCTATATAAAATTGACATCAACATTGAGTGTGATGCTAATGTTGATTGATTAAGTAGTTTTCTTTAGATTGTGTCAGCAGTTCAATAAAAAAGAATGTCATAACAATAAATAAATATAAAAGAAAAAGTTTGTTTTCAATTTGTGACATTTTCAGTTAGCTAATTTAACTTGGCCCCATAAAGCCTTCCGATCCTTGTCAGATACGGAACGATTAAGCAATTACTTATTTTCATAAATCTCCATTTTTTTTGCGATTGTATTTTTTTTTCAAAAGCTGTAAATGCCGATAGCGTTAACTCATATAATATCGGATAGTCACCTAAGACCATATTCGCGTGGCCACAACCCTAAAGGTAAGCTGCTTACCTACCCGTCTTAACCTTCCACCAATACTTTCGAGATATTTAAGGCTATTAAATAAATAAAAAAAAAATAATTAACTAAAATAATAATTATACATATGATACAAAATGTGATTAAACATTTTCAAAGAAATCTGGATAAAACCAAAACTACTGATCCAGCCTTGATGAAAAAAAAATGGGACCCTATTAAGAAAAAAAATAAATCAAAATGATGATAAAACCATCCACTAAAAAATTATGCGTGGTCAAACATAAAAAAAGTAATATACGCCTTGAATTAATAATTCCCTCAGTTTTTGGCATTGGTTAAAATAGTCAAATGGATTACGACCCGACACGAGAACAATGCATTTCAATAACATACGTTTGCATCATTGTTAACAGATTGAATAAATGAAAAAAATAACTTGTAAAAAAAACGTGGTAAAGTTAAAATAAACTTTTCATATCAATAGAACTGGGTATTTTTGGGAATTTACGTATTCTTTAACTATGCCCTTGGCTTGCGCTAACAGCTATGTTATCGACTAACTACAAAATGCTAGAGGCAGTTCAAGTGGCGTAATATTTATTATAAAAATATAGGTATATGTTTCATTTCAAAAATAAACATCGTTACTGGATCACTATGCGGTTATTGCAATATAACATTATTATTGGAAGTAACGAACAAAGCCATGTCGCCAAGCGGCCTAGCCGTGTTCCGGCATGATGTTCGGTGTTGCCATTCATGGATGGCGGGTCAGATCAGCTGCGCTGTATGTGCCTAGTGAATGTAGCGTCTCGATCTACTGCCGCCTTCCTACCTAGGCAAGTATGCTCCATCGTAGATCTCATCGTCACTTACCATCAGGTGAGATCGAGATCAAATACTTGCCTATAATGTAATAAAAAAAAAAAAAAAAAAATAACGACATGATCAATTACTTATATGGTATTCTCGAAAAATATATTATAAAACATGTTTTCCGAACGCGTGAGTCGTTTACTTGCCTGAGCAGGTGACAACGATCGGGATCCTAAATCTGCTTACACAATTGGTTCATAATTGCTTAGAAATGGTATTGTAATTGTCACCATTGTCAGTTTCATCATATCTAAAGAGTTTGACCGTAAATTATATAGCGTGATTCAGAAAGGGTGTACTACAATTTAAACTTGCGATTCTTTAGCGCATTGGCAATCAGTATTTGAAGTTACAATTGCGATGTCAATAAAATAAAACTATTGTAATTCTTGTGAGGATTTTTTTTTATAGTTTTTTGTATCTTCACGTAATGTTAACGACAATAATAGAACGTGCTAAAGAAACGCAAGTTTAAATGTTAGTATACCCTATGAAAATAACACTGTATTAAAATGGTTAGACGAATCTGTGTGCTAATCCGGGTCACTGGAAGTATCGGATATGTGTGTGTGTAGTGGTGTGTGCGTGTGTGCGTGTGTTGGTGGCGGCGGCGCGTGCGTGCTCGCACCTCCCCCGCGCGCGGGCCGCTAGGCGACGCTGCAGCGCGGTACCTCGCTGCTGTCGGTGGGCGGCCGCGCGTCCGCCGGCACCTCGCGCCGCCGCGCCTCGCGAGCCGCGCGCATGCGCGAACACGACTCGTTGCCCGACGACTCCGCGCCTACACACCACGTACTATATTAACGACACTCGAAGAATATTTAATATTGAAATAAAACTATTTTTTTTGGATTTTATCGCGTTTATATTCTGATTTTACGTTCCCGACGTTTCGGCTGCTTTACAGCAGCCATGGTCACGGGAGGACTGAGGTGGTTGACGTCCTAGTATTTATTTTGTTTATTATACTTGTTGCGGACGCCGAGCCTGCACTGGGTACAACGCATACTAAGTGTGACCCTGTATTAATGTATATTAGAATTGTATTTTTTGAATAAATTACTCTGCGATCGATCACTTCGAACTACAAGTGATAAGAACATGAACCGATTTTTTAATACAGTCCGCCTGAACCTGAAGACAACAACTATCTACCACAATACTTATACCGAATTCATACACAGAGCCGTTATTTTAGCAAATTGTATATGATATGACACCGTGTTTATCTACTGACCGTCGTCGGAATAGTCGTCGTAGCCGAAGGAGTCGTCGGAGAAGTAGAGGTCGGAGTGGGCGGGGCGCGGCGCGGCGAGGCGCTGCGGCTGCGGCGCGTGCGCAGCCTCGTCGTCGCTGTCGCCCGCGTCCGTGTACTCGTCCGAGCTGGACTCCTCCTCGTCACTGCCGAATGCCGATAAAAGGCTTATCATTAAAACACGAACAACGCCGAGGCGCCGGAAAAAACCAGAATTGTTCTATGAATATCTTGTAAGTTGTTTACTGTATAAATGTTGTTTTGTTCGCCAATACTACTGAAGACGTCGTCGTATTAAAATAGCTCTTTACCATGGACTTTTCATACAAATTGCCAGACGGACACATCAAACGGTCGGACCCTACCTTACTGTCCGTAGATTGATCGATTATCATTTACATAAGTAATTTGTAAATGTGGGAACCATTTAGCCATTAGCAGTAATTTTATACTTAGTTGGTACTTTTGACCTGCTGCCAGTCTGATTAGCCGTTCCTACATTGTTCTCACATACCTATAACAATATCTTTTTTAAAGAAGAGCAACCATGGAGTTTCATCTTCTTGCCCGTTCATCTCGATAGGAACGGCATTCCGAACGGGTGGTAAAGCAGTAGCATAATATTTTGTAACTTGACGATTCATAAGTACTGTACATAATGGTCTACGTGAATAAAATATATTTTGATTCTGGGGTAATCTTGACTACTGACCTGAGTCCACCAGCGCCCGAAGTCTCCGAAGCCAGAAAGTTCCGGTCCGTCCACTCGTCCTCGTCGATCTCCCTGGCGCCGCTGTCGGACAGCTCGAGGCTGATGCGCTCGGGGGTGGGGGGCGGGGGCTGCGCGCGCGCCGATGACGTCAGCGCGCTCACCGCGTCCGGCACGCTCACGCCCGAGTGACGCAAGCACACGAGGCGGCTGCCGTAACGCTCCATCGTGTAGTTGCTGTTAAAAGTATTAAGAATTGAAATAAAAGTAATTTTAAGGACTTTATCGCGATTATAATATGATTTTTACGTTTCGGCTGCTTTACAACAACCATGGTCACGGGAGGGAGGACGGGAGGTTATTTCAATTAATATTAATAATATTTGAAAATATGAAACGCATTTCTTCGCGTCGAAAATCTAAAGTAATATCATCGAGAATGAATTGGATTATTTTTTACGAAATGTACGATGCGAGCGCAACAAAATATACTATGTATATATATACAGAATTATTCTGAAAGGGTACACTAGGCCTGCGCTTCTCTAGCGCATTTGGCATCATATTGTGAAGTCAAAAAATGTTTTAATGTCGCTCTTCGTTATGGTTTTGTTTAAAAAAGAAATGTTTTCCTTTTTTAATTAGTTATCATTTTGTTTGAAATTAAACAACCACCATCATTTCCTGTTTGACATTAATTTGCCAGCACCACTTAATTCAAGTGTTGCGCATCTATGGCTAGATACAGTGTATGTGATGGCGTTGCGTGTCTCACCCGGGCCTGAGCACCGCCTTGCACACGGCGCAGCGGAAGCAAGCGCGGTGCAGGTGCAGCCCGTCGGCGGTGACGCCCTCCGCGGCGAACACGCGCGTACCGCACGCCGCGCACTGCACGCCCGTGCTGGCGGGGCCGCGCCAGCTCTTCTTCAGCTGGGCACAAGTGCTCGTTAAGGTGGAAGCTCAGGGTCAGGGCGCGAAATTCAAAATGTCAACGGTTTTTATGTTTTTACAAAAAATTTGGACATCTTTACGATGTAATTTGGTGTTTTGCGATATTAGCATTGGATGTTTTGATGTATTAAGTTTGCTTAAAAAATACCTAAAACGATATAACACCATAAAGTTAGTGAAAACCGCTCTTTATGGTGTTGTATCGCTTAAGGTATTTTTTTTTATATGGCATCCCTATAAAAATGCCCATAAGACTTATAATATAGAGATAGATTTTTGTTGGCTAATCTAATCTGAATGCTAACTAACAGCAGATAATGTGAATGAGACTCACCTCCTCCTTGGGCTGCGCTTTGTCGTGATCAGGTTCATCCTTTTTGACGAATTTGTTCGCTAAATTGGCGACCTGGACACACAACATTTATAAATCCTCACTACGCATAATCTGAGAAACAGTACATCATTTTATTATTAACTCAACTAGGCCAGTGGTTCCAAATGAGTCGCATTCCCATGCGAGTAGGTTCGCGAAATAAGACAGGGTGAACGAATCCCGTGTTAGATTTGTATTTTTTGTTCATTCTATTTTATTTAAAGGGGCCCATAGATTATTAAATTGGAACCTACTGATCTAGTCCACAAGATTCTATGTAGCAGGGATCTTATATAGCTGTTTACAAGACGACAAATAATCCCAATTATAATCAATAGCTATTCAAATAAAAGCGTTAATTTCCCAAATCTCCTACAAACACACAAGCATGCCAGAAGTACACTAGGCAGAAATTGCGATTCCTCGCTCCACAAAGCGATTCCTCGAATATAACCGAAGACACCCGAAGACGAAGACGACAAACCAGGCGGCTCGGCGGCTCGACGTTTAAGCTTACAAAAGGATTTATTATGGGCCTACAAAACAATATAATGTCTATACCTTCTTAGTGCCCTGGTCCGGTCGGCCCGAGTCCTTCAGCTTTTGGTCCAGTTTGAGGAGCGTCTCGTCGATCTCCACCCATTTCTCGGTGCCGTCGCCCTCCTTCAGCCGCCGCTGACGGCCGAGGAACTGCCGACAATGTCAATAGAATCGTTCCCAAACGCATTTATACAACGATATTGACTTGTTGCTATGTCCCTACCATGCTTACATACCACGTAAATAACTGTACTATACTACTGTGTGTGCGCGTGTGTGTGTGTGTGTGTAACTGGGATCTATTTCAATACTAAAAGCCTGTATAAACAGAACTTACTACGCAGCTAATAAAGTTTTTTATCTTCAGTAGAAGGCCTAAAATGTCACCTGCTCTCTATCCCACTTCGGCACCCGTTCGGCAGTCTTCGGCTCCGGCCTGCCGAGCTTATTTTCCATGATCTTCCTCTCTATCTCCTTCATGTTCCAATCATCGCGCTCTATCTTGCCCACGGAGCGCATGAGGTCCTTGGGCTTGGAAGGCCGCGGGGACGAGGAGTTGGCGCTGGTGCCGCTGAGCTCGGCGGCGAGGCGGGCCACGCGGGCGCCGCCGCCGGCCGCGCGACTCCCGCCACCCACTATACGACCCTCCTCCTGTTGTTGTAACATCAGTTTAGTATTCAAGTACTTGAGATATACGTGTAGTTAGGTCAAGAAATAACTCAATATATTGGGCGACCTGCCTCAATTGAAATATAGTTTTAATGCATTGAGCGCCGAAAATAATTATTTATCTGTAATACCGGGGTCATTATTCCATGGAACGCATTAAGTTAATTTTCGCAAAACACGCCACGGATTACTACGGCTCTTTCCTTGTACCGTCACATCGAAAACGTCTCAACTGGACACATAGTAGGGTAGTCTTAAGAAATTAATTAATCATTAAATCGCAACGCTAGTAAGTAGATCTTATTTAGGATACAATAAAAAACACTTCACTGTTGTCTGTTATAAAAATAAAAACAATTATTACGATGTTAGTGAAAACATAGTGATTGTAAAAAAACACATCGTGTACGTTAATTTGGAATTTTGAAAACGCCCATGCACACACCATACCTATAGATATACCATAGGTACAAATAGATTATAACGTCTATCAGCTGTATATTAATTGTCTTTCAATATTGTTTAAAAATACACGGCACGGGTTATTTGATTCGTATCTTACGGAGCACAGGGAGAGAGATTGGAGCGATAAATGGAAGAATATTTTAAGATAAGCTACGTCCTCGTAAGCTTTATATAAACATCTCTTATCGTTACTAATAATACAGTGCAAATGAAATAACAATTTTATGCACTATTGCTAACAATCATAAAAACGGTGACAGTTTTGTAGCTATTATTGTATAGCCGTCGAGTTGCTGTCTATAACGCGCGACACTTGCCGCAATCAATGCCAAAGGTGTCGACACCAACATTACAGGGCCCTAAGTCTGCTAACACCACCTATTCATATTCGAACAGCACCGGCATAGTAACCGTCACTTTTGACAGATATTGTATGGGATAGCTGTCAAAAGAGACAGTTACAATGTGGTTGCTGTTAGATTATGAATCGATTGTGTTAGCAGACTTGGGGCCCAGAACGAGTGTAGCGCTGGCAATATTTCCGACCTATAGTGCTTAGCGGGATGCTATTATTATAGCACGTTTACGGACCAGTAGGTAAGATCAAAGTAAGGTCACGAAATAATCGAAAGTATCATAGATAAATCCCATATAGGGTTTTCAAACAGATCTCCAATCGCTCAAATCGCCCGGCCTATGTTCCGCAGTCAAACAATGCCGGAGCCACACAATCGAACATTCCCATGCGACACACAACGGCAATCCCCTCACATAGTGCTGCAGTTTCTTTTCCAGCTTCTTCACCCGCTCGTCGAAGTCCGGCGCGCTCGCCCTGTACTGCTGGAGTCCGTAGTCGTTCTCCAGGTCCGCTGAGGGCGCGAAGTCCATCCTCGGCTCGGCCGCGAGCATCTGGAGACTCTTCTCGAAGCGCTGTTTCATTATTTCCCTGGCCGCCTTCCTCCGCCCGCTTTTTGGGCGTTTGGACTCCGCGTTCTTTCGCTGCACCATGTCAGACATCCTCTGCATTCGGAAGCTCATCTCCCCGCTGTTTTTCCTCGGCGGAGGTTCCACTTGGAGAGGCTTGGTGCCTTGAATTAAATCTGCAACCTTTTGCCTCCGCAACGCCATTTCAGGGTTGCCTATGGATTCTAATTTCGCACGGTCAGGACTGGGTGTGTCTCGCCTCTTGCCCTCAATAATCTCTGTCATACGTTGCATTCGCAGCATCATCTCCGGGTTGGTGACGGATCCTGATCGCACGGATCTGGCCTCCGGGCTGGGCGTGTGTCTCCGTTTGTGCCCTTCGAATAACTGGGCGATGCGCCTGGTATTCGCCACTTCGGTCGACCCTATGGAGTTGGACCTCTTTTGGGGTTTGGCTTCAGGACTATGGGAATATCTTAGTCGGGTATCGACTTCGGAAAGCCTCCTGCCTTTCAGTGGGAGCGGACTCTCAGACGATCTAGTCAATTTCTTTACACTGTCGATGGAGGAAGCTCTGTAGGGTGACTTTTTCAGGTTATCCGGTGAAGGTGATCTTTCAAAGTCATTTTTCGTGTCAACTCTAACGAGTGTGGCGTCGGTGTCAGCGGAATCGTCCTGCAATATGTCTGAGAAATCCGGCACTTTGATCGTGTTGACGTCTAGGCCTTTCAGCCTTCGCGGTGGCTTGACGGGCTTGGACTTTTCCTCTTGAAAGAATTGCGCCACTTTCGAGCTATCCCTGATCCTAGTTTTCGTGGCGCCTTGGAGTAACTGAGCGAGTGAATCTCTCAGCACCCTGGGGTCGGGCGACTCCTCAGGGTCCAGTAGAGCTAGTATTTGTTCCTGCAGTTCTTTTTGTTTGTCGGTCTGTGTCTCGTCGCGGGGTACGGCGTCGTGGCCTTCGATGAGGCGCGCGAGCTGCGTGATGTCGTTAAGGTCTAGTTTGCCGATCTGTTTGCGTATGTACTCGGCCGGGTCGGTACTTACTTGTTGCGAGCGGACTGAGCGCCGCTTCTTCCTGTAGCTCGAGTGAGATTTGTCAGCTTCCGCTGCCACTGGAAAAGCATGAGGGTGTTGAGAGGGTGAATTCTTACATGGACATAAAGTAAAAAAAAAGCAGTATCAAAGAAAAGCCTATGCCTGCCTCATTTTTTTTGTAACTCGGTGGAACATTTGCATTTTTGGAAAAAAAAGTAACCGTATACATTACCCCAGTGTAAAAGCCATTGGCCTATGACCATGTAAAGTTTCAATAATATCCGCCGAGCCAATATTGAGATAATTTTTTGGCTTCTTAGAGGGAACCCATTTGCTTAAAGGGAATTAAAATTCTAGGTACTGAGCTATGACGAGGCCAAGTTCCATCTAAATCTGATGCGGTAGTTTCCCTGTGATGCGCGCATAAACAAACTGACAAGACAAAACAGAGTATCGAAAATAATAACTTTGCCAAACAAACACGATCCCAAACCATTAATGAAATTAAGATTCACACATGATAATCCACAAATCTCAAGACATGCGAGCCAGGGATTGAACCTGCCCGCCTCGTTTCCAAGGCTCGGGCCTTACCTACTTGGCTATCACTGGGTATTAGATCTACTTATTAGTTGACTAATTTGACGGTAACTTACTTGAGTACACAGAAAGTGGATGTTCCGCATTCCGCACGTGCTTCTCCTTTTGCATACTCTGTTTGATCTGATAACATTACAAAACATGGTTGGGGTAGGTCAGTTGCCACGCTGATGAGCCCCCCCCCCCCCCACAGGGCGGAAGGAGGAAGGACTCTTACCGACTAAAACCCCACGGTGGTCCCTACCGTGGGGTTTTAGTCGGTAAGAGTCCGACATAACCAGCTTGCATCCCCCGGGGCTTGCCGGTATCCACGAGGATTTTCCCACAAAAAAAATAAGTACCGGTGCCACCATTATTATGGCCCAGCTACAACTGAACCGTTCAATGTACTCTGTTAGCAGACTACAGCATAGACTGCATACTTATAGTACATACTGTACTCTCATCTCAGTACTGGCTCGATGAGCCTGGATTCATTATGCCATTCTTGATTGGCCGCCTATTGTTTTATAATCTAAGTCTAATTGAGATAGGGTCCAACTACCGATAACCAGCCAACATAATTCTAATTATCTTTCAACCTGCGATCCTCGTTACATAGGCAAGCGTTCTACCAATATGGCAGCCACAACTTTTTTGGAATCTATATAAAAAAATATCTACATAATTAAGATGCAGATAGGCCTCATGTCCGGCGGAAGTGGTGGTGGTGCGGTGGGCGGCATACCTTATTTTTTTTCCTCATGGATGGATGGCATGGCATGGATACACCCGCAAGCCCCGAGGGAGGCAAGCGGGTTATGCCGGACTCCTACCGACTAAAACCCCACGGTGGTTCTTCTCCCGCCTTGTCGGAGGGGGGGGGGGGGGGTGTACCTGGTCGAACACGTCGGTGTGGTGGTGCACGTGCGGCACCTCGCCCTTGAAGGCGCCGTACACGCGCGCCAGGTACGCGCGCAGCTTCGCGTCCGGCACGTCGCGCAGCGAGCCGCCCGACGAGAACGGCGCTATGCCTGTTACACACAACCACATACAGACAACCAGCCCCCTTATCAGTGGCGTAGCATGGGGGGGGGGGGGCGGAAGGTGTCGGTTAGAGACAAGAAAATTAAGATAAGACAAAAAAAAACCTTCAGTCTTTTTTCGTAATTTTTTTTGTCGTTACCATGCCTAACATTTTTTATAATGTATAGCAAAAATAAGAGGGCGGCAAATTTGTATTCTGCACCTATGCTACGCCACTGCCCCTTATTTGCTAATAACCTAGCGATGTGTTGGCGAAAACCGCGAATTATTTTCGTTCCAATCATAAATTTGTTATACGTCACACCGCTACATAATACGAATTAGCGACTTGAAAGCAAATATTGAGAGATTAATGCTTGCACCGTTTATCACTTGCTGTATGGCACAGGCAAACAACGTCAGACGCCCTCGTCTATCGAAAGCTGTGTGACCAGCAGTGTACCAGCAATGGGCCAGCGTAGTAAACTATTACCTAAATTCTCCTCGTATTAAGGGGTTAGCGTGCTCGGTATTACACAGAATTAAAAATGCAAATTCTGGACCAAACACTACGAGCGAAATGTGAATAAATTGATGTGCACCCGTGTCTGTAAGTCAAAGTCAAGTCATTTATTTCGTACGTGGGCACTTATATTGTCATTTACATTTTTTTTTCTTAACTCTACTACGGGATCGGAACGCGACCTCAACTGAGAAGATCCGGCGAGAAACTCAGCGGGTTTGTCTTTTTTACAGCTATGATTACTAAGAAAAAAGAGGTGTGTCTCACCGAACTCCTGCTGCAGTATGTGGTAGACGGCCCTGGGCGCGGTGGCCGGCGGCAGCAGGTCGGGCCGGTACCGCCGCAGCAGCTGCGCCAGCGCCGCCGGCGCCGCCGCCGCGCGGATGCCGGGCTCGGACCACGCCACCCACGACACCAGCGCCTCTTCCGACACTTCCGCTTCTGTGACCAATCATGATGGGCTTAGAAAATTATATAAATTCGAACTGGAATTGTCTAAAATATTTCAAAAGGCAATATTTAATAGTCATACTGATTACGTTTATGTATAAAACAAATATGTAAGTAAAAGCTGCAGGAATCTATATAATACCAGCCCTTTTTAATGTCCTACTGTTGGACACGGGCCTGCCCTCAATTCGAGAGGGATCAGGCCATAGTCCACCACGCTGGCCCAGTGCGGGTTGGCGGACTTCACGCATCTTTCGAGGGCTTCTCTCAGATAGGCACGTCTCCTTGCGATCTTTTCCTTCACCGTTTAGCAAGTGATAATCGTGGTTGAAAATGAGATTCGCACATGAAATCCAGAAATCCTAGTGGGGAGTTTGAACCTGCGATCCTCGTTACAGAGGCAAGCGTTCTACCAACTTGGCTATCACTGCTTTTTTGAATCTATATAAAATAAAAATAGAATCAAGCTAAATAGAGTGCCAGGGGGTTTAAACCTGCAATCCTCGTTACAGCGCCAAGCGTTCTTCCAACTTGGCTATCACTGCTATTTTGAACCTATATAGAATATATATATATCTATATAATTAAGATGCAATAGATGACCTCTACGTCGCTTCCTGGGCGCGGGCGCAGCGTCCAAGGGCAGCGGTTCGTCCGAGTCGTAGAACGACGTGACCCGGTGCGGCGTCACCGCCGTCCTGTTCAGGTTGGGGTACCGCGTGCCGGGGTCCAGCGTGTACGCGCCGAAGTCGCGGTGGAGGTTCTCGGGGGTCGTTTGAGCTACATAACAATATCGTAGTGACGACCTGTTCTTATACCATGAACTATTAATGCGACACAAATTAGGGCTTCAAATGGAAATCATGTCGCTATAATAAAGCCCGGTATATATTTAGCTGTGTGGAATAATTGAAGTATTGATTTTTGAGTCGCATTAATTGTTGATGGTGAGGCCCCTGATTAGCATAGTTGATAGTGTCCATGCTTTCTGTCCTGGGTTCTTATTCTGGTATGGGCAAATTTTGAGTGATGAGCGTGAATTTTAGTACTTTAAGTTAAATATTTATATGAGTTTTATATTACTGGAATTGCTTTCAGTTGTTGTATTGTACTTTTGGGATCGTACAGTCGGTGTTTGTTTGGCGATATTATATATATTATTATTATTATATCTGTCTTCACACAGGCTATATGCGGATTTTTGGAAGGTTGTCGCGGAGACATGGGTCCAATACGTAGAGGCACTTTTAAAAAAAAATAATGTTATATTTCAAAATTCTTCTAAATACCCAAAATATTTCTCACCAAGAAGCCTGTATATAGATTCCCTCTCAGCGATGACCTCGAGCGGATGCGGGGCGGGGTTCTGCGCCCACGTGCGCACCGCCCACGCCGCGTCGAGGGCGGACAGGAAGCCGCGCGCGCAGCCCGACCCCGTCGGCCAGAACGGCTCCAGCAGGCTGTCGCCCACCAACTGGCATAGCAGACGACGCCCGTGCCGCTCGTATACCTGCCACATATTACACAATAAAAAAAATAAAGGTCTATAATAGTACATCCCACTAATATTATAAATGTTAATGTTTGGATGTATGGATGTTTGTTACTTAATCACGCCAGAACGGCTGAACGGATCTGGAGGAAATTTTGCACAGAAATAGATTATAGTCTGGAATAGTACATGGGCTACTTTTTATCCCGGTAAAATGTATATACTTTTTAATCGCGGGTGACACCGCGGGGCGCAGCTAGTTGTGATATAAGTAGAAAGCCAAATAGGCAGTACAGTATCTGATTTTTTAATTTTTGCCACAAAGTTCCATATCGACATCTACTCTTTACAATCTGCACCATCAATATCGCAATAAAACAACGATTTTTTTTTTCTAATGACCGATTACAATTCCCTATTCATGTACGAGTTATTTATTGAAAACTATGAATGCAGTTTTTCTTATCACTAAAATCTACGACAAGGTTCCTTAGAACATATTTGTCTATCTCCTATTGTTTCGGAGAATCCCATACTGAATCATTTAGATGTGACACATCCTGTACACTCGGCGCAGTGTACTCACCATGCTGGCGTTCTCCGCGGCGTACATGCTGGTGAAGTCGAACAGCGCGACGTCGGGTTCACCGTAGTGGTTGAGCGCGAAGTCACGCAGCGGCAGGCGGCCGTCGGTGGAGAAGCGCGCCGCCTCCTGCGCGTACCGCATCAGCGCCGCGCGGTCCACGTTCTCCACGCTCAGCAGCCGGGACACGTCCGGGTAATCCTACCGTCCGAGAATACCACAAGCTTACCACCAACACAATTGAACGTTCCTGCATTGTTCTCACATCCCACTGAACAAAGCCATGTCGCCAAGCGGCCTAGCCGTGTTCCCGCATGATGTTCGGTGTTGCCATTCATGGATGGCGGGTCAGATCAGCTGCGCTGCATGTGCCTAGTGAATGTAGCGTCTCGATCTACTGCCGCCTTCCTACCTAGGCAAGTATGCTCCATCGTAGATCTCATCGTCACTTACCATCAGGTGAGATAGAGATCAAATACTTGCCTAAAATGTAATATTAAAAAAAAAAACATACCCAAAGACGCTTCAAAGTATGTTAATGACAATTAAATATAATTTGGCTCAAAATTATTTCGTATTTTATTCAGAACCATTTAACATTCTGTTTTGTATTTTTAATTTTTCTGTGACATTTGTACGGAAACTAACCGCCATTTTCATGTCATCATGTCACATCCATTATTTTATTTATAATGTGTATTTATTGAATGTGTTATTGCTATTAATTACTTGACATTGGCAAAATATCCGCTAAGTTTGTGGGTGAGGCCATATTCATATCCATTTCATTTCATCCCATCTCATTTCGTAAAGAAAGAAGAAGAATAAGACATTTGTACGCTATATAACAAAACATAATTAGTAATTTAAACCAAAAACTATAATAATAATAATAATAACCCCCCCAGGGATCACCTTGTCGTGGTGGGGGGGCTTACGGGTTTAAGGTACTGGTTTATATGGTCTTAACATCTTACCACTTATACATAACACCAACCCAAACTAACGATCCCAAACCCTTTCTACGGAGAAACAAATGGAGAGTCAAGTAAAGAGATATAGTTTACGGCCGCTGCCCGGGGGTCGCCGGGGCGCATCTGGAGCTGACGCTGGATGCCACAGCATGCGAACCGTTGGCGACGGGGGACTGAACAGGCGGGTTCCCCTCGAACAATATACTACAGCCGACCAATCATCCTCACCCTCATCTATCGCACACTCCGAACCATCATTATTTTCTAACATTCCATCACCTTCTTCCATTCATAGCTTGTTTCGGTCACCCAATCCATCACCATCATCATCATATTCATCCCGGACAACAAGGTCAACAGCTGTTGTGCAAGAGGCATTTGCCATCAATCCTGCACCCACTGCTGGCTATTCTCGTGCGCGAAAAAAATGGACCGAAGATATGAACCACTTCATATGGCGCACATACCTTTTAATCACTAAATGTGAGACGACACAAATGAACAACTACCTAGGGCTATTACACCAAGAATTCGACAATAGATATCCCGAAATGCAAACAACACGCCAACGTATAGGAGACCAAAGACGAGCAATCATTAGAAGAAAACTATTATCACAAAATGTATTAGATGAAATCAGCGCGGAAGTAAGGGAAAACTTGCAAACTCAAATTTCACAAACAGAATATAATTCATACACGCATAATCCAAACCATCCTGTACACCCAACACTCTTACCATCGCAAAACACCAATCGACACGCAAGAATGAAATGGTCAGACGAAATGAATGATGAAATAGTTAGAGGTTATTTTGAATTAACGGAATTAGAAATAAACAAGACAGCCTATCGGAAAAAACTGTATGATTATTTTATAGAAAGATACCCACACCTATCGCACCTTACAGAACAAAGAATAGCAGATCAGAGAAGGCTCATATTTAATAATAAGATTTATACTAGTAGAATTAAACAGTTAAAAAGAGAAATAGAGTTAAAACTTAAAGCACCGTATAATCATCCACTAACCCAAGTTGAGCATGATCCTATAATAGCAGAACAATCACATCAAAGTATACCTGAAAGTAACATAGATATGACGCTCACCCAAATTCAAACTTACGAACAACCACATACGCTAGAAACTAACACAGATAATGAAAACAATCCAATTCAAATACAAAGTAATGAGATGGAAGCTAAAATTGAAATAGAATTTAATCACGCAATAGCACGATTTAGTGAGATAGATCCTGAAACAAGGCCATATATCCCAAAACAGAAAACATCTCGTAAATTTTCTCAAATTGTCCAATGCCTAAATAACGTTATACTCCCAAAACATTTGCACGAAGCAATAGATTTTACCTCGTTACATACATTAATCTACTCAGCAGCCTTTGCAGCAGCTACTTGCAATGGTACACGATTTAATTTAGATAACAATAATGTCCTAAATGACCGTAACGGAAAACCAACTTGGCAAAGGAGAATTGAAAAAAGAATAGAAAAATATAGGCTAGAAATAGGTAGACTAACGCAATATATAGCAGGGAATAGAAGACAGAAAATAGTAAAAACGGTAGAAGAAATAAAGATTAAGTATAAAACTCATTCGCAATACGAAGAACCAAATACAGAGCCACAACATTTTTTAGACACCTTAAAACAGAAATTAAACGCGGTTTCAAACAGACTAAAAAGATACTTAACTTGTACAAAACGAAAACAACAGAATTCAACTTTTACAAATAACGAAAAACAGTTTTACAGAACCCTAGGCAACAATCATCAAAACAACACAACACTGCCATCAGAATCTCCAACACCCCAACACCTACAAGAATTCTGGGCAAACATTTGGGAAAACCCTGTGCAGCATGATACTAATGCTGAATGGTTACCCAAAATATCACCCCATACGGCACATATAAATCAAATGGATTTTGAAAACATTCCAATAGACATATTTACTCAAGTTGTCAAACGCACACACAATTGGAAAGCACCAGGTACCGATAATATATATAACTACTGGTACAAAAAACTCACTTGCACGCATCCATTCATCTACACCCACATAAACCAATTCATACAATCACCAAACACTATGCCACAGTTTATAACGCACGGAATAACATACATGCTACCAAAAGGGTCTGATCCAAAAAATCCCGCGAATTACAGACCTATCACATGCCTACAAACTATATACAAAATTATTACTGGATGCATCAGCGCAATTATCTATCACCACCTGAACCTCCACAATGTTCTAGCAGAACAGCAAAAAGGTTGCAGAAAGAATAGCCAGGGATGTAAAGAACAACTGACAATAGACGCGATAGTCATGAAACAAGCTCAAACTAAAAATAGAAATATTCACACAATGTACATTGATTATAAAAAAGCATTTGACTCTGTCCCTCATAGCTGGTTACTTTATGTCCTTGAATACAATAAAATCCATCCTAACTTAATTTCATTCCTGAACGAGGCTATGCTTCACTGGAAAACAAAATTAAAATTAATTGGTAACAACAAGTCACTGATCACTGGATCGATTAAAATTCAAAGAGGCATATTTCAAGGTGATGCTCTTAGTCCGTTATGGTTTTGCCTAGCACTCAACCCTCTATCTAATTTACTAAATGACACTAACACTGGATTTAAATTAAAACATAACAACACACATCACACTCTTTCACACCTGATGTATATGGACGACATCAAAATTTATGCAACTAATAGTACCGAACTTACAGAACTAGTAAACATCACACAATCATTCTCTAAAGACATACAAATGCAATTTGGTGTAGACAAATGTAAAATACACTCCATTAATCGCGGGAAATCACAACATAACACATACACACTCGATACAGGAGAACAAATAGATCCCATGGATGAACACAGCACATACAAATACCTAGGCTTCCATCAATGCAAACAAATACAACAAAAACAAACCAAAATAGAACTGACCACGAAATTCAAGCTTAGGCTCAATCAGATTTTAAGAACTCAACTAAATTCGCGCAATATTACAAAAGCCATTAACACTTACGCAATACCGATCCTCACATACTCCTTTGGAGTGATCAATTGGTCTCAATCAGACTTTGTCAAACTTCAACGGATAATTAACACCCATATGACTACCCATAGAAAGCACCACCCTAGATCTTGTATCCAACGCCTTACACTACCACGACGAGAAGGAGGAAGAGGCCTGATCGACATACAAAATTTAAATAACAGCCTTGTAACTAAACTACGAAATTACTTTTATGCCAAAGCTGAACACAGTGAACTTCACAAGTACATAGCCCACATAGATAATAAACTCACTCCGCTTAACTTAAACGACAGAAGCATGCAACCAAATATAACAAGTAGGCAGGAAAAAACAGATAAGTGGTCACAAAAGTCTTTGCATGGGAGGCACCTTTCTGACCTCAGCCAAACACATGTCGACAAGGAAGCGTCGAACGAATGGCTGCGGCGAGGAGAGCTCTTTCCAGAGACGGAGGCTTTTATGATTGCTATACAGGATCAAATAATAGACACCCGAAACTATCAGAAGCACGTCATCCGAATACCAAACCTTTCAACTGATTTATGCAGACGATGCCATAGTAGTTCTGAAACGATCCAACATATTACCGGTGCATGCAAATCTATTGTTCAAACCGATTATAAACATAGGCATGATCAAGTTGCAGCAATAGTTCACCAGAACATAGCCCATAAATATTTATTTATTTCACAAAAAGTAGCGTATTATAAATACCAACCGAGCACAGTTTTAGAGAATAGTTTATATAAAATATATTGGGATAGAACAATAATAACAGATAGGACCATACATTTCAATAGACCGGACATAACAATATTAGATAAAACCAAAAAAAACAGTATTTATTATAGACATAGCGGTATGCAACACACATAACTTACTCACTACACACACGGAGAAAATGACCAAGTACATAGACCTGGCTACTGAGATAAAGAAGCAATGGCAAGTAGATACCGTTAGAATTTTACCCATAGTTATTTCTACCACAGGCGTCATTCCGAGAACCCTCCAGACTAATCTCAATGTACTTCAAATGCCTAAATCCACACTCACACTCATACAAAAAGCAGTTATACTCAACACTTGCCGTCTCACACGCAAGTTTCTACAGAATTCATCATCATCTCCATAGCTCCCAACACGCAAAAGCTGGCACACTTGGCCAAGGCCCGTGTGTCAGTTATTTTACCCCTAAAACAGGGAGAAGAAAAACAAAAACAAAAAAAAATAATAATAATAATAATAATAGCCCCCCAAAGTCCAGCCATACGTCCGAATCGAACACCTGATTCACGTGGGGGGCGGATACGTGATACAAAATTACTGGCACGGCTAACATGGCTCTGGCAACCCATTCAATATGGAGACTAGATCTAAAAGTAAACGTATAGGGCCGCTGCCCGGGGGCGATCGCCGGGGCGCACTTGGAGCTGACGCTGAGTGCTACAGCATGCGAACCGTCAGCGGAGAGGAGTTGAATAGGCGGGCTCCCTCCGGGTCACCCGAAAATGCCACAGCCAATCAGACAATTGACAGACAGACTGACAATATAAATAGATACATATCACCTAGCCCCTCAATAGTTGACCCCTATAGCCCATCAACAGTATCATATATTCCATCACCAATACATTCAGACGAGAATTCTAGAGAATTACCTACACCTACCTTAGAACCTACCTCAGATGTTGCGCAGGAGGTGAATTCCTTTTTACCTGCGTCCACTAAGGCTGGTAAACCTCGAGTACGCATGCGATGGACTAATGATGTTAATATATTCATCATGCGTACCTACTATCGAGTAACTAAACTAGAGACAGATCTTACTATATACAGGAAACTATTACATGAACACTTTATCCAACAGTACCCCGAAACCACTGTTTCAGAACAAAGGGTTTCAGACCAAAGGCGAGCTATTATACGAAATAAAATGATCTCTGATGATGTGCTTGCGCAGATTAAACAAGAAGTTAAGTTAGAATTGACAAATCATCCATCACACTTACAGGCATCACCTAGAAACACATTAAACATAGAATCGATACCGCAATCAGACGTAGGCTCTCATACCCTCCCAAACACATCACACTCATTCATACAACCAGATGTGTATTTAAACATACCATCTCATGTACCCGCGCAAAACACACATAGTACACAATCTTTACCAAATACACACGCTTCTACACAAACAGAAACAACAATGTTGTTACTGGAAAATGATATTGAAACTTTACAGCCGATCCCTTTACCAGATGATATATCACAAAAATTAAATCAAAACTTGCAGTCAGCATTAATTGAATACGCGGGCATTGACCCCACAGTTAGACCTAAACTCCCTAAACTAAAATACAGTACACGTCTTACTCAATTAACTCAATTATTCAACAATACCATACTAAATCAGTTTTTCTCAGAAGATTCACAACTAATTGACATCCATACTCTCATATATTGTAGTGCATTAGTTATATCACGCGAACTAGGTTATAAAATTGATCAACATACTCAATCACAACGCATTAATGATAGAAAACCAGCTTGGCAAGTTAGAATAGAAAGAGACGTAACCCAGTTACGGTCTGACATAGGTAAATTAACACAGTACATCAACAACAATAGGTCCAAAAAAGTAGTCGACAGAGTAAACGTAATATTTAGAAATACAAAAGTTCATAGCAGTCATGAAAACGATAATAGAAAACCAGAAGAATTTCTTGACACATTAAAACAAAAACTGGCATTGAAAGCACATAGATTAGCTAGATATAAAAAAGCTCTCCAACGTAAAAATGATAATAGACTGTTTCATACCAACGAGAAGTTGTTTTACAGAAAACTTAATACTGATAAGGATATTACAACGCCTAATGTTACCGAGATACCAAAGAAAGAGGAACTAGAGGAGTATTGGACAAGCACTTGGGAGAATGAAGCACAACACAATGAGGAAGCATCATGGATAGGGCAGGAAGAAGCAAGATTTGAAAATATAGATGTAATGAAGTTTGAAGAGATAACTGAAATAGATATAGCAAATGTTACAGCACGACTACATAATTGGAAATCCCCGGGGATAGACAAAATACATAACTATTGGTACAAACACTTCCGCATTCTTCATAAGATAATAGCAAAAAACATGACACAAATCATTCACGGACAACAAAGCGCACCATATTTCATTGCTAAAGGCATCACTTATATGTTGCCCAAAGGAAAATACACAACTCAACCTTCACAATACCGACCAATAACTTGCTTACCCACCATATACAAAATACTCACATCTGCAATAACACAAAAGATTACCGCTCACATAGAACAAAACAACATTATTGCAGAGGAACAAAAGGGTTGCAGGCGGGACCACATGGGATGCAAGGAGCAACTCATCATTGACTCCCTAGTACATAGACATGCAACAATTAATAAAAGAAATTTGCACTGTACATACGTAGATTACAAGAAAGCATTTGATAGCATTCCACACTCTTGGTTGATACGAGTTCTACAGATATATAAAATTAACCCCATTTTAATTAAATTTCTTAAAAATATCATGACCCTCTGGAAAACCAAATTACTTCTTAGCACATTAACGACTAGAGATATAGAAATAAAAAAAGGTATATACCAGGGTGACTCCTTGAGTCCCTTGTGGTTTTGTCTCGCCCTTAACCCAATATCTCACCTGCTGCGTGAACGCGAGGCCGGATATCGACTAAAACACGATGGCATCGAAACATGCATATCACATTTAATATATATGGATGACATTAAACTTTATGCAAAAACAGAAAGAGAAATGAAAATACTGATAAACACAACAACAGAATTTAGTAACAATATTAATATGCAGTTTGGATTAGAAAAATGTAAAACTATTCACATAGTAAAAGGCAAAATCCGACCCGGCGATTACGCAGTAGGTGATGAACAGATAATATCAGCTATGGAACCGAACGAGTTGTACAAATACCTGGGATATCACCAATCTAAAGGACTTAATCATATGAAAATAAAAACATCTCTCAAGCAAGAATATAAACGTAGAGTAAATGCCATATGCAAAAGCCAACTTACTAGTAAAAGTTTAATAAAAGCAATCAACACCTATGCAATACCAATATTAACGTACTCGTTCGGGGTCATAAAATGGACCAAAACAGACATCAATCACATAGAGATAAAGACAAGAACAATCCTCACTAAACACAATTGCCTACACCCCAAATCTGCAATAGAAAGAATGACTATCAAAAGAGAAGATGGAGGAAGAGGTCTCATCAATATATCTAGTCTCTGGACTAAACAAATCGCTACCCTCAAATCATTTTTCCAACAAAAAGCTAATAATAGTAACATTCACAAAGCAGTAGTATGTAACGACTTAAATTTTACCCCGTTAAACCTATCCGACGTAACTCGACAAGATGCAGAAATTTATTCACAAAACATAATAATAGAACAGTGGAAGAAGAAAGTACTTCATGGCCGGCATCCTCACGACCTAGAACAATCACATATTGACCCAATAGCATCCAATAAATGGCTTAAACTAGGATCCCTATTCCCGGAGACTGAAGGTTTTATGATAGCGATTCAGGACCAAATCATCAACACAAGAAATTATAGAAAACATATTATAAAGGACCCTACACTTACAGACGACAGATGCCGAAAATGTCACAGCCACCCTGAAAATATACAGCACATTACCGGAGCCTGTCCTAACCTTGCACAAACAGACTACACACATAGACACAATCAAATAGCTAACATCATACATCAAAAACTAGCACTCAAGCATAAACTCATACCGGACACACACACACCATATTACAAGTACACTCCTAACCCTATTTTAGAAAATAACACACACAAAATGTATTATGACCGCGCAATACTAACTGATAGGACTGTTCACTATAACCGCCCCAACATAACCCTACAAGATAAACTAAATAAAACCACTTACCTCATTGATATCGCTGTTCCCAACACCCATAATCTGCAAAAAACCATAGCTGAAAAAATACATAAATATACAGACCTCAAGGATGAAGTCATCAGAATCTGGAAACAAGAAAAGGTATACATTGTCCCAATAGTGTTGTCAACCACCGGTATCATCCCAAGGCACCTACACCATGGTCTGAAACTCATTGATCTGAAACCGAATACTTACATGCAACTTCAGAAAGCTGCCATCCTTAATACTTGCCGAATTGTTAGGAAGTTTCTACAGATAGACGAGAACGACACCGCGACAGACCTTCAAACTTAAAATAAAATCTATGGCATTTACTTGGCTATCACCCGTAAATGTCATAAAACTTCCAGCGCAAGCTGAGCAAATAAAACAAAACAAATAATAATAATAATAAATTTTATTAATCGAAGCCAAATAACAAAAGAGTACATTTTTGACAAGTGTGACAGGTACAATTAAGGCTATATAGGCGTAGCAAAGATTGATTTGCCCCTGACTCTCAAACTAGGTGAAATCCTGTGTTTTGAGTCATCAGTGGTTCCTCGCGCTGAGTACGACGCATACAACATTACATAAAAGGAAATGCCACAGATATAAACAATAAGAATGTATACACGGGTGTATGTGTATGTAATGTGTGTGTGTGTGTTGTGTGTGTGTGTGTGTGTGTTAGTGTGAGTGTGTGTGTATGTGTGTGCGTGTGTGTGGGTGTGTAGAGGGTGTGTTTATGATTATGTGCTCGAGCATGAGTGGATATATGAGAGAAGAATTAAGGTGAGTGCCTTAGGAGTCTATTTGAGTAAAGCCTCGGTTGCATTATAATCCAGTGGCTGTAGCCATTTATAAACTTTTTCCTTAGTTTTAAATTTGGTTAATGGGTATATGTTTAGGAGTCTATTTATTTTATTATACAAGTGATTGCATAAATAATAAGAGTGTTGCTTGGCCAGGGTTGTCCTACAGTGTTTTGTATCGCATACTATATCATGTCTTCGTTTCCTGGTATATATTGTGGGGTCATATTTTAATTTGGGATGGGTTTTTAGGATAAGCTGCAAAATAAACAGCTGCCTTACAGTAAGCACTGACGTTTCCTTGTACAATTGGACAGTAGAGAAGCGAAACGGCTTTTTAGTCATCACTTTAAGGACAGCTCGTTGAGCCCTCTCTAATTTCAGAAGATGTGCTTTAGATGCGCCGCACCACGACGAGTTACAGTATGTAAGCAACGACTCGCAGAGCGAGTAATACACCATCATCATTGTCTTGATGTCGGCTACATGTCTCAGGTTCTTAAATACATAAATAAGTTTCCTAAATCGAGAAGAGAGGACTGTTATATGCTTATCCCATCGAAGATGTTGGTCAATGAGAATTCCCAAGTATTTGACCTGTGAGGCACTAGCAATATGTGGACAAGAACAGTTTGATGTTGGAGATGGGCATGTATGCGCCCTAAGATGAAATGAGTCATCATGAGGCAGACTGGATGATCTGATACCGAAAGGAACAAAAATAGTTTTTGAGAGGTTTAAGGTTAGTAGATTAGTTGATAGCCACTGCATGATCTGGGTGAGTGCTACTTCAGAATTTGTTCGAGCAACATCCCAGTTGGGTCCATGAATGAGAAGTGCGGTATCGTCGGCGTAGGTGAAGATCTCGCAGTTTGGTAATTGCAATTGGCACAGGTCGTTGATATAGATGGTGAAAAGCGTTGGAGCAAGAATACTTCCTTGGGGCACTCCCACGGTTAGGTCCTCACTCCTGCTAATGTATTCGCCAATCTTAACTGCTTGAGTACGCCTGGAGAGATAGTCGGAGAAGATCTTTAAGGCGTTTCCCCTGATGCCTAGAGCTTCCAATTTGGTTAGGAGTAACGGTATAGAGACGGTGTCAAATGCCTTGGAGATGTCAAGGAATATTCCAAGGCAAGAATCACCTCTATCTAGATGCAATATTGTTTTTTCTATCAGTGAGGAAACTGCATCGCTGGTACATAATCCACGTCGAAAACCGTACTGATTATCTGCTATAATATTTTTGCAATGTTATAGTTCAAAATCGATACTCTCGAACGCGGCCGTCACTCGCACGCGTGATCGCATTGTTTACGATACATTGCGCGCTCAAATATTACAACATTTTGTCACCCATGACTTTCGACATGAATTATTGCTATAATTTGATTATAAGCATTAAATGTACCAAAGTTTTTTACACTTTACATCCTGTATAATCGTATTAAAATTAAATACTGGACAAGCGTGCACAAAAAGGCTAAAAGGCTAAAGGCTAAGTGACTCACGTTGAGCAGCACTCCTTTATCGAGCAGGCTATGCTTCTTAGCCGTCATGACGAAGTAGTGCGTGTCGTCCTTGTAGTACACGATGTTCTCCAGGTCTATGCCGGTCACCGCGTACAGCTCCTTGAAGAACTTCTGGTTGAAGATGAACGCCACGCCGCTGATCTCCGGCACCTGGGTGACAATTGAAGACAATATAACGACAGTCAATTGATCCCCGTTGACTACAATCTGGGTGTTTTCAAGTCGAGAGTGAACAGGTACGTTCTAGGCGAGTATGCTCCATCGTAGATCTCATCGTCACTTACCATCAGGCGAGATCGAGATCAAATACTTGCCTGTATCGTAATAAAAAAAAAATATGACGTCATTATGACGACGTGATTAACGCAGTTGGTAGTGACCCTGCTTGCTGTGCCGAGGTCCCGGGTTCGAATCCTGGTGGGGACAAACTTTGTGTGGTGAGCACGATTGTTTGTACCCAAGTCATGGATGTTTAATCTATATAAGTAATATGTACTGCGTTCGCCCCTAGTCCATTGTATGGTAGCTATAAAACAAGCGGTGCTTAGTACTTAGTGTGGGACAGTATAATTCATGTGTTTGTCCAATCCAGGGCCCCAAGTCTGCTAACACAATCGATTCATAATCGAACAGCAACCGCATAGTAACTGTCACTTTTGACAGATATTGTATGGGATATCTGTCAAAAGTGACAGTTACCATGCGGTTGCTGTTCGATTATAAGGAAGCCCAGTAAGGCCTTACTTGTCCATCATTAGATATCTTCCTAACTAAAGTATATCCTATTAAACAGTCTAAATTAATTAATTAGCATTTATTTGGGTACGCAAACACATGCACAATTATAAACGATGACAAAAAGAGAAAGAGATATCTCGCGCCTTTGCGCACATAGGCTCTGGGATACCACACTAACGATGGATCATTTTTGGACTCACCGATGCCTCCTGCTCTGAATGCCTGTTGATGAAGTTGGCAGTGATGGCCATGGCCAGCTTCCCTCTGAACTCCTTTCGCTTGAAGCCGTGAAGCGTGTTGCGTTTGCCGTCCGCGCCGAGCAACACGTCGAACTCGTACTCGGACACCGGGTGGTCGGTGGGTAAGACGCGCGCTCGCCACCCCAGTGCTGGAAGGAATTTGAACTTATTTTCAAGGGAGGTAGAATTCAGAATTGTTTGGCACTAAGCTGGATGGTTAGGGTAGGTTGGCTCTTGATCCCCCAATAAGGCGGGAGAAGGACCACCGTGGGTTTTTAGTCGGTAAGAGTCCGACATAACCTGCTTGCCTCCCTCGGGGCTTGCAGGGCGGGGCTTCTTTTTTTGCGTGGGGAAATCCTCATGGATACCCACGAGGATTTCCCCACGCAAAAAAAAGGTTGGCTGTTGATTGGTATGAAGGAGCTTCAGATAAAAGCTGGTACAATTGTTTTGGTGAAGCTAAATTGGATTGAGTGAACGAAGAGGACAGGAGAAAAGACAAGAGACGAGGATTGAGGTCGACTTGAGGACTTACTTTCTGAATTTTCTGCAACCGTCGGCTCCATGAGCTCCTCGAAACTAACCCCCTCATGGAATTCCACTCCCAGTAGTAGTGAAACCTGCCATATAAAAGTATTTTTTTACAGTGACTGTCGACATGTGATTCAGTTCTATACTAACTGAACTTTAGTATGAGGGATTATGTATATACACCTCACCAAACCTGCTTCCTAATAAATGTTTTATTGAATTAGATCAACTTCTGCTGCCCGATTTTTTCTTTCTAGTAAAATGAATTGATCCTCACATGTAACAGAGTCGATCCTCATAAAGAAAGAATTTGATCAATTTCATATTACCGGGATAAAAAGTGCTATTCCAGACTATAATCGATTTCTATGCCAAATTTCATCCAGATCTGTTCAACCGTTCTGGCGTGATTGAGTAACAAATATCCATCCATCCATCCAAACTTTCACATTTATAATATTGGTGGGATTGTAATCAGTCTGCCGGCGTACGTACCTTGAGCAGTATGCATTGCAGCTGTCTGATGCAGATGTGGTCGATGGAGCCGGCGCAGAACTTGCCGAAGAACTTCTTGGCGCCGAGCGCGCGCAGGTCCTGGATGACGAAGGGCCACAGGTGCAGCACGTTGTTGCGAGACATGCGGTCGCGCTTCTCTATCACCACCTGACAAACCATCGGGATGACCAAAACTATGAATATCGCACATAAAAATAAAACTAATTTTAAGAATTTTATCGCGGTTTATTTTTTGATTTTACGTTTCGGCTGCTTTACAGCAACCATGGTCGCGGGAGGACTGAGGTGGTTGACGTCCTGGTTTCATAGTTTGAATCGGAGTACCCTCATATCACATTGCTGCTTGTGGTCCGATCTACGCAGAAACGAAACGTCGGGAACGTAAAATTCAAAAAATAAACCGCGATAAAATCCTTAAAATTAGTTTTATTTCAATAAAACTATGAACTTTTTCGCGGAAAAGTTTAAAAGGAAGGAAAAAAAGTAAAGTAAAGATTGGTCGACGCAACCGGCGAACCAAGGGCTGGGAATTTCCTCTCTCAGCGAGTAGGTTTGGCTCTACAGCGAGGAAATGCGGCCAGCATCTTGGGCACGCTACCGCGTGGGCCAAATTTTATACACTTTTTGTAAATATTAAGTAGGTAATCTTTTCTATTCTCTTTTTGTAAGAACGCTGCTTTCTGTATCAGGGGCACCGGGTTTGAATCCAGGAGCAAATTATGTGTGATGAGCACGAATGTTTGTGTCAAGTCATGGACGTTTCCTGTCTATGTATAAATATAATGTACTGGGATCGCCCAAGTGAATTGTACGGTACCTACCCACAATACAAGCGTTACTTAATTTAGGGCCGTACAGTTGGTGTGTTTGTCTGACATTATTATTATTAGAAATAATTATAATATATGCCTGATTTAGATTCGCGAGTCTTGACACGATTAAAGAGTCTCTGTAACCATACTCATCGTATTCCCAACCACGAATCGGAAAACGAAGTGTAGGACGGCCCCCCACAAGGTGGACCGATGCCAAAGCCGGTGGATGCGAGTGGCGGAGGATCGTGATGTGTAGAAGTCGTTGGGGGAGGTCTATGTCCAGCAGTGGACGTCTATCGGCTGATAGATAGATAGATAATGACTATACTCTATCTATCTCCCTGTTGAACCAAGGTACTCACAACTTTGGCCCCCAGCAGCTGGCACTCGATGGCCGCGCGCAGGCCGCACGGCCCCGCCCCTATGATGAGCACCTTGCCGGTGACACAGCTTCGACCCTTGCTGTACACCTTGTGGTTCGCGCGCGCGTCGAACTTCTTGAACAGAGCTTGAGCCTTCCATGAGCTCGCCAGCTTCGCCTGAAATGTAATAAAGATATTTTAAGTGTCTATGTGAATTAATTATTATGACTGGTACTATTGCAGCATCACTGATCGCTCAAAAATCTAGCGTCAATTGAGAATAGGTATCGTTTAATATATGAATAGAGAGATTCTTAAATTTATTAAGTAGTTTAGGCTCTGATAATCTTGACCATGTGTGTTCTCTGGAACTCTTAACGTATATATCTGTCATTTTCATCATCGCTGGCGTCTCTACATACGGTGAAGATGTAAAATAATTACAGCTGTCTAAAGCTATGTGCCGTAACGGGTACAACTTACGTTATACAGGTTGATTCAGAACGGGTATACTAACCTAGTGAACCTGCGCTTCTTTATCGCATTTAAAATTATTATGTCAACTAACAATATGGATACGACCAATAAAAAAATTATCACAAAACATCGCAAATGTAATTTTGTTGGGAATGTTTATTTTTTTTTATTAAATTGACACATTGAAATTCTTATCACACATAGCCTTCACAAATGCGCTAAAGAAGCCCAGGATTCATGTTCAATGTACCCTTTCTGAATCACCTGTTAAGTACTAATCAAATCTTGATAACACACACATGTTATAGTATTTAAGTTTTCATAGGCATAGCGAGGGACATTGATAAAACAGAAATTGTATCACGATCCAAAACGCCAAGGGGCAAACCAAAGTCGCTCTATTTGCAATGAAGCAATAAAAATAACTAAAGAAAAAAAAACTAAACTATTGTTTTAATGATTCGCATACTGCAGCGGCTATCGTGCACAATGCCAAATACTATTCGCTTCGCGTTCATTATACCTACTAACCTTTGCGTGCCCCGCATGGACGCATCGCAAACTCGAATGGACAAATTAAATAATCAAAAGTAGTTGTACCATGTCTTAGGTGCTTCTTCTTCTTTCTTTACAAAATGAGATGCGATGAAATAAAATGGATATTAATATGGACTCACCCACAACTTAGCGGATATTTTGCCAGTGTCAAGTAATTATTAGCAATAACACATTGAATAAATACACGTTATAAATAAAATAATGGATGTGACATAATTATCTCTTGGGTGCTTGTTTTCCAATGTACTGTTAAATCCTATCAACAGTTTATTTGGCAGGATGTTTACATCTGACAAATAAGTTGTAGATAGTGTAGCACCCAATAACATATAACCTTAGACTTAACGACTGATTTGGAATTGTCATTGTTATATTTGTTTGTTCGAAATCATAAATATATTTTTTATTCTTTATAAATTTAATAAATGGCAACCCGATGGGTGTCACAAGTCACAATTCAACCCTGCGCACGTCTATGTAAATTCGTTTATTTTTTTTTACCTAAAACCAGTGCCGGGTTAAAATAATCCTGAATGGTGATCTTGTTATGAGCTATCACCATGCCAAGTTTCATTAAAATCAGTCTTGTAAATTTTCCATAATGCGCGAACACACAGACATACAGACAGAGCAAATAAAAAAAAAAAAAAATGATGTTCCTGCCTCAGTACCTTAACTTCTTTCTGATATAATATATATAATTTCTAATATAATATAATATGCGTTACGTACTAAGTGAGATTTAGTTTCATTGTAAAACCAGTGGCAATGAACTTTGAAATAGAAATAGAGCAACGCGAGCATCATACAGAGGAAAAGTGCTTTGTAACGATATGAGAAACATTGTATGAATTTGGGGGCAACCGTTTGTAGTTCTGCAGACATAAAAACCGTTTCATTGTTTATTCCTTTATCTTTTTTACTGACAACATGACATCACAAATATAATTAGTGTCTGCGTTCATTAGTAATTAATTATCAGGTCGATAAGGGCACAAATGAAAATAATAGAAATCGAATCTTATCATCGAATATTCAGAGTGCGATATTGCAGGTGATTGAGGGTTGGACTATGTTGCACTATATTTGTATCCAATTAGTGATTGCAATAGCATTAAGGAAAGATATACTCGTGAAATTCGCTAGCGATCTAGATAAGTGTATGGAAACATTCGCATTGCAAAAAAAAATAATCTCGCCGGACGAACAACGAACCGAACAGTTGGTGGTACCCAACGATATTGAGATAGTGGTACGGTCCCAAGCTATGCAACGCTTGTACAGTACCCGAACAAAGGACCGGAGCCAAACCCAGTGTATAATAAAATTACTTATATGACATCCATTACACGAGGTACAAATATTTGCGCTTATCACACAAAGATTGCCCTTGGTGGTACCGAGGTACAAAAAGCAAGATCACCACTGCACCAATCGATGCGTCAATTAAATTAAAATATTAAATAGTCTAATCACATACAAATATAGCTTATCGTAATAGCCAACATGATTAAAAACGCCTGGCGTAATACGGACTTCTTAAATTGGTTAATTGGAGAACATAATGGGCTATTAAGAACTATAACCCCTGAATACATTGAAGTATCTTTATAGAATATATTACAGAAGAAAAGTGCCTTGTAATGTCATTGTAAATGAATTTATAACTTTCTATAAATCCGTATGGCCTACTCATTAACGCCTTAAAATATATCACACTCAAATTGTTAGAACTATTTTATTACGTGATTAAAAATGGCTGTCGCATTCGGCGGTTACACACAGGACAAAATTCGCAAAGGCATAATAAGGTCATCGTACAAAATTCGCAAAGTTCAATAGTCGTTTGTATAAATGAAATGATCATGTATTTACATATAATGCTTATGACGCGAACGAGGCCGGGGCGACGCATATGACTGCGCGTATTTGGACTAAGTCCGCTATTATGTCCACTCCTTAATATGGACATCCTGGGTGTGTGCATGGCGTGTTACACTTTAGTGCGTTATAATAGGGTATAAATTTGTGTGTGTGTGGTGTGTAATACCCGATGCAAATGTAATGTATAAGAGAATGGTCAGTGTCGTACCTTTTGTTACTACAAGACAATACGGCTACCAATTTATGAGGGCTGCAAAACTATCGACAAAATTCAATGACAATGTGTTGATTTTTTGTAAAGAAATCGTTAAAGCTGACAATTACCATGCAATTGCAATTCTATTACAAATCGACTGATGGATGTATGATGTTATTTTTTTATAGTTGCCATATTATGGCGTTGTTAGTGTGTAGCGTGTATTGATTTTAAAATGCCATTGACCTGAACAGATAAGCTGATTGCACTGGACTTGTATATCGCGAAATTGATAATAATCATAAATATCGTATTAAACAACTTCCTCTCTGCTTGGGTAAGCACGTTAAGCTGGCTTTTTCGTCAGTTTTAACCTTCGTCTTCTTCAAATTCCGATAAAAGTTTAGGCTAGCGAACTTTAGGCTAACAGTAGGTCTACTCGTTTGGTATCAGAGGACGGATGGAAATCACTCCGGGATGATGAAGATTATATACACAATGAAGATTATAAACCTGTATGCTAAGCTCAACGGCTAAGCTTCATTAACATCCATACAGTGGTTACAGACAGACAGTCAAATATCCCGACTCCACATTACATTTATTGCCATTAGTATTTGGACCTGAATTTAGTTGACCATGAAGATTCTCTCCTTAAGATGAGTCAGTGGTGATCTCTGAAAGAGGTCTACATCCAGCGATGGCCTAAAATACCCTGAATATGTTGCATGCGCTGAAAATATTTCGATGGTTTTCTATTTCCATCGAGTGCGTCGGGTTTTTTGATGTTGTCTGTTTCCACGGTCCATTGTGCGGCGCGCGCGCACCCTGTTATTAATGGAATGGCGAGCGTGAGCTGTTAGTTCATCGCTCGCATTAATATGCGTCACTAGAGATCCGAGTGTTGCTAGCTTATAGTGAGAAAAAAGGGAAATCTCGCAAAAAAATCTAACGGTGAGACCTGTTATTGTTGTCGAGTGATAGTATGCCCAACATATTTATAGAGTGGTTTAGAATGGGTATACTTCGATATAAATAAGGTGTATTCCCGTAATATTTTTTATTAAAAAAAAACTAAACCGACGTATCTGGCGTCAAATGATGACTATAAATGCGCTAGAGAAGGGAAAGTTAAAGGCTTACCCCCGAATTTATAAACGTGTTATAACTTTATCAAACGTCATATAGTACTGCGCAAAGCGAAACTCTTGTGCGCAGTACTATATGACGTTTGATAAAGTTATAACACGTCTATAAATTTGGCCGTTAGTATACGCTTTCTGATCGACGCTGTTTATCGTAAGGTAAGCTAATGGTATGGAAGCTAGATGGGACGACTATCGGGATAGGGATAGAACTGAACAAGTGTGGTGCTTGGCAGATCTGATGAATTTAATATTCTGAAACTATTTGTGAGTGAAGACTGGCTCGGTTCGTAGCATTGCGCAATTATCGACCTCTTAGTAAATCGGGACCGCTGACTACAGGTAGAAAGAGTCAGAAAACAGGTAACCACTGTCCCTCGCCCATCTTTGATGTGAGCACGCCCACGCGTGAAAAGTAACGAGCTGTGATATTTTTTTTTGGCATCACTATAGTGTTGGTAAGGTGTACCAGCGGCGACGGACCCATATAACACGATCCGGTCGATTTCCATTTCAAAATTTGGGTAAAAACAATTTTCTTAAAATAAAAATATTTTTGTTTAGCACAAGCCAACGACAATCTTGGTAGTTTTCTGCGGTAACATAATATTTTCATCTCACTGGCTCGGAAGTTCGGCCTTATTTGTTCGATATCTGCATACAAAATGCTATTATATCCCCATGAGTGGAAAAGTACAAACTAATGAATAAGATCTAATTAGTTAATCTGTAGTCAGTAATGGTATACCTGTTTTTCTTTTTATAAAAAAAAAACATAATTAAACGTTCAGAATCTTGTTTCGGCGGAAAGCTGTAAAGTGAATGTTGTCAATTTTGTTTTATTTTCCAAAAAAATGTGTTTCCTTGATAAAAAAACGTGTAATATGAGTGGGATATTAGCCAAATAGATAATATAGTTAGCTAATTATAATATTTGAATTGTTTACATCTAACATTTTCCTCGCTGTACTGAGATGAAGGATGTATGTTTCACACGCCGTGATCTAATTTTCCCTCAGAATCCTTCGCTTCCTCAGTATTCAAAACAAGCACTCGCACCAAATAAAAATTTTGCTATCTTGCATAGTAAGTAACTATTTTTATTAGATCTCCTATTAAAAAAAAACCAGTTTAAAAAAAAAAAATACCAGTTTTCCGGCTTAACTTTAGCGTATATTCAGCCTTCGCCACTGAAATGGTCTAATAACGATAATAGCATTCTGTAGGTTTGTAATGTATAACTGTAACGGTTTAAGTCAGTGCTGGGTATCGAACTTGAGACAGCTCGCTCGGCATTCGACCCCTGTTTTATTGGCACTTCGCTATCTATATTACGAAACTTGATAAGTAATGTACCAGTAGCGAGATTGCCCCACCGGCGCGGGGGCAGTGAGCGGCGAGTATGGGCCTTCGGACACAATCGCAGACATATTATACTGGCTCCACGGTCCGCCGGCGTTGCGCTCTGCTTACCCCGCTTTAGATTTAATAAATTATATCACTTTCTAAGGTAAAGTGTGAAGGATATTAGTACTACAATATATCATTTGCTCAAAAATGTAAAAGATCTTTTTTTTTAAAAGAGCAACCATGGAGTTTCTGGCCCGTTCTTCTCCATAGGAACGGCCATTCCGAACGGGTGGTAAAGCAGTAGCATAATATTTTTGTAACTTTTGACGATTCATAAGTACTGTACGTAATGGTCTCCGTGAATAAAAAATATTCTGATTCTGATTCATTAGAATTGAGACTCCATTTTTTAGAGTTCATTCGCTGGTAAATCATATACTTTAAAGTGTACGTATTCGTTCGCTATATATGGAGAATTGAACGTTTGAGATATTGTCCGCTATAGGCGATGTTCAGTTTACCATACAAAATAACAAATACTCAGACTATGCAGTACACGTTTCGCTAACGAAACTCGCATTGGAAACTGTAGCTGAAACACGTATTTTTAAGCGTCTTCCATCCATTTTTGATTATATTAATAAGTACGACAGGGACCGAATGTATTCTCAATGACGTTACGATTCATGCTTAAGATTAAAATAAAAAGATATTTAAAATAAGAAGGAAGAGGAGAAAAAGTTAATCTAAATAGTCTATTCGAGCAAGGTCTTTCCTTTCAAGGTTCCTGCAGTGCCAGACCAGCATCTAACCAAGCATTTTTATCCTTAAGATACGCATCGAGTGTATAGTATGCCTTCTGACATAGCGTACGTTTTATGCACGGTATGTCAGTTGACAACTGTTATCCGACGCTGTTGGCCAATTATACCTGACTCCGACTGCATGTTCACTTGTTAATAAATCTCTACTCAGTGCGAAATTAAGGCGTCGTCGTCCAAATTGGCCGAGGATCGCGCGATCAGACGACGCGATTTTGTCGCACGATGAGTTCAAACACACTAAACCTTATTAGTGTCCTAATTACAGCTCGCAAGTCATCGCGCGAGCACAGTACCTACTAATTTTCGTCGCATGGCATGGTTATCCAATTAGGACGACGCCTAAGCTAGCGCAGGGCCCGTACAACTTCAACGTTTTTTCATTAGACGGTAGGCGGTACAGCATACCTATCTTACCAACTTGATAGATGTACGTATAGCGCGAGACCCCCCAAGGTGCGGGTCGCGAAGCATCTGCTTACTCTAGCTATATGCAAGCTAATCGCTGACTCTACTTTTTTATTACATTATAGGCAATTATTTGATCTCGATCTCACCCAATGGTGAGTGACGATGAGATCTACGATGGAGCGTACTTGCCTAGCAGGTACCTGTTCACTCACGACTTTTTCTTCTCTACTATTTCTTCCTCGCACTTTACACGGTTATTAACCCAATAAATTCAAGACATCCCACTAATATTATAAATGTGAATGTTTGGATGGATGGATGTTTGTTACACTATCACGCCAGAACGGCTGAACGAATCTGGATAAAATTTGGCACAGAGATAGATTACAGTCTGGAATAGTACATAAGCTACTTTTTATCGCAGTAAAATGTATGGTTGCCGTGGGATAGATTTGTTTTAATTTTTCATACTTTTTAATCGCGCGTAACACCGCGGGGCGCAGCTAGTCTATACATATAAATAAAATTGGAGTGTCTGTTTGTAATATTAAAATAACCGCTTTTTACTAAGTGCATTTGGATGTATACACTATACCTATACCGAAACAACATTTTTTACAATTTTTGTCTGTCTGTCTGTCTGTCTGTCCGTCTGTCTGTCTGTCCGTCTGTCTGTCTGTCCGTCTGTCTGTCTGTCTGTCTGTCTGTCTGTTTGTTCCGGGTAATCTCTGAAATGGCTGAACCGATTTTGACGGGAATTTCACTGGCAGATAGCTGATGTAACAAGGAGTAACATAGGCTACTTTTATTTGAGAAAAAAAATGGATCTCTCGAAAAAAAATTAAAACCAATGTTGCAGCGCTGCGCCTGATTAAAGTTTGATAGCAACAATCTGCAATGCGTCCCGCGGGATCAGAACGCGAGCAGGCTGTTGCCAACGGCTGAGTCTTTGTTAAATATCACGCGGACGAAGTCGCGGGCAACAGCTAGTAGATAATAAATTTAAGATCAGCAGCTCACCTTTAGTTTAGGATAGAAGTCCGGTAATCTGTTTGGCTTCAGATTGAGGGTGTTGCAGATCACCCTGTGCAGTGCCAGAATCTGCTTCATGGTGCCGGCTGAGCAGAAGTGGTCGAACATCTCCGCGGCGAGCGCGCACTCCGGCGGCGTCGGCTCCACGCGACCACCCCGATTCATTGTGATGGGGCTGTGGGGAGAGACGAGCAGTTACAACCTAGGACATAATTACCGTAATTAAGTAGTGAAAGCCAAGTTGGTAGAACGCTTGCCTCGGTAACTAGGATTGTATGTTAAAACCCCGGCTCGCACCTCTGGGATTTCATGGATGGCGGGTCAGATCAGTTGCGCTGCATGCGCCTAGTGAATGTAGCGACTCGATCTACTGCCGCCTTCTCACCCATTCACACTCACACAATGTGTCAAATCGAGAGTGAACAGACCTTCTAGGCAAGTATGCTCCATCGTAGATCTCATCGTCACTTACCATCAGGTGAGATCGAGATCAAATACTTGCCTATAATGTAATAAAAAAAAACATGTGCAACTCTCATTTTCAACCATGATTATCACATGCTAAACGGTGAAGGAAAATATCGTGAGGAAACCTGCATGTCTGAGAGAACCCCTCGACAGATGTGTGAAGTCCGCCAACCCGCACTGGGCCAGCGTTGTGAACTATGGCCTAATCCCCCTCGCATTGAGGGGAGGCCCGTGCCCAGCAGTGGGACATTGAAAAGGGCTGGAATTATGAATTATACATAATTACTAGTTAGATTTCCAAACCGATTTCGATCATTCACTGAGATCATTACGGTTGGTTAATATGCGGTGAATTTGATAAAACGAATTCGTACTCAACCATTTCAATTAATATATTAAAAGGCAGTGAATTTACCGGTTCCAATAAAATTTGCCTTCAAAGCTCTGCTATTGGAGGGAGGAGTTGCGACGGTGGTGACATCCAAATCAACCGTCAGGTTTTGTAATCGGTAATTAAATATAAATTGCATTTACTTAACTAATGGTTAGTTGATCACATTTAGATCGGAGGACGAATCGTTTCTTTAATTAACAGGTTATCTATACTAAACAAATGGTGTAATATTGTTTTTTTTTTCTAAATGTTAAATGCTAGTTAGAATGATAAGAAACACAGTGCCACATAGTCTGGTCAGAGATTGTAAACAGATGATCAGACTTGGAACATCCGCATCTTACCAAAATTAGATTTATTGGAATCGCAAACGTGGCCTGAGCTGTACGATATTTAGAGTGGTGATTCACAGGTATGAACGGTACGCCATATCATAGGCCGCGTACAGACTGACTGTGCAACCTGGCCAGACTAGCTAACAGCAACCCAGATATTTATATTACATTATTTGGCATCCCACTAATATTATAAATGTGAAGTTTTGGATGGATGGATGTTTGTTACTCAATCACGACAGAACGGCTAAACAGATCTAGATGAAATTTGACACAGAGATAGATTATAGTCTGGAATAGCACATAGGCTACTTTTTATCCCGGTAAGATGTATGGTTCCCGTGAGATAGATTTGTTTGAATTTTGCATAGAGCAAAGGATCGACATGATATACAACAATGGACATAGAGGAAAAGGACATACTTTTTAATTACGGGTAACACCGCGGGGCGCAGCTAGTACTTAATAATTATAGGAAACGCTTAAGAAATAATTTATAATTTGAGACATTGACTGACATCCCTGAAAAATAACTGTGGGTTCCAGCTGAAAATCAGCGCCTGGCGTCTCTGATGCGTGGCTTACGCTGAGCTGGACACCTGTTTGGCGCAGCCATGAGACACACGTGAGCAACCCACTGCATCTGACACACTATTGATTAAATTTAATAATGATTAGCCAGTTATATTTATAAGTTTGTTTATGTAATCTCGTGTCTTGTGTTGTAGCTAAATAAATGTTTTTTCTATCTTTCTTTCTTCAGATGATAACTCACGCCGCCCGATGCGTAACACTCACACTTCGAGAAGGCATGCTGTCAATCTCTACACGGCCACTGGTAGGTAATCTTTTGTATTCATTACCATCTGTATTTTAAGTATGTTATCGTACAGGTTACTAGCACATTTACTGCCGTCATTAAAGAAGAAAGTACCCTTAAATCGACCCGGCGCTTCCGGATGCAAGCAACATCCGTCCAGATAAGATACGCGAGGTTGTCATATTATTCCCACATAATCACAGCGTGACTAACACCTTGGCTAGCTGGTGGTACTATAATTAGTGATCGCACACCGCTAATAGGGTACAGAGTGCAGCCCGAGTGATTAAAACTATTAATGTTCAACGTTCGTTCACATTTAATCACATCATGTTAATGTTTTATAAGACGGAAATAGTTGTGATAAAATTTATTGTATCTTTGCGTAGGTTTGATATGTTAAAATAGAATATATATTATGTTGTGAATAGCGAATAATTGGTGTGGTTTAACTATCGTTTGATTGGACGCTGTCATCTAGTTGAATATGGGTTTTGTAGTAGGAAGAATAGATCAATTGTTCAATTAATTTTTCTTGTGCATAGGAGCAATAACATATTCCGTGTAGACTTACGGGGACAAATTGTCATATTACATTATTTTTTCTAAATCTTCAACCGGATCGGAACGCGAACTCAACTGAGAAGATGAGGCGAGAAACCCAGCGGGCTCGTCTTTTTTACATTATTTTTTTGTGTACCGACAATTAATATCATGCAAGCTACAGAAGTTTTATTTTTTATTTTTATTACATTATAGGCAAGTATTTGATCTCGACCTCACTTGATGGTAAGTGACGATGAGATCTACGATGGAGCATACTTGCCTAGAAGGTACCTGTTCACTCTCGAATTGTCATATTGTGTGAGTGTGAACAGGTAGGAAGGCGGCAGTAGATCGAGACGCTACATTCACTAGACACATGCAGCGCAACTGATCTGACCCGCCATCCATGAATGGCAACACCGAACATCATGCCGGAACACGGCTAGGCCGCTTGGCGACATGGCTTTGTTCAGTGGGTGGTGACTAACCACGGTCTTTAGCTTAATGTAAAGCAAGTTTTAGTTTTCCAGAATTTCCTAATGTTCTGGACATCTTTTGCAATTTTTCTTTCCCTTGCCCGATCTGAGCCGGACTAGTACCAACATTAGAAGAGAAAAATCCTAATCGGTGCAATCGTTCTCAAGCGATACACTTACCAACGAGCAGCATTTATTTTTTATTTATATAGGTCGTGTAACCGTCCTATATCATCATTTATATAAGGTCGGGGTCATTCTCAAGTTTAAAACCAATTATTTCTCAAGGTGTTGCACAAACAATTTTAGCGGAAGGAACTGAAAGTGCGAACATGTATCTCGCACCTCTCCCCTCGAGCGGAAAATCTCCCCTTTCTATTTTTGTTGTGCCGAACGGCAGCCGTGCCAAAACGCAATATCAAACAGCTAAATAAACTACACATACATATCATAGTTTTGTCAGCTCAAATGGATTATTAAACTACAAAACACATCAACTTTCAAATTCATAGAGCCACAAAATGGAATTACAAAGATTCTATTCTTCTGAAATAACAATATATGATGCCGTAAATGGATAACATTTTAAGGATTTTAGGGTTTAGTTTGTACGACTTGTGTTCATGGTGAGTCAGTCAGTCAGTTACTTTTCTTGGCGCATTAACGAATATAATCTAATCTGAAGAAATCATTTCGCGTTCAATTAAATATTGAGCAGCTTGCTAACCACGTGATATGTCCACAGCTTGGCCTTCCGAGGGAAACCTTTGGTCAATTATTGTTTACCAGGCAGTGGTTCCCGAACAGCCGTTTAAAAAAACACAGCATCAGGCCTGTCAATATTGTCTAACGAAACAAAGGTGACCCCATTCGAGTCGTCGGCGACTCCGCCGGATGTAGCAATTGAAACAATATACTCCAGAGCCCTCTTCCCTTTGTCACTAAGATAACGCGCATAATATTGAGATGTGAGCCAATGACCTTAGCTAGTGCCTTCTTTGTCATTTCACGACCAAACGAAAGAGACGAAGCGATGCTGATACAGGAATGACCATGTTTTTGAAAAAACCTTCACATAACAATTATAGGCATCAGTTTGATTCATTCTATAGGTTCTAAAATGTATATGTCGCAGCCGGATTGTAGAATCCGCTCTTTTACAAAACGGCTAGGCGCCTTACAAAATGCCTCAGTTACGTAAAACGGCTGGTTAACGTTTTGGCGGATTGTAATACGGCTAACCATATCGTACTAACCTACGATATATTTTGCCGACCTAGCCAATGCACTAGATAAGCATAGGGATATGTTAGGGATAGTGTCATAGTTTCCAATCATTGAGCACGAAATGTAAAAAAAAAATTGCATCTAAATCAATTTCGAAAGCGCTGGCAGCCGTTTTGTTGAACGTATTGATTCACAATTCCGCCCAAGCGTTAACCAGCCGTTTTCCAAACTACGGCGTTTTATGAGGCGCCTAGCCGTTTTAGTAAAAAAGCGGATTCTACCATTCGGCTGCGACATAATATATTATATGACGATTCTAGGATTGTTTTGTACAATTAAAAAAGTGCAGTATGTTTTAGAAATCTGAAGTATCGAGAAGACTAATCGCGATATGAACGTGAATAGAATATTGCAATAAAGTGCAATGCTAATTAACTTCAGGGTCTAAACAGAAAAATAAAGACGACATGTGTATTATGTGAAGTCAAAATGACAGTCTTTATTATCTGCAGCGCGGAGGATTGTTGACCTCGACCGTTTGCATATATACGTATGTACGGGCGGCTCGAAGAAATTGAATCTATTTTAGTGCACTTCGAGAAATGCTAGGGAATATTTTAACAAAATCGACATAGACCACTGTCTATGCCATAACCTATAATAAACAGTTCTAAGGCATAGATGTGTGATCCAGTATTAAACTAGGCATACCGCGATATTCGTCCGCTGCAATCCCACTAATATTATAAATATGAAAGTTTGGATGGATGGATGTTTGTTACTCAATTACGCCAAAACGGCTGAACGGCTCTGGATGAAATTTGGCCACCATAGGCTACTTCCTTTCCGGTAAAATGTATGGTTCCCGTGGGATAGATTTGTTTAAATTTTTTATAGAGCAACGGGATCGACATGATTCACTGAAAAGGACATAGAGGTAAAGGCGATACTTTTTAATCGCGGGTAACACCGCGGGACGCAGCTAGTCACTGATATTATAACGATCGCGTTGGCACAAAGCTTTGATGGGCTTCATTAGTTCTATGCTCTTACGTGAGGCGAGCTTAGGTCTCCCGCATTGGTCTTAACGAAAGTCGGTCAAGTTCGGGTCCCTTCGGTTCCAAGCCGAGCACACGATCCACTCGGCTCCCTCGCACTGCTTCTACTGCTACTGTTATATAGTAGCTATTGATCGATATACCCAGTTCAATTTATTATTACAGTGTAATAAATAGGTATATTTATTAGAAGGTTAGAGAAATTGTATCAACATTAAGTATTATGCAAACTATCTGCAGTAGTCGTAATTAAAACGAGTAATGTGCGCGTACCGTTACAAACTCTTATTAGAAAAGCTTCTGAGTAATTGAATATCAACCTTGGGGGAAGACGGCAAGGTCTGTAATACGTTATTGCTCAGCTAAGTGCAATTTATGCTTATACGGTGAGCTCAAAATCGTTTAATTAGCGTAATTTGAGTCCAATTAAAATGTATATATTTAGACTTTTTTGGAAAGTGGTGCTTCGAGTCAAATTAATAGAAAAAAAATGATAGTTACTTTTACAGCGTTCAAAAGACTTTTGTTCAACAGTTTGTTTTAACTAGCCGAGTGATACGCCTTTGCGTGGGTTTAATTAGTAACTAGTAACAATAAAATCGATATGGTAATAAATAAACAATTTATCTCGCTTGCCCTAAGAGCAACCTAGAGTGGGCTGCAACTAGTGCACCCAGATGCTGACTCAGGTACCAGAATGCATCCAAAACAGAATTACTCACATAATGATATCATAAATTATTAATGGGTAAAGAATCGTGAGGTAATAAGCTCTTATAATAAACAACCATTATTCTTCACTTTACTATCCGACTTCGAAAAGAAGCAACTTATTAATTCGATAACTATGATTATTTTTATCTATACTAATACTAATAATATTATAAATGTGAAAGTTTGGATGGATGGATGTTTGTTACTCTTTCACGCCAGAACGGCTGAACGGATCTGGATGAAATTTGGCACAGAGATAGATTATAGTCTTTTATCGCGGTAAAATGTATGGTTCCCGTGGGATAGATGTTTTAATTTTTCATACTTTTTATCGCGGGTAACGCCGCCGGGCGCAGCTAGTTATTTATATGTTTGCTACCGGATTTTTCTTCGGAATTTGTGAAGTTATATCGAAAGTGTAATCCCATTAGGGTACTTTTCAAAAGTCAGCCATTTTCATTTAATTAATCAACGGTTAAAAATTACCCGAGATATATTGTATCAAAACTTTGTACGACTGAAATGGTATTTTAAAATGTGTACGTCCTTCCATAAAAGCACTCTTCCAAAAAAATTAATCGAATTGAGAACCGCCTTCTTTTTTTGAAGTTGGATAAAATGGTGTTCACGGTCGTGTGCCAACATTTAGATTAGACTACATTATACACGGTACAATTTTACAAAAGTCAAATCTCTACAGAGTATGTGAGATTCTCTATAGATATGAAGATAGTTAAATTAAACTGTGGATGCTGCACTCTTCCCTTCGTGATAGATTCTTCCTACTTTAGCCTAACTAAGCTTACGTAAGGCACAGGTAGAAAAGCTGTTAGTGCTATACATTACAGCCGGCTTAATGTTTCAGCGGCTTATTTAGAAACACAGTGGCCAGGAGTTGTTAGAGTACCGACGCAAGCTACTATTATTCATCGCTTAAACATAAGTTTCAGTCAGTTTATCGAAGGTCAGTTGCAATATAAAAAAGTCAAATTCAATTAAATATCAAAACGATTGGTGTATATCACAGATATTTCAGGAAATCGCGGCATTTCCTGCGACCGCGGCCAACTTATAATAATCACCAGCATTCTGAATGCTGAAGGTGTAAATTAGATATACACCTGCAGCAAATAGTTTTATTTATTTACAAATAGAGTCGTTACAACAATGCCTAAGGCCTCAGCCTCGAATTTAGCGGGCAGCGGGGCGGGGCGGCGGCGGCGGCGGCGCGGAAGCGGCAGGATGTTATGTGTAAAATCAAATGGACCGGTTCTCGAAAACAGCCTGGCAGCGGCGCGGGGCGGCCAACGGGCTCCGCTCCCGCGCCGCCCGCCGCCGCCCGCGCCGCCCCGCTGCCCGCTAAATTCGAGGCTGAGGCCTTAGTACTGCTCTAATCTAGATATTGACATCTACACGTACCTATTATGGCGTCAGAGCCGCCCAGCCGTTGCGTCTGGGTTGGTTAATTCGGGTCTAAAGTATATCACACGCGCTACCCACTACCAGTGGCAAGGATTTTACTGCGCTAATTCGGTTGTAGCCAAGCTGGTAGAACGCTTGCCTCGGTAACGAGGATCGCAGGTTAAAACCCCGGCTCGCACCTCTGAGATTTCTGGATTTCATGTGCAAATCTCATTTTCAATCATGATTACCACTTAGTAAACGGTGAAGGAAAACATCGCGAGGTAACCTGCATGTCTGAGAGAACCCCTCGAAAGACGTGTGAAGTCCGCCAACCCGCACTGGGCCGGTGAGACATTAAAAGGGCTGGCATTATTATAATGCGGTTGTAGACGCTAAACGTCAACGAATACACATTATTGTTTATCGCTTGTTTATTGTTGTACAACATTGATTAAAAACTGGAACATAAGAAATACAATACAGCTCAAGGTTTTAACACACAAGTAGGTACATTAAAAGTGATTCCGTAGTTGTGTACACAACCCTATTAGTTGCTTAAAAATGGTAGGATGAATATTCCGTAGGTAACGCAATATCGCCAGACGAACACACCAACTATACGGTCTCACACTAAGAAACGCTTGTATTGCGGCTACCTTAGAATGGACTGGGGGCGAACCTAGTATATAATACTTTAATAGATATTAAACAGCCATGACTCGGGTACAAAAAATTGTCATTACTTGGCTTCGAACCCGGGACCCTCGGCACAGAAACCAGGTACACTACCAACTGCGCTAATCAGCTCGTCAACTGTACTTAATTAAAGGCCTACGGTTAAGTGTAAGATTACATCGCGAAGCGGACATACCCCCACACATGTTCCCAGTATTACGCAACAAGATTTACCACGCATGAAGTACAAAGAAGTTATTAATTATACGTTGCAAAACTTCCTACCTACGGCACTTTACTTCGACAGCTGCATAACACCGATACCGATTGAAGATCGACCGATTAAATATATGTTACCGGTTCGCATAAGTTAACCAATCGAAGGAATTAACTGCCACAAATACCTTGTTCGATTCAAGACGCTAAGTTGACAAGTAGCGAGTTAACGTAACGGGCCTCGTGTAAACAGGCTTCGTTCGTAAGCACATTGATAAGTTTACAAATTTAATTTTTGTTTGTAAAGCTACATGTAAACCGGGCTTTAGATGAAAAACGGAGAATTATACAATGGCTACTTTTTTAAATCAGCTGTTACAGGACAACACATCAATCGAAAGCCGTGTGACATTCGCCAATTCGTACTGAGCAATTTTGATTTAAATCAATGTTTTCCTTTTTAATCAATCAATCAGCTAGAGAGGTTTGTGTATTTGATACCGGTGTACGACGAAATCGCATCGTTTCTCTTACGATGGTAAGATAATAAGGACGATACCTTAGACTCCCCATTGCCCCTGACTGTGGGAGATCGTGCCCGGTATAATGGTTATATAGGCTCGCCCGCTATGATACTGGCCTAAAATACCTACAGTACACCTCTACCACTTCGGGATCACAAATGTGGACAATAGACGCAGAGCTTTGTTTTTTTTAAACAATGTAGTGATTGTGATGTTATACTTTCATTGCTAGTGTAGGCCACGGAAACGGACGTCTTAGAATCCAGTCCCCGGGTCTCGTCGGTCCGCTGTCGGAATACTAATACGGCGCGGACACGAAAGCGCATTTGTTGGAAGTGGGCCGGTCAAATTTCGTTGGGACTGACTTAGCTAACGATTAAACGATCAATCATACAAATGTTTTCGTTGTGTTTATATTACTTCAGATATCTTACTCGCTTCTGCGCCTGGTGGTGCACAAGAAAGTATGTGCGTCGTGCCCAAAGATGAACGACTTCGGCGAACCTTTACCTTACCTTCAGAGAATACCGGCTTTTTATTAATTCTTAAGAAAGTTCAAACATTGCTCCATAGTTTGATACATTAAACATTAATTTTACTGCATTCCTGCTAATATAAAGATAATAGTCGCGTGGCACAGAATCAAATACATCGTAAGCAAAGTCCAACACAGACATATAATTGATCTAAGCAGTCACACAATGATTTATAAGTGTTACACATATAACATATCCTCAGTATCAGAACCCGTCTATTAATAACTTATCCCGTATGTGCGTTTCAGTGTATAAACAAGCTCTAATGGGGGTGTTGCGGAAAATAGATCAGATCTTTATGATCCACTTATAACCATAAGATCAAACATACATTATTGTAATGTTATAGCGTATGATGGGTGTATCAAGACCGAACGAGTGTGCGCACCACACCGCATGCCGGGGAAGGTCATGGGATATAATGGGATATAAAGGCGGCGTAATGTCCCAAGCAATAAACACTGTGTGCCCTTAGATCACAGAGTTGAATTTATTCAAGTTTGCATCCATTTACAATGGCATTACAACAGCATTTACAAAACAAATGCGGTAAATCGCTCACCGTGGGAAGTCAGGTTGTTATTACTAATCCTACGCCCACGTGCTCTCGATGCAAACAAAGTCAGGGTATCAAAGCAAGCAATCGCAACAGAAATAGATCGATGCCGAGCTGTTGGCATAGCGGTTACATCTTGAGGCGTGAACCCCCGTGTGCCCAACTGATGCTGCACACTTACCTTTTATAGATATACTAATGTCGAAAAAAAAACACGGGTGTCCTTTGCCTTGCAAGATACACGGATGAACTTCAAAGAACAATAGGTGCAGCTTAGAGGACGGCGAATTCGAACGCTAGAGGGATCTAAAGGGGGTCAAAATGGGGGGGCTAAAAAAGGATGCCAGTGAAAAGTAGCTCGCATGCTGTTACCAGCTGCCTACATTAGCATGCGCGCATTATGATTTTTTTATTTATTTATCTTATAATGGAGTTTTAAGTAACTTATAATGGAGTTGTAGTTTGTTGACCACCTTATTAGCGCAGGCGGTAGTGAACCTGCTTCCTGCGCTGAGGGTCCCGTGTGCGAATCCTGGTACGGACGAACTTTGTGTGATGAGCTCGAATGTTTGTACCCGACTCATGGATGTTTAGTATCTATATAAGTATCAAATACTGAGTTCACCCTCAGTCCATACGGTACTCATAAGACAAGCGTTGCTTAGTCTGGAACTGTATAGTTGGTGAGTTCGTCTGACGATATTATTATATATTAGTTACTGGAATCCTTGTATTATATACAACAGCCTTTTGAATGTATTCTATTGTCTGTTTTTGATCTATGACATGATATTCTCGTAGCATCCAATCAGTCAAATTCTTATTTTCTCGCACAGCCCACAAAGTATCTTTTCTACTCGTAGCATAACAAAGATGTACCAACATGTGTGACGCAGGGGGAATATCTGTACATTACAAAACACTGGAACACGGAATAGTTAGTCAGCTTTCGGAAATACAATATTTCGTGTGCCGCCGCGGCCGAGGCGCGAACGTGTGAGAGTAGCAGTTGGCCCGCCGCCAGCACTCTGCAGGTATTCGGATTTCGGCACAGCGGGTGTCTACGTATGTACACAGTGGAGTACGTCTTATACTGCAGACGGACCATATGAATCGGACCAACCCTACATCCACACAACATCCATTATAACATATTTTATCAGCTATAACAGAATTATTTTTCAGAATGGATGGTATACTTAATTTCAATCATTTTAATGATTAATATTATGAAAATACAGAATAATGTGTTTGTCGAATGTTTACAGGAAGGTTTAGTTCATTGACAGTGGTATACCAAAGCACTTGTAAACCAAAAAATCACGTCTTTTTCGTATACATCTATATACTTAGTGGGGTTTACTAACATGGCGTTACTAATCCTTGTTTCAGAATGGTCTTTAAGTCAGTTGACTCGGGTTCAGTAATTAATATAATTAAAACCAAGCACACCATTGCAAGACCTCAAGACACAGTGAGCACTTTCTGCATAGATCGGACCGCAAAACAACAATTAATCTGAGGGGTAATCGAAATTGGACACTAGGACGTCAAACACCTCAGTCCTCCCAAGACCATGGTGGCTGTAAAGCAGCCAAACTGTCGGGAACATAAAAATATAATAAACATGATAAAATCCATAAGATTTGTTTTATTTCAATGTTTATAATTGTGTGAATATAAGAAATCAATATGGTCTTTAAATACTTTCATATTTAGAATATTTGATCTAGGCTTAGTTATCTTGGAGTAATATCTATATATATAAAACAAAGTTGTGTTAGTTACACCAATTATAACTCGAGAATGGATGGGCCCATTTTTAAGATCTTTGTTTTTATGATTTTGTATATATACATATAATGTCTGCTACATTATATGTGTATGATAACTATTGAAATTGGGAAACTCCACAAAAAAATTATATGTAATTAAGATGGAAGCTCAGGGTCAGAGCGCGAAATTCAAAATGTCAATGCTTTTTATTTTTTTACGAATATATATATATATTTACGATGTAAACCATTGACATTTTGAATTTTGCGCCCTGACTCTGAGCTTCCCCCTTAAGATAATTAATTTTCTCATACATTTGATTCTGATTCTGAGCCAGTACAAAGTGCACCAGGACAGCTAGTTATATACGAACAAATTAACCAGCTACAACTAGGAGACATAAACTAATAAGACAAGCAATTCTGCCTATGAACATTCACAATTCACTAATGGTATTAAGGCATGCTTACTTGATGAAATCTATTTAGAACTAGGACCAGTGTATCTATTGCTTTAGCGAGACCAAGGGTGAGTGTTATGGAACCTATTTTGTAACATAAACCTATTCATTAAAGTTTTCTATTTCATTTAAAAATACTTGATGTTCTAAATTGTTCTGTCACAACTGGTTTTGGGTTTTTTCGCGAATCCTTAAAATATATATATATATATATTTCAATAAATAACATGATAATTAACTAAAACACATTTTAATATATGTAATTAAGTATTGATAAGAGTTGGGTTTTATAATAGTGAGGGCCTATTTTTTATTGTGCTGATGAACTTTATCTGTAACATATTTTTCAGAATTTGTTTGAGCTATTTGTGAAATAACTTGTGGATATTATATATCAGCACATCGTAAAACAGGCCGCTAAATAAATATATTTTAATAGTACATCTCAAAATTATATTTATTGTGTTAAAATTTTGGATTTAAAAGTGGTGATAATATTCTGGCTGGATAAGATAGGTCTCTCCATTACATCAGCTGATTATTTAAATTGCACAAAATAATCGAGATCTAAAATATGAATAGTAATAACAAGATAAGCTTGTAGAAAAATGTAACATCTATATTAATTATGTCAAGGGGTCTCTTGCTGCCTATAATCATTAATAATCTACATGCATATCCTGAGAAACCTAATAGTAAAATAGAAAGCGCACTATATATGTAATCAGTACACACCAAGACCGAAACGACGATCAGAAAGTGATACACATTACACATAATTTTCAACATTGGGTGAACGTACTGCATAATACAGTACGTTCATGTTAAATAAGAAAAAAAATATCTACACACGACAAAAATAATGACCGCAGCACCAATGAGATAACGAAATGTGGCTTACCTCGATAAAGATCGCAAATGATAAATTCCGTGATCCCCTATGTTTTTTCTAATTGACACATTGAGAATAAATACACGCCATTCATTTTCCCATGCCAAGAGAACACTTCGAGTCGAATGCAAATCACATAAATATTGTCGTTATAATAATGCACGATTTTGACAAAACGTGATATTATTTGTGATAATAACAACCATACTGACCTGATATTTTAACTAGAAATTTAAACACTCCCCTTCTATCGCTACCATTTCATTCTACTATTATTATTTTTAGTAAATAGATTTAGCCAGTGTTGCCAACACTGTTTTCTTCTTCTTTTTTTTATCTTAACAAAATTCTACGAAATAGTACCATTTTGACGGTAGTAAAACATTACTTCGTTGTTCATGTTATACAGCATCTTGTCATATTCCGTCCACAATATAATTAAGGTGGAAGCTCAGGTTGGGGCGCGAAATTCATACTGTCAATGTTTTTATTTTTATACGAAAAATTTGGACATATTTACGATGTAATTTAGTTTTTTTGCGATATTAGCATTCTGCATTGGATGTCTCGATGTATTAAGTTTGCTTAAAAAAATACCTACCTACTAAAGCGATACAAAACCATAAAGTTAGTAAAAGTAGCGGTTTTTACAAACTTTACGGTGTTGTATCGCTTCAGGTATTTTTTTTTAAATTTCATAACTAAGTTATGTGTGAGGCCCACTGACGTCCATGATACATCTTTTATTTCATCGTATCTCATTTCGTAAAGAAATAAGAAGAAGAAGGGAACATACATACATAAATAGGCTGATAAACGTACTACCCTCCTTTGTGTCGCACAGGCGGTAAAATTACAATTAGTGTCCTTACCAATTTCCAATCAACTAGCAACACTTGTTGGTGATTCATCCGTCCGTGTCACTGACCTCTATGGTATACATCGCTGGACTAATCATAAGCCCGGTTATCGTGTGCCTATTTGATTTTCGCCATTTTGGCGCTGATAGCGGCAGTGAGGGGGAATGGAACTAATAATAGAGATGGGACAGTGATATGATACATCGATAAAAATGTTTATGCTTAAACCTACCCATGCAGTAAAATGAAAATAATTATGTTCCATTCCTTTAACAATGGCTAAAGTCCAAAATAGTCGAGTGGTTAATACTAAGATGAAGCAAATAATGATAATGATTAGCCGAATCGCTTATGGATAGGGTAGGTAATCTTAGGATAAGCCGAAACCGGACTAAAGGGTGGTGTGTGACTAGCTAGATCCTACTTAAATAAGGATTGTTTTTTAATTAGAAATGAGGTAATGTAATGTTGTTTGGGAAGCAATGGAGTAGGTAAGGTATTAATAGAAAATAAAAATCATCAAAGTAGTACATGAGTTATGTTTAATAAAAGTCATCAGAGAAGTGTTTTGAACAGATGTAATCATATTTTTTCGGACGCCAACTAGGCTTTTCAATGTTTTTGAGCCATAATTCTAGTCTTCTATTGTCAGTCGGAAACCTGTGAATTAGTAAACATTGTCTTAAAATAATATGTGTTTGATAATACAAATCTGTCTTCGGCGATTTTTACGTTCTTGAACGTTCTATCTATTTAAGATATTGATAGAAAAAATATCGATAAATATTATCGACAAGGAACTTTTACAGCACTATTGAATTTTATTGTTTATAACAAACCGATAATACAACGACAAATGCGTTGTAATCACGTATAAATAAGATTAGTAACATATTTTTAAGTGCCTATAATATCAATAGAAGTTTTAATTTCTTGAATATTAGCCGTAAATTCACTTACTTGTGGAATGTAACCCCACTTCCCTTCTGGTAAACAGTTTTGCATAACACGCACTCTTTCATGGTTTACCTATTAACTAACACCACTTATTTATGTATTAACTATATTAATACGACACAACAAACAAGTTTAATCGCGTTAAACCTTCAAAATCACTTTATAAACACGGAGACAAAGTAAACAAAACAACGGCCATTTGCATTTTACGTCAGATTTAGTTCCTTTCCCCCACGATGGGGGCGCTTCAAATATGCACAATAGATAGCTGTCATTTTAAAGGGTATCATTAGTCTAGCGTACTTGTATCATGGACGTCAGTGGTCCGTGTGCTTACATTATTTTCTCTATGCGTCTGTTTTTTTCTTATCTCTGGTGCTCCCCGTGTTCCCGTTTATTATTCTCTTTGGTTGAACCCGCCGCGCCGCGCGCCGCCATATTTGTATTTGACGATTTTTACGAAGGATTTTCTTTCACAATAAAATTCATCGGGTCGTGTATTCGTCACAATTTTATTTATTTCAATATTATATTTAATTTGGTACAAGGAAGAATGAAATCGTAAGTTTTACAAATTTATTTTTAATTCTGTAATTTTGTGGGTAGCAATTTTGTGGTATTTATTTGCGGTTTCATTAAACTATTATGGTAATATTTTACCCAATGCAAATTGAAAACCTCATGCCAGCGCTGTTTGTATTTACGATGGTTTATCGGTGGTTGGTAGGCGTTGATATAAATTGTTCTCCATAATATTTAGCGGTAAACAAATCCACCAAAACCTTAGGCCATTTCGGGCAGATAGCCCTGTTTACAGTGTTTTTTGAACCTGTAAAACCCAAATAGCCCCTATTTCATAAATATTTCATAAGCTATATTATTAAGTTTTAGAAAATATAAATGTAGGTAGGCAGGCTCTTTTCTCAACTACAACTTTTTTAAAATCTGTTTTTAGCATATCTAGCCCTTTAGCATTGTAAGAAGCCCCTCTATGAAGAAAAGAGAGTTGGTAAAACTGTGTATGTCACCTTTTCACAGCTTGTGGGCAATGCCATGGTGCCCGTAATACTTATATGCAGTGTAATAGGTTGCTGTTAAACTTTGCCAACTTCAAGCATTTATGTATTGTATTCAGTGGTATATGCACTGTGATTAGTGATTTTTCTTCTAATATAGTAATACTTTTATATGTTTGCATCATGCAATTGATAGGCAGCTTGAAGCTTGGGTCAATCCCGGTGGTCATTTGGCGGGCTACACACATCTTTTGAGCGGTTTTCTCAGACATGCAGGTTTCCTCATGATGTTTTCCTTCACCGTTCGACAACCATTCGAGACAAGTGTTCTACCAACTTAGATATCACATTGCTATGATTTACTCTTTAAAAAAAATTGAGTCATACATTTTGTGAGTTTAGTAGCTGTTCCGAAGATCTTCTGGCTAGACGGGTATTATATCTGATTGCCCGGCCACTGTACTTAAGGTTGTCATCATCATCATCTTAAATAGTATAGCATTTTCAGCTTATGAGCTCAGTTAGTAGCAATCCTGCTTTCTGTGTGGAGGTTCCTGTTTGATGATCATGAATGTCCGTACAGTCATGGATTATATACTGGAATTGCATGGATTATATTTTATTGGAATTTGAGTAGGTTTCTAATTGTTGGAATATGTAAACCACATCCGAATAGAAAAAAGGTCTTAACTGGTCACCACCAATTATTGGCGTTGGCAGCTAATTGCTATAATTCTGTCAGTGTCTGTGATGCCAGTGTCATAAACTTGGATTTAGATGACGGTGAGGAATAAATATGGACGGTGGAGTGAAAGACAGTCCGTAGCCCTTATTGGCCGTATCTTAAACAAAAGACATGACACTGTAAAGGACTGCACATTGTTAGTAGTTACTTAGACAAACACATAATAATAGTATTGTTTATTCTATTTACAGTTTAATGTTATTCATATTTACAAATTTACATAGGATAATATAGTTAAAAAGAGGGGAGAAGGTATAGGAAAGAAGGCATTTAAGGGAGGTAGGACGAGGAATTTCGGGAGAAAGGGCGTCATAAAGGGAGTGACGGAGTTTAGGGCAGGAGAAGAAAATGTGGTTAGCATTTCCTTCGTCGAGGCCGAGTATTCCTAATCCTGCATTTAGCAAGAAACACGGGAGTGCAGGAATGACCTAGTCTTAGGCGGCAAATTGTGGATATTGTGGCCTTCTTAGCCTTGCGGAACTTAAATCAAATATATCGACACATTAATATCAATTCAATTCATTTTTTAGAGTAAATGGCTCCACCTTTGCCAGTGTCAAGGTGCCTTTCTGACCCCTCTTTTAGACATCGTATTTTTACGCTCCTTATATTTTCATATCCAATTATATAGCGAATAACAATAGTGCCCCGGCCGGGAATAGCTGGATCGAATAAATCGTTCCCTAGGTAACCTGGGCGTGGGTGTTACTTAGGAGGCGGTTGCCAGCGTTACACCCATCCCCCCTATAACACGATCATTGATTTAATGATAAGTACATCAATTATGAGCTCAATTTAATATATTTATAGAATAGCGATAGCATAATCTTGCAATGTTGGTTTTCAAATCGTATCTGGGATGGGTCTGCTAAGTATCAGCTGGAGGCTTTGGACTCCATAGACAGGGGGGCTAGAAAGCTCATTGGCAACAAGACCCTAGTGCAGGCCAAGCTTCAGAACCTGGAACACCGACGTAGGGCTGCCAGCCTATCAGTCTTCTACAGAATACATTTCGGAGAGTGTGCGATGGAATTACATGAATTCATTACCCCATCTCCATTCTATCGTCGGTCGACAAGACGCACGGTCAAATGTCATCCGTACACTGTTTACATTCCTTCGGTTCGTACTAAGCGTTTTGCTTCTACTTTCATCGTACGAACTGCCAAGGAATGGAACAAGCTACCGGCCAGCGTCTTTGTTACCCGTTGACTACAATCTGGGTGTTTTCAAGTCGAGAGTGAACAGGTACCTTCTAGGCAAGTATGCTCCATCGTAGATCTCATCGTCACTTACCATCAGGTGAGATCGAGATCAAATACTTGCCTATAACGTAATAAAAAAATAAAAATGAAACACAAAATGAAAAACATGCGAAGACACAATTGACACGCCATTTTCATATCATCATGTCACATCCATTATTTTATTTATAATGCGTATTTATTGAATGTTTTATTGCTATTAATTACTTGACATTGGCAAAATATCCGCTAAGTTGTGGGTGAGGCCATTTCATATCCATTTTATTTCAACGCATTTCATTTCGTAAAGAAAGAAGAAGAATGATATCTCATTTACTACTTTAGCGGAAAAGGGAAGATCTTCCAGCCAGGCGGGTGGTATGCCTGGCGGGGCGGCCGCTATGCCCCGACGGCTAATGTCGGGATCTTGTATATATGCTACTTGCTCCGAAAACTCTGATAGCGCGATTCAGGATTGTGACGTCACTTGTCTGTCTATTGTTCTGAATGCGTCTGTAGTGCCATCTGCGTAGATTGTGGTGCGGTTGAAGTAGTCGCTACACTACCATCAATCATGGTTCTTCTTTGCCCTTAATATATAGTGACGGGAGTAATGACTACATATTTTTAAATTAAAAGTGAAAGTTTATTTTTAATCGTTTAGAAAAAAAAATGATACTTAGCTCAAATTGCCATTTTCTCCTTAGAATTTGCAAGGAGTGGATTGTCGATGTGTGATAAACCATTTCATGGCTTCGGCAGTAAAATTTTCGTATACCTATATATTTGGCGTTCTTTGGCTATTATTTCCTACTTTTTTTAAGGTTTACAGCAGTCACCGTACCTTACGATCCGATTTCTCAATAAGGACAATTGCCGTACAAATTGTCCATTTTCGTCCGATAGGTAGGATCGGATCGGATTGGATCGGAAGGTATGTGCGACAACCAATTAACGTTAAATATATATTGCGGCAGTTCACGGAAAGTGCAAGCCCAGCGCAAGTTTGCACAGGGAGCCCACGCCCCCGCGGCCGCGACCACCAGCGGAGCCTTCCCGGAACGGAAACCCAGGGAGCCGACCAAGGGACAACACTTGGTAAAAGTTCAAGTGCCGGCGTCAGTTCTACTAGACGTTGTTTCTTTTAAAAGTAAGTCTCTATAAACTGACTGTGTAATTAAGATATAGCCAAGATACGTTTTTTTTTATTCGGCGAACTTCCCAAAACCAGTCATATGTGTTTATTAGGTACACCTTTAATATTTTGTCAGTTTGCTTAGTGCAACTGTAGCTTAACAACACACACATGCATAGCTGTAGGTTGGTTACTTGGCTTGTCCAACTACCACTATATTATAAATATATATATTTTTAATTGTATCTATATAATACTTTAATTTGTTTTATATATTACAGTATTACAGTACTAGCTGTCCCGGCGAACTTCGTACCGCCTCAGAATCGAATGTATGAGAAAATAAATTTATTGGTAGTCTATGAAAAATTGCAACAAACCTATCCCACGGGAATCATACATTTTACCGGGATATACAGTAGCCTATTTGCTATTCTAGACTATAATCTATCTCTGTGCCAAATTTCATCCAGATCCGTTCAGCCGTTCTGGCGTGAAAGAGACACATCCATCCATCTGTCCATCCATCCAAACTTTCACATTTATAATATTAGTATAGATGTAATTGCATTGATTGTCCCTTGCAGATGTCCATCTACATGTGCAGCCCGTAGTGTTGATAGAGCGATTAAAAAACTCCAGTATAACAAATAACAATGTGATAATCAAGAAAACTGTCAAGGTCCAAAAAGTGTCACCAGATCCACATTTAGCAAAAGAGTTCAAAAAAGAGAAACCAAATAAGAAGTCATTGAGGCCATCTTGGGATATGACGTTACGGTAAGTACAGGTGTACTTACACAAAAGCATAAAGGCGCAGCCCCATTGCTCCACAAGCGCTGTGCACGGGCAAGCGCCACAACATTGCTACCAACTGTCCCTTGTGACGTTCTATGACGAGGCCTATGTTCAGCAGTGGACTTCTTCCAGCTGATAATGATGACACTATTGCTAGCTTGCAAAACGGTACTAATAGTTAGGTCAACTTTAATTTGTGCACCATCAGTGCTAATGTTAACTTTAAACTTCAGCAGAAATAATAACATTTGCTTTTCTATTACATAAAATGTAGCTCACGCAACACAAGAAATGAAAAGAAAGTTCCGCTCACGAAGCAAGTGCGCAAACGCAGGGGCGCTCAAGAACCGATGCAGGGAAACTTCAAAAGGAGCCGAGTTATTTGCAGGGAGAATTTCACATCCGACGATAATAAGCCACTGACTCACTTCGCCAAGGTCGCAGGTACCTAGCTCACACAAATAATATACCTATCTATATAATATTTATTTATTTGTATTGATTAATTGATAATTTTTACTGGGTCTATGGTCATAGAAATGGTCAATCCCACTTTAATGTCCTCGTTTGTGGTGGCACTGTATAGTGGGCCACTCTCTTCCCTTTAATATGGTTGAGGAGAGTGATGGCTGCTCCTCAAGCATGCTGATGTTCAGGTGATGCTTGCGGGGCTGATCCGGCCATTTCACATTTCATTTATTTCTGATTAGGTTAGCTTGAAAGGCATCACATTGCATCATATCCATATTATTATAAATAAGGGTACCCATGCAAACTTCTAACTGTTGATTACTGCTCGAGTATTTAATTCTTAGTTTCGTAGCTGTAATGCTGATTGTACACATGGCATTGATTTTCCTGTGAATGTATCTACAACAACCTCTTTTTTTGGGTTCTGTACCAAAATGGTAAAAACGGAACCCCTTATGGTACGACTATGTCAATAATGTACCAGTTACGGCCTTAGGCTATAAAGTGCATCCCACAGCCACCGTACGTTTGATGCTGAACAATCTTGCTCGACTTTTGTGCTCGGGGACAAAAAATCTAACCTCGATAACGCAAATGCTCGCGGTGGGGACGCACCAAAAAACTTATAAATAGCGTGACAGCTCAGAGAGACAATAAACATTAATTGCAGTCAAAAGGAATACATTTAAGAAGAACAACAAAACCTTGAAAGCCACTAAAAATGTAATAACGCGTGACAAGAGCAAGGATGGCTCCGGTCTAAAAACCGCAGCGCCAGGGCTACGCAAAGGCAGAAGCAAGAACACTGAAATCTCCGAGCTTGTAGATGCCAGCCTGCACTCGGACAACCAGGGACTGCCGGATGAGACCAGTGCGCCACAAACTCCGGCAACCAACGGTAAGTTGTTATTTTATTTTTGACGTCTTCTACATGCCAACGAAATACTTCATCATGGATATAAAACTAGTTTTACGGATTTTATCGCGCTTATTGTATGTTTATTACGTTCCCGACGTTTCGGCTGATGTACAGCAACCATGGTCACGAGAGGTCAGGTGTTTGACGTCCTAGTGTCATATTTTGATCTTGGGTACCTTCATATTTAGCTGATCTTCGCGGTACAATGTACAAAGAAAGTGCTCACAGTGTCTTGAAGGCTTGCAATTGTGCGCTTGGTTTTGGATTTAATTATATTAATTAATGGATCCCAAGTCGGTGGTAGCATCCTATCATGTTCCCTATTGAAATTAGGATATTTTATTAATTTCAGTGGCCTCACGTTTCATCCTTGGTCGGATTCGGTGTTCTTTTGCTAGGATAAAATCTACAAAATTTGTTTTATTTCAATGTGTAGTATTCGCGTGAATATAAGAAATAAATAAATAAATAGTATAACATTATAGAATATGTGATGCTTGACTTTAGTAGCCATAGTTTTTTATAAATGCTTTTGAGTGCGGGCGTGGTCGACATGTGGATTCTTGTTTATGATTGTTGATGTCTTGTGGTCTTGATTAATTGAACAACAAAAATGATTTTAGACATCTACCTTAACCGGACTACATCTGAGACGGTCGTGATGAATTCCAAGAAGGCAGTGCGTGGTGAGTGAATATTATTATTAACCTAGAAAAAAGTGCAAAATAAAAAACTTTTTAACAAAATAAAAACCGTCTTCTAAAAACTAAAAAGCCAAAAATAATCTAATCTTTAAATCTACCTTGTTTAACTAAATCAAATATTTAACTAATCTGAAGTCGGTGCCAAAAAATCTACTGAGTCGAGTATTGCCGGTCTGCGCCAAAGACTATACCTACAAATTGGTCCGCGCATCTCGTTACTGGAGTTACATTTGCTATTCTTCGTCGGTTGTTTATTTGGCACCGACTTCAGATTAGTTAAATATTTGATTTAGTTAAACAAGGTAGATTTAAAGATTAGATTATTTTTGGCTTTTTAGTTTTTTGAAGACGGTTTTTATTTTGTTAAAAAGATTTTTATATCAATGATTTTACTGGATAATAGGGATACCAAATACAACATCATTGCGAGATAAATATAGATTCAAAGAAATCAAGATAAAACAAAAACCATTGAATCAATCTCGCTGAATTTTAAAAGGGTATAATCCAAATCGGAACATCCACGAAAAAGTTTTATTTATAGCCAAAGTGCATCCCATAACAATTTCAATAAGCCCAAACACGGCTTGGATACATTGTTTTATTACAATGTTCCGGTTCCTCCTGGGTTTATCATCAGATCAGTTCGATGGTACCATATTCATCAGAACCATTTCTTTAAATTTGCTTTTTCATTGTCGCTTAACGATCATAATCGAGATTATCTTGGCGCAACCCGTGAAATACGTATCACTGACATGTTCCGGTGGCCATTTGTGGTCTTCTTCATCACTTTCACTTCAGCAAATGATACTTTCTGAATGCAAATGCTTGACTTCTTGATGAAAATACCAAAATTGCTATAGGTTTGCCTATAAAATTTGAGGAGTCCTCTCAATTCCTCATGGATCCCATGATCAGAACAATTTTTTGACCAAAATGGGACCAATCTGTAAGCATATCCTTTCATATAAAAAAATAATTTTCGAAATCGGTTCATAAATGACGGAGATCTGAGGTAACAAACATAAATAAAAATAAAAAAAAATAAAAAAATACAACCGAATTGAGAACCTCCTCCTTTTTTTTGAAGTCGGTTAAAAACAAACCCACCGGGGCCCCAAGTCTGGTAACACTATCGATTCATAATCGAACAGCAACCGCATAGTACCTGTCACTTTTGATAGATATTGTATGGGATATCTGTCCGAAGTGACAGTTACTATGCGGTTGCTGTTCAATTATTAATCGATTGTGTTACCAGACTTGGGGCCCCGTATAATTGTCAATAGGCTATTAGAAAAACTATCTTAAATTGTTGATTAGTTTAATAAGAGGCAACCAATATAGTTCTTTCATTGTCAGTTCCAGAATTTTCCATAAAATTCGACGATAAAGCTTTAATAAATAAAAATACCGCCAACACGCAACCTCCGGGTCATGTGAGCATTGTGAAAAAAAAATACTGAAAACCCATTAAAATCCCAAATATTACCAAACTTGTATTGATAACCTGACACTGATTACGACGGTGTGACGTCACAATGCATCAAACAACAATTCAAAGCGTTTTTGATCATGTGACCGAACCAAAAAAAAACATTATTTTATTTTATGATTTTTTGCGGTCGAGTCACCTTCGTCCGTAGGAGAATTAAATACCCTCGAGATACCCTACACGTGACTCTGGGTGGTGCCAACTAGGTGACAACTCTACTGGTGGTAGGCTTCGGCCGTGGTTAGTCACCACCCACTGAACAAAGCCATGTCGCCAAGCGGCCTAGCCGTGTTCCGGCATGATGTTCGGTGTTGCCATTCATGGATGGCGGGTCAGATCAGCTGCGCTGCATGTGCCTAGTGAATGTAGCGTCTCGATCTACTGCCGCCTTCCTACCTAGGCAAGTATGCTCCATCGTAGATCTCATCATCACTTACCATCAGGTGAGATAGAGATCAAATACTAATATTCACTACGAAAAAAAATTAAAATCAATGTTGCAGCTCTGCGCCTGATTAAGTTTGATAGCAACAACCTGCAATGCGTCCGGCGGGCTCAGAACGCGCAAGCAGGCTGTTGCCATCGGTTGCGGCTTTGTTAAATACCACGCGGACGAAGTCGCGGGTAACAGCTAGTAATAATATAAGACCTATATACTAATATAATTCGATTTTTGAAGATCGCGACGTTGAGAGTCAAGCCGAGACAGTTCTGGATCAACTTGCGGATCTAGTGGCAATACCAGGTATGTCACGATTATGTCCTAGCACAAAAAACTAAACAAATGTATAGATTTAATACATTTACAATGCCATAAAAAAGGCGTTTCGCTTAAATGGAAACATTTAAATTTGGGGCGTGTGATTTATTACAATAACTGCCAAGTCGTTTTTTATGCGTTTCTGCAGACTTTGTCCCGCATGCCTGATTTGCTTTTGTTTGTTATTACATTTATTTGTGAGTATATGGTCATTCTATGCGCCTGTTTTACCATTTGCTTTTAAATCCTATCCACAAGTTATTTGTTGACTGTTCATTCATTTAGATTCCATCTTATTTTACCTATGTTACAGATAAAATATATGGGTTTATATTGTTAAACAGGCCCCATGCCAATTAAATTCACTGACTATTCTCCTATTATTTTGCATTAAGAACCTCAACCGGGGCCGAGCGGGCTGCAGGCGCCGCCGCCGCCGGACGCGGCAGCCCCCGGCGCGCCGGCCGGCCCGGACGCGCCGTCCGACCTGCCCGACACGTCCGAGTGCGGCCAGCTGCGCGGCTTCCCCGTGGCGGAAAACGACGCCGCCGTACCCTACTACAACGAGCACGGCATCCAGCGGTGGATCAACGTGTTCCTCTCCACCCCCGACCCCGCCGCCAACAACAGGCTGGACGCCGAACTAGTCGATTGCATATCGCCTACGCTGACGACAATGTGCCCGGCCACCGCGTGGCCCACTTTGAGGGAAGTGGTGAACGCCCCCCCACAGCTGCTCAATACGCGGTGCACGGAGTGCGAGGCCTGCACCAGAATTGCCAAGGTGTTCCAGCTGTCCATGCTCCTGAGGGTGCACCGCCAGATCGTGCGCAGCGACGACGAGGAGCCGGGCCCCGAGCCCGCCGCGCCGCTGCCCGGCGACGACAGCACCATGGTGTCCACCGACGGCGGCCTGTTCATGGAGCTCCTGCCCAGTCATCACAACTTTATGATAAAGCTCAAGGCGCAGAGTGCGCATAACAAGCAGATACTGAGCGTGCGACTCATCCCCCGGCGCGACGCACAATTCAACAAAGAATTCCATATGGTGGACCATGAGTATATTGTGGACGAGCTGATCACGGTGGCTACGTTGAACTCGCCGCCGCCGCAGCCGGTGGCAGGTAACTTGAATGGGCCCGACAGCGTCCCGCGGCCCGGGTCCGTCAAGGCCGAATCTGTGGTGGACCTCACCTCCAAGTGCTCCGTGCGGTCGGAGGGCAGGAGCGACGCGGGCTCCCAACCCAATTCCTTTCCAAAGAGCGTCGACAGGGCCAAACTGGTGGACGCGCCGGTGTTCTACCCCACAAAGGAGGAGTTTACTGTAAGTTATCATTGTCTCATAGCAGTGATAGCCAAGTTGGTAGAATGCTTGTCTCGGTAACGTGGATTGCAGGTTCAAACTACGGCTCGCACCGCTGGGATTTCATGGGCGAATCTCATTTTCAACCATGATTATTACTTGCTATACGGTGAAGGAAAACATCGTGAGGAAACCTGCTTTTCTGAGAGAACCCCTCGAAAAATGTGTTATGTCAGCCAACCCCCACTGGGCCAGGGTGGTGGACTATGGCTTTATCTCCCACGCATTGAGGGGAGGCCCGTGCCCAGCAGGGGGACATTAAAAAAGGGCTGGAATTCTATTATTATTAATTATTCTCTTGAAGCTAGTTAGTATAAGGGGTCAAACCCCATCATATAAATAACTGATCAGCCTTTGTTTAATCTAATTAATATATATCAACGTAAGGCTACCGAAATAGATCGCGCTTGAGTTAGTTGATTCCTTTTTTGTACCGGTGACTATGCCGGCGGTGCTCCAGTGAGTTCCCTTTTTTACAGGATCCAATAGCATACTTCGAGAGAATAGCACCCGTTGCGTCCAAGTACGGGCTGTGCAAAGTGATACCGCCTCCCTCCCACGAGTTCACGCCCAAGTGCAAGATAGATGACAACATCCGTTTCGACGTGACCAACCAGTACATATCGCGGCTGTACAACCGATGGGGGCCCGCGGCGAGGGAGCTGTGCGCTATAAAAGCGTGTCTCAAGTCGCAGTTCCTAAATCTAACGCGGTCTCCTTTGGTAAGCTCGCTTTAACACGTGGCTGCGCCTGCGCAGTTATCGATTTCACTTTGCTGCTCGACCTCCAAGGGTCACAGCGTTGTAATACTACCTCATTTTATATAAATAAATATAGCTATACGAACACACCAACTATACGGTCCCACATTAAGCAACGCTTTTGTTATGGGTACCGTACAATGGACTGAGGGCGAACTCAGTATATAATACTTATATACATATTAAACATCCATGACTCGGGTACAAACATTCGTGCTCATCACACAAAGCTTGTCCGTACCAGGATTCGAACCGGGACCCTCGGCGCAGATAGTCACTTCCACTGCGCTAATCAGGCCGCCAAAAAACCATTAGTTTTCCCATCCCCCGTGACCCCCCATACTTATTAATGATTTTTTTACGTATTTGCTCGCCTGATCAATCATAAACGATACATCTGGCTCATTCGTAGCCCAGCCGTCCTGAGGATGCCTCGTTTAGAGACGAAACACGTGTCGAATACTTCTTAGATTCACTTCGGTTCGCAGAGAATTGCATTTTATTTGGGGTCCCGTCACTCGTGATAGATGGTTTCTCGACTAACATCTTAGAGGACTTTGGTGCCGTTGGCTACTTTAATTATCGATCAAACTTGTTTGGTTTGGAACAGTTGAGAAGGGTCCGGGTTGACCGAGGGTCAGTGGTGGGTTCCTCTTCCCCCATTTATTACATCTGTGTTATTTTTAGTTTAATTTCAAATTGATTTTAAATCATTCAATTTTATTTTAAATCGTACTAAAATAATCAGAATCATGTATAGAGTATTTACAAACTAATATAACTTAAAAAGAGTATAGAAAAGCTATAAAATGTGTAAAAAATTTGGCCCATGCGGTAGCGTGCCCAAGATGCTGGCCGCATTTCCTCGCTGAATAGCCAAAGCTACTCGCTGAGCGAGGAAATAGCCAGCCCTTGGGTCGCCGGTTGCGTCGACCAATCTTCTAGAAAGATTTTCTATAAAATTAATGGAGCTTGGGCCCCATGGACCTAGGACATTGTATAGAGTTAGTTTAAAATGTTGCTAATGGTTTCGTTTTCGTGGTGTAGTTGGACGGCATCGAGGTGAACCTGCCCAAGCTGTACCACGTGGTGCAGCGCAACGGCGGCCTGGAGAAGGTGATCGACAAGAAGCGCTGGGGCCGCGTCGCCGAGGAGATGAGCTTCACCAAGACCCCCAACCCCGAGAAGAAACTGGACAATATCTACGTCAAGTACCTGCTGCCCTACGACACTCTGGCGCATAGTTAGTATCTTTACGTACGATTGATAGTGACCAGCTGGTTCGAGTCCCGGCGGAAGTCAAACTCTGGGTGATGACCACAAATGTTAGTCCCCAAGTCATGGATGTTTAAGTAATTATATATTTTAAACCATTCGAAATCGATTTAGGAAACGGAATCGAAAACTTCCAAGCTGGATTATCGCGATCGATATGAAATTTTCCGAACTTGATTATCTTCGATGTATCTTGATGACAATACCAAATAGTTTTTCAAAAAGTTTCCGTCGGAAAGCTCGTCGGGAGCGACACCAACATCGGAAAGTTTCAAATCCGTTTCCGATGTCGATTCCGAATGATTTAAAATAACCCACCTGGAATCTCCCGTGTCTGTTGCGTTCGTATATATGCTTCTAGTGCTCACTATGTTGCTATTATTGCGCATAGATATATTGAAGAGATGAATTTACATAACTAAGAAAACTGCGTCATCGGTTTGTGAGCGATGGACCTTCTATATATTTCATTGTTCTGAGTCTATAATGAGTTAACACATTCTCCCCACAGAAGAACGTCAAGAAATAATTCGTAAGGTCGAGAAACACTGGAACAAGAGGAACCAAAAGATGCTCGATCGGGCAATGAACCCTCTGCACCGGCAGAAGCGGTTGCTGGGCGAGTCCGATTCGTCTGGCGAGGATACGGGCGACGAGAGCGAGGTGGGGAACGCGCTGGCGGAGGCCGAGGACTGCATCGTGCCGGGGTCCTGCATGAACCTCAGCAAGTTCAAGAGGGTAAGCAGTCAGCTAGTCGAAGTTAATAGTGGCATTGACTTCCACCCTTGGTACCTTCTAGGCAAGTATGCTACATCGTCAAGTATGCAACATCGTAGATCTCATCGTTACTTACCATCAGGTGAGATCGAGATCAAATACTTGCCTATATTGTAATAAAAAAAAACCCACCCAGCATGACATTAGCGAACTTTAAAAACAAATACCCAGCGAAAATTGTATCCTCCCAGTACAAATCAAATTAAACATGCTAATCAAATTATTTGTATGACACATTGAAAAAATAAACAAGTGTAAATATCCTTGCATTTATTACTACAACTAACAGTCGATTGTCGTTGTTTTGTTGATGTATGCGATATTATTTTCTATTACTAATGTTATTTTAATTATAATTTAAATATGCACCGTTTAGTACAACTCATCTATACATCTATTCATATAAATAAAATTGGAGTGTCTGTTTGTAATATTAAAATAACCGCTTTTTACTAAGTGCATTTGGATGTATACGCGGTACCTATACCAAAATAACATTTTTTACAATTTTTGTCTGTCTGTCTGTACGTCTGTCTGTCTATCTGTTTGTTCCGGGTAATCTCTTTCTCTCTCTGGACTTTCACTGGCAGATAGCTGATGTAACAAGGAGTAACTTAGGCTACTTATATTTTAAAAAAAAGTGGACGCGCTTATACAAGATGGGTGACCGTTTACTATGCTCTGTTATCTTGGCTAGTTTTAAACTCTTAATTCTAGCCAGGTTAGTTCTTAGCTCGGAAATGGGACGTTACCTAACTATTGTTACCCATGTCATTGTAGCATCAATGTATAGTATACCTACTTTATAACCAACTAGCTGTTACCCGCGACTTCGTCCGCGTGGTATTTAACAAAAAGCGGACGAAGTTGCGGGTAACAGCTAGTCTAAAATAAAAGTAGCCTAAGTTACTCCTTCTTACATCAGCTATCTGCCAGTGAAAGTCCCATCAAAATCGGTCCAGCCATTTCAGAGTTGCCGGAACAAACAAACAGACAGACAGACAGACACAAAAATTGTAAAAAATGTTGTTTTGGTATATGTATCGTGTATACATCCAAATGTACTTCGTAAAAAGCGGTTATTTTAATACTACAAACAGACACTCCAATTTTATTTATTTGTATAGATAAATAATTATCGTATCTTCTTTGGTTATTAGTCTTGTGTTGCTATTATAAATATTATGCTCCTCACCAGGTAGCGACGATAGCGCTTGAGAACAACTTCCGTTCGAGCATGGCCCAGTCGGCGCAAGTCGTGGAGGACCTGTACTGGCGGCTGGTGCTGCTCGGCACCGAGCACGTTTGCGTCAACACCGCCTCCATCGACACCGGGGAGGAGGGCTACGGGTTCAGCAAGAACAGGCAGGACCCTTACTCCCAGCACCCATGGAACCTGAAGGTACTGCACAGCACCATCTGTGTAGCGGATTTAGCGGACAAGGGAAGATCTTCTCTATCTTATCTATATGTCGCGTGCTCCGAAAACTCATAGCGCGTTTCAGGATTGTATGGAGAATTGTCAATTGTGTACAGCGCCATCTGTGTAGCTTGTGGCGAGGCTGAAGAGGTCGCTACACTACCATGTGTCCTTATGTCTGAATAAACATTTTTCATTTTTAAGTTCACCCACTCATTTTTAACCGACTTCAAAAAGAAGGAGGTTCTCAATTCGGTTGTATTATTTTTTTTGATTACTTATGTATGGATATAGAGTTCGTCAACATTGTATTCATTTCGATGCGTGTTCCAAGACTTATAGCTTTTTCCTGAGCCTTGCCGAGGGTCCAACATCGACGACTTCGTTGGTCACTGCTGTAGAACCTGGCTTACATGAGTATGAGTGGTGGGAGTGTGTTGCGAAGAGAGACCCAACAAAATAGAATTACATAGGTATTATCACTTGCTAATCGGTGAAGGAAGACATCATGTGAAGATCTACATGTCTGAGAGAACCCCTCGAAAGATGTGTGAAGTCTACCAACCTTCACTACAAGCATGGTAGACTATGGCCTAATCCCAGAGGCTCGTGCCCAACAGTGAAACATAAAAAGAGTATTATTATTTATAATATGTTCCACGCTGACTTATTGTTCAACGTTACCGCCAGATCCTGAGTCAAAACAGCAGTAATATGCTCCGCTCGCTGGGCCCGGTGCTGGGGCTCACGGTCCCCTCGCTGCATCTGTGCATGGTGTTCTCCACCAGCTGCTGGCACAGCGACCCGCACGGACTGCCGTGGATTGAGTACATGCACCAAGGCTCCACCAAGATTTGGTATGATACTACACAGAATATGGAATGGCTTCGTTCTTCCATCAGAGTAGGGTAGGGTATAGGGTGAAGTCGATATTGTGATTTGTAACAATTTGCTTTGCGTATTTTTAATAAAGTTTATGCATTTTTAAGTTTAAAGACTTTATTTCTCATAAGAACTTACAGTTCACTTAAAATGAGATACAAAGGTTGGTTACAATAGTAGTTACATTACACTCTGGAGCTTTACATAGCAATAGTTACAAAGTACATACATATGTCTTCAGTTTGTTTTTGTAAGTATTTAATTGACATTTTTAATATAACTTTCCGTGTGTGTGCTATTGATTACTGCTTGTGCGCTCTGCGACTTGGGCCAGTTCGATTTGCGTCGATATTCATAGTGATCTCATAGTCTAGTTCTCTACTAACCTGCGTCGTTTATTTAAATAACAGATATAGGTAGTAGATCGTAATATATCTATACTAATTATAACTGTCCCGGTGAAATGCGTACCGCCTCCGAATCAAATGTATGCGAAAATGAGTTATATAGTTCGACTAATCAAGGCGGAGAAAAAATAAATAAAAACAACAATTATTATAAAAATCGGCCGCCCGTTCTTGAGTTATAAACGGTGTAACTAAAACGACTCTAATAATATATATACGGTAAACAAGACATTTGATTCTGAGGCGGTACGAAGATCGACATCTACTTTCTATTAAATCTAGCGAAAATGTAAATTGTCTTATTTTAATATACATTTAATATTAATTAACGTAATTAGATAAATGTAACGTGTACTAAATTGGTTATATAACGCGTATTTTGTGCTCAGCGTACGTGGTATCGCGATAATACTAGCAAGTACTCTCTCCACAGGTACGGCATACCGTACGAGCAGAGTCAGAACTTCCGTAAGGCCGTCGAGACTCTTTGCCCAACGTCGTGTCAGAACAAGGCCATATGGCTGCCGTCTGACATCACCATGATCCCGCCGCCGCTGCTGCTGGAGCACAACGTGTCGCTCTCGAAGGTGGCCCAGAACCCGGGCGAGTTCATAATGGTGTACCCCAAGGCTTACTCCTGCTCAATATCCACCGGGTACACGCTCTCTGAGAGTGTGTACTTCGCGACACACTCGTGGCTGAACAGTGTCCATCTAGTGTTTCAAGTAAGTGATATATATGCTCGCTGGTGATACCATAATTACGTATTTCCTATAAATTTGGGAGATATAGAAGGTTCCAGAAATAAGTCCATGCGGAGGTTTTGGACATAGTAGGTGTTGTACTGAAGTAATGTTCGGTCGGCCGATTTACTATTGCGTGCTAGACAAAATTTTTTTGAGACCTCTAATTTATAGACGTTTTATAACTTTATCAAACGTCATATAGTAGGGCGCAAAGCAAGACAATTGGGTGCATTATATGACGTTTAATGAAGTTGTAAAGCGTCTATAAATTTCGGGTAAGCCTCATATTTCATGATGTATTAAATTATAGACCATCACTTGTTGTACTTTATATATGCTCATCTCGTGCTATCAAAGTTTTCCACATTATAGGGATGCATCTGTTCAACCTAATAAAACGTATATTTTTTTTAATATAAATTTTCGCTTATACATATCCTGTTACTGACTTTAAAAAAAACGCTTTTTTACCGTATTTGTAATCATGTGCAGTCAGAATTTTAATATGGTGATTTAAAAAAAAAATGTGTTCAACATTGTCGATATATTTGATATATTTTTTATTGGCAGGAGTTGCGCGAGAGTTGCGAGCCGACGATGTTCTCGCTGGAGCAGCTGCTGCTGGCGGTGGCGCTGGACGAGCGCACCCCGCACGGCGTGCTGCGGCAGGTGCACGACACGCTCACCACCATCGTCGCCGACGAGGCCCGCTGCCGGGACCAACTGCGCAGCCTCGGCTTGCCCGCGATCGAGGACAAGGTTCGTGCAAAGTCAACATGATCACATCATATACCATTCTTTATTTATTCAGTAACAGCTTTCTATTACTAAACTTTTTGGGACTAATTGATGTATGTTTCCATCAATCACATTTATGACTATTTAGCGGAAAAGGGAAGATCTTCCAGCCAGGCGGCCGCTATGCTCGGACGGTTATTGCTGGGATCTTGTATATATGTTACGTGCTCCGAACACTCTTATAGCGCGATTCAGGATTGCGACATCAATTGTCTATTGTTCTGAATGCGTCTGCAGTGCCATCTGCGTAGTTAGTGTGGTGCGGTTGAAGTGGTCGCTAAAATTAAGTTAAAATCTATTCTATCATATAATAATTGCTCGGCACAATTATCAATTGGAGGCATCGTCCAAATTGTTTGGACGATTGGTATATCTTGCTCATTATTCTCGGCGTCATTCCGAACGGGTGGTGAAGTTGTAGTTTAGCATTTTGTGACAAATCTGACGATTCATAGGTGCTGTACTTAATGGTGGACATGAATAACAAATATTCTGATTGTGAAATAACAGTGTAGTACTCAAGTGTACAAAGCGGAGAGTATATCGATGCTGGTGTTGCAGAACCGCGAGCACGTGGACTCTAAAAGGCGGCGCAACACGAGCGCGTGGAACGTGCGGGACCTCGACGAGTGCGAGGTGTGCCGCATGACGCTCTACCTCTCCAAGGTGAGCTGACCTCGACACAGATCCTCCTGAGGGTCTAACAGGCCGTCTTTAACCTACAGGAGGCCCTGGGTGGCTTAGCATGATGGGACCCCTGCGATCTTACTATAGAACTATTTTATTAACAACAGACATAAAAAGTTTGAAAGAAAATTAGTGGGTTCATCTGTTCTTATACTTTAAAATCTGCATTTTATAATCAGCCAATTAATAGAGATACTTATATATTTCCATTATTTTTAATGTATTGATTAAGCTGAATATAGCATGTATACCCGGATAGCGGGAGACCTTGCATACGTAAATTGGACTTTTTAAAATAATATATCGCCAGACAAACAAAGCAATGCTTGTATTAATTATGATTACCGTACAATGGACTGGGGGCGATCCCAGTATATAATACTAGCTGTCCCGGCAAACTTCGTACCGCCTCAGAATCAAATGTATAAGAAAATAAATTTATTAATATATAATATTAATGCAAACCCCATAAACATCCATGACTCGGGTACAACAAACACTCGTTGCTCACCACACAAAGCTTTGCCCGTACCGGGATTCGGTCCCAGGACCGGCGGCACAGAAAGCCGAGGCACCACCAGCAGCGCCAATCGGGTCGTCGTACAGAATAAAATTTGTATGAAGTGTATAATGTAATGGTTGTGTGTGCGGCAGGTGTCGGGGCTGACGGGGCGGCGCTCGTCGGTGTGTCTGCTGCACGCGCTGCGGCTGCTGGAGTCCCGCGCGGCCGGCGCCGACGTGGCCGGGCTGCAGCTGGTGCTCTATGTACCCATCGAGGACCTCAACAACACCATTGAAAAGGTACACACTTATTGACGCTATTGTACCATTTTTTTTTAACTGCTACCTTTCGCTAATGTGAATTTATGTTACAAAACTTAGAATTTAGCTGTGGTGCTACTACAGCACATCAAATGCGAGGTTATTTGTATGTATAGTATACTTTGTAGTTGAACCCTCGATTTTACAGAATTTGTGTAACTTTATCAAACGTCATATTGTACTGAGCTAAGTATACTCTCAGGCGCAGTGCTATATGACGCTAGGTAAAGTTATAGAACGTGAATAAATTCGGTGTACGTATTTAGCGATATATATTAGCGCCTCTAGCGGACGGTATTTAAAACATTATATTCGTAATACAAAGTGTCTAAATATGTACCCCCGAATTTATAGACGTTAGGTAACGATATCAAACATCGTATAGTACTGCGAAAAGTTAAACTGGTGCGTAGTAGTATAGGTCATTTAACATAGTTATAGATAGTCTATAAATTTGGGAGGTAGACTGTAGAGTATACGCCTAATTTACTAATAATCCCACACTTGAGGTACTGAAGCCACTCGTAAACGAGCCAGTTTTGTGACAATTTCTAAATACAATTGTGTTGCCGTCTGTATCGCACGGCACTTGGCGCAATCTTTTTTTTTTTTATCAATTCAAAGGTGTTGACAATAATATTGCAGTAAGCGAGTATCACTGGCGATATTGCTATGCTATTGTGCTCAGCAAGATACAAGTTTTATAAGACCTTTGCTATAATTAAAAATCGTGGAAGTAATCTATGTGGACCCGCTTCGGGCATGCGGGAGTCTTGGAACCGTATACCCTCTAAAATCCTACGTGATACCATCCTTTACCTTGAGATTGCCCTCGCTTGCACCGCGAAGTTAATAAACCCCTACCCAACCTAGCCCTGACAAAAATACAGGCGACCGTGTACGCGCTTGAAGCACTTGCGAAAGCGATTTTCTAGTTCCATTTGGCACTCTTTAATTTTGTTTAACATGGATTTATGAGATACATGTTTATTATTTTTATTACCAGCCCTTTTTTTAATGACGCACTGTTGGGCACTGGCCTCCCCACTATGCGAGGGGGATTAGGCCATAGTCCACCACGCTGGCCCAGTGCGGGTTGGCGGACTTGACACATCTTTCGAGGGGTTCTCTCAGACATGCAGGTTTCCTCGCGATGTTTTCCTTCAACGTTTAGCAGTGATAAACATGGTTGGATATGAGATTCGCACATGAAATCCAGAAATCCCAGAGGTGCGAGCCGGGGTTTGAACCTGTGATGATGTTAAATATCTATATAAGTAATTTATACTGGGTTCGCCCCCAGTCTATTGTACGGTACCTGTAATACAAGCGTTGCTTAGTGTGGGACCTTGTGCTTAGTATGGAAACACATGATTTCGTTTATGGAACCAAATACATGAGTATTGTGAGATTATAAACAAATGTGTTTATTATTGTATCAGGTGGAGAGGCGGCTGATCCTGGGCGACGCCGGCGACGACCGAGCCGCGACCGAGTGAGCGCCCTCGTAGACGGACAGCAGGGTTTTAAAAAACATGATTAAAAAAACCACTCGATTAAAAAAAAAACACTGATTACATGGTGGTCTGAATTTAAAAATCAACATTCACACAAGTCGTTAAAAAAAATATCTGCACTTTGAGACACGAACATCCGTATTTTATTTTTAAATCATTGCATTGGATTGCTATTATTTAAAAAAATATCTACACTGAATATTTTTCATTGTTCAAATCGATTGACAATAATTTAAATAACCATTTATTTGTTTTATTTTTAATAAAATAAATGTGTCTAATCTTAAACTCTCTAAGAACTATCGTATGTGGTTTGAGGTGACTTCAAGTAGTAAGTAGGTATGTGAATTAGACATTTAAGATGTTATCTTGCCAGTAAATACCTTCATGGAAACACATAACAACAGCCATAGACACTAAATAAATAAGCCTGATTTTGATTCAGAATCTGAATGATACGATGTTCAAAACAGTTACCATACAAATGGTATTTTCATTACTTATTGTAATGATGTTGTAACCTTGTTGTTGTTGTATATTGGTATAAGTCGGTACTTTCTGACGTGTGTTTAATAATATTGTAATTTCTATTTATATAATATGATCGAAGCACCCTCACGATCAGACAATCTCACAACCTTTTAGTGCTATTTCATCCTATATGACTTTGCCTTTTTAACATCAATCGTTTTTGGTGGGTCGCATTCATGGATTAATACTTAAATTAACACTTTAAATAAATTCAAATTGCGTAACAACTACGAGATCTACTGGACGCATTTGCCAAGCTTTATCAAAACCAGTAGATTCCCAGTGACACGTGAATGGACAGCCAATTGAAAACATTTCTAAATACGGTTTCGGCTTTCGTGTGTTTGAGTTCTAATAAGTTAATACTCATAATCTGTGATCATATTAATTACTCCATGAAATATTTGGTGGGCACTGGTTGTTAAATATATTTTAATTAAATTATAAGAAAGCAAAATGGTGATACTAAAACATGTATATTTACTGTTAAACTAGAATTAATAATTGAAAGATAAAAAATAAGTCTGCTTTTTGTAAACTTTTACAGAATATATCATCCATATAGTACCTATACTAGGTCTTGTAAAATGTGGTGGTTTTTGAGATAAGTTCCACCATTATGCATTCCTTCAAATCTATTTGGCCCGTCTCCTCACAGACATGAACTAATTAACGAGAAAACGGGTCAAATACAACTCGGACTTGCTGAATCTGCAACAAATGTAACACGCTGTGGTCGCGTCATTCGTGTCGATTATAACGAAACATGTACTTAAAAAATGTCCTTCCAAAATATAATTTTATTTCCAATTAGCTGTCCCGTTGCAATATATACCGCCTCAGAAGAAAATAAAAACAAGTCTTCATAGTTACCATGCTATTTGGGGCGGAGGCAAATTAAAAAAAATCAAAGTTCATTTAAAATCTGCCAACCCGTTCTTGAGTTCTATACGGTGTTACTAACATATACGTATATAATATTATACTACATTTTATTCACGTTTTTATACCGCAGGGTTAATTTTAACCAGTTTTATCGTTAATTGGTGAATGTCTGGAAAGACACCAACCACGAATCCATATTGTGTTGATGAAATGCCTAACGATGTCTCTTTTCCACAAAAACCACATAAACCACATAACAACCAAAATCTAATATTAGTTAGTATGTTTAGAACCAATATCAAAATTAGTTGAACTATTTTTGGAATTAGAAATACAATAGAAAATTTAGATATCGACAAATATTTTGACGGCCTGATTAGCGCAGTTGGTAGTGACCGTGCTTTCTGTGCCGAGGGTCCCGGGTTCAAATCCCGGTAGGGACAAACTATGTGTGATGAACACGAATTTTTGTACCCAAGTCATGGATGTTTAATATCTATATAAGTAATATATACTGGGTTTGCGCCCAGTACATTGTAGGGTACCCATAATACAAGTGTTGCTTAGTGTGGGACCGTATAGTTGGTGTGTTTATTTATTTTACCATAGTTCATAAAATTAGTTATTTAATTAATAAAAATATGATGAGTATACGCCACTATGTATACTAAGTGCAAGTGTCTTCGTAATGACGTTGACCGTAAATTGCTATGAAATCAACTCGTGATTCCGGACGCCCCAGAGCTGGAAAGTTTACTGTCGATATTTTCATGAAGAATAGGTGTTTTTTTTCCATATTTTTAATCTGATTATGAATGGAATAACTTTAGAAGCGTGACTTTAAACAATACAATAATTACTAATGATTATCTAGAACTGCAATGTAAATTAAACGCGATTCGCTCGAGCGCGCTCGTACATCGGATGCTTAGCATATGCGTCAAGTATCGCGTGGCGATGTGTTTTTATCGCGTCGCTTACCATACAGGCGAGTTCAAAAATTATAATATTTGTATCCCGCGACTTTAAATTCCTATCATTTTTAAAGGGCATGTGTAACGTGTACCCGAAAAATACTTACACCTGTATATTAAAGAGTTGAACCCATTCAGGCTGATCTCATCTATATAGTTAGAATCTATCTCACCTACATACGTAATAAGGATAATAATTAAGGAGCTTTATGTTCGTCGAAGAGTCCGCCTGACCTAGCGACTGAGGTGAATAAGATATTCATTTAGATGTTATGTATGCTATCCTGAAATGGAAATAGTGTTTATGACAAAAAGTTTTGTAAATAACATAAGGATTTTGATTATGATTAATGTTCATAGTGGGTACCCAGTTATCAGAAGAGATATTGGGAAACCTTTTTTTTTATAAAAAACCTATTGAGTGAGAGGTCAAAGGTAGGGGGGCAATATACCTCGATAGCTTTTATTTATACTTTTTTATTTCGAGTCGAGAACATCAGAGATGGGCTTCCAAGATTTTAAGGCTTGTCTCTACATGGCCTATTAGCGAGAAGAGTTCACGAGGACTGGCCGCGTAAAGTTGCGTTAAAAATATAGCATGTTTACGTAACTTAACATTCTTAACCGTACAAATATAACTAAAGCCAGGTTTACATTTGCATTAGTTAAGTAGTTAGTTTAGTGAATATAATGGCGGGTTTATAGCGGTAAGTAGTAAGTTGATGCACTTGACTCGCTGAAAAATAGAACGTCCTTTTATTTTTGCCACTTAAATGTCAATTTACTACTTAACTCGACAAATGTCTGTCTAAACGGTGATAAGGACTTATGTCCCCAGTTTTGCAAGTTAAGTCGCGACTTAACTAATGCATATGTAAACCAGTCTTAAACATGTCATTGCATTTTATTTCATAAAGAAAGAAGAACAAAGGCTAGACACGGGCCCCCAAATTTATAGACGTGCTATAATTTTATCAATCACGTCATACGTCGCACAAGAGTTTTGCTTTGCCCAGTACTATATGACGTTCGATAAAGTTATATAAATTCTATAAATTTGGGTGTGAAACTTTACATACCTATGATGGTACAACATTGTAGATTACATAATTATTAAGTATTAACTAAAACACTGTATTTAAAAGAAGCTCTTAATGATGGAGTCTTAGACAATTTTCTTTGTTGATGATTTGTAGGGCCATTTTAGCCAAAAAATATTTTAATTATTCTTTACTCAGAATCTAGCTTTATCTTCTTATCTTGTAAGTTACTTTTTAATTTTGATTAATATATTTAATGTAAATTACGATGTGAGTTTGTTATTTCACTGTTTACCCTGACGACCGTGTTGGGACGAGCGGTTGTGGCAATGTAGGCTGGCTGAGACCAGCAAGAGTCCAGGCGTTGAAGCCCCACTACTGGTCACGAGCGAGAGAGTGGTTCGCAGCAACGATGACTGCTATCGATAACGTAAACCATAATGATGAAGATACCCTTAAGGTGAGTAAGATGCCCAACATGACGCATTCCTGGTAGTCGCACCGGTGTGACCAAGACGACACTATCCCTCGTAGTATCCTTAAAAGTACACCACGGTAGAGACTGACGCACACTCATTAAATCCATAGACAATATAAATTTGAAATGCAATCTGTTTTACATGTATTGGAAATTTTCTTCTTATATTGATGAATCAAAACTGAAGAGATTCGTTGATTGTGGCGGGTGGTTTTAACTAACGTTACCGAATGAGTTAAAACCATTTCACCTTTAATTTTGTCCGGTAATGTCTTGTTCCATATAACAAATAGGAACAACGCAATGTGGCCTACAACATATCATATATAAAAAACGTTTTAGACTCATAAAACTTTATTTTTCAATCTTTTTCAACACATTATATAAATATATACCAATAAACTGTGACAAAACAATTTACAATAATTCACTTATACCACGTTCAAATACTATACAGCTACGAAAAAACTTTTTGCACGATATTTTTAAAATTTTCTTTAACAAGCTTCGAACTCAGGTTCGTAGGCGGCCTCTCTGATTTCCCTGGTTTCCATGGTTTCCGTGGAACGACCACGCGGCTGACGTCGGATATGACGTGAACACCACGTCTTGCAGACCGTTCCTGCATCTACTCTGTTTGCTCGGTGGTTCCTGTAAAAATATTATAAAACAGCGTTGATAAAGTAGCTTTGATCAAAGTTCACCTAGATGGTTTACATGAATCAGTCAATACTGCCAAATTTCGTTATTTCGTTTCGACTTTATTTTGACATTCAAGTGAACTGAAAAGTAGAGCACGGTCCAAGTCAACTTTGATTGGATGATGAAGTGAGGTGCGCTTTGTTAGTTATTCCCACGATCAAAGTATAGTCCAGAAATCATCAAAACCTCCTTGTGCATGTGTCCGATTGTGTCGATACGCCTTAAATTCGTTAAGTCTAGTGAGTGAATATAAGAGCAAAATTTTTACATACCTCCTTTAACGCGTTTTCCATGGGCTTATTGTTAGCAGGCACATCTCCCATCCTTCCTATTGTATGATCCACCTTAACCGCATTTAGATTGTTTATTGGATTGTAGACCGTATCTCCACCGACCCTTTCAACGGGTACCGGGACCGGCAGCGGACGACCGTTGTTCAAGTTGAGGTTGCCGGCCGAATGAGTGGGTCTTTCAGCCGGCTTCACGTTCTGCTGCGTGTACGAGTGGGAGCCTTTGTATTGATTATAAATGTTCTGCAGCTGACTTCTGCTAGGAACGTTGCCCGATCGCTTGAGCCCCATCAAAGACGTCTTGCTTACGGTGGACTTGACGTTGCTGTATGTGATGGGCTCGTTCATTCTGGATGGCAATCGTTGCGAGGGATATGATTGCTGATCCGTACCCGGCTGAAACGTCCTTGTTGTTGGCATCTGCCGCACCTGCTGAGCGCTGTAATAAGGCTGGCGGGACGGATCCGCTGGAAATATCGGTTCCTTGTAGCGTTGCTGGGTGTAACTCAATGGTTGACCGTTAGGATCTCCGGACCCTCCATATGCGAGAGCAACTCCTGTACTCGGGTCGAATTGTTGATATTGCATGTCTTTTGGCTCTTGCTGGTTCATCGTCAATGCCCCGGTATGGGCCGAGTATACTTGCTGCTGCGGCTGCTGCTGGCTCTGTTGATATGCAGGTCCTACATCACGGGTGGGCGTCATTTGTTGGTAGCCTGTTGGCGTGTTTTGTTGCATCTGCGTATGTTCGTAAGCTGGTGGTACATTCTGCTGCATCTGTCCAGGCTGGTAAGCTGTTGGCACATTCTGCTGTATTTGCCCCGGTTGGTAAGGTGCTGGTACATTCTGCTGCATCTGCCCAGGCTGGTAAGCTATTGGTACACTCTGCTGCAACTGCCCAGGCTGGTAAGCTGTTGGCACATTCTGCTGCATCTGTCCCGGTTGGTAAGCTGTTGGTACATTCTGCTGCAACTGCCCAGGCTGGTAAGCTGTTGGTACACTCTGCTGCAACTGCCCAGGCTGGTAAGCTGATGGCACATTCTGCTGCATCTGCCCCGATTGATAAGCTGTTGGCACATTCTGCTGCATTGAAGCAGCTTGGTAAGCTGTAACATTTTGACCCATCTGCGCAGGTTGGCTCTGAGCTAAACTGGCAGCAGCAGCATTCGTGCCCTTTATCGCTGGCTGCATCGCCGCCGAGTCTCCAGTATCGCTGAAAAGGTTATGAATTCCTTCCTTATTGCCCATCATCACCTTGTTCATACTATCCATGGCCGCTTGCTGTTGATTGCTTGGATTCATTTGTATAGCTATAGACATAGGATCGAAGTCCAAGCCTCCATCTAGCCCTTGCATAACCCCTGGGAACATAGAGTTGAATATGCCCGCGCCTTTACCATGCTTCGCTTGATTGTGGGGTGTCATTTGTTGTTGCATTGGATTGGCAGCCATACCACCCATTGGTTGTGTTGGATTCATGTTCTGTGACATGTTACCGACCATTGTATTTCCTTGAGCGTTCCCGTAAGTTCTTCCACCGCCAGTTTCGTACATTTGGTTTTGAGGAATCATATTGTTCATCCCGCCATTATTTATTTGGCTCTGAGGCATGTTCCCCATTCCGCCACCTGCCATTTGGTTCTGAGGCATGTTCCCCATTCCGCCACTAGCCATTTGGTTCTGAGGCATGTTCCCCATTCCGCCACCTGCCATTTGGTTCTGAGGCATGTTCCCCATTCCGCCACCTGCCATTTGGTTTTGCGGCATGTTTCCCATCCCGCCACCAGTCATTTGGTTGTGAGCTATCGCATTGCCCATCTCACCGCCACCTATTTGGCTTTGACCCATCGAAGGATTCCCGAGCCCCAATTCGTTCGCCAGCGGGGTATTAGCGATCGTGTTAGCTGGAGTGATGCTCTTCAAATCTTCATATACTTCCTTGAGGACAGGTTGCATCAGGTTTTGGTTCAAATACTTGTAAGTGTTCGCGTAGAGCATCCGTGGGTTGCAGTTGCTCATCCAGGGTTGATTAGACTGCTGTGGTTGACTGGACGGCGGTGTTTGATTGGAGTGCGGCTCGCCACCGCATGGTGCGTTCATTCCCCAACCTTGGTTGTGATGGCAGCTGTGGCAGTGGTAGTGGCCACATGACCCGCAGCCGCCACCGTGGGTTGGTGGATTCCCTGAATTATTCTCTGGAGTGTTTGAAAACAGCTTTCCCATACAGCCGCTGGAAAGAAATCGTTGTCAGCTGTGATAAGGAACGAGAATCAAAGTAGGGAATTCGGGCACTCAGAGAGTTTTGCGTTGGGGTTCCACTGATTGCTAATCGAATAAATCGAATGGATAATCGTAATAGAATTAAATACAAACCAGTTAGCGCCCTGGAGTTGGTTCACAACACTGCCTAATTCATTCAAAATTTTCTGCTTATCCAACGCCATATTACTATGAATTTAGTAAGAATTTATTTATTAAATCCAATAAATATTTACTTAAATTTTGAACATCACAGGACCAGAATCCAAACTGACTGATTGATCTGACACTATTTTGTTTTTAAATTTAAATATCAGATCGAATTTTAAATTTGAAGGTCGAATTTTAAAATGAATTTTTTAGCCTAGTTTTTTTTATGGAAAAAAGGATTTAATCAGCACATCTGGGTTAACGTTAATGATAATACCAATATCGCCTTAATTAAGGCATTAAAATACCACGTTAAAACAACCAACAATATAGTTCTGCTCCTATATGTCTAACGTCATAAATGAATTTAGTAAATTAATGTGTTAAACGGTTGGCCACATCTGTTTAGTGACACTATTAAGGCACTAATTAGTGCACGAATCCACAAGTACGGCCGCACTATAATAAATACAGCACATATTTGTAGTACAGACAGTAGGGATAGTGGATGTTCTTTGCATTAAGATGAGGCTACGCCATTAGAATAACCACTATTTACTCTAATGACTTCGCTCTGAATTGGAACCTAACTGGAATATTTACCGATGCTTTTTTGACATTGTCTATGTTCCTGCAGTATGTAAAGCTGTATTTTATTCCTAACACTGATAAATGAATGCCCACTTCAACGGACTTCAATGCTTTTGAGTGTTTTGAGGCAAAAATAAAACAGCTCCAAATATTTATCACAAATGTTTAATACTAAATATAATCATTACATCTAAGTATGTGCACTCATTTTCGGATCCTCATTTATACTTAATCGAGTAAGTATAAATATAAAAAAAAAACGAATGCCATTAATTTGAACAATAATGTACTAAATTTGTCGAACATGTTGTTAATTACTTTAAGTTTATATTTACATAAATCTCTAATTCAAAACCGTAGACAAAAGTTTGGAATCCATTCGATCGCACTTTGAGTACTTACCTTCCACGGTAGCGAAAAAACATCCCGCTTGGCGCTTCAAACCGTCAAGCGTCAACATCACACGTGCCCTGTGTAACCCACGTGGTTGCGAACTTGTCAAACAGAGATCTCTCCCGTTTATAAAATTTTAACAAGCGCTAGGTCAGGGCGCGAAATTCAAAATGTCAACGTTTTTTATTTTTTTACGAAAAATTTGAACCGCTACTTTTACTAACTTTGGAGTATTGTGTATCGCTTTAGGTATTTTTTTAAGCAAACATAATACATCGAGACATCCAATGCAGAATGCCAATATCGCGAAAAACTAAATTACATCGTAAGATGTCCAAATTCTTCGTAAAAAAATAAAAACCATTGCCATTTGGAATTTCCCGCCCTGACCTAGCGCTTCCACCTTAACTGCAAGTCATTTAATGAACGCTTGATGCGCGATGCGGTACATGCAATAAGATATTGTGGAAATATCCGCCGATGTTGGTGTCACGTGCGATCGAGTTCAATTTGGCATTACTTACTAAATTAAAACGTCACTAATATAACTGTGAATATTAATGTGTCTGCCTGTATAATGGCACATTTTCGTATTTTATTCACGTACCGGTTACTGAGACAATTCTTTGCATATAAACATTGTCCTCATCGACAATTCATTCGGGCCGCAACATAAGCGGAGGCGAATAAGTCTGATCAAACCAATATAGTTTACATTACTTTGTACCATACAATAAGTATTTATGTTCACATTGTCAATAGAGATTATGGACGGATCGTGTCATTTTAATTTTATTATCGGCGACAACTAGTGTTATATCCTTTTTCATGCCGTAAATAAAAAAATAGCTGTAAACTATTACGGCAACAAACATTTCAACTTGGGAACTTACCAAGCAATTTTTTACATAAGGTGGGTCAATTTTATGTTAATTAGTTACCACATGAAAAACATCTAACTGACTTGCTTCTGTATGTCGAAATTATAAGAACTAAATTGGCACGATAGGCTATTTGGACGTAGCTGAATTCAAAACAAGGATATTTAGAATTGGGAATATTCTTGAAAAAAATGTCTGTTCGAGAATCATGAAAAAACTACTGTAGGCACTAAATATAGGATATGTACTTACCATCACGCGATCACGATATATAAACGATTGATAAGTAATATAGATCCATTCCATATGCTCAATAATAATATTCTACCACTAACAGAGATAATTCATACTTACTTGCTATTAGACCTAAATAATTTATTAAAAATATTATTAGGTAGGTAATTGATAACAATAACAACAATTGAGCCGGAAAGTTAGCAGTTAACAATGATTATCTTCAATCTAATCTTACAAATAACTTATTTATTTACAACATGTAGGTAACTGCTTATATACTAATATGAAATTGAAACGTGAAATAATACTATTTACTTATATAATTTAAGAAAAGATCAAGGTAATCATAGTCCAAGCAGAAAGAATTGGTCATAGTGAAGAAACGTCTCAAATTCAAATTTAAACCTAAATTGATGAATACGAAGGATTGGTTATAAAATTAAAAATAATTCTAGATAAGTAATAGTTGTTCTATAATAATGTAAACGCGCCTATAGATTGACCATAAACAATGAAACAGATTCAAAATTTGTTTACTACAGAGCTTTTCATAATTTAATTTCATAACAGCCAGTCTCGTATTTTTTTCCCAGTCTATTCTTAATTATCCACCAAGGCTGAACTCATGCAAAGAAATATTATCTATAAGAAGCCACCCTATTTGGTATATATTTGTATCTCTAGCGTCTTTTGGCTTCAAACGTATGACAAATATTCTTTAATTAACTAGGTAGCTAGTTACCTAGGTACTGTAATATTATTTTGTGTTTTGAAGGTGAACTTTATTTCCTACGGATACATGGTAAATCATATTCTATCTTAATGTGTAGTTTCCTAAGTATGTCTGTATTCAAATTTTCATAATTATATTTTTAATGATGGCTAAAAGATACATTTCATACTTCATCAACATTACTATTTACTATCCGTAAATACAATTTATTTTTTAACGATACATTTTAATACGAAAGTAGCATTCGCAATGTTAAAAAAAGTATATTCTGTTATACATTATGCTTGGTTTTCACGAGGACACTCGCAACTTGTGTACTGTCCTCGTGTTAACCAAGCATCAGTTAGGTAGAGATAGCAGTCTTCATTCTTAGTATCTAGGTTTATGGTTATGATGGGGCCTGTGTGGGGAGTGCCAGTCGGGGTGGCGGGGCTCACGGCGATGGTGGTGGTGGTGGTGGTGGCGTTTGTCTCTGGATTGAGGAGCTGGATACACGTCAGATACCACCAACTCAGATCCGTCTTTGGGAGCCTCTCTATCGTGTCTTCGGTGGCCGTGCTTCGCTCCCGCGGCCTCGTGCAGCTCCTCCCAAGCCTGGCGGTAGTACCGGTTTAGGCCGCTTCGGGATTCCGAGGAAGATGAGTCCAGGGAGCCGACAGTGTTGCAGTCCGGCGACACGTGGTGCCTATACCGCTTGCCGTCGTTGTGCTTCCTGCTAATGAAGTATGTTTGTGAAAAGATAGCTTTAAACTAAAAAGAACCATTATAGATTACAAATAGCCCGTAAGCTAACCAACCTATGTATTTCGAATTAGATAATAATATCTAATATTTGATATGTATTTTTTTTATTATACAAGAAAGAATGTGAGTATCCAAACATTAAGAAAAAACAAAGGTGCTTTTTTAATATGTCGATATTTTTGGCGCCAGAAAACCGTTGCGTGTGCATTTCGTTTTACGGAATAGTGTTCGCTTTTTAAAGCGCTAAAGTGAAAGTAAATACGTGAAATGTGATTATTGTGATGTTTAAGATATAATAATTCTGTGATATTAAGCCGACATAGCATTTAATAGTGCTTTTGTGATAATAACCGTGGTAAGATAACTTTTTGTTGTTGTATTTTGTTCATTGATCTTTGATCTTTGATTACCAAATGCGTGCGTTCCTTTACCCTGTGCATGTAGTGATGACATGGTGGTTGATCTATTCAATACATTCCAAGATAATAACACAATTTCTTAGTTCTTAATGGGAACATATACCCGTAGACATAACACGCAATAAATTATAAAATAAAATCGCTGCATTGCATAGCAAAGAAATCATATTTTGGCCTAATTATAACTTTTTATCTCCCTGGTGGGGTGCAACCACCATGTCAGCGTGGTACCTTAAAATATAAACGCACTGGCTATAAGGGGTTGGAGAAATGTCCGGCGCGATGCGCGTGTCGGTGCGCGCGCGCAAACTCCCTCCTCCCTACTTGCTGGTCGGGGAACGGGAGTGCCAGGAGGGTGTACCACCGGGAGGGCATCTCGCGGACCACCGGTGGGGGACGCTTCGGGCCTCCGCTAGTGTACCAGGTTATTTTTACGTACAGTTTTTTACGTCATAGTAAGTTATTGCAATATGTAACTTAATGTGTAATAGTGTAGATTAAAAGAATTCCATGAAGTCCATCTAGCTATCGGGTACCCTCTGTCCGCGTACCCGTGCCAGACGACTTACATAGGCACCTAATTTCAAAGTCGTTAAGAAGATATCTGGCAACAATTATAACGAAAGACCACGCCTTGTGGACCGTCGGCTTCATTTGTAAAGCATTTATATTTTAAGGTACTACCTAATCTACTGATCTCATCCCCGTCGGGAGTGTAATGATCGTCTCGATGAATAATAACTACGCATTTCCGTATTAATGTAAGCACAATGTAGCTGGTATGTTCTGGGGATTCCCACCTTTAAGTAGGTCGCGCTGAACAATAAGCTGGGAAAGGAAACGATACCTAATTCGTAATTTTAATTTAATCTGTAGAATAGGATAATTAAAGCCTACCCTCAAGATGGGGTAACCTTATTCCACCTTGGCTTGGTGACTATGGCAATCTAAACTATCATGTGACCAATTGACTGGAAATCATTAGACAATGATTCGGAAACTCTGAATGAATCGGTCGGTAATATATGCTCACCTCCTGACTAAAATCACTACAGTCGTGATGATGGCTATCAAGAAGACCAGGGCTCCGAAGGCGGCAAGAGCCACGACGGCTCCGATATTCAGCCTGGCGCCGACGGGGTCTCTCCTCTCCCCGTCCACCGATTGCGGCACGTTTACACGCGGGGTCTGCTCCGCTCTTATGTTGTTCCCGCTGCCGAGGATCTGCAGGTATAATGGAATAATAGCAGTGGCGTGGCATTTTCTGTCTCCTCCTTTGCCCCCATTCGCTACGGCACTACATAATTAGTAGTCAATGACCGCGAATCAAACTCTAGTTCTTTGGGCATGTAGTAAAAGTTCTCCATCTCACTCACATAAAGTTTTTCAGTGATGTTCTCACTTCAATCATTATTCGTGTAGCAGCAGCAGAAGCGACTGACTTCGGTGTTTGTGGCAAGTATTCTGTTATTATAATATTTGATAGGGGTCACCCCAAATTGGCCAACGGGAAAACAACTCAAGCCGGACAAAATTACCTTTAAAGCAGGAAGATGAGCTTAACTACATCGTCTGACCAGCCTCAATCGGCTGACGGAATATGCTATCGCCACGTCATAAGTTTAATATTTGAACAAAGCCATGTCGCCAAGCGGCCTAGCCGTGTTCCGGCATGATGTTTGGTGTTGCCATTCATGGATGGCGGGTCAGATCAGCTGCGCTGCATGTTCCTAGTGAATGTAGCGTCTCGACCTACTGCCGCCTTCCTACCTAGGCAAGTATGCTCCATCGCAGATCTCATCATCACTTACCATCGGGTGAGATAGAGATCAAATACTTGCCTATAATGTAATAAAAAAAAAAAAAAAAAAAATTGCCACTTATCATCAACGCGTAGCTTTTGTTGTATAAGCTCACCTGGTTCTCCCTCGGATGGCTCGCGACGATAATATGTGGGATATGGCTTGTCGGCGTGTCCTGGCTGTCAGCGACTGTCACCTTCCTCTCGGGCGGCTTCTCGTACACCCTCGTGGTGGGCATCTCTGTTGTAGTCTTAGGGCGCATCCTGCGAGGTGGTTCTGCTGTAACGAAGGGAGTAGGCGAGGATGGCCGAGGTGAAGTGCGAGGTCGTGTCGGGAGGATGAGGCGCGGGGTAGTGGATGGTGGAGGCGAGGGGAGCGGGGATGTGGTCAACGGTGTGGTTGTAGTGGTAGTGGTCGATGTTGTGGTTGGCCGTTCTTCTGCTGTAGAGTAACATAATTAGACGTCGTAAGGTTATATTTAATAAATAAAAATTAAGCGTAATTTAAAAAAATATGTCTTCAAAAAAACATTGATGCTCCATTTGCCCCCTTAGAGGTCGAATTTACAAAAAAAACTCGGTACTTAAGGAATACCTATGTCTCCAAATTTCGTGGACTGTTAATCAGTGTGAAGAAATTTATTTTAATGGAGTTTACGTCCATCACATTCTGATCTTATAGGGGTGGGCTGACTGTACTAAAAAAAAGTTTATTATGATTTCTGTGGGTCTCGTATTCACAATTATTATATGAAGTCTCCAAGTGTCTGGTGTACTCACGTTGGCAGACTGGTGCCGGCTTGTCCCACAGCCCGTTGGCCAGGCAGACGATCCTGGGGGCGCCCTGCAGCCTGTGCCCCCTCGCGCACGTGTACTCCGCCACCGAGCCGAACACGGACGCGTTCAGCGCCACCTCCACCAGGCCATTGAGGACTTGCGGCGGCTCCTCGCATTGCACCACTTACAAAGACAAAAACATTATCATGTTAATTTATTTATGTGAATCAACAGAACACCTTGCAAGAGTAATCACGTCAATCTACCACCGGTCCCTTTATTACGTAACTTGCAATTGCCTAGCAATAGCAATGATCTAGCGATACTTGCTTTCAAATCGCTAATTCGCATTACGTGGCGCTGTGGTGTTCTATTGCTAGGCAAGGTAAGTAATCAGGGGTCGTTTGTTTTAATTAAGTCGGTTATTCATATGTACATTAACACGTTATCTATCTATATTGTCCGAAGAAGTGGCCAGAAGAGCCGGTTATCCACATCGTATTAGCAAAAAATTTAACAGGACAGAGCGGTATGTGTCTCGCAATAAATTCTGCGTCACACACTCGCATCTCAAGCAGATGTGGGAGAGATGATGATGAGATGACAGTACAACCTCCGGTACTTCCATTCAGTAAATAATACATATAATAATAATACCAGCCCTTTTAATGTCCCACTACTGCACACGGGCCTCCCCGCAATGCGAATCATCAGGGTTCTCTCAGACATGCAGGTTTCTTCGCGATGTTTTCCTTCACCGTTTAGCAAGTGATAATCATAGTTGTAAATGAGATTCGCACATGAAATCCAGAAATTCCAGAGTTGAGAGCCGGGGTTTGAATTTGCGATCCTCGTTACCGAGGTAAGCGTTCTACCAACTTGGCTATCGTATAGTGAATTAGTAACAAGTAATTACACGGTAGCGACTAACAGCGATCGTATCGCGACCGGGACAATCACTAGCAATTAGATGGCGTATGTTGTAATTATCCCTGTGGGAATATACTGGCGGAAACAAAACCCTTTGTTCAAATTCCTGTCAAAGCGACAGCCTGCGCAGTTGGTAGTAGTAGTGGTTGGTAGTGATCCAGCTTTCTGTGCCAAGGATCTCGGGTTCGAATCGTGGTAGGAACAAACTTTGTTGAGCACGAACCCAAGCCATGGATGTTTAATATCTATATAAGTAATATATACTGGGTTCGCCTCCAGTACATTGTACGGTGCCCATAATACAAGTGTTGCTTAGTGAGGAACCGTATAATTGGTGAGTTCGTCTTGCGATATATATTAAAAAATTGCGCGATACGTTTACGTGTGAGAGTATAAATTTTGATGTCACACTCTCCCCTAGGGTGTTGGTGAACTAATCTGTATCTGGCTGCCGGTATAGCTATTATAGGACCATAAAGTGATAGAATCATAGACTTGGATAAAATTACCATAATATTTAGCCTTATTGTACTTAGCACTTTCTCGTACATATTATAGTTTTACAATGATTCCTGATTCTTTTTTGTATGTGAATCTGCTCTAACGTTTATATGGTGTCTTATTTCTTCGCGTAGCTCCGTCTCTCTCGTGATCAGGCCGCGTGTGACGGGCGCAAGAGTTGTTTATATGCGCGAACACTGATGCGCTCACGTTTACAATGACATGGATTTTTCACATGTAGGCTTGCTCAGGCTTTCTACGCCACAACTAGGCCACTCTCTTATTGTTTTTGTTTAAGTTGAGAAAACAGTGAAAATGATACTTGTACTACAGTATTACGGTATCATTCGATTAGATAAGATAAATAGAAATGGTACCATATCGACCATATTCTAAACTGTATGTTAATGTTGTTCAGTCCAACTGTCCATCTTGAATACTATTAGTATGCATACTCATGTTTTTACAAATAAATATATCTTGATCTCAGTAATATTCCACAGATAATTCTAGAAGCACTTTAAAATACATACCCAGTAATAATGTGCTTGTACCCGAGTCATGGATTTTATCTATATAAGTATTATATCCTGGGATCGCTCCTAGTCCATTGTACGGCACCCATAATACAAGCGTTGCATGTATGGGACCGTATAGTTGTTTCGTTCCTCTGGCGATATTATATTATAAAGGTAAAATTTGTCCCGCTGCTTGCTTTGCTTTTGGATGCTGTTAGATGACGTAGGATACTTAAAAAATATTTAACCTGATGTTCATATAGTTCAACTCACCGTCACACCTCGGTGGGGGTCCGTTCCACCTCTCGTCAATGTCGCAGACCAGTCTCGACCGGCCCACCATCTCGTAGCCCGCCTTGCACGAGTACTGCACGTGCGACAAGTACGACACGGAGCCGTTCACCAGCTCGTACGCTCCATGAGGGATGTCCGCGGGGTAGCCGCATTCAATTCCTTAGGAGATAAATAAAAAAAACCATCTAGTACGAATTGTACACTTTCTCCCAATATTACACATGCCTTTATTTCCTCAACGGGTAGGCAGAGGTGTACTCATAATTTGTTGATAGTATTATGGGCCCATGTAATATGTTGAGATTACAACGGGAAACTTTATGCAAGGGCGATTCGGGCCATAGATAGCTGGTCCAGTACCGGTGAGCGAACTTCACAACTCTTCTGAAAGACGTGCTGGTATCCTCACGATGTCATGTGCCTTTCATCGTGCGGTATATGATAGTATTAAATATGAGATTCGCACGTGACATCCGAAAATATTAGATGTCGAGCCGGGGCTAAAACCTACGTGGTTGGGTTTCAAGGTAAACTGGGATCACATCTCAGTGAGCGAGATTGTCCCTGAACCCTTCAAAAATCCCGTTTCCCTGATCCCCTATGTAAGGTACTACGTATATTGAACCCATTTTTTGAGGAAAATGAAATTCGCAACACTCACGCTTGCAAACAGGCGGGAACTCGTCATAGAATCCAGTGTCCAAACAGGTCCTGACTGTCGGCCCCACCAGCAGGTGGCCATCGTCGCAGGAGTACTCTACCGAAGCGCCCACTTCGAAACTCTCGGCCACCATCGTGGAGTTAGGAGGCTGCTCAGGACGGCCACAGGCCTTCGGTTCTAATGGAAGAACGGAACCATATCAAAATGTAGCGACTAATAAATGTGTTAATTTTATGCTTTGCACGAAAAAAATGGTTGAGTTGAGAAATTTATTTTAGATTAGTTTTGTCATTTATATAATGATTGCGACAGGGTATACTAGCCATTGAAAATGTTTTTATTTAATAAAATCGACATTTTGATGTTTTGACTCCACATAATTCTTGTTTATTTATTTATTTATATTTTCTACTACTAATTGTTTATTTATTTATTAATAACACAATTATAAATGCATTAGACAAGCACATGTTCAATGGTTCGCATACCTTTTGTGAAACAATCTATAAATATTATTGGATCTGTAGAAAGATCAATGCTGTCTGTCTAGTGCATTAGCATACTAATTTCGTCACATTCGCATATAGCTTAGATAAATCGCGGTGCATAATTAGATCGCATAGCTTGACATTCGCAAATAAACATTTAAATTCAACAATTAATTAATACAACCTTCAACAAATAGCACAGTATGGTCGTATATAAATTCTACACAATATTTCTTAAGAAAATACGGACTAAATCTATTCAGAAACACGGCTGAATGGGAATTTTATACGATACATTTGTTTATTAGTAAGTAAGTACAGAAATAATTAAAATATTGTGTCCCTTTATATTCCAGTATATATAAAGAGAAGCGGGATAGACCCTGCAAAACTCAAATGAACTTACGATGCTGGCAGATATAGTTCATTCTTGATTGGCAATCAGTGTCCGCCCAGAGCCAGCCCTTGCTGCCGTCGAACCTGGCGCACCCTTCCCCCCCACCCGGAGCGTTCCAGAAGGAGACTGTGACGTCATTGCCATTCACCCACTTCCAGTTGGTGGGGTCTTGGGGGTCGCGGACTGCCCCCATCCAGTATTGGCTGCTGCTGTCGCTTCTGTGGGACAGACGAGGTAATTTAGACTTTGAGTTGCCTTAGTAAAATGGTCTAGATTGCTGTGTTCATAAATGCAAAGAATAGTATATGAAATTGCGCCAAAGGTTTGCCGATAATCACCACCCGTCCAGCCCACATAAGTAGGTATTTTATCTTGTACATACCCACATAAGTAGATATACAGACTAAAGTTTGGCCAGGGAAGGCCAGACTTTAGTCAGTATTGCTACGTTCGTCCACAGCTAGCCATATTTCACGGTGTCTATTACGAAAGCCAGCAGTCTACATACGTGATTGCGAAAATACCGAATCGCCCGCGCGACTTCGAAGCGACACGATATCTGTACGAACATAAGACAACAATTCGCAATGCACTACACACAGTGTTGGCAAACTAGATTCGCTTAAACTATTAAACTTTTACTATATGGCTTTACATTGGCAAGCCCAGGAGTAGGAGACCGTCAAGTTGGCTTGCTACTCTTCGAGTCAGAAAAACTGGCCAATATTGATTAGAACAATAGCCTACTACGCTGTAATTTTGATGTACAATTATTGAATTATTTTGTTAATGATTTGAGTATATATATTTTTACTGGTGGTAGGCTTCGGCCGCGGTTAGTCACCACCCATTGAACAAAGCCATGCCGCCAAGCGGCCTAGCCGTGTTCCGGCATGATGTTCGGTGTTGCCATTCATGGATGGCGGGTCAGATCAGTTGCGCTGCATGTGCCTAGTGAATGTAGCGTCTCGATCTACTGCCGCCTTCCTACCTAGGCAAGTATGCTCCATCGTAGATCTCATCGTCACTTACCATCAGATGAGACCGAGATCAAATACTTGCCTATAATGTAATAAAAAAAAAGAGTAGGTATACTGATAATAATAATAATTATACTGTCTGACGGCCTTTTTAGGGAAAGAGCGGCGAGTCGCCACCTGCTAATCTATACTATCTATACTAATATTATAAATGTGAAAGTTTGGATGGATGGATAGATGGATGGATATTTGTTACTCTTTCACGCTCGAACGGCAGAACGGATCTGGATGAAATTTGGCACAGAGATAGATTATAGTCTGGAATAGCACATAGGCTACTTTTTATCCCGGTAAAATGTATGGTACCCGTGGGATAGATGTTTTAATTTTTCATGATTTTTATCGCGGGTAACACCGCCGGGCGCAGCTAGTGGTAATTAAATAAAAGCTGAGTCTAGCAGGTGTCCGCAACCCTTCCAATATCCCCAGCCCATATTCATCCATACCTCAATCCATAGTCCCAACAATAATTCCATATGCCTGCAATAGTTCTCCACCTGCTGAGTTCAATTTGCTGTTTATGCTATCAATTTCAGCAGTTGATCCAAGCAGGTGCCTCATATAACATAATAATTCTCAAAAAGGGCCTCTACGTGTCACCGCGCAAGTCTTCCAAAAATCCGGGTATAGCCCGACATTATACTGTCAAATTAAATATGGGTCATAACATAGCAAAAGACTTAAGTGTACATGTGTAGTGTATTTATATTACTAATGGTGTTATGATAGATAACAGTAATATTATTTGCAGTTTCTTATATGTAAGATGTTGGTATCGATAATGTCGCATCACTAACGTGACGATATGTTATTGTTTCGATATCCGAGAGACAGCAGATTGGCAGTTGCGTAATCATATAACAGGTAATTGTTATTTGTTCAAGCGCATGAGTGCCAAGTTACGTTAACATATATTACGAGCTGTTACCCGCGACTTCGTCCGAATGGTATTTAACAACAAGCGGACGAAGTCGCGGGTAACAGCTAGTCTAAAATAAAAGCCTAAGTTACTCCTTGTTTCATCAGCTATCTGCCAGTGAAAGTCCCGTCAAAATCGGTCCAGCCATTTCAGAGATTAGCCGGAACAAACAGACAGACAGACAGACAAAAATTAAAAAAAAAAGTTTTTTGTATATGTACCGTGTATACATCCAAATGCACTTAGTAAAAAGCGGTTATTTTAATATTACAAACAGACACTCCAATTTTATGTATTTGTATGTATAGTAGATATATATAAAGCGTAAGAAAAATTGTGTTAAAATATTTTAACGGATCAAGCAGTAAGTTATACGAATCAGGTTGATGTATAAAATAGTTTTGTAAATAATGTTTGATTCTTTTTAAACTATGCGACGCAAGAATAAATCATATTATTAGATATTTAGAAAATAGCCCGTACCGAGCGCATGGCGAAACGCTGCTAAACGGGGAGGGCGATGTTTATGATCTTTGATTTTTTGAATACGCCTCCGCCCCAAATATCAGAATAACTATAGAAACAATGGGAAACAAAACACGGGGAAAAATCACTAAAATAAATAAGTAAACATAATTAATTTTCTCATACATTTGATTCTGAGGCGGTGCGAAGTCGAGAGTGAACAGGTACCTTCTAGGTAAGTATGCTACATCGAAGATCTCATCGTCACTTACCATCAGGTGAGATCGAGATCAAATACTTGCCTATATGGTAATAAAAATATAAATAAAAAAAAAGTTCGCCGGGACAGCTAGTTTATTATAAAAAATGTACTAGACTCTAACGTTTATAATAACTTAGTAGCTTACGTTAACAATTGTATGTAAGTTATCTAACGGAAAAAAAACTCCATTCAACATTCCCCACTTAACTATATCCAATGGAAACACCTGTGATTACGTTAGAGCCGCATCACTTTCGTTACCGTTCGCTATAACGACTCGCTATGTCAAATCGGAGACGGCGGTACCGTTGGTGGTGACCCAGTGCTGGGAACGGGACCGGTCGACCGTACCGAGCGCACGCGCACTCAACTACCGCGTACCGTTACTAAACTGACTTTAAGTTACTAGTAGTACTAGTATTTGTTAGGAACTGTACTAAGATCGAGGAGCTAATAAATACTCGTTATTTATACTACCTACTCGTATAATGTAACTAGGCTTGAATATATTAATTAAAACTGTGCAGTAGGCTGCTTGGATGTTTCTGAAGCCAAAACTAGAGTTTTTAGATATATTGTCAGTGTGTTTGTTCAAGCATTATGTAAAAACTACTGGACCAGTTTTAACGAAATTCTAACAATATGATAGCGTATGGTTAAGATCCAAACAATGTAACCTATATTTCGCAAATGTTATTAAGGTTTTTTTATGTCTATAGTATTATATAATGTACACGATTTAATGTTTGGCATGAATATTTTCAAGCGATATGCACGCTCGATTTGTGTCCACATAAATCCTGGAACCGTATATGGTGCAATACGTACTGTACACATCTCCGTTGCGCAAGCGCATCCACGACGTCGCTTCGTGCTCGTGAACTCGTGATGTATTATGTATCATACAAACAATATGCCAAGCTTACAAATAATATGTCACACCACGGCGTATTCAATACACGAGGGCAATATGGAAGTCTCTCGGAATACGATGTAAGTATTGGATAAATATTTTGTGTTGTACCGCACGCATTTTGGTCGAGTCAAAAAGTTAAGTAATTCTGGCTAAGAGCTAGTGCTTTCATTATAAGCACTCGGCCAATGAGCGAGCAGAGACGAGCGACACGGCACGTTCAGAATCCAAATATTTTTATTGATATAAACCATTCAGTACTTATTGAATCGTAAAATATGTCATAATATGTTATACGACTTTACCGCCCGTTCGGAATGCCGTTCATATGAAGAAGAGCGGCCACGAAAACTTTATCATTGCTCTTTTTATAGAGACGTTACACATGTTTGCAGGTATATGAGAGTAGCTGACGAGCTATATTATAATAAGAAACATATATAAATTCTTTAGTAAATGAAGATAAGAAGGTAGGAAGGATTTTTGATTCCTGATTCATTGCAGTATTACAACTATTTCATTATTTTGTCTCTACACATTCGCCATTGCTGCGCGGTGTCAATGCCTTATTAAACACGCGAAGGTAGAAAATAAATCGCCAGCAAAGATGTAAACGAAACTCACCTATGCCGCCTCCACAGCTCCCAGCTGATGAACCCTTGCAGTGCTGGGTTGCTCTCATCCACCAGCGTGCCGCCCCTGGACCGGCAGAAGCCGAGGGCGTCCCGGAACGCCGCCGGCTGCCGGTCGTAGAATATGTAGCACTTCCCGTTGTAGGTGGCTGTGCTGCCAGGAGGCTGGTCCCTGAACTGGGGACACCTGGGGACATCATCTTGATATATATCTGGTGCTTGCATAAATCGATATCGAAGTACACATTTGTTTTATAAAATAAATGTGATCAAACTGCCATATTTGTAACCACTTAAAATATTTTAAAATTTTGTGACTTCTGATACATATATTGGGATTAATAATGATAGTGAAATATTTTAAGGGGACGATTGATAGGCTATAAAGGTCACATTCTTGAAAAAAAAACAATACCAACTAAGTGCGCGGTGGAACTGCACTATCTCGCATTCTAACAGAAAAATCAAACACGGTATACTTTATACGTAAACGTGATCAACATCACCTACTTGTTAACCCCTTAAAATATTTTACAATTTTTTTTTTAAACCTTATATATGCCGCTGGAACAAAATTATGAAATAGTATTTTTCGGATTAGTTTGCTCATAATACTGAATACTTATCCCTAATGAAACTTTTTAAAACACACCTTGCTTTTCAACAACGTTACGGTGTAAACCTTGTGGCACCGCTAGCTACCCTACCCGTCGCGTCGCGCCCTCCAGTCTCCGCTATATTATTACCTTGTATATTGCCTACCCATACCACAATACATCCTCCTACCATAACTATTATAATACTCCTTAATACAAACCTTTCAATCGGCAACGCCTGATCGGTGTACACGAAAGCTTCACAGATGGACAGCTGGCTCGGAGAGGCCGCCTCCAGGTGCACGCTCACGAAGGCCCCTGGCATGGGCGGGTTGCAGGGCAGGAAGAGGGGCTGCCCCTCCTCCAGGAACCCGGTGAAACGGTTGCAGATAGGGTTCGTGCCGAGGTCAGGGCGGTTGTTTCCCACCCGCACCACCACTACTGCTGGCTTGTTGGTACCTGCAAAGAATCAATGGTTTGCAAACTCCGACGCAACGCAATAGCGGTGTTATAAGTTTATACCCTGGTAGCTCCTAAATGAAAACACCGATGTTGATATTTTTGAGACGGTGCTTAGCCGAGTGTGATATAAATTGGCATAGCAGTTCTAAGATAAAATTGTCTAATAGCTCATCCGAATGTTGGAATATGATATATTTACCTACATCAGGAACAATTTCGTTAAGTATTACTTATTTAAGTCATAAGTAAAATGAATAGCCCCACTCCAAAATATCACCACGGTCCGGTTTTATTTTTATAGGTATATAACTTTTTCTCTGCATATTATGTTTACATTTAGCTATTCAAAGTCGAGATTGGCTGTATGCAATGGCGGCATTCCAAACGAATATTTAAACCTCATTACCTCAGATATGTAGCCAAATAATCTCCAAATACGGTGATAGAAGAAGATTGATCAACATTATATTGTGTAATGAGATTGCATTGGATGAGACGACCTCAGCAGCTCTGTTTAGACGTAGTCAGAATCCGCCCCCTTATGTGTGAGTGTAACTATTTTCATTTATAATACAATGTCTTCCATATTTATTTACTTTGTATAGCGATTGGAAAGTTTTGGACAAGAAGGACTCCTCTGGAACTTATACGAACACAAAAACGATTCATTAGCCAAAATACATGAATGCATTGAAATAAAACTAATCTTACGGATTTTATCGCATTTATTGTATGTTTTTACGCTCCTGACGATTTGGCTTCTATACAGCAACCATGGTCACGAGAGGACTGAGGTGTGTGACGTCCTATACAGCAACCATGGTCACGAGAGGACTGAGGTGTGTGACGTCCTATACAGCAACCATGGTCACGAGAGGACTGAGGTGTGTGACGTCCTAGTGTCATTGTTTGAGGGGTACCCTCATTAGTTGTTGTTTAGTTGTTGTTTGCGGTCCGATCTGTGCAGAATGTGCTCAGTGTCTTGAGGTCTTACAATGGTGCGCTTGGTTTGGGATTTAATTATATTAATTACTGGACCCCAAGTCTGTGATAGTGCCCAGCCATCTTCCCTATTCAAATTAGGTTTTTTATTTTTATTTTCAATGGCCTCACGTATCATCCTTGGTCCGAATCGGTGTTCTTTTGCAAGGATCTGTGGTTGATCAAATCTCAGACAAATCTGACAGCTTACTGCTGTATAACTTGCTGTTGTACAGCTACAGATTCCACGTGAGTTTGAACAGAGCTCTGCATAATGCCGGTTGCACCGTGAGGCGCTTGCGACAGTTGGATTGTCTCAGGGCGTGGACCATGCGACTGTCAACATTATTTTAAATCAGGAGTTTAGTGTTACAAAATTAGCTTACACGTGAATATATTATTGTTTGTATCATGCATATATGCTTTTATCTACCCGACCGTGAGTAAGATAATGTTACTGCAGTTCCCGGTATACTTAGCCAACTAGGAAAAAGCAGGAGTACTTATTTTATGTTATTCTATCCAAGTAAGATAGCAGACATCTCTGGTATTTGAGAACCGATGATTTCAATAATTATCTTCGAGTTTGTTCAGGTTTAACTCCAGGGTAGTTCTATTAATATTTTTTTTTTATACTAGCTGTCCCGGCGAACTTCGTGCCACCTCAGAGTCAAATGTATGAAAAAAATATTGTCTTTATTATTTCTTGACTTAAGTGATTTTTTCACTTCTTTTAATAGTCATTCTGCTATTCGGGGCGGAGACAAATTCATAGAATCAAATTTTTTGGTGAGTTACAAATGGTGGCACTAACATGACTGTGTACGTTGGCCGCAGGTCCGCCACACGCCGGGGTGAGAATAATAAGCAGGAGGATGGATGGAAAATAATAAATTATATTGTATGTAAAATTTTCAGTGCGGACATATCAGGTGACAGTCATAGACTTCTTAAAAAACAAAAGATTACAAAAAAAGAACATAAAATTACTCCTAAGGAGATCGCGTCGTTAACACTCCCCACCCTAGTGCTGGCTCAGCACTCCTCACCAACAGGGATCCGAGCGACGCGAGCCGCCGAACGCTTAAAAGTTCCAGTTTTGGTTTTTACCATGACCAATCTTACTCTGCCATCTTTTCCCGGAATTACATTTTGAATGATTCCTTTGGGCCAGATATTACGTGGCAGACCGGGATCAATGATCAACACTAGATCACCTACACACAAGTTCTCCTGCTCCTTTTGCCATTTCTTCCTGGGCAAAAGCCCAGGAAGGACTTCCTTCACCCATCTAGTCCAGAACATATCGATGAATCTTTGAGCCTTCCGCCATTGCTTCCTCAAACCTAGGTCATTAGCATCGAACATCCCGTGGATGGGTAAATTTGACGATGAACCCAGAAGAAAATGATTCGGTGTCAATGCCTCTTCGCTGTTAGGTTCGACCGACACGTGCGTTAAGGGACGGCTATTCACTATATTCTCTACCTCAACCATTACAGTGCTCAGTACTTCATCCCGAGGCGCCTGCTCTTTCAAAATCACCTTCAAAGACGTTTTCACGCTTCGGATAAGCCTTTCCCAAGCCCCACCCCAATGGGGACTAACGGGAGGAATAAACGTCCACTTTACGTCGTTGTTTAGGGCTTCACTTTTCAGGGCTTCTTCGTCCATCTCCTCTAGAGCTTTTTTCAACTCAGTATGGGCGCCTCTGAGGTTAGTTCCGTTATCGGAATATAGACAGTACGGCCAACCTCGTCTCGCCGCCATTCGACGTAGAGCCATAATTAATGAGTCGGTAGTAAGCGACGGTGGATCGCTCGGATGGTAAGACAGGTAAAAATGACTCCGTACCTTTTTTCGCGATGCCGTCCTACTGTAACATCCATTGGTCCGAATAGGTCAAGTCCGCAGTGGGTGAATGGGCGTTGATGATGAGCCATTCGAGCACCGGGTAAATCTCCCATTCTGGGCACTTTCGGGTTTGCCTTTCTAATTCTACAAAACATACAGCTTGCAGTAATATATTTTACAGTAGGACGCAATCTAATAACCCAATATTTCTGTTTCAGGTTATTCACGACTGCTTCCTGGCTCCCGTGTGCAGCTTGAATGTGGTAGTGTCTTACTATCAATCTACTAATCTGGTGTCTTCCGTCAAGAATAATTGGATTTTTCATTTCAGTTGGAACATCTGATACAGCATTGATGCGGCCACTAACCCTAATTATGCCGTCGTTGTCTAATATTGGAGACAAAGAAAGTAACCTGCTTGAATTGTCTAGACATTTAAAATTTCTAATTGCTGATATCTCTTCGTAGAACGATGTCCATTGTGCCTGCTTAACTAGCAGGAGTTCAGCTCGCTCCATCAATACGTACTCGTCTATGGTAAGTTTCTTACACTTACTTATGAATTTCAGTACCGCAGCTGTAGCTCTCTTCAAACGCAACCAGGATGAAAACCGGTCGGGCTCAGGAATAGGAAAACTAAGAGGTAAATGCTGCACGACGGTTACGCATTCCAGGATCGCAATATCTACCACGGGCTTCACTATATTCTGAGGCCAAGTAGATTCACCACACCATAGAAAAGAAGGTCCATTAAACCACTCATTTTTTAGAACACTGACATCACAAACCTCTCTAGTTGCAATATCAGCGACATTTAATTTCGTTGGTACGTACCGCCATTCATTAATTTGCGTAAGCTCATCTATTTCGCCTAAGCGATTCGCTACAAAAGATTTAAAATTACGAGCGTTACTGCTAATCCAATGCAACACTGTGGTAGAATCACACCAAAAATATTTCTGTGTGGTAGTCATCTTATGTTCCTTCAAAATCGAATCCGCTAGTCGTGCCGCTAGCAGAGCTGCTTGTAACTCTAATCGCGGGACAGTAAGGTGACTTACAGGAGCTACTCTGCACTTGCTAGCCACAAACGCTACGTATACGTTGCCGTTGTTGATCCATCGCCAGTACCCGACCGCGCACATAGCCTTTGTAGACGCATCGCTAAATACATGTAACTGTAGGTTGCTATACCCATTTACTTCCGTTGTATTCATAGCACACAAACTGGACGGTAGCGTAGCCGATAACTGAGGACTGAGTGCGTACACGAGTCTTTCCGCCCTACTCGCACTCTCCGTCGACTGATAGTATCTAGGTAAACGAATTAAGTTTACCGCTTTTAATAATTCAATCCATTTGCACCATTTATCATAAATCGTATCGGGTATAATGTCATCCCATCCTATCTGTAAACGCCATGTTTCCTGGATCATAACTTTTCCTTGAATTGTAAATGGCGATAAAAACCCAAAGACATCAAATATTGACATAACGACTTTAAGCATAAGTCGCTTCGTAGGTCTCTGTTTATTCGTAATTACGTTTTCAGGAATCCGTTTTAGTGACACGTCAAATCCTAGCTCATCCTCGGCCGGATACCATATTAAGCCAAGTGTGCGTTCACCCTCGTATTGCTGACCGATTTTGAACTTTACTGCAGCTGATCCTAACGTATCTTTTGGCACGCTGTCCAATACAGCTAAACTGTTGCTGGTCCAGTTTCTTATCATGAAGCCGCCGTCACTATGAATATTGGTGATATTCTTAACCATTTCGATAGCTGTTGCCTCATCGGGTAAGCTATGGATATAGTCGTCCATGTAATGTTGGTGACATATAGCCTCGACAGCAGCTGGCATTGTTGACTCGAACCTGACAGCATTTCTGTTCTTAATAAATTGCGCAATGAACGGAGAACAATTTGCGCCAAATATCAATGAAGTCATCGCATATACTCCTACAGGTTGTCCAAGATCCTTTCTCCATAGAAATCTCAATGCATCTTGATCTTCTGGCCTTATTTTAACTCTTAAAAACATATCTTTAATGTCACCGGTCACAGCCACTTTGTTTTCTCTAAAACGTAACATAATGCCAAACAAAGAAGCGAGTAGATCGGGACCCTTAAGTAGATAGTCGTTGAGAGAAAGTCCTTTAGTCCTTGCGGCAGCGTCGAAGACTAGACGTAACTTCGCTTTATTAGGGTTGTCAACACCGAAGTGTGGTAAATACCAAGTCTTAACTGTACCTTGTATGTTTTCGAGTTTCTTAGCAAAATCATTTTCTAGCAAATGACTTACTCTTTCCGCGTACCTGCCGGCAAACCCCTCATTCCCGGTCATCTTTCTTTCGATGCCCTTCAAACGTTGCAGTGCATTCGGATAACTGTCAGGCATCTTGCAGTTCTCGTCCTTCCATGGTAGGCCTACATGCCACCTACCGTCAACGAGTATAGCCGTTTGTTCCAAAACGGCTACAGCACGTTCGTCGTCTACATTCCGGCGTGGCGTACCTGACACGGCCAATGACTCGATTGCAAACGATCGCCGCACTTCCTCGTGAAGATCCCGCAACATCCGCTCGGCCTCGTTCTGGTCCTGGGCAGGAGTGTCCACCTCTGCCAACATAAGTGACGCTTGGACTGGGCGCGCTTCGTACGGCACACGCACACTCCCATGTACGCACCAACCTAGGGGGGTTCGTGTAACAGACGGCTCGCTAAGCTTACCTAAACAGACCTGCAATGGTAACATTAAATGGTAATTATCCTGACCTATCAACATATCAGGCTTTAATCGACAATCAGTACATAGTTCATCTTTATATTTAACTAAACTAGGATATTTGGTACAATCAACATAAGAAAAATCTTGTACAGGTAAGTTTAGTTCGTTCACACATCGTGCACGAATAGAATGAACCGTGTCAACATTTCTACCAGAGATATTTACAGTCATTACGAAGGAATCACACACTAAGTCATGGTTGTCCCACGCACCACGCACTCGCATCTTCTCGTGGCGGCCGCGCAGGCCTGCGCGCTCTGCGAGGTCACCGCTTATCAGCGACACTGTAGACCCATCGTCCAATAACGCATTCGCAGCGATAACACCGTTTGGGCCGTAAATGTTCACGGGCACTACCTTTAACAATACTTTGCAACTACTAACGTTTATGTGCGCGACAGTTTCCGTAACAGGTGAAAACTCTGTAGTATCAGTACTGGACTCCCGAACGTTAACGTCTCTGTTATTGTTTCGATTGAAGTTTGTACTCGTGAAATGTAATAAACGATGATGCGCTCCGCCGCAGCCGTTTTTATCACACGCAGGTGCAGGACAGGTCTCTCGGTCGTGATCTAGCAGCAGGCACTTGTAGCAGATGCCGTGGCGTTTAACGTGTCGCCAGCGATCCTTACGTAACGCCTTTTTAAACTTCTTGCACTCCGTAAGTTTATGTTTTGTACCGTGACAATACTGACATCTGTCATCACTGGAACCAGCAGTAATCTGTTGCTGAACTAACACTGCTTGAGGTCTATAATTATTGTCGCGGTATTGTTTATATCTATGGTGATTGCTGGGCATATCAAACACGTTAATATTAGCGGTAGTAGATATTTTGACAGCTTCCTCGTTCAAGAAATCTGATAATATATCTAAACGGGACTTCTTGTTCTCTTTAATCAGTGGGAAGCTATAGTCTGACCATTTTGAAAAAAGCACCGTGGGAAACTTAGATAGTATACTTGTGACTATAGTCATTCCCTGTAGGTACTCATCGCGGCCCACTGCGCGAACAGCCGCGATTGAGTTCTGTAACTTGACAGCAAAAACCACTATATCTTTGTGGTAATCTGAAGAGATGGTCTGTAACTTCTTTATGTCTTGCATGACCCTTGCTATGATGGTGTCTGGGTTACCAAAGCGTAGCTCTAAAGTTGACATAACCTTGTCAGGATCAGTCGCACAAATCAGGAGAGCTGAGACGGCATCCTTAGCTGGTCCGCGTAGACATTTTCTTAACCTCCATAGGTTCTCTTTCGGGTTAAAATTACATAATTGAGTGGACTCTTCGTAGGCCTGCCTGAAGTGCAACCACTCCATCGGGTCTCCGTCAAAGGCAGGCAGATCTCTTGGCGTGCATATCCTACTCAATAAGTTAGCACTTGGTGCGTTGGCTGCAGAAGAGGCGGCTATATCCTTCAGTGCGCGAGCCAACAGCTGAACTGTTCCATCAGTGCCAGGGCTAGTGTCCACTGGCGCGCACAGCTCGCCCGTTTTAGTACCATTCTCGGGGGCTGACTGTACTTTCTGTAGTTCTTGCTGGCCGTGCTCTAACCACCTACTTACGTTAGTCGTTCTACTAACAGAACCTTCCTCCTCGTGTGAACTGTATTCGTCTTCTAAATCTGCCAAATCCGCTTCCAATTTTTTATCAACCAATTCCATCTGTATTCGTGCCTTCTCGCGAGCAGCTTCCAACTCCAGTCGCTTCCTGCGAGCTAGTATCGATGACGAAGTGGACCTTCTACTCTTCGATCCCTTGCCGGAACGTGGTGGCGGCGTCGTCTCTCGACGCTCAACTATAGCGCTGCCACCCGCGATAACAATGGTGCGATCAAAGTCAGGTGCCGGTACATCAATCTGCTGTTTGTTTATATTAGCTGGCTGCTGCGTACCTTGTGGATTGGAAGCTGTTTCCGTCAGTGCACGCTCCTGGGTTGCCATCTGGCGCGTTCTCACCATCTCAGATCGTGGCGGTGTGCGAATCATCGGGATCCGGCTCGAAGGACCAACTTGTGTACGTTGGCCGCAGGTCCGCCACACGCCGGGGTGAGAATAATAAGCAGGAGGATGGATGGAAAATAATAAATTATATTGTATGTAAAATTTTCAGTGCGGACATATCAGGTGACAGTCATAGACTTCTTAAAAAACAAAAGATTACAAAAAAAGAACATAAAATTACTCCTAAGGAGATCGCGTCGTTAACAATGACATTGTTCAATATAGATAGATATACATATAGGTAGTTTAGCGATATTATTATTAGAATTTGAACGTTCGTAAATTTGTAATTTCACAAATTGATTAATATTCATAACACATACATTGCACAGTTAGGAACGAATTCAATAAAAAAAAAACAGATAATACACTCCCATAACTACATCCCATAAAATACACATATTATTAGTAGTGCTACGAACTTTCAAAAGTTTTTGTTATAACTTTAGAAAACTTTCACTGGGGATAGCTGTTATTTTGTGGGCGAGCCACTAGCATCACCGCTGACAATTTAATGTAGCCACGGCTGCAGCGGGGCCCAACCTCGGATATATGATTGTTGGAAAGTCTGTAAGTGAGACCGCACCAGGTGGAATCCATTGTGGCTTTTATAATTCATTTTCGATTCAGACCTGCCCCCTGATTACGTAACTTGCAATAGCCTAGCGATAGCAGTAATCGCGCAATATTTGCTTTTTAATTTCTAATTCGTATTACGTAGCGCTGCGACGTCATATAAAGCTGCGATTTGAAAGCAATTATTGCGAGATTATTGCTGTCGCTTTTCTTTCGCTAAGCTTGAAAAGATACGTAATCTGGGGGCGGGTTATAAGGAACGATTTTTTTCGTTCTTAAATAATAATTACGCTATACATTTTAATTTCTTATTGTTTCTTATTCTTCAGACTCGGGTCTCATTGGGTTTGTTACCCATCCCTTCGCTGATCAATCGTGGGGTATTTATATATTAAATACACCAAGCTTGATAATTACCGTGTTACCATGACTTTGATAAGTATCAATTCAATACAATGTGGCTGTGAGTTCCCAGCGCCGGGGTCGGCGCGCAAGCTTCCGTCAGCACCGGAAGGACGGCATATGATAATGTTGCGAACAATAACTTGCGATGTGTCGCGGATGTCTAAGTCGAAGTCAAGTCACATCATATACTGTTTACTCAAAGACTTTGAATACTAGAGATTCAATATAAAAGACTTTAGTGTTATGATATTTCGACACATATTACGGTAACTAGGTACGACAATTTTCCGTAGAAGTTATGAGATGCTGTCGAATTTGGATCGAGAAGTGATGAATAATCATTAAAAGCCTATAAACTTCGATCAGAATAAGCTAGGAAGACATACTTAGCTATCTATGTATTACATAAACGGATTTGTGAGCTGTTCGCGGAGTAATTAAGTATTTAACGCGTGTTCACGGTGCGCGGGCAAGTGGAGCCGCGGGTCGATAGCATGATAGAAGAGAACCGAGTCTAGATAGCGTGATTATGAAGAGTTAAGAACTCTACATTTTTTTATTGTTGTAATAAGCCAAAAAGAACATATGAAGTAGGCTAAAGCTATCACCACCGGTTCGGAATGTTGGTTGCACTAAGGAGAGACTTCATCTTCTTCTTTTTTTACGAAATGAAATGCGATGAAATAAAATGGATATGCAAATGGCCTCATCCACAACTTAGCGGGTATTTTGCCAATGTCAAGTAGTTAATAGCAATAAAACATTCAATAAATACACATTATAAATAAAATAATGGATGTGCCATGATGAAATGAAAATGGCGTGTCCTAAGGAGATTCAAGAAGCTCATTGGCTATCTTTAAGGTATTATACTTCATACGAGATTCAAGTAATCGTACGTCATCCAGAAAGCATGCCGTCACAGTCATCTTGAGTTATGATGACTGTGGTGTGAGCGGGAAAACAGACGCTAACGCTACTGTTTGATTCGCTGATTGCAAAACGTTACAATTGACTTTATTTGAATGTTTCACACTGGGAGCTTATAAGTGTATAACACTTTTAGAGGTAGGTATCATTTTTTTTCAAGCATACCGGCCAGTAAAGCTTGTTGTCCGCGGGATGACTATTCTATCAGTGAAATACTTTTCAGAATCGGTTGAGTAGTTCCAGAGATTACCCCCTACATCCAAACTCACAAACGTTACCTCATTCTAATAGAGTATACCAAGTGTTGTACTAAAAAATCTTACCACAACAGGGTTTCCCGAAGTCCAGTCTGACGAGCTGCACCATGTACGGCTCCAGCAGGTTGACGTACCACCAGGGCACCCTCTCCGCCTTTGTCAGGGTGCAGGTGTCAGGGTTGAACGTCCCCGACGTGCTCCCGTCCAAGGCCCGCTGGGGGACGCCCCCGTCTTCGGTGGATGCTTGCATTGGGGCCTTCCCCGCTGCCACGTTGAGCACTGTGGGGGTAGACATACACATTGTTAAAATAAAAGATCTACAATGTTTCTGAATGGTTCCTCACCTAAGTAGAAATCAAATTGAATCTACGGATCTTCGAAACGAAGACTTAAAAATTTGATTCGCATTAACCATACATTGTCACTACCTATCTGAATAAAGAATGGTATTATGTAGTGTCTGATTACAGTATGTTGACGGCACAGACTCGATACTCGGCTCGATGTCAGCCAATTACAGTATAGACTGTTCCGTGTACAGTTCTATGTACAGTACGAACTGTACAGGTGTGATGAACCGGTACTCCTATTCATTCTCCGAAATACGTGATAAAAATGAAATAATCATCAGTGTCTCCAACTAGACCTACAATCGGTCGTCAAAAGTATACTCATTCATAATAGTATGAGTTTAATGCTTTGTATACTTTAAAACTAATAAGTACCGTTATCTGTGTGTCGTTACATGCAAACTGACAATTATCGAGTGCGGCGCATCACTAGTCGCGATGTGCTAATTCTATTTTACACATACCTAGACCCGTTATGTTTAGGGTTGTACACAAAAAAAAAATCTGGTAAAGAAATATAGTTTTTAACATTTACTAAAAAAATATTTTTTATTAAAAAATATAGAGTTAAGATTTAGAAAATTCCACCACTCCTGCCTTTTGCTGAAAATAACCTTATTCATAAAGGAAAAGAAGAATGCATCACAAAAAATATACAACCGAATTGAGAACCTCCTCCTTTTTGTAGTCGGTTAAAAAGTGGACGATAACATGACCAAGAAATATTTTTACGCTGTTTTGTTTTCGTTTTTGCATTTAAAAAAAATTCAGAGTGCCATGGATTTACGTATGAAACTAAATGGCCATTTTATCAAAATTTCTCCAAAATAAAGACAGTGAGATCGTGAGCACATCGTCCAAGCAGTGGCTGCGGGTCAGGCGAGGGACGTGACATGGCACTCAGCGCCAGCATGTGTGGCAGTGGGCCAGAGGAGCGACGCCCAACACGAACGAGATGGAAAGTGCACGCGGCCGACCGGAACGGACGTTGCGCCCGCGTCGTGGAAACATCTTGTGCGCCATGCGCAAGAGTCGGCAAAGGTATACAACATCATTGCAGGACTCGTTGCGTGCATGTTACTGGCAAGACATATATGAAGCGTATATGAAAGGACCCAGTATGTGCATCGAAACATAATCGATGACAAGTGTCATCCATAACCTGTGGACATTCCTTCAGTACGTACCAAGCGATTTGCTTCTACTTTCATCGTGCGAACTGCCAAGGAATGGAATACGCTACCGGCGTCTTTGTTCCCCGTTGACTTCAATCTGGGTGTTTTCAGGTCGAGAGTGAATAGGTACCTTCTAGGCAAGTATGCTCCATCGTAGATCTCATCGTCACTTACCATCAGGTGAGATCGAGATCAAATACAAGCCTATAATGTAATAAAAAAAAGATATAAATGATTATTGAAACCGAGTGCCCAGCAAGAACTCCCAATGTAGTCTGCTCAAAGCATGCCGTCACTTTCACTCTTATTCATAAAATCTGGTGTGTAAGTGGGACGGAATGCGCTTACGCTATCGTAACGCTACGTAAAAATATTGTCTGTGCAATAGCCACAGAACATTTTTTTTTTCTATAAATAATTTTGAGCATAGTATTGTGCACTATGGGGTCTTTTTATCCTCAGAAATAGATCGTTTAAGACGAAGATTCTGGACGAACCGGGTAGGTAACATCACCTCCTACATGTTACACTAAGTTTGATCTTATGAATTGAGCATATTTAATATTTTTATTGGCCACACAGTGCCCAAGTCCACGCGATCCATGGGGCGCCTTAGTTAAAAAAGAAAATTTCTAGCAATTTTGCTTACCTACTCCTTTTGCCTGTTGTTAATAAAATAGTCTATCGTAGTCATAGGGGTCCCATTATCCTAAAGTGCCCAGGGCCCCCAATAGATTTTAACTTTTAAAGTTATAGGTCATTAGTTATCTTTCCATAACTTATTTGACAGATGGTCCATACAAATTTTGTCCAATAAGTTGAGAAATATACGAAAAAAATGTAATATAGTTCTAGTAAGAGGGTTTATAAGTTCATTAGACATTTCTTTTCTTGGAAACCTAAATTCCACTCTATAATATTAATTCACAGTTATAACGAATCAAAATTTAGGCCAATATAGAAATACTGAACCATGTGGCTACTAAAAATATGTTAAGTAGTGTGTACAAGTGTTGAAAACACGAATTTGTGTCGACCATTGATGGGACCGTACGCACCGGCCGCCTGGTGCCGCGAGCAACCCAGGGCTGCCAGGCGGGAGAGAAAATATTATGTAAAGATCTGTTATATTCTGATCAATGGTAACGATGGAGAGAATAAGCGAGCTAACAGTAAACTCTTGAAACAGGGATAAGTATATATTTTTTTCAATTGTAGATCACATATATTCTGGCTAACAAAAAAAAACAAAAAGATAGCCAAGAGTCGCGTTTGTAACCCAGAGGTACTGGGTTCAATCTCCACTGGTCATTAAACTATTGAAGCCCCCCTCAGCACAAGCTTTGGCTTAGTTGGACTACTCATCGAGATTTTATCACAAAAGAATAATTTTGTGGTTAATATTACTACATATTTTATCTAGGAAACAAATCAATCAAAAAATAAATGTATGAAAGTATGACCATAGATAGGATCATATGTTTAAATAACAAATTTTATTACTTAATAAAATTCTCACAGGCAGCCCTATACTACATGTAACGGCGCTCTAAGTGTGCCAGTCACTTGTCGCTAACGGTGACGTGAGCGGTGGCGGGCGCGGTGGCGGGCGCGGGCGCGGGTCGGCCAGCTGTCACTTTTGACAGATATTGTATGGGATATCTGTCAAAAGTGACAGTTACTATGCGGTTGCTGTTCGATTATGAATCGATTGTGTTAGCAGACTTGGGGGCCTGGGATATCGATGGTGCGCACGCGCATACTGCAGTGGCGCCTCAGCCGCGCCGCGGCGCTGCCCGGAACTAAACAAGATCAGCTGGCGTTCCCGCGTAAAACTATTTATTGAATATGTTCATGTTTTGTGGCAGACTTTATATGAAGTCAAATTAATATTTATACTAGCTGTGCCGGTGAACGTGGTACCGCCTCAGAATAACATCATTACGTTTATAAGATTTTATTTTTCACATATTTTATAGTTATTCTGCTATTCGGACCGGAGATAAATTCCATAAATTCATAGTTCATAAAAATCGGCTTACCCATTCCGGAGTTATAAATGATGTAACTACTTTGTTTCATATACATAGAAGATTGGAAACTATTGTCTACACCACATTCTCTAGACAGGAAACCAGGGTTGAATACAATGTTATGATACGCTTATGCAAGTCTAAGCCGTCTTGAACAAGCATAAATAATCAAAGGTATCTACATATTTTTCCACAGGTAGAACAACCAATAATGGCTTTGGACTGTGCCAACTGCCAGTTGCAGCCAGTACTCATAGTACGAGTAGTAATTAAAGTGTGTTTAACTATAAAGGTCACAAATATGTTGAATTTAAGGTCTTAGTTTGTATACTAGCTTTTAAGCAGCTTTGCCGTGGAAGCCCAAGTAATTGGTCTGTAAAGTCAAAGAGTATTTACTTCTTTAACTGGTTCAGTTGCATTGTAAAGCAAGCTCGAATTAAAATATTAACAAGCCATCGCCATCGCCATCGTCGCCATCGCCATCGCCATCGTCGCAGCAAGACAATAGCACAATCGATTCACATCGGCACTATTCGGCACACGAGAACGCAGCGACACGACGGCGCGTGCGCCGGTGCTTCAGACTTCTACAATGATAATCGTGCTTCTAACTGACTCGATGTGACAGAGGCTATTGTTTACGCTTAAGGGCTTCGGGGACCAAACTGAGCGACAGCACGAAAAGATCATGCAACTTCTAATACTTGCTCTAATGAGTATGTCCCCTACGCATAGGGTTGCATAGTGAAATTGGGATTTTATGACATGACATAGCTCAGTTAGGTTGCATTGCAAGTGATGTTTGTTATAAAGCCTCACCCCCAAATTTATAGAAGTTTTATAAATGTTTCAAACGTCATATACAATTAGTACTGCCCACAAGAGCTTTGCTTTGCGCTGTACTGTACTGTTTTGCTTCGTGACGTTTGATAAATTTGGGGGTCTTTCAATTAAGATGTTAATTTATATAGATTAATTTGCCCAGTAGAATTGGGTTATTCTTACATCCATTGGATATTTCATAATTATAAGATAGAAGGAGAAGAAGAATAAAACTATTTGTTTTTCAAATTTTATCGGGTTTATTTTATGATTTTACTTTTCCGACGTTTCGGTTGCTTTACACCATGGTCACGGGTGGACTGAAGAAATTCGAAAAAAAATGTTTTGTTTCAATGTGTAGTATTCTCGTCAATATAAGAAATCAATTGCAGCGGTCAGTCACTTTTCGACATTGTTCCCAAAAACTATCATACCTACATTTTCCTTTAAAGGAGTCCGGTACTAAATATGTATCGGACTTTCTTTCCTGACCGTACCGACAACTTACTAGGTGTATTTTACATACAATGTGGACGACCATATCTGACGTCACGACACGATTTCTATCCGATTATACATAGTGACATTTACTATTCCATCCGCATCCAAGTGACTCAGTCGAGTCATCGTGGCCCGAGTAACATGGTTTATGAGGTCAATGACACACAAACAAACATAATTATATATTATTATTGTGATCGATATCATTGAATATACATTTACTGGGTTACGAGTCCATGGTCCTTGGCCTGTAAATAGGCCATTTACTGGGTTACGAGTCCATGCTCCTTGGCCTGTAAATAGGCCATTTACTGGGTTGGGTTAACTCTCATCGTTTTATGAGAGCTTATCAATGTTAGACTATTATATTGGTACTTAATTAACCAGCATGCCAAGTATGAAAATATGTCAGATAATGAATGAAAAATTATCTTCTAAAGCTTCGGTTTAGGTATAAAAAAATGTTTATCTTTTTAGTGCTTTGTATGTATCGCTTATAAAAGCGTCAATTGCTTAGTTTGACTACATAGGTGTAATGAACTATTTTTTTTAATTAGTAATTTTAAGCTATTAATAGTGTTAATTGCACTATTAACTCACGAACGGGTGGGCTGACTTTTATGATCTTTGATTCTTTAAATTTGTCCCGCCCATAATGGCGGAATAACTATTAATTTGATTCCGAGGCGGTACAAAGTTCGGAGGGACAGCAAGTTAATAAATTAAAACAGTAAAAAAATATAATTTTATTAACATTTATTTCATTCTTTACAAATGTACCCGTATGTCGTAAATTTACATGGAAAACATATATGTAGGTACATACGAATACAACCCGCAATCATGGCCGTTAAGTGGCGTAACATAACGGCTATAATGGCAAGCGCTAATTTATTATCTGTTACTTTGATACCGTAAGCATAGACGCAACAGATTATAATTTCAAACTATCGACTTTGGATACGGGGATTTTTGGCTAACCTATAATTAACGAGAATATAATTCTCCATATGCATGACCGAATTTCATGAAATCCATTCAATTATTCGAAACAAGATTATTGTTAAGTTACGAAAAAAAATGCGTAGCCAATGAATTTACTTTGACTTGAATTTATCTTGCTTATGAATTATGATCTAACTATTAGTAAAGCGAGACATATATAAGCTAGGAAGGAGCAGGGGTCCAAAAAAGTCAATTGAAAAGTGCGTCACGAAGGTTGTCAGGCCTGTTCTAAACTGTTGATATATCATTTATCAGCAAATAAAAGTTAAAGGGAGATACAGCACTTAACACGTTGAGTGCGGTGCCATTTTCAGAGGACTTTCAGCCAGTGCGTTAGAGACCTATTCGACCTCTTAACCGAGCTTCACTCTAGTGCGTATGAGACCTAATCCATCTCGTAAAATAAGGTATTTTAAAAAAACTCATATCTTTATCAAAAAATAAGATACAATCTATGTTCTTTCTGTAAATAATAGAGAATTAACTGTTCTATCTCAAGTTTGCTACGCATGGGGATGTGAAAAGTGGGTTATGAGATATAACGAAAAAAAAATTAGGTATCCATTGAATCTCGCATCGCAACTAAAGATAGATCAGTTTGGGTTGTGACTAGTGATGGGATTAAAATAAAACCCCAGTTATCGATAGCTTAACTTTTTATGAAGTAATCATTTAAACATAGTAATATTGATTTCTTATATTTACGCGAATACTAGACATTTAAATAAAACTAATCTTACGGATTTTATCGTGTTTATTATTTGTTTTTTACGTTCCCGTTCGTTTCGGCTGTTTTACAGCAACCATGGTCACGGGAGGACTGACCATGGTGACTGTCCTTCCGTGAATGATGAATTATGATAATCCATAAAATTAGTTTTATTTCCATAAACATAGTGACAAAAAAAATATTTAAGAAAAATGTTCCTCATTGAAGCATGGTAACCACATTTGTTGTTCGCATTGCACACATAGTGTATTTATTCGTTTGGTTTTTTTGGATGCATCTGTGCTACTAAATGTGAGCCGTAATTTACTGTAACAGCCTGTGCAACGACTTTTTTTGCTACCACGCTGACAAAATATAAGAGCGTATTTTTTTTAAATGGAGTGCGCAGGTACACATTATCGACATTTGAACAACACTGAGCGCGAGCTAACGGCGCCCGCGCCGCCCGCGCTCCGCTCCTTGCGTCTACGACGCCTGTGTTTTAGGAGGTCCGAAAGATCTCCTCACGCAACAGATGTATATTATTACAACTCAGTGCGTTAGAGACCTCATCCATCTCCTATTTTTTTTATTACATTATTGAATCAAACTCGCAGCGGGAAGTAGGTATGTATATTTGTCTCTGTCAAACACATAGAAATAAAGAAGTTACGACCTCCCGCACAGAGGTGGAGAACACGATTTTCGGCGCCGCACCAGCTGAAAGTCACGTTAGAGATCTTTTAGACCTCTTAACGCAGTCAACGTGTTAAACAGCTTTCATATTCACTATTCAAATAAATACATTGCTTTAACAGTGTTTTGGTTTCAGTTCAGTTGTGTGTTATTATTATAATTCCCTTTTCCCCGTTTCGGGAATCAGTCTACAGCCACTTTTATATAGCTGTTTCGCTGTGTCGTGAAGTTCTCTACAGCCTATTTGAGATCGGTCACCTTCTTCGACAGCCTTCGAACATTATACGGAACAGATACGTTCAAAGCTGATCACTAGGAGACAACTTTTGACATGACAAATCAAATCGGTTAGTCGCGATGCGGTTCGGCCGCTACGTGTAGCTACAACAGTTACTTGAAGCGACTTAGGAGAGTTTGTGTAACTCATTACCGCACTTATCTCAAAGCCAACTGGGCTAATTAAGTCAATACTCCAAATGATTGATTATTATATATTATATTGATTGCAATTTTCTTTTAATTCATCATGTATCTCACTGCTGTAGCGTCGCATACTGTACAAACGACTTTTACTTTCGTCGTGAGAGACGGCTCGCTAGAAGACTGCATTGTGCCGTCTCTCCCACGGCTCTCTCGCGATGAAAGTCTCGCCCTTTGTGCTCTACGCTAATGTGTGCTCGCATTCAAAGCGACTCGTGCGCAGTCAAAGGTGTTATTAATTTCATTTAGCGGGATTTCCGGGCACTATTAATTGATTGTGTAATTTGTAGAGCGTTAGCGCATTACAATATTCCAATCAAAAGAACTGTTCTGTAAGAGTCGTGCAAGATTTCAATATAACACGGTGCTCGTTCGTTCATGCTGGTTAATTTAATGTTAACTCTACAGAAACTTGTTACGGTATCCGGAACGCAAATAATATTGTAGCAAAGCAGGATTCCATGTGTGAACAGCTCAGAAAGTTCGTAAGTAGAGAAGTAGGCACGTATCACACAGTTTGTAATTTAAAAAAATTAAACATATATTAGAAGACTCGTGGACAGCTCGGTCAACGAGACAACGACATATATACCAAGAAGATTGTTTACAAAGAAAGAAAGAACGTTGAAAGAAGATCTTATACATGATACAATCACGAATACATTTACATCACGGCTTAATTTTTCAGTACCTAACTTACCACGGTGCTAGCAGGTATTAGAGATCAATTTATGAGGAGTCACTTACCACAAAATGGTATTCCATCAGGTGTCCACTTGCCGTCAGGTCCGCAGGTCCGCCTGGTAGGGCCGAGCAGCTCGAAGCCCCTCTCGCATTCGTACGTGGCCACGGTGCCCTCGGCCAGGGTCTCATCTGAGAACGAGACCCGGGAGTGGGCCGGCGCGCCCGGGAACCGACATGTGGCGGCTGCGGTACCTGGTCGATAAAGAGACTCGTATGATTCGGTGTTTTTTAGTCCATGAGAGGAAGAGTTAAGGTGTCAAAATATACGTTTTTTTTATTTTAAACTAGCTGTTGCCCGCGACTTCGTCCGCGTGGTATTTAGTAAAGACAACCGTTGACAACAGCCTGCTTGCCCATTCTGAGCCCGCGGGACGCATTGCAGGTTGTTGCTATCAAACTTAATCAGGCGCTGCGCTGCAACATTGGTTTTAATTTTTTTTCGTGAGATCCTATTTTTTTTTTCTAAAATAAAAGTAGCCTACATTACTCCTTGTTACATCAGCTATCTGCCAGTGAAAGTCCCGTCAAAATCGGTCCAGCCATTTCAGAGATTAGCCGGAACAAACAGACAGACAGACAGACGGACAGACAGACAGACAAAAATTGTAAAAAATGTTGTTTCGGTATAGGTAACGTGTATACATCCAAATGCACTTAGTAAAAAGCGGTTATTTTAATATTACAAACAGACACCCCAATTTTATTTATATGTATAGATGTATAGATATAGATATGAATACAGCGAGAAGTTCATGATTTTTGTTTAAGTCAGTATATGCTTTCGTGCTTTATAATATAGGAATGCTCTTCACAAACAAAATCAATGAGCATTATTGGACGTGCCTCGAGCAGGTTGGAGCAAATTTTAATTTAATTTGCAATTTTGTCACGCAAAAAGATCCAATCATCGAAGGTTTATTTCAATCTAAATTCCATTACATCTTTGACTGGAATTTGACCAGATATTCTCCAGATTCTGTGTCCAGATCAGTACGTTGAGTAAGAACCTATTTAATCGTATCGTCACATACCTACTCGTAGATAGCATGAATTCACGTAATTTTGTCTACGTACTCTCTATAAAAAAAGCAAAGAAGCAAAGAGGCTACACAAAGGAGACTCTATGATTTTTTACTGAGAAAATCATGGACAAAAACTCCTGAGCTTACCAAAGTGTAGTAGCGTAAAAGTAATCTACCTTGTCAGTGGTAACGTCATCGCATCACGTATATTATTATTTTTACGATGAGAGCCTCAGTTTCTACGGCACATTGCTTTATGATTAGCGAGCGAAGGCGCTCGTGAGCGCTGCCAGGCGTAACTTTGGCCGGTTCCAATAGTAAGGTCCCAGACTGCGGTCCCAGATACTGTGGTAGTCAAGGGCACTAGAATTGTATTTTGGCTGGGGAAGCGGGCCACTCGGACCCAGATTTACACGCATATTCGTGTGAGTCAAAATCGCATAGTCAGTTTAAAAAAGACATCGCAGTGCAGTGGAAACTTTGTATGGAACGTCCTTGTAACACAAACTCCGGGTTCTATTCTCACTCTGATCATTTAAAGTAAATATATTTATGTGAGCTTACTCCTAGCAAATGCCAACGGAACTATTACAGTAAAATGTATCCATAAAAATAAATGCTGTTCGCTGGTATAAGCGCATAACTTGACAAAGGCCGGACCGATTTGCCTAATTTTGTTTTTAAAATGTTTATTATAGTTCAAATAATGTTTCTAGAAAAAAAAAATAAGGTTGTCCGGATAATCGGACAAGTGGGTACAGGACAATATCCATCGGATCAGTTAAATGAAAATGAATATATCTGTACGTCAAGTGCGAAATTATTCGTAATACTTACCGTATACATTATAGTCTACCGTATTCAGACATTTTTTATTGAGAGTTGAAAGTTTTAAATACCGTCCGCTAGAGACGCTCTTCAAGTCTCCATACAAAATGTCTAAATACGGTAGACTATAAAGTATACAGTTAGCTCGGACTTGACGCTGGACTAACCACCCCCCTGCCTTTATTTCGCCAAAGCAATAGCATTATCTCGGCAAGGCCATATTTATAAAAGAAGTTACAGAATCAAAACCAGAATATTTTTTATTCACGTAGGTAGACCATAAGTACAGTACTTATGAATCGTTAAAAGTTACAAAATATTATGCTACTAATTTACCACCCGTTCGGAATGCCTTTCCTATGGAGAAGAACGGGCAACTCCATTTCCAGCAACCACTCCAGCAACTCTTTTCTTTCTTTTCGATCTTTTTTTTTTTAAAAAAGATCTTTTATATTTTTGAGCAATACATTGTTATAGGTATGTGAGATAGAGATACAGTGTTTTCTCCCCCCCCCCCCCCCCCCCCCCCAGCTAGACAATGTCCGACGCAGGCTCCGGGCTGCTCCGGTCCGGGGAGACGAGCACGTCTCTCCTGGCACTCCGGCTGGTGATCATGTCAGTGCTGATGGTGGCAATGGTAGTGCACATTCGCTCGCTGCGCGTGTTCCGCTGGGAGCAGTCGGTGTCGGGGGGCGTGCTGGTCACGTTCTGCTTCTCGGAGCTGGGCTTAGCGCTGTGCACTGGCACCACCAACTGCGGTGGACGGGCTCTGCAGGTTAGTGGATTACCATACTATCCTTTTTTTATTTAATTTTTTTTGCGTGGTGATATCCTCGTTGGTACCCGCAAGCCCCGTAGGAGGCAAGCGGGTAGTGTCGGACTCTTACCGACTAAACCCCACGATGGTACTTCTCCTGCCTTGTTGGAGGGCCAAGGGAACGCTTTCGCACACATCCGTGACAAATTACCATACTGTCATATGTCTAAAATAGAAAAGAATGAGACTATGTGGTTTGATCAGGTTTATCAATAATTTTCTAGATTGTTAAAGCTTTGAAGTTCAAAATACTTGATTTACCAAATGATCTCAATCTTTAACTGACTTCAACAATGGATTAGATTATTAATTTATATCTGTGTTATGTTATGATATATATGATATCACCGGTGTTGTGGACAACTGACGGATATGGATTGATAGGGTAAATCCGGGGGCGAGGCACAAGAGGGGCACCGGTGCGTTCCGTTTGGAGATCCCGGAGCCCCTCCAACATGTGTCGAGGGCGGCCACAGCGGGGGTTTCAGTGGGTAAGAATCCTACATAACCCGGCCCTCTCCCACACAGAGGCCGGGTGTCTATCGAAGATTTCCCCCCCGTCAACAAAAAACAATTATCTCGATAAAAAATTAAGAATAATGAAACTAGAGGGGTCACCACTAATAAAAAAATCTGTAAGCTATTTAGCCCAGTTCATATTATATTATTTGCACGCGCAGGCATATCTCTGCTGCGCCGGCGCAACGCTGCTAGCAGTGAACGCAGCGGTGATCTGGCACCGCTGGAAGCGCTCCAGCGAGCTGACGCGCATGGTGGCGGAGCTGCTCACGACGCTGGGGGTGCCGCTCCGGCGCCATGTCATGATCAAGGTGTTCCTCAGCGCCGCCGCCGCGCTGGGCATGATCGCGGACCTCACCGTAGCGACCTTCTTATTTGGTGTTAAGCAAATATAATATTGAAAATTGTGTACATAACTAAATTATTATTACAGGTTTTTTTATACGATTAATCTAGTTTTCTCAAGGTCTTACACATGAGAAAGCTACCACTCGGCATACAAATCACAGCAGGTTTATCCGAAGTCACCGGGCACCCGCATGGCAACACACAGGAGCTTACTTTTATATTTTATTTGTAAAAAAAAATTAATTTCAAACAAAAGACAAGCCCGCTGAGTTTCTTGCCGGATCTCAGTTGAGGTCGCGTTCCGATCCGGTTGTAGGCTTAAGAAAAAAAAATGTAATGACAATTTGTAAGTGCCCCCGTAGGCCTATACGAAATAAATGATTTGACTTTGACTTGACATACTTCCGAGACCGTGATCTATCTGGTGCACTCCTCCTTAATTATCCTTATTTAAGTTACCCTCCCTGGTTTTTAACTTCACTGCTAACATCGTGCGTCATCTATTTTGAAGTCAACTACAATTATTTGGTAGATTTTGTTACACACGGAGATGTAGAAATAACTTGATCTCGCAAAGTTGCAAAGATTGAAAACCTAGCGATTTCAGTCTTAATTAACTTCACCATTCAGGTCAAAACAGATTGTGACTACAATCATCGCGATAATACACCGTCGGTCGGCGCGCGCGCATAAAAACAAATCATTATGTTTTAATGTGAACGCTTTGAATATAATGGCGTCAATATTTGTGAAGTGCCGATAATAACTTTTGAAAGAAAGCTCTAGTAGGTACTCACACACTATGCTCTGGGGTTTATATACAAGGTTTTACAAAGATAGTGTAAAATATTTTAACCGATGAATATTTATGTTATATGGATCACATTGATGTCTAAAAAAATGTGTGCATAATGTTTGTTTTTTTATTAATAAATTTTTTAAACAATTCGAACCAGTAGCGTTTCGACGTTTCGACATGCGCTCAGTATAAGTGTAATTTTTAAATGTCTATGGGCTTGTTATCTTTATAATCTACATTTGGCCACTTGAAATATTTTGCATTATTATTGTACTAAGTTAACATCTAACCCCAGAATTTATAGACGTTTTATAACTTTATCAAACGTCATATAGTACTGCGCAAAGCAAAACTCTTGTGCGCAGTCCTATATGACGTTTGATAAAGTAATAAAACGTCTATAAATTCGAGGGCAAGTATATAGTGTTAAGTCAACTGTGTTTCGAATCCAAAGAGCCCATTTAATTGTTCATGACACCAGGCTATGTATCCCAGGACATTGACACTACTGTCGTAGACACAGAACGACCAACATACGAGATCTGCATCGCGGTGTCGCGGCGATGTACCTACTCACTTGGATACTCAGTATAATGGACAGTATATGTAGTGTTCCCCGGTATACAGACACCGAACCCCCCACCCAGGGCAGAATGAGGTATAGCTCTAAAACGTCAATGGCGGGGGATGAACTAGGTTGTATGGCGCCCGCCATATAAAATGAACAAAGATGGCGGCTCTGCGTACGCCTATTTATATGAGTTTAATTAAGTAGGAATTCATTTTTAACAGCCTTAAACTTCCTGCGACAGCATATCCTGACCTGTGCTTCTCTAGAGTTTATTACATAGTTATATTAACCTCCGGGTTCACATAAAAATAACTCAGATCATAGCAAAACAATCGTCAAACTGCAAGTAAAACTTTCGGAGCGTGTGATCGGATTAGGCTGCGCTTTCGCTGCGCAAGCGCCGCCGCGCCGCCGCGCCGCATCGCGTCTCCGCCGCCCGCGCACTCGCTCATCGCTCGATCATTCGCAACACTTCACGGACGTCGCAACTACAGATTCGTCACACGACGCCAGCTTCACCGGCTTTCCAATATAGATCTTCGTTGTGGTCAACAACAATGTCATGATAGATCTTCACACAATACAGCACCTCCTTGCTAAGTACCTATTAGGTAACGAGAGCAGTGACCGCCAAGTTGATAGAATGCTTGCCTTGGGTACAATGACCTTGGGTGTTACACTCACGAACATCTAGAGGATGCTTGCGTGTCTACGAGAACCTGACCTAACACTGGCCCAGCACGGAGGGTTGAACGAAATCCCCTTCGCATTGAGAAGAGAATTGTGCCTAGTAGTGGGAAATTAAAGGCCTTTATTACTAAACAAACTTAAGAAGACCACATGTCGCTACAACTAGCCTTCCGTAGACTTTATATTCTAAAAGGTTAATTATGATTTCACAAGGTTCAAAACGTCTCAATTTTACTTTTAAATTCATTCCAGGAACCTAATCTAAGCAAGACGCGAAGTAGAAACTAAACAGAAAATTTACGGATAATAACGACATTTATCCGATGATTTCATGACGAGGCTATTATTGTGAGTAAGAAAGCGTGCCACCTGACCTCAAGCCAAGACCATCGCTGCCACCAGGGTTGTACTCTGACGGTAATATACTTTCTCTAAGCATAGGGTTGCCAGTGGCTAGGTACCCAAGGGCCCCGGGGACAAATGAATTTTGGGCCGTATTTATACTAAACGAAATAAGTACTTTAAAGATGCAAAATTACTTCATCATCAGCTCCTTATCGCTCACTGCAGGAGATGATAAATGCTATTTACTACAAACAATTGAGTTGCCATGCTTAAGCCGTGTATACCCTATTATATGTTTATATTCTGAAAGTTTTTTTGTGATTTCATTTCGAACCGATCCAGGTTCGTTGGTCGGGAGCCTAAAAGTTAATGGTCGAAAATGATTTATTCATTTAGGATATTATATAATGCTTTCACTTTTGCAGAGGTTGTGGGGGCCCCTCGAGCTTGGGGGCCCGGGACATAGCTACACATTGCAATACGGTAGCTACACCACTGTTTGTTGCATATATCTCTAATCCAATGATTGCTCGCAGATGTAATGTATTTGCAAATATATGTACTCATGCTATAATAATATGCTACGCCATGGTATCTCCTTCCGACGATGACCATCGCAATTAATTAACGTCTTCAAAAGACTTTATACCGCTCATTGGTCGAAGATGGTCCATCGGCCATCTTCTTCGACTGAGCGGTGTAATCACGTGGCCTAGCCGCCTCGGGAATACCCGGTGTAGCATATTACCGTGCCATGATGATAATAACTATTCTAAAGTAGGAAAAACTTCGTAAGCATCTCGTCAACAAACCAGTATGCAAGGTTAACCATTTCAATGGCAAGCGTAGCTTTCTCAAAACTTTCTACCCCCGGGCCGCGGCTAAATTATTATACATTATAAAAACGTCAGTAGGTCACAGCGCCGCGGGTTCGACCACCGGGCAGGTGACTCAGCGCTTGTTCATTTTATATTTAGACTTGTTATTAAGTAATTTGCCGTCACAGTGGGGTTCTGATACAGGTGGGGCAAGCAATTGGGGATTCATTGTGTGATCTAGAGATAATAGTTACTGCCTCATTGGTTTATGGAGTGGCTGTACAATACGAAGTTCCAGTTTCGACTTCCGAGTCTGGCAAAGTGATTTTTGGATTATCTGCTAGGAAGTTCTGAGAAGTAACACCGACCCTCTTCGCGGATCTTACTCAAATCTTAGCGATCGAAATATGGTGTTGATCGTTGTACCTCTACTTAGCACTTCATGGAAAACAAGCGTGATAGGATTTGTAGCTTACGACTTCGCGTTAGTTTTAAAAAGAGTTTTGGTTGGCTTATCGATTGTTGACTCACTGCATTGCTCTGATATTAACATAATATGTAGAGGTGAACGACCGATTGCGAATATAAACATGACATAATTTCTTAGCGTGATAAGGATTGCGTCACAGTGAAGCTTGTGTGTACCTTACTTCCGAGGTCGCGCTCAGAATCCCAGTAGGGCAACACTAATTATTTAGTGTTGCCCTGCTGGTATCAAACATTCACTCCCGTTTTCACAATCACAATCTCCCGTTCTTTTGACGCACTCTTTTGTGGTTACAGCGGTTAGTACACCATGTAACCATGAGTTCATCCTATTCCTTAGAAGCATTACTATGTAAGAGATTGGTCGCTCATTCAATCAATAGGTGTTTTAACTTTGGAAAGAGGTACTAGGATGCCATTACATAGAAAGAGATCCAATATTCAATCAACGAAGTGAAGAAGATTTTTTTCATTTTATATTTCCGCACTGTAATTAGATAATTGATTCAACGCGAACAGAGAGGTAACTTATTGTTTTAAGTAATTTTCCGTGCCGTGAATAATGGAATATCCACTGAGTAGCATAGCTGCCTCAAATTTTATGAGTGTTACATTAAAAATGTAAGTCACGATTAGTAGTTATTTAATTTCTCAAACTCGTATCGGAACGCGGCTACTATGAAACAGGTATTAACACAAAAATGCGGACACTTCGTTAATGGAAAGTCTAGGGGTTATGAACCTAACCCTGCCCTTGCCGGCCCAGCGGGTCCGGACCGCGGCGCTGACCGGGTTACGGGGCGTGGGCGACCCGCTTGTAGGTCGACGATGACAACTTCTTGAATATATTTACGAGAATATCAAGTCCTGAATTGAATAAAAAAAGAATGCTGTATAATTTGCGCGCCATATTTTTTTTTATAATAATTAAGAGCTAACTGGAAACTCGATCATCATCTCCAATGATTCGATCATGATCTTATTTCTTGCGCCAATACACGGCACGCTTCCGCCGTTCGTAGGAAACTTTCTTACTATGAGTAAGATAATCTGACGCAACTGACTCGCTCGTGAAATGTGAAAGCTCCGTGACAAATTGCAGTTTTACTTGAACGATATTACAATGGGTTAGAGTCGAGTGTTGAGCGGCATTTGTGGAAAGCCTTATGGGAAACTCTGTGAAGTCATTGGGGTCACAGTTTTCCGGGTAGTAAAGATGTCGTGTGTAAACTGTGCTAATGTATTTACGCTTATCAAGATTGTGCCGTCAAGCTTATAATGGCAGCTGATTAGTCGCAGGCTTGGAGAGGAATACAAATATAATGCATAAAGCGGTGGGTCACAGCGTACAACGATGTTTCGATCTGATAAAAATCGTACTCGCATCAGAAGAATAAGAAGACTGTGTACCCAGTGCAGCATATTGCAACATATTGATTTCTTATATTTACGCGAATACTACACATTGAAATAAAACTATTTTTTAAGGATTTTATCGCGTTTATTTTCCGTTTTTACGTTCCCGACGTTTCGGCTGCTTAACAAGCAACCATGGTCACGGGAGGACTGAGGTGGTTGACGTCCTGGTGTCATAGTTAGAGACGGGCTACCCTCATATTTAATTGTTGATTGTGGTCCGATCTACGCAGAAAGTGCTCACAGTATCTTGAGGTCTTGCAATGGTACGCTTGGTTTTCGATTTAATAATATTAATCACTGGATCCCAAGTCGGTGGTAGCACCCAGCCATCTTCCCTATTGAAATTAGGATGTTTTTTAATTTCAATGGCCTCGCGTATCATCCTTGGTCGGAATCGGTGTTCTTTTGCGAGGATCTGTGGCTTATCAAATCTGATATAATGGCGGGTGCGATCTTGTACATGTTCACAGATTGCAGACTTCGTGGGGCGCCGGTGTTTCACGTCAGCGATGTGTTCTTTTACGCGGGTTTTTATTGCTCTTTTAGTTTGTCCTATGTAAGAGAGCCCACATTCACAATCGAGTTTGTATACCCCTGCATCTTGTAGAGGAATGTGACACTTGACAGATGGTAAGAACTGACTAATCTTCTTCGGCGGCTTGAAAAAAGTTTTGATTGAAGCGCGCTTCAAGATGTAGCCAATTTTGTCTGTGACTCCTCTGATGTATGGTAGTACAGCAGGCAGACGCTCGACTGTGGCTGGTTTCACTCGGTCACTGTGACGGCGGCGCGGGATTCGGAGCTTGTTGTCATGCAGTACTTGCTTGACATGATGGAGCTCGGCAGCTAGATGTTGCTCGTCACAGATCCCTTTGGCTCTCTGAAACAAAGATTTACCCACGGTAGCTAACTGTGTTGGATGGTGGTGAGATTCACCGTTTAAGTACCTATCTGTATGGGTCTTTTTTCTATACACGGTGTGGCCTAAGGTGTTGTTGGAATTTCGGATGACTAAGACATCTAAGAAAGCTAGAGAGTTATTGGCCTCTAACTCCATTGTAAATTTGATTTTAGAGTGTATGGAGTTAAGATGGTCTAGGAAAGCTGTTATTTTGTTAGATGGTAATATTGTGAAAGTATCGTCTACATACCGCTTGTAGAATCTTGGGGTAACAGGTGAAGTACGAAGGGCTTTCTCCTCAAAGTCTTCCATGAATAAATCGGCGACAACGGGGGAAACAGGGGAGCCCATCGCCACACCATCTACTTGCTTGTAGAACTGTTCATTCCACAATAGATAGCCAGATGTAAGGCAATGTCTTAAGAGTTCAGCATATTCCTCCGGCATGTTGTTCTCTTCTAGCTTCTTAGAGACTATTGTGATGCAGTCTGCTACAGGTAGGCAGGTAAACAACGACTGAACATCAAAACTAACCATTGTTTCATTGTCAGCAAGACATAGGTGTTTAATCTCACTGACAAAATGGTAAGAATCCCTTGTATGTGCTCTTGTGTGTCCTCTTAGTGGTGAGAGCACCTTTGCTACGTGCTGGGCCAGACTGTATGTTGGTGTGTCAATCTGGCTCACAATGGGACGCAGCGGGGCCTCAGGTTTGTGTATTTTGGGTAACCCATACAGCTTTGGTGGTTTAGCGCAGGAAGGTATCAGTGATTTGACGTCTAGATTCAATGCTTCGGAGTGTTTCTTTATTAGTGCGGTGGTTGTTTTTAACACGTTTGTGGTTGGGTCTGTTTTGACCTTTTTGTATGCGCTTTGATCCGATAAAAGTTCGTCAATTTTTGCATTGTAATCTGACGTATCCATTATAACCGTCGCATTTCCTTTATCCGCGCGGAGAATAATTATATCTGTCCTAGTACGTAAGTTCTTCAACGCTAAATATTGCTTCTTAGGAAGATTTTGTTTCGGCACTGCACTGCGGCGTAACAAAGATGATACGTCCTGTCTTATAGCCTCTGAATCTTCCTTTAATATATTGTTTTTGGCCAGACAATCCTCAACGTTGCAAATAATATCCTCATAAGGGATCCTGCGAGGTGGTACTGCGAAATTTAGGCCTTTTTTAAGAACATTAACGGTGTTTTCATCCAAACTTTGTTTTGACAGATTGACAACTGCGCGTGAGTCATGATTGTCTGTGGTGCACGGTTGCGTTGAACGCAACCGTGCACCACAGACGAAACAAAATCTTCCTAAGAAGCAATATTTAGCGTTGAAGAACTTACGTACTAGGACAGATATAATTATTCTCCGCGCGGATAAAGGAAATGCGACGGTTATAATGGATACGTCAGATTACAATGCAAAAATTGACGAACTTTTATCGGATCAAAGCGCATACAAAAAGGTCAAAACAGACCCAACCACAAACGTGTTAAAAACAACCACCGCACTAATAAAGAAACACTCCGAAGCATTGAATCTAGACGTCAAATCACTGATACCTTCCTGCGCTAAACCACCAAAGCTGTATGGGTTACCCAAAATACACAAACCTGAGGCCCCGCTGCGTCCCATTGTGAGCCAGATTGACACACCAACATACAGTCTGGCCCAGCACGTAGCAAAGGTGCTCTCACCACTAAGAGGACACACAAGAGCACATACAAGGGATTCTTACCATTTTGTCAGTGAGATTAAACACCTATGTCTTGCTGACAATGAAACAATGGTTAGTTTTGATGTTCAGTCGTTGTTTACCTGCCTACCTGTAGCAGACTGCATCACAATAGTCTCTAAGAAGCTAGAAGAGAACAACATGCCGGAGGAATATGCTGAACTCTTAAGACATTGCCTTACATCTGGCTATCTATTGTGGAATGAACAGTTCTACAAGCAAGTAGATGGTGTGGCGATGGGCTCCCCTGTTTCCCCCGTTGTCGCCGATTTATTCATGGAAGACTTTGAGGAGAAAGCCCTTCGTACTTCACCTGTTACCCCAAGATTCTACAAGCGGTATGTAGACGATACTTTCACAATATTACCATCTAACAAAATAACAGCTTTCCTAGACCATCTTAACTCCATACACTCTAAAATCAAATTTACAATGGAGTTAGAGGCCAATAACTCTCTAGCTTTCTTAGATGTCTTAGTCATCCGAAATTCCAACAACACCTTAGGCCACACCGTGTATAGAAAAAAGACCCATACAGATAGGTACTTAAACGGTGAATCTCACCACCATCCAACACAGTTAGCTACCGTGGGTAAATCTTTGTTTCAGAGAGCCAAAGGGATCTGTGACGAGCAACATCTAGCTGCCGAGCTCCATCATGTCAAGCAAGTACTGCATGACAACAAGCTCCGAATCCCGCGCCGCCGTCACAGTGACCGAGTGAAACCAGCCACAGTCGAGCGTCTGCCTGCTGTACTACCATACATCAGAGGAGTCACAGACAAAATTGGCTACATCTTGAAGCGCGCTTCAATCAAAACTTTTTTCAAGCCGCCGAAGAAGATTAGTCAGTTCTTACCATCTGTCAAGTGTCACATTCCTCTACAAGATGCAGGGGTATACAAACTCGATTGTGAATGTGGGCTCTCTTACATAGGACAAACTAAAAGAGCAATAAAAACCCGCGTAAAAGAACACATCGCTGACGTGAAACACCGGCGCCCCACGAAGTCTGCAATCTGTGAACATGTACAAGATCGCACCCGCCATTATATCAGATTTGATAAGCCACAGATCCTCGCAAAAGAACACCGATTCCGACCAAGGATGATACGCGAGGCCATTGAAATTAAAAAACATCCTAATTTCAATAGGGAAGATGGCTGGGTGCTACCACCGACTTGGGATCCAGTGATTAATATTATTAAATCGAAAACCAAGCGTACCATTGCAAGACCTCAAGATACTGTGAGCACTTTCTGCGTAGATCGGACCACAATCAACAATTAAATATGAGGGTAGCCCGTCTCTAACTATGACACCAGGACGTCAACCACCTCAGTCCTCCCGTGACCATGGTTGCTGTAAAGCAGCCGAAACGTCGGGAACGTAAAAACGGAAAATAAACGCGATAAAATCCTTAAAAAATAGTTTTATTTCAATATTGCAACATATTGTATGTTTCGCCAGAACATGTTGCTTGTTGGATATTAACCTCGACTCGCAATTTAAACGATACAGGAAAAATAATTTTAAATAAAAAATACTCCTAAGTCGATCATCGTCTTTACATAAATCTGTCATGTGCATCACAAAAAATTACATTCTCATCACAAAATATTCAAACAACAGTTAAAAAACAGCGTCCTATGTAAATTTCGAATTCCGTAATATGTTAGCCGTCGGGCCTGTCGTCTAGCGGGTGGTGCCACATTCTTCGACCGTTACGGCGTCCAACGAGCAGTTAGTTGGGCTTAATCAGGTCGATAGCGAGCGAGCGAGTCGATGTAAATGTGGGCACGCGACAGATCCGTGTTATTGAATAGGCGTGGTGCTGGTACTTTGAAACAGGTGCTTTGAGGTGTTATTGATTTGGCGGCCAAGTGCGTGAGTGAGCAGGCCGGCCTGCCCGAGCAAGCAAACGCTATTCTTTCCATACAATGCTCGCGAATCGCTCGCCCGCAACGATTGCCCAACCTCCAAGCCTATATCTAACTCACATCGGATTAATTTAAAGCACTTGTTACTTATGAAATGTTAACACTTCTAATTTATACGTAGGCGTGCATTGTTACTGTAACTTCGTATTATTCGCACAAAGAGAAGTTTCTCATGACGCCGCGTAGGTGGCGTCACTATCGCGGTTACAAAATAACGAATAATCAAGTCTAATTAACGCGACTTTCACTGAAAGCCTGATGTGCACACCTGCCCATCACTTTTACTGAGCACTAAGTAATTTAGACAATCGTGCGAATCAATGCGATTCAACAAACAAAGAGTCAGTTCCACATGTTGCTGATATTGCGACAGGATAGGTTCATGAGTTTTTGAGATATGATGTCACAGATGTAGCTACTAATTTCAGTAATGAAAACCTAGTTGCCACTGGCAAGGTTGTGAACAACATAATATACATATTTGGTGTACGGCTTTTGAGAATATAAAGTGATAGGCCAAATTTTATAACACACAAACCTTTCTCACATCATAAAAGGAAACTGCATTTAATCCATCTCGTGCTGCCTTGTCTCAGCACTAGCATTGGCAACCGCTGAGGCATACGAGGCACTCTCCCTAAGCAAAGTGGACTGTATGGCTACAGCTACACTGCATACTTTCCCGTTTCCATGGTTATTTCACAACCTTCTCCTGGTGAGAGTGGTCCTCACAGATCACGATATATCTGTGGTGGTCCTCCACTCAATACAGTAAGAGAAATTGGAGCCCTAGCTCTCGGAGATGGATGTCAGGAATAGATCGCTCCCAATTGTAATAATAATTGACCTCTCATACAAATTCTGACTCCTAGAGTTCATTAAGGTGATCGTTCGACCCACTTGGTTATTGCAGATTTTTAGGGTTCCACATTCTCCACGAAGATCCGTATCCTCCATTCCAACAGTCCTGTCTTAGAGTTTATTATATACTTATTTCTTCAAAAGTGGCTGATTATTTAGCCACCTCTGGTCAAATAATCCAGGAAGCTGCCTTCCTGCTAGTTACCGTTAGATCGGGTTACTGTAACCTACCTTAGTTTAGCAATCGACCTTGGCAACGTGTTTACGATGCTATCGTTAATTACCCTCCAATAGGGCTGTCGATTGTAGCAAACAGAACATATACATATGACCTATATACAAGTATAACTATGACAAGAATGTATCAAAAAGACCTCGCCGCGTGGAATCGTGGAAAGAATGCTGGCTGCATTTCCTCGCTGTGTTATCAAGCTAATTTTCGAGCGAGGAAAGAGCCAGCCCTCCTGTCACCTGTGGAGGCAATCAACTTAGCTCATATTTTGTGTATAAATTCTTTAGCGATATGACTCCATGGGCCTAGCGGGCAAACGGCACAAATACGTACTTGTTGTTTAATTTGATATTGACTATTGAGATGCAATCCCTTTTAAACAGATATTCATTGCCGCTGATAGTCTAAAGTTCGACAACGAGTTTAATGTCTCTCCTTCAAAATTAATGTAGGCATGACTCAAATATGTATACTGTTACCTATAATATAGCCTGATACTACCGACGAAGCTTGACGTCTACGGCCCATACGGACAAGGGACTTTTGTAACCCTATATAGCCAGGTTTGAATCCACGGCTCCCCCTTCCCGTCTTACCGCAGACCTCGTTCAAGTTACAGCCCTGATATCGCTGGAGTGAGTCGGTGTAATGTTTCGCCACCAGCGCGTTTTCCAAGGGAAGTTGCTTCATTCCGTCACGGGTTAACTTGGATCAGTATTTAGATCTACCTACAATCGTATATCTACTACCTAGGCTGACATTTTCATAACTACAAATTCATAAGACCAGGACTAGCTAACTGTATACTTAAGACTACGTATTTAAACACATTGTATGGCAAATTGAACAACGCCTCTAGCGGACAGTATTTAAAACTTTCAATTCTCCGTACAATGCGTATACTATGAAGTATAATAATCTCGCACTTGATGTACTACAGTGGGTCGTTTACATCTTATATTAATTTCGTTAACGTTATCCTCAACAAAGTCAATGATGTACTTAGTAGGAAACGCAAACTCTAAAGATACTTAACAGCATTTACGACGCATAGCCAACTGTATTTTGAGTGTAAGTCGAGCTTAAATGTAAAGAATAATAGTTTTGACATGCATCAAGTTAAAGGAATCCAGCTGAGGTTGGGCGGAGCGTACATAAAAAAGCATTCTTTGACACATACCGACTGCCCATTATCGGCCCTATATCATGACCACGCCTTTAAGGTTATGTCGTGTCCCAACATCGAAGATGGCCTTACTGATGGATTTTTGGGTTCGTTAGTTGTACACAAAAAACTCACATGAGAATTGCTTTCTTGATAACATCACCGAGCCGGAAGCGAGGGGATCCTTGTACTTCCGGCACAATAGCCGTTAGGGGAAGTCGTATTAATTCGGGAAATAACAGCTGCTATATTTTTTTTCAAAATTCAATGCAGCTTAAGTTTGTAAAGACTCCTGCACGTCAAGTGCGAGCTAACTGTATACTTTATGGTCTACCGTATTTAGACATTTTGTATGAAGAATTGAAAAGCGCCTCTAGCGGACGGTATTTAAAACTTTCAATTGTCCATACAAAATGTCTAAATACGGTAGACTATAAAGTATACCTACGGTTAGCTTACGAGTAATCTCGCACGTGACGTCCTGGCAAATGGTAACTAGTCCCTGTCGGCGAATCCCCAGAACTCAAAAAATTACTACCATTTTGATTTTATAATATCATGTTGTTTTGTAGAATGCCTTTCAATTGGTTACCTTATTTCATGTTTATCTGATTCAAAACACGGACAAATATATTTTTTTCTCTGTCTCAGACAGTCGTCCCCAGATTAAATTCAAGCGTGGTCGTACAATACATCGACATGTTACCAATTACATTGGTCACACGTGAGGCGCTAATGAAAACTACCGCAACGTAACAGCGCGACGCGCCCAACAGTTTGACCGTACATTACTCCCAGGTTGATTGACGACGCATTGCTGTATCAATTGCGTACTAACACACTATGTTAGGCAGCTGTATACTGGAACAAAATAACGATATCTTTCTTTATAATGATACAAGCATACACGCGCAAACATAGATTGACCTCCTATCTGAAAAATACCATTAATTTAAATATTATTAATTTTGCGGATATTATTGCGTTTATTTTATGTTTATGTTTAACAGCAATCATAGTCACGGGAGGACTGTACCGACTGACCAGTCTGGGCAGACCAGTTTTATTTCAACGTGTTGTTTTCGCATAAATATAAGAAATCAATATGGAGACCATTGATTGAATGGGTTTTCTCGCTCCCCTTTCCGATACTTCCACACACGCTGGCTCGGGTTCTCTCGGTATAATTCGCACGCCAGTCGTCTTTTTATTTCGAATAGCAATAGCTTCAGCCTCCAGCTTCCATAATCTGTAGCTCTCAGGGATAGAGCAGTTTCCTACTAGTGAAAGATTTTTTTGAATTACATCCAAGCTCAAAACCATTACCTCTATATATAGCATAGTAAAAAATATATCTACGGATATCGATCACTATCGATTTCCGTAAATATATTTTTATTAACCGCCTATGATTGTAGTTTACGTGATAACAATAGTACGACGAATCTCTCTCGCTTCTCTAGATAGGCAAATAGTACAGTCAAGCGTTAGGTTTAGAAATAAACGGTGCTACCATACAAGTTTCACCGCCATTAAATATAACTAGGTTCTCATTACCTATCACACTATAAGTAAATATGAGATGAAAATTGAGTCTCAGATCTGCAATCACCGTGCGCACGCACCGTGAGGTTTGAAACAAACGACAACGTGACAGTCACCCGTGACAGTGCCGGAGACGCTGCGCGAGCGCATTGCGGCCTACATACACGTTCTCATGGGAAATTAGCCTGTATGCCCCATCGCTGATGCGAGGGACTAGATGGAAATTGGTTTGTTACTGTGTTATCGACTATTTGGACTTAGTAAGTAAGTTAGTGTGTGTGAGTCAGTGGCCGACTCAGATGTCGCAGTTGCATTTAATTGTTCTAATATTTACGTTCAGGGTTTTCAAATGTTTTAATTTGAATAAATCAAAACGTTTTTTGCACAGGCTTTCCATAGTGTTGCTAATATATTTAAGGGCTTCGATATCGATAAATCAATATATCTTCTTCTGTGCATGGTACAATGCTACGCTCCAGGACGATGCTCTACTGACGACTGCGCGTTTTAATGACATGGCTTTGACGCGTTTACTATAGAATCTATAAAATAGAAGTGTTGCTTGCACCCTGTCAATTATTAAATATTGAAAAAATCGACAATGGCAGTCGATTGCACTTTTAAAAAAATATGAAGGAAAGAAGAAGAAAGCTACGGTGACATTGACAGATATTGGGACTGTAAGCTCTAATCATAGAGGATATGACACGCCATTTTCATTTCTTCATGTCACATCCATTATTTTATTTATAATGTGTATTTATTGAATTTAATATTGCTATTAATTACTTGACACTGGCAAAATACCCGCTAAGTTGCGGGTGAGGCCATATTCATATCCATTTTACTTCATCGCATTTCATTTCGTAAAGAAAGAAGAAGAATCATAGAGGATATAATAAAATATAAATGGCAGGTCACACTATACACAAGAAAAAAATAATTAAGTAACTTTGATTAGAGTAAATTTGAACTTTGTTGTCGAACAGTGAAACATAATGTTGTATGCAACAGTCTGTTCTGTGACATACCTAGTGTGACAAGGTGGCATGTGCTCGCGAACGTTAAATGAATCAATTTTAAAACTGACGAACATTTTCATTCCGCTACTGTACCGTGCTTTTGTGTAAATAAATGGATTTCAGCGCAACATGTAATGATTACGTTCACTTTAAACTTCGCAATGAAAAGTTTAGGCAACACTCCATCAGACTATCTTATTACGAGTAGCAGATGTTACGAAAACAAGTTACGAACGTTGTTGTAAGATCTATTTACTATCTGGTTCAAATTAAAGATATCCTCAATTCTAGATGCTGCCAGTACCGAGACCAAAGACAATCGTTTACGTTTTGAATAGCTAATTTATATTTCTGTCTGTTTCCTGAAACATTAGTGGAGGTTTATAAGTTTAGGTATACACACAGTATACTAACTTCACTCGCGGCTCTACGCGTGTGGTCTTCCAGGATAAAAGGTACCATAATGACCATCCTTACTTCTACAGCTGATGAGGTTCTCTCCACTTGTCACTATGTAGAGCAGTCTCTACATGAGTTTGACCTTTTCTTTGTAGAGAAACTGTAGTAGGAAAGTCAGCCTACTTAGCCCTAACGCTTTTTAACGGGCTACTCTTTGGCCGCAGCCAAAATCGTCATCTTTGGAGAAGGCATTATAGTCTACAGGGGGTAAGCCCAAGAATTAAGTGACTGCAGGCTCTACCGCTCGTCAATCGTAGACATCCATTTTTTTATTGAATGAGACCATTAAAATGAGACCTAAACGTCCTAAGCAGTAAAGATAATATTACTTAAGTCTATTATTGTATATTATTTTACCACATTCATAGGTAAATGAGAATTAATGAAATTACATCACAAAGTAAGTGACAATCCATATTTCTACAGAGAACGCAACAAACAATAACATACAGCAGCAGTAAAAAATAATAAATATAAAAATTAGAAATCTCACACCGTTCGTCTGAAAGTGTTACAATTTCCTCTACTCTCTCTCTCTCTCTCACTCTATAAACAAAAATTATAAATTAAAAAACTAAATGACCAACCTTGCAGGATCGTGAGGAGGGCACAAATGTAAATAGCATCCATTATTTATGTAATATTTCACACAGCAAATATCGTTAGTTCACTCGCGGCGGTTATATGGCGCGGTATCATGGCGTGCGACGCGCTCCGCGGTCGGAATTCGACTGAGCGTTGTGCCGCGACAGGTGCGCGTGCGCCGCACAGGTACGTGCGCGACACAGGTACTTTCTCCCCCGCCCCGCTCCTCGGAGCTTTCGCGCGCTGAATAACCAATTTCTGGCACTCCAGGGTATTCTGTACGTGGAATGTGTCAAATGGTACGTGCTGCCACTGATGCATAATATGGTGTGGCTGTTTGGGTCAGTGGGTGACCGTTGAGTTAATTACGAATGATTAATAGATTTGCGAGACAGATTTTTTTTTTCATAGATACTTTTTTTTTCTCAGCCCTTTCTATCTGTTGCTTTGTTTTTATCTTATAGTACTGTTTTAGATTCAGCATCAAGAGGTAATTGTCCTAGAAATGGTTATACACACGTACTTAGCTATATGTATAATTATGATAGGCAGGTATTATTGTATGATTCCTATTTCAGTACAATTATTAAATAATATCTCAGCACGTATTTTATGGAAAAATATATAAGCTAATAGCTTTTAAAAATATGTACCTGGTATGTAGTACTCTATCGTAGAGCGCGAGCGTTGATGTCTTTTGCACTAACACCGCGCTCTACGTTATAAATAAACTAGCTGCGCCCCGCGGTGTTACCCGAAAAGTATGTCCTATGTCCTCTTGCAAATGCACGGTTCCTGTATGCTATCACATAGGAACCGCGCATTTTTCCGGGATAAAATTAGCCTATGTCATTTTCTAACCCCTACCACTACCTATGCAAAAATCATGTCGATCTCTTGCTCTATGGAACATTTTACTGGGATAAAATGTAATCTATCTCTGTGCCAAATTTCATCCAGATCCGTTCAGCCGTTCTGGCGTGATAGAGTAACAAACATCCATCCAAACTTTCACATTTATAATATTAGAGGGATGTTAGTTCAATGAAATTGGATAAAACAAAAGTGCCAGGGTACTCACTCAAGCATCACAGATGACAATGTTGATCATAAGCTGCCTTCGGAGACAAAATGTACATACTTCAATCCCAACTCGCGTATTTGATTTTATGTTCTAATCTCATTTCTAATAGGGATTATAACTTACTGTAAGTCAAGGCAAACATCGTACGAAAAGGTTTTCGAAAGCCGTGTGTAGTTCAGTCGCATACAGGATTTTGCTTAGGGGAACAATTTGGTTTGTGCTTATAGGCCAGGGTGGTTGACGAAGGACTGAACCCCTATAGCATTCAAGGGGAAGGTGCGCGGTATATACCCTCATCCCTTATGGCACTAGGATGACTAATACCGTAACAAATGTGGGTACCTACCTCTGAATACTCCTCTGGGGATTACAGGCGTGATGGTTTGTCTAGTGCTTATTTAACAGTGACATCACTTACAACAGCTATGGAAATATATTCGAAGCGCCAATACAGATTTGTGCCCATCTAAATATAATAGGGTCGTATACAGATCCCCGAGATAATATTCTGTGTGAGGTTGTAAGTGCATAGTGTTTCTGTTTCCTGGTCAAAGCTCCACTATGTTTAATATTGGAATCTTTTTCGTTGTCTTCATGTCTGAGCGTAGTGGGGTCGGCTCACTGGACCTGTGGTCACCGGTTCGATACGCGTGCAACTTCCACCCCCCCCCCCCCCCCCTACGCCCACAAGGTTTTAGCCGGTGGGAGCCCGAAATAACCCGCTTGCCTCCCCCGGGGCTTGCTCGGGTATCCATGAGGATTTCCAAACGCAAAAAAAAAACAAGGTACCATAGAGCTATCACCAGTCTATTGTATTTACCTATAATACAAGAAATTTGTGTCAGTTTGTCTGGCGATATTTATTTACTGTCTGGTGGATTTAATTAAAAAACTCTGAAGGTACGACATAGTCACCATTTGAAAGAAAAAAACTCAGCCTCATTATCTAATTAACCCGAAAACTGAAGCGTAGAAATTTCTTTACAATACAAAAACCAATTTCGTAGAGAGAATCGATATTAATTCACTTTCTCGTTACAATCGATTCGACTCGATTCGGATTACGCAAGTAGAGATGGGAAATGGTGGCTGCTAATACTTTTACGGTCGCATCTCCATTCAAATAAATATTGCCAGACCTCCGATTAGTAATGCCAGACGAACACACCAACTCTACAATGCAAAAATAAGCAACTCTGAATTAAAACAGACTATTGAATCGGGTTCAAAACATTCGTGCTCATCACACAAAGTTTGTCCTTGCCAGAATTCGAAACCGGTACGTTCGGCATTGAAAGCAGCGACACTACCCAGTGAGCTAATCGGGTCGTCAAACAAAAGTAAAGTTATATTACTTATTATAAGTATGGTTAATTACCCATTCTGAAGGGTACGTTTAAAATGTTTACATACATATTACAGTACCTGAATATAATTAATTCGATAATGGCGTTTCATCCATCTATCACTCAAACCCCAAACATCCCTTATTCGGTCTATAAGGAGAAACTAAACATGTGATCGGAATGCCGAGCCCCGACGTCCATTTTGGAACATAATTACGACTCGGCTTATACCGACGACCAAAACAGTGAACAGTAAAAGTGATTGATATCCGGCACATAATTGATTTAGAAAATGTTAAACACTGTTTCAATTTAAGTGGAATGAATGCTTAACTAGCTGCCAACGTATCGGGAATGTTGTCTGTTGAAATAAAACTTATTTTACCGATTTTATCGCGTTTATTTTATTTTTTTATGTTTATGCTCTCGACGGCTATAAAGCTTCGGCTTCGGCTGCTATAAAGCAACCATAGTCGCGGAAGGACCATGATTGCTGTAAAGTTGCCGTAAAAAAACTGCGATAACATCTGTAAAATATGTTTTATTTGACTGTGCAGTATTCGCGTAAATATAAGAAAATCAAGGTTATCTGTTTAAAATGATAGTAGAAGACTTTATTCATCAGCTGGAGGATGAGCATTGTGTTTCTTTAGGGGGAGGCCAACATGGCATCCACCAATAACATCCACAATCCAAGTCACGGAAAAAGGAAGGTGTTCAGTCAGTCCACCGTTTAGATAGAGGAGGGGCCTTGGGTGGAAGAGTCTCTTCACACCGCTGTATAGAAGAGCAAAATAGGCTAATCGGGTGCAGATACAAGGGGTAGGAAGGGGGGGTGGGGTGGAGGGAAATGGGTGCTGTGCTGTTGTGCCGTTTTTTTCTGAACTATTGGTAGAACCTGTACCTGAACTATTGGCACACAAATAAATAAATGCTACCTCAAACCCCCCTCCCCCGCTCCTAAACGAACTCCTGTATACAGCAAGGGGCAACTACAAACATTACTAGAATTATTGCTTAGGATATGCTGAAAGTTCTTAGTGTAATTTTGTAGGGTTCAAGTTCCTGTGTAATTAATTATGCAAGCAATAGTCTTTCTTTATAATCTTGAATCCTATAAGTTAGGTATACTTGGTCAATATTATAATTAGTAGCACCTCATGATAAAAATAAAAACAGACAAAACCACAGGATTTCATGTAGTCAAACATCCATGTTCGTAAAAGGTCCCCATATAGTACCATTACGGACCTAAACCTATCTGCTTATGGTGATACCATATAAGTGCATCCACAACGACATTAATTCAATGGCGTAGAGTTTATTTTAGCGTGCTGTGGTATATGGGATCGTGAACCATAGTGCATCGGAATGTGACAGGCACTTTCCATTATCCTGGTATTGGGTCAATGGTTTGTTTTGGCTTATCTGTATATGGTTTGAGTAGATGGGTGATTGTAAAAAAAAAAATATTTGGGTCTCGTTAGGGGCGCCACACTCTATGGCGACTAAGGAACGACATTGAAATACCTAAGTTGAATAGCTTCGGAATCATCCACCCTTCACTGTAGTTACTTAAGTACTTACCTACTTATAGGAGAAATAGATCGTGAGGCTTATCCACTAATGGTTACCCAATCAGCGCAAACATGTCGTTCCCAGATGGTCATGGCTTATATTTTCAGCATTAGTTACAATAGTTTATTGGGATAACCAAATCTATAGGTAGGTAATCTTTATTCTGCCTGCTCCATTTGGCGTATTAGGATTGCTTATTTCATCATAAATAATACAAAGATACGTAAAATAAGGTATTTTATTACACGAGGAACATTGCCTTGTATAAATAAACATCATAGAAACGGTATCACTATTGTATTTTTTTTATTTATCTTATTTTGTGACCGGGACCCGCAGCGACCTAAAAGTTACTTAATTTTTTAAATATAATTCGTACGTACTTATCATCATTATGGCATAATGTGTCTAGAAACAATGTCTTGTCAACTAATGCATATAACGAAACGTTATAATTTTAAACGTCAAAAATCAAAATACTGTTAACCTACAAAATGAAATAATCGAATATTTACTTATACTTCATATTAAACTTATGAATGTTTAATTTACTCGCATAGCATGAAGTAAAATATTGTGATCGCGTTGCATGCGGCTTTTAAAGATATTGAATTTTCTCCCGCATTGCATTGAATTGTCTAATTTTATTAATATATTGTAATTGCTAGATGTTCAGTGCTACGTTCATGCGCGCGGAGTGTCTAACTTGTAGTTGAATTTAAAATTTTACCATGGATAGTGCGTGCTTGCCCGAGGACTGTAGTAAACAATGGGAGATATTGCTACTTCTGATATCTTCTGAAGAAAAGAAGATAGACAGAACAGGCGAAGGAGAGATAGAAACTATGAACTATTTCCTAGAGAACGAAGGCGTTAAGTAAGATTCTATAAACTGTTTCGCACATCTATGATTAAAAATGTTTATTCTTCGTTTTTTATCGTATTTTGATGTATAATTACATGGTTTACCCAGTGCTGAAGTAAAGTTCTTAGACAAGAGACTGTCTATTTCAATACAAGTCTATATTCCCAGATATATACTACTCCAATGGCTCAATCAAATGAAAGAAGCCTACTCAAAGAAGACTAGCGACTCGGACACAGCTCTCAAGTGTAACAATGTGTCGTTGCTCTGGAGGCAGCGAGGTAACGACAAGTTCCGTGCAAACATGTATGAGCAGAGCTACAAATGTTACTGCAAGAGTGTGGTGTATGCTCCACAGAATAAACATATGTATCCGCTAGCATTGGCTAATAGGTCTGCCGCATTGCTAAAGCTGAAACGGTTCGAGGTGAGCTGAAACTATTGTATGTCTCGGGGGAGAGGGACACTGGTGATCCTATATTTATTGCAATACTATTATATTCCACATAACTGTTAGGGGAAACTCGCAGCTGTGAAAACTAAGCTTCATGCCAGCTTAGTTTCCACACCTGCATAACTGTGTTTTAATAAATAGATGATTTAAATCAATCAACCCCTACTGGTTAAAACCATATCATAGTCATACAGCCTCGTGTGTGTACATAGGGGGGTGGCACTGGAATGTTTTGGCACACATACTTGATCCAAGTGGTCCTCTATTATCCACACCCATTCACATAATCGAACAACCCCCAGAACAAACAGAATTCGTGCATAAATAGTGTTTGTTTCGCAGGAATGTCTAGCAGACATCACGCTAGCGCTCGCCAGCGGGTACCCATCAGAACTTGCGCACAAGCTGTTGCTGCGGCGCGCGGATTGCCACGTCGAGCTCGCGGCGCGGGGCGAGGCGCGGGCCGCGCTGCTCGACGCCTCCTACCACGCGGCCAGTGCCGGCTTGTCTCCTGCACAATACGGTGAATATTTATATATTATATTTATATGTGCGATTACCATCTGCCCTCTGAGACCCAACTAGTATAACTAACTATAATCTTAGGGATCATATTAATTGGCTAACGGTTGTACAAGTAGTAGTAGTTAGTGTCCTAATTGAAGTTCGCATGTCATCGTGAGAGAGCAGGATTTTTTATTATCTTGCGACGAAATCACATCTTTTTCTCATACCGTCGTTTGCCAATTAGGACGACGCCTTAGGAAAGATATTTTCTCACAATTTTTTTCATGCTTCCGATTGCCCCTAACGAATGTTAAAAATTCACCACTCAAGTCAGATGTTATGATTCAGTCACCCATCCAAAGTCTGAAGTGGCACATGTCAATCTTTTGGGCGTTTTTCCTAAATGGGCTACAACCTTGACAGATGAGTTCGAGAAGAACGTCACGATGCTGGAACGGAGGCTGGAGAACGTGAAACAAGCACGCCCCAGTGCTGAGGATGTACTCCCCGAGTGCTACAAGGGACTCAATGAGAACTTCAATGCCGCCTCCAAAGCTCTCGAGTTGAGGTTAGTGTTAGAACGAGTTGCCCTTAATAGACTGCGTGTGCTTATTTCTAAATTACTTGATTCATTTAATTTGGAATATGATCTTTACTGAAGGACCTGTTAAAATATTTGATATTTGATAATATAGTTTTGAATAGTTAGTATTGTGAAGAATATCTTTTTCAAATAAGCCCAGATCATATGAATCGTCGAAATTATCACAAAGTGTTATATACGAATCTACCGCCCGTTCTGAATGCCGTTCCTATGGAGAAGAACGGGCAATACACTGTTGTGTCGTAAATTGTTATGGGTATGTGAGAACAATGTAGGAACGGCTAAACAGGTTTGATTAGATGGTTAAAACAACCCTAAGTATACCGTGTGATTCAGAAAGGATATATTTACATTTGAACCTATATTTCTTTAGCACATTTGTTATAATTATTTTGCCCATTAAAACAATGGTTCGCAAAAATCACTATTGCCATTTTGTTAGAGGTTTTTTATACAAATCTACATGTCGAACTTCTGGGTTCACGTAATGATAAAAAAATCATAAGTTCAAGGTTATGTTATACCCTTTCTGGTTACGGACGTGTGCGAAGGCGTCCCCCCCCCATCCCCCCCCCCCCATCAAGGCGGGAGAAGGACCACCGTGGGGTTTTAGTCGGTAAAAGTCCGGCACAACCCGCTTGCCTCCCTCGGGGCTTGCGGGTATCTATGAGGATTTCCCCACGCAAAAAAATACCCTTTATAATGCAAGGGCTGTCGCGTAAAGCCACCCATCTCGTTCGCGTCCTCACGCCTCGCTGGTGGCAGGCGCAGCGACGGCGCGGGGCGGTACGTGGTGGTGACGGAGGCGACGCGGCGCGGTGACGTCATGTTCTCGGAGGAGCCGTACGCGTGGGTGACGCTGCCGTCGGACGACGCGGTGTGCGACGCGTGCTGCCGCGCCCACGTCAACCCGGTCGCGTGAGTTGCACTTATACCTACCTGATAAGCTCATTGAAATAAAACTATTTTTAAGGATTCTATCGCGTTTATATTTTCGTTTTACGTTCCCGACGTTTCAGCTGCTTTACAGCAACCATAGTCACGGGAGGGCTGAGGTGGTTGACGTTTTGGTGTCATAGTTTGAGACGGGGTACCCTTATATTTAGTTGTTGCTTGTAGTCCGATCTACGCAGAAAGTGCTCACAGTGTCTTGAGGTCTTGCAATGGTACGCTTGGTCTTGGATTTAATAATATTAATTACTGGATCCCAAGTCGGTGGTAGCACCCAGCCACCTTCCCTATTGAAATAGGATGTTTTTTTCAAAATTTCAATGGCCTCGCGTATTATCCTTGGGATCGGTGTTCTTTAGCTCCTCGCAAAAGAACACCGATTCCCTGTGTGGCTTATTCGGACCAAGGGGGATATCTGTCAAAAGTGACAGTTTACTATGCGGTTGCTGTTCGATTGTGTTAGCAGACTTGGGGCCCTGATATCAAGGATTTAAGTCATGACCCGTCTGGGTATATTTATAAAAAAGGAACAGACACACAGGCAAGAATTTCAATAATACTTATCTTGCAGCTGCCTCTTGTGCTCGCGCAGCGTGTACTGCAACGTGCGGTGTCGCACGCGCGCCGCCGCCGCCTTCCACCGCTGGGAGTGCGACGGTGCGCGCGCGCAGCTCTTCCCCACCATCGGCATTGCGCACCTAGCTCTAAGGTAACTCATTTAAATAAGGACCTATTCTATAATATTAATGCCTAAACGTCTTCACAATATTTCTATGAGTGTCTTAATGTAGAAACAAATACTATAATATACTTATTAATAGGACATTGTATAATAAAATAAAAATTAAATTATATACACAAAAATGCCTCCACATCGTCGTCGATGCCAAAAGTGCCCAGCAGGCTGGCCGCGTTTCCGCGCTGAATAGCGAGGCTCACTCTCTGCGCGAAATAGAGGCCAGCCCGCCGGTCACGGGTAGCAGCGAAAAGTCGTGCAGCGATCTCCTTGTAAAGGAGGCGAGCGTTGGGCCCCCATGAACACAAAGTGTGTCTTAATAATATAATACCAAGTCGTGGATACTTTTCACAGGGTGTTACTAATAAGTGCCCACGAAGGGTTCCCGAAGGTCCCACATACGGAACCCGACCCTGCCTCGGCGGCCGCCCTGTTTCACAGTTACTCTCAAGTAGACAACATACACATATACAAACGCGACACTCCAGCCTTCTACAGGATGTTCAACTTGGTCACCAACTTCGATAAAATGAATAATATGGACTACATACAGTATGCCCTGGTGAGTTTGCCACTATTTCTATTCTTTTACATCTATACACATTTTTTCAACCGACGATAAAAAGGAGGAGGTTCTTAATTTTACAGGTATTTTTTATTGTAAACAAATATGGCAGAGTGACAATTCTGATCCTCCCTCGATCAATATTCGAGTCCTATTCTCCTTAACCAGTTTTATACCTAAAAGCTAACCCCCAAATTTATAGAAAATGAATTGGAAAGCAAGCAACATACCCACCCTCCAGCTGATTTGTAGTAAGTCACATCCAAAGTGCATATAGTTTGACCACTACCGTATATATATACATACAGATAAAATTATGTGTAAATATAATTTTATCTGTGTGTAAACATAATTTTATTATGCTTTTGTATAATGATTATTGAGAAAAAGAACCTATATTTTATCTTAGAAGTTTTCTTTTTTATTCAAAAAACCCATATAGTCCAGTCATTATAGTAAGTTCACCTCGGAATTCGAGATACCCAGCTGTAAGTCTGTGGCCACAAGCTAAAGAGCATTGCAAGCCCGCTTTCCTGCATCCGCATCGCGAACCACAACTAATATAATAGTTTATAAAAATTGACAAATATTTATAATCATTTATTTATCGATAGTTAATCAACTATATATGGCGCGTTTTCGACCGGAGGCACCGGTCCTGAAGTGATCCTGTGACCGCGCGCTCTCCGCCCTCTATCTCGAAAACGGTTCACCGTATAAAAAAAATAATTAAACAAAATTTGTAGAGAATTTTGTATTCTACAATATTGATAATACATACAAATAGCAAAAAGCCCATAGGAAATGAGATATTTACAAAAAAAGGGCAAAAAAACGATTTTTGTGACTTTTGACCTTGAAATTTAATAGTTGCGTACACCCTACCATATGTAGGTTTTGAGACAAGTTTTAGGGTGTCAATATACAAGTATTTACAGACTTACAGCTGGGTATCTCGAATTCCGAGATTCTTACCTAATTTAAGCTTAAATGACTGGACTAATATCGATTTGCACTTGAAACGGACTCTTCTTTTAAATAATTATCATATTGATACGCGTCCCATGAACGTCGCATGAATGAGGGTGGGAAAGGGGTCCATACAAGATCCCCAATCGTCTTTTACACCGACATTAAAAAACAATTTTGTTTTGAAAAATACACCATACCGTAATGAAGATAAGGTTTAAATTCAACTTGGTTGTTTAGACAGCAACAATGCTGATCCTGTACTTGGAGAAGTTCACGTCGTTCTTGGAGCACCTGCAGTCTAGAGTGCCGTACACACTGGCGCGGGGCGAGCTGCGGCTGTTCGCGGCCGCGCTCGTGCTGCGCAGCCTGGGCCAGCTCGTGTGCAATGGCCACGCGGCGCTGAACCTCGCCACCGTCGAGGAGGACGACGACAACCATTGTGAGTGGCAACCACAGATCATCATAGATATGCCGTGCGGTACAATATGTATGGCAACTCGATGTCTCCGTTTCGTTCCCCACCACTCGCCGCAAAACACATGCAATCCCGTAAAACCAACCAGTACGAAGTCTCCTCGGTGCGTGCTGCGTCGTCGCCGTATACAGCGGCCGTACCACGCGACGCACCAGTTTATTCAAAGTATCGTTAGACGATCTGTCCATTGCCTCGTAAGTTCACTCAGTAGCGAACATATAGGTGGTACTTTAATAGCCATGTAATTTGTACAAACAAAACACAAAAAGTCGTTGTGCTACATAAAAACTAAAATAACATAATAAAAGCATCAAATATTTTTTGATTTGTTGTTTTTAATGAATTTAAAGACGAATATAATAAAATACTTAATACTGGCTGGTGAATTGAGATTCCATCTTTCGCATAGTTAGTAGTAGTTAGTACACAAACACGGAATAACACGGCATTTTTTAAAAAAGCTAGAGCTCCGATACCGACCTGCAGTTGCAGTCGACTGACGGCGAAAACACTATGTGAGCCAAATTTTGGCCACTTGTGTGCGCAAGCCCACCGCTTTCATAACACATCTCTCATATATCTGTGGTGGTAACTCTCAGATGAACAACTTTTAGATTTAAATAAAACTAATTTTACGGATTTTATCGCGTTTATTTTTGTTTTTACGTTCCCGACGTTTCGGCTGCTTTACAGCAACCATTGTCACGGGAGGGCTGAGGTGGTTGCCGTCCTGGTGTCATAGTTTGACGGGGGTACCCTCATATTTAGTTGTTGCTAGTGGTCCGATCTACGCAGAAAGTGCTCACAGTGTCTTGAGGTCTTGCAATCGTACTTTTAGATGTCAATATAATAATTGCAGTCCTTTTAATGTCCCACTGTTGGGCACGGGCCTCCCCTCAATGCGAGGGGGATGGACAGGGATGGAGGTGGACAGTAGATTTTTTCGTTTTCAGTACACATTTAATTACGGTGAAAATCGCATAATTGGTGGGCAGGCCGAAATTACCTTACCGAAGTTACCTTTAGATGCGATTCATGGATACATGGAAACGTCTAAACGCCTAAACAATATTTGATCAGGTCGCACGCTGACGGAGCGCGAGGTGCGGCGCGCCACCGCCATCTATCCGTCAGCCGCCATGATGAACCACTCCTGCGATCCCAACATTATTAATACGTGAGTGCTTCTACTTTGTACCCGACTGCGCAAATTGGGGGGGGGGGGGGTGTAACGTTTTTCGGCGTGGATTTTTGCACATGAGGTGTCGTTACTTTCGTCTTCAATGTGGCGTTTTAGCGGAAAAGGAAACATCTTCCAGCCAGGCGGGTGGTATGCCTGGCGGGGCAGCCGCTACGCCCCGACGGTTATTGTCGGGATCTTGTATATGTTTCTTGCTCTGAAAACTCTTATAGCGCGATTCAGGATTGTGATGACAATTGTCTATTGTTCTGAATGCGTCTGTAGCGCCATTTTTGTAGCTCGTGGTGCGGTTGAAGTGGTCGTTACAGCGTCTTCAAATTAATATAAGATGGGATACAGAATTGAGACAGTTATGCCAGTTTATTTTTGTAGTATATGGCCTTCATGCTTAATATTGTCTATGCCATGACAGGATGCCCTTTGTGGCTGACGTTGTTCATTTGTCTTCGAATATAAGTCTCTCTGTCTCCTACTTCAACGTGTATTATTTATAATATCCCCTAATATAGGATAGTTTTATAGGTTCCACAACACCCGTCTCATTATCCGTTGTTCCCGCGAGCTGCCCCCCGGTAGCGAAGTTCTCAACTGCTACGGCCCCCACTTTGCGCGCGAGACGACCGCAACCCGGCGCGCGCAGTTACGAGCGCAGTACATGTTCACGTGCGCCTGCACATCTTGTGTCAATGTGCACAGAAAGGACTTTGCCGTGAGTGATTATCAGGAATATTATTTATCTAACCGTTTGACAAAATAACGAGAATATAAAATAAAAGAATATAATCGAAAAAGTTAACAAGTCGAGGGTCAGTGGTGGGTCCTCTTTCCCCATAGGTTAACAGTGGATTTCCGCCAAGTATCGCCTAGTTCTATCAATTATAAAATAACAAGAATAAATACATAAAGTAATACAATTATGACGTGATTGGTATTATTGGAATATATATTGATATTGGAATAATAATGTACTGAATATTTTTGTTATAATGATTTAAATAAAAGTTCTGCCTAACAAAATTATTAATGTGATTTTTAGCGAACCATTTTTGTTATTTGTGATTTCGAATTCGGATGTGTGTTACTCAATCACGCCCGAACTGCTGGCTGAACGGATCTGGATGAAATTTGGCACAGAGATAGATTATAGTCCGGAATAGCACATAGGCTACTTATTATCCCGCTAAAATGTATGGTTTCCGTGGGATACATGTGTTTTAATTTTTCATCACAAAGGATTGACATGATTTTTTGCGCGGGTAACACCGCAGGGCGCAGCTAGTTTATAATATTAGTGTGTCTGTTAGTCGGTGTTCGGCGCGTACGCGTGCCAGTCGTGCAAGGGGCCGGTGGTGTGGGGGGGGCGGCGCGTGTCGTGCCAGCACTGCGGCGCCGAGTTCCAGCTGGCTCGCGCGCTGGCCGCCCTCGACAGCGCCGACGAGCTGCTCGCGCAAGGTACTGACCCACTGTCGAAGCAAGTAGGATTGCTGTTGCTTTTAGTTTTAATTCGTAAGCTCATCGCTCATCATATTGTAGGCTTTTGATATTTGAATTTGAAAATGAATGTCTTGGTTTAGTGGATTGACTAAATAAATGGCCTTGTGTATATTCAGGGTCCAGACGAGTCGTTCAATGGGCTATATTTGTTCAATGGATACACCATTACTCGGGATTCCTTGAAATTTAACTAAGCCGTCGAACGACTTAATAACTTATATTTTCCTTATGAATGGGTTTCTCAAGCTTTTCCTGAAAAAATCCAACTATAAATATTATAATGATAAAATATGGGGTTTTTCGTTTAACTTAGGCGAGTCCAAACTCACCTTTGGGTAACCAAAATTCAAATCTGACTGCAGTTAAGTCATTCAAAAACCGATCTAAACCCGTTTATATGCTTACTAAACTCCGCGCCTTGGTCCAGAATCCAGACTGTGTCCATATCTGTTAATGTTGCAAAAGAATGTGTAGGTGACTTAGAATACAATTTAAAAAAATAAAAATATTATCGATTGTGCAGTGGATCTTGCGAGCAGTGCAGAGGAGCGTTGCGAGAAGACGCACGCGGCGCTGCGCCTGCGCCAGAAGGTGTGGTACCGCCACCACACCGCGCTGCGCGCCGCCGCCGACCGCCTCGCCAGGCTCTACACTGACATCGGTGAGCTTGCACACGCCTGCGCCCCGACTCTGCTCACACAATCGATTCAGAATCGAACACCAACCGCATACTTACTGACACTTTTGACACATATTATAAACTGGCTGCGCCCGGCGGTGTTACCCGCGATAAAAAGTATGAAAAATTAAAACATCTATCCCACGGGAACTATACGTTTTACCGGGATAAAAAGTAGCCTATGTGCTATTCCGGGCTATAATCTATCTCTGTGCCCAATTTCATCCAGATCCGTTCAGCCGTTCGGGCGTGAAAGAGTAACAAACATCCATCCACCCATCCAAACTTTCACATTTATAATATTAGTATAGATAAATATCGCCATACGAACACATCAACTATACAGTCCCACACTAAGCAACGCTTGTGTTATGGGTACCCTACAATGGACTGAGGGCGAACTCAGTATATAATACTTATATACATATTAAACATCTACGACTCGGGCACAAAGCTTCGTGCTCATCACACACAGCTTGTCCCTACCGTTCGAACCCGGGACCCTCGACGCAGTAAGCAGAGTCACTACCACAGCGCTAATCAGGCCGCCAAATGTATGGGATATCTATCAAAAGTGACAGTTACTATGCGTTTTTTTTTTAATTCGGCAGCACCATAGGTATTTTGCCAGTGTCAAGTAATATAAATTATTTCTGTTTTAGAGCATATGCACAGGCCCAAAGGCTAGGCCCAAGTAAAATACCCCCCCCCCCATCCCTCAATCAGTAAAGTGATGGAGACTTTACTGAAAGATTATTCATGGATTTTTTTGTGAGAAACTGAAAAGCTAAGTTTCGTCACTCTGTTTCAATTACCTACACTCGTGCACTTTACCGAACCCATAATGGTTAATATTCCACTTATATCACTCACACTATAACTCGCAAGAACACTAGTTTTAGTAATTAAAACATAACTGACGCCATGTCTTTTCAGTTTCCCGCCAAAAAGTCCTACTATGCGGTTGCCGTTCGATTATGAATCGATTGTGTTAGCAGACTTGGGGCCCTGCTAACACCATCGACTCGCAATGGTATGAAAATTACATCGTAGTCGTCACTTAATAAATAATGATCACCAGACCTACATAATATGAACTGGGTACTGTACAATAGACGACCGGTGATCTCAGTAGTACCCAGAACAGAGAATAATACAAAAAAAACATTTACGAAATTTTTAAAGACAAACTAGACCACTTTTACGTCTATCAAGTGGCAATTACGACGTCATTGTCATGCTATTTATATGAGTCACCAATTGTAGCATAGACTAAAAATGTCTTTGTATTTGCATTTCACAGGAGAGTTCGGTAAGAGCGTAGAGCTTATAAAACAGAACATTCAAAGCTTGGAGTACCAGTTCGGATCGTTTAGCGTCGAGGTGAGAACAAGTTTTAGTAAATTCTTTTTTTTTCATTGGCAATAGGCCACAAAATATAGCCACGTATGCCAGTATCGAGGAAAGATGATGATGATGATGATGTTATTAATCCCCTGTCCTAACCTGCTGATACTTGCTGAAGATTTACCCGATATCTTGGACGAACTTGAAAAGTCAAGTTGGTACCATTTTATTTGAATTTCAATTATGATCTGGCAATTATGATAAGGCAATAATAATACCTTGAGTTATTTTTTACGACTTGATTAGCTCAGTTGGTAGTGACTCTACTTTCTACGCTGAGGGTCCCAGGTTCGAATCCTGGTAGGGGCAAACATTATGTGATCAGCGAGAACGTTAGTACCCGAGTCATATATGTTTAGTATTTATATATGCATTATATACAGGGTTCAACCGCAGTCCATTGTATAGTACCCATAATACAAGCGTTACTTAGTGTAGGAACCATATACTTTGTGTCCGTCTTTAAATAAAAGTAAAAAATCTTATCTCATCTTGAATATTCCTTTATCTAATGACAATATTAATCATTTATTATCATTACAGGTGGCACATGAACTTAGAAAGTTAACGGATGTAATGTTGGAAAGAATCATCCACTGTCCCCAGCATCCTGATTACAGGTAATTGTTATAATCCATCATAGACGTCCACTGCTGGACATAGGCCTCCCCCAACGACTTCCACACATCCCGGTCCTCCGCCACTCGCATCCACCGGCTTCCTGCGACGCGTGTGATGTCATCGGTCCACTTTGTGGTGGCTTTCCTATACTTCGTATTCCGGCTCAAGGCTGCCATTCTAGAATCTTTTTTTTTATGGAATTATTATATTAGACCTACCAATTAATTTTGTGTTACTTTTTGTACCTTATGCTATTATCGGATTCAGTAAATTACGATATCCCACATTAATCAAACTATTATAAAACTATATTTTCTGACCGATCTGTCTGTCCGTTGCAGCGAAATAAAAAGTCCAAAAACAACTGTATTTTATCGAAAATAATGGATCTCGAGTACGTTATTTATATGGTTCCGTACCAGTTTGATAATAACGGTACCGTTATGGTGTGGCTGTGTCTGTCTGTTTGAAGCGGACAAACAAAAGATATGTGTCAATTCTGACTTAGGTTTGGGCCATGCTATTATAATGGTGGGGTTATTAGAGTAGGTACCTATTGTGCCGTCACGATTGACCGGTGACCCATATACCCAGGGACTGGTGCCTGGAGACCCACAAGATCATCAAGAAGGGTGTGCAGCTCATGGAGCTGAACTACGGCAGCTGGGAGCCGGTGGTGAAGCGGCTGCGGGGGCAGGAGGCCTTCGTGGCGTCCCTGCTGGCTGACACCAGATCCCCGGACAGCATAGACTGTGTCCACCGCAATTTGCACTATAACCTTAAAATTTGAAACTTAAAATATCCACTATTCGACCTTTGAAATAACCGAATTTCTGTAGCATTACAGGGTCGACTAACATTTCTAGTTAGTTAGTAATAAACACTATCTATAACTTTAATGACCTGCATTCTGATTTTAAAATGATCGATATCGGATTCGGAAAGGTAGTGTGCGTTTACCATGATTATGTTAAAAATGGTAGAAAATAGTAGAAAGTAGTAGAAAATATATTGATCGTGGAATCTAAACTACAATTTTTTTTTTCTGTGATAAAAAGATTCATACTTATAACCGCATCAATCGAACATTAAGTCGGACACTTGTAATTTTTGATATAAATATTCTAGGCCTACGTGTGTTTATATTTTTCATTATTGTACCAAACTTTGTAAACTGTCAAATCTACTATATTTCCGAATCCGGACCTATTTATAGTCAAAGTCAAATCGTTTATTTCGTATAGGCCTACGGGGGCACTTACAAATTGCACATGTTTTTTTTCTTCTCTAACGTTTTACAATCAGACCGCAGATGAACTGACTGACTGCTTTCTGTGCTGTCCCGGGTTCGAATCCTGGTAAGGACTAACTTTTTGTGATCAGCAGGTATGTTTGCATCCGAGTCACTGATGTTTGATATCTATACAAGTATAATATACTGGGTTCGCCCCTAGTCTATTGTACGGTACCGGTAATGCTAGAGTTTTTAGTTGGGTCAGTACAGTTGGTGTGTTCGTCTGGCGATATTAATTGACGAATAAGTTGTGGATAGGGTATATTAGCACACTGTGAAATAGGTCCTTCAGGCCCTTAGGGGCCATCCATAAATTACGAATTCACACGAATTTCATGAATTTTTGACCCATCCCCCGTCCTTGTCACAACTGGTCACATTTCAGAGACCTAGTGTGATGTCACATATTTTGCAATTTTACACTTAGAAATTTATGAAATTAAAACAGCAGTGTTCCGAAATTGTTATTTCCATTTAAATTATTTTTCAATAAAATAAATAGTTGTAATACTTAGATATAAAATATTATATTTTGAAAAAGTGTGATGTCACTAAATTTGGGACCCCTCCCCGCCCCTTGTCACACAATGTCACACTTCATCGACCCCCTCCCTCCCCCTTAACGTGTGACGTAATTTATGGATGGCCCCTTAGATGATGACATGGAATACCATTATCGGTAATAGGGTGGATATTTTACTGAAAAATTAACTTGAAAAGTCATATATTACCATTAATTTGTAATTTCCTTCAATTGTACGTTTATGAACGAATATTGTATAAGCGTATTTTATAAGATTACTAGCTGTCCCGGTGGACTTCGTACCGCCTCAGAATGATAGTTACTTTTTTGTGATTTTATAAGATTACTAGCTGTCCCGGTGGACTTCGTACCGCCTCAGAATGATAGTTACTTTTTTGTGATTTTATAAGATTACTAGCTGTCCCGGTGGACTTCGTACCGCCTCAGAATGATAGTTACTTTTTTGTGATTACTAGCTGTCCCGGTGGACTTCGTACCGCCTCAGAATGATAGTTACTTTTTTGTGATTTTATAAGATTACTAGCTGTCCCGGTGGACTTCGTACCGCCTCAGAATGATAGTTACTTTTTTGTGATTACTAGCTGTCCCGGTGGACTTCGTACCGCCTCAGAATGATAGTTACTTTTTTGTGATTTTATAAGATTACTAGCTGTCCCGGTGGACTTCGTACCGCCTCAGAATGATAGTTACTTTTTTGTGATTACTAGCTGTCCCGGTGGACTTCGTACCGCCTCAGAATGATAGTTACTTTTTTGTGATTTTTCGCCACGTTTTAATAGTAATTCTGCTAGTCGGGTTAAAATTAAAAAGATCATAAAAATCGGCCCATCCGTTGTTGAGTTATAAATGGTGTTACTAACACGACATGGCTTTGTATAAACATATAATGGATTCGTTTCTGTGCATTGAATATTTTTAGAATATATTTACCGTAGTATACGTTACAGAGTTAGCTAAAATACATTTATGTTATACTTTTCTATGATTGTTTACCGGTGGCATATATCTGTAACTTGGTATGGTAATAGCTTATGGCCAGGGCCACAATTAATGATTATTTGAAATGGGCCAAAAGTCCACATCAAGTCGCGGGATCTAACTAGAGTGGTTAATATTCCACCAACATTGGATACCAAACATATTATTTACTTGTATATAATTCGCTTATTATTATTTAAAAAAAACGGTGAAGTCGTAGAGTTTAATGTGGGACCCATTTAAGGTTTAATATCGTTCAGCAAATATTTATATTAAGAGGCACTATTTTGATGGACGTTACTAAGAGAAACTTCTCTCAGATATGAAGATGTAAAGATATACGACCTTATTGCATTATAAGTGTCATTGAAAATATGAAGGAAATGGGTCCCATATTAATAGGACTATACTTAACTTTTGTACATAGATATATCAATTACAACGCAATGACAGAAAGCAACGGCAAGTAATTATAGTTATGTACTTATAATACTTTGGTATAATGTTGCTGCCTTAGGGCCAGAGCCGACGGGTGGGGCCGCGGCGAAACGATTAATTCGATAGCAATATAACTCATTCATAAGGAAACGGATGGCTGGGGAATGTGATTTTTAGGGGTCGAGTCACCTTCGTCCGCAGGAGAATTAAACCCCTCGAGATACCCTACACGTGACCCCGGGTGGTGCCAACTAGGTGACAACTCTACTGGTGGTAGGCTTCGGCCGTGGTTAGTCACCACCCACTGAACAAAGCCATGTCGCCAAGCGGCCTAGCCGTGTTCCGGCATGATGTTCGGTGTTGCCATTCATGGATGGCGGGTCAGATCGGCTGCGCTGCATGTGCCTAGTGAATGTAGCGTCTCGATCTACTGCCGCCTTCCTACTTAGGCAAGTATGCTCCATCGTAGATCTCATCGTCACTTACCATCAGGTGAGACCGAGATCAAATACTTGCCTATAATGTAATAAAAAAAGAAAAAAAAAATGTTGTACAGCGTGGTTCAGAAATGGTATACTATCGTTTGTCGTTATTCGCTCATCTTTTGCGCATTTATAATTATTGCGTGGAGAGTAGCTAGAGTTTAGATCTCAGCAAATTAGCTATATTTTTATTTGTGGATTTTTCGCCTGACTTAATTGTTATTCTGCACAAAGCGGAGACAAATTAAAAAAATATATAAATATCGGCTCACCAGTTCTTGAGTTATAAATGGTGTAACTGACACGACTTGGGTTTATTTATATATATATAATGTATATTATTTAAATCAACAAACAATGATACTAAGACGTCAAATACCTCAGTCCTCCCGTGACCATGGTTGCTGTAAAGCATCCGAAACGTCGATAAATCGCCATTTTTTTTTATACAAAACAAAAAAAAATCTAACAGTTTTCTTGTGACTACATGGTTATTCGTTTCTCCGCCCGTCGGCGTTTGACCCTTCACTATGTCTATACATGAATATTTCCCCTAATAATGTATATTGATACTTTGAAAGCTATATTTTTTAATACATAATTTTATGTAAAATAAAATATATTTACGCGAACTTTATATGTAACTTTGTGTGATGAGCACGAATGTTTGTATCCGAGTCATGAATGTTTAATCTATATAAGTATTATATACTGGGTTCGGCTCAAGTCCATTGTACGGTACTCATAATACAAGCGTTGCAAAGCTTGGGACCGTATAGTTGGTGTGTTCGTCTGGCTTTATTATTATATATTTAGTATTACAGTTCAAATCTATTGCAACGATGCAAGCAATTATATAAATGAGAGAAAAAGTATGTAGCCTACTAACTCGTGCATATTATAACTACTGTGAAAAAACTATCGAAAATATATATAAGAACTTATCTCGTAGGGTTTTATTTATTTTGTTTCATAGTTACTACAGATGCGCCGAACATGACCGGCTCGAACCGAATACCGAAATTCGGCCCTCCCGTTCTTGTGTTAAAAATGGCGTAACTAACACATCTTTGTTTTATATATGTAAATTAATATTTACCTACTACATATGGGGATAAGTAGAATGTATTGGGAACTTAATTGATGTCAATTGATCATAATTTATTTTAGAATAGTTCGTATAGTAATCGGCACATCAACCGAATACTCGGCCGAATACCGAATACTCGACCGGATACCGAATACTCGGCCGGATACCGAATACTCGGCCGGATACCGAATACTCGGCCGGATACCGAATACTCGGTCGCATACCGAATACTTGCTCGCATACCGAATACTCGGTCGAATTCCGAATATTCGGCGCATTCCTAATAAATACTATTTTATTATGTTGTTCAAATTCTATGCATGTTGTAGTTACATACTTAAATATACATTAATTATTTCTAGCGTACCCACATAACAATCCAATAAAAATACACATAAATTCAAAGACATCCACTATCGGCTTTGGTGCAAGCAAGCAGTACTCTCTCTATCGCACACGTGGCTCACACATGGCGATGACGTCTGCCTTCACAATAAATCAATCAATTATACAGAACGGATAAGTTATACAATACAATCAAGAAGAGTACCTTATGTGATCCCTAGTCAAATGAGAATTTAAAAATGGTACTAAGGGGCCATCCATAAATTACGTCACACGAATTTCATGCATTTTTTTACCCCTCCCCCGTCCTTGTCACAGCTGGTCACAATTGTGAGACCCCCCCCTACCTAGTGTGATGTCACATATTTTTCAATTTTACATTTAAAAAAATTATGAAATTAAAAGCAGTGTTCCGAAATTGTTTTTATTTCCATTTAAATTATTTTTCTATAAAATCAATAGTTGTAATTCTTAGATATAAAATATTATATTTTGAAAAAATGTGATGTCACAAAATTTGGTACCCCTCCCCGCCCCTTGTCACACAATGTCACACTTCGTCGATCCCCTCCCTCCCCCTTAACGTGTGACGTAGTTTATGGATGGCCCCTAAGAGGAATAGTGTGGTCCTCTTGGTCACACTGGGTGTGAACAACGGTATGACCAGGAATACGTCGGTAAGAGTAATATTTTGTTGATCGAGCTCAATAAGGAAATGTATCTATATAAATAATGTAAGAGACTATAGGATACATTATAAATTACTTACTTTAATCATTATTGTTTAGTTCCTCTATAATAGATTGTTTAAATAAAATTGAGCTTCGAATAAAAAATAATAACCATCAATTAAATTGTTATTTTATTTTCTTTATTCTCTTTTTTTATGTTCCTCTTTCTTTCTTCATTTGGTATACAAATAAGGTAAATATTTAAGTTACTATTATTATCTATTATATAATCGTCACTTACCATCAGGTGAGATCGAGATGAAATACTTGCCCATAACGTAATAAAAAAAAAGTTATTTGCTTTCTAATTATTGTACATATTAGTCTGTGCTTTGAACTTTTATTATTATATTGCAGTTTTGGTATACTATTATAATTTATTACTGTTGATTTTTAACATTGTTTTTCTTAGAGCTATTGTTTTCTCCTTTAGTTTTCTCATCTTTTCTTATTTCGGCCCTTAACCGTACAATGTTTTTAATATATATTTATATTTTACTTTGCTTTTTTTTATTATATTCTGCTGGCCAAGTGTCATTTCAAATCCAAACTTACGACGCGTCATAAAAAGCTCTCAAAAGGTAAGCAAACTAAATGGGTAATTCTCGCATTGGGACTTACCATTTTACTTTCTCTTTGCTAACTATGAGCCAGTATTGTTGCCACAGCTGTCCTTCCTATCTCGGATACGAAGGCTTGTAATTACTTAATAAAGTAATAGTAATTTGACAAAATTTACATATTAACTAAATAAATATTAAATTACAGAAACACATCGTGGGTAACAGCTAGTTATATATATAAATAACATAATGTAAGTGACATGATGATATCGACTATTGTTTTATTCTTATATGTATAGGATAGGTATTTGCTTAACAATAAAAAGGTTTCCCCATCTCATTATTAAAGAGGACTTAACATTCCGCCATAGGCCATAGATAAATACCGCTCGTCATGGGACTGGTGGAGTCAGTTGGGGACGCCATTTTCATTTCATCATGTCACATCCATTTTATTTATAATGTGTATTTATTGAATTTAATATTGCTATTAATCACTTGACACTGGCAAAATACCCGCTAAGTTGCGGGTGAGGCCACATTCATATCCATTTTATTTCATCGCATTTCATTTCGTAAATAAAGAAGAAGGAGACTGGTGCTCTATGACAGTAAATACGTAATGAGTAGTGAAGAGATAAAAAATTTAGGTAAATAGTGTGTGACGTGTTGAATTTGTAAAAGCTATAGTAAGTAATCTATGCGTGAGAGATCCGCGTTAAACCCAGTTGGCTCAACAGCCCATGCGCCGGACCTACATCTTCACACTTAAGAAAAGCTCAGCGCCGCCTGCTGTCCCGGGCTATGGACTCCTTGGCCCAAGCAAGGTAAAACGCCACTGGGTTTTGTAAGAATGTCAATAGCTTCTTATAATCGGCTAGCTTGTTATCTTCCATCCTCTAATGCAGCACATGGCACCGATGCAGTCATTTAAGGTTGTTAATTTGTTGTTTAGATTCTAGTTATATAGAGAACTTGCTTTTGTCCCGCGACTTCGTCCGCGTAAAAAGTTGAATATAATAAATATCATTTAACATAATTTGAGCCTGGGAATAATGTGTGAGCAAAGTACTCTTCAAGCACGATGTAACGAAACCAAAGCCAGTGGGTCTATTCCATGACAACCCCTCGACTTCATTATCAGACCCTCATCGCCATGGATATATATGTATAGTCCTCATAAATCTCAATCAAACGAACCCAAACTCGATGGGTCTACTTCACGCCCTCACTGAAATATTAGAATGCCAAATTTGAACCCCCTTGGACCCCCTAAGAAGTGGATTGCTAGTAAACTGAAAACAACTCTTACAATTATTCATGTTTCGGAACATTGTTGCCAATTTTGAGTTCTGTTGAACTATTTAATATTTTTCTCCATACAAACCCATTCAGTCCCCATTACGAACTCGTGGGGTCTTTTTGAAAAAAAAAAATCGGTACAGGTTTTAATTGATTTCTATATGGAATCTTTACACACAGTTTCAAACTAATCGGTCCACAGAATAAAAAAATCCATACAATCTTTGATCCCCTTTTTGGACCCCTCAGAATTTCCATAAATCCAAAAATACACAAGAACCTCTCCGAAACCTTCCGAAACATAAATTACAATGTATATGTTACCCAAGACCCCCTGATTATATATTATAGGTGTCCAAATAAGTAATCTCGTTCACATACCTACATACATATGTCTATTTAATTAAAGACACCGGTTCTCGAATGAACGAATGATAAAATTTATACACGTAACCGTGAAATAACATCTGGCCGCGAGCGCCGCCGCGTCGGCCCCTCTGTCGCAGCGCGCCGCCCGAGCCGCGGCACAGCACTCAGCATATCAGTAGCACCGACGTGTCGTCGCCGTGCGGGTTACGGGTTTCAGTCGCCTGGACGAGTGGTGCCAGTGTTCTCGAGATTCAGCGTGAATTTCCGCTCATATCTTCTGAAATCTGCACGGAAGCATTTCTCAAGGGAGATCGGTTTCCGGTTTAAGCGTGGGAATCATTGTTTTCTACGCGTAAACAAGAAAAAGCGATAGGAAGCGCGAGGCGGCGCGGGCGCAGCTGCGCACACTGCGGGACGAAATGTCGATTCAATGATTTAGCTATTACGCCATTAATTTGGGCGCACGCGTAACGGTCGCAACACATTTCTACGCTCGGTCCGAGGAGCCGGAGGCCCCAGCATGCGCGACCTGCGCGCGCGCAGCTGGCGACGCCACCGCACGCGCGAGCCGGAACCGCTCGCCGTGTGCGCGTTACTGTTGCACTGGACACAGGTATCCTAGCTTAATAATGTATCCGCCCATCATAGGCTTCAATCCATTGATTGCAATATTTTGTGTCATTCTAAGATGTGTATTAAATACCACACCATTCAGTGAACCTAGAAAGAAACTGGCGCCATACTTTTATGTATGGCATAGGTACACACGTGTCTTAAGGTGCGGCAGTGGTGCGCCAGGTTGAGTCAAACGGCGCTAGGCCCGCTAGTAGGTTCTTACACATGCTCTGAAATTGGTACCTATTTATTATCGTAACTGTTGCTACTGTTCCATCACTGGACTTGGTGTCGTTGGGATTTATTGTTATTTGGCGAACTGTGTGACGTCATCAGACCAATATTTTGCAGGTGAGTGAACGTCAGCAAGTAGCTGAGCAACGTTGGTGGTGGTAGCGCGGGTGTCGCGCCGAGTGGCCGGCCTAGCCTAGTGCACCGTGCAACACACGAGCAGTGGCGTGGCGGCCGGACCGCGGCCGCGCCGCGCCTGCGCGAAGGTCGGCGCGGGCGCAAGGCGGCGGGCGAGCGCGCGCCGCGGCTCGTCTCGCACAGTCGGTCCGCCGCCGGCGATCAGAACAGACGCGCGGCTGGCGCAATCGTACCGGTAGTTTTCACACGCGCACGACATGAACAGCGGAAGGAGGAAGCTTTCGTTCCTGGGCTTCGCCCCGCAGGTCAGTCCCATCATCATAGTTCTCGTGACACGTCCGCGCAGCAGCCAGCTGCAGCCGCGGCAGTGGAAACCTCCGTTACACAGAAACGAACACAACGTGTGGAAACATTTGAATACGCGCGAACGGATGTTATGGAGTTGGGTTAATCACGCTCCGCACAAAAAAATAATGCTTTATAATAATAATTTCAAATGGTCACTATCGGAAACAGCGTTCGACACGTGACCGATCAATCGCAACGATAATGTATGTGCGCAACATGGGAATGCCGGGAGCGGGAATGTTATCCGGCTGGCTGCGGGCCTGTCACATTTTATTTGTATGGTCTGATCTGAGAGTCATATGTATGTTGATAATGTAAATTTAGATTTACGAGATTTTTACTTTGACTGACTGATTTAACTGCGCTAAGTGGGCACAAAGACCCCAGCCTAGGTTTACCGGTCCAGTAAACTCGCTAACCGAATGATCTTACCTGCTTGCATACAGTCTAATTGACAACTGCCTAGTTTAGTTATACCTACCTACATTGTTCGTTCCTTCGATCTACATTTATGTTCCATACCTATCACGGTAATATATTACAAAACAAGTCAATTGCGTATCGGACCGCCCGTTGTACGGTTCCGTAGCTATTGTACGATTTTCAATCATTGCATTCTGTAAAGAGTATTATTAAGGAACTCAAAATAATTTGTATTCTAGTTTCTAGGTCTAATAGTTTAGAAATTACACAATACATCTTTGGCCAAGTACAGTAGCGGAATGAAATGGTTGGTCGCCTCAAAGTCGACTATTGCTTACAAGAGTGCAAGATCTGTAATGCCAACATTCCAGTGTAAGAAACGGTACTGCCAACGTTTTAATAATTGCCACGCGTTTACTATATAATCTATGGTATTAACGTTTAATTCGTTCTGCCCTTATGCTTACTCCATCCAGCAGATCAATGAGGTCAATTATAAAAAAAAAATCGGTGACTGAAACTGGGATTATAAGTTTAAATCTTCCGAAACAAAGAGAATAATACTCACTACGTCCATATGAAGATATGAACGGTCAAACCATTAGACAAGATAAACAAATCAAACAACTTTCGTTTGAGTAAATTTGAACTTTGCTTGTTGTTGTGGAACAGTTAAACACAATGTTCTATGCATCAATCTGTTTTGTTTCGTAGTTTTAAAAGGTAACATATGCTTGCGAAACGTTAAATGAATCAATATGAAAACTGATGAACCTTTTTGTTCCTAATTGTACCTATTAGGTACCTACTTATATCAAACGCAACGTCTGTTATTGATATATGTTGGTAAAGTAACTCTCAATATTCCGTTTTAAAATTCCTCCTTGGGAAGCAGCACACAAAATAAACCCATGCCCACCTTAAAAAGAATTTAAACGACGTTTTAAGTATATATTCAGAATTCAGATCTACATATAAGCTTTCAGTTCAAAACAGTAGAAAGAAAGAAAAGAAAGAAAGAAACCCTAAACACAAATATATTACATAACATCGTTGTAGGTACCTAACCAAGGAGTTTCTTGCCCATTTATCTGAATAAAGGTCACATTCAGAATTGGTGGTGGAGTCGCAACAGTTGTGTGGGCAATTCATAAGCAGTGGGGTTTCAATAAAAAAAATCCTGCTGGGTTAGCAGGAACTTGGTAACGTCATCGAGAAAGAAAGCTGTCCCTGTTATACTTGTTAATGAAATCAGTGTTGTGTGGGAGATGGATGACGCTCCGTTGCCGACACGATACGTAAAAAAAAACCAAATAAATACTGGCTTCAAAAACTAAATAGCAAAAAAATATCGAATCTAAAAATCTACTTTGTCTAATTAAATCAAATATGTATAGAATGCGAAGGAGGGCTGGCTCTTTCCTCGCTCAAACAATTAGCTTGATAATACAGCGAGGAAATGCAGCCAGCATTCTTGCCACCATTCCACGCGGACGAGGTCTTTTTGATACCTATATAGTTTGTTTTCATACTATTTTTTTGGTATTCCCATTTACTTTAACATTAACTTGTAAATATGTAAATTTAAATATTACGTACTAAATATATTCTTTTTATTAAGGATAAATAACACCGAATAAAAACTACTTATCTGGAAGTAAATCCTTTCAAATAAAAAATAATTTTCCAAATCTGTTTTTCAAAATACACGACGGAGTTCTGAGGTAACAAAACACAAAAAAAATGAAAACTTCCTCCTGTTTTTGATGAAGGATTGTGCTTGAGGTACTGATCTATAGTAGACCCACAAATTGGGCGGACGGACGGTCGAAGTTGGAGCGTGGCGCTCTCTGTACGCAATGAATTGGCTTAATGTCATGAAAGCTGACTGAGTTGGCACTACCTAATTATTTGTAATGAACGTTAAGTGTTTGTCATTTGCGTCAATGAAGGACGCGCGCACTCACTCGTCGATACGGTAGAGTTTATTACTTCAATGGGTGCTCTATCTAATTACACAACCCTAGGTGTTCTCGGTGCAATTTGACTCCTTCAACCACAGATCACGAGAGATATGCCGTGCGGTTCAAAATGTATGGGAACTCGCTGTCTCCGTTTTGTTCCCAACCACTCGCTAAAACCAACCAATACGAAGTCTCCTCGGTGCGTGCTGCGTCGTCGCCGTATACAGCGGCCGTACCACGCGACGCACCAGTTTATTCAAAGTATCGTTAGACGATCTATACATTGCCTCGTACATTCACTCAGTAGCGAACATAGGTGGTACTTAAAGAGCCATGTATTTTGTACAAAAATAAAAAAGTCTTGTGCTACATGAAACCTAAAATAACATAATAAAGGCATTAAATATTTTTTGATTTGTTGTTTTTAATGATTTTAAAGACGAATAAATAAAATACTTAATACTGGCTGGTGAAATGAGATTCCATCTTTCGCGTAGTTCACTTTGCTGCTAGTATTTTTGCACACAACCACGGAATAACACGGCATTTAAAAAAAAAGTTAGAGCTCCGATACCGACGTGCAGTTGCAGTCGACTGACGGCGAAAACTCTATGTTAGCGTAATTTTGGCTAAATGTGAGCGCAAGCCCACCGCTTTCATAACATATCTCCTCTCATATATCTGTGCCTTCAACGCTTCCATTCCTCCCGATATGAGAACTGAGCTTGACATCCTCGTGGTATGAGCACTGAGCATCACATCGTCGTGATATGAGCACTGAGTTTCTCTCCCTCATTGGAATGAGCACGGAGCGTAACTCCCGCGTCGTATGAGCGCAAAGTTTTTTCCCTCATGATATGAGCACTGACCTTTAGTCCCTTATGCTATTGGTCTATGTAATCGATTTTGTTTTCGAAAACGTTTCTCAAAGGCACGAATATATTTGAAATGGAGTGTTCACAGTTTGCTAGTTTGCGCTCACTCTACGCAGTTTGCTGTGTTGCGCGCGCCGATAGATTCAGTGAGCGGCCGACTCACAGCAAAACCGGTTCCAGGCAGCGGCGGCGATATGCTTGTTCGCCGGGTGTAGTGAGTCCGTCCGCAAACTATCATGTGGACAGTTGACAGTGAAAATTCAGTCGGTCGGTCGACCTAAATAAGCGGCTAACACATAACAGTTTGCTTGTGACGCACGCAAATTGATCAGAGTTTGCAGCTATCTCGAATTTCAGTTCGCCACAAATTTGCGGCTCACTCAGTCGGCCGCTGACAGTTTGCCGACTGGGGACACAGCCTAAAGGACGTGAATAAAATTTCGACAACGTAAAGAAGCAATCTATTGGATACTTTACAAAATGTGTAACGAATCGGGTAGGATCACCTTCGTCGTTACACATCAGGCGATCCGCAAAGGTGACGGAACGTCTCGTGACTGAGTCGGTCATTCGCGCAGACGTGAAATTATTGCGACTGCATGTCGAGATCGCTGTACAGACGCCACCGACAGCCGCACGAGTAGCAGTTGCTGAGTAGCTGATGACAGACTGCGAGTATTTGCGACCGCTGGGGTCGCAGTCGTACCTGAATGTCGCTACGTAGTAACAGTTGGCCGTTAGCCGTTGCTGTTGAGCTGGGCCCCAAGTCTGCTAACACAATCGAACAGCACCCGCATAGTAACTGTCACTTTTGACAGATATTATATGGGATATCTGTCAAAAGTGACAGCTACTATGAGGTTGCTGTTTGATTATGAATTGATTATGTTAGCAGACTTTGGGCCCTGGTGTTTTAAACTTACGTTTGGGTCGTCCCGCTATTATAGTTAGCCTATGATGATAGCCAAATCTTTTCAGATCTAAAACCGCGCCGATTTGTGCACACATAATACTATACTAATACTTTGCCGATTGCGTTTACTGGATGCATTTGACAAGGTTTCTAAGTTAGGTCACGTGATTGGCCCACGACTACGTCATTGGCCGTAGCGACCAATGAGCAGTGTTCGTTCCATTGAAGATTTAAATTAGTGGCATTACCCTTATCGTGACGTAATCTTGGGCCATTCGTCGGAAGTAATATCTGACGCGGGGCAGCATATCACTGTACCATGTTAGGTCTCTACATTGTTCTATTTAACGCATGATTTAACGTGACAATGGATGTTGACTGCTCTCATAACATTAGCTGGCAAACATTTAAGTAAAGAGTAGGTAGGTAGGTAATCAACATTTGTTTCTTTCCGTTTCATCTCAATTGAACCAATGCTTTAAACCGCTTTGTGGATAACCACCTACTTGACTAAGTAATTATTACTTGATAAGACACTTTTATATACATCTCGTTCCATCTCAGTTGGGTGGTTGATTTGGCTACGTATAAAAGGGCTTTTAGAGGCTAGTCGCTCGGCCCACGGCACAAAATGAGTTATTTTAGCTGTTATCAGCGATGAGTGTATCCCGTACTACTAATCGAGATTATAGACCACCAGAACGTAGCGACACGGTGCTGCAACATTAAATAATTGTAATGTACACGGCCGCGAGCTGAGTCAGCGAGTCACTCGCATGCCGTACACAGCACGCAATCAATTGTATACACACATGTAATTTGAAAACTCGCGATACGATATCTCACTAAGTATATGCGTCTTGTCTACTATTTAACTGCGGTCAGTAGGAATAGAAATAATTATGTACACATAAGGACTTTTTTCTTCTTATTTACTCTGACTCTGCCTCTTCTGCCCTCTTATTTTCATTTACATAAGTAATTTGTAAATGTGGGAACCATGTAGCCATTAACTGTAATTTTATACTTAGTTTAGTACTTTTTGTTTTTTTTTTGATCTGCAGCTAAAGTCTGATTAGCCGATCCTACATTGTTCTCACATACCTATAACAATGTACTGCTCAAAAATATTAAAGAGCTTCTTTAATAAAAAAAAAGAGCAACCATGGAGTTTCTTGCCCGTTCTTCTCCATAGGAACGGCATTCCGAACGGGTGGTAAAATAGTAGCATAATATTTTGTAACTTTTGACGATTCATAATCATAATAACTTAATGGTCTACGTGAATAAAAAATATTCTGATTCTGTTTTATTTTTTTCAATAATATTGAATGTACAGGCCAAGTATCGGTATTATTAATATTATAGATAGATAGTCGTATTCGGTGTTTTCGTAAATACGGGAGCTGAACGCGAGGTCGCACTTTTTTGAACGAACCAAATTTAAATGAAAGTTGTTATTTAACTTTAACATCCTGGGTCATTAAATTACGTTTATATAAAGTGTAACAATAATAGTGTAAAATATTATAACAGCGCCAACGGTCGGTTACAAAGATAGCATTCCCAATGAAATAAATCAAACTATTAGACATTTAAAACATTGACACCCTGTACTGAGCGCACAGGCAAACGCTACTGGTTCGCCTAGTTTAAAAAAATATATTATACATCATATACACAATTATTTTATACACCAACGTGATCCATATAACTCACTGATGAATATTTTGCACTGTTTTTGTTAAACCTTATACATTTAGCTACCTTTATTCAGATAAAAGGAAAAATTGGTTCAGGATTGTCAGGAAACGAAAATCTACTTCGTCAATAGGGCAGGCCGAAAACCGGCCGCTGGCCTGTGTGCTTCCAGGGTTGCCAACCCTATAACCTATATAATATAGTATTTTAACTGTATACTTTGCTTTCGCCAATGAAAAATGCTGGAATACTATGTATAAAATATATATAAAAAAAACAAGTGTATAGTAAAGGAAATTACTACTTATATTTACGTTAGCACATACCTATCGTAAACTTAAATATCGTACGGTATTTGCGTAAAAAATTAAGCAGCATTATTTTGTACTCATAAAAGAACATAACAATTTATACGTAGGTATTTTAGTAACTACTCAGTTTAAACAAATATCTGGAAATGTTAGGTAAGGTAGGTAGTTACTTTGCGACCAATAGTTTATATTTCGACTGCGGAAAAAAAAAATTCTTTTAAATTTCTACAAAATGTTAGTTTGCTGCGACAAAAAGACGTTGGCAACTCTATGTGCGACCTAGTTTAGTTCGAGCACGTACCCAACACCTATATGCTTTTACGCTGTAAATTGCAAGTGGTGCTCGTGTGTGACGCCCCTCGGATACACGATACGGCTGTTCACACCGGAGCTGAGACCTATATCCCACCTGCGAACGACCACGACCGTAGCAATGATACCTACTCGTAACCAAAGGACACTTTACAATATCTGCTCATTCAAAAAACAAAAAAAAAACCGCCTAGAAAAACAATTCACTGAAGAGACAAAAATATGCTCGAGATTTGCAGGCAAACTGAAAAAGTTCTCTCACACGAATAACTCTACACCAGACGACCGCGAGCTGTCATGCGGGCGGGAGCAAACTACAGATGTATCATAATTTCGGGGAACGTTTGTCTGTCTCCAGAATACCAATTTGAATGTATTGACCGTAGAGTGAGTTTGGTTATAGAACGAACATATATTATTTCGGCACGGTCTAGAACTGTACTCGTTATCTGGTGCAGGGACCTTATGATGGGCTGATACAGATTCTGCATTATCAGCATACAATAAGGTAGTCTTCGACCTCAACGGTCCAGCTGTTCTGCCACGTCACCTTCGCCTCGCCCTCGTCTACCTTACAAATTCGCTTGCACTTCTGCTTATTATCAACATGTCGTCTTCCACTGATGCGTGACAAGTAGATACACACCTCCTACTCTCTTCAAGGACGGAAATGTAAATGTTTCTAGACAAGAATTACGGCGGCGATACATTTCTCATAAAAAGCCATGGTTGACGGCATATCATTGTCATATTGTGTGTCTAAATATTATGTTTGCGCGAAGCGGCTCGCGTGAGACAGATTTCCGTCACGAGTCAACTGAGGGGACGGCAGGATTAGTGTAAATATGCAAAGACTAAATAAGCTGTCAGTCCGTGAGTGTGGGGGGGGGGGGGGCACACTGTCCGCCCTATGCAATGAAATGCATTTTATTAGAGGTCCTGTGATACATAGTTTATCGAATAACATCTTAGAGGAGGTCGGTGTTGCTGGCTTCTTTAATTATCGATCAAACTTGTTTGGTTTATAATTGGAAAAGTTGACAAGCCGAGGGTCAGTGGTGGGTTCCTCTTCCCCCATTTGTTTAACATTGGATTTCTGCCAAGTATCGCCTAGTACTATCAATTATACTGGGATAAACGATAAATTAATTAAAGAAATAGCAATGTCTCCATTGTCGCTTCGGGCTGGCGTCTTGCTGGCGTCTCGGCAGACGCACACAATCCCTTGAGGCATCCCAATTATGTTGATAGGAATCTTTGGTATAGTTGCGGTAATATTTTTTGTATTGAAAATTTTCTGACGATGTGCTTTGTTGAATAGTGTAGCGGTGGGTTAGGGGCCTGTCGCGAGCCGCGATGCTGAAGAATGAAGCAGTCGATGTTTGTAAAAAGTGTGTAGGTACTTATGAGGAACAGAGTTCGTAGGTGGGTACCACAGATATATTAGAGGAGATATGTTATGAAAGCGGTGGGCTTGCGCACAAAGTTAGCGTACATTTGGCTAACCTACAATTTTCGCCGTCAGTCCACTGCAACTGCACGTCGGTGCCGGTGCTCTAGTTTTTTTCAAAATGCCGGGTTGTTCCGTGTTTGTATGCAAAAATACTAGCAGCAAAGTGAACTACGCGAAAGATGGAATCTCATTTCACCAGCCAGAATTAAGTATTTTATTTATTCGTCTTTAAAATCATTAAAAACAACAAATCAAAAAATATTTAATGCCTTTATTATGTTATTTTAGTTTTCATGTAGCACAACGACTTTTTTATTTTTGTACAAAATACATGGCTCTTTAAGTACCACCTATGTTCGCTACTGAGTGAATGTACGAGGCAATGTATAGATCGTCTAACGATACTTTGAATAAACTGGTGCGTCGCGTGGTACGGCCGCTGTATACGGCGGCGACGCAGCACGCACCGAAGAGACTTCGTATTGGTTGGTTTTAGAGAGTGGTGGGGAACAAAGCGGAGGCAGCGAGTTCCCATACATTTTGAACCGCACGGCATATCTCTCGTGATCTGTGGTGGGTACCTACTTATGTACAGCGAGCAGTGTGCAGGGTAACCAGATGATATTTTCTATTTCTACCCAAATTTGAAATTATTTTTCTCCAAAACGATACAATCTGCTTCAGTTTTACCCAAAGGCGATTAATTAACCTAATGGGTAATTTATCGATATTATTGGCTTTTGTGGTTTTATTTTATTTTTCATCAAAATACTGTTCTGATTTCCGAACTGAAACAGCAGAATAACATTACAAACAAAATAAGTGAGCGATCAAAATAATGAATATGTTCATGTTATGTAGAATGAAATAACCAAGTGAACTGTTTTAAACGGGTGTATTCGTTAAATACACTCAAATGCATCCAATGTAAATGTGTTAAAATCTAACTGGATTTTACTGATAGTCTCTGAAAGTAAAGAAATACCCAAAATGCTCCATGATTTTTTTTAATTTCTCCAAACTTTCCACCAAGTATTTAATTTCTCCAAGAGCCAAATTTTTACCCAGAACTGCGAAAAAAAATACCCAATCTGGTAACCCTGGCAGTGTGTCGGGCGTCGCGTGCGCCGGCTTTATCTATCGCTGGCGGTGCCAAAACAGCGCGCAACCTTGCGCATTACCATAAATCACAATTAATTAAATGTAATGTTAGCAATGTAGGTACCTATAATTGTACCTACACAATTATTTGTATTCTTTTTTTATGAATATAAGGTTCCTATGTAGGTAAGTACTATTAAGTATTTACTAAAATTGTTTTTATGAATAGGATACTTTATTTCAGACTGACTTTCTGTTGTTGTAAACAAACCTCTCGCTCACTCTCGTTCACAAAGTTAGCGACTGACACCAGTCTGTCTACACTGAATAGACTTTAGACTTAGGCATCAGCCTCAAATTTAGGCGGCGCGGGAGCGGTAGGGTCTTATGCGTAAAATCAAATGGACCCGCGGGGCGGCCAACGAGCTCCGCTCCCGCGCCGCCGCCCGCCCGCCGCTGCCCCGCTACCCGCTAAATTCGAGGCTGAGGCCTTATAGTGATATCTATTGCAATATGTCAAGTTTGGCTAAATAGTACACTCAATATGAAAACTACAGTTTAATGTTATTTTACGCCCTCAAGTTTTTTTTTATTACATTATAGGCAAGTATTTGATCTCGATCTCACCTGATGGTAAGTGACAATGAGATCTACGATGAAGCATACTTGCCTAGAAGGTATCTGTTCACTCTCGACTTGAAAACACCCAGAAGTAGTGCAATTTTAATATAAAACACATGTAATTGTAGCTAGTTAATAACATTAAAACATGACGAATAATAATGTTATGTGATTAAATAATTGCCGCGGTTCGCAAGCAGGTCAGCCCGATCGGAAACCGCCAAGGTGCGCGCGCGCAGCTGTGCGAGCCGGGAACCGGTCGCGCGACGTGGCGCTTGTCACATGGACACACATAGCTGGCTGCGCCTCTAACATCCACTCGAACGAGTGCAAGAATAAAAAAAAACTAGATTAAACTAGACACCCGTGGAATTATCTATCATATTAGATATTGCGTGTTCGATGCAACCGATCATTGGACTGAATACGCCAACTCCAAAATATGATGCTTCTAAAACATCGCTGTATTGAGTTTTGATTGCTTGAATGAACTACTCAATACCATGCGCAACACCACGTCTCAAGCTCCTTAAGCGTTGTCCGAATTGGCCATCGATCATACGAATAAACAATATGATTTCGTCGCACAAATCTCTCATTAGAATGGCGAACGACATCAAACGTCGAACATCGCGCGAACACAGGAATCATTTTTAATCGCGCGACGAAATCGCATCGTTTACCCGTATGATCGTTAGCTAATATATATATGGACGCCTTATTGATATCTCGAATTTTAAGCAGGTAGCACTACCTACTAATATACGAGTATGTTATAATTATTGTTAAGAATTTGTCGAGAAGGCTCGCGGGCGTGCAGCTCGCTGCGTGCAGCCCGCCGGTCTAGTTATCGACCGCGCGGCCCTTGTCCCTGACCCGTCGTTGATGAAACACCACTGACCTGCCCCACACGAGTGCCCCTGCCCCTGCCGCTCGCGTATGCCCTTGCCCCTGCAAACACTAGGGTGTCTGTCATCACAGGTACCTCACAAGCGGAAATTGAGTTTACCATTCGGAGAAAGTTATTAACAATTTTTCGGGTCTCGTACATTGTCGGATAACGAACCCAAGTCGGTTCGTACATTTTGATTGACAGTTTAGTACCTCAAGATAATAAGACGTCATCTGTTTTAATAGTAACTTTTTTTTTAACTCATGTGTTTTGTGAGTTGGCATTTGATCGGTTGAGATGTTTTATAACATTGTTATAAATATTTTTCAGGTCGACAATTTATAATGAGGCAATATGAGCCGTAAGAATAGTGGATACTTGTGCGGTTTGTGGCACACAAATATACCTACTATCTAATAAGCAGCTGTGGCAATACCTGAGCTAGTGAACCGCTCAATGAAAGTTATTTTTATACGACTTTGAAAACGGAGTAGGTTCTTAATTGGGCTGTTTATATTTTTTTTCTGTATGTTACCGGATATTTCAGCTTTTTGTAAACAGTAGTTAGTTATTTAGTTTGGTCCCATAATATTCGGGTTCTTGGATATATACCGCCGCCGCCGGTAAAATTAGGTGTTAGGTTGGCCAAAAAACTTTTGTACACTAAAAATTTTGAATGAATATTTTGGTTTTTTAGGCTATAGATTTTGTGGGAAATCATTCAGAGTGAGAGGAAAATAAGTAAGCATACATAAACATGGAGTTTATTTTACTCTATTGTCTATTCCGTGGAAAAAAAATTGCTACTGCCTTCAATCTATGACTATGGCTATCTATGGCCGTGCTTGTATATTTTGAAAGTAGAACATATTATTTTTCTCAGCAGATTTAAACAAAACGTCCGTTGCTCTACTCGTTGGAGCGCGGTGTTGTCGCTGTCGAACCAATGAAAGCTGTCACCTTCATCGGTTCGCACATTAGGCCGCAAAGGTTGTAATGTTGTTTATTACTATAATTATCGGTTTTAGGGTACCTCGGAAAGGATAATAAAGGAACCCTTCTTAAATAAACGTATTATACATTTAAAATGTTTACGATCGGTTTCATAGCCGGATAGTAAACAGCTAGTTTTTAGGTGTCAAACATATATTTTTAATTTTAAAAATAATGATTTCAGAGCGATATTTAAAAATGTCCAAAATATTTGCGGTCCCCCTTATCTCCTTACATTCTAAAACTAAAATCATCTGGGTAAATAGGTCAGATAACAGTAAAATTGCTACTTTTTCGTCAGTGTACAAATTATTGTAATTAAATTCTAATTCACACTCATAACAATTTATATTTATAGGAAATAATAATACGCGAAGATGAGTAATTCCTAGACATAACCTAACGGCCTTCAAATATTTCTCCAGATAGTTCTCAGTACGGAACCCAAATGACGCGAGCAGGACTCGCACATAGCCGCATGTTTACTCGGCCGGTTCGTGTATTGCGTAATCCGACCATTTACCATTGTATCTGACAACTAAGTACTACAAACCAGCGCGACATTACATAAATTATAATATTTAACGAGTGCATTAAACTTTGTTGAAACTTCACCAAACTCTATTTTGGATCGGTTCTATTTATAGATTTGAATTGTAGCTATTATCTGAGGCATCTCGTATGTAAATCCTACTCGTATAACGTTTAGATGCGATTAAGTGTGAATAAACAAAGAAGCAGATGTGGCACCCTATGTAGTTGTTTTGTACCTACTGAACATAGTACCGTCGTCAGAACAACCACCCAACAGAGTGAGAAGTAGCTAGAGAAAAGAGATTAGATTGTGAAGCACAGCGTGACCATGCATGCAACAACAATATGAAACAATTTACCTTCGTACTAGGTACATAATGAAAACAAATTTATGCTACTGGCCAAACAAAAAAAAACAGACTAGTCAGAAGTAACCTGTTCCTTTCCTTTACATGCGATAATTGGCGATCTCGCTCGCACGGTTCAAAGCTTTCAACTTGTTTGGCAAAAAATTAGAAGCAATGAGTGTGTCTCATTTACGGGCAGAACAAAAAAAGCAAACTTGCTTTACAATAAGTACGGCTATAATATATATACCTAACGTAAATAAACTCACATTGGGAGGCTGAAGTTGAGAGGTTCGTCGAGGTTCCCTTGTCTTTGAAATGTGCTATGTGACCAGTATCTTTATATAATTACGACGAGACAGAAAAGTTAATCTAAAAGTGAAGACAACCATATAACCCTCACAGCCCTCTCACGCACACACACACACACACAACGCATACCAAATTATACACACACACACACACATATGACCCTGCCTATATAAATAGTGAACACTATTATTTTATAGTGTTTCACTTTCACATTTGATTTTATGTTCTAGTTTAAGAAATTTTTTTTTTTATTTATTTTATTACAATATAGGCAATATATATATATACTTGTACGTTAAATAGCGTACCGAGCTCCAAGATACAGACATTGTCTGGTTTGGAGCTCACCAATACTTTGTTGTTGTGAATGTTACTTGGAAATAAACTATTCTTGTTCTTTATTCTTATCTGCTCTGCCGCTCTGCCCGTCGGCTTTGGCCCTCAGACGCCCAAAAACAAATGCATTTGAATGTACCTGTCAGTGGCGAGGTGTCGCATCTGCCGTTGTTTTATCATATATCACCGTGCGTGATAAAGACGCGACCGCGGATCTGGGCCAGTGGGTTGCACGCTGTTCCCTGTGATCTCACAAAACCTTATTTAAACACAATTGTGCCAAATGCCGATGAAAACTGTCACAGTCAACATTCACATTTTATTGTTGTCAGACACGGCGGCCAGTGACGTTATTTTTAAACTATTCGACATCGATATCGGAACCGGAATCGACAACTTCCGAACTCGATTAACGGAATCGCTATTAAAATTTCCGAACTTGATTATCTTCGATGTTCCTCGATGGCAGTTTCCGTCGTAAAGCTCGTCGGGAGCGACACCAACATCGGAAGGGTTCAAATACGTTTCCGAATAATCTAGAATAACCCACCTTGGTCGTGTAATTCCATTGTTTATTTGCCTAAGAGAGACAAAAAATAATACCGGCTACACTCGGGAGCAATGAATCCGGATCAATCCGGATCAGTGGACCCATAATTCTCTTAAAATTGCCTTTGGTATTGAAAGTGTTAAATTTTAAAGCTTTTGTTTTCGCGTTGCTTGTAACACGTTTGTATAAGGGAATTACTTAAGACAGTAGCAAGTTGTATTTCTCTGAATCCATTCTTAAAAATATACGAAAAGCTTCCGGTTCTGAATAAAATATTAGGTTCATAATTATAAGATGTTTTTTCGTAACAATAGCTACTTTTTCACCCAATATCTAATAATTGAATTAAAACTAATTTTACAGATTGTTTCGCGTTTATTTTATGCTTTTACGTTCACATTTCGGCTGTTTTACAGCAGCCATGGTCACGGGAGGACTGAGGTGTCAGAAGACCCAGTGTCATAGTTCCAACTCTTTGGTAGTTGGAAAGAATCATGGTGCTCTTGACGCGTTCTTGAAGTGCAGCTCAGTATCAAAATTAAATTGTGAGCTGGATTGACTCGTGAGTCGAGTACGGGTAATCTCGACTTCAACAAATTGAATCGACGGATTGAATGTGAATTGCATTGTGAGTAGCCACTTTCAGCGTCGAACGACTCGCACGCGTTCCCACCACTCATTTATAATAGCTACTCATGCAACAGCGCGAGTAGGTATGTTATCAAAAATTGGCATCACCGGATCCGGTACCAATATACCGAATCCGCTGAGCTATCAGTGATGCCAGATCCGCAGAATTACCGGATCAGGTTTCCCGGATTGCAATCCCTAATCCGCGTAAAACTTTATTTATCTGGAATAAACTGTGCTGGTCGTTTTAAACGTTACAAAACTTCTTGGTTGTCCAACAAGAAGTTTTGTAACGTTAAAGTAGAAGGCTAAAAATATTTTTCTTTGCAAACCGAGAATTCTTACAAAGATATCAAAGTTTATGTTGGTGACCTGGATTCATTGTTTCCGAGTTTACGCGACTGCAATAAAAAATATGCATGTCGCTAACGGACATAGTTGCACAAATAAGTAAGGAAGATTAAATTAATTAATAAAACAAAAATTTATTGGATTCGACGTGCCTACCATGAAGTCTACCTGCTACCATCATCCGTGAAGTAATGAAGGCTGAGTTTGACCCGGTTTCTAACGAAGTGGAGTGGAATGGAGCCGAGAGGAATAGACTAATCAGATAGTTTAAAACACACCGATTGGTACCGAGCGCAGGATTTCAAACAGTCCGATAGATTATTCCTCTTCGCTCCGCCCCTCTCCCGCTTTGGTGGAAACCGGGCCTAAGTCAGTGGTGGCCAGCTAACGGTAAGACCTGCGTCACGCTGCATCGCCAACACAGGACTGGCCGTATCCAGACCGATCGCGCGACAGCTTATAGCGATGCATACGACAGCGAAGCGTGATGTTTGGTCTCGACTATTTTGGTGATTAAATATATGAGATTAGAATTAAATATATAATTAGTAGGAAGAGACCAGACTCTAAATTACTCTAGGCTTCCAATCCACAACCAGCATGAAAAGAACAAAGTAATCCATGTCATCACACCTAGAGATCAGTGAACCTGACTGGCGGTACTCCAAACCAATCCAGTCGCGAACAGTTTATATAACACTTAATAGCTTCTTCGCAGTGTGTCACAGCTCTCAATGGCCAAACACTATGACTAAATTACAATCGGAATACGTTTTAAACGCGTAATTATCGCGTAATGGCACACTGCCATATCGATTACGATTATAAGAGTAGTGATAGCCAAGATGTGTGAAGTCCGCCAACCCGCACTGGGCCAGCGTGGTGGACTATGGCCTAATCCCCCTCGCATTGAAAGCCCGTGCCCAGCAGTGGGATATTAAAAAGGGCTGGTATTATATATCGATTTCATAATGGAAGGTCGGGTCGAGGGGACAGGTGATAAAGGAAGATAGTCGAAAAGTGGAGGGAGAGCTTTGTCATTCTCTTAATTCTGTCTCTCTTAGTCACCTTCCGGAAGATGTTCAGCTCGCCGTTGCCTCAAAGACACGTAGCTTCCGCGCCACATTTGGTGCTATATTCCAACCTCTCACTGGCCATTTATCTCTATTTGACCCGACGATGAGGGTTTCTTAATTTTTTTAGCGTTGTGAAATCTCTATTCAAATATTTAATGAGGTGTAACGGCAATAGTGTAAAATATTTTTACACATGAATCAGTGATTTATATGGATCACGTTGATGTGTCAAATAATTGTGGAAGTTACCTTATTTTTTTTAAACAACGCGTTAAGTACCGTTTTGCCATGCGCTTAGTTACAGGGTGTCATTTTTTTTAATGTCTCCTAATTTGATTTATTTTATTGGGATTGTTATCTTTGTAGCCTACTGTTGTATTTAAAGTTGCCCTGTTAAAGTATTTTACTCTATTATTGTATAGCTATATATATTAATACTAGCTGTCCCTGCGAACTTCGTACCGCCTCAGAATCAGATGTAAGAGAAAATGAATTTATTGGTACTCTATGAAAAATTTAAACAAATCTATCCCACGGGAACCATACATTTTACCGGGATAAAAAGTAGCCTATGTACTATTCCAGACTATAATCTATCTCTGTGCCAAATTTCAGCCAGATCCGTTCAGCCGTTCTGATGTGATTGAGTGACAAACATCCATCTATCCAAACTTTCACATTTATAATATCAGTGGTTTTTTAACAATTTGTTCAGCTGAATATCTGGCCCTATAAATAGATTGCGGCGCAAAAAAATCAAACCGACGATTAGGAGGCGTGGGTCGCTTGTCAGATCAATGCCTGGGCACCGCTGCCCACGGCTAGACAGGATTTACCTTAAACTCTATGTCCTCATGAGTCTGCTTCTGAGTTCCAAATAAGCCGGTACGCGCGTGCCGCCACTCGCGCTCGTGAGCCAGGGTACGGATCCTATCACTCCACCATTCTTTTGTAAGTGTTAAACCATGTTTTCCTAATACAGTCATTTAAACGAAACGCGTTGTCGCAAAATTTGAAGGACAAATCCTATTTTGAACTAGCCGTCCCGGCGAACTTCGTACGGCCTCAGAATCAAATGTATTGGAAATAATTATCTTTACTATATATTTTTTTCTTTATTTTAATTGTTATTCTGTAATTCGGGGCAGCGAAAAATTCAAAAATAAAACAAAAATCATATAAATCGGTTCTTGCGTTATAACAGTGTGTAACTAACACGACGCACTCGCAACCACGTCAATTAAATTGTGTTTTGAGTTTGGAGTTTGGACAAATTTGGATCTGTTACAACGTATTGTAAAGGTCCAAAGTCAATATTAAATTGTATCAATACAGTACGGATTGACGGTGACTTTAGTTTTTTTTACCATCTCCCCGGGAATTCCGGGAATTTTATAAATAGAACAAAAATACCACTAATGTTGATTTCTGGTTAAAATGGTTCCAGCGGATTTTGAGATATACAGTTTTAGGCTGGCCTATGGCACCCCATGCATTTCTCCTATCCTGTATATCCTGTATTTCGAACTGGGCTTACCATGAACTACCTTCTTTTTTAGGTTGACAATCGGCTACAAAATAGTGTCATTATTTCCAGTGTCGAGTATATCCTGATAATTGTTATACAATGTTAAGTTTCGCTGGTGATCAGTAAAGCTGTGGATACTGCCAAAAATATACCGCACATCTTCGCAGAACTTGAAAAGTGAAGTTATACATTACTATTAATATTTCAATTTCTTTCACTCGTGCACGTTTCTAAACACGCAATGGTTAATATCCCACTATTGTTGCTCAATAGTTATCAAAGAAACATATTTTGCAAAGTAGAACTAAATTAAAATCTTCACGGTTCAACCAAAACGTCCTTCATACTCATAAACTACTTAATGCGACTCAAATCATAAAACCAGATACCTAAGTCTGCTTACACAATCGATTCATAATCGAACAGCAACCGCATAGTAACTGTCACTTTTGACAGATATCCCATACAATATCTGTCAAAAGTGCCGGGACACGCCATTTTCATATCATCATGTCACATCCATTATTTTATTTATAATGTGTATTTATTGAATTTGTTATTGCTATTAATTACTTGACATTGGCAAAATACCCGCTAAGTTGTGGGTGAGGCCATATTCATATCCATTTTATTTCAGCGCATCTGATTTCGTAAAAAAAATAGAAGAAGATTATGAATCGATTGTGTTAGCAGACTTGGGGCCCTGAATTGATCTACATCGCATATATGTACCAACTAATGTTCCAATTATGAGTAGCATTAATAGTGCATGGTAGCGGTGCTCGGCTAAATAGGTCAGCTGTCAGCATTAAAATCTGTCCGGATAAGTAGTACTTATGATATAGGTACCTACTGTGAAAGAATTGTTAAAATATGTGTCGTCATTTCAAACATATTTGGTAGAAGCAAATGCCCAATTGTGAGAGTGGGACCGTGCTCGTAGCCTGTCTCTCCCGAGCTCACTTAGGCGATGACGTCACGAGGCACTGCTGCCGGTGACGCTACTTGGCACTGCAACGTAGGCACTGCGTCTGCAGGTAACGTATCCATGCGTTAGTTTTTTTTATTCGATATTTTTATAATGTCGCTATTTCTTATTGTTGTAGAGTTATTTCAACATTAATTTTACTGTTAGTTATCATCGTAACACGTATATTGTATATGTATGAAGTAGTGTTAGATACACCATTTAATAGCTCAAGAACAGGTAGGCCTAATTTTATGATATTTGATTTTCGAATTGGTCTCCAGGTCTCCATTCTAATAGCAGAATAGCTATTAAAACATGGGAAAAATTCACTAAAAATAATAACAAAGATAATTCATTATCTCTTACATTTGATTCTGAGGCGGCGCGAAGTTCGCCGGGACAGCTAGTTAATTATAAAATAAAAAAAAACTAGACCGAACAATTTCCGCTTTCAGAAATGCCTTGTTCATTTGCTAAGTGATAACTACCCCCAGGCATAGAGCTTGCAGGTATTATTTTATCCCTATCTAAGCTGGTCTAATCCAGTCGGATAATAATCAATTAGCATTATTAATTAGCTAATTAGTCCTCTGGCACGGGGCGCTCCGTCTAGACTATTTAAAGACGGCTTAGGTACAAACTAGTGCTATTTTTTGTAAGTACTATCTAGGTACCAACTGAATTGGAGGGATTATTGGAATTTAAACTGGGCTTGCAAAGATTTTATTTCATTATTTTACTATTCTACAATCGAATTTTAACATTACGGAATAGAACTTGGTCCAACCGGAGGGAACGCGTGTGTGAAGTGACTCCCTTTCTGAATGCTCTATATGCCGCCGCATCTGGGCGGGCGGGGCGGGCGGGCGTCCGCTACGGCGGCACCAGAGTAGAGCACTTCGCGGAGCGGCAGTGGTCCGAGTCGCGCGGCCGCAGCTGCCCTTGTCGCGTCCATCGCCCGCTCGCAACATCCCGTGTATCCAGTCGTGGATAAACCACACGCACTGTACCTCGTTCGATGACACACAAGCTGTGCCCGTGACTTCGTTCGTGCGCGAGAACACTTTATTTCTTTCTAATATTCCAAAAGAATCCCCCAATTTTGTGGGTCTGTTTTTGATCTAGACGTTTGTCTTGTTCACCTATCACCATGCCAAGTTTCATTAAATTCAAATATGTGAATTTTAAGGTATTACATTAATTTTGCTATCCTGCGGGAACCGTATCTTTTGCTGGAATAATAATTGCCTATACGTTAACCCGGATTACAAGCTATCACCGTGCCAAGTTGCATCAAACTCCTTCTAAGTTTTACCACGATACGCGAACGGCGCAGACGGACTACAATTCAAAAATATTCTATAAAGCCTGTGTACTCGAGGAAAAAATATTCAATATTACACGAGCTATTTGTCTATCTATCTATTTGGAAGACCTACATTATCAGAAATGCGGCACAACAGATGGGCACTCGACGTACTCTTGGTACGTGCACATTATTATTTAACCGGACCGCGCTGTAATGTAATGAAACGAGAAAATTTCAATGGCTATTTACCAAAATGTAGTCTAGTCGTGGGTACCTCTGCGGTTCAGCCGGCCGGACGGTGACGTTATTCAGGCTTCATGCGCGGCGGGCCCCCGCTTTGTACTCGCGTTAGCTTCGGGCCATACACTTACAAATTAGAAGCAACGGACATTGTCAAACAAAACTAAATGTATTTTTCGAATTATGTATATTTATGCAGTGCAAACAGAGGGGCCGCATATTTAAGTCGCCGGTGAGCTGCGGGATTATGCAGTCCGAATACTTGGACGAAGATTGTTACCTTGAGATTACTCGTGTATTGACAGATTTAAACTCCAGCACTTAATTCCTCTAAACGGTTATTGTCGAGATGATATACCTAATCGGTTGTAACCAAACCATAGCGAGATCTAAATCTATAGTAGCTCCATCTATTAAATGCGTCAGAACTAATAATTGTATTGGAATAATAAACTAAACAGGTGTGCTTGACTTGGAACACAGCTCAGTTTCAGCGATTACAGCGCGCTGCTACGCTCAGCCGCTTGTGTGACCTTAAGATACGATTATTTATTTACTAAATGCTTGTCCTTTATAGCCACGATTGGTTTCTAATCAACACATCTCCTAATTACTAAGTACTTTGCATACATTTACTACGCTACCAGCTATAATATGCTATGCGATGGTCAATGCGTAAAGTCGCTCGTAGACGGTCTAGTTTCGTGGCAATCTCTATTATTTAGCCGTCTATTGTTTAGCCGTCGAGGTGCCGTGTTGACAATAATATTGCTGTCAGAGAATGCTTGCAATATTCTGTACTATAATACAAGTGCAACGATTTTATAGCTCTTTTACGAGCCCTTAAGCTTAAGAAATCACTTCCTAAATTATTGTATTGTAAGCTAAACGCGAAGCTAGTTGCAGATCAATAAGCCTAAAATTATTAAAACCCAATCGCCAATGAAAATGGCATTTCATTTTAGGGTTTATTGCCATGTTGCCGATGGACAATATACTAACCTAAGTATTGTGGGATTTATAAATTAATCACAATACCTTTTTATATACCTACCGAACTTCTGAACGACTTTTCTCTACTTGTTTTATTTTAATTACCTAATTGTTATGTAACAGCAAACTGAATCGATCTGAATCAATTATAAACCGTTCGGAAATATTTGATATGTGTATGGCTACATAGTGAACACTCGACAAATCCGGCACATAACGAACTCAATTTCAACTGAATTCAATTAAACATCGCTCGCGGCATATATGTAAACGCCAATTCACAAGGTGCACCGGGTATGCTCTACCTGCATATCGAGTTACTTTCTCGATACTTACTCGATGGGTGCTCGGCGGAATGCTACGACGCGCTACGGTACGCGGCTACGCCAACTATTACATAATCTCTGGTTACGTGTATCGCCCGCTACGATCCGTAGTATTTTTATATAGAGTACTTTTTTAGGGTTTCGAAGTCCTTCCAACGAACCCATAGACATTCATATTCGTGTGACCCAAGGGCACCGATATTAAATAGTTATTGTTTCATGCCGATATCTATTATAACGCATCAATTATGTATCTATCAAATAATCCAAAATTAAAACATAGCAAACATTAATTAAGTTTTTTAAAGGTATATATGACCTAGCTAATTTCAAAACATCTTATCATAAATGTTAATGACTCATCGTGGGGTCGGAACATTCTTTGTAAGAAACTTGAGTTTGTGATTTCATAATACAGGGGGGTGGGCTGCGCTATACAGGAGTTGTTTATTTACCGCCCGCGGTCAACAAACATTGGCACGTGCGCCGCCCACACGTTGCGCGCCGCGACACATGCCACGGCGCGCACCCATTTTAACCGCACCAATAGAGAAACATGTTTTATTCACGCTTGGCCAAAGCACGCATGAATTGTGAAAAGTTACCTGTTATTATTTATTATACTTACATTTTTTTTAACATCACCAGTAATCGCTTGTAATACCAAAGTTATTAATCCCTCTTAGCGCACCTTAAGATTAACGGGATCATAAGAAATGACGTACCTCTCTATTTCGTCTAATAAAAGTATTGATAAAACTAAATAAAGTAAGACTGAAGATTACTAGAACTGGCCTAATGAAAAAAAATCGTCTGATTGTTAAAAAAGTTTCATTATCTTTAAAAAAAACGTTATAGTGTACAAGCTTCTGCTCCCGCCTCCGCCCGCACTGCCTCGATTAAACCTCAGAGAAACAGCAGCTTTCGCTTTCTTTTCCATTTAAAAATAAATCAGCATCAACACATTAACATTACGTCTGTAATATACTTAGGTACTATAAATATAAAATTATACTCTGCCAGCAGTATTGCGCATCCTCCTTTTTCATAAAAAAATATGTTTTTGTCTTAAGTACATTTTATTATGTATATTATTAAGTTACCTCTCTTTGTTACCAAAATATCGCTGGGGCGCTAAGTATACATATAATGTTTGTGCGATTTAAATTGTTGCGCTCCGAGTAATGCACCAAAACGGAGTGTCGCTCAGCTAGCATAGCGACCTAGGTACTTACAATATGTTTATATAATAGCAATAATAACAGCTAACCTTACGTGTTTTAGACAAGTGTTGGTGGATTCACTTGACCCTAATGGATCATAAAGCCATATTATGTGTGACTGCGCGTGCGACGAAGCATATGCACGACTGCAGCTTGACCGCGCGTGCGCGCGCGCACAAGCAGATTAAACTATTATATTTCTGTTTATTATCCGCCTTCATCAATTTAGCCGGAGACTGAACAATGTGCACCCAGGCAATTCTTATCACTAGGTACATAAGTCGTTCTAGAACATTTTAGAAGCTTAACTTCGCTGTTGGAGTTTAAAGGGCCCTAGCTAGGTATTATACTTGTTATTGTTCAAGTAATATTAATGTTGACAGACCAGACCATACAGCCAAATACTCAAATACAAATCAAATTTGAGGGCTGTTTAATTTTAACGGCTCACATGAAACAATAGAAAACGAAAATTCAAATAGTTAATAATTTACATTTTAAACATTTACACAACATGCTAAACAATGACAAATACTTAAATAATTGAGCAGCGTTGAAAATAATACTTGAGAATACAAAAACTTTGCATTTTTCAAACTCTTCTTAGAGCTCACACATAAATCGTGTTCCGCGACTTACATAAACCGAGCCTTAGCTATTTGCACCGTGCTAATAGTTGAGGCTTGCACGTGCAATATGTTCCACCAATCACATCCAGGTACCCTTGTATTAAACTCCATACACATATACTGCACATACATATATGTATATTTATCAAAAAGCCTTGACTCTGTTATGTATTCTGTATTAATAAATAGTTAACGCAGAGTATTGAATAAAATAGACAATATATAGCGGCAATTGGTAACATGGTTACATCACCGTGTAGTAACATGGTTACCAATCTGCATCTAGTTATTACACAAACTATTCGTCCACTACATTAAAACAAACATTGGCTACAAATTCGATGGACATAAATATAAAGGGAAAGTGCCGAATTAAAAAAATTCAACTCCATCACAGTTCAGCTGTTTTTCGGTAATTATTTAATCTATACTAATATTATAAATGTGAAAGTTTGGATGGATGGATGGATGGATAGATGGATAGATGTTTGTTACTCTTTCACGCCCGAACGGCTGAACGGATCTGGATGAAATTTAGCACAGAGATAGATTATAGTCTGGAATAGCACGTAGGCTACTTTTTATCCCGGTAAAATGTATGGTTCCCGTGGGATAGATGTTTTAATTTTTCATACTTTTTATCGCGGGTAACACCGCCGGGCGCAGCTAGTTGCTTTATATGCTCAGATATTCATGTGTAATTTGATCAAATAGATTGAAAGTTTTTCAAGTTCCCGTGTACCGAAATGTTTTGTTTTAAATAAATATATATATTGTCTATACATTAACAAGGCTTGGAAGTTTCTGCTCAGCTATAATAATATATTTTATTACTAACAATAATTTATATTAGCAAGAAAACACCATATAATGGTGTTTTCCACCATATATGATGAAAAACATATATTTTTAAATTAGGTCACTAAGTTTGTAGACTGTGTGGACGTGAAACCTGTAGAAGTTACAAAAGTTACAGAAGTTACAAAAGTTACGGAAATTACAAAGTTTTAATTTACAAAATGGTTTTGTTCTACTTTTCCATTCACGGCAATTCTCAAGTTCTAGTTCAAAGGTCGGTTATATTTGCTTACACTTATTATGATGTTTGCAACATTTAATTTGACTGTGCCATGTTGAAAAATAAAATACTGTATATAACTTTAATTTTATGTAGTTTTATTACAAGTATCAAACTCATAGTGCAATAGATAACCTCACACTAAAACCACAGATACAACAGCCTGCCAGTAAGGATAAACCTTTTATATATATCTAAAATAAAGGCGAATGTTACCCCTAACACCTTACCTTTACCCAAAGTATTTGTTACCATGTTAACCCTAACACCTTATTTTTACCCAAAGTATTTGTTACCATGTTACCCCTAACACCGTGTATAGCGCTAGTGTTTTATGTCAGTTAAAGTATTCAAATTATTCTTGCAAATATATTTTGTCCTCCGGTTTGTGTGCATAAATTCTCGTTGTCTCGGACAAACAAAATAATATAGACGGAGTATCGCGAACAACGTATTGAGCTCAAAACAAAACCAAGCCGCGCATTCTTATAACAAGTCGGTACACGTAACACAACATTACAGTATCTTGAAATTTCAAATAAGAACTTGTGTTAATTAATAGGAGTCGACTTTAAGACCTTGTCGACACCAAAATCAGTTTTCGTTTATGTCGACCTCTGGGAAACCCTGATATAAGCCGTTAAGTACAGTAGGTACCTATTTATGAATCGTCAAAAATGACACAAAATGCTAACTTTACCACCCGTTCGGAATGCCGTAAATCCCGTGTACTGCCCAAATCGGCTTAGTTTTTTGTGCTTTAGTATGTTGTTTGCAAAAGTTCTGCTATAAGAGATCTTCGTCTGAGCTTGAGGTATTGCAGCTACGTAGGTACCTTCCTATTTTGTTTGATCGAACTCGGCGGCTGTGTATCACGGTGCAGATGTCGGTGCAAGTAGGTACCTAACTCCAGAGGGTATCGCGGTTATATCAAGTAGGTACCTACATCTACAGAGCGTGGTTTACTGTAAACTAAGTATGGCTCGCTGAGACGCCGTGTTGTGAAATTTATTTTATTTATTATAATCTATTTGCAAACTATTCGCCGATTGCAAAAGACGCTGGATAGAGATCTTTACTGACTATAGCTTGCGTAATCCCCATCTCCAACATAGACTGATAACTCTTTATGCTGTGCCTCGAGTGCGAGTTTTTTTCGTGAGCTAACCGTATTAACTACAGTCTTATAGTACCTAATACCTATGAATCTGCTTCTTTATATGAAGATTGAAAGTTTTCAATGTGTTCCGCTAATGGCGCAGTTCAACTAAAGTGTGAACTTGCCATACAAAACGCTGAATATGTGTGACTTACATACCTACATGTCGGTAGCAAAAATATTAACGCGTGGTGTTACTATTGCCAGCGACACCTGGGCCCCAAGTCTGCTAACACTCATAAGCGAACGGCATCCGCATAGTAACTGTCACTTTTAGTTTAGTTACTATGGGGCTGCTGTACGATTGTGAATCGATTGTGTTAGCAGATTTGGGGCCCTGTTTATGTGAGACATGAGATTTGTGCGTGTTGAGTAATTCCCTTGTTGCGCGTGCGCAGACGGCGGGCGAGGACGAGGTGCAGCTGGACGAGGAGATGGATCGCGTGGTGTGGGGCGAGGGCGGGCCGAGCTCCCGGCTGCCCGCCGCCACCGAGGCGCGCCGCGACTCGGCCGCGCCGCTGCCGCCGCCCTACACCTACACACATGGTGAGCAATAGTCTAATAATGATAACGCGAGAAGAACACACAACAGTACGGTCCCACACTAAGCAACGCTTGTATTATGGGTGCCATACAATGGACTAGGGCCGATAATTACCTACTAATATAGATATTACACATCAAACGACTCTGGTGCAAATATTCGTGCTCATCACAGGTTTACCAGGATTCGAACCCAGGAACCGCGGCATAAAAAGCCGAATCACTGGGTACCAACTACGCCATCGGGTCGTTTCATTTACCATATTCACCACTTCAGTCATCATCACCATCTATCAGCTGAGTCACGGTCTGTCGCCATTCAAATCAAACCATTTATATAATACTAGCTGCGCCCCGCGGTGTTACCCGCGACTAAAAAGAATGTTCTTTTTACCGGGATAAAAAGTAGCCTATGTGCTATTTCAGATTATATAATCTATCTCTGTGCCACATTTCATCCAGATCCGTTCAGCCGTTCTGGCGTGATTGAGTAACATCCATCCATCGTAACTTCCACATTTATAATATTAGTGGGATTATACATTAATCGTCGATGGAAAGTACATGCTGTCTCGCTCAGGCTGAAGCAGCGGAGACAACAATGCCGGAAACAATTGTTCAAGTTCCGTTGTTTGAAGCACGAGAACAAGTACTATACCGCAGAGATTTCATTGCAAAACCGTTTGTTTACTTCGCTATAACTATGCAATACTTATATCAAAGTAAAGTTTGATTGTCACGAAAATACTATCTATTTTGTTAATTTAATCAATTTTGTAAAAATGGTTGTGAATTTTGTTAAAAGATATATGGAGGTATCTACCGAAGAGTATTTTTAAAAAGATCAACTACGTACAGTTGTAGATTGGTATCTTGTAATAAATTTGACGAGTCATAAGTACTGTACTTATTGGTTTACATGAAGAAAAAAATTTCTGATCACTTTTTCCCGTTTTTTTACTGAACATGAGACATCCACAAAAATAAAGTAAAAATGTAACGAAGTATTAAAACACACATACCAAATGAAGCCAAACTCAATGGGTCCACTCCAGATCTCATTTAATGACAATGATCACTTCCCAGCCTCATCAACAGATCTTGGTTATCTGTGAACAAAGTGCGCTTCAAAACAAACCCAACAAAACTCGAGTAGATTGATTCCCTCATCGAATAATAACGAGCATATTTTGTCTTCGATATCAAACCCTGCTAACTATTTGTGACGGACGACATACTTACTCTTTAAGACTAATCAGCTCACCGAAACTCGATAAGTCAACTCGATTCCCTTATCAAAATCCAATGACAACCATTCGATTTCAACATCAGAAAGTCAACAAGAGAAACAAATGAAGTCCTAATAAATCCCATTCAAACGAACCCAAATTCGATGGGCCTACTCCATGCCCTCATTGAAATATTGGAATATTTACTTTGGACCCACCTTAGACGCCCTAAGAAAAGAGTTTCTAGTAAATTGTGAGGAACACCCAGGGGTAAACAGTGCGCGGTACTCGGTACGAATAAACCTTGTTTACTCGGCCGAGAGCTTTGTCTCGCCATTTTACTTGTGACGTGTAATCAAGCCATTACACGTAGCGCAGCGACTCATTTGATTTACCTACTTATTCTTCATAATATATGATCCGTTTATACTCGTTTTTCTATTTCAGTACCACTTTATACAAATTGCATTGGCTTGCGAACTAGAATTTCAAAACAGGTTTAAATGGGATGTCAATTACTTAATGGATTTCCGATGAAAAAGTCACAGAACCATGTTCCGTCTGCTTATGCGTTCGTTAGCTAGAGCGACTTTCAAAGGGAATGAAAATCTAATCATGCTGAAATATTAATGAACGTCTCTTTACATGTAATGGCACAGCTGTTAAGCGAAGCTTTTGTGAACTTAATAAAATCTCTTTTGTACTTTGTAATCCTGATATAATATCAATGTATATATACAACTAGCTGTTACCCGCGACTTCGTCCGCGTGGTATTTAACAAAAAAGATTTTCTAAAATAAAATTCGCCTAAGGTACTCCTTTTTACATCAGCTATCTGCCAGTGAAAGTCCCGTCAAAATCGTTCAAGCCATTTCAGATTTGAACCGCGAAGTGGTCAATTTAGTTTAATTTTAAAAACTAAAATGTGTTTCTCTTATAAATAATGTGTAATATTGGTTGGATATTAACCATTGTGTGTTCATAAACGTGCACGAGTGAAGGAAATTAAAATAAAATCACTGTATAACTTGACTTTTCCTCCCAAGATGTCCGGTCGATTTTCAATAAAGTATCCACAGGTTTCCTGATAGGGGCAGGAGATTCAATTCATCATCATCATCGTCATCAACATTACTATTTATATCAGGGGTACTTATAATTTAATAACAATTATCGAATTATGCTATGTTATGTCATGTTATACTATTAAATATCAATGGCTCATAATTATACTCTATAGTTACTTTAGTAATTTGACACTTTCTTATGCTTTGTGTATGGTGTGTGCAGAAGGCTCCCCGGGCAGTTCAGAAGCTTCCCCGGGCGGCGCCGGCCCGCTCGCCACCAGTTCTGAACCACAGGTACGACGTCCACTACAACATCCCCAGACAAACATTAGCTAACACGAAGTTAAAGTCCAACAAAGTTAAAGTCCAACCATGGTATAATAATATGTTACGCCAGCATAGCATATTCTTTACCCACAATAGCCAGGCTCAAAATGAATACCGCACCACAGCCGCTGACGTAGACTTTGGTCGATCACGTGACCCAGCTGTCTTGGAAGGAAATACCTGGCGTAGCATTTTATTATACCATGGCGCCTGTGACACTGTTGGCGCGTCACGTCGACTCACATCACGGGAGAGCGGTGCCTGGTGGAGCTGAGCGGAATGCCGGCACTGGGCCCTTCGACAAACAGCGGTGCAAGGTCGCGATCAATACGATAACTAACTAGCTTCGTGCTCAAGGCCGGGTGTCACTCGCACGCCAGTGGCATGCCTCGCACGCCTTAGTATCAGCCCAGCGCAGCACCCACCCGGTACTAGCTCGAATGCGCCCATCAAACATTACCACAGCACAAACAAATTGATGCCTGCGTAGGCTGACGGCTTGGCCACACAGCGATACGGTAAAGTCTTATTGTCTTTATAAAATTCTTCTGTCCGCCAGCCTCTTTGATTCAATGGTCGCTGTTCACCTTTAACCCCTGAAAGGGTAAGGCGAAGCACATATTTGGCCTCAAAGGTAATTTTACCCGGTATGATTGAATTAAGTGCGAGCTCAATTTGACGGGGATTCATTCATCATAGTCCACCACCCTGGTTGAGTGCTGGTTGGAGATTTTCACACGACATAGGTCATGTAATAAAGGGCTTTACAGGCGACCAGAGGTGAGATTCTCCGCAGGGACAAATGGAGTTATACAAATAATAACGATTCCCTCTAACGTGTTACCTCCTTTTCCAAGCTCTGGGCATGTTTGGGGCGCAGATTTGTTAACAACAGTACAGTTATCATTCGGAGGGTTTCGCATAAGATACTAGGTTTGGTATGAGGGTTTCGGGCGCTGCGGTGGGCGGCAATGTTGATGGTGTGTCTTGCGCGCAGATGGAGGGCGGGCGGCGCACGGGCGGCGCGCCGAGCTGCCCGCGGGAGGACGAGCGACATGTACAGTTCGACGCCGAACAGGAGCCACTAGACGACGCCGACGACGAGCGACGCAACCAGAGGAACGCGTGAGTATATCATTACAACTCGGTGCTTAAGGTATTCACTTGATGATGTAATGTATCTCACATTCTATCCACTACTGGGTATACCTACGTTGTTTGCTCGTGTGTCGTTCGCGTAGATGTACACACCACACATCTGGTGACCAATGATATAAAGCCCTGTAATTTAGTTATACTTAATAACTTTAGTTATACGTACGCCTAAATTATAGAATGATCTTGATATCCGGTGAGACCTTGACAAATGAATTGTTTATTTGTCCGAAGCTGTTTAGTTTTAATTGTGAGACAACATCGTTCTGTTATATAATTATTGATTTGGTTCGTGCTCTGTATAAATAATAATAGGGTAAACACCTCACAATAATAAATCAATAAAACTGGCTCTATCGTTAAAAAAAAGGTTAGCAAAAGACACATTGTACTACACACACATGAACATTCTATTCTACAAACATATAATTTTATAAAATACCATTTGATAAATTATTATTTCTCCAATCAATTCGTTTGACAAATTCTTCATTTAACAAAATGTCCGGAAAAGAAATTGTTACCTAAAAAAATACTATTTGCAAATTAGTACGCAAAGCGGTAGATAAAGAGTGGTTTTAAAAATAAGATACACTGCCCTTGCCAACTGAACTTGACAGAATACTGTTCCGGCTTCATTTGGTTTCAAGTCAGAGATACCCAAAATGGTCGATATAGACCACTTGGGGTCGACATAAATGAACACTGATTTTGGGGTCCACGAGGTCTAAAAATCGACCCCTATTAATTAACACAAGTTCTTGTTTGTAACTTTCAAGATACTGTGTAAGTTGTGCTACGTGTACCAACTTGTTATAAGAATGACTAATATTTTTGTAGGAACTAAAATTGCTGTACTTTAAAAAAAATCAACAAACGATAAGTGCGTACAAGTTCCTACAAGATGAAATTATTATGTAGTAACAGGAAAAAAACTAGAGGTAGGATTTTGAAAGTAATTTGGCTATGGGTGTTTGAGGTATCAGTTCATTTTGGAAAATGAACCAAAACTATTTTGGGCAAGATGGGGTATCTTGCCCAACATAATTTGAGAATCCCTGGTTTAAGTTCTAACCTAACCTGAACTGGGGTAGTCTGATTACTAACCTAATTAAGCCTCAAAATCATAAATCAATGTTCCAAATTGTTCTGCTGCTTGATTTATGGACCTAACCTAACATATCCAATTTCGTAACGCAGGTCACGAAACCTGTACGGATGGTACCTTATATAAAATTCTTGCTAAACAATGTATTTTTAACCGGCTTCAAAAAAAAGGAGGAGGTTCTCAATTCGGTTGTATTTTTTTTTCAAACTTTTATTCGCCATATGTTGTTTTAACAATTAAAGTCATTATTAAAAAATATATCAAATATATAACTTATGAATGCATTGGTTTGTATATAGATGAATTTATCATTCATAATGATGTCAAACGTTTTTTGTTAAATGAAAATTTGTTAAACGTTTTTTTGTGATATGATAAGATACTTTTAAAACATAATATGGGACAACATACGTTTAGCGCGTTTATTATGTCCGATACGAATAGCTAGTTGATGATGTCTGGTTGCAAATAAGTAAGTACTTATGGCACACTTGGTATCCAATCTATATACTGGCCGAAAGTACGGTCCCTCCCTGCCACTTGGTATGTCAACGACGCGCTCATTTGCGAACAAGTCTATATATTCGTCCCTTACGTAGTTGTAAAGGAGCCTTAAGTAGTTGTAAAGGAGCCTTAAGTAGTTGTAAAGGCTGGGAGCTGCGATCCGACGATTCGGGGAAATGTTTGCGACGATCGCGCGGCAATTGACGCACTCGCGGAAATGACACCTGCGCGGTCGCCAGACGAAAATAGTGCGTCGCGTGACATTGGCATTGTCCCGGGCGAGGCGGCGCGCGCGCACCCGGCGCGGCCGCGGCGGGGCGGCTCATTGCCGGCCGCGCACCGCCCGCCAGCGCACCCACCACCCACCAACATCATGCCGATAACGTATAGTCCCACGCAACAGCAGGGGTGAGAACACATCCGCTCCAATTGCAACTACACCATCCTGTATCCATCAGCAGGATCGATAAGCAACGATAATCAACAATTGAGACAATTTTCCCTTTAAACAAATCAGCGACATTAAAGTTAGCTGGTACATTTTCAAAAAACAAAATGTACCTACACCTATCACGACATAGGTACCAACTAACCACCGCGACCACTTTTTCCTTTGTTTTTCCTCTATTAACCTTTTTCGTGATTCGGCCAAAGTCGGCGTAGTGGCGAAAACGCGATGGAGATTGCTCGATCTCTTATGTTACTTTCAAATCTTGTTTTGGTTTTGTTTGGCCGGTTAATGTAGTACTCAGTATCTCCTTTCCTTATAACGCATGTGTGTGGTTCAGGGGTGTGTCTCGCTTCCTGGTAGCGAGTGCTACGCGATCGCGATGCGTGTAGAGTTGGCGCGGCGCCGGCGGCGGACACGAGACGACCGTCGCTGGACCGATAGAGATTGTGACGTCATCACATTTGTCTTATTAACATATTCGGTATATTGTAACTGACAGGGATCGTTAAACGGGAATCATGCGTATTTGTATAGTTCTTGATGTGCCTTTGACGAACGGAGCAGGGCCGGGCCAGCACTTTACTGTTATGGGACCATATAACTATGACAAAGGACTATTCTATTAACAAGCAAAAAGAGTAGACGTAAGCTAAATTACAAAACAAAAATCTGTTCGTGATAGGGGCCCGATAGATAGCGGATCCCTGGGCTCTTACCCAAAGCGGCCAATGGAAAAGAAGGATATGCTCGTCACTCCGAAATATTAAAAAAATATATATGAACAAGAGTAGCGGCAACAATGTTTAGTTAGCAACCCACACGTAACCTCGCTCGTAAACCAATAGGACTCGCGTTAAACAATTAAGTAAGACATTGTTTAAATGACTAATTAAAGTTCATGCCTAAACCACAATTTTAACGCCTACTTTGTCGCATATATACCTCATTATCTGTGGAAAATTGCGAACAAATTATTTTTGTCCACTTGACTGATAGCGTCGGCGCCACTCCTTGACCCACGTCGACTGAGGAGCTTGCTTGGCCATCTAGTGTGGACTATATACCCATCCTGAATCCATAAAAGTGTATTTGGAACATAAAAGTGAGGATATACTCGTATTTATTTTAATATTTGGAATGAGGTCCAATAAGGGACTTAAAAATGGTTGCACGAGTGTATTTTGTAATTGAGATGATTGTTAGGGGTTCAATGGTGGCGAGACCGGCTCGACTGAGGTTCAAATTTTCTTAAACATCTTTTAAACGGTTGAATCAAGCACATGGCAAGGAAAGAAAGAAAATTGAGACTATAAGAAAAAAATATACGCACGGCAACTGCCTCCTTTTCTTATAGATTTCTGTCTCTATTGGGTGGTTGACCTGACCGTTTAGCAGCCTTCTAACACAGACGCTAATTAGTCAATCGTCTGTGGAAAATGTTTGAGGACGCGTTCCGTGCTATAGCATGTATAACTGGAGCGAATGTGAACAATGCGCCGGCGCCCGCGCAGCGACCGGACGCACCGTCCTTTGTATTAATAAACTTATTAATTACACCTTTGACAAGTCATTACCGTTTTACATAATTCAGTGACAATGTCGCCACGTTGCCTGATCGTGATCGAAATGTTTGTCCGAGTGTTCTGGTAACTGAAAACTGAACAAACAAATGAGGCTCCATTCACTGCTTACGCGGAATAATGTACAGCCGCCGGGTGCCCAATACGTTGTAGGTAATTAATGTTACGATTATTGGTGTAGCTGCCATTGTTCGTTTGTTCAGGCGGCTGGTGGCTCGCGTGGCCCTGGCGCACCCAGTACGGTCTTATCACTCAACGGCAACATGTCATTATGCCTCTTTTTAACTTGACTTCAATAAGGCGGAGGTTCTCAATTCGATTGTTTTTTTTTCTAATGTTAGTTACATCAGAATTACGGCATAAAATTCTTTTTTTATTACTAGACAGTAGTATTATAAATTTAGCCAGCTATAAAACAAATGCTGTATTGACGCGGTGTGCCGCCTGTGCTACGACATTGTATTTTTGGATAACATTCAACATGACCTTGTATTGATGTACATGTAAGTGCATTATTATATATGCATTAGGGCATCAGACGACAACGCGATCGTCGTCAAAGTAGCCGCGGCGAGTGATTTCTTCCGGCGCCGCATGGCTGGAGTAAGGACTTAGGGTATGTTCAGAAGTGCGCGCGAATGAGAGCGTTTTTCGTACTTGCGCGCGTGGAACGACCTCGCCTGCGCGCGCGCGACCATAGAGCGGCTTCATTCTGTACACTGATCAATGCCGGCTGTGAACGCGCGTAGTCGTGATATCATCAGAACTTAGCCTTACTTGCATACTGTGCCAATTTTTTTCAATACATTTTTACGTATTTTCAAACTATTATATAATTATTAGATATCTGAGCGTACTGCAGTGACTAGTAATTACCTACATTATGCAGGTTTATGCATAGTCATTATGTCATGAAGTTGTAAATTTTTTTGTGTTTTGTTTGTTTCCAACCGTGTCTGGGTGAACATCGATAATCACATACTACGTGGGTACATATTAGTTTGAGTGGCTTAGCATGTTCGTCGAAATATGAATTTGCTTAGCAGAACTAGACGCGAATTGCTATATTATGTAAACTATATTTATCGACTTACATTCCAGTACCATTGTACGAGTACCTACCTACATCCCTATTAGTATATTTTGTGATGAAATACGCCAAATACGCCTTTTTTTCGCCTAAAAGAGAACAACCACGGAATGAATATATATCAATATCAAAAACTATTGACGAAATTCATAGCAAGCAGAAATCTTAGCGCATTCCAGACCGAACGCGCTAATTTCGTCGATCTAAATACCACGGTTCTTCCAGATATTTCATAGATGCGTTAGCTTAGTTTTAGCTATACTGGTTCGTTGTCACATATTCGCATACGCACTCGTGTCTTCACTTATGACTAACTATCCAGGATACAGGAATTCTGCCACCTGTAGCGGCTTACCATAGGGTGAACGCGGCAGCCGCTCCAGGCGCTAAGTCCTAAGAGACGTCTCAGTCATCCAAATTAGCTAGTTGTCAAGATCGAGTGGCTATTGTATGTTGTGAAGCTTGTTACATGTTTTATGAATTGTAATTTTCTAAATTTTAAGCGTATTATTTTAGTTACCTACCGTATGTGTTAATAACACAACCTTGTATGGAAGAGCGGGGCCTCCTAACACAGGTATTGCCATACTTAAAAGGAGTGCTCCAACAAATTTGTTAATAGTGATTAAGTTAGTTAATGGAAATAAAAAACTATTTTCTTTTTATTTTATGTTGTACAGGCGGCATCCTCACAAGTCGCGCAAGTACTCGCTGCAAGAGGGCTCGCGGGGCGGCAGCACGGTGGGCTCGGCGGGGGGCGTGGGCGTGGGTGGCGAGCGGCGCCTCTCCATAGAGCCGGCCGAGGAGCCGCTGCACGAGGCCGACGCCGCGGAGATGTACAGCCACCGGAGCGACGACCCTCGCGCGCTCCGCAGGCACAGGATACAACCACGGGTGGGTACTCCCTCACGTACATGCTCTCATTCTCTTACACGGTCTTATCTAGTGCGGGGGGGGGGGGGGGGGGGGTTCAAACTGATAATGTTGGCTACGGGATACAAGTAGCAAGTCATATTTTTCGGGTTAAATGTAAGAATGCGATGATAGCAGTGATAGCCAAGTTGGTAGAATTCTTGCCTCGGTAACGAGGATCGTAGGTTCAAACTCCGGCTCGTGCCTCTGGGATTTCTGCATTTCATGTGCGAATCTAATTTTCAACCGTGATTATCACCTGTTAAACGGTGATGGAAAACATCGTGAGTAAACCTGCATGTATGAGAGAACCCCTCGAAAGATGTGTGAAGTCCGTCAATCCGCACTGGGCCTGCGTGGTGGACTAGGGCCTCCTTCCCCTCGCATTGAGGGGAGGCCCGTGCCCAGCAGTGTGCCATAAAAAAGGGCTGGTATTATTATTATTTATATTATATGTACGACTAAAAAGTTTCCCCCAAGAAATATAGGTAATAATATTAAAAAAATATACTTTCATACAAACATTGATTTCAGCCATGTGTGTGTATGATACGAACCCTGCCGCTACTCGCACATTACATTGACATTTTGTTACGCCCTTCCTAGCCCTGTCCCTCTCTATTGGGTGTCAGATCTGGTGTTAGCGCGAATTATATTCAATGACTCATCACGATAAGATTTATAATTAAGTGATGCTGGATCGATGTCATGTTTCTTAATTACAAGCTAATTCGACGCAGCTTATGGAGTTACGATATGGACTATAATCATTCAGTGATCTAAGACTGCAGAGCAATAGTGCACAAGTATTAAATGCCATTGGGATCCAGTTCAACGTTGATCCGCTCAGTTGCGCCGACGCGATTGAGCAACCGCATCGGAATGGGAATAGAAATCGCAATTCGCGTTTCCATTATTGTGCAATCTCGTTGATCTGCGAAAACATGTCAAAGTCTTATTGATAATGTGATAAGCTGCTCATGTGGAAATATATTACTATAGATATTATGTACGCCTGCGAGAACCCACCTTAGAAGAATACTAACTGAATCTTCTCGTAGTGCATCCAGTATCGGTTGTGTTGAGGCTTACTCCAGACGCACCAGTTCAAATTGGGTAAGTAAGCACCCATCGTGCACCACTCGCGCTAAACTTTGCCAGTGTGACACCCAAGTAGGAAACAAAGTAGTATAATCAACAGGCAAATTATCTTATCGTCTATCTTAGCGGTAGGAAATCGCGAACGCGCGGAATATTACTCGTTGAAATTTTTCGCTTTATTCGTTGATCACCGTCGGCAGGGATCGACTGTGCACGTGGGCCGCAAGGACGGCGGGGACAAGGTGCAGAACATCCTATCAGACACTACGTACAAGAAGATGTATGACCACAGCCCGCACTCGGTAAGTACCATATTCTAGTGAGACTTTTCACGTGTAACCTTGCAATTGATGCCCGATAATTATTTTGGATACGGGCTACTTGCGTTTTTATGCCTTCTTCGTTTCAGTAGGTATCCCAAGTGTTAGGGCAGCCGCGAGCTTTTACCTCCATGGTTCGTATCGTAATCAAGACTTTGTGTAATTGGAGTGTGTATGTGTCCGACAGGTGTTCGTCCAGCTGGACGAGCTGCTGGCGACGGAGGACGGCGAGGCGGAGTGGAAGGAGACCGCTCGGTGGATCAAGTACGAGGAGGACGTGGAGGAGGGCTCGGCGCGCTGGGGCAAGCCGCACGTCGCCTCGCTCTCATTCCACTCGCTGCTGAATCTGCGCCGCTGCCTCGAGACCGGCGTGGTGCTCCTCGACCTCGATGAGAAGGATCTGCCCGGCGTTGCGTACAGGTAGATGCTGGCTCCATTACTTTCGAACAATCCTCGTCTCGCGATTAATAATATCGCCAGACGGACACACCAATTATACGATCCCACACTAAGCAACGCTTGTATTGTGGGTACCGTGCAATGGACTGAGGCGAACCCAGTATATAATAATTGTAGAGATATTTAACATCCACGACTCGGTCACAAACATTCGTGCTCATCACACAATGTTTGTCCCTACCGGGATTCGAACTCAGGACTCTCGGCACAGGAGGCAGGATAACTAACAGCTGCGCTAATCAGAATACTCATGGGGCATCAGAAGGTGGATCTTGAAAACATGTCACCAGCTCTATCACCGCTCATTCAGATATCAAAATATCTAGGCCTATAAAATATTTGTAAAATTCACAGTCTAACACCTAGCTGTGCCTGTTAGGTATACTAGGGCCTGCTCAAGGGAGACCTTGCTAAACATTATATAAGAGCTCACTATTCAACCTCCCAACTTACCTACATTATTATTATTATTTTTTATATTTATTTCGCTATACTTATCGTACGTATCTTAAATTGTAATCTTAGTTTTTGTTCGATATGTGATATAATAAGTAGGTATATGTAAATGTATGGTGTCTTAAATAGGTACTTATCTATATATATTTTATATTTATGTATATGTAGGTAAACCACGACCGCTGACTATATACCACTGTGTTAAGATAACTTAGAATCCTTCTCATCTAAAAAGGGGCTGAATGAGATCGCACCACGCGATAAAACCACTGTGTAGAATGCCACTGTGAAATGCCGCAAACAAAATAATAAAGCACAAAAAACCAAACCCATTTGTGTAGTACCAGCAAATAACGACCTTACTCACACACGAATTGGTGTTGTACAACACAAATCAGCTCGTTTTTAAGTGTTTCAATATATCTTTCGCGATACTCCCGTCTAAGTATATATTTTCTTCTAACGCTGAACTTTATATACATTCTTCCTTAACAAGTCTCTTTACATCCTTGAACTGGATGAATATTGGACGGCAATGGTTGTCAGCGTGTGAGTGATAGTTGCGTATGTGTGCAGGGTTGTCGAGAGCATGGTGACCGACGGCCTGATAGAGGAGGACGACAAGCCGGTCGTGATGCGCTCGCTCCTGCTCCGGCACCGGCATGTGCACGACGACCGCTTCCGATTCTCCATCAGCGGGAAGAAACACGCCTCCTACACCAGCCTCCAGGTATATACCCTAGCAGTAAGGTAACTATGTTGCTACAGTGATAGACGTGGCAATGCATAGTGAGTGCACACACAACACAATTAAGGATCGGTGCTATACGTACTGTTTACACCTACCGAGCATTGTTTACACCTACCAAACACTGTTTACACCTACCAAGCATTGTTTACACCTACCGAACACTTTATACACCTACCGTTCATTGTTTACACCTACCGAGCACTGTTTACAACTACCGGGCACTGTTTACACCTACCTAGCACTTTTTACACCTACCGGGCACTGTTTACACCTACCTAGCACTTTTTACACCTACCTAGCACTAGATCTCGCCATCTCACTCGTTACGTGTAATCACGGTATTAATGCCTCAACGATTGGCACAACTTGGCACCCAATCTGTTGGGCCGACTTGCCTCTTGACATACCAATTTGTAGGGACCCTACAAATGGACCGTATAGATTAGGTGTCAAGTATAGCTGTCCGTAGAGGCTTTTACACAATGCAATAAAGTGTACACTAAACAACAACTGCTGCTTGATTTCCAGGCAGCAGTATTTAGTAGTTAGTTGAAATTTTATCATTGGCAAGACCACTACTTACTTTCAAGTGGTATAACTAATGTATATTAGATTTAAGTTACAGAATCGGGCTCGCTACTGTGATGTTAGCTGATTGATAACTTTGTGACAAACGTGTTGCATAATATTGTTTACAGCAACTTAGTATACATCACGATCACGAAACTGTTTTAGTTGAACACTTAAACTATTGCAATAGTTATCTGTGAAACGTTAACGTTTAATGTTACTTTGATTTTTAATTTAGCCAATATTGTGGGATTTCCTTATTACTTAATGTAATGTTATCGTATAAGTTATGTAGCCGTGGCGTATTATAGGATTTGGCGGCCCGGTGCTAAGAGCCCTGGTATGAACGAAAGATAGGTAAGGACCATTCCTTACCTATGTTTGCCAAAAGCTAAGTGCGAGGAGTGACCTGCGCCGCCCCTGGCAGCCTGACGCCTCAGGCCATGGCTTGGCCATGACTATACGTCTTTGAAGAAGTTCTCTCAAACATGCAGGTCTCCTCACGATGTTTGCTGGCGATATTAGTATAACCTTATTCCTATTTCTTAGCGTCAGAAATCAAATCAATAGATCAGGAAAGCGGTTGAATTGAATATCCGTGTTGTCACAAAAAAATACGGAATGAACGTTATCTCGCTTTAAAAATAATGACACGCAAATATAAAATGATAAAGCAACGCGATAATCTGCGGTGTCAGATAGCGAGCCGTTATCTTCGTCACATTACGATAATCCGCCGATTGGCATGTGTCGGAAGACGCGTGCGCTGTCGAAGCATCAAGGTTAATCCAATACGAAGGACTCCGTCGCTACCGTAACAAACAACGCCGGTGACATAACACGCGTTATCAATATTTATGGCGAACGGCGGCGTGACGAGGAACTTATCAAGCGTACAGCTCAGGGTTGCCAGATGAACTAGAGAACGAGGAATAAAAAAGCTCTACATATATAGATTTGGTAGGAACGCAACTGGTTGACAGGCAAGGCGGTGGGCGGGGGCGGTGCCGGCGCTGAGCGGCAACCGCAGAGAGAGAATGAAAGATGGAAGTCAAGACGAGATAGAAACAATAAAAAATAAATAAGGTGTTTAACAATAATAGTGTGCTATACTCTAGGTCGTACATTGGTAGGTTATAAAGAACACATTCCCTTAGAAATCAATCAAATTATAAGTCTTCGTCCTGATTGGCTAACGGTCGTACAAGTGAACGATGCGATTTTGTTGCGCGATGATAATGATTCTTGCGCTTGCGCAATGCCTTGCGAACTTCAATTATGTTAGGACACTAAAGTTCGTTAACCAATCAGGGCGAAGCCACCGAAAATTTTATGTTTAAAAAAACCGCTCCCATAGTGCACTGTAATGCGCTACTGGTTTAACTTCATTGAAAAAAAAAACATATATATATATTATATATATTATATGTTTTTTGCCTATAACCTACTCGTTTAACTCTTATTATACTATTTATGTTACACCTTAATCTAATTGATATGAGTATGTAAATCATCGAATTAAGATACGTAAAAGGAATTGACAAAAAAATATAATACTTATCAACCGATCCGGTATTATTTGTCACACCGAACACTGAACTAGTGGCTGGAATACGGAACAGTTTGGTTGAAAACTGTACATCTGGCAACCCTGGCGGCCACGGCCACGGCTATGCGCCGCTCCCCCCTCGGCCGGCTCCTCCAACCTGGCTCTGAATGTGTCAAAACCTGTCTGTATTTCACCTGTATAATGCTCTATGTGTACGTTTTCAAGGACGCCGTTGGGAGACACGTGTCGTAAGTAAATAGGTAACGGTAGTCTGCGATTCGCACCGCGGCTGGGCGTAAATACACTGTCAAATGCTTATATTCGTCTATTTAACTCTGATGCCCTGGCTTCTATTGCAGAGTAATTGGCTAACCTACGCCGTATGAGCAGTGCCGCAGAGACCTCATGCTATTCATGTTCACAACCTTATTGATTGCTTAATATTCTCTGTCTTAGTAGGGACGAGGGTTGATGCTGAAAAAAAGGGGTGGCCAGGCACCCGTTACCTTATAGCTCTGTCTCTCTCTGTGAGGGTCACGACTAGGCAAAATAGTCGAAAAGTTATAATTGTGATATCAAGAGCTCAAATTCATAGTGAGTGTTTTAAAATGAAGATATGATGTTTGCTGATCATCTGCTGTTTATACTAAAAGAGCGCGGAACATCGAACGCAAAACACAGCTGATTAGCACGTTTGGTGGTAATACTGCTTTTTGTACCGGGTTCGATTCTCTATAGGGGCAATCTTTGCGTGATTAACAAGAATGTACATGGACATTTAAAATCCATTTAAGTATTCTATACTGGCATCGCCTCGAGTCCATTGAACGGTATCCAAAATACAAGCGTTGCTAAGTTGGGGATCGTAAAGTTGGTGTGTTCGTCGAGCGATATTATTATGGAACACTGAACGCGCTTTTATCTGTCCCCGGGGTCTTAAATGCGCGAGCTCTGTGCTGCACGCTCATGCTTGTGTGCGTCGGGCTATACGTTGAGTGCGCGGTAGTCGCTCGGGATGGTGACGCGGTTGTGTGTGCGCAGTCGCTGTGGATGGAGGAGGGCGGCGGCGCGGGCGGCGCGAGCGCGCGCCCGCGCTTCTCCATGTGCAGCGCGACGGCCATGAGCACGCGCCCGCGCCTCTCCCTGGCCGGCGCCGGCGCTGCGGCCGCCAGCCGCCGCCACAGCTCCCATCTCATCGTACGGAACCAGCCCGACAGTGTGCGATAACTTGCCTGCAAACCTCTCACTCACTGATCTAACCATTTAGCGCATGTTTTCTACGTAGCAGAGATAGTTTTGCTGTGCTTCTTGTTCCATCGATTTCAGTTCAGACGCCGGCAGCCGGTAGAGTCATCGCTTCACAGCGCCTGAATCAATTCGTGCCTTGGTTTTCTAGTGATCAACTTAGTTTTTGTTTTATAGATTCGATAGAGTTGCCAGTGGCGTAGCACAAATTATTTACGTAGCGTTAGGTTATTTGAAGCGCTGTCCCTCTTACTATATTTCTCAATAAGACAGCATGCTTGCTCGATAACGATACGATCCGTTAGTATTTTGTGCTACGGGCATCGTTCATACAGTTGTACAGACGTAAAAGTTTGACTTTCACATTCTCCTATTGTAGAGAGTGCGCATGATTGGATTGATATATCGATATCTCGGACGTATAGTTAAACACATTATAGATAAAGTATTTACATACTTATTGCTGTTAGTTTTTTTGCCGAGTAGAGTTTATTAGTGTTGTATCTACCTAGTCGTAGAGATAAATGTCGTGTCATGCCACCCACAGACGACCGGCTCTCAACTGTTGCTGTTAGCATTGATTACCTAAACTATCAGAATTGCTCGTTTGCGTGTGTGGCGGTGTGATCCACAGACTATGAAAAAAAATACAGAACAAAATGTTGAAGCCAATATAAACATGCCTTTTCCATGGTATAATCAAATATCGTACAAATTAGGGAACACGTACACTTGCCATCCATGCCGATCGTGTTCAGTTCACACTGAATGTAATCGGCACGGTTTGGATGTGTATGTGTGAATTTTGTGCGTAATTTGTATAATCGTCACTCGTGACTAATACATTTTGATCTCTAGAATAGAAAATAATAATGTTTTTGTGGCGATTAGAGTGAGTCTCATGTTTGATTATGAGACGGACAAGTGTATATATAATCGCAGATTCGTGTCGCGCTTGCACACGAGTCGGCTACCTGCGGGTGCTCGCCGCACTGCGCACCTCGACTCGAGCTGATCACGTGACCCCCCCTCCCCCAGAACTTGGCGGACTCGAAGCGGCGGCGCAGCTCGCACGCGCTGCCCGCGGACGCGCGCAAGAAGTCATCGGCCGCAGGCCTGGACCTCCGCGAGGTGGAGTACCTGGCGGCGATGGAGGGCGCTGTAGGGTCGCAGGAGGAGCTCCGCCGCCCGCACAACGACTCCATAATGAAGCGTATCCCCGGTGACGCGGAGGCCACCACCGTCCTCGTCGGCGCCGTCGGCTTTCTGGAGCAGCCCACCATCGCGTTCGTGCGGCTGGCCCAAGGTATCCCCATGCCCTCCATCACCGAGGTGCCGGTGCCGGTGCGCTTCATGTTCATCCTGCTGGGCCCGAGCGGCGCAGACCTCGACTACCACGAGGTGGGCCGCTCCATCTCGACGCTTATGTCGAACCCCGCCTTCCACTCGATCGCGTACAAGGCTGACGACAGACGCGAACTGCTCTCCGCCATCAACGAGTTCCTGGACGACTCGATCGTCCTGCCCCCGGGTGACTGGGAGCGGCAGGCGCTGCTACCGATGGAGGAGCTGCGCGCCAAAAGCGAGATGATCCGGCGGCGCAAGCGCGACGCACTCGAACGCAAGCGCGTGGCCGCCGGTGAGCCCGCGCCGCCGCTCGACGAGAAGAAGGCGCTGCTCGCCGCCGAGACCGCCGGCCTGCCGCCCAAGGAGCCCGATGACCCGCTGTCCAGGACTGGCAGACTCTTCGGCGGTGAGTTTCATATACAATAAAACTGATTGTAGCATACAAGCCTGAATTTAACCCCCATATCGGCTGGGGAACAACGTAGTCGAAACATTATATTTTATTCGTCAGTAATTTGATTTATCATGACAGCGTGGGCCTGTCTGAATATATTACCAGTGCTTTTAGTGCTTCGTGTCTAGGATGTGTCTGTGTGCAGGTGTCATTCGGGACATCAAGCGACGGTACCCATTCTACGTGTCAGACTTCAAGGACGCGCTGAACGGCCAATGCATCGCCGCGACCATCTTCATGTACTTCGCGGCGCTCTCCTCAGCCATCACTTTCGGCGGTCTGCTCGCCGAGAAGACCTACGGCAAAATGGGCATTTCGGAAACTCTCGTGAGTAATTCTGGAGACAATAAACATTAATAGTAGACATAGTAATTAGTCCCGGGTCAGATCGATTCGATTCGATTCAGATCGATGCTTCAATTATCGATCTACGATCGGGATTGTTGAGATTTCGTGGTGGAACCTCCTCCATTTGTTTTATCAAAACACTGTTGGTGTAGGTTTTCACGTGCGCTGGTGGCGTGCTGTTCGCGCTGATCTCGGGGCAGCCGATGATGATCACGGGTGCGACGGGCCCCCTTCTGCTGCTGGACGAGTCGCTCGCCAACTTCTGCCACTCGTACGGGTTCGACTTCCTCGCCGCGCGCATGTATTGCGGCATGTGGATGATCGTTATTGCACTCCTTGTCGCCTCCATCGAGGGCAGTGTGGCCGTCAAGAAGATTACCAGGTGATATGATTGTTTTGTGATGCCCCAAATTAATAGTAATCGCCGGACCGTTGCATTTAGTGTTTGGCCCCAAACTAGGCAATTGCATTATGGGTACCGTACAGTTGCCTGCAGCCTGTGGGCAATAAGACATCGAGACTATTATACTACGAAAAGATCACTCCCCAAATAACCAACCGTCATGGCGCCGATGTGACGTCAAAATGTAAAATAAAAACAAAATTGTATTGACGTTGTGTACGTTATGTAAAATAAAAACAAAATTGATTTACTTAATGATATTTTTTATTCAGTTCACAAATCACAAAACAACTACGATCTGATAATACGATAAAGTTTATGGTATTATCAGATCGTAGTTATTTTATTGAACACAAAGCGTAGTTGCTCGTATATGGTTTCTACCGAGGTTCTTAATTGGCTTACGATCTGTTCACTGGAGTTCATATCTGGAGATCATTGGCTGCCACCCCATTGAGTGCTCAAAACGATGCTATGACTTGGCAGGTTCACGGAGGACATATTCGCGTTCCTCATATCCCTGATCTTCATATCGGAGCCGGTGACCAGTTTGATCAACGTGTTCCGCGCGCACCCGCTCGGCGTCGACTACTGCGCGTTCGGTAACAACTCAACCGACTTGCCACTGCCACCCGTCGGCAACACGACCCTGCTGCCATTGGTCAACAACACTCTGACAGGTATACCCACCGCTTAGTTACACATAGCGGTCATTGCCAAGTTGGTAGAGCGCTCGCCTTCGAAACGTCACACTTTCAAACTCCGACTTGTATCTTTGGGTTTCTGGATATCATGTGCGAATCTCATTTTCAACCGTGATTATCATTTGCACGGGCCTAGGAGAGAGCCATCAGCTGGCCTGATTTCTTTCCGATCCTCTCAAATTGCCGTACAATCAGACTGGGTGTCAGGGACCAGAGTGAACATGCGATTGCGCACACATTTGTCAACTATAATATCTCTTGCGCAGTTGGCTAGAGTCCGTTGATATTGGTCGCTGTGACCGAAATTCGGTCAGGAGGACTATTATTATGTATCGCGTATGTACTCCTACCGTTCTGGTTGGCAGGCAACGCATCCCTGGTGACGCCGCTGCCTGCGCCGGCGCCGCGCATGCCACCGCAGCCCAATACGGCGCTCTTCTGCACTATGCTCACCCTCGCCACCTTCATCATTGCCTACTACCTGCGTATCTTCCGCAACGGAAAGTTCCTTGGCCGCAGCGTGAGTATCAAAGTCATTTGAATGAATAGCTACTCTTGCGACGACGCAATAAAGTGAATTTCAGCTCGCACAGCGCTGCGTGGCTAAAATTATATGTACCTACAGGATGCCTCTCTTTTTATTGCGTAACTCGTATCTTTTCTGATGCCCCAAAACCCACTGATTAGCCCGCCAAGGTGGGCCCACCGTTGCACTCGTAGCTTCGCACCTTAGGTATCTCCATGGAGTTATTCGGTTTGAGGTATTAATACGTAGCCTTATGTTTCCAGCACCCCCAAAGTTTGTAATTTTATCTGAGCATTACAGAGTTCAAATATGGCCGGACCCCCATACTCTTCTTTGTTGTTTCTTCTGATTATTTTTGTAATAATGTATCATAGTTACTAATACTGTAGCAACATCAACAGCTTCGTTGTCAACGATTAAAAACTGCAATTCGCTACAAGTTGTTGCACTACAACATTGCAGCAAGATGGAATCGCTGGCGATAATGTTAAGGAATAGCGCTCACGAAGATTTCTAGCAATATACCTTTTGTGCGGCATTGGGCTCTTTAAGGGCAATCGCTAAGCAAGTGCAACGTTGCAGGCTCGTCGTGCGCTCGGCGATTTTGGTGTGCCGATCGCGATCGTCCTGATGGTGGGTGTATCCTGCGCTGTGCCCGTGTGGACGGAGACGCTGCGAGTGCCCGCCGGCCTCAGCCCCACCACGCCGCGCAGCTGGCTCGTGCCCCTCAACCCCGGCCTGGAAACCATCCCCGCGTGGGCCGCCTTCGCCATGGCCCTGCCCGCACTCATGGTCTACATCATCGTCTTCATGGAAACGCATATCGCCGAGTAAGATACCTCCACGTTCTCCAGCTGTAGAAGTCGAGGGGCTTTATGATAATCTCGACTTCAACGGCATGAGTTATTAATATATAAGGTGTAACAAAAATAGTGTAAAATATTTTAACAGGGCTAAACAGTAGGTTATAAAGACAATATTCTAAAAGAAATATATCAAATTATTAGACATTTAAAAATTAAAATCTGTACTGATAGCATTACCAAAGGCTTCTGGGTCGTCTTATTTAATAAACATCAAACATTTACACAATTATTATATACATCAACGTGATTTATATAACTTACTGGTTCATAGGTTAAAATGTTTTACACTATTTTTGTTCTACCTTATATATAGCGGCTTTCATGTTCATGAGTACTCATGTTTGCTGATAATGTGCTAAGCGTAACAAAGCTGAGCGAATATAAGCTGAATGCGAGGTTATTTTTTAACGCATAGACCGAAACAGAAATACCTGCTTGTGCTAGGATTTGCGATTGCATTCATGGATTGTGACGTTATAATTTTTTAATTTGAAATTGATCACCGTCCATAAAATATGTTGAGAATAAAACTCAGAACCTCTCGGCTCGGTGGTCTGTCTAACTGATAGGATATTAAACAGGCTGATCATCGATAAGCCAGAGCGCAAGTTGAAGAAAGGCAGTGGGTTCCACATGGACATTGTGATCATGTCGACGGTGAACGCGGTGTGCGGCATGTTCGGCGCGCCCTGGCAGTGCGTTGCCACTGTGCGCTCAGTGAGCCACGTGTCGGCCCTCACCATCATGTCCACCACCCACGCGCCCGGCGACAAGCCCCACATTGTCGAGGTCAAAGGTGACTATATTAAACCCGTTTAGCTAAGCGAGTATTTTTATTAAGGTGGAAGCGCTAGGTCAGGGCGCGAAATTCAAAATGTCAATAGTTTTTATTTTTGCCAAAAATTTTGACATATTTACGATGTAATTTAGTTTTTGGCGATATTTGGCATTCTGCATTGGATGTAAAGATGTCCAATTTTTTCGTAAAAAATTAAAAACTATTAACATCTTGAATTTCGCGCCCTGACCTAGCGATTGTTTCCAACATTGTTCTTACATAATTATAACAAAGAATTGCCCAAAAATGTAAAAGATCATTTTAAAAAAGAGCAACCATGGAGTTTCTTGCCCGTTCTTCTCCATAGGAATGGCATTCCGAACGGGTGGTAAAGCAGTAGCATAATGTTTTGTAACTTTTGTCAATTCATAAGTACTGTACTTAATGGTCTACGTGAATATAAAATATTCTGATTCTGATTCATACCTACATCGTCATTGTTTCTGGTTATGTATGTTTTTTGTGTCCAGAAGCTTTTTAGGGTTGTACCTACCGATTTACTTTTTCATATCTGCTTTTGCATGATCTTAATTGACCTTATTTATAACTTGCTATCCCCACAGGTCCTGTTCCAATTTTCCGGACAATTTTCTAAATTCCTAAAAACCTCATTGGTTAAGGTTATAGAATGGCGACCACGAGCCAAATTAAGTTCTTGTAATCAATGCGCATCATTTTAAGCAATTGATTAGGTTAAGGTCTCATCAATGTATAAAAATAAGGCAGTATGTTCTTAAAAATACACTTAGTTTAGTATTTGATATGTTATGACTTCCGAGAACTTGATCCTTATTAGCGAGATTATCGGATGGTGCAATAATACAGCATGTGTTTTTCTTTTTCAAAATCAACGGGGTCAATTCTAGGCTCGGGAAATTATATTTTTAAAAATATACTGATGCAGTTTTACTTTACATCTACGCTGGCCCGAGAGTCCTATAAGCATTTTTCGATATTCTCTATAGTTTCGGATGTGGCCATACAAGTAATTCACTCTTTATTTAAGAAAAGGGCAACAGAGCAAATATTAACATGTTTCGTGTGGCCTGTGGCCTGTGGCCTGTGGCCTGTGGCCTGTGCTTCACAGAGCAACGGTTGACGGGTCTTCTCGTGGCGCTTATGGTCGGCGTGTCGGTGCTGGCTTCCAATTGGCTTCGGCTGGTGCCAATGGCGGTCCTCTTCGGCGTGTTCCTGTACATGGGCATCTCCGCGCTCGGCGGCATCCAACTCTGGGACCGCATCATCCTGCTCTTCAAGCCGGTCAAACATCATCCGCAACTGCCTTACGTCAGACGGGTACGTAATCATTATTTCGACTTCGTATACCGCGTCCCCAGCGCGTGTAAAGAGAGGCGGGGTACAATTGTCGTTTCTCACGAAATTTACTGGATTGGGTATGCGTTTTTGTCGGAAATATTTTTAAGGGAACCCTACGACCAGCATTGGGCAGCTATGAACTTAGACTGCTAACAAACTTGACTCACAATTGGATAGGAATGGCCGTGTAATAGGGTACCTATATGACTGGCGATTTAATATATATATATACATAAATGAAGTGTAAAGATTACTGATGGTGAAACATTTTTATAAATAAGTGTTTTTATAAATATCTGTATTTTATTAGGAAAAACTATACAATCAGTGCAATTTATCGAAATGCGACAATGTCGATGCCAGTGTCATATCCTCGCGAATCAATTGAGCTACCAGTTACTACACGAACTAGGAACGGAATATTAATTAACTCGTGACGGCATTGCGTTAATTAAAATACTTAGATGTATTTATGAATGAATCGGCTCGTGGGCGTCTCGCCACGCTGGATGCACTCCGATGACCTTGCGACTAGCTAGCTTCAGTCCGCGGCTGCGTCCATGCAACAATCAATTTTCTAATGCAAACCGACACCAAAATGATTCTGTATCTAGCTATTTCATAACTAGGAAGTTAATACCTACATAGTAAAGACTCAATTCCAATTAATCATATTGAAATAAAACAGAAAAACCATTTAATAATACCTACTTATTATTGAGTCTAGAATATGTTTGTTTACATTAACCGTGGCACAACGATTCCCAGGTTATATAACGTACCATATTTCTGAAATTATTTTGTTGGCACAATGTCAAGTGTGTACTCACGTACTGTTTATTAAAAGCAGCTAGACAGATCTTTTATTTTAGATCCATGTGCACTATCTGCCTGTACCTTCATATTGCTTCGTCCCTTTCTAATGTAAGTCATGGTATATATACTGGGTGGGTTTTTTTTCTTCTTTTATACATTATAGGCATGTATTTGATCTCGATCTCACCTGATGGTAAGTGACGATGAGGTCTACGATGGAGCATACTTGCCTAGGTAGGAAGGCGGCAGTAGATCGAGACGCTACATTCACTAGGCACATGCAGCGCAACTGATCTGACCCGCCATCCATGAATGGTAACACCGAACATCATGCCGGAACACGGCTAGGCCGCTTGGCGACATGGCTTTGTTCAGTAGGTGGTGACTAACCACGGCCGAAGCCTACCACCAGTAGAGTTGTCTCCTGGTTGGCACCACCCAGGGTCGCGTGTAGGGTATCGCGAGGGTACTTAATTCTCCTACGGACGAAGATGACTCGACCCCAAAACTCGATTTTACTGAATCTTTGCATCTTAAAACCTATCTATAATAAAGTCAACAACTAGCATTACTTCTGATCCGGGAAAATAATGGGTTGCCACGGAATAGTGAAAATAAACTAAGGACCACGCAAAAAAACGAAAAAGAAGGTTCCTAATTTAAAACGAATATTTTTTTCTACTACCTGAGCCCGCAAACAGGTGTATTGTTGTAAAAAGAAAAATACCAGGTATACCATAGGTATATATATATATACCTATGCTTCGAATTCCAAATAAATTCGAACGAAGAATCAATCGATCTTTTTGTCAATGATTAAAAAATAAAAATGTCTCTGGTTCTTGTCTTTAGACTGTTGTTATTGTCCACAGGTGCCGACACTTAAGATGCACTTGTACACAGTGATCCAGGCGTCCGGGCTCATAGTGCTGTACGCGGTGAAGTCCTCGCGCTTCTCGCTCGCCATGCCCTTCTTCCTTGTTATGATGGTGCCATTGCGCATCGCACTCGCATATATATTCACACCGCTGCAGCTTAGAGCGGTGAGTCTCGTTGCCTACGTCATCCACATCACAAACTCGCACTTGGGTCAATCATTATGCTGAACTACCCCTTAATTCTGTCACATGCTCTTTTGACGAATTTCCTGGCATTTTTTTTGCTAAAAGTAAACAAACCAAATGTATTATGTTAATGTGTACGACACGATAGGAACTACTAGTCGTGATCATGTTTTCCGTAACAATAGTCCCGGGTTCATATCCTGGTAGGAGCAAACTTTATATGATGAGCACGAATGTTTGTATCTATACATTTATTGGGATCGCCCCAGTCAATTGAATAGTTGGTGTATTTTGGGGCGATATTTATTAATTGTTTAGCATGCCATGTCCCTGACCGTCAGCTCGGGTGTAATGTAATGTGTGGCGCTGCACATTAGGCCGAGGTTTCGTCGAGTATTCGTACATTAGATCCGGCAACACGTGTCGAGTGCCAGGTGACGGAATGTATTGCCGAGTTTGTTTATTTTTAAACATTTTCTATATCACGCGTTGACAGTTGGATGGCGCCCAGAAAGAGATAGACAAGGACGACGAGCCGGACTTCTATGAAGAAGCGCCGCTACCGGGTTAGATGCGCTCGCGCAGCGGGCGGCGGGGAGGTGCGCGGGGAGCGGCGGTCGACGCGAGTCAACGCGAGTCGAATAATGCAAAGGTCACAGTTACGTTCATCAATTGTTGTACCGTTGGTGATGTAGTCGCGGCGACGCTTGCGCGATGACGCAACGGCGGCGTCTCTGCGTCTGCGCACGATCGGTGCATCTAACTGGAATGGACCACTCGCATCGTTCACACCTCACCGAATCGATGTCGATTGCGACTCAAAAGTTGTCGAAACAATTTGATAGTTTATTTGTGAATGTTACAAATAATTGTAGGTAGGTACTTATTAAATATTCCATGAGGTATTAAGTGTTAGACGTAGAATAAGAGCTTCATGCGCGTTTTGATCGCATCTTAGTACTAAGTGATCAGTTCATTGCTATCTACAGCATCACATTTTAACTACAATTAGGTGTGTGACATTCAATCAGTCCTTTTAAAAAAGACGAATATTTTAATTTCTCGTAGGGCTCATTGTGCCATTAGGTTTATTATAGAAGTTAATATTTAATATTATGTATTGTTAGGCTTAATGTTTACAATACCTATCGTTTTGGTGTCTTTCGTGAGACGATTGACGTACGAATTTAGTTCGATATATTAATTTTAGCAGAACATTTATATTCAAAACAAATAGATGTAGAAAACTATTTTATGATGGGTTTAAACCATTTGAAGATGAACATATTTTTTCTAATGTAACCGTGTGATTTTAATATTACTGTCCATTCTATATTGATCCACGGTTGGATCATTTTGCATTAATTTAAGGATTCGCTCAATATAATATACCTACATACAAGAAGGCTTTTGCCAATGTCAATTCAGTATTGTCATCAAAGCTCACGTACTTGGTGTGTCTCTGTACGCGCTTGCGCAGCGGTGCGACGCACGTCAAGTGGAAGATGTTACGGTACAGTTAACAGCGATGGTTAGCGCCCGAATAACAGTGGCTCATGATTGGCCGTGTACTTACTGAGTGTACAGCCGCACCAGTATAGCTTAGTTTTGAGCCAAGCAATCACTTTCAAGCGACGTCGGGCTAAAGGCAACACGCCGAGAACTTACAATAACCGGCCATAAATATTGCACATCGGCAGTAGAAAAAGTTTCGGCTTTGTAGAGCGTCGTCTCTTTCACTCTTGCCTCCAGCCGATAGTCCCTTTCTAAAGGTCGACGTGCAATATTTACGTCCGGGTGCTATACAATGTTTTGTGTAGTTGCTCAGTAAGGACCCGGCCATTGGCTGCCATATATGATTGTATTATATATCTAATATTTGTATCTAAACATCCCCTGTATCTCTCATCCGTCCTGTACTAACCTTTAGCCTACTCGCTTGCACAGCAAGAATAGTTTAAATCTGGTAGTGAGCGAAGATACCGTTGGGTTAATTTAATCGCTCATTGTGGAATGCGTTAGAGCTATAGTTTGAGTATCGAGTGAACTTAAAATGTGATACGATTTACATTGCGCTCGTGGTGGGGTGGGCCGGCTCGGCGGAGGCTGTGGGCGCCGCGATAAACCACTCATGTGTTAGAATCACGAGCCAAAGTAACTGTGCCAAAGAATTATGGGTGTGAGGTGTGCAGTTCCTCGTCGTCACGCTACAGCCTATGTCATTAAGCTAAGCGCCCACATGTCCGCATCGTACGCATCGGCGCGAAGCGACGGGTCGAATCAAACGGATTTTAGAATTCTTCGTATAGTTCGTGACACAAGTGTTCCCACTGATCCGCATTGTCGGTCGCATTGATAATGGTGGAAGTAATTTAGATGATCGGATGTGTGTTGATGACGTCATATGGATTGCCGATCCAGTGAACGCACTCGTGCCGTCTATGACGCTCGACCATTCGCATTCGTCGCTAGACCACGAAAATCCGAATGTAAATGTAAGAAATCCGAAATCAAATAGAATTTGATCGCGAATGGTCGTAGTGCGTCTGCGACGAGAATGATGCGGGTACTGTTAACCATGTAGGTCCGTTTGATGTGATTCATCCGATATATAATATGCGAATATTTGGGCGCTTACCTTTACAGTATTAGTAAAATGCTTTTTAACGAGTATTGTTGTATCCTGTAAATTACTATAATTGAAATGAAACTTATTTGACAGATTTTATCGCCTTTATGTTATGATTTTTACGTTCCTGACGATCATGGTCACGGGAGGTCCATGGTTGCTGTAAAGCAGCTAAAACGTTGGGAACGTAAAAAAATAAAATAAACGCGATAAAATCTGTAAAATAACTTTTATTTCAATCTGTAGTATTCACGTAAATATAAGAAATCAATAAATTACTATAAGTTTTTAATAGTATATTATGACGTCATTGGTATATTACGAAGAAACTCCGCATCCTTCGCGCCAGCGCAAATAACTTCAGAGTAGGTAGGTAGGTACCTACGTCCTAGTTCGATACAGACTTTGATCAAGGGACCAGATTGCTGTTAACAATATTGTTATAAAAATAGAGAAAACGGTGTATTTCTTTTTTTTCTTAACTTTATGGTACAAAATGCAAGATAACGGCCACTTCTCAACGTACTAAGAATATAGAAAATTAAAGTAGTAGATACATTGTCTTTAGACTAACCAACATATTTACTTGCCAGTTAAGATTATATTGATGTTATATAAAACTAAGTACTACTTTTTATAGTTACCCATTTGAGTAGGTATTTATATATCTATTACTATAATATTATATATATATAACAAGTCATGTTAGCTACACCATTTCTAACTCAAGAACTATTAAAACATGAAAAAAAACACAAAGAATATTGTAATCAAAATAATTAATTATCTCATAAATTTGATTCTGAGGCGGTACGAAGCTCGCCGGGTCAGCTAATAATGAAAATCAAATGCTGTTCGTTGGGAAACCCATCAGAACCGATTTGACTACTAATAATCGTAAAAGTCCGAATACTGTTTTAAGGCAAACATTCTTTTTTGAAAAAACAGATACTTAGTTGACGACGTCTGGCAGGTCAGCTAGTTAGTGTTGCATAAATGATCTTGAATTATCGACTGAAAATAAATGTCAGTCTACCTTAGGGTATCTAAGTATTCTGTTTTTATAAATCCCCTGGCCTAGAGCGGCGCTTGCGCCAATGCCTCGGTGATGAGACGGTATTAAAGATGCTGTATTCTTTTAAATAATAAAATCTATGGTAGATATACGATACCATTATATTGGGCGTACTTTCGCCGTAAATATATTTCATGGAGAGCTCAGCTTACCCGACCGCTAAGCGAAAAAGGGTAATGTCAATTGTATCATAGGTCACCATCGTGAACTATAATTATTCTGATGTAGGCGTTCGGCCTTACGTATATAGGCCTAACTGTTAGGGCTAAGAAATCATGTACTTATATGTACTTAAATAAATGGATGGTTTGATGTGTAGTAGATAAATGTCACCTGTATTTACCGACGACGTAAACATGACTCAAAACGGACTCGAAAAGGAGATAGCGATAGTATTGGACCAACCTCAATATAGTCGCTGCTAGTTGGCACCTATTGGGCGAAGAGATAATACGGACAGAGTGCCGCGAAGCACATAAAACCAAGGCGATTTGTATAGTACACGTGAGTTGCGTCCTTACGTACAAGCGTGTTCGCGTTTACCTACTGCACAAATCGGTTTGTTTTTTTTAACTTCGCGGCCCTTCGTCTAGGTACATAATATTATTTCTTGGTCTGAGCCTTGACTTTTTTGTCTGGCTTGAGCCGTTTTCGCGTCGATTAATGTGAGGAAACCCGATAATTGGTAATATGTAGTATGATAAAGCCATAGACTTGTTTCTACTAGGTCTGTGGGTAAATGTTAATTTGTGATTCGGAGGCTCGCGTAGAGGGTTCGAATGCGCGTGAGTTCGAACGGCGATGATAACGAATATGTGTGTTGTACAAAACGATATCAAAATGAGTCATTAAGTATTTATTTCTATAACATACTAAGTATTTGCCATCGTATTTTATTAAGTAGGTAGGTTAATTTATTTTTCCATACATATTTAGGTTTTGTTCACTGACGGCAAGAATTCATTACACTCTAAGCAGTGCGACATTACATGCTTACGCGAGTAAAATATTATTTTAAATGCGCGCCTTTGATACAAAGCGGAGCTGCTTTCGATTCGCTTAATCTAATGCTCGGTGTACATGAGAACGGTACTCACAGGGCCCGGAACCCGGTAAGTCGATGTACGGGTTTTGATTGGATTTTTACTACTGCCAGATTTGACTTATGTACCCCATTCAATTTTTTACCTTTAGAGTCGGCTAATTCAAATGCAAAATCCTGTAAAACCTATTGGAAAGGGTTGCCCACATAAAACATACTTATATCTTTAATAGACAAAGTTATTTTTGAACAAATTAAAGAGAAACCCAGGTTATTTTGTCGTGTGAACCAAGCATTAGCGTTACAGTGACTACCAGTAGTTTATCTATTTTTAAATGTCCTTCAGATTCAATGAACATAGGTATACGTACGATTTTTAATTATTTTATGCGCACTTAAGTATTTTTACTAAGAATTTAATTATTATTGTCGTCTGACATTATTGATCGGAGGATTGTATTGTTATAAAACTTCATAGACGACGTAAGCGAAATATGTAATTTAGATCAGAGTTGTACATACAAAGAAACTGGCAAATACGCGTCTTTAGCCCTCGCATAGCTCTGTCCCTCTCTCCCATCCCCAAGTCTGCTTACACAATAATTTATATTTTATAATTAAATCGCAATTGTAGATAGCCCGCTCGGCATAATGGAACGGGGGGTTGTGTATTTTACTTACGCCTGCGCAAATTTTCGAAGTTATCTTTTTTAATTTGTCCTAGCCTAAGTGTTTTACTGCGATCGTAACGATATCGAGACATGTTGTCACTGTCATAGTTATTTATAAAATATGTGGTGTGAGAGGGATGGACAACGCTTACGTACCGAAACGCTACGTAAAAAGGATTGTACTTGAGATACAGGTCGGGATCACCCGTACAGTGCAATTATAGCTGTAATGTGTCGACCTCAGCGGTCGTACTAGTTTAAGTTTAATAATTACCCTATTATTATTTATTTGAATGTTATTTTTCTTTTGTTGATATTGTTAATAGAATAAAAATAAATGATTCGAAAGTGGTGGTTATATTTTTTTACTAGCTCGACCTTCAATCATCATAACGTAATAATCATGTACCTATCCTTCGAACCATAGACTATAAAATAGTAATAACCCCGTTAAAATCAATTCAGTACAATTTGTTTATACTCGAACAAACAGGCACACATACAACAATTCTATAAACATTTGTTTGAGTTACAGTTGGGATGTTGTTGGCATCAAATCTACATTTTATTTGTGACGAAACGTAGTGATTACCTTCTGTGTTCGTGATTACCGTCATAGAGAAAATAACTCTTCCTCCAATCAATGTCACCGTTTGTGATGAATTAAACCATAAACAATCAACTGGCATAGATTCATATTTTTTATATGAATAATATAGTAAATTGTTCTCGAATTCTCTATCGCTTTTCACTATATTTAAGTAATTGCTGGGCACTGACGTCCATGATACAAGTACGCTAGACTAATGATATCCTTTAAAATGACAGCTATCTATGGTGCCTATTTGAAGCGCCCCCATCGTGGGGGAAAGGAACTCAATCTGACGTAAAATGCAAATGGCCGTTGTTTTGTTTACATTGTCTCCGTGTTTATAAAGTGATTTTGAAGGTTTAACGCGATTAAACTTGTTTGTTGTGTCGTATTATATAGTTAATACATAAATAAGTGGCGTTAGTTAATAGGTAAACCATGAAAGAGTGCGTGTTATGCAAAACTCTTTACCAGAAGGGAAGTGGGGTTACATTCCACAAGTAAGTGAATTTACGGCTAATATTCAAGAAATTAAAACTTCTATTGATATTATAGGCACTTAAAAATATGTTACTAATCTTATTTATACGTGATTACAACGCATTTGTCTTTGTATTATCGGTTTTTTATAAACAATAAAATTCAATAGTGCTGTAAAAGTTCCTTGTCGATAAAATTTATCGATATTTTTTCTATCAATATCTTAAATAGATAGAACGTTCAAGAACGTAAAAATCGCCGAAGACAGATTTGTATTATCAAATACATATTATTTTAAAACAATTTTTACTAATTCACAGGTTTCCGACTGACAATAGAAGACTAGAATTATGGCTCAAAAACATTGAAAAGCCTAGTTGGCGTCCGAAAAAATATGATTACATCTGTTCGAAACACTTCTCTGATGACTGTTTTATTAAACATAACTCATGTACTACTTTGATGATTTTTATTTTCTATTAATACCTTACCTACTCCATTGCTTCCCAGACAACATTACATTACCTCATTTCTAATTAAAAAACGATCCTTATTTAAGTAGGATCTAGCTAGTCACACACCACCCTTTAGTCCGGTTTCGGCTTATACTAAGATTACCTACCCTACCCATGAGCGATTCGGCTAATCATTATCATTATTTGCTTCATCTTAGTATTAACCACTCGACTATTTTGGACATTAGCCATTGTTAAAGGAATGGATCATAATTATTTTCATTTTACTGCATGGGTAGGTTTAAGCATAAACATTTTTATCGATGTATCATATCACTGTCCCATCTCTATTATTAGTTCCATTCCCCCTCACTGCCGCTATCAGCGCCAAAATGGCGAAAATCAAATAGGCACACGATAACCGGGCTTATGATTAGTCCAGCGATATATACCATAGAGGTCAGTGTTGCTGGGTATTTTTTAAATTTCCCATAAGGAATAAAGAACGAATTTGGTTTTTCGATAGTGAGTAACCAGCTTTAGAGGAATTCTAGTCTGTGGTCGCTGCAGTGCTGCCCTCACCGGTTGTACAGGCAAACTAAAAAATCGACGTCAAACAAACATGTCAGTCACACACATAATGGCGGTGGTTGTGTTGTTTTTTGTGAGTCGCTAATCCCGGTTTTGTTTTTTACCGATCCGTTTAACGGACGACATGTGCTTAGCCTAGACTGTCATCACACGTATATCAGGCCAGGGACCCGCGGAGGGCTTAAAATCGCGGCTGTGTGGCATCAAGTATGAAGCTCCTGGTGGAGTCGGTCGCGTCGTCGGTGTTTTTGAATTAGCGCGTGCACCAGTGCAGCGGCTGTTTAGCGGCGGTGGCGAAGCGCCGACGGCGTGATGGGGGCGCAGCAGGCGAAGGAGCGTGGCACGGCCAGCGGGGCGTCCATGCGATCGGCACGGACCAAGCCGCGAGTGCCGAAGGACCCCCGCATGCTCGGCTCCAACATATTCACTGAACACAGCGGTGAGTCCATCTCACGCCTCTTTACTACTTATCCAATGATTTCGTCCTATTGTCTTGGTCGGAAGTCACTCTCCTCCCTCCGACCTAGCGACCTTGTCATCGGGGAAAAGTCGAATCCTAAGTCAGAAGTTCTGTATGTCTAAAATACTGTAGAGTTCATTAATTCTTGAAGATGGCAGTCAATGATATCCTGATCCATCAGGATGTCAGTTTACCTACTAGGAATGTGTTTGTAACTATCACAACATATCTGTAATACAATTGTATTGACAAAGAAGCTGAACTGTATTAATTATTTCGTTTATATTGTATCTTATTAAGTTTAATGAGCAAAATCATCAACATCTCATACTCATACTGATCATTTGCAAGGGAGATTTAAAAAGTGCTCCACAACTCCAGGCCCTCTTGACTATTAACAAAATTGTCTCACAATATTAGCCCAGTGGCATTATAATTGTTACTTTTCGTAGTTTTAGTATAGTAAAGATGTGAAAAGTGACAATAATAATGATTCCATTTTCAATCAATTATGTAAGGAGACTTAGGCCCAAGTCATCTTCCAATTATTCATGAGCTCTCCTTTACGATGAACCAAGCTATCTTTAATTATTGAAAATGAAATTCTAACAAGATAATATTCTGGTTCTTTAAATCAATTCCAAGTAGTTATCTATACATATAAATAAAATTGGAGTGTCTGTTTGTAATATTAAAATAACCACTTTTTACTAAGTGCATTTGGATGTATACACGTTACCTATAACGAAACAACATTTTTTACAATTTTTGTCTGTCTGTCTGTCTGTCTGTCTGTCTGTCTGTTTGTTCCGGGTAATCTCTGAAATGGCTGGACCGATTTTGACGGGAATTTCACTGGCAGATAGCTGATGTAACAAGGAGTAACTTAGGCTACTTTTATTTTAGAAAAAAAATAGGATCTCGAAAAAAAATTAAAACCAATGTTGCAGCGCTGCGCCTGATTAAGTTTGATAGCAACAACCTGCAACGCGTCCCGCGGGATCAGAACGCGAGCAGGCTATTGCCAATGGTTGAGTCTTTGTTAAATACCACGCGGACGAAGTCGCGGGCAACAGCTAGTTAGTTATAATTTTGATTCCGTGTCTCATTTTGAAAATGTTATTTCATATATTATCTTAGTTTTTATGTGTTGGAAGCTGTGGCGAAGTCTATATTGATTGCGATTTCTGATAATGTTACTGAGCGTATTAAAAGTATATTGGGAATATCAAATAACACAACATCAACATTAATAGTTTTTATGTATATGCACCTTTAAAATAACCATGTATTATAATCCTGACTCAATGTGAAAACAATAAAAAACAAAGTACACATGACATATGATGAAACAATTGAAAAACCCATATTGCCATTCTGTTTGCAACATGCAAAAACGACTGCACAGATATGAATGAAACAGCACTTTATCCTGTGTAGAAATGCAATGGTTCTCATAGGAAAACTACAAATCTGTATCCGTGCAAACCACGTCACAGCTATAATATACATTATGTTGATCTGTTATCGCAAATGCAAATGTTGATTGAATTGTATATGTTCATTCAATAGGTTGTTGCTAAGAATTGGGTCTAGGGTTGTCACCTTTACTATGTTATATAGTATCATACTATATATTAGTCATTTGCACTATATAACACTATAAAAAAATGTAGTATGAAAAATACTATATTTTTAACGCTAATTTAACTGTCATGCTTTTTTATATTTTTTGTGAGTGATGTATTCAGTGTGCAGCTCAGTATGGGCTAAGACGCTTTAGAATGGGAATCGCCAAGTGCCTGTGCTTCCTTTATTCTTAGCTTTCCCTGGAATGAAAAGGCAGAATAAATTTAGCAGAGAAGCTACCACTTATCCGGGTTGGATCTTCTAACCGCCATATAGTTTAGTTATATGTGTTGCCCTCATGAAAAAGGCGGTGTCTTCCTGCACGCTGTACTGTGCTCACTGATGCGAAGAGACCTTACAATATAAAACAAATAAATAATTAAATTGTACTACAAACAATGGAAACTTTGTTTGTCCACTATAGTTTGGATCCTCGGATTGTAATGCCTCGATTACACGTAACGAGTAACATAGGGAGACAGTGCTCTCGGCCGACCGCTCGGTAGGTGTAAACAGTGCTCGGTATTCGGTGCATATACCTTGTTGTCTGGGCCGAGATGACTCTCTCGTCATTTCACGCGTAATCAAGCTACGGACGTATATTGTAGGTACAAATTTGACAGACAAGACGGTGACGTCACACCGAAGGGGGTCTAGATTTGTATTGTATTATAATTGTGTGTATGCGCACGCGCACTTATCGGCGGCGACACGTCCCCATTAACACAATGCTCGCGCTTTACCTTATACGAGCGCCGACATAATTGGCACAACGCGATGTGGTCGTCTGTGTAGATCAATAACTGACCATAAGTGATCGAAGTCTCTGACCCACTCGACCCTCAAAATCTGACTGCGTATTACGAGAAATCATTTTGTGGCAATTTACTTCCCGGCCTATAACTTGTCATCTGTATCATTTTAACGACATAAGTTCCCGCTAGATAGTACTTTATCTGAGTGTATAGTTGTTATTTTGACCGACAACGTTGGCAAAAAAGATAGTATTTTGGTTAGAATATTTATTATGTATTAATGAGTTTAACTATACATTTTCAGGCAGTTCAATATCCTGCCTGGAAATGATAGGTCGTAATACCTGGCCCCATTTATCCTGCCAATTATGTGAATGTCTACCTTTTCCCCGTTACTGGCATTTGAAAAATGCACAAATTTGACAAAAATATCTTTTTTATGCGAGCAGTGTCGGCATTTAAAAGTAAATCTATGGTTTCAGTGGGTCGAGGGTAGCGTGCAGGGGTCGAATGTGTCCGAGACCCGGTGATCGGCGTCGTATGCCAATTGTTTTCTTTTGCTGCGTGATTAGGGTGCTATGCAAAGCGAATGTTGACTACAAAGAGCGCATATACGAGTAATATATAAGGTTAAACAAAAATTGTGTAAAATATTTTGAAGGGTTAACAAGAAGGTAATGACGATCACATTTATGTTAAAAATATGTATATACAGTGTTTGGTATTGTTCTGTGAGAAAGCGAGACAGTACCGTTTCACCGCTCACTTAGTACGTAGTGTTATTTTTAAAATTTCAGTTAATTCGTTTGTTTTTTCGGGAATGTGTAATTTATAACGCTTGTATTATGGGTACGGTACAATGGACTGAGGGCGAACCCAGATATATTACTTATATGAATATGAAAACATCCATGACTTGGGTACAAACATTCGTGCTCATCACACGAAGTTTGTCCCTACCAGCATTGGAACCCATGACTCTCGGCACAGAAAGCAGGATCAAGGAGGAAGGAGGTCAAGGATTGTCTTTATTGTTCTCTTCTTTTCCATTATGTTTTCTTTTACTTGTTATTTTTAATTAAGGCCTGTTTTGCTGTGAGTTCATTTATTTATTTGGATAAAAGTTATGATCATATTGTTAAACAGGCCCTTATGATTTTGAAGTTATGCTATTTATATTTTGAAAAGTAATGGTCCTAGTCGTCATCTGACTCATTTCTGAATTATGGAGGAGGCTTCAAGTAAGGCGTAAGGACCGCGCCTCAGTTTGGAATGTAGCCTCCTCCAGATAAATGTATAAAAAAATATGTACACAAAAGAGGGCAGTTGGATTCAAATACCGAGGCTGTTCCGTATGTAACTTGAGTTACTGCGGAGAGAAATCTGCTGTAATTGCCGCATCCATCGGCCTCGCGTTGTGCAATACGATGCGGTGCACACGTGATGACCGAGCCGGATACCCGCCGAACAAGCCGCGACTCGCGCCTCACATATAACCGCCGGGATACACAACCGATTTGCAATACAAATCACACATAAATGTCTCAATTGATCTTCAAACTGGTTAATCAAAACATCCTGTACCGCTGTCGCGTTGCTTCTAGAGCACCAATAAGTATAATAAGTTTATGGTGCAAGTTTTAAAAGAAAGATGGAGTGCTCCGTTGTATTTTGTTGCTGGTCCGAGGGGTACCTTAGGACCAGCATTACAATACATACCTACGCAGATATGCTGAGCAAGTCAAAAACGGTTTTCGTCGACGTAAATAAAGTACATTTTTAATTGACCAAAAACTTAAAACGTAGGTCAACAAAATTCACGTCAACAATGTCGTGCGTGGCCTGAAACTAGTGGGGCATGAAACACCCATACCAAGCCGAATGTCAGTGTGGTGTTGCCGACTATGAGGCAAATATTCGAGTGCACCAATTGTTCGCATGCCCAAAAAACTGGTTGACATTTTTATTAAACGAGAAACCCAATCAGCAAAAGAGAGGAAAAACTTACATAATCATACGTGTCGTGTTACGCTATAACCTAACCGAGCGAGATGTGGCAAGATTGGCTTCAAATAGTTGATTGATATCACAGTTAAGCAAGGGAACTCGTTAGAATGTTGTGTGCGCGGGCGCAAGGCACGCAGCGTGAGAAACGCATTGTTTCGTGAGGGCTACCTGTCTGCCGACAGCCGGCTTTAGTGCCGTACTCTTCGCACTATCCCATCTTAGATCAATATTCAATAATGAAATGTACTTGTTGAAACTCGAACCACAGATAACATGTTATAGTAATATGTTTGTAGATCATTAAAGTCATAAATTTTAACCAAAAGATCCAGCTTTAAGTCAATTGTTCAACTAAGAAGGGGGGTCTTCTTGCAGTAGATGACGTAAATGGCGAAGGAGTTAACACCATAGACCATTTTGTAAAGTTCAACTTCTTGTTCGCTATACATGTGGGCGCGCAATACGCGGCTGTGTCTAGTGTTTGAATATTTCAAATGTGTGCTGTTTGGAATGCAATCCTCAGGGTGTGCCCAAAATTAATTTGTATATGTGGGAACCATGTAGTCATTAACTTGTAATGATAAACTTAGTTAGTACTTTTTTTGACCAGCTGCTAAAGTCTGCCTAGCCGTTCCTACATTATGCTCACACTACCCATAACAATGTATTGCTCAAAAAAGTAACGGATCTTTTTCAAAAGAGCAACCATGGAGTTTCCCGCCAGTTCTTCTCCATAGGAACGGCATTCCGAACGGGTGGTAAGGTTGTAGCTTAGCATTTTGTAACGTAACAATTTTGACGACTCACAAGTACTGTACGCAATGGTTTACATATGCATAAAAAAATCTGATTCTTATTCTGAGTCACGTTTCATTGTAATCGTCCAAACGTAGCTATGAAGTCTGTTATATACAGTTTATACGTAAAAATAAACAGCATTAAGTTTAAATTAGTGGAGGCAAGTAACCGTCGCTCTCCATCCTTGATCCGCTTTCAGACAATCTTATCGTCGCTATCCGTACCGATCCTTGAGGAAATCGCCTCCGATAACAATATCTATACAATCTTCAGTAAACGCTTAATAATTACTGCGGATTAAAGTCAAGATATCCAATATTTTCCCCAAACTTATAGGAAGAATGGAAGTGATGGTTACAAATATTGAAGACCAATTTACGGAATAGTAATACGTTAGAGCAGTCTTTGACATCAATTAATTATACCTAAATAGATTGTGTCGTGCCAGTTACGAAGCAATTCCATAATCTGGTTAAAAAAAAATAACGCCCTCAAATCGTCGGTGGGCGGTCAGATCGGGGCGTAATAACGAGGCATCCTCGGCACCGACGTGTGTGGTCCCAACGCGCCTTCTTTCGACCTAACAACAATATTAGCGCGAGGCTAAGCATGTTCGCAGCGAGTGTACTAAGCCCGTAATGTATCCAGGCTTAACAATATGAGAAGCGGCGAAGTGCCATCGGCAATTATAGTCTGCGAGTGCCCGATCGCTATATTGTGACCAGAGATTAGATTTGAGATCGCTTAGTAATATATCGCAAACTTGAGAGGGGTACAATGAGAAACTGAAGAGTAGCGTCCCGTCTATGATTATTTTTATACATTCCCTTGACGTACTAAAGCTAAATTTAATATTTATTTGAAATACAACTAGTTTTATCGCGTTTATATAATGTATTTTTTACGTTTCCGATGTTTCGGCTGCTTTACACCAAGCATGGTCACGGGAGGACTGAGGTGGTTGACGACCTAGCGTTATAGTTACAACTGGGATACTCTCATATTAAGTTGTTGTATGCAAAATTCGTTTTATTTCAATGTTTATTATTCGTAAATATAAGGAATAAATATTTGATATCATAAACAGATACAATATTTTTTTATTCATGCCAAGAAAGCTCTGATGATAGTTAAAAGTTATATAATAGTTAGTAGTTACCGCCGTCTCGGAACGTCGGTTCCACTGAGAAGAGAATTTGATAATATATATCATAATTACACAAGTATAAACTAATTTCTAAAGACCTAATGCAGACTTGCGATTCTTCGCTCGTTACTTCCATATAGAAATTGTATGAGGACAATATGACATGTCACAATGACTCTGATGCCAATCGCTCCCTGGTTCGTTGATTACGTCGCAAATGATAGGAAGTGACAAAGCAGCCGCCGGCTTTCCTTATCAACGCGATATATCAATATATTAATAACCCACCCGACGAAAAAGTATTTATCGAATGGCCAAGTTTACAAGCTTCGTTGTCGTCGTCGGCAAAATATTCCGGACGAGTGGGATGAATAATAGATAGCTACAAACCGCCTGTGTTATCGATTCATTCCATTCTGGGTGCTACTATTTATAGATGTAAAAAAAATCATTACAGTTCACATGTGCGCCCACGGCCTATCGGCTATTGTTATAAAAAAACTACCGTAATTTATTTACAACGGGCTGTATGTTTAATTGATTATCATTGTCTATTCGGTCGACTTATTCTTGAATATTCTTGAGTTTGAATATACATTGTATGTTGGGTTGGTCTCCAGTATCACTACAAGGGCATTGTGACTGGGAATCCTTATAACTGCAGGCGTTCGTCGAGGTATTTACATCAAAGACAAAGTTTGCGGCACCAAGCCGCCGTTATATGTATATGTAATAAAATCCATTTTAATACATTTCGAATAAGTACATTCCAAATGTATGAAAATGGATTTTGTTACCCTACATGTACTAATCGATATTTCGTGGTGATAGAGCAGAAAAAAAACAACCTTTGACCTTGAGGATAATTTCATTGTTATGATGATATGGTAAACACTCTTCGTTTAAAAAAATATTAATTGGGGCCTTTTTTTTTCAGCGTCTCTCGCACCTTTTAACTTCCTCCTAATTTATAGAGGTTTTAATTTACAATGGCATAATACCATTTATTTATGCGAACCTTTTAATAAAATTGGGAGTTCTTTGTCGTGGTTTCGCTATCAGGTCGCACAGCACTCGCCTCGCTACGACCTGAAATCACAAGCGAAGGAAACACAGCGGGATCGATCGTCGTTGGCTGCTGTCGGAGCCACGGAACAATATATTGTTCTGTGGCCACAGCCACCAGCGATAACAAACACATTCGCATAGTTGAGCATTTCGTTATTGTCTGTCTTACTTACTTCACTGTCTTTTGTTTACCTTGACTGCATCCTTACAAAGTACTGTAGCGGAATGAAAAGGTTCGCCCTAGATTCTATACTAAACTCGTTTATTAAAATGTTGGCAGTATTGTTTCTTGCACCGAAAAGTTGGCACGGTTATTGAGCTCTTCTCGATGATCAGGAAACACCCGAACCGATTTTCACCAAACACAGCTAAGAACCATCGTGATTAAACAAGTTTTCGCATAAAATAACTGCGTTGAAATCTGTCCACGCGTTGGGGTGCTACGATTCCACGGGCAGACACACAGACTGACATACATAGTCCTCAGACTAATAACACCGCGGCGTATGCGTCGGTAGGTTAAAAATTCACTTATCTTCAACTTTATACCGTCTATCACCTAAGATGACATCTTAAAAGAACAGCGACAGTACCATTAGAGTCAAACCTCTCGGTTCGTTGATACCGGATAACCCGCGACACAAGTGCCTCTTCGCATCAGTTTAATCCTCAAGCTAATTTAGAAGTGCAGCGTGAATACCAGGCAGGGGTGGCTGGTCGCTGCTGGCGGCCTCATTACTAGGAGGGTGGCCGCCCCGGGCCATCCCGTTGCATAGCGTTTATATAGACTACTAGCTGTTACCCGTGACTTCGTCCGCGTGGTATTTAACAAAAAGCGCATGAAGTCGCAGGTAACAGCTAGTCTAAAATAAAAGCCTAAAGCAAATAGCCTAAGTTACTCCTTGTCACATCAGCTATCTACCAGTGAAAGTCCCGTCAAAATCGGTCATGCCATTTCAGAGATTAGCCGGAAAAAACAGACAGACAGACAAAAATTAAAAAAAAATGTTGTTTTGGTATATGTACGGTGCATACATCCAAATGCACTTAGTACATAGTGGTTATTCTAATATTAAAAACAGACACTTCAATTTTATTTATTTGTATATATTTCAGTTAAAGTTGTGCACTTAACTGATAAATGATGAAGATTGATGATTCTGCACGTTAATTCAATGACCTATCAGTGTAGACACTCCAAAGAATTAATTTATTCAGCCATGATGATCGACGCACTGATATAAACCTACACACTTTTTTTCCCCGCTCCCGGGTTACTGACTGTTCAAATTGTGCTAATTATTTTCGCTCATTCATTCAGTAATGAAGCGAAACCTTACAATCTTACCTGGGAGCGGATGTCTGCCTCCGCCCCCTCCCCCAGGCGGCCGCTCGCTTTGATACCACCCGACGTGCATGTTAGATAACTAGCGCGACATCTGCGCGCGACTCGAGCGAACTCGCAAGTGATGTGCATGCAACCCACTTAACAGTTGTAACATTTGCCACAGAGACAACACTCAACGAGGGCATACCGCACTCGTCCTCACGTTCTGAGTAGCTGTGCTTAGCCTAGCGAGGATTGGATTCGTATTATTTTATTAAGCAAGTCATCTATACATATAAATAAAATTGGAGTGTCTGTTTGTAATATTAAAATAACCGCTTTTTACTAAGTGCATTTGGATGTATACACGGTACCTATACCAAAACAATATTTTTTATAATTTTTGTCTGTCTGTCTGTCAGAACCACAAATTTGAGTCTCGTGCCTGTGAATTCCTCACAACGCTCAGGATTCCATCTCCGCTTGCTCTGTATTCGACACAAGCACGCGCGCCAAGTAACAACTTTGAAACCTTGCATAGCAAATAACTATTTTAAACGTTAGCTTTGGTTTTAATGTTGTATGCGTAAAGTTATAATGTTAGTCTGTATGTGCGAGCGCTGTGAATATAATCTGGTACTCTCGTTAATTAAATACGTACGCTCCAGCGTCACTGCTGTGAAATGGGATTTTCATTAATCACCCTGGCTTCATAGAATTCCAGCTATCCTATCTATACTTATGTAAGTATTGGCTTATATATTGGATTTCAATTAAGCTGTCTGGCTGAGTTCTTGTTAAAGTGGAAGCGCTAGGTCACTTCGCGAAATTCGAAATTTTTATGGGTTTTTTTACAAAACATTTTGGACCTCTTTACGACGTACTTTTTATTTTTGCGACTTGTGCATTAAATGCTTCGATGTATAAAGTTTGCTTAAAAAATTCCTCGAGCGATACAATGCTTTAAAGATTGTAAAAACCACTATTATTATTAACATTCGAGTGTTGTTTCATTTGAAATTGATTTTGAAGCAAATTTTATAAATAAAAAAGTATATACCAATTTCTGCGGAAAAAATGATAAACCCGTCGAAATTTTGAATTACGTGCCCTCATTATAATTAAGTACGTACTTACATACAACAAATATGTGTAACTTCTCGCTCAGTTTTACCTGTAATGTTTTATTGAATTTTATGTGTACATCTGTTGGCGGATTTTCGGAATTTCATTATCACAAACATAACGATCAAAATGACGGAAATATGATAAGATCCAACATCTATTTACCATAAACTCTTAACACTGATTCCCCTTTGGTCCAAGAAATCAAGTTGCTTTATTATTGTGCTTATGGTTCCTATGGAGAAGAACAAGCAAGAAACTAGATGGTGGCTCTTTTTAAAAATATATTTTAAATTTTTGAGCAGTTTATTATTATGGGGTATGTGAGAACAATGAAGGAACGGTTAGGCAGGCTTGAGCAGCTGGTCAAAAGAGTACTAACTCTAAGTATATATTTACAAGTCATTGGCTACATGGACCCCACATTTACGATTTGCTTTTGTAAATGAAGATGTGTACGTGAGATCGGACCTTTTGTGATACAGACTCAGAAAAAAATGAAGCCAATGTTTTACCAAAATTGATAAACAAGGTTTGGATGTGTTTGTAATTTGCGTGTGGGCATTACGCTAATCGGCACGTTCTTTTGACTTCAAATGTTGTTAGCAACATTTGGTAGATATAATTTAGCTTTATAGTCTGTGTATGAGAGTTTATTGTTGCAACAGTAGGTGATCTGAATCAGTGTTGGTGGCACGTGGCAACGCGGCCGGTGAGTGGTGGGTAGGTGAGTCACGCGCACGCGCACGCGCTCGGCGGGGGACCCGGCCCGATCAAACGCTATACTTAGACGATCCCACCATCATTGTTCCTGTACCTACTGTGTAAATTAAAGTGTGGTTGCTAATATGTAAGTCTGACTGAGCATCACGCAAGAACGGCTGAACGGATTTGAGTAAAATTATGTAGAGTAACATCAGAAACGACGTACAAGCTACCTTATTTATTAGAATATCTTGATCTCCAATTGGCCGAGAGCATGTTTATTGTGCTACATTTCAACGTTCGCAACACAGTAATCCCAAACAAATAATTATTCTGTTGACTGAACAGCCCGTTATCGGGAACAGAACGTGCATGGGATGCGAACTAAATTAACCAATCCAAGTATTATAATTATACTAGACATGGGCCCGACCGTAACTTAAAAAAAATCTTACAAGCATTGGGTCTACATTTGACTCTCTTAGGGACGACTTTCCGAAAACGACTGCTGAGTGGACCTCTAGGAGGGTAGTCAAGGAATATCTTCTTCATTCAATTCTCTAACGCAACGCCACATATGACCTGCACTCCAAACTATCCGATATTTCTACTGGGTACTAAGTAAATTTATTTTGTTTCCATTTATTGCTAAAATGCTTGTAGGTTACACAGATGTGACGTCAGTGCGATTTTTAATGAGACGGAAATACCATTGAAAGAAAAAAGGAAACTTTCCGAGTATTTATTTGGCCTTGTTACTGGAAACCCCGTAAATATATCTATTTCACCCATATATTCTGTTTTTATATACAATCCTATTAAAAAGTACGTACAGGGCCCCGAGTCGGCTAACACAATCGTTTCATGATCGAACGGCAACCGCATAGGAACCGTCACATTTGACAGATATTGTATGGGATATCTGTCAAAAGTGACAGTTACTATGCGGTTGCCGTTCGGTTATGAATCGATTGTGGTAACAGACTTGGGGCCCTTAAATCGCGATGCGCTTAAATTATAGCAAGCATATATTGGAAGACTAGAACCGCGCACACGTGCGCATGCGCCGCATTTGGTGCGATTCGCGTGTGATCGAAATGATAATTAACAGCTAATAATAAATTAAGTAGCTACGGCGACAGACGTGCGATTTTCGCGTGACTCGCCTTTAAGCACCAACTGTGTTTACCTTAACCATTTAATAAATTTTCCTCATAATATTTTCAGTCTTATTACATGATAAAGTTGTGGTCTTATTAACCTCTAGCGCGGTTAATTTAAGTCATTGAAAGTCAATGTCTTAGATTATATACTTAGAGTTAGCACGTTTTTGACTAGCTGCTCAAGCCTCTGTAGCCGTTCCTTCATTGTTCTCACATACCCATAACAATAGGCTGCTGAAAAAAATATCTTTTTAAAAGTAGCAACCATGGAGTTTCGTGCCCGTTATTCTCCATAAGAACGGCGTTCCGAACGGGTAATGTTGTAGGTTAGCATTTTGTAATAATTTTAAAGATAATAATGCAACAGTACTGCACATGATCATAAGTACTGCACATGAATAAAAAATATTCTGATTCTGATTCTATCGGAATCGGATATGAAAACATTTCGATGATTGATGTTTCCGCCGACGAGCTGACTAAAGGCTATTTTGAACAGCGCTCCGATGATCGCGGAAAGATGGTGTGCATTTATGAAGTATTCATATAGCGATTGCGAAAATTCGGCAAGTGAAGTTTTCGATTCCATTTCATATATATATTTGGAATGATTAAAAATAACCCCGCTGGTAGGGTAAATACGAGTGTTTCTTAGAATATCTGGCTACGAATAAAGAAATCTCTGGTACTTTTGCATTGAGTTTGATAATTTTTAATATGCCCCACGGCTAAATGCGGACATTTTCTTAAAAATGCCAGAGAGATTCAGTGAAGCCATGGTCCACTGGCGCAGTGGTGAGTTGGAGACTTCAAAAGTCTTCCCGCAAAAGTAATCCTAGCCCAGTCTTTAATTTTACTTATTGGAGAGACATTTTCCGTTAACGTTTTATAACTCGTATCGGACATCAACTTGTTATCGGCCGACCGAAAGGCACGAGGGGGGAAAATTTTGTTTTGGAGACGCAATTCCATTGGGGAGGAGGCAATTTTTTGTAATTTTTAAATTGGTCGCAATAAAGTACTTCAGTCGTGAGTTAAAGAGAGGGGAGGGGACTACAATTGAACCCATCCCCCCACACATATCCGCCGCTTAAAAGACCAGATGTCTTGCGTCAATTTTTTTTAAATAGCTCTGTATTTGTTGGACGGTCCGCCCCCCACCAAGCCCCATACCAAGTCTCGTCATACTGCTCTGTTATTGGTGTATAATGATCGGTGTATCCTCTCGCAGAAGCGCTGCTGCAGAGTCGGCCGCTGCCCCACATCCCGGACCTGCCGGACGGCGAGCCGGCCCCCGCCGTACCCCAGCCGCTCGACGCTGCCAACAGGTATCCATGCACACATATAACCGTAAAAGAGCTAGTTTTAGTTTACATTTCTAGCTGCAATTGTATAGCCAATTTATTTCGCGTAGCACACGCCGCAATCAATGCTAAAGACAATGACAATAACTGCAGAGAGTATCGCTGGATATGCTGAGGTATAGTGCTCAGTAAAGTGTCTACCAAGATGTAATTTTTTTAGCCCGTCTGTAGACCCTTCATTCTATCATTCTAGCGCATTTTAGCTAACTATTCCGATAATATTAGAGCAAATTCACATACGACACAAGGATTTTGGCGGCTGTTTCTCAGCCCCAAATGCGGGGTTTATTTGTAAGCTAATAGTAGTATGCTGTAAATCCTAATTATTTGATCACTTTGTAGGAGGTATGGTCTTAGATGCCGTCCGCTAGAGGCGCTGTTCAATTTGGCATACGTAGACCATACAGTACTCGTTTCGCGTTCGAAAAAACTCACCTTTCAAGCTCTGGATTATTTTAACTAGCATTCTAGTGAATCAACTGTTCGATTGATTTGAAACTTGTGGCGAGCATTTATTTATAATGCCTTGTTTGCACGGAATTATTGACGAATGTGTGTTACCAAGTTTGGCTACTTGGGTTGTACAGTTCGACGTCATTCAGATACAAAATTTAGAATGTTATGTTTGTTCAAAGTAATGTTAATAAATATAAATATCGCCAGACGAACACACCAACTATACGTTCCCACACTAAGCAACGCTTGGATTATGGGTACCGTGCAATGGACTGGAGGCGAACCCAGTATATAGATATTAAACATCCATGACTTGGGTACAAACATTCGTGCTCATCACACAAAGCCTGTCCCTACCAGGATTCGAACGCGGGACACTCGGCACAGAAAGCAGAGTATTTGACTTTGACTGCCAACTACGCTAATCAGGCCTTCAACAAAGCTACTATGTACATGCCATCAACTGTGCAGCTTATGGTGATGCTGTTGTTCACATAAAACATTCAGAAATAATTGTATTTATTTGTGTACTGGCAACATTTGCTCCAGTTTTGTTCACACGTAAAAGTTGGTAGCACCTACATAATATACACCTAGCTGCTGCACATTAAGTGCACACAACCTCGTAGCCACTCAAACTTCATGTTTAAGTTTAATGGAGTTTGTCGGGAAGTCCCGCACAAGTCCGAAACTAATTCTGGTGTTGCAAGCGCTTACATTCGACAAGTTTCAAACTGCGACGTCCTTTTGTAATGCCACAGTAAATACCGCAATTGAAAGGGTAGTAGTAGTAGGGTAGTATAGCAAAATATAGCAAAGTTCGATAAAGAATATAGCAACGCTAGATTCTTGCTAATTAATATCCAACATTAATATGATATACTGCAGAAACTGTTGCCGGCTTCACTAATTAATATGTTTATTCCGAGTGCATTTTGCTCGCGATTACCGTGGTGGCCGCGCAGGGTGGCCATGGCTGTATCGATTTACGCAATATTTGTTTTGTTTTGTTTGGAGTTACGACAATGAAGTCTGACTAGGTACTCGCTGAATTATGAAATAAAAAAGATAATTATTAATAAAGGAAACAATTTAAAACGAAAGGAAAAAAAATATTACTCCTAAAAAAATATTACCTAAGCTCCGTCCATATTACCGTATAGGAATAGCACTATACTGTCAACACTTGACACCAATAGATAGTCTATCGAAGATGTGAAAGGTGACTAAAGGAATTTACATTATAAACCATCCATAATAGCATGTATGTTTAAATTTGGCCACCCCATTCGGTGATCAATAATATTAGCCCTTTTAAGGTCTCACCGTTGGCCAAGGGCCTTTCCTTAAAGCGAGGGGGATTCGGCTATAGTCCACCACGCGGGCCCAGGGCGTGTTGGCGGACTTCAAATGCCTTTCGAAGGCTTCTCTCAGACATGCAAGTTTCCTCACAAAGTGTTTCTTGACTGTTTTGCCAGTGATGATCATGGTTGAAATTGAGATAAGCATATGAAATCCAGTAATCCCAGAAGTAACGCCGGGGTTTGAAGCTGCGACCCTACAAACTTGGCTACCCCTGCTTTATGGGAGCATTATATGTAATTGATAGAAATATAGGAATTATATTTGTAGTATAATGTTTAATTTAAGTGGTATGTATGTCAGATGGACGTCGAAGGAGAACCTGTTGGCGCACCATGAGGAGGACGACCCGCAGCTGTTCGTGGCGCTGTACGACTTCCAGGCCGGCGGGGAGAACCAGCTCAGCCTCAAGAAAGGTACATTCCCGACAGACACCGCAACAAGATGCTGGGGTAGATGGTGGGGTACGAGACGTATTTCCAAAACCATATTCTACTTCCAAGACATTGTTGATACGATATTTTATTTTTTTGGCCGTCTCTGTTCGTGTATCACGAGAAAACCAGTTAACGGATTTTGATGAAACTTGGCATGGGGAATCAGAAGTAGGCATGGGCATAGGATACGTTATCCCGGGAAATTGTAGGGTTCCACTGAGATAAAAACCTAGTAAATAAAGTTTAAAACGTAAAGTCCACGCGTATGGAGTACCAGTATATTTTAAAATGAAGAATAAACCGTCCTTCCCTTTTTAACTCAAGCACAAGCATATTCTTCGTCGCTCTTTAGATGCGATAGTAATAAACACTATCCTTTTTTAACCGACTTCAAAAAGGACGAGGTTCTCAATTCGGTTGTATAATTTTTTTTAAGTGGCATTCGCTCGCTGCGACGCACAGGTGGGGTCTTAGTTTGACTATAGTGTTTGTAATGATGCCGCCTGATGTGATCTGTTTGCGTGCGCGTTGGCTCAGGCGAGCAGGTGCGCATCATGAGCTACAACAAGAGCGGCGAGTGGTGCGAGGCGCACACGCTGGCCGGCGGCGTCGGCTGGGTGCCCAGCAACTACGTCACGCCCGTCAACTCGCTCGAGAAGCACTCGTGGTACCACGGACCCATCTCGAGGAACGCCGCCGAGTATCTGCTCTCGTCTGGCATCAACGGCAGCTTCCTGGTCAGTGTCCGTTCGAACCTCGCACCAATGAAATTTTCGGGAAATCGCGTTTATAACAATGAGTGTCATTTACTATACAGTGGAGGCAAGCATCGTGAGGAAACCTGGCCCCAAGTCTGCAAACACGATCGATTCATAATCGAATAGCAACCGCATAGTAACTGTCACTTTTGACAGATATTGTATGGGATATCTGTCAATAGCGGTTACTATGCGATTGCTGTTCGATTATGAATCGATTGTGTTAGCAGACTTGGGGCCCTGCACGTCTGTTGATGGTCGTGTGAAGTTCACCAAACCGCACTGGGCCAGCGTGATGGTGAATGGCCTAAATCCTCGTCTTGTTGAGGAGAATGGTGTCCGGTATTATGGCAATAGGCCTGCTACCTATTACGTTCGGATCAAATACCATCGGCAAAATATTAGTGCACTGAAATGCACCTCTGCCTATATATACCCCCTCGGGGATTACAGTGTTTTATTAGTTACTAGCTATGTGCCCAATCGTAACTTAATTAAAATGTTTCTTAATACACACTTTGACTATACATTTGACCCCTCCATAGGGGTTGAATTTCTCAAAAATTCCTCCTAAGTGCGTCTCTAGGGTACCCAAAGAATACTCGTATATCCTAAACATTTCTAGACCCACCGGTTTAAGCTGTGTGTTATTTTTCTGTCAGTCAGTCAGTCAGTGTTATTTTTTTTATTAAATAGATATTTTATGACAGGTGCGCGAGTCCGAGTCGAGTCCCGGGCAGCGCAGCATCTCGCTGCGGTGCGAGGGCCGCGTCTACCACTACCGCATCAACGAGGACTCGGACGGGAAGGTGAACACTTGTTCAATGACATTGGAGATCATTCAGGGACAATCCAACTACTCATATTTACCAGCGATTCATTTCGTTGCGGGTTCCATGATTAGATTTTGCCCGGGACTCCGGAGCGTCAAACCCGGGCGTCTTCATTGGTAATTGCTGAGAATCTTTATTCAAATAAAATATCTAAATCATGTTGTAAATCGTGAACACGGATGCATGTCTGAGAGAACCTCTCGAAACAAGTGTGAAGTCCGTCAGTCAACCCCCACTGGGACAACCAAGCCGCCTCGCATGGAGAGGAGTCCCGTGCCCAACAACAAAAACAGGCAAATTTAATTTGTATTATATCTCTTTATTTTAAAGTAAGTAAAGTTGCTTTTTATATTGACATATCGAAATACTGAATGCCCATAATATTTACAATGGGTTTTAGGTTCAAGGATTAGTATATCTTTTATACTTAGTTAGTACTTTTTTGTGACCTGCTGCAAAATTCTGATTAGCCGTTCCTACATTGTTCTATTATACCTATAACAATGTATTGCTCAAAAATGTAAAACATCGTTTAAAAAAAAAGAGCAACCATGGAGTTTCTTGCCCGTTCATCTCCCTAGGAACGGCATTCCGAACGGGTGGTAAAGTAGTAGCATAGTATTTTGTAACTTTTGACGATTCATAAGTACTGTACTTAATGGTCTACGTGAATAAAAAAAACTGATTCTGATTCTGATTTCTGAATCCACTTGTATTTATTATTGACTAGATGACCTGCTGTACTTCGTATCACCTACCCTAACGACATTAAAACTCTCCCTTCGTCTGACGTTCGACAGACCAACTGACAGTAAGAAAGAATAAAGCACAATAAAGACCTATTTTTCGTCCTGGCAACTTTTCCATATTTTCTCACCTTGTAAACCTTCCCTGGACTACGGCAAACATTTAAAGACCAAAATCAGCTAAATCGGCCCAGCCGTTCTCGAGTTTTAGCGAGACAAACGAACAGCAATTGATTTTTATTATATAGATTGACGTTGTCCAGGTGTACGTGACGTCGGAGTCCAAGTTCGGCACGCTGGCCGAGCTGGTGCACCACCACTCGGTGGTCGGCGACGGGCTGATCACCCAACTCCTGTACCCGGCGCCGAAGCGCAACAAGCCCACCGTGTTCCCGCTCGCGCCGCCCGACCACTGGGAGATCGACCGCACCGACATCGTCATGAAGCACAAGCTGGGCGGCGGCCAGTACGGAGACGTGTACGAGGCCGCGTGGAAGCGAGGCAACAGCACGGTGAGGACCAAGGAAGTTCTTTTTTAACACAGCCCCACACTAAGCAACGCTTGTATTATGGGCAAAGTATAATGGACTGGGGACGAATCTAGTTTATAATGTTTGTATAGATTACTAGCTGTTACCCGCGACTTTGTACGCGTGGTACTTAATAAAGACACAACCGTTAGCAATAGCGCGCGTTCTGAGCCCGCCAGCCTTTGTGATATTATGTCGTTGGGGTTTTTTTTTTCTAAAATAAAAGTAGCTTAGGTTACTCCTTGTTACATCGGCTATCTGCCAGTGAAAGTGTCGTCAAAATCGGTCCAGCCATTTCAGAGATTAGCCGGAACAAAGAGACAGACAAAAATTGAAAAAAAGTTCTTTTGGTATATGTACCCTGTATACATCCAAATTCACTTAGTAAAAGCGGTTATTTTAATATTACAAACAGACACTCCAATTTTACTTATTTGTATAGATTAAACAATACAGCTTAAACATTAGTACTCATCATACAAAGTTTGTCCCTACCAGGATTCGAACCCTCGGGACTCTCGGCACATAAAGCAGGGTCACTACCATCTGCGCTAATCAGGCTGTCGAACTTTGGTCGCAGGTGGCGGTGAAAACTCTCAAGGACGACACGATGGCCCTGAAGGACTTCCTGGAGGAGGCGGCCATCATGAAGGAGATGCGGCACCCGAACCTGGTGCAGCTGCTGGGCGTGTGCACGCGCGAGCCGCCCTTCTACATCATCACGGAGTTCATGTCGCGCGGCAACCTGCTGGACTACCTGCGCAGCGGCTCGCGCGACTGCGTGCCCGGCGCCGTCGTGCTCATGTACATGGCGACGCAGATCGCCTCCGGCATGAGCTACCTCGAGAGCCGCTCCTTCATACACAGGTACCGTGACGCACAAGACTTCTGCATTGCGCAGTACCATATGACGTTTGATAAAGTTATAAAATATCGATTTATTATATTTACGCGAATACTACACATTGAAATAAAACAATTTTTAAGGATTCTATCGCGTTTATTTTTTGTTTTTACGTTCCCGACGTTTCGGCTGCTTTATAGCAACCATGGTCACGGGAGGACTGAGGTGGTTGACGTCCTGGTGTCATAGTTTGAGACGGGGTACCCTCATATTTAGTTGTTACTTGCGGTCCGATCTACGCAGAAAGAGCTCACTGTGTCTTGAAGTCTTGCAATGGTACGCTTGGTTTTGGATTGTATGATGTTTTCTTTATAGAATATCTATAAATTTAGGGGTAAGTGTTTAGTTGGCTGTTTGATTGTGGCAGAGACCTGGCGGCCCGGAACTGCCTGGTGGGGGAGAACCACCTGGTGAAAGTGGCGGACTTTGGACTCGCTCGCCTGATGCGGGACGACACGTATACTGCGCACGCGGGCGCCAAGTTCCCCATCAAGTGGACCGCGCCCGAGGGGCTCGCGTACAACACCTTCAGCACCAAGTCCGACGTGTGGGCCTTCGGGATCCTGCTGTGGGAGATCGCCACATACGGCATGTCGCCGTACCCCGGCGTCGACCTCGCCGACGTATACCACATGCTCGAAAAGGTAAGCAGGCCATTTTTTTTTTTACTTTATAGGCAAGTATTTGATTGATTGATAGCGAAGTTGGTAGAACGCTTGCCTCTGTAACGTGGATTGCAAGTTCAAACCCCGGCTCGCACCTCTGGGATTTTTCATGTGGGAATCTCATTTTCAACTATGATTATCATTTGCTATATGGTGAAGGAAAACATCGTGAGGAAACCTGCATGTATGAGAGAACCCCTCGTAAGATGTGTGAAGTCCGCCAACCCGCATTGGGCCAGCGTGGTGGATTATGGCCCGTACCCAACAGTGGGAAATTAACAAAAATAGGCAGAAATTATAAGTATTTTATCTCGATCTCACCTGATAGTAAGTGACGATGAGATCTACGATGGAGCATACTTGCCTAGAAGGTACCTGTTCACTCTCGACTTGAAAACACCCAGATTGAAGTCAACGGGGTACAAAGACGCCGGTAGCGTGTTCCATTCTTTGGCAGTTCGCACGATGAAAGTAGAAGCAAAACGATAATAATCGATATATAATCGATAACTAGAACGATACTGATATCAATGTGATCGATTAACACATGCTCGAATACTATAACTATACCCTGTCTTTCATTTTTGGTTACAACTGAGATGCGTTTTCAGAAACATGTAATTTAATTCGGTTCTTATCGCGACCATCGTGAACGCTTTGTGCTTAATAGGCCATCAAGAAATTCTCGTCCATTTCACTGACATGTCATTCGCGCATTCACTTATATAATTAAATCTAAGTTTGCATTCATTTACATTGGTGTTGTATTACAAATTACTTTTCAAGTGCAAAAATATTTGTAGTGTATAATAACAATAATAATACCAGGCCTTTTTAATGTCCCACTGCTGAGCACGGGCCTCCCCTTAATGCGAGGAGGATTAGGCCATAGTCCACCACCAACATTTGTAGTTTAGCTGTTTAATTTTAGACAGATGAGGTTTCATAGCATTATTTATTCCATTCCTCCGCAGTAAGATTACGATTCTATAGAAAAATGACTAGGTTCGGTTTTTCGAGTCGAGTCTTTAAGGCCATAAACCATAACTCAAAGTTTTTAAGACGCTTTTTCTATAAAATAATCTATAATAAATCTAAAAACGAGCATAAAAATGTTATTCGTTTTCCATTCTAGTTGAAGCCAATGGCATCTCAGATATCCGCTCCCAGAGCTGACGTCGTATAATGAGTGTGAGAAATATAATATTAAAACACTGTCTCCGATTCGTGGTAACGTTTAAAATGGTGCAAAGGAACTATGTTTGTTCAATGAATACCGCAATAATATCAACAATTTATTAAAAAAAATGTTATAATCGAAATATAAAAAAAAAACAAGCTTAACAAGAACGCGTAGCGATTCGACGGCCGCGTTAGTTCAACAAAGTGGGTTAGTATCAAAACAATCAGTACTATACCATTTGCATTTCTGAGACCGAAAACTGCGCAGGAGTTGATAAACAGGTTGCATAACGCGTTTACATTATAACCATCGGCCCGCGCCCCACCCCCCACCCCCGCTCCCCGCGGGAGGGGACACACCTGCGCGATGTGCATAACCACACACCCGGCGCACAACACTCGAAAATTAAAATGGACAACAGCCAATCAAAGAACAGAAGGAAATGCATAGCATATAAACTCGCGGCCACACTATCAGGACTACCTCAACTTAAATAGATATAGTATATAATTTGTACAATACATCATACGTTATTACTACATAACAATAGCACAGTTCGGAGCGCGTTCGACATGCAGACCGACGTCGACGACGATTATATATTTTTTTACGTACTAGATCTTTAAAAGTTAATAATATTGCGTACGCATTGCGTGGAGCTATGAGACGGGCGTGGCGGGCGTGGCGAGTAGGCCTCGAGTCCTAGCAGTGCGAGGCGTCGGTGCACAGGTGCTTCTTGCAGAGCGTGCACTGCGGCCGGCTGACGGCGATGCGCGAGAAGATCTCGGAGGCTGACAGCTCCTTGCTCAGTTTGCTGCACATGCTGTACGACACCGTTTTCTTGGAGAAGTCCTTGGCGGGCACGCACGTGCGCGCGCGCACCGGACCGATCTCCTGTCCTGTTTCCACTGCACAAACGCACACAGACTTTAAAATTGCAAACTCAATGTTCTATACAATTTTGAAGTCGTTATTAATGCACCTGATACCCCTGTGTGTAAGCCAAGGTTAGTTATGTTTACAAAATTATGTGAACGCTTGCGCATTGGACTAAGTATTGGCTGCACAGGAAATGTATTAAGTAAATGAAAATAGGATATATTTACTAGAGATTTGGACGCAATATACAGAGTGTAAGTGGCGTCGTAACGAAAATGGATGGATGGATTCAATTCATTCTGAACCTCCAAAAGTTGGAATTTACCGTTGATCTTTTCATGAATTATATACTTTTTATGGTTTTTTTTTTAATTGATTTAAGCACCAAATAACAATAAAAGTCTATCTCAACGTGATTATAAATAATAATACCATAATTACTAATTTAGACCTGAAACTGCAATGTAAATTAAAACTCGATTCGCTTGAGCGTGCTCCTCATACATGATTTCCATAATTTTATTTTGGGCATCAAATGTAACCAATACCGAAGGTTTTCGTTATCAATTTCCCTTACACCCTGTATATAAGAAAGTTCGCTCACCCAGTTTAGCGGATTCGGAGGTGATAACGATGCACAGGAACGCCATGCCGGGGATGTAGCAGTCGATGTTGGGGACCTGCGCACACGCAATCCATCACTACTTGCCGCTAACAACATACACAGACAATGCAAGGGGAGCGAAAACTCACCGTGATGTTCGCGTAGTCCGGGTGGTCCGGGTCCCAGCACCCAGGGTGGTCGAACGACAGACAGTTGTAGCACTGAATGCCCTTAGCAGTCGGCGACACAAATTTCTTGGGTTTCATCTTCTTGTGCTTACCTGAAGTTATACATTGAACATTTTTAACGCACACAATGATCGAGATGACGCAACAAAAGGCCATTGTAACGAGTGCGGAATCATTTTCGCGAGATGTTACACAATTTTCGACTTACCGATGACGGTCGCGGAGAAGAGGAGGCAGTACACGAGGGTGGTGGTTAGTGCAGACATTGTTCGTGTGGACGCGGTGGGTGCTTTGCTGCGAGTGACGGCTGAGGCGCGCGCCGCGGGTTTATAGCTCCGGTAACAATGACGCATGTTTTGGTAGCGCCGCCGATAGCGTGCACAGGGTGCTCGGCACTTACATCACAATTAGCTACACTTGGCGATGCGATACTGAGTCGTGCGGTGTGTAGGCACTATTGTACCGATCCCATATCCTAGAGGTTCGTGTGGTAGGAAAGTATCATGGAACATCTAAGAGCGCTACGGTTTTGGCAGTTGTCGAGACAATAAAAGGTTTATAAAACAAGAGAACGTGTATGGGCTAGATGGGTCATGTTTGCTTGATAGTTTTGTGTTTAATCTATACATACATATAAATAAAATTGGAGTGTCTGTTTGTAATATTAAAATAACCGCTTTTTACTAAGTGCATTTGGATGTATACACGTTACCTATACCGAAACAACATTTTTTACAATTTTTGTGTGTTTGTCTGTCTGTCTGTCTGTTTGTTCTGGCTAATCTCTGAAATGGCTGTTCCGATTTAAACGGGACTTTCATTGGCAGATAGCTGATGTAACAAGGAGTAACTTAGGCTACTTTTATTTTAGAAATAAAAATAGGATCTCACGAAAAAAAATTTAAACCAATGTTGCAGCGCAGGGCCTGATTAAGTTTGATAGCAACAACCTGCAATGCGTCCCGCGGGCTCAGAACGCGCGAGCCTGCTGTTGTCAACGGTTGTCTTTGTTAAATACCACGCGGACGAAGTCGCGGGCAACAGCTAGTAGTAAATATATCCATAGATATGAGTTGAGCGATACATCAGTCAACAAGTTTACATCACTTATTGCGTTACGTTTCGGTCTGGGAGTGGAGAGCCCGACCCGTCAATATTGAGATGCAGGTTACGTCTCCCGGGTCGGTGTTGGAAGGACCTCTGCGGAAATATGTTTGTATGAATACCATACGATTAGGCCAATGAAAATGTGTTATTTATGCCCCCAGTATTCAATACTCAGTACTCATGTCCAAGCTCTTCTGTGTGTAGAATTATAATAATTTTAGCGAATTGAAATAAAACTAATCTTACGGACTTTATCGCGTTTAATGTATGTTTTTTACGTAACGGACTTTTCGGCTGCTTTTCAGAAATCATGGACTCGAGAGGACTGAGGCGTTTGACGTCCTAGTATCATAGTTTGAACTGGGGTACCTTCATATTTAGTTGATGTTTGCGGTCCGATCTAGAAAATCCGCAAGATTACTTTTATTTCCATGTGTATTATTCGCGTAAATTTAAGAAATCAATTTGAGCAAAGCTATATTAACAGTGTATTTATCAGAATTAATTCTTACGTATAACCCACATTCTGGGCCCCAAGTGGCTAACACAATCAACTCATAATAGCCAGGCGATGGCATCGTAATTGTCATATTGTACAGATATCCTGTACTAAGTTTTGGTACACTTAACTATAAGAATTACTATGCCATGGCATTGTCACACCGATACAAGTCAATCTCGAGGCGGTGTCAGCAAACTCGACGCCTAGAAAGTGCAAGTGCGTTCGGTAAATTAAATGGAATTAAAAGATTGAATGGTAATCGAATGGCGAAATAATGGCTCGCTTTTATCCTATCGGGAAACGCTCTGGTACACTTTTTCACAGGTTTTCGCCAGTACCTTAAGTCTTTATGGCTCTAATAAGATTATTAACTTAACAAAAAAAGTTATGTATCGACATTTGTAGTTATAACCGCATAGCCGGCTCGTAAGTGCAGTTGGTACCGCGCACCCGGCCACCCATTGTTTACTAAACCGGCGGCTACAATGTTACTTCTTTTATAAACTGGACCAATTATTGTAAACCATTACTATTATTTCCGAGAGCGCGGGCCCTTGCGCGTTCCCAGCGATGATCTACCGCCATAACGATTCCCATTGTGAACTGGATTTTATATAATTATTATGTATAGTTTCTCGTCTGTATGTTATATATTTCGCAGTACCGTTATGAAAACGTAAATTTTTAAATCACCATGTATTTGTTCAGTTATTGATGATTGAATACAGTTGATTTGTTGTTTGTATATAGTTGTGGTGACATTGTTTACGCATTCTACAGCGATGCGTAAACAACACGGGCGCGCTCGAACTGTCCTACCTGTTTGAATGCGTACACGCATAGTCGGCGCCAGCTTCTAAGTCGACATACTACTCTGTGTTCTGTGACAATGGTGCGCCATTTAAAAGTTTCTAAGGTGATTCTTGAATCTAAATTTCCGTTTGATCGTCTTAAATTAAATTGGGTTGGAATTCTGCTTAAAGGGATAACAATACGGATCTAATTCAAAAACACCGTCAACTGCGGGTCGGGTCACGCGTTAGAGGGGTTCCTTAGTCATGTCAGAAACGGTAACTTCTACCAGGTATCTGTGTACACCCAAGACCTGGATTACGGGAAACATTTGTGTTCCATCTCCAACTAATAAGTTTTTTTGGAATGACGCGGGATTAAGTTTTACATTCAGTTAGTTTGTTATAGCTCGTGATCTAGCTAAGCTCTTTATCGTCTTGGCGGTTTTCGTTGTAATTTTATACTGTGTCAAAAACTATTTTTAGTCGAGGATTGAAGGCGAGGAGGTTGAGGTCATGTGAAATATAGGGAGGATTTGCGTTAATTAATCTATATTAAAATTTATAAAAATAAAATATAACCTTTATTATATTAAGACATTACGTTTCAACACCATTTTAATTAAAGTATATAGCGTACTCTTTAAACGCCAAGAAACCCAAGCCTAAAAAGATAACCAAATTAATAATAATAAAAATCTTGTTCAAAAGAATTTTAATTGGCCGATTTTGGGAAAATTTTAGGGTAACGCCAAATATAATCATGGCAAAATATCCACGGAACCCGAGCTAAGGCTTAGTCTCACGATCGATTTTATTTAGAATAAAACATGTTCTCATTCGTTTTCTCGGCTAGGGTGTATCTAGTATTATAAAGGGGTGTTGACACTGGGCTTATGTTGCCAGGGGTACCGCATGGAGTGCCCCCCCGGCTGCCCCGCGGCCGTGTACGAGCTGATGCGCGGCTGCTGGCAGTGGAAGCCGGCCGAGCGGCCCAGCTTCCGGGACATCCACCATGCGCTCGAGCACATGTTCCAGGATAACTCCATCACTGAGGGTCAGTAGAAAGCAAATTAAGGGCCTGTTTTGATTATGTGCTGATAAATAGTATCCACAACAAATGTTGATAGAATTTTTGTGGGCCACCTGTCAATTAACTTGTGAACATGATTTACACATTGTAAAACAGCCGTTTTATATTTAAATGAAGTAAACAAACAGTAAGTGTAACATAACTCAAAAAACGTTCATAACATTTTCACCAATTACGTTTCCAAATTTTAAATGAAGTCGCAAGATAATAATTGAGTATGAGGCAGTAGATACTATGACATTTTAGTACCTAATACCTGTGTATATAATTAAATTAATGTTATTATTTATACATAGGTTGATAAAATTACTGAAGGTTTTAATAAATAAATATTGACAGAAACACTTGTAATTAATAATTTTAAATATGGCTCCAATCTAAACCACGATGTTACTATGATTGTCAAGTAAAATATTATGTGATTTTCTTTTTTAATTTTCATAAATTTTGCGGCGAGCTATGATTAAGTATTGAAAGAAATAATATCTTTTTCAATTTGTCTATATTGCAGAGGTCGAGAAGCAGCTGCAGGAGGGCGGGTCGTGTGGGTCGGGGACTCCGCAGATGTCGCTGAAGAAAGGCGGCGCTGGGGCGGCTGGGGCGGGGTTGGGAGCGGGAGCTGGGGCGGGCAGCGCTAGCGACACGCGCGCGGTCCAGATGCGCCGCCCCACCAACCGCCGCGGCAAGCAGGCGCCCACGCCGCCCAAGCGAACCAGGTCACAAACACCATCTAACAACCATATACTTCACAGCCCCATTGGCACAGCTGGTAGTGACTACGCCTACGTTATCGAAAATTCCGCTAAGGGCAAACTCTGTTCGAAGTTCGATGTTTAATAATTATATATTTAATTATATACGGTGATTCAGAACAGGTGTGTTGTTGATCGACAGCAGTTGTTGTAACTTGTGTGTTGTTGACAGTCTCCTGTCGTCGTGCAGCTCGTTCCGGGAGTCGCAGTGCGCGGCCGACGAGCACGGCGCCGCCGATGACGCGCTCGCCTCTCTCAACGGTCAGTCGCACGCGCCCACCGCACACACCGCACACACCTCACACACCTGACACACCCACACACGCCCACACACACCTCACACTTTTAAAATGGTCAAAGCATGTATCGAATTCGCAGTTAACATGATATACTTGAATGGCCTGTCCCAATACACTCGTTTGCTGTGTAGGATTTTTTTTCGGTTTTAATTTATTTTATGCAGTGCCGTTAAGAACGCTGTTTAGTATGACAGCAACTATGCATTGTTGCGTGATTTTTTTGTTTATATCTGGCATACTTACATGCGCATTCCAGTGATTCTGAATTCCAAAATTAAGATAGGCGAGAGGTAAGCGAGAATCCTTTAATTCTCAAAATTTATAGATATTTGACCTTAGGCGTGGAATTTTATAGAAAGTTGTCCTGAGAGGAAATTATTGAATGTTGACCATATGCCAGGAGATTTATAGAATAAAAAAAAAAAAAAAAGATGATGTTGATGAGATGATTATGTTGATGAGAATGTTTACCATAGGCGGGGCAATTTATAGGAAATTGACCATGGGCAGGGAAAAGTAAAGAAAGTTGTGAATTTAAAAACGACTTTTGTAACAAACGCTATGGTATGCCATTGTAAATCTATTTGATATGTTATTAATTTGTAGGTACTTGAGTTGATCCGTGTTTCATCATGATTTTCCATAATTATAATATCTCGCTTTCGCTATTGTTTTTTTGTCCCCGTGTTTTGTCTCATGTGATGTGCTCCGTCGCACTCGAGTTTGTGCGAAAATGATCATTATACAGGGTTAGTTGAATAATACTAATTAACCTCTGACAACGGAATTACTAACATAATTTCTCACCAATTTAATATTACTACTATTTCAAAAAATATATTGAATATTTTTCTTTTAAAGTTTAAATTTGCTAGCGCCGCCTCTGTTATTACTATTTTTCATGTAACCTTGTATATTATGTATTACATTATTATTTTATTCGTTTATGTATTTTACGGCTCGCACTCGCAGTGCTTGTTGGGCAGGAGTCGATGAACCATGTACGCACCAGTGACCAATGGCAAATGACGGAACGCGAACATTCGTCTTGGACGGGGGCAATGGCATCCATCCCCGCAGCCGGTCTGTACGCTGCCAATGAATAGCCATTATACAAAAACTGCAAGTGCGGTATTGCTTTTATGAATTATTAAATTTATGTATAAATATTATTTTATATAAGTTTTATTATAATACTCGATCCCAACGTACAGGCACTGGCTTAGTTTATGTTCCACTGCTCAATTAATTGTGACGTGTGTTTTGTTTTAAATAAATAACCTATGTATTCTGAGTCTTATTTATATTACGCTACATTATATAACTCAATGAAAAAGTGTCTCAAGTTCACCGCTACCGATGTCAATATACATCAGTTAAACCACAGTTTTCTGTCTGTTTGTCGCTCGCTCAGGTGTGTAGCGCTAGGGTCCACGGTGTAAGTATTAGATGCGCGCGGGCACTCGCCCGCTGCACTGTCATATACATAAGTATTTATCTTACAACTTGCAGCCCCTTTAACTAGATCATTATATGATATATAAAATATTTACATAAATATTGAATGTGTATCTATGTATGTCAATAATTAGTGTTAAATAAAGAGCTGGGCGTTTGTCACGGTTGCGCGTACGCAGAATATTGCAGTATTTCTGTCAAGTCAATTGTAAGTCATGAAGTGTGCCGACCGAGGCAAGCTCGTACGCTTTGAATTAACTAAATTAAACCAAACATATGCAGCAACCTGGTCGGACCCGACCGGCGGCGGCTTTTTTAAAACAATTATAATCATTTTTATGTTATTCTTGTAAGGCTAATTTTGAATAGTCAGAACCTGCCACCAACCATTGGTAGAGGGAAGGGAAGATTCGAATGTTGGTTCCTACATACATACCCAGCTTACGGGAACGGTCGGCACCAACCAAGTTGGCGCATTTGTTAAGGTTATAAGTGTTGTATCGTTGCGCACAGGAGTGCTTGTGGAAGTACTGTCAACTGCTAAAGCTAGTTACAAATTATCGGACGCGATCTCACGTCGTGTCTCTATCGTGACCTATAATGTCGTGTCGGACGCTGTGTTCAAGTCCGTGCGCTTAAAGTCACGTCTTGTTATTGCTGATTGTTTGCACATGTAGATCACTTACGTTAGCTATAACCGGCGGGGATATTTTGAATCGGAAACGAAATTGAAAAAATCCCGCAACGATTTTCCGGAATCGCTATTTCTTCTTCTTTCTTTACGAAATGAAATGCGATGAAATAAAATGGATATGTATATGGCCTCACCCGCAACTTAGCGGGTATTTTGCCAGTGTCAAGTAGTTAATAGCAATATTAAATTCAATAAATACACATTATAAATAAAATAATGGATGTGACATGACGAAATGAAAATGGCGTGTCGAATCGCTACTTAATTATTTGTGAATGGACACCATGTTAAAGCGATCGGAAGTTTACAAACTGTCATCCGACCATTTGTAAAACGGCCTTTTGACAGCTCGTCGGGAGCGACTTCGGAAAGTTGTCGTATCCTATTCTTTTATCGCTTTGGAACTTAAAAAAAATTTACGTTTCGAATTAAGAACCTTTTTTAAAATTGTATTTGTCGTTCAAAATAGCCCCGCTGGAGCATATACAAAGATGAGATAATTTTAACAAGATTATTCTATAAAACCGATGCGTGACACTGCACAGGCCATGGTAATTGCTAGACCCGTCCACTTCCATATTTACCGTCTTCCGATGAATAGCTAAAGGTTATCGCTTCGTCGAGGTTACTGTGCGCTTTTATAATGCCAGATATCTCTAGTGCCACAGGAAGACTGGGCCCCAAGTCTGCTAACACAATCGATTCATAATCGAACAGCAACCGCATAGTAACTGTCACTTTTGACAGAGTTTTTTTTTATACATTATAGGCAAGTATTTGATCTCGATCTCACCTGATGGTAAGTGACGATGAGATCTACGATGGAGCATACTTGCCTAGGTAGGAAGGCGGCAGTAGATCGAGACGCTACATTCACTAGGCACATGCAGCGCAACTGATCTGACCCGCCATCCATGAATGGCAACACCGAACATCATGCCGGAACACGGCTAGGCCGCTTGGCGACATGGCTTTGTTCAGTGGGTGGTGACTAACCACGGCCGAAGCCTACCACCAGTAGAGTTGTCACCTAGTTGGCACCACTCAGGGTCACGTGTAGGGTATCTCGAGGGTACTTCATTCTCCTACGGACGAAGGTGACTCGACCCCAAAATATATATAGATTGTATAGTTGTTACTATGCGGTTGCTCTTCGATTATGAATCGATTGTGTTAGCAGACGTGGGGCCCTGGAGTTGTGTAAAGGATGATGCCATCTTAGGTCGAGCAAAAAGCTTGCGCGGTAAGACCATTGAAAAACAAACGTAGGCCACGCCCACCGTGATGACGTTAGGGCCTAGACGAGAATCTAAGTGCACAGTTCAGTATGCCAGGTCCTCATTGTATATGCTCTGTGGACGCGACTGATTCGCATCCGATAATTTAGTATATGTGTTCGGTCGCCCTACGCTGCATCTGAATTTGTTCGTATTGTTTTGTATTCGAGATCGCCAGCCCAGACCATGTGCGCGTTATTCTTAGTCAACTGTATGGGCATAGTAGCTCAATCATTTATGTTGTCGGCAGTATTGAGGACGAGCCATCGTGCACGTTTGCGATTCATTGTCTGTGTTGTCGGTTGTACTAGCTCGCTTCCCGCTGAGAGCTCAGCCGTCGAAAGCTACATTTTGCTTGCTAAAAACACGCAGAATCTTCTATGTATACTTTGAACTGTTAGCTGTCTTTTTCTTTATATATACAGGTGATTTAGAAAGAGTATGCTAAGCCTTAAACCTGCACTTTTACAAAAATTCACAAAATAATTTTATAAGCTCGATTTCATAATCATGACTTCACATAATGATTTCAAATGTGCTTAAGTAGCGCAGGTTTTAAGGTTAGTATACCATATATGTAGTACTCTGTATAGTATTGTACTGTGTTTACTACGACTCGAGTATCTAAACCCAAGTAATGTAGAAGTTGAAATGCATATATTACGTACATATATCACTTCTCTAGTATCATAATAATTTATATAAGCACACCTGATTAGCGCAGTTGGTAGTGACCCTACTCTCTGCGCCGAGGGTCCCGGGTTCGATTCCCGGTAGGGACAGGCTTTGTGTGATGAGCATGAACGTTTGTACCCGAGTCATGTATGTTTAATATGAATTAAGTATACTGAGTTCGGCCTCAGTCCATTGTACGGTACCCATAACACAAGCGTTGCTTAGTGTGGGACCGTATAGTTGGTGCGTTCGTCTGGCAATTATTATTATGAGATTTGTTCCGATTCTATGTAGTGATTCACTTGTGTAAGTAGTCTCCGTCCGGATAAAGAATGCGAATATAAATTGTGATATTTTACTATCAGCATACTGATAGCGTCATTATAATTCTATTGTTTATCCGCATGGGTGTTAATGAATATAAAGTAGAACACGTCTTCTGTAAGCCCGTTGTAAACATTATTTTAGATCAGTATCACGTGACTTAACAATCTGTTTAGTCGTGAGTAATTAGAAACATGTGTTAGTATTTTTGTTTACTTACGTTCAATATTCTGTTGGTACAACGAGGTAATGTTCTAAATTAATAAACCTTATATAAAATTAATTCTGGTGGTGCATGGGTAGGTCGTAATTGTGATGTTTTAAGTTCGGGTGATCACATGAAACTTTGTATTCCCACTTTTTAGGTTTCAAAATGCACATAAATTCCAATGATCATACAACCCCCTCAGAATTGATGTAATATTTATTCCTAGTTGTAATTTATGGTCGGTGTCAATATAGGAGAGTTTTTGTGGTTAACAGTAATAGTGTAAAATCTTTTAATGTATCCATCGGTAGGCTAGATAGGTCACATTCCCCAAAAAAAAAAAAGTTAACTGTTATACTACATAATAAGTCTGCGATGAAACGGGACTTTTTAGCTTTATTCATAAACAATAACGTTATCACCTACTTATTAGCGTCTTAAAATATTTTACACAGTTTTTGTTACGCCTTATTTAATATTCCTTACAAACAAGCGAATTTTCGTTATCATACTAAATGCCGCGCCGTAAATTACGTGTGTTGTGGTGTGTGCGGTGGCGATGTTGATGTCGTACTGCAGCGTTGTGTGTCGCAGGCGGGTGTCGCGGGGGCGGGGGCGGGCGCGAGGCCTCGTCCGAGGGCTCGCTGGCGGAGGCCACGCCCGACACGGACGAGTCCGCCGGCGGCGAGCCGCGCCACCGCGCCAAGCGCCGCCATGCGCACACGCAGCCGCACCCAGACACAGCGCCCAAGGTGACGTTCACATACAACACATTTGTTTGACAATTCGCAAACTCGTCTATGACAACAAGATAAAGAAATATCGAGGAAATAAATGCATTTTTTTATCGGGTTCTAGCAGGGCGTTCAAGTGGCCGCTCTTGAAGTCCAAAACGTGAAACGTGCCATTAATCGATACGGTACCCTGCCCAAGGGCGCGCGCATAGGCGCGTACCTCGAGTCGCTGCGGCAGAGCGGCGGCGCGGGCGCGGCGGCGGGCGCGGGGCGGGACGAGGCGCGCTCGCTGTCGCCGCGCACGGCGCGCGCGCAGCCGCACATGATCCGATCCAACTCGTCGGGCGGCGTCACCGCGCCCGCGCCCGCCTCGCCGCGCGCGCCCCGCGCCGCCCCCGCGCCGCTGCGCTCCTTCGCCGACAGCCCCGCCAAGCCTCGGCCGCGCCTCGCCGAACTCGAATTCCCGCCGCCGCCGGCCGACCTACCGCCGCCGCCGGAGGACGTGCAACCGCCGCCGCCGCCACCGCCGCCCGACTGCTGTCGCGACGCCGGCACCGACACCGCCGAGCAGCCGGCCGACGCGCTACCACCGCCGCCGCCGCCGCCCGCGCCCGCCCCCGCGCCCGCCCCCACCGCCGCGGAGCGCGCCGAACTCGACGACAGAGCCGCCAGGAGGAACATGAAGGAGATGCTCGAGCTGAAGCTGGTGGCCGAGATCAAGGAGCGCGCCGACAAGAAGAAACATAAGTTGAAGGAGTCGCCGCCGCCCGACGACCTCGTGGAGATGCACACGTCGTTCGGCGACCCCGTCGCGCGCCTCGTGTCCGAGCTCTCCGAGAGCCTCAACATGGAGGCGCTGCGCCGCGCCGACCGGAAGCAGGACGCCGCCGCCAAGCCGCCCGACGAGCCCAAGGACACCCTGTCGCCCGTCGATCTTAAGGCGGGCCTGCGCAAGACCGCCTACAGCAGCGTTGACCAGAAGAAGACCGACGCCGACGCGAAGGGCGGCACGGACTTCAAATCCCAGCTGAAGAAAGTGGACACTAACAAGAAGATACGCAGCTCTACCAACGACGCGGAGGAGTCGGGCCGCGCCATTATCGATTTCAAGTCACGTCTGAGGAAAGTGGACGGCGCGCCCGCCACCAACGGCACCGGGAGGAAGCCCGAGCGGAGCTCCCCCGAGGACGGGGCCGAGGCCGCCAGGAAGGAGCCGACGATCGGCAGGAGCGAGGAGGCCGACAAGAAACGTTCGGAGGGCGGCTCGCTGGACACGAGCGGCGGGGACGAGGAGGACAAGCGGCGCAGCACCGGCAGCATCAGCAGCCTCAAGAAGCTGTGGGAGAGCAAGGAGACGGACGAGCGGCTCAGCCCCAAGCCGCGGTCGCGCGACGACGGCGAGGACACGTCGCCGGAGGGCGCGGGGCGCGGCGGCAGCGTGCGGCGGCGCGACGACAAGCCCGCCGTGCCCAGCAAGCCCGGCGCGCGGGGCAAGCCGCGCGGCGGCATCTACGCCACGCCGCTGCCGCCCGACGACGACGACGGCGACCTGCTGGCCGCGCTGCGCAGCACGCTCGAGTGCTGCACGGGCGAGGTGCGGCGCGGCTGCGGCGGCGCGGGCGGCGGCCGCGGCTCGCTGTGGCGCCTGCAGACGTCGGAGCGCCTGGCGCGGCTGCGCGGCGCGTGCGCGGCCGCCGCCGACGCGCGGCGCTGCCCGCCGCAGCTGCGCGTGCGCCTGCGCGCCTGCGCCGCGCGGCTCGAGGCCGAGGCGCGCGCGCTCGCCTCGCCGGCGCCGCCGCCCCACCACCTCGCCGACGCGGTCGAGCGAGCGCTCAGCGAACTCGCTGATATAGTACACAGGTATGATATGATATATGATAACTTCTAGAAAATAAACAACAGTCGGGGAAAGCATATCTTTTCGTGTTCGTTACCTTAACGCCAACTCGTGCTTGCAAGAGTCAAAGAACTCTAATGCCAACATTCATTTAAAACATAGCTGTCGTATTAAACATTATGTTTTATGCTACAGTCTGTTCTGTGGGATAGTTTGAAAAGGTAACATGTGCTCGCCAACTTTAAATTAATCAATTTGAAAAGTAACGAACCCTTTCCTGCGGCTATAGTACAAAAAGAACATACTTAGTTATATTAGACTAATAACCAGAATATTATTATTCTAAATTAATAAAAATATTTATAAATTCACAATGTGTTATATATACATTTCGAGGTTTTTATATTATGGAATCGGAATAACTATACATCGTGAGTTCAAGGCAATATTGGAGGTTTCCAGTGATTTCACTTTCTTTCTCGTATCTACAACAGATAGACCCAGAGATGCTTGCAGATGAAGCGCCCCGCGACTGGGCAGCGCGCGCGCACAGCCCGCTGCTGTCTGCTCATATAAATGTACGTACTGACGGACGATCGCATGTTGCATCGTCTGGCGACAAACCCTCTGATTCCTAAGTCTAATTACTTGACATTAACGTATTTGAAAATGTAAAAAACTATTCTTATAATATGCTACTTAATGTAACTGTATAAATCCGGGAGTTTCAACTACGATCATGTACTACCATGTATGACATTGAATATTATTGAGTGAGCAGTTACAAATGATATATAACTTTTGATGTAAATGTGCAAAGTATTATATGTACTGTCGCAGAATGACAAGGTTCGTCACCTTAAAGTCTACTTTTGCTTTCAAGAGTTGAGTACTGCCAACATTTTAATAAATGCCACTAGTTTCGTGTTGACGATTAACTGTAGAATAATTCCATCTGTGGAATAAAGTTTGTACGTTTTGCTTATATTTATCCTGTCAATGAATACAATTATATGATAACACATTGCCAAACTAAAAAAAAATAAGGAATGTGGAATACAATGGTGATATTTGCAGAGTCAGTTTAAATAATCAGAAAGTACAGAAACAACAGTTTTATTAATAATATAAATGACATGTAACCTCAAACCGTTAGAGAAAAAAAAAATTACACAACTTTGGTTTAAGTAAATTTGGACTTTGTTGTTGAGCAGTTAAACATAATGTTCTATGCAACAGTCTGTTCTGTGCCATAGTTTGATAAAGTAGCTTGCGCTCGCGAACGATATATGACTCAAATTGAAAATTGACAAACCTTTTCATTCCGATTGGGTAGCAGACTATTATTGTAATAATACTAAGAATAATTTATTTGTCACCACAAATAAGTCAACAAATATAGTAGAGAGATCCACCACTGACCCTCGGCTAGTCAACTTTTCCAATTATAAACCAAGTTGATCGATATTTAAATAAGCCAACCAATCCGAGAATCTGTTGGTTTGTCGGTCGGGACCCCAATTAATAATATAGGTTACGAATGTGCTCATTCGTAGCCCAGCCGTCTTGAGGATGCCTCGTTTAGCGGCGAAACACGTGTTAAATACTTTTATAGATTCGCTTCTTTTCACGGAGAATAGTATATTAATTATGATCACGACACTCGTGACTGACAGCTTCTTCACTGACACCTTGAGGCGTTTGGTTTTGTTGGATTTTTTAATTATTAATCACCTTGATCGGTTTATAATTGGAAAAGTTGACAAGCCGAGGGTCAGTGGTGGGTCTCTTAACGCCGCTAAGTATCTCCTAGAGATATTAATTATACAAATAATTTAGTAACACGAATATGACAAACACTGGATAACACATCCATATTTTTAGCTTTAACTGTAAAACATAATTTAGATTATTTTAGGACGAATTCAATGTTTAAAAAGAAATGTGGAATAGGCTTGAAAATAATACTCAGTTAACATGAATCATTGTTAAGGGGTGCGTTTATGTAAGTCGGGTAATTTTTTTAACAAAGAGTCAACCGTTGGCAACAGCCTGCTCGCGCGTTCTGATCCCGCGGGACGCATTGCAGATTGTTGCTATCAAACTTAATCAGGTGCAGCGCTGCAACATTGGTTTACATTTTTTTTCGGGAGATCCAATTTTTTTTCTGAAATAAATGTAGCCTAAGTTACTCCTTGTTACATCAGCTATCTGCCAGTGAAATTCCCGTCAAAATCAGTCCAGCCATTTCAGAGATTACCCGGAACAAACAGACAGACAGACATACAGACAAAATTTTAAAAAAATGTTGTTTTGGTATAGGTACCGTGTATACATCCAAATGCATTTAGTAAAAAGCGGTCATTTTAATATTACAAACAGACACTCCAATTTTATTTATATGTATAGACAGTTGGGTCCAGTTGCGACTTGACATGATTTGATCTGATCTTGACAGCTGGGGAGAATTTTGCGCGACGTTTTGAGGTCGCTACAATTTAAACTTGGAAGGGGAAACCTTATACAAGCGGACATCGGTAAAGGGGGCAGAAGTCTCGCGGAGTCTCTGAACGGAATATTTGGCGTTGACACAATGTAATTTTTGCGCTGGGTGAGTACCGTAAACGCAGCCCTCGTGATCAAATAACCTATTATTTTAAAGAAATATTCTAATTTGATTAAAAATAGTCCGTTTTTTGCAAACCCAGGTGAATTTCAAATTAATTTTTAATCAATGGATTTGTTAATTTATTGTTCTAAAATAATCTGGATTACGTTTAATAGTGAGGTGTGGTTTAATATATTGTCAATGATCTTGATTTCACACTATATCGCGATTGAAAAGATTTGGAAGAAGCAATCATTAGTTCTGTCTCCGTCGCACACTCGCTGACTTGTGGTGGTGACGTCACGTGACGTTAGCTCATTTCCTTGACCGTGGCGCAAGCGAGTAGGGTATAGGATCTAATGTGATTTTTTAAAATACGGTCCTGTCATCAGCCGACATAACCGATAACTGAAACATTGCCGGTTTACCGGTTTTAAGCGAGAAATTTCGGTGTCAATAATTAACAATCGGTACGGCTATGCGGCGATATTGAAATAACAGGGAACCGAATTTCGGAGTTGGGTACTGTGGGTAAGCAGGAACTACTAATGTAATCTTGAACGTCATCGAGAAAGCATGCTTTCACTGTCACTCTTTTTTATGTAGTCGGTAGTGTGAGCAGGACGGAGACTCGTTACCGAAACGCTACGTAAAAAGATCATACTTGAGCCGTTTAACAGTTAAATAAAAGCGTTATTTTAAGGTAATTTAGACCCGGTAAGAGGACTCGCGTACCCCCTATACTTAACGGCCACTACGTCGCCTCGTATGTTGGACGAAATTTTAAATACTTGATGGTTTTAGTTTCGTTGTCGATGTCGGACCGTTTAGATAGTCTGTGTCGTTTATTTGTTGGTGCCAAACTGTTCGTTAGTAAGATTTGCAGCCGTGAGCGCTGCGACGCCTGTAGTATATTTCGGATAAAACTCAAGTACCCACATTATAATATACCATGGTACAATAATACGCTACGCCAGGCATTCTCTAGCAAGAGTACGTCACGTTCGGTGTTGCCATTAATTGACATCTTTTATAGACTTACACAGTCATTGGTCGCTGACGTTGTCATGGGTTAATCACGTAACCTACCTGTCACGGGAAGAGAAATCTGGCTAGAATTATATTGTAACATGTTATATGCCAGCTATACGGAATTAACTATTTAAGTGTATGAGATTTTTATCGATAATTAGATGCGGTTGAGGTCGCGCGATCACAAGTACTTCCCGTTCCGCCCCCCCCTGCCCCACCTGCGAACATTCCTCCCAATGGACAGTATAGACTTTCTACTTAGACGTGTAATATATGAAATACACTCATTTACTCTTTTGTTTAGCGTTTAACGAGAATAGATATCATTGTGTATGTTATAAGATGAAACTTTGAATCGGACCAATAGCGATGCTTGTTATGGTTTGATTGTAATTGGCGGCCGGCGGCGCCCTTTGAACTATTCCCCCATCCCTCCTGTTCCCTTTAACCCCTTCCCCCCGCATGCCCCGCGCCGCCGCGCTGCGGGTTTCGGCCCGCCCTTGCATTTAAGACTGTCTGAACGATTGGTTTGTGTTAGGCCTAATATTATAATTGAACTTAAATTATACTTCGTTGTGTATCGCACTTAGGGTTGCCAACCCTGACTACTATACAATGTAGTATGGACTGGTGAAACAAAATCTAAATATTGAGTGTAATTACTCATACAATTGATAATAAAATGTGCGGATTTATGTATGAGCTTTTACAAAACGCCCTCGTGTCTTCGACTGTAGGGTCTCGGTTGAATTATACACGTATACTGAACTAGTGAAGGCTGATATTATACAACTTATTTGACCCAACCGGGTCTAAATAAATATTTGATTTTGTTTTGACTTTTCACACAAATGTACTTTATTGAATAACGCACTTAAATCCAGTAATACTTTTTAATTGTGATAGTTAAATAAACTAAAAATAGTTGGCAACCCTAAGTCTCGATTAAGCATCGCTCTATTTGATGCACGTTCGTGTCATCATATATCTTATCATATTATATATTGCGAACAAATAGTTCTCAAATACTATTTTTAAGTTAGCGTACTGTGATACGGCTTATATTATAAATTAATAATTAATTATGCTCAATATTTCCTTTTATTATTTGTATTAATCAAAATCGTAAGGTATTTTAATAAATATATTATATAGTATAGTGATCGGTGACGATTCGACTCGGTATCAAACCTATATGAAGCATTGTTTAATCGCGGGCCGCGGCTCGCGAGCGCGCTCGCCTCGCACCGATTCGCGCGCGCTCGCGTCGCCTGCCTCTAACTGTAACATGTGTATGCTAGTCTTTATTATTATAATAAATGTATGTACGTAAGTTCTCTAAAATATGTTCGTGTACAAGCCCCCTCCCAAGCTATTTTAGTAAACGCCGTATCGTTAAGGATTTCGTATAAGTCGAGCGGGTGCGCCCGCGCCGGCCCCCTACCGCCGCTCGAGTGTCCGCTGAACGAACTCGGTGGACAGTATAAAGGTACACAGTCGGATCGCGATGCTCATATTCAGTGTCTCCAACCATGCCGTAATTACGGTAGATCTACCGTAATTTTTCTAGGTCTACCACCTACCGTAGACATGTCAAAATCTACCGTAATTTCGTCCGTGTCCATATTTCTATAAGGACAACACTTGATTTAGCAAAATATTACGGCAACATTGCATTGGGATGCGTAACGTAAAATAAAAAAAAGGTCATTCTACTACTTCTGTTCGGAAGAATGACTTTTTTTTCGCTGCATGGGTATTTTAGCTGCAAACACTGGTCTGCCGTAATTTTCCACCATCTACCGTATTTTGAGACCAGGCAACACCGTAATTTTGACAAAGAGGGTTGGAGACTGCTCATATTGGATCGAAATTATTGTCGTCTGTGAAGTGCGCCCGGGATGTGACGAGCCCCGTCGCGTCGCTGGACCATTCCTCGCACCTCTTGGTCGAGACGAGCGCTAGCTCTGCGGGGCTATTTTAAATAACTCGTAACCGATGTAGTACACGGATTCGAACACATTCTGTAGGGTGATCAGCAGGGTTATTTTAAATCATTCGGAATCTACATCGGAAACGGATTTGTAACTCTCCGATGTCGATGGCGAGCGTTCTGACGGATTTTTTTTGAAAAAACGATTTGGTATTGTCGTCAAGATACATCAAAGATAATCAAATTCGGATATGTTAATAGCGTTTGCGGTAATCCAGTTCGGAAGTTTTCGATTCCGTTTCCGATATCGATTTCGAATGGTTTAAAATAACCTTACTGTACGTCAAGTACGTCAAGAGTTTTGATTCCGATCTCGATTTAGACTGAATTCTGATGTGTATCATGTAATTAGTCTGTACCGTCGCGCACGAGCCGGCGTGGTGCTGCGCGCGCGCCGCCCGCCCGACACTCCGCTTGCAGTCTAGTAGGACCCCCGTTCCCCAGTGGTTCTCCGCCCTAGTACTTCCCATATTATAAGTAATAGAATCCAAAGATACATACAGAAGTCCAATTGTAATGGAAATTAAATGATTTCGTTATGATTTTGTGTTCATATTTTTACCTGTTCTATATGGCGTTTTATTCAAACGAGGACAGTACGCAAGTAATATGTCACCTACTTAGAAACTTATTCCGGGTGATTATAGTATATGAGCTGTTTACACGGAGGAACTTGTTACTGTCGTACTGTCATTGTGTAAGTCGAGCATGACATGTTAATGCAATCGAATAGTACCGTTATTGTCACTCGATTGTTACCATACTCGTGGCCCAGTGATATTGGTGCATCGACTGACAGGCTAAATGCTCTAGGCGTTTTGAAATATGACATTAGCCATATAACAAAGATGGCAACGCCATTTTTTTTCACATTAAGAAGCCACCTTTTGCCATAATTATAGACATTTAATAAAAAAAAAACAATATCTGGATACATAGCGCTTTATTTATCATCAATCAATAATCGTCGTAGCAAACAAACAAAACACATCGAACCGCAACATTGATCACACATGGTCGGATCGCCGAGCGCCGCCTGCCGGCGCGTCGTGAACCGAACCGACAACATATCTACTAGCAACAATTTAGTTATACAACTCAAAACACATTCAATGGAATGTCGGCACGCGACCCACTAACTCGTCGGAAGTGTGATAGTACAGACAATCGAATTTGGTACGGTGCTGACCAAGGATTTGTTCAGCTCTTTACCAACAATACGTACCGTTGTCCGTAGACTACTCTAGACGAGGTCCAGCCCGTACTAAGTTCGATTGTCTGGTAATATTTCTTGGGGGGTCTTTATCAGATAGTTATGGCTTTTATTCAGTGCTAGTTTGCTCTGCCCACATGTGTAATCACCGCGACGCCTGCTCAACGATTGCATTAAACACCGCTGCTAACCGAAGTACATTAGGTATAAGAACTAACTGAGCAGGCTATTCGCACGCGGCGGACTCAGCAAGCAAGGTTAACTTCTAAGCACATACAACAAATCGATTCAATGATTCCAGTATAAAAATAGGATGCTCGATGAGATCCGACGGGTACAAAACGGGAGTTCCTAAAAGTAATTATTAATAATAAAAAATACTTCACAATAATAATTATATGTCAATGTTTACGGCTTTGTATGCACTGTAATGAACAGTGGGTCAAGTAGGCCGATATAATTGTTTAAATATAAGATTATTCACAAAAATATTTGTGAAAAACATTGCTGCCCTCAGCGGTTCTTTTCGAACAGACATGATGCAGACTAAAAAAATAATGATATACCTATGAGCTGAGACTCCTTTAGAGCAGCATCGGGGTGAGCCGCAGGCTGCGCATAACATTTCCATCCATTTGAGGAACATAACGAGCAGCCGTACGCAGCCAGTTGTTTTAACAGGAATATTTACCGATATTGAATGGCCCGCGGTAGCGTGAAGATAAGCCCAGGGCCTAGGTGTAACCGTGAATAATTTGAGGCCGCGTCTGCCGTAGTGGAGTCCCGGCTTTACAACCGTACGAAATGCATTAATTATCATGTTATAAAAAGACGACTCATTAATATAATAATTAGTATCGCAATGATCGCGGAACGGATAGCATTCTGCCGCCGAAAAATGTGAATTGTCAAATAATTATACAATAATTGTAATTTAATAAATAGTAAAATTATAATTATACAACAGTTTCGCTTAAAAGCACACTATATAGGTACCGACTTTGGTATCATAGTTAACAACAATGACAATGTTAAATCATGTTATTATAGTACGAGAAAGCGACATTAAATATTGCTTAATAATAACGGTTGCGTACGCGCACATTCTGTTTAATAAATTGTGCAAGGGACGGTTCTGCAAACGTCTGTGAGCTTAGTATTAGTTCAGTTATTTTAGTAGTAGTCTGAGTAATAAGGGAGGAAAGTCCCTATTCCTAAGAAATACTACTCCCTAAGTAAGAAAGTCCCTATTCCTCCCTTGGCAATGTATTGGAAGTAGTATTTCTTACAGGTTGTGCTAAAACGAATACTCCATAACCAAACAGATAGGGATATAGCTGTTTGCTTTCTATTTCAGCGTATAACTCTATCCCTCTCGAGTCTTAGATCATCGTTTGTGAGTTATTATGATCGACGACACAAACGGTTATCCTTAGTGAGTATAAATTTGAGTTTATTAGTAAGTTTTAGTGAGCATAACGCTAGACCGGCTGAGCGAAATTGAATGCAATTTGGAATGATAAGTTGTAAACTGGAATAAAAACTGGGCTAGTTTTTTTTGTGGACAAATGGGGAATATCTATTATTTTGATAAACCTTTGAGAAAAGCACCGTATAGGTGTAGTTAAGTGCCGCCATTAGGCGGCGGAGGAAAATAAAATCAAAATTAGATTTTTAGTAAAAAAAATCATATACATTATATTATCCAAGCTGGAGGTCGCAATACCGTGTCTATTTATCTGGGGGTAGTTTGGAGTCGGACAGTCAGTTTTGTTGGTTCAAAACTGGAGACCAGGTAGGCGGTCAGTTCTGTTTAGGCAAGTATATAAACCTCTCAAACATCACAAACGCATCCGCGGAGAAATCTAGTGCCCACAACGATATATTTTATAATGATTATGTTCATATAACAAAGTGTGCATACACATACACTTCTACCCTCAAAGCCGGTGCGTTCCTCGCAAGCCAAGCCGGCGTCGCCGCTCGTACGAGTCCGACAGCTTGTTAAATACTTTTGCAATCACGTCGTGCTGCCTACATTGAGCTAATCTTGATCCAGATAAGATTATAAATTACCAATCACCGGCGGGCCCGGGCCATCCTGGCACAAATTGCAACAACACTATTGCCTACAATCTGGCTAAAATATTCACAGCCCGTCTACGAGGCTTCACGAAACGCGTTAAAATCGTATAATAATCATAAAAAACCCGCCCGCTCCGCACCGTGCCCGCGCACGAGATGACTCTTATAAGACGTTGTTACTTGTTAAAAATCCGTTCCAACGCCACGGTATGGAAGGGGGTATAAAAGAGAGGGCAAGTATACTTATTCACCCGCTACACATGCGCCCAATGCCGTAAATCCTCACAAAATGTTGGTGTTTTGTGTCAATTAACGGGCTGATTATCGGCATCGGGCGCAGGTGTGGCCCGGGCGTTATAAATTAAATGGCGGCAGCTGCGGGGCACGTTTACCACAGCCTGTTGTGGTAGAACTTGACGTCGAAGAATCCGCGGTCCGTGAGCTGCGAGTCGCGGCGCAGGGAGCCGGCGGGCGAGGGCGTGGGGACGCCCGCCGCCGGCGTCGTGTCCACGGGCAGCGAGCAGGGCCGCTCGGGCGCCGGCGCCGGCCGGGCCTCCGCCGGCGGCAGCGACAGCGACAGCGCCGGCTCCGGCGAGGGCAGGCGCTCGGGCATGCGCCACGTCTCCTTCCCTTCGTCGGGGGTGCCGCGCCCCGACATGCCACTTTACAACACGAGCAAAATTGTACTAAATGTTACGCAGTGGCGTAGCATGGGGGGATCAGAGGGTGCGGGCGTCACTCTGCCGGGGGCGGAATTTCACAGGTTAAGAAAAAAAATGTAGAAAGCATAACCAATCTTTCTGTGCTTTATTCGTAATTTTTTTTGACGTTATCATGTCCCAATTTTTTTATAATGTAAGTAATAAGATGGCGGCAAATTTGAAATCCGCACCGGGTGCTAATGACCTATGCTACGCCACTGATGTTACGTGTCGTTAGTTTAAGAGGCACTGCCGGCCATTGCTATATTGAAGTAATACGGCTTATACACGGTAGGATCGAGCGTCCAGTGGACAGCTGTGACCAAATAGAGGTAGTTGCTGCGATTCTTAGTGCTGTCTCTATCGCACGTATAATCTGACCGTATAGGGTTTTGCGTGCGTTCTGCCGTCAATATCGGACGTACGTTTTGCAAACGCGCGATTAAAGCCGGTGCAAACATTGTTTTGTTCTATCTTTCTCTCTTTCCAATAGTAAGCGGATATGAGAAGGAAAGAACACGACGACGATTCCACGGACTTATTTCTATCGATATTTCTGTGTATCAACTTACTGATAAGTAATATAACGACCGATCATTCATCTCAACAATAGACAGGCCTCGCGTTCTAAATAACGCTGCTTTGGTTTACAACAGATTTATAAAACAACTAGCTTCTGCCCGCGGGTTCAGTCGTACGACTCAATTTTGATTGGCAGCTTGATTTTTTAGATATTCGAGTTTAAAGCAATATCAATAACCGTTCTAAGACTTGTTAAGGCTTCAGAGATGTCCGATATAGCGAACTGCACCATTATTTTTTAATACCTTTCATGTACAGACACAGACCATTTACAGGTTTATAAGGCTTATGACTACCAGATAGCGTGAAAAAAACGTACAAAAACACCGTCTGATTGTCAAATATAGTAAACGATCACCACATTTTGAACTCTATTTAATACTACAAACAGAAAAACAGCGTATTTGGTAAAGCGGGAACTGGCATTACAACTATAATAGTGCGTGTAAAATTAATAAAAAGTAATAAATTAAAATTATAATAAGTTTGTAAAAAAATCGCTAAAATACAATTAATATTATCACAGTGCATAATTACTTAAGTGTTTGTGTCTTTATCGATACAATGGTCGATCGCAAGTCGCGTGACGGACACGACGTGTTTTTTTTAAATACAACCTCATTGAAAACCACCTCCTTTTTTGAAGTTTCGTTAAAAAGGTATAGTGTGTCTATGGATATAATTTACAAAAAACATATATATTTCTTCCAAAATTCATTGTATTGCCATTAATAAATAATTATTATATTATAGCCATACGAACACACCAACTGTACGATCCCAAACTAAGCATCGCTTCAATTATAGGTACCGTACAGTCGACTGGGGCCGTACCCAGCACATAATAATTAAATAGGTATTAAACATTCATGACTCGGTAACAAATATTCGTGTTCATCTCACAATGTTTGCCTAAACCTTATTTTATTAAGGATTTAGTGTAAACAATTTTAGCACGTTTATTTAAATTAATTTGTCATTGAAAATGATTAAAAGCTGTATTAATTACAAATTCACATATTTATTAACATTTATTACTAGTAATTGTATTGTCTAATAGGTATTTAAAAAAAATAAGACAAGATTGTTTACTAAATCCGTAAAGTAAGGAAAAATAAGGTATACTAAGACCCGAGCCTTGGAACAGCAGGTTCACTACAAACCTTGCTGTTCTAGTCGAGATGGTAAAATGAATTTTATCTTTCATAATATTGTGTCTGTTATTGATTGAGCATTGGCGCGAAGCCAGAGATTGGGACAATGAGATCTACATCGCTTGCGCGCGACCGTCACAGCGACGCGTATCGACTATGCCAATTTAAATTATTTATTTACAATTACTTAAATTAATAAAGTTCCTTATTAGCGAACAACCACACATTGATTTGATATTATTATTAGTAATCAACAATAGTGTAGAATATTATAAGAGGTTTATCGGTAGTTTGTGATTCCCCAAAATATCAATAAGAAACTTGACAATAATAATATAAAGCAAGCAAGCACAGGAGCATTCTCTCTATTCTCACTCTCTCATAGTCCGATGGGACGGCCATCCGATACGAGCGGAGAGAGATCAGAGTGCTCTCCGAGGCACGAGCGACTGATAATCCCGGTCGCAAAAGAGATTCGCACAAGAAATCTTGAAATACCACACGTGCGAGCCGGGGTTTGAACCGGCGACTCGTCACACTGCTACTCTTGAAAATAATATAAATGTCTTGAATCAACAATTTCGGATAGTAATTAATGCAACTTACAAGATGAATGCACTCTCTAAATATACTAGCGGTCGAGTGTAAGAACCATTCGGTTGCGTAGTCGTATCGAATCATGGATTCGGTTACTTACCGAAAATTTCCGACTCTTTCCGATAGTTTGCTTTCTTGAAACAAAATTCTAACACTTTCACATTGGGAACCCCCCCCCCCCCCGTACGACATACCCATTAGCCTCTTAGAAAACAAACTCTTCTACACTATTTTTGTATAAAAATAAAGTATATTAGCTGCGATTGATATAATCTCATAAAACGAAGTCAGCATCTACTGCTCAGTATTCCAAAACCAAATTTGCATATAATCAAGGAAATGTGTGCTTGCTAAAAAGTGTAATGGACGTTCAATACTCGCTAAACTCACATCAACAATGCCAGTGAAGAGCATGCGAGAATAAAATTGCTCGCGTGCCGTTAACTGGCGTTTCATGTCATTGAGATACACGCGGCACACTTTCCTCGCATTTGACACTGGCATGTGCCATATATAAACACCTCCCGCAACCGCGCGGGCTACAAGCATACATAAAAAACAAAGTCCCGCACGCACGTTCAAGTAACTAGCATGTGTACTGCGGGCATTATAGAAAAAAAAACAACACTCGCACTGAGAGCGCCGCTGTCCACTTGCAATTTTATAAATGATACCGAGTAGCGAATAGTACCTACCTATATATGTTTGAACGATTACATCATTTATTTAACCAACGTTCATATAATTTAAATTAGAAAAATGAGAATATTTAGGCCCTGTTGATACATAAACACGACTTTGCGTCACCCGACTCCACAAGACTGCTAGCATAATCTACTCATAATGGAATCTCAATAGCATTGTAATTGTAACGACGTCATTGCCACTCGCTTGAGAGTCGATTGTGTTAGCAGACTTAAGACAGAGTCGGCCGTGCCCTTAGTATGAGTACGCATTTAAATTTCGATCGCATGTCTCCATTATATAAATACCACAGAGCACCTAACGAAAACGTTCAAGCTTAAGGCCGGCGAACACTAGGATTAAAAAGTAGCTTGTGTAGTGATCTTGTCAATACACAGCAACAAAATGTCAGATCATGCTAATTTATATTTTAATTTGACCTTCGACTCAATGGAAAAAATATGTAGACCTTTTTGACAAATAAAAAAAATGCTAGTTAATCATAGTCCAATTAAAAAAAATACACGGTTGGACAGGCTCGCCCTAGCGCACATCACTCGGGTGATTATTATATAAAGGGCGCGTGCTAACCACGTCAGTGCATGTTCATGGCGTGTCGGAAACGGCCACAGCTGCAAGCAAACAAAACATAACGTTCAACCGAAACGGAACAAATCATAACGATTCAAATTATAATGTGAAAGCAAACATGCGCAGTAGGCACCGGATTATCTATGTAAGCCCGCCGCATAGGTGCCTTGGGGCCCGTCAGCAAAATAAATCCAAGTACTTTTAATTCGATGACAATTTTTTCTTTAAAAAATAAACAGTTTATTTTTTATAACGACAAAAACTCTATATTAATCAGATTCCGTATGGGAAGAGGTGCCCCAAAACTATTGCCTAGGGGCCTTTACATAGTTTAATCCGGTCCTGCTCAAGCGATGTGTAAACGTCAGTAATATTTACCCATTGTTACTTTCCGGAGTGTACCCGCCACCGTGGATTACCTGCAAACATTGTATAAGTACATCATCTCAATATTGGAAGCAGTGATAACCAAGTTGGTGGAACGCTTGCCTTGAAGACAGGTTGAAATCCGGGCTCTCACTTCTCAGATTTCTATATTTCATGTGTCTCATTTGCAACCAAGATGGCACTTGCTAAATGGTGACGGACCACATCGCGAGGAAACTTGCATATTACTAAGAGCCTCGTTCTCGAAAGACGCGCTGGGCTAACGTAGTGGATCATGGCCTAAATCCCCCTCTCGTTGAGGGGAGGCCCGTGCCCAGCAGTGGGACATTAAAAAGGTCTAAACAATATTGGCGCGATTATCTTTATAGGGCCAAAGAACGTTGCCAATTTGCGTAGTATATAAAGTATATCAAAAATTGTATTGATTTCTAATATTTACGCGAATACAATGAAATAAAACTAATTTTAAGGATTTTATCGCGTCTTATTTTGATTTTACGTTCCAGACGTTTCGGCTGATTTACAGTACCCCGTCTCAAACTATGACACCAGGACGTCACCACCTCAGTCCTCCCGTGACCATGGTTGCTGTAAAGCAGTCGAAATGTCGGGAACGTAAAATCAAAATATAAACGCGATAAAATCCTTAAAATTAGTATTATTCCAATATATAAAAAATGTGTAAAATATGTATACCAATGAATCAGTAACACAACTATTCTACATCAATTGATGACGTTGATGTATAATAGCTGTGTTGCCAAGTAATACTGATGAAATGTCGCAAGTTACAGTACGAATACAATGAGGGTAGGAAGAAGGTGATAGGATGTTCGGACTCACGCGCAGCGACACGTCGAAATACAGTACGTAAGTATTTCATAGCCATTGAAATATCTGAAATATCCACTCTGGATTAGAGCTAACCTATTATAATTAAGATATTTTACAATACCATTACAAAACAGTTTTCGTCTGACCAATGTATTTTTAGATTTCGGTTATTTTGAATCGGAAAACCGGTAAGTATTGTAAACTTCCGATGTTTGTGCCACTCTTATGACGAGCCGTCAAATCAAATGGCTATTTTAATGACAGTTTGAAAAGCAAGACGGTGTGCATTTAAGACTGGTATTTTTCAAGTGTGCCTAAATCGCACAATCCGAAACTATAGGGAATAGCGAAACATTCTTAGAGGATTCTCGAGACCTATTTAGATGAAAAATAAAACGGCATAATTAGATGTTTGAAAAAAATATTTTCTGTATGCACGAATTGAATAAAATTTCGAAAAAGAAAAACCCAGCATACTGTAGTATTACTGCACAGAACTTGATCATTATCAACGACATTATCGGATGGTACAGGCTATTGTTTTTGTTTTTTAAATTCTACGCCTGGAAATTATAATAAAAGAAATAGTTTTCATCAAAATGGTCTCGAGAGCACATAACCATTTTTCGATATCCCCTTTTGCCATCCGAGCACGTTTAAAAATATCCAGTATATCGATTACGGAATTCCATCTCCAATTCCCATGTAAATTTCGAAGAAAGGTGTCTACGACGCGAGAGGGTTATTGATGGAATCGATTCGGTTACATATGGAAGAAGTTCTGGATCGAGTTATTACTCAGGTTAATAGTTCGGTAGTGGTCTTACCGAGCCGATGGAGGAGAGCGGCTTGGCGGCGGCGTAGCGGCCCACATTGGCGGCCAGCGCCGGCGTGCTGCGCCCCGACTGGCTGTTGCCACCAAATTAATGCACGTTAGTTGGGTTATATGCGCAGACGCATCTTCCACTGTGCGCACATTGAAACTCTCCCCTCCCCTCAAGTTTTCGTTGAGTTATAGTGACAATTTAGGGCATGTTTAATTTGAAATGACTTTGTCCAAGTTGTTGTTCAATATTGGACGTAGTCTTGGAGTCTTTATAATACATTTCATTATTTTTTTGACTCCCTCATTATAATAAGAAAAACGCTGATTCCACGAGATTCTCACCTCGAGCAGTTAGGTCAAATTTAGTTTTTTTTTTAATAATGTTCAATATACTATACCAATATGTTTCAAATTGAATTTTAATAACAATATCGCTAGACGATCATACTAACTATACGGTCTCATGTTAAGCAACGCCTGTAGTACGAGTACCGTGCAATGGACTGAGGGCGAACTCGGTATTTAATACTGATATAGATATTAAACATCCATGACTTGGGTACAAATATTCGTGCTCATCACACAAAGTTTGTCTTAGCAAGAGTGGAACCCGGGACCCTCAGAGCAGAAACGAGAGTCACTACCATCTGCGCTAATCAGTCGTCAATAGGGAGTTTAGTTTCAATTTGCCTACAGAAGAACTTGTGTTATTAATGACAGAATAAATTATAATGATTATGCAATGAAGGTGAAACACAGTGTGAAAGTTTAATTATTAAAAGCTCATATTGTTAAATAACTTAGTTCATTAAATATCTATGTCGTGTGTATGGCTTTCACCCAAAATATATACAGAATGATAGTGAATTTTGAGACGTCAATTTAAAAAAAAAATATTTCAACAGTGACAAATTGGGATTAGTTGCGTTTTTTTTTTAATTGACATATCCAAATTCTGACTTCACATAATGATTACGAATGCGCTACAGAAGACCAGGTTCCAAAGCGCAGTATACCCTTTCTGAATCCTGCTGTACATATAATCCTCTTTTGTGATAACATCTTTTTAATTAGCACGTAAGTAAAACATAGTCAACCCCCTAGCTACCCTATCTCCACACTGACCTGACTGTCCGACTGTTCGGCAAAACGCTGTTAAAGTTTGCTAGTTAGCGTATAGGTCTCTTGTAATAGTCCAGCGTCTGCGATGTAACATTTTGTATCAGTATGTTGTTTAAAACTAAGCCACTGGATCGCACTGTATATACCACTACTACACATGCGACATGATGTCTGTACACTTGGGCGTGTGTGCGTGAACCCGATAGGGCCACGACCCTCGGGTGTGAAATAGATAGCTGCAGCGCGTACCTAAGATTTGTATCTACGGAGCGCTGAGGTGCGGGCGGTAGCTCGGCATGGCGGGGACGGCGAGTGACCACTCTGTATGAAGTACTATTAGGTATTCTGATGTCACATAGCCAAATAAAGTAATATACATAACTACATACATATTATTAAGGCATTGGAATTGGGAATGTCGGAGTCGCAGGGACTAGCATACAGGGTGGCAATTAGAGATGGGGCATAGAGCTACCTTACCCGTTGTAGTTTTGGAATTATCACAATTTAGTACCTTCGTTCTTCGATACCTTGTCGTATAACTATCAAAAAAACGTTCGGTTATGATGCTCACAAAGTAAATATATAAAAAATAAACTTATCCTCAACATTTAGTACGAAATTAACCAGGCTGTCATTATTTTATCATCTCTGAAGACATACAGAAGTGACACCAATAGTAAGGCATATTATAAAAGAACATTTTTCTGTAACAACAGCTGTTAAGGTAGCAGCCCTATCTCAAATTCCCCTCCGTATACGGGGCAAACAAGTACTAATTTACAATACTACATACATTTGAATATCTGTATACAGTCAAGTATATTAGTAGCAATGCGTCTACAAAAGCGTTAATAAGCCATACGTGTATATTAAAATAATGAAGAAAGCATCAATGTGAAATGTTTCCTATGCGGCGTAACACAATACGAAGTTGAGACAGGATGACGCGATACTCATACTATACCTAGCAGTGAACAATATCGTTGGTAGTACAATTTGTGACAAAGTGGACACAAGAGATGATATTCTCTCCATCGACGCATTATGGCAACATGAGGTACCTGATTTCGTTGTTGCCGACGTCGAAGAAGTGCGGCGAGATGGCGAAGTTGTTGCTCTGGCGCAGCAGCTTCTCCACGCCGTAGTTCTTTACGAGGAACTGCTCCATCTTGGGCGAGGGCCCGTCCACCGCGAGCTCGTTCGCCTTCACCGCCATATCCTGAAACAGACGAGCGTAGTTACTTTTAAGCAAATCAATAAAGAAAGATCAAGTCGTTGTCTATGTCTTTACTACATGGTAGCCATATGACACTAGATGTCGCTAGCGCCACTAGTGTACAATGTGGCGTCATCTTTTGTCAAGCAGTAAAACTAAAATAACTGGCAAACACGAGCGTGCTGTTCAAAGGACAACCAACGACAGACTTTCCTAGGCTATACCCACCGTGATGACGTCAGGGCTTAACTGAGGATCACAGTGCACGGATGGTAAGGACACTTCTCTGTATGTACTTCGTGTATGAATCTAATGTGTATGTGTGTGTGTGATCGGTGGTCACCTGCAGCATGTGATCGAAGAGTAGCCGGCCGTAGCCGTGCCGCTGGCGGTCAGTCTGCACGTAGAAGTCCAGCACGCACAGAGGCTCCACCTCGCGGACCTGGTCCCGTCCGTCGAACAGGAAGAGATGCTTGCGCCCCACCTTCAGCAGCCCGATCACCTCGCCCTTGCCACTGGAATGAACATTATCCAGGTGTTGTATATCGTTCGCTTCACGACTGAGGAACAGTTACTTAAGGAGGTACACTCGCCGAGAACGTGGAAAGACTCATAGCTTATACTTATCTACTTTTATTAATGGGAAAACATATTATCGTCGATACCTAAAAGAGTTTGTCATTGGTCAGTGGTCAAGAGCATCACAGTAATATTCTGACGAGATCACACCACTTCTACGTAATTTGATGACAATCGTCAACTGAATCACCACCGTACTGCACCTACAATACAACCCAGTTTAACTGTCTCGCTTATTTATAGACACATTTAAGTAAACAATAAAAAACGAATTCGCTTATAGTATTGAGCCATATACATTTTAATATGAAACAATAATAATAAATTGGAAAGTGTATATATGCACGTTGTCTGCAAACAAAGCATGCTTTCTCTCGATTCGCATATTTGTATCTGTATAGATATAGAACGTCCAGTGAAGCGTGCTCGCGCCATGATCGCATATTTTCGTTATAATGACTATTCTCGTCAGTGCAGATAACTTTCTAGGGTTGCCAGATATTCGAAAGATAATTAGCATCTTGTTGTGATATTTATATTAAACTGTTACCGATCGGCGAATTTAAATTGATGATATACTTTTATTAAAGAACTGATTGAAAAAAAACAACAAACAATTAATTTGATGTAAAGCTTACCACAATATATTAGTGAAAACCGCAACCGAATCGGTTGGGCCGTTTAAGAGATTAATGCGCACATACGCACAGACAGATTTCTAACAATAATTGTTGTGGGTTATTGATAAAGGCCCCTGATAATAGCTTTTCTCATATATCATTCATGTACAGACAGCGATCAGTTACATTTTAATTATATCTATAGTTATAGAGAGTAATTCTAAAGATATTAAAGCGTGTTAAAAGAGTTGCGGGGAGACACGGGCGGGGTATATATCTTATTTTTTAATTATTTCTCTTAATTTTTTAACAACTTAAAAGTAAGTAATGCAATATAAAACAATACGAATATTCCCTATTGGGAGTGTATTTGCGAGTGTAACAGTTAATATAGTGGAAAATATTTTTACATGTGACAACCCTATCGGTTCATGGCGTTAACACGCGTAGCGTCGCGCGGCAGCAGCTAGCGAATGTCGCTCAGCAAACTACATTTTACACGAAGCGGCAAATTTAATCATTATATTCCACTCTTATTCTTGAACCTTTATGTAAGAATCTTACATTCAAATTGTCACTGGCAAAAAAAAAGAAAAAGAAACAGCACAGCAGCGCACCAGGAGTTCGGGAGTCTGTAGAGAAAAAAAGGCGGGAATTTGTAAAAGGAGAAAAGTGGTTGTACTGGTGGCTTGTAAACCAAAACTTATTCAATTACTTATCTATTTACATTTTATATTCTTTGAAAGTGTGGTGTCTTATTGGAAGTCTGACCTCAGTATATTTCTTTTATTTAATAAATCTCCATTAAATGTATTTCTTTGTGGCACACGCTTTAGTTAATTTTAATTACGAGTTGCAATTATCTATATGATCGTTAAAATTATTACCAGAACAATGTAGGTTATACTGTTGGCAATCCAAAATAAATATATAATTTGTTGTTTAATTCGTAAAGAAAACACGTATGTAAATATTAGATATTATAGGACAACTTATATAAAAGATTAGCTATAAATAAAATGTCGCAAGCAAAGGACAGTAGCGATAGCTTAACTCAAACAAAGTCTTACTCAACTATTTGATATGACATCACCTTGCGTTTGTTATGTATAAAACGTTCATATTAGGCCACTCTCAAAGTTGAATTTCGTGTGTTTGATCCAGAACACTTTCCACGTAGTTATTGAACTAAAATCGCGTTACATAATTTCGAAATTCTGTATCTTGGGTCGGTGTAGCAGAACGTGTCGCTGGCACGGCACGTCAGACAGTACAGTGGACAGTAATGGCACGGTTAGATGAATTAAAAATATTCTGATTCTGCTGAGCAAAGGTAGTTCTTAAATAGTATGAAGATTAATTTAACACATATGAATTCTGCACTAAATGCAAACAACAATACATTATATTTTGATCGATAGTTTATTATATAACACACAATATTAGAGATGCTATTGAAAGTATAACTTCGACATGGTGGTATACTGAGTATGAATGACTAGACAGCTTTACGGAAACCTTTAACTGGCTGGTTACTTTAACCTTCAACAACTGACAGTATACTCGTAGTTATAGTAAATCGTGATCCGCTGTGATAGCAAAGCCTTCAGCAGGATTATACACGTAACCAACAAAAAAACACACGATAGTCGGCAATAAAAAGCTATCAACCTACAATTTTGTAAGACTTCACATAATCTTTTTGTAATCAAATTGTGGTTAATATTTTAAGCTATTTATGAGTTTGGATTGTAAGTACTCCAGTAACTTATAACGAAACATAGGCGCATTAAGTCATTATAAAATGCTAAATATGTATAATTAAGAAAACATTCTTGGCGTTCTGGTCGCTGAGTGATTTTACTAATTTAAATTAACCTTGTAGGGCAGTCAATTACGGTATTTAAAAATAAATAATATGAATGATTGAAATAAAACTAGTTTAACAGATATTATCACGTTTATTTAATGTGTTTACGTTCGCGACATTTCGGCTTCTTTACAGCAACCATAGCCATGTGAGGACAAATCCGTTAAATTTTAACCGACCTCAAAAAAGAGGAGGTTCTCAATTCGGTTGTATTTTTTTATGTTCCATGGCACTATCTCAGACAAACAAATAATATCCGACGGCGAAACCTATTGAAGCGAAAACAACAAGCAGATGTGGGTAGTGGAATTTGCGTGTAGACAGGACGCGATTTGCTTCTACTAAGAAAATTGATTTAGTATTTTGTGCCTTAAGTTTTTTGACTAACTAGAGGAACCTTTAAATTATTCGGAATGAATGCAACCTATTTTAAAACCCATGGCCTGTCGCAGTAAGATATGCATCATGGGATTTTTTTTTTCTAAATATGTTTTGACTATGTCAAGTTTGATTTTTTTTTGCGATTTGACCAAGGCACGTTTGATTATAATTCAAAACTCGGTAAATTTTGAGATACAGAGCGTAAGCTATCCCGCGGGAATCCATCCATTTATGGGCATAAAAATATTCTTAATATAGATCCAGTTCATTAGTATTATACTATGCCAACTTTAATTGAATTCCATTTAATAGTATCCCCGCGACGAGCCGTCAAACAATGTAAAATAAAATGGCGGTTACGGTTTCTGTACCCAAAAATAATTGTTTTTTTTTTGTACAAGGTAACACAACCGACCAAGTTACAGTCTAGCTATTATATGAACAGTTATAGATGAACGATGGTCGCCGCATTGGGTGAAGTAAATTAACAAATATTTGCGTGTCTATACCATCGTTGGTTGTATTTCATTGATTATTTTTGATTATACAAGATGGTATGGTTGCTAAGTAATCGCCATCTGTGGTGCAGTGTGGGTGTACGACGTAGGCAGACATGGTCTGATATACGCGGAACATCGACCTTGCAATCTGTCTCAATTAACTTGAGTATCGACATTTAAGTTTGTAAGCCACTCAAGAAGATGGCAGAATACCGCCGCGTCACGTCTGCAATGAACATGAAACTTTCATGGCGCAAGGTGGAAGGAACCTCTTTTATACCTTCATCGATCGTGTATTTTTGTGTAGCGACGGCAATATCTTACACTAAGATGGGTCGTGATTATTTTGTAACTGACGGAGGCGAGGGGCCAAGCGCTTCCATAACCCCCCCCCCCCAAGGTAGGAGGAGGACAATCCCCCGCGGCTTGCGGGTATCCTTGAGGTTTTCGCCACGGGTACTGCTGGTTGGTACTTAAGAATTTTCTTCTTTTGTTACTGATGAATATACTTAGTGCCATTTTTGCCAGTTTCGAGAAAAAAAACTTGAGCGTTATTTTAAATACAAGACCCCCTGATGATAATGATGATGTTGATGACGATGTTAATGACGAAAGTAATTCCCTACCCCTATCAGTAAAACTGTGGATACTTTACTTAAAATTTACGAGAACTTTTAACGTCCAGTTATACAATTTTATTTAAATTTCCGTCACTCGTGTACGTTTATGAACACACAATAGTTAATATCCTACTATTATAATAGGTAAAAGTCCACCCAGTATCTTCTCTTCTAATTTAAGGGCTCGACCCTTGTCGGTGTAGCTGATGAAGCTCTTTCCACTTGTCTCTATCTAGAGCAGCTTCTTTCACCTTCTTATACGACATGACACCCATATCATAGAATAATCAATTTTTGAAAATAAACCAAAATTGACAACTTAACAGTTCAACCATAAAGTCCAATTTAATTCAGACAATTTTCATATTCATGTACCAGTAGCATTGAATTCTATCAGCTTATATCAAGATAATAATGTTAAATAAATCTCCAAAACAACCTTACAGCTTGAATTTGGTTCATAGGTTCGGTTCAGCTGCGTATTTTTAAACTACTTGTAGTAGCTAATATGACTTGGGTACCACAAATTCCGATTCAGTGTTTTTTACCGGTAAAATACCGTTGTAGCTTGTCGAGCGTGACATAGGTCTGAGACGTGCCGCCCTAAAAACGAACGTCTCTAAAAGACACAAGGGGCATTTTGTAGACGACTATCCGCAAATCAAGAGACGAGACGTCTCGCTCTCAATTGTGCATTATAAAGGCAAATCGCCGCCAAGGTAAACCCAACGCAACACTATCATATGGAAGGTGATAACCTCATGAACCGAAAGGTGTTTTATGTTATGATAAACATGCACATGTCGTGTGGATTTAGCAAGCCAACATTAACATCTATACATCTATACATATAAATAAAATTGGAGTGTCTGTTTGTAATATTAAAATAACCGCTTTTTACTAAGTGCATTTGGATGTATACACGTTACCTATACCGAAACAACATTTTTTACAATTTTTGTCCGTCTGTCGGTCTGTTTGTTCCGGCTAATCTCTGAAATGGCTGGACCGATTTTGACGGGACTTTCACTGGCAGATAGCTGATGTAACAAGGAGTAACTTAGGCTACTTTTATTTTAGAAAAAAAAATAGGCTCACGAAAAAAATTAAAACCAATGTTGCAGCGCAGCGCCTGATTAAGTTTGATAGCAATAACCTGCAATGCGTCCCACGGGCTCAGAATGGGCGAGCAGCCTGTTGTCAACGGTTATCTTTGTTAAATACCGCGCGGACGAAGTCGCGGGCAACAGCTAGTAATCAATATAGCCAGACACAACAACTGTATGGCCCTAAATGAAGTGATTGTGACATTTGCTAACACAGGCAAGCAATGAAATGACAATGGCATCATTATACAATTATTAGAGTCACTTGTATTATAGTATAGTAACATAATGCATAGTAACTGTCACTTTTGGCAGATATTGTATGGGATATCTGTCAAAAGTGACAGTTACTTTGCTGTTGCTATTTGATTATGAATCTATTGTGTTAGAATTGGGCCCAGTGGTGGTGTACTGCTAAAATGTTGGAGTTATACTTTCTATTACATGTGTGTAGCCTGCTTAAATGTTTATCATCATAGTGATGTGGTTACTCACCCTCTAGCACTGGCATCTTTCAGCAGGTACAGGAGGTGGGCGGGAGAATTGCGCAGGCGTTCAGCAGTGGTGATCACCTTTTTGAGGCCTTGTGCCGTTGCTGACTGCTCGCCGAGAGTGTCTATAACCATAGACAGGCTTTCCTGCATCGTCCTGAGAATAGACATTACATTTATTTTTAAGAGCAACAATAAGTGGATCTCATCTCATCAACATGGTACCTGTGTAGGTTGGTAAAGGGACCTGGGAGTGATGTGAACCAAAAAATTATATTATTCAATATTTTTTTTGTAACTGTGTGTTGCTTCGTTACTGGGAATATATGTACCTATACCTCTTGTTTCTAGCTGGATATACTCAGCGGAACAAAACATTCTAAATGAGCAGTAGATTATGTAGTCATAATATGTAGGTATAAGTACTTTTTTTGGCTCAAATGAATGATATAAACTTGTTTTTATACAAACTTTACCTAACACATTAAAAGTAATAATGCTGGTATATTTTTTTATGGCGTTTATTTTTTTATTTTTGGCTGTCCTTTTGGACAGTTGTGCCAATGTCAAGTAAATATAACTATCAGCATTCTTTGCTTTAACATTGACAAGCAACAGATAAGTTCATCAACAAATAAGTCTTGTGGGGAGACGCCATTTTCATTTCATCATGTCACATTCATTATTTTATTTATAATGTGTATTTATTGAATTTAATATTGCTATTAATTACTTGACACTGGCAAAATACCCGCTAAGTTGCGGGTGAGGCCATATTCATATCCATTTTATTTCATCGCATTTCATTTCGTAAAGAAAGAAGAAGTCTTGTGGGTATGAAGGCAAACTAGTGCTTCAAGATATAAGGAAACCGGTGTTATAATTTATTCAAAAATTATAGGGTAGGAATAAATTTCAATAATATTGGTAATTGGTATAAAATTGGTAAGATAACCAACACTAAGTGACTATTAAGATTTCTGCCAGCTATTTTTACAGTACTGATGGTAGAATCAAACTATAAACGGTTTTTTAGCCTATACAATATTATTTTTGCTTTGATTTGGAATTAGCTGTAGAACAACGTAGATATAAACGAGGAGCAAATATATCCTATGTGAAATTGTTTTATTTCTGTTAAACAAGCTCAGTCGAGTCATCTCATTGAAACGCCGCATCGGGCAAGTGTCACGGTCACCGCATTCTGTGAGTACTTTATGAGCATCTTTGCTATACACGGCACTTCACACGTAAAAGGATTGGAACCTTGACTTCTTGTCGCCATATTGGCCAATATGTATCATCAACTACGTACCCTACATAATTGATAATCCTGGGGAAACGTACCATCAGGTATATAAGCCGAAGTAAATGTATGTAAGGCGTGTTCCTTACCTTATGCTGCGAGCATCGCCATGAAATCCGGGTGGTATCATGGTGTGATTCAATTTGGTGATCTGCTCGTGAAGCAGCTCGTTTGTGGGAATTTTCGACTCCATATCTAGTTTTTTAGTACTTCTACACTAAATAAAATCAATCGACAGGAACAAGTTACTCTGTGGACAGGAATTTTTGACTTGACTACTCAACCGCTGCGCGAATAAATTGAAAAATTGATTGAACGAATGAGCAAAGACAATACCATAGAGTCAATGTCGTGACTTTGACGCATAGAAAAACTGGGTTGCCTGGTGTGAAATATATTTACTTAGTAAGTACTTACCGAAGTACTTACATATTTATTTACTGTATATTTCCGTGCGTATATTTCCTATATTTTATCATAGTATTATACCAATTTTTGGTTTTTCACTACGCCTACAGATGGCGTTAAAATGTAAAATGGCTAGGGAAACGTTTTTTGTATACGAGTGGAAAGGACCCCAAGTACAACCGCTTTTTGGCCAAATGATGAAGACCAAAATTGTAATTATTTTAAATGATTCAGGCGGTGGCCAAGAGGTGGCGATCCAGTAAGGACAATTTTCTGAATTGTTTTTTGGCAATGTATTTATCTTTTTAACAGACTTCAAAAAGGAGGAGGTTCTCAATTCGGTTGTGTTTTTTCTAGAACAAAACGTGATTTTTAACGTGGCACAACTAAAGACATACTTACTAGATATATGATTATATTTATAATGCGTTGATCAAGTAGGACAAGGTAAATTTCGAGATTAGATAATTTTTTGCTTTTTAGTTTATTGAAGATTGGTTTTTTTATTATATGATTAGGTAAAAATAGAAAGTAAATAAGTACATGCCTCGTTTTAGGTACTTATGTCATAGATATGATAATGTAACACTCCTATGTATTGTAGGGTAATAATGAAAAACGCAAAGACACTACACGTAACACCATTTATTACATAGGCATCAAACAGATTACATAAAGAATGTGTGGTAAGTATATTATTATTACACACTCATTACACACAATACAACTAGAAAAAAAATCGAAATATTTACGCTAACAACAGTGAGCGTGACTGTACTCTGCTGCCACATCGATGTAGGTATTACCGAGAGGCCGCTTCTGGCTGGCATAAGCTGCGAGCGAACAGGGCCTCAAGTCTGCTAACACAATCGAGTCATAATCGAACAGCAACCGCAGAGTAACTGTCACTTTTGACAGATATTGTATGGGATATCTGTCAAACGTGACAGTTACTATTGTTTTTTTTTTTAATTTAAATCGAAGCATTATAAGAAGAATCAGAAGGGAATTGAACATTTCCAATCATTAAAAAAAACTTCTATTCTTTGGCTGATTATATCTAGTCGTCGATTTGCTTTCAAATTAGAAATAGGTAAGAACTTACTTATTTGTGTATTATTTTTGAATAGCATCTAGCCAGTTGGTAACAGACTGTTACGAACTACAGTCATTCACACTAAGTACTTAGACCGTTCTGGCGGCTCTCAGCTAACTCTTAATGCGGACTATAGTTGATCTTGTAGTAAGTATTATTGTTAAAACAAACTTGTAAAAAGTTGTTTTCATAAACTCAACCGTAGATAGAATGACGGGTCTAGAGACGAACAAGATTTTCAAAATTCAACTTTAGGTCTGTAAAGATAAAGATTGTCGCCTTTGATGCCAAACAGCGTCTTTTTAACCGACTTTGAAAAGGAGGAGCTTCTCAATTCGTTTTTTTTTGTGGCTCTGTTCATACTATGCAATGTCCACATTGAGTCTTGCTTTCACTGACGTTGAACGTTTGTCATAAACAGTTCTATTAAACACTTTATTCAGCATCAAGCGAGCAATCTTAAACAATTATTTGCATATAACATTGTATTGAAGTAAAATTATAAACTATTTTAAATTAAAATATAGTAAGTATGACCTACTTAAGTAAATATTATGGAAATTGGACCTTACAGAGTACAGCTACACCACGAGGATAGTAAATAGCCATGAGTTGAGTTATGAAGTACATTTAATTGGCAATATACACAAAGGTGTGATGAAAAAAAAGCAAATTGAATGTTACTTTTTAAGATAAAAACCTTGGTTCCAGATTAATAATATAAAATAATTATTTCATAAATTAAGTAGGTAGGTACCTCTACGGTACTCGTACGTTTAACTCAACTCCTGGCCTTTTTCAATCTTAGTACCGTTGAAAGAATTTTAAAATTACGATAAAGCTATAGTAATTACAAATAGTAATTAATTTATCAGGACTGTCAGAGCATTCACGGTAAACTAGACATAACGGTACGAAAAACAAAAATAAGTAGATTAGTTTTTTTTATTACGCCTTAATGAAGATCATACGACTTTACTTGCCCGTATCTAAACATTTACATCAGCGCTAACACAATACGCCACAATAAGTCTTTACTTTATAAAAAAAAACATGGTTAAGGTTCCGAAACGATATCGTACCTATCACTGAATACATAATTTTGAATGGAGAATAAGTTACTTCAGCTCATGAAAATCTAAAGACCGTGTCCCCATAATCGTCACAATTCTCCCGCCGCTGCGATGGCAGGAACCCATTACCTATACAGTGTAAAATGTAGCTTTAATACTATAGTTTTTAACAAATATTTGTATAATACGCCAGGGAAACGTAGTTAGGTACCGTACGCGATCCATACCCGATCCTAGCGAGAAACTGACATTCAGGATTAGGGCTGCCACCCGTACTTTATAATAAAGTATTGTACGTTATTTCAGGCAATTGTACTCTATACTTTATGAGAACAATAAGATACACGAAAATACTTTATTTCGCCTGTTTTGATTTCATTGTGGTTTTGAAAAGTTTTGTCGTAAGTATTTTATGGATTGGTGCCGAATCGATGTCGCCACTCACTAGCGCCACATCACTTAAGCACTCGTTTTTAAGGTGGAAGCTCAGGGTCAGGGCGCGAAATTCAAAATGTCAATGGTTTTTATGTTTTTACGAAAAATTTTGACATCTTTACTATGTAATTTAGTGTTTTGCGATATTAGCATTCTGCATTGGATGTCTCGATGTATTAAGTTTGCTTAAAAAAATACCTAAAGCGATACAACACCATAAAGTTAGTAAATATAGCGGTTTTTACAAACCTTATGGTATTGTATCGGATAAGGTACTTTTTAAGCATACCTAATACATCGAGACATCCAATGCAGAATGCTAATATCGCAAAACACTACATTACATCGTAAAGATGTCCAAATTTTTCGTAAAAACATAAAAACCATTGACATTTTGAATTTCGCGCCCTGACCCTGAGTATCCTCCTTAACAATTTCTTAACACAACCTAACCTCAAATGTCAACAATGTCAGAGTCATTGTCTCAATTTCTTGTTTGTTTTGTGCGGTTTGAGTCCAATAACTACACTTGTTGTTGGCAGAATTTAAACATAATAATCAAGAAAAAATAATTGTACTTTACTTCGATACAATGTACTTTTTTTTCTTACCTATAATAACAAATGTATACTTTAACTGCCAAAAAAATAGGTGGCAACCCTATTCAGGATACACTAATTTTAATACTTTCACAAAACAATGCACCTACCTATTCAATTATAACAGTAACTTACTTCTTTATAAGATTTTTTTTTATGTCACCCTGAGACCAGAGGTAAGACGGTAGGTACCTAACTGCGTCATGTCTGTACATATAATGTACTACATTGAATAGTTTTGGAGAAAATTAATGGTACGACACATTTTAGAATTTTTTGTCCACCCGTTTGTCAGTCTGTTGACATGTCACGGAAAAATTACTGGACCGTTTCATTATGAAACTTGACATGGCGATAGCTTATAACTCGGGTCAATATATACGATCATGTTCAACACGAAAAATGAATGTGATTCCGTGGCATAGCCAGAAATATATCTCAAAGTTCACTGGGCGAATTTCACTGGAACTTGGCATGGTGATAGGTTAAATTCCAGGTTAACGATAGGACAGTAAAATGGCGGTAATCGTTACTATCTAATAAAGCTACATTTTAACAAAGTACGGGTTTTAAGTCACGCAAAATACCAGCTAAATAACACACGTTAGGCGGTAAAATTATTTTGCAAAACTCAAGTTATGTAAAATAACAATTGGCTAGATTTAAATAATAAATGCAATCTGGCAAGTACATACATAGGTAGGTACGTTAAATTATGACATATCATTACTGGTGTTTAATATTATTGTAATATGTTCGCGACATTTTAGTTAGGCCTTCAGGGATTAACATTACCTCGTATACATAAGTAATACTCTTCAAGTAAAAAAATGGGTTTTCATTAAACTACAATACCCTGAAGTAATACCACACGTGTGAATAAAAGTCGGTCGTTTATGTCGTTTTAATTGCCAATTATAGTTAAGTACTGTTAACTACTGAAACTCCAATTTAGGTTTATCGACTATACAATCGTTCAATCTGTATATATACTTAAGTAATTAATAATATAACGCATATTACATTTTCTGTTGTACGTTCAAAAGCTCACGTCACATAATAGTAACATAGAATAAGCACAGAAGCGATCTAAGTAGCTATAAGTATGTAGCTGATGATCGGACAATAATTCATGAATGTACAAAGTATTGGTAAGCGAGTATATTAATGGACTGGTCGCCTAGTTGGCTGCTAGCTATAACTTCAACGGATGAGTTCTCAACTCGATATTTAAACGTTTTAACTAGGTGGGTTATAAAAGCACACCACGCTACGTACTTTATATAAATTAGGACCTTCACCAGTGGCGTATAAGATTTGGAGCCTCGGTGCTAAGAGCCCTGGGACTATAAGGGTTGCCACCGCCTAAATTAACGAAAGATAGGTAATAAATATGAATGGTGCCAAAAGCTGAGCGCGAGGTGTGGCTAGTGCCGCCCCTGGCAGTTGCGGACCCAAGCCATGGCCCACAAGGCCTAAGGGTAAATACGCCACTGATGTTCACCATTCATACCAGTGAGCAGAGACCTCATTCATATTTCACTTCACACAACATTGAAACGTAATATCTACATATCTATTTAAAACCAATCTTAACACTGCCTGATTGGTCAACACAGGCTAGACCGGTGGGCCCAGGGATATGGTATTTGGAGTAGAATAACTACCGTAGAGCTGCACTATGGGATTTTTGGAAATTCAACCTCTGAAGGGGTCAAATGAGCAGTAAAAGTGTGTAAGAAGAAACATTCTTTTGAAGTAACGATCGGAAAAATGGCTAGTATTGTTATAATTCACATTATGTTAGCATCCGCGTTAGAAGTAGAATTAACAGAAGTTAAATTCTAAAGAAGCAGAATTAATGGAAGTCAAATCCCTTTTGAAGTCAATTTCTTTTTCATATAACAGCAATTAAAAATCTATATGAAAACACGTCCCAATTATTATGTTGGTACCGACTCACTACTCCACAATGCCGCCAAATACGAATAACGGTAGTCTGACCAGCCCCCCGATTCACATCCTTACGACAAGTCTTGTATTGACCGATTCGGTTATTCATTGAAACTTGCATTTTGAAATGTACCTACCACTTAAACACAGCGAGTGGTCGAATCGGATCATTCGGTTTCGAAGTCGTATTGAATCTTCGATTTATTTATGGAATCGAATCGAGAAAATTTCTAATCGAATCATTTTGGAAACGTGTCGAAACAGAAGTACTCTTTTGTTACTCTACTCTTGTTCGGTTCAAAAGGCCAGCGGAGGTAAAATAAATAAAGTCTAATTGGTGAAATGAAATGTGAGATGCCTCTTATCTGTTTACTAATATCTTTATAGTATTAATAACTACTTTACCGCGCACTACTTATTAATATTGTAACTTAATTTAAGTACCTATCATAACTCCACAAATAGGATTATAGATAAGTTTCAGATTGTGTAATATTTAACAATGAGGTACCTAAAGGGAGTTTGCGTTTTGTTAAATCAACACATTAGAACATCAACTTATTTTAGCAACAAAGTTACGTCAACGTAATCAATTGGCAAATAAACTTTTTGCAACAATCTGTAACAGAACATATTGATTTGGTCAACAATTACAATGCTTTACAAACTCTTCTGCTCGGATGACAAAAAAATCGCAGCATTTGATTGATAAAATTATTTGGCTTTTCCGCAATGTAACATTTGACATACCTAGTCGTCAATATTATTGACGTATAAAAACTTGTAGAGAGATGCATTTTCTGACTGATAACATTTTCTTATAATGTTTTGTTTTCAACAAGCAATTTGTGAATTGGTAAAATAAATGAAATATCGAAAATAAAAAAAAAATGTTACGTTAAAGAGCGCTAAGAATAATTTGATAAACATTTTTCGAGAATAATTATCACACACTCCCATAACAATTGCAATAATACTGTGGGTAGGCGAAAGGCCGTTCAGGGTTGGCACACGTATCTAAATTTATATTATATTACAATTAATATACGACATCGAAAAATACCTTAATTTCATTCTACTTATGTAGGTAAATTTAAAATATACCTAAAGAAAGTTTTGAAATCCCTATTTTTTTTCCATTTGTAAATAAATATTTTTGGTAAATAAATAAGTCCTTACCGTGGATAAAGAAGGGACATATTATAAGACTTTTGTCTATGACGAAATTAACAAGTGTCAAAGTTTAAAATAGTTTTGGTTAAGTACATTATTATCATGGAACTTAGCTACTAAACAACATTCATTTTTAATTTCTATAACGAGTAGTATTATATATTATTATGTGAGAAAATATTATAATGCGATCCTAACTTAATTTATTCCCTCATCCTTCGGTATGAATGTCGGTATGAGTGACAGAGTGAAAGCCAAAAATATATACTTAAGTATGTACATTGTTTCGGGAATATTTCAGAGGAACGACGATAAAAAATCTGATTATACATTCAAACGAAACATGCTATTTCTAATGTTTATAAAGGGGACATTGTTTTTTAACGACCAAATTGATTAAAAATGAATGTGGCCGATATATGGCCTATGTTTTTTTTTATTTGATACCATCCCGAATAGCAGAATAACAATTAAAATATGGGAATATTTTACGAACATACATTTGGTTTGGAGGCGGTACGAAGTTTTCTGGGACAGCTATTTATTACATAAATACATTGATAGATCACTACTAATCGCATAATACTGATAAGTAAGGTACTTTAAATATTTAACAACCTTACTCATGTATATTTTTTAAAGTCACACAATTTCATTTCAATCGATTTGGTTCGCCAAAATCATTATGGTAAACAGATGATAAGTTGTAAAAAAAAACGGTACTAATAACAATATTATGATAATGGTAAATGTATAAGAAATAATTATGTAAGTACTTAAGTAGTTATTATAAGTTTGGACCCGGGAGTTTGGTCACAAGCATTGGGGGCGTCAAGCACTGCCGGCCTCAAGCGTGGGGTTACCAGGAGCAGACCATTCATTTAAAACTGTACACAATCAAATTCCTTGCCAAAGTTCAATCGTATTGAATGAGTTTTGAAGGCATCCAATATCGTTCTGATGATCGAATCTTTCAAATCTATACATATAAATAAAATTGGAGTGTCTGTTTGTAATATTAAAATAACCGCTTTTTACTAAGTGCATTTGGATGTATACACGTTACCTATACCGAAACAATTGTTTTTACAATTTTTGTCTGTCTGTCTGTCCGTCTGTCTGTCTGCCTGTCTGTCCGTATGTCTGTCTGTCTGTCTGTTTGTTTGTTCCGGCTAATCTCTGAAATGGCTGGACCGATTTTGACGGGACTTTCACTGGCAGATAGCTGATGTAACAAGGAGTAACTTAGGCTACTTTTATTTTAGAAAAAAAATAGGATCTCACGAAAACAAAATAAAACCAATGTTGCAGCGGAGCGCCTGATTAAGTTTGATAGCAACAACCTGTAATGCGTCCCGCGGGCTCAGAATGGGCGAGCAGGCTGTTGTCAACGGTTGTCTTTGTTAAATACCACGCGGACGAAGTCGCGGGCAACAGCTAGTTAAAAATAAAACTCGTCACATGCATGTCTGATGATAAAAAAGCAAGCCCACTGAGTTTTAGAAATCTATATATATAAAAAAGTCGTTATACCACTTATAACTTAGGCATGGGTGGGCCGATTTGTATGATCGTTGATTTTTTGAATTTGTCTCCACCCCGTATAACAGAATAAGAATTAAAAGATGAGGAAAATTCACAAAGGCCCACGTAGGTTTATACAAAGTAAATTTCTGAATTGGAGGTTTAATAGAAGCGCCCATAGCGGTAGCATGCAACTTTATTCAAACACTTAGGTACCAAAAGTTTCGATCACCCAGATTGAATACATTAAAACCTCATACAGTCCCTGATCCCCCGCTAAAACTATAAACGAATCCGAACGAAAAGTTTGTGAGGACCCAGCTAAGATGATGTAATTGTTTACCGCTAACAAGCAAGTAGGTATAACAGTTAGTAAATTAATTTTAATTTAATAGCCGTGTACTGACTGGTAACGAAGCCTCGGGCATATACCGCATGCTTGCATGAAGCAGTTTCAGTTTTGATTAGAGCGAGAGGCGAATGACAACGGCATCGCTTCGATAGGTTAGTGTTGGGGTTTGCCTCAAACGTAGACAACAACGAAGGCACTCGTGGTCTCGCGCGGCTACGCGATCAGTCAGTGCTTGGCTAAGTAAATCAGTAAATTTGTTCGGCGAAGAATATAATGATCAAGGAAATATTGTTCGTATATGCATCACTTATTTGGCTCCTATATTTGGTTGTAATATTAATAACTATACCCGTATTATGGAATTGCCTCGCTGTCTTTCCAGACACTGCCGGTTGTAATAAGTAAGTTTAATTATTAACTGGCTACACTCGTTCAATTGTCATACTGAAGGTTCTTGAGTATAACTGTATAATTGGACTTTTTGGCGGGAAACTGAAAAGTCATGGCGTCAGTTGTGTTTTAATTTCTAAAACTAGTGTTCCTGCGAGTTATAGTGAGTGATATAAATGGAATATTAACCATTATGGGTTCGGTAAAGTGCACGAGTGTAGGTAATTGAAACAGAGTGACGAAACATGGCTTTTCAGTTTCTCACAAAAAATTAATAAAAATCTTTCGGTAAAGTATCCATCACTTTACTGATTGAGGGATGGCGGGTATTTTACTTGAGCCTAGGCTTTGGGCCTGTGCATATGCTCAAAAACAGAAAAAAATATATTACTTGACACTGGCAAAATACCTATGGTGATGCCAAATTAAAAAAAAAACTGTATAATTGAAATGAAATTATATTTGTTGGTAAGCACATCACTTGAAAATGGCTGAAGCAATTTGACTAAACAATTTTTAAACGTTCATCATAGTCCAAATCAGGTTTGTAGGTAAATAAATTTTGGAAAACTCGTCCGGAAATTTGGAAAATCTGAGAAAACTTAAAAGTGTTTTTAGACAGAACAAAGTCTGCCAGGACATAGAGTCACAAATAAATTGATGGGGACATACAAAGCTAAGCCAATGGATATATATGAATAATTTTTCTTTTATCGATTTCATATAAGTATCTTATATACCCGATTGTGATTCCAGAAAAGATCGCAAGGCAATTGGGTTTACAACGACCGCTAACAGAAACCATGACATCGTATGTAAAGTCAACCAAGAAACGCCTTTATCATTAAGATCGAATATCGTTTGCACATTACAGGATGGCAAGGTCTATTTTCATCATTTGTTATTAATTTGAACTAAGAACATTCTAAATTTCAGCCTTAGTGAAAATGTATTTAAGTAGGAGTTGTAATCAAAACTGATAAATCACCTTCATGGCCGACTTTACTATTGCGTTCTAACAACAGAGACGGCCTGTAACCAGGCTATATAATATCATTCCACATAATTAAGACTATGTACAACTGAACGATAAATATTTACATTTAAATTATTAAAGTTAACAATTAATCAGTTCTTATCTAACATTGAGATTGTTCGTATGGCCGCGCTCGCGCCGGGGCGTGGCCCCAAGACACAGCCTTGCGGCACTCCTGCGCTTAACTACACTATGGCTAGCGCGCGCCGCGCGGGGCGCCCTCGATCGTATCCTCAAAGGTTTCACCTTCACTGGTTTTCAACCTCTACAAAGCACCATAACGAGATGAAATAAATATAAAGTTCTAAGTAATCACATTTGAGTAGTACCCTGTCCAACAACTAGCATAATGTAGTTGAACACCTGCCCGTCTCGCGCCTCGCTAAGCGCGATATCCGCACACAGCTTCGCACGCTTCTACATTAAAACTATATCTACTAAAAGAGAATACATACGTACACATAGTCCAATATTATCATTAATCCTAAATGAGTTACAATAAGCTCGTTATTTTTCTACAATTATAATTTTAAACGGAACATCCAGGATGGATGTTAAACAGTTAATGAATTCGGTTAAGTAATTGGAATGGGACATACGAAGAGGAAAACACTTTAAACAACTTCAAATAATATAACTTTTTTTTTCTGCTTTCTTTTTTTTTTGCTTTTAATGATGTATTAAGAAAGTACACAACACGGAGAGCAGTAGGAATCGTATTGTAATAGCCAACAATAAGGGGGTTCACGTTATATATTGGAGATGAATACACCATTAATAGACGATTATAATAATATTTACATGATAGTAAAACGGTCCTAAAATCCAGCACAGTCCTTGAACGACATGAGAGCGACGGCGTCGCATGAGACGCGAGGAGTCCGGCCTCGTCGCAGCGCCGAACTCCCGACGAATTCCTCTCACGCGATTCTTCTCCTATCCAGCTGTATACAAGACCGCAAATCTGAACTTCCCTCCAACGTACACTGTGCAATCTGTTCGGATATTTAGCACACCAAACACTTCAGCAATTGACTAACAAGAATCATCCCACCTGCCTGTTGCAACACCTATACAACGTGCTGCTAAATATAATATCAATAAATTCGTAAGCGTATAATTGGTTCTCCTTATCCTTTAGTTACATTAAGAGTTCGTCACGACAAGTCCGGGCTATTAATTTGGCTGAAGTCAAACTGTTAATAGCATAGCCGGGATCTATTATACCACACGACTCCATAGAAGACTCGTAAGTTCTCGACGGAGCTGAGTGGCGGCGCCGCGCCGACTAACGACTTGGGCTTTTCAGTTCAGTCTTAGATAGGTCATATCCGGGAACAGTCTACTTTCCGTCGAGACCAAAACATGTACCAGTTTAAAAAAAATTGGTAAGATGTATAAGACTGACGAGAAAGTGACGAAATCATGTCCGGGTTAAGTCATAGCCGGGGTGAAGTTATATCCAGGGTAATGTCATAGCCAGTGTTCGTTTAGCCGGTCAACGCGTTCTCCTCTTGCGAGTTGGCGCTGCCGTAGTGCATGTGCATCGGGTTCTCGATGACGTTGATGACGGCGGTGGTCAGCTTCGCCTGCTTGCGCCGCAGCAGGAAGTCGCCGAGGCTGGCGGCGCGTCGCGGGCCGGTGCCATCGAGCAGGGCCTCCACCTCGTCGTTGTTGCGCGACTCGTCCACCGTCTTCTTGACATCGCCAACGGAGTAGTTCTTCTTGTTCTCGTTCTCGTAGCACAAATCGTTGAAGTCCGTGGAGTATGCCTTGGAGTTGATGAGCGAGATGATGGTGGGCGTGCCGGTCCCGCTGACGAGTGACAGAGGCCGCTCGAGGCGCCGCAGCACGCGCGCGCGCACCGCGCTCGCAAGGCTCTCGCGCGACGACGCGCCGCCGCCATTTGATAGCTTCGGGCTCGTTGATCCGTTCTTGCTTCCTGCAATAACGAATCGCAAATCAAATTCAATTGGATTACGTACGGATATAACTCAATAAACCTGGCAACATTTTATAGGGCGCGTCCGTAAGCCGCGGCTCAGAGCTGCATCTGATTCTTTGGACGTCTCTCAGCGAACATTAAAACACCCTGCGCGCCAGATTTATATCAGCCGTTTGCATATAGTTTTACATTTAAAGTACTATTCAGATTTAAAAATTGCCGCGACTTTTTAGCCAGGGCATCGTAACGGTCCTATAGTGTGTTGTCAGCTTTCAGCAGCGGCTTACCTGGTGGCATGGACGCCCTTGGCGATGGTCCGCCGTCCTCATCGGTGTGGCCCTCCGACAGGGTCTCCAGAGGGCGGTGCTCGAGCCGTCCGCCGCCTCCGAAGTCGGGATCAATGTTCTGTCCACCTTCTCCGGATGTCGATGGCGTTGGGTTCTGAAACATCGAAACGATAACGCATCCAGGCCGGTTTAACAATGACTAAGTTGCGATGTAATAATGTAGATGTCTCACATCGTAGATGTCTGGTGCGCCGGGAGCAGGAGTGTCTCCAACACCCTCAAGGAAGAAAGTCACCATGTTGCCCTTGCCCTTCACGTCGATGGTACCACGGCAACGCAGATGGTAGCCGCGGGTCGACAAAATGTCATAAACCTCCTGAGTCACCTGCACAAAACACATCGCTTCCCAATATAATTGATGCAATCTATAATTTTGAATTTGAATCGCAGCGATTGTTATAAAACAACGGCAGGTACATCAAACCCATTGAGCAAGGTTCAATTTCGCATGAGCATCATAACATTCGTAACTGAAATCATATATGTGACGGGTTTAGATTATTGTGGTACCACAATCGCATAGCGAGACAATTCTAATTCATTTCTAGCCTGTATCAACGACGATCCAATTACAAGCTAGCAATTGCGACTGTATCGAACGGAGACTGGCGAAGCGTTTAATTAAATTTAGATTTTGACGGGTACACACAGCGCATTATTTAGAATAACAAACATTTGCAGAAGATGCAATATTATCGCTCAAATATAAAAAAGTAACACAATATTCAAACGCAAAGTACTTGTTATTATAAAAATAGGTTTGTTTACTGATTCAACCAATATAATAAAAAATAAATGATGTACGTTGGTAAGCGCATCAGTCGAGAACGGCTGAACAGATTTGGCTATATTTTCCTTTTATAAATTCGTAAAGTCCAAATAAGGTTTGCACGGAAAGACAATTTGAAAAAGTGTTCCGGAAAATTTGGGAAAACGTCGTAGCGTCTTTTTGACAGGCAGACGTTTGACGGGACAGGTGGTTTCAAAACATTTGGGGGTATAAATTGAGGTACGCGTCAGGCGTAAGCGCACCTGGATGTGATCGAGCAGACCGGTGGAGTCCATGCGCGAGGCGACGTTCACCGCGTTCCCCCAGATGTCGTACTGCGGCTTGCGGGCCCCAATCACCCCAGCCACCACGGGCCCAATGTTGATCCCTGTCCGACATTATTGCTCATACAAAAACCTGAGTCATATAGTCTTCCAATACATTCCAATATCGCGTTGTAACTCGCAACAGCCCAAAATGATCGTATCAATCGCGTAGTCCGTACATAGCATAGCTTTGCTTACCAATTCGAATGCGGAAACTGTTGAAAGAGTGCTCGTTGACGTACTGCAGTTGTTCGCGGAGGCGGAGGGCGTAGTCGGCCATGGCGGTCACGTGCCGGTAGCCGCGGAGATCGCAAGTGGCGGCTGTGAGCCCTAGATGCAAGGAATGTTAAGGGTTAGTAACCTATTGCAGGTTCTGGGCACTTTAGAATAATAAACCTTATGACTCTATACGGATAACTATTTTATTAACAAAGATCATTATAGTAAATGACTTCTTTAAGTATATCTTTGAATATTCTTGTTTATAAAAATGGTACTTTTAAAATTGATAAGTAGTCAGTTATTATTGTTTGACTATCGAAAAATTAATATATTAATCTGGTTATATCTCGTTGGTGATGAGGCAGGAGTTAGGAGTCTATGGCGGGTGGCGGGGCTCTGGGCTCTTACTCAGAGTGGCCAATGGAAAAGAAGGACTTGGAACAGACTTACCCGATGCGGCCATGTATGTGGCACCAGTGCTCTTGATCTTCTCGATGTACTTGAATTGCTCCTCGGCGAGGATCTCGTCGAAGTCGGCGATGATCTCGTTGAGCAGGCGCAGGCACTCGACGCCCTCGTTGTTGCCCTCCAGCTCCACGTAGAACTCGGAGAAGTTCGGGATCGAAGCGAACATCACGCACACGGACTCGCATTGCTCGTGGTACAGTTCCTACGCACAAAACAATTACGATGGAATTATATACAGCATTATTCAGAAATGATAAACTAGGTTGATTTAAATCCGGCCCTGATGCCCAGGGCCTTAAATAACGGGCTACCCTCGGGGTCGAGGACGACTGGGGAGTGGGCCCCGGACGTCCGGTGACGATGACGACTCCTGAGGAGGACGGGAGGACGGCGGCGGGCGTGGCTCCCCGCCGCCGTGCGCAGCGAGGGCGCAGGGGGAGCAAACATCTGCTCTCCCGAGACGGGCCCCAATAAGGGGGCGAGGCACAAGAGGGGCACCGGTGCGTTCCGTTTGGAGATCCCGGAGCCCCTCCAACATGTGTCGAAGGCGGCCACCGGGGGGGTTTTAGTGGGTAAGAATCCCACATAACCCGGCCCTCTCCCACACAGAGGCCGGGTATCTATCGAAGATTTCCCCCCGTCAAAAAAAAAAAAGGTTGATTTAAATAAAGAAATTGTGCCCAACAAAATGACAGTTTATGAATTTTGTGAGCAATTTTGTTTTTAAATTGACCTATCAAAATTCCGCCTGCACATACATAATGATAGCAATTGCGCTTAGGAAACGCAGGTTCAAGGTGAAGTTTTTTTACTTACATCAATGTTCTTGTCGCTGCAAAGGAAGTGCTGTGCAACATGCTCGGGCAGGATGTTGGCGAGCAGTTTCCGGTTGTACGCCTCAAGGTGTTCCATCTCCTCCTTCTCATCTGATGACACCATTTACCATAAGACAATAATATTTCGCAATGAGTAAGACACAGTTGGCAGGGATGAAACACTCACCATTTGCCTGCAGTTTCCAGATGAAGTCCAGCCTGTACGTGCTCTCAGTTTGCATCGAATGCAACAGCAGAGCCACTGTTGCTCCGAGGGCAATAACGATGTTAGTCAATTGCTGGTTCCAATCCAAACCGCATCGATGTCTGGTAAACATGAAAATTATGATATACATATACGACACTCCAAAGTTCGTAAAAGCAGCGGTTTTTACAAACCTTCGATTATTGTATCGCTTTAGGTATTTTTTTAAGCAAACTTAACTTTTAATATATCGAGACATCCAATGCAGAATGCCAATATCGCGAAAAACTAAATTACATCGTAAAGATGTCCAAATTTTTCGTAAAAAAAATATTTAAAAACCATTGACATTTTGAATTTCGCGCCCTGACCCTGAGCTTCCCCCTTAAGAGTTATCTACTTACTGGTAGTCGTGGAAGTGGTACTTGTAGTAGACATGCTCCTGCGTGGTGATGGCCACGTACGTGATGCTCACCGTCACCAGCATGATGGCCTTCAACATGGTGATCAGGATCTGCTGCACTGCGCACACGCACATCGCCAGCAGGGTCAGCTGCAGGTAATGCTGGAGACAACACTATTCATTATAGAACGCCATTCATAGGTACCTTAGGTGGACACAACGAAGAGACCTGAAGAGTAGCGTTCAGGCAAGTCGGGTCAAAGTAAATTTTTTTTGTTACGGCCAACGAGGGCACTTACAAATAGTCAGTAGTATTAATCCTACGACCGGTTAGGACAGCGATCTGATCTGATGCGGCAAGAAACACAGCGGGCTAGTCTTTTTTTTTACAGAACTTTTCTTTTAATTCGCCATGTAGGTACGTTACCAGTTTACGAGTTATTTTTATTTAAATACTAGCTGTTGCCCGCGACTTCGTCCGCGTGGTATTTAACAACGTCTCAACCGTTGGCAACAGCCTGCTCGCGTTCTGATCCCGCGGGACGCATTGCAGATTGTTGCTATCAAACTTTAAGCAGGCGCAGCGCTGCAACATTGGTTTTAATTTTTTTTCAAGAGATCCAATTTTTTTTTGTAGCCTAAGTTACTCCTTGTTACATCAGCTATCTGCCAGTGAAATTCCCGTCAAAATCGGTCCAGCCATTTCAGAGATTACCCGGAACAAACAGACAGACAGACAGACAGACAGACGGACAGACAGACAGACGGACAGACAGACAGACAGACAGACAGACAGACAAAAATTGTAAAAAATGTTGTTTCGGTATAGGTAACGTGTATACATCCAAATGCACTTAGTAAAAAGCGGTTATTTTAATATTACAAACAGACACTCCAATTTTATTTATATGTATAGATTTTGTAAGCAATGTAAAAATAAAAACAAAATAAAACAATTGAAGATCATATAGAGATATTATTAATCAAAGACTACTTGTATACACAGCTTGGACAGATTGTGTATGGTCAAAAGTGCTATTTAAGATGTTACGCCACTGTCGAGTCGATGGATAGTTACCTCATTCATGTCGTACGGGCAGTAGTTTGGGTTGTCATCGAAGCTTGAGCCGAGTGGTTGTTTCTCGCCAAATACTTCTTGCATCTGTACCACAAAATAGTATATATTTAGGGTCCCGTATGAGGCATGTTTAGAACGTTTAATAAAATTAACCATTATTTAACATCAAGCCTCCGTATTTATAAGACAACATAAAATTATATTTAGTGCAAACCAATTTAGAACTGAATGATACAGTTTCATTTCATACACTAAACCGTGTCTATTACTTGTATTGTGACACTGACATCCCTCATACAGGAGTTTAAATATGAAGTAATCTATTTAGACACGCCATTTTCATATCATCATGGCACATCCATTATTTTATTTATAACTAGCTGATGCCCGCGACTTCGTCCGCGTGGTATTTAACAAAGACTCAACCGTTGGCAACAGCCCGATCGCACGTTCTGATCCCGCGGGACGCATTGCAGATTGTTGCTATCAAACTTAATCAGGCGCAGCGCTGCAACATTGGTTTGAATTTATTTTCGAGAGATCCTATTTTTTTTCTAAAATAAAAGTAGCTTAAGTTACTCCTTGTTACATCAGCTATCTGCCAGTGAAATACCCGTCAAAATCGGTCCAACCATTTCAGAGATTACCCGGAACAAACAGACAGACAGACAGACAGACTAATTTTTTAAAAAAGGTTGTTTTGGTATAGGTACCGTGTATACATCCAAATGCATTTAGTAAAAAGCAGTTATTTTAATATTACAAAAAGACACTCCAATTTTATTTATATGTATGTTTAGATGTGTATTTATTGAATGTTTTATTGCTATTAATTACTTGCAATGGCGAAATACCCGCTCAGTTGTGGGTGACGCCATTTGCATATCCATTTTATATCATCGCATTTAATTTCGTATAAAAAGAAGAAGTAATCTATTATCTCGTCATACCATCACGACTTGAATCTGCAGGATGAGAGCGAGGGTCACAATTAGTGACATCATCTGCGCGAGCGAGCGGTTGTTGTGGATGCGCAGCGAGGCACTCCTCAGTCGCTGGCCAGCATGCTGGGAAACAAAACGAACATACCTATCAATAAGGCAAAACAGGCGAAAAAGTGCCAACAGGCACTACCCTGCAAACAGCCAGCCCATATTCAATAATGATTAGGTATGGTAGGTAGTTAGTGTACGGTGAAGGCATTCATTGTTAGCAAGTCGCACGTCTGAAGTTCACTTAACCGCACTGGACAAGGGTTATGGACTATGGCCTAAATCCTCCTAATGTTCAGGACAAATATGCCCATTATAATGGCAATATAACTCGTCCCCTATTTCATTGGGACTGAATACCGTCAGCGAAATATATGTGCATTGCAGGGCATATCTGCCTACCCCCTACGGGGATTACAGGCATGATGATGTATATATACTAACCTTGAAGTCAAGGCACAGGATGAGATACGTCACCGAGGTGATGATGAAGCCACACATCACGATGGTCGCAATCCCGAATGCAGACCTGACACCAACACGCCCAATTAAAAATAATTAAAAAAAAATCTTCTCCAAGGACTGCTCTCGGAGTATAGATAGAGATGAAGATATTGTTAATAAGTAATTTGGGTCATGGGTGACAAAAATTGTCACTTTTGAGCGCGCAATGTATTGCAAACAAACCGATCACAACACTACGCTCCGTGACATACCCGTCTCGAGCGCGTGTAACAACTGATTTACATTGCAGTTTTAGGTGTAAATTTGTAATTGTAGTTTATTTAAAATCACATTGGGATTGTCTTCTATTAAGATTTCAGGCTAAAATAAATTTAAAAAATCGAGATGAGCGTAAATCTAATTTATGAAAGATCAACGTACAATTACAACGATGGGGGGTTCAGAATCATGAGTCGAATCCACTTCCGCCCTGTATAGACCCCATAGCCCTATTTGTTTTCATCGTCCAAAGTCTTTCTATAATAATATGCGGGTACTTGAGATATTGCTTGATCGGTTGGCACTAATCGGTGCAGTGGTTCAGAACACCGCGTTTCACAGGCGAAGTAATGATCTTTATTAGAAGTGAAGCACTTTTATAAGCACATTGATAGTGACGAGGGGTGGTCGAAAGGTTTTCTTCCGAAAAATACTTTGTATTACCATTCTAAATGTGTATAAATTTCGGGACTATGATACTAACACATTAAATGCGGTGAACTGAACAATGATGACGGCGACGTACACCACCACGGTGCAGATGAAGTAGGCCTTCAGCATGCGATCACGCTCCGCGTTGTACTGCAAACAAATGGTGCATTAATAGGCGCAGGCGCACCTTGTCCCAATTCGATACGCGATGCGCGCCTTAGACAACAAAACAAAACAGGGCCCCAAGTCTGCTAACACTATCGATTCATAATCGAACAGCAACCGCATAGTAACTGTCACATTTGACATATGTTGTATGGGATACACAATCTTTTCTATTACTTGTCTGTATATAAGATACATTCACATAGTATCCTTCAGTTATAAAAAAAGGTACTTGTAGTCCTCAAAACTCAAGAGGCATGAGTACTCAATATTTATTTTCCGTCACGGTAAACAGGTTAAAGCAGTAACCACTTCTGCGGTCACCGCGAAATTTGTAATAACAAACAACAAAAAAAAAAACTACAAAGAACTCTTAATCAAACAACTTTTATAAGCTCCTGTAGTTACGTAACAAAGTTTTGTTATTTATTTTTGGGCGGCGGCGCCCCCCCCCCCCCCCGCACCGCGCCGCGCCGCCGCTCACCTGGGCGAGGGTGACGCGACATTTTTAAATATTCATTGCGGAGCGCAAAACAAATTGGGATTGCGGCTCACAACAGTTTGTTGTATGCGTTCAAAGGCGTGGGGGCGCGGATAAGGTGATTTTGGGAACGAGGTAAACATATTTTTGTCGTTACGTTTTTATGAAAGTATATGGTATCCGTCTCGCGTTGAGGGTGCCGGGTACGGTGGCCATATTTTTTTAAATGGGACTACGCCCGCCACACATTCCCACCTCTATTACTCCTGTAAGCCAGGATCCACAATAGACAATTATAGTGCGACTTACTGGGGACCGAATATTAACGGCAAAATAGGCTGAAAAATAATAAAAATTTAACTAATCGCTGTCTGTAAGTACATGGAGGATATATGAGAAAAACTATTATTGAGGGCCTTTATCAACGCAATAGAATCGAAAACAATGATTGTTAGATTTTTTTTTTGTGTTTGCGTTCATGCGCGCTAATATCAAAAACCGCTCGACCGATTTAGGTGCGATTTTCACTTATGTATTGCGGTAAGCTTCACTGAAAATGAAGTGTTCGTATTGTTACGTGCGGGGGTAATTAAATGCCGATTACGTGAAAATTACTTTAATCGCTCTCCACACAGAAGGCAAAATTAGTACACACCAGTACACTAACTATTTAACACTTAAACAACAATACACCAAATCACTTTGTAACACAGTTGTCCACAGTATTCGCTAGAGTCGCCGGTATAGTCTTCTTAGTTCGCTTCCGAGAGATGTGTTCACTATCGCTTTCAAATAGAAACTGTCTCGTCGCTGGTCCTGCACACTATTTATAATCCGAAAATAGCGAGGGTGGATCTTTCCAGAAAGATGTCGATAAAAACCCACTAAACAGAAATGTTCCATAAGGAAAATGAACCTTATGTACACGGTAATAAGGAGGCGCTAGAATGTTCTAGTGTACGTAGCTGTATTCGTCTAATCGGTATTATTCCGAGAACTCGTAGTTCCAGGAATTGCATTGTCCTCGCCTTTTGTTTACTAATAATAATTTTAATAAAAATAATATGAGGTATATTCCGGAAGCCGGTTGCAACATTGTTGACGATTCTAGATCTTTCTTCACAGATCGACAGGGGACCTTGGACCCAACAATGCGTTTTTGTTTCTAGAAGCTTCGATGACTATTTCTCGAGTTATCGATACCTCTTTTATACGCATCGTAACAGTATTATTTCCATCGGTTCATAAATACAAATGTTATATCAATTTAAAGCCGCTATTCATTAATAGAATATACGCCACTTAACAGATCAATTCTGATCATAAACTATACCTACGCTCAAATATTATTTTACTATAACATAAAACTATTTAATGGCATAACCACGTTTGAACTAAAGTGCCTTATTATAATTAAAAAAATAAAAGCTCTCCAATAACCAACCGATAACGGAAACAAACGTGTCGCCCGCTCGAAGGACGACCAACTTGGAACTCACCCTCTGACTCGGAAGCCCGACATGAATAAAAGTAACACTGTTTATTTTAATAATTATAAAAAATAAACAATTCGCGTTACAGCGCTGGGTTGATTACTTAGCTGAGTTTTATGTAGCCGCGGGCTTTTAGCGTAGCTTAACAGTGTGTCAACTGATTATATGATTTAGTATAGGTATTTGTTATATAAAGGAACAAAGCAGGAATAGCCAAGTTGATAGAATGCTCGCCTTGGTAACGGTACAAATCCCGGCTCGAACTTCTGAGATTTCATGTGCGAATGATGATTATCACTTGCTAAAAGTTAAAGGATTACATCCATCTTTCATCTGCATGTCGGAGAGAACCCCTCGAAAGACGTGTGAAGTCGGTCCTGCACTGGGCCAGCGTGGTGGACTATGGCCTAATCCCCCTCACATTGACGGAAGGCCCGTGCCCAGCAGTGGGACATTAAAAGAGCTGGTATATTTTTTTATTATTTTATTGGGAATATTAACTGGTTTTTGTCCATTTGTTATTATAGTGTTGTCACTAGTTTTCGCTCGCGCAATAATCGATGTTTCCTTTGAGCTCAAACCCCAATCATCAAAATGTGATGCAACACCTGACACTCAGGGACAGTGCAGTTTTCAATCAGCGAAAGAAGTTTCAAACTCGGAATAGTATTTCTTGAGATTACACCAAAAACACAACCGCAACACCGATGATTTCATGCCATACTGTGCAACAGAATCACAAAAAGAATATTTTTTATTTGATGTAAACCATTTAATCATGTAATTTATAAGTGCTATACGTACTTATGAATCGTCAATATAGTTACAAAATGCGGAGCTGCAAATTTACCACCCGTTCGGAATGTCGTTCCTATGGACAAACAATTATCGGAATATAATTTCGAAGGTATTCCTAAATTTGTGAATGCCTCACGGGTAAGCACCGCGCAACTAGCAACCTTTGTACTCGTAGTAGAAATTGCCGTTGACCTCTTATGTATTCTTAGGTATATAATCTTATTTGATGAAAAGTGAATGTTTCAAAGTACAAAGCATTGTTCCAGTTTCACTCATGTTTGAATAGCAAAATAACCATATACTTTTTTTTCTTTTTTTTCTCCATTCGCAAAATAAGTGTGAATTTCGAAAAGGAAAGTTCATTACGGCTGTTAAAATATATCAATTGTCACCGCTCCTTTGTACCGTTTGATGTCGTATTCCTAAAGTATTAAAGATGATTTTAATTTGAGTTAACGTCAATAACTGTCGTTCGCGGCAAAATGGCGGTACTCGGAAGTAGAAGTATTTCTTTTTAAATTAACTTCGTATCTCGGTGTTCACTTGAACAATAATGGCGCCGGTAGTTAGTAATAGGTATATAGTCTATAAAAAAATGTTCAACTTTCTTATCAACTTATTGGTATATCATTGGCAGCACCTTCATCATAATCGTGATGTTTAAGGTTCTGTCATCTGTGAATCCAAGAACGGTAATCTCCCAAGATTCCGTCCAAAAAAAGTAATAATTTGGTTTTATGACAGCAAAACGCGTTTGTTTATAAAAATACAGCATTTGAAAGCAGGCGCGGATGCAGGATTTAATTTAGGGGGTGAATTCTGTTCGGCAATTTTGTCTGAGGGGGGGAGGGGGAGTTATTTTTATGTGGATTTTATCCTTCAGAAAAAAAAAATAAATTGGGCCAAATTAAGTACTTAGATTGTGAGTAGCAGAGGGGGAGGATAGCACCAATCTCCCCCATATCTTCCCCCTTCCCCCTCCTTAGTATCCGCGCCTGGTTGCAAAAGCAATTAAAGCAAGCATCAGCAACGTTGATAATAATAATTATTCTCTTTGGAATCGGTAATAAAGCCGAATAATGGATCCGGCAAAACAAAGGCAACGCCGACGTCACTTGCTGATATAAAATGGTTTAATTAGCCTTCGACTTCCCGCCGTCGACGCCAGCCAACCAATCTACCTCGGGCTTCGCTGAATGGAGATTTTTTTTAATAATGTCGGCATAACGCGGGAATCGGTAGGAGGAGGAGGTCGCGACGCCGCGCTCGCCTGCCGCCGCCCTACACCTGCGATCGCACCCGTTTCATTGTCATAATATCATTGAAACCATACAAAGTGGCGGCAGCTTTAAAATAGGGTCAGCTTTTCAAATTCCTAGCCCACACAGAAGACTTAGCATTTCAAACCCTCCATGAAATTGCAGAGCTGTTAAGCCCTTTAATTAGAAACTTGGAACAGTTGGCACTACGATAAGTGGTAAGAAATCACGATAATTTCAAAGTTTTCAAAGTTTCTGTAGTCTTCTTTTAGCCGTATATCTACATATAATAGGAATGCTACTTGCTCGTGTCTGTTCATTGAATATTTTCGAAGTATTCGTTCGTAGTGGAAATTATTTACGATACCAAAGCCGAAACCGCTATTTTTGAAGTGTACGTCTGTCTGTGCTTTCGCACAACACGGGAAAACTACCGGGTGGATTTTCATTAAACTTGGCACTGTTATAGCTTATAATCCGGATCATGGTACAGTATACTTTTATCCCATGAAATGGATGGGTTTTCATAAGATAGTAAAAAAACCAAAGTACTCCGAGGTACCGAGCAGTGCTGGTTATATAACTTGCAACTATAACTTAATGTCACATATACGTAAAGTGAAATTATATTACGTAATCCGATAATTGAATAATTTCAAAATGTATCTTCGGGGAGTGCAATATAATGGTGTAATCGATGTGACTTTGGATGCCGCCCAAGGATTATCATGAATGCCTCAAATGATATGGAACACTATATATATATCACGAGATTAAAGCTAGTGACCAGAGGCGAGCATAAGTTTTTGGACTAGGTAGGCAGGTAGGTAGGTCGATTTTGACTTAATCGTACGTTTGAGCCAAGTTTAGGTCAGCATATCCCGTAAGAAAGTTTATTGATTCTACGTACATTTCGTAATAGAAAACAAGAGACGAATAACCAAATAATTATTTTTAATTTCATAAAAGATTTGAACCTCCAATATTGCGTCGCTCCAGGCGTGTAGAGCCATTAGGTTACGCTCCCAGGTTAGTCTGATTTCCAATAACTTGATAGGTTTCGATTATGGATGCCTCGATGACCATTGACGTTAACAGAGTAGGCTTGCCTACATAGGTCGAATACTCGTACATTGCGAATATCAAATTTCAGCCATAATTTGAAGGATAATTATTGATGTATTTTATTTATTTCTATCGTAAATAATAGTTACAGATAGGTAGTGTATTAGAATAGGCATGATGACTGATTTTGAAAAACTGTTCTATAATATTATAAGGCATCTACTATATCCAAGAAAATATATTATTTCGGCAGGAAACTAATTTTTATTAGAATAAAACCCTATTTAAATTGTAATTTTAAAATTCGCTCCAAAACGATCGCCGGTGTCATGGCGTCTGCTTGTGACGTCACTATTATGCAAACTGACCGTAAACACATCAAATCAGTAATTTACGTATATAAATATTGTAAAGAGTATGGAGTTTATCTTATTACTCTTTGTTGATAATGTTGCGGTTGCTTAGCAACAGGTTTTATATTGTTTGTGTCAAAAATGGTAAATCCTTGTTCCATGTTTTGAGAACAAAAAACTATGTAATTGATCGATAGAAATCACGAAATACTTTATAAACGCAGGTAAAAACAATTACTAAGTGCAGAGATCGTCGAAGTTCGTACGAAACTTAGCGTTGTTTACAATGTGTACATGCTCGTGACGTAATTCACCCTGATTGGTGTTCAACTTATCATGGCGGACTGTTGAATTTTGTAGTTTTATTTTATTAAATAAATTATCAATCTCGCCCTAAATCTGTAAATAAATACATTTTTCAGAACCTATGAATCCTATCTCATTAGATAAACACATTATTTTAGTGATTCTTAGTTACTGTCATCATGCCTATTGTTAAGAGGTAAGCACTGCTTAATTGCCTATAGGCTGTGCACGCTACTAAATTATAAAACATGAGCCAAATGTATTTATTTATAAGAAATCAATATGCTTAAATTTTAATTTTAAAATTCGATATTAATACAATGGACTTTATTTTGAAATTCGAACAATACCAATCAGCCAGTGCGAAGTTTTAAGCCGGCCACAATGGCTGTGATATGCCGACGCCGACGGCTGCCCGGGGAGAGCCGTGCGGCCGGCGGAAAATATCCCACTACCTCATTAAAACTGAATGGGCCGCGGTCGACGAGCGGTGAACGCTATTGTGCGAGTATGGAACTGGTTTACACGTTGTATTTTTCAGTCTATTGTGTATCCCACGGCTGGGCAATGGACTACCTGTCCCTATCCTGTCTTGGGCTTATTGTGACCACGTTGTATCCGCAAAGGTATCCATATTGTCGCACCATTATCTTCACTTTAGTCTGACACGACCGCTCGGCAACCATGCCCGGCGTTCTGGTATTGTCACAGTCAGAAAATGACATAGGGACATACTTTTTAATGGTAGCTCGTAAGTATATATTTGTCAACTGTATACGAAGTACTCTCAGGAGGTACATTCTGTGCCTTGTTAAAGCACTAGAATTATGTTTTCTAGGTGTCGATAAATTGGCCACAGATCATGAAAGGCGGCAATTTGCAGGGTGCATCGAGCGAGTGCCACGCGGGCGCTGAGATGCCCATTAATTATATCGAGGCAGCCAATTAGAGTACCGTACGATTATTATTGAAAAAAAATTTAGTACCAGCTGCGCCCCGCGGTGTTACCCGCGATTAAAAAGGATTTCCTTTTCCTCTATGTCCTTTTTCCGCGATAAAAATTTGCCTATATCATTTTCTGACCCCTAAACTACTACTACCTATGCAAAAAATCATGTCGATCGTTTGCTCTATGAAAAATTAAAACAAATCTATCCCACAGGGACCATACATTTTACCGGGATAATAAGGACCCTATGTGCTATTCAAGACTATAATCTATCTCTGTGCCAAATGTTATCCAGATCCGTTCAGCCGGTCTCGCGTGATTGAGTAACAAACATCCAACCAAACTTTCACATTTATAATATTAGTGGGATACAGGCCGAATAAGTGAAAGTAAGTTCCAATAACATGCACATACCTATAGCAATAGATTTTTTAATGTTTCGAGTACCCATAAGCGATGAGCAATAAGAGGAATCTGCCTCGTTTATCATAATAAGGCATCATTTCGAGTTTATGTCAAGGGCTCAAACATTCCCGCCTGCGCGGTTCTCCGTTCGACGCGTGTTTCATATGCAGGAGGCCGCTCCGGAAGGCTTACTATGAACTCTTATTTCTAGGTAATTCACTAATTCACTTGTTGGCTTATAACTGTTTCATTGTAACGACTAAAGTTAACTCAGTCAATGTAATGGCACTATTGCCTGATAGTTTTTTTTATTAGAAAACTAGCTGTCTCGGTGATCTTCGTACCGCCTCAGAATCAAATGAGAAAATGAATTAACTTTGTTATTATTTATTTGTGATTGCTTCCCACGTTAAATAGTTATTCTGCTATTAGGGGCGGAGATAAATAACAAAACAATTATAATAAAAATCAGCCCACTGGTTCTTGAGCTATAAATGGAACTAACACGACTGTGTTATACAAGTTCGCTGGGATATCTAGTACGTATGGTAAGTGTTATTGAGTTAGAATATAAAATTGCCAGTCGGTTTAGTATACTGGAAATAGGAGTCCATAGTACGCCCCCTGTTCGCTCTGATTGGCTCTATGGGGCCGGCTCCCCTGGGATTCTACGTGTGTCCTTTAGAATTGTACCGATTCCAAGCGGTATACTGCGTTGGACCGTGGTATTTTTGGGGTCGAGTCACCTTCGTCCGTAGGAGAATTAAATACCCTATACGTGACCCTGGGTGGTGCCAACTAGGTGACAACACTACTGGTGGTAGGCTTCGGCCGTGGTTAGTCACCACCCACTGAACAAAGACATGTCGCCACGCGGCCTAGCCGTGTTCCGGCATGATGTTCGGTGTTGCCATTCATGGATGGCGGGTCAGATCAGCTGCGCTGCATGTGCCTAGTGAATGTAACGTCTCGATCTACTGCCGCCTTCCTACCTAGGCAAGTATGCTCCATCGTAGATCTCATCGTCACTTACCATCAGGTGAGATCGAGATCAAATACTTGCCTATAATGTAATAAAAAAAAGCACTGGAATAACTGCGATTTATTTCTCTGTTAACTTTTGCCGCTTCGACCGTGTCTAATTTCATTTTGGTCTTCTTGCCCCCTATAGCCTATAGCGTGGTGATTTACCTTTTCTTTTGAGTCTAACTTTGGTTAGACTCAAAAGAAAAGGTTATGATATAGTGAAAACCCCGTTGAAATTGGTCCGGTAGGTGTTAGGTATTAGACAAAAACCGTATTTTGAGCACTTATTTCGGTTTCAATGTTTTCCAATTAGACTAATGCTAAAATGGCTGCTACATATTTTAAAATTATTTTTAATGTATACACAATATACACAATTTTATAATAACATCGATATGTTTATTTTTTAATTTTTGACATATAGGTTTTTTTTTATTACCTTATAGGCAAGTATTTGATCTCGATCTCACCTGATGGTAAGTGACGATGAGATCTACGATGGAGCATACTTGCCTAGGTAGGAAGGCGGCAGTAGATAGAGACGCTACATTCACTAGGCACATGCAGCGCAACTGATCTGACCCGCCATGCATGACCCGCAATAGGTATTTGTCAGAAGCAGTAGTGAATTTATTCTTCACTAGCTGTTGCCTGCGAATTTGTCCGAGCCTTTAAATTTATATTACTTTTTTTATTTATGAACTGATTGAAATAAAACGAACACTAATTTTAAAGTGAAGCTCACCACAAAACTTTCGTGAAAACCACACCCAAATCGGATAAGTCGTTTCGTATGCACATACAAATTGATAAACAGTCATATAGACACAGATTTTTACAATCATTACGTTGAGTACATAAAGGCCCCAATAATAGTTTTTTTCCTATAGCTTTAATGTACAGACAGCGATCAGTTACATTTTTATTATATATATATTATATATTTTTATTCACGTTTATGCGTTCACTCGTCTATGTCAAGCCGTGTTATATACTTATATCAAAGAGATGAACACCTGCGAGAGTACGCAATCCCACAAAGAGGCAGGTTGACAGGACCACCAGTCTTTGAGCGATCAGGATTGGCTAAGTGCACGTTCCTATCTGTGGTCTACAACCAAGATCCGTCCTTAAAAAATAGTTAGCCACATATTTGTGTTGGTACATGTTTTACGATTGTATGTCGGTGTTGCCTTAGTTTGGGTTTAAAGAATTTTTTTTGAATGAGTATTGTTGGTACTGGACTATAAATTGATGAGTACACAATGAAAAGAAATCACTGGTTCACAACAATTGTTTATAGAATTAATGAGTATTGTAGGTACTGGGTTCTACATTGATGAGTACACAATGAAAAGAAATCACTGGTTCACAACAATTGTTCTTAGAATTAATGAGTATTGTAGGTACTGGGTTCTACATTGATGAGTACACAATGAAAAGAAATCACTGGTTCACAACAATTGTTCTTAGAATTAATGAGTATTGTAGGTACTAGGTTCTACATTGATGAGTACACAATGAAAAGAAATCACTGGTTCACAACAATTGTTCTTAGAATTAATGAGTATTGTAGGTACTGGGTTCTACATTGATGAGTACACAATGAAAAGAAATCACTGGTTCACAACAATTATTCTTAGAATTAATGAGTATTGTAGGTACTGGGTTCTACATTGATGAGTACACAATTAAAAGAATTCACTGGATCAAAACAATTGTTTTTAGAATTCTTGTCTGTGTGACTGTTTGTACTAGCATCACTGAAAACCTACTGAACCAATAGTTTCAGTGGATATTATCATTCTTGGATAGAATATAATTTAACATTGTAATATGTATAATAGGGATCTATGCTACTTTTATTATTATTATTTTTACTGAATGTTAAAGTAGTTATTGAGATGGTTGCGGGAATATAGCGGCGGGCAAAGCTAGTATATACAGGTTGATTGAAAAAGAGTATGGGACGGCACTTAGAGATGTCGGTATGTTGATTAAAAAAATCTCAACACAATAACAAAAAAAATATCATTGTGAGTATAATTGTCTAAAGAAGCGCAGGTCAAAGGCTAGTATACCCTTTCTGTATCACTCCCAGTATATAAGGGTTACATACCTTTTTCTCGATCTTCTTATCGCGGAAGGTGAGTGTGAACGGCTTGCAGTGCTCGGCGCGCAGACGGTCGATGGAGCGCGCGTCGATCGCCTTCATCAGGTACTCGTTGACTTCGTCCTCCGGCTTCTTGTTCTCCGTGCCGGCGTCCATCCCGATCCTGGACACCAATGGATACATTATAGGACCAAGCTGCCACGTATATTCAAAACGAGGCTTAGTAACAGCCGATACTGCCTAGAGTGCAGCATCTATGGTTCAATTTAAACACATTATATAGGTACATAAAATAAAGTCGTGTTAGTTGCACCATTCACAACACAAGAACGGGTGGGCTGATTTTTATATTTTTTTAATGTGGCCAGCGCCGAATAGTACAATAAACTATTAAAAAAATGGGAAAAATAAATAAATAATGATAATTCTCTCATACATTTCATTCTGAGGAGGTACAAAGTTCGCCGGGAAATGTAAAATTGTTTGAAAATTCATTATGGTATCTACTTAAAAAAAAGAATAATACTTAATTAGGATCTTTATTAATTATCATTACCCAGTATGTATTTATATAAATATGTAGAGCATTATATTTTTGGCCATCAAAATACCGGTACTGCGTAGCGGAGAACAGAATCTAGCAACTCAAGTTATCATACTATTCTCATCTAATTACGACCTTACCAAGGAGCGTAACTCAAGTTGAATGCTCGGTATAATTCATATCAGACACGCTGAGAAGTGACTGCGCTCGGTTTGACCTACTTAATTCGTCGACTAACAGACACTTCGCAATTATACCTACCCTTAAATTGGATAATAGTTCCAACAACATAGTTGGAGTAATGTTTGGCAGTAATATTGTTCTGCCTCTGTATGTTAAATGCCGCTATAACATGATCATATACTTATGTATAGTAACAACACATTTCTCCGGGATTTCGTGAGCGCTGAAAGCCAGGCGAGGTGTTGTCACCTGTGACAGGTGATGTCTCCCGAGCAATATGAAAATGTATTAGACGCGGGGAAACGACATTGAGGTCAATTTTGGCACACGGCAACCTTGAGAGTGTTGGGGCACGCAACAATATTATAATAGTCTATTTCGGATTTTCGTGAATTTATTGATTTCTTATATTTACGCAAATACTACACATAGAAATAAAACTAATCTCACGGGTTTTATCGCGTTTATTATACTGTTTTATGTCCCCGACGTTTCGGCTGATTTACAGCAACCATGGTCACGGGAGGACTGAGGTGGTTGACGTCATAGTGTTGTTTGAACTGGAATACCGTCATATTTAGTTGTTGCTTGCGGTCCGATCTACGCACAAAGTGCTCACAGTGTCTTGAGGACTTGCAATGGTGCGCAAAAAAGTATAATACACGCGATAAAATCCGTAATATTACTTTTATTTAATTTTCGTGAATTTTTTTTTAAGATGCTGTGAAAAAGAAACTAATCTGTAGACAATCTCGACTTAATGTGATCGAGTATTATTATAATTACACATTATAAAGCCTGTAACTACTACGTACAGATTAATAAATAGTTATTTTAAGGTATTTGTATCCAAAGTTAAAAGGGGGTAGGGGGGTGTAGGTTTGTACCTGTACTATTCAAAAAAAGCATTTGTTAATTGGGCAAGGAAATTCCTCGTAGTAATCGTATCGAATCCTCGATTCGGTCATGAAGAACGGCTCTGAAAGATGATCGTCGAAACGAGAACCATATCTAATCGAATCGATTCGGATACTCGGTTCGACCCGGCGGAAGCCATCAACTGTCACGTGGTCCCTCTAATCACTAGTCTATAAACGTTCATTAATTAAGTTCTGAGATGTCAAATACATAAATGACGCAAGGTTGCAAAAGGTGAAGCTCGCAAGAGCTTAGTGCCGCCGACTCAAAGGCACAGCTAATTGAAATCACAGAGTTTCATCAGCTGTGCATACCGGTCCGTTTGCAGCTGGAGCCAGGCCACAATCACCCTTAACACAGACCAATTAGTGCAGGGCGAATTGAAGGGAATCAAGTCGAATTGACGAGGTCAGACGAATTCGACTATCTTTTAGGGTAGCAATATCGAATGTACGATTAAGTATTTGAAATAGGGTTGCCCATGGCAAGACATGTGTAAAAATGTTTGCCTCTTTACGGTTCCCTCATTAGATCACTTTTGATAAGTCTGTCGTTCTGCCGTTGTACGTTGTGTATATGCGACCAATAAGCAACAAAGAGCCTGTTATTCAAGCTTATACAACTAAAATATATACACGAACGCCCTTGTCAATTCCGTGTAAAGCCGTCAGCGCACCATTCACCACAGTCTGCACGGCACCGCGGCGCTAATTACTTTTATGTAAATACTCCTTTCAGATCCAATCGGGTGGCGATCGGCTTCGTTCGGTAATTATCGCGTTGCTGCGGCTCTCCGCCGCGAGCTATTGCCGACTATTATACGACACAATTAGAATTTTAAACGATAATTGGACCAAGCCGACCGTTCAGTTGATAGCGGGGTCTCGGCTTGCGGGTTTGTTTAACCTTTAAATTGTTCAATTAGTTCATTGAAGAAGGGTTTAATTATATTCGGTGTGTTTTTTATGTGTAGGTGGGTTCTTCTTTAACATTTATTACTAGCCTCGACCCGAGGCTACATCCTCGGTACTTCGAATAATCATAGCCTATACCACTCATGAATAATTTTGCTTCGTATTCCTATATCAGATCAATAGTTCCACTGATTACGCCCTACATCCAAATTCACAACTTTTCTATCCATCTATCTATCTATCAGCCGAAAGACGTCCACTGCTGGACATAGGCCTCCCCCAATGATTTCCACACATCACCGGCTTCCTGCTACGCGTGTGATATCATCGGTCCACCTTGTGGGGGACCGTCCTTCACTACGTCTTCCGGTTCGTGGTCGCTAGAACCTTTCTGCCCCAACGGCCATCGGTTCTGCAAGCTATGTGCTGTCCACTGCCACTTCAACTTTGAAAAACAAACTTTACCTCTATAATAATATGTATGTAGTTAGAGTGGGACTCACTTGGAGGAGTGCTTGCCGTGCTGCGAGCCGTGGCCCATGACGCGCAACTCCTTCGACACGTTGCCGCCGAGCGAGAAGGAGTGCTGCGGCTTCTTGTCCTGTCATTCATACAATTACGCTAATTGATTGTGTTTGAAACACTATCTTAAATTGTTCATTGGTTTAATATGATACTAACGATATACTTACTTCATTGAAAATTAAAATTATTTTCCATAAAATTCGATGATTAAGTTTAAATAAATAAAAATACCGCTAAAACGCGGTACGCTGACGCTTGTGAAAAAAAAATGGCTGAAAACACATTAAAATCCCAAATATGACCAAACTCGTATTGACAATCAGACACTGATTACGCCGGTGTGACGTCACAACGCATCAATTAACAATCCAGAGGCTTTTTTTTCTCGGATTATAATTACCCTCCTCTATGGTCAAAAAGGAGTTTGGTGTATGGGCCCTTACCACTCGGCTGGTATCGTCAGGCACGATCAGATAGGTCTCGATGTTGTGGTCCTTCAAGTACGCGTTGCGCTGTCCGCCGAACCCGGGCTCTACTTTGTAGTCATCGCCGAGGCATCGCAGCGTCTCCTTGGTGATGTGGACGCGACTGTACCACGAGATGACAATTATTGACAAGTTTCGTTAACAATCAGCTGCAAAATTGAGCGTCTTTTATCCGTTAAAATAGAATAAGATCGTTGTCATCTAATGTGAGTAGATGTCAGCTTTAGGTATATCAATACTAGCTGTAAAACTATATTTTTAAATTGTTCGAATAGTTGGCTCCAGTCAATGTTCCAGTTGCGATTTGACAAGATTTGATCCAATCTGACTATTTACGATGTGACTTTGGAATTCGATTGAGGATATTAAAGCAAGAAAGATGATGTTCTTCTTTTTGTTTGCATAAAAGAACAAGAAGAAGATCCAACACGTCTAAGCTCTTATACGTCGTAACTATGTTTGCTTGCTTGCTTTTTTTTATGCGACCAGGCCCGCCACAAAGTCCCACCACTGCTACTCCTGTAAGCCTGCTTTGTTTGCTTGCTTGCTTGCTTGCTTGCTCGCACTCACCCGGCGACACCGCCGCTCTCCATGTAGTTGGCGAGCGTGACGTCATTGGACCAGACATCGAACTGCCACTTGCGCAGGCCCAGCACCACGCAGTGCACGCGCCCCGTGTGGATGCCCACGCGCATGTTCACGTTCACCGCCATCACCTCGCGCACCAGCCTGCGCAGAACATAGCCATGTTAACACTCCCTTCTTCTAAGAAGGCGGCGGCACGAACTATATTAGCCATATGCAATGCAGCAGACGTACTTTGGTTTAGAGGTATCGATCAAAGTTGGCCCTTATGCAAAGACGTACGATCGCGAACTTTATTCATGGTACCCATTTCCTAGAGAATATTTTCTATGACACAGACATAATGCAATTAGGTCTAAAGCTCCAAATCAATAGAAATATGTCTAATCTCTGAGAGTATTTGCCCGTTCAAACAATAGTTCACAATATCGTCATTACCAAGTAAATGCAGAAACTGGAATGGGTACCAAATTATTTTTCGTGACTGTACCTCTATGTGAAGATTATGCGAGGGTGGGGCCTGTAGCAAATATGCGGGGCCTGTATAACTACTACGGTACGTGGAATACCTTACATATCTTACTTGACAGACGTTTTGCGCACAGGCGCTGGGTCACGGGGGCTGGCCCGCAGAATTGTCTAATTCCTTCTATACGTATAATCTAGCACTGCCTCTACGTCTGTACATTGTTAAGTAGAATGCTAAGTTCTTTGTCGAAAGTTTACTTACACAGGCGTATGTTAAATCGAATAGTTGTGATGAGCCTGAAAGGAAATTTCTACTCACGCGATCGCATCGATCATGTCGAGGCCCATCTCGACGCAGCACTTGGCATGGTTGTCGCGGGCCTCCGGCAAGCCGGACACGCAGTAGTAGCAGTCGCCTAGCAGCTTGATACGCAGGCAGTGGTGCTCGGCAGCCAGACGATCGAATCTGGCGCACAGACGGAGGAAATAACACAATCGCCAGACGAATACATCAACTGTACGGTCACAAACTAAGCGACGCTTGTATCATGAGTACCGTACAATGGACTGAGAGCGATCCCAGAATCGCACTAATATTATAAATGTGAAAGTTTGGATGGATGGATGTTTGTTACTCAATCAGGCCATAACGGCTGAACGGATCTAGATGAAATTTGGCACAGAGATAGATTATAGTCAAGAATAGCACACAGGCTACTTTATCCCGGTAAAATGTTTGATTCCCGTGGGATAGATTTGTGTACATTTGTCATAGGGTACCAATAAATGCATTTTCTCATACGGTAGATTCTGAGGCAGTGCAAAGTTCGCCGGGACAGCTAGTATCATATGTGAAACATACAATATATATGACTCGGGTACAACACACAAAGTTTGCTATAAAACAAAAATATTGATTTCTTATATTTATGCACATACTTATATACATATTTATGAACGGTGAAGGAAAACATCGTGAGGAAACCTGCATGTCCGAGAGAACCCCTCCAAAGATGTGTGAAGTCCGCCAATCCGCACTGGGCCAGCGTGGTGGACTATGGCCTAATCCCTCTCGTATTGAGGGGAGGCCCGTGCCCAGTAGTGGGACATAAAAAAAGGGCTGGAATTATTATGCACATACTACACATTGAATTGAAACTAATTTTACAGATTTTATTGCGTGTTTTTACGTTTCCGAAGTTTGAGCTTATTTTAAGACGTAAAATTATTAGCCAAGATCAAAGCACTGATAACAGAACTAAGTAATTAATTGTATGAATACGGAATGCTCATTAAAACATTACACGTAGGGGCCTTATTATTCATTAATCAGAACAAATACTGCTGTTATATTACTCAATATGCCTTCTACTAATGAACGCAGGTAACATATTGTTCTTATTGGGACCCATTGATCCAGCCACGCTATTGGGTTCACGACATGCCATTTAATGTAACCATAACATAACAAAATCATGATAGACCGTGATACTGTTAACTCAATCAAAATATAACTTTTTATTTTCAACTTTCATCGACATTTTGAATGATAAAAGGTTGACAAAAAAGGTTGAAAGTTGATTCACATTTGATATCGGTCACGATTTTTGGCGCGCGGCGTCCCGCGAATTAATCAAACACGCTATCATAAAGAATGAATGCGAGGGGTAATCTATTTTGTTTATTAATTAGGACCGTCGTGGGAGCAATCGAGTTCGTTATGCCTGTCGTCACAATTTTGTAATTCAATTATTATAAGGAAACATCAAGCTTCCCGCAAACTTCATACAGCCGCAGAAAAAAAAAGGATGAGATTTTTTTTTGTAAAATTTTCACATATTTATATAGTTATTTCGCTATAGGGGCGGAAACAAATACAAAAACAAATACAAAAAATCTAACATAAAAATCGGTGCACCCTTTCTTGTGTTTAACTAGTTCCAGTTCAGATTACGTACATAAGTTGTGCTGAACCAAATCCGCGTAGCCCGTAGTGAAGGTGTAGCAATCAGCTACATTTTACTGTAGCGGTACGTAGCAAGTCTCGTAGCATATGCAATCCACGTATTATACGCATTTCGGCGTAGGCAAGTAATTTATTTCGTGTTACGAATCTGTATTGTATAAATGGCAATCCTAGAACTTAGTTTACTATTATCTATTAGTGCGACTATCAGGAGAACACACATGCATATAGTTCAGGCGACTAATTGGTGCTCAGGTTTTAGTCATATTATTGATGAAAATGGTCTCAATAGTGTTTTCCGTATTTCATGTCACACATACAATACAATCAAAGAGTATCAAATAAACCGAGTGAAGATACGTTCAATTACAATGATCGCACGTAACTCAACACAAAAATAAAAACCGTTTCAAATCTCAGGTGTAAAGCGAGTTAATAAAATCTCGTCAAGGTTAGTACTGGCACATGAATAGGTCTCGTTTGCGTCGGCCATAAAGCATCTCAAATTTAACCGAGTGAGACGGCTTTATTGGAAACATGAGCCCTTTTTATGGATTTAATAACGGTTTGTGAATTAGGGATGGGATAAATGCCGGCCAATGGTAAGGCCGCTGGTTAGGCAAATAGCAAGTCCGAGTTTTGTTACTAGTAACACATCGTTCGCAAGTCACAATATTTGTGTAACTAGTAGTCAAAAAAATTATAGGCAATTTTTTTTCATTGTTGTCAATCTAAAAAAAAATGATTTAGAAGTGAATACTCCAAAAACGTGTTGAGAACTAGACTCAATAGTTTTTTATACCTTCTTAGCACCAAAGAATCAAGTAATACACTATTTCACATAAAAGATGTAATGTTTATCTATACATATAAATAAAATTGGAGTGTCTGTTTGTAATATTAAAATAACCGCTTTTTACTAAGTGCATTTGGATTTATACACGGTACCTATACCAAAACAATTTTTTTTACAATTTTTGTCGGTCTGTCTATCTGTTTGTTCCGGGTAATCTCTGAAATGGCTGGACCAATTTTGACGGGACTTTCACTGGCAGATAGCTGATGTAACAAGGAGTAACTTAGGCTACGTTTATTTTAGAAAAAAAACATAGGATCTCACGAAAAAAAATTAAAACCAATGTTGCAGCGTTGCGCCTGATTAAGTTTGATAGCAACAACCTGAAATGCGTCCCGCGGACTCAGAACGCGCGAGCAGGCTGTTGCCAACGGTTGTGTCTTTGTTAAATACCACGCGAACGAAGTCGCGGGTAACAGCTAGTAATATATCAATCCAGGAAGCGATCCGAGATTTATATCCGTAAAGCACGTTAGCGCTGCCTCGGTTGCCTGGCAACGCGTTCCTCGATCCTCCGAAGACTTCATTACTTCGCACTGAAAATACGGCCGGATGCACCGTAAAAGGTGCAATAAAGCGCATTCAAGATTTACGAGTGACGAGCGCAGGGTAATGAGATTCGCACGTAGCACAGCCTCAGTGGGGAACTCGGAGAAACACTCGCTTATTATATCCTAGGAAATGATAATAATCGAAATGAAAAGATAAATATAACCTAACTAGCTGCAGGTCGCTAAAATGTACACTTGTCAGGGGAAACTTATACCAACGGGCGTCTGTAAACGGGGCAGTGTAAATTGTACCCGGTGTATTTTTTACTCTCACATAGTCTCTCCACAAAGTATTGGGCGTTCACCCATGTTAAATTTTACGCTGGGTGAGTACCGTAAACGCAGCCCTGATAAACCATATTCACAATATCTTTGACAGATGTTTGAAACACTTTGAACTTTATCCCGGGACTCGCCGAGCGTCAAACCTCAGTGTCTTCATTGGACACCGCTGAAGATCCTGGCTTACAGGAGCAGCAGTGGTGGGAGTGTGTCGCGGGCGTAGTCCCATAAAAAAAAGATGTTTGACACATTGTCAAATCATTTGTTGATAGCGTTGATCGCAGTATATAGTAAAACAAGCTGGACAAAAGAAGCCAATAAGTGAATTATTTTCTGTGATATACAACACGTAATTGAGCTATAAACAAATCACCGAAAATATAGCTATCTCGCTCATAAATTACAAACACGAGGAAGACGGCAATAGTTATAAATATCAGGCATAGTACTGCCAATGTACTTTGAAACATATTTGTATCAATTAAAGTGTGCGTTTTTGTATCAACAAGCGGTTCATCAAAGACAGTGCCTAACGGCATTAAAGACAGCGTTTCATTAACGGCACCAGCGGATCAATTAGGCAGCGGATCCGGACCGGACCGAGTTCGGATCAGCACGGCCCGGTCCGGACCGGTCGTTAGCCGCGCCTGCGAAGGTATCCGATTGATGGATGGTCCAATCATCCCCTCGCCACTTTATCATCGAGCGAGATGATAAATACGCTTGTTTATATTCTCTTCGCTATTTTTTCGGTGAATTATGATATATTGCGATCGCGCCGTTACGATTGTGAATCAATGTGGTTCGGGTATCAATATTCATTAGGTAGGTGACGTGGAATAGGGCGTTTTCATGTTATATTCTTTTTCACTCCAATGATATAATATCGCCAGACGAACACACTACCCCCGTAGTTATATACGTTTTATAACTTTATCAAACGTCATTATATAGTACTGCGCAAAGCAAAACTCTTGTGCGCAGTACTATATGACGTTTAAATATAATAATAATGGATAAAAAAAAGACAAGCCCGCTGAGTTTCTTGCCGGATCTTCTCAGTTGAGGTTGCGTTCTGATTCGGTTGTAGAGTTAAGAAAAAAAAATACAATTTGTAAGTGCCCCTGTAGACCTATACGAAATAAACGATTTGACTTTGACGTTTGATAAAGTTATAAAACGTCTATAAATTCGGTGATAAGTGTTTGGTGGGTGGGTATGCGTACCAAAGTTTGCTTGCAATGCATTTGATTCCAGAGCCCTAGGCATAGAAAGTGGGGTCACTACGCAATTACAAGTTGTATTTCATTAATTAAACATTCCTATTTGATGGAATGTTAGTCTTGGAACAACGGGCGGGCGGGCGGTTGTACTATAATATTCCGTTTGAAAGTATCATTATTTAACTATGATAAATTACTTGTTGAGAGATGAAAGTAAATATTGTAAAAAAATCTGCGTGTCTAAGAGAATTTAACGGTCTTTTGAAAGGCGTATGGTACCCACCAACCTATTGGGCTATCGTGGTGGTTAAAACCTATGCTATGCTATGCTATCAGCTGAAAGACGCCCACTGCTGGGCATAGGTCTCCCCCAATGACTTCCACACATCACGGTCCTCCGCCACTCGCATCCACCGGCGGTTTATAATCTACATAACTAAAAATGTACGTACGTATTTTTTTTTTACTAATTCCCCGCACTAAAATCAATAATTTATACCTAATTTAGACAAATAAAAACATAAATTTTAAATCAGGTCATAGATACATACATGTTCAATTTTATCTCGATTGAAAAATAAAAAAAAACTCGCTCATGGTCCCAACGTCGCAAGGTACCTACTACAATACTATAAAACGGTGTAGTATTTCGTCTGGCCCGCGATAGTGTGCCTTGAAAATATAACCATGTCAGCGCCCGATTTTTTCACGGACAAATTGTTGGCAAAATAATATAAAGGCTTTCCTTTCAGGAAATTATGTAAGGTGTAACAAAAATAGCGTAAATATTTTAACACATCAATCATTGAGTTATATGGATCACGCTGATGTATAAAATAACTAGCTGCGCCCGGCGGTGTTACCCGCGATAAAAAGTATGAAAAATTAAAACATCTATCCCACGGGAACCATACATTTTACCGGGATAAAAAGTAGCCTATGTGCTATTCCAGACTATAATCTATCTCTGTGCCAAATTTCATCCAAAGAGTAACAAACATCCATCCATCCATCCATCCAAACTTTCACATTTATAATATTAGTATAGATTATAATATTAGTATAGTTTGCGTAGTTCACGATTTATTTTTTGTAAACAATGCGAACCGGTAGCACTTGGACATGCGCTCAGTACAGGATTCTATATTTTAAATCTAATAATGTGATTTATTGCTTTGGGAATGGTATCTTTATAACATATAGTTATTTGTCAAATTCACTCTGAATTCCATATTCCTCCTGGATTACTCATAAGTATACTTGTACTTATTTAAAAACTAGCTGCGCCCGGCGGTGTTACCCGCGATAAAAAGTATGAAAAATTAAAACATCTATCCCACGGGAACCATACAATTTACCGGGATAAAAAGTAGCCTATGTGCTATTCCAGACTATAATCTATATCTCTGCCAAATTTCATCCAGATCCGTTCAGCCGTTCGGGCGTGAAAGAGTAACAAACATCAATCCATCTATCCATCCATCCAAACTTTCACATTTATAATATTAGTATAGATGGCTGACCTTGCAAAGAGTTCGTTAAGCAGACGCACCAGCTCCTCAGCGGTGCACTGGTCCGACAGCGAGGTGAAGCCGCAGATGTCCGCGAACAGGATGCTGTGAACAACACGATACGTTAAAGAAAATTGTGATAACTGGATGCTGCGAACACAATGATAAGGTGAAGAAAATTTAAGCAGAATTCATTGAGAGAAGAAAGTAGGTCATGATAACATTTAAATCTAAGTTACTATCTTACGAGTCTACAGTCTCGTCCAATATCTACCGTCAGCGTTGAAAGTTTTGGTTCCACTAAGGAGACGTTTGGTATATATTCTAAGGACATATAAGCAGGTACTAAACTTCTACTCCGAGTTCTAAACTTAGAAGATTATATCGCGATAAAATTAATTTAAACTAGATACCCTCAACTTACAATAGGATGTAAATAAATAATAAAAATAAATAAATTTCGTCGACGAACACGACTATACGGTCCCACACTAAGCAACGCTTGTATCATGGGTACCGTGCAATGGACTCAGAGCAAACCCAGTATATAATACTATATAGATGTTAAACATCCATGACTTGGGTACAAACATTCGTGCTCATCACACAAAGCACGTCCCTACCAGGATTCGAACCCTCAGACCCATAAACTGGTAGATTTGGTGAATATAACATTTGCGTTGGGGTGAGACCTTTAAAGCTATGGTAATAAGCTAAATAATTGAAAGACAATGTTATAAATGACTAAAATGTGTAGTACAATCCTCTCTATCGGCACCCGGCCATAAGCATGACATGACAAGCAGTCGTCGCTCTCGACAACCCTTACTTAAGTTTTCCGAATAATGTCTTAAACAAACTAGAGAAGTCACGTTATGCGCTTGTTAAACTTAGCACAATGTTCTGAAATTAAACCAGCTTTTGTTTCAGAAGATTATGCTCGGATTAATAATTATATAACTTGTTGTTGTTATATTTTAATCGCTAACTTGTTAACAAAGTGAGAACTTGTAAACCAACGAAAGTGACCTCATGAATATTTTTCGTTGGTAAACAACAACACTTGCTCATAATATTCTTGAAGGTCTACGGATTTTTTATACGTTACGAACGTGGATTAATAATTTGTTATTACATTGCTCGGTTGCTTTGTTTTGCGGCGGAACAAAAAGTCCCCATGGAGTTCCTTCGGGCCGTCGCAAGGGCTACTCGGGGCAACAATCAATAAGGGCCTTCAAAAATGATTAATTAAGAAGAACGTTATTTCTGTTGGACTAAGTCCTAACGTTATGGGAGTGCGAAGAAAATAATGATATCGAACAAAATAGCCCGCGAATGTGTCTTTAAAAGCAAAATGAAATCACCACACTTCTATAATCTCATTCACAGTTGAGTCTCCCATAAACTATATCTGTGTGACCAACGATACCGCTTGTTCACATAAATCTAGTACGAGTATATTGCAACGTCGATATCTATTTGCGGTATTAGCTACAAATTCAATCAAATCCTCCCAATAGTACCTATCTCGGAATCAGGGACTTAATATAGCGATGCAATCTAGCGATGCATTAAATACTGTTTGGTATGTGGTTTTCGACAGATTAAAGGTGTTGTTTCATTGCTGCGCTGTGCGCCGGTTGTGCACGGATACGCGGAGTATTTCGGTACTGCGTGGGCCTGTTTATCAGGCTGCGTGAATCTACGTTTCCACTGAACGACAAGATGAACACGATTACTCACTCACGGGTATATACAGCCGTAGCTTAGCATGTCCGCTATAGCACGTAATTTAGAGCTCTTTTCAGACCCAACAAACTTGCTTGAATCCCCTCCCAATAATACCATGAGGCTACTTTGCCGTGTGCCTGTGCGCAGCAATAGGATGGCGTATTAATTCACCCTGTGTCTGTAAAGTTTCAGTAAATCCGATTTTGGTTAGGTCGCTATTATGTATTCTACGGATGGACTGTTAATATGTATTATATTATTTGTTTTTATTGGAAGTCATTGAGCGATTCATTTGTCCTACTCCAACTAACATAATAAAGTAGGAGGATTAAAGGCTTTTTTATTTATTTTATTTTATAACTAACATAATAACATGGTAAGTTTTAAATAATATCTTGTAAAAACTGGTGCTATCTTTTGGATGGCTATAATAACTGGTGACTTAAAGTGCGAGGAAGCGCCCCGCCAAGTTCACGAACGCACAAATTTAAAGCGATACTACGGCAGAGGCTAGTACTATCTCAGAATTAGGCTTGTATACATCATTTATTTCACATTTTACGATGGTCCGTCACCCGTGTGTCCGAGCCGCGCGGCCGCTCCGCCATCTTCACTTTACAACTTAATCCCGACGAGTTCCGTTTTGAAATAATAAAAATTACAGCCGCCCCCCCCCCCTCGCCTTTGAGCCATCCTCCTTTGAGAATATTAACTTACATACCTATTTTGTGAATATTAAAAGCGATTCGGTATATACTACGGTATTTTTACTGCGTAAAAAGATCGTTAAAATATTCATGTTTCTGAGTTAAGTGTATTTGTTTTTCGTAGAATTCCTCATCATATTGTCCGTAATGAAATTGTACGCGGGTTTATATTGTTCTTTGAAGATACTCGTGAATGCTGACGGTGAACTATTTCCAAGTTCATAATTAATTATAATCCGACAACTTTTATAATCGACTAGTCAACTGGCCAGATGTACAGTACCGGATTCTGAGAGAACCCCTCGAAAGATGTATGAAGTCCGCCAACCCGCACTTGGCCAGCGTGGTGGACTATGACCTAATACCCCTAGTATTGAGGGGAGGCCCGAGCCCAGCAGTGGGACATTAAAAAGGGATGGAGTTATTAAGTCAACCGGCCATTTTATGTGGCATATAAAATGGCCCGTTGCTAATGGGCCAATGACTAGGCCATAAAGTTATATATCCTTTCATAATACATAAAACAATATTATTTATAATGAATGCTAGCGGTGTGCCTACCTGGCAGTAATAAAACACATCGGCGCAATAAATTAGGGTCTGACATTAAGTTTCTGATGTGGGCCGGGCCAAACACGCGACCTTTAATTTCATTTCAATTTAGTCGAAGCCCGCGGACCGTAGGGCTGCCTACCTTCTCACCCTCGCTTATCGTGCCGATATTTAGAATAAGCTCAAAATAAATACCAATGCACCAAACAATTCCTAAGATTTTTCTTTAAATATGTATTGAAATTAAAACTTTAACAGTATTTTTTTTAAAGTCTATTAATACAAAACAAGTTAACTCAATTTTTGCCATATAATTATAACGCATTTCCTAACAGTGAAGTGATATAAGTCACATTTTATATTATAGCATCTTCCCTCGACAACCCTGCTCGCGTTCAGTATTGTTTGCCATTGAAGCGGAATATGCCACAAATGTACCATTAAATTTCGGACTGATAGTGAGTCCGCGGGAATTCTGCGGCGCAGCACTACAGAACAATCATGCGTACAGCATTCTGCGGGCGGTACGGATTGGCGAGAATTATGGTACCGCAGGTAAACGAATCCCATTTAATAAGTGTACTTGGTACTCGATTGTATCACACAATTTTAAACTCAAACTAGTCACTATCACGCCCGAAATCGTCGCACAGGTGCCACATTAAATTAATGGTATTTGGTAGGGGCTGGGCATATTGCCCCTGAAGGAAACATACCTACCCTCAATGCGACAGGGATTTGGTTCATAGTCCACCATGCCGTCGCAGTGCAGGTTGGGTATTCCACAAAATATTGACATTGACTTCGTCGTATTTTTTTTTATCTTGGCTGTAGATAGCATGCAGATAATTTTGCTGGCAAAATGGGCATTGTTAAAGTCAAATTTGAAAAACGAAACCAGGTTTAGTTTTTATCTCACCCGGAGAACGCCTTAAAATGTAATCACAAAAAATGTTGAAGGAAAAAAGAAGTAAAGTACCTACTCAAATAACTGTCTAGGGTTGTCCACCGTAAAATTTCTCGCAGCCTTGTCTCCAACGCCTGACGTCGGGCGACGTGTTCCACCACATTTCCCTAATGGATCCGCGACCCCAATACCGTCGGAAGTGCTACATTATATTATTTAAATCGTATTAAACTAACATTCGAAATATGGAGCCAAAAAGGTCCGGGTTCACGAGGAGTAGCGACGTGTCATAATTAAGTACGCATCATATGTAATTGGGATCGTTATTCCGCGATGTTGGGGGCGGCAAGAATTAGAGGGGGATGTTCCCACGGAATTCCAACCAGGCAAACAGACACATCTTTACAAAAGTATTGGTAACGATGCGATCTCCTTGGGAGTTGTTTTATGGTTTTTTTAGTAATCTTTTGTTTTTACATTGTCTATTTCTGTCACCTCATATGTCCGCACGGAAAATTTTCCACACATTATAACTTTATTATTTTTATCCATCCTCCTGCCTTTTTATTCTCACCCCGGCGTGTGGCGGACCTGCGGCCAACGCATACAAGTATAGTATTGGGGAGAGCCGTACAGATAATATTAAGTTAGCATTTTTTAATATTGGACCTTTTAACGCCACCAGGATCCACAGCGGCGATCAACGAAGACGTCGAAGTTAGGCCCTCGTCTAGTTCGGGGTAATAGCTAATTGACTTAGGACCCGCAACGAAGTTAAGCGAAAGGATAATTGGAGGAGCTGAAAAGGAAAATCATCCATTTCCCTCCAATGCATAGTGGCGATGAAAGCAAACTCTGATAATTTTAACTCATTTTGACGGCCTGATTAGCGCAGTTGGTAGTGACTCTGCTTTCTGCGCCGAAGGGCCCGGACTCGAATCCTGGTGGAGCTTTGTGTAATGAGCACGAATGTTTGTACCCGAGTCATGGATGTTTAATAAGTATTATATACTGAGTTCGCCCTCAGTCCATTGTACGGTACCCATAACACAAGCGTTGCTTAATGTGGGACCGTATAGTTGGAGTGTTCGTATCGCGATATTTATTATTTTTTCATAATCATGATACATGCTATAAGTAATCCCCCGTTTTGTGCTCGCACCCATAAATACATTTTGAGGTTCTGGGACGCGACACGACTACGATAAGTAATCGACGCAACTCATCCGCATATTTTTAAGGAAGAACTTCTTATATGTAATGTTCCTGAGTGCCTTAACCCTTAATAGCCTAGAGTTTCAATTTTGATACCAATCTTTTAAACCGAATGTTCTCATTACTATTAGTTTTTTTTATAGGTTGGCTGTACAGTAAAATACGTACGTATTTTACTGTTGTATAATATTCTTTCCAACGAAATTAAAAAAAAAACAAATGTCATTATTATTAAACACAGTAACATTAAACACAGTAATATTAAAAATAAATCACTTTCGTAAATCAGGCTACTAAGGGTTAAACAAAAGGATTTGACAGTTTTGGTGACAACCCTATTTTGACGGATTGACAGAATCTCACGTCCTCTACGCAGGCAGGCTAATTAGACAAACTCAAACTGTTGACTTTATTGAAATAAAGCTTATTATTCAGATGTTATCGCGTTTATTTTTTGTTTTTCAAAATAAGTTTTATTTCGATGTGTACTATCCGCGTTAATATAAGAAAACAGCTGTTGAGTTTATTCAATGTTTAGTGTGTTTTAACATGCTGAAGACCCCTCTATTCGGCTTAGGGGGCTGTAGCTGAACATCGGTGCTTGAGGAGAGTCGCCACTCTCAGCGCCTGCTGAGCTAAATGCCTTCTGGCACAGCTCACTCAGATCCGAAATACTCGCCTATATGACTTACTATGCTTTTTTATATGTATTTGTGTATCCTTGTGTATGTGCTAAATAAACTTTTTCATTCTTTCATTCTATTCGAGTAGATAAAGTTAATTACATTGCCAAATATATTATTTTTACTATGATTTATCACTCACACTGAACACACAAATCTGCATGTCGACCTTATAATCATGATTGATTTCTGTGTGAGTGTCTTAGCTTCGAATAGAATTAAAAACAAACACAGAAGTATGTTATGATCAAGTCTCCCTGAAACTCTGCGGAGCGAGGAATCTCACGACATTCATTACAATGAAACAGCACAAGTTTGAATAAGTTAAGCCCGCTACGTGTTTAAGTGGAACGAATTGTAATGAGCAACAAAATCGGAGTTCCAAACTTTTCCGAACGACGTGACGACGTGACGACGACACGTAACAGCGCAACGAAGACGCTGCCGCGTGACACTTTACAATTATGTTGATTTTCATCAAACACTATCTTTTGGCCGCGACTACGCCCGCGGTACCTCAATGAAACGTTGCATATAGCGTAGCCTTCTATCATTCAAGAGATTTTCGGAATCGGATCAGTGACTCCGGTAGTGACCCCCTACATCTCTATCAAACTCTCAAACTAACAAACTTTTCCCGTTTATAATAATATGAGTATAAATACTTAGATACACATAGTTGGGTGGTGTTACTTACAAAAACATAAGCAGGATTCCTTGATTTGACTAATGGTGAAGAGTAAGCCAAAATGACGTTATTTTAAAACCCAGCCTAACTATTTACCGGAGCTTTGACATATTTGATTTATAACGATGCAAGCAATTCTGAGTCTTCGTCGTTCTTCAGGAAGCGCGCTATTACCTACAAATTTTATATAGAAAATTGCAATTTGCATTTCTCCGGAAATAGAGTTTAGAGTACATGGCATGTTCAATATTTTCCAAGCAATCTCGGAGACTATTGAGGGCTAAAAATAGCTTGTAAAATAGATATATGGGTACCGTACAATACACTGAGGGCGAACTCAGTATATAATCCCTCTAATATTATAAATTAGTGGGATGTGAAAGTATGGATGGATGTTTGTTACTAAATCACGCCAGAACGGCTGAACGGATCTGAATGAAATTTGGCACAGAGATAGATTATAGTCTGGAATAGCATATAGGCTTTTATCACGGTAAAATGTATGGTTCCCGTGGGATATATTTGCTTTAGTTTTTCATAGAGCAAAGGATCGACATGATTTTTGCATAGGTAGTTTAGGGTAGTTTAGAGTCAGAAAATGATATAGGCACATACTTTTTTATCGCGGGTCACGTCGTGGGGCGCAGCTATTACCTATATAGATATGAAACATCCATGACTCGGGTACAAACATTCGTACTCTTCACAAAAAGTTGCTCCCTGCCAGGATCCAAACCCAACTCCAACTACGCTAATCAGGTCGACGGCTTATACGGCTGGAGGCTTCGCTTTGACCGCTGTTCAACACTGGAGGTAGATTTGAAAATAGACGGTGACAAGTTTCAATTTGCTAGCACCATCTTTAAAGGAATAATCCTCTTAAAAAAATGACAAATAAGACCATTGTATAGGAAATATGATTTAAACTGGTACTGGAAACTGAGAAAAATGTAGTAAATTGTAATGTTAAAAAAGCGATAAACGCTTGACGTTGAAAGCCATTGAGAGCTCAACAAAGGAAGAAGCAATAGGCTATACAAGGCACACCATAAGCACATGTAGTCCGCGTCTTCGAACATGATATATAGCCTCGTATGTATCTTCGCTATTCCATAAATCGACATATTAAAAATAAACGGCAACATTTTACCATTCCAATAAAGGTCGTATGCGAAACGTACTTCTAAAGTTGGAATCGCGACTCCAAAGAATTTTCAAATTGCATCGCAATGCACTCGAGCTCAGGCGTATTCGAATTTAACGGTTCCACATTTCAACAACAATCTCCAAGCAATGCATACATCTCGAGCAAACTTGCCGTGGCGCCGGCAAACACGACCAATTAAATATACAAAGTGGCTCAACAAAATGGAAGGTAGGAATCATCTTTGCAAAGTTCACAAGTGACGCAAATTGCAACACTCGAGGCAAGCTAGAAAAAAGTAACTGGATAGAGAATATTTTATCTGTGAACGTGTCAGCAAAATGCTAATATTTCTTTATAACCTGTCAAAGTCAAATCGTTTATTTCGTATAGACCTACGGGGGCACTTACAAATTGTCATTAGCATTTTTTTTTCTTAACTTTACAACCGGGGTAGAACGTGACCTCAACTGAGAAGATCAGTTGAGGTCACGTTTTAAAAGCCATTATTTTTACAAAAGAATAAAATTAAAAGTAAGCTCCAGTGTTTTGCCATGCGAGGCGCTGTCGAGCGTAATCTACATTGCGGGAGCATTACTGATAAGATTCAGTACGTGTGACCAGAGAAGGATTCTTTTAGGCAAATGACAGATTAAGGACGAAGCGATCAATATATAATTAAGGAATCCTACGAGAGCGGATCCAATCTCAGGAATCGGTACAACTGCTTCGATGTAAATATCCTAGCCGTCCAATTATTGCTGTCACTGCAATCGGAGCGACATAATTACCTGGTCGTTGTATGCAGATGATACGAGCCATAATTGAATCGTCTTGTACAGGCTTGGGCAGATTACAGGCACCGACCGCAACGCATTTTAGGAGTACGTAATGGATTCAAAATAAAACGAACATTCTCCTGATAGGGATCTGTCAGAGCGATGTGCCCCACGCATGTATTGGTTCGTATACAATAGGCCGTTTGACTGTTATGTAATTTGTTATTCGTTATATAAGTGTTATTGTAAATGCGAGTAAGCATATGCAATAGTAAGCTGGTGACCTAGTTTTTATGAATCTGAGCGAGTTTTGATTTAAGTTACACAATTATTATGAGTTAAAAACTGCTTGAGTATTATTACTTATATCGTAACTATGGTTCTGCCTGCTCCATGGTATTGATTTTCCTGGGTATGTACCTATAACGACCTCTATTTCAAAAGAGTAATCCGTTAGTTTCTCAACGGCTATTCTCTAGAACCAACATTGCGTATTGGTAGTAAATTATATTTATAAGGCCTATATGAATCAACAATCATTGATTATGATTGTATATTAAATCAAAAGTAATATATTTTCAAATTGCTAACATAATTTTAAAGATATTCATGGCTTAATTTTCGTCACAGCATATTATGAGGTAGGACACGAGTCCTTATCGCTTACGCACTGGCTTATATAGTGGTAACGTTACAGGTAATAATATCGCCAGACGAATACATTAAACTATTCGGTCCCATACTAAGCATGTATCATAGGGTACAGTAAAATGGACTAGAGACGAACCCATTATATCATACTTTATACGATATAAATGTACATGACTCGGGAATAAAAAAACTTGCATATCACACAAAGTTTTATACCTAGGATTCGAACCCAGAACCCTCAGCGCAGAAGGCAGTATCACATCAAACTGAGCTAATTACGTTATCATTCGTCATCGATCAGCTTTATCAGATAATGGAAATAAAATCCGACCGACTGTTAGAAAATAACAATATCGTTGGCTTGATCTTAGAACGACCGGCTAGCTTTTAGAATACTTTGATGTCGGCCTAACGCGGCTTATCGTGCTCCTACTAGCGGCTACGCTTTGAGGCGACGTGCCTCACCAACTTATAATTTGCCTAAGAGCATACTAAAAGGATATGAAATATATATTATACTGGATAAGTGTTGCCCTAAGCTCACTCGAGTTACCTTAGGACATTACTTTTGCAGAATTATATACTGATTATGATAGATAAAGAGAGATTATTTACTGTACTGCAGGTAAGAAGTTGTCAATTACATTTAATAAGTATCACAAATACATTAAGGGCATGTATCAAAATCTGCTGAAGATACTTATATTACAGATGACCCATACAAGTTCTGTCAATTAAGTTGTGGATAGGTTAATATATTAAGTGTTTATCTACCTTTTAATATAAGGTGTAACAATAATAGTGTAAATATATTAACAGGGCCAACACTGGATTAAAAAAGTAACATTCCCAAAGAGATAAATCAAGTTATAAGACATTTAAAAAATTACACCCTTTACTGAACGCATGGTCACCCTACTGGATCGTCTTGTTTAAAAAAAACATTCACACGATAATTTTATTCATCAACGTTATCAATATAACTTACTGATTCATCTATCAAATATTTTACTCTGAGATGTATATAAAAAATTCATATTTTCGTCTTGAATTTATTATAACCACTCCACGAAGATACAATTTGAAAGGATCAGCAAATTATTCATGGAGTGCCTTGATCTATGGAGTGAACTATATTTGATATATTAAATCATGCATAATTCAAATATTTATATACATAAATATCGCCAGACCAATACAAAAACTTTACCGTCCTAGACTAAGCATCGCTTGTATTATGGGTACCGTACTGAAGGCAAACCCAGTATATAATACTTATATACATATTAAACATGACTCGGGTACAAACATTCAAGCTTATCTCACAAAGTTGGTCCGTACCAGGATTCGAACCCGGGACCCGCAGCGCCCCGGCGCGCACGTATGGGTATTTCTAAATTTAAAGTGCATATCTTATTTAAAACCATAATTATCACTTACAAATCCCCCTCTCGTTGAGGGGAGGCCCGTACAGTGAGACATGAAGGTGGTAGCTCAGGTCAGGGCGCGAAATTCAAAATGTCAATGGTGTTTATTTTTTTACGAAGAATTTGGACATCTTCGCGATGTAATTTAGTTTTTCGCGATATTAACATTCTGCATTGTATGCCTCAATGTATTAAGTTTGCTTAAAAAAATACCTAAAGCGATACAACACCATAAAGTTAGTAAAAGTAGTGGTTTTTAGTAACTTTATGGTGTTGTATCGCTATAGGTTTTTTTATGTCCAAACTTTTCGTAAAAAAATAAAAACCATTGACATTTTGAATTTCGTGCCCCGACCTGAGCTTCCATTACTGTATTATTTACCTGACGTTCTCGTAGCGTTGGATGTAGATCTTGTGGAACTGCTCCTGGCGCGGCTGGCTCGCGATGTCAGCCTTCATCTCCATGGCCACGTGGCGCGGAAGCACCGACAGAAGCAGACGCTCCTGCGACAAAACCAAGAATTAGCATCTCTATCAGTTTCTATATTCAAATGGAACAGGAAGATTTTGAGTCTCTAAGATAGGAGCAGAATTTTAAACGTTGCGGAGAATGTCAATGTTTCATGTTGTTCGCCTAAACTGTGATGAAATGACTCATTATTACGGAGTCTCATCATAAATTGTCCTGTAGTTTATAGGCGATGCCCGTATAAATAAATATACATACAAGAAATCTAAAGCAGTTTGTTTTGGACGTGGTTGCGTTCACATAGCCCATTTTCTTTTATCTTCAACGCACAAGCAGACACCCGTTATAGAGTTTTTATAGAATACATGTTGGAACTGAAATATCTTTTGCGCGTACCATATTTTTCGCGTTCGCAGATATTATTTTATCAATTTTTGCTTCATTGAATCGGCAACAATGTTGTAATAATATAATAAGCTGTGGGTTACTCCGCCTTGCCTTTGTTATTCTCTGTGTTGTGTTGTTATGTTATTCTCTGTACAGGAATTTTGATTAAATTTTATTTTTCTGTTCGGTATTTTTTACGAAGGATATTGGTGGGGCACCTTCGAGCTTATAACATGCTATCTCGTTTGATATTTTCATTCCTTGATTGCAACTGATGGTGTTCCTACTATATATTCCGTTGTTTTGGGTGAGAATAAAGAATTTAAAAGGACTCGGGCCGCATACACTATAAACAAATATATTAGCCTTAAAACTTTACCTAAAAGAAATTATATACACTACCAGGATATTTTTTGTTTCTTGGCCCGTTTCCTACTGCGACCACTATTACTCCTGTAAGTCATACCTACAGATCAAATCCTCGGAGTTATAGCGTAAAGCCAGATGGGTTTACATTGCACACTTGCAATCAACATCACGTTAAGACTCATTTCAGCGTGAGTCGTAAACCAGTAATGTATATAACTCGCATTCAACTAACAAATCCGCACCCGAACGCTTTCTAGGAGCAGTTTATGACGAAGGAAATGACAATTTGGTCGCGAGTCAAACGTGATTTGACAATTTGAAGGTTCTGACGAAGCGAGGCAAACACGCCTCGGAGGCTGTTCGATCACTCAGTACAAAGCTTTAAGGTCTAACTGTAGTGTACTGCATTTTCAATAATTACATATTATAATGCCTACCATTAATTAGGCGGCTGCCTCGCATCGAAAATACAATTGTAATGGCGACGCAATTAATTATACATTCGTCCGCCATAATTGTCAGACATCCAGATATCAATAATTAAAATCACTCGTATTTAATCGAGCACATCTCGAAAACCGTCAGTGCGAGCGTGATTAACGTCATCGCGAAATGCCACGAATATTTGCAGCTATTCTGGTATTTCGAATCAATGTTGTGGCTTTGGGAATACGGCGGTGTTCAAACATTTGCAGATTTTATTAAGTGTCTGCTTTATATATTAACTAGCTGTCCCGGTGCACTTCGTACCGCCTCAGAATCAAGTATATGACAAATACAATTATCTTTATTTTACCGTGATAAAAAGTAGCCTATGTGCTATTCCAGACTATAATGTATCTCTGTGCCAAACTTCATCCAGGTCCGTTCAGCCGTTCTAGCGTGATTGAGTAACAAACATCTATCCATCCATCCATCCAAACTTTCGCATTTAAAATATTTGTGGGATTTTAATTATTTATGTCAGTAAGTAATAGGTCTGGATAGCCTGTTCGTGACACGTGTCAAAACACAGAAGTAGAATCCACAATTTATTAGACATTTTGCATGTCTATCTGTTCGCGCATCAAGGAAAAACTATCTGATGGATTTTGATGAAAGTAAACAAGCTTAACTAGCGTAAACATATATCCCCGAATTTATAGACGTTTTATAACTATATCAAACGTCATATAAAACTGCGTACAAGATTTTTGTAGTACTATATGACGTTGAATAAAGTTATAGAACGTTTATAAATTCAGGAGGTGACAGTAGTTTCACCCGAAAAATTGAATATCTCCTGCGGGATTGAAGTAAAAAATAATATCAACAAACAAACCACCTGGTAAATGTTTGTCCCGGAGAACGAGAGAGTATAATAGAGATAGTCAAAATACTGTACGACAAAATTATATGTGGACAGATTTCAATAACTAAATTAAAATAATGAATTAAGTTGTTAAGCTCAAGAGCTTAACAACCTAGAATAGCTGGTAATGTAGAATCCGGCAATCAAATGTGGTGAGAAATTTCGAAATGGCCGGCTCCCTCGATACTCGCGTAAGGGAAATGACAGGTATTCACAACTGTTTGTTAGTTCGCGGAAACTAATCAAAACTTGAGCCGCGCACGGCCCTTATACTGCGCAAATATGAACCGGTTCCAGAATCCGGTTACTGTTGTGACCAACCATCTGGATGTACGCCGGACGAGTGTGGACAATATTTTGACCGGTTTGCATTATTATATCCTGAACGTAATTCATGCTGAGAATAAAACTACGCAACTCGGTAGTTTCAGTAAAATAAATATATTTTTTTGAAAAAGAAAAAAGAACATCATCGTGTTGAATTATTTTCAATAGAGGCCGAATCCGTCCAAATTTTTGAACTTTTAACCGACAAAAATTTAGTATTTTCATTAAATAATATTTAAATAAATCACCAGATATAGCTCTGTAAGTAAAATTGTGAGGCGAGGCACTAACCTGTTGTTGGTTCTCGCGTTGCGTGACGAGGCGTGCCTCGATGCAATCACGCGTCTCTAAGAAGGCGCGGCGCTGCGCCAGCTCGCGAGGCTGGTGCGTCATGATGCCGGATACGTTGCACGCCAGCAGGGTTGCCAGGGTGGAGTAAATCTAACAATATAGCATGTTATTAGTATCATCATTTTATGCAACAAATCTTGACATCTCTATACAATATGAAATGGTATTGAGCATAAAACATCTGAACGTAAGTACATAATTTCTCGCTTTGTAACCAATACGGTACAATAATGATTGAATGATAAAGTGCCTACGGGTTTCAATACGTAAACCGTTGAATTTAAAGTAGTTTAAATCCGTTTATAATGGCAGTACAGAGCATTTATAAGACGAATATTAATTTTGTTTCTAAAAACCCTTAAAATAGTTTTTATTATTGCAGCGACAGGACTACCAATGCGTCAAGCCAATAATTATCATACGCGATAGTGAAGAAGATTATACAAATAAATTGGGGATTTCTCTCGCTATGGTTATGCATACTCTAATATAAAAGATATTGTAATTGGTAGGACAATAATGAAGTGCGATGTTACCACACACACGATTTTATTAAATACGTCTATAAGTATAACAAGAGCCACGAACAAAGTTAGATGCTCTACATAACTTTAATAAGAGTTCAAAGCGACATCGATGCGAATAATCAGCTCAACGCATACAGACAGAAATTGTAAGTTTATGATTTACAGATTTAGCGGATGCTAAGAAGCAGTCATAGCCAAGTTAGTAAGCAGTGATAACCAAGTTAGTAAGCAGTGATAGCCAAGTTAGTAGAACGCTTGCCTCGGTAACAAGGATCGCAGGTTCAAACCCCCCGGCTCGCACCTTTGGGATTTCTGGATTTCATGTGCGAATCTCATTTTCAACCACTATTATCACTTGTTAAACGGTGAAGGAAAGCATCGTGAGGAAACCTGCATATCTGAGAGAACCACTCGAAAGATGTGTGAAGTCCGCCAACCCGCACTGGGCCAGCGTGGTGGACTACGGCTTAATCCCCCTCGAATTGAGAGGAGGCTCGTGCCTAGTAGTGGGACATTAAAAAGGGCTGGTATTATTCTCACCTGGGAATCGACAGTCCTGTCCAGTATGATGTGGGCGCCGATGTTGACAATCGCGAGCGCCAGTCCGCCGATGGTTGCCTCGTGGAGGCGCACCGGCAGCGTCGCGTACGTCGCGTACGTGAAGAGCGCGCACGCGCCTGCGCCGACGCTCAGTGACCTGCGCACGAGACGGAGATTTAGGCCTCAGCCTCGAATTTAGCGGGCGGAGCTCGTTGGCCGCCCCGCGCCACTGTTTTCGAGAACGGTCCATTTGATTTTACGCATACGATCCTGCCGCTCCCGCGCCGCCGCCGCCGCCGCCCGCTGCCGCTAAATTCGAGGCTGAGGCCTTACACGCACCGCATATGCTTAAAGGTTAATGCAAACTTTTGACAGGAGCTGACCATTGAAATAAATGTTACACTAGTCAAATAGAGGAACGATCATGGCGCCCGGTCGTAAGTTGATTACGATGATGGGTGAGTCTATTATTAGACTCGCCCATGTGCAGAATAAAACTTATTTTTATTGTTGTAATCGTATTGTTTTTTATTATTATTTATTGTTGCTACCCATTATTTAACTACATTTTTATTCGTTTGCGTCATTTAATTATTTTGCGTGAGTTATACTACGCTCCGCACTTCAATGCGATTCAAGGTGTGGTTCCAGAGCCTCAGTTCAGTGGAACATAGTGTTTGTTTCGAGCTCAGTATATAATACTTATATACATATTAAACATCCATGACTCGGGTACAAACGTTCGTGCTCATCACACAAAGCTTGTCCCTACCAGGGTTCGAACTTGAGACCTGCAGCACAGAACGCAGTGTCTCCACCAATTGCGCTAATCCAATCTTCAAATGAAGTAGTTAAAATTACTATCCTTTCTAACAGCTTCATATAACATACTCAAAGAAATTTGTTTTCGTTAAATTAAAAAAAAACAATATGTCCAGAGGCTGACGCATAAACACGAGCTAACATTAACATCCTTGAGACAAAACATACTCGAATAAGTGCTGTCAGTTAAATCCGGGCTCGCCGCAATCGGTCCACTTCCGGCGCTCAAAGGCCCCGCATCACGCCAACGATCAGTTTCCGGTAACCGTAAACACCAGAGAGAGACCCCCCCACCCCCCACCCCTTAAATCCCGGACCACCCCCCCCTCCCCGACCCCTGCACCGCGGGATATTTAATGTAGCATATTATTGTAGCCCAGTGTCACGTGCTTGTTAAGTTATGTAGTGACGGCTTGATTGTTATTTATAGTAATAATTTATTATGCTCTATTGTACATTATAATTGGGAATTGCCTGGGATGCAGAGACTGCATGGAGACATAATTGAGCTTGGCTTTTAACTAGTACATGATAAAGTTTATATTTCCAATTTAACGGATTTCATCGCGTTTATTTTATGTTTCTGCGTTCCCGACGCGACGTTTCGGCTGCTTTACAGCAACCATATTCACGGGAGGATTGGGGTGTTTGACGTCCTAGTGTCATTGTTTGAAATGGGGTACCTGAATATTTAGTTGTTGTTTTAATGTTATAATTAGGAATACTAAAATAGTAATGGTAATATATTTTTAAAACAATACCTTTGCATAAACCTGCCTATAATAAACTTCGTAAATAACCGCGTATATGTAACCGCGTTTGTAACCGTCTTTGGCGACGTACAAAACGAAAACGATCAATGATTTCTCAAAGGCAAGAACCATAAAAAACGAAGATCGATTGCGTTCATTAAACAGTCGATCAACCGTAAAACAACGCCAAAATAACCGAAACAAAAGCCCCTTTGATCCACGCTCTATAACCAAACACGCACCGATTCGCCAAGTTTGAGGATTCGCAAAGTTTCCGCTGACATTGGAAACAGTTTTCTAAATTCGACGTGCAAACAAATGGACCCTCGCTTTGTGGTCCGTTTGTGACGTCGGGTTGAGTGGAAAGTTTTAATTTCAATTGAACATCGCCGGGGCGCTGGCATCGCCTTTTGCGGTAATTATATGTGCCATTCTCACGATGCCGGCGACTTGGGGGGTTGCGGCGACTTGTCACTGGCGTTAATGGAGAGTGTTGCTCGTTTGTTTAAAAGTTTTGATGCATTCCAAACCCTTTGATCGTTACTTCTGTAGCAATTTACAGTGTGACTTCTGAGACAGCTATAGGTACTTACTTTGCGCGTTTGTACAGTAAACGGGTAGGTATACCCTCATGCTTAGATTTGGTAGCTTTACGAGAGCCAATAGTATTTATTAATTATGGTACTATTTTTTATCACAGTTGTTTAAATACACATAAGTCTTCTTGAGATATGCCTCTTGTCTGCTTACCTGAGCACAGATGTTCCGGCGAGAGCGAGCTCCATCATCAGAAAAGTGACAAGCACGACGTAGGAAATGGTCAGTAGGTAGATTTCGTTTATGGCCGGTCGGGTCAGGCACGCCAGAAGACCTGAGAAAGGAAACCAATGTTGTACCAAATCTATTGGAAAATACCAGAACGTCTGCTGAAAATTGCGTGGGAAGTTCACCAAACCGCACTGGACCAATGTAAATCATCCAAATATTGAGGAGGAATATGCATTGGCTCCAAATACCATTGGCGGTATGTGGGCACCTCTGGCTACCTCTTCGGAAATTATAGGCGTGATGGCGTACTATTGCAGACTTCCTTGATAATCTGATTTACGCGGTAAACAATGAGCTTACAAAACCAGTTCTAGGACTAAGTATGGGACCATGTTATTTGAATTTTTAATTGATACGGATCAATATCCGTGGGATAGCTAAGATGCTGCACTTTAATATAAAGTACGGGGACTGTACTGAAACATGACATGGCTTATAATAAGATCTAGAAGAAAAATATGTCCCGAAAAATGGAAGGTGCGTTCTTACTGGATTTTAAGTCCACGCGTAAATAGTAATGTACTTATACTCACATGCGTAAACCAGACCGGTGACACCGAGAATGATGATGTTGACGATATGAGCGATGCGCTCTTTTTCATAGTATATGAGCTTCGCGTTCGCGTCCTGTTGGTCCCGGAGGTTGTTGGGGGGCGAATAATCCGTGCCTTGGTAGTGGGACACCATTCCGCCACTATTAAAAACAAGGCAACAATATATTACACATCTATAAAATAACATGCGTATTTTTCTATCGTATAATTTCATAACTATCTTAAATGACGGCCGTTTTAGGTGGCACACCTAAAGAGCGGCGAGACACCACCTGCCACAGGTAATCAGATAAAAGCTGATTATGGCAGGTGTCCGCAACCCTTCCGATAACATCCCATTTCCATCTTAACCGCATCCATAGTTTCAGTTATCTCTCCATGTACCTGCAATAGTAGTAGAGTTTCTGCCCGTGTCTTCACCCGCAAAACCTTGACAGTACATAGCAATGCAACAATATTTCTAAATAACTTTATTAATGTTTAAACAGTCGTTTGAAGTTTAGCTTTAAAAATAACGCATACATTGCGGTGTCAAGTGACGTCACTGTCTAGATACGTCATCGTGTTAGGTAAGCACGGGTATGACAGAGAAAACACTAAGCCCCCATCTCTCCTCGCGTCTAGCTATAATTATGGAATATACCAATCGAAATCTCCGGGCACGCGTATTGATAACCAAAGCAAATATTGTATAACCGGTAATAATTGAATTGTCTGCAGATTGTAAGCACGTCTTTATTGCTCAGCGCTGACGGAGAATTCTTCTTCGTTGCTCAGCGCTGAGAGAAAATCCCTTGCGATGCAAGCGGCCGCATAAGGTAAGAATGTTTGCTGCGTGCAATTGTGACCTTAATCTTCATAGTTTAAGAACGACATTAATTATAAATTAGTATTACGTATGAGGGAGCTAATTCAGTTAACACCGAATGAATATGTTATAATGAATCGACAACTATAAAACATGATTCTCACTTGATAGAGTTCAATCCGGTAACTGAGTCGTTGGCCACTGATATGAGGTCGCCGAGGATATTCTGCGCGGTGTACAGGGTCCGTGCCTGCACCAGCATCAGCGCCACGGCGACCCCGAGCAGGAGGCCGAGCAGGTGTGTCATGTTAGTCTGGTTCATGCGGAGGAAGTAACGCTGGTACAGCATTTCCACCTGAGACAATAATAATGATATAATATCGCCAGACAAACACACCAACAATACAGTACCACATTAAGCAACGCTTGTATTATCGGTCTAGTGCAACGGACTAAGGGCGAACTCAGTATAAAATACTCATAAAGATATTAAACATCCATGACTCGAGTACAAGAATTCGTGCTCATCACCCAAAGATTGTCCCTACCAGGATTCGAACCCGGGACCCTCGTAGTCACCCAGAATTTCTTGCGCAAAATCTTTGTTTGTTTAGATGAATATAATACACGTATTCTTGGAACATTAATTAAGACGCACCACCTACATAGTTATCAGCAAGTCGGATTGTATGTCGTATGTAGACATTTTTTGAGACCCGAGGCCATAGTTACTATGAATACCTAGTAACAATTGGATATTTAATTGAATGTATACGTAAGCGATCTAATATTACATATACTAGGATCAACCACAATTCATTGTACGGTACCCATAGTTGCAAGTATTGCGTAATTTGGGACGGTACAGTGAGTTTGACCGTCTGGTCAAATATCATTATATAAAAGAAACAAGTACCTAGGAATTGCTTCGCCACCCAGCGTATTATTAATATTAATAAAGACCAATATTGAATAGGATTGTAACAGTATTAATAACAGCCTTTTTTAATGACCCACTGCTGGGCACGGCCCATCAATGCAAGGGGGAGTAGGCCATAATCCACCACGCTGGCCCAGTGCGGGTTTAAGAGGACTTCACACGTCTTTCAAGGGTTTTTCAGCCGGTTTTCTAACGATGTTTCCCTTCACCGATTGGTATGTGATAAGCATGGTTGAAGATGAGATTCACACATGCAATCCGAAAATCCCAAAGGTGCGAGCCGGAGTTTGAACCTGCGATCCTCCTTAACGCGGCAGGCGTTGTAACAACTTGGCTATCGCTGCTTACTTAACATCCTTTACCGAGTAATATATCCCTTAAGTCCTTCGTGAAAATTTACACATGATCTCTGTCCCAAGGGGGTGCCCGTCATGTGCGTTACATCGGAACAAAGCTGGTTTCGAGAGCTCAAAGTCAAAGTGTTCAAACTCTTGATGCGGCTAATTGTGCGTCTTTACCCTTCAGCCCCGGCTCGTTAGGTGAACCTTAATCCCCGACAAATACCTTCACAAGATAGCTTGTAATGTAAGCAGGATCTTCTTATAGTGAGAACTCCTGGATTTTAGAATGTGATGTTAATACAACATGTATAGATCCAATGTGTTGCCGCTCGAGGCGACCTAGTATATGTGTAAGGCAAGACGCGGTACAATTTGTATTTTTTTCTAGTTCAAGAATCTTTCGGAATCTCTCGGAATGCTGCAGTAACTCTTCTCACAAAGCTTGGCTGCTATGGTATTTTTACACTTGGGTATTACGGTTTAAGATTATTTTTATTTCGTAATTTAATTGGATTACTTATACAGTATGATTGCAAATAGGTAAGTCAAGTCAATTCACGATAACACCTTTGAAAATAAACATACGATCGAAACCGTACATATAATATAATCAATAAAACTTCCCATTAAAAGTAATTCGCGAAGCTTATAGAATATACTAGAAGCGGGCTGTGATTTTCATTTAATATTGGCGTGGAGATCGACCGCCTCCTTATGAGATTGTGTCGACATGAAATGGCCCACAATGGGACGCTGAGGGGCCTTAACGCGGGATTCATTGAGGAAATGTTTGAGGGACTCCTCCCTGATGTTCGACGTCCTATTAGCATTTTTACTGTCGACAATTTGGCTCAACTTTTCCTCGCAATGTGATTGGAGAGGACACGTTGGTATAATTATTTTTTTTGTTGCAAAAACATTTTAACATTTGTATATTCGCTTTTATTTTTTTATGCATCTAAACTTCCATTTACTGTAAGGCAAAAGTTAATCTGGTTCCTCCGGTAATACGGGACAAATCTATTTATAATTAAGACCTCATTAGCTCAATAGGTAGTGACACTGCCCTCTGCGCTGCGGGCCCCGGGTGCGAATCCTGGTACGGACAAACTTCGTGTGATGAGCACAAATGTTTGTCCCCGAGTCATGGATGTTTAATATCTATATAAGTATTAAATACTGGGTGCGCCCCCAGTCTTGTACGGTAGCCATAATACAAGCGTTGCTTAGTGTGGGAACGTATAGTTGGTATGTTGTTCTGGCGATAAATAGCTTTTAAATAGAGTATTTGTGAACAAACGGACATTTCATTATTACCTATTCTAGTACCTAGAATATGTTGATTTAATTATGGCACAAGACAAGGCAATGTAAAACGTGTCTTACATACACTCATCCTAATTAGTCGGCAACAACTTTCGGCGTTCAATGTCGTACTACTCGGCTCTACATGCCGAAAATACGATAACGACTAGATCGCGTGACGCGCTCTACATCGCCGCTGATTTACTAGCGGACGTCATCATTACATCCCCGTTAGGCGTAATGAAATTACGTCATATGCACAGTACCGAGACAAATTGTAATACCGCATTTTATTAGTTCGATCTTATATTAAAATATTATGAGAAATAAACACCTTACTCAAGGATCAAAGAGCAAACACACAAGGAACTGCAAACCAAAGTTGAATATAAGTCCTTAAGCATTTGTGTTTTAAATACTCTTAAGCTTGGTTTACATTTGCATTAGTTAAGTAGCGAGTTTAGTTTACAAAATGGCATGCTTACTGCGGTAAGTAGTAAGTTGTGGCCAACGTGCTGCAGGCAAGTTAAGCTTTAGTTATTAAACTACATTCAATAAAACAAGTCATAACGTGTTAACTTATGTACTGTACGTAACTCTCCTCTCGACACGTGCGGGCAAGTGCACTTGCACTTAACTCGGCGAAAAAATAGAACGTCCTTTAATTTTTTCTACTGAACTTAATACTTAACTGGTACATATCAGTGCAAACGATGACAAGGACTTAACTGGCCAGTTTTGCAAGTGTAAACTAGTCTTTACACTATGATATGTGCTGTGGCGTGCCATTTTAAACAGCTTACACTATGGTGAGCGCTTATTTTAAAAAAAAGGATGTGATATTTTATCGTATCAAACATATTTTGATACGTAGATAAATTAGTTGAAGTGTACGCCCTACGGCGTAGCAGAAACCTACGCAGCTACGCACCGGGCGTAGCAGGCAGTGTAGGCCCACTCGTGCGCCGTGGCAGTCGTTCAGGTACCGTTAATAGGATATTTTACAAAATAATTAGTGTATATTAACAATAAAAAGAATATTTGCACGAATACAATAGCGGACGGGTGTTGATAGAGTTGAAATTTGCAGATGCTGTGCCGTATTAAAACCTCTATGAATATAATCCCGTTCGAGGCTGTTAGTTTTTCGCGAAAAAAAATCCGTTTATTTTAATTTAAAATTCTGAATCACGAGAACGAATATTGGTGGCTACGATTTCAGGATTTTAAAAGTATTCATAAAATGTAAGCTAGTGGCTATTTGCTAAAAAAAGTGAGTGGGTGAGTTTCTGCTCGATAACACATAAACAGCCTGTATCAATCAGGGATAATGTAGCTGCGTACTAATAAAATAGTTTTCGGAATCAGATGAGTAGTTCTGGAGAATACATCCATCATCCAAACTTACAAACACCCTAACTTTACCTTTTTATAATCTATATACAACAAAGTAGTGTTAGGTTTACAATCTATATCTCAAGAACGGGTGGGCCGATGTATTTTAATTTTTGTTCGCCCAGAATAGCAGAATAATCATTAAAACATGGCAAAAATTCTAAAGATAACTCATCTTCTGATACATTTGATTCTGATGCAGTATGAAGTACGCCAAGACCGCTAGTATGTACAGATCATAGATAGTTCGAAAATAAATACAGTCAAAAATAAGATCATACATATGAATGACTTTACATATTGATTTCTTATATTTACGCGAGTACTAAATATTGATTTTATCGCGTTATGGGATGCCCCCCGTGACCGTGGTTGCTGTAAAGCAGCCGAAACGTCGGCAACGTAAAGACACTATATAACGCGATAAAATCCGTAAAATTAGCTTTATTTCAATATGTAGTACTCGCGTAAATATAAGAAATCAATATGTAAAGTCATTCATATATATGATCTTATTTTTGACTGTATTTATTATTTCAATGAATGACTTTATCATATCCATATCCGTAGGTCAAATTATATGATCCAGTCCAGGATTGATGTTAACTTTTTAATATATTTTCACCTGTAAAACAAACAGGTTGATAGTCGTACACTACAAAGTGCAAGTGGCACCTAATCTTTTTTGTTAGGAGCTATCTTTTGATGTTGAAAATGCATTCCGTTTGACGCTAAGTCGCGAACAATTTGCAGTGTAAATAATATAGCACCTGCCCACAAAGGAACGGAGAGGCTCACTCGGTGTCGGATTTCCTCGCCTTGGGATGATTAGTAGGTACTGTAACTGGTGAGTGAGCAAGATGACACGATATTGGTGTCTACTGCATTCCAATTAACACTGGTGGGCGGAAAAATAAATTATTATAATCGCCATTAAGTGGAAGACAGATGTACGAGTCAGTACTTTGTAGTCTTTAACCTTTCTTTACGTTGCTTTCTAGGAAAAATATAATTTTAGCTAGTACTTTATATTACGAGGGCATTAATATGGTTTTAAAAGTCTAACCCCTGAATTTATATCCGTTTTATATCTTTATCAAACGTCATATAGCACTGCGCACAGCAATGCTCTTGTACGCAGTACTTTATGACGTTTGATAAAGTTACAAAACGTTTATAAATTTGGGGGTAAGTTTATCTTTTTTATTTAAAAGAGTGTTCTTAATATTTGATTTCAAAAAGGGTAAGTATACATATAAAATATGACACGTGTGGTTACCATGCAATACTTTCGTGGACTCATTTTTATAGTATATTTTTTTAAATGTTTGTGGCAAACCAATAGCAACTAAATATAGCTACAGCAAAGACATACAAGGATATCTATAACTATATACTGGATACATGCAAGTAATTCGAGACAAAGCCTGTTTTAAATTCAGTTATTGTAGGCGCTATATTGGCACGTTGATAGTCTTCAACAAGACCAACATGTAGAGAAAAATCGGTCGAGGAAAAAATAAAATCGCGGGCACTGCAAATTTACTATTATTTGGGCAGACTGGGGTGACCATGCCGCAGTACCGCGCTAGACATGCCCCATTATTTATTTCAAGAGAATTACAGCAACTGCGAAAGGGTGTCCAGTAATTATCGCCGGTGAGTGTTGTTGCTTAGCAACGGGCGCGGATCAACTCACAATCATTAAAACTTGACGTTGAACTCATGTATAATGAGTGTTGAATCGGCCGCCGCAGGGTACGGGGGCGCCACTTGCCGGGAGCGTTTAATTAATTCGATTAAAATTATGATTACTGATATATATTGACTGAAATAAAATATACATAGTTTACTTTTCTTCTTTTATTTATCATGTGCCCAATATTGTCTAGATTCCTTCAAAAAACTCAACTTAATGTTGGCTAAACTCTTGCTAAATTGCAAGAGACCAAGACTCAAGGTAACACTAATTCAATTAATTAAAATATAACTTTGATATACCTCAGGAGCTCAGGAGCTACAAGTTTTTATTAAGAAACTGGAGAATATTATTAAACACAAAATGTATTTCTATTTATACAGATTGATTCAGAACGAGTATACTTAGTCTTGAGCCTGGCTTCTTTAGTGCATTTGTAATCTTTATGTGAAGTCAAAACTTCAATGTCGATTTTAAAATATATTTTTTTTCTAACTAAATGTACTTCTCGAAATTCTGACTTTACATTGTGATTATAAATGTGCTATTTTTACCACAGGATCTAGGCTTAGTATAATCCTTCCAGAATCATCCTGTACTTATGATGACACATTTAAACCTTGATACGTACTTGTAAATTGAGGAAATAGTTGACGATTCCTCACTATAATCCTCAATTATACAATACTAGCTGCGCCCGGCGGTGTTACCCGCGATAAAAAGTATGAAAAATTAAAACATCTATCCCACGGGAACCATACATTTTACCGGGATAAAAAGATAGCCTATGTGCTATTCCAGGCTATAATCTATCTCTGTGCCAAATTTCATCCAGATCCGTTCAGCCGCAGTTCGGGCGTGAAAGAGTAACAAACATTCATCCATCCATCCATCCATCCAAACTTTCACATTTATAATATTAGAATAGATGAATGATGGTCTCAGCGAAACAAATTGTGGGATTTGTATTTCACTTGTTCACGCTTTGTGGTCACCGCGCGTCTAATATCGCGATAGACAAACAACCCTGCGTTGCGCCCGCGTGTAAACACCCCTCATGCTATGTGTACCAACGTGTAAGTGAGACTTTATTTGCTTACGTCCGTCCATGCTAGCCCTATAACCCTTTGAGGGTTATGTAAACGTGTATACATCGAAAATAGGGTCCATAATATCAAATTGTTTGTTTTTTTTTTGTGCCATATTACTTAATAAACTCTGTAGAGTTTTTACTCCTGTGCAACATCAAATGGTAATTTAATTATATATTTTTTTTAATAAAATCATATTTGAACTAGTAGTCATATCCTCCGTCCCTCAATTAGTGGTCCTATTTAAACGAAATGCTTAAAAATACACAGTCAAACACCGCGAGTACGACAAAACCGGCACTTAATTTTCATCGCGAACCCCTCGCCGAGCCCTCGGGCTTATTTTTACGCAAAAGCTATTAAAATTTATTAGTTAATCAGTGAGGTAATTAAACAGAATGTCCGGACGTTCTTTGTCGCCCGTAACGCGCGAACAAGCCGTAATACAGCCTACTCCCTCATTTTTCAGCAATTTGTGCAGAATAAGGTTTTGCTTTCGCTATAGCAGAGATTTTATCAGACCGCTGCCAACCTTTGGAATAATAAAATTGTCAGCCATATAATCAGATCCTGATCAGAGGATCGTGAAGAAACAAACGTAGTCCGTCAATTGTTCGCTTTTAGCTCTATCTTGTATTTGTTTAGCGCAAGCGACAAATATCAGTAATTCAAGGACAATCATTTTTACGTAGCATTTCGGCAATGTAGCGCGTTCCATCCCTCTCACACGAGATATTTCATAAATAAGTATAACAGTGACAGCACGTTTTCTCGAGATCCTGCTTACCCTACAAATTAAAAGAAAAGAACGCTACGTTATTCGTCTCGCTGTTCTGTAAGTCTAAACAGTCGGTTAAAGGTTAAAGGAACGCGATCGCGCCAGTTTGAACACCCGTCAGTTCTCATAAACGATCTGTTCAAGCGATTCGCTCGATTGCGTCAGTATACTTGATACTTCACCCTCCCCAACCCCCATGTTGTCGCCGTCCCGCGGAGCCTCGCTCGCGTCTCGTCACCGTCGCGTTTCCAGAACACAATAGGGTTGTTAGAGTTCAGTGTTTTTAGCGCACCTTTTAAGCGTGCGATATTAATAATATCATATGGCCAGACGAACGCACTATCTACATAGTAGGACTATGCAGCAACAGCAACACAGCAGCAATACAGCAATCATGGTCACGGGGGGACGGGACAGTCCTTTCGTGACCATGGTTGCTGTAAAGCAGCCGAAACGTCGGGAACGTAAACAACATATAAACGCGATAAAATCCGTAAAATTAGTTTTATTTCCATGCATGGTCTTAAGCTAAGCAACACTTATTTTATCGATATCGTACTATGGACTGGCGGTGAACCTAGTATACAGGGTGTATGTGACTTTATAACGAAAACTGATAACATGGATTCAAATATTGATTCTGAATCCCCCCGAGTTGGAATTTTCCGCTGATCTTTTCATGAATTTCATTTTATTTCAGTTCTTTTTAGATTTATTTAAGCATGGAATCACGATATTTAGACCTAAGACTGCAGTGTAAATTGAAAATCAATACGCTTGAGGGCGCTCACCACTCGCACGCGTCGGGCATCGCACGGAGCGTTATGTTGTGAACGTGTTGTTTACGATACATTGCGCACTCAAAAAATACAATATTTGTGACCCATGAATTTTAACATGAATGATTTCTTTTACACAAAGTTTTCATTCACATGCCCCTTACAGCCTGTATAATATTTATATACATATATATTAAATTCCATGACTCAGGTACAAGCATTTTTGCGTTCGCCCCTACCAGGATTCGAACCGGACCCGGGTCACTACCAACTGAGTCTTGAATAACGTTATGTACAATGTAATAGTCTACCTCATTATGTGGCCATACTGCCAAACACTGTGTGTATTGTTGATGTACTGTGCGATCCGAGAGCAGTAAACATTGCAATGCCTTTGTTCTGTGGTCGTATTCATAAATTACTGTTTTTACTAGCTCGATAATGGGCAACCCTCAGCGTACATAATAGAATGGGAACAGGAATACAATGTGAACTGTTTATGTAGGGGTGTCAGCTAGTTATTTCATTTGGAAAGTGTAACTGATCTAGCGCTGACTTTGGCGACGAGCTCGGAGGATATTTAAGGAGCGATTTTTTTTATTTCGTTCAATAAGTTGTAGCATAATTTATTAATTGTACAACGTACAAACTCTTTGGTAACGCACATGTAAAGTTATTCTCACCGTGTATCTGTTTTTTTTGTGTAAAGTAAGCGTATGTTTGCGTGGGCGACCGTACTCTACTAGCGAGTTAAAAAAATCTTGTCTATTCCCGGCATTAAATTGAAGGTAAAGAGCCTTTTATCATTATTGTGTAAATATCTGGTATGATTTGATAATTCGAACGAGTATGAGATTTTTTTGTATTTTTCTGTAACTGGGAGACTGGAGGGATTATTAAATTAATGCGAAACATTATAATTTCTAAGCTAGGCTTCCTATTTGGTCCTATAAGAGCGTATTGTGATTTTGAATTTTAAAAGACACAAAGACTTTTAATTTACAAAGACATTACAGATAATATACCATATTATATACCCATATAGACTACTTAGAGAATGATGATATTTCGGGGTCGAGTCACCTTCGTCCGTAGGAGAATTAAATACCCTCGAGATACCCTACACGTGACCCTGGGTGGTGCCAACTAGGTGACAACTCTACTGGTGGTAGGCTTCGGCCATGGTTTGTCACCACCCACTGAACAAAGCCATGTCGCCAAGCGGCCTAGCCGTGTAACGGCATGATGTTCGGTGTTGCCATTCATGGATGGCGGGTCAGATCAGCTGCGCTGCATGTGCCTAGTGAATGTAGCGTCTCGATCTACTGCCGCCTTCCTACCTAGGCAAGTATGCTCCATCGTAGATCTCATCATCACTTACCATCAGGTGAGATCGAGATCAAATACTTGCTTATAATGTAATAAAAAAAATTATGAAAGTAAAGCCAGCGTTTACTGTTAAAGTTAAAAAAATATGGTTACCATTGCGTTTAGTCGGTGATTTGCCAACAACAGAGTTTGAAAAGACAATTAGATGATTAAAAAAAATAGTTAGTTATATAGACAAAATGTAACCTTCCATTACTCAAAAAATTTAAACTACACACGCTCACAATATTTTTCTGAAAGAAAGTTTCCACTGTGACTAAGAATATTTTTACTATATAGAGTTTATTCTTGTACCTGCATAAAATACATAAAAGGAAATAACTCAAACATTATTTTACGAGAAGCACCGTATTACCTTGTTGGGCGCTCTCGCAAAGAAAAATAAGAGCGTCTTCATTATACCGCGGCCGGGGGCAACTCAAGTACAGTTAACATAACTTATCATTAAATTACCTTATCACATGATTCAGTATAAGCTGCTACATTTATGCTTATCACACAAAGATTTTCCCTATCAAGATTCGAACCCGGGACCCGAAGCTCAGAGAACAGGTTCACTGCCCACTCAGCTAATCAGGTCGTCAAACAACTACTTATGCAAAATAAATTAATGGCTATACACACGACTTAAAAAAAAGCTACACACAAATACTGGTTATACTCGTATTTATCTTACCTGTAGCCAATACCCTAATGGCAGATGAGATCAAATCCAGGCAAATAATTTTGAAAGAAAGATACATTTGTTTACCGATTAATAGTATAACTTTGCTCCGTAAACATTGTATCCTATTACAAACACACTTGTAAACATTTCCATAATAGTTTTTATCTCATAGAGAGCAGGCCGAAGCATTTGAGTCGTGGAAGCTGAGAGATAAGCTGGAAATAGCTCGAATTGCCGCCAGCCTGTGGTTTTCCGAGCTTTATACTACTCGGCTCGAGTTGACGGCTTTCGCAGATATAGAGACTTTAAAATAGGTATTTAAATGATAAGCCATAATAATAATAAGACCAGCACTTTTTTTAATGTGCCACTGCTGGGCACGGGCCTCCCCGCATTGCGAGGGGGATTAGGCCATGGTCCACCACGCTGGCCCAGTGCGGGTTGGCGGACTTCACACATATTTCGAGGAGTTCTCTCGGACGTGGATAGGTTTCCTCACGATGTTTTCCTTCACCGTTTAGCAAGTGATAATCAATGTTGAAAATGAGATTCGCACATGCAATCGCAGAGGTGCGAGCTGGGATTTGAACCTGCAATCCTCGTTACCGAGGCAAGCGTTCTTCTAACTTGGCTATCACTGCAATGATAAGCTAGCAGAGGCTCAATTCTGCTAATTTACAAACGCTTCAGTGGAGTTTCGATAGCGTGTCGATTGAATGTTTGTAGACATTTGGTAGTCTACTAGTTTTTTAAGACCAGCGGCTTTCCACTGATCAGCCATTCAACTGCCATAGAACTATTTCGTATTCTGTACTTCAGTCGTGTATCAATATGATGTAGCTAAGTAATGGTATTCTACTCGTTATCGAACGTTTCTAGCAGTCGGCACACATTGACACTGAAATGAGACTCCATCAAGACGACATTAAAGTTTTTAGCAGAATAGCTAATCTGTCACAGTCGTAATGAAACCTCAATAGTGTGTCACTGGAATGGGAAATGTATGTCATTTTATTTAAATTAGCAGAATTGGGCCCCTGGTCTCATAACTTCATACTCGTGGACTCGATATTTTTTTATGATACAAAGAACGTCATTCATACCCGGGATAACATCTTGATCCTTATGAGCGACAATCTCGAATGGAGCAATTATACAGTTGGTGTTTTTTTTTCAAAATCAATGGGTTCGATTCCCGGCTAGGGTAAATATTTTTCAAAAAACTCATGATGCAGTTTTGGTTTTCATCAAAATTTCTCTCGAATGTTCTTTAAGCGTTTTTCGCTATTCCGTATAGGCTGGGACTTGCCCATCCAAGCATACTTGAAAATATAATTCTGTATATAGCTTTAGAACATTGTAACCGAAGTTCGTTGCTTAGGTGTGTACTTAGGTGTAAACTTTATTATAAAGAGGTAAACTTATTAGTGTGTAAGTTTGATGTAGGCGATAATCTGCGGAACTACTTAACCGATTCAAAACATATATAACATATAGAAGCATAATCGCTGAGTTCTATAGGCTATGTTTCATTGAGATACAATTAAATAGTTGTTTTTATGCATGACATTGGTAATTTGCAAGTCTGCACCAACCTATTCGTTTTGGATATTTGTATATCTCAAAGATTTCCAATTTCATGGCAGTTCTAATGCACGTGTTGGGGCAGATAAAATGTCTGTCTTATTTGCTAGAATCAAACACACCTTCTATGCCAACGAGACGGGACTGTATTTTCATTCAACCGTGAGCAGGCCGTGCTCGCCCTCCGCTCCGGTTAGGCGGGGCAAACAATTTATTGCGTAAACAAAACATTTTTCATTAACTTCGATTGGGTACGTAGTCGACTCCAAAGACTTTTATGCCACCTAGATTTTAATTTCCGTTCGGTTTTGGTCGTTTCAAAACACGATTTTATTTTTACACTTTCAAAAAAATGTCGGAATCCTAATTTATAAATATTCCGATAAATTAAGAATTATTTATCGGATAAGAAAGCATTTTTACAGAATGTGCTTTGCATTGCTATTTTAATGAAGGGTCTATCTATATATTCCTATCTATATTTATATAAAAATACTATATAACATCTATCGTTATATAAAAACGTTGAGTTCTCAAATTCCTAATCCGGTTTCAACTAATTGAGCGTAAATATTTACAGAACATTCGCCGGCAGAGGCTCAGAATGAGATCTATAGTCCACATAACACATCAATATGTTGTTTTAGTTGTAAATTAGCATTGCATCTTGACAGTCTGAGTGTTTGGTACCGGGTAAGAATGTGTGTCTGCTAGTTTGTTTGTTTGTTTGACTGGCGAGGCGGCCACGTTTTAACCACACTTGTATTTAAATTTGGACGCTCAATCCCGCCTGTGCTTACTCCAATATTAACATTAAATAATATTTATTTATTAATTATTCAGTATGTACAATATGTATGTACAAATATATTTACATTAAATTGAGGTTATCATTGAAATAAAACATTGTTTTCGGATTTTATCGCGTTTATTTTATGTTTTTAATTAATATGAGAGTACCCCAGTTCAAACTATGACACTAGGACGTCAACCACCTCAGTCCTCCCGCGACCATGGTTGCTGTAAAGCAGCCGAAACATCGGGAACGTAAAAAAAAACGCGATAAAATCCGAACTAATAATTTTATTTCAATGTGTAGTATTCGCGTAAATTTAAGGTTGCCATTTAGTGGAAGGCAGAATCACTACCAACCAAAATCAGATCGTCAAACGAATTAATAATGAGTAAAACCTATTACCTTCTGATATGTGTCTCAACTTACAGTACGTCAAGTGTGACATTATTCGTAAGCTAACCGTATACTTTATAGTCTACCGTATTCAGATATTTTGTATGGAGAATTGAAAGATTGAAATAACGTCCGCTAGGGGCGTATAAATTCATACAAAATGTCTAAATACGGTACACTATATAGTATACAGTTAGCTCTCCCTTGACGTGCAGGAATACATACTGAAATCAATAATGGATGCGTTTGAAGCATAATACAACGCACACTATTTGTATTACAGTAATGGTGACCAAAGTACTAGCGTGAACGAACGTGGAGCTGATTACTATAATTAATCATCAACTTGCCGGTTGCACTCGCGTGCGTCCAGCAGCCGTAATTGGTATATAGTTACGACGTGTCGCGTTACTGCTCCCTCAACTAATAATAGCATTGTGATAATATAATCACATGGGTAAGATATTTAACTAGCACACCTGCGAATACTTCGTACTGTCTATCGAGTAGTTTCTGGGCTATCCCAAGGATTGCTTTCTATTTCCTTCTAATTTATCGCAAGTTATCGTCTGTTTACAAAAGAATTACACGCGCGTTTCTTGTGAAAAAATGCCTAGCCAATGTAAATTGACTAAGATATAATACAAAATCTGTAAAAAAAATGTGGTAGATTGTATTGCATTGTTATTAACCGACTTCAAAAAGAAGGGGAAGTTCTCGATTCAGTTGTTTTTTTTTTGTAAACTGGTGATGCTACCGTCGACGTTTATCTGCACAGGTTGATGAATAGATAGAGGGGTCACTTACATGTAGGTTGTCAAATCTGTTGGACGCGAAAAATGCGCGCAGGGGTGGCGGGACGGCGCGCACGCAGCGCGCCCAGCACGTCGCGTCCGCCGCGCCGGCCCCGCCCTCCGCCCCCGCGCCGCCGCCGCCTTCCGACTGCCCTTCTGTCAACAAAATACACGTACATTAGTTAAATAACAAAAGAACTTTCTGCATTTTATAAAAACCTAACCTAACTTAGATTAGGTTTATTTATCAAACAACAACCTAGCTTCAATAAACTTACTAATTATAGAAGGAATGTGGGACGATAGATCAGGCACGGCTCATAAAAAAATAAAAGAACACACAAACACACATTATTTATAAAGTAGCTATGATAAGGATAAGTGACCTTACCTAAGATGTAACTTCAAGCTGTTACAATTTGGCTCCGATTCCTAACAGACTTCTAAACAGGTCACGGCAGTTAAGTATATTTTTTTGTTTTCCTTATAGACCTTATAGACCTTTACTGTGATCATAGAAGGTTCTCCTTGAGTTTTTTTTTCTCAGCATTTACTCTCACTCCTCAATACTTTTGAACCATAAAATAAAACAGTGGTTATTATAATATTGGAAACCCTAGACTAGGACGGATATTGGGACGGTTCAAAGGTCGTATTTTCGTCCCGTACGGAACACGACGTGGTCATGCTTGGTCTCAACTCGACCGGTCCCAGAACAATCTCGTCACAACATTTAGCCATCTTTTCAGTAAGTGCAAATGTTCAAGAATAAATGCCTCACATCAACAAACAAACGGCTACTTCATTACTGTTATCTATGTATAAATTATAGAGCGGGAAATGCCGCAAGCGAAAGCTAGTGTTTTTTCACAGCACTGACGATGTGTATGCAGTGAAGAAGTAACGTTATTAATACTATATTAGGATTTTTATATTCACGCGAAACTACACAGTACACCTGGCTGCCGAGCTCCATCATGTCAAGCTAGTACTGTATGACAACAGGCCAAGTGACCAAGTTATCTTCTACCTGCTCTACTACCATACATAAGATGAGTCACACACAAGATTGACAACATCTTGAAGCGCGCTTCAATCAAAACCGTTTTCAAGCACTCTCTGCGTAAATCAGACAGCAAAGAACTAAAAAAGAGGGTACCCCAGTTCTAACTATGACACTAGGCCGTCCAACGCCTCAGTCCTCCCATGACCATGGTTGCTGTAAAGCAGCCGAAATGTCGGGAACATAAAATAAACGCGATAAAATTCGTACAATGAGTTATATCTCAATGTTATTACCATTCCAATATTCCTTTTGTTTCGTGATATTTAATATAAGACGAACAGACGTTGAAATTATTGTTATCTTTACCCGCTGCCGCCGCCGCGGGCGACACCGGAATTCAGAAACGTATACGAGAAAAAGAAAAAAGGAAATTGAATATGTCTATATACATATCGAAAGACTAAATACGTGCATCTGGAAGAGCTTTTTATCGTTAAAATGGCCTAAGTGAAGTTTGATCCCAGGACCTCTCGTTTAAATTGGGTACGTTATGAACACTACGCTATTGACGCTTTACATTCACCGAATAAGCAATATATACCTGTCTTTACCCTTTGATAATAGTACTGATAGCACAATCTTCAATCAATCAAACTTTATAGACATGTTTTTATAATATACTAGGTGTCCCGGCGTACGTAGTGTCGCCTCAGAATCAAATTTTAGTGTCTTTTTCCCATATACAACATATACAACAATCATACAATCGGCTCACCTGTTCTTGAGTTATAAGTAGTGTCACTAACACGACTTTGCTTTACACATATAAATTACCGTGCGTATGTGGCTAAGTACCTCTTTTTTAGCTACAGATAAGGAAAAATGGAAAATTATGGGGGAGGCCTACGCCGAAGAGGCGACTTCGACAAATATTAATTAAACTTTCATTCATTTTAATTATAAATTCACGATATGTAAGTTAAGTAGGAGGATTAAAGGCTTTTTTATTTTTATTTACTTATTTTATTATGTGCGTACCTCTATATAGTGCTTGGCGAAAGAGCTAAATTAAAGTAAATATCAATTTGTGATGTATTTTAGCGCTTTGGACGAAGTGCGCGTCTTTATAGATTTGAGAAACTTTACAAGCCTCCACAATGAATATTACAAAACAAGTTCCATAATTTTATTTGGCCCCAGAATAAACAACAATGCGGGGGTGATACGAGCGTGTAATTCGAGGGTCGTATCGAGAGCCGCGCCGGCGCGGGCCGCTTTGATCTCAACCTTTGTCAGCCACTCGCGCGACGATAATAACATTGGAAATTTGTTTTCCTACTTAATTCCATCTAAGGGCAACAGCGAGGAGCACGGCGCGACATTTGAAATTCCAACGATTTCTTTGAATTTTTCTTCAAAGTTAATACATGAATGGATCACAATTATTTCTTTGCGACGAGGGCATTTTGCAATGTACGTGTTCATGTATTAAGTGCACTTTAAAATTGGTCCAAAACGATAAAATACTCGTGGTTCGGTAATAACTGAAATTATTTCATATTTTGGAGTGTTGCTAAAATTAGTATTTAATTTTATTACAAACTAAATAGTAATAATGATATCGCTAGACGAACTCACCAACCATACGGGGTCCTACACTAAGCAACGCTTGTATTATGGGTACCGTACAATAGACTGAGGGCGAACCCACTATATAATACTTAAATAAATATTAATCATCCACGACTTAGGTACATTCATCCCAATCACACTTAAAATTTGTTCTTACGGGGAATCGAACACATCGCGACAATCAATGCATGACATGATTAGCGCCAGTGCTTTCTGTGCCGAGGCTCCTGGGATCGAATCCTGGTAGGGCAAACATTGTGTGATGAGAACAGCTAGTAATATCTATAGACATAAATTACAAAGAACTAATCAAAATACTTAATAATCTGTGAAATATTTCATTTATTTTGTTCCCCTTTTAATATTATCGATACCTTCTCGTCACCCGCTAAAATGTTTATAGGCACCGAACAATTTCAATTTCTAACCAAATATTTTTCCTCATAAGAACTTGTCGATCTTATACGACCCCTCCCGCGGCCCTCCACGTTTTATTAACACAATTTCCCTTCGATGACAGCGCGGCAGGCAGGTGCTGCGGACAGATCCGGACAGACCCGGACATGTGCGGACAGGTGCGGACGGGTCCCGGATTTCCCGGCCGGATGCAGTCGAAGGCACGACGTGTATAGACTATTTCCAAAACGAGGCCAGTTGTCTATTTGATATTCTATTGGTACTGTCCGACTGCTGCTACCTATTGTAGTATATTCTTCACTCAAAATTATGAACAACTAGTCAAGAACTGTCCCAGCGGATTTCGTACCGCCTCAGAATCAAATGTATTTTTTTTTTGAAATAGTTATTCTGCTATTCGGGGCGGAGACTAATACAAAAAATCAAAGATCATCAATATTGGCCACTCGTTCTTGAGTTATAAATGATGTAACTAACACGACTTTAGTTTATATTTATAAATTCTGCTTAGTGAAAAAACACTGACTGACAGAAAAAAAGCAAAAAATACGACCGAATTGAGAACCTCCTCCACAACAACCACATGGTTAGTTAATAGATAAATGTTTACAATAAATATAAAACATCTTTTTAAACAGAGCAACCATGGAGTTTCTTGCCCGTTCTTCTCCATAGGAACGACATTCCGAACAGATGTTAAAGTTGTAGCTTAGCATTTTGTAACAATTTTGACGAGTCATAAGTACAGTACTTAATGGTTTGCATGAATTTAAAATATTCTGATTCTGATTAAAATGGCCAATAAACAAAATGCCATATTTTATTTATAATTGAAATTGGCTTACACTGCACCAACTCTATACATTCATATATGTTAGACATTCACATTGAAACTATCCAAGATTTCTATCAATAAACGGTCGTGTCTAATGCTATTAAGCTTCTTGAAAGCGGTATCTGAGTGTGTGATCACTGGACTCGAATCCATTGTGCCCGGGCTATTGTCCGGGGCAAACACAGCCAGGGCGGGCGCCCGGGGACCACCGCGCCTTGGGCAAATAGCCGGCACAGAGTGGCCGGGGCGGACAGACGGCCCGAGACATTGAAACTACTGAGTAGTCCTTGAATGAATAAACTTTGGGCAATAAATTTAAAAGTAATGATGGAGGTGATATGCAGTGAAAGCTGGTGGTAGCTATGTTGGTAGCACGCGCGTATTGGAAACAAGAGTCTCAAGTTCAAACCCAGGCTTGCACGTCTGGGATTTCTAGATTTCAAGTGGGATTCTCATTTTCAAGCATGATTATCACTCGCTAAACGTGCAAAATCTGCAACTTGCACTGGGCCAGCGCGGTAGACTATGGCCTGAATTTCCCTTACATTGAAGAGGCCTAGACTACTACTAAAAGCCTAATCTTCATATGAAAAAAGACTTGTTAGTAACACAATTTATAACTCGAAAATTCGGGCGCCGATTTTTATCTATTAAAACATGGGATGGATCTATTAAAACATGGGATAAAAATCACAAAAAATTATAACATAGATAATTGATTTTCTCATACATTTAATTCTGAGGCGGTACGAAGTTCGCTGAGACACATAGTTATTATTAATGGAGTAAAAATAGCGAAAACATATAGCGATCATATTATCATGTAGTCATTAGTTCGATTCTTAGTCGTAATCGAGCAACCAACTGAAAGACTCGTGTTACGGCATTTAACGAGAACACGAGACTGTTTTCACCTACGTAATTTTCAATTTAATCACTCATATTTTTTTATTGAAGTATACCTACGTGAAGAGAATATCAAGCCTCTTATCAATGTCTCAAGTTAAAATATTTATTAGGTCAAGACATGCTTTAATAGATTTCGATGAAGGTATTACAGGAGTACTCGACACATAATGAACTTTAATATTTACGAAAAAGAAACGGAAAACATCGTAGAAATTATCTGGCGGAGTGTAGATGATAGATTTATCGGATTTATCACCTTAAAACGTACTCTGTACGAATTTATAATAACTAAATTATTATACATACAAAAAAAAATATTGTCATTATTTTTTAAAGTAAATACCTTGAATCTGCGCTGTTTTTACGCACTTGCAATATGTGAAAGCAAGATTTAGACGTTGTTTTCTCGCATGTTTAAAAAAAAAAAATTGACTCCACATAATATGCAATAACAAATGCGCTACAGACGGGCAAGATCAAGACAGCCTGTAGACGCAACTACTTAACAATAAAGATGAAAATATCCCACAGAGTCGAGTTGCTAAGACATAGAATCAGTTAAATGAAAATTTGGACGGAGGGCGACGAGTGTTATCAGAATCGGGAGTGATTATGCGCGAGCACGGGCGAGGCCGCGTGCGCCGCCGAGCACACACGCGAGCTCTCGCAACCCCGACTGCCACCCGCGCTCCCGCGCTCGCCAGATTGTCTGTTGTCGAATAACGATCTGCTCACATCACTGTTTGTGTTGGATTTGCATGAAAATTGATTCTTGTTTGAAGATATTCTCGGGAAATATAATATCATTTTGGTTCATAAAAATTATGTAAACAGCCGTGCTGGCCTAGTTGGTTGGCTCAGCCGCTTTGGCAACAATGTGTGCAGGTTCAAACTGCCAATTTTTTGGGTGTATAAAGAATCTCATTTTTAATCATGATTATCATACAACAAGTATGGTGACCATGAGAAAACTTATACATCCTATTGTAAGGCTTATGAAGTTTATGAATCTGCTTTGAGCTAGGGTGTGAATTAAAAGAAATAACACTGAGGTGAGACTTCCAATAACACAGCACAAACATTAAGAATGTAAAATTTAATTAAGTAGGCAATTGAATTAAGTTTTTCTGCAACCACTTTTTCTTCTTTTGCAAATGCCTCCCTTAATTTTTTCCACAGACTCTGAACTCGCGACGCGCTGATGTGCTGGTTTTCTTTTTCTTTCGGCAACGCCCGTGATGTCAGATGCTTACAGAATTATAGCTCAAAAGTCCCTCGCATTGAGAAGAGCTTAATGATGTCATAATCAGCGAATGGATACACTGCAGGCTGCAATACAGCTCTGTCTACCTCTCGTAAGGCACTCGCTTGCGGGGGCCTTTTAAAAAACCTATTGTAGCTAATAAAGAAAAGTTTCATCTTGACTGAAATGGTGTTAAGTCGCTGTCAAAGAGAGGGAAATTCTGCGACATCGTAATATGGCAAGTTCCCGTGGACTCAATTTATTTCCTTACATCGAAAATTCCCAACAGAAAATAGGTCGTTATTTCATAAAAGACACACAACGAGATCAATCATCTTCGCTTTTTATTAGCATAAGAGTCTGTCAATATTCACTTCACTTTTTAAAGCATTATGGCTTTCTTCATTTCTTTTTTTGATGATTTTTAGGGATAGCAAAGTTTACTAAGTTGTCCGGAAAATTTGGGACATGATAACATGGATTTCATTTGCAAATCTCATTTTCGACCGCGATTATCACTTGCTAAGCGGTGAAGGAAACATAGTGAGGAAACCTGCATGTCTGAGAGAACCCCTCGAAGGATGTGTGAAGTCCGCCAACCCGCACTGGGCCAGCGTGGTGGACTATGGCCTAATCCCCTTGCATTGAGGAGAGGTCCGTGCCCAGCAGTGGGATATTAAAAAGGGCTGGTACTATATTATATGATATAGTCTGTGGGGTCGGCTAGTCTGATATAAAAATTAATAACTTAGATATAAATCTCGTTTCTTACATATAACTGACATTACATTACAGTACCCGGCTATGAATATAGCACATCGGATAAAGAAAGAGACTAGTTTTCCGATGTATATAAGTGACAGAGACGCGTTCTACAATACCATAGAGCCAAAGAATAATATTTACGCCCGGATATTTTAGAAAGCTACCCTAGAGGTTTCATTGAATATATATTTTTAAATTAGATAGGGAAAGGAAAAAAATCACCGCATCACCAGTTGCGAATGTTATCTGTACAAAGTAAGCCACCAGTTTTTAACAATGTGAATTTCAGTCAAGGAACTTATGTTCACCCACTCAAAATCCTCATAATCGAAACTAGTAATATATTGAGTACCTTACAATATGTTTTTACTTACGAAAAAAAAAACTGGCCCATAAAAACGAAAGTATAAAAATGTGATCTCTGACAACGGTTTTTTTATTCGTACGTGTGATTGATTCCGATGAAAAGTTCCACAATTCGATTGTAATCAGGAGGATAAAATACACATTATCTATCTACAAGAAAAACACTAAAATACGTTGCGGTAAAACAGCGTTATGGATACGCGTAATGCTATGTAAATTAATGTATAAGAAGCTGAGTTTTATAAATTAACATACATTGTTTTTTTTTTTCCGCGCACAGCCTCTGACGTTAAAATAATGCAAATAAGCATTACGAATGGGAATTGTATATAATATCTAATTACCTGAATTTAAGGAAACATAAATTATTATATTTTGTTACACCTTTTTAACGTCCTACTGTATCAGCCACGGATATTATTGCCAAGCCTATATACGTTAATGTAAATACAAAAAAGCATTTTTATTTGCTATTTCAGCTTCATCCAAGTATATCAATCCTAACTTCGACTGCAGCACAATGAAAATATGGAAATGTTATTTCTATTCTTAAACAATTGAATTTTGAAATACTTATTTCTGAATAGTATAATTTTGGAAGTTAATAATTTTCGAGCACCGCTGCCGTTTGGAGTTGCGGCCCTAACCCATAGTTCAGAGCGACTTGTGACTCTTACCACAACTGTAGGGTAAGCAGATACTTCTAATGTAATCGTAACGACAAAACATGTCATACTTTCGTATGATATCTGCGGTGTGAGAGGGACAGAAGACGCTTACATGATCGAAACGCTGCGTAAAAAGTATTGCGCTTGAGGTACTGAGCTCGACACTCGAGAGTACCCGCTAACCTTTGGCTACGTTTCAATTTTGATGAGAGCTCCTAGCAAATTCAATTAGCTCATTTCATTTATACTTTACAAGTTCGCCTTCGAAAGTTGGTAGAAGACAACTATTTTCTTCGTCGTCCGTGGACTTAATTAAAGCGCTGAGCGCTAAGTGATTCGGAACGGTACCTTGTAGTTGGCGACTCAAAGTTTGTTTGTGGATGTTCACTCATCTATTTATGCAGGTCCAAGATGTGATTAAGTTATATGAAGTAACTGACCTGAGTGTCGGCTAAAGTTTTTAGAAACATTTAACATGCCAAAACTCACATAATCAGACATGTACTCGTAACTTTATAAAAATAATAATCTCACCAATTCATAGAAAATTCACAATGGGTAAGCAAGCTTTTCTTTAGAAAATATATTTGTAATGTCATTGTAAATTGACTAAAACTTTGAGCTGCTGAGTCTTCATGCCGTTTCTTAATAATAAATAAACGTAATCAAGTTCTTGAGTATTCTGTCCAGACGCGTGTCAAAAGGCAATTTTAAGTGACGGTCGGATGAGAGCTCGAAAACTTTCGATGGCGGGAAAAAAGTATCATAGTTACCAATTATGTTTTAGTTAGTTTAGTTTAGGTTTGTTTTTCTTTGTAAACTTCCGTATCAATATTGTTGGATGCATGTCGACGTTAAAACGTATAGGTATACCTGTATGTCCTCCAGTCATTCTTCACGGCGTTATTTTTTTTATCTGCTCGCTTGAACTATGATTTAAAAGGTCCTTTACCGCGGCTGGTACTGCCTCCCAGACAACAGTGCCAAAATCTGCAGTGAGGTCAGCGACAGCGACAGTCTGCCTGAGACTGCATCAGTTGACCCTCTGAATACACTTTACCAATGACCGCAGCCAGGATTTTCTCGGCAAAAAAACAAATTTAGACGAAACACGTAGAAACAACCCAAAAACTATACATTTAAAACGGATCTGTTAGGAATCCCCGAATCGAAAGCACGAGATGAACAGAGCTATGCCCAGATGGGAGTGAACTAAAGCCATACAAACTTATGTTCGGCGCATGTGAACTGAAACAGCCGCAATATTGCGGTCTCGTTGCGCAGAAGAGCGGTGTTCTTGCGCAGAAGATCGTTCTTGTTGCGCAGATAGGCGGTCTTGCTGCGCAAGGGGGCGGTATGACTGCGCCACCACTTCGGCTCTCGTGGAGCAGCTGCTGTTGACGCAGGCACGCTGCCGCGACAGCGAGCGAGCGCGGACATGCTAAGCAAATAATATATGAATGGGACCACGTGATTCCATCCACGTGACCATGGATCAAACACCATAGAAAAACAGTTTATTGACGGGAAGTCTGACAAGAGCTTATAAAGTCTAATTATGGCGTGAATGGCTCGAAAACAAATAATAGGGCAGATATAAGGGGAGTGTGTGGCGGGCTTAGGGCCATTTAAAAAAAATGGGCAGATATATTTTTCCTTCTTCTTTCTTCTATATAGTCAACATCAACTATTTTATACATTGATACACCATGAATGCAACAAATATTACTTGCAGGAATCACATTTAATACGCATATAATGTAATAATAGATACCTAGTATAAGCGACACATGCCAAAGCGTTATATTTTCTATGAATATTGTGCATCAAGTAAGTATTATTCACAGATACCAGTCACTTGAACATGAGGCCATAGTGATGTGACTCACATATGAATGCTGTTTTACAAAAATTTACATAAAAAGTTCCAATTTTGTCTTGCACCTCTCAAAGCATTGTTACGACACTTGTGAAAATTCAATTTCGCATAAAATGTAAGGTACACACTGCTATTATAATAACATCCTTGTGCAAATGGGATTAAGGAACATACCTTACTTCAACGTTGACTTTCAGTAAAACTTCACAGTACCTCAATCTCATGACACGAACTCTACTCCAAGCTTTCCACTAAGCCGGGCATGGAAAAGTGCTTACAAGATAAATAGATCTAACTGGGTTACATGCGCGCTCCTGTCAAAGTAGGCGAGTTCGCGCGGCATGAGAAACCCAGTTCCAACTAGATTAAACTTGTAATGGGTTTGTTTGAAATGTTGGGTGCCCGTGCGAGGGGCTACTGCAGGCACCCAAAGGCAATCCTTTGCTACAAGTCAGTGGAAAAGAAGTCAGGAGCACCGCTATTTTATACAAAAGATTTTATCACACCTAATAAATAATTAGTATCGTATTGGCAAACAGTTTATATAAAACGATTCCTCTCGGTATACCTCTAAATAATAAATGTTTGGGTAGCTCCTTGCTTGGAAACGATTTATTTTATTTCAACCAGAATCTTAGTTCTGCAGATTTAAAATACTATATTATAAAGGGATCTCTAGACCATATTGACTATAAGGGTGTTCTTAAGTATGTTGTGCCCTAGAGGTTGTTTCGACTTCCAATGTACGTATATTCAGCGTAGGCCACTGGTACCTTATAATCGTACGTAGAAGTTTTCCTGATGAAACAAGGCACTCACTAACTCTACCTAGGCTTCACAACGCCGCGCAGTCCTGGTCCGAAATGATGAGGTAAACATTGTTATTTCCGGACGGCGAGCGCGGCTCGGCCCGACCCGAACTTGATTAGCTTCGCTTAAAGAATTCAATCCCGCTAGTTTCAGGGCAAATATTAGTCTTGCCGCAGGTATCTAACTTTCTAAATGTTAACAGACGTTTTTCATCACGATATTGGTATACTTTAAGGTTAATCAATATTAATTAACAGTTATTATTCCTATAATAGCCCAGTTTTCAACAAATAGACTTCAGAGACGTTGTAAAATATGTTTATTGATTAATCGACAGGTTGTAAAGTTGTCACACAAATTGTCATTGGGCTGCGTCCTATCATATAATTATAGATCTGGCGGTGTTTCGCCTACTTTTTCTCAGTCTGCGAAGGTTAGCCCCGTTGACTAGCGACTCGAGTGAGCGCGTATCGTTCATTATTATTAAGAAACTCTAAAAAGAGAAAAATACACTACCCTTTAATATATAAAGCTGCGTTCACAATTACCGACCGATGATATTGAGTCTCAATGCAATCGCAGCCGTGCCGATGTTTTTATTTTATTTTAATTTATTTATTCATAACAATCTTAATTATCATAACAATAATTAGGAAACATAATTATATGTATTGATTGAAAAGTTTATTAATAGCGTTTTCAAATAACAGTAACAATTCATTACGTAGGTAGATTATATAATATTACTAGCTGTCCCGGCGAACTTCGTACCGCCTCAAAATCTTCGAAAGATACTCGGCCTCTGTGTGGGAGAGGGCCGGGTTATGTGGGATTCTTACGCACTAAAACCCTCCCGGTGGCCGCCTTCGACACATGTTGAAGGGACTCCGGGATCTCCAAACGGAACGCACCGGTACCCCCCCCCCCCCTCTTGTGCCTCGCCCCCTTATGGGGGAGCAGACGTTCGCTCCCCCTGCGCCCTCGCCGCGCCGTCCTCCTCAGGTGTCATCATCATCACCAGACGTCTAATATGAATTCAATTTACACTTCAGTCTAAGTAACACGTGGCCGGCTATGCTAACACCAAAAATTTAAAAAGTGGAAATAATTGAATTATACGGTATTTCGTTCACTACAAAATAAATTTAATTAATTTTATAGCGTCAACAACACGTGGTAATTATGCTGTTAAAATGTAGCTTATATGACACGTTCGTAGATTTACCATAGCAGCGCCATCTATTGATTACTTACTCAACCCAGTCGAAAGGTATCGACATCTGTTAGAATCATTTGGAGTTAACAGATAATTGTGACTGTCAAATAATAACAGACAAATAATTAGCAATAAATTAAAATTGCGACTATAATTTGAGATTTAAACTATCCTATCTCTCAAGTTGGATCGAACTGCACATGGTGTGCGGATTTTATTATAATCGGTTAAGTGGTTTAGGAGTCCATTGAGGACAAACATTGTGGCACGAGATTTATATATATTAAGATATATTGCCAATGTACCTCTCCCAGTCCTGCCTAAGACTGAAAGGGATGAGGATTCCACATTCCTGCGGGAGTACTGTCGTGCTGGGTCCAGGGTAAATGGTGAGCTTACTGAAAATGCTAAATAATATTAGGGTTCTAAAAGGTATGCAAAGCCATAGGTCAATGACATGCGTGGTACATTACCATTCCGTGGTCTAATAGATGTGTAGCGACTTCGTCAATCGCGCCACAAGCTGCACAGATGGCGCTGCATACGACATTCGGAATAATTGACAATTCTCCATGAAATCCTGCAACGCGCTATGAGAGTTTTCAGAGCACGTAACATATATAAAAGTTCACGACAATAACCGTTGAGGCATAGCAGCCGCCCCGCCAGGCTTACCACCCGCTTGGCTGGGAGACCTTCCCTTTTCCGCTAAAGCAGGCGCTAGGTGTTTTTTTTACAGTTTAGCCTGCATGATTCGCAGTTTAATGATAAATGCCGTTTATTTAATTAGTCCAAGCTCAGTGTACCACTAGAATCGTAGTTAAAACTTTTTTGTTCTGCAGTTCGATTTCTAATCTGAAAATGTTGAAAATATTGATCCATATTATATATTTTAGTCAAAAAATCAGACCTAAAACATAACCCCGTGTCAGTCAGAAATAGATTCACATTCAGTAAAAGTGACCTTGTGACCTGCGCGTAAGAGTCATAATAAATCTACAATGACCTGCATGACATTAGGGTTCTGAAGACAAGGGTTGAGACACAGAGGACGAATCCTAATCGATGGGCTCATCAAACACGTGGAATTAAACATTCATGAGCTATGGAATTAATTCAATATGGGCTGTGGAATTTTTCATAATAATAGCTTATTCGTTTTGAGTCCATAGCAGAGTATAATAACAATTTAATAGTTTTTAGCGTTATACTTATTATATTTTTCAATCAAAGGGGTTCAGATCATAGTCTAACCCTAGCAGCAACAGATAATCATATTCGTTCGAACCGGACTTTGTACCCGCAACCCTTATTTTAGGGATGTGACGTATTTACGCCACCAGGTTTAAGACCAGGGCTTCGCTTCAAAGTGGAAAGGCCTGGTACGGGCGGAATATACTTGCAAGTATAAAAGTACTTGCAAACCGCGTACGCCTCTGGTTTCAGGGCTATTTCTAGTCCTCGAAGTTGGGCCTCGCGTGCGACTTGCAAGTACTTTCACACTCGCAAGTATTTCCCGCCCGTACTAGAGCGTCCCAAAAGGTGTTGGTACAGGCTGCGAGTCCGGGGCTCAGTGGCCGTGCCCGAAATATTCCGTAGTTGCTCGACTGCACGTACCAAAATCATCAGGCACGTGGGACTCGGACGGTTGGGTCGAAAGCTACCGAATACTTTCAAGTATTTTAAAACCTGGTTTTCAACCCTGGTATTTATTCCATACTGCTATTTGAAAGTCTCGGTATTGAATTATGCATATCGCATCCCTACCTTATTTCTAAAGCGATCGTATGACTAACTTAGCTGTCACTTATTTACCTAAAACTGAATTCGAAAACGATCTTTCCCAATTTAATTTATCATTAGATCAAAGTCAAAGTGAAATAATTTATTTCGTATAGACCCTACGGTGGCACTTACAAATTGTCATTACATATTTTTTTAACTCAACAAACGGATCGGAACGCCACCTTAACTGAGAAGATCCAAAGAGAAACTCAGCGGGCTTGTCTATTCTTTTTTTTTTTTAACAGCCATGTATTTTTGAAAAAATAAAAATTAACTCTAGTGTGTTGATCTATTTGAGCGATCAGTCCAAGGCTACTCGGCTTATCTAATGTTTAAAAATCAATGGAGCACCAAACACTGACACAATCAAGGTGTTCCGGCAAGCCGTCGTTTGTCATCAGACGCACGCCATCGGTCAATTATTGGAACTATTTTGGACACGCGACGGGAGGCCAGACTGGAAATTTCGGAACATATAACCTTTTTCCTTTCGTTTGGCAACTATCATCTATTATCATCACATGACGGAGTGAGACAAAATGCGTTCTCATATCCAACTTTTGTGTTGTCGCTACTATTATACGTGCTGATTAGGTACAGCCATATGTTGCCTTTTTTATTCCCTTCTGTTTTACTTATGCATCGAAAATTATACTAAGCGCTCGTCTTTTGTAGTGCGGTGACTGGTAACATTTATTTCTGGGGCTATAAGAGTGATATTTGAAAAAACATCACCAGTTCTATTTTATTCAAATTTGAAGGTTCAACAGATAAAATTGATCAATTTAATAATTATCGTCCGTCCTGAAACAGAGTCTAGCGTAGATCCAATAAGATGAACAGCTTAGAAATTGTAATACCTATTAATTAAACTACCCTCTAGCTTCGGATAATCTCAACGAATAAATCCTCTTATAAGAATTTATGGTGAAAATTGTTTTTCTTTCATTTGAACTCCATGTAATTAAAAATTAATTTAGTTGCCGACTAAGTATTGTTAATTATCTCTATAAAATCTTAATACGAGTTGGGTTCATAACTTTAATTTTAATAGTGATCATGGATTTAATTTAGGTACTTACTATGTACAAATAAGGGTCCATAATTATAATTAACGACTTACGGAATCTTTAAAAACCCATTACTTTGATATTACCAATATCCCTATTCATCCCCGCACGAGTTTTAAGGTCCTACTTGTAGCTCCTACTTCATCCCCGACCGGAGTTCGGAATGTAATTCACAAGATGTCACGATGTGGAATATATATTCAGGTTAGCCCCTGGACTGAATAAAGTTTAACTTGCTGGCGGCCAAATATCATCAATGAAGTCACATTTAAAAAGGACGAAGAGCTACCTCCTCCTCCTACCCCCCTCACCATGCAGTATGAGTGCGACCCAAATCGGTACCACAAACGATCGACATTGCAAATTACGAGAGTACCAACGGACTCAATGTGAAATAATGTTCCAATTTACGTCTTGATTTATAATCATAATAATATATAAAATATCGTCATACGAAGAAACCAACTATACGGCCCCACCCTAAGCAAGGCTTGTATTATGGGTACCGTAAAATGGACTGGGAGCGAACCCAGTTTATATTACTTATATAGATGTTAAACATCCATGACTTGGGTACAAATATTCGTGCTCATCACACACTACCAACTGCGCTAATCAGGCCGTAGTTTTAGGTCGCATAAATAGGTCCTGATATGGCTGAGCATTACATACCGAAGACAAAATAAACGGTTAGGTAGTATAACTTTCCTACGAGTATAATGCAACCGTCGCGGTTTCCATGCCGACTAGGCCCGAATCTTTTATTTTTTCCATTTGTCAAAAACACTTCGTTCAGAATGATTCTCCAATTAGCAATTCAAATATCTTTCCTTTCGTGCCTCGTTTAGAACGGCGAGGCTGCGGCCCTCGGAGTGCCTCAACGTGCTCCCAAAATTCACTTATTTTTCCCGACGATTCAATGATTTGATGATTGAAGAATGGGAACGTTTACGTGAATTTTCTTTAAAATATCGCAAGTTGTTTTATTGCGTTAACAGTATAGGCACTACGTTCCTAAAATTGACGTTAATAGCAAATAAGGTGATCATTGTAACCGCCCTGGTTAACAAGAGGACATATATAATTAAATATCGCCAGACGAACGCACCGACATTACGGTCCCACATTAAGCAACGCTTGTATTACCGTATTGTACCGTATTGTGGTACCGTACAATGAAATGAGGGCGAATTCAGTATAATAACTTATATAGATAATAAATATCCATGACGTGGGTACAAACATTCGCGCTAATCACACAAAGTCTGTCCCTACCAGGATTCGAACCCGGGATCCACAGCACAGAAAGCAGGGTCATTACCCACTGAGCTAAGAAAGTCGTCATGTTACATTACCTACCATGGCCATTGAACGTGACGTAACCTAAGTTATTCGGAACTAACTGACCCGACAGAAGTTGTCCTATCCAAATCCCATAGATAAAAAGCACTTTAAAATTTTCCTGAATTTTACAGGCACACCGTAAAACGAATAATTAAAAAAAACCTAATCGATTCAGCCATTCTTAATTGTAAGTACATTTTATTTATATAGAAGATATATAGATACGAGTTGAAGTTAGATTAGTGACGTGGATCTCGTGAGATTTCAATCGGATATAAAAAAAAATCAATGAGACGGCTAGACCTGGCAACCGATCCCGCTGGATACGGCCCGGCGGCTCCCAATCAATTTGGAACTTTAGAACATTAAATAAATTCCACTGGCGCTAAGTTAATAGGCAATTCCTACGAGTTTCCTTGCGATTGCGATTTATAGAGGTTATAAAGGTTTCGAAAAGGGCAATATTTGGGCGAAAAGTATCTCCAATCATTTAATTATTTAAAAGTGTATATTAATTAAGCTCAGGAATTAAATTAAACTAAGGAAGACGGGTGAAACTATGCAAAGGCGATTTATCCAAATAATCACGAAGAACATACCTAGATAAAGCTCAACAGTACATTCTGGACAAGGCCTATGTCACAAACAACTTGAGCTAATTGAAGATGAAGAACCTGCAACTCGCGTCACCAAAGCAAGTGTTCTTTTTTAGTTTTCTTTGCGTTATTACAGTTACTATGCATCAATTTTCCGCATCAGCTATGGCTGACTTAAGTCATTCAGTATGCATAAGTAACGATTATATAATATTATGAAAACCCAGAACGGCTTACCAGGTTCTGGGTTTTCATCGTTCATCATCATTCATGACCGGATTTTCATTGGCTTTTTGATCGACTTAAATGCTTATTTGACTTATGGTTACCCATTCATATTATTTACCTTTGGACTCGGCGAAGTTGGGTGGGTAATGGGTTTTCTATATAATAAACACATATGTCATTCATAGACAGTTAGTTTTTTTTTAATTTCGATTTAAAACCCATGCAACCATTGGGGAACCAGTACATAGGCAATTTTACGTTTTAAAGCCAGTTGTTCGATGGGTACGTTAAACTTTACGGAATCCGAATGCATGGTGTACCCCTTGAACGAATGCAGCTCATTGATCGACTGATCAGGGCCCTGAATAACACTTTACATCATGCTTTTCAATGCAACATGACCTAAATGTTTTATGACTAGGATAACTAAAGTAATGCTAACTAAAAATACGTGATAAAAACGCAAACGTGTCCACTTCCGCAACGCCATAGAGAAACCATTTGTCTCCCATAATCCCCCGGGAAGACTAGCTTGATTAATGCTTACCAGTGTCGGCATCCAACTTACACATCCTAGTAACCGCACGGAGGAAAAACAACTTTACAACATAATTAATTAGTCGGTTGATCTGATCTGTAAAGTTGTATAACCTTACAGATCAGACCACTATGATCTGAAGTCCAGCAGAGAGGGACAAAGATAAAATACAGTGTCATATTTGATTTACAAAAAAAAAATCCGCTATAAATCAAAATTGTCCTTTTTTCGGACCAAAACTTATTTATTATTAAAATCGACATAACCTAATCCTGACGTCAAATAATGATTACCAAACCTAATCTTAGTATTAGGATCAAAAGCTTTTAAAATCTCTTAATGAGACTTAGGGATTACTTTGCTAATGGAAAAATTAAAGGATTTAAAAATGATAATAATGTTATATTGCTAAGTAGCGGTAAAGGTTTTTCATCAAAATAAAATACTAAAGAATTTAGACTTAAGGCTGTGTCCCCAGTAGGCAAACTGTTAGCGGCCGACTGAGTTAGCGGCGTATCGGTTTAGTACGCCCTTCCATATATTTGAAATGGAGTGTTCACAGTTTGCTAGTTTGCGCTCACCTTCACAGCTTAAGTCGTAACATCGTAACATCGAATCTATTGAGCATACATCGATGCTGTGCCATACGATCTGTTAAAGCAGCTTAAGCAAATAGAGGAACATCTATATATATAAAACAAAGTCGTGTTAGTTACACCATTCATAACTCAAGAACGGGTGGGCTGATTTTAATGTTCTTTGGTATTTTGAATTTGTTTCCGCCCGTTAAAACATGGGACAGAATTCACAAATAAAAACAAGATAATTCATTCTGAGGCCGACCGAAACTCCCCGGTACAGGTAGTACTTATATATTATACTAGTACTTATATAGATATTAAATAAAACATCCAAGATTCGGGTACAGACATTCGTGGTCACCACAAAAACGTTTGTCCCTACCAAGGGACCCTCAGCATAGAAAGCAGGATCACTACCCACTGAGCTAATCAGGTCATCAATTCGCCGATATGTCCTATGTATCTCAAATTGTTTACCAATATTATAGTCACACGAGCTACTTTTTTAATAAGCGATGACTCGCTGGACACGTGTCGTAAAAAGTACTCAGAGGTAGTTAATAGCGCCAGAGTAAATAACATGGACAAGGTACTTTGAGATACATCTATACATATAAATAAAATTGGAGTGTCTGTTTGTAATATTAAAATAACCGCTTTTTACTAAGTGCATTTGGATGTATACACGTTACCTATACCGAAACAACATTTTTTACAATTTTTGTCTGTCTGTCCGTCTGTCTGTCTGTCTGTCTGTCTGTTTGTTCCAGCTAATCTCTGTAATGGCTGGACCGATTTTGACGGGACTTTCACTGGCAGATAGCTGATGTAACAAGGAGTAACTTAGGCTACTTTTATTTTAGAAAAAAATGATGTCACGAAAAAAAATTAAAACCAATGTTGCAGCGCAGCGCCTGATTAAGTTTGATAGCAACACCTGCAATGGTTCCCGCGGGCTCAGAATGGGCGGGCAGGCTGTTGTCAACGGTTGTCTTTGTTAAATACCACGCGGACGAAGTCGCGGGCAACAGCTAGTAGTACATAAACTTCGCATATATATAATTATGTATATATAGCTACGCACTTACCATTGCCGAGCAGTGGTTGGACTTCGGCTTTGGGCCTCCCTGCCGGGCAGAGGGGGAGCGCAGGCGACGACGATGCGGCTCCGCCCTCGGCTTCCACCTGCGGACATAGAAGGATGTCATAATACAGACTGCTAAACCCATACCCTTGAAGGTATAGCCGGATACATTGCACAAAACGTGGCATTCCAGTTACAGCACCGATTTGAACATCACCAATAGCATCACAGCACCCGACGGGTGCGCTAATATTAAAAAAGATACTGTATATTCCACTTAGCACACCAACGATCATACTGCATCCAGAGAGGAGTGTCACCGAATAAAATCCCTATATGCATATAAACGTTGTGCGATAAGTAGAATAGAATACAAATATTTTTAATTTTCATTGTTACGGCACCTGTTGGTTGTCCCTAATGGAATACAATTAATGGCGATATTCGATTGGTGATATTCAAATCCGGGCTCTATTTGGAATGCCCCTAAAAACATCCACTATCCATTGCAATTGTAAATATTATAGGATAACCACGATAGATGGTCAGCCCACCCAGCTCCGTTTAAAAGTAATAAAATTATAATTCCTTATTATACGCAAGCATGTTTTATTTTTTTTCCAATTACGGGTCCCGCAATCTGCCCCCCGCGGACACAGATTACGTTCCCTGGAGTCCCGCGTCCCCACAGGCCCGTAGCGGTTGCTTTATGAAATTGCCTCGGCTGTTAGGTATTTTCCAGAGACGTTTTTGTCATTACTTCCGGAGACCGTTTCATTCGTTGAACATTCCGCGGCCACTTTAGAAAGATTTTATGAAATTGCTATGAATATTATGCTCGTAATAGCGAATGCAAAACGGTACCCGGGAAAACGTGTAGCTGTACATAGAATCATTGTTGTACAATGGGATTGACGACATTTCTTTTTAGAGATGCGCTGAACACTAATTTTGGAACAGAACTGAATACCGAAAATTATTCGGCAATATTCGGCCGAATATCGGTTAAATTTATTCTCTGTTTCCATGTTACAATTTGACGCTGTGTGTAGCCAACTAGGTATTATTTTTAGTTCTAAAACATCCACAGATAAATATTATTTATTCTGTGTGTCATTTACTTTCTAGGTGTTTTAATATAAACTTTAGGACAATTTATCCTCATCTTCCTGGAATAAACTGACACGATAATCTTATTTCTAGAGACTGAAATTTATTGAAGTCCTTAAAAATATCGAAACTTAAACGAGCTGCAGGCGCTATCAAGTAACGTATTTAACAATACAGTCCGATGAAAACGTCACCACACTTAAGTATCAAATTTGCTAGACTTTTAGGTATGATAAGTAGATGTGACTTTCCACTTCTTCTTTCAAAGGAAAAGCCAAGGAACAATTAATAATACCAACATCCTAGGATATAATTTACCCCATAATTTAGGAGTTTCTCACACATACAGGTAGCTAAAGTTAAGCAATGCAAAAACGTTATGAGAGTTACAGTACACGACAACGAAGAGCCAGCATTATACGTTCGAGAGAAAATTACAATTAGTCAGAACTATTCATTATCGCAGATTATTCTCAACTCTATTCCTCGAATGATAAACCAACGTCAATTGGATTGTCCCAGAGTATTTTGTCAAATTTGTTTTTGCTTCGGATTTGACTGTCTTAGACACTAAATAACTCCATTAATATCCTTTTGTCTTTAAATCCATAGCAGACCATTGCAATAGCAAGAACTTTTGATAAAGATGACGTGACAATTTGGAGACATTGGTGAGCAAAATGTGGACACAACTAGCCTAAGATAACCGTCCAACAAGAACGCTGGACAAAATATGCTTGGAGTAGCTACAGGCCAGATGACCGTTATCAATCTTTATCTCCGAACTTTACATTTTTACTAGATTTAAGACCTGACGTGATGATATCTTTGAAGAATGTTTTAGCTTTCAACAAGATGGGTGAAAAGCCACTCTTAACGGGCAAATTGGAAGACCAAGAAGGTCCCTGATGTACACGGTTCTGCAATCGCTGCCGTGTGCGATGCAACCCATACCGATGATAGTGTACAACCGAGAATAGTTCACAGGGATCAACCAGAATTGAAGATACACAACGCAAAGACAGGTGTTGAACAGCATCCTTGGTCCAGCCATAGGACATTTAAATCAAAAAAATCTAAAAGCCTCTGAGTAAAATGATACCAAATTACCTGCCTTGTCAGACGTAGGTGCCATTGGTCCAGCTCACCTTCCGCACCAGTTGAAAGCACATCAGCGTCATCGCACTGACCACCAGGTTCCAAATCAGCAGCAAACAGACAAAGTCCACCAACCCCTGGAGTACCCTCAGACCGATCATCACCAAACACTTCAGAAGACTACAGAAAGTAGCACTTAACAACTTTAAATAGTACTGCTTTTGTGAAGTAGAAACTAAGAGAGATAATCGTACGGAAGAATGGGAGGAATCTCATGGTTGAATATTTTTGAACAGACATTCAAAGAGAATATAGCACCGCAAGCTGTCACAATCGGAATTCGAATAAAAAGTTCCATTCAAAGAGAATTTGGTACTATGGTTCGACGATTGATATATCACTCAAAATGATACAGTACTACCAAAATATTGTTACAGATACTTTAATCAAATGTATGTGCATACAATTTGAAATTAGTAGCCACTGACCGGACTTGAGATAATCTGCAAAACAAGACCCTGAAATAGGCGAGTGTATCTTATTGACCCATATCCACAACGTAAAAATATTTTTTTATTCTATAAACATAATATCCTAGCGAAAAAGATTTTATGTTTATGGTCTACCCCCTAGATCATCGCAATTTAGGGATCCCACATGGCACGTTTTTCTGCATCACAGTGTACAGTCCACGACTTGCGTGTCACGTTTCCGAGTCTGATTGCATAGCGCCCGGTTTACACGAAGATAATACACAAGTATCGTGTCCATTGATGATAATCAGCGAGTATATAATCAATGGTCATGTCTAATGACCTGTGTGTGCATATGACCAAGAATCATTTCTTGTTTTTGGCCGTATCCAGGTTATACAAACAAACCTTTTTAATTTGTACAAACATTTTAAGAGTTTCCTTATGAGTTTCGTTTCTAAATAATTTTCTAAGATTCCAAACTTCTTGCATGTTAAAGCTTTCATTTCCGAATTGTATCTTAACGTGCTTTCCGAAGCCCGATCGGAAACATTTAGTTGAAAATAACACTAGCGGCTACGTCCAGGCATAATGTTTTCTGTTCTATTGTTATTTTCTCTGTCCCTTTCTATCATGTATGTTTATGTCACGTCGAATAAATAGTTCGTTTCTTTTCTTATTTAGGATGACTATTATCATATATCCAAATATGCCCGACCCAGTGGGTTGGCAAGATAAGCAAATATAAACTTCAGTGGGCCAGAATTAATAATCTGTTTGTCTATAAATAGAGTATTTGCTTAGCAAATTCATCTTTATCGCAACTATGTATAATGTCGTAAATTAAATGATCATAAAACAGTTTTGTTGGTGTTTATATGGCGTGACTCTTGGGTGTGCTATAGTGAATCTTGCGCTAGCTACATTATCGCTCTTCGTGGTCTTTATTTACGAAATGAGATGCGATGAAATATAATGGATATGAATATGGCCTCACGCACAACTTAGCGGGTATTTTGCCAATGTCAAGTAATTAATAGCAATAAAACATTAAATAAATACACATTATAAATAGAATAATGGATGTGACATGATGATATGAAAATGGCGTCCGGTGATGATATCCCGTACATCTAGTTATTCGCTCTTCGTGTTAGTCTGCGCTTTATTTCAGTCTATAACAAGATAGGAGTATACTTATGCAGCATTAACGCTGTTTTGTCTGTTTATGTATGTCGTTTAAATCAATATTTGGGTCTCAGCAGCAATGATTTGTCAGCTTATGATTTTGTCGGTGTCAAAAAGAAAAAAAATTGAGCATTGTACTGAATCTGCATTAAAATGGCTATAAAAACCACTTCAAAGTAACTGACCTATTAAATCGAATAGCACAACTCACAGTTCAAGTTTGAATAAGTAAGTACAAAGAATGTGTTAACCATAGGATGATTGAAGTTAAACTCTAATTACAAGTGACAAATTGATGTGAGACAACGCATAGGCGACGGAGGACCAATCGGCAGTAATAAGGTATGTGCTGCATGTGTTCGTTTGCATCGAAACAATGGGGAAATCAAGCATGAGCTGGGAATTTCACCAATGGGTAATGTAGGTGTGAATATTTGTTGATAATTGTGTTATTTTAAACGAAAAAGCAGACGTGGTAAGGAAGAAAATTACCAGTTTTCGAAAATAAAATAACGGTCTTATTACAAAAAATGATTTAGTACCGATTTAATCCTGGACTAAATTAAGTCCAGGTCACAAGTCTAGGTTTGTTACTAGTACCGTAACAAACCTTGTACTAAGATTAATAATCGATCTTATTACAAAAAGCAGACAAACTGGGGTACCCTCATATTAAGTTAAAACTATGACAATAGGACGTCAAACACCTTCTTTCTTTACGAAATGAAATGCGATGAAGTCAAACACCATAGTCCACTCAAAACCATGGTTGCAGTAAAGCAGCCGAAACGTCGTTAACGTAAAATGATAAAAATAAATGCGATACAATCTGAAAAATAAGTTATATTTCAATGTTTAGTATTCGCGTAAATATAAGAAATTATAATATTTTGTTACTGCATATTTGAATACTCACACTAAAACAGAATATAATACTACGTTAAACTGTACCATTTAATAATCATACTCCTGTTTTTACTGCCCATGAATTTCTTTATCACCTAGAACTAAAATATTATGCCAATAATTTAATTGAAGCCATAAAGTTTAATATCCACAATCCATAAAACTGTTGGGGCTCATAGGGGCTTAAATAAGGCTTAGCCATTATCACCAGTAACTTGACCGAAAGGCATGTTGCCAGGTACACTCTTAAGCTCTCAATAAGTTTTTCAACCTTAAGGGCCATTCACATTAAGACACTTGTTTCTTGTAACAATAGCTTGCCAACATTATATCTTTCGATATTTGATAGGATGCAGAAAATAATATAGGTGCTCAAAAAAACTCAAACGTCGCTCTAAATGGAATTGCAAGAACGAAAAATAATGGACTGGGATGGAGAAATTTCACCCGATAAATCAAACATAACGTAAAAAAACAACCGAATTGAGAATTCATTCATTTCATGGACACATTATTGAAAAATAATTCGTGACAGCAACCTCAAATTCGAGATGGCTACGATTCACGCTTTCATTTTCTACGCGGAGTCTAGCAAGCGAATCTTCCGAATTAAATGTCCACAGCTTCAGAGACACGGCGTAAAATGTTTTGATAGTAAGCCACTGAACCAGGCAGCTAAGCAAAGGTAACAAGTAACAAGCCCATCCAATTAGTAAAGCATAGCGCACATAACGAGGTACATTAAACCGTCGTCGTCGTCGGGTTCTGGCGGCGCGGCGCGCGGCGCGGCAACTGCTGAGGCGTTTAATTTCCGGCGCTCGTGGGAACGCGCCTTTACGGCTCGCTTCACGCATCACTGAATATTTCTATTACGTGTTTGTGCTGATGTATCGCTCTATAAATAGATTCGGCAAGGTCAGGTTAGGTTAGGTCGTTAAAATAAAGTTCAAACACGAAGGGGCGTTCTGGTATTTCATTGAGGGGATGACTTTACCTTTGGACATTTTTCTTGTGGTAAATGTTAGGATGAGACTTTGTATGCGACCGCAACGAAACCTAATATAAGTCTACAATAACGCTCGGTCGTTATTGATTGATCTGATAAATTAGCTGTTAATTTTGTCATGTTGCATTTTAGCTAAAGAGGAATATTCCCAAATAAGGGCTATTTATTTAAGACTTACACAGGTTTTAGGTACCTTATAAATTTAAAATAAAATCTAAAAATGAAATAAAATATAAAATAAATAAATTTTTCTAACAATAAAAAAATAAACAAGGTGGAAATCTAATTTTTTGTGGGTGCGTGTATACGTGTTTGTGTGTGAGTGTAAAGATGTGTGCGTTTGTGTATGTTGTGCGAGAGTGAGTTTAGTTAGTTACTAAGGTTAGTTGGTGAGTTTGATTGAAGGAGGGTAACCTTCGTAACTATTGATCTAATTCTAAAAATTGATTCGCTAATGGGAAGCTGCTTTATCTCAGAGTGATCTATTAGGTTATGATTAAGAGGTAATACGGTCGGAGCCGCGGGCCGGAGCTAGTATGTAATGAAGAAGCTTATTGTATCTTGTTTATTCTTAGGGCTTCAGTGCTGGCAGCATTCGAGAACATTCAAGTACCTACCCTACTAAGTAGCATTAGAATTGACAAAGTATGTTTAAACATTGAAACTTGGGACAAGGGAGACAACACAATGTGAATGAGGTAACTCGCTTAATGTAAATAATATTTAATGATGGCATTGCCCGAACCGACCGTGCAGCTTCGAGACTCTATGGACAAAGCACATGCGGCGTGTGGGCTGACAGCAAAGCAAATGAAAAGTGATAACGCTTGGGTGATGAAGTGTTATATTTACCTTGGGTAAGCGAGGTTGTGCGTTTGTGTTTGAAGTTCACTTACCCACATTGCGGCAGCGTGGTGAACTATAGTTACGTTCTGTGCTCAGTGTATAATGTGCAGTGCATAGGCTCGCTCTCTATTAAGGTAGGACCAAACACAAAATGTAGCGAATTGCGAGTGCACTGTGGTGGTGTAGTGGCTCTGCCTATCCCTCTAGGGATTACAGGGGTGATTGTGGTGCTTAAGTCCAACGACCCTTTGCGAGTTTACACGGGACAATAAATTATATTGTAGCGACCACTTCAACTGCACCACAAGCTACACAGATGGCGCTACAGACACATTCAGAACAATACACAATTCTCAATACAATCCTGAATTGCGCTATGAGAGTTTCCGGAGCACGTAACATATATACAAGATCCCGACAAGAACCATTGGGGCACAGCGGCCGCCCCACCAGGCATACCACTGGCTGGAAGATCTTCCCTTTTCCGCTAAAAAATAATAGTCTTACATTGCTCATATCATTAGAAATTAAAATAGCAACTGATGTAAATTACCATCAAAACGGCCAGCTGATATGGAAAGTATAGCAAAACGGTGCCTGCGAACGAGAAGCGAGTAATTAACATATCCCTAAAGTGTACGGACGAACAAACAGCCAGACATTACGCTTCGGAGCCAGCGCCATCATGAAATATTCATGGCTGTACCTCGGAATTATCGCACGCACAACGCAATTACGGTTTTGGAAATCCGCGAAGCCGCAGGACTGTGAGTGACTGTGAGTTTGGGCCAATGAAATGACACGTACTGATCTGATTAGTTGACGGCTTCCACAGATTATCGAGAATACGGACATTATTATATTGTATTTTAAGGGACGGTTTTAAAATTTGGTAGATGCAAATTCTGTACGATGAGCATGAATGTTTGTATACAAGTGATATTTTAGTGTTATATGAACCCTTTTCCACTGTATAGAAGTCAACCACTAGTATCCTCTAGAACGATATATTTCATGATCATCGAAAAATACAACGTACCTACGTTTGAAGGAAAATGAACTTTATATTTATATTATTATAGCTATATTCCCAATCCGTGGTATTAAATGTCGCGTCAACAGCGCTTAACCCATCAACCCTGTGCCTTAATATCTGTGCTACGGCGACCCTAAATCACACCTGTCTTTGTGAATATTTGCTGATGATTGGATATACGGTGGGATCAGAAATGGAACGTTGTTTCGAAATTGTATGGAAACAATGATGCCCACTATGGGCCTCATGAAAAAGCTCAAGATTGCTCAACGCGCAATGGAGAGAGCTAAGCCCGAGGGCAGTTCTCTCCATTGCCCGTTGAGCGTTTCTCTACATGTTAATGATGAGATCGGTACACGAACTAGATTAACTGACATACATCAAGAAATTTCAGGCAGTGGGCGGGGTATATAGCTCGAAGAAATGGTAGCCGTTGGGGCAGAAAGGTTCTATAATGGCGACTACGAGCCGGAAGACGTAGTGTAGAACGACCCCTGAGGCTCTCTCTTAAAATTACGCACCGTTTGCGCAGTAACAACGCCTTAATATTTAGTCCCAACAAAACAGTCAATATTTCTTTCCCTTGTTCCATAAAAACCCGTTCAATGATTTACAATTTACAAGTGAAGTGTTCAAACTCAGTCGCCCCTCGTTACGGCAAAGTTGTGCCGCACAAAGCCCACACGCCCCCGAACTTTGGGTACTTGTGAGAAGTACGCGAGAGTTTTTCCATCACAGAAATGTCGCTGCTAATTTAGCCCTTTTCCATATTTTGGCTTCGGCTTTGCCGTCTGATACGGTGTTATAATTTAACTGTGTAATGTTTGGGGTTAAAGAAAGTTTTTCTTTTGTTCAATTGGCTCCCATTGCTGACCCACATTTCTTGGATATATCCGACATTAACAGTAATATTATATAGCCCACTCATATTACATGTTTCCTTGATACAATTGATCAAACATTTACATGATAAATTTTCCTACGTTACCTAATATTTCAATTGTAAATAAGAATATAAGATGTTTTCCTCGTTCGCTCGTTCCAGTCGGGTAGTGGGAACTCGGGCATCTATTTATTTGCAATATTTGGATGGAAATTTCCAGCCGACCGGGCACCCATTGTTTTATTTATCCTGAAAATAAACGGTTCTCTTTGAAACCTATCGCGCGATGATGCCACCAAAAAAATGGTTTGTTTTCTCGGTGGCAATTTTAACTGGTATCAATTTATTCTTATTTGTTTTTCAAATTAGTTTTTCTCACCTACATAGTTCTATTTCGCGGCCATATTATTTCAAGGAGTAGGCAGAAGTGTAGCACAGATTTATTGAAAAAAAACTAATTTTACGGATTATATCGCGACTATTTTATGTTTTTATGTTCCCGAAAATTCGGCTACTTTACTGCAACCATGGTCACGGGAGGACTGAGGTGTTAGACGTCGTATAATGTTATAGTTTGAACATGGGTATCCTCATATTTAGTTGTTGTTTGCGGTTCGATCTACGCAGAAAGTGCTCACAGTATCGTGAGGTCTTGAAATGATGCGCTGAGTTTTGGACTTAATTATTTCAATTACTGGATCCCAAGTCGGTGGTAGCACCCAGCCATCTTCCCAATTTAAATTAGAATGTTTTCAATTTCAATCGCCTCACGTATCATCTTCGGTTGAAGTCGGATTTATGTTGCGCGGATCGGTAGTTGATCAAAGCTGATATAATGGCGGGTGCGATCCTCTACATGTTCAGAGATTGCAGACTTGATGGAGTGCCGGTGTTTCACGTCAGCGATGTGTTATTTTATTCGTAAAAAATGTTTTATTTCAATATGTAGTATTCGCGTAAATATAAGAAACTAGCAAACCTGGCGAACTCCGTTTCGCCACCAGATGAATGAATTTTCTTTGCTATAAACCTCACGGAGCCCGAGACCTTTCCAACGAATGCAAAACCGTGGAAATCGGTTCGTGCGTTCTGGAGTTATAGCGTCAGGAAGGAAAACCCGACTTATTTTTATATAGTAGATAAACACAGACATATTGTTATTAAGCTCTTGATTTTAAACTCCATTATGGGGCAAATTTCGAAACGGATCCAGTTATTAGCGGTATCAATCAACGGCCTAAATAAACGGCTTCCCCCATCGCATCCATCACGACCGGTACAAAAGGTCTCAGCAGAGGCCGAATTAATGAAAGGTGAGTTTAAATAAGATTACGGAAGTGAAAGAACTATTGAACGGTTTCATCTATTTCACCTTCTGATCCAGGACAAGAGCTTTAGCGTATTATTGGAGCATAAACAATACAGAAGTTGAAATGTATAACGCAAGAAAAAGTTAAAGATACTTCTTCTTCTTTGTTTACGAAATGATATGCGATGAAATAAAATGGATATGAATATGGCCTCACCCACAACTTAGCGCGTATTTTGCCAATGTCAAGTAATTAATAGCAATAACACATTAAATAAATACACATTATAAATCAATGTGTGATGTGACATGATGCTATAAAGATACTTAATGACATTTGTCATTATCTGAAGGAGACGTTTGTTTCGTAGAATCTATGTTGCGTAGAGACTAGTCAAATCATGTTGTCTGGCTGCTCTAAGGTGCACCAACTTTAGTATATAGGGAGTAAGTGACTTCATAACGAAAACTGATAACATGGATTCGACTTATGATTCTCAACCCGTCAAAGTTGGAATATTCCGTCAAGTATTTGTGGGCGATATAAGGTTCAAGTTTGTACGACCACTTACACAAAAAGAACGAAATAGAATACCAGAGTAGTAATCCCATTTTTTTTGAGTCCAGACACATGCGGAACATGTATGGTTGGCTCACTCACCCGCTACAAAATTACCGCTTGTACCGTATCTAAAGGGATTTATAACAACTCAAGGTAAGCCCATTTTGGGCATTATCCTGGAATGGAAAAACTTTCAGGCGGATATTGGAATTGAACCCCATGCTTATTTAAGTCTAAGATCCTGAAAATTGTGTAATCTTGAACTAGCTAGGATGGGAGGAGTGGGCAGGCTGATCTCTCGCACAGTGTGTAGAGGTCATTCAGTACAACAAGTGGTTTTTTTTTATTTTTACAATATAGGCAAGTATTTGATCTCGATCTCACCTGATGGTAAGTTTTGGTATTACAATGCGTTTTTCAGTAACATATATATTCCATATATAAAACTAAATCGTGTTTATTACATAATTTATAACTAAAGAACGCGCGGGCCGGTTTCTACGATCGTTGATTTTTTTAATTTGTCTCCGCCCCGAATAACTGAATAGCTTTGTAATAAAACTTATTTTAAGGATTTTATCGCGTTTATTTTCTGTTTTTACGTTCCCTTCCATTCCATTCTTCCATACTTAAAATAAGTTTTATTTCAATGTGTAGTATTCGCGTAAATTTATATAAGAAATCAATAGCAGAATAGCAGTTAAAATATGTCCAAATTCCTTTAAAATATTAAAATAAAGATATCTCATTGTCTCATACGATCGATTCTGATGTGGTATGAAGTTCGCAAGAACAGTTAGTAATATATTCAATACTATATAGTAGTTATCCTAATACTAAAAGAGTATCTTAATCAAGTTCTGGGTGCACGGTGAAAAGTTTCCAAATAGCTTTATTTGAATAAAAAAAAACACTATTTTCACATTAATTTGATCCTTGACCTCTGAAAATATTTTACACTAGCTGTTGCCCGCGACTTCGTCCGCGTGGTATTTAACAAAGACAACCGTTGACAACAGCAGGCTCGCGTGTTCTGAGCCCGCGGGACGCATTGCAGGTTGTTGCTATCAAACTTAATCAGGCGCTGCGCTGCAACATTGGTTTTAATTTTTTTTCGTGAGATCCTATTTTTTTTCTAAAATAAAAGTAGCCTAAGGTACTCCTTGTTACATCAGCTATCTGCCAGTAAAAGTCCCGTCAAAATCGGTCCAGCCATTTCTGAGATTAGCCGGAACAAACAGACAGACAGACAAAAATTGTAAAAAATGTTGTTTCGGTATAGGTAACGTGTATACATCCAAATGCACTTAGTAAAAAGCGGTTATTTTAATATTACAAACAGACACTCCAATTTTATTTATATGTATAGATGTATAGACAAGTATTGATGTTACCTTTTATAATTATTATAAAACAAAGTTGAAGTTCCAAGTCAAATTACACCTGCTTACTAAAAAAATATTCGTTTATTTGATTGGATAATGTCAATGATTCTCGGGCACGACACTCATTAAATAACGAATCCATTTTAAATCCAATTTAACAGTCCATTACAGTTTCCAAAACGCCATTATGGCGAATGCCACCCACCACTGAGGTTTTTAAAGCGCGTTTTAAATCCTTTTCTATTTCAATTTAATATTTATCGTTCAATTTATATCTAATGGGAGCGTTTTGGTTCAATGAAGTCGAAAAGAGCGTCGCAACGGCTAAGAATGTTTAGTTCAAAACATTTTATTTGGAAGTAGGTACGTCGAGGTAATTGTTACGAATAATTTCGTGAGTAGGTACGTAATCGATTTGAATTTTCTCTTTTAAACATAATGACCCCGAAAAATATTTAAATACTAGCTGCGCCCGGCGGTGTTACCCGCGATAAAAAGTATGAAAAATTAAAACTATCCCACGGGAACCATACATTTTACCGGGATAAAAAGTAGCCTATGTGCTATTCCAGACTATAATCTATCTCTGTGCCAAATTTCATCCAGATCCGTTCAGCCGTTCGGGCGTGAAAGAGTAACAAACATCCATTCATCCATCTATCCATCCATCCATCCATCCAAACTTTCACATTTATAATATTAGTATAGATGTATAGATTAGTATAGATAGTATAGATGAATACACTATCACGCCTGTGATCCCCGAAGGGGTAGGCAGAGGTGCACTGCAATGCACCCACATATCGCCGATGGTATTTTAATCCCAATGTAATAAGGGGCGGGCCTATTGATATATACCGGGCACTTTCTTCTCTATTTGAGATCATCACACAATGTATACCCCTAGCAGGATTCGATTCCGAGACCCGCGGCTCACAAAGCACGGAGCTATTGAGGTAACCACAGTAAGTCTCGTATATTATGTTCCAAGATACAAGCTCACGCTTACTTGGGGACCGCACCACAAATAATTTGTAATAGTGCTCATGCAAAATAAATCTATACATATAAATAAAATTGGAGTGTCTGTTTGTAATATTAAAATAACCGCTTTTTACTAAGTGCATTTGGATGTATACACGTTACCTATACCGAAACAACATTTTTTACAATTTTTGTCTGTCTGTCTGTCTGTCTGTCTGTTTGTTCCGGGTAATCTCTGAAATGGCTGGACCGATTTTGACGGGAATTTCACTGGCAGATAGCTGATGTAACAAGGAGTAACATAGGCTACTTTTATTTTAGAAAAAAAAATTGGATCTCTCAAAAAAAAAATTAAAACCAATGTTGCAGCGCTGCGCCTGATTAAAGTTTGATAGCAACAATCTGCAATGCGTCCCGCGGGATCAGAACACGAGCAGGCTGTTGCCAACGGCTGAGTCTTTGTTAAATACCACGCGGACGAAGTCGCGGGCAACAGCTAGTATTATATAAGTTTTCCACAACAGAATATTTTCCATAAATATTTATAATTTTAATTCGTTCGCCTCTTCCATTGATTACTGAGCACAATTTCCAAATAAACTACGAGTATATAATGTGTCAGTCATTGTACAAAGCTTCAATTCAGTTAAGGTACATAGACCTCTAGCTTATTCAAATTAAAGAGCTAGCATGTATTATTCTGTAGAGCCTAGCCACGAGAGGCATTATTCATAGAGCTCGGGTCTCTGGAGGACGGCGTCTGGCGGGTGAGTAAATCCAGCATTATGGTTGATATAAGGGCCCATTTGTAGCATAAAATACGAAGTGGATTTAAAAAAAAAATAACAAAATGATAGAGATGTTTGACTATTATTCAATTTAGTTATTCAAACCATAAACTCACTAGCTACTAACTAAATATTTACACGTGTTTGAAGTAATATTTAAATTAATTTTAAATATATTTCTTATTCAAGTGTGGTAATAGCAGCAGTAGTTTAGAGGGAGTGAGGTCACGGTCTTCTCTTTCGCGCGCACAGAAACATAATCGCAGTGACATCAACTGCCTGTAGCCTACTGTTTTTATTTTTTTCTAAACTTCGTAAACTTCAAACGTCGGTTTTTATAATTTGCAGAGATATTTCGAAAATTGTCTCACCGTAAGTAACTATAAAATACATATACTATATTCAGTGAAATTTCATGTTTTCGATTCGTATTTTGTAATGTTCGTTCTCTTTTTTATCCACTACAAATCATTAATAGGCACGTAAGTCTTTGAATGCAGCTTGAACTCGTGCTTGACCCTTTTTTCGTAGTTATCGATATCTCAATCACTAGTGAAGTGGACATTGCTTCGATTGTTCGACATTGGTCGGTTAATTAAAGTGTAATCAGCTGTGGAGCGATGCACTCCGAGGATTCAATCCGAAATCATTTCCGAACGCTGATGCTTGATCCGGTCGTTCTGAACAATCGGAAACCGAGTCGTTAGTTGTTTGTGTTTTATTCAGAGTTTCAAAATAAATTCAGGGCAAAATAATTTATACCCTACACGTGACCCTGGATGGTGCCAACTAGGTGACAACTCTACTAGTGGTAGGCTTCGGCCGTGCTTAGTCACCACCCACTGAACAAAGCCATGTCGCCAAGCGGCCTAGCTGTGTTCCGGCATGATGTTCGGTGTTGCCGTTCATGGATGGCGGGTCAGATCAGCTGCGCTGCATGTGCCTAGTGAATATAGCGTCTCGATCTAATGCCGCCTTCCTACCTAGGCAAGTATGCTCCAACGTAGATCTCATCATCACTTACCATCAGGTGAGATCGAGATCAAATACTTGCCAATAATGTGATAAAAAAAAGGATTTTACTGTCGGACTTTTGAAAAATAACCTGACATCTTAGTTTTAAGATCTAGCTAGGAAATTTGCAAGTAATATTATCTTTAATAGTATTAAAAAAATAGAATATATACAAAGTAAAGCCAAATTATTTACACTTTTTGTAAATATTAAGTAGGTAAACTTTTCTATTCTCTTTTTAATTTATATTTGTTTTGTATAATAATGTAATTTGCTTTATATATTTAGTTAATAAATACACATTGGCGTGCACAGCCCGTAATGTACAGGAACATTAAACTAAGTGAACTTATTGGCACAATGCTGAAAAGGTCCAATTAGAAAAGTAGCTATTATTTATTTATCATATTACAGATAATGGGTCTCGCCCGGGGCATCTGGCAGGGGAACAGTGGCCGGTGTAGTATGACACCAGACGGCCATTGTTCTGCCAAGAAGACTGGATACGATGACAACAACACACCGCTATCTATTTTCCTAATAAATAATGTGGTTGAAATAAAATTTATCTTACTATATAAATCCGTAAGATTAGTATTATTTCAATGTGTAGTATTCGCGTAAATATAAGAAATCAAAATAATCAGGTTTCATTTTCACGTATTTGTTGTATGTTGTATTTGTACGTGTATTCGACGTTCGTTATTCTACATTGCGATACAGGCTATATTCCCGTGTAGCCAAATACATTTATATTTGAGTTGCAGAGTTGATGTGTATTTTCAGGGTATTCAAAAAAGTACTCAAATATTGGCGCCAATAGATACAAATTACCATCACCTAACTATTTAAACTTTGCGATAAATCCATCAATACGACGACGATGACGACGCTCAAGTATTAAAAAAATCCGTCCAACAAACTCTGAACGAAAATGGGTAAAGTTTAGCACTTATCACATCAAACCAACTCTGTTGTGTCGGAGCTAAATGACTTTGGTTTAATAAACAAGTTAGGGAATGCGTAAGCGAATGCTCCTACACTGGAGTTTGTTCACAAGTGCTTGGAAATTTTAAAAATACAATTTCACTCAGCTTTCGCCCCCGGCTAGGGTTGCTACTTGTGCTATATTAAATTGTTACGTGCTGGGGTAATTAAATGCCGATTACGTGAAAAGGAATTTAATCGTTCTACTACTAATTCAATACATATACCGAAACTAACTAATTTAATACACAATAAACAGTAGTCCAAGTCATCACCATCCATTTTTGAGGTGTTTTTTATGTCATGAAAAATGTGTCCTTTTTTGTTCTTAAATTTCCCAAATATTTCTAACCATTAAAAAAAGAAAATTCATCCAAACAAAGGGTGGCAACCCTAAATCTAGCACCACTTGTGGTAATTCAACACGCACCAAAACTTATTCTTTTGACGAGATGTAAGCGTAAATTTACACAGAAATCTAAATGGAATAGAACCAGCAGTCCAACACAGATCCATGCTTCTAACATGAAAATTAGAAAAAAAATTAAATTTATATAAAATATAGGTACAAAAATTTATTTCAGACTATCAAAATAGTCATTTTTTATGTTATTCATCTAGGCCAAAAAAGCACTTACGAGTAATGAGAACTTACGAATGTAGTTATCAATTTACTGTAACAAAGGTAACAACGTTATTCAGGATTGCTGGGCATGCTTACCCTTACTGTTTTTCTAACAAAAGAACCTCAAAAGCTGCCAAACCAGCATTCAATGTATACCTGCTGAGGATAATATTTCCATTGTTTATTTAGGGCCCAAGGTAGGTACAGCATTAGTTGCGTAGATTTTGAGACGAGGGCTCTATTAGAACAAAAGAGACAGTATTCGTGCTTGTCTTCTTTTTTAACCCCTGACGTTATAAGTTTGAGGCCTATGTCTGTCTGTCTGTCTATCTGTCCGTGGTATCGTAGCACCCAAACGCGTGGACTGATTTCAATCCAGTTAGTTTTATTCGAAAGCTTGTTTAACTGGAATGGTTCTTACCTATAATAATAATTCCAGCCCTTATTTTTAATGTCCCACTGCTGGGCACGGGTCTCCCCTCAATGCGAGGGGGGATTAGGCCATAGTCCACCACGCGTGGCCGGTGCGGATTGGCGGACTTCACACATCTTTCGAGGGGTTCTCTCAGACATGCAGGTTTCCTCACGATGTTTTCCTTCACCGTTTTAGCAAGTGATAATCATAGTTGAAAATGAGATTCGCACTTGAAAAATCCCAGAGGTGCGAGCCGGGGTTTGAACCTGCAATCCTCGTTACCGAGGCAAGCGTTCTACCAACTTGGCTATCACTGCTTATACCTATACTGTTCTTACCTATGTTTGATGAAAATCTGTTCCACCGTTCCAAAATCATCAGCTCATTTCCGAGTGTAGGGATTTCTCATACAATGGCTTAATGTACTCGCCCTATCGAAATTTAGTATACTAAAATTTAATGATACTGTAATAATATTAAAACTTCAACCTGATGATGCAATCAGAACAGTCTGCAGACTACCCAACTCCTCGCAAACTTACAGCAGATGTATATTGTTTGGACTCATCGGATTGGTCTTGAGGAGTTGTTGGCTCCCACATCACATAACTAGGAAGGACCTAATGATGGAGCAGGAAGTTGGCCATTGAAACTCGACTATATCAATCCTAGACGCACTTTTTTGGACTTATTTGATAGGGCTCGACAAACATAACGTTGATAGCGTAAGGGTTGGAAGGACGAGAAGATATTAAACTTTAAAAAGCTTAATAAAAAAAATCAAAGTCCAACAGAAAACAAACGTTTAAAAAGTCATAAATAATATCCGTCTATTCGCTCTCAAGTGATTATTAAACATTAATAGAACGAGCGACGACGGGCGCGTCCCAGACGTCAATTTTCATTTTATGATTTTTTAACTTTTATCCTCTGCCAATTGTCTATCGATAAGATGACCTTTACAGCTTCACTGGAGGAGACGGTGAGCGCTTAAAGCGCTCAAACCAGATCGTGTTGTTTCTTGCCTCACCACACTCAATACAAACTATTTCATAACGGATCTATATAAATAGCATAAAGAAACCATGCCAAATAAGTATCGTAAGCCGCTAAAAGTACATCCAAAATCTGGTAGGTACTTACCAAGCATTAAAAATGGACCTATAAAATAATATCTAGATCCTTTCTTCTATTTACAAATAAAAGATAGGATCAGAATACCATTTTTTTTCATGTAAACTATACTTATGAATCCTCAAAATTTCACAAAATGCTAAGCTACAACTTTACCATTTTGTACTTACACTAACAAAATTATTTATTTAAAAACCCTTCAAGCCATTACAGAATTTAGTTCCTACTAAAAATAATTTGCAAACCCATTTTACCGACTAACAAACTACGACTATTAACGGACGGACTGCTCCGGAATCCGGCGCATTCACGCGTCGAGTCTGCACGCGACCATGTTACGATAGCACCATCCCAAGACGAAAAGGACAAATTGCTAATAAGCGAGCGATAAAACGTAGCGCGAATGACCGTGTACAGACTAAGCAGCCCGCCACGGGAACTTGCCACACAGCCTGCGTTGAACAATCACTTAGATGTAAAATGTATATAAACGTATCAATACTGGTAAATTTCAAATGATAATCCAAACGTATACTACTGGCGTCGTGTGAACCTTTTTGCTGTTGCCACAAGTGATATATTGAAGGTATATACAGCCAGCAAAAAGTATCATAGCCCTTAAAGGGTATTTAAACTCTCCATGGTGCCTTACACCTGGAATTAGCCCAGCTGTAAGAGTCTTACTTCTGTGGACATTTGTCTACCATATCTTTTTGTCTCCCGCTTTGCAATGGAGGGAAGTGGATAATTTTCTTCCAACTCCTCCTATTTATCTTTCGATTAATTTCGTGCGGGTTCCAAGACAATTAACTTTATCCTGGGACTCGCCGAGGGTTAAACCTCGGTGTCTTCATTGGACACCACTGTAGATCCTGGCTTACAGGAGTAGCAGTGGTAGGAGTGTGTGGCGGGCCCAGTCCCATAAAAAAAAGCCCTTAAAGGGACTATTCGACAATATTCGTCAAAAGGACAGTAGTAGGAACATAGAAACACAGCATGGTAGTATTTATAAGTAAATTATGGTAGCTAAAACCGCAATTTCGGCGATATAGCGATGCTCAACATTATAATTCGTACTAAACTATGACCTTAATATAGAAATCTGAAGTCACCTATTTTCTTGGTACCTTCCTATGGCATGTTATTTTTAATAAAATCTGTCCACAAATTTAGCGCGTAGTGTGATTATCGTAAATAAGCGGTAGCAAAGATTAGCCCTGTTACGATATACGAATGCCCTAACCAAATGAAGGCTGTCTTGAGTGAGATGAACTCTGGCTCTTTAAAGGCGGCCTAGACCTTGTTGTATAGCTTAGCCCAGTTTGGAGCACACTTAGGCCTAGCGCTTATTGGCAGGACTGCAAGAGAAGGGGTTTTTAAGTGACGGATTATATATACCGTAACATCATGATAATGCGGTTTTTTTGAAAAGGGTCAAAGTTAGGGCAGAAAAGTCCTAAAATGGCGACAACGACCCGGAAAAGGTGGCGTAGGACGGCCTTCCACACGGTAGACTACTGATAGAAATATCACAAGAAGCCAATGGATGCGAGTGGCAAAGGACTGGGATGTGTGGAAGTCATTGGGGGAGGTCTATGACTACCTCCAAAAGCCAAAACACGTCCAGCAGTGGACGTCTTTCGGCTGATAGATGGATGGATGTCAGTATGCAATTACGTTTAAGGATGTCAAAGGATCCCGCCAATAGGCGCGTGGCCTTACTATCTAGAAGCTGTAAAGGATGTTAAGCTGACAAGTCAACATCATAACGTTATTTGAGAAAAGCAAGTTCAACCTGACTAGGTAGCGTAAAATTGTCACAAGTAGTTGAACTCGTTGGATCGACTATAGTATAATTTATTCTAATGAACCCACCCCTAGTCTATCAGTTGTTCAACCTTTGTTATTCAACTCGCCCGCAACAAAGTTGCCTGTGACCAGACTAAATAATGTAGGACGCGTCCAATAGCAAAGAGGAGGTAACAAAGAGGTCGCATATTCATAGGGTTGATACATTTTCAATTCAGCGTGGAGGTACAACGGTGTAAGCGTTATAAAGATACAAGAGACTAATTACAGGAAGTCTTTAATGGAAAATGTTAACTCCTTATTGTGTATCTACTTGCTTTCCGACAGATTTGACCATTTGTTCAGTTTTTCTTATTATAGCCCCCAAGATACTGAGAGCATTTTCTGCGTAGATCGGACCGCAAATAACGACTAAATATGAGGGTACCCCAGTTCAACACTAGGACGTCAAACATCACAGGCCTCCCGTGACCATGGTTGCTGTAAAGCAGCCGAAACGTCAGGAACATAAAATGATAAAATTAGTTTTAATTCAAAATTAGCCTCCAAATTTATGGAAATTTTAATCAATTTACAATAGTATCAAAACTTGTTTTGATTGTAATTTTGTAATTTTGAATTTGATTGATTGTAATTTCGAATGAAAGCGTTCGATAGCTGATCGATTTCTGGCTTCTTCGTCAGAACCTAACAACTATATGGCTCCAAAGAACTCTTCAAGACTCTGCCAATGGGTTTACTACACTCAGGTGTCTTATTTTATGAGGAAGACGAGATGCCATTCCTTTCATAATAACATTTTGTATTTTGTGGTATATATACCTTGCTTACAGCTGAGTTTACAACGCTGTTACAAATAGTTCATTATGTCTCGAAAACTCTTCACATCTCCTTTATTTTCATAGAACTTATGGCCGATAACGCCGAATTGCGCTACACTACGGCGAGAGTCGTAAATCGCAAGTCGCACTGATCAGGCAATTGTGAGCCATGCCTATCAACGTTTATGGGCGAGATTGCTGTATATCCTACTCGATGGTATAAAAAGAAGTCATGATGCAGCCGTAAAATTGTAATGTAAATTGAATAATTTTGTACCCAAGAAAAGGACAAATAGGTACTTACACGGGCATTTTAATTTATTGGAATCGTAAAACCACAGTGCAACATGAACTTTTAGGGGGCATACTTACATCTCGAAACCGAAACCGATACGTGATGGGACACAAAGTGCCCCATTTAAGGGGTGGAACCCGCTATTGCCTCTGTCGAAGAAGCATGGTGCACGCCGCCAGCAGTGCTAGCCGTTTATTATTGAGAACATTACTTACACAATAAAAAAAAATTACACAATCCTAAGTAACAAGACTAAATAAAAAAATATATAAATACTCACGGCAGTGGGGCTCTTATTGCTTCTGTTGGATGAGAAGTGTTCAATAACTTCCCAGTTGGATTTTTTGGGCACAGGGGTGTCCGCAGGTGAGGACGAGGCTCGGGGCGCGGAAGGGGAGCCGCGCCCTAGCTCTTCCGCCCCCCGCACCGAGGGCGCGGCGGACCGGAGAGACGCGCAGCGGCGCCCGCGCAGCGCCTCCTGGACACACATTCAATAATATTAAGATACATCGACATAAGTTTGACGGCCTGATTGGCGCAGTTGGTAGTGACTCTGCTTTCTGCACCGAGGGTCCCGGGTTCGAATTCTGGTAGGGACAAGCTTTGTGTAATGAGCACGAATGTTTGTACCCGAGTCATGAAGGTTTAATATGTATATAAGTATTATACACTGAGTTCGCCCTCAGTCCATCGTACGGTTCCCATAACACAAGCGTTGCTTAATGTGGGACCGTATAGTTGGTGTGCTCGTATAAAAAATAAATAAGGGACATAAGATTAGTATAAAAACTCCCAATTTGACTCCCGATCCAATTGCGGTACGACAATGACTTGCCAACTAGCCTATTGACATGTCAATTTGTCGGGACCGTACCGATCGGCCCTACTAATCGGAAGTCAAATTGGACCATACGTAGAGGCTATATATATTTATATTTACAATAGTGGGCTATCGCTATTGAGAGACGTCTTAGGCCGTTCAGCTCACGGCACCCGGTGGGTGCTGGTTCGATTCCCTACGCGACCTGGACTTGATCATGCTTTGTTTTACTGCGATCCTCCAGTAATCATAATAAAAGCGATGCTTAGTTAGGAACAAAACAAACGGCACACTAATAATCATTTTAATAAGTTTATCTACCGATATTTATTTATTTAAAAACAGTTTACAGTACCGACTAAGCTCCAATAGAAATATTATTATAATGCCAATGTTTACAACGCTAATACAAAACACTTGCAAATGGTGCAAGGGTAGTATTACAACAGGCACGTTTGCCGTAAACGCCATCACTGGTTCGGTTCCGTAATTGAAGCTCGTGTTCTAAGAAGGGACCATGTCGGTACTAATTACTAAGTACCGCCGCCGGGCTTGGCCCGGGCACTGTGCTAATAGCAATGTAGCCTTATTCAACTAGCGCACCATTATAACAGCGAGTTGCCATGAAACCAACGACTAGTACAGTGGGTAGTGACCTTGTTTTTTGTACAGTAAATCCCGGGCTCGAATCCTGGTAGGGGCAAAATTTGTGTGATGAGTACGAATGTTTGTACGTAAGTCATGGATGTTTAATATTACGGATTATATACTAGGATCGCCGTCAGTCCATTGTGCGGCAGGCATAATGTTAGTGTTGCTTAGTTTGGGACTGTATAGTTATGTGTTCGTCGGACGATATTAAATAATATCTGAGCATCGCCATACCCTACCATAATGGCTACGACTATGGCAAAATATTACACCTAAATTTAACGAATATAAATTAAGACATAAGTGGGTCTTTTTGGGGGTAGAGGAAGAGGAAGGTTATCAGTTTAGTTTTAATTTGCGTAAAATGTGTTTCTTGGAAATATAATGTGTAATTTTGGTGGAATATTAACCATTATGTGTTCATAGACGTGTACGAGTGTAGAAAAATGAATCTGAATAGTGAAACGTGACTTTCTCAACTTTACTGATAGGGTTTGGGAGGATTTATTAAGCCTAGTAAACGGATTAGGCCTGCATAGAATCTCCCATGTTTCATATTAAAAAAAAACAATATCCCACTTGACGTTGGCAAAAAACCATAAAAAATGTGTTGTGTGTGTGTGTTTTTTTTTATAGGTATATATAAAATTTACTTGCATGACCCAGTAGCAGTTAAATTATAATTTGATATATAGTAGGTATAGTATGGCCCGAGTTTAACAGAAAGCTTGCCTCACTATTGAACAATGCCCAAACGATTATTTACTTCGTCCTACATCGAGAACTTCCAGTTTATCCCACCCGGGCACATTACACTCGTTTCCGTGAGCCTTTGATCAAAAAGGTATATCCTTTACAAAAAACCCTTTAACACTCTATATAGTTCGTAATAGATAATAAATTAAGTTCATTTTCGAATGCATTGGCTACACCAAAAAGGTACCCTTTACAAAATATTATTGAGCACTCTGTTATATTTCTTTAGCGTGTACTACGAAAGCTCATTTTGGATCGCTTCGGGCGGAGGTGATGTTGATCATAGTTCGGAGTTAGGGATGGTAAAATTAATGGAACCGAACGGTAGAGTAGGTTTTTTCTATAGTTCATAAAATATTGGGGAAAATTTCTCAGCTATTTTATGGATCTAGGTTAGTGGGACGTTAGTAAAGAGATCACAGATTTTTCCTCATGTATTGACATCTGTCGCTATGTACAGTCGCGGGATGAAAAGGTCCGCCACCTTAAATACGACTGTTGCTTGTAAGAGTTAAGAACCGTAATGCCAACATTCCATTCCAAGAAACAATACTGCCAATATTACGAAAAAATACTGCGCGTTTTTATGACATGATTTTGACGCGTTTTCTATAGAATTTAGTAGATGTTTTGCTTACTCCATCCTATCAATTAAAAAATATTAAAAACAATATTGTCACTGGCAGAATTAACTCTATCTGTAGCATACATTTGTAGCCGATTGCCAAACTAAAATATATGAAGGAAAGAAAAATGCAACTGTGACATAATAGACACAGGGACTATAATTTCACATCATCTAAAACAAAGAGGATATAATCACTAGGTTTATGTAATAGCAGGTCCATCCATTAGACAAGAAAAAAATAAGTAGCTTTGATTTAAGTAAATTTGGACTTTGTTGTCGAACAGTAAAACTTCACATTTCTATGCAGCAGTCTGTTCTGTGGCATTATTTGAAATGGGAACATGCGCTCGCGAAAATTAATTAAATCAATTTGAAAATTGACAAACATTTTCATTCCACTAATGATTTAGATATAATTTGACTTGCAACATGAATAAAAGAAGAATATATTACACACCTTAGCAAGCGCCTTCGATATATTTCTTTGGATGTAAAAACTTTACCTACTAAACATGATATAAAGGCAATAAAATAGGAACAAAAGTGTTCCTCCCAGTAATCCTTGACAACATTACTCTGTTCTCTTCTTCCCTGTGCTGTAGTGGCATATTACTTAGTAAGCTTTCGTACTTTCTATACAATACGACGATTGTGCAACCTTATCAAACAATACTAAATACGCTTCAAAAAGCTAAAAAATCTGCAACAACAAGCTTTTGTTAAATCACAAGTGCGTATAGCGCTTTCAACAGTAGTTCCAGCTCATTGTTTGCGGTGCACACGGAAGCGTAAGATCGCAAATGAAAAAAAACCTTCCCCCGGATCTATGGCGGCCAGTACCCTCTATTCAAACCTTGTGGGTGTTGTTACGGAATTGCTGTACTGTTGCGCTGGAGTTGGTTTTCTGGTTGTGTTTCTTCATAAAAGCGTTATGTTGTATCCGTTTCGGTGAATGAATGTATCTATCAGTGTTGCCCCGCTTTTGTTCAGTGAGCTAGGGTCTGATGTTAAAGTGTAGTCAAGGGCAATGTTTGAACTGTTTTGTACAGGGCACAGGAGCAAATGTTATTGCAGGACACAATCGAAGCATTTTCGCGCCAAGCCGGGGGACTGAGCAGGTGGAGTGACCAGACTGACTGGTCTGATAGAGTGCCCCAATCTGAGAGAGAGCAACAGGTTGGACCTGCTTCTTTTGCCGTATCGGCGGATCGATTTAGAACGTTTCGACAAGTATCCGAATCGATTCGATCAGTAACAACTTTTCCAATTATAAACCAATCAAGTTTATCGATAATTAAAGAAGCCATCAACACCGAACTCCTCTAAGATTTTAGACGAAAAACTGTCTGTCACGACAACACGAGTGTCGGGACCCTAATTAATATTCAATTCTCCGCGAAACGATGCGAATCTAAAAAAGTATTCGACACGTGTTTCGCCTCTGGACGTGGCGAAACAATTCAATTTGTTTGACAATGGAATTCCGCCAAGTATCGCCTAGGTTTATTAATGATACAAGACTTGTCGTATAAGATTGTGAATCGGAGCGCTGGTCCATGGAGGTGAGAGAAGGTGGTCTAATAAGTATTTAATGATTAACATTTGTCTTATATGTTAATCGAGCAACGACCATGACCAGATAGTGGATACTGTTTTTTGGCTATCGCCTGGGAACCTATTTGTGTCACGGGCTAACGATATCTAATAAACGTGAAAATTTTCAACCGTATAATGTTGGTAATCTCTGAAAAATTGATGTGACACACAAACGGGCAGTCAGATATAGCGCAACTACAAGGATTCCTAATTTGACTACGGAACTAAAAAGTGAGCCACATATCATTCGGTACGTCAAGTGCGAGATTATTCGTAAGCTAACCGTATACTTTATAGTCTACGTATTTAGACATTTTGTATGGAGAATTTAAAGTTTTAAATACCGTCCGCTAGAGGCGCTTTTCAATTCCCCATACAAAATACGATAGACTAAAGTACACAGTTATCTCGCACTTGACGTACATATTGATCTCCGCGCCCCATTTTGTTTTCGATTATAATTCTGAATCAATTAATCAGTTTGCGTAAGGTAATATTGGATCGATCATACGAATTGCAAAGCGATCTCCCACTGGTTCACATTACAAAGTCGATGAGAGTCACTTTTAGGGTTCCATACTCTAAATGATAAATAGAACCCAATTGTTGTGTTAGTCACAGGCTTTTAGCTTCAAAACTCAATCAGGTACTTGACTCTATTGATATGTTCCTGTACCTAGTATTTAAGAATCGTGTTTAGTAGATAGAACTAGCCCCTCAACATTGCAATGCTTGAAGAAGGCCGCTATGTCATATGTACTAAAAATAATGTAAGACCAATGAACACATAGTTTGCAATAAATGTTTGAGTTGAGTTTTGAGTTGAAATTCACACATATTATGTAAATGATTGGCAGTAAGATTAAAATCGTCTTTTAAATTGTGATAAACAACTTTTGGAGGGTGCGCTCATAAACAAACGGTACACGTCATTGTTCCAACTTTCCTTGTAGGATATTTATTTACTTATTTGTATTTCGTCTCAAATTAACGAGGGCAATAGATCTAATTACGCTATTATTAGCGTAATTATCTATCACAATTTGTTTTTGTGATGATCTTAGCGCAGTGTTTGATTGCTGGATCATTTCTTCATCTTGTTGTTATTGCGTTGCTGTAGTTATGCTGTTCTTGATATTTTTTATTAGGCAATGATTATTGTACTGCCTGCACTTATACAGGCAAATTCTGAATTAAATATTTTTGCACCTGACTGGTTTTGCAACTCAACAATAATGGATTTTCAAACGAAATTGCTGAGGGCTAAAACTCACCAGTAATGATATTATATATTATAAGAAGGTTGTCAAAGTAGTGACCATATACATTACAAGCATTTTTGAGTAAAAATAAATGAATCATGCGATGTCTAGTCGAAGCCATATTAGTACGGAACCCTTCATGTGCGAAACTGACATTTGCTTTGCCAGTTTCATTTGAATGTCTTGGTGACGAATGACGTCAATAGATTCGTATGCGCATACTGTTTCAGAAGTCGCGAAATTTCTGTTTGCTTCGAGTACATCCTTATTATTGAAGTTGAGACAATGGATGCTGCTTTAAACGTTGACTGAATCCTTACATGGAAAAGCGGACGGTATCTATTACTTTCAATATCACATACAATTTGGACATAGACGGGGACTTTAAAGTATACGTTTAGCTAAATAAACTCGCACTGACCTACAGCAGGTTCACTCACTAAACGTTGACAGCCGTTTTGTTGAACGTATTTGTTTGTAAATCCGCCTAAACGTGAACCAGCCATTTTACAGCGCTGAGGCGTTTTATAAAAAAGCAAATTTTACAATACGTCTGCGGCATACACATAAAAGCAAACGTCACTGACTTACTGATTCGTTTACTTTAATACACTTCAAACTCTAGGAGCTTGTTTAGAAAATTAGGTCCTGAGAATATTTTAGCCAACGCCTACTCAGTCCCTATGTGCTATGTGTATGTAACTTTCATTATACACCGAGCCGGTCGCAAGCAGCTAATGTCTACCACCTATTCCTATCTCTCTTCCACCATTATCTCGACTGCAATGGAACTATGGAAAACTATAACATTGACCCTTGCTTCACTCCCCCATTGGGCACTTGACCGGGAGCAACCATGTTCACATTCGTTTCCATTGTGATCGGACGTCATCCATCGACCGTTTGACGCATGTGTGGATTAGATGTTTTCAGTAAAAACCTGTAAACAACTTAGCTAGTCACTAGTAGAGGGCTTTCGTGTTTTTTTTGCCGATACCAAATTACACGCATTCGCAGTGGCGTAGCATAGGGGGGGGGGGGGTCCGCACCGGGCGGCATTTCACAGGTGGCGGTTAGAGAAAGAAAAAAAGATATGAAAACAAAAATTTAAGTAAAAAACTAAGATTGATTTTAATCTCAAAAAGGCTCATAATAAACTACACTCCATTTCAACATACAGTAGGTATACTATTTCAAAACTGAAACACCATATATTTAGTAAAAAATAAACTTACAGTGTTTTTTTAGTATTTTTTTTTTGTAGTTACCATGCCCCAATTTTTTAATAATGAATAGCAAAAATAAGAGGGCGGCAAATTTGAAATCCTCACCGGGCGCTAATGGCCTATGCTACGCCACTGCGTTCGTCTCGAAACTTCAATCATACGCAAATGTTAGCTCAAGGATACCTACCTAAGGGGATAAAATATGTGGAATATAAAGTATTGGGACAGCTCACGAAAAAGCTTATAAGTACTTACTTGGGGCAAAAAAGGAAAAATATTAATGTCTCGTCTAATCGGTGTTCTTTTGCGACGATCTGTGGCTTATCAAATCTGATATAATGGCGGGTGCGCTCTTGTACATGTTCACAGATTGCAGACGTCGTGGAGCGCCGGTGTTTCACATCAGCGATGTGTTCCTTTACCCGGGTTTTTATTGATATGATAAGCCACAGATCCTCGCAAACGAACATCGATTCCGATCAAGGATAATATGCGAGGCCATTGAAATTTAAAAAAAGCACCCTAATTTCAATAGGGAAGATGGCTGGGTGGTACCACCAACTTGGAATCCAGCAATAAATATTATAAAATCCAAAACCAAGCGTACCATTGCAAGACCTCAAGACACTGTGAGTACTTTCTGCGTAGATCGGACCACAAGCAAGAATTAAATATGAGGGTACTCCCTTTCAAACTATGACACCAGGACGTCAACCACCTCAGTCCTCCCGCGACCATGGTTGCTGTAAAGCAGCCGAAACGTCGGGAACGTAACAAACATAAAATAAACGCGATAAAATCCGTAAAATTACTGTTCTATACAATAAATAACAACCTACAGAAAATATAGCAAAGAAGTATTGAATAATTCACGTATCTGAACCGTGGAAAATCTATGCCAAATTTATTACTGCGCACCGTCTAGTAATCTCGATCATACTTAAGCCCTGCCTCAAAGGGCGTGCGCCTTTATGTAGGTCAATATGTTAATTCCATTCTGAAACTGAGTCAGTCAATCAGGATCACAGACTTAGAATATTCAGACAGCACACGCGTGGGCTTCAAGTGAAGCCTTACAATATTCTAGTCTAGCAAACACGCACAAATAAAAAAACGATGTTCAAAACTTCTTAGTCTATGCCAGGTCCATTTACAAAGCAAAAAAATAATTTGTGGAAATTTAGCACTACAAAAGCATTGAAAACGTGGCTTTACTATGCAAGCGGTGACGTTACTTCTGAACTACTAAACGTAGAGTAGTCGAGAGTGAACAGGTACCTTCTCGGCAAGTATGCTCCATCGTAGATCTCATCGTCACTTACCATCAGGTGAGATCGAGATCAAATACTTGCCTATAATGTAATAAAAAAATGTGATCGAGTTTTTTTTAAGTTATTATTCCCCTTTTTAAATATTTTCTCGCTAAAACATTTCAAGTGCGACGGTTGGCGAAGCTTCGAAACTTCGATCAACAAGTTCAACGAAGGACGCATCGCGGTCGCTCGTTTACAAGAATAATACATTTTCAGGTTAGTTTTCATATATATACTGGTAAGTAAACGTTAAGAGTATTTAGTTCCTAGCGCCTCAATTATCTTAGTATCAATTTTGTAAAACTAAAGTGTAATTTTAGGAAAGAACATTTGTTCCACTACATTTTATCCCCTAATTAAGGCTTCATTGGGACAATATTAAGAGCAAATCAAGTATTTTTAAAATACCTGATAATTGATGCATAAATACCAATGATCGCACGTCCGATTCAGTAACGACACTATTAGCGCAATTGGTAGTAATCCTGCTTTCTGTAGTGCAATTCCCAGGTTCTAATCCTGGTAGGGGCAAACTTTGGTGATGTTTTTCTACCACTTTACGCATTGGTTTGTAAATAGCAATTTTTAAATTAAAATGTTTGTAAAATGGAGAATTTGACAAACAAATCGATTAGGGAAATAATAAAAACAAAATAACATTCAGCACATTTGCAAATTGAGTATTTTTCAAATGATCTTTAATTAAATTATATTATGTTTGTGGAATACAATGATTTTTAACTTAAAAGTTTTTGAAATAAAACTATTTTTAAGGATTTCATCGCGTTTATTTTTTGTTTTTTCATTCCCGACGTTTCGGCTGCTATACAGAAACCATGGTCACGGGAAGCCTGAGGTGGTTGACGGCCTAGTGTCATAGTTTGACGGTTTTTGAGGATTATGAGTCCAACTTTTTTTTTAATAACAGATACCCCAACGCATGTGCTCTTGCGGTAGGCTATCGCGTGAATATCGATGTGAAATACGTCTTACAATCATCCGCGTCTTTTCCACGTAGACCGCGCGCAGGCGTTGCGGCCCGCCCGCAGCCGCGCCGGTAACGCATAAATGGCGGAATTGGAGCGCGACGTGTTCACCGGTCTTTTGTACAAAGGTATAATAATATGCTACGCCACATATTCTTCTTTATTTACGAAATGAAATACGATGAAATATAATGGATATAAATATGGCCTCACCCGCAACTTAGCGGGTATTTTGCCAGTGTCAAGTAATTAATAGCAATATTAAATTCAATAAATACACATTATAAATAAAATAATGGATGTGACATGAAGAAATGAAAATGGCGTCCGCCACATATTCTCTTCCAACAACGGCCCGAGCCTACGTCACCATCAGTGCTGGCATCTTCAATTGAATGAACACCGCTCGAAAGTCAAAGATGGCCGACGACGTAGTCTTGAGCCAATCACGTGACGTAGCTGTCTGTCACGGAGAATAGGCTGTTTCACTGTGTTTGAAAAACTTCTTAAATTGTTCATTAGTTTATGATGTGTAGTTCTTTCAATGTATATTCCAGTATTTTCTATAATATTAGATGATAAAGTTTAAATAAATAAAAACACCGCCAAAACGCGGCCTCCAAGTCACGTATCCCTTGTGAAAAAAAATGGCCATTAAAATCCCTAATATTACCAAACTCGTATTGACAACCTGGCACTTATTACGACGTTGTTGCGTCACACAGCAACAACCAACAATCTAGAGCGATTTTGATCACGTGACCGAGCCAAAAAAACCATTATTTTTTTATGATATTAAAGAAAATAATCCATATTTATGCAGAAAAATGAAGACTAATAGTTATTAAAGGCTATAATCATTTAGGATGGCCACAATTTAAAGCTTATTTTTCATACAGTCAAATAACCTATACGTGGCGTAACATATTATTGTACCATGCGTTGTAAGAGACTCCCTCACGTGAACCTGCTGAACTCTAGACCGGTTGTATAAGACGATGGGGGGCCTTCTGGAAAATATCTTATACCATCTTATGTCGCATGCTTAGTATTTAAACCTTGTGACACTGGCATAAAATATAAAATTCGTGAGCAATTGGAAATTAATTAATGTGTTTTGAAGTTAATAATATTGGTATAAATCATGACATTTGTATAAATCATGACATTCTAAATTTATATCAAGCTCAAGTCCGATCGTGCATGGAATACTGCAGCCATCTCTGGGATGGGTCTGCTTAGTATCAGCTGGAGGCTTTGGACTCCATAGACAGGCGGGCTAGAAAGCTCATTGGCAATGAGACCCTAGTGCAGGCCAAGCTTCAGAACCTGGAACACCGACGTAGGGTTGCCAGCCTATCAGTTTTCTACAGAATACATTTCGGAGAGTGTGCGACGGAATTACACGAGTTAATTCCCCCATGTCCATTCTATCATCGGTCGACAAGACGCACGGACAAGTGTCATCCGTACACTGTGGACATTCCTTCGGTACGTACTAAGCGGTTTGCTTCTACTTTCATCGTGCGAACTGCCAAGGAATGGAACACGCTACCGGCGTCTTTGTTCCCCGTCGACTATAATCTGGGTGTTTTCAAGTCGAGAGTGAACAGGTACCTTCTAGACAAGTATGCTAGATCGTAGATCTCATCGTCACTTACCATCAGGTGAGATCGAGATCAAATACTTGCCTATATCGTAATAAAAAAAAACCTAATCACGAGTTGTTTTTTTTTTTCAATATTTTGAATTTGCAAATTCCAAGTTGCAGTCTGAATATAAATACTCAGATCTCGGATATCTGTTTTATAAATACCGTGTCTACATAGACTCTCAATAGATTAATTAAACGGTAAGGTGTAAATGGTTTATTTATTTATTTTCAATTAAACATGACGGAGCGCCGGCATAATCCTCTATAATTTGTTTTGGCAAAAGAATTCCGAGGATCGCCATCTCGTGGGGGGAGCTTAGTGCTAATTAAAAAGTATTTGCTTCCATTAAATGATGAAAATTATTTACGACAGAGTAAGTGTGAATGGAAAAACAAAAAACTAAAAAAAATACTTATTAATAGCACATTTAAAAATAAAATAAAAATAAAATTATATACACAAAAATGCCTCCACATCGTCGTCGATGCCAAAAGTGCCCAGCAGGCTGGCCGCGTTTCCGCGCTGAATAGCGAGGCTCACTCTTTGCGCGAAATAGAGGCCAGCCCGCCGGTCACGGGTAGCGGCGAAAAGTCGTGTGAATACAGTTTATTGAAAAAAGCTTGTTAGGACGTGATTTTTTGGGCAACGTTCTTTGAACTAAGTCGACATTTTCGCGCTACTTGAATAAGCGCCAGCTAAGCTATATGGAAAGTCATTACTCGTGAGTTTCAGCCACCAGCTGGTGAGTTTTAGCACCATTTCCTTTGAAAACCCATTATTGTCGCTAGCTTTGTTTCAAAAATAGTCAGGTGCAAAAAATGCTATTAAAAACACCGAACAAAGATTATCACAAACGATAAGTAATATAAACCCTGGAAAGGCGGTCTTGAATTTTAGTAAGTGTATTTTTAACAATGTTACTTTAAAGCTTTCTTTTGTTTATTTAAATGCTTAATTACTAACATGCTAATGAATAATAACTGATACTCACGACACCGCGGCCGCTGCGGCTGCGCAGGCTGAGCCGCATCTTCCAGTCTCGCTTCGGGGACGCGCCGCCCTCCGAGCTGAAGGAGCGCTTGATCGGGAGCGACATCTCCACACGACTACCCACTAGTCCACATGACACGTCTCTGCCGCATAATCTTTGCACTCCACTATTTATAGTCGGCACCGCACGCCGATCGGTCACATATTGGTCACATTATTTACACACATTAAAAACCGTCAAAGAATAAAATATTACTTTACAGAAAGCACTAAGATTACGAAGGAAAACTTTTATATTTGTATGACATAGTTAACACTCAACTAACTCTAACAATTAACTATACCTGAAGTTATACTAGACACTGAAACCTGAAACAAAAAGGCACACGTTAATTGCTGATCCTCTGCGAGCATTTAGGAAGAGTGGAATGACCTTGTTTCGGCACGAGATGCCACAATACGGGTAAACGTCTGTAAGCCACGGCTCAAAATCGCTTCCGAAGATTTCGAATGTGTATGTTAAAAGGTCCAGCGAGACTCATTTCTCTGGGAAGAGTGGAATGACCTTGTTTCGGCACGAGATGCCACAACACGGGAGAAACGTTTGTAAGCTACGGCTGAAAATCGCTTCCGAAGATTTCGGACGTGGATGTTAATACATCCAACGAGACAGACTCCTATATGTCCGAACTTAAAGGACACGACCGCTACATACGTATAATATTATGTACAGATTAATGTAACTAGTTGAACAGCAGTGATAGCCAAGTTGGTAGAACGTTTGCCTCGGTAACGAGGGTCGTAGGCTCAAACCCCGACTCGCACGCTCGCGGGATTTCTGGATTTCATGTGCGAATCTCATTTTCAACGGAATTTCAAACGGTGAAGGAAAACATCGTGAGGAAACCTGCATGTCTGAAAGAACCCCTCGAAAGATGTGTGAAGTCCGCCAACCCGCACTGGGCCAGCGTGGTGGACTATGGCCTAATCCACCTCGCATTGACGGGAGGCCCGTGCCCAACAGTGGGACATTAAAAAGGGCTGGCATTATTATAATGTAACTAAAATCCAGATATAAATGTAACCAAGGCTGAAAGTAGTGTCACGGGTGCTTTTCTATAATATGTTTCTAGCTTCAGCATTGAAATTAGGTACAAAGTATCCCACCGGTCTCAACTGTGGTCATGGCGTCATTATCGAATATTTGACGGCCTGATTAGCGCAGTGGTAGTGACTCTGCTTTCTGCGCCGAGGGTCCCGGGTTCGAATCCTGGTAGGAACACAAGCTTTGTGTGATGAGCACGAATGTTTGTACCCGAGTCATGGATGTTTAATATGTATATAAGTATTATATACTGAGTTCGCCCTCAGTCCATTGTACGGTACCCATAACACAAGCGTTAAGCTTAAAGTGGGACCGTATAGTTGGTGTGTTCGTATGGCGATATTTATGTATTTATTATCGCAAGAGCCAAGGAATGCATATCGGGGATGGAAAAAAAATACAAAATACAGCTCCATTTCCATCAACTACCTATTCGGATAAAGGATGGGATTATGAACCTCAGCACTGCAGCATATGCGAGTAGACCATTACTTATGGAGCTTGTGTGGGATTTGCCGTTCAGTCAATTTTGAAGACAGCGCAACTAACCAGCATTGAATTTGAATAATAAAACAATATCTTTGCACAGTAGTTTTGTCATGTTTTAGGTAACATAGGCATAAAAACACACAACATAGTTACATAGGAAGAAAGGACAATTTTAGGAATCACACTGTGAGAAATAAAATTATCGTTCTTTTACAACTTTTCAAATCACATATTACAATAAACATACCTATGCTTAGATACACACGCTACCAGATAGTATTAGTAAATTTGAAATGCTTGGAATTATAATGCATATGGTCATATCTTCTGGTGTCCGTGAACACAAGTATACTTTCGTTGCCTTTCTGCAGAAAGAATGCGCCGATGCCGACCTCTCGCTCCTCGTACATCAACGCCGCACCAGCTCCGTTGCACTCGAAGTTATCCACGTTCAACAAGCAGATGAAATGACCCCACGCCCTCGGAATATATTTGTCACAATCAACCAACACATCGCCCGTTTTATACATCACCATCTCCAAATCCCTGTTCTCCCTTATATGCTGCTTATCAATAAAGCCAAAAGAAGCAAAAGACATGGGCCTGTCGTTGTGTAATATAACAGGAGCCTGATAATATTGCTGCCTCCACGGAAACATTGATTTTACCGTCCGTCGCTTGGGATACGGCCATCGGAAGGCGGATGGCATTCGTTGATGAATAGCTATCATAGCTATGTCATATAAGGGACAGTGACGGTTATCGAATCCGAACGGCCTCCAGTACTTAGAGTTTCTTTTGTAGAAGTCTCTATAGATGCTATAGACGTCGTATCTTCTATTTTTAAGGTAGTTCCCGTTGATGACGTGTACATGCATGCGAGTGACGTCAGAGTATCTTTCCACAGCGTTGGCGGAGGTGAGGATGGCATCCAGTCCGACCACCGAGCCCGTGACGATGGGCTGCCCGTCATATGTGATGATCACCGCTCCGTCGAACACCTCGTTCCACTGGGGCCAGGTGTAGTTCACAGGACCGGTGTAGTTAACAGCGCCGGTAACATCCAGTAGAATGAAGATTATGTATCTGAAAATGAAGCTATTGTTATGTGTTGGGGATGCGTGCATACCTACCTAACATACTATACCACAGTCCCGGGTAAAGTCGGAAACATTTGAAGTAGGTAAACCGCATACCCAACAAGTGGGTGAGCCCGTGGAAATATTCCGGGACTTGTAAACGGGCTACTAAATAACAAACTACATAGAATTATTTTATCCTATTTTCTGTAAAGATGCCAATCGTATCATCCCTTTGACATCCCACGGAAAAAGCACATGAAAAATGTTTTGTAATGCCATTTTAAATCTCTATATAAATTTAAGGGAACAATATTGTCAATGGCTTTACATTATTTACTAGCAGACCTTGTCCTGTCAAAATCCTATAGAAAAAAAAACACCGAGATTTTTTTCCAAAATTTTGCAATTACCCGACAACTTCTCACTTTTTTATTCCCTACAAACTTGACTCGCTTCAGCCATTCCCAAGTGATGCGCTTACCAACGAACAACATCTCATTAATAAATTAAACCTTGAAGCTGCGCTTCATGAGTTCATTAGTAATTCCGACATGTAAATTTAAAAAAGTAAATTTTGAAAAAAAAATCAACAAAATGTCAATTATTGTGATTTAGGGTGAACATAAAAAAGGAAGAAAATTATGACTCAAGACTTGACCCCAAATTTATAGTTGTTTTATCAAACATCATATAGTACTGGCAAGAGTTTTGCTGTGGGCAATACTATATGACGTTTGATAAAGTTATACAACTATAAATTTGCTGGTAATTTTGTATATGTAGATAGATATATATACTGTGGAGATAAATACAAGTACCTGCACCAGAACCGACTAAACATTTCCCTCTGTCTCATGTTATAAAAACCCACTAATAATTATTTTAAAAACCCACTAAAAATTATTTTAAAATTAAAATTAAAATGCGGGTACGAGTATCCAGCACGACGCGTGGAATGCGACTGATTAAATTATGTTAGTTACTTCGTTTATAAATCGTTATATTGTTTATTTTATTATGAATAATGTATGTATGGATAAACAAACAAATAGTGAATGTAAGCTACCTATTCGTAAAGAAGTATCGATGTCTCACGCGCTGAATACTCTTTTCTGGGGACGGTTGTGTGTCCGCCAAGTCGTGTGGCTCTTATTAGGTATCAGCCATTGAAATAAAATTTATTTTAGGGATTTTATCGCGTTTATATTATGTTTTTTACGTTCCCCACATTTCGGCTGCTTTAAAGCAACCATGGTCACGGCAGGACTGAGGTGGTTGATGTCCTAGTGTCATAGTTTGAACCGGGGTACCGTCATATTTTGTTGTTGCTTGTGGTCCGATCTACGCAGAAACTGCTCACAGTGTCTTGAGGTCTAGCAATGGTGCCATAAAATCCGTAAAATTAGTTTTATTTCAATGTGTAGTATACGCGTAAATATAAAAAAATCAATATATGTCAGCCACTTCATCAGCGTTGACTTGGCATGCATGTAGTTATTATTTCATCATATGATCTGAGAAACCGTCGATTTCAGAGAAGTCGTCGATTTCAGAGATAAATAAAACTGCATTAAAAAAAAAACTTACACGTGAAACATTCTGTATAATACGAGAGGAGTTATGAATCAGAATCAGGCTAAATCAAGCTTTTACTAATATGAAACATAGATATATAAACCGTGATATATCTACATTTTAAATATTTATAATTATAAGTACTCACTTATAATTATGAGTTTAAAAAATATTACAAAACGTTGCGCTTCGTCTCTACCGCCCTACATGTAAGATCATCGCCATGACAAATATCTTTTATTAAACACTTATCGATTTGGTCGCCGCCCTCGTGCCGCCCAAGTGGAAAGATGAAGCCTTCTTAATATACATAATTAAACGCCTACGTCATCAACGCTCTGTTTGAGATACTTGTCGGGTCTACAAAGATGACTTTGATATCGACAAAAAACGGACGAGGTTCGTCACGCATTTTTTTTATAGCCCACTGTGCAAGGAGTATGTAATCTCTAGAATTTGGATTCAGAAATGTTGAAAGCCGTATGCCAGTGTGTTTTTTTGATACGTTCTTGAATAATATACGAGATTGGTAAGATCCATTCTACATTGCTAAAACAAATTCTAGAGCTTGTTTTTATTTTTTCATTGAATTGTTTTTGCAGTGGAGTATTTTGTTTTATGTAGCTTTAATTATTTGATCTACCTACTTCAATCTTCACCGGTATACCCAGCAGAGGCAGGAACGACTCCTATTATAGACTGACAAAATATTTTATTTATTCTATATTGCACTCAGTTCTCATGTGTGTGTGACATAAGATTAAGAAAATATTAAATCTCAATTTAATATGGTAAGTGGTTGATAGTTAATAAAGAATATAATTTGTCAGTATGTGTGCCCTTGTGTTTGGAGAAAGCACTGTATTAAATATAACTTTCGCCCGAGCCTCAGCACGCGGTCCCTCAAAATATACCAGAGATAATCTCAGTGACAATGAAGTCGTATAAGTGAAAGAATTTTCTGAATCGGATCAGTGTAGCATCGCATAGGTGTTGTCTAGTGACCCGAACATGTTGTCACCGGATTTAGAAAGACCCTATTAGCGAAAATAAATTTGTCGGTTTTAGTCAAATTCATAAAATCGATACACTACAGGCACCGTCCGACTGACCGGCCCAAATCATTCCATTTCATTAATAGGATTTACAAATAGACATTGACGTTACGAGAACGAATAGCTCCTTGAATTAGAACATTTGATTGACACTTTTGTCAGCTATAGCCAAAAATAGTTGAACGGGTTATATCGTATAGTCCTGACCGAATTTGGGTCACGGAGGCACATCTCAACGGGAGTTATTATAATCCTCAATTGTGTGAGCAAGCTCAGATGCACTCTCTTGTTACTCACTCTCTTTGTCCGATGGGACGGCAAGCCGACACGTCCTCGGAGATATCTCGCATAGTACCGACGGCTTTACGTCTGCTCTGAGGCACGACCAAATGGTTTAAAATGAGCTTCGCATATGAAATCTACCAATTGCAGCGGCGCGAGCTGGGGCTTGAATCTGCGAGTCTTATTTCCATGGCGAGTGTTCTACCAACTTACTGGTTATCACTGCTATACCGCATATACCTATTGTACAGGTTGATTGATAAAAAGGGAAACTAAGAAGTTCTATTTCTTAAAAAAAATGTACTGAACAGAACGACACTTGTGGTTTATGGCGAACGATTTTTTTTTAATTGAATAAAATAAAATCTGACTTTATTTAAAGACAACAATTTCGTTGTATTAGAAACAAATGGTTCAAAGGTTAACCCTTTTTAAGTCATCACGGATAAGTCTAATTCCTGTTAGATATTGAAATAAAACTAATTTTAGGGATTTTATCGCGTTTATTTTATGTTTTTTACGTTCCCGATAAAATGCGATAAAATTCATAAAATTCGTTTTATTTCAGTGTGTAGTATTTCGCGTAAATATAAGAAATAAATCCTGTTAATTATTTTAGAACCAAGGCTCCATTCAAACGGCCTACCTCAAACGTTTTCAACACTTTTTTTCCTCAGTCAGACAGTTTAAAAACCGCGCCGAACACATCTATTGTGAGTAGATATGTTATCGACCATCAAAATTAGCGAGTGACGTCACGGTATCTAAATATATCGCATATTTTCTTTATTAACACAATAAACACTTATCGCGATCGCACCACGGCGCATTTACGAGCCAAACCTCCGGCTCGGGTGTTTACAGCTATCAAACATTCCTACAATATTTTATGAATTAATATTACGAGATCATTATCGGGATGATATAACTAGGTTTATATATTTCTACTATGATTCGCCCATATATATTTAAGGCTTAACAATAATAGTGATAAATATATTTTAAAGGGTCCATTGGTAGGCAATAAAGGCCACATTCTCGAATAAAAACATAATTGAAATAAAACTAATTTTACGGATTTTGTCGCGTTTATTTAATGTTTTTTATGTTCCTAATAAAATGCGATAAAATCCTTAAAATTAGTTTTATTTCAATGTGGAGTATTCGCGTAAATATAAGAAATCAATTTACATAGTAACCTATTTTGTTCACCCCAGTAAAATATTACAATAGTACAGTTAATTACAATGGAATTTAAATAGTGTATAGTTTTTTAATTCTATTTTTTTTACCAGCGTTGTTATCTACCCAATTCGACTAACAAAAAAGCCATATTTCATTCATTATTCTCAGAGGGATTTGTATAAAAAAACAGCTGCCAATATTTTGACTGAGGACTCGTCTCGGCACCGGCCGATCCATCTTTATTATAATCACGGATTCTAACTGAAACCCGTCGGAAACTGCCTAATGGAAAAATCTATATATACCTGTATATATATACTTGTTTACTGCGGGGGTGTGGGTGTTCTGAGGGGGGCGCAACACATAAATGCTAGTTTCCGAGGATTTTTGTATGATCTTGCTGCAAGACAAATATCCATTCAAGGATAGCAGGAATATAGAAGACTCAGTTCACACAAAGTTCAATACCTGAATTCAATTATAACTAAAACCCTGCTAAAATAACCGAAGCTTTTTTTTAAAGTAAATACACGTAGGTACGTTACGCATGATCAATAAGATTAACGAAATTACAGACTTTTATGTAAAGATTCACTGATTTACGTGAAAGCTTAAGTATACTTCAAACGAAACATGCGTTGTGTACGGCTACGAAATATATAACTTATGCTGGATTATTAATATTGTATTAAATAAAGCTTATCGACTACCCACGCCCGTCGAGGAACTGCGGATATTAGTGGAACATATATACCTCAATAAAATTGTCCACCATCGACCATCTTGAAAAGGTTATCTGTACGTCAAACGCGAGATTATTTGCTAGGTAACTGTATCGTTTATAACTTACGTACTAAGACACACTGTATAGCAAATTGAACGGCGCCTCTAGCGGACACTGTTTAAAACTTTCAATTCTCCATATAATATTTCTATATACGTAGCCTATGAAGTATACGGTTTATATAATACGGTTGAATTCTCCATGTGGAGGGGATGGATAAAAGGTGACAGATGAAAAAAAAATACGAATGAATAAGAGTGCTAGTATCAAGAGCCCGTCGATTAATCGTCTTCTAGAGACGTCAAGTCCGTAACACCGTCAACCATCGGAAGTATATTAAAACATGTACGAATTTGAGTAAAGCCTAAGCGGTATATCCTAATCGTACCGATCTTCTTAGTTGAGGTCGCATTTGGATACGGTTTATAGTTAAAAAAAATGTAATGTTACTATTTGTAAGTGCCCCCCGACGGCCTTTACAGATTTAAACCATTTGAATTTGACTATCATGTGGACGTCTGTGGGCTCTACCCACCCCTATAATACAAGTGGGTATTCAGTATTTTCTGACGGTTTCATGCCAACTGATCTAATCAAATCAATAACAAATATGAAATCAAGACGAAACACAACACGCCTTCTAGGTAGCCTGCCTTGCGACAGCGCTAGCGGCAATCTGACGAAGTATTTTTTTATTTAGTCTAGTTCGGATATTTAGTATTTTATTTATAAAACAAACCTTTTTTTTAACAAAACGTGGGATTTCATCCCCGCTGTCGCCTCCGCTATGGTTATAGCTCCAATGTGCATACGGTAATAGGTACCAATCGTTTATGCCCGAGCATTAATTCGGGATCATAAATCCGTAACGGCATGTACAACACGCGCGACGCTTACATTAAGACATGTACCGCCCGCGCGACGCTTACGTTAAGACATGTACCGCCCGACGCTTACCCAGGATCAGTGAATTAATATGACATTACTCCATGTTTATGACAAGCGAGTGTGTTGATCATTAGGTTCATCTCATTCTAAGAATTGATCATATAAAGTCAATTAAGTGTAAAGGATCCAACGTATTTGTCGTGTGATTAAAATTTGCCAATACGCGAATGTGGCTTGAATATGCAAGTTTGCATTGCAAGACTACTATGCCCTAGGTGCTAACGAATTTATTATTATTACAAATGTAGATTATTTTTGAACGCGCAATGTATCGTAAACACGAAGTCACGACACCATCCTCCACGCGACTCGAGACTCGTACGAGTGACGAGCGTATCGAGTTTTAATTTACATTACAGTTTTAGGCCTAAATTAGTTAGTATGTTTATTTTTTTATTTAGAATCACGTTGAGTTAGACTTCTATTATGATTTGATGCAATACCAATTTAAAAATACTGTTAAATATGTATATTTTCATAAAAAAGATCCAGGATCCAGAATCATAAGCTGAATCCATGGTTCTCGTTACCAAGTCACTAATAACGTGTATAGCAGGGAATTCTAAAATTAAAATAGGATTGTATTTTAAGAATTTCAACAAAACGTTAAACATTCTTTTGCGAAGTGAGCTTATGGTTACATGGAATCTCTAAACCCGTTGGATTCGAAGCTTTTTAGTTCCCACGGACTCAGCATACTCAGGGTTTATAGGATTTAATCCAGATTAGTTGGCTTTTCAGCTATGTGCTGGCCTTTTAAAGGTGTTTGCTGGCTTTGTTTGGTGAAGATATTAAATATTGCTTGTTACAATATAATAAATTAAGCTTAACAGAATAAAACTATTTCGCAGTTGATCATAAAGTAAGTACTATAGTATAGTAAATCATATACTAAATTAAATTATTGTTTCGACAGTCTCTCTATAAACTAAGCTCCTGTTTCTGTCGTAGTTCCAATACTATCGTACTTGAGAAAATACCGTAATAGGGTGTATGCCTGTATGAAAAATAAGACTTAAATTGTCGCCATTCTAAAAGATTTATAGCTTTTTATAGCTATTAGTCTTAATTTTTCAGCAAAAATATGGATTATTTTCCATAAAATCATAAAATAAAATAATGTTTCTTTTTGGTTCGGTCACGTGATCAAAACTGTTTGGATTGTTGGTTGATGCGTTGTGACGTCACGCCGTCGTAATCAGTGTCAGGTTGTCGATACGTGTTTGGTAATATTTGGGATTTTAATGTTTTCAGTTTTTTTTTTCTCAAGGGTCACTTGACCCGGAGGCTGAGTTTTGGCGGTATTTTTATTCATTTAAACTTTACCAGCGAATTTTATGAAAAATACTGAAGTTTACAATTAAATAATTATATTATTAGCATCATATTAAACTCATTAACAATTAAGATAGGTTTTCAATCAAAGTCAAATAGCCTATTTTATACCCTCTCAGTTATGTCACACAACGTTATTCTAACGCTAGAAAATAAGCGTAAAATATAAAATATGCAAAATTAATCATACATGTTTCCAAGAACATCAGCACTGCATCAACAATACTCACTACAGCCTATCGTCTTAATTTCCTATTTTTTTATCAACAGTTTTTTAAATTATTTTATTCATTCTCGATTTTCAAAACCAGCGCCGACATGTTACAAATTGTTTAATAGAAACTCTACTGTAGACAATTTGGAATAAAGCGTGTAATTCAATGATAAGGTTTGATTAAAAGATAATTTAGGATAACGGCTTGTTTTACAACGGTCGGATAATCATCGATTACTCGCGCGCTGATAAATAATTTCCGATGGATACCTATCTTAATGTTGACATTATCGATAAATACACATATTTATACAATTTGGAACGCTATCGTGTGCCGGCGGCGGCGGGCTGATAGCCGTGAGACCATTTTAAATGAACGGATACAATATATATTCTTGTAAAATAAAAAAATCCTGACATATAAGACAACGCTTAGGGGTTGGAATTTTCCGCCGATCTTTTAATGAATATACAGTGTATATTTTCAATATTTTATATTGATTTAGCATGAAATCATAATAGACTTCTATCTCAATGTGATATCAAAAAGCCATAGTAACTGAATTAGACCTAAAACTGCAATGTACATTAAAACACGATACGCTAGAGCGCGCTTGTCACTCGCGTGAGTTGAGTATCGCGCGGTACGTTATGTTGTGATCGCGTGTTTCACGATACAGAGCTCGCTCAAAAATTACAACGCTTGTAACCATGATTTTTAACATGAATGATTGCTATAATTTTACTATAGGTATCAAGTAACCTTAACCCAAAGTTTTCTTTACCATGCCTGAATGTTTTCACCACATGATATATATCGGTTCATAATTTTTATTTTTGTATAGTATGTAAGGTGGAAGCTCAAGGTCAGGGGGCGAAATTCAAAATGTCAATGGTTTTTATTTTTTTAAGAAAAATTTGGACATCTTTACGATGTAATTTAGTATTTTGCGATATTAGCATTCTGCATTGGATGTCTCGATGTATTAAGTTTGCTTAAAAAAGTACCTAATCCGATACAATACCATAAGGTTTGTAAAAACCGCTACTATTATTAACTTTATGGTGTTGTATCGGATTAGGTACTTTTTTAAGCAAATAAAAACCATTGACATTTTGAATTTTGCGCCCTGACTCTGAGCTTCCACCTTAAATAACTTATATTACTATCGCGACGACCTCTGATCCTGACCCATCACTACCCGCCCTCCATACCATATGTTTCCCAAATATTTGTGTGTATTAAATTGGCCAAGTAACTCATATCGTGTGGGTCCCGGCCCGGGGCCCTGTCGGCCCTCGTCACGAGTGTTTACCCGAACCAGCCTAATGGGTAGATTAGATGTACTCGACTTGTCTTTTCATCTTTGTAACTTTGCAATAACAAATGTGCTTAAACACATTTATTACATAAGTGAACTGTTTGATGGGAAAAGGTTCTTCATTAGATTATTATGTAAAGAGGAATAAGTACACCTAAAGAAAATTCGAAATGTCTATTAGAGGTGACTGTTTTAAGAGCCTATGATAACTTCGATGATGTTCATCGATCTAGTAGTTTGGGGTCGAGTCACCTTCGTCCGTAGGAGAATTAAATACCCTCGAGATACCCTACACGTGACCCTGGGTGGTGCCAACTAGGTGACAACTCTACTGGTGGTAGGTTTCGGCCGTGGTTAGTCACCACCCACTGAACAAAGCCATGTCGCCAAGCGGCCTAGCCGTGTTCCGGCATGATGTTCGGTGTTGCCATTCATGGATGGCGGGTCAGATCAGCTACCCGATCTACTGCCGCCTTCCTACCTAGGCAAGTATGCTCCATCGTAGATCTCATCATCACTTACCATCAGGTGAGATCGAGATCAAATACTTGCCTATAATGTAATAAAAAATAAAAAAAAGTTCTCCGTGTCTATTCGAACTTGAGTTTGATGTATGGACCTGTGAAACTTGAATATATTATATTATAGATAAGTATGTAGAGAGAGAGAGAAAAGCCTACCAGCCCTTGAAGCTAAATCGAGATGTTTAAAAATAAAATAAAGTCTTAACAACATATATACGGTGTAATTATAATAGGCCAAGAGTAGGTTTTAGGTAGGTAGGGTATATTGATAAGATGCCCAAATGAATAAATCAAATTATTAGACATTTAGAAAAATACATCCTGTACTCGGGTCATAGACTACTGGTACGCCTTGTTTAAAAAAACAAACAAAATTTACAGAATTATTTTATACATGATCCATATAAATAACTGATTAAACGGTTGAAATATTTTATACCTTATATAATAAATAACCAAACTGTTTTTTAAGTCAATCACCTACCTTGGCTTCTTTGTTATAGTGACAATATTATCTTTAACATAATAAGGCTCGCGTTGCCCCGTCCATTGCGGCTGGGTGTACAATGTATCTATTGTCTATAGAGTGTCCATCTCTCAGACTAGAAATATGATGAACAGAGAAATGTCTAACTCTCTATTTTGTGGGAAAGGGTTTCGTGTATAATCTGAATAGAATATTTTATAGTATGCGTTAATCGCAGGTTGTGTTTTTTCTAGGCTTATAGAAATATAGAGACAATTACGATACAGAAGTGACCGGTGACTAGCAACAAGTAATGAAAAAAATTGATGTTTATGGTGTTAAGATTTTACCACCCGTTTAGAATACCATTGCTATAGAGAACACTGGACGTAAAGCTCTATGGTTAACCGACTTCAATAAATGAAGATGATGATAATTAGTATAATCAAACAAAATAGCTTTTTTTTTAAATGATTGCTTTGATAAATAAATAATTATAACTTTAATATATTTGACGATTAATAAAAGCTTGTTAAGTCCTGAGACTAATTTCTAGCTTTAGTATCAGACCCTTTATATCACCAAATTCAGAGAACTGGCTAATCAAATGAACCTAAACTCGAAATATTTCATAATTTGATTATTAAGCTGCTGGGCTTAAAATATAGTATTCTTATTACAAATATACGTGCGAGCCATATTACAGCTTTAATGAAAATCGCTGAGTGGTTACAAATTTAATTGAAATATGTAACCAACACACTCACACGGTGAGTTAAATGAAAGCTTGTTACCTAATATACTATTCAGAATTGAGTGAAAGTCTCAATTTAAACAGCGGTAACCTTTTGAATACGATGCTATGATAATCCGCTAGAGAAACGAGCTGAATATATAATATTTGCACGTGTTTACGAGGATTACAAGAACATTTAGCGAGTTCATTGAAATACTAGAACGCGACATGTTTCGAATACTTAGTTTCGTAGTTATATCGCCACCTACCTCCAGTTGTTCGGTCTTTTGGACACCCTAAGCAGTTTGTTGTTGTCCACCCTGGGCGGTTATATCACGCCACTCTCACGCGCACGCGCATTTTTGATGATCCTGCATGATCGAACCCCATAGTCTTAAGCCCTAGTGTTAGTCAGTAATAAGTCTTAAACACGAACATACCAAATTCAAATATTAAATAATTTACACATTAATTAATTGTTTTTAAAAAGGCCTCCGCGAGCTCCCAGTAGTTGTTCCAGTAGTACATTAGAATTTTGAAATTATATTACTAGTCGATGGAAGCGCTCAGAAAATTTGCATCTCCGCCGATTATCACGCAAAGTGACAATAGCTGTTTCGACATGTATGTTTCAGGCCGACATCCACTGATCTGATATAATATAATTAAGCTCGCCGACTAACACAATTTTCACATAATGTTACACACTACCGCCGATTCGACATAAAATCGCGCACGCTGACTCACATTGATTTGAAATAAAGACAAGGACACCGACTTAGTAAGTCACGCCTACTATCACTGATTTGACGTAAATTCAGTCCCGCCAACTACCATTGATGAAGCATAAAGTCAGGCAGACTAACTCACACTAATTTGACCTTAGGTCACGACACCGACTAACCAAAACCAAAATACTGCGTACATACGTGCCCAGTATTTTTAGAGTGACCGACACTTTGCTAAAATAAGCTAAAGTATATGTGAGAATTTTATCATATGTGGTACTGTAAGTAATTCTACTCTCGAGAAGTACCGGCGTAAGTGCTTATGGAACAGGTAGGTGTGGTACGGTGTAGTGCAGTCAAAAGTTGGCCGCATTGCGTCTGCTATCGATTCACTGGGACTGCCAACTGGAACTTGAGGCTCCCACCTCTAGTACATATCGGCACACTTATCAGTTGAGAGTATAGCCCTTACATATTATTTTTTTTGCACAAGAACTAGAGCTGTGCTTTAATTAAATTAACATGTACCTGAGACAGGTACAATGTGTGTGTTATGTGTACTGTAGAATAGACTGGGGGCAAACCCAGTATATAATACTCATATAGATATTAATTGACTCGTGTACAAACATTCATGCGTATCACATAAAGATTGTCCCTAACAGGATGGCCACAAATTGAAGCTTATTTGTCATACACTCAAACACCCAATTTGAAAAAACAACGAACCGTGATGTATTCCCAATGACCATACTCACCCTCCCACATTTATCTTACTACCTACCCCCCCCCCATCTCTAACTACCGCACATAAAACCTGGCGGCTATTCGTAACCAACTTGTTGGAGATCACGCGGATGTAACTACCGAATGCGTAATCCGATTACGACGGGAAGTAGACGACCGTTTTACCCGGATGTGACGACACTGGTGTCCGCGACGAAATTATCGGTTTTTTGTCTGCGAGTGCCGGATATAACAAGATTAAGATAGAGTAATATTGGATTCAGTGAACACATAGTATTGATCACGCTATGTTATCTTTTTACAATTATTTATTTTTAAAATAGTAATTTGGAATTTAAAAAAGTTATAATTGAGGTTTTTAAAATTGTAATTTGGAATTAAAAAAACGTTATTTATATATATTTCGTTACAGCAAACCTTTTATATAGCGTCGAACAGCTGCCTGTCTATAGGCTCTTGATTTTACTACCCTACGCGCTACACCTGCGCTACGCCGTAGAAGCCTACAACGTAGCACTATAGACTCCTTACTTCGACTGAGGCTCTTGCTGCCTACAACTGAGGCTCCTTGTGACTACGACTGAGGCTCTTTCTGACTACAACTGAGGCTCGTTGTGACTACGACTGAGGCTCCTCCTGACTACAACTGTGCATCCTTCTGACTACGACTGAGGCTCTTTCTGACTACAACTGAGGCTCGTTGTGACTACGACTGAGGCTCCTCCTGACTACAACTGTGCATCATGCTCACTACGACTGAGGCTCTTTCTGAATATGACTGCGGCTCCTTCTGACTACGAATATTGTGCGGTACCCATAATACAAGCGATTCATAGTGTAGGAACGTTTAGTTAGTGATTAAGTATGGCGATAAACAAAAATGTGTTGTGCGTATATAGTAATTATGTGAGTGCACTGCGGTGCTCTGTACTGCGTATACCTTTGGGGATGACAAGAAAGGTCGTAATTAATTAATGTTCCGCTAAACATGTTTGTATGGGTGTATGATTAGAATATTTAATAAACACGATGTATACATTCAGAATAAGCAGTAGGAACCATTGCACGATTTTAAAAAGAACCTTCTTTACCCGGGTATATGTTACCGTCAAAATTCTTAACCCGTCGATAGTACTTTGAACTGAACACGTAGGTCAAAAGTAGTTTTGTCGGATAATCATTGGTTAATAGTGCTTGTGACTGCAATTTTGCTGCGACAAGCACTTATACTAGTTACAATGTAAATATAAGTATTTATATGTTAGGTTAGGTTAGTTTTTTTGATATAAAATTTAAAAAAACTTTACCTTTTTATTTTCGTGGGTTAATCCTCATGGATACCCGAAAGCCCCGGGGGAGGCAAGCCTTACATAACCCGAGGTTAGGTTATGTAAGGTCATTGGGGATTATTGAACAAAAAACAACCCTAATCTAACGATGATTAGGTTATCGATCTCGTAAACTCTCTAAGAGTTTTGACTAATATAACCAGACAAAACTACTTAGAACTGAATCAGTTAGTTAAAAATACTTTCAACCAGTTTCATAGGAAAACTAGTTTTGACTGTTAAAGCGCGAGTTTTGACCGCAACATATATACCACAGATACGTTAAAAGAAACGTGTGTCCCCAGGGACGCTGCGGCAACTCAATCTCGACCATTTGCTCCAATTATAACCCTTCCCACACGCCCCTCCTTACCACCAGGCCTCCCCTTACCATCAGGGCTACCGGCCTTGAGCTTTTCATTAGACGGTTCAAAATTAATTGTGCTATTGAGAGGGTGCGAGTATAACCAAATATAACAGTACCCGACTTACTATTGATGTATGTAGTATTTGATTTCTATATCCGTCTAGTATAAAGCTAGTTGACTATACATTCATTCGGAAGAGGTATAAACTTGGGCTCATCAAGAGCCTTTTTAATCATTATTTGAAGTCAGAATATCAGGATCGCAATTTAAAAATAAAATTATCGCAAAATCAACAACTACGCTTATTTTTTTTGAAATGGATATATCGAAATTCGGATTTTACATAATGATTACAAATGCACTAAATAAGCGCAGGTTTAAATGTTAGTATATATACACGTTCTGGGCCCTTTATACCTTTGCCTTTATACCCCGTATAGTGATAAAGATTACTCAGCCCTATACTTGCATAGGTAAGCTGTATATTTCTCAGTTTCGATATCAATCGACGCACAGGTATTTCATAGTAGGTGCTCATATTCAATAATACTCTTATAAATGTAACAACCGATTTGGTTCAATATCGTACGCTTCATAATACTCGTACCAATGGTACCACATTTTATGTATATAGTGCTGTAAAAAAACACTTTTCACACTCTGTAAAGCAATATCCACGACACGTGGGCCCATTCACAGTATGCATCTCGAAACAAAATGATCGAATGTCGAACTATTCCGAATTACCTGAATAAGGATCTATGACGCGAGAAAGTCTATGATGTTCCAATCGAATCCATTCGGATCCTTATCAAACAGCTCTGAATCAAGGGGCTGTGTACTCTCGTCGTTTGAATAGTGCCAACCCTGGAATATACGTGCGACGTACCGGGTAATCAAATGACTATTTGAAGAGGATAAAGGCCTCATAATTGAATGAATTCATACTCATTTAATACATATTTCATACAAAGGGTCGACTTTGAAATATGTTTAATACTCCTATTACATAGAGTAATCATACAAGCTGAGAAGTTTGACCGTACGACTGGTATGTCTGTAGTAGAAGTTCTATGTACGCGAGAAAACGCGGGCTACTGTCACGCTTGTTTCGCCTCCAGTAACGACAAGGAGAGTTCGTCAGGTCAGGTTTTCGGACTTCTACCGATCGTGGTACCGGGGCCCCAAGTCTGCTAACACAATCGATTCATAATCAAACAGCAACCACATAGTAACTGTCACTTTTGACAGATATTGTATGGGATATCTGCCAAAAGTGACAGTTACCATGTACTTGCTGTTCGATTATGAATCGATTGTGTTAGCAGACTTGGGACCCGGGTCGGTGTAGCAGAGGTTCTATGTCTGCACGAAATAGCTGGCCGCTTCACAGCTGGCTTCGAACGTATATCAGCAAATCGTTGGTTCCAGCTATCTTGTTTTTATTGCTATTCATGTGAGATTCTAAATGAATATAAATATTATGTTATCGCCGCAAACCAAACGTATTATTAAATATTAACAAGATCTCAGCGACCATATATGTTACAAAATAGGACCCGGCTATTTCTACATGTTGACTACATGTAACTTCGTCACCGATGAGACAGACATAATTGAAACAGCTATTGGGGATACCCCAACCCTACAGCACAACTTCGATTACAGCTGAATAGGCCAACATACAGCACCAGCCATTTGCCTATTTTCGCTTAGTATGGTCATAATAGTGGGGCATTATTTACGTCTCAAAATTGCCAACAAGAAGTCCACCCTACCCTAAACTTGGAGTTAAGTTGATACCTACAGAATACCAACGGAATGATCGGCAGTGTTGTTTGTTTGGCAAAATTTGTAGGAGTCATTCACGTGTCTGTTGTTTTGCCAAATGATCTACTTGCGCTTGGAATCTGTTTATGTTGCGCCCTTGACCCTGGCTGGCGAGCTGCCAACCAACCCCCATGGAAAGTGAAGACAAGCTATAATTTACCACGCCTTGACATCATATTATTTCCTACTATAGCGGTATTTTTGCACGGGTCACAGGGAACATGTTTTTTGGTCACGAGTCGTTTTTTCGTATATGTGAACTATTTAATAATATATCCAGCCCTTTTTTAATGTCTCACTGCTGGGCACGGGCCTCACCTCAATGCGAGGGGGATTAGGCCATAGTCCACCACGCTGGCCCAGTGCGGGTTTGCGGACTTCACACATCTTTCGAGGGGTTCTCTCAGACATGCAGGTTTCCTCGCGATGTTTTCCTTCACCGTTTGGCAAGTGATAATCATGGTTGAAAATGAGATTCGCACATGAAAGACCAGAGGTGCAAGCCGTGGTTTGAATCTACAATCCTCGTTACCGAGGCAAGCATTCTACCAACTTGGCTATCACTGCTATGAACTATTTGCCGGTCCAATAATCTGTCCGTTTTTAGAAATCATTGAAGCATTATTTACTTAGCACTGCCTGTTCCATTTATGAAAACCTAACCCCACTGATTCAGCCGAATGTCACGTTTGCTATTATTGGTTTAAATCTATTATTCGAACGACGAACCCTTCCAAAAATATTTGTACAGGTTTTTTGCTATTATTTTATCCTAAGTGTAGTTTGTTTGCGTGTTTCGAATAGAAAATGGGATATCAATTCTTTCATTTTGAGGCAAACGGGAACGCGGCGACTATTGTTTTTGTTAGGCAAATCATCGATCACTATAACACTCTCTGTGAAATGAAATTGAAAATAAATGTCTATGTTTAGTAAATTTTCTATTTTGTATTCCAAATAACTGTGATCTAGTTCTCACCGGCTCGCATCTCTGGATATTTTTTTTTCTAATATAATATTATAGTAGACGAGCCATTTTCATATCTTCATGTCACATCCATTATGTTATTATTTATAATGTGTATTTATTGAATGTGCTATAAATTACTTGACAAGTAATTAATATAAAAAAGAAGAATACAAGAAAAACAATAATGATTATAGTAACTAACTGTCGTATATTGTTCAATTTTGTTTCATATTCGTTATCTACCTAACTCTACTATTACTTGATCAATCTATCCTTAAGGCTATTATATGATATAAAAAAACATACTATAAAAAAGACAAGCCCGCTAAGTTTCTTGCCGGATCTTCTCAGTTGAAGTCGCGTTCCGATTCGGTTGTAGAGTTAAGATAAAAAAAATGTAAATTGACAATTTGTCAGTACCCCCATAGATACGAAATAAAGGATTCGACTTTGACTATAAAAGGATACAATTGAATAATTTTGGTAACGTCAGCCGCCGGCGGCACCGCTTATGTAGCTTTGTGTATCCTGACCGTTCGTCGCTAAATGAAATAATTGTTAATCGCAGCCGCCCTCCCGAGTGGCCCTCGAGAATGTGATTAACATTATTTTTAAGTAGAATATTTGCTCGGCGATTTTATTGAAGGGCTAAGTGTCGACCGATTAAATTAAAAGAAAATATATTAAAAAGGATCGTGATACTCAAAATGAGTTAGCTTTTTGTAGGGGTTTACAATTTGATTTCTAGAAATGATGATAATATGATAATTCAGTATTAATGATGACTTGATTGATAAATGAGTTTAATTAGACATGTGAAGTGTACCGGTCCGAACTATCCGTGATCAAACGATACCGCACCAAATGGCTGTGAGTTTAAAAATGTGTACCACACTTTCATGAGATATACAAAAGGTTTGCTTGACCTCTGGTTTCTTACTTTATATGTGTAAAGGCAGTCCAAGTTTGCCACGCCTCAGTCCGTCCACCCGGACAGCTCTATATACTAATTAACAGATTTAGAGACTAACAAGGGTTTTTTATATATATATATATATACTTACTCGTAGCAGAATAACTATTAAAACATGGTAAAAAAACAAAAAAAAATCGCGAGGTTATTTCTTAAAGTCACTATACTACCAATAAAATATTTAGTTCATAATGTAAATGGAAAAAAAATATAATCGAATATCCGAAAATTGTAGCAGCACCTACAATAAGTAACCACATTTTAAGGGACAATTAACTCAATGGGTTCGAGATTCACACCGCGGCAGTGAAGCTTTTAGGGCTATACCCTTCGCCTATCACTACTTGAACTGCGACCTTAAGGGTCTTGAGAATCATCGATGTTGATAATGGGTTAGTAGGCATAAAGGTTTTATTTTTTCAAGCAGGTACTTATGATAGTTTTTTTTAGGACGCTACGGAATATTATGAAAGATGTCGTTAAAGTCGATTTTTCTTTCAATTCTATTAAATACAATCGCGGTTTTTGAATTCAAAATATCGCGCATGATACATATCGCATTTTTAATATTTAAATTACAATCAATTTAGCAATTAGTTTTACATCTTAGTAAATATTTACAAACAGAAAAAAAAACATAAAAATAATATGAAAACAAACATGTATCAAAAAGACCTTGTCCGCGTGGAATGGTGGCAAGAATGCTGGCTGCATTTCCTCGCTGTATTATCAAGCTAATTTTTTGAGCGAGGAAAGAGTCTGCCCTCCTTTAACAATAGATTTTACCAACAATAGTGCCTATCCACAGTTAAACAGTTCTTCCAATGTACACATAATATCAATACGTCACGGTGCGTTTAATAGGCTTCGGGATTAATTATTGGATGAGTCCTGCGGTCGGCTTAGTCCGGGAAACCCTTATTTGATTTTGATCAATGTTATTATTATTGCGTGACGGAATATAGGGCTTCGCTGGGCTTTGGTGGTCCTAGTAATGCCCACAGAAAATAAAAAGGTACATAAATCTGGCCTGTTTACTGGTTTTGAAATTGCAGTATACTTACTCAGTTAAAAAATTCATTACATGCAGAACCTACATAAACTAGCTTGTTAGATTTTGGGACCAGTGACATCAGTAATCAGTCCAGCGCCCCAATTCACAACCTTACGGAAAGTCTTGTGTCGACCGATTCGGTCATTAATTGAAATTTGCATTATGAAATGTACTATGTAAACACAGCGAGTGGTCGAATCGAACCATTCGGTTGCGTAGTCGTATCGAATCTTCGATTCGGTTATAAAGAATGTCTCTGAACGATCGTCGTTCAAATGATTTTTTTTAATCGAATCGATTCGAATACTTGTTGGAACGTTCTGAATCAGCCCGCTGAAGTTGTAATTCATTTATATTCATTAGCCAAGTTTCGATCAGTTGAATGTCAGGACTCTTTGTTAAGCGACGCGAGATTGACAGGAATTTGACTATAAATATCTAGTCAAAGTGTAATCATTTATTAGGGGGAACTTAATATACTAATATTCTAATACTGTAATATTTCTTTATTTTATTAAACAGGTCTGAACGCGATCTAAGCTAGCGTCAGATTAGAAACTCAACTGATTTGTCTTTTCTTGACAGCCAAATTATTATGTATTAATTAAGATATGAACCCTTTCATCCAAAATTCTTAATAAATGTAGGGCATGTCACGATTGGAAAATAACACCATATAGAATCATATGTAAATGAAAATATTATTCAACGCTTAACGCGGAGGCTGAAGAAAAATCCTGAGTACTTATAAATAGTTCGGTGGATTTCGTTTCGCCTGTAAAAAAGAATCCATAGAAAAACATATCGAAATTCCAGGTAAGCTTTCTCTAAAGAATTGATAAAAAAAAAAACAAAAGAAAACTCTGCCTCCATAGCTGCTGTCGCTGCCAGCGAAGCTAATCTTCGCAGCGATGGCCGGCGGAAAATCGTCTGTTAACAAGTGCTCTTAAAGAGCATAACGGCATGCTCTAAGCAGGAGCAACAGGTGCTTGGACAAAACAATGTACTCACATTGTTTTGTTTAACATTTGAATGCTCTTTTTTAAACAGCCTTAAAAATAATTTTAAACTATTATTCTCACGTTCTTCCTTAAATAAGCTCGTTAGGGTTCCGTAATCAAACTAGTTTTTCAAACATGGTAATAGGACAATAAACAGTACGTATTTATTTTTGGTGCAGGTGTATTAAGCGAGTAAATAAATATGTGATGAAAACTGTAACTGTATTTTTATTTAAGAATATATTTGGTTAAAAAGTATTTATTCGTCAGAGCAACAGAACTGCAACCTACAAAATATTATTGAATAGCTCCATTTGTTTTAATAGTACTCGACTATTATAATTCACGATCGTTTCCCTCAACACGAATACGATGCAATGAAAAACACGACGAGAAAATACATTACGAAAAAACGAAACGAAATCATAACGGGACTGAAAAACTCCCGCCGCAGCCGAAATAGAAGTTAATGAAAACATTTCTTCAAAAAATAACATTTTTTTTAAACTTACCTATAACTAACGACGATAGCAGAATTGACAAGAAGGAAGAAAATATCGCGCGGGAATAGAAGTTGGCAAGTTATTCGCGTCCGTACTCAGCAGTGCGCGAGTAGCATGCGTCCGCTCAGTGCGGCGGCTAGCGCGCGATGGCTGGCAGCCGGCGCCCGTGGTGCTGGCTTGCTGGGCGCTCCCCGCCAATCTGTTGATTCGCGCGTGCGCACCGCGCGCGCAGATCGCGCGGGCGGGACCCGCTGCGCTCACCAGCTGCAACAACAGTTCACTTACAGAACCTTCTTGGCACCGCCCATCTTGTTCTTTTTTTAAAGTATCTATGCATAGATAATTTGGATAACGTTTCGTTTAGAAATCAATCTGTCATTGAGACTTTTCCCATTGATGGGAGGCCCATGCCCATGAGAGGGCTATTTACCTATTTAATAAACCCTAAATCAACTCGTATCACATGCAATGCTGTGAACGACTAGCGATTTCACACATTTATAAAATCCAATTTAAAATGTATGAATTAAAAAGCAAATCCTGGCAAAAATACTCCATTTTTAAATTAATTAATTTCAAAATCTTTCCAGTCGTCGCTATACATGAGGCGCAGATAAAGGATTTTTTCTATCAATCCATCGCACGCAACTAAGTAATATTTTTTTGGGGTTTTTTTAAGAGTTCCCAAAGGCTCCCTTCACGATGATGCATGTTTACTTACATTCATTGAGCTCTTGCAAATACATAGTATTTTATGAAACCCTCGTTTGACTTTGAGTCAATATCATTAAAACTGTAGAAGCTAGAAGCTGTACAGCAGTTGTAATAAACCGGCTTCCAACATAACGAGCTTAAAAATAAATGCTGGTATACATTTTTCATTTAAAAAGCAACTGTAAATTTATTCATATTTAGTTCATTTTTGAAACAAGAATTTTTTTAAATATTTTTAACGGCTTAACTACCTGTAGTTGGTGTCAAATATCTTTTAGAAATAAAAGAAGTATAGAATAAATATTCATTCCATTTTCATGGTTACGTAAAAAAGTTAGCGCCATTTTTTCTTAAAAATATTCATTATTCATCCCACTCTGGTGAGTGACTCATTGGTATGAGTAGTTACTTAGTCAACGACAAGAAAAATAACTTTACTTATTTTAAGTTTCTTATTCCATGGAAGCCTAATCCGTACATAAGGCCTAATAAGCCCCCTAACCCTATCAGTAAAGCGGGGCATACTTTACTAAAAAATTACCGGACATATTGAAAGATAACACATGTAACTATTCACGTATATATGTCCCCGTATACGGTAGGTACCCAACCAAACTTTTGGGGGTTGGCAACACCCATAGGATTTAAAGTTGCCGGCGACTAATTTATACATTATCAACATGTAGGTGGCTCAATTTGAAAATGGCGGCAATTCCGGTTAATCGGCCCCTGATTTTGGCTTATGATTTAAGCTTGATTACCTTTGGGATTACATTTACAATTCTGACGTATTTTATGATTGCCCTGGCGGTTGTGACGGGCCGACACCGTAAACAGGGTTTTTGTGCCTTCGCTTCTATCCCTGTGGAATGAAATGGATTACCCAATAAACATAAGGTCTGAGTGAGACCTAAGGTCTGAGAGTTAATGGAGTTGAAAAACCAAATTTGATCGGATATTTTCATTGCACATCAGCGCCGCTAGCGAAATCGTAGGAATTAACTTCATGTTTACTCGTTCGGTGTTCGAATACGTTTCAATCTCGTACTAAGGTCTCAACTGCCATGTGAACTACGGACCGTTGCAGTAAATAATCCTTGAACAGGCAATGCGGGGTGTGGTTATCATGATATCAAAAATACAGTTCAATATAATACTCGAATGAAATCAATAAAACCGGGCAGACAGTTTTCATAATTATAACGTAGGTTTTGAAAAAATAAACATTCAGAACGTTATATAAAACCTCGAATTTTCGTGTTAAACGAAAATGTTTCCAGTAACTTAGAAACTTAAATTGAAAATATAAGCGTACCGCCAAAACGCGTATAATAAATGTGTCACAACACTTAGAAACTAAAATATCGTATTTTTTTATGTTTAAATATCTTATATGTATACATATATTATCTTCCCGGATAATTATTAGATTAGAGTTGACAGCTACTTTCAGGAGAATTCGTAGGCTCTAGGCCTGTACCACAGGAACCGATGAAATGGTAGCATTGGCGACGGGTAACATTATTGTTACAAAGTAATTAGTAGTACCTATAGTAAGTAGATGTAGATCCTGGCTTACAGGAGTGGTGTGAGAGTGTAGCGGGCCTAGTCCCATATAAAATTACTATTAATTAACTGTAATTAAATAATCAACATAATGGGTATGATCCTCAAGCATGATCTATGTACTTTTCGGTCTTTTGTCCCGCTAACATTAAACAAGTCTTAGATAAGAATGATAGTACCAGCATGGTTTATTTCTGCTAACCTTACATATTTTTTTAATAGGGCTAGGCCAGTTTCCATGTTTCCATTTGTTTTCTCAGCGGAATAGCGTGGATTTGGCGCGCAAATCGCCTTTTTCGTCTGGATTAGTAGAAACATAAAACGTTTATACGATTTACTGTTTTGTGCGATTCAATTTACACTGATTCACTCCGAGGCAAATTAAATGCAGACTATTGGAAATAGACCTACTTTTGCAAATTATGCAATCACATGAGATGTATGTAAACGCGTTGATAATAATAATATAATAATAATACCAGCCCTTTTTAATGTCCCACTCCTGGGCACGGGCCTCCCCTCAATTCAAGGGGGGATTAGGCCATAGTCCACCACGCTGGCCCAGTGCGGGTTGGTGGACTGGCGACTGGCGTTGATAATATATTGATACTAATTTAATCCATCCAGTATAGATTTTGAGAAGCCAAAAAAACTATTTTTGCTACCCCGGAAAATGAAAACAAAACTGTTTAGAAAAAAATATTCCAGAGAAATTGTTTTTTTTTTATAAGCTATTAATGTTTGAAAATAAGTTTTCTTTTGAATATAATGTTCTCTACAATGGCTTATTATTTTTTTTCCGAATTTGGCAATGGACGTACACACAACGCTTACAGTCTTATCATATCAATTATAGTTTTAAAAATACATTACAACCGAAAATACTTTAATTTTAAATAACGCTACAACGCCGCGGGTTCGCGCCAACCCGTATGTTTACAATTTATTTATTTTACAGAATATATTTTAAGAGCGAGAAAACGGTTTAAGCCATGATAAGACTGGAGGAGTATGCCTCGTTGACAACCATGTTTTACGACACTCCATGTACCAACAGACTATATAATATTTTTTTCATCACACTGGCTCGGAATGGCGGCCATTACTGTTCGGAATCAGCTCGCAAGTTCCATGAGTGAAATAGGTTTCCGAATTTCGGACGTGACGCTCTAATGCATAAGAACTATTAGATAATCTGTGGTTATGGTGTATCAGGTGTGCCTAAATTTATTATTTCTATTAAAATATATATAAAGAAACGTTCAGAAGCGTGGAGGGGCGGGCAGTTGAAAAATATAGTTTTTAATTTTGTTGATTGTTCCAAAAATGTGTTTAATTGATAGATAATGTGTAATATTAGTTGGATATTAACCAGATAGATAATATAGTTGGCAAGGCTATGAATAAACAACGCTGGTTAATTATAATATTTGAATTGATTTTCATGCATCCTCGCTGTAGTGAGATGAAAAGATGCGTGTTTCACACGGCGGCAAAATACTAATATTAAAAATTCTAAAAAAAATAAGTTTCGTGTCTATGAATGCCATGCTACTCTCAAGATTCTATTGTTTCGATCTTATCATCTTTCGCTTGCTCGGTGTTCTACGCACTCGCTCCAAATAATAACTTTGCAACCCTGCATAACAAATAACTATTTAAATTTTAAACATTTCAAAGTAAAAAAGACGACATTCTTTGTGAAAAAAAAAGGTAAAGGAAATCAAGAGTCCACTTCGCTTTTTAAAACCTTAGACAGCGCTTCACTTTTTAAAATCTTTGTCAGACAGCGATTGATCAAATCCAGAATAAGTGTCAAACTTTTTTAATTTCACTTTTAGAATGAGATTAGCTGTGCTAATGAACTTTGCTCCTTTATAATGGTATTGATTGATTGTATGCACCGTTCTCTAAATTTAAAATGCATAAATGTGTCAATAAATTCTAATTCAAAAATATATTTGACACATAACCTTAAATTAAGTACAATTTAGATTTAGGGAACGCTGCACAACATCGACAGTATTGTATAATTTATCAATAATAAAAACTTCTAAATTGCCTTCAAATTTGAGGGTCGATCAAACGTACATTCTTATTTCATTTAAGACTAGCTGTTGCCCGCGACTTCGTCCGCGTGGTATTTAACAAAGAAAACCGTTGACAACAGCCTGCTCGCCCATTCTGAGCCCGCGGTACGCATTGCAGGTTGTTGCTATCAAACTTAATCAGGCATTGCGCTGCTACATTGGTTTTAGTTTTTTTTCGTGAGATCCTATTTTTTTTCTATAATAAAAGTAGCCTAAGTTACTCCTTGTTACATCAGCTATCTGCCAGTGAAAGTCCCGTCAAAATCGGTCCAGCCATTTCAGAGATTACCCAGAACAAACAGACAGACAGACAGACGGATAGACAGACAGACAGACAGACAAAAATTTAAAAAAATGTTGTTTCGGTAGGTAACGTGTATACATCCAAATGTACTTAGTAAAATGCGGTTATTTTAATATTACAAATAGACACTCCAATTTTATTTATATGTATAGATAATTTCATCCCAAAATATCCCGCAAGATATTATTAAAAGAATTTAAAATGAACACAATCGCGAGCATGGTAAGTTATGTGGTATACACAGGATGGAAGGGTATCGCAACAAAAACTCTGGGTAAAGGATACACTGCCTATAGTAAAATAATAGAATTTCTTTTCATGGGTTACAAATGTTGTAATTTCTGAGCGCGCTATGTATCGTAAACATGCGATCGTAACACAACGCTCCGCGGGTTACCCGACTCGTACGAGTAGTGAGCGGAGCGCTCGAGCGTATCAAATTTTTAGTTACATTGCAGTTTTAGGTCTAAATTAGTAATTCATTTTGTATTTAAAATTCCATTTAGATAGACTACTTGTATAATTTCATTCTTACATCAATTTAAAAATACTAAAACCATATGCGTCATTCAGAAAAAGATCGGCCATCATTCCAACCCTGGATGTTGGAATGATGGCCGATCCGCCGAGTTGGATGATTGCCGATATTTTTCTGAATAACGAGTTCAAGAGTCATAGGTTAAATCCATGGTATCAGTTTTCGTTAATAAGTCAAAGTCAAATCATTTATTTCGTATAGACCTACGGGGGCACTTACAAATTGTCACTACATTTTTTTTTTCTTAAGTCTACAACCGAATCGGAACGATACCTCAACTGAGAAGATCCGGCAAGAAACTCAGCGGGGTTCTCTTTTTTTTTGAAATTCATTATTTTTACAAAATAAAATATAAAAGTAAGCTCCAGTGTGTTGCCATGCGGGGCGCGCACACGCTACACTTTAACATTATATATATTGATATTTAAGCGATCAGTCCCAGGCTGCTTTATCATCCCAATAAGCCACTTACATGCTATATAATTATAGGGGCATAAGTTAAGATTAAATCTAGTCGTCAGATCATTGGTTGCATCTTTCCACAGGTTATAGGATCCCACATTATTTCTTTAGACTATTCTATTTTAAGGATTTTCATCGTATTTATTTTAAAATCCTCGCGATGAAATCCTTAAAATAAGTTTTATTTAAATGTGAAGTACCTATTCGCATAAATATATGAATTCACTATTTAGTATTTATAAGACTATCACTTCGAATCGAAGATTAAATCAACACAATTATTATATAGCCAACATAGGGAGCCTCAGGTGTGTTTAAACGTATATAATTCAAACACGGATACATGAGCGAGACATTATGAATGAGTTTTTGTTACTGGTGGAAACGTAACAATGCAAATCTGTGAGGCCCCGTGCACAATGAAGGAGCAGGAAAGAGAACTCTTTGTTAATCCGTGACGCATTGTCAATATGTACATGGAAGTTTCTGAATGTGGTACAAAAATACGCTACGCCAGGTAATCTATTCCGGCTGTGACCTTGGACAATGTCAGTGGTGCCTTTAATTGAAAAAAAAAATACTGCTTATTGGTCGAAGATGGCCGATGACGTAGTTCTAGGGCAATCACGTGACTTAGAGGAGATTACTTAGCGTAGCATATTGTTATACCATGTATCTGATATTGCTCCCGTGCTCGCAGTTTCACGATGTTTTAAGGGTAAATGAACTTATTGTAAGATACCATCATCAACTATGTCAATACAGATTAAATTTCCATACAAATCAAACCATCTGAACGTGACTTATCTACATAACACAAGTCATATTTATTATTGAGAATGTTGTTGACAATTTTTCAATTCAAAACATAAATTCACGGCGGGTAAAACTACGCAGCCATACCCATGCCTACGGTGCAATAGCTGTAGTGTTGTTAGATATATCCAAAGAACACAAAGAAAGATTTTCTATAGGTGTTGAAAAATGCAAAATATTTTCTACCCGCAATAGTTCCATGAAGCCGCCGTAGAAGTCATTGTGTTAGCAAACTCGCGAGCTTCCGATTTCTATGCAAAACATGGCGACTTTGTTCTGGCACACGAGGAAATGTAATATGCATTTTCTTTGAAAGAATACTTCAATGTTTTCACGGATTCAATTTAATGTAAGTTTTGTTATATTTGTAATGTAAAAGTGGCTTTTTTATAATTGTATTATGAATATGAATATAAAATAAAATAAATGCTGACTAACCTATTCGAAATATTTATGAATTTAAATGATAAAACTAATTTTAAGGTTTTTATCGCGTTTATTTATGATTTTTACGTTCCCAAAGTTTCGGCTATTTTATGTTGTTATATATTTTATGTGTAAGACGTCCTAGTCAGAGTTACAACTGAGGTACCCTCATAGTTGCTGTTACATAAAATAAACGCAATAAAATCCTTAAAATTAGTTTTATTTCCATGTGTAGTATTCGCGTAAATATAATAATTCAGTTTAAATGATACTTATTTATGTAATCTCAACAACATCGTAGATAATAAATGTCGTCAAAAGATATAATTCCCATTGTCATCGTACCAATAAATTAAGATTCTCATTATGATCCTAATCTATATACATCATCTTCTTAATTGTCGTATTGCTCGTGTCGGAGCTGTCAGTATTAGATGTGTCTTGACTTCTTCTTTCTGTACGAAATGAAATGCGATGAAATAAAATGGATATGTATATGGCCTCACCCGCAACTTAGCGGGTATTTTGCCAATGTCAAGTAATTAATAGCAATATTAAATTCAATAAATACACATTATAAATAAAATAAAGGATGTGACATGAGGAAATGAAAATGGCGTGTCGTGACTTGACTTACGATGTCTTGCCATTTGTGCCTGTTACAAGTTTTTCGGGTGCATTGATGTAAGGGTCCGTTGAAGCAAGATTTGATCCTCCCAGGGGGTACCCTCCCAAAGACATACAAAGGTGAGACCCGACCGAAGCTTGGGGACAATGTATTTTAAACGCTTATAAGCCAATGCCAATGTAGTTTTGTACGAAAATGTCGCTACTCGATTTTTACTCATGCCAAAAGTTATCAAATGGGAATATAGTCAAAGTTAAATTGTTTATTTCGTATAGGCCTTCGGGGGCACTTACAAATTGTCACAAAATTTTTTTTTCTTAACTACAACCGGATCTCAACGCGACCTCAACTGAGAAGATCCGGCGAGAAACTCAGCGGGCTTGTCTTTTTTTAAGCCATTATATTTAACAAAAAAAATATATTTTTATATTTCAACAAACTGTCGCCTAAATAAACGCACTTACGCAGCTTAACATGATTTTTCATGAGTTATAATATAATTCCAACTCATTATACTTAATCCTACACGAACTCTGTGTACCTTCACGCTATACACAGAAGCGTAGGCAGATGAAATTGAACGCCGACATATTGTTTTCATTAACATTCGCATTCATGAATTTAACATCGAAATGGAAATACAACAATTTATCTTTGAAAAAGTTAGAGCAAATTGCTGATGCGTGGCACGAGGAGCTATTATCTCATGCTTTCCAGTAATGAAATAAATTTATGAATTGGGTTAATACTTATGGAGATTAGTCCCAAACTCACAAACATTTCTTCTTTATCATATTAAGTACAGAACTATAAAAAAACATTATCCTTTTGTCTAAGGCTCTTACATTAATATCATGAAGAGATAACAGGAACCATGCTTATTATTATTGTTTTTTTTTTGTTAATTATTTATTTTTATATTCTGTACTTGGCCCCTCCACACACTCGTACCAATGCTATTCTGTTATTATATTGCATTGCCAAAATGCTGGTGTACATAATACACATATGTCTACCCCCTTAGGTAATATTAGCGTGATGGTACTCGTCTAGCGACACCAATATCAAATACTTTGCGTCAAACTATTTTAATTTCTGTAGAATAAATAAATATTTGCACTGTTTAAATATTGCTCTAACGCTATAATAGGATACGTTACTAAGGTTCACTTCGCCCCTTTGAAACGTGTAAACAGAAACCGACTTCAAATTTAGTTTTCATAATGTCCAATTTACTTTGAGGCATGAAAATATTCCATGTATTTCTGTGGGCTAGACGCCTAAATTTATTCTAAAACATATATTATTGACTGTATGTTTTAGTTGGGTACTCAGAATATGTTTGAAGTTGACTTTGTTTTTATTTAATTTTGTGACAATAGAATAAATACTTACATTGATTGTAACGAACGAGCTGTGTATAGTTATTCGTAGGTTAACAGTAATAAATACCTAATGCACATAATGAAAAAGAACAACTATGAATAAAGTTCCTTGTTTTTTCTTCTCCTCCCAAACGGATAGAGGTGGGGGGTCACTGGATGATATTGTCGCTCTGCTAGGAAATCCTAGCGTTCCATAACCTATACGCACGAGATAAACTCCTGACAGTACTTTAAAACCGTGCATAGACTTTCCACATATTTTTTATATAATAAACAACACCTGGAGTGGTTTCAATTACAGTGATAGCTTTATAATGGCAGGTGTATAATTGCATTAGTCGGAGTACCTGCCTCACGTCTGGGGATGGCTGCCGCTATAATTTAGTTATCTTATTAACATGTTTTATGCGAAATTAAAGTCTTATTTGTAATATTTATAAAAGTCGTGCACTAACCGGATTATGGACAGACATAGGGTGGGTTTGTTTTTGTGATTTTAATAATGTTTTGTGTATGGAATACGGTCCCTATTACCGAAACTCCGACTTGAACGAAAATAACTTTATTTATTAGTTCTCAGTTTCCATAACATAAAATAATTAAAAAAAAGTGTTAACTAAAATTATCAACTTCATGAGTCAGATTATGTATCTAAGAGTTTGCCTTTAATTAGTAGCCAAATAGTACCCATAATCTCAGAGTAATAATACTTAATTATTCCTTTTGCCCTGTAATAACCAAGTCCAAGTGCCCACGTCAAATATATTTCATATAAGCGGTGGTAAAGCTGAAAATACCAACTGAAACTTTCATCTTTAAATTACTCATGGGTGTTGCACTCGTGAACTGCAAGCCCTTTTAAAAGCATAAGCTGCTCAGTGATGTTTGTTTTGGCTCGCTGTGACTTGCGTCTGTACCGAAACATTTGAGAACTAAATGTAACTTACCGACATTACCTAATGTAATGTGTACTGTCAGATCTCAGAAATGCATATGCTCGAATAAATATTGCTAGTACAATCGTCCTGATTCCTTAATGGAGCCTCGTGTGTATTAAATGACATGAAAATACTGGCCCCGTGCAGATCGGGCTTACTCATTGAGGGCTCTGAACGATGGTACTTTTATGACTGACAGTGGAATTAAAAACTGTGATTCAGAAATATAGTATTCCAAACAATTGCAAGGCAATTCCAATTCCAAAAAAGGCTAGTTTATTTAGCACTAGCTGTTGCCCGCGACTTCGTCCGCGTGTTATTTAACAACGTCTCAACCGTTGGCAACAGCCTGCTCGCGTTCTGATCCCGCGGGACGCATTGCAGATTATTGCTATCAAACTTTAAGCAGGCGCAGCGCTGCAACATTGGTTTTAATTTTTTTTCGAGAGATCCAATTTTTTTTTTCTAAAATAAAAGTAGCCTAAGTTACTCCTTGTTACATCAGCTATCTGCCAGTGAAATTCCCGTCAAAATCGGTCCAGCCATTTCAGAGATTACCCGGAACAAACAGACAGACAGACAGACAGACAGACGGACAGACAGACAGACGGACAGACAGACAGACAGACAGACAGACAGACAAAAATTGTAAAAAATGTTGTTTCGGTATAGGTAACGTGTATACATCCAAATGCACTTAGTAAAAAGCGGTTATTTTAATATTACAAACAGACACTCCAATTTTATTTATATGTATAGATTTCACAAACATAATATATATGACTTTTCGTGTAACGTTTTAAATCAATTATTTTTAGGAGTAGTTAGCAGTAGTACAATTTGAAATATAGTAAATTCATGAGTTACAGCTCCTTGAGAATATACTTTTAATCTATACATATAAATAAAATTGGAGTGTCTGTTTGTAATATTAAAATAACCGCTTTTTACTAAGTGCATTTGGATGTATACACGTTACCTATACCGAAACAACATTTTTTACAATTTTTGTCTGTCTGTCTGTCTGTCTGTCCGTCTGTCTGTCTGTCTGTCTGTCTGTCTGTTTGTTCCGGGTAATCTCTGAAATGGCTGGACCGATTTTGACGGGAATTTCACTGGCAGATAGCTGATGTAACAAGGAGTAACATAGGCTACTTTTATTTTAGAAAAAAAAATGGATCTCTCGAAAAAAAATTAAAACCAATGTTGCAGCGCTGCGCCTGATTAAAGTTTGATAGCAACAATCTGCAAAGCGTCCCGCGGGATCAGAACGCGAGCAGGCTGTTGCCAACGGCTGAGTCTTTGTTAAATACCACGCGGACGAAGTCGCGGGCAACAGCTAGTAGAATATAAAACATGACTGTCTACATTTACCGACTTTGGTGGACCCTAAAAATGACAATGTGAGACTGATAATAAAATCAAAAATAGATCCGTTCCCTGTTATATCATACGGGAATATTAAAGCGCGTGGTTCTCTGGCCACCCAGTCAGTACGCGGTTTGGCCGACGAAAACCCATTGCGCTATCTGTGTCAGTACGAACACACCCATAATATATTCAAGTAGAGTGGGCAAGTCTCGATTATAAGATTTATCGATAATTCTTGATAATATTATTACACATACAATTTACAGCATCTTTTTAGAAATCCGTTGAGATTAGACAAAAAACACACGTTTGAATGGACGTTGATTTATGCGTGATGTAGGCACGTGGCGTGGCTCCGTTTTGATCATAAGATCTTTTGTAGTTTGGTTAAACTATCGTCCGATCAAAAGACTGTAGTATACGATGCGAGGTTCTAAAAGTTAAACTCATTATCGTGTTTCTAACATTAATCAATATAACCAAGCAGATCTATAGTTATGTTTATCACTTAAACACACACTATAGACACGATTTTTATAATGTTTTGATGTAGGTCTACCTCACCTTATATACGATACGATCAACATTGTAGTCGGTGTATTCAAAACGAGAATTGTTTGAAAAATCGTATTCACATGTCGTATGGTATTGAGCCCGCATTCCCTTAAGTCGTCGATGGATGTCGAATAAATTGGCTGCTGACTAATACGATGCGCGCGAATCGATTCATAAACAAAAAAAAACAAATGAGCTATAGACAATCGACATTATATGAACGGTTTTAAAAACCATAGCCTTCAGTTCGCTTTTATAAAATGTTTTTTTTATATCACAACGCAGTGGACAATTTTATTACCGTTATATGAATATTGGAAACAGTGTTGCAAGCTTAGTCCATTCCGGGCTAGATCTAGCCCTTTTTACAATTTATAAACCCGTTATTCACTGTTTAGGTCGACACATAAAAATTTGTTCACAACCACAAGAAAAAATACTCTGTAACAAAATAGTTGTTGAATAGTCTTCATTTTGTTTTGGTAGCGGCAAACTTCGTGTGATGAGCACGAATGTTTAACCTGAGTCATGGATTTTTAATATTGGGATTGCGCCCAGTCCGTTATGATATTTGCCTAGTTTGGGACCGTATAGTTGGTGTGTTCGTCTGGCGATATTATAATATAATCAGTGGTATTCTTATTTCAAGTTACACCACCATTCAATCAATTCGTAGGAAATCAGCGATTGATTGCATCTTATTTCACCTTGGCCACCGTTTCAACTTACTTCACCTCGGAAGCGGCTGCGATTTAACTCAGCAACAACCCTGACCTTCCCCTTACCGCCAAGCATCAGTTACAGCTACATTTCAATATACATCTTAACGTAAGAATATAGGGTGTATTTTACTTGCACTAATCTTATGTAATGCGCTCAGATACTAATCTATAAGTACTGTAAGCGATAACTGTATAATAAAAAGTGTAACTTAAGGCAACTTGGATAGGGTGTATTTTCCTTCGCGGTGGGTGTTTTCGTTAGTTATACAGGCTCTAATTGATGACACACAACGATCTAATACAGTCTGCCCCCAAATTCATAGAAGTTACAATGACATTAAAAGAATAAAAAATATATATTTCTTAGGCATAGATATCATATTCTGCTGTCCTTGCGGTGAGGTAACTCATATTGGGGGCTGAAAATGTAGGTACTGTATGTACTATGGGAATTTCTTTCTGTTGCTACAATCTTAAGTAAAAAATCAAGCTTTGCCTGTTTAGTGAGTCATCACTGAAGAACAGCTAGATCAAGCGTGGCCATCCCTCCTGCGGGCAGCGGGAAGAACCACGCTGCGCGCGCGACGACACCGCCACCGATGCCGAGCGCACTGCGACGGGCGCCCGCCAGTGACAAAAGGGATTGCTTCAAGGTCGGACGTGTGTCGCGTCACCCTTCAAAATTATTAGAAATACCTTTTTTATAAGAACATTCAATATAAGGCTGTGTTGTTTTCATTGATTATACGTGCATCACATTATAGTTGCCTATCGTAACATACAACTAATAAGTAGCAGAGAAAAGATGTTACCTATACTTCTGTTATAAAATGCAATAAGTTTAATATCATTTTAATGATAAGATTAATGTTTATTAATGTCCTTGTTAATGGCGCTCTTAAATGTTAACCGGTTGTGGGTCATTAGTGTCAGCACTGACCTATCGTAATCTAGTTGTATTCGCTCAGAGATGTAACAGAATAGAAGGCTTGAAAACAAATTATGTTAAAAGAGTTTGCAAGCATAAAACTCAAACGATACTCCTTCAGAGCAGTTTATTTTTAACTTGTACCGGCTCACAAATGCTGATGGATTTTGAACCCACGACCTGACGCAATACGTTGTATATCTCATGATTTCTATCACGATAACTCTTTAGTCAGTAGTATTTAGCCAAAATAACTTAGGGTAAGTTCGTGCTACAAGTAAGTCCACGTTAATCGTTTGAAGGCCAGCGTGGTGGACTATTGCTTAATTCCCCCTCGCATTGAGGGGAGAGCAGTGCGACAGTAAAATTAGCATATGTATATTCTAATTAAAAATGGCAAATTTTTTCTCAATAAAATACAAAATCATCGACTAATATCTAATGTTTTTAAAAGTGACAGTAATTCCAAAACTCGCCGTATCGGAGACGGCGGCAGCACAGTCGACCGCTAATCTAACTCCCGAACAGATAATAATGCTGTACTGTAATAAGAAATTCATGTTTTACACGATAATCAGCTGTTGTAAACGGTCCGTAAATGCGATAAATACGGAATGGAATATATGTGCAAAATGGTTGTTACCTAATCCGTATCTTGGAGCTAAAATAATTATCCATATCCTCGCTTGGCTAAACTGTATGAAATATTGTTTAAGTAAGCTATATAACCCTAAATTTAAATGTTAAGTTCAATCCAAATCCTACTTTATTCAGTACTGCTTACATACCACCTACATACCTTATTGCAGTGATTTCCTTACGAAATCACTGCAATAAGGTATGTAGGTCCGCACAACGCCAACACATTCATAGTTCCATTGAAAATGGTGATCCGGCAAAAGTCTGGAAATTTCTCAGGTCATTAGGACTTGGAAAACCACGTCATGACCCACTATCTAAAAATTTTAATACTGATCTCCTTAATCAACATTTTTCTTCGTCCTCAGCCTGTAACAGGGCAGATAAGTTACAAACTCTCAATACTCTTGCCTCTCTTCCAACTCCTGACTACTCTCCTTTTGCTTTTAACCAATTTTCGTGTTGTGATGTTAAGAGGAGCATTGTATCATTCTCATCTAATGCGATCGGCAGTGACTGTATTAGTCGTAACATGATCCTTCCAATACTTGACCAAGTTCTTCCAGTTATTTCCTATATTCTCAACTCTTCCATTCACAGCGGTCTTTTTCCATCGTCTTGGAAAGAAGCGCTGATTACGCCTATTCCTAAGAAATCTAACCCTTCTTCATTTACCGAATTACGCCCCATCTCTATTTTACCTTTCCTCTCTAAAGTTTTGGAGCGCCTGGTGTATAACCAACTCAGCATATTCCTTTCCAAACACAATCTTCTAAATCCTCTACAGTCCGGCTTCCGTCCAGGGCATAGTACAGTCACGGCCCTTGTTAAAATCACCGATGATATTAGATTTGGCATGGATAATGGAAATCTAACAGTTCTCTCCTTGCTTGACTTCAGTAATGCTTTTAATACAGTAGATTTCGATATCCTCCTCGGCATACTCAGCTCTCTCAACATATCTCCGACCGCGATTGACTGGTTCCATAGTTACCTGTTTGGCCGTCGGCAACGTATTCGCATTGAGGACACTATGTCCTCGCGGTGTAATACATCAGCTGGTGTTCCACAGGGTGGCGTTCTGTCTCCGCTACTGTTTGCTGTGTTTATTAACACTATCTCCAATAGACTTCTTTGTTCCTACCACCTTTACGCAGATGATCTCCAAATTTACTCTCAGGCCCCTTCAGACCGGTTGCCGGAAGCTGTAAACTCAGTTAACAGAGATATGGCCCAGATTTGTGAGTGGAGTAGATCCTACGGTCTTAAGTTAAATCCCGCTAAGACTCAAGTCATCGTTGTTGGCAGTCCTAGGTTAATATCCAGAATAGACTGGTCACTACTTCCCCAAGTTATTTTTGATGGCACTAACTTACCTTTTGCTGAAGTAGTTAAAGACCTAGGTATTTTAATTGACAGAAGAGCAACTGAACAAGCTTGAGCGACTCCAAAATGTTTGCATCAGATTCGTATTTGGTTTACGCAAATACGATCATGTCTCTGAATTCCGTACTAAGCTCAAGTGGCTTCCTATTCGCCTTCGCCGGAATACGCACATCTTGACTCTCCTTTACACCATTCTCTGCAATCCCCTTACTCCATCTTATCTAAAGGAGCGCTTTGAGTTCCTTCGTGACTCACATACCCGATCCTTGAGATCGTCAGAAAACTTAAGCCTGAAAGTACCAGCGCATTCCACAAGTTATTATACTAACTCCTTCACTGTTCAGGCAACCAGACTGTGGAATCAACTACCCTTGTCTGTGAGGCGTGCTGAGTCCCTACCGATTTTCAAACGGCTATTAAAAAATCACTATTTGTCGTCGTAAAAATTAGCAATCACTTATTATAACTTTTACTTTTATTCTTTTATTTCTTCTTACTAGTCACTTTTACTCACTGCTTAAGCAATTTAATCTTGGTCACAATATGTATGTGTCTTTTCCTACATGATGCACTATATATATATGCACTATTTACTATCCTCAGTATCTATTAACATTTAAAATATAATATGTTTATGTATGTATATTAATATATTATATATGTAGGTATATCAATATATTATATCTAAGTATATTATTTATTCTTGGCGCACCACTGGCTTCCACCGTGTCAAATTATTAAGAATCTTCTCCATCCTAAGGTTGTCTGGAAGAGATCGCAGCTAGCGATAAGACCGCCCACTGTACACTGTACCTATTTATTAATACCATATAAAATGTTTATGAAATCGGTGTGCAATAAAGAGTTATCTATCTATCTATCATACCAGTTTTATTTGATTCGGATTGGCACTGACTCTTGAATAATAGAAAAGTATTTATGGAAATTTGGTATTCAAGTGTTTTTGATTAGTTTTTCTCAGACATGCAGGCTTCAACGCGATCTTTATATTCAAACGATAACCACGGTCGAAAACCCGTAATTCGCGCTAACCCAAAAAAAATTTGGTATATTTGCCTTTTGATACTGTACAATCCAACCTGTATATAAGAAAAGAGAAGATGTATACATAAAGAGCAGTCCCGCGCATCTGTTGGTTTGTGATTATACAATTAAAATGTCTTAGCGGTATATATGGCCCGCAAAATCTTCAATATTGATCGATCGGGCATCGGGCATACGGTTCAAAGTCGCAGGTTAATTGGCTTACTATTATTATTGGTTTAACTCTAGTGATTCGTGCCCTAATACTATATGTGCTTGCAACCTTGAATAGAAAAAATCGGTGAAATGATCCTTCCCGGCTGCAGTATACAAGGTACACTTTTCGGAATACAAACCAGCTCGAAATCCCCACAAAAAATACTACTCTAGGATAGGATCTTTAAAAAGTCTATATCCCATACGATAGTGATGCGAATCATTCGATAAGCATACTGCGTATAATATACCTATTACTGCAGTAAACCGCCCCCGGATCCCGAGGGAACATTCCCGGGGGAGGGCTGGAAAAGTCGTCTGTTAAGTCATTAATAATAAAATTTAATATATCTTCAAAATGTTAAGCCAGGTCCAGCTAGTGTACCGGCTATTTTAACGACAATTATGTCGTAATTTTCGTTAAAATTACCTGTCATTACCCAATGGTTATAGGGGACAACTTTATAAATACTTGATAAGCGATTATAGTAACACAATGACGAATAAATATGAATATTATTGTAGAAGTTAGTTTGTATACCAGTAGTCTATAATCAATACCAACTATGTAGTTTATTAATGAACACTAATAGCTGTCAGATGTCGATGATAATAATTATATGTATCTACTAGCTGTTACCCGCGACTTCGTTCGCGTGGTATTTAACAAAGACACAACCGTTGGCAACAGCCTGCTCGCGCTTTCTGAGCCCGCGGGACGCATTGCAGGTTGTTGCTATCAAACTTAATCAGGCGCTGCGCTGCAACATTGGTTTTAATTTAAATCCTATGCTTTTTTCTAAATTAAAGGCCTAAGTTACTCCTTGTTACATCAGCTATCTGCCGGTGAAAGTCCCGTCAAAATCGGCCCAGCCATTTCAGAGATTAGCCGGAACAAACAGACAGACAGACAGACAGACCGACAGACAGACAGACAAAAATTTCAAAAAAAAATGTTTCGGTATAGGTAACGTGTATACATCCAAATGCACTTAGTAATAAGCGGTTATTTTAATATTACAAACAGACACTCCAATTTTATTTATATGTATAGATGTATAGATGATAATTATATATATTGCAACTAACCCTGGTAATGGGGGTACCGTACAATGGAGTGAGGGCGAACTGAGTATATAATGTTTATGTGTATACATGTTGATTTTTATATTTACGCGATTAAATCAAATTTAAATGAAACTAATTTGATAGGGAAGACGGATGGGTGTTATCACAGATCTGGGATCTAGTCTATACATATAAATAAAATTGGAGTGTCTGTTTGTAATATTAAAATAACCGCTTTTTACTAAGTGCATTTGGATGTATACACGTTACCTATACCCAAACAACATTTTTTACAATTTTTGTCTGTCTGTCTGTCTGTCCGTCTGTCTGTCTGTCTGTCTGTCTGTCTGTCCGTCTGTCTGTCTGTCTGTCTGTCTGTCTGTCTGTCTGTTTGTTCCGGCTAATCTCTGAAATGGCTGGACCGATTTTGACGAGACTTTCACTGGCAGATAGCTGATGTAACAAGGAGTAACTTAGGCTACTTTTATTTTAGAAAAAAAAAATGATTTCACGAAAAAAAAATTAAAACCAATGTTGCAGCGCAGCGCCTGATTAAGTTTGATAGCAAAAACCTGCAACGCGTCCCGCGGGCTCAGAACCTGCGAGCAGGCTGTTGCCAACGGTTGTCTTTCTTAAATACCACGCGGACGAAGTCGCGGGCAACAGCTAGTAAGTAATATAATTAAATCCAAAACTAAGTGTACCATTGTAAGACCTCATGACTCTGAGCACGTTCTGCGTAGATCGGACCACAGCTAACAACTAAATTTGAGGGTACCCCAGTTCAAACTATGACACTACGACGTCAGACACCTCAGTCATCCCGTGACCGTGGTTGCTGTGAAGCAGCCGAAACGCCGCCGGGAACGTAAAAATATAAAATCAACGCGATAAAATCTGTAAAGATAGTTTTATTTCAACTTATATCCATATTAAATATCCATGAATTGGGTACAAACACTAGTGCTCAACACACAAAGATTGTCCCTATCGGTATTCGAACCCGAGACCCTTGGCACCGAAAGCAGGAACACTACCAACTGCGCTTATAAGGTCGTCGTAGATAGTAATAGAGAGTCGTATCTCGCCCTGCTAAGAAATTAGTCATCTTATGCATTTGTAATAGAGATATATTATTATTAAGTGGGATCTAACTATACCTACTTGGTTTAAATTTAAGCAAGCCGTTAACAGAAACGGGTTAACAACCTTTGAAGATTTATGATTATGCAATGCAACGCTGCGAACCTTGAACCCGGTACGACGTCTCTGGTGTCTGTAAAAAAACTTACGTTGTAGATCTTACCATAGAGTACGGTGAAGTTTTCTTAGTTTAAATTAGCACCTACTGTTGCATTTAAGGTTTAGCATAGACGTCAGATGAATGGCGATTAAAATTAAAAAAGTAATAGAGTAGAAAAGTTTTATTTTTGACGTCCATAGAGAACGACGTTATAGCGGTAAGTTTCAAAACTAAATTAATGCATTATGATGAGAATAGGAATAGGCAATTGACAAGTGGTATTCCTTTTTTTTATTAGACATACTATTGATCAGTTAGTAGTGACCCAGCTTTCTGTGCCGAGGGTCCCGGATTCGAATCCTGGTACGTACAAACTTTGGGTGGTGAGCACGAATGTTTGTACCCAAGTCATGGATGTTTAATATTTATATAAGTAATATATACTGGGTTCACCCTCAGTACATTGTACGGTACCCATAATACAAGCGTTGATTAGTGTGGGGCCGTAAAGTTGGTGTGTTCTCCTGGCAATTTTTTTTTATTTATTAAAAATGTAAGTAATTCCCAAACCGCGTACTTCTCAATTTTTAATATGTAGAAAGGCCCTAACGTTATTTTGCACTGTCTTATTTACGCAATTACGAAATCACAATACAAGTGTGTATAGTCCAGCAAATGTGTTGGTTCTATCTCAAGAACAATAGACCGGTGTGTTGACAACGTATCAAAACATGAAAGCCCCGCTAGCCTAGCTAATTATAGTTTTTAATGCGTAGCTAATGCGTTCGGTGAATCAAATCTACTCTAATATACACATATATCTACATAAGTATAATATCTACAAACATAATATTACAAAAAAAAATAGTTTCCAGATGATGTTGTCTACTGGTCAAATAGAATAATTAGCTCTATGCCTACAGAGTGGGCCATTCAAAAACATTGAGGTTTGTATGTAAAAATTGGCGGCAATTTTGTACGCTCAACAAAGGCTTGACGTTCGCCTCGGGCGAGGCTTGCACGGGTCGAGTGAGCAGAAACCGCCTCGGGTGGCTTGTTGGTTATCCTGTACAAACACTATAGAGATGTTAGCCCGTAGACCAGCCTTTCCCAAAGTGGGCGATAACGCCTCTTTGTGGGCGCTCCAGGCCTTAAGGGTAAGGGGGTAAGACACCCAGAAAAAAATAGAGGCGTTGTGTAGAGGCTTACAATAATTAATTTAATTTGAAGTTACAGTGGTTTTAAGTAGGTAAAAAAATGGGAGCGCAAAAAAATAATTCATTCTCAAAGTGGGCAGTAGACAAAATAACTTTGGGAGCCCCTGCCGTAGATTATATCTGTAAATCCTGGATTGTGATTGCCTATCGTGGTTATAGTTAACGGTAGCTATTTACATTATTGGTGTTCGTTTTTGTGCGCGCGCGACGGATCCGATCCGACACGCTTCAGTGGCGCCTCCGCCTCTATTGTTTTTGCCTTATATTTAGAACATCACTATCTGTGAAGCGGTTAGAAGTCGCTAAGCAGCAAACTAGAGATCGTTTTAATCGTTCATAATAGATGAAGTTTAAAAAAAAACATCACATCTTTATTACTCAACGATGTTGGCAGAGGTGCACTTAAATGTTAACATTTTACTAACAGTAAATATTAGATCCCGGTCTAGGTCCACATTAGCAGACGATGGATATGGCATAGATTGTTTATGTATAGAAAAGTATTTAAGCATAAAAATAGTCTTCAAAAAATGCAAAAGTAGGCACTAAAATTGTCGAAATTAAAAATCTACCATGTCTAACTAAATCAAATATGTAAAGAAGATTAATTTGGTGCTAAGAAAACCGATTTGAGAACCTCCTTCTATTTGAATTTGGTTAAAAATACTATACACACGACACTTAACACTATAAAACTCCTACTCTCTTGAGAGACCCGTAAAAGCACAGATTAACTAAGGTCTTAAGAGGTGTAGCCTAACAGCATTTAATTAAGTTGCCATACCTGTTAGTTGAGCGTGAGGGAGCAGACGACATCCTGCGGTCGCTTCCACTAAATATTAGTCCATCAAATCCGAGTAGAATGGCGGCCGACCTCAACACGAAAAATAAAAATAAATGCGGATGGATAAATTATCTTTGCTACATCTATTTATCTTCCACATGACAACCAAACTCTTCACAAAGAAACTATAAGTAACATCTATACATATAAATAAAATTGGAGTGTCTTTTTGTAATATTAAAATAACCGCTTTTTACTAAATGCATTTGGATGTATACACGGTACCTATACCAAAACAACATTTTTTACAATTTTTGTCTGTCTCTTTGTTCCGGGTAATCTCTGAAATGGCTGGACCGATTTTGACGGGAATTTCACTGGCAGATAGCCGATGTAACAAGGAGTAACTTAGGCTACTTTTATTTTAGAAAAAACATAGGATCTCACGAAAAAAAATTAAAACCTATGTTGCAGCGTTGCGCCTGATTAAGTTTGATAGCAACAACCTGAAATGCGTCCCGCGGGCTCAGAACGCGCGAGCAGGCTCTTTCCAATGATTGTGTTTTTGTTAAATACCACGCGAACGAAGTCGCGGGTAACAGCTGGTTCTGAATATGATCGGCCCCCGATTCACAACCTCACGGCAAGTCCTGTATCGACCGATTCGGTTATTAATTGAAACTTGCATTATGAAATGTACTATGTAAACACAGCGAGTGGACAAATATAACCATTTGGTTGTGTTGTCGTATCGAATCATCGATTCGGATACAAGTCGAAACGTTCTGAGTCGACCCGCTGACCTCACAAATATTGTAGATTTTCAACAGCCATAAATACTTGAAATTAATATGAAATGTCAATAAAGTTTTTATATTCAATTTAATCTTCATTATCTAAACATGGCTGAAAGCGTCAATTTATAAGAGATGGATACTAAAACGGCTGTGAATAACTATAAAAATGATATTAAATTGACTAATATACTAAACTGAACTAAAGTAATAGGTACACGGAGTCCGTGGACTCAGGCAAATTTTATGAGATTATACATATATATAAGGTTTAACAAAAATAGTGAAAAATATTTTAACAGATCATGTTAATCTATAAAATAATTGTGGAATGTTTGTTTTTTTTAAACAAGGCGAACCAGTAGCGTTTGGCCGTGCGCTCAGTACAGGGTGTCATTATTTAAATGTCTAATAATTTAATTTATTTATCTTTACAACCTACTGTTGGCCCTGTTAAGATATTATAGACTTTTTTTTTTTAATTATTACATTATAGGCAAGTATTTGATCTCGATCTCACCTGATGGTAAGTGCCGATGAGATCTACGATGGAGCATAATTGCCTAGGTAGGAAGGCGGCAGTAGATAGAGACGCTACATTCACTAGGCACATGCAGCGCAACTGATCTGACCCGCCATCCATGAATGGCAGCACCGAACATCATGCCGGAACACGGCTAGGCCGCTATGGCTTTGTTCAGTGGGTGGTGACTAGCCACGGCCGAAGCCTACCACCAGTAGAGTTGTCACCTGGTTGGCACCTCCCAGGGTCACGTGTAGGATATCTCGAGGGTACTTAATTCTCCTACGGACGAAGGTGACTCGAACCCTATTACTATTTTTGTAACTGACTATTTTTGTTAAGCTTTATGTAGCATCACGACCGAATTCCCCGAAGGAGTAGGAGAGTATACTCGACTGCTTATTTTTAAGTGCACCTGCGTATATGATAATAAAAAATATAATTATAGGCACTTAAAATTAAAACACACAAGGTACGAAAGATAAGTAGGTATATTATATTTAGCCAGTACTCTGTAGTCGTTACAAATAATTAGGTATACCATTGCCGATTTCAATACAAGACATTTCAACTTTAGGTGTAATCACTTTAAACATATTTTTGAACTTTTAAATTCAGTACAGATATTTTATATTTTAAAAATGCAATCAAACGCATGCAAATATCGATAATGTTTACACATATCACGGCCAAAGTATCGTTCGTTGACTAGAATAATGTGTGTTAGATAATACAATACGAATGGGCCATTCAAAAATACAGTGAGAAATATCGCGATGTCGGCTAGCAACTATGGCAATGTAAACACACGCTGTTTGCCGTGGCCGTGGCTCGTCACAGTATCATTATACCGAATCACGGCAATATCACATACTCTATTTAATATTTAAAATTATATAAATAGCCGAATTATAACCAGGTAAATAAGTAAGTACTACTAAATAACGCTTAGGCGCAAACCGAATTATAAAAACCCACCGAATTACGGTTACAAAATATTCGAAATTTAAAATCAGTTTCGACCGGGCGACAATATGACGAAATCAGTGACGAAAGTCGTGTTACCTGCACGACGGCGAATTGTGGAGGCACAGAGAGGCATCATCTAAGTACGATAAGAATATCCAAGCTGATACATTAAGACCGCGGGGCAAATTTACATTAGGATGAGTCGACCTTGATGCGGTGGAACGTGAGTCACTTTTAGAAAAAATCACCAAAATCATGTTAAGTTAATAAAGAAATGTTAAGTTATGTGAAAGTGGTCGTCGGTGGTGTTACTTACGGGTGGTGGCAGCGGTGTGGGTAGGGCTCGGGAGCGAGCGGTGTCGGCGAGCGGAGCGGGCGCGGGGCCGTACGCTCATGCGCTCGGCGGGAGCGAGTGCGCGCGACTGCGGCCGGCGGCACGAGGCTCGCGGGGTGATAACCGCTGATAAGCGTCGCGTCATCGCTTATGCGGTGCGCCGCTAAAATGACGCTCTCACTTACCTATGTTACCTTGATGATCCATCTGTTAACTTTATGTTACGATTATGTAGCTATTTGTTGTATTATTATTATGGTTTCATTTCGATTACAATAAAATTAATAAAATCTAGGTTAAAGGTGTAGTAATTTTATTAGAATATACCTATGGTTCTATTTAGCTACTTATAATATGGCTAATTCTTAGAGTTTGATTAGTGTATTTGGCAAGGTTGGATGCATAAAACAGTGTGAAAGAGTTTTAACTTTTTTATATATTTGTGCTATTTTATTTTTCTTAAATATTAATTAGTTTTCATTTATTTCCAGTAACTTCGCAATTAAAAGATGACGTATTAAATACCCATCGCAATCATCGACTAACTTATTTAATAAAATACCATCGGTACCGTACGAGCAAGCACAAAAAGTACCAGCACAAAAAATAAATATATTACCATACAATATAAATAAATAAATATGAATGTCACCAAAAGTAACTGTACAAGAAGGCCTGTAGCGGCATATTAAAGGCCGCGTGCCGTAACATGGCATACGCAACCGGGCTACCTGCTGCCGCTTCTGTGTCATTACACACACACACACACACATGCTGGTATCTAGTCTCTTCTCCTTATTACCTTATTTCTAATATTGTTGCAGTGAACACTTGTATCGTGAAATTACTGAAATCTGGTACAAAATGGTAGTCGTATGAAAAGTACCGCTGAATATTTAAATGTAACTTACATTTTAGGCCTACGGGGGCCCTTACAAATTGTCATTTAATTATTTTTTCTAGACTACAACCGGATTGCACCGCGACCTCAACTTAGAAGATCCGGCGAGGAACTCCGCGAGCTTGTATTTTTTTATCTCTTTCCTTTTTGTAACAACCATGTGAGGCGCACACACGCTACACTTTGACATCGTTAATCTTAATTGATCTAGATATTTGAGCGATCAATATTTACGACAAAAAAAAACTGAAAAGCAAAAATTAATCTAATCCAGATTTTATGTTATTCTACCTCTTATTTAAACTTATTATCATAAGCAATAAATAAACTGAAACGTATTAATGAAAAAAAAATACAGGTGGCAGTGATCGCAATTACTAAAACCACATTAAGTATGTCATAAGTATATTTACTATAGTTATTCTTATTTAATCATGGTATAAAGTAAATATAGGTCAGTACTTGTATCGTACTAACAACAAATGAGGCCGCAGTCAGACTGACAGAGCGGGACAGCGCTATAAACAGACAAATAAGACTTCCTGACATCTGTCATTTTTCCCTCTCTGTCGAACATCAGATTAATCGTTGGCTGAACGTTTAACTCCTAAATACTTAAACCCTTTTCAGTTGTTTAAGGCTTTCGACCTGATTAATGATTGATAATGATGATTTTTGGGGTCGAGTCACCTTTGTCCGTAGGAGAATTAAGTACCCTCGAGATACCCTACACGTGACCCTGGGTGGTGCCAACCAGGTGACAACTCTACTGGTGGTAGGCTTCGGCCGTGGCTAGTCACCACCCACTGAACAAAGCCATGTCGCCAAGCGGCCTAGCCGTGTTCCGGCATGATGTTCGGTGTTGCCATTCATGGATGGCGGGTCAGATCAGCTGCGCTGCATGTGCCTAGTGAATGTAGCGTCTCTATCTACTGCCGCCTTCCTACCTAGGCAAGTGTGCTCCATCGTGGATCTCATCGTCACTTACCATCAGGTGAGATCGAGATCAAATACTTGCCTAAAAAGTAATAAAAAAAAATAAAAAAATTAAACACAATTAGTAGTGAGCTTGCATTCTGTGCTGAGGGTGTTAGGTTCGAATACTGGTAGAGGAAAACTTTGTGTGATTAGCACGAATGTTTGCACCCGAGTCATAGGTATTATACCTATAGTGGGTTTGGCCCCAGTCCATTGCACGGTACCAATAATACAAGCATTGCTTAGTTGTGGACCGTACAATTATGTTCTCAAATTTTAGTGGGACTAAGTACCGTTTAAGTATTCAGCCGTACGTGTTGTAACTCGTGATACCTACACTAAGTTTAAGCCAAGAAATCGAATGAAACTGGCACACTCCTCCAACTCATAATGACAAGTTAATTAGGGGCACAATCAATTGAACAACAAATCAATTTATAAGCATATTGATGTCATATATACTCGTATATAAACACATTGAAATAAAACTTATTTTATCGCGTTCATTTACTGTTTTTACTTTTCTGACGTTTCGGCTGCTTTACAGCAACCATGGTCACGGGAGGACGGTGGTTGACATCCTAGTGTCGAAGTTTGAGGGGTATCATCATATTTAGTCCGCGGTTCGATCTATGCGGAAAGTGCTGCATGCACTTTTGCATTTAGATTTGGGACAACAGAAAATAAACGCGATAAAATCCCTTAAATGGGTTTTATTTCAAATTTATAGGCATTCATGCAAAATCGTTTAGAGATAGGTATAATTTGGTACCTAAAGGTTAATAAACCCTTACACAAATTAAAACGACGTACCTAGTTACTTTCACTTGTTGTTGACCTCAAATCGGGTTTCAAAAATAGAATGTAGGCACCTACCCCGGGGCATTGCTCAAAGGCAGGATTCATCCCTTTGTAAGCCCTTTGTTTCCCTAACTTAACTTTTAATGAATTTCTAATGGTTTCACATTAATTTTTCTCTGACCTATTTACTTACAATATTTATGTAGGTAGCTATGTTATAACAAAGTTGAGTTTTCGTTTAAAATCAAAACCCTGCCAAGTGTGTCAAACTACGATTTTTTAAAACATACTTACTATAATATGGGTATGGACTCATTATACTTATGCACTAAGGGCGACCCCACTAACGGTGCAACGAAATGATTAATTCTGAATTCGAACCCGGGATCACGTGATACAGTGATCATAAAAAAACGCCATTCTATACATGGGTACCTATTCCATAAATATATTAATAACTAGCGGTTAGCCGGTATTTATCAAAAAAAATCGAAAATAAAAGTAGCCTAAGTTACTCGTTGTTACATCAGCTATCTGCCAGTGAAAGTCCCGTCAAAATCGGTCCATTTCAAAGATTAGCCGAAACAAACAGACAGACAAAAAAAATGTATATGTACCGTGTATACATCCAAATGCACTTTGTAAAAAGCGGTTATTTTATTATTACAAACAGACACTCCAATTTTATTTATTTCTATATGTATAGAATTCTACACAAAAATCATTTATTTTAATGACAATGTAGCTGTGGCATAGTGGCACGGGCGGACGGATGCTTTCCAAGACCTTATAAGGTCTAAGGTATAAATATACTTTGATATGAGGTAGCACTCGGCGAAAAATATCTGTTGTCTCAAAACTAATTTGAAATCAACTAAAAATGATTATATCTTTCTAATACATTACGACTATAAAAATAATATCAATATGCCTTGTTAGGATTTGTGTACCCACGAAATTGTGACCAATATTTAGTTCAACGAAAACGAATATAGTATAAACATAGTGGCTGTCCAATTAGCAGGAAATCGTGAAAATGAAATGTTAGGTATGTGCCATTCGCGTGACTATACATTTTAACGATGTTTTACAACGCGCAGACAACCTTTGATGATATATAATGAAAGGGTAAATGCCCATTGAGCATAATAATATTATAGTCCACGAATTGCGCTGAGTGGTTCATCGGTTTTATGGGAGTGTAGAACTGGAAGATTTCTTCAAAAATGTGTAATACTCTAAAATTATATCCATACTTATACATATTATTTTATTAATATATACCTAAGTATATTTTAATAAAATAATATGTATAGGTTGCTTAGTTTATTTAAAATCTCAAGGTAATAAGTATAGCTCGATACTTCAATTTTATTTCAGCCAGCGCCTACCCAAAATATATTAGCAATATATTGAATTTACGTGCATTTGATTTTTTAATTTAAAGGGTCAACATAAGTACGCTCAGACTCGTGCAATTAATGTGAACTCACGCACGCAATCAATATTTGTAAAGGAACTTAAGAAATGTGTGCATCCAAGACTATTTCAAACTCATGGAGTTGTATTATGTTATTTCCCGGCACTCACAGCAGGTGGCGCTTGCTAACACATGCGGCTTCTAAAATAGAACACTCGATCGATAGAGTTACATCGCCGCGTGTAATTTTAGCGCGGAATCGTGCGCGCGCGCATCAGCGCTGCGCAGTCTCGAACTGCAACCAGATAAAGGTACCCCTATATTATTACTATTCGACACATCAGGGCTTTTGTGAAAATAGTCAAAGATGAAGTCAACAGTTTAGTGGAAAGTGATTGGATGATTTTGTCGAACCGGAAGTAGGGGATATATACTTCCCTGATTGGGTGTGACTAGGGTAAAAGGTTACCCCCACTGTAATACGCAAGTAGGTATACTATTGTAATATATATGTTATTGCAGATTGAATAATCTGCTTGTATATATAACTAAAATCAAATGTGTTCTTTTAAAAAGTAGGTACTCATTTACTGACACATTTTATTTAATTTTTTTGGTATTCATTAACAATGTAGCTGCAGCTAATCACACAGGGGGTAGGTAGAATAATTATATAAATAAGGTATAACAAAAATATTTTAACCGATCAATCAGTAAGTCATATGGATCGCCTTGATGAACAATTGTGTAAATTATCTTTGTTGTTTTTTTAAATAAGACGGTCCTTAAGCTTTTGGACGTACGCTCAGTACGGTACGGTACCAATATAATGTACCCATAATATTATATTATGATCTTTATGTCATATTCATCTTCCTCGCATAGATAGATAGATAACTCTTTATTGCACACCGATTTCAGTGATATTTTATAGGGTAGTGCAGTGATAGTGCAGGACTTTTGATTATAATTGATTTCCTAGTGCTTACCCTCTGATATTTAACGAGAGCCGTGCATCTAATATTAGAGCTGGAACAAAGTCAGTTTGATAAATCTATTAACTGTACTCCCGGCTATAAGTACATTATAGGTATAGGTCGTTTTAGTGACATGAAAACACTTATATATATTTAACTTGTTTACTAAATTAGATTAATTAGACAAACACTTTAAATGTGTTTGCAACAGTCACCAGAATCATAAAAAATCTAAGAAATATGTAAACTCCATCATCACAGCATCCGGGGTGCCTGCATCTCGTAATAGATGGTCAGATGCAGCGTTGATCCAGCATCCCGTTCCCAATAGGCCCCCGCACAATCTCGCTCTAATTGATTAGTTACACCGCCTCCTACTTGAGATCTTACCATTGGTTTTATGCTGTGAAAGTTTTAACCGTCATGCCCTGTTCGAGTTAAACTGGATTTCATAATATATATATAGAAATATATATATATACTAGCTGCGCCCTTTGCGCTATGAAAATTTAAAACAAATCTATCCCACGGGATCCATACATTTTGCCGAGATAAAAAGTAGCCTATATGCTCTTCCAGACTATAATCTATCTCTGTGCCAAATTTCGTCCAGATCCGTTCAGCCGTTCTGGCGTGATTGAGTAACAAACATCCATCCATCCAAATGGTGTAGCTAACACTACATAAGGTAGGTATTCAAATTTTACTTCAAACCACATTGTCAGGTCTCACGTCATGTTATTTTTCCACTCTGAAAGCATTTCGTTCAACCAGCTAACGGCCCCGTTATAAATGCTAATTTACTGTTGTATTTGTGAAAAACAGACTGTAACACAGTTTGCATTACGAGATTTAAAGGAGAATATAGATATCACTAGTAGAGCCGGAATATTTTTTCAGTGGACTAGTTAGTTTAGTTCATTTATATAATCCCGGGAGAATCCTTTCATATTCCAATACGGAAAGTATACGTGCACATAAACAAAATCAGCCTTAAGGAGTGGGGTCTAAGGTATAGTTTTTATTTTTATCTAAACACAGGAACGTGGTAACTTTCCCGTATTAAACATCTAGGTATCATTATGCTAAGATGCAGCAACATCTTTTGTGTAGTATGTCTGGTGATGGCGTTTTATTTTACAATCGAGTACCTTCGGTAGTTACTAAATCGAGTAATTAAAAATGTATCGAGTTAGGCGCTGTGAAACAGGAGTGGCAATTGGCTTGGGGTTGTTTCCAACAAATTGTTGCCCCCGAACTCTACAGGAACACACTGAACACAAATCTGACCTCATTTCACGGTCCATAACTTTCGAGAGGGATGGAGAGTAGTCTTTTGTTTCATATACATTATTGAAAAATCCTAGAAAAGTATTTAAAAATAGAATAGATTACCATAAACGAGTATACGTAAATAAATTACTGTCTTTGATAAAGACAACTTAATATGTTTTATTAGTAATGAGCGATACCTTAATAATTGCCCTGTAAAGTCACATCAATAGTTCAGTGGCCAGGAGATACGAGTATCTGCCTTATTTATATATACCTATATAATATATTTCTTATTTATCATCACAGACGTACGGGCAACAAAGAGATCGCTGTTTAAAAAGATCAAAGCCTAGAAGGTTTTTTTTATAAATTACTAGCTATCCCGGCGAACTTCGTACCGCCCCAGAACCAAATGTATTAGAAAATGAATTACCTTTACTATTATTATTTATTTTCATGTATTAATAGTTATTTTGCTATTCGGTGCGGAGACAAATACGGAACACCTAAGATCATAAAAATCACACCCGTTCTTGAGTTACAATTTGTGTAACTAACATGACTTTGTTTTATATAGATATAGATTTATTGATGACTTTATGACTAAGGCTGTGTCCCCAGTCGGCAAACTGTCAGCGGCCGACTGAGTGAGCCGCAAATTTGTGGCGAACTGAAATTCGAGTTAGCTGCAAACTCAGATCAATTTGCGTGCGTCGCAAGCAAACTGTTATGTGTTAGCCGCTTATTTAGGTCGACCGACCGACTGAATTTTCACTGTCAACTGTCCACATGACAGTTTGCGGCAAACGGACTCACTACGCCCGGCGAACAAGCATATCGCCGCCGCCGACTGGAACCGGTTTTGCTGTAAGCCGGCCGCTCACTGAATCAATCGGCGCGCGCAACACAGCAAACTGCGTAGAGTGAGCGCAAACTAGCAAAATGTGAACACTCCATTTCAAATAAATGGAAGGGCGTACTAAACCGATACTCCGCTAACTCAGTCGGCCGCTAACAGTTGGCCGACTGGGGACACAGCCTAAATGTTGAAGTAGCTTAACAAAGAAGAAATTTGTATTTCTATTTTGCAGTATCCAGAATGTCACGTATATACGATGCGATGGACCCCGTCTACGCTACCTCCTGCAGCGATATAACCCTGCACTCCAGGACGAGGGGGTTCTTCAAGGGCCTGGCCGAAGAGCTGGTCACGATGGCTGAAGCTGACGGCTGGCTGGACCAGTTCGAAGCTGCGGAGGATGGAAGGAAAATCAATATGGTTATGGAGAACAAAACGGTGAGGCTTTATTATTGAAACTGAACTAGAGAAATGCGATTCAAATTCTTGGTCAGCGAAATATATGTCCGTCTCTACTCTTAGTACAGTAAACGGTAGAGCCAACTAGAAATTGTAGCAATTGACCGTGGGGACTCGTAGAGTATACTACTCTACGGTCAATTCATATTAGTAGAGTAAATAGTAATAGGAGCTACGCCATGAACTTCGTACATCGAGATATAATTGGAAACAATTTCCAATATTCTACTCTACAAAAATGGGTCAAGTAGCCATAGAGTAGACGCTGGGGTAGAACACGCAGATAGGCTAATCTGACCCCGGTGATTTTCTCTATCAATACCGTCTAGTTAGTACTCTACTGTGTTACTATGCTTTTTACTCTACTTGTATACTCGGCTTGACTCTCCAGCGAAAAAGTAGGCGGTATCGTAAATATCTCGTTTTGTATGTATATCTATTTTTAACCTATAGTTCATTCTTGTCTCAAGTTGACCTCTCAACATTGTGTTTGCGTAATTAGTAACAAAATCCCCGCAGCATCCTCGCTCCAGCCCGGCCTCGGCCTAGCAACAAGAGCAACTGATTTACTACACTCTTGACCCGCTTGTCGCCTCGATGGTCCACTAATACTCACATCTAACACCCCGAAGACATTAACAACTCTAAACTTGATGATATTAAGTTCAGTTTACAATGCAAGTAATTAGCGGATACGATTCGTATCGGAACGACTTAAAAGACAGAACGATTTATTCAATTTTGAAACTCAATTTTTGAAGAACATGGTTGCAAATTGGTTTGATTGGAATACAATGATTATTGTAATGAGGCTGGTGTAAGTTAGGTGGTACAATATGTACCGGGCAATGTTTTCGCCGCGGCATAGCCCCCGTAATGAATCCCCTTTACAATTAATAGGTCTTCGTTCGGATACGCTATTGCGATACATTTTATTAGAACTGTTTTTATCATTTTTAAAATTTAGAAAAGAAAAAGTTTGGCTGCAATTACAAAATAATGCTAGTATAATAAGGATAATGCTAATATAATAATTGCATCAAGCCGACTTTAGTAATTGCGTTTTATTAAAAGATTTTGTAAATCCAACAATATATCACTAAAACACGATCTAGCCATGGATAAAGTAGTAGGAATCAGAATCAGAATCAAAATTTCAAGGTAAATCCCTTCGCAGATAATGGAGTCTCTAACCGAAGTATTATCAAGAATCCAGCCTCTGTTCAGAGGGAAGGACGCGAGGGTCTCCCAGGAGCGGCGGAGAGCTGCCCAGACGGCAATGGAGGAAGGAGACTTAACTAAAGCCCTAGCCTTAGCCAGCCAGGCGGTGCTCAGGGCTCCTATGACAGGTACAATTAGAAAACAATAAGAAAGTAAGCTGAAAAGTACATAAAAGATTGTCCTAGTACTAAGAGTGAGCCTGGCCTGTGTTACGCACGGCGCCTCGGTATTCAGTAATGGCCAGAAGAAAACTGTAGTATACAAAAACAAGCGTGTTTTAGCTGTGTTGCAGGTTAAGTAAGAGCAGTAAAGTTTGAGGATAAAAAAATGGATTCATTGTGATTTTCAGGGTCCTATGTGATTTATATACACCTCTTCGGGGAACTGCGTCCTATTTTTTACCAACTTAAATAAAGAAACTCCCTTTCTCCATTTTTTGGTTTGTTACCTCAGAACTCCGTCATTTATAAACCACTTTGCATTTTTTTTATTTGAATGTACATATGTATTCATGAATCAAATTTGGAACGAGTGTGAATTCGGTGCCAAATAACAAATGAATACTTAGTAACGGGCTGCGCGGATCAGTTTGCAGGTATAGTCTTTGGCGCGGACCGGCAATACTCGACTCAGTTGTTTGTTTGGCACCGAATCAACATTCGTTACATATTTAATATAGTTGGGCAAGGTAGATTTTTTAGATTTGATATTTTTTTTGGTTTTTCGTTTTTGAAGACGGTTTTTCTTTTTATTTTTTTTATGAGTCACTGTAAGGCATCCCAGTATGTTTCCACACTTAATGGTATTTTGTACGCGTTCGAGGACATTTTCCTTTTACAAAACTTGCGTTAGGTACGAGTCGGGGTCTCAGGATAACGCTTCCGTACATTGTATTGTTTACAAACTGACGTAACAGGTATATATCAGATTTATTGTAAATACCTGATCTTCGTGAGGGACCACGCTCTCTATGAAAGGGAGGGAAGGGCGGCGCTCTATCTGTTTTCGATTCTATGTTATTATTAGTAACAACGAATAGAATAAGCAGGTCGCACGGTTCGCTACACAAGAGCCGGCAAATTATTGTTATTACAGCGTAATGTTTACCCTCCAATGTTGTTCAGTTACATAACATCTCCGAAAATAAACGGTGGCTCGGCTTTGATACGTTTGTGTCGTGTTTTCATTGATAATAAAGATCATGACTCCACTTTGTTAGAATCGTATAGCCCTAACAAAGCTTTTATTATGAAAGTGGACACCGCTATAAAAATAAATATTTATTTTTATGTTTTTGAACACGGGAGCATACCCCACAATTGTTATGTCTTTGAGCTTTATTGTTACTTTATTTAATTATGATTCTGGTATTATTTTTCTCTGCGTCATGGAGTCTCTGTGTCTTGATTAACTATCATTTACCGATGAATCTGTAGGGTAAGCTGGAACTCCTAATGTAATCGTAAGGTCATTGAGAAAACAAGCTGTCTCTGTCATACTTATTACTATGATATATGGTGTAAGAGAAATGGACGAGGTTCTCGGACTAAGAGCGATTGTAAGCATCTTCAAGCATACGAAGATGGAACCCAATTGGAACAGTAGCGAGCCTGCATACTTTACAGAGTTTAAATCCAGTAGGAGCCAACTTCGTGTGTATTTTTACCTGATGCTTAATATCTAAAGTAATTATATAGGTAGTGATTAGATCGCGTCCAGTATATTGTACTGTACCTATAGTACAAGCTTCTCTTAGTTTGGGACCATATAGTTGGTGTTGTTCTCGATATTTTAGTTGGAACGTAGTATTTTTCATTTCAATAATTATATTGTTACGCCTCGCAGAAATGTTTGGGACTCGAAACCATAAAAATAAATGTTAATTCTCCCGTAAATTAGTTTCATTTCACTTACTTTTTTAGTTCATGCAAAACGAATTGCTCGTGAAGTGAAAAAATACGTCTGAATATTGACAGAGCAAGTTTATATAAGTTTCCTTCGAGGTAAATCTCAGCACAAGATTATACATAAATGAGCTTGCAGATAGCGGCCATATTCCAGCCTCCAGAGCACATCTCGTTTTCATAATCATTTCGTCTAAGAGGAAACAGTAATCTCGCCTCTGTTGAGCCAGTTTTTTTTAAACTCATTGATTAATCTTTGTGGGCTAATTAATATGAGCTGCAGGAAATTTAATGTTATTTTTTTAAATTTCATGTTTTTTTTATGGCTGAGCGATTCGAGCGAAATGCGGTGCATAGAATTTTAGCCTTTTTAGTAATTAACTTTCCGCTACTTTGCTGTTGCACTACATTGTCATATTAAATCAATAGATATAAGGTTTAACAATAAATGTGTAAAAAATTAAGGGGTCTTCAGAAGGCTATAAGGGTCACATTCCAGAAAAATCTCTCTCTCTTCCCGTGACCACTAGGTCACGTGATAGGCTCAAGACTACGTCATCAGCCATCTATGACCAATGAGCAGTATTCATTCTATTGAATAATGGCGACACTGATCGTAATAAATTGGGCCATTGTCGGAAGAGTATACCCAGCGTAGCATATTATTGTACCATGGTACAGTAGTACGGCAGCATTGTTTGTCTAAACAATCTTCAGTAATCATAAAATACTTTTTATTCAAATTAAAACAGTTAATTGTAAAAAATAGCGAATAGGGCTCCGCTATGTCCAGCGGGGAGTAAATTTAATTGAAACGGAACGCGCTGATCTGCTCCGCGATTGCATTGTGTAAATAGATCACAAGGAAATTGGACGCTGTATTTATAAATACTTCGTAGTAAATTAGTTTGTGAAATACAAGATAAATAGAATCACGTTGACGTAAATATTTTTATTTATGCCGTTTGAAATTTCCAATTTAAATGAAGTCTGCAGGTAATACATACAAACATAAAAAATACGGGACTCAGGACAGCTTCTAGTAAGAGTCACACGACCTATAGAAAGAACGAATGGATACAAGTTATTGAGACGACTAAAAACCATAATAGGTATAATTTATTTCCATAATAATAAGTTAGTTACATAGGTTAGGTGAACGCTAAAACTAGACTCTATGTTCCATTAATATAAATGGTTTTAGCTTATATCATATATCATACTAGGACGACCCTGTCTTCCGGGGCCATGTAAAATTTTGCCACAAAGCAAATTACAAGATCGGTTGGTACATAATTCTGAACATGAAAAAAAACACTAAATTTAGATTTAGAAATTACAAAGAGAAGGCTCTATCTATCAACAGTATCAACACACATTTGATGATAAATTATCTCCTACACAAGGTTCAGATGACATAGCGTGCGACGGCGGTATCTCGCTAGCGCTTGCCCTGTGGCTGCGCTCTGAAATCCTGCTGCAATCCAATAGACCACGAGCAGCACTCGAAGACCTGAAGCTGGCACTAAAGGAGCGCCTACCTGCGAAGATGAGGGCGCAGTACTACTGGCGCATGGGACATTGTTATGGAGGTGAGTATTGAATCGGAATCAGATTTTTTTTTTCATGTAAACCAGTAAGTACAGTACTTATGAATCGTCAAATGTTACAAAATAATAAGCTACTATTTTACCACCCGTTTGGAATGCCGTTTCTATGGAGAAGAACGGCCAAGAAACTCCATGGTTGCTCTTTTGAAAAAGATCTTTGTGGTTATATTGATGTTTGTGGTTACACTTCTCATAATTGTTTTTCTATGGAAGGGACCGCCTAGTTATTCTTAGATTACCCGATAGTCCCAGTAGTAGACCTACTTAGGGTAGATAGCAACCAAATCAGGATACAGAAACAGAAGCTAGATATAATTTTGTGACATTTTGGCGATTTATAAATACTATAATGGTTTACATAAATACTTTGATTGATATGAATTGCTCGGAATGGCCCTTTAGACCCCAGGTAAGCTGGTTTTATAGGTTAACTAAGTTTTTTTCGTATGATGTATCAAACTACGATACGTTTACTGTTCGCTTAGCGACATCTAGTTACGATGAAAGAACTTAGTTAAAGTACTCTTGCGTGAATTATATATGTTACGTATTCTCATAGTTTGTATGTGCTCTCATAGTCCTATTATTGTGCATCCACATCTCAATAACGGTGACCCCTATGCCCCCCTGTCGCTATGGGCACCATAAAATAGTTGACTTACTGCACACAAGTACGTACAATTGAGTCAAAGGCTACCTTCATTACTCTCAAATAACACACCTCAAAAGCTGAAATCCCTTTTCTTAGTACCTTTTGACGGATCCGCAAAGGGCTTAGAAGCTGTGAATAATGAGATACCGATCAACAATTCACAAGAACGACTGCGTTTGACAAACTGGACAAACGTGAAAGGGCTGTTTCATTTACTTGTAGGGTTAAGAGATTAGATGGGTACCTTGAGCCTTTCATGCTGAGATCTCGTAGTTGTTCGACTGCTTTTCTTAAGCGCTGTTGCATAAGGGTAGGTGATTGAACAGGCGGACAGAGGAACAAAAATTCGATACTCTGAACACATTTTTATGGATTTTTAATCTTACCGGTTTACAGAGTGTTTCAAAAAAGTTATACTAAGCATTGAACCTGCCCTTGTTTACCGCATTTTGTGTCATTACATCATCATGTATATCGATATGATTATGTGCGACATGTTTTTTTTAATATTTAAATAATTACATTTGATTACTAGAGTATAACTCTTATAAACCACAGGATTCCCAAATTTGGTCTACTTCTTGTGTTATTTACGCAAATTGCAATCTTTACGTAGCCAACTTAACTGAAGAGAAATAATCTGTATACTTATTTTTCAGGTACGAAGGAAGCAACCCGCGCGAAGGTCTCCTACGAGCTGGCGGGCCGACTACTCGGCGGAGACGAAACTGCGAAGATACAGCTCGCCCAGGACATCCAGTCTTTGGACTTCACTGCACAGCCTAAAGAAGCTCCAGATAAAACAGGTATAAGAACCTAAATATCACCTTTTGGCCCCATTTATTGAAACAGCACTAGTAGCACAGCCGGCTGTGACAAGACAATATGTGGGATAAATCGATTTTGTCCCTTTCCCTCGTATTAATTACGGAAGGGAGAGAGCGACTTGGCGCCACAGTACGTGATCATAATATAAGTAGGAAATAAGAATGACTTAGCACTGGGCCAGAAGTTGATAGAAGCCCACAATCATAACGTATATTTTGTTAGTTATACGTGGATATAGTTTCGCTGTTAGTAGGCATCAACGCCCTTAAACACAAAAGCCCTTTAAATGCGCGAAGACGTACCGCGTCGGTTAGACCTCGCTTGCCGGCCGGTCATTTAGTTTCAGGCCTACAGCCAGTCTGCGCGGGCGCTTCAAAGCCGATACGTGATATTGGAACCATCACTTCAGTTGCACGCTAGTTATGATAACAGGTTTAAAGGTAGTCGATTAGTCATTAACGTAAGGATTGCTGAAAAATACTTATCAAGGTGTATTCTAGTGTAAGTGTTCAAACGAACCGATTGATTTGAGAAAAGGTAAATACTTGCAAGCTTAACATAATATAAAAATGATAACGTTTTATTTGTAGGTATCTCATTAACCGGAGGAGCCAAACAAAATATGCCTTCACTCTCCAAATTACTCAAAATCACTGAAGAGGAAAATAAGGTCAGTCTAAGTTTTAATAAATATATATGTAACAATGTAGATGTCTTTCCATATACAATATATCCGTCTAATATCGCACATATTATATTCAAAATCAGTACCATCACCCTCACAAAAAATCCTCTTCATCATTACCAGGGCCGGTTCGCTGTGGCGAACTCACCTATAAAAGCTGGCGATGTTCTGCTGGTTGACGGGCCCTACGCCGCCTGCCTGATCGCCGAGTACTATGGCTCTCATTGCTTGCACTGTTTCAAAAGGTAATGCACCTCATACAGCTATAAACCTTAGCATAACCGTTCACTGATTACCTTATTAACAATCATATTTACCCTATACGTATACAAATTAGTTACGATTTAGATGGCATCGCTTCTCGTCGCCACCGGTGTGATGATAACCTTACAAGGGGGGTAGGACAGAAAATCAGGTTACATTACACCAATTCTCAAGAAAACAATCTATATTTTGATTGAGGTAGTAGACCACGACACGACTTAGTGATGGATTACTAGATTCTTGCAAATAATTTGATCGTTGAAAAAATGGAAATTTATTAAGGGAAGTATGTCCCCATGTTTGAAATGATTACCTACTTAACATAGCATTGTTATTAATATTTCAGACTAGTAGACTGTGAAAACGAAGCTCCCGTGTGGTGTCCAAAATGCTCTGGTGTCGCATTCTGCAGCGTTAAATGCAGAGATACTGCCGTCTCAACCTATCACTCTATCGAATGCCAATTTCTCGACCTTTTTATTGGTAAGTAAACCAGCACCTACATATTACGTGTCTTTGCTAAATTACTAAACCACTTTTCCTTATTAATTATTTGGTCCAAGCACTTAAAACTTAAATTCTTCTAGGATCTGGCATGTCGGTGCTAAGTCACATAGCGCTCCGAATGGTAACCCAAGCAGGTCTCGATACAAGTCTATCGATTCACTCCAAATATATTTCCAATGAAGTGAAGACAGTAGAAGGTTCAGCTCTACACGATATCGAAGGTGTCACAAAGAAATCTAAAATGAAAAGTAGAAAAGAGAGACTGAATCGATCCAAAAAAGGGTTGAAAAGTTTCGCAGACAAGACTCTTAAGGAGGAAGAAGTGAAGGTAGATGATAAAATGACAATTGAGGAGAAGTTGGAATTGAAAGCGGCGCAGATATATTCGCTGTGCACACATTCCAATCTACGAAAGGGTGATGACTATTTGAAGAGAATTGTGATGGGGATGTTTTTGACTGAGTGCCTGAATAAGGCAGGGTTCTTTAAGAAGTGTGAACAAGAGAATTTGGAGAAAGGTAAATTAAAGATAAGATGTTCAAACATATGTACTTAGTGTAACTACTCCCTGAACACCGTAAAATATAAACAAAGTACTGGTTTGGTGTCTTCGCAGTACATAAGAGAAGGTCCGCCGTTCCCAGCCCACTTAAACTTTGTGGTTTTCAGGTAGTTTGAACAACTTTGACACTTGATATTTTCTTTATTTTCCAGCTCAGAAATCAATCGTGGAGCTCATAGTACGCAACCTACAACTCCTGCAATTCAATGCGCACGAGATATATGAAATGGTTCGGGGACAGCATCTCTTCACTGGTTCCAAGCCAGTCTACGTAGCCGTAGGAATATATCCAGTAGGGGCGCTGTTTAACCATGAGTGTTATCCTGCTGTAGCCAGGTAATGGGAGATAGTTATTAACACCTTTTCACAAGAAATGTGTAATACAGTTATTTTATGTTTACCGCTTTACAATGAAGAAATTGAAATAATTTCCTTTAGCTTCTTTTTTATTTAGATTAAATTTGTTGGGGGTTTCACCAAGACTTATAGTCTTCGAATTAAGGGCTTCTTCGAAGTACTCGAGGTTTAGCTAACTTTTTTCCTGGAATAACTGAGTAAAACCTCAGCTTCTTCGTTGGACACCAGTGTAGATCCTGGATTACAACAGTATAGTAATGGGAATGTTAATGGCAGGCCTAGAATCGCTAAACATTAACATACTATGGCCGCGTCACCCGTTGATAATTTTCCATTAGCAACCAAACCAATTCAAGTGAGCGCTTTTATTTCCTAATCACGTAGATACTTCGAAGGCCCCAACATAGTCCTACGTGCCACAAGAGCCTTGGCACCTGGCGAGATGATCTCTGAGAACTACGGACCTCACTTCATGATCCGGGGTCTCAAGGAGCGGCAGCGCTCACTCACTTGCCGGTACTGGTTCAAGTGCGAGTGCACCGCGTGCAGGGAGGACTGGCCGACTCTGAAGCAGATGTCTGAGGAAACGCCACCTTATATTAGGTAAGGTCCTGCAAATCTAATTGGCCGGGCAGCGACGAGCATTTTACCGCTCTTTGATTTTCCAAGCAAACAGCTGTGAGTACGACTCATCTTTTTTTTTCTCCAGGTGTCCTAACCTGGCGTGTTCAAGTAAATTCCGAGCGAACCTCCAATGCCTGCCGAGTAGGTGCTTGAAATGCTCCACAGCCATCGACAGGCAACTTGTCAAGATTAATATGGAAACGGTGAACAGATGCGTCCGACAGTACCAGGTAAACCAGACACTTTAAAAAGGTTTTACAAGAATGGACAGATCACGTATCTCAATATAATCATAGTTGTAAAACCAGTCAACATGCATTAAGACTAAAGCCTTGTCTTTGTAATTTTATATTTATTTTCTTCACAGGAAGGAGCAAAATTGATGGACGAGGAATGCGTGGAGGAGGCGATCTCAGTGATCAGTGAAGCGATAGACCTGTTCCATGAGGTGGCGCGGGCGCCGCATCGTGACACGCATCTTGCGCAAGAGGCGCTGCGGTCATGCTTCGGGACGTTTGGAAATATGCACGTAATTAGGAGCAGTGGAGACGCAGTTGAAGAAAGCAAGGAGACCATAAAAGAGGAACGGAAAGAGTGAAAAGAATAAAAGGTTTTTCAAATAAAGACAGACTTAGTAAGGTGAAGTAATTAGGTTAGAGGTTAAAGGTAAAGAATTTCGCCACTGTGCAACTTTCAAGTGTTTTCTGTGTAAATAATGGTTTACATTTGACTGGTTAAACTGATACTTGAAGCTTAACTCGCCTGCAGAACGTTTGGACACAAGTTACTACTTACAGCAGTCCATTTTTTTTAACTAAACTCACTACTCAACGAATGCAAATGTGAACCAGGCTTAAGATAATATACGTAATCTCCAATTTTAGTTTCGTCCCTTTACGGTGTCATTATAAATCAAGTTTGTACTGAACAAAGAAGTCATTGAAACGAAATGAGGCACCGCTATTGTTGAATAAAACTTTTGATAGATTTTGAGTAAATAATTTGAACGCATCTAGTCACTAACAAATTTAGTATTTATAGTCTACTACATTCTAGTCATTTAAATTATAAGCGTCTCAATTTTGTTTGTAATTACCTATAATATATTATCTATGGTGTACCCAGATATAAACAACCAATAAAAAATATTAAGAACTCGATATTTTTTATTTCATGATGGTTTTCAATTTAGGAATTAATTATCTACACAATAGATTGTTGAAGCCATCGGGCGACGTTTATGTACTGAAACGTTGAAGCACCTTATGCAGTCAATAACTAACACCAATCACATTCATGTTATCAGTAAATAATTCAATATGTTGTTTGATAATAACTCTCTATACAATATAAAAATAATCAGAAATGTATTTAAATTATGCAATTTTAAGAAGCACTTCTTGTCTATTTCAAATGCCAACCAAAACGGATGTTAGGAAACTTAGAAAGATCGTAAAGTCAAATTTCACATAAAACCAATCTAAAAAAAACACTGCTAACCATAGCATCAGACCACCCTCAAACTAGCTACAGAGTTTTACGTATATAAAAAAATAATTCTGGACATCTTACAATCCAAAAAGCCGAAAATAATCAAGTATAATTTTATTCTTAGCAAATGATGTCACAAAATAGATCCCGAAGCCCAAGAGCCCAGGTTTTCAAAACTAGATTAACATCGCTCACAAAACTGTTTAGAAACATTTATTGCTGATTGCACCCATCAACAGTGCTCAAGGATTATCAAAGAAAGACTTGCAGGCACACTCTTGCTGTTCCGTGTCGCCTTCCCCTTCGCCGGTGCTAGAGGTCGTCCTGCGAAGGTTCTGGACCTGAGTCGTGAGGCCCATGATGCGCAGCTGTGCCTGTTCGAAGTTCTCGTTCAGCCGCTTAATCTGGCACTGCATGCGGCATTGCAGCTAGAAAATAAATTAATAATGTGTAAGAATAAGTATTAATATAAGAACGGATTACATCATCCTTGAGGCCCTTTTAACCTGGATCGATGGCGATCCATGTTAATCGTCTTACCTCTTCGCGATCTTTCTCAGCAGTCTTCACCTGAGCTCTACTGTTAGCCAGTTGTCTTTCCATCTCTGCTATAGTAGTTTGCATGCACCTGATGAACAAATGAGGTAAGTAATAAATGTTAAAATAAGCTCACTAGGTAAAGAAGACAATGTAATATAAAACATAAGATATTGTAACACAGACTAATATGTATCTTGCTAGTCTTAACATACAGTGGTCCTTACTTGGCCTCTTAAATTATTATTATTATATGCAACCTCATCATCACCCTCTAGGTTCTCATTCCACTCACTTGCGTATAGTCTCCGTGCGCTCGTTGGCTCGCTGCAAGGCCCTGGCGGCCTCATCTCGGGCACGGTCCAGCTCGCCGCCGATCTGTGCACACTCATGCATCTTCTCCTGGAGACGCTTCTCGTTCGCTAGCACCGCCTCCTCCATACGTATCACGTTAGCCCTAGCAGTTGTAAATTATGGGCATTAGATCATTGATACTACTAGTACTAATTAAAGAACTGGATTAGGTAGTCAAAATATTAGATTAAAAACTGCTGATGATTGTTTTTACTGAGAATCCTTCACCATTATAACCTTCATCAGTAGAAGCCCGCATTACTACATCAAGCCAACTAAATTACAAAACAAGTCTTACTTCAGCCTCTCAATCTCGGATTTAAGCGTAAAGTTATTTTCTGTGAGTTGAGCGATCCTCTGCTGCAGAAGCGCCATCTGCTTCTCATCATTGCCCTTATCTGCTCCGGCCTTCTCTGGGGGCTTCATGGCGTTGTGGAGTAGCACGTGGACCTGGTGTCAACAAATATAAGATATAGTATCAAGAAACAAAAGATGTAGGAAGTTTTTGATCGAAGTTTATTGCATTATATTGCATTCTCTTCCTGAATTGTCAGTCAATATATTTGTTACCTTCTCTCGGGCGCAGTTGAGCTCCCTAGCAAGTTGTTCTGCGTTATGCTCGGCAATAGCCTGCGACTGTTGCGCATCTTTCAGCCTCATTTGAGTCGCCTTCAACAAGTCGGGGATAGGAGCAAGCTCTTGAAGCTTTTCTTGGAATTTCAACTGAAAATTAATGTTACATTTAAACACAGCAATCTCTCCAGGCATGGGAGGTCTAGGTTACTATGAACTATGATGATGACGTAACTAATTAGTAAATGTTTAACACCTTCATCGAACAAAGTAGTTTGTAGAGAAGTTGTAACTCCTTTTGAAGCAGTCTAACCTACTAAAATCATGCAACAATTTTTTAATCATAATTCTATGTTTTGTGAAAGTCATTTTCTCCTATTTGGTGAGGAGTTGAATGCTGACCTTGACTCTTTGTATCTCAAGGTTGATCTGCTCGCTGATCCTTGTGTTATCCATGTCCATCATGTCCATCTGGCGACGTTGTTCCTCTACCAGCTGTTGCGCTTGGAGATACTGCCACAAAGAATAGCAATATTAGCATACACACAAAGTAAACAAATGAAATCAAAATAGCAGTTGAATTTGACGATATAATAATTGAGTACATCTATCCAATGCATCATGATTTAAAGTCTAAGCAAACAGTACCAGGTAACGTCAATGCAGGGTCGCCTATTAGTAGTATACTGACACTAGAATTCCATGGTCTTCTTCCAGAATTTCTATAACGGATGTGTCTAATCTCCTAAATGCTTTGAAGGGCCTGAAGCTAGCGTCATGCTATAATTTTAGAAAGTCTCTGCGGACAGTCAGAAGCCTAAAAGCTGGCAAATGGTTTTATGTTGAGGGTATACCCTCTTGTTGGGTCGCAGAGAACAAATTATAATCACTTCGTGTAAATATCGTTAATCAGCTATAAAATGATTAATGGATAAAAGGCTTGGAAGAAGTAGAACTGTAGTCTTCGCATACCTTGACCCTATAATCCTGCAGCTGATCGTTTTGTTCCTTCATCAGCGTCCTCAACTCGTCAATCTCCTCGCGCGCCTCTCGGTAGCACTGTTTGAGGGCGCGAACGTTCATTTCCTGGTCGAAGGCTTGCTCCTTGGTCCCCAAGTTCATGTTGGTCGTCATCGCCAGCCCTTCAAACTTCATCTCTAGCTCGCGAAGCTTGCTCTGGACTTCGCGGTGTTGACACTTCTCTTTATCCAGGTCTTCCTTCCTTTTAAGGAGTTCGGCTCGGAGCATTGCGCACTACAGGATTTCAGTCAAAGTATTACAGTATATGCATATTATTATATAGTTAGTATTTCAGAAAATGCATGCACCACCATATTAGGCTACTCACCTCTGTGACTTTGGATTTGAACATCTCTTCCATTTGTCGTAATTGGATAGTCACTTTCTGAAGTTCTTTCTCAGCTGGCGTCTGTGGAATAATAATGGCTGTATCCCTGTGTCGTATATCAATACAATACGTCGATAAGTATCACATAAATACCATTGGATGGAGAGGATTGTCATTTATCTATTCCTAAGCCCTACTGAAAGTGTGTTGAAGTTGTTTCGATCATAGAGGCCTTTAATAAGTATACCTACTTATTATAATTATTGGTGTCAAACAAGCAAACGTCAGACAAGCAAACGTATTCCTTGGCACTTAATTTGAACTTGACTTCGCACTGACTACTTGAATTAATAATGTAATCCTATTTGAAGTTTTTTTTTAACGTTTCTTTTTTTCCACTTAAAAATGGCGCTAAACATGCGCTGAGTATCACATGAGCTGCTGAGGCCTACAGTTTTTTAAATGGGATGTAGCATTCTCAATTGTACAGCCCTTAAAAGGTATGGAGGCTTGACTCACCGGCGGTCCATTGGGGTTGCATGGTGCCGGACACGGGGGACACACTCCGCACTGGAAAAGCGATAAAATTACGAGTCAAAGTGAAACTTGATATTGTAGATGATAGGATACGATTCACATGTAATGGAGCGCCCTTGATCAAAGGAAATTGAAGTTTATGCAGTCAAAAAGTAAAGTTGATAATTGTATGCGCATCACTGGGTCCCGACAGATCACTTTGAATTCCTCAGACCCTATGTGTCAGGTGTGAACCGTAATTTATACTTGTCACCTATATTAATTAACACTAATGATGATCAATACTCACAGCTCTGGACATTGCTGGTTCAGGCGGACCTCCAGCCTGGAAATAAGTCACAGTCAGATTTAAATTTTTTGTAGAAGTAACATTATATTACAACTATGCAGAACAATCATCAATAAAGTATGACGTTGGAAGCTAACTAGTTGGACACACTTATAAAGATTAACGACCTAGCCATGTTACGAACCTTGTCATATTACAACCTTGTCATATTAATATTGCACCTACATGTTCATCACATTTTTCATTAAACGACACTAGGCATTTAGTACTAGTCTAAACAATATCAACAGCGATCGAGCTATCGAAACTTTTACGCATGTCACAGTAGCGCCCCTGGCGGAGTTATGGAAACATTTGAACGCTGAATCAGTCTTTGAATATGATCAAAAGTTATACTGAAAGCGTCTACATAGCTGTACGATGCCTACAGAATATTTTTTATTTTTTTCCAATTCTGGATGTCTGGGCAACGGAGATGTGTTGAGTCGCTCACCGGTTGCTGAAAGCACGTGTTCTGTCCCCCTCCCCCACGGCACGCGCTGCCAGCGGCACCTTTCACTGCATCCATCTCTACACGAATATGACGCACTTCGGACTCTAAACCTCCAAGCTGCTTCTCCTGTACATCGAAGGGAAGATCATTAACCTCTTGATTGCTCATAATTAAAATTCTGTTGAAGAAGCCTTAGATATCCAAGGCATGGCGAGACATCTCTTATATCTATATAACGAATTATTGCCTCCAGTTCATTGTGCGTTACTCATAATATAAAGAGTTGATGTGTTCGTCTGGCGATATCATTACCCTTTCTTGTTGACGATAGGATCACGTTAGAAATTCCTGCTAAGGACACTGATTTATTAATCAAGGTTGTCTTGGCATAACTACATCATTGTTAGTCACGTTGTCATCTCAACTCACTAGATCTAATGTGGAACTCTTATAATTTTCAAGTTTGTTGAACAGTTCTTCTGCATGTAGTGAATCGATTGGTTTTCCGGTCTGAAAATAAATAAACAATGAGTGAAATCTACGAAAATAACAAATAAAGGTGATTTTTGTTATATAACAAACTCGCTGCGCCCCGCGGTGTTTCCCGCGATCAAAAAGTATGTCCTTTTCCTCTATGTCCTTTTTGTACATTTTTTCGGGATAAAAATTAGCCTATGTCATTTTCTGACCCCTAAACTACCACTACCTTTGCAAGAAAGCATGTCGATCCTTTTCTTATGAACAATGAAAACAAATCTATCCCACCGGAACCATACATTTTACTGGGATAAAAAGCCTATGCCTAGCCTGTGTGCTACTCCAGACTATAATCTATCTCTGTGCCAAATTTCATCCAGATCCGTTCGGCCGTTCTGGCGTGATTGAGTAACAAACATGCAACTATCCATGCAAACTTTCACATTTATAATATTAGTGGCATTGTACCTGATCAGAATCATCTAAATCGTTTTGACATGTGGACTCTTGGCTCATGGCAGTCGCATCGCCCTATAACCACAACATTGTAGCTTTAATTAAGATCTAAACTAACTATTTCATTTATAACTACCAACCAACAATACTTGCTGGTTTATTGAAAACGTTTCTCCAATGCTCGAAATCTTCAAAAGGGTGTTATAAAACACTAGCTGTTGCCCGCGACTTCGTCCGCGTGGTATTTAACAAAGACTCAGCCGTTGGTAACAGCCTGCTCGCGTTCTGATCCCGCGGGACGCATTGCAGATTGTTGCTATCAAACTTTAGTCAGGCGCAGCGCTGCAACATTGGTTTTAATTTTTTTTCGAGAGATCCTATTTTTTTTTCTAAAATAAAAGTAGCCTAAGTTACTCCTTGTTACATCAGCTATCTGCCAGTGAATTCCCGTCAAAATCGGTCCAGCCATTGCAGAGATTACCCGGAACAAACAGACAGACAGACAGACAGACAGACAGACGGACAGACAGACAGACAGACAGACAGACAGACAAAAATTGTAAAAATTGTTGTTTCGGTATAGGTACCGTGTATACATCCAAATGCATTTAGTAAAAAGCGGTTATTTTAATATTACAAACAGACACTCCAATTTTATTTATATGTATAGATTATCGTTCAGTAGGAACGAGCAAAAATGAACACCTACTTTTGATTTTCAGGCTCTTGTTATGAAAATATAATGGACTAATTGTGATATTTTTACCCAACTACGACAAAGCCAAATGGAAGAGTCATGATTTATGCAAGAAATAAATCATGCAACACAAACGATAAATTATGTATTTGATACGGTTTGTGTAAATAATATGCGTAAATTATTTAACAATTTTGCATTTGATTTTCAACCCAACGACACACCGCAATAAGACAGCCACGCATCGCAACTATTCACCTCCCACGTCCTGAACCAAGGAGCTAATGGAAATCCATGGCGGTTACCTCCGGGTTGTTTTTATTCAGTTTCTCATGCAAAAGACTGTTCTCCTTGTTCATAAGCTTCAATTCCCCTTGCAGCCGCTTGATCTGTGCTTTGGAAGTCTCTAAATTCTGGTCCTTGGACATCAGCTCTTTGTAAAGTATATACCTGGGGATACGTACCTTGATTTATCCATTGCTGCGTTTATGTAAAGTTAAAACATTTTTTTATGATTTCACTGAGATATGGATGAACGTGTGTTGTGGTCGGGTAGTGTTATGTTTGACGCACGCCATCAAAGTATGCCATCGTGATGGGTCGGTCGAATTTTGAATGTGACAAGTGTCATTTGTGCCAGTGTGGTATTGAAAAGTTTGTATACTTTGCAAAATTGGCTATACTCTCTGAAGACATCAACTGAATTGAAAGGGAGTACCTTATTGTCCCTTAGCCAATACAGAAAACGTCCCATTACTTGACGCCTAAAATTAGAGGCATAATAATTAAGGCATACGGCCCGCAATACACATGCAAGTTTCTCACACTTAGCAAACCAAGACCTACATGCAGACAGCTATTCTGTTTTATTAAGTCATTGCTGCATGTGAGCTCCCACTAAAGCACGTCAATTATAATACACTAGCTGTTACCCGCGACTTTGTCCGCGTGGTATTTAACAAAGACACAACCGTTGGCAACAGCCTGCAGCCAGCGGGACGCATTGCAGGTTATTGCTATCAAACTTAATCAGGCGCAGCGCTAAATCATTGGTTTTAATTTTTTTCGTAAGATCCATGTTTTTCTAAAATAAAAGTAAGTTACTCCTTGTTACATCAGCTATCTGCCAGTGAAAGTCCCGTCAAAATCGGTCCAGCCATTTCAGAGATTACCCGGAACAAAAAGACAGACAGTCAGACAGACAAAAATTGTTTTGGTATACATCCAAATGCACTTAGTAAAAAGCGGTTATTTTAATATTACAAACAGACACTCCAATTTTATTTATTTGTATGTATGTATAGATGATGTGCAAGTAGCAAGAAGATTAATTTTAGACATGCGAGTAGCCCGTGAGGGCTAGCGGGGCTATATGATACATGCATGCCTGTGTTAGTTTCAAATGCAAGGAATACGTGCTTAGTGCAACTTGTTTGTGTGTACATTCACACATTCACATGAAATGTTAGTTAACAGCACGCGAGTTACTTAACACTTGCTTGCTTTTTCACTGGCTCGGGTATTGCGTTAAGCTTATTTAAACTACAATACTAGCCTAAACAAGCATTACATGTCCAAACCTCTTAACTTCTAAGTCTGCGTTATCAGCAGCAAGCTTCTCCTGCATATCGTAACTTTCGCTCAGCTTTCGAGTCAGATCAATCTCCTTGAAGAAAACACATCATTGTTAAAACATTTTTTTTGTGGTCAAAGCTAACAATAGTTGTTCTATGGTGGTCGGTAACATGGCTGAGGACGTACGGATTTGCTGCGTGTTGGCGGTTCGCAGACGATGAATCCAGGACCGTCGGGGTTCTTGGGACCAGCTAGTAGAACCGTGGGATGGTCCATCTTCATCTCGTGGTAGAGAGCCGGTTCTGAAAGAATATACAAATCTAACGTAACGTTTAACGACCTGATTAGGTCAGTGGGTAGTGACCCCGCTTTCTGTGCTCCGGGTCCCGGTTTCGTATCCTGGTAGGGACAAACTTTGTGTAATTAGCATGAATGTTTGTACCGAGTCATGGATGTTTATTATCTATATAAGTATTATATATTTCGCCCTCAGTCCATTGTACGGTACCCGAAACACAAGCGTTGCTAGGTGTGCGACCGTATAGTTGGTGTTCGTCTGGCGATATTTCTCCATACCATGAACTATTAATGCGACTCAAATTAGGACCTCAATTTGAACAACAATACTCTATTTGTGCCTTATTATATACAAGTCACTGTGCCCTCTCGGAGTGAGGCGTTACCATAAAAATTGCCTGGCAGATATTCCGTGCACTTTTGTGGTTCTTCCTTGGGCTTCTGGAGAACGCGGTCCGGCCTCACCAGCTTCTGAATGCTTTTGGTGAGCCTGTCGAAGCGTTCCATCTCGCGGATGAGCAGTTCGGTGCGCTCACCCAGCTCCCTCACATCTGCTTCGGTTAGTGTTGTTTTCTACGACAATATTTGTTATTTACCTACCTACTTTGTGAATACAAATGAGTAATATGAATGAATTTTTCAAGTGGGCCTGGAAAACCAAATCCGAAACTACATGAAAGCCGAAAGCACGAAAACTTTAACGCCACAGGCGACGCGTCCCGCTCAAGCGCTGCATCAGAAGCAAATGCTTAAGCTCTTTTATATATCATATGTCGCTTTATGTTTCAATTCAGCGTGCAAAGAGCCGCGGCTCCATAAACGAGCCATAAGTTGAGAGATTCGGTTTGCTATGAAGCAAATTGTTGCAATTTATTTCAAGCAGGCACAGAAAAGTTCTGAATAGATTCGCTACCACGAGAACCTCACTATGCTAGTTGTGTGCGCCACTTCTTTCAAGTACTATCGAGTGATTTTTTTATTTGACTAAGCATTAAATAAATTGGACAAGAATACAGATGACCATTTATGCTGTTAGAACTAAAACTATATATCAAATAATTATGGATTACTAGCTGTTGCCCGTGACATCGTCCGCGTCTTATTGATGAACAGATTGAAATAAAACAAACAATAAATTTTAGGTGAAGCTTACCACAATACACGAGTAACCGCACATAAATCGGTTAAGTCATTTCTGAGATTAGCGCGCACAAACGCCAGACAAAATTATAACAATAATTGTTTTGGGTTCTATTGCGTTAATAAAGGCCCCTAATAATAGGTTTTCTCATATACGTATCATCCATTTACAGATAGCACATCACTAACATTTGCAAAGTGTGGCGATCAGTGACATTTTTATTATATGTATAGATTTGACTAGGACATACAATGTCCAGAATGGATAACTCGATACAATAAGATCCTATTACTCGTATGTATATTACATTAGCCCTGCGAATATTTGAGACCATACAAGTGTATATCGGAGGCAACAATGCGTCAGATCGAGCTCTATCACCAGCACAATAGCATTGAAATAGACCGATAAGCAATTAGGCCTAAGGCTGTGTCCCCAGTCGGCAAACTCTTAGCGGCCGACTGAGTTAGCGGCGTATCGGTTTAGTACGCCCTTCCATACATTTAAAATGGAGTGTTCACAGTTTGCTAGTTGGCGCTCACTCTACGCAGTTTGCTGTGTTGCGCGCGCCGATTGATTCAGTGAGCGGCCGACTCACAGCAAAACCGGTTCCAGTCGGCGGCGGCGATATGCTCGTTCGCCGGGCGTAGTGAGTCCGTTTGCCGCAAACTGTCATGTGGACAGTTGACAGTGACAATTCAGTCGGTCAGTCGACCTAAATAAGCGGCTAACACATAACAGTTTGCTTGCGACGCACGCAAATTGATCTGAGTTTGCAGCTAACTCGAATATCAGTTCGCCACAAATTTGCGGCTCACTCATTCGGCCGCTAACAGTTTGCCTACTGGGGACACAGCCTTAGTCTGGGGCTGACGTAGATGCGCCATTGTGATTGCAGATGGGCTACCGGATACAATGTAGATGTATTAACGCAGATCGATGGCAGTGATAGCTATGTTGATAGAGCGCTCGCCTTGGAAACGAAAGATGCAGGTTCCAACGCAATTTCCAGGATTACACGTTCGAATGTAATTTTTCAACCATGATAATCACAACCTCACGCTTTTTTTTATCCTATCGGATTGTTGTCTATTCGGAGCATGAGAAAAAAAAAAGAGAGAGCACACTTGCACGCTCTCTCTCTCTCTCTCCCTCACACAGGATAGTTCGACAATGTTAAATATCAACATAGGATAAACTTCAGATAAAGTTAATTCTACATATAAATTTGAAGTTTTTCGAAGGATACGCATAACTTTTGAGAATAAGTTTTATTTGAGGCTTGTGTAGCAAACCTTAAGTATTGTTTCCAAGTGTCCTTATCTCTCGCGTACTAATACTTAAACATTTTACCTTTTGTATCTCAAGCAGTCTAGCACGCGAGTCCCTTATAATTCGACCGCTTTTCCGTGTGTCGTTGTGAATGTCCCGGATCTGCCGGGACACGTCCTCCACGTCCGAAGCCAGGGGGGAGGCTGCACATATTTTTAGTATAAAACAAGATTCTATAGGGATTTCTTCAAGCGTGAAGCAACAAAGTAGCAAAGGCGAATAAAAATAATGATCACAGAATAGGAAGACTTACATGAACTTGACTTCTGGAAAAGAATGAAAGGAAAATATTATTAGAAACATGAAACCCAGACACTATTGTAATTTAAAGAATATTACTTTAGCTATTCCAATACATATTTATTATATTATACCGGTTGAATCAAATGAATCGGCTGAATAGGAAAAACTTTTTTGTTGACAAAGGATAGCATTTTAATAGTGTTTCTTAACCAAAATAAAAAAAACTGTATTCATAGAGTTTTGAAACTAGTCCCTTGTGTGGGCCGTAAATCTAACCATACAACCAAGAAAAATAACAATCTGTAATTGATGGTGCCAATTGATGGGGCCAATGATATTGGAACACACTCTTTGCTTTTTGCTATCCTTAGCTTTACCAAACGGTAATTTTCCTCCAGAGTCCGTCTCTACCACCTACGCTATTTTTGGACACGTTTGAAACTATACCTTAGAAAGAGGTTTTGCAGCATATTTTGCATTCTTCTCCTGTCTCGTTGGCCCATTCTGGAGGTCAGGCACACCAAAGTCCCGCTGGTGTCGATATTTTGGGCACCTTCTGACCGTCTCATTTGTGGGACTCGGGCCCCGGTGCAGCATGTCCTCCACCTTCAGGCTGAGCTGGTCACCTCTTGCGGTAGTCTGTGCTACATGGATCGTATCCTCGATTTTTGGGGCATTCTCTTTGGTCCACTAGAAGTATAATAGAACACTAGAGAGACCATAAAAAATAAAGGCTGACATGAATATTCTGATGAGATTGAAATCTGTTTCACGCAGACTCCGGTTTATTTCACTTTTAAAATAAGTATCGCTTCCAGATTAATGACTATAGAATATTTTTTATTCATGTAAACCGTTAAGCACAGTACCTATGAATCGTCACAAATATTACAAAATACTAAGCTACTTTACCACCCGTCCGGAATGCTTTATATTTTTTCTTTTAAAAAAGATCTTATATATTTTTGAGCAGTTCATAGTAGGATTGAGTCAAAAAGTACTAACTCTAAATTGGTTGCAGAACATTCTTCGATGCGCCAAAATGTTACCTGAAGACGCTGATAGATGATGAACTAACCAAATAGCCCTCCGATGATGACTGCTCCAAGTTACAGGTAAGCAGTTCCTTGTCTGAAGCTCTCTTCGCCCCCGCGATCTCCGGGGAGCTGGCGGCCTGTTCCAAGGAGCTAAGTCTCGGGGACTGATGATCCACGCGGGCCCCAGGTCGCTGCCTGGATTGTTTAATTGCCTGTGATTATAAAAGTACGGTATAAGGTCTACGAATTCCGATCACAGGATAAGGTTTTCATATACACGTGATTAAGAATAAGTTTCCTATAACCTTTCATACTGCACGTATTCTGATATTTGATTTTCATAAAATTATTGCCGTCAAAATAAAAATTGTGATTTTTGGGTAGTATATTATTTTATTTACATATCAAAATTCTGTCGTCACATAATAATTAATACACATATGCTAAAGAAGCGCATGTTCAAAGGTCTGTATACCCTTTCATAATCAGCCTGTATACAGGACATTGTGGGCATTTGATAACGGCAGGTTAAAAACGTTCAGAATAGAACCTCCTTTCTAACATTCTGACTTAGCCGCCTGCAGTCCACATACAACATGAATTATTGAGGATAAAGCAAGGACATTATCTACTCAGTTATTTAGATTCAGAATCAAGTTTGAGACTCACTTCACAAATACCTAATATATACATTTCTAATTTTGATGCCCGAATAATGTACTGGCATAATACTGCCTTGTTACCTAAATTTGGTATAGTTTCGCATGGCTATACATAGAACTATAGCTCTACGGCCTGCTACGACAATGTACTCTACCGTTTAAACGACAATGGTCCCAAGTGTCCGATAGTACCTGATACAGACCGACTAATGCCATCAAAAGTAATTCACACACCATTGTTAACACACTTGCATTTTTTTTAACCTCTCTCCATCCTTCCCTATCCTGAAAATAATCTTATGTGCCGCTTAGATATTATAACCCCAGCGTTCCATAATGTCAAGTAGTTATCCAAATAGATGAATTAAGACATTTGGCCAACTGCAGTTACCGTAAAATTATAGTCTACACGAGTCAACAGCAGTTGAGACACGCCGACAAACTATTGTTGATAATATTTATAGCTTACCGATAAATGCAAAACAATCGTGCCACACAAATACGTACTTGACTGTTTACAAAGTATCTGCACGCGACAGGAATTAAATAAGGATGAAATTATTTTCTTTTTATATTTTTATAATATTGCTTTTTGTTGCTTTGTTTATGTGTCAAATTGCTAAGCCTACTTGAATTGGTTTTATTGGCTTTTTGGGACTCCAATCGTAATCCCACTAATATTATAAATGTGCAAGGTTGGATGGATGGATGGATGTTTGTTACTCAATCATGCTAGAACGGCTGAACGGATCTAGATGAAATTTGGAACAGAGATAGATTATAGTCTGGAATAGCACATAGGTTACTTTTTATCCCGTTAAAATGTATGGTACCAACGTGGGATCGATTTGTTTTAATTTTTCATAGAGCAAAGGATCCACATGATGTTTTGCATAAGTAGAGGTCGTTTAGAGGTCAGAAAATTACATAGCCATCGACATACTTTTTAATGATGGGTAACACCGAGGGCGCAGCTAGTAGATTTATATTTTCTGCAGCCCTTATTCATTCAAATATGTTCAAACAAACTAAATATCAAATACCAGAATATTTAATGCATGTGAATCGTGAGCCCTAGAAAATTTGGCTCAAGGGTACTGTTTGCAGGAACACAAAAGGTGCTGAGTGGATGATTTTTAAACTCATAAAACAGCATAAAGAGTTAAGTCATAACTTTTGAGCTATGGAACTGCAAAATACTAGGTTAGACCTGTTATGTAAGGTGCAGTGAATTGCAGGAAATAGTTATGAAGGTCACGCACACAGACAAGCAAACAGACGAGAAATGCAAATTTCGAGTCATTGCTAACCATCATTATCAGATGATTTATGATCAATATGTATCCCTCTTATCAATATCACCAAGGTAGTTTACATGCAACTCTGCTGCCCCCATTAGGCCTAAAGGCGTGATAGTATTTATACGTAATAAAGCATCAAAATGTCGTACCTTCATCACAAAATCCACTTAATACATAAAAATAAGTACTGGAAATAAATAATTAAATTACAAGAATACGTCAAAAACTTGCCAAAAATAAAAGGGCTACATTGATTGATGACATTTTTTTATTCCATAATATTCATGCAGGAAATAGTTTACCTACTTGGTAGGTAAACTATTGGTAGGTATACAAGTTCTATACAACCTCGTTGTATGATATGCTGTTAGTGTAGTATGGGATATAATCTCCATTACTTTTAAGTATAGCTCATAACCTATTGTAAACATTCCACGGGTGATGTCAGTGACAATAGCGAGCTATATAGATCATATTGTTGAACGCTACAATGTTGCGTACGCGCATGGCACTCGTAAATCTACTTAGCTACACTCGTGGCGTGAAGGCCGTTCAGTAGATAGCATACCAACAATACATAAATGTCTGTTAGAAGTACATTTAAAATATTAATGTGAAAAATAGGCCATAAATGCATATTAAATTAATACGAGTACATTATTATTATAAAGTGATTTCCAAAAAAAATAATAGAACGTCTGCCTATCTGTATGCTTCTAACTCTTGATCTTTTTTTTTAAATACATTATAGGCTAGTATTTGATCTCGATCTCACCTGATAGTAAGTGACGATGAGATCTACGATGGAGCGTACTTGCCTAGAACGTACCTGTTCACTCTCGACTTGAAAACACGCAGATTGAAGTGAACGGGGAACAACGACGCCGTTAGCGTGTTCCATTCCATGGCAGTTGGCATCTACTGGAGTGTTTTAATAATTGTTTATTGTTAGTAAACGTATTACGCAAGTTTTATTGATTGCCGAGTTGTTCTGGCGCCCGCTTTGTAAACAATAGGTGTCCATGTTCGAACCCCGGCTTGCATTTCTGGGATGGTGCGATATATCATCTCATTTTTACTTTCAAGGGGCTGTAGAGACCAACATCATAAGAAAACACCTTTCCTACGCTATGGGACTATAAACAAACGTGTTGATCATTGATTTACTTTAACATACAAGTAATTTAATTAATCAATATTGATTTACGTAGTTTAGCTTAATTGTTTTCAGTAGAAACGACGATTAAAGAAAAAGGGTATCCACGCATAGAGAATATAAAAAAAGATGTTATTCACAGTGGTCACTTTGTTTGAAATTCGAATGAGAAATTCGAATTTTAAAATGGTCATAAATAAATTGTGACTTCACATACTGATCACAAAGGTGCTGGTAAACAAGCTCAAGTATAAGGGCCAGTGTACCCTTTCTAAACCACCTGTATTTTTTTTATTACATTATTTGCAAGTATTTGATCTCGATCTCACCTGATGGTAAGTGACGATAAGATCTACGACCTGTATAAGAAAAACGAGACTCAAAATTCATTGTTAATGCTCTTGCGGCCCTCAGAGCCTGTAGAGGCTTTTGAGACTTTTTAGACTAAGGGCTACAGCAATCAGTGTGGCCTTTAGTCTAAAAACTTTGAGACACCTTAATCTATGGCAGGGGTTCCCAAACTTATTTTGTCTACTGCCCACTGAGTATGAATTACTTTTTAACGCCTCCATTTCTTCACCTACTTAAAAACCACTATAACTCCAAATTAAATGAATTATTATAAGCCTTACACAACGTTCCCTTTTTTTCTGGGTCTCTTACCTGCCTAAAGGGCAGGCCTGCAGCGCCCACAAGGAAGCGTTTTCGCCCACTTTGGGAAAGGCGGATCTATGGCATGAAACTCCACCGCTCAAGTGGACGGCCGTTCCAAAAAGTGGCACATGAACCGGACAAACCTATTATTAGTAAAAATGTGAATATTATTAGTTATCAATAATAACAAAAATAATTTTAGAATGCAAATTATGCCAAGCCAAATGCAGAACATACTATATTGCACAGAGCACATGCAAGGCCAACAAGAACTTCACTAATGGCCAGTTTAGAACAAGACACATTTTTGAAACACTGTCTAAGTTACAACGCCAGTAACGCAACGACGGGTGATATTAATGTGATGCTTTGCTCTGAACGTAACCTATTTCCATGTTGTGGTTGTGACAATCGTTCTTCAAACTTAGACCTTATTACCTTAAGCCCGCTTTGCGTATTTAAATATTCACTGGTGTAGCCATTGGGACGCACCGGAACTGATGTATGGATTGACTTGGATAGCGTAGCCGCACTGATCCAGGATCCCTATGCCCCATTTGCATATGACGATCTGTGTGCAAGTCCAGTAAGGACCTCCACACTGGCCATGGCAGATAATGCCCTGTAGGAAGCGCCTCTTTTGGGGAAATAAAATGAGATTACCGCCACATCAGAGGACGCAGATGCTGGTGCGGCTCCAGCTGTGAAACAATTGAACGATGCAACATATTATTATTGTGATATATTTGAAACGAGTACCATTCAGTCGATACTTAAGTATGTTAGGTTAGTTGGCACGTGAGTAAAAAATCCCTAGAGACCAAGCTACATTCAGCCTAGTGCAAATCGACTTTTTTTTTTACTTTTTTTTAATACATTATAGGCAAGTATTTGATCTCGATCTCACCTGATGGTAAGTGATGATGAGATCTACGATGGAGCATAGTTGCCTAGTTAGGAAGGCGGCAGTAGATCGAGACGCTACATTCACTAGGCACATGCAGCGCAGCTGATCTGACCCGCCATCCATGAATGGCAACACCGAACATCATGCCGGAACACGGCTAGGCCGCTTGGCGACATGGCTTTGTTCAGTGGGTGGTGACTAACCACGGCCGAAGCCTACCACCAGTAGAGTTGTCACCTAGTTGGCACCACCCAGGGTCACGTGTAGGGTATCTCGAGGGTATTTAATTCTCCTACGGACGAAGGTGACTCGACCCCAAAATACTCTCACAATATATACTTGAGCTCTCACCGATAGGTTCACAGACAGGGCTGGTCGCGTGTGTGTGGAAGCTTAGCGGACCGTTCCTTTGTATCCTGGTCTCTGCATGTATTTTACTCGTGTGGTTATAGGGCTGTAGAAAATATTATTTGATGTTGGTAAAAATTGCACATCAAATCACTTTATATTCTCGTTCACATCATATTGAAACGATCTGATTGGTGGATGTTATTGTCGATACGTAGCTAAGTGTGTCTCGGTGTGTACTAGACATAGTAACACAGTCTAAATTGGTGTCAGCTCCACGTGTAAGACCTGCGTATACCTATCTATTTTTTTCTTTTCCGTATTAATTTAGATTCATAAGTTTATTTCATGTCCTTTTGACATTATATGTGACCATGTCGTGTCCGAGTTGATATTTTAATCTAACAATACCCACGTGTCGAATTTGAGACTCAGTAATGACTATACTAATTACTTTTAAATATTAAAAAATAGCTTAGTAACAGGTTTTTAAATACCGTGTAAAGTACGTGAAATACTCTTGAATGTGTCTAATATGACATTTATTGCTTATATATGTTTAATATACCAACAATGCTCGCAAATTCGATATCCTGGATGAACCCCCCCCCTCCCCCTATTTCCTGGGATAAAATGTATTGTATATTCATTGATCAGGTCTTGAACCTATCGCCATGTCAAGAATAATTAAAATCTGACCAGTGTATTATGAGATATATTTTTGGGTCATATCGCGGAAACTATCCGTTACCGGCAATAGAAGTGTCACAAGTATAAGCTATCACCATGCCATTCTTCATCAAACACTGTGCAATAGTTTACTGGTGATGCAAGAAAAGACAAATAGACAGACGGATCAAGATTCCAAAAATTCGCATTCAGCCTCTGCATAGAAAATAATGCACTCCTACGATTTTCTTTCTCAATGTACAGACCCCATGTTAAGGTCCAAGGTCAGGCCAGGTGTATATATACAATTCTGGGTAAAGAACGGAAGGGAGGATCTACTAACTAAGACATCTCCATAATTACCATAAACACAACGTCTGCACGAATTAATTAAATTAAAATTAAGGTACCTATATCTGTACAAACTGCGGCTATAACCGCAAACTATATTATTTATCTTCAGCAGTTGTCTTATTCTTAACAGCATAAGATATATATTTCAATGGCGATATGTGAAGTATGTCATCAGATAATGCGTCTAATAGTATTAACGTCACTGGTAAGGTTTCGTGTCGATGACGAGCCAGTACATCATCGTCTAGTGCTCTGAGAAGGTGGATATTGGTGACCATGGCTCAAGGTAAGTATTCTTTGCAGTTAGCGTTTATATTTTAATTGCTATCCATAATGAAATAAAGCTTATTTTACAGTATTTATCGCGTTTATTTTATGTTTTCACGTTCTCGACGTTTCGGCTGCTTTACAGCAACCATGGTCACGGGAGGATTGAGGTGTTTGACGTCCTAGTGTCATAGTTTGAACTGGGGTACCCTCATATTTAGTTGTTGCTCGCGGTCCGATCTACGCAGAGAGTGCTCACAGTGTCTTGAGGTGTCGCAATGGTGCGCTTGGTTTTGAATTTAATAATATTAATTACTGGATACCAAGTCGGTTGTAGCACCCAGCCATCTCTATTGAAATTAGGATATAGTTTTTAATTTTATAAACCTACAGTACTGCAGATGCTGGTGACATTGTGGTTTAGATAATTCTTATAATTTACTTAAGCATAAGCCACTTAAGCACTTTATATAACATAATTACTGCGACAGTATACATATTATTTGCCTAGAAATAAATCCTAGGTCACATTATCTCTAGTCCTTAACTGTAGAATTACTTATAGGAAGGTTACATATAAGCTTGCCTCGTCGTAGTGTTAACCTTGATTACAACTATTTAGTTTTATTGTATCTAGCACTGATTCCATCTAGGTGCTTTATGATCTTAAATTATGTAACAGCCTTAAAATTAGAATATTTATTTCGTACAACAAAATTTATTAATTGGAGTAGTTGTGATCCTCACACTAGGCCTGGCCTATATCCTGAGGGTCTAACCTATAATAGACTGAGCCTGTAGTATATTTTGACAGCCTGATAGCACAGTTCATAGTGACCCTTCTGTGCCGAAGATCCCAGGTTCGAATGCTGGTAGGGACAAAGTTTTCGTGATGATTACGAATGTTTCTACCCGGTTATCCAAGAGTAATGGATGTTTTATGCTCGAAATGGTGGCGTTCACACTGACAATACGGACTCGAGACTCGACAGATGTTGTCCAATTTTCCGGAGACTCTTTTAATTTTTTTTCTCCCAAAACACCTATTTCGGACTATTATGAATATAGCTAAAAATAGCCAAATCGGTCCAGCCGTTCACAAGTGATGTGTTTACCCGCTTACCATGAAACAACATTTAATTTTTATTTACAGCTGTATGTTTCCAGTAAGGTGTACACTAAACCTGGAACCTGGGCCTTTGGCGCATTTGTAAACACCATGTTAAGTCAGAATTTCGATGTCCATTTAAACAAAAAAAAATGTCCCCCAAAAAAATGATCATTGTGATTTAAATTAAAAAAAAACGTAATTGTGTATCAAAATTCTGACGTCACAAAATGATAACAAATTCGCTAAAAAGGCACAGTTTTAGGGCTTAGTAGGTATACTGTTCTGGATCACCTGTATAGACTGTATTTTCTGCCTCGGTCAGTACACTCTCAAGGCACAGCATAATGTGTACCCACCGTTGCCACCTCTGTCTGATTATCACAACTACAATCTCAATATTGCTGTACTCTACTGATAAAACAAATGGACCAAGGGTATACAAACATTGTTCTATTTGTATGTAGTATCGTTCATTATGCCGATATGTTATGCCCGGTTTGCACAAGTTAAGATAGCAAGTAGGAAAATAGGAAAAAAAAATGCAAAGTACAACTTGCCAATTTTTCAACTAGCGAACTAGCTGACCCAGCAGTCCACCCACGCGGTACCTCGATAAAATGCCTACACTTCGTCCGTCCGTGAAAGAGTTTTTATAATCGAATCAGTAGTTCCAAACGTTATCCCCTACATCCAAACTCACAAACAAACCAACTTTACCGACTTATAATACCACTATATAATATATATGTATATAATAAATGTGAAGGTGTGGATTTTTATTTCTTTCCGGGATTTTTATCCCGGTAAAATGTATGGTTTCCGTGGGGTAGATTTGTTTTAAATTTTCATAGAGCAAAGGATCGACATGATTGATTTTGCATATAGGTAGTGTAAGTGGTAGTTTAATGGAAAAGACATAGAGGAAAAGGACATGCTTTTTAATCGCAGGTAACACCGCGGGGCACAGCTAGTCACTTATATACTCGTAAACGATAAAGGTGTTAATCGGATAATCAATATTATCGATTAAAGACTACCCTAATAAAAACACCATCTTTATTATGAATCTGTATAAAATAAAACATAGCAATACTAAACAGCGAAACTGGATAAAATCCTTATTATGGAAATATACTAGGTACTTAGTTCAGATAGGTATAAAAGAGCTCTTAAACAAATACCACAAAATAGTTGACAAAAAAAAAACATAAAACGTAATGAAATTACCAATTTTTTTTTGTAAATGCGCAATAAAGTTTTTTATTTTCATAAAAGTAATTAAATTTATTCTACCAAAAGGAATACAGAGGACATAGACGAGATATAATTATCTTGTCTATGTCCTCTGCAGCTACAGTTGTATCGAAGGTAAGTATTATAATACTTTCGACAAAATTACTCATACAGCCGTGGCGGGCAGTGGAATTGGTGAAAATTTAAAAAAAAAATTGCTGACAATATTGTATGGGCAGAAATATATACGGGCTATACCCGGATCTTTGGAAAGCTTGCGCGGGGACATGGGTCCAACATGCCCTTTTTGAGAATTTTAATATTATTATTATTATCTACCTGTATCTTGGTTACCCTACTTTGCGACGGCGCCGGCGCCGGTAGCAACCTGGAGGAAGTATTTCATTTAGGTAACTTTATGGTTTATTTTTATAAGCTTCAGTTACAAATTTAATGATTATCATTCATAACAGGTACCTTTGACACGATAGAAGTTATAGCCTATTCTAGATAAACACCAAATCCACGAAGGTTTTTGTCCATTATCAAAAAAAAACACTTCTCTTCTGAGAACCGTCATAAAGATAATTAAAAAATCTGAATATTTCCATGAAACAATGAATTTAAGTGTTAATAGTGTAGTACGTAGCTGGATAGACCTTATTCCAACACTGCATTACGCCAACATGAGGTCATCTGTAACTAAACTTATCTTTAACTAAAGATCGTGGTGGGATTCCCTCGCTATACGGATTCGCAGTAAGTAGGCAAATGGCTATTAATTGATGGTAATATCGACGCGTGAACATTAAAACAAGTATATTGAATCCCCATAATATGTATGTTGCCTAATTGTGTGTGTATTTTTGAACAACTGTGTGTAAGGTTATACCTGCAGGATGTTCGCTGTGTCCTCGGATATGCTGTATTATTATAATATAGTCGTACGGCAGTTAAGTGCATTCTTTGGTTCAAAATAAGTGAACAGGTACCTTCTAGGCAAGTATGCTACATCGTAGATCTCATCGTCACTTACCATCAGGTGAGATCGAGATCAAATACGTGCCTTTAATGTAATAAATAAAAAAGCAAAGTACAATTGGTGACGCAAAATTTAACATTTTAGACATTTAGTATGGAGATTTTTTTAATTATTATTACCTTATAGGCAAGTATTTAATCTCGATCTCATCTGATGGTAAGTGATGATGAGATCTACGATGGAGCATACTTGTCTAGGTAGGAAGGCGGCAGTAGATCGAGACGCTACATTCACTAGGCACATGCAGCGCAGCAGATCTGACCCGCCATCCATGGCTCTGTTTAGTGGCTGGTGACTAACCACGGCCGAAGCCTACCACCAGTAGAGATGTCACCTAGTTAGCACCACCCAGGGTCGCGTGTAGGGTATCTCGAGGGTATTTAATTCTCCTGCGGATGAAGGTGACTCGACCCCAAATAAAATGAAAGGAGAATGAAAGTTTTTAATGATTTCCGCCAGAAGCGCTGTTCAATTCTTCACACAAAATGTCGAAATACGTAGACGGTAGTGTATACGTTTATCTTGCGAATAATCTCTCACTCGAGGAACAGTTGCATTGGCTGCTAAAATTATTATGCACGAGCTCGGAATTATTTCTACAACTATAGTCAAAACTTAATTCATACATTTTAGACAAGGGACATTATTGAGAGCTTTGCTCGCACACGGACGGTTTAATTTCTTTGTTAAACTTTCGTTTTCTGTAAATTATAATGGCAAACAGTTTAATGTTATAACATTGGGAAGATTCAATGTGTTATTTAAGACGTAATCATTTCTATGTAAAGAGTATGGGAAGTGAGTTACGGGTGATAATTTAAGAAATTTTTTTTATGGGAATCCCTTTTTTTGCTTCTCGTCTGTACCTAAGTAGTTAAGGCAAGAACTTTTTTACCGAGTGCTGTTCGAATATTTTTTATAGTTAATAAAATAAAACCTAAATGGAGAAAAACCACTACACTTTAATTACTGCTGTTTCCATTTCTCAAATAATTACTAATACATCCTTGGTGTCTATACATATAATGCAGCATGAAGCAGTGATAGCCAAGTTGGTAGAACGCTTGCCTCGGTAACGAGGATTGCAGGTTCAAACCCCGGCTCGCACCTCTGGGATTTTTCATGTGCGAATCTGACTTTCAACCATGATTATCACTTGCTAAACGGTGAAGGAAAACATCGTGAGGAAACCTGCATGTCTGAGAGCACCCCTCGAAAGATGTGTGAAGTCCGCCAATCCGCACTAGGCCAGCGTGGTGGACTATGGCCTAATCCCCTTCGCATTGAGGGGAGGCCCGTGCCCAGCAGTGGGACATAAAAAAAGGGCTGGAATTATTATTATACATATAATAAAAATGTAACTGATCGCTGTCGGTACTTGAAAGATATATGAGAAAAAACTATTATTGGGGGCCTTTATCAACGCAATAGAACCCAACACAATTCTTGTTAGAATATTTGTCTATTTGTCTGTGCGTTATGCGCACTAATCTCAGAAACCTTTTTACTGATATATTGTGGTAGGCTTCACTTAACATTTAGTGTTTGTTTTGTTTCAATCAGTTCATAAACAATTTATATAAATTTAAAGTCGCGGCCGAAGTCGCAGGCAGCATATAGTTCACTTCTCACATGGTCATTATCAATGGTTTTCGGTAGGTATAATTAATACATCGGCACTTTACGATTATTAGTATCTTTTAGTATATTTGTGTAAATGTTCAAACAATAATTTGACATTGCCGGGCTGACGGGTGGGTTCAGTGAACGTTACATTGTGTACTAACATAAGTTGACATTCTGCGATTACGCATTGTATTACACAAAGTTTAAAGTTGAAATTCGAACTGTGATACGTGCTTAATTTTAACTTTTTTTTTATTACATTATACGCTTGTATTTGATCTCGATCTCACCTGATGGTAAGTGACGATGAGATCTACGATGGAGGATACTTGCCTAGAAGGTACCTGTTCACTCTTGACTCACTTCAGCAATGAGATTTCACTTTTTTTTATTTTACCCCTGTTTATATTCTACTTCACATAATGATTACAAATGCTCTACAGAAGTACAAAGGTAAGTATACCATTTCGAAACCACCTGTATAAATAACTCCATATTATTCTCATAATGTCTAAGCGAACAAGTAATCGCACATGTTTTGAAAGCAACTAAACATTAATACTTTTTCTTAAATCATGACAATAAAAAAAAATACTGACACTAAGGCTGTGTCCCCAGTCGGCAAACTGTCAGCGGCCGACTGAGTGAGCTGCAAATTTGCGGCGAGCTGAAATTCGAGTTAGCTGCAAACTCAGATCAACTTGCGGGCGTCGCAAGCAAACTGTTATGTGTTAGCCGCTTATTTAGGTCGACCAACCGACTGAATTTTCACTGTCAATTGTCCACATGACAGTTTGCGGCAAACGGACTCACTACACCCGGCGAACAAGCATATCGCCGCCGCCGACTGGAACCGTTTTTGCTGTGAGTCGGCCGCTCACTGAATCAATCGGCGCACGCAACACAGCAAACTACGTAGAGTGAGCGCAAACTATCAAACTGTGAACACTCCATTTCAAATATAATATGGAAGGGCGTACTAAACCGATACGCCGCTAACTCCGTCGGCCGCTGACAGTTTGCCGACTGGGGCCACAGCCTAAGGCAATATAATTGTCGTCATCAAGAATATTAGTATCCGACTTTTTTCAAATGATGTTTTTCATCACGGCGGCACTGGTGTATATATTCACCGTGTACCGATACAAGCGGACGGACCTTGCGAGCGTCGCGTCTCCGGCAAGCGGTCGAAATGCTACCGCGAAGGGCTTGTATTGTCCTCCTCACTGTATTCTTGGGTGAGTACCATCTCTACTAATAGATCGTTATTGTGGCACCTTCACGGCATTGATTACGTAGACCGTGTATTACAAGGTCTCAATAATGTACTAATTTTTAAAATAATTATCTAATAAGATGTTATAATAATTTATAACGATCAATCAACAACCGTATTTCAAGCGAATAATTACTCATATTTCATGCTATTAACGATAATCAACGCTACGTTTTATTGGTTTATTCCTTAGAAATTTAATTCACATTTTTATTCAAATTTTATTACAAAATCCTCAAAATATTCTAATACTTAGTAAGTGTGCATATAACATTTAATTCTATAAGTGCTATATCACTTGCAACATAAACTGAAAAACTCGCTCGCTTCTTGAAATTTTACAATAAGTGCCTATTTATTATAATCACTGGAGTACTTCAATGCGTGAGCCCTTAAGATCTAACAATGGCTTAAAAAAACAGACTTGGTTTTCGTCTGATACAAATAAAGGAATGTATTCTATAACTCTTACGGCTGCCCCTTTAAAATAGATCGCACCACTTCTAATTTGATACATCCTATAATCCGAAACCCAAGCGGCCCTAGCCAGGTTCATATTGAGTGTTCGGAATCGGATGTAGAAAAAAAACTTGTAATCGCAAGCAACAACTTAATATGAGGGTACCCCGGTTAAAATACACCCTATGACACTAGGACGTCAACCACCTCGCTCCTCCCGTGACCATGGTTGCTGTAAAGCAGCAGAAACGTCGGGAACGTAAAAAAAAAATATAAACGCGAAAAATTCCGTAAAATTAGTTTTATTGAATTGAAATCTGTTATCATTGCATGATGATTTTTGTTTAGCCCCCTTATCATGAAGTATTCATGCGACTCAAATCAGGACCTCAATTTGAACATTACCTTAATCAAGTCCGTTGGTACATATTTGCGATGTAGATCAATTGAGGTCCTGATCTTACTTACATTCACAGTTCATGGTAACCCCCTACATTTGCTCTGCCATTCTTTCTGTGTAACCGATATTATGTAAGTTTCCATCTGTATAGCTATATTTAATTGCTCCATCAATTTAGACTAATGACTTGTCTATGGACGTTTTAAACACGCAAGTATCCTAACAGTGATAATAAAGTATAATTATCATTATCAACTCGGTACGTGCCAAGTCTGTTGTATCTGTAGTCTGTAGACAAAGTAGACCTGTCTAATTCCATGACGACCGTACCGCGATTTGCCTTAATACTCTGACTATCACTCTCACAAAGTCTCAAACTTTACGCCGTTGTAATTTAGGTATAGAAAGGTACTACTACCTACCAAATTGTAAGCAAATTAATTTAGTCTTAATCGTACCAAAAATATTTTCACGTATATAATTCCAGCCCTTTTTAATGTCCTAGGCACATAGGATTTGAACCTGCAATCCTCGTTACCGAGGCAAGCGTTCTACCAACTTGGTGGTTATTACTGCTATTTTCAAGTACTTATGTATATTTATTTATTGCCATGACTCTACAGGCTGATTCCTTTGTTTGTTGTAGCCTACAAGGATTCAGATGTGGTTAGGGTACACTTGATAAGTGTTCTCTAAGGACATTGTTAGAACTGTCACGTGTTTTTTTTTTTTTTTACTTCATTATAAGCAAGTATTTGATCTCGATCTCACCTGATGGTAAGTGACGATGAGATCTACGATGGAGCATACTTGCCTAGGTAGGAAGGCGGCAGTAGATAGAGACGCTACATTCACTAGGCACATGCAGCGCAACTGATCTGACCCGCCATCCATGAATGGCAACACCGAACATCATGCCGGAACACGGCTAGGCCGCTTGGCGCCATGGCTTTGTTCAGTGGGTGGTGACTAGCCACGGCCGAAGCCTACCACCAGTAGAGTTGTCACCTGGTTGGCACCACCCAGGGTCACGTGTAGGGTATCTCGAGGGTACTTAATTCTCCTACGGACGAAGGTGACTCGACCCCACTCGACTCGTGTGCTGTTTATCTTCACCTTTTTTTAAAGTGTATTTCAAAATATACTTTTAAACTACTTGTCGTAGTTTTAATAGGGTTGTCCGCTTATTATTGTCAGTATTTTTACTCGTAATATTATTGTAGTCTGCGTTCATAATCAGTGTGATTCAGAAAGAGTGTACTAACATTAAAACTGCTCTTCTTAGACGCATTTTAATTGCTTAAAGTCCCTACGTCGATTGGTCACTTTGTTTGTTCACAAAAGGCACAATGGTCTTTTGGATGGGAGCATTATTTTTTATTTTACTAAAATTGTGACTGTACATAATTACCACAATGTATGCACTTCGGCAGCTCAGATTCAGATAGTAGTATACCCTATGTGAATCACGCTTAATACGATCCAAAAATTCGTTTTTGAATGTGCGTACATGGCTCTATGCTACATAGAATTAGAAAACTCATTTGAATTGGATATTATAATATAATCAGCCTATCGCTAATTCATTGTATTTTTTGTATGTCTTTAGTGAATAACATTTGCATATTTTTTATATATCTTCGTGTATTCCGGCTGTATGTGAATTAATTTAATTGAGACTTTGAGAGAAAAGTTAAACCGGAGTTTTTGTGCCAAAAAACGTCTCTAACAGGTTCTTTAAACGGGTTTCCCTCTTGGGCCAAAGTTATTATTAGCGCTCGACGGCTAACCCGATGAGTTTGGGTGGATTTTTTTTAATTCCGTAGTAAAGGAGAGGCCAATAAGACTTTGGATGACTGCCTACATACAAAACCACACTTATGATAGCGGGTGGCATGTAGCTGAATTGTATAAGAATAAATTTTGAAGTATTGATGATGACGACTAACCACCTTTCTTGTCCAGTTTAAAAAAAAAACCTGTTTTCGTAATAAATTAATATCATGCTAATACATTAATTAGTTAGTAATATATTTTTTTAATCTGTCCATATTATTTTTTTGCGTAAAGAGCCTTTATTTTTTTACCCAAATAAGCTACGTAAAGGTTTATGCTTATATATTATGTATGTATGTTTGTACCTTTGTGGCGCTCGAGAAACCAAACGCGTGGGCCGATTTTACTTATTCTTACGTCAAACTTGCCACCCGTCACTGAAGGCATCGCTGTTACTAAAATTGTATTTGGCGAAAAACAGACGCCATATTTAAAAAAAAATAACATAGTCGGCAAACTATGTGAAGTGGGGTATCATTGAATAGGTATTTGAAAATCATGTTCAGGTTTCTCGTACTATTTGTCATTGCGAAAGACCATTTAGAATCTATAACGATTCAAAGTCGGTTAGCAAGCGGCCAGCATCGTGGACAGGCTATCGCGTGGCCAATATTTTTACACTTTTTGTAAATATTAAGTAGCTTTTCTATACACTTTTTAATTTATATTAGTTTATTATTTTCTTTGTAATTATTGTGTGGAACATATTGCAAAATAAGTTCGAAGGTTTAAAAAATATTTTACGTCATATCTGTACAAACTGTACGATATAAATAAATAAACTTAGCGTGACGCGATATATACTAAGTAGTTTTTAGCGTTCTAATCATTACCGGACATAATGTATTGACACATGCTGTCCTTTGTGTACAATACGACTATATGACTAATTGCCAGTCGGTCTATTTATGACAATATGTACCATCCATTGAACCATACATGTGTATTGTATTATACATTGTATCTTTATGACATACATAAACATAAAAAAACACGATGTGCAGGACAAAACACAGAACCATTTTTATGACAAATAATGATTAGATATTTTCTACGAATAAGGAAATATTTTATGTTTCTTTCAACATACGACTTAATTACAGGATCATTTTAACGTGGGCACGGATAAATTCTTTAAGGTTTTTTAATGGCATTACTTCCGAGAATATGATCCTTAGCGACATTATCGGATAGTGCAATGATAACGCAATCCTGTTTACATAGCGTTTCGTTGCGTAAGCGTCGTCCATCCCTCTCACACAACAGATACAAGAAATTAGTATGACAGTGACTGCATCATTTCTCGATGACGTTGACTGGAAGTTCCTGAATATTCTACAGGCTGGGGTTTGTGATGCAGTTTGAGGTTTCGTCAAAATCGGCCTCAATTCTTCGCAATTTCCTGTAGTTTTAAATATGGCCCTTCATGCCCAGTTGCATAATTCGTAATTACATTATTTTTCAGAACGGGTAGTTCAGCTCATGTCTATGAAAAGGTATGAGATTAGCTTAGACTCAGCGATTTTTTTAGCGATGATACGGCCCGCAAATATCACATGAAAATTCCATCATCTTTTATTTTATAAACATAGGTACATAAAAATCGTAGAACGCATCTAATTAAAATACCTAGGTAAATAAGCTCGTTATAAAACAATCAAGAATTAATTCTATTAGCAGATAAACACAGTCGATAATGGAGTGACTATTACAATTGGATCACGCGACAGAAATTATAAAAGTTCAATGCGTGACGATAATTATGTACTCTATATTTTGAGTTCAATCATTGGCTATTGAAACTTGACAAGTAGTTTCTTGTGTAAGTAACCTGTAAAAATTACTTTATTATGCAAAACAAATATCAATTAAAAATAAAAGCTTACTTACTTAATATTTACAAAAAGTGTAAAAAAAATTGGCCCATGCGGTAGCGTACCTAAGATGCTGGCCGCATTTTCTCGCTGTATAGCCAAAGCTACTCGCTGAGCGAGGAAATGCTTAGCCCTTGGGTCGCCAGTTGCGTTGGCTAATCTTCCTCATAGATTTTGTATAAGATCTATAGCGCTTGGACCCCATGCACCTGGAGTAACGCTTCTTGTTGACGATCAAACAAACCGAAACAGACAAAATATGAGCAGTTATAATATAAGTAAGTTACCCACTTACTTTTCTCCCTTAACGAATTTTAATTGAGCTAAACTGCTCGTAGCCTAGATCCATTGTTTAAAGTTAATCCATTTGTAACGCGATTACTTGTAACCGCTGATCCTTGGCTGATAAGACTCATCACGCGAGAGTAGGGCGTTTCTCCCGCATTAACAATAGAATCAAGGTTCACTATTTATAGTACAAAAGTACAACCGAACGACCATTAAAGAAATTATCCGAACTCATTTAAGTATCTCATTAAATAAAATAATTTAAAATACAACTTATTTTATAGATTTTATCGCGTTTATTTTATGTTTTTACGTTCCCGATATTTCGGCTGTTTTAAAGCAATCGGGATCTAGGGAGGACTGAGGTGTTTAACATCCTAGTGTCATAGTTTGAACTTGGGTATCCTCATATTTAGTTGTTGCTTGCGGTCCGCGATGTGCGATCTATGCACCAAGTGCTCATAGTGTCTTGATGCGATAAAATCTATCGAATAAGTTTTATTTAAATTTGTAGTATTCGCGTAAATATAAGAAATCAAAATTCATTTACATTTAAAAAGATCGCTAGAAGGACTCAACATTTGTAGAGGCCCAGACAAACAACGTAGGTAGGTACCGGACTGCATCTGATCCCAGTAACACCTACCCTACCTAGGCCAGGGCAATTTACTAAAAGTTAATTTCGTAATATTGCCTATTTGGTAATGAAGTGCGCTACCTAACATTGTAGAGAGCCGGGCAACCAACACTCGAATCACGGAAGCAAGCTGTCGTCAAAATCGGTTTGTTCCTTTATAGGTAGTTTATATATATTTATTTTAATTCAATTTATGCTTAGTTTCGTTATGTGTGCATAAATAAATTATTGTAACTTAGATTTTTTTTTAATTAAAAGTAATTTACTTAATTAATTAATTAATAAAGAATACTATAAAAACTTGGAACGTTACAAAATATAATTTTAATTACAATAATGTCGGCTTAAAATTTCAAGGTTTGCTTAAGTATATGCTCATTGTTGTCATTCATGAACTCGTCTATACTTTAGCAGCATTTCCTCAATAATAACGACACACTAACATGCGGGTCTTCGTGATTTCAGATAATACCGTTAATAAAATTATAGCACCGTCATCACCCGCCCGGAATAATATCGATACCTAAGTAACATGAGATGCAATCTGTAGTACAAGTCCCTAGCTTAAATATCTACAGATTACACGACCTAACCCCCGACAGATAAGAGAAGAGCACAATTACTGAGCGTAGGTACGAAGGCACAAGCGGACTGAACGCTACCCCTTGTAGCTAAAGTACCAGTACATTTTCCTTTTTAAAACACTAATAAACTTAAGTATATATAAATGGAAATGGAAGCCGGTGCATGCGGGTGGTGGTGGACCCGATGTGTGGAAATCATTGGGGGAGACATATGTCTAGCAGTGGACGTCCTACGGCTGATAGAAAAAAAATATATAAATATACAACATCACGTGACAAATCGTCGACTATAAATTACGATACTTATTCAGCCACTACCCGATGTAATCTTGACCTAAATACAAAAATAAACCTGACCGACCTAATCAGATTCAATTCTAATATGAGTAGATCATAAATATTATGAAAAATATTATAAAAAAATGTTACGTAAGTATTTCACATTATTGCGTGAATTGTATCCAACCGTTGAAACTTTAATGGAATATACTCACCGCGACTTTTCGCTTGTTTGTGGTTACAATTAAAATGGGAATGCAACAGCATGTTTCAGAAAGGGTGACCCAAGCCTGGATACGTGCGCTTCCTTAGCGCATTTGTAAACAAAATTTAAAATATACATTTTCTTAACGTTTTTTTTTTGTAATTACTTTAATTTCACACATGCACATACTGACTTCACAAATGCGAAAGGCTTAGTATACCCTTTCTGAATGACTCTGTATATTGTTCTATTACTCAGTTTTGCAAAGACATGACAGTCTCAATGTCCATTGTTAGGTTATTATATTGGTAAGTGCACATGATTCAATTAATTAATGATAATTTGAATTATTATTTTTGGAATACAATATTTATTTCCATAAATATATATTTTTTCCTATAATGGCAACACCGTTATGGATATACAATGTAATGAAATATTTAGTTTTAAAATGATTAGCTTCGTCAGCTAGGCAGTCGATGTGTGACTTTAATTTAGTTTGTAGACTAATTACCTTCGATCATAGTGTAGTTACAATTTTTGAGTTCTATTCCTCGGTGATAGAGTGCTCATTTGAAACACCTTATAGGATCTATGACATTTAAAAATACTGTAAAGCAAGCCCAATGAGTTGCATGTTACTTTAAGAAAAAAAGTGAGTTTGCACGCCTTCACACAATAAATGATTTGACTTTGAGTGTCAATTTATTACGGAAGCTATATTTTTTAATCAATATACGTATGATCTTTAATAATATATACACATATGACAGTTTCTCAAAATTGACAAAGCGGCCCATTACTGGCAATTATTCGCCATAGGCCTAATACGCAAATTACAACCTCTATAGATACGGCAACCTTGGTGATAATAAGTGATCAACATTCAAGGAAACATGTTTGTACATCGATGGCCTTCTTTTGATCGGCAGCCTCAATAAATTGCCTTTTTTTTCATTCCAAAACGATCTGTGTTCAAGTCATCCCCAATTCCTTATGAACAATGCAGCCCTGGAGATTTAATATCCACAGGAACGACATTCCGAACGGGTGGTAAAGACATAGATGAACATTTTGTGACATCTTTGACGATACATACGTACTTAGTGTAATGGTTTACATAAATAAAATACATTACGCATATCTTCCCCGGAACGTTAGGTAGGGGTGTACCACAGTCAGGGTCCCAATGACATATATGTAGATGGCAACCCTATTGCTATTATGCCAGGTACACTCGCTGCCACCCGGCAGGATCCTCGCGATGTTGACGTCACAGTTCCACATGTGATAAACAGTATCGTATATATTTTAAACATCCCAGTACGAACCGAGTTTTGTTTGTGCGCACGCTATTGAACTAAAAACTATACGGTCCCATTGAAATGAAACTATATTTTAGGATTTTATCGCGATTTTATTCCTATTTTACGTTCTCGACGTTTCGACTTGGGATCCAGTAATTAATATTATTAAATCCAAGACCAAGCATACCATTGCAAGACCTCAAGACACTGTGAGCACTTTCTGCGTAGATCGGACTACAAGTAACAATTAAATATGAGGGTACCCCGTTTCAAACTATGACACCAGGACGGCAACTACCTCAGTCCTCCCGTGACCATGGTTGCTGTCAAGCAGCCGAAACGTCGGGAACGTAAAATAGGAATAAAATCGCGGTAAAATCCTTAAAATTTAGTTTCATTTCAATGTGTAATATTCGCGTAAATATAAGAAATCAATACATACGGTCCCACATTAAAAAGCGCTTGTTTTATAAGCACCGTACTATGGACTGGGGTTGAACCCAGTATATAATACTTTTGTCAATATTAAACATCCATGTCTCCGGTACAAACATTCGTGTTCATCACACAAAGTTTGCCCCAACCGTGATTCGAGCTCGGGTCGTCGGCACAAAAGCAAGGGTCAATACCAACTGCGCTTATCAGGCCGTCGTCGATATTTATTACCTATGGGGTAACTACAGTAATAATTACGTACCATACAATATTTATCTTATGTATAAAATTCACGTGTCACAATGTTAGTTTCCATACTCCTCCGAAACGGCTTGACGGATTTTTATGAAATTTTATATGCATATCCAGTAGGTCTGAGGATCGGCTACTATTTATTTTTCATACCCCTAAGTAGTGAGGGTTGTCCAGCCCAAATTTTTTTTTTTTTGGCAATTGTATTTTTTTTGTAATTTGGCATTAAAAATACATACGAGTACAACCCTAAATGTTCATCCTCCTATCACAAACCCCTATTTTTATAGCGTATATTGTCTCGAATAGCGGAATAACTATTAAATGAACATGGGAAAAAAATACTTAAAAAATAATTCATTTGCTTCCGAGGCGGTGCGAAGTTCGCCGGGACAGCTGGTATAATTAAAGAATGTTGGTGACACATTGCTTTACTAGTAGCGGCTAACTTTATCGCGTGATTACGTGTCCAATTCCCGCCGATCAAAATGGTCAAGTGGTATGGTCCATTGTGCCAAACCCATAATACTTTGGGGCCAAACAGTTTCTGTTTATGTAATGTTTATTTAAATAAGCAAACCGCGAGTTGACCTGCGCACCCCACGTGACTGGCCTAGACCGTGAGCAAGGCCGTGGAATAGCGTTCTGTGTATAATTATCAACATCTACAAGTGAAAAGAGATTTGAGAGTTGTTTTATTTTAATCAAAATATTTTTTTTTTATTTATGAAGGCCAAGGAAGTACCTAAGTGTTGGTTGAAGCTGCCACCGGTTCGGAAGGTTGGTTCCACCCAGAAAAAACGGCAAGAAAATCATGGTAAACCTTTTAAAAAAATAGGTTGTTATAGGACATCAACGTCATGTGAGCAGGCAACACGGGAACCACGATACTAAGTAGTTAATACCCAAGCAGTAGTTGCAAGAAGTCCTGAGCTGGATATGGATCTACCAGAGGAATCGTATATACTCGTATCGTGTGGAGCAACCTCTTAAAACTTGCCACAAGCTACAGAGATGGCGCTGCAGACGACATTCACAACAAATGACGAGGTTCCATACAATCCTGAAACGCGCTATGAAAGTTTTCGGAGGAGGAGGAGGAGGAGGAGGAGGAGGAGGAGATATATACAAGATCCCGACAATAACCGTCCCGCCAGGCATACCAGCAACCTGGCTGGAAGATCATCCCTATTTCGCCAAATTGATGACCTCTGGACAACGAACAACATCCTTCTGTGAAAGACTCAAGCACGAAAGACAAATACACGTGTTCCACTATATCTCATGTCGTGGGCTGGCATCCCACACTAACCTTTTTGTGCCAGCACGGCCGTAAACCCCTTCCTCTACCACTTCATCTTAAAACCGCAACGGAGAGAGCTATGCTCTAAATAAATAGCACAGGATCGCAAATGAAATCCGTGGACGCGGACCTACGTCACCGACATAGTATGAGCGAAGCGAAGCTTAATATATAATAATATACAATCCAGGGCCGCATTTGCCACATAGCCAGAAGGGCTAATAAATTTAAACTAACCTAAATACTATAAATACATAACTACTCCATCACCAGGTGCTTATCGCCCACTGACACACGTAAATGAATGATACGACTTAAATAATATAAATATGTATATATATTATTTAAGTTGGTAAGTGCTCAAGTAAAATCAAATCGAGTGCATGAAATTTAGAGTGAAATGGGTTACAATACAACATCTTATCGGGATTTATCATGAAGGATCATTCGCTTAGGGGAATTCCCTACAAAAACTATTTTAGTTGCCATACTTAAAACCGCGTTATACTCCGTTATGTTTATGGTCTGGAGTTGCCATTAGATTTAGTGATTTCAGTACCAGCTGTTCGAGGTTTGTTGGTCAGGGGCCAAAAATGTAGTTGAAAATTCTTTATTTCAATAGAATCGTTCATGGAAGCTGAAGGCCCCTTAAGCTTGAGGGCCCCGTGCCACTGCCCCACCTAGCCCTATGGTACTGACGCCTCTGGGTATGGTGCCACGTACCGTTGAATAGAAATATTAAGTAGTTATAACTGGCTTAATCCGGCACTAGCATTCTTGAAATCGAATATAAATTACTTAAAAAAACGCTGCCCGCTAACAAATTGAGTTGTACTCAACGCTTCTATGTAACTGGTTGTGCCAACAGTTCCCAGTGACGCGTTATATAATGAGGCATATTTGTTTTTTTTTTTGCGGTTATGTGACCGCGCGCGCCTCTGAGGAAGAAATATTTTTTCTAGCCAAACACGTGACCATTTTTTCCACTTTATAAGGTTTAATTATCATCCCAAATTGTTTTTTTTACACTTCCACCGGTGGCAAAGGCGTATCGACATGACCGTTCAGTTGTCCACAGATTCGCTCACCAGTCGCTCTTCCACGATATAGTTCTCACAAGATTTTTGGACTAGTTTGCGCATTTCTTTATTGCTTCGTTTAAATTTTTCTAGTTTTAATATTACTTACAAGTATATAGTGTATTAGAGCGATGCATATACAGAATACATGTAAACCGACTAATCCTTGGCGATCACTGGCATCGGCCACATCGTCACAATGGGCTCTAATTAGCGCGAAGAGAACTATCCGACAGCCATGACAAATTCCATGGAATACTGAATCCAAACTTAGTGTGATATAATGAAGATTTAATAATATATTTGTATTATAGATATGATGTTTTGCTATGGATCTATTTCCTGAAACTGTAAAATTTTAACTAAATTTAACCGCAGAATCCAAAACAAAAGTATTTAGAATTGTTGTATGTTTGTCTGTATCACGGTAAGCTACTGAACCATAGCTTAAAGATATTGCTTCAGCACATTACTAGGGTATGCTCGCATAATAATAATTCCAGCCCTTTTTTATGTCCCACTGCTGGGCACGGGCCTCCCCTCAATGCGAGGGGGGTTTAGGCCATAGTCCACCACGCTGACCCAGTGCGGGTTGGCAGACTTCACACATCTTTCGAGGGGTTCTCTCAGACATGCAGGTTTCCTCACGATGTTTTCCTTCACCGATTCTCGCATATAATAACAATAATAATAGACTTTTTGACCGAAATTCGGTCACGGCGGTGAATCTCAACAGAGACTAGCCATCTGCGCAGGAGATGTTATAGTGCACAAGTGTGCGCGCAAGTACAGGGCACTCTCTCTTCCCTCACTCTCATACTCCGATGGTAGGCGCAGGACCGACGGAAATACGTGCTCTCCGAGGCACGAGCGAGACATAATCATTGTTGAAAATAGGATTTGCACATGAAATCGAGAAGTTCCAGAGATGCGAGCTAGGATTTGAACCTGCGACACTCGTAACCGAGACGACCGTTCTACCAACACGGCTGTCACTGCTTATTATAAGCTCGCATATATTTTACTGTTTATTTAATTAAATGGTTATATTATCATATTTTATATTCCATTGTAGTAATTATACAGTGGTATTTGGGTAAACATTGAATTAAATTTAGATTCATGATTATAGAGCGTTGTTGGTTTGGCTATGCGTAAGCGCAGTTTGTCGCGTGACTGCCTCGTCTTATCGAGCTGCAACAGTTGGCCACTCAGGGCGACATAGTTCTGCATATATAACTGAGAGAGATTTCTGTTGTTATTTGTAGAGTTTGGTATTTATTTCATAGAGTTTTAGTTTACGCCTTCAAATTTGTGGCACAAAAGACAAGAACAGCTTACTTTTACTAATAATATTATAGTTAGCGGTCTATTTGTTTGTAGTTCAAAGAACTTAAAATGGCTGCAGGGATGAGCCGTAGAAAGAAAGTTTATAATGTGGTTAAACTAAACGGTAATCGGTTCCTAAATATTTCCTCAAGTTATGCTAATATTATGTAGAAAGTTATAAAAGTAATTTCACAGATAGAAGATCTACTATCAAGGATTGTTGACCACTCGGATTTCCTGGGGGATTTAAAAGCCATATAAACATTATTATAATATTATAATAATATCGCCAGATCAACGCACCAGCTGTACGGTCCCAAAATAGTGAATACATGTATTTTGGGTACCGTACCATAGACTGGGCGTGATGCCAATATACTACTACACTAAACCCATTAAACCTTATGGTCCCAAACTAAGCAAGGCTTGTATTACGGGTGCGGTGAAATGGAATTAGGGCTGTCCCAGTATAAAATACTTATATAGATTGACCCGGGTACAAATGTTTGTGCCCATCACATAAAGTTTTCCCCTAACAGGCTTCGAACCCAGGGCCCTCGGTATAGACAAAATCTTTTTTTTTTTTTTTTTTTATTACTTTATAGTCTTATAAGTATTTGATCTCGATCTCACCTGATGGTAAGTGACGATGAGATCTACGATGGAGCATACTTGCCTAGGTAGGAAGGCGGCAGTAGATAGAGACGCTACATTCACTAGGCACATGCAGCGCAGCTGATCTGAATCCCGCCATCCATGAATGGCAACACCGAACATCATGCCGGAACACGGCTAGGCCGCTTGGTGACATGGCTTTGTTCAGTGGGTGGTGACTAGCCACGGCCGAAGCCTACCACCAGTAGAGTTGTCACCTGGTTGGCACCACCCAGGGTCACGTGTAGGGTATCTCGAAGGTACTTAATTCTCCTACGGACGAAGGTGACTCGACCCCAAAAATCACTTACCCACAGAGCTAATCAGATCGTCAATTAGTTAATCCGTGCCTCGGTAGAAACATTTCGTGCTCATCTCACAACCCGGACCCGTGGGACAAGAAGCTGGATCACAACTAGCTATCTTTGATATAAGGACGATGAGGAAGTTATCCACTGCATGATCAATACCTAACATGTATTACTTCGGGGGTTTTTCGTTGTACATGCACGCATCGCAATTTGAATACTTAATTTTCATGCAGGGCATCGTTATAAGGAAACCAACGCAAACCTAAAGATTACAAAGGACGGACGTAGGGGAAACTACTTACGTGTTAATTCTACATACATATACAGGGTGTAAGGATGTTTGTAAGAAAAACTGATAATATGCATTCAACTCATGATTCTGGACCTCCCAGAGATGGAATCTCCCGTCGATCTTTACATGAGAATACATTTTTTTTCAGCATTTTTTCAATATATTGTAGTATGAAATTGTTACAGGAAGTCTAGCTCAATGTAGATTTAAGTAAAATAAAAAAAACATAATTACTATTTTAGACCTGAAAACAGTATGTAAATTAAAACTTGATACGCTCGCTCGAGCGCGCGTCACTCGCACGAGTCCGGCGGCGTCACGCGGCCGCGGGGCGTTGTGTTGTGATCGTGCGGTTTACAATACATTGCGTGCTCAAAAATGTTAACATTTTTAACCGATGATTTTCGACATAAATGATGTCTATAATTTTATTATAGGCATATACCTTTACCCAAAGTTTTCTTTAACCACGCCTTTTACACCCTGTATATAGGCAGAAATATTTATTGATAGATAGTTATGTACCTCAAGCACAGTCTTTTTATGTACCGTTTCGGTACGTAAGCTTCATCCATCCCTCTCACACCACCTATTTTATACGTGTCTTTACAGTGACAGCGTATTTTCTCGATGACGTTACGACTACTACTAGTGGCAATGATAATTGATTGTCTCCGTGTTACAGATTTTTGATACATAGTTTGTTTTCATATCATTTTTAAGTTTTTTTTTTATTTTTCAGTTGTAAATATTTAGTGAGATTTTAAAAATTAAGGAAAAAATATGTTACAGTGTTACTTGTACTTTATATAAATACAGTTTGAGGTGCATACAGATTGCACCTCTCCCTACCCCTTAGGTCAACACAGGTGTGATGGTATAGTAATCTACCGTTTGCGTTTATAAATAATACATTTTCTAAAAGCGTGGCAATTCGAAAGAATATCTCTATCAGATATCTGATCGTTCGCCATATAATAATTAGCAACACTACACCTGTCGTATGCGCGGGCGCAGACACCGGAAACGCGGGTCACGTGAATCGATCCAATTGCTATTTAGATCGATTTTAAACGTGTAAGGACGTCGAATACTCGGTTTGGCAACAATAGGTGCAGGTTTGACTCTCTCGCAAAAGCATGTTAAGTGCGCTAATCTGCGCTGACCCCGCGTTCTGTACTGCGGCATTAATACCTCCATAACAAGAGGGAGTGACTCGCCCCTTATTACATTGGGACAAAATTATTCTCGTAATAATGTAAGTAAGGATTTGTACCTTTGCTTACCCCCTCAGTGAAAACAGGCGTGATGATAGAATATTTAAACCAATTTTTGATCTATCGGTGTGATTAGTGATATAAGCAATTTTTAAGGTCATTTGCATATAAATATACACATAGCTCGCTACTAGCCAAAAAAACTAGAAAGAAAAGGTGCCGGCTGTCGAATTGCAGGACAGTTCCCTAGAAGGAGAACGAATATAGCAGGAAGCCCGAATTAGGGGAGGCCTATGTGTTGACGTCACTCGTGTGTTAAATGGAACCCTACACATATTGAAATTTGGTATCCAAAAATGCATTGCAATGGATTTAATTTCTAAAGTGTGTTGAAATAAGAATGGATATGGTATCCTCGGTATCATTGTAAGTCGAGGGCAAAAGCTTGCACTCATATCAAGGCATGTCCCTCCCAGGACCTGCTCATAAAACGTTATATTAATTAATTCAAACAATGCCACATTGTAATCTAGTCTAATACAATACCTCCGATTATATCCTTGATAGTAAATACTGCTATATTAGAGTGTAGACGCTGACACTGCGCAGTCTATATCGCGCAGCCGCCGCCGCCGTGGAGCGCCCAATCGCGTGTTGCCTTTCAACCAGTATTTTTTTTTAATTACAGCGATGAGAAATTTAAACGGTGAGTTCGATATTTAAATATTTATGGCAGATGAACTTTTTTATTCTGATTGATTCCGGTGTGATATCATCTAACCCATAGCTTGGCAATTTAAAAAAAAAACCGGTCTGATCCACCATTTTGGATTCCAATCAGATCCCCTGGCTCATGGTATCAATAATAAAGTATTATATAGCAGTGTTAATCCTCATATTTGTTTCTGATTTACAACTTGTATATTATTTCGATCATGTTTGAGTATATTGTTGCTGCTATTGTTGCTCGACAACAGTATTTGAGAACATATTGTTGTCGAGCTTAAAAGTGTATCTTTAGACGGTGCTATATTGGATGACAACATATTTTATTTTCTTTAAGTTGCAAGACGATATACCATAATAATACAATTGATCAAAGGTGTGCATTTACATATGGACGTATTTATACTAGCACCTGAATATAACCCGGCGTTGAAGTTTACCAATTGATAGTCACGGCTATAGCTGCTTACCCCTTCGGGTTATACAGGTGTGATGCTTTCGCAAGGCTTTAATGACCACAGATGATTAATCAATAGATGATCGATAAGGATGTTCGTCTTCATTGTAATGGCTTTATCGATTATTTTCCGACATCCAAAGAAAGAAAAGACTGACAATATGTTTACGTCGTAATAATAGAATATGAATGTTTTATTTTATAATCATTATACAATTTAAGATATACATGATAACTCAAATCAAACAACAACTAATTCTAGCGTTTAAGTTTCCGAACAGGAAAATCGTACACAGTTCAGTACGTCAAGTGCGAGATTATTCGTAAGCTAACCGTATACTTTATAGTCTACGTATTTAGATACTTTCTATGTAGAATTGAACAGCGCCTCCAGCGGATGGTATTTCAAACTTTCAATTCTCCATACAAAATATCCAAATATTTAGACTATAAGGTATACGATTAACTAGCGAATAATCTCGTACTGAGCCACAAGCATGTGACGTCATCACCATAACTCAGGGTATATGCCACCAAGTCCCTGCCCCCGCACCCCTTTTGTGCTATTATAAAAAAAAAATTACAAACATCTTTAAAATTACGTGATATTGTAAAAAAATCCAGCTAGTACCTGTGCTATAACATTTCTAGGTACCTAATTTTTTGTTTAAGAAATAATGAAGCCCGGAAACACCGTTATAATTGGTGAGCCTTCTCAATGTCTGCTTGTAAGGGAATTAGAAATTGCCGTGTCAACAACGCACGCGCAGCCCGCACGTAGCTGTTTCTTAGACCGGGCTTGCGAGGTACCCAGCCCTTCATGTATGATAACTCAAAATAAGTTAAGGCCAGCCATATTGTTACATGTATTTTGTTGTAGGCCGTATTCTAAGCATCGTTATAACAAAAACCGTGTAAGCAGCGACTGACGCATTCAACCTTGGTTTTGTTAAAAAAAAAACATTATTTTAATGACTCGAGTAGTTTGTGGTTTGTTGCAATTTACACAAATAACTGGATTTTCTTAGGGTGATAATACTGTATCATATATCTATGACATAAATCTAGAATTGTAGGTATAATATAATGTGTGAGATCTATTTCATTTGCATATAAATAAGGCTTACATGATTATAGTAATAATATCCCCCTAATCGTGTTTGTTAAATTATTTATAGGTCATTGAGCTTGTGCAAATGTGCTTATGCGTCTACATGTGACTTTGTCTGCTTAGAATCTTTGTCTATTCACCGAATACTAAAATGCAACTTAAGGGGTACTTAATTTGATACATGATAAAAAAAATATACTCCCGTTGTCTCTCCAACTAAGGCAAAGCTTGCGCTAAGAGTAGGCTTAAAGTCAAGTCCGGACCGACTGGGCCATATAAGGGCGGCGCCTACTATTAGGCTATTGGTGCTTAAAAATATATTATTTAAGTAGCGTGTTAGTATTGTGTCGTATGTGTTATTCTTTTGTCTTTTACTGGGACTCGATTGGCTTCTCACACCGATGTCTTCATTTTGTCGTGATAAGTACATTATGATATTCCTAAGTACGCACTTAGAATAAACACGGCTCGCGACTTCGTACGTGAGGGCATTGCTTTTTTGTACTCCCGAGTACTCTCGTTTTCCGAGAAAATAATACATACAAAATTATATATTGATATTATAATGGAATAAGATGAGATATGGCATCGCCCACAAATTTATGGGTATTTTACGCATGTAATAACGATGACAAATTCAATAAATACCTACGATAAGAACACATTATATTTTTTGGTATTACGTAATATAAAAGGGTTATGACATGAAAATAGCATGACCTTATGAGGGTTTTCACAATGGCTACGTTTTTTTTTCGATTGGTTTCCCGACGTTTGCAGGGCAGGCTAATATAAAAAAATAAGGATGTAGCCTCTAAAATAATATCCCCTACATTTATACAATTGTCTCAATAATATCCTCAGTATACACACTTCACGTCAATATGATAAGGTATATATTTATAAATCGTAATTTTAAAGGTAGGATGTAACCTAGAAAATTAAATTACGACTGATCATGTGATCTTCCTACGAAAAAATATGGCGAAGGCCGAACAATAAAATGTGTATAAAATATATAAAGCAAAGCGCGGGCTGTAGCACGCGAGGGGACTTGATATTATGTGCTCCTACGTGGGCGTTTACTCTAATTTACAGATACTGAAATTTTTTAAGAAGTAGGATAGACGCCTCTGCGAATAACGTTGCCCACCTAGAATCTCTCATATAATAGTTAACATTCAATCGCTTCGATTTTGAGTCGCTTTGTATTTCACAAAAGGTACAGTACACATGTTCGCTCGTAGGTAAATCCATTACTTATTTACTCGAAGATCCTAGCTCACTCCAATCACAACCCTAGCTCAACGGCTTCCTGCAACGCGTGAGGTCATCAGCCCACTTAGTGCCTCAAGATTGATCATCATCATGGGATAATATCACCACCAGCGCGGTCTCAGTATACGACCATCAATAGTTTATTCCTAACAACTGATTAGTAGTCTTCTTCCAATCGCCAATCATCTCTATGCTAAGCTTATCTCATCTAGATCGCTCGCGTTAGATGCAGGGTTTGTACATGGAATTAAAATTAAATGATCAAATTTATCATAATTAAACATTAAAATGTAGTTATTCATATTTGTTATTTTGAATACTAATACGTTTAAATTACTTATTCATTATTTTAATATTACAATTTTGTTTAAACTATAATATGCGGTGTACATCAAAGCCATATGCAACGAGATTAATGTTTTGAATGAATAACCTAACCTTTTTTTCTAGTCCATATTTTATAAAAAAAATATAAGCTACCTAGCAAGGTTGAAAAAATAAGCATTGTCATTATGCCAGTTTACCAAGTAGTTTAGAAACTTCAAACTCTTGCAGTTGACAAAAGAATAAAAAAATAATAATGTGTGTATATCATATTATACTATTTTGTATGTTGTTTATTACAATTTGTTGTTATTTGATGACATAAAATCATAACGATCTCACCTCCACTACTTCGGAATCGCAGTCGATCCCCACTACGAAGGACATCGAAGATGACCAGCAGAGCGAGGCAGTTTGTTGTATTCGAAATACAATGTGCCGTCGTCGCCGTGTCAACGATCACAACAAGCGATTTCAGATCACGTGACCACCAAACCCATCTCAAGCCGGGGTAATAACCGCACGACCTCAGAAACGCCCTGCCCGTCGCCTTGCCCCTAACCTGTACTTCGACTATATCGATGTTATTACCAACACTTCCTTATGGCTTGAAAAACGGTCTATAATACTTCACTGTCAAATTACGTAATAATGTGATTTATTTACTAGGTAGTTTCGTAACTTAATTTAAAGGTTAGCTAGTACGGTTGATATCACGCTGCTTATTAAGGTCCCAATATAAACTTGTATAATTTATTCGTAGCCCAATACGTATGACGGCGAGATTGCTAGAGCAAGCTAAAACCTTTAAAGTAAGGATAGATAAAAAGGATATTTTTGGGAAATTCTGTTTCATTTGGGTTGAGAATAGCGCCCCGCGGATTCACCTATTTCATATCACACCCTTACAACTGGTACCTTCGTATACAAATTATTATTAACATTTTCCTTGAATTCCATGTCTTTGTCTCCTTACACTTTGGCAATACCATGCTAAATTTAATTTTACCTGTCATCATAATTATATTCGAACACTGACTGTCTGCCAACGTAATCCCTAAACCGGTGTACTTAGATATTTGAAATTTCGCGAATAAATGTCTTAAGTACCCTAGAGGTGCACTAAGGAGGGTTGTTTTGGAATTTTGTCCCCTAAGGGGGTCAATTAAGGGACAAAGTTTGTATGAAGAATGTTATTTTAATGTAAGATCGGGCACATGGATACTATGTAAGTACTTAGTCATTGTTTATCCCATTAAAAAACTAATTCACTAAATTAATACGAATATTTTTTCCAAAATTTCGTCGTCGACTGATTTGCCTTGATAGCAACCGAGGCGATCAATTGACAGATTTAATTTCGCATCAATAACTTGTATTTATCATCATAACCTAGAGCCAATGATGATTAATAGATGATCAACTTGAGAATCGTTGAGGTAGGTCTGCTCGTATTTGGTAGGTAGGATTCTTGCAAGAATACTCGTAGGTGCCTAAGTACAGCTAACAGTCACAATCAATTAACAAGAAATTAAACAAAACTCTCTAAAGTGAAATTCACTCTGCCATTGCCGTTTTATTGTTATACTAGCTGTTGCCCGCGACTTCGTCCGCGTGGTATTTAACAAAGACAACCGTTGACAACAGCCTGCTCGCCCATTCTGAGCCCCCGGAACGCATTGCAGGTTGTTGCTATTAAATTTAATCAGGCGCTGCGCTGCAACATTGGTTTTTTTTTTTTTTTGTGAGATCCTAAAATAAAAGTATTTTTTTTTCTAAAATAAAAGTAGCCTAAGATACTCCTCGTTATATCAGCTATCTGCCAGTGAAAGTCCCGTCAAAATCTGTCCAGCCATTTCAGAGATTACCCTGAACAAACAGACAGACAGACAGACAGACAAAAAATTTAAAAAATGTTGTTTCGGTATAGGTAACGTGTATACATCCAAATGCACTTAGTAAAAAGCGGTTATTTTAATATTACAAACAGACACTCCAATTTTATTTATATGTATGTATAGATAACCACTGATACGGAATATCTGTTGCATTTTCTCGAATGATTAGAAAACCAAAATGTAACGTAACATACATCTACTCTCTAAATAAGCTGAAACATATAGATTCTGCCATGGCACAATAACATGCTATGCTAAGTATTCTCTTCCGAAGATGACCCATGACTATGTCACGACCAGTGTTGCCATTATTTGACAACTTGAAGAGAATTAACACCGCTCTTAGTTCGACTAAGAGTCGAACGGAGTCGGAGTCGGAGTCGGAGAGGAAGTAGTCTTGGGCTGAACACGTGATTAGCTGTCGTGGTGAGGGTATACGTAACGTAGCGTATTGTGCCATGGTTTCGGCTACCTTTATAGTACAAAACGCCTTAAGGAGTATTAAGATAACATAAGAATAATCGTGCTCTTGAAGCAAGACAGACAGCGTGATCGAGCACCCCCCGCGGCTGCGCATGGTTGCTGAAGCCACTGTATTAACCATTTGTGTTTGTTCCAGGGGGGTCTTGTGATAAGTTTATCGGCAGAAGGAAAGCTATTCCCGTGATCCATGTCAGGGGAAACTTCTATGAAGTCGGTTATGACGTGGTAAGCAGAATTATTAAGACAAACTATCATATAATCTCCACAATGTTCTCAGTCCTACCTCTTCCTGAATGCAGAGGGAACTCATGCTCTCTTAATGACTAATCGTGTTAGATTTGTTACAATATATCAAGAAAAACAAATGTTTTTTCTCCCCCAGGGTCGAACCTTTTCCTCCATCATCAGAAGTTTCGTCTCCTCGTACGAGAATCTTCGGGACTTCGAGAAGGAGTATAAGACGGATGCTGGCAGAGAGGCGTACGAAAATACCTTGGCTAATATGAACAAACGATTCCCCTATTACATTAAGGAGATGCAGGGCGTGGCGGATGGAGCTAAAGTGCCATTTTATCAAGTAAGCTACCTAGTTGATAGGAAAATTTGGCCCTTGGAATGTGGTGTGACTCCTACCTCAATCAATGAAGGAATTTATAGCCTTATTACGCAAAGTAATAAAGTCAAAGTCAAGTCAAAGTCAAATCATTTATTTCGTATAGGCCTTCGGGGGCACTTACAAATTGTCATTACATTTTTTCCTTAACTCTACAACCGGATCGGAACGCGACCTCAACTGAGAAGATCCGGCAAGAAACTCAGCGGGCTGGTCTTTTTTTTATCCATTATTTTTACAAAAAAAATATTATAAAAAGTAAGCTCCAGTGTGTTGCCATGCGAGGCGCACACACGCTCGCGTGCGTGCGCCTCGCACGAATTCGAATACGAATTTATTCCTCTACACCTATAAATACATTAGGCTAGTTTTTCCTCCTCAAAAACATGCGTTGTTTTCCCGTATCAATGAGGCATTAGTACGCCTCTACTGTGTTCACAAAGCAACGGGTTCTCGTCACGAAGACATGCATGAAGCGTTCCACCAGTTATTTTTCTACCAGAAGTAGGAGGGTAACAATACTAAAAGGTTATAACATTGACAAAACAGAGGTACATAAACGAGCTTATATTGTTTCACCAACAGCTATTCCTGCTTCAAATGGACGACATAATAGGCACGATCAACGACAATCAAGAAGACGAAACACCAAAGAGGGATCCTGGTGGATGCAGCTCCATCGGTATCAAGAACTCTGAAAATGTAAGCTCCACATTAACCTTACCATTCCGGCTTTTGATCAGCTTGATGTCAACCTGTTGGCGTTCGACCACATAATATATCGTTTCTAAGTGTTAGTCGTTATACAAGTAAATTGTTGGTATTTTTTATATTTGCCTTGCGTTGTTTATTTATTAAATTTACAGGTATAGCGTCGCCCAACAGAGTGAAACATGCTTAATTTTATTTATCTTTCCTCAGACTATATTGGGCCACACTGAAGATGCTTTCGGCGAGGTCCTTAACCACATCTACATAATGGTGGCACACATCATACCTACTGAAGAGGACAAAAACAATGGGGTAGGTACATGTGTAACACCACGAGCACGAACTATAGCCCTGAGAGAGATATAACATATACTTTGAATGAAAATTGTCGTCTCCATAACCCCATAAATAAATACATTACTAAGGACATAACCTACACAGTAGTACACACTAGGGTCGTCTCCATTAAATGTACATTAGGTATTCCTTTATACTTAATATGGCTTTGCCAAATTACAGCGCGTGACGTCACTGCTTAAACGCTTGCTCGAGCAGGTACACTGTTGTGACAATGTCATTTACCCCAGTTTTATGTGTGTAATGACGTCATTAAGTTGCGAGGGCAATACACTTTAACACTTTAACCAATAAACTTAAAACAAACAAAGCGAACAAAACAAACGTGACAACAACAAAAAGCAAACGTAACAATATGACAACCCAAAATGTTGACTACTTTACTATAATAGAGCATCGGATGTTACACTTCCATCCTACCTTCTAAGCACAATAAGACGGTCATTCAGCTAAATCCCTACAAACCTACAGCTACAATTTAATATTCCTTATCTCCAGGCCGTTGAGGAGAGATTCGCGTCTCTCTGCTACGCTGGCCACTTGCCGGGCTACACGATGGGCTACAATGAGAACGGAATGGTGTTCTCCATCAATACTCTCAGCCCCCTCAATTTGAAGCCTGGACACACCCGTGAGTAGTGTTTCTTAAATGTAAGAAAGTCCAAGATCAGACTAACCCAGCGTAGACGTGTTAGCCGGAATTAGAACATACACCTAAGGCGTTATTTTAAATTTTTTGATATCGATAGTATGGAAAAGGCATCTTTCAGATGTTCATGTCGCTCCCGACGTGGTTTAAAAAGGCCATTTTAAGGATTTTCGTAAGGGTGCGTTTCCTGTGAAGCGGAAAAGAGCGAATCGGATATAAATAGACTGATCAGATTAGTTTCAATCCTCATCTCGTCTCCGCTTCGGGGAATCCTCGTTGGATTCCCCGAACCTGGTTGGTCGGTTTGTTTTCGCTCCGCACGTCTCCCCTTCAGAGGAAACGCACTCTTATGGAACCAATACAAAGTATGTACGTAGTTCATTTGGTACAAATCCTCAGTCGATGCAATTATCTGCTTTGATTACTACTAGTACTCTATTTCTTTTTCATAGCAAGAACATTCATCACTCGAGCGATGCTACGAGCCAAGAATTTCCCCGAAGCTCAGGAGATCCTTATGGACGAAGGTCTGGGCATTGGTAACGGGTTCTCAGTAAACATGATCTGGACGGACGCGTATGGAGGCCGCAAAATGTACAACGTGGAAGTCTCCCCTGATCTCAAATACAACAGGTCAGAGTTGAACGTACAGCAGTATGAAAAGGACCCGCTGGTGCATTGCAATAGGTGAGCATTATTTTTGATCTCTTGAGATATTTGAAGATTCAATTTTTTTTTCACTATCTTGCTACGGTCAGCTCTGGGTGAACCACAATCGGCTTGAATAGGCTACAATCAAAACTCGTAATAGCCCAGACAGAGTGGCTTGTGTTCAGATTACAAAATCATACATGCGGCCCTTCCTGGACCTTTTTAGAAACAAGAGGTGTAGTTTATGGTAAGTATTCCTCTTTATAATCTATGGTATTCTCACAGTTACCTGCGGACAAACGTGAAAGAAACTGGCGGCATGATCATAAACAGTAGCGAGGCACGGCTGAAAGCGATTGGCGCCCACTCTATGCCGAAGACCAGTCACGACATAGCAGAGATCCTGTCTGACGTCAGTGGCACTGAGTTCAGGCTGTTCCAGGAACGGCAGGACGAGGTTATACAAACCGTCGCTGCAGGTGAGATCTTGTAGTGTTTCTTCATTCTTCGAGATTCCGGCTGTACGGAGATAGGAACACAGAATACATACTACCTTTTAGTTTTTTAGTTAGTGGTTAGTACTTAAAATCCTACAAAATCGAGATCAGAAATAGATACGAAAGCTTTTCAATGTTGCACAAAATATATCATTCGAATAGAACGCCGGTAGGTAGGTATGTTGCTTTTAACACGGGGTGGTTAATCGTCAAATATATTCTATACTTAGTAATTTATTTAGAGTAGTTATTTGGTGAGTAGGTAGGTACTTTCAGCTCACTAAAATCATAAGTTAAGAAGAAATGTAGGTATATTGGAGGGTACTTAACTAGAAAATAGGAGAAACGCGCACCTAGTGAGTAGCGACCGAAAACCCATCGCCCGCGTAGGTAGTAATGTATAATTTTAATATCAATTTGTCCCACTGTTGGGCACGGGTCTGGCCTGAATGCGAGGGGAATACAGGCCTTAACTACCTTACTAGCCCAGAAAGGGTTGTGAAACTTCCCATGTCAATTAACCTATTATAGTTACTATTTATTTAATTAATAACCAATTAATTTTCAGGTATTTTCGACCTGGACAGCCGCATATGGAACATCTACATCGAAAAACCAAACTGTTCTGAGCCGGTGGCTAGGCTACCTATAGCTTTCTCTTCGCTGGATTATAATTAGTAATAGATAGCCAAACTATTTCATAACCGAACATCAAAAATAGAGCTTACTAATGACATCTGTTTGTCACAAAAGGGACCACCGCTACAACTAACTAGCGACATCTGTCGAAAAGGCAAGTAAATGAATCTGGGGGCACGGCAGTGGCCCGCCATGCCAAGTACGGTTCACCACTAGCGGCATCTATACGCAGAAAACATTAACTGTTATTCAGTTTTTTTTTCTGATAAATTCGTATGAAATTATTGTCGGTAAGCGAATGCGGCGACAATTTAGATTTATTTCACCAAAATATGAAATATGTTTCAGTTGCATTAATGATCGTAACTTATCGGAGTTTATCGGGCTTAGGTTTTTTATGACTATGTTATAAATAAATTAAAGTAATTATGAAACAAATATAATAGTATAATTTAATTATGACTGGCACGTAAACAATATTAGGTAAATGAAACACGTGTGCCTATATTTAAAACTGTATTTATTGTTAAAATATATTAAACGAGTACGATAGAAACAATTTTTATCAAAATACACATTAAATAAACGTGTTATTGCTGTACCCACATTGTTTTATTACAATACATAAAATAACAATATCGCCAGACGACACGTACGATGTACAACATATAAAATAACAGTATCCCCTGAATATAGATAGTCATAGAGTACTGCGCACATCAAAACCCATATGCCCAGTACTATATGACATTTGATAAATTTATAGAATGTCTATAATTCCGGAGGTCTGAGGGGCAAAATGTTGTCTATAATTATACTCTTATAATAATGATTATTGCGATCCAAATAACACTATCCTAACTGTAAATAATGCAAATTGTATTCATTTTCAGGTATTCATACCATATTATACATATTATTTGGTAAATAATAATAATATGAATTAAGTTGTTAATTGCATGATAATGCAGTGTTGGGCTCATCATATAGATATGGCTTATTACCTTCCATTAATCAAAAAATTACATATAAAATAGCGCCTTTAATTTTAGTATTTTCTGATAACATTTGTGAGTAATATTTGTTTTAAGTTATTTCTTAAGATTATATGACTCATGCACTCAATATTGACAGGCAAAAAAAAACTAAAAACTAATTATCGTAGGTCAAGATTGCAACACAGACAAAGACAAACTATTCAATAGATATACTCAAGGCAATTTATGGAAAATTAAGAGTCGCTGTTACCTTAAAAACAAAAATATTAATAATGAGAATGTGTAATAATAGTCATAGTTCTTATTAATGGAAACAGTGGCTAATTCTGCTGTCTACAATAATTGAGACTAAACTAAAGGACAACGGGCGTTGTTAAGTCCAAGTTGCGTCAGATAAAGCAACATGATTCTTTTGCAAGAGTCAACGGAATGTATTTTTTTTATTGCTCTGCACACCAAGACTACTTGGAAAAAAGTTATTGCGTGTAAATAAAACATAATAGCGAATACAACGATACCGAATATCGTGAATATCATATATCCTGGATGAACATTAAGTAACTAAGTTAAGTAATAAGTTTAATTAATAACTTTTTTCCACGGAACGAATTCCTATACTCCATAGAAGGTTGCCTGTACACAACTCAAAGTATTGCTGTCTTGCTCATTTAGTTTAGTCAAGTTTTATTTCCATACCAACAGAATTAGGGTCGCTATCGAGATTGCCGATGTTACTATCCCCCGCAGCCGCAGCCCCCCATCGGTGGTGGGGACGGACCAGATCCTGAGGGCCCAAAGCCGCCGAACTTTTTCGATGGAGGTTTTGGTGGCCTGGAAGATTGTTATAAGGGTTCTTTAATGGGTACCAAGCTACACTAGCTTTTTCCTGTGACCAGATCCCCAGTAATCATTGTATAATGATATGAAACTTACCTCTTCAGCATTACCATGGCTATACAATAGTAAAAATCGCGTTAGAATTGGTCCAGTACTTATTCCATGTTGTTCGATCAATCAAACTGTATGTCCCACAAGAATTGTAAGAACAGTTATTTTAGATACAGACACATCCCTATATTCAAATCCACCATATTTTATTAATAAGATATCATCAAAGTACAGGAACAGCTAGCAATACTTGTGCTTCGATGCCTGCAGAGTGGTCACAAGAGAGTGACTCTTAAGATCTATTGCCTATTTCATGTTTGTGCCAGAAAAGGAATTTTAGAAAGATAAATAACACCATTTGAGATATACTATTTGAGGTATGGAAAGCATTATTACTTAATTATTCGTTATATTCATTTAAGTAACCAATCCTGGGGTGCGTTTACGTAAGCCGGGTTATTTTCCCCAAGGTAAAAATTACACTAAGAGGGGCTTGCTGAACATTGTCATAGCTTTAAATCTGTAGCTGCAACACAAACCCATATAAGAGCCCCGTGCTGCTTTTCTCCAACAGGTTTTAGTAACGTTTCAAGCACTGAGATTCAAGTACCCATTTCTAGAAAGAAATGAGTACTTGAATCTCATATATATTGCACTCACCCGCTCCCGGGAGGCCGGAAGTCACGGACATATTTATCACCATGCTTGCTGTGATTCGGATTAATTAAGGTTTGGAACCTGAAACAAGAATTAAACTTAAATGACTTGGTATCAGAATCGGGATTTATTTATTAAACTGGACATGTGCCCAATCTATACTTCTATACTAATATTATAAAAGTGAAAGTTTGGATGGATGGATGTTTGTTACTCTTTCACGCCAGAATAGCTTAATGGATCTGGATGAAATTTGGTATAGAGGTAGATTATAGTCTGGAATAGCACATAGGCTATCTAGCCTGCTAAAATTTATAGTTCCAGTGGGATAGATTAGTTTTAATTTTTCATAGAGCAAAGGATTGACATGATTTTTTGCATAGGTAGTGGTAGTTTGAGGGAAAGGACATAGAGGAAAAGGACATACTTTTTTATTGCGGGTAACACCGTGGGGTACAGCTAGTAATAACATAAATAAAAACTTTATTCAACTCTCCCCCATTTGACCACTTTAGGCATTGAATTTCCAACTAATCATACTTACAGTAAATAGAAGAAGTTGACAATCCCCCAGAACCAGCCGAAGACACTGAATGGGGTCTGCTCCACCACTGTACCATCTGAAAATATTTGATAATATAATTATTTAATGAGTGAAATTAATGACAGAGATATAAATTGGTCATTATTACTACAGTTATTAACTAAAATATTTATTAAGAGACTTTCACTTATAGAGACCAGATTGTATATGTAATGCTTCTTTTCCATCTCTCTATAATTACTCTTCAGTTATATACCTATAGATATAATGTATTAAAATATTGGTTAGTTAACACAAGGTCAATAAGCAAGTAACAACCTTGTGTACAATTCAGTGAGTATAAAATGAAAACTGTCCAGAATAGCATGTATTCCAAGTTATCTAATTGTAACTCGAGTACTGGCTTCATGCAAATCGAGCATCAAGCACTTATCAATCGACAAAAAAATATTTATTTGCGAGGGTTCCATGGTTCATAATCGCTAATGCAGCTGCCAACCGCCATCTAAAAATGAGGTCCGTGGATGGGAGGTATTGAATGGAAGCTTCCGGCCTTACTTATATTGTACCTATATTACACAATCTATATAATTTTTTACATGCTCTGACGTGGCCTGAATAAACCTAGAACGTTTATTGCAAATTTTATATAGATTTAAGTAATGAGGACACGTTACCTACCTCCTTTTACGTACACCATCGTTGCACGATGCCTTCTTTTACGATTAAAATTAAGTAAAGGTTGAATGCAGTTTTATTTTTCTGTACACTTTTATAATTTGAATGAAACAAACAAACAACTTCTCTAGCATAATAAGCACAGACGAACTAGGGATGTTACGCATATAATATGACTGGCTTCGAAATACCATAGATTTGCCTGCCATAGACAAAGTAACAAAAGCATAAATACCATTTTCTGTGGGAGGACGTGTGTCATGGTCGACACTATTACTGTCTAGTCTCTATAGTGTTTGTAGTAGATCTATTAATTAATCTGTTATTTCTCAATGTATTTTTTTCTACGATACAAAAATAAAAATTATGTTCGGCCTAAAACAAAATCAGTTTGTGAACAATATAAAATACGAAGTAACATATTAAATGAACACAATATAATTTCAAGAATAAAATATTCCTATTTATGAAAATGAGTTTACAAAGCTTAAAATTAGTCACGTTTGACGCTACAAACACTCTGCTTAAACTCAGGGTTCCTCCTTGGGAATATTACGCAATGGTTGCATGCGACCATGGGTTTCAAGTATCGAATAATTGCTTAAAAGAACCTCTGAAAGACAGTTTCAAGGTAATGTGGGAACAGTATCCTAACTTTGGCAGGAAAGCCATGACTTGGGAGAATTGGTGGCGGAAAGTAGTCAAATTGACCTTTAAAGGATACGTACCAGCAAACACAAACACAGATCCTATTGCCAACAGACTGATTGATGAGTTTAAAACTTCAAAATGTTGGTGTATTGCTGAGGGAGGAGTCGACTTGGTAAATATATTAAAGAAACAAGGAATAACTGTAGGGGTCATATCTAATTTCGATCCTAGACTTAAAGATATTCTGCAAGACGTTGGACTCTACAAGCACATTGAGTTTATTATTACATCCTATGATGCTGGGCTTAGCAAGCCGGATCCAAAGATATTTCATGCTGCCCTAGGTATGTTTAAGGGCAGCTTGAAGCCTTCAGAGGCCTTGCATATAGGAGATGATGTGAGGAATGATTATGAAGGTGCAAGGGCAGCAGGATGGCATGCTCTACTGGTTAACCCTAACTTAAACACTAAGATACCACCAGCAACTAAGCATGTGTTCAATTCATTAAATCAGTTGGGTTTGAGTATAGAACAAAACAATCTTAAACTGTAATCTTAATCTTTTATTTTTTATATGTATCATTACTTGTATTGTAGATTTATGTAACAATCTGTTAAATTATTTACATAAATATAGATTTAATTTTTGTTTAATAATGGATTTTATATTGATTTCTTATATTTACGCGAATACTACACATTGAAATAAAACTATTTTTTAAGGATTTTATCGCGTTTATTTTCCGTTTTTACGTTCCCGACGAATCTCACCACCATCCAACACAGTTAGCTACCGTGGGTAAATCTTTGTTTCAGAGAGCCAAAGGGATCTGTGACGAGCAACATCTGGCTGCCGAGCTCCATCATGTCAAGCAAGTACTGCATGACAACAAGCTCCGAATCCCGCGCCGCCGTCACAGTGACCGAGTGAAACCAGCCACAGTCGAGCATCTGCCTGCTGTACTACCATACATCAGAGGAGTCACAGACAAAATTGGCTACATCTTGAAGCGCGCTTCAATCAAAACTTTTTTCAAGCCGCCGAAGAAGATTAGTCAGTTCTTACCATCTGTCAAGTGTCACATTCCTCTACAAGATGCAGGGGTATACAAACTCGATTGTGAATGTGGGCTCTCTTACATAGGACAAACTAAAAGAGCAATAAAAACCCGCGTAAAAGAACACATCGCTGACGTGAAACACCGGCGCTCCACGAAGTCTGCAATCTGTGAACATGTACAAGATCGCACCCGCCATTATATCAGATTTGATAAGCCACAGATCCTCGCAAAAGAACACCGATTCCGACCAAGGATGATACGCGAGGCCATTGAAATTAAAAAACATCCTAATTTCAATAGGGAAGATGGCTGGGTGCTACCACCGACTTGGGATCCAGTGATTAATATTATTAAATCGAAAACCAAGCGTACCATTGCAAGACCTCAAGATACTGTGAGCACTTTCTGCGTAGATCGGACCACAATCAACAATTAAATATGAGGGTAGCCCGTCTCTAACTATGACACCAGGACGTCAACCACCTCAGTCCTCCCGTGACCATGGTTGCTGTAAAGCAGCCGAAACGTCGGGAACGTAAAAACGGAAAATAAACGCGATAAAATCCTTAAAAAATAGTTTTATTTCAATGGATTTTATTTTTTCGGCTTATATCCTAGACAAAATATAGAAAACTCCTCTTGAGCATAGCATCTGACACCGTAATTATGCAATACATTTATAGCTACTTAATATTTTAATATAATGTTTATGCGAATCTGAGTTCATTTAATTGAGGAAACCAAATACCACATTCTTCCCCACTAACTACTATACTAGAATTCATAGGGAGGATCACTTATCTAATCAATAGACAACTAAACCGCCTGACTGATAGTAGTTGACACACTTTTCCACCAATATAATATATAGTCTTAATAATAATATATACTACATGGCTCCATTCTCTGTCAATGCCCAAAACACATACGAGATCCAGAGTCATACTTGAGATAAGTAGATCTAAGTATTAACACTATAAAACATGCCTACCTAACTTATCTATAAATTGTGGGTATGGTATGATTTTTTCAGTCGCACCGGAAAGGTCGGAAACCACAGTCGCCAACAGTCAAAAAAAGAGAATCAATGCATACCACTCACTCTATCACAAAAGTATATGAATGTGCTTCGCAAACCCAGTTGGGTGGGTGGGACTCTACAATCTATTATGTTCGGTTACCATAGGGCCTTAGATAGAGAATAATAATGGCAGAACGGTAATTGCTACCTTTGCATTCGGTTAAGATCTCAAATCAATCAAAGAAGGTGGAGATCTCAGGGTCAGGGCGCGAAATTCGAAATGTCAATGGTTTTTATTTTTTTACGAAAAATTTGGACATCTTTACGATGTAATTTAGTGTATTGCGATATTAGCATTCGGCATTGGATGTCTCGATGTATTAATTTTGCTTAAAAAAAATACCTAAAGCGATACAACACCATAAAGTTAGTAAAAATAGCGGTTTTTACAAACCTTATGGTATTGTATCGGATTAGGTATTTTTTTAAGCAAAATTAATACATCGAGACATCCAATGCAGAATGTTAATATCGCAAAACACTAAACTATATCGTAAAGATGTCTACATTGATCGTAAAAAAATAAAAACCATTGACATTTTGAATTTCGCGCCCTGACCCTGAGCTTCCCGCTTAAACGTAGAACACGAAAGAACCCATTTGAAAGGGCTTCCCATATTCCACACCTATACGGATGAACCATGAACAACATGAACCTGTGATGTATATTAAGCATTTGATCGATGCACCCAAGCACTTGTCTTTCTTAAATAAAGTTCGTTCTTTTATATTTCGTTTCGAATGCCAGGAACCTTTTGAAAGATCCCCTCTATAAAGAAAAGGGGAAAGTTACGTTACTTAGCCAGTTGATCAATGGGTGAGTAAAATTGTAGGGAATCTCGGGTAATTGTTCGAGTAAATCATACCCTTCGAACGCCTATAGCTGATTAAATGATTTGTACCGGCCCGGATCTCAACTCAACTTCCCAGCGATGTATAGTCGATGATGCCAAAACGCCGAATCGTGAAAAGTTACATTCTATGGCACTTTCTAAATTGCATATTATTTTTCTAGAGTGGCAACTCTTTAACAAAACTGCTGCGCGTCCGTGTCAAGTGAGACTTATCTGTGTTTCACAGGATCAATATAAATTAAAAATGCGGAATCCTCACACATAATAGTGCTATTTGTGTTCAAAACTCGTCCGTAACGATAGCGCGAGATATATACGTGGCCGCCGTGGCAGCTAAACTCTAGGATCGCCCGTCATACGCCCGCCCGCTCTGAATACATCGCACGGAAAATGACGGAGCCATCCTTTATCGTAGTGAAGTGTTAGGTAGGTACTGTGATTTCAGTTGTGTGCATTATGTAGGTAGTGTGTTAGTTCTTGTCTAGTGCCGTGTCGTTCTTCAGTCAGGCTCAAACGTTGCTCGCAGACGAAGTGTTATTATGTCGAAGACATGATGTGGTCGCTAGCTGTAGCGACGGTCGTGGCGGTGGCGCTGAACGTGCGCGGCGAGCAAGTCTTATTATTGGACACGACAACTGAGGCGAATCTCGGCTGGACCAGGTACCCTTACGGCCCCCAAGCGAGCACCCCCGGCTGGCTCGAGGAGTCATACACTAATTTCGAGAAGCAATTTATAAACTGGCGATCGTACGTTGTCTGTGACGTTGCTCATCATAACGTCAACAATTGGCTGTGGACACCGTTTATTGAGAGAAGGAATGCTAATCGTATTTACATCGAAATCAAATTCACTATAAGAGATTGTTCTTTGTTTCCTGGAAATGCTCTGAGTTGCAAAGAAACCTTCAGTCTGCTGTACTATGAGTTCGACGTGGCCACGCGTGAGCAGCCACCTTGGGAGCCCGAGAGTTACAAGCTGGTGGGCCGGATTGCAGCTGGTGAGGGCAGATTCAACACCAATTCTGAGGTTGACATTAACACTGAGGTGAAAAGCATAGCGGTGACTAAAAGGGGAGTCTACTTCGCCTTCAGAGACCAGGGAGCCTGCATATCGATTCTTGCTGTGAAGGTGTACTATATAACATGCCCAGAAGTAACACTCAACTTTGCGAGGTTCCCTGCAACGCCAACTGGACGAGAAGTGACTGTGATTGAACAAGCCAATGGAACCTGTGTTGAGAATGCAGAAACAATACCAGGTGATGCCTCACCAGTTTATTTATGTAAGGGAGATGGCAAATGGACCCTGCCCAGTGGATCCTGCAAGTGCCGAGCTGGATTTGAATCAGACCACAATAACCAAGTTTGTAATCAGTGTGCACCAGGAAAATTCAAGTCACACACAGGTGATGACCCCTGTATATCCTGCCCGGACTATTCCGAGTCAACGACTCATGCTGCCGCTGAATGTAAATGTGTACCAGGTTTCTACCGGGCTAAGAAAGATCCAAAGAATATACCGTGCACTCAGCCTCCGTCTGCACCAGACAATCTCACAGTTACATTTGCTGACCAGTTTTCTATTTCTCTTGCTTGGCAACCACCGCATAAAAGTGGTGGACGTAATGATGTCACATACAGAGTACACTGTTTCAATTGTGGTCCTAATGTTGAATACAGACCTGCTGAAAATGGTTTGAATAACACCAGAGTAACAGTCATGGGCTTGGACCCAGTAACTGAATACAAGTTTCAAGTATATGCTGAAAATGGTGTGACTGAACTGACAGGCGAAGAGCCCAAGAAAGTTGAGATAACTGCTGTGACTGAAGCTTCTGTAGTCAGTGTTGTATCCAAAATAAGAGTTCAGACCGTTGAGAGTGATAAATTATCAATAGCTTGGAACCCACCACCTATTGATCTGACTGATCCTGACGATACTATTGAGAGCTATGAAGTTAAGTGCTTTCCTAAGGATCATTTAGAAAAGAGTATGAATGCAACACTGAAGATCACAAAAGAACCGTATGTCACCGTTACAGGACTGAGGAGAGATACTGAGTATGGTATAAGGGTCAGGGCAAAAATGAAGCGTGGTTGGGGCGAGTTTAGTGCTATCGTTTACGCACGAACTGGCTCCGTTCTTGAGACGAATTTTGTTGGCGAAGAAGAAGGGGCGCAAGTGCGATTAGTCGCTGGCGTGATGGTCGCAGTCGTTGTCCTGTCGGTCGTCGCCATAATAGCGACTGTTCTCTTTCTACGATCCCGCACTGACGATGAGTGTGACAAGAAGCAACCGAGTGACTGCAATGCGCTTAACTATCGAAATGGAGAAGTGTACACCGGCCCGGAACGGCCCGCCAAGACGAGCAGCAATGCCACCACACCCCTATTTGCCGGCACAGGCTCCAGAACGTACATCGATCCTCATACTTATGAAGACCCCAATCAAGCGGTCAGGGAGTTTGCACGCGAAATTGATGCATCTTGTATCACTATAGAAGCAATAATAGGAGGTGGCGAATTCGGTGACGTATGCCGCGGAAAATTAAAACTACCTGCTAGTTGCAGTCAAGAGATAGATGTGGCCATCAAAACTCTTAAGCCTGGCTCCACAGAACGAGCGAGACATGACTTCCTTGCCGAAGCGTCGATAATGGGCCAGTTTGAACACCCCAACGTCATTTTCTTGCAAGGGGTCGTCACTAAATGCAACCCAATAATGATTATAACCGAATTCATGGAGAATGGTTCGTTGGACACATTTTTGAGAGCCAACGACGGCAAATTCCGCGTCCTACAGCTAGTAGGGATGCTCCGAGGCATCGCGACTGGTATGCAATATTTGTCAGAAATGAATTATATACACCGAGACCTCGCCGCCCGTAATGTTCTCGTTAATTCCCAACTCGTCTGCAAAATCGCTGACTTCGGACTGTCGCGAGAGATAGAATCCACCGCTGATGGTGCGTACACGACCCGCGGCGGGAAGATACCGGTGCGCTGGACCGCCCCTGAAGCTATCGCGTTCAGGAAATTCACGTCAGCCAGTGACGTGTGGTCGATGGGTATAGTCTGCTGGGAAGTAATGAGCTTCGGCGAAAGACCGTACTGGAACTGGAGTAATCAGGACGTGATAAAGTCTATAGAGAAGGGATACCGCTTGCCGGCGCCCATGGACTGCCCGGAGGCGGTGTATCAGCTCATGCTCGACTGCTGGCAAAAAGAACGCACTCACCGTCCTACTTTCTCGAGTATCGTGAAAACTCTAGACAAGCTCATCCGTTGTCCGGATACTTTGAGAAAAATTGCCCAGAATCGCACGGCGGATCCGCTCGCCGGCGACACGCCAGATCTGATTCAGTTCTCATCCGTAGAGGAATGGTTGGAGTGTATCAAGATGTCGCGGTACATAGAGAAGTTTCGCGCGGCGGGCATCATCGACATGGACGCGGTGGTCGACCTGACGGTGCACCAGCTCGCCTCCCTCGGCGTGACGCTCGTGGGCCACCAGAAGAAGATAATGAACAGCGTGCAGAGCATGCGCGCGCAGATCCGCGGCAGCGGCCCCTACGGCTTCCTCGTGTAAGAGACTCGGTGTGTGTGCGGTAGTGACGCGTGCGCACGCCGCCAGTGGACTTGATCTCGATGCGCAATGTGTTAACAGTGATTTATTACTAATGAAAATGATGCATTTTGTATATTTTTCTAAAAAACTGCCATAGAGTTTAGATAATATAGGTTTAAAAGAGGACTTCTTTTCATAGATTGACTATATATTGTGCTGTTTATATTTCTTTTTTATTTACTATTTTGCATTATATTGTTGTAATTGTTTAGTGATAAGGCAGCTATGTGGCAGTTACAGTGGGCCTCCTTGACGCAAGAATCACCCAGATGTCAGCAATGGTATAAATTATACAACGAATAACAATATCCTGATTTATTTTGATAGTCAAACTGATATTTCTACATTCTCTACTGAATAATAATATAATTTAATAAGAAAAATATGATAATGGTATGGTGATAAAGTTAATGTTATTTTTAGTTATTTGCTAGCCAGTGTAACATACACATTAACACTTATTATGTAGACTGATGTATATTGCAAGTGCTTTTTATATTTTTGTACTTACAATCAATTTTATACATTCACTATTCTCGATACTTTTGAAGCTGATTGGTACTTTATTATGTTTTGTCTACAGAGGAGCAGACAACGCAGCTACAATGTTTATTTTGTAAAAAAAAAGTATTGTGATGAATATTTAGTTAGCAAATTCTTCTGATATCTTTTTTGATAGTACAGTTCATGATAATTTTGACTGAACGTTGAATTTTACTAGAAGTGCTTCAAACTGTCGTGTGTATAGGTATGTCCAATGAGCATGTTAAACTGTTTTATAGAATTGTGATGCGCGGCAACTTGTTTGTGCATATTTCAATACTGATGGTGAAATACTCATAATTTGACTTTTGAGAAAGCCTAATTAATTATTATTATTATGTGATTAATGTACTTAATTAATGTTATTCTTGCCGCAACAATGCATTTCAATATTGTTGGACGTATTTACTCCTTTTACATCGCATGTAAATAAGGCTGAACAATTTAGTGTTAATTTTTTGCTTTAAAAATTTACTTTACCTTTTTTTATATAGTATACTTACGGAGATCATATACTCATATACTCGATAATTATTGTAAAATGATTTTAAATGTGACACTAATGCATAAACACATTTTTGTATGAGATCTGGTATGGTATCACCAACTATATAGTTCCACGCCAAGCAACACTTGTATTATGGGTACCGTACAATGGTCTGACGGCGAACCCAGTATATAATATTTATATAGATATGAACATAGCCATGACTTGGGTACAAACATTCATGCTCAGCTCACAAAGTTTGTTCTTACCAGGATTCAAATCTGGTAACCTCGGCACAGAAAGCAGGTTCACTATTAACTGAATTAATTCGATTGTCTGTTACACAGACTGTTCTGATTTAATTGTCCCTTTTGCACAGTTGCCCTTTTGTAGAATATCAAATTGACATGGTAGTAGTCATTACAAAACTTCGATAAATATGGTATGATTGCTGTTTAGTTGTTAACGGCGTGTAATACCGTTTATTCTGGTAAAATAATATATTTTACCAACAATTTTTTTTTATTAATTTTGAAATCTGTATTGTTTGTTTATAAACTTTGAATCTAAACCAATCTTATCCAGGTTCTGAAAATAATATTGACATTTTATAAAATTATGAGTTATATTTTATTTAAATATGAAACACAAATTAGTTCAAGTCGGTCTTAAGTTTATGTTATAACCTTTATCAGTTGCCCAGCAATATATTGTATTCTACAAAGTTCCATAATTACCACTATATCAACATATTATCTTACTACCTATGACTTCTGTGCTATGACGGCACCACTCTCTAAAAACCTCTACCTCAAACCATTTCTCATTCACATAAATGTACTTAAGGCCTTTTTGTTAAGGTTTAAATTCCTTTTCAACTAAATTACGAGTATAATTCTTCCATGGTTGGTAAATAGGCAGCTGTTATAATGTGAATAAACGTGCTATTGCAATACAACGTTTAAGGTTTTGTGGTTATATTTTTGGTTTGGTGAGGGTGGCAATAAATACACTGATATACAATATATTGTAGATTTGCGCGAATTACAGGACCAGTACGCAAGTAACGAGTAGCCAACATGGAAATATGTAGCCGTTTTCTAAACACTCGTTACATAAAACTTGCCGACATAATCACACGAGGACACTGGCTACTTGTTACTTACTCACTGTCCTCGTGTAAACGGAGCATGCCTCTATAATTCAAAATGTTTAGTATGATGTTAGATATATGATATTTCGAAATCATGACCATTCCATGAATATATTAAAAAAAATATATGTTAAAAATGAAGAATGTGTATTTAATCTTCATGATAATAAATAGTATTTGTCAACTGCAATTGTTTTTGAAACAACTAACGACCTTGGGAAAACACTTTTTTATTTACAAAATAAATAGGCAGTATTAATCATTCTTATATTAATTCTACTATATTGGGATGGTATTTCAGACTGGCAACATCGCCTTTTAAAATTGGCTTATATTCGTCTGAGATCTAAGTCCTCATAGACTGAATATAAAACACTAAAATACAGACAAAGCCAGCCAATGTACAGCACTCATTTGAAGCCGAACGGCCACATTTATAGACATTGGTTGCAATACCTTACTAACACTGTTTAGTTAAAACGTGCTATATTACTCTGGTATTTCTCCAGAAACCACCCAATTTTGTATTTAGTTAACAGGAACAGAAAACAATTGTTTTGTTGCGATTCTAATTGGTGCTCTCGTTAAGCTTTTCATTTTCAGCCAGCCCTATTCGACGAACTCAATTCGAATGCCCAGTATATAGTACACTCGGTAAATGAAACATTACACGGTTACTTTTTAATTTCCTATTTATGACATTTGACCTTTAGATATTATGTTGGCACTTTCTCAATGAAATATATGTTGAAGTGTTGAAGTTACATTTGCTACCCTCGCTGAGCCAAGCTTGCCTGTAAAATCACAGACTTGTTAGAATATTCAGACAACACACGGCGTACGCAATAAGTGAAGCCTAAAAAACTGATCTAACATTTTGACACACGCATGCACGCACACATAAAAAAGACTGTGTCCTAGTACTTCTTTGCTTTACCCGGATTATTCACTAGACAAAAAGTTTTGTATGTAGTAACATTTAACACAATAAATAAATTGCAAAAGTGCTAGTGGCAACGTTACGTCTGAACTTCTAAACAAGTCTGTGTGTAAAATAAAGTTATTTTAGCTTTTAATTGCTTCACATTATTCACACAATTTATGATGTCAAAGAGACGATCAACTAGTGTTATAAAATTGAATGCCAATATAGATATAAGTGCTTTGCTTACCCCGGATTGTGGTATCTACAAATGCGAATTTGTAAATGTAACGCTCTGCGACTTAAGACTTCTATTGATGCTAAAGCGACCGTCTGCGTTGGGGATGCCATTACCAAAAAAAAATTTCCTTTATTTTATTATTTTTCATAATCAAAAGAGAGCCTCTTTTACGATGGCAATCCCAACGTGGATGTAATTGTATATTTAAATAAGGAATCATTTTTGCACATTTTCTCATGATCACACAAATTGCTCAATCCATTTCATACGGCATATCTTATTTGTTAATGATAAGAATACAATAATATTATTAACTTAATTTTTGTGTTACAATTTTTTTGATAAAATGTTATGCAATAACCTTAAATTCTTATGATATATTTAACTATTAAAAGAAAACGTGGCGAGCTTTGCCCTTAAGATATCGTTCTGATTTCTGTGTACCTTGTTATATATCGTCTCGCAGAGTATTTGTTATAAACCTCTCCGAAACTTGCTTCTTTGTCTGGGTCTTGTGCGAATGCGATCAAGACTTCAATATTAGTTTCATAGCGCCAGCGCAAGGAAACCACGCGGTCAGCATTTGTGGTCTTCTAAGACGAAGAAAATCGACATAGCTTTTTGAGTGCTTCAACATGTTTTTCGCGACACTGTCTATTTTATTTCTTCGTCTATGGTAGTCGTATAATTGAAACCGTTACAAAAAGCACTAGCATAAAAATATGAGTGATGAAAACTGACATATTAAAATTATATATGATTCCCACTATCGGTCCCATATATGCAAAGGCCATTTAGAATACGTCCGCTGGTGTTCGAATATTTTGTCCATCCATCATCCGAAAGACTTCCACTATTGGACATAGCCTCACCGTATGATTTCCACTCTTCAAGGTCCTCCGCCATCAGCTTCCTGCGAAGCGTGTGATATCATCGGTCCACCCTGCAGGACCACCCTACGTCTTCCGACTAGTGGTCACCATTTAAAACCTTTCTGTAGCAACGGCCATCGGTTCTTCTAGCTATGTGCCGCCCACTGCCACTTCAATTATTTGAGCTATGTCGGCTACTCTTGTGTTCGTGTACGGATCTCTTAATTTCGTCTATCCTTCTACCCCGAGCATCGCTCGTTCCATTGCGCGCTTTCTTATGAAGTCCAATAGTAAGCGACCACGTTTCAGAGTCATATTTCTCTGGCAGCACACACTGTTCTCGCAATTTTCCAATACCAACCACTTGAAATGGGACACACTAATCTGGATTTGGGGTTCCGTCACGTGTTTCGGCATGAAATGCTCAGTGCCCTTATACAAAACTTTGTGTCGCCTTATGTACTGTGTATACTTATATATAAGTATATGTATAACCACTGAAACTGACGCACACTTCTAAATTGCGTCTACCTTACTTGCCTATGTGTATATACCTACATATTTTCAGGTGTTAAGACTAGTATTGTGTCAAATGAATCAATAACAAGTTAATGGCTGAATGGCTATAGTAATTTCAATTATGGTTGAGTTCAATAGAATTCAGTTTTTCATGATGAAGCCACAGTGCATATTTATTAAACTAATGTTACTCCTTTCATTTAAGGAATTAAAGTACTTTGGAAACATAGATTTACCTAACCCAAAAGACTTGGTAAAAATTACTGGTTTATTTGAAAATAGAACGCAAGTAGCAAAAAGTCAACATAGAAAATATAAGTGATCGTAAATTTATTCCCGACTTATGTATACTTGAAAACTTGCCTAGCTGTTTACACGAGAGAATTAGCTTACTATCCGCGTCGACCAAGCATTATACCGTCTTATTATATGCAGGGGTGGATTCGGGATTTCGCCAAGTTTGGGAGAGGGCAACTTTTGGATGTACCAATATTTCAAACAAAAATAATTGAAAAACGTCGCAATAAAGTACTTCAGTCATAAGTCAGGTAATGGCACCCATTGCCCCCCCCCCCCCCTGCGTCCGCCCCTGAATATATATCCAAATTGGTCAACGTGATAACGGCTAAGCCGGGAAAAAGTCTTTATTTGAAGGGAATAAGAGATATAAGACTAGATTAGAGTGTAGAAGACCTTTGCAAGAGATTCAATTAACCACTTCATACATACTGCAAATACCCGTTAAAAAATATAAATGCTCTCAACTAACAGCGGAATTCTCATTGAAATAAAAAAATCGCGAATTCCGACTTAACCACAGCTCGTTCAAAAAAAAAGGTCAGGTAGCCAAAAGCTAAACCGGCTTCTGTCGCAGTGGCGTGCGCTAAACACTTTCTTATCAGCCGGTCCACTGAAATACGTAACATATTATTAAATGGGAGAAATTTAAAATGGGGCAAATGCTTGTCACAAATAGTAAAATGGCATCGACTTAATGGGACTAGGCCTGCCCCACACTCCCACCACTGTTACTCCTGTAAGCCAGGATCTACAGCGGTGAACACCGAAAACACCGAGGTTTTACCCCTCGGCGAGTCCCGAACAAAAGCTTATTGCCTAGAAACCCACAATGAAATGAATCAAAAGGAAAACAGAAGGAGTTTGAGAGAGATTCACTTCCCAAAATTGCAAAGCTGGAGACGAAAAAAAATACTTTATAACATTGACTGTCACATAATGAATCATTTTAGCATCGTATCGACTGTATCCGATTGTCGTGTCGACTGTGTTGATAGTCTAATGCACCCCATGTCTAATTAGCGAACTTCGCTCGGTGCAATCCGAGCGTAATTTTGTGCGCTGCGACACACGCAATTCGATTACCGATCCGAGCTTCTAGTGGATGCTTTGTCCTAAGTGAAACATGTACTGCATTAAGGTCATTATTGCGTGGCAATATTTATCTTTACTTGTACCTTCCAAACCATTTGTTTCCCATATCTTACTAAACATGTAAGCAATAAGTATCATTATTATCTCAAAGTAATAAATCTTTATCTATGCTCTTATTTGCTGAGCACGCATTGAAAAACAAAATCTCTGGAAGCACTTACAATTATCTCGAAATAAAATGCAGGTTAATTTCTTAATTATCCAAAAGCTTCCATTTCATAATTTGAACCAGCTTCATTTAAACGTTATAAATAATTATAAAGATTACGGTAGCCAGAAATAGGGAACAGAATTTAAAAAAATGTCTCAAAGACAAGCAGATATACATTCCAATGGTAATGACTTCAACATTTACATGCATAATGCCATTGCTTGTTATAGCTATTTTCAATTGAATGAATCTCTATGAATTCATTTAATTTTAACTTGATCAACATCATTACACGGCATTACATTGAGTCGAAATCAATAAAGTGCACTGGATACGAGAAGTTGATATTAATCCAGGAATTTGGTCAAAGCGCTGTGCACAATGAGATCTAACTCGCGATGTTTGTCAAAGAGCTAGTTCCAATAATCTAGTAGTCAGTTCACAAAGGCAAGGATATTAATTAATCCTCTGACTGTGAGCTTAGTATACCTTTTGATATTCTATAAACTCCGTGTATGAAACTATATTAGAGACTAATAACTCGCTCTATGCGCATGTGAATAACTTTTCGTAAGCTATCAAAGCATTTATACGGGATCCTTGATTTATCTTCACTATTTTGTTATAATATTATATGAGTAGGTATAAGAATAGTTTTTCAGAAGGGAGACAGATCGATTTTTTTTGAAGATTTACAGAATCCCTTTTCGCACTGCACCATTATATTCTTAAGCAATGGAATAAAGTAGTTGTTCTATATAAACAAACAAAATTAGCTATGATGGCGTTTCTGCGCATACGTAGTTGAATAAATTCAGCACGCACAGAACCGCCATCTTTGCTCGTTTTATTTGGCGGCCTATACCTCTTTGAGATATACATTTGAGTACGTACTTATTGCATTAATTCCGGAATGCAACGAGAATAATAAAAGTAGCATTAATTTATACACTTACACACACATTTTTTAGTGGCTGTAACTTGCTAATAGTTTTTTTTGTCCAGAATTAAGTAATTCCTTGAGAGAACGAAATTGCATTTCAGCTGAATTTTTGTCATAGACTAGCTGTCCCGGCAGACATCATCCTGTCAAAAAACCACTTTAAGTTTGGCCCGAATTTACCAATTTCCCGGACAACTTTTTCTTTCCCTACAAACCGAATTCGGACTATTCGGAATGTAAAAATGTGCACTTCTTGATAGTCAGAGTAGGATGACCGTTGTGCTGACATTGTGTCCTTTTCGTTTGTTATTTAATTAATAACTCATGTAAATTAAATATTTTGTCTCCGAGATTACATGAATAAGCAATATTAACGCCTGGACAATTCTGCTCTCTGGTTAGATATCATTAAAACAACAACAACAACAAATTATCCACGCGTTATTTTCCTTGAAGGTATGTAGGTTTCAATATCCGTTGGATAGCATCCCCAGCGGATTTCACTGATTAAGTTTTCAAAGAAGATTGTTTATTTGAAACATCTGATAAATCGTTCAAATTTTGTGAAGGAAATGAAGACTATCGTGTGTTTATAAAGAAAAATCGCATTCAGTCAATAATATACTTTTAAATATTGGAGATCAAACTGCAACCGAGCGTGACTGACCTAAAGTAAATCCCAAAATAAAAATTTGTCATTTTGTGTTTAGTTGGGGTTCATAAGTGCACTCGTAATCGAAAATCGGCTACACACGTTAATTATGTTATTATAAACATATATACTCTCTCTCTCTCTCTCTGTTTTCCGATTATTTTTGTCTATTGATTGTGTTCTATTTATTTTCGGTGGATTGAAGCAGTCAGATATTATATTTTACAATCGCCACATTATGTTGGGGCCGAAGCAATAATTCATTGAAGCGAGTGTTCCTAGCTTATCTTAAACACACACAGAGGTAATAAATCAAGTAATGAATCGTTAAATGTTTAGCATGCTAAGCGTACTGATAAGAAATTTCGCCTAAAATACTTGAAGTATGTTGAACAGTATTTTAACCTCATGAACCGGAACATTATAAGAATGGTGTCCCCTTATCGTGCCAGGGATTTAGTTGTTGATTGTGATTCAAAACAAATATTTGAACGCCCATCTTGTCCGTCTTAGATCTAAATAAGTATGTCGTCTTGAATTTGTTTTTTTGTGAACTCACAATTATTTTTTTATTTAATCAACATAAAATGTATTTTTAATCTGTGCTCTCTCTCAATTCGATTGGCCTACTTATTGTATTCCCACTTTACTGTGATCTTACGTATTTAAAGTAATAACGAAAATAAAAAGTAATGTATTCGCCACTCAACACGCCAATTACACGTAGTGATGCTTAATTTAGTGAGATGTAGTATTTTTTGTTGTACCTATGTTCTGTTTTTAAAAAATGATCCATAACAACGATGAAATCTCTTGACTTGGTGAATGGTGTTCTCACTGTTTTATCCTTGAAATAACTGTTTTATTAAACGCCATAACCATGTAAAATGCACGTCTATAGTACTTATTTTCAGCTTATAATGTTGCCGATGCGTCGTGCGCTGGCGCCTTAAAGATAAGAGGATTTACCCGTAACACCAATCATATTCATACAATAGTTATAATGAAATGATGTTTATTTACTACTTATATTGAAAAAAAATATTAGCTAGTAAAATAAAATACTTATATACTTAGTGCGAGTTTTGATACATCATACGAATGAATAAAACAATTTGTAAGATAAATTATATGAATGTCCAGTATTTCCATGTTGATTATTATAGTTTCATGTGGACTTTTTAAATCACAAAAGGCGTTAACACAAAGGTTTATAATATTTGTGGTCTCCCGCAGGGGTACGTTCTAGGACCGATGTTATTTGCCTTATGTGTTAATCAAATTGAATCTAAATGTGTACGTTTAAGATTGTATATTGTATTCTTCCGATAATAAATTATATTCCGTAAAGCAATAAGTATGCCTGTAATAGACATAAAATTCAGATAGGTTGCACTGCCCCATCTTGTGTAGTGACACGTTGGTTTGCGCTCAGGCTTTGATGTAATCTCCAGACAATGCAATATAATTATCTATAAGTGTTATAGGTACCTATATAACATTTATATTCTTACAATATCCATATATTTTTTTATCTATCTGTTATTTTTAAGTATAAGTACTGTGGTGTCAATTATGTGCAGCATTATTTAATTCTAAAATGCACTAAATAAGAGATAAATGTGTTAAATTCATTTTTCGAATTTCAACGCGCAACTTATCTCTAAAATTCAGAAACTTGAGAATCTAAAATTAGATTTAGAGAATGCTGCACAGAATCGACACCTATGCCTATTTAAATTCTGTTTTCACATTTTTTTTTCTGTAGTAACAAGGCCAACTATATTATAGATGTGCTTTTTTGATTGATCACCCATACAGAGGTGGTGGAATATGGTCACAACCTGGATTTCTTATCGCTGTCATAGTGGCCGAATAAGGAGAAAGTGAGGAGAATATTCGAACAGTTATGTAAGAAGTTCATGGTAGGAGAATTACAGGGAAGGCCTTAGCTCAGAGGACATTGAACAGGCTATAAAGAAAATATCCCATTCGCCATAAGCATGTCGCCGTGACCTAGCAAGTGTGGCCGATACCACCAGTCTTTTCAAAACTGTTTCCAATTTTTCGTTATCACTTATATGATCACATGCCTTTATTGTCACGTTCAGTCACTCACTGACTCACAAATTCCGACCACTGGTTATTCTGTGACGTCGATCACCGAAATGCAATGATTAAACACGTACGTGTTGTAGATATTGGATGATATTCAGTACCAATTAATTGATATAAAACCTTATCAAGATTGAGTTTGTTATCATATACGAGTAGATGGCCGTCATGCGGAATTTTGTGTTGGGTAATATTCCCGATGGGTATTCGGTTTGCTGTAAGCAATTTAAGTAGGTATTTATGTTATGAAAATATCTTCAAATTAGTATCTATTATCACCAAATTCAAACACAAAAATGGTTAAATCATAGTAGAATCATAATTAAGTAAGGATCAGAGATGATGTTGTTGAAAGTATTTAATTAAAAAAAACAATATGGCTGTACACTGTAGGTCGATTATCTACCTATCCTGTTCTTGAATTTATAGACGTTCTATAAGTTTATCAGACGTCATATAGTTCTGCGCTAGAGTCTTGCCGTACGCAGTACCAGGTATCTGACATTTGATTAAATTATAGAACGTCTATAAATTCAGGGGATGAGTATACAAAGTAAACTACTCCACACTCACTGCTGAATTGAACTTTCTGTTCATGGAAATACCCCGTTACCTAGTATCTCCAATTCATTCCAGCAGCCTATTAAATTATACCTACCAATTGGCGAATTACCTGAAAACAGCAGCGCAAACCAACAAGAGCAGTCCCTTACAATGTGATACTCTGTAAGCCATACGTTAAATGATAGACGATGCTTAAGCAGGTGAAGTTAGGGAATAATTTTGATCATCAGCAAATAATAGAAACCGTAGTAACACCAATCATAGCCTAATTAACTGTAATACATAGTAATGTTAGATTTTATTTATAAGAATTCTTTTTTTATATAGAATATAAGCTGGCGTAGGTTGGTGTATTTTTAACGCCGGCCACATATACAGAGATAGTATAAAATTAGAAATCTTTAATATGAATCAGTTTAGGTAAATGAAACGAAGAAAATGTAAGCTTGGCTATAATTTATGTAATAAACTATTGATATATTATTGTCTTGTTTGATTGTCGTCTGACCGTTTTCTTTTTAGCCGTGTCTATAACGACCGCGTGGTCTCGCGGGGTGCGTTTAGCTCACGGATAGACAGTGAGTCAAATAACAGTTTAGCCACTGTTTAGTCCGCATAAGCGCTGTCATGCATTACATTAGCCTGCGCGCGACATGTGCACCAGCCAGTTTTGAGAGGCTGCGCGCCTGATTTGGATACGGCTATTCAGAAGGTATTACCTCCTTATTTCGTCAAGTTCATCCATAAACCTGGTACAAGTATTTATTAAAATAATGACATATTATGGCTCTGTATTTTAGCCGTGAATTCTATGAAATTTACGTAAAATGTCGACTTTATTAGGTAAAGTAGTATTTTTTTTGTACATAAGTAAAAATACTTGCTTCAGGATTCTTATTAAGCTTTAAGAATTTTTTTAAAGTATTAGACTTTCCAACTTCTTTGAGAATTTAAAACTTCAAAAGTAAACTTACGATTTTCATCGAGCACTGGCGCAGTGCTCTGGCGAGCAATGCACGAACTTTACATTTTAATTAACGGATGGCTACCTGTAGTTAAAGTAACCCAAGTGCGATGAAAGAAGCATAACTTAGTCTGCGTTTTTGTCATTTGTATTGCAAATTGAGCAGCGTCCCTAGCGGTGGGTGCCTAAATAAAATTCTCCATACTGTATGTACTTACTCCAAGTAATTCTAAAAAATATAAAATATTTTTTTAAAGGGTAACCATGGAGTTGCTCTTTAAAATACTGGACAATGGATTAGGGATGGTGATGCGGTTGGTATTAATACTACAGATCTCGTCTATGTCCATTTATTACCTATATGGCGTCATTTAATAAAACTAAAATAAATGCTATCTAATACAGTTTTTGAATTCAAATAATATTTTCAATAAGTAAGTGAGGAACTAAGGATTTAAAATAGCCAAACAGTTACACAGCCACATGATCACATGCAGTGATCACAATAAAAAAAAATATAAAAATATTAATTTCTAAGTCGCATTACACACTCGCTGAGAAAACTTTAGAGCGAGATAGGAAATGGTTCATTGTTCTTGCGAATGACAACACTGAGAGATACAATTCTTGAATGCAGAATTCCCATTAATACAATAACAAATCGATTGCATTATGCCAAATTACCCCTGTAGAGCTATTCTGTAACGCAATTCTCACGAGTGAGTCTGAAAGTGAATTGTTAAATTTCAATAAAAAAATACATTTCACCCTCAGAATCACGTTTTAGATAAAAGATAATAACATATCTCACGCGGAAATATGAGATTATCGTTACAGAATAGTACTACTGCACGAAACATATCAGGAGCTTAGACGAAGAAATAATTATTCCCTGGCAACTTAGATCGTAAATGAGAAGAATAACCTAGGTGTTCGGTGTCTTTAACGAATTAACAGTAATAAGCTATTGCTTATAATGAAGACAATTCTATGCCTTGTCGATGCCTATTTACATAATCAATAAATGCCTATAACGTGCTAAAAGCAGTTAGATAATTGGCCAAACCCAAAAACGTGTAACATTCATAATAAGCATAAAATGATGTAATTATGCATGGCGACTGGCGAGATCGGGACGCGGAGGAATGAGAAAGAATGGAAATTCAGGGTCAGCGCACCGATGGAGTGGCCCAAAACGAGCACACAAATCAACTCCTGCGTACAGACGTATTAGAATGTATGTTGGTGCTTCTGCTTAAATGGATTCTGTGCACGACACGTCGTTGTCCGTCTTCCAATCATAGTGTGTACTGATACCCGTACATACTGATCGGAAGACAAGTGTCATGTTCATAAAACTGCCATCTTGTCTTATATGTCGAGGATCAAAATCCAAATTTATCGCGAAATATGTTTGTGTTAGACTATCTTATCTGGGTGCAATTAGAGCTAAGCCATTTTACACTGTTCACAACAGCTACATCCGCTGATAAAACAATCGTTAGAACTTAATTGCTCAACAAGAGTTAGTTAAGTATGATTACATGTCCAATAGCTTATTTGATTTCCTATATTGATAATAATAAGTAGTTATTGAACTCGTTGATTTGTTTAGAGATCACTGGTTTTTTTTTCAATATAAACATTGTAAAAATTTGTTCAAAATTACTTTTTCATTTACGAAACCTTCGTTTTAATTTGATAGGATATATCTGGTCGTCGTATGCTAGGTACCGCAAAATTATCGGTAATTAGTACTTATGCGGTTCTGGAGAATATTTTTAGATAACTAACATAACAACTTCCATCTCTCATATCTTACATAAGATGTTAAATAACCTACGTACAATACTAATGCAGTAGTATGAGTACCAAATAGGTAAGTGTGGTACATAACACATTATTTTTACAGATTATAAGGAAATATTGATTCACTCTCGACCTCGCGTTGTTAATATTGAATGTTACAAAATGACGTCAGTTAGGAAGTTAATTGATAGAATTGATCATTCAATGGCTTGATTTTATATGTAGTTGGTAGAAGGTGTGTCTTTACACAAACGTTTTTTGTATATTCAACTACAAAGGTTCAAAAGATAAACTTCAGCGGAAAAGGGAAAATCTTCCAGCCAGGCGGTGGTGCGCCTGGCCACTAAGCCCCTGATGGATATTCTCAGCGCCTTGTTATATGTTACGTGCTCCGAAAACTCTCAAAGCGCGTTTTAGAATTGTATGGCGCATCGTCAACGCCATCTGTGTCTATAAGCGAAGTTAGACTTGGTCGCTACAAAGCCATTATAAAGACACCGCAAATACAAAAGAGCGTGCAGGGTTCTGTTTGCACCGTTAATTGTAATGTGGGTCTTATTGCGTCTGCGCAAACGGCAGGCGATCAGTAACATACACTTTCTGGAGCGCAACACTTTTCTGTCTCCGCGGGGTTTAATAAAAGTAAAGTAAATTCATACTAAATTGGCGCCGTTCACACTATCAGTAGTGTAAGTATCACGGTATTAACACTACCGCAAGAATCACGATTGAATGACACCGTTGAGTCAAAATTCGCAGTGCTATACACAATACTAAGGACTGCAGTTAATTTAGCTATAGGCCGGTTACGTGCTAATAAACCCTAACCCCAACTTATTATATACAGAAAATTCTATAGAATAAGCCGTGGATAGGCTTTATCAGAATATTTTGAAACAGACTCTTAGTAAAGAGCCGTATAAGTATGACCTTAGACGAAGAATTAATATGGACAGCGTCGAGTACTACGGAATGTAGGACAAAAATCCAAGTAGACATGTGTAGTACACGCGAAATTACGTGTTACACAAAAAACGGCTTAGTTTTTTAGGCTTCAATATGTTGTTTACGGCACTCTGTTTTCTGTGCTTGTATATGTTGTTCGCGACACTCTGTCTATATTATTTCTTAGGCTGCGACGACTATGAGAATAGTATAACAAATCTTATATTAATTTGGAAAATATATCAATAAAATGACGATTAGATTGTCAGTATGACGGTCATCCTCTACTCACACAATTAATATAATAAATCTAAGCATATTTAGTATTGCTTGTTACATTGTTTGTCTCATAAAAGGAGAGACATTCCTAAACAATATATTTTCAATTGTGCATTCTTTGAACAAAAATAATACATTACGAAAATATATTCTTTATATAACATTATCTTTCTTAACATAAAGAGGTATATTAGCAATGTATCTAGATTATAATCCTATATATAAAAGACATTACCTATATTATCACAATGCTTTTCCCAATTAAGATTCACATAATTAGAACAAGCATTACAATGTTATAATAAAAAATAATTTCACTTAATCTTATCATCTCACAATAGACAATTTTTATCTTAAAATTTAATAAATTGTTGCTATATATAAATAACATTTATAATATTGGTGTTATAATAATTATTATATTATTGTAGTCAATATGTAAAAAAAACACTCAAATTTTGGTATGGCATAATAGGTCAACTAATGCAGACAGTTTCACAAAAAAATATCAAATTGGGAACCTCCTTTTATTTTGTCAGTTAAAAAACGGAAGTTTAATTCTGCACAGACTTGGTTTGTTTGTCAATTAAATATATTTATTTAGTTACATGAAAGAAGGTTATTTTTATTGTAATGTATAACTTTACTTATTACTTAAGTACTTACCCAGAAATATACATTAATTAAATGCACATGCATTGTAGGTACATACCCTAAGTACATACTGTAACAGAATATACAATGCTTATACAGATGTTATCTGAATGTCTCAAATGACTTTTACAGTAGGTACCAATGTACTTCTACTGACAAATTCGTAGTTAAAATGAATTTACAAAAGAATTTTCAATGCCAATGTAAATTTTATGTTTAGTATTTAGGTACTTGGAATACATCCTTACATAATGTGAAGTAATGTAATGTACCTAACTGGGGCCTATATGAGTTATAACATGCACTCTAAAGTCATCACTGCAAAAGTCTCTTTGGTACCACCATCAATGCTATACCAAATATGTAGAGCATTGAGTCGGTTTCCTTCTCCTAAATCGCTATACTGTGTCCACTTTTGTGTTTTGAAGGAGAACATATCCTGCTGTCGGCTTGCGTTTGAACGTAACATATGTATATAAGAGACTAGCCAACACACTAATGTTAAGACCAATAAAATTTAAAGGTGTAAATACGTAATCACCACCAATGACCATACCTAAGTATGTCACAAGAATATTCTTTAGGCAACCAATGATGGTTGTGGTAAGAGCACTGTTGTACTGGGTGCAAAGCATCACACTGTAAGAAAGCACAAAGCCCATGATGCAGGACATTAGGAACTGCAAGAGGAAGAGAGTATCACCCCAGTGCTGGTACTCAGCTGAACGGTCTAGGTCTCCCATAATCCAAGCGACTCCAGCCGCCGGTATGATCATGAACAAAGCATTGTAATACATAAGTCCATACTTTCCCAGTTCTTTTGAATCCAGTTTCTTTTTCATATACACACCATTGGCGGCTGTGAAGCCATCATTTAGGAGCACCAGGGTATATCCTGTGACCGAGAATGTGACATCATCAATGGCAGCAAGCAATGCACCTCCCACCATAGCCAATACACTCGCTTGCACTTGCCAGGAAGCTCTTATGCTGAGCACTAGTCTTTCTAAAATCATTGTCATCAATATGCTGAACCGACGTAACGCCGTGAACATCGGCAGACTGAGCTCCTTAGTGCCGCCGAGACCAGTTGCCATGTTCCCAAGGTAAATGAGAGGTAGAGGCCATATTCGATGCGCGACGCCGCTGTCTAGCGACGGGAACTGTACGATGCTCAGGCATCGTCCAAACCACAAGACTGTGATCGTTGCCACCATCTGACCCAAGCCTAGGACTTGGTACGATGGGAACTGGTACGTAGTTAGCACAGTTTTATTAACAACAGTAATCATAAACGAAGCGAGCGCGTAGAAAGCAGCGCTCAGTACTTTCTTGACGAGTTGAGCCCTGTCCGCGGCTTCCGCCTGCTCCTGCGCGCTTAGCCCCGACATTTCAACACGTAGCTATGTAATTACACTGATCGTCTCTATCTAATATAATAACATAATTAATCAATGAGCGTAAAACACTGTCATCGGTCACGATCAATGATACATCCCGGATGTTTGTTCACGCACATAACACCTTCATGGACGATTCAATAATCATTTCATCAAAACGTTAATAAAATGAGAAGGTTACCTAAATACACCGCATACCGAGAAATACTGTCTATTGATGACAAGACTGACAGTTATGAATGACAGCGACAGACTGCACATCACTCACTTTTTAAAACTTTAGGGCCTCCATAGTTTTTAGTCGAGTGAGGGAAGTAGCTCACAGAGATTTAGTCATGTTTAGTCAGGTTTAGTCGATGTCATTGCGTGATCATTGGCATTTATTTCCATTTATAGTTAGTCCCACCGATGAGATTAGCAGAATTTAAGCCCCCGAACATATCGCACACTCAGAAGGATAGCGGCTCAACTCAAAAATCATTTTTTTTGGGAATTCGCATTCAAAGATCTTTCCAACTGAACGGGGAGTACGAAAAGTACCGGTGTAAAAGAGACGGAAATATAATAAGCTTTTTCTATCATAAAAACATATTCAACGGATAGAACATACATTAAAACCATAATTTTGACACATGATTTTGAATTCATAATTTTGAGTGGTGCCCCTATCGTTCTGAGGGTGCGATATATATGTATGGGTTAGCGCATGTTTAAACCACAGACATGCACCTGAACCTTTAATCAAGAAGGTTCATGGGTAGAGATAGGCATACTCCGTGATGTTTTATGTATTTCTCCTTTGGTATTTTGTATGTTTTCTATTGAGCTATGGAAACCTTGTGCTGGTCTTTGGTGCTGATGCTTTTAGCAAAGGCGATTCCAGATGATGGGCCAAGATGTCCGGCAAAGGCCATATTGGTCTAAAAAATAATTCATCGTGTGATGTGAATTCATCCATTACATAATGACCATAAGCCTGTCCATAACCAGTTAGCCAGGGCCATTGGCATAAATATTGGCTATCGATAACTAGTACCATACCTTATTATTTGCCTATAACGTTGGCCTAGAGGGGGCCAGCATGAACGCAATGAATAGAACCTGTCTATTTGAATGTATAGACAAGAAAGAAAGAGAACACAACGCTCTTTCTTTCTTTACAAAAAAAAGTCAAAACTAATTTAATAAAAAATAAATAATAGTATTATATTCATCATTATATAATCGGATAGTTAAAAATAAAGAATAAACACAATAATAATTTTAGTTTTGTTTCCATACATTATGTTTGTCTGTCGACCGACTCTGACATAATGTTTGTCGGACAATGAACGGGCATTGTGATTTGTGGTGACGGAAGAGTGAAGAATCCGCGTAGCAAACGAAACCAAGCGACATTTTGATTATTCCATTGTATTGCCATGTCAGTCAGTCAATATTGTTTGTTTTATATAATTTAAACACGGGTAGCGTCCCTGTGATGCGTCTTTTGTCATGATCGTGGAATAGAGCATACCTACTTACCTATTGTGTATACGTAGGCAAATAATCGCCTTTGATTTTTCAGTTATGGTTCACTGTAGGGACGCGTAGACGTAGTCGTAGGAACTGAAAGTGTTACAGGTAGTTGGGGCGTCGCGTTGGGCTTTCATCGGGGTACTCGTGGCGTTCGGATCGCGCTATGGCGGTCCCGGAGCAGTTTTCACTTCGGTGGAACGATTTCCATTCGAATCTGTCCCAGTCTTTTCACGCGTTGCTGGAGGGCGAAGACTTGGTGGATGTGACTCTGGCTGCAGGCGGGCAGTACGTGCACGCTCACAAGTTGATCTTGTCCGTATGCAGCCCCTATTTTAAGGAGTTGTTCAAGGTATGAATCATGATGAAGAATTCATTGTTATGAAAAAACGTCATATAAAAAAAAAATGTAGGTGCATACTGATATAGCGACGCCCTGAAGTTTTCATTGTCTATGAGTACAAAATATTGATTTGCTGAGGACAATAGATTTCTAGACATCTAATACCTAACTATGTACTTGTAACATGTTTGCACCTAATTGAATCTAAATTGTTTTCAAAGTGCATTACATAATGTAAGGGTGATAGCATGAGCATATTGTTCAGCTCCTAATATGCTCAAATACAATGCAAGGCAGCGTAATTCATTTTTCAGGGAAGCAAGACAATTTATCTGTCCTTTGGACTTTTGCTTGTTATTATTAATGTTCTATAAATACTGCATTGTTTACACTATCCTGCATTCTTGAGATAAAAATCTTTACTTACTATTTATATGAGTGCATGCTACATGTTTTTGTTGATATCTGGTCTTAAAATATATAATGAGTACTTACCAACTATGATCAAACATACTACTTCATACAAGATTGAAACTGGGTTCTGTCTGTAGACTGAGATACAGATACCAATGTCTTGTCTGTGTCTGTCTTAATATCTACTATATAAAAATAAGTCGGGTTTTCCTTCCTGACGCTATAACTCCAGAACGCACGAACCGATTTCCACGGTTTTGCATTCGTTGGAAAGGTCTCGGGCTCCGTGAGGTTTATAGCAAAGAAAATTCATTCATCTGGTGGCGAAACGGAGTTCGCCAGGTTTGCTAGTGATTCATATAATAGAGAAAACTACTTGTTTAATTTTGAGGAAACTGAGCATCAAGATTGATAGTTTTTAAGTTAATCAAACTTGGCACAGTGATTGCTTAGAACAAGATCAACATCTAGTATAATATTTGTTGCTTAAAAACAGATTACTATCATACATTCATATTAATTGATTTAAATAAACTGGAAACATACATAAATATCATTAATAGCATGTATAGTATATACAAAATTGCAGGTACAGACAAATAGGTTCATATATATGGTCATTGCAGAATTTATATTTAATTCATTCAATCAGGTACTTCAGAGCAACCAGCTATGTGTTGATAAGTAATGATTATGTAGAAACCCCAGATTTCTTCATTAAACAATGACTTATCTGCCAGCCAACTGCTTCTATGAAATGTATTATAAATCGATACATATAAAATACTGATCCACTCAATCATATCTTTGACTACAGCACACCTTGTAGAAGGTGTAATGTATCTAGTAAATGTATAGAAACATTCGATCAGTATTTGATACATTCAAAACTTATTCTGCTTGCACCATTTTGATCAGTCCTAATCCAGATCTAGTTTCAAATAGGTTGAGGAATTTGGAAAACTTATTATCTAATCATAATTACTAAAGTTTATGAAAATGACCACTGAAACTAATGACCTGTTTTTTTTACATTGTGAACAACAATGCAACATTAATTAATTATATATTTAACTAACTGTCCCAACGAACTTGGTACCCCCTAGAATCAAATTTTAGTTTTAGAGAAATTAAATTATCTTTATGACTATTTTTTTTGTGAATTTCGCAATGTTTTAAGAGTTGTTCTGCTAGGTTGGTTGTACTTTCTTTGTCTATAAGGGTCACATTGCAAGAAAAAAAAAGGCCACTACAACATTAAACAATTATACCATTTATGTACTCTTTATAATATTTTTCTCATGTTGCTTGTCCAAATGGGGTATACTGTTGGACTTATTTTTATGGTATTGGTGACAGTAGTAGGTTCCAGGAAGTTTGTCACAAGAATATGGCTGAAGTTCATTAATAGGAAAACTGGCAAGCACCCTATGGTATAGATCTAAATGCATATTAGCCTAATATCATATTGATTTAAAAAGTCAAAGTCAACTTTCCTAAGACGGTAGGCAAGAAACTCAGCCCCCTAGACCTCTTAAATACAATCATACAATTGTTATATTAGTAAGTATTTCATTACTTAATAATCTCTGCAGATGAATCCGTGCGAGCACCCCATAGTGATACTGAAAGACGTAGCTCACCAGGAGTTGCGTCAGTTGCTGCAGTTCATGTATCGCGGGGAGGTGCACGTCCGCCGTCAGGAGCTCTCCGGCTTCCTGCACACGGCCGAGCTGCTACAGGTCAAAGGCTTGACTGGGGGACGAGAGGTACGACCTGGGATTTAAAACAGCTAACTGCATCTAGTAGTTCTCACTTCGATGATCCTTTTGCCCTGGTCTGGGTGTTAGTAGTATCACCTCTAGTCCAATGTATGGTATTTATACCTATAATACAAGCGTGGCTTATTATTGTTGGTCCAGTAATTGCAAGCTCCAACTTAAGCTCTGTCTCATTGAGATGTTGATGGCTGCCAGGTCGAGTGAGGAACAATGAAAGGTTCTCTGCTGGTAGTCAGTAGTCAATCCACCTGGCCTCTGGCCCGCCCTACACAACATTCACATATTCTTGGGTCTCACTCAAGAAAAGTCATTAATGTTGCTATACTATGCTATCAGCCTAAAGACATCCACTGCTGGACATAGGCCGCCTCCAATGACTTCCACACATCCCGGTCCTCCGCCACTCGCATCCACCGGCTTCCTGCTACGCGTGTGATATCATCGATCCACCTTGTGGGGGGCCATCTTCCGGTTCGTGGTCGCAATTCTAGAACCATTCTGCCCCAACGGCTATTGGTTCTGCGAGCTTTGTGCCCTGCCCACTGCCACTTCAATTAATGTTATAAATAACTTATTGAGAACAGTTTACGGAATAGTATATGCCACTCGCTATAGTGCGTGCTAGTCTCATCTATATTACTTCAAACCTTAAAATCCCTTCAACCCTCAGCGGAGCGAGTCACCACCGCCGCAGGAGGAACAGCCCAAACCTGCTCCTCAGCAGTCAGAGCCGGTCGCCGAGCTGTCCTCGGACTGGGGCTCCGGCGTCGAAGACACGACTTCCTCGGTGGAGATCGCTTCCGATCCCGTTGAAACTGTGACCATTAAGGAGGAGGCCACCAGGAGCCCTCTGAAGAGGTAACGTTTGTTTTAAGTCTTTTAGTTATTATTTGATGGTTCTAAAAAGTATATAACATGATACCACATCATCGTCCAGGTTATTGAAGAACACTCCTCAAAAGACCACCAACAGCGTGAAGAAGAAGCCGCGCCCCATCAAGGACAGCCCCACGCACCCCGAGAACACCGACTATGCTTACGACGGGTGAGTCTTATAGTCTATCAATATATTAGTAATTAATTAAAAAATATAATTTCTTAATTTAATTTTGAATAAATGTTTGTAAACGGCACACACTCATAGCGAAAATTTTAAGTAAACGACGTCACATTAAATTTAAGTAAACGTTGCAACGCTGACTGTCAAATTCTTAGAATGTTATAATAAATTAACAGCACTACAAAAAACAATTCAAGGGAATGATTTGTATTGCAATTGTAAGTGGCTTCAACTTCTATGAATTTGGGGGCTAAGACGTCATTCTCACACAGCGGTCGAGATAAGGATAGCATTTATTTGAAAGTATCTAAAGGCGTATAGGCGCCTCATATGGTACACATATTCGCAACATACATGAGTCTCTAATCGCCGCGATAGGTTTCAACCATTTTAATTTCGCTCTCACCATAGAACATTATATGCACCGATTGCTACAGTAGAAACAAAATTATTTTAATTCAGCCCACGTCCTATAACGTTAATATAGAACGTTTTTTTTAATTTTAATTTGTTTAAATTGACGGCCTGATTAGCGCAGTGGTAGTGGTCTCTGCTTTCTGCGCCGAGGGTCCCGGGTTCGAATCCTGGTAGGGACACAAGCTTTGTGTGATGAGCACGAATGTTTGTACCCGAGTCATGGATGTTTAATATGCATATAAGTATTATATACTGAGTTCGCCCTCAGTCCATTGTACGGTAACCATAACACAAGCTTTAAGCTTAAAGTGGGACCGTATAGTTGGTGTGTTCGTATGGCGATATTTATAATTTATTTATTTTAGCACCGCTTGTTTTGTTAATTTTGTTTTTTTATTTTTTGTTTGTGTTGCGACTTTTTCAGCGAGCCCCTGATCGATTTCGACAACGACCTATTTCACAGCGTTCTTGTACTGCCCGAGTCGGCTAAGGAGTCTGGTAATTCATATTTTAATTAGCATCTTTTTTGGGAGGTCCTTACCTAAATAATATCACCCAATTTCATACAAACGATACAAATATTTTGTTGCCGACGGTTGTGTTAATTCTGTTGTCTGCAAATATGCTTTTTCAACTTAACATGTGACACATCAAAAAAGATTGCTGTCTGTACGTCAAGTGCGAGATTATCCGTAAACTAACCGTGTTCTATATAGTCTATCGTATTTAGTAATTTCGTATGGAGAATCGAAAGTTTGACATACTGTCCGCTAGAGGCGCTTTTCAATTCTCCATACAGAATGTCTAAATACGGTAGACTATGAAGTATATGGTTAGCTCGTACTTGACGTGCTGATGGTGTGCGATACACTTTAGTTAATTTTAGTTTGTGTGTCAACCGAATTGATACCGTTGTCATTAAAATGAAGCATGATGGCCTGGGAAACTTTAATAGTGGACCTCTTAAGAATCGATGTCATCTGTGCATGAGCTGAGGGTTGTTTAATTTGCCGATTTTCCATATTACAAAAAAAAATATTGTATTATAGTGTTATGACGACATGATCAGCGTAGTTAGTAGTGAACCTGCTGTCTGTGATGAGGGTCCTGGGTTCGAATCCTGGTGGGGCCAATCTTTGTGTGATGAGCACGAATGATTGCACCCTGGTCATGGATGTATAATATCTATTAGTATTATATACTGAGTTCGCCACCAGTCCATTATATAGTTGGTGTGATTGCATCGCGACATTATTGTATTATAATGTTATTCTAGGTTAACCAATGGTATTGAGATTGAGTATCGCTACTTAACTTAGATTTATAAGCTTAATCGTGGTTTTTGAAGGCTTTAGATGTTTGCGAAAAAAATGTTTTGCCAATAGTGTAGTTAATTTGACAGAAATATGTTACTTTTTTCTTTACTTATCATTTTTTTTAATATTTTATTTTTATAGCAGGTTAGAATACCTAGTTTGTAAAATGTTAGTTAAGATTGATGCTACATCAGCGGACGCCACGTTAAAAGCTGTAATCCGGCTTTCAGAAGCCTAAACAATTCTGGCAAATGGTCTTATCAGTTAGATTGCCGGTATTCCTGTTAAATGGCAAATTAAATACGTGAAATTAAGGGTAAACAAGAAATCGAGGCGATAAAAAATAGGATTAAGATTAGTATGACCCCAACTAAATTCTAATGCAAGAAATGATTCGTACAAAATCTTCCCATTATCATCCCCAATTTCAAAGTCAAGTCAACCTCGGACATTAAAAAAAGAGCCCGAGAATACTCTTTTGAGAGCCCCTGCTCGCTACCAGGTTGGAACTGCAAAACGGGCGGTGTGAAGTGTCCGTCGTGCCACCGGTTCTTCGCGAACCGATACAACCTGAAGGTGCATATTCGTGACAAGCACGACACCCGCGAGGGCACGCTGCAGTGCGACATCTGCCAGAAGCGCATGCGCAACCCCTCGTGTCTGCGCGTGCACATGTACCACCACCGCAAGCAGGCCGCCTACCTCGCCCAGCTCAGCACGCAGGGGGAGCAGATGAAACATGTGTGAGTATTGCTTGGTTACGGTGCCTTCTGGAGGGAAGGAACCTGCTTGATGCTGCGATAAAAAGAACCCTGAATCGGTAAAAATTATACCGGTTATTATATTATGCATATACTAGCTGCGCCCAGCGGTGTAACTCGCGATTAAAAAGTAAATACCTATGTCATTTTCTGACCCCTAAACTACCACTAGCTATGCAAAAAATAATGTCGATCCTTTGCTCTATGAAAAATTAAAACAAATCTATCCCACGGGAACCGTACATTTTACCGGGATAAAAAGCCGCCTATGTGCTATTCCAGACTGTAGTCTATCTCTGTGCCAAATTTCATCCGGATCCGTCCAGCCGTTCTAGCTTGATTGAGTAACAAACATCCAACCATCTGTCCATCCAAACTTTCACATTAATAATATTAGTAGGATTAACCGGTATGGAAGCTTTAAGCTATCGATTATCGGCTACTAGGTAAAACCGTTTTATAATGTCACTGTCCCCGCTTCGAATCGTCTCATCATTGAACCACTAGCAGAGCGACATCAAACATTTTTTTTAATTTGGTTAATACCGTTAAAAACCGGTCTTTAACTGTTAATTGTTAAACGTAACCGAAAAAGATCAGGTTCATAGAATAAAAATATTAGAAGCGGGTTGTGGACCGACCCTGACCTTGCAAGGGCTAGATGGGCTAGTTATTTTTCATCCTATCACATGTTTGTTCCTCATCTTCACAACTTTAAGGGTTGAACTTTGTCTGTACCAGTTTGTACTCAGTCTTTCTCCAACCAACATGGTTATTTGCCCCAATATTTCTGCGAGGAATTTAAGGATTTTTTGGATGTTGTCAAAGCGTATTAAGGCTTTGACACACGTGCGTAAAAGTGACTCAAATGACTCACATTGGCATTCCAGCGTACAAAACATGGTCGGTGGTAAATGGCGCTCAGAGTCGGCGATACCGTCCAGCGATTACAAAGATATGGATAAGTAAGTAACATCCCTAACAATTAATTTTACGGCATGTGCATGACGCGATATAGTATGATATGTCTATGTAATTATTGCACTTTATATGTGTTTTTTAATTGTTATAAGTTGCTGGCGTTTTTATTTTTAAATATTCTATAATGGTAGGTAGGTAGGGCCATTACACTTATGTATACATATGAATTTTAATATAATAAATCTTTTTAGGAACGAGAATTAATCATTTAAAAATAATATAGCTACACGACGTATCAGTTAAAATAAGCTATGCTTTCGCGTGACTCGATAGCTGTATTTTACATCGATTATATTTTGGATATAGGTTATACTAAATGCCTATAATAACAATTAAGGTTACACATGTTGTAATTTTTGAGCGCGCAATGTATCGTATACCACGCGATCACAACGCCACGCTCCGCGCGATTTCTCACGCGTGGGAATGAAGAGTGCGCTTGAGCATATCCAGTATTTATTGATTTTTAACAATCGAAAGAATATTACAACTCAAGGGGTCTAGATTCATGAGCTCAGTCAATGGTATCAGTTTTCGGAACGGAGCCACTTACATCTTGTATAGCCTATCGTAGCGATTAGAGTATCAGAGCACATGTGCTATACCATCAAGTAGGTCAAAATTGATGAGTGTAGAAATGTTATGTAAGCCCGCATAAGGGATAAATAACAATTGAATTCTGTATGGTAAGCAGGAACTCTTTAAGCTAACTATTTTAAGCGCTCCGCAACTAGCAATCTCCGTCATCGCCCGCTGGCAATCTCCGACGAACTGGCAAATATTTAGTTGGGCTTAAAAACTTTTATATGCTTTGCGAATTAAAAAAATATAAAAACTTAACTTACATTGTTGCGACATGATTCTGCGAATGTTATAAATGATATATTATTATATTGATAACTACAGTGAGTATTAATTAGCGCTAATCCCTGTCTACTGTGGATGTCGTAAAACAGAAGTAAAGCAATAACACAATGGTCTATCAGCTCTTGTGTCGATGGTCTCATTACATGTCACATATGCATTTCTCCATTGCCCAGTTTCAGTGTATATTTTTTTTTAATATGGAACTTTTACGAATATCTGAGATTAAATTACAGGTGGGTATTTGAAAACAGAAACTTATACTAAGGGACTCGTATAGGTCGGCCACGTGATATGGTCTAGGTATAATAACGTTTTTATTAGATTTTTAATTACAAATCTACAAATTATTTCTTTTCTATGCTATGCGAAATTAATTTAAAAAATCAACGATGGTCGGCGAAACAATGACTAAACATCAACCAACCTTTACACTTACTTTGAAACGAGCGATCAATCGTATGTGGTGAATCCCATAAGAATGCAAATCGCAAAAGATTCTGGTTTGATTTTTCTAATTAGTCATACAGTAGCCTATCTTTTATTTTATTTATTTACTAATAAGCAAGTTTAATTCAATAATATTACATAACATATCATATTGGATTTGTCTAGTGAAAATCGAAATATTTATAAACTAGCTGTACTGTGGCTATATCTCGATGAAACATAGCCGCCACTCAGGGCCCCAAGTCTGCTAACCCAATCGATTCATAATCGCACAGCAACCGCATAATTACCGTCACTTTTGACAGATATTGTATGGGATATGTGTCAAAAGTGACAGTTACTATGCGGTTGCTGTGTGATTATGAATCGTTTGGGTTAGCAGACTTGGGGGCCCGATATGGTGTAGCTACGTATTAGTGAAATTATTGTCAAAATCGGATCAGTAGATCTGGAGAATATCCGCTACATCTAGACTAACAATACCTCTTTTAATAATGTTTATTACTGAAAATATTTATTTCCTACATTTAAAAAAACCTGCGAACAATATGTATGCTAAGCAAACGCGATCATGTGCATTATAAAATTTTATTAAATTGTAATATTTGATTATATATTGGCTTACAACTGCTTGACAAATATAACAATAAAATTAGAAAACCATTTTATAAATAACATAATCAAAAAGTAATAGCTTTTTTCCTATATTCACTACTTTACAATAGAGCATCATTTTCAAATATAATATGTTGTTCATGACATCTTAGACCTTATTGCGCACTGTTTGAGAAGGATTTTGAAATGTGCTAAACATTTTGAGTTGGTAGTGACATTGCTCTCTGTACCGAGGGTTCGAGTCCCGTTAGAGGCAAACTTTGTGTGATGCTCGCAATGTTTTATATCTACATAAGTATTTATATACTGAGATCGCCCCCAGTCCATCTCTCTGCCGATATTATTATTATAATGTTTAAATTTATTATATGTATTTAATTCCAGTTTCCAACAAGGCTCCACGCCGGAGTCCAACAAGGCATACATCGCCCAGCTGGTCGGCCAGGGCGAACAAATGCGACAAGCGTACGTATTTTTCTTCTTTTTTAGGGAGCGTTCAAGTATTATGTAACGAATTGGGGGGGAGGGGGGTCTTGTGAAACGTTACGATGCGTTACAGGGGCGGGAGGGGGGATTTGAACTACGCGTTACGTAGCATTGTTTTAACCCTTCAGAACGGTCGCGTGGAGATTTTACGTTTTTCTAGAGGCAGGGGGGGGGGGGGGGGTAAAGGAAAACGTTACGGCGCGTTACATAGTGGGGAGGGGGGGTCAACAAACTCCAAAAATTGCGTTACGTAATACTTGAACGCTCCCTTAGGACTCCTTATTAAAATAGTAGAACCCTTATGCGGTGACTATGTCCGTCTCTCCGTGTGTTTATGTTGGTAATCAGCTACAAGGTACCCCTGATGATAATCATGATGTCGATAGTAATGATGCAATGACTCCCTTCCCCCTATCCGTAAAACCCAAGATACATTACCCAAAATTTTCCAAATATCTTGGAAGTCATCTTTTCAAGAACTGACTCTATTGAGACGAATAGCAGCTGTACTAGGTGATTCAGAGAGGATATAATAACCCTTCCTTTCAGCGATGTGTTGTTTTAACAGGGGTTTTATTGATCTCTTAGTTTGCTCTATATAAGCCGTGACAATGGCTGATGTGAGGCAGCCGATACGACGGGAACGTAAACATATAAAATAAACGCGATAAAATCCCTCAAATTAGTTTACCTATGGGGAAAGAGGATTATATTAAATTAGTTTTATTTCAATATCTGTGTAGTATTCAATAGATGGTACCTTGTAGTGCGTAGTTAATATTTATTGTTTTTTTTTCAGTGTGCACAACATTGTTGGCGGCAAGTGGCGTTCTGATTCGTCTTCTGCTGGCGCTGATTACAAGGATGTTGATAAGTGAGTGTTGCTATTGCGCTATATGCTGTAGCTGTTGAGCAATGATGGGTACATCACCGGTGATGTATGCCGTTTGTTAAATAAAGTGATAAAGTTGAAGAGGATTTGGATGTAGGGCGTGTTGTCCAGGACTACTCATCCGATTCTGAGAATTGTTTCTTGAGTGCTTACAGGTTGTGTTTTATTGAGTTGCCGCGGGTAGAAGTTAGATTATTTATATATTACTAGAGCATAGAGAGATATAGAGGAGTATTATATGAGTAGCTTAGATTTTTTTTATCCTTTTAAATCCACTGCAAGGCATTGGCCCCAGCAGGTAGCTAACATAACATTAAAATTCTCAAAAAAGGCCTCTACGTGTTGGACCCATGTCCCCGCGTAAGCCTTCCTAAGATCCGGGTATAGCCCGTGTGGAGAAAGTCACAAAACTAATTAATAATAATAAGTCATAATAAAAACAAATAGGGGCAAACGAAACAGACCGTGAAGCATTCGGCTTTTACTCGTGGATATAAAACCTGCATCGCCAGAACCAATAACGAACCGCTAATTATGGGAATTCAAGTCCAATCAGTCACATCTGCCTTGAGTTACAAATGTTGTATACTACATTAGATACCAATTTAGTATATACATAACACACATGACCTCTATTATAGCTACACATCAACAACACCGGACTCCATCAAGTCGCAGACCGCCGAAGGCAACAACTACACGGTCCCAGAGCCGGGGACCACATGCTCCTCGTCCGAGACCGCGCTCCCCAAGCCGGAAGCGGATACAGAGGCCGCATGATCCGAAACCGAGCCCAAAGTCCAGGGGGAACGGGACCCGAAACCGGACATCGTTAACCCAATGCAGATCTACAAATACTTCACCAATCAATGCCAATGGACGAACCGGTACATCTTCACCAAGAAGTCTAAGATCAAGCGCAAGAACAAGTCACACAAGACTCCAAAGTAAATGCGGAAACAGGTACCTATGTTGCGCAGTCGTGTATAGAACATGCATTCAGAACGTTTACATTCTTTCAATGAACCTCTGTCGACGACGGTGATGTTATTTTCCCGTACACAAAACAATAATGTCTGGTTCCAATATGCCGACAAAAGTGTCGTGGCTTGTCTATATATACATATAGCTGTTTACATAATATAACACGATGCAGTGTGCGTGTCATGTTTAAAAAAAAATGGGTTACATGACTTTAAATAGTAGAAAAATCGTGTCGAAAGTCATGGGTACAAATTGTAATTTTTGGTCTCGCAACATTTCACGCGACACGTGACTCGGCCGAGCGATGAGCGCACTCGAACGTATAGACTTTTATTTAAAATGCAATAATTACGGTATTTAAAAAAACATATGTTAAGACAGACTTGGTTTCATACTAATATCAATTGAAAAAAAATCGTTATATCATGAAAAGATCGACGGAGGATTGCAACACTGTGGGTTCAGAATTATGAGTTAAGCCATTATTATCAGTTTTGCGTTACGAAGTTACTTACGTATACTGATATAAATACCCATTTGAATGTAAATAGACACGACACTTTTGTCATCATGATTCAGTGGCAATAGCCTCTAATTGCTATCATTCTAACATTGTAATTTCTATTAAGCATTTTTTTTATATATTTGACATGTAATACACGACTGCACGTCAAAACTTCCCACGATTCAGATATATAAGCTGGCGATCACCAAATATAAGTATTTTACATAAATGTATGCATATAATATCAACTGTATAAGGTTTGTAGCAGTACTTTATGTTTTGTAGCAGCCATTGATCGACGAATCTGCTACAACTACAAAATATCATGTACTCTTTCACACCTATGTGTTACTGTATGTTATAACCGTATCAATATACTAAGTATTAATCTGTGAATTAACCGATTCCATATAATCTCTTGGTGTCCATATAACATGATATATAATCCATATAATCAATAAGTATATGTAAATGTAACTGTGTATGTTATCGAATGGCTTCGTGCATTGGGACTGTCTCGCTGGGCGACCAACCATGAAACACGGTGCAGGAGGTCAAATGTGACATAGCATACATTCAATTTATACCGTCATAAGTCATATAACATGACCGAGATGCAGTTAAAATAATCCACTTATTAGTAATAGAATAACTGCACTACTTTGCATTCGTTCTGTACTCCATTTTAATATCACCTTTAATCTTAACAGATTTTTTTGTAGTCCGGTGTTGCACGCTGTCTGGCGTCAGTCTGGTACGTCAGTTTGGTCATTGCCAGGTTGACGATAATTAAAAAATACAAAACATCTGTTAGTCTATGGTTTCAGTCCATCAGTCTAAGTGACATAGATGGTCAGTCATCAACCAGCGTGTAACACCCGACATAGAATTCAATTTTTCACAAATTTGTTGATCATTTCGGGTTTGATTTATTATCATCATTGTTCCCTATGTTGCAACGTTTCAAATTAAATATGACAGCATCACATGGGCGCCAATATATATAAAACAATATCGCTCTGTCAAATGATGTCGGTATATACATATTAATTATATATTTTATGTCATATATTCCAGTACACAAATTCCAAAGACTGAAAGTAAATATGTATTTAGTAATTCATTTATTATGAGGTATTTTTAAAAGCGCAGGGCGCGGCCTCACTGTTGTGTTTGTCCGCCGCAAACCTTACTCCCCATGATATACATAGTTACAAAGACTGAAAATTGTTGCCATTTTATTCTTGTGTTCATAGATATTTCTTAATAATAATTTGAACCGAATTATGCTGGACCCGGAAGACTAGGAATCGTTACACTCAAGTAAAGAAATAATAATTTAGAATGAAAAAAATAGTAGGTGCTCGGTGTTAATTTGTAAAGGATATGAAGTGACTATTTCGATACATCGTTTTAAATAATACTATCCATAAATCGATTTCATTAACATTTCTTTACTCAGTTGTAATACTTAACGATCACGCCCTGCGCTTTTATAATCTATGATAAATTTGCAATAGTTTATAGTCTGTCACCCATTTTAATTACACTCACGTGCAATTAAATGGCGCAGTATTTTTTTTTATATAAGTAGGTATATACGTTTAGAAAAGTGAACAAAGGTTACAGGATAATTCTTTCATAATAATGAAGGTATGCCAAGTACAAGATAATGTTAGGCAGCTAGATCGAAAGCGGCTAGAATTTAATACGTAAATGTTGCCATTTCACGACGAGTGTACAAAAAAATTAAAGAAAAAATAGTTATTTTAATTATTTTCTACATAATATTCACCCATGGTGATCTATTGACCATTAAAGCATAACCTTACAGTACAAAATACGATATTGTCTATGTTAATCATCTATATATGCTTTACTTAGGTTTAAGTTTTTTTTTTATTATGATTAATTAAGTCTTAGTTAAGACCCCTGTAGACGTGAACAATTTTATACGTACAATATTAGTTTTTAGCGATGTATACATTTTTTTTTAAGTATTTTTTTACAAGGGTTGTTTAGATGTGTTAAGATTATAAAAATTGTACCTCAATATTTTTGAAACGACTGTTTTGTGTAAGATAACTTTCGTCCATTTCTGGTTCACGGTACATTACGGGCCGGTGTCGGGCACGAGTCGGTGATAAAAGGAAATATGCATTCCATTTCTTACGTATTCAATTTTAATTGTTTTCTCATGACATTCCGGAAAAGCAGGACGCGGGACTCGACAATATGTTGGCTCGTGTTATTTTTTTTTTCTGGTCAGGCTCGAAAGCGCGTATAGCTTTAACGTTATAAATCGTCCCATCGTTGCGAAGTCGAAACGTATTGTAGTCATTAGCTCTCTTATTTTAAACGAGGTGAACCTTGAACACGGAGTGATTTGATCCCGGTCCGGGATCTGATGTGGCGGTGTAGGGAGCGCGGGGATCGCGATACGCACCCTTCGATAGATTGTAGCGCCTCAAATTCGATATTTAAAAATAAATGTGAGTGTATACTTGTACATGGCCTCGAGTGTACATAACGGAGATCCGTGCAAGTGTGGGCGTAGACGGCCTGCGAGATGGCTGCAGACGAACCGGTCGGATAACAGATCAGAATATTCAGTAAAGGGTGGTAATGAGTTTTCAGAGGCCAGACCCTTACCATGAATTAATAATGCGATTCAAATCAGGACCTCGATTGGAATTAGGGATTAGATATACTTGCAAAGAAATACCAGTTCCGAAAACTAGGTTTTTAAATACTTTGAAGCAAAGTCCTGGTTTTAAAACCTGGCAGCGTAAATACGTCTCAACTCTAATTGGAACATTATGTCACCTTAATCATGTCTGTTGGAACAAATTTGCAACGGAGATCAACTGAGGTCCTGATTTGAGTCTCGTTGATAGTCCATGCTAAGACCCCCGGTCCGCACTCGTAGGCGAATGCAATTCGATCCGGTTCTAGAGTGAGGAGAAATATAGACATTTCTACGATTCTCTTGTGTCACCGCAGGCGTTTATAAAATGAAGATTCGGCTTTGACAAGCTCAGTCGCTGTCTTGCAGTCCGTCTGTGTCTATTTAAAAAAATATTATGTTATTATTAAAACGTCCTTTAATCGGTGTATTTACAAAGGTTTGGGTTTCTAACCATTAATAATAAGGGGTAGTACGACTAACACTATGATTTATGTCAAAAAAAAAGTTTTCTCTCTACATTCCATTAGTGGTAAGCAAGCATAATCTCGATAAAAAAAAATACGTGTTTTTTCAATATATTTAATTAGTAATACTAGTTGTAGGTTCTATAAAAGAGATTATTAAGGATTAATATTAAGGGCCATAGATAGCCGGATGTAGATTTTTAGCATTTAATATGATATATGATGTGTTTTTTACCAAATTTTTTTTATACCAATGCTATTTACATTATTTGTATATTTTTGAGGGTATAAGGTGCAGCTGTTTATAATGGCGTCCCCGTGGCATGCTCACAAACTTGTTTATATTGTTTGATAATAGTTCTAATAAATTCGGCGAGTAGTGTCTGTAGCTGTTACGAGACAGGACATTGTTAAATGTATTCTCTATGGTCACCATGCAATATGATACGAGGTGGATTCCCAACCATGTAAGGGCCAACCGAAGAGAGACCAGGAAAGACCTTTGTTGATACTTAATAGCAGGGAGAGCTCAAGAAGAGACATTTAACCGATAATCGAACATTAAAAGGCCTATTAAAAATAAACAAAATTGTTGCGCCAAATTGATAGTACCATGTAGAAATATCCGCTTTCGCGACCCCACCGGTGATACAAGACGATAATATATAATTATTATTCATTCACAAAAGCTAACAGATATATATAAAATACTCGTCGAATTTCTTATAACACTCAACTTATCGAGTTTGCTCAAATCTATAGTATATAGTATACAAAGCGGAACGCGCTGAATTATGCACTCTAATTATATGTAATACTCACTATATTATGTTGCCAAATAGATACGTATTATGTCGTGTTTATATGTTGTTTGAAATCACATCGGAATGGCAGCCCAATAGCTAAGCAACTATATCGTACGGAACTGGTAACAGACGAGGTTCCATTGCTTGTTTTTTAATCTTGGTTACATAAGAAGCAATGTGTCGCAGTTGTATACACTTGCTGGAGGAATTATAGAGTATCCATCAGTCTGATAAATACATTTCGATGTGGTATCAAACAATGTACTCTCGGTGTCTACAGATACTCCCAACTAGATAAGTTCTGAATTAACATTCCGGATTGTATTGATTAGTCTTGACGCGTAGTTGTCAGTGTTGCAACGTGCAATTTGTCATATCTTTCGTAGTATAGCTATAATCTATACTAAAAAGCAATTTATATATGTATATATACTTATAACATTCCACGTACATTCCAATGTTTTTACTAGTGTAGTGCTCAAATATTTATTGAAATTACAGATCTGTGTTTCCATGACAAATATCTTTAGTATGTAAGCTAAATGTATCGAGATTTTGTTTTTTATTTGACATTGATTTTCGAGTCTTGGGTATATAACGTAACTGTGATTGTGATCGGGTTGCTTTAGAGTCGCAAATTGTAGCTTATAATCTCGAAATTCAAAATGCGACTAAAAATAAGTTGTACGTTCACAACGTTCACAATACAACGCCATAAAACCCGTTTAGGCATCTAATCGTATTAAATATACAACTGTCCGTCTTTTAAGAATCGTATTTAAGTATTATTATGAATGAAAAAGTAAACATATAGAGGTACTAGTATATAGGTTTATTCTCTCGTATCTCTTAAGAACTTACCTCTACTCGTGTATCCAACGAACGAGTCTCTCTTTCTAAAACTTGTTTTTATAATGAAACATATTTATAATTATGCAGAGTATTTATAAAATTAAAGTGTCCAACGATTGGCCAGTATTCAAGATTAGGGTTTAATAATGTCATGGGTGTCAACTCTGCGCTGCGATGTTAACAAGTAAACGCGATTGCGACTTGATCGCTCTTCTAAGCAATTTGCGACCGAGTTGTGATCGCATTTATGTTATATCGTTGCTGATTGTTACACGTGTCGAGCGTCGCGGTGTCAATTTGTTAAAGCAGTGATATGCATTCGTCCTTTTTGAGATGCAATCTCGTGAAATAAGGCTGCTATAAAATAAAAAAAAAGAAATTTTAGAAACTGTGTTGAAATTATTGTCTGGTGCCAACTGACACCAGACTGACACTGGTTTTGTGAACCAGATTGTCGCGGCAGGCTGCGCTTGCTGTAGGCGCTATAGGCCTATGCTATGTATACGCGACGACATTGACACTCGACATAGATGTCGCGACACAAAAACGTGATTACCAATTTAGTGACATATACACTCTGTCTAATAGCTTGCGTGTCTAGTATCGTATATGTCATCGTGCATACTTACCCTAGACCTTAGATCTATAGTCAAAGGTCAAGCGACATTATGTTGCGCGATAGTCGCGCAACAAAAAAATCTGTTTTGGGATTTGACAGCACACTCATATAATATATCCGTTGTTTGCGTGATATTGCGCAGTACAGGCATTGCAAGCGACCCGTATTGCGCAACATTGCGTCGCCTACCTGACTTGTTCTGGTAAAGATGTGGATCGTGAGCTCGTCTATTGACACACTACATCGTCGTGACGCGTGTTAAAATATCTAAAATCAACAATGTTTACTAAAATTATATGTAATAGCTCAACATAACATATCGAGCTGAAACTTCTTCGAATTTATATTACTCTTTCGAATTTAAAAATTAAAAATCTTAATTATAAATGCGATACATGTCGCCGACTTTGACGTGATACTTATATATATTTACAGGAGAGTAAATCTTCAGTGGGCGAATGAATGGTTCGAACCACATAACGCTTCGAATTTTAATATCGCTACACATCTCTTTGGGTGTTGTAAAAGATTAAAAAAATGGTGTTCCCTTTGATTCAGCGGGCTAGGCCCTACTGTATCTGATGAAATATTCAATGATTTAGTAATTCTGCTAAATTTTCCACTGAATGGCATTTATCGTTATTTCTAAAGCTGCATTAGATTTTTTCGTGGCACGTTTCTGACGCAACCAAACTGATATTTTCTTTAGTCGATCCAATGAATTTATTATACGATATTATTTTCGATCGAATTTATGTTGTAATACATTGTGGCAGCTCACGTTTTGCAGTGCCAGTGTGGCTGATGACGTACTGTTTTATTAGCAACTTTATAATAGTTGTGTATAGTCTTGGTCATTGGAATGTTTGTTGCAAAACTACGAAATCGTTATCGGTGTGATTCGATTCGAGAGTCGCTGTTGGACGTAGTTTCATAGTAATACAATCGAACTTTTGCATCTCGATTCGACTGCGACTCGACTCGACTCGACTCGACTCGACTCCTCTGGGTGGATCACGACACCCATTATACGATATTGATTACAACGAATGTTATTGGCATAAATCTCTTAAGCTCTCTATGTTGTGATTATTTATTTATAAGAGACATTTGTTATGATTTGCGGATATATCGAATTGATTTTTTTTTGTATTGTGAATGTCCAGAGATATTGTCGATTGAGTTTTGAACGTCGTCCGTTAAATACAACATTGTTGTATCTACCAGGAACATCCATAAAAAGTTTTTTTTTTTTCAGTGATTTTAATATTTACCTGTAAAGGTCTTATAGTATATTTGCGAACAAAACTTTGGTATAGTTTTTGTAGACGTCATTTATTTATATTTACATTATCTATGGACATTGCACTTATGCCCTGTTTACACGAGGATAGTACGCTGGTAATCAAATAGCCCAGTGGCAAGAGTCGAATACTTGCCTACTTGTCTGTTGTGCGGTGATTTGTGCACGAGCAGACTTGCTACTTGATTACTTGTATACTGTCCTTGTTTAATTGGAGCGCAAGCATGTCTAGTAATGGCCACGATACGCCAAAACATTATTTTCATGTTTTGAATATTTCTATTTTGCTCTTTTTCTATTGATTGACAACGTATAAAATTAAATTATGAAATAAACAGTGGATTATATGACTATTATTATTTTTTGATCAATACTCAGTACGATTGTTTAATATTTTGCTTCAATTATATATAGTTATCTTATATTGTTAGTATACCGAGTAACTAAATACTAGCCCCCAAATTCATAGAATGTTACCGTCAATCCATTTTCAATGACTCTATAAGAAAATGTTCCAAGTTATGCTTTGTGATGCCATTGTAAATATATTGTAACTTCTATGGATTTGGGGAGGGTTTGGAAACTATGCCTAACAATCAGGCAAAAAAATCAGTCTTATTATTTCGGCCGTATATATTCCTCTTGTCAGAAAACTAAGTAGCACTCGTATGTATATATATATATATATATATATATGTTAAGTCGCAAACGACTTGTGCTCTGTTCATACTCAAATACCTTTTTTATATTTTAGCTTAATATGAGATAATAAATTATAATTTTGTACGGATTTATTTTTATTTTTCATCCTGCATCGTTCCCCTTACAATTCTGGGGAAACACACACTTTCCCCCCTGAAGAACAGAAACACGATTAAAACACGGCATTTTTTTTTATTTACTCCTACATTTGATTCTGAGGCGGTACGAAGTTCGCTGGGACAGTTAGTTTTAAATATAAGTATGTACCCTTTTTTTCATTTAAAACTGTACAAACCTAGAATGTAGCATCTCGTTTTAAAGTAAACAACGTGATTTATAAAATTAATAGAATGTAATAATCAAAATTAAAGTCTCATCCAATACATGCCCGCGCGGATCCTGGTGTACTCCGGCAGGCCCTCCGTCGGCCCGACCCCGGCGACCGCCGGGCACCTGTCGTACACATACTTGGTACACACATCTCTCACGTCAGTCGCCCGAACGTTATCGATCGTACAGAGTCTTTCCAGCAAGGAGGGCCGCTCGCCGTTGTACAAAACCCACCTCCCAATGTCGTGGCAGGCCTTGCTTGAGCTCTCCATCTTGGATAACCATTTCGCCTTCAGCTCCCTCTTGGCCCTCTCAACTTCGGCGTCGGTCACGGTGTTGCACAACTCCATCCACTCGTTTTGTATCATATACGTCATGTCTTCTAAGCACAGAGAAGGAGCTACGAACTGCACGCCCCATAGACCGGTGTCTTTGTAGTTCAGGTTGAACGCTCTGTATGAGTCGCACACATGGCAGGACGACGCTTTTCGTGCGAGTCTCGTCGGGTGGTTCTCTCCCCCCGGCTGCGACCTATCCCAGCCGCCCACTACGGCGGCGGCTATCTCCATCACGACATTATCCGGTGCGCAGAAGCAAGGGCCTTCGACTGCGATGATCGCGTTAGCTAACGGCAAGGAATCATCACGGAATCTTACTTCAGATCCCGTGTACCTGTACACGTCGTTGTCTATACATTTCACGGGCTCAAATTTGCTCAGATACGCCTGCGCCAGGCACACGAGCTGCTCGTGCTTGATGCCCCCGACCCCAGCGAGCACCATCCTGCATGGATCGAAGTACTTGCTTATATAATTGCAGATAGTTGCATCAGAAAAATTGTACAAATTGCAAGTCGGCCCCATTACGGTTTTAGCGAGAGGAGTGCCTTGGAACGCCGTGCTGTGCAAGTAGTCGAACACAAGACCGTTGGAATCCTTGTCGTGTTCCAGCATTTCGGAGTAGACTGTCCTTTTCTGGCATTCAATGTCTGGAACGGAGAAGGCGTTGTTGAGCACGCAGTCGGTGAGCAGGTCGAGTGCGAGCGGTGTGTCCTGGCACAGGCACTCGACGTGGTAGGCCGCCATCTCCCGGTCGGTGAAGCAACCGAACTTGGCGCCGATGCACGCCATTTGTTCCTCTAGAGTGGTTCTGTTTCGAGTCTTGGTGCTCTTGAACGCGATGTGCTCGAAGAAGTGTGCCATCCCGTTCTCGAAGCTGCTCTCGTAGCGCGAGCCGGCATCCATGTAGAGGCCTACGCAGACGTTATAGCACTCTCTCTCCTCCGTGGCGACAGTGATGCCGTTTTGCATCCTGAAGTACTGTGTGGTCGGCTGGTTCTGTAGGAAATGCCTAAACGAAACGGCATACGGGTGGCTTCGTTTCGCGATCTGTATTGGTGTCCAAGTGGTTTTAAATAATGCCAATGCATGATTCATTTTAAAACATGTATAAAGGATTATTTTTGATGTTGACAAATTAATGTAAATTACTTGACGGATGTAGAATGAGGCGGTAAAAGAAAAAGGTTTAGAAGATATCAGAAATAATATTAGCCAACATTGATCTACTAGGATCAATGTTAGCCAGTGAGCGCATTTGTCGTTGCAACAGATGATCGAGGACTGAAGCTATACTGAAGCTGGAAATATGTGCCGTGTTCAATTTTGTCCCGATGAAAAGAGAGAAGATTTTTTTTTAATATCAATAATTTCATATTATACTTATGTAAGTAGTTGAATGATAACTTGATTTAATTTAGGCACTACTTTAAACGAAGATTATGAATCGGCAAAGTTTAGTTTGTCATGTAATAATTCTGCTTTACGGTTGGAACCCTCCGGTTGGTTACCTAATAAAACATGGTGAAAATTCTCTACAATGATTTTTCTTATTCGTTTGATTCTGAGGCGGTACCAAGTTTGCCGGGACAACTAGTATGAAATAAAATAAACTATTGCTTATTTCAATATACATAGGTAGATAAGCAAAACATTGCGAAAATTTCATCACACTTAAATTAGCTTTACGAGGCTTGTTGCACAAGCAAATCAGTATAAACGGCGCACTTATCAACATTGACATTGTCGTTGTCTGCTCAAACAATATTTAATAAGAATTCTTCAGTAAAATGCATTCTATGATCACGTATAAGAGGGCTCTGTTCGGGCTCGGCTCGGTGCTGAGTCGCTTTCATTTGCGCGTCGCTGTATATTTCTGCAGTCGCAACTTGCCCAGAATCGCAATATTCATCCATGAAAAATATTCGCCATAGAATTTAGGCAACGATTTTATCACCCGTTCAGAATGCCGTTCGTATGGAGAAGAAGCGGTAAACCCTCTATAGCCAGCCAGAGCCTCTGATTATCGAGTTGAACGCTGACGAGGCGATCCAGTGGCAAACTACTATAGCACTGCAATATAACAGTGCCGCACTCCTCTCGGAGTTAATCAATCTGGAAATAAGACCTAGTTAATTCGCCAAAAAATAATACATTTCTTTACAAAAGTCCTGGCTCGTAGGAGACTTGTTGAACGCACAGCGCAGAAAAAAAGTTATATAAAACCAAATCATCACACTACAGTGCGCTTGGGCGCAAATAAATCAATGAAACATATTAGTCTGTTGTTGAAAGAAATATTTCTTTAAAACTCTGATACATCAAGGATAATTTCTGCCAGTCCCACAAAGAAAAAATAAACAGTATACAGTCCTTCATGGGTTCTTCACAGCTTCAAACGTGACAGCTCATGCTTGTCATTGCTTTATACTCTAGACTAGAAAAAACATGCATTCTAATGAAATATAAACATGTTGAAAACTACACTGAAATCATTTTACCGAAGATCAGGCTACTGTTGGAGTCAGATAGCGTCCTACAGCGAGTGCGTGCCGCTGCCTGATCCGGGGGGCGTCAAAGTTAGCACACTGTCCAATGGCGTCCGTGTCGCCACCGAGGAGACCGCGTCCCCACTAGCCTGCATCTCCCTCTTCATCGAGGCAGGGCCGAGGTTCGAGACGGCCTGCAACAATGGTATCAGCCACTTCATAGAGCACATGGCCTTCAAAGGCTTCAACAGCGTGAGAAAATGTGATTTCGAGAACACATTACTGGTCATGGGCGCAAAAGCAACCGCCGAGACGCACAGAGAAATGCAGGTGTTCTCCGTGCAGTGCCCTTGCGAGTGCGCCGGCAACTTTGTCGAGATGCTGTCGATGATCGTCACAGAGCCAGAGTTCAACCCCTACGAAATCGAAATGGAACATTGCAACATTGGGCGGGAGATGAACGACACTGAAAACGACCCCAAAGCTGTGCTGTTCGACTACCTGCACGCCGCCGCCTTCCAGGGCACGCCGCTGGGGCAGCGCGTTATTGGCCCGACGTGCAACGTGTGCAAATTCGACAAGGCGACTGCTCTCACGTTCCTCCGCGAGCATTACCAGCCCTACAAGATTGTGTTGGCTACTTCGGGTAACGTAATGCACGATCAGATTGTGTGTTTTGCGGAAGGAAGGATAGGGAGTTTGCCTTGCGATCCCTGCTTTGCTTCCGAAGACGGTCCTTGTCGGTTCACCGGGTCGGAGGTGCTCTACCGGGACGACTCCATGCCTCTCGCTCACATAGCCATCGCAGTCGAAGTTCCCGGATACGGTAGCGATGAATACTTGACGATGTTGGTGATGAGTCACATGCTGGGCTCGTGGCACAGGAACCAGGGCGGGGGGGAGTGCAATGCGAATCCGATCGCTCGCGCGGTGGCCGCCTCCGGCTGGTGCCAAAGTTTTCAGGCGTTTTATATCCCTTATAGGGACGTGGGTTTATGGGGCATATATTTCGTCGGGGACAAAATGCATTTGGATGACATGGTGTTCACTATACAAACGGAGTGGATGAAGTTAAGCACGATGGCTTCCCCGGCAGATGTGATGCGAGGCTTGACCTTGGCTCGGCTGGAAGTCGCTAAGCGTTACGAGGGTTCGGTCAGGTCGTCCTACGATATCGGCACTCAAATGATGTATTTGGGTGAGAGGAGGGCTTACGATACGCTAAACGATCGCTTGTGCGCGGTGAAGGTGCACACGGTCAAGGCGGCGGCGGACAAGTACCTGTACGACCGGTGCCCCGCCGTGGCCGGGGTGGGCCCCACCGAGTCGCTCCCGGAGTACAACAGGATGAGGGCAGGCATGTATTGGCTCAGAATTTAATATTTATAAATTATATTACTTATTGCAATGGGTATATGTGTTTCAATCGCTCACACCAAATAACTCGGTCTTATTATTCTCAGGAATTTAAACTTACGAATATAACTTCAGGTCAATTATTCGGGACTTGTCAATGATTATTTAACTGGAGTTCTACGTATGGATTCACTTAGTATGGATAATTGAGAGATGTCGGCCCGTTGCGCAGTTTGATGTGACATATAAAACTACAATACGCAGACTATGCAGTACGAGTTTCGTTTACAAAAACTCGCACTGTAAGCTTCACAAATTATGACAAAGGTAGAATCATCAGTGCAGACTCATAAACACGTTATAAGAAGATCGAGAGGGCCAGCACGCGCGCCTGATGTCAGGCCCTGGGCAGACCGGGGAGAGAATTTAGAATTTACTGTATAGTACTCGTACCCAAACCTACGCTGATCTGCACCACGCAATGACTTATAATTTAATTTATCCCGAAACCATACGTGCTGCAGAGCTCCGGTAGTTTTGTGTTGCACAATGGATTGCAGCGAAAATTTTCACATCTGAATTCATTACACAGCACAGATTTTCCTACTCATACTCACGTAATCATTGTACACATTATCAAAATTCAATGTAAATGCATTATTTAGGCAGTTGCATAAAATAATATGTCTGAGAGAACCCCTCGAAAGATGTGTGCAGTCCACCAACCCGCACGGGGCCAACGTGGTGGACTATGGCCTTTTCCCCCTCGAATTGAGGGGAAGCCCGTGCCCAGCAGTGGGACATTAAAAAGGGCTGGTAGACACGCAAAAAATGTATTAATGTTATTTATTTTTTGGGAATTTTCAGTCATTTCAATGTAACAATTTCTCACAAGTATTTGTTTCTTGGCTACAATATTCACAAGAAGATCTACTATAAGTCAGTATTTATTTTTATCAAAATTTTCATTGTAGATAATAAATTTCATTTCATAAAAATACAATTGAAAATGTTTAAACCTCAAATGTATACAAACATGGGCATCTAGCATTTATAACTTTATCAAACGTCGTATAGTATTTGCGGGTACGTATTTACTCTTTGTATGGAGAATTGAACAGCGCCTCTAGCGGATTGTATTTAAAACTTTCAGTTCTTCATACAAAATGTTTAAATAAAGACTATAAAGTATACAGATAGCTTACGAATAATCCCACACTTGACGTACGTCTTAATGAAACTGCATTTGAGAGTTTATAATCCAGGTCTACATAAAGGTTTCCTTACTTTTTATCCCAAGTTATGAAGGTGTATATCTATAGTCAGAAATGTTAAGTCCACGTGTACAAAATCACGGGCACAGTTAGTATAGGCACTTATAATACTTTATTATATTTACTATTCATAACTATGTATATACTAATATATAGGTAGGCAACATTGTAATGTAATGATATTAATCCATATCTCCACTTATCACACTATTTATCCAATTTAAGTATGGGCTGACAGGTGTGTACATTGGGATCGACCGCTGTACGCCACCCATGAGAACTCCGATAATTTTGCCGTCATAAAACAGGGGCCCCCCGGAGTCCCCTTGCGACCCACCCTGCCCTGTATTAGAACACTTCGGTGCCACACAAAGGAATTGTTGGTTCTGTCCGGAAAGATGCGACTCACACGTCACCACCATCCCTTCTCCTAGCTGGAGGGGACGGCTTTGATCGTTTACGATGACTGCGAAATTATTTGTCGATGTGACGCCGTAGCCCGCATACTCGACAGCCCGGCCGGGCATCGACCGGTAGTCCAGCGCGGATATGTTCCCGTACGCGCGCAAGTGCACCGGCTCGACTTTGGCCAAACCTATATCACCCTTTATATAATATGTTCTCCCTGAAACTGGGTCCGAAAACATTCTGTAACTCGGAGAGTTAGTTATTGTTAGAATTCTGCTTAAGGTGTTCGTCTCATTTGCTGTTAATGACATATTACCATATTGAACCGAGTGGGGTAAGTTCATGAAGCAGTGGGACGCGGTCACGATCCAGTCTGGCGAAATAAGAGTAGCGCTGCATGTTCTTAGTTTATATTCGGTGCTAACGAGGGCGATGACGTAGGGATACCTCCCCTCCGTGTCGTCAGCTCCGTTCAAGACTCGCAGCAGGAAGCGGCTGTGCGCGTGCGCCGGCGCACGGAGACGCGCCGCCGAGCACGACGACACCAGCAACACCAACACAATTATTTTGTGCATCTTAGTCTTAAATTTTGCGACAAAACTATTTTAACTGTAAGTGTAGCGTTGATTTCTTAAGCCATAAAAAAGTTGTAAAATATTTACTGCTTATTATTTTTTTTTGCCAAACGATTCAAGCCGTTATGGCCAGCGTGTAGCATCGACATGGGTCAGTATGGGGACCTCCGAAACAATAAGAGATAGAAACATATGTTCTAAGGAACCTAAATTCTGACTTCACATGGTGTTAGGAAGTCCAGATGCCAGCTGCCAGGCTTAGTATACCCATTCTGATTCACTCTGTATACATACTTTAGATTACTTACACCTATACTTACTTTAGATTAGAAAAAAAATCGATCGACTAAAAATTTATTTCAGTGAACCTGAATTATTTAGGTCGATTCATGCATTGCTTTAAATATGTACAGGCACAGCGACAGCCCCTTCCTCTAGGGCGCGAGTTACTTGTCATTTGCCACGTTCTGATCAGGGTTGCCACATTGTTAATATGCTTAAAAATATTTACAACAAGTTTAGTTACACAACAACAACAATTAAAATTATGAAAATTGGTTGAAATCACCATATGGCCATTTCCGAGACTAGGAACAATATATAATGCCCGGTCCGCACATACCCACTCGTCACCAATTGTACACGTTTAAAACACTAGTTTAAAGCCTATGTATGCGTCTGTACTACGTCCACACGCGCCGACTTGGTCTGCGTACTCGTAGACATGCTGCATAGCAGTCGGCCGCCGTCTTCACTCAAAGTAATGTAAAAAAAAATGCACTGCCATCCCTAACGTCAAAGTGCATCGTCATCCGATTAATTCGCAGTATTGGAATCACACCGCGCGAGGCACGATCGCGCTGACGTCACGGACCCGGACGCCGGGAATTAAGTGAGTATTTTTGTAAGCGGAGGTTATTTTCGTGAACTGTACGAGGGGAATGAAAATATTTTTTAAATTCTGTTGTTCATAATTTGAAGTTAAGCCTTGTCGTAAAGTTGTAGCTATGGGTTTATATTCGATGTATACTTAATAGAAATCCCACTAATATTATAAATGTGAAAGTTTGCATGTATGGATGTTTGTTACTCAATCACGACAGAACGGCTGAACGGATCTGGATGAAATTTGGCACAGAGATAGATTATAGTCTGGAATAGCACAAAGGCTACTTTTATCCCGGTATAATGTATGGTGGGATACATTTGTTTAATTTTTTCATACTTTTTAATCGCGGGTAACACCGCGGGTCGCAGCTAGTGTTATATAAATATAATGTCAGTAGGTATTTTTGTTAAGTTCGGCTCCCGTTCGTAAACAAAACAATCACTTTATTGTGGTACTGTTTTGTACGGCGTTTATCTGGATATAAAGGCTGGTGTACATCTTGAAATAATACGACGAATCCTATAACCAACAAAAAGTAGTAACAAAACACTAATTTTTTAAAACCTTTTTAAATCCCCCCTGCAATTAAGTAAGGCGCTATTTCACCAACCCTTACTAAAACCTATTCAGATCTTATCTGACGGGAATTGTACGTGCCATCTGTCTGGTAAGTTCCTGGTTAGTGTTCTCCCGGTATACACGAATCTAAATCGCCAGTCGCGAGAACAGAGTGTAAAATAAAACAAACATTTACAGTACAGCAAAGTGTTTATTGATTGACCAAGTGTAGTAGTTATAAAAACATTACAATATCGTTGTGTGGCAGTTGGCTGTGGAAATGGGGAGGAGCCTCAATTTGACCATATTTGGGGTGAAAACCGGTAAAAGTAACCCCATGACAATTCAGATGATAAAGATGACTTAAGGCCAAATTGACCTGTCTCTTAATATCTACCATGAAAGACGAGCTTCCCGATTCGTTTGGTTTCCTATATTAGTTCCGTACTGACTTATCGCGCCGCCTCGCGAGGCATAGGCTGCACCTAAGTTTTTAACAGAAATACAAATTCACGTGAAATTGACATATAATGTCAGGGCCGAGGCATGTCCTCAACCGAGCGGGCACAAAGCCGCGAGGCAGCGCTATCGTTCAGTACGCAGCTAGGGACTACGGGAACTCGTTAAGGAATGACGCGGTCCGAAAGTGTCCAAATGACTTAGTTCCTCTGGTGTGTAATGAAGGGAATTACCCCCGGGAAAGAAATTAGTTTATATTATCATTCCTAAATTCCTGCGTCCCCATTAGTTCTAGAGTAAAAAGGATAAAATCAGTTGTCATTCGAACTGGTACCCTGGATTGAATTTTTAAGGGTTTGAATACAGAATAAAGCAGTGACCCCATTTATAATAACAACACGCCTGGTGCGACACACCATCACACAACATTTTGAAAAACAAGCGCACATCTGTGAGAAAACAAGCGCACATCTGTGAGAAATTCGGATTCTTTTTTTGGAAATTGTCTGGCACTAAATAAAAGATAAGCCCCAAAAAGGAAGTTTTCGTCCATTTACAGTTTTCTTTGCTTTCCTTTAAAAATCTTTGTGATTCCTTTGTAAATAAAACTTCTGATTTGAGAGTCTAACTAAAAGTCGAGCTTACTGTTCCACTCCGGCTCTTGTTTAGTACCAAACAGCTTCTGAATATATAAAAAATATTTCAAAACAATTGTTCATACAGTTTCAATACTTTTTAACAAAATTCCTTTGATAATAAGCAATCTGTAACGGTATGGGCCGCCGGCTTGGCATTAAACAGTTCAGTTTATTAAGATATACGTCACTTGCACATTTTAAAACCCTGTATATAATGTTGTGCAAGTATTTAAATAAAACAAAGGCAAAAAGGCCGCAGTTCTAGTCGCGCAGTTGAAACACTTAAATAAACAAATGTTTAAATGACAGTGATGTTTAGTTTTGCCATTCTACTTTCGATACGGTTACGTAACTTTGCGTCTTTTTGCCTTAAGATAGTAAAATTAAAATCATTAAAATACCCGTGCGCTTGTAAATAAACCGCATTATATTAAACTTATACAAAACAATCGCAAAACGCCGCGGTAAGTACACGACAGCGTCTTAATATAATATCAAATACGGGTTCAAAAATTGTTCAGTCACAATTTATAAGAAATAGGTCGTTTCACACGATATCAATAGTTCTATTTTTATAAAATACAATAAGAAAATTCACAGCTTCTTTGACGAGATAAATCTCGCGTGGAGGGTATTATTGTCGACATGACAAAAAGCGAAATGAAGAGAAAATGTACCGATTATTCTCGTCGTGAGCGATTCGACAACATTGCCAGTATTTTTAATGATACAGAGCAAAATATAATATACATTGTTTTTATTATACAGTTTACAAATAATGTGTAAAATTTAAATAATGTAAAAAAGTTAGGTCATTTTTGGCACAAAGTTTAACCATCACAATATTATTGAAAATATCTTAAATCTAAGTCGGTATTCCAGATCACTCATACTATTATAACGAACGGAATTATAGTTGACATATTGTTGTTAGTTGCACATCGTGAAGACACTTCGAGCAGCTTGAAGCGAAGGATCCTATTAACTATGATCGAATAGTTATGTTAATTTAACTGGTAAGATCTTATAGCTAAAATTAATTTTCCGTCTCTTAATGTGACATTAATATTATTAAATAATTGGTTACATTCTGATATTTTAAAGGTAAAAGCCGCTAAGTGGAAACAAGATATGACAGACGAACAATAATACCTTCTTAAGTTTCTACACCAATATAGAAATAGCTTTCAATTCCTTCAATTCAATTTTAACACTCGTAAAATCATCGGAATAATCCATTAAAAATGTATCAACCAATATTTTTTTTATTTAAAATTTATTCGCTACCTACATTCCTAGTCCGAACTTTTAATTTTATTTTCAAATATTAAATCACGATAGTAAAATAATGTTTTTTTTTTATTAAATACGTCTTTCTTAGTTACCCAATTGTTTATTTATTCTCTCTCGCACTCCCTTTTAATTCCAATTTTAAATTAACTGCTATCTACTTACTGACGTGCTCTATGCTGATAATACGACATTTGTAACGAAACAAAGTTGAAATAGGAGAGTTAAAGCAAGAGTTAGTGGTATTATCAGTAAGAGTGTAGCCATTTCAGTGGGTGTGAACGTGATATGTGAACGCAATCGTCTAGAGACGGACGTAAGTACTTCGGAGGTTGAGAAGGAAGAAGTGCAAAGATCACTGCGCCACAACTATCATGCATCTACAACACTGATTACATATACTTCGATTATCTAAACAGTTACAACATGACATTAACGAGTGATTGTCGCATTTCAAATTGATTAAATTATTAACTTCTAACCAATTTCTCGAGAGGAAAATCCTACTAGGGACACACTATTGGCGAAGACTACTACTCTCTACACTCAGGTATTATACTCATGTACGTCATTAGTACAGAAGACGTAGGAGATTTGTTTGCTCAGTGAACACAGACTGTTCTGTACTACAATAGTCATCGGCCGATACTCATGTTCATGCATAACTATTATTTCGCATTTTTTAATACTCTGTAAATTTAGTTAAAATCTCGTAAATGTTTGATCAATCTAGGCTAATTTAACTGCGGATTAATCAGCAACCGATCCGGAAATCTCCGTAATTATTTCAATCAAGTTGTCGTTTAATTTCCAGCGTCCGAGCTGGCAGAGTCGGTACTATTAGCATTGCATTGTGGTACGAGCGGGGGGTAATTAGCGGCAATAAATTAGAGCCATTTGAGTGGATCTGGGGGCGTACTACGAACTCCTATTTCCAAGCAATTTACTTCCCGTTCTAAAACCTGTCATCTCTGTCATGATAATGACATAAATATCCGCTAGATAGAACTTCGTCTCAGTCTGTAATTGTTCTTTTGACTGAGTTTTCGAAACTCGTTTTTTTATTAGCATAAGTATGTATTACTGAAGTAAAATATCAAATTGGCAGGCACTTCAGTATACCGGCCAGAAATAAAAGTTCACAGTACGCCCCCAGTCTACAATACAGTTTCACTAGTGTTTGCCTGTTTGAATTAAATACTGAATATTTCAAAATCGTGAAGTGATTTGAATGGAAAGTACTAATGTAAATGTCACAACGATATTAATTATGCATGTTACAGTAGATTGGTATTATAATTAATACTAAGCTCACTCAGGAGCGGAAATAACTGAGCCAGGTTTATATGAGTGAGCTGCAAAATTTGTCCATGAATTTAATTAGTGAAATAGTACATTCGCTGGTGGTATTATACTGATCTTAATTAATTGGAGGGGATGAAAATTGATGGATTCGAAACTCATTATACATTTTGAGCGTATTAAGATATTTGTGTTGATGTCTTAATTTAAATGTTTACGAAAGATTTCGTAAGGGTGGGAAATATTTTTCAGCTAATATTTTTTTTGTCTTTGTGTAGTGTGTTATTTATTTTTATATATTCTTTCAGATAAACAAATATGAATGTATTTGAAATGCGACAAGCGTATATATTTATTGGACAATCAATGAAACGGCGCCGCGGGCGTCTCACGTACGACAGGTCATCAACTAATTCACACTTGTCCGGTTGGAACGCTTTGCGATGTACGTCGCATACTAATTAAAACGTGGGAAATATACAATTATATTTATGTATACACAGGGTGTAAATAGCTTCCTAAAGATAACTTATGCCATGGAGTTATATGTTCTCGTCGATCTTTTCCTGAATTATACGCATTTTCTTCAGTAGTTTTAACATATTAGAAGTATGGACGTGATTATAAATAATAAAAAAAAACTAATTCACTTATTTAGATCTACAAATGCAATGTAAATTAAAACTCGATACGCTCGAGCGTAACACTCGTATCGCGCGGAGCGTTGTGTTATGATCGCGTGCTTTACGATACATTGCGCGCTGAAAAATTACTACATTTGTAATGCATGACTATTGACATTAATTATTTCTATAATTTTATTATAAAAAAAAGTAATCGTTACTATGCCTCTTCACCCTGTATACATAATTTATTATTATGTTGCATTCTTTGTAGTATGATCATAATACAACATGATATATTATATGATGTTAATTTATATTACAGCATGACGTAGCCATCAATTCATAGCTACTTCATTCTTTATTGTATAGCTTTAACCGACTTCAAAAAGGAGGAGGTTCTCAATTCGGTTGTATTTTTTATGGTTTGTATATAATGAGTATCAATTCATTATTGGGCTGTGTAGATCACAAAACTGTTGTTATACAGTAAGAATTTTTTTTGTAATAACAATTTGTTTAAAATACAAATTGTTTGTTCAATAAATAATTAAATATCTATATAACTCTATCATAAGAGATCTGTGTGGTTTGCAATTCAATCAGATATATTTAAAAGGCTTCTTATCAAGCATTCAGTGTGTTTTGTCAGCGTTTCAACCGCATAAGTGTACATTCAACCATAACCCTCTATACATCAGACCCTGGACCCCAGCCAGGTTTCAACGGCGAAGGGTAGAGGTTCATTGGCACGGAAACTGGTTATATATGCAACACACATCAATTGGAATCAAACGTTGGGTTCACGTCGACTACGTATATATAATATGCGCGGTTGCCAATTTGAGCACGGAACAATTTTTAAAATGCATTTTTGAAATAAGATCATTGTGTATGTCACATGAGAGTTCACTATGCTGTGGGCATTTATTTTCAGTGTATACATACTAATATTATAAGTCAATAAGTGAATGTGTTTCTTAAGTATCTAGTGTGAGAGTTTATTATCCTTGGATTCATAAAGCTCGCGAAAACAGTGTGCGGTCTACATATATGGCAAAGAACGCGGAACGCGACACATTGAACGCGGTCACTGAAACCTCTACGTCGCTCAGATATAAATAGAATAAATGCCTTATTCCCTTTAATTAAGTTTCTGTTTCCCATAAAATATCAGTAGGTTCTCTTAATTTAATTCCGAACGACTGAAGCCGTAAACAAAATGGAATATCAATGAATACGCCATAACATATCGACATTTATAAGGGCGTTGGATGTGCCTGACGTGTACCGCCCGCAACGTGTCGCACCCAGTCAAGGGGGATTTTAAGTTGTTACGAAAATAAGTGGTATTTCTTTAAGTGCTATTATCGCGATACCAGAATTGAGAGTTCAGTGGTCATATTAAAAATACGAATACGCAACATATTAACAAACACATTAATCGCATGCTTAATAATAGACTGACCTAACTCAAAAAAGCTGTTTGTTGGGAAATCGCAAAAACATTTTGTCATTTACAACTTGTCTGACATTATTACTTATATCTCAATGAAAATAGCGTAATAATAATAAATGATGTATTGTAAGAATACTTTATAAAGTAATTATTGATACTAAAATGTATTTTTGAAGAAATTGTATTATTATGTATAATTATTTATAGCTTTTAAAATGTTGTCCCTGAGATACGTCTGTTTATTAATAAAATCAATGATATATTTCTGTACTAGTGATGACACTTTTTGTTATATGTCTGTATTTTATTAAACATTTCACTAAAACCCTTTCTCTTTTATGTTATAAGTCTATACTTGATGAAATAATAACATATTATTTTTATGTTGTAAGTTTTTTGAGTTCAGAAACATGAATGGGTCACTATAATATAAAAGCACCGCGAGTTGACTGTCGCAATCTCAGACGCATTATGATTTATGTCACTTTCATGTTAAAAGTTTTGTCAAAATTTGTATAAGTAAAAAAGACAACATATTTGTTACTCAGTCTAGGAATAAGATATCGTAAAAATTCTGAGATTGGTAGATAGATAACGTTGGAATAAATCTATCTGTGTGCTTATCTCACTTTGGGCTTAAACCCTAATTGGTCAGTCTATTATTAAGCATGCGATTTTGATTTATAATATCAGTATGCACTAGCATGAGAACACTAGAAAAAAAACCGAACATTGATTCATTACAATATTAGAATAAATAGAAATAAATTGTATACCCATGAACTGTAACCTCAAGCAAATACCTTTTTACGTACCGTTTCGGTAGCGCAACGTCGTCCATCCCTCTCCCACCACAGTTTTTATAAATAAGTATGACAGTGACAGCATGTTATCTCGATGACGTTACAATTACAAGTTCCTGCTTACTCTACCGATCGCTCAAATTAGCAGTCGCGCGTGTTAATAAAGGAGAGTCTACACGTATTCGGTGTAGAACGCGTTGCTAGTGCAATTGCCATTGGTGTTTGGAGAGTCTGGGTGCTCCTCGGGCTCCACTCCATTGGTGCGCATCTCGTCACGAACCTGAGAACACGTCACACAATACACCAATTAAACTATCATATAATACCGCCAGACGAGCACGCCCACTATACGGTCCCACACTAAGCAACGCTTGTATTATGGGTATCGTTTAGTGGACTGGGGGCGAGCACCGTGAATAAATCTGATACGGTGACAAACATTCACGCTCATCACACAATGTTTTGTCCCTACCAGGATTTTAACTCGGGACCCGCAGCACAGAACGTGGGGTCACTACTCACTGTCAGTAGTCACCGTTAGTCAGGTCGTCAAATGAAAACAAACAAGCTTACTGCCGTATAATAAATAACTTATCGTCGTAAAATGTACGAGATCTACAACGTGAGCGCCACAATTATTTTACTTTCCAAAATCGATTTGTTTATTATTGAGGGATGGTCGTTGAACCATACGTGAGTCCCATAGAAAAAGTGATTGCATTTGACCAGTAGAATTGTAAAGAACAGACAATATCTTAGCGTGCAACCAAGATGGACTTACCTTTTCAACTTGCCTCATAACCCTCAGCATATTCAGTCCCGCCAGGTTCTTCAACTCTTGGACGCTCCACTGCCCGCTGCGCAAGAGTTCCGCGAACAATTCCGGGTATTTGGACACGTCTTCCAGACCTCGGGGTACCCTATATAATATAACATGAAATGTATTTTGAAAATAGATAATAATATACAAAAAGTTTGGAAGTAGAACTGTAAGTTCGCGATATCCAAGTTGGTAGAACGTTTGCTTTCCAAAAAAGGTAAAGGTTCCAACCCCGGCTCGAACTTTAGAAATTCTCAGATTTCATGTTACATTATGATTATCAATTGCTGCATGGTGCAAGAAAATATTGTGGAGAAAAATGCAAGTCCGCAACCCCTCACTGCTAGCATTGCCCAACCCCTTTCCAATGAAAGGGGTGTGTGATCGGTATTATCATTAGCGAAATGAATGAGAATACCATCAGCGAAATTTGGCTGCACTGCAGAACACCTCTGCCCACCACTTCGGAGAGGTATGATGTTGGTGAAGAATATTTCCCTGAACTTCTAATAAAGATTTGTCGAGATTCGTAGAGTCCCGGGTATACGTATATTTTAACCGACTTCAAAATGGAGGAGGTTCTCAATTCGTTTTTTTTATACTCGCCTGTTGACTCCGTCGAAATCACCACCAATACCAACGTAGTCAGCCCCGATCAGCCTCTTGATGTAATGGAAATGCTCTGGAACAATATTTAACGAGCTAATATTAGTCGAAGAATAAAAACTAAAGTATTTAAATAAATATCGCCAGACTAACACACCAACTATACGGTCCCACACTAAGGAACGCTTGTATTATGGATACTGTACAATGGACTGTTCATTTAATAAATTTATCCAATTATACTTTTCTATAAATTTCAAAGATTTACAATACAGTAATTGAGACAATGGGTTTTAATGTGATACCAAAACTTGGCGCCATAAATAATAGCCCTTTGACTCGTAAAGTTTTAGACCTGGAAGAGTCCGGGCCAGAAGGGTAGATAAGACAAAGGGCGAAGGTTCTATACACCCCTATAGTGGATATAATCTTCACGCTTTGTTGATTAAAGGGGATGTAAGAGATATACATAAACTATAGATCAATGTGATAATTGTGTAAGTTGTATTTATAGACGGGTGTGCAAAAAAAACATGTATTTTATGCAATATTTAAAAATGTATCGCTAGATATTATTTTGAAAAAAAAACCGCTTATCTAATCTTACAACTTTACAGTCACCTCTAGTGTTTTATTTTCTGGTAAAAAAACCTCGGTTACAGCACCTAAAAACCTGTCGATAATTCCTCTGACTGACATTAGTAGTATTAAAAAATAATATTTTAATCATATACTAGCATGTTGCCCCTTCGAAACATTTCTGCACACAAAGTTTGACACCCGTCGCAGAATAAAAATTATGTACTTATTTTTATTTATTCCTACGACATATTATAGTTATGATAACATATATTTTTCAATGGAATCTAAACTAATGGGCCATAATATTAATTGTAGTGGGAACTGGAATGTCACTTTGATAGTTTACACAACCCAATGCAAACCAATGGGGGAGGCAACCCTCGCAGATTGAAACATCTTAAATAGTTTCAGAAGTTGTGATATCTGTATTACAGTTACTGATATTATGGTGCCACTTAATTGTGTGTTTATAGTTTGCCAGTTGTCGCGGCGAACTTCGTACCGCCTTAATAAATTATGTTTATTTTTTGTGTTTTTTTCCCTTGTTATTCTGCTATACGGGGCAAACAAATAAAAAAAATAAGGTCATAAAATTGACCCATCCGTTCATGAATGATGATGAGAAAATGAATTATCTTTATCGTTTATTTTTTGTGAATTTTTCCCACATTGTAACAGCTATTCTGCTAGTCGGGGAAAAGAAAAATAAAAATGAAAATCGACCTTCCCGCTTGAGTTTTAAATGGTATAACTAACACGACTTTGTTATGAGAATATATACCAGAAAGGTGGTAGGATTAAGGTCCTATTAACGGATACACTAGCGATATATCAGCTCATATATCACCTCCATGAGATCAAGTTCACGCAACCGAATAACGCAATATATCTGTATCTGTACTCCACCTGAACAACCAATAAACGGCATTGTATCGCAGGGTTCAGAATTAACTGATGAACTTAGCTCGTTTGACTGTAACTGTGGGAGATAACGCGATTAACTTGATGGGTTGCAAGCTCGTTTGTGTATCTGTTCAGCTGTAGACGCTCACTCCATCGCGCCTTTTGGTTAAATAGAAGATATTCTGACAAGGTCCGCTCTTAGCACTATGTTGGGGCGTTGCGCGGAGCTCCGGAACCCTGTTTCTTAAATCAAGGAAAGGCATAACAGAACCATGAATTCATAAACATCAAAGGATCTAATATCTTCTGTATTGGCAAGGAATACTGGTTCGGGCGCTTACCGGCAACGTCCGAGATGGTGGCATTCGGTGCGCACTTCACGAAGTCAGGGAAGAAGTTCACCATTATAAGGCCGCCATTTTCTTTCTATGGACAAAAGAAACTGGTAATACTATTGAGTTCTTATATTTACGCGAATATTACACATTGAAATAAAACTAATCTTACGGATTTTAAGTCGAGGTCTGCAATCTGTGAACATCTACAGGATCGCACCCGCCATTATATCAGATTTGATCAACCACAGATCCTTGCAAAAGAACATCGATTCCGACTAAGGATGATACATGAGGCCATTGAAATTACCATTGAGTTTCCTCATACTAACCAGTGATTGGATGATATCATCAGGAACATTCCTCTTGTGGTTGCAAAGGCTGTAGACCGAGGAGTGGCTGAAGACTACCGGGGCCTTAGTGACCCTGATGGCGGCTCTCGTGGTGTTCTCACCAACGTGCGAGAGATCGATCAGCATCCCGAGACGGTTCATCTCCTTGACAACTTTCTGTGGACAAATTATTTTAGGATGTATTGCATTGGATAGGCTGATGGCGAATGATGATTGATACAATGTTAATCTCATTATACGTACAAGAATATTTCGCGTTGAATGAAATAAATAAAATTAACAATTATTTTTGTCACCAGCGTTTAACTACACATATTGAAAGCAAGTTTGGTAAGAGCTATCTAATCTGTACTTCATCTTAAATAATTATTGTAGATGTATTGTCACATTACTAGTGATTGAAGAATAATGCTGTTTCTCTATTGAGCTGAATACAAAGACACCTTGATGTCTCAAAATAGTACTGACTATAGTGTCTAGATTGTGCCATCTTTTAAGGCGCTTTGCAATACAATACGGCTTACGCGGTGGCAATTCTGCCTTCTAAGATGGCAGAAAATAGAATTATATTTTAAACGTTCTATGTATATGGCATATAGATTTACAAAGACGTTGAGTATATGTGTGTAATGTGTGGCTATACCCTGTAGTTATATTCAATAGCATATCATATATATAGTTACATATACACACAAACAAGATACACATACGACCCTGCCTGTATAAATAGCGATCGCTAACATTTTATAGTGTGTCACTTCGACATTTGGTTTTATTGTATAACACCTAGCCTTATTCTTGGACTTTGTTTAGGGTACTGGGGTACAGACATTGTCTAGTTTGAAGCTCACCAATACTTTGTTGTTGGGTAATAAACTATTCTCATTCTTATTCTTAGTATAGTACCTTTCGGATATTTTTAAAAAGTTTCCCATCACTATAGGATACTATATGTTATGTAAAATATGTTATGTACGTATAACCGTTGCTATAGAAATTCTTTGAATTGAAAATAAAATTTATACACTTTTGTGGGATATAAACGCATTGTATCGTTCGCTACAGTTGTATCGCTCGCTACTCTCGCTAGCTCAGCTTCGTTGCTTTATTATGTGTTTGTGATCGGGAAATGCTGCTTAAAGGCAGAGAATCTTGATCAATGTACTGACTGTCCGAACAGCCTCATATGACTCTTTTCAAACACACGTGGTTCGCTCGACGCCAACGCTCGCTCAGCTGCGCTCGAGCGCTAGCTGTCACATGTCATTTGCTTTGCTGTCAGCCCCACTGTTAACATGTGATAGGTGGAAGGCTCACTCGGCACGTTATTGATCGTCGACCCAGGATACCTACGACACGCCATTTTCATATCATCATGTCACATCCATTATTTTATTTATAGTGTGTGTATTTTTTTAATGTTTTATTGCTATTAACTAATTGACATTGGCAAAATACCCGCTAAGTTGTGGGTGAGGCCATATGCATATCCATTTTATTTCATCGCATTTCATTTCGTAAAGAAAGAAGAAGAACTCGGCACGGCACGGTACACGGCTAACTTCTGAGTTCTTTGGAATTACTTTTCATTTTTTTAGAATGATCATCATTTGCAATATTAAAGCAAATCATTTAGATCTAAATAGCCCATTCGCTGGCAACAAAGTTTGGGTAGACCTAATATCGTGCTAATGATGGGTTGGTGATTTCATTTCAATAGCACCCGAAGCACTCAATCAGCGCCGCAAGAGGGCGCTTTATGATGGACGAGATAAAATGTAGAGTAGATTTGAATGAAATTAAATGAAATTTGCGATGGTACTGCTTGATGGGTGACCGTTGTAGAGTATGCAATTTTGTTTCAAGTATATTGTCCATTCAGCTAATGTTTTGTTGGTTTATTTATTAGACATTGAAACTATAAAAGTTGATTCATTATTTTTAGCAAATTCTTGTAGTTTCGGCGGGCTATATATTTTATCCTCATCTTAACGTAAAGTGGTGTGTTATAAGTTTCCTTTCGGTTTATCTGTCACATCGTAGCACCTGAATGTATGATTTTGGTGCATTTTCATTTGAGCACTCGTTGTTTGGTGGCATGATTTTAAGTACGTACTCGTGCTTAGACATTATGTTTTTTGAATAAATTTTATCAAATTGCTATGGAAAATTAGATCTCAACTGACATCTTTTGTATGAGAATTGAATTAAAATGAACAAATGAATTGAAAGAGATCGCTCCCGGCGTTATAATAAAGGAAATTATAGATTTCAATGCTTGAGTGAATTAAATGGAACGAAATTGAACCATGTAGTACCTATTCTATTGAACCAAGTTTTTTTTTTATTTTGGTCTCTTCTGTCTTCATGTTTAATTTTGGAATCTGTCGAAAAAACCTAGTTTGTAGGGCTCTTGTATAGGACTTTGTAATTAGTAGCAAGATCAATCGGCCAACAATTCCGTGACTGTTTGCTACAAGCAATTGAAAGACATCATGTGCGTACATAAACTAGCCCTCAAATTTATAGAAAGTTATAATGGATTATAAAGCTATTATAACGCACTTTTTCCTCTGAAAAGTTCGTTATAATGCAATTATAGTCCATGATAGCTGTCTATAAATCTGGGGGAAAGTGTTTGCCTAAATCCTTCAAAGGTCAGTAAATCCTAACGAGTCCGTGATTCAGCATTTTCCCCATCCATTGTATTTTAAGAAGTGCCTCCAAAGTTGCCCACTCGCAACGACATACCCAATATACAATCGCAATGACACTTAGCATTGTATTAATAGTGATCAAATTTGCTTACCTCTCCGAATTCTGTCAGTCCGTTGGCCACAGGCTCTTCATTGGATGAGTCAGCCCTAAAAGAAAGCTCAGTACAAATACTTATAGGAGTATGTCACAACAAATGAAAAGAAAAGAAATAAAAGTACATATACGGTCGCTTTTGTTCGATTGCAGATTCGCGGAGCTTGAACGTTTGGTAGTCGGTAAAGGGTACGATTTAATGTGGAGAAGCTGGAGATTTTTAGCTAAATTATATGTAACACTTTTTATTTCCTTTTCGAGTTCATTTAAAAAGCATAACCCCAAACCATTTAAGCCGTGCCGCCGCCCATGCTGTTAGAAAAATAGAATACATTCCCATTATGTAGTGGGTCCTATATCTTATTTCTATTCCGCTATTGCAGATGTAGTATAGATGTACTTAACATAAAGAGTAGGTAAAGTATATTGTAAATCTGTTAAACCAAAATAGAGACTATAAATTGTGATCTTATTAGGTAAGCTGCTAAACGATTGCTTTCGTGTAAGATTGACGATGTAGCTTAAAAAATTGGATATACATTTTAACATTACAGACATTTTTCTTAATTTTAATCTATTTAAACTTTTTCGTGATGAACTATAGTTTCATTTCATACGGCGAGCACACGGATAAGAGCAAATAACATACTTCTGAATAAACTCAATGTAGATTTTGCTGTTCTTCAGTTTCCCCCCCTTAAATTGGTATGGTCATAGCTATACAAGGAGCCTACTTCAATAAGATAGAGTACTTTTTATGTTTGAGATATCAAGAAAAGTTTCCTCGGAATAGCCAATACACTCGTTCACACAGCTGAACATACCGCAGCACAAATCTGTGTATCTTTTATTTTCTAGTAGCGTACAAAACAAATGAAAGACAAAAGACAAGAGACGTTCTTTCTTTCATTGGAAAAAAAGAAGAACATCAAACAAAACATGTCACCTCACTTATTTTATTTATAATGTGTTATTGCTAATATATTATTATTATATTTCAATTTGTAAAGATATAAGAATAGCGAAACGTTAGGTTGACTTGTACTAACTGAATATTATTTTGAGTTGCGAGATGTATTTTAGTAAGAAGCGCTTTGTATTTTAAAACGTATCCATTAAAATTGTATTACTGAGGTACTGCCTTGGTCCCAACCAACTCGACTCAACAAAACGACCACGCGACCGGACTTGTCGAAGATGGCGAGATTGAAGTGGTCTTAAATGGTCCACGACAGGGACGAGTAAGTTGAGGTCTTTGCCCAATAGGGATACAAATTAACTACTAAATGTAGCATCGAATGGCGTACCCCTACGCCAAAAATATTGCTCATTTATCCAGAAGCTGTCATAAAAAAGAACTTCTCTCTGCTGCCATTTTGAATCCATTTTTAATTGCATAATACACTTGCAAATTTCCACAGTCAACAGGATAAACTAAAGTTAACTAGGCTGGCTGATGAGGGATCTCGCTCCGCTGAGTTTCAATAGCGCGTATACGTTCCTGGGATAATTTTATGCACGGAACACGGGCAGGTGAGTTTGCCCGCGTCCGGCAAACACGGCGCAGTTTACTATACTCGTACGTATCGTGCAAAATGTAGTTAGTCGAAATATGACGTGGCGTGCTCACAATGTGTTAAATACCTGTGGATTCATACCAACCTAGTTTCTCTTTGTCCAACTATTCATTTATATTTTTTGGGCCATTTACGTGAATCACAGAAAAAATGTTGTTTATCGGACTTTCAATTGTGTTATGCATACTTCAAATATTAAACTTTACAAATCCCCTACAGTAAAACAAACATGGATGTGAGTATGATAGAAGTGCATTGCAGTCGAATAAAAGTATGTATTGAAACATCTTTGTATCTGCGGAGAGAATTTTCTAGTTGTTTCGAGGCGATGCAATTTATATAAGGTTGGTGACAAGTTGGCAGGACACCCCCTCTTGCCAGAAGGGAATTACTGAACTCTATACGTACTCTAGGATTATATAACATTTTATCTATTGGAGTACTCGCATAAAACATAGGAAAAAGTTTATATAATCTTACAGACCCAATATTAAGAACCTTAATCACTGATAGGTCCCATTATGAAATCAACAATCGTTTTAAATTTACGGTAAAATGTCGTCAGCTGATTGTGATATTTATTGTTCAATTTCCAATTATCCTATTGTTATTAGCATAATAACTCAATCCTCAATTAAACTATAATATTATTAAACTCTCTACTAGACTAGAGTTCATCAGTTAAAAAAAAACAATGATTTATTTAAATCTCGTAGACAAATACAAGGGTCTCATTAACTTTGACAACTTGATTCTTCTGCTTTTATCTTTATTTCATAAAGAACAAGTTAAATATCAGGATCCTGACATTCTTAAAACAAGAAGCCAGACGCAATTTCTCACAAACGGTCCAACAATTAGGCATTCCCTCCGCGGGCTTATCGTATATATTGCTGTAAACCACTTGTAAAGATTAACACCGGGACATTGTCTCTGTAATGTGCCGTGAGGCTGGCAATTTAATATTTGTTACAATCGGTATTGCGCCCGCTCGGCGGCACGAAGGCGACGTCATTAGCACGGACACAGCCCCCGTGATCTTTACATGTGTGGAATTGTTTGTGTATGTATGGAATTGTTTGTGTGTGTATGGAATTGTTTGTGTGTGTATGGAATTGTTTGTGTGTGTATTTCGGTATGAGCGGCCGCGGTTAGCTGCGGGTGGCTCTACCATAGTCGCGTGATATATTTTCATAAAATTACCGAGAAAGGACCTCCGTATCATACAATATTCATCTTACTAAAGTAAACTCTTACAAAAATGAGGCCAAATTTCGTGAGCGTGTGTAGCAGTAAAAAGTTATGAGTGGCAATGAATCTAAGTCCAAAGTTATTATGCGTGGCGCTATCTGAATGAGTTTATCAGACTCAGAGCTCCGTGCCTACCATAAGAATGTTATCAGTAATCATTTTTAACAGGACTATGACCAGGGTGTAGCAGTGATTCACTCCTCTGAGGAACTGACGTAATCCAAACTGACAGATAGTTACCAACACATCTTTTGTCGTAAACCACGCAATAAATATCTCTAGATTTACGGGGTATATATATTTTCCAAGTTTTCGTCTCATAAATAATTCATCGCGATGACCAAATATATTCTGTTACAAATATTTGTAAATATCCGCAATAATGCGAGAGAAAAGTATCTATAAAAGTTTTGGAAAGTTGGGATGGTGATGTTGGTTGCCTTGTCTGGAAGTCGCAAGTCTGGCTTCATTGGCCATTATTCTCGCCACAGGCTAAAAAAATCATAGCATAGAATTGTACACAACTGATAGTTGGCATAGAAACTGAGAATTTGTATTATAATGCATCAGATTACTACCTGACGGAGTGAAACATGCATTTTAAAGATCTCTTCGCCCATCACTAGAGCCGCACCACAACTTGAGCAAACTGACATTTGTCGGGCTTATCCAACGGCTCTGGGGCCGCGGCGCGAATATTTAGACAAGCTTTAACGTAATTAAGGAACGAGACCGGGATAAGGCACACCCGGATTTGTTCCCAAATCTTTTGATTTAGATGCTCGTAATACGGAAACGTCTCGAGGCAGAGTATTTAACGGTCTTATGTATGTACACCGTGCAAGTCAAATAACCGGCCAATGGCTTCGCGAGGCTGCTTGGCCTAGCTCAGTGCCTCGTCCTCTTACTTATTACAATAAGGATTTCAAACACATTTGAATATGACCCTCTATCCTCTGGCAATAAATCTCAGCTTTGCGTGTGAGCCGGTAGATCTTCGGGATTCCCATGACACACCGTTGGTTTATAGGTTTATGGAGCTTGTGCAAATGAAGAACTATATAACGTCTTATGTATATAAGATACGCCATGTTGCTGGATCCACTTTAATTATTTACTAAAAATGTTTGATAGGTGCATAAATATTTTTATTCTGTACAAATAATTTTGAATTCGCTGATAAGAATATAAAAACGTTCGCTTCGTGTTCGCTGATACGTTTAAAAGCGATACTTACCACGGTGTGTTACAGGTGTGGGTGAGCGTCATGTACCGCACCCCGAGCTGGTAGTAGCTGCGGAGCACGCCCAGGCTATTAGCGATGGAATGCCCGCCTTCGATGCCGATCAGGGAAGCAATCTTGCGGGGCCTGGCGCTGTGAGCTTGCAAAATATCTGGATGGAGGGAAGTGTTATTTTTATTTTTACCATCTTAATAAGTCGCCATTTGACCTGTTTTTTGTGAGGCTAAATTGTCTTACAATCATAGAATTATACGGTTTTACTTTGTAAATGTATATGCTTAAAATTCGCAATGAATTTAATCAAAAGAGAATTAGAAGTATGAAGCAATATCTTAATACAATATAACATTTTGTAAGCGCCACAAATACATTTCATATTATAGGTTGCTATTTAAATAATAATGGAGAGAAATTGTAAGGTTTCTTCACAAACGAAACGGCCGCTTCAAACGTAGAACTGTTGCAAAAGATTTTTAATGACGCCATTGAAAGCGCGACATATTTTTACAAAAGTTTCTTTAGGTATACTTTTTTTACGTCAGCTCTGTACGTGAATTGTAGCGTCTGGTCTGTGTTACTTAAAAAAAACTGTTCTTAATACTACACATTGAAATAAAACTATTTTTTTAGGATTTTATCGCGTTTAAATCAAAATATAAACAAACAAAGGACATAGCACAAACAAATAATGTTGGCACAAATATAATATGTTAGCAATCAGAAAATAAAGTATTAAACAATAATTTCAAATAATTTGTATGGGCCATGTGCACATATTACATAACATATTGACAATACAGAGTAATAACACCCCTTTTACAGTTAGCTCATGGATAACATTTTTTTTCACCCGTATCCAAATTTCTCGTCTCGTTTCTAAAACACAGACAATACAACAGTAAAAAGTTATCCCGCAATGAAACATCAGAAGGGCCTCGGAGGGTGCACAAATGAATGAATTACTTCTCAAACTCAAAGGTTATGAATGAATATTTTATAAGGGCGAGTGGGCCTATTGTTTGCTATGAAAGCTAAGTTGTGTTTAGTCGGCTTCAAAACATTATTATTGGGATTAACATTCCTTCCTTTGTAGGCCGTTCCCTAGAAGTTGGGATAACCATTTAGCGCAAATCTGATTCAATAATAGCCCTTTTAATATTCCACTATTGGGCACGAACTTCTCATCAATGCGATGGGAATTAGGCCACAGTCCATCACGCTCGCCCCGTGCGGTTTGGCGGACTTCACACGTCTTTCGAGGGGTTCCTTAAGATATGCAGGTTACTCACGATGTTTACCGTTTAGCATGTGATAATATGTTCAATTCCAGAGGTGCGAGCCGGGGCTTAAACCTGCGATCCTCGTTACCGAAGCAAGCGTTCTACTGACTAATCCGATTTAATGTTTATAAAATTAAAAATATAATGTTACGCCAGAGATGCACAACGGTTAAAATCTCATAATTCGGTCCGTAGTCTTGTTAATTATTGAAAAAAAAAATAACAATTTAATTTTATCGTGGGTCTTGTTATCTCGTGAGCTCAGGCTCACCAAGTAATTTCCGGAAGCAACCATATCCGCTGCCCATCCCAATTATTTATTAATCCAATTTTATATTTCAGCCCCAGTAAAATTTGATCAGCCTCTAAAATGGCGGGGAAATAAAATCGTAAGTCCATTTTTTTAGGCTCCGTAGTCTGATTAGGGACTTAATACAATCGTCTAGTCCATCCCAAGCTGCTAAATCCTAATAAATTCTACAGATAGTTATGATCAAATTGCATGAATTGATATGTAACTTACTATAGTCGCATCACGAACTAAAAATAAAAAACATTTCCTTAATTTATGTACTAAATAATTTTTTGAAATGATACCATTGTAAATTGATTAAACTTTTATGAATCAAGAGGGACTTTATTTACTTTTATTTGTTTTTGTTATATGTACTTGCTTTTTATTATTCGACTTACGTTCTGATAATCGTGGCATACTCCTAATTCAGTTTTCAATTCTGTAGATATTACAATGGTTGATAAAGTTTTGTTTATACTCAAACGAATTACAAAAGAAAACCAGATAGTTCTATTATTTTTTTAATATTTCCTATTCGGAAATAGCTACGCGGCTACAGGCACTACGGGGCTACGCCACTACGGATCGGATGAGCTAATTTGAAACTTCAAAACGGGCCGGCTTCGCGTGGATTTATTTATCTCATCCTAGAATGGAAGTTCAAATTTTGTCTTCTTTTATATTTATTTAATTTTGGATGATGAATCTTAAATTTAAACAGTGGTTTTAATAATGAGACGACTTTCGTAAAGTACTTTTCAAATCAATGTAGGTTGAGTGTTGACTTTTCATACAATATTAACACGGATTTAAATAGTGTAGGGCGACTCATAAGTTAAACTGAAGCTAACACGAGTAAAATATTTATAATTCTTAGTTGGTATGCTCTCTAACACACACTTAGCTATTCATAAAAATATAATTTGAAACAAGCACATTGTCACTCAGAACTAAAATTAAATGTGTTTTATAGGAGTTTCATCCTTATGTACAACAAGGCTAGCGTTAACAGCCTCACATAATATTATGACAAGACGCAACACCTTTACCTTAAGCAAACCTGTATTCACTTCATCCAAACTGTATAAAATAACACCATTACGAGCAACATTTCTAATTAATATAGAGATCCTCATTACACCGCGCCTGTACGGTACGGTCCCTGGAGTGTGCTGAACAACCTGCGTCTCAGTGATGGTATTGAATCCCGTGTGAAAGATAAAAGTCAGTCGAAAATAATCCTGACAAGTAAGTATAAGTCAGTGTTGTTGGTTGCTCGTTATCGAATCGTAAATGTTCTTACCAGTAACTGAAGTAGCGAATTGCAAGTACTGCGGGTACTTGTCAACTAGTCGCTTGATGACGTCGATTTGTTCCAGAGTCAGCTGCACAGCATCCTTGTTCTGCGTGGCGCACGGTACGAAAGCCGACCAGAACTGTTGGCAATAAGATACATTTTAGAGTGATTAACTTAACCTAGATGAGTTTATGAAGCCCAATTTATATGATTCATTTGTTGCCATAACAATGTGATACACAAAATATACAATTTAAAAAGAACCATGTAGTTACTTGCATATTATATTTAGGTATGACATTCCAAATGACTAGTGAAGCTAAGACTTAACAAAATTAAAAGTGTTTTTTTTGTAATGCCAAAAAATAAAATAAAATCTAATTCTGAATGCTTACAATGACACAGCGATCCGTAGATTCAATAAGATGTGTATGTATTCCGCCTACCGCTTCGGGGAATAAATATTATAAATAAAAAACGATAATAGCCCCGAAGATAACCAGGTCGCGTCCCTCGACGAAAAAAATACTGTACAATACTCCACCCACTTTGACATCGGAAAATACTCGCAAGACAAAAGGACCTCACCACAATGTGAAATACCGCTCATTGTGAGGCACTCTTTCGTATTTTTCATTTATAATTCACCACAGATACGGAATACTTTCTGCTCCGATCAACAATTAGTTGAACGATCAGTTGAGCAATAAATTTGTGAATTAGTTCAATGTCTACTCTCAGTAATGGGTACGTAACGCCACCTCGCCACATCAGGCATCCTGCGATCATACTCAGTTGCGATGGCGGCTACGCAGCCGACCACTTGCCACCGTATTTTTATCTGCCACCGCAAACCGCCACCGCAACTGGGTGGACCTTTACACTGCTTACTTTATAGTTTTGTTTTTCGGTTTTTTCTTCGCAATAACTACCGCTCAGTTCTTCTGTACGCCATAACAAACATTATCATCTAAGTATAAATATCTACTAAATAAGTTGTTCCACTACCTAATGTCAAATTAATAAGAAATCCAGTAGGTCTCAATTTGCCAAAACTAAAAAACTACGAAAATGGACGATATTGTTGGAGTTGTAATTGACGCTGGGTCGAAGACCACGAAGGCTGGTTTTGCTGGGGAGTCGTTCCCTAGGGCTGTTATACCCACCACTGTCGGCAGGTTAGTCTTCACAAACCTCACCGGCCATGGTATATTTGATTGGTCGAAACGATAAAACAACCATAGGCACTGCCAGCTTACAGTACACTGCTCGCGGACAGTTAGTTGTTATTTGCTAGATGGCAACCCCGTCACAATCCAGATATAAAATAAATCCAAATGATAGAAGTTCAAACACTCATGACCTCGTTCTATCGGAACAATTATACGAGTTCATCAAAACAAAACATGTTCCGCTCGTTGCGATACGAGTGGCTTTTCATTCCAGATGAGAGCTGTTCACAACTTGTTGGAGCATTTTGAACATGTCCAAATGCACTTAACTTTCACGTATTCCGAAACAGTAGTTTATAGACGTACAAAAGTTGAAACAGAACTATACAATCTAGATATGACTGAAACATACCAAAGGTTACCTCTCTAATAGCCGATCAATACTGGAATTGAAACCATGCCTCACCTATGTATTTTAGATCTGGGTTAGGCTTAGGGCACACAAAAGTAACTAGGGCAAGAAAATAGGATTGAATAACGACTCGTAGGATTTAACTTTGACTGAACACACACTTGTTTGGAGTTTGGTACGCCTAAAAAAAAAATATGACGTGAAGGACACAGGTAGGCTTGGATTAGACTTTCTTATTATAACTAGCTTTTTACAAATTGTATCCGATGTTTCGATGCCCGAACACTCGAAACAAATGAGGATTTGGACGGGTGGCGTGCCACAGCCCCCCCCCCCCTCATCGAATAGGTCGTTTCACTACTAATTTTGTCTTTTTATGTTGCCAGCATTCAAAAAGTGTTCGGTGCTTGGTAGATTGAGTAGTGGACTACATGGTAAATATAAAAATCTCCTCGGATGCAGTGACGAAGTATAAATTTATGTTAATTATAACCATTAAAAAACTTTGAAATAAATCAAATGCCGTTACGTTTCTGTGTTCGCAATGTCCATTAGAAATTCCATAACTTTCAAGTCCAAATTTTGGGTGCATTAGAATAAACTAATCAAAATGTTCTGAAACAGCTTGAATATTTAAATATTATTTAGAGAAAAATCTTTGAGATAAATCAAACTTTTAGAAATGGTAAGCCGGTAGCTGCCGGTAATGTTAGTATGAACATTCCGTATATTTCGTGTTGTCCCGCCGGCACTCCCTCCGTAACTGTAATGTTATTCAAATATGCAAAGAGATTATATTACATTCACTCGCCAGCAACTTCGCTTATTACGAGTTCGGCCGTACGCTATCAAAGCCGATTATTGGTCATAAATAAAACACATACAAAATAGCGCGCAAAAATATTAACGTTTAAATATCCGTGTGTTGTTTGTGAATCGCATCTGTAGTAATATCTATCCTTTTAAGGATTTTTTTATAAAGTCCATATTTGTTGCATGATTTTTCATAATGTTTTGTTTCCTTTGGTGTTATCTATAAACCTACTTATTCTGTGTGTATTAGTGTTTATTTTCTGATCTGATTAAAAAGTTATATAAAAGTTTGATCAAACCTGTGCAGATTATTGTAAACAAATCGCAGCTCTGGAAGCATATACAAACAAAGAGTACCTCTCTCTACGTTGCGACAAAAAACCGAAATGCATGCAATGAATGAAAATCCTACATGCATTGGAATTTTATTTTAAAACTATATTCAGCGAGTTTCTCGTATGCACATGGAAAATAAACGTCCTTATTTGCTTTATAATAAAGATCACTGGAGTGTTAATAAAATGGTAATTATTTAGCGCGTGTACGCTGTCACCGTGTCCCCGGCGTGCACCGATAGACATGGCAAATGAATGCTAATGTAGAATAACATAACGTTCAATGTTGTTCACTATTTCTGTCATGTGGCTGTTCCAGCGCCGAATATGAAAAATAACCAGAAGTATTATATAGACATCAAAAGCGCCTGCGAAGTCATATTTACAAATTGTATACAAGCTAATGCACATCATTATAGAAATATGGCTCTGAAAAGAATAAACACACAAAGACGTACGTTCTCAATAAAATACAGTAGGGCAGAGATATTTTTTTTTACGGCGGGTGCCTAATTTACCCGGACCTACGAATGGTTGGAGCCAACTCCCCAATATACAGGGTTGGATAACTGGCTGCAACCACGTTGGTGGGTCCTGTAAGCATATATCCAGCGAACAACTTATAGAGATCACCTAATCAATGCAGGTCCCTTAACCCCAAGGTTTCGTCGTCCGGGACTCGTGGATGGTTTACCAGATATATACTGCGGCGATGAGGCCGTGAGGAAGCGAGGGATTTCCACTCTGATGTGGCCCGTCCAGAACGGCTTCGTCCAGAACTGGGATGAGATGGAGAAGCTGTGGCACCATGTGTTCTATAAGGAACTGCATGTGCCCCCCGAGAACTCGAGGGTCATGCACGCTGTCCACCCACTCGTGAATAGGAGTGATAAGTGAGGATATCTGTCTTTATATATCGACTATTTCCTCATTTTCTTTTTCAAGGGATTAGGTCCGCCACATCCTTCCACCGCTGTTAATCCTGCAAGTCAGGATCTACAGTGGTGATCAATGAAGACGCCGAGATTCGAGTCATGCGGAAAATCTTATACTTCTCGATCAGTTTCAAGCAAAATCCTTCAACGTAGTGTCTCTGTAACGTATCTTAGTTCCATCCTGCTCACAACAGCGGTCTCATAAGTAATGATGAATGTGACAGCATGCTTTGTAATGTCGATAATATACGACGAAAATTTTATATTTGACTTGTAAGATTTTCAGGTAGAGACTTCTGAAAACTCACGATGCATCATTTTATTGGTATGAAATAGTAAATATCCGGTTAATTAATACAAATTGAGTGCAATGCTCGGTGGTTGCCCCTCGAAGCCACCGATGCGGATGCTGTAATAAATTCCGGCATGCTATTGAAATGGTGAATTTGAAAATCATTTGGCATTATACGATCAGAATAATGTGGGTGCACAAGAGATATAAGACCAACCCTACAGGAATACACATTTTGAGGACTTTTTGGGATTATTTGAATATTCCATTTTCGCATATATCCTTAACTACAAATATTATATTTAGCTAAACTATACAATGGTAACAAGGTTGTATTTCACATTCCAGATATTTAAACATACATACTTGTTTTATTAATATATCTTATACAAAACAAGTGATTTTAGAATTATTGTGTGTAGTGTGTGTGTAGGTTTATCAGAATCAGGAAACATCTTTAAAAATATTGGTATTTTGTTTTTATCGTGCTATGGCAAATCGAGTGTCGAGGAGCAGACCAAAACCGATCGGTGTACGGGAGACGACACGCTCTAAAGTTTATAAAATAATATCCGTGGAACCTTGCACTATGAATATTGAGGGTGAAAGAGCACACCAAAATCTATGGTTGTGCGAAACCGCTAGATAAAGTTTATTTGTTTTCAGGGAACGAATGGCTGAAATTCTATTCGAAACCTTCGCCATCACTGGATTATACTTAGCCAAATCCCCGACTCTGGTCCTTCATGCCAGCGGCAGAACGTCTGGAGTCGTGTGGGAGGTCGGATCGTCGTGCGCCTACGCTGCACCGGTCTTCGAGGGCTTCCCACTCCGGTTTGCAACGATAACATCACCATTCACGGGAGAAATTATGACAAATAGACTTCAAAAGCTGATGTCGAAGACCGGGTATTCTTTCACTACGCCTGTTGAGATTGATTTGTTGGATCGGATAAAGGTATTATTATAAGAAGTTGGTTGCCACTCTCTCGCGTGACTTCTTTAAGTTTCAAAACATGATATGGGCTATACGTCGTTTACCATAGCTTACCTCGAAATCTGCCATAAAAGTCGGCTCACATTCAAATCGTAATGAAAATGTTATTTTCACTTTTAAGAGTTCCACTTACAATAACTATGTACTTGAATGTCAACTTGATTGTGATTTTAGTAGATTTCTTATAGAAAAAATATCAAAAGTGATGTTTTCTATGCTTAGGCCCATATCTCAACAAGTCTTAGGCCTAGATCTTATAAAAGGCAGAATACTGAGAATAAAGAAAATATACTCTATTTTCTGTGATGTAACAAACTTTGTGTGATGAACCAATGTTTGTACCTGAGTATATGGACATTATATACTGCGATCACCCCCTGTATATTTATTGGTACCCATAGGACAAGCGTGGCTTAGTTTGGGACTGTATAGTGGGTGTGTTCGTCTTACGGAAAAAAGAAATGTATTTTACTTTAGGCTCCATCTCGATAAATCGGAGGATAAAGCTCGACTTAAATCCGCTACACACGACTTAAAGCCAGGCTGCAGAACCGCTTTTGTATGATTGACTAGGAATCTTTTAGCCTTGATAAACGCACCACTTTAAGCCGCCTAGAAGTCGGTTATAAATTTTATATTTCTCAATTCACGTTTGAATTATTTGTTTTAAAAATGCAGCGTCGTACGGAAATGCAGTTGGGTACACATAAGCAGATGATATATCATAAACTATTCGTAGAGTATCGTAGCTCAGCAGGATTGGGTATCGCCTGTGCTTATATATACTTTTTTAGAGTACGCTTTAACTTATCTCTCAAGTTTGATGATAGGGTTCCACCACGATATTTCACAGAATCATTCAAAATAATCAAAAAATATTATTTTTATAATTTTACCCACTTTCGGTTTAACCAAGCTACGGTATGACTCCTATAGAATAAGCTGTGTTTATTTTTCAAAATAGTTGTGTAACGCCAAGTCTCTATCTATTTTTAACCGACTTAAAAAAGGAGGAGGTTCTCAATTAGGTTGTACGTTTTTAGGAACTAGAAGCTGCCAACAGACTGGCTATACGGATAGACAGACAGTATTGACACCATCTAGAAACACAAAAAAACTACAGCATTCAGGATGTCTTATTTATGTGCGAGAATACCTGCTAATAATGGCTTTTAATCCCAACCTTATTAAATTGTAAAAACAAACCTACATCAAGTTTAATTTCCAGGCGGATTTATGCTACGTCTCCCAAGATTATGAGAAGGAGATATCCGAGACTGCTGGTTACGGGGAGTGCAAGGTGAAATACGACTTGCCTGATGGGCAGCACATACTCCTGGGGGAGGAACGCTTCCAGGTTCCGGAGGTGATGTTCAGGCCCTTCCTGGAGGGGTATGAATGCATGAACACGGTGGAGGCTATTCGGGCTAGTATCAATTTGTGTGATATAGATTACCGGTAAGTAGTCGACGGGAGTACTAGAGGGGTCAAAATTTTCACTTTGCTTAACGCAGTCGGGTCCATTACAATATGAATGCTTAGTTTAATTATATCCAAGGGCTCGCTCGCGTGGAGCTCATAGAAAAAAATAGTATATTCTAGATTTTAACATACTTTGATACCAAGATTTGATACCAAGTTAAGCTATAATATAATCGTCAGTTATCAGTCAATCCAGTAGGCACATTGGATGACTAAAAAATAAATAAGTAGACAACAATAGTGACATTAAACAATATATAAATGTTACAACAATGTCCTGTACCTCAAGCACAATCCTTTTTACGGACCGTTCTGGTAAAAAGCGTATACCATCCCTCTCACACCACAGATTTTATCACTAATTTTGACAGTGATAACACGTTTTCTCGATGACGTTACGTTTACATTGGGAGTCCTGCTTACCCTACTGATGGAATATACTACGTGACCCAAAAAAGTAATGATAAATTTAAAAAAAATGCCGGTCAAGTGCGTGTCAGATCGTCCGCACGCATTTACTTGGTTTATTTTTTTTATTTAATGCCTGTCCCTTTCTAAACAGCACTAACGATGAAAATTAAACTATGAATTGTCTGTGGCAACACTTTTTCAGGTATAAACTTTCAAGCTTTTATATCTTCACAGGCCATTGATGTACAACAACATAGTAGTATCAGGTGGATCTACACTATTCCCCGGATTCATCCCACGCTTGGAGACGGAGTTGACCCATTATTTGAACAGGCGTTTGCCTGATGTGAAGGCCAACATTGACGCTATGCCCGCGAGGCAGTACGCGGCGTGGGCTGGAGGATCCGTGGTCGCTTCCATGCCAAACTTAAAAGGATTCTGGCTAACGAAGGAGGAGTACGAAGATAGTGGCGCGAATTGTGTTCAGTACAAGTTCTTTTGAAGTTATAAAGGTTTAAGAATACTGGTGTCGCTTTATTATGTAGTTAAGGGATGCGTGAATTGTTAGCTTTTAAATAGAAGTGAGAACGCCATAGACTTTCTATTTATATTGCAATGGTTCAAGCCATATGTACTGACTGCAAGAGGCGTCCCGAGGCTGCTTCAGTTTTTTTTATTTGCAAAAATAGAATAAACGGCGTCTTTGTTTTTTTAAACGGCCTCACCTACCCAACGATAGACATCTGCCTATATCAAGTACTTAATAGCAAATAACAAATTAAATAAATGAATACAAACATATTATATAATAATGGATGACGATAATAAATTAATATTTTGGAAATAACTAGCACATAAAAAACGTGCCTTTATAGTTTAGTTACGAAACCACAGCTTAGAGATGCAACACTCCACACGTAGCTGACATGCAGCCGGACTGATGGCGAGGCAAATAACAGGATGCTTAATTATAGCTTAATTATGTTTGCCTCGGGCAAGTCAGGTAGGAACAGAGCAAGAAACGCGGCTACGCATATACTATATACTACCTATACTATACTACCCTATTCATATTACCTATACCTATATTTGCCACAGAAACATTTACGCAATAAATATTTTTGTTATACTTTATATAATTCTTGCGTTAACTTACTCAATTTATATTTATTTAATAATTGTTAATATTTATTATGATACAAGTTTTAGTTACATTTAGTTTAAGTTACATTTAAAATCATTCTCGTTATAATTAATTAAAAGTATAATTAAAATTTACAATTACAGTAAAACGAAATAGGTAAATCCGGTCAGTCCTCCCGTGACCATGGTTGCTGTAAAGCAGCCGAAACGTCAAGAACGTAAAAACATAATATAACGCGATATAATCCGTAAAATTGGTTTTATTTTGAAATAAAAAATCCTAAAAATAATATGACAACAAACTATGTATCAAAAAAACCATGTCCGCGTCTATTTATTATTATATCTAAGAATTCTAAGTCTTGAGTCAAGAAAAGTGTGTCAACTTCACACGAAACGTACACACACACATACACAATTTATATTTTCTCTAGTAATTAAACTTGTGGTAGAAATCCAATAAGACTTGTGTCGAGTTGTTATTAAAATTAAAAACACATTCATGTTATAGCACAGCAAGAGTTGTGTCTGCCATTTCATAAATTAATCAATTTAACCATTTTGAAGGACATTGGGGAGGGGTAAAAGGTCCTTTGATGACGGAAGATTAATAAGACCGTTGGTAATTCTATTCTGTTTAGCATATTAATAGAGATGAAATTAAATGAAATGTTGAAGTGGCAGTGGGCAGGGTCGTAGCTCGCAGAACCGATGGCCGTTGGGGCAGAAAGGTTCTAGAATGGAGACCACGAACCAGAAGACGTAGTGTAGGACGGCCCCCCACAAGGTGGACCGATGATATCACACGCGTAGCAGGAAGCCGGTGGATGCAAGTGGCGGAGGACCGTGATGTGTGGAAATTATTAGGGGAGGCCTATGTCCAGTAGTGGACGTCTTTCGGGTGATAGAATAGGATAGGATTACGAGCTTATAAATTTAAGTTCTCGGTACATCAGACAGTGGCATCGAATAGATCAACTACTTGTTGATAACCAGTAGCGTTCAAGCAGCTGTACAACGGTCTATAAATATCATATAACTGTTAATATTGACGCGCGATCGCGTTCTGTTTACCCGCACACAGATTTTACCATTCAATTCTGCATTTTATCTGTAAACCAATATGTTTACAAGCGCCTCGATTGAAACGTTCAAATATTGTGTTTTCCCACAGAGTAAATAACATACATAGTTTATTATTGGAATACTGTAGTGTTGCTTTTTACAGTAAAGCTCTAAAATTGAATGCATGCAGGCTGTAGAATACTTATTTAATCGGAATCACTGAAATGATTAATAGGTATATGTTATGCAACGTTAGAAAGTTATTATTTGGTCCGAGTGCTTGTACTGAAGCAGGCGAGTAAGCAAGGGATTCCAAGATTAAACCACGAGCCTAGCAAGAGACTCAAAGGCACGAGACTCAAATAATATTGCAGCCGCACGACACACACCACCTTTAATCTCACTTATTTAGCATTTATTATATTGTCTATGTGGTTAATATCCCACTTCTTCTTTCTTTACGAAATGAAATGCGATGAAATATAATGGATATGAATATGGCTTTACCCACAGCTTGGTGAGTATTTTACCAATGAGTAATAACATAATTAAATAGGTATTATAATTAAAATAATGGGTGTAACATGCAGATATGAAAATGGCGTCCCGAATATCCCAATAATATTACACAATATTTATCAACGATAGAATTTTTTGGAGACTTAAGCAAATTGACAACGCCCGTGCAGTTTCCCGCCGAATCACGTTTCTGAACGTCTCATTTCGTCTTCTTTTTAATAGAATAAAAAATGGTCTTACGTACAACATTACCACAGATTAACTAATATTTCTTATGCATCAGTTTGTAACATTCAAAAACCTTATCAACTCTTGGGGATATGCTTCTGCGAGCAGATTTCGAATAGTAAAGGCCGCGTTCTCGAGCTAGTGAGATAAAAATAAATTAAACTATCAGGTATAAAAACACATATCGTATACATTGCCCCAGTGTAAACTATACCCATGCTAAGTGTCAAGTGAATTTTAAATACTGATCTTTGGTTATCCCACGGGAAATCAATCTATTTCCCAGGATAAAAAATCATATATCATGATCCGGGCTATATTTCGCTGAATTTCGCTGAATATTGGCATGGTGATAGCGCCATGCGAATATTCAGCGAAATCCGTCTCACAAAAAGTCCAATAATGGTGGATTTGGCATTTGTATAGTAGAAAATAATGTACACAACAATATTTTTTTCCAAACGTATTCAATGTTCTGACACGAGCAAGTTACGTTCATATTGTATGTTAGACTAGCTGCACCCGCAACTTCGTACGCGTGGAGTTTTTTTTTTTCTATCCTGGAGAAATCTTTACATTTCCCGGGTATCCTCCTCCTCCACGTGATGGCCGTTCTTAAATAAAGCCATATGCACAGAGTCGTCTATCAATTAACATCTTGGTATGTTTTTCATTTCTGTATGTGTGTGACTTATGCTTACACAATACTGTATAGTATAGTACAAGCAAAAGTCAGCAGGCTACGTAATACGGGTCAATTTCCCCAGGTAAAAATTACATTAACGGGGGCTCGTTGAACCGTTTCATAGCTTTATACCAGACTGATTAGTTGACGACACGCCGTTTTCATATCTTCATGTCACATCCAATATTATATTTATAATGTTTATTTTTTATGGCAATCTGCTGATCTTGTTGGACTCAGCAATTTCTGCCAGTGTAATGTGTATTTTTTTTTCTTCACTTTTGGCCTGTTTCTATCGAGACTAGGCCCAATACGATTCTGCCACTGTCAATGCCGTAAGTAATGTGCATTTATTGAATGAGTTATTGCTTTTGATTACTTAACATTGGCAAAATACCCGCTAAGTTATGAGGCCATATTCATATATTTTTTGCGATTTGACAGATTTGATGTAAACTGACAGCGCGGTAAAATTTTGCTACCATTTGGGATGCGTTTACGGTACTTACGCAGCGTAAAATTTACACCGGTTTAACGCCAAACACCCTGTTCAAAAACTACGCGAGGGCAAATATTTCCCCGGGTAAAATTTTAACTGCCCCATTTATGGACTTCCGCTGGTATAAGTTTTCCCCTGGCAAGTGTAAAAAAGGTCGCTAAATATTACTGGAAAAGTACGAATAAAAAACATGTCATTCTGAAATGTCAATAACAATTTCTGAGCTGTCAGTCTCACAATAAAATGCCTTTCTCGAAGCCCGTCGTCGTTATAGACAACGGTAGCTACTGCATCAAAGCTGGCTTCGCGTGCGACAATCATCCCGTCTCCATCTTCAGGACTGTCGTGGGCAGACCCAACTACCTTCAAGGGTCATATGGTCGAGGTCACTACGACGTCCACATCGGGGATGACGCGGTCTCCAGGATTGAAGACCTCGAGCTCAATGCTCCCGTGCAGAACGGCAAGATTGTGCACTGGGATAACATGGAGAGAATATGGCACCACGTGTTTTATAGAGAGCTGAAAGCGGCTCCTGAAGATCGGTCGGCTATCCTTACCTGTGCTGCCACTGCGTCCATCAATGAAAAGTATGTATATAATAACATCCGGCATTTTGTTATTGTTCCCAAATATAAATAAATAAATAAATATCGCCATACGAATGGGTCACCAACTATAGGGTCCCACATTAAGCAACGCTTGTGTTATGGTACCGTACAATGTACTGAGGGCGAACTCAGTATATAATACTTATATACATATTGAACATCCATGAATCGGGTACAAACATTCGTGCTCATCACACAAGGCTTGTCCCTACCAGGATTCGAACCCGGGACCCTCGGCGCAGAAAGCAGAGTCACTATCAACTGCGCTAATCAGGCCGTCAAATATATACTATCGAACCAAAACTGAGGAAAACAAAACTATTTTAAGAGATAAGGCACAATTAAAGCTATTTGTGTTTCTATAGAGTTATATATTTTTTAGTCATGGGTCTGGTTATATCCCTGAAATGTATTGATGATTGATGACTAGAGCGCAATCAGTGCCTTAAATGCATGACTATCATTCCTAGGGGTTTATGCTCAGTTCGGTTCAGAGCGGGTATTCGCTGGTTCGGAGCGCGACTCAGTAAACAAGTGCTGAATTTTACTAATAATAATAATCCATATTATATCCCATCATATATTCTAGTACACATCCGATCAGTCAATGTTTAGCGGGTTTTCATTTTGGGTAATATAGTTGTTTCAATATTGATTCGGAATGTCGTTTTTTTATTTTCTTCTAACGACAAACCACATTTAAATGCAAATAGCAATTAAATATCCTAAAAAAACGTTGATGTGCGGATTTTATAGCGTTCATAAATCATCAGAAATGTGTCATCACACATCAAGTATTCAATTACAAAGCACGGCTGCGTATGGGAGCGGGCGCGAGGACCCGGCGCTTACGGGATTCACGCCGCGTGAATATCAATACGCTATGTTATTGGCTCTACATCGCCAGTGATTCTTATGGCAGCGTTTGATAACGTCGTCATGTCAATTGTGGGGCGTTTCTTATTATTTTGACAAGACTGCGATTAGAATATAATAATTCCAGCCCTTTTTTTAATGTTCCACTGCTAGGCACCGGCCTCCCCTCAATGCGAGGGGGGATTAGGCCTTAGTCTACCACGCTGGCCCAGTGCGGATTGGCGGACTATACACATCTTTCGAGGGGTCTCTCAGACATGCAGGTTTCCTCACGATGTTTTCCTTTACCGTTTAGCAAGTGATAATCATGGTCGAAAATGAGATTCGCACATGAAATATTACAGAGGTGCGAGCCGGGGTTTGGACCTGCAATCCTCTTTACCGAGGCAAGCGTTCTGCCAACTTGGCTATCACTTAATAACACTTAATAATATCATCTAATAAATTGGGTTTGTGGCATGATGGTAATATAGATTACTAAGCATATAATATCATCAAGCGACCCTCTTGATCAAATTCCAAACCGCTTTTATAAAATTAATAAAATAATGAACATCTTTATACGTCACTGAAATTGCAGTTATAAATGCTTTTACCGAAATATTGTAGCTGAGATTGGAAGACGCATCAAGACAATTGAATGACCATGTCTCCCGCCTACCGCACAGAACAATTGCAAACCTCTCTCTGTCTCTCTTGAGCGCTGACATCCAACACTTACCCTGCTATCTACTTGCGCTCGGCATCTTTGAGGCTGCGCGGTCGGTCAGGACACAGCCATTAGTATTTGAATAGTATTCAAAATATAATTGTTATGTTACTGAGTCGGCGTAGCGTTTGCGGTTGTTCGACCAGTAAAACACAAGTAACTTCATGAAGGTCTGCGGTGCACATTCGCAAATAAAACCATAAGTTTTAGTGTTTGTTTGTAAGCGTACTTTTTGTTTTTTTTGACCTGCTGCTAAAGTCTGATTAGCCGTTCCTACATTGTTCTAACATACCTATAACAATGTATTGCTCAAAAATGTAAAAGATCTTTTTAAAAAAAAGAGCAACCCTGGAGTTTCTTGCCCGTTCTCCATAGGAACGGCATTCGGAACGGGTGGTAAAGTAGTAGCATATTTTGTAACTTCTGACGATTCATAAGTACTGTACACAATGGTCTACGTGAATAAAAAATATTCTGATTCTGATTCTGATTCTGCGTCTAAGGGCAACAATGACTCTTACACTTACCACAGAAGGATCTATTTACAATGTGCTACTACCCCCTTATCTATCTATCAGCCGATACGCACGTCCACTGCTGGACATAGGCCTCCCCCAACGACTTCCACACATCACGGTCCTCCGCCACTCGCATCCACCGGCTTCCTGCGACGCGTGTGATGTCATCAGTCCACCTTGTGGGGGGCCGTCCTACACTTCGTCTTCCGATTCGTGGTCGCCATTCTAGAACCTTTCTGCCCCAACGGCCATCGGTTCTGCGAGCTATGTGCCCTGCCCACTGCCACTTCAACTTGGCAATTCTTTGAGCTATGTCGGTTACTCCAGTTCGTCTACGGATCTCTTCATTTCTGATTCTATCGCGTAGCGAAACCCCGAGCATAGCTCTCTCCATTGCGCGTTGGGCGACCTTGAGCCTTCTTATGCGGCCCATAGTCAGCGACCACGTCTCGGCACCATATGTCATCACTGGCAACACACATTGGTTGTAAACCTTTGTCTTCAGACACTGAGGTAATTTGGACGAGAAGATATCATGCAGTTTCCCGAACGCTGCCCATCCGAGTTGGATTCGACGGTTGACCTCATTCTCGAAGTTATGTCTACCTAGCTGAACAATCTGCCCTAGGTAAATGTACTTGTCCACAACTTCGAGAATAGAGCTCCCAACGGTTATTGTTCTGGGTTGAACATGAACGCTCGACATGATCTTTGTCTTGTCCATGTTCATTTTAAGACCCACCTGTTGGGAGACTCTATTGAGGTCTTCGAGCATTGAGCTTAGGTCCTCCAGCGACTCTGCTATGACTACGATATCGTCTGCAAATCGAAGGTGAGAGATATACTCGCCGTTAATATTGATGCCGGACCTTTTCCAGTCCAAAAGCTTGAAGACATCTTCCAGTGCAGCGGTGAACAGTTTCGGAGATATGACGTCTCCCTGTCTCACACCTTTCTGCAACTGGATGGGATTCGAGCTCTGATCCTGGATCCGGACCGACATAGTGGCGTTTCTGTACAAACATCTCAGCACTTCGATATATCTGTAGTCAATATGGCAACGCTGGAGGGACTGTAGTACTGCCCATGTCTCGATCGAATCAAAGGCTTTCTCATAGTCCACAAACGCTAAGCATAGTGGCCGGTTATACTCCTCGGTCTTCTGTATAACCTGCCGCAGCGTATGTATGTGGTCTATGGTACTGAAGCCTTTTCGGAACCCGGCTTGTTCGGGTGGCTGGGATTCGTCGAACCTGCGCGTGAGACGATTCGTGACGACTCTCGAGAACAACTTGTAAACATGGCTCAGAAGTGAGATGGGTCTATAGTTCTTCAATAGGGTGTTATCACCTTTTTTGAAGAACAGTACCACCACACTTCTATTCCATGCTTCTGGCGTCGTACCTTCGTGTATGACGGAGTCAAATAGCCTCTGAAGGATTTTCAGAACTGGTGTTCCACCCGCCCTCAGAAGCTCTGTTGTGATTCCGTCATCACCTGGTGATAAAGTAGTAGCATACTACCCCCTTGCTTTTACTTTAAATAATTATACTTTATTACATATATCGTCAATAAAAATGTCAACGCGTAGCGTTTTACCAATTATTACTTGTCGCTCCGAACGCTTGAGCGATACTTGAGCTAAAGAAATACTTTTGTAAAGTGATAAATGAAGCGGGGATACTTATTAATAAATTTAACAAACAGGCTTAAGGAATGTTTATTGGACCTTGTGCGTGTATTGATCTTGAAATGATGCGCAGAATACTTACTTCTTATTGTTGATTAAAGAAAATAAATTCTGAACTAATAATGTTAATTTATTAATTAAATATTTTCGCGAGGAATCATTTCATTTGTATTTATTCCCATCGAAAAGCATTCTAGCCCTCCGTTAGTATCCTATAATGAAAAGCATTCTAGCCCTCCGTAGTATCCTATAATGAAAAGCATTCTAGCCCTCCGTAGTATCCTATAATGAAAAGCATTCTAGCCCTCCGTAGTATCCTATAATGAAAAGCATTCTAGCCCTCCGTAGTATCCTATAATGAAAAGCATTCTAGCCCTCCGTAGTATCCTATAATGAAAAGCATTCTAGCCCTCCGTAGTATCCTATAATGAAAAGCATTCTAGCCCTCCGTAGTATCCTATAATGAAAAGCATTCTAGCCCTCCGTTAGTATCCTATAATGTTTCTGGCCACCGATTCAAATATAATCAATCATAAGATAGCCGATAGTAATCCCAGGCTTGGACCCAGAGCCGCAGGTTCGATTCCCGACGAGATCTTCCCGGAATTAAGCGAACAACCACTGCATACTAATATCGACGCTGTTTGAAAGCGGATTACAGTCTCTAGTGAAGTGAGAAAGCAACTTCAGAAGTTCCCCCAATCCCCTTTGTTGTGGGGAGTCCCTGGGAAAAGTTCGATAATATGGCATCCTGATTTTTTGACTTGGTGCCCAACTTGGGACTTTGAACACTTGTTTGTTAACTTCACAATGGAGCGGTAATTGAGATGAAGATTATTTTTAAAAGATTAAAGTTTGAATGTTATAATGTTCTTTGGGAGAGTTTAATGAGAACTCGTCAACGGTTTATTAACCTGCTTTTATCTTTCCCATTTGAATTTGAATGATTTAGATTAGAACGCGCATACGAATAATGATTTATAAAGAGCTTCCTCCCGCGACGCCACCCATAGAGCCTTGAAGAAACATAGACAATAGCACTCAAAAATAATGTAGCTTCTTATTTTTGGAAGATTATTTAGAATCGGATCAGTATTTCCGAAGATAACCTCCTAAATCCAAACTCACAAAGTAACAATATTTACCACAAGATCTATGTAAATAGTATAGTATGTTATAGTAAAGATCGAAAGAATGAAGCTTTAGATCGCAACCTTCTCGTTACTTAACTTTCATGAATTTCAGAATCAAATGCTGCGAAATATTCTTCGAAACTTTAAACGTTCCGGCGCTCTGTGTGCAGTCCCAGAGTGTTCTATCGCTCTACGGCTCCGGCTACACCACCGGCGTGTCCGTCGACCTCGGCTACGACACCACCGACATCCTGCCGGTCTATGAGGGAGGCCCCATCAGTTACGCCCACATCAGAACCAATCTCGCTGGCGCACAAATCTCCAACTACATGAAAGAATCCCTCGAAAAACGCAACATCTCTTTCGGTATTAAGTCACCAACAATCATGGACGCTATTAAGAAAGATTGCTTGTATGTCACCAATAATTCTGCCTTACCCAAAAATAAATATAAGGTCAATTATTCTCTACCAAGCGGTGAGGTCATAGAGGTAGGTCAAGAAGCATTCATGGCAGGAGAGATGATGTTTCAACCGGATCTGGTGACAGATACTAAGACAGAAATAGAACCTTTGCACGAAGCAATAGTTACATCTGTGATGAAATGTGACTCTGAACTACAGACTGAAATGTACGATGCTATAGTGACATGTGGTGGCCTCGCAATGACCCCTGGGTTGAATAAGAGACTTGCTAATGATATCCAAGAGGTGATCAACAGGCCTGTCAATATCATTGAGTCCACGGAGGCCTACGCAGTGGCGTGGCTTGGCGGGGCCACGTTTGCTGGTATGAAGGATGCCAGGAAGATTTGGGTTCTTAAAAAGCAGTTCGAGGATTATGGCGCGAAGATTGTGAGAAATAAATTCCTTTAAAGAAGTAAGCTAAGTGTTATGTTAGGGCTATTTATTCTCTCGCGTTAGTATCTTGCAAACTATTTTCATTTATTAATCCTTACAAAATATTGTTTACAACACGGTGTAGCCTAAGGTTTATAGGGACTGCTTTATAAGGAGTGGTGTGTAAGCATATGTTGATAGCTGTGTTGTAAATAAACCTCCAAACATGCGAGCCATAATATGTGTTTCCTTCACGGTAGGCTGAAAGCTTGACTTGACATATTACCGATACTTATACGGAACGACTGCCCTCTGAAATACAATACAACTTAGTTGACATCCGATCACCTGACTTCAAAATCCATTTTTCTTCAAGAACAGACCAGTTGTAATATATACGCCATTTCCATCATGAATCCTGATAAATAAATCATCGGAAACTATATCAAAATCATGATTTACTATTATTGCTCTGTCAATAAATGTTTAAAATTATATTTTTATTATATATCTATTTATACTTATTTCGACTCTATCAATAGATGTACGAATAATTAATTATAATGACGACCCGATTAGCGCAGTTGCTAGTGACCCTACTTTCTGTGCCGAGGGTCCCGGGTTCGAATCCTGGCAGGCACAATCCTTGTGTGATTACCATGAATGTTTGCACCTGAGTCATGGATGTGTTATGTGGATACTATGTTCGCCCCAGTCCATTGTACGGTGCCCATAATAAAAGCGTTGCTTCGTGTGGGACCCTCTAGTTGGTATGTTCGTCTGCTGATATTATTATTATATTATTAATTCAATCGGGTAACGAACCAGTTAATCTAGGTAATATGCCCGGACTTGGGTGGGCAAAGGGATAGTGCCTGTGAGTAGATAATGATATTGATAACAATACATGGTTATATACACAACTGTTATATCTGCTGAGTTGTCAGAGACGTTCGAAATAGATGAACATATGTATTGTATTTACGAAAACTGTACACGTGATAGTCAACCTTATTTCTATGGATGAAGATAAGTCTATAGTGGTTTTTTTTAAATGGTCTAACGCCTATCTCGAAAACTCCATCACTGAAACACTAACAACTTATTATTTCCACCCGGGCTTATTTCAACGCAGTCAACCAAAGTGGAAACCGCAGATATAATATTATTTTATGGCGTTCATGTGATAATTATAGAATTTAATATTGGCCACCGCCAATTCCACACGACCGTGTAATGAAACGGCCTCATAATGTTGTACCGTTATAACAATCACGGTGCCATGTGACGTCACGGATTTAAATAGTAGTGTTAGATTAGTAAGTATAGTTAAGCCCACCTAGCCGGTCTTACGTTGTGAAAAATATTCATAAAAGTGTCAAATTTCAGCTTTATAGTGTCTGAATAATATAGTACGTGACGGGACAGACGGCAGTCAGACATGCCAAAACTATAAGCTCGTTCACCGTTCCCTACTTTCGGTACAAAATCTATGTACCCTGTCTCCGCAATCCTCACATCATGGAATTACTACCATTGGGTAGCCACAATCCCAGCGCGCATACAAAACTAGTTTCAGTAGAGCAAGTACAATACGCGCTCGAAACAAATCATTTCCTACCACTCGTAGAGCTGATAATCAATCCTGTACTATATACGAGTGTTTATAGGGTTCGGTTTAGTTTGTATGATGTATCGGTCGGAGTAATTGAATTTCAGCTGCAAAGGACTCCGGCTTTCATAAATTCGTAAAAGCGTTTGGTGTGACGTGGGAGAGAAGACGGATTATGTAAATTAGCGCTCGATATGAAGTAACAATCTATTGGATACTTATTGCAAAATTGCATTGCAAACTGTTATTTTTTTTGTTCGTCTTTCAAAACCCGTGTGGTCTTCACCAACCCGTTATGGGCCAGACTTGTAGGCTGAGACCTAAAACCGATTTGCATTGACGAAGTGTGCTTGGTTTAATAGGAATAGTCTTGCTCCTTATCACATTGGGACTATACGAGTATACTATCAGCGAAATGAGTGTGCATTACATTGCGCCTCTGCTAACCCTTACCAAAGTTACAGGCGTGTATCCGTTTGATTTTAGTGACAGAGTATAGTAATGTGACCACAGTACGGAAGTTAGCGCCGCCGGCAGAAGCGATTTTGTCCACGGAATTGACTCACTGAGTCACTTTGCAGAGTATAATAATATGAATTAGTCTGTACATTTAATAAATTTATACAAAAATAATCCTAATGGACATTGTTTTTGTTGACAGACAGATGTTAATGTCTATCCGTTTTAACGCGCATCAGAACTAATAGGTACTTATACGTACTCTTGTGAAACTTGGGAGGGTGAAGGATTAAGATCACAGGCCAGCATCTGAGATTTTTGTCCCAGGATGTGGGTGGCTTCCTCTTTTTTATTAAAATAACTTAAGTCGTAAGGACAATCAATGTTTTTATATAACTATTCTCGCAAATACTCCATCCCCTGCATAGGCCATGCCCTATCACTTGGAGAAATATAAATAAGGACACCCCATGCGGCCTTTGGGCACCAAGCCAATCCTCCGGGATTCCGCAGCTCCTGATTTACGGGTGAACAATATCTTTATAACCTCTACTGGTTACATTGTGTATTCTGGCACTTAAAATGATATTCGTAGAAGGGTAACATTATGGGGACGTTAAGTCTCAGAGAGTACTATGGGGAGGGAATTTGGAGGAAAACCTTTGCTCTGTAGTCGGACTAAAGCAACTGTTACATAAGTATATGTCTTCCTATTATCTCATTGTAAGGAAAATTCTTTGTTCTTTTTACGTATTGATTTCGATTTTTTTTTTTAAAATCTCTAGTTACAGGGTCGCATATAAACTGAGGAGACTGATATTTAATAAAATGGAATAAATAAGTGTAAAACACAATGTAAACTCTATGAAAATAAGATGTCTATACATAGCAACCAAAGCAGTATATAAATGTTCATGCGGATGGACTGGGCTGAAACATTAGTTTGAAGAAAGGTATGAAGATAGCTCGGTTGGTTTATTATTCCGTTCGTCGACCTTCGGTAAACATTGCGAGGATATCTTGCGTACGAGGCCACAAAAGTAGCGGCGCGATATTAGCAAGTCCTGTGAATATATATACATCTTGTAACAATTATTTCATCGTCTTAGCGTATAGATAATACGGTAAGACGATGAAATAATAGAGGCAGAGTGTTATGAACAATATATTGCAGCACAAAAAACTAAGCTGAATTGTGTAGTACGCTCTTAAATTCGCTTGTACGTAAGGCCATTATTCGCGTGTCTACCAATCGGCTTGGTTTTTTGTGCCTCATTATGTTTATCGCGACACTCCGTCTGTCCTACTTCTTTGTCTAAGTTAGGATGTGAAAGTCTAAATTTTAATTACTTTATTGTTTTTTTATATATTTACGCGAATACTACAAATTGATATAAAACTAATTTTTCATGTTATATCGCGTTTTTTTATTATTAATTGCTTTATTTGAATATGAGGTTGTTTTGTACATATTACTATACGAGTATTACTTAGCAACAATAAACGTCTAATTTCCTCACTCACACACATTTATACTACAGCTACAATTAATTCCCCAGCATGTGTTCTCGCGTCTTTCCCAACAGGACTTTCACCCGCGGTTTCCCTGGCCCCACCCACCCTAAGAGGGTCCACAACTCGGTGAGTCCTCGCTCGGTCTGTTTTACGCGTTTCCTCGTCTCTGTTAGCCTTTTATCGCGCGCTCGCGCCGAGGGCACCGGACCACCCGGGGGTCGAAATGACCTCCAATATATTAACGATATGTTATTATAATGTTCAACTCACAAACATTTGTATATGGGCACTTGGGATTTGGAGTTGCTTGCGGCGATTTGGGTAAAAATGGTGAATGGGAAAACTGTTTGTACATTTGATGGTGTAAAATTCAACTTACTTAAATTAGTGTTGGGTTTTGGGGTAGAGTTATATTATTTGTTGCCCCGTCAATAACATAGCTGTGTGAGATAGAGTTATAAATATGGGTATTAAAGAAATAATAAATGTATTTCACAGTATATAAGCTCTGTATCAAATTTCATGAATATCCGCCGAGCCGTTTTTGCGTGATCCACTTTCAATAAAAAAACACACTTTTTCATTGTTATTATAGTATAATTATATAAAATATGTTTGTTTAATAATTTCAGAGTCTATATTCAACTATTCAACCCATCCCGTGCTTTCTAGGGTCCAACTCACCGCTAACACGTAAAGCCATAACTCACGAGCTCAGGACGTACCCCGCGTACCCTGAGCACGCTGTACGATACATATCAGGATCGATGAACACACCCTGTATATACATACATAACATACTGTCACCGACATTGAGATGAAAGAGGTAGCGGGGCGGGATACTCAACAAAATTGGACTTCTAGTGAAAATTTTATTTCATCCAAAAACACTATGTTTTTAAAGCGTTTTCTCTTTTTCTAATTTGTGTTTTTGCAAAATTTCAGCGCAAAGTGTTTACAGTGTTGTTTCTGTATATTGTTCGTTATATAGAAATTATATTTCAATCAAAAATCTACTGCGATAAGATTATCTATGAACGAGCCATTTGATAATAAAATCGTGGTTTCCGAGATGGAATTCACAGTCTATAAAATATGCTGTTACATTGAAAGTATAAGCTGATGCAATAGTAAGTCTATTATAAGATCCAAGTGGGCAAAAAAAAATACTTTAAATCGCGACTCGCTCGTATCTTAACCCGCACATACCATACGTAGTACAATCACCTGTTGGTGTGAAATATCGCATGAAATGGGCATCGCTTAGCGATTGAAGACCGCTTATCTGTCTGCCGTGACGTCAGTTGTACGCAAGAGGGCCTGGAGGAAGCTTACACCGACCTAACAGTATCGGTGATCGATCATTAGAGGTGACTATTGTATGTCACGTTATAGATGCTAATCAAGAATTTCAGAGCTCTGAATTTTTTACCGTAAGTACAGTACACTAAAGTTATTTTTTGTTTGTGTGACTTACAATTGTAATACATTGTATCAGTATAATTATTGTGTGATATGTTCAAATAATAAAATAGTTGTTGCAATAATACCAGCCCCTACGTTTTATCATAGATCTTAGTTTAGTAAAGTATAGTATAGCGTATAAATATATTTTTTTATCGTACAGTAAGCAGGTATTCCTAATGTAATCATAACATCGTCCAGAAAGAATTCTGCCACTGTCATTCTTATTTGTTAAACCTGTTGTATAAGCGGGATGGGAGACGCTTACGTTAGCGAAACGCTACGTTAAAATAAATTTCAAGTTACTTTATCTTTTAAGACAATTCTTTGCTTAGTCAAAGGACTCAAATATTATTTGAGGCGTCTGCTCAGCCGTCAGAGAGTTCAGGAATAATGATTGGTGTGGCTCTGCTTGCTAAAATACTGCTTAATTAATTCCTATAGTAGAATTAGTCTAGGCGCTAACGTTCCCGGGATCATTGCTAACAGAAGATTGCTGATTGCCTCTGATGCTATCCATAATATTAGCATATAACACGCAAGATTCTTATTGGTACACAGTGAAAGCGGAGTCAAATTTTGGCTGATCATCCTCGTAGCAAAACAAAGTCTTAGGTGTGTAGTAGTCATTAAAATAAATGTGGATCTTATGAAATTATACATTAATTTCGAAAATTACTTTTAAATCCAGCTAAACAAAACAAAAAAATAAGAGCAAATCAGTTCCGGAGATCCGGTCGTTGCCATCAGCGTTCAAATTTAAGCGTGTCGGATTACCAGAAGAACGATAAATTAAAAACCTTTTAATTATATTACTCAAATCGAAAACAAACACGAAATACCCATATTAGGCCGGATTAAATGGAGGGTGCAAAAATCTGTGTACGTACCGGGTTCCTGTTTTTGCGCCCGCATTCGCAGGCAAAGGGTTAATTTGAATTTATGTTCGCTATAAATATTTTGGGTGCCTACAAAAGAGTTATTGGAAGCAATTTATTATACGCGTCGACTTTTAAGGGTTATTTTCAAGGATAGACCTCCATCCCTTGGGCAAAAAGAGGAATATGAATAGTTTAATAATAGGTAGTTACATGAAATATACAACTAAGTAAAGCACGTTTTTTTCACATATAATTTCTTCCTAGTTCTAAATCTAGCTTATAAATCAGCAGATTCTAAAATGATGACTCCCAAGTCACGGCACATTCATACCATTCTTATGTCCGCGACAAAGTAACCCTCAGAATAGTTTACCCGTTTGAAATCGGTAATGATGTTTCTATTCAAGGTTTTTGACTCACCTGTGCTCCAACCATCCCCTCCCTGAGTCTCGGCAGGTCAGTGTGCGAGTACTTGGATATGGACCAGGGTTCCACCACGGTCAGGTCGGTGTTCAGCTCGAAATCGTTGATCTGGTTGCGCAGAAACTTTCTAATGTTCCAGGGCAGGTCGTTGTGCCTGGTGGAAAATAAAAAAAACTATGGTTAATGTTTATTACCAATAATAGGGTGTGGACAATAATCTTTGAAACATGTTCTATGTAATGTTCTCTATGGTTTTCTCTCTCTTCTCTATGGCGGCTTCTTGACATCGTTTGGTTCTAAAAAGTGTTCTGTGTATTTAAATAAAATATGTTTATTTAACTGAAAAGAAGTCTAATTTTCCACCCCAGGACCCAGACGGTATATATTTATCAGGGTGCAAGCATAGATGTGGTCTTGTCGATCCAGACAAAATGGTGAAGTCACGAGAAGTGGATGAGCCACCAGGTATCCAAATAATTACCTTAGTGACACTAAAATCTCTATCCCTTCGTAGACGCTACAACCTCTATTGCTTAGTGATGTTACAATCGAATAGGACGTCATAGTCATACACTGAGAAAAAAATTAGGTCCCGGTTACCTAATATTTAACCTAATATTGCGTATTTGTCGGACAACGTAGTGCATTAGGTAACAACAACCAAGTGCACTAGTTATTACATAAACTTATGTTGTACCGACGCATTAGGTTATTTTAAACTATTTCTAGTAAGGTAACTATCACCTAATAGTAGGTTAAAGTTACGTAGTGACTAGGTTGTCCGACAAAAACCTAATATTAGGTTCGATACTATAACCTAATAAACATTTAATAACACCTAGTATTTTACGTTAATTTTACCTTAATATACGTTAAACTTGACCAAATAAATTTTGATATATACCTAATTAATGATTTAATTAAACCTAGTCTAGATGATGGTTAGATGTCTGTAACCTTTTCAATGTGTATAAATAACCTAATTTATAGTTTCCGGTAGTGTACTGCGTAGGTATTGGATACCTAATAAGTGCTTTAATATAACCTACTGAGAATTGTCTGCACCTTTTTAGTTGCGTTAGAGTTACCTTATCGATAGGTGTTAACTTGGAAATGTTAATGTAGTTGGTTTATACAAAACAATTTATTGGTTATTACAACCTTTTATTAGGTTATAGGAACCGAATGTACAATTTTAATTCCAAATAATTATTTAGGTTAAGTACAATTTAGTCGAAGCTACCTATTATTAGGTGTTTTTAAGCTATGTGTAATCATACTAGGTAGTATTCACTGATAGTGATAGGTAAAATTAAATGTGTATATTAGGTGACGGCCCGTTAACGTAACAGTTAGGTAAAAAAAAAAGGTTTCTTTAACGTAAAATAGGTTAAAATTACGTAATATAGTACGCTACCAAACACTGTAGGTTGTATTTACCCAATCGAAGGTAAAACTATTTACCTACACTAGGTTCAGAAAACCTAAATTAGGTTGTATTCAACTATTTTTTGCATTACCTACATTATTAGGTTTGCATTTACCTATCTTTTTTCTCAGTGTACTGGTATAACCACATAGAAATGCGTCTAGATTTATAATACTTGCTACGCCCCGCGGTGTTACCCGCCATTAAAAAGTTAAGTTGAGTGAAGTTAATATGTTTGACCTGTACTGTACTTACCCATCTGTGAGAGGCACCTCTTCCAGAATCTGCTTAGCTGTCTCCAGCCTCTCTCTGTCGTAGGAAGCCGCAGCTACCACGGCAATTATAGCCAGCAGCAGGCAGGCCACTGCCCGACGCTCACATGGTCTCACCATCCTCGCTAGAAAGAAAGCAGATTATGAAGCATGTCAACAGGGCCTTCTGTCTAACCCTTCCGAGGCTGCTAGCGTGATGGTATAATCACGGCAGACGACCAGAACCAGCATGTAATGGTTCTACGTCCTGGGTGACATGATTTGATTTGGAGACAATGTAGGTGATCTTATCAAATCATAAGGAGAAGAAAATTTTGAAACAACACAATAGATCTTTTCAGCTTTTCCAATTGTTTATTTTGCATTGTACCTTCATATAATCATTATCAACTCTCACAATATGTTTGAAGCAAACAATCCGCCAGAACCCGCTCATCTATCTATATTTATATATAAAACAAAATCGTTTTAGTTACACCATTTATAACTCAACAACAGATAGACCGATTTTTATGATGGTTGATTTTTAGAGTTTGACTCCGCCCCGAATAACAGAATACCTATTACAACGTGGTAAAAAATCACAAACAAACATATAATGACTACTTATTTATATTTATGACATGGTAAATATATGAACTATAAACAATTAGTACGCATATATAAACCCCATATGCATACCCCCCTAGGATGTATAAACAATCCCTTAAGCAAAGAAATGGACGGCCGCCAGTCGGGGCGAAGTTACTCAGTGCCAACAAAAATCCAGAAGAAGTAAGTTTAGGAAATATAGTAGCATTCCATGTTGCATTCTGTTATTCATTTCATATTACAGTGAATGAAGGCAGAACAATAGCATGTTAATTGATGAAACAATAGAGCTAATGAGCGAGATTAAATACAAAATGGCGTAGCAATTTGTACAACACTCTTTAGAGTTATAATCATATAATTATAAAGTCTTTAGTGAAAAGATTTTGTAGAAAGATTGTAGACTAATCCATAAAATGCTTGGAACGTTTAAAACAATTTTCTTCATAAAAATAGTTTGGTATACCATTTAATTTGATTAAAGCTCGCTGGGCACAGAAAAGCTTTCTCTTGAATGTGAGGGGATCTTAATAATAAAATATAATATACAATTGTATTTCAAAAAAAATAATTACGCAGAATGCAGAGTAATGATTAGACAGAAAAGTAAATTTTTTTTTGGCGGTCCATTTGCTTGGCTTCCGTTAGCTTAGCCTTAGTTATCAGATTATGAATATAACCAACGTCATTATATAGCTTTAATTAACCACCCTCGTTTTCCTATCGACCGCTAAGACTCAGGTTTAAATAGATTATCCCTAAATCTTTACATAGGCAGCCAATTTTTATCCCAAAAACATTTTAATGACCACTCAACCTCTCCTGTTATACCTTAATTTTAATGCTTTTCACTCTCTTGTGTATTGAAAAAACTGCCTTGTTTATCGTGTCTTTGAGAGCAAAATTCACTAACCTGCAGGACTGTTGCGTAACGCTGTTTCAACCATTTCGTGTATTTCTATCCACTAATTAGTCGATAGAAATATACGAAATGATTGAAACACAGTTACGTAATAGTCCTGCTATAGTCTGTTTTACATTCTATGTCCATTCCAAATGTATGTGAGGGGATAATTATTTAAAGCGTGATTATTAACATTCATGGCATTGAAATATGGACACATACAGTACGGGCCATACAGTATCGTACGGTATATCTAGACTGTGACTAAATTATTTAATTTGCTCGCACTCGGGCTTAACATGTTTTATTGGCTAATCAATTTACAAGTCTAAATTTAATGGAACTTTCAAGAAATTATCTACATCGTATTGGTAAAATTTATAATGGCCAAAGTCATATCACGTGTCTATGCAAAGTCACTTAATTAACATAGGTAGTTCATCACATACCGTTCTCAAAGTAGCGTTGTGTTAGCTCTACCTCGCTGACATCAAAGGTTTAGGTAGAGCAGGACTCTAAAGCATTTAGCATATACCTCCTCTGAGACCTGAGTGCATGTCGGTTGCTTTGTTGGGTCTATGCGAGCTGACACTAATTGTATTGGTACACATAATTCGGTTATCTAGAAGCACTTATTGCTATCTATGCCGTGGCAGTGCAGCAGTATTTTAGCTGTTAATCATTTTGTTTATTAAGTTAGTTAAAAAAGTATTAAATATACGAGAAATAAAGGACAGTGCAATCATTTTACGGGACAGTATTTCGTTTCACTCGTACTACAGATTTCTGTATTAAGAAAGGCAATAATAACATATTTTATTAACCGATGAAAAAAGGAGGAGATTTGTTAACATTAATATTATATTAGGAATGCTTACATACCCTAATTATATGTGTAGAAAGTATAATAATTCCAGCCCTTTTATGTCCCACTGATGGGCACGCGCCTCCCCTCAATGCGAGGGGGATTAGGCCATAGTCCACCAAGCTGGCCCAGTGTGAATTGGCGGACTTCACACATCTTTCGAGAGGTTCTCTCAGACATGGGGGTTTTCTTCACGATGTTTTCCTTCACCGTTTAGCAAGTGATAATCATGGTTGAAAATGAGAATCGCACATGAAAAATCCCATAAGTGCGAGCCGCGGTTTGAACCTGCAATCCTCGTTACCGAGGCAAGCGTTCTACCAACTTCGCTATCACTGCTTGTGTAGAACGCATAACCTGCTAAAAATAATATAAACGATCCCAAATCTCTTCCAAAAGTAGTTGCTCGACTTGCTGGGAGCACTATCTCCAGATAAGCATGTAGTTTCCGCACGAATAAGCTACGCACACATAGCTAGCGCATATTAGCGCGGTTAGTATAGTGACTGTGCTTTCTGTGCTGAGGGTCCCGGGATCGAATACTGACCCGGACAATCTTTAATATTATGATGAGCAATGTAACCTGAGTTATGGATGTTTAATATCTATATAAATGTTATATACTGGGCCCCAAGCCTGCTAACACAATCAATTCATAATCGAACAGTAACCGCCACTAGTATAGTGACTGTCACTTGTTTCAGATATCCCATACAATATATGTCAAAAGTGACAGTTACTATGCAGTTGCTGTTCGATTATAAATCGATTGTGTTAGCAGACTTGGGGCCCTGGTGTCACCCTCAGTCCAATGTACGGTAGCCATAACACAAGCGTTGCTTAGTGTAGGACTTATAGTTGGTGAGTTCGTCTGGTCTGTGGTCTGGATATTATTTGATTTATTTATTGTAACTTTAGGGTGTTATAAGCAAGCGGGACCGCGGTCAAAGCTCGTACTCCGCAGCCATTATTACAGACAAAAGCCTCAAACCGAGGCTGGCGGGCGGCAGGTGTCGTTCTTTTATCTAATTAAAAGAAAATGGAAATCTTTGTTCCACCTTTTTTATTCGAAAAAGTAATTATGCAAAAAGTATGCCAAGTTAAACGTTTACTTCAAGAGTTACGCTGATAGAAACGTTGAGGACAATAGTAGGTGTATATATTAAATAGCTTTATTTTTGTTATAAAAACGGTAAATTGCGAGAGTTTCAATTATTCCGTGTTATTGTTTTTAGGGTTCCGCACCGCGAATGGTAAAAATGAGAACCTTTATAATATATCTTTTACATCTTTCTATATTTCAAAGTATTAAACATTCAAAATGTATCCCAAAAAGTGTTGAAAGCTATCAAAATTGTATATCTTATTGTCTCGTTTTATATGGTAATAACAAAAAAACAGTTACAATATAATATTGTAATTATAATACTTGTTTTAATTTTTTTGAAAGTTTTAAGTTTTAGACATCCAAACATTTAGTAATACTAACCCAATCAACGCATTACTTTCATTTTCTTGACTCGAGAAGGGCCTACATCGTCATACAAATATTGATCCCTAAAATAATAGTTTAAATTGATAGTGTAACTAAACAACGGGAGGGCCGATTTTTATTATCTTAACTTTTTTTATTTATCTCCACCGCGAACAGCAGCAATAACTTCTAAACACGCAAAAAACACGAAAATTACATAATAAAGTTAGTTAATCATTTTCTTATTCATTTCATTCTGAGACGGTACAAAGTTCGCCGGGGCAGCTAGTTTTTTTTTATTAAAACAGGCTTTTATATCGTTCCCATCTTCAACATACCATACCAAACAATATAAGTGCTTATAATACACGTCTTACGTTCGTTACGAACTTGGGGCCCTTGAAAAACATTTGGTAGCTTTAATAAGGGGATATGTATGCAGGGCTGCGAGCGAACGGGATCCGCGGGGGTATATAGTCTCGCTTGATTATAATAAACGTTAAATTAAGTGGGTGCCAACCCTGTGCAGATCATATCTCCTCATGATTTGGCTTTTTGCAGACGTTTTTGGATTATTTTTAACTTTACAGACCAAGTTAGCAAATTTCGTCGAAGCGATTTATCGCTTGCTTTCTTTCGAATCGCTATTATTTAGCAAAAGAATGCATTAATGTTTTCTGTTGCTTTGGCGTATTCGTCCATTCTTTAAGTTCTATATGAATTTATTTGTGCGCATAATCCGAAGCCTGCAGTCCTATGTTTTAACCAACTTGTATGTAAGTTTGGTGTGTATATTGCTAGAAAACTCCAGAATATGTGAACCGATTTGGTTTATTATTTTATGTGCCATTAATATATATGTTTAAAAGAAACCCAAAATGTAGGTTAATTTACACGTCGGTATGTGTATTCTTTATTGAAAAATACATATTTCGTAATTTCTCTATAATCACCCTAAGTGTTATTTCTGTTTGTTGGTTTGCTAATATTTGAGACATTTGTGCTTCATCTACGATTAAAATGTTGTTATTTACTGCAAATAAAGTAATTACATGAAATTTCACTCTGTACATCCCTGAAAATGTTAGAAATGGTTTTATACGAGTACATGCATTAAAACCGACTGCACCCACTTACCGCTAGCTAAAAAGCCGAGTGACTTAATTTTCCTTTTCGGCGCTTGACCTGGAACAAAGAGGACCCAAATTAATAATATTAACTTAAACGCACGAAGAAAATACCTTAAAGAGGAGGGTCCATCCTTGCCAACAATCATTTACATATTTTCCTTGCGAATAACATTATTTTGTATGTTTGATATTGTTTTACAAAAAAACGGTGAAACAGCTGATGTTATAGTATCTCCCTTCCAGAATGATCCGCTACACTAAAGTATACAACTTTATTTTAGAGATTTTTAACTGACCACCGTATCATGTCCTGTAAACCTAAAATAACGGTCCAATAGTAAAGTCTCGTATTTAAGTCCCACTTTAATAAAATATTTTGGGACTTCTACTTAGACATACTAAATAGGAGTTTCAGCCTGGAGGTGCCAATAGATGCAACTTCTTACTATCAGGCTAAATTCTATAGCATAATAACTCTCAACTATTGGGATATACGTGTGATTAAACTTGAAACGAATTCTAACATAGATTTTATAGAAAATAATTCAGGAAGATTGGTCGACGCAACCGGCGACCCAAGGGCTGGGCATTTTCTCGCTCAGCAAGTAGCTTATGCTATTCAGCGAGGAATGCGGCTAGCATCTTGGGCACGTTACCGCATAGATAGGCAATTTTTTTTACACTTTATGTAAATATTAAGTAGCTTTTCTATACTCTTATTAAAAAATAGGTAAGTACAATAAAAAATCTCGGTCCAAATGTTAGCGTAAACTTGGTCGCCACAGTTTAAGGAACCCGCTTTCGAGAGACATCTTTGATTCGTTGGGTCGAGGTTCCCAAGGTTGCCTAATGGATCGACGTGGGCAACTTTATATGGGTAATTGCGTCAAAAAGTTTTCGTTACGGCTCTAGGTTAGCTAACAGTGGGATATTTCTGTCACGTACATCACATCAAGAACTAGTAATGACTTAGATATGGTTTCTGTTGTGTAAACAAAGTTGTGGCAATTAAGGTTTAATAGTTGGAGTTTTAGTTGAACGTTAACAGGAAAGCCAATGCAATAGAATGGCCTGCGTGCTTTTGGTGTGATTATTATGAACGACAGCCCTTTGCTATTTGGCAAAATAAGGTATGTTCTATATTATTAATATTGAGTTCACATAATAGGGTAAGCGAAGAAATAGCCCGGTTGTAACGGCTTAACCTGAGTAAACCGGGCGGCTATACGCAGCCTACACTAAGTGCAGGAGAGTGTTGCGTCAGGCTGGTGACACACTGATATAACTCAATGAATATCTTATTTTAAATATTATTTAATACAAGGTAACGTTTTTAATCTACAGTAGTTTTAAGCAAAGTTGGATATGTGTCTATCAAGTAACGTTATTTCATACCTAAATAACTAATGAATATATTAAGAATGTTATAGTCCCCACACTAGAAATCCTGTGTCTTGATGCAATTCAAGGTCTTCACCTATATATTTGATGGTTTTTATTGTATTGCATGTGTAATTTATCCATCATATTTTGGTATATTTTATACCTACGATATACTGCACACATTGCACCACCCTTCTAAACATTGTTAGTTCAATACACGAACGGGAGCGCTCAGCAAATCAAAATGCACGACATAAATCTAATCTGAAAGAGATGGGTGCACGTCTACCGCAGTGAATGCTGGAGAGCAATTCGTCGGTTGAGTGCGGAACACGCTGTTATGTACGTATCTATATTGAACGTAGGTACATAGGACAAGTGAAATGACTGGAGATTCTTATTATAAAGATTTATATAAAGATTTTTTCAGAACAAATCCACATTTGAAATTAGTAATGCCTTCCTGACCGTATTTGGGACACGGCGGCTAATCTCAACGGAGATCAATCAACTACCTAGAAGAGATTACAGAACACAAGTGTGTAGTAAGCACTGGTACTTTCTCTTCCTCCACTCTATAGTCCGATGAGATGGTAATCCGACACGACCGGAGAGCAATCAGGCGCAGGCTCGATGGCTTTACGTGGTCGCGAGGCACGAGCATTTCATAATCATGATTGAGGTTGACTTTTCCACATGAAATCAAGAAACTCCAACCTTGGTTCGACGGTTCTTACTCGTACCGATTTGGGTCAATCAACCAACTAAAGCATTATAACAATACCAATATCTCAGTTCTCAGCCGAAGGGATGCGGACTACAATGCACGGGAATCAGGTTAACTGTCAAACCGGAACAGATTATCCGTGGCATTGCAGCGGGCGCGCCGGCGCCGGCCGCAACAACCAATTGTGTTTCAGGACGGCTTCATGCTTCAGGCGATGCACTCGCTCTATGTGGATAACATCTGACAATAATGAAAGTTTTGAAGTAGACTGATTTATGAATCAGTTGCAGTTGAATACATATACTTTATCAATCGATCAATGAAATAATTACACGTCACAATAATAGAATTGCCACATAATAACTTATAAGCGCGTTGGTAAGCGCGTCACTTGAGAACGGCTGAAACGATTTGGCTATATTTTGAATGTTCGTAACGTCTGAATAAGGTTTGTAGTGACAGAAAAAATACGTAAGAATAATTCTGAATAATTGGAAACTCGCAGAAAAGCTAACGGTGCTCTTTTCTATGGGATTTGAACGGGACAACGTCTGACGAGACAGCTAGTGACATATAATAAAAAAATCAAACACATTAAAAGAACTGATAATTATGTTAAAACAGTTCTAACGTCGTTGTTTTTCATCAACACGCTACCTACCCTCTAAACCGGTATGCTACAATTTGACCAAGCAAACTACAAAATCGTTTCGAGATTGTCACAGGATAAACATCAATCCCTAATATAGGGGGATTTATAAACAACCCGGCACAGTAATTACGAGCTATCCTCAGAGTGACACAAGGGGCGGGTAATTAACCCTCCGGGGATCTTGTCGGTGACAGCCCTCTTATTAATTTGTCGAAAAAATAATAATAATTGAATTGATCGTAGATGGTATAATTACATCGAATGCTCTGACAAACAAATACAACAGCTGGTACAATATCGGTGAAAATAATAATAGTAGTTTCTGTACTGAAAGTACCGGGTTTGAAACCCGGTTGGGGCAAACTATTGTGCTGAAGCCGAATGCTTGCACACGACTTATGGACTTTTATTATCTAAGTAATTTTATACTGGGCTCGACCCTCAGACCATTGTATACGGTAGCTTTACATGCGTTCCTTGGTTTGGGACCGTACAGTTAGTCTGGCGATATCTATTTATGTCAAATAGAAGACTGCATGTAAACTAGAATAAAAGGAAAACGCACAAGAAAAATAAGGCTAAAGCTTGGGTGTGCAAGGAATTATTTGTTGCTCTGAATTAAATATAAGTATAATTCATGTCATAAGCATTTTGATAACGATCTATAATAGTTGATTTTGATTTCCGTAATTTTAAAATAGCTATATAGTTGTTTTTAATTCTCATTCGCTCACAACTTGCAACAAAACCCACAAGACAAACGCTGAAATACGGCCCGCCTGTGCGACAATAAATCTTTGCACATTTTTCATCCGGCCTCGATTTCCTGCACCGTTAACAAAGGGTGCCTAGCCTAGTTCAGACCTGTTCAGACAGTGACAGGATCCGCTATCCACGTCGAGTAGCAGTGTGAGCGTGACAGTGAAACAGTGTACCGCGTGATGCTTCGGAGCGGACGTTGATTGATGGATGGATGGCCATGCCTGGCTGGACATGAACCACAGAACCCTGATACTACGAACGTATGTTAATATCTGGAACTAGCTACGATTGTGTTTAGTTAGTCAACACTCGCTGGTGGCAGCATCGTGATATGTTTTCTTATTTTAAGACTGTACCTAAAGTTTTTCATAAAATTCAACAAAAAAGAACAAGAATTCTATAGACATGTTCATGTACATTTTTCCATTCATATGCAATGTAGAGACAGGACCAAGTTACGGTCTTATTATATGCATACAAGATATTATAACGTGTCACTACGCGCGCTACATAGCCTCGGTCGGACGAAGTTAGGCAAAGACGCGGACTCGGCTCGCCCTCAAATAACATTTTAATGGGCTATTATAACCAACAGCGGCATAATGATATCGCTCTGTCTATAGTTAAAGTATTATGTATATTTTTATTCAAATCTTAAACTAATGAAAATCAAACGCTGCTAAGTAAAATTTACATAGCGTTGCTTACTAAAATATTATACTGTTTTTGACTACAATTACTGTATATAATGACTAAGTTTTGTATATTGAACGCTTACCTAGAGTATGCTAAGATATTTTTACCTACAAACCGTTTATTTGTACTTAGCTACATTGTTGGAATTTGGCACTCGCAACAAAAATAAGTTAATAATTTTAATGCGTACCCGTACTTAAGAACTTAAGCCCCAAAATTTATAGAATGTTATCGTTTATTTACAATTCCATTACAAAGTACTTAAATACGCAGAACAGCATTCTGTGATGCCACTAAAATTTGATAAATTTGGAAGTAAAAATTAGCCCTAAATGTTCCAGTTTTAGCCGTTAGTATTCCATCTGCAGAATTTAAGCCCAATTTCTGTCTGAGTACTTCACACGAGATCTGTCTGCCGGTAGAGCCATGTCTCGACATTAGTTAATTAATGGGCGACTACTCGCAGAGAGTTAATACGTAATTGATGTATCCTAATACCTATGGTATCGGCGTTCCAATTAAGAGTCTAATCAATGAATCTTCGTAAGTACCCGGACTCGTTGATAGATCTCCTAGCAATACAAAGCGAATTAAGCTGAATAAGTTTTGGATAACTCGGCGAAAGCAAATGTTTATTTTTCGTGAACACTCCCATTATTTACTTGCCTACCTTTAACCAAGTTTGTTTATTGTACCCGACTGTGGAGGGTATATTATGTGTTTATCAGACTATGTGTATGCTTGTTCCTATGTTGCGCTCTACAGACCAAACGCATGAGCCGATTTTGATGATTCTTACATCAATCATTTTGTCTGAATATCACGAGTGTCACTAAAGACATGACTGTAATCAAATATCAATATGGCAACATCCAAACGCCATATTGTGAAAAAGGAAAAAAATGAGTCGACGAACTATGTTAAGTGAGAACAATGTAGGAATGGCTTGATGACTAAATCACAATATACAACTAATTTTAATGGCTACATGGCTCCTAATTTAGAATTCCTTTTATAAATGAAGTAATTACTTATCTAAATCAATACTCATATCGGAAACCTAACCTTTTAACCTTGGTACATGTCCTTGTAGACAGTTTCTCAACCCGCCCAGCCCCGGGCCGAGTGGAAAGATTTATGCGCGAACATTCCCCGGGTCGGTGGTCTAGCTAGACGCGGCTAGTGGCGTATCATTTTTACTTATTTTTTACGCCATTGTGAAGCGAGGGGCATGGTGGATAATGAAAAAGACTATTTAAAAATCCTGTGAATTAGTGTTACCAATTTATAAAGATACTACTTCTACGGCTATTTCCATCTTAAATAAGTTTTTTTATTAGTTACCGAGTTATATCGAAGCTATTCATTACTAATCAGATTAGTTAGACGCTTAATTACTTTATTCATTTGATGTCTCGTAGCGAATAAATTCAGATGGATTTCGCCTATCCAAGATTTTGTAATTAACTCTGATTAATTAATTCTGGTACGTACATACTATGTATTCACATAGACTACATATAGTTTTTGATGTCATGGTGGCTATGTCGGCCGCAAGCTTCGGGGTTTCATCGCGGGGTCAGACAATGTAATTTACAATTTTGCGTTTTCCGATTGTCTCACTTAACAGTAAAAGTACTTATTTCCACAATTTTTTTTTTATTTTTAAAATTTCATGTGGTCATGAAAATTTTAAAAATAAAAAAATCCTCAGTTACCTTAAAATGTAAATAAGGTTAAACGAGCAAACGATTTGCTCGTGATGGTTTTAGTAAGCATGATTGACGGAGCGAACCGCTCGCCATTCGTAATTTATGGCTATCGTGTCGTACTGTCAACTCGTCTATGGCAAAGGCACCTGCTATAGCTATCCACGTGGCTTTATGGTTTTCGAATTTCCAATTTTAATGTTTTCATTATATGACTTCCGCCCTAATGACATTCCTCGGCGTATTAATCTTTCCTATCTGCCTTATCACTTTTATTACTTTCCTGTAGATTTTTTTTGACTTAAAAAATTAAATGTGATTCTATTTCCTTCTACTTCTAATTTTCCTTTCTTTCTTGTAATTTTTGTATCCTTTCATTCTTCATTTGCTGTATTTCTTTTGATTTTTTTTTCAACAATTATTGTTGGGATATTCTATATATCTTACGTACTCTGAAAACTCTCATAGCGCGTTTCAGAACTGTATAGAAGAGGTCGCTACAACATCAATCAACTTTCCTAATTCCCTATATTTATAACAAAGCATGCCATTACTTCAACAATATTAAATCCTTACACTTAAATAAATTATAATACGTCACAGAATGTTTGCCTAGCCCTTGAAGCACAGCCCGCTTGGACAAAACAAAATGTAATATAAATCGATTTTGTCTCGTTCCCTCGTATGAATTACAGAAGGGAAAGAGCGACTCGGAGCGACATAATTCATGACATAGGTTCAGTCTTGACCTGAGTGCTAGCCTCCGAACATTTACTTGTGACTATTGGCTAACGATGACACTTATTTCATTTTCATTGACACACACACACACACACACACACACACACACACACACACCCACCACTCTAGAGATAGCAGTGCTGTTGTTTGTTTCACATTTTAAAAGACTGCTTCTCCGACTCTTGCTAGAAATATATCCTGACTAGCTGAGCCCCGCGGTGTTATCCGCTATTAAATAATATGTCCTTTTTACCGGGATGAAAAGTAGCCTATGTGCTCCAGACTATAATATCTCTGTGCCAAATTTCATCCAGATCCGTTCAGCCGTTCTGGCGTTATTGAGTAACAAACATCCATCCTTCAAAACTTTCACATTTAGAATATTAGTGGGATAACCCTTGAACGTGACTCCGAACACATATCTATAAAGCTGGGTTATATAGATTACATACAGTTTTCCATGGAAATACCTTCTAAACTTGTTCTATTTTGTATGACAGCCCCAGATCCTTTTATATAATAATGGACGTATCGATACAAACTTCATAAGTACAGAAAGAAAGAAAATTAACATTTCCGTTCAAACGACATAACATCAAGCGAAGTTGCTTCGGTATATTCATAAAATCATTTTGATACAAAGCCGGGGGGTTGAGCAGGCTCGTAGGAGGGGGGGGGGGGGCACTTGACAAGGGTATCATGGCCCATCTGGGGGTGGCATCGGGGATAAGTGAAATGCCGCGAGTACTATGTACGCACCTGCAAGGTTCTCTTTGAACGCTCTGTTTCTACATCATTTTACGATTTTTCACGATGCTAATCGGCTACCAAATAGAGTTTTTTTGCCAGTGTCGAGTATTTTTTCATAATTGTTATAGAGTTATAAGCACTGATAATAATGATGATGTCGATGACGACGATGTAATCAATCCCCTACACCTAACAGTAAGTGTGGATACTTTACTGAAAAAAACCGGACATCTTGAGAGAATTTAAAAAGTCAAGTTTTACTATTTACATTTCTTTACTCGTGCACGTTTATTAACGCATAATGGTTAATATCCCACTAATATATTAAGGAAACACATTTTTTGGGAAATAAAACAAATTAACAGTTTCACGGTTCAACTTCCAGACAAGCCCAACTGTATCTTTAATTCAGTTTAGTATTATTTCTTTTTAATCGACGCAAAAAGGTGGAGGTTCTAAATTCGTCGCGTACAAGTATATTTTTTTAATCTAAATAATATACCGAAATGTTTGGTAGCCGATGTTATAAGAAATAAGACCGTATACACATTGAATTTGATTGGTTTTTATCCCCCACTGATCGAATACAAACAATAATGTTTATACCCTTTTTGAACAAAGCCTTCGGATTAAGCTGTTTACTGACTAAGCGCATAGCCTCGTGAGGCTGCTTCAGGCATGGCACATGTGCCAGGCACAAGGCCCTGCCGGTGCCGTCCGTTTCATCGCTGCATCGACTAAGGCTAGTGGCAGTGTTGTATGGGCTACTGTGCGAGCGTGTTAATTTCTAAGCAGCGCGGTACAGCCGACTATTGGCGTGAAACGTGTCATGCATGAACAAGTATACGCGTCACGTCACGGCGTGCCATAAAATGTACAGTCGGGATAGCGCTCGGACGAGGCACTGAAACCATTAGCCCTGAGCGAGACACATATCGATTGTGTGAATGATGCAAGGCGGCTCAGTCAGTACGTACATGCCTATTGACAGTTAAATAAAAAAATGAATTGTCACCCGGGACACGCGATTACCGGTTCGGGACAGGCGATAGCCGGATATGTGGTTAACCTCTGCCGTCTATTTATGTTTTATTATACTGTGGAGAAGGGATGGAAATATTCATTATACATTGCAGGATTTCTACGGCTTCTGTCTGTTGAACTCTTTGTTCAAAGGGAGATTAATGTCGAGATTTCATGGGAACCTTTTGATGTTATGAAATAAGACGGCAGGTTTTTTTATTTAACGTTATCTACGTTAAATAAGAACCTGCCGACTCTAACAGGTAAATATCAGAAAGAACGTTGAGTAAAAAGCTTATTTTTGGTAATTCTAAGAATGTCAACAGTAAAGCGACATGGAGGCATAAATTATGTTCCAAATTGTAACGTGTTTACGCTTTTCTTAAGTATTCATGCTACGCGTGTCGTTCAAGCGCGCTACATGAATTCTCATTTACTTGAATAAAACTCGTCGTTCGGCGTGGTGTGACTGGCGGCGCGGGGTGATTGATGTGTGAAAATTTAATAGCGCCGACAATACGACGGGAACTCGGGCTTTTATTGTGGCGATCAATCACACCGAGCCGTAACAAAGTTTTTAATAGCAGAACATAATATATTATATTAAGAGGCTGACTCTTAATACCTATAATATGTCTGTATTGACAATCTGATAAACCCTGTCCGGAATATATTGCATATAATTTATTTTAGCCTTCTGAAGACAACTGACTACGAAGATGATGTAATGAGTCAAATAATATTCATAAGTTTTTAAAATTTGTACTCTGCTCATAATCTATACATATAAATAAAATTGGAGTGTCTGTTTGTAATATTAAAATAACCGCTTTTTACTAAATGCATTTGGATGTATACACGGTACCTATACCAAAACAACCTTTTTTAAAAAAATTGTCTGTCTGTTTGTCTGTCTGTTTTTCTGTCTGTTTGTCTGTCTGTTTGTTCCGGGGAATCTCTGAAATGGCTGGACCGATTTTGACGGGAATTTCACTGGCAGATAGCTGATGTAACAAGGAGTAACTTAGGCTACTTTTATTTTAGAAAAAAATAGGATCTCTCGAAAAAAAAATTAAAACCAATGTTGCAGCGCTGCGCCTGATTAAGTTTGATAGCAACAATCTGAAATGCGTCTACAGGATCAGAACGTGCGAGCAGGCTGTTGCCAACGGCTGAGTCTTTGTTAAATACCACGCGGGCGAAGTCGCGGGCAACAGCTAGTTACTAATAATTTTCCACCTGTATGATTCCGTTATGTAAGTTTCATATCGCCGATAATGCATTGAAGCATTGATAGAGAACTAGAGTTAATAAAAAATTCAAAACTACAACAAGGAAAAACTGGAAAGTGTTATCTATTCTCCTCGCTGACATATCTGGAGCTAAACGAAGTTAGATTTCGTTCGAGAAAAGTCCGACACCTGAAAATACTTTCTAATATTTATATTTCGCATCGGAGATGTTGCTAGATGGAGAGTTATTAATGGACCACCTCTTGTCACCTGTACTTGACAATCCCCTGTACCCGTGTCACGTGAGACCGCGACATGTGTCAAGAAAGTACAATTATCTCTCTTTATTTGTAGACTGGAATAAGTCTACGAGTACGGACAGCGCCATCACAAACTAATCATAGTCATGACAGATGTCAGATTTTGGCGTCGTTCGCACGGTGCTCATTTAGTGATATATGTTACGATACAGTGTGACAGGGGGACGCCAGTGCTTGTGTATGCTCGGTATACTTCCAAGGACTTCTGAAACTACGCGCGCTCGTTAAAGTTAGCATTTATTTACGCGATAAATAGTTTCCGAATATCCTGATTACTATAGTTGTTTGGGTCTCAGGTTCGAATCCTGGTAGGGGCAAATTTTATGTGATGAACATGAATCTTTGAACCTGACTCACGAATGTTTAATATCTATATAAGTGTCGAATTAATTATGAGCTTTGCAGGCAACAAGTGTATCTTTAGTAATACCATAGAGTCCTGTGGTAATACAAGAATCAAATAGTTTAGCAGTTCTTGATAATAATTTGCAAAACTGCGGCGATAAAAATTCATGTATACTTTTCAGAATCAGAATCAGAATATTTTTTATTCACGTAAACCATTATTGTACAGTACTTATGAATAGTCAACAGTTACAAAAACATTATGCATTTTGCTCGCATTATTATGTAAAATGTACTTGTGTGCTAGTGCTAATTGCGCTCCTTCATTTTTGCCATTGCTTGTCGTTCTCCTTCTTTTGTGCTATTGTTTGTCATACATCTTCATTCGGTAACAAAAATAACGACTTGATTGCGGAATACAAGTCGCTCCTGGGCGACCGGTTAATGTTACTTTTAGGCAGTAGTTTTATACTCGATATAAAAGGACACTGGCTTTAGTGTCCCCGTAACGGTTTATTGCAGACGTTTCGTCCCGGCCTCGCTTCGAATGGGCCGTGTTCCGTGTGTATATTATTGAGTTACCTAAAATCAAGGGTAGTCGAAATAAGCAGTGGTAGGGTGGAACTGAAGTCACTTATGAAATCCCAGATTCCACATTGATTCACAATTGGTGTGGTACAGACAATAGACTGTTGTTTGGTGCCCATCAAAACAACCGCTGCAATGTTAAATGACGTTCCTTCTTAACTAGATAGAACTGTCTTCGACTTGATACTTTACCAGTTTCTCAGACCATTGCGGTTCTCATGGGCAAACGTATCTTTTTAATCATACCAATTGTCAAAAGGCGATGAAAAATAAAACAAAGCATGAAATTATGATCTTGAGAACATGCCCCGAGTCGAGTCAACACCCTTTTCTAGTTTCGCCCTCAAGTTACGCGGATTTTAGCTTGAAGGTTAAGTGAGTCATGCTTGGAATTGAGCGGATCTGGGTTCGATTTAGGCCCTAGCCATTAAACCATCGACGTGATCCCACTCCTAAAACAAGCTTGAATATGAGTACCAGTAAGGTATAGCTTAACAATTCTTGCAATACAGCTGTAACACTCCAGTCTCACTGTAGCGAGTCCGTTTCATACGAGTACATTGCATCAAAGGTTTCAAGCATCGTTATGAATGCATTTGCTACCCTTTGTTCGCACACTCACACACGCCTCCCCCACTACCACGGCGGCGGCGAAAAAAATGGGAAAGGCACGTTTTCACACGTCATAGCCGTGACGCAGCCAGGACTGGAATCAGACATTTTTAATAGCTCATTTTCACATATTCCCGTAAAACTAGAGAATCATGCGTTTGTAGTTTTAGAAAACAATGCAAAGGACTTTACTTTCGATATATACTTTAATAACCCATTGAAAACTCCACAATGATGAAAACCAATATAGAACCGGCAAAATTAGTGGTATGTCGATTTTGTCACGTTCTCTCCTATTGATTAAGAAAGAGAGAGTTCGATATATTCCGTAAAATAAGTCTTTGGTTCGTGGTGCACTTGTGACGAGGTATACTTTACAAGCTGGAATAGGCGTTACAAAGGAGACTTTAAGAAAAACTTATCATAACAGCCTCGGCCTCCATTAACGACGTTTAAAAATGTTATGTAATATCACAGTTGAATAAAGAATTTTTGACTTAATTTTTTTGGCCCCCGACCAACAGCTTGATCTGAAATCATAGTAGTTTTGCAGCTTCAAAGTTATTATTCTAGTTGAAATAGGGCTCTAATTTTATTTTTGCTGGGGCCCTTGATTACATAGCTTTGCCACAGCCTATGCCCAGCAGTGGGTTGAGACAAGATGAAAGAAGAACAAGAATACATTATTAAGTCCAGTAGGATTTCTGTAGGTACCTACCCTTAAATGCCGGAGGGATTAGGCTGTAGTCCAACTCGCCGACCTAGAGTAGGCTTAACGTCTTTTACATTGTTAGCAAAAACAAAATGAAATCACACCAAAGGGGGATATAAATCCTATATTGAAACCCGTGATTGTGTGTTACTAGAACACTGGGGAGGACAGAAATTATCAAGATAAGACAAGTTTACATTCATTAGTAGTAATATAGTACTTATTATTAGGTACACCCCCGTTGCAACCGTTTCTTTAGATCCTTTCCAACCAAAGGTAGGTAGGTAGGTTGGTAGGTAGGTGGGTGGGTAGGTAGGTAGGTAGGTGGTAGAGATCGGTAATTATAATAAGGCCGCTATTGTGACACTCTTTGTGTGGACTGTGTGTAATTTTTATATAACACATCTATACTAATCTAATCTAATCTATACTTACTAATACTTACTATATAATATTATAAATGTGAAAGTTTGGATGGATGGATGGATGTTTGTTACTCTTTCACGCCCGAACGGCTGAACGGATCTGGATGAAATATGGCACAGTGATAGATTATAGTCTGGAATAGCACATAGGCTACTTTTTATCCCGGTAAAATGTATGGTTCCCGTGGGATAGATGTTTTAATTTTTCATACTTTTTATCGCGGGTAACACCGCCGGGCGCAGCCAGTGTTATAAAATAAGTAGTTATACCTATCTATCTAGTGATGTCATCCCTACATGCCCAGCATCACGCGATAGTCATTTCATTTGCTATTCTCGAAGGCGCACACAAACGAACGACATTCAGCGCCCATTGTCCGCGCCACACCAATCGGAAATAAAATATGGCTGACACGTAGATAGCCGCTCTTTTTAGGGGTCCTTTATTAAATTTGGTTTAACAGACCTTTATTAAACTAATAAGTAAAACTATCCATCCTTCTTGTGTAGTCTAATGTCATTTTCGTTTTTGTATTCGGCTTGGATTCTAAAATTTGATTTTTTTATCTCGGGGAATTGAATAAATTTTAGACGAAGAAATTTAATCAAAACCTCGATTTCTAAGTATTTTTTATATTTTTTGTTGTCAGTATAGGCGTGTATACCGGTACTCGGTACCTACTTAATAATAGCTCGTTAGTACTCGGAATTGTCAATTGAGACTTTTGAGACTCCCGTGAAATCGTTATCAATAATGATTAGTTGGATACGTTAAAATTTAACCTCCCGATTTGTAGACGTTTTTAACTTTATCGAACGTTATATAGTACTGCGCACAAGATATTTGCTTTGCGCAGTACTATAAGACGTTTGATAAAGTTATAAAACGTCTATAAATTCAGGGATATGTGTCAGTTTATTCCGATGGTGCAGTCAATAACATTAAATCTGCGATTGAATAGTCTTCCCAATGTGAGAAATTCCGTTTCGCATCTTATTATTTAAGGCTAATTAAAACGATTATCCAACTTTGCCCTGGCTCCCGGGGGACGGGCCGAGGTGGCAGAGTTGCCTAATTTAACCTCTATATGGCTCGTGGTTTGAGAGCAAGTTCCGAGAATAGTTTTTATGTAAATTATTCTTGATATAATCCGTGCTACGGGCAAGGACTCCGGTAATAATTTGGTTTTACGAACCAAGTGTCCAGTACATGTAAAATGTTAACCAATTGAATAAATCTACTTACTGATTGATAAATTATAAATAATAATTTTAAAATACTCGTACTATTGTGCCGTTACTGAGTGCAAAATGGTTTTTTCAGTAAAAGTAAATACAAAGAACTGATTGTGTATTTTAATTACCTTTCAAGTGTTATTATCAGCAGTCAAAAAAACATTTTAAATCCCACTAATATTATAAATGTGAAAGTTTGGATGGACGGATGTTTGTTACTCAATCACGCCAGAACGGCTGAACTTATCTGGATGAAATTTGGCACAGAGATAGATTATAGTCTGAAATAGCACATAGGCTACTTTTTATCCCGGTAAAAATGTATATACTTTTTAATCGCGGGTAACACCGCGGGGCGCAGCTAGTGTGTGATAAAAAAACTGTGGAAAGCTATATTTTATTATTTATGTATAGCATACTATGGGTAGCTATAGATAGGAAATGTCCTTAACAATAAATCTACGCAATTAGTTTAAATAACCGCACACATGTCGCGACTGGCACTGTAGCTTTGATATATAGCCGCTGGTACCGCGCGCAGGTGGACTCGACACAGTTTCTGGATTCGACTCGGTTTGTCGACGCCTTATTACCAGAGTTGAGTGTGTTCCCCCCCTTAGTTTGTTTGTTTGTTGAAACTTTATTAATTAAATGAATGGGCTGGATCGATCCTTTTAAACAATGTCTCGGTTAATGAACTTCTGTGGGGTATATTGAATTCTTATATTTACGCGAATACTACACATTGAAATAAATTGTCTAGCTAGCTGGCAGTAGCTAACAGATTCTTGCTACAACTATAAGGGCTACACATTATTTCGTTTCCATCCATAGCTTGACTTTTGCATTATTTACGTAGCACAATCCTAATAATTATTTTGCGACCTTCGCCCGCCCTCTGGATTTAAACTCCAATAAATTTGGCGAACTGAACATCGTTGAGTCAACAGTAGAGCATTCAAAAATTAATTTCATACGTTCGGCTAACGAGCGAAGTTCACGTTGGGAGCGTGTGCTAAATTGGGGGTGGGGGGGGGGGTACTATTTGTTATTTGCGAGCTTGTCGGAACGTGGCACAAGTGATAAAATGACTTGTACGAAAAAATAGGTAGCAAGCTGTGTTATAGTCACGTTCAGTGATGTTTGCAAGCTGTTAGCGACTTTATTGACAAATTTAGAATAGTTTAATGTACCTACATTATCTTCTATGTTATGTTCCCTATTGCCGTTCACAAATACATTTCTCAAGTCAATATGAGTTAACAAAGTATGATATTTATACAAAAAAATATATGTGGACATTCAATTTTAAACTCCAGTTTACGCCGAAATTCCCTTAAAATATGAGACACCACACAGAATCATGTTTTGTGGAAGTGCGTAGATACGCTCTTTCATAAAACACCAGAAACCCGAAACATGTGGGGTAAAATACTCGCCATCCTCGAGCTATCGCGAGAGATTCTCGAAATTTGTTTGCGGATTCCGAGTGGTTAATCTTGCGGGCCACTTTAACCCTTTGAGAGATTTTCTTATTACAGCATCCATGACTCAAAGGATTGCATGACATACCCTCTTACAGCGAACCATTTTCGATGTGAAAATGTGATTTTATTTATATTTTCGATATCTATATTAGGGGTTTATATAGCGCCGAGATTGAATAACCTCCGTTAGTTTAGAATCACATATCTCTTTTTACCTTTTTTCTCATACCCGCCTAAACACGTTATGATCGATTCTTTCAGGATCAATGTTTTGGTTGTATTAATAACAATCTTCTTAATATATAAAACCAAGTCGTTTTAGTTACCACACCATTTATAACTCAAGAACAGGGCCCCAAGTCTGCTAACATGATCGAACAGCAACCGCATATTAACTGTCAATTTTGACAGATATCCCATACAATATCTGTCAAAAGTGACAGTTACTATGCGGTTGCTGTTCGATTGTGTTAGCAGGCTTGGGGCCCGGGTGAGCTGATTTTTATGACCATGATTTTTTTGAATTTGTGTCCACCCCTTACGGGTTACCCCTTAAAAAGATTATAATATAATAGATCATTTATTTTGACATACACTTGATGACTGAGGCGGTCCGAAGTACGCCGGGACAGCTAGTATTTAATACATAAAGGTAATCACAAAAAGTTAAATACATTTAGATAAAAACTAACAATTTGGTAATTAATAATATACCTTGACAAGCAATAACTATTTCCCATGTCTCCGGAAGCTGAAGCAACCAGACATCCTGATGCGGAGATCAAAGAACGCAATCACTCAAAGCCCTTAATTATGTTTTCTTGTATCCACCATTCAGCAGCGACCGATATAACATCAACAGCAAAGTTATGAGATTGGGTAAGTTATGGCGGTAATAAAGTCGACCGAAATGGTTCGGTAAATAAACTTAACTAATTTAGAAAGTTTTTAAATTAACGTAAATGCTTCAAATACTTATAAGTAAATAATCGAATTATAATCTGATAATTTCAACGAGTGTATGGTCAACCTTTTATGTTTTAGGGCTCGTTTGGGAGAGAACCATCGTGCCCTTGAACTACCTTTGCGTGTCTTTCTTTTATTCACAAAAATCTCGAATAAAATCTTCAACCGATAGTAGCCGTGATTTATTCACCAATTATAATGCTAAGCGCTGTATTGTTTGCACATCTCTCTGCAATTATTATTATTCCTCTCTTGCTCACACGCTCAGTTGATCGATCGGTGAGAAACAGGCATTAGAAATGCGTCCGGTATTTTTTTTTTCTATTTGGTAGCACCATTATGTTGACAGTATTTTGCCAGTGTCAAGTACTATAAATTATTTCAGTTTCCGAGCATATGCACAGGCCAAAAGGCTAGGCCCAACACGCGGGATTAATTAATCAATTAGCTTAAATATATTGAATAAATTTTCCTATTTAAAACTCTTTAGTGAAGAGTGTATAAAATTAAGAAACAAATTATTTAATATCGATGCATGAAACAAATTAGTAGGCACCACGAATATAGATTTTGTTTGCATATTTTTTTTTTTTTCAAAAAATTCTATGGTATGCCAGTATGGATTGATTGTAAGTTTTTTTATTGAAGGGTTTAAGGGTAAACGCACGTACCTAAAAAGAAGGCATTGATTTAAATCGGCGCGGAACAGACGTATTTGCTTACAAACAGCGTTTGACTAACAAGGACGGGAACCCTTGAACGTGAGATGCGTACCGACGCGACGGGAGGATGCCCTGGGAGCTGGGAACGGCCTTTCAATTGTATCCCAACGATGGCTCTCCGATATTCAAAGATCAGAAGATTTATTGTATTGTGATATGTATATGAATAGCTGTAACGAGAAATCGTTTATTTTGTACCTTCTCCGGGACTTTCTAGGCGTGGACTTAAATTATTGACCATATTGGTAGCCTGTGTTGGTATTGTGGCGTGTCTAAGTGACCTCGTTCTATGTGAGCTTAAGGCTGTATCCCCAGTAGGAAAACTGTTAGCGGCCGACTGAGTTACCGGCGTATCGGTTAGCCCTTCCATATATTTGAAATGGAGTGTTCACAGTTTGCTAGTTTGCGCTCACTCTACGCAGTTTGCTGTGTTGCGCGCGCCAATTGATTCAGTGAGCGGCCGACACACAGCAAAACCGGTTCCAGTCGGCGGCAGCGATATGCTTGTTCACTGGTCGTAGTGAGTCCGTTTGCAAACTGCAAACTGTCATGTGGATAGTTGACAGTGAAAATTCAGTTGGTCGGTCGACCTAAATATCGACGATCGACTAAATGTCGACGCAAATTGATCTGAATTTGCAGCTAACTCGAATTTCAGTTCGCCACAAATTTGCGGCTCACTCAGTCGGCCGCTAACAGTTTGCCTATTGGGGACACAGCCTAAATCGAGATCTTGAGAAAAAGTATTGTCTTGGAAAATGTACGAGATAGTCTACGCGAACGAAGTCGCGGATACTGATAGTATTTAAATTAAATTAACTCGCTTATTTCAGAGTTATAAACCAATTGTAACTTTCTATGAATTTAACCCAAACTGTTTACTGAAAATTTCGTATACAGGGTGTAAGTGGCTTCGTAACGAAAATTGATACGATAGATTTCCATCGTGCTTTTCATGAAATATACACATTTTTAAATGGATTTCGAATGAAATCAGAATAGATGACTCTCATCTCAACATGATTTATAATAATTAATATTAGAACTGCAATATAAATTAAAACTCTATACGCTCGACGCGCTCGTCTCTTGCACAAATCGGGTATCGCGCGGAGTGATATGCTGTTATCGCGTGGTCCACGATACATTGCGCGCTCAAAAATTACAACATTTGTAACGCATGACTTTCGCCATAAATCATTTCTATATTTTTATATAATATAGGCATATAATTAATATCCTTTCCTCAAAAATGTTGATACCGCGCCCCTTACACCCTATATTCATTCCCTGCGTAGGAACGAGATTATTAATTTCCCGTTTGTAATTTAATCGGCGCGGGCGTGCCGGCGCTGGCTCCGGCGCGCCGTTCTCTAAGGGCCTGTAATAAGTTTATTTAGCATTTTCCGATACTTTGAAGTTGAGAATCAGAAGCTAAATAACTATAGCAAGTACCTAGTATGTTTATTTCTCCTTTACATGATAAAAGGGTGAGATGTTTAAAGGACAAGTAGAGTTATTTTGGGCAATTTTACGGGGGTTTTATCCTCCAAATATGACTACATTAAGTCGAACAATATGGCTAACTAGACACACCTTCTTTGTACGCTGTACATAATATACCCCAAATTGTATGTACTTATAAATGGAAAGGGGGATAGCAAGTTTTACAAACAAGTATATAAAGTGAGTTTCTTTTCAGAATACAATACCTAATTCTTTCTAGACATGAAATTGTGATATTACAGGTTACAGGTGTGTAAGCGAGATACATGCTAAGACATTTGCATTAACGTGAGTGAGATGCGTTGAACATTTTTTATCCTGCGAATAGTTTCATAAAGTTACTAGAGTAACATTTGAGACAAAATAATGTAGTTGTGGGAGTGTTCCACCGAATTGACAATCACTTTATCAACCAAAAAAACCCATAATAGAAAATATCAACCAATCGTATCGCTGCATTTTTGGCAAATAAATCACTTTTATAAATAATATATTTACTAGACACCTGAGATTGTCCTTATTCTTTCAATGTTGTTTACGAACATTTACTATTTTTAGCTAGCTTTCCCTGGCGATCTTTCCAACAAACTCATATTGTGTCCAATCAAGTCTATGGTTACAATGGTTTACAAACTGACGGTCGCCGACATTGTCGTTAGCGCATGTTTTGACAAAACAACCGCTTGTTCTATCCGCTACCGTGCAACTAAGTTATCCATCAAACCCCGACTATATCGCTCACATAATAAAGTAGAAATTTCCTTGTTACTTCAACATCACTACATCGTTATACGAAAAAGTATTTTATGTGGCTACGTTCAATGTATGTTTTAGATTGTAAAAGTTTATAGGGATGAAAGATACATGAGTTTTAATGATTTAAGGTACTATAGGTACGACGTTGAGTAATCGCTTGAAAACATGTGATCCTTGACCCAGTTACTAACTGAGATAGCGAGCTCGGGTCTCTCTCTAAAAGCTTTTTGATGTACCAGGTCGTGTATTTAAAAGCACCTATTTTAGCTAGCACTCTAACTTTTCTGAACTAAGCAAGCATAATGGACAATGGCCTTAATCTCCATCGAGTTTAGGGACTGTCCGTGGTATCTACATATTGAGGTGTCAATGTCTGTTGGGTAAAACCTGTACATAATAATCTAATAATTTTAGTTGTTTTGAGATGGTCGCAGTTGAAAGGCTTTGGTAAAGTAGCAGTAAAGTGTATAAAATATCCAAAACATACAAATCATTTAGTCCAAGTTCATTGATTCAAACATTCAATTGTGGCAACTCTTAAATTCAAAAACCCATTAAATAAGAACTTATTATAAAACAGGTCGTAAAATGGGGTGTAAAATTGAATAAGTTTGACATTATTATTGCATACAATGGCCGCCTTCGACGGGAGTGGCTAACAAGGAAACATGCCACCCGGTGCCAGGTTTAATTAAACAATAAATATTTGAATGGATGTATTGAAATTTGTTATTGCTATGGCGATAGCATAGTCTAAATATTTAGCGAAGCCACTACATAACACACTTCAATACATAACATTTTTACAGGAAAAATTAAAATGTGTAAATAAGACGTCGACTTAGAAGTCGATAATTCTCTACAACAATACTGACCTCTCCCAATAAGGGGTATGTTGGAACAAAAATATCTGTAAAATACTATAGTAATTTGATAGGTATATTCTATAGGTACGTATTTGAATCTCTATAACAATACTAACATCCCCCAAAGGGGTAGTTCAAAATTCAGAAATCAATGAGCGAATGTCTGGTGCTGACTTCAAAGCTTGAAGTCCCGGCTCGGCGGCTCAAACTTCCCCACAGTGTTGAACTAGAGTCACTGTCAATGTTGTATGTATATATGTAGAGCTCCTTTACTGAGTCCATATAAGTACGCACAAACAGAACATCGTTCCACGATCCCTATTCTTCCTAATGAGTGTTATAGCGTTAGGGCAAGCACCAGGCTATCAGAAACTCTACATTTGAAATAACGAAAAACACCGTCTGTCGCGGGTCTAAAGCAAGTATGTACATTAAATTATTTAGGAACATTATGCCCAGATTTTGTCGTCTCATTATTAAGTAATTATGTTTTATTACTCTGAAAGTGTTTTTTAGATCGGTGGAGCCATTAGACCTTAAAATAAATTAAGTAAACCAAAATTATCTCATGTTAAATATTAAACTAAAATTGTTAAACGTAGGTTTTAAAGTTCTCCCAAGATGGTTGGTACGTTTTCAATAAATCCATCCCCCACTTTTCTGATACTTCGACTGTAAGGGATTTAATTGTACAGTCATCATTATATCTCAATTTTTTTTTAAAAAATGTAGCTAAATTGATGTTTACACCCGGAAGTGCCGCAGTTACATTTACCGGGCACCCGGAGATCCGGATAACAGTACCGGACAACGGAGCGGTCGGCGGAACTAGAAAGCGCCGACGCGACGGGCAAGAACTTGGTCCCTTTGAAGCTTTTATGTGAAAGGCACGTACCCACAGACTGGAATGCTCGGCTTTTACTTTTTTTATTTTTCTTAAGTAATATGACATAAGGACTGTGAAAGATTTTTTGGAATATATCACATAGCAGGAATGAACCCTTGATAGTGTTTTTTTTTATTTTTCAAAGTGTACATGTCCTGGTACCTCTTCGTGGTATTTGATCTATACCACTGCACTTAACTTTTTAAAGCATTGTTTTATAATTATTATTCGCTGCTTTCTATTTTGCATGCTGAAAGGTCAGTGTGGTGATATAAAACTAATTTAAGATGTTACATTTTATTATACCCATGTTTTGAGCGAATAAATAATTGTATTAAATTGAGTTACGACAAGAACAGAGTTTGGAAAGACACTTGGCGTGTAAAATATACTTTAAAAAAGAAGAATAATTACTTTTTACGTTAAATATCAAGTTAATTCCATAATATTGTTTGTACTGACTGCCTGACAAAGCACAGCACACACAGTCAATTCAAGTGATCGGACACATTTTCAAATAATGATGTTTACGAAACATTATTATATCAGTTTAAAGTCAACATAGATAATGGGTAACGGCAAGCGTTGAGTAGCAACACTATAATGTAAAAGTAATGAGTGGTAACACGAATAACTATTTAGTGTACAGGTGAAGTTTATAAGTGTGCATGAAAGGCCAAAGCGAAAAATGCTTAAAGGAAAGGATTTTGATTAAAAATTAAAACTGCATCATTTGATTTTGGAAAAAAATGGGTCAGCCTGTTTGCTGATGTGGCAATTGTACGTGCTCGCTCGTGCAATAATAAAACATTAATCCATCTGAGGAAGTAAACAACACCGCATATAAAAATAGCACGGTGAATTGTTACAACATGAAATAACATCTAAACTAGCACAAATACAACAGTGCTCGAAGTTGCTAACAATATTTGCTTGCAATAGCATCCAGTGTAGTAGACTTCGGGTTCCGTACAAGTTGGGTTCAGTCCGAGCAAGATACCTACTTCGTTTTTGTTGTCACTCTGAATGCGCCATTCAAAGTTTACATGTACCCATCCACACAATGGATGGAAGTTACATGAATACATGGATAGGAAGTGTGCACACGTGTTGTTACTATCCTGTTATTATTCTTGTTTATTCATCTATTAATATAATATTATAATAAAGCACATCTAGGTTATCACTAGCATTAGATTAGCTTTCAATTCAATTTGTTTGAATTATTTTTGGGCGCTAAGTTACCTAATACGTATAATAATAAAACCAGCCCATTCAATGTCCCAATGTTGGGCTCAGGCTCCCATCAATGCAAGGGGGATTAGGGTATAGTCCACCACGCTGGTCCAGTGCGGGTTGGCGGACTTCACACGTCTTTCGAGGGCTCCTCTCAGACATGCAGATTTCCTTACAATGTTGTCCACCGTTTAACACGTATTCATTATGTAATTGATAGAACTAGGCGATACTTGGGGAAAATTCATTGTTAAACAAATGGGGGAGGGGAGACCCACAACTGACCCTCGGCTTGTCAACTTTTCCAATTTTAAACCAAACAAGATGATCAATAATTGAAGACGCCAACAAAACAGACACACATACAACAAAACAGACAAACAGTTTCTCGATTGACATCTTAGAGGAGTTCGGTTTTGTTGGCATCATTCATTATTGATCAACTTGTATGGTTTATAATTGGTAGAGTTGACAAGCCTAAGGTCAGTGGTGAGGCCCTCTTCACCCATTTGTTCAATAAGCATGGTATAATAAGCAAGGTTGAAGATTGAGATTCACGCATGAAATCCTGAAATCCGATAAGAAATAATAATAATTTTGCAATCAAAGATTGTTTGACAGATTTAATTATAATGAATTACCAGAAGAGTCTCGAAAACAAAGAAAGAGTTTTATTATAATCCAATAAATCTCATGCTTATCTTGGCATACGTCCTTTAATAATCTGGACTTATACTGAAAAGGCTATCAATAGCAATTCTTAAAATACCTCATTATTACTTTCATAGTATTATGAATTAAAAAGTATTTTAATAGGCAAAAAAAGGCTTTTTGGAATCCATGGACCCTTTTCATAGATTTACTCTTATTCTCGTATCCTAGCAACCGAGTAGGCAATTAGCTAGCCCCCGACTAGAACAAACATCACAGGCCCTGAGTGTATTCGTAGTTTAATATTTGTAGTTTTTCTAAATTATTCTATGAAAATCGTCATTTTACTCATTGAAAGAAAAAGTGGGTATGTTTGTCTGGCGATATTTATTTATTTATTTCCGGTCTAGGTATATGCTAATAATACCAGCCCTTTTTAATGTCCCACTGTTGGGCACGGGCTTCCACTCAATGCGAGGGAGATTAGGCCATAGTCCACCACGCTGGCCCAGTGCGGGTTGGCGGAGTAGGACCTACACGGTATTTCATTACACTCTTTCTATAAATACTTTCATGAAATCTGTATTACTTTGAGCTGTTGTTATTGATTTATGTAAATGCATCGCCGACATTATGGAACGTACGTCGGGCTAAAGCTCTAGTTATCGGATACATAAGTTTTTTTTTTTAAAGTTACTCAGTCTTTTAAAAAAGATATAGACATTTGGCAATACGCGCATCATGGAGTCTAGAGACAGAGATAATATAACTATTCGAAAAAAAATAATTAAATATTATTCACAGTAATGTGTGATGTTTTCTCAAAATGGTTTATGCATGTGATCAAAAATGGTCAAGCATTTTCTTGTATCATCAGAAGTAAATATTTGTCTACACTATTTTCATTATTTGGAGAACTAAGTAGATACTTTAAACATTATATAAGCGAGCGACTATAAGTGGCTTTACCCTGCTTCGCTTCTCCCGAACGGCTACAATGATGCGACGGGAGCCTCGAGATTTTTGCTGACTAGTTATTTACTGCTGCTTGATATTTTATGTCACACATTAAATATGAAATAAGAGGATCTGTTTTGATACCTACTCATAACAATATTTGTTTTTCTTTGACGAAAAGTAGAAAAGATAAAGAAAATGTAGTTGATATTATGTGGAAACGAATTGAGCGGCTCTAAAATTGTGATTTGTTTTGTAAGTACTTCGGTAAGAACAATTACAGCATGTTCGATTTCCAGTAAGCCTGTGGTAAAGGTATGTTGATTCAACAGCACTTCTGCTTCAAGCATAAAGCCAGCGACCAGCTTGCCGCCGAGCGCAGCTTGAGCTGATACTAAATAAATTCACAATTTATCACCTTTTGTTTATCACCTAGGTTAACATAGCGTAGGTATCAAACGTGTCCGAAAATTCAAAAGCTCGGAGTTTTAGGGCTACCGTTCCCAAACTCGATTAAACTTTTATTTCAGCATTCCATCAGATAAACAAGCGAAGGTTTTATGGCTTGGCTTAGAAGTTTGCGTTGAATAAAATATTACGACGCCTTACGACTCAGAGGATGGGTTCAGGCTCATGAGAAACGATTCGGCACCAGTGAACAAATTTAGCGCAGCCGAAATATGTCATTCATTTCATAGTAATCACTTAGGTATTATAATAAGTGCACTTAAGTTATGGATAGGGTTTATTCGGCATTATAGCGCGGTATGGCGATTGCAGAATAATATTCTGAAGGAATAATCCAATGACATCACGTTACCAAGTTTAATAGGGTTTTTTGCCGGGGCACAATTTCGTCAGAGGGATACGACGGCCGGAAATACAACCTGCCCACCAGCACCGGGGCAAGTGGTGCGCAACCCGGATCCCAGCCGTTTCCACGAGTCGAGATTGCTTGCGAGATGGGCCGAAGAAATGTCGTTTAGAAATTTGTGGATGCAATAATGAATGTTTATCAATTTTTGAACATCACTAGCGGAGCTTTTCGACACCAGACTATTTAAAGATAGGTGGAGGCTATTACGTTAGTATATAATATAGATTTAGGACTTCATATCTATATGATAATGTAAAATATATATATGAAGAATCATGGATAAATATCTATAAAAAATGTATCACACATTTTGTCGATGACATATAGATTTCTAGTTCTATGTAATATAGTTATTTTTTTATTAGAGGTAATTAGACATAGGTATATTATAATAATGTATATGTCTTATACTGTGATATTTAAACCTTCGTCATTGAAGCATTATAATTATACTATTTATCGTTCCAAGGTATAATTATTGCAGAAATATATCTTACAAAGAATAAACATAAAACTACATTCAGCAGGCTTATGTCTGACCCAAACATTTTGCCGCACATTTAATAAACAAACAAATCATCATTTAATAAAAACTTTTATAAATATTAAAAACACTTCTAGAATAACTCACCAGCGCTAAATTCTGTAAATTGCTTTCAACATAATTCTGTGGCCACTGAAAAAACGCTTTATATTTTAAAACTGGATTTTCTGAATTGTATCGTGCTTATGAATATTTCATGAAATACAAAGGCACCGTCACGTGTGTTGCTCTTGCGACGCGACTAAAAAAACGCGGCTTTTTTTATTGCAATCGGGGGATTTGATTTTTCAGGAGGGACTAACAGTTATTAATTGGTTGTAGCCAATGGTTTGTGGCTCAACCATTGGCTACTTGTTACTTACTTATCTTACTTAACCTATCATACTTAACTTAGCATACTTAACTTATCATACTTAACTTATCATAATTAACTTCATTGTGTGAAACACATCATAAATATATACACGGAGTATAAAGCCAAAATACCATGCCGATTTGTATAGTACGCGGTACTATTGTAGGTCCTATAATTATGTAAATTGTTTGGGTTTGATAGCGTGCGATTAAAGTATCACCAGTATATACTATGCTCTAGTATTTGGATTTGTTTTGGTAAATAATGCTATCATTTATATAGCAGTTACGTCGTTAATTCAGATTGCGCATCAAACGTCCAGTAGCCATTACCTAGGTCCAAATTACCCTCATAATAGTAACATCATATCGCTATCACGTCATCATTAGTCCCGTGGGCCGTCTGACGTCATCGTTGTCACAAATTAATACTGCTACCGGCACAAAGCAAATCCATTTCCCAATTTGCATCATCCGACGGCACGAGTTTCAAAACAATTATTCGATACAGTACATCCATGTTCACGCCTCGCATGTCACAGGGTAGGCAGTGACTCGTGAATACACGGACAGTGTTGCCACTTTTTGTGTCAGTTTTTCGGTTACAAAGTTGACATAATTAAACACAGTGAATTTCGGAGGCCAGTGCGTCGACCGCATCGATGAAACGATTAGAGGGCAACACATCGATCAATAGTCGATCCAATTAGTTGAAGATTTGAACAGTCTACACTTATGGAGCATAAATAAATAATACTTAAGTACCTAAATAATTTGAAATAGGTTTATATTTTCAGATGGGTGCTAAGTACTTAAAATAATTGGAATATTACTGACGAAAAAACCAAAGAAAGACTTTTGTAACAATCACTCGAATCGAATTTAAAAAGTTAAATCTCCGCGTTTGAATAGCCCAGTGATTACATTCCGTTTAATCCATTTTGCTCAATAAGCGCTTTTTCACTCGGCTCTTCATGAACTGTGAAATAATTACGGAACAGCGAACAGTCGCTGGAGGGTAATACAGCGCAATCGGTATAATGGTGCCGGGCGTGAAGCGCAGCGCTGTAGCGCTACTTTATTAAGCGGAAAATTTCCGATGGGATGTTACTTTTAGTGTTATGTTGGTTGTTCTTGGATGTTGCTTTTAATGCACAACTACGGTATGTTGATTTATTACAGTTAATTGCTGGGAGGAAGATAAAGGGGAAAATATATAAAATATGATCTCAATCGTCGCCCTTAAAGTTTAAATTTATACAGGTCGGCTACACTTAGCGTTTTAATTATTAAATGAATACACCAAACTTTTAGGAACTACACGCCCTTGTTTTAATATTTGGCTGATTGCAATGTTCCCACATCGAAATAGGCTAAAGCTATCACTCTCGTTAGTCGTCCGCTAGGTTTACGTAAAGCTTGGCACGCCGGTGGCGCCATTGTTCTACAAACAATACCAAATATTTGTACAGGTGAGCCGATAATTGAGGCGCCTACTACCGTCTGTTGCGCCGCACGTGAGGCGAGCACTGTTAGGAGGAACTCGACAACAACTCGCTATGATTATTACTTGACTTATAAGCTTCATCATTCTGGTAATGATGTCACCATCACTTGTCCAGAGAGTAGCGGACCCGGACGCATTTGTGACTTAATATGATTTTACACTTTTTAAGACATTTGTTTATTTCTTTTTATATATATATATGGTATATCAATAATACATAGTATACAATATTTTAAACAATGAATCAGAAACGTTGATGGATAAAATAATTGTGTAAATGATGATCGTTTTTTTAAGCAAGGCTTCCGTACTGGATCAACTAGCTTTTGGCCATTGGCTTAGTACACGGTGGCATTTTTTAAATGTCTAATAATTTGATTTATTTCTTTTGGAATGATATCTTTAAAAACTTCTGTTAGACCTGTTAAAACATTTTACACTATTTTTGATACACCTTATATATTTTTATTTGATAATGTTTATATGAAATAATTTATATAAATATAGTCAACCCAGTGTACGGCTGAGATTCCCACAACAGCTTTTATTACTTCAGCTTTCTTTATATTTTTATGAGCACAGCTTAGAACCATCTCAAAGGTACCGATTATTGAAAAATATAGTGGTGTTAAAATCGGTGCATCAACATTTTAGTTATGTTGGTACATACATACAGACATAGAGTTGCTACATTTTAGCACCCCCTTTTGCGTTGTATCGAGGGTCTAAAAAGTGATAGCTGTGTGTGTTATCCCAAATAAGTCTCATAGTAGGCCCTTTCTCGTTAGTAGACCACTAAAACAACTTGCTACTTAGTATTTTGCTAACAAAGGCTCCGCCATGTTAGTTTAATTGCCTATTTTCACCATCACAACCCATGCGCTAAAATAAGTTTTGTGGGACTATCCCAGTGCCCGATTGTAATTAAAAAAAAAGATCTTTCTTCATTCAAACGTGGACCCCCCATTCGCCCCCCTTAAAGGTCGAATTTCCAAAAATCTCCCCTTTATCCCAGGAAATGGATGGCCTCTCACAGCATAGCCAAAAAATGTGTATCTTAAAATATGTCTTTCACTGTTCTATTACTCATTCATTTTAACCAATCCCATGAAATTGTGTTAAAAATCCAACATCTTTGTTGCCCATGGTAAGGAAAAATGCACTCTAAAATAAACGCGCTCACGTGTACGAAATCGTGAGTATTGCTTGAAATTAATGAAAATGTATCATCGATCCACGATAAGTACTTACGTTCTAATGGTCTTTTTTTATAGAATTATAGAAATTGTATCACACATTCCCCTATGCTACTATCACATGCTGCGCATGGATCTTTCGGGTAATACCCATTATATAATGGATACTCCCAAATATAGTCCCCCTATATTCACGGAAAGGATAGCATTGGAACAGTAAGTCAGTTTCGGTAACGGGGTATTAAACATGTATGGCTTATTGATTTATAGGCTAGGTTATGGTGCATCTGGAAAATTAGGATATTGAATATTATACAGACTGATTCAGAACGAGAAATTAACCTGACCAAAACTTTGAATCTGGACTCCAACAAAGATGTAATCATTTTGTGAAGGACTTCGATAATTAAAAATCAATTTTCAAAAAAATATGCTCACAAAAAATCACAACTCTTATATCGTTTAACCAAATTTTGAAATTTTGAAATTCTGACTTCACATAGTTGATAACAGATTCACTAAGGGAGCGCAAGCTTAACGGTTAAGTATACCCTATCGAGACCACCCTATAAAAAAAAGGGCTCGCTCTTATATTGTACATTTTTCTATTTACTAGCGTTGCTAAAATAGAGTACACATATAGCGTGTAGTTTCATCTAGTCAGAGAAAGAATCATTTACTGAGTACGAACACACATGAGACTTGGTAAACACTGGTTACATTATTATTATGCGTTTTACGATTGCATCTATTCCACTACCTTATTGTTTCAAAAGAACTTTTAAATAGAGAAGACTAAGATTTGGGTGGGATCCCATCGAAATACAAATTTCACGCACCACAACTTAACCTCAACATAACACCTTCTCAATGCATAATAACATGTCAAAATGTAACAAATACAGGTACGCAGTAAATCCCCCATTACGTTTTTACTCGGATTTAAGCGGAAAAAAACAAGCTAAATCTGTACCGATGCAGGGAAACATGACTAATGGCTGTAGCTATACACACACGGATTTAATTCCTGTGTTTTTGTTGACGTGCCGCGAGGAGCGAGATTTTGTTATTGAACGAATAATTGAAGGCTATTTGGTAAAGGCGCAAGTTCCAGCCTACCTCTCCTCTGAGATACATATTACAAACATCATATTATGATAACATTAACTTATTGTGCTAATAATATACCTGAAAGCAGCTTAACGTGCTAATTCACCTAATATAAGCCTATTGTGCTAACATCAGCTTAATGTGCTCATGCCTGACAATCTAGAAGCTCATTCTGCTAACACCAGCTTAATGTGCTAAAATACCTGGCATCAGATTAATGTGCTAACATGGCTGCCAGTAGTGTATTGTGCTAACATGCTTGACAGCAGCTTAATGTGATAATTTACCTGATAAAAGCTTATTGTGCTAGCATCAGCTTAATGAGCTAATGTACCTGACAAAAGCTTATCGCGCTAAAACCAGCATAGTTTACTAAAATGCATAACATCAGCTTAACATGACTATCAGTAGCTTATTGTGCTAACATGCCTGCCAGCAGCTTAATGTGATAATAATTCATCTGATAGAAGCATATTGTGGTAGCATCAGATTAATAAGTTAATTTTCCTGATAAAAGTTTATTAGCCTAACATCAGCTTAATGTGCTAAAATGCCTGACATCAGCTACATGTGTGTGTTAACAAAAAATGTTTGCTAATCCTCCCACAAACATGTACTTTCCGGCAAAAGCTTAATGCGCTTTTGTACGTGTAGGTAAATATATTATTTACACAACACCGTCGCCATAAGTAGGGTAAGCAGAGCGTGGCACAAGACCCTCATCTCGCAAAAAGCAATATCATTTTAAGTAATCCTACCTCTACAATATTACACCCGACGGTAGGCTAGCTGCAAACGATCAATCAATTTCGTCAGTTGCGAATGTAAATCCGCGAAACGTTGTTTATGTACCTTCAATCGATGGTCGGATAGAAATGGCTGGATTATATGGTGTAAAAATAGCTTAGGGCGCGCTTTACCGATCGAGAGGTGTCGAATATTATATTAAGCTTCAGCAGTTATTTATATACCAGTGTAAAGTCTGCTTGTGGCTATTGCCCTGTGATGTGTTTGAATTTTAAAATTATTTGAATTGACAATGCCCATGGCATTATAGACCCTCACAAATTGCATTAAAATCAATTATGGTTTATCATACTCCTATCCTAATTACTCTCGAAGAGTTTTTTTTTATAACGAAATTCTAAATTTAAATAAGTTACGCATGCTGTGAGCTTAGTGTCACTTCGTTCAATGAAATCAACTCTAACTTAACCTTCATGCAACTTCGCACTATTTATTAGTATTATAAAGCTTCAATGAAATTTCCTATTTGAAACACACACTAATCTTATAGCGAATGGATGGTAAAAATATGCTTCTTTACTTAAATATTGAAGCATGATATAAATTGGTAGGTACCCACTATGTATGGGTTTTGCCATTATTTATTGATCACTTCTGCAAACATGCAGGTGTATTCAACAATGAGTATTGTCAGATCAGTTACATACACAGTTTGTTGTGAGAATCGCCTGGTTGTTGACTGATTTTTATTAACAAACAGCGTGGTTCAGAAAGGGTATACTAGCTGCTAGCAAAAGTCACAATTGTCATTTTGTTGGGAACCAAATTGATTTTCCCACACACGCACTTTTGGTGTTAATGTAAATGTGGCCTTGCCCCACTATGTATTCGTATTTCGTTAGTCGCAAACAATACGTGCGCTCGTGTGCAGCCAGCCTTACTGTAATATGTCCCCTCAGTCAGGTACCTTATAGGTATAAGGTCTAAATAGCTATTTAGACCAAGCCTTATGTGTTGTGATGCTAATATTTAAGTGCAGGTTGTAGCATTGAGATGGGTCAGTATGGGAATCTCTAAAACTCTAAGATATAGAAAAATATGTTCTAAGTTATGTCGTCGATTCGAGAGATAATAAAAACTGCACTCACACATGAATCGGGAACCGAGCCCGGTCATGTATAAAAAAACAAGGTTATTTCAGGGCGATATTAATTATGTTGATTCTCAATAATGCTGTAATACTTTTTTAGATCTCATCGACCCCCAAAGTTTATTTTCGATCAATTCAACCTGTGGGAAACCGATATTAATCCCCTGGGGTCGATATTGACCACTTTGGGAATCCCTGATTTAGACCATAGTTCTCCACGCTAGCCCAGAGCAGTTTGGTGAACAAGACTTTTTGATAGGCTGTACAGCAAGTGATAATAATTATTGAGAATAAGCTGCGCATGTGAAAATTAAAAAATCTCAGAGATGCGAGCTGGGGTTTGAACCTGCACACCTTGTTTCCAAGGGTCCTAACAACTTCGCTATCATGTTGATAGTGTATAATTTCTAAACTATTGGCCCTAGAATAAATACATTTAATTTCATTTCATTTAGAAACTTGTAATCACCTGCCAAAGTGAGCCATAGTAGGGAAATATAAACTTCAATTAATATTCGTCACTCTGCAGTATGACAACAGTATATACTCGTACTCGTACCGTACGTACTCGGTAGATAGATTATAGTTTGTTAGTTTTTAGCTATTTTAGTAATAGCACACCCCCACATACATGCTTACTTATTTTTCTGTATTTCTAGGCTAAGCAGAAAAAATATGATTTTCTTTAAACGCGCTAAATAACCCTATAGCCGAATCAGAATAAAGGCATATTGATATAAATGGAAATATGAATAAAATCCGCAATAATCAAAGCAAATCAAGTAGGACAGTAATTTGGAAAAGTTATATTACAATCAATTTTTCCGGGATATTATATATAATATTAATCTACCGATAGTTGGTACAATATAACTGTAAATAAACTACACAAGAAGTGAGTGAGTAATGACGTTTTACTAGAAAAAAATAATCACAAAATAAATCACAATGTAAACAAAAAAAAAACGTTAGAAATGCATTATCGATGCGTGTATAGCCATATAGCCGTTTTAATAGACGCTTCCAGTTACAAACATTAATAACCTATTTTATAGAAGAATACACTCAAAACTGTGATCGTTTAAGATTAAATACGTCAACCTTAAAAAAAATTAAAAACAATATTTAAAAATCAAATAAGAACAAAATTTGAATAAATTAAAAAAAATAACTATTAAAATAATGAAGTTTCAAATGACGTACCTTGTTCGTCGCGACGGTTTGCCAGTGGCATGAGGGCGAATCAGGCGACTGTCACACACCGGTTGCGCGCGGATACTGTCATCTGGGTTTAGGCGGGATTTTCACTACGCCAGGGACGTATCTATCGATATCCATGACCAGTGTGAACTATCGATAAACTTATCGGTTATTATTTTGTTGCTAAATTACAATGATGTGCTATTTATTATTGTTTGAAGCAATGAAATGTAATTAATGGTTTGATATAGTTGCGTATTAAGCGAATGTTGTGTTGCAAAAATATTGAAATTGATTATGTACATGTCGTGTATTTAATTATGAATAATTTGGATAATAATCAACTTACAATTGCTTATCTTAAATATCTTCTCGTTAAAAACTACTAATAAATACTAGGAAATATCTAAGCCTGCTATTGTCTCATTAATTGATGAAAATAATAAAAAACTGGTCGCTAGTCGATAAGAGCGAGTGTGCCATCAAAACATAGATAGCATCCCTACGTAGTCGCGCATGCTCAGAGCGCGCCCTCCAACGATTGCCCGGCAGACTTACTACGTTGATTGATTCACCAACTTGTGCGCAGGTTAACTCACCAGAGACACGTGCCGAAGTAACGCAGGACCAGCCGCAAAAGAACCACCCCTCCCACCACAGAGCCTAAAATGCGAGAAAATTAGGAGGTATAACCAAAAATCTACGGGTCTGTTTACAATGGACAGTGTTTATCAGGGCACGCGGGCGAGAGCGCTATTCGTTTTGAAAAAGGAACTCGCAAGTTGCGCGCATGTATGATTGGTTAAGTGATTTTATAGTTTTTATTGCCAATTTGAAAACAATACATTCATTCTAGTGTATTTATTTAAAAAAACTATTTCATCCAGTAATCCAGTATTATCAGCGACCGTTATATTTTTAAAGTAAATAACTTACATTGATGCACAAAAATAATTGTTTATTTTGTGTTGAATTTACGCCTAAGGAACGAAGACTGATTGAATAATCGACATTGATATAAAAATAAGTAGCTAAACAATACGAGTATTTATTATCAGAATTAGAATAGAATATTGGCGTAGTCCTCCCCCTCATGCATCACTTAAATTAACTGCTACAATTCTGCAGATACTCGAGCATCACTTACGCCCCATATTACCCACCCCCTGTCACTGGGGGCAACTAGTATAATTTAGCGAGCATAGACAAATGGGGAGCGTGTTGTCAATTTGCCCCGTGTGCTGATCATTTATCAGTATCAGATGAAACGTTTCTTTATATACAGGCTGATTCAGGACGGGCATACTAAGGCTTGAACCTGCACTTTTGCATGCTCAGACTTTCGATATGTAGTTCTAATTGTAAAATGGTTATATCTTTAGCTGATTCTAGGTACGCTAGTGCTAGGATTACTATCCGTACTGTACTTAATAAGTTACTTACAATGGTACATGTAGGTGAATACATCAATTGGATTTTGTCTAAGTGTAGATTAACGCTGGGTTTTCTCCTAGCTCTTTCTTCCAAGTGGGACTGCTGGTGACTTGTGACACAAGTTTGAAACCGCTTCCTTCATGATACCTTAAGATTTATTTAATCCCTATATCAGATTGGTATCACACTCAAATTTGATTCATAATTGGATCGAGTGCTTAATAGCTTTCAAGGTGACCTTTCGTGTTTAATTGCTGCTTGTTTCTCTCCCCTATTTTTAACATACTCCAGACTGTCTAGAGGTTATCTATTATTTTATATTCTATATTACTTGAGTGTTATTTCCAACCCAAGGCTGTCTTTAGCTCCTAAAATGATATATATCTTAAAACAAAAGGATTCTTCTGAAGCTTAATATTTTATACACCGCAAATAATGTGCATATAGTATGTCATGTATATATATAAAATAAAGTCGTGTCAGTTACACCATGTATAACTCCAAAACGGGTGAGCCGGTTTTTTGAATTTTTTTTTTTGAATTTGTCTCCACCCCGAATAGCAGAACAACTATTAACCATGGGAAAATTTCACTAAAAATAATTCTCATATATCTGTTTCGGCAGTACGACGATCGCCGAGATAACTAGAAGTATATAGTACTACCACAGGTACTTAAATATGGGTCTCTACTTATCTTCTCTTGGCTTGTTCTCATGGCATTATACCCTACCCTACCATTATCTTATCGCAAGTATTACATTTGCAATCTGTTTGCTTACTACAAAAACGTACAAGCTTGAACAGTAATAGGTACATCGATCTCCGGGAGATCCCAGTTTATCAGATTTACAAAGGTTTCATGTTATATTTATGCACACACAGATATGTGGTTATCAATAACCATTAAAAACATTATTTACCGAATTTTTATTTGAGTGAATATGTGTGTTATGAGTAAGAGGTTTCGTTATCTTCTTGCCGGGACCCATCTTGGATAACAATGTTCTCTGTGAGTTACCGTAGCACAAATACACCTTTGTGGTCATTAGATACAGCGATGTGTGAGTTAGTGTGCGTGTGTGTGTGTGTGTGTGAGAGAGAGAGAGAGAGCATGTTAGTGTGGAATCACTATTTCATGAGTAAGAGAGTGCAACTACCAAAATAAATTAATAAGATATGTGCTAACTCCGATTGCTAGAGCCAAATGGTAGGAGCTAATTAACTTCCACAGAAGCCCGTAAAGTTTAGCACTGCCATCTCATCATGTGAAACGAAAATAGATGTTTTGAAAAGAAACGAAACGCATTTTCTAAATATTGAACCAAACGAAACGTTATTCGGAGAAGCGTTTTTGGACAAACATAACTCAGTGAAACATTTTTCGGGTAAAATTAAAGATAACCCTATCATCTAGATCTATCATCGCACAAATCTTGTCGCTAGCGGCAACGGTGTGCTCCAAGTTTTGATCTCGGACAGAAGTTAACCGTGGGCGAGAGTCGGTAGTTATCCATAATAGGATAAAATTTGCCGATTGGATGGAGATTTTGGACTTTAGTAGCTAGGTACTTCATGTTTTAATAAAAGTTAAAGGTGTGTATACAACCTATCATATATTTCCAAGTAAGAACACTTAGCTTTATAATAATACTTCACAAAAACCAGACAATAAAACAGTATTTACCAGTATATGTAAATGTATTCAGAAGTCAATTCTTAATTATGTCATTATAAACAGACAAAAGCTATATAATATAGGGACAATCTTCAAGTTTTGTATCATGAAGAGATAAGGACTAGTTAAAGTTATACCTGAGGATAGATTGATAACGTTTTGTTCATTATATTATCTACCTTTCAAATGTAGGTTAGGTCGAGCTCATGTGGGAGCTAAGAATCAAACAAAAACAAACTTGTTATTATTTCTGTACGTACCTGGTTCAGCTTCCAACTGGGGCCCAATTCTCACGTCACTCTAATTAATCACGAATTCGAAAAAAGTCAAATTCGAACTTTTCTCGAGTGAAAATGAAGTTGAGCTATTCTGGTAGTGACCCTGCTTTCCGTGACAAGGGACCCGGGTTAGAATCCTAGCAAAAATAACATTGCGACATACAACGCTCTACGATATCACCATAGAACTTTGACGTAACTAAAAAACGGCTGTTATAATGACGTTGACTTCGATATTAACATTCCGTCATGCTAAAGAAAAGTAAGGGTTTTTGAAATTTATATATGATCCATATAAATTCTGTTGAAATAGGTATATAATCTTGCATATAGCACTAAACACTGACGTAATAAGGTTTTTAAATATATTTTACGAAGACGGTATATCATTGCATACATTAAAAAAGCGCTTAACTACTTCTTGTGGCAAATTTGTCGTCCGAATTGAGATTGGTTTCGATTAAAATACACAATTCGAGAAAATAGCATTAACGTTCGAAATTTTGAATCGCAAATTCTATTTCGAGATTATCTCCATTAAAATGAGAATAGGCCTCCTGTTTCCTGTCATATACATTTCTATCTATTTCATCTATTCAGGTCACGACAGACCCGGTCATTCATCGAGTTGTTCCGCTTTCATCCTATGACGTCCCATCCTTTTTTTTCTCGGTTCAAGCGATTCTTATTCCATTCTCAACTGAACACAATTATTTGATTTTATGTTCTGAATTCGTCCCACGAGTATTACTTATTCAATCGCTTGCTAGCCTTTGTATTGTTATTATCTTCGCAATCAGTTGAGTTAGGAATACTCACGGGATGAATTAACAATATTACTAAAAATCAAAAATTGCTGTCGGTTGAATTAGGACTAGGAATCATTTAAATTAAGATAAAAATAATGATAGCATGAAATATTATAGGATAAAAACGGAAAAACCTCATTCATCATCGGCTCCGTTTATTACCAAAAACATAGTTGGAAGCCGGCAGGTGTCGCTGCAGGTCATATACAGAATGATACGTCAAGCTCAGTGGTGACTGAACGGTGCCTCGACCACATTCACGTTTAAGCCTTTTAGGGACGCCGTTTTCATATCATCATGTCACATCCATTATTTTATTTATAATGTGTATTTATTGAATGTGTCATTGCTATTAATTACTTGGCATTGTGCAAAATACCCGCTAGGTTGTGGGTGAGGCCATATTCATATCATCATCATTTTATTTCATCGCATCTCATTTTGTTAAAGAATGAAGAAGAAGAAGAAGAAAATTGTCTTTGACATTCACAGAGGTAGGTGAAATTGTCCTATAATTGGCTTTCAAACAGCCTTTATATGCGTTCCGCATTCAAACTAGTCTAACTAAGAATACATATATTTGTACGAGTATATACCTATTGTATGAATGTAAATTTTGAGGACTGAGGAGATTTGACTGCAAAAAACATCTAAACATGAGGATAACCCAGTTCTAACTATGGCAGTATGACTTCCAATAGCTCAAATTAGTTTTATTTCAATTTGTAGTATTCGCGTAAATATAATAAATCAATATCAATATTTGTGTTTTAATAGAATAGTCGTTTTATTACAACTACTCGTATTGTATAAAACATATTCTAGAACTATAATACTAAGAATAACTTACTTGTTACAATGCCAAAGATTGATTATATTCATTTCTTTTTTTTGCTATGAATTAATTTAGGCACAATTAAAAACTCTACACTGAAAAATATATACGAACTAGACTTAAACAGGCGAAACCAAACTCCCGTCTTCAATTTAAAACTGCCCGTATTCGCGGTTCTTTTGCAACGATTTGTGCACGACTGGGACGTAACAGGTCCAACGATTTAATTGGATGAATACAGTTTTTTAGACTGCATTAAGCTGCGCTTGCACTGTACCCCATTTGCGAGTGACTTACCCTGTACTGCTACCTTTTATAATAAAAATAAGTTTAAAAAACACACTTCGGTCCCATGTGTGCGTTGAAGTAGATAAAAAGAGTTGTTTAGCCATCTGCATTTAACAGTAGCTAGTTTGCCTCCTGTTCAAGTTAGAGACACCTTGAGCCCTATACAGATTCGAAAACATTTGTACTAATTACCCCACCATATTTAACCAACCTACATAGCATATTAAGACCCTAGCTATAATCAAGATAATATTATAATAATTATTCCAGCCCTTTTTTAATGTCCCACTGCTGGGCACGGGCCTTCCCTCAATGTGAGGGGGATTAGGCCATAGTCCACCACGCTGACCCAGTGCGGGTTGAGGACTTCACAATCTTTCGAGGGGTTCTCTCTGACATGCAGGTTTCCTCACGATGTTTTCCAAGTGATAATCATGGTTGAAAATGAGGTTAGCACATGAAATAAAAGAGGTGCGAGCCGGGGTTAGAACCTACAATCCTCGTTACCGAGGCAAGCGTTCTACCAACTTGGCTATCACTGCTATGTCAAGATAATAGCAAAATATATTTTTTTTACTCGACCTAAATCATGGCTTCCTGGTAAGAATTATTGTTAGTAAATAAGTGCTTAAAATTGTACGATATATGTGTTCGAATACTTATTGGAATATATAAAAAAATACGTGCGTACGTAATTATAATTTTAATCAAGCTTACGAATATAAAATGTTTATGTAAAGACCTAATTACATTAAGTAATTATACAGCACTCTGCAAATGCAAACATGCACATATATTTGTAGAGAAAATACTAAAGAATATTTTTTTAATGATTTTAATCACGTCCAGATACCCCTTAGGGGTATTCAGGCGTGGTGTGGTATTAGTTAATATACTATTTTATTTGTATGGTAAGTATTTTTGGGTTTTTTATTTTTTATGTTTAACCTATTTTTTAAATTTATTATTATTATTCTGCCAGTATCAAATTATAGGTAAATGTCAGATACTTTAGGCTTCAACCACATTACCAATAGTCTAAGACACCGGATAAGTATTTTATTAAAATATAGTTATAGACTTATTGGGAGAAACTGAAAAGTCAAGTTTCGTCGCTGCGTTTCGAAAACGTACTCTCGTGCACTAAACTGAATTCCAGTAATATGCCATTCTAACATTATAAGAGCCTCAAGCTCAAGAAATTAAAACGTAAATCTCGACGTGACCTTTGCATTTCCCGGCAAAAAGTTTTATCAATAGCTGGCACAAATGGCGGGTATACCATTGCTCTCCTCTGTGCCCGCAGCGGTGGCAGGCTTGAATGCAACAAAACACAAGTCACACCTTATCTGAATACTGTAAAAGGTAACATAAGGTTAACCCCCAACTCTTATCATTTTTATGTAATCGACGCATGTTCCAACTGTTGGATTAAATGGTGCGTCTCTCACGGACACTCCCCGATCATGAACGTGATGAAACGTTTATATTCTTTCAGATCTCCGCACCACAGAAGCTGTACAATCTCCACGCCCGCATATCTTCGATGCAAGCGTCTATGCAAAGGATCACGCTCGTTATTTACTTGTAAAAACAATGCGAACGTACTACGAGACCTCACTTGTAAGGATCAGTGACATAAAAGAATTGAGATTTATGTACGAGGAGTCACCTCATTATGAACAGGGATATCTGTTGGGGGAGATTATTGAAAGGTAACATCAGCAGATAATATACTCGTAGTGTTCCTTATTAGACGGTATAGGAACGCACACGCTCATACAAGGCCACTCGTAAGGTTGCTATATAACCCCTAATGACGCTGGAATTAATAAGAGGCTCCACGCAAGCTTTACACAGACTTGGGTCTGTGTGAATCATCCTGTCCACGAGCGGGATACGATACCTTTCCAGGATTATACTATCCTCAATTTTGTTATACGGTTTCATCAAAATTCGTCTTTAAATCCCCGTAATAAGTGAAACGACGGACAGACAGAAGTTCTAAAAATAACGAAATCGGTCTTTGCAACGAAAATAATGGTCCTCCGTATTTTTTTTTATTATTCAATACATATTCATTGTTGGGTTCCTGTGACTACCTTTCGACTCTTGACCAGAGTTCACATGGAGTCAAATTGAAATACAATATCGATAGGATTTCATTAATTTTAAGGGTTTGTGTCACTACTTTCCAGCTCCGTCGTCACACCAGCTTAACAGTACCTACCTTGCTATTGTATTGTCATCAGAAATCCACGGGAATGCAAAACGTCAGGTTCATTGAATGTCTTTTCAAAACCTGACCTGCGCAAATTCCCCGGCCATTTAACACATGGTGGGAAATAAGATCGTAGAAACATTGACGTTTGCATAATAGCACCGCTATGCTTACTAAACAGTAGTGTTGGTCGCAGTAGAGTGTATATCGCGCGGTAACTTCAACCCGATGAGTAAAAACTTTCCATTTCACAGATACCGAAAGTCCGTGGAACATGTCAGGCTTTGCACAGAAGTTGGTACCAGTACAGTGCTGGACTGTCTAAAACGGACGGAGCTACTTCAAAAACTACATTTCGAAATATTCCACCTGTGCAACATGATGCACGAGATCGAGTTGAAATATAAAAGCGTTATTGAATTCGGCGCCAACGCGGCGCACATGTCCTTAGAAAGTATATGGAAACTGGAGAAACAAATGAGATGGCAGCAGAAACAAAGGATGAAAGCGAAAAAAAAGGAGATGAAACTTAAAGGAGAATTGAACAAACTTATGTCGAGGCAAAAGAACCAGAGACCGGGCGCGAAACCATTGAAGTATAACTTGTGGTGGCCGATAGACTACGGATGGGAGATTAGTTATTATTGGTAGTATTAAACTATATAATTTAAATAACATTAGAAGTATTAAAAATGCTTTTATGGAGATATAAACAAATTAAAATCGATAATTACCTATTAGCTTTTTATTTTCTTATAATATAGTTTTCTGGCTATGATTCGGTTTTTAAGTCAAGATTTCTTTCCCGAGGTGATACTGTTCTTCCAATATTTTTTTTCGTTTACAATTAAAATTAAATTTGATATTATTAAATGAGCAAATTGACAAATTATTCATCAACAAAATTATATTATATGAGCCCAGCGTTTCAACATATTATATGCTTTATACGTGAAGTATCATCTGCTTACTAGCCGCACCACCCAGCCCCGTGGACTGATTGTAGTTCCCGGCTGACAGTTCGATCGGTGGCGAGAGATTGATAGTCCTTCTCAGACCCAAGTTACTAAGCGGCGAGCTTCGACTGTGATTAATTTTACTTATCAGTTAGGGGAAACTGCCAACCACAACGATATTTTTCAAATGGCTACAAGACCTTATGCTCTAACCTGAGATTTACTCTCAAATGTATAGCAAGTCTGCATTTTTTTTTTGGGTCCCATAGCACACGGTATATAGGTCCCACAGAATGTTCGTTGTGTTTTCAAAACCATCCTAATGTTATTTATACGTTTTCGGCTCATAAGAATATTCTTTTTTTTTGCTAAAGTTATGCTTCTATCTGCGAATGGAGATAAATACTTTCGTCCATTTACAATGGAATTACAAAACACATTTCTTTTGAAACATTATTCGTGAACCCATTGTAAATTGATCTAAACCGCTATTGGGGGGGGGGGGGGGGGGGGGGTCAGATTTCAGCAATTAAGTTTTGTAACTTTATTACACATTCTAAACTTAAGTCAAACAATGTGCTCACGATATTGAATTTAATTGGCCTCAAATTTCACCTTAATGCCCGGCCAAGTTGCCCGAACCGACCTCGCTAACTTGTTTGTCGGAACTAACTTTATTGCTGGTTGCATGTTTATAACTTGGAGAACAGTTTCAACTTAGTTGCTTATGAGAATAAAATATAAGTTTTGTGGGGGATGCGCCCGTGTGCAATATGTTCGCCCCCTATTGCATTGGGAGGAAAGAGTACCGGCATAATGTGGGCTTACAACTATCTTCTGATTATTTTGTTTGTATATACTTAACATTTTTGTTTGAGAATCAAGGCTTCAGCCATGCTCTATCTCTATCCGGTATGATGACGAAGGTAATTTGTAGAGGGAGCAGATTCTGCACATTGACAAAGCCTTGTAATAAATTGAAACACAATAGACTTTATAAGGACTTACCCCTGTCTCAACCAGGTTTATTGTTCAAGTCCCCGTAAGTAAGCCTGGTCGCTCGTGTTCCCCAGAATAAAGCTCTCGTTGTACAGATTATAAAAATCTGTGCTGTGTACCTAATGTAGAACGATTAACCGACGGTCCGGAAACCAACGAGAGACGTGATCTTCGGATGCTGGCGAGATAATCGAGGCCGCCAGCCAAGTGCCGCGGCCCGCTACAAGTCGGCAAACGGATCACTTGGCCACTTGCCATCGCGGTGGTAGAGGTGGCATTAGTTCCATAAACTCGCCTAACTATCACCCAAATAGTTCAGGCAACAGTTACCTGCATATCACCTAGATAGACTAATAAATCTATGTTGTTACACTTCATAGACATTGAGTACACAAATAGAGATGTTGAATTAACACGTTGACTGCGTTAGGAGGTCTAAAAGAACTCTAACGTGACTTTCAGCTGGTGCGGCGCCGAAAATCGTGTTCTCCACCTCTGTGCGGGAGGTCGTAACTTCTTTATTTCTATGTGTTTGACAGAGACAAATATACATACCTACTTCCCGCTGCGAGTTTGATTCAATAATGTAATAAAAAAAATAGGAGATGGATGAGGTCTCTAACGCACTGAGTTGTAATAATATACATCTGTTGCGTGAAGAGATCTTTCGGACCTCCTAAAACACAGGCGTCATAGACGCAAGGAGCGGAGCGCGGGCGGCGCGGGCGCCGTTAGCTCGCGCTCAGTGTTGTTCAAATGTCGATAATGTGTACCTGTGCACTCCATGTAAAAAAAATACGCTCTTATATTTTGTCAGCGTGGTAGCAAAAAAAGTCGTTGCACAGGCTGTCACAGTAAATTACGGCTTACATTTAGTAGCACAGATGCATCCAAAACAGCCAAATGAATAAATAAGCTAAATGAATAAATACACTATGTGTGCAATGCGATCAAAAAATATGTTTACCATGCTTCAATGAGGAACATTTTTCTTAAATATATTTTAGGTCACTATGTTTATTGAAATAAAACTAATTTTATGGATTATCATAATTCATCATTCACGGAAGGACAGTCACCATGGTCAGTCCTCCCGTGACCATGGTTGCTGTAAAACAGCCGAAACGACGGGAACGTAAAAAACAAATAATAAACACGATAAAATCCATAAGATTAGTTTTATTTCAATGTGTAGTATTCGCGTAAATATAAGAAATCAATATTACTATGTTTAAATGATTACTTCATAAAAAGTTTAGCTATCGATAACTGGGGTTTTATTTTAATCCCATTACTAGTCACAACCCAAACGGATCTATCTTTAGTTGCGATGCGAGATTCAATGGATACCTAATTTTTTTTTCGTTATATCTCATAACCCACTTTTCATATCCCCATGCGTAGCAAACTTGAGATAGAACAGTTAATTCTCTATTATTTACAGAAAGAACATAGATTGTATCTTATTTTTTGATAAAGATATGAGTTTTTTTAAAATACCTTATTTTAGGAGATGGATTAGGTCTCATACGCACTACAGTGAAGCTCGGTTATGAGGTCGAATAGGTCTCTACCGCACTGGCTGAAAGTCTTCTGAAAATGGCACCGCACTCAACGTGTTAAGAACCAATAAGAATATTTGCTACTTATAATTACAATTCTATCAACCATTACATAGCAGGTAGTATCCGCTTCGCTTCAAAATGCACTAAAAATTTTCGATTATTATCAATCGAATAATTCATCTTCTCTCGTTTCGTTCAATCGATTTTATCCGAGTCAACTCTATACCGCAGTACCTACATAAACCTAGTTACTTTGAGCTCGTGAGCATTGTGTTCGCCAAGTAATATATAGCTTATCCTCAGGGGGTTTGATTTTATTCCGGTTCATTTGCCGCGTCCCTAGGTACCTACCGTTTGTATTTACGTCTCGTGTCTTGGACATATACCTATAAGTATTAATCATCGATACTTATAGTCATTTGACTTTCCATATGACTATAAGTAGCCATTAGTATTCTTATAATAAAGGCCTAACACTGCGCTGATAAACCCTACCAATACCTAATTTTATAGAAGTTATTTGGGCTTTCTATCAAATTATTTGTGGGTAGGGTGTATTGGCACATATTGAATCACGCCCTTAGGGTTAAAATGACCGAAATCAGTCATGACTCGCAATCGCTAAGCTTTATTTGAACCGGTCGAATCCCCCAAATAATGACGTCACAGTCTCGCCACTCTCCCTCGACGACAAGTCCACGAAGTTGGCCAATGGAGTGAGGCTTAAGTACATTCATAAACGTTAGTTGGACGGTCCTCACTAAATCTGTGTTAAAATAGGGGTCGAACACATTTTTTCTACTTTGATTCGGTTACTTTTAGTTTCAGGGGGGGGGGGGGGGGGTTCAACTACTGTATATTATTGTCATCAGTATTGGTTTATCAACCTTTAGTGTAAGTAATACCTAATATATATTAAATATTATTATTGCTTCTACTGCTTTTAATTATTTTATGACAAAAGTACTAGGAAATCCGTTTTCAAATTCTTTAGGTACAATTTTCTAAAATACTCGACGGTCGCAATTAGAGTTCGGCAAAAACCAAGTAAAAAGGCGAGACTTATACTTTTTCTCTGTCACGCACGCGCTAGTGTATAATGGTGACGTCACGGCACTTTACGTCTATAAATGTATTTTTTAATTTTGACATTTATTCAAGAAGTTGGTTCACTGTTAGTAATTGTTAAGTATACGTAGGTAGGTTAATTATGTACGGAACAAAAATAGGATTTTTGGCGTTATAGCATACCTATTAGTATCATAATTTTAATCTGAAAATAATTCCAGTATGTAAGCAAAACAGCTCACAACTTTATTTGTCTTCTTCAAAAGAAAGCACTGTCTTTCATCCCATTTACCTAATAACTAATTACTTAATCCTCTCCAACTCGTAATTCAAAAAATCCTTTGATAAACACAAACTTAACAAGAAGACGACTTAATTAAGATAAACGAGTGGGAGTCTGAAAACGGCGAGTGATAAAACGAACCGTCCAACACGTAGGAGCACTGCGACGGGAACCATTTATTTTAGAGATCGTGGGCGGATAGTTGCGGTTTTTCTGGTACCTATTTACTAATTATGGATTTCGTGTTGCGTTCCCGTGTAATAATAATAATACCAAGGCAAGGAAACAAGAACAAGTGAGTGAACTTGTTGAACTAAACGTTGAATAAAATTCATTCAGCCTTTCAGAAATTATATAATTCTCAGAAAAAATACTCGACTCCCGGGATAAAAAAGTCCGGGCACGTTAAATCCCCGGTCTCAATATGGGGCGAGCTTATTATCCACTGTACCGACGGCACATTCCCTAAATCGTTTTTATGGAAGCGAATTCTTTCGTAATTTTATCTATTTAATCAGTAAAAAGACAATGATAGCATTAATCGTTTAGGCTCCAAATGAAACTATCACATAAAGAGTTTCTGCTCCTACTTCTAGTATGTACGAATTGTCAGGAATGACAAGGATTGGTCGACGCGATAGACCGCATATATAATGCTCGTCCTCCCACATTCGTATACTTCATTCGCTCGCTCGCTCGCTATCATTCGTCCGACATCCGAATACATGTCCTTGTTTCCCGCACAAACGTTGTAACATTACCTTTACGAGTTACCGCAGTAAATGTTCGAGATAAGTTTTACGATCGACGAAACTCAACTGGGTCTTTATATGTTGCACGAGAACTTCACACGTGGCAGTTCTAGGTGCGTAAACTCAGATAGCTCGAAGAACCGAGGTCCGTTAGGGCAAAAAGGTTCTAGAATGGTGACTGCATGCTGGAAAACGTAGCGTAGAACGGTCCCCAAAAGGTGGACCAATGATATCACACGCGTCGCAGGAAGCCAGTGGAAGCGAGTGGCAGGGCACAGTGATGTATGGAAGCCATTGGGGCAGGCCTATGCCCAGCAGTGGACGTCTTACGGCTGATGGATGTATGTATACTTATAAAGTAATATTGCTACTTTAATGTCTACCTCTGTCAACTGTTGGTAAGCTTCGTGAGTTCGCAAGTTAACTATGACTAACAAGGGCTTTCGGGCCTTAGATGTTAAATGACGATCATGATTAGTGGGATGGCGTGCTCTGTGACCTGATCCCGAGTCGGACACTTGACGATGCCAGTTCGAAGGCCATTGGTATCTATAGCTCCCAGTGTCAATCACAAAGACAGCCACCAGGTTTCCCCAAGTTAAAAATAAACTACAATAAATACACATATAAGAAAAATTTAATAATATAAAATGCATACTCATAAACGACGTCCACACACGTCAGGACACTGTACATACATCGGTCGTGATAACGAAAATTCTAAATAATAATAGTAATGACTATTATTATTATTGTAAATATTTATGATTAGTAACTATTTATGTGTAGTATATACAACACTGCGCGACTCTGGAAGATTAAATGTCGTAATTGTTATATGCATTAACCTACCGAGCTTCAATCAATATTCCACCGTGACTATCCATACAGTAAAAAAAATACTTGATCTGATAAATAAGATACTTACTTATTTAATAACAAAATTAAATGCGTTTTGTAAAAAAAATATTAATAAAAAATAGGTGTGTAGGTAAGTAATTTCATTTCAGAATCTTATCTATAAATAAATATATATTTTAAACATTGCCAAAATGCATAAAAAAATCTATTAACAAACATTAACCCAATAATCTTAGTGAGGTTTGTGGATTTTTATACCAAAATTCCCACCTAAATGGGAGAATGCACTCGGTGGGGCTTCTAGGAAAAAAATATCAATGCTCACCAGAGTAATTTCTTAGTGGTATTAAATTTACAAATTAATTTACATAACAATATTTTTTAACTAAATTTAATACTAAGCAAGCGACCCCACATCAATTATGTCTTAAGGCTAGCGCATATTTGAACGGGCCACGTCGCATAATTAGTAACGCAACCTCCGATAGCAATTGAGAAAACATATATTCGCGGTTCAACAATTCGTTGCAGCACACTGGACAGCAAATCTAATATTTTGCGACGCAGCGCGACCTAATGTGCGCTAGCCTTAAATATAACTTAGTTATGTAGGCGATAGCCGGAATTATTGCCAAATAATATTTAAAGGAAATATTACATCTGACGATGACGTCATGTGGCATAGACACACACACTGAGACCCTGATTTGTTGTGCGAAATTCTAAATGTAGGTATGTAAATATAGTGTATAACCGACTAAAGCTATGTTGTATAACAATGTAACGTTCTCCGACGAATTTATTCATTACATACATAAAATTATATTTTGAAGTATTTTAGATAGACAAAGTACAGATTATTATACACAGACAATTATACAATTACCAAATTAACAACAGGTTGGTCACCTGTCATCACCAACATGTTGTTAATCTGCCATCATTTTGTTAAACTTTCAACAGAAATAATCGATTTTGACCCTAAATATCGACCTTACAATAATTATAAAGATACCCACAAATTCCCGGACGAATCGAGAGGCGCATGGAATGTACCGACGACTAAACCTGTTATCATACGACGTTATTTAATTTCAACAGTTAACAAACTAACATATACGCAACCGACAACATAAGGCACCGCATTAACAAAATAATCATAGATAATAGTGTAACGGTGAAATATAATTATAAGTAGAGAGAAATTGGGAAGGTCACATTGAGCACTTTTTGCGTAGATCGGACCGCAAGCAACAACTAAATATGAGGCTAGTTCCAACCATGACACTAGTACTTCCAACACCTCAGTCCTCCCGTGACCATGGTTGCTGTAAACCAGCCGAAACGACGGAAACGTAAAACATAAAATCAACGCTATAAAACCTGTAAAATTGTTTTATTTTAAAGTAAAAAAAGATCGTCGTTGATATGATTTTGAATTTTCATTATCTTTTGTACTAGAGGCGGAAAATTAATTCGTTTCGAAGTAGAGAGACTAACAAATAAATACGGTTACCAGACACGCACGTTTTCCAAACTGCGCTAAGAAGAAATAGCATGTTGATATTTAAGGCTAATGTTTCGAACTTGAGTGGGCGTTTATAATATCCACAAATTAAATTTCACCATCCACCGCGATGTCACCCTAATAATACAAAAAAGGTATCTACTTATATAATTGCAATCTATTACGCGTATTCAATAATGCGACCAACAATACATAATCTTGAATAATAATTGAACAGGACTATAATTACTACCACATTAAAGTATTTTTAAAAATCTGGTGAATTATTAAACTTGGCAAATTCTTTACAGCAACTGTTAGCATATAATAAGGATATACCAGGCTTATCCAATTAGAGCGGTGTCGATGGCAAGGTTATTGCTAGTGCCATCTAGTGTTCGTTCTAGTTAGCGTTTCGACAACACTAGATGGAGATAACATAATAATTTTAGTTCCTTCTAATATGAATGTTCTTACATGTATTTTGGCTGCACAGACTTACAATTGTTCTGTTCGTTAAATTTGCTTGAAGGGCGCACCTTTCGATTCGGCGGTCACAAAAGTTCATTGAAATACAAAGTTACTTGATTCTCAACACAGCCGCATATTTTTAATGAAAAGTTATCTATGGTTAGGTACCATCATATATTATGTATATTTTTAATTACAAATCACGTTTATATATTACTATAATAATATATTATTACAAGACGTAGGTAAATCGATAATTATCTCTAAAAACGTACCGTTGTATGATGAAAGTTTTGCGTTGCATCGTGCGCACGCTTGTTAGAATATGTTTAAACTACTCCTCTAATATATGCAATGACCAGCCATCGTGCATATCATTATAACTAGTAAAGTCACACCGATTTATCTGTGAAGCTAAATGCTCTCCGTATTTACTATGATACATTTTATCATAATTATGTTCTCGTTATATTTATATAAGTATAATAATATAATAAACTTATGAATCACATTATTTTTTTTAATATTTTTTTCTTACTCTATGATTTTCACGATTCGTTACACGCATAACTACATTGATCTAATTTTTAAATATAAATGAAAAACGAATAAATAAAAAATGAATGATATATTTGTTAAATATTATAAGCTACAGCTTTTTACGTATTTTCCTAACCGATTTTTTATACGGTTTATATTTTCGGTAACACAGCCTTCGAGCTGAAGGAAGCTAAGTACACCGAGGGCACGTTCCTACATTTTTACGATAGTTTTTTAAGCCCTTTGGGTATAATATAAGGGTAAGCACACTGGATAATTATTATTTTACTTACACCTTTCTATGGCTGTGTGCACCCCGATGTTTTAATGTCAATTCCGCGGCAATATGAGGAAATTATTAATAGGGTATAAGTTGAACTACTTCGAATTCACAGACAGATACTAATCACAATGGTATTATGACATAACATTTTTGTTAAACCATGTTTCATAGTGAATATGAAAAAGAGTGAATATTATATTACTATACATTCAGTCGCCCAAAATTGCCATAGAATTTACATTACCCCCAACGTTGACAACTATCTATCATATAATTACAACTTACCCCATATAAGTTTGGAACTTTAAATATTTTGACAAAACAACATTTTTGTATTCATAAAAAAATATTATAAACATTTACATCGCATGTACAGTCAAAACTATAAAATAAATTACTAATAAATGTGTGTTGATATTTATGTAAAATCCACAGAATTATTAGAGTATTCAGACAACACGCGGCGTACGCTAAAAGTGAAACCTATTAAAACTAGTCAACCAATAGAAAAATGTGCTAGATTTTAAGGCTTCATTTTTAGCGTATGCCGTTTGTTGTCTGATTATTCTGTTAAGTCTGTGGTAAAATCATATTGATATATTGCACCACATAATTGCTTATTATATACATATAGTTACTTTTTTGAGCAGCTGCTCAAGCATGCCAAGGCGTTCCTATATACCCATAACAATGTACTGCTCAAAAATGTTAAAGATCTTTTTAAAAAGAGTAACCACGGAGTTTTTTGCTCGTTCTTCTCCATAGAAACATTTTGAACGGGTGGAAAAGTTGTAGTTTTGTAACAATTTTGACGATTCATAAGTAATGAATAGTTCATTGAATAAAAATATTCTGATACACTTAAAAATATTGTAAAGGAAGGTATCATATTTAGTATGTCTATGATTATAGGACATAAATGCGCAAATAATGTGAGTGATAACAGTGCAAACTTGGTATTTATTGCGTTTTAAGATATGGTCTGATGATGATGATCCATTAGTTTATCCTTAGTCATGACACTTTTTTTATAAGTAGCTACTAAAGAAGTACCAGTTACCAGGTACTAATTATCATAGCAGAATAAATAGTTAGATCAACCTTTCTTAATCGCCCGATTTTAATTTATCACACAATATGTTAACTCATATTCGATATTATCGATTTTAAAGATATAATAAGCTCAGACTAAGACCAAACACACATTTAAGCACATATGTACACAAAATGTGATTTTCAAAATGGTGTTAGCGAGGTATGGTCTAAGTCTGATATAGTCAGATTAGCCATATAGTAAATGCGCCCAGTGCCTGAGTACAAAAAAACCAGACCCCACGCATTTGCTACAGGTTTTGCGCATTTGCTACAGGTTTTGCGCATTTGCTACAGGTTTTGCGCATTTGCTACAGGTTTTGCGCATTTGCTACAGGTTTTGCGCATTTGCTACAGGTTTTGCGCATTTGCTACAGATCCTGCGCATTTGCTACAGGTTTTGCGCATTTGCTACAGGTTTTGCGCATTTGCTACAGATCCTGCGCATTTGCTACAGGTTTTGCGCATTTGCTACAGATCCTGCGCATTTGCTACAGGTTTTGCGAATTAGCTACAGACCCCGCGCATTTGCTACAGACCCCGCGCATTTGCTACGTGCCTCACAGATTTATTATAGACCCTGCGCATTTGCTAAAGGCTTTGCGAATTCGCTTTAGGCCCAAACTGATCTGATATTACAAAATGCATTTAAATACACAATGGACACAGAGCACTCAGTTCCCAATCAACCGCCACGAATAGAATACAAAAAGTCGAACGGGAAGACAACGGATTGGCCCCCGGGAGTTAATTAATACCTTAATAACCAGAATGATGCGCAAGCTTACACACCGCTATTATATAATATATGGCAGTACATTGAACATTCGTAGTCGTTGTCACGTTTAAATATCATACAAAAGTCGCAAATTAAATAAACAAATATTTAAAACTCTCTTTTTGTTGAATGCTGCACCTCGGGTCGTGGAAGTGCACACTTACGTAATTTGCTCTAGGATTTTATATAAATTTCAAGCCGTGTGCCCAATCGTAGCATAAAATAAAAAAAATACAAACTTTGACGTCCCATTTGAGCCCTTTCGGCTCGAATAAAAAAATCCCTCCTTGGTGTACTCATGGAATATATCCTCCTAATTTCAAATCTCTAGGTTTAGGCTGCTCGTTGTCTGTCAGTCGGTCAGTGTTAAGACTTTTATTGAATATATTTAAAAACTAAAAATCACCCATGTAGTGATGGAAGGATTACGCGATATAATAAGTAGATCTTGTAGCGCTAATTACGCTTGCAAAAATGAATCTAGCAAAATTTTCTATAATAATAATTTTTTTTTTATATATATATATTTAAATCTCCTAGAAAATCCTATCTAAATGAAAGCAGCGATGCACCGGTAAATGCCTCTTTACCGGCGGCAGCCCGCTGTTTGTGAGACGGGTCTTAATTGGGATCTAACAAAAAATAGCGACTGTGTAGAGGTCAGTAGAGACGTCTGTCCGTCACCGACGCAGGGTATATGAGATCAGGCCTGCACACGCTCGCACATGAACTCAGACGACCCTACCGACCATGGAATCAACCATAGAGCTCCACACACATAGAAAATCGTCCATATACAAAATTACAAAAAAAATATAGATGTCCCTCCCTGTAGGCTAAAAACTATTACGCTAGGTACTCGTGTAATAGCGTCACAATACGTGCAGACAATAATCATTCTTACAACTAACGAAATAAAGGTCAGATAACCGCACAATATCGGAATGAAAGAGTAAAAGAGAAAGCTTAATACTACTGAATAAAAATACGAAATTTATAAACAAATTATACAAAATAAACATACGAATCTGCGCCGACGGTCGCAATCAGTCGGGTGATGCGACGGCTAAACATTGTAGCACCCAGTTACACTCTCGAGTATTCCTTCGCGATTACTTGTGCACACTACATTGCGCACTATAAGCACGAACATGATAAAGAACAATGCCCACGGAGCTATGGAACCTCAAACCTAATATCAAAATCAATCTCGGTTGATACAGGACTAAACCTAACCTAAATTTAATCGCGGCCTTTTTTTTAAATACTGTTTATGACGTAAAAAAATACCGCTACTTCTGCAAAAGCCAAAAGCTTCACTATGTTGCTCCGAACTACAGTTTTTGATATTATTGGATACACGATTGCCGTTATTGGAATACGACTTGAAATCTAAAAAAGAAGCAAGGCTAATTGATCAACTTTTATAGCCTACATCCAACTCCATATTAAAAACCCACATTCCTTTTGCGAATTAACTCCTATGGGCTTTGTCGTTTTACAGTATTGTTAATACCAAGCTGGATTGCATGCAAGTAATCGCGAGAGATTTCTGAGCATGTAGCAGGGTCTATCTTGCCTGTCACTAACGTAGCAACAGTTGCTGCTCACTCCAAATGATTGCCACAGTCGGCCAATCAGGTAACGCGACGCACTAAGCCTAATAATAATAAGGGTTGTGCTCGGCGTCGGTGGGATTAGGAGCCGAACGTTCCGCGAATAAATAATATGACCACTTAATTATATGACCACTTAATTGTATGACCACTCAATTATATGACCACTCAATTTAAAATGCAGGGTCTCTACGGCGGACGTGCGTGATTCACCATTTATTTTGCAGTACCGTCTCGTAGACGCAACTATGAAAACATACGCTACGTAATTTGACTTTAAACTTTAATAATTCTTTATAGAAATACAGTATCGGATAAGAATTTGCCTATTATGCTGGCTGAAAAAATAACTTTCTATAGATTGATGGTGATTCAATCATCTGAGTACAGGTACCTACTAGGCAAGTATGCTACATCGTAGATCTCATCGTCACTTACCATCAGGTGAGATCGAGATCAAATACTTGCCTATATTGTAATAAAAAAAGGTACAAAAACCGAATGGGAATCACGCGGTGTAGGCTGACGCGCGGCGGCCGACGGCTCGCCGGCGCCCGCGCACCGCCACATGGCACAACTAAACGCATCGCTATGCGACAACGTTACAATAAAAAACATCTCTTTACACAAAGCTTAAAACATTAATACACAACGGCAATAAATTGATCTCATGATGCAACAAAGAACCGTAACGATAAAGCTGATGACACATTCAAATACATTCAACGGAGAGCTCCTCGAAACAAACGCAAACGAGCCATGTTCAGCCACATTTTACCGATGACAAGTAAATCGCGTTTGTTTCGAGTAGCTTTATTCGAACAGTCTAAATTATTTTCAAACGAGAAATAAAACATTCGTTTCTTTATATAAACTTAAAAAAATAACTTTAAAGCATTAGGTGCAATGAGTGTTGACTCGGCTACGACGTAGCGGCATTCTTTGGCTTGACTCTCCGCCGCTCCGGCCCGCGAGCAGACACACGCTCATCACAACGTTCAATTCCGTATCACAATTAACGACAACCTTAACGGAATCACACATACGTTTAAAAGGGGCGCGCCCGCGACGTTTGGCGCCTGTAGGTGAGGCGATTCCCGCGCGATTGTGGAATATCTGGTGTGCAACGTTTCAGCGCTCGCTCGTGAACAATTACATCAAATTTGCGTTTTTGCTCGTTCTGTCAGACAGCAGGCGAATGCCCCTTTAAAATATATATTCGCGTGATGTCCCCCAATAATTTAAAACACACTATTCCAACGCGTAGATCACCCCCCACCTGACCGCAACAATCGCACGATACCGCGACGATCCAACGACGGTTTTAATAGCTTTAACAGTCGTACTAACTTAGTAGAGACAACATTTTAGGAAAAGAAGCAACAGTTTCCGTTATTTTTATAGCTGTCTCTTTTTTGGCAGTAGGCCTGACTAAGTCAGGGCAGTGTGAATGTTATAGCTATTATTGTTAGTGCTGCGCTCGCGGCTTGAGGGGTGCGGGTGGTGCGGGGCGCGCGGGCGCGGGTGTCGCGGGCTACGCATGCCGCTTCGCGTGCAACGCGAGGTGATCGGAGCGTGAAAAGCACCGCTCGCAGTGGCGACAACGGAACGGCTTCGCACCCGTATGTTTACGGTAATGCCGTGTGAGCTCGTCGGAGCGCGCGAATCGCCATTCGCAGCCTTCCCACGAACATTTGTATGGCTTCTCACCTGAAAAGAGAGAAAATATCATGTTTTTTTGTTGAAATTCTGAGGATAACACGTCATGTCACGTTTTATTGTTGTACGGTCGTATGGACCTTAATTTTTGTTTGATATCTCTGGTAAATACCAGCTTCTCAATCAAAGCATTTTAGTTTGGTGAAGTATTTAAGGAAAATATTAATTAATCATTAGTTTGGCTAGCAATTAAATGAAAATGTGATAACTGGATAGTGGGGGTACAATAGTTGAAAAAAGAAACACGAATGAAATTAGTCTCTCCGTTCGGGAACTATGATGCCACAGACAAACACCCACTTTTTCTGTGAGGGGCTCGACGCATATTTTGTTGGTCCCAGAAACAGTTTTAATGAAGGCCTATCTCTCCATAATCACCTGAACTATGTCACATGGAGTTGTTTTAAATTACGATTTATTCTCCAACAGATGGCAGTAGTGGGCTTCCCGCAATGCTCCCATGAAAGGATTTCATAGGCAAGTAATGTTTCCGTAATCCTTTCAAAAGATGGCGCTAAATGTTATATTCCCCGAATTCTGAATCCGCGGATATTGACCGGGCGAAGCGTGCCTCCGTGCGTGTGTGACCTTGACACGAGTTTACAAGAATTTCAGGACGTCCTCATGTTTCAGTATTGTATATCTTTCAGAAAAAAAACATTGCGCATTTTTAGAATGTTGTATAATGAGGTCAGACCATTAATCCTGGAGGTGACTTCGGAAGCGTACACTCTGCCAAAAACATTGCCAATTGTCTTGCCCATAAGCTGAACAATACTAGTTCACTGTCGATCGCGGCCATTTTGAATCGCTTTAAATTTGGAAAGGAGTCGGATAAAAGAAAAAAGATGATGACTGTTATTGATAGTAGATTAAAATGCTGGTTTCCATAACATAGACTTTGTATTTGATGGCGATCACAAATATTTTTTGTGGCTACGGTGGTGGGCTGGTCACGTTGTGCAAAGAACTGACAGCCGCCAGAGTTAAAATGTTCTCGAGATGGACGACAATTAGGCAAACCTATTGAAGGGTGTAGGGTGCATTGGGGGGAAGGGGGGGGGGGGGCTATGTCCAGCAGTGGACAGGTGTAGACAGGAATCGAAATCGATACAACAATTTTAACGACCTGATTAGCGCAGTTGGTAGTGACCCTGCTTTCTGCGCCGAGGGTCCCGGGTCCTAATCTTGGTAGGAACAATCCTTGTGTGATGAGCATGAATGTTTTCACCCGAGCCATGGATCTATCATATCTATATAAGTATTATATACTGAGTTCGCCCTCAGTCCATTGTACAGTACCCATAATACAAGCTTTGCTTAGTGTGGAACCGTATAGTTGGTGTACTCGTCTGGAGATATTATATTTTTTGTTAAACGACATAAGTTAAGATTATCATGATAGTCACGGTACTTTAGAATATGAAATCGGAAATACAAATCGAAGTCATTGTCAAATCATTTATTTCGTATTGGCCCACGGGAGCTCTTACATACATACATGTACATATTTTTTTCTTAACTCTACAACCGGATCGGAACGCGACCCATGCGCCTGCGGCGAATACGGCCAGTACTGTGGCCCAGCAGGAATATTGTAAGAGTTTTGTTATAACTTGTAACTAAAATAATTTGTTATAAATTATTTGTTATTTCTTTATGTAGGCCGAAAAACACATTTTGAATATTTAGAAATAATAAATTTTGAGTCCCAACTAAGTATAAGATTAACTATGTCAATTAAATTTTATGCCGATTTATCAATCATCAACCCTTTAGAAATTACCTACCATAGATTCGGAATATTATAATATTGAGAAATGCCGGCTTAATGGTTAACACCGTTGTAATTTTTGCTGGATCTATTTAAAAAGAGGTTTGTACAAACACATTCTTAAAAACGTCGACGACGTGTGAGCATTAACGTCAGCTAGTGAGTCATAGAACTGGATGGGTGGCTCACCAGTGTGAGTTCGCTTGTGCGCCTTCAGGTGGGAGCTCTTGGTGTACACCTTGTCGCAGGCGGGGAACTCGCAGCGGTGCACGCGGCGGCGCGGGTCGGCGGCGTGCGCGTGCGCGTGGTGGCGCGGCGCGTGCGACCGCCGCGCCGGCACCGGGCTGGGAGGCTCGTCTGCAAGCAAAATCACTCATCTTTCATCTCTACAAATAAATAAAATTGGAGTGTCTGTTTGTAATATTAAAATAACAGCTTTTTACTAAGTGCAATTGGATGTATACACGGTACCTATACCAAAACAACATTTTTTTTAATTTTTGTCTGTCTGTCTGTCTGTTTGTTCCGGCTAATCTCTGAAATGGCTGGACCCATTTTGACGGGACTTTCACTGGCAGATCGCTGATGTAACAAGGAGTAACTTAGGCTACTTTTATTTTAGAAAAAAAAATAGGATATCACGAAAAAAAAAACCCAATGTTGCAGCGCTGCGCCTGATTAAGTTTGATAGCAACAACCTGCAATGCGTCCCGCGGGCTCAGAACGCGCGAGCAGGCTGTTGCCAACGGTTGTGTCTTTGTTAAATACCACGCAAGCTCGCGGGTAACAGCTAGTAAATAAATAAATATCGCCATACGAACACACCAACTATACGGTCCCACTTTAAGCTTAACGCTTGGTGTTATGGGTACCTTACAATGGACTGAGGGCGAACTCAGTATATAATACTTATAAACATATTAAACATCCATGACTCGGGTACAAACACTCGTGCTCAGCACACAAAGCTAGTGTCCCTACCAGGATTCGAACCCGGGACCCTCGGCGCAGAAAACAGAGTCACTACCACTGCGCTAATCCGGCCGTCAAATACTTCATATACTTACGGATAGCCAAGACTTAATAGTAGTCTATGGTGGCGTGAGTTTTGTTACTTCTTTCGGGAATAGACTGGCTCATTGAAGGCCAGAAGTGGAAGGCACTAGGTAAAGGGCCTAAGTCTGCCTGTAAGCTTTTTGCAAGCGACCCTTTACACTACTTGCTTTATATCCAGCGGTTCCTTTGACTATGTATAGAGGTCAGACAACAGTATCCCTTAGTGACTTTCCATATTAGCTCGTGCGCAGTAGACTTCCCGAGATCGCAGTAATAAAAATCTCATCTGCTTTCATAGCCACCGAATATTGGAACATGCAGTAGGTTCCTATATTATATCATCAAGTACCCACCTCTTGGCTCATCCGAATCACTCGGCGGTTCGCTTTTGACCGCTGTGACTGTGAACAGCCTGGGGGAGGGTGACGGCGGGGAGGGCGGCGAGGGGGGCGAAGGGGGCGAAGATGTGGCCGACCGAGCCCACTCCTCTTCTTGGGGGGGATCCCGCCGCTTCCCCCGCGGCTCCTCGCGGAGGTACCTCTCCATTTCGTAGCACGTCTGCGAAAAGGTATTTCGGCTTAAGTCGGAGTCGGTAGAGTCGACGGAATGGTTGACGCAAAATTGTTAACTTTATGTTGGTTGATTGCTTGGATCAGACTTGCAAGAGAAGTCTATTCGTGTCTTAGACAACGCTACTACTACACTAGCATGTTAGACCACGGAGTATAAAGATACCCGATTTATTTGTTAAGTCAGCAAAAGCCGGCCTGTATAAGGCTATAGTAGTAGGGACAGCCTTATGATCACTACAGAGCTTAACTTCTATTGAAGATTCGCAAGCTCACGCGGTGCATTCTATCATCAGTAACTATTTATCAGCTTAAAGTTATAAATCGCTCTATAATTTAATAAATTAGCTCGCTTATTTAGCGTGCATTACGTAAATCATGTTTAAAATAATATGATAGAAAATCTAGGTACACAAATGAATAGGGCGACCATATCAATACGGCGAGTCGGGAACGAGAGTCAAATAAATATATTATTGCCTTACAATACACCCAACCGCGCCCAGCGTAACTCAACATTTTTATAATAAAGTTCGCTGACCGCATCCAAGGTTAAAAAAAGTACGGGGCAGGGCACCAAGCCGCTAACGGGACTCGATAGATCAAAACAAACTTACGTATACTGCCCATGGAGTTAAATTAGGCCCTTATTTCGTGAGCAATACAGTTTTGTTTAGTCAAGTTTAAATGAATCGTATTTTGATAGTACGCGCACAATAGACAGAAAGTTTATGATTTAAGGCGAAGAGTTTATCTTATGTTTTGACATTTGCGTAGGCGCGCGGTGACGTAAGATTCGCTCCAAAATAAAGTCTAAAGAATTTTGTAGAAAAAGGCGTTACTTATACAAATTTCGACTCTATTCTTATTAACAGCTATGCTCTTTTCGCCCTTAAAGGATTAGCTAAAAATATAAATAAACTGTGTTCATAATCTCCACGATAATTATTTTTAAATTAATAGTGGTATAAAAATACTCTTCTAAAGATGCTTTGTAATGACACTGTAAACTTATATGAAACAACTACTATTAATAAAGTGTTACTTAAGCAGTGACAACTCAATTGGGAAACCGTTTGCCGCGTAACCAGGATCGCAGGTTCATACCCCGGCTCGCACCTCTGGTATTTCATGATTATCACTTGCTAAACGTTGAAGGAAACTGAGAGAACCCCTCGAAAGACATGTGAAGTTCGCCATCCTGCTCTGGGCCAGCGTTGAGGACTATGGCCACATCCCCCTCGCATTGAGGTGAGGCCGGTTCCCAACGGTGGGACATTAAAAGGACCAGTATTATTACTAAAGTCCTGAAATATGATATGAATTCCCGTTTCGTGGATATTCCGGTGCTTACATACATATTACATTTTACCTTATAAAATTAACGCAACGACAACCTTAAAATAAACGTTGAAAATAATCCTTGAACTACTTGAAACCTAACAAAATCCTATAAAGCCCACCTTAACGAACGTCGCGAAGGAAACTCCATTCACAACAAAACACAATAGCACAAACAGCTTGTTCACATTGGGCTTTAACGAACAGCTCGCTGGCATCGTAGTGCCGTTGCTCAATACTAAAACTTTGTGGGATAAATAACAATGATTTTAGCTTTGGATGTTTGTTAAAATAAACACAATTTGATATTATGAATAAGGATTTGGCAACACTGTCCCAAATCCATAAAAAGCTTCAATAAATAAATAAAATAAAAATAGAAATGTGTAAAAAAGAATTCATTTCAAATATCGAAAACAGAAACTGTATCTATCAATTATAAAAAACTAAATAAATTTGAAATTCGAATTCAGGCGTTCCGCTGGATGCATTGCTGACATAGACGTACTAATAACAATTGAATGCCATCGCATTTGGGTCACACTAATCTATACATATAAATAAAATTGGAGTGTCTGTTTGTAATATTAAAATAACCGCTTTTTACTAAATGCATTTGGATGTATACACGGTACCTATACCGAAACAACAATTTTTACAATTTTTGTCTGTCTGTCTGTCTGTCTGTCCGTCTGTCTGTCTGTCCGTCTGTCTGTCTGTCTGTCTGTCTGTCTGTTTGTTCCGGGTAATCTCTGCAATGGCTGGACCGATTTTGACGGGAATTTCACTGGCAGATAGCTGATGTAACAAGGAGTAACTTAGGCTACTTTTATTTAAGAAAAAAAAAATAGGATCTCTCGAAAAAAAATTAAAACCAATGTTGCAGCGCTGCGCCTGACTAAAGTTTGATAGCAACAATCTGCAATGCGTCCCGCGGGATCAGAACGCGAGCAGGCTATTACCAACGGCTGAGTCTTTGTTAAATACCACGCGGACGAAGTCGCGGGGAACAGCTAGTGGTGAATAAAGTTGTAAAACACACACATTATTTTTTTATTGTTTGTTTTGTTATTGTTTGTTTACATGGACTGAATTGGGACAAAAAAGTGATATTTTTGGAATGTATATTAAAAAGATTAAATGATGAAGATGATACTTAAATGATGAAAACAAGGAGTAGGGATAACACCCTACTCCTTGTTTTCATCATTTAAGTATAAACCGTTGATATAGGTATTTTCACAACCATCGTAGTCAGTACAGGGAGGTGAACTGAGACACGCACGACCATAAGTAACTTCCCATATATTTTTAAATTTTGGACTATAAGTTTTATCCTAATTTTTACTTCTTACAATCACTCTCAATACACACAATAACTCGTATAATGAATTAGGAGATATTTTTTATATTAAATCACACAAAACTTATCGCGACGAAGCGAGCAATAATAATCTATTAATCATTATGGTATTCACCCACACGTGCCGCGCGAGGACCGGCGCGCGCGCACAGAATAATGATAAAATCGCATTGCGGCTATAATGCTGGCTACATACATACTGCTATCCACTCAAAACACCCAAATTTAGCTATCGATATGTACAAATATATTGAATGAGTTGTTAAAAGTAAAATAATTTATTACTCACAAGGGTTCTAGTCTTATATATCCCTACATTAATAGAAACTTTAATCGTTAAAGCAAATAAAATGCCCTTACAAAGCGGTATTTCGTATAAATCTATTTTGTAATGCCACTAAATAAATGGATGAATAAAATGTTCAGCCGACGAAAATAAAAGAGCTTCTCAGTTCAACACGCATACATATTTGTTTTTTTTTTACATTATGTTGTGTCATTTTAACTTTGTAAAATGTCGCGAATTTAATACAAAATCAAATAAGTACATGAGCTAAATAATTATTGTTATTAGATTTTTAATGGATTTTGGGGGCATATACAAATACAAAGGTCATAGAAATGGGCCCACCCGTTCTTGAGTTATAAATGATGTAACTAACACGACGTTGTTATATAGATAACCTTAGCTGAGCATCTGGTTATTTGTATACGCAGCCCATGTGCAGCGAACGTGCATCGTACCTGCGATGCGCTTTGTCATGTGCAGTGCATTGGTATTTGGCGGGAAATACGCATCGACAGCCACCGTCATACGAATGAGGAACGTACCTTACTCGAGTGACAAGGATTTAATGGATTATGTGGACATTGATCTTAAAAAATGAGACGATTCATAGCCGTAACAGATAATTATTTGATATTTGCTGGTCATTATAAACCCGCAATGAACATATATCCATTCCGCTTACCTTAAATAAGGTTCAGGGATGCCAAAGTTAGTAGAAAATTCCATAGAAAACCATTACTCTCTCAATATTTGTTTAAAAAACAAAACTACGGAGCAAACGGCGACGACACAGATAAAAAAATATATACTTTGTGTGAAATATTGTAGACAATCGCTTTTGTAAATATTGAATTCCATGTACAAAACATTCGCACCGCGGACGCGTAGCTTTTGTTCTGTAAAATCGCACAGCAAACTGAATACGAAATAAAATTTATAAAATATGCTTTTATATTTTATTTCGTATACACATCCCGAAATATAATACCACTATAATCGCGCCTGCAGTCACCGAAAAGGTGGGCAGAGGTACACTGCATGTTCCCCACATTATTACCGGTTGTATTTAGTCCCAACTGCCATTATACCGGGCACACTCCCACCAATACGGGAGGGGATAAGACCAATGTCCACCACACTGGCTCAGTGAAGGCTGGCAACACGAACAGCTATCAAAACATGTGCAGGCTTCTTTGCGATTTTGCCAAAAAATAAATATAATTCAACAATATAAAATTAAAGTAGATTCATAAAATATCTATGCATTTTAAATACCTATTAAGTTTTCAACAATCATTAAAACAATAATTATTACGCCTAAATAAAATAGCACGCGCGACTAATTGATAACCTCCTTTTTGAAGTCAGTTAAAAACAGTTGACAATCTATGGTTTAAACAGAGTTTATAAAATGTATCGCAATTATTCAGCGTGCTAAGAACATTTAGACTGTGCCTAGTCTGTTGTCCTGCATGTCTCTGTGCCCTGTTACGATATATCATAACTAAGCAGTTTCTAAACGAGTTCTCCGGGACCCGGGCGGCGCGTGGTCACCCTACATAGACGTCTTCCGCGCACCATTGCCTTTCACGAACGCCTTTCGGAGTTTCTCGTACTTTTCCACGCTCAACAAACGTATGGATTGTGTCAGAGACACGAATGATCTATGTGTAGCACAGTGCTGTGTGAGAATGACATTAAAAAAATTGATATTTTTTAATTAGCAATACCAATGGACTAAAGTATCATCGGCGGAACGTGCTCGTTTCGGGTATAAAAAATAATTATTATGAAAAAATATCTGGGCCAAGTTCTAAGTAAAAAAAATCAATCAATGATCCGTTATGATACCATTGCGTTGTCAGTAAAGTATTGATCGGGGTCAGCTGGTCATCCTCCAGTTCATTAGACTCAGAGGTTTACTTGTGAAACTTGGTTTGATTTTCGTATTTTAACGGACATCTTGGGAGAACTTGAAAAGTCAATACTGTTTTATTTTTATTTCCTTCACACGTGCACGTTAATGAACACACAATGGTTAATATCCCATCAATAATACACATTAAATATCAAGAAAACACAAATTTCAGAAAAAAGAACGAAATTGGTAACTTCTCTGATCAATTTCCCGACAAAGAGTCTTTAGGATGTTTGTCAGTTGCTCTAAGCATCTTAATAGATCTTATGATGGATGAAAGAAGAATTGAAGTTGCGACGCCTTCCTGTTATCAGTATAAAATGGTTTTCGATGCATTTCAAGAAAGTTTTAATTTTGAATCCTCTACAAAAGTAATCTCTAGATTTATTAATAGTTTTCGTTCATTTAAACGGCATTACAATGTGGTTTTCTGCTTAAAATTGTTTCTTATAGGTACCATAGTATGTGGAGAAACCTTGTATACATTTCTACTTAAAACTGCTGTGATAAAACTTTGAGTTAAAAGCTAGGGTAGAGTTAAGTTTATTAAATAACACAATCAGAATGTATGGTACTGAAAAGTCGATTTCACAATTTCATTAACCGACACCGTGCAAAGAGGTCATGAGCTTGCTTCAGAAATGGTTCGAGGCGGACCGTTAAGTGAGCGATAATTGAGCTCATTGTTTACTCAAACAGTGCTTAGTCCGACATTATTTACGTACTAACGTTTTAACGAATTATGTACGACTCTAAGTAACTATAACTATCCTAGCTATCAAGATTGATGCCGTAGGGGCAGAAAGGTTCTAGACCGGTGCCCGACAACCAAAAGACGTAGTCAGACGTTCAAATATTGCCCAAGCTGGTATAGTACGTAATTACCCGCCCGGGGTCGCGACTGAAAGGAAAACAATATACATCTATGTTCCAGCATTATTATATTTTTTTATAGTCGATTGGATATAGCTATTATTTACGTGGAGCAATTGGCATCCTCGCTACTATACTAGTTAGATCGTCACTAGTTAGAGCTATAGAAATAGTATGAAGAGTCTCAAATAGGAAACAGTCGTGACCAAGACGGCTCACTAAACTGCGCTAATATAACCAGCCAGTCGGAACGTTTGCGCTAATCGACGAAACTCAACTGAAAGCTATTATTAGTGAAACGATTTCATGTTTATTTCTCGACGGTCCATGTGACGTAGACCTTTTAGAACTCGGTACGGGTAGAACCGCGGACACGGTCCATTCCGTACCATAATAACCATACCAAAATATGTTAGTCTACTAGGGAGTAGTCTGCCGACAATACAGTATGTACGGTAGGTACGGTTGGTTGGTTGGTTTTGTAAAAATAATGGCTTTAGAAAAAAAGACAAGCCCGCTGAGTTTCTCGCCGGATCTTCTCAGTTGAGGTCGCGTTCCGATCCGGTGGTAGAGTTAAGAAAAGAAAATTTAAATGACAATTTGTAAGTGCCCCCGTAGGCCTATACGACATAAACAATTTGACTTTCGTAAGTAGCAGACCAAATCCGTGGTCGGACCCAATTCGATCGTTTGTTTAGTTTAGTTCCGTACAGTTATGTGTTTGTCTGGCGATTTGCTAATTTAAACTTATTCCCAAGGTCACTGTCCCTTTGGGCTAGGACTAATAGTCTTCAGATCAATGATAAATCGCTTGATGAGGCGCTGTTGTGTATTTCTGTCGGTGACTCACGCTCAGCACTGCGACGTAAACATCCTGCAGGGATGTCGCACTCTGAATGAAGTGTGCTGATGTACTGGTTGTACAACCAAATAATAAAATTGAGTATCCAAGAAAAACCATCCTTAAGTGATTCACACGAATCATTACTTTTATATTCATAAACAGAGCGCATATTAGAAAACGTTGATTTCCCAAGTCAGTAGTTAGTTAATTAGTATTAAAATAAACTATTTAGGTGCCTATTAAAAAAAGATGTGTCAATGTTATTTGAGGAAAATGTATATAATTCAGGTCAGTGGTTTTATTTGTGTCAAGTAGGCAATATATTAGGTAAAAATAGGTTTTTAACAATCATCGAACAAGTAAGCAATGTGAGGAAATTTAATCTTAATAATGCAATTCATAGGTACTTGAAAGGTAAAAGAAGTAAAGAAAGGTAATATTTGCCTGAACATTGTATAATAACTAAGTACCTACTTGTCAAATAGGTTTAAATTCTCGGACCTACAGTACACAATTTTTTTTTTTAATAAAATAAATACGTTAAGAAAATAAAAATGACTTGAGCAATAACTATTATTACGATACAAGACTATTTTAAAAGAATATGAGACCTATTCCTATTTTTAACCGACTTCAAAAAGGAGGAGGTTCTCAATTCGGTTGCTCATGTCAGCCATATGCCAGCCCTTAACATTGATAGGCCACACATCCAGTCGCCGACAGGACGAAAATACCCGCCATTCATACACCGCGGTGCGGGTGCTGTCACACTCACCGGCCTAAACGCTGCGACTAAAGGCACTCAGACGTTTCACAGATATTTCGATATTTAATCAAAATATAAACTTCTTTGTTTTACATCCATTCACACAAATAATGTAGGTGGCAATTTAATTTAAAACATGAAAAGTAAATAGTATTTTTAAGTCATGTTTATTACACGGATATTACTAAAAAAAAACAGTCCAGAAGTCAATAACGTAGGTGTATAGCTAAAGTGTGTGAGCATTGACCTTTACACCTCCAGATTATCGAGGAATGCCATGATTGACCATAGGTCTTTAAAAGCAAATAAGTAATATATTTACGAGTACTTAGTCGGAATATAAATATTGTTTAAACCTAATTAAAATTGTAACCATATCCACAACATTACAAGCCACATAAACTATTACAACAAAACGAACACACATGATTTCTGTATTAAATAAAATATTCCATTCAAGTTTAGTTAAAAAAAAACTTCAAATCATAGCAACGAACATGACAAATAAAAAATAAAACACGTCTTAACACACGGTCGTTGACAGCCGATGCGTCTCGCCGTCGAGTCTGTCGACACCTTTACGACCAAATAGTCCACTTAACATGACATCCCGTGATATGCACAAGGACGCGGCGCGCCGCGAGCTGTGACCCGCCACTTGACAACTTTTTAGTTTTATGTGCTGTGACCCGACTTTTATCTTAAAATAAATACATATACTATACTATCGTGAATGTGAAAAAAAATCTAAAAGAGTTGTCAAAGACATTTCATAACAAGTTATTTAACTAGTATTTTTATTTTTAAAGTTTTGGGATTACTATAGGGTTTGTGACAAAGGGTTGGATTTGGGTTGGTGACACTATACGGTTTGTGCTTATTATCTGTTATAATTTTGTTATTACATTCAAAATATGTACTTATTGTAAGACCTACTTTGAAATAATTTTATAATGATACGCTATGGGGATATTTCTTAAAAGGAAGCAGTGGGGAGAGAATATTTCGCCAGATAAACACAACTGTATGGAGCTAAGTCAAGCACCGCTTGTATTATGAGTTATGGCTACCATACCGTTAATTAATCGTGAGTGATCCCAGTATAAATATAATACTTATATAGATATTAAACAGACATGACTCGGGTACAAACATTCAGACTCATTCATCGCACAAATTTTATCCCTACCACAATTCAAACCCGGGACTTTCGCACAGAAAGCAGGGTCACAACCAACTGGGCTAATTAGGTCATCAGGTAATTGATGAAATGAGATATAACAATCCTAGTTGTATTTTTTGTTGAGTTTTGTAAAACCGCAGTCTTCATAAGCTATGCAGCAATAATGTAGGCCATATTTTTCCTCCCGTTACCGTCGCTTGTTAAGTCTTTGTTTACAAGTCTTTACGTCAACACGTCTGTCTAGTGTCGCCTTACCCCGTCACTCGTCGCCCGTGTATGAGCGTCGCATAGCACCGCTGCGATGCGGTGGAGCGATGCATTGAACAGTCACACGATGGCGTTTCCAAGTGAGTTGTCTGGGTTTATCAGTAATAGGAAATAATATTGAAGGTACCCGATTCTTATCTGCTCAGAGAAGATATTCGACAAACTGAGTTCTCCTTAAAACATATCTAAATAGCTATAACTCAGTGTCAACTGCATATGTTAAGAGTTGCGACCGCGAACACTTAATTAATAGTAGGTAGAGAATAATAAAAATGCAGCAATTTATGGCAAATCCATTAAGTGTAAGTATGACAAAATGTTCTTTGTATTTAAAAATAAACTTTAAATAACTAGTTCAATCGTTCATTTTTTGTTGTTCTACGTAGACTCGTCTACGTAGAACAACAAAAAATAAACAATTATTCCGTCCATTAGTTAGCAGAACCTCAGTTTTAGTGTGCATGTTTTGTAGTCATATTTTAGAGCCTTGGCCCAGGTCGAATAATATCTTAGGGTAGGAATCACGTTAATCAATATCAACATTTTTAAGACACCCAGGACACAGTACCCCATTATGCGTTTTGCAACATCTTAATTGAGAAGCTGCCCGCCATAGATATATGAGGAGCCGCTTTTATAACGGAGGCTGTCTGTGTCTTCAGGCAGCCATTGTATATTCATCGCTGGCCATCGATACTTGACGTTTAATATTGATGATATGGATACGCGGAGAATTGCATATTATTTGGGGTCCCGACACTCACTACAAACAGTTTCTCGACTAACACCTTAGACAGTTCAGTGTTGCTGGCTTCTTTAATTATCGATCGACGTGTTTGGTTGATAATTGGAAAAGTTGACAAGCCGAGAGTCAGTGGTGTGTTCCTTTTCCCCCATTTGTTTAACAATGGATTTCCGCCAGGTAATGCATAGTTCTATCAATTATATTTATAGGATATATTAAATTCAATATTATTAATTATTATAATAATCTTAAATCTATAGATAATCTATACATAAGGTATAGAAAAAATAGTCTAAAATGTTTTATCTGATGAATCAGTAAGTAATGTGGACAACATTGATATACAAAATAATAAGATAATTTATAAAGAGGTTCTAACTTGATCGGTGATGTGATCAGTAATGATATTTACGGTAAGTCAGTATGTGGCTCAGATGAAGAATTGTTCGCCTGTGAACTTCCTGCGAGGCAGGTACATAGTATAATATTATCTAGAATTATCTGTGCAACGAAGCGCACGTACAGCTATTGAATATACATAGGTACTGTACGTCAAGTGTGAGATTATGCGAAAGCTAACCGTATACTAAATAGTTTACATATTCAGACACATTGTATGGAGAGTTTCCCGCTAGAGGCGCTGTTCAATTTGTCATACGATCTGTCGAAATACGTTAACTATAAACGATACAGTTAGCTTGCTAATAATCTCGCACTTGACGTACTGATCGTAGATGTCCATCACCTTCGTTAGTTTTTTACTGAATCCTTCAAAGGCGATTAATTACCAAAAAACAATAATTAGCTATTTATTCAATTTGTAACGGTTGACTATGGATTTGTAGATTTAGGCCGTGATTAAGACTTTATACATCTAGCCGGAGTTGTAAATGGGTATTATGGTACTCAAACTTACCATACTTAATAAGTGAGTTGTCTAACTTGATGATTATATCATAGTGGTCGTTATTACCAGTCAGATAAAAGCCTACTTGTGTGAATATCCAAGATATCAGTGTATTGGGAACTGACTTTAAATTAGAAAAACTTGGCATTCGAAAATGAATAATGGTCATAAAATATGTCGGACCGCATGCAGGCTGTCCAGTCCAAGTCCAAAGACCGCGTCCAAATAGCCGAGGGCCGAAATGAACGGCGACGGCCGAATAAGTGGCATAGCGTAGAATCTAAAAATATCTCTATGTAGAGTCTGGGTTACTGTGAAACCATCGAGTGTGATGGAGGGTCAAACTTTCGAATTTTCTGCATACAGAATTTAAACAAAGCTATGTTCAGTTCTTTTTTAATTACCGGTGTTCCTAGTCTCTCTCTGCTTTAGGAGTTCGGAAGCCAGATAGAGAACTAAATAGATTATGTCATCGATACAAATCGTCCTAATCGGTCGATGATTTCACGCTGTTTCTCGATCAAAATTTATTTATCAATATCATATACTTTCGAGAAATTTGTGAGCTATCGATATGTTATACGACTACTATGTTTATCTGTGCTTGTACGTTGCAGTATATAAGAAGTATATAATTTAAGCCTGTAATACAACATCGTTATGCGTTACCACTGCAATTCATAATGATGCTGATCATTAATGACAAATCATTGGATGTCCTACAACCAGGAAGATAATATCCAAACTATGATCCAAGGTTCGTCATATTATGTTGGTGTTTTCTTGAAGCTATTGATGCCTATGTCCGGAAATCCGACCACAAATTAGGCTAAGAAATTCTTATTTTTGGAGCGGGCGCACACAGCAGCAGTGGAATCCGGGTAACCCAATATCCAAGTGCAATAGAGACCGACAATGTGCCGGCGTGATTGGGTAATTGTTTGCTCTTACCCCCTGCCCCTGGTGCGGGTGGGGTAAGATCCGTAAACGAACGTTTTCGCTTCCGGAAAAATGTGATTTCAACATAGCGGTCAACTTGGTACATCCGTCACAAACGTGTCGGAAAAACGGACATTCTATAACATAAACTAAAGGGATTATAGCTTTATAATTTAGTGTAGTGCGAAACATTTAGTCACGGCGAAGTTTAGTATTTTTTTAAAAGGACAATGGGCTAAGTATTTTTTTTTTGCATGTGATAGCACATAATTATTGCTATTACTTTAGTTATTATCTCTCACTACTTAAGGGCTACTACAACGCCCAGGCTAGATAATAACAAAGTTAAAACACACATTTCAATGACAGATTATTGAAGTTAGATACAAATTCCTTCTAATCAGCCCCCATCATCGGAAATATTATATCCGCAATGAATCATAATTGTATTAAGTAATCGTGTAAGCAATTAAATTATTTAATTAAAACCTGGCAGTATAAAATGTGAGTACATCTGTGTAAAAATATAATATTTTTTTATCTAAATATATTTTGTCGGACTCTGACGTACTCATGTTTAGATTTATGATCGGGCCAAAGATTAATTCGTTGACAGAGCCGACATTGTTTTGAATAATAATATATATATATATATCTGTTTTATTTATCAGATAATATTTTTTTATTTAATAAATTATATACAATAGTTATATAAATGGAAAAACAAAAAACTAAAAAATACTTATTAATAGCACATTTAAAAATAAAATAAAAATAAAATTATATACACAAAAGTGCCCAGCCCGCGTTTCCGCGCTGAATAGCGAGGCTCACTCCCTAATATGTAAGAAAAACCACATCTTGTTAGCTAGCACTCAACTTTACAGACAAACTATGCGCTTCTTTTTACCTAAACATTGTTACGCTTATTCAATCGAAAACAACTAGTTCCCTTGTGGTTACATTGTAACAAGTACCGAACAAGGCCTGGTGTTGTATCCACTACCCGCCGCGTGCACAATGCAACCGATAATAACTTGAACTATCACGCCGTTTGTCTAATTACTTTTACAATGGCCGCTAAGAGTATCACTTTGTAGCCCAAAGTTTATTTTACACAAAGATAAAAAGGTTGGAATATTGCATTGGGCTCTTTGTACATTTCATTGGGAACAAGAAAAGCTTATGATAAATGCTTTGGGTTGGAAAATAGGACCGACCTATTCCATGACTTCACTTAGATAAAGAATTAAATAAAACGTCACATAACTATGTATTAAGACATTCCTATGTCTATTCTCAGTTCACCTGTTTCATAAACCAATTGTAGGGATAATATATACATTACTATTATCCTGTGCAGGATGAAAACGTATTTTAATAAAAGTTTCGAAGTTACATATACAAAGCTGACAAATTGTTTGGCTTTCTGCTATGATATTTTCAAATTAAATAGAGCTGCAAGTGACAGTTGGTTTCAGAGTAAAATGTTGATTTTATAGAAGCATTTATTTTTAAGGACGAATATCATTTAAACTTTCACTGATTTAAAAAAAAACTAAATCTATAGTGAAACTCCAAATGCGCCACCAACGGGATATTTCCTCATTTTTTAATATTTTTATAACCTGCATTTTCTGGGATAAGATCTCCGCTTTACTTTTCCACAGGCTTGTTTGCGGCTTGTTATGGCCACATTTTTTATTTTAGGTTTTTTTTATTACATTATAGGCAAGTATTTGATCTCGATCTCACCTGATGGTAAGATACTATAGCATACTTGCCTAGGTAGGAAGGCGGCAGTAGATCGAGACGCTACATTCACTAGGCACATGCAGCGCAGCTGATCTAACCCGCCATCCATGAATGGTAACACCGAACATCACGCCGGAACACGGCTAGGCCGCTTGCCGACATGGCTTTGTTCAGTGGGTTGTGACTAGCCGCGGCCGAAGCCTACCACCAGTAATTTCACAAAACCCCATAGAGGTCATTAACTTGTAGGCACAAACTTTAAATAACAAACCTAATTTGAACAATCACGTTGTCTGTTTACTCTCACTATCTGACCAGCTGACTCATTCGTTAGTCATCGGCCTCTCATACACAACCATACATGCTCGTACATACATAAAACCGCGCTTTGTATGAACGATAATTGCTACGGTGTATTACGGTAATAGACCTACGGAATGCGGCCCGATACTATAGGATTTTGATATATGACGTCATGTTTTGTTTGTTTGTACGTTTCAAAAGCACCACTTGAGAGTGGAGTGTTGGTTTTACTATTGACGAATTGAGTGGAACTCCGCTTTTGTTTTAAAATACGAGTAAAATGGATACAGAGTATGATGTGTTAGCTGACCGCTTAACCTGGTTTTAATTGGTCGATATTTTATCTGTTTTCGTAATGAAGGATCTAAATTGTTCAGTGTACATATTAACCAAGGGATTATGACTCCAGCGAGCCTATTCCCATTTTGAAACAAGTCGACCAATATGATGCAAAATGTATCCGACAGTGAATAGAGCACTTCATAGTCGCAAATAGAACATCTAAACACATCACCCTATCAACAATTCTTATATCTGAAATTGAACTTAATTTCTAACAGAGTTATGTTCAAATTCCATTGCTGCTACTGTTGTAAGTGTCAAAATACGTAATAGGTTACCCTCAGTCGGACTTCCCGTTCTCCCCTCATTTGATTTACCGAGCTGACCCAATTTGCCCCATTGCACCCCCGCCTAAAAAGCGCTCCGTGCTTCTGAATACTTGTATAAATATTTACCAGCTTGTTATTTATAGGGTGATAGCAGATATGTAGCTATGGTTTTTATCCGTCTTGTATGGTGGTGGTAACGATATTGTTTGAAGCAATAAAGAAGGAGCAAGACGCTCCCTATTACATTGGGTCCGAAATACCTTCAACGAAAAGTGGGTGCACGGCAGTACACCTCTACCTACCGCTTCATCAATTACATTTTTTTTTTAATCTCTTGCTCAGAAGAAACTTATGTTTAGTCTATGGTAGAGACGTCTGCATGCTTCTAAGTGCCTCCGAAAACACAAGCAGCTACCATAGTAGAAGAATACTATTTGTCTATGCTATAAAGCTGCTTGTGCAGCCATTCCTCGAGCATTCTTCGTAGCATGGTGCGTACAGTACAAATCCCAATGTACCACAATAGTGTGTGCCCGTCTGTTCCATATTCATTAGCGATGCACCCGACCGCTCCGCCACCGGCATGCGCTTATTAAACGGCATCATTTCACACCGTTGCGTAATTATGAAAAAAAATGAATCGCAAAGTTGGTTACGAATGTGAAGGGAATTTAGATAAAAAATAATTGAAAGTGTCGCGTGGGTGAGATACGGTTCGGTACGCGTACACTGCAGCCCACGTGTGAGCGTGGGGCGCGCTCCGTGGGGACCAGACCAGATACAGCTTTGATGGAAATAATGTTTGCGAAACATTTCTGTCTGTGCTTTATAACGATAACCACCCGCAACCCTGTTTTGGCAACCCTGTTTATAAAACGATAACCGATTCATTTCAAATTATAAGTATAATGATTTTGTTTCATAAAATAAAATACAACTTTAACAATAAATTAGAATGTGACTCAACTCAATACAGTTGAATAAAAACTTGATATGTTACATAAGCATTCTACGACTGACGTAAGCGAGTTTTTTTTCGGAATAACCGTGAGAAAATCCGTTTATTTTAAAAATTGTATTTGAACGATTTTTATTCATGATAAGAAGTGAAGTTAAGAATAACTTCATATGATAGGAAGTGCAGGTGCAGTTTACTTAGTAAGCTTATTCCTTTTAATAATTTTCTCTCTCTTCATAGTGGTTGACATTTTCCTTGCTGCTCCTCCGATTATTCCCACAGCTTACAGCCTCGCAAATAAAGCAGCAGGTACGCGAATCTTTAATTCGTCCATCTTTTATTACGACATAGTGTAATCGCGGCTCGTACCATGAACGTGGTTTATCGGCCAACCGATGGCACACATTCTCGGAACCACATAAAATGAACCACAGCATTGTGCCTCCACCTGCAGGGAGGGCGCCGCGCCGCCGGGGAGGGGCGGGGAGGCAGACTCATGAAGTTAGTGAAGTAATATTATTGAGAGTCGTGTGCCTTATAATGAGTTAGTCTTCTTTTTCAAAAAGTTTCAGAATTGGTAGCTTTCCATGTCTAGATACTGTATTGCCTGTGTCCCATGGAGTGAACAGAGAGTAATGCTTAAACTAAAATATCTTGTGAGACATGGGAACATGCACGGGGATATGTTCAATCATTGTAAACCAAAACGCATAATGCTTTAAGTAGCTTTTGAGAAGAACCATTGTTTTATATTCTGCATAAGCGTTATTATAATTTAAGAGATTAACAAAACTAAACAAAACTATACAAATTGAATTCAAATGAATTTACCGACTATTTTTCATTCCATAAATATTGTAATCAGATTACCCAAATTCGTAAGTATTATCCTAGTTTAGTTCTTAGATTTAAACAGATAAAGTTCATTATCATTTATGATGAATGAAATTATTTATTCTAAAGTCTTAATTAATCAAACATAATACACGAATATCATAATCATGTTATTTTTTATTTATAGAAACTAAACTATAAATTAAAATGTGTAGCATCAAGTTACTATATTAAACTTAACGAATATTAAATAAAATATTATTATTTATTTAATTTTAAGAATGGTGGTTTTAGCATACATTGGGTATCACTGTAAGCATACTGTAATGATGTTGTAATTCGTAATAAATAAAAGAAAAAACTCACCCATCACATTTAAAAATAAAAAGCAATCGCAACCCTGATCTTATAACCTACATCGCTGATTCACTAGAGATTGCTCAGAGTTGACTCAGCAGGCTTGTCATAGTAATCTGGGCAATACAACTATTTAGTGAGCTTGTAACATAAGATGGCTCTAAGTATATTACGTTTAAGAATGTTGGGCATCGAACCTGAGTGGCCTCTTATTCTTCGACTTAATGTGATAGCCACATAGCTACAGGATGTATTAAAATAATAGTCTACTATGATTCAAATTGTCAGTTTATTTCAAACATAAGTTATTTGAAATTCATTATTAATTAATCGAATTCTGTATTTGACGCAAAAAGTATACATTACATAGTTGAAAACAAATTCAACGTCACGTTAAAACTATTTAACCTTATAAAGTAATATCTACACCGGACCCGACACCGGTAAGCTGATTCAGGTAAGGCCGCAATCAAATTTGACAGCAGCTTCTTAATTAAGTAATTGAACAAGTTACGAGCGTTCGCTTGTCAATTAGGGTGTACAAATCTGTATTGCATTTTCGTCCTGGGTTCTTCCTTATCCTCTTTCCGGGCAGACAGCAAACCCGGTACGGGACTGAGGTCTGAGTTTCTCTTTGCTGTTGACAGCTGGGCTTATCAATTATGGAATGCTGTAATGTACTCAATAAGTTCGCGTGATGAAATATTATGAATCGGCGGCTACCCTACGCAACAAACGCGTCACCTTTCAACTGAATACAATTTTCAAGGTTTTCTATATACACATATATATTGTACTACACAAATCGACACAGATTATGTTGCTTTAAAAATTTCTTAGCGGTATTTACTCTAGGCATAAGTAAGTCCGAGCCACAGGTTATAAATATTAAAAGTAAGATCGTTCCAATAGCCTATCCCATGTATATTCCAGCTGCAATCCATAAATAACCCAATATTCTAGACTTGTATTTGGAATAGTTGCTCCGCCTGCTCAGGTCGATTCGCTGTAAATGCTATCATGTTCAGCAGATGACAAAAAGGTCCTCTACGTGTTGGACCCCTGTTTCCGCGCAAGCATTTTAAACACACTAACTATAGGGCCTATTATATTATGGGTACCGTACGATGGACTAGTACGAACCCAGCATATAACACTGATATAGATACTAAGCGTCCGTGACTCGGGTACAAACATTCATGCTCATCACACAGAGTTTGTACCTACTAGGATTCAAACCATCAAGAATTTTGGCAACGACAATATGTGAGATAGCAAATAATAATGCTGGGTCCAACTAAATAGCTTCAGTATAGCCTTGTCAGTCTTCCGAGTCTGAACAATATTTCACATCAATGTACCACTAGCCTTACTACGAGACAAGCCATAATCGGCGCACGCGCAGTCTGTTAAAATGACGTAATCCCTCCGTTTAGGAATGTCGTGCCACCACTTTGCATGCAAAATTACTAACGAATATAAGATAAATAGATTATTTGAAGAGATTTTGAAGACCTTTCTTTAAGGGGGAAGCGCAAGGTCAAGGCGCGAAATTCAAAATGTCAATGGTTTTTATTTTTTACGAAAAATTTGGACATCTTTACGGTGTAATTTAGTTCTTTGCGATATTAGCGTTTTGCATTGGATGTCTCGATGTATTAAGTTTGCTTAAAAAATACCTAAACCGATACAACACCATAAACTAACTTTAAGGTGTTGTATCGTAAAAAAATAAAAACCATTGACATTTTGAATTTCGCGCCCTGACCTTGCACTTCCACCTTAATTAGGATTCGAGTGACGTTGTAATTGTGTACATTATGATGTTTCTTACCAACTATGATTGCTTTAATACAGTTTTAAAGGTAAAAACAATCAACCCAGGTCGCGACTTACCTTCCCTCACTGACGCGGCATAGTAACACATATTTTTATTTATGCATTAATTTACCTCACTATTATAATAATTGGGTCAAGTTTTTCAGGATAAGTGTTAGCTACTTTACCATGTGTAAGAACGGGGGATTCAGGTTGTGTTCTAGAATTACACATTAAGCTAATATATCTTTAAATTTTAATACTAAAGGGTTCAAATTAGATCGCATGGAATAGGCAGAGCAGACAGTATTCATGTGTATTATCTTGCCAGATAACAGCTGCATTATAAAGTGCATTATCTGGAGTCAGTTACACTGTCAGTCATGTGTTTATATCATGGTAAATAATATTAATACGTGAATAGTTTTCTATTACTCTTGTGGAGTGGCATAGCCTCGAGTAATACTAACAAGTATATATTTGTGGACAAAATATAAAGTAAACAATTTAAAATAGCCCGTTAACGCATACATTTTCGTTGAATCATACTACAATGGTTGGTAGTAGCGAAAACATTCCATACATCCACACAACCTATTGTATGAATACGTGATCGGACTTATAGCATCACAACACAACATAATTTAGACCTTATATTTTTGTATTACAGTATAAATTAAAGTGGATAGTTTGAAGGGCTCGCAGGTAACCGTCGTCGGTCAAATTTGCTTTTGTAAATATTAGCGGAAAATATTGTAATATGATCATGGTACTGTAACAGTAGACATTCAATATCATCCTTGCAAACGATACACAGGCCAATAATGCAGTCACAGACTGGTGATTCTCGTGAAAGACTGGCTTCATAGTAATGCTCTAAATATGAATAAATAATTACGCTATTATCCGCGTTCAAAGTAAAACGTTTGACATAGTAGCCAGCGTATCGTCAAAAAATACCCTGGCAACAAGTCTTCAGGAGAACCTTTGAAGTTATGTTGAAATTATACAACGTTGTCCCATGAGTTTATTCGCGCAGATAGCACAAAGCGAAATAAGATATTCATTTTTATTCGACCGGGTTATTCTTTACTGAACTCTTGCGCAAAGTGCTGATGCACATAAGCGATGCATATCACGGCTGGCCTTATAGGGTCGCAGGAGAACCGAGTGACATTCCATGCCTTTAAGAACTTTCGCCTCATCTGCGTACGTAAAACGAAAAAACCTACATCATGAAACAACATTTCATTCGTTGCCGATATCGTCTTATTTTAGGAACATTCCTATACGCTCCTGCAATCCTGATAACACGTTAGTAAAACCTAATAGAATAGTTAAAAATAAATGTTAAGTAAGTAATATAAATACAATTGAAATTGTAAATTGATTGCTACTCAACCTGTATTTTCATAAAACATCTAAATTTAATTTAAATAACGCTATTAATTGGGTGTACATTAAACAGATTTGGGGAAAATATTTAAGGGAAATATTAGTGTAAAACCTATTGGCAAATAAAATACTACGACTATCTCAAAACCAGATGTTAAACAAACTTGGCATGATAATAACTCACATACCTAGTTAATGTTTCCGATCAATTATTCACCCAGAGAAATAAAACGATTCTGCTAAAAACAACATTTTATAATAGTATGACTTGATTCCACAAATTGTGAACTTTATTCTGCTGGCCCAGAGGCCATACTTTCAAATTCAACTTCATATTTTCGACTACCATGTTGAGTATATCCTTCACACTGACTTTAGTCCTCTGCTGTAACCATGCAGAGAACATGTCTGATATATTTTCTAATTGTTCAATGTTATACTTATTAACATCAAATGCATCATCTATAGTCCGAAACATGTTTTTCAAAATTGTAACACTTTCCGTAAGAGCAGGGGGCGTTAATTTGTAAATATTATCTTGATTAGTTATTACCTCATCAACGAAATCTAAAGTATCCCTCTTGACTATGCAACTGGAGTCAACAATATAGTTGATAGTGTTTCTAAATTTCTTATTGGATTGAATAAAATGCTTGTTATGATCTAGTACTTCCGGTACGTAGTCGAAAAATGTATCTAAGTCCCGGGAGGCTGCCCCCATTAGCCGTCGTATCCAGTCAATTATATAATCACTGTACAAAAATCTTTCTTTACATAGATCAATCGTATCGCACAAGTGTATTTCCACATTGTTGGCAGCTATCTTTATTTGCTGCCTTAGTATCTTGTCCCTCAGCGGCTGAAGGTACCAGTTTATCGGCAACAACATCATCCCTTTAATATTTTTCATATGAAATCCCAATAACTTGCCAAGTACATAGTTCGACAGGTCCATAACTTCGATCATCAATTCATCATCCAGATAAAAATATTTGGACTTTGTAATTTGTTTTACGTTGATTCTGATGACTCTCAAATATTCGTCTTCTATACCTCGAAACGCTTTGTTTACTTCATTTATTTCACCCCGACGCAAATTGTAAGTATTGATTACATTACTTTTTATGTGTCCAAACTGTTCTTGGCTTATTTGAATTAGAGTGTTAATGTACGCGTCCCATGAATCCTTGGCATTCGCCATATTGTCAACGTGTAACTCATTTTGTTCAAAATCAATATGATAAGTGATATTTTCTCGGTTACTCTTATGGCGATTGCGATAATTAGTTGCGTCCGCGTAGTTAATTGTATCTGTATTAAAAAGTACAGAGCTTGAACTTATGGATATTATTTAATGGTCCAAGTAAGAAGGAATGATGCAACAGACACTGGTGGTAATTTGTTTTTGTTCTTGTTAGCTAGTATTTTTTTGAAGTCATTCGGATTAGCGGACATCACACTTTGTCATAATTGATTCATCATTATTTATGATATGACATGCATATATGGCATCACCCACAAGTTAGTAGGTATTATGTATTTTGACAGTGTAAAGTATTTAATATTTCAAATTTCATACAAACCGCACGTACTTCAATAACCATGTAACTATTATTAAAGAGTTAGTTCATAACTTAACAAATACTCACAAATCAATAGTACGTATTTCAGACCCATGTTATTAGATTGTTAGAAGCACAGAACTATTTTATGTACCTTTTTATTGAAATCGATTTATTTTAACAATGAACCTAAATTGAAAAATATGTAATATTTATTTGTATCATAAATAGTAAAGCAGTCTATATGTATAGGCTGACTGGTGTATGTGGGTATATAATTCTAGTTCGGGTTAAAATATTTCTGTTCACCATTGTGGGATACCGGCGTGATCTTACATGGTGTTAGGTGGTAGAATATAGATAATTTTGGGAGGTAATCAAGGTAGCTTACTGGATCATTTTATTATGATAGTTTATAAGTTATTGTTAATTCTGTACTTTTATGTGTATAAGAAAATTAAGTATAGTTACAATTAATATGATGGAAGTACTAAATTGTGTTTTGTTTACCGCTAACTGCACCAACTCGCGTTTAAACGAAAAACGACATTCAAAATATCTATTGCTTTTCACACGTACCATTACTTTATCATAATTATTTCTTATATTTACGCGAATACTATGAAACGAAACGTCGGGAACGTAAATATGTACATGAAATAAAAGCGATGAAATCCGTAAGATTACTTTTATTTCAATTGCTTTATCAATCAGTAAGTATAGACAGGTTTCCTAAGCATATTTGTAGAATATTCCATCTATACAAATAAATAAAATTGGAGTGTCTGTTTGTAATATTAAAATAACCGCTTTTTACAAAGTGCATTTGGATGTATACACGGTACATATACCAAAACAATTTTTTTTACAATTTTTGTCTGTCTGTCTGATTGTTTGTTTCGGCGAATCTCTGAAATGGTTGGGCCGATTTTGATGGGACTTTCACTGGCCGATAGCTGATGTAACAAGGAGTAACTTAGGCTACTTTAATTTTAGAAATACTTTTTGTTAGATACCACGCGGACGAAATCACGAGTAAGTTATATATTTGGGATAAGTAACAATAAGAATTCCCTTATTCCATAGCTTGTACTTCCGAAATTCAAATGTATAGCTTGATGGCGTGATGAAACACCCGAACGCATCGCATCCGTTATGGGATTGAGACGAACACATCACGACGGGAAACCATTTCCCATCACAAAGTCGCACACATCTATCAACAAAATATAGCATCGGTTCCTTAGTATGGCTTGCTGCTTTTAAATTCAGTATGCTCACATGTTACCTATGAGCTCTAGTGACAAATAAATGCACGGTTTATTTGTCTTCTGATTCATACTTAGGTACACAGGCATCTGTCGCATATTCTCCGATAGGATAAGCAGACGTGCACTGTAATGCACCCTCATTCCTCCTCCTCATTCTCCAATGGCCTGGACTTTTGTTTTATGCATTGGGGACTTACTCAATACCATGAGCAAAAGAGCACTAAATTTTGACGAGATTGCAAACGATGTTACGAATGTGGAATTTCAAAACAATTTTTTCAGCAAGTTTTTCAAGTAGTTACTATTTATACAGATATACACATTTGTTTATTCTTGATACTAAGTATAATTACAACTCGGTTACACGAGTGATAAGGCGGTTATCACTCTGATAGCGGTATCGAAGAACCTGGTGACGTCAGCCGTCTTCGTCAGTCTAGGGAGCACCTTGAATGCGTTTAAATGTTATTTATAAGTAATTAGCTAATAGGATATACGAGTTGGGTGCAGTACTGCCAAAAAGACAGACTCATTTTGTCTGAATAATTGGGAATCTTCGCTCCTAACTCCCTTGTGGTTGCATTATGGGTTTCGGATCCACTCAAAATTTCGCCTCTTATGCTTAAAAGCGTTTGAGTATTCAACTATTAAAGTCATATTATTAAACTCAACTATTACAGTGAACTTTAGTGCACTCCTGAGTTACCATTTTCCATTTAATTAAGAGCGAACTTAAATTCGCACTGAGCATAATATTTAACTTCAAAATCGAACTATTAATTTAGTATACCTATAGCCCTACGGAGGCACTCACAAATTGTAAATAACCCGTTACTGTACTGACGTACAGAACGGATAAATTCTCTTAAGTTGTAAGTGAGGAATGAAATCTCTTTTGAGAATACGAAAATGGCAGAAACCGACGTCTTAAGTAGCTAAATATAGTTTTAAATATTTACATGACATTTCAGTATACGACTGTCAGTTTTATAGAGTGAATATTTAAAGAATTCGCCCGCCCCCGCCGCTTTCCGTCTATGCATAGATGTGATTAACTCCGCGTCTTCTGTGCTAGTAGGGTGACCACACAATGCAGGTAAGCCCACAGGATATATACTGGACTACACACTCTGAAATTGAATAGTACAGGACTCTTCGTAAAACGCCAGATATATCGGCGCGTGGTTTAGTCGTACCATAACCGAATTATAACATCTTACTTTTTCAGTGCTTCAGAACGCACGCTAGATGGCAGTCCTGGTCGTAATTCTGACATATTTGACATTCGTTCTGACATATTTGACATTCATTAAAGCCTAAACATCTCAGACCTAGGTCTAACTCTTAGCTTACAGGTAATCCTGTTAGTTAGGCATTGGAGGAAAATAGCAATCGCTGCATATAAATTGTGCAAATTCGGGTAGATTGGAAGCCGTTACCAATAAACGATAAAAAGGAAATAATTTTGTCCTCACCCAAATCGTGGTACCCCCACTACTGAGAACGCCGCATACCTACCAGTTAAAGCGCAGAATTCCCTCTCAAATACCTTGTTCTACTTCTTGCACTATAGGTTAACCGTTTGATATGTCAGAGGGCGAGCCGACAAGTTATCTCGAGGCAGATAACGACGCGCTTTGATAGTTATCAATGATGGAGGGATGATTCTGAAGATGAATTTATCTTGACGTTGGAATTGGGTCTGAAGGCCACAGTGCTAAGGGCTCGCAGGTGCTGGAGGGAGGACAGACGCAATTTTTCTCTGGATCTAAGTATAATTATAGCGTTAGATTTTTATTTATCGATTAATACTATTTAAATTTGCATTTTTTTAGGAAATACGCGTTTATTTTATGTTGTTAACGTTTCCATCGTTCGTTTCGTTTTAATGTGTAGTATTCGGGTTAATATAAGTAATTTTACTTTGGAATTCTCATAGTTCACCACACTGGTCCAGTGCTCACGATCACGATATTCCTTCAGCGACTTAGCAAGTGATAATCATGGTTGAAAATGAGATTTGCACATGAAATCCAGAAATCCCAGAGTTGCTAGCCCAGGCTTGAAGCCGCGATCATCGTTGCCGAGGTAATCCTTCTGCCAACTCGGCTAACACTGTTTCTTTTTCTTACTTCTACGTACTTAATTTATAAGTTATTTTTTATGTGCTTGCATGCCTTAAAACATGAGATTTAATGTTATTTTTAAAACGACAACTTTAAAAGCTATGTTATTTTATAATAAATATATGTGTGGTCCCTCCGGTAGCCGCCTTTAATACGTCAGTAGAGCTCCCGGCTCTCGTAACGCAATGCACCGGTTCTCCTCTGTATGCCGCGCTCCGTGGCATGTCCCGGGGGGAGCAAGACGGCAGCTCCCCCCTGCACCCTCGCCGGACCACCCTCCGCCGCTGTACTCCTCGGGCTCCTCGTTATCTGGTGTGTAGGGCCCGCACCCCATACGCCCGCAACCCCCACCGTACGGTTGCACTGAACGAGAGAACAAACGGGCCGTTCTTTTTTATAAAAATGTAATTCCGAACAGACGACAGAGACTTTGTGATATTGTTGACTATTCATTAGTACTGTAATTTAAGTCATGTTCAAGTGCACAAATAACAAATATATTCTCAGAAAAATAACACACTATTTACGTAGCGTTTCGATAGCTTGAACGTGTGTGGGAGCGGGACAAAGCATTTCCCGCTCACCGAAAACTTCCAGAGACAGGTTTTGATGAAATTTTGTACGGTGATAGCTGTAGTATATAATATCTACAATAGATCACTTTTTTTCCTGGATGGGATTCTAGTAGAATGGAAATGAATGAGATTCAACTAGTTTAAAATGTAACATAATTTGCACCATGACAATATTGATGAGGAAAATGTTGATCGAGGCCGCGTGCTGTCATCCGGCATCCCGATTATTATTACTTGCGGTGAGATGTGAATGGCGAGCCAGTGGAATGGCATGCGATAATTAAATCGAGAGGCAACACAAGCAGTGTCCTACGAGAGTGGCTATCATGTTCGTAGGACAGTGCGCCAGTTCATACCCCGGCTCGCACTCTCGGATTTTCAAATCCGAATCTCATTTGCAATCATGATTATCACTTGCTGTATGGTGAAGGCAAAGTCATGTGAAGTACACCAAACCGCACTAGACCAGGGTGGTGAATTAGTCGATAAAATAGTAATATTACATTGGGACCAATATAGCTTCGGCGAAATGTGGGTGCACAGCTTACCACTTCGGGGATTCCAAGCGTGATGGTATGCCTAACCATTCCGCTTATACTCCACGAAAGGATCTATTATACGACTAACAACTAATACGCTTTGCTGATGGTTTTCATTGACTTTTTTTCTCTTTGACTTTTTTTTATTCATTTTCATTCATGACAGCCTGATTAGCGCAGTGGTAGTGATTCTGCTTTCTGTGAAGCGACAAACTTTGTGTGAAGAGCACGAATATGTTTGTACCCGAGTCATGGATGTTTAATATGTAAATAAGTATTATATATTGAGTTTGCCCTCAGTCCATTGTACGGTACCCATAACACAAGCGTTGCTTAATGTGGGACCGTATAGTTGGTGTGCTCGTATGGCGATATTTATGGCGATATATATTGAACATCTACCAGCTAGAGATGTACTATAACGAACAGAACTGTCCGGACAGGGAATCAAATCCAGCAGCAGTATTAGCGATCACCAGACCATGGTTGCAGCTCGCCTAACTCATATAACGTAATATTTTAAAGCGCCGGTTAACGGGTCAGGTTATTCTGAATTCTTGAGTACAAATAATTCAGAGTAAGTGTCGAGTCTCGGGTCACATGTTATATGTGATTGTGTTTACGGTTACTTGATGCTGTCACTTACCTAAGTATGCTTCTTCAGTATAACAGGTATACGAATATGAATTGATTTGCGGAATGTAACTAAACCGCATTCCACGTAGGTGTCGACTAACCTCGGCGCTAATGTAATTGCAAAATTGTTATATTCTGGTATTGAATAGCTATTGGATCTTAAATCGATGTTATTGGCATTTTTTATGAATGGCGATCACAACTGTTTTTTTTATCTCTCTTCGCGTAGCAAGTCCGAAAGATGGGTAGGGTTTTGTTAAAATTTGTTAAGTTACAGCTACCAACCAACTACAGTATATAAAATGCTTATAGGACTTCATCCCATTGTGTTTTATCAAGTACTAGATGTCCCGTCGAACTTCGTACCCTCTCAGAATAAAATGTACGAGAAAATTATTTATATCTATTATCTATTATTATTTTTTCAGATATTTTGCCATGTTAACAGTTACTTCTAGTAGTCACGCTTTGTATCTTTGATTACATTCCATTCCCTCTACGCCTGAATCCGATATGCGAATGTATGTGGGTACTTTATACATGTTTCAATGTTGTTCTTAAACTCAACATGTCTGCATGAATGTTCGTTCCGATTTTCTTTGTTGTCTATATTTCTATGTTCTCATGTTACGTGATTTTTTTTTAATTCTAAAACCTAAAACCAAGGCGGAGATAAATTCAAAAAACAATGATAATAAAAATCGGTTCACCCGTTCTTGAGCTATAAACGGTGTAACTAACACGACTTTGTTTTATATATGTATATAAGAAGCTCTACATAGAATAATTTAATATTCAGAGATTAAATTACCGCAATTTCCCAGCGGAAGCGAATTTCTCCGGATTCTTAAAAGAGTTTAGAATGCTTTAATACAGTTTCAGTCACTTTTATGCCACAATTTGAGTGTCGACGTCAGCTTCGGGGCACTAAAATCTATTTACTATGCACTTTCAAGTCTATTTTCAATGTTATATAAGCTTACATTTCTTAGCGTTCATTTTGATACTGCTTTATTCATTCTTTATATGAATTTCCATGTTTTAATTGTTATTCTGCTTGTCGGGGCGGAGACAAATTAGAAAAAACGTTCTATCTAAAACGACTTATCAGAATAATTACTTAAACATGGGGAAGGTTTTAGATTTTCTCATACACATGAGCCGGTACAAAGATCGCCGGGACAAAGAGTAGATAGATACCATTAACATAATATACGTTGAATAGTATTTGATATCACTACTGTGGCTGTCTGAAAATTACAATAATTATTTTTATTAAATTATGAAACCAAAAAGTGAAATAAATATCCGTATGTTGTTTTAATTATATCGGTTAAAACATTCGTTTATTTAAAAAAAAGGTAGGTCTATAATTATTATTTTCTTTGAACCAAACTTGTTTAACCAAAACCTATGATTGCCTCCACAGGTGACAGGAGGGCTGGCTCTTTCCTCGCTCAAAAAATAGTTTGATTATACAGCGAGAAAATGCAGCCAGCATTCTTCCCACCATTCCACGTGGACAAGGTCTTTTTCATACATGGTTTGTTGTTATACTATTTTCAGGTTTTTATTTTTATGTATTGGTAAATTAATCTGTTAATAAAGTTCCTTTACTAAAACCTATATATATAAGTTTCTCAACGGCCAAGAAAATGGACATCATTCGCGTGACTCATTCAATACCAATGAATGAACAGCAAGACGCCGGCGCGTCAGATGAGCTGGGGACAGGTCGCGACCTTCAAGCCACCTCACCAATATCACAATTGACATCAGCAGAGGTGAAGATAATTGCCTGACTCACGGTTGCAACATCTGAATACATATTATACTGGTTACCATTTTCTATTCATCTTGACCGACTGCATGGTCTCGTGTATTAGGAGTAGGCTTGCTCATCACACTGTTCCGATTCCTTACTGGAACCATTTATGGAAATGGTTCCATCCTAATTTATTTTAAACTGCGTGTAACTGGAATCAAACCTAGTATACGATGGAAGCATCACTTATAGTAATATACAGGCGTTGCTAACTTTATAGGACTATATAGTTCGGTTTTACGAAAAATAAAAACATAAAAGCCAAAATTCGTTTAAAAGTCCGCTTCAAGAACCATGAACCTAAGTTACTTGGCTAACTAAGTTACTCCCTCTATCGACGCAGCGTTCCTGTAAAATGCAAATTCTTCGACCATTCCCTTTGTGTCGTCAGCGGACACTCGATCCATGGGCTCTATGATAGCGTTAAACTTCAGTAACAGGGTTAGCTATTGTGATGCACGCGGGCTTGAAGTTGGGCCTCGCGGTGGATGGACACACTAATTAATTTCGAAACTACGCCTGGATCGTTATCCCGGTGCATAGCTTCTCAAACTGGGGTGAGTTTTGTCATTTAACTTCATCCACGTGTCTTTTAGTGCTAGTGTAACTAAAATCTACGCAGAAAGTGCTCACAGTGTCTTGAGGTGTTGCAATGGTGCGCTTGGATTTGGAATTAATTATATTAATAACTGGATCCCTAGTCGGTGTACCCACCCACCCGACATCTTCCCTATTGAAATTATGATGATGTTTAATTTCCTTAAAATCTGTTTTATTTCAATGTGTAGTATTTGCGCTTGAATCAAGTGCAGTTTGCAATGAAAATGAGCGTTCATACGTGTGTGGACATTCAACAGCGCGACCTCTAATTACGTCATTTACGTGCGGTTTATCACAAATTACCATCAGTTCAAACGCCAGCTCTAATTAACCGAGCTGTGTGTACTCACCCGCCAGGAAAATTAACTGGAGGACGCGTTATAATGCGATAATGCAATATTAATGGTAGCAGTTTGTTACCGTGGCTCTCGGCTGGATGAATTGTATAAGGATATTAAAAAAAGGTCTTATACTGAAGGAAGTAAACGGACTCAAAAGACATCGGGAACATGGCAACTACTTAAGCTGGATATGTATAGATCGCGGCAAGCATTAGTTGTCAAATTTTAGACACATAAAATAATTTCAAGATTGCGCCTGCGCAAATACGATTTTGTTCTGCAGCTGGATCCCCAACGATTATAGCGTAATGATATATGCTCTTTATTTCGAGACAAATCGTATCTAATAGCAAAGATTTCGTTGAAATTGGTCCAGCAGTTTTGCCGTGAAGATCGTACAAACAGTTACACAAACAAGAATTTTAAACCCTTATTTTGCATTTGAAAACGTTCAACTAGCCTATTGCGCTATTTTTACAGCTATATAATAATACAGACTTGCCTCCCAACTCAGACATTTAAACAAGCAAGGGCACTCCTGAGTCACTCCAACCCTGGCCGATGTAGTTTGTAGGCACAGACAGTTCATTCACTGGATTCAATTAATTATTCTATCAATACGGACAGACCCATTCAACTATGGTGATATGACGTTGGCGCATCGGTATAGCCTGATAGGATCGGACACAATGCATAATCGGATCCTATGAAGCTCTTTATATTATATTGTTCTCGAGATACCTTATTAGTGTTGTATGCCAATATCGCCGATAAGTGGTAGAGGGTAGGGCTAATTTTACTATACACTATGGATTATATTTTAATTTAGATTCAATATAACGTACTTAATTAAATAATAGCCCCTATGTTCGTGTTGAATGGCGTACAAGTATTCATCCAATGGTATTAAGAATAAATATTGAAATTTCAATTTTATTAATACATATATTAAGACCATGGTCGTTTTTATGCATAGTTCGGAAAAAAATACATCGTAGAGCATATCATTTGTGATAGAAGCCAAAACCCGCTCTTTTCAGGTTCTTTGTGTATACTGTCTGTTCGCGTATCACAGGGAAACGAATGGACGCATTTTGATGTAACTTGGCATGGTGATAGCTTATAAGCCTAGCCATGGTATGGAATACTTTTTATTCAATTATTAGAATAATTCGATCCTCGCGGGACAGTCAAAAGAATATATTCACTAGGCGGATTTCATTGCAACTTAGCATCGTAATAGGATATGTTTTATTTTCGGTAAATTATAGGTTTGTCCCGATATACTTAAAAAAATAAAGACCACGCATACGAAATCGTGGGCACTGCTACTAAGATATAAATGCATAGGTATTAATTAGGTTCGTATAATATAAGCATATACTTAAATTTACTAATTACAATGTTAACCTTCATTCAGCATCACTGTCATTGAGTTGGCTTCAATCCTTAGGCATCATGACTTATACAAAAGCGCTACATCACAAAAATTGCTCAGGAAGATTCTTCTAAATACACTCAACAAGAAGCCCGTATACCGTACGGCAACAGGATACACACGAGCATATATTACACCCCTCTTGTAATGGGGGAGTTCGCTCGGCGCTCTCGCTACGGTAAACTGAATTGCATTTCCCAACGCTTCTACCTATTACCTTCAATGTATAAATTTGCATTCCACGTTATAATAAATAAGGAGAAGCACTAGCATATATTTGATTCAAAACGTTCATTATTTTATAAAAACATTCAACCATTTGACGCGTCTTGATAGGATCCTTACAACTATTCGTGAGTATTTAGCGTTTCGTTTGCATATAACATGCGCGGGAAGCAACCAAACCCGCGGCTCTTATACTAACCAGCAAATTACCATAGAATGCCGCACCAAAAATAAAGATGAGCCGCCATTGAACCGGTATATCTCCCTATCTCACTCCGCGCCGTGAATTTGAAAAGAGATAGCATATAGGGCATCAAATCCCACGCACTTTAGGCATAAAACGATGAGGTAATGGTAATAACCAATAAGATTAAGAAAATCTCGCGGCCAGATGTTCAGATGTACTAGTGCCGGATGAAAGTGTGGCGGTGTGTGTCTTTCGCCGAATACTCAAAAGGGAACACATGTAATGACGCATCATGCAAACAAAACAAGAAAACGACGGCTCAAACAATTCAACAGAACTATCTTGACATATATATGATTTCTGTGGCAGTCGGCCTTATAGAGCATTTTTCTATCTCCCGCTTTGCAATGGAGGCAAGTGCTTTATTTTCAACCTATTTTCCTTTTGATTTATTTCTTTACGGGTTCCAAGACAGTTGAATATACGTACAAAGATATCATAAATACAACTCATGATTCTGGACCCCCGGAGTTGCAATTTCCCGTCGATCTTGCATGAATTATACTCATTTTAATATTTTTTTTAAATTGATCTTATAAAAAAGTAATTAAGGTACTTTGTAAACGTTTAAAAACCATTAAATATCTATAAAGGTATTACATACTGGGGTCACCCCCAAACCATTGTGCGGTACCCATAATACTCGTACATGCGTTGCTTAGTTTGGGACCGTATCGTTGGTGTGTTAGTCCGGCGATATTATTATTATTTATTATTGAATGCACTTCGATACGCGCATTACGTAAATCAGCAATTTCGTTACCATCATTTGCTTTATATTATTTTATTAAAATTACCAGATCCCGAATGAACTGATGCAAATAAAATGTTAAATTTGTTCCTCACTAATTAAAAATTAATTAAATAAACCGAATAGTTACCTACTATCATTGTTATTCGAATCTTCCGAACCCGCACAGAGCCTCCAGTCCTGTTGTACACGGTATGCGATTGTTTCGAGATGCTAAAAATAACGCGATTACGACGTCGACAGACTGACATAACTTAGAGCAAGTGTTTCATGGTCGGCCATTAGTCATTTAACAGCACAGCACTATCAGAAGTGCATGACGAATCGACAAGGCCGGCACAACACTAGTTTGCTTTTAAATTCATAGATATAGGTATATAGCACGTATGTGAGGTGTAACTATTGCAGTGTACAATATTTTAAGAGGTCAAACGGGCGGCCCAGACGAAGTAATAATATAGACAGAGTGTAGCGAACAACATACAATTTTAAGCACAAAACATCAAGCCGATTTGTGTAGTATCGCAAATTCCCGTGTATGACACAATCTGCTTGATAAATATCGGGTTGAATATTCACTGTGGTATATTTAAACTGCGCGAAACCTGCTCTAAGAACTCAGCAACGGGATGAGAACGATGACCGATACAAAAGCTTAGACTCGGTCAATAGTACTTCGTTGATGTAAATTGGTGCGCGCTCGGTCCGGACTCAGGATACGGCCACTCATTTAACAATCTCTTATGGCTCCATTAAACTCCCGTAACGACTTATATTATCAGATTTTATACCTAACTCTCAAGTAAATACAGTTTTTAATTGGAGTACCTATCATTATTGTTCAATAGCATAAATACGATCCGAGAATTCCCTGAAGAGGATAATAAACAATATGAGTCATTTTATTTACGTGCTTAATTCAACTCCAAATGTATGTATTATCACTCACTAATTAACATGCATGGCAATTATGGTTACTTGCAAATGATACATTTTAGAATACAATTCCCAACAATGCCCTGGATATTATTTGATGAATGATCTATTATAACCAAGAAGAATAGGCGGAAAAGTAAATCAAACATTAATCTTATTATATTACTTATTTTAAAATATGTTTAGGGGGTCGAATATGTTTAAGAGCTCAGGCGCGTTTCCGTCTATGACCGCTTGCGCTAACCACATATGCCAACACAAAATCACCCTCAATTTGTAAAATCAGAAATCGAAATCCAATGATCCACATTTGCTTTCATTACATATACTTACTTAGCATTGATCATAAAATGACTTAAATATTTTAGAACTGGCTGACACCAAACGACAATATGGAGGTTGTATGGCTCTATGACAGGGAGCAGTCAAAACCGCTATGGATATAATCGATATGAACACCAAAATATTTCAACATGGGCGAGAAATTTTACGCGTATTTTTTCCAATTTTAAAATTTTATTTAAATATATTCTTCACTATAGTATCAGCTATTGCATATTCAACAAGCTTCATAGAAGCCATCTTTGTACAAAAAAAATTGGTCGCCATTTTCAGCGAAGCAGGATTAGTGATGTGCAACCCAACCAATGAGTCGACAACGAAAGATACTACTGAAAAAAAAGTATAGGCGACCGATAAAAAAACGAAAAAGAAGAAGAATGTCAAGAAAGATAATCCCGATCCGGGGGGACGGCAATTGCATGTTTCGATCAATTTCCTATTGCATTTACGGGACCCAAGACCGCCATAGGGATATTCGATTAAGAGTTGTGGATCGGGTCGTGGCGAATTGGAATCGATACAAGGACTTCATAGTCGGTGATCGCTCTTATGGGACCCGTATGAGATGCGCTTCGGATTACCAGGAACTGATGTCGATGGACGGGGAGTATGCGGGCCACGTGGAGCTGCACTGCGTGAGCGAGCTGTTCCCAGATTATACATTCAAAGTCCATCGGGACAATTGCTCCAGGACCATAGACTACGGAAGAGGGAGAAATGTAAAACATCTATTGTTTTCTGGTTATTTGGATGCCGGTCACTACAGTGTCTTGGATTATGATTGATTATCTTGTTCGAATCATTTAATAAATTGTCGTGTTTATTGTTACTTTTTTTTATGACCATGCTACAAAATAAGAACCCATGTAATACTTAAATTTATCCTGTTTAGTAAAATTCCCATTTATTGTTCAATTTCGATAATATTAAAATAACATTATTTTAAATTTAACTATTTGTTCAATAAATCATCAATGACCGAGACAATAAGGATTGTTCGAAAATGCACAATTATTCGGAAAAGGCGCAAGATCAGCAAATTGGTAGTTTAGGATTAAAACATAGCGCATTTAATTACGCCTTTGATTTATTTATTTCGTGAATTGTGCATGTGACAATGCAGTTCATTTTGTAAGGTAAGTTCATTACGCCATTATCAACGTTGATGCTCGCAAAATACATAATATATCCTAGCTGTTTAAATTTAAAAAAAAATATTTATACTATTGTGAGCTATCGAAATTACGAAATGATAAACTGAGATGTTGTTATTACTATATACATTGAACCACTATCGAACTTTAATTTTCATCGACAAAGTTTCACATGAAGTGAATATCGTTCACACCACTAGATGACATAAATAAAAACACGTTCAACTTTCGAAAAATCTAAAATCCGTCCTTTACGGTGACAGCGCTCAAAGTTGCAAGTTTAAAAAAAGCAGGGAATAAGGGCGAGCTTAGACATCTGGAATGTCATAATCTGACACCAAAACGGTCAGAATTGCATGTAATTCCATTCTACGTCACACACATTCTGATTTTTTCCAGCTATGATTTTATTCAGATTGATACTAACAAGCGTAGGTGTGAGACGAGCGTCCATTTTTAAGATTATGAAGCCCAGATTATAAAATTCCAGATGTATAAGACCGCCCTTACGTAATAAATAAATATCGATTGTTTTGAATTAAAATCAAGACGGTCTCACGCTGAAGCTACTCGATTGTCAGTCATCTAGGGTTTGCAAATCGTATAGTTACATGATACACTATATTAGAAAATATCGCTAGGAATCTTAATTGTATGGAAACAGCTTATTTTCGCGAGACATAGCACTCAAAGCCCGCGCCATCGCACTATGCCTGTCGGCGATACATAGAGTCTAGCCCTCCCGTTTACAGCAATTCTGTGCCCTAAGATGTTATGGCTTTTGAGTCTAAAATAAGTATCTCCATTGTAGCAGCTGGGTACATAGGGGTGGGACGAACGGCGAAGCGTTAATTGGGGGTCCGTCGCTGACCTCTATAATTCGATGACCCCGTGTTCCACTGAATTATGATTCAATCAAGTGTGTGGAGTTATTTTTCTTAAGACTTGAGTTATAGTGAATTGCTAATACACGACCCGAGCTGGAAGCTGAAAGCGGCAATGGGCAAGTGGTAGAGGGCCGTCCTCGTAACGTGTTAGTTCCAGGTTGGGTCCCGATTAAACTTTGACTGACGAAAACTAACTTTTAATACAATTCGCCTTGGCTTAATCAGTGAAGCTACCCAGGATGCTGTAGTGTCCATATCAGTAAAGTTATTGCTAATGACTGGTAATCGTACTTATAAAAAATATGAATACTGACTTCAAGTAAATGCTACATATATATTTTATTTGGAGTCAGTGCCTATATTATATATATATATTAATGAATTTATTTTAAATTATGCAGGTGATTCAGAAAAGGTGTACTAAGCGTCGAACATTAGCTTCCTCAGCGTATTTGCGATCATCATTATTACAATTCTCATTTTGTTGGGTATATAATTTACTTTTTAAAATGATATTTCCAACAAATTTGCAAATGCGCAAGGCTTAGTATACCCTTTCTAAATCCCGCTTTAGAACACCATCATAAGTAACTAATGGACATCAAACAAAATATTTGATATTCAATCAGTCGACCAACAAATCCGAGTAAATGTTCGGTTAGCTGCAGAGCTGGAGATACGCGCGAGGCTATCATAAATCAACAAATAAATATTAAAATTGACATATTCTCTAACATTGCATTCGGATGAAAATGTTGTCAGTATTATAAACGTTCGTTCTCAACCTTCAATAACTCGGAAATTGAATCATGCGGCTGCGGCGCAGTGACTCACGCCGTAATCTCTTGTTTATTTATATTGTGAAGCAATGGAATCAAATACAGGCGTATTATATTCCATTGCTGCACATCTTCCGAGAAGAAGCCCTTTATTAGCAACAGGAAAATTGTAGCAGTATTTGCTTTGTGGTCCTTAAAAATTAATAATGTCGTCATTCGACAACGTCTATGTCCAAATTAACTAGGAGTATAGGTCGCGTCAAATTAAATAAGCTATTATGGCGGCTCTGTGCTTACCGAATTCAATTAGGCATACGCAGAACCGCCATGTTTGCTCATTTTATTTCGTGCTTCCGTGAGTAACAAGGTGATTGGATTTTCTAACATTTTAAATAACTATTTTTGCAAATCCATATCCATAAATTAGGAATGCATACGTTTTCTTACCCGTGGACTATAGCTTTGTGACGATCCCGGGAGACATTTCTCATTTCCCAGGATTAAAAGTATTCTATATCATGTCCTGGACTATTAAAAATAAGTAACATAAGGTAGTGTGGTGCACCTTGCGGAATAATTTCCTGAACTCTGTATGAATGGCGACTTATAAACAGCTAGCAATCACATGTAATGGATATTCACAACAAATAAAATGTTTTACGGAGCAAACACAGAAATCAGTGGTCTGCTACAAATGATTTGCGCACGGAACAATACACCTACATAGTTGTATTATCCTTATTTTGTCATTACCATTGTTACAAGACATGTTATATCGTAACAGGTTAAGAATATTATTACGGGATACGTCTGTGAACCCCCTTGGGGTATACGCCGCCCCCCCATTGGGATGATTTAAAAAATATCATAATCCTTCCATTTGCCGTTTTCGGGTAAAAATATTAGCCACGCCGTTCGCAAGGTACATCTCAAGAGCACTGAATAGGCCTAGAAACATGTGATCACGGACCTTAGTAGCCCACATTCGGATTCATCAACACTTACAAACTATTTTGAGTCTCCTGTAATAGCTTTTAAACTATAGACGAAACTGCAATGACGCTTATAACGATTTGCATACTCCCATACGCAATTGCGGGTTTTTTAAAGTGTTACCCCCGAATTTATAAACGTTTTATAACTTGATCAAACGTTATATAGTACTGCGCATAATAGTTTTGCTTTGCGCAGTACTCTATGATGTTTAATAAAGTTAGAAAACGTTTCTTCTTTGTTTTACTAATAGCATATTTTAATAATAAAAAATACAACCGCATTGAGAACCTCGTCCTTGGAATATAACCTCCTCCTTTTTGAAGTCAGTTAAAAAAATGCTCCACACAGTCGCGAGCAATGTAACTTTGTGTAGTACAAATCTCATGTAAGTTCCGAGTTGTATGGTAATATTTTTTTTAATTACATTATAGGCAGGTATTTGATCTCGATCTCACCTGATGGTAAGTGACGATGAGATCTACGATGGAGCATACTTGCTTAGGTAGGAAGGCGGCAGTAGATCGAGGCGCTACATTCACTAGGAACATGGAGCGCAACTGATCTGACCCGCCATCCATGTGCTGAGTTGTATGGTAATATTTTTTTAATTAAATTATAGGCAGGTATTTGATCTCGATCTCACCTGATGGTAAGTGACGATGAGATCTACGGTGGAGCATACTTGCCCCACAGGTACCTGTTCACTCTCGACTTAAAAACACCCAGACTAATTACATTTGATTTGTGTTATAAAACTGTATGCTCATTAATAGTATTGAAACAAACGTGTACTGATTTTGGGTTCAGTTAACTTAATCTCAAAGCAAATATTCCTTATCTCAGATGCATTCCCAACACAAACAGTTTTATCGGAAACCACGAAAAAATAATTCGTTCGCCGTTATCACGTTATCACGGACGATACCGGTGGCTCTGACACAGTCAGCTGATTTCAACAGCCGACGTGCCGTATTGAGGTGGGTAGAATGATCGTCTATAGCCTGATATAATAATATTCTACGCAAGGTATTTTCTTCCCGTGACAACTAAACCAATGGTCACTGGCGTAAGACGACCTTATCGGCCATCGACCAATGAGCGGCGCTGATCGTGATGTGGTCTTGGGACATCTTGGGAACAGAATACCTGGCATAGCATATTATACCATAGTCGTTGTAGTATAAAAGTAATGGCCTTCACACACGGAGACTTATCGCACGCACATTAAACGCTGCTTACTGAGCAGTTTACTAATCTGTCTGAGGCAGTATCATATACAAATGTCCTTAATTGGCATTAGATGCGCTTGAACTGGGCTCGAAAATGATACAGCCTTATATCTGCCTCGTCGGGCCAGTGGGCACCAGGCCGGCCGTCGATCCTGAAGACCTGAATTCGCCTTGTGGCTCAGGAGCTTACCAAAGCAGTATTGTTTTACAGCCACATCTAGACTTATGTAAATACCAGGGGTGAGACTATTGTTATTTACTTTATTATTCTGTGCTATAATTTAATGTAAATACAAGTCTTATCATCCAAATGTATTGGAATTTATTACTGATAACCTCACATATTAAATTACTCGAAGCTATCTTCACAAAATAATACTCTCATTCTTAAGTATGCGGCACACATGCAACTTCCATAGGTGCGTCATATTAAGTACCGTAACGCTTTACCGAACTAAGTCTTCAATGGGCATTGAATGATTGTAAATTGTCGAAAAGAGATCTATGTAATAAGACTGGTCTAGGATGAAAGAAAGTCAGGGGTTATCGGTGTTAAATAACATTATAATGAGTTGTCTCTCAATTATGTTGACATTTATGACTGGCTCCCTCGAACTAGAACTAAAGATACCATATTATAAATGCTTTTCATTGTGATGAAAGGAACCTCACACTAATTAAATTCTCTCACCTCCGAGACCTCGCAAATGTTTGGCACCAACCAAATAATTAAAGTCTAACCGATAGTCCCTTAGTGTATGGAGGTAGAATTCGGTTCCGAAAATAAACACAATTGGAACAGATTGGTCAAGCGGTGACCTCTAGAGAGAGCACTAGTTCACCCATTTACGGCTCGCGGGCTGCAACTGACGGGTTCGTTAGAGCCTCGTGTTGAAATGACCATCTGTTGGGATATTGAGACCAACCGATTATATTTTGCACGGACTTAAGACCTAAAATCGCGTGTAAATAAGCTACGCATCGGCCGGTTATGGGTATGCTCACAGTTAAATGTGAGCAAAAGGAACTCGTCTTGAAAACATGACGTGTAAAAGAAAAAATATTATTTATTTAATTGTAAATTAATAGAGAGTATGTGTTCATACAACTTTGGTTTAATATAAATTAAATAGATCAGATAAATGAGACCACGCCTGCGAGCGACACCGGACCGCCGTTTTTTAACAAAATTGATTAGATCGCTATTCTCTTCTATTCTGTTTTCGGTTACATTGACTCAACTAGATTCAAATAATTATTCTTCCGCCTTTTTCAACTAATATTTCGCCCTGTCGCGGCCCGGGCTAGCCTCGCTTGCAACGCTAATTGTCACTAATTAACTGTAATCGTCGCTTGACGAAGCACTGCGCTTATCTGAACGGAATGTGGAGTTATCATGGGGCCCATTTACCGAGGAGTTCTTCAAACTAGCAACTTACAAATGGGGGCCCCTAGTTATTATAAAAAGTTAGAAAATGATTAGGCTTACAGATCTACTCATAATCTGGGAGTGATTGCTCAGAGTGAGTCATATTCAGGGCTATCTCTTCAGTCTCCGGTATATTCTTAACATCATTTCGTGACATTTTTAAAGATTCATATTAAACACATTACAAGAAATCTCAGTCTACAGCTATTGCACAAGTAAGTAGTTATGCGAATTCAGAGGAGTATCATAATCTTTTTAGAGCAGTGGATTTTAAACTAAATGTGTGCATAATATTAAATTATAATTTTCTTTTCGTAAGCTAACAAAACATAAGTGACCAAACTTATTTGATAGTAGATAAGTTAAATCTCATGTGAAATAGAAACTAGGTCGAAAGCTTGTTCCAATGATCCGATCTGAGGCCACGATACAAGAACTGAAGTTATCAGTGGCGAATGTGAGGGCTTCGATCAACAATGAGCTGATAGAGTCTATGAACGATTGGCTTAATCGTTGATTGTAGTCGAGATATTACCATTTTTTACATCCGTAAAGCAAAAAGTATTCACTGCGGGGTGTTGGCTGAGGCAGGTTTATTTAAAAGATCAGATGCAGTTGTTTACTGAGAGATACGTCGCAGACGTTGAATAAATTGAACATATAATCACAGAATGTACAATGAAAAATATTCCGTGGAAACGCTGCGCAGGGGAGCGAAGTGCAAGTAAATAACTGCTTTATTGTTCAATTATTCATACACGCATTTAATACCAAGCTGGTTGTACCCAGGCTATGTTGCAAGGCCACACTAACCTTTGCAGGCGTGCGCACAACTCACCAAAGTTTCATCCCAATCGGATGAATGGTTTAGTTACCGATGTGGAACAAACAAAGACACAATAATTTATTAATAGACAAGTTAATGTGTACTCACAATTACCCGTGCTTACTTCTACGTATATTATATCCAATGTAAACAGATGTTTATTAATAGACAAGTTAATGTGTACTCAAAATTACCCGTGCTTACTTCTACGTATATTATATCCAATGTAAACAGATGTTTCAGTAAATATTGAATAATTATTGTTTTGCATTTTGTACAGGTTAAAACACTAAAAGTAACACACTAACTTGACAACAAAAAACAATAACCAAAAACTATTTACCCACAAAATATTAGCTAAAAATAACCGTTGTTTACATTTTAACACTTCCTGTTTTGTTAAGTGGAACAGACTTCGTGGGGTACGATCTTAAACAGAAATCGATTTTGATTAAACATTTGGAAGTAAACGAAGGAAAATGGTGGGTAAGATGTAACGCTGATAGTGTCTTACATCTGTTTCTGCGAATCTAAGGGACAGGATATTGCTGGATAATGCTTTCAACAAACTAGCTTAAATTTTGCACTCCTAAAGCCACGGCCCAATCCCATCAACCTCTTACAGACCTCTCTAGTCAGTGTCAAGGTCAACACGCCGCTTGACAAGCTCTCAAACATTCCTCTTCAACGTATCTTCCACGCAACGCTGAGCACAACTTTTTTCAATGGCACTACATTCAATACGATCTTGTGCTTTATGCATGATGTCCCTATCCGCTGCTTCTAGCGAAGTGTCCGTCCATCTCACTCGAAACTGCCTTCACTTCTTCGTAAAGTTTTCCATTTGAACATTGAGCGACTGGCGATATTTATTTATTTTTACTATGTGTCATTCAGTGTACGGCATGTGTGGCCACCTTTTTTTATATTCTGATTGTGACTGACCGGTTTGACGTAGCGTTCTCAAGGAAAGGTCTCGAATAATTCGTGTTATTACTCGTTTTTTTTTATTTATACCTACTGGACAAATAAACAATGCAGGCTTTGTACAAGATAGTCCTTTCCATACTTTGACCAGTAAAGTCTGTTTTTAGATGTTCCACTAAGGGAGGACTGGTGGTATTAAAGAAGATGAAGTATCGGAATTATGGAATGGAGAAAAACTTCATCACCCATCAGACTAATGCCCAGGATGAGCCTATGAAGCTTTGTGAAGCCATAAGTAAAAAACTAGTTTTATAATAACCGCACAGATTATTAATACCATAACCTGTTCGGTGACTCATTTGAAGCAGAAAACGTTACAGAGATATTTATCTAGTCGGTAGCGTATATAGCTTTCTGTCAAGCTCAATGAACGAACGAAACTTACTTTTTATAATTATTTTTTTTGTAAATATAATGGATAAAAAAAAAGACAAGCCCGCTGAGTTTCTTGCCGGATCTTCTCAGTTGAGGTCGCGTTCCGATCCGGTTGTAGTATTAAGGAAAAAATGTAATGACAATTTGTAAGTGCCCCCGTAGGCCTATACGAAATAAATGATTTGACTTTGACTTTGACTTTGAATTTTAAGGGAAGTGTAGGTTGCATACAAGACTTCCTATCAACATCATTGCTGAAAAAAATAATGTAACCTGAAATCATTTTAATGTTAACCTTGGTGAACAATATGCAGACAAGAGTAGAGTCTCAACTATAGTATACTTATGTAAGCACTGTCTGGAGTCAACTTTAAGGTCAATGCTGTCTAGGTTCATAAATAATAAATGCTTTACAGCATAAAGATGCAATGCAATGCTTCTTGATAAAGGACCACAATGAAGAATTATTAAAGGAGTGAAATACAGAAGAGGCCGACCGAAATGGTTTCAATACTTTAGCGGGTAGATCGTGGCTAGAGATAAATAAATAGCCAAGTACTTTATTTAAGAAAGTGGGATATTTAATATAGCTTTTAGTAGAGGTCCTATAAAAATATAGAAAAAACCTTGATAAGTTTGCTGCTAACTGCTGAGCCTGAAACACAGATAATCAAAATTGGAAAAATCCACCGGCCTGTAGGAACGAAGTCCCAAGTATGAAAGCTTTAGATGCAATGTTTATTATAATAGGCAGATTCAATTAAAATGCCTATGTTATTTAAACGTAATAACAACTTTTATGCGGATGAGTCATTAGAGTAGTTTACTGTGTTAATGATAGTCGAGTACCTAATGTCATTCGGTGGATACATGACATGATTGTTGCTGAATAATACAACCACTAAACGGAAATTCTTTATTGGCATCAATACAGGTACCTAGTCCCTGACTCCTTGAACTACATATAAATCTGTGTTAGTAGAGTCAGATAGAATCGGATAGGTCGGAATAGGTAAATTATAATTCTGGGTTAAATAAAGGATACAGGATACAGGATACAGGGTAAATATCGATACACCTATGATACTCCTATCAACGGAACATGACTTCAATTTTGCTAACAAAATTGGTTCATAAGCGAATGGAGTAATATGTAAGATCACTGACTGTTTTTGTTTGTAAGTAATGGTTAAATGGACGATTATAATCCGAATGTGGTTCAATTATGTTAGAAGTCTTGGGCGCCAAGGTATATTGACAACTTTGATGTTGGGCGTTTAGGTAGACTTTACGGGTAATAACGGCTGGTTAGGAGAGTCTTGAAAAAAGAAACACAGCTAAAATTCTTGGGATTTTTTTCTCGTAGGTAGTAGCTACTATTATAGTTTTCGCTGGTAAAGTTAACTGACGAGTATATCCGTTCACACATTACAAACACCCACAAGTTTGTTATGATTTAACTTTATATTATGTTTGTTATGGTTGAACTTTGTGTAATGTTTGAATGTCAACTTCAATCAGAATTCCGCGTCAGGGAATGTAAACAATATAGCCACCTACACCAGCTTCCGCGGAATTTTCATTCCGTGTCTATCACTGTGCAGGGCGAAAGCGAAATTACGAATTATCGATTGTATCGAGAGTGAAATTCCGGCCCCACAACTGTGTAATATCCATTGAGTGTTTTACATAGTTTCCAAGTAGAGAACGGTTTTCCAGGAACCGTGTATCACACCACGGCTGCAGCTAGTCCGCTGCGAGCTAGCGGCGTTCACCGCGATTATTTTTAGTAATGCCGTAAGCGTGCACTCGTGGGATGTAAACTTTGACTTGTTTTATAACGCACAGCGAACTTAATGTAGAACTGTTAGACTATTGGAAATCGACCGCCGTCCGTACGCAGGCGCGTCGCACGCAGATGTCACGAACATTTTTAACAATTACTTATTGCGCTGAGCGCGTTCGCCGAGCCGGGAGCTGGTCGCGCAGCACTCACCTGTTGCCAGTAGTCCTCCAGTGACAGCTTCCACTCGAAGTAGCCGGTGTCGGTGACATCCTGCAACTCGCGGAACAAGTTACCGCTCGGCAGGACGTCCATCGCGCTCACACGTGATGCCGAACGAATTTGTTTTAAAAAGACGCGCGTAACACCCCCACAGCAGTGCGCGGACGACTGGCTACTCGCGAGTTGCGGTACCCCCCCCCCCCCCCCCCCCCCTCCCCATGCGCCGCGCGCCCCCTCACCGCACTCGCGCACAGCTAATCTGTGCTGTGCGCGAGTGCGGTGAGGGGGCGTAAGAACAGAGACATCGGCTATCTGTCTCTTTTTTCGTCCTTTTATCCTGGAACGGGTGAGGGGATTTGTAATGTAGTACAAGACCCGGACGAGATTTATCCTTATTATACGTCACTGTCTAATTTTTGTGACGTCGACAACGCGTCGATGAGGCCTGAACGTGTCCTGCCGAATGTGGAAATTGGAATCGATAATGTTATTAAATTCGATGGTGTGCGCCCCAAGTTCTGCAAGAGCGCCTCGGCGCGCGACCGAGCGCTGAGGACCCTTTGAATCTTACTAATAATCCTTGATACTTACCTAATTACGTTTTCGAAATAATAAACAAGAGAGCCTCATAATTTGTTAAAATCCCACCAGTTTTAGCTAGGTAGGTACTTACCTAAGAAAATTTGAGTCTTGGATTTGTACCCATTATGGGCGATATCAAAAATATTTAAATAGCAGTCTTATTAGAGCTCATTATTAACTAATTACAATGATTGTTTATAATTGAGACCTGCGTGAAAATCCTAGAGGTACTGACCTACTTAATACATATTTTTTATAGTAACCTATCCTTTTTTTATTATATAAATATTCTTATTTAATACTATGCAGTTATATACATATTTGGAATTATTAGGAAAATGTAAGTCTAATACAAAGGGTTATTCGTGTTTATAGGCAAAACTGATTTACGAAGAAAGGTTTAAAAAGCATGAAGTAGCTCAAAATAAAACATAATCCGATATCAGAAATAGATCTGACTAAAAACAAGGATTAAATCTCAGCCCTGTGATAGAAATACATGAAGGTAGGTGTAGCTTATATATTATTTTAATACGCTGAGATCGAATGATTAGAGATTCATTAACAACTTGGAAATGACAATGCTGCATATTTTTTTCTACTCTTCTATAAAGGATAGTGCTCACGGAACTATGGACGAGGGCAGCAAGTTGCGGAGAACCAATAGTCACCACATTGATAAGATTAAATGAAATTCCTGACTCGAAGCCCATACTCTTCGTGCGCACATAAGAAAAGCGTGACAATATTATATTGATGAAATAAATTGCTATCATATTACACATTCTCCTGTATTATAAACTCTACCTACTATAAACACTGGCTTTTTCAATCAGTGCACATACAAGGTGGAAAAAAACTTCATATTTACTATTTGAACTTCTCATAGTGATTGCAACAGTCAGACAACATAGAACAAAATAGAAATTATAAATCAAAGTGAATCCCGCGGGGGAGTCGTCATGTTTTAACTCTACCTTTAAACATTTCATGAAAATGATTCGCTACAAAAGAGATCCGCTAGAGATATATAACCTTTTTGTATTAACCTGGGGGAGTTGATCGTGGACCTATGGGCGACCCCCTCTGCCATGGCCAGGTTGTCGGGATGGCGGGTCGCGGAGGAGGTGGTCACTCTGTCTGACCACCGCCACATCGTATTCGGTGTGGCGGTGTGGCCATCCGCCGCCAACAATACAATAGTCTTGATAAACACCGATTAAAAAATCCTGCATAATTTACAAGGGTATTGTCATAAAGGCAAAGGAATCGGCATTATGACTTATAGGAGCCGCGCTAATAATAACCTATAGTGGAAAAATATAAGTCAGATTTTCCTTTAAAAAATCCGAAGAAAAGAATCGGAATGCTGCAAGTACTGATGTTGTTCCATATCAAACTTAGAATGGTAAAATAAAGCAATCACGATTTTATATAATCGCTACGCAACTCTGAAAACAATAATTAAATATACAGTTTAAAACAAAACGAGGTTTGATAACTTTTGGCAGGCACTATAACTATCTGTGGATTCTCCCAAGCCTTTAATATGTCCGTGTCTGATACTGATTTTTCACTAAACCAAAAGCCAACAGGAATTTACGACACATTACGGGATTTGTATTTGTATTGATAGCTTTCTGGTTCATAGTACCTACGCGTTTCATACAAAATAACCGTTCATACACATTTTAGTAATACAATTCTCTCATAAAAAGCTACCTTCGACAAATTAGAAATAATCTCAAAAATTTGCGTAGCTGTACTAAATCCCGCCTCATATGTCTTATCCAATCTTGGAAATTAGCGCTCGGAGATCCCTCTGAGCTACCTTGTAATACTTCTTTGGTATTACCTAGTTGTTACAGTGTGATTCAGAAACGGTTTACTCACCTTCGTCTCTGCGCTTCTACAGCGCATTTGCAAACATTATATGAAGTCAACATTTAGATAAGTAGATTTTAAAAGATACATTTCAATCCCTGCAATATGACAGTTGTAATTTTTCGTGAGTTTTTTTTTATAAATTGTTATATAGACATTCCGACTGCATAATGATTACAAACGCAACAGGAGCGCCGGTTCAAAGGTTAGTGCAGTGGCAAGAGATGGATGAACTACGATCAGGTACCGTATAAGCTTCAGAACCAATAGCAGTGGGGCAGAAAGGTTCTAGAATCCGGCTAAGATAAGCCGCAACTCGTAAATTCAGCGGACGTTTATACCAATTAGCTTATATGCTCCACTGAAAATGTATAGCTGTTATACAGAGTACGTATTCACTAATAGAGCACAGGCAAGCTGAAACTTAATTCTTCAATAAAAATTGAATTACCCACCTGCAGGGTTATTTTAAAACATTCGGAATCGACATCGGAAACGGATTTGAAACTTTCCGATGTTGACGTCGCTCCCGACGAGCTTGCCGACGGAATCTTTTTGAAAAAACGATTGCGTATTGTCATCAAGATACGTCGAAGATTATCAAATTCGGAAATTTTAATAGCTATTGCGGTAATCCAGCTCGGAAGTTTTCGATCTCGTTTCCAATATCGATTTCGAATGGTTTAAAATAACCTTGCTGGAGGGATATAGTCGCTAGGTGTTGCATTGCAGCGCGGGAGGCAGCGGCTATTTCATTAACGCATTGGCTCGGCATCGAAGCCGGAACATCGTTAACGCAATCAATTACATTGTCAAGTACCGCCCAGCAATCTGTCTAGTGGTGTGGCGAATTTAACTTAGTATATAAAGCTGAGATTTCAGAATTGAACTAAAACTTTCCATTACCTTACGTAGGTATGTGATTGGTTTATAATTTTAATCGTGTGTGTAATTTTTAATAAATCTCGGAACTAAATTCACTAATTTAATTTTATAAAGCATACGGACATTATAATTTAAATTATTTAACAAACTTCAACAAGCCCAGTGTAGTTTTTGCAAATAATGAGAGGAGTAATTTTTAAAGGTTGTGTATAAAGATTAACGTATTCCATTATTCACTATATTTTAAAAGCGTATCGTCTCTACCCTTGAGGATTCCATTATACTCAAAGCCTCTATCTCGCTAAACAATTATTATATAAAAGCTCTACCTTTGTCAAATTGTGAATTTTTCATAAGCGTTATACTGAGAATTGGAGGCACTTACCTAAATCTACTTTGTTCGTTTGACTAGCTATTTGAGATCAGGCTGCTCAGCTGAATGTACTAGTTGGTGGTAGTAGGTTCGATTCCCGCCTTGGCAAATTTTCCTGTTTATCTTTTTGTAAATTGATCTCGTATTGTTGGAATCAGTCCAAGTTTATTGTATTATAATAATTCCAGCCTTTTTTTAATGTCCCACTGCTGATCACGGGCCTCCCCTCAATACGAGGGGGGATTAGGACATAGTCCACCACGCTGTCCTAGTGTGGATTGGCGGACTTCACACCTCTTTCGAGGTGTTCTCTCAGACATGCAGGTTCCCTCATGATGTTTTCCTTCACCGTTTAGCAAGTGATAATCATGGTTGAAAATGTGATTCGCACATTTAAAATCCCAGAGGTGCGAGCCGGGGTTTGAACCTGCAATTCTCGTTACCGAGGCAAGCGTTCTACCAACTTGGCTATCACTGCTTCCAAGTATATTGTAATACCGTAATACCAGTGTTGCTTATTTTGGTAATATACATGCAGTTGGTGTGTTTGTCAGTTGGTGGTGATATTTATTAAAACAAAGGTCTTAATAAATATCACCCTGTCGCTATAATTAAGTATATAATAAAAATAAAAAATCTTTAATCGGCTTGGAGGTTTACCCTCTAACATTTATAGAAGTTTAAATGAATTTATAATGGTATTACAAACAATTTTGCACAACAAAAGTGCATTGTAATCCAATCAATTTCAACAACCACTCATAGGTTTTTTTTTAAGTGAGAGTTTCATTTAAGCTCTAAAAATATTTGAATAAATGGTTTTGTTATAAATACTACTTAAGAGCCAAAATATTTGTTACACAACAGGTACTCAAGCTTAAAGTAACTGTCAAAGAAACCTTAAAAAGATTTCCAAACACCTATTCAATCTCGTAACACCCCATTCGCGGGGAGATACATTTTGTTTTCACCCTTGTTCTCCTAAGTATAGGAGATACCTTAAATAATTTTGCTTTCAATATTTTAATAAACATTATTGTAGCGACACTAGCCTTAATAGTATCTAAATAAACGACCTGAGTAGCCCAGTTGGTAGTGACCCTGCTTTCTGCGCCGAGGGTCCCGGGTTCGAATCCTGGTAGGGACAAGTTTTGTGTGATGAGCATAAATGTTTGTTCGCGAGTCATGCATGTCTAAAATCTATATAAGTATTATATGCTGAGTTCGCTCTCCTTCCATTGTACGGTACCCATAATACAAGCGTTGCTTAGTGTGGGGCCGTATAGTTGGTGTGTTCGTCTGGCGATATTATATTATTATTGTATATTATATTATTAAATTACTGTGACATCGGACAGACTATAAGGCGTTTCTCAGTTTGACTACGAACCCATAAAAAGTAAGGGTTGATCGTTAGCATAGAAAACATAGAAAACAATTAAGTATCTAAGCTCAAACATTTTCATTTTAACAAGCTCTGATTAGTGAGCTTTTAGCAATGCAAAGCTGCCGCTGAATCCACAACAAAGTTGCTTTTCCATTTGAAAAGTTACAAATACCCTGCTTCAGGTACGTTCAAAAAAGTACGCATTTGTTGAAGGCTTTGAATCTAACATAAGGTTCAAATTTGTTGCCATTTATCCGTCATACTTATAAACTTCGTTACTTCTCAGGAGTTTCAACCCATACAAATACATTACTCACGAGAAAATCGGACCACAAACTTAACAAGGACAAATAGTTTATAAGAAAATGACGTTACAACTGACCTGACGAGATAAATTTCGTAATGAGAGCTTGGCATCGTAACTTTATGCCACGGGCGAGTCTCACAAGCTACGCCTCGTAAGGCTAGTCAGTTAGTAAGTACACGGGCAATGAGACAATCCTGCTTTGTCTTCTTAGTGGTAGCACTCTTGACAGGACTGTCGAGAGCCGATGTGGCTCGCCTCACAAGGTCTTGCCATTGGAATGGTATTTTGGTTTCCGGTGCACCCATGCAATAGACCAAACAAGATTTGATTTGTTCAGTCCACGTATGGGTGAAATTCCGTGGTCTGGTGCCTGGTGGTGTTAAGCAACGACGCTCTATAGAAATGTATTCTTTGGAATCGAGTCTGAAGAATTTAAGCTTGCGGGTTTTAATGAGACCACTAGCCGTGGCATAAAATAACAATTGTAATTAATGTAGTCTCTGCGTTATGGTAATCTGTGTCGCGTACTTAGCTCGTACGCTGCGCCGGCGCCGGTATGCGCCGACCGTTACGCGCTCACCAACCGTGGTGCTCCATTCATAGCCGCGTATCGTTGCGCTAAGCCCACTAAGTTTCCGGGGTAGGCAGTGTGGGAAGTTATTGAAACGTTTCCTTTTGTTAGGGCCTCCAGAAATTTTGTTGAACCTGTTCTGATCACAGACTTATTAGAATATTCAGACAATACACGGCGCACCCCAAAAATCTCTGGTCTACCATATAAACAACATGCTAGTCCAGAGGTGTTTATTCTAACTAATCCATGGTTCTGATGTATTTATTTCAAAAAAACTATTTTTTGTTGCATTAAAAGTTTTATTATTATTTATTCATATTATGACAACATAGAACGTCAACATTGCTTTCACGGGATTTCCGAGAAGTTTATTTTTATTGGAAAATTCCGCAGCGTTCGAAATTTATCCAGGAATCTCTTTATGCATACCTACACTGGCCGATGGAGGCAGTGCTGGAGCTAGACGCGTATTGCATTTTTGCTTCGATAACGAAGGAAGCAATGGAGCACAGTTTATTTAGGTATAAACTGAAAATGTATACACTTATTAAAGGCAGTGACCTAGAATAGTGTTTTGTTGAACTGCTTTTAATGTTGAGAAAACAAAGATAGTTTTGGCAAAGATCTCTCCTTTACTAAGCTCTGGTAAGTGCAAATCTTACTCAATATCTTACTCTATAGGGAATCCAAAAAATATCCATTTTAGGGTCAGTATGACTGCTCATGCATGCTTGGATATCGAATCTCAGCGTGATATATTTTAACAATATTATTTTTTGCGTCCTGAGTTATGGGTATTTAAACCATTAAATATCTCTCGTGGTTAAATATTAGTGAGCTCCGGTAACAAGTCTTCAAACTGCCGAGTCGCCAAACGAGTACCGAAATTTAAACCGAAACATTCGTTATTTTGACAAAAAAGTTCCAAGGCCACGCCGAACCGTCCGCCTTCGCGGCACGCTTGTTGCAAGACGACTTTTTCTAATAAAGCTCGCTGTTCATGGAACGACTATGACGAAACGGAATGCAAACAATGGCTCGCAGCATCGTTTCCGTAGCGGTACGGTTACATAGCGTCGTCGTCTATCTTGCTCGCGCCACAGATTTTATGAATGTGAATGACAGTGATAGCACACTTTCTTGGTGACTTGATTATTAAATATAGAGTTCCTATTTATCCTAAAATATGGATTGGTTTACGTATCAATGGTAGGTCGATGATTGGTCTTGAAACGTTTACTAAGTAACAATTGCTTCCTAAAAGTTATTTACCCCACTCTATTGTCCGATGCTTGGTTGCTTGGCTGGCACATTGACATTGATAACTTGTCTAAGTCCAAAACTAACACGACTTCACACGAGTTGAAACTTGATACAATCTAACTTTGTTCTAGTAGTTTAGTTTAGTTAGCGGTTACCTATTACGAGTTGGTCAACCGATATTGATAATAGTTGAATTGATTCTAAAGTTACTTGTAACGATCTGGGAAACACAAGTTAAAAGATGATAGCCAAGGTTTAAGCCCCGGGTCGCATTTCCGAAAATTTCGCATTCCAAATACGACTGTTGGCTCGCCCTCTATTACATTGGGACACGATACATTTAGTGAAATGTACACTGCAGTAGTGTACCTCTGCTTACCCAATCGGTGAAAACAGGCTTGGTGATATTTATTTATTTATTAGATTTAATATATACAAATTAGTACGATAATATATTCCCTTATAAGGTTTACATTGCATTAAGTAAGAAAGTAAAACCAGTTTTACTTTTACAGTATAGTGAAGTCTGCTAGCGCTATATAACCCGACTTGCAATTTGAATCGACGAGTGTGCTGACAAGTCCGAGTCTATATTCAAATTCGCTTCTGTCGACTCCGCTGACTTGAATTCTACGATCACATTCCGTGCCACAATTCTAGGCGCTGTCTCTGTGGTAATCTCTATCTACTAATATAAATTGGACTATTTTGTAATTTGTACTAAACATTAGAAGCAACTTGTATCCTGTGGTGATGATACTTATATTATCTACGGTATAATGACGATCGCTAGATACACAGTCTGGCAAAAGTCTGAATGATGTTTCTACGATCAAATTTAAAAAAAATAAAAATTACGCATCGTCGTACCACCAATGGCCTGATCGGGGCCTTCAAGTTTTTCAACTTTTTTTACTATCGCCCTGTTGACATAAGCACCGGAATTAAGAAAAGGATCTCACTTCAACATATATTTGTAGTTTGATTTTGATGAATGTCTGCATAGTGATAGGTAATAACTTGTCAACATACTTTTCATCGCCTATAAATATACCTAGTATAAGTACCTACTTGAGTACAAGATTACGTTTTTGTAATTATGTTCTACCTATCTACGTCATATAACGTAGGACATGTTATATGCAAAGTAAACATACAAAAACTCTATGAAAAAGAAGTGACGGGCTGTAGGTAGGTACTCGTATTTGTTTGACCGCTGTTACAAACCTACGAACACTAACCTAACGCAACACTAGCAGCGCTTCAAAAAGCGAAACGCAAGTATTTTCCAAACAATTTCCCGATAAGCACGACATATTTATTATAGATTAATCTTGTTTTAATTTCACTCGGCAACCATTTTATTTTGAACCAAACGCTCCTGTAACGTAATAGGAAAATGGGTTGTTCAATAGTGGTTAGTTCACAATGTTTTACTGGTGTTCTTATCGAATATACCATAGTACTTAATTGTTGATAAACGATTATAGAGTGTGCAATAGGGTCAGGCTGTTTATATGGGCCTTTGTTATAAAACCTATAATAAATTTATGATGATCAGGCCCCTAAAACACGAAACTATCTACTGTTTTATCAATAAGAAGCGACAGTATTACTTTTTCATTGAGTACGTTTTAGTGCCAGGCTCCTGTATGAAATTTAATAGCAATATTGGACACACTCGAACAATAATGTAGCCAGTCCAGGCATTGAAGTCAAAACTATTCTTCTCCATAGGAACGGCATTCCGAACGGGTGGTAAAGTAGTAGCATAGTATTTTGTAACTTTTGAAAATTCATAAGTTCTGTACGTAATGGTCTACGTGAATAAAAAATATTCTGATTCTGATTCTGCATGTCGGGTGTTACACGGTGAGTCTAGCGTCACTCTGGTGAAAATGACGTCAGACCGAGCATCTAACCCGCTGAGACTGATGGACAGAAAGACAAGACTGACGGATTTTTAAAATCGTGACCCACCGATTACATTTTCATGCTTTTATATGCCAGTAATCTCTCGTAGATTTAGAATGATATCCGGGACTACTAACACACTGGGCTTAGTAAAGCCACCCCTTCGATGTACCTTATATTGAACGGAGCCTCGAACCCAGAACTGCAGTATCGTAATCTAGTGAACGAGTGCGCTGTGCAAAGTATAATATCTGGTGCGGAGGATTCTTTCGCTCATGCGGGCTGCATTAACACCGTAACGTAACGGGGAACTTTCTATTTACATAGACTAAAATAGTGGTCATCTGTTCTCAGATTGTTATGGAGCTGTTGTTGAAATACGACATGTACTACATGTTGTATACGTCACAAATTCCAAAAATATTCCACACAGCTATATAGGTACTCAGTTAATTGGGATGGTTGTATTCGCTAATAAGAAGTGCCAGAAGCAAGAGTACGGAATACAAAACATGGTTGGATCAAAGAATTAAGGCGTCCTACAGACAGGCGCAGTAGTTATGAATATTTAAACGTGTCCGACAATATTTGTATCTTTCTCTCGGTTGGAAGAAAGTACTGGTGGTAGGCTTCGGCCGTGGCTAGTCACCACCCACCGAACAAAGCCATGTCGCCAAGCGGCCTAGCCGTGTTCCGGCATGATGTTCGGTGTTGCCATTCATGGATGGCGGGTCTGATCAGCTGCGCTGCATGTGCCTAGTGAATGTAGCGTCTCGATCTACTGCCGCCTTCCTACCTAGGCAAGTATGCTCCATCGTAGATCTCATCGTCACTTACCATCAGGTAAGATCGAGATCAAATACTTGCCTATAATGTAATAAAAAAAAAAAAATGAGGTTAAGGCTGTGTCCCCAGTAGGCAAAGTCTTAGCGGCCGACTGAGTTTGCGGCGTATCGGTTTAGTACGCCCTTCCATATATTTGAAATGGAGTGTTCACAGTTTGCTAGTTTGCGGTCACTCTACGTAGTTTGCAGCTTTACGCGCGCCGACTGATTCAGTGAGCAGCCGACTCACAGCAAAACCGGTTCCAGTCGGCGGCGGCGATATGGTTAATTGTTCGCCGGGCGTAGTGAGGCCGTTCGCCGCAAACTGTCATGTGGACAGCTGGAAAGAAGCTATTGACGTTTGCTTGCGACGCACACAAATTGATCTGAGTTTGCAGCTAACTCGAATTTCAGTTCGCCACAAATTTGCGGCTCACTCAGTCGGCCGCTAACAGTTTACCTACTGGGGACACAGCCTAATATGCAGGTCGGCGTTACAGACTTACTGAGATGACTTGTTCGGCATGCGCCGCTCGGTTCGATAAGGTGTCGGCGTGAGTGCGGCGCGGGCGCGCCGCCGAGTTGCATCGAGTGGCGGGGTGCGCCTGCGCTCGCCGCCGAGTCCCGGACACTGCGCAGTGAAAGCTCGCTCACCGAACAACCCGCACACAAGGTAACACTTTTACTTATGTATCACTTAAGTCTGAATTATTAAATTATGAAAGGAAGATTTCATTAAAATAAAATGTCTACTTACCTTAAAATTTCGCGAATGTATTTTTATAGTTATGGTATGTGTGTGTATTCAAAACGAAGTTCCGTTTCTATTTTTGTAAAAATAAAATTATTTTATCTATAAGGTACTTAATATCCGTAAATATTCTTATGGATAAGTGAACCGAATTTTGGCGTATAAAATATTCACCAAGTGCTTAAGGTTATTTATTTACAAAGGTAAATATTTACAATTAAAATTGAAATAAATAGGAAAACAAAAAATAAGTATAAAAACAAATAATTACTTGACTACATAAATATTTTCTTCTGATTAAGTCAACTTAATGCTTTGCTCACAAATATATTATTTCCACAGTAAAGGCCATTTGCGCCATCCTTCTTAAATATGTAAAAGTTTTATTTAATTGAAATAAAACTATTTTTTCGGATTTTATCGCGTTTATTTCGTTATTACGTTCCCGACGTTTCGGCTGCTTTACTGCAACCATGGTCACGGGAGGACTGAGGTGGTTGACGTCTTAGTGTCATAGTTTTATTTAAGTTCATACTTTTTCTAAAAGAAATGAAGACTTAATTTTTTTTTAAGTTATTTGTTACGAACGATGCACGCAGTCCAAAATGTCATAAGCGTTGGTTTTAATGCAAGTGATCAGAGATAAGAACTGCACATAGAATACTCCTTCAGTGGTCGTGAGCTGTACCTAAAGCAATAATCAAGACAAACGCCCGTTAGGCCAGGGATAATGTTAACTTGAATTCGGTAAAGGGCTCCCACGCACTGGATTTGTTTCTGATGTTTTGATGGCGTTTTTTCCTCCCAGATATGGTCAGTAGGCGCATGTGGAACATTCCCACATGCCACAATAGACCGAAATGTAATGTATTGGCATTCCGCGCGCTGAACTCCCCACCACGGAGTTTCTGTTAGATTTTCCCTAGCTATAATTGCTCTCCTATCTCAATATCATAGTACTTATGAGGCAACTATAATAACTAACATCATAGACCAACAAGACTGGTATTAGTTACAGCCGCATTACATTCGATGAGCAAAGATGGCGGCCGTGCAAATATGATAGGTATACATATATATATATAGGCATGCGCTGACCCGCCATGTTTGCTCTTTTTATTATTTGCTATGTTTTATACTCACGAGAAAAGTGTGAAAAACGTAAATAGAGAAAGCCACAAGTATAGCCAAAAGTGGCAATCGTGATGCAATTGTCATCAAATCATGAGCCGATTGTGTTAGCTGGCTCGGTGCCCTCACTTGCGTCTCATTTTTGTTTTTCCAAATCTGTTCCGACATCTGTTATCAAATGGTAACATCACAGGTAGGTAGGCAGCACCCACTGACCTCTATGGTATACTTGTATCATGGACGTCAGTGGTAGCACCATATTCGTTGTGTCAAAGTTCATCGCATTATGTGAAAGCTCTTACTTCTTAATGTCACCAAGAGATGTCACTTATGTAAGCTTTTGCGAATTGTTGTCGTAGCTAGCCGTACAATGTAGTTGTAGTACTTAGATAATACATTATCATATATCTATGACATAGACATTGGATTATATACAACACAGTTTTCAATCATTGAATGCATTACAAGTCAAAGATAAGCTAATGTAACATGAATGCATTAAATTTATGATGCTCGCCTCTATCACGTTTTCAAGCTTCTGGACATTACTTCTGATGGCAAGCGACGCAATTTCTTTACGCGATGACTTGGCGCACTGGTTGTTGCGTATCTATCGGTGTGTCGCTGAAGATTTTCGTGAAATCAGCGATGCACTCAGCCCACTTCCATTTCCCGGGCGACGTAACGCGAACGTAACGTGTTACGCATCGCTAGAATTTGCGCTGCAACGCGTGATATCGATGCCTATGTTTATGGCTGTGCGAATTTCAAGTTTGCATGCAGCTAATTAACTAAGCAATGTAACGTTAACAGCTGTGGGCATAAACAAGTTATTTTACTACAATTGCGGTTGTTTTTGAAGAAAACCTTGTTCTTTTGTAATAACTAATCTTTTTTAACTCTAGATGTGGTTGGCAGTGCTAGCGATCGTGCTAGCAGGCTGCCTTTACCTCTACTTGGACACAGTCAAACCGAAGAAATTCCCTCCGGGCCCGAAATGGGTGCCCGTCCTGGGCTGCGCCAGTACTGTCTACAAGCTTCGGGAAAAAACTGGCTATCTCTATAAAGCTGTGCAGGAACTATCCGTAACCTACTCCAAGGATGGCAAACTTCTCGGTCTGAGGATCGGGAAGGATAGAATCGTAATGGTCTTCAGTCTAGAAGCCAATAAGGAAATGCTCTTCAATGAAGACTTGGACGGACGACCTAAAGGTATTTTCTACCAGACGAGGACTTGGGGCGAAAGGCGAGGCGTCCTATTAACTGATGGCGAACTATGGAAGGAGCAAAGAAGATTCTTAATAAAGCATTTGAAGGAATTTGGATTTGGAAGAAGAGGTATGGAAGATATAGCCCGTTCGGAAGCTGGGCACATGGTTCATGATGTTTTCCTGATAGTTGACGGCAAAATGCCAGCAGTCATTCAGATGCACAATTTCTTTAACACTTACATCCTTAACACGCTATGGACCATGTTAGCGGGCCTAAGATACAAACCCAGTGACCCCCAGATGAAAGTCCTCCAGAATCTCCTATTCGACTTGTTTGCAGCTGTTGATATGGTCGGAACGATATTCAGTCACTTTCCAATACTCAGTATTGTTACTCCAACTTTGTCTGGTTACCGAGATTTCATGAAAACCCATAGAAGAATCTGGAAGTTCCTGCGAGATGAACTGGCTAGGCATAAAGAAAGATTTGACCCTGACAAGGAGGATAGGGATTTTATGGATATCTACATAAGAGTTCTGATGGAGAGAGGTGAAAGTGGGACGTATTCTGAAGGTCAGTTGGTGGCGATGTGCATGGACATGTTCATGGCTGGCACCGAAACCACCAGCAAGAGCATGAGCTTCTGTTTCAGCTACTTGGTTAGGGAACAAGAGATTCAAAATAAGGCTCAAGAGGAGATTGACAGAGTTGTTGGTAAAGATAGAGCACCTACTTTGAAAGATCGGGTTAAGTGAGTATCCACATAATACGCTAAATGTTGTCCTTAAGGGGGAAGCTCAGGGTCAGGGCGCGAAATTCAAAATGTCAATGGTTTTTATTTTTTTACGAAAAATGTAGACATCTTTACGATGTAATTTAGTGTTTTGCGATATTAGCATTCTGCATTGGATGTCTCGATTTATTAAGTTTGCTTATCAAAGTACCTAATCTGATACAATACCATAAGGTTTGTAAAAACCGCTACTTTTACTAACTGTATGGTGTTGTATCGCTTTAGGTATATTTTTAAGCAAACTTAATACATCAAGACATCCAACGCAGAATGCTAATATCGCAAAACACTAAATTACATCGTAAAGATGTCCAAATTTTTCGTAAAAAAATAAAAACCATTGACATTTTGAATTTCGCGCCATGACCCTGAGCTTCCACCTTAATATGTTATTAGATGTACACCTCGATCGTCATGGGGGTTTTAGTAAAAATAAAGTCAGTTACTTTCGGACATATTTATATTTCTAGATAGGTTTTAGTTTCATCATTTAAAAACCATGTTAGCCTTCATGAGAACCATAACTAAGTACTATTGCGTCAAAAACTAAAAGAACTGCCATCTAGTGAGAAGCTTCCAATGTTCTTCATCCGTACAACCTTGGTTTGGTTCAGGCTGTTTCAGATAGAGTTCCAATGTGTTCAAATGACTATATTCTCCCCAAGTTTCCACAATATTTGTTCTAAGTTTTGTTTTCAATCGTGTGTTTCAGTATGGCATACAATGAGGCGATAGTGCACGAATGTGTGCGTCACTTCATGGGACGCACATTTGGGGTGCCACACCGGGCGCTCAGGGATACAACATTAGCTGGATATTTTATTCCCGAGGTAAGACTCCATGTCCTGATTGCAGACCACATAGGTAGCAGGGGCTATGTAGAAACCTTTATTTATTTTAGGAGAATACCGAGACATAGCTCTAAGAACTACAAACACCAAGTGCCCGTAGACGGGATATATACGTACTGAGCATGTGCTGGAAGACATAGTTTAGGACAGTCTCTCAAAACTGGATCAGTGAAGTCACACGCGTCGAAGAAAGCCGGTGAATGCGATGCCCACATTACGCGCTACTAACTTTGAGACTTTGACTTTGACCCTCTCTTTCCAGGACACTATGGTAGTCAGCAACTACACCCACCTGCTGATGGACGAAAACTACTATCCTGAACCGTACTCCTTCAACCCCGACCGTTTCATCTCGAATGGCAAGATCTGCCTCCCGGATTACTACTTCCCCTTTGGGGTTGGCAAACATAGGTGCATGGGCGACGTCCTCGCTAAGTGCAACATCTTTATGTTCACTACTACTATGCTACAACACTTCTCCTTCCTGCCGGTCCCGGGGGAGCCCATGCCGTCGTTGGAGCATGTGGACGGAGCGACGCCTTCAGCTGCCCCTTTCAAAGCTTTGGTGATACCGAGAACAGCATGAAGAAAGATTTCTGTGTTTGGAGTCTTGTAGAATGATAATCCCCCGGGATGGGAAGGGATCGGGAATATTAAGCTTTAATAATTTAGGCTAATGAAATTGTGTTATTATGTAAATAATGTAAATTTTATACGTTATAGCATTGCAAATTATTACAATTCAGAAGTGAAAAAAATAATAACTAACTGTTGATCATTTTCGGTATACCCATGTTATACAGCTAACTTAATCTAATCCTACGCAGAAGACGATAATAAAATTGGTTCAACGATGAAGCTTACGTGAGTTGAAGGAACAAACAAAATTAAACAAATTATGAAATTTGAACATTTATTGTTAGTATGCTGAACATTGACCACCTCTTGCGTATATCACTTCACAATTACGCACAGAATAATATTGATAATAATATGATAAAATAAAGCGTTGGGTTTATTTCGGCCATCGAGCAAAGTAACGCTACGTCGTGGTAGATCCTTAATAATATATCGTGCGATAACACGTTATCGTCTAGTAGGTAGAGTTACATTGTAGCGCAATTATCCATCATCATTTTTCACTGAAAGTGTGTACGCGTAATGTAACATTCAATGTATCTGTGTGCACTAATTAGTGCCTTAATGACGTCAATAAGCGGATATTAATTTATCCAGTGCATTACTAATACCATTGGACGTTATAAGAGCAGAATTACATTACTATAGCCGATCGTTTAAGGTGGCCATATTTAATGGCTTATTAAAGTTGTATATTGGCATTAACAATTACAATAGCTTACAAGTCAAGTCAAATTCACAGTCAAAGCATTTATTGGCCCACGGGGGCACTTAAAAAATTGTCATTTACCTTTATTTTTCTTAACTTTTAGGATCGGAACGAGACCTTAGCTGAAAAAATTCGGCAAGAAACTGAGAGGGCTTTCTTTTTTTTGAAAATTAATGAATTATAATATTAATTAGCATTACTCCTTTTTAGTGAAAAATGCTTTGCATGTGCGAGTTCATACTTGCAAGCTAATTACTCTTGGACGTTTCTCGCAGAAGTCTTATTGCTTGTTGAACGGCGGCCTATGGGTTTAAACCGGGACATAGTCGCGGCAGGATAACCTCTTTGACTAATATAGTCTATTGGAGTTACGAAATAATTTTAACAATGTTGCGCAATATTTCGATGCGTACAGATTACAGGAACAATCAGAGCAACTATGTGTACATTATCATATAATTACATATCTACTTACTGATTACATTATTCGTTAGAAGTAAGTGCCAGCAGCTAAGCGCAGGCGCAAGAATACAACGACCTACCTATTGCACTGTCACACAACATGTGTACTTGTACGATATTCTATAAGCAGTAATAATTTCCCCTCTTTTAAATACTAAAGGTAATGGAATACACCAGATAGCTTTTTTACAAGCTTCCATTTGCACGTAACTACCTACATGATTATTTTAATGAACTGCCCTCGGAATCGATATTAAAACAATTACGTATTAATATATAAAGTACTAGCTGCGCCCCGCGGTGTTACCCGCAATTTAAAAGTATGTCCTTTTTACGAGGATAAAAAGTAGTCTATGTGCTATTCCAGACTATTATCTACCTCTGTGCTAAATTTCATCCAGATCCGTCCAGCCGTTCTGGCGTGATTGAGTAACAAATATCCATCCATCCAAACTTTCACAATTATAATATTAGTGGGATGTTTATTGTTCTTGTTATACATATGCCGCTCTGGATGTTTAGATGTAATGTATATTATGCTTCGTAGAGCAGCTCCGGCGGACGTATATTAATCAACCGAGCTAGAAAACCTCAAGTCCGTTAAATGTTTTTTAATCTAACACACTGAAGGTTTAGTAGCCTGGCTGAGTTGTCGGCAAGCTCGTGAGGTCCAACGATGACGTCATGCAACACTCGGTAGTAAAGCAACAAGAAGCCGAAATATACCACCAACTGATTTGACTGATTATGGGGTTATTTTATTAAAAAAGACAAGTCCTACCTCTTCAGTAATATTTCAATACACTTGCTTGTAAAGCGGGTCTTGTTGCATCATTATTAGGTTCATAATTCAGCTTATTATATTATTATACGCGTGCTTTTCACTTTATATTACCGGACCCAGTGTTTTAAACTCCACTTTATGTTTTCATGTCCAAAAAATAAACATTTTATTTCTAAAATATATATATTTTTATCGACATTCATTTGTGTTATAAGAACAAAAAGATTTAATTATTATTTTTATATTAGTGTGGTTTATGAATTTGTTACCCGTGCTCCTTTTTCTGTTTTGTGGCCATGTTCCACAAATATGTATCTTTTTATATATTTTTTTTACTCACAAGTGTGTTGAATAGCTTCGTATGACGCGCGTGAGCATTTAGTAATTACACTCTCTGCTTCATTGCTGCCTCGTCTCGGCTCGGACTGCAATCTAGCCTCGACTGTAATGACTATCTTAGGTCACTTGAATCATAATGTACTATTACACTATTGATAGTAACAACATTGTTATGTAGGGGCGTAAATTTGCACCGATCTTCAGGCGCGGGTAAGCAATGTTCAATTGAGACGGTTGATGGATGCTTACCCAGCACCTCACAGTGTTTCTTTTACACTATGCAAATTGAAATAGTTACAGGGTTCGACACGCCCGGTCAATAGATGAGTTGGCATACGCTGGTTCGTACTGCGCGGTATTCTTCAGTATACTCCAATAAGTCATCCGAGCTTAATAATTGAAAACGAGCTTAAATATGTGACTTGTGGTCAACAAGCCTGTTCAAAACTCCACAGGCCGGTCGAAATAATGGCATGCGCGTAGAGCGTCCAGAGCTGACGTTAAACAATACTTGGTGGAGAGAGGCAAGAGCCTGCATCTTCGGAGATCCATGTATTTATAAATACCAACATCAGTTCACCACAGGGGAGGGCAAAGGCACTGTAGTGCACCATTTTGCCGATGGCATTGCTCGCAATGCGATCAGCGGGGAGCACACTCCTCCTCAGTGCCAGGGGAAATCGGACCATATTTTACCACGCAAGCCTTAAGTTTTTTAGCGAACTTTTCACGTTTTTTAAAAGCAGGATACCACATGCGTTTGCCCTCATAGTACGGCAACGATAATATTGGTCGGACGCTCGCTCGGTTCGCACGTGCGGGCCGATGGACAACGTTTTGAACCCCTCTCGGATTGTACCCCTTCAGAGCCTACAGACAGGATGGTGTTAATAAATATGAATAACTCTATAAGTGAAATGGTTACTCTCACTTCTGGACTCCTCCTTGTCACACTGGTAGACAACAGTGCTAACAAAGGTGAATTTTAGGAGTGAGAGCACACTGAGATCCGGTGGTGGAACTGGTGACGCAGCAAAAGTAACATAGTGAAGAAAATTATGTAGAATTGGTAACTAATACATAATATTATTAAAATATCGATTGTTTACCTGAACTACACTACCGTCAACCTTATCATCACTAGCAGCTGATTATGAACTAGGTAGCTTATTTACATCATATCAATTCCTTAATGTGCTTAGTCGAAAAATGCGACTGCAGTCCTGAAAATTTGATATTTACAAACGCTTACAATGCATATTTAATACCTACAATATCCTAAACCATATAATCAATTTTACATAATATGTCGTGGTTGAAATAACTTAGAATTAAGTAGGTGCATTATAGAAGACGTGCTGCAATGCTTTTTACTTAAATAAAAAAACTATTAAATAAATAAGTAGTAACTACATGTTAAAAAGTAACTAGTCGTGCTGACGCTACACATGGATTCTTAAAATAGATGATCCCATTAAAAACAAGTCCCGCCATTCAACTGGCGTCCAAGTATAATATTGTTAAAAATCTGTACTACTTACTTATTTTAAATTATATATAGAGTTTTATTAAACGGTATATATTTGATACATAATTGTATAATTAGTTGTGATATTTAGTTAGTTGTATATGCAAGGTGTAGCAATAATAGTATCAAATATTTCAACAGCGCCAACAGTAGGTTAGAAAGATAACATTCCCAAACAAATGCCTACATCGAATTACTAGACATCTTCCTGTACTGAACACGAGTCCGCGCTGCTTTACCTCGTTTTAAAAAAATCAAACATTATTTGCACAATTATGTTATAACCTATACATTTTATATCAATAAAGCAAATTGTATTTCTACATTTTAGGTATCTATGAACTAAGCGTATACATTGCTCCCCCTGTAAAGCCCGCTGCTGGGCAACGGCCTCCATGTCCTTAGCCCCCCTTCCCGGATTATGCCCAGAGTGGAGCAGTCCTTCATAATACTTATTAGCTTTTCTTCCTAGGGCCTCATTTACATATTTAATGAATCTTATATACCTACCTACCTACTTTCTAAATTGAAACTATACGACTATAATTTAAACTACCCTATGCACTTATATCATATTTCTATTTAATACCTTTAAATGCGCATACCTACCAAACATTTAAACAAGATTAAAAAGGAATAAAAAGGAAATATTAAAACAAAAAAAACCTTGGTAAACTAAATGGTTTAATTAAATGCTTGAAAATCACATGAAAAAATAAAATAAATAATATAACATAAATGACTTACCAGCACACGACTAATAATAAGGCTTCGTAAGGTAGGTACACAATGTAAGGCTATTTTCTAATTAAAGTAGCTTCTTATAGTTATTGACGCATTTAGCGCTTGCTTATAATTATGGCGTACCTATTTGTGCTTTAGCGGCTCTGATATATACCTACTTATATAGAGACGATACCATGTATTGTATATACAAAACGAGATTGCAATTAGTAGATGCAAATAAATTTTGAACGACCTGGACCCTATTGATTGATTCAAAGGAATCGATTTTAAAATCCCCCGATTAAGAAGAGAAACCTTGTTATAACCTCAATTATGAACGCTACTGTTTATATGAAAATCAATTCCGTAATGTGCTTACGTAAAAAATGCGCCTGCAGGCATGATACCTCTTCAGCTCAATTAGATAGAAAGCCTTTTTTTAAGGTGACAACGATATCCTAATTCCTTCAATGAGTCTACTATGATCGCTTCCACGTAGGTATTCTATTGTTTTCACTCCCATTAAATACATGAATGGAAAGCCCTACCATCCGATGGCACCAGAGACAGTTCGGAGGAGATTTTATATTTTCTTTTTTTATTCTTTTAATTATTGTCGTCATACATTACGCTGTTGATTAATATTGATGTAAAATCCTGTGTATTTTAATAACAAGAAATATTTATATTGCTTAATTACACTGAAGTTTATAGCAACAAAGACGATTATGGAAATGTTTTTAAAAACTTCCATACTTCCACCCCTTATAGTACCGCCCAGTGCTGGGCAAAAAGATGCGCCTCCTGGTGCATACCCGTTATTGGAATTATAATGTAGAACAAACCCACCGCGGTCTAACATATTAACAATCAAGACTATCCATACAGTATCAAACCTAGTAACATTTACGGAATCGAGCTGGAGCTACTGTATTCTTATTGTTTGAGTGCTACTTATGTATTTACAACCGATTTTAATGTAGCATTTAAGCCTACATAAATAATGTTTAATTTGATCTAATTATACGTTCCGAGTTAATTGTAATATAATTATTTCTATCATGAATTATATAAATACCCTATTCTATAAATAACTATATTATGTTTATAAATTCTAGTTTCATTAATTTCACTAAAATGTCTTTCATTTCATCACGATAATACTACATTTTAGCAATTAAGAAAGAATATACCCTTTTTTTCTTTTTAGCTGAGACTACCTAGTTTACATTACACTTACAAATATTTACATAGATGTTCAAGCGTTATAATATAAATAGGTGTTTGGACGAAGGCAATCGTAAACTGTACAACGGATTAGGAGATTTATTACAGTGTCCCTGCTTTGTTAAGTTTTCATCGAGGCGCGGCGGCGAACGCAATTTTGCGCGTGCGATCCATTTTTTTGGTGTTTTTATGCCGGAAAATGGCTATTTGCGTTTGTGGAGAGGTGATTTTGACTGTGGACTAGTGAATTTTGACCCGACGTGCGGATGAAGATGCGCTATCATAGTGTGTAGGTACCGTACAGTGACGTAACATTATACAATCAAAAAGGCTATTTTACGGCTACAATATCTGGTATCGCTAAAGACAACCGATCTGCTGGGCTATTCTGAAATAGGTAAATGACATCGAAAATCACAGTCACATCACTTTTCGATATTGCGGGTGAGTTTGGTTTCCGAATAGTAAATCCAAAATATGATACAACGTCTAAATACTGACTCGGCGTAATTGTTCACACTTCCGTCATCACTCGGTGGCTAGTGTTGAACTAATTTCAGAATAAGACACTTAATCTCATTGCGGATTATATCAAGTGACATAGCAAATGAAATTTCAGAATAGCGCAGTTGGCTTCCAACTGAGAAGGACGATGCTAAATCGAAATACAGGTTAGGTATTAGCTGACATTTGAATTATTTCATTGCTTTAAAATCTGTCCCTCTCGGTTAGGAGCACCAGATCAGGTTACGTGTAGAGGCTTTAGGAATGTCTGCGTAGGGCTTGATGATTCTTGTATCCAGCGGTTGAAACAGTCCCATTAGCTAGGTCACATAGTGTCCACAACGTCGGGGGTCTTCAGCTCGATCTGGAAGAGCCAGAATAAAGATTGATAATTGAAAAACGAAGGTAAAGGGACCAGGGTTCTTATTTTCAGAGGTGATGTTTTAAAATATTGGATTATTACTACATACACCGGTGACAAGTTGCAAATATATCCAGGCTAGAATACCCAGACAGGTGTATTTTTGGATGTGAACGACGCTATAAATATATTTGGATAATAAAACGCTTTTATTAAAATGTAGCGGAAAGAAAAGATCTGTTGAATGGCGCCTAATTTACTATATACAATAGTAGCTTACCTCGCTAAGAATAACCCAATAAGTACTATTCTTATTGACCCTAAGTCGTATAGCAGAAAGAGGTCCCATGTTAAGCTCCCCGTCAGCCAGCCCGAACTCATCGAACTCGCCCACAGAAATGAAGGTACCATTCGCGTTTTGCGGCAGCACGTCCACAGTGGTCTCGTAGAACTTGTCGGACACATGCTCTGCATTGCCGCTGCGGAACAAGAACCTGAAAAAGTAGGAAATAGGACCTTTACGTGCTGTATATTACATTTAACTAGCTGACCGGCAGACGTTGTCCTGCAAATCCCATAGACAACACCCCTTTCAGTTTTTTTCCAAAATTTCCCAGACAACTGTTTTAATTTTCATTTCCCTACTAACTATATTCAGATTAATACCAACATTATCAAATGAAAATTAGCCAAATCGGTTCAACTATTCTCAAATTAAGCGCGTACCATCAATCAAACTAAGAGCTGGGAACTGGAGCTGGCAAATTAGGACTTAAATTGACCAACACCGCAAATTTGTACAAACGGGCTTGATAGAAGTGACATAATATTCCAATTGAAGTCTTGATTTGAAACGCATTAGTAGAAGAGGTCAGGGAGCTGTTAAAAAAAGAAAAGCCACTTGCCGTTCAATGGTAGTTGGCTTCTCAAACCAAAACTCCACTAGATCTCCATTCTTGGGCTTGAAGCCCCAGAAGTAATCGTCGCCCTCGTAAGCCATCTTCAAAGAGTGTTTCGATTGTTCCTCGATATCGTTTCTGAAGGTTTTCACTGGGGGGTTCTGGTGCGGGTAGAACGTAGGGACCTTTCCGAATTTGGGATCCTGGAATTTGGAGATGGGTGCATACACAACAAATCAGTAGTAAATCTGTAGTTTTATATTAGGTAAGCACCTATATCCCTTTCTCCTTGTAGCATACACTTACACGCCTAAAGATTATTAGAGTATATATGAGTACTTAAGTACCTACCTAATTTATGTTTGTTCTCAAGGGTAACTATCAGTAAGAGAGCTAGGAAGATAAGGAATCTAGGACATTTAGGTACCTTGACATTTTGAATTTTTCCTTTAAGCGACGAGTACAGGCCGATGTGTTGGAACAGAGAGGACTTGAACTTTGGACGTATCTTCTCCTTCGCTGCTCCGCAGTCTTTCTGTAAGTGCACCGTAGTCAAAACCAAGCCTGTATTTATTGAATGGCATAGATATCGGCCACTTACTGAGCTTTTATCAATAGTGCAGACTTTGTCAGCCAGGTAGCTCTCCAGCAGCCAGTCTATTGGCATATTGTTGTAGAACAGCTGGACATAGGTGATGAAGTGGATCAAGTCCGAAGATCTGAACAGCTTGCCGATCCCGCCGACCTGGCAGTACTCAATGCAGAACCAGTTGGGTGATGACACCGTGGTAGATGCCGTGAAGTGCTTGATCTCCTGCCAGAAAATATCATTATCAGCACTCCTGCAAATTGATCCTCGGGAAGAACAGATTGAGTAGAACAGTCCATCTTGGGCCTTAGTAATCTTTCTCGAGTGATAGGTATCGAAAACGAATTTCAGGCACGGTAGTGCTTCACCTTAGGTGGTCGTCCAAAAAATCTTTCAACCTTTTGGTAGTTACATACCTGCATATAATTATTCTTAGCCAGGACATCGTCTTCTAGCATGAGGTACAGCGTCCCCTTGGATTGCGCATACGACATTAGGAAGATCGCGTCCAAGTTCTGCTTAGTCCTCCACTTCACGCGTTTGTGGGAGTCACCCAGGGTGTCAGGGAGGGTTTCAAAGTCGGGATAATAGGCTGCAGATGGTGAAATCACTTCTATGAGGCCGCTCTCGACGGCTTTGGTGAAGCTGTTAGTGACAGTTCATGAGATAATAATAATCTGATAGTGGCTGAGTGAGGGGAACTATAATAGCAGTTCCTAATTCTAGCAGAAGGCTGTCTGCAGTACAGCAAACATTAATTAGTCTGTTTGTTTACTTACTGAGTTTCAATCTTACTGGCGGTATTAAGGACATACTCGAGGTCCGTCTCCCCTACCATCACCACAATGAGAGTAGAATTGTAGTCTGCCGACGTAAGTCCATCAACGAGGGCCTGAGGGGACAACATTTTAAGACATTTTATGCCATTTTAACTCACTACACGGGGCTTAATAAAACATGAATTTGAGAACACACCTCATAACCTGAAACATATTTCATAATTTATAGGATTTATTTATACATTACAATTCCATTTAAAAGCACAACTCTCCCAAAAAAACTTTGTTCACTTTTTATTAACCGACTTCAAAATTAAGGACTAGGTTCTCAATTCGAATATTTTTTTTTTGCTTTGTATACTTGAAGACATATGACCTGATTACATAGATGTGGAAAGATCACATTATAATGAATATCACGTATCTCTAGAAGTGCTGCCGTATATTCCTGTTTCGTTAGTTCCATCATATCAGCTCCGAGATAGCATTATTTATGTCAAGTACAATGAGAAATGGTACGGGAGGTAATGTTCTAAGCACACTAGTAACAGAAACTTACCGTAATAGTATTATGCAGATAGTTCTCCTTCTCCCTCTTCACGGTCGGTATCCCAACCACCACTTCAGCGAATGTCCTTCCAGTCTTCATATGGTAAGCTGGCTTCAAACTATGAGGATCATTCATGAGATGAGGGAGTAGCTGATATACGAAAGGTGTTCGTAATAGTGGGTCCGCTTTAGGATGGATCCCGGCTGCTGCCCTAGTTCCTAGATGAAGTAGATTTAGTTAACAATAAGTTATCTGAATGCTGAAACAATTCTCTCGGCAAGTTAGAGTTCTGCTTTTCTGCTGCGTAAGCAATTAATGATAGGAGGCTTCCGTAGCATATAACATCTGGGGCTCTGTAGTCCTTGTGACGGTTATTTACAAATCGCGGCTTAACTTAATGGAAACAATTAGAAATCTTGTTGATAAGCTACAATCTCAACAGGAGAGCAAAATAGTTAGTACTTGTTTAGTACCTTAGCGTCAGTACCAGTGTTTTTCACCATAAATACCTATTTATATACAAAACATTCAAATTAATATGGTAAGACGTATACAACAACCATTTGATCCCAAACTAAGCATCACTTGTATTATGGGTACCTTGTATAGGACTGGGGTCCTATAAAACGTATACGACTGGGTTACACACATTCGTGCGTTTAATATGTACAAAAGATTTGGTTCTGTACGGAAAGCAGGATCACTACCAACTCTACCAATCAGGTCAGGTTAATATTGTTATTCGATTTTGTTAAAACTGTATTTATGAAAATCTTACAGACTGGGGCGAACGCACTAGATAATCTTCTAAGGTTTCCTTGGGACTACTAAGTTCTGATTAAAACCCAGTAAAATGATAGAAAAAGTCGTGGCGTACACTAACCAGGCATATTCTTCAACATGGCTATGAGTTCAGGAGAGATGGTGGTGGCAGCCGCCTCGTTGGTCATAGGAGACGTGTCACCACCTTGGCCGGTTGCCTTATACTGAAACAAGTCATAATGAAGAATTTTAACCCACTTAAGAAAATAATGCCAATCCACACTGGACCAGCGCAGCGTGGTGAACTATGGCCTAATCCCCTTCAAATTGAGAGGAGGCCCGTGCCCAGCAGTGGGACATTAAAAAGGGCTGGTATTATTATAAAAACAGAATGGACGTACGACTGTCACAAGCTAGGAGGCTTGACACTAGCTTCAGAGTTAAAACTTACTCACACTACTTAGTTTATAAAACCTGCACTAGCAGAAAGTACATACCACTTTTTGATCAAACTAATATTAGGTTAATTTCCCACACAAATGATAATGTATGCCTAATAAAATAAAGTATAAGGTGTAGTAGATAATCTATCTTCGGCTGTCGTACCTGCAATTGTAGGACTTGCTCTTGCCTCCCTCTATACTGTGACTCCAAAAATTTCAGACGTGACTGCATCCCAGCCAGTTGTACCTCTAAAGTTTCCTCACGACGCAGTCCCGCTGTAGAATATAATGGAATCAGTACATGTACACGATTTTTTTATCTAACTGAAATTAAATCCTCTACCGTCCCACTCTCTTGGTATATCATTTTCCTTTCTTTTTCACCCTCTAAACATTATATTACATCTGTCACGGTCAGCTGTGTCAAGGTAGGTCGCAAAGCCAAGTCCAACATTAGTGGCTTGAATGCCTGGGCCATTTTAAATTGGAATTTTCATTTGGCATTCGATCTCATCGAAATGTTACCATCAGTGAGTCCTGAAACCAGCTAAATGATATACCACTTAAAGCTACTCACAGCTGTTCATGGTGATTAGCACGATGGTGACCAACCCCAAGAAGAAAAGAAACAGGTATATCATCAGCTTCTTACGAGGAGCCGCAATGAAGCCACAGAAGGCGCGGCTCATACCGACGTTGGTCTGGTTCATCTTGCATCTGAGGAGGGAGAGTCGTATAGTGCGTAGGTAGATGTAGAGGCAAAGACCAGGACAGCTGCTTCAAGTATCGTGTCGTAGCTCACTGATACTTGGAGTCTGTTCAGAACAACTTACTAACAACAATAATAATAATTACGAAGCAATTTATGTATGAAATAGACCGGAACGGGTTGCATAAATCGCCAGATAAAGTCAAGGCGGTAATGGAAGCTCCCTATCCAGTGACTGTTGGCCAACTACAATCGTTTTTAGGTCTGGTTAACTATTATAGAAATTTCATACCGAATGCTTCATCTATTTTAAGTCAGCTTTACCAATTGTTAAAGAAGGGGGTGAAATTCCATTGGTACACCAAACACAGTGAAGCATGTACCAGGGCAAAACATTGTTTAGCGTCAGATCAGACCCTAGCACATTTCAGCCCAAATATTACAATAATTTTGACGGTGAATACGTCTCTTAGCGAGCTAAGAGCCATTTTATCTCAAGTTGAGTTCCATGGAAACGAGCGACTTATATAAGCAAGACTGAAAATAATTACTCGGAAATTCAGAAAGAAGCTACATCTATTATTTTCGGGATGAAACGTTTCCATCAGTGTCTGTATGCTCGATCGGTACCTTTTATTTTGCGTACTGATCATAAGCCGCTCCTTTCTATTTTTGGTCCGCATAAAGGTATTCCGGAAGTCTCGGCTAATAGGCTTATATTACAACGTTATGCGATATTATTAAGTAGTTACAATTATATCACGAACTGAAATTCGTAGAGACGCTACGTTAGAGCCAGTTATCAAATATGTTCTTAATGGATGGGCGTGGAAAGTCATGCATGCGGAAATCGGGTCTTATTTTAATTGTAGGATGCAATTGGCTTATGAGAACGGATGCCTAATGAGGGGCCAAAAAGTTGTTTTACCCCGCGCTTTGCGTTCCAAGGTTTTAGCGGAATTGCATCAGTCACACTTAAGTATCGTAAAAACGAAAGCTGAAGCGCGTTCTAGATTTTGGTTTCCAGGGATTGACAAGGCAATAGAGGACATGATAGGAACCTGTGAGGTTTGCATTCAGTTGCAACCAACTCCAGTACGAGCGACTCTGGCGCCAAGGAAGAATCCTCAGCAGCCATGTTATAGGATCCGTGTGGAGTTTCTAAGTCCATTCCACAGTAACGTTTTCCTAATTCGCGTGGCGTTTAAACGTCACAAGAGTTTGCGAATTTCTGTGCATTAACTGACATAGCGCATGTGACGTCTCCTGCGTATCATCCGGCCAGTAATGGGCAGGCGAAGAGTTATGTTAAAGTAGGTGAAGATAGAGATTCGTTCTTGCTTATTAGGTAACTAGCAATTATAAGAATAGGTTTGGGAAGTTTTTGTTTGATTATCGGAATTTGATACATTCCACTACTGGATTTTCGGCTGCCCAGTTAGTTTTCGGTCGGAAGTTTAGGTCACGGTTGGATTTACTTAACCCGCTATCGCCGCCCTCGTCCACTGACCTGGTTGTTAATGTGGAGAACAAGCAGTCCTTGCAGAGTAAGCCATAAAATGGTCAAAATAGAAAACAGTTTAGTACAGGAGACTCTGTATTGTACAAAAAGGTAGCGGACAAAAAAAAAATATCTTGCCGTAAAGGAACCGGTAAGGCTTGATAAGGAAAAAACATATGAATCGATTAAATATTTTGAAAGGGTAGTCACGCCATCCAGACAGAAACTGGTCCTGTGAAATTGGCTTGGAAGATTTGACTTGTTCCGTAGCTGATGCCTCTCATGTTGGCTCGCGAGGAATATCTTAGTCCCCTGTGGGAGAGGAGGGACCACCCGTAGCTTCGGAACAAACGGAGCAAGCAAATGTGAGTGTGCACATGGAGCTTCGTGACATTCTCAGAGTGGACTATAAAAAGTATTATTAACATGTGTAGTTTAGAGTGTACGTTATTGTTTGTTTACAATGTTTGGTAGAGGTTTAGCTATGGGGGATGAATGTTAGGTAAGCAACCTACGTTGTGCGAAAGTGTAATACCAAAGAGTGACACATGTCACTCTGCTTACGCCTGTTTGTGTGAGACATCTTCGCCTAGATTTTGATTGCAGAAGTTCCTCAAAGGCATTTGTGGGTTATAATCCAATTTGTTTGTGTTTTGGAGCTTCCTGAACTTCAAAATTAGCTGTTCTTCAAATTTATAACTTAAATTTACTGTTTCTAAGCAACGCGATCGTGTGTTCTGCTGTACAGAAACCATGCTGTGGTTTCTGTAGAAGCTGATCAGTTATCTTTACTTCAGCCATTGACGTTGCTTTATTGTGACAGCCCTGCATAAGGCTTCAGCGCCGTCTAATGTAAACATTTTTTTTATAAAATATTGTTCTAGCCACAATGTATTTTCTCAGTGACTGTGGGCTATTTGTGAATGACTAGTCTGGATGTGTATATATTACTCAAGTTTAAGTTATTTAATTTATCTTGCTTCATTTCTTGTACATATTATTCTATGCTTTTTAATTTATAAGGTTCTTTACTATGTACATATGTGCGCGGGCTGGTTTTCTCCTCACGGCTCTCTATATGATATCATCAAAGGGGCTCGAGCCAGAACAAACGTCCCATCTCTATTGGAACCACTCGGGGTGTTTCGGGATGATGGCAAGAGACCTGGTGGCGTAATGGTTCCCTGGGAGCTGGGTCCGACGCTTGTTTGGGATGCCACGTGTGTAGACACACTGGCTCCTTCTCATCTCAGGGAGTTTGTGTCTGCGGCGGGGGCCGCGGCTGAGAGAGCGGATCTCGGCAAGCGGCGGAAGTACGCCCTATTAAACAATATTTACGCATTTCTGCCGTTTGCCGAAGAGACGTTAGGCCCATATATATAAAAAAAATATAGACAAAATATCACCTAGGTTGATTGCCTCCACAGGTGACAGGAAGGGCTGTCTTTTCCTCGCTCAAAAAAATAGTTTGATTTTACAGCGAGGAAATGCAGCCAGCATTCTTGCCACCATTCCACGCGGACAATTTTTTTTTGATACATAGTTTGTTGTCATACTATTTTTAAGTTTTTTTTTTATTTTCCTATTTAGTTTAACTGTAATTGTAATTTTTTATTCAATAAATAAGAGTACTTCATAGATAAAAATAATTAATTCATATTATTGGGTAATGCCAGTTAGATCCGAAGCGGGTTCGGCCTAGATCGTGTTCTACCACACCCCACGGGTGAAATATAAACTATACATCGCTTTGCTCGTTCTCTCCATTCTGAAGATCTTTTGTCGCAACACCCTCAATCGTAGGTCCCTGTCCAGGTGAATTCGCTGTTGCTTTATTTGCAGGTGGTTTACATTACGTCCACACTCTAACAAAGAGCATCTACATATTGGATCTATGTCCTCACGACCTTATAAACGAGTGGACTTATGTTATGAACGACAAATGATAATTATGATGATATCCTGGCAAACACACTAACTTTATGGAGACATGCTAAATAACGCTTGTATTAAGCTTACCAATATTGAACTGGACATCCATATAACACCAGAGCAAGTTAAACAGCGCAGTAACCTACCTGTTCAATATTTTAGCCCCTAGAAGCTGTCTTAGTTCTAGCAATGGATAAGATGACAAACCTGATGTATAATTATTGCGAAGCGTGTTTAAAAACTGTGCGACTCTTGTAATAATCAACATTAGTCGCTTGTATAACATACTTTCTATTGTTTTTCATTCGTCGACAACGTCAAGGAACGTCCGTCAGGATATACTCGCAATAGCGTTGTCTTAATTAAAACGAGTAAACGTCATGGATTCCCCTGCATTAATCAATTACTCTAATTAGGTTCCTGCTACAAGAGTTCAAACCGCACTATGACCCTCGCTGCAGCTCGGCTCTCAGCAGTCCTCTACACAAGTGCTGTAGTGGTCATTATTTTGGCAAGTTGTTTGAAAAAAGTCAACCTCCGCGTTACTTGTGTAGGCGCCAGAAAATTTACACAATAACATTTATAATAAAAACCGCGGCAGTAAATTACTATTGATTCAGACTATCGACAAATTATTTCTAAATATATATATATATATAGATGTGAATAATAAATAAGTGTGGATAGGAGCCTTAACTTTAACCTATAGCCAGCAAGATATATATAGCTTGGTAATAATAACTATCCAAGCAGTGTTATATGGGTACCGAGATGTGCACTTTTAAGTGAACCAATTAGTTATGCTATCTACAGTCCACTGAGTGTATTTGAAATTATTGGTTATCTTTTACATCTAACATCTTATCACTGAAAATAGCATGTTGTTATAATGTAGATGTTGCACGAATAAAAATATTCTATATAAATACTTACAACATATTATTTCCTTGGCTTATAAGTCCACTTCCAAGTCTAGTCTAGTCTATGAAAGCGAAGGATAGATTATTCCTTAGAATTATTAATATATACTTTTAAAAATACTTCGTATGTTTATTCGTGCCACAGTTGGTGTGGGGATCTCAGACGTAGTACAAAAGGTTCGTCCACGACGTTTTTCTCAGAAATGATAAGAAATTTCACACATTTCTACACTGTTTGACAAGTCCAAATCGATTTTTTCTAATACAAACAACACATGTAAAAAGGAGGACATTCTTAAATGCTACACGTATATATTTTAGCAGTAGTCATGTAATAATATAAGCTGATGAGTGAACTCAATTCGCTTACAAGGAAATAAACATATTTTCGGTAGGTACTCAATTGCTATAACTCACATATAAAATTAGATAAATGTACTCATAAAAAATAAGCCGAAACAAGTATCATCCAAGATAACTGCCGAATAGAATCAGAAACACAATCCGAATATTGTTTATTCATGTAAATTGTAAACCATTGAAGACAGTACTTTTGAAGCGTCAAAGAATGCACAAAATGCTAAGCTTACCCAACGTAACTCCAATTTGAGAGACGAATTAATGTTAAGGCGTTATGATTGATGGAATCTAAGATAACGGTGTCTTTAATAGTTAATTGGGGCTCAAATTGAGTAGCGTATTAGTAGACTTGTGTATTGTAAACATCCCACAAACAAACGCGAGCGCGCTAATAGCCCGCCACAGTCGCGCCACCGCGCGCAATTCTCGCCAGCTCACATAACAAATAATCGCCATTAGACAGTATAATTGAAGCATTATATTTACATAAATTTCAGCAGCACAGCATATATATATATATATATACATAATCAAACTCATTTAAAATAAGTCGTTATTTCGCAATGTGCTCATAAAACCTATCCAAGACTTATTAGTCGGACTTTACATGTGTGATCTGTCACATATGTCGTGGAAAGAGTTTACCAGTGCATAGTAAAATAGACCCTAAGTATTATTTAAATTTAGTCAAAAATAATAAGTAAACAAGATTAATTTTAAAAAATTAAGCTGAATTATAATGATGTCCATAAAACATAATATATATTTTTTAATTTGTACATACACACGTGAAAACGTCCGCCGCGCCGCCCCCCCCGCGCCCCGCAGCCAGTTAGTTGTCAACACTAACGACTACAATTTAATAATTTTAATATCACACACTTTTTCCGCACTTCAGACAAAGTATCACTTTCGTTCACACCTTGGACAGGAGACTAAATTAATTATTATTTGTTTAATCGACACGTGTGCGTCGGCCTAGGTTTGATTGTACATTGCGCCACGCGACCGTTTTTATCAGATAATCACTTCTAATAAAAAAAATTATCAGTTCCTGACTCATTTTGTGCGAGATAGTGAAGACCAACATAGTATTGATTTCGATATTTTTTCTACAGATAAGTTGAAGTAACCGATTGATGTGGATTTCGTTGGATCTTAAAAAGGTAACTCTTGGAGTTGTCATCGCTTGTTTCTCGTAGTGGGACAGTCTAAGTTAGGTCTTCGGTGACGTAGCACCATTGTTCGTTGATGTATTGTTGAAAGTGATCAGCCGCTACAGACACTGGACACAATAGCTACGCGACGGCGCGTCCGACCTAGCCCGGCGCTCACGACGTTCTTATAATTACTAGGCCAATTAACACACTCTGTATGCTGAGGGTTATATAGTCTAACTAACAACGCCTACAGTTTCACCATTTCCATTTATATACCATGTCTACGAAGACTATTTTTAGTCCATAAATGTGACCAAATTTTGTTTATACTAACCTAAGCGTATGTTAACAAATTAAGACCAAATTCTTTTCATACTTTCTGGGCTCAATTTAGTACATGCTGTTCTGGTTTTTGTTTTTGATATCTTCAATACCTCGAGATTCTGGTTCGTGTTGCACAGCCTGGAGGCGTTTACATTGCTCGACTTGTAGATATAGAGGTGTTTCTTGAGTTCCAGTATGATGATGCAAGAATGTAAATTTTTGATCTATAAAAAATTTAAACAAATGCATCTTCTTATGGAATCGAGAATAGGATAGTCTTCATCTACTTGCTTCTCAATCTTCGCATCCTCTGTTATATTCGGAGAGGTTTCTTCTTGCCAATATATTTCCACGCATTAAATACATATTAATAATAATAATACATATTATAAATAAAATAATAATTTATTCCATTTGGATTTTCTCAATCTTGCTATTTTCAGTTATCACGAGATTATAATCCTTGCTGCATTAATTTATTTCTGTGCATTTACAACTGGGCACTCGACTTGTAGATAGTTGTGTGATTCTTGAGTTCCCGATATGAAAGCAAACCTCTTAAGTTATTTAATAAAAATTAAAAGCAATGCTTCCAGTCGGAAACCAGAGAATATCGGAGCCATCGCCAATGTCTTCTCAAGCTTGTTGTCTTCAGATATCCTGGTTCTTGCAAATTTATTTCTATGGAGGATTTTAAACTACTTATTTGATGGGTGGCTATTTCGATTTCTTATCGAATTCTAATAAGAATATTCCAGCCTACTCATCACACCCGGCTTACTATGTGTTTGTGACCAAAGTACTTTTTCGTCTAAGTCCTGCCCAGGCCGAAGTTATAATGGTACAAAGAACCGCTGAATCGCTACGAGAAAAGGGTACTGTAGCGCCCACATTTTTTTTTTGACTTGGCGGCGTCGCTGTTGCGATGCTAGATTTAACTTAATAACACCGTGTCCCTTATCTCGCGTCCGAATGGCGAGCGCGCGTCTCATCCGGGACGTCTCGCCGCGCGATCGCCAGAGAGTCAACATCATAATTATAATATTATAAATTAAATCCCTATCTCGCACAGTGCTAGTCTATGGATATTATTAAACAACGTTATCAAACGTACCTACTTATAAAAATACGTAATTTATTTAGAAAGTTATAAACGCATAAAGAAAACCTAACAATTTACCTCCATGACAATAATAATTTATAAATACAGAAGAAACATTATTTTTAACCGATCTCTTTTAAATTATATTTCATAAAACAACAATACCTCACGAAGGTGTTCAAAAACTATAGCATAGATACTTACGTAATCTGCGCATCACAGTTTCGCACAATATTCAGATTCGCGAATCGATGTTATTACGAAATGAGTTTATTTTGACACTGACTGAAATGAAAACAGCGCGGAGGAACGCGACACAATTTTGTCTAGGGGAGGGGGTACTACTGTACGGACTGGAAGTACCCCCCCCCCCTCACCCGTCATCCTTGTGACTAGCCGAAGAGCCACAGGTGCACTGAGCTGGGAGGAGCCACGCCTCAGCTTTTAAACTTCTCCATCATCCCACGTCAACCTATCCTGGCCCGCGACCTGGATTTTTACCAGAATTTGTAAATGGATAATGTTGCCAGGACTTAAATTTAATTTACTCAAATCTCTCATAAAATAAATATATTGCCATTTCATATATCTTTATATTGGTGAATAGGATAGTTAATCGAAATAATTTATTTAAAAATGACAAAGAACTAAGAATGACGAGAATATTACCACAAAATTATAATTTTACTAAAGACAAAAATGAAATGAATACTTCCGTCACAACTTTTAAATATTAAACCCATAATCTCATTATAATTACACTGCTCGATCTCTTTCTACCTTCCTATAAGTTTCATTGAACATCACGGCGAATTGTTCATCAGGATCGAACTCTAGGACAATAGCTAGCTTGATGATATCTTGAGCCAGGGAATGCGGCCATAATTCCTAATGGCTGGTAGGTCAGGGAGGTATTTTTTTTATAATTGATCTGGGAATCAGCTTTCAAACCGGCGGCGGGTCGCTTCAGAACGTTTCGACAAGCATCCGAATCGATTCGATCATCTCGTTTCGACGAAGGTCTCTCAGAGCCATTCTTGATGATTGAATCGAATATTCGATTCTACGCAACCGAATGGTTCAATTCGACCACTCCCTGTGTTTACATAGTACATTTCATGATGCAAGATTCAATTAATAACCGAATTGGTCGATACAACACTTGTCGTAAGGTTGTGAATCGGGGTGGAACCATCGGATTGCTGGATTCTTGTTTCTATGCCTTTTCGCAATTTTTTTTTTTAATTTTGGTTGGCTTACTGTCTACTCTGATGCCCAACTAATATGTGAATATCAGTAATCTACGGCTAAGACCATTTGTTAGAAATTTTCAGGCTTTTAACTGCTCTTAACAATTCCATTTACCCTAAATTTCAGATATTTTTACCACTCCACACTCCCTACAAAAAGGCGGGACGAGACTCCGCCCTTCTAGGCGTGGTTTCTACAAAAACTAAAGAAGTGAGAAGTATGTTTTATATGGTTTCCAGGCAGTTATTTTAGGGTTTGGTTGTTGTTGTAAACACTCGATATATGACGAGCTATCATCAAGAAAAAGTTTATGTAAAATCAAATGAAATAAATACGCCATCATGCCTGTAATCCCCGAAGCGGTGGGCAGAGGAGCACTGCAATACACCCACATTTCACCGATGTTATTTGGTCCCTATACCAGCCTAAAGCAACTATATGGGGCCGATATTATAGTCCATAGTTCATAGTCCACCATATAAGGCCATAGTCCATAACGCTGCTCGGTGCGGTTTGGTGAGCTTCACACGACTTTCGACATACGTGCAGGTTTCCTCACAATGTTTGCTTTCACCATACATCAAGTGATCATTTATTAAAAAAATAAATTACAACCGAATTGAGAACCTCCTCCTTTTTGAAGTCGGTTAAAATTGAAAATCCCAATATTACGAGCCGGGGTGTGAACCTGCACACCTTGCTGTTGTATTTTAGCAAATTAGTATGCTATTCGGCGGGAGGTTTGTGGCATTTCTGCCGTATCGCTGCAATGTTTTAATTCGAGACTTGTCTACAACATTCTCGTCAGGCGCATCGGTTGGATATTAAAGCCGGCGCCCGCGCTGCCGACACATTATAATTGTAGGTATCCGATGAGTATGTGCAGTTGTTTCTGATTTGTTCAGAGAATACTTGCCAACAAGCAAATTGTTGTTTTTTTTAATTTTTGAGTTATTGAATAGATTATGTATCGACGTATGTTGACTACTCCAAATCAAACGTCAGAGGTGACGTGATCCCTTTGAGTAACTCATATTTAAGGCTGTTAAGACATATAGTTTATGTAAGAAGTGGTTTATCAGTTTTGACAAAACACTCCTAGTTAATAAAAAAAACTACTATGGTTCATATTTTATTCGTTCTAAGTTCAAATAAATACAAATGACAGAAATAGGCCTAAGATTTCTAGGATTGCAAACGACATTCAACCACAAAACGATAAAGGAGTTTCTTGGACGACTTTACAACTTATACTGGTGTTATTTTGCCAATCTTGAGAGAAGGACTAAAAATACAGGACTTCACTAAGTATACTTAAAATCATGACGCATAATAACTAACAACTTTAATGTTATATAACACTTAAGTAAGGCCATATGCCCTTGGGCCCAAAGTGCCGTTATATGGCTTTGGTAGAGAGGTGTGTCCCTTACAAAGCCAAGTCCACACTTTGTAGGAGGGTGGTCCGTTCCTATGAGACATAGTTCTTAATATGACGACTAATGACTTGCATGCGTCGTTTGCATCTTATTTTCACAGACTTGACTAAAGTAGTTTAGGATTAAATTTGTGTGTTAGTTTAAGGCCTTATCTATTGTGCCACTTGGGTTTATGTTATATACCGCCAATACAACCATTGTCACGCTGCCAATTTAATTATACGGGAGCGGGGTTTAAAACCTTCAGTTGGGAGTCAGAAGGTCGTATCTTCACCTTTTGTTAACCAACGCCATCTATCGCCGCTGATATTGTTATAAACTTAGATGACTGTTGTGCTATTAGGAGTGTCTATTTAGCATGCGCTGCTGTGTCGAGCTTTTTAGAAATTTAGCACAGACTACTTTCACATTTTGATGGTAGATGGCACTAGTTGGCGTATGAAACACGTTTTTGAATTTAAACCACAATTTGAATTCGAAGTAGGGTAAGCAGGAACCCTCTATTTCATCTTAAGCACACTGTCACTGTCGTTCATATTATAAATTCTGTGGTGTGAGCGGAGCGGAAGACGCAAACTTTACCGCAACGGTACGTTTCCAGTAGCTAATGATTTCCAGAAATTTACTAGATGCCTCGTCTTATGATGGAGGTTTGTTGCGGTAATTTCATATTTGGTGATATTCCGAACATATTAACATACTATATTATTGGTTTGAAATAGGAATTGGGCATTCGATATCTGTCGATTTTTGTTTTTGTGACGGAAATAAAAATACCTAAAAATGTCGTAATTGGCTTCGCGAAAAGGATGCTACTGGCACGGCCCGTGTTGCTTATTTGCTCGACTGCCGTGCCCCCATATAATGTATTTTATGCGTTTTAAATATGTTGTATATGCTCCATTGTCTACTGAACATAGCTATTGGAAACAATCGGATCCCCATTAAAGGGCATTGCGACGCCCTGCGTGACACGACGGTATCGTCAGTGTGGGTTCACTGTATTTACCAAACGTTTGTAATCCGCACGAGGTGCCATTGCGTAAATGGTTTAGATCCGTTGATGCGTTTCGTAAGTGCGCATCGAGGAATTCTGTCGGGAGGTGACCCACGTATAAGAGAAAGCGAGATGGACAACTATCAAAATGTTTTGTAGACATATGTACTAGATGCTCCCGTGCCTGCTATAAATATTCAGCATAACAATTTAGTGTTGTTTCGTAGAAGCCTAGAACCGAACATGGTACTTGCATATTAAGTTTATTATTGCAGAAGGAAATAACCTTTATCAATTAAAAAAGTCGAAAGTTTATCCTTCATATCGCTTTTCATTTTTTGTTCACACTTTTATGTTGGGCAGTACATCGCGGTGCGGGGGCTCGCATCGCCTCGTTACGTCACGCGACCTCCTGCATGCGCGAGCGCTTCCGCTGACAGCGCTCCGTGCTTCCCCAAAACTAATTGCACCGTGGATGTAACCAGAGAAAGTTAGCAGGTCAGACGTTACATTGAAGTGAGGTGGTCTGAATTCGGTCCGATTACGTGGTGATATATCAACTCAGCAATTTAGCTTTGCAGGACATCACCGGACCTCTGAATCCGCGCTGGCCCATATATGAAAATACAGAATACCAAAGAATGTCCCGCTATAGGACTCGGGCCTACCCACATACGAGGCGGAATAGGCCATAGTCCACCACACTGGCCCAGTGCTGGTTACCGGATTTTCAAGGGGTTCTCTCAGATATGCAGGTTTCCGCACGATGTTTTCTGCACCGTTTAGCAAGTTACAATCATGGTTGAAAATTTGATTCGCAATGAAAGCCACAAACCCTACAGGTTCGAGCCGGGGTTGGCTTGGCACAAGCTAAGATTCAGAAAAAAATCGACCGGCCGGTATTGAGAGTATTTTTTGTTGCTATGGGTGGGTCATTTCTCGGGATAAAAAAGACTTTCCGCTACACAAAGTTGATCAAATGTTAAACCAGGTAAATAAGTTATCACCATGCCAAGTTGTACCAAATCTACCCGGTGTTTTTCTGTGATGCCCTAACAAACACGCAGACGGACAAAACAAACTAATATTGCAGCTCCTGCCTCTATATTGGAAATATTCAATGTATTTTACATATACGACCAAGTTGCAGTCTTACTTTGCATTTAAGAGCCTTCCAAGGAGGCAAGACTTCGTGCTAGAGGTCGCAAGTTACATCAGATTCTGTGACCTCTCCTGCACTTTCGCTTCCAACTTCCCATGCACATGGTAATGGCAATATAATGACAGTATCGTACGAGCTGTGAACGCACAAAGCTACCGTAAATTATCGATAAAAGCCTTACCTCTATTTTTATCTATTATTAGAATAATAATATGTAATTCCCGTAGGTGCTAACGAAGATCCGCCGGATACTGGATAGACCGGATACTCCATCAAAATTCCTGTAATAGTTATTTATGTAAAAGTAAATATAGAAATCATTTATACCAAAACACTTAACCTGCTTAAAAAAACTGAAAAGCCAATAATAATCGAACCTAAAGATCTACCTAGTCTCACTAAATCTAATATTTTACGAATTTTGAGTCGATGCCAAATATACAACTTTGTGGAGAACATTCGGTCCGTCCCAAAGACTACCTACAAGTTGGACCGCGCATCGAGCCACTAAGTGTACTTTTATTATTCTTCGTTGGTTGTAGGTTTGGCACCACTTGACTTTGACGCGCTTTAAGTAATAGGGGCAACTTGTAGAGCGCTCACCCTGTTAGCTCGACCCGTTGCCAGGAAGTAACCGATAATAGCTCATTTTCTCACAGTTGGTCCACAAGGCGACTCGAATTATCATTAATACTAAAAACACAAATACTTCCGAGCATTGTGTTTAATTAAAACTTTGTGTCATCAAAATAGTATCCCTACTTGGAAGTGATTTCCTGATTGGCATAGGTATATCATACATAATCATTCAATATCTACCAATGTCTTAGTACATTATGCATGGATTATGTTTTTGAAACTCTAATGTACAGTCCCGAAATACAAAAGTTCATCCTTCAGTGTCGAATTTTGCTTGGCAGAGTGCAAGAACAGGACTGCCAACATTATAATAAATGCAACGCGTTTACTTGACTGTGTTGACTTTTTAAACGGTCAAAGTGAATATCATATCCGTCCGTGAGAACAGTATACGCACAAAGGCGTGTGAAGACCGCCAACGTAAAACTGGGTCCCATGTCTGCTAGCACAATTGACTCGCAATAAAATGACAATCGCGTGGCAATTGTCAATTTGGATAGTTTTAGTGTGAGAAATCTATTGCCATTCAACTGTGTAAGTAGGGCTTGTGTGTGGCCCGGCGTGGTGAACTATCAAGCGTGTGTATGTGTCCTTTAAATATAGCAATCATGCCTTTTCCTAGCCCTACACAAACTATTTTATTTTCACCTAGGGATAGTAATAGAATAAGTTCTTGCAGAAACTTTTTATTAGAAGAGTATTATACTACCAATTAGGAATATTCGGGTTTTTTATTCAAATGACTGGCATCACATTGTCACCGCGCCGAAGCTCTATATTATGCCAAAATCAATAAGTTAGTTGTATTCGTCATAAAGGCGAAAAAATTGTTTTGTTGAGTCCCACCTCCTCTGAGGGACGCCGCCCGGCCGCCCGGCCGCCCGGCCGCTCGGCCGCCCGGCGCGCACCATACGCTTAAGTGTGGTAAACAGATCACAAAATGACTATGTTTGAAATCAATTTGAATAATGAAATGTTGCTTAATTTCATTCATGTTCGTAAAATGGACTAAGCGTAAAGATATAATATAGTATCGTTAGGGACGCTCTCCATCGACTTTAAGGGGGTAGTTAACCTACCCCCGATATTTTACATATCTTGAAGATATCATATCATGTCCAAATGAATACCTAGTTTTTTAAGGGCTTCATGCGTCCAGCTTCCGCACGTAGACAAAGGTAACGAGCACAATACTGGTAACATATTGTAATGATGCGCCCGCGCATGGGTTGCGCAAGCGTCACTTTCTTCGAAAAGGTCGCGGGTTCGACGCCCGGTCGAGCACTCAACCTGGACTAACAGGACCGGACTGTGTTTCTTTACATTTCCATTTGTTATTTCTATTATCTTGTATTCACTCTTAGTCCAATATAGGTGGTAGAGTCCCTAGTGTGGAAGCCAACAATTAATAAAAGAGTGGATTGGATCTGGTCCAGCGACGTTAAAATATTACGAGTATATCGATAAAAAAAAACAAATAGCGCACACCCTTAAAAACAATACTTAATATAATTGCTACTTATTAAATTGTTCATTGAACAATCCTCAGAGCGCTCCAATTCTTATTAATGTCTAATTGTAACGAACAAAAATACACAACAATAAGTATTTGTTCCACCTTGCGAATAAATTTTTGGTCCTTATCGGATTTCGTTAAGAAGCTTAAATTTTCTGACAACACTCCTTCTTTTTCAGAATCAGAATATTTTTTATTCACGTAAACCATTATTGTACAGTACTTATGAATCGTCAAAAGTTACAAAAACATTATTCTACTGCCTTTACCACCCGTTCGGAATACCGTTCCTATGGAGAAAAACGGGCAAGAAACTTTAAATCACTTGCAACTATAAAATGATTCCTATGGGACCTTAATTATAGCGAATACCACACACACCCTATAAATACTGATCGATGTAGAATAGGAAAGTTCAAAGGTTACGCAGTGTGTGTGCATAAACTAGTTGTATGTTGTTGATTACGTCGGGATTTAATTATAGTATCAAAGGCAGTATGTTTACATACAAAATGTTGGATGGGTACGGTCGTACACCGCGTTAGGCCTTACATAATCGCACGCAATGGAATTCGATAGCGGCTCATGACGCAACTGGCCGCGAGCTGAAACACATAACTGCTCTGTCCGCAACTCGGTTAATTGCTGTTTTTGTATGATGCACGCGTGAAACGTAAGAGGTTAACACAGTTTTGTGTTGACTATCAGGAAGGCGGGTTGAGGTCAAACTCTCATAAAATAGTTGAGATAATAAACTAAAGAAACTGAGATAATAAACTGTTTGCTTATATTTTTGGCACGCAATTGAATTGAGTGTCAACTACATTTAAAAAAGGAAACATTCTAATTTGATATCTATAAATCCACTGGAGATGTTGTCAGACATGCAAAAATGTATGCGCATCATAAGATACTTCAATTGAATAATAACGTGAACGATACCAGCAGCTAACTTGTTTCATACTTTTTGAGATTTTTATTTTATATATCCCTAGTCTTTTTATTTTTTTTTATTTTTTCAGAAAATTCTTCTACGTTTTACTGGCACGGTATCCCTTCGGTTTTCATTTCTCCCGGGCTCCTGAAACACTCTAATCAACAGACAAATACATTGTACTAAACACTGTCAGACGTGGATGATTTTTTTTGCGATTGTCGACGAAGAAAAATTAGTATTATTGAAAATAAAATTGTACCGCTCTGTGAACTCAAAGTAGTTGTCAACCTCAGTGATTACTTAAGATACAACTAATTGATATTACGAAGGCGTTTCTAACATAAAAAGCAAAGCAATTAGCAAATACAATTGCAAGTGGCAACATGGATGGATAGATCAACTAAATGTAAATACGTTTTTTATTCATGCATTTCACCCAGCCAATTGAAACAGAATCTCTCTCGGCATTAAGCTGACTGAGGCACATCTAGTATCTTTATCTTATACGGAATAAATTTTTAATGTTTCCCAAGAGCCAATTAAACCATAAATATATATTGAAACAGCTAATTACTGATCATTGACGACCATTTGCGAATCCGATCCAATCAAAGAAACGTGATAAACGTGATGTAACGAGCTTTCAAATGTCTGTGTGTCAGAGCAGCTGGGCGCTGGAGGTTCGGATGACAGATATTGTTTTAACATAATTATTGTATTGACAGAACATATATTGTTCAATCAAACAATAATTTTACAATAGCTTGATCCAGATATTAGTGTAATTTACATAGTGCTTTAGTGTTAAATATTGTAATTGTGCCATGAGTCAGTCGAGTCCCGCTCGTCTCGTTGTCGTCACCATTAGGAATCCCTTACGATATTTTAAATTTAAAATATTTTATTAGCTTAGGAATAATGTATTATTACGATATCTAAACATTATCTTAGTATGTATATGTATCGTGAAAGGAGGGCAAACAAATAAACAATATTTCACATGTACTGCACAGCACTGGATAGTATAATGGCATACACACCTCATGGATGTTACGATCGCGCGTGAACCTCTTTGTTACGATTCTCATGAATATAAACAAACAGGTACGTATATCTATGTATACTAACGTTTAGTTCAGAATTTCAACTTTATAACCAAATTCAATGTTATTAATTATATGTGGGAGCCACGCTATTGCATTAAAGTTTTGTTTGCAAATCAAAAGCGGCAGGCAATTTTGTAAATTGCACCTGCTATTTTAATGACCAACATCCATGTAGTCCACGGATTCATATATAAATAAAACGCGTTCTCCGTACTGAGTCATGCGCGGTTGGTTCAAGGCCGATGCTGGCAATACGTACTATTGTTCTCTTGGTTATAATCACTAAGTTCCGTCTCTCGGCTGGCCAACAGATCAATGATAACATGCCCCTTCTCCCACTTGATACAGACTCCCGAATGAGCTGCGCCGAGTGCTAACTAACCTGCGTATTTCAACCGGTGTGAAGTTGGCGGCCAAAAGTTGGCGGCGCATTATTACCCGACTAAATTAAAATGCTCACAAAAATTAATGAAAAATCTGTACAGAATGGCATGTAACGCGGAAAATAATGAAAACTAGGAAATTTTCAGTACATATTCTATGTGGAAATAAAAAAAAATCAATAAATTTTCGTTATTTTTCCAATAAAGTAAGACCATTGTGTTTATCACATTTTGACTTAGATAACACCCAAGGACGGCATGGGAGTACATGTTTGATAGCTCAAAAGGTAGATCTAGATACAGGCATCCCGCCACCAAAAGCCTAGAGTGGTACTCCGCTCGGTTTAGGTTTTATGAGTCCAGACATAACTGGCGGCCGAAATTTTTTCGGCAGATTTTGACTTAGATAACATCCAAGGACGGCATGGGAGTACATGTTTGATAGCTTAAAAGGTAGATCTAGATACAGGCATCCCGCCACATAAAGCCCAGAGTGATACTCCGCTTGGTTTAGATTTTATGAGTCCAGATATAACTGACGGACGTATTTTTCGGCAGATTTTGACTTAGATAACATCCAAGGACGGCATGGGAGTACATGTTTGATAGCTTAAAAGGTAGATCTAGATACAGGCATCCCGCCACATAAAGCCCAGAGTGGTACTCCACTTGGTTTAGATTTTATGAGTCCAGATATAACTGACGGACGTATTTTTTGGCAGATTTTGACTAAGATAACACCCAAGGACGGCATGGGAGTACATGTTTGATAGCTCAAAAGATAGATCTAGATACAGGCATCCCGCCACATAAAGCCCAGAGTGGTACTCCACTTGGTTTAGATTTTATGAGTCCAGATATAACTGACGGACGTATTTTTTGGCAGATTTTGACTTAGATAACACCCAAGGACGGCATGGGAGTACATGTTTGATAGCTTAAAAGGTAGATCTAGATACAGGCATCCCGCCACATAAAGCCTAGAGTGGTACCTCGCCTGGTTTAGCTTTTATGAGTCCAGATATAACTGACGGACGTATTTTTTGGCAGATTTTGACTTAAATAACACCCAAGGACGGCATGGGAGTACATGTTTGATAGCTCAAAAGGTAGGTCTAGATACAGGCATCCCGCCACCAAAAGCCTAGAGTGGTACTCCGCTCGGTTTAGGTTTTATGAGTCCAGACATAACTGGCGGCCGAAATTTTTTCGGCAGATTTTGACTTAGATAACACCCAAGGACGGCATGGGAGTACATGTTTGATAGCTTAAAAGGTAGATCGAGATACAGGCATCCCGCCACATAAAGCCTAGAATGATACTCCGCTTGGTTTAGATTTTATGAGTCCAGATATAACTGACGGACGTATTTTTTGGCAGATTTTGACTTAAATAACACCCAAGGACGGCATGGGAGTACATGTTTGATAGCTCAAAAGGTAGGTCTAGATACAGGCATCCCGCCACCAAAAGCCTAGAGTGGTACTCCGCTCGGTTTAGGTTTTATGAGTCCAGACATAACTGGCGGCCGAAATTTTTTCGGCAGATTTTGACTTAGATAACACCCAAGGACGGCATGGGAGTACATGTTTGATAGCTTAAAAGGTAGATCGAGATACAGGCATCCCGCCACATAAAGCCTAGAATGATACTCCGCTTGGTTTAGATTTTATGAGTCCAGATATAACTGACGGACGTATTTTTTGGCAGATTTTGACTTAAATAACACAATAACACCCAAGGACGGCATGGGAGTACATGTTTGATAGCTTAAAAGGTAGGTCTAGTTACAGGCATCCCGCCACATAAAGCCTAGAGTGGTACTCCGCTCGGTTTAGGTTTTATGAGTCCAGACATAACTGGCGGCCGAAATTTTTTCGGCAGATTTTGACTTAGATAACATCCAAGGACGGCATGGGAGTACATGTTTGATAGCTTAAAAGGTAGATCTAGATACAGGCATCCCGCCACATAAAGCCTAGAGTGGTACCTCACCTGGTTTAGCTTTTATGAGTCCAGATATAACTGACGGACGTATTTTTTGGCAGATTTTGACTTAAATAACACCCAAGGACGGCATGGGAGTACATGTTTGATAGCTCAAAAGGTAGGTCTAGATACAGGCATCCCGCCACCAAAAGCCTAGAGTGGTACTCCGCTCGGTTTAGGTTTTATGAGTCCAGACATAACTGGCGGCCGAAATTTTTTCGGCAGATTTTGACTTAGATAACACCCAAGGACGGCATGGGAGTACATGTTTGATAGCTTAAAAGGTAGATCTAGATACAGGCATCCCGCCACATAAAGCCTAGAGTGGTACCTCGCCTGGTTTAGCTTTTATGAGTCCAGATATAACTGACGGACGTATTTTTTGGCAGATTTTGACTTAAATAACACAATAACACCCAAGGACGGCATGGGAGTACATGTTTGATAGCTTAAAAGGTAGGTCTAGTTACAGGCATCCCGCCACATAAAGCCTAGAGTGGTACTCCGCTCGGTTTAGGTTTTATGAGTCCAGACATAACTGGCGGCCGAAATTTTTTCGGCAGATTTTGACTTAGATAACATCCAAGGACGGCATGGGAGTACATGTTTGATAGCTTAAAAGGTAGATCTAGATACAGGCATCCCGCCACATAAAGCCTAGAGTGGTACCTCACCTGGTTTAGCTTTTATGAGTCCAGATATAACTGACGGACGTATTTTTTGGCAGATTTTGACTTAAATAACACCCAAGGACGGCATGGGAGTACATGTTTGATAGCTCAAAAGGTAGGTCTAGATACAGGCATCCCGCCACCAAAAGCCTAGAGTGGTACTCCGCTCGGTTTAGGTTTTATGAGTCCAGACATAACTGGCGGCCGAAATTTTTTCGGCAGATTTTGACTTAGATAACACCCAAGGACGGCATGGGAGTACATGTTTGATAGCTTAAAAGGTAGATCTAGATACAGGCATCCCGCCACATAAAGCCTAGAGTGGTACCTCGCCTGGTTTAGCTTTTATGAGTCCAGATATAACTGACGGACGTATTTTTTGGCAGATTTTGACTTAAATAACACCCAAGGACGGCATGGGAGTACATGTTTGATAGCTCAAAAGGTAGGTCTAGATACAGGCATCCCGCCACCAAAAGCCTAGAGTGGTACTCCGCTCGGTTTAGGTTTTATGAGTCCAGACATAACTGGCGGCCGAAATTTTTTCGGCAGATTTTGACTTAGATAACACCCAAGGACGGCATGGGAGTACATGTTTGATAGCTTAAAAGGTAGATCTAGATACAGGCATCCCGCCACATAAAGCCTAGAGTGGTATCTCACCTGGTTTAGCTTTTATGAGTCCAGATATAACTGGCGGCCGAAATTTTTTCGGCAGATTTTGACTTAGATAACACCCAATGACGGCATGGGAGTACATGTTTGATAGCTTAAAAGGTAGATCTAGATACAGGCATCCCGCCACATAAAGCCTAGAGTGGTACCTCACCTGGTTTAGCTTTTATGAGTCCAGATATAACTGACGGACGTATTTTTTGGCAGATTTTGACTTAAATAACACCCAAGGACGGCATGGGAGTACATGTTTGATAGCTCAAAAGGTAGGTCTAGATACAGGCATCCCGCCAACAAAAGCCTAGAGTGGTACTCCGCTCGGTTTAGGTTTTATGAGTCCAGACATAACTGGCGGCCGAAATTTTTTCGGCAGATTTTGACTTAGATAACACCCAAGGACGGCATGGGAGTACATGTTTGATAGCTTAAAATGTAGATCTAGATACAGGCATCCCGCCACATAAAGCCTAGAGTGGTACCTCACCTGGTTTAGCTTTTATGAGTCCAGATATAACTGACGGACGTATTTTTTGGCAGATTTTGACTTAAATAACACCCAAGGACGGCATGGGAGTACATGTTTGATAGCTCAAAAGGTAGGTCTAGATACAGGCATCCCGCCACCAAAAGCCTAGAGTGGTACTCCGCTCGGTTTAGGTTTTATGAGTCCAGACATAACTGGCGGCCGAAATTTTTTCGGCAGATTTTGACTTAGATAACACCCAAGGACGGCATGGGAGTACATGTTTGATAGCTTAAAAGGTAGATCTAGATACAGGCATCCCGCCACATAAAGCCTAGAGTGGTACCTCACCTGGTTTAGCTTTTATGAGTCCAGATATAACTGACGGACGTATTTTTTGGCAGATTTTGACTTAAATAACACCCAAGGACGGCATGGGAGTACATGTTTGATAGCTCAAAAGGTAGGTCTAGATACAGGCATCCCGCCACCAAAAGCCTAGAGTGGTACTCCGCTCGGTTTAGGTTTTATGAGTCCAGACATAACTGGCGGCCGAAATTTTTTCGGCAGATTTTGACTTAGATAACACCCAAGGACGGCATGGGAGTACATGTTTGATAGCTTAAAAGGTAGATCTAGATACAGGCATCCCGCCACATAAAGCCTAGAGTGGTACCTCACCTGGTTTAGCTTTTATGAGTCCAGATATAACTGACGGACGTATTTTTTGGCAGATTTTGACTTAAATAACACCCAAGGACGGCATGGGAGTACATGTTTGATAGCTCAAAAGGTAGGTCTAGATACAGGCATCCCGCCACCAAAAGCCTAGAGTGGTACTCCGCTCGGTTTAGGTTTTATGAGTCCAGACATAACTGGCGGCCGAAATTTTTTCGGCAGATTTTGACTTAGATAACACCCAAGGACGGCATGGGAGTACATGTTTGATAGCTTAAAAGGTAGATCTAGATACAGGCATCCCGCCACATAAAGCCTAGAGTGGTACCTCACCTGGTTTAGCTTTTATGAGTCCAGATATAACTGACGGACGTATTTTTTGGCAGATTTTGACTTAAATAACACCCAAGGACGGCATGGGAGTACATGTTTGATAGCTCAAAAGGTAGGTCTAGATACAGGCATCCCGCCAACAAAAGCCTAGAGTGGTACTCCGCTCGGTTTAGGTTTTATGAGTCCAGACATAACTGGCGGCCGAAATTTTTTCGGCAGATTTTGACTTAGATAACACCCAAGGACGGCATGGGAGTACATGTTTGATAGCTTAAAATGTAGATCTAGATACAGGCATCCCGCCACATAAAGCCTAGAGTGGTACCTCACCTGGTTTAGCTTTTATGAGTCCAGATATAACTGACGGACGTATTTTTTGGCAGATTTTGACTTAAATAACACCCAAGGACGGCATGGGAGTACATGTTTGATAGCTCAAAAGGTAGGTCTAGATACAGGAATCCTGCCACCAAAAGCCTAGAGTGGTACTCCGCTCGGTTTAGGTTTTATGAGTCCAGACATAACTGGCGGGCGAAATTTTTTCGGCAGATTTTGACTTAGATAACACCCAAGGACGGCATGGGAGTACATGTTTGATAGCTTAAAAGGTAGATCTAGATACAGGCATCCCGCCACATAAAGCCTAGAGTGGTACCTCACCTGGTTTAGCTTTTATGAGTCCAGATATAACTGACGGACGTATTTTTTGGCAGATTTTGACTTAAATAACACCCAAGGACGGCATGGGAGTACATGTTTGATAGCTCAAAAGGTAGGTCTAGATACAGGCATCCCGCCACCAAAAGCCTAGAGTGGTACTCCGCTCGGTTTAGGTTTTATGAGTTCAGACATAACTGGCGGCCGAAATTTTTTCGGCACATTTTGACTTAGATAACACCCAAGTACGGCATGGGAGTACATGTTTGATAGCTTAAAAGGTAGATCTAGATACAGGCATCCCGCCACATAAAGCCTAGAGTGGTACCTCGCCTGGTTTAGCTTTTATGAGTCCAGATATAACTGACGGACGTATTTTTTGGCAGATTTTGACTTAGATAACACCCAAGGACGGCATAGGAGTACATGTTTGATAGCTTAAAAGGTAGACCAAGATACAGGCATCCCGCCACATAAAGCCTAGATTGGTACCTCACCTGGTTTAGCTTTTATGAGTCCAGACATAACTGGCGGCCGAACTTTTTGGCAGATTTTGACTTAGATAACACCCAAGGACGGCATGGGAGTACATGTTTGATAGCTTAAAAGGTAGATCTAGATACAGGCATCCCGCCACATAAAGCCCTGAGTGATACTCCGCTTGGTTTAGATTTTATGAGTCCAGACATAACTGGCGGCCGAAATTTTTTCGGCAGATTTTGACTTAGATAACACCCAAGGACGGCATGGGAGTACATGTTTGATAGCTTAAAAGGTAGATCTAGATACAGGCATCCCGCCACATAAAGCCTAGAGTGGTAATCCACTTGGTTTAGATTTTATGAGTCCAGATATAACTGACGGACGTATTTTTTGGCAGATTTTGACTTAGATAACACCCAAGGACGGCATGGGAGTACATGTTTGATAGCTCAAAAGGTAGGTCTAGATACAGGCATCCCGCCACCAAAAGCCTAGAGTGGTACTGCGCTCGGTTTAGGTTTTATGAGTCCAGACATAACTAGCGGGCGAAATTTTTTTTGCAGATTTTGACTTAGATAACACCCAAGGACGGCATGGGAGTACATGTTTGATAGCTCAAAAGGAAGGTCTAGATACAGGCATGCCGCCACATAAAGCCTAGAGTGGTCAAAATCTGCCGAAAAAATTTTGGCCGTCAGTTATGTCTGGACTCATAAAACCTAAACGGAGTGGAGTACAACTCTAGGCTTTATGTGGCGGGATGCCTGTATCTAGACCTACCTTTTGAGCTATCAAACATGTACTCCCATGCCATCCTTGGGTGTTATCTAAGTCAAAATCTGCCAAAAAATACGTCCGTCAGTTATATCTGGACTCATAAAACCTAAACCGAGCGGAGTACCACTCTAGGCTTTTGGTGGCGAGATGCCTGTATCTAGATCTACCTTTTAAGCTATCAAACATGTACTCCCATGCCGTTCTTGGATGTTATCTAAGTCAAAATCTGCCGAAAAAATTTCGGCCGCCAGTTATGTCTGGACTCATAAAACTTAAACCGAGCGGAGTACCACTCTAGGCTTTTGGTGGCGGGATGTCTGTATCTAGATCTACCTTTTGAGCTATCAAACATGTACTCCCATGCCGTCCTTGGGTGTTATCTCAGTCAAAATCTGCCAAAAAATACGTCCGTCAGTTATATCTGGACTCATAAAACCTAAACCGAGCGGAGTACCACTCTAGGCTTTTGGTGGCGGGATGCCTGTATCTAGATCTACCTTTTGAGCTTTCAAACATGTACTCCCAGTCCGTCCTTGGGTGTTATCTCAGTCAAAATCTGCCAAAAAATACGTCCTTCAGTTATATCTGGACTCGTAAAACCTAAACCGAGCGGAGTACCACTCTAGGCTTTTGGTGGCGGGATGCCTGTATCTAGATCTACCTTTTAAGCTTTCAAACATGTACTCCCATGCCGTTCTTGGATGTTATCTAAGTCAAAATCTGCCGAAAAAATTTCGGCCGCCAGTTATGTCTGGACTCATAAAACCTAAACCGAGCGGAGTACCACTCTAGGCTTTTGGTGGCGGGATGCCTGTATCTAGATCTAACTTTTAAGCTATCAAACATGTACTCCCATGCCGTCCTTGGGTGTTATCTAAGTCAAAATCTGCCAAAAAATACGTCCGTCAGTTATATCTGGACTCATAAAATCTAAACCAAGCGGAGTATCACTCTGGGCTTTATGTGGCGGGATGCCTGTATCTAGATCTACCTTTTAAGCTATCAAACATGTACTCCCATGCCGTCCTTGGATGTTATCTAAGTCAAAATCTGCCGAAAAAATTTCGGCCGCCAGTTATGTCTGGACTCATAAAACCTAAACCGAGCGGAGTACCACTCTAGGCTTTTGGTGGCGGGATGCCTGTATCTAGATCTAACTTTTAAGCTATCAAACATGTACTCCCATGCCGTCCTTGGGTGTTATCTAAGTCAAAATCTGCCAAAAAATACGTCCGTCAGTTATATCTGGACTCATAAAATCTAAACCAAGCGGAGTATCACTCTGGGCTTTATGTGGCGGGATGCCTGTATCTAGATCTACCTTTTAAGCTATCAAACATGTACTCCCATGCCGTCCTTGGATGTTATCTAAGTCAAAATCTGCCGAAAAAATTTCGGCCGCCAGTTATGTCTGGACTCATAAAACCTAAACCGAGCGGAGTACCACTCTAGGCTTTTGGTGGCGGGATGCCTGTATCTAGATCTACCTTTTGAGCTATCAAACATGTACTCCCATGCCGTCCTTGGGTGTTATCTAAGTCAAAATGTGATAAACACAATGGTCTTACTTTATTGGAAAAATAACGAAAATTTATTGATTTTTTTTTATTTCCACATAGAATATTTACTGAAAATTTCCTAGTTTTCATTATTTTCCGCGTTACATGCCATTCTGTACAGATTTTTCATTAATTTTTGTGAGCATTTTAATTTAGTCGGGTAATAATGCGCCGCCAACTTTTGGCCGCCAACTTCACACCGGTCGTATTTCATTCACGATCGAAGAAGTCGCACTAGTCCAAAACTTCATAACTAGTCGGAATGCCCCATAAGTCCAAATGACAACTCATGTGTGAACCGTCCATTGTGTCAGGCAGTTACGAGTTAAACATCTAAATGTCTAGGCTATCATAATGGTTATGTATTGAAAATAGTTATCGGCCTAATCAATGATAGGTCTCATGGGTCCTAAGAGAGTTAAAGACAATACAAGTGTAAATCAACGGAATACTCTAGCCTCTGCACTCAGCTCACTCACCAACTTTAGCAACTTTTTTGCCTAAGATTTTGTTCCGACGGGAAGCAGAGTTGACAAACTAAAAACAGACAGGGGAACATTAAACGTGGTGGAGATATTTCTTGACACAAAAAAGATTAAGAAAAACACCTTATGTAGGTGACGACATACATGAAAATAAATATATCAGAACCTACGCGGCCACAATTCTGGCAACCTTATTGTCAATATTGAAACTAGGCAAGGGATTAACTATATTGTACAATAGCTTTAAGTTATTCAATAGCGTAATAAAATATATTTTACTAAATATCTCTGTGGGCTGGCGTTTGTATTTTAACCTCAAATCAGAATAATCTCTACATCGATATCGTAAACAAGAATCAAATTCTTTGAGCAATCGCAAGTTATTTTACTTTCAAAACAATTATGGTAATCCGGCGGCAAATATCATCGCCATACTCACGCATCATAACATAATAGATTCTCGATCGGCTTTTTGTATTAAACAAGCATTTGCCCGCGGCCCCGCCTGTGCACCCATCAATTGTGCTCTGCTGTTTGACCCCCAATGCAAGATGATACCACTACATTATAGATATCTAACAATAAGCTATCCAATAGTGGAAGCTCCCTTAAAATCAGTGCGATAGTTCTTCATTCATGCTTGTACAAACTGAAAAATAGGCTCCGAGTCTTTTCACAAAGCTTCGAGTTAATCTACTCACACAATAACATTCTCCATACGCTTTAAGGGTCGAATTTCCTAAAATGTCTTCTTAGTGGATGCTTACGTCTAAAATGGAGCTACTGACCAAATGTCATGTGTCTGCGGTTTGGGCTGTGTATTGTCTGCAAGTCAGACTAAGCCTCTTTTATTTGTATATAGAAGACAAATGACTGCTAGAATTATATTGGAAGTTTCGTCATGACTGGTTACGTGTCAAAAGTAATGTTTCTGGTTTAATCTGAAGATTTTAGTAGTAGGTAAGGCTCAGGTTCTTTTTGTTCGTTTATGGCGGCGGCGTAAACACTTTCATCATGATCCAAAACAGCTGTTGATTTTTGCGATACCGTCAATACTTCCGTGATCAAACTGATAGTGTGAACAGGGCCAATACATGCGTTACCTGGATGAATCAGTGGTGTTAACTATTCAGAGCATACTGAAGCCGCTCGTAACTGACTGTGGGTTCTCTCAAAGTAGAAGTAACATAGGAGCCACTACTAAAGGGAACATCTACAGGGTGTAGTGGCTTCGCAACAAAAACTGATACCATAGATTCAACTCATGATTCTGGACCCCCAGATTTCGAATTCACCATCGATATTTTTATGAATTTCATGCTACAATGTATTTTAGTAGAAATCTACTCTAACGTAATTTTAAATATAACATCCATAGTTACTAATATAAGCCTCAAGCTGCCATGTAAATTAAAATTCAATAAGATCGAGCGCGCTCGTAAATCAGCTGTTACATTCGCACGTGGGGTACCGCGCGGAGCGTTGTGTTGTGATCGCAGGTTTACGATACATCGCGCGCTCGAAAATTGCAACATTTATATACCATAGCATTGGACATACATCTTACCCAAAGTTTTGTAGTAGCCCCTTACATCCTGTATAGTACTGGCTTTCCAGATATATCTGTTATTTGATTGAACAGTAGAATTCCAGGTAATATTCTATTCTCGCTCTGTCCTGCTCGCCCACCCTTGTGATTAACCTCCTGATGCGTCACAACAACACCTCATATAAATGTGTTTCCGGCTTAAGCCCCCTCCAATGGCCAGTAGGGTACTGACGATAATTGAGAGAGGCTCTAATAAGTATATTAGTTATGTCTAATAATAATTGGGGTAGACAATTAGTATATACTAGCCGCGCCCCGCGGTGTTACCCGCAATTAAAAAGTATGTCCTTTTTACCGGGATAAAAAGTAGCATATGTGCTATTCCAGACTATTACCTATCTCTGTGCCAAGTTTCATCCAGATCCGTTCATCCGTTCTGGCGTGATTGAGTAACAAACATCCATCCATCCAAGCTTTCACATTTATAATATTAGTGTGATTATTTTTCATGTATTGTGACATGACGTTTTTAGTATAGCAACGCTATATGGAAGAGATATATAGGAAGGAACATTATTCATAATAAGGATTAGATTTTGAGTTTATTGAATGCTCAGTGTAGCCATAACGATACACAGGCGGTAGCTCTGCTATTTATAAGTGTTTGTTCTCGCTTACGCGAACACCAAGAAAAGTTTAGATTTGATTTTGATTCTACAACTCTTCGTATTCAACTTACATTAATTATTAATAAATTAGTATAATGTGCTAGCCCACGGGTCGATACCGTATATAACACGACTGTTGGCGCCACATTAAGTTAACTTTATAGTTTTGTATTATAATTTTTGAGCAATAATATATTCAAATGACATGCGTAACCGAACGCTGCGATGAATATTCACTAGTTACCACCCGCGGGTTTGCTTTGTCTTGCGAAAACATTATAATCTGGGCGGGGCTTCGCCTTTTTAGCTTAATTCGTAGGATCATTCACTTGTTCATAACACCATCCTATATAGCGAGTTATTCGTAAAATATTGCGAAATTAAAAAAATACTTTTTGTTGTCTAAACAAGTATTTTTGCAATCAATATTTTAGACATTTCTTGTATACATCTTCTATGTTTCTTGCTATGACATACTCGTTAATATTTTTATTTTTTTAGTTAAGATATAAACTACTTTTCATTACTAGGTATGAACGAAAAAGCGGACCTGGTTAGGTATTTTAATAGGACATTAGTAGTAGTAGATTTGTATAAAATAGCAGCATATAATAATATGATTAATAGAAATCTCAAGAACATTCCTTCACCATATTCGAGGATGCTCCACACGTATGGCAATTTGCAAATAACGAGATTTTCAATGGTTGAAGAGTTACCCAACTAGTTGTGCAACTGATCCTTATCACGTTACGAAACCTCGCGTGAGGCATACGCGACACTTAGCATAATGAATTATTTCCTTATCTATTAGCTTTTTAACACTACTAAAGTTCTTTTGAGTTCAAGACTTGACTTAATACTTCGTGGCTTGAGTGGGATGTGTGGATGCTGCCGCAGCTCTCGCGGTGTCGCGTTGCCATACATAAGTGGCACGAGTACAAGCTATTTACGTGGGTATCGTATCGTAAACGTGTCGAATCTGTTTTTTTTTCATGTAAACGTTTAAGTACTTCTTCGTTTGCAATCTTCAAAAATGTCACAAATGCTATACCACCCATTTGGGATGCCGTTCCACTTGAAAAGAACGGACAAGATCCCGTTTAAACCAGAGATTTTCTTAACAATAATGATAGTGTAATAAGATGATTTCTTATATAGATATTAAACATCCAAGACTCGGGTACAAACATTCGTGCTCATCACCTAAGTGTGCCCGTACCAGGATTTGAACCCGGGACCCGCAGCGCAGAAAGCAGTGTCACTTCCCACTGAGCTGCGTTATTAAATATTCAAAAGTGCTTTTTCTACCTACATGAAAAACAAGTATATTTTGTAGATATTTGGTAATGAAATTATATAACGTTAATAAAATATAACTGTTTTGCATTAAGACAAAACAGGTATTATATGTTGGAGAAAACGCACAGCATAGCATTGAAGAAGCAGTCTTATATTTCTTCCGGATTATTGAAATAAGTGGGTATCATACCTTTATATGTCCATCATAAGTCTCACAATTCTGTTACCATAGAGTGGCGTGACGTCCAGTTCCCGCCATCTTAGCTGTCAAGTGTCATAGTCTTCATCATCAGCAAGCTCCTTGAAACTATGCTGTGCGTTTTCTCCAGCATATAATACCTGTTTTGTCTTAATGCAAAACAGTTATATTATATGTCTTCGAAAACGCACAGCATAGCATTGAAGACCTGTTTGATCTCTGCTGGTGAACAGAATTAACACAAGAAAGCTATGTGAATGTACTTAATATGGTTCATAAAATATCACAACTCCTATTAAGTACCTGTAAACACATTGTAATAAGAAAGTATATCTTGGTTATTTTAATTGGATAACAAATAAACCGAATATGAACTTCTAAAGAATCCATGAATTTAATAATAAAAGCTTCCGAGTTTTAAACAACTCTTATCACCAATTAATTAACTCATTCATAAAAGTAATAATTTGCTAAACTATAATCTAACAGTAAAGTCACAACCTCAATGTGAAGAATAAACAATCTTAAAGCTGCCATATTACAACCAGTACAATAACTATTAAACCTCTGTAATATTTTGAAAAAATAAATACTACAAGTTTCTCTCTGTCCAGGACATTTCAGAGTATTTAGCTATCTGCGAGATGGTAAAGCTGACTGGACACTACTCAGGAGAGGTTCTAACATAAGCTTGTTGAGAACTGATGGTATAAATCAGTGATCACAAATCTCAAACCTGGTTTAACAACTCCTGCACTAGAAATCTGATAATCTTTCCCTGTTGCATTTTACTTCCTATGTTTTAATAAACTCCCTTATGCATGAGTCACTAGACAAATTTCGATCCTAATGCTGTGAATAGCCAGTTTGATTGTCTCTGGGTACAATCATAAAACTATTCTAACCCAATCACAAATGCTTCTCTGTACATGTGTTCAAAGTAACAAATGGGCAAGTCTATGTAATCTACAGCCATTAGCTAGCAACAGAATTTGAAGGCTGTGCTTCTACTTTTATCAATTAAATAATCTGTTAAGCTGCCCATGGTATTACACGGTTTTGATATAAAAGAATTATTTAACAATATTGTACTGAATATACGGATTTTTTATTTTTTATTGTATAATTTATAATTTTAACTTGTTAACTCTAAGTTACTGAACCCATTATTTTAAAGTGGCAACATATATGTAAATGGATGTGATCCAAACTGTGTGTTTAAGTTCTTATAATTAATAATTATTGTTATATAATAATAATAATATCGCCACACGAACACACCAAATATACGGTCCCACATTAGGCAACGCCTGTGTTATGGGTACCGTACAGTGGACTGAGGGCGAACTCAGTAGGTATATAATACTTATATACATATTAAACATCCATGACTCGGGTACAAACATTCGTGCTCATCACACAAAGCTTGTCCGTACCAGGATTCGAACCCGGGGCCCTCGGCGCAGAAAGCAGAGTCACTACCACTGCTCTAATCAGGCCGTCAATGATGTATGTATATATATATATATATATATTCTCAAAGTGATTCATCTATCTGATATTAAAATCTTCACCACAAAAAACCAGCTTCTCAGTCAACTACTATAGCCTTTAATAACAGACACATTTCAACATCTGAAGTCTAGTTTACATAGGCTAGAACAGCAGCCTCTTATATTGCAAATAAGGAAACTTCTAGATTTCATATTACTATGATGATTAGTATAGAAAGTAGTACATAATTCTCTCACTGGATTAGAATGATTATGAATAACATTATGGCACATACTTAGAATATGTCAACATGGTTGACTTACAAGCTCAGATATTTACTTAATAAATGACCCCAACTTTAAATTATTATCTCAGTGGTTCTCTGTAGCATAAAGCTGTTCTAGTATACATCGTCCTCATGAAGACCAACTGGAATTCAATTTAGATCTCTCAGTAAATAGGATGCTCATTGTTATATTGAGCATATGTCAAAGCCAGCCACCTGGTTGGGTTAACTTGGAGCCTCTGTTAGTCAGAGCAACCTTATTGACCAAACCCTGTCTCGATCCCGAGTCTGCTTGCCAGGGTCAAATTGACAGTATAAACATTCTCTGGGCACTCTACAACCGAAATTCTGTATAGGTCTCCCGGGTCACATAATATTGTGGAGTAGGATAGCAATCTACTACCTCCAATCACCACCGCAACGCTTGTTGCACGATGGGGCACAGTTCTCTTCTCTGGCCTCTCTAGGTCAACTTTCCAGAAAGAGTTGTGCTTTACGACATTAGCCTGGCTCGAGTGACTGCATGTTTGTTCAAATACAACACCCTTAAAACCCTTTTAAACACATCCAGTGGGGGACTTTATAGGCAAGGCTAACATCTGGCTCCGGACGGCCCTCGACAGGCCCAGGTATTCTAAATCGTGAGGAACCCTTGGTTACCACCCTTGGTTACATGCACTAACTCTGGGCCTCCAAGCGGGCAAGCGTTTCCGCAACCTCACCACATGCTTGGGGGGCTAGGCCACGGGGTACCAAGTACACCACCAGACCATATACAACAGTTTCAAATCGTCTCCGCAACGCAAATGAAAACACTGTCAACCGGGTGCCAAAAAAGACTCAATGATTGGACTGTCAAACCCAAATTAGAATATTTTGTATTCAATATTAACACCACTATATAACTTTTGATCATCAGAGCTGCCACAAAACAATATGAGTTAAATTACATCAGCCATTCAGAATGCTGTTAATTAAAGGGTCCTCTGATTATAAATGATTTATATCAAGCATAACTCAGTGATACTCTAATAAAATGCACGGAATTTCTCTTTTGATAAGATAATCCTTGGGCTCACCCAAAGTAGGTACATGTACCTGGGATATACAATACAAATGTAACTTCTATATGTAGGTATATAATCCTTGAGATCAGGAATTGGTCACAACACATCTCTTAAAAACAATGTTCCAAAGAATACTAGGTCCATGAGACGGGCATGGCCCCTTGTAGGTTTAAGAGAATACCACACAACAGGTGCTTTATTGAAATTATATTCTCATTATTGTTATTAAGATTGATAACCACTATGTAAAGAATATGTGCAATTTCCTTATGATTATTATTATTATTATTTATTTTTGTTAATTATTATTATTATTTTTTATATATATAATAAATAAATAATGTCAGAAGATTTCTCTTGAAAAGTAATTAAGTGACTAAAGTATAATCTAATTTGACCAACTTGATCATGAACAATCATATTATGTACCATTCAACTATACATCTTATTATAATGGTCATCATCAAAATGTGGACACACTACAGGTTTGCCCCCCCCCCCCCCCTTTCGGAGATTGAAGGGGTGATGGTGTATATCTTATTATTATATTATTCAACTTCATCCACATTTCAATTAGAATAGGTACTGGGTGGCTGTACATTTGTCTCAATGATAAACTAAAACAGCGGACTGTCTTGTATGATATGACTATCTTGTATGTGTTGTGTATCACGGATACCAAAGGTACGAAATTTAAGTAATGTGCAAGCCCATACACAACTATGTAATCATATCAGCTGCTCAAATGCAACTGGAGGTGCCGGGGTAGTTAGACCCGCACAGCTCTCCGGTCTAGTATGTCGAATGACATACTCAAGAGGTACATACTTTACAATATTTGTCTCCTGTGTAACTTACACTCCTGTAAAAATTTGTCATGTCTAATAATATACCACTAGAATAGAAAATCCTGCTCTGATTCACTGCTACAATTACCTGTGTAATGTATTTAAGCTGTATTGGTATGAAATAATATTTTACATTCAACCACACATTTGGATTTATTTCCATGTTTATTAGGGTTCCGCACCCAAACACTGAAAACAGTGCTTCATCATGTTGCCTGTGTATTAAGGGATTCACACCCAAACACTATAAATGGGGCTTTATCATGGTGCCTATGATTTTAAGGGTTCCGCACCCATACACACCAAACAGAGCTCTATCTAGGTACATATTAACTTACAGGGCTCTACTTCTTTATGACTGAACTCGAACATTAAGTCAGACCTGAGGCCCTCAGAGGGAACATAGGCCAAAGATTAATTGCATACCAAATGGTTTTATAAGTCTTATATCTTGGTGAGCCAAGCTCACATATTTGTAAGATCTCAGTAACAGTCATATGAACCTTACTCTTATACCGAGATACATCATTTAATATTCATCTCAGCGTACAAAAACCCTAGACGCTAAGCAGACCTGTAAGGTACTTCTATACATTGAAAGAAACTTACTCTTCGAGCCGAGGTACGCTAACGCAGGGCAGGGGTGGTGCAGGCCTTCCTCACACCTCCGAGGTTGAGGTTTAGCATCCTGAAAGATACCCCTGACCTCGAAAACGACATTATTTTCCATTCCGAGCAACATCTCGCCCGGCTTACTCAGCGTCGTTACCTGCAGGCTCCACTTTTTACGACGAAAACAATGCTGTGCTTATAAAAAACTCCACTAACACTCACACGAAACATTTAAACTATTTATAACATGGTTTAAAATGATAAAACAAAACTTTTCTGCAATTTAAAAGATGAAAGAAAAGTTTTCGTGTTATTCAAACGAAATACAAGAAAGCTATGACACTTGACAGCTAAGATGGCGGGAACTGGACGTCACGCCACTCTATGGTAACAGAATTGTGAGACTTATGATGGACATATAAAGGTATGATACCCACTTATTTCAATAATCCGGAAGAAATATAAGACTGCTTCTTCAATGCTATGCTGTGCGTTTTCGAAGACATATAATTAAAGTAATGTTCCCTAAACATAGACGCAATACAACAAGCCCCAGGCGTTAAGTCGTCGCGGTGCCTTTAAAACTGTAAACTTGGGTTGTTCCGTGTTCATCCGTGTTGTCATGTTCATTATTATTTTCTTCATGAAAAAAAAACAACCGAATTGAGAACCTCTTCCTTTTTGAAGTCGGTTAAAAAGGGATTGAATTCAGGTGAATTAAGAACAAAATAATGACATAATGAGACGTTTTATAGGATGAGAACTGAACAACCCTGAAACTCGCTTAGCTTCATACGCGAATGATTCTGAAAGATACAAAGAAGGACCTTCAACTTGTCGTTATATTTATTGAAGTTCAAATTTGCCAAACACATACAACGCAATGTGTGAAATGTACTGCCACTGCCACACATTGAATGTGAGCTCAGCCTAAATAAATATGTAAATGTTGTGTATCTTTGACAAGCTTTGAAGTCTTACAAACTGGATGCGCACGCGGCAATGTATCGCGCTCTTACTGAATCAAACTAGCTCAAGTCGGGTAGCCATGTTTCTAGTCCGTTAACAAATTATCCTGAGACACTATACCAATAATTTTTGATTACATGAATATCGTAACCTTTATCATTAACAATTTGAAAAAAAAAAAGTTTTGCAATTTTGAAAGTTATTGGTTTGAAAATCACTAAACTAAGTACATGTTTTTATAATTGCAACATTGCACAAGGACGTTTTGAAGGAATTTCGTTTTGAAATTAAATTAGTAACAATGAACAAGAAGCTAAATACCAACATGCAACTTCGCGGTGGTTTCGAAATCGCAATAGATCCGTGTGTCCAGTAGCCGCCGACAGCGGCGAGCAATCGATTTCAAATTAATGTTATCATAAAGCTGAAAGGTAAAAATATTGATTTCTTATACTTACGCGAAAACTACACATTGAAATAAAACATTTTTTTCGGATTGTATCGCGTTTATTTTATGTTTTTACGTTGCCGACGTTTCGGCTGCTTTACAGACCCAGACCCAGACCAGACAGACACGGGAGGTCTGAGGTGTTTGACGTCCTAGTGTCATAGTTTCAACTGGGTTACCCTCATATTTAGTTTTTGCTTGCGTAAAACATAAAATAACCGCGATAAAATCTGCATAATAAGTTTTATTTCATTCTGAAAAGTAAAGATGTCGTCATAAATTTACATTATGGATATACGATGGCACGCGCTAGACTAAATTAAACCCTGTCTGGTATGCTAAAGCACCGAGCTAAATACGGCATTGGGCAAAAGAAAACATACTTGTTCCATTAGTAACTAATACCGCCAAGATAATAGCGACGATGTTTACTGATAACTGACCAACCTGACACGTTTTCCTGTCAAGAAATTTAGAAAACATCGGACAACTTTTTAAATTTATATTATACGAACAAAATAAATCTCATTGATCCTGCCGTTTTCAAGTGATGCGCTTAATAACGAACAGCATTTATTTTTTGTTTATATCGATAAACAGCCATAATTACCATAAGCATAAACAAATAGTAATGTTATATATAATAAATATTGCTAATGGCAATATTTGACCAATAGTAACCGGTACCTGTACAATAGATGTTATCGCCCACCGTTTAGTGGGCGCGTGCTAGTTCCTATGTACACATCATAGTATTTGTATTTGTATACAGGTGTTAAGAGCGCTTCTCACGAGGCAGATACTGACTACAGTAAGCACGGTCAGGTTTCACACATCAGAGTGACACATCTCTATCTTTACATCTTCTTTATTTATTGTAATTGACCGACAACGGGCAGCCTACACCGGTGGACATTAAAATTTTAGAGGACTTGAATACCCTACCAAGAAGGAATTTTTAGAAATTCTACCGTATAGAGGTCAAATGGAGGATCAAAGATAATATGAAGAAACTTTTTTTAAGTATAACGGACCCTTTTTACATATAAGACTATCATAGTCATACAAATATATTGTAAGAGGCAATAGGTATGTTGGATACAGAAGGCGAATCCACCATTCGTGGAGTTATTGTAACTAACGTAAGTCTTACTTTGATACAACTCCGCATCGTATTGAAATGGATGGGTACGCGTGGGGTAGCCAAAAAGTATAACAAGAATATAATTTTAAAAGTAATCTAGAAATCGGAAACCAGTACCCTGTGTAAGCATTTAAAAGGTATTCCGATTTGTACCTCCGTGCATGACTGAGCATCGCACCCTAGTAAAAATTTGCATTTTAGAATTTCTGAAAATTAGCCTCGACTATAACGGTAGCGCTCAATTTTGATGCAGCTGCCTTTGACTCGTACGGCCAGGTGGGATTAAAATATAGATGTTAGCCCACACTCAGTACTGGCTGGATCTCAGTGGGAGGGGCAATCAACGAAGTAGTGATCATTTTGTCGGAATAACTAGAAATATTTATAAATAGATCATATTTCAGCGATTCTAGGAAAAACGATGTACAAATCAATACGAGCGTATTGCCAAGACAGTTTCCAGTATATCAAGTGCGAAATTGGTAAGCTAACGGTATACTTTATAGTCTGTGTAGACATTTGGGGAATTGAATGTTTTAAATACTATCCGCTAGAGGCGCTGTTCAATTCTCCATACAAATTGTCTAAATACGTAGACTATAAAGTATACGGCTAGCTCGCGGTAAATCTCGCACTTGGCGTACAGTAAGTTATTTCATTACTTTCGGTTTATTTGCTTCTATTTTTATATTGCCATATACAAGAATGTTTACGGACTGTACACCAAAATGGTCGGAAGGTCAACTTGTGACGTGTTGACAAACAAATAAACATTAAATTAAAACCGCGCTGACAAATATGTACTTGATCAATGGATGTCTCGGTGAAGTGTTAATAACGACATCGGTCGTACGTTGCCCAACATAGTTTGCACCGCGCAATAGCACAAGTCACCGTTACTAGAATATATTAACCAATGGCGCATGACAAAACGCGCCAAAATAACCGAAAGCCCTTCTCTATTTCTTAATTCATTAGAATCAGTCAAACATCGATTACTTTCAATGATGTTTTGGAAACCAATCACAACAATCACACACCAATCGTGGAGCATCGATCATGCACGTCAACTCTACTCCACAACTCCATACTCCTCCATATCATCTCTGTGATCAAGAATTGGTACTACAACTAATCGATTAAACCGTAGTCGTGTAACTGCTCTGTTTATGAAAAGCCCAAAGAGGGCACATCATCCAATTGTCGATTTTTTGGTGAATGGAAACATCGTGAAGTCTGAGAGAAGTCCGCCAAACCGCACTGGGCCATCGTTGTGGACTATAACCTAATCGCTCTCCCATTTAGTGCCCCGCGCCCAACACTCTGACATTAATAAGGCTAATACTACTTTTTACTTTCGACCATTTTCCTTGTTTTTAGATTTTTAATAGCGAAATCTATTGCAGGACGGTTCAAGATGTAGCCATAGCCCTCCTCTGAGTCAGTATACAACTCGGCCGATGTGCGGCGGCTGGTTTCAGCTCGCGCAGTTTCAATTTGAGATGAGTACACGCATATCTTACAATTATTATAAGAAATCTTTATTATTACACACGCACGTGCGCATAATGTTAGAAAGTCTTGAAGGTATAACACTCGCGCCTCGGGCTCATGCATAAACTATAATAATAGTGGCTGTTACCTGTGACCGACAACGAGTCGGAAATAACATCTTCGGGTACAATGTGTGTCGGCAATTTAATTGATTGCGGCTCGAATCTAGATACTCCATCGATAATTGCTTCGCCGGTGAAAAAGAGACGATCGCGATTATGTAAAGTGTTTACTAAAAAAAATAATGGGGCTGTATGTGTATTGCATATATGAAATGCCTACTGTTTTAGCTCGCCAGCTATTTAGCCCATTCTAAGCCTCGACGAGGGTTTGATCCATTGTTTCTACCTACTACTACTTCGCTTGGATGTCTATGTACAGATGTCCACCTATCGTGAATACAGTCGCAATATTTATATTGACAATACCTACGTTTTTATAACATTGCACTGTTTGTTAAGACTATTCCACCGATGTGATTATACTATGTATTTATGTAATAAACTACATACCACGTTACATAAGGTTCACGAGCGCGGTCCCGAGATGGTATCGAGGCGATAATAATCTGACAATGATGAATGTCAGTAAGCTTATGTACCTATTATCTGTATTATATAGCATTTATGTATTCTCGCGTAATGAAGACACACTCCATTGCTTGCAGAAACAGTGACAATAAATATTTTTTCGTAATATTGCTTCACCATTTTTATAATGGCAATATTGATAGTCATTCTGCGTCATTTTCACCAATCGTGTTGTGGATTTTAGGTACAATGGGTGGCACTAAAGCTTGCTCGCCAGTTCCTGAATGCTTCAAATGAATAAATCCCTGATTTGTGTTTTAGCCACCTTGCAAGGAAGATAGGTATTTGGTTTGCTTTTCACACCGGGATCTTCTTTCGCACATCGTATTAACGTTGGTCGTATATGATGCAACATAGAAGCTCGTATAATGCCAATACTATCTAGGCATTAGTGTCACTGTGCCCTAGATCTTACCAGTCTGACTAGATAATACCTGTCTCAAAACAAATGTCTTGTATACTATTAATCAATATGTCTACATTGTAAGGTCTAAGAATAAATGTGTTGAATATTTTAAGAAGTATAATTTCAAAATCAATCATACACTAGCACATAGTTCTAATATCGTGATAAACTTCTATAAATGTGGTTTGTATAATTTTGAGGCTCAATTGATGACGAGGTTGTTAGGAGGTAAATATAAAAAACCTAACAACACTTATATACCTATTTAAATAATATACACTAGTTTTAGGACAACTTATATTATTTACAAAGTTGGTGGTTTGACCATAGCTTATTTCTATTCCATAAAAAATCACATGATACCTTCAAGCGTGGCTTATATTGGGAATTTATTTGTTTGTTTGACATGTTTGCATTAGCTACACGCACAATTACAAAATATATAATGTATGTACGATTAATAAATTTCCTAGAATCGCACAAACTGATGTGTAATTAAATTATTAAATTTGAGATCTACAGACGGATATTTGCATACCTAATTGGCAATAATTGCATATCAAGTGTGTTTCACTAATATAAAACGTGAAATTATATTTGTAACATATGTTTGAAATAGTGGAATTATTGTTGTCTCAACTATGTGAGTCTTTAGTTGTTATTTAGGCGTTTCGTGTTGCACTGACTGGCCTATGCTTATCGGTGTAGAGTTCGCGGTCTCACAGACGAGGATGCGGCTATAATAGTGAAAGTTTTCCACCGAGTTACCCGGCTGCACATCAATGCATTGTTTTACGAAATCCGACCGGGCTTATGAAGGCTTGGCAGTATAGATAGCCATTGCACATATAACTAAATATATCCTATAGTTTTATGTATTAGTTATTCGCACCGAGTTCACTTACTATCCTATCTTGTTATGTAAACGATTTTCCAACTGTTTATGCGTGTGTAAGATAACAACATATAGGTACGAATACTCCCGCGTACTTCGATCTTTGACTATTTAAAAATGGAAGCTTCTAAAGCGAACCTTTGTCCTAGACATTTTCTGATAATTCTTGAGGGACGGGGGGATATAAATTCAAGGCGATTCATAATGGCAGCTATACGTATAAATTTAGTTTACTCTCAGTAATTGTATATGTACAGCTTGTGGTCTCATGGCCACTGTTTTTGTCAGATGGGTATTTCTTCTGATGCCTGTCTGGGCTATTTGATCTGAGACTTCGATTCACGAGAGAAGATATAAAGTATCTCTCGGAACAAATATACGAAGTTTCATCACCAGGCGTCATTATATGTCTTACAACCCATGAAAATGATTTCGCATAATCTTAAGTGTCTGTCGCCATCATCGACATAGGTAAGCACGCCCACGTACGTATGTGCCCACATAATTTATTCGTGTTCTGTGCCGGCGGCCAAGTCTATAACGATTTTATTATATAAAAACAAATATTTGCTCGCGACTCCACTCGTGCAGCCGCCGATTTTCTCCTGCAACTTGATCCTTAATCATCATAGCCTCGTAAAGTTTGAGTTAACAATGGGCTGTCTAACAAGACAACTCCTATCTACAATTGGTGCAGGAATGGTATCCCGTGATGCTCTTATAAACAGGCAAGCATCCAAATACACGTGTTTTGTATTCGGAATCGTCCAAACATCTTACTGCACAATATTGTTGAATATCTGCAACCCATAGACAGCCTGGTCACTGTTGCATATTGGGTATGACTACTATAACGACTCTCCGAAAGAATGGTGCGTACTGTGAGTGACCAAAATAATTCCATGTAATGCTACTATTTTCTCGTGAGTCTTGTGACAGGGTGCTGATGCCAAAGACGTACAACTGTTGTAATGTTGACCTTAAATTTTTATTTTTGAAAACGAGTTAGCTATTCTAAATAAAAATATTGTTTAGGATGTTGGAGATTTTTAGTTCACTTGTTGCAAACGTATATCTACCGAAGTCTACCTCTGTGGTTGTCTTACGATTCAGAGTCTACTTGTATGATGATTGTGGCTGGTAATTTTTAGAAAACTAAAAAAATATACCTAATAATCATCCCAATTTAAAGATAGCCCCAGGCGCAGCAGGCTGGTGAGGCGACCTACAAGAAATCGTTCATCCTGCGGCGAAGTTCTGCGCCGTATAGTACCTACCATTCGAAAACATTGCCGCACTACCAGTACAGCTCTGCTTACCCCATTTGCAAACGTACGCGTGGTGATCTATACAGCTTCAACCCGATTTAAATCACTGGTGTGGTAATGTAAAAAAAACAGCACGAGGATATAAAAAGCTGCATTAAGAACTTAAAATGGGTGCAATAAGAGCCACTACGAGCAAGTGTGTTGAAAATTAGAATTTTCACGACGACGATCCGATAACGATGTTCGGTTTACGAGTACTGTTACGTTGTTAGTTAAGTAAAGTTAAGCCGCCAATCTAAGGCGTAGTTTAGCGATCGAAGGTTTACTTGTTCAGTTTCTAGTGACGGTACTTTATTGGCGCACCTACTCTAGTATTCTTTCTATCATATCGCCATGTGAAGCATTTAGCTCTTAGACGAGCATGTTTAGTTATATTGATATAACTTTAAATTACTTACTATTGCTTGTATAGAATTTGTTAGTAACTGAATTTTAAACTCAAGACATTTCTACATCAGCTCGCTACCCACTAGGTTCACAGCTTGAATATACAATTCAAACATATTATCAAATCAGTCGCGGTTACTATCAATTAGCCACTACCATTGTTAATTCATTTTATAATGCCATGATTAGTTCTGGGGATATTCGTACACATACATACAGACGATCGCTTAGTTAAGCGATATGGCGTAACTCATGGAGTTCGCTTTCACTATGTTAACGTATGGATTAGAATAAGCTGAAGTGTATGTAAGTACGAGATTATCGTCTACATACGTTTAATAAAAATGTTACTGATCGCTGTCTGTGCATGGAAGATATTTGAGACAAAACTATTATTGGGGGCCTGAATCATCGCAATATGACTCAAAACAATGATTATTAGATTTTTTGTATGTTTGTCAGTGCATTTGTACGCGCTAATCTCAGAAATGGCTTAATCGATTTGGGTACGGTTCACTTATGTATTGTGGAAAGCTTCACTTAAAATTTTGTGTTTGTTTTATTTCAATCAGTTCATAGAAGTCGAAGTCGCGGGCAACAGCTATATATAATATATTGATTGCTCAGTGGTATGTGCAACAGGCGTGCGAGCGCCGCGCGGCTAGTCCGGGGTTCGCCCCGGGACCTATACCTCCATTTGCCCTTACAGAGCGTTTGCCTTGAAACATAATACTACTTAAATTTTACACTCGGCCTACAGAATAAGGTGCTGATTGAGTATTATTCAGGGATACTGCAAGTAGTACGTAACAATAGTAGACTTCCTAACTCCATTCAAAGTATTTCACTTATAGGTAAGTATGCATATTTACCACTAATTGTCTATCTTGTCAGAATTAATAAGCTTCTACTGTCAACTGAAGCCATAAAGGGTTTATGACGCGCTCTATTGCACAGTTGACTTAAATCACATTACGGACAAACTTTGTGTAACGAGCATAATCGTTTTTTTTATTATTTTTTTATTACAATATAGCCAAGTATTTGATCTCCATCTCACCTGATGGTAAGTGGCGATGAGATCTACGATGTAGCATACTTTCCTAGAAGGTACCTGTTCACTCTTGACTTGAAAACACCCAGATTAAAGTCATCGGGGAACAAAGACGCCGGTAGCGTGTTCTATTCCTTGACAGTTCGCACGATGAACGTAGTGGTAACAAAGTCATGGATGTTTAACATCTATATAAGTATTATAAATATACTGTTTATTTCGGGACCGTACTTCATGTGAACTCTTATGCTGCTCATTGTTAAAGCCCACGCCGGCGCGTCTCGTACCTCTCGAGGCGCCCTTGAGCTAGTTGCCCTTCTACCCCCTGGCTGGAGCGCCTTTAGCGTTCGCCCTCTCGTCCCATGAACCTGTAAAGGTCATCTGCGACCAACACTAATAATTGGAAAATATCTGCGCATTGTGTACCTACTACATACCCCGCAGCAGTTTAAGTCCGTACAATTTTGCAAATAACTACTTAGTGAACCGCGCGACATAAAAAGTGTGGAGCTTTTGTACTAAGAAGGGACTTTGGGACATTCGACATATTCCTGGTGTACCCTAGAGGTACACCTCTCACTCTCAGCGTACTCAAGGAATATATCCTCCACGTTCCAAATCTCTAGGTCCACCGGATTATGCCGGTGCCTCTGCCTGTCACTGTTAAGAATTATAATGAGTAAATAGATAGAATAGATATAGTCTTCTTCTTTTGGCGCTAGCAATTTTGTCGCACCACGCTAGTCATGAACCTGGAGTTCAGCGCGCATGAACCCAATGACTCCACTTTTTATACGTGTATACAAGTGTACATTGTGTTGTATGTGGGAACACTAGGATCATTGCGGTTTGTGTGACGAGTAATGGAGTTGTGTTATAATGTCTCACCAAGATATTAATACAGCTAATGGCTGTACGGTTACGATTGTTGCACTATGAATGGTAGTCGTGACTTTGAACTTGTTCTCTATTATGTGATAACTGCTGTTTACTAAGCCGAGACTACATTAGCTCGTCCTCGGTGTGACTTTGGCTGCGGCAAATAACCGCATCCCCACTTGGATCCTTTGCGGCCTTTGTCCACGGCTATTTACCCACATAGAATAGTACACTATAAGAATACTAAAAACTATGGGTAATGTTGTAAGTAATACCAAATTATCCAAACTTCAGTAACGTGTTTATAAGATCGAACAAATGTCCAGTTTGGATACTAATAAGTACATCTTATTGTTTAAAATAATAAAAACAGTTATTCAATTTGGATTTTTTGTACTGATATTATCTACTGCATTTGTAAACCGATTTAGTTTTCTTTTCATAGGTGTCATCTAACAGATTGGCACTCACACTAAATAATAGTTAAGTATTTTTATTCTCGCCCACGCAGTCACCTCCGGTACTCAGTGTACCTACATATTATAAATACTTAATAGTTATAACATAGAATTTCCCTGTACCAGTTCGTTGTTGTGTATTCAAAGCGATAACTATGTCGTAACAGCCCTATTTAGCGGGACATCACAGAAGCCGGTGCTAGGGTTAGCACCCGCATTGAATTATGCATTTTTGAGCAACACTCACCTTGATAGGGTTGACGTGACTAAGTTTTGTATACAATGTAGTTTAGCGGAGGGTGAGCACACTGTGTTGTAGGTCAAGCTATGTGTGTCAATGTCAGCTTTTGGTCGATATATATTTCGCGACATAGTTTTCATCTAATACCTTCAATACGTTACGTTTTTATTGAAATAAACGGAGTAAACCCTTTTTGTTTTTTTTTCAGCACCAGGGTAGCCTCAGGTCATGTATCCAGAGAGCAGTACAACTAGGCTTTATAAATATGGTATTGCTATACACATAGCTGCAACATTGCCAGTTCGTATAATATCACTTACTCTCGCTTACGCAACGAATCGTTACGTTCTGTACCGAACCTAAAATGTAAAATGTTTTGCCTACTTGTTATGTTATATGAATCATGATTTTATAATTAAAACGTGCTTTAAATTTAAATAAGTATACGCTCACGGAAAATATGGTTATGGTAAATAATTAATTTGGTTTTATATAGTGCAACAATTAAGCAAACCTCTTTTTAAAAGAAAGCGCAGCACAGAACGTACGTCACATACACAATGATTGAGTTTTTGGTTTCCGTTATGAATGTTCCGTTCAAGCACTTTGTCTGTCGTGAATCTTGATAAATGAACTCGAAACCAATTCCTCGTAGTCCAGTGCAAGTTTAATATTATAAACTCAGTAACCATACCTTTAATTTCATTAGGGCTAAAATGTGTAAACTGATTCCCTGCAAGCCATCGATCGGAGCACATAATATTTCAAAGGAACCCTTTGCCTCCCAGCATCGCGACGCGATGCGCGAGAAAAAACGCGAAAATAAAGAATGTCACAGTATGTTCCATTGTTACCCTCCATAGTGAGATGGACGGAACCGAATAGAACAAAAATTAATTCATTTATAAAACAGAGCCCATGAAAAGAAGCAATTCAAAAGAAGCTTTCGTTGCATTTTTCAACAAATAACTTTAAGCCGAGCCTGACCTGTGCTAACATGTGTCATATCTCGGTACCTACTTAATTTTTTTTATATTTTCATCCATGACGCCTGAACTCGTAACTTAAAAGTGATAACAAAATCATCGTCATGATCATCTTTCAAAATAATCTTGTTTCACTTCGCTTTCGGTCAGAACTAGCACACTCTCCGATAGTTTAAGATATTATCTGCTTTAATAGGAAGGTAATGATGAATCTCGGTTTTGATTTTAATTTTTATTTGTTTTTTTATAAATAGCAATTATTTGATTCTACATAGCACTCTCTATGTCCAGTTTATTACACTCGAAAGTAAATAACGAGTTAGGGGACTGAATATTCTTGGCATAATTTCAAATGATTATTTTGTAAGGTAAGTGCAGCTTAGCTTATACAATATGAAATATAATGTTTAACAGTGAAATAAACAGAAAAATAAATGTACACAGCAGTAGTAGCACAAAAAATAGACACAAACAATTCGCAAATGCATTCGGACAGTAAACAAACCAATAAATAAATAAACATGAAAATAAAACGCGTCCGCGTTCTGACCGGCGCAGTGACCGTTAGAAAACAAGACTTGTGCGCAAGCGCATCTCAATGACGCCCGTGTGAAAATCGCGTCATTGATGGATCCTGAGAGCCGCAGGAGTTAGAGAGGGGCAGGTTGATAAAAAGGTTGCGCGTGCGCTTCTCAGGCAGTCACGGCGGCGGACATCATACCAAAATGAGGACGCTGACAATAACGGTGGGTGCGAAGATATTGTTGAGTGCTGTGACGTGTTACCCCCCAAGTCCAGTGTGCGTTCGTCAAAATAGTGTTTACATGTGCAACATTTTTTCGAAAGTGATTTCTATAATAACGGAGCAAAGTCAATTTTAGATGTATCCAGAAATGTGTCGCGACTCAAAATATTTACTGTCACTTGGAAAAGATCCCCTGAAAGTTGAGGCAATGTGACAAAAAATAATAATTAAACAAATCTGTTCAGCTGTCGGTTAAAATGCGTTCGGCTACCGTTCGAGTGTAACAGTAATTAAGTAAATAAGGAATGAAATTGTAAAATACAACGTGCTGATCACAAAATTTTCACGGCAATAAAAATATAATATATATTAATCACTATGGGAAAATTAAAAACTTCAATAAATGTAATTATAGGCTCAGTTAAGCCTACCGGTCGTGTTAGGTGCGCCGGCGCAACGCGGACTTATGAAAGCTCTCCAGCACAATACTAATATGTACAAAACCAGTTGAACGTTTTAATAACTCACGCGCATGATAATTAATTATGATAATGTAGCGTCTTTGTATTCATAGCGGCATTGTTGGGGTACCCTAGTCACACTAGGAGCTGTATTATAGTTTTCCCGTGTCTCTCTGATCGGATTTGAGCTATTATAATAACATATTAAGCCATACATTTGACACAAATATTTATAACTGCTAGAAAGATTTAAAAACACAACCTTGGGTGTCAATGTAGGGTATATTGTTTTGAAACTAAACGTTGAAAAAAAATGTACAGCTTAGAAAGAATCTCGTTGAGCAAGTATTTTACAGCTTTTAGGCATTTTTGTTAATTGTAATTCATGACTTTACTAGTTACTTACTATATATAAGCTTGCCATGAAGCAATGGCTACGGAACCCTACCTTGTGCGTTATCCTACACGCATGGGTTGATCATTATATAAAAACTAACATACTCGGATCTTAATTCTATAAATTATTACGTCGAAAAAGAATGAAACTTTGACTAATTAATGCGTAAAAGTGAAATGCAATCGTCTGAATATGATGTTATTTAGGCTAATTAATCGTATTATGTTGCAGCTATGGCTGGCGCTGATCTGCGCGGCATCGCTGGCGGTGCCGCTGCCGGGAGCGGTGCAACAAGCCGAGTTGTCTCGTGAAAAGCGCACCCCCAGCGGTTGGGACTCCTCACCACCGGAGGGAGTGTGGAAGAAGAAACTCGTATGGAAAGAAGAATGGAAACAAATCTGGAAAACAGATAAGAAACTTATCTGGAAAACTGAATGGAAGAAAGAGAAAGTACCAGCGTGGAAAACCGAGAAGGTGCAACAATGGAAAGAGGAGCAAGTGCCCGACTGGAAAGTAGTCCAAAAGCCTATCTGGAAGGAAGTTCAGGTACCCATATGGAAGGAAGTTCAGGTTCCAGATTGGAAAAAAGTATGGAAACCAGTTTGGAAGGAAATCAAAGTCCCGGTCACTAAAGAAGTTCAAGTGCCTGCGTGGAAACAGACCTACGTCCCTGAATGGGTGAAAGAGGGTGTTCCCGGAGAAAAATACATCGGCAAAGACGAGCACGGATGGGAGTACACCAGCCACGATCTGTGGAGAAAGAAGATGATCTGGAAGCCAGTGTGGAAGAAAGTATGGAAAACTGAGCACAAACAGGAGTGGGTACATGAGAAGAAATTAGAATGGAAAGAAGAATGGAAGCAAATATGGAAGACTGAAAAGAAACAGGCTTGGGTGACAGAGAAGAAGCAAGAGTGGGTTGATGAGAAAGTCCAAGTCTGGAAGACTGTTAAAAAGGAAGTGTGGGTGCCGGTTCAGAAGAAGATTTGGTTAGAAAAATGGAAACAGATTCAGGTACCAGTGTGGAAGAGCGTGGAAGTTCCGGCTTGGAAAAAGGTGTGGAAACCAGTGTGGGAAAAGGTCTGGGTGCCTGTTCACCACGAGCACGAGCACGAGCATCATGGATATGATTGAAACTAGGTACGGAGACCTCCTTACGCTGTAATATTATGAGTTGCATAGTCATTTTTACCTATTTGTTACCATATTATATAAATTTTTCTTTTGTAAATATTTTGGGGCGCACCCGAAGGCGAATGCTTAGCGTCCAATTGCGAGTGTTTTCTTTGCACAAACTGCGAATGCGAAGTGTATGTGGCTCGGAGTGCGCCGCCGCGGGCAAGTGAACAGTTTTTACGTAATGATATCCCGCATTCGGCTCACTTCCGCTACTCCGAGACCATTGTCTATGTGTTTAGACGCCAAACAATGGTCTAGAGATCCCATGGCCGTCCATCTATATGAATTTTGTCTAGTTTGTATAATTTTAAAACATGTATGAACACTGACAAAATATAAAGCGGATAAGATAACCTATTTTGAATTCAGAAAATGAAGTTTTAGGAAATTATTTACAAATTAATTTACAATTTTTTCTTAAATTTACAATGGCCTAACAAAGCATGTTTCAAAAGAAAAAAGTGTTTTGTAAATGAACAAAAACTTTATGTGAATTTTGGGATATATTTCTTATTATTTTGAATTACAAAAGATAGTTCGTGTTTGGATATAGAAAAAAAAATCTGCTTGGGTAGACACTTTTTGACTTTTTTATTGTGTTCATTAATGTTTTAAAATATAGGTAAATACGTGAGGCTATTGTATATTATGAATTATTGTAGGTTGAAGCCATGTGTTGAAAGATAGGCATTTTTACCAACTTTTTATTGAACAAAATCGTTTCAAGTCTAAGTATTTAGGTGAAAGAGAAAATAAACCAAAAATGTACGTCTACTTTTTACAAAATCATTGCTGTAGAGATCAATTCTGTAGTCAAAAAGATTAGATTTTTCTACAGTGTTTTTAATGGACTAACAAATTAAATGATGCTTTACACATAGAGGTTTCTTGCAGCAGTGCTACAAGCAGTGCATATACCACCGACGGCGACTGCAGCACCATTGTATAGTGTTGTATACTTTGTTAGTTCATTTTATTATAACTTTTAGCACAAGTATACTGTGCTTTAAGTTTGGACGACCTTAGGGTTTGTCGGTTCGAGTCCCGACTGTTGTAAAAGTACAATTTCGTTTTTATATTGTTTTGTTTTAAGTTACAATATTATTAAAAAAAGATAATGAATAACACACTGTTTTATTTTATCCAAAGGTGTTCTCATTACATCAAAATATACTCGTAATCTGAATAAGAATCAGTTGGTTTGCTTAAAGGAAACATTACTTAATGAAATGGTTGTATAGTATTTTTCCGTACCTACTTAAGTAACTGTCTTTCCTTTAAAATAAACAATGTGATGGTTAAGTAACTCATCGGCCAAGCAACAAAACTAAACTGTCACCAGACCAACACTCTTAGTATAGACTTAAAAAAAGCAACCCGGGTACTATAGTAGCTATTAGGTAGGACGCTATGAACCAATGAACTGTTGGGGGATCCAGTAACACTCACACCAAGGCAAATTACAAATATATACGCACGGGAATTGCACCTGGAGGAGGAGTTATAATAAGCTATCAATTTGATTTATCTATTGCTACAATTATATTTAAAAAAATGGAGCTATAGGCCATTTGGGCTCCATAGGGTAAAATCAATCATTTTTTTAATTCTAGTCAGCTTGTTCAAGCATCACTACAAAGGTGTTAAAAGAGTTTTTACTATTGTTAGCTTATAATACGAATACTGCCCTGTTTTATATCAGCACGCTATAACTGCTCGGGCAGCGGAGCAAAATTTGCGCAAGTGGAACCGCGGTCAAAATCTTGTGCATAACATAATGTGTAATATTCCCCGGTATGTAAGTGAGGTTAATTACGAAAAAATTGTCTCATCCTGTTTAAGCCTCATGTAATGTATCATCGCCGGCAGGCTCCCTTCCACAGATCATAGGTCAAGAGCTGTCTCCACGGGAAGTCCTTACACAACCTGACCCCGATAAGCTGAACCGTGATGTTGAGCAGGAAGCGTTCAGAGAAAGTCTCGCACAAATTGGACGAGCAGTTACCGAGATATTATCGGATGCACGAACCTATCCTTCATCACTATTACAACCAAAACCATAAGCACACGACCGTAAGCTGAGAGGGGGCAGGCAGAGATATTTGAATCTGTTGCAAGGATTTTGAACATAACTTTATGTTGCAATTATAAAAGTGTTATCTAGATGTGTCCTACTAGAGGTGCACAGTACATGTATGGTACTCGTGTTGTGAACTCTATTGCGATGTAAGGTCAAGCTTCCGAATGCCGTTGTATTGTATCTAAGCGATGGTCAACGTGTAGAGTTTTCAGGAGTAGATCTGACTCCCTGTCCCCCCCCCCCAACGATGTCGTGTGGTCTGTCCACATCAAAACTGATTTCGTCGGATCTTTCGCGTGGTCTGGTCTTGCCACTTACAAAATTGAGTTGAGCGTCGAACTCGCAGCTCGTGCGCACGCAACCACTAGACAAACAAGGCAGCTCATATAAAAAGTCTTTATTATGCAGAGCACAATACTATAATAAATGGTTGCCATTAATCTGTGAAAGCGCAAATAGCATCGCATAATAAAATTGTGTGCCTATCTAGATTTCTAATGAAGATCTGGAAACCGATCTAACGTAATAAAACCTGTTTTAATAGCGCACACGCATTCCTATCGATTAGAAATATGGATGCCAGCCAGGAGCGATTTATGATATTTAATTTCTTAAGTTTTAATGTCTGAGCCTTTGCACCTTCTCAACTTAGAGATTATTAAAATTATGCTTCTACTCTTTGTTAAGTCCTGTCACAGTTGGGTACTCTCGGGCACTAAATGTGCGTTGAATTATGCAAATGCACCACGTAGGCACCTACCTGCTCAATACAACATAATTTTTGAACAAAACGCAATTTCCTGTCAATGCCGGCTAAGATTTATTCAAATTATGTACTAAGTGTTTTGAATAAATCTCTGGTCAGACTTGGCCGGAATCCACCAAGTAAGTTTTGAGTAACGGGAGTACTGTAACCGGCCGTTAATATTATGTACTCAGCGGGAGACGGATATCTCCCAAATGTGAACAGTGCTTAAGAAATTTTAATATCGCATAATATATAATCAACACTTAAATATGATTACTGCCCATTGTTCTTCACAAATGATATTTATCTTATAACTACATGAGATACACAGATATTTTAAGAATAAAAACAAAATAAGTAACCGTCTACTCAGTATACATTTTACTGAAAAGGTTATAATGAATGTGTCGCGGTTATTATTGTTTACAAACATTTACTAATAAACTTCACAGGGACCGTATTTTAATATAATCGTCGTATCGATTGTTATATTCTCTGCACGCACATAAAGTGATCCCCACCTCCACCGGGGTGCATTCCCCCTGCGAAACTTTAAACAAATACCTAAAGAGACATTGGTTTTCAGTAGCTATACCTACTGTTTAAGTTCGAACGATTTCTCTCTAACGGCATCTCGCCATTGCGATATGATTCTCACCCTCACATATACTTTCCATAGGTCATCATAAAAATATGTACTAAACTACTCGTATTTCGATTTATATAATGAACAATGTAGTAAGTACTTACCTACTACTAAGTATAGACAGCTATGATAAGAAACGCAGGGAACGAAAGTATAATTTAAATGTCTCCTTGTATTATTTAATAGAGTAATAAATAAGGATGATTCCAATTTGAATTTTACTCATTAACAAAAATAAGATCGATTATGATGAAACATTTATACCTATGAAAACATAGCTGGTGGTAAAAGTAAACCGCTACCTACTTCAGCCTCTCGACTCTGACACGGACTCTAATTCTAAAGTGCTTATGTCAAGGAAAATTATCCAGTACTATTCTGGCACAATTTCAATCGTGAGTTACATTGCCATTGCATTGCTATGAACATTCCATCTCACAAGAGCTTCACCGCCTGCTCGGATCTGAATAGCAATATTGTTGTTTTAACACCTGATTATGTTTCCATAAATGAATGATGTTTAACCCTTGTTATTTCTCTTTGCTTTTAAATTTGCAAATGCTACAAAATAATAATATCTACATAAGAACATACGGTTGACGGTTGACCAGCATAGAAAATAAATTTTCCATTAAGAGCAATCTAACAGCCAGGTGTTCGCAACAACGAATCCGGCGCCAATTTTGTTGTAACTTTTCTGAATTATTACAACACGCGTGAAAATATGACATACCAACCGTGCACACAGCAACAATGCTTAATAATAATCATTTATTATTATGTAAAAAAAACAAGACGATATTGATAATAGCCACACTATCAACATTGATAAGAGCGCGTCAGCTATCAGTGCGCAAGTCACCTCGCCCGCAAGATGCCGTGCCTGAAGATACTCACGAACCTACCGAAGAGCAGTGTGCCAAGTGATTTTGTCAACAAAATAATTCCATTACTGTCTAGAGTGGTGAACAAGCCTCCCGAAGTAAGTGCCTCACTCGCTTGCTCTCAGGCCTTCTTGCCTGCATGTCGAGTAATATTCTAAATTATGTAGATGATATCATCTCGCCTGATAAATTCAAATGTTTTGTACCAAGAACCGTATTCAATTGATTGTGTGTCTAATGGTTCGATTTGACCTTCTCTGTGCTTCAGAGTATACTTTTTTTTTTTTTTTTGTTGACGGGGGGGAAATCTTCGATAGATACCCGGCCTCTGTGTGGGAGAGGGCCGGGTTATGTGGGATTCTTACCCACTAAAACCCCCCCGGTGGCCGCCTTCGACACATGTTGGAGGGGCTCCGGGATCTCCAAACGGAACGCACCGGTGCTCCTCTTGTGTCTCGCCCCCTTATGGGGGCTCGTCTCGGGGGAGCAGATGTTTGCACCCCCTGCGCCCTCGCTGCGCACGGCGGCGGGGAGCCACACTCGCCGCCGTCCTCCTCAGGAGTCGTCATCGTCACCGGACGTCCGGGGCCCACACCCCAGTCGTCCTCGACCCCGAGGGTAGCCCGTTATTTAAGGCCCTGGGCATCAGGGCCGGAGAGTATACTTACATTAAGTTGGCCCGATCGTCATTATATCCAACACTTTGAAAGTAAGCCTGAAAAATTCTGACATATAGCCACACCCTTAGGTGCCCGGTGGTCCCACTATCTGGATTTTTGAGGGCAGTTGGCATCGCTCTATATACATATCGGCTAGCAGCCAAATTATAGCTGACTGGAAGCCGATCCTTTAGCGACTTCTAGAAACCTCCCTAAAAAAACAAGGTCTTAACTTGTTTGCTGGAATTTAGCTGGAAGCATAAATGTTCCCACCTCAGAAAATGAAATAATATGGCCGGAGTGTCGCGAACAATATACTGAAGCACAACAAATCCAACTACCGCGGGAATCGCGACCATACATACGTACACGCGAATTCGCGTGGGTTATTGACACACCGTCTATGTTATATCTTCGTTTAAGGATCCTACTTGCTGTTTCAGAACTTCATGTGCGTGGTTTCAAGCGACTGCCACGTATCGTTCGGCGGAGATTCGGCGAAGGCGGGTGCCGTCGCGACCCTGGAGTCCATCGGCCACCTGGGCCTCCAGGAGAACAAGTTGATCGCTAAAGAGGTCTCCGCCTTTGTTGAAAATGAACTTGGCATTAGTCAGGACAGGTAATAATTGAACTCTTATGATGTACAAACATTAAAAAGCAACAAGCCATAATTGTAATCCCTATGTCAGAGGATAACCTGACCTAGTTGGGGACTCTGATATCGCATTTGAACTACTAGGTATTGAGGTTATTTTGACGCCACTAAACTATCACATCAATAATGCGAATAAGTTTAATTAAAAGTCATAGATGGTTTTTTTTCTATATTATAAATAATGTAATAAAGTGATACAAGTTATTAAGATTAGATAAGATTTCATTGTAATTCAAAGTCCTGGCTTGCACTCTACTTCAAAAGGTAATTACATAATTAAAGATCTGTACGTCTATCATCAAGGATAAAGCGCTGTCCTCAAGGTCACCTCCCTTACTTTGTTTCAGATTTTTCCTATCATTCTATGACATAAAACCGCAAGATATCGCCATAAGAGGCCAGACATTGGGCTGAAAACATTAATTGTTGAATGATGCACCGTTAATAAATTATATTTTTAATACATACATATCTGTGTTCTTACTGAAACAAACCAGTGCCTATTGATTATGAATACAAAAAATAATACAATTTCATTTCATTTGTATTTAAGCCGATCACATGAGCCGACGAGCCCCACCGGGCTCATCGTTACCATTGTTACCACACACACGTGGGCAGGGTGATTCAAAAATGTAAATTTGAAATTTCAAACGTGTGGTAAACTGTGGTTCTGAAACATTAAATACCAGACAATTTTATCAGATTCACCTTCATTTTTAAATAAAACATTTAAGGACAAAGCTATTTCTTATGATTGTCATTCGTAAAACGTTTACTATGATTAATAATTTACGTCATTATTTTTTTACAAATTTCCTGATTCACAATAGCTTTCAGTGTGTGTTTATTAACAGCGACCCCTTCTTCATCCATCCACGTGACTCCGTCTATATTCTTCCATATACCACTCCATAGCATTTCTTCTCTTTCTACATCCTCGTCGTCCCAAGTTATAGAGCTTCGTTTCACATCAATCACCACTCCTGAATCCTGTTTCATAACTTCAACTCTGTCATCGCGGACTGTACTTTGCTTAGCATTTAAATCTTTTATCTCATCGTCTTTTATATCTCCTACACTGTCTTCGGAGTCATCGTTAGAATCTTGGGTATCATCTTGAAGCCTACGTAAGATTCTGTCAGCTCGAAACTTCCAACGGTCGAGGTTTTTTAAAGCCATGGAATACATAGGTTTGGTGTTCGGAAGTATTCTGTGCAGGATGTTGTAGCATGGGATACAGATTTGACTAAGGAATCCTACCTGAAATTTGACGGAGAAAATTATAATAATTCACTCGGTGCGATTATGGAGGTCTGAAAACGCACATTATGAAAAGATTTTGTAAAATTCGGACCCTAGGGAGTACAAAAATAGGATCTAACATTGTTTGCAAAAATGTATTCTGTGTGTCGATTGTCTTTGACATAGCGAAAAGACTTGATTTAAAAAAAAATAGAAAAGACAACCCTACGGGTTTGTAATGAGATCCTAAAGTTTGTAAGGACGAAAAGAACTCGTAAATAATAGTGACAGAACTTAAAATTGGTAAAAATACTCCGAAACATAAATAATTATTGGTAGAGGTGCTTTTAGTCTATCAGAAATACATTTCTTAGGGAGTCTTAGGTGGGTCCAAACTTGGTATTCTAATATTTATTTGAGGGCGTGGTGTATGGGTATACACCACGCCCTCAAATATATATATATATCGACTTTGATTTGTTCGATTGTGATTTAAGAAGATTTTTTTATCCAGAGTAACCACGGTCTGAAGATGAGGGCGAAGGGTGGTGATTGAATAAACCCACCAAGTTAGAGGTCGTTAGGTCAGCCTTGAAGAGTACTTTGCTCCCACATAGTTGGCAGGGTTTTTTTTCAAACGATGTTTGTTATGTTTTACTTTGTACGCGGACGAATTCGCGGGGCCAAGCCTAGTTTGGAATATTCCTTTGCGGATTATGCATTATGTTGATGTATGAAACTGTACTTTGATCTAAAGGATTATGGCCGGTGTGTGAGTGTGTGTATTTCAGTTGTATCAATGACGCCTGACCACACTGTTACACCAATATGTAGGTACAGCTATTAGAGTATTGATTTAAAGCAATGTATAATAGTTTATGGGTGTAATGGACGGTGTATTTCGCAGTGGCCATGGGTGGGATTATTTTTCCATTGTTGGTGTATTATGAGCGTGGTACTTGTTTGAACGGTATTGTGGAACGGAAATACATTCATAAGTACTTACGTATTCATTCCGAGCAAACACAATATCAGGGGAAAAAATAATATCCCTATTTTGTTTGAAGTATTATAAGCTGTGCCAAATAAGTATTTGTTGATTTCTTATATTTTCGCGAATATTACACATTGAAATAAAATTGTTATTTACCTGACTCGCCGGCTGCTCGTCCGGCTTGTTCCTGTCCATCATCGGTATCGGCACCCGCCCCGCCTTCCGTTCCTTATCCCCCTGGTCGTAGAACTCCTCAAAGATGACTTTTACAGTCTTGATCTGAATGTCCCAGGGCTTAGCTGATGCTGAGAGGTCCGCAGCCGTCATTGATATAGCCATGGCGAGATCCCTTCAAGATATTAAGCTTGGTAGATTGTTGGGTCATTAATGATGGAAAACAATTGGTTGCTCTTGGAGAGCACGAATACTAAAATCACCTAAATAATATCCAATACTAGAAACATCACACAATCATATATATATATATATATATATAGACAAATATAGTATCATGAATAAGATCATATGAACATTAACAAACTGTATCAAACTGTCAGAACATCAAATAGGACGACCAAGATATATGTCATAGATATACGATTTTATAATATTCCCCTAATTATGTAGATTATTGAAAGTCACTCGCTATCAAAACGGCGGCGGCTAGTTCGGTAGTGATAAGGTTGCGCAGCTAAATCAAATTAAATTGGGTAAATTACGCACAGCACAGCTCTGTATCTCGCTCACACATAGCACAGTTAATTTCCGCCCTTCCACGTGGTCAAGCTCCTGACATGTATACCTCAATCCGTTAAGTTAAATCAAGTTAAACAAAATACTACATAGCCATCTATTGAACAGAGCCTTCGCAAGCTTATACAAATTAAAAGATTTTCCCCAAATTTAGAGAAAGTTTACATCCATTTACAATGGCATTTTCAACAAAAACTTTCTAAACGACTTTAACTAATTATATTCGCTTCTGAGACAGTCGTCGCAGATTTACTTAAAATACCTAAATACACATCACAAAAATCTATAAATACAAACAGCAATTCAAATGAAATACTTAAAGCAGCCTCCATTTAGTTTACGTGGGCCATAAATAAAACATTTTTACAAAAGCAAATATAATCTTCAACTTCAACTTTGTGTTTATTAGTTTATTTTCTGTCTCAAATAACTTACGACTTTATAATAGAGCCAACTTGTACTTGATAGAAATACACCGACGCAAATATTGAAATAGCAATCAGACATCATTGTATTGATTCGTGTAATGGTAGAGAATGAAACAAATAACAAGTATTGTGTGAAGGTTCGCCGGAACCGTATTGATTAATCGTCATGATATTTTTTGTTCCTACCATTTAGTAGATAGAGCTTTCAGGATAAATTTGTCCTGCCCCAACTATGGGTTCACCTGAACTCAAACTAAATTTTATCTAAAATCGGTTTAAATGCCTTGTGATGAATCCTTGTTCTACAATGACACTATCCTCTGTGACGTTGATTGAGTGTTTGCAATTTTTTTGAACAACGATCAATTTTCTAGAGATATTTATGCTGAGAACCGATAGTTGGGTACACAAAAGTACCCTTGAATGTGCTTCCCACCAGAGCGTTAAGCTTTGCGAAAAAATATTTCAATTTCCTGCATTTTAATTAGTTATCGTTCCCCTCTTACACGGATTTACCGTCACTCAAAATCATTTAAAATGATTTTGAACGAACGGGAAATCCGTGTAAGAGGATAAGATACACCTAGTCGATCAATTACTGTAATTGTGAGTGAATAACATGATGGAATAGTAAGGGCTTTGCCTTACTCAATATATGTATGGAGGGAATGATAAAAGGTCTATAATCAACTTAAAATTAAGTATTTAGGGAAAAAACAAGCCGTATTTAAATAAATTATCATCATCATTTAAATGATTATCTAATGATAAAAACTATAAAACCCGATCGCGAGCCACACACTGTCTCAATGGTTGGCTCGTGAAGAGTATTGCAAGGCTTCTACAAACCTATGGCCGTTGGCAGTCCACTCGAACTGCTTCGCGCTACCTTCAGAGTGGAGTTCCTTCATTTTCTCTAGGTTTGGAAAGAAGGCGGCTAAGTCGGTAGCCAGGATACAATGCCTGATGAAGCCCAGGATCTCCTTGTAATCTTCGCTGGAGATATGAGAGAAGATGTTGTGTCCATCCTGACGATGTAACAGATAGAGACATTTAAATAAATTTGGATAAAAGTTACCTTAAGAATATTACTTAGTAAGTGTATTGTAAATTGACGGAATCTTTCTATAAATACGATGGTAAATAGTTACCTAAATATTGTTAACAACATACTTGCTGCAAAATGGTGACTGTGATGTTGAAGTGATGATGTTCCAAGGTAGAGGTAGTGTACATGGCGGCGAGGGGGGATGCTATCTCGCTCGTATACTTGTTGGTGTACCCGCGGTGGTCCAGGTCGTGGCAGAGGCACGCCACAAATAGGGCTAGACGCTGGAAATATATAAACAATGTTTATTTAAATAAATATATTTACAATACAGATCACACATGAGGGTTTGGCGATAAGATTTGATTTATAGGTAGAGTAAATTTTGGGATGAGTGATATATTCTTCTTTGATTATCACTAGATTAAAATCGCTGGTTATTTTAATTCCATCTGCTTTGTCCATTTGCTTTGAGTCAAATTAATATAAGCATTAAAAAATTAGCTATCTTCAAATAACAAAAGGAATCTGGGAAACGAGAAATCAGAATGCGATATTCTCCTAGTTGCCCTAAAATATAGAATGCGTTTTCCTCAGTAGAGTAGCTAATGTTTTGTGGACAATTTAATCATTACAAGGATGAAAATTCCAAACAAAAACATTATGAATTAAAATTTCACACGAATAAATTATATGTCTTTATATTCTCCACTATATGCTCACCATTCTGTTATCAAATCGCTTCTGATAGTCGCTTTTCAGTATAACGTACATGGCGTGAGCCACGGACCAGCCGTGATCGAAGTTGTGATACGGCACAGTTCTGTAATTCTTCTTCACCGTCAACACAAATCTGGTTAACGTCATGATATCAAACCTCGACAAATCGAAGAGGTCCTTAAACATGGAGATCACACATTTACACTTCTGGAACTCATCAAACTTAAAGGGATCTAAATAGAAGTCGTTCAAGTCCACCTCAATTGGGACCTTGTCGCTTAGCATTTTTTGGACCTCACTTTCTCTACAAGTGTTGTGATAACTTAAAACTTCTAATGCCACTCTGTATTTTTGTTCCTTCCTCATTATTCTGTCATAAAGCCTGGCGTGGTGCAGGGCCAGGCCGAAGAATGTGGAGAAGATTTCAAAAGCAGCTTCGTCTTCGTGCCCGAAGTTATCATCGTTACGTTTGTTCACCATCTGGACCACACCTATGATTCTGCCTTCCACTTTGATGGGCATGCAGAGGATGCTAATAGTTTTGTAGCCAGTGGCTTCGTCTACTTCCCTGTAAAATTATAATTGAAATAATAGTTATTAATATTTATGTCCATGTTTCGTAAAGTGCAATTTCTATTATACCTATTAAACCTATAATCGGAGTAAGCATCGGGAATGTTCATTGTTTCCCCCGACAGAGCGACGTGGCCGGCGATGCCGCGGTTGATAGGCATTCTGATCTCCTTCTTTTCCATATCCCTATCGTGGCCAGGTTCGTACTTGAGGTCGAACACGGTGGAGACAAGCTCGAAGTTTCTGTAGTCCACCAGGAAAAGAGAGGCTCGGTCGGCGTTGACGAGTCGCTGTGCAAACTCTAAGATTCGTTTAATAAGCTGGTCGAGGGAGACCATTTCTTCAAATATTGCTCTGAAATTAAACATGTAATCTTTAGTCATACGATGTTGCAAATATTAGTTTCCACGCTGTTGTGTTACTGTCAGAATTTTATTATTGTTACGTTCCGGATTTAATCTTTGGGTCGTACAATTGAGAATAAATTAAAGAAAGATACCTGACTAATGAAATTGGTAACTCTGAGTATTGACATTACTACTTATACGAACTTATTGACACTCACTTGACAACGTCCAGCAAGAAATCCGACATATTCCTTTCACGCTTCTTATCGAGATACAAGTTGCAGTAATGCAGCGCCAGGCTGCCGAGCACCAGGAAGTTGGAGCTGACCTGCTCGTCGAGGTCACGGAACCTATCCTTAACCCTCCACATCTCAATGACGTACGTGGCCTTACCGGTTTTAGTTAGAATAGGCTGATACATCACGTGGTGGGCCTCCTTCTGTGAAGGATATGATGCATGAGTGCTGACGTGCTGGTGAGGTCATTGGCAGATACCTACCACATACAACTAGCTTACTAGTAGCCGACGTGGTTTAGAATACGATACTATTGTCCGCATTATGCTTTATTTGTGTTTACAGCCACACGGCCTCGTCCGTTGAGACTTAGAAAATACGATACGAGTCTATAGTCAGTAATTTCGTTTGGAACAGAATCATAATCACAATCAGAATATATTTTATTCTTGTCAACCATATAATATGAATAAAATATGTTATTATGATACTTCGTCTTCTTATTTAATTTGATGAATTAAACACTCCTAAAACACCTGGTATGTAAAACAGTCTTCGGTTTCCTCGGAGAAAAGCCTATTACAGCTACTCACAATATTCTTAATCCTCAATGCCCTTATTAGACACGCGGGCATGTCCGGGAAGCGCAGTGGGTCATCGGCCCGGGACAGCCGGCAGCAACTCCCAGTCTTAGCCACTTCGAGCACGAGGCCCACTCGACCCGGTTTAGCGCGCCTCAAGTTCTTGGCAGGGGTTTCATGAGATATCTAATGGAGAATCATAGTTTTATATAAATTATATTTTTAATGGACCTTAACTCAATTCATATTTCCATGACTGTTTCTGTTCCTGGATGCCAATACTTATGAGGCCCCTAATGAGGATACCATGATTAATTAATGTATTTATAGCAAGTTTTCGTCGTTAATGTACCTTGTCACGGACATGAACCTTGTCAGACTCCATGACGAAATACTGTACGAAGCTGGGATGGTCAGGATACAGCTTATAGATTCTGTAGGCGTCGACTCCGACTGACGCCACGATGTACCTGGCCAGCTCCAGGAGAACTGTGTGTTCACTAGGATCGTCCTTCAGGACCTTGAGGAGATCCTGTATCACGAAATTATAAAAGTGGTTAGAGTTTCAACCATCAGAGTCCATGACGGTCAATCAGGCGCTACATACTTAAGAAATAGAACTTCTACACGCGTGGACATTAAATGCTCTGCGTGTGAACTGCACCAGTAAAGCCACAATCGCAAGATATTTTTAGGGACCAAAGCGAACTACACGCTCGCATTTGGTCTCATGTTAGTTGCGCTAAATATGCTCACATGTCTGCCGTCTGCGCACATTTATAGTACTGTAAGGTAAGCAGGAACATCTACCGTACTCGTAACGCGATCGAGAAAACATGCCGTCACTGTCATAATTATTTATGATGCTGTGGTGTGAGAGGGATGGAAGACACTTAAACGCTACATAAAAAGGATTGTGGTTGAGGTACTGTGACAGTACATACAGTGGTAATATGTTTGCCTACACTCACCATAAATATCTGCTTTTTACAAAAGGTTTCCTTCTGTTTGTAAGCCTCCACCTGTCGCTCCTTTGAGGATAAAGATGGGGTTATCTGTAACAATATATCCTATTTTTATATATTGTATTATTTTGTACTTGCCCATTTTATTTTTACCATGTAGAGGACAAATGTTTCTCCCTGGTTTAAATAAATACTTACGTAGTTTTTTTTCATCTTTGCAAAGAGCCATCTTTCTAAAACACTCACAGGCACGCATTGCATCACGTAGGACTCGAGAAACTCTTTATTGTTTTCTAAATATCGCATTAATTCTCGCTCTTCGGCATCTGAAATCAATCCCCAACATTAACGCTAGAATCCCCCGACATAACAATTTTTGCGCCGGCAGGTTAAAGATATTCATCGCTATTCACTTACCTTTTAAGGAAGTCATTGATCGTGCCTTTCCGCATTTGGGTATTTTGCCTAAAAAAGATAAATTTGTTAAATAAAGACAATATGAAATTTATTTGCTTGTGTTGATATATGAATAACGTGGCATATCTTTATCATTTTAAATAAAAGTATAAAATGTTATTACGATCGATTTCAGAATGACAAATATAATATTTTTACAGCTGATTATACCTATATGTACAGTTAATAGCACAAACCCGTGTATTGCTTATAAGTCATCTTGTCGGTCCTGGCTGCGGACCAGTCAAGGTAGATGGAAGGCCTCGCCGTGCAGCCGCTGTGGAACCGGGACCAGGGCTTATCTTCAACCTTCGGAGACTTCTGGGACAAGGGGGTAGGCAGATCTGTTGAGGATGAAGTAATTATGAGGACAGGTACAGGTACAGTATCAGGCGGGACGAACGGAAAACTTTATTTTGGGATGGATAGTTACCCATCTTCTCATAGTAAGTAATATAAAAATTCAATAATAATTTTATGCGAGGTTAATAGATAGTGCGCTACACAGCGTGCCCCCCCTCTACACACTGGTAATAGTTATTATTTTACTTAATTCATTATTATTAACACATTTAGTAGCTAAATAGGAATACCATAACTCGTATTCAAAATATTTTACCAGAGCCAACCAAGTCTCCGTTCGCAATAGGCGGCAACATCCTCGGAGAGCGAAGGTCAGCCGCGCTCGGCATGGCTGCGCGCGCGCATCCCGCCTGGAATACAAATACCGGACATTAGAGGTCTGTGCTTGATCACTCTCCTAATTTGGCGTGTCAAGCGTAAGCAGAGTTTAGAGTATCCGACGTTGTAGTGACCAAAATATAAACAAGTGAGATCCTTAGAATTGTAGTCTGTATCATTTATCTAAAGTACTATATTTTATTGAAGTCCTTTGCGTGTCTGTACGAGTATATTCGACAAATACCACGAGTTACATTGAGTTTTCCTATAAATTTACTAATTATTTTTTAATTTTTATCTCAGAAAGCTTATACATGATGCTATCAGACTGTAATGTGGGAGAGAGTCGAACCAGTAATTACGCGTACTTATAGCTTGCCCGTGTGTCAGCCTAAGTACCTACGCGAACTTACCGCCGGCAAAAACACACGGCTAAGAGGGCTGTCACGGCATCAACACGCGTACTAACTCATACGTCTATCCCCCACTTTAGACATTTTGCGGGGAAGTACTCTATGCGTCGCCTCGACTGATGTAACTTAGAAATGGATAGTGTGTGTAAGTACGCGAATGCGATAATCCATCACTTTACCACCCCACTTTACACTTCATATTATTATATAGAAGTTATTTCAAAATGTTTTCGATCGACATTATTATGATACATGTCATCAACGTTGAAACAGTAAAAGGCAACAAACTATTTGCGTACACCTTAGTTAAGCTCGCAATGATTACCCAAAATGGTTGGCAATTTAATCCAGCTAATCTATCTATAGCGAACGGGACGGTTAATTGGACGAAATAATCGAGGCGTGGCGTATGTGCTAGTTGGTCGCTCGTTTAACCCATGTACCTATTATTTGTCTGTAAATTTTTGTGTTAGCAACTGCAACTCCACTGCCTAGGTAGTAGAACAGATGCTGTTGCTATCACAAAAACAATTGACAATGCACACGTCATACGATCTTCTATAAACGATAGACATTATAAGGGCTTAGGACGAGTTTTGATCGTAGCACACAACGATGGAACGAAAAGTCTTTAATATCAAAGTACTGGGCTCAAAGCTAATTTTGAGAATAGATACGTTTTTATCATGGCCACGCATATCTAAACTGTAGCAAAGCCATGGTATTGATGACAATAAGTCCATATAATAACTATTGACATCCTCTGCTGACTTGCTTGTATAGTTTGGCCTTCCCGGAATAGCAGCTCGCAACAATTACAAGTAATTACAATCATCGTCCAGTGAAAGAAAGTTGCACACAGCATTTTAATTTGTCTCCGCCCAGAATAGCGGAATAACTATTAAGGCATGGGAAAAAAATACTTAAAAATAATAATAAAAATAATTCATTTTCTCATACATTCGATTCTGAGGCGGCGCGAAGTTCGCCGGGACAGCTAGTATTATCTAAATTATTTTAACGTAACTTATTTAGTGTTATTACCGAATATCAGATCCAAAAGACTGGGCATACGAACCTTAGCGTGTGCCGTACCCCCCTCTGCACTTGTACTTGTGTCATTAGTGACGTCAGCCATTATATTATGTACCAATAAAATAAATAAATAAATTACAAACACTTGGTGTGTGACCCGCTCCACACACAATGGCCACTTGACTGACCAAAAAGTGGTCGGTGGCAATTACTTGGTAGTCGGGCCTATACACTTTCTGACTTTTGGTTTTGTTTCTAGATACATTTCATTATTACTGCGACTACTACTAATGCCTAAAAGAATAGGGCTAAGTACTGCTGCCTACTGAAAGAAAGAAAGAAAGAAAGAAAGAAAGAAAAAACATTTATTTGGCAACAACACAAGACACGAGATTACATAGAGAAACTTATAACTATTAACAGCTTATTGTATTTAAATAATAGTGTGTCAGATATAGAAAGAAGAAAGAAAGAAAGAAAAAACATTTATATAGTGGGTCATGTGTGTCTCATGGCTGCGCCAAACAGGTGTCCAGCTCAGCATAAGCCAGGCATCGAAGACGCCTGGCGCTGATTTTCGGCTCGAACCCACAGTGATTTTTCACGGATGTTTGTCATTTGACTTACTACTTACTTACTGTGACATTTGTTTACATAACATACATTTGTTTACATAAATAGTCTGCTTTTAGCGCGATTAAAAGTTGTATAAAAGTATACTGATGCGTGCTGTGGTTCATTGGCTATATGAAATAATTATATTACATTTTTTTATGCTTAACAGATAAATTGTATTACAATTTGTATAAAATTCCTGTCTTTTTCAGGAAAGTCCAAAAACTATGCTATTTCTGACTAAATTGTCTCAACCACACAACACAACAAATCTTACAGAAGACTTCCTGAATTGTTCATTTGGTTGACCCATTACTTTTGGAAGAAGTTTTTAATTATTTATGTATGTGCAGGCACTCAACATATTAAGCTGCATAAAACAAACAAAACACTGCATTTTAAAATAAAGTCGGTAAACGTAAATTACACAATGCACAAGTTATGAATAAGTGTAAAGTCAAATTAGTATTTTCGCAAGTATCCTGCATTTATACTGTCCCTGCAACACGCACATTATAATCAACACAAACTACCGATATGATAACACCAAAATAATTACCAAACATTGGCTCTAAATATATCAACAACAGATTAATCATCATCGTATTTTCAACCTTAAATTGAACCACTTAGTATTTCAACTTCGATGAGCACTATTCAAAACGTTAACATATTATTGAATAGCCATTTTGTAGTTTTAGGTCCTTTCGTAGTTAATAAAGTGGGACACTATTTTGTGCCCAGTGACGTGATGGACTGAAACTGAACCTTTCCAGAGCTCACCGTTGATATCAGTGTACACAGCTTTGAGGATTTTCGCTCCAGTACCCAGGTTTGACTCCCAGCTAGGGCTGCTTCGACCTCTGTTTACAATGATGTCACTCAATGATAACAAACACCATCGATTGATAGCGTATCTGCTATCGAAAACAATTCCCCTGAAAAGAGTGCTGATACGAAGTAAATACCTGCAGTAATACCATAACATTTGCGTAAGAGTGGGTGGTGGGTGGGATGGATCGAGCGTTTTGTCTTTCCCGGAGAAAAAAAAATTGGCAAGGAAATTAGTATACCTTTGGCGGATTATTTGCTTATCCCTACTAAGTAATGAATGTATTTTGTTTTGTTCCGGGTCGACGAACGTAATGATACTTGTTTTTATTGTCTGTAGCTGTATCCAACGATACTTTTGACTGGCGATAAATTCAACTGTCAAACCAACTATTAAATAAATAGTCTGTCAAAATCCGAACCAGAAACACAAACCCTGCCAAATCATTAAAATAAACTGTAGAATAACATAGAACCCCTTAGACCCTACGGCCAAATACCTATCATGGTGAAGTCATATATTGTTTAAAATACTTTTAAGAAAGAGAGATACTTCTTTAAAGAAATTCTTCACTCACCATTCAACCCAAAGAGAGAAATATTCAAATTTTGACCGTGGCGACGACAAACCAAAGTACACGATCGCATTGCATCGTTCTGCATTGCATGGTATGCTGGGCCAAAATTAAACTCAAATCACCACCATGACTTACAAAATATGGTCGGATATCAAAAAGATGACACAATGACTCCGAACCAGAAGTTGATAGCTGGGTGCATGTCGGGAGCAATGACCAGGTTCATCACCCAGCCCCTGGATGTGGTCAAACTGAGGACCCAACTGCAGAAGAAGGATACTCCTCACCCTAAGGGGAGATTCTTTAAGTACACAAGGAGGATATTGACAGAAGAGGGTATTAAGGCATTTTGGCTTGGACATAATTTGGGACAGGTAGTGTTATTCTATGCATTTCACTTGTTTGTCTGTAACAATATACACAGTATTCTAGCTAATACTAACAATAAATTCTGCATAACGACATAGCCACGCATTAGTTCTATTAGACTAAACTACTGGTCCATTCTTCCAGATGCACGCGATATTGGCGGTGAGCTCCCAGTTTTACATTTTCGAGCATACGACGCGATTCGTGGCTAACAACGAATTGGAGAAAAAATATTATAAGTTAGTTTCATATATCAATATACCTAATTCATGTATTGCTATATTATGGATTAATTCATAAGCGCGGATGATGATCAAAATCATTTCGTCCTCGGGTTTAAAAGTTCATAGTAGCAGCCCTCGAACTTGATATTACTTTCACCCGATCTCCACTAAATAGCATAAGACTTGATAGTCATTTATAATTTTGTGCTTAATACTTCTTCATCTGACTAAATACAGTCATAGAGTACGTTTACATATCTCAGTCACTGTCTTCCAGGCCAACATTAACTTTTTTGTGCGGACTGATGGCCGGCTGCTGCAGCGCGACCCTCGTGGTGCCCCTGGATGTGATCAGGGTCCGCCAGATGCTGGGAAAGCACCAGTACAAAGGCCTCCTAAACGGCGCTAAAGAGGTGTATAGCCGGGGAGGAATTTTGGCTTTTTACGAGGGTTTAAATGCTACGTTGCTACAGGTTTGTTGCGAGAGAACTAGTATTGATAATGTCATTGTTATTTACTTCACGTTTCATCAGCTGCGTTGGCTATCCCAGGGATAAGAACGACTTACTAAGTCGCAAATTATTGACTCATAATATTAACAACATTCTTATGTGATAGTGCTTTCTATTTCCGGCATGTTGGAGCACTTGACGGGAGCCTCAATCAGAGCTTGTATGAGCGAATTGAAATATCTGACCTCCTCCCTGCCTCGGGGGGCACGTTACGCCGACGGTATTGGCTGTCATTCAAACATCTTTGGCAGTTGTTACTCACGCAAAGTCAGAAGCCGCAAAAAACGGACAAATGGTCTTACCTTTAGTCACCGGTAGTTCCTCCAGTCAGTTCTCGGAAAACTGATGGCAGTCTAGGTAGATTTAAAGCGGATCTAAATTCTAGCAAGAAATCCCATATCGAAATGTTGCTCTGAACATACGGATAGGCGTTACTTAATTTTGTGACTATAATCAAGTTACGTTCGCTCTCCCCATGTCAGGAATTATGTAAGGTGTAAAACTTATGGCTATGTGGGTGAGTTGAGTAGTTAATTTATGACGTCATTGCGGAACCTTTCACGGTCCTAGCGTTTGTATTACAAGTCTAGCATCGTTTCCAGGTAGGTC